>JAWNPO010000455.1:14650000-23845000 GCA_035047525.1 Drosophila quinaria | reverse complement strand
TTGACAACAATACGATTGATCAATTGCTCAATACGAGTGGAGTACATATATAAATATATATTTGTATGCCTCAGTAGATAATCGTTAAACAGTTAAAGAATTTTATGTCTCTGTTGACTTAATGGAATGCCAGTGACTAACTGCGTCTTCTAGCAGTTTCTAAACGATTTCGAACTGTGTCAAAACTCAAGTAGCATCGCCATATTTGCTTTGTCTATAATATATAAAATATACTAGTAAATATATCGGCATGCTGTCAGATTGCAGATAGAATAAATAACAAAACATATGCTAGAGCTATATGATTATTTGTTAAATCAATATAAATTTAATTGCTGCGCAAAAAGTGCATTAAACTTGAACTAAATTTAAAGCATTATTTGAAAGTACACACTAAACTTGAATGAAAAATCAGAAACAACAAATATCTGAAGTAGAACGCAGATATACGAATATATAGTAAACTTTTACATTAACCCATTTCAGGCTAATGGGTATTTAAATACCCAAAAAAGAGTTGACACTTAAAAAATTCTAGCACATGGCATGTGAGAGATATGGAGGCAAAATTTATTTCATAGTAAACAGAAATACAAATATATAAGTATAAAAATTGAACAGTTTAGTTATCCTCGGTATACCTGTAGTTTTTTACAGTTGAATATCTAGGTTTTTGTTTCCATAGAAAATGTTGACGAAAAAAGCTGAAAAATGTATGGAAATCGGAAAAATAAAATTTGAAGATAAAATTTTTTTTTTTGTTTCTTTCAACTTCTATGGTCTTCTAGGCACACGTTTCAAAATTTCGTCAAAATCGCACCAGCCGATCTATAGGCAGCCTTTAATGGGTTAATAGCCTTTATTAAATTGATTTGATATTCACCAAAACCCTAATAATATACATATATATATATGAACTGTATAATCTAAAATGGTTACTTTCGGTTGATCTAAGAGTTTATGCACTTCAAATACAAATACATATAAAAAAAAGTTTAATAATTGTTTTGAAAATTTGTAGAATGCATTTTACTTAAAAAAAATCTTTTTTAACTTTTTTAATTTCATTTAACAAATTAAATTATATATATAATTTATAAATTGTACATTATAACGAAAATTATATAAGAACTACTTGCTTTACTGTTAAAATGGATACTATGATCAAAATATATTATTTTGATCTGTTTAGTTTTAAACCAATTTGTTCATAATTAATATCAAATATGAAAAACTTCAAACTTGACAAAAGCAATACGACTCTGTTGATACACTTTTGAGTCAACGATATTATCGATACACAAAGTTATCGATACACCTTTATCGACAATGGATTCCAATGGAAGCGAAATATATGTATCGATAAATTAATTTGACATGACTGTATTATTTAAAAAAATCATCATCATACTATAATTAAATGAAAGTGCTGAAAATGATAAAACCGCACATGTGGCATGTGGCAAGTGGCATGTCGCAAGTTTAAGGATTGAACAGCTTGTAGTTGTCGCTGGCCTCGGATGGATGCCACACCGCGGTCAGCACATGGTTGGGATTAAGGCGCTTCCTGCCGCCATTCGATGGTCTAGAGCAGCGGTGGGCACGAAATCTGAATTCGTTAGCAGCCGCTGGCTCCCGGAGCCATTGCGTGCCCACCGCTGGTCCGGAGTTTCGTTTGGGATGAAATTGCCATTGCTTTGATTTTGGCTTTGGCAACGGCAACGATTGTGCTCGTTGTTCTTGCTCTGAATCCGGTTTCACTTGCAACTCCTTTAGATCCTTCTGCTTCCGCTTCTCCTGTTGCTGCGTCTCCTTGCGCTTCGTTTGATTGGGTAGCAGCCACTTTAAGGGCGGCAGTGGCAACATACTTGGCAACGGTGCATCCCGATGTGGTATCACATTGTAGAATGAGGTGAGGCATTTCCGTTGCTTGCAGCGATTCAACACGTCCTGCAGCTCGTCGCTCTTCATCACATAACTGCGCAGCTCGTTGCAATTGTAATGGGTCAGCATGCAGTTCTCCTTGGAATTCTGGCGATGCTTCAGCAAATGGGCAGCCAACAGGACGCAGGCGATTTCCACCCCAGACATTTTCGCCAGCGAGCGAGGGGAGACCAAAGGTTGTCCATTTGGTTGCATTGTCCGCTGGGCAACATTTTTACCCAGGAGCTGCCACATCTCTGTCTCGGTGTCAGCCATATCGGTTTTCTATATTTAATTTTTTCATTTTAATTCATTATATATTTTATTTTTAAATATCTTGTGACTGACCTCAGTCTTCTCCTGATAACCTCTCCAGTTGTTGGCCCCCACATTCGCGGGCTGCGCCAAATTCGAATAGTGCAATCGATTTCTGACAGAGAAGGTGTCATCATGAAGTGCCAAGAACTGGGCAGTTGCCTCTGACGATTGATAAGCGTACCAATCCAAGAGGTTGCCTCTTGGCAACATCAGCGACTGGCTGGCATCGAAGTTGCTCTGCTCCGGCATCTGAACCTTGCTGTGAACCTCACCAATCATCAGTCTCTTAAAGTTCTGCCATCAAATCAAAATCAAACCGTCTCATTATTTCCACAAAATATTTGTTCTCAAGCTCCCGAAACAAACCTCAATGTTAGGCATTATGTTGGGATTCACAAGTAGATTCATTTTTATTTAATTGTTACCACTTTTTTGCATTCAAGTGAATTTCACGAAATTAAACAATTGGGAAATTTTCCTTTTTTGCGAAATATCAACTTTAGTCAGATGTCAAAAGTAAAGCTCACTTGATTGCAAATGAATCTCTTTTAATTTGATTGAAGACGACAACTTTGAAACAGAGTTGCATTGACAAATCGGTAGACAGAGGTACATATATCGATTTAATTCAAAAACCCTCAGGCTTTGTAAAACTATAAAAAAAAAACCTTGTCTCCGTTTTAGCTGAATAGAGTAACTACCCAAGAGGAACTAATAATAAAAATTAAATATTTGCACTTACTCATAACAAGCTGTTCAAATTTGATTTTTGTCAAATTATAAATAACCAACTCTGTCAATAAATGTCTTGTGTACAAATATATAAAATAGTTGCTTAGAAATTTAGATTTGTTGTGTCTGCAATTTGCTGACCTACCACAAAAGCAAATACAAAATCAACAGCTTGCGATTGCTTGGAACGCAACTTTTCTGTTGCTTTACAAGTTGATTAATATATTTGCATACACTTAATTATGTACATACGAGTATGTTTTTCATTTTTCATTTATTGCTGTCCATATTTGTATATTTTTCTTTCTTCGTTTTTCTCTTCAGTGATTTTATTTTATTTTATTTTATTTTATTTTTTTTTTGCCAAGCATTGAAGCTCACGTCGCCGCTTAGTTGATAAACGAACGCGCTTGGGAGCGGACCTGCCACAAAAAAAAAACAAGACAATAACAATTACAATTAAATCGAAGTTAAATAATATATCAGACAATCGGGAAATCGAGAATCGAAGGAACTGAAATTTGATCAAGGACTAAAACGAATAATCAAGTCATCTCGGCAACCTTAGAAATTCAATCTATAACTTGAATACAGTTCAAAGCGTGCTTTACACAGGTAAGTGCACACTCCAAATATTCTAAAAACTATTATTTAATGTTTCGATAATGGGTAAAAAATATGTTCAAAGAGTTTGACATAATAAATGTAACAAACAAACTAAACCCTATGTGAAACTGTGCTTTAAATAAAAAAAGTATAAAAGTGTTGTTGCTCGGTTAACAAATACCCTGTAAGTAGATGTGCACTATCACATCACTAATACTTGTATCTTTTAAAGTTTATTTAGAGATTCTTTTATTACACAGATGTCAAATTTATAATAATATCAAAAAGACGTAAACAAATACAAAATATATAATTTTTAAGCTTTTAACACACCTTCAGTAATCCTATTTACAAATATTTATGTGTTTGTGTTTACTTATGGAAATAGGCGTAAAAGTCACTTTTTGCTTATAAAGATTTTAAATATTCATAAATTTTTGATCAGACCTTTTAGTGTTTAATAAATATTTAATTTAAAAATACTTTATTTAATGATTAAAGCCATTCCTTTTTTCACATATGAATCTCAGTTTAATTCAAAAACGCATTCAACTGCAAATGAACTTTGCCATGAACATGAAAAAGCCAACATCAAGTCATTAACTGAATTGAAGCCATTGTTATTGTTTTTCTTTATTTGTATACCCTTTGTAAAGGCTACCATAATTTTGTCACGAAGTGTGTTACGCATTAAAGAAGGTGTGTAGTAAACTATATATTCTTGATCGAGCAATATTAAATAGCATCCAAAGGAGAGATCCACCGGAGAACAATCTTCAGTTTAAAGTAGAGCATTGTTTCTAAAGCTATCTCAATCAAACTCTCAAATTGTGTACATATTTGATATTGTTTTATACAACTTAAAGAAATTTGGATAAAATCGGATATAACTAACATGGAATCGAACAGTCGAAAATTGTACACAGTTTTCTACAAGGGTATCAAATCGTCGGCTTGTCGACTGAACGCTTACTTTCTCGTGTAGACTGTTTTTATTTGTTTGACTTCCTTTTGGTATTTGCATTAAGTTGAACGACGTTTGCTCAAGCCCAAACGGTAAGCGACAACTCCCTCTACTCCCCCGCCCCGCACCGCCCCTCAACGGGTATTATAAGTCAAACATGACACGGTGACACAATTAGCTGCATTCTGTGATCGTCGACACACTTTGCTCCCTTCTCGTCTCGTCTCGTCTCGTCTCATCTGCCGCTCATCGTGTTGTTGTCTCTTGTTGATACTCAACCACAAGGTGTGCTATTTGTATGTGTGTATCTGTGTGTGCTCCACTTTGGAGCTGAGAAAATGGAGGGGAGTGTTGGATGGGGATTTTACTCATATTCATACAGACATACATATGTACATACATATATAACGATCGTGACTCAGTGACCGGGTATGCATTTGGCTCATGCTGTGATAAAGTCGCCGTTCGAGAAGTCTTGAAATTGAAATTGAAACGCAATTGGCAATGGCATTGACAAAAGGCACCGTTCGGCTGTCTGTTTGCTGTTTCTATCTGTATCCATTGGATGCGCATGCAAATTGTATCTCTGTGACGCCGAAGCCAAAGCCGACGACGACGCTAACGTTGACGTTGACGTCGAAGAGATCGTACGTGCCTGGAGCTGCCTCGAGCGCAACTCTGACTCCACAATCGCAGACACAACGACAACTGCAATTGAGAGCACACTCACACACACTCACACCTACACACCATTGGCACATGCACATGCAATGCTTAATAAATTCTGTTTAGAATATCGAGCGCAAAGCAAAAAGCGAACAAGAACACAGAAAATACGGCAACAACAAAAGCCACACGTCTTATCAGCCGTTAAGTTTTAAGCACGCACAGCCAAGTTTCAAATCAAAGCTCGAGCAAAGTTTCAAAGCATTAGAAAGCTTTTGGCAGCCTGCGTCGCACAGTGACGCGCAGCCTTACAGATTGTGACCCAAATAAAATATAGCTACAGGTAACAGGTAAAAGAAAACAGACACATAAAACAAACAGCGACACGAGCCTGCATGTCGTCTGTAGGTAAGCTGCACAGTGTCCTAAGCTGATCGCTACCTGTCTCCTTTTTGCCTGCTCACTTATCAGCCACAATGGGTTTTTAATCACTTTCTAAGCATATATTTGCCTGCGGATTTGCCAGAATCCTATAAATTTACCAACATATGGGCAGGTCGGGAGTAGTTGACTTAACGTGCTGATCCTGTGAGGTTCGTTTAGCAACATCGCGGATTTACCAATATTTGTGAAGATCAGTAACTGACTTTTAACTGTGAACTAATAATAATTAATATTACACATTGTTTAAACAACATTTGGTAAGTAGAACATTTTATTAACCACATAATTCGTTTAGATAAAAGTGTGTATTTATATTTAACATATATAAATAAAATGAAATATATAAACACTTCCTGAAATTAACATTTGTTGATAAAGCCATTTTGTATATGCGTATATTTATTGTAATATTGAATCTAATTATGTTTTAGCTTTAGTGCTCGATATAACGCAGCATATGAATAGATATGTTTGAATATATGTACATACATATGTATGTATGTATGTTTGTTAGTTAATTACTGCCAAAACTCATCAATTAATTTACATATGTATGTATGTATGTATTTTTAACAATATGAGAACACGAGTGCGAACAGCAAATGTCCCCAAAAATTATTTGCTCAAGTGCTCAAAAATGAAAGAAAAAAATGCAAAGAAAGAAATTAAAATTAGCATTTCCTAGACATATTTTTTAATACCACTGTCTCTCGCGGAAGTTAAATAACCAAAATCCAAAGTACAAGCACAGGCAGACAAACACACACACACACATGCACTCACTCTCAGTTAAAGAGAGAGCTGCGTGAACATTGCAGTCGCTGGCGAAAGCTTTTTCGACACACAGGCTGCAGCTTGAAAAGCTCTTTAGCATCGACTGCTGCGGCTGCTCCATGACCACAACCAGAAAAATATGACGACACTTGAATCGGGTTAGGCGCAATTGGAAGCATGCGTCAGCATCAGACCCAAGCAGAGCGCGAAGCAGAGCAAAATAGCGACGCTCGACGCTTGTCTTTTTCTTTGTTTGCAAGCACCTCGACGCTGGCGTCGCTGTTACAATTACACTTGCAGCAAAAGTAGCTGGCAAGTTCATTCGCTCAAAACAAATATATACAAGCTCACATGCAGGCCCTCACATGTGTATGTATGTATGTATGTATGAGAGTGAAGCTGCTGCTCTGCTGACGTTGTCGCTGTTATTGCTGCTGCTGCTGCTGCTTCTGCTGCGGCCGCTGCCAGTCCATTCTGAGCTTTAATCATACACGGAGACCACAGACATTTATTTTGTTGTTGGCTGGTCAACAAGTTAGGCAGCTGGGCGTGCAATTTCTTGCGCTAGTTTGAATTTAATTTACAAAAACGCATTTGTGATTTACAAAAACACCCAATTAATGAAACAACTTTAAATGAAAATTTTTTGTTATTGTGACTCAAGTGAACTTTTTCGAAAGGGCGGCAAATCTGAATTTTGTCTGAAAACAACGCATTTTCGTTCAATTGCTGCGTAAAACAAAAACAAAAAAAAGTATCTTCGCGTCGCGCGCCACAAAATATATTTGACGTCAGTCGCAGGCCGCTTGAGTGAGATACATTTGTATCTGTTTGTGTTTTTGGCAGTCGACTTGTTCGCTTGCTTTGCCATTTCAACTTTGAACTATGGGCGAGCAACAACAGTGATTAACAATAACAATTGCAGTTAACAAAATAAAAAATAATACATATCAAATACGTTCTACAACAAAATGCAACTTGTTGTTGTGGCACCAATGCCTGCCAACGTCGATGTAGCCGGAATTGTTATTGCCACCGCATCCGTGGCCTACAAACGCAAAACGGAGCAGCAGCAGCAGCAGCAACAGCAGGAGGAGCTGCGACGCAAGCAGCACCGCAGAATGATCGAAGGCAGCTGCAACAATTACAACAACATCAATTACAACTACAACAACTTTGGCTGCAATCATCAAAAGCAACAGGCCAAAATGTATTACAATTCAAATGCGCGTCAGTTTTGGCCCAGAGCTCCGATAACAATAACAAACATAACTGCACTACCAGCAACAGTAACACCTACAACAACAACAACAGCAGCAGCAGCATCAACAACAACGACATTTATTAACAAGCAAACGTCCGCGTCAGCAGCAACAGCAACATGTGAGTCTCTCTCTTTCTTTCGCGCGCTTTTTCTCTCTCTCTCCTTATTACTGTTTTGAGCTGCGACTCTTGTTTATGTTATTGTCTTTTTTTATTGTTATTATTGTTGTTGCCAAGCTTATCACATTGCACGTTGTACACTCGCGCAGCAGCAGCAACAACAATGTGTTCAAGAAGCAACAGCAGCAGCAGTGGAAGAGGGAGAGGGAGAACAAGAAGAAGACAACACAGCTAACAGCTGCACGCCTGCATTGAAAACAGCTGATTGCAATGCTCGTGCACAGTGGGTCACAGCAAGCAATTTCTTAACAAAACAGCAAACAGTGCGTAAAACTAGATAGAGCTTCCTACAGTACACACTCCTTAAATAGAATACTAATATTCTATAATGTGTTGCAATTAACCGCAGGTTTCCTTTCAATTTTATAGCTTTTTTTCAAGTTAAATATTTAACTTGACATTCGAAATAATTTGTATTACAAAAAAAAATTAAATTAAGTTAAAACTAGTTAAATGTAACAATTGTTTCAATTTGTTGCTACTCACTGAAAGATTGCTTTCTATTATGTAATTTATTTCAAACCTAATGTTTTACTTAAGTTTCAAACTAAGTTTTTGAGCGACAAACAGCAAATAGAACATATAAATAAAAAAATTAATTAGTGAGATTATCTAGTGCTTTACTACAGCACACACTTCAGTTTTTATAATACAGTTATTTTTTTTAAGCCGAGATTATGAATTGTAAATTAAGCTAAACTTATAGGTAAATCTATTTACTTACTTTCTGATAGTTATAAAACATATTTATTCCCAATTGGCAGGGCAGTTCGCGGTTTTTTTTTGGCTGTTGAAAAAGTACCCAAATACCCACAAGTATTTCCCATGAGAGAAATTCACAACGGATTGCGTAATAAACAATGATATAATAGATAAGTGTCAAGTCCAATGCTTCAGATTTTCTTGTAAATGTGTTTGTTTTTAATTAGTTTATTATATTTATTTTCGGTGATGCCCATTTTATTAATCAGGTAATTTTCTATATTCCCCCGTTTCATCAAAATCTATAAGTTGTATTATCAGTGAGCTTATTTTTATGGGCTATCATGTAAACAGGGGAAAATACATTTCAATATTCGTAGAATCCATCCAATGTTAATTTATGATTTTTTTAAGTGAGCCTGGAATGGTGGAGAAATGCTAAACAACATTTCAAATTTGGACAATATACGGGCATATGTATATTTGTATCTAAACAATGGGAACAAGCAATATGATAATCATCGTCATCATAAATGCAAGCACATTAAATGCGCCGGCATTTCAAGCACAAGCAGGGCAACAATAATAACAACAAGAATAACAATAACAATAATAACAACAATAAGAAAGAGGCAACGCACTCAGAAGGTTAAGGCACGGCAATGAACTTGAAAGCCAAAAGTTTGTTTTCGAGGCTAAATTTGCCTCCCCAGCGCCACTGTAAGATTGGCGGCTGTCTTCTCATTGGGGGCGGGGTATTTTTTAGAGTAGCGTCAGGGGGGTGGACTTTTTTTTTGGGGGAAATTTTGGCATTGACATTGGCCTCTGTCTGTTGCTTACTCTCGTTTACTCTCTCTTTCGCTCTCGCTCTCGCTCTTACAACTCTCTTGTGCTTTCTAAAATATCAGCAGTTTTTGCTTAGCGTCTCATATCGAAAACACTCAAATGAATTGCCCAAAATTAAATAAACAATAGGTTCAATGCACTTAACACGCAGTAGAATTCAATTTGCGAGAACACAGACAGACAGACACACACACACGCGCACACACACGCACACGCACACACACTCACATGGACTGGTAATGGCAAGAGCTTTTTAGAGCTTTGCAAAAGCTTTTCACTTGCGCTGCCAATTTGCCAACTCTTTTGCTTGCACTCGGAAATGTTAATTAAAGATTAATCTGTGTATAAATGTGTATATATGCATTTGTCTACGCACATCTGTATTTATTGATATAAGTACATGTGTATGTGCTGAGCTACCTCAACATTTCCAACATTTCAGTAATCATCTCTTGGGCAAACTCTTTTTTTTATCTGTCTTTCGCGTGTGTTGCTCATTCAACTTTTGCACATTGCTCAAATTATATTTTTATTATTATTATTTTTATTTGTTAAGTCTTTTAAAGTCATTCATTTTAATTAAAGCTTATCGCAAGCTCACAGCGATAATAACTTGCACTTTTTATAATACGCATACGCCTCGTGTCACGCAGACTTTAATAATAATTTGTTGCGAGTCCATCAGTTGAGAGCTCCATAATTATAGAGGTAAATTTAAAAAATGATATGAATGCTTAAAAAATTTAAATTCTAGTGATTTTAAATTAAATTTGGCAAATAATAATAATTATTAAATTTAACTGAATGGAAATTATTAAATTAATACATTGGCATTCATAAAACACTAACTCTGATATTCTTAAACATTTACTTAACAAACACTAAAGCTACATTAACTAATTAATAAGCAGCTACATTACGCATACGCACTGTACTACAGTTCAATAGAAAATTATAAGCATTTCAAAAAAAAACAAAATTCAAAAATTAAATTACAAAAATTATGAAACCATATTGATTTTAAGATCGCCTGTTTTTATTTTCTCTAAAAATAAATTTTAATTTTCAAGATGAATATTCGATAAATTTTTGGGTAATGCAATGAAGTTTAAAAATACAATTTGAAAATTCAATTCTGCGAATTAAAATCGTTAATTCGCTGTTGTTTTCAATTAATATACTTAATAAAATGACGAGCGATAAGAAAAGTGATAAATGCGATAAGGCTTCCGCTCTGACTTCCGCAATTTCCGAGTTCAGTTGTTGCAGTTTGCCACGTGCTAAAAATGTATTTTTTTTTTTGGACACAGGTGCGTCTGCAGTTTGAGCTTGGGGGCGTGTTCAGAAAGGGAAGTCGCCAAAGTTATCAATAACATTTGTTGCATCTCTCTCTTTCTCTTTTGGTGTCTGTGTATCTTTCTCTACTTCCTGTGCGTAGTCGGCAGATGAACAAAGAGACGTAGACAGGAAACGGGCAGCGAACAAAACATAAAAAAATTAAATAAATAAATAAAATAACAACAACAATAACAATGAAAATGATTCTTGTTTTTGTTTTGTTTAATGCATGACCATGAGCCAAGAACGCAACGCAATGCAAATTGAATGACAAGGGGCAACAGCAACGACAGCGAATATACATATGTACATACATATGTATATGTACATATGAGTATGATGATAATTTGCAATTTATTAATTATTTAGCGCATTGCTCTCTCTCTGTCTCTCGCTTTCTCTCTCTTTGTCGCTATCCCCTCGCTTGACAGTCAAAATGTCGCCTACCCCAACAATTTGCGTCGTTGTCGTTGCGATGTCGTTATTGTTGTTGCAATTGTTGCTGTTGCTACAGTTGTTGCTGTTGTCACAAGGCAAGGACAGATGCGTCCGTGGCTAAGGCTATTGCCATGACAGCTTCGGGTCTTTGGGAACAGAGAGACAGAGACAGACAGAGAGAGAGAGAGAGAGAGACATAAACGTGGCTGGTTCAATCAACCTGGCCTGCTGCTGTGTCTGTCTGTGCCTAATATTTTGAAATTGCGCCAGTTGAACGAACTGTTGTTGCCCAATGGCCTGAGGCACGCGCAACAGTTGCTCCCTCTCTGTCTACCCCTCTGTCTCCATCTCTTTCGCCCTCTCAATTTTCGTCATCGTCATCAGGTTAACAGACGACAGACAAATTAAACTTGCAGCCAAAAAGTTCAAGCACCTGCTCCGACTTGGCTTAGCTTTCTTCTAACTGCACTCCCTCTCTCTCTTCCACTCCCACTCTCTATCTCCCTCTTTCGCACTCTCCTCGTTATACCTCTCTTATCGATGTGCTTACTTAGCAACGGTTCATTTCATCGATGAGCTTTATTTTCTTTTGCCAAGGGTGTGAGTTTCTGGCCAAAGTTTTATTTGGCTTTTTGTTTTTCAAAATTTATTAACTGTACAATAAGCAACTTGCAGCTTTTTATAAACCGTTTCTTGGTGTGCTTTTACAGCCCCTAGTAAACAATGAGATCAGAGATCATAAATGGGCAAATAAACAAAATTTTTAAGCAATTGATGAAGAACATGGCAAAGCTTTTAAGCTTTGACGATTATTTTGAAATTATTATATTTGCTTTCGCTTACCCAAAGTTCGTTGTACTCTCAGAACAAAGCAATTCACTTTCTAGTATGTTGCAACAAACTGTGGCACAACTTTTTAGCATGATTATATTCTGACAAGGCCAAAAGACTTCCGGGTAAACCTTATCAAACGCTGAACAAAACTCTCGTAACTCATAACTCTCTGTCAACATTGGTTAAAGGAAACAATTATAAAAAAAAACAATAACTTAAATAATACATTTTTAATTTTATTGTTCTCTTAATTGTAATAAAAAGTTTAACTATTATTTATTAAAATTTGTCTATTATTTTCTCAATAATGTGATAAATAATAATTTTGCTGTTATAAAATTATAATACATTTATAGCAAATAAGCAATTTATTACAGTTGAATTTTCATAGCTCGAACTTTTAAAACTCGAATTTCTCCCTAACTCGAGCTGAATGAGTGGCAGTAAAATTAATATTCTTAAGAAAACGAACTCTATAAGTCGAATTTATTTATAAATATTTTTTTTATTTATTTTTAAAAAATCTATAACAGTTTTTCAATAATTTTAATGAACTCGTTAAATTTTTAAATATATATTTCTGCATTTTACTTATTTTATTTTTCTGTTTACTTTTTTTGCAGGTGAGTTCAAAACTTTTATTTATTTTCTAACAATTTATGGACGTTATTTATTTTGGGTAAGTTGAAGCCGAGACTTTTGATAAATCACAAATTGTTTTATACACAACAACAATTTTGAGCAATTATTTATAATGCCAAACGCGTTAGAAATTGCGCATTGGCAAAGAGACAAGAGCAACAATAATAACAACAACAACAACAACCACAAAACAAAATCAACATATAATTAAATGTGAAACTTGTTGCATTTGTATAATTTTCGAATAGCGCATTAATAATGTACGAATTTATCAACCATAAAAATGATTAAAATAACAACAACAAAAAGCGAGACAGGAAACGTGGGTGTGTGTGTGTGTGTGTGCGTGTGTGTGAAAGTGTTGGCGTAAAGTGGGAGGAGGCAGGCAAGGAGTCAATAAAGTCCTTCGCAGTGGGTTCAACGACCAAAAACTCGCCCAGCCAGATGTGTGACTATTGAATTAACAACAGCAAAAGCGGCAACAACAACTTCGGGGGCCAACTGTCAAAGTGGGAAGAGTGTAGACTGAAGGAGTGTGGAGAGTCGAGATTAAAGAGCGGGGCCTGTTTTGGGGGTTGCAATTGCGACGCGACGCGACGCAAAGAGTCATTAACATTTTGGCAGCGATGTTTCGTTGAACCTGAGCTGAAGCAGATAGACGGCAGGAAGGAGGAAGACTGAAGACTGAAGCGAGAAGAGTGCAAACTGAAGAGTGGGAAAGGGAGACGCGGCAGATTCAGATACAAACTGGCGACACATGTTTCTTAGCCTTACGCCATCTGCTCGCCGCATGACGAAATTGTTTACACAATGCAAACATCCTAAACAAGAGACAGAAGCAGAAGCAGAGACAAAGACAGATAGACAGAGATGGCAGCTGAACTGACTGAGCAGATCGTGCATTGTGCAAGGACATGTGCAACATCGAACCCAAAATTGAACTGAACTGAACTGAACTGAACATCTGCCCATTGTTGGGGGTTGTTGTTCGATAAGATGCCCAGTTTTGGATGCACACCAAGTACACACACTGCAAATGACACACCTGCTCAACATGAATACCCGTTTTTGAAAGACTTTAAATACATACTGAGAGTTTTACTGTACCAATAAATTGTTATTTCCCTTTATAAGGAAGTCAATGATACTTATTTTAAGTCTGGACTTTTCCCATTCTCTCATTTAAATGCAGTTTATATTATTTCATTGAATTGATTCAATAACGAATAGTGCTGTATAACTGAATTATTTTTCAAATCTGAGTACAATTAAACAGTGTTTTAAAATGCATTATTTTCACAGATCTTAAATTATTTTATTTAGAAATAAATTTTTTGCAATTGACAAATGTTCAAAATATTCATTTAAATGCTAATAATAATTAAAAAACATTATCCTTTTCTTCAATATCTAAAACACATACTTTCAGAGAAATGAATCAATATTATTTAAAATAGTTATTCTATAAATATTTATTAATAACAATAATGTTTTAAATAACGAATATGTGAATTGAATTTTTTTAAGTAAGAAATCAGTTTAAATCGAAGCCTTAATCAATTCACAAAGCATCGAATTACCAAGCATTGAATCAATGCCAAAGTTTTTTAATCATTTAAATTGATTTCAGGAATTCAATATTACATACATTTGAACATATGTATGTACATATATTGAATCGGAAAACAAGACGCAATTTCCACCCTCAACCTGAAAGACAAACGACAAAGCAACGCATTTTTAATTTTTTTTTTACTTAAAGCTGACGTGGCCAAAGTCGGGGGCAATACATATGTATACATATGTATGTAGATATATAAAAATCGGGAAATATGTACACATGTACATATGTATGCTATTCTAATTGCCAACACTGATTTATACTTGACAACAACAACAGGCAGGAGTGGCAAAGGGGGAAATGTCGAAAAGGGAGGCCAAAACGGACCCCACTGAGGCGTTTCTTAAGTCTGCTCGTTATTACAGTGGCTCTTAGCATATTTGACTCACAGCTCTTACATATTACAAATTTTAAATGATTTTACATTCCTTTAATGAAAAGGATATTTAAATAAAATGTAAATGGAGATTTCCGTTTATTTATTTTTTAGTTTCATTTAAATCAAGCAATTAAATGCAGTGGGTCAACTAAGTTGTGAGCCACTGTCTGTATGCATGTGTGTGAGTGTGTGCGTGTGTGTGCAGTCGGCACGTACCCTTGTGGCAGCAGCTACAGCAGCAGCAGCAACAACAGCAAGAACAATGATGCAACAAAGGCGCATGTTGTGTACGTGTCTATTTGCCAACGCTTCCTGGCCTTTCAAGATTGCACCCCAGCAATAATTTTTTTACCCATTTTTTTTTTTTTGCTTTTCTTTTGTTATTGTTGATCAAATTGCTTTGAAGTTTTCTAACCTCTTTTTAAAAAGCTTGCGCTCCTTGAGAGCGTCTCTTAAAAGTACGCACTGTGGTACCAGTATAATTGTCTCTATCCGTGAGTGTGGGTGTGTGTGTCCATGCCACATGTAGAGATGATTGTTTTTGATTAGCAAGTTGCATTTGAAACTATTGCAAACTGAAGTACATAGCATAAGTTAAACATTCAAACATAGATTGAGAGTGATTAAGAGAACACTTGCAGAGCGGCCAATTGAGCACAAGGATTTATTCACATTAATATACATACATACATATATATGTATGCATGTGTGTTGGATCTTTATGTTAAGAGAAATTTTGCACATTGGATCTAATTGCTTAGATAAAATTGTGCGTAATTTAACTACATACTGTGGCTCACAGCTTTCGTGCAAGGCTGGGCTCAAACTTTAAGATCGAATAACTGCTAAGCTATTAAAGATATCAACAAAATTAAAATGCAGTTCATCTCAGCAGGCTGTCTATATTAGTTTGGATATCTCATTGTTATTATATTTCTGTAAATAGCCCTTAAAATTAAAAAAAAAAATAAACAATTCATGCCACAGCTTATTTCGCGCAGGCATTTTTCCTGTGAATACATCTTAAAATTTATTATTATAAAGCTGGATCATGCATCAAATCAAATACATATTTAATGAATGACACGGCTGAGTTGATGATGATTTGAATATTTTCATCACTTTTGCTGGTTTTTTAAACAAGTTTCGTACAATTTGGAAGCGGCTTGACTCACGTGCTATTCTGCATTTTGTTGTTGCGATCACCAACCGCGTGCTATTTTCCTGAGAGAGTCTAACGTGGCGAGAGAGGCAGTAAGAGAGTTGGCGAGCGACAGAGAGCTTGTACTAATTACAAAAAGCTGAATCATCGGTGCACAGTGGTACCCATATGGCTTACAATTTCATAAAAAAGTAAAACTTGAATGTCTGATTAGATAAAACAAGGCTTTACATTAATCCATTTATTGAATTCCATCTATCTTTATATGTTTAATTTGAGCGCCTAATGTGCGCGCTCGATTATTTGCCGCTTTGATTCACGCGCTCTCTAGTTTGTTAGAGCCAGAGAGTAATGAGCGTGAGTAGGTTTAACATAATGTTACACTCATTTTTCGGCTAACAGTGCCAAATTGAGTATAACATTAACATGTGCTTGTGTTAACATAGACGTTGTGCACTTTCTCAGCATGCTTGCGCGACCAAAGTGTATTTACTATAAGGTGACGTCGTCCGGTGTGGTGAGGGTACAATCTCTTTGCTTTTTATTGTTATTTGCACGGTTGCCACAATTGGCGTTATTACGCCAAAACTGGCTCTTTTCTTTCCCGTTGGCGCAATGGCACTTATTTTTTCGATCTGGCTCTTTTTTCATCAGTTCAGAATCAGCTATTTTGTGTAGCTTTAGGTAGTACATATTTATTTTTACATTACATTATACATTATATTAAGATGAAAATGCGATATACTTTGGAAATATGTGTTATTTCTTTAAGAGTTTTTCAACGAAATATTTTTAATGAATTAAATGCAAAAATAACATGAACTGCAAAACCAAATTTTTAGCTCTTTTTTCGGCTCAGTTTTTGTTTGATTTTGGCTCAATCAGACATTTTTAAGTGACAACCGTGTTTGCAGGCATACTGACAAGCAATTTGGCTCCTCGAAAGAGAGCAGCTATGGTGAAGACGTCACCTACTTAGTAAATACACCTTGTGCGCGACCAAGTCAATAACATGAGCATGTTACGCTGAAATGAGAAACCGAAGAAGCAGATGCAAAACCAAAGCCGAACGAGACGGACGTGTAACGGTCGATGCGAGCAAGCGAGCGAGCGTAAATTCGTGATTCCCAATTCCGGTCTGATTTTCGTTGAAAATAAATCTATATAATATTAATTCGGTTTGCGAATATTTGCAAGTTTTTGTTTGTGGTGCGGCGAAAGCAACGCGTGCAATTGGAAAAAAATCAAACATTTGGGTCCACAGCAAGCAGTGTGTGTGGACGGGTGCCTCAGTCATATTTGGGGGTCCATGCAAATCAAAACATGGCGTTACAACAACAACGGCTAACAGCAACAACGACAAAAGCAGAAGCAGCAGTAAGCGCAACGAAACACAGGCACATTAAGAAGCCAAAGGATACGCACACAATGCCACAGACAACAATTACAACAAGCAGAGCAGCGCGACACAAGTGAATGAGCGCAGAAGCAGAACGAGGAAATCAAGAAAAAAAAAAGCCAAAAACAAAAACAAAACTGATAAAGAAACGCAACAGCAAATGCAGAAGCAAAACTCTTACGAAACGTTAATACGCAAATTAAGTAATTAATTTGGAAAAAACCGCAACAAAAAGGGAAAATTGATTAAAATATACCCAATCAAAAATAATAATAATAATAATAATAAAAATATAGCGCATAAAAGTACGCGCGCCTGCGCTCTGCAACAGCAAAGAAAATAAAGAAATATTTAAAATAAAAAAAATTAATAAAAAAGATACAACCAATTGATGTACAATCGTTTAGATAATTTTATTTTGATTTATTTTATGTGTTAAGTGTCGTGCAGTGACAACAATATTAATATTTATAATAAAACAATAAAATCAATTACAATTGCAATTACAATTACACTCAAAATGGAGCAAATCACGCAATACTTTGAGCACATGGATTACGTGTCCTTTGGCGTGATAGCGCTTCCCTGCGTTATCATCGCCATCTATGGATTTTTGCAAGTTGCCAGCGGACTTGCCAAAGGCAAAAGTAAGTTGTCAATTTTATTGATACTCGTATTGTGTGAAATCGATATATAAATGTATTAAGTTATCGATCAATTAGCAATTACTAACGGTTAAACACGTCAGTTATCCCCGCTTTCGCTCTCTCTCTATCTCACGCTGTCTTTGTCTTTCAGTAAAGGATAAATTCGTTAATGTATGTGTAACTTCTACTTAAATAATTGTGACTCAATTTGAGTTGGCAAAAATAATATATACATCTTATACTTGTGACGCATCCACAATGAATTCAGTCGATGAGATATCTCAGAATTTGGAGTGTAACTGGTCAGATACATCCATATATGTATGTGCACATATAAATGTGCCTATATACATATGTATGTGTTGTACTTGCTAGTGATATAATGTTTACTTTGTATGAATTATAAATTGGAAAACTCCATTTCTTCTTATTTGTATACGTATCATTGTTAAGTTTTTCCAGTTTAATTTTCAAATTTCCACTCTTTGACTTTAGATAAATGGCGAGATATGTACATGCATATATGCTTTCAAACTATTTGGATTCTTTATATCCAAAGCATTGTTTTGAATATCTATAGTAGGTATACTTTTTCTTAAAATTAAATTAAATATTATTTCAATTAAAGTGTCGATCTAATTTGGTAGCCTCAATTACTCCGACTAAAATAATATGACACATAAAGCGATTAAATAAATAAAAACCCTTTTTAACCATTTTAGACCAGGCAGACTTTCAGGCCTGAAGTTATAACAGCTGCGACGTATTCGAATTTTGAATTGCAAATAAAGAAGAAATTTGCGCTTGGGACTTTCCCAAAGAATGTGACGTGTGCACTCGGCGTGCCCCTGTCTACATGTACATATATATTCTATATATATTAGCTTGTATAATGAAAACCAAACGTGTTTATCCAATTGCTGCGGGGAATTTCGAATGCCCTAAAGCAGAAGAAGGGAAAAACATAAATCCATAAATCGCGATCGCGATCAGTATGAGATGTAATTCCACCTATGTATAGGGGATTTATGGAGGGTTTTTGTGAGCTATACCTGACCTATCCCACGAGTTTTGTATTGTGTTTTTTTTTTTTAGCGCTGTTTCCGTTACTGTTGCAGTATCTCGAATGATAACAGGCAAGCGAATATATTCAATACAGACTATAATATATTTACTTGTACTTGTACTCGTATTCTTCCTGGTTTGAGTTTGAGCAATTCAGCAAATATCTGAAATTAATTAGCCAGAACAAGCTACCAATCAGGCTTTACATGGAAAAAAGTATCTTCAAGTTGAAAGCGGAAAACACTCGACAAATGGCGACGCAGTCCGATGAAAATCAAAATAAAAAAAACGTTGATGGTCAATGATGGTTATTTAGCAATAAATAAAATCAAGTTTTATATACATATATAGGTTTTTTTTCGAGTGTAACACTAAACTGGATATTTATATAATCATGTATTTAACTTTCGTTGCAAAACGAAAAAAATATCGCCAAAAACTAAAATTAGCACACGAAACTGAAACCGAAGCTGACTTACTTTCTTTTTAGTTGAGAAAGGTCTGTGGTGTGTCTATCTCTGAACTATAATCAAAAGAGTGTGTGTAAATAAGAGTTGAGACTGCACACTCACACACACACACACTCGCACACACTCGCACACACAATTGGTCACACTAAGTTAACATTTTACTTTGCTGTTTTTTATATTTATTTTAATTTTTTATTTATTTCTGTTTGTTTTTGCCAACTATTTTCGTTGACTTTTGTCTTTTGCCTTGCTCTTGTTATTGTTGTTGTTGTTGCTTGGCTTTTCAAATTGAGTTCATTTATTTATTTTTATGTGGGCCACACACACGGACACGAACACACATAATCCTGAAGCTGTATAGAGGCAGTAAATGTATTTCAATAAATAAATAAGATAGAAAAATGCGTTGCATTTGCTCTGGCATATGGCATACACTGACTGTCAAAATTAGCTTAATCTCCATAGAAAAAAAAGTCGATGATAAACCCAGGAGTTAAGAAGTTCTTCAATATGTACATAAATATATATAATAAAAATAAACTACTTAAGAAATCTGTAATTTTCCCGCGCTTTTTGCAGTGTTGCAATTTTTATTTCAATTACGATTTAATAGGGCACGGCGATAACTGGTGCTAGTTAATTGGCTCGAACAATTTTAACTTATCATTGTTAAACAAACTTTTAGTTTAATTATAATTTACTATTTGTGATTTACAGTAGCTTGTTTATTTTTAAAACTTGTTGTGGTTGTTGTTAATATTGTTGTTGTTATAGCATTATGCAACACTGGTGCATGTCTAACAGCCATCAACTGTTGAACTTATCCCTAATTACTGTCACCCACCGATCGCCGGTCGAAAGTCTTCTCTTGATTTTCTTTTATGTTTTTGTTTTTATATTTTTCCCTGCACTAAATGCGCATTATTAGTGTGAAATTATTTAGATTATATGTTAGTTTAATAATCTAAATGGTTGGTGAATATGTCGTAATTATATGTGTGTGTGTGTGTTGAGTTGTGACGACAGCTCATCCAGCGAATCGTTTAATCGCATCAAGTATACGCCCAGTCATCATATCAATCATACGCACTGTGTAACAAGCAGCAATGTCAAACATTATGACTTTCAAATCAATTTGATAATGATTATAAATGCCAATTGTTAAATGTATACTTGTTTATTATGGATGTATTAGTTGGAATCCCTTGTGGTATTATCTCAAATCTCCAACCTTGTTTTCAATGTTTTTATATCTTTATTTTATTGACACTTTTATAACAAAATTGCCGCAATTTGTTATATTCGTTATGTTTGGTATATATGTACATATGTATGTTATTTTTGGCATTTTATTTATTTTTATTACACAATTTGCGGGCACTCATCATCGTCATATGATTTTGATTATTGATATCAGACCAAAAACATGTTTGTCTTCTTCATCTATTGCTGTTGTTATTGCTATTGTTGTTGTTATTGTTTTTTTTTGTTGCTGCTCTTGTTGTTTATGCTCATTCATATTGCGCGTTTATTTATTTAATTTATTTGAACTCTTATGCTAATTTGCTGGCATTTAGTCGCATTTCTTGTTGATATTAGAACACAATTTATATTGTCATATATACAACACATACCCTGTAGTCAGCAGCTGCCTTCTATAGGGTATTAACAGCATGCTTTGCTTTTCTTTTGATACAGTTTTAATTTGAAAAATTTCCACTTCAGTTGACAAATTTCTTTTTATTTAAACTAACCCACTTTGCTGCTCTTTTACACATTTCGTATACAAAAAAAAAAAAAAAAAAAAGTAAAATAAGATGTGCTCAAGTAATATTTCGTGTATATACAATACAAATATCTCGGGCCTATATAATCTTTAAATCACGCAGCTGCTGTGGCCTTAACGTGTTTCGAATTGGCCTGGCCAACAAAAAACATAGGGCATCGGGTCGTGCCTCGTGTGTTGTCGATGTCTCTATGTCGTGACATAATCGACCATGCGATTAAGACAATAAATTAGCATTAAAAAACGCAAACTCTGGACAAAAGTGAAAAGTCAAAGAAATTCCGAAATTCGCTGAGAAAACTAAAAAAAGAAGCACAAAAAAAATATAAACATGATTAAATACGTGACATAAGAAAGGTCGTACACCATTGTCATGGCAAGACCCGAAAACCAAGAAACCAAAGAGACCAGTAAAAGACCTGACGACTATCTCTTCATTCATTTCCATTTCCAGCTAAATTTGGCTTACTTCAAGATGATACATACATACATAAAATATTACATATATACATCATCTGTTTTGGTTTTGCTGGTTTTCTTCAATGCTGATGGCCCAAGTCCAAAACCAAAGCCAAAGCGAAAGTTTTTTTCGTGTTGTTTTTTTTTTTTGTTGCTTTTTGAACTTCTTATTTAACTTAGCTCCGTTTTCACTTTGTCTCGTTGCTGTTTGATTGAACGTGCCGCAATTCAAAACTCGGCAAAATGCTTAAAAATAAAAAATAAATAAATCATGTATATAGTCAAATATTGTTTTTATAGACATAAATTACAGGTATATATTTTGATCAATGAGCTAATTGTGGCGATCGCAACTGTCGAGATACTCGAATTTGTGTAAGGGTATTACCCATAGATCATTTAATTGTCAGCCCACACTTGAGATACTCAACAGTCTTTTCTATTTTTTTTAATCATTCGATTAATGCTTAAATCAATAACTCTATTCAATTGGTTGCTTTAACAATTGCAAATGAAACGTAGAATCATTTTTATTTATTTTAATCACTTTTCCTTTGAAAGTGAAATATGAAAAATTACAACAAAACTCTTAATTCAAGAGTTTGGATTGTGCGAATGGAAGAAAAGGAACAGGAAATAAGACACATTTAGTGTTAGTGAAATTATTTAGCAGCTTTTCACATTTTGTTGATGGCCTTTTTTTGACTTGTTGTTGTCTATCACACACTTTGCACAGAGTTTAACTGACTGACTGTTGTTATTGGCAACTGACGTTGGCAACTCCGACACTTTCTTCAGGCGACCCAAAGTAACACTTGTTTTTGCTTTTGGGACTTTCATTTGAATGCGAAATGAAAAACGAAACTTGACGATTTGCTGATGTCTTTTGGCTGGCACTGTTGGCCAAGTTATTGTCAAGTGTTATACAAGTCGCAGCATGCCCCAAATTAAGTGTGACCAATTTGGCCCAAGCAAAACGACTTCAACAACAACAACAACTTAAGCAGTAGCTAAAACTCTTAGGTAATATGCAAAGTCAAACAACATTTAGACACAGAAATTTGTCAAGGGTCAGTCAGTCAGTTAGACAGTCAGTCAGTTGGACAGTTTGTGACTGTTGTTAATTAGTCAGCTGGCCACGTATTGTCAATTGCCCGCCGGCCGGCTAGACAAGTCTTGTTGGTCCCAAGTAATAACTCAAATTGTGCGATGTGCTTTTTGCTTTTCAGTTGTTAACACGTTTTCATGCGCACATAATTGCAACACACAAACACACACACATTTTCATATTCATATATTCAACTGAGAGTGCTAAACATTTGTATTTGTATATTTATTTTTGTTGTTAGTGCCGAGTCACATTTGGCCAGTGTGAAAACCATAAAAAAAATTGAGGCTAATTGAAGGCACTTTTACTCTCGCGCGCAACATGTTGCTAAGAAACCAAGAAGCATTTCAACATTTTATGTTACAACAAAAAATGTTTATGTGATGTATAGAAAATATATAAGTATTTATATATAAGTATATATGCATATACATCTGTTTGATATCGCATAAATCGTCACACTCGTATTTGTGTGGTAATCTGTGTGCTTGGAATTTGCCTGATTTGATTTTATTTATTCCTTTGAATTTTAGTCACAACATTAACCTGAAATAAATTTTATGAAAATAAATTAAGAAATCTATATGTATATAATTATATATACTTATATACAAAAAACCACTCGAAGCTATCATGCTTTGCTCTGCTTTGCCGTATTATCATACTCGTCTTATAAACGATGTGATGTAACCTGAAGTATATCATCAAATGTATAAAAGTTTTCGACTTAGTTTTAAGCTCTTCTTTCAGTTGAATTTCTTTTACCTTGAAGGTTTCTTAGGTTTCCAAACTGCATCCCAGATTTCTGCTTTTTTTGCTAACTCATCGGAAAGATAATGAAACTGTCCCCAAATGATTTGTTTTGGTTTTTTTTCAAAAGATGGGATCCTCATATAGTTTATGATTTTAAAGCTTATTATGCCTTTTATTTAATAGTTTAGTAGCTGCTTCATTCAACATAATTTTATTTTTATATTTATTTAAAAAGTGTGCTAAGATTTCTGATAATTTGAGCTAACAGATTACTGTTAAAAGCTTTAATGTTATGCTTGGCCTAACATTTGCTTTGACGCAATCTCGCCTAAATACTTAGTAAGTAATTATGCTTGTTTGAATAGAATTCTTTTGGGGTAGACTCTTTTCTAAGTAGTTCTATTTTTATGTCTTTGTTTATTTGCTTATTGTGGTCGTTGTTTGTCCCATTTTCTGATGACATTTCATTCAGTTGAATTGAAATAGTTGCATGTAATTGTTCTGACAGGCGGTAAACAGCAAATTTGCAAAATGCTTAAAGTTTCTTCGTTTTCAATGCAGTTTTATTGTCGTCTACACTATAATATATATTATTCATAAATGTATATATTTAAATATAGACATTTGTTTATACCTTTGTATAGTTTAATGCTTGTTTCATTCTTTCGTTTTATTGTTTTTGGTTTTTGCGGTTTTTCAGCACCAACTTGTTGATTCGCACACTCATCGCGTCGTATGACAAGCCCAACAATATATTACGTTAAGCCAAAGAACTCTTACACAGCAAAAAGTATAAAAATTTTTAATAGGAAATTCGTATCTCAGGTCGGAAACTTTTCTGCCAAATCTTAACTTTATGGTTGTCATAATAAACAAAACAGATACGCATCTAATTAAGAAATTGTATTTAAATGACATCAGATAAGTTGAAAGTTAACTTATTACGAATCATGAAGATCAGCTAAGATCTTATTACAGAAATTTATCTATTATTGATAAATTATATATCAAAATATAAAAGATACATCTTTCATCATTCTTAAACTATTTTTTATCAAATTAACTGACTGTTGTGAGTTTCCAATATCAGTCTCTCTGTTATTTAGAAATCTGTATTATGTAGAATCACATCTTTTATATCATATCATGTGCTCAGTTCCCATAGTAAACAAACAAAATAAAACAAACATATGAAAACTGTGTCAAATGGGATTTTTACACTTCGGATCAGTTTACTATATCATATGGCGACAAGCTGTCTGTTATTTTTACTTATTTTAATTTCTTTGTTTTTATTTGTGATGAGCTTGCTTTTCCTGAAGTTGATTTATCATCCACTTTTTTATCATCCTGCATTATTTCTTTAACTGATTGTATTCCCAGATAAATTAATCCATGTTTTTTTTTAGCTTTTTTTCACCTTTTTCCCCTTTTTTTTACCTTTATGGAGGCCATTATTACCTTATATACTTTCCCATATTGTCATTATCATCATCATCACGATCGTCATGTAATTTCTTCCTCTTGCCACTTGGCCTTTCACTCGAAACGCATTCACAGTAAAGCAGTTCACAATAGTCGCTGTGTGTGTGTGTATCCATCAGCTTTTTCTACCTCGTTTTTTTTCAGTTTCTTTCAACGCTTTTGGGTAACGGGGCATGGTCATATTTACTTCGTCTCGCTTCGCTTCGCATGCGCCTCTTTTCGCCTCTTTCTCTCTGCTTCTTTCTTTTCTTATATATTTTCTGGCTATTTACTTATGTTTTTCACAAGTGCAATTGAGGTTACTTTCTATTTAAAATTAAATAAATAAGTACTCATGCAAATAGAGCCAAATCCAAAGCACAACGTTTATTTCTCTCTCATTCTTTCTCTAATTTTTTTATATTTTGTATTTTGTTGTTGTTGCTGTTGTGCTGGTTTTATTTTTCACACAGCTGCCGGCATGCATCAAAATTTGCCATCAATTTTTCTAGCCAAGTTGCCCTTGTTCTAGGCATTCAACTATATCCTATAGATACTTATTTAACAGACTGCAGATACAGATGCAGATATAAAGATAGAAAGATACTTCTTATGCTATTTACTGCGACAATTCCCTCATTTATCTATCTATCTTTCCATGTATCTATCTGTCTGTCTGCCTGTCTGCATATTTCTTTTGTTTGTTGTTTATTTTTATAAATTGTGCTCTCATTTGTATTACTTTGATTACTTTTGCACATTTGCCTATTTTCCACGTTTGTCGTTTGCCTGTTTGTGCGCAAATAAATCATTGGGGCTGCGGTTTGTACTATGTGCTCAAAATAATATACCCTCATGTTGCTGAAAATATCTAAAAAATATCCAAACTATGTATACACATACATACATACATAGAAATCTCGAAATTAAATGAAAATATAAACTAAATAAAAACTATCATCGAGAGTGCTTCATTGTCAGCTACCCTGTAATGATCGGTGAATCGTTATGTTGTATTAAGATTGTACAAATAACGTCTTAAAAAGTATTGGAATGATCTGCCAAAAACTACCTCTGAGATTTCTTTTTTAATTTAAAATAAAGCACAATTAAGGTATTTGAGCACACTTTTCAAATTGTACAGCTCTAGCTCTTGCGGTCTCTTAGTTCACCTAAAACAATTTAGAAAGTACAGGGTATACGTCTATAATCGAATGACAGCAGCAAAAGAAATGCACACGTCAGCAATAGGAAGAGCAGCATTTAATGGCATTATTTATGTATGCCTTATAACACTTGATCTATATTATTATAATAATAATTAAGTATTATCTAGTATATATACATATATACATAGAGTATATAGTAGTGTATATGGGATATTTCATAAAGAATTTGCTGCGTACATTTTGTATGAATGAATATGAAATTTTGGCACTCGAGACCAAAATGCAAAACGAATCAAAACAAAATACGTTGATAAATACAAAATAAAAATAAAGCACAAGAATAAAATGAAATTCACACAAAAGCAAAGCATGAAATCATTTGTCATGAGCACAAATCAAAACAACATTTCTTACATAGTATTTGGCATCTGTGTGTCGACGCCACCTGAGAAATAATCTTAAATATTGCTGTGGGCGTCACAATTGAGATACAAATACAGATACAACTTTAACTACAACTACAACTACAACTACAACTATAGCTATAGCTATAGCTATAGATACATAGACTGTCATTATATAGGTCGATGGTATGGTAGATTTACCATCTGTATAGAGAATCGATGTAACTGGATTTTGGGCGCCGTTATTCAAGTAACTTGAGATGTTCATCAGCCAAGTTAATTGCATTGTGCAACCAACGGACTGGAAATGGAAGTAAAAATGGAGCAAACGAATAACCCACAATTCTAGTCAAACTCTTTTTTGTATTCTACGTAATTTCTTAATTTTTTGCAAGAGAGTGGAGTTAATTGTACTCAAGACACTTGCCATAATTGAACAATAGATGAACTCATTAGATAAGTTAAGTGATTCAACAAGGTTTCAGGCCATCTAGACTTGTTACTATTTATAATAATATTGTAACAACTGCAAACTCTTCGCGATAGCGTTCAATAAACTTCTTATGGGCAAATTTAATATTTACCAGACTTTAATTTACCGGTCTGATGACTCAAGTGCACATTTACTCCTACTTTCTTAAGCTAATAATATCGTCGAAGTCCGTTCCCGATTATGTTCTATATACATAATAATAAATAATTTCTAAAGTTCAAGTGAAGGAATCTTCAATGTTTATGGTTTTTTTTTACTATAAATGTTGTTGATTTTTCATCCGTTTGTTGTGACAACGTAGTACTCATAATAATATACATAAATACATATGTATTCAAGTTTGTTTGAATGAAAATGTCAAAACTGAAATGTCAACATCGTTGTGAATTCTGACAGGCAGCACGCGGTCGGGCACGGCCTACTGAACGTAACAGACAAATTTAAATATTCCGAAACGTTATAAAAATACATTTCAATCACATACCAATTTTCTAAAACAATCAAAAACGAAAACAAAAAAAAAACTACGCCTTCAATTAGATACTTTTTTTTGCATACATATATATATAAATATATCTATAGATATCTATCTATAGATATATATAAAAACTCATATGAAAAAATGGGCATGTCTTTCTGTATCATCGCATGGATCTCAAAAACATTTAGGGCTAAAGTTAATCATGTTGGTATGTATTACATTTTCACTATTCATTACGTATGTATTTATGTATATACTGGGTATGGCCTAGTCGTTCAGCGCCGTCACTTTTACTTTTTTGCTTGTTTCTGCAATGAATTAATTTTTATTTTTTTGTGTTTTTTTCTCGGTTTTGTTTTTGTTCTGCTTAGTTTTGTGTAAACACAACGTCTCATAATGTTTCCAATTAATAACAATTGTGAATGATACGCGGAATATTTGCCACCTCTTCAAGTGCCAACAAGTTGGCCCGATTCACGGCTATGCCCACTCATAATGCCAATGACGCAGGCCATTTGCCCAAAACTTTACTAATTTATCAATATATTTTCGCCACATTAAAACAATTGCATTCGGTCATTATTGATTTTCAACGACAATGTCGTAATACTTACTGATAAACCCTAATTTAGAGAGCTCTAATATTCACTTCGATTGTAATCTTTGACTTTTTGGTAAGAGTAATTACAAAAAAAAAAACAGATTCCTTCCCATATCCAAGTGATTATTTTAGTTAATGACCTTGCCTTTATAAATTTTTTTCTCTCATAAAATTCTTTGATAGTTGAGGTAATTCCCCACGGAGTCTACGCAAAGTGATTAGAACAAGTTGGGCGATCTATCGATTACAGTTTTGTTTTTGGAATTGATTGAATCATCGTAAAGTTTAGAATATGATTTAAAATTTAATTTTAAATAACCAACGTTTTTATTTTTTAACAATTGTCACATATTCAAAGCGTAAAAATGTTACATGTGTCGGCTTGATTTTAGAAATTAAAACAGTTAGTTGTGTAGCTATAGGCACAGTACTAGTATTTAGTGTTGAACAATGTCCGAGCATCTGAATAATAACCTAATTGTCAGTGTTGCAAACGTACTTTTAACGTTCCTGATTGATCAACATATGCATTATGACATTGCACACAATTTACAATACTTATTCGCAGTGTTGTAAAGCGTTTGCACAGTAATTCATTTACCGATAACTGATAACCGATATCAATGCCATATTTGTATGTACCTTGAGCGTATTTATTATTAAACCTGCTGACAAATCCATTTCAATGGCTTTCAAAAATAAAAACAAAAAAAAATGCTTCTTGTTTGCACTGCTCCCGTATGTTTTTATTGTATTTTTTATTTTATTTTTCCATTAGTCGACCAGTTATCAGAACTTTGCAGCACGATAAGCGTCGATTCCCACGCATGAATGCACTGGGCCAACCTAGCACAACTTGCGCGCTGATCCCTTTCACGAAGGTGATCTGATAGCAGTTGTACCGACATTGCTTACGGGGTAGAGAAAGAGAGGGGATAGGTAGAAAGATAGAGAGACAGGGAGAGGTTAGCTATCGCGCATTGCGCATACGCCATGTGCTCAATGTCGTCATCGGAAGTGATTTGTTTATCGATTTGCAAGAATAACAACAAAGCGATTGCGAGCATTGTTCAAGCGCGCTTGATTGACGCTCCCCGACCCGCCCCCTCGCCCGTTTTCCACCCCCTCTTTTTTTATATATTTTATTTTTTGTGTCTTATTTTATTGTAATCAGAAAATTGTACGTGAAATCAGAATATACTCGTCTATACATATGAATTTATGTATATGCATATGTGTATCTGTGCTTTGGGGCTTGGGGCTTGGGGTTTTGGGATTTGAGCTCTGGGGCGAGGCAACCAGTCGAGCATTAAATATATAATTGGCTGACTAGCGTCATCGCAGCAAGTTGCGTGAGCTTCTTCCTTCAAATGTTGATTAGCAGCTGCTTGGCCCGGTTAATCACGTCAGCATAGCCCCCTCCCAGTACCCACAACCCCCCTTTTCTCATATGAAATAAATCCAGTATGAATCGTAAGTCGAAAAGACGCTGCACGTAATGTTAGAGAAACTCTTCCTGTATTTATTGTATTTTTTTTTTCGTTTTTCGTAGTCTTACATGAATCTAATTTCATTTGCTTGTGGCCACAATACAAACCCAGCTCACACTGTCAATCTGTCTGTCTATTTATCTGTCTGTCTGCCTGTTTGCTGTGACTCTGGGGCACGTAATTGAATGCGAATGGCTTAATTTTCAGTGGATTTATTTTTATGGCCTGCCAACAATTATACAATCCATTAAAGCGCCATTTCAATTTCCGGTTCTAGGTCGTTCTCACTTTGGCAATCGGTTAAGTTATCACAATTAAAATATAAACATATATCCCAACCGCAATTGAACATACAAAATGACACTCGATTTCAAGAATTTCATAATAAATATATACGAGTAAGATTTATGTTCCCATAAAATATATACTTGTACTCACATTCTACGTATGTAATAAACCTGCGGTTGAACTCCCAAAACAAGTTTGAAGTTCAGCACCCTAGAAATCTGTTTCGATATGTGTATTATGGCATAAGGAAGGCATTAAACCCATTTCGTCTAGTCCCCAAACATACATAAAATACCTGGTAAAAACTCGTTTAAGGTCCAACTGAAATACGCGCTAAATTCTTAAATACCTTTCCCAACTCGTCAGCGACAACTCAACGGACAGAGTCCAAATTCAAGATTCGCAAGTCAGACTCTCGCTTCATAAAACTAATGTTCAGTCATGCCATCAGCCTGTGCGACGTTTTGTAATATATTTTCTCCATATAGCAGTCAACGCTAGTGACAAAATCAGACTCCCAAAAAATTAGAGTTCATCCATAGATCTTGCACTGCATTAAAATACGACTGTACACCGATAAAAATAAAATGGTCTTAATCATGCTCCTTGCATTCTGCAAGTTTAGTTTAGTGTCATATCAACATTACTAGACCTCAAATTAACTAAAAATTACTTCATTCTTCTTAAAATGTTAAGATTTTTTGTCTTGAGTATTCAAACTTTTAATAAGTTTTATTTTTATAAAAAGATTTGTAGTCTTAAAAATATAAGAGTTTATGATTTTAATTGAACTCTTCTTCGAATCAAGATGTGTTTTCTTACTTCAAGATTTTCATGTTCTTGACGCATTGTTTAGACCAAAGTTCTTAGTTCTGAGACCAAAATCTTGATTTTAGATCCTTTTTATCTGTGTATATACATATGTATATAAGACGAAGTGCTTATTTGCAGGGCATTCAGAACTATTTGCACGTGGTCACAAACTGTCCTTGAACAACGCGATTAATTGGCCATCAAAGACTCTTTTGCTAAGCTATCTAAAGGGGAGAGGGGGTAAGAAAACATGCGCGCATGCGCACATCATCATCATCATCATTGCCATCATCATGATCATCGCCACCATCATGATTAATCTTATCATTACTAGCGTTGGAAACGTTTTGTGTTGCCATGCGAAAAATTGCCGCGTTTTTTGCTCAGTTTTCTGCGTCTCCTTTTTGTACGCTCTTCCCTTAATGATCTCCTTTGTTGGCTTCACTTCACTTCAGTTCAGTTCAGTTCAGACTCCCTACTAACCCCCACCTCTATCTTCAGTTTCTTCTCCACCTCCATCTCCGTCTCCGTCAACTTTGCTTCGTTTTATTTTGCCCCTGTTGTAATTCGAGCGCTTGGTTCGATGGCTTCGCTTCGTCTGTGTTGTCTTCGTGGAATTCATTCAACTTTGGTCACTCACACGGATACACACATGAGCACACAGTGCGAGTCACAGTCTATGGGAACTTATGAATGATGCCAATGATCATTAGTCATCGTAATGATCATCTTGATGATGTTTGTGTTTGTGTGTTTGTTTGCCACAAAAATAGAAACACGCGCCGCATCGCATTGCCTTGCATTTCCGTTTTGGCAACGTCAATTGCCTGCCAGGGTTGCCATCTATCTCTCTCTCTCTCTCTCTCTCTCTCTCTCACTCTCTCTCTCTCTCTCTCTCTCTCTCTCTCTCTCTCTCTCCACTCTCCCTCTCTCTATGCACATTAAGATAGATATGTATCTGGTTTTGCACCTAAATCAAGCAATCGGTTTCAACGAACTCACGCTGATATCATGTTAAAACTTATGACACATTTTAATAGCTGATTTTGCATTGATTTGGAATACGAAACAGTTTTTTTTTTTTATTTTTGTTTTTTAAAAACTGGCTTCTCACTGTTACCCTAACAGAGGAAGGGAATTTAAAATTGGCTACAAAAAAAATATAAATAAGATTTGAAAAAAAAGAAAACAAAAAAATCTGTTTGCAAATAGAAAACCAAAACTAAGAAATTAAAATAAAAAATAAAAACATTTAAAGCAAAATAAAATTCAAAATGTAGTTGTAGTTAATAATTACTGAATTTTCACTAAATTTCAATCATCACAATATTCGAACCAAAGCAACCCATGCATTCAAATGTCAAAATATTTATTGAGAATTTTGATCAAATTAAAATGAATTGAGTTCAATAAAATTAACATTTTCTAAGCTGCAAAAAGTTCTTGAAAACAACTTGTTAAGTTGGCTGCGCTAGATGATTGCTTGGAGTGGAGATTTACATGATAAAGTGAAACAATTCTCAATTCTCATCCAGTTTCTAGTGCCAAATGAGTTGAATACATGATGAGAAAGATACATTTTCGATTGGGTAATTAATTGGATAGAGTATTAGAATGGCTGTGTGGCCAGCTTAAATGCTTTTATTGCTTTATACCCACTACGCAATTCCCATTCAGGCAGCAAACCGATTTGATTCAATACGATTCGATGTGATCTGATCGGTCGTCGCCGACTTTTCTTTCATAAATCACGGCCGATAACTGCCGGCCGGAGCAACTTATCGAATTTAGGGGCGGGGCGGGGCGGTGAGCAAAGGTTTTGTTTTGAATTTCAATTTGAACTGCATTTTTTTTTTATTTGGATTTGCCAAAAATTACGCTACAATTTTAAAGTATCTTTCACATTAAGAAAAAAAAAATAAGACGAAACGTGGCTTAAGGGGCAAACTAGGCGTGGTGGGTGGGGTATACAAACACAAACACACACACACACACACACACACACACACACACACACACACACACACTCACCTAACACACACACGCGGGCAGAGAATCACATGGAGCGGCGCTAGGCACGAGCTGGTACCTGTTTATTGTAGTCGTTTCTTGCTTGCTTTTTTCTTGTATTTATTTTAATTTTTAATTTTCGGCTTTATTTTTAATTTTTTTTTTTTTGCTTGCTTTTTCTTCTTCTTCGACGTCGTTTTTGTTTCAGTTTTATTTGGTCATATTGTTTTTGTTGTTGTTTTCCTTCTGATTATAATTGTTATTTGTATGTATTTCTTGTCTGTTTTTGTTTATTAAACGTGCGTTTTTGTTAGCTACGAGTATGTGCCGTTATTCGCGCATTTCTAAGCAGCAAAAGTCATAAACAAATTGCAGAAATTCCAATGAAGTGAAAGCAACAAAGTAACAACAACACTAACAACAAATAAGTTGTTGTGGGCGTGTCTCGCATCTGGGCCCCAAAATGATGAGCTCCAAATTTATTATGTACTTGCTAGAAAATGTTAAGGCTATTTCTGGCATATGGCATGCAACTCAATTGAATGTCCAACAACAACAACGACAACAACAACAATGCATTGAATAAACAATCTATAAAAATACATTTAAAAATACTCGATTCGAGTATTTATTTTTGGATACTTTAACTCTTTCGTTTTGTTGATCTTAGTATATTGTTTAAAATTATCTTGACTGAATACAGCTGTTGCATTTCACCAAAGTTATCGTATTTCTGTACATAATTATTCAGTTGTATTGTATTTAGGGATATATTATATCATTTAATTATTTCATTTTATGATACGATTCGTATTGTGATTTCTAATAGTGATATTTACATATGTTAGATATGGAGGAGCAATTTTAACAACTAAATTGAAATAGAAATCCGATAAATTTAAACGCAGATTGTTAGTATAAAACTTAAACTTATCAAATATAACTTCAATTATTTTTAAATTAATTTAAAACCAAAGAATCCGTTAAAAATAAAGTATGTCTACAAAAATATAAAATAGCTTTTATTTAATTCATGCTCATTCAATACATGTCGTTTTGTTAAAGACTGTGATTGTGACGTGCAAATTCATTCATGCAGTAACTGACAACTTTATATATATGTATATGTATGTATGTATGTACGTAGTTAAAGCTGCCACCAAGACACGGCAACAACGTGTGGCGTCAACAATTTGCGAGGCATGTGCAACGCGTGCTATTCCCCAATGCCCAAAGTCATTGCGCATTTTGTTGGACTTGCCCAACTTGTCTCTGGGCTTTGGCCCAGATCCCCCTCCCCTCCGCAAAACACAAACAACAAGCTGTTCACGTAGTTATCAAACAGACTGTCGTCAGAATAAAGTCGATTCATTTGTTGTTGGGCTTTTGCCTGTGATGATGATTCACAGTGTCGTCATCGATAGCCGAGAGCGCAATATGAATCGCAATTGAATATTATACGAGTGAGTGAGTGCAAATACAAGTATTACAGCTAGCTTTGTACTTCCCTCCTTGTCATGCTTTCTTTCTGTTGCTCTCTCGTTCTCCTTCTGTTATTGTTTATATCGCGCTCGTCGCTAATCGCGTCGTTTAGTTTGATTTGAACTGCAAGTGCAGGCGGGCTCGAATATATCGCGAATATATATTCATTGAGAATTGAACTAGAACATTTAATACATTTAATTTTGAGTTTTAAATCTTTGTATGTCAACAAAATGCATTTGTCTCTTGAGCATTTGTGGCAACTGCAAAAGATTTGTAAGCAACAATGACTAAACATTTCATTAATTCATTAAACTAATGACAAACTCTTTTTTCTCTCTTTCTTTTTAGATGACAAAATGCAGCGCTGCAACAATAACAACAGCAGCAACAATAATAACAGCAACAGTGGCAGCAACAACAGCAAACGTTGCACACAGAAATATGCCAATGGCAACATGGCAGCAACAACAGCAGCTGCAGCAACAGTTGCCACAGCAACAACAGTTGCCAACAGTTATCAACAAAATAACAACAGCAACAACAGCAACAAAAGCAATGCAACACGAAAAGCGCGCTACAACAGCAACAACAACAACATGAAGCGACAGGATGGAAGTGCTTACAACATGCAACAAAAACGTTCAAATGTTGCCGGCTCCGATGCAACCTGGCATCGTTTTGTCACTTCTTCATGCATCGAAGGTGAGTTCAACATCAACAACTTTACACGCTGATTCACAATTTGCCGCTACTAAAATTCCAATCAAATCGCGTTTCATTCACACAATGAATCATTCTGCAGTCACAAATACACTCACTCACACTCACAGAATTAACAAAACGTGGTCATCGTCAGATTTCTGCACACTTATCTTAATCAGAGCTTTATTTTTTCGACCAGCTGGCGTCCAACATTTAAAACACTGAAGAAATAGTATCACACCGATAGTATTTAAATATTGTATTTAAATCAATTATTTTGCATTCGATTTAAATTTGAAGATTCCTAAACTTTTGGCATCGTTTAGGACTGAATCTATCCCGAAATCCCCGATTATTTTCTGTGTAATATAAGGCACTCTCAGATAGAATCGCGGATACATTTTGATTCGACCCACATTGAATGTTTGTACCCTGTAATCGAATGATTACCCGTTTATTGGTTTTTAAGTATACACTCACTTTAATTAGACACTCAGAACTACTTTTATTGGGTCAACAGTGGCGTCTATAATTATGCAAACAATTTCTGGAAGTGATCTTTTACGATTGAAGCGATTCACTTTGAATGTTGGTCAGATAATTTCCAAGAGAAATACTATTTATAGAGCGGGCTCGACTTGAAGATACTCTGTAGTGTGGAACAAAACAGACACTATAAATTGTATTTTGCTCTGGAACGTTATCATTTAAGAATATGACAAATCATTATGGTCTTGGCTAGAGGAAATTAAGCGAGGGTGCTAGACTGGAAGCTACCTTGTAGTTACCGCAAGTGATTCTTTCATAACATGACTATCATTTACGAATAAAACGAATGACTCAATAGCTACTCAAAGTCTGCACGACTTACAGATACGCTGTAGTTCCAACTCTATTTATCTATCTTTCTCTATATCTAATGCGTTTATTGTAAAAAATTTTGGAATATCAGAAAATTATCTTTATGAAGTGAAAAAAAGAACTCTGTGGGAAAAACAGGTTGATTGTCCGAAGGAACTTTAACTTTATATTGAGTATCATAAAATCATATGAAAAATTAAAGACGCAATTTCGTGACTAATTTTACAACTACATATTTATTTGTTTTGGTATACAACTTTATCTATATCTATATACATTCATATATATGTACATATATTTAAAAGTGGCGCTATCTAGCGGCCATAAGAGTCTACTTATAGCGTTGATTTCGGAAAGGGCTCTTCAAGCTGCCCCATTTTTATATGGGCCATAGCCAAGTACCAAGTAGATGGTTTATATATGTGTGTATGTAGATAGCCTACACATAGGCTATCTTAATACTTACTATACTTAATTAAACTAGAAGTAGGAATGGGGATTTCATATTTGGGTATTTCATGGCGATAAGACAAGGATAAGGAAATCGATCGACTTGTTAATAATAAATACAAATAAATATAGGAAGTGCTCATATATACATATAAATATTTCTATGGGGGTACATAACCCAATGCGGGTCTCTTTTTCTCTCTCTCTCTCTCTTTTTCGCTGTCTCGTTTTCTTCGCTGATTGGCACAACTATTTTGAGACCTCGGTATTTCCATATCAATTGCACTCTAGACTCATAAATAAGAAAATTGCAGGAAATCTTTCCTTAAGCTGATCGCTACAACCTTAATGAAAGTCTTGAAATACACACACAGTCAAACACACACACACACACACACACACACCTACTTCCCATAGAGAAGCTCGATTATGTTATATTTCTTTTTCGACTTTCGCTTTCATCTTTGCTCTAAAGGTAAGGGAATTAACTGATAGGGAGAAACAGCAGGGAGGAAGAATCAATTAAAATTCACATCGAAAGAAGAAGCCAAAAGAAGAAATCAACCACAAAACCCATAAAAATAAAATACTTCATTAGCTAAACAAATAAACAAAAAGCGAGATGAGAAAGCTTCCCATAAACATAAAAAACAAATCTTTAAAAAAAAATTCCAAAAAACTTTGGGAAATGCAATGTTAGACTTCAAATTTGATTTAAACAACGACGGGGAGATTGAGAAAGAAACAGAGATGTGATAAGACAAATATTACGGCTGATATCAACAGAAAGCGCAACAAATTTGTTTACGAAATTATTAAGTAATAGCGAAATCTTAAGATTTATTATAAAAATACAAACATACATGCATGCCAATTTTTTGTTGTCTTGCAATGGCGGAAAAAAACCGTCACAGTCGAAACTCCCAGTTTGGAGTCAACTTTGATCCCATACTCTGCCTATTTTCAGGCTTAGATTGTGAGGACTAACAATATTGTCACACATTCTGTACTGTTTTAAACTAAACTAATGTGTACATATTATAATAATATAAGTCGATCTATCTATTTTTAATGAACAACTTTAGGTACTAAACTGCAATGAAAATTGCTCAGTCTCAGCTCCAGTTAATTTTTTAAAAATAGGAAAAAATATCTCGGTTCTCAGACCGAATATTTTGTTATTGCTTTTTAAGTTTACTTATTAAAAAAAAATAGTTTATGCCAAAAATTTTTGATTTTGGACATTGGTCTTGCTTTATTTACCACTATTTTTTTTTTCTATCCCTCTTGGGCAACCACCTGAAAGTGTATTTTTACTTTCTTGTGTTTTTCTTTTCCTTGCCAAAAACTTTCCAGTATTTTTTATTTTGTAATGCGCTGATAATTGCGAGTATTTTAGCATTTATTTATAGCAATGTCAACAACAACCATTAAGACAACAACAATAACAAAAATAAAAATAAAAATAAAAATACAAATAATAACAATAAATTAAGACGCAATACTCATAGAATCAGCTGATTAGCATTGAGATCTCTCAGTCTTCCCAGCCAGTGCGCCCTGTTCGCATTGGCCGTTGTGGTATCTGAAAAGGGGAAAATAAACCGCTTAAACGCCTCAACTGATAGCCAAGTCAACAATCAGTTTATAGATTTGCCCCCAAAGCAAGAAAATTACATAAGTTGTACGTGTTGTCATTGATTAGCACTTGGAGCTAGCTAATAGACATAAACATACAGATCACATACATATATGTGCATATAGATTCCCATATTGGAACAATACATTTTGAAAACAACACGGGAAAATTCTCAGGTGAGCTGTTAAATTTGCAGGCAAATGTTAAATAATTTGAAAAGGGAAATTAGAACATGTTGCATCGTGTCTCCACGTGTCCTGTCCTGTCTTACGTCTGACGCAATCAACTTTTGGTCGTGCCACACGCCATTTGGACCATTTAGTGACGTGAAACAATCCAATTAGTCTATTTATTAGCAATCGATGCAATTTTATTAATAATTCTCAAACGGTTAAAGCGTCAAGCTGATGATAAGACCTGATGATTAGTGTAATTATAAACAGTCTGACAATTGTTAGCGCATCAGTGTGAGATTGCTCTTCCGTAATGTGTAATCGAGATTATAGGCCGCTTTTCCGCTTTTGGCCTTGCCTGGCCTCAGTTACCAATATCTAATTAACGTGTTTTATAGTTTACCTTGTGCGTGTAAATTAAGTCATTGCCAAGTTGGCCAAGACAAAAAATTGTTAGTGATGCGATTCTTAAGCCATTGCAGTCGTACAATTCACGCCTCGTTGCATCTTAATAAGGTTAAACGGCGGTGGCGTTTATAAATCATATCTATATGTTAAAAGATACATTTGTGTCTGTATCTGTAAATCTGAGCTACAACCTACTAGCCAACAATTTATAATGGATATAAAAAACTTGAACTCATTTTGTTACCTTTTTTAGTGGCAACTCCCAGACAATGTGGAATGTGGAGTGTAGAGTGTAGAGCGGCTAACGGTGTGGCAAATAGAATCGTAAAATGATATTGCGTCCACAATGGTCGCATTATTAACCTATTAAATGGTCTCTGGCACAGAAATCTTTCGAGCAAACACAATTCTGTTTCAGTTTCTTTTCTTTTCTTTTTTTCCTTTGATGCCACTTCAAAGAGGTTGGCACAGACCAAAGATCTGACTCTCAGATCTCAGACAGAGTCTTGATCTGAGATCTGCACTTGTGTCTGGGTCTGGTCTCGATGTTTGTTTGTCGCTTGCAATGGCCAAGGTTAACCCGTTTGCCTTTAAGCCACAGACTTTTAACCAACATAATGATGATGAGATCGCGATCAAAGATCATACATCTGCAAAAGATAATTACACTCGCATTCTTTTTTTTTTATGACCGTAACTATTGTAATACCCGGAAACTTTGGTATCACAATAGAATAGAAGAAAAACACTTGTTATTTTTTTTTACGTACTAACTGCCCTTAAGTATCCATTAGATTTCCGTCATTATCTTTAACTAAATACATGCTAACTTTTATCTCCCTCCCAGGGCATTATCTAGATTGATAGTAATAGGGCTCTACAATGGGAATACTCTAACATCCCATCACTCTCTGATATCGTGACGACCTCCAAAGATTGCGTGCAACAAACTAAAGTTAAACTTGGGAAACTTGTACATCTATATTTTTAGAGCGTATAACTACAATATATAGTTAGGGGTACCTATGATTTGTTTGCTAGTTACAGTCAACTTTACTATGTATTAGGCATTGCCAACTTTTTACGGATCGTATTTTGCGAATTGGCCATTAAACCTGACATCGTTGTCGACGCCTCTTGGCGCTTTGACCTCAATGGCCATTTTGCATGCATACAATTTGGTATACCCTGTAATGGACATTGAGTGCCCGAGAAGGCTATCTTAAACTAAACTATGGATAAACGACAGGCTTCAAATTAGCTCTCGGGGTTCCCATTATACAAATCTGAGTAGCGTGAAAACTTCTATTTCAATTGGATTAAATATTAATATTTTATTAAATTGTGACAATTTGTTAGGATCACTTTAATTATTTAACCAACCACAATGCTGCCTTGAATAAATTTCAAATTCAAGTAAAATTACAAATATTGAATAAGGATAAACATTCTATATATACATTTGTATATTCTGCTAATTTCAGCAACATCAAACTAAACTTGAGTTAAAATGCGAATTAAAAATTAATATTTGTTTTTTAATAATAGAGGGTAACTGCTATTTGAGCATTTGTTTTTTGTTGGCTTTGCTTGTCCATTTTTATTAATAAATCAAAATCAAATTCATATTAGTTAACATTTCAAGCGAGCCTATGGACAAAGTACAACACATTGTCACGTACACACGAATACACACACACACACACACGTACACTCACACACCCGTACGCACACACACACACATAGATAGTTGCATAAACATTGTCATTACCATAACTATTCCCATACTCACATGAATGATCATTAAGTCTCGTCTGTCATTTATTTATTTTTTGTGACTTGAGTTGAATTTTTTTTGGGTCAGGTTTAAGTTTGATGATGTTTTCTTCTTATTATTGTTTATTTTTGTATTTTTTTTTTATTTATTTATCTGTGGACTCTTCTGTTGGTCTAGGGACAGGAAGCTACGCTTGCCATTTGGCAATGCCACTAACTTTGAAGGCCAACACGATCCCAGAGAAATTCAGTCAGCCAAAAAATGTGGAGATAATGATCATTCGTTTGTCTTATGAGAGAAATACATATTGTGTGTATGCAGCAAAAGCATTTGAGCTTATTTTTGCATAATCGATAACTAATGTTGATCGATAAGTATGTTGAATTTGCTATTTCTCTGCTCTTCAGTTTAAAACAAACAAAGATATTTGCTATTTCTCTGCTCTTCAGTTGAAAGATCTCAAATACGTTTAAAACAAACAAAGATATTCAAGATATTAAGTAAACGTTTTTATTAAAATTTTGCATAACTCTTGCCATAATCGATCTTAACATAAGTAAAGCTGAAAAAGTTCAGACAGTTAAATTTTGGGTCAAATTGCAGCGTCATCTTGACATAGTGTAAATCAAACTAATTTGTGTATTCTCTTCATGGCACTAAAAAGCTGCAAACGCGAACGATTTGTCATGCTATTCTTGATTTATTTCTTTAGTTCTGTTTGTGATTTTTTTTTGGGGATAGCCGTCAGAGTTTTTAGCAACTGAAAGCTGATTAGAGGCATGGTAACGAAAAATGAAAAAACGACAATTCCACTTGACGACTACAGACAGTCCATAGTACGAGTACTCCAGGCTTTCGCTTTTGGCTGTTTAACTGTTGCCAGTTGTAGGGTATTCGGCAGCCTATTGGCTACATCTTATCGCCACTCGGCAACTGAATTAAAATATACATATGCGTCCACGCCTTAAATCGATGTCTAAGCGTCTAGACAGAATTCTGTAAAATATTGCTAAAAATCCATATTCACGAATAATAATCAAATCGAATTTAAAATATTCCATTGAGATATCACAACTTTAATTGATATATGAACAACTTATGTAAATTTGTAGCGTGGGAATTGCTAGATATAGAATCATAAATAGTGTATTTAGTGCCTGTAATTAATGAAACAAATATGAAATTAAATATAAATACAATTTAATTATATCATAGTCTAGATCATTTGCATGCAGTTTTTCATTTCACGCCTCAGCACACACAGAGGTTTTTATTCTTGCTACACAACAAATTGGTTGGCAGGGTAAATTCATCCCCCTACCTTATGATTAGCCTTAATTTACTATATAAACTGATGGGATGTCGCAGCTAGAGTCAGCAAATTTCTTATATAGCTTACATTACACCTTATTAATAATCAATTTAGTTATTTGTGACAATAATGTTATTATTCCAAGTAGATTATAGGCACGAATTCAAAGTTGAATCATCTACAATCGCTATACTATAATAATTACTTAATATTCAACTATTCTAAATATATTCAATGAAAATCGTTCAAGTGAGCTTATTACAGAGTATCCATGTAACGATCACACTTGAACTTTTTGTCATTCTTTTGTTGTTCACGCAGTAAGAGCAACAACAACAAATTTCAAATTATATAGTGCGTATAAATATATCTGTATATTTATACTATGAGCATACAGTTACTTTGAGTTTATTATAATACATATATTTATGTATAGACTGAGGTTTGTATTTATTCATAGATTATTATCGGGCAGATCGTAGTGCTAGGCACTGTAGTCACATTTAATTCGCTTTTGCAATCTTATCAGGGACTTTGAATAGTTCTCATTGTCGTCGTTGTTTTTGTTGTTTTTGTTGTTGTTCTTTTTGTTAAGTTTTCGCTGGGGTTTTGTAACAATTGCCAAGTTTATGCAAATGGCAATTCTATTGTAAGCTCATTTAAATGACTTTGGGACAATTTTAATCTAGAATGACATAAATCAGATCTCGATAATCAAGTATCATCATTTGTTTTTCGAGTTTTTGCCTTCAAGTTAATTATTCATTTTTTTTTTATACAGGGAGCTTTTGTATTTGCTTTAGATCCTACAATTTTCCCTAAATTTCCTAATTCCTCTAGTTCATGTTAAGCTTAACATTAACTTCAACTGATGATAATATTCGACAATTTGGCGTTGCCAGCTGTTTCATTAAATAAGCATTTAGTTTAAGTAATTAGTGACAAGTCGCTGTAGTGCACATGGCGTTGCCAGATGTTGCCAAAAGCGAGACTTAACCTGACAACTAACTTGCCATGTTTACCATGTGCTCATGCTTATAAGTCTTTTGAGTATAAATGTGAAACGCACCTCGCATAATTATGCTATGTTTACGTTTTAATCACATGTTTGTCAATATACACATATGTACATACATATGTACCTTAAGTATCTGCATGTGTATAAATTCATATACATATATATATTCATTTATGTACGAATTTCCAAGGTTGTTGAAGATTTTGACGCGTGTTTGTGTGCTCCTCTGATAAAGCGTAGCACACACATTGACTTGTTTTAATGTGTGTGTGTGTGTGTGTGTGTGTGTGTGTGTGTGTGTGTGTGTGTGTGTGTGTGTGTGTGTGTGTGTGTGTGTGTGTGTGTTTGAGGGTGTGTGCTCCGGCACGGGAAGCTCGTTTATCTAATCGCTGGGCCAAACAGTTTGCCGTGTTTTATGTTTAAGTACGTGTTGCACATATGTAAACAATAATTGCTGCCTGACGCTGGGACGACGCGTCGTATGCGTGATTTAAGACATTGTGCGGAGAAATTTTGCTTGAAAATCAAGCCATAGCTATGATTGACTATACACAAAGCGAAATAAATAGAATGACCAAAAACTTTGCTTGAAAATTGTAGAGCCAAGATTTACTCGAAATATTATAAAGTTACGTTAAGAGTAGCTAAAAAACTTTATATTGAAAAAGTTTAAATTTAAATTGTATTTAACCAAAAAAAAAAAAAACACTTGTTTCGTGACTTTAGAAATTTTAATTTTATTGAGAAGTCATGTGTGAAAAGTGGGTTTTTAAATATATAATATGCTTGAATTTTTCGCTCTGTGCATTTGTATGTATTGGTCAATCTTTGATTCATGTCACGTGCAGCAGCAAACACAACAACAGCAACAATTACTCAGCTGCCAAATAGAGCTAGCAAATGTCCTTCGTAGACGCAGCGTGTCAACAAACTCAACTCATGCGAGTGTGTGTGTGTGTGTGTATATGTGTTTGTGCTGATTAAAATTTACTTAGTCGATTGAGGAAATGCGTTGAGCACTTCGTGAAATTGTCTGGGAAAAACTTAACAAATTGGCATAGCAAATAGGAAGTGCATGCAACATGCATTTTAGATAACATTGCTGTTGCCAGTATAATAATATGTGGTACTAAAACAAGTAAACAGTAGCAGATAGATAACAGAGAAGAGCTCTGATGTGAACCTGAAACTGAACTTGAACTTGTCAGCTAAATAAATGTTTATGAACTTTAATTTGTGCCTTTGCCACGTGTCGAAACTGAAACGAGTTTCCCCATATCAACCCAACTCCCCCTTCCCCATTCCACATTCCAAAATGGCCTAAAGCGTGGATCAATCCAAGCGACAAGTTCGCTTGGCAACCACGCCTCTCCCTCTCTCTCGCACACTCACTGGTACTCTTTCTGTTTCGCTTTACCACGCGGAAGTCACAAATTTATTTATATTAATTATGTTGATAATGAGTAATACTCGTATTTGTAATAGCTACCACTTGTCTCCACCCCCCAGCTGCCTCCCAACCCCCTTTGATCAGCCTGCCGCCAGTTGGAACTTTTTATTAGCCAGAAAATACAAAAAGAATATTGAAAACAAAGCAAACACGAGCCACGGGCCACAAATCAAATACAATCTTCCATCTTCCAGTCATGCGTAGCTTCTACGCGGTTATGAAATAATCAACGACACAGAAATACCCAGTAAAATGTACAAAAGAAAACATAACTGAGATCAGCTTAAAAAAAAATTGTATAAGGGCAAACATTTTGATTACCTAATAAATAAATATTTAAGGCGCGCATATACTCCATAAGTCTGTCTACTACAGGGTATTAAAGGCTGAGAACATTTTAAAGCAAATATATAAACAAAAAAAAATATTTTTAAGCATTTTATATGCATATATATGCATATATACATATGTACATATCAACAAAAACAAAAGTCACAAGAAATGAAAAGCACGTGGCCGAGCAACGATTGCCAGCGATTGATAAGCCTTCTCGGGCATCAATAGACTGAGCATACTACTTACTCACACACTCACATACACTCACACACACTCAACCACACTCACACACACATACACACACCCATACGCATAATCGCACGCTTCGTGTTATCAGCGCACAAATTAGCAACGTAAATTGACGTCAACCAAATTTACTACACCTTCCAAAAGAATAATTAAATAAATAAATAATTCATTTTTGAGTCAGTCAGACGAACTAGTTCAGCTGGGAACAACTAAAGAATGCATAAATAAATTTCGAATATTCAATCAGCTAGCAAACTAGTTTCGAAAAATACCGTAACAGTAGAATATATGTTTACATAAATAAATAAAAAAACCTACAACTAATTCAGAAGTGAACAGTAAAAGAATACATAAATAAATTTGCAACGTTTTAAATTTCCATCAATTAGCAGAAAAACAATAAATAAGCTTCAGTTTGAAGAAAAAAAAATAATGCATAAGTTTCATAATTTTTTGTAGTAATTATTTAAAAGATTTCTTATAAGGATATAATTATTTTTATAGTTTTATAGTTTTTTTTTTAGCAATCAATAATCATGGATAAAACAGACATTCATCAGTTTGAAAATAAAAATTAAGATATGAATAGATGCTTTTTAATTTACAAAATTGTAATTATGTATTTTTATTGCTCATTGCAGAGAAATTTTTGAGCCAACACAATCCGGGTCATCGTAATAGCACCAGCAGCGAGGCGACCAGCGAGGACATTCACTCCAGTGACGAGCATCCGAACAAGGCCAAGAACCGATCAATCAATGGACACGGCAATGGCAGCAGCAACACAGCTGGCGGCAGCAGCAACAGTGGCAACAGTAAGTCTCGCTCCAAGCGGCAACAAAAGTCGCAGGCTGTGAAGCAGGCGCTGAACAGGACACAATTGTCGACATCGGGGCAGTTGCAGGTGCAACCGCTGGAGGTGCAACCAGCAATTAAAGTGAATAGCAGCAGCGGCAGCAGCAAGTGCAAGCAGGGCAAATGGCGCAACAGCAACAACATCAGCAACAGCAACAGCAGCAGCAACATTAACAGCTGCGGCAGCAATCAAAAGCGCAGCAGCAGCAACAACAACAAATCGAAGCAAACTAAATGCCCGAGCAAGGCAAGTGGCAACAACAACAGCAACACTAACAGCAGCAGCAGCAACATTAAGAACAGCAGCAGCATCATCAATGGCAAATCAAGTGTCAGCTATTGTGGCAGCAACAGCAGCAACTCCTCATCAGCGCTCAGCTCGCCAGGCAGCTCGCCCAACAGCAACAGCGGCAACAGCAGCAGTGGCAACAGCAGCAGTGGCAACAGCAGCTGCAACAGCAATAAAATCAGCAACAACAACAATAGCTGGCAGTATAAATCATATAGACAGAATGCCAACTTTTTGGTGCCACCATTGCATCAATACGAACGCCTCGATTTGGACGATGCCACATTGCAGCAACAGTTGCAACGTTACATCATCGAGCCGCATCTGTTGCGCGTCTACGGATTTCCCGTCGAGAGTGTCGTTCACGAGGGCGCCATTGAGATATTCAAGTGTCTGCCACACATGAATTTTGCCGCTGCCCATGTCATGGCTGTCACCGAGACGGCATTAACAGTTATCAATTGCCACGATGGCCTAAACACGAGCAACTTTGAGTATAGCCAATGTCAGGAGATTAGCAATGACAATGAAATTGGCAGCGAGGAACTCGAGGCAAGTCCAGCGAGCACATCGACCGATTCGGGCAACATTTCGCCACGTTCATTGGACTCGGAATCGGGTGGCGAGTGGAGTGGCAGTGAGTGCGAATCATCGTCGCCAAGTGGATTGGAGCTGTATTGCAACTACGCACAGCACATGGAGCGCAGCTTGGCCAAGCAGTGTGTGCGCTGCAAGCATGATTTCCTGGTGGACGAGCTGAGTGGTCAGTATTTGACGCGCGAGGAGTGCAGCTATCATTGGGGCAAGTATCATCGGTGCTACGATGGCAACGCCTGGATCAGTCGCTGGACATGCTGCAGTGCCAGTGATGAGTCCGTTGCCGGTTGCACGCGTCACGAGTTGCACGTGTGGACGGGATCCGTGGTGGGTGTGAATGGACCCTATCGTGATTTTGTGCACACACGCCCCAACAATAATCGCAATAATAATCGTAGCCATCGCACTGTCTACGCGCTGGACTGTGAGATGAGCTATACGGGACGTGGTCTGGATGTGACCAAAGTCTCGTTGGTCGCCTTGAATGGCCAGCTGGTTTATGAGCATTATGTGCGTCCCGATGCGGATATTGTGGATTATAATACACGCTATTCGGGCGTCACGGCCAAGGATCTCAAATCGAGTGGCGTCAAAACGCTCGCCGAGGTGCAGCGCGATCTGTTGGAACTGATCGATGCGGACACCATTTTAATTGGTCACGGCCTCGACAATGATTTGCGGGCATTGCGACTCGTTCACAACACACTGATCGATACATCGATTGCGTTTCCGCATTCCAGCGGATTTCCCTATCGTCGTGCCCTCCGGCATCTGACCAAAACGCATCTGAATCGGGAGATCCAGAGTGGTGATGGTGCCACCGGTCACAGCAGCTTCGAGGATTCACGCGCCTGCATGGAACTGATGCTCTGGCGTGTCCGCTGCGAACTCGACTCCGATGCCAGCTGGGAGGATTAACCTGGCGGGGGGCAAGGGGAAATTCACACGGGGGAGAAATCAGTTTGAATCGAATCGGGATGTGGGATGCGGGAAATCGGGGAATCCTTGGGTCGCGGGGCCAGCAAGTACTTTTTAGTCTGTAAGCCTGTTTTGCTAGTTTGTAGTTCTTTTTTAAATTTTGGAGCATGCCACATGCGGTCAAAGGTCAACGCCTGTTAACTGTCGAACAAATCTCAGCCCAAAACCACCTAAAAAAAAAACAAAAAAAAATATTTGGCTGGCGATCAAAACTATTGAACAATTTGATCACATTTTTTGGGTAGACAGAAAGATAGACAGACAGACAGGAGAGAAAACCGCAATGCAAACATAAAGAAAGAGAAAGAGGAAGAGAAGAAACGCCCAACAACAAAAATGACAAAATGTTTGTTTATCGTTACAATACGAGAGTATGAATGTGCGATAAACGATAAATGATATATAATTACATTAGACACGCATACACATAACTAAACATGCACATACACACACACAGACACATACACAAAGACACACACACACCCAAATACACAGACAGACACATCTACATATATATGTATGTATATATGTATATATATGTATGTATGTATATATATATGTTTATGTGTATATACGTCTATATATGTATATATACATATATTCTATATTTATATTTATTTGTAAGCATGTATTTATAAAGAATTATATACACATTTTGTTTGCTTGTTTGTTTTTTTTTTTTTTTATTAATTTTGTTTTCGAACCACAAGAAAAATGTACTGAAGTTTTAGCTGTGATGTTTTTTCACTTTCTCACATATTTACAAATGCAAAAGAAATTGCAAAAAAAAAAAAACAAAAAAAAATTAAGGAATGAGGTAGAAGAAGAGGAGAAAAAAAAGTATGTAAAACACATGAAATAAGCAAACAATAAATATTCTATATAAATTTACACTTTGAAAACAAAACAAAAATCACTCCATTTGCTGTTTAGAATTCATTACTTCGCCCCACTGTGCATAGGACAAGCAACAAAACGGAAAAAAAAAATGGAAAAATTGATTACGAATGAAGCATCTCATATTGAAAAACAATTTTGAATTACTTTCTACACACACCTCAGCATAAAAATAAGTTTAGCTTTCCAATTATTAAAGATTATTTAATATTTTTTTTGTTTAGTTTTTACGACGAACGCGCCTTTATTTATTTAAATATTTAAAAACGAACTCATGCCAATTAACTGCATCGAACTTAATGCAAAGTTCATTGAAAATTTCTTCAAGTGTATAATTTTTAACATTGAACAACATCGCATTCAACCACAACCACAACAATATCAAAAAGCAAAATAATAAATGATTATAATAATAAGTGTGAACATTTAAGATTTAATCAATTGTAATGTTTATTATTAGAATTATTAAGAATATTATTATTATTTTTAATATTATTATTATTTTTAATATTATTATAATGATAAAAAATACTATTTTTTTTTGTAATTATTATTACTATTGTAATGATGTAACGATTGTTTCTAAAGCGTATGCTAAGAGAGACGAATATATATATATTTATGTGTCTTATGTGTCGCAGTTCTCCTTTTTGCACAATAACAACAACATTTAGAATTGATGTTCCTAGCAGTAACTAGCGCACACATACGAATACGTATGCAAATGTATTTTTTTAAATTGATGAATATCAAATGTGGAAAATGCAACTCACACAAAGAAAAAATATAATATGAAAACAAAAATACCCAAAACAAACAAAATCATCAACAAATGAAAACGATGCGGAAAATAAATAAAACATGAATTTGTTTTCGAACGATTTAACATTTATAAAAAAAAAACCAACAAACTTCCTTTCATTTAATACAACGGGCCAATGGGATTATCAATTTTTTATTCGTCAACTTACAGAAATCTGCCTGACTGTTGATAGTTCGGAGCGTCCAATTTTATCAGTAAGTATACTCGTAGTAAGTACTTTTATGTAAACATTTTTAATTCACTAATGGCTTTTTATAATCACGAATGAAAAAAGATCTTTGGAAGCTACTAAAGATTCAATATCAATATTTTGATATGAAAAAAAATAAATAAATAAGTCTTGCAGAATTGTTAATAAAAAAAAAGCAAGCTATTAAATGCTAGATCAATCTCTAAAAAAAGGTATTAGTTGACAGTCTATTTTTTTTTTCTTACAGTCATGAACCCATTTGTATTAAAAGTACTTCTGATTTGATTCTGTAGACTTAACGCTATGCTAGGAATATTCGATAAACTGCAGCTGTTACGTGACCATGTGGCTGATGTCGCCTTCAAGTCCATGACACTCGTAATAATGCCAGTTCCAACTGGGCCACAAATCATTTTTTGGGGTCAATGCGAGATGAAAGTACGCGCTGAGCAAACCGCAGTAATAAACTTGACTCGTACTCAACGTTCAACGGCAGAAACCGAAGCCATATCACATATCTCTTATTGTAATTGCACTTTGTTGTAATTGTAATTGGAATTGTAGTTGTAATTAATCTTATAAAAAAACCTCTTTACGAGGTAAAAGTCTAGTGACGAAAACAGTTATATGCCCCAAAATTTCTGATATCCAATTTTGTGACGAATAACATTAAGTTTGACATATAAATTATTTTTAAAAAAATTTTGGCACTCGGCACATTGCGCTAAAATGTCTCAATTCTTCATACCAAATAAAAACCACTGTTTTGCGCAGTGCCGAATGCAAAAATTTTTTTTAAAATAATTTATATGTCAAACTTAATGTTATTCGTCACAAAATTGGATATCAGAAATTTTGGGGCATATAACTGTTTTCGTCACTAGACTTTTACCTCGTAAAGAGGTTTTTTTATAAGATATCAGAAATTTTTGAATAAGACATCAGAAATTTTGAAATTGAATTTTTTTTTTGGACAGTATATCTTTATCAACTTTGTTTATTTTTTGTACAAGCTGAAACAAACTGTCTGGCAACACTGGTCCCCTTTACAAACACACATGCCAAGAGCAAAAGCTAGTAGCACTCTCAAACTCTGGCTGCTATGACACTTTGCTGCTGCTGTATGCATGCTACTGCATATGTACATGCAGAAGTGTAGAGGTAAAAGGTATATTCAGTTAACAGGTAATATCTTGTCCAAACGAAATTTGACGGCTATGTGTTATATGTCAAAAACGTGAAATTGAATTGTCTACAACAAATAACATATTTAAAAGTCATTTGAAACGTAGATTTTTCTTAAATCGCCGAAATGTGGGAAAAAAACCTTCTTTCACCTGAAGCTTTTTACCTGTGCTTTTAAGCAAAAAAGTTTACAGCTAGGCTTAAAGCCCTTCAAAACACCTTTCTAACGATATATAGATCAAATCTGTAGCTTCTATTGTTTGGAAGCTGTGGTTTTTGGCGATTTACATGCACATGTACATACTGCATATGTACTAGTACATGCAGTAGGGTAAAGGTAAAAAGTATATTCAGTTAATAAGTAATATCTTCCAAACCCATCGGTAAAATTATTTCTATCATATATCAAAAAACGCGAAATTTTATACACTACAACATATTGAAAGCTAAAAAAAATCGTTAGCGTCGTTTTCTCAAAAACCGCCAAAATGAGGGACAAAATATCTTATTTCACCTGTTGCTTTTTACCTATGCACTTTAGAAAAAAAGTTTAAAGGTCTGCCTAAAAGCCCTTCAAAATACCTTTCCAACGATATATAGATCACGTCTGTAGCTCATATCGTTTGGATGCTATAGGGGTTTTAATTTTAGCGGTTTTTAGCGATTTCCCGCTAAACTAGCTTTTTTTCGAAAAAGTCGTAGAACAAACGTTTCTAGATTTTTGATCGGGAACAAGTCCTTATTCAAACTTTTAAGCTAAATCAACGCTTTGATACTAACAAACAGACAAACAAACAAACAAACAAACAAACAAACAAACAAACAAACAAACAGACTGACTTTTCATCTCGTTTTGAAATGGGCACCAAAAATTTCAAAATTAATTATCTTCTGAACCAGTGACCGGATTTTGATGATCAAGGTGTCATTCGACGCGTATTTTTGATAAGAACAGTAAAAAATTAAAATAAAAATCGAAAAGGCTCCAACGGCCCCATTTGCTCCAATAATTTAAAATTTTCCCCTCCCACTAACACCTGTTTATCTCACGAACCAGGTAAGTTTCCAAAAGACTTAGTATGCACATTTGTAAGTAAAATTGATACCTTTCGATTGGTACATAACTCGACCCGATCGGGCAGTCATAGCAAATTTTCCATTCTTCCTGTGTATATATGCTAGTCGCCTTCGCACCCTTCGTGCTGCTTTCGTCACTAGCGCGGACTGCCGTCCGCAGTGATTGTGGTGAAACACAAGTCCCTTTTTATGGAGCTGTGTGCACAGCTGAGGAATTGAGCCGCATACTCTGCCAAATGTTTGCTCAAACAAGTGACCAGGAAGCGTTAAGATGTAAGTGTATCCCAGAAACCTGCCACAAAAAATAACTACAGGTACGTGTTAACTTACCTATGATCGACTAGCAGATACCCTCTAGCACTATACAATTCCAATTCTTACTATCATTTTGTAAAATTATGGATAACATTAAAGTTCATCTTTATAATCTAAAATAAAATTATGAATGTATTCAAAAAAGAACAGAATGTAAATCTTAAATATAAATATATAATTCTTAAATTTTAGCAGAGTTCATTGAGCTATCTTAAAACCTAAGTCGAAACTTTCAATCGAACAAAACTCTTCATAAAACTTGGAATACCCACTTTTGTCCTATTAATATTACAGGGTATTGAGCAAAAGCTGATCTTGATTTCGAGTGCATGGTTAACAGCTGACTGAGGTTAACGCTGATGATGATGATGATGATGATGATGATGTTTGTCTTTCTCCAAACGCTGACGCTGCAATTTGGCCACAAGTTTTGGCCTCAACTCTGTGTGTGCGTGTGTGTGTTTTTGTGTGTGTGCAGTGAAAGTAGAAAGTGATCCAGATGACGAAATTTTAAATTAGTTGCTGCCGTTGGCTTCTGTTTCTGCCACTGACAGTGGGACAAAGTCGAATTACAAAATGTGTATCCGCTGTACTATACATACATATAAATATCTTAACAACATTATGTGATCACACATTTTAAAGTTGCTCTGTTTTTGTTTTCGGTTTTTTTAGCTTAGTTTAGTTTATTTGATTGCATTTGTTTTTTTTTTTTTCTGTTGGCGTGACAAACGTGCAACTAACTTGTTCGAACCCCTTAAAAAGGCGGCACCTGTGTGTGTGTGAGTGTGTGTGTGCGAAGGGCGGGGTTGTGACAAAAAGGGGGAGTGGGCTGCGAAACAGTTCTGTTGCGCTATCACTTGACGTATGAAGGCGATCGACTAAATATAAATTGAATGTTCGTGTTTGGCACATTTGTGCTAAAAATCGCATCGATTGTTTTTAATTGTACATTAGACATGCTCGAGAAATGTGTTTTTATTCGTCTAAAGATACACATACATGCATATGTATATACACACATGATCGCTAAATTGCAATATATACATATGTTTCTATGTAGCTGTTATGTACATACATACATAGCAACAGCTACGCCCCCACCGTCTCCTCGATATAACACACTGTATGCATACATATGTACATACATAGTACATATCTGCACATGCATCTGAGAGAATCACAATATATATGATTTTATAATACTCTATCACAGATCATGAACCTAACCTTTCATATTTTTGATTCGGGTTCTCCGAATCCGAACTGATCAACTTCCTTATATAATTAGTTGAGTTAAGAAAAATTATAATAAATATTAAAATCGTAAAATTAAGTTAAATTATTTACAATATTTTGACTTTATTTTAAAATAAATTTGATCAAAACCTTAAGATAAGGAGTTATAAAATATTAACCGAACCTAAATTTTTATGGTCCAAGCCAAAGCTATTTTCAAAAACTTTGGTGGTTTTCAGTCTTTTCCTAAGGAAGACTTTCAAAAGTACGATAAGAAATTTCAATTAATCATTTCATTTAAGGGCAGTGATTTGTTTAAATCCGATTAATAATAAACTGTTGTTTTCATTTTTTCAAGACTTGCGCAATGGCTGAGAAAAGTGTAATACTCAAAGCTAAATGTAAACAAAATAAATAATGCATGATAATCATTGGATGCTCTCCTCTTCTAATATATTGCATATGTATTTATAAATGTTAAATATGTTTGTATATTATGAAATTTAAATGTGATGAAAATGAAAAGATATAGACAGATGATCAGGCACTAATTATGTGATATAAAATCTGAACAGACTGGATAGTTTTCGAAAGAGTTTTTCAAGGATATTAATATTGCGTATTATTATATTGATATGCAGAACAAATAGAGATAAAAAAATGCCTTGATAAAATGAGTTTTTTGTAGTTGTAGCTGAAATTGCTTCTAATTTTAAATTTGCATAATTCGATGCATTTAAGCGCAATGCATGTCTATCGGACTATCGATAATTAATTGCACTTTTTGATTGCAGTTTCGGTGCTGGGCAACGGCTGCATTGTGTGGGCGTTGGGCGCGAAAGTTGAAATGAGTTTCAACTTAAAAGAATTGATGCTGACGCTGCCAAAAATATTTCAACAGTTCCATGAACACACACAATGGTACACCCACACAGCACACACACTCACACACACAGCCACACACGCAAATCAAAAAATATGATTATAAAATAAAATTTAAAGCGTTTTATTAAACATATGGCTAAATTTTGACTTGTGATTCATCATCCGCCGTGTGTGTATTGTGTAAAAATTCAATAAATACACGAATTTACCAAATTTGGCTAAGACGCTTTCAGTGTGAATCATGTGAATCACGCCAGACAATCTGGTCATCAATACAATTTCTTTTAAATGTCGTCATATAAACGTAAATACACAAGTTATATAATAATAAACTATGCGCATATATGTATATGTTTATTTGGAATACACTTTTATCAAATCTATTGTCATATGCTCATACGAATTTGACCATATGCTGATTCCAGTCGAACGAATGAGAACGAGTGTCGCAATGAGTACCCGTTCCGTTTCAAGTTTGGCAGAACGTGAGCATTTGCAATTGCTGGCGCCTATGTTAGTATTTATTTATTATACAACAACATTGAAATCCAAAACAAATATATATTGTAAACAATACCAAAATATCGACACACACACAGACACATATACATATGTACATATGTATGTTCATACATATTTGAAACTGAAACTGAAACTGACGGTGCGTCGTTTCGCCGGCCAAATGTCGTCATTTATTTTGGTCTTTGATGACGTGATAATTTTTAAGTGGAGCCAACTATCTACCTCACTAGAGGCGGGAGGCCTGGTGCCACGGATAAATGACATAATTTTCCATGCCGAAACTTTTGCATAATGCAATTCAGCTGACACTTATATTATAAATATAAATATATATTGTAGGTATATAAAAATTCCAAATCCAAAATATGTAAATACATCTGGTAAAAATATTTTTAAGTTATCAACTCCTGTTGCAGCTAAATAAGTAAAAACAAAATAATCATTTTCTCATTTTTTTCATCTCGTATAATCAATCTCAGATTAATTTGTGAATAAACAAAAAACTAATAAAAAAATACTTATTAAAAATGAAAATTCGTTCATTTGAGAAGAGTTTACACATTTTGAAAAATTATGCTAAACATGATTTTTATGATATGATTGAACAATTATCCCAAATTAGTTTCTCAACAATACAACTCAATGTATATTAATAAAGAACCAAAACGCTTAGAAATTCTTCAAGATTTTGAAATTAAAAATTATTTAAGAGAGTCAAATCTATAAAGAACCGTCTCTTATATAATTATTTAAATAAAATATACAAATATACGAATAAATTCAAATAAAAAAAAATAATGAAAAATACTAGAGATATAAAAATGTTAAAATTATTAATTTTCATAAAAAAACGAACATAAACCAAAGTAATGAAAATATTTGCGAAAACAATGCCAAAGCAGTAGAGAACAGACTTTTGAAGAAGAATTCAAATAGGTAACATATACAGATTGTAGACTTACCACATAAGTCTGTATTTAATGGAAGTCACGTAGTCGTCGACAGATATTCTTTTTTTTCAGGGAGGAGCGTTCAACGCTCGACGGGCCTTCGACTACGTATATAATATATTAGTATATATGTATGTAAATACGTACATATGTATAAAAACTACAAACAAATTTAAAAGATTTATCATGTTGTTGGAAAATATTGCCATGAAAATATGTTTATGTTTGGCATAACTCAACAGTCAGTCGACTGGGGGCAATTGTGGTCACATAATTCTTCCGAAGAGGCCCTCAAAAATCATACGAGTACTACGACGCTGCTTGTTAATTGTGCATGAATACACACACACACACACACACATTTGTTGGGAAGACGTCTCTAAATCAGCTTGGGTAAGACGAACATTTGGTCAAGAGTCAACAATTCCAGCAGCCACAAATCTAAAAAAACTATGCAAAGAATGTTGCAAGATCAGCGACAGCGCAACACATTTTCCTCTCTTTATTTTTGGACATCACTGTTGTATTTGTGCAAGATGTTTGTACATACATATGTACATATGGATGTGTAGACAGTGAAACTATTTTACAGAAAGCATTTTTTATTATTATTGTTGTTGTTAGTAATATCAATCCAAACAGTGATTCGAGGTTAATATCAAAATGTAAAAATCGACAGCAAATATATCCTCAAAATTATCCTGTACTTGCACTACTTCTAGATTGAAAATCGAACCAACTACAAACATTCATAACTTTGACTAAACTAATCCGATTTCCAAAAGTTTTAAATCATTTTGGATCAGCTAATCATAGTTGACGTTAAATAAATTTATTTTTTCTTTATTTTTTGTGGATTTAAAATTTTGTTTACAACGACAAAATTGAAAGTGGAAAATAATAACAAACAAAAATTAACATGACACACCTGTACCAAACAAGAACTTTTTCAGAATTTGGGGAAGAAATTTTGTCGAGTGTAATTTAAATTAACAATTCAAATTATAACTAAAATTGGAGAATAACCATTACAATTTCTGTACCATAAAGTTTCTACATATATGATGAAGAATGCATACATTATAGGCTAGTCTGACTGTAGTGTGGTCTATAGCATTTTGTATGGTAGCTGCTGCAGCTTCCCATTCCCGACTGCCTCTCTCACTTTCGCTGTTGTTTTGTTGTTGTTGTTGTTGTTATTGCTGCTTTTACCAAAAGGGAAAGGCATCGAAACCTGTTGTTACTGTTGTTGTTGTTGTTGTTGCTGCTGTTGCCGCTGTTGCCGGTTTTCTTCTGCATTTTTTGAGTAACTTATCTAATGGGGCGTATGCTTTATATACGAGTATTGGCTACTTGCCACGCCATGAAAACGAAAGTGCAACAACTTGTTTAAGATGCCCTTCCATTCCCATTCCCATTCCCTTGCCATTCCCTTCCCTCCCCTTTGTCCTGCTCCGAGGCGTCGGGTCGTCGCTTTGTTGAACTCCATCGAACGCTTAGTCAAGTTGAAGGCTTTCAATGGCTTTGGCCGGCTAAATAAACCCGCCTTGGCTGTTCAATTTCAATTTGTTTATCAACTTTTGTTGTTGTTTTTATTATACGAATATGCGAACACCTACACAGAAAAAAAAAAGTCATTCTAAAATCAAGTTTAAAATACTTCATTTAAGCATGTATTTTTTAAGTATGTATTCAGGATTAATCTGTATAATTATGACTGCATCAGGATTAAAATGGGAAAATAAGCCCAAATTACTTGATTCAAGCTATGAAATTCTTAAAATATCCCGTTGACATCACATCAGGTCCGGTGGCTCAGTGGTTAGAGTCGCTGACCTGTCACATAATTAGAACTTTCAGTTTGAAAAAAACCTGGGTTCGATTGCCGATATATAATTGCCGTCATTAAAAAAAAAAAGTTAAAAAAAAATAATTAAAAAATGTTAAAAAAAAACTAAAAATTAAAAAACAAAAAAATTTTAATTAATAACAATTTTTTAGCCTGAATTACACAATTTCAGGATTGAATTCGGGATTGAAAAATTCAAGTTTTTATACTTGGTTTAAGAAAATCCGACTTCTGACAACGTTTTGGATTGAATTCGGGCTAAATATCCCGGATTTTTCTTTCTGTGTACATACAACGAGTGTAAAAGGCATTGCTCATGTATTTGAAGAGTTGTCAGCGTATTTGCCTTGCACGCGCAATTGCCGCATTTTTTTCACACCCACATTAACAACAATAACAACAGCAGCAACAACAACAACAATTCAACCCACCATTTCAGTTTCTGGGCCATCATTTGAGCTTCAATAATGCGAGTTTGCCCCTGGAAAGTTGGCTGCGCAGTTGTTAGTGAAAGTTCAAGGCTGTTGTTGCCGCCGTGCAACAGTTAAAACCAACATTAATAATTCAAAAAAAATATTAAATATATCAATATGTGCACACTGGTAGCTGCATGTTTAACATAAATATTGCTCTTTGATCAACCAATTTGTGTGCACGAATATTTTTTTTTTTTTATTTCATCTTGGGTCGAACACCGCATGCATTTTTTTTTTTTTTGGCTTATTTTTGTGTGTTCGTGAGTTTAAAATAAAGTTCACACGTGTCATTTAATTGTCACTTGCTCTCTTTCTCTCTGACTTGTACAAAATATGCATATTACTCATACGACACCGTGACCTTAACGATTTACTCAATCAAATGATTGGAGTGCTCCTCTCTAAATACATTTCCCTGAATTTATCTCAGGCTGTTTTAACCAGAGCACTCACTGTAATTCCCAGTGATGTAATGGTTTGTTACAGTAATTTCTCAAACTATACAATGTCATATATCTCATTATAACATCATAAATATACGAACCTTCAATAAGTTCGATTGCCCTGAATTTGACTAAATTTTTGAACCAGTTTCAAACAGAACTTGAATTTAATAATTATTTTTTATTTTTGTTTTTTTAATTAAGGACTTTACCAGGTTTTTGAACCATTTTTTGACACGTTTAATTTATGAATATCTAATGATTATACGAAAAACTTTAGATTCGATGTGGCGAAATGGTTTACTGGAACTTGAAATTAATCTGACTGCAACTATAAGTTTTTAGATAAGATCTCTCTTTTAGTTTAATGATTGATAGCTAAAAAAATACTGTCTGGACAGGAAAAGCTGGTAACGAGTATATTTTTAGTCTTTTTTGTCTTTTTTCTCTTATGGGGACTGCGCCTGGTAATGCAATTTTGTGCATCCCAAATCTTGACTACGTTGGGCGCCAACTTGTCATACGACTTTCAAAAATGATTAAGAAAGAAAAAAAGCAAAACTTTTAAAAATATAGAAAACTTGTGGGCAATTTGTTGCATGTTGCATGTTGCACATGCTGTATTTGTTGCATGACGACAGTGTATCATTTTTTCTTCATTTTATTTATTCATTTTTTTGACGTAGGTGGGCGGCATTTCCTCAATGTTGCCTAATCCGGAAAATTCAAAGAGGTTTTCTTTTTTTTTTTATAAATACAACACGAACCGACGCCGTTATGATTGAGTAATTATGTATAATCACAAATGTATACCAGAAGATACTCATAAATATGTATGTCGAAATGAGCCTTACATTTAATGAGTACATAGTCCAAAGATAAGGCTCTAATAACCCTACCCCTTGGAGCAACCCCCTTAGAGGGGATTGCTTTTCTATGGGAATTAGAGGCTAAAGGGCAAAAGTTTACACATAGTTTATTTGAGGGACTGCAAATAAGAGTTATGAATATTAATTTCAACTAAAAAAATCAATGTAAAGCAAATATTCTATAGTAAAGTGGTATACACCAAAATTCCCATTTCATTTGGGACTATCGATATCAGTAAACACTGCCATTTTTAATTTATAAGATATAAATCAAATTTCATTCTTATTTTTAATTTTTATTTAAAAAGCCAGAAATAATCATTAAAATTCCATTTTTATTAAAAAGTTGTGAAGTAACACTTATTTAAGATAAAAGTTATTTTTATTTTTATTTTAAAAGTTACAAATAAATAACTCTTAACTTTAAAAATCCAAAAAAAAATTTAAAGTGATGCTATTGTTAGGTATTTTTATGATTTTTAGTATAATTTTGGTATTCTTAGTATTGGTATTTTGTTTACCAATTGTTACTTCATAAGTAGAAAAAAAAATTTAAATGCAATAGAAAAACAACTTTTTAATAAAAATTTAATTTTTATGATTATTTTTGACTTTTTAAGTACAAATTCTTTGGACTTAATTTCTTGTCAAATTTAAATATATGTATTCAATAATAAAAAGTTTAAATTGAAATTTAGAAATATATCTTTAAATTTAAATATATTGAAGGTTTTCAAAATAAAACAATTGTTGCTGGTCATTACTAAATCAGCAGAAACCAATATAAGCTTTTGTCCTACGTTTTATTAAAATTTCTTTGTAGGATTAAAAAAAACATATCTACAGTCACAAAAAACTATACACCCAATTAATTTTGACCCGTTTCCGACAATGCGTTACACAGGGCATGTTAAAACTATTATACTCAATGCGAGCGTATAGGCATAGAGTTTTCCGCATCAAAATCGTTGCGAGCTTATGATCAGATTATATAGCCAAAAAAATACAGGTATTATGACAGTATGGATATCAATGCCCAACCAAGCATGATTTGGCTCATTATCAATCGAAAGCACTTTAAAACGAATTACTTACTATAATTTATCGTTAATCAGCTCATATGCGTAATGCACACAAGCAGCGTGAGATGGAGGGAGACAGAGAGAGGGAGAGAGTCAGCGTTGATAAGGCATAAACAAATATCAACCCGTCCCATTTCTTTTTTTATGAACTATACAAACAGCGACCTTGGATATTATCTGACAGTAGGAGTGCTGACGTCACAATATATTCATTTATATTTATGAATATCGAAATGTACTCACATTATAAACATTACACTTACATTCTACCCAAAAGTTCAATGTCAGGCAATTAAAAAACATTGTAAATTCAGCATTTTTTGGCTATTACATATATATTTTACGAGCCATTTCCGAATTCGGCACGTTGTAAAAAGTTACAAACAAAACATATTTAATATTTCCAAACAAAGCTGGAAAAGTGTGGATAAACATATTTAATGTATAATAATAATAATAATAAATTGTTTATAGAAAGTTGCGTTTCTTTTTATAGTGAGAATGTAGCTGAAACGCCAAATTAATCAGAATTGGAATTCGAAAAAGGCTTATGTTTATATATGTATGTATACATGCTTTGATCACTTTCAGGCTTAATCGTACAAAATGTATATATACATATTATGATTGCTAAACATTGAATTAAGCTTGGATAAAAATATGGGGTAGTATATATCGCACATAATCAATTTGGTTTAAACAATATGCGGATTGGCATTTAAAACAAATTAACAAATCTAACAGCTCAACCTATTAAATAATTGCAATGGTTTTACAGTTGATTTGGTTGTTGCTCTTGTTGTTTGTTGTGTTGCTGTTGTTGGTGTTTTCGTTGCAATGCATTTGGAAGAAATGTGTCTTTTATTGGCCCAAGACATGCAGTAAATGCAATTGCTAATTGCTTGCCGCAGTTGCCGGTGTTGTTGTCTGCTTGTAAATAATACCAGTTATTTCACCATCCTTTTGTATAACACAGCGCCTGTAAAAAAAAAAACAATTTGGATTGAATATTGTAACTAAATTTAGTTATTATTTCTGACACGTACTTATTGCCACTGTAAAGGCAAATTGTGGCGGGCACACTGACGTTTGGCTCCAGTTTGTCAACCTGCTTGGATATGGCCATCGCGATGCCGGACACATTGGGATTGATATTGCCCTTGGCTGCGAAACAGACCAATTAGTAACATACATATGTACATATCACCACAGATCGTATCAATAAGCGCTTTACTCACCGCCCAAGCAGAGGCCTTGTCGATTTGCTAGCAATGCTCCCACCGTGTCCTGTTGTGTGACGCTGCAAGTAAAACTGTGATTTAGTTATTAGTTCAACAGCACGTGCCACGCCCACACCCACATTTCATTGAGTACTTTTTCCAGCTTTTGCTCCATTTGTTGTATCACAATTGTGTCCAACAGTTGTTAAAATGAAAACAAAGAATAAACCAAAACAATGTTAGTTAAGAAATTGACTATCGATAACAAGCTATTGAAAAATGTATCGAGGCTGCCAGCCCGCTGCAAATAGTGCTGCAAAATGCCAAAAAAAAAAGTTGTTAAAGCAATCGATTTTATATTAAATCATCGATAACTGTTTTATGAAATTTATTTATTAATCAAATTTATTATTTATTATCAAATTTAAATTTAATTGAACATTACTATTATTAGCATACGCTTAATAATGTGGCAAATTTGATGTCTACTTTCACTCTTATTAATAATAATTTTAAATATAATTGAGTTTCTGCGTTTTATTTCAAATCAAGATAGAAGTTGAATTTATGCATGTATTTTATTGGTTAATGTCTATGATGATGGTTTATTTGTGGAGAACGCACGACATTTGGAATTAACGGTTGGTCGTGTTGTTGCCAAACTTCACAAGTGTCTTGCAATATATTTATAGTATTTATATATATATATATCTTTAACATTTATATAATCGTACATATTGCGAAAAAAAAAGACCGCTTCAAAAAATATATATAGAAGGTATGTGTATGCGTATTGTCCTAAGTAAACTACGACTGCCTTAAACAATTTCATATTTCTCCACAAACAGAATCGTTTCACTTGAATACTTGACGGACGAATCATTGTCGACCTGGACGACATCGAGTGCACTGATTGCCGCGTACGGCGTCTTGGAGACGAACGACACCTGCAGGGGGAAGAAGTCGCCCGGAATGGAGGCACTGCAGCTGAACTCCATGGAGCCGGACTTGTTGGCCGCATCAATGATGGGAATGTGCCACTGCAGCACATGCTTGCGTGCATCATAGTTGTAGGTGCCATCGTATTCAGCCACCGAAGGTTGTACATTCAATCTGTGAACACAAACACATATATATATATATCAGAACTCTCAAGCGGATTATCAGACTGATGACTCACGGCAATGGTATGACAATGGCCACATCCTGCAGTTCCAGATGTTGTGCCTCCAGTTCATATTCAATGTTCACATCGCAGCCGCCTTCGCCGTTATCGGATGGCCAGCAGTTGACTATGGTTCAGACAGAGAGAGAGAGCAAGCTATGTGAGAGCGAGATGCACTGCGACATCATTACTTACTGGTCAATGGAATGGCCGATTCGTCCTGGGTAATGAAACGCCATTTGAGCACACCGACATCGGTGTTCAAAGGGAACGGCTTGGCCGGATTCTTGAGTCCAATCATGGCGCGCGACTTGAACAGCTCCTTGTCGACATTCGGATGCGTCTGCATCTGGATGCCCTGCGTATCGTTATTGGCCAGCTTGACTTTGATGCGTCCCAGATTCTCGTCCGTAATGCGCAACGTTAGCAAACCGGCCAATTCAAATTGTTGGACGCCACCATCGCGTCCCAGTCGCACCACCAGCTTATCCTCCATTTTGAGATGTACACTGCAACAGTAGAAGAGCAAGACTCGGCAATTGATTCAACTGTCTGTCGGACAACTACTATAATCATACCTTTCTGTATGAATGTCCGCTGAGATTTTAGCCTTGGCAGCTGCACTGGCGCTAGCAGCTGCTCCGGCGCCTCCAGCAGCAGCAGCTGGTGCCAGATTGGCAATCTTCTCGCCCTCGCTCTTCAGCTGATCCACAAAGCTGTCCACATCCTTGGACTTGCCACCCAACTTTAGGGCATTGCGCGATGCGGGCTTTCTATAAAAAAATTACAAATTGTTGAATAAAGATAGTCGTAGAAGCTGAAAGATCTGGTCAACTGACAGTGCCGCCTTGCTAGCCACCGGCTTGTTGTCCAGCTCAATAGATGGAGCACCGATACCGCCGCCACCTCCGCTGCCGCCGCCTGAACCTGTGCTGATGCCGCTGCTGCCAAAGCTGTCGGAGCTGAAGCCGCCGCTGCGTCCGCCAAGGCCGCCCATCGAGGGGCCACCACGCTTGGTGGCCTCCATGCGCTGACGCTGCAGCTCCTTGGCCTTTTCGCGCATCTTCTGGCGCGCCTCACGCTCCTGTGTCTGACGCACCGCCTGGTAGACCTTCTCCTCGTGCGAGTCCATCTCCACAAAGGTCTTGATCTGCGCCAGATTGACGCTCTCCCTGTATCCAAGAGCGACAATCTCATCAAAGGCGAATATCAAATTGAAAGCATTCTCCACAATCTCCTTCTCGTCCAGCGAGTGACTGTACTCGGGTATCTGCAAAGTATAAATTTCAATTAGGTATTAATTTTATTTTAATCAGGGATTAAAACCGAAAAGAATATCGGTTTCAGTTACGGTTTCGGTAATGTTCGAATTTAGGTTTTCAGTTATCGGTTACGCTAAATCTTTGAATAAGGGTTTCGTAACGGTGAACCGGTTTTTGTATGTTTCGGTTTTGAAATACCGGTTCACAAAAACAATTTTACAGCCGAACTTCCTTAACTCGAATCACCATTATCCAAAGAAAAGGTTCGAGTTATGGAGATATTCGACTTATAGTACATTTTCTTAAGTTTAGTAAATTTACTGCCACTCATTTAGCTCGAGTTAGAGAGAAATTCGAGTTATAGAAGTTCAACTGTATATTAATAAAATAATAATAATTAAAAAGGCATTACTTTCTTAATCTTTCATTCACACATTATTTCACAGATTCTTCAGTTTGATGTAGTATAGTGCTATGAAAATTCAATCTTGAATATGACAAATAAAAATTCCAAATTAAACATAAGAAAAATAAAATCAAACATCAAAATTAAAAATGAAAAATAATTTATTTTTAATTATGAAAAACCGAAATTAACCCTTATAAATGAAACGGTTATTTCGGTTAACAGAGTTTCGGTCAAGTAAAAATATTTTTTCGGTTACGGTTTTAAATTGCAATCGGTTTTTACCGGTTAAAGGTTACGGTTTCGGTTAGGGTTTTTTTAATCCCTGCTAACTTACTTAATTTTATTTTAATAATTAGCAACAGCTTTTAAGCTTAAGGAATGGGAGAGACAGAAGCAGAAGTCGGTAACAGTCTAGAAGCAGTAGCCACCGTTAAAAAAAAAAAAAAAAAACAAAAACAAAAAGAGGGCAATTTATGATAAATTTAGGTGAACAAATTTTTAGGGGGTCTTTTTTTTATTCAATATTGAAATTTTAATGAAAAATTGACATATTAGTGGCAATATGCACAAAACAAAGATGAAAAAGATCATTTTGCATTGAAAATATCGAAATTTCAAAATTCAATAAAAAAAAAACTAGCAAAGACCCCCTAAAAATTGTTTCACCTAAATTCATTATAAATCGCCCTCTTTCTGTGTGTGTGTGTTTTTTTTTTTTTTAACTGGCTACTGCTTCTAGACCTTTACCCAGAAGTCTACTAGACCATAGGATACACTTACCACTTTGGAGAAGAGACGCAGTGTTTCCAAATCCTCCAGAATGTTGCTGGCCTTTGTGGTTATCAGCAGCATGTAGAGCTTCTCCATCGGCTGATAGACGTAGCGCACCGAATCTGTTTCCACATACGTGTGCTGCTTCCCGGCTGTCATCAGTTTGGGGAACGCCGCCAGCAGCCCCTCGATGCGCGCCTTCGTCATCTCCACGAACTGACGTGACAATATGACTGCATGTGTGTGTGTGTGCGCGTGTGCGCGTGTGTTTGTGAACAATTTAAATACATATTAGAATCAATTTAAAACCTATATTTCTATTAATTCGTTTGCTTACTTACCCTTGCCATTCTTTGTGCAGACTGCCGCAGCAATGAGTACCTGAAAATAAGAGTTAACGTTAAATGAGATTAGCCAAAATATCGCCGACGTTGACGTATGTGTGTGTGTGTGTGCTTGTGAGTGCTTACCATTTTAATGCAGCAGTAATTGAAACAGCCAATTAATAATTTGAAATGGCCTGTTCTAGTTCGTAACCAAAGTGCAGTAAATCAACTAATTTGGAATGATCAAAGCAAATTGTTTGTCAATCAATCCGAATCCGCGTAGCTGACGTGTTCGGTTCTGCAACTAAATAATGTTTACACGATTGCGTGCGTATGTGTGTTAGTGTTGACAGCGCACTGACGACCAGTGTTGCCAACGCCTTTATACAAAAAAAGGCCGGTTAAATCTCAAAATAAAAAGACAGAAAGCGGACCGATTTCTTTTAAAAGGACAACAATGTTTTCTTATTAATACACATAATAATAATTCACAAAACAATATCATTGCTTTAAAAATAACTTTAATATTAAAATTATTAGCTCTTTATTGGACAGTAAAATATTTTCCACAGGATATGTGTCAATTTAATTTTTTAATTTCAAAGTTATTCAACAGTCCCAAAATTTAATATATTAGATGACACATAGTTGTATTTGATATATTCTATGAGCGATTTAGAACAATACCGAAAAGAACGACTAAAGGATAAAGTAAAATAAATAAATGCAAAGGAATTTTTTCCGGATTGGGGACGTTTTAAAAATTTTTCCAGAAATCGCAGTTTCTAAATAGACAGATCTGTCCGCAAAAAGGACAAATTGGCAACACTGGTACGGACTGACAAGCGAACGACTGACGACACAATTGCTCGACATGCCTATGCGGTAAACGGGCCATAATTTGTATAATAAGTCATTTATAAGCTATACACCACTGTTATACGTATAAAATTTGCAATGTGTGTCGTAAATTTGCTCTTTTAATTCAAAATATTGCACGTCTCATAAACAAAACCTATCGTGATGTCACAATTGACATCGATACTAGTAGTATCGTCCTTTGCCGAGGGCCGATTAATGGTACAACACTGCACACCGATAACAAATAATAAACAAACTGCAACTGCTTCTGAAACTGTGTTCGTTGTTTATTTAATTAGAAACAAGTCTATAAATATAAAATATATTGTAAATATATGTATATGAATTTAAAAATATATAAACATTGTACTCTCAGCTGTTGTGTTCAGTCACTGTCATGTTATTAATGTTAATCTATTGTTAATATTTCCACTCGCTTGGCGATCGACGCGGCTTGTGAATCAGCTGATTCTGCTTTTGAGCCTTTATCTTTGTTCTTCTCCTTGGCATATTCGGCACCCAAGATGCGCATCACCTGTGCGGCTGTGAGATTGTCCCGTTTGTGCTTCTTAAAGTTATCCTTAACGAACTTGGCGAATCCGGTCGCCTCACGCACTGGCGTCGCCACAACATTCCCCTGCTTGTCCTTTTTGTTCAACTGCAGCGTGATGGGTCCCGAGCACTTGCGGCAACGCAGATCCTCCACCTTACGAGATCTAGTATGCGAATTCGATCTGTTGGAAAATGTGGAAATGGGAATGGGGAAATCAACAAAAATATTCGGATGAATGACAGATTGTCGACACTTACCCAATGTTACAAGTATTACATCTATAGGTGTATTTGAATTCAATGGCATAGTTGTGGCACCGCTCGATGGGCGGCAGATCGGGGAGTGCATTCATTGCCCTCTGTGTCCACATCTTCCACGTACGCCCGTGTCCGCCCTCGCCATTGAATATCCAGGCCGCTGCATGGCACAGTTCGTGGATGAGGGTGCAACGCAAGCGATCCGCGCTGGTCAAAACCTTGACACTCAGCTCCACCACACTATTGCGTACATTGAGTCTGCAAAGTTATACAAAAGGAGTTAAGATACATTTGTGTGACTAGAATCAGCTACTGGGTATAAAAGCATGTATAACAGTTACGATTCCTGGATACAAATACAGTAACTCTGATATGTGTGTTATTTCATAAAGCGATATACAGAGGCACAAAAAATATTGGCACAGCAAGTTTTTTTTACATTTAGGGCTTATTAGCGCCGTTATCGTTAATATATTGGCATCACATTCCGTTTAAATAATGCAAAACTTTCCTTAACCCATGGTGTACTCATTGAAAAATTCAAATTTATGTAGTTAATTTTTGAAACTTTTTTCCTCAATTTAAAAAAAAAATGTTTTGATGCAAAACTCTTCCAAAATTTCTAGGAGTGACTGCAAACAAATTTTTTCAAAAATCTTTTCGCTAATATTTTTTATAATTTTTTGAAAATTGCTTAACAGGCACTTATTGATCATTTTCACACAAGAGGCGCCCACCTGCCAGAATTAGAACTCTCAGTTAAATAACTAGTGTTAAAATCACATAAATGACAATTTTAGGGATTGTTTCTTAGGACAGATTTTAAATTCGTAAAATAAAGAGATAAAAATTAGTTTAAATTATTACATTAATTTTACACAGTGCCAAAACTGAACTGGGAATTTATCACAAATACGTCAACAGAAACTTAAAAAGTTCCCTCACTAGCTACAGCGTAATAAATTTTTTTTAGTTTTCACTCTATCATATTTAGAATCTGTCCTTGTGGACAATAACCGAATTGTATGACTTTTAACGTTAACGGATAATTGTTAATTATTAATTTTTGGTGGGCATTTGTGAGAATCGAACCTCAGTCTTTTAAACTGCGAGTTCTAATTGTGGCAGGTCGGCGACTCTAGCCACTGAGCCACCTGACCACCTTAATAAATTTATCACCTTATAAATTTGTCATAGTTTCTGAATACCCTAATTATGAAAGGGCAATTCTTGTTTGAGGTATACGCACTTTTTCTTATTTTTACACCTGCCTGCCGTGTTGCGTAGCAGCTTCGACCAGGTGATGGGCACATCCAGCTTGTTGTCAAAGACCTCGGCATTGTAAATGCTGTACAGACGCTTCGCCAGCTCCTCCTTGTTCTTGGCAAAGTTCTCTCGTAGAAAGTATGCTTCATTGTCGCACAATTCACGGCCAATATTACAATCCAGGGACTTGATGAAGCTGCATTTCCCATTGACCTTGTGGCGTGGTGTCGTCGTGCCCAACTTCCTGTTGCTGCGTTCCACAGGCTGCTTGGCAACTGGTGCCTTCTGAGGGGTTGGCAGCTTGAAGATTGGCTTCGCCTTTGGCGATTCAATTGCTATGCCCAATTGTTTCTTCACCTCCTGCACACGCTTATGGACATTTGTGCCCGGCAAATAGACATTCTCCAATTGGTCCAAACTATCCAAGTCGAGTGCCTGATCCACAATTTGCTTTGCTTCTCGGTCATCCTCATAGCCAGTGTTTGGCGTAAAGAGCTGACGACGCGTCGGAATTGCTGTCGTTGGTGTGGAGGGAGTGGCGCACAATTTCGGCTTCACTGTGGCACGACAGGTGCGCAGGATGTCCTCCAGTTTCTTGGGAAATCCTGGAGCTGCAAAAATGTTAAGCATATGGATTACAGATTGTAATTCTCTCTCTTTCTCTCTTCGATAAACTTTAATTTACATTTGTTGGCAGTTTCAGCATCGGGACTGCTGACCACCTCCACCTCCGCCTTGGTGAGATCCAAATAGGTGACCTGGCCGTCATCGTGGTCGCTTCCGTCACTTGCATTCGAGTCGGTTGCATCCGCATCCTCGTCATCGGAGGCATCCTCGCCGCTGTCCGTATCGACCAGAGCACGCCAGCGATCCTCGTGCACATGGTTGGTGCGGACGCGCTGTTTGCCAGCTGCTCTCTCAGTTCTCGCCGCTGTTGGCGGCAAATGAGTCGAGTTCAGTTTCAACGCACGCTTAACTAAATGCGGAAAAAAGGAACAAGAGTTAGATGATCCCTCTATACAGGATTTCGGATTTCGAATGCTTACACAGACTAAAGTCGCCCAGGGCACTCTCGTTGGCCTTGGCCTTGTCCGGAACGCGTTTCCTGGCCGTTGTGGCTGCCGCACGACGAGCTCTGGGTTGCCGTCTAATCTCCGTCAGCGGCGTGCGGTCGACAGCGGGAGCTGGCATTTTGCCACCGCTGCCACTGGAGCGTTTAAGGGTGCGTATAACGTCCGGAGTTTGCCAAGATTTGCCATATAGTTGGTTCAGCAGCTGTTCGGCATTTGTCAGAAATTCCTCATCCTCCGAGGCATCCACGCGTAACATGGAGTGCTCCTTCTGCTGTCGCTGCTCCTGCGATTCCACATGGTTCTCTTTGGCATCGGCATCTGGATCCGCATCTGCATCGGATTCAGCTGAGCTCGAGTCCATGTTGGGTATGTGTATCTTAATGTTGATTTTGGCCGAAATATTGATGCTGCTCACTTGGATGGCAGGTGTGCCCGGCCCGATCTCCGTTGATGTTGACGGGCTGGGTCTTCTGGGAGATTGCTCCGTCTCGCTGCAGGTTTCCGGTATGGTAATCGATTCATTTGGATCCATATCGTGCTGGGCAGACAGCTCGGCCTGGGATTCATCCATGTCGGGTGTGTTCACCTCAGTGTCATTGTCGGCCAAACGCTTGCTGTTCTCCTGCTCCTGCTCCGACTGCTCCTCGGAAATCTCAGTGTTCACCTCGGTGTCATTGTCGGCCAAACGCTTGCTGCTCTCCTGCCGTGGCTCATCCAGCTCCTCGGAGCACAGTGTATTCACCTCCGTGTCATTATCCGCCAGTAACTTGCTGCTGTCCAGCGGCCTCCTGGATGAGGCTGCCACTGGCGATGCTGATGGCAACTGGGTGCAGTCAACGTCGCCTTGGCTCATGGACTCCGTGTCCGCGCTGGCCAAGCGCGAGTGCAGCAACTGATCCCCGACAGACACGTCCGCTGATCCACGACGCTCCATTTCATGGCGCTCGAAGGAAACGTCTCGCAGGAAGGCCTGGATGCGCTCCGTCTTGTCAATGGTGAGTGGAACATTCGTTAAGGTTATTGGCAATTCACTCACTGACAGGCTTTCCTCCACCACCAGCTGGTCCACCGGATCCTTGACAGGATCACACTCACTGCCACTTGTATCCGATATGGTAATGCACGAATCTGAATCCTCCTCATCTTCTGTTGTGGATGTTATGCATATGGAGATCTCCTGTTGCGGCTGCAGTTGTTCCTTTGGCTGCATTGTCAAGTTGGAGACCTGTGTGGACAACTTGTCCACATCCGTATCCACATCCTGTGTTCGCTGTGTAAAACCCTCTCCGCTTAGTTGCAGGGCTTCCATATAATCAGAGACATCCTGAGACAGCTGCGTGCTCTGCGGCGATGTGTCCTCCTCCTCCAGTCCCATTACACCAACAACAACCACTGATGATGAGGAATCACTGCGCAGCAATGGATGCTCAAAAGATTTTCTATTCTGTTTCTGATTCGGATGCTTATTTTGATCATTCAACTCGGACAAGAGCTGGCGACTGACGCTGCTGCTGCAATTTAGCTTATTCTCCTTCTGCTGCTGCTGCTTCTCCTTTCCTGTTTCTGTTTCCTTTTCCTTTTCCAATAGCTTTTTCTTATTCGAGGATAGCGTCAGTTTGGCGAATTTCTCTCTTATCGGCACATTCACTGTGGACGGATCGACAGTGCGAAACAGTTTGAACGCACTTGGCTCCGACGCCATCTTGCCGGCGTCGTTCGAATTAACTGTATCAGTTCGACTATGGAAAAACAGCAATAAAACAAACTCGTAAACAAAAGGTAAACACAAATTTCGCGCGCGCGTCTTAAAATAAAACACGTATCTCGTGAGTGAGAGTTCACTGTTCTTAGTATTGCTCAATCAAACTCAAATTATGAACGAACTACTTGCGTTACAATTGTTAAGCTTAGTACGCAACATAACTAAATTTTACGCTCAATATTGTTTTGCCGTCGACGAGCGTAAAGCCAGTGCTGCCAATGCAACACGGAAAAATAACAACAAGTTAAGTGGTAGCTCTATGTGTCGTTTCGTTTAGAATAGAGGTGGAGGTAGAGAACTATCGATAACACTATCGGCACTATCGATGGTCAAGCACTATCGAGTAGAGGTGGAGAACTATCGATGGCACTATCGGCACTATCGATGGTCAAGCACTATCGAGGCGCCATCGATAGCAGACGTGCACTATCGATAGTGGTCGATAGTTTTTTATGACGCTTAACTCGTCCCAGAAAGGCTCTCCTTTGGCATCTGCATTTAAGTTTTGTGTTTAATAAATATATACAGTGGAACTTCCCTAACTCGAACTTCTCTAACTCGAATTTCTCTGTAACTCGAACTAAATGAGTGGCAGCAAAATTAATAATCTTAGGAAAAAGTACTCTATAACTCGAATATCTCCCTAACTCGAACCTTTTCTTTGGATAATGGTGATTCGAGTTAGGGAAGTTCGACTGTATTTTCATGACATGGATAAGAAGAACGAAACGGAGTTAAAATTAATACAAATTTTTTTGTTTTAACATTTATTTTTAGTGTGCTCGCCATTTCAGTCATGTCCGAGCGCATGATTAGTAGACAGAACAAAAAGTTTTAGATCGTGGAACTTTGGCTATTACAATAGCTAATTGCGAAACATTATTGTTGATAACGAATTGTATTTATATTTACTTTTATAATACCTAAATTAATGCCATTTTCTTTGAATTTTGTATAAAATTTTATAATTTAACACACTATCGAAAACTATCGATGGTTTGAAAAATAATATCGTTGACTATCAATGGCGCCGACTATCGATAGTTCTCCACCTCTACTATCGAGCCGCCAACGATAGCAGATAGTGGTCGATAGTTTTTTATGACGCTCAACTCGTCACAGAAAGGCTCGCATTTGCCATCTGCATTTAAGATTTGTGTTTGCCCATTTGCATGACCTGTATGAATAACGGAACTAAACCTAATACAAATGTTAATGTTTTAATATTTATTTTTGTGTCCCCGCCACTTTAGTCGAGTCCGATCCACGTTCAGTAGGATGGAAAAAAAGATTTAGATCGCGGAACTTTGGCTATTACAATAGCTAATAGCGAAACATTATTGTTGATAACAAACTTTATTTATTTTAAGTTTTATAATACCTAAATTAATACCAATTTAAAATTTTAGTTGGAGTTTTATATAAAAATTTATAATTTAACACACTATCGATAGTTATCGATAGTTTGGAAAACAATAGCGCTGACCATCGATGATGCCGACTATCGATAGTCAGCGATATTATTTTTCATTCATTCAATTTATTCATTCAATTCATTCATTCCATTCATTAAATTTATTGAATTTATTCATTCAATATACTAATTTCATTCAATGCATTCATTCATCATTCAATTCACTCATTTCACTGAATTTATTCATTAAATTCACTCATTTCATTCAATTCATTCATTCAATTCACTCATTTCATTCAGTTCATTCACTTAATTCATACTACTCAATTCGAATTTCCGTCCGGAATATGTCAATAAAAATTGTGAGGAAATTAAAATTGTGAGTTTAATTCAGTTCACTGAGTGGAATAAATTCAAAGATCCGGTTTTTATCGATTAAATACTCATTTTTGACAATAATTTGAGTACAATTTACTTCTTTTTTTTTAATTTATATGTTACATACATACATAGTCAATATGGTTCGTCACAAAGTTGGATATCAAAAATTATGTTGTCGCTTCAAATTAAAAGAATCTAAAATTACGGCACTTATCTCCCTCACTCGTTTTTCGTCATTCAATTTAGGCTGCCTTTTTTCAATGTGAGGTTGTCGGCTTCAATTCATTCATTCAATTCATTCATTCAATTCATTCATTCACTAATTACATTTAATTCATTCCATTCACTAATTTCATCCACTTCATTCATTCCATTCACTCATTTCATTGACTTCATTCATTCTATTCACTCATTTCACTCAATTCATTCATTCATATTATTCAATTCATTCATTCAATTCACTCATTTCACTCAATTCATTCATTCAATTCGCTCATTTCATTCAATCCATTCATTCTATTCACTTAATTCATTTAATTCATTCATTCTATTCACTCATTTCATTCAATTCATTCATTCTACTCACTCATTCCATTTAATTCATTCATTCTATTCACTCATTTCATTTAATTCATTCATTCAATTCACTCATTTCACTCAATTCATTCAATTCATTCAACACATTCAATTCATTCATTCAATTCACTCATTTCATTCAATTCATTCATTCAATTCACTCATTTCATTCAATCCACTCATTTCACTCAATTCATTCATTCAATTCATTCAACAAAATCAATTCACTCATTTCATTCAATTCATTCATACTTAATGTCATTTATCGACTGCAAATCAAAAAATTGTCAATCGGTCGCATTTCCGACCGGAATATGCCAATAAAAATTGTGAAGAAATTGAAAAAAGAGAGACAGACTGTGTTATCACTATCGCTCACCATTGCTCACCCCTAGTTTCGTTCTGAAAAAGTTCAAATGAACAGGTCATCTTAATGAGCGAATGAACACATTCAGTTAATAATGAACTTTAGTTTATTTCACAGCTCAATTAGTGATGTAAAGCTTAGTGAAAACATCGATGTCAATGTTTATCGATGTTTTCACAATGAAACATAGATGTTGGTTGATGCATCGGGTCGAAACTTCGAAGCAACTATGTCCAATGTTTTAAACCCGTACCATTTGAGAAAAAACATATGCTTTCATAAAACAAACTACAAGAAGGTTTTTTGAGGAGAACTTTCAAAAGACATATACAACTCTTCTTGTAGCTATAGTGTCTCTGACCAATTTTAATATATTTACGCATTACATTACTCTAATTATTATAAACTCACGAAAAGAGCGTCTTGAAAGTGCTGCAACCGATGTTTCGGAAAACATCATTGTATCATAGAGAAATACAATTAGAATATATGATTGTAACTTTAAATCATTTTTTAAAATAGATTATTTTGTTCCATATTCTGTAATGAAATTTTGAAATTTCGCATTTTATTGGATTATTGTGTAATTTTGAAATATTGATTGAGGGGTGAATAGTTCGCAAAATTCTTAAATGATGCAATTATTTTTCACTCGTTTATAATTTATTTGGTTTTAATTGACAATTTAAATTGCGCACCCGCGTTGAATCGGGTAGTACAGAATCGGTTGTTGTTGAACACTTGTTTCAATTTCATCTGTTATCGATAAGCAGCGAACAAGCGGTAGATCGCTGCGACAACTCTGTTCACAATAATAACAACAATAGCAGCAGTTTTCAATTGAAGTGGTTTGTTTTGACCAACCCCAACCACCTGTCCTAATGGCTTTTAATGCCAGCGGTAATATCTCATCCAAGCTGTCCTTGGGCCTGCTGAACTTCGTGCTGGCGGTTAGCTCGGGCTGGGCACTCAAACACTACAGCCTGGAACGTCACGGACTTGCCGGTTATGGTTTATTGTTTGCCCACAGCGTGTTCTGCATTATGCGCTACACGCATCCCAATCCCGGCCAGGTGCAGCGCCACATTTGCGAGCAATCGCTGCGCTATTCGCCGGCAATATTCGTTACACTGATCATTGGCCAGATGCAAGGCATTATCGGTGACATCCAGTTAATTGGAGGCGTCGTCAACTGGCGATGTGTTGTCTTGGGATTATATGCGTGCGTTTTCTTGCTAACAGCCATCAGACGGTGCCTGAAGGAGAAGTCAACCTTGGGTCCAGTGCTGGCCAAGCTGGAGCGTGTCGTTCACACGCTATGCGTACTGTGGAACATGTATTGTCTGTGGCGCATTGCCATTGTGGATGAGTATTGGTGGTCACTGGGACTGGCCCTCTTGGTTATGCTCAATCACTTTGTGCTCTGGCGTCTGACGCTGAGCTTCAACATCACAACACTCGAGGTGGACACTGTGGGCATGTGCTTCTCTGTCATCTTTGCCATCAATGCCAGCCAAGAGCTGGTCGAGGCAACCAGATGATGAAGTGCCATATTGTTGAAATTAATGTTGCATTTAGCACAAAAACACTGAGACATAATTATACATTATACAATTTAGACATCTCTGTTGTGTAAAAAATTTCAGCCTTCTAGCTCTTAACGTTTGGACTCCACAAAGATCAGTCAGGGAGAGAGTTTTATATATATACAAAAAATATGAATTAAGCAGTTGATTGTTAATCTCGTCAATAAAACTAAAGTTTTTTATATGCATTAAATTTCTCTGTCATTTTATTGATCATACAGGACTTACTTAAGGTTTCTTTTTCTAAATAATGTTCAATTGTTTAAGGAAAATCAAGTCAATGAAAAATACAAATATGAATTACAACTAATCATTAAGAAATGCGTGAGTGTGAGGAGAAGGAGTGAAGGTGTCTAAGCGTGTGTATTATCATCCTCGACAAAGTCCTTGGCCTGCTCACGGGTAACGCAATCAATGTGGCTAACCTTGTTCCGGAAGCGCACACCATAGAATTTGTGCGCATTCTCGAGCAACTCCGGCCGGAAAGTGGTCGTAATAAACTGTGCGGTGTCGCTCAACTCGTGTATCATGTCGGCCACCGCCTTGCGATGCATTGCATCCAGTGCCTGACAAAGCAATTTCAAATTAATAAATCAATCTTTTTAAGAAATTGGACAAATCTCTCTCTTACCTGATCGATTTCGTCAAATAAATAAAATGGAGCTGGATCGCATTTCTGTATGGAAAAGATGAGGGCGAGTGCAACTAGAGATTTCTGTCCGCCGGATAGTTGATTCATTTCCCGCATTTCGGCATCGATGCCGGTGAAGGAGACACGTATGCCAATGCCCGTAAATGCATCCGAATTGGCCACCTCCTTCTCCATCTCCTCGCCCTCGTTGTCCTTGGTCTTGAGTATTAAATAGCCAGCGCCTTGGGGTACAAGTTTCTTAAAGACCTTGGTAAAGTTTTGGGCAACCTGTTTGAATGTAAACTGTATCGCCTCAACCTTTTGCATCTCGAGGGATTGGATGAGCATGTGGATTTTCTGATCGCCCACATCCAGCTCCTGTTTGCGCGTGTAGAGCTTCTCCTTTTGCTCGGTGAAGCTCATGAATTGATCGAGCGCCTTTTTGTTGACATGATTGTATTTCTTGAGATGCTGATTGGCCTTCTCCAGCTCCTTGAAGATGTTCTTTAGCGAGATGCGACTGTAGGCGGCATCCACCTGGGGCAGTGCACCCAAGCTGGCAATCTTCTCGGTGCACTCATCGATCTTCTGATTCAGCATATTCTCTTTGGTGGTCCACTTTTCCAATTGTTTGCTATCCTTGTTAATGTTCTCCTCGGCCTCCTTCTCCTTGCGCACATGCGTCTCTAGCTCCAGTTGGAGCTCCTTCTGCAGCTGGACCGCCTCATTGACCCGCTTCTCGATCTCCTCCAGATCCGCATTCACCTTCTTGATGCGTTTCTCCGTGGACACCAGCTCCGTTTTGCAATTGTTCAGCTTACGCTTGCGATCCTCCACACTGATCTCCTGGAGCGCCTGGATCAGTTCATCCCGTCGCCTGAACAGATTGTTGATCAGCAAGTTGTCCAGTTTGTTCTTGCGCACCTCCAGCTGCATACGTTGCGTAAAAGCTTCCTTGTTCTCCTGGTTGAGGCGACGTATATCATCATTGAGCTGATCAATCTCACGCTGATCCTGCACGGACAGCGTGGACATTAGCTCCTGCTTGAGCTCGGCCTCCAGACTGGACTTGGTGCTGTTCATCGCCTCCAGCGATGCCTTGCACTGGGCAAGGGATCGCTCCTTGGGTGCACGATATTTCTCGATGCGCACCAGCTCCTCCTTCATCAGACGGATCTCGCCCTGGACCTTCTCGAAGACATCCTTGGACTTGCCCTGTTTGGTCTCCGTCTTTTGCATCTCGGACACAATGGAATTGATGTTGTTCTCCGTCGATTTGAGCTCGTTGCGCAACTTGCTCAGCTTCTTCTCGAACTCGGTGATCTGTTGTGTGTACTCGGTGCGTTTCTTTTGCATCTCGAGACGCGATCGGGATGTGTTGAAGTAGCCGCCGGTGAGGGATCCCTTCGACGACACCTGATCACCGTCGAGCGTGACACAGTCGAGACCCGTGCTCTTGGCCAGCTCCGTGGCTCGCTCCAGGTTGCGGCAGATGAGCGTCTTGCCAAAGATGTAGCGCAACGCCTTGTCATGTTGTTCATCGTACTTGAGCTTGGATATCATTGGAATCGAATCGGGATCGTCGGGATAGTCGTGGATTTTCACCTGGAGGCGATTCAATGGCATGAACGTAACCTCGCCGGGCAGCTTCAGTTTATTCATTTCCTTGAGGATCTGGGTTCCCTCGTATTCCGACTCCACAATGTGATGGAACAGACGATTCGCGGCGGTCACCTCGACGGCCGTGTAGATGGTCTTGTCGCAGCTAAAGTTCTCAATTACCGGCCCATAATATGCTCTGGCTATCGCCGCCGATTGTCCGCCCCGTTCGACGAAACTGTCGAGCACCTTGCGCACGGAATCGCAGCCATTCAATATGGGCTTGCCGGCCATGCTGCGCAGCGCCTGATCCGCTCGTGACAGCTCCTCCTTTTGGGTCTGAAGCTGTTGGGTCATCTGGGTCTCCTTGCGCCACAGCTCGTTGCGCATGGACTGATGATGATCCTTGGTTTTCTTCAGCTCATAGTACTTTTTGTTGTGCTCATCGATTTGGAGTCGCAGCTGCTCCAGTTCCGACGAATGCTCTTCGATCTTGGTGCCCAGATCTTTCTCGGAGGTGGCATCCTTCTTGAGATCCTCCACCAGCTTGGCATGATGATTGATCTTGTCCTTGGTCTGTTTACTTATCGATTTGAGCTCATTGTGGATCCACTTGTCCCGATCCTCACGCGACGAGAACTGCGACCCGCGTCCCTGTTTCGCATAGAGCTCCTTGCGCTTCTGCTCCTTCAGCTGAAGTTCACGGGAGCAGTCCTCCTCCTTGCGTTTCATCGACTCGTATTTCGGCTTCACATCGTCCAGTTCATTTTCTCGCTCGGCAATTGTAACCTTGAGATTCTTGAGCTCCTGGTCGGCGCGTTCCTTGGACTTGTTGTCGCCCTGGACTTCGTCATTCAGATCGACAATGGTGAGATCCAGTTTGGTTTTCTCGCGCAGCAATTGCTGTTGTTCGGTCATCAGAACCGATCGCTCCTCCTTGGTGCTTTGGACCTTTTTCTTTGCCTCCTTGAGGTTCTTTTGCACCTCCTTGATCTTCTCCTGCGCCTTTTGGATCTCAATGTTGTAGTTTTTCTTCTTGTCCGATGAGGATTTACGTTGCAGCAGCAGTTCCTCCAGTGCACGCCGCGTATCCTTCAGCTCCGTCTCGTAGCGAATGTACTCGAGAGTTCGCCGTGTTTTGTCCCACTTTTGATACTCCTTCAGCTCCTCTTTCTCCTCCTCCAGGGTCTGCAGTCTGTCCTCAATTGTCTTGAGATATTCGCTAATCTTCTCCACCTTGCCATCGGTTTCGCGCAGCAAATTCAACGATTCCTCCTTGCGCTCATCGTAGACCCGTGTGCCCGCCACCTCACGGAGCAGTTTCAATCGATATGAATCTGCTGCAGTGGCCATTTGATTGATTTTGCCCTGTTTGACGATATAATAGGGATTGGAGCTGGAGAAGCCAGCCGATTCCAATAGATTGACGACTTCATTCCGGGGCACAACCTTTTTGTTTAGAAAATACTGATCCTTCTTGGCTCCAATGACACGCCTCAAGTAAATCTCCTCCTTGTCGATCTGGAAGTCAAATGAACATGGGTATTTATGTCCGAGCGACATAAGTGGCAGTCACTTACAGGCACACGATTGTCCGAGTTGTCGAATATGATCTCCACATAGGCCGAAATAACTCGGGCTCCTGTGCCCTCATGCAACAGCGCCTGGCGCTGCTCCGGCCGCAGATGCGTGAACTCATCGCTCAGCACAAATTGTATAGCTGTCAAGATTTAATGAGCAACTTCCGCACATGTGTAAACTAAAAACAAAACGTACCATAGAAGAAATTACTCTTGCCAGAACCGTTGCGCCCAACAACAACATTGTGTCGCTTGTCGAATGGCTCCACCACCGTCTGGTCCTTGTAACTTTTAAAGCCTTGTATAATAATCTGAAAAGCATGTGATTGTAAGCAGCAGTTTTTGATTATTAAACCAATGATTACTCGCCTGCTTAATGTGCATTTTATTATAACATCAACGCACAAAAAATATAAACAGCTACGCCACAATATTTTTATTTGCGCCAGCACAGGGTTGTTCGATTTTGTTAGTTCGTGCGACAACCACGGTGCCACAATTGGCGTTTTTGCGCCAAACTGACTCTTTTTTTCTTGTTGTCGCAATGGAACTTATTTCTTCGATCTGGCTCTTTTTTCATCAGTTCAGAATAGAGGTGGAGAACTATCGATAGTCGGCACCATCGATAGTCAACGATATTATTTTTCAAACCATCGATAACTATCGATAGTTTCGATAGTGTGTTATATTATAAATTTTTATACAAAATTCCAAATAAAAATTTGAAATTGGCATTAATTTAGGTATTATAAAAGTAAAAATAAAAACAATTCGTTGTCAACAATAATATTTCTCTATTAGCTATTGTAATAGCCACAGTTCCACAATCTAAAACTTTTTGTTCAGTCTACTGATCATGCGCTCGGACTCGACTAAAATGGCGGGCACACATAAATAAATATTAAAACATAAAAATTTGTATTTATTTTAGTTCCGTTTCGTTCTTCTTATCCATACCACGAAAATATATATTTATTAAACATAAAACTTAAATGCAGATGCCAAAGGAGGGCCTTTCTGTGACGAGTTAGCGTCATAAAAAACTATCGACCACTATCGATAGTGTACGTCTGCTATCGATGGCGCCTCGATAGTGCTTCACCATCGATAGTGCCGATAGTGCCATCGATAGTTCTCCACCTCTAGTTCAGAATCAGCTACTTTGTATTAGAGGTGGAGAACTATCGATAGGCGCCATCGATAGCAGACGTACACTATCGATAGTGGTCGATAGTTTTTATGACGCTCAATTCGTCACAGAAAGGCCCTCCTTTGGCAGATGCATTTAAGTTTTGTGTTTAATAAATATATATTTTCATGGTATGGATAAGAAGAACGAAACGGAACTAAAATAAATACAAATTTTTATGTTTTAATATTTATTTATGTGTGAACGCCATTTTAGTCGAGTCCGAGCGCATGATCAGTAGACTGAACAAAAAGTTTTAGATTGTGGAACTTTGGCTATTACAATAGCTAATAGAGATATATTATTGTTGACAACGAATTGTATTTATTTTTACTTTTATAATACCTAAATTAATGCCAATTTCAAATTTTTTTTTGGAATTTTGTATAAAAATGTATAATATAACACACTATCGAAAACTATCGATAGTTATCGATGGTTTGAAAAATAATATCGTTGACTATCGATGGTGCCGACTATCGATAGTTCTCCACCTCTACTTTGTATAGCTTTAGGTTGAAGTACATAATTATTTTTATTTAATTACATAATCACTACATTAAGATGAAAATGTGAATTACTTTGAAAATATGTGTTATTGTTATTTTTTATTTAATTATATGCAAAAATAACATGAACTGCAAAACAACATTTTTGGCTCTTTTTTCGTCAATTTGGCTCATTTTTTATTTGATTTTGGCTCAATAAGATATTTTTAAGTGGCAACCGTGCCGACAACTCTAAATATACAAAAAAAAAAAAGGCTCGCGTTTGCAGTGACTCAATATTGCGTTAATCTCATTATGTTAACAATATGTTAGCCAAATTTGGAGCGGTTTTCGTTGCTGTTTTCGTTACTTAATGCTGTGACTATTATCAAAGCCTTACACTTTTTAATTGAAATTTAAATATATATTTATTCAATACGAAGTGAACAGTATCAATTGTTTTTACAGGCAGGAGTTATGTTATTTAATGTAATGTAACAGATCTTCTCTTCTGCTATTGGCGGTCACACTGTATCGTAGAGTTGTTCATCGTAGTTCAGTTGAAGGATTTAGTTTATTAGTAGTTCAATTTTTCGTGAACGAACAAATCGGTCATATAGTTCAGTTGTTTAGTTCGTTTTTTCAATAGTTTGTTCGAGTCCTATTATAGGTCAGTAGTTCGTTCGAGTACCATTTTCGTTCAATAGCTCTTATCTTCGTTATATTTGAAAATAGGATTTAAAATAAAAAGTTATTTGTGATTTGAAAATAAAAGCAATGAAATTCACATTTTGATTGGAATATAAGCATCTCCATAAATAACAAAAATTAAAATTTTAAACATAAAATAACTATTTGCTTCAAGCAAAATAGAAACCGAATAAGTACCATACTGGCTAGCAACGTATTATTTAATAGCTTGCATATTCCATATTGTAATGCAAAAAAGTCAATTGGTCAACTTTAATTAAGTTGCAACAAGCTTAAACGACTCCGACAAACTATTGAACGATAATGGGACTCGAACGAACGAACTAAACAACTGAACTAAAAGACAGACAGGGAATTAGTTCGTTCGTTCACTTTGGTGAATAGTTCAATCGAACTTAGTCCACGAAGCAATAACAGAAGGAGATCTCGTCGGCAAAAAGCTCTCCCTTGACTATCTGACAATCAATGCGAGGGAAAGGGATAGAGAGCACCGAATTGCACCGCACTGAAGCATCAAGGGAGAAAAACCGAACGATTTGACAGCCGACGAGATCTCCTCTTGTTATTGCTTCGTGACTTAGTCCGAACGAAACGATACAACTCTAGTATCGCGAGCTCTATCAGTTTTAATTCAGACTTTCTTGCACATAGTCGTATGCACTGCAAGCGATAAAAAAGAGTTGTCGAGTTATTGTTATTGATTAATAAATAACAAAGTGTACGAACACAGAAGCCGGCAAAACCCACCAACGCCAAAAATAACAACAACAAAGAAACTAAGCTAAGCTTACAGAAACGTGTAAATACGAGTGGGAGAGTGAGACCAGATTTTGTGGGTTCATTATTTTGTTAAGTGCAAATAAAAGTCGTGCTTCGTGTGCCAAAACAGAAAGAGTGAGAGAGAAAGAGAGAGAAGAAAGAAGAGAAAGAGGAGAAAACAAGCAATAACAAAATAGAAATAGCAAAATAGCAATTATCCAGCGCAGTAGCGTGTAAAAGAATTAACAACAATAACAGCCATAAATAAAAGTAGCCGCCAACGCCGCCCAAAAGAAAGTGTCACCGTCAAACCCCCCCCAAGTCCATCTCCCCAGCACCACCAGACAGCAAACAAATCCACCACCAACACCAACACAACACAGACAACAAAAGCGCAGTTTTTCGCACAACAAAAACAATAAGAGAGCGGCAAAACGGCAACATTCATCGACTGTGGCGATAAAGTGAAATTAAGTTTATAATTTATTTAAATACACTAGCCAATATAACAATTAAGAAACAGCAACAGCAAAGAACAAAAACAACCAGCAACAACAACTTATAAATCGGCAGCTACAACAACAATATAAGAATAACGATAACAAAATGGCAACACTAAACAAATTTACAAAAACATTATCCATTGATGAAAAGGCCGAGATAAAAGAGAAATTTACAGAGGTGAGTCAAGTAATTGTTGTAATTGACAAAATCAAAAATAATTGTAAATATGTAAATTGGGCACATGTTTAATCAATATGTGCAACATGAATTGCAATTGCCTAAAGTGATAAGGGCAGGGAGGTAATTATTATTAAAATTAAATGCCAATTGCATGAGTCATGTTTGAGTTGCTGCGCAATGCCGTTAACCGGTGCATGTGGGCGTCAACGCCAGCGTCGACTGTGGCAGCGGCAGAGACAGCGACATCAACAGCGACAGCGACGACGACAATGGCCTTCAACAACCCCCCATGAAGAAGAGAGCGCTACATTAACAAGAGCTAACGGTAATGCTCCAGCCAGCATGCATACATACCAATATATACACAAATATATATCTGTGAGTGCGTGTATGTATGTGTGTGTGGGGGAGCGCAGTGCATGGGGGAAAACAAGTTCCCTTGGGTGGTGGCCACGCCAAACTGTCTTGGTGTGTGTGCATGCCAGAGTTGCCAGGTGTTCAGCGCCCGTATAAGCTAAATCTTGAGTAAAAATAAGCTAAAAAGAAAATGCAAGAAAACGTACAAAATCATTAGGTTTTTGTTGAATTTAAATAAGTTAACATATAATCGATTTTATTAGTCTCTTTCTCGCTAAAATATTAATCGGTTTGTTTTTTTTTAATAAGAATATGCTAGATTTATGTCTATAAGCAATCTGCAAATATTATAAACTAGATCTAGATTCAGTTTCAAATATGCTAGATCTAGCCTGAAATAAGCTAATCTGGCAACACTGGTGCATGCAGACGACGCGACGCGACGTTGTGCAAAATCACAACAGCAGCGACGCAACGGCAGCGCATGCGCATGCGCTTTGTGCCTCAGTCGATGAAGTGCTGCCTCTGCTGACGCACAAGTTCAATGTCTGTCTCTCATTCTCCCCCCACCACACACACACACACACACACACACACTCAGAAACAAAAAGGCACACACGCATAAATGACTAATCAAAATAAACTAAGCAAAATTTCAAGACACAACGCATGCCTCTTTCACTTTACTTGGAATCTCATATGAATTTCGCGAAAATAACATTTGAATAATACATTTACATATATGCATACATATGTATATGTACAGAGTTATGGATGTGTGCAAGTGTATTTTCATAGTATGACAACACAACGGAACGTTAAGAGACAGGGCAAAGAAGGCAAACAGGCAAACAGAAACCAGTTTCTGCTTAAAATAAAAACACACACACACAGAGACATGCTGATACAATAAGAAGATGGAGAGCGTGAAAAACTACGACTCAGCAGCAAAAGCCAAAGTCGAAGAGCAGCAGCAGCGCAGCAGCAGCAGCTACATCATCAGCAGAGACGCGTTGTCGACGCGACGTTTAGCCCCGCTGCCCGGCCCGGTTCAAGGGGCAGCAGTAATTTTCATTTATCGTTTCTGTTAAATTTCTTTAAGCACACACATGCACACAGAGGCATTCACTCGCTTTAGACGTTTAATAGTTTTCTGGTGTAGCTTTTCGATTTGCCAACTGTAATTGCTTTGACTTGAACTTCAAGCGCCCACTCACACGCCCACTCATTCAATGCAATTTAAAGTTAACAGCGCGGGAACGCACGCGCGAGGCGATAATCAAAACACAATGCCGCATTGTTAAGCGCGCGCGCACTGATGAAGATGCGTTACAAACAAAACGATAAAAAGGATAACAGATGGAGAGAAAGAGAGAGAGAGAGAGAGACAGAGAAAAATTACAATGAGAGAACAGCGAGCGTGGGCGTGATCGTGGGTGGGGGGGGTGAATGCTAAATTATACTGGCACTCGCACTGATTGACACTTGAAAGTGGATTTTGTTATTGTTGATCTTGTTCTCTTTTTTGTTGTGGATTATATTAATCAGCGCGAACGCCTTCAAGCTCTGATGCTACTCGAGTCGAATGACTAATGCAGCCAGCAAGAAGAGTGCGTGCGAGCGAGAGAGGTGACCAATGCTGCCTTCAGCTATTGCTTATTTTACTTTTGTTTATGTCAATCAGATACACAGAGTTGTCATACTGACACAAAGCTTTGTTGTTGTTAGTAATTTTTACGTTATTTATACCCTTGCAGAGGGTATTATAATTTGATCACAAAGTGAGTGAGACTACCATTATAATGTCTGTATCATATATGTAGCTGGGATAGGAATGATCAAACAGTAAATTGGAAAGAAAGCTCTTGTAAGGGTATTAAATGTTTGGTATACCAAAGGTATTTTGATTTTTTTTTTTGGTATTTTTGGATGCGCGTGGGCGTGCCAGTGTTAATTGCCTGCCCTGTATACATACTACTATACTATATATGTACATATGCGTATGTAAATACATATATATGTACATATACATATGTAAAATGTATATGATTGTATGCATATGCATATATGTACAGCTGTGTTCACGAAAATAGCAGTGCAGATGACCTGCACCTTTAACATCGATTAATCCTAGTATAGAGAACAATATAGGACAAAAACTTTTTATAATGGTTAAATATATTTATTTTCTCAAAACTTAACACTTTTTTTTTTTCATTCAGTCAGTATTTTTTTCATAAGGATCAAAAATAAAGAAAATCGATAATTTGCGCTGTTCATTAAAATAGCAGTGTTAAAGAAAAAACTTAAAAAATTAAACAAAACTCAATGATAAACTTAACAATATTAAAGAATATTTTGATTATGGCCTAGTATTTAGTTGCATGTCCTTTATTGGCTATTACAGCCTCGCACCTAAGCCCACGGAGCCACCCAAGTCCTGCCAACGCTTGAGCGGAACTTTCGCCCTTTTCTCTTCAACAACTTGGCAACCCTGCGACTTAGAAGTCGTGAATCAATTTGAGACATTTCATCTGATGTCCCCCTATAAGTTTCAAATGGGGTTTGGGTCCGGGGACTGAGCTGGCCATGGCATTGGGTCGATCCTTTCCTGGCAATCCCGGTTTTTGGCCGGTTTGCTGGTGGATTTGGATCGCTATCCTGCTGGAATGTCCAGTTTAAGGACATATTCCAACTGGCATATGGCGGCATAACATTCCTCAATATATTGACGTACAGATTTTGGTCCATACTCCCATCGATCATATGTGCTAAGCCCATACCGCTATGCGAAAACCATTCCCATACCAACTTTAAACTGACTAATATCAAAATGGAGTAATATCCTTTGGGCAGATGAGTCCAAATGATCTTCTTTTGATAGAATAGACTCTTGGCAGTGCGTCAGTTGACTCCCAATACGGGGAATCTTCCAAATCATACTGTCAAGACTTTTAAGTACGGTGGCCAGTTCAAATATAATGTGGACCTGGTTTTCGCATAGCGGTATGGGCTTAGCACATATGATCGATGGGAGTATGGACCAAAATCTGTACGTCAATATATTGAGGAATGTTATGCCGCCATATGCCAGTTGGAATATGTCCTTAAACTGGACATTCCAGCAGGATAGCGATCCAAATCCACCAGCAAACCGGCCAAAAACCGGGATTGCCAGGAAAGGATCGACCCAATGCCATGGCCAGCTCAGTCCCCGGACCCAAACCCCATTTGAAACTTATAGGGGGACATCAGATGAAATGTCTCAAATTGATTCACGACTTCTAAGTCGCAGGGTTGCCAAGTTGTTGAAGAGAAAAGGGCGAAAGTTCCGCTCAAGCGTTGGCAGGACTTGGGTGGCTCCGTGGGCTTAGGTGCGAGGCTGTAATAGCCAATAAAGGACATGCAACTAAATACTAGGCCATAATCAAAATATTCTTTAATATTGTTAAGTTTATCATTGAGTTTTGTTTAATTTTTTAAGTTTTTTCTTTAACACTGCTATTTTAATGAACAGCGCAAATTATCGATTTTCTTTATTTTTGATCCTTATGAAAAAAATACTGACTGAATGAAAAAAAAAAGTGTTAAGTTTTGAGAAAATAAATATATTTAACCATTATAAAAAGTTTTTGTCCTATATTGTTCTCTATACTACGATTAATCGATGTTAAAGGTGCAGGTCATCTGCACTGCTATTTTCGTGAACACAGCTGTACATCTTTTTATGGTTTATCAGCTTGCATGTCTTATAGGGGGGATTGGAAGGCCAGCACATAATTCATTGGGCTGCGTTTATTAGGTCTACAGTTGTTGTTTTTCTTCTTCTTTCCCTTTTAGTTGTTGACGTTGTTGTTGTTGTTGTTGCTGTGCCCATTCACATACTAAAAACACAACACAACAGCACCGTTTGTTGTTGTTATTCTTGCTGCGCTTCGGCTTTTATCAAGTGCACTTTAAGTGCGATTGGAGTTGGGGATGGAGTGGGTAAGGGGTGTAGGGGGTGGAGGGGGCTGGTGGGGGTTACGCTACTTACGAATGCACTTAAACATACTTTGCATTTAGACAAAAGCCTCATGGACGTTCCGTTTATGTATGTATGTATATTAATGCATGCTGAACATTTTACAGTGTCACTTAAAAGTCGTGCAACACATGCACAGTGGTTCGTGCATTTTATTGTAGATAACGGCATGACATCACTATATATGGAATGTGAATACAAACAATATGAAGAGTATTAAAGATACACACACGTATGCACACACACACACATGCATACATATCGCACGTACTGAAATCATACGTTATCAAATTACCATACATCAAATATGCAATTTTTACAGAGATAAGCATGATTAATGATTGAGCATTTGAGTTGCTTTTTTTTACCACAGTGCACAGCACAAATGCAGCGAAAGTGTTTTTTAATGCGTTCAATGCGTCGCATGCAACTGTCAGCTTTATTTATTTATTTTTATTTTTTTTTTGCGCTGCCACTTGTCGTTTGTCCTTATGCAAAAGTTTTTTGACGCTTTCTTCGATTCGTTTTGCGTGTGGAGTTTCTTGAACTCTGATTTCCAGTTACTTTTATGGCAACGATATCATGTGTATGTACGTATGTACATATATTTTGCTGGTTTTCACTTAACTCGCCGTTTTTAAGTGTGGGGAGCGGGACAGGATGAAAATGGGGACACACAACAATTTACTGGCTCATTATCAATATTTGCCAGTGTGGCAGCACTGGCTGGGGTAACTGTTAATTTGTCATGTAGACAGCGTTGCTTATGCTAATTAACACGCCTTTAAGGTGTGTTTGTAGTCTGGTCTATGTAGTTCCCTAAAGCGCTGACTCATCGCAAGCAAAGTTGTATTATTTATCCTTGTGACTAATATACATACATATTATGTTTCCTACAACAAGTTGCAATCAATTGTCTGCAGGCCACGCCCTTAACACAGCTACACCAACAACAGCAACAACATTTTTTGGAATGGAACTAACTGGACACATTGGTCATTGGTTTTTTTTTTTTTTTTTTTTTTTTTTGCTATGCGGCGGATATGTGTCACACTGATGATTATACAATTCACTTAAGTTTACAACTACAAATAAATATCTACTCATATGTTTCTTGTTGTTTGTCTTGTGTTTTTGTTATTGTTTTTGTTGTTGGTCCCATTGCGAATTTCTACATAAAAATTTATTACATGACAGAGCTCAGACAATGCGCAAAGTCAAATTTGTTGTACGTGTTACAAATTTCAATTGACTGCACGATAACAACAACAACAACGACGACGACAACAACTAAATTCAAGATGACAACATACATTGATATGACAACGTTGAACTCAAGTTGCAGGTGACAAAATTGTCAAGTTCGAGAATGCAACTTTTAATTGAATTCAATAAAGAATATAAAGACTGTAAGATACCTTTTTTTTAAGAGTTCTATTAACTAATATACAAAATAAATGAGAAATAAAATTATCAAAATCTATGAATATACCAAATAATGATACACCCGAATCCTTAATCGGGAAATTGAATGAAAAAAGGTAATAACAATCCCTGAACTTATCATACCCTGCTTAAGGCAGGTTTTGATCTTACAATATTTAGTTTCAAATTGTGAAAGTTTATTGGCAAATGTTTTAAAAGAAAAAAAGAAACTATTAGTTATTATAATTCGAAGTAAACGAAATTAAGTATAGAAAAATTTCAAATATATACTGAGAAAAATTATTATTTTTATACCCCATTTTAATCAGCATACACATACGAGTGAAATATGAATAATTTTCAAATACTCGTCAGTTTTTCCTATTGATTATTTCAATTGCTTGGAAAGATAAAACACTTGGCTTGTAAATTGAATTGTCGTTCATATGTCGGGTGTCAACTGATTTGTCCATTGTACCTAACTCTTTGCACCCCCTCCTCGATCACCCGCTGTGCTGACAGCAACAACAGTAAATACATTGGCGTCTACATAATCAATGTGGTTGACTCTGAGACTCATTATGAATTTTTGTTCAATTGATTTCCTCTTTGACTATTTACGATCGTTGTTTCGGATCATTTTAATGTGCGTTCCTCTTGCAGGTAACGATGGAAGTACTTGGGTATTCATAGATACTCAACTGTTGTTGTTGTTGTTGATTAACATGTTTCGAATGTTGTTGACTCATTCGCCAATTCAATCAACGTCAACTGCTCAAATGTTTCTAATGTTGATGTAATGCCGCCATTGTTGTCGAGGTCGGGCTCTACCAGATCTATCCCCTTTTCAACCTTCGCCCCCCTTATGTGCTCGAGCTCGACAAACTGCATTTGAAGTTTTTCAGTTATAGGCAAACATTGAAATAGTCACTTCAAATGCTCCACTTTCAGTTTGTTTGCGGGCTTAACAAAGGTTCGTGCCTGGCATGAGCAATTGGAATTTGACTAGTGAACTGGTTCCAGGCCATAAAACCGGTTCAACGAAAGCGAAAAACTAAACTAACAACAGCACACGTATAACAATAACAGCATAACAAACCATAACAATGTACATATACATACATACACACACACATAGATATAATACTTAACTTACCTTACCTTACAGACCTGCATATATTGTTTGAAACTGCGGGCATTTTTGTTATATGTGTTACGGTTTCTGTTTCTGTTTCTCTTATTGTCATTGTATTTTGTTTATAGCATTTTCTTCTCGGCTTTCGTTGACATTTTGTTGCTTATGTCAGTCGATCTGTTGATCATTCGTGTCACGAGCCCGAACATCCGTTACACGACTGGAGATAAAACTTGTGTTCCGATTTCGATTAGGTTCTTGACTTAATTTAATAATAAGATACAGTCGAACTTTCCTAACTCGAATCACAATTATCCAAAGAAAAGGTTCGACTAATGGAGATATTCGACTTATAGAGTTCTTTTTCTTAAGTTCGAGTTATGGAAGTTCAACTGTATTTAGCAACATCTCGAGATGGTTTACGATAATGACCTTAAAAATACAAACCTTTACGATCTTGTTTTAGTTGTTTCGTAAACCTTACAAAATAGTTTAAACTCCGTTGTTGTTATTTTTTTTTCTTTAGCAGTGCAATGCTTCTTGCGGCCCATATAAAGAATTGTTTTGTAACTCTTATCTATTAAAATATGCAAGAAGTCAATAAAAACCAACAAACCTTTAAGCAAATCCTGATCTTATCTTTTAAAATTGATAAATAACACCCCTGTACTTATTATTTTGGCCAGACCAAAAAGGATCGTTCTGCAAAATATAAGTTTAAAATGGTATAAATGAGGTTAGCCCCTTTAATTTTTGATTTAAATGGTAAAAAGCACTGTAACCTTGTTAAAAAAAATGATTGGCAGCCATGCATTCAGAAAATAGTAATATATTTCTTATCAAAGTTGGACCATACCTATGTACTTATTATTTTGGCCAGTATTGTAGGTATTGCAGATGAAATTTGTCTTCTTATTCGATAACATTCTTGACTTGCGAGTATTTATTTTTACAGAAAACATCATTTCATAGCACTTTCAAATATTCCGCATTTTTTTGCTGTTTTTCGATCATTTCATAAAAAAATTTATTCCTTTCCTTTCAAAAACATGCGTAGTAGGCTGACGATTTGAAAATATAGAATGAAGTCAACAAAGAGACAAGCAAACAAACTAAACACCGTTTAGCAACTTTTTTTTAGGGTTGCTAATGAACTTCATTTGCCGTAAGTTGGCCAGAAATGACAGAGACAACCAAGTTCATTAACAAAATTTTCGCGGGCCTGCTTGTCATAATCATAATCATAATTACGGTTTGTGTATTTTGCCGTTTGTTTTTTGACCTTTTTTTTTGTCCTCTTCTCTTAAGTTACCTGTTTTTTTCTTTTTGGGCTTGAACACTCTCAACACTATAAAAAACAAATATTCTTTGCCAATGTCAAATGGAAAGGCCACGAGCCGAACTTGAACTTGATTCAGTAAATAAAATATGTGTCGAATGACTCATTTAAAGTATTATTCGATCCATTAAGATGAATCATTGAAATATATAAAATTGATTAGGAGATATTAATAATAGATTAGGTAAGATTAATTCCATCTCTATTTCGCTGATTCTTTTCGCGCTCAACACGATAACTATTTATTTAAGTACTGTCGGTACTTACCCCGAAAAAAATTAGATTCTTATTTTGAATTATTTTTCGAAAATTATTGGCTTACTACTGAAGACCATCAACTTGAAGTGAAGTGAACAGAATAAACCTATCGATAAAGTCGCCGATAAATTAACAGTTAAGAATGGGAAAAATGTATGACTTTATGTAAATGCTGAATAAATACAGAAATTGTAATTGATATGCGAGTTTAGAAGCAACTCGGCTGTCAGCTGGAAATCATCAAGCGAACAATGAAGAAACGAATCACAACAATGCATTAACACATGCATTGGCCAGCTCATCAAAGGCGAAAAACAAAAAAATGTTGCATTTGTACAGCTGGAAGAAATCAAATTACGATAGCATGAATATACTGCACTCAGAGTCTGAATAGACCTTGCCTTGAACAATGAATACTCTTTGTATGAACGATCATCGATGATGACTAATCCTCAAGTGGACACAAAATGATTCGACGTCCCTCAAAAATATCATAAAAAATACGATCGAACGAATATGTCAAAGAAAATACTAAATTATAACTGTCATCGATTAGCTTAGTTACGGAATGAGTTGGCTTAGTTAGTTAGTTAGTTTGCTTGTCTAATTTGGCCTGTTATCAAAGTATTTTCTTATCTTGTGGCCAAATAGTATTAAATTTATGTTTAACAAGACATCATTTGGCAAAAACTCAATTGGCACATAATTCCCTCACTGATACAATGGCTATTAAAAAACCAATTACGTTTAAATGTCATGTTTGTCTCTTTTATTATTTGCTCTCTTCTCTGGTTCCTACTTCAAAAAATTCTTTAACTCTTTCTCCGTAAGCACATACACATGTACATACTTAAGTGAGTTTGTATGATTTTTAATAAAAAAAATTGAATGCGTAAGCACTTTATCAAAAGGTTTTTGGCACTTCAGAAAGAGTTGCCACTCTCCACAGGAAACTCTAAAGAATTTAAACAACAGCAAGCTTATTTGTAACCAAACTTATTAAGTTCAATTAAGTCAAATCGATCGAACTCCACTATTTAAGGATCGTAAATAAGAATTGTTAGTTTTAAAAAATTAAAACTTTAAAGATTATTAAGATCAATATAAAAAACTAAGATATACATAGAATTTGTCAAGAAACACTTTACACACCCTAAAAAATGTGTAAAGTGTTTCTTGACAAATTGTACATAAAAAGTTTGAATCTTTATCTTTTATTTTAAATGTATATTATTCAAAATAGTTTGTATTCTTTTTATTATTAAATTAAAATCTTAGAACAACTTAACTATAAGATACTTTATTATTTATGAATTGCTTTCAAATTAAATTATAAAACACTCTAGAATTGATTCGGTTTAAGATAGCAAAATTGATTGCTTAAGCAGATTTTGTAAGATCAAACTATAAAACGAAAGAGGATGATTAGACAAGTTTACGATAAGTTTAGCTTCAGAGATGGTCATCAGTAGTGCGACAACCCTATTACACCATACGAATGCGATAATCAAAGGTAATCTGATATTCTGAATCGATATTGACTAACTGACTGTCAGACGATGTGGAGCAAGGTGTCGATCGTACTTGGTTGTTGTTGCAGTTGGTTAGGTTGAGTTGCTTGCCCGCTTGACTGATTGCCTGATTGGGTGATTGCTGAAGTCGCTCGCCGGTTGGTTCTACTTGGGGTTGCCTTATCAGCACGTTTGACCAAAAGACCCAAATATCTAGGTATACACCTGCATATTTATGTAGCCAATCGCTGTTGTCGCTCATATGACTTTTGAATGAAATCAATCGAATATTAAAAATGCAAATTAAAATTGGAAAGATGCAGTCAATGAATGACTAACTAAATAGTGAGCTAGCCCTTGACTTACAACTAATTGAAATGACTAACCAAAAAATAAAATAACAACAACAATAATAAATAAAATAAAAAAGAAAATAATACATATGTGATTCAGGGCAGAAAACAGCCGCTCTTCAATATGGTTTTGGGCTCTCGCTCCTCAATCGAATAATGCTCACCGCAATTGCCTTATCAATACGTGCGCCTTCGATTCATATGCATGTCAGAGAGAGAGAGAGAGTGAGTAAAGTGTGTGTATGTGTGTGTGGTTTACTTCAGATAAAGGCAAAGGCATAAATAGTGCGGACTGCATCAGGCGCTCCATTAGTAGTACAGATCGTCCAGCGGCGCCAGCAGCAATAAAAAAAAATCGCGCATATTAGTTGTCGTTAGGTATTATAATCCTTGACGCTCCCGCTCTCTTGTGCAACGCGTTACGACGCTCTCTCGATTCGTTTAGTCGCTCGCTCACCCGCACTTTTTCTCTCTTACATTCTTGCTGCCAACGCATAACGGTGATTTTCGCCTGTCGCTCAATTTTGGCGTAGTTCATTCCGTTCCGTTCGTTCTCAACGTTCAATTCAAATTTAAATCGATCGCGTGTGCGCTCTTCTTACTTCTCTTCCTGCACTTAGTCTGAGTGCGTGCGTGCGTTCGTTGTGTGTATTAGTGTGTTAAATCAATTTACTTAATTTAAGCATAGTTTTTGTTTTCGTTTTTGTTTATTTTTTGCACTCAGCAAGCAGCAATAAGAAACAAACAAGCCAATTGAAATCTAATTAGAATATATACAAGGTGCCACTACCACCCCCTGCAAAGCGATATACCGATATACACAAAATAATAATCGAACATGTCTGATATTATGAACATTGAGCAGCAGCAGACTCACGAGGAGTTCAAGCTGAATCTGGAGGAGTTGATACCCGATGTACGTAATTTAAACATACATGCCACATATTTTTTTACATATTTCCTTTTATATTTTATTACTCACGACTCACGTAATCAAAAGTGTTTGCTCATTCTTGTTGTTGGCTCTATTGTCGGCACACTTTATGGCCTTTAATCGATAACACAGACAACCGCACGAAATATCAGAGTTACAGTGAACACCATCGATAAGGTGCACGCACCAAATGGCGCTCAAGTGACCGAAATAATGAAACTATTTTGTTTCTTATTTAATGGTTTTTTTTTTTTTTGCTACTTCCGTTATTTGTCTTGCTGGTCATATGTTGGCTTATCAATTAATTTTATTATTATTATTATTTTTTTTTTTTTTTGGTTTTTCTTTTGGCCATCCCCTTGAAGGTTCGACAACCGAATATATCGGCAGCCTACCTTCTAGCCGCACTTCTTGGCCTTGTCCATAATTTGGCACGTAATCATTACCATATACGTAAACTGGTGCTATTTTCGATTCGATTTTGTTGCCTTTTTGCCACAAAACTTTATCTTATCGTGAAAGCGCGAAGCAAACGCAAACCAACAACATCACCATCATCGAGTGGCCGACACAAATTCCATACAATATTCCCCCTATACCAACCATATACATATATATATGTATGTACACATACTATACATATATGGTTACTATATAGCCATGATGTGAATTTCACACCAGAACCACACACAAAACGCTTGGGGTTCCTCCTCTTCCTTCCCTGCCTTCCCTATTAGCAAAATTATTGCACTTGGTGGAGAGGCAAACTTTTCAGTATTCCAACAAAGTCGACATGTATTTCCCATTTAGGCTTGGCCTGACTTGTCTTTACTTAACATTCACCAATAGATTTCTTAACATAAACCCCTCAGAACTCTCTAGAAATTGTTTTAGTCTAAGTACTACGTATTTTCAAGTATTTAAGCACTGAAATTATAAAGATTGCTGAAATTGTGAGAATTCTATTATCAAGTTTAATTTGAAGGGTCTGCTCTTAACTAGGCATATTCATTACATTTACTTTTTATTTATTTACTTATTTATTTATTGACTATTTACTAGTGCTACAAGTAGGAGTACTTTTTAATTAGTACTCCTTTAATTACTTTTGTTCTTGAAATAGGGTTTTTTAGCCTAGGGATTTATTTTGAATTAATGTTTTTTGAGTTGCAAAGATTTTTACATTTTATTTTACAAAATTTCGGAACAAACAGTTAAAAATAGGCTTTGTTTTTTTTCAACAGATCATTAAGACAGTTTGACTCAACACTTTAGTATTATCGATAGTTTCTATATACCTATTTCATATTAAAATGTATGTATCTGCTAATATTTCATTGAACAAATCGTAAATCATTTGTGTAAATTTTTAGGCATTACACAATTCCATTTATTGCTGATGATCGCACGATTTCGGCACTTCGATATCGATAACGATAACGATTGGATGTGGTTTATTAGCTAAGGCTGTCAAAATGACAGCCGAATTGCGTCAGTTGGCCACTGTTGATAATCAATTACCTCTTGGTCTACGAAATGATATGCAAGCGCTTCAGGAAGAACCTTGATAAAATATTTACCAGTGATCTAATTGCCGAGGAGTCTCAAGAGAGGGGGGAAAGGTATAATTAATCAGCAAACACTGGGAGGCTGATAAGCAAAAATGCCAAAAAGAAAAGATACTTGATGAAGAAGAAGTGTGAATGTACTTTGTAGATAGATAGGAGCTGGCAGATGTCGGGTGAGAGACAAAGCAAAGGAAATGTGTACATATTTGTACATATCTTAGCATACAGACGCAGGTGAGGCAATGCTTCAAATAAAACATATGCCCAACTGACTTGTGGGGGAATGATAAAAGAAAAGGGGCGCAAATCGTAGCGGGAAAGGGGTCAAAAATCAGTTTGATTCGTATGCGAAACGCTTCTCTGAGTCATCGATCAATTGAATATGACCAGAAATAAGTAAAATCATTAGTCATAAACAAATAATAGACAAAATAAAATAATAAAATCAATTTTAAAAGTGTGATTTTTTAAAACTTAGAAATTTATTAAGGTTCAAAAATCTGATAAATATTGAAAATATTTAATAATAATTATTTTTTTAAATGAATTTTCAATATTTATAAGAACTTTTTAAAAATATATTAACAATAACGTCGGTTATTTTATACCAATTGCTAATAGATACGATCTGTGTATTGTTTCATTTTATAGCTGGATGCCAATAAGGATGGTTTCATTGATCTGATCGAGCTGAAGGATGCCCTCAATCAGGTGGGCTTCAAGCTCGCTGGTTATCAGGTGCGTGAGATGATCGACGAGTTCAAGAGCAAACAGCGTACTGCGCATCAGGGTAAATTGAATTTGGAAGAATTCGAGACACTGTGCCTCGATCTGAAGTCAAAGGATGTGGCGAGCACATTCAAGACCGTTGTCTCAAAGAAGGAGAATCTGGAGACGTTAGGCGGCATGTCGAGCATATCATCCGAAGGCACAACGCATTCGGTGCGCCTCGAGGAGCAATTGGCGTTCTCCGATTGGATTAACTCGAATTTGGGCCATGACAAGGACCTGCAGCATCTGTTGCCCATCGATGCCGAGGGCAAGCGTCTATACCAATCGATCAAGGACGGCATCTTGCTGTGCAAGATCATCAATCACTCCTGCCCCGATACCATCGATGAGCGCGCCATCAACAAGAAGAACCTGACCGTCTATCGTGAATTCGAGAATTTAACGCTGGCGCTCGTCTCCTCGCAGGCCATTGGCTGCAACATTGTCAACATTGATGCCCACGATCTGGCCAAGGGTAAGCCCCATTTGGTGCTCGGCCTCCTCTGGCAGATCATCCGCATTGGCCTGTTCAGTCACATCACCCTGGACAGTTGTCCGGGTCTCGCCGGTCTGCTCTTTGACAATGAACGGCTCGAGGATCTGATGAAAATGTCACCGGAAGCCATATTGTTGCGCTGGGTGAATCATCACCTAGAACGGGCGGGCATCTCGCGCCGTTGCACCAACTTCCAGTCGGACATTGTCGATTCGGAGATCTATTCGCATCTGCTGAAGCAAATTGCCGGCAACGAGGCCGATGTCAATCTGGATGCCCTCCGTGAATCTGATCTGCAGCAGCGTGCCGAGATCATGTTGCAACAGGCGGCCAAGCTCAACTGTCGCAGCTTCCTCACGCCCCAAGACGTGGTCAACGGCGTCTACAAGCTGAACTTGGCCTTTGTTGCCAATCTGTTCAACAATCATCCCGGTTTGGATAAGCCCGAACAGATCGAGGGTCTCGAGTCCATTGAGGAGACGCGCGAGGAGAAGAGTACGTACAAAGCAACAACAGTTTACAGACTTTGGAATGAAATCCTTTTTTTTTTTTGTTTTGCTCAACTGTCTTTTTGCAATCCCCGACCAATTACTAATAATTATACCTGTCCTAAAAACAAGTATTCCTTGCAATGTGTCTGTCCGTCTGGGTGAGCGCCTAGATCTCAGAGACTATAGGAGCTAGAGCAACCAAATTTGGCACACAGACTTCTATAAACCCCACGCAGATCAAGTTTGTTTCAAATTTTTTCCACGCCAATTTCCGCCTCTGTAAATTGCGAAAAACCACCACACGCACCGTTTTAGGATTTGTTTACTAATTAAACTTTATTACTATAATAACCTATCATCCTACTAAATATTAACAAGGACAAATAGAAAGGTGTTAATGGCTGATTTAAATTTTTAAGCAATCTAAGTGCCTAAAGATATGCAATAATAATATTTAAAATTTATTTAAAAATGTAACGTGTATCCTACAGACGGGAGCTCGACTATAGCTTCATAATTACTTTTTTCCTGCCTTAATTTGGTGTCATAAAATTGCAATCAATTGTAATTATCCAATTTAAGCCTTGATTTTCGTAATTCGTGCCAGAGTCTAGATCTGATCTCGTTTCTTTGCTCTTGCCCTCGCAGCTTACCGCAACTGGATGAACTCGATGGGCGTGGCGCCGCATGTCAATTGGCTGTACTCGGACTTGGCCGATGGTCTGGTCATCTTCCAGCTGTTCGATGTCATCAAGCCGGGCATTGTCAACTGGAGTCGCGTGCACAAACGTTTCACGCCCCTGCGCAAGTTCATGGAGAAGCTGGAGAACTGCAATTATGCTGTCGATCTGGGCAAGCAACTGAAGTTCTCCCTGGTCGGCATTGCTGGCCAGGATCTGAATGATGGCAATGCCACTCTCACATTGGGTAAGTTCCCCTCTCTGTCTAACTCTGGCATTTTCCTGTTAACTGACTTTTTGGCTTCTCCTTTGGCAGCTCTCATCTGGCAACTGATGCGCGCCTACACATTGTCCGTTTTGTCGCGTCTGGCCAACACGGGCAACCCCATCATCGAGAAGGAAATCGTCCAGTGGGTGAACACGCGTCTCTCTGATGCCGGCAAGCAATCGCAGTTGCGTAACTTTAACGATCCGGCGATTGCCGATGGCAAGATTGTCATTGATCTGATCGATGCCATCAAGGAGGGTAGCATCAACTATGAGCTGGTGCGCACCAGCGGCACACAGGAGGTAAATCATAAACAAGAGATCATTCCTAGACCATGCATTTGAAAACTACGAAAAGTCTAGTAACGAAAGAAAAATGGGACGAAGAAGGGGAAATCTTGAATCCCCTAGCGTATATATATTTCTGATCAGCATTTAAATTCGAGTCGATATTGCCGAGTCCTTCTGTAAGAACATCGGGATCCCAGTGGTTGTAAGAGCTAGACGGTATAATCATGGAATGCAGGTATCTGTATAATCCGGATCAATCAAATTTATTTTATGACTTCGACATTCCTTCCGAAATTGAAATGAATTAATAACCAAGAGTGGTTTAAAGCAAAGAATTTTTCCATTTCGACTTTTTTTTTTTAATTTTAAACATTTTATTAATTTTAAATAATTTTATACTACTTATAGGAAAAGTCAGTCTTTGACATTTACTTTTGCACTTCTTGGTGCTTAGAAAAATTGGTAAATTCATAATCCACTTCTTAGATCTTAGTCCTGATATGTCTTAAAAACTGTATTATTGGGATAATCAATTAAGTTATGGGATAGTAATAAGTACATACCTATATTGAAAACTATTACGACGTATACTTAATTTCTATATTTATTTTGATTATTTTTAGGATAATCTGGCCAATGCCAAGTACGCCATATCGATGGCGCGTAAGATCGGCGCCCGGGTCTATGCGTTGCCGGAAGACATCACCGAGGTTAAGCCCAAGATGGTGATGACTGTCTTTGCCTGCATGATGGCGCTGGATTATGTGCCCAACATGGATAGCGTTGATCAGAACAACCACAACAACAGCAACAATAGCAACAGCAACAACAGCAATTGAATCAACTGTGGAAACTGAAACGAAAACAACAAACGAAAAGCAACAACAACAACAACAACAGCAACAAACAATTAAAAACCACCAGAGCAACAACTCAATTACATTTACTTAAACGAAAAGGAGTAATTAAACAAAGCAACAGAAACAACAAAAATATATACACACGTACATATGCTTATGTATTTGCTAATTAACTGCAACTAACTTTTAAACATTTGGTTTGGCGCAACAGCAACAATAACAACAACAGCGACAACAACAACAACAGCTGTTTTTTGCGCCCCTGCAAATTGTTCTTGTAGCGTTCTTTTCGAGCTTTTTTTTCTCGCAATTTCTATTTCTATTGTATTATTTTTTGCTATTGTAATTAAGCGTAAAAAGTTGAAGAAGACAAAAAAACAACAACAAGAAAACAAAACGAGCGCACTTTAATATTTATAATTATTTTTTTTATTTCATGAAATTATCAAACCTTATTTTATAAATAAAGGTTTAGCCTTTTTCCGCTTCGAGTTTCGTCTCCCGTGCAAGAAATTTGTAATATTTAATAACATATAACTAAATACTTTGTAATATATATTTATATACATAAACAATACATATATACTATATATTCATATATATATATATACATATATTTTTGCATCAAGAGTTGCCTGATAAAGAAGAGGAACAAAAATGAAAAAAAAAAACCAACAACAAGAAAAGGACGTAAACAAAATGCGGCAACTTTTTTTTTTCTAATTGTAAGCAACAACAACATTTTAAGCCACTTTTGTTTATGTTTTTTCCATTTATATATATGTTTATGTATACCTATTTCTTTGATGTGTTTTTTATGCTTGTATTTTTGTTTCGCATTAGAGCGGGACAGCAAGAATCGCTCGGCTTAGAAAGAGCCCGTGAATGATTGATAAAGATGGCAACAGTTTTTAGTGCAATGAGGCGAAAAAATATAAAATTTTAATAAAAAAAAAAAGAATTAAACGTAAAAGTAAATTTAAAAGTTTAAATACCATACGCATTATGAAAGTATAAATAAAGTAAACAACAAAAAAACCAAAAAAAAACTACAAAAATACTAAAGTTCGTTGTCAATTTATTTGAAAGCTGAAAAAGTGAGAAAATCTTTTAAAGTAGAAAAAACAATTGAATTAAGAAAAGACCATAGAGACTAAAGGGAATAGTAATGTAATGGGAATCGGAAAGAATTATTCAACCTAGAAAACTATTTATTCAGTTATAAACCAAAAAATCTAACCACTTGATAATCTGAAAATATTGATAAATACATATATTTAGATTGTGATTCTACGAAATGTTTGTTTAAGATATTCTACTAAATAGGAATGCTTAGCAAAGGCAACTACAGTAGTCACTGTAAAAGTAGAATCGATAACGTTTCATCGTCATTCGTATTTACAATATTTCTTTTTAGCGATCAAACACTGTAGTTATTCACAGCCAGTCCAATAAACAAGATTATTATTACTATAGGTTGAAGCGATTCGCAATCAAGTGTAATCTAAAAGATAAGAATTTCTCACGTGGACTGAGAATAAACGCGATTTGATCATATAAAGACTATCTGAAATAATCGAGGACATTTAGGGGAACAAAGTGCACGAGACTTGGGGAATTGTCTGATGGAAAACTGATGTCTTTTAATAAGAAAAAATTAAAAATAATATTTTTTTTTTTTTTAATTTTAATAGATCTATTAGTAGTGTTATTTAGAAGCCAAATATTTGATAAAAATGGTGCAGATGTGAATTTTAAAAGGAAATTTCTTTATTGTTTGTTTTTCTTTTGGAAGAAAGAATTGTAGGTGGAACTTAAATACAATATAATAATCATGCGATTATCATATAATTCAGACACACATTATAGAATCTACCGTGGAACTTTCACTCAAACGAAATTGAGTGGCAATATCGTTTACTTTGCAAATTAAATAAAATTCTGCTCCCGTAACTCGAACTTCCATAAGTCGAGTAAAAAAATTGGCCCGTGCTTATGTATGTCCAATTATTCGGGAATTCGAAAGTAGACCAAAAAAATGCAATTGTCTGAAAAATATGGTATCTCACAGAAAACAGTTTTCATTATATTAAAAAATATAAAATGTATTATGATGTCATTTGAAACGGAAACTTCTTTTGGGTACAGCAAAAGAACCAAAAAAACAATTTTTGAGAATATCGAGAGTTATTGAACAAACTGGAATCTGTTTTTGTTGAAAAAAAAAATAAGAAATGCTTGCAATTTGAAATGTATTTATGAATGAATGAAATAATAGTTCCGTTTAAAAGACTTTAAAATATTAATGCCATAAATCGAACTTTTTCTCTGGATAATGGTGATTCGAGTTAGGGAAGTTCCACTGTATGTTATTAGATATTATTTTGGAACCATCAACAGAAAATTGTCCCTTTTTTATAGTTTGTTTTATTTCAGTTGACAAAAAAAATAAGATAATTGTGCATTAATATATGGATACAAGTACAATTGGATTAAGCAAAGAGGATCCCTAGGCTGTAATATGGGAAATCGGAGTACGCCGGCGCAAGAGCTTAATGAATCTGCGACCAGTTGAGGCGGCCGAAGGTCTGGACGGGATTGGCGGGGACTGCGTGGTGGTCGCCTTGGGTTTATCCCCGGGACTATCCTGATCGCCGTCCTGGCTGCTGTCCTGGGCGTAGCTGTAGCTGATGGTGCGCTTATAGATGCGCTGTTCCTGTGCCTGCTTCGACTGCTTGTTATTCCGTTGAGGCTTCTTGTGGCTGCGTTTCACTTTGATGGCCGCATCGTAGCAGCGGCTCATCCGCTTGCCAGCGCTGTCCTTGCACTCGTAGCAGATGCTCTTCCCCTGCAGGCGGCGGACACAGAGGCTGCTGCTGTTCTTATCCTCATCAGTGGGTTGAACGACCGTCGTATGACGCTCGGAACGTTGTGGCTTCTCCACCTCCTCCTCCTGCTGCTCCTCGTCTGGCGATGACTGATCCCGATAGCGCTTGTACTGGCTGCCACTGCCGTAGGCATACCGCTCCGGCTCCGCCTCGTGGGAGTAGCTGCAGGTCTCGGAGACCTCATTGTTGCGCGGCTCCCGACAGATCCTGCAGAGTTGTCCCTGCTTGTGGACCCGTCGACAATGCTGTCGCTTGTGTCGATCCTTTGGCTTCTGCTTCTGCTGGCGCTGCACGTTGCTGGCCTCCGCTTGTGTCTCAATGCTGCTGTCATCCTCCAGCTGCTCGGAGTGCTGCTCGTGATCATCATCATCATCATCATCATCCTCCGGCACACGATCGAAATATTGACGCACAAATTGCTCGTAGTTACGCTCGTAATCCTCGCCAGAGTGCGCCTCAACCTCAGCCTCAGAGCTGTCCACTGCCTCGATGTCTACGCCATCAGCAGGATCATCATGTTCCTCCTCCGCGCCCTCCACATCGACATCCCCCTCTGCCTCTGTCTCTTCCACCTCCCCATCAGCATCCTCATCCAGCTTGGCTTGGGCAATGGGCAGTTGCTGCTCCACTGGCAGCTGTCCGTCCTCCGTCAAGGTGAGCGCATCCAGGCGCTGGAGCAGCTTGCCCGGCGCAAAGGCCTCCCAGTAGTTGACACTGCGATCGTAACCGACAGCAGCTCCGACCATCAGCATCAACAGCAGCAACATTGTGTTTTAAAGCGCTGCCCCAGGGAACGTTGTCTTATTTATGCCACAAATCGTTGTCCACTCGGGCATATCACAATCAAATTGGGCAATGGGGCAGCAACAAGTCTAACCGCAGAGCGTCAGGAAACAACGAACAACGACTGCAGGAAGTGCGAGTGAAAGGCAACGAATCTTTTGTTTTAGTCTGGCGTTTCTTAATTTGTTTGTTGATTTTTTATTGAGGCCAAACCATGTTGAATTAACTCAAAATGTTGTTGGTCAGGTGCGAGGGGTGTCATTAAACTAAGGCCAATTGTCAACTAGAATTGTTTTAGGTAGATTTCCTAAAAAAAAATGGAACGTATTGGAATGATGCAACGAAAGGAACATCATTTGAATGCACATAATCATAATCATTATCGTTATCATATCTTTATCATTATGAACTACGCCATTCTCTGCACATCGCTGATGCGTTGCGCCCCAATGCTCGGCTGGGGCGCCTTCAGTGGCACCTGTCGCTGGTGTCGCATCTCGCGCCGTTTCTCCCGTATTATCTGCTTGGTCTGTGAGGTGTCCAGCTCCTCCCAGCCGCCGGCATTGTCATCCACCCAGTCCTCGAGATCAGCCTGCCAACAAACACAAAATTTAATTACCAAGATACAGACACAATAGATTCATCAACTTACATTTGCACTTATGGGCACCATATCATCTGCTTTCAGTCTTGAAAAATCTGTTGGCGCTGCCGTCGACGTGGACGTCGCATTGTCCAGATAATACGTTAATTGCGGCTTTATATCAGGCGTCAGTTCCTGCAGAGTTCAAGAAAAACCAAATGAGAGCCAAGTTAAAATGTTACTGACTACGAGAAACTCTAAACACAGAAAAATGTTGTATTTATGAAAAAAGTGCATCAAGATATGAATATGAAATGTTTACAAAATATACAACAGGATATAGGATATATGGGTAATTCTCTAATGTCGAATGCGACATTCGTATTATATTTTATTTTAACAAAAGGCGAAACTTATAACTCTTGATTGGCACTATAATTGGTTGCCAAGGTTGATTTTGGGCTATTGTTCGTTTTCAAGATTTTTAAAAAAAACCTAGGTGTTCGCACGCTACTCAAACAGAAGTCGTTTTTTCGGCAATCAGTTCTAGCACTGAACGAATATTTTGATGAAATTAATTATACAAGTGTAATGCATTGATTTATCTGAAAAATGTGTTTTGTTTGATTTAAAAAAATTAAATAGTTTTTTTTTTTAATTAAATTTAAATCATTGTTAAACTTGTTTTATATTAAACATTCAATATATTTCTATGTATTAAAATCTTATTTAGTGTAATCGTTAGAATACAAACGGTCCAATTTGAAAATAAATTTTTAAGAAAATGGGCAAAAATATAGAAAAAGTGAATTTATTCCAATTCAGAATCTATACGTTCATCCTATTGAATTTGTTCTAGCCTATATTGCTTAAATTAATAACTTGAATACATTTTTGGAAGAAAATTTCACACGATGTGAGTTTTTGATCAATTTTACGTTTTTGGCCGCTGTTGACTTTTCTGGAAATGCACATATGGCGAATATATTTAAACGATTAACTACATTTCAGCAGCTTATTAGTTGGAGATATCTACCCCTGCCTTTTCCTTTTGACACACCTAATAAACCCATTCCACAACTTAGGTACAGGGTCTTAAGATAAACACGTAAAATCCAGAGCAGCTTCACACGCACACACTTACACTAAAGAGGTCCTGCCTCTCTCTCTCACACACTCGCACACACACTTACACTAAAGAAATCCGGCTCGGGCTCCTCTTTGGGCGGCGTTGGCGGCTGTGCCATGCGCTGTCGATATTGCTCAATGTGCTCCTCGACGGTGCGCGGACTGTCATCCCAGGAGTTCCAGTCGCGCTCTTTGCTGCTGCCCGCCGCCGTCGCTGATCCGCCGGCCGCATTTGTGTTTGTGGGAAAGTCGCTGCCAATCATCACCGCTTGCAGCTGATCGCTGCCGTTGGCGTGGCTGAGCTTGCGGCGACGCGAGAAGCAGCACAGAGCACGCCGGCAGAGCGTTATGATGCCCAGAAGCAGCATTTTGATTTGTTGCAGTACCATTTGTCCAAATCTTCGATAGTGTGTTCTCAGGGGGGGATTGGGGTCCAGCAAATGTAAGTGGGGCACAAAAGAAACAAGCAAAACAAATATGATGTGTACTACCTACTATTGTGAACAATGTCATCAGCTGTTTGGCTGCAGCCGTACAAAAGCTGAGTGCTGTGTCACAAAATGATAAACGAGTAATCTTTTCAATATGTGCTGTCAAATATTTTCATTTAGGGCTGCTAATTATGTGTAATTAATTATATAATTTGCAAAATATTTAATTTTAATTAGCATAATGCAACCAGGTAGCGAAGCTCGAAATATCGATACTTATCTCACCCCAATATCGATACATCTTCCATCTTTATATATCGATACACTCACGGACTATTTCTATCAATTAACTTCTTATACTAAACTTTATCAACTAAAGTATTTATTACTTACTTTACAAAATTTATGTGACAACACAATTAACTTATTACGACGTATATTTAATATTGCCTTGTCCGTGATGATTTAATAAATAGCTGTCGATATTTCATTCGATATTTTATGTGAAGCGACTGTCATCGCTAGAGCGGGAAATTAAGTATTCAAAAAACGCCCATTAATAAAAAAAACCACTGTTACTTATAATTTTTACTAGCATTTAATATAAATTGAATGTGCATTTAACAAACCAAATTCGTTTAATACAGAGATTTTATTCAATGCACAACTGCACCGTTGCCACTGGTCTGCTCACCGACATTATTGCGTTCAAGTTTGCTGCGCCGACGGAACTTGAGGATCAGAACTTCAATTATCCAAGGGATGGCGCACAGGGCCATACATACATTTAGAATGTGAAATACCAAAATATAATTTTGTGTGCGGTCACGAATATAACCAACGATTGGACCAATTAAAAACATTCCATTCCCCTGTGTAAACATAAATAAGCCGTAGCCGCTTGCGAATCTGCAACAAAATGGAATTGGAACGAAATTTGCAGCTCTGCGGCAATTGAAGTTTCGACATCGATTTCATACCGTTCCTTTGGCAAATAATCAGCCAGCACTAAAGGCAGCGGCACATGAATCCAAGTGCGCAAAAAGCCGAGTACCGCCGTGATGCAAGCCATTCCCATAAATTCAGTTATGCCATCGAAAGCTGCGGTTAAAAAAATGTGATTAATACAAAAACGTTGAGTAAAACACTTTGCACATCCTACCAAATCGAGCAAAGAGCGTAAAAAGTGCACCGCCCAAATAAATATATCGCGCCGGAACTTGAATAAAAATTGCTGTAACTGCCAAAAATATACGTGATAACAAATCTGCTGAGGCTCCAATGGCAATAATTTTTGCAGTGTCAACCTGAAAGCGGTAAGATTTAATTTTGTTATTTACATAAAGTGCAGTGAAAAGTCTAAAAGTTCTACGAAATTCTTTATGCTGTGGAAAAAAGTACAAAATTTCATACACATGAACAGAGCACATACATACATATGTATGTATGTTGCGTGTACAAAAGCAACGGTTCTTTTTCAAACATTTGCGCAAGCGCTGCTGTGCGCGCATGCGTGTGAGTAAGACAGTTATAGTGTTCACGCAAGCGATTAATCAACAGTCAATATTGTATTTCGTTAAATAAACGAAAATCATACAATATATAATGTATGTACAAATAAATGTATTTATGAAAGAGCGTCGCTTAAATTGAATTTGTAATAAAATGTGTAATAAAAATAAATAAAATTGTACAAAATGTGCGCGTGCGCGCAAATGGGATAAGTATAGTGCGCATGGCAAAGCGAAAAGTTCAAAGATGGCGGACAAGAGGGAAAAAACTGCGCAGCCATCTTGAACCGCATGGTACGTGTGCGATGAAACTTTCGTCATCAATGCTTTTCCCGCTTAATAATAATACTATAAAACATTAAAATTATAAGTAATAATTAAAAAGTTAATTAAGAAGGCGTGTGTTTTTTTTTTGTGTTCACTAAACATTCACGCACATGGTCCATAAACTTTTTTTTTGGGTTTGTGTTGTCTGATTGAAAATAAAAAATTGTTTTATTTACAGTCACTCCATAAAGTTTGTAACCACATTAACCTTGTTAAATTTTTTTACAACAGAAAAGTTTTGATGCAGGTTTCTTATATTTATCTTATATTCACTTAAAATTTCGTTTGAATGATACAAAAATTTCTTAAGTAGCCATTGAAAATTTAGAATTGTCGAAAAAGTCTACTTTTTCAACTTTTTATCCTCGGCCTCAAACAAAAAAGGTTTTGATGCAAAATATTCAGACAACTCTTCAGACACCAAAAAAAAAATTTAAAAAAACTCTTCGCTAGTATTTTTGTTGATTTTTTGAAAATTGCTACTATTTCAACCCCGTTTTTCTCCTTTTCATACAAAAATTGAAATTAAAAAATTGTTTTTATCTAGTTTATATACCAATCGAAGTTTAACGCTATCAGGGTTACCAATATGTATGTATGAACATAAGTCTGTTCGTTTTTATTTAATTATGTTTGTTTTCGACTGGAGATACTTTTAAAGCATTATATCTGTTTATGGATTTAATATTGATCCGACATATACTCACCGATATCATTAATAAATCTTAATAATTATAAATCTTATCAATACCTCACAGTATGTCTCAACAAAAATTTTTAAGTTAATAAAAAATAATTTAAGCAGTTTTATTTATCTAGCTAACCCCCGACTAAATCCCGATTTCAGTGAAGATTAGATAGCTCCAAATTAAGAACATCAGCACACGCTTCCAGATATAATTAGATAATTTTTAAACCACCATAGATTATACAATAATCCAAGAATATGTTAATAATTAATATATATGTATTTTACTTTGTTATAGGATTGCAACTCACCTTGGTGTAACCGAGTTCATCATTTAGATATATGGGCTGCATGGTGAAGAACGTGATGTCCGAGTAGAGGGCAAAGGTGATGCCGAGCACAATGTTGACATAGACGGGTTGCTTGAGTAGCGTCAGATCCAGGAAATCGACAATGGTGGCACAGAGAGTCTTTTTGGTCGGCGCAGGTGGAATCCCTGCGGCAGACATGACAGGAGGAAGACCACTGCAAATGGATTGACGACGCGATGCCTGGAGGCTGTGCATCATTTGTGGCGATGCATCGGTTACCACCACGGGACCGGTCCAGTTGCCGAGACTGGTAATGCTCGAGGAGCGACTGGTGGGATGCCTGAGCATGTGCTCCTCGGTGCGGGAAACACGCCGCGAACTGAAACGCGACACGGACAGGGAATCAGTGATATGGTCACTACCTGGCATCGGTATGAATTCCAGCTCGGGTATCGGCTTCAATGGCGTCTCTGGCTGCACATGGACAACGACAGTCGGTCGAGGTGTTGCTGTTGCCTGCAGTTGGGTTTCCTCTTCCTCCAGTGGAACCTTCTTCATATGCCACTCCACGGGCTGCATGAGCAGCATGCCCAGCACGGCATGGGCATTAATTCCGGTGAGCATCAGGAGGCAGCCACGGAATCCGTACCATTCCATTAATTTCTGCATGGCAATCGGATAAACCATCGAGCCGAGGCCAATCAATGCCTGTGCAAATCCCATCCACATTACACGATTCTGGACAAAATAATTGTTAAATGTTGTGTAGCAGGCGGGCAGACATAATCCGAATCCGATGCCCTGCACCAGGCTAAACGAGAAGATCAGATGCAGCGTCGAGTTGGCAAATATCTGCAATGCCGTTCCCACAAAATAGAGTATTCCCCCCGTCAGACCCACGCGACGCAGCCCAAATCTGCGGAACAGAGAGCCGGAAAACAAGCCCGCAAAGCTCATGGCACAAAAGAAAGTGCTCGTTATTAGGGCAATCGCACTGGTTTCCGCTCCAATGGATTTCAGGAAGTCGCCAAAGACCAGGCCGAACGATGGCAGCGCCGATAAGCCACTGATCTATAAGATATGTAAAAGATTATAATATTTTTTAGGGATGATACGGGTAAAACTTTTTTTCCTTATGCATATCAATCAAATTCACAATGGTCGCGATGATATTACTGATATTTTATACATTCGAATGAAATTTTTTAAAAATCGGACTTTCGTATCGAAGATATAAAAATAACTTTATAGCTTCTTTGTTTGATCTCTACTTTATACATTTTAAACAAGTTTACTAAATATGACACAATTGTCATGTAGCTTTCGTAGGAACGATCAGCCAACGATCAAAATCAACATTAGGTATGATTAATTTTTTTGTTTCTTCAGATATTTCAACTCTCATTATGGCTAAGATCGGATTTCTATATGATTTACACTTTTCGTGGAAACGATCGTTTGAAAAACCAACTATTTTTTTCTCTTTAAAAAACTTTTTTTTTTTAATTTAATTCCTTTTTATCTTACAAAGGGAAAGGCCATGCCAATGCAGACGAGGATGCCAAAGCCGCCATCCGGAGGCACCAGTTGATAGGATTTTGGTTTCGCTGCTCCTGTCGCCGTCATCTTAGCAGCTCGAATGTTGCACAATAAGTGATTGGACTCGTTCCGCATAATTCTATTCCATCACGACTGGCAGACGACAGTGGCAACAGCAACAACATCATTGTCTCATCATCATCAGTATCTTCTCGTTGACAGTAGCAATTAGTTTTATTGTGATCCCCACATCTAAAGCCCTAAAAGATAAGATTATGCAAACAGGCCCTGATGATGTGTACCAGTTAGGATGGTGTTGCTGCTGTCGCTGTTGCTGATCTTGCTGCTTCCGTGCCACGCCCCATTTCCAACTAGCATTTATTTATTTTCTGTGAGCAATTACAAAAACAGTAGCTATCGTTTTCGTATCAGTTTTACAGGGGCAACTGTTGCTCTGATAACATAACATCCCACCTCTTCAAAATCCCCGTGAGATTTATTGGTCTCTTCCAGCCCAACACCCTCGAGATGTAGTATGTACTTCTAATTTATAGATAAGCATATAAATTTATTTTTCACGCATCACAAAGCATTTACGATTACAGCCTATTTGTACTTCTCGCCAATTTTTATTGTTACACCCAAAGACGGAGATCGTCTCGATGAACAACAATTACTTGAAAGCATCGTCGACATTGCGTTACAGAAAATTATAGTGATTGCTCAATCCCATGATGTATATTACTATTTCCTCGGAAATACTTCATATCATGGCTCTTTTATCTTTGTTTTTTGGTTTTTGTATACCCTATAATTTTGCAGGCTGATGAAAGGTGTGTATTGCACCGTTTCTTACCATTAGATATAAACACCGATAACTGCCTGTCTTATCAGCATTAAATTATCTCAGTGGTCTGGAATCCAAAAAAAAAAAATTTTGGTTTTTTATACAACACAAGCTGATAATTAAAACTGCTTTCATTTTTGATATACTACCTTCACTTTTCTTTTATGATAAAAAGTAAGACCTTCATATCTTTAGATTGATAAATATTGGCAGCCTTTAGTCGACTGTGAGATATCCTTTCTTCAGCTCTTAAATACTTACGTGATTAATCGGTATTGAAAACCAACTTTTATTTTCTTGAATAGTTTTCAACTAAAAATGTTCCCCAAAATCTGGATATTGTCCTAGATCCTGTCGATGTTATAGATCGTTGAACTTGCAGTCGACCGTAGGAGAACAAAAGTTTTCCTTCATCTTTTTCCCTTAGGGCATACAATTTTCAAAAATTCCAAGACACATTCCATAAACATATTTTAATTTTTTATATCACTTTATTTCAATTTGATATCATATACATACATATGTATCTCTATGTCTAAGGCTACAATATCGTCAATGCATATCGCAAAGATTAAATTGTTATCTAAATATTTATGTATAGTTAATAATATAATATAACTAAACATAGTTGTATATATATATATATATATGTTTATATATATAGTTTATACATATATATTAAAAAAAATCAGGTCTACACACAATCTTCAACTCTTAAGTACATACTGTGGGGTATGTGTATTTATAAGGATTTGTGAACTTAAGCTAACCGTGTTTGTGTACAGTAGTCACTCTGCAAGTGATACATACATTAATGGTAATAGTTATCTTCTTCTTTTTCATTTTTTTGCTCACTTTTGTTATACCCTGTGGTTTTTGTTGTTGTTTGTTTATTTGGTCATGGCATCGCGTTTAGCAATCATTTATTGCTTTCCGTTCTCCGTTTTCATTTATCTTACAATAAGGCAATTGCAAATAGGGTCTTGGGTCTCCTAAAAAAAAGTAGTTCATATGTCGTTGGACTGCCTTGAGAGTCAAATATAAAGTTATCAAATTTCGTATACGACATGTTGGCAAAAGTAACTAATAAGTTCTTTTTAATAAGTAGTTAGTTTTTCTGGCATATTATTGGCTTTAACTCTTCGTGTTCGATGATATTGTTGCTGGTGGGTTTGGTTTATCTACCTATCGCAATTTCTCTCACTTGCCCTTCTTCTTTTTTAGAAACTTGCATATATGTATGTATTGGCATTTCTTTTTGTATTTCTCTTGGCTGAGGTGTCCGTCCGTCTTTGATCTTGCCTAATATTTTTTTCAGTTCACTTAACTTGGCCCTTCATGTATATAAAGTATATATGTATGTTTGCTTGTATATAATTTAGTATATCATTTATAGTTAGTGTATATATGTAAATATAAATAGGTGTATCAAATCGGGTCAATTGATATTTGTATGTATCTGTATACCAATTCCAATTTCAGTTACATATTTTTATTTGTATTATTTACTTGTTCAGTTTAGTATAGTTTTTAGTTAGTATATGTTGGATATTTGTCGTTGTTTTTTTAAAGGTACATTTCATCAGTTTAAAGCCTGTTTATTGTTTGTTGCTTTAATGTCATTATTTTTTAAATGAATTTTTGATTTTGTTTATATTTTTGTATTTATTATGTTTTAGTTACTAACTTATTAACTATCTTTGAACTATCACATACAAGTTCATTTAATAAACAAAATGGAGAGAAATTTTTAAACAAAAAAAAATATATAATATAAGTAATAATAATGATAATGATAAAGACGATTAACTAATAATTTTAATGATATTTAGAATTAAACGCACCTTGCTTTTATGTGTTTCGTTTTGTTGTAAAAACTGGCAAATCTCTTTTTGTTCGTCTTATTATTCTTCTTTTCATGATTTCTTTATAAACAAACAAACAAATATATGTAATTCAGCTTAGTTCAACAGAGGGGAAATTACATAAAATATACATAAGCAAACGCTATAGTATGTGAGGGGTATTCACTAGAACATATTAAAGGCAAAATTATTATTTTTAGTTTTATTTATATACTGAACCGATCTGGGCTTTACAATTTTCTGTTTTCTTTAGCTTACATTGATTAATACCCCTCTATTATATTGTGGCAAAGTAGTTGGGGATATTCACGACAAAATCTCGAAAATTCCTCAAATAACTAAAGCAGTGGTGGGCACGCAATGGCTCCGGGAGCCAGCGGCTGCTAACGAATTCAGATTTCGTGCCCACCGCTGAACTAAAGAACTGAAAAGATTTCAGCTCAGATTTTGTTCTACATATAAATTCTTATAAGCTTTCGATGAATACTTCTTGAATAGTCTTTTGAATCTGATTTGAACAATTTAGTGAACACTTGGTTCCATTATGAATGCCCCTCATGTGTACCGTTGCAATGTAGCTAATTAAGTATTAAGTTAATGAGTTGTATGTTTTGTTTTTTGTTGTTTTTCTTTTGATTCTTGATATAGATAATATATATATGTATATTGATTTATGTGTATGCATCTTTTGACAATCCTCTCTTGATCTTTGGCCATATTACAGCTTAACATCCTCGGGAGCTGCTGTCCCTGCTGTTGTTGCTGCTGTTGCTGCTGCTGCTATCTCGTTTGGTGCTGTGGGCAATTGTGCCGCATCCGCGGTGCGACGACGTGACTGGACAAACTCCACCAGATACTCAATGCCCCAGGCGAACGCGCAAATCATAATGCAAACACTCTGTGTGTGTATACAAATGGGATAACTATCGGTAACATCACGAATTAGACCTGAAAGAAGAATACAAGTTGAATTACCAATTTGCAAAAGAGAAAAAGACCAGGTGGGCAATTACTTACCAATCAATGGCCCAAAGCATATCACAAATAGCGCCTTGCCGACCAGATGCCAGCCAAAGGCCGATGGCAGCTTCTCCAGGGAACAATACTCGGAGACGGTGAGTGTAAAGTTGCTCAAAGCGGAGCCGCGAAAGAAACCGCAGATGGACAACCAAACCATCAGCGGTGTCCACTCCGTTTGCTCGGCCATAACTAAAAGGGGAGAAGAGTGAAAAGTTTAAAAATATTAAGTTTCTCAATTTTTGAGTTTTGAGTTAATAATTCTGAGAAATACGATACATATCTTGTGCATTTCAATTTTGTATACTCTTCAAATGGAAATCAATGGATTTACTCTTTTAACTGAATTGACACTTTTGAAGTAAATAATCGGATCGGATCTCTAAGGTATATAGAATAATCAGGCGAAAGACTACTTTAAGTATGAAAAACTTAATTGTTTCTTGAGACATGTCAACTAATTTAACAGATTTTGTATTTCGCAATGTCTTAGACAGTCTGAAGAAACTTTTTTGAAATCAAATTACTATGTCATAAATTATCAATTTTTGTTATGTTCTCAATCTGCAGAATATTGATTTTAGTAATACCCTTATTTTTGTAGTATTTACTTGATTGATTGCCTTTCATTTGTGCATTGCAATGTGGCTACTGAGTATCTCTTTGTCGAGTACACTCCACTAAAGTGTTCTTGTACTATAGGTAATCAGTTGTACTTACTGGAACGCGTGAGTGCCACAAAAATGATAGAGACGAGAAAGATGGTTCGTTTTTTGATTGTGGTTCTATCGAATAATGGCGGAAGGACAATTCTGGCGGCAATATCTGTAATCGCTGTTATCGATAGACAAGTGGCGACATCGGTATTGGAGTAACCCAGATTGGCAAAGAAGAAGGGCGTCACCATTTTGAAGTTCATCTCGGCGACATAGAAAATGGAAAGGCCAAAGAGCAGATTGAGGAACATCTTGTCCTTCAGCATGGCAATGTCGAGAAGATCGGCAAAGCGACGCCAGAATCCGAGCTTCTTGGCATTCTTCTTGGCCTCCTCATCGGCGAGTTCCGTTTGTTTCTCCAACTCGGTGGGCTTCATTTTGATGAAACTGTCCCGATGTCCGCCCAGAATGCTGCCCGTGGCGGTGCCAACACGTCGCAGTTCACGATCATTTTGCTCGAACTCATCGTCGCCGGTATTGAGATGAACTTGGAGTATGGAGCCGGTGAAGTCCATGTACGATAGATTCGAGGTAACCGATGCCTTGCGACAACGCAACTGCGTTGTATTCACCTCCGCCTGGGATGGATAACCGCCGCTGCCGCTGCCCACATCAGCGGATTGGACGCCCGCCAGGGACATGATGCGGGGAAAGGTCGGACGCTTGGGGATTCCCAGCCTGGAGCCATTCATCGTATTCATGGCCATTTCGGAGTAGTTTTTGCGCATCGAATGTGGATTGTGCGGATTGTGCTTGTTGAAGAGCAATGTGTTCAGCTCGGGCAGCGCATCCTCCTCGTTGCCATCCTCCTTGATGACCTTAAACTCGGGCGAAGCCGCCGCACCGCTGCCGCCCGTCATCGATGTCAGCTGTAGCTGCGGCTGTGGCGTCGGCATCGCCGATATACACATCAGTTCCTCGTCGTCGAATTCCTCCTTCATGTGCCACTTGACGGGTTGCAGGAGCACCGAGCCAACGGTTGCATTTAACGCAACGCCAGCCAGCAAAAGAACCGCACCCCGAAATCCAAATGCCTCGAGGAAAACCCGCACAAGCTGCGGCATTATCAGCATACCCAGCGCCGTGCCCGCCATGGATAAGCCCACGGCCTGGCCACGTTTATGCTTAAAGTAATGATTCAATGCCACAAATGCTGCCGATGTCGATAGGCCCACTCCAATGCCATTGATCACACCGTAGGTGCTCAGGATGTGGGCCATTGTGGTTGCCGGTGAGGTCAGTGCCAGTCCCAATCCACAGAGCAATGATCCAGCAATGGCCACTTTCCGGTACGAGAACTCCTTCAGCAATGGACCCACAAACAATCCCGAGAAGTTCATGCACACATCCATCGTGCTAATTATGATCGCCGCTCCAGTTGTGCCCACATCGAGATCTTTAAGCGTGTCTCCAAAAAGCAGCCCAAATGACGGCTCTATGGAACGTGTCGCCAGCTGTAGATGAAATGGCCAAACAAAAGGATAACTGGTGAGTAATTGCTAATGACGTAAACTTTTCTTAACTTTTATTATAAACAAACACGAACTTAGAAAATTAAAGTTGAGCATACAATATTTTATAGGAAAACTCATCTGAACCCATTAATAGTTATGCAATTCTTCTTAACATTTATTTATATACCATTTCTTTTAAAAATGTAACTAGAATCGATTTAGCAGCAATGCAAGATAGAGTTGAAGCTTTGAAATGGTATAAAATAAAACATTTTTCATTTTCCGTCAAATGCTAAACTAAGTTTTACTTAATATCTGCATGATCAATGTAAAAATGAAGCATTTGTAACTGATGCAATTATTACTATTTATTTAAATCGAAATGTGACAAAAATGAGGCAGAATAAAACTGTGAAGCATTCTTGGCAAACCTAAAAGTATGCTTCACTTAGTTCTTTCCGATTGATTCGAGAATGAAACTAGTCGACGGTGCTACAGTCGAGCATACTCGACTGTCGGAGACCACGTACTTACTATGCAAAAGCAAACCCTGCTAAAAATAATATAAGTCGCTACAAGTATTTAATATATTTTAACCAAAAATAAAACAAAATAACACAAATATCGAATTGATGTAAACATACAACATTTATAAAAATGTAATTAAAATTTTCATTAATCATAAATAAAAAAAAAACATCTGTCCAACGTGAGATTCGAGCCGCGGACCAATGTTCTAAAAAGTCTGCTAATAAGAAATAATTTTTAAAAAATTTGTTTATGGTGGGAGTTGAACCCGCGACTCCCGATCATTGCATTGACGGGAATTTAGCACCATAGGCCACCAAAGCCCATGGGCGGACGTGGCTAAAATACAAATATGTTAAGACTTCAGCGACTCTATATTTTGCAGTTAGGAACTCTGCTAACACCCTTTTAAAATTGAATAGCATTTAAAAAAAAGGATGCCGATCATATACTAACAAATTAATTGAATATAAAAAATATTAACAAAAAAAAAAAATTTGTCTGTCCTAGAGTTCGAACCCGAGACCCGAACTCAGAGTTCCGACGCTCTGCACATCGCACCACTGCCTGCCTTGGTAACCGATGGTCTTACGATAGATTTCATTCTTACTAGAGTGTAAGCCAGATGCAATTGTTATCTAGTTGTGATTGTTGTTGTTGTTATTGTTGCTGATAAGACAAGGCAAATAAAGGAGATTTTAATTGCTTGATATCTTGGCTGTTTATTATCCGATCGCGATGAAATTTTCAGCAAATGTGGATAATAATGGTTTCTTCGTCTATGCCTCATTAGGAATGTCTATCTTTAAAATTGTCGCTATAATTAAGATATATCTAATTTGTGGGCGTTTAAGGGGGCGTGGCCAAAATCTAAAACAAACTCGATCTGCGTGCAATAAAGACGAACCTAAATACCAAGTTTGGTATCTCTAGCTCTAATAGTCTCTGAGATCTAGGCGTCAATACAGACGGACAGACGGACAGACGGACAGACGGACGGACGGACAGACGGACAGACGGACATGGCTATATCGACTCGGCTATTGATGCTGATCAAGAATATATATACTTTATGGGGTCGGCCACGCCTCCTTCTGCCTGTTACGCACATTTTTTTTGTGACAAAGTTAATAGACCACTGTACTTTTTTAAAGTACGTGGTCTAAAAAGTTCTTTGCTTTGCTTTCACTTTTTAAAATTTACAAATTTTGATAGATATTTAAAATGCATTTCTTACAATGCAAAGATTGCCACTGTTTATAATTGTTTTATATCAATCCAGACTTACCAATAGTTTAAAACTAGTTTAAATTAATATTAGAAACGTTTTCGAGACTAACTGTTTTTTGTGTAGGCAGGGCAGGCAGCTAACGGGTCATCCTGCTACTTAATGGCACATCATTTATGGCCTCCGCCTGTTTATTTATTTTTTTGTTGTTCGTATTTTATTAGCCAATTTAGTGAAGCTAATCGGGGTTTTGTCGGTAGCCGCGTGATTTATCATCCAAACAACAAAACACATGTCAAACAAAACATAATCAGCAAAATGGGGATTGAAAATGGGACTCGGTTGAAGTTAAGGCATCAACGTCATCGTTTTCCTACACATTATCATCAGTCGATAAGGTTGACTAAGTGAACAGACCCTGTTTACTATCTATATAGTGTATATACTCGTATGTACATTTAATGTACACTGAATGTAAGTCAGTATTAATGCGATATATAAATGCACTTGAAGTTGTGCGACACCCTCTAATCCCTCTTCATTGAATGGCCTCCATTGTATCATGCCCCAGCCTGATGATTTCTTCTGTCCCAACAAAAAATAAATAAACAAAATAAAGTGTGCCATCTCTTTGCTGAGACCTTCTGTCGAGCGACACGGCAACAAGTTGGACGTCAGTCAGTCTGTCGTTGGGAATTAGGGAATTTGGAGGTAAATAATCATTTGTATTCAATAGTTGATATATTTGAGTTTTTTTGTATTCAAGTCTCCTTTCATGGCATAGACAACTTAATACATTAAATTTCAATTCTTAACTTTACTCGAAGATTACTAAACAATTTAATATATTATAAGATATATATTGTGAATTATTTCACGATTACTTGAAGCGCATTTGCACGCTTTAAACCTGTCTCTTGTTAAAAGAGAAATTTAGTTATTCACACATGTTTCCTTTTGACTTGTGAATACACTCACTTTGTACAATAGTTTTTTGAAAAACTTCTATTTTTTATTATCCTTTTATCGTTCATTTTGTACAATTGATCCTGATGAAGATTTCCCACTTTTGGGAAACTGCTGGGACTTTGAGAATAAATAAGTTTGAGGAAGATCAAACATAAATATACAATTTTAATACAAAAAATAATATTGCTCTTTGAACAATGCAATAAAGAAAGAGTAAATTGTTTATTGCAACTGGGATTTCAGGGAACTATTTATGGTATTTCACTTATAAAATGTTTAATTTTATGGCTATTGTTGCTTGTCATTTATAACCTTAAACGAGTACTCGAATATTGTTTCTCTAGTCGATATTGCTGTTATTGTTTTTGTTGTTCTTGATGATGATGATGATTCGTGAAGTGCTTTATTTGTGCTTTTGCAACGATTATTATTGATTGTGCTGTTATTGATTTTTGGATTCGCGTGTATCGATTTTCATTTCACTTAGTTGCTCCCCATCCCCCCTCACCCCTTCCCCACTGTTAGCCGTGTGCCGGTGTGCGTCCAAAGTTAGTTCTACATGTTTATGGACGCTTCATTCAAAACGTTAATTGCTTGATAATTGAATTATCAGCTATCATAATTGAAACTAGAAATTGGTTAAATCGAAAAAATCAACACGCGCTCGCTTAATGATTATACAAACTCTCCCAAAAATAGCAACAATTTTTCAGCTCGTTAGTTGGTTGCCTAGCCAATATAGTTAAGGAACGTTAACACCGCTTGAGTGGTTGGGGGGAGTATCTATAACTGACGGCACTTTGATTTCAATTTTCTTTCATTTTCAGAGTCAGCTACATCTTATCGGATGGGATTATGGAATGCATACTCGAATTACTTTCCCACTATCGCATGATCTGTCATAGCAGTATCTTATCTCAAGGATCTATATAACAAAAGGGCTTTCAATTGTCATCGCTTTGTTATGTATTACATTAGATAATTAAAATTGTTATTCATAGTTCGATGTCTAATTGTATCTTGGGGTAAATTAGTTAATTATTAATTATACTTATTTAAATTCAATGTCACATGATCGACTTATAGTATTCTCTGTAACCAATCCTATTAGAAAAATTGCGTCCAACTTTATTTATTTACATTTGTATGCGATCTTTATTACAATATCGCACTTTCAATTTCTTAACAAATCTGATAATTTCTAATCGCAGATCACTTAACTCGCCTGATCGATTTTCCACCCATTGAAATAGTTTCACTGGACTTTATTTAATCAATTAATAGCCCATACAAAATGTACATTTGCTTTGTATAGGAAAGAGCTCTAACACTTTTCCATTATTTGCTCCTTTTCTGTCAATTGTAATGAGTAAATAAATTCCACTTTTTTATTTTTATTTTGATGATTTATTTTTTTCACTCTCTCACTTTTTTCTTGAATTTTATTTATATTTGTTTTGTTTGCTATTTTTCGACGGTTTTAGCGAAAAACAGCAAAAGGCAAACAATAACAACAGAAACATGAAAAACAAACTGGATAATCTGGAGGGGCGGGGAGGTGTCATGGGTGGGGGTAGAGGTGGGGGTGTACAGTTCGTAACCGAATCGAAATCGTAACCATCGACAAATGCTCTAAATAAGCTTTTGATTTATATTTATTGGCTTTATTTGCGCTGCTGATTTGCTCGACCAACCGATGGATGGAGGGCAGAAGAAGGGGTTCAAATTGTGGAGGGGGGTGGGGGAAGATATTGCACTTTTTGTGTGAATTTTGAACAAGTCGGAACGATTTTATGATTTGTAAACATTTGTGCAATATTTTCCAATCTAATTTACAAGTATTTGCTGTTTGTTCATTTGCGTGAAATTAACGTGACATTCGCATGGTTCGACAAATGGCAGTCAAAATCGAAAATCTATATATGTACGAGTATATACATATACATTATATATACAGACGAACATACATGGAAGCTTGCGTATATATACACTATTACTTAACAGTTATTCGCGTGTATCGAGACAGGCACGTTGCCCCATTGGCCATTACCCGTTTCCCAGTTGCCAATTTGCTTGCCCCATTGTAAGCACAAATTTATGGCTAAAGCTTAAACACTCGTACTGTGTTGCTTTTTATCGTTTTGTTGTCACATCACTGTGGACGGCAGTCCGCGCTAGTGACGAAAGTAGCACGAAGGGTGCGAAAGGTTTGTAATAGGCAGCCACTTTTAATTTTTCCCACTTTTATACCCTGTACACGTAAAGTGATCTAAAAAATGGTGTGAAATACATTAAAAAATGTACAACAAAATTTATTTTCGCGAAAGCGATTTTCAAGTAGTTTAACTCGATAGATTTTGACTATATATCGAGTTAATTAAATCAATTTTTATGGAAAACAACTCATTGGAGTTTGTTCGTAGTCGATAATATATCAGCAACTCGTTTTTAACATTTTGTCATTTCAATTTAAAACTCGATATATTTAAATTTATATCACTACCCTACAGTGTAACTTGTAATTAGAAGTGTCAATTCTGTTTATACATTTACAGAGTATTTTTAGTACTATACGTATCACTCGCTAGTTGACAGTTTTGGCAATGTGAAACTCAGTTTTCATTTCCAACAATTTTCATTGACTTCAGTTATCGATTACCAATCGATAAAACATTTACAATGCAAATGAAATGTATTCACGGAAATTCAATTCGATTGAAATTGAAGTTGAAATTTCTCGTTTATTTAAATGTGAAGTCGCGAATTCTTTGCAATAGCGTGAATAATGCGTGATCGTGACTGAATGTATTTAATCGATCACGTGTTATCGACTCCGTGGGGTCAGTGTATTGTGGCGGGCAATTTGCAATGCAACAAAGAAGGATTAGGGAAAAGGAGTGGACAAAAGAAGACCAAGAGTACGATCACGAGCACGCGTCGTGATCGGGGATCTAAGTAATATTTTTATTAAACAGTTATCAGGGCCTGTTTCTATTGTATTTCAATTATAAACTTGTGTCTTGTCTAAGTATATCTGCCTAAGATATGGGCATTAGTGTTTTCACCCAGACAGCTTGAGAATTCTTGACATACATATTTGTGTCGATATGTTTTATACCATTTGTTGCGTTATCAGCATTTGGAGCTGTATGACGTCGTGGCGTCGTTTTGACTGACTGATGATGACGTTTTAGGGTCATTTTGGGACTCTCGATTCTAGGCTGTCGCCTGTGACGATTTCTTGTCCTTTTCGTAGTGTCATCATCATTGTATTGTGTCGTGACCGTAAATCAAGCTTGGCCGTCCGCGTTGTCGTCATTTTTAACATCATCGTCCTTATTGTGGTTGTTGTCTATTGATTTCCCATTAACTTTTGCGTGGCATTTTTTATGTTTTTTTTTTTCTTTCAACATTTTTTCTTTATTTTTATTTCTCTCCTTCATAAAGTCGAGTTTGATTTGCTGTCGTATCAAAACTACGGCCCACAGACAGCACGATAAAAATGTGTGAGAAATTAAAGGCAAGGAAGAGAGAAGTTTTCACTTCATTTCAATGGGGTGTTTGCCTCGAACCTTTCATCAGGACATACAAATTACCATTATTAAATTGTTCCTCAGTTATTTATAAACATTTAGCAGTCGAAATATTTTGAGCTATGTAGAATTTCACATTTATTTTTAGTGGTAATTCACGCAATGGGAATGTCTAAATTGAATTTTTCATTATCTAATATTCGACGCAAATTCTAAAAATATATTATTGACTACGGAATATTAACCTTTTCCGGACGAGGAAATTAATTGTGTTTTTATGATGGAGCTTCTTTTTTGTTGTTAGTTTTCATCTTCCCGAAAATGTGGACTATGAAAATTAGAGCTTAATTGGTATATTGTGTAGCTTTGATTAAGTTGACAGCACTTTAACTATTCATATCAGACTAACTGTTATTACTGCATTTTAATTAAAGCGATTTCGTTGACAAGTTACGGAAGGACTTTAGGTTTGAGGCAAGAATAGATACAACTTATTAATCGGTCAACTAATTACAGAGTTACCCAACAAGATTACAAATTTAAAGACGAGTATTTTTAGCAGCTAAGAATTTGCGGTTCAATGGCATCTTTTTTCTGTTATTGTGCAGTTCAATATTTGGATGTTTCGACCTAAAGTCTCGACTTATTCATAATGAAAAGCAAATTTACACATTGTACTTTTACGAGTTTGTTCAATATACTTGAGCGACCCCCGAGATATCTCTCATTATTATTATTATTTTTTTTTTCATTATATTTATTTTTTATCTGTATTCATTTGCGTTAATTGAAAAATGCGTTTTGTTTAATGAGGCAGCTGGGAGAATAAAACGGAACATAAATAAGAAAAAAAATAAAATAAAATGTTAATATGAGAGACTGCGGTTCATTGCGGAGCTGTGTCTCTAAAGATCGATGGTAAATAAATTTGAATTGAATTTGTTGTGGCAATTGGAAGCAATTAACTGTGAAGTACATTTCACTATATGTACATATATTCGTGACTGTGAATGTGACTTGTGACTGGGATTGTGGTTGGGGGTGGGGGTGGGGGTGGGTGTCTGTGTTGCTGTCAAACATTTCAATTAAAATGTCGACTCTCTGGGGCGACGTCAGTTGACCATAAAATACAAAAAACCAACTGAACTCGACTCAAATTAAACGGGAGATCACCAGGAGAGTGGAGAGAGAGGCGAGCGAGGAGTGGAGAGTGGAGAGTGCAAAGGAGGTGGGGGTAGTGTGTGTGCTCTCACTCGAGCTCCGCATGATCGAAATCATGTGATTTAGCCATATACATATGAATGTATACATATATAAACTTGTATATGTAGCTGTAAGTGAGCGTCAGCCGATCAGTTTGGACTGTAAACTAGTTTTGGGGCGCAGCAGGAAACGCAACAGAAACAGAAACTGAAACTGAAACAGCAACAAAAACACTTGCAACAAAGTCACGTGATCAGCAGCATCAGCTGCCCCGCTATTGTTATGTTTGTTGTTGTTTTTATTATGAGCGCAAAGAAAAAAACCTGATTGGCAACAGGCAGCACCAGGGCCAGTAAATGTTGTATTTGTATTTGTTGTTGTTGTTGTTGTTGTCGTCACTTGTGTGCATTGACTATTGACATTGATTGAAACTCATTGCAGTTGGCAACAACTTTGCAACGTGTTTGGCCACAGTTAAAAAACCCACACAACACATAATATTTAGGCAGGAGCAAGATAGCAAGCGTGCGAGCGTGAGAGATTGAGCGATGCATTATAAATTTGCTCTGCACGTGCTGGCAATTGGCCAGCTGTTTTACTGCTCAGCTGTTAGCCAAGTTAGCAAAAAAGCGAACGGACTGTTTAACGACCGTCTGTCTGGCTCGTGAGTTTGGCATTAGACTAAAAAAAATACGATATGCGAATCACAAATAGGGCTAACACACATTTATTATGGATCCTTTTAAGCCATTGTTGTTCTTCTTGCTTGTGTTTAAATTAACAACATTTTGGCAACTCTCTTTCTCTCTCTCTCTCTCTCGTCTGCAGATACATTTTAGCATTTACTTGTGAATGCGCTCATTTCACTTATGTTTGTTTAATTTAAAGCCAGCTGCGGCTTGTTTGTCTACGCATATAATATACCCTGTAAATTAAGAAAAAGCTGTATTTCGATTAAAATTTGTTTAGAAAATTTCACAGGAATCACAGTAATAATTCCATATGGAATTACAAAGAAAAAAAACTGTAAATATTTAAATACAGAGTATCTGATAATCGTTCATTTGCCCAGCTAATTCAAAGCCAACTTGTATTTTTATATTTATGCTAAGAGTTTATAACTGTCGGCATAAATAATCAAGTCAATTGATTTTCAGATCGAATAAATGTGATAAATCTTTCATAAATTGCTTTCTGGGATCGATCAAATAAATCGAGACTTTCGCACCTATTAATAACGCTTTCCAAGTTCTCAAATCGCAGACAAAACACTTGAGTTGAGTTGTTTATGTTACTCATTTCAAAGAAAAGTGTGAAAAGGTGTTTGCTTATTAAAGGATTTCTAAGATTTCATTTTTCTAAGGGGGATTTGCTGTCAATACCATATGATACAAAATATAAATATACTTGGAATAAAAGTCTAGGTGTACAAGATGTTATTTTTAGACAGTTTTAATTGTAAATCAAAATTGATTTTAAAATTAATATCAAATTATAAAATTAATATCAAATTGCATCCAATTTTGAGAATAAGATCATACTGATAACCTTGATAAATATTATATAAATTCGTTCGTAAGTAGAATAATTTACACTGCTTTAAGAATCACAGAAATGCAAATTGAAATTTAAATCCATTATTTGATTTCGTCTCGTTTGCAGTAAATTATACCCAAACGAATTTCAAGATATGAGCTCCAATTATGCGTATAATTACGTTAGTCAACTGGATTGATAGAACTTGATGGAGGATAAGCTTAAAAAGGTGTTTACATTTCATGGAATGGAAATACATATGTGATTTCGTTTTTACACATGTTTTTGAATTACCTGTTCCACATTCCTACAGTGCGTTTTGTAACCCTATTATCTATTGAACTAGGAATTCAGAATCTTATTTATGGTGCTTATTGCATTGTTTATTGCTAATAATTTTAAGTTTATATTATATGTTTTGTTATAAGTTTGTTTTTATTTTCGCTCAAATCGAAATAAACAAAATGACAATAAATTAGTTTTACTATTCTCTGTGACTTCATCGAGAGCAATGTGTTGAGTGAGTCGAGTCGAGAGAGGGAAAAAGGGAGTGTTTTGGGAAGAGGAGGAGAAGTCTATTAATAATATGGCAACTATTCATTAAGATGATGTGCCAATTGTGGGTTTAATTGCCGGTTCGCTTTATTGTCTGTTTGTTTTGGCTACAACTTTGGATTTAATTCCCCGACACTCATTTGCTTTTGGTTATCATCATTTACGAATATGCCTGCCCATAGAACCAGACAACAATTTGGGAGCGTTGACAGTCTGCCAAGGTGTTAATCGACTCATTGCCGTCGATAACACCCATAAAAATACATATATACATATATTACTCAGAAGACTTGAAAGAAATTCAAATTAAAGAACGCAGCCAAAACTTAAACTGAAAGCAAAACCAATACCGAATCAATGACGATGTTTGTTATGTCGCCTTGATATCGCTTTGATACTGGCGCAAAACTCAAAGCATTATGGAAAAGGAGAGTCGAATGGGAAGGTGCAACTCTTCAAATAGAAACATGAAGCAAAATTGCCAACAACAACAACTTGACGTAATGAAAAGATTATATATTTATTCAGTTTATAGCGGAGCAACAAAATGTGAGTAAAATATTAAAATAACAAACTGATTGCTACATATACATATCTACTGAAAAACATTGACGTTTTCCACTACAAAAATATGCAACTCTTGCTGCCTTGTTATACATTTTTGCACATTCTAGAATATTAAAAGTTAAGGTTTTTATCCATTCAATACAATGTCTAAAAATTTGCAGCTGGTTTCACAAATGTAAATTTGCAGATGAACTGAAATGTGTAAAAAACCAAATAGAGAAAAATATATATTTAAAATATAGTTTTTTAATGATTTCCGTTTTTTCCAATTAAATATAAACATATTATTAATGAATGTAGTATTAATTTCTATTTGTTCATTGTTTATTTTTTTTCCTTTGATAATACAGTTGAACTTCCCTAACTCGAACTTCTCTAACTCGAATTTCTCTGTAACTCGAACTAAATGAGTGGCAGTAAAATTATTAATCTTAGGAAAAAGAACTCTATAACTCGAATATCTCCCTAACTCGAACCTTTTCTTTGGATAATGGTAATTCGAGTTAGGGAAGTTCGACTGTATTTCAAATTTCCCGCTAAACGGAGCTTGCCAATAATAAAGTTAGTGCTAAACGAGGAATTCTTGCACAAAGCATACTTTTTGTTTTTATATCCTACATTTGTAAACAAGACTTGATTTTATTGACACTGAACCCACAGAGAAATTCAAATGGACAGGCAGACAATCACAATTTACGAGTATACGTAAATAGCCAAGCACTCGGCCAAAGATATGGAAAATGTCCCACAAGACTGGAGGAGGGAGGTGGTGGGGTAAGGGAAATCCACACGGCGACAAAAGTCGAGCAAAGTCCAAAAGTGTGCGCAGAAATTCTGCTATTTAGTTTTTCAATTTGTTTTACAAACAATACAGTACAATTGTTTACCCTTCATGATTTCCCCTGCGAATTTAATTCCATATTTGTTGATATATCTTTTAGTTCAATCAGTCGAACATGTTCTTTGAATAAATTAAAATATTGCAGTTCTATATATATTTGATGACTGATTGACTGAGTGATTGGCAATCGGCACACAGTTCTTACAATAGTTCCGGTTTAGGAATATTTGGAAACTCGACTTTATGTAATTAATGACTAAACTTAATTCAAAACTATACAAAAAAAGTAAAGTAGTTTTAAAAAACGTACCTACAAATCAAATTATATATATTTTAACAATGGATGGTACTTTTTTTAATTTGTCTTTTAATTTATTAGCACAGTATATTCTATCAAACATTTTTTGGTGATCTATTTTAATAGATTTGATACAACTAATCCATCGAGAATCGACGTACCCGCTTTGTTCCGGCTGATTGCAGCAATTATTCGATGAGCTCACAAAACACATTTGTTGATGTTCATACTACATGTATATCATTTGTGCATAGAGTATAATATATGATATACTGAACTTATAAAAAAAAACCTCTTTACGAGGTAAAAGTCTAGTGACGAAAACATTTCAGTGCCCCAAAATTTCTGATATTAGACTGCCGATCGAAGTGATACCATAGAGTCCATATAAATATATCCACTCTCTTTTGTTTTCCAAGCAAAATGATGCAATTTGTATATTTCAATTTGCGCACTGGCCAAAACCGAACCAAAACTAAACCAATCCAAATTCAAATTCAAAAGCAGCTGCAAATAATTCAAATGCTCGGTAGCTTATCGGGTTTGTTATCTCATTTATATTTTTGTATACATCCCTATAATTACTGTTGTTTATACCCTTACTAAGGGTATGTTAAAACTGCGAAACAATTTTCACTTGAACATATTAGATATTCTTGATAATTAAGATCTGTTTCTATAGTTTTATGTACACATATTTAGTATTATGTATTTATATTACTCGAAAAAAAACTGTTGTAAAATAATAGTGTATAAATAAGCTTTATTTTGTTGCCTCTTATGTAAATCTCTGTCTGGGTAAATATAAATACAAATATAAAGGGACCGATATGTTTATCTTTTAGGCCAGAGTTAGCACCATAGACAAACTCACGAGGTTAAATAGATAAATTGCGATAAGATATATAAACAGTGATCGTATTTATGGCATCTTTTTGCATAATTCTAAACTGATTGTAAATGTGCCTGTACAATTTTGTGGTTTGGCAATATTCAATAATGTTTGATTGGATTTTGTCATGATTTGTATAGTATAATACTATTATGGATTAAGGATTTTCTTATCATTTTGATTGTGGGATTGTATAAGATTTTCAATAGCTGATTTTTTGTAATTTGCCTCGTAAATGATTTAAAAGTGATTAAAAAGTGTTGAAAACGATAACGAACAGCAGGTTGATTAGGAAACACTGTTCTTGGTCATATAATCGACTGATTGACTGACTGACTGATTTGCTTTATCACAAAGCCCTACAAAATACAATTCTTCATGACGATGTCGCTGATGATTGTGTTTATGTTAATGTTTTGGTTTCTCTGTTCTCTGTTACGCCCATTAAAAAGCATACTATTGATACGTGTTGTTTGTTTTCTATTTGCTATTATTTTTTTAGAAATTTAAACGGGGGTAAATTTTGACATCGATTAAGTTTTACGAGCGTTTTAAATTTTATTTTGCGCATTAAAATGTCAAAGAATGCTCAAGATTTGAGAGTGTATGCGTGTATGCCTATAGTCACGAAACCAATCATTGTACCATCATAAAAAGTACGATTATCTTATCAATGGAACTTGTTACCAGGCAATTATGTATGTAGTATGTATGGGAACTTGACAAATAGTTTCATAAATTTTTGACATTAATTGTTGAATCTTGTTAGCGATTAACTAAATAATAATTCTTCCGGTTTTAATGCTCAACTCGATGACTTGAACTTTTTTAATAAAGCAAATAGTCATATTATTTCAGTGTTTCATCATTTAATATTTAGCCACCCTACGTCCAATCAATTAATATTACTTTTATTTAGTTTCACATTATCATACAGTTCTCATGTGATATGTTTCAGATACCTTTACTACATCTGAGAAATACATATGTATATTAAATATAGGCATTTCCACAGAAATGTCATCCGAGGGAAAAAACGTAAAATTGATCAAAAACTCACATCGTGTAAAATTTTCTTCCAAAAATATATTCAAGTTATTAATTTAAGCAATATACGCTAGAAGAAATTCAATGGGATGAACTTATAGATTTTACATTGGAATAAATTCACTTTTTCTATATTTTTACCAATTGTCTTAAAAATTGACTTCCAAAATGGACCGTTTGTAGTCTATTGATTACACTAAGTAAGATAGTAATATTGTAACATCGAAATATATTGAAAGCTTAATTTAAACAAGTTTTTTGAGCTGTTTTCTATAAATAATTTAAATAAAGAGAGACACAAATAACAAATATATTGTGAAACAAAATGTCGCGTGCGACAGTGATTCAAATTAAATTAAAAAAAAATAACTTAATATTTTTTGCTCAAACAAAAAACATTATTAAGAAATATCAATGCGTTACTTTTTAAAGTTAATTGCATTTAAATGTTCGTTCACGTTTTTCCGAAATAAGTGTTACAACTGGTCTCCGAAAAAACTAACTATATTTTTCCAATTATCTTGAAAACGAACAATTTTCTAAAATCAACCTTAGCACCAATTATAATGCTAATCAAGACCTATAAGTTTCCCCTTTTGTCACAACAAAATAATGTTTTGGCGTATGTTTTATTTCACTTTGATTGCGTACGAATGTCGCATTCGACATTAGAGAATTAACGTACCCATATGTTAAACCCATTGCTGCCGTTTAATATCGACAACAAGTGAAACAGTTATTGATATTGATCTTGAATCTGAACTGGCTTGTAATCGGGCTTGTCAGGTGTCAAGGTTACACTTTATTCGCCTTTTTCTTGTTTCAGGGGAAGTGGCAGTTACTAAATGCACTCGTCAGCGGGATTTTATTGTATTTTTTTCCTCTTTTTTATGTTACATTTAGTTTCATCAATTTGTTTTGTTCTTTTTTTTTCAATGTCAGACAGAATTGCTTGCATTTCGTTGCTTTGCTTGAATGTGTCAGGTACCATCGGGTTCTACATACATATATGTTTTTATATAAGACAGGAATGTTGTAACTCAAACTATTCGACTAGGAGATATCCTATGCTCTAAGCTTATTTGAAGTTGAGAGATTTGCAAAAGTAGTTTTATATAGTTTTGAGGACATACATAAAATTAATATGATTAAATATAAAAACACAGGGTATACTTAACATGTGTATAAAGAAAACCCCCAATAGGGAATTTTTTGTTTATATTCGACTTGTGGTGAACATAACAATTCGATCGTTCACTTTGCTATCTATGTATGTGTATGGTCTGTACATTGACTTTGGGAATTAAAATCAGATAATATCGATCACCCATTGAGTGACGCCCCCTCAAATACGAATGGGGAATACTCAATGAGGCAGTTTTAAATAAGTTTCCTTGTGTTTGATATGTCCATTGACAGCCAATTTGCAAAGATCGATTTATTTCCAATAACTGTAGTAATTCGGTGGGAAGACAACAGTTATCGATACCAATAATGCCAGATATAACTTTACTGTCATCTGATTAGTTTTTTAATATAATATAAACTAATCATTTGATGTATAATTTGTATTTGGCAAAAGCTGTTATTGTGTATACAATACATACAAATTATTAATAATATAGTGATAAGAACTGTTTTTGTATGACAAATTGGCTGTATTACACATATTTGAAACAATATATTACCATATAAAAATCTAAAATGTTCAGAAGCTATGTATGGGTAATATTTATTCTTCATTTGTGTAGTGTCTTAAGCCTATCGAATGTCCAATAAGTATTAAACGAACGTTGCCAGATCACCAAATACTCGAATTCGAAAAGTTTGAATATTAACATGACATTAGAACTATAAATGTATAACTTTTTTATTAAATAAATTACAACTACATATATGACCGGTTTCGATTAGAAAATATATTTAGAATTTCGTTTAATCAGACAATATCGTTTACCAAATTAATTGGAAACAATAATACTTGAATATGAAAGATATGCGACTGTGAATCTAAAATGTTTAAATATACAATCTGAATATAAACGACTTGTTGATTAAAACACTATGATTTAAAGATCATGTTTAAGAAGTATAGAAACAAATGTTTACAATATATAGTTTGGCATTAATTTCAGTCACATTTGTAGCAGATGTTTTTAATAGAGATAAGAGCACAAATGGAATGACAATAGACCCGTCTTTTATATCGTCATATGTAGTATACTAAATCTTATCGTAAACAAGTTAACGACTAATGCCATATAATAAAAAAAATTTGCAAGCGAAAACTAACCTATCCCAACTACAACTATAATATCTGGAGTATGATTAATAGTATTAGATAATTGTTAAATATATGTATGCACATATGTTTACACATACAAATGCCGAAGGGAAGAACATGTGTGTGTACTTACATTAACCAAACTGACGCCAAAGCAAGCGACCCAACCCCATCCGCCATCGGGTGCTACTTTTCTTGGTTGTTTCGTAGTCATTGTTCTGTGTTTTTAGTTTAGTTGTTGTTGTTGTTGTTGTACTTAGTTGGTTGACTGATTCCTTGTTTTTGTTTTTTGTTTTTGTTCTTTTCGCTGCTTCTGCTTTTGCTTTGGTGTTAAATGTTCATATATAAATGTGCATATATACGCATATATCTATTTCTATATGGATGTGTGTGTCTGGAAATGTCCGACTGTCGTTCTCTGGTATTATGGATATTTATCACGCTGTTGCTGTTGCTTTGTCTTCTTCTTCTTCGTCTTGATATTGTGCGCCTTTTCTTATTTTTGTGTTTTCGAGTTTTGTTTTGATTTTCAAACGTTGCGTTGTTCTCGTTTTCCCCTCTCTCTCTCTCTCTCTTTCTCTTTGTATCCCACCGTTGCGATTTAGCTTGGTGATTTTTATGGAGCGCGTTGGATGTATAGTTATTGTTTTTTTTTTTTTATATATATTTTTAAATATTTTTGTCGCACACGAAAAAAAACGAAAAAAATAAAGAAAATGAACAGGAAAAGTACAACAAATTTGCGACGCTTTGTAAATGTGTCAGTTGTTTTAGTTTTATTTTTTTTTATTTTTTGTAGCTTTTTGTCAACATGCGTTGTTGTTTGGCTTTTTTAAGTTGCTGCCAAGGTTTTTGTTGCTTTTGTAGTTGTTAATTTATTTATACTTATTTACTTTGTTGCTCTGTTATGCTAATGATTATTCTTTTTCCTAATTCTCTTCTTTTACTTTAGTTCATGTATTATTTTCGTATTTTATTGCTTTTGTTTCTTGCCTTATTTCGTTGTTGTTGTTTGTTTAGAAAAATATTTCTTATCTTCTATAATATTGTAAGGCACTTTTTGGCGCAACAGCAATAAATAAATTTAAACGCGTTCAATATTTTTGTAGACAAAAAAAAAAGAAAGAATTATGAAATAAAAATTAAATATTTATTTTCTCTTAGGCGCGCGACTGTGTTGTTGTCTAGATTTTACACTTATTTCCAGCTGTTCTAGCTGCACTGCTGTTGTTGTTTCTATTGGCTGTCGCCGCCTCCGTTGCTCTCAGCGTGTTCTTGCCGTTTGCTAGCGTGGTCGCTTCATGCAACGCTATTTATTACAAACGGGGGTGTGGGGGCCTAACCGGGCTCTCCGCATCGGTTCGATGTGTTACGCGCGACTGTTCAATCGATACTGACTGCCTGTCAACTGACTGCCCGCCGATTTAGCCTGCTGTCCAAAGAGAGTAATGGTGAGCGCGAGAGCGTGGAGAGTGGAGAGAACCCATGTGTTTTAGGTTTGGCAGCTAGTGTTTGTGTTTGTGTGGTGTGTGTGTGTGTGTATGTGAAGCCGCTGCCTGCCTCTGCTGAGCCAGTGTGTGTCAAGATCGCAGCAAGCAAGCGCTCGTTCTAATGCCGATAGAGAGAGTGCGCCTGCTGCTCCTCGGGTCACTTTTAATGTTTGGCTGCACTTTGGCAGAAGCGCGGCGATCCCAAACAGCAACAACAACAATAACACTTTGGCACCATTGACTTTTTGCTGCCTGGCTAATTACGCGTCTGCGAACTTTGCTGCTCCTCGTTGGTTTCTTTGTTTAGGCTCTCACGTACTTATACAAATGAACATCTGGCTTACACGTACATATGTACGAGTATATGCACTCCTATGTTCTTTGTCTTAACCATGGCTGGAATAATGTTTATGGTTGGCCTCTTACTGCAATGTTCGTTGCTGCCTGCTTGTTTTCATCACATTGTTTTCACTTCATTTACCCATTGATTCTCTTGCGCAAACGCGCGCTCTGTCTGTGCCTCTCTCTCTCTCTCTCTCGCCTTGTTACTCTCCCTCTCATCGATACACTCTCGCATTCGCACTCTCACTCTCACTGCCCCTGCACTTGTTACTTGTTGCATTGTTTTGCAGATCTTTGCGTCAGAGGCTTTTAGAGTTGCCAGATGGTTCAAATTGTAGCCTGCATACAGTTATTAAGGTAATCCCCCGTTACAAATACGTTACAAATCAACTTTCAGATTTTGGAAATGAGAATTGAAATGGGAAATGGAAGTTTGAATGAAACTCAGATATTCACGATGCCAAAATTGGTTCCAGTGGCACCGTTTTTTGCATATCTCGTACGAGGATATTAGAGCTCTACAATATTTTGTTGTTGTTGTCGATGAAATTTCAATTCTCGAAATATTTAGATTTCCAAAATTAAATCGGTTTCAATGGTTCATTAACGATTCATATACTATTGATGGATAATATTCATCTCGATTTCTTACCCAAAATATTTTCAAAAAATGTTTTCTATATCTCTCCGACTCATTTCGGCATGTGTTATGATACTCATTCGGCAAGCTAACCACTGGACTTACGGATGATGTTCGATCATTGGAGAATTTGTTAAAGACACTTAGATTTGGAGTGAGTATAGTGGCTTTTCAGGGTTCGATCAACAGTATTTAAGATAATAGGACGTTAAAAAAATATAAAATTGCTTTGTCCATAACCGTATTGTATTTAATATGATTTTGCACAAGTTAATTGTCCAAGCATAGTTGTTGATTGCAAAATGCAACGAAATTTCAAAAATTTTCCAAACAAAAAGCAAGACATTGCAGGAGACAGACGGAGACTGGGGAGACGACGACATTGAGAGACTGAAATGGAAATGAACATTGAAAATTAAAAACTCACTCGTCGGCGCTCGTCTGTTTGCTCAATTTAGCTTTATTTTATATTATTACTCTTATGTGTATACACAATACATACTTACATATGTACATAGGAAAATAGCTATGTGTTGAATCCCCATTTATCAAAAAACATTTCAAAGCCGCCCTAGCGCCTAACGCTCTCTCTCAACAACAACAACGGTTAAGAATCGATAATGAGCACGGAAAATGGTAGGAAGAAGCCGTTAGGATTTGCATTTACTTCCTGATGTTTCACACTTACTTGTTGCTCGCTCGGTCAGTGACGACATATGTTGTTACTCACGCACACACGTACCCAATTTTGTAGAGAGAGAGAGAGAGAGAGTCGCACCAACTTGAGGGTGGTTAGTGCCCAAATAGACCTTGGACTAACGCATTGTGGACACTCTTTAAACTCAAGAGTTTGACAACTTATATTTATCAAATTATAGGGTATCAAATGTAGTTGAATTTTAACTGACCCTACGTTTATTTAACGTCAATGAAAGTAGGGAATACAATTTTATATTATTAATTTGAATAATTTATAAAATTTTAATTTGAATCAAAATGAAATGATATTAATATGAAGTAGTAATAATACGATTTATAATGTTTTATATTTAAAATTTAACAAAAATGGTTATATTCTTACTTAATAAAAATAGGTCATTTGCTAGTCGCTTAAGCACGATTACAACATTCTTAACAACAGTATTGTAATTAGTAATAACAATATATAATTCAAGCTCTTAGTTTACGTTATTTAGGTTTTGAGCTATTTATAGAGGTGTTTACGAGTAGTTAACTGGTAAGTTTGCGGTCTATGAGTGCATTTGAGCAACAGGCATATTATCTAATATTAGAGTAAAAGGAACTCTTAGGGTAATGTAATTTTAGCTATAGTTACTGGTTTTGTAATACAGTTATGCTTCCATAATTCGAACTTCTATAACTAGAATTTCTCTGTAACTCGAGATAAATTAGTGGCAGTAAAATTAATAAACTTAAGAAAAAGAACTACAAGTCGAATATCTCCATAAATCGAACCTTTTCTTTGGATAATGGTGATTCGAGTTAGGGAAGTTCGACTGTATATCCCGACCTTTAATTGGCAAGCAAGTGCTAGTGTTGTTTTTCATTTTTATAATAATAAATATCTATTTAATTCATTCATTTAGTTTTGGCAAATTATATTCGACTAAAAGGAATGCTAATAATTATTTAAATTTTACTTTTGTATTTAACGGTTTCAGAACAAATTTTAAGTTATTTTTTAAAATTGTTTTATTTTTGTGGGTCTTTGAGTCAATTGGGTTTTAGCTAATATACATTTAAATCCATTGATTCAAAAGACCTGTGAGCACTTCCTGAATGTATCTCTGAGTTTGTCATGGTCTTGTCAAATTATTCACATATTTATAAGATATCTATCCATTGCAATAATTATACTTAATATGGTAAATAAAACTCTTATCTATAGTTAAAATTTTGTTGACAATGCGTCTAGTATACCCATTGTCTCAAAATTTCGAAGTAAAAGAAACACCCAAATCGGAATTTCTTGAAATTAAATTAGTATGAAATATCTTTATGTTTTATCTCTTAATGCATTAAAATGTAACAAATCGACTAAAACACTAAGTTTAAGTAATTAATGATTAAAAAACATATATTTCATAATTGATGTTCAAATACATGTTAGTCGTATATTATATTTCATAATATTTTATTATGTTCCATAGACCCACATTCGAGTACACTATGTACTATGCATATTGTTGATAGAGGCAACTTTGTTGTTGTGGTTTGTTCAACAACTTGCCCCTATGACTTGCAACGTATGACAATGGGTGAAAAGGAAATTAACTATGTGTCTGACTGACTGAGTTTGATTGATTGACTGACTGAGCTTGTGCTTGACTGACAGCTACTAAAATCAACAACTACTGCAACAAATTTGTCAATTTGTCCGGTCCAAGGTGAATTTACTATTAAGGTGACGTCGTCACCACAGCTGCTCTCTTTCGAGGGGTAAATATTTGATAGCAAGGTGTATTTATTAATAATAAATACATCTTGTTTGATAGTATGCCTGCAAACGTTATCGAAGTAGGTTGGGCTTTTTTTTTGTATTCTTTACAAATAAACTCGTAGACAGAAAACATTTGTTGACGAAAACAGAAGGGAGCTCTGGTCAAGAATGACAGGCGTTCAATTTTGGAGTTCAAGTAACATTTGTGCCGAAAATGCAACAAAACAGAGACGACTTATGCCAACTGCTGTACCCCAGAAGTCAGGACTTCGACAATGTTTGCAGGCATACTGACAAATATTTGCGCCCTCGAAAAAGAGCAGTTGTGGGGACGACGTCACCTTAATAATAAATACATCTTGGCTCGAACTATTATTTTGCACGCACGGGGCATTTTTCAGAGAATTTAATACAACCGCTTACCGCTTTTGTTTTCGTAATGACATTTGCGCCCCAAATTTTATTTTAGTTGAAAAATAAGAGTTAGTTAATTTGTTTGCATTAATTTACGGGCGTAATTTATTTTAACACAAAACTTATTTGAGATAGTGAAATGAGCAAAATATCTCAATCAATCTTTTAAATATCGCCTCATTCTTTTAACCCACTACTGATGACTATTTGGGACTATTAAAGGAATCTTCAATTGATGTTCATCAGCAAGTCGAACTTGTGACTCGGTCTGAGTTGTGATGCGTCAAGAGAGAACACGTGAATATCACGAGACATTGATCATTAATGTGAGCGTATCATATATAAATGTTTGAACGTGAATTAATCAATTTGAACAATCAATGAAACTTGATAGTGATGCTTAGATGTTTTTTTACTTGAACGCCTGACCGGCTGACAGGCTTCCTTTCTTTGCTTTTATTAGAATAATGTAATACTTTAAAGATCAGAATCTCTTGAAACATTCAATGCTAAAGGGTTATCAGTTAAGTACGACAAAAAATAGAAAGAGGAAACGACTGAGAGATTAGTTGACTACGATATTCTTTGTTTTCGGTTGTTATTATAAATTGATGTAGAGTTTAAACTAGTTTTGTAAATCCAAACACTGAATCGAGCAAAAATTAGTCTAGTTGTCAATATATGTATGTATGTACATATCATCAAATAATACCCATATATCCAGTTTTTTATATATTTTTTTTTAATGATTTTCAAATTATAAAAAAAGAAACTTGTAAATTTGGACTATAAGTGGCAAGGTCGAAAATCAAACAAACGTAAACTTTATTATGATTCTGGTTTGACTTTTTAACTTGTTATTCATTCAATTTTATAAGTCTCGTACAAATACATTTTTGCGTATTGTGTGTATTTTTGTATATCTTAAATCTTAAATATCAACTTCATACGTTAATTATTAGTGATGTAAAGTTAAAGATAAAAAAAGGTAAAGGTTCTGTCATCTGTTTTCATCGACAATTCCAAAGTTTTTAATATACCCATTATCTCAAAATATTGGAGAAAACGGAACGCCTGCATCTGCCTTGCTCAAGAAATTAATAGAAAAAAGGAATTTTAAACTAATCAAATAACTTTAAGTTTCCCAAAATCTTCTTAATCTAACTCTAAAGTTTTCAGTTTTCACCGAAGTTTTCGTTGAAAGTTGCGCTTTTAAATCATTTTATGCTAAAGAACAAGCAGCACCCATTTTACATATCAAGTAAATATGGTATATTTGTGTATTAAAGATGTTACTGGATAAAATATTCGGAGCTTGAAGCTTTCACGATACATTTCCTGCTAAAATATCTTACCTTTATTTAGAATAGATTAGGTAATATATAGCGATAATTTACATTTGATAATCGATTGATCAGTTAATATATCATGTTAGAATGCGATTTTCAATTGATTTTTCAAATAGTTCAAAGTATTCCCCATATATGTTTGTGAAAGCACATCAAATCTGTTGATATTGTTTATTACTCTTCTTTAGGCAATTATAATCATGCAAAGAAGCATCTTTAGACCACCCATTAATAAATCACGTACACATTTTCTTGTTTTAAGCATATCAGTAGTTTGTCAGTTTATTTAATAAATCCTTTTTAAGTGATCAACACAAAAGAGTTATCAATTCATCAATCACATTGCTTGTAGATTTTATTGATTGATGCGGTCCGAGCAATCTATTTGGGATAGGCGTCAGAGGCATTTTATCAATAGGTCGACTTAAGGATCCAAAATATATAATATAATTGAAGTTCTTATAAAAGGGAACAAAGGTTATACATATATGTACATACATAAGCCAGAGAGAAAGAGAGAGAATCTTTCACAAAGGCATATCATTCTCTTGCTATCTTTCTTTTTCTGATTGGTTCAGCTTACAGATTGTTCTGCATTTTTGAAAATTTAAAAAAAAATTTAAAACTTTTCCCAAAAATTGAGTAAGTATCGCTCGACATGGAGACAGGAAACCAATTGAGAATTAATTAAAAGAGTTTTAGCAAATATTGTTACATTCTATTGTTATCATTCTTATCACATCAAAGCCAGAAAATGCTCAACCAAATTAGCATTCTTTTTATACATGTCTTTTGCCCAAGATCATCTCACTGCGATTTCTTAGCGATAGTATCTGAAAGTAGAACAAAATATTTAATTAGCGAGAGAACCAGCATTCTATTGCATTCATTAAGAAATCCTATTTATAAGCCCTGTGTCTGAGGTGCATTTCTCCAGCCTTTAATTTTTGTCTGATGCATGAAATAAATTTTTAGTGAGTCCCAGTTGGGTACGAATATCACAATTTGTCCAGGTTTCATTTGATGTACGATGATCTTGAAATTTTATTCAAGCTGCTTTCGCATGATTTTTTTATTCGAAAATATTATATATTTTCTTTCTTACGGGCAGTATCTTTTTTGTTTTTTCTTTTTTTTTTTTTAAATTCGGTCATGTTGTTGTGTGTGTAAGTGTGTGGGTTACATAAATTGTAAATAAATTTAAGTACGTAGTTATATGCATACAAATAAGTAGGTATGCAAGTGAATTGTTTACTTTACAGGGTAACTTGCAAAATCAAGCCCTTTTCACACGCTTAAACGCATAAATAAGATAATTTGTGTATGCTGTATGTACTTATGTACGCTATTTATGTATTTATGTATATCTTTTCATGCATATTTGTTACATCAGGATACTCTTCTTCTCCATATCCTTGTCCTCGATTATATACTTACAAATGTCTCAATCTCAAGTTGTACAAAAGGAAAGGGAAAGTGGGAGAAATTAAAATGGATATAATGGCTTATCAAACGGAAAAGTCTGTGAAGAGATGGAACTTATGAGGACAGAACATCCTTAGACTAGGATGAATTATACCTAATGTGTGCTGGTGTATGTGAGTATGTGTGTGTGTTTTTATTGTTGTTGTGCTGATCAAATCATAAAATAAAGATCTACATCTGAATATAGATTTCGCAATTTCATTTTTGTTTTTTTTTTTCCTTTCATATTTTATTTTGTAATAAATTTTAATTGGTTTTTGAATGTTGTGGCTGTTTTTTTTTTTTTTTGGATTTTGTTTTTGTCTTGTCTTGTCTTGGCTTAGTTTATATTTTATTTTATTTGTATTTGTATTCGTATTTTATATGTTTACTTAAATTATTTTAGACCATATTATCCAATTGGCATCTTAGAGCTAAGTTATTATTATTTAAATCTCCTCAGCCTCATACATACTCGTATGTACGTATGAATGTATCTATGTACATAATTTCATCAATATTCATCAATTAACGTCATCGCTGTGAAGCTCCATGCAGTTTAGTTGCTTGCTTTCTGTTATTTTTGTTTATGTTTCTTATGGTTTTCATTAATTATTATATATTTAATTATTATTTAATTGTATTAACAGTTAACAGTTCTTTAGAAATTGTTTCAAAAAGTTTATTATAATGAGCATTTTGTTTTTCCATTTTCTCCGATCTTGTTGCTTTTCTATATTTCCTTGACAAACATACGGTGTGAGTGTTTTTTTTTTTTATTTTTATTTTCATTTTGTTTTTTGGTTGTTTCTTTAAGTGTATGTGTGTAAGTGTGTGTGTGTATTTTTAGATTCATACCAAACTTCTGATGGGGAACTTTCAGCGCTTATTTCCTATCCATCAATAAATTTCGATAAATTGAAAATGCTCAATTCCATTTGAGAACAATATAGCTACGAGTATTAACAGATAATATACACATGATGTATGTATATACGATTGTCTGTACTCGTAGTTATATTTATTTTGTACTGCTTTTTTTTCTTGCTTTCATTATTAGGTGATCTTGCTAGGGTATACTTTGTTCTGGTTTGTGATTGTTCCTATTACAGCTATTACAAGTAAAATTTAAGACATATGCGTATTCGCAAGTAAATATCTAATATTAATGCTGAGCTGATCTCTTGAACACTGATATTGCTTCGACTGTTGGAAATACATATATTATAGTTGGTCGTTCCGAGTTCCACTTTCAACTGAATTTCAGCAGACAACTGGACAACTTCATTTTGAAAATAGAACTTGGAACAGTTCTGTTTGTTTCATACATGCACATATATTAAGTATGAGTATTTTGAGCTTAGAAGCGCGAGGACAACCGAATCAGAAGTTCGGTTAAATACTTAGATGAAGCATCAGAAGAATATTAAACTGTTGATATGCGATATGTGATAGATTTGAGTGATTTGTTAATTATTGTGTTCATTGGACTAAGTGTGAGTGTAAGTATAAGTATAAGTATAAGTATACGAGCATTGCATTCATTGGAATTCATTTATGTGCAAAGAGTGTTACGAGGCTTCATCTGTGTATTCATCTAAGCATGTTAGTGTGGGTGTAAATATGTGTCTGTATTGTGTCTGTGTGTATTGGCATTTAAATTCATGTTCGATTTTTGTAATCATATCCAAAAAATATTATTATTGTTTTAGTTCTTCTTGTTGTTCTTGTAGTTATTGTTGTTGTTCTTGTTTAAGTTTGATCTCTAGATAACATTTAATGGTTGTTGTTCTTCTTGTTTTTTACATATCATTTCGTTACATTTTTCATATCTTTGAAATCTCCTGTGTACCGTTGACTTAATTATCTAATTATCTAGCTTTCATTTATTCCAAATATTTAACCTATTTTTATTCCATTTATATGTTTATCGTTATTTTCCTTTTTTTTGCATTCACGGGTCACACTCATACATACAAATACATATGTATGTTGTCAATACAAACATTTGCTGATGTATGTATATATATATATGCATACTACTCCATGTGTGCCTGTGTGTGTGTGTGTGTGTGTGTGTGTGTGTGTGTGTGTGTGTGTGTGTGTGTGTGTGTGTGTGTGTGTAGGAGTGTACACTCGTATATAAATAACAATAGCTTTAATCAATCTATCTTAGATAATATCATAATCAGCCGTTGCCATCGACTGCACTTTGTCACAATAAAAACCAATCAATATCATTATGAAATTTACTTAATACTAATGCTTAAATTTTAGTACTACATACTTACATATTATAAGTACTCTATGCTCGTATATGCTAGACATGTATTGTATGTATGTATGTATGTATGCGTGTACACACACAAACAAACAAACAAACACACAGATACATACATATGAATGTATGTACGTATACATCAATCGATTTGTGTCACATGCATTCTTATCGAATAAATTCTAGTATTACTTACAATTCGAATACAAATTTTGCAGTTTTTAAATGTAATTTTTGGGTGGAATTCCCTATCTTGAACACACTTACATATGCATACATCCATATACAATTTAGAACTCAACTCCTCGGTGTGTGTGTGTGAGTAGGAGTGTGTGTGTGTGGGAGTGTTTAACATACATACATACATGCTTGCTGATGAATACTGTTGCTTGAATACTTTTGAGTGCTGTGACTATACTAACCTTCTTTCATATTTTTCTAAATATCTGAACACATGCACACAGACACACACACATACACAAACACATACATATACATAAATACATATATGGAATATTTATCTATCTAGGGTTGTTCGATCAATTCAAACGGGATCAAAATTGAAGCTTTCTTAGTATAGGTAACTATACCAAGATGACAACATCAAACTCTCAAACGCTCTTTCTCCCCCCCTCTCTCTCTCCCTCTCTCTCTTGCTCGAGTCTGGAATTATTTCAAAACATCGAAAATATAAAGTCAATTCACATTTGTTTGGCATGACTCAGTCTATCTGTCTGTCTGTGTGGCATCAATTGGCGAAATTGCATCTATCCAAGCCAAAGAGTCAGAGTGGACAATGGTTATGAGAAGACCATCAAAGGCACTTTCCTTATCACCTTTGATAAAATCACTTATATCAACGGTATTCGACTTTGTAAAATCGATATAAGTAAATATCCAGAAAAGGAAGCCATGGATCGCCCAACATTATTTTGAAGCTGCAGAAGCGGAAAAAAACATTTATCGAATGGAGTTTTATCTATTTGTTTTTGTTCATGTTTTTGATTAATGCCAAACTTGGCGCCCAACGTGGGTCGGTGAAATTATATGACCAGGACAAACTAACATTTAACAAAGTGACAACATTATCTGATAACTATTATTATTAGTATCAGTATTATTATTATATCCATTCATTCAAATAATTCGAAATAGTGACAAGTGATCATGGATATAGTTAGGGGTAAGTATAGGAAACTTTCCGTGTCGTGACTTCACCACATTTAATCTACTCGTACTTCTAATTGACACTAAGAACCAATTAAGTGGGCGTAGTTGAGAGTTCATCTTACCTATACACAATATTACTATAGGTTTTATAGGTTGGTTCATGCAAATATCTGTATCTATGTATGTATATGCATATAAACCAGCGGTGGGCACGGAAACTGAATGCGTTAGCAGCCGCTGGCTCCCGGAGCCATTGCGTGCCCACCGCTGATATAAACTATGCAAAAGCATTTGACATTTACTATATTTTGATCAATTATTCGTATTTTAGGATCAGTTTGTCACTGTTTATTGGGTTGCTGTCTACATATAATAGTATATCTAATTTGAACTACAACTAGCTATGCAATACGTAAGTATGTACGTGTATGTGATTCTGTATGCTTATGCATATTTATTATGTATCTAACCGTATATCCATCAAATTCATGTACTAACTAATGAAACTTTGTTCCATCTTTGCCCAACATTCAAACAAGCACCTGCTTTTGGTAACCTAAATATGGGTAAACATCTAGTATAGAGACTTTTACACATGTATTTAATGTACTCGCGTCTGTAAGTATTTTTTGTGTATTCTGTTATCTGCTGGTTATCTGTACGATCAGTGTTTGTCCTTAAGCTAACTACATACAATCATGTTGTTACTAATCACCAATGGACTAACTAGTGTACATACCAAGTGTAAATCAGCGCTGAAACAGTTGGAATTATTTAAGAAATTTAATATACATACATATGGTAACTGTATTCACAGATACATATATGTACATATAAATACCAACAAGGACTTTTATCAGAACATAATGAGAAAATGTCAAGAAAACTGTTTGCATCAGTTTTAGCGCATGATCAATTGCATGAATAATGAAGATGATCGATCATCAGATAGATCTACATACGAGTATATATGTATATACATGTATACGTGATTATGTATGATGTGATCCTTAGTACTTAGGTATGCCTATAATTGTTATTGTTACAGGTGTAGCTTAATGCATAAGCATATCTAGCCATTATCCTTATCATAATCATAATCATTATCATATTCACTTAGTAAAACTCATTTATCTTAAGCTTTAACCGGCAATTTTGTTTTTTTTTCTTTTTTTTTTGTCATTATTCAATGTGAACTGTGGGCACTTATTGCCACAAAAAATCTATCAGTCGTTATAAAATTTACCCGATCAGGGGAAAACATTTTTGCAGCACATAAGACTACGAATATCATTATCTGGATGATTATTATTAAATACATACATACATGAGCATCGGTCTGGTCTGGCTGATCCCAGGGACTTTCCCTAATACTAAATTGTATTACATGTTTGATTCTGTTTTTTTTTTGTTGTGTTTTATATACAAATGCTTTAAACCACAATAACGAATTGTTACAATTCGAGTTTATGGAATTTTCCATTCAAATTCGATAAATCGCAAACAATTTATCGTTCTCATATTTACTTGCTCAAATGTTGGGTTAAGTTTCGATCGATAACTGTGCTTGTGAAATAATGAAATTATCGACAGAGTTGCCAGATGTGTTGTATGCATACATATGTAAGTATTTACATTTACAAGTTACAGTGAATACAGGTTATGTTGCATTCAAAATCAGGCGTCGCCGGCACGTCTGAGGTACTTATATTTATATACATACATGCTCCTCTATTTGTCTGCACTCACATTACAATATAATTTAAGTATAAAAAATGCTTAGAATCTAATTCACATATATATCCAATAAGTATGCAGCTATGTATGTATGTATATATGTATGTACATGTATGTCTACTCGGTATGTATGTATGTATGTATGTGTTGTTGCTCTCATACTTCGTTAACTTTCTCATTTTGTTTGCAAATTTTACATTGATTTCTTTAATAAAGAACTACAAGTATGTATGTATGTTTTAAATATTTATGTATGTATTGTATGTATGTAGGTATGATGTATGTATCATTAAACTATGTATTTGAGCTGAATATGCTGAAGTACACGAATAAATCGTATAATATGAATGCTTGCCTGTCTTTATCAGTGTTTTGAGTGAAACAATTGTTGCCACAAGCGAATTGCAATTGCAATTGAAGTTGCAGCTGTTGTTGCGGTTGATGTTGCTGTTGCAGAAGCTAAAAATGTTGCAAATGTCAATGCTTATATTCCGGGTAACAACCATTCTCGATTATTTGACCGGATTGACTGTTGTTGCTGCTGCTGGTATCGATTGATTGTTGCTGCAGCTGCTGCTGCTGCTGTTGCTGCTGCTGATGATGATGCTGATATTGCTGATGCTGCTGATGTTGCTGATGCAACTGCAGCTGATGGAGCTGCAATTGCTGTTGGCTTATGTCTACCGATTGTGACGGCAACGTGCGGCGAGTAGCTGGTTGGATAACACTTCCACTGCTTTCCGTCTCCGTTGAGGGTGGCGAGGGGTAATAATCCCTCTGACTTACATTTATACCATTTGGTACGATTCCCATACCCATTATAGAGTTGCTGTTGCTGGCCGCCGCTGCCGCTGCCGCTGCGGAGGATTGATGATCGCCGTGGTGCTGGTGCGGATGCTGATGGTGGATAACGTTGTTCGTTGTAGCCCCCGACATGGGCCCGACGCCGCTGGATGGTTGGGAATCCGACATTGTGCCGGATTGCGGCTGGTCCAATACCACGACGGATACCACATCCTCACTCGCCCACCGGGCTAACTGTTGTTGAGCTTGAATAAAGTCATCACTAGAAAATAATAATCGTAACAGGAACAACGGTACATGGTAAGAACACAAGGGGGGCTCATCAGGACTCAGGACCTTAGGCTGGACTGGGCTGGACTGGGCTGGACTGGGCTGGACTGGATTTGTCTGGTCTGGGCGTGCGACTGGTGCAAAATCCTCTCTTTTTAAGGGCCTACAACGTCATGCGAAGCACAGTCGAAACTATGCGGAGAATCTAAACAACCCCAACAATTTCTAACTAATCATAAAATCTTATTGCTTGTAACTAATTTAAATTTTTTTCAGTGAAATCCATATACATAATTAAGAATGCTGACCTTTAAAAATGTTTGGAGCTAATTCAAACCTTGAATAAATTTTACAAAAAAAAATTGATCAATTTATTTAAAAGAAGACACTTTTGAAAGTACTATAGTTTTGTTCCTAATTATCTACTTTTATCCCTGAGATCTGAAATGATTGGCGATATGGTAGGAATCTGAGCTCAGAGCTATATATGCTTATGAGTGTTGTGAGATTATTTACTACAATAGAATGGCTTTTTAAAAAAAATGTTGAGAGTTGCCGATTAGAAATTGAAAAAACGAATATGATTATATGAAAATGATATATCTACATATATACTTTTTTATTCACACTTAAGTTTGAAGTACTTCCATTACTAATTCGGAATTCGGAATGAAATTAAATTGAATGGGTGATTTCTATACATCAGTAAATTAGCAATAGAAAGGAAAGTGCTCTTGAGATATTGTATAATATGAATTGAATTTGGAAATCGAATCCCTGGAACCTAATTGGAGCGAAGAAGAGCATGGAGACGGAGGAAGAGAGTGATGGAGGTACGTTAGTTCACTCTTAGTATTATATCTTTAACTGAAATTTGATTTACTTCATTCTCACTATGATCTTTAGAACTGTATACTACAGGAGAGAAATATTCAGAAGTGGTCAGGATGTTAACCTGGGAACCACTGGTAGGAATTTAGCTGAACTGCATCTAAAGCAGAGAGAAATCCCATCATACGAGGGTGGGCTGATGATCATTGGCATAAGTAAAAAAAACGAAAGATCCATTATTATTTTTCAGATTGATGATTTTTAAATAAATTATGTTTACTTATTAAAATACTTTTCTTTTAATTTTGCTATAATTTTTAATATTACTTGCATATTTTGACCGTGGATTAAACTACCTAAAAACATTGTAATATGTTTGAAAAAGTATCGATTTCTTATGCAAGTCAATGATTTATCGGCCCACTCTCGTATTAAATGAGCTACCAGAGCTACCAGTATATAAAGAAACGTTATCGAAACGTTATCGAAATATTATGGAAATGTTCATGGTGATTTTGTTCCCACCACACTGAGAGCGTGATACATCCAAAATCATGGTGAAAAAGATAAGACGCAAAGAAGGGACAGTGGTGATTGAATATGTATAATTTTTTCATATTAAAATGGTGGCGAGGTGTCGACTTGCGGGTGGGTGGTGGTTATTGTGAGAGAGTGAGACAGAGAGAGAGCGGTGAGTGGTTGTTGTGGAGAGATAGAGTCGTGGAAGTGATGGAGACTTACCTTTCGCTCTCGGGCGTTTCCTGAGGATCGAGTCGTGTGTCGAGGGCGCCGCGCTCATGATGATCGGCGCTTTCGTAGATGCCCTCGTCATCCTGGTGCAGATGCGTGTGGGACGAGTGGTGCGATGAGTGTGGGCCGTGTGTGGCATGTCCATGGGCGTGCGAATGGTGTGTGTGATGGCCGAATGTATGCGGAGAGTGCGTCTGATGCGTTGGATGGCGTCCAGCTGGAGCCGGCTGACGATAACGTCCGCCATAGGCAAAGCGCGTGTCCTCGTCAGAGCGGGGCCGACAACGGCTGCTGTAAGACGGGTGGATTGTAGCGGTTTTCTGAGATTGAACTGCTTGCTGATTCGAGCTGTACCAATAACAAGAGCAAAAAGCAATAACACAACACAACACAACACAAAAAACAATTCAAAAAACAAAAGTAAAAAAAAAAAAAAAAAATAGAAACGCAATCAAAAATATCCTTTAGCATTATTTTAAATCAAAGTAAATGGAAATGTGTTGTCATGTTGGAATAAAGGATATATCGATATATATCGAAATGGAGATGATGGAGACCGAGACAACCGAGAAACCCGATTCCAATACGGAGTTGCGGATACGGATACGGATACGGATACCAAGGACAACGCTAGAAACTGACTCGAAAAGAAAACAATTTTGTTTTTTATACTATGTGATAACGGAAAACAAATGAATTATCATGGATAAATGCATATTTATATGATATATGTATGAATGTACGAGTATGCATGTATGCAGTTCTATATAGAATATGTCGGGCTGAGCTTTGTTCATTAACTTTGAACTTCAACTATAACTTTAAGTCTGACTAGGGGAATTTCCCATTCATTTATGTATTTGTAGGGAATAAGCTACTTTTGATTTTGTGGGCGTGGCAAACGCATGGGAGACCAACCTTTATCACACAAGATATTCCAGTCTGAAGCCTGCAAGAAATTCGAATAGAAAGTTGCGTTTTCTAAAGTCGTTCGCTTCAAATCGCTGAGGTCCCCCAAAAAAGAGGACAACAGCACACATGCTTCATCGGTGAGTGTGTATGAGTGTTTGGGTGTGTTTTTGTGTATGTGTATAAGTGTATATGTATGCGTTTCCGGTTGCAATGGCTGCAAATGTTATTTTGTGAAATATGTTAAAAGCCAGAGTATAATTAACGCTAGATCCATTAAAGTTTGAAGCAATTGCGCTACAGTTATCAGGATATATATGTATATATATTGAACTGGGTGATAATACGATTACAAATAAAACTTATTGCGGTTATAAGACAAGCAATTTTATTTATTTATTTTTTGTTTTTTTTTTTTGGTACTGGCTACATACGAGTAAGCTCTCAGTTGAATTGCAATGTTGAATCCAACATCCAACAAATTACGTATACGCATACGAGTACGAGTACCAACCGTCAAATCCTACTCAATAATAATTCAAACAAGGTACGAATTTATGTGAGTGTGTGTGTGTGTGTTGTTGTGTGAGAGTGTGTGAGTGTGTGTATCTGGAGAGATGCAAAATAAATGTAACTCCTATGCATGATAAGCAACAGTTTATCGGGATTTTTCGGACTCGGCAATTAATTGACTGTGAATTTTTTTTTATTTGGTCTGGGATAGGGATGGGAATTGTTGGGTTATCGTATCGTAATCGAGTACATAATCGGTATCGAAACTAACCCTTGCGAGGACTCACTACAAGCGGCGGAACTATCTAATCTATAGTGTCGATCGGCCTCCGTTTCCGACATGCGTATATCTTCGGAGCCACTGGGACTCATGTGACGCGACGAGTGGTGCTCCAGCTGCCGGATCAGATCCTCCAGATTGCGTATACGCAGTGGACCAGTCGATGGTGCATCGTCGTCATCGGTTGGCTGCTGCTGCTGCTGCTGCAGGGCCAATCCACTTGGCTGATGCAATTGATGCTGCGATCGATGATGATGCATCATCGCACCACCGTGACCAATTGCATTCGACATGCCACCGGGTCCGCCGCCAACACCCCGAACGCCGCTCAAATCGGCGCCGAGCGATAAGCCGCCCAGTGCCGAACCGCTGCCATCCAATAGAATGGCATGGGTGGGGCCACTGTCGCAGATATTCTCGCGGGAACTCGACTTGGAGCCACTGGCCCGCTTGTACGACGGCTCCGCCGAGTAACCCAGCTGGGCCGAGCTGCAATCCTGCAGCGTCTTGCGCAGCATCTCCTCGCTGAGGCTGCCGCTGCCGACGGGCGTATTGCCGGTGCCAGTTCCACGGTGCGAGGCCGCATTTCGCAGTGCCTCCAAAATGTCCTCGTGATATCCGTTCAGGGATTTGAGCGTTCGCTCCACATCCGAGGCGGCGCCGCCACCAATTGTGGACGCCTGTGTGCCATCCTGTGTGATCAGCTCGAGGTTGTCCGACTGGGTGTCATCGCACCACTTGTCCTTCAGCTGCTCGCCGTGCACAAGTCCATACCCGTGCTTCTTCAGAATGCCCTTCTCTGTGGCGTCCAATATCGGTATCGGTATCGGTGTCGGTATCGGTATCAATTTCAATTAATTGATGGTCAAGTCACGTTTCCATGTACATGCAAAAGAACATACAAATGTGGTACAGTCAGACAGCAGAGAGAGCAGGACAGCTCAACGTATACACAGAAAGAGACAGAAACAGAAACAGAAAGAGAGAGAGAGAGAAAGACAAAGAAAGAGAGAAAGTGCCGCACAGTGTGATCACTCGATTACATTTGCTTGATTATAATACAACTTTGCATTAACCTGCATTATCAATTATCCATTATCCTTAACTATTGTATATCATTATATATAGTACATCTGTTATTGTCCGTAACAGTTTCTCTATATATTTCTCAGGAATTTTCCTAATATCTGCCTCAGATTTGGACTCGTAATTTAAAGCGATTCTTATTTTCAAAAACACTCAAATTTCATAAATTTTTTGCCTTTCTGCTGTAAATACTCAAGAGAAATACTTTTCTAGATTTTATTCATTTGTTCTTGAGTTTATTTTGATGCTCCATTCAGAAACTTAAATATTTCCTTTTTATATTATATTTAATTGTTTAGTTTATTATTTGTGAGCTTGCACAAGAAACAAAATCGATTTAAATTGGTTTTGATTTTCAGTATTTGCGAGCGTTTTTATACAAAATGTGTAAGGCTTTTTTGTTAAGTACTATAAATCATTATATCAAAGGATTGTCCTCAATCTTGAAGATACTTTGTGGTTGAAGCAAGAAACATTTCAGCTTGCTGCCACTTCAAATGCAACCGTATCTACGCGTAATAGCACCAAAATGGGTATTTAGTTTTTTTAAAGAACATTTTTAGAACGTTGTCGAATTTATACCAAACTATAGCATTAGCTAAGGCATCAAGCTCTTTAAGAGATAGAACAGAAAAGGTACATAAATAAATTCGCTAGTGTTTTTTTTTATTCATCAAGTTGATAAACTTTGTGTGTATAGAAATAAAAACGAATGTCTGGCTCGTATGAAAGAGACAAAGAACGAAATATATATAGCACATATATATAAATATTTAAAAATATGTACTGTGTTTAACTAACTTTATTTATGAATTTAATTACGATTAATTTGTCGACCTACTGAGATTAAATTCCATAAGTTTGGTTCCCGAGTGGAGCCAATATTAAGTTGTATATTAAGTATGAATATTGTATATAAGGGCAACTATCTTATGACTACAAATGAATTTAAGTAGATAAAGTTAATTATTTAAAATAGCAATTATGTATTAGCTGTAATGGTAAAACGGGTAACGGGCGCTGAGTTATGTATATAAGTATTGTATGTATGTATGCATGTATGTATATATGTATGTATGTTACTGTGTATACTCTATATATTTATATAAGAACGTCAATTAACTTGATACTTGGTATATCTATGCATAGCAATATGATATACGTATACGATAGTATTGTATAACGATAGTGTGTGTTGGTATTTAAGTATTTTTGTTGGTATTTATGACCACTACACGAGCATGAGCATTCGAGTATGTTGTGTAGACAAATATGGTTCGATATTAACCTGCATGTGATTGATCATCCTCACCACCCGTCGTGTAGCGACGTCCATGTAGATTCTTATCCCTGTTTTAAAAACATTTTGTTAGAATAATAGTAAATTTATAAGGGGTAATAGCACAATTCCACTGCGAACACATATGTACATATTTTTTTTTTTAGGATTTATTCCCTTTCGGTTTTTGTGTAAAAATTAGGGATATTAAAAAAATATATCCGGAAGCGATTTTTAAGTATTTTGACTTGATCGTTTTTTTTGACAATACTAGTATATCGACAACTTGATTTTTGCTTTGACTGTTTAAACATTTTCATTTAAAACTCGAATCTTAATTTGAATTTACATTCTTAATACAAAAATCATATTCAATTCTCGAAATGCCTTTCTTGAGTTGTGAATGTCTTGAAATAAATGAGCGTTATTTTTTATTATATGTGACATATTGTACATGAATTTCCACAGAAATGTCGACCAAGGCCAAAAATGTAAAACGGACCGTTTGTGTTCTATCGATTACACTTAGTAAGATAGTAAGATTGTAACATAAACGATTTTAATACATAGAAATATATTGAGTGTACAAACTGTTTTCGATATATTGAATAAAATTTGATGAACAAATTCTTGGTGGAAATCTTGTCACGATCGCAACGCGTCTTTTTACATATCACTAATAAAACTTGTAAAACAAATCAAATAATAGTAATCTATTAAAATTATTTCTAAACTGGAAAACTACATTATTTTATTATGGTTTAAGTGTATTATCTTCCAAATTCCACGCCACCTTTTACTGACTTTCGCATGATGTCAAGATGATGTCAAAAACGAATTCCATTTTTCGTCGCGTTCGCGATGAATTGTTTTCTATAAATAATTCGAAAACGACAAGTCTTCAAAGCTTGTCTTTTATAATAAAAATAGTGTTGATAAAATGCATTAAACACGTTAAGAAGCATTTTTGAAAATGTTAATTTTTGCTTTTTTTTCATTTACATACGCTTAGTGGAATTCGAGCAAAAAAATAAAAAAAGCTCACCTGAATCCAGCCTGATTGGCGTAGACCAATTTGCTGGAACCATCCAGTGATACCTCCTCGACGGAATGATGATTGGGCGCCGTTGCCGCTCCCCCATATCCCTTCGGTATGGGTTTTTTTGAGAAGGGCGGATCGTACTTAAGGGTGGTTGTCTTGCGTCTATGTTGATAGTATGTTGATACCGACGTCAAGAGTTGTTTGATTCGATTTGTTTATTTTTGTTTATTTGATATATATATATGAGTTATATTCGAAATTTAATTCATAGATTTGTTTGGTTTTTTTTTTTTTTTAATATATATATTAGCGTATATACACACGCAGAGGGGGGCATATACATGATTTACATATACATATACGCATGTATGTTGAGTATGTAGAATTGAATTGAGTTGAGTTTTGGTTGAGTTGAGTTGAGTTGAATTGATTGAAGCGTTAAATGGTGCGCATATGATTTTGATTTAGAATTCATTATGAAATCATATTTGCATTTCGATTTATACACAAAATCATTTAGGATACGTTTTTTGATATGGTTGATTGGTTGATCGGTTGATTAGTTGATTGGTCGTTGGTTGGTTGGTTGGTGGATTGATTGATTGATTGATTGATTTGAGATACGATAATATACATATATATAAAACATGTGTTTTTGTATTCGAAGTGTATGAGACGTAAAATATGCCCAAAATACACACACCCACAAACATACACAGACACACACACACATACGCACACACACGCACACAATACACACACACACACACACACACACGCAATCACGCACAGAATCATTGCATAGGCACAGACACATTCACATGCACAGACACACATACACACACACACACACACACACACACACAGTCATGGAGGTGTGGGTGTGTGTACACAAGACACAAGGTGTGTTTACATTCAGAAATTTGTTTGATTTCATTTAATTTGATTTAATTTGATTTGAATTTTGATTATGATTTTGATTTAATTTGGATTAATTTTGATTAATTTTTGTTTGTTTGTAATTGTTGTTGTTCGTACAATTTTTGTTGTAATTGTAGTTGTTGTTATTGTTGTAGTTGTTGTTGTTGTTGTTGGAATAGTAGTAGTAGTAGTAGTAGTAGTTGTTGTTGTTGTAGTTGTTGGGAAACGAAAGGTTATGATGAGATTCTTGATTAATAAAATGCTCGCAATAAAATTCTTGTCGTTTTTTTTTTTTTGTTCTGCTTTTTTGTATTGTTTTTTTTTTTTGTTGTGAAAATAAAGTTAAGTGCCACATAAAGAATTTTGTTGAATGCAAAGATAAATACAAATAAAAAATACATACAGACACGCCCCGCAAACGATAATTTATAAATACAATATATACAACAATTATGTGAAACATTTATATTCATTTGTAATTGATTTCTTTTATTTTTCAAATGGTGGAGGACATGTGTGTATGTATTTGTGATATGCACGAGACACGAGCTGAATACATTGAATGTGCCGTAAGCAAAATCAAAAATGAAAATTATATAAATTATGTACATAGATATGTAAAATATGCATTAACAATGAAGTCATTCTTGAATGAAAATGATTGGATACCAGACCAGACAAGACAAAGACAGAGACAGAGACTATGAGTGAAAGAGATTTATGTAGTATATGCAGAGATAGACAGATAGAGAGAGAGAGAGAGAGAGAAAGGGAGAGAGAGTTCGTATAGGACAAAGAAGTTGATTAGAAATTTCGGGCTAACACACACTTAAGTATCAATGAAATTTTTTTCAAACACTCAACGACATAGTACAAAACACAATAAATATTTCCGACAGTTTTGAATGATTCGCATTTAATTAATTTCACAGTTCATTTTGTTAATGACATGTTCTGTGTGAATGAATGTATTTATGTGTTCTGTACGCGTATGTATGTGTGTGTTTGTTGTCTCACTATATAGGTACATATGTATGTCTGTGTGTGTGGGTGGTATTTGTGAAAAAGGCGCGGACAATGGAATTAAGATACAGAGAGAGAGAGAGAGAGAGAAAGAGAAATAAAGAGAGAGATAGAGAGACTGCATTCACCTGTCGCAGACATACACATACATACCAAGATTCATTCATACATTCATACATACATAGACTCACACGCCGATACACACATACATAAATATGTATATACAAGTATACATACATAAAATTGGAGCTGCCAGGGGGATAAACCACAGTTATTTTACAAGTTGGGAAGATTTAGATTTCGAGACAGCGAAAAGAGAGTTAAATAGTTTGTGAAAGAGATAGATAGATAGATAAAAAGAGAGACACAAGCATGGATGAGACATACATACATACAAGAGAGTGAAGTAATAAATTAAGAAAGCTGAAGGACGACAAATGGTAGGGTATTCGATTTGTATGTACATATGTATATTTACATGTATGTTTATATGTATATGTATGTATGGCATGTATGTATGTGTGAGTCTACGTATGTAAGCTCATACGAATATATGTATGCATGTATGTAATATGTGAAATGGGTGACTTAAAAGAATTATTCGTAGTAGCTTGTACTAAAAGCACCAAAAGCTCTTCACAGTATAATCTCCTTATCACAGGACGGGATGCATCCTTCAATGAATGCATGCTAAGTCTGATTTAACTTTTTAAATCATAGCGAAATTTGGCATAGTTTGAGGCAGCCATTGAATTCATATATTTCATAATTCATTGCATACTTTTAGCACATGAAAATGTATCTCATTATTATTATTATTTTTTTTTTTTTGGTAAAAAATTTTTAATTTGTATTAAACAGGCTTTCTGTTACCTTTGGGGCAACTTAAGTATCCCATTATCGAAGGAAAATCCAGCATAGTATAATTGAGATACTATGTGACCAAGATTATTGTTCACAAATGGTATGTATATATATCTTCGTACCGGATCACAATGGACTGTGCGCTTATGTATGAATGGGAGGCTTTTTTAAATAATTGTATTTGTAAATGTGGTTGTATGTGAATGTGGTGTGTGTGTGTGTGTGTGTTTGTTTGTGAGTGTCGTGTTTCTGTGTGTGTGAGTGTCTGTGTAATTATGTGTGTGTCGTTGATATCGAATATCGATGCACATACGATAGTACACAAAGAAAACATAGAGAGTGAAGTTCATATTTGAATGTTTTCTGTGTGTATATTGTATAAGAGATGTTACAATTAAATATTTAATACAAATAGGCTGTGATGGCGCCTCATCGGAACATCGCTGGCTCTCTCTGGCAGAAAGCACCACCATAACTCAAAGTCAGTTTCGTCTATGTTGGGCCCTAAGCGCAACAGATATTATAGATCAGATCATCATAATAGCCATCATTATAGATGCCTATATATGTATGGGCAAATGCCTCCCAACCTGCACACACAATATTTTATTTAATTTTTTTTTTTCTTTACTTTTTTTTTTTTGGCTTTGGGCTGCAAGTAAGCAGGGAGTGGGGGCCATATTACTTAGTTCTTGTCTATGGATATGTGCGCTTGTGTCAGTGTGTATGTGTGTGAGTGTCAATATGTGTGTGCGACTGTAACTAAGTAAGTATCATAATAATGATGTGGCATTTTATTGTTTTTTTTTTCTTTTTGTTTTTTGTTTTCTTGGCATATGCATATACTATAAGTAATATACGAGTATTTCGAACATGTTGGGTATTTGTATTGGATACTTTTCAGGAAGACTAAACTGAACAAAAGTAGTAATGAAAATAGTCCACAGGATCAAGATCATGATCACGATCACGATTAGTCATCACAATCACGATCACGATCACGACGCGCTGACCACAATCGCCATTTCTTTGTTTTTGTTGTTTGTTTGTTGTTGTTGTTTTTGTTATTGTTGTTGGTTGGCCTTTTACCATTTGTTTCAAATCTTTTTTGTGATTTTTCACTCATTAACAATAATCAAAAATAATTGATACTAATATACAAACAAAATAGGCTATGTAGTTAAATTAAGTTTGAAATAAAATATAAATATGCACATGTTATTATTTTATGTTGTACTTTTGTGTGTATCAAGAAAATCACTACGGTCACTTCCTATTTAACCATCTAAATGTTCATGCAAAGCTCTTAAGGGACCATAAATTTTTGCATTTAATATATTCAGTATTAAATTCTATAATTTTTATTATTACTAAACTAATCTATTTCAAATTTTATTTGCCCAGAAAATTCTACAACAAAATGAATTTTAGTTCGTTTCTTAGACTATCCAAACATCGACCGATTCACATATTGCTGTGAAATTGTAGAGAGATGTGATCTGGGTTTTGGGATAGTTTTCTTAATCTTTAACCGATATATTTGCGATAAGTGTTATCGATCGTGCTGCGGTCTCCAATGTCGATGACTAGTTAAAATCTTAAGATATTAAGTAGCTCTTATCTGATCTATTTAATAACTGAATTGTAATAATTGTTTTTGAATTCAATTCCATTGGCAATCCATAAAATATGTACTATAAATATATATCTGGGGGGCGTTGTTAAAAAGTGCCTATTATAGATATTTCTAATGAATAGATTTATTTTTTAATATATTAAAAAAAATAAGATATACAATAATTTATAAAAAAAAAGTAGTTTGTCTGACCATTGTGTGGGGCTAAACGCCATCAGGAACGGATTGTGAAAATTAGATGCTACATCTGAATATAATGGATGATATATCATATACATAAATGTGCAACTGTACATGATGTTGTGTGTTTTTGTGTGTGAATGTGTTTGTTTTTGGGTTTGGAATTGTATTGTTATGTACATACATACAGTATGTACGTATGAATTGGATATAATAATATTATGCATATGTACTTGCATGTGAGTACATCTTTTTTAAGGCTTAGGTTAAATGAATACACTTATATTTATGCACATACATATGTATGTAGACATATATTGGCATTCGTAATTATGCAGAACTCGTGTATGTACATAAACAATACATACAGAAGTTTAAGTGTATTGTTATGTATGCATGTGTTTGTGTTAGGAACTGGTGAATAAGTACATAATAAGTAAGTGAAAAATGGAAGCCAACAAGCGGAATAGTTTATGTACAATTTATGTGCATGCATAACAATGTATGTATGTATAAATGTATGTATTTGTGGATGTATGTATGTTTGTATGTACATATGTATCTATCGCGTTTCTATTTCTATTTACAATTGCTCAAATACATACATATATGCATACATACATAGGCACACATACATGCACATATGTACTATGTATATATAGTATATAGTATAGTTAACGTTTATACTTGTGCATGTGAGTGCGATCCTCAAATGGGAGTTGAAATCGAAACTCAAAACATAAATGACTATGCATAACGCTTACTACATGTACATATACATACACACACACACACATATAAACACATACATAAATACATATGTATACGAGCATGTATGCATGCATGTGTGTGTGTGTGTGTATATAAAGCTATGCACTAAATACTACGACTCATAATGAGGGCAACATTTTGACATAAAGAAAATGATTGAAAAATCGTTAACAAAACATATAAACAAAATATTGAGTTCATTTTTTTTTCGATTCTTGTTAGTGTTTTCTTTTTTTTTTTTTTGTAGTTTTCATATTTTTTTTTGAGTTTTTTTATTAAACTTTTTTTGTTTCGATTTTTTGTTTGTTTAATAATTTGTAAAATTTGTAAATTTGTATTTTTTGTATTTAGAGCTGGCTTTTTCATTACTTCTTTTCAACTAACCTCAGACACAGGGAGAAGTTTCTATGTACTACAACTGACCTGTAGCACAATGCCATCAAGGTGAATGTTATAAAAACGAACCCTACAACTGACATTAGAACACCGACTAGGAACACTGTATTTGAGCCGTGGTAGTTCTCTATACGAGATATTTTGTTAGCCATTTGTTTCGATACAGATGTGTATTGTGTGTGTGTGTGTTGTGTGTGTGTGTATTGAGTGTGTGTGTGTGTGTGGAGTTTAATGCGATTACATAGATATAAATACATATAGGTAGGGAATATGTACAATATTATGCATACGCCGCGTTGTATTTAACAATATTTGTTTTTTTTTTTTGTTAATATAGTTTTTCGGTTTTTTGAATGCAGTTTAATTTTTTTTAATTTGTAGGATTTGCATACGTTACGTTACGTTGTGATATACCAGTTGGTGTTTATTGTTGTTGTAGTTGTAGTTGTAGTAGTAGTAGTTGTTGTTATTGTTATTGTTGTAGTTGATGTTGTTGTAGTTGAAAACGTTTTATTTATTAATATTTACACACACACATATACAAATATATATTGTATGTATACCCATAAATATAGTTGGTATATAGTATATATATTATATATATATATGGATATATATAGATCAGGTTGAAGGCGTTTGTTGTCGTCGATATCATTATTGCAGTTGGTTGGGTTGGGGTCAGCCGAAAAAAAAACAAAGCAAACAAATAAAATTTTGTACGATTTTTTCTTTGCTATATTTGACGTTTTTTTTTTTTTTTGTTTGTGTTTTGGTTTCATTTTCTTTTGTTTTGTTTTTAAGGGGGTGGTGTGACAAAAAGTTGTTCAGCTCAGCACACAACAAAAGGCAACTTTTGCATCAACAATTGCTATCACACAACGTCACACACATGCATACACATTTGTATATGTGTATGTGCGTGTGTGTGGGTGTGTGTGCTTACTATACGTATTGCTGTTGTTGGTTCTGGCCACAAACGCATCGAATGAAGCCGAAATCAAACGATTCTCACAGTTGCGCCTCGACTTGACACTTTAGTCAGCGTTTTCTACAAAGCGTTTTATTTTTCTTCTCTTTTTGTTTTTCCTTTGTAGTTTTTTCAGTTTTAGTTTTAGTTTCTTTTTGCATTTTCGTTTTTAGAAATTTCGGCAACACCCAGGCTATGACAATGGTAATCCAAGCTATGCAAGACACTCTCTATAACAAAGGACGCACCTGCCATATCCGCCTGCCTCTACTCATACGTAGATTTGTGCGAGGGTATTATATTGTATACATATATGTACATCTATATTTAAATATTGAATATTTCATTTGCCCCTTTCATATGAAGAAGACCATATAAACCCTAAGATATATGTATGTACATCTATCAGGAATGTTCTAAAAATCTTTAACGCAAAAGTAATCTTTAATGTTTTCAAGTCACCAAATATCTGTCATGAGGTTTGAAAAATTCCTCTTTTGAATAAAATTTCATTTATTTTTAAATTGAAAAAAGTAAAAAAAAAAAAATTTAATATTCAATGAATGTATTTTTAATAAAAGACAATTATACTTATAATTTTTTTTGTATTATTTAAAATAATCAGATTTACCAGTAAATATTTTAATAGATATAAACATTTTAATGTAAAAATTTAATTTCAGAAGCACGATTGTTGTCAAAAGAAATTGTCATTTTAATCTGTGGTGTTTTGAGGAACACTCCTGATAGATTAACATCTATTCATAGCATACTGTTTAAACTTATGGAACTCCTAAAAGTATGCTCATCAATACTTCAATTCCTGTGAAATATGTTAAATGTGAAAGTGAAATTCTTGAACGCGACGTTCGCTTTACAAAAGTTCGACTGTAACTTGCTGGTTTATTTGCAATTGTCTTTCTCAGTTCTTAAGATGGAGATATGTATGTATGTCTATGCATGTGGGTGTGTGGGTGTGTGCGTGCGTGCGTGCGCTTGTGTGTATGTGTGTTTAGGAAACGGAAATACGATGGTGGGGTGAATAGTGATCGTGAATATATGTATGTATGCATATGTGTATGCTTGAATGGTCGAAGCGTACAAAGATGACTAAGAATGAAAACGTGTGTGTGTATATGTATACTTATATGTTAGTACATTGCATTGCTGATGCAACAGAAATGAATGTTGAGTCTGTTGCCTATTAATACATACATACACACGAAAAAGGAATGATAAAAAGAATACAGATACGGATACGGATAAGGATACTGCATGAACCAGCAAGAAGCTTGGATATATTGGTACACCAAGTAACAACATTCAGATACATTCATATACATACATAAGTACAACATATGTATGTATGTATGCTACTATAGTATGTAGATACGGACAAACATTTAAATGCAATCAACGAAATAATAAAGGAGACTATACGTACATACATTCATATTTATCTATTTGTGGGAACATATGCATGTACAGTGTATAGTTTAAAAGCATACATAGGTATGTACACACATGATGTATGTACATAGCATGTACAGCAATGTTAACAAAGCTTACCAAATCAAAATGGCACATGATGAAATTAAAGTAAAGCTATCTCTGAACATATGTATAAATGTATGTATGTGCACCCATCACGTAAACATACATGCATACATACATATATTAGTGAGTTAACTATATACAAACGAGCACATGCATACAATCACAACATACATACATACATATATACATACATACATAGATACATACGTACATTCACACGTATACATATGTATGTGTGAAGATAAGTTCAAGGTCAGACAATTGACAGATTCTTAAACAAATGGTATTTCCCACTGAGAGAGTGAAAGAGAGAGAGAGAGAGACAGAGAGCGATCGAGAGATAAAGATACATAGAAACTGTTATGTCTGACCTTTGACCTTAGTTCATGCAGCGAAAGACTTTGATTGACATAAGCCATACATCACTGAAGTTCAACACGGCCAATCATTGATCAATCAACCTGCAGTCTGCTCTCCTGCTATGCGTATGTATGTATGTAAGTATCTTAATGTGTGTGTGTGTGTGTGTGTGTGTGTGTGTGTGTGTGTGTGTATGTGTGTCACAATGTGCTCGCAGGATCGGTATTTGACCGATTGTTAACTTGCTTGGTACTCTACCTGTAGCAAACGGCCAGTGTTGCAAAACTAATGAAGACACATTTGACGATAACTGTTAAAATGATGACCATGGTTAATGTGCTGATCCTATTTTGTTCAAAGGGTTCTGGAAATGGTGGTTGCATTTTACGTTATTTTAATTTCAATTGATTGTTTTTCCAAATTATATAAATCTGTTTGTAAGCATTTCTGTTCCGAAATCTGAAATCTGGCCATAACTTTAAACTAGTACTGTTAAAAACTGATTTCTTAATTTTTCAATAAATAAATAAATAGCCACAAAATAAAACTTCGATACACCAAAGCAAAACTTGTCCTTCGCAGAAGCATTTTAGAAACTTATAGATAGACATACATCACATTTATGATTCGAATAACTTCTGAAGTTATTATCTGATTAAAATAAAATTTGCAGGTTACATAACATTTTTGGTTACACATGTAAACTTTTAAAGGGCTATAGAACGACGAAGGCGGATTTCTCAATATAATATTTTTGACAATTATGTGTGAATAATATTTTCTGCAATGGTAACAACTAAACTTTCATGCAGTTTTTAAGCATTGAAAACTTAAAACATTGAAATAAAAATTAAGTTTTTGACAATTGAATTGCAGTTCCTAATTCCTGATGAAAGATTTTATTTTTTTTTGGGTTATGGCCAATCAGATTTGAATACAGAAAGAACACAAAAAACATTGACATTGATTTGCATTTTGTAGCTTTGAGAACCCATAAAAATTGCGATTAATATGTTAATTTTGAAGTTGAAAGATTAATCAGCATGCACGACATGTGAGTCTGATTCGATTCTGAATAAACGGAAATGTACACATATGTATATGTACATATGTAGATATATACTATATAGGATCTGATACTGGAAATATCGAGTTGGGCTACTTTTTAAGAAGTCAATTGTTTTCGAATCGTTTAATGAATTGAGTTAGTGATTTGTTGTAGGTCTATGTGATAAATAAATATATATGTAAATATATCAATATATACACTCGTATATATATGTTTAGCTAAAAATAGTTGAACTATTGTACTTAATCGCTTAATCGATTGATATTCGCCTATCGACTAGCAATCGGTGTAATTACCATTGTCATACGAGTAATCGAAACAAATTATGTACATCGATTGTATCGAATTGCAATGAAATCAATTATCAATTTGTTCGAGAGACCGTGTGAGTTCGCTATTTGGGTTTAATAGTGGCAATGTTAGTACCGTTGCTTAACTGTTGCCCCTCCAAATCGCCCGATTGGCTAAGTTAATTAAGTTAACGTTAGTTTTAAGTCTAAAACTATTTAAATCGATATATGTATGTTTATATGCCATGTATATACTACTGATGTATATCCAAATTATGGATCGAATTTTTAATGGAAGTTTAAAAATTGTCAACATAGAAGTCGAAAAAATTATCGACGTAAAGTACTTGAAAATAGCTTCCGCGAAAATTGAGATGACGAATTTTTTTTTTTTTTTTTTTGATATTTGCAATTGAATATACGGATCAGCATGTGAAAATTGCAAGTCCATGAAATAAAACGAATAGATTATAAAGATATTTAAATATTTTGTGTAATTCAAGTGGTTTTTAATGGTTCAATTGCAGATCATTTAGTACGGTCGGTCTTTAAAAATTGAACGACTCAACCTAAATTCTGAAAATGAGTTATGATGAACAAACTCAGTTTAATAAACTCGATGTATCGTCCAAAAAAAAAAATGAATCGAGTTAAAGTACTTGAAAATGGCTTCCGATTGTCGATTGCACGATGCATTTTTACATCATTAGTATATAGTACATATATCGATTGCTTTAATTGTCGAGCCGCAAACCAATCTCTCTTACCATATGGAGTTTCTTTCTTCTCCATTTTGATTGTATTCTCCGACGTTGGCAATGCCTCCGTTGGCAGTGGTGTGGTCAAAAGCACCACGGAACTGCAGTCCGTGCCGCCCCAGCCCATATCGCAAAAGCATCGATTCGCATTCGTGCAGAACTGCAACAAGTCCAAAATGCAAGCGGAAAAATGCGCAAAGATTTATACATACATAATACTTGTGTCAAATATGTAGATATTTTGGATATTTAAAGATTGTTGCTAAAGTTCTTTTTCTCATATTCATTTTCATCATGACGAGTATCTTAATTCACTTACACCATGCTCTGAGCACTCTTGACCCTGCTTATTTATTGGGCACTTGGTTGAATCCACATGGGGAAAGAGACTGACGCACGTTTGGTTAAGGCAAATCAAATTATCGCCACACGGCGTCCCATCCTTGACCAGCCCGTGCTCCGGATAGCTATTGGAGCCCACTTGACCGCTGGTTGCCCTGCAATTGTGAAATGCAGAATGCAGATTGAATATATGTTATACTCCGTGTGTTTCAATGTATGTATGTATGTGTATGGTAGATAGGCAAAAACAGCTCCCAAGCACTTCATAGGCCCAAATCCCCTTAAGCCCAACTGAAGAGTATACTCTTCTCTCGCTACGCACTTGCATTCGTACTCCTGACCCTTGATGGAGATTATTGTGCTGGAGTATAGTTGGTCGATCCCATCGTTAACTGGCTGCCTCTCCCCCTCCTTGCACTGCAGCGTACCGCACTGGACGTTCCTGTATAACGAAAACAAATTGTATATATATTATTCGTAACAATACTTAAAATTTATGGCAATTTAAAAAAGGAGTAAATTTATTAATAAATAGATAGAAAGAGATTTGTCCGTAAATAGTTACATACATACATATTTTAATGGAACATTTTAAAGCTAAAATTTATATATTTATTGTGAAAGTAGTTAAATTTGAGCAATGTTCACACAGAATATTCAAATAATATTAATCCGAATCACCATTATCCAAGAAAAATTCAAATTACTTACTCTTACTTCAACTTTTAAATTTTCTCTTATTCTTCAAGCTAAACACAATTTAAACAAGTGGGAAAGGCTATAGTCGAGCGCCCGACTCTAGGATACCCGTTACTTATTTTATTGAATTTTTTAATATTTTTTATTGCATGCTTTTAGGCACTTATATTTTTTAAATACTTTAATTAGCCATTACCACCTTTCTGTTTGTCCGCTCTTGTTACGATTTAGTAGGATGATAGGTAATAATAGTAGTTAACGATAATTAGTAAAAAAAATTATAATATCTTGAAAACTGTGCGTGTGGTGTTTTTTTGCGATTTACAGAGGCGGAAAAAGGCGTGGCAAAAATTTGAAACAAACTTGACCTGCATGGGGTCTATAGAAGTCTTTTTGCCAAATTTGGTTACTCTAGCTCTTATAGTCTCTGAGATCTAGGCGCTCACACGGACGGACAGACGGACAGACAGACAGACAGACGGACAGACGGACATGGCTATATCGACTCGGCTGTTGATGCTGATCAAGAATATATATACTTTATAGGGTCGGAGATGTTTCCTTCTCCCTGTTACATACATTGCAACGAATACAATATCCCCTTTTACTTATTTTTATAAGTAACGGCTATAAAAATTTGAAATTTGGGTCTGATAAATTTTTTTTTTATATTAGTTTCTAAAAAAAAAACGGGATCTAGTTTGTTTAAGGCCCTATATAGTAGTGATCATCATTTGTAAACTGTGACTTTCCTAAAGCTTTTTCACCAGCCTATGTAATTGTTAATGCAATATTTTATCATATTGCATCATCATATGTTAATGTACATCATTAGAATATACCCAAACGAGCGGGTAACAGAAAACAGTAACAGTAGAACAAAACAGAGACAAACACAAAACGCAATTTATTGGTGTCTATTTAGGTTCGAGTAATGGAGAAATTCGACTTATGGAAGTTCTAGTTACGAAAGCAGAATTGTATGAAATTTAATCAGTAAACGCTATTGCCATTCGATTTTGATCGAGTTAGAGAAGTTCGAGTTAGGGAAGTTCGACTGTAACAAAAAAACGAAAGCTAAGTAAAAAATAAGCAGTCCTAAATGAGATATAAATTCACTTAGTTAAAGCCACCCCATTTAATGATTGTCCCTGAAGGACACATTTTTAATACGCATAAATAATCTAGTTTGGAAATCACTGATGAATTGCGTGTAAGGAAAGTGTGACTCACTCTGGTTCGCATTTGATATAATGATCGTTGGAGTCGCGGCCGCAGTGACCGTTGATGGAGCCCTTTGAGTTGAACTGCTCGTAGCATTGACGATCGGCCGCAAATCCGCCATAGCCCCAAATGGCCTCGCATTGCAGGGTCAACGTGGGGCAATAGCCCTGGAAGCAATAGCCTAAAAGAGGCGGCATGTCAAATAAATGAGAAGATGGTAAATGAAATAATTGTTCAATGAATATTTAAAGTGTTTGGTTTGGTTTTGTGTGTGGTGTGTGCGGAAACTCACCCGAAACACTCAATTTGCTTTGGCCACAGGGAGAGCCGTTCTTCTTGTAGATATCGGCGGGGCATTGGCCCACCTCTCCATCGCAGTACTCGGGCAAATCGCATTCGTTGTGTGAGTCGCGGCAGATGTAGTCCTTAGGTCGCAGCTGGCATTAAAATAAATTGCGTTAAAGTCAAAGGCAATCACAATTTTCCGCTTTTCGCATTTCTCCTCTACCCCCCACTCACTCAGTCTCTTTCTCCCTCCACTCATATGCTCGGAGTACTCGGAGTACTTGTATACTTACTCGACATTGGTCGCAGCAGGCACCGCTGGCGCACTGAGCCTCCGACTTGAGTTTACATGTGATGCCATCGCAGCATGGATCCAATGCGCACTCCTCGAACGTTCCACAGTCGCATTCCTCGTCCTCCTCGATGATTTTGTTGCCGCAGTTTCGGCGCAACTCGATCTGCAGGTGACAGTAATGAAATTAGATTTAACTGTTTAATATAATCCAGTCCACATTCTGAGCTAAGTTTATTCCACTTTACGCAAAAGTGGAACTTTCAACTACACTATTTTCCACTAGTATTTACAATAATTAGAAAACTACAAACCTGATATATTACAGACACTTTTCATTTAAAAAATTTAATTTGCTGTCGATTGATTTGTTTGCTTATTCCATATATTTTTTTAATTTATACGGTATCAGTTAGTTCTGCTGTATTCACAAACCTTACTACTTAACTTTCTGCCTCTTTGTGGGATAAATGGTTTTATTTAGTATTGTTTCACATGTCTTCCGGGGTTTATTGGCAGTTGCTCTTAAAGACATTCGATCAAAATGTGAGTAATCAGTTCTGTTTTGAATTTCACTTTTTACTTTTTATTGATATACATTTATTCACTTTGAAAATTCAGTGAAAAATTAGTTTTTGAAAATTAGCGTTTTTCGCGCTATGGGACTTAAACTCATCAACTCACAGTAATATCAATCCGCTGAATATCGCCGAAATGGTATTAGAGCAGTTAAAAGAAATTCATTTCCGATAAATCTTATCGAAAGTGAAATTCGGAACAGGGCTGAATATTTATTATTTTCGACACATTTTCAGAGTTAAAAAATTTGCTTGCTAAAACATGTATTATAAATTGTAACGAATTGATTGATAGTTGTTATATTTTAATACAATGCGAAAAGTTATTTAAAATGATGGAATTTGAAAGCATTAGTAGCTTCAGCAGCACTGAGAATTGCTTTTGGGTTGTTCAAGATGTCTGATTATTAAGATATTTTTGATGGATATGTTTAATAATTCTTTAAAAGGGGTATCTGTTAGTCCATCTGTAGTTGCTGTAATTGCTGGATGCAGTTTTCTGCCACTGCTAAACCGCATCAGAAGCAACCTCAGCGGCAGTTTGAAGCATGTTCTGTATCGATTGAAGGGGGACGAGTTGGGAGGTGGATGAATGGTGGAATTGTGAAATGGTGGCATTGTGAAATGTAGGATGGGATGGGTTGGGTTGGGTTGCGATGGGTTAGCTCTTACCTCGTTGGGCTTGTTGAGCAAACAAAGACCGTGACCCGTGCGCAATGCGTCAATGTAATCCTTTTTGCTGCATTCCGAAAATTTGTATGGTTGCACATTCTCCTGGCCGACTATTGACTGTGCCATTATGCATCCGTGCCAATCTCGGCAGAAACATTCCTCACCTGCGAATAAAATAGCAACGGCGATAATACAGTTCCCATTTCATGCACAGTTTCACGCACAATAGACAGATGAGTAAACATAAGATAGCATGAATAATCAAAAAAGCAGCCAGCATATGTATAGTATACATTTGTGAGCACAATTCTCTAGGAAAATTCAATCTTCAAAGCAATTTCACAGTCGTGTGTGTGTGTGGGTGTGTGAGTGTGTGTGGGTGCATTTTTTCGAATCAATTTATTTTATTCACATTTATCTGAAATTGATGTTAACGTGGAATTCAATTTAGAGCTGAAAGTAAAAATTTCGCCCTAAAGACCGTAAATACAAGATACTCCGCAGCTGGGATTTAAGATATTATTCTAATCCGATGCTATATATTTTTTTTCACTAACTTTCGAGTTTAAGTAAAGAACGTCATATCATTTAAAAACACATGGAAATTTTATAAGTAATTTGTGTGTCAAAATTCAAGGTTTAAAAGTGCTTTTGTAATTTTTTTTTAGGATAGTTTGGATTTATGAGCGAATCGATTTTGGCATCCAAATCACAATGCCGGTTACTAACATCTGTTCAAAACCAAGATATAATTTATGGGTAATCTCAATAAATACATATACTTATGCATAAAAAAAGTGAAAATAAATAAATAAATAGAAATAGATTGTGCACGATTGTAGTCGGCCAATAGGAATAAATACTTACGACCATCGTCGTGTCCCATGCCAATATTGTGTCCAATCATGTGGGCCATGGTTCCCGCCAAAAGATGCGGCTCATAGACATTGACATCGACACTGATGCCGACGGCTCGAGGTGTGCAGACAGTCTCCGGTACAGCCATGCCCGCCTCGCCCCCCGCAAATGTTTCCCCGCTGCGAAATTAAGTCGGATCATAGTAGGTATTTATAATCGAAATACTCGTATACTATAGGGAATACCAAAGATTTTACTTACGTCAGCAGTTGTGTGGTATCGCGTTCGATTTGAAATAGATTTCTTGAAGTGTAATCATTAAAATTGGATATTGCCTTGCTGATGTCCTTGCTGCCGTCGATGGCCGCCTGGTTCTTGCCCCACGTCTCAATGTACACGACCGAGACACGGGTGTTGAGCGTTCGGAAATACTAAAGCAAAGCAATGCGACAGTTGGATAGTTGTGATATTAGATTCTGATTCTAAGCTAATTCGAGTTGTTGTTGTTGTTCTTTTTTGTTACTATGTAGTACAAAACTTGGTGCACTGAGAAAAATGCGAAGATATTCATTCTACAAAGTAAAGTTCTTAAGTAAAGCCCGTTTCGTTTTTGAAATTTTTAACAACGATTCGGACTTTTATTTTCTTACTTTCGAATTGTTCTGGAAAACATAAGCAATCCTTAAACATAAAAACACCAAGAAAAATATACAATTACGCTTAACCCTGATCAACAATTTATTTAAAAAAGTTCGGAGCTTATGTTCGACTTAGAAAATAAATTCGTAAAACCTTAAATCATGATCATTAATGCTTTAATCTTTTTTTGCGATAATTTGCTTAGAATTCCCAAATGGTTCTTGCTTGTGTGCTTTGCGGAGCACCTCGAAGGGCCTTCAGAAATAAAATCCATATAACAGGATATTTTCTGATGATTTTGACATAAACATTTTAACGAATACAAACATGTTACAAAAAAAAAAGTGTTTCTACTTTTGTTTTTAAGCATAATAAATCTTAATAGAAGAATTTTATTTTAGCCTGAATAGAAATTATGTATATCGAGCACAAAGTCTTCAAAACAATTTGACTAATCCGAACGCTCCTGATATTAAAAGTTTGAAGACAACTCCTTGAATTTAGAATTACATACTCGGATCAAGAATTTTTAGAATCTTTGAAGTTTTGACACTGAAAATTCTTGATTCAAGTCCGAGCACACTTCATGTTTCTCTCAGTGTAGTATATACTTACCAGATCGGCTATATTGGCCACCTGTATGGCATCGTGAATCACCTCGGCACGCGTGCTGCCATTGCGCTTCTCGAACATGGCCTTGTCCACAATGATGGCCGTCTCGATGTACTTTGTGGCCTCGCGCACATCACGCTTGTAGCGACCAGCCCCATTTGGGTGGATTTCATCGACCACGCCCGCCGACAGATGCTTGGTCCGGCGGGACAGCCGCCAGGAGTCCAAATTGCCAGAGTTCGCGCATCCTTTATTGGCCTTTGTGCGCGCCTCAAAAATGACATGCGGATGTTTCTAAACACAATTAAAAAGTTGCAATAAGAAGTTAGTGTTTTAATGCATCGAAAGTGGATGGAAGCATGAATTCTATGAAAAGCAAATTATGTTAAAACCAACTCAAACGTAAATATCAAATACAATGGTCTATGATACATTTAATTATTCTGACATTTTAAGCAATGCGTGAGTTAAATTATTAAGTTTAGTAAATTAATTTATTTATGTGATTATAGTATGATTATAGAAAGAAGTTATTTTGTTATGCAATGTATTCCTTCCAGGGACTGTAATCATTATAAGTGATATTTAAAAAATTTTGAAATAATAATTATATTCAAGTTTTATAGATTTGTTCACAAAATAATGATTAATTTTAAGTTATACGTTATTTCTCAACCAATAATCATTATTTTTGAGCAAAAAAAAAAACTTATTAAATTTTTTAGTTTTATTATTTCATGAGTTTTATTTTTTGCTCAAAATAAAGTTCTTAAAGTTCTTTCAAATGAATGATTTTTAGATTACAAAAAAAAAAAAAAAAAATCAATATTTGCAGACCCTGATTCCTTCCATAGGGAAAGTTTGAGGAACAAGCGTTTCAAATCGATTATTAAAATAAATATTTAAACTAAGTCGCTTTTAAATGAAATAATATCATGTTTTATACAAATTCGTATAATTTGTATTTTTATATACATTCATTTTGGACTTGGAAACAATCCTAAATTTTTTCACTCATTTGCGGCTTACTTTTCGATCCGAATATATACTTGAAAGATAGAGTTAAAAACTTACCGAGAGATCTCCGCCATAGAAAGGATGAATAACGAATGTCTCGTTGCCAATATGAATAACCCCGCTAACTCCATTGCAGGTGTGAAAGGCGGCACTGGCACCTGGATAATCCTTCACTGTGCCGTGGTAGTAGCAGTGCTCGATATCCTGAAAAAAAATATACAATATAAACCAAAAATTAAAGGGTTTTAACTTAAAATACATTTTATAAATATGCACTATCCTTCACCTTACAAATAAAGTCTTACTCTATTGGATTCACAGGATTTACATAGCTTTTTATTTACTTATTCTCATAAGGATCGAAATATATATATGTATCAGTATTCGTAGTAGCTATATTCAGGTGTAATCCTGCGTACCGTGCTTGCAATTCTTTTGATGAACTTCAATTAAACGAATTATGGAATACATTTTTTTGTGATTATTAAAGTACAAGTAATTATCTTTTTGAGCAACACAAAAAATGCGCAGAAGCACAACAAGAACAAAACAAAAATTAAAATTGGGATCTATTACAACTCGTTGAGTAGTATCGAATGCAACTCTCAATACTCAAAAATAAGAAGAACAAACCGACGAATTACGGCTAACATTTATCATTCGGATTCGCAATATTTCGATTGCAGATTGAGAAATCTTGGGAATTTGAAGGATAAACGAATAGCCGGAAGAGGCCTGAATGTTATGGTGCTAAACTTAAATTGCACAGCAAATGGATTTCGAAATTTTTAAAATTGGAAAAATTCTACATTATGAAATTTTTTGCAAATTGTTGGACTATTTTCATAGATTACACTTTGCATGTTGGATAGATGATGTTTTAGGTGAATTATGTTGAAACTGTACTAGAATTTTGTGATGATTGATTGGAGCTGCTATATTCGTTGATAGGTTTTTTAGTAGTGTAGTTGCTGTTTGTTGTCGTTGGTTGTCGTTGTTTTTTGGATGTTAGTTGTCCCATTGCTCTGAAGCTAAACGAATAAGCACTCGGCTGCCCTTTCGAGATCCCAATTCTCCTTGGAGAGAACAGCGCGAGCATCATGCTCATCGATGCCCATGTCCTTGAGACGTTCGATCTTTAGATCCAAATCGGGAAACGAACGTGGTCCTCCAGCATACGCACTAGTCCAATGCTTGGCAGTAAGCATAAATAGATCTTGTCGTTTCTTAAACTGATAGGCGACCACAAAGTCCTGCCAATCATCTGGCTCGGGGGCAATGAGCAGTCCTTGAAGCGATATTAATATAGTGCGCAACGTCATCGCTGCAGCCCAATGGTCCTTCAAAATATCCATGCGAATGGCCCCAGTGACCGATGAGATATTGGGATGCCAAATGCGTGTCTTGAATCGCACCTCTGGTGGACTGAATGGGTATTTATCTGGCACTTTGATTTCCAACACAAATTTGCCGCCCTCATAGGGCGTGCCACGGGGTCCAGTTATCTCGCCACGCAGCTCTGTCCAGCTGTCATTGACCAGCTCCATCTTGATCAGACACTGATGGAACTCCTCGCCGCTCAATGCCTCCTTGAACTCCCGCTTGATTCGAGCCTCCGCCATGTTCGTCATGTTTCTGGCAGCTCTTATTTCGTTTTCTTCTTTTCTTTTTCTCTACTTGCTCGTATTCTTGGTTTATTCCGTTCGCGCTCGTTCGTTGTAATGGGAATTTTTTTTTTGGGAAATCTTTTATTTATGGAACGCTTTAGTATTTGTATGTATTTTTTATTAAACTGACAGTTTTTCAAATAATATTCAGAGCTGCTAGACCGATTACACTAGTTTACTCTACTCGAATTTATCCCATTTATATCACTGACCTTTGCATTCTATAAAGATTCTCAGTTTATGTTACTGTTCTTAATAAACTTTAATTTGTGGCATATCAATAAATGATACTTACATGTCGGTTGCCATCCACTAGATAACCACCAACGTGGTAATGTTTCTGCTGTATGTTAGGTGAAAGTAGTTGGCTATAAAGAGAAACAGCAAAATGATAATTGAATTGAAATTATTAAAGTTCAAAGAATACACTGTTTTCTACTTACGAGTTTAATTCCAAATCCAATCGAAATTTGTGATTAAATGCCTTGATGAGAAGTGAGGTGCGATGAAAATGTTTCTGTAATTTAAAATGGCAAATAAAGAATAACAAATTTGATATAATTATTATTGGTTATATTAATAATTTATTAGTCATCAAACAACATAATCAAATTTGTGAACCATCTAATTGACTTATAATATGTATACTTTGCATAATTTAACAACATTAATACACTATACGAGTATATGTGCTCACCTTTGTTCTGCCTCTGCTAAATCCGCTGTCGTCATGTGGGCGTGGTCTTTGCCCCGGCTAGAAGAACATAAAACAAAAATGGAATATTTCGAATAGCTGTTGACACATTCAGGGATATACGAGGTAGTATCGAGATACATATAGTAGGACAGCTGAGACTAAGAAGGAAGTACACTTCTGATCAACACCAATAGCAATTTGAAGCGAAATTTGATTGTAATATATTTTGTCTGTGATATAAGTATTATACAAGCATGATTTAATTTGTGTTATAACAATGAAAATATTAAACAAATGAAAATGTCTTCGGTGAAATTCGTATTCCAGACAATATTATAAATTGCATCATATAAAATGTAATTAATTATTAGTTTTTGTTAACTTTCTTTTGCTTTTAGTGTACATTGTTATGATGTGTGAATGACTGAACGTGTGTGTTTGTGTATGTTTGTATGAGTGTGGGCATAAATGATGGGACAAATGATAGCACGAATGAATGAAAATAAATGTGAACATACCATTGTGTCTGTTTCGATTTTTCTAGTATTTCTCTTATGCAAATCTTTGCGTACCTTTGGGAGACTGACTTCACGCGTTGAGATTCCCATCTTTTCGTGATGACGCAGCTGTACCGGATATATTATCTGATAATAATGTCCGCCGATACGACGCACAAGCTCCTGATTTTGTCTGTACTCTTTGAGTAAGCGTTCCACTTCACCTGCGAGAGATTTGAATACAAATGTCGAAATTATGTAAAGCACATTCACCATTTAATTAAATAAGTTACAATTGTGACAAGCAAACATACATATGTATGTACATATATAGTATGTAGTTTCTAAATGATTATACTTTTAAAGCACTCACCAACAGGACTTTCTTCGTTCCAAAATGAATCATCGAGTGTATAATCAGCTTCTGCAAAATATAAATAATTTCATTACTTATCATAATTTATTTAAGTACATTACGATGACAATATGAATGTGATTTAAGTGACAAAACATTTCGCTGCAAATTATATCAATACTATTCCAAAACTCTCACCACACACATACATTTAAGGGCCAGACACCGCCGCAAACTAAAATAATTCATAATTATTTACCAAATTAATACATTATAAATATTAATTGAATGTTTAATTTTCGTGCATCATATTGAAGTTTTATCCCGCCCCAAATTAGATAATAAATACTTAATAAGCTGAAAAGCTTTCCAAAAACTTAAAAGAACCGTTTGCCCCAGAGATAAGAATATAAAGGAAAACAACTAACTAACTGTTAAAGAGGACAAACAATGGCTCCAATGCCAACAGGAAAAACCTTTTACTAGGCAAAAAGGGCACAAATTAACCATTTTCGGGTTAAATCAATCTCGTATCTGACAAACTGACTCAATTTATTGGCCATGAAAATATTTAATATAATCCTTACTACGAATTTTACAAACACATTCTGAAAAAGAAAATCTTCTACGTATTCTGAATGTCACTGTCATTTCTATAAAATCATTCTCGATTTCCAGTGGAATTTCTTGTTTATTTTATAATTGCTTTCACATTAAGCCTCTTTTCTATCTAGTTAGTTTGATGTGGCGTCAAGATTGAAATAGTTTACCTATGAAAAATATATAAGCCCTATTAAGCAGAATTTCTAGCTTAGCTTGTACCTAGCGTCAGTTCGGGAAAATGATCCATTTAATAAATTTTCAGAACTGCTTTTCACTTTATTTCATTTTAAGTGGACTAGTTTGTGTTCCCTTAGTCCTAATTATCTATTCTACTATCCAGCTGTTGGTTTGGACCATATAACGTTTCAGAATCCAAACGCTTTGCCAAATTTCATATGCGACGGTAAAGCGTAGGAATTCTAAAACGCTACAATGGACTCTATATTATAATCCCAATTATCGTTGCTTATCATTTAATAGCTCTAAAAAATATGCAAACCTTTTCTGAATTACTTGTTTCATTTTTAAAATATAATTTAAAAGCGTTAAATTATTTATTGCAACTGTAGTATCTATATCTGAACTATCTGCTTATTTTTTTGAGCTTAAAAAATATTCAAGGAAAGGACGTCATAACGTATGCGGAATGAAATACGAACAACTGGTGTAGTACAAATAAAAAATGTGTTCCAAGTCCGGCCAACTTAAATTTTTCATAAGTTTTTTATTAGACTATAAGCTATTTATACAAAAATATTCGTGTCCATAGCGTTCTGCCTTCCTTTCATTTTCGGGACACTTGCGCATAGCCTCCTGAATTCCCTTTGTATCCATTTTACCAAGCTCTCTTTTGATTTTTAATATCAAACAGTCGCTGTTTTTTGGCTTATATTCCTTACTCTAAACATTTCTTTTCAGATTTGACCAAAACTTTTTCATTTGCTTTAACTGAGGCACATTTGGAGAGTTTTGCAGGTTTGGCAGGAAATCAGTGCTCAAGTGGTCCGGAGCCTTCAGAGTTGTTTTGGCATAATGAGCGGACTCTAAGTCGTGCAAATCATCGTATTATAATTCACATGATACTTATCAATAAATTTTTTAAGCGCCGGATCACAATTGTCCTTGTAACTTTGCGCATTCACAGCCAATCCTGCCTTAAATAAGATCGGATCGCTTATTCCACGCTCACTTAGGACCAGCCACAAAAAAACCTTTGTTTTTGTTATTTGGGAGACATTTTCAGGTCGTCAAGGTATTAGAAAGCCTAAAGTAATATTTCAGAGTCCCCTCATGACCCTCCATGCGAAATATGTCTCATTGTCCATCATGCAAACATTTCAACACCTTGCAGAAAACAAATTTCTAGAAAGCGGACGCAGCCTAAGTTTAATTGTCTCTCTCTGTAGTTCTGTGACTTTAGGAACTGTTTTTTTTAACATATCATTACTCCCATGTCTTTTAAATACTTTTCCACAGTTTTGTCCATCACATTGTATTTTTTGGAAAACGCACGACTCGATTAATCTGTGCGAATCACAATTTCAGCCCATTATATTGCTCTAACTTAGTACTGCTGTAATGGACATTTTCTTCTGGATCCAGGGGCTCTAGCCATTTTTTTTTATTCTGAACATCCAAAACTACTTATTAAATAAAAGTTTTCTTGAAGCCCATAGCAGAAAAGTAATGAAAAATTTAATTTTGCGGCTAAGACTGGTTATTTGCGCAATATGTGCAAATCAATTTTCAACGCTCTGCTTTGCTCAGAGACATTACCGCGACTGTGCATTATCTAGAAAGCTAGTTTCTGATGATATGCATGCTGAAATAGTACCATTCATTATAGTGTGTTTTGTTTTGCGCTATCGATTATTGGAACTTATTGAGAACATGTTAAATTTTGTTCGTATTTCATTCCGCATACGTTAGTCTTAGGCAGTTGAAAAGTTGTGTATTGTGCAATAAACGTGAGTTAATCACATCAAGTCCTTGACTAGTTAATGTACTGCTTAAAAGCACCACTTAATCAGCTGAATTAATTAGTGGCAAGAATTAACTGGAATTCATTCGCTTTGAAAAGATGCAACTTAAATAAATATTTCAAATGCTTTTTGCTTCAGATGCTATTAAGTTTACAAACAAAGTGAAGTCGATACAGAAATTAAACTAAAGCAACAAGTTTTTTTACTTAACTTGAAGCGTGCGAAAGCTTGACCAAAGTATAAAATGATATACTGCTTAACACAAAATACTCTTTACTTAAATCCGAAGCACTTTAGTGAAATTGGCGCCCAACGTGGGCTGAATTTGCATTTAGTATGCGGTGTAAATGGAGCTGGTTGTGCATTAAGGCGCCTGGAGAATATTGATGGCATGACGTGTTACACATTACTACAAATGGCTTTCAATTGTGAGACACAACGTGACAAAGTAGCCGCAATGCGAGGGGTACTTTGGTAGAGACCTTAAATCGACTAAATATCGGTCGGTTTACCAAATATTCAACACTCACAAATCCATATAATATAAGCCAAACTAGGGATATTCTTAAATGTCGGCTACTTCCACTTATTGTATTGAGATAATCATTGGGCAGACACAGAGTCTGTGTGCCATTTAACACGTTCGCCATTAAAACGTGCGCCTGACTTTTAAAATGTACACTAGGTCAAAAACGACCCGGCCAATTACAAATACAATAAAAGGCAGTTAAAGTGCGAAACCCATCGACCACCTGTAACCCCAGCTTAATATGAGGCCCATCAACTTCTAGATGGCGCTCAACGTGTGCAAGGCGAAAATAATTATCCCACTTAAACAAGCAGATTATTTATGACTAAGCTGTAGGGGTGATGCCTGTGGCAGAACCCTTGCGGAAATATGATAACGAAAGTGCTTGTAGTACATATTTGTAAATAGTCAGAGCACTTAAAGTTCATAAGCTTCAAAAAGTACGAGCTTAATCGTCATACTCTCTGTTACCGTTGGCCGATGTTTAATATAAATATACGACGCTTTAATCTTGTGAGAAACGAATGCTCTTCCAATTATGCCAGAGAACGGAAGTGTAAGAAAAAACAAAGATAATATAAATCTTTTGAACGCCGTCACTGAGTCGAACGCAAAGTGCTTTAATAAAAACTTAAGACACACACACACATACAGAGAAAGAGAGAGAGAGAGAAAAAGATAAACAGGAAGGCAAACGGACAAAGACTGTCGTTTAATAACCTCTCTTTAAAAATTTGTTAAGACCAAGACCAAGGACTTGCCTGAGGCTAAATGAGTTTCAGCGAATGCGTTTCCAAAGGATATTCCGCAATGCGAGTAAAAGGATCCTAAAAATAGCATCAACTTCCAAGCGAATAAGTGGCCGACGAGCGACAAGTCAAAGATGGTGTATGGCAGATAGTGACAGCTTGGATGGAAGATGGATTGCACAACCATGAGGAGGCCATTAAGATACGCAATTCGTTTAACAGGTGCAGGCGGAAGCAGAGCCACTTAACAAGCAGTATATTCATTACTTAAGTATGTATTAATTACGACTATATTGATCTGGGACATTTAATTTATTAACTTGATGCAATTATTACTGCTTACTTAAGGATAAAAGCTTCAATATATAATTAAAGACGGAAAACATATACACTAGACTAGTATTGGAATTTTCATGATTTTTTTAAAGCTGCAAAAAATTACTATTTTAACCCCTTTCATAAAAAAAGTGTTGCATTAAAAATTATCAATGGGTACTTAATGGGTTAAGGAAAGTTTTGTATTATTCCATTGATGCCAAAATGTACATGAAGTAGGTTCAAATTATGAGAAGATTTATCTTTAAATGTGGTCAAAATAAATATGCCGTCTAGTGTATGTATATGCTAAAGTTAATCTGGGGATTGTTAACTTAATGGTTTTAAATTTTTAATATTCTTTAAGCCAATTCTGGAAGCATTTTGCCCAGAACACGAACACTAGGAACAAAAATATAATCGGGCCTGTTCTGAACTCCGATAACAAGTCGAAATACCAAAAAACGAGTTGATTGATGATTATAAACTATAAACTTTAATAATCTTGAATAATTTTAGAACCATTTTACATTACTACTTCAACTCAAAATAGTTAAAGTATTTTTAAAAAAAAAAATGTTTAGAGCATCGATGAAATATTTTATAAAAAACGAAACCGAGCTGTTCTGAATTGCACTTTAACTTTTGATATCGATACCAACTCTCGCAATAGAAAACTGCTGAGTTGCTTCAATTGGAACAACGATGTTTTAGTCAAATTTACCTTCTACCTTGGAGAATGTAATTTTTGTTCAAATGGTTAGATTGCAGTAAAAAATGAGGTGCTGACCTAAACAATTAATATATCGCTCTTGAAGTAAAAGTACAGTTCATGTAACTCATTGATATTGTGCGACCTGAATGGCCTTTTTATAACAATAACCTTTCATGACATCATGAAAATGAATAGAAGAGTCTGTCACGATAAAAAGGTTAAGTCATCTGAATCCCATATATATTGAGTACTCTACCTGATACGGTCAGTATTGCTGTCTCATCCATTGACACCAAGCACAATGAGACAGAATAGAAGGGGAAATGAAATGATACTGAATTCAATGATTTGCCCATAGTTTCGAGGTTAAAGATTTTCCCAAAAGGGACTTTTTCTCACTACGAGTATGAGTGCTGTCATTGCGAAAATTTGCTGGCAACGCAAAAAAAATGTTGCGTTATATTTGCACAATGTGTTTATATTGCGGCTCTGCATTGTTGCACGCCCAAGTGGCCCAGGAAGCATCCAGCATCCAACTACCCAAACAGCCCAACACATATTTGGGTCAAATCCAACAAAATGAGCATCAATCAAAAGCAAATTGCGTCTGCAACATGATGAAATCATGTGTGTGCGTGTGTTTGTGTGTGTGTCAACCGTATTGTGAGATTCTGATCCCCATGGGTTATGTTGTAGCGGAAATAATTGGGCTATCTCAAAAACTAGTTTCAAAATGATGAATTAGCGACTTAACTCATATACCAAATTCAATTAGCTTCCATTGTTTTGACCTGTGGCTCTGCCAAAGTTTGCTGAGTGTCAATAATAAGCTTGCTGACTTAACAAATAAGGAAATTGTTATATAAATTCAATTATTAAAGTCACAGTCACAAGTGCAACAATAACGCATAGAGAATTGAAAACGTTGGCACAAAGCCTAAAGCCATATTAGCTGCCTTTGGAATCAGTAGAACATCCTCCCTTTTGAATGCAGTATGTTGCAAGTACGAGTATGCGAAGGACTAAAGGCAAGAGATTGCCCGTAAATGGAATCCAGACAACAATTGTTCGTTGAAGACAATTGGTATTGATTATAAGGTTAGGTGGTTTAAGGGTGGGATTTTGTCTTTAAATATGATAAATGTATCGCAAAGATGAATAGCTGCTATGTGCCGGGTGCCAGTTACCTGCTGATAACATTGTCGTTACGCATTACTTCACATTCTATTGTAGTTTTGGAAATGTTATAATAGATTTTCTACCAGATCTTTCGTAGAGATTTAACACAAGCAATAGACCTCTAAGCAGGCTAAATCGAAAAGTTAGTTGCAACGATTTGTTGCAATCAGGGATTAAATCCGAAAATAACTCTTATTTTTGATTTTTATTTTAAAAATTGAAAATAACTCTTAATATTCAACTTTTAAATAAAAATTAAAAATAACTCTTAATTATTATTTTTATATCAAAAATTGAAAATAAGAGTTAAAAATAAATTTAAAAATAAAAATTTGAAATAATAGTTTATCCGGTTACTGGATAGACCTTCCAAAAATAGCATATGTGGAATTTTTTCGATGTTCCTGGCATTTTTTTAACGATTGGAATTTTTTCCGCCTCATAACACTTTTTGCAATCCCTGATATTAATAATAATAATTAAAAAAAAACATTACTTTCTTAATGTTTCATTCACACATTTATTTCACATATTCTTCGGTTTGATGTAGTTTAGTTACATGTTTTCAATTTTAATATTTTATTTAACAAATATATTTTCTTTGAGCTTATTCAAATTCACGAACATCACATATAAAAATTTATAATTAAACATAAGAACATTAAAATCAAAAATCAAAATTAAAAATAAAAAATAAAATCTAATATTTTTGGATGTATGAAAAACCGAAATTAACCCTTATAAATGAAATGATTACTAAGCGGTTATTTCGGTTTACAGAGTTACGGTTATAAATTTCAATCGGTTTGTACCGGTTAAAGGTTACGGTTTCGGTTAGGGTTTTAATCCCTGGTTGCAATGATTGAATGGCGCCCAACGTAGGGCGCTGAGTACATTAAAATAATTGAAAATTTTCTATATACATATTTTGTGACAATTTGTGCATCTGTGCAATTGCCACTTGAAACTGAGCAGCTCCTATTAAATTGTTTACTCCAAAGGTTATGGATAAATGATTGATACTGTATACTACAATACGAGTAAATGACATTTTGTGTAAGTAATTATTTTGTACTTACCGCCAGCGGAGTGGACCAAGGCACAAAGCTGGGCTATGATGACGATCAAAGAAGCGAGTGTTATACACATGACGGCGGTTGCGCTGACGTGGGCGTTGTCTGGCCTTGACACTCTCTCCAGACCAAGTTGAAGCTCTCCTTCAAGCGCCTTGTGTTATGCTACTTAATTGGCTTATTTGCATATGCAAACAGTACCACACACGCACACCTGGTAATCTCACTCACGTACGATTGTCGCAATTGCTTTCAAGCTCAAATAAGGGAATTCTTAAATCCCTAAATATCTTCTAATTGTATTCCTTAGTTCGCGTCTTGTTCTTCTTAGCTTGATCTTCCACAGCCGTTGATGGCAGACGTTAAGGCTGATGTTGAGTTTGATGCTGATGCTGAAGCTGAAGATAATGCTGAGATTGTAGCTAATGTTGTGACTGACGCCGAAACTGAGACTGAGACTGAGACTAGGGCTGAGGCTGAGGCAGAGGTTGTGTTGTATGGCAGTGGCGGGCAGGCGTGACTTTCTGTGGCTGTGGCTGGGCTGACGTCAGTGTGCAGTTCGAGTCGAGATTGCGGCATCATTTCGCGCTCCACACAATGCACTGACACTGCCCCGCTGTTCCACAACTTCTTCTGATTAACTTTCAACTGTCTTCCACTTTTTTCTCTCACTTATAGCTAACACTTGATTAACAATCACTTATTTTTCTTTGTATAAGTTTCAAAAAATTCACCAATAAAACTTTGTTTTCACAATCACAATATAAAAAAAAAAATTTTGCTGTTCTCAGTTCATAAAAACTTCTTTTATTTTCACAATCGCCCGCCGGTGAAGGCCATATGCGAATAGCTGAAGCAATTAACTATCATGCGAAATTGACCTGAAAGTAAACATAAAAAATACATCGATTAGATTAGCATTAAAATATATTTTGAAGTTATGTTAAATTGTTTAATTTGTGTTTAATTGTATAATAAATGTGTAATGTTACTTGTGCATACTTACAATTTGCATGCGCGGCAATAAAATGAAATATACAATTTAACCGAGACCTTAGACGGTCATACTACGCGGTTAGTGCAATACAAAATATGTGTTTATAGACTGTCCCGTAATCTATGTTATTGTCCCGACAAAACGCGCTGGCCAATCACTGGACCACGACTAAGCAATCGCTACCGCCCAAGGCATGATGAAGCTCTATTCACAAACAGAGGCATCTTCCGCACAGTGGAATGTTTTGGTGCAAAATATTTTTTTCAAAGAAAATTCCCAATTGTAAATTTTCACAAAAAATAATTTAAAAGTTATATTTAACGTACTTAGTATAGAATTCCTTTAAAAGGATTTATCATAGTTGTATGGAAATACTTTTGCTTAGTTTGAAAGCATATTTCTCTTAAGAAAGAAATTTTCCTTTTCCTCTTGAGATTTAATTTTTTAATGGGCTAACAAAGTTGCAGTGATGAATACGAACTCTCTTTTAGTTAATGCTTTAATGGCTCCCACTGTAAGCTCCTCTAATTAGCCAAGGGCAGCCATAAAAGCGGTCATACTCGTAGTTAAATTGCAAACAGCAGCAAATGCAATGACATGCCTGAACTGCTTAAATAATTAATTATGACGACCCTCATACGAACCGTTGGATAAACCGGCTCGGCTAGCCAGTCAAGGGTGAACAGTTGGATTCTCGTACATATAAATATACACATACATACATACATACATATATTCGAGTATAAACAAAATGTGACGCGAATGTCCCTGAATAGCGTCACCTTTGCGGATGCTGCTCGTTTATTATGGGCTTCACTGCACGCCAATTACTGACTAACTATTTACTATGTCCATTTTCGATATTCTCAATTCGCAATTCATTTCATTATTCATTATTCTGTTAGTATCTTTAATCTAGTTTTAATCGACCGATCGGTCGAATGAATATAAATAACTTTTTTTTTTAAATTCACTTTAAGCCTAAATTTATAGATAGAAAGCAGCCTGAAAGTATCTCAGATAAATATTCCAAACTGTATCTATATTAATTTTCTTTGCTTAGCAGATGCAAATATATGCGAATGTATGTTTTTGATGTTGTCTTAGTATTCAGATATTTGCTGAGTAGGCGAACGAGTCCCAGAGCGTTTTAAGGAAGTCATTGTATACCGGATGACAGCAACATGAAGAATAACACAAGCCGAGATTCAAGATAAACATTGATCCATGGCTCCATCTAACAGTTTATCAAAATAAACTCAGTTTACAATGTTATTCATTCGAACTGACAAAACAAACTATCTGTCTACAATGGTGCCGTATTTAACGTGGACCTTTCTACCCACAAAAAGTTGTAAGCTCGGAAACTCGGGAAAAGATTTCGACAAAATATTTTCAAAGACGTTTTCGAGAAACAATACTGAATATTTTATTACACATAAGTGATAGAAAAGTAATAGCATTTGGTTTCACAAGTTATTTCAGCAAGGCACAATTATTTAATTTTATTATTTTTATTGTTCAACTATGACTTGGTTCCATTGAGTCCAGCATTAATTTTATTCTCATTACTTTTTGAGCCCCTATAGATTTATTTGAAATGTTCTACTAATAGCCGTATTTTCATAGCCCAGTTTGGTAATGGCTCCACTAACAACAATTTATTTCATTGAGCTTTTAGTTATTATTAGAAATAAATTATTAGTCAATTTGTACTAACACTAATTCAAAATACTAATACAATATTGCAGTAAGAGGAATTCATTGAAAAGATATTAAGAATATGTAAAAGATTCCAAGCACAGACCATTAATAGACAATAAAGCTATTGGAAATAAGTTTAAATGAACTAAATTTGTAATGTATCCACCATTTACCATTTTTCTTTGAGTTTTCATTTGATTTTTTTATTGGCCTAAATTTTCACAAACACTAATTGAAAATACTAATAATACAGTAAATTCCTCTTATGGAAAAGAAATCGCGAATATGTCAAAATAATCAAAAAGCAGATCAGAAATAGACATTGAAGCTATTGGGAATAGTAAATGTAAATTAACTAAATTTGTAATGGATCCATTATCTGCCATTAAGTTTTTGGTTTATTTAACCAATAAAGTATTGGTTTGAATTTTCACTAACATCAATTCAAAATACTAATATTACAGTAAAAGGAACTAATGGAAAATTAATTGAGAATATGTCAAAATAATATAATTACTAACCATTTATAGACTATTGAAAATAAATGAAAACTAACTAAATTTGTAATGGATCCACTACCTACAATTTTTCTTTCATTGAGTTTTTGGTTGATTTAGTCAATAAATTATTAGTTTGAATTAATTACAGTAAAAGGAATTCATGGAAAACTAATTGAGAATATGTCAATATTTGTTTATTAAAATATTGTAGGAAAAATAAACTTTCCTTGCCTTGTATTTACAAAAGCTAGAATTAAATTGAAATATAGCATATGTTTACTTCTTATGCTGCAATGATTAAAGTTTTATTTTTATTTGAAATTGAGTGATTGATGAAATCATTTTGAGTAAAGGCAAGTATTTAAAATCCGTTGTCCACTAGACAGCTTAAGTACATTTGCAACCAGTGCAGTTTGCCACAAATGTATAGTAGTATTGTTGTAATGGAATTAGTGTTTAAGTAGGCACGTCAAATTTGATAAATTTTGACTCGCTCTTCGAAACTTGTACACTCGTAACACAAATCGATTTGGAAAGGTTCCTGACGTTCCGCTGGGTTCGAAACAATTGCAAAATTGCTAGCTGTCTGTGGCAAGTGGTTTGTTGGAAAGTTTGATTGTGGTAGGGCTCTGGTATGGCTGTGGTACGCGTTATGACCATGGTAAGGCTGTGGCCAGCAGCACAGGCCACACACATAATCCGAATTTGGCATCGCATAACCGCCCTGTTAATGACAGCCGCGGCCTCAGCGGCCTCAGCAGCCCCGTCAGCTAGTCGTATAGCATCAGCAACGGCAGCATTGGGAAAATGGGAAATGGGAAATGGGGGCACCAACTTGCCACAGCTCCAATCATGCGGCTGCATAATCACACAGCATTTTTCCACTTTTTTTACTTGCTTTCTTTCTCTAGCTATTTCCTTTTTTTTTACTTTTTTTTTGTATTTTGCTGGCAACCATTGTGCTGCAGCGGTCATTGTTTTGGGTTCGGCTAGGGGCGATCTATCTGCTTTGCATAGGCTCAACGCGCAATAAACCGCAAAGAAGCGAAAATACAAAAAAAATACAAAAAAAAAAATACAAAAAAAAAATTACAAAAAACCAGAACAGAATTCCAACTCGTGGGGTCGCCTTTGTATATGAGTGTGTGTGTGTTATGTAGAGTGTATGTAGTGTGCTGTGTGTCTCCATACCAACCTCGGACTGTACTACAACTTTTCCGCTTAGTTTCAGTTTCTGTTGCCTTTTCTCTGGATTTTGCTTACATGGCTCCAAGCTGACTTTCGGAACATTTATGTCTGGCCTGATGTCAGATTTATACGTAAGCTGTAGATGATATTGCTATGGCTATTTCTGCCACTATTTTCTGTGTTACCTTTTACCTTTTGAATAGCTGATTTTTTTTTTTTTTTTGCGATTATCAAATCAGTATTAGTTACAAAACTGTATCGAATTTCAGCATCGCAATAATTCAATCACTTTTTTGCTTTTCTTTCACTTAATTTGAAGATGTAAAAGTGGAACTGAGAGATAGAAAAGTCCTACGGTAGTTGTATTTAAATTTAAACAAGTCTATACATAGACATTGAGGTGTAAGCAAATTCGACTGAAACACTGGTCGTATGATTAATATTAATTCTATTGGAAATTGTAGCGACTATATAAATCTATAGAGGAACCTCAGAGTTGGAAAAATTAAACATGTAATTAAATACATATATAAACAAACCTATTTTAAGACATTAAAATGTGAACAAACTGGTGAACAAACCCGACGGAAACACCGGTCGTATGAGCAATAGCAAATAATAACCACTATATATTTAGCTGAAACTGAGAGATTGAAAAATCCTACAAGTAATTATACATACATAAGTATATACAAGTCTATACATATACATATGTTTATGTATCCAGGTGTGAACAAAGTCGTGAACAAAACCGACTGAAACACCGGTCGTATGAGTAATATGAATTCTATTGGAAATTGTAGCCACTACATACATACGTACAAACAAACATATGTATGCGTTTAAAGAGCGAGTGAGCAGTACAACAAACCGACAAAAATTCAGCAATTGTGTAAGAAAAAAAAACAAAGTAAAACACGTAGAAGAAAAAGATGATGAAAAGAAGAAAACAAAAAAAAAATAAACTGAAACTCAATGGAACAAAACAAAACACGCGGACTGCTGAGCTCAAGAATTGTCTGGGCAGCAGTTCACTATTCGGGACACATAACAAATCTCTCTCTCTCTCTCTCTCTCTTTGGCATGCAGACGTTGCCCTGTGGAATCCGACGCCTCTGCCCTGAGGGGCCCAGCTGCTGACGGGGTCCGTAGTCCGGAGTCCAGAGTCCGGACATTCGCCAGGCGCCGCCGCCGCCGCCGCTTGCCGATTACTTTGAGACACGTATACATATACACACACACACACACACACACACATACATACATGCATACGCACACACGCAGTTGATCTAATATTTGACGAATGTGCTTACACACACACACAGACTTAGCAGGCAGCTGACAAGCCCAGACACAACTGAGCGTCAGCATTCTCTCTCATGCTCCCCTTCGCTCTCACTCACTGAATGCTGCTCTCGCTGTGCAATTTAGCGCTCTCTCTCAGCATCCGTTTAGAAAGCTGGAGAGCAAAAATACCGATACCGATGAGGATGCCGATGCCGATGCCGACGCATGCTCAAGCCGAAGCCGAAGCCGAATCTGAACTCAACGAAAACGCGCCCAAACTCGGCGACGTGCAGAGCGGTGGGGGCAGGATGGGGGATGGATGGGAAAGGGGAGGCCTTGGCGAAAACTGGAACCTGGCCAGGCGAACGAAAAAAATTAATGCCGTTACGCGTTACGTCTTCTCTCTGCCCAGAGATGATGGCAATGGGGCCGGACGGCTGCATTCAATATCCAATTAACTAAAACGCCAGCTGCCCCCCTCGTGCCCCCTTCAATCGTTTTCTTGCCCAGGACCCAGGAACAAGGCAAATCCCCTAATCTAATATACGACGAACAAATGGCCCGACGGGTGAAACAATTTTCGTATCACGATTGACAGTCATGCGCAGCTGACGCTGCCTCCGACCCCGCCCCCAGATGCCGACGACAAATGCTGGGAAATGGGAAAATCTTTTGGGTATTTGCAACGGTACAATTAGAAGCATATGTACTTATTTACATACATATACATATACATATACATATTCATATACATATACATATACATATACATATACATATACATATACATATACATATACATATACATATACATATACATATACATATACATATACATATACATATACATATACATATACATATACATATACATATACATATACATATACATATACATATACATATACATATACATATACATATACATATACATATACATATACATATACATATACATATACATATACATATACATATACATATACATATACATATACATATACATATACATATACATATACATATACATATACATATACATATACATATACATATACATATACATATACATATACATATACATATACATATACATATACATATACATATACATATACATATACATATACATATACATATACATATACATATACATATACATATACATATACATATACATATACATATACATATACATATACATATACATATACATATACATATACATATACATATACATATACATATACATATACATATACATATACATATACATATACATATACATATACATATACATATACATATACATGTACATATACATATACATATACATATACATATACATATACATATACATATACATATACATATACATATACATATACATATACATATACATATACATATACATATACATATACATATACATATACATATACATATACTAAGTCCTGATCTTACTCTAACTTTGTAATGGATCCACTACCTACAATTTATTTTATTAAGTTAGTAGTTGATTTTACCGACAACTAACACTAATTGAGAATAAGTCAAAATATTCAAAGCATTGACCATAAATAGACATTGAAATAAATGCAAATAACTAAATTTGTAATGGATCCACCACCTACTATTTTTCTTTCATTGAGTTTTTGGTTGATTTAAATAATAAATTATTAGTTTGAATTTTCACTAACATCAATTCAAAATACGTATTACAGTAAAAGGATTTCATGGAAAAGTAATTAAAAATATGTCAATATTCGGTTGAAATACGTTTATTAAAATATTATAGGACAAAGAAGACTTAGATTTGTATTTGCAAAGCTCAAGGCTTCAGGCGCCAGAAATAAATTTAAATAGAACATATGTTTACTTCTTATGCTGCAATGATTACAGATTGATTTGCTTAATTTGCCCACAAAATTCATAGTTGTATGTGAATTGTGTTTGATGATATGGTGCTGAGTAAAGTCAAGTATCTAAAATCCTCTTTCCACTAAAAGGCTAACTTCTTTTAATAACATATTGAAACATATTCCCATGTTTTCAAACATATTGAAATATATGTAAAACATATATAAATATATATATGTCAATAAAATCCTATGTTTCAAACACATCATTATACTAATGTATATATTCCTATTTTTTAAACATATTGAGAACAAGTTCAACTAAATGAAATTTTATATATCATATCAAAATTATCTTTTCTCTCATGTAATTAATGTCAATCTCAAGAACCTTCCGAAATATTTGTGGAACCTTTACAATAACTTTTCTTTCACAGTTTAAGAAATTTATGAAATATTTATAAAAACTCTAAAACCTCATTTCTTTTGAAATATTTCTGTCACACTGAAGAACTATTTTAAAAAGCCGCAAAAATATATGTGTAATAATTTATATTCAATACTCTACTCATATTCAAGACTTAGTTTAAATATACCATTATTAATTTAATTCAAATACTTGTTATTCAACTTTAGAATCATTTTATGAATTAGTAGACATATATTCCATACAAATCGCTTGAAAAGCTTAAGCAACTTGAATGCATTTCAAAGCTGGCAACTTGGCAAAGTTGCCAGACCCGGTTGCAATAGCATAAGTAGCAATTTAGTCAAAGTTGGCAGACTGTTTACCGATGCTAAAGTATTCGGATTATGAACACTCTTAAATGATTAGCTATTTGTACAATAGAAATACAAATAAGTAGCTTATAATTAAGACAGTGGAATTTCCAAAGTGAAACATGTATAAATCATACAATACAGACATACAAAAATAAGTAGATACATATATATACGCATGTACAACAATGTATCTGTATGCATGTATGTATGCGTGTGCATTTGTATCTCGAACTGTGGCGCCTGAAAGCATGCAACGCTTTTTGCCCATTTGTTTGTTGACCCGGACAACTAACCGAACGAAGGCAAAGCACGCGTGTATCTACACACACATTCATGCGAGTGTATGTGTGAGAGAGTGAGTGAGTGTGTGTGTTTTTAGCAATTGCTACTGTAGTGTAATTAGAGATATTAGTTGGTATCATTATGACTTTACCTATGCGTTAGCAGCAATTGGTTGCAGTTTTTGTTTGTTGCTCCTCGTTTCTCCTCTGTTTTTACACTGCTTATACTTTATTAATCTGATGTAATTGTTGTTTTATTTTCGATTGAACTTTTATTAAATTTCTCAGATCTCTGATTTCTTTTTATATGGTAGCACACTTAACTACATGAACACTTTTTGTTTGTCATTGTTTGGGCAAACAGTAAAAAAAATGGCAAAAAATCTTTATAAAATATTACTATATTCCTTTACGTGTATTCTTTTTTTTTTCTTTTTCTTGTTGTTGTTGTTGTTTTTTTGGGTAATTTTTTTTTTTTTTTTTTTTTGTATTAAAGGTGCAGCTTTCCCCGATTGCTTCGTTTGTGGGTTGGTTACTTGATTGAATGCGCCTGCTCACCGAATCGCAATTATGTGTAATCGCAATCTTTATCTCTGTCTGCTTGTCATTTTTTATAGTTTTTTATTTTTATTTGACATTGTATGTTTGTTGTGTGTGTGTGTGTGTTTGCTCTTAGTTTTACATTATCCAAGAACCATTCGCATAGTTGTGTGTTGCCTTTTAATTAAATGTCGTGTGTTTTTGCATGCTGACTTTTTCTTTCAGTATGCCTCCATCTGTGTGTGCGTGAGTGAGTGTGTCTGTGAGTGTGTGTATGTGTGCGTGTTTGTGTGTGTGTGTGTAAGTGTTAGGGGATTCCTTCTTTTGCTAATTTTGCAATTTATTTTATTTTTTTTTAATGATATTATGCGTTTGCTTTTACTAACTCCGGACTCCGACTTCGTTTACGTTTCCGCTTCTGACTTTGACTCCGGCTATAGCTTTGAATGCGGTCGTCGACAGTTTTGTTTTGTAGTACTGGCAATACTGAACTGGCACTGTTATGTTATGCTTGAATGTTGTCGGTGCTGTCGCTGTTGCTGTTGCTGCTGTTGCTGTCGTCACCGTTTGCTGATTTCCCGTTGCCACTTTCCGCGATTGCAAACAACGTTCTAAAGCGCTCGCATACGTCTGCAGTCTGCAGGACATGAGCACGCGACATGGTCACCGCACGCGGCCCAAATCCCGAGTCCAAAGCCCAGCAAATATCGCGTCAACAACGACGACGCAGTCGCAGATGTACGACAACGACAACAACAATAAATACAACGACAACATATACGCTCAGCAACAGCAGCAATGGGGCAATGGAGCATTGGAGCATTGCTGGAGCCGGTGATTGGGAGTCTGAGCAGCATCACAAATCTCTAGCTCTCCTTCGCTCGCGCTTGTAAGCGCTCTCTCTCTCTCTCTCTCTCTTACTCTGCCTACATCTCTCCCAATTTCTCTCTCAGCTCTCATTCAGCTATAAAAATTAAAGGCGCTTTGAGAGACACAAGTGCCGCTGTCTCTGTGTCTCTTATTAAGCGTGTCCCTGACTCTCCCTTCCCTGCCCTTTTCCCTTCCTCCCGCTCTGCATCTGCTTCTCTCGGTGTATTTTACGATTCCGATGTAGGCCAAAAAATACGTAGTGATGGGGCGGTAGCATCAACGCCCCTATTTTACACCATGTAATGGACTTATCTAGGAAAAGTGGGATATTTTTTAGATACTAAAGACCAAACCGAGAGAGAGAGAAACAAAGAGAGCGAAAGAGTCCATACTTATGAGTAGAGTAAAGTTTTTCAACTACAAGACAGTGAGATTGGTACTACCTTCCTTTTCCTCCTTCATTACAACATCCCATCATCCGCCATCCCCCTCAACAACCACCCCACCCCCCACACATCCACCATTTTCAACATTGGGAACACAATTTTGGAGCACTCAACGGGGCTGAAATATATTCTGGCAAAAAATTAAGTTGTTTTAGAGTTAATTCGAAAAGTTTTGGAAAAACTTTTAATTGGTTAGGTGTTGGTTGCTGTACTCGTAGTTGTAGTCGTGTTTCGCTTGTTGGTTTTTCTTATTGTTCCCAGTGTCGGTTGCATCAGCTTCTTCAGGTTAAGCATCACTTAACACTTTACGACGTTCTTGTTGTTGCTCAACTCATCCAACAATAACTCAACTGATTAAGTTCAGCCATTTTTATGAAAATCTCTCTCTCTCTCTCTCTCTCTCTCTCTCTTTTTGACTAATCTCAAATTTTAATAACAACGAGTGTTCGTACAATATTTTTGTACAAGTAATCATATTTTTTTTTTAATTCGTTTTGATGGTCGTTGCAGCTGGCCAAAATGCTTTGGCTTACGGGTATGTTGTTGCCAACAAAATAAAAAAAAAAAACATAAAAAGATCCCTGACCTCGGCAATAGTAATAAATAATTTCAGCACAAGTACGAGTACGAGTATTTTTGAGTATTTTTCGCGTGCTTAACTCTACTTAGCGTGGAAATAAATTTAAGTAATGTACATATACACATATGTTTGTATGTTTATATAGCACATGCACATGTACATATATGCATATGTATGCTGGGTACATAAATAGCGGAATTCCGTCTGCAAAATGTAGAGAAAATAAATAAAAAAATTACTGACAAATTGAATATTTCCATGAATTGAATTCTGTCAAATTGAATGGTGTACGATTTGCCAATCTAATCATGGCACCAAACATCCATACTCTACACTTCAGTCACCAAGCACCGCCCACCGCCCGCTTCCTTACCGCCCACATTCCACACCCCCCTCCCCGTACCCCTCAACAGATCCCATCAGAGAGCACAGCCCAAGCGAATACCCAATTTTGTGTGCGCTCAAAAGTATGCAACACTTTTTGGCTGCGTGTTTTTGCTGTTTAGTTGGCGAACCAATTTTATAGTAGTTGTTGTAGATATTGTTGTTGCTGTGGCTGCTGTTGTAGTTGTAACTGTGGGTAAACCTTTGAGACATACATAATTAATATCCATTGTAAATGGACAGGGACTGAAATAGGTGGACAATCAAATGTGAAATCAAAAGGCACACACTCACACTCACACTCACACACACCTGAACACCAAGAGACAGACTGAACTTTGCCCTCTGCCGCCCACTTGGCGTCACTATTGCCCGTTCATTGCCTTTTGTTATTCCCACACACGCACCTCCACACCTGTATGTGTATACAATGCACGCACACAAACGGTCAGAATGACACACACACACACACACACACACACTCACACACATAGTGAGGGGACACATACAACTTGTCCATGTTAGCGATGTAAATCGCTTTGCAAATACCGATATTGATAATGACAATAATTTAATATTCATTTTAATATATTTGATAATTTAAATTACTGATATCGATTCATTGTATTTCTTAAAGTCTTTAGAATTATTGAGAATATTTTTAATTTTTTTTATACTCTTTCCGTTAGTTTTCCAACTAGACGTCAGGTTGTTATTTTGCTATAATTTATGACTACATATGTTTCTGCGAAGATCACTTGAAAAATTAAATTAAATTGCAGATTTTGACCAAAAAAAAAATTTCGAGCACAGCTTCTTGTCAATAAATCGAGATCATAAGTCGAATGTCCAATGGAAAAGCAATAGAAATATTTTTCAACACAGATTGAAAATTTATATACAGTCATAAAAATATAGATTTTTAATTCATACGAAAAAAACAAGTATAAAAAATAACGAAATAATTATTTTGCAATGTATCGATATTATGTTTACATCACTATTACATATTTATGTGAGTGTGTGTGTGTGTTGTCTTTGTGCTTCATTTACAACTTTACACAACATTGTAAACATAATAACGAGGCGCCTCACGTTGCTCCTGTTGTTACATTCCATGGTGCGGTCCAAAACGGTGGGGTGCTGAGGGGTGTGGGTGTGAGTGTGGTTGTGTGGGGGGTGTGGTGGTGAGCTGCAAAGAGCACACGATGGCCGCCACAGCGTCGTGTTCACTGCTGCTCTCAGCAAGTGGCTGTGGAGTACCTGCCAAGAAGACCAACGCCAACTATTGACATAGTGACACAATCAGACCACACAAACAGCTCTTACACACACACACTCTCACACATATATATATACTTATAAAGAGAGCGGCACACACACATACACACATGCATATGACGACGACAACTTGGCATCTGGGCGGTTGCTGTGGTTGTTATTATTTTTATATTATTTTTTTTGCCAAAAGTGCGCGAGCGCTAAGTAAACACACACACCTTATTCCTCGCTGAATAACTAGGCCAGCAGCTGGAGCTGAAACCGGAGCCGGAGCCGGAGCTGAAGCTGGAGCTGAAGCTGAAACTCAAACTGAAGCCAACAGCAGCATCCATCAGTGAGTGCGATGGAGTATCGTTGGATACGATGGATGCGATGGATGGATGCACGAGAACAAGAATAAAATGAGATGCGGCCGAGCATTTGCGCAGGATCAGGACGAGTGGCCGCTCCTGTTTATTTCTAGCTATCTCTTTCAAACTACATCTCTTTCTCTCTCTCTCTCTCTCTCTCTGTGAGTGCTTAAAGGATATTTTGTTAAATACATATTGTTGTTCTTGTTATTGCTATTGTGTTTTCTACAAGTTGGGAAATTTTTATGCATACGCTTAGCATCCAAATAGATGAGTATTTTCTCTCAGTCTCGCTCTCGCTCTCTTTGCTCTCTCGCCCTCTCTCATAAGCATTGACATTTGTTATTTGTGCGACCGAAATGAGAATTGTTAAGGGGGCATTGGGGAATTTTTTGGTTTGAAGATTGTGTGTGCCTGAATTGTTGTTGTGTATTGTCTGTGTGTGTGTGTGTGTGTGTGTGTGTGTGCAGGCAGGGGGTGGGCAGGGAGGGTAGTGTGACTGACTGAGTGCCTGACTGCGCTCTCACTGCTGTTGGGTTGTTGCTGGCAACTACTACATATACTGCTAGCTGGCATACCATGCCACATGCTTGAGATATTTTTAGTGTTTTGTCACACAAGCAGACATCTGTTTCTGAAATACTTACATACAAAGTCGCGCACAAATATAATTAAGATGTGGAGTCCCCAACGCTGTCACGAGATCCACACAAACACACACACACACACACAGACAGACAGAAATATATGTATATGTACACATGTAAATAAGTAAAAAGTACACAGAAAAAAAGAAAATACGCAATTCCGGCATAAAATGAATACAAAGCGTTGTCAGCAGTTCTGCAATCCCGGATATTCTTAAACCGGGCACGTAATAATTAACTCAAGTACGATTTTTCCAATTCTTCTCTACCAATATTTGGGTTGCAGTGAAATGAAATGTTTTTTGGCTATTCTACTATAATGCTGAACTTTTAATATCTCACATCGGCTTAATGTTTTTTTTTTTTCTGTGTACTTCTTACTGTTGCCATTTTTATGTGCATATTGTGTTAATTTAGCAATTATATACTGAAAACATAAATAAAAAAAAAATACATGCTAAAATCAAGAATTTTAAAACTTGAATTTTAGAATACACCTTGCGTCTGCAAGTATGTTGATTATTTTAATGCTGAGTGATTGCCATTTTATCCGCACTTTGTGTTAATTTCACTAAAATTAAGAATTTTAAACTTATATTTTGGAATGCAATTTTTTTCTGTGTAATCGTATTTGGATATGATTTTGTCGAGCACGTAGAACGTAACTCGACTATTTAAATGTTGCTGTTTTTTTGTGTTGTAAATGTAGTAAATGTATCAATCAGCGTTGCTTTTAATAATGCCTAGAAGCCTAGAAGAATTTTATACCAATATTCAAGGACAAGCACACGCACACACACGCACACATACGCACACAAAGCCGTTGTCATAGCCCTGGGTCCATGGATCTACTCGTATGTCTCTCCGTCCATGGTCCATGGTCCTTGTGGCCGTAGCACACACAAATGCCTACACACACTTTGGCACAACTCAACCGAGTACTCGTAAAACTCATAGAGGGCCCAAAGATGCGCTTGCGTTGTCATCTTCAAGTTGATGCTGCCGTTGCCGTTGCCTTTTCTGTTTTTCTTTTTTCTTTTTTTGCTGTTTTTTGCTTTCTTTTGAGGCCTTGACATGACACATGTCTTGACAAAGCTCATAAGGGTATTCCCAGGCACAAATATGATGTTGCACACGCTCATTTGTTTAAATAATGCGCATAACAAATATGCAAAAAAAGAAGACAAAAAAAAAGCCAACACATTTGATTTGATATACAGTAGGTCAAGTTAATGTTTTGACAATACAAAATAATTTATATATTTGACAACTTTTCTTCCTAGTTCTTGACACAAATTAAATAAAAAGATATAACAAGCAGTTAGGTTATCATCAAATTATAAAAAAAAAAGAGTGAGCATATTTGTACTTTGTCAAAACATTTAGCTAACGAACTGTGCATACATATGTATATGCTTCAGCCTTTGTTTACAATACATCAAATGAAACTTTTTGATTACAGCTCCTTTTGACTCTTAGAACAAGTTAAATTAAATTATGTGCATTTTTTATTTTGTCAAACCCATTACTTGACTAACTGTATGTGCTTTTAGACTGTGTACATAATTTGACTTATTAGTCAAATGTATCTGAAGGAAAATACGTTTTACATCGCTGAAAAGTATGCAGCAAATTTGACATGAAACTCATAAACCGGAAGAGGAACGGGAAGTGAAACGGGAAGTGAAACAGGAAGCAGAAGAGGAGACCGAATGAAAGTTTGTTTATTTATTTAACTAAACGACGAGCTTGTCAGCTGAAGAGGAACAGTAAATGATACCATTATACATTATATCGAAATATGCTGACCTCACCGAGCACTCAACTTTGTCCAGCGCCATGAAAGGAAGCCAATCGATATGCACCAGTTTTTAAATTCAATTCTGTCAATGGCACCCAGCAAAAAAAAAAAAAAAGAAGAAAAACGGCGAAAAGCTTCGTTTGAATGGATTGCCCAACCCAGCCCAAAACCCAAAGCCCCGTAGGCTTATGGTACATCAGAATGAAGAGGATGCGCTTCATTGAATGCACTTTATGCTGAAATTTTAATTACCAATCAATTTATTCAATTAGTTAATATTACAAAATTAAAAATAAATTCAAGAATTAAATGTTGTATTCGATGTATCAAAATTTGATTTAAATCTGTACTTTTCACAGCAATCTATGGCTTTTATTTTGAAATTTTCAACAGTTTATAAATTGCCAAAAAAAAAAAAACAAAAAAAAAACAGAAAAATATTGTTAAAGTGAGAAAAAGAGAAAGTGAAAAGATGCGTTGCCGATTTCCAAAATGCCCACTTTTTAGACTAATGATATGGAGAAGTTTTAAGAAACAAAAAGAACACAAGTTATCATTTTTTCTAGCTGCCCTTATACCATTGCTATTTTCCATTTTTATACTCGTCCTGCGATCTGCGGCCGAAATTGAGACGGAAGAAGATCACAACAACACAATGAGGATCATTCATTATGAGCTTTGGTGGCAAAGACTTGTAAATAAGATCAATAACCGGCGAGATCAGATGACCAAGGAGCGTGCCGAGTAAGTTTTGAATCGAACGTCGCATAATATTCGGAAAAAAAAAAGAAATCCATTTTGTTGAGCAATCCAATATTTAGTTTCCAGAGCAACGTCTTTGTGCCGAAGATAACACTGGGCTATGCCCCAAACTCGACGGCGGGCATCCGGAAACTGATCGAAGGGGTTATCCGTAGCATGGATATGACGCCGTCCCAGGTTTCCAGCTTCGCTGACTGCGAGGAGCTACGAATTCGAGCCTATTCGGAGCACTTTATTGCCAGCATCTGTTTTGACAATGTCGACGAGTCACAGCGTGGACTTCCCCTAAAACTGCACTTTTCGATCCTAATGCCATCCGAACTGAGGCACTACGAGGACAGTTGGATTGGCAATAACTGGATAGTCGATTCCGTATATCATGCTCGAAAGGGGGGAAATATCGACACCGTTAATGGCTCCATCTCCAACTACGTTCGAGAAGGCTTCATATCACTGCAGTATTATATTAGCATTGAGTACCTGCTGATTGCATCTGGCAACGACAAGGTACCGGAAGTCATTCTCCGCGGCTATTCGTTAAATGATAATATTTATAATATGTTATCCTTGGGCGTTAATACACCTGTGGTAGTGCTATTACTTGGATTCATGTTTCCAGTAACCATCTTTACAAAGGTCAGTATAAGAATACTCATTTTCTAATTTGATTTGATTTTAAACTTTGATTTTAAATGAATTTGATTTTGATTTCATGTGATTTTGATTGGACTTTGAATTGATCTTGATTTGAAATTGATTTGATCATTTTTTGATTGATTTGATTTTGGTCTGAAATTGGTTTTATTTTGATTTGATATTGATTTGATTTTAATTTGATTTTAATTTTATCCTAATCTTGACTTCCATTTTGATATTGATTTTGATATTCTCGTCAAAATCGTACCAGCCGATCTATAGGCAGTCTTTAATGGGTTTAAGACATACAAATGTCGCGTTCTCGATTCTGGAAATATCCATAACATTTGATTTTAATTTTAATTTGGATCTTAATTTTAATATTCATTTTGATTTTGATTTTTAACTCAAATTTAAATGTATGCTTGACTTATATAGGAAATCGTAGAGGAACGTGCGCTCGGCATTCATTTCGCGTTGAACACGAATCATCAGGCGACACGAATTCAATTCGCCGTGTGGTATTTGAACGGACTTTGCCTGTTGCTGGTGACATGTTTGGTGTTCACGCTGATGTTGAAGGTAAACAGATTGTTGCTGTTGTTGTGTTGTTGTGTTGTTGTGTTATTATGTTGTGCACGAATAAGTTAACTGTTTGCAGATTAATTGGGGTGGACATGCATCGTTCTTCAGCAAATGTCCATGGTCGTTAATGCTCATCTTTTTCGTGTCGTACGTTTTATCCGCCGTCGCATTTGCGATACTGCTGGGCGTTATAATGGGATCCACTAAAATGGTGGTCGCTATTGTTCCAGTTTATTGGATATTGGCATCGTTACCGTTACTGACAGGCCAAACGATTGATTCCACCTGGGGTTATTTTCTATTAATTGTGGCCTCCGTCCTCCTGTGCAATGTGACAATGTGTCGAGGACTGCGACGAATTCTGTGCCTAGAGTACGTCGAAAGAATGAATGTGAAAGAATATTTCATGTCCAAGATCATAGCCAGAGACTCGACACTTTTAATGTTTATCGGTGTGTTCTACATACAGACCTGTTTATATGTGCTACTGGCCTTAATTCTAGATGGCAATATCTGCCCCTGTCTGCTGAGATTGATCAAGTGCACGCCGTGTCGTCTGTTGTTCGTCCGGCTTCGAAGATGGTATAAACGACGAGCCCGACGAAGACAACAGAAATTAGAGTCTGAAGCGGATAATCTTTCCCAGCGTATATCAAATCTGACCGAACAAAGCGAAGAATTCACCAATACGGTGCAACTTTATAGAGAAGAAATAAGAACGAGTGCAAAGAGGATAAATAACAGTAGTCGATCCACTCGAGTATCCAACAACGAGACTCCAAGTAACGAGAATACTACTAGTAGTAGTCATATCGATTCCAGCGACCAATTATCAAATGACACTCAACTATCGATGTCTGCCAGTCTGCCCGAAAAGGAGCGATTCATTCGGCGGAGCGACTACGAACTGAGAGCGGACAATCAAAGCGATAAATCGACCACATATTACCTGCAGCAGGAGCACATGGATGAATCGCAAGTTGATGAATCAAGTCCTGTTGTCATCGAGTTTAAAAACGTGTGGAAGAAGTACTCGAAAACCTTTGAGGTGCGTAACTTTTCACTGAAGGTGTATCTGAATGAAACGATGGTTCTATTGGGTCATAATGCCTCTGGCAAGACATCAATATTGAATATGATTTGTGGCGTTACATTGCCAACTCTCGGTAGCATTTATATTTCCGGTCATGATGTGGTCAAGCAATCCTCGCGTGCCTATAAAAATGTTGGCTTATCCCTACACAATCTGATCCTATTCAGCGAGTTCACCTTTTCCGAACACATCGTTTACCTGTGCCGTCTGCGTGGCATGTCGCTAGCCCAATCCCAAAGTGATGCCGCATCCTATATGCAGTCGTTGAATGTGCAACATTTGAAAGACACACATGTCAACATGCTCACAACTGGCCAGAAGCGACTACTCCAAATGCTATGCGCCTTTGCGGGTCGCACCAAAATCGTCCTGCTGGACAAACCCATGGAAGGCGTTGACGCTGAGAAACGCAGACTCTTCTATAACTTTGCCCAGCGCGAGAGACAGAATCGCACCATATTTTTAACGACAAATTTTCCCCACGTGGCTAGAAATCTGGCTGATCGCATTGGCATCTTGATCAACGGAAATTTGCATGCCTGCGGCACTGAAAGGGCTCTGCTAAAGCTGGACAAGAATGTATATCGTTTGGTAAGAAACAACTAAAAATAACAGTCTCTGTTAAGTACAGCACGCACCACAACTCAAGTCAATTGCTTTTCAATTTCAAATTTTTAAATTAAAAAATTGTTTGGTAATACAATTTTTATTGCTGATTGCGGGCACATTTTAGAAAACTACATGTCAATTTTGTTGCTTCTAGCTCTTGCCGTCTTTGTAATATGTTTATAAAGTCTTTTGCTTTTAATAGAATTTTTAAGGCCTCTTTAATTTTTTATTCAATTTTAACTAATAAAAATATAATTGATCAGCACGTACAAATATTAGAAAACTACAAATCAATTTTGATGCTTCTAGCTCTTGCCATTCTTGTAATCTGAGGAGATCTGATGTCAACTAGATAATATTTAAAAAAAAAAAAAAAATACTAAGAATTTCTCAATTTCCCTACAGATGTGCTATCTAGAACCACAATGTGATTTTCTCAAGCTTTTCAATTATTGTGCCTATTATATACCGAGTATTGAGATCGAACTAAAAAGGGGCGATTCAGCTGTTTTTCTGGTCGAACACTTTGACTTGGACCGATTGATGAAGCTGATGAATTTGCTGACGAGAAACAAGAAGACTCTTCATGTCGAGGGCTATCAACTGATGACGCCCAATGTGGAGCATGTTCTACTCAAGGCCATGATGCACAAGCATAAGAATTCTTTTGTCAATTACACACTTTTCAATTTGGCTACCCGAATCCGTCACGTCGAGGAGTTGCAGCGTTCGATGAAGAGATTCTTCTTTTTGCCGAATATTAGCGTGTTCCTCAGGCACTTGGATGTTGTGCTCCGCAAGCGTTGTCTCATGGACATGCGTGATTATTGTATGCCATTAATGCAGATCTTTTTCCCTGGTGTCATTTGTGCCATTATTTTGTCGATGCCACATTTAGTACAGGATCGCAAAGTTCTCCAGAGTACCACATTTACAATGAATCGTTTTGAAGATTCAGTCACGTTGCTTAAACAGATGTCTTCAGTGGATCCTGTGCTAGCTGCCAGCAAGCATTATCATGATCATGCCTCAGCTGGTCAGACCCTTATCGACTTGAACCATAATGATGATATCTTGGATTCCATAAGGCTATTCATGACCAGCAAATATCTTGTTACGGATCTGGATTTCGTTTTAGCGGCCACTTTCAGTGATGATTACGTCGAGGCCTTATATAACAGCAATCTCGTTAATTCCGCCCCCGTCAGTCTTACTCTTGTAATGAATGCATTGGCCGTGTGAGTCGCTTTTATTTTATTTTTTAATTAATTTCTTTTTTATTTAAATAACAAGCGCGGTACACAAAGTGAATGTAATAAAGTTGGGCATGGGCCTATTTTATTGTGGCTCGTTTCAGCTCCAGCAGGAAACCTGATTTTATTTAATAATAATTTTTCTCATAAATCAAAGCACATTATCCATTATATATGATATAATTTTATCGAAGGAATCCTTAGGAATCTCTAATTTGTAATATCCAATTTATTCTAAATCAACAATTGTCTTCATTCGTCCATATGAAAACCTATAAACTAATAGCATTCTCTTTTAGTGTGCATGCGCATTAAAATTGTTTTAGAATTTTTATACGCCCAACTCTGCTCTTAAAATAAAATAAAAGACAAGTGGGAAAAGCTATAGTCAAACTCCCGACTTTGGCATACCCGTTACTTATTTAAATAAATTTTAAATTATTTTTTTTTCATGCTTTTAGTAACTTACATTGAAACTTAAATAAGAGATGCTTCCTTCTCCCTGTAACATACATTGCAACAAATACAATACCCCCTTTAACATATTTTTTAAGTAACGGGTATAAAAAACAAAGTCTCTGCACACATAATAAAACTCATAGTCCCCCAGTGAGCAAAGTCTGATAATAAACCCGGAAGTAAATCAAGAAATAATTTTATTGCAGTGTCGGTGCAAAGGGAAGGGGTCTGTCACAGTCGAGCACACTCGACTTTAGTTTCTTCTTGCTTGTTAATTGTATTATTAATTTGCACATTATTTACAGCGGCTTTGTTGGTCCCAGTTCGGGAATCAACGTGAAACTGGAGCTGTTGCCCTTCTCCACCATGCACAGAGCACATTTGGAAGATTCGCTCGAGCGTCTGGACTGGGTCTTTAAAGTGATGTCAAGTTTCTGTTTCTGTTGCGTTTGGGCGCTGCCAATGCTCAATTTTGGCTTGGGGCGTGGCCAGCCATATGGTCGAGTTGAACTGATTGCTGGTATGCGCTTCAGCACCCTCAGCATAGGCAGCTTTATCTATGGCATGACCAAGTTTGTCCTCAGTCTGATACCCCTCAATGCAGTCATGCTCATGTTTAACAATGCCCTATTTTTTGATACTTATGATAACTGTGAGTAACTACAGACCCCCCTCCCCATCCGATTACAGCACCGATTCTTATCCTACCTATTGCAGATAAGTACATCTATATAGTGCTGATTACCGGCCTGTATGTTTTATCTATAGATATTTTGGTTTCCTATTGGATATCAGAAATGCGAGTTGGCTATGTCATAGTCATGGTGTTTTATACAATGGGCATTTTACTTTATCTCACACTTTCCGAAATGCCCAATGTTCATGTAGACGATTTTGATGATATCTTCAGAATACATCCGTTCTATAATTTAATACAAAATCTGATGCAGGCTGACAATCAATCGGAAATATCCCATATATGTGCCGATGACCAGAGCTTTGAAACGAGCGTTTATTTGGAGCAGTGCCAGAAAACACCAAATTGCTGTGGTGAGTGACCTTTTAAATGGATTTATCAATTTTTACACTCTTGAACAGAGGTCGCAAATATCACTCAACACCTGAAGCGCTATTGTCGAACACAGGGAAAAAAACAGAGACCGTAATCATTATAAGTTATATTATAAAAATTAAAAAGTAATGATTATTTAAAGATTTTTAAGGATTTACTTCAATGATAATGATTAATCTTGAGCAAACAAATGAAACTCACAAGTAATCATTTCGTGTGATTATTTTTTCGCTCAAAATAAAACTCACTTTTAAAAAGTTTATGTAATCATTTTAAAGTTTTTTTTTTCTTTTTCGTTTCTGCGTTTCTTTTAAAGGGATATGCAAAAATATTGGGTAATAATCCTGTACAAAAGCCATGAATTTAAAGTGAGTTTTACTTTGAGTGAAAAAAATTAAAATCATAAATAATGATTATTTGTGAGTTTTATTATTTCTCTCAAATTTAATCATTATCATTATTTTGTGTTTTTTTTTTGTACATGTATTCTAGTCATTAATTTTTTGACGTGAACAAATTTCAATAATCATTATTTGCGGACCCTGAAAAAAACCTATCGAAATGCCACCTTCAATTCTCATTTTTGTTTCCCGCTATCATTGCTTTTTATGTTTTCTGATTTGTTCTGGTTTTTGTTCTGATAATTGTTTGCAACCTCTATTTGATGAAGTTCTTAACTCCAGACTTTAAATATTTAGTGTATGTTTGGAATTGTGATATTTTTATTTTTTAGTGAGTCCACAGCAGGACTTTTTCGCATTGGAGCTTTTGTGGTCCACATATATTTGTATTGTCCTGATCTGGGCCGTTTTCTACGTATTAAACTTTATGAGTAGGCCGAAATTGAAGACGCAGAAGCGAATGGGCAAAGACATCAGAGATAGCAAGTAAGTAAATAGTTTTTATTATTAAAAAATTCTAAAATACTATAGATAAGTAACATAAAAGTTGGGGAATTATGTATTAAAGACAACACTTTGTAAATAAACTAAACTAATCTGATATCATCATTATAGCCCTGACAGTTGCTATGACCAAAACGTGATCCATTTTAGTAGCCGGAGTGATCGGGACAAGACATGGATCAAAGAGAAAATACGTGCCCGTACACTGGAGCGTCCTGATATAAGAAACAAGGCGTTAAATGTTGAGAATCTGGGCGTATTCTTTGGCACAAATGTGGTCCTACACCGGATAAATTTTATATTGGAACGGTATGTGTCTTAACATTTAGCTATTGGTAAATACATCAACAGACTGCATTTGCATATTAGAATTCTTATTTTTATAGGATACAGTATTGTACTCAATTTTTTTAAATAAATTATTCTAGCTTTTATTTTTTATATATTTAGGTATTAGGTGTGTTGTAAATTAATTTGTTTTAATTATTTTTCTAGTTATGGTATACTTTCTAAACGTAAACGTAATTACTATTGCATATTTGAAACTTACCCCTTTATTTTTTAAGAATTCAATATAATTAGAAGTGAAATCTTTGTATTCCATAATATTTTAGTCATCAAGCCCTGTGTGTGGTTGGAGTTAATGGATCGGGTAAAACGGTGTTGATCAAATCCATTTTGGGAACAATCGCCCACAGTACGGGAACGATCCACAGCTATTGTAATCCATTCTATCGACGCGAGGAGGAAGCGAATTGTATGCATCTGGCGTATTGTCCACAGGACGATGACATCGAGGATGAATTAACTGTGACGGAGGTTGTTCAATTTGTTCTCATAATACGGGGACTGAATAAGGAAAATGTATTCTTCGAGACAAACAATCTGTTGCGAATGTTTGATCTGTACAACAGTCGCTTCCATTTGTTGTCGGCCTGCAGTCGAGGAGTGTTGAAGCGATTGAATATTGCGATGGCCTTGATTGGCTATGCTGGGCTCATTTTGATGGATGATCCCTTCTCGTACCTCGACGCGAGCAGTTGGCGAAAAATCTACTCGATTCTCGAATCACAATGCCAGCACGGCCAGGCGGTGCTCTATACCAGCTCGGATCCCCGATACTCTGACTTGTCCAACCGCACGGCCATTCTCCAGTCCCCGAGTGTGGCCATCATCGGGGACAGACAGGAGCTGCAGCTGGGGCACTTTGCGGCGTACTTTGTCGTCGAGGCGCACATTAAAATTCACAAGTTGAAGCATAACGAGTCGGAGCCAATGGAGAATTGGCCCAGTGAGGACAAGTGCAATCACATGCAGATATGCTCAATAGTTGAACACATCTTTCCGCATGCGATCATCAAGTATGTATTCAATTGGGCATTAAAATGTATACAAATGTCGAGTATGCTCGACTGTAGCACCGCCCACTAGTTTTATTTTAAGGGGGACCCTTAACTTTTCAAAAATTCAAAATTCAAGTTTTAATATTTAGTCCCTCCTGTCATAATAAACTGAACTTAATTCTGCAAATAAACTACGATGAACAATTTTCATGAAAATCTGTATAATAGTATAGTCAAAAAAATGATCGACTTAATTTACTTGAAAGTTGCTTTCGCGAAAATCGGAATGTTGATTTATCGATGTATCACAATTCAAGTATTTATCATTTTATCATATAATTAATTTATATAATTTCAGATCCAGAAACAGGCATATGGTATCCTTTTGGCTCTCAAGCACAACGTTTTCCATGTCGCACATCTTGGAGACGCTACACAAAAATATGAATACCTTCTATGCATATTCAATTCAAACGCCGTCCATTAAATCAATATTTGGTAACATGGTCGAGGGACAGAATCGATTTGTGCAAATATCCGAGGATGAAGATAGTGAACTCTTATTGGCAAATTGATGATATTGACAATTCCTAGCGCATTCATTTACATTGTATCATTTCCCTTGTTCAACTTTTAAACTAAGGCTAGCTTAAGTCTGGGCGTGGCCCATATAAAGTACTATTGATTTTATATGTGAACCGCACATGGTTTTTCATTCAACTAACTTGCTCAAGTCTAAAAACTACCAGTCAAAAAGTCTTAATTTTTTGAATTTAAAAAGAAATTTGATTAATGCAAAGACTCAATTCGATCCGATAATTTATTATATATATTCTAACTTAGATTTTACTAATTATACTAATCTTTGTTTTATATGAAACTGTACATTTTTGGACCAAGAAACTATTAATTACAGCACTTTTCTTGACCACAAGATAAAAAACCGAACCTTAATCCATATATAAATAACAATTATCCCATAATATAACTGATGAATAATGTGACACATGATTGCCATCCGAGTAATATATTAATGAAACAGAAGAAAAAGTACAAAGAGTACAAATCGCGTGCTTATTCGTATTCGCATTTGAAAGACGCCTCCAATTTATCTGAGGAATTTATGACAAATTTCGTACTCGTACCTAACTGAAAGAAACGACGTGAACAACAACAGAGAACAACGAACGATTCATGTCAGCATCAAAACTGACAGACCGTACAATTGGCCATCAAGGAGACCTAAACTCACCCTACAAGTAATCAAGTTAAAAATAATATACCCAACCCCCTCCCATCTTGTGCAGGGCACAATGCGAAGCAACGAGAACAACAAAAATAATAAAAACGACAAGTTGTGTTTGCAGCACACTATTTGTGTATAATATTTAAAGTAATGTTAGTACACTCATTTCACTTATATGTAAATCTAAATATATAAAATGCAAGTATGAGTATGTATTTGTACACAGAAATAAAAATCCGGGATATTTAGCCCGAATTCAATCCGAAACGTTGTTAGAAGTGGGGTAATCTCGGAGTTTCTTAAACCAAGAATGATATACTTGATTTTTTCAATCCCGAATTCAATCCTGAAATATTGTAATTCATGCTAAAAATTTTGTATTAATTAAAATGGTTTTTTTTTAATTTTTTTTTTTAAGGTTTTTTTAACATTTTTTTTTAATTTTTTTTAAATATATTTTTTTTAACTTTTTTTATGACGGGAGTTATGTATTTTTATTTGAGAGTGGTGATCAACGGGATATTTTAAGAATTTCTTAGCTTGAATCAAGTAATTCGGGCTTATTTCCCCATTTCAATTCTGATACAGGCATAATTAATCTTGGAGACATATTTAAAAAATGCATGCTTAAATTAAGTATTTTAAACTTGATTTTAGAATGGCTTTTTTCTGTGTAGTGTTCACATAATTGGCTTAATATAGAAATTTATTTGCCTAAAGCAACCAACACCTGTTGCTTTTATTTAGCAAAAATTAAACGATGATTTAAATATGTCGTGTATTTCATACAAATTTTTGGCACATATGTGTGCATTCTTCAGTTAATTTGGAAATTTTCTTAAGCAAGCATTAATTTTTAGATATAAATAAAAACATAAAAAATCATAAATGTGAATATTTGAATTTTAGTGCGATTTGTGTGTACATATGTACATTAGAGTGCATCGATTTTTTTACAAAAAATAGTAATCCATTTTTGTAAACTATGGGCCAATTTACCAAGAAACCATATTTTAATAAAATTTTAATAAAATAATGTACATACCTTTGGTTAACATATGATAATATTTCTATAATTGTATTAACGATTTGTCACTTTGTCATTTTAAATTAAATTCTCACTATATGGTAAGTTATATAACATTAAAAATCATTTCAATATTAATGCAAGGGTATATTTGCTTCGGCGCTAAATAAAAAACTTCTCTAGCATTTTTGACTTTTTCTCAATTTCGTATTGCAAGTTTTCTTCTATTTTTTTTGTGGTATGTGAATACTGATAGGGCCTCTTCAGAAGATGCATAAAAAATGCAATATGCGAGTATTTGAGCAGGCGAATGCTTCATTTTTGGTGAAAAATTTATAAATAGGTTTGAGGCCCAGAGAGCTGCTCAGATCTGAGAGAGAGAGAGAGAGCTCTGGGTCTATGTGAATTGCATATGGATGGCATATAAATTATTTTCATCTGGGATTTTTTCTTATGAGCACAATTAGTCTGTGCGAAAAGGTTGAATAAACTATTTGTTAGGCCTACACTGCGCCCATGCTCCTCTGGGCTCTACAGGATTAATATGGCACCCAGCAAACAACCAACAACAACAACAGCAACAATAACAACAACGACAACGACAACTAAACGCATCATTTGTTTAGCAATATTATTTGTCATATTGTTGTTCCCATTGGGCACACACGAGGTGAGTCGTGACCTGTGCAAGGGGTCAGATGATGATGCATCTGATTGTGCCAAATCCCCTGAAGCTTTGTCAGCGCCCGTACGGAAGATTAATCCACGACGTGCTGCAAAAACGAAATTTAAATTCCATAAAATCGAGCGCATGGACGAGGACAATGGTGAGGATATGAATGACGATGATAACGATTCAGAGAATGTGGTAAACGATGATGGGCAATCGGAGCAAATAGATGAGCCAAATTCAGCTGGGAAAGAGGAGGATGACGACGACCAGGAAGTTGAGGATGAGGATGAAAACGATGATAACGATGACAACGATGACAACGATGACAACGATGATAACGAAGCGGAAGCGGAAACTGAAGACGATGCTGAAGAGGCGGAAGATAAACCCTCTTTATTCAGTCGAATTTTGACCATATTCACAAGCGATGTCGAAAATGAGACAGCAACAGAGCGCTCAAAAGAAAAAGACAACGAGAAAGCGAAAGCGAAAGCTAAAGAGAGTCAGTCAAAATATCCGAATATAATCAATTGGTTCCACTGGCTGATCGATCAAACTGGCGACGACGATGCCGCTCAAGTGGGCAAAAAAAAAGAGAAGCCCAAAAATGTGATCACAAGCGACATTGATTGGCTCACATATTTAAAGCGTTGGCCTTTCAACAGCATTTTCCCAGAGACGCCAGATCGTAAAGATCGTAACCGGCAGCGGGCCAAGGATAAACAGCAGCAACAACAACAGCAGCAGCAACAACAGGATGCGGAGAGAGCGGCGTCGAGGCATCAACAGTCAAAGAGCGAGGAGTACATGGAGCTGCTCATCCACTCACTGCCGGCGTTCATTGGGAATGTAGCGCAAGTGAAGAGCGGCGAGTGTCACCAGCAGCTGGAGATGCTGCATCAACAGTTGAGATCCCACAAACTGTGGACGTTGCAGAGTAAGAGGCGTTGGGGTCTTAACCAGGCATTACAACCGAAACGAAGATCGCTTTCAGTTACGGTTTCGGTTATGTTCGCATTTATTATTTCGATTATTGGTTACGCAAAATCCGGTTTTTGTTTGTTTCGGTTTTGAAATACCGGTATGGTTTCAGTTCACAAAAAAAATTTCTTTTGCAAAAATATATGCATTTCATTTAACAAATTTATTTTATTTGCGCTTACTCAGTGCTATAAAAATTCGATCATGAATATCACAAAAAAAAATTCAAAATTAAACATACAAAAATTCAAATCAAAATTAAAACATTAAAAATAAAATTCAAAACTAATAAGACTTATGAATAGGAAAAAATCAAAACATTTCAAAATTTTTCGTTTTAAATTATTCTGAACTTGCTTTTTACCTTTTTAATTTCTTTTTTTTTTATGAAAACCCGAAATTAACCCTTATAAATGAAACGGTTACTAAACGGTTATTTCTATTTACAGAGTTTCGGTTTTAAAGTTTCGGTCAAATGAAAATTTTATTTTCGGTTACGGTTTCAGTTACGGTTTTAAATTTCAATCGGTTTTTACCGGTTAAAGGTTACGGTTTCGGTTTGGGTTTTAATCCCTGGTCTTAACATATCATTCCTGAAAAGATTTTCATGACGAAATCCCATTATTTTGGCCCCCAAATTCATTCTGCATTCAAATATTATTAGCCTTCAGTTTTTCAAAAAATCATCAAAATTTTGCCATGTTTTTTGCCGCCTTCCGCAAATTCCAAAAAAGCGAAAGAATTTGTTGTAAACACACCCTTACTCCTAAATGCATGCAGTAATTATTTATACCATTATTTATTGTAGTGCTCGATGCGACCGGTAAAATTGGCGCCGGACTTTTACGTGGCAACATTAACCAGTTTGGTGACTTTGACCAATGCACCCAGGTGTCCGCATCCATGAAGGGGCCAAAGTCGGGAAAGGCGACGCGCCTGCTCGGCAAATATTGCCTGGCCCAGATTGAGATGCGTTCGACCACAAATGAGCTTAAGGATCCATTGCACTTGCTTCATGGACGTGGCCTCTGGCACGCACACTTAAAGAACGTAAGTGTTTGAGCTCGCAGAAGGAGCAGCAGTTCCGTCTAATCGGGAATTCATTGTCAGCCAAAGCACTTTGCGCCGCGCTATAGCATTGCCAACTGGGGCATCTGCCTGCCACACGCCTGTTCCGCCCACGTGGTGCACACCATAATTGAGACGAGTCTGCGGCCTTATAACGACACGGGGATTGAGTTCCACATCGAAGTGCGGGACGAGCACTGCACCACAAAGCGGCGCAAGAACTTCATGAAGCTACTCTCCAAGGACAATAACCTGGCTATGGGCATGTGAGTAAGCCACGCCAAAATACCTAAGCAAAATAATTTTATTTTTAAGAAACTTTCTTTTGGTAAGTACCAAAAAAGGTTTCCTACTTTCGTATTGCATTTGCATTATATTAAAAAATTACCTCATAAATTATGTGTGTAAGTCGGGAATCGAGTTAAATATCGAAATCTAAAAGTCAATGATATATGTATGTATCTTCAAACCTTATAAAAAAAAACCTCTTTACGAGGTAAAAGTCTAGTGACGAACACATTTTTATGCTTCATACCAATGCAAAAATTTTTTTTAAAATAATTAAATATACTGTTTCAACGATATATAGATCACATCTATAGCTTCTATAGTTTGGATGCTATAGGTGATTTAACTTTAGCGGGTTTTGCGATTTCCCGCTAAACTAGCTTTTTTTAAAAAAGTCGTGGAACAAACGTTTCTAAATTTTTGATCGGGAACAAACCCTCATTCAAACTTCTAAGCTTAATCAACGATTTGATCCAAACAAACAAACAAACAGACTGACTTTTCATTTTAATTTCGGAATGCCACTAAAAATTATAAGATTAATTATCTTTTGAACCAGTGGTCTTACAATAAAGATGTTTCTCTATTTTTAATAATTTTCCCTACTCGACCCATATTCTAAGAATATTCGTCTGAAAATCAATATTGAATTCCAACTCCACAGATTTGGCATCGCCACCCTTGGCTTTGCCTGCATCTTGTCCAGCGTCTGGGAGCACTGGGATTGGATCAGCAGCAAGCTGTTGCGTCTGAACACGTCCGACAATTCCGAGTCGACACAGGCAGACTCTTTGGAGACTGATGAAACGGAGCGAACGGAAGAAGTGAATGAGTCTGAAAGTTCACCAACTGAAAAGGGTCAGGAGGAGGAAATCTCTCCGGGTTTACATTTGAGAATTCTGAGCGCATTCTCGCCGCAACGCACCTGGCAATCGCTGGTGTCTCTAGATGGTCCCGATATCGAGTTTCCACTTATTCACCTACTCAAGATATTGGCCACCTTCATGCTCTACGTGAATCTCAAATTCATCATGGCCGGACACCTGCCCATAACAAACCGAGACGCATTTGTCGGCACCGTCAATCGCTATTGGAGCCTCGCGTACCGTGTTCCCTTGCTCTACGGCGACATGCTGCTCCTACTGAGCGGGTTTCTGGTTGCCCACAAGCTATCCCATGAAATGGAGACCACCTGCCGCCTAAGTTTCCTGAAGAATGTCGCTACCAAGGCGTGTCGTTACGTGCCCAGCATTCTGGCTGTACTCGGCTTCCAGACATGGATACTTCCTCACCTGGGCGCTGGTCCCCTCTGGAATCTGTTGGTGGGCGAGAATGCGCGTCTCTGCGAGGAGAACATGTGGCGCAGTGCTCTGAGTATTCAAAATACTGCCGATCTGGAAGAGATGGTAAGAACTATCTTCAAACTGCCGCATACGGTGTTAAAGATTCCCCAGAAACGGATTTTCTCTAAGACAAGTAAATCAACGAGTTGTCTGTATGGAATGGAAAAAAGTACAAGATTCAACTGCCTTTTCTCTGTAAAAAGATGGTTTTTATAGATTCTATGCATCGGAAACATTCCCACCCATGTGTTTACAGAAGTTTTTTCTATTTATCGGAAACTCTTCCATCGATATTTCATATAAAGATGGCTTATAAAATCAAAAACTCTTTCCTTTAAGTAACACATTTTAGAAAATACTTTCCATATATAGAAAATTCTCCCTGTCAAATGAAACAGACTTCCCAAAATACTTTCCATATGCAGGGGTGGTCAAAAGTATTTACAAAACACTTAAAGCTAAATCTACTTATAATTTTAAAATACTTCATGTTAATTTACAAGTTTCCTTAACTCATTAAGTATCCACTTTTTTAACTTTTTTCCTCGATCTCAAACAAAAAATGTTTTGATGCAAAAACATTCTTCAAACAATTCTAATTGTGACTGCAAAAAAAGGTTTTTCAAAAATCTCTTCGCTAGTATTTTTTATAATATTTTGCAGTTTTCAAAAAATTAAGTAAGTTAAAATTATGAGTAGATTTAACTTTAAGTGTTGTGTAAATACTTTTGAACTATGATATGATTATGATAACCTACCCGTAGTAATAGCAATAAAAAAAGATAATCCTCATATTAGTAGTCCTTCCATTTCAGTGCTCGCCACTCACAGTACAACTTTCATTGGACTTGCAACTCTATTTCCTGGGTGCCCTGGTCGTGTGGCTCTATTTCACCGATCCGGAAGCTGGATTTTTCCTTTGCGGCGCCTTTCATGCTATATCCGTTGCGTCACGTTATTCACGCACCCAGCGCGATCATCTGGCACCATCCCTTTTCCATGGCATTCAGTGTGTAACCAATCGGAATCTATAAAAACTTAATGCTAATGTTATTTTACTCATTTCCCGCAGTGTCAGTAAATTCTATCGTACTGCGAATCTGATCTACGCATCACCAATCACTCGGGCCACCACTTATCTGCTGGGCATCGGAGCTGGACTGTTGTTTCGCAGCGAGTCGGGAATCTTTCGGATTGCTCCGCGTTTCAGGCGAGCGGGCTGGGCACTCGCCATGCTGGCTATAGTCTGGTGCTTCTGGTCACCAGCGTCGGGTTTACGGAGCAAATACGTCTACAAGTCAAGCGATGCCGCTGCCTACTTGGCATGGAGTCCATTGATACTTGGCCTGGGCATTTGTTGGTCCATTCTTATGGCTCCATTGGATAAGAGTACGGTGCAACGCTTTCCGAATATTGCGCGACCAGTGCTTCTCCTGTCACGCATTGAAATTCCACTGCAACTGGCCAGCTATATGGTTGTGCTATGGAATACAGCAAGTGTGAAGGAGCCACATCAATTCCTTATATCCGATTTGGTAAATCCATTTAAATGGTTTTCTTCAAGAGCTGTATAAATTGTCCGTCCTTCAACAGATAAACCTTCAGGAAGTTGGATGCATTGTGATTGTCGCAATTATCGTAGCTTTCCTCATTGACTTTCCCGCACGAGAGATTGGACTTTTGATACTTGATTTCAACTTTAGCGATCCTCTGCTGCCAAACATTAAGGATAATTCAGCTGAAAATGCATCCAATGAGGAGAGCACGGATCATAAGTCGGATTCTCCAGAACCAACTGATTCGATTTGGCCCTCTGAATCGGATCCAGAAGATGAGAAATCTTCCGAGTAATGTAATGTTTAAATTACAATTATTTAATTCTATTTATAATTAGTTCCATATTAAAGATCGTAACGAATTCAAGAATTACACAAATTGTTAATCTTCAAATAGTGATGCTCCGCAGTCACTTCTGCTTATCGACTACGTCAGATGATAATTGTAATTACAAAGAATGTTCATTCATAATTAAGTACCTTTCAAGTTTATTGTATAAATTGCCAAAGTATAGCAAATACTTCATAGGAATGCATACACTGCTTTGCAGCAGGTAACTACTATAATCCTAAACCTATTAGTCTTTGGCACAAGCCTGTCGGTGGCGATTGGGCGATCGGATGCGATTGCGATAGCGTTTATAGTTGTGATGTCGTTGTACTGCATTCATTTTTACAGTGTATTACGCTTTATCTTTAACTTTACGCTGACGCACTGTCTGGACATCATCGGAGGTGCCCAATGCCTTCTCAATGGACTTGTCCAGCATTAGATCATCAGCATTATCCCCAACATCGTCAATGTCGAACTTCTCATCCAGGAAGCTAGACTCCTCCTCATCGCGCAAACTGCTCGTGCTGGAGAGTATCACACTGCTGGCTTTGCTCTGCAACTGGTTCGTGAAGCGGGCGTATCGGATTTGCAAGCTGTGGAGCCAGGTGGCATCGGACCAGTGGTACCAGCTGAGCAGAAAAACGACCAATATAAAGAATAGATTGGTGCTAATGGCTGAAAAGGGAGTGAACACAATAAATACCAATTTAGTTCAGATTGTCTATAAATGCAAAAGATATTTTCCTTGGCATAAGCCGAGGATATGATGTCCTTGCAGAGCCTTCTATTTAATATTCGACTAATTGATGAAATCGATATGATAAAATAGCTCGATTTGAAGAAAACAAAATGGAGCAGGAATTGTAGGATAAGACTAAAATCACAATGTAAGAGATGGCAAAAATATCTCATGAGACATCAAAATTTTGTATATTAAGCAATAGAAACGAATTTTTGTAGGGAACCATATGACAAAGTAGTTCGATGTGAACCAATCTGTGAGATTGTTTTAAGTATCTCCAAAATCAGTTTGCTATAATATAAGGTGATTTTCGAATGATTGTTTCTGTGACTGATTTAACACATATCTACGGACCAGTATCAAAAGATTTAAAATACACTCTGCAAGGGTATAATGATCAATTATTGAATCAGTTAAATCAAAACTTACCCACAATGGCTGAGACCACGGGCCAGTTAAACATAATATAACGTAGACCAGTAAAATCAGCTTCGATATGCAATGTTACCGTATAGAATTGTATCTTTTGTGATTGTATTTCGACATAGACATCGGTTATTGGATGTTGTCGTTCCTCCAAATAGCGTGAGAATATTTCCACCGGCACCTTTTGAAACTCCTCCTTCCAGCCGAGCACATAGAGTGGACTCAGCGCCCACGTTGAGATCATGCGTATCAATGGGGAACGATAGCGCATCATTGCCGATCGACACGAGTGTCCACGGAGCATGGAATCGTAGTCACGCATCTCGGCACATACCATAAACATGCCCAGCTCAAGATTTTGAGGCGATTCGGGCATATCAATATTGACAATCACTTTATACGCCTGTCCCACCATCAGCAATTGTTGCTTCTTCGTCAACGACACGTGAGCGTGGGGAAAGGTGCACGGAGTGCTAGTCTCCAAGCATGTTCTATAATTGAAAAAAAAAAAAACAAAACACAATTAGCTCTCATGGCATCAGGTGGCATATTTCAACCAAATTACAGTCAAGTGTGCTCGACTGTTTGAGACCCGGTAGCCAGACCATTAGATCCCCTAACATGTGTTTGCCCACAAAAATAGTATTGGCACGCCCAATATTTATTGAAAAAAATATAATATACAAACATTTTATCTTAACCTTAGGTTTAACCTTTTTTTTTGATAATTGAAATGCTTTGAAACATACAATAGTTAGTACCAAATTCAGAGGTGCCACAGAACACCCAGACAACAGAAAGCCCTCTCAAAATGTATGGAAAAACGATTTGTTTTTTGTTGTCTTGGGTGTCGGTAGACCATTTTATAGTATACGATTTTTAGAAAGTTCACAAAGTTTAATATACAGTAGCGGACAAAGAAAACCGGACACCATAGAAGGGCTGTTCTTGGAGTTTTTTTAAAGTGTTTATTTACAAAAATTCTAAATTGTCAATGGGTATTTAATGGGTTAAAGAAATTTTTGTATCATTCAAATAGAAATAAAGTGAATAAAAATTTAATTTAAGAAACCTGCATCAAACACAAATTTGACCAATTGAGGGTGCATACAAACTTTATTGAGTGACTGTATGTACAATTGTTTTCTTGAATAACGATATAAGATTTTGATGAATGCTTTAGAACATACTCGTGTTGGGATTACTTATCACAATTTTTAATCTTTATATTTAAAATTGTGTAATCATATAATTCGTTTATTTATGATTTGCGGAGTGTTGTCACAAAATTTGATTGCTCTAGTTTTTTAATATCTCTGAGATCTGAGGCTTACAAAAGCAGACAGACAGACAAAATATTTATACCCAATGTATGCCTGTTACATATGTACATGCATTCATGGCCACAAACTTGTTAACCCCTTTAGTAACTGTTTGATACCGGGTCGAAGTACTCACTTGAACTGCATGTGGACGGGTCGCGTGTGCGATATTGGCGGCATGTAGACATAGTAGAAGGCGGCGTATATGAATACGGCCAGCCAAATGATCAGCACAACGGCAAATGCAATTAGTCCCAAGCGCAAGACGAGCTCCCGCACTGTGTCCACCTTTTCATCGGCCTTGCTTCGAAAACGATCGTAGACATTAAGCGTTAGATTGACAGCCGGACGCACAAAGAAGCGGCGACCCAGACCAAGTGGATCGAAACAGAAAATGATGAAGCGCAAAAGGAAATTCATGTTGCGGTTTCTCGCGACCGTATCAGCGACTGTGTCTGCTCGCAAACTGAGCGGCGGCTATTAAATACATCGATTGTAGCACACTACTAATACTGATATAATTGGCTTGCTTATCGGCGATGATGGCTATTAACGGATTTGCATTGTATGAAGTTCAAACTTTGAACGGCCGAAGCTATCATTATCAGTTGTTAACAACTTGCAGGTCTAATCAATTTGGAGCTGCGCTGATTCACTCGCTTGCACGTCTGTCTGTGTGTTTGTTGGTATTCAACTGATCTGGTTCATTTTACATTTGATCAGCATTTGATTAGTTCAGTTATCGCTTATCGAAATTTTGTTTAATTCGATTTAATAAGGAAAAATACATTCCTCAATCGATTAATAGTAAATTTATGTGTTTTTAAACTTTCAAATTTACATTTAGTGAAATACAATACTGCAATCACTATTACAACTTTAAAAATATTTTGTACCTTATATCAGAGGATAATGTGCTCCAATTTCGTAACAATACTTTTAGTTATTTTTATCTTAAATAGAAGGTATAATAATAAATGCACCAGATTTCGTGCAACTGTAAATTTACGCCCGACTGTCATCACATATCGAACATTTAGAGCTAAAATTAAAGGCAAGCGCGCAATTTAGTTTTCAAACAAATGTTTAATTTTACAATAAGATTAAAAATAATTAAGCCACTTGAATTATACTAATTATAATCGGGGTAAATTAAATATGATAAATTCGACAAAATTCATGCAAAATTTCAAGTAACAAAAAAATTACCTAAAAATACCAACAGCATATAAAATAAATGTTACTCAAATGAACAAAACGAGCGACTGAACTATATGATCCACAATCAGGGATTTAGTTCGTTTGTTCACTTGAGTGAATAGCTTAAATGAACATAATGTGAACGATGCGAAACAACTCTAGTGTAAACTAAACACATCTCACAAACATTTAAATAAATATTCAATGCAGTTAACATCAGAGTCGCTTATGTCAAAAAGCGAATAAGTCGCTTAAACTAAAGTACGCTTAATGAGAAACATGAGCATACGTTAATATTGTGCGTGCAATTGTGACGGCCATAAAAGTGAAGTAAAAACCAGACAGAGAGAGAGAGAGATTGAGAGAAAAAGACGAGGCCATGAGTAACTACAGATACCATGGTGGGGGCGGTGGCGGAGGATACTATGGAATTGAAGTGCGTGACATGCATCAGCGTATATCGTATCCACATCAATTCACATTCGTTAGCTCCTGCGTGAAGTACATGATATTCATGCTGAATTTCATATTCTGGCTATTCGGTGGACTGCTCTTGGGTATCGGGATATATGCCTTCATGGACAAATGGAACGATGCCAATGGATGGGTGAAGCTGGAAAACATTTACGATGTTGTACTCAACATTTCTCTGGTCATGATCATTGCGGGCATTGTCATATTTGTGGTCAGCTTGGCTGGCTGCCTGGGTGCACTGCGAGAAAATACCTGTCTGCTTAAGTTCTACTCGAGATGTCTGCTGATTTTCTTCCTCATGGAAATGGTCATAGGTAAACAGAGCTTTCAAATTGGCAATTCGTTAACTGTCTTGCTTTATTACTGACAATATCACCAATATCACTATTATTGTAAGCAGGGATTAAAACCCTAACCGAAACAGTAACCTTTAACCGGTAAAATCCCAGTTGAAATTTAAAACCGTAACTGAAACCGTAACCCAAAAAAAGTTAATTTGACGGAAACCTTAAAACCGAAATAACCGTTTCATTTAAAACGGCTAATATCGGGTTTTCATACATAAAAAAAAATTTTTTAAAAACAAGTTAAAAATAATTTAAAACCAAAAATTTGGAAAATGTTGATTTTTTTTACGTTTAATTTTGAAGCACAGAATAAGCGCAAATAAAATTAATTTGTTAAATGAAATATATTAATTGTTGAAATGTAACTAAACTACATCAAACTGAACAATATGTGAAATTAATGTGTGAATGAAGAAATTAAAGCTTTTTTCATTATTAATATAATTATATTTTTGCAAAGAAATTTTTTTTGTGAACCGAAACCATACCGGTATTTCAAAACCGAAAAGATTTTGCGTAACCGATAACCGAAAACCTAAATGCGAACATAACCGAAACCGTAACTGAAACCAATATTCGTTTCGTTTTTAATCCCTGATTGTAAGCTATTAAAGATATTAATATTAAACTTAAAGCAATATAAGTTTCAGTTACGGTTACGGTTATGTTCTCATTTTACTTTTCGATTATCGGCTACAGTTACGGTTATAAGTTTCGATCGGTTACTACCGCTCAACGGTTACCATATGCGATTTTATTTCCTATTATTAAATATAACATGTCAACACGCCCACAAAGGTTATTGATAAGCAATCGGTAAGAATAAAATTAATTATATTATTATTTTACAGCTATCATCTGCTTTGTCTTTCCACAACATATGAACTCATTTGTGGAATATCAGTTTACTGATAAGATCATCCACTCTTATCGCGATGACCCCGATCTACAGAACTTCATTGATTTCGCACAACAAGAGTTCAAGTGCTGCGGCCTGAGCAACGCTGGCTATCAGGATTGGGCCAAGAACGAATACTTCAACTGCTCATCGCCATCGGTGGAGAAGTGTGGGGTGCCATACAGCTGTTGCATCAATGCAACAGATATTAGCTCGGGACTGGTTAACATTATGTGCGGCTATGAGGTGCAGCAACATTCTGTGGCAGCTGCCAGTAAACTAATCTGGACCAGTGGCTGCATTGAGATCGTTCGGGTCTGGGCCGAGCGAAATCTCTACACCATTGCGGGCATTGCTCTGGGAATCGCGCTCATACAATTGTTGGTCATATACTTGGCCAAAACTTTGGAGGGACAAATCGAATTGCAAAAGTCGCGCTGGGCAACGTAAATCACTAGAAGGACTTTATTTGACAAATCATTATGAAATGAGCATACACGTTATTAACGAATTGAAATACTCGATTATTGTATCCTTGTTCGGTTTTTAAGTTTCTCATTGGAATTTACACTTCACACAGCAGCAGCACTATTTTGAAATTATTTTTTATCTCATACGTTTTGTTTTCATTTTTTATTGTTAATTTATTTGAATTTACTCATTGTTTGTTACAAATTTCCAAATTTGCGGTTTAAAAGTTATCAGCTTAAAGACTCGATATAATCATAAGACTCGTATATTTTTTGAATACTTTAATATACATACATATTCTTTACATACAATCCCAATAATTTTATATATAATAATATATTAAGGATGTAAATACAAATCAAATAGATTTTAAGTTTCTTTTTCGGTTTTCAAAAGTCTGATATTAATTTTTAAGTTTAAGGACCATTTTCTCAAATGTCTAGTTGAGGATACACATTATTAAGTAACTTAATGTCAATGAAGTTAATGTCAAATTCAAAAATATCTCAGATGTAAAATTACTTAACTGGGTAAAAACGGGCCGAATAGTTTTATGAGCTTTTTGCATTTAAGAATATAGGAATAAAAGTCAGCTGAAATAAAAGTATATCACATCAATACAAGTAAATAAAACTGTTATTTCTGCTTAATTTTAATTTAAAAATTCCCTTTTATAAAATTCCCCTAAATTGTTGACTGCACTTACAACAAATGAGAATCAAGCGAACGAAATGAACGAACAAAATAACTGAACGACTGATTTAGTTCTTTCATTCACTTTAGTCAATAGTTCAATGGAACTTAATCTGAACTATTCGATACAACTCTGCTATACAATATTTATTTAGTACATACACATGACAACAAAATACAAATAAAAATGAATAAAAGTTTGACGCCTCGTAAGTTAGATAGCTATATAAAAGTAAGTATTGTAAACAAGTCAAGTTGGATTGTGCAACCGATTGATATTTGTTAATATCTAGCATTGGTCCCGGCTTTATGCAACAGAACAAACACAAACCAAAACACAGGCGCGGCCTAAAAAAAGTCCTGTGTACGTTGGTCTTACACAACCGCCAAATCCGGAATCGGTGAATAGCGATTATATTGGTCCCCCGGATACCAAGTCGAATCTGCGACCGTACATCCGGCATTATGATGAGAATGAAACGGAGATGGCCAAGAAATTGCGATTGTTACGCATTGAAGTTGAAAAATGGAATATGGATTTCTGGACAAAGCATAACAAACGATTTTATGAGGTATGTATTTGGTGTGTGTGTGTGTTCCGTATCGTTGAAGTATTTTTAACACTTGTTGGCAAGAGGCGCTCTCGCTCTCTCTCGCTTCTTGTCATTCTCCGTCTCATTTCTTTTCATGACTAAATTTGTTTATTTCCTTCATTTGCAGGAAAAAGACGACTTTATCCGCCTACACAAATTAAGTGGATCCGACGAAATAACGGCCGATCAAATGAGTGTGTTTTACAAATCATTTTTAGATAAAAATCGACGCATGCATATGATGTACAACATTTCATGGTATCTGAAAAATTTTGATATGCTGACATTAGCCTTCGCTGTGAATGTCCAAAAGTCCTTAAGTCGATTCCGCAGAAAGCCATAGCAATAGATACAGATACATTAACAAATGTGTATAGGATCATAGTATACGTTACATATGTTATATATAAAGTTATAAACAAAACAGAAAAAAAAATTGTTGAAATTTAGTTAAATTGTTTATCTGGCAAACAAATGATGGATGTATCATAATAAACGCAAATCAATTGTAAAAAACATATTCGTTTGTAAGGTTTAAAGTGTTTACATTTACTTAAAAGTTAAAGATACACTTGATTGATAATTGTATTTTAAAATATAGAGATGAAATTAAGTAAAAGAAATACATTCAATTTTGATGTACATAAATAAATTACACACCATTTGGAAAGAGATTGTTTTTGTTATTTTTTCTTTTCATTTAGTGTTCGTTAATATTATTCTTCCTATACAGTCTCGTAATAACTAAAGAAAAAAAAATAATATAATAAAAATAAAAAACGAAGGCACGCCCAGGTCTGCTCTAATTCTAGCTCTCTCTCGCTCTCTCACTGCGTCCAATTGAAAAGTGAAGTTGGTTAGAAAAATGTACATACATACATACAAAAACGAATGGATCATCAAGTAACATAAAATACATGCTTAAGTTTTATCTATAAATATTTTATGTATCAAGTTTCATAAATTTGTTTTCTTTGCTTTTGTCGTTTTTTTTTTTTTTTTTTTTTTTAATTTATACTACAAAACACTTTTGGCTTATGAGCAATAATAGGATACAAATTAGCTACAATATATGCACGAGGGGGGCGCAATTGTGGGTACATACACAGATAACTTACATGATTATATGCCATTTCAACTCGTGCATATAGATATTGGATATAGATACATACATACATATGTACATAGATGTATGTATATGCATATAGATATAATAATAAATATATGTACATATATATACTGCTTAAAGAGAATATACTATTTTTTGATGATAATATGTGACTTGCTACAACAATTCTTTTTAATGATGAATAACAACAATTCCTCTGTTCACTGGGTGGTCACATCAATGTGAACTGCTCCTAATTGTTGTGATGCTGGTGTGTGTGTGTGTGTATATATATATATATAGATGTTGATAGGGATACATATGATTTTACTGGTCTTTAGTTCATCCATTTTCGACAATTGGGCGCACCACATGCGCAGGGTATTTTATGGGATTCATCCTCAATGTCAAACTTGTAGTCATACGAGAGCTTAAATAGAAAAAGTACAATGTATTTATTTTATTAACTCATCAAGAAAAAAATAAAATACAGAGCTGTGTATAATAACAATCAAATTGATTGTTTAACATAATGACCGTGTTCACCAGAACAAATCGACAACAGAATATCGATGAAATTTATATGATTATAGAACACATGATTTGAAAATAATTAACACTAACATTAACACTAATTTGGTTTAATAAAAAAAAGCAAAGAAGACGTTGGAATCTGCGTATTTTTAAGGAATGTGGTTACGAAAAGTGCGTTAAACTTTCCTATATGAAATATTAAATGCATATACTATATTGGTTTAATTTTTTAATAATGAAATACATCATCTATTATTTTAAATCTGGCCTCTTGCTGTGTTCTTCCCCATTACATTACTGTTGTGATTTTGTTTAATAAATATTAAAAGCTTTGCCAAAAAATGAAATGACAACTTTGATTTTGCCTCAAAATTTCATCAGAAGCCATCAACAGTTTTTTGATTGCTGATACATGATTACTGATCGATTAGTTCTGGTGAACACGGCCAATGATTGCCTTATTTTGTAGAGCTCTAATGTGATATATACAAACCTCTTCGCCCCGATAGATTTTACGCTTGGCAAATATAATGATGCGTACATCCCGATCGACCTCAACGATCTCCGTCACACAATTCGGATTGCAGGAGTGATTAATGTAACGCGCCAGGCCACCGCTTAGCGTTGCATCAACAACGCGATCCTCATCCAAGCGGAACATGTAAATACCACGATTCTACAGCGAAGAAAGATACATTTAATTGACATATATATATATGTATATATTAAATAAAATATATTTAAATCGCTGCTCACCTTAGATTCGTATTGCTTTTCACGTATCTCCGATACCTCCGTTCGTATCACCTCGCCAATATATTCAATAATCATCGTGTGCTTCTCAATGTCGCGTGCCGCATACAAGCCCAATCCCTGAATTTTGGAACTATACAAGAATAGGAGTAAATACATATGTATATAGATAAAAGTGTGAAATAAAAGAGATTAATTTCATACCGTGCCAGGTAGACATTGTTGCGCCATTCCTGCTTCATCTTTTTGTACTGCGAACTCTTGGAGTGGACAAACTGTTTGCTATACGGACACGCCACCTCTCCGGCAATTGACGCCGAATTGGCCATACGCTGTGTGCTGCAACTGCCGGCGGTTCGTTGTGTGTGCGGTTTGCGCCACACGAGAAGCTGTCGCTGCTTTGGCTCGGTTCGAGCAGCACCCGATGGATTGATGGCCAGCGGGAATTCCAGCAACGGATTGCGCCCATATTTGAAACGATAATCGGTGAGTGTCTCGATGCCCGGCAAACTCTCCAAGATGCGCACAATTGCCGGCTCCGTCAGGCCAAAGAGATCCTCGCCACTGATGTGTTGCGGAAAGAGTTGCAGCCATTTGTAAACCTTGCGCATCCGTTGGATCGGCTGCAATATCTGTTGCCAAACAGCCGACGGCGTGCTATCACGAAACTCACGATCCGGCTCCTTATCGCCAGCATCGTGCACCTGAATGCGAAACTCCGGTCGGCATCCGACCTCCGCAATGCTACAAACATAGCGACAGCGTCTGTTTGGCTGTCGAACGCACCAGTAATAACGGCTCTACAAATAGTGAAAGTTTATTTTGTGAGCGAATTGTATGTAAAAAACCGTAAATCGAGTTACATCGCTAAAGGAATGAAAATGTATACACTTGCAGAGTCTTGATATCAATATTTGACTAAACATATTGTATTGTATAAGAAACAACCGAATTTTTTATACTAGGTCTGCATGGCTGCATTCAAAACGTCAACTGAGACATTCATGTCCAACTGAATTGAATGAGTTCGGCTGCGTCTTTAAATGAATTGAATGAATGAATTGAAACCGAAAACTTCGTATTCGAAAAAGGCAGAGTGAATTGAATGACCAAATAACCGAAAAAATCGAGTGAGGAGGATAAATGCAGTAATTTTTGTTTCGTTTTATTAAATGCAAAAACTAGTCACGAAAACGTGTGTATGCCACAAAATTTCTGATTTTCAATTTTGTGACGAACAACATTAATTATTACAAAACAAAAAATAAGTTGTATTTTGAATACTCTGAAAATCTTTGCTTCTCTCATTTCATTCGTTTCTCATTTACTCGATGCCTTTTATTTGAGTACTCAAAATAATGTCAAAAATGAGTATTCAATACGATGAGAACCGGATCTTGGAATTTATTACACTCAGAGAAGTGAATTAAACTTACGAGTACTCAGAGACGCTCAAGTTTGAATATTTCATATTTAAGGTTAATAGATAAGTCTGATTTGCAAGAGAATACTACTTACAGAAGCTGTGTAACTGGCTAAGTTACCTCAAGGGATATTAGTATCTTGGCTATTTTCTAGTACTTTAAGTCAAGCATTTTTTGTAGACGATAAATAGACAACTCGATATTTGTTTGGACGATTTAAGCACTTTACATTTAAAACTCGAATTATAATTTGGCATAACGTCATTAGAAGATACTTACCACCTTGTAACCAATGGGATAGATATAATGCGGCGTATGGAACGCCTCCAATTGATGCGGCAAGAGTTGGCCAACATTGAGAAACGTCATGTTGCCCACTCGCAGCAAATTACTGAGCTCCGAATAGTGCATCACTGTGGCCACCTGACGATTCTCATCGCGATCGACAAACACCCGCCGATGGACGACAAACGAGCTGAGCTCGTTCTCTGTGACGCCCGTGGAACTGGTCGCGGCATGGGCACTGCAATGCACCGATTTGTTCTTGTAGAAGACGCACTCCTCCTTGATGGCGCACGGCAGATGGTAGAGATTGCTGCAGCGCGACTTGAAGCACTTGATGGTGGCACCCAGCTGATGGCAGGCACTGCAAGCCTGATTCAGTCCCGACTGCAGGGCCATCTGGAAATTCATGAGTGCACCCGACACCGTCTCGTACACATCGTTCGACCACAAGGCACAGTTCAGATGAACCTGCAATTACAAGAATCGTTATTAATACATTTATTATAATTTGTTTTCTTTTAATATAGCAATTAAATAAAATTAAAAATGAGTTGACAACACTACAAAACATTTTGTAATTCTTTTTCTACTAGCCTGCAAACTTTCACAATTTTTGAGATGATTCGTTTCGATATCAGCAACTCCTGTACTCAAGTTTAAAACTTAAGAAACTTATAGAATCTAACTTGGGTTAATGATTTATTATTAACTACAATAAAATGATGTCTGGTAAAATATAAATGTAAAACTTGTATAATGTATGTAGTGATTAGTCCCGAATCGAAGCTTGGTTGACCTCAATTTGTCCGATTTATAAAATACATATTTATTTGAAAATTGTTTTGAAAGTCTGCTTTTGTACAGTAACTAAACGCTACATTTCAACTGTTTCAGCTTGTAAATATACACTGGGGAACATAGTTATTGGCACAGCAAGCATTTTCACATTTGAGAGCTAATGTGCCCCGTTATCGTTAACATATAGACATCAATGGAACGGTCCTTTAAATTTCGTTTGAATGATACAAGACTTTCCTTAGCCCATTAACTACTTATTGAAAATTTTGAATTTATGTAAAAGTCTACATTTGCAACTTTGTTCCTCGATTTAAAAAAAAAAATGTTTTCTTGAAAGAAAAATTGTTCAAGCAATTCTACAACAATTCTTCTCTAATATTTTTTAGGATTTTTTGTATGAAAAGGAGGAAAAATGGGTTAAAATAGTCATAGTCAATACTATATACATATATCTTGTTTTTGAGTATTGTTTTAGAGGAATTCTAGATGTTAGTTCAATTGTTGTTGACAGTAAATATCTATATACATTAGGTACCCATTGAAAAATTCGAATTTTTGTGAACGTCTACTTTGTCAATTTTTATCCTCGATTTAAAATAAAAAGAGTGACTGCAAAAATCTCTTTGTTAGTATTTTTTGTGATTTTTTGAAAATTGCTAAAAATTCAATTTTTGTGTAAAAAGTAGGAAAAAGGTGTTAAAATAGTCGTTTTAGCGAGAAATGATTTCTTAACTCACCCATTTGTCCACATCAAAGTTGAGGAGACGCGATGGTCCATCCGCCAGACCGTCGCCGCGCTGATTGCAGAAGACGCATTGCCGGGAATCCTCCAGTGGTTCCGCTGCTCCACTGCACTCCGTTTCCCAGACGGTATTGTTCGCCGCCGCTTGCGTTTCGCCATTCTCCGTTTTGATGGCACTACGCAACGCAGACGACGATGTGGAGGAGGAGGAGGAGTCCGAGGCAAAGCAATCGGCGCTAAAGCATTTAATGATGCACTTGCGCGGCTGTTGTTGTTGCTGCTGTTGTTGTTGTTGCTGCTGTTGTTGTTGTGATGATGATGTTTGCGATGTGCTCGTCAATTCGCTGCTGTTGCTGTTGCTATTATTATTATTATTGTTATTATTACTGTTGTTGTTGTTGCTGTTGTTGGACTGATGTTGTTGTTCCATGTCAACATCTTCTGGCTCGAGCTTGACAATTGGCGGCGTTGAGCTGCTGCTCGATAAATCGCCAGTTGCTGTTGCCAACTGTTGTTGCTGTTGATTGGCGGCGGCGGCGGCGGCAGCACCATCCTCCTGGCTAGATCCTGGCTCATCCTTGCCCCGCCATTTGTATTGGGCAAAGCAGCTGCGATTGCAAAAGTAAATGAATGCTGGCGGCGGCGTTTTGCGTGGCAACAACGCTTGCAACATGGCCAACGTTGGCGACAGCGTCTCCTCGGGCACATTCTGGTGCGGCACACGCAGACCAAAGGCGGCAATGGGGCTGCCACAACATCGACATAGCTTACGCTGGCCGGTGAGTATCTTGCGCAGATTGCCATGACTGGTCACAGCTGTTGGCAGCTGTCCCTGTGCCTGGCCAGAAACAGATCCTTGCTGATGATCCCCAGCCGGCTCGCCCTGCTCCTTGTCCAGCTTATCCAATGTGGTGGCATCTATCAGTTTGCAGGTCAATGCGGGCGTCAAATGCAACAGATTTGCCAAATCTCGCAGCACGCCGGCAATATTATCGGTTGCCGATGTGTGCAGCGAGAGTATCACATTTTGGTTCTTCTGTTGATAATTGTTATTGTTGTTAATGTTGTTATTGTTATTGTTGCTGGTGCTGTTGTTATTGTTATTGTTGCTGCCCATGTCCAACTGCTGCGCCCTGCGCAACTCATCGCCACAGCTGCGTAAGATGGGCGACACTGGCATCCGCATGCTGGACGCATCCATGGCCAATGCCACCGGTGACATGCGTCCAGGTGCGCACCGTTGATTGCTGTTGCTGTTGAGCAGCACCAGACCCGGATAGCGACTCAGACGTGACCAGGCCAATGGACCATCCAAGCGTTGTTGTTGCTGCTGCTGCTGCTGCTGCTGTTGCTGTTGCAACTGCAACTGTTGCTGACTCTCCACCAGCTCTGTGGTCTCCACATTGCAATCGCGCACAGCGCTTATTAAACGCTGCAAACGCTCACGCGAATTGCGTTGTATATGCGTCGAGAATTCCTGATCATAGAAATCATTTTGTATAGAGGAGAGCGTTGCACCACCAGCTGTTGCACCACTTGTGGTTGACAGTGCTGCCGATGCCGCTGCTGCTGTTGTTGCTTCACCGCTGCCGCCAAAACGTTCGCTGTCGTACAACGACTTGATGCTCGAATGTCGCACATTGCCGAAGCGTCCCAGCAACTGGTCGCAATCCACACTGGCTCCAGCACCGCTTTCATCCAATTGCCGCTGCAGTTGCAGAGCACGCGAAATGGCTTTCAGTTTGCCACCGCCGGGTAGATTGCTATTGTTGTTGCCCTGTCCAATCAACGAGTTGCGATTGAGCAACGGCTCGAGCACCTGCAACGGTTGCATTTGACGTATGTGCGTCATTAGCTTCTCGGTAAATGCATCGTGATCCTCTTCGACTTTGGAGAACTTGCGCACACGCTTCTTCAACATTGGCGAACCTGTGGACATGCCAGGACTGCCACTTGTTGCCAAATGTCCGCCCGTTGCTGTCATTTGTCCGCCCATTGCAGCGGAATTTGTTGTTGACATTGTTGCCAATTGCACCACTGCGCCCGCTGGCAATGCTCCAGTCAGTTCCTTAATGCTGTTTGCTGCTGCTCCAGCTGCATTTGCATTGCTGCGACGCGGCTTTTGTGCCTCTCGCTTGCGACGTTTGCGTTGTTCCACAGCCTTTGGCTCGGCAATAGCAGCGGCTGTTGCTGCGGGTGCTTGCAATTGTTGTTGCTGCTGTTGTAGCTGTAGCTGCTGATGTTGCTGCTGGTGTTGTTGATGTTGCAGGTGTTGTTGCTGTTGCTGCAACTGTAGCTGCTGTTGTTGATGCAGATGTTGTTGGTGTTGCTGCTGCTGCTGTTGCAGCTGCAGATGTTGTTGCTGTTGCTGTTGTTGTTGTTGCAGCTGTAACTGCTGCTGTTGTTGCTGCATGTGTTGCTGTTGGGGCAAGTGTTGTTGCTGCTGCTGTTGTTGCTGCAAGTGTGGCTGCTGCTGCTGTTGCAAGTGTTGTTGCTGCTGCTGCTGTTGCAAATGGTGCTGCTGTGGTAAGTTTTGCTGCTGCTGTTGATGTTGCTGCAGCTCCACTGTTGCTGTCGGCGCTGATTTTTTGGCATAACCAGTCGTTATCAGCTGCAACTTATCATAGCCGGCAACAGCAACATTTGCTGGTGTTGCTTTCATCAATGGCAACAGCTCATGAGCCACATTGTTGGTGTTGCTATTAATGTTGCTGCTGCTGTTGCTGTTAACCAAAGCAATTTCATTTTTAAGCTCCAACAAAGGCTTGTCCTCTAATTGTTGTTGTTGGTGTTGCTGTTGCTGGTGTTGTTGCTGCTGCTGTTGTTGCAGTTGCAGTTGCATTGGCAACTTGCGTTTTTGCGTCTCATTTTCTTGTTGGAATTTCCAGCTGTCGTGGTGCGTTGTTTGTTGCTGCTGCTGCTGCTGCAGTGACAACTGTTTGTTATCTGGCTCGCCCGTTGCAACTGTTGCCTCATCCGGTGGCTCCAGTTTGGACAGCTTGACCTGATCCTTGCTGGGCTTGGTTGTTATGGAGATGGTGACATTTGATACATTGGCGGTGCTTAGCTCATAAGACGGCGGTGGCGGCAGTGGCTCTGTTTTGATATTGGATTCCACAATAATTGTCGGCAATTTGCTGACAACTGTTGCTGGCATGACAGCGGCAACAGTTGCCGGCACGGCTGAGGCAGCCACTGGCGTTGATATAAACGATGTTTCCTTGGACACAATTTGAACGGATTGTTTAACTTGTTGTGTTGTTGTTGTTGCTGCCTGTGGCACATTTGTGGTTGTTGTTGCTTTAGCTGTTGCTGCTGCTGCTGTTGTTGTTGCTGTTGGTGCTACTGCTGGCACTGCAACAGTTACAACTGGTGTGACTGCAACAGCTGCTGCTGCTGTGGCTACTGCTGTTGTTGTTGCAAGTGTTGCTGCTGCTGCCTCCTGTTTTTGCTGCTGCTGCTGCTGTTGCTGTTGCAATTCCAACAACTTTTGCGGCTCACTGGCCGCGGATGTCGCAGCAACTGTTGCCGTGGGCGTTTGACTAATCGCCACCATTGTGGCCGTTGTGGTTGTTGTTGTCGTGTTGCAACTGGTGCTGCTGCTGCTGACAGCCGCCGGTACGGGCGGTATAACTGGGCGTGCCAATTGCGCCTCCAACGAGCTAACCAATCCCATGCTCGGTGCACGCACATTGATCACTTTGCGTGCCGACAATGGAGCCGATGTTATTGATATCTGTTGCAGATTGTGGCTATTGTTGCTGTTGCTGTTGCTACTGCTGTTGCTGCTGCTGCTGCTGTTTTGTAGCAATTGTTTGAGCAGTGCATTGTTGGAATCATCGACACGACTTGGTGTCGCTAGTCGCTTCTCAGTGACCAGCTGCTCCTCATTCATTTGCGTTTGTTCCGTTGGCAATTCCAGCTTGTTGTTATCAACAATTGTTGCTTGCTTCACCAGCAACAACTTGCTTTTCGGCTCATTGTCGCTGCCATCCGCTGACTTTGGTTCATTCAGCTTAACCTTCAGTGGCAGCTTGTTAATGTTGTTTTCCGCGTCCTGTTGTTGCTGATTGAACGCATGTTGCTGTTGCATTTGTATTGCAGCTGTGCTATTCGCCGATGTTGTTATCATTTTGGGCTTCTGCTGTGCAATTGTTGTCTTCGACACCACCAATGAGATGCTCTTCTGTATAATCGAACGTGCACAAATTGTGGCGCCAGTTGTTGTTGATTTTGTCAATGAATCGCCCGTTGTCAATTCACTGATCGATGCGACATTTGTTGTTGCACTTGTTGCAGCACCTGTTTGTTGCTGTTGCTTGAATATATTGATGCTGGGCGTACAGTGCAACTGATTGTTGTCGAGTGTTTTGATCACAACGTTATTAATTTTACCAATCTCATTCGTATCGCTGCCATCCAGAGATTTACTTTTGTTCAACAATATCTTTTGTATATTCTCGGTAAACGTGATTGTCTTGGGCTGTTGTTGTTGTTGCTGAGCAACTGCTGTCAAACGGCTAGCAACAGTTGTAGACTCTGCCTGATCTGTTTGATCGCTATCGAGCTGCTTATCAGCCTGTTGTTGTTGTTGCTGCTGCTGTTGCACCATAGTAAATGTTTGGTTTGCATTTGTTGGCGTTATTGTCACATTGCTGCCCGTGGTCGGTTGCTGTTGCTGCTGCTGCCGCTGCAGTTGGAGCTGTTGTTGGTGCTGCTGCTGAATTTGCAGGGACATCTTTTTGCTAACCACTTTGGCGGTTACAATTTTGGTATTGGCAGGTTTTATTTGCACACCGGCAAATGAGACAATTGTTGTTGGATTCTTGCGTGTTCCCTTCAACAGCCTGGTGAGGTTCAAATGTTGCTGCTGCTGTTGTTGCTGCTGTTGCTGCTGCTGCTGTGTGCTTGTTGTCGTTGCTGTTGTTGCCGTTGTCACTTGGGCGCCCTGCAGTTGTTTACTTTCAACAATTGTGGCACCACCAGCTGTTGTCGTTGCACCGCCAGCACTCATAAGCTGACCCGCCTGCAATATCTGTGTGCTGGCCAACGGTTTCAGCAACGGCACCGATATCGTCTTATTGCCAATTGACACCTTGGCCGTTGTCTGCGTCACTTCGGTCAATTTCTTGGCATTCACAACCAACTGTTGTCCCTTGAGTTTCGTATGCAAATTGACGCGATTTAAGAGCGTTGTTGTCGCTGTTGCTGTGCCACTATTGAACATGTTGTAGTTGCCCTGTGACTGTGACGTTGCTGGTGTTGCCTTTTGTGTTGTTGTCGTTGTTGTTATGTTACTGCTGCTTGCAACATGATTAGTGCTGCTGCTGTTGTTGTTGTTTGTAACTTGTTTAGCGTCGTGCTGCAGCGCGGACTTCATCTCGGCAGCCGTTGCTGTTGTTGTTGTTGTTGCCGCTGCTGCTGGTAGCAACACATAATCAAGCTCCTCGACAGCAATTGTTGCCTTGCCCTGCTGCAGATGCAATTGTTGTTCACTGCCGCTGCTGCTGTTGTTGTTGTGCTGCTCTGAGCTCGGCTCAATTGATATTATCGAGGCAATGGACGATGACGAGGAGGCCGACGATAAAGCTGTATCTTTTTTGGTAAAGCTGGCAAAGCCTATACAACATAAATGTTATTAATTGTTGTAATTACAAATTAAATAGCAGTGATTAACTTACTTTGCTTTTGGCTATTGTTGCTGCTATTGGTAGTGTTGTTGCTGTTGCTGCTGCTGCTGGTGGCGGACGTATCATCGGGCTTAAGGGCGCTCATTTCACAGACAATAATTTGATCATCACGTTGCTCCCAGCAGACATCAAGAGCTGAAGTTTCTGGCTTGGCATTCGAGTGCGTGACAAAATTGCCACTGAGATTGGAGGCTGTTGTTATTGTTGTTGTTGTCGTTTGTTGTTGTTGTGGATCCGTGTCTGTTGTTGTTGATTTTGTTGCAGCAGCACCCGCTTGGATTGTTGTGGATGCGATTGATGTTGCCGTTGTTGCTGTTGCTGCTGTTGCTATTGTTGTTGTTGTTCCTACTGCTGATGTCGTTGTTGCTGTAACTGTAGCTGAAACTGTAGCTGTTGCTATTGCTAATGCTGCACGTTGTTTGGCGGGTAAACTGGTCGTGGGCGTGCATATAACAATGTCCCGTTTTAGTTTCTTTCGATTTGGATCATCGTTGTCGTCGACGCTGCTGCGCTTTTGTATCGATATTGTATTAAAATTGAGTGCTGCGCTTGCAGATGTTACACGTTCGGGTTTCGCTTTTTCGGCGGCAGCAGCCGCAGCAGCAAGCGATGGTGTCACTTTCGATATATTCATAACAACAAACTGAACGGCTCTAAACACATTTAATCGCTAGCAATTGATGCGCAATGCACTTAGATTTTAGAATTCGTTTTATTTGTATGTACATATAGAGAATGTTTCAAAACATACACTATTTAGACAAAAAATTATTTTCGTGTATGCAGCAGTGTATCCTAAACTTTAACCAGTGATAATATATGAAGAAAAATACCACACTTTGGCAGCGTTGCATTTTTCGATAACAACAAGTACACACACCCACACTAAAACACGGAATTTCCACTTCACCAACGACTGTCTGTACAATTTGTCACATTCATTTCTCAATTGATATTAACATTATTTACCAACAATTCATTTATAATTATGCTTTTGCGTTAGGTTGGCAATAAGAAATCAACAAATAATATATATATGATTCGACTCAAACAATGCATTCTTGTTTATCGGATTGTTTCGATGAATTTTCAATACGCTATCGAAATGAAGACTCAAACAGTGTATCCACAATTATAAAAAAAAGAATTGTTAATAACCGAAATAAAATAATTTATAAAAGCCTTGAATTATTTATATCAATAAAAAATTTACAATTTAAAAAGAATTCTTTAAAATTTGAAGTTTAAATTGATAGAAATTTGAAGGCAATATTTAATGGGTTTGTTTTGCAATCTGGCAACGCTGCGCTGATGCAACCAGCAGCAGACCAAAAATTCATAGATTGATTGGGTACTCAATTAAAAATAGTAATTAAAACAACATGTGGTGCTTCAAAACGGTCACACAGTTAGTTAAAAACAGCCTAATATGTAAGTTTATTGTTGTATTCGATCACAACATAAATATTTAATTCAATATCATTCAATTTGTAGCTGCCAATGTGAACTACAATTTCGTAGCCGGCCTCAAGTATTTTCCTCCGCCAATCAAATATGAAAGCAAGTCTTGAATTCTTCAAATCCCACTGAGCAAACACATCCTAATTGCATTTGAATTTTTAGATATTGAGAAGGTAGAACGGCCCAAGCTGCGTATCATGGAGCGCATGCCACAGCATCCGCCCAATCTGCGTCCACCCAAAATGCAGAAACGTCTGCGTTATATGCGTGGTCCGGAATTGGTACACAATCAACTGCTGCACAAACAATATGCGATTATTGCGACGGGCGGTGGTCGTTTGCGTTGGGGCCACTACGAAATGATGCGTCTAACCATTGGCCGGAAAATGAACGTGAATACAATGTTTGCTACCTGGCGTGTACCCGCACCATGGCAACCGATAACCAAAAAGGGACAGGGACAGCGCATGGGTGGCGGCAAGGGTGCAATCGATCATTATGTGACACCGATAAAAGCTGGGCGAGTCATTGTCGAAATCGCTGGCAAATGTGAATTTATCGAATGCAAAGGATTCCTCCAACAAGTGGCCAACCAGCTGCCATTCCAGGCAACTGTTGTCTCCCAACAGATGCTGGACGAATTGAAAGAGGCCGAGGAGCGTCAAGCGCGTGAAAACCAAAATCCCTTCACACTCAAATACGTAATACAGAATAATCTAAATGGTTGCCACCGATGGCTGTCGCCCGTGGATCACAAGTGGTTCGGCAAGCATTTATAGACCATTGACGTTAAACTTTGTTCAACTTAGTAATTGTTATAATAAATGGACGGATGTTCTTAATCTGTTATTACCTGAAACACAAATGCTCTATTTATTATACACTCAGACTAACATTTATTCGTACACCCCTTTTTTTACTTTAACAGCTATGTAAGTCAAGTCTTCACAGTAAACAAAAATATTTGCAATGGTCGTTTAAATTCCGTTTGAATGATGCAAACATTTCCTTTACCCATTAAGTACCTTTTGAAAATGTTGAATTTTTGTGAACGCCTAGTTTTCATCTTTTATCCTCTATTAAAACAAACATTTCTAAGTGCAAAAATTTTTCACAATTTATTCAAATTATTTTATGATTTTTTGAAAACTGCTAAAAACGACTATTTTGTTATTTTATTTTCCTCCTTCATTCACTCTTGGGATTTTTTTCCATCAAATTATTATTTTAAAAAAATCTAGGATAAAAGTCGAAAAAAAAGTAGACTTTTAAAAAAATTCTTTATTTTCAATGGGTACTTAATGGGTTCAAGAAATTTTTGTATCATTCAAACGGAATTAAAGTGAAGAGAAGATTAATTTAAGAAACCAGCATCAAAACTTTATTGTTATAAAAATTGGACAAAGTTAAGGTGCATACAAAGTTTATTGAGTGACTGTATGCATTTTTAAAAAAGAAAACATTTACCAAGTTTATAAGACATCTCAGAGTTGGAAATGGCATAAAAACGATTTCATTTAAACCGACTTAAGCTGTTGTATAAATTTTATATTTTCAGAGCTGAACGAACAGTGGAATCTCTAATTCTAAAACTCGAATTTCTCCATAATGGTATTCTACAAATTTCCACTGTTTTGCTCCCAAGTAAAAAAAAAACCATTTAAAATAGAAAAATCAGCAGCGTTTTTTTGTAAGTTTATGTTTATGATTCTATTGCAAACATTTGTTTAATTTTTCATATACACTAAAAATGATCATGTCGTCTGTGCTCAACAGTCGGTATCGTACCAGGCAGCCAAGTTATTGTTGTCATTGGGTGGTGTCGGCATGGCATCCAAGTCAAAGTTCAAAGCGCCAGCATCAATCTCGCCGACATCCATGTCCATGGAGTAGGGCGATGTGGGTGCCCCACCCGGTGGTGCCGCATTGCTAGCAGGACCAGCACCACCTCCTACTGGACTGCTGATTTCGAGACCTTGCATTGAATCTATTGGTAGAGTATCATATCCTGCCGAATGACAAAATAAACAAAATACATAAATTAAAAAAAATTTTTACCAAAACACTCAATCAACATTAAAATACAAAATTTATAATCGAATGGTTTACATCACATTTATAAAATATTAAATATTTCTTTGGGCAGTATGCTGCTCATGCATTTTACATTTTATATGTAAACATTTTCGACCACATGCAAGGTTAACGAAACATATGTAATCTTAACATATACTTAGTAATGTAAAACAGAATATCTATTATAAATTACGCAATTTTAAATAAACAAAACTTAGTAAAACGACTAAACTGAATAAATTTAAAAATAATCTTCGCGTTGTGGTTTCATGTGGGGGCTGTGAATTTATTTTCACAATTTTATATCACTCAAAATATCCCAATTTCTTCAAATTAAGCTATCATAATGAACTGCAGAAAGTTAATACAATAATACTATTTATTCTTAGTTATTCAATGAGGTTGTAAAAACGAAGTTGGCTAAAACGTAACATAAATTACAATTAACTGACATTTGATCGTTTGTAATGTAATTGAAGCGAAAAATGGTTGGTAATGTTGTAAAAATTAATTTAAAATTAGATTCTGTTTATAAGCTTGGAAAACGTGCTAACGTAATAAGGTCAGGACCCGGAAACTATAACTTAAGTTATCCTGTTGTAAACACACTTAATGGAGGATTTCCAAAAAGACTGCATATGCCAAGATTTATTTATATTAAGATGATTTGCAAATTACTGTTGCACTCTTTGAGGTAGCTAATTTGACAGTATGACTATGAAAGTCGATCCAGCGTCCCCCTCTCTAAGAGTCGACAAAGCACATCAAAAATTTTTAGCTACCTCAGCTGTCAGCGAAGACGTCACCTTATAGTAAATGCACCTTGGCATATATGCGAGGTTGGGGAATCGAGCAGACTTAAATGTTATCGAATAATTAGATACCGATGTAATCGAAAAAGTAATTATTGATAACGGGAATCCAGGGCTGTGAACTACAGGGTGATTGGTGATTAAAGTAAGTTGGATCAAACCCAGAATATATGACAGTTTTCATCGATCCGGTTAATCAGATGAACAAACACACACATTTACATACTTGCATTATATTATGAGGGGAGGGGCATGTTGGGTAGTTGGGGGTTATGTTTGATATTCGATTGCTGTTGGTTGTAGGTGTAGTAGATCCTTGCACTCGTACAAGGTCAACCAAGCATACATACCTTGCTGATGGAATGCTCGACCTCCGTGCGAACTGTGCACACTGGGCGGACCTTGTCCGTAAAGGCCCTCATATGGTTCTTCGGGTCCAAGCATATCCTGTGATCGTGATCGTGTACGTGTTCGTATTTGTATTCGTGATGTCAATTGGTGTGTGCGTGCGCGAGTGTAGTGTGTGTGTGTGTGTGTGTGTGTGTGATTGAATTGTGGGTTGATTTGTGTTGTGATTTTATCATTATTATTTTTTGGAATGGATCAGAAGTGAAAAGTTGTTAGGAAAGAAGAGATACACAGCCACAGGACACGAGATTTTGTGTTGCGTATTTTTAAAAGAGGATATGCAGTAGGAAGGAGTTGTTGATGTTGTTGTTGTTATGTGTCGATATTTGTGCGTCGGTGTTGTTGGTGTTTGGTTTGTTCGATTTTGCACACAAAGAAAACATAATGAAAGAAAAAGAAACAAAATAAATCAAAATATAAATTAATAACAAAATCAAAACTAATCATTAATTGGTTAAACGACATTTAACGAAAACAATGATTTATAAACATACATATAATTTTAAGAATAAACATGAATTATATGATTTCAGTATTTTAGAATCCGATTGCAATTTCTACTTAAAACTAACATTTAAAATGATCGATTTTCGAAAAGAACAAAGCAATTCACCAATTGAATCAATTGCAATAATTGTTGATTATAAATTGATAATTTTGAAATACAATATAATATATACAATATAATGGGTAATATCAATTGCAATAATGGTTGATTATAAGCTGATAATTCGTAATACAATATATACAGTCTAATAAGTAAATATGCTTAAAATAGTCTTATATATTGCTACAACTTTGTATGTACAAACTCGAGGATTAATTGAAGGGGCAAATTAAAATGAAGTATTGTATTTACACGAGTCAATCAATAAATCGGGGAATTATCTACATATACGTTTGTATGTATGCATATGCATCTGTATATGTATTACACACCTGTAAGTCGGGACCCATGCCCAGGTCAGCGTTGGCCCAGATGTTGTTCTCCTCGCGCAACAGCGAGTTGGTCAGCTCGATGGAGAGACGCTTCTTGTAGTCCTGCGGCTTGTCCTCGCTCATGCGGAACAGCACGGCTGCTGCGTAGGTGGCCACGCCCTCGTTGCGCGAGTGCAGCAGGTCGGTGAGCGGCCCGGTGGCCCCTTCCTGCTCAATGATCTCGGCGCCCTCCTTATCGGCGGCCAGCTCACAGAGCACTCCGGCTGCGACACGCTGCAATACGAGTACGACACCGAGTAGGGAATTAGAAGTGATCCTTCATTAGCATCGGATCTATTGCACCCCTTCTGACCCTCCCTCCCCCTACAGCTGCCTGATCAGATCCTCGGACTGCGATCCTTGGCCTGCACTCACCTGTATGTTCTCGATTTCGTTGAAGAGCAAGCGCACAAAGATCGGAATGACCGATTGCTGGCGTATGAGAGCACGGTTGTGCGATTCGCGTGCCAGGATATGCAAGGCGCCGACAGTGCCCTCCACGATCTCCTCCATTCGCACTCCATCGGCGTACGCGGATGGCTGCTGTGACCCAGTAGTGGCAATTGAAGAACGTTGCTGCATCAGAAATCACATGTATATTGTCACGATATTAACATGGATCACATGGATCATGTCCTGCGAGGCTACTTACACGTTCGGTGTCCTGGAATGCACGCATCAGGAGACGCACCAGGTGGTGGATGGCGCCGTGTTCACGCAGCGGGGCATGATTGGCCGGGCAGAGGGCCAAGTTGCGGATGAGCCCGATGACGGCCTTGATCAGGGGCCAGCGAGATGGTGGATGCAAGAGCTTGACTATTACGGAGAGGCCGTAATTGAGGCGCACTGCATTCTGGGCCAGCTCCGAGTCGACATGGCGCGAGGTCAGATGACGGAGGGCGCACACGGCCGGCTCGGTGATCTCCTCGCGATCGCCGGCATTGATGATGGTGCGAACGAGGGCGTCGACGCCGCCCACTTGGCAGACAGTCGCCTTGTTGCGTTGATTGTTGCATGTCAAGTTCGAGAGGATGCCGGCGGCACAGGTGACCACGTTGACATCCGTGGAGGCCAGCACCTGCACGAGCGACTGGAGCAGTGCCTCGAGCCCCTCCACCTTGGTGGCCGCGTCCGACAGATTGCGCAATGTCCAGAGGCAGTTCTGGACCAGACGAGGCGACATGTTGCCAAGATGCATGGCTAGTGCCTGCATGCCACCGGCATCCACAATCGCCGGCTTGTTGCTGGAGCACACTGAGAGGACCTTCAGGACGCGCGATGTGGTCCACAGTAGCTTCTCGTAGTCGTAGGAGCGCATGATGCGCACGAGCTCGTTGGGACCGCCCGAGGCGAGAATGATGAGCTTGCTCTCCTGATTGCCATAGGCCAAGATCTGCAGGCAGTCGGTGACGATGGCCAAGAACTTGACGTTGTTGCGCTGCAGCAGCGTGACCATCTTCTGGAGGCCACCAGCCAAGCGGACGGCCATCTTGGAGCCATCCTGATGCAGCAGGAGATTGTGGAGCGTGGTGATCGCGTAGAAGAGCACGCTCTCGACGGGCGAGGAGAGCAGCTTCACGAGAGCCGGTATGCCGCCGCTCTTGAAGATGGCCAAGAGGCCCTGGCGATGATGCGACAAATTGTGGAGCGTGCCCACAGCGGCCTTGGTGCTCTCCAGGTCGTTGCTGTTGGAAATGGCGCGCACCAAGGCGGCCACCATCTGGGGACTGTTCATGATAGCGTGGCGCGAGGCCTCCTTCTTGGACAGCTGGTGTACCATCATGGCTGCCTGGGAGACAACCACCTGATCCTCGTCGTTGAGCAGCTTGATCAGCTCCGGAATGGCCCGTGTGGCCAGCTCAGCGTCGTCCTGGTAGTTGATCAAGTTGACCACCGCATGCTTCAGCATCTGCGATGGCTCTGACAGACGCTGCACAGCGGTTGGCTGCTGTGGATCAAATTGTGTCGATGGTATCTCGATGCCCTCCTCGAGGGTCTCCGGGAACATGGCGGCGCGCACGCGCTGCGATCGCGTCTGGCTCAGCTGCTGGTTCATATCGTCCACCTGGTCCTGTGTAAAGTTCTGCGGAAACCCGGTGTCCAAGTCGAACATCAGCGGATCACCCTCCATCTCCTCGTCCTCCTTGCCCGACAGCGACGGCACTTGGGTGACGGCGCCCGAGTGGATGCCGGAGTCGCCCATGTACGAGTTCTGCTGCCACAACAGCGTCTGCTCCTTGGCCGACACCATTGGCGGCAAGTCCGGCGGATTGTATTGATTGTTATGGGACACTGCAAGCAACGTGAACTTTAATATAGCTCCAATGCGAGGGAAACTTTTGAATTGAAGTCATCTCTTGGTGTCCCCCACTTGTTACCTTTGCAATCCCATTATCCCTCTTACCTACTCTTCCTTCCACCTCATTTTGTCAAGTATTCCTCATTTGAGGATTAAAGAGAACACAGACGGAAGCAGGACTCTAATGGATTAAAGAACTGCCTCAAATGCGACGTTTGAAATGCGACACGACGACAGCAAAATGACAGCAAAAACAGAAACAGAATCGGACGAAAGAAAAGCAGAAACAGAAACTGAAATAGGAACTGAAATAGGAACATGACAGATTGAGCGCTGCAGGACATTTTTGCATACTGTAGACGCGATTCCCCTCGAATGAAGGAAACATGTGCCATACCACACACCCACAGACACACACACACACAGATGGATGCGAGTCTATATGTGCCTCGATGTGTCTCAACGAGCAATCAAAGCCAAACACGAGAACCGAACGCTGACAGGACGAACGACGCCCTGCAAGGGGTGGCTCCCAGCTGTGTGCGAGAGTGTGTGTGTGTGTGTGTGTGTGTAGCTGGCCGGGAATCAAGCTCGAGCTCCAAACGCTTTTCGTTGGGCGTTTTGTTTGCCACTTTGCCTTAATTATGCCTACTCAGCGATTCGCTTTGTTTCCCATTTCATCAGCTTCCCTTGCTCTTCATCCTCATCTGCTTATGCACTGCCGCAACCATAAACTGCAAACTGCCAACCAGTCCCTGATCGATTAAACTCTTTGTGCCCATTCTGAGCGGCATCAAACAACTTCAATCCCTCGAAGATGCCGCTGCTGCCCATGCGACGCTCTAATTAAATTTTTGAGTAAAAATACAAGTTTAAACGTGTGCTGCCAGTTGAAATAGCGCGGTCCTTAGAGGAGCGAGTGGGATAGAGAGATTAACATTAAGAGAGTGCACGCACTCCCACACCCAACACACGCCCTTCATAAAAGGATTGCAGATGAAGCAACTGCCGTTACAAAGCACAGCTCGCAAGGAACCATAGATGTTGAAAAGCAAAGGGGGACGAGGAGAACAAAATGAACAAGCTCGCGTTGACGGGGATGGACGGACTGATGACAATGGGGGGAGGGGGAGGAGGAGGACGATGCATTTCAGCTTAAAAGCAGACAAAAGAACACAAACAACACAGAAGAACGATAGATCCAGTTGTTACGTCGTATTGTTATTCCATTCACAGTGGAAAATGGAGCCAGCCACACGATTTGTAATCGATTACAGAAAGTGCGCTCTGCAAATAATCGTTTGTCGATGGGCATTGAAGCGCATTTGAGCTAGTGTTTCCCCGCCCCCGCCTCCTCTTTAAACTGGTGCAATGCTCCTTTAACTCAAACTGGAATACAAACATCACAATCTCAGTCTTCACTTTATTCATTCGTTTATATTATTTAAGACCAAGTGACTAAGGATTTTTAGTACATTTAAAACACAAAAATCTAAGTTATATACTTACTTGTACGATTCTGTGCTGGCATGTAACTCATCTTGGTGATTTAGGCGCTGTACACCACACCTGGAAATACATGGAAATAATAATTTGGTTAATATTCATTTTAAATAAACTTGTGTTTTAATGGTCATATGAGGCTCGGTTTCTATTAATTCAAGTTTATGATCTTAAAAAGAAAACACTTTTTTTAAATTCTAGTTCCATTACTTTCTTAAACTAAAGAATAAACTATATGTACGCATTTGTCTGAAAATAAAAACCAAAAAAACACTTAAAAACTCAACGTGAGTAAACTAAACTGTAAAATCGACCTTTCAGACTCTCCACTTAAGCCGCGAAGGCAGGTAACTATCGTTACTCATAAATTTATAGCAATTCGGTACACTCACATATGTACATACGTCATGTATTTCCGTTCCAAGATGTTGCATAGCAAACAAAATTTGGTACGAAGCATACTTAAGATAGTTTGTATGTACATATACATATGTACGTACGTTTACATACTTATGTAGTGTAACAAAAGTAGTTTTGACATACTACCTGCAGAGGGAGCGACAGAGATAGAAAGAAATACAAACCTGTAGTAATTTAAATCACACAAGTGATTAAAAAAACAAACAACACTAATTTGATACAACTTCTATTTACTTGTATATTTGATGCTCAAAAAAAAAAACCAAATATTTGTATGCAGTGGAGTTTTCTCTTCACAAGACTTGCATTGGTTGTTAACAAACGCTGGCAAAAACCGAACGACCAGCACCGAACGAAACAGACAAGTGACTGGAAATAAACGAGAACGCCGCCGTAGCGGCCGCGTTGCACGCATGATGGAATAACATAAGGTGGTCTCGTCGGCTGCAGAATCGTTCGGTTTTTCTCCCTTAATTCTTCAGTGCGGTGCAATTCGGTGCTCTCTATCCCTTTCCCTCGCATTGATTATCAGATAGTCAAGGGACAGCTTTTTGCCGACGAGACCACCTTATGTTATTCCATCATGGTTGCACGTACTCTCATGCATACATACATAGTGCAGCGAGAGTTAGAAGGAGCGAGAAAGATAGAGTTCATTCAGACGTACATGTATGTGTTCGTAGATGAGAGCTAAAACTCCAATGCAGCTTGATAGGGTTGCCAGATGTTACAAAGGCAAACAATAATAAAAGTAAACATTTTACTTACGGAAACGATTCCGACTTTAGTTGAAACCACCAATGCTTTATGCAGAATCATTATTTATATATTCATACATATTACAATTATTTTTAAATAACATATTTATTCAAGCTTTCATTTGTAACTGTGCTTTATGCTGCGCAGAAAGCTGGCTGCTCAAATCTGTCAATACATGCATACATACGTACAAAACTAAGTACGGAAATGCAGATACAAATGTGGTGTTAATACAAATGCTGTAAAAAACAAGAGCACAGAAAAATGTTGGTATTGTGCTTTTCCGATTTGCGAGGCGAAACACTTGTCTTCCCAGCGTTGTTTATGTTTATATCAGATAAATTCAACATTGAACACCCATACACATGAATATGCATGTGTGAAAATACCACACCCCCGCTTCTTAGCTTGTATCTCTTGCCATCTTACTTTCTGTATTACTACTTTTCATGATTTCCATTGGATACAATTTTGATCACACACTTTGAGAGAAAAAAGTGAAAACTTCAACTACTTACCGCGTCAACAATAATTTGATCTGCTTTACAGCAGTTTTAATTTATTTTCACGCACTTAAATAAACGAATTCAACAACAAATGCTCCAGCGAAACAAAGTATGTGTGTGTATTAGGCGAAGACCTGCAAAACTTTCGATATCGGGCTATCTACTTTTTATACGTGTAGTCGGTATCGATTTATGTGCATATTCGATAACATTTTCTAGTGATTTAATTAATTAATGGGGGGGAGCCTGCACCGCGACCCTTTTGGATCTATTGTGCCCCATTTTCTAGTGATACATACATTTAATTCACGAATCCTTTGTAATTTTAATTCTATGTGTTCGTGGTGCGAGACACAAAATATCGATATAATCGTAAATACAGTGAGTGCAATTGTGGGTCACACTTCAAACTTATCGATTAGTGTCGATTGCGTATGAGCCAAGTATCGATTGCTAACAGTTAATCAGTGTTTTTTTTACAACCCCAATACATACACACGCATGCTAAATTTTCGCTGGAGAATTTTGTTGTAAAATTTGTGTATTTAAGTGCGAGAAAATAAATAAAACCTGCTGTAAAGCAGATAAAATTATAATTGACGTGGTAAGTAATTGAAGTTTTAAATTCTTGACAAGTTCATATTAAACTCAGTGATGAAAAAGATAGCTCAATCTAAATCATAAGGAAACATAAGATAGCTTGCGAAGCGTTACAAGCCAAGCAGCGGGGGTGTGGTAATTTCACACATACAACTGCATTGTGTATTGCGTACGAATATATGTCTGTGTGTTCAATGTTGAGTTAATCTGTTATAAACATAAACAACGTTAGCGTTTTAGGCAAATCTGAGGGAAAATTGTTATAGGTATTTACTACGGCGATTATGTTTCTACCGCAAGGTGTATTTATTACTGTAAATATTATGGAATATAGATATCTCCACACACTCGTACTTATGTTTCTATACATGTTCAGAGTTTATGTATGAATGTGAGAATATAGTTGCCAGCTTTCTGCGCAACATAAATTTGAAGTGTGTACATAATTACATATGGTACAGATGAATGCACTAATAAACGCATGCGTTATGTATTTATGTTATTTTAAATACAACGTTGTTTGTCAGAAACTGTTTCGGTGAATAATGTTTACTTTTATTATTGTTTCCCATTGGAGTATCTGGCAACGTCAACTAGCTGCAATGGAGTTTCCGACTCTCATACACACACACATGCATACAAATGATTGAACACAGATTCTCTATCTTTCTCGCTCCTTACTTTGCTGCACTATTTAGTGTGTGGATACGTGTGTTTGTGCAGTGCGACGGCAACGTTCTCGTTTATTTCCAGTCACTTGTCTGTTCTGTTCGGTGCAGGTCGTTTGCCAAGAACGAGTGCATGAGAAAATTGACTCCGTGCAAATATTTGGTTTTCATTTTAATGCAACAAAAATTAAAGAACAGAAGTTGTATTAAATTATAAGTGTGGTATTGTTTTCCATCACTTGTGTGATTAAAATTACTTAAGGTAATCGCTGTAAATACAAAATATTGTACCCTTTAAACACACATCCATGTAAATATGAGAACACATTTATACAAACTATCTTAAGTACAAACGCTGCGGAACATTTTTTGTTTCGCATAGCGACGTCTTGATGCGGAAATACTTGTTTGTATGTCAATGTGTACATAATTGCAACAATACCGTTGTGTGAGTAACTCGACTCGAGTTACCTGAACTCGGTGCTGGAGTGAGGGAACGTCTTCCCTCTTCTCATTTTGCCTTCTTTTGAAATTCGACTCTGCAGTTCGCTTTAAATTTTAAACGTAACAGTGTCAATGTTAATTTACATATGTACTTACAGGTAAAATACTTTCACGAATGTATGTATGTGTTAACGAGGAGTATTTGATTTTGTTTATTTTCTTTGGGATTGTAACGGTTTGACCGTTGCAACAGTTGTTGTTGAGAATAGAAGTGTATCTTTTGAAAAGTATAAACTAAAATAATTTCTTTTATTCCTATTTTAGGTGTGGTGTACAGCGCCTAAATCACCAAGATGAGTTACATGCCAGCACAGAATCGTACAAGTAAGTATATAACTTAGATTTTTGTGTTTTAAATGTACTAAAAATCCTTAGTCACTTGGTCTTAAATAATATAAACGAATGAATAAAGTGAAGACTGAGATTGTGATGTTTGTATTCCTGTTTGAGTTGAAGGAGCATTGCACCAGTTTAAAGAGGAGGCGGGGGCGGGGAAACACTAGCTCAAATGCGCTTCAATGCCCATCGACAAACGATTATTTGCAGAGCGCACTTTCTGTAATCGATTACAAATCGTGTGGCTGGCTCCATTTTCCACTGTGAATGGAATAACAATACGACGTAACAACTGGATCTATCGTTCTTCTGTGTTGTTTGTGTTCTTTTGTCTGCTTTTAAGCTGAAATGCATCGTCCTCCTCCTCCCCCTCCCCCCATTGTCATCAGTCCGTCCATCCCCGTCAACGCGAGCTTGTTCATTTTGTTCTCCTCGTCCCCCTTTGCTTTTCAACATTTATGGTTCCTTTTGATTTGTAACGGCAGTTGCTTCATCTGCAATCCTTTTATGAAGGGCGTGTGATGGGTGTGGGAGTGCGTGCACTCTCTTAATGTTAATCTCTCTATCCCACTCGCTCCTCTAAGGACCGCGCTATTTCAACTGGCAGCACACGTTTAAACTTGTATTTTTACTCAAAAATTTAATTAGAGCGTCGCATGGGCAGCAGCGGCATCTTCGAGGGATTGAAGTTGTTTGATGCCGCTCAGAATGGGCACAAAGAGTTTAATCGATCAGGGACTGGTTGGCAGTTTGCAGTTTATGGTTGCGGCAGTGCATAAGCAGATGAGGATGAAGAGCAAGGGAAGCTGATGAAATGGGAAACAAAGCGAATCGCTGAGTAGGCATAATTAAGGCAAAGTGGCAAACAAAACGCCCAACGAAAAGCGTTTGGAGCTCGAGCTTGATTCCCGGCCAGCTACACACACACACACACACACACACTCTCGCACACAGCTGGGAGCCACCCCTTGCAGGGCGTCGTTCGTCCTGTCAGCGTTCGGTTCTCGTGTTTGGCTTTGATTGCTCGTTGAGACACATCGAGGCACATATAGACTCGCATCCATCTGTGTGTGTGTGTGTCTGTGGGTGTGTGGTATGGCACATGTTTCCTTCATTCGAGGGGAATCGCGTCTACAGTATGCAAAAATGTCCTGCAGCGCTCAATCTGTCATGTTCCTATTTCAGTTTCTGTTTCTGTTTCTGCTTTTCTTTCGTCCGATTCTGTTTCTGTTTTTGCTGTCATTTTGCTGTCGTCGTGTCGCATTTCAAACGTCGCATTTGAGGCAGTTCTTTAATCCATTAGAGTCCTGCTTCCGTCTGTGTTCTCTTTAATCCTCAAATGAGGAATACTTGACAAAATGAGGTGGAAGGAAGAGTAGGTAAGAGGGATAATGGGATTGCAAAGGTAACAAGTGGGGGACACCAAGAGATGACTTCAATTCAAAAGTTTCCCTCGCATTGGAGCTATATTAAAGTTCACGTTGCTTGCAGTGTCCCATAACAATCAATACAATCCGCCGGACTTGCCGCCAATGGTGTCGGCCAAGGAGCAGACGCTGTTGTGGCAGCAGAACTCGTACATGGGCGACTCCGGCATCCACTCGGGCGCCGTCACCCAAGTGCCGTCGCTGTCTGGCAAGGAGGACGAGGAGATGGAGGGTGATCCGCTGATGTTCGACTTGGACACCGGGTTTCCGCAGAACTTTACACAGGACCAGGTGGACGATATGAACCAGCAGCTGAGCCAGACGCGATCGCAGCGCGTGCGCGCCGCCATGTTCCCGGAGACCCTCGAGGAGGGCATCGAGATACCATCGACACAATTTGATCCACAGCAGCCAACCGCTGTGCAGCGTCTGTCGGAGCCATCGCAGATGCTGAAGCATGCGGTGGTCAACTTGATCAACTACCAGGACGACGCTGAGCTGGCCACACGGGCCATTCCGGAGCTGATCAAGCTGCTCAACGACGAGGATCAAGTGGTTGTCTCCCAGGCAGCCATGATGGTACACCAGCTGTCCAAGAAGGAGGCCTCGCGCCACGCCATCATGAACAGTCCCCAGATGGTGGCCGCCTTGGTGCGCGCCATTTCCAACAGCAACGACCTGGAGAGCACCAAGGCCGCTGTGGGCACGCTCCACAATTTGTCGCATCATCGCCAGGGCCTCTTGGCCATCTTCAAGAGCGGCGGCATACCGGCTCTCGTGAAGCTGCTCTCCTCGCCCGTCGAGAGCGTGCTCTTCTACGCGATCACCACGCTCCACAATCTCCTGCTGCATCAGGATGGCTCCAAGATGGCCGTCCGCTTGGCTGGTGGCCTCCAGAAGATGGTCACGCTGCTGCAGCGCAACAACGTCAAGTTCTTGGCCATCGTCACCGACTGCCTGCAGATCTTGGCCTATGGCAATCAGGAGAGCAAGCTCATCATTCTCGCCTCGGGCGGTCCCAACGAGCTCGTGCGCATCATGCGCTCCTACGACTACGAGAAGCTACTGTGGACCACATCGCGCGTCCTGAAGGTCCTCTCAGTGTGCTCCAGCAACAAGCCGGCGATTGTGGATGCCGGTGGCATGCAGGCACTAGCCATGCATCTGGGCAACATGTCGCCTCGTCTGGTCCAGAACTGCCTCTGGACATTGCGCAATCTGTCGGACGCGGCCACCAAGGTGGAGGGGCTCGAGGCACTGCTCCAGTCGCTCGTGCAGGTGCTGGCCTCCACGGATGTCAACGTGGTCACCTGTGCCGCCGGCATCCTCTCGAACTTGACATGCAACAATCAACGCAACAAGGCGACTGTCTGCCAAGTGGGCGGCGTCGACGCCCTCGTTCGCACCATCATCAATGCCGGCGATCGCGAGGAAATCACCGAGCCGGCCGTGTGCGCCCTCCGTCATCTGACCTCGCGCCATGTCGACTCGGAGCTGGCCCAGAATGCAGTGCGCCTCAATTACGGCCTCTCTGTAATAGTCAAGCTCTTGCATCCACCATCTCGCTGGCCCCTGATCAAGGCCGTCATCGGGCTCATCCGCAACTTGGCCCTCTGCCCGGCCAATCATGCCCCGCTGCGTGAACACGGCGCCATCCACCACCTGGTGCGTCTCCTGATGCGTGCATTCCAGGACACCGAACGTGTAAGTAGCCTCGCAGGACATGATCCATGTGATCCATGTTAATAACGTGACAATATACATGTGATTTCTGACGCAGCAACGTTCTTCAATTGCCACTACTGGGTCACAGCAGCCATCCGCGTACGCCGATGGAGTGCGAATGGAGGAGATCGTGGAGGGCACTGTCGGCGCCTTGCATATCCTGGCACGCGAATCGCACAACCGTGCTCTCATACGCCAGCAATCGGTCATTCCGATCTTTGTGCGCTTGCTCTTCAACGAAATCGAGAACATACAGGTGAGTGCAGGCCAAGGATCGCAGTCCGAGGATCTGATCAGGCAGCTGTAGGGGGAGGGAGGGTCAGAAGGGGTGCAATAGATCCGATGCTAATGAAGGATCACTTCTAATTCCCCACTCGGTGTCATACTCGTATTGCAGCGTGTCGCAGCCGGAGTGCTCTGTGAGCTGGCCGCCGATAAGGAGGGCGCCGAGATCATTGAGCAGGAAGGGGCCACCGGGCCGCTCACCGACCTGCTGCACTCGCGCAACGAGGGCGTGGCCACCTACGCAGCAGCCGTGCTGTTCCGCATGAGCGAGGACAAGCCGCAGGACTACAAGAAGCGTCTCTCCATCGAGCTGACCAACTCGCTGTTGCGCGAGGAGAACAACATCTGGGCCAACGCTGACCTGGGCATGGGTCCCGACTTACAGGTGTGTAATACATATACAGATGCATATGCATACATACAAACGTATATGTAGATAATTCCCCGATTTATTGATTGACTCGTGTAAATACAATACTTCATTTTAATTTGCCCCTTCAATTAATCCTCGAGTTTGTACATACAAAGTTGTAGCAATATATAAGACTATTTTAAGCATATTTACTTATTAGACTGTATATATTGTATTACGAATTATCAGCTTATAATCAACCATTATTGCAATTGATATTACCCATTATATTGTATATATTATATTGTATTTCAAAATTATCAATTTATAATCAACAATTATTGCAATTGATTCAATTGGTGAATTGCTTTGTTCTTTTCGAAAATTGATCATTTTAAATGTTAGTTTTAAGTAGAAATTGCAATCGGATTCTAAAATACTGAAATCATATAATTCATGTTTATTCATAAAATTATATGTATGTTTATAAATCATTGTTTTCGTTAAATGTCGTTTAACCAATTAATGATTAGTTTTGATTTTGTTATTAATTTATATTTTGATTTATTTTGTTTCTTTTTCTTTCATTATGTTTTCTTTGTGTGCAAAATCGAACAAACCAAACACCAACAACACCGACGCACAAATATCGACACATAACAACAACAACAACAACATCAACAACTCCTTCCTACTGCATATCCTCTTTTAAAAATACGCAACACAAAATCTCGTGTCCTGTGGCTGTGTATCTCTTCTTTCCTAACAACTTTTCACTTCTGATCCATTCCAAAAAATAATAATGATAAAATCACAACACAAATCAACCCACAATTCAATCACACACACACACACACACTACACTCGCACACGCACACGCACACACCAATTGACATCACGAATACAAATACGAACACGTACACGATCACGATCACAGGATATGCTTGGACCCGAAGAACCATATGAGGGCCTTTACGGACAAGGTCCGCCCAGTGTGCACAGTTCGCACGGAGGTCGAGCATTCCATCAGCAAGGTATGTATGCTTGGTTGACCTTGTACGAGTGCAAGGATCTACTACACCTACAACCAACAGCAATCGAATATCAAACATAACCCCCAACTCCCCAACATGCCCCTCCCCTCATAATATAATGCAAGTATGTAAATGTGTGTGTTTGTTCATCTGATTAACCGGATCGATGAAAACTGTCATATATTCTGGGTTTCATCCAACTTACTTTAATCACCAATCACCCTGTAGTTCACAGCCCTGGATTCCCGTTATCAATAATTACTTTTTCGATTACATCGGTATCTAATTATTCGATAACATTTAAGTCTGCTCGATTCCCCAACCTTGCACCACATCTGTGCTACCAGGGCTACCACCCATGAACAATAATGCATGCAAAGTGTGTCCCCATAAAATGTTTAAAATATAATTAATTAATTCCAATAATTATAGTGTTACCAAAACTCTATTAAATCCCGTAATCCAAAACAAAATACGTTAATTTCAAAGTATTTATAATTGATTTGAATAGGATTTCAAGATTTTGGTTCAAGACTTGCAGTTATTGAAGAGATAAAAAAACTTAAATTTCATAATCGACGCTGCAATTCGGGTTTAAACCTATGAATAAGTAAATTCACAGCCTCCTTGTACATTTACAAAGCAAATACACGCAAAAAATGTGATGCTCAAATCCCGCATATTTTTTTTCCTTCTTTTCTGACTTATTTTCAAATACAATTTAATTTATATTATTATATCACAATATTTGATTACATATATTATTTATTAAATCGTTATGTTAAGTTAATTTGCGCATGTTCCTCAATAATCTGTAGTTCATATGCAAATTCATGTACATATGTATTTATGTCTTATTATCGAATCCTTAAAAAGCAGAGTTTTTGTATTTGTTGTATTATAATTGAAGTCAATTGTTGCCAAAACGTATTGTAAGTATTAAACTAATCGATTTACTCATTCTTCATTGAACAGGATATGATACTCTACCAATAGATTCAATGCAAGGTCTCGAAATCAGCAGTCCAGTAGGAGGTGGTGCTGGTCCTGCTAGCAATGCGGCACCACCGGGTGGGGCACCCACATCGCCCTACTCCATGGACATGGATGTCGGCGAGATTGATGCTGGCGCTTTGAACTTTGACTTGGATGCCATGCCGACACCACCCAATGACAACAATAACTTGGCTGCCTGGTACGATACCGACTGTTGAGCACAGACGACATGATGATAGATGACAACAACAATAATGTTGTTATCAATATGAAAAATAAACGAATGTTTGCAATAGAATTACATATTAACTAAAAATGCGTTGTTTTATTTTATTAATTTGTAGAAATTTAAATGGTACAAATATCTTTCAATGATTTATTGGATCTTCTTTTGAAATCACACTTTATAGTTCATATTACAGTCTTTTGATTACTGGGAATTCTATTGTAGTTACATATCATATATAATATTAGAAATCTAAATTACTTATTTGTATCGTGAGACGTTTCGTTATTTTGTGTTGTCCTATTTTGCTGCAGGAACTTAATGAATGAATCTCTGTGGCGATCCATGCCAAGGAATCCGGAGATTTGCGAGAATCCAAAATAGGCAACAACAGCAAAGACAGCAACTGCGACCGCCAAACTTCCAATGCACGCGAGAAATATCATGACAACAACCGTTAAGAGAGTTCCTGCAATTAGATCAATTCTTAAACTTGGATAATTGGATAGGGAAAATGATAGTTGCAAATACCTTCGAGCACGAGGATGCCGGTAAATGTTATGACCATAGTTGCAATGCCAAAGCCGAAAATGATTAGCAACGGCAGTAGGAACACTAAACATGCGGCCAACACACAGATGGCAATGTCCGGATGCTGCACACACCACGTAGTCACAGCATCGAGCCATTCATTGCCTCCCAGCTCGGACATAACCAGGTGGACGACGCGACGTCCCTGCAACCCTATAAAAATCGACAACAACAAAAAAGTTGTTACTATAAAAATATGTAAATAACAAGAAATTAAGTGAGATTGTTTAAAATATCTCAGGGGGCAACGTTTTAAAAACGGGATATGGCAGATATATCATATAGTGATCCGATGCGGTAAAACGGCATTTTATCTTCTGACTCTGACATGAAGAGTACAAACATAAACCATGAACAGGTCATTAAAAATATAGTAAAAGGGCATTATATATACTAGAGGTCTGCATGAATTCACTTAAAATTTTAAATCAAATGAATTAATTCGAACGTAGTCGAATTGAGTGAGTGCGAGGCACACTTTGAATTGAATTCGTTTGGGTGTGAGTGACATTGAGTTCTCAAATGACAGTTCCTTATAGAAAAGATTGCAAATGAAGGAAAGTGCCATGTTAAAATAATCAATTTGAAATGGCCGAATTCAATCGAAAAATTATATTAAGCTGTATAATGCTTTTCATTGTTTTCTTTCTTATATTCATTACGCACATGAAAACAACAACAGAAAATAGTATGCACCCAAAAAAGAGAACATGAAAATGAAATCGAGATTCGAAAAAAACTCGAATTAACTCACAACAAACTAGCTTTCTAGCTCATTCACTTCGTGTCAATCCGTATGAACTCAATCAAAATCGTTCGACTTCGCATTCGACTTTCGAACATGAATGCTTCGATCTTCGTTGTAGCTCATTCATGCAGACCTCTAATATATACTCTACATATTTCATGTCAGAATCAAAATACTCTCTGCAAGGGTATAATAATATTCAGCATACAAAGTTTGTGCAGCACATGAAATAATCCATCCAATAATTGTTCCGCATTCAAGGACTTGGAACTTTCATCAACGTTGTTTTCGGAGTTGTTGTTCTTGTGGCCGTTGTTGTTGTTGCCGGTGCTTGCGTGTGGTGTTCGGGTCTCCGTGTCTTTAGCACGGCCATTATTGGATTTATTTGACTTCACCTGTTAATAAGTTAATACATTGAAATCGTCAATAATTAAGCAAAATGGGCAACAAATGCCATTAAAACATGAACTTCGACTTTTCCACCTCGCAGTTAAATATCACGTTCTCCGCTTTTGCCTACCATTTTCTCACGCTATGCCGTATTTCGATTTTATTCTCTTATCACACTTATGCCCATTTTTTATTTAAATTACAATTTGTACACTTTATGTATTTATATATTATTATTATTATTAAAATTGAATTTGTGACAAAAACAATACAAAGTGTTTACCACGGTTGCCACAATTGGCGTTTTTGCACCAAAACTGGCTCTTTTTTAGTCAATTTTGCTCATTTTTTGATTTTTTTGGCTCAATCAGATATTTTTAAGTGGCAACCGACTGAGCTGCCAGCTTGTTGAAAACGCTGGCGTTGCCACACGATACCTAATTATATGAAATCTATTGTGCATTGTCTTGTGAAAAAAGTTCAAGGCTTGAACTTCAGCAGCATTAACAGGCAGTGATCCCATCTTAGCTATTTATAGCTAAACTTGAATTCTTATAATTTAATAAGTAATTTATGGAAAGACTTAAGACAATAAATGAAAGGAAACTCATAAGGTTTTTCTTATTTTTTTTGCAAGAACATAATTTTAGCTATTTTTAACTACACTTTGTTCACTACATTATTCCATTAAATTGACATTGTTTTTTATATTATATTGTCTTATACTGTAGGATCAAATGATGTATATACATGTTAAACGTTTTAGCTAATGAAGTATGAATTTTAGACCGTTAAATGGCGGTCTTTCAGTAATTCGACCCGCTATTATTTGTTCGCCGTGTATTGTCATCCGGCAACGTCGTTTGGGCGCATGTATACAATTTAAATAGGTGGCAGCATCTTGGCACTGGAACGGTAGCCAGCCGTACATCTGTGATTCCAGTAACGGATGCTCGAAGGACAGTTTATTGCTGTTTTGCCTGTTACGCTGCGGCAACGCGATTGGATTGGGCTCGTATTTGGCGTAGAATTTGGAAGTGATTGGATATACTGCAAACAACAATAAGCAAAAATGGTATAAAATGTATTGCATTTATATTAAGGATGCACTTAAGTTTTACATACATTAGAAAGAGACAGAACAATTTTAAAATATTACAATGTCTCGCGCTTGGAAAGTCGAAAACTCCCTTTACAAGGACATTTCTTTAAAACAAATACACATAAAAATAAACAAATATTTATTAGTGCTCTGAATAAGGTACACTAATATCACGGATTCGAAGGAGACAGCAAACATTTTTAAAATGTAGCAATATCTAAGGATTGGAGATTTAGATTTAGAAGTGATCCATTGAAGCAGGGATATTTGAAGTTTTCAATTTCGTTCACAGTCACAGTGGGTTAGGTTAGTTTTGTACCTTTGTTAGAGGGCACGAACACTTCACAAATGCGTATATGCTTATTTGATTTCTCGATTAGTTCCTTTTCAAATGCGTAAGGCAGTGGACGTGGATCACCCTCGAAATGATCGTTATCGTTATCGCCGTCGCCGTCGACGTCATCGTCGCCGGTTGCCAGTGCTGGATTTAGCTTCATTCCAGGCAAAAAAATGAACGAACGTCTGTGGCGCGTAGCGTGCCGTTTACGTCTGATTGGGATTTGTGCTGCAAGGACACCTGTCTTTTCATTTATAAAACTTGAACTCATTAAACTTTTGCCATTGTTATTATTGTACTTTTGTTATTACTGCAACCCATGACAGGCAATTTCGCCATTGTATGTACACACGCATCCACCTACATATATACACACACACACACACACATACAGTTATACAAACAAACGCATACAAATGGCAACCGGCAACTGCGGCGTGACCTACATACATACATACATACAATCACACAATGCCAACGTCAGCAGCGGCGTTGCCATTTATTATTTTTGCAATGGGGCAGAGAGCTGATCATCATCATCATTATCGTTATCCATGACTGCAAAAAGTTGTTCCCTTTAGCTGCCCCTATTTCACGTCATTTGTTGTTACGTTTCTTTCCCTTCCCTTTCGTTTCGTTTCGCTGGCAAGCAAGCAAAACCGAACCGAATAAGAACCCTTCAAGTATGCAGCAATTTCCGAAAATAAACATAAGTATTGAAATTAATGCCATTGCGTGCCGGTCGCGTCGATTTATCGTCGGAGAAGGAGTCGAGTTGTGCAATCCTTTTTTATCCAATACTCGAATCATTAAATACACACAATTTAATCAGAAATACAATCAAACAGTCAATAAAATTAATTACTCCTCTTAGGCGCGCACACACACACACACACACGGCAACACACACTCATTAAAAGAAAAAAAATAGTTTATTATGTTAAGTGCGGGGACCAACCCGTAACCGTAACCGCAACCATAACCGTTAACCGGTATAAACCGATTGAAGTTGGTAACTGAAACCGCAACCCAAAGAAACTCTTTTCATTATATTTGAACACGTTAACCGCAATAACTAATTTTGGATTTGTAATTTAGTTTAAATCTAAATCCCACTGAAGCGAAACAACTTTTTTAAAGCCAAAGAATATTGCTTTATGTATAAGCAGGGACTAAAACCAATACGAATATCTTTAAATAAAGGTTTAGTAACGGTAATCCGGTTTTGGTATGATTCTGTTTTGAAATACCGGTATCGTTTCGGTTCAAACCAAAAAAATTGATTTTACAATAATACTAAAAGAATCGTACTTTCTCACTGTTTCGTGAACATTATTTTTATCTATTTATGAAAGTAAAATAATTGCCTGTTACGTACATACATTTCACAAAACAAATATACCCTTTCTCCCATTTTTAATGGGCACGGGGTATAAAAATAAAACATATTTAAACCCGAAATTAACCCTTATAAATAAATCGGTTATTAAACGGTTATTTCGGTTTACAGAGTTTCGGTTATAGGGTTTCGGTCAAATGAAAAATTTTTTATCGATTACGGTTTCAAATTTCAATCGGTTTTTACGGGTTAAAGGTTACGGTTTCGTTTAGGGTTTTAATCCCTAGTGTTAAGACATTCTTTTAAAAATGACTAGAACATTTTTTTTGTGAACCAATATCTTACCGGTATTTCGAAACCGAAACAAACAAATCACCGGCAATCGTTACGAAATCGATATCCTAAAATTTTGCGTAACCGGTAACCAAAATTTCAACTTAACCGAAACTGTAACTAATAGCGATATTCGTTTCGATTTGATAGCCTAATTGTAATCATCACATCCACTGTGAGAAATAGCAGCCTTTTAGCTCTTACCATTTGGACTCTAAGTTCATGATCAATTAACCCAGTCACCAGTCAGAACACAGATTTTTATATAGTATATACAATTAGTTTATATATATATGTATATAGTTAAGAATTAATAATGAATTTCATAATAGGAAAAATAAGATTATTTGCTGGCCAACAAATCAATTCAAAATCCACTTAACTATATGTGTATATAATATAAATAGTATCTACAGATCAGTCATGTGGCCCACTAAGGATGAGGATAAGGTCAAGTCGAATCGAATCGGGTTGAGTTCTGTTGAGGATTGGGTACGTAAATATATATACATTTACATCGCCTCTGGATAATAATCTCGATAGGCGAATGCTTCAATATATTCCGGCCGTCGGCAGCTAAACAGTTCATAGGTTAAATGCTTGTGGGCGTGCTTCTCGAGAGATTTGCGCGTCTTCTCCAGTAAAGCTGCCTCATCGAATTTCACCCGATGCACAGTTGTTTTGCGCAATATATTTTGCACAAATTGTGACCAGACGGATCCCTCCTGATGCTGTGCCTCATCCTGCAGCTGTTGATGTTGCTGTTGTGACTGCAACTGTTGCTGCTGCTGCTGCTGTAGTTGTTGTTGTTGTTGTTGTTGTGTCGCTGACGCCGTTTTGTCTGGACTTAATTCTGGCATTGGCAACGGCAGCACATTGGACTCGCTCGCTTTAGCCGTATTGAGATCCTGCATAATTGTCTGCAGGCGATCGACGGTCTCCGACATGCGCTTCCGGAACTCGACAATGCGTCGCGTATACTTGAAGAGTTCCCGCTGCTCCATTGGCTCCAGCTCGACCATTTCGAGGGTGTCCAGCTCAGCGGCACTGAGCAGCGGCCTCAATTGCAACTGTGTCTGCGCCTCTGTGGTGCCCATAACGTAGACGCGATGGACAAACTCCTGCATCGCCGTTGTATTCAGCATGGCAAATTCGTAGTCCAAAAGTGCCTCAAAGATGGCCTTTTGTATTGTGGTAACAACGCTTTGATTTTGGCCCACATCCCCGTCTGTATCTGTATACGGATTGACAGTCTCGTTGTCCGCATTATACGGATGATTGAGACTGTCCAGGCTATGTAGGATGTCGGCCAAATAACGACGCATCACATCGCTGTCGGCCTGATTATTGTGCAGGCCTAAACGTTCTATTAGCCGAATGTTAATGGCAAACTGTTGCTCCAGCTCAAAGAGTTGCCACAGGGAACGCATGCGTCCCTCGTACTCCTTCTGGGCACCAGTGCCAAGGACACTGCTAACATTCATATCGTACAATTGGAGGCCGCGTATGAAGGCCACGTCCATGGTGAAGTTACTCATGAAATTGAGGACATAGCTAAGCGTGTCCTCGGCACTGGCGAAATTCTCCCGGCTCTGCTGATAGAACTCATCCAGATCGCTGACCGTCAACTGATTGCGAGGCACTTTGCTATCCAGCAGCGATCGATTCAATTCCCGTTCCTCCCGGATGCGTTCAAAGTTACCCACAAGGACATCGGCAGCTGGCTGTTGATACTCATCGAATACCTCAATGTCCACGGCCATTGTGGTGCTTGGAGTCTCCCTATCCCGATCTCTATTACTAGTCCTATCCATTGATGATACATCATAGTTGGAGCTACCTTTGTTTGGCTGGCACTGTGGCTTCCATTTCTCCTGGGCTGTGACACGCTGCTGGCTGCTTCTCTCGAAGATCGCCTTGGCACTAAAGCTCGGCAGATCCAGCATGGTAAAGATATCCTCCTTCATGTTGTGACAGCAGTGCAGCGCTGACATGTCCATGGGATGGGCCTCGGTGTTGAAGATATAGGCGCCAGCTTGGACAACGCACACATTCTCCTCCGTGTCGAGCAGTTCGCCGTGCCTGTCCTCGCCCTCGTTGTGCAGGAAGTTGTCCTCGTCGAAGAGCAGATAAAGGTATTTCGTTGTCTCCGCCAGAAAGAAGGATTCCATGCGATTCTCCTTCTCATGCGTCACCACGTTGCGTATCTAAGTTGGGGAGCGAACATAACATGTTAATCTAACAGAATCCAAAATTATACAATAATTGAATTCGAAATTCAAACAAGCGGAACAGCCGAGTGCACTCGGCAGTAATATACCCTGGGCCTGAACCTCGCTGAAACTTATATGACATAAATGAGCGATTTTAACTAATCTTTAAATTTTACAAAATGTATTAAAAGTAAAAATAATTAAAAAGAAACTTAATGTAAATAAACGAAAAATATTAAATAATTAAAAAACATCTGCATCGACCGGACCAAGATTTTAACCCCGATGTCAAGTTTCGCGTGTCTAGCACTTATCACTTAAACTACTTCACCACTTGGGCTGCCGTTGGCAAACTCAATATAATACATACTCGTTGTACATTCTGGCAGAATAAATGTAAAATGAATTAATTATTTATAGAAATGACATTAAAATGCGTTTGACAAAATACAATATCTTCACTATTCATGGCCCAATCGTGTTGAAAGTTGGTGATTAGTTTCTGAGCATGTTCTTACACACGTTGGTATAAAATTATAAATTTAACTTAAAACACAAAATTAAAGGTGATGTCAGTTTTTGATGAATTGCGCCCACACGGTGGGCGTGGCTAAATTTTAACATAACATAAGGAGCCTTCATTCCAAATTTGCTGGTCCTAGCTCTTAACATCTCTGGGCTCCATTCGGACGGACATGGCTATATCGACTCGGCTGTTGATGCTGATCAAGAATATATATACTTTATGGGGTCGGAGATGCTTCCTTCTGCCCGTTACATACTTTGCACAAACTTAATATACCCCCCCCCCCCCCACAGGGTATAATAAAAAAAGTATTCAGAGGACAGAAATTTAAAATTATTATCCTTATTGGGCTTTTAAACACTTATTGCTTATTATTGGTAATTTCAAAATTTACATGCTTCGTTTTTCTACTTTTTGTTGTGTTTTAAAATTTCGAAATCTGAATACAATAATTATAAATCTTGGTCAGATCGTAGTTAATAATTGAACACTTACCGTCGCATAGCCGCACTTGGTTTTCGCACTGAACTCAATTGTCTCCAGCATGTGCTCGCCCAGCTCGAGCAGGTACTCGTTCTTTGTGGCCCGATACAGATACATGGCCGACTCGATGAGCTCCGGTCGCAGGGGATAAACCTCGCGATTGGGCGACGCTTCGCCGGCTGGAATGTTGAAGAATTCGGGCAGGAATCCGTATTTCTTCCACACGCTAATGTAGCGTGTCATGGTGCGCATCGCAGGCTCAGTGTCACCCACGATGCTCAGTATGCCCGGCCAGAAGGATTCGAGGGATTGGAAGACGGGCAACGTTACATGTCCCTTGTTCATGCCCACCCAGACGTACCAGTCATCCTTGCGCATATACTTGTCAATTGGCGTCCGTGCCTCGGCGAACAGTTCCAGCAACTCGGGGCGATTCAGGAGAATGGCACCCTTCACCAGATACTCGAACAGGGAATCGACGCCAGCGCCAATGCCCGAATCGAGGGCCGTCCATCTTCCGCTCTGCACATCAATGTGATTGCCAAAGAGTCCAATCGAGGAGCGTCGCTCCCACAGTGCATAGATGGCCTGCAGTGCGACCTCCTCATAAATGCTATTGCCCGTTAGCCGGCTCAGTGTGCCAAACTCGACCAGGAACGTGCCCACTCCGGCTGTGCATGTGATCGACGTCTCGCCATTGGGCACGCCGTAGCGCAAGTTAACCGTGCCGTATGGCATGCCCGTATTCGTGTCAAATGCCGGCAACAGGCGTCGAGCAACATCCTCGGCCATGCGCAACAGCGGACCAGAGCAGGGCCAGCCGGGCTCCAGCTCGACGCCAGCACGACGCGATAGCAGATGTGCCGAGAGCAGACCTCCAACAATTCGTATGTTCGTCTCGAACACGGACACATTGATGTCCTTGTTGAAATGCATCTTTTCGATCAGCAGCGCGTGCACACGACGAAACTCTGTGAAGTTGCCCATTGTGGCCAGCGTGTCGAGTGCATCAATTAGCGTCAGCGAGTAGCTGCCCCATGTGTCGTGGCCATCGCAGGTGAGTGGACGCAGTTCGTCATAGTTGCCGGCATGTTTAAGGTAGCCATCGTACGCATGCTGAAACATGCGACGCACATCCTCGCTAACACAAAACACAATAACAGTGACAACTAAATGTTCAGATCGCAATGAAACCTCATTCTTACCGTAGCTCCAATTTACGTGTACGTGTGTAATGCTTTTGTGAGATTCCCCCAGTGGCCAAACTGAGTATAATAATACACAGAATGCCGTTTTCACACACTTTTTGCATATTTCCACAGCTTGTTGCATTCAATCCATACGCTCCTAATTAAATTATCAACATTCTTCAAGTCCATTCAAACAACGGAAACAGATCAGAATCGAATCACAAGCAGCGAGTGCGATTTGCGGTTCTGGCTACGTAGCGCAAAACAAAAATCAGCTGTTGGCGCTACGAATTAGACTCTAATAATTAGAGCTGTTTAGCTATCGATAGTCGGCCCCATCGATAGTCAGCTATATCATTTTCCAGACCATTGATAGCTATCGATTTTGTAGGAGTTTTCATTAGATTTTTGTCATTAGAATTTTTGATTAAAAATTAATTTACGTAACTACAGCCCACGAGGGGTGACAAATTCGAAATTATATTAATTATATAATTACTGCTAAATGAACTAATATAAACAATTTTAATTTTGCGCCCCGCTCAATACCAGTCGCTAAGTGAATATTTTGCTCCTTCCAGATGGTCACTCCAAAATGTATCGATATCACTGCAAAGCTCGCCCACTTCGAAAGTGTCATCTTTACGATGAATAACAAAGAAAAATCAAACACTGAAATTAATTTTGAGTGAATCCAAAATGAAACAAAGTTCCCTATGTGCGTATGTATATTTTAATAAAGACGCATTGGTATTCATGCATTTGCTTACTAAACTTTTTAGCTATGTTCGCCGAAGATATCCTGAAGGATTACGGCTCGTTCATGGAGGAACATGACGACAAAATGCAATCGTTACGAAAACTGATGCCCGACAACAGATTTGATAATGCGGGAAGTCAATTGTTGACCTCATTGTCGCCGGCTATAGAAATTATTTATGTTGACACTAACTTTATGAACTGGCACAATATGAAATTATCGGAATCCGAGCTGCTGGCCAACAAACCGCTAACAACATTGGCGAATTTGTGCAATCAATGCAACGATTTGACAAAAATCGCACAACAATTGCAACTGAAATTTGTAAACACAAATTGTCAAATAGAAAATATAAAAATGACCCAATCATTAGATTGCACTCTGCACAACATGAGTGCGGCAATTGATTTCTTCTGTCAGATCTATTTTCTATTAAAACGCATCATTGTTGTGCTCCAAAATATCTGGACTCAAATAACGGCGTATGTTTCAATCTCAGTTGCATCCGTCGACGTCAGTGAGGCGCATCTCTTTGTAAGTACATACATACATAGTTGGACCCTGTACTTGAGAGGGTATTCTAAGTTTGTTAGACAGTCGGGTTCTCTTTACTGAAGCCTCATCAACTAGTTTATAAATATGATTGCTGATGGCATATATGTAGATCAGTGTGGACGCCAGCCAACGCTAGTGACGAACGCTTCACGAAGGGTGCAAAAAAGGTGACAGAAAATAAACCGATCGAAAGATATAAATCATCTGGCAAAATGTAAATGATTGATACTAAGACTTGATTTTCGACTGATCGTTCCTATGGCAGCTATATGATGTAGTGATCCGATTTCAGCCAAATTTGGTCAGGATGTATGGGACCATCCCATAAACATATTCTGTAATTTTTGTTCAGATATTTCAAACAACAAAAATGTTTTCATACTAAGACTGCATTTTCGATTAATCGTTCCTATGGCAGCTATTTGATATAGTGGTCCGATCCAAAATTTAAAACAAACTCGATCTGCGTGCAATATAGACGAACCTACATACCTAGCTCTTATAGTCTCTGAGATCTAGGCACTTATACAGACGGACATGGCTATAACGACTTGCTGATCAAGAATATATATGCTTAATGTACTTTTTTTAAATACGGGGTCAAAAAGTAGCTATTTTAGCGGAAAATCGCTTAAGCCCGCTAAAACTGACACTCCCACAGTTTTCAAATGACAGAAGTAAGAGCAATTGTAAAGTGATTGGATTTTATGAGATTTGATTAATTAATTGCAGAATGTGTTTGATGCGATGGTTGAACTATTGGAGCATATTGTCATATTTAACGAACTCACGGAGCAATCGAGTCTGTCCAGCAAATGGGCTCTCTATAAAAAATGGCTTCAGACGCTTGTGAAGAGCACAGAGACCTCTCAATACTGTACGAATTTCGAGATGAATGGCCTGCAGACCTCGCTCGATGACATCGAAGCTGTGATCTCTGGAAACATATTTCAGGTAATCAAATATTTTGCAAATTTACCACATTAAAATGAATTCGTATATTTGATTTTGATAGATACTCTTGGATAGCTTGCTGGATACCAAGAAACAGATGAATCTGAAAGATGCAAATGTTAATTATATTACACAACATTCCAACGCCTACATTCGCAAGCTGATGAGCTCCATTGAGACGAACCAATCGAATGAATACAAGAATTACGAGGAACCCAAACATCTGGTGCGCCTGACAGCATTTATTTGTGTTTTGCACAAACTCGGCATACTTCTGGATGGGAAGCTAATGAAAAGTGCCTTGGAGACATTGTCAAGATATCAACGGGTGCCATTAAGTCGAAATGTTTATTGGTCACCTCATGCATTCATTGGTAGACATGCCAAGTCGCTGGTTAAGGCGCAGGATAAGCCACAGGATTGCTTGAGACAATATCAATCAACCGTGGAGAAGATCAATTCAAGCGATCTGAAAACATGTCGCCAACTCGGAACCCAGATTGCATTGTGGTCCATCAATATGGAACGCGTCTTTGCCGCTGGCCCAACGGGTCAGTTGAAGACGTTCTCAAAGCTCATCCTACTTGGTCAGAGCTATGGCGAGCAAGTAAACAGTCTAATCGATGGTCTGATCCGAAGACACCTGGCCCTATCGTTGCCCATTACAAAGAGCGTCTTATTTACGATTTACAAGTTGATTCAGTATTTGCAAATACTTCAAAAGACATTTGCAACAAATCAAATTGTTTGCATACGCTTCCTCAGCTCGTTATTACAATGGCAAAAGCAGAAAATTCAGCATCTGCTGTTGTTGACCAAGAAGAATATACTGGACCTTAAGCTGATGCAACGAAAGATGAGCATATTGTCAACGCTCAAGCTATCGGAGAGATCAATCAAAGGCTATCCCACAAGGCGTCGTTTGACCATTGTCAATCTGGCGTTGAGCGAATTCCTGGGCAAGGATCGCGTTCTGCCCGCCGATAAACAGAAACTCTTCAAGTCCATATCGCTGCGAGCCAATAATCTCTGTCGTTACCAGCACAACATTCTAGGTCAATTTGATTCGACGAGTCTAATGAACAATTACGATTCGTTGTCGTTATCCGATGCGGCACTCAAGGAATACGTTCAACAACAACGGAATCCTTACTTATTACAGGTTGGTTGCCACTAATAACACTAGTTTACAGCCAAAGTGCAAAGGAAATCAAAGTATTATTTCCTTATGGAAAACCATTTTTTTGTGGAACCGTTCTCGAATTTTTGAGGTTACTCCAACACTACTAAATCTTTATTTTCGATCCATAGTTCCAATGGCAACGTGAAACCTTTAAAAAAAATTTTATCTTTGTGATTTAAATTTTTTTCAAGAACGATATGTTAGCTTTCAAACTCAAAAAACGCCCATTTTCGAACTTATTAAAATCGCTAGCACCTAAATTGCTCAACCGATCTTAATACTGTATAGGAGTTGAAGAGAACTAATCTCGAAAATTCTAAAAAATTTTAATATTTCGAAAACGGTTCTATAAAAAAAATGTTAGGTGACATTTTCGTGTTTTAAACTAGTGTAATTTTCCACAAACTGCCCTCCTAATAATGCAAATTTTCAATTTTTTTTTAGAATATATTCGGAGCTAGCAACAAGCTGGATAAGAATTTGTCTCTATTTAAGGTCTCCAAGCAAGCACAAAACGAATGTCTGACAAGTCGGCGAATTTTCGACTGCGAAAAGGAATTTCTCAGCAATCATTTGGAGTTCCTTTTGCGTGTCGAGGCATTGTCCCATCTGCTGCTCAGCCAGGATCAGCCTTTCGCACAGAATACCATCGACTACAGGAACTGCATCAATGTGTCTGCCACAGAGAATTGTGGTGTTTACAATATATTAAGAGGTATATCATATACTGTATTGATATGATTACTTACAAATGTATTTGTTTAATCGCAGATAACCTTGAGAACTATTTTACTGCAACGTTCTACAATTTAACGACTATTGCGCCACACGATTGGAAGTCGTACGAGAAGATGCGTCATTTGGCCAATAAACTGCTTCAATTGCGACCAGTCGACGACTATTTGCCCAATCAAATTATAGATCAAGTAAGATATGTGTATGTGTAGATGTATTTATGGTATATACTGTCTTTTAACTCGTTTTTTACATGTTTACCTGTTACTCATAGAGTGCAATTGAATATTGTGCACCTTGCTATAATTTTACATGAGGGAAAAAGGCTTAGCAGGGTCCTATAAAGTATAAATAGATAGATAGATGGATTATGTATTTAACTATTTTAACCAGGGACCGCAAATAATGACTATTGAAATTTTTTTAGCATCCAAAAATCAATGACTGGAATACATATACAAAAAAAAATAATGATAATGATTAAACACAAAAAATCATTATTTATGATTTTTATTTTTTTTTTTTCGCTCAAACTAGAACTGACTTTAAATTAAATTGTGTTTTTTTTCGCTCAATATTAATCATTATCATTGAAGAAAATCCATAAAAATCTTTAAATAATTATTATTATGTAATTTTTATAATATAACTCATAATGATTACGGTCCCTGCTTTTAACAGACTTATGCTTAACAAGGTTGTACCATATTTTAAAAAGAATCAAATACGGGCCTGGTGTAAAATGGACAATTTAAATTGGTGAAAGTTCGCGTATAATTTGTTTTCTATAGTTGAGCACAGTTTTTATAAATGATGTTAAATTCTCCCATTCCTATTCTTCTAGAATTCCCTTTTTAAAATGCCAATCTTTAAATCAATCTAAAATGCCAATCTTTAAGTCTTTATTTTATGATTGAAAATTAATAAATCTGTGATAAAATTTTTTTTCTCTTTTAAAAATTGAACGCGAAAAGGTTTGAAACTAATGAAATTTTTGTAGATAAGTTTAAAATGTAACTTTTTCAATCGAAGAATTCGAAAATTTCCTTAAAATTTCTTACAGACTTGTATTCAATATTGTTCCAGTTCATTAATGATTCAAATAAAACAAACTTCCTCTTCTTTAAATAGGGCATCGACGTGCTGCAGATAATGCGAAATATCCACACGTTCGCCTCCTCATACGCATACAACATGAACTTGCAACTGTTTGTGGAAATGCAGAGCAGGAACAAACATCTGGATATCATTGGCACTCGGCACGTGGCGAATTCCGTGCAGACCCATGGAACGGGCATTATAAATACTACGGTCAACTTCATTTATCAATTTTTGCGTCAAAAATTTTATACATTTTCAACATTTCTGCACGACGAACACATAAAATCGCGACTCCTTAAGGAATACCGCTATCATGCGGATCACAAGCATAATAAAGAATCATATCAGTCGTATCCCTATGAAAGGGCTGATAGCCTAATCAAGAAAATACGAAAATTGGGCGTGTCCCAGAATGGGGAAACCTACATGGACTTGTTCAGGAAAGTTATCACACAAGTTGGTAAGTTATTTTTATACCCTGAGGTATATTAAGTTTGTGCAAAGTATGTAACGAGCAGAAGGAAGCATCTCCGACCCCTTAAAGTATATATATTTTTGATCAGCATGTCCGGCCGTCTGTTCGTATAAGGTTCTCAGAGATGGTAAGAGCTGGGACCACCAAAATTGGAATGAAGACTCCTTGTTATGTCAGGCAGAACAATTTTATGTTATAATTTGACCACGCCTACTCTGGCGGCGTACTTCATAAAAAACTGACATCAGCTTTAATTCTGGGTCTTAAGTTGAAATTAAAAATGGAGATACAAGTTGAAAACTCAACTTGTATCAAATAAAAAGGTCACCAAATCAAACATCTATAAAAATGAAGATATTAACAATTTTCTCAAAGGTCTTTTAATGGCAATTCTATAAATAGAATTCATTCAATTAATTGGAGAATGTACATACATATGTATATGGAATTTGTCATCTTCAACCAAAGTGGCGGAGTGGAGGAAGTGATCAGTGCTCGCCAAGCGAAACATTAGATCGAGGTTCGAATCTTGGTCCTGTCGATGCAAATGATTTTTAATTATTTAATATTTTTCATTTATTTGAATTGTCAGTCTAATGCTAGCGATTCGCGCCCATGCGCAAGGGGTCGTGGGTTCGATTCCTGGTTTAGTAAACCAATTTTTTTTTTTCGTTTTTTCATTATTTTTACTTTTGATAAATTTTTATCAAATTTTTATCACACTATAATCTTCAATATTTTGTTATAGGTAACGCCGTTGGCTATGTGCGACTTTTGCAATCGGGCAGCAAGAATGCCAACTATAGAAGTCGTTCCTTTATGTCCAGATTTAATAGCAATTTCAAACGCTGTGAGGACCAGACTCTGGAGGAAACAACCGAGGGATCTATTCGAGAATACGAGAAAAGCGTGGAGCACCTGAAGGAGTGTTATTCCGATTGCACCAACTACTTTAAGGTACATTTACCTTGGCAAATGCAGACAAGATTTAATGAAATCCTATTCATTTGTTTAGTTGCTCATGCAAGGATTTCAACCGTTCTTGTGCAATCCGCACAATCATCATCTGAAGACGTTCTTCCTGATCACACCCGCCCTAATTATGAACTACATTGACTATCGAGTGAAGGAGAAACTGAAAATGTATAAAAAGGATCAGTTGAAATGTTCGTTGTTCGAGGATGGATTTGCCATCGGTTTAATCTACATACTGAACATGTTGAATCAGCTGGGGGAGTTCCATGAACTGGCCTGGAGTCGTACGACCACACAACAATTAAATGCCGAGCGTCTTAAGCTCAAGAACATTCTGTCCACTCCCAACAACAACGAGCAAAAAGGTTCTCCCCTCAAGGCGGACGTGGATGAGAAGTTGCTCCAGACGGTGGCAATTACCGAGAGACATGTCAATGCCTATGAGCAGGAATACAATCTATTATATGCCACATTGAGTAGTGCTGAAATATTCTTTCAATAAATTGTTGTTGCCCAAAAAAACAAATACTAAAGTATAAACAAATTTTGGTATGTTTTTGTTTTGTTGTTTTTTTAGTTTCAGTTTATTAAGACGAAACTATATATATATATGATTGTTGGTAAATTGTAAGATAAAAGACTTGTTATTTGTTATCCACTTTGTAACTAACATTTTGAAAGCTGTTAATACATTTGGTTAGACTACTATTAATCAAGGATATTACGGGTAAATCCCTTTTTAATGCAAGTTATTTGCATACAACTACATAGGTATGTATGCATGTATGCAGTATAGGTACAGTATATATATACTATATAGATTTGCTAAATGATTCTTTTGTATTATGTGTGTAAATGCATGCAAAATAGTACAACAAATTGGCGGGTTGTTAAATCGCTACTCGTAGTCAAATTCACATACATACTATATTTTAATTTGCTGCTTAGGATTAGTCATTAATTGCTTGAATTCAATCATCGGTTTAATATCTGATGAGACATGCGAATTATACATATATAGAGTATATATTCGAATCTTTTAGCATTAGAGTCATGTGTATGTATGTATATATACTTTGTATGTGGTAGATAAATACAATCAAACTTGATAAGTCGATAAGGTACTATTCGGTATATAGATATATATATATATATATATATATATATATATAGAAGGCTTGCATTAGAAAAGTAACCCGAAGTTTTGAACCCATTTTGAAATTGAGAATATTGATAACATAATAAACGTCTATTGAAAATATGTATTGTATTTCATATTATTACAGTTATTGGTAAAAAAAAATGTGTTGGAGAAAATGCGAACGGGTTTCGTCTTAACAGGAAATGCCATCCATCTTAAAGTGAACCACAATCGGCAACCACAATCTTCTTGGTGGTCTTGCCGGATTGCGAGCCATACGATTCAATCTTCTTGACAATATCCAAGCCCTCAACCACTTCGCCGAACACAACGTGCTTGTTATCCAGCCAAGAGGTCTTCACCGTGCAGATGAAGAACTGCGATCCATTGGTGTTGGCGCCAGCGTTGGCCATCGACAGAATTCCAGAGCCGGTGTGCTTCAGACGGAAGTTCTCATCGGGGAACTTGTTGCCGTAAATGGACTTGCCTCCAGTGCCGTTGTGGTTGGTAAAATCGCCACCCTGGCACATGAAGTTTGGAATGACGCGATGGAAACTCGATCCCTTGTAGCCGAAACCCTTCTCGCCGGTGCACAGAGCACGGAAGTTCTCAGCGGTCTTGGGCACGACATCGGAGCGCAGCTGAAATTCGCAAGGTGCAAAAAAAAAAGAGGGGAAAAAACGGGAATGATTAATGCAAATCAAAATAACTGGTTTTCTTATTGTTAAAAATAGTTGAACACAATGGAGCTCGTTTATTTTTTTAAGTTGTTCTAAAAACAACTACAATATAAAAAAAAATATTAATTATTTTTTGAGCAAAATTGACGATTATTTTACATTGTCAACGCCATTACTTGACTAGCTGTATATTATACAAACAAATAAAAAAATTCTAATCAAATATGCACAAAAACAATGACCGGAAAATTACCGAGTGCACACATGTATAAATAAATGTAGTGTATGGTAACACATGTGTACACACTGGGCCACACAGTCATAGAAATATATGCATATGTACATACATAGTCATGCACACTAAATTAATTGCAACTCAAAAATGGGGGTGGTGTCACTGACTTGTCTAAAACTAAATTATTGAATTTAAAATTCAAATTGACGTAAGCCCATTACATCATCAAATAAATTCAATTCTTTTCTTTTTAAAGTTCGTTCGTCAAAGTCAAACGGGTTTACTGAATTCTTAACACACACATATGTACATACAAATGTACATACATGCAGGTAAGCCTCTTCTACGTGTAGAAATTGAGGTTATGTTTGTGTGTATTGATTTGTGTACGCACACATACACATGCGCATACAAATGCCGGCATTTTTTCCCTCTTTTTTTTTACACGTTAAATTTAAAACTGTGTCTGATATGAGCTTTATACTTGGTATATATTTAAATCAGCAACTAAAAATATAATCGTCGCACCTAATATGTGATATCTTAACACATACTCTGATGTACTTATGGATTTAAGTGTAGATAGGCAGCACATACATTCATACATACATACATTTGTGATACACACATGCATTTTTTCTCCTTTACATGTATGCACATACATACGTTCATATACATACATACATATAACACTTAGGTGGCGAAATGGTAATTGCCACTTAAAGTACACAAATGTATGTATACGTACATAATTAATTAATCACTTTTACATATGTACTATGTACTAATGCATCAGGTAACCTAACACAATATGCCGGAAAATAGTATATTTAGTAATCACGTGTTTAATTTAACAGGCGAACTATGAACTTTTCCATTTACAGACACACGTGTATAATATATCTAATGCATATACATACATACATATGTACATACACACACATTCATTACTGTTAAAGTGCACAAGCCAGAAAATCAGAATTGCAACCAAAAAAAAAAAAAGAAATATAGAAAAACCGGACAAAAATTTAAACTTACCTCCATAATTATTCTACCGACGGGCTCGCCATCGGCGGTCATATCGAAGAATACTCTTGGCAAAGTACTCATTTTCGATCCGTTAGAATATTCGCGAACAAACTGAATTCCAAATTGCAACTGACCTCCGCTACTTCCACTTCGAGCTGGGGTTATAGATTTTTTAGGTAAAATGGCGGACCCAGCAAAGCGAAGTGCCGACGACTTGTGAATGTTGCGAATCAGAGTTGCACCTAAAACGGCCATCGTGTAAGTGTGCCCGCGTGTATGCTACTATAATTTAACACGAGGCACTTGGAACGATTTTTTTCCCGTTTCATCAAATTATGTGCGTCAAGATAGCAACGGTTCTTTAGCAACGAAAAACTGAACTTGGTTCATGAGTCGGAACCAGTTATGAACTTTCTCATTTTTAAGAGTTATTAGACCTTTAATCAATAAACTAATGATGCAGAATAGTAGAAAATTAATTAATCTATAGTTTAAAGCAAAGTTTTGGCCATTTCAGCTTTTCAAACGGGTGTAACAAGTGAATAAAGAAAGCGAAAAAAATTACATTGTCACCATTTGTTAAAAAGCCAAGCTAAGGGTGGACGGCGTGGAAAACCGCTAATGCACGATTAAAGAGTGCAATTTCACCTTTCTAATGGTACCATTTATAAAAGAAAGTTATCTGCTCGTTTTTGAAATATTTTGAAATGAGCGAAGCTACCTCGGTGAAAGTCCCATACAAAATGACCGCCAAATTGACATATCTTGTTTTCAAACCATAATTGCTAATCGTAGGACGAGCAGCGGATAACGTGGCATATAGAAAATTAAAGGTACAAGTTCGGGGAAGCTATTGCAATTAAGCTTAGAGAAAGTTATCTATTAGTTTTTTAGAAAATTAATTAATTGTAAATCAACCCCAAAAAAGTTCATGAGCAGATCCTATCGAACTGGTAGCTCCAACGTGAACTGAACTACTACGCAACAGAAAGCTCGCTGATATGGGGCGGATTATATGCGTATGTCTACAACAGAAAGCTAACTGCTACATAATTTCGTTGCTAACTAACATTTTCGTTGCTAGAATAAAATATGAACGGCGGGAAATGCACAGTATGTGGGAGTATTGGCGTTAATTTTATAAAAATTTAGCCGTACGCATTATTCTATTCAGAGCTCACATTGCTGAGCAATTCGCATTTGTATTTTCATAAAAATGAACATGGCGACTCTTGTTGATAAGTAGATGAGGTCACACTTTTTACATTTTCGTTGCTAGAATTAAATATGAACGGCGGGAAATGCACGGTATGTGGGAGTATTGGCTTTAATTTTATAAAAATTTAGCCGTATGCATTATTCTATTCAGAGCTCACATTGCTGAGCAATTCGCATTTGTATTTTCATAAAAATGAACATGGCGACTCTTGTTGATAAGTAGATGAGGTCACACTTTTTACATTTTCGTTGCTAGAATTAAATATGAACGGCGGGAAATGCACGGTATGTGGGAGTATTGGCTTTAATTTTATAAAAATTTAGCCGTATGCATTATTCTATTCAGAGCTCACATTGCTGAGCAATTCGCATTTGTATTTTCATAAAAATGAACATGGCGACTCTTGTTGATAAGTAGATGAGGTCACACTTTTTACATTTTCGTTGCTAGAATTAAATATGAACGGCGGGAAATGCACGGTATGTGGGAGTATTGGCTTTAATTTTATAAAAATTTAGCCGTATGCATTATTCTATTCAGAGCTCACATTGCTGAGCAATTCGCATTTGTATTTTCATAAAAATGAACATGGCGACTCTTGTTGATAAGTAGATGAGGTCACACTTTTTACATTTTCGTTGCTAGAATTAAATATGAACGGCGGGAAATGCACGGTATGTGGGAGTATTGGCTTTAATTTTATAAAAATTTAGCCGTATGCATTATTCTATTCAGAGCTCACATTGCTGAGCAATTCGCATTTGTATTTTCTTGTAAAATCAACATGGCGACTCTTGTTGATAAGTAGATGAGGTCACACTTTTTACATTTTCGTTGCTAGAATTAAATATGAACGGCGGGAAATGCACGGTATGTGGGAGTATTGGCTTTAATTTTATAAAAATTTAGCCGTATGCATTATTCTATTCAGAGCTCACATTGCTGAGCAATTCGCATTTGTATTTTCATAAAAATGAACATGGCGACTCTTGTTGATAAGTAGATGAGGTCACACTTTTTACATTTTCGTTGCTAGAATTAAATATGAACGGCGGGAAATGCACGGTATGTGGGAGTATTGGCTTTAATTTTATAAAAATTTAGCCGTATGCATTATTCTATTCAGAGCTCACATTGCTGAGCAATTCGCATTTGTATTTTCATAAAAATGAACATGGCGACTCTTGTTGATAAGTAGATGAGGTCACACTTTTTACATTTTCGTTGCTAGAATTAAATATGAACGGCGGGAAATGCACGGTATGTGGGAGTATTGGCTTTAATTTTATAAAAATTTAGCCGTATGCATTATTCTATTCAGAGCTCACATTGCTGAGCAATTCGCATTTGTATTTTCTTGTAAAATCAACATGGCAACTCATGTTGATAAATAGATGAGGTCACACGTTTTACAACAGTAAATAGATGGCGCCAGCACATCGTCACGAAATCCTTGATTTACCTATCCGGAAAAAATGATTATTTTTTAATTTATTTTACTTTATTCTTTATTCATCCTTTTTTCATTGTTTTAAGACGCTGATAGAATTTATCAAATACAACTACAAATTATTTTACTGGATAATAAAGAGGTAATACTTTCAATATTGAAGTTTTTTTGAAAGCTACGATATTATTTTATTAATTCATATTATATGTATTATTGTTATGTATTTTATAAAATTAAAGCCAATACTCCCACATACCGTGCATTTCCCGCCGTTCATATTTAATTCTAGCAACGAAAATGTAAAAAGTGTGACCTCATCTACTTATCAACAAGAGTCGCCATGTTCATTTTTATGAAAATACAAATGCGAATTGCTCAGCAATGTGAGCTCTGAATAGAATAATGCATACGGCTAAATTTTTATAAAATTAAAGCCAATACTCCCACATACCGTGCATTTCCCGCCGTTCATATTTAATTCTAGCAACGAAAATGTAAAAAGTGTGACCTCATCTACTTATCAACAAGAGTCGCCATGTTCATTTTTATGAAAATACAAATGCGAATTGCTCAGCAATGTGAGCTCTGAATAGAATAATGCATACGGCTAAATTTTTATAAAATTAAAGCCAATACTCCCACATACCGTGCATTTCCCGCCGTTCATATTTAATTCTAGCAACGAAAATGTAAAAAGTGTGACCTCATCTACTTATCAACAAGAGTCGCCATGTTGATTTTACAAGAAAATACAAATGCGAATTGCTCAGCAATGTGAGCTCTGAATAGAATAATGCATACGGCTAAATTTTTATAAAATTAAAGCCAATACTCCCACATACCGTGCATTTCCCGCCGTTCATATTTAATTCTAGCAACGAAAATGTAAAAAGTGTGACCTCATCTACTTATCAACAAGAGTCGCCATGTTCATTTTTATGAAAATACAAATGCGAATTGCTCAGCAATGTGAGCTCTGAATAGAATAATGCATACGGCTAAATTTTTATAAAATTAAAGCCAATACTCCCACATACCGTGCATTTCCCGCCGTTCATATTTAATTCTAGCAACGAAAATGTAAAAAGTGTGACCTCATCTACTTATCAACAAGAGTCGCCATGTTCATTTTTATGAAAATACAAATGCGAATTGCTCAGCAATGTGAGCTCTGAATAGAATAATGCATACGGCTAAATTTTTATAAAATTAAAGCCAATACTCCCACATACCGTGCATTTCCCGCCGTTCATATTTAATTCTAGCAACGAAAATGTAAAAAGTGTGACCTCATCTACTTATCAACAAGAGTCGCCATGTTCATTTTTATGAAAATACAAATGCGAATTGCTCAGCAATGTGAGCTCTGAATAGAATAATGCATACGGCTAAATTTTTATAAAATTAAAGCCAATACTCCCACATACCGTGCATTTCCCGCCGTTCATATTTAATTCTAGCAACGAAAATGTAAAAAGTGTGACCTCATCTACTTATCAACAAGAGTCGCCATGTTCATTTTTATGAAAATACAAATGCGAATTGCTCAGCAATGTGAGCTCTGAATAGAATAATGCATACGGCTAAATTTTTATAAAATTAAAGCCAATACTCCCACATACCGTGCATTTCCCGCCGTTCATATTTAATTCTAGCAACGAAAATGTAAAAAGTGTGACCTCATCTACTTATCAACAAGAGTCGCCATGTTCATTTTTATGAAAATACAAATGCGAATTGCTCAGCAATGTGAGCTCTGAATAGAATAATGCGTACGGCTAAATTTTTATAAAATTAACGCCAATACTCCCACATACTGTGCATTTCCCGCCGTTCATATTTTATTCTAGCAACGAAAATGTTAGTTAGCAACGAAATTATGTAGCAGTTAGCTTTCTGTTGTAGACATACGCATATAATCCGCCCCATATCAGCGAGCTTTCTGTTGCGTAGTAGTTCAGTTCACGTTGGAGCTACCAGTTCGATAGGATCTGCTCATGAACTTTTTTGGGGTTGATTTACAATTAATTAATTTTCTAAAAAACTAATAGATAACTTTCTCTAAGCTTAATTGCAATAGCTTCCCCGAACTTGTACCTTTAATTTTCTATATGCCACGTTATCCGCTGCTCGTCCTACGATTAGCAATTATGGTTTGAAAACAAGATATGTCAATTTGGCGGTCATTTTGTATGGGACTTTCACCGAGGTAGCTTCGCTCATTTCAAAATATTTCAAAAACGAGCAGATAACTTTCTTTTATAAATGGTACCATTAGAAAGGTGAAATTGCACTCTTTAATCGTGCATTAGCGGTTTTCCACGCCGTCCACCCTTAGCTTGGCTTTTTAACAAATGGTGACAATGTAATTTTTTTCGCTTTCTTTATTCACTTGTTACACCCGTTTGAAAAGCTGAAATGGCCAAAACTTTGCTTTAAACTATAGATTAATTAATTTTCTACTATTCTGCATCATTAGTTTATTGATTAAAGGTCTAATAACTCTTAAAAATGAGAAAGTTCATAACTGGTTCCGACTCATGAACCAAGTTCAGTTTTTCGTTGCTAAAGAACCGTTGCTATCTTGACGCACATCATCAAATTAGCTGTTATATCACATGAAAGAGAGGAACCGCACTGGTTCCGGGAATCATCGATTATTTATAACATACATTTTGGTTAATTTATGAATTAATGGGTTGATAAATATGCTATTTTTATGTAGAGCTTTTAATTTTGAGACTATATCTTTTTTTCAATATCATTAGAATTACGAAATTTATCGAAAATCAAAAGAATATAAATGTGCTAAACTTCCTCCGTAACACAATTGTGCAAGCTCTTTCAGACCGATACAAATATTTTTTTTTTTGAAAAATATATATATTTAGTTTATATTTATATAACTGTGTTTGGAGTCATTTGTTTAAAAATAATTAAAAAGTAATTTGTTTTATTTTGAAATATCTAAATTTGAATTGAAACTATTTCAATTTATTTTGTTATTAATTTTTCATCTCAACTACGTATTTAATTCTTTAAAATATAATTAATTTAATATTAAATTCATCTTGCAGATCGATAACAATTTAAAAGGTGGGACCAAATTCGAATGCTTGCTATCGACATGAACCAGGGCTTCATTACATTTTTCTAGTTATCGCACTAACATCTAATCGATAGGATGCCATAACTCGAGAAAGAACAACAGGACTGTCCATCTGTAGAAAAACGGACAACACTTCAAAAAAAAAAAAAAGGACAGGAAAACAGGGCAATTCTCTAAATTGCCATGTATTATTAAATAAAAACATGGTTAATGTTGTCTACCTTTCAGTAGCTCTGGGGGAACATTTTTTTTTTTATTTTGGTTGAGCAAAACCACACGGCTTTTTGCACATTCTTTTTAATGTTCTTCGACACTGAATGAACTGACGCCTAATAAAATCAAATAACGATACATTTAACTGCCAAATTTATTTATTTCATGGCTATCGAGCGATAATGAAACATTGGAAGCTTACTTGCGGTGCTTTTGAATGTTCATTGATTCTTTGTTTGTCAGAATAAAGACTTCTTGAATAATATCCCAAGTAAGCCGGAGCCTTTTAAGAATTTAATTCCCGTCCCACACACATACATAAATATCTATTTAAAATTGTTTTTTTATTTATAATTTTTCACTTAATACAAAAAATACTCTTAATTTCCTCTTCTCAAATTCTTATTGATTTTTGTTTTTTGATTTTTTTTTTTTTTGTAAATTTTTTTCTTGTTATGGTATTAAATAAAAATTTAAAGCAAATAAAATGGCAACTTGCGCCAAGGGAGCGAAAAATGAAACGAAATAAAAAACGAATTTAAAGAAAAACACTTTTTTTGCAGACTAAAGCTCCTTGCAGATTTACATATATTAAAAAAAACCATAATAAAGGGATAGCCCGAAAGGTATAGGTGATAACAATGTATATCAAATACATTATAGCTTTAATTTATGATATTAAGCAAAAAAAAAAATACACACTCAGGCGGGCAATTAAATCAAAATTGTTTTAAATACAAGTCAAATAAAAAATGCATAGCTTTTGAAGGAAGGCAACGGTGGCTGCTTAAAAAAGAACAATTGCTTGTTATCAATCATCTCGCGTATCTATATAAAGTTATATAAATATATGTATACCATATAAGTAATATTGTATGTTATGTATGCATGTATGTATATATACATATTCTATTCATTTAGTATAGTTGTAGTAATTGTTGTTGTCATTCAAAGTGGTCGCTGATCTCTTGTAGTTGTAGTTGTAAAGTTGTCACACAAAAAAAAGTACAATAATAATAATAATAATAATAACTGTGCATGGCTCTATAAAACTTTACTCCGAAATATCAATTGGAATGGATGTGGTAAACGTCGGCGTCTCTAGCTCCTCGTGCTTTTTCATTTTGAGACTCTGCGAACAGAAATTGGGAAACGATATTAGGAAACGAACATGGAAGGAAGGAGAACTCGCTTACCTGTTGCAGCTTATAGTGATTGATAATGTCCTGGTCAGCTGGGCACGATTGTGTGAATGCGTCCAGCTGGTACATGTGGTACATGTAACGCCACAGCGCCGTCAAGTGGGTCTACATAAGATGGAAACATTGCATTACTAAAGAGAATATGCCAGTTGAGGTTATACGAGGGTCGACTGATAAGTCATTGGTCTATGTGGGAACACGAAACATTCTCAAGATGAATTAAATTCTTTTAGAGCAACAGATTGACAGTTTTTCATTACAAAATGTTGTATAAATTACCATACCATGACCATACTTTATGCTAGACTTACACTCGCCAATAAAATTAGGTTTTAGTACGTGATGTTAATCGAAACTGTGGACTGAATTTAATATCGAAATCTAAAAATCGACAAAAAAAAATTTATTCTACATTTTAATTTAAATTCATTTCATTTAATTATAGTTTTTCGAAAATTCTAGTTCGAAATCTCGCGATTTAACATTTAATCAAATCCTCATGTCATAATTAACTGAACTTAATTCTGTAAATAAACTACGATCAACTAACTAGCTTCAATGAGTTATTGATAATACATGAAAAGCGATTTAGTTAATTGATAGTCAACAAATTATCGAGTTAAAGTACTGGAAAATCGCTTGTTGATTTTTGGATGTGGTGTTTCATCACTGGTATTCGTACAAATATTAATGACTTATCGGTCGACCCTCGGTGTGAGTGATAGTTGGGAGCAGTTCTGTACTAACCGGTATCTCAAAGTCAACAAAGTATTTGCCCGCCACACGAATGTGCTGGAGACGAGGCATGAGCTCACAGTCGAAGCAGCACATGGTGTCGCCGGTAAGGAATCGTGTATTGCGATTGGCCAAATGATCGTTGATCTTCTTGAGATGCGAGAGAAGGGCATTGTTCTTGGCATCATCCTTCTTGACCAGCATCAGCTTCAATTTCACATACAGATTCTCAATCAGCGTCGCCACCTCCTTGTCCTGCACAAAAAGATTATAGCCGCCGGGTATATTCTTCATGATATGCCGTTCAATCTTCTCATTCTCCAATATGGCCAAGCCGTTGTCAATCAGAATTGGTGGATGTGTTGCCTCAAAATTGGTCCGAAAATCTGGTGGCGGCTTCTGCATATCCACTGTGGTCACCTTCAAACTAATCGTTTTGAGCTCGGCCAACAGATACAGATCCATGAAATACTCCTGACAGAACAGGCAGGCGCCCTTGCGGCGTCCATCAATAGTTGACGCCTGAGGAGGAAACAAAAATAATTAATTAATTGAAAATATTAAGGTCAAGCCCCGATTTGTATAAATATGTTTTATCTACAGATACTAAATGGTAAATAATGGCCGATCGCGTGCCGTGTCGAGTCAAATTAAATTAAATTCGACAAATTGTTTTCAAGCTTAATACAGGTCACACTCGATAGGCTTAACATAAACATTACATACATATCATATAATTTACATTAATTTGTATAAATACATGCATATGTATGTAAATAAACATCTTTTCAGTTCTCAAAATAAACACAACTTGTTTTAATTAGCATAAAGAGTATTCACTCTATTCATTCCTTCAAGATTCTACTGTAAATTTGATCATGTGACATCATCATTATCCACAAGTTTACGAGCGTCGGCGTCGCGTGATGCATTGTTGACGTTGACGCATGGCATCGAAAGAAAAAACCAAAAGTATCGAAAAGCATTGGCGGTATGTTGGCGGGCCAGGAAGTGCCATATTCCTGGCATCACACACTGTGAAATGCCAGACACGCCTGCGTGGCATTTGGCCAGCAAATTAAGCGTGTGATGTCATCAGCTTTTGCTATTGTTGAGAAATTGACTTGTTGATTTACCGACAGCCGATAGCCGGCAACCAATACTCTCATAAATTGTCTGTGTGTGCGTGTGTGTGTGTGTGTGTGCGTGTGTTAGATAAACGCATGCAGTTGAATTGTGTTTACTTTTTTTTACATGGCGCAACACAACTCCATTTACAGCGTACATTGCTTACAAGGTTGCCAGCTGTTGCCTAAAATAGAAGTCTTGTAATAATCGATGGCCAATCGGTAATGAGTAATCGCAATCGCCATTGCTTTAGTCAACACAGCGCTCGTTTACCTGTCAACAAGTAGTAATCGCACGTAATCAGCTGTTTTAACATTTAAGCATCGATTACACTGACAATTGTATTTAATTTAAAAAAAAAAAAAATTAATTAACATGTGTGTATAATGTTAATAGCTTAATAATCAGGCACACAAAATACGATTAAATGTCACATACAGACATACACATACGTTTATATGCATATGTATCTATTGTGGGAATATATTTATTTAATATAAAAAAAAACCCGCGCCCACACCACCCCTCATTAAGCAGTCTAGCATGGCAGCTGGAATGAGAAGGGAGCGTCGTCACGGGTGCGTTGTCACTCAAAGCATTTAACGCTTGAGCTTTAACGGTTCATTTTTGATTGCGGCAGAAATAGTGTACAAATTATTATTAACTGTTTACCGATACACACACACACACAGGTACAGATACATTGGTGTACCTTGGTCACACATAAACTTACCAAATGACCTGATTACTTTTCCCCAGCAACTTTTGCACTTTCAGACACATAAACTTTACACATCTCGCGTGTGTGTATCTGGCAAAAAAAAAGGTAATTACTTTTGCACTATGAATTTCAAAGTTTATTCGACAACGCGGGATATGTGCAATGTTAAAGGTCACAATTGCGCTAGCTTCTCTCTCTCTCCTTCTCTCTCTCTCTCTCCCTCTCTCTCTCCTTCTCTCTCTCTCTCTCCCTCTCCCTCTCTTTCTATCCTTTAGCATCTGTCTTGCATTGCAATTCAGTTGAATGCAACTTGAAAAGCTGATTGCAATTGCCGATCGAAAATAGAAATGACGAACGTAACAAGTCAAAAGCAAAGCAAACTTCAAGTGGCTACAATTCATACATATGAATGTATGTATGCATCTATTTGAAGACCATAACGAAAACATAAAAATGCTTTGCCAAAAACAACAATTGTTGATTTTAAATACATTTCATTTAGCCTGCAAATAAATTATTAATGTGTGCGGTTGGTTGGGGGAGAATATGAAGATGAAAAAGCAGAATTTAAATGGCAACTTGGCGTCATTGAGGGAAGTGAGACAAATCTATTCGGTGGTATATCGTCTCTCTCCCACCACTTGTTATCATTTATGTGCGTGTGTGTGTGTGTCTTCTTCAATTCCCAGTTGGAAAAAAAAAACTATCTCAGACTGTTCGACTCCTCTTGATTTGTTGCTTTTGTTGTATAAGGGACAACGTAATTAAACAGATATAAAAGTGCGATGAGATAAAATAGAAATAATAAAATACAAATTGTTAGCGCGCCTAAATGAAATGTATGTATGTATGATGTTTATATATACGCATACCTATGCGCATATTGGATGAGTGTATGATTGTGTTTTCGGTTCAAGAGTGCGATATTTTTGGAACCGGTTCGCGATGACAGCTGCAGTGGCAATATTTTTCGGCAACGGCATTGTGACTTTGAATGAATGTGTGTATATGTGTATGTTTGCAGTATGCACATACATACATACATATGTATGTTGAGGGCGGGGAGAAATGTCAACCTTGAGCGCTTTCAGCATACATACATACATATGTATCTTATCAGAGAGCAGCGGAAGCAAGCACAACACAAGCAACGGCTTCGCCGTGATGAAGTAATAGCCAAAAAAAAATAATAATAATAATAAAATATAATCAACAAAGACTGTGTGCTGTATGAAAGGAGAATGCGGAGGGGGAGGGAGGAGGAACGTGAGTTTGAAGAATGCTCACTGGCTCGTATCTTGGCCCAAATTGGTAAATGGCTAATGGGTTTTTTGTTTTTGCTTACAATTTCGTCTTCACACTCTTCAGCTTCGTGTCTCATTATTATTTATGGCATGCTGAGACGCTTGTCAATTTCATTTCCAGAACTCTGTGACTTAATTGCTATTTTAGTTAACCACAAATACGAGTATGTACAGATAAAGTACGAGTGTTAAGTAATTTCTATAATAATTCGTCTTCAATTGCGAAATGCATTAAAAAGGCACTGACAGAAAGATAAACAAAAAAAAGAGCAAAACATTGCGCAGCTTTTTTGGCGTGTACTTTTGGATTTGTCAATGAAAATGCATCCATACACGCCACCCATAACCAAAGCAGCATGAACAACAACAACAACAGCAACTAACACAACAATAGCATGACAAGCCTCCCTTGCGTGATGTGCTTAAATGTCATGCTGCAGCGCCCTGGAGATGGACGCGTGAGCTGATCGTGAGCATGCTCGCTATGAATATTAAAGGATCACGTAATTGCGAAAAATAGTATTCATAATAATAGATTATCATACTTATGAAGTGCATATGATTGCTGTATCCATTTCACGTGCTACATAAAATATTTATTATCTCTAGTAAGCACAAAACAAAAAACTCGCACCTTAAATTTGTACAGACTAAAGTTATCGATACATTTTCGATGCCAAATAAAGGCATATCGAGGCTCGTCTACGTGAAAAAAAAACTACCAAACAATAAGCGCAATTGTTGCCGTTGTTTTGTTTTTTAGTGTGTGTGTGTGTGTGTGGGCGATGACTGTGCCTGGGCCTTTGGCTTTGGCCAAGGAGGCGGAAAACTGCACACGAGAAAAACCTGTTTAGCGTTCAATGATTGTTTTGTTGGACCTCGAACAGCGAACACACGTTTGTTTTGTTTGGAGCAGACACGACAAGCATAGCCAGTTGGAAGAGTGAATGCTGCTGCTGCTGCTTTCTTCATCTATGCAGCAACATAATAACAAGCGGGCGCAATGTATTTGGGCGCAAAACCAAATTGAACTTTCACTTTTTGCTTAAACGCTTTGTATGTACATTTAAGTGTATTGCTGTTGTTTTCCTTTTGATTGCAAATGCCGAATGTACACAAGTATTTATGTAGGTATGTATGTATATATCTTTGTGTGTGTGCGTGCATTATGTCAAAGACGCGCTGACGCTTCTGCTTCATTGAGAGAAGAGTGCATTAAGTTCAACAGGTGCGCTTTGGCAGCCATCTTTCACTTTCTCTCACTGCTGCTCGTGACTTTATGCACATAAAAGCAAAAGTTCACCTAAGGAGGAAGAGGGTGACAACTGAATTGCAGTTAGAGTTGCATTACTCATACTTTAATGTAGGGTGCGGCATAAACATACACACACACACACACACACCGAAATGAAATGAGTAAAAGACGTGGGTGTCAGAGGAGTGGAGCATAAACGATGGTTGCCTTACTAATAGAATCAACAATGGCTCTTCGCAAAGACAATTACTTGGGCAAACAAACTGTTCGACGAGTTGAAGTATTTTCGTCTTTGACTTGCATGACGTAGGCGCCAAGATATTTCGAAATCAACAAAAAAGCACACTTAACAGTTCACAGTGATGGAAACGTGTGCGTTGTCAACCAATTGGCGCTATGAAATGCGATTAAGTTTATGTTAGATAAGAAGTTATTAACTAACTGAAAAGAAAATGCAAGAACGCCCGTCTTTGGGGTTGCCAATACAAATGCAAATTTCAACAAACACTCATATGTCTTATTTATATTTGTGTGTGTGCGAGAGAGTTGTATTTGTGTGTGCTGCTTAGCTGGTCAAGAACTTAAAGAGCAAAGAGAGAGGGCAAAACCCGTTTTTGCGATGCTTAACTTAGAAACAACAAGAACACACACACTGACTGACTGAGAGCAGAGCCAATACAAAAGGGGGCGGCGGCAGACAATGATGATGATGAATAAATAATAAAAAAAAAAAACTAAAAATGAACATAATGAATACGTTTTATATCTCATGTGACACATAAGTGGGAACAAGCAAAAGGTGAGAAAAGAAGAAGAAAGTGTCTGTGTGTTTGTAAGTGCAGCAGCTATTTGCAACAACAGAAGCAGCATTTTCACTTTATTGAGGCACAGAAAATTTGCAAACCGCGCATAAAGAAATCTAACGAACAGACACACACACACACCCATACATAATGTATGCATGAACATATGCATTTGTATATGCAAGTGTCTAGTGACTTAATGAACTCACCTTTATGATCAATTCGATCTCGGGCACATCAAATTTGATGGTGCCGTTCGTCGTCTCCGGCTGCGTCGCCTCCTGTTGCTCAACATCGGCGGCTGACATGTTTTAAACGCTTTGGCAAAGCTATAAGTTCTCTTTGAAGTTAACGCAGTTGTTATCGTCGTTCTCGTCGTCCGCGTGACGTGCGTACGTGTTTTTCTTTTGCTCTTCTTGCTGTGCTAATTTTTATTACTAATATTCACACACGAACACAGTAGAAAATTTTAAAATTCACTGTACTTCAGCACGCCTGTATGTGTTCAATTTGTATTAAAAAAAATTACGTTTGCCTTCCGTAGCAAGCGATTGCGGTGTGCTGCCTGCTGTTTCTTGAACTTACGATTTCGCTCTAGTGTTGGGTTGCTCGTGAGTGAGTGAACAAAAACAAGTTGCTCCCTGAAGTGAGCATGTGAACATGTTCCTTCCAAATTGCTCAATTGTTCGTTTTTGTTCACTTGCTCTTTTTTGCTCAGTTGCTCATTAGAGGTGGAGAGCTATCGATAGTCGGCACCATCGATTGTCAGTGATATTATTTTCCAAACCATCGATAGCTATCGATAGTTTTCGATAGTGTGTTAAATTATAAATTTTTATATAAAATTCCGACTAAAACTTGAAATTGTATTAATTTAGGTACTAAAAATAAATAAAATTCGTTATCAACAATAATGATTAGCTATTAGCTATTTTAATAGCCAAAGTTCCACGATCTAAAACTTTTTGTCCACCCTATTGAGCATGCGCTCGGACTCGACTGACATGATATTAAGATATAATTATTAACACAAAACTTACTTGCAGATAGAGGTGGAGAACTATCGATAGTCGGCACCATCGATAGTCAACGATATTGTTTGTCAAACCATCGATAACTATCGATAGTTTTCGATAGTGTGTTAAATTATAAATTTTTATACAAAATTCCAAATAAAAATTTGAAATTGGCATTAATTTAGGTATTATAAAAGTAAAAATAAATACAATTCGTTATCAACAATAATATTTCGCTATTAGCTATTGTAATAGCCAAAGTTCCACAATCTAAAACTTTTTGTTCAGTCTACTGATCATGCGCTCGGACTCGACTAAAATGGCTGGCACATATAAATAAATATTAAAACATAAAAATTTGTATTTATTTTAGTTCCGTTTCGTTCTTCTTATCCATGCCATGAAAATATATATTTATTAAACACAGAACTTAAATGCAGATGCCAAAGGAGGGCCTTTCTGTGACGAATTGAGCGTCATAAAAAACTATCGACCACTATCGATAGTGTACTTCTGCTATCGATGGCGCCTCGATAGTGCTTCACCATCGATAGTGCCGATAGTGCCATCGATAGTTCTCCACCTCTACTTGCAGATGGCAAATGCGAGCGTCATAAAAAACTATCGACCACTATGGATAGTGAACGTCTGCTATCGATAGAGGCTCGATAGTGCCTGACCATCGATAGTGCCGATAGTTCTCCACCTCTATAGCTCAGTCTTGTTCAGTTGCTCTGTTTTGCGCTTTTTTGTTCATTTGTTTGAACACTCTGAATTCTGTTAGGGCACTTAGCGTTGATTCGTTAGCTTATTTTGCGTGCTTGCTTATCTTTTTGAATGTTGTCTTTGAAAACGCACAATTCTTCGATTTGCGCCATACTTGAATCTCTTTTAAAAATTCAGAATGTCGCCAATTAAAAAGTATAGTGAAATTTGGAACCATTTCGAAGATCTTGCAAATCGACAAGCAAGGTGCAAGTATTGCAAATCTGTTTTAAGCTGCAAATCACAAAGCAATTTGAGCCGACATTTAAAAAACAAGCACCCGGCAGCAATGGAGTCCGTTGTCCTCCAAAGTGAGGAGAGTGACGTTGTTGTCGTTCAAAATGTCCCAGCGCGCAAAGCCCAACAAATTGACCGGCAACTGGTCCGCATGATTGCCAAGGGTCACCACGCTTTGCGAATGGTCGAGGAGCTGGAATTTAAAAAATTTGTTGAGGTTGTTTCTCAAGCTCCAGGCTACAAGCTGCCAACACGAAAAACTTTAACCACTTCGTTGATACCCGAACTCCGCGATGAGCTCGGGTCTTCTATAATGGAAAAGCTCAGCGAGGCGACAGCGGTTTGCCTGACTACTGACGATTGGACATCCATTACCAATGAAAGTTATATGGCTGTCACTGTACATTTCATTGAACAGAATTTAACCTTGCTGACATCGTACACAATAGCTTGCCAATCTTTTCAAGTGTCGCACACTTCGCGAAATATTTGCGGATTTTTGAAAGAAGTTGTTGGCAAATGGGACATCAAAAACAAAGTATCCGCCATTGCATCTGACAATGCCTATAATATTGTTCGAGCCATAAAGATCGGCAATTGGCGCCATGTGCCATGCTTTGCTCACAGCCTAAATTTAATTGTTCAAAACGCTTTAAACGAAATAAGCGGTGTGCGCACAAAAGCGAGAGCGATCGTTGAGTTAATCAATCGCAGCACATCAGGGCAAAAGGAATTAAAAGACATGCAGGCTCTTTTAAAGTTGCCGCACCCCAAACTCACTCAGGATTCGAAAACGCGTTGGAACTCCACCTATAAAATGTTTAAGCGGCTAGCCGCATTGAAAGAGGCGGTAATGGCTACAATCTCAACTTTAAATAGTGACCTGATATTGTCGTCGGATGAGTGGAAAGTTGTTGAAGGAGTGCTTCCAATATTGCAGCCATTTTTTCAAATAACTGAAGAAGTCTCTGCCGAGAAACATTTCACTCTCTCCAAAGTGATTGTACTGGTTGGCATTTTGCAAAAAAGGATGGCTACTATGAATAAACTGGTTGAGAATCATACTTTAGCAGCTGTAATCAAAAAGCTATCCATGGATCTCAACGACAGATTTAAGGACTATGAGTCCAATGACTTGTATGCAGAAAGCACAATTTTGGACCCTAGATTCAAGGGACGTGTTTTTAAGTCGCAAGAGGCTTTTCAAAAGTCAGTTGCAGAAATAAAGCAGAAAATTGAAGCTGTCGTTAGTGATGATGGCAAGCAGCAACTTGGCTCAGATGACGATGACGACGTTTGGAAAGACTTTGATGCAGCATTTCCGCAGGTCAGCAACAGCACTGATGCTGCCATTAGAGAAATGGACGAGTACCTGGCGGAGGAGTACCTGGGCAGAAAAGACGATCCGTTGGCATGGTGGGATCATCGGAAATTCCAATACCCGCACCTTTATGCATACATGTTGAAGCGCCTTTGCATAGTCGCCACATCTGTGCCATGTAAAAGGATATTTTCAAGTGCTGGCGAAACAGTGCAAAATGTGGAAAACCTTTTGTTCCTACATAACAACATGTAAAAGTGAAGTAAGTATAACCAAATTTCCACAGACTGAGCATAAATTAAAGTTTTATTTCCATTACAGAGCTAACTCATAGAGAAACGAAAAACTGGTGAAAATGATAAAGAACTGTTACCAAAGAAAGGAAGAGAAATACTTTAATTATGTTATTTTTACGTTTTCTTTGTTATGTAACGTTAGCTCCCATGAAGGGAATATATTATCATTATTTTATTTTTAAGTTTGTTAATTTCTTTCTTCATGTATATTAACCATAATCGAGAAATGAATCCGATTTGAATTGAAATGTAACGTATGTAATTTTTGATTTGTTGAGTGAGGAAGTTTTTTCGAATTTCTTATTAAACTTGACCACGCGACGAGTGACGTGCACCAAAAGAATTTTAAAATGAACTTCATTACTTTAGAAAATTTATTATATTTTTGGTTTTTAAAATTGTACCTTTTATTGAATTATTTAATTAAAGAATTTGTTAATTAGAGAAATTACATGGGACCGTTTTTTTTTTTTCAACAATCGACGGCACCTCGGAAACATCAAGCTATCGAATGTTTTAATATACAACCATGTGGCAACTTTGGCTAAACAAGGTGTTCGCTTCATTGTTGTTTAGTTCGCTGATACGTGGCAACCTTGTAACCACAGAAAAGAGTCGATAGTCAGTTTATTTAAATCGAAAAGTGTTTAAAAGCGGATACAAATTTAATAAATAAACGGATACAAATTTGTGAGGGGACACATTTTTTTCACCCTGGCACAAATTTTACTTGAACTCGAAAATTGAACGCCTGTGCTTCTTGACCAGAGCTCCCTTCTGTTTTTGTCACATGGCACTATTAATTGTTTTCTGTCTACGAGTTTGTTTGTAAAGACAAAAAAAAAAAACGCAACCTACTTCGACAACGCTTACAGGCATACTGTCAAATATTTGCCCCCTCGAAAGAGCGCAGCTGTGGTGACGCCGTCACCTTAATAGCAAATTCACCTTGGCTCGTACTACCTCTTGCTCGATTGTCCGATATTTAAACTTATCACCTATCGATATTGTAAATCAGAAGCTACAATGCTTTCAGCCGGCGTGCGGAGAGTTTAGAAATTGTGTGAATTTGTTTTCGCGATTTTTATTGAATTTAAATTATTGTAAGCTATGGATCTAAACGAACTGCTGCAACAGGCCCAGCGCCTGACAAATGAGACCAAAATGGACACCGAGCTGCCCCGCGTGGAGCGCACACTGTCGCAAGTGCTTCAAGCCACACAGGAATTGCATTCGCGCGTCACGCAGACGGGCACAAATGATTTGCAGGCGTAAGTTTATAAAGTTGTTAAACGACTATAAGTGTGTGCATGTGTCTAATTTCAATGCAGGCACATATTGCTTGGATCCCGGGGAGTGGATCTGCCAAAGTTAACGCAAAAGTTAGAATCGCTAAGTGCGCGCCAATCTTTCGAGCCGTTGAATCCGATTTCCGACACCGATGTGGAGGGTTACTTGAAGAACGAGCGCGAGAATGCCATTATTGCAGTAATTGAAGAGACCAACGCTAACGTAAGGCAGTTGTAATTTTGTGAGAACCTTTGAGTTCATTTGAATTAATATTTTATTTTGGTTTGGTTTGGCAGATATTCAAATCGGTTGAAAGGAACCGGATGCGCTGCATCTATGGCGAGTGGGGCGAGGAAAAGGAGCGTCTGCTCAACGCCCTGGTCGGACCGAATCAGGAGGACTTTCCCGATGTGCATCGTCAGATGGTGCCAACGGTATTGCCACAGGCTGCCATACCACAATCTCGTCTCAATCGCATTGAGTCTCTTTATGCTGAAGAGATATGTGCCTACAATCAATATAAGACCACCTTCATTCAGCAGAGCAGCCATCGTCCCAATCTGCTCACAAAGCTCACCCAGCTGGCCAAGGAGAAGCTAAACAACCTCGATAATCAAGTGCCCGAAATGTGGAGCGTTCTCTCATACATGGCCAATGTATCGCCTTTGGTGCGCAATTTGGATCCCATTAAGGCACGCCACACAGGGTCACCATTTGTCCAGCAAGCACTCGCCTATCTGGAGCAGTGCTACAAGCAGTACATGAACACGGTCATTCAGAAGAATCGACTGGTCGGCCTTCGTGGCGGCATACCCAATGTCTACAACACGGTCAATTCATTTGTGAGCATCACCTTTCAGTTGCCACAGTCTTTGGTCGGACTGCTCGACATCTCGCACGGTCGTCCACTGTGGGCTCTGGTCTATTACAGTCTGCGCAGCGGTGATCTTGGCGCTGCCGTACAGTTCCTTAAAGAGGGCGGCGTTTGTCCCGATCTGCTCAAGCTGCTGCAGCACAAGCAGCAGCAACAGAAGCACCAGCAATCGCACCAGCAGCTGGGAGACCAGGAGAGACCTCACACCAAGCTGGAGGGGCAGCTGAAGCTCGAGTACAATAATAAATTGCGCGTCTGCACGGATCCCTATAAGAAGGCGGTAAGCAATTAATATATACCAGTGATTAAAACCGAAACGAATATCGGTTTCAGTTACGGTTTCGGTCATGTTCGCATTTAGGTTTTCGGTTATCGGTTATGCATGTTTCGGTTTTGAAAAATATATATGTATTTTATTTAACAAATTTATTTTATTTGCGCTTGCTCAGTGCTATGAAAATTCGGTCATGAATATATAAAATATAACACAAAACTAATGACAAAATATCAGAGATTGCAAACAAGCCTTATGAGTCGCAAAAAATCGAAACAGTCCAAAATGTTTTCTTTTAAATTATTCTCAACTTGCTTTGAAATTTTTTTTATTTTTTTTTTTTATATATGAAAGTCCGAATTTAACCCTTATAAATGAAACGGTTACCAAACGGTTTTTTTCGGTTTACAGAGTTTCTTTTTCGGTTACGGTTTCAGTTACGTGTTTAAATTTTAATCGGTTTTTATCGGTTAAAGGTAACGGTTTCGGTTGGGGTTTTAATCCCTGATATATACTTTCCATTTGAGATCATCCTACTAATCTCTTGATGCTTTCCAGGTGTATGCCATTGTGCTGGCCTGTGATCCGCACGAGCCGCATCAGGAAGTCGTCCGCACCATCGATGACTTCCTGTGGATGCAGCTATCGATGCTCTGCACAGATGAACGCACTGATTATCATATCGAGCGTCTTAGTTACGGTGGCCTGCAGTCTCTAATCCTGGATAAATATGGCGAGAATTATTTCAATGCACGTGAAAAGACACCGCTGTATTTCCAGGTTCTTGTGCTAACCGGACAATTTGAATCGGCCATTGAGTTTTTGGCCCGCACCGATGTGAATCGTCCGCATGCCGTCCACATGGCCATCGCGCTCAATGAGCTCTGTATGCTGGGCACGCCGAGCACAGTTCAGCAGCCTTTGCTGTACGCCGAACCCCAGGATCCGGCTCCAATGCGACGCCTCAACTTGGCCCGTCTCATCATCATGTACACGAAGTGCTTTGAGCAGACCAACACCAACGAGGCCCTTCAATATTATTATCTGTTGCGCAATTTCAAGGCGGCCGATGGACGCAATTTGATGCTCACCTGCATCTGTGATCTGCTGGTCGAGAATTGTGATGACCAGCTGTTGCTGTTGGTCTTTGGCAAGCCCGATTCCCAGGATCCATGGAGTTACAGTGGGTAAGTAAGCAAGGAATCCCATAAATGATTGTATTTTCTGTAATTTCCATTTGTAAATCTGTATTTTGCAGTGGCATCTTTGCACAGTTCACCAACATGGTGCATGATAAACATGTGCTCGCCACCATGGTGGGTGATGAGCTCTCGCAACGCACCAAATTTGAGGCGGCCATCAAGCTGTACTTTATTGCCGGCCAGCTGGAGAAGGCATTGCGTTTATTGTGCTCCCTGTTGTCACAGGTGGTGCATCAGCCGGCCAGAGAGGGTAGCATGCGGGAGCAGCTTGTCGGGATCACGGAGCGCATGAATCTGGCATTGGGCAAGCGTAAAGTGGATGTGGATGAGCATGTGCTTGGCACATATCAATTGCTGTCGCAGCTTTTGAAATTCTTTGACTATTATCATGCGGGAGAGACGCGTCTCGCCACCGAAGTGCTGGCCAAGCATCGCATTATTCCCGACAACTGTCGCGAGGTGGACTACTGTGTGCGGAGCCTGAAACTGGTTGGTGCCGACATCATCAAAGTGCTGCCCGACGTTCTGCTCGCGTCCATGGACCTCATCTACATGGAGTATAAACAGATCAAGACCGGCAATATCAGCGCTCCGCACGACGACAGCAGTCATGGATCGGGACATGGACATGGACAGGGTCTGGGTCTGGGTCCGAGCGACAGCAAGGAGGAGCTTCTCATGAATTTGCGTCAACGGGCCAAGGCGTTGACCAACATGGCAGCCACATTGCCCTATCGCATGCCCTCGGACACAAACAATCGCCTCGTGCAGCTCGAGATTCTGATGCACTGAATCAAACTAAATCGATTAACATCAATATCAACTGCCAAACAACTCAATCGCTTGTATTTATGAAATGTTTCCCTTTATTATAGTTTGATATCTTGGTTATTGGAAATATTTATGTTCAATTTGTTTTGTGTATATCATTTTGTGCGTGCAAATTGTTTATATTAGATATAGAATATTTTGTAATAGTTTGTTTTTTGGGTCAGTCACGAGGTCAGAGCTCAGCCCATATACTGATAGGAGGCGCACACGGGCTCCTGGTGGCGTGTGTGCGGCGAAGATTGCAGCGCCAGTCGCTGCAGGTGACAGCCGCGACAGAGAAGTCGCCCGTCTAGCGGATAGCAGCGCTTGTCCGGCTCATCGGTCAGCTGCATGCCGCACTCCTCGCAGATATAGCAGTCCACATGGAAATCCTTGTCCATGGACACAACGCGCACGGTCTCATCGGTGCCTTCCACGGGTGTGATGCCTAAACAATAAAACACAAAATTAATACGGTATATTAAGGAACGCGAAAAGTTATCTTCGACATGCCGAAGATCAGTGTAGAATGAAAAGAATTAAACATTAAAAAACTTATCTTAAAAAAAAACAGGTTTTATTTAAATTAAAATATATCGGAAGTAAGTTTTAGTTAACTCGAGGTCTAGTATGTCTATAAGACAACCAACAAACAACAACACACAAAACACTTGCAGAATGCAAGGAGCATGGCTCGGTATACAGCTGTTTCAAGAGATGCCAATCTCTATCATCAGTACCGTTGTGCTGACTTGACCAGCGATCCAAGCTTAATGTCACTTTTGAGAAGCCAGAACCAGTTGTGAATTCTAGTGTCTCAAGAGTGAAAAACAGCCGAGATGCTGATCAAGAAATTGAAACAAGAACAAAATTGTTATTGCATTAAAAATGCCGATGGCATTTGCACAATAACGACGACAACAACAACACACAAAGGGCTTGATCAGCATCTCGGCTGTTTTTCACTCTTGAGACACTAGAATTCACAACTGGTTCTGGCTTCTCAAAAGTGACATTAAGCTTGGATCGCTGGTCAAGTCAGCACAACGGTACTGATGATAGAGATTGGCATCTCTTGAAACAGCTGTATACCGAGCCATGCTCCTTGCATTCTGCAAGTGTTTTGTGTGTTGTTGTTTGTTGGTTGTCTTATAGACATACTAGACCTCGAGTTAACTAAAACTTACTTCTACAAATTAGAAAGGTCACTAAAAATAAAAACAAACAAACTTTTTAAAATATATCCATACTATGGATTAGGAATTCCCTAAATTGACTTATCTAGACTTGTTAAATAAAATGTAAGCTGAATAGATTACTAAAAGTCCAGGACAGATATGAAAATATGTCTGCTTTCTATCACAAAATATTTAAACTTTTTAGCTGCGTTTGTACACAGAATTTCCATTTATAAATATGTACATTTGTTAGAATCTTATACAGGCAATCATGTACTTTTTTTTATAATAAAAATTGAGAAAACAAAAATTAATAATTTAATTTTGTTATTAACTTTTGAAGCTTAATTTTCCGAGAAAATCTTTATAACTAAATTAAACTAATTAATCGTCTGTGAGTTGAACACGAAATAGAACAGTATGAACAAGGATTATAGTTTTCATTATTATTATGGATATGCCGACCTTTGCCACAGCTGGCGCATTTGGGAGCAAACATGCGATGATAATCATTGACACAATAAATCTTGTGATCCACATCCACCGTAAAGGGAACCCCATCCAGGCACTCGTTGCAGATGCAACAGCGAAAGCAGCCCGGATGATATGATTTACCCATGGCCTGCAAGATCTATTAGATAAAAAAGCACGAGTTAGAAAGAGTGCTACAGATAGAGACAGAGAGAGAGAGAGAGAGATAGCTCATACCATTTCCATGATCAAATGCCCACAAATTGCGCATTTCTCAGCCGTTTGTTGAAAACCTGAATACTGCAAGAAAACGAGAAGGAAGGATTAATCAAACAAGTTGTATCTATATAATTAACGAGGCTGACAAAACATACAGTTGAACTTCCATAACTCGAACTTCTAAACCGCGGATTTCTTTCTAACTCGAGCTAAATGAGTGGCTATAAGAAAAAAGACTCTATAAGTCGAATATCTCTATAGCTCGAACCTTTTCTGTGGATAATAGTGATTCGAGTTAGGGAAGTTCGATTTTATTCTTTTCTGATGTTTATAAATTTTAATGGATTATTTTATAAAAATAAACCATTACAAGATTTCTAAATTTGTAAATAATACAACTTAATATAATCAGGCCGAAAAGAAATCGAACGTTTTACTAATTGTTGTTCGAACTCGTTTTCGAAAACGTTTCGAATATTAATTTTAAGGAAGGTAAATTAGACTAAAACTTCGTTCTTCGATTTTTGTTATTCAATTAAAGCATTTCTAAAAGCTTTAGATTGCGGGACTTGGTATCGATAACAAAAATTAAATAGGAATTCAGAACAGCTCGGTTTCTTATTTTTTTTTTTATCAAATATTTCATAGATGCTTTTAAAAAATAATTCAACTGTTTAAACTTGAAGCAGAAATGTTAATCGAATCTAAAAATGTTCAACGTTATTATAATTGTCAGTTCATAATTTTAGATATTTATTGTAAAGCTTTAAATGGCATTTACTTTTAAATCCGGTGACTCTACAGCACACGTTTTGAAAACGACAATTATTGTTGATTTTCGGAATTCGATACAGCAATCAACTCGTTTTATGGCAAATCGACTCGTTTGTGAAATTCGGAACGGGCCAGAATAACTTGGATTATTACAATATATTTCCACTGATTTAAAAGACGTATTTAATTTGTGCCATTATTTTTGTGCTGAATTAAACCAATGTCTTAAGAAGCGAATGTCGTTTGCAGCCTTGATAAGTGATGTACCTACCATGTAATCCTCCTCGCAGTAGACACGCCCGTGCACATTGTAGAATGCCTTGCCGCGCAGGGCGCGTCCACAGGAGCAGCAAATGAAGCAATTGGTGTGATATAAATTGCCCATCGCCTGGCAGGCTTGTCCAGCGCCCTTTACCTTCTCGCCGCAGGTGTGACAGATGCCTGTGATGAATGAAATGATATTATTATCCATCAGTTGGATTCGTTCGTCATTCGTAATTCGTAGTTCGCTTGTATACACACCAAAATATTCGCCATGCTCCTCGCTCTGTTCGATCTCCTCCTCCAGTTGCCGGGTCAATTCCTCAATCTTGCGCTGCGCCTCGGTCGGACCTGCCGGACGCGGCGGTGTTACGCTGTACGGCAGCAGATTCTTGGTCAAACCTGGCAGTAAAAGATTCACACAACACTTTTAAATAGTCTCCCATACAAAGGTATTGTTTTTTGCAAATTACAATTTTTAGTTTCCATTTTGACTTACTTTTAGGAAATTTTCTAAGCCCGATTAGATCAAAATATACAGGGGTGCCACAGTAATCGCTTTCGCTTGAATTTGACATATATTTCATAAAAATTTAAGTAAAATTCAACCGAAAGCGATTTCTGTGGCATCCCCGATTATTAGAAAAGTACAGAGATCTCGATTACGTTTGTCGAAGTGGAATATTTGAAGATTTTTAATATAAATTAAGTTATTTACTTTTTAAAAGAATTACGAATTTGTATTATTATATTTTTGAAATTTTAATTATAATTATAAAGTAATTTAATAAGAGGCAGCATTGTCATTGCTTCGTAAATAATAAGTTCAGTTTACTGAATAATATAATAATAATAAGTAAAACTGACTTGAAATAATTCAGTCTTAAAACAATAAAGAATCGAAGATTCCTTCATCTGTTCCGTTACAAACATAAAGCATAAAGTTATGAAACACTTTTAATGCAGGGTATAATGGGGCCTAACTTGGTCTTAACCCCGCAATGCCCAACCCTGCCTTTGGGCGGGGTAAAAAAATCTCAGTTAAAACTTAAAAAATGAATATATTAATATTATATATATAATTTAAAGTAAATTGCTACAAAACTTAAAGAATAACTAAATATTCCATACTAAGGATTTTCCAAGTCTGAAAATTAGTGATTGCTGAAATTTCTTTTTTTGCGTGGGCATTAGAGGGTTAAATTGATTTACAGAGTTCAAGTCAAGTGGGCGAGGGGTAGCTTAGACTAAGGGCAAGTGGGCGTGGCATACCTCGTTTGGGCCGCAAGGCGGCTGTGCAAGCATTTCAAAAAGGACAAATAAGAGAGAGAATGAGAGATATTACATGGTTTATTGTTAAAGAGAGAGAGAGTAGTAGTTGTAGACTGTAGTTAGTGTTCACTGTACTGTCGTTGCTATTACCTGTGCTGCTCTGCGAGGGCGTTGGTGATGTGGCCACCGCCAGTGGCGCCGTTGTTGCTGTTGTAATGGGCGTGGCACGCATCTGTTGCAGTGTTGCTGGTTGCGTTGTCATTGCTGTTGCCGTTGTTGCTGTTGTTGGTTGCACTTGTGCTGTTTGCTGTGCCTGCGACTGTGTTGACTGTGTTGGCAGTGTTGGCAGCGGTTGTGGACTTGCCGCATTGAGACGCACATTGTTGGGACTGCGACTTTTGGCAGTGCTGTTGCTGTTGTTGTTGCTGCTGTTGTTGTTGTTGCTGCTGCGATGCAGATTGGCCGTCATGCAGACGTAATCGGAGCTGTTAATGTCCTCAATGTAATTGGGATTGACAGACACATTGATGCCCTGATGCATTTGTAGTTGCTGCTGTTGTTGTTGTTGCTGCTGCTGCTGCTGTTTGATGGGCGTGTGCTGTTGCAGCTGCAACTTGGCCAACGGCGTTGGCACCGGCGATGCCATGGGACTCAAGTGGCTGGGCAGTGATAGATTGCGATAGCGTTGTGTCGGTGAACCCAATCCTCCTCCTCCTCCACCACCAGCAGCAACTGTTGCCGCTGCAGCGGAACTGTTGCTGCTGCTGCTGCGCTGATGCAACGGTGACGTGAGCAACATTGCATTCAGCTCCGCATTGTTGGTTGCCATTGACATGGGCGTTGGTGTCGCCATCTCCGTGTGCTGATAAATTGTTGCCGTTGCCGGCGATGCCTGCGGCTGTGCACGCTGCCCCGAATGGGGTATGATATTCTCATAGATGGGCGCCGTTGACGACAGCAACTCCTCAATGGGATTGTGACTGTGACTGTGATTATGGTTATGATTATGGGTATTATGGGAGTTATGCTTGGGCGGCTCCGGCACTGGCGTGTGGGCAAAACGACCGCCACCAATTGGTTGCATCAACAGATAATCATTCAGCATGACACTCTGGCGACTGGCGGGACTTTGTGGCTGTGCCCGCTTCTGATTCGTATCGAATTGCCCGTAAAACTCCAGATTCTCATAGACGGGCGAATGCTTCTGCGGCACAATCCGTTGTCCCAGCACCTGAGCTGTGGGCGCATAAATCTGCGGCGAATTCCCCGACTGACTGCCGCCCTGCTGACTGGCCCCATTGGCCATCATCGTCATCGTCATCATCATGGCGTTTGGTTCCATGTTGGGCTTGGGCGTTGCGGTTGCATACTTGGAGGCGGCTATTATATTGCCTCGTTCATACAATTTGTAATCCTCGCTGCTTGGTAATCGTTGTTGTTGTTGTTGTTGTTGCTGCTGTTGCTGTTGTTGTTGCGTTGACGGTTCGTGCATAAAATGCTCAATGGCGCCGGGCGAACGTTGTTGATAGCTGCCACCAATATGCAGTCGCTGCATCAAAGTCTCATAGTCCGAATCACCGACAACTCCCCCGCCCACCGCGCTGGTGGTGGCATTTCGATGCGTTCGCTGGGTGGTCATTATACACACACACACACACGCATATACATATATGTATATGGATATGTATATGTATATGAGTCGTCGTTTTTGGGGGGGGAGCGTATTACGTTTTTCCCCAATTCCAATCAAAACGCCGCTTGACGCTTTCCAACTAAATTCCTTGTGTTTTTTTACGGCTTTTCCTTTGTCTTTTATCAGCTTTGTAATAACAACATATTTTCTTCAATACTTTTGTGTGCTTCAATTTTGTGGAAAACAAAGACAGAGAGATGAAGAGAAGAATCTCTCATCCACAACAACACACACTCACATACATATGCAAGGTGGGATTGTTGATCTTGTATCGATGTATCGATATCAACAAATTGCATGCACTCTCTTACATAATTATCGATACAAAATATTTATTTAAGGCTCAAGTACAAAGAGTGACTGCACCAATACGTTCAAATGCTTAGCAAATTATTTTTGTTTTCAGTTCAAATGAATTGTAACGATAAACTGTACTTATACAAAATTATTATTGCCTATCGATAGGTGGCTTACAAATGCTCTAAAAAAGCTTAGCATCTGGCAACGCTGCACTAGAGTCAGCTAGAACCAGTGTTGCCAGAAGACCGTTAAAAATGGACGGATTTGAATAGGCCAATTTTAAAGTAAAACTAAACAAAAAAAAAGTATGCAAAGTATAAATAAATAAAAAAAAACAGAATTCTATGAAACACAAAAAAATTTTTATTTTATTTCAACAAAATTTGTGTACTCAAATCTGTCTTTCTTTAACAGAGTTGGAAACAGTGGGCACAACGGCCACTAGATGGCGTCAATACTTAATTTTCAACTCCAGTTGAAATTAACAGTCAGTTTGAAATTAAAATTAATAACAATTTTGTTTGCAGTTTGTAATTAGCAATTTGCTTTATTTTTTGAGTTTACAATTCGTATATACGTTTTTATAATTTAAATATATATAATTTGTTTGTTTCTAATTCGTTTGCAAATCAGCAGCAACCGGCAACAAACCAGCAGCGAGATCAAAAAAAAGAATCTAACTACAATAGACAATCATAGAATATACGTATACATACATATATTCATACATACATTTTATAAATTAGCTAAGAGTGTTGTTGCTGTTTTAATATTTGCATCGTCTGCTGGGAGTTGCAGTCACCACTGTCGCCAGCCAATGTGCCCTGTATATAAGTTTGTGTACATATCATACTTGATTTTATATTGTTTAAATACATAGATGCATGTCGGGTTTTATAAATGTTATGTATGCATGTAGAATTTTGGTCTGACGGGTAATTGATTATTTTTATAAATTGTTTAGTAGAGAAACTTGTACATAGAGGAGTACGTAATTATGTACGACACATGTGCATATATAATAAGTAAGCAGGCAAATAATTTTTTTTTTTTTTTTTTTTTGTGTTTTTGTATTTCTCTGTTTTCTAATTTTTTTCTTTTTGTTAGCGGTTTATTTGGCTTGCTTAAAGTGGCTTGCTTGATTCACTTTAAATATATTGGTGAGCTCGTCCAGCAAGGTCTCATAGCGATAAGCGACACGGATCTCAGGGACATTAGTGCGAGTTATATCGTTGCCAGAGATGCCATCCTCATAGTAGTTCGGTCCCAGCCATTGCTGTTTGATCTATAATAGGGTTTCAATGTTGAATGATTGGAGCTACGATTGGATTCGAGCATGATTGCGAATCAAGTGCGACTTACACTATGGGGAAAGCCACTCATCGTGACGCTGTTGCGGGCCAGTTCACACATATCGCAGGAGCTGAGCTTCCACACCTGTGCCGCAATGCTGTACTCCTCCATAAGTGGTTCCTGTTACAAATAAAAAATATTTGTTAATTGTTGTGCAACAATTAATAGATAATTCAATTTTCTTCTTATTTGTAAAAATCTAAATTAATAATTAAATTTCCATTTTTGTTTAGAAATCATATTATAATACCTATACTTATCATAAAAAATATATGTATATATAAATTCAAGCAAATATCATAAAATATATATATATATTTTACTCCGAATATTTGTTTATTACTGATATTTGCTTGAATTTGTATTATAAACATAACTTATAAAATAATTTTAAACATCTGCGATTTTTGAATACTTTTGTAAGAATTATAATTTGCATATTTTTGATCTCGGCATTTCATTATTGTAATAACTTTCCAAATTGTGGTTTCCTTATATTTGTTTTTAAATTATTCCTAATTTTGTCGTTCCCTAACTTCGTTTTTTTTTGGGTAGTACTTTTTACCGACTTTCTTATAGACATTCTATTGTTTTATTCTATTATCATCACAAATAAGAGCTTAAATTAGTTAATTTTAAAAAAAGTTTTGATTTTTTTTAGTTAATAACACTTATTTGCGATCTGAGATGTATAACTTGAATCTTACCTTGGTGAAGTGAAACTGGAGCGGATCATCGGTAGATAACGAGATAATTAAACCACGCGCCAAATATTCGGGCAACGGATTGCGATGATAGTTGAGAAATAGCGAGTTATTCGACAGCGGCGACATGGCGATGCCAATCTGTGTCAGATAATAAAGATACTGCAATACGGGCACCTTGCGCAATAGCAAACCGTGGGAGATGTTCTCGGCCATGAGGAAGCCACAAACCAAATGCTGCACGGGTCCAGCTTCACCACAATGCGGTCGCAGCACAAATGTATTCAAGCCACGACGCCTGGTTACGGAATTATGAAATCACATGTACTCAAATTAATTATTTGTACATAATTAAATTAAAAGCAATCACTCACTCTCTAAACTTGTTCAGCACGGTCATGTTGGCATACATATAGTAAATATAGTAGGCATATGGCGGATTCTCCTCGTAGGTCCATTCCTCGGGACGCGGCACATCGCTATCAAAGAGCGGATTCTCTGGCTTGGACTCGTCATCGACCGAATCGAAGCCAATCACATAATGCAAGAATTTATGCAAATTTGGATTCTCATTGGGCTTATTTGTTGCCTCGAAAAGTGGTAGAAATATGTTGTTAAGAATTTCCTGGAATGACGTCATCATCTTGTTCGATTTGAATATGTCAAACAATCGTGGTATTTGAATTAGCCAACGAATGTTCGTGCTGTAAACGTCATTATCGATGGCCCACTTGGCCAGTTTGTTCCACTCGTCGGGCGACTTGCCATAGATCGAGAGACGCAACTCTGCATTTTGATACTTGGACTCCTCCAGATCAAAGGCCACTTCCTTAAATATAAAAAAAGTTAGGAAAAATTAAAATTTTATACATATATACTACATGGCTGCATTCAAAACGTCAAATGAGACATTCGTGCCCAACTAAATGGAATGAGTTCGGCTGTGTCTTCCAATGAATTGAATGAATGAATTGAAACCGAAAGCTTCACATTCAAAAAAGGCAGAGTGAATTGAATGACGGAATATTCAATATTAAAAAAATGGTTCATTTTAAAAAAAAAAAAACGAACTCTAAATTATGAATTAATATTTTTATTAAGTTTTAATTATAGTCTCAAACAATGCTGCAGTTTCAGGAAAATATGTATGTATTTAGTTTCTCTCTAAAGCCGAACCGTTTTTTTAAGTAATAGTTCCGATTCGGGTTGGAGTTTGTGGGGTTTCTTACCTTAATAATTTGTGCAAAGTATTTGCCATTCAAATAGTTGTCCGTCTTGAGGAACACCTCCCGAAGGCGCGACTCACCGATGGGATTATATTTGGAATTGAATTTATCAAAACGATGGAACGTATTGCGATCGGCGTGCACATCGAGCATATCAACGGTTAGATCATATGTGGTCAGATTCATCGATTGGAAAACCTGGGCGAGTGTCATGGGTTTACCATTTGTGTGGGTAACCACCTCATTGGCATTGTTCTTCAGCGTCTTTTTGATGAAGCGCAGCAAATGCTTCTGATTCATGCACGATGCCGCATGAATGTGAGTATCCACCTTTCTAGTGTTGTAAAAGTCACGATGCGGCACTGCTTTCTGTGCGGCAAGTTCACGCAGTTCGTTGAGCAACACATGCATCTGATATTTGGAGGACAAATAGCAAAGGCGACGATAGCAAAACGATTTTCTATCAAAAACAAAGAAAAAAAATCAAATTTAATATGTAAGTGAATTAGAAGAACCCAACACTCATTTTCCACTTACAAAATTTTCTAAAATCTATGAAACAATTTTCGTTCAACTATTCAATATCAACGTTGAATTTTAAAATTTTCAAAATTCCATTTTCGTTGAGTGAAGAATTCTATTATGATCATTTACCAATAATTTTTGGAACCAAAATGATTTTTTAAATTTTTTTCCGCCCTTGACGAGGAATAAATCGGACAAAATTTAGACAATATGAAAGCACTAATTTTCCACCAATTGGGTATTTATTGCAAAATTTCACATAAAAAAAAAACTGTTCACATAAAAAAAATGTTTAAAATCATTTTTACTTACTCAAGAAATGTAAAAAAATAAACTAAAAAATTTTGATGTGTGAACTTACAGTGGGCCATCGGCAATCATATTACACATGACCTGCATGTCATTAACGAACTGATTCATGTCAGGATATTGAAACTTTAGTTCGTCTGTAAGTTCCTGCAAAAATTGAAGAGCTTAGTAAAGAACATATATATGTAGATTGGCTGAGGCACCTACCTTATCTGTATAGATGTGAAAGACGCCGTTTACGGGTTTTATCTGATAGTCCTCATCCGGCACGAATTCCACATCCCAGGCATGAGTGTGCTTCATTGGCGATGTTTGGATAAGGAGATCTGAAGTTTTTTTTGATTGTACGTGTAACGGTGCGTAACGTGTTTATTATGCAATAATAAAAATACCAGTATATATTTATAATGTATGTATATGTATGTATAGGTATAAATAGATACATATGTACATATATAAGGTAGCAGTGTTGATCAACGTTATTGATATTATTTGAAAAACTACAATTAACGATACTTTTCTACACACATACAGATTGGTCTTGTATTTGTGTGTGTGCATGTGTGTGTGTGCGTAAGAAAAAACAGGGTTGACAACTTGTAACAAAGTCGCTTCTAGAATAGACTTTTAGGCATAAATATCATTAAGTTTTAGAAGTTTTTCAAGAATTTACCAATTTTTGGTTGAACTAAATTTCGACCTAAATGGAGACAAATAAATTCATATTTATGACGTAGAAACAAGAAAATTTCCAAAGTTTATATTATAAACAAAAAGAAAAAGGTTTTACTAATGTTCAAATCAACATTTAGTTTAAAAACAATTAATTTAGTTAGTACATTTACAAAGTTCAGTTGAGGTTAATGCGCAATTTAATGGCAATTAATGTCTGGTTCTGTCACCTTCTTTAATAAATAAAGATTAAAATCAAGTATTATATATTATTTAAGCTCATATTACATGGGAGTGATGACAACCCCGTTTTTGCATACACTTGGCGAAATACTTAAGCAATATTTTCAAAACGTGATTCAAGTCAACGAGCGTGTCCTATTGGATGAGAAATTGGGGCAAAACAAAGCAAATTAAATTATTCTACTGCAAGGTTGGCTGGAGAGAGAGAGAGCGAGGGAGACTGCGCGAGAGAGAGAGAGAAATACGTGCAGGCAGAACGACAGAGAGAATGTGTGTGAGACAACTGTTAGCATCAATATAATTGTTAGACAAAAAATGTGCAGGCACACAAACATACAAAAAAAGCATAATTAACAACATATCATTGTAAAGTTTGGTTAGGTTTATCTTTGTGCGTGTCAAAAGCTGAATGCTGCGGCACACGAGTGTAAGTTACTCTCAAAAGAGATCGACAATACAAAGTGAGCAAGTACAGTTGCGGTTACAAACAAAACGACGAAATAATAATGATTAAGCAGCTCAATAAGAATATGTGAATTTTTGAAAAGTCAACTAAGAACAAGAAAAGTAAATAAAAAAAAAACAAAAGAAGCAAATAGACGAATTGGTTGCGTGTGTGAGAGAGAAAGAGAAGGAGCGGGAGAGCAACAAGAAAGGAACATAACAATTTAATCCGAGCGCACGAATTACCTCTGCAAGTCGCCATACTCTGTTTGCGAATTATGTCTATAAATAAAATGAAAAATATATAGAAAATAAATATTTGTACAAAATGAGGCAAAGGAAGTAGGAAAATAATGAAAGAAAAATGACAAAACAATATGAAAATAAAAAAAAGAAAGAGAGAGAGAGAGAGAGAGAGAGAGAGAGAGAGAGAGAGAGAGAAAGAGACCTTAGCTCAGAGACGGGGGTCAGAAATAGGACTTACTAAACATGAGACGAATAATATGGCAGGGCGGCGGTTAGCGAGCGAGAGACAGAGAGAGGGACGCATATGCACATCTATATATGCATTTTAAGAGAGTGTGAAAGAGACAATTGAAATAAAAAGAGAGAGAAAGAGATATACAGGGGGGCTGGCAGGTAGGTTGCTCTAGCTGAAAGAAAGAGAATAAAACTTAGCTTAACGCGAGCCTACAAATATACATACAATATATGTACATACTATTTATATTTACAAAAACTATCGTTTGTATAATACATCGCATAAACTGCATATCGATATATTTTTTATACTTTGTTTTTTTTTTATTTGGTGCAACACAACACTGGCAGAGCTTGGGACTACAATAAAGAATGGCGGCGGGGGAGGGGAGAATCCTTTAGACCATGACTTAAAATCGACTCACCTGAAACCGATTTCGACGGCATGTTCTCATAACGATCCTTGAGCCGCACCGTCTTGAGGAAACGTGCCGTTGTCGGGGGAAAGGATTGATCCGACATGGCCATGTAGTGGGAACGCAGCTTGAGGGCCTCAATGAGTAGGGTCGATGCCCGCTCCAGATCCTCCAATGGCACTCCGCTCGTATCCTCACCCGAAACGGAGACACGCTGGAAATTAATGTCCGCATCCGTTTCCCGCTTCTCTGTCGGCACTTGAACACTCGGATCGGGACTGCCCTCCGAACCGGGCGTAGTAACATGAGCCGCAATTCGTGTGCCTGTCGATTGCCTATCGATAAATCAGAAGAAGAATTCGAATTTAGAAGAGCTTCTAGCAATTGTTTGTTTGTTAATCCACACCATTGCTCCTCCTCCGGCTGATACTCGTAATAACGACAAAAACTATAGCTATCATCCGCAAAAGACATGTTCGACTCTCGAGTCCTGGTCAGTGAATGGTTTCGACTCAGTTCGGGGTCACGTTTTAGGTCAGCTAAGCCAAGCAGTTGTTGCCAATGATCGATTGACCGATTCGATTAATTGCCAACAACAATTTTTTGCACGCAATTAGACCCCAAAAATTCAAATTTTAGGGGACTCTACACCCTCCAAAATGGGGTAGCTAATTTGCCTGACAATACGAGATGTGTGTAGTGTAGTGTTGTGTTGTCTCTGGTAAAACTTTATGAATCAACATCAATCATTTTTGATGTACATTAAGCCTTAATTCGTTGTTGCTTCTTTGCACACACACTTTTTACACACAACAACCAAAAACTTCAAGTGCAATCGAAAGTTGGGCAACTCTGACGCTTGGCGTGTGACACGAACACGAGCACGAACACGAACACCAAAAAAACAACAAAAACATAATAAAAAAGAGACTTGGTAGGTGATTTGGGTTGATTGCGAGCCCTCAATGTCAGTGTAGGTCGTTGTTTTTTGTTAGCTGGGAAACCAGGGGGGCGGCAGCAATCGCCAAAGCCCGGATCCGGGCCAGACTTTAGGCGCTTTCTTTCGACGAAATGCGTGTCCGCCTTGCAAGTTATATGGATGCACAAATTGTACTAAATGTACACACCAATTGGTAGCGCGAAAGCTGCCAACCTGCTGTTTAGCCGGGCACCTTTGGTGGTGCCAGTGGTGGTGGTTTCATCATAAGCCCCGACACTCAAAAAAAAAATATTAGGATTTCCCTTCAGGAACAGGAGGAAGGAGAAAACGATCTCAAAAACTGACTAAGTTCAGAATTTTCAAAACTCTGAACAAAAACCCAATTTAAAGTTTGTTTTTCGGAATACCGAAAATCTTAAAATAATATTTTTCTGGAGCACTTTAAGTAAGTTTTGGGGCTAATTTAAAAATTTAAAGTCTATAAAAATCGGATCGTACCCAAAAACCTTGAACTTGTCCCAAAAATAACTTGTGTAAAACAGCAAGGAGCAGTGCTCAGTTGAGAATTCTAAGGCGCAAGAATTATAATTAAAATAGTTACAGATCGTTTTATACTTAGTTCAAAAATAAAATTACACAAATTGCAGAATTTTAAGAAAAAAAAAACGGTATAAATTCAAGTCCGGACATATTTATTTTTAGTTTACAGCATATTTTTCTGAGTGTATGAGTTCGCGGTCATGGTGGCCCTGTCCGTCGTCTTATGCAGTCCCATTCAAAATCAAAACGTGTCGTTGTCGTTGTAGTCTACGCTGCTTTGGCACCTGCCTGGCCCACACGACTTGGACAGGTTCCCTTCCTCCCCCTCTTTCTCTTCTCCCCTTCCCCTATGAGTAGCTCTACTTAGCCGATCTGCCCTGCACATACCCTAACTACCCATGACAAGCAGCTGTCTTCCGTACTCGTCGGATTTTGCTTGGATTAGCTGTGTGTACCCAAAACAATGTGAACTTGACAATTGCAACGAATGTACACAGAAAAAAAACCATTCTTGAAATTAAGTATAAAATGGCATGCAATTCAAAAATTGCAAACATCAAAATGCAGTTGAAAAGTTTGAGTTATGAAGATATTCGACTTATAGAGTTATTTTGCTTAAGTCTGTTAATTTTACTGCCATTCATTTAGCTCGAGTTAGAGAGAAATTCGAGCTATAGAAGTTCAATTATATTTGCAGAGAAGGAATTGAAAACGCGTACTTAATCAATTATTTTGTTGCATTGATTTTATTCCGGAATCCCTGATTTTTTTTTTGTATATATATTGTTCTTTTTCTTGTTGTTGTTGTTCTTGCAGTCGTCATTATTCATTACAAAGCTATAGAAAATCGGATACCTGTTTCCTGTCAGACTGTATAGCTAACTAGAGAAACCGAATATGTGTCTGAGTACCCCGCTCGTGTCTCTTCTTCTTCCTTTAGCTTGACTCTTTTGTTATTTTTTAATAATTAATGTTTTTGTATAAATTAATATTCCCTCACATTGAAAAGAAAAAGAGGAAGTTCTAAGTAACAGGCTCAAAGTGTTTTTCGATTAGCTTTCGAGTTTGTTATTTGATCATAATGAAATGATTAAATGTGTTAGATCATATGATACTTATTAAAATTGCTATTGTAATAAAACGAAGTATTCTTATTAAAAATACCTTTTTGTTTTTGGCCAACTTTGGTGATTTACCATTTCAAACATTCCCAAGTCAATGCGAATTTACGCTATTTAAAATTGTTATTTTAATTATTTTTTAATTATTGCTTAGACCTTTAAAAGTGAGTCATGAAAAAAAAACCACATTCTCTTTTGTACATGAAATTTTCTCAGTTTGTCAGTCACTGTCAGTCAGTCATTCAATCTAAAAGATTTCCATTATGAATGTGAACATCTACTTACTTTTCATTTAGTTGCCGTTGTATTTGCAGCTTCTTTTCAATCTGCTCAATGGGAAATTGAGGCACTTCGTATGGTGCCGAAATTTCATTAGTTAGCTCGTTATCAGCATCGGCCTTATCAATCTCTGGTGAATCGGTTGCATCGCCTGTATAAACAAATTGACATTTAATTGAAGTTGAAAAATACGCTAATGATTATGATAATGATGATAAGAAATTAGTTTCATATTATTTTTGATATGTGTATATTTATAGAAAACAAGTAACCTACTGATCGATTCCACAACTTTCGGAAGATCTGTTTCGATGGCATAGCCGCCATTCGATTGATCGATAACATCGTTACCATAGAGCCTAACATCCACTCTCAAACGATGTGCACTATCCATGCGATTGAAGTTCATAGCGTGGCCAAAAAATAAATGTATCTGTCGGATCGTGTATTGCAAGCGCTTGTAACCTGAACGAATGCTGGCACTTAAATGACAACGACTGCGATTCAGGCTGAGATTGAAACTGATACTCGAGCTGGTTTGCTGATACTCGAGCTGAGCTGAGAGCGCGATCCGCAGACAGAGTCGGAGACGGGTGAGGGAGACGACACCCTCCCTGGGGCTCTGACACTTTTCGAAAACAGCAATCGGCAAATTATGAGTATGATGCTCACGATTAAAAATTAAAAAAAAAAAAAAAGGAAGAAAACAAAAACAACAAACTAAACGACTCTCTAGCGAAACCTGAAGAAGCACAACTCTGACAAAAGTGCGAAGGCAGCTCAAAACAGCAGGTGGCGATAACAACAACAAACTAAGACATAACGAACTTCCAATACTCTTAAAAAATAACAAAATTTACTATTTATGCATTGAAATTTGAAATACTAGTAAAGAATTATTAAAATTAAATAATATGATTAGTATTTATAGCTAGCCAGATAACAGTTAATTTAGCAAAGCAAAATACAGGGTATTCAATATTGCCAAAGTTGTACCAAATATCCAGATTTCTCATAAAACATGCTCCCTATTCACATATAATTCATTCCTGTTCTCCACAAAGATCAGAGCAATCATAAAAATGATCAGGGAGCAAGTCACTCTGGTGAAAGTAGTCTGCTTAGTGCTATTCATAGGGTGTGTCATTACAAATATCATATCATAGTCGAGTTACCCGCCGCAAGGGTATGGGGAAAGAAAAAGCAATGACATACTAACGCGCTATGTTTACATATTGGAAATCAATAGCTGTCCAGACGTGCCCAAAACAACCTACATATATTTTCAATGGCATCCCGCTGATAGAGATAGTGTCAAATCAAGTCCAATCGAGTTGAGGTAGTTATAGATACTTGCCAGAGAGGGAGAGAGAGAGAAAGAGAGAGAGATAAGCTGACATGCATCAACTCTTCTTTCCTGTCTCGCTTCAAATAATTGAGTGCAAGTGCAACAAAAACCGTAACACTATTCATATGGGTTAAGACGAGTTAAGATGCGATAATAATGTTAATCGTATTAGAGCTGATAAACTATCGCCGAGACTATCAATATTAATTTTCTTTTCGACATCACTATTTGGGTGTCTTACCGATTGAAGATTTACAAGAATGGCTTTTTAATAGGGTACCATTAAATTGCTTCTACAGCAGCTATATATTATACTTTTATATTTACTAATTTTATGGAAGCGTTTCGTTACATGTGGGTTAAACATTTCCTGAAGCGAAGAATAAATTTAAAAACAAAAAAATTGAATCGCTTCATAGAACTTATGCAGCCATAAATTATAGTTATCTAATCAAGTATACATTTAAGCCTTATGAAAAATCGTTTTAGTCTTCAGGTTACACATTTTGTGATACAAATTGAATACTCTTTAAAAGTGTATAATGAGAGTAATGGATAGAATCGATGCAAAGTTATTCCTGATTTTCTATCTTATAATTTATGAATTGAGGATCTTAAATGGTCTTTTTCAATTGAATTTTGACATTATAATGCAAAATAAACTTGGCAACTATTTTTCTCTGTGATGTGTATGTCCGAGAATGTTAGCAACAGATTCGACTAGATTCGATTCGTTTGTGGTGCAGTGTTGCATCTTGTTGCAAACAGGTGGACGAGTGTGGCATAATGTGTGGCACTTACAGTTGCAAAGCGACGTCGGCGATGTTGGTACTGTTATTACCATGGGGCGATTCACTTTGGGGCTTTTCGTTGCGAATTTCTGGGTGGAGGGCTTGCCCTCGTAGCTGTCACTCGAGAGGGACAACTTGGTGCGCCGTGACACGGGGACAATAACCTCGGCACTATGATCGGTAATGGTATCGTCAAAGGAGTCGCTATCCGCTTCCCGACGATCCTTGCCGTCCGCAGACCCAATAATTCCACGATAAGCCATCTTGCTCTTGCTGATTTTGTCGTTACGGTTGTTGTGCAGCAATCGATAGTTGCCACAGATCACACGTCGCCACAATAATAACAATATTACGATTTATTTATCAATTGCAACTCTGCAATATATAAAACACTTTCATGCAGAAGGGAATGAACGTTTTCCCGCTGAGGACAATTTTATTTGAACACACTCCGAACGAAAAGTTTGTTGGTCTATTAACGTTAGTTACGGAACCATTTACATCGATTTTGTTCAGAATTTCAGTCCACAAACAATTTTATATAACATTTAATTTGATATACTTTTTTCAATTTTGCTGTTGTTTGACACTTGTTGAAGTTTATTCCGTTACCCTATTGATTGTATTTCCGTGCAACGGTTCTTTCAGTATTAACCGCTAGATAACGGCCATGGATAAAACCGTATAAACGGTTGCAACGCAATTTACAAATCTACGCATTAATTTTCACTTTTGGATATGTTCTTTGTTTTTCTTTTTTGCCCTGTCAAGTGGGAGGCGAGATCTATTCATCTAAAGTTTATACATCGCCAAAAGTTCAACAACGGCGATTGCTTCTAAGAAAGAGCGAGAGAGAAATAGAGAGCGAGCTTTCGTTCTCAATGCAAGTTCACTGCACTCTCTGTCGCGCTCGCTCTACTCTCTCTCTCTCTCTTTTGGTGTCAAACCGAAAAGCTTTACGTTCTCTGCTGTTTATTTTAACAAATTTAATAGATCAACAAAATAATGCATATACATATACATATATATAAACATATGTACAAATACATATGTACTGAGCTTATCCAGTAAAGCAAGGCGCAATAGATTCTCTACAATTATCTATATCGGGGCATATTAGATGATTTATCTTCCATGATTGAGCAATTGATAATTCTCGATTATTTTTACACTAATTATCGAAACTGTCGATTTGACATTGACAAAAAATTAGCTGAATCATTAACCTCAATCCGTTACTAATATTTTCTAAATCGATGACAAAAATTATCGATAGAACTATATTCAAATTTAAAAAAAAACTTGAGGAAATAGCTACGCATTTAACAAAGAAATTTTAATAATAATTTAACTATGAAAAAAGTATTATATTTCATAAAAAGTTTTCAAAATCAGGTGTGTAAACACCATTTTGGGAAACCAAATGAATTTTACGTTTTATTTCATAAAATGGTGTAGCGCAACCAACTTAACTTTGTATTGAAAATAGGTGGCAATACTGGACATAGAATTCACACTCAAATCATCTTATTGGAAAACAATCAAATTTGGATAAAATTCATGAATTCCAAAACGTAATATTTATGTTTACTTAATATATTTAATTATTTTGTAGGTCGATTTCTTTAGTATTCACTAGCTTCGCTTACGAATGCTAAATTAAGTAATAGATCGTTACTTATTTGTATTCATATTTTTAGACTTTATCTTTTTGTTTATCAAGTGCTCGGTTTTTTTCCTCTTTATGGCACTTGGGCACTTAGAGCCAAACCACTAGAGACTGGCTAACAATCAATGCTAATGGCTTAAACAAAACTGACTAACGTCAAATTCAATGAAATGGTAACAGATGGCAACAAGTCTATCAAAATTAGCATGCAGATGATAATGAGGTTAGCTCTTCTATTTATGACGATGTGATGGCTCTATAAGTAAAACAAATTCACTGCCAGAATTGCAAGTCATTGCAGTTCATTTGCCTTATTTCTCGGACAATGGACTACAAAATACTGTATAAATTGCATCTACGACAATACGACCGACTCTTAAAAAGCAACAATAGATAAAGGTATGGTATAATTAGCATTGCTCTAGTATTTTTAATTCTTTTTAAAATCTATGAAATTGGGAAATATTGAAACGTAAAAATAATTTCTATTTTTAATTTCATTTATTTTTTTTTAGAACAAATCCTAAAGAAAACTTTATTTTGCAAGATAAATCGATGTACTTTTATTTTCCGATGCTTTAATTTGTTTTCTGTAACATCGAAATCAATGCATTTTTTAAGTTTAAACTTTAAAGCATTTCATTTATATGAAACACAGCATGTGGGATATGATAACCTTGAAGAGTTTGATATTAAAGCATATGGAAAATTGTAGGTTTTTCAAAATTGAATGGCTGCGCGGTATTTTCTATACCAATTTAACTGGAAATATTAATTATTTATTAATATAGGTAAATCTAAAAATTAATTTATATTTCATAGTCATTGTTTGGTAAACATATAACAATGTATAAGAGTTTTTTTTCGTTGTTGTTGTGTTTATTTTTGGCCGTTGTTGTTGATTTTATTGACCGAATTGTGGGCTTATTAATTGCTGCGTTTTGTTTTCGTTTTGGCCGATTCGGGCACTTTGCCATTTGGCCATTGCCCGCTTTTCAATTGATTTTCATAAAGATGTCAACTACCACAAACTGCGAGTCCGTCTCGTCGGAGCCACTTTATTTAATATATTTTTTTTTGCCTCTGGGCATTGCATAATGCCCCAACTCAAAGGAACTTGAAAGGTCTGCAATGGGTACCTTATATATTTTTATTGTCGTTGCGCTTTTGCTTCAACGAATACGCAAAGTAAACTGATTTTCTGTTCGAGCAATTTTCTAACGTGGGTTGTCGGCACAAAAAAAAAATAAGAAAAAATAAAAGCGACAGATACAAATTGGAATAGCTATGTAAATACAAATACAAATAATAGAGTATGTATTTACGATGCAGCAAAACTTAAATACCCTTTGAAAATTCATTATGAGCAACATTAAATCGTTTATGCCATGAAATTCACAAACGATTTTTATATTCAAATTAAGTACGGTGTGTACTAGTATATGTATGTGAATATTTCAGACGATTATTGGGGATTTATAATAAATGTACAATTTATTATTGATATTAATATGAATAAGCAATGATATTCACGACTAATTATTTGGCAAATTAAAAACGATATTAATTTTCTGTTGACACATTTTGTACTCAAGTGTTTTGGCAGCTCAGAATGATTTATTGGCTAAATTAGTTGGCTGCGCCTAAGATTTTTGCTATTAATGATTGAAGGAACTTAAACTATATGAAAACAACATAAAACTTGTTGTTGGATTTTAACATGCTAATTCGAAAAACATTACAAAATTATGGAGCTCAAAGACAGAGTATCTCAAAAATGGAGCAACAACAAAGTTAAGCAATTGACTTTAGCGTGACTAACTGCTGTTAAAATTTCGGCAGAGTAAGAAAGTGAGCGAAACTTAGTGACACGACCGAAAAGAGAGCTAGGGCTAGAGCGAAAACAATAGAGTGAGTGAATGAGAGGAAAATTGCAAAGAAATAATTTTGGCAAGCTCACAAAAACTGAAATAGGAAGGAGAGAGAGACTAGATTGAAAGCAAAGGCGACACATTGTGGGAAACTTTTGCGATTGTTGCTCTAATTGAAACCCTGACCTATGCCTAGGCAAAAGCCAATCGGCCATTTCAAAGCTATTCCCAGCTGTGGGCAGTGTTACCCATCGGTTATACTCGATGTCATAAAAATGATTATTTTAAAAGCTCATACATTTACAATATGATGAAATATATACTACGTACGCAGATGAATGAATCATACAAATATAAATCTATTTCGATGCAAATATAATATCTAACATGTCAACAGATCTATTTGAACAGCTGAGTAGATTTAATTGTCATATAAATTGCACTTTAAATGTAAATTTAAATGAAGAAACTCGTTCAATGGGAAATTAACAAATACAATATCATATTCATTGTAAACGTTTTTTTGAATGGGCAATTGTAAACGTAAATTAGCCGTAAAATAAGCAATTCAATTAGAATTCCAGTGATATGTCTAGAAATGGTCTATGCATTATAAACAGCTCTCATGGAAGGGACAATAAAAAGAGGTAGATGATGGCATTTTTACACATATTTTCAGTGTTTCGAGCGATCTTAAGCCATAACACTCTAGCTAATTTCTGTTTTTTACTTTTAGAATGTTTTCACTGGATTATCTCGAGTCGAATATTTCGATCACGCACACATACATACATTTATTTATATGTTAATGTGTACGCTCAACTGTTTATTAAAATGATTACCAGCTGCCAGAATTGCCAGGGAATATTGTGGATAATGTGTTTGGAAGCAATGTTGGCTTGTAATTCATATGGCCTATTTATAGCGCCGCCACAGAGATAATGATAAGCTCCACGTCAGAGAAATTTAAGGGGCTGATAACAGACGCACACTACCAAATAAATTGCGACACACAGAGCGGGTTAGAGTTAAAGAAAAGGGGAACAATGCTATAACGAGTCTTCTTGTTGTGATTAGTTTCGGGTTGTTTCAGTATTGGCGTCTATTTTTTCCGAGTACTCGTATTTGAGTCTTTCCCGAGCATCCCATAAATCGAGCAATAGAGTATAAACAACATATTTATAAAAAATATGATAAGATGGTTGCCTATACAAGATTTTAAAGCTGACAAAAGGCAAAAAAGTCAAGTTGTTGACATTACTACATAAATAATATAGTATGTAGTATATGAATACCTGTTTGTATGTATTAACGTTTGTGTGAAATACAAACATGTACACATACACATACAGATACATAGGTACATAAATTCGTGCAATGGGTGTGCGTGCACATTGGCATCCAATTTTCTAAATGGCTTTGCTCTCACTGTATGCGGCGTCTCGCAGTCCATCGCTTTTGTCGGTTTTTTTCCTACACTTAACTTGTTTGCGACATAATTTCGTTGATTACTTACTCGACTCTGCATACATATAGACATTGCAAACATGTTATTACCAATTTGCCAAATTATCTAAACCAACTGTGGGCACGAAATCTGAACTCGGGAGCACTACACCAAAAACTACAACAACAACAACAACCCTAGTGTCTACCCAGTTTGTTGGGAGCAGTCTTTAGCTCCCGGAGCACATGCTTGCCCACCGCTGATCTAAACATCTGTAATTACGACCTAATAAAATCTACATATAATCTCATAAGAAATTGTAAAAGTTGTGTCAAGACAAGATGGAATCCAGATTAGAACAAGTTAACCAACACTGGGCAGCTGATGGCATTCAAAATAGCAGCATCTTTAATGGTTATCAGCATTTGCAAAAGTTAAGGGCTGCCATAAGTCAACGTGGCGCATTTGCAATGGAACTTGCGAGTAGCACAACTACAGTGAGTCTAAACTGGGCATAAATAATTGCACACGCAATACGGAGAAGACCCAGTTTGGGGTCGTAGCTCTATTTTTCCAACGTCAAAATAAAAACATTTCATATTAAGCTTACAGTATGTCAAGTAAGTGTTTTGACAAAGAAATGAAGATGACATAATTCATTTTAAATTTTATTGCTTGCAAGCAAAGACAGGGTATTTAATTTTCGACGTAAGAAATACTTTGTTGTTGGTCAAAACAATTACTTGACATACTGTATGTACGCATGCTTAAGCAATGCATACACATAAAAGCCACAACATACGCATACTCATACATATCTAAGGGATATTTGCATGTGTGCGTGTAATATAATGTGCACTCACCTCCTTTGCGCTTTTCAATGCGTCTCATGTCCAGGCCCATGTCCATATCCATTTCAATATCTGTGTCAAAGCCAAAGCTGCGATAGCCCTTTGCACTTAATGCATCTGCATAGCTTTGCATGCTGATGCTTTCGCCCACACAAACACACACACACACACACACTCTCACCGGCTTTGCCTGTGTCTCTTCTCTTTTCCACTGATGTGAGCTTTTTTTATATATCTTTTTGGTTTATTTTGTGCGTCTGCGACGTGCCTTGAACTTGATTCTAAGTCTGGGTTGACGGTGTCGTCACCTCTGTCTTTTTTTCTGCGCTTTCACCTCCTTTTCTTTCTCTCCACCAAGCACAATTGCAATTTTTCTCAATTGCAAACGTTGCGTTGCCTATTGATAAAATTAAGAAAATGTGCGTAGTAATATTTACGTGCAATTGTTAATACAGTACTTTCACACAAATGTAGTCAAACAGATAAAAAAAGGAACCACAACAATAATAAAGCTTACACGACGCTTTGGTATGGTACAAAGAACGCAAAAACAAAAAACAATAACAATAATACTGCTTTGTAATATGCGAAATAAAATACGTCACTTTCTTTGTCTGCCTCCTAACGCTACAAATTTATTTTGCGACTGAGACTTCGAGACAGGCGAAACAGTTTTTCTGCTCTGCGCAACGCAGAAATTTCAATGCGCCGGGCGTTGCCACCCTGCGTACGAGATGATGGTGCTGCCGCTGTGCGCAAAAAAGGTAATTACGAGCAGCTGATTGCTGTGCGCTTGTGACGTATCAAATACAAGAGCAGGTGCAATATTTATATAGGTAAGCAGCGTATGAATAACATGCATTGAAGCATAGTACGCTCAAGTTGAAAATATGTTTGTAAGGTCTAAACCCCATATGAAAATATGTTTTCAGCTAGAGCGTACTATGCTTAAAGTCCCAATGCTTATTAAAATACTGATGCCATCACGACCTTATCAGAAGCACACTATTCGATTGCCTTTTCAGCTGGCTGTTCAATCCAAGCGGTAGACGATGTGGCAGCACTGTTTTATCCGTTAAAAGCACTGTTCTTCAAGTTTGACCGTTAATAGAGACAAGATTTGAATTAAGTTAGTTTAAGAAATAAGGCAGCATTAAAAATTTGACAAAATATCAATTCTAAATGCACTAAATTCGCAAAAAATTGTAGTGTTTGCCTTTTTCACAACTTTAAATAGTATTGAAACGTTTTTAAAGTACCTGAAAATCTTCAATGCTGAAAATTTTGTATTAAGAAAAACAATTTCCTGTTTTTTGTAATGTAGTTTATTTTTTTTTATTTTTGTGGCTTCTTTTTTTTTAATGTAATGCATAAAAATTGTGGTGTTGTTTAAAATTAAACCAATAAACATTTGACTTTATTAGTTTAATACAAATAATTTCCCATTTTTTTACGACAAATATTTTTTTAGTTTTTAGTTTAAGTTTTTGGTTTCTTTCAGATTTTAAATTGCAAAATGTGAACTACATTTGTTGCAGTTTAGTTACATGTATTTTGTAATTATTTCTCATTTGCTTTTCAGTTTGTATATAAGGAAACGTAAAAAATCTCTAAACAAGTATATAGTTCTGTTTGATTCTTTGATTTCGTTATTTTGTCTTTGTTTGTCGTTTGTTTCTTGTTTGGAACGGCTTTATTGAACTTTTTGTTGTTGTTGTTTGGTTTTTGTGTTGCATATAAGTACATTTGTTTTCTTTTCTTTTGTTTTTTTTGTTTTGTTTTTGTTTTTGTTGCATTAAAAACATTAATTCTTTGGCAGGCATTGCATTTCGTAGTTTTGTAAAAGTTTCGTAAGACGATTGAAACCAAATCAAAAACAAAATTATAATTAAATAATCAAAACAATTATTTACGTTTCATTAGATTTCATTTTGATTTTTGTTCTGCTTTGGTTTTAGATTTGATTTGCTTGTTTTGTTTTTCATTCATATATTAAATACACATCAATATTTTGGTAGTTTAAAAATTATGTTTTTTCTGTGTTTTTGTTTCTTTTTTTTTATTTTGTGCTAAATTACATTTTAAAAATATGCTTAATATGTTTGTTTTGTTTTTGGTTTTTGCTTTTGGTTTTAAGTCAAAGACACGAAAGTGAAAGAGGTTTTTGTTTTTGGTTTACGTCTGCTTACTTAAATTATTATTTTCATTAATTAATTCTGTTATCATTTAGTGTAATTAATTTTCCATGCGCTTAATTTTAAAACATCAAGATTTTGCTCAAAAGTTTCTTAATTTTTGTTTTCTTTAATTAATATATTTTTCATGCGTTTGCTTTTTCCGAATTAGATTTTAATTGTCGAAATATATGTATATATATATATAATATATATATATATAATAATTTTTTTTTGTTTCGCTAATCTTTGTTTTTGGTTTTTGTTTGTTGTTATTGTGTTTAAATGTTTATGTTGCTTTAAAACACCGAAAGCTTAAAATTTAGAGATTTTCCTAAAGTGTAAATTTTTTACAATATTATCTGCTTTCGTTTTTAATTTGTTGTTGTTTTTTCTGTTCTCGTTATCTGGCTGTACTTCCTGTGGTATTGTTGTTGTGTTTTTTTTTTGTTAATTTTGTTATGTATTATATTTGCTCGAATTTGATTTTCTAGTTCTTTGGCTGCCCAAAAACAAAACGGCTATAACTAAGTTTGTTAATTGGAACCAAAATATCTAAAAAAAAAAAACAGTTTTAACATTCTCGTTATAATCGCTGCCGCCTTTCGCTTTTATTTTCGACTTCCCATTTCCGGTTTCTACTGTTTTCTCCTCCAATAGCTGGTCCAAATAATGAAAACACTTCAATGTTCAATCTATCCACCCGACACTGCTCCAATCTATATCTGGTTTAATAAATACATAAGTTGTAGATTAAGGAAAAAACTGTATCACATTTTCAATTACGTCTTTGTTCTTAGCACCTTCATAACAAACGCTGGCAACATGCTTCCCATATTCAATCACCATCTTCTTCTTCTTCTGCCACTTCCCAATTCCACATTAACAAAGTCCAACTATTTACAGACATTTTCTGTGGCATTTTATGTGCATTTCTCAATTCGAATCCCATTTTCCCACTTTCTCTTACATTTACCTACCATACAGTTGGAAAAAAATTGCGCTTCGGATTTTATCACAAAAATAATTACAACTCGGTGCAAAATGCACAATATAGAGACATTTCCTATACCTTCTATATCTCTCCTTATACCCAGACTCAATCTACCCACTAACTCTCTACCTATCTCCCTCGCTCTCACTCTGGCTCTCTAGTTCTCCATCTCATTATTTTTCTGCATTCCAGCTTTGGCTTAAACTATCATTGCTTCTAAGTCATTCAATCTAAATCTAAACCACGCAATGCGTTCCTTTTGGTTCCATTATTTTTTCTTGTTACATTTCTAAATACTTTACATACTTATCGGTCAAACATACCCCCAACTTTAGTTCTCACTCGCATTCTGCTAACAAAACTGTTTTAAAAAACTTATAGTAAGGAAAGAGTGTTGAAAATAAAATATTTTGTCTGTTATCATAGCCCTGACCAAAGCATAATGTCTAGAAAATACATTCAGAAAGAATGTACAGGGGCGGTCAAAAGTATTTACACAACACTTAAAGTTAAATCTACTCATAATTTGAACTTACTTCCTGTCAATTTTAGTATGAATGGAATGGATTTTAAAATGGAATGGATTTTAAAATTTTTTGAAAACTGCAAACAAAACATTTTTTCTTATTTTCATACAAAAAGTTGTTTTTAAAATCCATTCCATTCATACCAAAATTTGCAAAGAGATTTTTGCAAAATTTTTCAGTCACTATTAGAATTGTTTGGAAAAACTTTTTGCATCACAACATTTTTTGTTTGAAGCCGAGGAAAAAAGTCAAAAAAGTAGACTTTTACAAAAAGTCGAAATTTTCAATGGGTGCCTAATGGGTTAAGGAAAGTTTTGTATCACTGAAAAGGAATTCAAATGATCTTTTCATGGATATCATGAAGTAAGCTGAAATTACGGGTAGATTTGACTTTAGGTGTTGTGTAAATACTTTTGACCACACCTGTATGTAAAAGATTGGTTCTAAATTCCACTTAATAATTTAACAGGATGTGTTTTTGTGTAAGTTAAGTAAATTTTGAGTTCAAATAGCTTTGGACAGGGCGAACAAAAATTATAATTGTATTATTTAGATAGCTTATTTTTTATATTACTATTACTATGGTATTGTATGGATATTTGTTGGGAATGGGAATATCATTCTGCACTTATGTAACTCAGTTGTATTTATCATTTTGTTCAAAAATCAGTCTCTATTGCCTTTGTTCTATTTATGCGTGTCTATCAAATTATGAATTTGTTAGCATTTTCGCTTAATTCCATTTTTTTAGTTTTTGTTGTTGCTATTACTCATGTTGTATGGTTTTCAGTAAAAAGTTCGTATTTAATTCCATTGTTGGTATTTTTTTTTTGTTTTTAAATTATTTTTGGTATTTGTTTTTTTTTTTATTTTTTTGGTTTTTTGGTTTGTATGTATGTATGTATGTTATACACCTTAGAAAAATATCACATTCTTACTTCGTTCGTTCGAGAGACATTTTAATGTGGTTACATTTTGTTGTTTTGTTTTGTCATCTTTGGTTTTGCTATTTCGTTTTGTATGTTATTCTTCATTTCTTCTATTTGTTTTGTTTTTCTCTTTTAACTTCTATTTACAGTACGTTTCTATTTAAGACGCTTGCTTTGCTTTGCTGCACGACTAAAATATATAAAATTTAAAAAATATTTGATTGAGGTCATTTCAGAATTATTGCTAGTTCTTCATCTTGCATGTGTTCTTCACTTCATTCATTCTTTATGCTTTCATTTCCATCACTTTCAATTGTCTCAGCTCTACTCGTTCTCGACTTGCATTTGTTTATTTATTTGATTTGCTTCTGTTTTTTTTTTTTTCGATTTATTTATTTAATTTTTTTTTATACACTTAAACATTTGAATTTCATCTAAAATTGTATTTTTTAATTTATCATTTTTACTTCGTATATTTGTAGACACCGAATTGTTTACGAGTAGTATAAAAAAAATTTCGAAACATTTGCTGTCTCACTTGCACACACTTACAGTGTGTATGTGTGCGTGTATAGATGTACCTTACTACATATGTATTGTATGTATGTAAAACTCTACAAATATTTAAGAGACACGACAGTTAAAGTGTAGAGCTTAGGTGAGAGACTTTGAGAGAGAAGGAGAAAAAAATACAGTTATCATTTAGTTTTCTTCCATTTTTGTTTTTTTTTTTTTTTGTTTTTATAGCTCACAACATCAACAATGAAATAGTTTAATTTATTTTGTTCTTTTAATTTTTATTTGTTTTGTTTTTTTTTTTTTAATATTGTATGTTTTTAATTTTGTGTTTGTATTTTCTGTAAAAATCTCAAAAAGACGCCTAACACCGAAAAATATATTGCATGTACTACATTTTATGTTTATTATGCTTGGTTTTTCGCATTTTCTGTTGGCTTGTTGTTAGACCGTTTATATAATATATACATGAGTTAGTTGCTGTTAACAATTAATTTATTTTTTATTTTCGACAAGTGGTAATTTCCCTTAACATATTAAAAAAAAAAAAACTAAACAATTTGACTTAAAATCACATCTACGACAATAGAGAGAATATCTATAAACATTTTACTTTATTTACTTTGATTATTTCTTTTAAAAATGTTTCTTTCCTTTTTTTTTAAACTTTTTTTAAGTGAAACCTCGAAATTGTCTTAATTTCATGAAAACGTAGTTTTGTTATGTTTCTTTTACTTTTTGTTTTGTCATCTTTGAAAAGTTGACGACACGTCCATAGTGTTCGCTGTAGTTGTAGTTTTTGGATCCAGATATGATCTGACTAAAGACCTAACTCGAACAACTCGAATTTCATCGATCCCGAAACCTGTCTGATCCATAGTAAGTATCTAGCCATCACATCTAAACTCATTTCCTAGCGCTGAAATCGAAAACTATGGAACGTGTCTTATAACTTCATATATCGTATCGTATCGTGTTGTTGATGCTTATGGGGGGAATACCTTTGGGTTTTCATTATTTGTTTGTTTTTGTTGGGTTCTTTTCGTTAGTTACTCAAATGAACAACATTCATAATTTGTTTCAAAATATGCTATGTATATATATAATATATATATATATATATATATATATATATATGTATGTATATGTTGTATATCTATATTGTATATATAGACACCGAAAACCACATGTACATTTATGTATCTGTATATAGATATATATTCTATGTATAATTTTTTTTGCATTTTTCACATTTTATTTTTTTCTTTCAATTTTCCGAGTGTTTCTGTGTGAGAGTGTATTTGGGTATTTGTTAAACTCTATGTATATATAAATAAATATGGTTTAAAAATGCATTAATCCTAATGCCAAAAGTTTCGTTGTTGGATTTTGTAATATTTTTGTTACACGTATTTCCTGCATTTTGTCTATGCCTTGTTTTGCGTTTTACTTAGAAAAAAAAAACAAAAAAAAACATACATATATTATGTAAATATATATATGATAAATTTGTTATATACATATATTTATGTATTTTTTATATATATATATATGTTTGCATGTATGTATGTATATATATGAAATAAGAGTCTTGAATCCCTCCAATTTGTTGTTTTTCTTTTTTTTTTTTCATAGTTTTTGCATGACTTACAAATGAATATTTTGCTTCACATTCTTCTATCCTCCCTCTAAGATTTAAGAAAATGTTTGAATTTTATAAATTTTTGTTATGTTTGCATGCTATTTACGATCATAGGTTTTTATAATTTATCAACATTTATGTGGTAATTGAATTCCATTAGCTTAGCAGTTGCACACATCGAATGGGAAAAGATTACTTAAAACTTTAATTGTTTTTATTATTATTATAATTTTTTTAATATTGCTTTGTTGCTTACCTACGTTTAGTTAGTTTAAGTTGCCCTAAGCCAAAACGAAATCTTTTAGTTTTTCGTTTTTCGTTACCTTAACTTTCTAAATTCTTTTAAGGCGCATTTTTCACTACGAACATAAATAAATTACACGTACTTTTAACTTTTAGGCCGTTCCATAACTGTAGATGTTCCTCAGTTTTTCTGATAGATAAATATACATACATATGTATATAAATAATAAGAGAGAAACACAAAATCAAAATATTCAATGCAAAAAACTTTATTAATAAATACTATTAAATAATAATATTAAATATATAATAATTGTCACAAAAAATTAAAGTTCACATACATAGCTCACAGCATGTTATTGTTGTTGTCGATAATTAAAATAATTACATATAACATTTGAATAATCTTTAAAAAAAAAGCAGCTTGAGCAACGTACAAATTATATTTATTATATTAATAATAAAAGATCGAAACATTTTGCAATTGTGATGTCCAAAAATAAAAGAAATAATAATTAATTTTTATTTAATAAATATCTATGTATAATAATAGTAGTTAGGCAATTTGATAAATTTTTTTTCGCTCTGTGTTTTTTGTGCTCCGTAAAAAGGCAGTGTTGTTTTTTTAATGTTGCAGTAGCATTTGTGGTTGTTGGTTTAGTTTAGTTGTTATTTTTGAATACATACATAAATGAAACTAAATCCGAAATGTGCGGAAAGTGTATTATAAAATCGAGTCAAAATACATATAATATTCTTGATTTAAAAAATATGAATTAATTAATAAAAATAAGTATAATTAAAATATAATTCAAACTATAACATTTTCTAGAGGCCCTGATAATGTTTAATATATTTATCATAAATGTTCGATTTCAAAGGCAAAACTGTTAAGAAAAAAATAAAATTTTTTGTCTTTTTATCTGTTGTTGAAAAAATATATAGAATGGTTAGCTAATTTAAAAGAAATCTTGTTAAGTTATCACAAAATTCTACTACAATTGAACACTATTTGCTGTTTGAGAAACAAATTAATCGGCAGAAATGTTAAAGATAAAAAAAAACATGTATAGTGTATATGTAACTTTATTTGCTTTGAGAGAGAGAGAGATGAGAGCTTAAAGTTAAGTGTTTATTGGGGGAAATCTCAAGCTAATCCTAACGCATCCTTATATACAATGCTGACCAAAGATCATATATCATATAAAAAAAAATTAAATAATTGATTTCTAGATGGTTCTACTATTGCAACTGGATGGTAAATTATAATTATTTAGCTTCTATACGAGTACTATTTGTCATTCGATATTAGCTTAAGCTTCTTGACTGACTTTTTGTTGAGGGATTCGATCTATGAACGTCCTATCCACGTTGCGATGGCTCCTACTGGCAATTCCAAGTATTATTTAACTTTTTAATTTGATTTTTATTTAGCTTTTGCCTTGTTTTTATCTTTTTGTTTTTTTGTTAATTTTAACTATTGACCACTGTCAAGTTTTACTACTGTGGGCAAGTTTCTGTTTCTGTCTCGTGTTGCGGTATTTTCTTTGCTTCTTCGTCTTTAATATTTAGTTAAATTATGAGGTACTTTAAACTTTTTGGCACAGTGAAAGTTTTTCTTCATTTTACTTTTCCTTTACCACGTTTACTTAATGTGTGTTTTTGTTCTTCATCTTTTCTGCTTTAAGATTTATTTAATTGTTTTTTTTTTTATGCTTAATTTTCATTTTTATTTTGTTGTTTATTTTTTTTTTTTGGTACGGCAAATATTTATTTGTTTTAAGTATTCGCTTTAAGGTTAAGGACATTTATAAGTATACAAAAAAAAAAAAAAATTGAAAAGTTATTATATATGTAATGAATGTATATTATATATACTATGTTTTTAGGTTTTCATTTTTTTGATTTTTGTTTAGTTTTTGCCTCTTGTTGTTGAAACTACATTTATAATTTAATTCGATGTTCTTGGTTCAAAGTTTGTTAGTTGGTTTTTTGTTTTTTTGTTTGTTTTTTGTTTATGTTTTTGTTTTTGTCTCATGTGGCATGTGATTTGTGTGTGCGTTTTATTTGGTGGTAAATTGTTGCAACTTCGAGAAATGAGCGATTAAAAATTAAGCTGCTTCAGACGTATCAAAATCAGAAGTCCTTAAGTTTTATTGCTTAAATTGCACGTTTCGTTACTTGCGGCACTTTGAGCGAAGCTTTTAAGCTCACTTTCGAAGCTTTCGCAAGCTCACTAACACACACAACTGCAGTGCATGTGTGTGTGTGTGTATCTTCTCTCTCAAAATGCCGCTTAATTTGCCTATTGTTTTTGCATTTGCTGTTAATTGTTATTAATTGTATTAGCTTTGCTATTGTTTTTGTTTACATATTTTTTTAAAAAATTGTAAGTATTGTTATTAATTGTTATTATATTTTGTTGTTGCTGGAATCACAGTTAGTTTGTGTTGTTGTAGTTGTAGTTGTAGTTGTAGTTGTAGTTGTAATAGTTGTAGTTTTGTTTTGTAAAAAAACGTATGCTTAATTATTTCTATTGTAATTTGTTATTGTTTTTCCTATTTGTTTGTATATATTTGTTTGTTTGTTTGTTGTTGTTATTGTTAATAATTAAACTATTGACGGTGGTTGCACATACATAAGTAAATATTATTATTTGTAACTCTAGCTTTTCCTCTTCTTCAATTCTGTAACCCCTGTACCCCCCTGGGTTTTACCCCCCTTACATCCCCTCGAGTTCAAGTTGTTTGCCTCATTCTGTTTGCTTTGCTGATTTTTGATTTGATTTGATTGGTTGTATTGTATAAATCATAATAATAATAGTAATAATAATAATTAGTTATCTTTTGTATTGTTTTGTTGTCTGTTTGCTTTTAGCTAGCACATACGGTTAAAACATAGTTACAGTTTGTTACATAAGTATTTGTATGCATTGTACACAATGTAAGTTGGTTTAGTTAAGTTAACATTTGTCTCTTGCCTCTGTGGTTATTCCTATTTTATTTTTTTTTTTTATTTTCGTTTCCCTTTTTTGTATTGTGTAAGTAGTTCTTGCTATTAAAACGAATAGCAAAATCATCTTATTGCATTTCTAGTCTCGCTCTGATTGGAATCTGCTTCTTCTTCTGCTTTGGCGCTGCCAACTTGTCCCAATTATCTTAGAAGCGAGCTGAACTATTTGTTGTTATGTACAATACATTTAACTATTTTGTTTGTTAATTGTCAGCATTTGCGTTTAACTAAATAAATGTAAAAGTATTTGTAATATTTGTGTTTATTCAACTATTGTGTAAACGGCAGATAACGGTACTTGGTGAATTCTTCATTAATTCTTCTTCTTTCAATAAAAAAGAATAGACTATTTAATATTGCAGTTTGTAGTTTGTTTGCTTGTTGCTTGCCTCGCAGCTGCCAGAACCAATGCAATTCAAAAAACCTTCACTTAACCATACAATAATTGCAAAAAAAAAAAAAAGGATTTCTTCTACTAATTACAATAATATACTTTAGTTTCAAACCTTAAACACATTAATACCCGTGCTAATAGTTGCCAATGTTTTTTTTTATGTTTTCTTTAAAATTCAACTTTTTTTTACAAATTAGTAAAATAAATGTTTTTTTTTTAAGCCCTGCACACACGTTGCTCTATGGCTGGCTCTGTGTGCTGACTGTACCTCAGCACCATTCGTCCCGCGCACACTTCAAAAAAATTCGATTAAAAAAAAATGAATAGTTACACAATTGTTTGTAAATCCTAATAATAAAGTTAGTAATAATAGATCTATACATAAATTTCCATATGTTTCCTGTAATTTATGCCTCTTGGGTGTTTTGCATTTTCCTCGTGTCGTGTTGTGTAGTGTAGATTATGTGTGTGTGTGTGTGTGTGTGTGTGTGTGTGTGTATGGTTATGGGCTTATCTGCGTAGGAGCCGTCTCCTACGCGCCTCATCTCAGCGCGGCGCATTGTGAATGTGTGTGGTCAAATGCTTGGAGAGGTAGTCCGCCCTTGCGAAGCACTTGCCACACGACTCGCAGTGGTACGGCCGCTCACCGGTGTGGATCCTCAGATGGCGCGTCAGGTCCGACTTGCCCCCAAAGGCCCGTCCGCAGAACAGGCAGACGAACGGACGTTCGCCAGTGTGTTTGCGCACATGCAACTTGAGGTTCTCCTTGGAGCGCACGCACTTGCCACAAAAGGGGCACGCGAACCGCGACGTAGCGGGTCTGCGAAGAAACGTTAACATTTTAATAAAGTCACATTTTGGCATTTCAAAGTAGTCAATCAGTCAATCAGTTCTTTTCAACAGCTTTGGCTCGAAAATATTCTTTTTTTTTTTTAAATTTATTGAATTGACAATTTTTCATTGTGATTTCACAAGCGAATAAAAGAGTTTATCTAACTATTTAAAGTATAGTCTTTACTTTTAACAATTTTATATTTACCTTTCTAAAAGTTTGGAACTATTAAATACTCAAGTTATTTGACTTAAAAGCAAATGAATCAGTGAAATATTTATAAGAACCTATGAACTAGCTAAGCTCAAATGCACTTTAAAGATTTTCTTAAGCTGGAATGAACCAAATAAAAGTTGAGTAAGTAGACTAAAAATGTTGCATATTGAAAGTTTGAAAATGTTTAATGTAGTTCACAAAATTCAATTATATAGCAATTTTTGTTTTTTAAAAATTTGTAATAACCTAAATGTTTGAATCTTTTCGAATTGAAAACTGAACTTGGTTCTTTGAACTAATCGAAAAAACTAAAAAAAAACTTGCACCGCTTCTAAAATATTCATCTAATCTAACATATAGAAAATGGAACTTGATTCATTGAACAAATTTCAAAATATTCAGTTAGAGCTGTTCTTAATTGTCATATTGAGCATGGAACCAGTTGAATGAACCACTTACCGCTTGTCACGCTGTCGCTCGGCGGCATCGACCCGCAAGAAGTTGAGTATAGAAGCCTCCTGCGGATTGAGGCCCAGGAACTGCTCGTTGGGTATGCGCTCCGCGTTGATCAGCGAGGTGAGCGAGCTGAGGGAGCTGATGCCGCCACCGGAGTTGGCAGTGCTGGCGTTGCCGGTGCTGGCACTCGAGTTGCAACTGGCGGCAGCGGCAGCTGCCACAGCGGCTGCCGCAGCCGATGATGAGCCTGCCGCAGCGCTGGTTATCGGCAGTGAGACGTGCCCCAGATGCGGTGGCAACTGTTGTTGCTGTGCCTGTTGCTGCGATTGCGATTGCTGCGACTGTTGCTGCTGCTGCTGCTGATGGTGATGATGATGGTGTTGTTGGTGTTGTTGGTGTTGATGTTGTTGGTGTTGTTGATGTTGTTGTTGGTGTTGATGGTGTTGATGATGATGATAGGAGGGATCCGTTTCCAAGTGGTGTGCGCTGTTCAACAGGCGTGACTGCAAAAGAGACCGAAAATTAACATAGATCAAGAAAAGCTTAAATCCATATATATACAACTCTTTGTCGTGACTGACTCACTGATTGACTGACACATCAACCTGTAGCCCAAACGGTAAAAGGTAGAAAGCTGAAATTTTCACACAACATAGCCAAGTGCAAAAAGACGGCGTTTTACGAAATTCGACCTATAAGTGGGTCATAAAATTGCTTAGTATGAAAGAAATCTCCACCAAACCTATAGATTTGCTTGGGACTGCCTCTGACATCTGACCATATTGGGTCAAAGTCGGATCACTTTATCATATAGCTGCCATAAAAACAATCGGATGCAAATTCACCTTTCGTCAGAAAAACTTTTTTGTTTCTCAAGATTTCACAACAAAACTCACTGATTATAAGTTTGGGACTTTTTCTTAGATCCTGACAAAATTTGGTTCAATTTGGATTACTATATCATAAAGCTGTCATAGGAACAATGGGATGCAAATATCATAACAAATCTCACAGACTATAGACTATTTCTCCAAAGTTTGATTTTTCCCGCCAAATACAGCTTTTCAACGCCAAAACACTAAATTTGACTTTTAGCCAAAGTTGAATTGTAAGGAAGAAACATTGTTTACCAAAAATCTTATATTATAGAAATTTTTTAAGCCGGACAATCAGCGAGCAGGGGGCAAAGCCCCCTAATGATTTTAGAAATTTATTCAAAGGGCTAGGGTTGGTAGGAGGCGAAGGAGGAGGAGGGTCGACTCACCCGCTTGTTTGTACTATGTATGCCATCCGAGCTGCTAATATTCGGCTCCGTGGCGCTGGTGGAGGCCGATGCCGATGAGTTGTTGTCATTGTAGAGCATTGTGATGCCAGCGGAGTCGATGGTGTTGTCCTGCTCGTGCTCCTCGCTGCCAGTGCCATCATTCTGTTGTCCTTGTCCGATTGTGTCGTCGCCCTCGCGCTTCACATTGATGCGCAGATCCTCGCCCTCATCGGCGAGCATCGGCTCCTGCGAACTGGTGACCACATCCTGCTCCAATTGTGCCGAAATTGCGGCAGCCGATGAGTTGAGACGAGCACTGGTCACTCCGGCGATGCCAACGCCAACGCCAACGCCAATGCTCTTCTTGCCGTGGAGTCGCTCGAGGGCGTGGTTGAGGCGATGCTTCTTGAAGCTCTTGAGATAGCGGAATTGCATGCCGCAGACATCGCAGGTGAAGAGCTTGTCGGCGGGCAGACGGGCCCGATGATTCTGCTCCTTGTGCTTGGCATAGGCGCTCCGATAGCGATAGGACTGGCCGCACTGCTCGCAGATGAAGGGCTTCTCCTCGCCGGGGCCAATGTGTGGATGCTGCAGTGCAGCATGCTGTTCCAATAGCCAGACATTCGGAAAGTGCGCATTGCAGACGACACAGCGGGTCTCCTCCTCAATGGGTTCGCTGAACAGTGAGGAGCATGTGTCCGATGGACTCTTTAACATTTGGCTAAGCTGCTGGTGCTGGGCCAGCAAAGCGCCACTTGGTGGCGGTGTCGATGAGGTAGACGACGAGGAGCTCTTCTCCTTGCAGCTGGACGAGGTGTCCGTGCAACTAACCGGCGTGCCAGCTCCGGACAGCAACAGTTGCGTATACTGACGCAATCCGCTGGCATCCACAATGACACTTGCTCCTGCTCCTGCTCCTGCTCCTGCTCCAGTTACTGCTCCTGCTGCTGCTCCAGCTACTGTTACTGCTCCTGGTGTGGCGCGACGTCGCTGCTGGGCGAGCAACTGTTCGAGGGATTCCTTATAGAGCAGGGCACTGCTATTCGGTGTGACCACAGTGCGTTCGTTGGGCAACTCCACAATGGTCACATCGTCGCTATCGTTGCCACTGCCACTGCCCCTTCCACTGCCCATCTTCCCCTCCGACTGCGACTGCGACTGCGACTGCGACTGCGACTCCAGCTGCGATTCACTTGAGATCGTCGACGACGTCGCCATTTGTTGGGGCGACGGGGCGCCAACGGATTTGCTCGATTTAGTTGCTTGTTGAAAGAAAGTTGTGGGCGTGCCATAGCGTAAATTGAAGGCGGCATGAGGCAGCTGTGGTTGTTGCTGTTGTGTCGTTTGTTGCTGCTGTTGCTGTTGTTGCTGCTGTGCTTTGTACTGTGCATCGCTGGAACGGTTCGTTGTGGACTGCTGTGGTGGCTGCGACGGCGACTGCGACTGCTTGGCTGCTCCATAGCCACCAGTTGCACCACCGGCCTGATAGTCCTTCGTTAACAGATCGCTGAGTGTTGTAAAACGGTGGGAAAAATCCTTCGGCGCACTCAACAATCCGCGAGTTCTGCAAGCAATTCAAAATTCATTTTTATTGGTTTTCGTTGAAGATCCCTCATATTTTTGGTATGGTCATGTCCGTCTGCATTTCAGGTATTTTAATCTTTACTAAAGAAATCCAATTTCTCAAGTACAAGAAAATCTATTTGATTTTAATATTTTTATGGTACAGTAGATTCTATGGGCTTCTTATTCGATTTTTAGCGTGAAATATCGGAAGCTCGAAATTGATTTTTAGATTTTAGATTACGATTTTGATACCCGCAAGGTGCGTTTTTTTTGGTCCATACAAATTGACCCACTCTAATGTATATTCTTGATCAGCATCAACAGAGACTAGATTTCAGAGACTATAAGAGCTAGAGCTACCAAATTTGTCACACAGACTTCTATAAACCCCACGCAGATCAAATTGTTGCCACGCTTTTTTCCGCCTCCGTAAATCTCGAAAATCCACTACACGCACAGTTTTCAATATATTAGGATTTTTTTTTTCACTAATTAACGTTAACTACTGTTATTATCTATTATGCTGCTAAATCGTAACTAGATCGGACACATAGAAAGCTGGTAATGGCTGATTTAAGTTTTTAAACAATGTAACTGCCTCAAAGCATGCAATAAAAAATACCTTAAGTTTATTTAAAAAATTAGTAACGGGTATCATATAGTCGGGGGCTCGACTATAGCCTTTCCCACTTGTTTTTTATTTTTTTTTTAATTTTTTATTTGGTGTTCTCTGTGAACTTACCGCAATGCCTCCTCGGCAAGCCAGGTCTGGTGGTGCAGCAGGCTCAATATTCTGGACGGATCAATGTCGAAGAGGCTCAAACCGAGCGGCGTGAAGGGAAATGCGAACGGTGTTGGACAACGACTGGCGGCCATGGCGCCCATCGGGGAGCCAAAGTTGCGCAAAAGCTGTGGAATCGAATCAAATCAAATGAAATCAGTTTGAACTATGAATAACATTCGATATTTGTGTGGATATGGCAAATCATGCAGAAATCATTAATTTGCTTGGGGGCTCAGAGTCGAAGGAGTCGGTGACGGGGTAAGTAACATTTTCGAAATTTCTTTTTTGTCTTGAATATTTCTTTATTTGCTGCTAAATACTAAGGAGGCTACTTGCTGCATGGAGGGGCATGGCGTGTGTCTGGTGAGAGCTCTAAGTATGGGGGAGGGGGTTAATTCAAGGTCACGAATGATAACAAAAGATAAGAGTTCAAATATCAGATATCAGACAGCATGCAGTGCACTATTTACAGTCTCTAAGTACAAGCAGTATTTTTTTTTTTTTTTTCATTTTGTTTTGCACAAAAATATATTTGTAATCATATCTATTTACAAAACTACAAATTAGTGTCTTTATACTTAGTACAGTTTTGATGCCCTATGAAGGAAACCGAGCAGTATTACTTACGGTATGCGTTGCCAGCTTCTTAACACTCTACAATATATTGAGATTCTTTACTTACAATAAACTGCAGCAAACACTTTTATAAACATAAACGAAAACTTGAGCATGGAGATCAAATAGATTCCTAATATCAAATGGGCTTAGAAGAATAAAGAATTCTCTCCGAGTTGCCGCTCAGACTTTTCTTCCCAACATCAAAATACATTTTTGGAATCAAATCGATAAAATTCAGAATTTTGCAGACATAATTTCATAATTCACATTCAAATCGAGTTGTTAAATGACATATGGGCCAGGATAAAATATTAAAAATGATCTTAAGGCTAATGTGATGAAAAATTGTACTTTTTATTTGATAATGAAACTCCTGCTGTAATTAAAGAAGATTTCATTTGCAAACAATAAGTGTAAAAATATTTAATTTCATTCGAGAAGAAAAATATGTATAGAATAAATATGCTTTTTCAATATAATAAATCTAAGTATTCTTCACTTTATAATGATTATGTAGTAATGAGCTTAAGTTCAATTACATACACAATTAATGAACAATTGTAATAACTCCAGTATTTAAGCACTTTGTCCTGAAATAAACTCAATGAAATTTGCATCGAGATCAATTAAATTTGTAAAGCATATTTTATTTGTCATGCCCCCCAAAAATATGCTATAAAAACTAAGGATTGACTGACATCTATTGAAAAATTTAACTGAAAATAAAAAAAACTCGCACTGAATATTTTCAATAGTTTTATTTATATAGAATTTACTTTCCGTTCTTTTTCATCCTGTTTTGGTTTTTCAGTTTCATTCTTTTCTCTTTTTTTTTATTTTGTTTATTTGTTGTTAGTTTGTTTTTGTTTTTGTATTTGTATTTGTATTGTTCTTTTGCTTTGCTTTTCATTTCTTATCATTGCATTCTCTTTTCTTTTTCTTCTCGCTCATAATCTTTGTTGTTCTTGGGTTTTGTTTGTTGTTTCTTGTTTGTCTCTTAGAAAGGGCTACACTGTCATCAACTAGAAATTGCGGTGTCTATGCATGTCTATATAGCTGGCTATATGCATTGACCATATATCATACATATATCATCATCATCAACGTTATCATCATCATTATCATTTTTTATCGTCTTGTATTGTATGTATTTGTTGTAGGTATTTTTTATAGGTTTACCGTGTTTACTTTACTTTGTTTTTAGCCTGTTTTTGTTGTTAAAGTTACTTTTTGTTGTTGTTGTTGTTGTTGTTGCTTTGCCCTATTATTTTTTTTATTTTCAAGTTTACTTTTAGCTCGGGTTCAGCCTTGGTTTATTGTGTGCTATGAAATATTACGAGTACGATAATTGCAAACCAATTAATACCATTATATTTTTTAGGGACTCTCTGTTGTGTGTGTGTGTGTGTGTGTGTGTATGCGTGTATCTGTGTGTGTGTGTGTATCTGTTAAGGTTTTCTTCCTTCTTTTGCTTTTTTATAAACTATGATATGCCTTGCTTTGCTTAAATATTTTGTTTATAAACTTTTTAGCTTTTCATTTAATAATTTTATATAAATTTTCTTGGGGAATTTTGCCTAAAATATGTTTAATTTACCATTTTTGTTGTTGTTGTTGTTGCTTGTGTGTGTGTGTGTGTGTGTGTATGAGTGTGTGTGTGTGTATATGTGTGTGTGTGTGTCAGTTATTGAAATATTCTCTGCTAAAATATTTGTATTGTTGCGTCTATTTGTTGGTGCCTGATATAAGCTGCTCTTCATTATTTATTCATTAATCATTATTCATTACGAGTACTCGTACTTGACTTGTATTCATTATTCAGCATTGGGTACAACTCGAAAATGAGTTGATTATAAGTGTTGCTCAGTGCTTTTAGTTGGTTTTCATTTGTTTTGTTTTTTTGTCGGTTTTCTTAACATTTTTTTTTTTTTGTTTTGTTTTATTCTTTATCTCACTTTTAGTTTTTGGTGTTTGATTACGAAAAAAAATATATATGTATATATACAAAGGTATACAATGTATATGTGTGTATATATTTACATATATATACATATATATGTATATAGAGATTCTTTAACCTTCCTTTTATATGTATTCGATTTGGTTTTACGGTTTTTACTCATTAAATCAAGCTCAAGCTCTTCGTCTGGCGTAGTCTATAAATATTTACCAGCTGTAATCGATCGTCGATAAACGATAGTCGATAGTTGTTTAACAAAACTCACAAATTGATCAGTTTATACAGTGTTCAAATCGCTTTCGCTGCAATTTCGCCAATTGCAGGCGAAATGACAATAAAATTGCGTTTTTCCAGTAAAATGTTACATGTGTGTGAGCGTGTGTGTTAAAAATGAATGAAACATGATTTAGATAAATGATGTTTTTTTTTTTGTTTTATATCGATTTATTTGCGAAAAAATGTATATATACTTCAAATATATGTGTATATATATTTACTTAAATTGAGTGAAAAAAACTAAAGTTTATGAAATGGAACTTAAATTGCAATTAATTAATTAAAATTATTTAGCAAATTGTGAATTAAACTTAAGATTATTTTCTTATATTTTTTTTGCTGAATAAATAAGTTTTATAGTTGGTTGAACGCTTACAAAATAATATCAATAATACCTATGAATATATATATGTATATGTTTATGAATGTATGTGTGTGTGTTTATAGTTTATATGTATGTGTGTATATGTGTGCATATAATAAAAAAGACAAACACAACTTAACTTAAGAAATGATCAAATTGAATTTAGTCTCAGACTTTATGATTTTTTCATATAATATTTTTAATTTTAATTATTACTGTTTTTTATTAAATTATTTTAGCTGCTGCTGTGTGTGTGTGTGTGTGTGTGTGTAACTGATCACTTATGTTTAAATAATTATTTATTGTATTTTAAATTGTTGCTCTTGCTGTCGTCTTGCTTTATAGTTAGTTAATCATAATTTATAAGTATGAATGTAAGTATGTCTATATTGTTAGGAACATATTGACGTAATTATAACGTATTGCAGCTATTTTGTTGTTGTTTTTGTTGTTTTATTTTCTTGTCATTTACTTGCTTGTTCTTCTGTTACGAACTCTCATCAACAGCTCAGAAGCATTTTTGAACTCGAATTGAAATCCGAATCAATATATGTAAATCTATTATTATTTGCAAGTGAAGGCAGCCTCTTGATACGAAAGTTCTCAAAAACAAGTGTCTATCCTTATTTTATCAACACAAAATACATAATCATATTTATTCGAGAGCCTCAAAAATAAACTACAATAATATTCTGCTTCTTCTGAATGAGCTGCTTTTGAAGTCTATATATTTTATATATATGTGTGTGTATGTGTGTCTGTTTCAAGTCATCAATCAAATCGAATTACAAAAAAAAAAAAAAAAAAAAAAACAAATACATATGAAGAAACTACCTTGTTACTAAAAACAAACAAAAATTAAGATGAGCCTCATAGGAAACTTATAATTTCAACCGTAGTTAACTAAAACTATTATTTAGCTAATTAATTAATTCACATTATTATTACAACAATAATAATAATAATAATAATAATATTTTAGAATGTCTGTTGAATTTGCTCAACTTTTGTCTGCAGTTTGGTTAAATTTGATTTATGTATTTATGTATTGTATGCATGTTTAACTCTCTTTTTTTGGGATGTGGCAAAATTTGCTAAATTAAATTTAAGCGCAATGGAAATGAAACTTAATTAATGTTTTTATAAAACATATTTGTAAACACATAAAAACTAATTTATCAACTATTGTATGTGGTATGTATGTGTATGTGTCTGTGTGTGTGAGTGCGATTAACTGCCACAGCATAAATAATAACACTGTCTTTTAAACAAATTGAACTAAAGGACAACAAAGAGTTTACTTTGATTTAATTATTATTTTTTAATTTTCAGCAATTTAATTATGTTTCGTATTTTGGTTTTTTTGGGAAGGTTAAAAAAATTTGTATTGTTTTCATTGTAATTGTTTTAGTTTTGTTTTATCGCTTGCTCAAAAGTTTTGTTCGCTTTCTTAAATTTTATAAAGTATTTATTTTGTGTGAGTGTTGTTTTTTATTTTTTAGCAATTCTTTATTTTTGTTTTTTTCGTTTTAATATGTATTTGTATTGGTTGTTGTTGTTGTTTATGTTGTAGCTGTGAAAATATTTGAGCTCTATAAACTAATATATTTTGTCAATAATAATAATAATTGTATTTTTCTGGTATTTTTTGTATTTTTTTTTTTGTTGGTAGTTGGTATTTTTTGTGTGGATATGCAAAACTACTTTGTTGTTGGTGTTTCTACTTGTTGTTGTTGATTTGGTTGTGAGATTTGTTTTGTTTAATAACTTATGTCATTCAACTTCTTCTTCTTCTTTTTGCTTAAGAATAAAATTTTGTTTGCCTTGTTTTTGAATTTTATTTTATTTTTAGAAACTTTTCTTTAAATTACACCCCCTGCTCTCAACGGCATACAAATGCTGTTTGTGTGTGTGTGTGTGTGTGTGTATATAGTATTTATGTATATTTAATTATATATATATATGTATATATATATGTATATGATTCAATGCCTCCATTGCTCACTAAAAAAATAACTATCAAAAAAACTGCTGACTTCGGTTTTCCATTTTCATTTTTATCTCGCTTTTCTTTTCTTTTCTATTTCGCTTTGCTTTATCTCTGCTTTTTTTTTGCTTTTGCTTTTGTTTTTACATTTGTTTTCGCGTTTTTATAAAATATTACTTCAGTATGTATAATGTATATATGTATTGTATATATATAAGTTTATATATATATATTTGTTTTTTTTTTTGCTTTTGTTTTTCTTCATTTTTTTTAAAGGGGAGTAGGCACTACAGTGTTGTTTTTTTTTTCATTCTTTCCTTCTTTCATTCTGATACTTCTTTTTGTTTTTTTTTTTTCGTTTTGCTTGTCTTATGGATTACGTTTTTGTTATTTTTTACCAAAAAATTTACGAATCGCCTTGCTTTAATTAAGCCTAAAAGCCTTATTTGTTGCTTTCATTTTTATACTTCAGCCTAAATGTGTGTGTGTGTGTGTGTCATTTTTTGAGCGAATGCCAAAAAAAAGTGTTTTAGAAACGGTCAAGCATTAAGTTGATCAAATGTATTTCATATGTATCTCAAGCATCTGTAACTGTAACTGTATCTGTATCTGTATCTTTTAGTCGGTATCTTTGTATACAAGTTTAGCTCAGTTTAGCGAATCAAAAGGTTCTTCTTCTTTGTTGTTGTTGTTGCAGTATGTATATACTTAGTTGGAAATGTACAATTACTCGTATGTGTTAGGCATTCAAAAATTGGTTCTATGTTGCATTCAGTTTCTTTTTGTTTTTTGTTATTTTATTTTGTTTTTGTTTTGCAATTGGTAATTAAATAGTTTACATTGTTGTTGAAGTTGATATTGATATTTTTAGATCCAGCATCGTCTAATCGATTTCAGATACATGCTAACTATTTATTTGTATATAGTATTTACAGGTATTTCCATTAAAATATATATGTATATGTGAGTATGTGGTTCCATCTTTTATCAGCCAGTGTTGTAAAATGGAAAAACCAAGTTCTATGCTTTCGTCAAGTTCTATGTACAGTTGTGTGTAGCGTGAAGCTCGCAATTTGGAACTAGTTCCAATTACTAAAGTAACGAGAGTCAACTTTCAGTGATATACAAGAAAAGAAAGGGTTCTATTTTTAATACAAAATTGTATTACAGTTTGTCTCTATTTGTTTAGTTATTTTGTTTTTGTATTTTTGTCTATTTACAGTTTGTCTCGAATTGTTAGCTTGGCACTCAAACATATATTTAGTTATAGGGTTCTCATTATGATTCCATAGTATATCATATTGTTATTTATGTTTTGTTTTGTTGTTACGCCGATGAAACCAATTTCTGTTTTTATTGCGTTTCACTGTTTAACTATTTATCGGTATATCTGTTATCGGTTTATCTGTTATCGGTTTAGCTGCTCACAGATTGTGTTAACGGTTTTTCTTTATTTTTGTTTCTTATCAGTTTATCGGCTGAGTTCCTACAAGTTTCGCTTACACAAAAGTAACGAACGAACTCAAAAAAGGCGTTATTTATATTTTTTTTTTGTTAATTGGTATTTTTTATATTTTGGTTTTTTGTTGTTGTTGTTGTTGTTAAAGAAAAAGATTTGCACATTTGGAATAAACAAACAAACAATTGTATATTTAATTGCTAAGTACTCTGATGCCATTAAAAATGCATTAACAATTAGTTATAAATGTGAAAAATAAAAAACCAACACAATTACAATATGAGGATATGAAAAGTGATTTCACATTTTTTTATGGTATGCTATGGTCGCTATAAGGTTGCCTCTTGTTCAACTTCTTGTACGTATTGCAATGTTTTGTATTGTATTGTATGGTATTGTATTGTGTTGTATGTTTAGTCTTAAATTATTTGTATTGTAGGTGATTATAATTGTTTTATTTTGTATGGTATGTGATCATGTAAATGAAGGCATTCTGTCAACAGGGTACATTTGTGTTATTTTGTTTGGTTTTATTAAATTTCGCATACCCTTGCTGTTGTACTATCATATTCTTGGTTAAAATCCATCTATTTGCCAAATTGATATGATTACAAATTTAAAACAATCGAAAAACTGCAGATATATTAGGAATAATCTATTGATAAAAAACTGCAAGGGTATTGAGTCGTCGACTATGCCGACTATGTATCATAACTGTATTATGATATGCTACAGTGCAGTGTTGGGTAATTGTCGAGAATTGTATTATTATGCGAACTAGTTCCAGTTAGTTGGCTTTTAAAGCTAGTCGATGAACTAGTTTATTTGAACTATTTATGTGATATTGAATCAATTGATATGTGAATACGAACTTATACTCAATTCGCAGATGAGTGTGAGTGTGTATCTATGTATCTATTTATGTATGTATGTAGGTTTATGTTCGGTTTATTGTCTTACAAAATTTGTCTATTGACCTGCTTGGAACTAGTTCGGTTCATCATCACATACACTGTACTTCAGAACTGCAGCACATTTTCAGAGATAATTAATGAAAGAACGAATAAAACAAATAATATTGAATGAGTTGGATTGTATTGGTTGTTGTTGGTTTTTTAAATTACGCTACGACTGTAAAGAAGGCAATTGGTTGGGATTGAATTAGGTATTTAAGATAAGTATAAGTATTTGTTTAACAGCTTTGTTTATATCATTTTCTTAGTATCATCAGGTTTATTTTGAACTATTTCTTAATTTGTTTGCTTGCTTCTCCAATCTTCATCTTATTATTATAATTAAAAAATGTTGCATTAATAAATGAAAAAGGTTTCGCATACATAGAATTTTTATTCTTTTTTTTGTTTTATTTGTTATGGTTTGATTGTGTAAATAAGTTGCTTGTATTATAAATAGGTATGCGGTTTCTTACTTGTTTTTTTTTTTTTGTTATTCTTGTTTCTTCATATTTCACTTCATCAATTTTTGTTGCTTGTCTTTTGTTGTTGTATAATTGAATTATGTAGTTGATTTGTTGTTGTTGTTTTAAAAAAATATGCATCAATTTAAAAAAATAGTTATAAATCTATGCATTTAAAAGCATTTTGCAGCCATCTGGTTGTTGTTGTTGTTTTATTTTAAATATTGGTACTATTGTTGTAGTTGTTATTGTTGTTGTTATTGTATATATATGTTTATTGTATATTTATATATAGACGTATATGTATATATGTATGTATATAGATATATATGCATATATAAATATTGCTTGCAGTTGCAACTTCTTGCAGTTTTCCTTGTTGTTGTTGTTGTTGTTTTTTTGTTGTTGTTGTTTAGTTATATTGTATTGGAAGAATCTGTGTTTACCCTGAGCATTTTTCTGCTAGACGAAAGAAATCAAAAGAATTATACAAAAACCAAAAGAAATGTTGAATTAAATTTTTTTTTTTAATTATACACAATTATTTATATATTGTATATATTGCTGCTGCTCTTATTATTCAATGAAATAAATGTTTTAAAAAAATTATTGCCGAAAAAAGTTTTTGAAATATTTTTTTTTTTTATGTTTTTGCCGAAACTTGTATTTTTTTATTGAGTGTTTGGAGTTGGGGTTTTGAATTTGAATTTGCTTTTGGATTTCATTTTGAATTTTGCTTGTAATTTTCAGTTATTTTTTTATATGATTTTTTCATAATTTACTTTGGATTTGTTTATACCAAAATATTAATTTTTGTGTGCCAAAGCCTTGAGCTCAAATATATCGAAAGATATTTGTCGAAAGATTTGATCTCTCCCTCTCGTTGAATGCGGAGTCGAAACAAAAATTGTTAGGTTAAGTACGTATTAGTTTAGTTTTTAGTTTTTTTGGGATAGTAATATGTATTGTATAGTATGTGTATGTGTATGAATAGTTATGGTATATAAGTATTTATATAAATTCGACTTGTATCTGCAAATCTAGCTTAAATGTTTCTGTCCTGTTCGCGCTGCTCAACCCTGATTAAGCTGACTTCCGGTTCCGGCTCCGTTTCCGGTTCCGTTTCCGTTTCCCTTACGTTATGTAGCGTCTCTGTTCGTAATGGTTGTCCGCTTTTTATACTAGTATATGGGTGTATTCAGGCCGATCCGATCTAACTTAGAATTCGATTCTAGGCGTCTTTCTTTTTTTGCTGTACAAAGTTATCAATTAGCACGCTTAGCATTGATTTATGTATTGTTTTCTTTTAGGGGATATATACTATGTATTTATTTTGGGGTGATTGTGTGTGTGTGTGTGTGTGTAAGTTCATATGCATTGTTTTATATATATAGATTCATATATAAATAACTTGCTTTGCTTATTTCTGGTTACTCGAAATATATGTATTGTATATGTATATATAGTATTTTTTATTGTATGTACCATATATATACATATGTATATGTATATACTATATAACTTTCTATTTTTTCTGTATATAGATAATTTAAATTCCTGTTTCCATTAAAATGCATTTTTTTGCAGTACGCCTAATGATATATGTACTTCTTCTCCCTCACATTTGTATGTGTAAGTCTGAAAGTGTATTTGTATCTCTGTGTGTCTGTGTCAACTGTTTTCTTATTTTTGTTATTGCCTCTACTGCTTGTGCTGCTAGTTTTGAAATAAGAAAATTAATATTTATTAATTCATAATTTTAACTGAATTGAAGCCTGACTTATAAATTCTTATCCTGCTTTGCTGTGCTGAGTATTTGTGTTTAAGATTTCTAAACTTCTCATTGAATACAAATGTATTTTGCTTTTTCTCTGTTAATTTATTGTTTTTGTGCATTTTATCTGTACAGTTACTGACAAAACAATCGCTGAAAATTTCTTTAATCATTTTTTCAATTTTTGTTTTTTCAATTTAATATTTTTTTTAAAGCGCTCTACATTTTTTTTTATTTGTTTGCCTAAAAAGTGTTTTTGGTTTTTTTTTCCATTTTTGATAAAATTTTGACTAAAAATTTGTATTAGCATGTTACTCCTTAAGCAGTACTTTATCTTTTGGCTTCTCATTATTAAAATGTGAGTGTACATATATAAAAAACCTGGCAACAATGGAACAAAATACGTAATTATAAAACAAGCAAAAATATTAATGAAATAAATAAATGAAAGAAATAATGAATTCACTGCAGTTTCTCTGTTGTGTTTTTAATTTGTTATTGTATATTTTGCTATAAGTGAGTTTTTCTTTTTCTCTTTTTCTCATTTTTTCTTTTGTATTCGTTTGTTTTGTTGCTATCGTCAAGGAACTTGTTGAAACGTTTTCAAATGGCGTCAATAAAAAAAAAATAAAATAAAATAAAAACATAATCGTTGAACATAATGCCCACGGTGCGGGGAACCAAAAAAAAGGAACTTTTGATCACAACTTAAAGGCTACAAAAACTCATGCTCCAACTTAGGCGCTACACTTACAAAAATTAAGCATAAGGAAATGTATAAAAATTAATTATAAAGAACATTATGATAAATGTATGCATGTGTGTGTAAATGAAGTGAGCGAAGTAACACAATGAATTTTGAATGATATGTGAAAAATGGAATGATTGGAATGATGTCGACAAATAATAATAAAACCCAAAACGTCATTTCAAAATTAGCTTTTTGCTAATTCAAATATTTTTGTTTAAATTTTGTTTTTATTTTTGTTTTCTTTTTCGTTTTCTTTTTTTTGTTTTTTTAGTTTGTTGTTGTTGATTTGTTTGTGTTGTTGTCACAATAATTTGGTTAAAATTGACTTTTTCTCATATAGCTGACAAATTCATTGTGTGTATGTGTATTGTTGTTATATATGTACTATACATGTTTGTATGTATGTATTTCCATCAAACATAGTTATAATATTGATTTGGATATACGCGTACATTCAGAACAGAAATATGAAATAAGAAACTTAAGGTTGTTGCCATGTTTTAAATATTTGCATTTTTTTTTTTGCTGTTTTTGCGCTAAAGCTAAATAAATTTCATATAAGTTGGTACAATAAGTGTTATATAATCATAATAATAACATTTGCTTACATATTAAATTAGAGATATGACAAAAAAATATTTAATAAGTATATATATAATATAATATAATATAATAAAAACAAAAACATTCAATAGTTAATTATTTTTGTTTTCTTTTGTTTTGTTTTTTTTTGTTTCGTAGAGACACAGAGCTTAAAAACATTGAATTGTTGTTGATTGGTCAGTCCAGTCGAAATAATCAAATCAAAAGTAGTTATTCAGCTTTAAAATAATAATAATAATATTAAAAAAAAAACATATTTTATTTAAATTGTGTGGTCGAAATGCGCTGGCTTGTTCCCATTCCAAAATTGGTTTGCTGGCCGAAACTGGCAACCCGTCTAAAATTCTTCTACCTTTTGCTTTTGCTTTGCTTGGAATGTTTTTCTCTCACATTTGACGCGGCTGTCGCCTGGGTGCAAAAAAAAAAAAGATCTATTCTTTGTGTTCCTATAATAAATTTTCGTTTTAGCCGAAGCTGGAGAAGCGAACGTTTTTATTTAGCTTTGCTTGTTTTTGTTTTTGGTTACGTTTAATTATTATTAAATATTAATTTAATTAATTATTGAGTAGTACTTTTTTTTGTTTTAATAATTTTGTTTCTAAAAGGCCGAAAATCACAATTTTGGTTTTATTTTGTTCCTAAACGTTAAATTTTGTTTGCATTCCTCATGTTTTATTTTATAATATTAATGATTATGTTTATGTGTATTATAATTAAAATTCATATTTATGTTTTATGCAAAACTTGTTTTTTCTTTTTGTTTTTATTTGCAAATATTCTTAACATCACAATGTCGAATTGATGCCTGTTGGGTTTATCATTTTCCTTGTTTACACTTTCACTTCCTGTGTCTTGTCTTGTTTTTCTCTAATACTGCGCTCCCTGCGACAAAATAAGCCAACAACAAAATTTAAATGGCGCCCGCTTTTCGTTTTCCATTTTGTTATTGCCAACGTTATTAACGTTGCCAAAATGCAAATCGAAAATCCCTCTTCACTTAATTTCTTTCATTTACCTTTACTTTTTCTTTTTTTTTTTTTGTTTTTAATGCTATCACAGCCAAATTGTTTAATCCAAAGTTTTTATTTATTTTTTGGGTTTTCTTTTCTTTTCGTTTCGTTTCATTTTAATTTTTTTTTTGTTTGCCGAAAAATTTTTGCGTTTTTTTTTGTTCTTTTGTTTTGGTTTAAAATTTAGAATTTTGAATTTTGTCTAGCGTGCGTTTTGTTTAAGTTTTTAGTTTCTAAATGTGCGCATTTTGTTGTTGCTTTTACCTGTTGTTAACAATATAAGATCGGAAATCTAAACCGATCCCAAAATAATGCCCACGGCCGCCTCACGTCTTCTTTATAGTCTGGCCAGAGCCCCAAATGTGCGTGCATACTTTATACTTTATAATATAATTTGTTTCTTGTTATAATTTTGAGATCGATTTGTATATCTTTGTTTTCTTTTTTTTTTTTGGGTTTTGTTTTTTTTTTTTTTAGCTTTGTTGTTGTGTGTCGCTTTCAATATACACATGCTCTGGGGCTATATTAAAGTTTCGGATAAATTGTGTTTCGGGAGTTGCGTTTGTTCGAGGAAATCGATCAGCGATCGGCGACATTTCGACCACGTCGTGTGTTGCCAAATAATAATTCATATTCATAGCAATGAGGATAAATATAATAACCCAAAAAAAAAAAAAAAATTATATTTATTTTCTTTTGCCTAAGAACTAGCAATGTTTTTTATCCTTGCAAATGTTTAGCCAAAGTTTGTAATTCTTTTCATTTTTCATCTTACAAAACTCAAAACTACAACGAAATATATATGTATAGATATATATACACATATTTATATGTATGATTATATTTTTAACTGATTCTCTCATTGTTATTGTTGCTGTTCAAAGCAAAGTAAACTGGATCTTAAGCCTTTGACGGCATTTAATGCAAGTGCCCCCAAAAAGTAGGCAACAAAATTTTGCAAACAAAGCGAACGTAGATTTGTCAATGCACATGTGCGTGTGCGTGTGTGTCTGTGTGTATGTGTGGGAAAGGGCAGTATTCGCTTGACTTCGCGCAAAAGCTAACTAAATAAGATCAATTTCATACGTCTGATATCTCTGCAAATGTTTCGAAAATGTAGGTAATAATTCAAATTAAATAAAAAATGGAAAACAATTTGACAAATCATTGAAATACTTTTTTTAAATTTCAAACTTTGAGAAAAGAAGAGATCTCATTTGGGTTAAGGTGCGTTTAGCTAATCATATTAAAATCTATTTATGGATAGTTAGCATCAAATCTGTCAAAGTTCCCTACACGTGCTGCATTTGTAGGTTATTTCTTTTGGGCTTGTGTCTACTAATTTTTAGTTATTTTTTTCACTGCTCATACTATAAGTTGATATATATATATATGTATGTATATATATATGTTATTGTGTATCGTATGTATATATATATAGTTAAGATCACAGATATTCTATGTAATTCTGCTGCTTTGCATAATTCACGCGTATGTCTGTATTCCATGATTTGAATTCGAATTTAGCTGTTTGTGTTGTTTTTCACATTAGATGTCACTTCATTTTCTTCTACTTCACGTTCTATACATTTTATATACGTATATATAAATGTTGTATATAGATATATGTATATATTGTATGTATATATGCACTGTATATTAGGTTGTAAATTTATGTATATGTGGCTAAAAATTAGTTATATTTTTGTTTTGCATACATATATACAATTACTTATATACACATGTATATATGTGTGTGTGTGTGTGTGTGAATATTTAATTTATTATTAATGCGTCTTCAGATTGAGCCCCCAACTGATGGGTTAACAATTGCTACAATTCTATCAAAGTGTTGGGCAAGTTGTCTCTATTAGTACATAGTATCGCATTAGGTACTAGTTCAATTTATATATGTATATATGTACCTGGATAGGGGCTAATATAAGCCTAAGAAGCCGCTCTTCTAACTGTGTTTTGGTGTGTGTGTGTGTGTGTGTGTGTGTTTGTGTGTGTGGATATGTATGTGGTTTTAATACGTTCGAGTTCCTTTGCATTGTTCTTTTTCCTAGCCAGGAGTTTATTGTGAAAACCGCTCAAAAGTATGCTATAAATTTTGTCAACAGTTCACTTTGCTTTGCTAATACATATATTTATATGCATATGCATATGTACATGTATACATATATAAGTGTGTGTGTATGTTCGTATGTATGTAGTACATATTCACGTACTTATATATGCAGATCTTTTACTTTTAAACTAACTTTAGTTGGTTTTGTTTTATTTTATTTTCTTTTCTTTTTGTTTTCCTTATTATCATCTCGGTAATATCTGTCGCCATCAACATCATGATGTTCATCATGATAATCATTACTTAAAAAGTTACATCACGTGTTCACTGTTCTTTTTCTATGTCATATCATCTATATATATATATCGTATGCATATATATATATATTTATATATAAATGTATATATATCATTATAATTTAGTATAATTGTTTACTTTACCATCGCTTTTCTTTTTACTTATTGCATATTTTTTTTTTTTTTCGTTTATATCATTTTCATTTATGTATATATGTCTTACGTTCTCTTATGCATGCATATACATATGCATATATTTATATAAATATTTTATATTCGATATATGCATATGTATAACAATTTTTTATTAGATTCCTGCTACAACTTTCACGCTGCACTTGTTCACTAAAATATTTTATAGAAATAGAAAAAAAAATTGTGTATATGATCAACGCTTAAACTTTTGCTTGGGTTTCACTTTCACTTTCGCACTAAAATTAGAATTAAACATATTTTGTTTTGCTTTCTTTTGCTTTTGCTTTTGCTTCTGCTTCTTTTTTTTCTTCGCATTTGATATTTAATTTAATAATAGAGACAAAAATGTGTATGTGTTTGTGTCTGTGTGAATTGCATAAAAAAAATATTATCGTTCTTGGTATAAATTTCAACAATTTGTTGCTATGTATGTACATATATATGTATTTTTTATGTTTATATATATACTTTCTATATGCTTGTGTGTGTATATTGTTGTCTCTTTCCTACGCTCTATGCTTCAGTTAAAAAGAGCAAATTCTATTTGCTTTTTTGTGTGGGTTTTGCCTCGTTTTTAGTTATTTGTATAATTAATAAAATATATACATATTGTTTAGGTGTCTGTTTGTCTGTGTGTGTGTTGTTTTTTGTCTCTAAGCTTTGCGCTTTTCGCTTAAGTAAGTCAAAAATTTTTGCTATTTCTGTCTCATTCTAACTGCAGCTGTTGATGTTGTTGTTGTTGTCTCCTTCACATCAATTGTAGTTATAGTTGTTGCTGCTGTTGTTGTTGCTGTTGTTGTTGTTGTTGTTGGTGTTGTTGTTGTTGTTGTTGTTATTGTTGTTATTATTATAATAGTAATAGTAATAATAATAATAATTTAATAACAAACTAAAATCGTTTCACTATTGCGGTAGCTCATCCTTTGTATCGACCGGGCTGGGTGACAAAAACTTTCGTACATATTTGGGAAAATGCGTTTTCTCGTGCGCCTTGAGGATCGTCGAGCGCGAGAAAGTCTTGCCGCACATGTGGCATCTGAAGGGACGTTCACCTGCAACACCCCATGCGAAATGAGCACGGAAGGATTTGCAATATATGAGACATATGTGCATACACTTTACAACTATATATATGTATATGTATGTGTTTCTATATTTATGAGTGTATGAGTGAGTGTGTTGCTTCCGCAAAAAATCCTGTAAAGCCTATTGCATTTTATAAAGGCTATCTAAAAAACATTTAGTTGGGTACAGATCGGAATTCAAATATGAAAATTTGCTTTAATTTGAATGATTTAAATCAGGGGTGCCCACGACGCACATTTGTTTTTGTTTTGCACATGGGATATGGGAAGTGTGTGAGAATACACATTGGTAAGCTTTTGGCGCACATTGCAAATTACACAAACATTTTTGCACATTCCGCTTTCCGTCAACTTTCGTTGCTGGCAAACAAAACAAAAACACTTGAATTGCATCGTTTTGCTTTTGCTCATCCGAATGTATTTTATTGCTGTCTTATCGTTTGGTGTACACTGAAAAGAAAAACTTCACTTTGTTGTGAAACGCGTGACGCGTCAGTTTCTTTTGAAGAAACATGTTCGTATTTTTTTTCTGTATACACGTTGAAATGAAAAAAATGCGTGTGATTTCTTATATTTGTGTTGGTGCGTGCACATCCATAAGGCAGTTTTGAGCATCCCTGATTTAAATAATTTTTAGTGACTCTTCTTTGCAAGCTTCTCAGCTTAGAAATTATTTGTATTAATTTGAAAATGAGCTTTGAAAAGTTTTGAAATTTTATAAATAAATAATTTGTTAATAATTGAAAAAGTTACTAAAGCTTAGAGTTTTAATAAAAATCTTGTAGAATATTTCACGCTAAATGCTGTTTTTCTAAAAAGCTTTGTATATTTAGAACAACTTCGATTTTAAAATATTAAAAAGTTTTTAAATTTAACAAAAACACTAATTGCACAATTTTATATTTTGGTGCATTTCAGTTTAAGTGCTTTTTGCTAATTTATTTGTTAGCTAATTTTAGCACTGGCTTTTAAGTCTATTTCTTGTTGTTGTCTGTCTAATTCGGACCCACTGTAATTGCAGGTGTGCTTGTCATGGATAATAAATGAGTTTGTGTGTGTGTGTGTGTGTGTGTATAAAGTGATTTGATCCAGAATAGATTTAAGTTGGCAACTTACCCGTGTGCACGCGACAATGATCTTTCATGTGGTGGCGCAGCTTAAACGCTTTGCCGCAAAACTCACATTTAAATGGTCGATCACCTGTATGTACCGACAAATGCGTGATCAGTGATGTAACATCGGGAAAACTTTTAGCACAGAACTTACACATGACAACACTATTCGGATCACTTGACGCGCCGAGCAACGAGGCGGCCGACGAGCCGGACTGCGCCGCTGCCGACGCTGCGGCGGACGTTGAGGGCGACGATGAGCCGCCGCCGCCGCCGCCGCCGACGCTGCCGCTGCCACCACCACCGGCGCCGCCGCCGCCGCCCATGCCACCACCGACACCAACACCACCAGCTGAACCGGCACCACCGCCACCACTGGCGAATGTGGCCGCAATGCCGCCATTTCCGGATGTCGATGAGCCGGAACCGGATAAGCCCAGACGTCCGCTGGCGCCACTGGAGCCCGGGCCACAGCCACTGGCGGCTGCCTCCAGGCAACTGGCGGTCAGGCTCTGAAATGTACAGCTCGCCCCGTGCATGGCTATCTCCATTTCGAGTCCCAAGGCGGCGGCCACAGCGGCTGCCTGCTCCTGCGGATCACTGCTGCCGGCGCTGGCCGCCAGTGCGGCGTTCATCTGGAAGGGGAACGCCTGGGCCAGGGCGCCCATGTTCAGGTCGTGGGCCGTCAGCAGCTGCGAGTGGAGGAGTGCGGCGTGGGCGCTCGGCTCCCGATACTCGAGCGTTTTCAGCGAGTGCGATAGGACGTGGCGCGTGAGTTTGTGTTGGTTGGTGAAGGCGGCGCCACAATAGATGCACAGGTGCAACGGTGGCGGTGGCGACGTTTGCGGCTGCGGCTGCTGCTGCTGCTGCTCATGGGCAGCGGCCGCTGCGGCGGCAACGGCGGCGGCGGAGCTGCTGCTGCTGCTGCCCAAGCCGCCGCCGAGGACCGCGCCAACGCCCACAGCGTGTTGTTGGGGCGATTCGGACGTTTCCTGGAACAAACACCAAACAAAAATCCAACATCAACTTCTTTACTACGTTTCATTTTTTTTTTGTATTTTTGTATTTAGTTTTTTTTTTTTTGAGGTTTTCTGTTTTTAGCATTTTTCAGTTTCAGTTTTTGCTTGCAATCGATCGATCGATAGTTTTTGAGCTTAGATGTTTATCGATTTGAAGTGCCATTGATATCGTTCTTGTTATCGCTTCTCTTTCATTTTTGCTTTTCTTCGTTTTCTTTGTCAACTACTTAGTTTTTTTTTGTGTCATTTAATTTGTTTTCTTTACAAAACAACGAATAAATTAATTTAAAAAAATAACAAATAATGCAGAAATTGTTTCTATAATTTTTTGTTGTTGTACTTTTACTTTGAGAGACAGAGAAGAGGAGAGACAGAGTTTGATAGATAGGTAGCGAGTACACAGAGAAAGAAAGAGTTAGAGATGGGAAGATAGGTGAGAGAGAGAGAGAGAGGGAGACAGAGAGATAGTACTAGCTTCAAAATGAATACAACGAAAATGAAAGGAATCAGAATGGAAACCAAACAATAGTAAAAGGAAATTAAATATTTAAAAATTCTTTTAATTTTTTTATTTCGTTTTTTAAATAATTATTTAGAACAATTGCTCCAAAAAATGAATATAGTTTACAGTAACAAAATCAAATAAGCTGTACTTTGAGGTTTATAGAAAAGGAAGCCATAGAGGGATAGAGACAGAAATATAGATATAGAGGGAGAGAGACAGAAAGGTATAGAGATAGAGAGAAAAAAAAACAAATAATCAAAACAAAGGCAAGGAAGAAACACGAGTAAACAGAAAGGGAAAACAAAAAAAAGAAAAAATTAGATGATATCATTGTTAAAGTAGAGTGGAAACTAATTGCAAAGCCAAAATGGTTGCCCGAATTTAAAATGGCGACGGTCTCTCAGCTCTGCGCCTCTGCTACCATTTTGAAAGTTACAGTTACAGTTTAAATTACAGTGACAGTTAAAGTTACAGTTAAAGTTGGATGTGTGAGCTTTAAGCTCTTGACTCTTAGCTTTATATATAGATAGATAGATAGATATATATCTTTGAAAACAAGAGGGGGTTTCAGCATGTCTTTCGTTGTGTATTTGTTGTAGTTCTTGTTTATTATCTATAACTGCTTGCATCATTATCTTTATCTTTATTATTTATTTACTTTTTGTTTTGCTTTTTTTTTTTTGCATTTCTATAATTTCTATATATATAAAAATATATATATACAGGTATTTAATATTTGCTTTTGTTTTGTTTTCAAGAAGTTGAATTTCGATTTTTGTTTGGGCGTCGTTCGAAAAACGTCACATAATCGTACGTTAATAATATTATTTTAGCATTTGGTTTTCATACTTTTATATCTTTTCATATTTTTGTTTGGTTGTTGTTGTTTTTTTGTTTTTAGGTTTACATCTTTTTTTTGTGTTTTTGTAAGTTTTGGTTTTTGTAACATAATTTTTGTTTTGTTTTGTTTTGGTACAAACTTATTGTTAATAATTTTTAACTTAAATTTCACGTTCTGCATTTTGCACTCGATGCAAAAGAATTTTGTTAAGGTTTGAGACGCGCGAGTCAATTTTTTAATTTGGTTTTCTTTTTTTCTTAAGATTTTGTTTTTTTACAAATTGTTAACAAAATCTTGTTTTAGGCAAAAAAAATAGGAAAAACAAAACGAAAATGTTCTCATCAAAAATCGCAATTGAATTGGAAAACTGAGTTTTTCACCACGTAACTTTGCCTACTTCTTCTTTGTGTTTTTCACTTGTGAGCTCAAAAACCAAAAAAGAATCAAACAAACAAAAACAAGAAGAAAAATAAAAAACGTTTTCGGATTATTTTTGTTTTGCCAATTTTTTTGCGTCCAAATTTCGTTGTAATCGTATGTCAATTTTGATAGATTCAATTTGATTAAAAATAATAGTGTCATAAAAGGTGCTTAAAAGAAATTTTGAAAAATATAATAAACAATTTGGTAACATAAAAGAGTCCAAAAAAACATTTGAAAAAATATTTAAAAATAAACATAGAACATTTTCGTAACAGTAGAAAACAAACTCAGCAGCTCCGTAGCTTTCAATTTGGGCCAAATCGTGTTCTTTTTTTTTCTTCTAATTATCGAATTACAAATTAAACATTTTTTTTTTTAAATATTTTATTTTTTTTAATTTAAGTGCAGTTGAGACAAAACGAAATTTTGCTTTAATTGTTGTACAAATTTAAAGTATTTTCAAGAAGTTTTCCACTTTTTTCAGTGTAGCTTGACAGCGGAATATTCCGAAAAAAAGTTTTCACAGCCATTTATCAAAAAACGTAGATCAACTTCTTGACAAATTAACAAGAAACAAAACAAATATAAACGAAATACATACAAAAAAAACTAAGAAAAAATACAAAATCAACTTTGATGTGAAGAAACGTAAATTAGAACGACGAGCGATCAGTTGCCAATTGAAGCTTATAGACAAGAAGCGAATCCATTCTTAAAAAGGAAGTCACAAGGACTTGAAATGCCAAAAAAGCTGCTTTAAGGATTCGAAACCTTTTCCCTGATAGAACCAACCTCAAACGAGTTGCCAATGCCAAAGAAAATTGCACTCTGACTGGCTTCTTACTGCAGCTGCTGGCAACGCCTAATGAAAGCTGGCAACGCCTACACATTCACTAGCTGTTGGTTGATGGCAATGCCACTAAACGAGGGTCGACACATCAAAACGAGGCTTGATACGAACAGGTAATCAATCAGGTCGATTATGTATAAATATATATTATTCAAATACATATACATATACATAGACTACTCGTATATATGTGTATGCAAATATTATATATATATATATATATATACCATATACTATACCTAAATTAAGAGACAGATCTGTAGGCTTATACATATACATATAATATGCCATATAATGAGATTACAATATTTAGTTATAATATTTGTTGATCGCTCGAATTAATAAGTTGTAATTGATTAATTAATTTGAATTTGAAACTTAGTTGTAAATAGTAGCTTTTGGGTAAATGATATGTTACAGAGAGGCATATATTATGTATATATATAGGTATATATATATAGGTATATATATATAGATATATATATTCGAGTATATTATATATTTAAAACAGACAGAGCAAGATAGATAGTTTGTAAAAAGAGTTAGACAGTTAGACAGAGACAGATATAGATAGAAAGAGATAGACATTTAGAAAAATATATAGAAATATAAGAAGATAGAGTTAGAAATAGAAAGAGACAGTAAATAATAAAATTCAAATTAACAACAATCTCTGAACAACATCGAGGTACAAAACATCAACAAGTAAAACACAACAACAACAACAACAATAACAAACACTCACATACACATACTCTCTCGCACACAAACACACACACACATACATACATAAATAATATAATGGAATAAATTTAGTTCTTGGCTAAAAATATAACTCAATCAAGGCAGAAGAAAAGACTGTAAAAACTTAACTAGTAAAATAAAAAAAGGTGACAAAAGCAGCTTCCTATCGCTTGTCTGTCTGTTCTCGCTCTTTGTTGCTTACTCGTTGCTTTTCAACGAGAAGCTTTCTCGTCCGTTTTGATTCCATGATTCCATGAGACGAGACGAGATGAGACGAGAGCTTACTCGTTACTTATTTACTCGTTAGCTTCTAGCTCACCTGATGCTCTGTAAAATTGATATTTTTTTGTATTTTTCGTTTATTTTTTAAAAAGTATGCAATTTATGTACTTCAGTTAATAAAGAACATGTTTTAAATTTGTATTTGTAATTGTAGTTTTAATTGAAATTGAAATCAAATGCTAAAGACAATGAAAATCATACGAACATACAGACGGTACATACAGACATACATATAAACATACACACATACATATGTAGATATACACATACATATGTATATGTATTAATTGAAAATGTCACATAGAATATTGTATAACAACGAAAATAAATAAATACATTTAGTTTATGGAAAATATACTTAGAACACACACATTTACCATTTACATAAACGAACAACGAACGAACGATTTATGTAAAAGCGTTCCACATTTAGATAATACATAGATATATCGAAAAAAATACATTGGTGTGTCTGTATATGTTTTTGTTTGTGTGTGTGTGTGTTGTATGTGTGTGTGTGTATGTGTAGTATCAATGTTGTTAATTTGATTTTAGTTTCTTGTAGTTGTTTTTTCTGTTATAGTTTCATTTGTAGTTGTAGTATTTTTTATAGCTTGTTTTAAACGAAATTGTTTCGTTGGTATTTGGTATTTGTCATATTTTATTTTTAACTTGATTTGATTTTTTTGTTATGTTTCATATGGTAACTTAAACAAAAAAACACCAAAAGCGCTTTAGTACGATATTCTTGTTTATAATTAATGCATTTTTATAGATAATAATTTTCTTTTCTGTATCCTTTTTTTTTGTTCTTTTTTTTTTCTTTTGATATTAATTGCACAACATTCAGAGAATATGTTTGATATATTTTTTTTACTGGACCCCTCTTGTTTTATAGATTGAATTGATTGTATAGTAGCTGCAGACTTCTTGACTATTTTTTTCAAATTGATTCTCGATTTCATTTTCATTTTCAGCTTGATTTTCATTTTGTTGGATTGGATTAATTATATAAGTATGTAAAAGCACAACACACAGTTTGACACATTGAAATATTTTAATAGTTACGAATAGTTAGATAAAGACAGAGAGAGAGGTAGATAAAGAGACACAGAGAGAGAGAGAGATAGAGAGATAAATAGATAAATATAGCGAGACAGAGAGCGTGTAAGACAAAGACAGCAAGATAAGTAGCAAAAATTACACAATTAACAATATTATTATAGTAAGTATATTCATGAATATTTTAAGCATTTTAAGTAATTCAACAACTGAAAAATTGGGAAAATAACAAATATTCAACTAGTAAAACATATGCAAAATTAATTATTAGCATTATTTAATATAATTTTCCATATGATTTGCTTCCATTTTGGAGTTATCATAGATTTGTGTTTTTGTCAATTTCTATAATTGGTATTTGGAAATATTACAAGGCAATTCAAATTGGGGGAATTTAGTTTTCAACTCGGGTATAGTCCAAATATGTGTGCACTCAAATTTTGTTCATTATTTCAGCCAAATTTCAATTTCAATTTTGATAATTTTTATTAAAAAATTTTGGATTTATAGGAGTTTTTATTTCAATTTTTATAAAGCGCAATAAAATATTTAAATTTGTTTCGGTTTTTCTTATTTCTGGTATTTTTAGTATTTTTGGTGTTTATATAATGTCTTGTGGAAGTTGATAAGCTTATTAGTATTGAGCATGCAATATTCAAGTTTACATAGTAATAATATTTGCTAGATCTACAGTTTGTGTAAGTTATGAATTGTGTTGTGTGGGTGTGTGGAGGTGTGGGGGTAAGGCTTAGGATAGAATAAACAAAGTATATAAATTAAAGAAATTAAATATATATAATTCTCAAACATATACACATATAAAAAATGGTTCGAAAGACCCGACAAGAGTTAGAATTAAGTGGCAATTGGGGGGAAAGTAAGAAACAATCAATAAGATACAATTCTACCGAATTTCAGAAAATAAAACCGTTTTTGTTGTGAATAACAACTTTAACATGTACATGACAAATTGTCATTGACAGTGAAGAGAGATCACTAAAAGAGTTTTAATGCAATGAAAACAAATTAGACTTGTAAATGCCAACTTAAGCTTGTAGCTGAATGATTGATCAATCAAAATAATTCAAGTCGCAACACTCAATACGATTAGCAGACGAATAAAGTTAAACTGAATAAAAAATCCTCGATTGTGAATGACAATATTAATATGTGACTGGCAAAACCGAACACTTGATCAATCAGCAATGATTGAAGTGACTTCATTTAGATGATCCCGAGTGAAGCTAGCAACAATGTAAGCCTGAATTGAAATCCTTCGATTGTGATTGAAATACAGATGAGAAGAGTTGGTTTTTATCCAAACATTCATCAATCAATCAATCAATGCAATTGATGCTGATTCAATCACACATTCATCAATCAGAAATGATTGAATACCCATATTTTGGTGCACAAACCAGTGAAATGAGTCTAATTTAATTTGATTTGTCATTTGGCATGACTTTAAATGTTTCGTCTCAAGCTTGGCCCAATGGTCACTCTGATTGACTGACTGACCGACTGACTGACCGACTGAGTGCACCACTAACTTCAAAAGCAGCAGTAGAATTACCCGTTTAATATTGCGTGATTTGCTTTCCATTTTTTGTGGTTTTTTTTACGACCTTTTGCTAAAGGTTTCCATTAGGCAAATTGCAGTGTGGCGCTTTTTGGGTTTTTGGGTGTCGCCACAAACGAAATGCGGCACATTATTCAATAAGCGGACAAGCTGCCAGTTGCAATCTGGGTCATGTGTGTGGCTATAAAGCCAATTTGCCATTACATGGAGTTGGCCACATTATGCAGGCCAACTTGGCCGAAACAGGCAATCGCATCTTTCAGCCTGACTTTGCAATTATTTGCTAATTGAAGTGGTTGAGAGCAAGACAGAGAGAGAGAGAGAGGGTGAGAGAGAGACAGAGACAGAGACAGAGACAGAGAGAGAGAGAGAGAGTGAGAGAGGGTGACAGCACGCACATTTGTACATATTAAGTACAATTTTCATTTGCCACACATGTCGTTGAACTGTTGCAAGTTCAATGTGCCACCTTTTTGGCTAATGGAATCATTATCAGCGCTCCAGACATCAAGCGCTAGCTGAGTCTGCCTGCCACATGCCTTATGCCACATGCCACATGCCCCATGCGTCTTGCCACTGTCATTGAATTTTATGTGCTGACTACGTCTGTCAGGCATCGTCACCCCGTCCGCCCGTCCCCTTGTCCTGCCGTCCAAGTTGTCCAGCCATCCATGTCGATGTCTGCGTCATCGTCTTGCGACTTTTCAAACCATCAACGTCGTCGCCGTCGTCGTAATAATAATCAAATATCGATCCATGTGCGTCTGGTTTTGGTTTTTGGCTTCTTTGCACGAAAATTTTTGACGGTCGTCGGCCTTCTTTTTTATGTATTTCTTTTATTTTGTTTGGCTTTGTTTTTGTTGTCGTTTTATTTAGCTGCGTTTTTGCTATTTTCCCGCCTTCTCCGCCTGTTGTGCGGTGCACTTAAAGCAGCTTCGTTCTCGCTTCCCTCTTCTCACTTTTCGCTGCTCGCTGCAGTTTGTTGGTTTTCCCATTTTTGATATGAAATCGCATTTTTAATGAAACTCGTTGCGGCCTTTTGAGTAGCTGCCACCTGTCCTGTTCTGCGTTGCCCCCAAATGACCCCCCTCCTCTCCCCATTTCCCAGCCCCTTTAATTCCTTGTTCCACTTTTCCTGCTCCACAATTCTAGCCAAAATAAGCAGACGCAATAGATGACGCATACAACGCATCTGGCAAGAGGAGACACACACACACACACACATATGACAGGGGTTGGGGTAGGCAACATTTACCATAGGGTTGCATCCAGATGAAGGGGAATGAGGGGCGGCGGGTAGATACCGTTAGAGCGGAAGCGACTATTTGAAATATTTTTTCGTAATATTTTTCCTCAAATTATTATGTATTGTTATAATTTTTTTGTAAGCTACAACAACGACGTCGACGAAGAGCTATGCAAATATATTTGCACACACACACTCTCTCGCATACACACCCACACACACACACACACACACACACACACACACACTCATACTTGAATGCTACACATATGGAATTGCAGTTTGCCCCTCCGCGTATGCAACAAAATATTTTTCTGCTTGCTTTTTTGGGCTTTTATGAAAGTGTGTGAGTGTGTTTGTGTGTGACTGTGTGTTTCGTTTGGCAGCAGAGTTTTGTAATATTTATTTATTTTTTGCCTCATTTTTTTGTAATATATTTTTTTTGTGCGCCGTTTGACGTTTTGGCTGGGGGGTTCCGTCTGTTGTTGGATGCGCTTTTGCCTGATTTTTAATAAAAATAAAATATATGTATACCTATGTACTCTCACACTTGCAAATTCGCGATGTGCACAAAATACAAACAGCTAAAGCATTTGAAAGATACAAAAACAGTCGAAACAAAAGTCAGACATTGAACGCATGCTGCCATTGGAGAAGGAAGTTAACTGAAATTGAGCTCTTTAAGAATTTTCATATAATTTTGCTTCAAAACGAAATTTCATTTATTTGGTAAGTGTGGAATCCGTACATACAAATTAGCAACATAACCAACACAGATTTGGTATAAATAGAATAAGGACCAAACCTCTTGCGTAACGCAAAGGACTTGGACGAATTATTAGTATCCTTGCACTATTTAAAATGTGCTCCAAAAACTATGCAACAAAAATGTTACACAGTTTGGGGCATTGAATGCTAGAGATCTGGCAACGCTGTAAACATAATTGTTATAATTGGTCAATTGGTGAAGTGAACTTGAAGATCTGCATATGGAAATGCGCATTTATTTGGCCAACTCTTTAAGCCATATGGCAAACAGACCGCTAGTATTGGCTATTAGCAGTTTCATGATAAAATTTGCTGCACAGCTTCCGCTAACCCCCCATTACGACCACCTACGCCCAAAAACAAACTAGGGATGAGCTGGGGGACAATTCTGAGGAATGGATGATGGAGTAAATGGCTGGGCAAAAAACCACTTGAAAAAACTTTGCAATCAACGCAGCGCACTGATTACAATGCCCGGGCAGCGCTGTCAATGGTGACGGTGACGGTGACGGTTACGGCGACGGCGACGCAGAGACGCCTGCATAAATGTGCAATGTGCGTGGTCTGCAGAGTCAAAGTGTTTACATTCACACACACACACACACATATGTACCCAGCAAACATTTTTAATCGCCATTGAGCAGAGCTCGCAAATAACAGTTGACCGTTTTTCCTTTTTTGCGATCTACTCACGAACATAACCGAAAAAAACATGCACGCTTGCTCTTTGTCTGAGAAGAAAAATTCAATTCTCTTTCTTTTTGTTTTCGGTTGAGTGTTCTCGGTTGAACTAATCTAGTAACGTTTGTTCAATAACAATTTATGGAGAAAAACCGATTAAGTGCTCAAAATATGAGGTGAACAAAAAAATGAAAAACTCAGTTCAAACAGTCATTAATTTTTTTTATGTTCCATTTAGACTTTTTAATGTTTAATTTTCGAAAAGTTGACCCATATTTAGTGGCTGTCACCTCCAATAATACCATGAATACCCGATTTACTTCCTGTTCATATAATAAATTTACATACATATATTATACATATAACTAGTGAGCTACGGGATCAACACTTTGGTGTACTAGAAAAAATTTGAATTCAATTGATTTAGACGTGAAGCTAATTTTTGTGTTTTTGGTCTCGCTAAACAATCGCCTGAAAGATTCATCTGCGCGACTCGCAGAAGACTCTCTTACATTACTTATTTTTTCGATTGACAGCTTTCTATCGCTAATCAATCGCCTACATGATCTTATATTAATCTTCTACGCGACTTGAAGAAGACTCTTTGCTGCAAATGCTTGCTGGGTATATGTATATACACAAATACATAGAATACCATATTTTTTGAGCTTTGCCATTTGTTGCGTTTCGAGATTTTTGTTTGAACCGCGTTGTATTTCTGTTGAGTGCGTCTATGGGCGTGTGTGTGTGTGTGTGATTGACAGTAGCTCCATTGATTCTGCGGAACAGGTCCGTGACTAGGGACCGTGTTTCATATTTTGTATAATTGAAATGCGGCTGCCTAAATGCCGTCAAAAGTTATGCGAGCCCAAAAAAAAAAAGCATAAACAAAAACAAATCAACAAAAAAAAGTAATACGCATACGCAGCTAAACAACAACAAAAACGAAGAGCAAAAGAAGCAGGAGGAGCAGCTAGAAGGAGGAGCAGGTGGAGCAGATATTAGGAGGAGCAGGTGGAGGAGCAGCTGGAAGGAGGAGCAGTAAAAAGCGATGACGACGACGATGACGTTGCATAAAATGCAAAGCACAGCGACAGTCAGTTGAGAAGCACAGCCTAAAGGTATGCTACGAAAAAAATGGATAAAAGCAGCCACGACGACGAAACAAGAGAGAGAGAAAGAGAGGGATAGAAGTGGGACGCAAGTTTGAAGAGTGGATGAGGCACAAGGCAGCTCACTCAAAAAAAAACGAAGAAGGTATTTGTTTCAAAATTAAATACGCGCATGTATAGGTGTGCGTGTGTCTGTGTCTGTGTGTGTGAGTGAGATGTGTTTGTGTTTGCAAAAAGAAAGCAAACGAAAAAGAAAGCAAAAGTTGTTGGTTTTGTGCGTTGATTTTTGTCTTTTTAAGCTTATGCGCTGCCATTATTATTATTATAATTTCTAGACGCCCATAGCAGTCCAGAGAGACAGAGTCAGAGGGAGAGAGAGAGAGAGAGGGAGACTGAGATGGAGACACACACACGTACAAAATGGAAAGTGTAAAAGCAAAAGTATTTATGATGCGGCAAATGCGGCTTGCTCAGCTTTGTGGCAATGCCAAAAGTGTAGGCAACGGATTGCATAGCACACACACACACACACACACGCAGGCACACAAAGGGTAGCCATTTGCAGATGTGTGTGCGTGTGAGTGTGTGTGTGTGAGAGCGACAACGACTCCAGACGCGTGTGTCGGCTGTTTCTTTTTGTTGTTGTTTTTTTTTTTAATTTATTTTTTGGGTTTTTGTTTTTTAGATACATTTTTATTTGAATTTATGCACATGTGCGTTTCCTGCACATGTGTGTGTGTGTGTGTGTGAGTGTATAAATTGCATATGCCTATATGTACACACGCCTCTGTATGTGTGTGTGTGTCAAAATGTTTTTTTCGGATTCAAATGACGCATCAGGAAGCTTAAGCTACGCTACGCTGTCATCAATGCGCATCGGATCGATTTATCGATTATATTTACGATAATATTATTATCGATATATGCTTGTTTTTGACAATTGAAGTTTTAGGTGATTTTTTATAATCAGGGGTGCCACAGATTACAGGGGTGCCATGTACATATATGTAAATAATTTATTTACAATTATCGATAATTTCGATATGTACTGAGTGTGGCAATAGAACTGTTATCGATTCATATGTACACATGTATGCATACATCTGAATAACTTTTATAACTTCTTAAAGTTCTTGCAATATTATTGGATTCTACGAATTTATCGATAATTTGCGATAATTTTGAATATATCGAAAATATCGATAACGCAAGTAGATGCAATAGGCATTACATAGGCAAGCTGCTTTTGATGAATTTGATCGATAACTCAAGTAATATCGATAGAAAGCCTACAGCTGACAAATGCGACAAGTCGACCTTCGATGCGATTCACGTTCTGCCATTGCCATTTTCCACCATCTGCCAATTTGATTTATCCGTCAACCCGTGTGCAGACTCCTCTTCTTCCCCCCCCCTCCATACAAATACACACACACACACACCATCCACCTTTCCAATTGCAACTGTTAATGTAAACTGTGCGTGTGTTCGTGAGCGTCGCTTGAATTCGTGAAGCGTTGCAACAAAGTGCGTTTTGTGCCTTTGCTTTGCACTGGCGACGTCCTCAACTTTGGCGTCGTCATCGTTGACGAGCACGGCGAAAAAAATGTGAGAAATAAAAGCAACTCACACACAGACACACTCGCAACACACATACAGGGATGCACACACACACGCACACACGCACACACACAGAAGAGCCAAGAAATATAATAAAAACGACAGCGGCGACTATTTTTATTTTTTTCTGTAAATTTGTTTTTTGTTTTGCTTGTTCACAAAAATTGTTCGCTTAAAAAGGGGGACCAAAGGGGTGTCGATGGGGGAGGGGGGGACTGTGTCGAAAAAGGATCAACAGGACAAAAAAAAACACAAAGACAAAGAGGAACAAAAAATGAAATAAGAAAACAAGAAAATGTAATGTGAAAATATATATTTGCCGGAAGCTAAATGTTTTGCCAGTTTTTGCCGTTGTCGCAGCGGCTTAACATTTTTATTTGCCCCGCCGGAAAGTACAGTTGCGTTCGCTGACATTAAGCGAATACGCGCCTAAATGCATGCTACGCTTTTAGTCAATAGGGCTTTCATCTTGAAAAAAACCAGCCCAAAATAAATGCGAATCGATACGAATTTTCAATTAGGAATTGTATTTTAATTCCTTTCGTATTTTATTTTTTTAAAACATGTAACATTTTTCTTATTTGCCTTGGTTTCTATTTCATTTTTCTTTTTTCACAGATTCGTATAATAAATTATGGACACAACATTTGGCAAAATGACAGAGAAGAAGGTCGACAGCACACGAAATGTTGCTAAGGACAAATGGCCCAATGCACGCCTCTCTATGCACTTCTCAAATTGTATGGTCCGGGTAATGATGAAAATGCTATCGAATTTGTATAAAACAAAATCATGTTGAGAAAAATTGGGAGTCAACAATATGGTTGATCGAAACATTTATCATTTTTGAACTTTTATAGTACAAATTTCTAGTTATTTTCATGAATGGATCGTTTGTATTGAATTTAGAAAATCAAGTTCTGTTGAATTAGTTCACAAAAAGGAAGCTAATTAAACTAAATAGCAAATCAATCAAAAAAGATTGTTCAAATTTCTAGTGAATATCAATAACATCGTTGTATAAATTGTATATATTCTGTTGTAAACTGAAACTGATTCCGATAAACATTAACTTCTATAATCAGGCTATCTGTAGGGTATTTGCAGTTCGGCACAGTGAGTGGCTTTGGGTCAACTAGTTCTGATTCTAGCTGGGCGAGTGGGAGGGGCGTCGATTTGACCCGGCCATATTGAAAATTATAGTGTTGTAAGCATGCAACTGCAACAACCACAACTACAACAACAGCAACAACAACAACAACAGAATAATAGAAAAAAAAGTATTAAATTAAAATAGAAAGCAAACAAAACATGGTCATAGTGAATAAATAAAAAAAGAAGAATGAGAGTGAGAGAATTGCAAGCGGAAATTGCCAGCAATGTAAAATGTGAGTGTGTGAGTGTGTGTCTGTGTGAGGTAACGAAATCCGTTAGTCACACACACAAGCACACAAACACACTACAACAAAAATGACATTAGGAAGCATTGAAAACTAAACCGAATCGTAAAAGGAGAAAAAAGGGAATGTCATTTAGTTGTGTGAAAACTTATTGCAGCGAGTGTGTGTATCTATGTGATTGCATAGGCAACAAAACACACATACATATATATATATATACAAATATAAATAAATTCATATACATATATTTATCTAAGGGAGAAGGTGTGTATGTGTGTGTGCGAGAGAGATAGCATATTACAAATACGGGTGGACTAAAGAATAAACGAAGTGCTTAAATAAAGAGAAAGAGAGAGAGAGAGAGAGAGAGAGAGAGAGAAATACAAAAGAGAAAGAGAAAGAGCTACACATTTAACAACAGCAACAACAATATAAGGAAAATATTTATACAAAAATATGAGAAATATTCAAAAAAACAGCTAACATTAGATTGGTATTTTTTGTTTTTTGTTTTTTTACTATTTGGTACTTTGCTTTGTGTATGAAACAGAAAATTGAATAAATACGATTATTTGTTGATGTAAAAAAAAGGAAAGAATAAATATATTTATACATATATTTATAGAATATATAGATGTATAGGTTAAATATATATATGTGTGTATATAAATATATATATAATTGATTATATATAGTTATATATAAAGTATGTATGTATATAAAATTCATAGACAAAGAACACGACGAAGAGCAAAAACATATGTTGAGTTTTGATTTGTTTTCTTTGCTTTGATAATTTTTTTTGTTACTTTTTGTATTATTTTCTTGTAATAAAATATATATATAAAATATGTATATAAATGGCAGACAGAAAGAGTAAGAGTATGACAGAGATAGTGTTAGAAAGAGAGAGAGACAGAGAGCAATACTTAAAATATGTGTTAAAGTAAAAAAAAAAAACCGAATCTGATTTTGGAGTTTATAAGTTAGGATATTTGAGATTTTAAGAATGTGGAGAGAGAGAGAGAGAGCGAGACAGACAGAGCGTGTAGCCATATAAAGTGTATCAAGTATATAATGTATGTACGTATTTACTATAGTTACTATATAGATAGCTTACAGCATTCTATCAGTGAGTAAAATTTTTGGTCACGAAAAAAGAGTTTTCTTTTGTGAATTTTGAAAAAAGGTTTTTTTGTTTGTTGGTTTGAAATAAACTTTGAATAAAGACCTATCGAAGCAGCAAAAGCATTCACTGAATGGATCGGGAAAAGATTTGTTTTGTTTTGTTTTGTTTTGGAGTTACTTCAATTTGGGGGAATTGATCTGTATTGTTTTTGGATTGGGAGGATGTTCTTATTTTGAGAGCAGGGCTTTGGGGTTTGCTGGATTGCTGGGTTGCTTGTTTATGGGGGGATTGTTTTGTAGTTCCTTTGTCTTAAACACTTACCGACTCGTGTGAGGCGCGGTAGTCAAGATCGCCGCCCAATCCGCCGCCAGCTGATGCCGAACGCGGTTGCATGTGTCTACTGTGACTGCTGTTGTCGTCCTCGCTGCAATCGATCTCTTTCTTGAGGCTCTGCGGCGAAAAGGGAGCAAGTGACAAAATACATAAAAGTTAGACTGATTCGACTTCGATTTATTAACTTATAATTATGGTAATGTCTTTAAAGGTGCAAGCATTTGAATCTGTAGACTCTAGAGACATCGAGGAAAAATTGTCCAGAAAATTAGCCATGTTAAGTCTTAATATTGGTTCCAGTTTCCGTTTTCGGTTACGCAAAATTTTTAAACCGGTTTTTGTATGGTATGGTTTCCAGTATGGTTTCGGTTCACAAAAACAAAAAGTTCTTTCCAAAAATATTTGTATTTCATTAACAATTAAAATCAAAAATCAAAATAAAAAAGAAAAAAGAAAATCCAAAATAAAATACAAAGCTAATAATAAAAATAACAGAGATCGCAAACAAAAAAATCGGAAAAATTCGTTATAAATTATTTTTAACTTGCTTTATGTATGTTTATGTATGAAAATCGAAATAAATCGAAATAAACTGAAACGGTTACTAAACGGTTATTTCGGTTTACAGATTTTGGGTTTAAAGGTTTCGGTCAAATGAAAAATTTTTTTTCGGTTACGTTTTCAGTAACGGTTTTAAATATCAATAAGGTTTTTACCAGTTAAAGGTAACGGTTTCGGTTAAGGTTTTAATCCCTGGTCTTAACAGTTCATATAACAAAAATATCTTTATCATTCTTCATCAATGTTCTCTGGAAAAGCTTGCAAGTACAGTTGAACTCCCCTATCTCGAACTTCTATAACTCGAATTTCTCTGTAACTCGAACTAAATGAGTGGCAGTAAAATTAATAATCTTAGGAAAAAGAACTCTATAACTCCAATATCTCCCTAACTCGAACCTTTTCTTTGGATAATGGTGATTCGAGTTAGGGAAGTTTGACTGTAGTAATTTTTTCAAGAAATTCAAATATGTTAAGTCTATAACATTAATGTTAGTGTTAACAGTGTGAGTATTTTGTAAGTTAGTTTATTATTATATGTTTGAAATGTTTAGAGGACTTTTTATCCATATCTCAGCTAACAGTATTGTCCAGATTTTAAGGTAAGTTGAGTCTGTTAATAGGAAGTTAACAGGGTTAATTTAGAGTTGTTGCTGAATATTCCACTAACTATAACCTTTCCTCATTTAATTCTGACTAATAAATTTCCTGCTTAACTTGGATCTAGTCATAAGTTTAGTTTTGGTAACAGCAACTTACCAATGGCACCGATTGCACTGGCAAGAGTCCGGCAACGCCGGGATTCATGAGGCTGGAGGCGCGTCCTTCGGCGCTGTTGTTGCCGTCGCGCGACGAGCGCGATGAAGGACGCGCTGACTGTGCCATGGACAGGCTTAGATCGGAGGCGCCGCCGACGCCGCAGCCGCCGGGCGTGGAGCGGGCGGATTCAATGGCGGCAGCTGCGGCGGCCGCTGCTGCCGCCGCTGCTGCTGCGGCGGCAGATGACGAGGGCAATGTGATGAGAGGCGAGGGAATGACGGTTGAGCCCGTCGAGAGATCGACACCGCCGACACTGCTCATCTTCATGTTGATGCCCATATCGTTGCTGCTGTTGTCCGCCTCATCGTCATCATCCAGATCCATTTCGTCATCGTAATCGTCGTCGATCACCTCCGTCTTCGGCTGCAGCACGACGCCGGGCGAGTGCAGCATTTGGTCGTGCGATTCCCGCAGCGACTCCTCCTCGTCCTCATCGTCCTCCTCGCCATGCACCATTCTGGCGTTGTGGTGCGCGATTCTCTGCGCGATGTCGCGTGCGGCAGCGGCAGCTGCAATCACATTGTTGCTATCGTGATCCATATGATCGTCGTCATCGCGATCGTCCGCATCGTCGTCATCGTCGTCGTCGTCATCGTCCACGGCAACGGGCATGGGGATGGGGACGGGGACGGCAGCAACATGGCTGCTCGACTCGGCGGCAACATTTGTGGCGCCACAGTCGCCGTTGCCGTTGCTGCCACTCGGCGATGAGATTTGGTTGCTGCTGTTGTTGTTGCTATTGTTGCTATTGTTGTTGTTGCTGCTGTTGTTGCTGCTGCTGCTGCTGCTGATGTTTATTATGTTGCTGCTGTTGTTGTTATTGCTGCTGCTGTTGTTGTTGTTGTTGTTAGTATTGTTAGTGTTGTTTCTGCTGCTACTGCTGCTGTTGTTGTTGTTGTTGCTGCTGCTGCTGCTGTTATTGTTGTTGTTGTTGCCATGACTTGAGCTCTCGGGCGGCTCAAGGGAAGCAACAGTTGCTGCTGCGGCTGCAGCGGCGGCGGCGGCGGGTCTTTGATAGAGATCTAGCGGCATTGGTGTCTCCTCCTCCATGTCATCCTCCTCCAGCTCATCCTCGTCCTCGTCATCCTCGAGCAGCTCAATGGGCGCCACACTGGACGTTGCCGCAGCGCTGCTCGCTGCTCGCTTCGACGGCGGCGTTGGACTGCAACGTTCGCTTGCCTCGCGCTTCGACGCCGACGTCTGTGACGCTTCCGTCGCAGACGACGTTGTTGTTGTTGTCGCTGCTGCTGCTGTTGTTGTTGTGGTTGCTGTTGTTGTTGTACTGCTTGTACCAGCAGCTGTTGTCGCTGTGTTATTATCCGTTGCAGCTGCAGCTGCAGCTGTTGTTGCTGTCGCTGCAGTTGTTGCTGCTACCGTTGCTGTTGCTGTTGTTGCTGCTGCCGCTGTTGCTGAGCTGCTGCTGCTGCTACTGGAGGTGGCTGCTGCTGCCGCTGCTGCTGCTGTGGCATCCAGGGCTGGACTATCGGCCGCCTTGCCGCTGGCCTGCGAATGGGGACGCAGTCGATCCGGCTCCCGTTCGGGTTCCCGCAGCGTCGTATTCTGATTTGTCATCTCGGCTAGGCCTTTAACCTTTAAGCCAATAAGAAAAGGTAATTCGCAGTAATTAACTTTTACTTCCCAGCAATTAACTTTCACTCTCTACTCACCTTGAGTGATTCGGCTGTCTTGAGCAGCGCTGGCAACTGACAATATTGCACGTTCACCTCGCCCTTGTACATGAATTCAACTAATGTTTGCAGCTCGGCAAATCGGACGTCCTTCAGTATCACAATTGGATGTGGATCGGAGTGCTGGAGAAACAGGCTCTGGAAATACGAGGAGCAGGCCGAGAGGACCACCTAAAAATATAGACATAGAGATAAAGCAGCACAGCATTAAAACTTGTTCAACCAGGAGCATTCCTCTCTACCACTAAAATGCCACCCGAAAAATAATTCGATTAATCGACTTGAACTTTAAATTGATCGAAAACAAAGCTTCAAGCTATTCCAGTACATACTAATGTATGTATTAATTTAAACGACTTGAATCTTTTGGCAGTTTAGACAGCAGTAAATTTAATTTGAGCCAAAAAGTATCGATAAAGTTATCGATAGTTTATCGATTATCAAATGGCAGATTATGCAACTGATATTTAATATTTGAGCTTTGAGATATAAAGTGAAACCACCACATAAGCGATCAGGCAACAAATCAGTAAATCGATTAATGCATATTTATCGATTGTCTTGTATAAAGTCATAACACTATTTGACATGAACTTAATAATTGTTTTGGAAGTAGAAACCGCAAATTGTAAACTATTGCTTAGCAAAATAAGTGCTAATCGATTATTATTTATAAAGTTATCGATTGTGCATTTTATGGTCATATTAAATCTTGTAATTCCTTGAGCTTGTCTTTAGCCACTACTATTTACATTTTTTAATAGGACTTCGTTTACTATGTTCTATAAACGTTAATCGATGATAACATATTTATCGATAGTTCGTTTAAATGCAATTTCAACTGCAGCTCAAATTATAGCTCCCCATTTGTTTGTATTTAAGTAATTGAAAAAAACGTTATGCAGCGCTTAATTGCAGTTTATCGATAACTGCGAGTTTATCGATTGTACATTAGAAAGCTGCACAGATTCAAGTTGAATGTAATGCGATTTTGTCCCTCCACCCACCGCTTGACGGAGAAGAAGAGTCGAGAGTGAAGCGGGAAGTGGGAAGAGAGAAGAGAGAAGAAGTAGTGTGGGAAGGGGAGAAGCATTTATTAGATTTACGATCGGTGTTGGGCACCGGCTGCGCTTTGAAGATGCAGATGCGGTGCAGCTAGCCACAGCTGGCCAACAGACAACAGACAACATGGCCAGCATTGCGTCTTGACTTGGCCAACAACAACTGGCTGCGATGGCTGCGGGCGTCAAGGCGTGAACACGCCACGAATGACAATGCGCTGCCAGCAACTGGAATGAGAGCAACAACAACGACAACAACTTGCCGCATATCTGTCGATTTTTATGTGCGCTTGCACGCCTTGGGGTATGCAATGCAGCTCGGCAAAAGCGCAACAGTCGTGAGAGAGAGAGTAAGGGGGAGAGGGTCGAGGCAAGTGGAGTGTGTGGAGTGTGGGCCAATGTTGTAAATTTTCATGGCTTGGCAAATTGAAAAGGCGTCGGCCTCGCATTTCGCATATAGATTCGACCGTCTGCCTAATGAGCTTTTGGCTCTTGGCTTCTCTTACACGAGAAGAAGAGAAGCACTAAAGACGAGCGGGAGGGGAACAGGGACTGGTATCGGGTCCAGTTCTTGTGCTCCTGCTCCTTGCTCTGCTCAGTTCTCTTCTGTTCTGTTCTGTTCGCCTGTCACGCGCCGTTTGCGCTAGAATTTATTTAAAATAAAAAATGCAATCGGCGTGCACACGCCCCCAAATGGCAGAAAACAAAAATCCTAGATGAAAAGATTACCCTCTGCAAGTCGAAGATGCGATGCCCTTACAAGAGTACAGTATTCAATTATCCACTGATTGCAATTAAGCAAATATCATCAAATTTAGGGTTGATTTATATATGTAAATACCTCAAGAAAAAAGCATGTTTTCCCGATTTACGCTAAATTTGTCAATATTGATTTATTTATTTATCTATAAGTCCATAATATGTGAGATTAAAACATTTATCTGAAGAAACTTAATTTCAAACGATGCTTTCTAAGGCAGCTACATTATAAAGTAGTCTAATTTTAATATAAACAGTACCAAAAATATAATCAGTAGGATTTAGTGTGATATCTCGAGTAAGTTATTATTATTATTTTTTTTTTCTTACGGTGATGTAACATTATTATGTATGACTGTTCTTTTATCTTTATTCCATAACTCGATACTTTTCTTTGGACAATGGTGATTCGAGTCAGTGAAGTTCGACTGTATTACTAATTGTTAATTCTCGACAAATTGTTTCTATAATATAATAATAATCAGATCAGAAAAATACAGAGTTTTACAGAGCTTCGTCAACATAACTTTAAAATTCATAGACGGATATGGCTATATCTACTCAGATTATTGTCCTTATCCAGAATATGTATATATAGTACTTAATGGCACATTTCGATTCAAAATTCGAGTACTCCTCGAAAGAGTATAAAAAATGCGACGCATAAATGAGCGCTAATAAATTCACGCGCATATTAGTGTTGTTAAGGGGTTAGCAATGAATGGGTAGATGGGGACGGTGGAAGGGGGAGCTACCCAACACTACTACAATACATGTATACAAGTCTGGCATTAAGAAAATCGAATTTCCTGATTACAAAACGGAGCAACTTACAGTAGGAGGAGGAGGAGGAGGAGGAGGAGGCGCTGACCATGCGGCGCAAATTGCCAACACTTTTAATTGAACGCCGCTGTCGACGTCGCTGCTGCAGTCGACCGCGCAGTCGGCAGACTGCAGTCTGCAGTTTTCAGTGGCAGTGTTATTATTAACATTGCTGGCATAACGCCCCCAAAGCTAATGAACGCCAAAGGCTTTGATTTCTAACGCCCGGCGCAGTTCGAAAATGTTGCATGTAATTTGCAGCCCCAAATAGTCAACAACATAAATTGCAATAGATTACCACTAGGAGGGGCAAGGGAGACGTGCAGGTGGAGGTGGAGGTGGAGGTGGTGGGGGTTGGGTGTAACTCAAGTATGGCTTATAGATTGCGTGTCCATGTGGGCGTTGCCACTTTCCCATTTCGGTCAAATCGTCAACAAATTTAAATGAAATTACAAAAGACAACAACCGCCTTACAGCTGCACGTTAAACACAAAAGCCAAATGAACTGGAACTGGAATTGGAACTGGTACTAGGAACTTGTACTCTAACGAGATCGGGAATGGGAACAGAAACTGGTGATTTTGAGACAGCTACTGCGAGTGCTAGTTTATCTATTGGCAATTACGTGCTACGCACTCTCATTCATCACTGTGGAATAAGTGCTGCAAGGACATACCTTTAAATAGTCTGGCAACGCCCAGGCCATTCATTTAAATGCTGTTATCGATAGCCATGAAATCGCAAAATTAATCACAATTTATTACAGCATACAATTTAAAAACTCTCTCTAATTGAAATTTAAAATTGACCACAGTTATTTGCACTCACTAAGAGTTTTGATAATCGATATATGTATGTCGATAACATGTAAAAATCGAAGTTCAACTGTACCTTTAAGTACATACATATATCTATTTTGCCTTTTATCGGGATTAAAAAAAAAATGAATGAAACCACTTTGTAATTATACTGATTGTCAATTCTGCAGAGTAATTATTATATTTCAAGAGTTCGTATCGTTAATGGTCACTTAAGTCGGGAAATTGGGATAAAAGCGAGGCAACTCAGATAATCAATACTTTGGATCCTTTAGATCGTTTATGGCAAATCAATAAAATGAAATCATAGCATAATTACAAGAATATTTGCTATAAAAAATGCAATAATGCAAATTATATAAATTTGCGCTCATCAAAAGTGCGGGAGAGCCAAGAAAAAAAATGAGGAAAAAGAGCAAGAAAAAGGAAAAATAAATAAACAAGAAGAAGGAGACGATCGAGGAGAGGAGAAGAAAATGTTAATAATAATGCTTGCAACAGCCGCAAATTGTGTGGATCAGCCCGAAGGAGAAAACGAATCCCGAGTTGGATTGAGAGTGAGCGAGCGTGTGAGTGAGTGGGGCACAGGTGGGTTAAGGCGGGTGGGCACAGGTGGGTTAAGGCGGTGGGGCACAGGTGGGTTCAGGTGGGTGCAGTTCGGTGGCTATTTGTGGCAGTAGCGCAGAGCATCAAAAGACAGCTGCAACTTAAATTATATTAAGACATAAATGTGGACACAGGAGACGTTGCAACAGTTGCAACATGCAACAGTTGCGACTTGCAACACAGAGCGAGAGCTGCAAGTCCAAGTTCTGCGATCGCCGACTAGGCACACAAAAAATACGCAGCAACAATGAATAAAAAAGAGCCGCAAGCACAGCAAATGCAAAAATTGCAAACAACAACAACAGCAACAGCAACAACAACAAAAACAATAACAATTGCAACAACAGCAGCAGCAACAACAACAACAACAACAACAACGAAATAAAATCTATGTATAGAGAAGACGATATGCAAACATAATAATTTGCATATTTCGCCGCAGTGTTTTGAGGACCCGACTGCTCCGATGGTGGTCAAGCAACAACAACAACAACAACAACAACAACAACAGCAACAACCTGAACAACAACAACCAGAATATTTTCTGGGAGTGGCCATAATAGAAATGTTAACCTTTTGGCAACAGAGTCTCAGAGACGCTCTTTTTAATATCTTTTTTTTTCGTTGTAAGTTAAGTTGGCAGAGTCGTCACACCTATTCCCCACTTCAACCCTCCCCTCCTTCCTGCCACTCCCTTTCTTCTTCCCATCTTTCATTTCCCCCCTTTTGTTTCACAGTTTGAGAGTCATAAAAGAGTCACATTTCAGGTCAATGCAGCGCTTGTCAAACCATTGACTGACTCACAAAACTGTGATATAATGAAGCATTTCCTATATAGTACATTGAATGGAACAAGCACCCATAAATAACCACTAACTACGCGATCTCACGACTCACGACTATCAAGTGATGCAATTCTAATTTGGTTTAGTCATCTATATGTATATGTACATTTGTATCTTTGGTGGAAGCTGTAGTATCTTCAGCTATCACAATACTTGGAAATTGTAAGATTTGTACTTATATTGTACCCAGAACAAGTTTAGTTTTCTTTAAAAATAGAATATTTGTATAATATTTCCATAAATAAAATATTTGCAGTTTGATCTCAAACATATTAATGGATGACAAATTGCATTTAAAGTGAATGTAAAGATTTTCATATAATATAGATTTTCATATCATATAGTAAAGATATTCATATAATAATATTATGACGATATTATCATCTATTATTAAAAACTAAAATTTTAACATTTATTTTTTTATTTTTAATTGATTAATCCTAAAGTTTGTTATATCATGAAACACTGCAATCTATTATATTTTTGAAATATATACATATGTCAAAACAGAGACATCTACAAAGAATATCAATAATAATGAAAACAAACTATAATATTATAATACTATAGACCACATACCATCTGGAATTTTTTACAACAAATACAGAACCTCAAAATGGCCTTAAAATGACGGAAACATAATCCAGCATTTGTCTAATCTTAGATGCATTATTTTCTGGACATCTGGTAGGTGCTATTTATATTAAAGACTAATTAATACATAATTATAATGTTTGATAGAATTTTGTTGAATTGTTGAATAATATGTTTGGAGATTTGATAATTTAATAATAATAATAAAATAAATATCATGCATAAGATTAACAAATAACTTGGCTTTTTGAAGCTGATTAATTACCAAAAAAAAAAAAAGATAGGGAAGCTTAGTAAGTATAAAAAAAAGATTAAATACTGCAGAAAAGGCTAAGGAAAAAAATATGGCATTTTGAATTTAACAACTGCGCTTCATATAAAAATTGCGTTTTTTTTTTTTTGCCAACTGCTGCTATTTAATTATTTTCTTAGAGCTCATTTCAGCGGCATAGGCGGCGGCGAAGGCGATAGAGAGAGCGAAAGAGAGGGCGATAGAGAGAGAGAGAGAGAGAGAAGAGAGAAGCGGGCAGCAACCACACATCACATGTTGACCTTGATATTCGCATTCGCAGCGGAACCAACTTTGTGTGCAAGCGTCTATGTGCGTCAGTATGTGTGCGTGCTTTTGTCTGTGTGTGTTTGTGTGTGTGTGTGTGCGAGGCGGCGTGCAAAGCATTAAGCAGAAGCAGAAACAGCGACAGCGTCAGCGCACGCAACGCAGCAGCTGAGAGCTTTAACGCCGTTTGTCGTTAGTGTAGCGTGCGAAACGGCAGCGACTGCGACTGCGACTGCGATAGTGAAAGAAGAGGAGGTGGAGATGGAGATGGAGGCGACGAAGGAGAAGGCGAAAAGGCAAGGGCGCAGCGCGTTTGTATAACTTGCGAGTGCGCGGGTGTGTGTGAGTGTGTGAGCGATGGGGGGAGATAAGCAGAAGGGGCAAGGGGAGCCCACAAAATGTGAATTGCAAAAACGCAGGAAAAAATAAATAAATAAAATTAAAAATTATCTCATCAAATGTGGCGACTGTTTATTTTAAGTACTTGTATCTCTTTTTCTTTTTGTGCTTTGGAATGGATGCGTTAATTTCAGTACTCAAACATGTTGAGGTGATTATTATTATTATTATTATTATGGCCATTATGATTCAGTTAATTAGCCAAATGCAACCAGCAACGTAACAGCCAACAGCAACAAATCATAAATAAATTAATGCCATTTGTGAGCCATCAAGCATCTTGAAACGCCTTTTATTCATTTCTATGTATTTTTGGCATTTTGACCCTGTACTTGAAAATTCGAAAAGGTCTATTAGATTTGTCAGGCACTAAGAGACATAAATCTGTTGGTCCCATAAATAATATTTGCATTATTTTAAATGTAAGTATGAAATTTGCATTTTGCGGTATAAGTACAGGGTCCCTTGTAGTCCTGTTCCCACTACTAGTTTTTTGTTTGCTTTTTGTTGACTGATTGCATGAACGAAGCGAACGTCGGCTAATGCGACGATGACCTTGAAATTAGAGTCCAAACAAAATTGGTGTGGCAAAAAAAAAAACAAACAAAAAAATAAAAAAAAAAAATTAACAAAACTGAAACCGAACCCGAAGCTGAGACCACGATATACGAACAAAACTATGCTAAAGTTGCCAAGCAAAAATAAATACGAAAAAAAAAAATTAAAAATACAAAAATTAAAGGTGTATTAGTGCGTGTTCATGTTTTTGTGTTGATTTGTCACTCATTCTTCATTTTAAGCTTCAGCTTGTTATGCTTGCATTGTTATAATAGAAGTAAAATCAAGTAAATCACTGCGTCTACTGAATTTCATTAAAACCAACTTAAGCAGTCGTATAAACTTTGAAGTTCACGCACACACAATTCAATCAGCTGTTTAACGCGTCACACGCACTTTGTTGATGTTGTTGTTGTGGCTGCTTTCGTCTCACGCACATTTCGAGTTTCAGACACAGACGCGCCCCCAAAAAGTTGAAATAAGAAAAATGAAATCAAAACAGAGACAAAAACAAAAACCAAAACATGCGTAGAGGCAGCGACGCAATGTCGGATGACGTCACAGCAAACAAGTTCGTGCGCGAGAGAGAGAAACACAGAGAGAGAGAGAGAGCAAAGCAAGTCTGCCCACTTGTTGCCGACGGAATGACGCACAAAACGCATAAAGCAATTGTACATGTTTTGCATGTTGTTGTTGTCGTTGTTGCTGCTGCTGCTGCCGCGCTGTCGCTGTCGCTGCTCGGCTGCTGCTGTCGTCTGCATGCGTGCGTGTTTGTGTGTGTGTGTGTTTGATTGAACGAGTTTTATATTGTGTGTGTATGTATGTGTGTATATGACATTGAACTTGAACTTGAGTGTTACGTTGCGTTGCTTTTACGCACCATTCGCTGCTGTTGTTGTTGCCGCTGCTTATCAACATGTGCCGTTATCAGATGATAAAGAGTGTGAGCGCAAGTCAAACTGAGAGAGCGCAAGAGAGAACGAGCGAAAGAGAGAGAGAGAGAGATAGAGGGAGAGGGCAAGTACAACTGTGGTCTGTCAAGGTCGCAATGCAAATTTATGCGCACATGCGAGAGATTTATTTATGCGACGCCTGCGCTGCATTGTTTACAATTCGTAATTAATTTATGTGGCAACTGAGGCAGCAGCAACAGCAGCAGCAGCTGAGGCAGCTGTGACAGCTAATTGCTAATTGCAGGTAGTCGGCGCCACACAATAGCGTCTAAATAATATCCGCCCAATGGTCAGCAGCGAATGAGAACTTGAAACGTGCAAAAAAAAAAAAATAAAATAAAGAATGATATTAAAAAAAAAAAACATAGTAATATAGAAGAAAAGACCAAAGCCAAATTGCTGCAGCGCTGCACGCACAAAAGACGCGCCGGAAAGTCGCTCAGCGTCTGTCTCCATCAGTGATGCCAACTTGCCAGGAAAAATCTCAAAACGAAAATCTCGATTTTTTTAGACTCAATTGAATTGAATCCAAAAAAGATTCTATACTGCCAATTTTGGAAGTTTTTAAAAATTTAAATTTTTGTAAAGGCGAAAACACTTTCACAGTATGCCAACATTAAAATGGGAGAATGTTGAAAATATGTCAAAATTTTGGTCTGAATCAAACAAATATTGAGACTCTGCAGCCAATTACCCTTCGCCAGAAGTGGTCACCTTCAGTCTGACTCTAGAACTGTCTAGAAATAGTTACGTTAAATGCTATGTTGACAATTGGGTAAATTTAAATATTCTATCTTCTGCAGATAGGGTTTAGGTAATAAATTGCCTGGCAAATACCTAAAGATGATAGGCCCAATGGGAAAGATCAACTACATAGAAAATGCAGGAAAAAAAAATGAAAAAGAAAATAGTTTGGCCTGAATTTCTGTCGTTTTTTTAGTTTTTCAGCTTTTTTCCCTATTATCTTTGGCCGTCTTGTCTTTTTTTTCGAAAATATATGGCATCACTGGTCTTCATGTCCCGCTGTCCGCTGTCCGCCTCTGGCCATTGTCATTGTCTAACAACAATTGCGTGTTGTGTGTCTGCCGCGTCTCTGTCTCCGTCGCCGTCGCTGCTGACCACAGACAGCAGCAGCAAAAGCTTTTGTGGTCATCCATTTGTTAGCCGGAAGCTCGCAAGACGACCAACGACGCGAGGACAAAAAAAAGCACAAAGAGAGTGGGAGAGAAGAGGAGAGGGAGAAGGAGAGAGAGCTAACAATCGCAGCAGCACTTGACCCGCCGAAATACCACGCACACACGCACATGTGTGTGTGTGTGTGTGTGCTTAGAGAGGCATTTCCAAGGTCAGCTGCAGACAAGAGAGTCCAAATTATCCCACGCTAAGCAAAGGGACAACAACAGCAGCAGCAGCAGCAGCAACTGTTCCTCTTCTTCTATGTCCACTAAGTAATTGAAAATAAAAATACTCGAAGAAAGCTCTGATCGATAAAGAGACTCTGCAAGAGCGAGCGAGATGGAGATAGGCATACTCGTATGCATACATTTTGTACGTATGTATGTGTGTATGTATGTAAAGTCGTGCTGTTATTGATTTGTGTTTGTTGTTGCTGTTAACAATTTGTTGCAAATTGTAAAATGTTGCCAGCAACATAATTTAATTGACGCCGTTATGGGCACGGCCACAACAGCAACAACAACAGCAACAAGAGATCAGATCTTGAACGAGTTACATGCATTTTGGGCAACAATTTGCAGCCCGAAACCGGAAAGAGAACGTTACGTTTACCGTTAAGCGCTTGCAAGTTGTTGCAGTTGCCATTGTTGTTGTTGTTGCTGTTGCAGTGGGTGTTAAAGAAATCAAGTTATTCATAGACTAAATGAGTTGATCGAAGAGTTACGAATCATTTGTTATTATTATCTTATAACCGCGTTTAATTCGAATTTGCATTCATTCAAAGTGAAAGCTCTATTTACGAGCTAAATGTTTTATTACATAATCTGATTATTTTAAAGAGCTTTCATCAGCTTGAAATTACATAGTTTTTATTTAGATGAAAAGTTTTATATTTCACTTTTTTGCTTTGATTAATTAAAAGTAAATTGATAGACAATAAAAGTATCTTTATCTTTTAATTAAGTTTGAAAATTATGCATTTTTCAACAGATTTGCTTGGAGTGCTAATTAGATATTATACCTATGTATATTATTCGCATACTTTTCTCTGAATATGAAATTTGTATAAGTCTGAAACATTGGCCAAATCATTAAAACTGAAGAATTCTAAATACACATTTTTTCTTTCATTTTCAGGCCTGTTCCGAATTTCACTTTCGTTTAGATTTGTCGGAATTGAATTTCTTTAACCTGCTCTAATACCATTTGGGCTTTATTCAGCAGATTGATATCACTTTTAGTTGATGAGTGTAAGTCCGATAAAGCGAAAAACTATCATTTTTAAACACTTAGTCTAAAATGAAAGTAAATAAAGATAATGTAAAGATAAATCTACTCATTTAAATAAATAAATAAAAATGGATATGACTAAATGCTGAAATGTAAAAAGTGAAAACCGGAACAGGCTTTATTATGAAAATAAAATGTTCATGTTTAACACAATTTGATCACTTTAAGATTGAAACAACTCTTAAACAGTTTCTAAATATTAGTCAAATCTATTTTAAGTGTTTAGTTTTTTTATCTTAACTATATTATGGTTAATCGTTATCGTTTTCGATAATTCTATAACAACCGAATTTAATTTGTATCGTTTAGATTTGTTTGCCAAACTTTAAGACTACAAATTTGAACAAAATTCAAACATAAAATTCGCTAGCGTTTAAAAACGCGCCAACGCATGCGCAATCATTTTGTGTGTGTTTCAATTCAATTTCAGTTCCTGTTGCTGACGTCAGTTGTGCAGTTGTTGCTGTTGTTGCTGCTGTGGCTGTTGCTGTTGCTGTGGCTGTTGCTGTTGCTGTGGCCACGCAGCTCGTGTCGCAGCTGACCTTCAAACTGGGTTTTAATTTAGCTGCCTGCCCGGCTGCGTTTTGCCTTTATTATTATTATCGTTGTTGTTGTCGTTGTTGTAGTGTTAGTTACTGCCGCTTGTTATTGTTGTTATTGTTAGTAGCAACAGCATCAACAGCAGCAGCAGCTTATAAAATGTTGTTAGAATTATGCCCGGCTTGGCATGTACAGTAGACCCGGCCTAAACTCGACTCAAAGCCGCTCACCGACTTTTGCATCGCTTGTGCAACAATTACTAATTATATACTAAGTATTTTGTATACTAATACTACATGTTTGTATGTACATACATACATATGTCTATGGCAGTCAAGACCCGGCTGCTTTAATGAGATACGCTATCTCTCTCTCTCTCTCTCTATTTCCCTCCCCCCTTTATCAACCTGTTTGTTCTCACTCCTTTGTCTACATATCGATATGTGCGTCTGTTTGCAGCTTTTATTTCTGTCTGTCTCTCTGTCTTTCTTTATTTTTATTATTTTTGTTTAGTTTTTATTGTGCTTAAATATAAAGAAAAGATATAAATCTGTTGAAAATGCGCATAATTATAGCAGCAGCAACAACAACAACAACAACAGCAGCAGCAGCAATAGCTACAGCAACAACATCTACATCTGCAGCAACAACACCTGGTTGAGACTTGGAGCTTGGGGCTCAGTTCCAGCCTCTCAACGATCGTCGTCGTCGTTGTCGCAGTCGTGACAAGAAAAGTTGTTAATTTTAATTATAATTTTTGCTCCCTCTCACTCTCTCTCTCCCTCTCTCTCTTTTCCACTCTCGCTATCTATTCATCTATTATTTCGTTTGCATTTTTGTTTCTATTTAAAGATTTGTTGCATGTTGGCAATTAAATAAAAAACTAAAATTAAATTTAAATAGGATAGAAAAACGTTCTAAGCGATTCATTTGCATTTTTTGCCCAGAATTTTATTTTAATGTGAAACTAAAATAGACTAAAAATTACTTGGCTAAAAAAAGTTTTTAACAGAAATATATCTATTTTATAAGATATAGAAAATAAATTTATCCAAATAACTATAAGTGCTTCTACAGTTTTTATTTTATTTTAATTTTCTAAATCTTATATTATTACTGCATTTCGTATAATAAGTTCTTTTCCAAAAAGCACTTGAAAAAAAAATGTCAATAAAATAATATGTGAGGTTACATAATCAGAGCTCATTAAAAAAAAAAAACCTTAAAAGCTTAGTTGTACTTTTATCAAATTTAAAATCTTTGCAAATTTCTTTGAATATTTAAAGCACATGAAAGCTCCCTGCAGACTTATTCAATATTGCGCTAAAAGCACAGTCTAATAACCAATACAAAAACATTAGTATTTATTTTAAGCACTTGTCTTGAAAACGTTACAAAATTAGAATGTAAATGATTAGTATTAATTAAATTAATACGAAACGATTTCCAAAATAAATACTCATGCTAACTTAAGTACAAGTTGTGCCCCGACTTCCTGCACTTGCCACTTGGCCAAAAGCAGCGATCAATAACAACAAGCTACAAACATTTTTTTGGCAGCTAAAAATGTTAATTGACAGGCGGCCAAATGCCAAAACGAGTCAAAACGCAAATAACTCAAAAATACCAAAAAAAAAAAAGGAAAAAAAAAATGTTTGTATTTTTTTTTTCTTTTTTTTTTTTTGATTGCATCGAAACGTAGCGAATTGCGAGTGTGTTGTAAATTAACAATTATTGGTTATTAACATGACAATTTTATACCATTTTAATGCATACTTCAGCGACAGCAACAACAACAACAACAACATACCTATATCAAACAACAACAACAACAACAAATGTCGGCAATTCGCATTTGAAGGCATTTAATTGAATGCGTGAATTGCTTTTGTTGATTGCAGCAGCCGTCATCGTTAGATTCCAGTTCTTCCACGTTGTTGTTGCTGTTGTTGTTGCTGTTGTTGTTGCTGTTGTTGCTGCTGTTGTTGTTGCTGCTGTTGTAGCTGTTGCCGTAGGTTGCATAGTTGGCCGCGTGAAAACGTGACGTTTGAGAGCTGCTCAGATTAACAGGAGATTCGAATGTAGCGAAAAAACTACACAAAAACAACTCGTAACAACGACAACAACAACAACAACTACAGCAACAACAAACTGCAAACGTTTTGAATATTTTTGTATAATTTTCCAATTTAAATTAACAGCGTTATTGTTGTTGTTGCTGCTGCTGCTGCCGTTGTCGATTTTTTCCCAGGCCAAAAAAAAAAAATAAATACAAATGCCGGCAGCAATATGCGTTATTGTTGTTGTTGTTGTTGCTGCTGCTGCTGCAGTTGTTGTTGTGGAATGCATTGATATGCAGTTTTTTTTCTTATAATACTTTTTTAAAATATTTTTTTATTCACTTTGCTGTTGTTGCTTAGCTATTGTTTTATTGTACCCAAGAAAATGTAGGAAAAATATCAGCGCTTGTTGCTGTTGCTGGTTGTCGTTGTTGTTGGTTGTTGCTGTTGTGGTGCATGCCATATTATGGTAATATAATCAATTGATTGCTAATTGATAATTATGGCAGCGAGTTGAGCAATGCCCGAACTAATCAAATCGTGTAATCGATATTTGAGCTGGCGCAAATAAAAAGCAATAATTAACTGCAAATACAAAAAAAAAAAACTTTAAATTTGATTTCTGGAATAGCTACAAAAATCTAGTTGACAGTCTTTTGGAAATTGAATTAAAATATTGCAATGTTGTGGAATAGTTTGGCAAATGAAACAAATATTTTCATTGGATTTCATTCCATTTCTTTTGTTTTAAATTGAATAAGTTTTTTTGAAAATAAAATTGCAAAGCGCAACAGTTTCATAATGAAGTTCTTTTTTTGGATGGAAATGGAATAAATATAAAAGTAAACTATGAAATGAAACATGTTTCATTCCAACATTCCATGTTGCTGAGCTGCTCGATTAGTTATCGATATAAATATCGATATGGTACTAGTTATCTCAAATAGCATCACTTTTGCAATGTTTCATTCCCCCTGTTCCAATCAAATCTTCCGTGTATGTTTATGGTATTCTCTAGAAAAGAGCTGTTGTGTATAATTTAAATATGTTTTATTTCCACATTCCGATTCCTTCTTTGACTGTGTGTTTGTGTCATTCACTTGAATTCACTTGGCAGTGTTTCATTGCCACTGTTCCGAGCAACATTCGATTGACTTTGCATGAGTCACTGAATGTCTTAAGGTCTCTGTGTCTTATTTCGCCTTGTGTTGCGGTGAATGTTGCATATCATTTACAATTTACAATTCACAATTCACAATTCACCATTTACCAAATCGCATTTGTGCGACTAATTATCAAATTATATTGCAGTTGAGGCTGTCATGGCGCATTAGCGACTCGGACTCGCAACGTGGCCAATAACGTTAACGCGGCGAATGCGGAGCATGCGCAATTCTTGCATTACGCATACGCAACGTTGACTGCGGCAACTGGCAACTGGCAACTTGCAACTATAATTGCCGCCCACAAGCGAACACGCCCACACAATGTTGTTGTTGTTGTTGTTTCTGTTGTTGCTGGTGCTCCACATTATGACGATGAAAGATAATATTAATGAGCATTTGTTCCTTTCGGTTGTTCGGCTCTGCAATTTGTTCGATTCGTTGTCGACTTGTTAACATCCAATTGCAATTAACCGCACTTTGCATTGTTCTTGTTTCTTTTTATGCATACATATTATTTTTGTTTTTATTGTAATTATTATTAATAATGTCTGGAGGGGGGTTGGCTAACGATAATTTCGTTACAATTATGCAAATGCAATGCGAGACAACAACAATTTGCCGTCGTTGAGGGGGTGTGTCTTGCAGTCTGTTGCATGCCCCGGAATGTGGACAAAGTATGGCTTAAAATTAATAGCCAAATCGGGCCATACTCACACTCATACTCAACTCAAGGCTATGTCCATGTCGAAATTTGAACACAATTAATTGTTCATTTCATACAGAATGAAAGAGAAATATGCGTTTCGTCAGTCACTTGAAATTTGTTTAAGTGTTAATTTAATAATTGAAGTACTTAATATTTATTTTCCATATTATTCGTAACTCACTATAAGTTGCTCAATTTAGAATTAGAATATTGTCGAATGTGTTAATGAAAGTTAAAAAGTGTCCATAGGTGTCCAATAAATTATTTTAAAGACTTTTTTAATGCTTTCAGTTTCAAATTTAAAACCATAAATAATATTTTAATGGTTAATTCAAAATTTATATATTTTTAATTTTTTTTAATTATTACGCATTACAGTTTCTCATAATATAATCGGCTCAAGGATATATTTTCGAATTAAATAAAAAATTGTATTGTTTACAATTTTATTTATTATTTGATTTAATATTTTAATTGTTAATTTAAAGATCGACTTTAAATATATATATTGTATGTGAATATGAAATACAAATAAAAATAAATAAATAAAAATTGCATCTCAGCTGTGCATATTTCCTCAATGTTCACTTGACGTCGCCGTTAGCTTCAGCCACATAACTGTTTGCTGTTGCTATGTTTCCGCCCCTCTCCCTTTCTCTCTCTGTCTCGCTGTCTCTCTCTCTCTCTCTTGAGAGACTGTGCATGCACTTAATAACTGCAATTGCTCAACTGTTGCCGCCGCCTCCTTTTTACCTGCTCCATAAACTCAGCTCAGCTGCTTATCAACGACAGGCAACAATTAGCACTGCCAACAGCAACAACAGCAACAGCAACAACAGCAACAACTACAACAGCAACAACAACAATCAGCTGATCACTGAAAAATGCGTTATTTCTATTATTATTATTGTTATTTCGATTTTTTATTTTTTGTTTTGTTTTGGTTTTCATTTCTTTTTATTGCGATATGAAAATTGTTGCAATTTTTTTGACATTTTACTTGATTTTTGCTCGGCAGGCAATTTGTTTTGTTGTCGTTGTCGTTGTTCTTATTGTTGTTGTTGTTGTGGTTGTTGTCAGACATATGTTGCAAGTTGTTGCAGCTGTCAATAGAGGCGGCCACGTCATGTTGTTGTTGTTGCCATTGTTAATGTTATTGTTGTTGCTGGCGGCTTGTCAAAAAAGTGTTGGCAAGACTTACGAGCTGCCGTTGTTGCCGTTAAGTGTTTGCATATGCATTTTGACAACAACAGCAACAACAACTGCACTACAACAACAACTACAACAATCATGTGTGGCATGTTGTTTAACACGCTTTGTTGCACCCCTCACCCTTGCCACGCCCACTTGGCGTCTCACTTGAGCCAAAGCAAATTTACTTAAGCGCCAGGAGCTGCGATTAGAAATGGGATTAGAAGAGAACTCAATCAGCTCTCTCTCTCTCTCTCTGTCTGTCTCTCCCTCTCTCTCTCTCTTGACCAGCTAACAAATCAGCTTAAGACAACAAGCCACAGTTAGCAAAAAAAAAGATGTAAGGAAATAAATAAACTGATACTGGTAAAAACTGTTGCAAATATTTGCATCCGTTTTTTTTCCTGCTGCTTTCAGCTTTCCATTTAGCCAAAGTCATCGAAAGTCATTTGCCAAAAACAACTGAGTGAGTGTAAGGGGGGAAGGGGAAGGTTGGATTGGAGGTGGTGGCAGAGGGGGAGGAGTCAAGTGACCACTGGACAACTGAACTAAACTCAACTCAACTCAACTCAACTGAGTGGTCAGTGGTCTGTCTCTCTCTCTCTCTCTCTCTCTCTCTCTCTCTCTCTCTCTGTAACTCCATCCCTGCCCCTGCCACGCCCCCTCGCGTTGCATCGCGTCGACAGTTCGCAACGACATTTGTTACACTTTGTTTGCCTTGGGGCAACACATCCGCACGGCCAACCAAAAATCAAAAAAAAAAAAATTGCAAGCAAGAAAAAATGTGACCATGGAGGTGGCAGGAGGCATGTGGCATGTGGCATGTGGCAGGTGGAGGACTGACTCTACAAATCGCATCAAATATCAACCGAGCATACGTTAAATGCCTCAAATTGAGTTAAAGTGCCGCTGTCGTTTTGCCATTCAGACCAAAGAGGGGCGACTGAGGAGAAGGCAAGCTGAAAGGATTACAAAAGCCTGCGGCCAGCAAAAACTACAACATACATAGTCACACCCACACACACACACACACACACACACACACATAGCCACACACACACACACACACAAACATACATGCATAACTAGGAGCAGCAATCGCCGAATCTAACTGGCTTCACGAGGGCAGCCCGTAAAGTTAGCGACAATTACTTTTAGTTACAAAGATTTAATATTTATTAAACTTAAATCAATATATTATTTTTATTGCCATACATTTTAAAATAGAAATTTAAGTGAAGTAGATTTTAGGAACATCATTTGAATTGTTTAGTCATAGATTAGTTATTAATTAGTACACTTTAAGACAAAACAAATCATGTACAAAATATTAACAATATAAGCCTAAGGCCTCAGCTGCTATAGCTTAAAATTTAAGTTAGACGTAATTTTAATTCCGTACTAACTTGTTAATAATAATAATAATAATAATAATAATAATAATAATAATAATAATAATAATAATAATAATAATAATAATAATAATAATAATAATAATAATAATAATAATAATAATAATAATAATAATAATAAATAATAATAATTAGTAAAATGAGATTACATTGAATTTTATGTTAAGTATGAAGTGGATATATTGAAGTACCCTAGTTTGTAATTATGTTAGCCCTAGTTATAATTATGTTATCTCTTATACTTCTACCTCAAATAGAATGTTGAATTATTCCATATATTGTGGTGATTTTATTTTGACAACTGGACAGAAAGTAAAAAGTTTATTGAGACTTCTTTTAGCAATTTGCACTATTAATTAACGTAACATTTGTACGATTTCTCTTCAGAATTAGTTTCTACAAGTAAAAGTATTATAAGTATTTACTGATTGAATTATTACACTCCACACTTGTTATTAATATTTAAATAATGCAAAGTGTCTTGGGATTAGGCTGGCAGTTCACCAAACTTCTCTATCAACCCAGGCGCGTGTGCGTTCAACTAGATTGTCAGTTGGACTGCCAGGGGCGTCGAGGTGAAGGGGTGGAGCAGGGGCAGGAGTAGCTGCTGCTGCCAGGTCTGTGCATCCTTTCACTGTTATCCTTCGCCCGCTTGCACTTTGTATTTTTTTCTCATCTCAATTTTTTCTCTTTCGCATTTTTTCTTTTGCATTGACTTTCCAACTGTGGTGAATGTCCTCGCTGCTGACTGCGCAATGTCCTGTGTTCCGTGTCCTGTGTCCTGTGTCCTGGCTGTGCCAGGATCTGCTGTGTTGCTGTCATCATTGGCTCGTTCATCGACACTTTGCTTTTTAATCAATTTAACAATTTTTTGCCCATCGTTTTTTTAGACGATGACAACGGCGGCAGCGGGGGGGGGGGGGATGGTTGCTTTTTTATGCCGCCTGCAGCGCTAAAACTGAACTCGTTATCAACAACAACAAGGACAACAAGGATATGCACAAGTAATTGACAGCTTCTACTTCAACTTCGACTTCGACTAGGACTAGGACTAGGATTTGGACTAGGATTTGGACTCCTTCTTCATATTCCCATCTTTGCAGTTGCTTTAACTTTTCAATTCTTTGCTTTATTAACTTTTATAAACGTTGACATTTGTCTCTCTTTCCACACCCCACTCTCTCTCTCCCTCTCTCTCTCCCTCTGTGTACATTTGCTAATTAGTTTGGCAAAGCGACAACATGTGAAGGCGCATTGAATCTCGTCCAGTTTCTGTTTCTGTTTCAGTTACCAAAAAATCTTTGTTTTTACTTGCATTTTTTCTGTTTGTTTTCTTTTTTTTTTTTGGTTTATCTTCTGCTTTTTTAGTTGGCATATTTTTTCTGAATTTTCTTATTTGTCTATTTCCCCTAGAAGTCTGTCTAAAAGGGAAATGAACTCATCAGTTTGTTGTTGTTGTCTGTGCAGCTAATGAAGTTGACTTGCAAAATAAAAGACATCGAGCTGAGAAAAAACGGCTAACAAATTTCAAAATCGACTTGATAAAATAAACTTGAGTTTGTCCTAGAGATTACCAAGAGCGCAAAGAGAGAGAGAGAAAGAAAGGGTTAAAGAGGAAGAGAAAGAGTTATGTTGGAATGTTTAACAATTCAATTGTAGCGAAACTCAGTTCTAAGATTAAATCAATCAATTTAAAAATTGGAATATTCAATTCTTTTGATCAGCACGAAATTTGAATTCGGAAGCACTACAACAACGAGTCTTTTGTGCGATTTCACGGTGCCGAACTGGCATAAAGTTGGGAGCAGCCGCTAGCTCCCAGAGCCCATGCGTGCCCACCGCTGCTTTTGATAAAATGCAACTTTTTGTTATGAATTCATAAATTGAACGATATAAATATCTTCTATTTTAGAGAAATTTCAATTCATAAATTTAAACAAAATTTCTAAAACTTCGTTCAGTGCTGGAGCTGAGCAGCAGCAACAGTTGCTGTGGGATCTGCAACTGCAACTGCATCTGTGTGTGTGTGTGTGTGTGAAGTTAGCCAACAATTGCTTGGCTAAGTGTAATGTTGATCACTTGAAGGCAATCAGTGTCATTTGTTGTTGTCGTTGACGTTGTTGCTGTTGTCGTTGTCGCTGCTGTTGTTCTTATGGTCTAGGCCAAGCGGCCACCGAGCGGACTGCAACTGCATAATAAACGCATTATAATTGAACAATTTACCAGTTTCATTTATACACACACACACACACACACACACATAGTTATAGATACACGTATGTCTGTAGAGATTGCAGCGGCAAGAAATAACATTCAAAATAACTTTATCAGCATCAAACATCAAAAGGTAGCAGCAACAACTTGACTACAGGTTGCTGTTGCTGTTGCTGTTGTTGCTGTTGTTGTTGTTGCACTTGTTGTTGTTGTTGTTGCAGCAGCAACGCAGTTAAATATTTTCCGCTTAATTTAACAGGAATTTCAATTGACAGACGTGCGCAAAACGTTGTTGTTGTTGTTGTTATTGTTGCTGCTGCTGCCTGGCAACGCATGATTTATGCACTCACACTCACACACACACAATCACACTCACTCACACACACATTGAACACACACGCAGCGTGCAAGAGAAGCCACGTGGCGGGGCGCAGTCAATTTCTATTAGGCGCTGACCTTGTCAACATTGTTGCTAGCAACAAAAAAGCGACGTTAGCAACATGCAGTGTCTCGTTTAGTGTTGCGCGTTAAGTTGACAATTTACTGACAAATGTGTAAATTGCATTTGATCGTGTTGTGCTTGTTGTCGTCGTTGTTGTTGCTTAGTTAATTTATGCGGTTGGCATTTTGAGAGGCCTACAACGCCGGCAGCGACAGCGACTGCGGCAGCGACAGCGACTGCAACGTGAGCGTCGACAGCGACCTTGATCGCAGCGTTGCGACAGCTTCCGTGTTTTACAGTTGCAGTTGCAGTTGCATTTACGAGAACAGAGTTGCCATCATCTCTCATTAAATATTAATTTATATTAAAATAAATAAATTAAAATAATAAATTTACCTAGATCAAATAGAACAAACTTATCAATTGCCTAACTTTATTTGAAGTGTAAATTGCAGCAATATTATTGTACTCAAACAGAGTTGCCAGACTGCTTGAAAAATTAATAACCAACAGATCTGTCATGACAAATATTTAATTTACTAAAACTAATTTCAAATAAAAATACTTATTTCAAGTGGAAACTGAAGAAGCAAGAGCGTAAATAATGTTCTACGACAGTAGGGCTGCCAACCTGCTTAAAAATTTTATTACCAACGGAAATGTCATCATCTCTCACAAAAAAAAACCCCAATTTACTTATATTGGTATCATTAAACTAATTTCAAGGGGAAACTAATGTTTTAGAGATTTATGATATGTAGATTTGTACTCACCTTATGGGCTCTGATGGATGGGCCCCCTGAACAAGCTAATGTAACGTCCACCAGGCTCCCGTCCTGTAATAATTGACTAAACACCCCTAACAGGTTGGATTGATGATTGTTCCACCTCAAGCAGTATTGCTCACTGCCCATGTCGGTGACAGCTTACGCTGCTGCAAAGATATCAATAAAAAAATACCAAAAAAATACTAATTAGTATTATTCAAATTTCGAGCGTAAAAAATTGAAATTATATAAAAATAAAAGCAAAATAATATATATATATTTGTATAGGTCAAAAATATTGGTTTTTTTTAATTAATCGTTATCGATTATATCGACAAATATCGAAACTAATATTTAATGCAATTGGTACAGATGATAATCAATAAAAACGACATTAAATTTGAGAACGAACTTGAAGCAATATTTTTGAAATTTTGGTGACATGATGTGCGCTTCTGTAGTCGATCGGTATCATTCGATATAAAAAAATTTGTATTGCCATCGATAAATCAAGATATTACAATTGGAAAGGAGTTTTGCTGAAACGATTTTTAACTAATGGTTAGTTTTCCAAATGATAACAGATATGTATTTATGTTTGCAATTGTTATCGATAAGCGTCATCGATAGGCATCAATACCGAGATCAACTAAGAAAGACTCTACCACTCATTTTATTTATTACCATTTTAATCGATGAGTATCGAAATCCGCATTCAACGCAATCGACTCGCCAGCAACGTGGCATGACAATAATTTATCAATTTAGCGTTTCCAGTCGTTTAGCTAATTAAAACCATTGCGTAACACAGATACTTGTGTGTCTTTCACTGTGTGTGTGTGTGTGTGTGTGTGTGTGTGTGTGTATCTTCTAGCTGTATTTCGTATCTCTATCTGTAATTAATGGCAAACTGTGCGGTGGTTGTTGTGCTGAGACTGCGGCTGCAATCGCCACTTGTTGCCGCAAATCGCAAATTAAAAACGGTCAGGGTTCAAAAATGTCAGTGACAAAACTCATGACAGTCAGGTGGACAGCCCGCCCCTGTGGGCCAGTTATGTTGTGGGCGTGGCACACAGACCGGCTTGACTTGCAAATTTTAATTAAAAAAAAAAATAAAAATGCTGCAACAAATTATACAAAAAGTTGTTTCCCTTTTTTAAATTTATTACTATTGTTATATTAATGTTATGCTGAACGCTTAACATAAGTTATCGAAACGCGCCAATATATATATTAAAGTGACACTGGAGGACAGCTATAGCTCGCTGCATTGATTAATGTGAAGGCGATTTGCGAATACTGTGAAAATAAACATTATTTATTTATTTCAAAATTAAAATGACTACTAAATATAAACGAATATAGGTTAAAGTTAATAATGTATATTTTATTATTTACATACTTTAAACTTAGTCTTTATATTGATATATCCAAAAATATATTGTTATTTTGTTGCAAAAATTAAAAAAAGTAATTTGCATATATGCAATTTGTGATTTGATATTTATGAAACTTCGTGTTTATATGTTTTTTTTATTACATATGGGTTTCATAGAGAGTTTCCAACGATCAGTTTTTTTTTTTAAGCACTCACAATTGAAAAGTCTCGTTAAAGTTTTGCTATAAATTCGATTTTAATTAATCTGCTGGTCGTGAGCTAAACGAAATGATATTCATGCAATCAACGAGACGTTAAAAATTAGAAAGAGTTCAACAGCAACAGCAACAACTATAATAACAACAAGAACAATAAACATTTCCGGCATGCGTTGCATTTGCGAGTGTTTGATAGCTGTCTGTCCACGTTGTTGTTGTAGTTGTTGCAGTTGTTGCAGTTGTTGTTGCTGTTATTGTTGCAGCAGCAACAGCAGCGCAAATAATAACGAAGCAATAAACTGTGAATTTATTTCAACAAATAAAACTTTGATTTATTGCGCTACGCACACAGCATGCAACGAGATCTGTGAGTGTGTGAATGTGTGTGTGTGTGTGTGTGTGTGTGTGTGTGTGTGTGTGTGTGTGTGTGTGTATGTGTGTGTGTGGCACACACACTGCCTTTGGGTAAAGTTAAAACATTAACGGCGCACACACGATAGAATTGGCAACCAGAAGTGGAGTTTAGCCTCCGAAAGATATTACCACAGATAACGATACGAGGCAAACGATCGAAAATATAAAACTATCGCTGTAGATCGCCAGAGATTTTAGAGTTGATCGCAAGAAGGGGAGATGAATAGACAGAAGATCGAGAGGAGAAGAAAGCAATGAGAGGCGACCAAAGAGGGGGAGATCAGGAAGAGAGAATGCGAACAAGAGAGAATAGTGGGAGATCGGCGAAAGAAGATCGAGCGGAAGAGAGAAGATTTCCAAATGGAGATCATGGTAAGGAGAGCACAAAGAGTTAAAAGAGAGCAGATCATGGAGAGAAGATCGAGAAGATCGCGTAGAGAAGGTGATCGAGTGGAGTCCTAGAGCTGAAGATCGAGTCCGTGCACGGAGCAAATAGAGACGAGGGGAGGAAATCGTTAAAAGATCGAGGAAAGCAGAAGATGCTGTTGTTAGAGCCGATCGTAAATGCGTGCATTTGGCTCTGGGGATCTGAGATCTTGGATCTGGGATCTGGGATTTATAGTTAAGCGTCTTGGCAGCGAGCAAAAGTCGTGCGAACAAGGCGAAAAAGCCAACCAGTTAAATATCAATTTGTGCGCACAGAGCTCGAACAATAATGCGAAATGTTGCTGTTGCTGCCGTTAAGAAGTTATGGCCTAGCTGGCAACAGCAACAGCAACAGCAACAACAGCAACAGCCACAGCAACTGCAATGGTAACGTCAGCAACACACACGCAATGGCCAAAGGTCGCGGAATGGCGCAAATTTAATTTGCATGCAGCAGCAACAGCCAACAGCTGAGAAACAGCATCTACAACAACCACAGCAGCAGCAGCAACACTAACAACAGCAGCAACAATAAAAATGTAGAGAACAACAACAGGTCGTCACTTAATTAAGAAAAGTTGCCAGTGTTCATGTTGCTGTTGGCACACAGAGGGCAATGTTGCTGGCGTGCCAGGTTGCAACAGCAGCAGTAGCAGCAACAGCAACAGCTGCTGCCCACGCATGATTTTTGAATTAGCGCGCGTTGTAACAGCAACTAATATAATTGACAGTTGTTGTTGCTGCTGTTGCTGCTGCTGCTGCTGGTGATGTTGCTGCTGTTGCTGTTACGATTGCTGTTGCTGTTGTAGTTGCTGTTGCCTACGTGTTCTGTTGCAGATATCAAACGTTGCTGCACTGCATGCTAAGTAGCTGCAACAGCAACAACAACAGAGAAAGCAACATGTGTGTTGTTGTTGTTGTTGTTGTTGCTGTGTTGCATGCAATTTGGGTCTGTTAATTGTTGTTGCTGCTGCCTGCGATTTATGCCGCTTGCATGCTAATTATGAATAACCCAGCAACATGTTGCTGCTGTTGCTGCTGCTCAGCTGACAACTAAATCAGTCAAAGACGGCGACCGTTAATTGCGCTAAAAAAAATGCTGCTGCAAAAAAAGTGCTGTAAACCTATTGAGTTTTCATGCAACTTAATGAGCAACAGGAGCAACAGGCTGTTGCTGCTGCTACTGCTGCTGTCGCTGCCAGAGCGTAAGACAGGCAGCCGAGGCGACCAACAATTGCCGCTGTGCCTCCCATTGTGCACAGTTTGGTTCTTGGTCAGGGCAACTTTAGTTTTATTTTCTTTTTCGTTTGCTGCTTCTTCATATTTTTAACTTCTCCATTTGACGGCACGATTCAAAAAGTTTTCAATTAAGTTGCCGTTGCTGTAGTGGCAATGTTGCTGCTGTTGTTGCTGATGTTGTTGCTGCTGCTGCTGTGTGGTTGCTACCTTAAAACCTCATTAATATTGAAATTTGTTTCGTGTGCATGAGTTATTAGCAATTTTCTAATTAAGCGCTCCCTTCACCACCCCCCCTCCTCCCCTCCCCACCCCTCCCATTCCCATAGCCTTCTGTCTTCTTCTTCTCCTCGCGTCTATTTTTCGCATCTTGCCTCAATTTTCAATCCAAAAGCTGCCTTCATGGCTGACTCATGCATGGCCGATCACATGTGAATTTGAATGGCGCCGCCAATTCTCTTCTCTTTCTATCCCTCTTTCTCTCTCCCTCTCGCTGCACTTGTCACACCCACAGCACGCGGCATCCAGCGGCTTCCCGCTCTCAACAAAGGCGCCGACATCGAAGTTTGCAGCGCTGATTTATTTATTTATAAGCGTAATTGCCAGCAAACTTATTAGTAGGCTACATAAATTTCCACGTCAAGCGGCGTGGCGTTTCTTACCCACATCTAACAGCAGCAACAGTAGCAGCAGCAACAGTTGTAGGTGCAGCACGTGCAGCAGGGGGGCGTGGCAGCTGCACATACAACGCTGGAATTCAAACTTGAACTTGAACTCAACTGGACAAAGTTGATAAACTCAACGAAACTAGAATTCAAAGCGAGCTTTCAGCAGCTTTTTAAGCTGTTAATCTACAAAAAGTTCAAGATTTGATGCCACTTAAATAAGTTTAATGAATTCAATTTAGCTTTATTTTAAAGTGCGCTTTTAGCCGTTTTTAAACTAATATAAAAAATGTGCTTTATTTGAGTTTGATGACGAGTTCGTTAAGTTGGATATTGAATAGGTTAAATTTGATTAGATGCGATGAAAATACATGTTAAATCGAAGCTAAAGATCCACAAGACGAATCCAAACATTAATTAACTTTGATATTGTTTGTAGCTAGTTTTCAGAATATTGTATGTATTGATATTGCCACTGCAATAGCAGCAACTGTTGGCAACTGTTGGCAACGGCAGCAATTGCGGTCAGTTGCAAATGGTCTGATGAGGATCTAGAGACCCACACAATGCGAAAGCTGCACTTCAAGTTGCCACAGCGACAGTGACATTGCCGCCAGGCACGCCAGCAACACGCCGAGTCCACTTGACAGATGATGCCAAGTGGATGCAGCAGCAGCAGCAGCCGCAGCAGCGACAAGAACAACAGCTAAGCACTTGTTGCCGAGGGGTGTTCAGCTCTGTCGAGGGGGGGGCATGCATCCAGATACTGCGTGTGACTACGCCTACGTGCAACGCCAAAACGATGGCGGCACATTTTAAATCAAAAAGAAGGGCGCACGAAGCGGTCGCAGTTGCAGTTGCAGTTGGTGCAAGTTGCAAGTTGCTGGCGCGCCTTTTGCCGCGTCGATTATTAATTGCAACATGCGGCTGGGAGGGGGCGTGCCAGGCGACTCTCCAGACTGCAGCCAGAAACAGTTGCAATTTTTGTTTCGTTTTGAACATTGCCGCCGCATTGCGATTATCATAATGCTGCCTGCAACAGCAACAGTTGCTGCTGTTGCTGTTGTTGTTGTTGTTGTTGTCGTCGATGCGAATGATGATTATTTTGATAAGTTGCGCAACATGTTGCTGGCATGTTAATTGCTCCGCAACATTGTTGCCAAGGTGTTTGCCGCGCACAAATTGCCGCTTGTCACTGCAAGACTCTGCACGGAAGTCATCCAACAACAGCAGCAGCAACAGCAACAACAGCAGCAGCAGCAACAGCAACAACTATGATTATAAACGCGTTATTGATTTATTAATGCGTTGTCTCAGCTGGTGAAAGGATTTCGCTTTGGGTGCTGCTCATAAATTTCCCGAGCAGAGCAGAGCATTTAAACTGCCGTTTCCTGGGCTGCGCTGCACTGCAGCTTTCTATTGTTGCTGCTGCTGCCCCATGTGGCAGGCAGAGAGTTCAACTCAACTAGACAACGTTTGGTCAGCTGCCTGACACACACACACACACACACACAAACACAGACACAGACACAAACACGCCCACGTTCCAGCAGACAAATGCACTATGGGAAAAAAGCCCAATATGTTGGCATAAACTCTAAAAATACTTTTTTCATTTATTTTTGAATTCGACTTCACTTCCCTCTCCACATCCTATTATAAAAAAAGAGTGTAATTTGTTTACATGAAAACTAGACATAGAGCCGGAAACTGGAAATTTGGCGTAAACTTTAACTTTTATTTTCTCCCCTTTCTGTAAAAACATTAAAAATTAAATTTGTTCTAACTTGAGTATTCACATTATGAAAACCAAATATTTTCGACATACTAAACAGCAACACATTTGACTTAAAGCCAAAATATCGGACTTTTATCCATAGTGAAATGCTGGAAAAAGGGCGCGCTCTTTGCTTTGCTTGCAACATGTTGCACGTACATACATATATACATATAAAATGCAAAATTATTACCCAAAATGATTAGCTAGGGTGTGTGTATGTTGCTGCTGCTTAAAGCAACGATTGCCACATTTAGCAACTGTTGTTGTTGTTGTTGTTGCTGCCACCTACAATATGTATGGCTTTGGTGTCTCCTTTGTGGCACGAACATGACTTTTGGCGGCGCATGCGTGTTGCCTGGCAGTTTGTTGCCATTGCTGCTGCTGTTGTTGCTGTTGCGCTGATTTACTGCGCGGTTGCTGCCAGATAAGCTGGAGACAAACAATAAATGCAGTTTGCATTTTTATATACACAATTTGCAGTTATTTGTGGTCAGACGATAAGCAACAGCAGCAGCAGCAGCAGCAGCTACAGCAACAACAGCAACAGGAGCAGCAAGTGCATGTTGCTGGCGTGTAGCAGCTATTTTTATTGACATATTGCTGCCAGTTTGCGGGTCAGCAATCGAATGGCAATTAAATTAGACGCAACAACAATAATAATAATAATGCTAAACTGGAGCAGCCTTGGGCCAGAGACGATTGCAGTCGTATGTTGTTGTTGTTGTTGTTGTTGTCGCTGCTGCTGCTGCTGTTGTTGTTGTTGCTTTTGAACGCAAAATTTATATTACTAGCCAATTGTTGTTGAGGTGCGCGCCATGATGAAACGGCATAAAGTGACTGCTGTTGTTGTTGTTGTTGTTGTTGCCATTGCTGTCGATTGTTGTTGTTGTCGATTATTGTTGTTGTTGCTGCTGTTGTTGTTGTTGTTGTTTTTTGCGTGCCGAATGCAAAGCATCAAAAGAAAACGTTGACTATTTGTCGGTTCTTTTTATTGTTGTTGTTGTTGTTGCTGTTGTACCTGTTGTTGCTGCTGCTGCTGCTGCTGTTGTCGCCGTGTGCATTGCGCAATGATCATTTTCAATTTTCATATAAACATTATTTTTGTTTTTGGCTTTTTGTTGCGCTTGTTGCCTTCACCTCGTTGAGGCCGCAAATCGTTGCACGTTGCCGTTGCAATTATTTGCTGCCATTGCGCGCATTGCGCAAATCGTCAGCGACAGCAGCAACGGCGGCAGCAACTGCAACTGCAACAACAACAGCAGCAGCAACAACTGTGACAGCTACGTGCCAAGACCACCCCAATAGTCATTAAAGTTTAATAAGCTAGGGATCGTTGTTGTTGTTGTTGCTGGTGTTGTTGCTGGTGTTGTTGCTGGTGTTGTTGCTGCTGAAAAATGATTTTGACACTGCTGCAACACTCAGCTGCATTGCCGCTGCTTTCAAAGCAGTTGTTGTTGTCAACTTGGTAATAGTTGCCAATCCTTTGAATAACAAACGGAATTCTATAATCAAGGCTAGAATGTTGCTCAGGATAAAAGATAAGCAGACAAAATACATAAGTAGATATATTTTGAAATCTTCTATGAAATATTTTATTTAAATATTTTGTACTTAAAAAAAAAATTATCGAATAAATGAAAGTAAAAAATAATATATTTATTTATTAAAATAGAAATATAATTGTTAATAGGTTGTTTAAAATTAAAAAAAAAGATTAGTAGAATTACTAAAACTTGGAAAAAAAATTAAATAAGTGTCAAAATAAATAAACAAAAATGTTGAAAGACAATATATAAAATTAAAATGTATAAAAATTTGATTGTAATATAATAAAAAAACTTTTCTTTCTTTCCGCTCTTGATCCCGTAAATTATTGCATATAGAAAATTTATAATCTAGTTTTTAGTATTATTTAGCTGTATGTTGGTCAGAAGCTGTGCTTGATGCGGTCAAGAAAGATCCATCAAATCTGGACAGCAGCAGCAGCTGGGTGCTCCACTTGAGCAGCTGGACAATTGGACAACAGGGCAGCAGCAACAAGAGCAACAGCAACCGCCAGGAAGCCGTTTAAATGTTAGAAGAAGAAAAAAAAAAAAAAAAAAAAAAGAGTTGCTGGCGCGAGGTGCATAACTGCAGTTCGTGGCACAAACAATTTCCGGGGGCCGACGACGACGAGCCTGTGATTCCCATTCAAGTATTCAAGTGAGTGACTAGCATTTAATCAAGAGCAATCAGTTGCGGCTGCAACAGCAACAACCAACAACAACAACTAACAGCAGCCACAATAATTGCTATCATGTTGCTGTTGTGGCCACGTGCTCCATTTGCAATTGTTGCTGGCAGCAAAAGTTATCAACATTTGAGCGACGATGACAACAGCAACAGTGACAGCAGCAACAACAGCAACAGCAACATTGATATGGCACACGCAATGCCCATTTGTCTGGCATCTGCCATACATATACACACACACGCACACACACACATTCGCACGCACGTTAGTATTTTGATAAATGGCAGCAACATGTTGCTGTTGCTGTTGCTGTTGCTGTTGTTGCTGAGCCGCAAAAAAGATTTATGATTATTGCTTTGTAATTTGTGCTTAAAATATGTGCCGCCTATGTTGCTGTTGCTGTTGTCGTTGTTGTTGCTGGTGTCGTTGTTGTTGCTGCTTTGACTGAGCATAAAAATCAATTAGCCATTCCTTCCACCCGCTGCCACCACTTCACCCCGCCACGCCCCTCTCTACCCACTTTTGTGAAACTGATGAAAATTTGCTTTCAGAAATGTATAAACAATTAATGTTGCTGCCGCTGCAGTTACAGTTGCCGATGATGGCATGCAGCAGCGCCACCTATCGGCAGTTAAATTGATACCACCTATAGTAGCAACAACGACAACAACAACAACAACAGCTACTGCAACTGGAGTCGCCTCTGCGTTGTCAGGCTGTAAGCAGGCAATTAATGTTGCCGCCGTTTGCCAACATTAGACGAAGCAGCAGCAACATGTTGCATGCAGCGCAATTTATTAATGAGATTGCCCAGTTGATTGCGCAGAGTAAAAAAAAAAACAAAAAGTAAAAATGCCAAAGAAAATGTAAAATTGTATATGCCACATGCATTGTTGTTGTCGCACGCACAGCAAAACGGCAGCAACATGTTGCTGTTGCCAGCGGGTGTTGCACATTTATTGAGCGCTTATTAGCTGTGCGTGCCCCGTTGCATACCCCAAATGAGGTGTCAAATGACAATGGACGACAGTCTGCCGTGTGGCAGCAATGCATGTTGTTGCTCCCGTTGCTCCCGTTGCCCTGCCTCCTAACGACAACATGCCCCCCTCTTGTCAATGCTTTGACGCAGCTGGCGCGTATTAAGGTCAAAGAGCGATCGCAATCGCAATCGGATCGTGTCGCCCCAGCTGTCAAACTCAATTCGCCTCCGCAGACAGCAACAACATAGCGACAACAGCAGCAGCAACAGACAACAGACAACATATAACATATAACACATGCAAAGGTCAGCCAGCTGCCTGCCTGAGGCCTATCTCAGCTCCCCAAAGATTGTTCCAGTCTGGCTTAAGGCTCAAATGGTTGTTGTTGTTGTTGCTGTTGTTGCTGTTGCTGTTGCTGTACCCCCGCTTAGCATCATAAAAATGTCAAAGCTTTATTTGCAAGCCTTTTTGTAGTTGTTGTTGTTGCTGTTGTTGCTGCTGGGCGGCTAATTGGCGTGTCATTGCCTGCAACGTTGGCATAAATCTGTTATTTTATACCCAAGTTGTGTGCAACACGGCGCATGAGTAATGTGGCCGCAAACTGCGAACAAAACAGCATTAAGAAAAAAAAAAAAACACAAAATATACAAGAAACTCACAACTCTCCTTTGTGCGAAAATCCATTAAACAATGGCCAAAAACTGTCACTCCGCATATCATTTGACTTGCATTTGCTGCTTTACGATCGGCCCAAAAATACTACGAGTGAGCACAATTCTCCAAACTTAACATAAACTTCAAATTGAATTATCGACAACAACAACAGCAACCGCAACAGCTAGCAAAACGAGAGTCAGAACAGACGCTAAAAAAAAAAAAAATCAGAAACCAATTGCAAATTTATTACAATTGTGATTCATTTGTAACTTGCATGTGCTTTCAAAGCTCTCTTGCAATAGTTTTATTTATTTAACTTTTTCTGTTTGTATTAATTAATGTCTACTAAGAGCAGTCGCAGTATTAAAAGTAGTTGTAAGTACTGAAAGCACATAGTTAGCTTTAATGTGCTTTTAAAGTTCTCTTGAAATAGTTGAAAACACTTAAAGCTCATTAACAGCTGGTGTGTGCTTTCTAAGCTCGCTTGGAATAGTTGTAGGTATGTTTTTTAAGCACATAGTTAGCTTTAATGTGCTTTCAAAGCTCTCTTGCTATAGTTTTATTTATTTAATTTTTTCTGTTTGCTTTAATTAACGTCTACTAAGAGCAGTCGCAGTATCAAAAGTAATTGTAAGTACTGAAAGCACATAGTTAGCTTTAATGTGCTTTCAAAGCTCTCTTGCAATAGTTGTAAATACTTAAAGACTAATTTAAATTCCAGTTTTATCATAATTTTTATACTTGTATCGAATAATTCGTGATTAATCCAATCATAAGTCATACAAATAAATAATTAAATAATCCCAAGAAAATACTAATAAATGTTATGTTTAAGAAATTAAACAAAAAAGAGTATCAAATATTGAGCACAAAGAATTCACAGTTGTATTATTATTTGCGGTATTTTAAAGCGTTTTTTCTTGTATTAGTTGAAGTCGTCAATGTAAATGCAGCTTATGGCCTATGACTATCAATGGCATTTTGTGGTATGTTCAATGCGCATTTAACTTGAGATAATAAAATCAAATGTAAATCATGCACAACATAAATCAACCGAGCACAGCAACAACAACAACAACAACAACACATAGCCTTTCAAATAACGAAGAGAGAAGTAGAAAAAAAAATACCACAGTGGCAGTTAATTTAATGTCAATTTGCTAAAAATAGCCAAAAAAGTAAAACGATAAAAAATGCCGTTAGGTGGGACTCTAAAAATACCAGAAAATACCACAGGCAACAAGTCAAAAACTAAAAAGAGAGGAAAGGTTAAGAGAGAGACAGAGAGTGAGAGAGAGAAAATTGCTGTTGTTAGTAGAATAATGAAACTGAGTTCAGTTATAAAATGTGCAGCGCTTTTGAATTAACTAACGAGCTCGCAAAACCCGTTTGCAAGTGGCAGCAACAGGTGTGCAAAGGGGCGGGGGAGGTGGTAAGAAGAGGTGTGGGGGTGTGTTGAAGAAGGGGGGTGGGGGAGGGGGAGAGGGTGGAATGAAGAGAGGGTGTTGTGGGGGAGCTTATCAAAACGCAGGCACAGCCTCCAAAGTGCAACTTTCACTGGTGTTGCTGCTGCTGCCCACACGCTAATTGCGGCAATGTGGACCACCAACATGCAACGTGCAACGTGCGACGTACAACATGCCACTGACTCAAAAGAAGAAGAAGAAGACGAAGAAGAAGACGCAGAAGCATAAGTAGAAGGAGGAAAAGTTGAGGCAGAAGGAGCAGCACAGGCCATAAACAAATAAACACTTGACTTGATTGTGGCTATGGCCAACAGACTTGCCACTGCAACTGTAACTGTGGCAACAACAGCAACTGCCACTGCACTGTGGCATCAAGTCCAATTTTTTTTGTTAATTACATTTTTGGATTTCCCCCTAATATTTAAATCAGCTGAAGAAAGGGGAGAACGGGAGTGGAAGATAAGATCAACTTGCCCAAAGTATATTTTAAGTATATAATTTGGGGCATTTGGCCCATGGTGCGACAGTGTGGCATTGTCATTGGAGACGCGACTTGCCCAAATCAAATGAAGTGTAATTTATGCAAAATGTGGATCAGCTCGGAGTTGGCAGTGCCCAGTAGCTGAAGGAAGCCCACGCCACATCATTCATGCCACATGCGGCACAGAGAGTGCGAAACGGAGACAAAACAAAACCAGACGGGGAGGGAAGGGGAATTGGAGTTGGAGACCAACCACATAGCAATTATGGGCCACAGCTCAAGTGCAACATACAGTGGCAACAACAGCAGCAACAACAGCAACAACAACAACAACAGCAACAGTTGTTGCAATAATTTCAACGTCGCCACAAATCTGCCAACATAATTTTGTTATTTCACTGCCACTTTGTTTGACGTGCAAATGTTTGGCTTGTGCAACTAGCAACTAGCAACAGTTGCTGCCGTTGCAGGAGCAACACACTGGCAACACTGGCAGCAACGCATCCTGGTTGCAGATGATTTTTCAATTTGTGCAACGGGCCTAAGACAATCAACAACCACAGCAGCAACAGCAACAACAACATGTGCTTGCCACAGACTCTCAACTCACAAGTTGCAAGTTGCAACTTGCAACGGGCGGTGTGGACTCCCGGTGTCCCTCTTGGGGCTACTCTGCGGTCATAAGTAACTTTAAATTATGATGAAAGTAATTTTCTGCTTCAGTAGCTGAGCCGCGACTTCAGCGTCGCTTGATTTACGCAGCGGCAACATGGGGCAGGCAACAGAGGCAGTTGCAGCGGTTGCAGGCGTCGCCCGTTGCGCACTTTTGAATTGTGGCCACACTCTGCTATTGTCCGTTGAGCACCCTTTTTTTTTGTTTCTGTCTCTCTCTCACACTCTCACTCTCTCTCTCTGTCTCTCCTCGCTGTTCAATAGCTTTTGCCAAGTGCAACAAAATTTTTATGACAGCAGCAGCAGCAACAACAACAATAGCAACAACAGCCAAGTGTAAATTAAGTAATTGTCTGGCAGTTGCTGCTACCGTTGTCATTAGGACAGACTTCAGTCGAAAGCCGATATATAAAGACGGGAAGCAACAAACTTCGACAACAACAACAACAACAACAACAACAGCAACAACAACAACAACAGTAAAGCAATCCTTGCCCATGTCGAGAAGAGAAGAACGCGAATTGAAAGCCGTGAACTCTCTGCTTAACCTGCCAAACTGAGGATCATAAATCTTAAACGCAGATAATGACGGAGGAAGCAAAAAGGAGACTGAAACACAAAAAGAGCGAGACAGACAAGGATAGACAGAGAGAGGGAGAATACCCATACGTTTTTTTTTCAATGAACATATTAATTGATGGTGCTGGAAATCCAAACAGAAAATCAAGTTTAATATTAAAATCGAAAATGATCGAGTTTAAGTACACGAAAACTTAGAGTACCCTACCTACCTAATATCCTGACTATACAGTGGAACAATATTCATTTGTAAAATACGAACAGATTGACAAAACACATTATATTCTTTATAATACAACAAATATGGAATAAGCTTTCAATAGTGAAATTGTAATGAAATTCTCCACAGTCACAGTGCTCGAAAAAAAATGTATATTTATTTTCTTTATATATTTTGAATTTTATATAAACACAGTTCACAGTGTGAATCTAATTACTAATGATTATGATTACTAATCATTATTTAACAGGTATGGTTCACACATTCAAGCATCAGCGAAACACGAAGTCATCGAAACGTTGAATTTACACTGAAAAAATTAAATGAGAGCATGTTCGAACTGTCGCAACGTTACAGTTGACGACGCAAAGAGAGCAGAGCGATCTCTCCCCGTTGAACGCAGCTCAGCGCCTGTCTCGTGAGAGAACATAAAAAGCCGAACACACGCATCGTGAGAGAGCAAGCTGTCAAGCGTGCTATTTATAGAACACACGTATTCTATACGCATTCTCTCTATACGTGCGTCGACTGCGATTCCTGTCGCATGGGATAGGCTTTTGGCATTTTCGCAGGTATTAAGTGCAAGGAAAAATAAATACTTTGAACTGATTACAAATTGAAACTCCCTCAATCTTCAACTTTCCAAATGGACCAAATGGATCATAGACATGACAAGAAAATAAGTTAAAAAGAAAAAAACTAAAAGGTCTTTGGGGTTTATTCAAATTTTGGGCGGCCTGTGGCAAGCACAAGTTTATGCAACGTAATAGCCCAAACACAATTAACAGTTGTTCATATTTTCGCGATATGCAATTGAAACTGAAAACTGAAACTGAGAGCTGCGATATGCAAATGAACCGCAAACTGAATTGCAGTTGCAGTTGTTTTTACTGTTGCTGTTGTTGTTGTTGTGCAAATTAAGATCAATTTTCAGGCAGGCAAATCAATAAAATAACAGCGCAGCACCAAAAAGTGCCCCACAGCCAGAGACAGAGACAGAGACAAAGACAGAGTCGGAGACAGAGACAGAGCGACATTCAGAGTCAGAGTCAGAGTCAAAACCCAACGGATGCTGGACATTTCAATTGCTGGCCAATGTAACAGCAGCAGCTGTTGCTGTTGCTGTTGTAGTTGCAATTGTTGCTGCTGCAGGGACAAAAAAAAAACTAATGCTAATAGCATTTTGCATAGCTTGTTTTTGTTTTTGTTTTAACTTTGCTCTTGTTGTTGTTATTTTTAAACAATTTAAAAGCAATTGCAGTCAGGTTAACGTGGCAGGGGCAACTGTTGCAGAGGGGCATGTGGCAAGTCAGTTGGTCAATTTTCATTGATTTGCATTTTTGAGAGTTTCTCTCTCTCTTTCTGTCTCTCTCTTGCCAAGGCTTAAATCGTGTGTGTCAATTCTTCGGGTGTCAGATTTCAATTTCGTTTGTTAAGTTTTCATTGCGTATTGTTGCTGTAAGGCAACAGCAACAGCGGCAGCAACAGCAGCAACAGCAGCAACAGCAGCAACAGCAGCAACAGCAGCAGCAGCAACAAGCATTGGCGGCATTTCTACAAAAGCCGCCGCTGCGTTGCAAGTTTATTAATTCATTTCGCAGCAGCAGCAACTGTTTTGAGTCAGCAGCAACAGCAACAACAACAACAAATTGTCATCCCCCGCGGCTCGTTTTCCATGTGAAATTTGCATTTTCCATATGCTGTTGCTGTTGTAGTTGTTGTTGCTGTTGCAGGCTCCACACCTTTGGCGGCTGTGGTAGCAGTTGCTGCTGCTGCTGCTGCTGCTGCTGATGCTGTTGCTGTTGCTGCTGCTGCATTTGGCCATTGTGTTGATTTATGCGCACATTTTGTGGTCATTTCTCTATGGTCAGTCGACAACAGCAACTACAACTACAACAACAGCAACAACAACTACAAAATGTGACAGCCTTTAGCCAAAATCAGCCAACTGAATATGCATCTATATATACATATGTATGTACATAAATACATGCATATGTATCTATGTGTGTATCTGCAGCATTTGCAACTGTGTGAACTTTTTACAAATTGTTTTAATTTGGCTTTGCTTATTCGCTGATTTCCTCAACTGCTCGTTGTTGCTGTTGTTGTCGGCGATTTTTGGTCAACCCGAATTGCTATTAAAGGCATTTTTACCTGCTTTGCAATTTGGTTGCATATACCACGTCGTCTAATCGCCTCAAGTTGCCTCAAGCACTTTCAACTCACCTGCAAATAGAATGGAAAATGTGAATAGAAAATGTTAATAACAATATGAGACAATAATATGCATAAACGCTAACAATATGTTCAGACTTGGAGCATATTAATATTTGAATTGTTAAAAATATATTTCTTATATATTTATATCACAAAATGTCAGTTGAAACAAAATTTTAAATTGAAACAAAAATTAATGGTTGATTTCTATTTCCATAAACACAATGTATAATTAAGTAATTCAATGTCCTTTAAATTTAATTGATTCATATCTTTCAGTATTTAATTTTATTTTTAGTTTAAGTTACTTTTTTAGATATTTTTAAATAAAAAATAATAGAAAACAATATCAGCAATTAATTTTAAATGATTTTCAACTTTGATGTTGCTGTGAGCTGATTACATTTAACGCCAGCATTTATCACCGTATGTATGATGATTATCATTATCATCATGATGATGATGCTGCATTGCAGCGGAGTGACCCCAAAAAAAGGCGTCGCCTTCTTGCCACTAGACGAGCCCGGCCCAAAATGCCAAGCCAAAGTTATGGTTTTCATTAGGCTCCGTTTCTCGCTGGCGATAGAGTTTGACCAGCACATATATATGTATATATATATATATATATATATATATATATATATATATATATTTACACACACACACACACTGGCAGTTAACACACACCCGCTAATCTGAGCACATAACTTAGCAACGGCCTCGGACTCCAAATGCGGAAGCAGCTCAGAAACGTTGCCACTTTCTAAAACCAAAACCAAAACTAAAACCAAAGAGAAGTCGCCCCAAAGAGTCTCGAGTCTCAAGGCGAGAGACCTGGCAGCTTGTGGCAAGATGAAAATGGGCGGGGAGGCGCGAAGGGGAGCACTGAGAATCCGTTGCCTTATCAGCTTGCCCCGAAAATAGCAGCGCGTAATCGAAATTGCGCATCGTTGCGGCTGTTGCAAGTTGCCATTTGCCAGTTGCAAGTTGCCAGTTGCCGGTTGCAAGCTGAGGCTGAGACTGAGACTGGCAGCAATTGGAATTCGATTAAGGCGGCCGAGGCAGAATGCAATTAGAGGGTGGATGCGTTATTAATGTGGAGCGACGCGATGTGGCAGCCACAGTCTGTGCTCAAATAATTGATATACGTATAAGCCACGAATATAAACTTAAGTGTACACACAGAAAAAAAATGTGATCCCAAAATTCAATCCAAAAATTCTCTATTTTTGAATTCAGAATATTATTGTTAAATTAAAAGAAAATTTGAATCAAGTGGCAGCCATTAAAATAATCAGAAAACAAAAACCTTAAAAGTTCGATTTCACTTTAATAAGAAAAGGCACTGAAAAATCGTACCTGAATTAAGTTTATCACAATTGGTTTAATTGCCGAATTTCTGACCACGTTTAGAAGTGAATTTATTCGGGATTCCCGGATTTTTGCCAGTGTACTCGTATATAGAAATCTATATGTGAACTTGGCTCTGGCATGCGGAAGCGAAAAGCGCCAAAACGTCAGCAAAATGTGCGAAAAATGGCTAAAAAAAATGTTTATAAAAATAATAAAAATAAAGAAGAGGCAAAGGGAGGAGGAGGAGGGTTGGGGTGGTGGTGTGTTGCAACAAAACGCCAACACGCGCCACAAACAACAACAAACACTTGATAGCCAGGCCAAGCTGCGACTTGAGCTTAAGTCAGGATGGTAAGAAGGAGGAGGGGGCTCTATATTAGATTGCCAAGTGGGAGGTGTTCACACACACACACACACACACACACACACACACACACACACACACACGCACACACGCACACATCTGAAGAGCTAACAAGCTGGAGCCAACAACTGGGCCTGTGTTAAATGAAAACGCATTAAAGCTCAGCCAACGCTCAGTGGGCGTTGCAAGCAGCGGTGGCATGCAGCAGAGGCAACTGGCAATCTGGCAACCTGGCAGTGGGTGTGCCAGGCAGCGCCATTGACGCAAACGCCGCACATTTAAAACTGAAGATGAAGTTGACGGTGCCGTTGACTGTCAATAGCAACTGACAGTGCTGCCAACTTGCAACAAAATGTGGCAAACAATTACCAACAAACGTGTAAAGAAGTCTTTCAAAATATTGTGCACAATAAGCGCAAATATATTAAGTCAACTGATCCAACTTTCATTTAAATAAACAAAAAAAAAAACTAAAAAGTAAAAAAAAATTATTTCACAGAAAACGTATGGAAATTAGCTACAAAATTATACTTAGGAAATCCCAATAATAAAATAAAACAAAAAAAATTAGTTTGCAACAAACAAACTGTCATTACTTTGATGCAACAGAACCAATATTTAAGTTTCTTGATCATAATTTGGGCTAAAAAATGGTTTGCTTTTAATGTTTGAAGTGAATTTTTGGTTTATTTATTTATTTTGATAAACTAAGAAATAAATAATGGGATTTTAAATAAAGTTACGTTAATTTTGCAGCAAGTTGGCAGCTCCATTCACTAGTAAGTTGGATATTTAAAATTAAAAATTCACCTTTCTCTTATGTTTAGTTAAATTTCTGCAACACTTGCATGTTGATGTGTTCCAATTATTATAAATATTATTATTAAATATAAATTATTATAATTAAGTTGTCTGATTTTTTTTTTACAACAAGTTGGCAGCATTATACCCATAGGTAAGTTATATAACATAAGTAAATATAATTGTTTATTCTGATCTATGATTTTCATTGGCTACAAATTGCTGCTTGATCTGATCGAATTTGCAACAAGTTGGCAGCTCGTTGGCACGCTGCCCCGCGAGGGGGCTGCCCACCTTGGCCTGCAACGATGATTGTCAATTTACTCGTCCGATGCTGGCGACGGCTTTATCGCTTATTGTCATCTTGGGGCCGGCTAATTAGAAAAACACGTGAGCACGCACAGCTGCGTAGTTGTCATAATTAGAGAACAGACAGAGAGAGAGAGAGAGAGAGACAGGGACAGACAGAGAGAAAAAGAGAGAGAGAGAAGGGTATATGAAAAAAAAAAATAGAGTGCAGATTGCAAGATCACTTTGGTGTTTGAATATTGCTTCGATCGCGACTGGGCGACAATTTGCTAGATTGATTAGCTGTCCAGCCTATATGTTGGTGGTGCCAGTGTTGCCAGTGTTGCCAGTGGTGCTGGTGGTGCAACCGGTTAAGGCAATTAATGCCTTAAATGCGGCTGCCTGGTGTGGCATTGTTAATTAATAAAGCGGCTAACTAAGAGCACAATATATTCTAGGGGCAGCCGAAAGCTAATTGTTAATGCAAAAATCGTTACAAGTTAGAAAATCAATTTTTACTTTAATGATCTGGCTGGAAAGTGCTTATTAAAGCACAACCACGACGATGACTTGCTCCACCATATCCTACTACTCCTATCTCTCTCTCTCACTCTGTCTTTCTGTCTCACTCACTCTTGCCGCCTATAATTGAGCTGCCCAAAGAGCCTTCTCCTCAATCTCAGTCGCCAACTCTTTCTCTCGCTCTCTTTACAGCCCCGTTAGCGGGTGTAAAACACCGCAAAAGAGTTGCCATAAATTATTATGATTGCAAGTGGTGCCATCGCTACAACAACAACAACAACAACAGCAACAACAGCAACAACAGCAACAGCAACTGTATAATGACATATTGTCAGTCGATTGACAAATGCAGCTGAGAGAACCAGAAAAATCGCTCAGGGGCGCAGTAAAAAAGCCAGGCTGGATTTGCGATTGCGAATTGGCTCTTATTATTATTACAGACCATTATAGCCATGGCCAAGACAAAGCCAACACTGTTAGTTACAAACAGTTGTCCATAGAAAGTTGTCTTTAAACATGACTTTGAATATTCACATCAATAAATATATAGAAAAATGTTCGAATATCTGTTTAAAATATAATAAACATATTTTTATTTTGTTTTGTGTCATCGACATTCTTTTAAAAAATTAAAAATATAAAAAGAGTTTATTATTTAAAAATATTTACGTAAAATGTAATTTAAATTTACTTTTTTGCATAATTCAAAGTATGGTATTTATAGAAAATTGTTGTTCAATTACTTATTGAATATTTTGTATTCTTAGTTATTTTTTCATTTCAAATCTTTTGAAAGAGTATCCAGGTGATTATTTAAAAAGCTTGGCAGATTTTCAATGGCTGTGGCAGCGGCAGAGGCATAGACCTGACCACGCCCCATTTGTGGCAGGCAGTCAGAGACACACGAGGCAACAAAACTGTGCTGCAGTTTTCTGTGAACCGCCCGCCTTAAGAAAAGAACAGCAGCAACACACAGAGAAATACAACACAAATATATGCATATATCGAAAAATCAACAAAGCTGCCGTGGCCCAAAGCAAATACCAATTCGAAAAGTGTGTGCGAGTGTGTGTGTGTGTATTTAGGAGGCGTGGCCAGTTGGCAGTTGTTGCTGTTGTTGTTGTTGTTGTTGTTGCTGTTGTTGCTGGCGCGGCGCCTGCCAATGCAGGCCAAAGCACTATAATTAAGTAATGCCGAGGGCATTTTTGAATGCTGCCACAAGAGCAACAGGCAGTGGCAACTCAAGACTGGAGAAAGGGAGCGAAGGGGAGCAGGAGAGCAGAGGGAGAGAAGAGGAGAAAGAGAACGAGAACGAGAAAGAGAGGCACGCAAAGCGACAACTTCCTTCTAACCCAATTTGTGTGTGTGTCTTTCTTCTTCTTTTTGTTTTTGTGTTTTCGCTGCAAAAACTTTATGCAAAATGCTAAACAATATCCGCAACGCGTTGTCAACAAATGACATGAAATTGGCAACAGCAACTATTGCTGCTGCTGCTGCAGCAGCAACGGCAGCAACCACGACGAGCACATTTCCGTTTCAAGCAATTTCCGCGACTCTCTCAAGTCGAGTGCCATTTGATTGGTAAGCAATTTACGCAGCGACAGCAGCAGCAACAGCAGCAGCCACAACAACAACAACGACCCTGACCCGCAGCAACATGTTGCATGTTGTCTGTGTGTTGTTCCCCGCCAGCAACAGACAGCAACATGACTCAAGCAACGAACTTTTGCTACATTTCTTTTTGATCTTGCAGGCATCAAAATGTTGTTGCTGCCTGTTGCTGTTGCTGCTGCTGTTGTTGTTGCTGTTGCTGTTGCTGGCAGCATCCGTTTGCTGATTTGTATATCTAATTTTCATAATCTGAAAAGCATGTTGCCTGCTCAAGCCGCATTCGCTATGCAAGAAGCAACAGCAGCAGCAACATGTTGCAGGAAATCAAGTTGCTCAACGTCTGCCTCATTTGAATGCGTGCAACGACAGCAACAACAACAACAACTGGGAGTACAACCGGCGGCACGTTTAGCAACGCATGTCAACGCAACACAACAGCAACATCATAATCATCAGCAGCAAAGAGTTCTTTGTAATTATCACACAGCTTGCTTCCGGCAACAACCACAACCACAACAACAACAGCAACAGCAACTGCTGCTGCAACCAGTGCAACAAGTGCGTGCAGCAAACATGACATGTGACATGTGTTTGGCTAGCGGGTGGCCAACAAACGCGACATCTTCTAGCTGCTGGCGTTGCACCTGAGCAACAACAGCAACAGCAGTAACAGCAGCAACAACAACATCGTCGAATGACGAATGACAAGAAATGCAAACGAGTTCGGTCCTTGGCCATGGCTCAGACGTTGACAGTTTAGACCTGGCCATGGCCAAGATGTCACTTTTCATTAGGCAGCTGTTGTTGCTGCTGCTGCTGTTGCTGTTGTTGCTGTTGGGTCCGTTGGGATGATGCATGGGCACCTGTTTGGCGCGGTGTTTTAGATTAGTCGCCTGTAATTAGTTAATAACATGGCATGGCATGTCTAAATTGCAGTCGCGACATCAAATTGCTGCTGCTGCTGCTGCTGGTGCGTTTTGATTGATGTTGCTGCGGGCTTATTCAAAGCAGCAGCAACAGCAGCAGCTACAAAAATGTTATGCATACTTTTAATTGATAAGTTTTTAGCACATGATAAATTTTAATATGTGGCAGCTTGTCACCAGCGACAGTAGCAGCAGCAGTAGCAGCAGCAGCAACCTGTTGCCCGTTACGGCAGCAGCAACAGTTGCAGTCCCAGTAGCAACAGCAGCAGCAACATAAGCCGACATAAATCCATTAAAGCCGTACAAATTCCAACTAAATTAAAAGCAGTTAAACTCAATTGATTTTGAGAAGCAACAGCAGCAACAGCAACAACAACACCTTCGCCAACAATAAAAATAAACAACGGACAAGCAACAAGCGCCCAAAAAAACCAAAAGGCCACAAAGATATTGCTGCACAGTCCAGGCAACAAGCAACAACAACGTTGTTGTTGTTGATGTTGTTGGTGTTGCTGTGGTTGTTGTTGTTGTTGCAGCTTCCAAGTCCAGACAGAGGCACAGGCCAAAAGCCTTGGCTCAATAAATTTTTATCGCATCGCATGTGCGTACGTGTGTGTGTGTGTGTGTGTGTGTGTGTGTGTGGGCAAGTCAATTGATCTGGCCAAAAGGAATGCGTTGATATTGAAACAAGAGCAACACCAACACCACCAACAACAGCAGCAGCAGCAGCAGCATCGGAAGCAACAGACAGCAACAGGCAGCAACAGCAACAACAGCAATGGCAACAGAAGCCACAGCAAAGGCGTTGTACAAACACATACATAACAACAGCAACAACAACAACAACAACAGCAACAGCAGCAACAACAACAACAAGCTGGGCCAAAAGGGGAAAAACCTTCGACCAACAGCTTCTCACATGTTGCAAACGCGGTGCGCGCTTTAAGCCGCCTCCAAAAAAACAAAAAAAAAGGCAAACAAAGAAGAAAATGTAAAAGAGAATTGCATAAAAAGAAAACAAAATAAAGCAACAACGAAAAGGGAAACCAACGAGCAACGGCAGCGCATTGCAAATTTGCGAAAACACACAAAAACATGAGTCATATGCCAGCAACAATAACAACGACAACAACATCGACAACAACATGAGCAACAACAACAACGGCTAAAAGTTAAATTTTTATTGTTTGGTCGACAAAACGAACTCGAAGTGGCGACAACAACAACAACAACAAAGACAACGACAACAACAACGACAACTCGCCAATTGATTCGATTAAGCTGTGCGTGCGGAGCGACGAGTCGAGGACATTTGCCAAAGGATAACAGCCATCTCCCACTGACAGATGTTGGCTCGAGGACACACACACACACACACACACACCGTTAGTAGAGAATCCATGTTAAATGTTTTAAGCAAACACAGGAAAGTAAACATGGCAATTAAATTACAAAAGCGAAATTTTCATATTTATAAAATATTGATTATATAAAATGAATTTATAATTTAATTTACTCTTTATTTATATAATAATAATAGAATGTGATTTATAAATTAATAATTAATTTGTACATAATATTAGAGTTATACATAATGTTTAAATAAATTATTTATTAATTTAGAGACAATTAAGATTGATTTATATATATCCTTGCAAAATTCTATTTAAATTGAAAATAAAAAAATAATATTGTTTTTATCATATTTATCAATTTAAAAAGCAAATAATTAAAGTAAATTGAGTACTAAACTTAGTAAATTGACTTCTCTTTAATTGGAATCCGAGTTATTGCATTTATAATTCATACTTGTACTTGAAGTGCTTATTTATAAAATTCTTCGAAAACTGCAATTTTATTCAATTTAGTTTTTTGTTGTGCTCCTTTTGGCAATTTGTGCCTATAAACAAGTGCATGATTATCACACAGCCTGTGGCAGTGGCAGACAGAGAGGCAAATGTGCAGATGGGGCAAGGTATGGAGGAAAGAATGGAAGTGGAGGTGGGAGTGGGAAAGGGAGTGGGAGGACCAAGTGTCGCACAACCTCAGACTCAGACCAAAAGGCAACATTGTCAGTGGCAGCAGCAGCAGCAGCAGTTGTTGCACCCACGCTAAATAGACATTGCAACGGACTCTGGTATGAAATGCCAATGGGAACAGCAGCAACATTGGCCACATCGGCAGCAACATTGGCAACAGCAGCAGCAACATCGGCAACATTGGCAACCACAGGCAGCCAGCCTTTGGCATTTAACTGACCCAACTGCAAATGCTGTGGAAGCTGCAAAGCTGCCTGCCACTTGTGCAACAGCAACAGCAACAACAAAAACTTTCTCTGGCCAAGAATGCGCGCAGCTGCAACAGCAACAGCAACAATAATAACAACGGCAACGGCAACAGCAACATCTGAAACGCTGCTGGCCAAAATGCAACGTAGTCCAGTTCAGTTTTAGTCCAGTCATTCATGCGCTTGGCCAAGTCACTCACACACACACACACACACACATACACACTCATACACACAGCTCAGTTAGTTAGAGTTGCTGCTGCTGCTGCAACAACAACAACAACAACAGCACCCGCCGCGTGTCGATTGAAAATTTATGATCACAATTTTGGTTAATGCATTTTCGTGTTTGTGCCATGATTACCAAATGTTATTCACGCTCCAGTGAGTGTATTCACATGTACAGTGCATGCTGTATGTATGCGCGCACACCTCGGTCGCAGCAATCAATGCCAAAATGGCGCGGGCGCATTGCGACTTTTTGGTATTTACGGTTAACTAAACATTCCAAACAGGCCACGACAAAGTCCACCAACTTGCCAACTGACCAGGCTAACCAGGCTTACCACCTACCACAAACAAAACAGAACAGAGTTGCCTTTACTCTACAAAGTCAACTAAAGTAAAGTGCAACAAAAAACTAAGTATAACAAATTGCGCAACGATCGTTTGTCAATTAACTAATTTGTTAATGCACTTTATTTGGACACTTCTCTACATTTAGTGTCATATGCAAATTAATATTTCGAAATTAACAAGCATCTTTAAATTATTTTAAATTATATTTGTGACTTGTTTATTCATGTTCTAAAGTATAGAAAAACAAACAATTCTACTTAGAAATTATTCGTTGGCAAATGATTCAAAAAAATATATTTAAAAAAATAATACTAAATCTTTGATTTAAATTAAAGAAATTATAATTACAACCTTAAATTTAATTTCAATTTCGTAAGCATTAAAATATTATAAAAAAGTTTAAAAACTGCAGTTAATTTAGCATTTTTTTAAATCAATTAAAGTTTAATACGTTTTATTTTGAATTTCCAAACATGATTTTTAAACTAAATTTTTTGAATTTTTTTCTTTTGTATTTAAATGTGCGTTTGCTATAATTTTTAATTTATTATAAATTGTTTTTTAATTTTTGATTACATATATTTATTCAATTATTTTTCATAAAAGGTTCTCATTGAATTAAAATATCACTATTTAGAGTTTTCTAAATAATTTCATATTTAACGTTGAATTCATTTCAGCTGCAGCAACTCTGTCTGCAGCAACTGACAGTGGCAAGCAACATCAGAGGTAGCAGCAACAATTGCTGCCACCTCGTTGAGCTCGTCGAGCAATTTCAGCTGCTGTTAACATATTTTAGGCGTATTTCCGTTTTGTAAGCTGCTCTCTCGCCTCGCTTAACCGAAATGCATGTGGCATGTGGCAGCATGTGGCAGCATGTTGTTGCTACTGCTACTGCTGCTGCTGCTGCTGATGTTGTTGCTCCCATTTTTGGGGTTAGGCGTAGGATTGTTGACTCGGCTAATGTGTCTTGTAATTTGCATGGCCATTTGTGAAAAGTGAAAAGCGCGCCGCAAACTTTTTCTCTTTTCGGCTATTTCGTATTTTCTTTTTCTTACTCTGTGAAAACCTCACAACTTTTCGGCAGCTGTTTTTCCAATTTTCCTATTTTTCCACTTTGTTTTTTTTTTTTTTTTTGCGTAAATTATGCAGCACATTTTTACCGTTAGGCGCATTGGATAAACAGTAGCACTTACAAGCGCCTTTTATGGGCGTGGAACGCCAAGGGGGCGGGGGGAGGGGCCGAGCGGTGGCAGCTGACCAAAATTGTCGCTCGCTTTTTATTCAAAACAAGAGCCGCTGCCCCATTGCCTGTGCAGTTGGCCAAAACCAAAACCAAAAAGCTGCTAAAATGCTAAAATAGTAGAAGAAAAAAAAAACGGCTAAAAAAGAGGCTAAAAAAACTGTTTATGGTTATGATTGCGTCTATGCGAATGCTAAATATGCCAGCGAATGGAAATGTGATCGTCGTTGTTGTTGTTGTTGTTGTTGTTGTTGTCGCACACGTGGGCGTATGAGCAATGCAGCAAGTTGCCAGTTGTTGCTGTTGCTGCTGTTGCTGTTGCTGCTGCTTTCACACACAATTAGCGTGTGTTGCTTTGGCTGCCGTTTTTTTGTCCCATCTCTGTGTGGGAGATGCGAGAAATGCCTGGCCATAAATCATGCCAAGACTTGGGCTATTGTCGTTGCCATGACTGCTGTTGCTGCTGTTGCTGCTGTTGTTGTTGCGTTGACACAATCAACAGCAAGAGGAACAACAACGACAACGGCAGCAATTGATTTGGGCAGCATTTGAGCTGCTGATTGCTGCAAGTTGCCTTGGCTTATTTATTCAGTGTTCGCATTTCTTTTGACTAATGATACTAAACGTGGCAGCAGCAACATGTTGCTGACACGCGCGCATCGTTAGCAGCAGCAGCCAGGTGAGAAAGCAAACCAAACCAGGTGCGTAGGTGTCAACTAACCAACATAAACACACTCCACACTCGACTATTGCCAAGGCTTAAAGTTTCCTTGGCAATGTGTGTCATTGTTGCTGCTGTTGTCGTATTCGTTGTTGTTGTTGTTGTTATCAGCAATGTTGGTGCTGCTGCTGCTGCTGCTGATTGTGCAACTGTTGCTACTGCCATTTGCAACAGCACTCGACATACTTAAAATGCTTTGTTGCTTTTATTGTTAATGATTGTTTTGTTGCTGGAAATGCAGATTGTTGTTATTGTTGCTATTGATGTTGCTGCTGTTGCTGTTGCTGTTCTTAATGCTAGATTGCTGCTACTTCTAATGATCCATTGTGGCTGCCGTTAGGTATTTTATTTACATTTCTAACACTTGACGTGCCAAAAGGGTTCAAGTTGTTGTTGCTGTTGTTGTTATTGTTGCGGTTGCTGTTGTGTTTGCTGGCTATAAATGGCATGCTGTTGTTGTTGTTCTTGTGGCTGCCTGCTGCTGCTGCTGCTGCTGCAATTCGACACCTGTTGGCGCTTCATATCAAAGCAGTGCGCACGTGACTGTTGCAAGTAACAGCAGCAACATGTTGCCGACAACAACCGCCTTCGCTGTTAGCTTACGATCATAACTCACACACTGCAATCGAAAAGCAATAAAAGCCGAGCGCCGCAGCCACTTGACCATCATTAAAAGCCAAACGATATCCCAGCAACACAAGCGATAAATCCAGGCAGGGACAACAGGTGTACAACAGCAACAGCAACAACAACAGCAGCAGCAGCAGCAACAACTGAGCAGGCAAAGCAGCCAAAAGGCCAATGGCAAACAGCAACAGGCAAGGAATGATGAAGACAGAGAGGGAGAACGACAGAGACAGAGACAGAGAGAGAAAGAGAGAAGCAAAGAAGAAGCGAAAGATGTGCAGAACAACAGTTGCCTTTTGTGGTTGTTGCTGTTGCTGTTGTTGTTGTTTGCAGCTTCCGCATTCGCTTGTGGCCTTCGTCGAGCTTTTGACACCAGCAACAACAACAATCACAACAGCAACAACAACTGAAAAGGAGGCACTTGATTGTGGGTCTCTGGGTAACAATGCCAAACACCAAAGAAATAAGAATAAAAAAGAATGAAAATGCAGAAGAGCAACCACACACACTTGGGTTAAGCTCCTTGCCCCATCAGTTCTGACACTCGACGTTTAGCAAGTTGTCGATAGGTTCTCCATGGTCACTTTATCATTAAGTGACGGCATGTGCAATTAATTGCATACGTCTTTAATTATTTTTTAAACTTTTAATCTGATTAAGAAACTACAAGTTAATGACAAGTTAAACACAAACTATAGAAATTTAATATGTTCTGCAGAATAAATTAAAATTAAAGAAATAATAAAAATTATTTAAATTAAAAGACTTCTTAGATAAAAGAATGCAACTTAAATTATAATAGCCCAAAAAGTAACAAATTATTGTATACTAACAATGTATATTTAAAAATGGTTTAACTAATAAAAGCAATAAATGCAACTGAAATTGAGAGAAACGATGCCACTTCATGCGTATTTGATGGACTGAGAGAGAGAGAGAGAGAGAGAGAGCAGGGAAAGAGTGAGAGGTTGGTATGTGAAAAACGCGAAAAAAGAAAAAGCGTCAGCGTAGAAAATAACCCAGAATGGCAGCAACTGCGGAAGAAGCAGACAGAATAGCGCGCGTGCAACCTTGAGATAATTTAATCGTTTCTGTTTGAGAGCAAACACACAAACTAACACACACACACACACACACAAACTAACACACACATGCCAGTGATTGTCGATCAGTCGGAGCCAAATGCGAAAATGCCAACAAACAGTTGAAAACATTTTACAACGCAAAGCAAAAAACAAAAAACAAACCAAAAACCACGCAAATATTTAGCCAGACATTTGTGTATTAAAAAACATGAATAGAAATTGCAACGGAAGCGGAACTACTTATCAAAACTCAAGTTAGAGCTTGAATTTGTGAATTTGCAAAACATCGATGCATCGACACCGATAAAAAAACATCGAAAAACATCGAGAAGTATCGCTGAAAAAACCTCGATGCAATTTTACATCACTAGTTTGAATTCAAATTGCACTTCTATAACTCGAATTTCTCTCTAACTCGAGCTAAATGAGTGACAGTAAAATTAATAAACTTTAGAAATTTCCATAGCTCGAATATTTCCATAGCTCGAACCTTTTCTTTGGGTCATGGTGATTCGAGTTAGGGAAGTTCGACTGTAGTTCCACTCACAATATAGAAGAGAGAGCTTTTAAACTTTAAATCGATTTTTTTATAATATATTTTTCTGAAATTATTTAATTTTAGATTTAAATGAACTGCAAACTTCAAAGACTTATTATATTAATTAATTTAATTTCAATAAAAAGTGAACTAACATACAATAGTAAAGAATCGTGGCCTTAGCTCTTTGCTGAAGAAAAAAGAAAAAAGATACTTTTTGTAATAATAATCAGGAAATATAGTTTCAATTTTGCTATAACTAGTGATTACAGAAAACAGAATTTGGTAGGTTAAATAATTAATGTTAAAAATTCATAAAAATTTAAAAGGTATCGGATTTATTGACAGCTGAGAGGAGAGTAGTTAACTAGTAGCAACAATTTAATGTTTGAATGTGAAGCATGTGTAAACTGAAAGTCTCAATACGAGTAGTGTTCGAAAACGCTTTAAAAGATCGTCATTTGTGTGTGTGTGTGTGTGTGTGTGTGTGTGTGTTGGTGTGTGTGAAGTATGCACATTACTCGCATCATTAGATTTCGCTTCCAAAAATAAACAAAGATCGCCAAATATCAGAAGAGGGAGAAGAGGAGAAGAAAAGAGAGAAGCAGTGAAGAGAAGGTAAAAGGTGGCAGAGAAGACAAATAGGCAGAATTGAAAAGAAAGCATTTCTTTATCGATGCTCAATTGTTGTTGCCAAGCACTTGAATTGAACTTTGCACAAGGCAAAATCCACAGACAGCGAGGTCTCAATGTTGTGGTTGTTGTTGCTCTTGTTGTTGTTGCTGTTGTTGCTGTTGCTGTTGTTGCTGTTGCTGCTCTCATCGTCAGCAAACACTGATAAATTATTTGACAGATTATATTTGCGTTGAACTTTGGCAACAGTCGGCGGCTGCATTAATATAAATAAGAACACACGACCCAACTGTGGAGCAAGTTTTACCGAAAGCAACTCAAAAGCCAGCAAGTGCCCGACTAACAGATACCCTATGCTTTTACCAAAAATATATACTTAAAATGTAGTTTAAATTTGCTCATTTGTAGCATAACTAAATAAACTATAAAAAATAAACTCCCCGACTAACGAATACCCTGCAAACTGTAAGTTTCGCAATTGTCAACTATTTTGACGCAATAAATTGAAGACAACGTTTATTGAGTCGACAATATATCACATTTCAGCTAAATATCAGACTAATAGATACCCTGTAGTGGCTGAAATCGCATAAATATATTATGACCAGCTCTACATGTTCAACAAATCACAGCAAAGATCAATAAAACTGTAGTAAAAATTACTTTTCAGTGGAAAACACGACTAACTGATACCCTGTAGATGCATTAAGCTGAAATAATTAATAGTTTTTAGCTCTTTAAATGCTTTTAATCATAGAAAGAATAATTGAAGTTGCAACAAATATGATTTTGCATAAAATGCACGACTACTAGACACCCTGCAGTGATATAAATCTTAAGCCTGAGCAATTTACTCGTAGCACAAGTTCAACAATTGAAATTAAAAACAATTTTAGTTTGTAGCTGTAAAGTAATTAAAGTTAAATATAATTAAATTAAATTCTGTCTCAAATTACAGGGTATACAGAGTGACATTTCTGGGCAGAGAACATGGGCTGCATGTCAAAATTAAGTCGTTGTGGGCGATGTTGTTCTTCGCATACTTTATAATACGCCTTTTCAAGCGTTTTTATGGTTCGAGGGTATGCAAACGCCTAGAGAGAAAGCATATGGTCGAAGAGAGTGAAGAGGGAAGCAAGGAGGGGGAGAGGGGGAGAGGGGGAGGGGGGAGGGAGTCCAAGGGGTAACAGGTAGGCAGCTGGTGCAGTCAGTCTCCCCTCCTCAGAGTTGCCAGTTCGTTTGCTAACAAATGAGCGTCATGTCTTTGCCGTCGCAAAACAAATCTCAGCAATTTTTTATGATAAATAACACCAGCAAGCAAGAGCGAGACAGCGAGCGAGTGAGTGAGATAGAGTGAGAGAGGAAGAGGGAGAGAGGGGCACATGAATATGCACTTGGTATAAGCAACTAAGCAGGCTCTAATATTTAGTGTTTGGCCCCCGAGCGCTTAACGGAGTCGAAGTTGGAGTCGGAGTCGGAGTTGGAGACGCCTTGAAATAGACACAGAGAGCGGAGGCGACTCTATGCGTCGCAAGGGGTGGGGCAGGGGCAGGGGCAGGGGCAGGGGGGACTCTCGAGTTGGCGGCTTGTGCAAACAAACAAATCGCTGTAGATTTATTTTAGTGCAAAGCGCACTGCAAAAATTGCTCAGGCATGCGTGGGCAGTTAGTGCGAAAGAGATGCACACTCCGAGCAGCTACACTGGACAAAAAAAGAGTTTGATATTGCAGGATAAAATCCATTTGATGACTTAACCTGATTCAAGGACAATTTGGCAAACTTCTTAGCTGTCCTTTGAGCCTCCATCACCGGATCAGAGATCTTTTGTGTATTTGTACCTGAAATATTTGTCATGGAGATTCTTGTTGGTGGTCAGGTGGCTCAGTGGCTAGAGTCAAAGTCCTGCCACAATTCGCACTCTCAGTTGGAAAATCTTAGGTTCGATTCCCACAAAATGTTAAGTTGAAAAATTCATCAAAAATTAAGTAATTAATTCGTTAAAGTTTAAAAGTCTTACAATTCAGTGATTGTCCACAAAAGTACAGATTCTAAACATAATAACAAAGAGTAAAAAAAAATAATAGTTTTTTGATGTATCAATTATAATTTTTCTGCAAGCCTCAGACTTAATTTTATTGTTTTTGTTTCTATAACTATCTATAACTTCAAGTTTACAATAATTATATTTGTGTTACTTTGTCTTTTTTTTTCGTTGAATTGTCAAATAAAATTACTTTTTGCTGACTGCTTTAAGTCTACAAAAGGACAGATTCTAAATATAATAACAAAGAGCGAAAAAAAAAAACAAATAGATTCTTGATGTATCAATTATAATTTTTGTGCATGCCCCAGACTCAATTTTATTGGTTTTCTTTCTATAACTATCTATAAATTCAAGTTTACAATAACAATACTTTTTACTTTGTTTTTTTTTTTTCGTTGAATTGTCAAATAAAATTACTTTTGGCTGACTGCTATAAGTCAAGCTATAGTAAATAAATAAATAAAAGAAGGGAATTTTTTCAGTGAATGTTTGACGCTTCTTTGACAGCTTTAATGCTGCTTATTAACAATAATATTGTGAATACATGCATAAATAATAAATGCTTAAATCAAAGCGCAAAATTCATGAACTGGAATTTAAGAATGCTTTTTTTTCTGTGTAGAATGAGAGCGAAGGAGAGAGAGAGAGAGAGATGTGGCAGCTGCACAGTCGCGTTGCGGCAGCTTGAAATCGATGCGGTATTGAAAAATGCGCGCTTTCAACGCGGTAATTAAAAGATGAATCGTTCGGCATGTGCAAATCTAATAAGTTGACTCGAGACGCCACAGCGTTGCAGCAACAACAGCACCAGCAACATGCGGCACTTGCAACAAATGACGCGTCATTAAGAGCGATAACGCCCCATTTTGTGGCAGATATGAGGTTGCAACAGAGGCAGCGGCAGCGGCAGAGGCAGCGGCAGAGGCAGCAGCCAGGTAGCTACCTATGATTGATGCCTGCTTTTATGGCTAACGGAATGTGGTATGCAAGTTGCAGCCACTTGGGGCAGCTGCCACGCATTGCCAGTGAAAGTTTCTCCCCTAACCAAAACAACAGCAATATGGCAAAAGGAAAAGGAACAAGAGGAAGAGGAAGAGGAACCTAAGCTAACGGCACTTCCCATAGAAGTCTCGCACATTTCGCTGACAATTAAGAACAGCTAGCAGCAGCAGATGCCACACTGCCACACGTGCCACAACTTTCACTTGGCACTATAAAAACAAAAAAAAAAAAAAAAAAAAAAAAGAACAGAAGAAGGGTTGCCAATATTCATTAAACTGATAGAAATCTTCACCCTTAAAAGTTGCGCATCATGAAATTGGGTCAACAGAAACAGCTGACAGACAGACAGACAGACAGAAGTTGCAAGAGGGTGCGAGAATTATAACGGTGACTGTGACCCTCAGTAAGTCAGTCTAACAGTCTGTCAGGCTGTTAGTGGATGTATAAAGTTGGTTTCTCGTTTAGGCACTTCACTCACAGGGGAAATATATGTAAATATCTATAATATACATATATCTATATATAATAAATATAAATAAACAATTAAAATATTATTTGTATCATCGACAAAATATAAATCGACATGTCGAGATATCGACATACTATACCCAAAAAAAAAAGGAAAACGTTATTGTAAATTCAAAATACAGCCAAAAATTTTGACTTGTAAAATTTCCAAGTCGAGAATCAGATCTAGGAAACATTTCGATTCATTAGATCTCATAAATATTGCTGAGAACAAAGCATGTAATTAAACTTTAACTTCAACTAAAATAAGCTATAGTTATGGTTAACATTATCTAGTTAACATTGAAATTGTTGACAGAAAAAGCAAAGATAGTTCGAAGAAAAAAGTATATGAGAAAATGCTTTTATCAAAAAGTTCAGAAAGACGAAACTGTAAACAAGTAAAATTATATAAGTATATATGCTTAGAGTTGAATTAATTATGAGAAAAAAGAGAAGAAGAAGAGCAAGAGTGAAAATTAGTGAGAATTTAAATTAAGTGAAAACAAAGAGAGACTTGATAGAGGGCGAGAGAGAGAGAGGTGAACATAAAAATATATGTAAATGGAATAATATTTTTGCAAAATAGCTTGCTTTAATTAAAGAAAGGATATGAGAGAAAGGAGAGAAAAAGGAAGAGGAACAGAGAGAAATGACTATTGAATCATACTGATTTACCCATAAACATTGTGAGTTCTCACTTGGCTTAATTCAGAGTCGCAGAAAATGAATCGGTTGAAAATTGCAGTCTGCACTTACCTGAAAATAGAATAAAAGGCAAAAAGCGGCAATTAGATAAAGATAATCATAAATACAGAATAAAGAGAGAGAGAGAGAGAGAGAGAGAGAGAGATATAGAGAGATACATTAAGAACTGGCTTATTAATAAACAATCGATCAGCAACAACAAAGCGAATGCCGCCTTGCATTGTGTGGCAGTTGTTGTTGTTCTGGTTATCGTTGTTGTTGTTGTTGTTGTGTATTCATTGAATGGATTGAGATTGGAATGAAGAGAATGGATTGCTTTGGATTGGTCGGCCCCATTACATAAGTGCGAACTGCAATTAAGCGCAATTCAATGCAGACTCAGAGTCAGAGTCAGTCTCAGAGTCGGAATTGGAATTGAAGTCTCAGCTTCAGAATAGGTTCAGAGTCAAGTGCACACTTGAGGCTCTGTTGACCGCAACAAGAACTGGAACTGGAACTGCAACTGCAACAATGCCAACTGCCATGGCGAGTGCTGTGAAAATTGATTAAACTCATTCATCAAATGTGTGGCAAGTTCAAATGCAGCTGCAACAGCTCTGGCGATTGCCAATCGCCAATCGACAATCGACAATTGCCAATTGCGTGGCAAGGAAATCAATTGTGGCCTAATGAAATAATGCACATTTCAGGGCCACAGCTCAGAGAATGCAACAACAATAACTAAATTAATAATAAAAAACCGACAACGTCACACGCTGCGTATACGCAATAAACAAACGAATAGCTTAAACAAATGAGCAAAGAACTTGTCAATTTGCACAGCTATAGCATATCCTGTAAATTAAAGCAGTCTGATTTATTTCAAAAGCTCAAATAGAACTCGATTTAAATGGTAGAATTTATATAACACACACATATTTTTAATATCCATAAAAAAATCTATAAAAATTACTTTAAACTACTAAATGAAATTTGCACTAATGTGCTCGTCTTTACAGGGTATGGCACTAATAAATATTTATAGTTAAACATGTAGGAAAATAACTTTTACAAAATGGCTAAAAACGACAACTTTCAAATGTCCAGTTGGATGGCGAGAGAAAGGCAACAAAAAGGCGTGGCCACGAAACTTACTTTATGAACAACAGCAACCACAACTAATACAAACACTAACACTAACACCACCACAACAACGACAACAGCAACATTGCGTATGTGCACAAAAAAAAAAAAAAAAAAAAAAAAACTCTAAAAAATGAGGGAAAAAAAGTCTGATATGATCCAATTCAATTTAAGCGCGTGTCGCATGCAAACGACAAAAACAGCAAATAGCAAATTGTTGTTGTTGTCGCTGTTGTTGTTGTTGCTGCTGCTGCTGCAGTTGTTGTACAAATGCAATTACAACTAAATACACAGACACGAAGAGTTGACACCACCGCCAACGACGACGGCGACGACGACGTCGCACTTTTAACTCCGCCCACTTTTCCCACACCCATATTTTTTGCGATGACGACGACGCCGTCACGATACAACGACAACAACAACAATTGCATTCAAGTTAAAAGAGAGAGGACAGCAACAACAACAACAGCAACTGCTTAACTAAATAATGCACAACCCACAAATAAATGCAAGACTAAACTTTAAATGCTCTACAAAGAAAAAAACAAACCACAATATAATATAAAAAAATCAATTTTTAAATCATAATAATAATAAAAATATATTTCTTTTTAAGTTATAAATTAAATAAAAACAAAAATAAAAAGAAATTAGTACATTTACTTTACAGTCAACATTTAGAAAAATTACATTTTTGTTAAGTATGCTTTGATCTTAATAAATTTAATAATAATTAAATAAAAAATAAGTTTTAAAATAATAATAATAATTTAAAGTATCTTTCTTTTTAAATTTTAAATTTTATAGAACCTAAAATAGTATTAAATTAATACATTTACTTTACAGTCAACATTTTTAAGAAATACCTATTTATTTTTATTAATTAGGCTTTGCTTTTAAAATTTGTAATAAGAATTTAATGAGAAAATCAATTTTAATATGATAAGAATTAAAAATTTATTTCTTGTTTAATTTTAAATTTAATGAAAAAAAATTAGTAAGGAATTTATAAAAAATACATTTTTACTTTTATTAACTATGATTTGCTTTTGACTTTATTTAAAAAAGAAATAATGTAATATGTACTGTTTGTTTTTTATTTACACATAAAAAAAAATTAATTTATATTTTGGAATGATTTACAGCGTTTTTTAGAGTTGTCATGTTGTTGATTACAGGGCAACTGTTAGTCAAGCAGACTCTAATTTTTATCCACACACATTGGTTTGGAAAATTTGCATTTTCTTATTAGTTGTTTGTCTTAGTTTTATTGATATTCGAATACAGTTCGAGTTGATTTGAGCGAATCGTTTAAGAAACTCATTTGAACTTCCTTTTCAGCATTTTCAGCCGCACAACATGAGTTTTCATGCCTTTCACTTGCCATTTTCCCATTTGCCTATAATTGAATTAAATTTATGAGTGTTTTTTAATATATATTTGTGTGTGTGGGTGTTTTTTAAATGAAGAGCTGAGAAAAGCAGGCATCGAACAAAACGCTGTTCACACCTGAGCATCATCGTCTCTGCTTCAGTTTTCAGTTTTCGTTTTGCTTTTCTACTTAGTTTTTTTATTTTTTGTGCTTTGCTTTTTTTTCGCTTTTGTTTTGTCTATTCTCATTCGCATCTGTTGTCGTTGGCTGTCTGTCAACGCTGACGTTGATGAAAAGCGTTGCGGCACTCGTGGGAAAATCAGCTATGCTCGAGCTCTTCCTCTTCCTTCGCCCCTTCCTGTCCCTTCCCACTTCTTGTCCTCCTTCCCATCCACCGTCTTCCACCTCATCTTCCTGCCTGATTCTCTATGTTGTTTGCCACGTTTGCGGTTGGGTGTGTTGCTGTTTTTCGGATTTTTCTTTTTTCACTCTTTTAGTTTTATTTATTTTTGTCTTTTTTTGGTGTTTTCGGTGTTTTTCGTGTGGGCTGATGAAAAAGTTTCGCCGCAATTCGTTGCGCTGCATTAAGCAGAGCACTGCAACAACAACAACAACAACGACAATAACAACAATTGCTATGCGAAATCAGCGCTTTTGTTTTTGCTTTTGTTATTGTTGTTGTCGCACCTGGTTTACCTGTTGGCTGCAAAGATCACTTTTTCCTACGCCTCTCTTCTCTCTCTATCTTTCTCCTGTTTTTTCTCAACGCCGCTCTCTTTTACACTCACTCTTATCATAAGCACACGCATTCAATGACGCCCTTTCCACCCGCACCGCCGCCTTCCTCTTAGCCCTGTCCTATTGCTTATCAGTCGCGGTTGACGTTGTGGGCAGCGTTTATCGCTTGCTTGCATATGCACTTCTATTTCTATTTCTATTTCCAATTCTATTTTCATTTTAAATTTCTTCTGCCTTTTGTTTTTGCCAGTTTTGTTTCTAATTGAATTTTCGAGCTCGCCATTTCAATTGTTGTTTTTGTTTTTGACTGATAATGACGAGCAAGCCAACTGATAAACAACAACAATAACAACAACAACAATGCTGGTTGGCAACGACAGAATGTCTGCTCCACAACGGCTTTTAAATTGTTATTGTTTTTGTCTTTTGGATCACCATTAAGTTTGATGTAAAATCAATTTCTGATTCCATAAACTGTCTATATAGATGATACTAATATATATATTTTTAATACAATTCGCAACAATCGAAATTTAAATACAAGAAATAAGAAATATGATTAATATATTTAAATACGATTTTAATTTTATTAGATTAGTCTAATATTTGATATGTTCAAAAAATAAAATATTTTCAAACAAAAAATCCGAATTGTTTTTTCGATTTATAGAAATACCTAGAAGGCTGCTCTTAAAAACAACTAGTTCAATTGAAAACATCTAAAACTGAATATAGACAAAAAGTAAAGACTTAAAAACGTTATGAGCCCTCTTAAAAATATAATTGATTTTCAACATTTTCAAACAATCCCACGCATCTTAATCTATATTATACATTCAGTGTAAACGATATGAAAATAATCGATGTTTTCCTTAATCTTTATTTGGGACTTTACACACTTTCAAATAGGGAATAAATTACAAGTCCCAATATTTTCCACTCATTGCAATCATTTCATGCACAAGTCATGTTTATTTCTTTGTTGAGCATTATATCAGTATCATCTTGGAGTTAGTCACGATGTTAGTGCGTATACTTAATGCATAACGCGTATACGCGATGTAGGCGAATGTTTGTTTCATTCAATCATTCCAATGCGAACTTGACTCACCCTGTTTGCTTATGCAGCAGGCAGCGACGATTCACACACGATATACAATAAATCGTTTGTAAAAAAATTACTAAATTATATATATTTTCACAAATGTTGAAAATTCGTTGTCTCTCTTTCTCGCTCGCACTATTGCACTTATTTCTTTCTCTTTCTATTATGCGAAAAACGTGGCGTTCATTTCTTGTGCGCTATAATAATCATAATAATAAATATATAAAGAAGGAAAGAAGATGCAAACACTTAAAAAAAATATAATAAAAACGAAACAAGAAAAAAAACAAAAAATTCGCGATAACAACAAGAACAATAATAAAGCGCCAGGCAACGGTAAACGGTAAACGGCACGGACTGCGTCCAAAGGAATTTGCGCTTATGAACACGTAGACGCAATGCGACGCTGACGCCGAAGTTGACGCTGTCGCCGCTGCAGACGCAAACGCAAACGCAATCGCAGGCGCAGACTTGAACGCGACGCAGACGCGGCGGCGACGCAAGCGCTTACTCCGTTAGCTTAGCAGAGCAACAACAACATCAACAACATTAACAACAACATCAATTGTGACGCGTATAGCCTTGAGATTGCAGTCAAGCAGCGACGCATGCGTTTTGCGCGCGTTTTCCGACGCACTGTAAAAGCGGAAATTTGCACAGCCAACTAAAAAAAATCTAGTAAAAAGAAATGTTGTCGTTGTTGTTCTTGTTGTTGCTGCTGTGAAGGCTGTTGTTTGTTTTGTTGATTGGATGGATGGATGCGTGTGTCTGCCTGTCTGTCTGTCTGTCCGAAAACCCACTTAGAATGCAACGACAACGACGCACACAAATAACTAACAGCGACTGTAGTAAAATGACAACTGAAACCGCAGGCGAAATGAAAACGAGTAACGACAACACCGACAGCGACTGCGACGCCAACGACAACGACAACGGCGACAGCGACGTTGCTGCAGCTGGCTGCGCTTGGTGTTGGCGTAGAAAACGATTCTAACGCAGCAACAACAACAAGAACAACAACAAACGTTCTTTATATTTTTCTACTTATATTTTTTGTTTTGTTTTCTTATTGTTGTTGCTTTTTTCGCATTTTATTTTAGCAAACTTTTCACTTTTTGACGACGACGACGACGCGACAATTGCACTCGCATTCAGTGTTGCCAGTTTAGCTTATTTCCGGCTAGATCTAGCATATTTGAAAATGAAAAAGCTTGTACAATTTGCAAACAGCTAATAGCCTGAAATAATAAATATTTAATATTTAAATGGCTCATGATGATTTCATTGATGATTTGAAATGAAAAATTGATCAAATTCGTCTTCTTAAATGGGATCAGATTAATGACACTGTCAGATTTTGTTCAGAGATGCTTGCCTATAAAGATGCAGGAAAAAATAACCCATACTTGCCACATTAATATGTTAGACCCTTTCAAAAATAGATAAATATTTAAATGAGAAAGAAAATGATGAAATCGATGATTTGTATCCAATTTAATTTAAATAAAAAGCTAATGATTTTGTATGTCTTCTTGCATTTAGATATATATATTTTTTTCAGGACTATTTTTTTTTATTTTTAGCTTAATTTAGCTTATTTTTACTCAGAATCTAGCTTATACGGGCGCTGAACACCTGGCAGCACTGCTCGCATTAGATGTAGAGCAGCGACGAGAGAGCTTCAGCGAGAGAGCTTTAACAGAGAGCGTAAGTGTGCGAGCGTGAGAGTGAAATAGAATATATGTGTGTGCGGAAGTGCAGCGGGTGACGCAGCTGCGAATAAACCGCAAATATTGCAAGGCCAAACGCGTGCGAAAGAGCGAGCGCGTGTGCGTTGCTGTGTAGGTGTGTGTGCGTATGTATGTGCGTGTGTGTGTGTGTATTTATTTGTGGCTGCCTGGCAAGTGTAACTGATCGCATTAGATGTGCAGCGAGAGCGTCGACAATGTCTCCATAACCGTTTCTCAGAGACTGCTCTCTCTCTCTCTTTTTCTCTCTTCCCCAGTGATCAAACACTGCCCCCCACCATCAGCAGATCCGTCCGTCCGTCCGTCGCTCAGTCATCGCAATCGCATAATGCACGCGCGTGCCCTTGAAAACTTGACCCAAACGGGGCACAGCAGCTGCCAAAGCTGACGCTGACGTTTAGCGCTAACGTTGCAATGCTCCAACCCCACTAAGATCCATCCTACCCCAAGCCACCCCAACCCACTCCACCCCACCGAGCACACACACCAACGTGATGTTTGCTAGCAAACAAAAGAAAGTGCACAAATTGTTAAAATTCTTATAAATAAAATGAAAACAAGTTTCGTGCATGTGAAAAAGAAAACAAAACAAATTTTTAGGGAAAATTGCAAAAAGCCACGAAAAATTCGCACACATGTGCCTTTGTGTATGTGTGTGGTGTGTGTGAGTTGAAAGCCAATGTCCAACAATTTTCATTGCCAAACACAATTTTTATACAAATGTGGTTCGGTTTTATGTTGTTGTTTATTCTGCTACCCTGTATACATTAGACATGGCTAAAGGCTATTCTCGAATTGGGTAGTGGGCAGACATTTTTGTCAATTTGCTCACAAAACGAATACCTTTATATTTGGCAAAATTGGCGTCACAATGTCGCCTTCTTCTTCGCCGAGCAAAAGAAAAAAGCACAGAATTCGATATTTTGAACCAGGGATTAAATTCCCTAACCGAAACCATAACCTTTAACCGGTAAAAACAGATTGAAATTTCAAACTGAAGAATATGGAAAATAAATGTGTGAATGAAACATTAAGAAAGTAATGAATTTCTAATTATTATTATTATATTATTAATATAATTATATTTTTGCAAAGAAATTTTTTTTTGTGAACCGAAACCATACCGGTATTTCAAAACCGAAACATACAAAAACTTTATTCAATGATTTTGCGTAGCCAATAACCGAAAACCTAAATGCGAACATAACCGAAACCGTAGCCGAAACTGATATTCGTTTCGGTTTTAATTCCTGCTTTGAATATAATTTGCGCAGCAAATGTTTTTGAGAAACGTGCAGGGTATCTGGCAGTCGAGTATGTGTGCCAAATGCATTCCTTGGTATTTTTTGCTTAGTTGCGCAAAAATGGCAAAAGCAACAAAAGAAAAGTCAAAGAGAGCAAAAAGAAATGCAAAATCAAAATAATGCGCAGCCAGACAAACAACATCAAAAGACTGCGAGACTGCATGACAATAGACGACGAATCCAAGAGGAAGACGAAGACGCCGATGAAGAGTGCGAGCTGAAGATGTGCGGCGATGCAGCAAGCAACACAGATAGAAAGAGAGAGCGAGATGGTGCGGAGAGTGGAGAGAGTGCGATTGCAATTGCCCATTTCTACACGTTCAACGGTACAAATTTAAACGTATGTAAGTATATTTATAGAGATATGTACATAAGTGATGTATGTGCATATGTAATGATGTTTGTCTGTATGTTGAAACTGTGACGTTTGCGGGAAGTGCGCAAATGAGATGAAACTGAAGAATTTGAATGTTTGAAAGCCCGAAAGGAAAATGAACTTAATTAACTGCACTGATTGTATGCCATTCAAACAGCTAACTACAGTGATCACTCCTTAAACGTTATTTATTAATTGCCGTAAATATATTAAAAATTTAAATTAAAGCAAGTAATTGTTTCTTAAAATTTACTTTCCAGCTTAAAAAAATTCCTTTTTAGTTTACTTTTTCTATTATTTTAGATATCACTTGCGAGCGATCAATGTAGTTTTTTTGCTTTGCAAAATTAAACATTTTGCTTACATATTTAGAATATATTGCAAAATCAATAAAGAATTTAATAAAAGTTGGAATGTAAACACCATTAAAATGTGCATTAAAACCAATTTACGCTGCTCAATGTGGGATTTGGTTTACAGAATTTGAAAATACATTTTTCATCTTAACTTAGTTGTTTGAATAAGTGATGAGAGCTTTTCCAAATTAGAATTTATTCGTAAATCAAAATATTATAACGAAACATTTTTTTTTTTTCTTGGAAAACGAATTAGAAATACAGAGATTCAAATATAAAGTAGAATCATTTTAAAAATTTTTTGATTACCCCTGATTTTTAACTTATTAATTTGTTTTCGTTTCAGTAAAACTTAAATTTAATTTTAATTATTTAATATTACTTAATTTTCTTTTATTTCTTAACTTTTACTATAATTTTTTATATTCAGTTTGGTCAACTGTACTTAGTAAATAAATAATAAATTTAAAAACAAACTTAGCTATTTTTAAAGAAATTCGAGTAAGGAATAAATGAAATTTTGTTCAAATTAAAAAAAAAAGAGAGGAAATCCAATATACTATCCTAATAATAATGCCTGAATCCAGGCTTCGTTCGTAATATAGACGAAAACTGTTTCTTCATTTTAATTCTTCTAAAATATATGCTTAATGTATTTCGACTGTCAGGTAAAGTCTAATGACATTTTGCTTACTAATTTCAAGTTTGGCCTTTCAATATGCTCTACATTTTCTAATGAATTCCAAATACCCAAAACTTTCGATCGTAGGGTAAAACGTGAAATTTCTATGCAACGATCTCGAAAGTGCATGAAAAAGCAAATGCGAATTTACATACATGTATGTACGTGTATATGTATGTGAATATCTAAGTGTGTCCGTATTAGATCTTATATAGTACATACATATGTACATACATACATGTGTACATAGTTTTATGTGCGCACGCTGCCAATTGCGAAATGTTCAAGGTCGCGCGGCGAATGCACCTAACCCAACAACAACGACAACAACAACTTGAGCTACAACAACAACAACAACAACAACAACAGCAATAACAACTATAACAACAACAATGAGTATACAGTACGCCCGCATACGCAAAATGTTTGAGTGTTCTACAAATTGCAAACTAGTGTACAACAACAACAACAAAAACAATTTGCGCTCGTAAATTGCAAAAGCGTCGCAGTCGCGGTCGCGGTCGATGTCGCGGCAAGCGTCGACAGCAAATGAATTTCACTGTCAAGGTCGAGGAGCGTCGTTCGGTTCTGATGCGCAACGCAATGCGATCGCTGCAGCAACAACAACACCGACGACGATAGCAGCAAGCATTGCAGCAATGGGAGAGCCACAATTCGGGAGAGCAGTAGAGAGCGGGAGAACGGGAGAGCGCACGATGGCGCGTGTGGGTGCGAGCGCGTTCGACATTGACGGAAACGACGCGCTGCTTATGTAAGCTCTGTGATAGGGCGTCAAATGTGCATACACATGCATGTACATACATACATACATATATGCACATACACGCACGACGTCAACAGACGCGTCGCTGCCAGTGTTCTCCCTGCCTCTCTCTCTCACTTCCTGCAGTTTGTCGCTGCGCTTTTTAAATCGCTTGGCGTCTGTATTTCGTTGTTGTTGTTAGTGCTGTTGTTGTTTGTTTTGCTATTCGCATGTTTTTCTATCGCTGCAATTGTTTTTCTCAAGTTCGCGGCTCTTGTGCAATTTGTCAGAGCACACACACACACACACACACTTATTTCCCCCTCTCAAACCACCCCCCGCCCACGCAGCATATGCGTAATAATTCACAAATTGCAGCGTGCGGTAAACAAAAACAATCATAAATCAAAAGTTGAGAGAGCAGCCGCTGGTCGAGACTCACGGACGCCACGCCCTGCACCCTTTTGTGCCCCTCTAACAACCCCCCCACCACCCCCCGCCAACGTTGCAGCAGTATGTGCAAAATGAAGACATAATTTGACATAAGCGATGTTAAAGTTCAACGTTTCGGCCCACAAAACAACATCAAAGGCAACGCCAAAAAAAAGCTCACAAAGCTCATTATGATGATCATCAGCTGATGATGCTAGGCAATGATTGACTTGGACTTGACGACGACGATAATGTCAAAGACAGTCGCCGTTTGCTGCCCGAGTCGAAAGCGCGAACTCCCGAGCACCCGAGCCCCCGCTTCGGCTCCAGTTCGGTTGGCCGCTTAATCATGTTCAAGAAAAAAAAGTGCAGTCGAATGCAGCGCCTGTCAAAGCTGCGATTAATCTCACTCAGAGAGCGCAGCAACTGCAGAGAGCGAGCACAGCTTTAGCACAGTGGCACCAAAGTGAAGTGAAGGGAATTGTGTTATAAAGTGCAAAAATATGACTAATATTTTAGAAACAATTTTGAATTGAAGTAACAAATTAGTTCATTAAACTCTATTGATATATATTGTTTATATAATAAATTGTAATAGTCCAATAGCAGTATCTACTCTCAAAAAAAAAAAAAAAAAAAAAAAAAAAAAAAACGCAGAATGATGGCAACCTTTGATGAATTCGGGTGCAAAAATGTTTCATTTTATTCAATATTGAAATTGTAATGAAAAATAAACAAAAAAATTCCAAATTTCAATATTCAATAAAAAAAAAAAACTGGTGGAGACCCCCTAAAAATTGTTTCATCTAAATTTATCATAAATCGCCCTTTTTGTGTTTTTTTTTTTTTTTTTTGAGGGTAGATACTGCTACTAGACTGTTACCTTAGCTACACATACATAAATAGTTTCGAGCGCAGATCATAGGCCTATAAGCACGGTGACAGCGTCATTCATAATTGAGATATGAACTTGGTAATATTTCATAAAAAGCCAACTGAGCAACTGGACAACTGAACAACTGGTCAACTGGCCAACAGGCAGAAAAGTGCAGAAGTGAAGAAGTGGAAAATGTGGAGAACTGGGCAACTGGCCAACTGGCTGAGCTGAGCTGAGTGCTGATCGGGGCTTGTTCGTCTAGAAATAACTTAATTGTCACTCAATTACTCAGTTTTCAGCTAAAAGCATTCATTGCTCTGGCTTAACGTCAGACGCCCACCGAATGTCTACAAGCAGGGGATGACAAAGAGGGGGGAACTGTGGACGCTCGTTACCCGACGATGCTCGATGCTCGATGCTCGATGGCTAGGCGTGAATAATAGGCGAGAGCCAGAGTTGCGGCCTGAATGAAAATTGATGAGTTGCGACAGTTTTTGGCCAAAGGGCAAAAGCGGCTAAAAGAAGCCACAAACAAAATAAAATGCAACAAAAATATCTCGCTCTCTATACCTACATATATATATATATGCACATACATGTATTGTATATAAGGTTGAAAGCAAAATAAATCGGGGCACGGCTCAAGACGTGAACGCAAAACAAAACAGCAAAAAGTGGAAAATGAAGAGTAGAAAATGCGGCAAGTAGAAGAGTTAAAATACGTTTGTCATGCTTTTCAGTTCAGGTTGGAGAGTGTTCTTGGGTCCTGGGGCTGCATTCGGGGATTGCCAACTCAATGCAACCATCAATCAAATTTACTTGTTTATCCCACTGTACTTCTGCCCATGTGTGTGTGTGTGTGTGTGAGTGTGTTTGTTTGTGTGGGTGCTTCGACTGTTGTTGTTGTTGTTGTTGTTGTTGTTGTTGTTGTTGATGTTATTATGTTTTATTGTGAGAGGTCGCTCATAAGTTCAAATCGCATTCGATTTGTTGGCGATGTTTTGATTGACGCCTCAATCGAAGCGTCTTGATTGAAGCTCTTAACTTTTGCATAGTGCACAGGTTTCTTTCTCTGCAAATATTTCAAGTGGTTTCGTCTGCCCACAAGAATGCTAATGAGCTCGAGCTAAATTGATATGATTGATTGATTGATTGAAAAGGCCTGCTTGAAATCTATGAAGAAATAACGATTGAAGTTTTTCAACTTGACAATTGATACTGAATACTAGTACTTTTTTTATGCATATTTGATTCATCGATTTGATTGATTGATTGGTTTAAATATATGATTTAAAAGCATATAAATATAAGATTAACACTGTTTGTGTTTGGATAATTTCAAAACTTAGAACTCTACATTATGATTGAAGTATTCGTTACATTTTAGTCTGGATCAAAACTGTGCGATGATGGTTTGTCAGTTTCCTCTGAGCCATTTGTCTGTACATGATATGATTAAATCATTTTCTACCCTCGTCAATCTTGATTGAATAAATGTTTACTTTTTTCTTTTGCTCAACACTTTTCATACCTTGATTGATACGATTCTTTTCACATTAAACTTAAGTTGTATTAATATATATTATGTTCTACTTGTCAGTAACTTATGATTGACGCATTTTCTATCCATGTCAATCTTGATTGAATCAATCTACAAGATGTTATATATTTATCATGATAGATGCGTTTCTGTTCACACTAAACTCTCATTTGTGTATGAGAGTTGAGTTCACATGGTCTCGCCACCACATAAATCCTAATCAAAACAAGCAACAAGATGCGAGAGTTGGAGAATCCCAGAGAAAGAGACAGAGAAAAAGACGGAGACAGAGAGTGTGCATCTATAAATCCATTAATGCCATTTACCGCATAAACATAAAGAAAACGCTCCACAAACTCGGCTCTAACTGCAGTTTCAACTTCAACTCCAGCATCAACACTCAACGAGAAGTCCAGGCGATAGACAGAGATAGAGACATAGAGAGAGGGAGAGGGAGAGAGAGAGAGAGAGAGAGAGAGAGGAAGAGAGAGAGAAAGGAGACCTTGGTAAAGGCATCTGCACGGCGAACCATCACCAAGAATTGCAATTGCTCCATAAAGTAAAACTAAATTGCTCAATAATTTTGTCCACATTTGATTATGTCTTTTGGCCAAGGCAAGAGTGCGATCGTTGCTCCAACTACAATAACAGCAACAACTACAACAACAACAACAACAACAATAGCTACAGCTTCAACTTCAACTTCAACTTCGACTCGAGTCGCAGTTTTGGCCCTGCGAATTGCAGTCACGATTGTTTGCCGGCGAATGGAGCCCACAAATTCAAAACCCATAAAGACATCAAAGCAGCAACGCGTGTAACAATTTGCCAGCCAACAACAACCAGCAACAACAACCAACAGCAACAAATCCATGTTGTTGAACTGGCAAACGCAACAAAACGCAAATTAACAACGGCAACACACAACACAACACAACACAAGACGGGGCAAGGAGAGGAGACTGCAGACTGCAGACAGCTGAAGACAGAGGACAGAAGACAGAAGACAAAGACGCGGTCGGGTCGTGGCTGCTGGAGCCTGTGACGACGACCTGACCAGGCTACAACCAAACAACCAAACAACCAAGCAACTAAACAACTAAACAACCAGGCAGCACCCGCACAACAACAAGCTGCAACAATGCCAACTCTGCAGCATTTAATAAGGCGACAATATCAATACCCTTTCCAAAATGTTCAAAAACAAAAGCTTGTATCCCAATTAACTAAAGTTTTACAAAAGCAACCACAATATTTTAATATTTTAATTCTTAAATCTACAATTTTATATGCATAGAAATATTCAACTGTTCTCAAAGATAGCTTCAAAAATGATATAATTTCGAAGTTTATGCTCTCCAATTTCACAAATATTGAAACTATTTTGCAAATTTCAATGTCCTCAGAAATTCAAGTTTTAATTATAAAATATCATATATTTTAGTATGAGTCATTGATGATTTTTTACATAAGTTATTTATTTAAAACAGAGTTTATTTGACAGGGCATTTGCCTCAATGAACTAAGTATGCTAGAAACGAACACACGATCTACTGATCGAGAGTGAAAAAGAAGAAACAGAGAGAAAGAGAGAAAGAGAGAGGGATAGCGCGATAGAGAGTGAGAGGAAGTTTATTCCCGAGGCGTAAGACAACGTTCCCATAATTTGTGATAAGAGGATTCCGCGGGAGAGTGATCTCGCCCACCCACACCCGCACCCGCACCCACACCCACAACCCGATACGATCCTAAGGCCGATCTCAAGCCACACGTTCCGTGTGGATCGATGATGGCGCCTTAGATGCCGCCGGGCTACGATCGATGTTGCAGCTGAAATGCTCATTAAAAATGTAGAAAGCTCAGAGAGTTCGTTTCTCTCTCTCTCTCTTTGTCTCTTTCTCTGGCTGTCAGCGCTAATCGCACGATCTTAATTTACAGCAACAATCGCAGCAGCAACAACAACGGGAACAGGACGACTACCGGCTAACTGAAGAGATCGGCGATCGCAAACGATCTAAGACTTGGCCAATTTGGCGAACGCAACTTTCGCTTTTGGCTGTTGGCTCTTGGCTAACGATCGTCAATCGACGGCAATTTATTATTATGCAGCGTTTGTTGCTTCGCATTTTAATTCAATTAAAAGTCGGTTAGAGATCATTGTAATTATGCTTAATAAAAAACAAAAAAAAAAACTAAAAACAAAACTCAGTCAGACCAATTGGCCAACAACCGATCGACCAGCTGACTGTTGAAACGGTTCATGTGGAGAGACCGTCTACATTTTGATCTCTTTTTTTATTTTGTTCAATGCCAAGTGGAACTGTCGTTAGAAACTTCTATATTTGCATTCATCGGGATGAGATCGACGAGGGACAAGGGTGTCATCTGTCAATGGGCATTTGGATTTGCTCGGAGAAAGGAAAGAATAGATAGAATAAAATTGAGTAAATTTATATCTGGAGTAAATTTATAATGGAACATCACTAGATGATCAACTAGATAGTATTACAATGATCGTAACTGAAAGAGAATGTTAATGATCTGATCTTAACTGTCAATCTTAAAGATACTTGCAGTTGAGTCATTAACGATCAGTGTTGATCAGTAAATTTAAGAAATGTCAGTGAAATAATTTCAGTATTAAGCAATTCTTACTCCATGGAATTCTTCTGAAATGTTGTCTCTCTCATTCAAAATAAGAAGAGACAGTTTATCGGCGAATTGAGAGATCAATTCAGTTATGTTTTAATCGACTCAATTCTTTTTCTATGTCGATCATGTGGTTTTTGATCCTGCTGCTTTTTGTCTGCGCTCCTCTGTCACACAAACATGACAAAACGTTGCTGGAAACGCATAAAAATATGTTAAATGTTGCATGTTGTATGCTTTGGGGGCAACATCAGCAACAACAACTGCAAAAGAAAAAAAAAACATTATAAAGCGGCAACAAGAACGCGTGGGCGCACAATAGAGTTGTTGCCTCAATGTTGCAGTTGTTGTCAGTGGTTGTTGTTGTTGTTGTTTTGGGCTTTTTTTATTTTTGTGACATTTTGTAACACGCGCCTGCCAAGCGGCATAAAAATTGACATATTATAATGTCATTGGCGTTCCCGATTTGCGCCACTGCGTCGACTGCCACAATTCGTCAATGAGCGGGGCATGCCGCGTGGGTGGCACCACCACAGCAACCAAGTTGCCACAAGTTGCCACAATTGTTTGTTGCCTCGTTACGTTTTGTTTGTTTTGACAGGCAAAACGCACTTCAACTTCGACTTTGGCTTCTAAAAATTTGTCTGCATCTATTTTTTTTTCTTCTTGATTTTTTTTTTTTTTTTTGTTGCAAGTCTGCAAGTCGCGTTTGTTGTCTGTTGCTTTTGCCACAAGACACAACAACATTCTTATCAGATTGTTGCCCATGTTGCTGTTGTTTCTGGCAGCCCGCACTCCACAACAGAAAGAGAGAGAGAGAGAGAGAGAGCGAGCGAGAGTGAACAAGAGAGATCTTTATCAAGACGTAGGTTCAGACTGAACAACATGGCAAATCAGAAACAAACAACACATACAACAACGAGGAGACACAGCAACATGTAATGAAAATTATGACAAGCCAAATGCCTGTGCAACAACAACAACAACAACAACAACGACAGCAACGACAACAACAACAACAATTGCAAATAATAATACAAAAAAAAGTAAATAAAACGGGAAAGGAAAAATTATAATTCAATGGAAAATTGCGCCCACACACGCGTATCGCACACACACACACACACACACACACACACACAATAATTGTTGAGCGGAAAACGTTGACGTTGTCGTCATTGTTGTTGTTGTTGTCGCTGCCAGAGTTGTCAATTGCCCCAAATTTTTTTTTTTTTTTTTTTTTTTGCAATTTTTGTCTACACTTTAAGCTACAATTTCCCAAAAACACAAATCGAAATACTTGAAGGAAAAAACATTCATCAATCAGCTAAAATAAAGCATTGTCCTCTCTCTCTCTCCCTCTCTTTCTCACTGTCTCTCTCTCTCTATTATTCTCTCGCTTTTTAGCCAATGTCAAGATCAGGCTGTCGAGATTACGATTCGGAAAAGTGGATCACTGAAAAACTGAGCACAGCTGGTGATTGAATTGAATTGATTCGAGTTGAGGCATTGATCGCACTCAGAGATCTCTTGTGATCAAAATGCGTGTTTCACTCGTTTCGATCGTTTCTACGATTTCCGATCAATCGAATCGATCTACAGCTGATCCACATAGAGAAATATCTAGTTGAAGTTGACGAAATTTAATTATTTATTTGTACTCATCAATTCCATTAAAATCGTGTCTCATTTTAAAACCAATCCATGTTTAATAGGTCACAGTAATTAAATATCCAAAAAAAAAAAAAAGTGCATTTTTAGTTGATGGAAAATAATTTTGTGCGAATATTTTTTTTTTTTTTTTTTTTTTTTTTTTTTTTTTTTTGGTTTTGTGTTGCCACTGTGCGAATATTTAGTTATACTCTTTTCGACATCATCCTCTGTTGATCTGGCCGACAAAGTGGCTTAAATTCTTAGTTTAAGATTTGTGCGAATCTTTTAGCCAAATTAGCATATCAGCTGGCCGAAAGGCATTTTGGTAAAAGAATTACAAATTGCGGCAACCGTTAGGCGACTGTCGAGTTGGCCATGTAAAGAGTGAGAATATCTTTAGCCTGGTCAGCCCATTGACAACCGACAACCGACAGCAACAACAACAACAACTACAACAGCAACAACAACAACAACAACCACAACAGCAACAACATTGGATTTGTTGCTTTTGTCGTTTATCACGCATCGCTGTCAAAGTGTCACTTTAACTTAACGTTGGTGTAACGCCAAAAGATATCACAGACAATTCTCCAAGTCTCCACAGACCGTCTCCCCTTTCCCCTATCCCCTACCCGCTGCCCCTTCCCCTTGCAGCTGGTTTTCCTCCTTCCTCGGGTTAATTTTTTTTTAGTTTTTTCCTTGTCGAGTGGGAAAAGCGGCGGCTGCGCACGCGTAATAACGCATAATGTGCCAACAACAACAACAACAGCAACATACACAACAGCAACAACATCAACAACAACAACGACAACAACAACAACATCAACAACGACAACAACGACAAAATCACGTTAATGACAGCGTCGACGTGCCTTGAAGCTTGCCCCAGTCTTAGTCCACCTTATTGGTCTTCCGCTCTCTCCCTGTCTCTCTCTCTCTCTCAGTCTCTGTCTCTGTTCCGCAGGCGTAGACCAGCAATCGCCGCTGGCTTAAAAGCCAAAGCAAAAAAAGGCGGCCTAAAGCCAACTGCTGTTTTGTCACATCATTATCAGTTTGGCCGAGTTGAGAGCTGAAAACAGTTGACCAGGTCTATAGTCTACAGTCTGCAGCATTGGTGGCATTATTGACATGACAGACAGACAGACAGACAGACGGACAGACATGTCAGGTGTGAAGGAATTCGCCACTAAATCATGTTGTGCGGGCCATTTTGATTGGACAACATACTCTCGAGTCTCAAGTCTCCAGTGTCGCCGTCGTTTTGGCCAGGCTCTTAATAAAGTCATCTAGCGGTTCGCATTAAACGCAACAACGCGTCCCAAAACACTGTCCATCATAACACTGGACATATTAAAACTTATAAAAGCTGTAGAAGCTGTTTTAACAGAAGTTAATTACCAGATTTCAGCTCAGCTTGTAAGCTGACAGCAGATGCCCTTAGCATTAGCATTAGCATTAGCATTAGCATTAGCATTAGAATTGTCCTTTGAATTGTGAAGGTGATAATTATATCTAAATACTAATATTCTCACTATTATTAAGAATATGATGATTATCATCTTTAGTTTTATCTATGAAATTTTTATATATAATGTGTATTATCTTAATCAATTTTGATTACTATTGCGATCATTATTATTTTCACGTTCCCTATAAATTATTATTATCTTATTTTAATAATTTAATAATTTTAAAAATATTTAATTATTAGAATTACCATAATAAATAACATTCGAGTTGTGATTGTTGTTATTATTTAGAAATATTATTGTATCGAATATCGTTATCATTTTCATTACTATTATCCTTGAAATTTAATTTTTTCATTATTGTTTTCCAGTCTTTAGTCATTCATTCATTGCAATTTTAAATTTCCTTTTTAAATGCCAACTTCATGCATTATCTAAATATTTTTAATAAAATAATATTATAATTCATTTGATTGTAATCACTTTCTATCTCAATTATTATTTTCATAATAATTAAGAATATGAATGCATTAAAATTATCAGATTCATTACAATAATTAATATTATTGTTATTATTGTTGTTATCAATTTTAATTACAATTATCATTATGTCTAGCATCATATTAGTTTCAATAATTTCACTTAATCGCAACTGTTATAGGTAATTGATTTTCGTGTAGCACAGTGTTGACCAGCCACGTGGCAAGGTGGCAACGGGGGCAATGGGGGCAATGGGGGCAAGGAGTTTAGTGCGAAATTAAAACGTTTAGTGTGCTGCAAGATGAAATGGAAGTTGAAGTTGAGGTTGATCAAGTCCCAGTCGCAACAAAAAAAGCGCCGCTTGCGCCTTCTTGCCTTGTTGCATGAATAATTCATAACAATGAGCGACAGCAGCAGCAACAGGCAACAGCAGCAACAACAACGTGCAACATGAAAGCTGGCTCAGTTATTAACTGGCATTGGGCACAAAAAAGTGAAAGCTCATAAGGCAATCAGTCAAAACGTCATCAATAGAATTAAGTAATCAACTTGGCGAGCCAACAAAACTGACCACACACAACACACCATTCACAATGTTGCAAACGGCAAGAAGCGTCAAGAAGCAGCAACATGTCATGTCCATGCCACATGCAGCAGACAATGGGCAGCTGGCGGAGGCAGCAACAGAGGCAGCAACAACTGAGCATTGATTGTGGTCAAAAAGGAGTCGCCCAGAGAACAGCACAAAAGGGCGAGTGGCAGGACCACCAGCAAAAAGAGAAGCCAACAACCGACTGAGAGACAGACTGAGAGACAGACAGACAAACAGCAGTTGGCACTTTTTTTTGCCAAACTTGTTGTTGTGTTGCCTGCCTGCCTGCGTTTCTTCCTGCCTTATTTTTTTTTTTTTTTTTTTTTTTTGGTTGGCCAAGTTGCAAACGGACACGGGCTAAAAACAAATGTCGATAAAGATAAGGAGGAACGAGGCAGAGCCCGAAAGTCCGAACAACATGTTAATTTGGCAACTGGGCGCTCGCGAATCAAAGAAGCGGCAGCTTCTACTTGCAACAACACACATTTTAATACATATCTTTTGCATTTTGTTGTTTCTTATTTTTCTCTCGCATAAAGCGCGTGCCACGTCTCGCGGCACGTTCCAGCTGCACATTGAGCAGCCTGCCACAAGACGCACCACATTTATGTAAATTTGTTACCCTCTTTTTTATTTTTTTTTTTCATTTATTTTTGACTCTGTCTGCGCTAATTATTAGCATGCCCCATGCCACTTGCCACAGGCCACATGCCAATAAAATGTCTAAAATAATTATGAAATTAATGTGCAACTCGTACGCTGACTTTGTGCCCATCATTATTGCAATTATTTTAATTGCAACTCGTAAAAAGAAAAACAAACTCGTATTAATTTAACATATTCACAAAACTAGACAAGATCTGTGCGAGAAAGAGACAGCGAGAGTAACAAACAAAACAAATGTTAATCGTAAATTTTAATTAGGCAAGCATGGAAATTTTAAGGTCATCTACTCAGACATCTAACAAAATATAAATACATATATTTAGCATTGAAACCATTAAGCAAGGATTAATCTCCAAGTTGATGTGGATTTAGCTTTACTCTGATAACAATCAAGTCGAGTTGTTTAATTAATAATTCATACTTAATACAGTTAAGCATGCCTAAAGCTTAAATGAGCTTTTTATAATTTATTGATTGATTGAAGCGTCTGAGCTTTATTACGTACACACTTAATATTAATTTTATTTACACTTTTAACTCCACATAGATATGTTAGCTTGAAGAATAAATGGGCTTTCAAGACTTAAAAAAGCTCTTATTGATTTTAAACAATTTTAACAATCAAATCGAATTGTTCAATTATTAATTAATATTTAATTCAATTAAGCACGCCTAAAACTTTAATGAGCTTTTTATAATTTATTTATTGAATAAAGTAATTAGAACATATGCAAATAAATGTTGTAAATGAGTTTCTTGGCTCCACTTTAAATACTTAAAGTCGTAATAAGTCTTGTTATAAATGTTATTTACACTTTTGGCCGTAGATAAATATGTAAGCTTAAGGAAATAATGTGCTTTCAAAACTAAGAAAAAGCTCCTATTCAATTTAAATGTTTTTGGTTAGCTTTCCAGGCTGTATTTTGATATGCTTATCAGTGCAGATGTAAACGAATTCCAAACTTAAAACTAAATTAAAGAGCTTTAAAATGTAAGAAAACCAACAGCCATAAGAACAACAATAGTTCCTATAGTTCTTGAAATTGTTTAGAGTGCAATTTGCAGTGGCCTCCAAGTTCAACTAACATTAAAAAAGAAAAGTAGAAGCCGAAGTTGAAGTTGCAGTTGAAGTTGAAGCCGAAAGATGCAGCTGAAGACGCGGCTCGAAAGATGTGGCAGTGGCAGCAGCAGCTCCCCAAAGGAATGCGGCGGCAAACGAAATTGGCAAGAGAAGAGGCCAAGTTAAGAAAAGAGACGAACAACAGATGGAGGAGGTGGATGAGGAGAAAGAGAAGAAGACAATTCGAATTGCGTGATTTGCGTGAGCGTCGTGCGTTGACTGACTGACAAACTGACAAACTGACGAACTGACTGACGACTTTGCTGCAACTGCAACTGCAACTGAGACTTTGACTCTGTCTTCGACTCTGACTTGTTGCGGGAGTTTTTCCAGCTGCAATAAAAACAACAACAAAACCAAAATTACAATACACATACGACCAAAGATCCATTCGCTGCTAGAGTTGTGGCTGGAGTTGCAGTCTTAGCTGTTGGATCAGTTGGGAGTCTTCGTCTTCGTCTTGACTGTCTTGGATACTTGTGGCACACACCAACACAACACAATTGAAATTCCACTGCTGCAGAAATTGCATTTCACGCTGAAAATGCGTGCTCTGCGTGCAGCAGCCTAAAGTGCAACGATAGCAACATCAACAACAGCAACAGCAACATCAACTTCAACTTCAACTGCTGCGGCAGCAACAAGAATCAAACCATTTTCCGCACACTCAAGACGAATAAAGAATACCTTATGCTAGTGATCTAAATAAATCGATATACATATATACAAAAATATTTACATATAAACAAATATTCTGATATGACTTAGTGTTGGAATAATATCAATGAATCTGTATTTATTAGATTTGCTATTTTCAATAAAATTAACTCATGATTACATGTGTACACTGAGCGAAATGTATAATTTGAAAATAATATTCATCTGGTTTATTCGACGAGTCAATGATTCGTATTTCAATGTCAACAATCGTCATCAATCAGAACTAAATTCAATTGATTCGTTGTTGCTTGCTCGCCGACGAAGCGGAAGCCGACATGCTATCGCCAAATTGTCAAATATAAAGAAAAGTGACCCTTTAGCACTGAAATGCATGCATCTGTCGATTACTTATTCATTTGGCATGCAAAAAAACTGTCTTTGATTTTGGTTTTCAATTTCGCATAATTTTTATTGATATATTAAAATTAATTTCATTTTATTTAACATAAAAAGTTTGATTTTTTAATAAAATTTCCTAAGTCATTGAAATGAAATAAAACTCTTCCAATAAAAGTATAGATTAATTTTAAAAACTAAAACATAAAATGCATTTTTAATTAACTGCAGAAATAAAGACTTGATTACAAAAATATTATAATAGTTATGCAGATTTTTATCGATTGATTAAGCAATCGATAATTATAAAATGCGGTAAATTCATTTTAAAATCATCGATAGACAATCGAAATAATTGACAATTGGTACCCAGAAAAGAAGAGAAAAGCGTGTGGCATGTGCGATGTGTTTGTTGCATGGACTCGCTGCTGCGGCAAGTTCAACGCAATGCAACGCAACGCACAAAACTTTATGGGATCAGAGCTGACTGGCAAACTTTATGACATAGTGATGTTAATCTCAGCTAGTCGGAGTCGGAGTTGGAGTTGGAGTCAGAGTTGCACGTTGCACGTTGCACGTTGCTAGCTGCAGATGGAGATGGAGTCAGTAGGAGGCAGCCAAGTAGCATTCAGGGCAAAAGTGTAGGTGCGCGCCTGCGCAACAGCGACAACAACAACAACACCGACAACAACAGCAACAACAGCAACCACAGCGACAACAACAACAACGATGCCGCCGCTGGGTGGCACTCTGTGTTGCATAGAGCAACATGTTGCCGCGGTTGTGGGTTGCAATTCCGTCATGCCACAGCTTGCCAAAGACGGCGCAACACTTGCCACACTTAAAGCTGCCCTCTCTTCCCCCCTCTCTCTCTCTCTCTCTCTCTCTCTCAGTCACTCATTCTAACTCTCTTCCATCCTTAGAACTCACATCTTCTGTCTCAGCATTTTGCGTGAATCGAATTAAAGCAAAATAAAAAAAATTTAAAAAATTAACTAGTGAGTGTGTGAGCTCGACTTTAAGGGACCCTGCAAATACACTTCAATGTTTTTGTTTTTTTCAAAAAAAAATACAAAGATTTAAAAAAAAAACCTACATACCAAATATCGTAGCTCTAGCTCTTATGGTCTCAAAGATCTAGGTGTTGATAGATGATGCTGATCAAGAATATATGTATTTACTATAGTACAAAAATAATCGCTATAATAATAAACAGAAATGAAAATAGGCTTATAATAAATTAATGTACACAATTGTAACTCTTGGTTATTGCATATAAAATATTGTTTATTGTTAATTTATATTGTTAATGAAATTTTGCGACTAATCGTACTAGAAAGTCATTAATAATTGAATAATTCAATAATTAAAAATACTGTCACGCACTTCATTTGATTTTAACAAATTCATTGTACTACTGTTTGAATTACAGGGTCTAAAGAATAGTGAGAAAAATGCAGCAAAAATAATAAACAAAATAGTTGTCCCTTTTTCTTTATCATTGTTTTGTTTCTTTTTTGTTGGTGCCACCAAAATAAATAAATGATACAAAATGCTGTCAATGTTTAGAAGAAGTCAGCGTCTTATTTAGTTGCTGCTTTACTTTGTTGCTATTTACTTTGGCCGCCTGCAACTCGGCAACTCTGCAACTTGCAACGCTGCAACTTTTGGGGACTTGCCATTTGCTTGTTGATTTTTGACATACTCGAATTGCGTACGCAAATTTAGGACTCCCCACACAAAACTCAACACGAAGACACATGAGACAGCAAGTTTCCCAGAGTGGCATGCAACCCATGCAATGCCTTAAACCAAAAACCCATTGCACCATCTGGAGAGCCCCATGTCAGGTCAACAAATCTAATTACAAGTCGGCACACGCAGCTGTCGCCCCAGATGTCCCAGAAAGTTATATACATATATATTGTGTATTTGAACATATGCATATATGTATGTACTTATGTATCTGTGGCAAAATGTCGTGACTGGGCGCAGTTCTCATCGTTCCTTCGATCAGTCCGCTCTATCATTACCCTGTTAACCACTCAGGAGTCTTAACCATTTCCCAAATTGGATTATAATCTATAATCAAATGCATGGATTCTTCAAACTCTTCTACTTTACCTTCTTCATCAGCTTCCTTCTCTTTCTCTTCTTGTTGCAACAACGCATTCGGCATGACAATTGTGAATATCGCAAAAAAAAGTGAGAAATGAAATCCTTAAGTGTGACCAACACATTGCATAATAACAATTCCAATTTCAGGAAATGTGAATTATTCTAAACTCTTGACAAGGTAAAGAAAAAACGAAAGTTAAACCGCAAGTAAGCTTCTTCTCCCTCCATATTCTACTTTTCTCCCAAAATTAAAAAGAATAAAGGCAGTTAAGTTTTTGAAATGGCCTCAGTGTGACCAATTAAGTCACTTTTATGACTTATTTCAACTGAACGACGACGATCTTTATATAAAGTACTTCCATATAAAGTACTTTCATTCATTTTTCTTTCTTTTAACTCTTAATCTATTAATTTCAAAAAAAATCCATAGCTTAAGTCTGTTGTTTTTTCAACTTTTTACATTATTCCAAAGTAACTTTCATCTGAACCGAATTAAAGTTAAGATTGTGGAACTGAAACTCTTAATGGAGAAAAGTTTGAGTTTAAATTGATCACAAAATGAAATTTGCACGAATTTCGTTTCAATGAAGATCTTTATAAATTTCAATCCAAGGAATGGAATTTTTTTTTATAAACAATTTGAAAAGCTTAAAAAATTTTTTACATATGACAATGATTCTTTTAATGATAAATAAAATGAAGTGTTCAAGTCCAGAACTTTACAAATATTAAGCCATATAAAAATAGAATGTTTTAAAAGTAAGTTAAAAAATTAAAAAAAAAACTTCTGATGTATGATATTTTTAATAATATTGATAATTATAACGGAAATCGAAATAATTGTAAATAATAATATTATTTAAAAAAAAAATAACTATAAGTTATGAAATAATTAATCATGCAAAAAAATGATGCGATGCCATAATTGATAATGACATTTAATTGAAATTGCTGCACACTGAATTGAAATTCCATTTGCAAAAATGTGAATACATATCTTGTTGTTGTTTTATTCGATTTTATTTTATTTTAAATAATATTTGTGATATTCCCTTAATGCACTCACGAAAGTTCAACGATGATGGGAACGGAGACGGAGTCGGCGAAAGGGAGTCCGATTGGATGGTTGGGGCCGATATGAGAAATCCATTAATAAATAAATTCCGCAACGCGTTGACAACTCACCTGCAAAGAGAGAAAGCAATAATGTACAAGTGAATAAGTGTGAGCGAGAGAGCAACAAACATGTGAAAGAAAATGTGTTAAATGAAAATAGTGTGTAAAAAAGAATTTCATTAAGTGCAGGGCAGCAAAATGGCGGCCATTATAGAGACACACACACACAAGCAGACAGAGAGTATATATATGTATATATGTATATATGCATATGATATTAATACTATGCGATTGCGTGTGTATGTCAACATTTTTGCACTTCTTTGCGCAAATGCATATAGTACAAAATGTGCAAATGTTAAGTGAAGTGTGTGTGGTGTGTGTGTGTGGTGTGTGTGTGCGTGGTGTGTGTGTGTGTGGCATTGTTGGCCGGAGGGGTCAAAGGTGGGTGCAATGTGCATATGTTTATACACACACACACACACACGACAGCCAAAGCTGTCGCATTAAACGCTTCAACGATTTGCCCTGAAATATACACTACAAATACAAATACATATAAAAATACATACATATGTATGTATATGTGTGTAAATATGCATGTAAACACAACTTCAATGGCCGTTGCATTATTGCCGCAACGCAACTAACAACAACAACAACAACAACCGCAACAATAACTACAACACGCCTACAATTGGCAAACCGCCCTAACAAATGTTCAACCCCAACAACAAATCATCTACTTATACAGGTACATGTGTGTGTGTGTGTGTGTGTGTGTGTGTGCAGAAATAGTCGAAATATCTGAGGTGCTAATGGGTAAAAGGGGCGGGGGAGGGGGATGGCAATGTGGAGCCTACACAGTAAAAAAACACGTGGGAAAGGCTATAGTTGAGCTCCCGACTATGCGATACCCGTTACTTATTTAAATAAATTTAAAATATTTTTTATTGCATGCTTTTAGGCACTTATATCGCTTAAAAACTTTAATCAGGCATTACCAGCTTTCTATTTGTCCGCTCTTGTTATGAATTAGTAGGATGATATTTAATAAAAAAAGCTAACGTTAATAAGTAAAAAATTCCCAATATCATGAAAACTGTGAGTGTGGGCGTGGCAACAATTTGATCTGCGTGAGGTTTATAGAAGTCTGTATGCCAAATTTGGGTGCTCTAGCTCTTTTAGTCTCTGAGATCTAGGCGCTCACACGGACAGACGGACGGACATGGCTATATCGACTCGGCTGTTGATGCTGATCAAGAATATATACACTTTATAGGATCGGAGATGCTTCCTTCTCCCTGTCACATACATTGCAACTTATGTAATATCCCCTTCTACTTATTTTTTAAGTAACGGGTATAAAAATAAGCAATTCTGAAATATAATCAATTTCAAAAGTTGTATAAATTTTGATAATTACGGAGTTTCTCAACTCAAGTACAAAATACTTGATTTAAGCACGATTTATTATTTTTTTTTAAGGCTTTTCTGACTAATTTTTTTAAATTTACATTAGTTTATTGCATTAATTGACACAATAAAATCCTGATGACATATTTGAAAAATGCATGCTTATGTCATGAGTTTTTAGCCTGAATTTCAGGATGATTTGTTTTTTGTTCTGTGTAGGAACCAGACAAGAGGCGTGTGTTATTCAAGTGCGTGCATGTGTGTGTGTGTGTGTGTGTGTGTGTGTGTGTGTGTGTGTGTGTAGGGTAGCTCAATTTCAAGTCAAGCAGGCAAAGCCGACTGGACACAGTTGGTAAGTGTGAGTGAGTGAAAGAGTGACACAGTAGGAGATAGAAACAACGCGAGGGAGCGAGCGAGCGAGCACTATCAAAGAGAGTGGGAGCGAGTGCGAGCGAGCCTCGACTTGGCATCGAACGCATTAAATGTGTTCAAAGTGTGAGCGAGATGGAGAGCGAGAGAGAGGGAGAGTGAGTGAGTGAAAGGGAGAGCGAGAAGTAGGCAAGATGCGAGTTGTGTGCAACGGCAACGGGTAAGGGTTGTTCACACACACACGCACACACACACAGGCACACACACGATGTGGGAGCGAGAAGGGCATAGGTATGTGTATGTGTGTATGTGTGTGTGTGTGTAGCTTTGAAGCGAGCCTAGGCGAAGCGACAGAGCGATAGGCTAAAAGGTGTAAAGGCAAACAACTCAAAACGGCTGCCTAGGCAAAAAAGGGAGTGGGCAATAGGGCAAAGGGAAAGGGAAAGAGAAAGGGCGAGAGAAAGAGGAAGAGTTGCGGCTGCCATTTTAGTTGCTTCACATGACGGCCATAAGTATTACAACAACAACAACTATTTATGCATCATAAGAAAACTAATAAAATAACAAACAGTGTGACAGACAGAAAAAAATAAAAACAAATACAGCTAAAAAGAAACACGAAAAAAGCACAAAATGTAACAGAAAACACAACGAAACTAATAAAAACCAAAGTTTATAATACTACGTTCAGAAGTTCACATCGAATCGAATATAGAGTCTATATATTAAATTTAAAATTGACAAACTACTACTATTCTAAATCAATTAACTAATTTAGTGATATATATCATATATGTATTTACATACATGACATTATAATACATATCTATATTTTCAATTTTTAGCTAAGTAAATATATCATTAAATTATTGATTTATCCTAGCGACTGCCTAATTTTATTAAAGTCTTTTTATGACGGTTTATCTATTTATTAATCATTTCATTACAGCCTTTTATGACGGTTTATCTTTTTATCAATCATTGCATATCATTTTACTTTTAATCCCTTACAAAATTTAATTTTCCATGCATTTTTTTTTAAATTTATGATTTAATTTTACTTAAGTTTATTATTAATTCATAACTTATCATTCATTTATTTATAATATTTATTTCCGTTATATTTTAAAATTATGTATTAATTGCATTTCATTTATTTTATAATTGATTTGATATTATTTATGTATATGCTTAAAATATTGATTTGCCGCTGTCATATTTATTATTGTTTTGGAATATTTTTTGTCTGCTGTTCAATTTTTATAAACATTGATTATACTTATTTCTATTTTCATTTTTAATATTCCTTTGTAACTGAAATTAGAATTCGTATTTGTGCAACATCATCGAATTCATTTAGGGGATTGTAAGAAATTCAATGGCGCTTGCCTTCACTTGGTTGAGTTGTAGTTTCAACCCTAAAGTTTAGTGAAACAGGGTTACCATCTTGCAAAATGGCAAGCACAAAGCGAGTTGCTCAAGCGTGCAAGCAACGAAATAGAGAGTATGAGAAAGGGAATGAGAGAGAGAGAGAGATACAGGGTACACATATATAGAGAGAGCAAGAGAGAGAATTGTAGTTGTTATTAATATCACTCAATAACATTTAAATTCCACACAAATAATTTATATTTTTTCTACAAAAAAAATACATAATCACCCATAATTAAATAATAATAATAATAATAATAATAATAACAATAATCAAAATCTTTGGTTTAATCTAATTAGTATAAAACACCACTTCAAATCTGATACTTATTTATTATTATTTTTTTGTAAATAATCATGCCAAAATGGAAAACAAAATGTCTTGTAAAGTTGCTGGTTTAACATGTAAACAAACTTCAAGCTACAAAAATAATCAAATTTACAAACAAAATATCTGCATTCAAGTGTAATTCAATTTGTTTATTAATCGATTTGCATTTTGCAAAATTCTAAATTTTAAACGAGCTTTTATTTTTAATTAACTGCTGGTGCCCAAATTACATATGTACATACATATAGATATACATATGAATTTGTAATGTTAATATTACATATTTAAATCAACGGTATTGAAAATAGGCAAACAACTTCATTATTGAATTTAAAACGTATGTGCATATTTTTTTCTAATTTTCCCTACTATTTATATTTTGTTTATTGACATAATTTAAATGAAATTGTCTCGAATATATCAAGTCTCTAACTATCTCCAACTTCAACCACTTTGAAAGTTAACTATTTAAGCGCTTTACTAGAAGTTGTTGTTGTTAATGTTAATGTTTATGTGAACAACAACCACAGAGTTAATTAAATCAATTGCCCTATGCACCTGTTTGCCTTCCAAGTTAGCCATTAGCCTGCCTTCCTTTTTGGCCAAAATAAAATTTAAGAAAACAAAAAAAAATACTTGAAAATTTGCTTGAATTTGACATTGAATCTTGTTTCGTTTCGGTTTGATGACGGAACTCGAATTAGTATTTGTGTGTGTGTGTTTGTAGTGTGTGTGTGTGTGTGTGTGTTTGTAGTGTGTGTGTGTGTGTGTGTATTGGTAGTGTGTGTGTATTTGTGGATTGTGTGCATGTTGCGCGCGTGAATTAAATTCTGCTTCAACATCCTTCTCTGCTACTTCCTCTTCCTCCTCTACCTCCTTCACTTCCTCCGGCTCCTCCTCTTCTGGCTCTCTGCTTTTTGCTGCTCTTGTTCTTCCTACTTATTCATTTCATGCTGCTCCCCATCAATCTCACAACTTCCATCCAATTCATACATTAAGCCACCCTGTTGCGGTTTTGCTTTTTTTTATGATTATTTGAAGTTGTAGTTGTTTTTGATGTGGTTGTTGTCGTTGTCGTTGTTGTTGTTGTCGTTTCTCTCAATATTTCATTTATTGTCCATTCACCAGCTTTGCTTTTCTTTATTATTATTATATTTTTTATGTATTTTTTTTTCTACTTCTTTTTTTTTTATTTTAGGTTTTTTTTTTTTTTTTTCTCGGCTGCATTCGCCGCGTTGCGCACGCGCAAAACTTGTTAGAAGTTTTCTGTTCTATTCCTATACATATAAAGTGTTGGAGGTGGTGGTAGGGGGAGGGGGAGGGGCAAGGGAAGTGATCACAGAAAGTCGGGTAGCCCGTCATCGTTGACTCGACTGTTCAAGGTTAACAACGCTCTCAAGTGTGTTGTGCAGTTGAATAGTCGATTTATCGATAGATTGAGGAGTGAGGGAGGGAGGGCACAATAGGGGAGGGGACAGGAAATGAGCATTAGAGCATTGGAGCATTGGGTGTTGTCTCTCAGAGAGTCTATCTGTCTGTCCGTCTGTCAGTCTCTCTGAATGCTTTGATAATACACAGCAAGTGATAGCTGCATGCAAAGCAACTATTCGATGAGGATTACAGACAATGTAGACGCTATTTAATGATCTCTCTCTCTCTATATCTATCTCTCTCTCTCTCTCTGTCTCTCTCTTTAAAACTTGACAACAGTATTGTGTTTTGTCAGTTGAATTTCTATTTTATATAATATTTTTTCCATCTCCAAGCGGCCTCCAGTATTTTGAAAATTTAATTCAGATTTTCAGACCAACCCTCTTTCCAATTAATACAAAATATAGCCAATCTCAAAGCATTATATTCCTTTTTGTACATTTTTGATGGCCATAGGGTATTAAAAAAAAATTATTAAAAATTGATGTGTTTGCTTTTTCATTATTCTTGATTTTTTTAAGTCTAAAACACTTAAAATAAAATTATTTTTCAATTTTTATAGAATCTAAGTAAAGACTACAAGTTTTGTATGAATCATTAATTTTTAATTTTCAATTTGTGTTATTATTTGTGGCTATATTATAGTTGCGTTTTCAAGCCAAATATGTAAATATTTCAATGATGGTTGTTCCAAAAACGATTTGATTGTAAGTTGAAAGCAAAATCTGAGAAATTACTTGAAATCAAAGCAGGCATTGACGTTGAGAATGTGAGCAGCTGAGATTTTCATACTGAAGTCATTTTATAGAAAGTGCTCGACTAAAGCACACGTTTTACTTTTCTATTCTAGAATTTTATTTAAAATATTTGGCCAGGCTTATTGTAAAAATCGTATCAAGTGTGAATATATATATAACAAATAAAATAAACAAAAAAAAAGTAATACAAACGTAAGAAATGCCGGAAATACGGAAGCAACAGATTTCTGTCAATGGCACCGAGTTGTCACACGACCAGACGACACAGAATCAGAATCAGACTCATAATCTGAATCGGAATCGGAATAAATCCAAATCGGGGACTCTGACGCCGCAGGAGAAACGCATCGCGCTCATTACAGCGATGGCTCAGTTCAAGCCCAAGAATGCCACGCCCATTCAGTTCTACAACTTTGTGCGGGAATTCTGCATAATGCACAACTGCAGCATCGACGAGGCCATGGAGAGGGCGCCGTTGTCCTGGACGAAGCTCAGCAAGGACCAACGGCAACTGTACAATTCGGTGAGGCCCAAACGATTCCACGACCAATCTAAAATTCGTTTGTCAAACTTTGTTCTGAATTGCACGACAACATTTCCAACACTGTTAGAAATACCTGTATTCAACGGATCTAAATTGAGATTCTATTTCGAATTCCTCGGTGCCAATGTTTTGCAATTTTATTCCGTTTCATTCCATATTCCACTGTTGCACATTCTACTGTTTCGCTTTTCACTGCTCCAAATTCAACCAATTTAACTATTTTATTCCAGTACAATTATAATATGTTTGAAATTTTGATCCGTTTCAATCCTCATTCCACTGTTCCACATTCCACTGTTCCACATTCCACTGTTCCACATTCCACTGTTCCACATTCCACTGTTCCACATTCAACCCATTTTACTAATAGTTTGCAATCGTCTACAATTTTAAGAATGTTTGCATTTTAGTTCCGTTTCATTCCAATGTTCCCCTTAATTGATTTGATTTTCTTGCGCAGGAGATTCATGCTGCTCTACCCATTCCAGTGCCCAGGCATCTCGTCTATCGCGCTTTCCAAATGGAGCGTGCCGGACGCTGGAAGCTTAGCTCCGTGCCCGCTGGAAAAGGCGGATCCATCATGTACTCCGTGGAGTCATATGCGCCACCGACGAAGCCAACTCGGATGCAGACGCGCATCCGGGCGGAGCAGCCCCGCTTCGACAACTTGGCCGAGACGTCGCCCTGTTACCTCGAGTCGCCCAGATACCTGAATGCGGCCAGGAAGCTGAGAATTGTAACGCCGCCAGAGCAAAGAGCACAAAGTAAACAGCAGGAGAAGCAGGAGAAGAGCACTCGCTCTCGCTCTCGCTCGCACTCGCTGACACGCCTGCTGTCCGCCGTGAGTGTGAAAGGGACGAACAAGGAGAACGGACTGAAAAAACCGATAAAATGCAAGAGCAAGAAGGCGATAGGCAGCGATAAGAAATTTCCAAAGCAACAAACATCCAAAATGGAACTCAAGGGAAAACATTCGAATAAGAAGAAAAGCGAAAAGAAATTCTAGCAAGAATGAAATGAAGCGAATTCTAAGTGTTGTACACATCAAACACACACACACACACACACACACACAAGAAAAGCGACAAGTATCTAATTCACATCATCAGTTAATAGACATTACAAATACCCTTAGATAAATGTATATGTATATCGGAAAAAATCATATTTACAACAACATGTACAGGCATAGACGAAAGCACGCTTACACATACACACACACACACATACACACACAGATACAGAAACATACATAGATACAAATACATTGACAGACAGACAATATATGGACACGAAATTCTAAGTACATACATGCATATACATATCTATTTCATACGTATTGTCACCAATTCAAGAAGCAGAAGAAAAAGAGTGAATGCTTTTTGCTGCTGCCCCCCATACCCCCTACCACCCTCCCTTCCCACAAAGCCATCCCCACCTGGATTTTGAAAACAATCTGAACTCAACAATATTAACAATATCAAACGAAGAAGCAGTCAAATAATCAATTAATCAATTTAATCACATCATGTGTACAATTGTATTCATTATGAAGTTCTGAATATTATATGTACCCAATAAAAGTTGTACCAAAATACTGGGTTCCTATATTTATAATTCCGAATTCCGAGCATTCTTCAAGAATCGGATTTGGGAAACGAGTGCAGAAATTAAATACAGTCGAACTTCCCTAACTCGAATCACCATTATCCAAAGAAAAGGTTCGAGTTAGGGAGATATTCGAGTTATAGAGTTCTTTTTCCTAAGATTAATAATTTTACTGCCACTCATTTAGTTCGAGTTACAGAGAAATTCGAGTTAGAGAAGTTCGAGTTACGGAAGTTCAACTGTAATTTAAATATTTTAAGAAATCGATTAATATATATGCAGAAAGTAAAAATATTTAAAATATTTGAATAAATTTAAACCTCATTATGACCAAAATTAAAATGTACAAAAATATACAAACATTTATTTTTTTTTATTCAATAAGCATTGAAAGTATAAATTATTTTCATCTTTAGTCAAATTTTCCAAATTCCCATTAACTTTTTTAACCGACATGAACTTGCGTTGTCTTTCAAGTTTGTCCTATTTAATGCAAAACTTTAAGCAATCTAAATCAATTTGAAACATATTCATTGCTTATTCAAATGCTAAGGATTAGTATGACGATCCTTCGTTTTGACTTTGACTTCAGTTCCGAAATGAAAGATACAAATGTATCTTTTATAACAGAGTTGCAAGCAGGTAGACGACGAAAACGAAGCGAAATGTTGGAAAACCGCAAATAAGTTTTTAGGCATTTTTTATAGCTGCTACCATCTGCATACCAGGTATGTACTACACACAAACATATGATTTTGGTTTTTTGGTATTTGTATCTGTATCTGTGTCTGTGTGTATGTATCTATGCCATGATGTTCGCTAGCATCTGATGAACCGTTATTTAAGCAACGCACACCATAGGCAATAAAACATTCGAGCAGTTGTTGTTGTTGTTGTTGCTCTATAGACAACTAACAACTCGGCACAACAACAAAAAGATAAATGAAATCAGCAAAACCTAAAAAAAAAAAAATCGCAAAAAAAAATTAAAATTTTTTTTTTCGCTTCTTTTATTTTGCCAATCGGCACGCAGTGCCAGTTGAGCATTTGACCTAAATACGTTGCCAGTCCATTGTTGTTGTAGATGTTGTTGTTGTAGTTGTAGTTCTCAATAGGCTAAACTTAACGCGCTTTTGTGCGTCGCCATGGACAAGAAAATAAAAATAAAAACTAAAAACGAAGTAAAATTAAATGGCAAATGAAAAGAATTCGTTGCTCTCAGTTTGCAAAGTTGTTGCTGCTAATTTCGCAAAAAAAAACCCAAAAAAAAAAACAAGAAGACAACAAGAAAACCAAACAAAAAAAAGCAGAACACAAATTTTATTCCGCGTTTGACGGCGGCCGAAAAATAAAGGCATGAAATGAACAACTGTACACAAAAGCAAAAAGTCACTGTCGACGCTAACGCAGACGCTAACGCAGCCGCCAACATCGACGTCGACGTCAACGTCGCGACGCTAGCGTCACAAGCTGACAAGCCGCAGTGTTGCCAGGTTTGAAGCTAGATTCTAAGTAAAAATAAGCTAAAAATAAAAAAAATTTAAGCTGAACAGCAAGCTACATAATTTTACTGCCACTCATTTAGCTTGAGTTAAAGAGAAATTCGAGTTATGGAAGTTCAACTGTATATCCAAATTCAAGAAAACATTCAAAATCATTAGACTTTTATTTAAATTAAATTAGTTAACAAATCATTGATCTCATAATTTTCATCCTCACTTATTTAAGTGATATTTACTTAGAGTTAAGTGGCAATTTGATGATTATTATGAATTATAAATAAATAATTATGATTTAAAAAAAAGCAAACCTAAAGCTGTAATATTGCATTGAAAGTTTTTAGGTGCATTTTGATTTAACAATATTCAATCTGACTGAAAACGAGGGACTCTAATGGATTATTATTCCCTGCGTATTTATAGGCGAGCACCTCTGCCCAAATTTTGTCAAAAATGTGTTCCCATTTAATAAGATGCATTTTATCGATTTGTGATTTCAAATCATCATTGTGTACGATTTTAAAATATTTAATTATTTTCATAAAATCATATACACATATTTTTATATGCTATATGAACTTTTAAATATGCTAGATATATGGCTACAAGGTATTTACAAATTTTACAAGCATTTCCATTTTCAAAAATGCTAGATCTAGGCTGAAATAAGCTAAACTGGCAACACTGCACAGCAGGCAGCTTTGATTCTTGTTCTAATGCTGTTGCTTCTTTGGTGCTAGCTAAATTTATAGACGCTTACGCATGACGCAGCTGACAAAAGCTCTCAGCTACACGCACACACATGCAATACATATGTATGTATATGTACATACATACTATGTGCATAGAACGCCTGCATGAAAGCTGCTTGTCGTCATTTCGACAACGCCATTTGACTTCTAACTGTTTTTATACAGGCACACATACACGCACACGGACACGCACACGCACACATAGAGGCACGCACACAGATGCACAGAGGCGCTAACCAGGCGACCAACTAAACTAAACTAAACCAACTAAACTAACTAGCGCCCTCCTCTGCCGGCAGCGCTGCTTTGTGTTGTCAAGTCGCCAAGGCGCAGCAGCAACAGCGTCGATTACGCAATGCGTTCGTTGTTTTACACACATACACGCACACACAAACACACACACACATACACGCACACACACTCATATCAACTGAGAGCAGCAGCATTTTATTTCGTTTCCGCGATCGTCGAGCTTGCTAAAACAAAAACAAAACAAAAACGACAACAAACGAAATTCGCAAATAGCAAAGTTAGCTATGTGTGTATGTGTGTGTGTGTGTATGTGTGCGACCCAATTGGAAATTTGACATACAAAACGTTTAGAGTTGAAGAGCGAGAGTAAGCGAGCGGGAGAGAGAGAAAGAGAGAGAGAGAGAGAGTGCACAGAAGGAGTACGTTTGCTGTGTCAAGTTTAAAATATTTACAATGTTGAAATCGGGCCTAAATATCTCACAGAAAAATGATTGTATATTATTTAAAAAAAAAAGCCTATCAACATTTAATTAATTTTAAGCATATATAAAATTAATGCGCAACTTAATCAATTTATTTAATGTGCTTTCAAAAGCTTTTTAGAAACTTTTTATTTTTTTTTTCAAGAGCATATATTTTAGTTGTGACATTTTTGTGTTGATATTAAAGTTTTCTAAAATATTCATTTGATATTGATTTACAAAAAACGTTACTAAATTGGTTAATGTTATATTGCTTTTAGATGGTTATTTAATGTGCTTTTTTTTAACAAATATATAGTTTAAATTAGAAATCAATAAAAATTTGTATTGTATTTTCTATTCAACTATAAACAAAACAAAAGCTCTTTTCACACTTAATCGCAAACGCTTTCATGTAGTCGGAAACCGTGATAGAGCATTTGAATTGTAGTAATTTATTAATGTTTTTTCTTAAGCATTTTGGCCTGTCATGTTGCAAAGCTGAAAAGAGAAATTTAACAGTTGGTTGTGTCTGACCTTTGGCTTGACCGTGGGCGTGAATTGTGCGAATTAGAAGAAGAAGAAAATTCGCAAAAAAAATGAGCAAATTATAGTTGCGAAAAATGTTTCTAGCGGGTCGTCAGTCAGTTGAAATTCAATGCTATCTACGCACACACAAACGCACACAGACACAAAAAACACAAAATGTGCGCAAATTAGTTCAGTAGGTGCCTTTTGTATTTATTGTTGTTGTTGTTGTTGTTTCGGATGTTGTTGTTGTTGTTGTTGCCAGCTGGCGCGGCGTCATTTAAATTTAGCAGCGAGCCGGCAAAATTAAGAGAGAAAACCAACAACAACAATACATACAAAAAATTCGCACATATCTGTCCTTGACACACATTGCGTATACGCAATTTACGCAGCTCGCTTGTTGCGTGTGAGTGCGTGCGAATTAGCAAATATGCTTGACTGTTTGTGTTTGTGTTTGTGTTTGTGTATGTGTGTGTGTGTGTGTCTGAGTGACCTACTTACGTATCTGACAGATACAGATAACAACATATGTTTTCGGTTATTCGCAATTCGCAAACTATACTCGTAGTAGTCTTCGTAATCAGCAGCTGGTTTTTGTTTTTTTTTTTAGCCCCTACTCCTCCTCCCTCTTCTCTTATCACACACACATGGCGGAAGTGTTTTTTTATTATATAGATTTTTGCTATGGATAAACTGAGTATGTGGGGAGGGGGAACTTTGGCGTCTCTATCGATGCGTCTGATGCATTATTGGCATTGATTAATGGCGGCGCTTCGTCTGCAGTTCAAAAAGTTCGACACAAGACAAATTACGTGTGGGTTCAACCATTCCCAACAACAACAACAACTGAAACAACAACAACAGCTCGCCACTCACATCTTGGCCAATAAATTTTTAGACAGCTGCAATCAATATGTGCTTAAGCTTTTGACCAAAGATTATAGGTCAGTATGCAACAGAAATAAAATGGACAACACAACAAAACTGATGAAAAACGATATATTAAATGCATTGATAGGCGCATTATTTGGCATATCAGTTAAAAAAAATATTAGCCAAATCTACAACATTAAAAATAAATGGAACTTGAAGTTAATGCTGAGAGGAAGACAAAAATAATTGCAAATTAAAATGAAAAATAATACAAAAATAAAATAAAAATAAATTATGATGAGAAATTTGAAATGCTATACAAATTAGATTTAAAATACTATTTAGGTTACATTTTTTATAAAAAGAGATGACCCAATCACAATGCTTAAATGTAATTGATATTATTCAGATTTACTTTCTCGTTTTAATTTTCTCAGTTTTTATTAAAAATTTCTATATAATTTTTTTGAATAATTTCATAATTTTTTATAATCATTCATCCTTTTTTAATACCCCCAGATCTTTAATTTTCAATTTTTTTAATAAACTTTTTATCTTTTCAGTTTAAATTTAAAATATAAATATATATAAAAAAAATATATAAAATTTTATATATAATTATTTTACTAAATTTTTATATTAATTATTTCATACTTTAATTTTTACATAATTGCTCAACTGCTCTTAGATGATATTAAATAAATAAACAAATCAATTTCAATTTAAATCATTTTTCCTAATTTTATATTATTAAATTTTAATACTTTTGGTCAACTAGACTTAGTTGACGTTAAACAAATAAATAAATAAATATATTTATATGGAAATTTTAAAAGTTATTTATATACAATACTTATGTTTATTTATTTCCAAAGACAAAAAACACAAAAAACAGTCAGAAAAGCATATATAAAAATTAGGAATAATATGTTTTTTTCTCTCTGCTTTTTAATATCAATTTATTTTACTATAGTTAAAAATAAAACAGTTTTGATTAGTGAGGTACGAAACATCTGAAAATGTATGTAATGTAAAATGTATGTACATATACATATGCATATGTAAATTTGCACACTGCTTGTCGTTTTTGTTTTTGCCTTTTTTTATTTTTATTTTTCTTTATAGATTTTATTCTGTTGCATGTTTTCATTTTTATTTGTTCAACGAGCTTAGATTCAAATTGCATATTTCAATCGTTGCGTGAGTTGCTGTTTATTTTGTATAATTATTTATTGTTTTACTTATTTTTTGTTGTTATTTTCCTCTCTGCTCTTCTCTTCATTTCTTTTCATTTCATTTCTCTCTAATTTCATGCAGCGCGAGTTGCGTACGTGCTTTTAGCTCAACTCGTAATGGAAAGGAAGAACGGAGACGGGGGCGTGGGTGTGGGCGGAGGCGGAGGCAGAGGCTACACATAACTGTACATACAGTGTGATAACAGAACTACACACACATATGTGTACATATGTACATATGTATGTATGGTTGAAATGCACGTCGTCAAGTGCAAGGCAAACGCAGCGTGCTTTCATGTGTGTGTGTGTGTGTGTGTGTGTGAAGCTCATTTAATTTCTTTTTCTATTTGTGCTTTATTGCTGTTTCTCTTCTGATAAACGAAAAGCACAGCGCCAAGTTTTTTTTCTTTTTTTTGTTGCTGGGCCACACACATAAATACATATATACATATGTACGTTATGTTTGCCAAACATGCGAATTGCGTAAGCGACAACAGCAGCGACGCCGCAACGACGACAGCGCTGCTTTGTTGCTGAGCGCAAAGAGAATTCGCAAATTATGCGAAAAATAAAAGATCACGAAACAAAAGCGCGCTCTCTCTAGCACACACACACACACACACACACACACACACACACACACACACACACACACACACACTCGGCAGCTGCAGACAGAGAGACGGCCGTCAACTTTTGTGCTCTTCAACTTGACTTTGAAATCAAAATGTTGAGAGAGCGCCAAAACGTTTGCCGATTGTGCGTGCGCGACGACACAGAGAGCGCACGAGAGAGAGAGAGCGCGCAAGCAGTGTTGTTGTTGCTTTCTGAAATATTTTTTGGCAACATTTCGGTTTGCCGATAGATTGTTGTTGCTGCTGTGCGTGCGCAAAGATCTCGCGAATATTTCTGCGTGCGTTCTCGTTCTCGTTGTTGTTGTCGTTATTGGCGCGTGGCTCACGCACTTTTTATTTCGCGAATTCAAAGTGTTGTTGTTTGTAGCGGCGACAGCGACGTCAACAGTTCGTTGACTTTTGTGCGTGCGCTGCGTCGTCGGGCCTATGACTATGATCATGATGGAATAACATAAGGTGGTCTCGTCGGCAAAAAGCTGTCCCTTGACTATCTGATAATCAATGCGAGGGAAAGGGATAGAGAGCACCGAATTGCACCGCACTGAAGAATTAAGGGAGAAAAACCGAACGATTCTGCAGCCGACGAGACCACCTTATGTTATTCCATCATGACTATGATTATGTGGTGTTGTTGTTGTTGTTGCCGACAAACTTTTTTTTGTGCGTGTCGTTGATCTTTCCAGCAAAGCAACAACAACAGCAATGGCAACAACAGTAGGCTAGATTGGGCCTCTGCTTTTTGGGGGTTCAATGAACTTTTTTGCGTTTGCCTTTTATTTTGTGCGTGAGTGTGTGTGTGTATGTGTGTGTGTTACTGCCAATGTTGTAGTTGTTGTTCTTGTTTTTGTTGTTTTTGTAACACAAAGTTCAATAGACTCGCGAATTTTTTTCTATTTTCATTTTTATTTTTTGTGTTGATAGTTTTGGCAAATTGGCCATAGGCATAGAAATAGGCATACAAGTATTTCTAGCTGTGAATCGTTTCTTCCTCTTCTTCATTTTCTTCTTCTTGTACCTTTGCTCTAAAAGAGCGGTGGGCACGAAATATGTATTCGTTAGCAGCCACTGGCTCCCGGAGCCATTGCGTGCCCACCGCCGCTCTAAAAGATAACAAAAACAAAGAAATTATCCAATTTAATATTTCTATTTTTCAACGAGATTACGAACCTTCCGAAATCCACTTGGAATATTCTTCATTAAATTTATAATGTTCTTTGATTTAGTTTGAGTTTAATGTAACTAGATATATCAAATTAAACTAAAACATATTTTATTTTAATTTTTTTTTATGTGAATCTAATATTTGATTAATTTTCACCATAAATTTTCAGTTAAACTTCCATAACTCGAACGTTTTTAACTCGAATTCTCTCGAATTCGAACTGAATTAAGTGAATAGCGTATACTAAACTTAACAAAAAGACTTCTATGAGTCGAAGACTCCTTAACTCGAACTTCTTTTTGGATAATGGCGATTCAAGTCAGGGAAGTTCGACTGTACTCGTATATCGAAAATTAAGCTTATTTATTTATCGCTAATCTTTTAACATTTATACTGCAGTACAAAAACTTCACTCTTTTTTTCTATTTACCATAGTAAATAAATTTAGTGTTGACTGCTTTCAGCTAATATAAATTTCTAAATAAATAATTAAAATCTTAAAAAGTTTTAATTAATTAACCAGACAATGCTTAAATTTTCCCATTTTTTAAATATTTGTAAATATAATATAAATTGTTTATTGTTCAAATGTATAAATTAATATATTTATGTATTTTCTGAATCTGCAAATTAAGATTCTTTTTATTGACACCATGCGTTGACTTGATCAATTTGTAATTAATTTTGAATAGATCAGCCAACCTTTTCACACATCTCTTTCTCTCCTTCTCTCTCTCTATCTCTCCCTCTCTCTCTCTCTCTCTCTCTATCTCATTCATCGTTCAGTCATTTTTTACTTGCATTGCTCCATTTGTCATGTGGCAATTGATTGACTGAACTTTCCGCCCGCATTCACAATTTAGCTAATAAACCAGAAAATCAATGCGGGTGCACGACTAGCAGATACCCTGTGATTGGCAAATATGGTAAAAAAGAAAGTGAATGCCATAAAAATCTTCATAGCAAATATCGATAGTTATCGGTTATTAATTGTAATATCGATATATTGTTGCTAAAACATTGCATAATCGAAGAAAATAATATATAAGAAATGTGACATTTTTCTATATACTCATTGCACATTTCAATTCTTTGTGCACATGCAGAAACTAATCGATAGTACTCGTGTTACTATCGATAGTTTTCAAATAAATGAAAGTAGAGAACTAACGATACTTTCGATTATTTTCCAACACCTTTACAGGGCATTGTAATTAACGATCAAGTTCCATCGATCTATTTCTCAATTTGCTCTTCCTCTTCCATCTCTCTGCTTCATCGACTTTTGTTATCTTCTCGCTCATCTCTAACAACGATCCACGGTCAGTTTTGTGCTGTTTGGCAACCATTTTTCAAAAGGGGTGAAGAATTCATTATTTATGCCAAATTTATGCAGTTTTCTGTCAAAAACAAAATAAAAAAATAAAACTTTCGAAAGTTCTTGGAGTGCCATGGGAAATTTGCAATGACCGATGTTGTTTGTTGCGGGTTGTTGTTGTTGTTGTTGTTGCTGTTGCGCATAACTGTTGTTGTTGTTGTTGTTGTTGCTGATTCTCAAGCGGCGCTTTGTTGGTGAAATTTCAACATCTAATTGCCGCAGCTGTAGTTTTTTGTCTGTTACCTCTTTCTTTTTGCTGTGACATAGCAAAAGGCACATCTAATATATGTGTGTGTGTGTGTGTGTGTGAGCACAAATATACTTAGCTAACCCCTTATATTTAAAGTATTTTATTTTAATTTTTTTTTTACTGCTTATATTAGTTTTATTTCTTGTTTAGCAAGAAAGTTGTTGAAACCGGATCCAAAGTTTATTTTTTGTGAATTTATCAAATGCCATAAAACAAGCAAAAGAAATTTGATGGCTACTTTTCTAGTTGCTGCTTCTACTTCTAACTAGACAGCTTTGGGTGTTGTCAACGGGTTTCTATTTTTTTTTATGAACTTTAAACGCTATTTTCCCAAAGCTCCACATATTAAGTAATGCAAAAAAAAAAAAAAATAGTAAAGAATAAAATAAATAAATGAATAATTTGTGTGCTGTGCGTGTCATCAGCTGGAAATGATTATGTAACTAAGCGTAATTAAAACAACAGCAACAATGGCTAACTGAATTAACCTTGTTCTGGCCCAACGGAAATTGCACACACACACACACACACACACACACACACGCATAGATACACACACACACATATGAGTGCACGCGCGATACGAGCGCAGATACATTTGTATCTTTGTTTGTATCTTGTGAGTCCTTGGTTATAATTAATCCACAATTGCACAAATACATATCAACAAAATACATACATACATACACACACACACACATACAGACACAACACGCAAGCTTCTGTCCACATGTTGTTCATTGTTGTTGTTGTTGTTGTTGTTGCTGTTTTTTGTGGGGCGTCAACTGTAGCCAAAGCGATCAGATAAATTGCAATTGGCACCTGGCCTCCGTCTCTCTCCCTCTCTCCCTCTCTGCGCCTCTGCCCCTCTGCCTCTCTCCAACCCCATGTGGAGTGGGGGAGGGGCAACTCCCCATCAGCTCCATCCAAAATGCTAATTGCCAATGGGTCAGCCATGGCTTGCATGTCAACATTGCAGTCGTCGTTGTTGCTGTTGTTGTTGTTGCTGTTGCTTTTAGCTATTTTCAAGCTATTAGCTGAGAAGTCAGCCACGGAATGTGTCACGCAGCGACGCGTCGACGCTCGTGCGCCTCTCTCGGCGCTTCTCAGCAAGCCAAAAAACATCGTAACACGCATACGCAACGTGTGCACAAAACACACACACACGCGCACACACATGCACACATGCACACACCTCACACTTGACATTTCATAATTATATTTCATAATTACATTTCATAGTTACTTTTCAGTTTTTTCTTTTTAATTAATTTTACAATTTTCAAACTTTAAAAAAGGTAAGAGAATTCTATATAATTTAATTTAATTAGATTACAATACTTTATAACTACTTGTTAGCTTGCAAGTAAAAAGTAATATTTTAAATTGTTCATACAGTTGAACTTCCATAAATCGAACTTCTACAACTCGAATTTCTCTCTAACTCAAACTAAATGAGTGGCAGTAAAATTAATAAACTTAAGAAATAGAACTCTATTAGTCGAATGTCTCCATAACTCGAACCCTTTTTTTGGATAATGGTGGTTCGTGTTAGGGAATTTCGACTATAATATAATTTAATTTTTAAAATTGTATGCACTATTTGTAGTGAAATTAGTGATATACGTATAAATCCAAATATTCAATCGAAATATTAAAATTAGAGTTGTATACATATCGTCAAAAAAGTTATTGACTTAATCGTTTTTTTAATATATTTTAACATCAGTAAATGAAGTGTTTAGTAATTCTTAAATGGCATACAAATTTTCAAATATAATGATATTTATTTTTAAATTTCAATTAATATGCTACTTTTTTTTGCTGATTTAAAATATGTATCTCAAGTTTAAGAAAAAAACTACTTTTTAACTTTATTTAATTTTTCAAGTTAAATAGTATATTTTATTTTATTTTATCAAAATAAATAACTAATAGATTAATAGTTATGAAAACAAGTTGATATTTAAAAATTGAAAAAACAATAGAATTCTCAATTTATTTAATGTTTAGACTTAATTGTAACTTTTAATATAGTTATAAGTAAAGCATAAGTTATAAATGTACACATACAAATGTACAAATGTATAAGTATGTATGTGTGGGTGTTTGGTTTTTTTTTATATTTTAATGTTGTTGTTTTGTGTGTTGTTTAGTTAATGTTATGCATTAGTTGTTGTACAATATATGCAGTTGTTGTTGTTATTGTTGTTGCTGTGTAAATTAGAAGGCGGCTGCCAGATAAAGAGCAGCAACAAATTAACAACTGCAGCAACAACAACTGCAACAACAACAACTGCAACAACAACAACAACAACAACGACAACAACAATTGAACAACGCAACTGAGAAATGCGCAATAATTGATGCACGCAAAATGCAATAACGAATTGAGCTGCAAGCGAGAAAGAGAGGGTGAGAGAGAGTGAGAGGGAATGAGCAGAGTAAGGAGAACGAGTGTGAGGGCGACAGAAGAAGGAGGGAGAGACAGAGAGTGAGGGTGGAAGGGGAAGGGGGGTGGCAAGGTTGGGTTCACTGCATATTATTGCGTTATAGTTTGTAGTTTTTGCAATGCTAACGATAACACACACACACACACACACACACACACTAACACACACACACACACACACACACACTAACGAACACACGCACGAATGCAAACAATGGTGTTGTTGTTGTTTTTAGGGTTACCATATTGCCGCAAACACATGCGCACGCTCTCACTGCGCCGCATTTCTCTCTCTCTCTTCCTCTCTCTCTATCTGTCTCTGTCTCTCTCTGTCTCTTTCCTCCTCTTTCGGTCATTGCATTTGCATTTTTGTAGTTCTCATTGCGGTCTCTTAAGCTGCCGGCAAAAAGTTTTTCGTTTTCCTTTTTCTTTGCTTTTCTTCTATTTTCTTCTATTTTCTTCTCTTTGCTTTAAAACATTTCGTTTGCCTTTGCTTGCTTATTAATCACTTCCTTCTTGCGTTTTGCACGCGCTTCGCCAGCCGCCTTCCTTTCCCCATCCCCCCTCCAGCCAAACCCTTAGCCAAACCGCAACCCTCCCCCAATTCAACCCCATTCTCCACATCCCAAGTGGCGTCATGCATTTTGTGCATTTGTCAGCAAACGAGAGCGACACACACACACACTTGGGACAACTTCAAGGTTGTATGTGTGTGTGTGTGTGTGTGTGTGTGTGTGTAGATAAATAAGTTTGGCATATTATCAGGCCACGACGGAGACTAAGAAACAGAGCTTCAAATGGGGGTAAGAAAACAAAAGTTAATAAATATTTGATTTACTTTAGATTCACTTTCCATGACTTTTATTTCGATCAACTTATTAACTTTAATGTTTATCGACACGAAATTGGAAAACAATCCTGTGATTCAAATTCCCTTTTTAATCGAGTTTTCAAAATCGGTCTTCAAAAATGTTTCAAATTGAGGATGATTCAGTCTGTTATACCGAACGTTTAAGGATATGGCACAAAGGGGAATTGCAAATTGAAAATGTAAATAGTTTTCTTTTAAGCATTGTCTTTTAATTTATTGCATATTTATTTTTACTCTACTTCCTTTCACCATTTCTTCTATTCCTTTTGACCATTTTTCTAATTTTCTTCTCATTTTATGTTTTGCTCACTTCCTTCTCTTAGTTTTCGTTTCATCATATGTCGCTCGTTTCATCGTTTTCATCACTTTTTTATCACCTTCTCTTATCCTTCTTTTGTCATCTACTCTTTATTTTCAATTACAATTTCATCTATTTTGAATCTCTTCTCATCTTTATCCAATTCATTTCTTCTATGCTCTCTTTGACTTCTTTATCGTTTCTATTCTTCGCACTTTAATTCACTCACTTTTCTTTGTTATCATTCCTCAATCATTCATTCATTTCCAATCAGCTGCAATTCGCTCTCATTCAGCTTCTGTGAGAACTTTCCCTCTCTACCTCTCTCCCTCACTATCTCTGGCTCTCTCTTTCGCTGTCCGATTCATTCATTCGCTCGCTTCCGCATTCAATTCAGATATTGCACATACGCCGCGTATGCGTGCAATCGAATTTATGCAATGCGAAGCAACAACAACAACAACACAAGTGTTTGCCTATTACAAGCATGTATTTTTTTAATGATATTTATATTTACGATTTAATCAATGTATTGCTTGTCTTTTGACTACCCTGTAATAGTTTCTATAGCTGCTAAATCTTTTGAAATGCTAAAATGTATACTCAAGTAAAATCATGGTTCTGGTATTTGAATAAAGGGTATCTACTAGTCGAATACTCTTGACTCGTCTTCGTTTTGGTTTTAATCGCAAAACGCGTGCGCAGCTGTGCATTGCAATGCCACGCCCCTGCCCGCAAATGTGGGCGCAGATACGCGTCAGGCGCCACCTTTCATAACTGACAGCAAGCAAACCAACAACAATCACAATTATAACAACAACAACAACGACAACGGCACGCAGCTCACACGCCAAATGATTAACGGCAATTATATTTCATAAATACATAAATACACACACACACTTATATGTATATCAAAAGAAAACAAACAACAACAATTCACATCTCTTATTGTCGAACGTGCCCCAGCGAAGAGCTTTGATTGCGTCAAGCCTCGAAAAGCACACTTCGATGCGCTTTTGGCCCCACTGTGCACGCAGCGAAGATTGTCTTCACTGCACCAGACCAGGCCAGGCCAATGAATTGGCCAACCAACTAGGCCTAGTGAGATATATGCAGCTCTATCAGCATTTTGTTTTTGCTTCAACAGCGTATTATCTTCAATAAAGTATTATTGTTTATTATGCGACAATTGAATTCAATATTATCATTTACAAAAATGTTTAAATTAAATATATTTCTTTTTATTTATTATTATTATTTAAATGAAATTATTTTACATTTCATTTTTATAATTTTTTTATTTTAATTTGCTTTAAGATTTGTATAAACTGCATGCTAGCCTATGGAAATTTCTCATAAAAGTTTTAAAGTTAATTTTTTTTAAAAACTTTCAAGATTTGAACATTTGTCGCAAAAGATCAATGAAGCTTTTGGCATAATTAATTGTAGCCTTGACTATTTTCAACATAAGCTTTAATTTAAACGCTTTCAACATTTAGCTAAGCTGATTACAATCAATCAAAGCAAAGATTGCCAAAGTTGATAATAAATGAAAAAGGGAAATTTAACGAAAGATTACAAGTAAAGTCGACAATAAATTATAGTATATGTTGGATCTTATAAAAAAAACCTCTTTACGAGGTAAAAGTCTAGTGACGAAAACAGTTATATGCCCCAAAATTTCTGATATCCAATTTTGTGACGAATAACATTAAGTTTGACATATAAATTATTTTAAAAAAAATTTTGGCACTCGGCACATTGCGCTAAAATGTCTCAATTCTTCATACCAAATAAAAACCACTGTTTTGCGCAGTGCCGAATGCAAAAAATTTTTTTTAAATAATTTATATGTCAAACTTAATGTTATTCGTCACAAAATTGGATATCAGAAATTTTGGGGCATATAACTGTTTTCGTCACTAGACTTTTACCTCGTAAAGAGGTTTTTTTTATAAGATATCAGAAATTTTTGAATAAGACATCAGAAATTTTGAAATTGAATTTTTTTTTTGGACAGTATCTTTATCAACTTTGTTTATTTTTTGTACAAGCTGAAACAAACTGTCTGGCAACACTAGTTCCCTTTACAAACACACATGCCAAGCGCAAAAGCTAGTAGCACTCTCAAACTCTGGCTGCTATGACACTTTGCTGCTGCTGTATGCATGCTACTGCATATGTACATGCAGAAGTGTAAAGGTTCAGTTAACAGGTAATATCTTGACCAAACGAAATTTGACGGCTATGTGTTTCATAGCCTTATTTCACCTGAAGCTTTTTACCTGTGTTTTAAGCAAAAAAGTTTAGAGCTAGGCTTAAAGCCCTTCAAAATACATTTCCAACGATATATAGATCACATCTGTAGCTTCTATCGTTTGGATGCTGTGGTTTTTGGCGATTAACATGTACATGTACATACTGCATATGTACAATGTACATGCAGTAGTGTAAAGGTAAAAGGTATATTCAGTTAATAAGTAATATCTTCCAAACCCATCGGTAAAATTTTTTCTATCATATATTAAAAAACGCGAAATTTTACACACTACAACATATTGAAAGTTAAAAAAAATCGTTAGCGTCGCTTTCTCAAAAACCGCCAAAATGTGGGACAAAATATTTTATTTCACCTGTTGCTTTTTACCTATGCACTTTAGAGAAAAAGTTTAAAGGTCTGCCTAAAAGCTCTTCAAAATACCTTTCCAACGATATATAGATCACGTCTGTAGCTCATATCGTTTGGATGCTATAGGGGTTTTAATTTGAGCGGCTTTTAGCGATTTCCCGCTAAACTAGCTTTTTTTCGAAAAAGTCGTAGAGCAAACGTTTCTAGATTTTTGATCGGGAACAAGTCCTCATTTAAACTTTTAAGCTAAATCAACGCTTTGATACTAACAAACAAACAAACAAACAAACAAACAAACAAACAAACAGACTGACTTTTCATCTCGTTTTGAAATGGGCACCAAAAATTTCAAAATTAATTATCTTCTGAACCAGTGATCGGATTTTGATGATCAAGGTGTCATTCGACGCGTATTTTTGATAAGAATAGTAAAAAATTAAAATAAAAATTGAAAAGGCTCCAACGGCCCCATTTGCTCCAATAATTTAAAATTTTCCCCTCCCACTAACACCTGTTTATCTCACGAACCAGGTAAGTTTCCAAAAGTCTTAGTATGCACATTTGTAAGTAAAATTAATACCTTTCGATCGATACATAACTCGACCCGATCGGACAGTCATAGCAAATTTTCCATTCTTCCTGTGTATATATGCTAGTCGCCTTCGCACCCTTCGTGCTGCTTTCGTCACTAGCGCGGACTGCCGTCCGCAGTGATGTGTTATAATATACTATAGCTCAAATAAATATCACTTTAAGTATTTTTAGATTGATTATAATAGTTTTTCTAATATATTTACAGCAAGGTTAGAGTAAATTAAATTTTAATTTATTTCCAAAATTGATACAGATTTATATAAAGCAATATTTTAAGCAGCTTTTAACAAGCTTTTACCATTTTTAACAGCTGTACGGCTGTTGATAATTTCGAGTGCATTAAAGCTAAGCATTTTAATAACTTCATCTGAATTTTTAAATGCTTTAAGCTGATTAAAAGCTCAATTAAAAAAGCCTGCGCTTCTGTAAGTGCTTTAAAGCTTCACATCAACATTCAATGAAATTTAATCAATAAATTGCAAAAGCTTTTTGTTTTTAAACGTGCTTTTAAGCACACATTTAAGTTCACAATAAACTTAACGAATCGCACGATTTTGTGGGTTTGGTTGTTGCAAAGATCGTGGCAATCAGTTGCACATACTCGCATCGAGTACTTGCAACCTTTCAACTGCAACTGTAATATGAAAACTATTTGCTAATGTTGTTTGTTGTTGTTGCCGTTGTTGTTGTTGTTGTTGTTGTTGTTGTTGTCTCTAGGCAACGTCATTTGCCATTACTCGTAAATGTCACATATTTATGCTGATGATAACGGCGCTCTTAGCTGTGTGTTTCGAGCGTGCGAAACCGCCAACCTATTTCCCCCCCTCCCCAACCTATTGATGGGGCAGGGCAAGGGGGAAGGTGGGAGAGGGGGGGGGGGGGTAACACTGATCACGCAACAAAAGTTTGCTGTCAACAAACGTAGAAAACGATGGCAAAACTCTCTAAAAATGACTAAAGTAAAATTGATTTGTCACGCTGCGCATAAATTGCAACTAGTTGTTGTTGTTGTTGTTGTTAGTGTTGTTGTTGTTGTTGTTAGTGTTGTTGTTGTTGTTAGTGTTGTTGTTGTCAGTGTTGGAAGCTGCAGTCATTGCAGTCACTTTGCCATGCTTTTCAATCAATAGTAATAACCCTTTGCTATCTCTTGTCTTTCCCTCTCTCTTTTTCTTTCTCACTCTCAGTGTCTGTCTCTGTCTCTCTCGGCGTGCTTTCTTTATTTGTCTTTTGCCATTTCATCAATTAGGCGTTAATTTTTGCCGTCTGCAATTTAACGGTGTTAACGTTTTATTAATGAGCCAACGCATTTGGCGCCTGGGAAACATGTCAAAGAGAAACCCCAGAGTAAATAAAAAATAAAAAAAAAAATACTATACCAAAATACATGAGTAAAAATAAAAAATAAAATAAGCATAAAACACACACACACACACAAATAAAAAAAAAAACATATGTGCGAAAAAAAGCAAAAAGAAAAGAGAATCTGAAGGCCAAGGTCAGCGCCAGAAACGGATCGTACTCGTATTGGAACGGATTGGCTTAGACCGAGCCCAAAATGCATGACAACAACAACAACAACAACAACAACAACAACAACGACGACGACAACTTAATTGTTGTTGTTGTAGCTGCCATTGTTGTTGTTGTTGTTGTTGTCGTCGAGCGGAAGTGAGCGACGTCTGCGCTTTGGTTTATTTTTTAATTTTGACAATGGGAAGTGAATGCAAAGATCACAACAACAACAACAACAACAACAACAAAAAGAAGGCTGCAAAAATATAATACACACATATATTTATATGCATGTGTGTATGTGTGTTTGCCTGGCACAATGAGTGAACATGGCGAAGGTTTCAATTTTAATTGAAAATACCATTTTTGTTTTCTTCATATTTATTTTTTCTTTTTTTTTTTTTTTGGTTTGAGCAATTGCAAAAATTGCTTTAATTAGCCTCAAAAATTGTGTGTGTGTGCGTGTGTGTGTGTGTGTTGCTGCGTTAATTGCACTATCTTAAATTAGCCAACACTGACACACACACACGCACACACACATTCATATTGTTTGACAGCTGACACGCCCACCCCAAAGCACTAAAAAATTCCATTTAATTTTTGGACTTCCCTTCAACATGATGTCTAACGTTAGTTTTCAGTCTCTTTGTCCGCCATAGTCAAGCTTCACTTTAGTATGTGCAAGGTTGCGAATGATTTGTTGAGCTGATAAACTGCAAATTATACAATAATGTTTCAGCTTCCATTTAGGCAAAGATTTACTATTTACTAAGTATTTGGCGCATTTTCCAAGTACACACAAATTAAATCAATAAATTATTAGTCAATTTTTAATAAAAGTTAATTTTTACGGGAATGTCACTATTTAATGTCATTTTTTTTTTTGTATTCTTTGCCTTTGAAAAAAAGAAGCTGTAGTAAGTTCACTTTGTAAAACTTGTAATAATCCAAAAAATTTCGCTTCTTTTTTTTTGCTTTACTTCTATAACTCGAAATTCTCTCTAACTCGAGCTAAATGAGTGGCAGTAAAATTAATAAACTTAAGAAAAAGAACTCTATAAGTTGAATATCTCCATAACTCGAACCTTTTCTTTGGATAATGGTGATTTGAGTTAGGAAAGATCGGCTGTATAGCTTTATTTTAATTTAAGATATTCGACAAAAATACTTTTTATTAACTCTAACGATTTTCAATTTATTTTTAAACTTTTTGCATGAAAAGTTACGCTTAAATGTTTTTAGAAATCCGAGAAATAGCCAAGAAACTTTAGAGCTAAACAACAAAAGCTCAAGAGACAACTGATCATATTTAGGTTACACAGTAGGAAATAGTGAAGATCAGAATATGGGGAATATTTCGAGTGGTAAATTTGATGTATGTATGTGAGTAAGTATCTACAATATTATTTGCAAAATAGAACTTGAGGACTTACCTTAAACTAAAACACTCGCCAGTCGGGCGTTACCCGTCCAGCAATCCATAAGTTGCAATTTTCAATTGATTTGTTATTCTTGTTTCGGGGTCGTCTTCTACGTCTTGTTGGTGTAATAGTTGTTGTTAATTGTTGTTGTTCTTGTTGTTGTAGTTGTTGTTCTGGTTGTTGTTGTTGTTGTTTAGATGTATCTTGTGTTTGTCGCTGCAGCAGTTGTCAATGTTGTCGCTTTTGGTTTCAATTTGTCGAATTTATTCTTTTCTTCGATTTCTAGTTATGTCTTGATTAACCACTTTCTGCACACCGAAAATTGTTGCTGCAAGCGCTTTACAACACTGTCGTGTCCGAAAATATAACCGCAATTTAAGTTTGATTTAAAAGTTTGAAGTTTTTTCTTTTTTTTCGTATGTCCACGTTTCGAGCTCGAGAGATTTATTGAAATAAATTGTTTAATTTGTAAACATTTTCAGCTTCTTTTTGCTTGTTTTTTTTTTTTGTTTTATTTGTATTTTTGTTGTTGTTGATATTTTTTGTTATTATTAGGTTTTTATGTAGTTATCGATAAAAATTGAATTGGTCCAGTTGGTTGCAAATATTTCGTCAAGTTGAATTTCTGAGAGAGAGTGCATGTGTATGGTTGTATTCGTGTGTGTGTGTGTGTGTGTGAGTATGAGTTAATGAGAGAGTTGGTTTCAATAGCCAGAGAGCGCTGCCAGAGTTGTAGCGTGTTTTCTTTTTTTGTTGCTGTTGTCGATAAACGTTTTGCTGAGTTGCTTTTCGATTCGCCGAGATTTCGAATAGGGTTTTCTTTAAGTTTTACACGCTTTCTTCTTCGTTGAAATTTAGAATTTTGAAGAATATGCTACAATGAGAATGAGAAAAAATGAAAGGCAGGAAATTAGTTAACATATTTCACGTACATAGTTTTTTTCTTTTACATACACATTTAATGTCAGCATTTATTTAATTTGTAATTAATGATTCGACATTTATATTGTACATCTTTTTTACATTTTTTTTGCTCTATCTCTTTTTTTTTGGTTTTTTTACTGTTGTATTCACAGTATTCTTAGCTATTTTACAGTTTATGGTCACCCTTGAGTTTATAAAATTTAGTTCTTTTCATTGGCTATAAACTGCTCTCAACAAGTAAATAATTACGATGAGTCCTACACAGAGTATGGTCACTCTTTAAAACTATATATGAATCTATAATTTAATTCCTATGATTCAGCTACAATTATTGTAAAATATGTTTTGATTTGAATACAAAATATGGTCACTCCTCAAACAGTTATTATTTGCATAGTAATATACAGAATATGGTCACCTTATGTCTTCATCTAATCTATATTTATGTCACTTTATATTTTTTAGCTTAAGAATATCCTCCAAATAAATTTTATGGCCACAGTTGCCTAAATTTGCGGATGCTAGAATATGGTCACCCCTTTTGAGCTGCATATTAACCTTGAATCCGCTGCAACATATGGTCACCCTTAAGAGCAAATAGTTTTGTGCAAACAATAAACAACAAAAACAAAACAAACTTTTCGCAACTGTGAAACGACAACAAACAAAGCAACAACAACAACAACAGCTCAAATGTAGGCTATGACAAAGTCGAGGCCAAAAAGAGATAGCAACAAGAACAGTCTGGCAGCAGAGAGAGAGAGAGACAGAGAGATGTGGGGGGAAGAAGAAGGGCGACCATCCAACAATTTGACGAACAACTTTCACTATTTTAATTACCAAGCACAAATTTTGTGGCGGAACAACAACATAGAAAACAACAAGGAAAGTCAATGTCAGTAATTGTTGTTGTTGTTGTTGTTGTTGTCTGTCTGTCTGTCTGTCTGTCTCGAAAAGTCTGGCAACTGTCTGCGGCTGTCTTCAAGTGCCCTGCAGTACAAGTGCAATTCGAGACAGAGAGGGAGAGAGAGAAAGAGAGAGAGACAGTGAAAGGGAATGAGAGGGAGAATGCAAAGCACATGCATGAAAAGTTTTGTTGCATTGTTGTTGTTGTTGTTGTTGCTGGTGCTGCAACATGTGGCATGTTTAATTATGACGTTGAAAAGTCACAGCGGCAGTGTCAACAGTTGAATTATGAGCACACACACACACACACACACACACACACACACACACAGACACACACACACTAACACTAAAAACTTAAATTTTTCGCCAACTTTTGTGGCACATGACGTCATCACGACTTGGCTTGTGTACTGTTATTGTTATTGTTGTTGTTGTTGCTGTTCTTGCAGCATATTTTAATCAACTTGCAACAAGCGGCATGAGGCATGAGGCATGTAGCTTGCAGCATCTCTATCAAGTTTATCTGCATATTGAAACTTGCGCTGTGGCATTGAAAAACTTTTGCTTTGCCTCATAAGTAGGTTGCCTCAATGTCAGTCTCTCCCCCTCTCTGTCCCTCTCTCTCTCTCTTTATCTCTTTCTCTCACTCTGTGCTGTGACTTTGTCTGGCAAAAGTTCAAGTTCATGTGTAGCGATATCCTTAAAGCTCCAGCTTATTCAAAGCAGCAAGTGAATATTTGAATACTATTCAATTGCATAGACTTATTCAACTTGTCTGAATATTATTTACTGCATTTATTTGTTCCAAGTCGAAGCTAAATCTTTAAAATCTTACTTAAAGCACATTGCGGAGCTTTTTAATTAACTTTGTGATTATAAAGCGGTTTAAAGCTTTCGAGCTGTTGTAACTGTGCTGACAGTTCTGTTCTTGTTAATCTCGATTTACAAAAACAAACACTTTCAAGAGTTTCTCATTCAACTGTGCCAAGATTAAGTAAAAGCTCTTGTTTTATCTGACTTTGTTGTTTTTCGAAATCTGAGCGTAAGCTCTTACGCTGATGATGACTTCAAATTAATTAGAGTGATTAATTTTCAACTTTCAAAGGATATCAAAATTTAAAGCTCAAATATAAAGCTTTTTAAGCTTTATTTTCCCTGAAGAGCGTAAATTGCGTACAAGCTCACACTGATCCTGCGAGTGCTTTATATGAAAATTTCGCAAGCCTTAAAGCTCTCAGAAGAACATAAAATGCGTGAAAGCTCCCTCTTCCTCTCCTGCTCTTTTTCTAAGATTGTTGACCAAGAAGACAAAGACAAAAAGCGGCGCTGAATGAAATAAAAAGCTTTGGAATCCAAAGGAGCCAGTTAGTCAGGCAGTTAGATAGACAGAGGTACAGACAGACAGACAGACAGACAGACAGACAGTTAAACCAATGCCAGACACACACAAAGAGAGAGAGAGAGAGGGAGAGATAGAGAAAGAGAGAGAGAAGAGAAAGAAAAGTGAGTTGGACAGACAAAGGTTGTTGGTAAATACCAAACACGGGCACAGAATACATGTGTATGTGTGTCTATGACTAGACTTTGTCTGTAGTATGCACCTTACAATGCCACTGCCCCACCCCACCCCACTCCACACACACACACACACACACGCACACTTCTTGATGCATAAAATGAAATGAAAGAGACGCAGACATGGCCCAAACCCAAAAGCTGACGACGACAGGCTGATGACTAGCTGCTTAAAATGTCTGCACAGCTGTTTGATAAAGGTGTGTGTAAGTGTGTGTGTGTGTGTGTGTGTGTGTGTGTGTAAGTGTGTGTGTTGCATCAACAGTTAAAGTTGCAGTCGGGGCAATACACAATGCCATCGACATATATTTTAATGTTGTCAGACAGACAGACAGAAAAAACAGACAGAGAGACAGACAGAGACAGAGACTGAGACAGAGACAGAGGAGAGCTCAGCCAAAGGTTGAGAATGAGCGACAAAACCCCTCGACAGTTGGAGTTGCAAGTCGCCAAGTCGCCAAGTTGCAAGTCGCAGGTGAATGTTGAATGTTGAATGAAATGAAACAACAACAACAACAACAACAATAACTGAGACTTGGAATGGCAAATGAGAAGAATTGCAACTTGAAATGGGGCAGACGCGCCTCTCTCTCTCTCTCTCTCTCTCTCTCTCTGTGTCACTCAATCTCCCTCTCTGTCGTTCACATCAAAAATTTTTGTTTTATTTCTTGACAATGCGACTTGCAACTTGCGTCTTTTAATTTCGTTTTCTTTTGTGCATATATTTCTCATTTATTTTTATCTCTCTCTCTCCCTCTCTCTCACACTCTCTGTCTTACTGTCTCTTTCTAGTGCTTCGTTTATCGATCCTGTCCGGCGACTGTAACTTTTGCTCCTTCTCGACTCGAGTATTTTGCCCAGTTATGATAAGCTAAAGACAATGGACGGACTTTTCAGGACACGGCAAGGACATTAAAGTTTTGTTGTTGTTGTTGTTGCCATGCGTGACAGACGCTGTTGACAATTAATTTATGCAATTATCATCAACATCATCATCTGCATTCAATGCGTTCGAGCACTTTTAGCAGCAACTGTGACTTTTAGCGATCCCTTTCAGTTTGCAACTCTTCATACATTTTAAATACTCTGCATTAATAGAGTACATTTAACTTTGTATCAACTTAAAATGCAGTTTTTCCGCTTACACAGAAAACATTTATTTGAAGAACTGGTTGGTAAGATCCAATTTCCTTATTTTGCCTCATTTGCATATGCTTAAACCTACAGCTTTTATTTTTGCTATACGCATTTCAAAATCTTCTAACTAAATTTCCCAAAAATTTCATAATAATCCATTTAGACAGAGAAAAGTTATGCAGTTTTTGATTTGAAAATCCTGAAAATTTCATAACGATCCATACATAATTATAGTTTAATTATAGCGTATCTGGCAGTCGAGCAGTCTTCAATGAACTTGTTTCATTTCTTCTGCAGAAACAACAACACTGAGAAACTGCCTGTCTTGCCATTTATTAGAAACTGCGGAATTTCTCAGTCGACCGTTGACGGCTGCGCGACAAATTCGTTGAATTTATGAAATTTTAGAACTTTGCCTTAAGCAAACACAAAAAAAAAAAAAAAAAAAAAAACTGAGCATTTTATGGAGCTCGGGTAACAGGGCACATGTCACGGAATTGCAGTTTACACATGAGATAGCTTTGAAAGAAAAAAAAAGAAGGAGAAATACCAGCAACAGAAAATCAGAACCTATTGGCATCTGGAGTAAGTTTATTGGGTGATTGGATGACACAAGTCCCGCCAAGAAATTCAATTGAATCTCATGCCCTCCATTAAGTATGCTATGCCCAAGAATCCATTTGAAACTGAAAAGAGCATTTGATATGTGTCTGTCTTTGTGTCTGTGTGTTGACTGTATATTTATTTAAATAATGATTTTCTCACTGGGAGCAAGCAAAAGAATCGTTAATCCGTTTTTTAATTTAAAATTATTACTATTTCATTTAATATATTGAATAAATCAAATTATTATAAAATGAATATTCCATTTCATATGTGTATTAAACTTAAAATCCTCTACTTCCACTTAGGGGTAGTTTTTCTTTAAAATCTATTAAGCAACATTTAGAATAGAAATTTCCTAACACATTTTTTTTTTTAAACAGATGTAAAATTTATATCTATCGAAGCATATTTACAACTTGAGGTAACATTTAAAATATTCATATTCATATTCAACCTTTGAGTGTTGCACAATGTTGAAAGTGATATTCTTACAAATCGTTAAATGTTTCATTCCTATAAAACCAACTTAATATTCTTTCTTTATTTTATTTTTTTAATTTTGTTTTTTAATTTTTTGAAATATGTATTATTAAAGATCTGCTTAGTTGTACATTGTAATACATTTTAGTAAATTTATTGAGTAAATTTGTTTATATTCGTCATTATTATTGCCTTTTTATCGCCTGTTGACTGATCGACCGCCCTGAAATGCTGACACTATCAAATTGATTCGGTTTCTGGAGTTCTTCGAGTTCTGTCGTCAGTTTTCTGAGCTCTCGGGTCCCCGTTTGGGGTTTTGTCAGTTTCATATTCTTTGCTCAACAATTTTTGTTGTCGTTGTCGTTGTTGCTGTTGCTGATCTTCTTGCTTTATTTTGAATTTTGTCTTTTTCTTTTTATTTTAATTTTTAGTTTTTTTTTTTTATTTATTTTTTCTTGCATTTTGCCTATGTGTTTTTCCAGGAATTCCGTTACTGATATGCTGCCATAAGCCCAGCAAACAAGAACAACTACAGTGGCTACTAAAATATTATTGTTGCATTTTTCACAACGTCATTTTCTGGAAAATAAATGCAGCCAGCTCGAGGGGAAGCAGGGAAAGGCAAAAAAATGTGATTGTTTGTTGTACAATAATTTATGCAAATATTGCAGACGCGCTAAAAAGCAGCAGCTAGGGTCAACTAAGTGGTGCGGAGTGGTGCACTGTGGTGTAGGGTTGGATTGAGCCACACACATTCACACATAGAGGGCGCTGCTAAGAAATCAGCCAAGAAAATTGTCAGTCAGTCAGTCAGTCGGTTGCATAGAGCTCTAAGCCCTGCCAGTTCCCAAGCAATTGAGCATTTCAAATGCAACCCCTCACAGCAGTTGGGGTTGCAAGAGGGGCGGGGGGTTGAAGGGGGTGGATAGGTGTCAATCTAGGGGATAGTACACGTTTTAACCAACGAGCTGTTGACTTCGATTGAATGTTAAGTGACATTTTAAGGCAAAATATTCACAATTCGATTAGCGGAATTAAACTGTGCACAACAGTGTTGTGAAACAACACATTCAGTGTTGAACAAATAAATAACTAATCTGTCTGCTGTCTCAATGTTGAGAAGGAAATTTGAGCTATGCATTTAGAAGTTGACAATTTTCCCAATTTATGCTTTGATTTCCCAACACTGGTAATTAAACGAAAAAGCTAAAACTTCAAATATTTCTAGTTTAGTGTTGAACAGGGCGCTTTAGATGGAAGTTATAGCTCTAAGATATTTCAATTGCTAACAACATTTCTTTATCTCTTATCTTTAAAAATTTTTAATCAGATATTGTTTTTCAGCACTGACAATTAAGCGATAAAACTGAAGGCTTGCATAATGTTATGGAAGTTATAGCAGGTATATATTATGTGTGATTATTTGAGAAAAGATAAGAACAAGAAATCATTAAATGAGATTTTTTGAGATGACTAATTTTATAATGAAACATTTATATTAATTAAGATATTTTGATGTAAAATGTGTATTTAAAGTCAAATTTGAAACTTTATGTTAGATCAAATTAGATGTGCGTTAGAAAAGTCTCTTAGTCCTAAGAAGGTTGTGTTGTTTTTTGGTACAGTTGCTACTTCGTAGAAGGTAAAACTGGAGTGAGTCAACTTGACTGATCATGATATGCGTGGAATATAAAAAATAAGCTGGTGACCTGCATTGAGCCCCAAGGAGGCACAAGGAAGGAAACGTTTGATGGCGAATTGCGTAGACGCCACTTGGGGCATTGTCACTTGTGAATGGATGTTGCAAAGTGTGTGTGTGTGTGTGTGTGTGTGCGTTTGATGACGCCTTCTTTCGCACAAACACTTGAGCACGCATTTGGCGGCATCGTCAGCTGCCACTTGGGCGTTTCAAAATGCAATCGATATGTGGAACACACGCATTCATACACACACACACACGCACACACACATACATGCACACTGTTGAGGGTGGGCTCAAATAATTAATAATAATTTATGAGGCAAACTTTGTCGCAGTCACTGCAATTAGAAGCCGAACCTAAACGAAGTTCTGCCGACTTCGTCCCCTCAGCTCCCTGCACTCCAGTCTGAGTCTGAGCCTGAGCCTGAGTTTTCGAGGACCTTTTGAAGGAAAGAAATATACAAAAAAAAAAAAAAAACTGGAGACCCTACAAAATTATGCATAAACGCATTTTAGTGCGCCTACAAGTAGGCAATGTCCCGAACTCAGACCCAAGAGTTTACTATGGGCAATTTCACGAGTTTGTGAGGCCATAATTAATATCTAGTAAACTACTCAAGATATTTTGGGGCGGCTTTTTTTCTAGTGTTATGTGTCCCCTCAGAAGTATTCCCAGCCCCAATTTTTTTGTTATAAATATCGGTAACAAATTAGTTTATGATTTCTATTGCAAATAACAAGTTTTGACCTTATATATTATTATAAATATAAAGAAAACATACTTTTTCGATATAGAAAGTTGTAAGCCCTCTTAGATGGTTGTGAGCATCAAATTAAAAAAAAAAATTACTTTTAGTAGTATGTACAACACTAGAAAAAAATCGCATCAAGTTATTATCTACGAGTTATTATTTAATGTTAAATTAAATTTCACAAAAAGTTGATTAAATTGGGTGTTTTAATAATATTAGTTTGAAAGATAATTAAATACTCTACAACACACAATATGTTTTATACGATGGACTCCGCTGGACGCACTTTAAATACCTTTTTAAAAATGAGACCTAATAAAAAATTGTCGTTTGTTAGACTACTCACACTTTTACATTATAAAAAGGACAGCACGATGACATTCTACATTTGAAACTCACAAACACATAATACAAGCCACACTGATTAGAACTCATTTCAAAAAGTGTCCTAATGTTGATTAATTTTTCACTTTTTGGCACATTCAAATTGCGAACCTTACAATTTTTAAATTGCTTACAATTGCTTTGTAATGACAACCCTATGTTTAACAGCTGATTTCTTTGAAGTGGCGCCATCTATTGAGATTTCTGCTCTCAAAAATATTTCAAATTGGCGAATTTCAGAAAATGGGTTTTGGCCTCACAAACTCATGAAATTGCCCATAGTGCGTCGGTGAAACTACAAAGGCACAAAAAGCAGATGGAACATGCTACAGAAAGGCAGGGCGAGACGATGATGAGGACGAGTGAGGCAGAGAGGACTGGGAAAGGGAGAGGGAGAGGGACTGGGACTGAGTTGATGCTTTTGTTGCATTGCGTTTCTTTTTGTTGAAGTGCACTCAAAAACGCACTTCTCACCCGTTTAGAGGGCTGGGGGCAAACAGAGAAAATGGCAAAAAAAAAAAAACTCAGACCGAAGCTCGCGAAAAAGAAATAAGAGAAAAAACAAGAAAAAAGGAAAACTTAGATGCACGCAAAGCGCCTTTGATCCTGCAGCCGACGTCGCAGTCGCTGCAAAGCAACTAGCTCACGCAATTTTCAAAAAAAGAAAAAAAATTAAAATGAGAAAAGCAAAGGAATATGTAAAGAAAAACAAAAATGAAGAGTTTTTCTCTGTGATGCGCTGACAACAACAACGAGAATGCCTGTTGACAAAGGCAACAAACAACAATAAACTTGAAGAAAAGCACCCAAGGGGACACAGCGAATCTTTCCCTTCCCCCAGCACTCGCTTTTCTGCGCCTCTGCCCTCGTGCCGAGATAATGAAAGGTCGTCGAAGTGCGTTGCAATCCGTGCATTGCCATCGTTGATGCTGACATCCTGCTGTGCGTCCTGTAAAACGGAAGCCAACAGACACTGTGGCAAGCTCTGTGTCCTTGCAACATTCCGTGTATGTGTGTATATGTGTGTGTGTGTGTGTGTGTGATAGAGTGTATCACTGTCACGATTCGCAACTAATCAAGTGTTAATGCAGCAGCCTGATAAACAGCTCTTCTCTAGAATGTCTTTAGATATGAAATCTTAGAAACTTTAAAGCTCTAAAAAGCTTCTTAAAGCATTAAATAAATTGCAATTAATCTTCAAAATAAGTTATAATATTCAAAAAATAGGTACACTAAACGGTGAAAGCTTTCAACAAAATCCAAAGAGAATCAATATTCAAGCACTCACATCATATGCTAAAAGTGCGTCAATGAAGAAAAGCTCAAGCTGTTGCTTTCAATAGTCTGTTTAGTTAATAGTTGGATTTCTGTCAAACAAATTTTCTAAAAAAATTTACATGATTTGATATTTTAAAGTCCGATTTGATGTAAGTGAGCTTTTTTGGTACATATCTAACTTGTTATGAGCTGAGTAAAGTTAAAGCTTGTGCTTCGTGTATGTGAAAAGCTCTCAAGGAGATTTCTCATATAATTATCACTTTTTAAAATAAGATAACCTGCTTCTAAAGATGTTACAGTAATTAATTTGTTCAGCTTTCAAAGCTCAAAGCTGCAATTAATCGACTTATCAGTATGATTGTGAGCTTTTGCAAGCTTATGTACATATGATCTACAAATGCGTGTGTGTGTGTGTGTGTGTGTGTGTGTGTAAAAGTTGTCTCCTTCACTCTTAAGCTTTTGACTCCTTTTAAGGGCTTTCGGCTGATGAAAATTGGTGGCACACGCACAAAACTTGAATACAGCTGCAACCTCAATGATAATCTTGCTGAATAATGATGACAATGATAATGAAGTAGATGATGATGATGATGATGATGATGATGATGATGATGATGATGATGATGATGATGATGATGATGATGATGATGATGATGATGAGGTTGCTTTGGCGCACGGCCGACTGTCAGAGTCGATTTGTCTTGTTTGTCAGCAACCGCCGCTGGCCTGATAAGCTGCGTACCCTTTGACAGTGCGACAGAGACGGGCAATTTGAGAGAGAGAGAGAGAGAGAGAGCAAGAGAGAGGGAGACAGGAAGAGCATGATGTATGTGTTGGGGGGGGGGGGGGGGGAGAAAGCTTTCATTTCTAATTGTGCGCGTTTCGCATTCGAAGACAATGAGAACAGACAGCAGCGCTTTTTTGGCCCCGCGGCAGATGCAACATTCAGCTTGCAACATGCAACAGACGCAGCAATAGCACGACAAGTGCAACGCGACCCAAAAAAAAAAAAAAAAAAAAAAACAACGCCAACAACAACGGACGAGTTGTAATACATATGAGAAGCAGAAGGACATGTGTTATCCTGAAAAGTTGTTGTCCCTTTTGTCGCCTGCCACGAGCAACAGAAGCAACAGTCTTGCCCCCTTGCCCCCCTTTTGCAGCCTGCCCCGTTTTTGGCCAAGGCTAATAAACTCAACTCACTCAACTCAAAATGCGGCCGGAAGTGCGTGCAACACAGCAACAACAGCACAGGCAGCAAATAAATGTCCCAAAAAAAAAAATGAAATTGTTGCAAAACTGCTTCCGAGGCCAACAGCCTCGACCGCTGCTGCCCCGGCGGCAACATCAGCGCCGACGACGGCGACGACGGCGAGGACACAAGTGGCATTTGGGGTCGTCCTCGTTGCTCGGTCGTCAACAACACGCGTTCCACTTCACAACGCACACGGGATGCAATTGCAGTGGACGACGCGCCAACCCCGAAAAATGCCAAAAAAAAACGGAAAAAATTTCAATAAAAAAAAAATAAAAAGAAAAGAAACGAAACGAAGAAGAATTGCCAAAAATTACCGAAAAATACATGCGATATACAATATACCCGTTGCACAGGGGTGTAGACATGTTGGGGGCAGGGGTACGGGCAAGGAGAAGGAGAGGGAGAAGGGGTAGCCTTGCCTCATTGTCGGTTATCCTGTCGCGGACGCTGTCTCGTGTTTAACCCCTTTTCTTTTCCTTTTTGTTTTTTGTTGATTTTTTGTTTTTGTATTTTTTATTTTGCAATATTCCAGTACACGGAATGTGTTACAAACCGGCCACGTCACACACACACGCACACACACACGCACACACACACGCACACACACACGCACACACACACACACACACACACATACACTGAACCCAACTGAACTGAACTCAACTCAACAGAATTCAACACTTAGCTGAGGTGTATGAATGTATTTTGTACCAAAATAAAAAATAAAAAAAGTAAAGCGCCTTTTTCGGCTAAACAAATTTAAAATACTCTTTTCGATTCAGCTTTTAGCAGCTAAGTATATATAATATTGATCAGATTTGCCCTATATATTAGCTGCAACTTCAAGTACTTTTCCTACAAACACTGACTTTTCAGCAACGATGTCAACTATGTGTTCGACTGAGTTTAATCAGTTATCTTTAAGAAAAAATATAAATTAAAAAAAAAATTACTATTTTTAAACCTATCATTCTGTGGCAACTACATATGATATAAATGAGTGATTTGAACCCATTTGCACGATATCATTAAATTTAACAAATTTATTTAAAGTAAAAATAATCAAATAAATGCAAAAAAAAAAATTGGTTGACAATTAGGCAGACAATTTAAATAAAGGAAAAATGTCAAATAATTAAAAATCATCTTGGACCGGACCAAGATTCGAACCCCGACCTCCCGGCCACTTTCACCACTGCGATAATTGGCAAACTCGATAAACAAACTCGTTGTACATTCTGGAAGAGTAAATGTAAAATGAATTAATTGACCATTTATTCTATTTATAGGTTCAATCGTGTTGAAAGTTGGTGATTAGTTTCTGGGCATGATCCCACACCCGTTGGTATAAATTTAAATTTAACTTAAAACCCATAATTAAAGGTCATGGCAGTTTTTGATGAATGACAAAATTTAAATGTAAACTTGTCTTTATTCCAAATTTGGTGGTTCTAGCTCTTACTATCTCTGAGATCCTTCTGTTTATACGGACCGACGGACGGACGAACATGGCTATATCGGCTGTTGATGCTGTTTCAGAATATATATACTTTATGGGTTCGGAGATGTTTCCTTCTCCCTGTTACATACTTTACAACAAACTAAATTTTTCAACTTCTTACACAAAGTAGATATACCCTGAGCAAAGGGTATTAAAAAAGGGCTCTTATTCAGCCAGACAGACTCTGTTCTTTTTGTATGGGATACATACATATTCACATATATAGGTACACATGTACATATATTTATATATACAATATATGATATTATATTGGGTTTTACTTTACGAGTGCAACTTTCCTTTCTTTTCTTTTGCTTTCCCTTTACCCTTTGCCCCCTGCCCGCTGACCCCGCCCACCTGACAAATGCACACACAACAATTTGCCCAGACTTAATCGCAGGGTACGTCGCCTTTTTTTCTTTTGCTGCTTTTTTTTTTTATTTTTTTGGGTGTTTGCGTCAAGTTGGGCTGGAGTTTTTCGGTTGGGAGTCAGAGGACGGGATTGGATTGTGGGCTGAATGAAACTGCAAAGCGGTTTGATGGATCGTTTGGTCAGTCAAGATACTTATTATGAGAAGAGTAAGCAACTAAATTCGCAAAACGATTAAAGACATATTATTATCAAAGACAAATTCTTGAAGGCAATCAAGTATACGTACACAGAAAAAAAAATCCGGGCTATTTAGCCCGAATTCAAGCCGAAACGATGTCAGAAGTGGGGTAATCTCGGATTTTCTTAAATCAAGTACGAAATACTTGATTTTTTCAATCCCGAATTCAATCCTGAAATTCATAAATTCAGGCTAAAAAAAAAATTTTTTTTTGTTACATTTAAACTTTTTTTTTAAACATTTTTTTTAGACTTTTTTTTAAATTTTTTTTTTGTACTTTTTTTTTAATTTTTTTTTTAAACTTATTTTTTAATTTTATATTTATTATATTATATATATTTTTTTTTTGATTTTTTTTTTAAATTTTTTAATTGACGGTGGGAATCGAACCCAGGTCTTTTTCAAACAGGTCGGCGACTCGAACCACTGAGCCACCGAACCAATTAAAATGAGAGAGGCCGAAAAAGAATAAAGTAATTTGAGCTTATTTTCCCATTTTAATCCCAATACAGGCTTGATTATTCAGCTTAAGCCTGGAAACATACTTAAAAAATGCAGGCTTGAATCAAGTATTTTAGGCTTGATTTTAGAACGGCTTTTTTTTCTATGTATGTGTAACTAAATGAGTTCTACAATGAGAGTTTAAACTTTGTTGCAGGTCTGATTAGTGAATTGTAAAACTAAACAAAACTATTTTGCAATATTCGTGGTGAACTGTTTGCATTCTCCCCTCTCTGATCAATTCAAAGCTCTGTCAATCAATTCAATTGTAGGGCATTTGAAATTCGTTGTGCTAGTGCAAGGCAATTGGCTTTGTTGTGTCCAGTTGTGATGGCTTTGCACATGTTTTGTTGGTTCCACTTGGCTACCAAAGCTCAAGAATGCCAAAAAGTGGCGATAGGCACCGAAAATAATACACCCTCTCCCCACCCTTCTGCTGGCAAACGAACAATTTTACTACTATGCTAAAATATAGGGTTGGAGGGTAAATGAGTCGGCTCTTTTTTTTTTAGTTTTTTAGTTGTTTTTTGGTACATTTTTAGGGGGAAACCTAATAAAAATGCATGGAGTACACGAATTTCTGTACAGATATATGTAAAGTTTTCTACATGCATGTGTGTGTGTGTGTGTGTGTGTGTGTGTGTGTGTGTGTGTGCCAGCTTAACCAAGTTACCGCAAAATTTGCAACGAGGGTCCCGTGAGAAGCTTGCAGAAGAAGAAGAAGAGGGCAAACGCATTGCCAAAAAAAGGAGAGAACGATAAAAAAAGGAAGCAACAAAAACAAAAATTAAAACGAAGTTGCACACACGAAAAATTGGGACAAAACAAAAGTTTCAACGGTTCGGAATGGTGTTGATATTCTCATGGTGGCGTTGCCCCCTCGCCCCGTTGCCCCCTTGCTGCCTGCCACTGCAACGCCTGCTGCTGCCGCTGCCGCTGCTGGTGGTTAAAATATGCTGCGCGCCGGCGTTTCCCGCGTGGAATTTTAAAGCCACTCATCAGCGTTGCATTTGCCGCTTTCTTTTGTTTTGTTTTTTCGCTTTTTATTTTATCCACCTCCTCCTTCTCCTTCTCCTCCTCCACCTCCTGCTTCTCATTGCCTATTGTTGTTGTGTATTTTTTTCGACAACAACGCTGGCGGCATCTTCATTTTATTTTATTTTTATGCAATATAATTCGTCGCCTTGCCCCTTGCCCATCACACTTCTCCCCGTCTTCCTCTACCTCTTTCTATGTCTCCTTCTCCCCTCTCTCTCGGCGCGTTCTCTTGCTCCTTTTGCGACTGTTTTTGGCAATAAGCTTTTGCCAATGCCGCAGGGTTGTATTTGCATTAGCGGAGTATTTTTTCACATTTTTTTCTACATTTTATTTCTTTCGTTTTTTTACCCTCATTTGCCGAGTTTCACATTCTGCGAGCTTTGCAGCAATGCAACGAGTTGCACACACTGCGTGTCTTTATAGAGAGGGATGACGGGGGTGCAAGGGGCTGTAAGGGGATGCCTGGCAGACAAATCTGGGGGATTTGGCGGACTTAGATGAATGCACTGAGTCAACTGAGCTTTAATAAACACGACCATCGTTTGGCAACTCGCAATCAAAAATGATTCTCGCATGGCAAACGCATATTCGCTGATTGTGGCAACTCTATTATATCTAGCGACAGCCCTAATCAAATACTAGCCTTAACATTGCCGAATTTTCGATGTAAATTTAAGGAATTAAATTGTAAAATCGATTTAAAAAATTGTTATGCTCGCTACTTAAAAAAAATCAGTATTAATTAATGTGTTTTCAATTTCTAAAGAAAGTTATTTATTTGACGTCATAAAAACTATTAAACATTTAATACAAATTATAATAATACTAAAAGTACTAAAATTCATAATAATAATCAAAACTGAAAGAAATTAAACAAAAAAGTTAAAAAAATATTACTATATATAGTAAAAATTAAAATCGATTATAAAATAATTGATCAATTGAATTTGTTCATTAGAAATAATTCAAAGTAATTTTTTTACTATATGGTTATTAGTATTGGAGAATAAATTAAAACATAATCTAATTATTATTGGCCTACATACAAAACATACATCACTTAAAGCCAAATTGGTAAAAAATACAAAGATTTGTCCATTCAAAGTTAAGAGCTAAAAGCGTTAAGAATTCGAGTCAACTAAATTGGGACAACACAACAACAAAGTTAACGTTTTCTCAATTCGAGAGTCCAATTTATGGCAGCAACACCTGACGATCTTTTTGGCCAACTGTTGCTACTGTTTGTTGTTGTTGTTGTTGTTGTTGTTGTCATTGTTGTAGCTGACACATTTGTCACTCTGACTGTTGTTGTCGTTGTCATTGTCATTTTGTATTATTGTTTGCCATTAGCCCCTTGCTTTTAACCTTTTCTCCTTCCTGCTCGTTCAGCTCCTTCTCTTTCTCCGTTGACCGCAGCTCCACCTCCTACTCATCTGCCATTATTGTCGCCCCGTCGCTGTTGCTGTTGCTGTTGCAACTATTGTTGCCACGCTTGCCGCATGTATGGCAACATGCTGTTGCCTGCTTGCAACGCCCAGTGTCGTGTGCCTCCTGTGTTTGTGCCTGTCTAGCTCTCACTATCTATAAGTCTATCTCTCTGTCTGTCTCTCTGTCTGTCTGCCTCAGTCAGTCAGTCAGATAGCACGCTGATATTATTTCATATTTTGGCCAAATTACGAGCTGAACACACACAACACAAACACGATCGTTGCAATGTCGTTTTTAACTGGCAACCCTTCAACAAATGCAACATACACCAGGAGGGGGCAGGGGCAGGGGCAGCGTCGAGAGGCGACCCTACATTAAAACCCCTATATTAAAAACCGTAAGCAGCAACCCCAGGCAACTAAATATTAAAGGCAACGAGCCATAGCTTCGAGAGACTCTCGCATTCAAAATATTCATTCCCCCTTTTTTGCATTTTGTCTTCCTTTTTGGGTTGAAGCAACAAAATTCATTTTATACACCTGACCCTGTGTCGCCATCGTAGCCGCTGTTTGTTTTCGTTGATTATCTTTGGCGTATTTAGAGCGTAAAGCGTAGTCAGACAAAAAAGAACACACACACACACACACACACACACACCTTTAGACAATGAAATGATAATGATGGAACGCAGGACAATCGCCTTCCAAAAACGACCCCAAAATAAAATTCAAAAAAAAAGAAAAACACGAAGCGAATGGACACCGCATGGACGGCACAAATTAAAAGTGAAATTGCAATTTATATTTTCGACAAATTTCCCATTTTGCCACCTGCACGACAAAAAGTTCAAAAAAAAAAAAATAAAAAAAAAAATAAATAAACAACGAGCGTCGATGAAATTAACGCAATGAGATGTACAGTAAGTCAAGTAATTGTTTGCACAAAAAAAAGTTAACAGCTTTACTTTATATTTAGTTGAAGATAAAAATTGCATTTTTATAATTGTCAAAGCTTCAATAAATTTTAATGTGTTGAAACTCTTGTATAGCTCTATTCAATTAATATGGTCACCTTAACATCATTTAGTTTTCCTCTTCATTTGTATAAAACCAACATGGTCAACTTAACAGACATATTCTGGTATTTAGACATCTTATGCAATAATATGGTCACCCATAGAACAAATCGCTTATCTACGCATTTGCTAACCATCAATTTGGTCACCTGAGTACATGTCTAAAGCACCTAAATGGTCATCCCAAAATCAGTTTCGTTCTTTAATTATATATTTCAAGCCACCAAATCACCTGATTCGTTCAATCATCATAAATCTAGTGCACATAGATATATTGGAACCACAAAGGTCACTCTTGTATGCACTCATTCAATCTAAGTATTAGTATGGTCACCCTAATAGCCTTTCTTTATGCCTACAGTTTTATAAAGTAGCTATATTTTTGGGATACAACCAAAATAATGAACTGTAGAAAACTTAGCGAACGAATTTATTAAATAACTGATTAAATGATTGAGTGATTGACAATCAAATGATTGACTGATTGACAATCAAGGCATTACTCAAACCAAAAAAAAAATGACGCTAAATTTGTACATTTTTTGCACATTTTCAAATAGATCATAAAGCTGCCACCGCAAACAATGGTGCGGTGCGGAAAGGTAAGGCTAAGTAAGTAAGGTGCATGCCCCAAGATTACATAATCAGAGACTAAACCGGCAGCAGATGCGCACAAATAAAGGGCAGCCACAAGATGAAGAAGAAGGCTCGAAACCTGAAACTGCGAAAAGTGGAACAGGGAAACGGGAAAGGCTAAAAGGGGGGCAGAAGAACGCGAGAGAAACGACTTAAGATATGTGCAGCATCCAAAGGGCAGGCAAAAGGGACTGTGGAAAGAAGGGCAAGGGGCAAGGGGCAAGTTGCAGCACACGCTTCAATTCCGATTCCATTTGCTTCATGCCTACACAACACAACACCATCCACATCTACATTCACATTCACACACAGAATTCACAATGCCCCCTTTCGGTGGAAACCCACATGTGCACACTCATCTGTCTGTCTGTCTGTCTGTCCGTCCGTCCTTCCTTCACTCTTCACTCTTCAGTCTCTCCTTGTCGCCCCTTCTCACGTCAGCTTCCATGTGCGGCGCATTGCGGTAGCATTGATTTAATCATCATCAATTATATGCAGCAGCAAGTTAATATAATAAAAGCTGCGTCTTCGAGTTTCTCCATCTGTCCGTTTGGGCAGTCTTTATATTCCCCCCGCTCTCTCTCTCTCTCTCTCTCGCTCTCTCTCTCTCTCTCTCTGTCTCTTTCTCTGTGATCTTTCCCTGTAGTTTAACGCTGGTTTCCCCACTTGGCACTGACATCGCTTGGCGCTTAAATGCAATTAACATAATGACAAGCAACACTTGTGAGCATGCGCATTTCACTTGCCCCTCGCACTCCCCTTTGGCCCACCCCTTTGCCACCCTGCCCCCTGGTAACTGACAGCTACAGGCACAGACACAAGTTGCAAGCGGACAACTTGCAACTTGCATCTGGGAATCGATGCTCGGTGGGCTGCTGTCAATAGTGCAGATAATTATATCATAATTGATCTGGCCTCTGTGTTTATGTGTGTGTCTGTTTGTGTGTGTGTGTGTCTGTGTGTTTGTGTTTGTGTGTGTGTACGTAAAACCGGTAGCCAAGTTAGCCAAGTCTCCAACTGCATCTGCATCTGCAACTGCGAATTCAACTGCAACTGCAACTGCAACTCTCTCATAAACTTGACACTTGTCGAGCTGCCTCTTCTTCATCTTCTTGATGATGATCATCTTCAACATCATCATCATCATCATCATCATCCTCATCATGGGCGTGGGCGCAATCCAGAATTATTTACCGTGAATGCAACACTCGTTGCAACTCTTTTAAATCCACAACGCGATTCATTGCGAGCTTAGACTTAAACTGTGACTAAAACCGCGACTAAGTCTAAGATTTAGACTGAGATTGACACTGAGACTCAGACAAAGTCGGAGACTTTATATAATAACTTAATATGGTCACCTTAATATTAGTTTCTTGACATATACTTAATATGGTCACATAAATATTAGTTTCTTAACATTTACTTAATATGATCATCTTTATATTAATTTCATAACATATACTTAATATGGTCATCTTAATATTAATTTCATAATGTGGACCAATTTTTTGTTCAATTTTAATAGAAATAGCGATTATGTATTGAGTCTAAGCGTTTAAATTCATTGGATCTTGCTGGGACGAGAATAATAGCAAAAAAAAGCATCAAAATTTATGCTTAATATGGTCACTTTAATATTAGTTCCTTAACATATTCTTGTCTACAGAATCAATACGTTCAGCTCAACAGCGTTATTCGGATAGACACAAATATTATATGACAAATATGGTCACCCAGATCTGAGTTTCCTCAGCTTTATCCATCAATGCAAGCAAAAAAATAAAACAAATTCTTTCTCAATTTGCATTACTTTTTCAAACCTTAAAAACTCGTTTACTACAAGATTCCTAACTTTACCCAAAAGGTGAATTAAAACAATGATATTATTATAATTTTTATATAGTTTCAAAATTAAACTAAAATAAAATATAGAAAAGAATGAAATTCATGTAACTATTTTTTGATTTTATATTTAAAAAAAGGAGTCGAAAAGTCGATAATTTTAAAGGGATGAATAATTAACAAATTTATCCCGAAATATTTAAAATATTCGTTTGATTTTTCCAACAAACAATTTTCTGCCGAAAGAAAGTGAGATGTATTTGAAATAATCTGCTCAAGAAGACAATAGGAGAATGGAAATCACTTTAATTAAACTTGTTGAAGTGCTCAAAACTACAATAAAATAATTCGTATACGTTTGTATTGAAATCTGTGTGAACAAAGCGCACGTTGGGCGCCATAAGCTGTGCTACAGAAATGCGTACAGTTGCAGTTAGCAGCATCGGAAAAAAGAGCTAGAGGGAAAGAAATGGGAAGCGGAAACTGGCCAAGCAAATTGCCAAAAAAAAAATTAAAAGGAAAGAAAAGAAAAGAAAAAAAACAAATTTGTAAATAGAAAGAAATGAATTTGCAGACGCACAATAAAAGCGACAGCAGAAAACGCATACAGATGAAATAAAATGGGAAAGAAATAAAACAAAATACCTAAATTATACACATTTTATTTATTTATTTTTTTGTTGAACCCCTTGGCATCAAAACACACACAGACAGAGAGATAGAGGGAATGAAGAAGGGCACAAAAAGCAGCAGTCAAATTTGTACCCCAAACTCAACACTTGCAACATGCTTGACTGCGACGCCAGCAGCGACGTCGACGCGGACTGCAGCGTCTGATTAATTGAAGTGCGAGTTTCGAAATGCGAAGAGCGTAAAATAAAAGCAAATAAAAAAGAAGCTACAAATTTTAAATGAAAATGGAATAATAAAGAAAAAGAAAAAAAAAACGAAACCGAAACCGAAAAACGCCGCCAAATTACGTTGTGGCCTCCACCCTGTTGCCACCTGGTCCCGGTCGATGTTGCCAGGCTGCAGGTTGCAACGTCAGGTTCAGGTTCTGTTGCCAGGTTCCTGATGCCTGACCTGACCTGACCTGACCTGGCCCCAAAACTGTTGTTGTTGTTGTTGTTGTTGATCCAATGGATACAGGACGACTTGCACTTATTTTGTCAAATGCAAATATAGACATATTCACGAATTCTATATAGAGAGTTACCACACACACACACACACACACACACTATGTCGCTTTGATGCCAGACAGAAAAGGAAATCACCGAAAAACTGAATCTAAAAATTGTTTAATTTGACGCTGCAGTTGAAGTTTTTCTTATTCTATTTTATTTCTTTTTTTTTTGAGGGTTTTCGTATTTTATATTTTATATGCCCGGCAACATGCGGCGTATGCGTAATATTTCAATGTAGTTTTATTTGAACTGTCTGGATTATATTGATTTGTACACAGACCTCTTGATACTCATCCTTCCCTTTCTTTTTTCTCACTCTCTGTATTTCTGTGTGTAACAAAATGTATTTATCTACATAGATATATATGTACATATATGTATGTATCTAAACTTCAATATTGTACTTGATTTATACATATATATTTATTCATATCAATACCGAAACAGTCAGCTTTTATGATTGTCAAAGTTTTTATTAGGTTTGCCACTTTAAATCTCATGAGACCGTCTATGTTTTTTTTTCCTATTTGACGTTGATTTCGCTAACCTTGCTTTTGATAGTCTGTTCATATTGGCAGGGTTTGAAATCTCATATAGCTGATCTCTCTCTCTCTCTCTCTCTCTCTCTCTCTCTCTCTCTCTTTCTCTCTCTCTCTCTCTCCAGAAGACGAGAGTTGTTTTCATTAATTTTTCGTACTTCATTCGTAAACCTCTCACAGTCAACTGTTGCATTTGCAGAGTTTGAAATATCTTGATTTTTATCTAGCTAAAGTAGAAAAAGTTTTTTCATTTCTTCTATGTGGTTCATTCGTTAACGTTGCACAGGCAGCAACAATTAACACAACATAAATAAAAAAAATTTATATGTTGTTCCTCTCTCTATATTTCTTCTCTCTGAATATATGTAGATATATTTCGATTTTTAAGTCTAATTCGTTAACGTTTTACTGGCAGCACACGTTTTACGCTTTTGTGATTTGTTCTCTTATAATAACCTCATTTCATTGAGCGTTATAAGGTTCCACTCGTAAACGTTACACTGGCGGCTCTCTCTCTCTCTCTCTCTTTATTCTCTGTCTCTCTCACACTAAAATTTCTCCATATATTTAAGCCCTTGCTTTCATGAACGTTTCACTGGCACCATTGCATCCCCAAAAACAATTAAAAGCCCTTTGATTATGATTGTCTACTCACAGCTGGAATTGGATGCTAATTCTTTTTCTTTCAACTTTGTTGTAAAATTGTACTTGTAATCAGGTAGACACAAAAAAACTGTAATTATGTTGCAATGAAAATAAATTAAAAATAGCAGCAATAACTGAAAGACCTAAAGACAATTATGAAGTACGACGAGATATTAAAGTGCCCCCAACTGTAAAATGCTTATAATTTCGTACAACAAACACTAATAAAACAGTCGAACTGCATTTGCTCATTAGTTGAACATGCGGAAAAAACACAAAGCAAAAGGAAATTAGGAGAAAAAAAAAAGATACAACGCAATTATGCGAATATTCAATGAAGTTTTGTCTATTTTGCACTCAAAAAAAAAAAAAATAATAAAAATAGGGAGAAATTAAAAACCTGGTGGCAACGTCGCGCATGCGCCAACACGCACCACGCTTTTGGGGCCCTGAAGACAAACAGACAGACTGAGAGACAGACAGACAGACCCCTAATATACCCTGACACACACACAATAAAAATATCCAGTTCAGAGACTCCGACTTCAACTCCAACTGCGACTGCGACTGAAACTGAATCTGAGACAGAGACAGAGACAGGGACAGAGACTGGACTGCGTGAGTAGGCGTTTCATAAATATTTATAATTGTAATGCGATTTTTCAATAAACTTGCAACAAAATTGCAAGCGGCATTTGCAACCTTTTTTTTTTTGTTTTTTTTTTTTTTTGGTTTGACTTCTTTGTTTGTTTGTTTGCTTGGTGTGAAAAGTCTTGTGCGCTTTTTTCAAGCCACGTTTGCTTTGAGAATCATTAGCTTCAGTCTGAGCCGCGGGAGGTCGATAATCAGCACATCTTTCAGCTCAAAATCAAATATAAAACTCAAAAACAACTTAGTTGCATATTTGGAGTTAATAAAACCCAACAGTTTTTTAAGAGTGTACACTTCATTTTTATGAAAATTTAAGTTAAGCACTTATAGAGAGTTAGTTTAACTAATCACTTTTGAAATGTTAAAAGATTTTGTAAGAAAACAATCTGTACTCGTATCAAAATTAGATTGTGCGTAAATAAATAATATTTTCAAATATAATAAGTTCTTTTAATTTTTCTAAAATTTAAGTCTAATGTCGTATTGAAATCTTATCACATCTGGCGCCTGTATTTTTTATTATTAAACTATTTTCTTTTCTTTGCCGCATTTTTGCCAGCTCTTCATTATTAAAAAAACGCCGGAAAAAGAATTAGTCAGTTCGTAGTTCCTAATTCTGACCAAGCTTTTGTTTGACAATTTTGCTTTTTTTTTATAGTTTTTATTCTCATTTTTTTTGTTTTGTTTTATTTTTTTTATTTTCAGTAATCGGCACTTTTTTGTTGGCCCACAAATCGACATGTTTTTGCTTTCTTTAGTTTTACCCTTTCACATTCCCTTTCCCTTGCCACTTCGCTCATTACCAATTTTTATTTCCATTTACACAGTTGATAACATTCAGCAAATTTTTAGCGCACATCCGCTTCTTGTAAATGATTATATTTTGCTTCAACCATGCGCCAATATTGCGGAAAGTCAATACAAATTATTGCAAAATTTTAAGCACATTTTTCGCTGCGTTGGCGAAAGATCAACAATTATAATTGAGGTAGAATTTTAAGGTAGATTTTTCCGAGTCTAGTTAGATGTCAAACTTGAACAAGCAGAGCTGATTAAAATGAGAATATATTTATATGGAGAGAGTCCAACACAAGAGATATTTTAACTGCATTAAGCAAATGAAAATCAATGGTATGGTTTCGGTTCACAAAAAACCAAAATTTCTTTTCAAAAATATATGTATTTAATTTAACAAATTTATTTTAATTGCGCTTACTATGAAAATTTTATCATAAATATCACAAATACAAATTCAAAATTAAACACAAGAAAATAAAAATCAAAAATCAAATTAAAACATTAAAAAGAAAATCAAAAATAAAATAAGGAACTAATAACAAAATATCAGAGATTGCAAACAAGACTTATGAGTCGGAAAAAATCTACACAATTCAAGAAATTAACCCTTATAAATGAAACGGTTACTAAACGGTTATTTCGGTTTACAGAGTTTTGGTTTTAAGGTTTCTGTCAAATGAAAATTTTTTTTTGTTTACTGTTTCAGTTACGGTTTTAAATTTCAATTGGTTTTTACCGGTTAAAGGTTACGGTATCGGTTAGGGTTTTAAACCAGAAACAAAGTACTTTTTTATACATGAATGCATATTGTATAACCAGGAACCGTAATGATTACTATTTTTGTTCAAAAAATTTAAAAAAAGAGGTATTGGCTTAATTTTATAGAACAAAATTATTGTTAATTATTTAAATTACTTAAAATGATAAAAAATAAAAATAATTATAGCTTTTATTTTCAATTTATATTATAATAGCTTTCAGTTGATATATATAATATGTATGTACACATGTGTACGTGTACATATTTTGATTTTGATTTTATAATAAAAATTGAGAATACATATAAGTTATAACTCAATTTATGTTTCTTAAGTTTATTAATCTTGACTATGTCTATTTTTTTCACTCTTCTAGGAAGTTTATTTGCTCTTAAATTTTTTTAAACTCACAACTATTTTTGGCAGTCCCTGTATATAACTATATCTTTCTTTAGAATATTGTATTTTAAGAGTCCTCTGGCCAATAATTCTTCCATTCTCTGTGTAAACAAAAAAGTCGCTTTCTTTCATTTAAATTTTTACTCTTGTATGTGTAATCTTTCAAATTGTTTTATTCTATTATTTGTTCTTATTTATGCTGAATTTCTATTTGTTTCAAATATTCAAATACTTGTTCAAATTCGTGTACATATCCAATAACGAACGATTTAACGAAGTTAGAAAATACTTGTCTTTTTTATTTAAAAATTAAAGAAAATTTTGTATCCCAATTAATCTCGCTTTTTTGGTATTATTTTAATATTTTGTAATAAAAGAAAGGTTATTTTTATATAATAAATATTTATAATTACCATAAACGCCAAACACCGCAGTTTAATACTTTGTTGTTGTTGCTGCTGTAGTTGTTGTTGTTGCTGTTGTTGTTGTGTCACTTGATGTTGCCTCTTTTTGCATTGGTGTGAATTTTTAATATTTTCATTAAATTCTCTTTAATTATTTATTTATTCATAAAATACATTTTTTTGTTTTTGTTTTTTGAAGTTTTCGAGTTTTTAGAAATTTTTTCTTGGTAAAAAAATGTGGCCAAAAATTTTGCGGTTGAACAAAAATTGAAAATGAAATTTGTAAATGATTTTCTTTTAATTTTCAATATTTTCTAGCATTTTTCTGGCGCACAGTTCAAATTGAAAGTTCAAAGTTGAAGTTGCAGCAGTCGCAATTTGTTGTTGTTTTTTGAATATTTCCGAAAAAAAAACAAAAATAGAGACCAAATCTAGACATGAAAATTGTTGCAAATTTTGTTGTAGTTGCAGTTGTTGCAATTGTTGTTGTTGTTGTTACACACACACATGAAGAATCGCATTTATTAGTTGATGTTGTTGTTGTTGTAGCTGTTGTGGTTGTTGTAGTTGTTGTTGATGTTGTTGATGTTGCTGAAGTTGCATTGCAGAGTTGCTGTTGTTGTTGTGGCTGTTGTTGATTTGTTGTTGTTTGCAGATTTTTGTTGTTGAAATTTTTTTTTATATTATTTATTGTTGGTTTAAAAACGCTTGTGTTTGTTATGAATTTTGTTATAAAACATTTTGTTGTTGCTGTTGTTGTTGTTGTGTTTTGAGTTTATGCCTGCAAAAAGGAAGAGAATTTCAAGTGGCAGAAACAATCAGCAAATGTTGTTGCCATTGTTGTTGTTGTTCATTTGCCGACGCTAACACCAAAAAAAAAAAAACACACACACACACACAAGTAAAAAAAATGTAAATTAAAAAATGTTGCAATGTTGCAAGCTGCGCTTTGGTTAAGGACACGCCGCAAACACGCACAAACACAGGCAAATTGCGCGCGCAACAACAAAGCGACAAACAAAGAAATTTCGATTAATTTTGAAGAATTTCCAAACAAAAAAAAGGAATTTATTTATAAAACAAATTAAAAAAATAAATAATAATTTAGACAAACAGTTGTAGTTGTTGCAATTGTTGTCGTTTGTTGTTGCGTTGTTGCCGTGTTGCCGTGTTGCAAGTCAAACGAACGAACGAACGTATGAAAGTGTCTGCAAGAACTGCAATCGCATCGCGTGCGAAATCTCTGCGAAAGTCCAAAGCCCAAAGAACGTGCAAAACGTAACGGCGACGACAGCAGCGACAGCGGCAGTGGCAGCGACGTCGCAGTCAACGAATGCGCTTCGGACGCAGCACGACGACGACGACGACGACGACGTCGCCTTGCAAGCTCTGTGTGCGTGTGTTGTGTCTGTGTGTGTGTGTGTGACTTAAGAGCGCCGCACGCGCTTCGTCAAGAGCAAAAACGCAGCAGCTGCAGTTTGCAGCGCGCACTCACGCTGCTCTCTCTCGCTCTCGCGCTCTCTCTCTCACGAGCTGGCTGCCTTTTCACTCAATTCAATGCGAGTGAGCGTCGCACGCAAATCAGCTGCAACAAACGAACTCAATGTGAACAACGGCAGACAAGCGCGGTCAGCGTGGCGTATGCGTAATACATCCAACTACACTATACAAATGCCTATGTGTGTGTGTGAGTGTGTGTGTAACGTCTAGTCACAGCTGTGAAACAGTTTGAAATTAAGTTTCTGTAACTTCTAATTCCAATTCGAAATTCATCTTGCAAAAAACTCAAATAATATTTTTAAAAATTATAACAAAATATGCGCTCTTAAATTTAGATAAATTTTATCCTTTTTTTTAACTAAAAACAAAGACATGAAATAATAGCAAATACTCTTATTTTGGTGACTTAAAAAGATTATCATATTTAAAAAACGTAAAAAATATATATATTTTAAGAAAATTACAATTTTTCTAGTGAAAAAAATTCTTAAAATTTTGTCGTCTTGTTTTCGCTTTTTTAGCAATAATATTTAAAATTTATCAAAATTTATTGTCAGTCACTGTTTTACTGTTCTTCAAAATCTAACTTTAAAAACTATCAGTAAACATTTTTTAAAAATTAAAAAAAAAATGCCGACGGCAATTTGATCTGCTTCTCTCTTTCTCTTTCGTTAGTTCTTTATCGTCGTGTCTCTTTCTCACACTTGATCTCCTCACTCCTTCAATTTACTAAAAAATAAACACTTTTCTTCAAAAAAAATATTTGAAAAAAAAAGAACGTGAAACAAATTCGAAAAACGTTTTTCACTTTTCCACTGCGCGATATTGCATTTTCTTTGCTTTATTTTTATCATTATAATATTTACTATTTTTTTTTAATTATTTATTAGCAAATTTCTTGTTGCATTTCTCGCCACTTGAAAATATACATTTTTTTAAATATTTTCAAATATTTTCACAACGCACCAGGAAAAAAAATTCAATTGAAAAAGCACAGCAAAAAAAAGTATGAATAAGAAATTCAGTTAGTTTTTCATGCGAATTTTGTAATTTTTTTTTAACGACGCGCGCGACGCGTTTATTTGAATTTTCTGGAATTTTATGTTGTTTTGAGAAATTTGAAGTTTTTATAATTATACAAAAAAAATAATGCGTTACTTTTTTATTTTGTTGTAATTTGCTGAGCGGCGGCAACAACTTGAAATATTTAATAAAAATTTAGTATGTTGTGTTGATTTTGTGTGAATTTTGTTGTCGGTTGTTGAAGTTGTTGTTGGCTGAAGTTGTTGTTGCTTCTTCCGCGAGCTGCGTACGTGCGCGACAACGTGCGGATCTGTTATGATTCAATACGTTTTCGATACGTTACGTTGAACGTCGCCGGACCACGCGGCAGGCTGCGACGTCAACGGCGGCAGCGCGACAGGCTCACAAACACACACACACACACACACACACACACACAGACAGACACACATGGAGAGACGCAGCAACGCGCAGAATGCAAAAAAAAAATATAAAAAGAAAGAGCTAAAAAGAAGCAGCAAAAGAGGAAGAAACACGAGCAACAGCAACGATTCTAAACGCGCTCAAAACTTGAGCGCAGCTCAAAGCGTCAAAAGCGACGTCGACGTTGACGCACCGCTGCAACGTCGCTGCAGGCAGCACTGGCAGCAGCCCCCAAAAGTGGCCACCCACACAAACACAAGCGCAGTAGCCCCAAAGAGCGTGACACACGCGACACACACACAAATATTTATATATGCATATATACTGAGGCGCACATACATACATGCATAGACAGACAGGCAGCGGCAGCGGCAGCGACTGCGACGCTCATACGCTCTCAATGCATGTGCGTGTGTGAGTGTGTGTGTGAGTGCGAGCCAATCAACGTCAAATGAATCGCAAGGCGCAACTCAAACTAATTATTAATTAATAAATACAACAAATTAAAAGCACAAAAAAAATATAATATTAAAAAAAAAAAACGCAAACTTAAATTTAAATTTAATTTAATAAATCAATTGTTAAGAAAAAGTTACAAATTTAAATTTAAAAGTCAAATGAATCGCAAGGCGCAACTCAAAATAATTATTAATTAATAAATACAACAAATTAAAAGCACAAAAAAATACATATGTATGTATGTAATGTAATTTCAAAAAATTGCAAATTTTTATTTAAATTTATTCAAAATGCAAAGAAATAGTGAGAAATTTAAATTAAAAATAAAAAATACAAATATCATTTTGAAATTGAAGAAAAAATTACAAAAAAAAAATTATGCACAAAGGATAATTTTAGCAAAATTCGAGTTACTTATGAAACATATTCTGCTAAAAATTAGAAACTAAAGGATATTGAAAAATTTGATCACTTGAGTTATTTCCAGAAGATTCTCAACATATTATGAAATCAAAAACAACTTCATTGGGTGGGGAAGGGGGGGTCAGAAGAAGAAGAGAACGAGGAGCCAAGTCAACAAACAATACGCAAAAATTTTAAATTCCAAATCTTCAAAAGAAAGAGTGCGGAAAAGAGCGAGGGAGAGCGGGAGACAGAGAGACGAAAGTAACGCACTGAATTGTAGAGGGCGTTTTGTGAACTGAAGACGTGGCTGGGGAGGGGGGAAGAAAGCCGCCAAAAAATTACAGTTTTATGCGAAAAGTCAAATTGCATTATCAGAAACAAAAATGGAGCGTAGAATCCAAAGCGCAAGAGAGAGAGAGAGAGAGTGGGAGAGTGGGGGTGGGTGGCAGAGAGGTGGGAGAGGGCAGCTGCACCACCCACTAAACATCAAAAGCAACCTGCCTCTCTCTTCGCACTCTCCTCCATCCCCGCTTCGCCCTCTCTTCCATCACGCACAACGATCTCACAAAGAAAGTTGCCCAAAATACAAATCATTTTTTTTTTTTTTTTGTATTGTTTTTTTCTTTTATATTTATTTAGTTTATATATATATATATTTTTTTTTTTGGGGCTTGCACTAATAATTTTTTATTTAATTTTTAACACCGAGCGTATTTTTGTTTTTTCGATTTTGTTGTATTTTTCGAAATAAAATGTTGGAAAATATTTGTTGTTATTGTTGTAAGCAGATTCTCTTAGCGCTTCACTCACACACAAGCGACGAGGAGCAAACGAAACAACCGAATGAACAAACGGAACAACTCTGAGCTGAGGCGACGTCAGCGGCAGCAGCAGCGGCAGCGTCAACGGCTGCGTCAGCGTCTCGCAGTCGGCAACGCTGGCGTTCTACACTGCGCTCCAAACCAAAGCAAACCAAATTAAACACACAAAAACACACACACACACACATATACGGAGATAGACGACAGACACACACACACACACACACACACACACACGCAGAAACGAGCAAACTAATTTTTTTGCAAACTGCAAAAGTCAGAGCTCCAAACACACAGACACTCACATTCACACACACACTTACACTTACACACTCTTACCAACACTTGGGCAACGGCAGAGTGAAAACGTTGCTCGTTCGAGTTGCAAAAAAGTTGCATTGAAGAGAGACACTGAGAGAGAGTGAGAGAGGGAGAACACGTGAGCATGAGAGCGAGATCCTCCAGTTGTCGTCGCCAAGGCAGCAACATCCAAATGTTGCAAAGCTGCCTTTTGTTGCTCTTTAGCAACATGCTGCGAAATCCATGCAAAAACTACGCACACGTATGCCGAGAGCGTCAGTGTGTGAGAGAGAGAGAGAGCGAGAGCGAGAGAGTACAAGGCATTCTTTTGCCATTTTGCGAATTCTCTTTTGTTGCGAATTTCTGTCGCTTCGGCTAGCTAGTAGCTCACACACACGCACGCACACCTGCTTCGCTTCGTTTCGCTCTCGCCGTCTTTGCCTAGCCTGCCTTTGTGTGTGTGTGTGTGTGTGTGTGTGTGTGTGTGTGTGTGTGTGTCGTTGCTGTCGCTGCTTGAGCGTGCGAAAAAATTAGCAAATAAAATAGCAACAACAAACGCACGCACACAGAGAGAGCGGCGAAAACACAAGCACATGGCATAGAAAAAGTGTGCAAAAAAAAGCGCAAAAATTTAGAAAACACAAAGCACATACTTATACACATACATACATACATACATACATACATACATACAAAAAGTTAACTTTTTCGGCTCGCAAAAAAAGAAGAATAAAAAAAAATAAAGTATATATAAATTAAATGAGAAAAAAAGCGATTCGCGCAGATATCTCGCTAGGGGCCCCCGATGAGTCTAGAAATGAGCGCAACAACAGCAACAACAACAATAACAGCAACAACAACAACTTAACCGACAAAATTCGCACAGCATTTTTGCAATGCGCCCGTCGCGCTCTTTGTGGGGGCGGGGCAGAGGGCGCTGGTTGGGGGAGGATTGTGCTGCTGAGTTGTTGGGCAGCCAAACGACATAATTAATCACCTGTCTTCTTCTTCTTCTATCCCTCGTTGTTGTTGTTGTTGTTGTTGTTGCTGCGATCGTGGCGAAAGTTTGACAAGCGCTGTGCGCATACAAAGCGTGCACTTTGCGAGCAACATTCGACAGGCACTGGCGCCAGTGTTGCCACAATCTAAAGCGCCAAAAAAAAAGCTAAATTCATTGAAAATAAAATAGCTCAAAATAATAAAAAAAAAAAAAAATAAAAATACAAACCATATAAAATAAAATGCAATTACAGTTGAACTTCCATAACTCGAATTTCTCTCTAACTCGAGCTAAATGAGTGGCAGTAAAATTAATAAACTTAAGAAAAATAACGCTATAAGTCGAATATATCCACAACTCGAGTCTATTAATTGGGTACTGGTGATTCGGGTTAGAAAGGTTCGACTGTATGTGAATACAATGGGGGATTAAAAAATGTTGGATAAGTTTTTTCTCGGAATTTTCTCAGCTATGAGCTATGAGTTATAAGTTCGTTTCTCAAATACTCTCGACTCATTGGAAATTAAGAACTTGATACGACTAATAGATGTGTATATTTTATAAGTTTTAAAACATTGTAATATTTACTTAAATCGGTTGATACATTCTTAAGAAATTATCGAAAGTGAAAGCCTAACTATAAAATTAAAAAAAAAATAAATAACTCTTATAATTCACTTATAGCATCTATTAAAATAAGACTGATTTTCTACCGAAAATTTTCACTCTTAATACACTTTGAAAAATTAATACAGTTGAACTTCCATAACTCGAACTTCTATAACTCGAATTTCTATCTAAGTCGAGCTAAAAGGGTGACAGAAAAATTAATATAGTCGAGTTTGGGAAGTTCGACTGTATGTGAATACAAGGGAGAATAAAAAATGTTGCCAAGTTTTTTTCTCGGAATTTTCTCAGATTAGTAAAGTAAACAAATCTTATAAGCACCACACAAAAAAACATACAGTCGAGCCTCCCAAACTCAAAGCATAATTATAGAAAAAAAATTCAAATTATGGAGACTTCGATTTTAGGAATACCGCATTTAAAGTTTAGTATACACAATTTGCCACTCGATTCAGTTTGAGTTTGAGAGAATCGGAGTTGACTTATTGTAAATTAAAAACTTGATACGAGTAATATAATAATATAATACTTAATATATTATATAATAATATTATTATACTTGTAAAAATCAGTTGATACCTTCCTAATAAAATATCAAAAGTAAAAGCTTTCCTATAAAACTCAACTAATTAAATAACTCTTATAATTCACTTCTACTTTTTTGTGCTTTCTTCAAGGCATTCATATATTAATGTTTAAAAGTGAACTAAAAGTGTAAATCTCCGATAGAAAATCAATTAATCTAATTTAAAAAAGAGCTAAGAGCATTTCGTCTGACTTTTGGCAGTACAATGAGTCAGCTACTTAATACCTAACATGACAACACTCAGCATACTTATGGGAACAGTTTTGCAGTCACTAAGACAACCTTGATCTCGGCAGCAGTTGTATTTTAATCAACAGTGCTGCTCAAACTGTGCGATCACTGCCAAATTTCGCAATTCAACGAAATGCGAAACAATGACGAATGCAAAACTGTTCATAAAAACTTAATATACTTATGTGTAATTGTTATTTTGTGAAACTACTTAATAATAGAAGCACATTTAATTAAATAAAATCATAAATGATATATTAGTTAGTTAGCTGAAAATGTAATTTTAAATAGTTTTAGTTTTATGAGTAGACAAACAAGATTCTTAAATGAAAACAAAATGTGTTGATTGTATGAGTATTCTTAAATTTGTCTTAATTAAAAAACATACATATTTTTCTCAAGACAGTCGAGTAACTATAATTTAAAAGTGTACATATGTGAGCAATTTTATATTTAAGAAATGCAACTGAAATATAGTTATGTATATTTTATATGTTAAGCTTAATTTATAACTGTCAATTTAAAGTCGTTTTCTGGGGGGTTTGACAAGTATTGGCAAGGCTTATTTATTAATTAATCTAATATCCACAAAAATAGACTAAAAATTGCTAACATTAAAAAATAATAAAGTCAAGTTTATAAATTGGCAATAGATTGTAAATGTGTTTAAGACTTGGCCAACTGACAGTTTGACAGTCACAGATCGTGCTCTCGATGAATTTCCAAAATCACCACCCCCACCTCCTCTCTCCCGCTCTTTCTTCCTCTCTCCTCCCTCTCCTGGTTTCTCTGGCTTTCTTCCTTTTCTTGCCTCCACTCCAACTGCCCGTCTCTGTCTTACATTTTTTTTTATTGCGTCGACGTCGACGCAACCACAACGACACTCACCCACCCCACTATCCCTCCCCCCCCCCCCTCCTCTAACACCTTTTGCATTTGTTGTTGTTGCTTTTCTCTCCTACGTTGCTGTTGCATTGTTGTTTTTGTTTTTTTCTACATATTTTTGTTTTGCATTTTCATCGTTGGTTTTGTTTTTATTTGAAAATTCGTTGTTTGCTCAATAAAATCGAAATGCAAGACATTACAACCCCCACCCCCGGCACCCCTTGCACCCCCTTGTCATGTTGTTTGTCAGCAACCCCTTTTGGGCCAACGCACGGCCCGGCAGCACAATCCCCCCCAACACCCCATACGCCCCAAGAGCCACCCCCTGCCCCTTGGGTTACCCCATTCAGTTAGCACGCAGTCGCCACACACACACACACACACACACACACACACAGACAGCGACACAGCACGCAACACTCAAATAAACTCAGACATTGACTCCAAAAAGGCAACAACAACATCCACAAGCAGCAGGGGGTCGGGGTGGGGGGTGGGGGGTGCGGCTGAATGGACTCTGTGCCTATGTGCAAGGCCCAGCGGCCGACAGACGCCCACACACACACACACAGACATACGAAACGCAGACGAAGCAACGCGACGCCACATCGACGTCGGCAGCGACGTCCAAGCGACGACGACGTCAAGTTTCGTCCTTTGCTTCGTTTGCGTTTTTTGTCGCTCCTTTTTGTTGGCCTGCGTTGCCAAGGGTTTCCTTTGTTCAGCCAAGCACCCCCCGCCCCCGCCCCCGCCCCACTCCCTCTCTTGCCTTCAGCTTCTTGGCACGACAAGTCTGTTGCACTCACGACCCCACAACAACAACAACAACAACAACGACGCCTAATGACTAACGGACACTTTTTTCACTGTTACGTTTTATTTCATTTGGTTTTTTCGTTCGTTGTCGTCGTCGTCGTCGTTGTTGTTGTTGTTCTTTGTGCGCTGCGTGCCAACTTCACACACACACACACACACACACACATGTATGCTCCACCACCCTCCTCCACCCACCCACACACACACACCAAAAATATAAAATATATAAAAAATATTTATTCCCTGCCCTTCGTTTTTGCCTAAAGAGACGAAAAACAAAAACAAGAAGAATAAGAAGAAGCAGCAGCAGTAAACGAAGAAGAAGAAGACCGAAAAAAAAAGGTTTTTTGTGTTTTCGCATTTTTTGTTTTGCTCGTTTTGTTCGTTGCGTTTTCTCAGCGTGCACGCTGCCAGCAGCGCAGTCGGCGTCGCTGCCTGCACTCTCTCAACATTTTACCGTTTGGCGCTCTCGCTCGTTCTCACTCGCTGCATTCTCACTCAATGCATGAGCTCAGCTGCAGTTTAGAGAGAGAGAGAGAGAGAGAGAGAGCGAGAGAGAGCGAGTGAGAGAGTGCGCTTTAAGAGTGCAAGCGTGTGAGACCGTTAGAAAGAGAGCGCGCGCTCCTTTGGCAACATGTTGCAGAGCAACATTTATGCATTTATTTTAATTAGATGCGTGTAAAGTTGGCAAAGTGATGTGTGGAGGGGGGAACTTGGAGTGACACGGGGGGAGGGAGGGGAAGGGGAGAATTGTTGTCTTGAATGCAAGGCAAAGGAAATCGAGCGAGATAGAGAGAGAGAGAGGGGGGGAGGTAGAGAGAGAGCAATGACAATGTTAATGAACTGAAGCAAGGATGCCAACACTTTTTGGCATGCTGATAAGGGAGCAGGGTTGGTAGGGGGAGGGGATGGGGTAGGTGGGGGATTTGGCCAAAATAATATTTTTACAGTCGTTTGTGGTGAAAAAGCGAAAGCTGCCAAGTCGAGAGAAGCAGAGAAAAGCAGAGAACTGAGAGCAAAAACAACTTAACGCACACACACACACACACACATAGTTGTCTCAAGGCTGCACTTGTCCCCTGTTTACCCTCCCCCTTCTGCCGACTCAGCACCCTTTCACACTTTGCAGGACAAACAACTGAAATAGGACAAAGTAATTGGCAAGTAAAAATATTTCGCTGACAATAAATCTCTCACACTTTCATTCCTCCTCCTGTCTCTCCCTCTCTCTCTTCACATCTTTCCCACTCAATTGAGTTAACCCCCACAAAGGTCAGAGAACACAAAGTTTTTTCCGAGCTAAGATTGTTACAGAAATCAAAGTAATTCTGGAAAATAACGAATCTCGATAGAAAAGTGGGGAAATTGGGAAACTGAAGTCGATTCAAATTGTGGAAACTTGAGGAAATGTCGAGTTTGATAAGAAAACTTAAATATAGAAATAAATATAACACTTATATATTCCGATTATCGTGAAAATAAAGCAAGTCTGTCAAACTTTTATCGATAAGTATTTCAAAATTTTCAATTAGATTTTAAATATTTAGTTAGAATAGAAAGAACACAACTCTGTTTTCATCTTACCAATTTATGTTCTATGTTATATTAAATTATCTCAAATGACAAATAGTATAATACTGTGCAATTCTTTCATTCAGATGTTTAATAAATTTATCTTTTTAAATTTTTTTTCTGACATTTCTTTTTTTCGTTTTTAAGCTATCTGAATAGAATATTACTTAGTGAAATTATATTGGAGTTCAACTTACAACTACATAACTAAAATACAAAACCTAATCAAAAGTTTTTACAGAAAACTAAAGTTATTATTTAAAAAAAATTTTAAGTTTTGATGCAAAAAGTTTCTCTAAACAATTCTAATAGTGACTGGAAAAATTTTCAAAAATCTCTTTGGTTTATATTTACAATTTTTTAAAATTGCCGAAAATTACTATTTTAATTAAAAATTACTATTTACTATTTTATCCTCCTATTCATACAAAAAAAGTTATTTTAAGCAAACAACAAAATAACAAATTAAATTAAAAACAAATAAATTGAAAGCCCGTAAAAGTATTATCAACATTTAAGGAACGCTTTTCTTAATATTCTATTTATATCTCAGATCTCAAGATTCCATTGTTGTCCAACTCCCGTACATAAATAGTCTTAAAATACTAAGTATTTATGCATAATTAGTATTAAAATAATACTAAATATTATAGAATAATAGATTAACCGATCAAATTAAATTACATCAAATTCAAAATTGAAAATATTGAAGAAATATCGTTGAGTAATTGTGAGATTCTCGTCACCTAAAGATTTCCAAGTGCCGAAAATGTAGTATTTAAATAATACTAAATATTAATGATTGGCTAACCTAAAAATCGACTTTGTAATGCCCTAAAGATGTGTAAAATACACATTGTAGGCACTTAACCTCAACCTCAGGCTAACTGTAACTAGCGACAACAACAACAACAACAATTGGCAACCCACCCTCATAGATAAGAAGGGAAAAAAGTGCAATGTAAACTGCGCCATATTGAAAACTGTCAGCCATTAAAATTTATAGAAATGTGCGAGCTCACTGTAACGCTGACAGCGACGCCGACAGAGGCAGCAGCAGCGCACTATGGTCCCAAAGCCGTTGTTTTTAAATAAATTTAAAAAATCATAATCATGATTTAGGCAAGAAACACATTTTATTCTAATATCAAATATTCCAATAAACTTAGAAATCAAGTTCTTTTTTTTTTTAATATCCTTGTAATTTTTCTTTGGCCCTGAAAATTGACTGTTTATTTTGTTGAGATTTACCCAATACATTGTTTACTTTTATTTCCACTTTGTGCTGTGATGTTTTAGCCGACTATAACGACACATAAATTTTTGTTCGTGGAGTAAAATTAAGTATATTGAGTCTCCAAATATCTGGTCCCGAATATCCCCGATTCCATATAATCGCAAATTTCTCCAGGCAACTTTGACTTTTATTTTAAAAAAATTTAATTGAAATTGCAAATGCAAAATAAAAAAAATTCAAGAAAATTGAAGAAAATTCGTTTACAATTTATTTAAATTTTTAAACTAGAATTGTGCTGATTATTTACATATGTGATATAAGTAAGTTATAGTTAAAAAAATTAAACATTAAACTTTAAAGCTTAAAAAAAAGATTTGATTCAAACAGCTATGAAATCAAAAAATTTGCATATTAAAATATATAAGAAAAAAGGGCGGTGTCACGCCCATTTTCCCCAGTCAAAAATGCAATTGGTATTATTTAGTTGAATGCAAAAAACCAGATAAAAAATATATTGTAATTCTCGAGTTATTAATTTATGTGAAAAATAAGGGCTTTTGGACCATAGTGCAGCGCCTAAAATGCGTGCAGCAACAATAACAACAAGGAGATCAGCTGAGTCGCTTTGGGGGAGCCGTAGTAAAAAGTAGTAAAAAGCAGCTGCAAAAAAAGTAAAATAGAATAGTATGAAATGGAAGGAAAGGAAAGGAAAGTAAAGAAACAAACACAACAAGGCAGCGACTCAAGAGCAAATAAAGGTCGCCCAACAGCTGCGTAGCAGCGCCGCATGCAGCTGCAGCAGAAGCAGCCGCAGTCGCAGCATGCAGAGACAGCAGCAGCAGCAGCAGCAGCAGCTGAGCGCAATCCGAAATGTAATGCGCGCATCCATTCGCTCTCGCTCGCTCTACCATATAGTAGAGTCACCACTACTTGCTGCATGCTGTATGGATGGGGGAGGGAAGAGCGAGGCACGAGTGCAAGAGTTTCGTCGTATACTGTGTGTGTGTGAGAGAGTGGGCTGGGTTTTGTGTGCTGGCTAACTATAGTCGCCGTCGCCCAGCCTAAAAGCAGATCGCACATGTGTGCGTTTCTATGTGTGCGTGTGTGTGTGTGTGTGTTTGTATGCACATGGCTGCTGCTGTTGTGTTGTTGTTGTTGCTTTTAGTTGCGAGGCTCGTTTTTGTATGTGCGTCCATTGGGCATTGCACATGTGTGCATGCATGTGAGTGTGAGAGAGCTTTGACTCTTGTGTGTGTGTGTGTGTGTGTGTGTGCGTGTCAGGCCAAAGCCAAACCTCTCCCTCTCGCTCTCTCTTTCAAACTCTCTCTCTCTCTCTACACTGCCCAATGGCCGTGTGCGGGGGGCGTTAAAACGCATAAATGTTGATTACACACAAATTGACATTTTTCTTTTTCAAAAAAACTTTTCATGTTGCTGTTGTTGTTTTATTTTGGGGGCGGCGTGGGGGCGTGTGTTAAATACGCGCCTATGTATGGTCAGTATTGCATTTGTTGTTGTTGTTGCTCTTGCTCTTGTTGTTGTTGTTGTTGTTGTTGTTGTATTGGTTCAATTGCAAATGACCAAACAGAGGGACGCAGTGTAAATATGTATGTTACGTTGATATGTATGTATGTATGTATGGCCTTTTTTTGTGCATGTGCATGCTTCACATATGTAAGCACGTACATATGTGTGTGTGTGTAAGTGTTTGTAACTCTCTCTCTCTCTCTTGCTGCCGCGACCGCTGCTCCCGCTGCTGCTGTGCGAATTTTGAAACAAGTGCCGACTGCGACAGCGACGTCAACGTCAACGTCAATCGCTCAAATGTCAACGAATATGGTTTTTTAGTTGTTGCTTTTTATTTTGATTTTATAGTCAATATTAATTCCAAGTTTGGAATATACAATCATAAAAAAAAACAATTTTTTCATCAATTCAGACAAATATGAAAATATAAACAATTTTTACTTACAATTACAATTTAACAATAAAATTCTTAATTTTAAAATTTTAAAAGCTTAAAAAAAGACCAGAAGTTTAATATTTATATAAAAATTATATAAATTATATATGTAATCAAACGTTGTAAAAAACTTTAAATATATTGTACATAATTAGAAAATGTGAACAGTACAAAATGTATTTTTCTCAAAATTTTCAAATCCCCATGGAAATAAAAACTATATACAAATACATATTTGAATTGTATTTAAAATCTAGATACAGGTTTTTCTTATTAGATGAACACTTAATTTAACATTTTTATAATTTAATGCAGGAAATTTTTAATTAATTACAATATTTTATTAATTAGAGACGTTTATTAGTGGGCATTTAATACACATTATTCAATACTAAGCCGTTAAATATTAAGCTTAATTTTACATAGAATTAAAATTCTCTGTATTTCGATCATTTAAAATTAAAAGGAATCGAATTAGAATTACAGTATGGGCAGCATCGAATTGGATATCTCAATTCCCAATCAACCTGTAATTACCTCTTCTAATTGGCAAGCCGCACAGCGCACCAAAAGCTGCTGGCTCTCAGACTAACGCCAGCAGCGTGTCGCAAAGCTGATTGCTATGCTGCTAACGCATATTTGACTGTCGACAAGTCACAGTGTTGTCATCACTTTGTCATAAGTTATATATTACAAATAATATTTCACCTCGCTAATGAACATATTATCTAAAAATTTATTATTAAAAAATCAAATTATGTAGGAGAAAAAAGAATTTCTCATTTAGCTGTTGTAGTTTAGCGATAAAAAGCAACGAAAATTCCATTCGTTTAGCGTTGCAGTCTCTGGCAACCCTGCGACATTGATAGAGCGTCTCACACGAACGGAACACATGCAAACAAAAGCAACACACCAATGCACCAACACAAACAAAGCGCGTATAGAAATTTATTTTCAACGTTCATAATTTGCGTGGAACGACTTGGGAGCTGCAAATATTGTGAAGAAATTTTAACATAATTTGAAAATAATATTTTGCGAAAGTGTAAACAATTTAATATTTTGTTACTGTGATGTGTGCGTGATTTATAAATTTGTAGCTGGTGTACTTGTAGTTTGTTCTCTTCGTGCAGTGCAAGTGCAAGAGCAATAGCAACAAGAACAAGTGCGAAAGAAGAAGAACGAGTGCAAGCAGCGGGCAGAAAGAGCATAAAAAGGGCATAAAACGCATTGACGAAAATAATAGTACACTCTCTCATAGTTATCCCACGCCTCTGTGTGTGTGTGCGTGTGTGTGTGTGTCTGAAGGTAAGTGCTGTTGTTGTTGTTGCACTTTCAACTTCAATTTGCAAAATTATTTTGGAACAAATTCCGTTCTTTGTCTCGCCGACTTTTGTGCGTGTGTGTGTGGTTAAATATTTGGCAATTTCTTTGTTGTTGTCTGTTTAGTTAAAGCTTTACATTTTAATCTGATTGTCGTTGGTTTATTATTGATTTTTCGGGCAACGTGCGTGACAAATGTGTTGCCCCCTCCACCTCTCCTCTCTCTCACTCTCTGACAGTCTATGCGCGGGTGTGTGTGTATGTTTGTGTGTGAAGCGGCTTTGGCTGCCTATGAATGTGTGCGTGTGTCACCAAGAAATCAATAAATTTTTAAATAATGTACACAATGGAAAAATGTAAACCAAAACTAAAAATACAACAACAAACATTTCCAACAACAATACTTTTCTGTTTATCTGCTAATTTGTATACATACATACATACATAAGTATGTATGTGTGTTGGTTTTGTTGTTCTCTTCTTTGTGTAGCTGTTGTTGTTTTTGCATTTTGGCAGCTTTCTGGAATTTTCTTAATGTTGTTTATCTTTCCGCCTTTGCCGCATTGTTGTTGTTATTGGCACAGTGCTGGCCGTCGCATTAGACGCACCGACAATTCAGGTTATGTAGCAGTCAGACTTTGACATGCTACGCGTTTCGTGTCACGATGCGCAACGTGCAGTTTTATTTTATTTCAATTAAATATAATTATAGCACACAAATTTAAACAAAAAATACACTGTCTACATTTTAGAATGATTTACTTTATTTATATGCATTGTTGTTGCTTAGATTAAATTTAAAATTGCTTGTTAAGTACAGGGTATTAACTAGTCTAGTTTAGTTTTATATTGTTGAAATATAAAATATTTAACACACCACAAGAAAAATGTTTAGAATTGAATGCTTGTTATGTATAACATTGTTGCAGGGTATCTTCTAGTCGGGCAATCTTTAACTGGAGCGGTTTTACTTGTTGCTTTGAAATGCAAAAATAGACGATTAAATAGTTAATTGTACGCACACACAGACACACACATGCAACTTATATCTGTATCTCTTGAAACGCATTTGTATCTTGTATCTAGTATCTTGTATCTGCTGATGCTGCTGCTGCAATAAAATGCAGCAGCGAAAACTTTTGCCATTTGTTGAAAGTGAAAGTCGAAGAAGCAGCAAGTTGCATGCAACGTGCACCTGCCACAACCCATTTTTATATATACTTATATACATATATACAATAGAATATACATACATATACTCTATGCGTCCTTGAAACATTTCACAACAGTAAGAACAACAATGTTTAGGCTGTGCTTCTCACTAACTCTCTCTCTCTCTCTCTCTCTTTCAAAACACGAAAACAACCATATCAACAGACACAAGAATATTCATAGTTTTTAAAATTGAAATTTTGAGTTTGTGAGAAACATTTTTAGAAATTTGTAAAAAAAAAAATATTTAGTTAAAAAAATGACTGGAAATTTATATGCAAGAAAAAATATATATAGAGTTGAACTTCCCTAACTCGAACTTCTCTAACTCGAATTTCTCTGTAACTCGAACTAAATGAGTGACAGTAAAATTAATAATCTTAGGAAAAAGAACTCTATAACTCGAATATCTCCCTAACTCGAACCTTTTCTTTGGATAATGGTGATTCGAGTTAGGGAAGTTCGACTGTAGATCTGAATTCCATTTGAGAGTTTTATATAATTTTTTCTTAACAATTAACTAAATACTATAGTCCATATTAAAACAAGCGGGAAGGCTATAGTCGAGCTCTCGTCTCTTGGATACCCGTTATTTATTTAAATAAATGTAAAATATTTTTTATTGCGTGCTTTTAGGCACTTACATTGCTTGAAGATCAGCCATTACCAAATTTCTATTTGTCCGCTCTTATTACGATTTAGTTGGATGATAGCTTTAATTAATAGATAACGTTAACTACCAAACAATACGTACACGTATGCACTGCAACAAATCCAATATCCCCTTTTACTTATTTTTTTAATAAGGGGTAAAAATGATTATATTGCCTACAAAAAATCCACCAAAAATTAAATAAAAATAAAATGTTTTATTTAGAACTGATGTTCGAACAAATTCAGGGCATTTAAAGTAATTCGAATTTTGAAGACATATTTTTAGATATTTACAAAAATTATTAAGTGTTAGAATTACATATGTACATAATATGTATATACATAATATGTACTACATATGAATGGAACGAAATATGAAAATATTCGATAATTTGACAACTCTCTTAAAATTCACGCTTTCCTCTGGTCGTTTCAGAACACAGCAACAACAGCAGCAACAACAACAACAACAACAACACCAAGAGCAACAACAAGTGCAACAAAATGTCGAGTTTGCCACGTCGCATCATCAAGGAGACGCAACGTTTGATGCAGGAACCGGTGCCCGGGATTAATGCGATTCCCGATGAGAATAATGCCCGCTATTTCCATGTGATCGTGACCGGTCCGAACGATTCGCCGTTTGAGGGGGGCGTGTTTAAGCTGGAACTCTTTCTGCCCGAGGATTATCCAATGTCGGCGCCCAAAGTGCGATTCATCACAAAGATCTATCATCCGAATATCGATCGGTTGGGTCGCATTTGCCTCGATGTGCTCAAGGATAAGTGGAGTCCTGCCCTGCAAATTCGCACCATCCTATTGTCCATCCAGGCGCTGTTGAGTGCCCCCAATCCCGACGATCCGTTGGCCAACGATGTCGCCGAGTTGTGGAAGGTCAACGAGGCGGAAGCTATACGCAATGCCCGCGAATGGACCCAAAAGTATGCGGTCGAAGACTGAAGCGATAAATCGATATCGATATCGATATGATAAGAAATTATTGCTGGATTGGATGGGATGATGGTGCGTTTAGGGGTGGGTACAGGGCGGGAAGGGGATTCATCTACAGCAAAAACCGATTTGAATGTGTAACAACAAGAACTTCATTTAAAATAATATCTACATATATTTCTTTTTTTTTGTGCTATGTGTTAAGCGGGTGATAAAGATGAAGATGCAGATGAAGTTGATTATGATATAAGAATAATGATGTTATAAGAAAAGAAAACAATAAAGTTTGCAAACACACTCACACACACACATAAAGAACTCAGATCAAATGTTTTATACCATAAATAACATTGATAACAGCAATAATAATAATAACAATAACAAGAGAATCGAAACCTAATTATAACAATCGATATTAGCAAACATTGCTCGTACATAAATGACTAAATAGTGCCGTTTGTATACAAACATCGCTTTAAAGAACAGAACCAGAAAACTAGCAAATGCATTTCAACATTTCTCACACTTAAGATTCACAAATGAATCAAATCTCAAATATTTGTCGGTGTTTTTTTGAAGTTTGGTTGTACTATATGGGGTTGTCAATATGTACGACATGATTGCGTAACATGATTAAGAAACGAGCCTTTTATGGAATTAATACTTTACACACGTAATAAATAATATATATACACATAAATATATATATATATATATATATATACTTACATATATGTATATATTACATAATATTAATAAAAAAGCAAAATCAATCAATTGATTGCCGTCTTTAATGGTTTTCTTACGGGGAATTTTTGACAGTTTCGGTAAAATTTATGGAAAATTTTCAAATACTTTGAAGAACAGTTGGAAAATTTTTCTTAATATTTTTGATATAGATTAATTTATTTAATTTTTAAAGTACAAGAAACATTTTCAATATAATACATTTTTTTTTATTTGAAATTAAACAGTTTAAGGTTTAAGAACTAATTTAATCCCTATCAAAACAATTAAAATTTCCATATTTTGTTTTACATTTTTAAAAATGGCAAAATATTTTTAGATAATTTTGAAAGCTTAACCATTTAAGCCAGCGGTGGGCACGCATTGCTCCGAGAGCCAGCAGCTGATAACGAATTTAGATTTCGCGCCCACCACTGATTTAAACCATAAAACATGTATGTACTTTTATTCGAAAAATTAAAATTTTTTTTTAATTTTAATTTCGAAAATAACAATAAAAGCACTTAAAGTTAAGTTGCTGAAATTACATGTAGAACATTTTCATTAGGATTTTAAGATAGGTCTAAAAAAAAATTGAAAACAGGTTTTAGAAAATTATAATTATTTAAGAATTTCGAAGTTGTGATATATTTTCAGAAAGTTTTGAAAAAAGCGTGAAATAAGAAATTTAGTTGCCTTAAAAATTATAATATAGGAAATCAAATTTGAAAATTTTAAAACACATACATATTTACTCAAATGCAAGTAAAATAGATACATAGATCTATAGATTCCAAAGATTCCTGAAATTCACCTGAAATTTGCATTGTGTTGATGTGGGAAAATTCGTGATTCGAGGCAGAAGGACGACGGCAACGACGACGATGTCCTGTGAGTGCAGTTGTCAATCATTTGGTTCCTGTCCCCGTTACGTAAGCAAGGGAAGAGAAGCGCAACAGAGAGAGAGAGAGAGAGATAGGGAGAGGGAGAGGGAAGGTGTCGAGGATGCGGATGCAATGCCAGGGATTAAACCCTTTTTTATGGGGTGACCAAATTGTTGGCCACACCCCCGGTACCGTTAGCATGTGCCTGCTGATTGGATGCCCATCTGTCTGTCCGTCTGTCTGTCTCTTTGCCCCTCTCCCTGCCCCTCTCCCTCGAGGCTGTTGCACGCTTTGGTTCAGGCTTTGGCTTCAGCTTCGACTCAGGCTGGGCAGTCAAATGTCGAACCTAACAATATTTTTACTTTTTATGCAGCTTTCTCTGTCTCTCTCTCTCTCTCTCTCACACTCTGTCTCTTTCAGTGCCTCCTGCTCTCTCTGGCTCTATTCATTTCTCTAGTCTGTGCGATGTATATTTTTTTCTCTCTATTTTTTTTGTTTTGTTTTCGTTCCATGTCCAGTTCCATATAGCTTTTTATCGCATTAGACTCTCACACTCTGAAATGTTCAACGCATATGCAGATTGCCCTCAAAGTGGGCGGCAGGGGTGTGGCAGGAAGTGGGGCTAGGTGTGGGGGTGGGGGGCAGGTGTTGGTTGTGCGCTTGAGGTGAGGATTTTTATCGGCAGCAGCTTCATTGTGTGTGCTGTGTTTTTTGCATAGACAAAGGCGAGGCCAAAACCGACAGATAGTTAGAGAGAGGGAGAGAGATAGGTAGGTGCGAAGAGCAGGTAAGTAGAGGGGGGGGGGGGGGTCAGGTCTAGGCGCCAGGTATCGGGGCTTGGCCATGGCCAGCAACAACAACAACAAGAACAACAACAACAACTGGTCAGCTATTAATCGTTTTGTGAAGTTGAAAGTCCAACTGAAAGTCTAGCTCCTGCTGCAACATCATGTGTGGCACCTGCTGCAGGCTAAAAAGCAAACCCAACGCCTTCTATTTCCCTCTCTCTCTCTCTCTCTCTCTCTCCCTCTTTCTCTCTCTCTTTCTCCTGCCTTTCTCTCGCCCTATGTATGTGGCTAAGCATATGCCTTGCTTGGTCTGGCTCTTTATGCTCTGTGTTAACTCGAGGCCATGAGATAAGGCTTTTGTCCCTCAGCTTCAGCCTCAGCCTCAGCCTCTAAAAGCCGGAAACATTAGGCCTTGCCTTCGATCTTTTGTTGCCACTGCCACTGCCACTGCATGTTGCCACCAGTGCTGCCAGAGTTCTAAAAACTAATAAAATAAAAATGCAAAACTATTAAATTTTTCATATTCTTTTTTTTTTTTTTTTTAAGCATATAAAGAATAACCAATTTCCTAAACAATCTAAGCAAAATAATTTAACTTGAATTCAAATATGTAAATAAATTTATAATCAAGCATACATTAAAGAAAAACAAATATTTTAAAAAGTCACATTAATCTCATTAGGTATTATAATATAAAAATATAACATATAAGTGATTAATTTAACTTTATTGATGTTTGAAGTGTTTTTTTATTAAAATGATTCTCAATGTTTCAAACATTAATTTAAATCAAGTTAAAATCAAATTTTTATTACTAAATAAAGTGAAAAATAGTAAATAGTATTAAAATTATTATGATTAATCATAAATTAAAATATGCTAATATCTTAAAAATTTTTTTTTTATAAATTTATAATACGAAAATGCATTTTTTTTTTATCTTATTATATATATTTTGAAACTATGTATTGTTGATATCAATGACTTTATCTGCATAATCTTTACATATATTTGTCAACTAAATTTTGTATATTAATTTATTAAGGAGCAGAATATTTTGAAACAAGAATAGTGAATAAACTATTTGTTTAATTGCTGGAAATATAAAAAACAATAACAAAATGTACTGCATGAAAATATTTGAAAACATAAATTTGTCTGCAATTAATATTGATTTTGTCAGGTATGCGGAGTTATCCGGCCAGATTTCTGGATTACTAGAAAATGGCCAAGCTTAGCTATTAAATGGCTAAGCTGGCAACACTGATAACAGCCACAGCCACAGTCGCTGATTTATGTGACAATTTAGCGTTGCGCTCTCATAATTCGTGGCAAGCTTTATCAGATCAAATCGTCAACGATGCGATGCGATGCGCCTCTTATCTTATCTGCCCGCGGGCCCTTATCAACAAAAAACTGGTTGTTAGCCAACTTAAATTGGTTAATTGGCAAAATATGTATCACGAGCGATTTAATGCGTGAACTTCTGCTAAATGGCTGACAAAAGCACGTTTTACTCCAGCTTTTTTTTCTAATGGCAATAAATGCATTATGAGAAAGTGCTGAAAAAATGTTGAGCACTTTTTGTTAGCTAAAAAAGCACAGAACATTTGTGAAATATATTTCTCAAAACTTAATTTAGAAATTTATGATAGCTTAAATAGAATAATGACCATCGAATTAGTTGCAAAGCACATTATAAAAAGCTTTTTAGCTTGGCAATAATTGAAAATGGAAACCGGTTGAACGGAAAGCTTTTCGTCAGCTAAAGCACATTAAAGTTAAATTTAAATTAAAGCATAAACTAAAGATACAACTGTAAGCTATTTAAAAAGCTGCTTTTATTTTATATAAATCCAATCATTTTTATTTATTAGAGAGAGCTTTTTGCCAGCTAAACAACATTAAAGTTAAATTTAAATTAAAGCCCAAAATAAAGATAAAGCTTTAAGCTAGTTAACAGCAAATTCTTAAAACGCTTTTATTTTAGACGAAAACAGAGTCTGTTTTCCACAGTGCGTAGTTCACCTAGCTTTAAGCTTTAATGTGCTTTGAAAGCACATCAGATACATATGCCGGAAATCAGATTGCAGTAAAGGCTGTCAAGTCTAAGCAAATTGCAAATAATCCATTTAAAGACATATGTATGTATGTATATTTAATATTTTAAGTGACATTACAGTGCATATATCTACAAGATACTTTGCATCTATTGTAGCTGACAAGAATCGACTGTACAAACAGTTGAAATTATCCACAAAAAACATTAACAACAACAACAACAACAATAACAATTTAGACGTGTTTTCTGTGCGCTTCAAATGGATCCGATGGCAAACCAAATAAACAATACATGAAACCGAGTATATCATATAATACATATAACATATATATAATATATGTATGCATGTATGTTTAGCATGTGTGTATGTATGTATGTATATGTTTAAATATCCGTATAGTCTGTAGACAGTTTTTGCTTATGGCCAAAACAAAATGCCCAAAATGCTGCAATGGGTGCTGTTGCCTCTCGCTTACTCTCGCTATCTTTATCTCTTTCTCACTCACTCTAGCTCTCTCTCTTTCTCTCTTGGTATGTGTGTGTGTGTGTGCTTTCGTCCTGTACTGCATCCTTGTGCTCGTCCATTCGCACAAAACCGAAACAAATAATTGATGAAACAGCAAAGCGCACGTAGGGATTTTCGAGCCGTCTCTCTGCCACTTGCCACTTGCCACACCCCCTGCCCCTTCGGTCCTATGCGGCGGCTAGTCCAGGCCTTGCAACTAACTGTGCCGTGTCCCTCCCCCTCATCATCTTGCCCCCTTTCCTGCTTGCCCCTCTCGCTCACTCTCTCTCTCTCTCTCTCTCTCTCTATCGCCGTGCCCTGTTGTCCTGCTGCGTGCGAGGAGACGCATGACGTTGCCCACATGCGACGTTAAGTACATGCCACACACACACACACACATGTATATATGTTTTTATATATATATTTATATATATTCCTGTACGTGCGCACTTATCGATTTTCTGCTTTCAAAGCGAAATGCGCCCAAAGCGTCGGACAGTCGGACAGTCAGTCGGACGGAGCTCAACTAAAAACCCCAACAGACGACGATCCCCCCACCGCTGCACCCCCCGCCAACCCCCTTACAGACAGACAGCTCGACCAAAAAATACCCTCCTGCCCCCTTTCCCCTTCCTTTCACGCATAGGCGTGACTCGCAGGACTCGATGGACGCTCGCTTTGGTCGACGTCCCGTTGCCGTGTTAACGCACAGACCCAACCAACAACAACAGCTACAACAACAACAACAACTACACACACACACACACACACACACACACAGCCGGCGACAAAAAACGTTGTTAGTGAGCAAAAAAACTTTTATTTCAACCAATTTTTGTGCAACACACGAACCAAAAGAATCCCAACAACAGCAACAACACCAACAACACCAACAACACCAACAACACCAACAAATGCAGCAACAACAACAAGCTGCATAAATACGTACGATATTTCCACACTCTTCACTATTATTATTTTTTAAATACTTTTTACAACGATTACAAATTTAAAACTACACAGAAAAAAAAAGCCGTTCTAAAATCAAGCCTAAAATACTTGATTTAAGCCTGCATTTTTTAAGTATGTTTCCAGGCTTAAGCTGAATAATCAAGCCTGTATCGGGATTAAAATGGGAAATTACTTTATTCTCTTTCGGCCTATCTAATTTCAACTGGTTCGGTGGCTCAGTGGTTAGAGTCGCCGACCTGTTTGAAAAAAACCTGGGCTCGATTCCCACCGTCAATTAAAAAAAAAAAGGTAAAAATAAAAAAATGTTAGTAAAAAATAATTTAAAAAAAAACTATTAAAAAAAAATTTAAAAAAAATATAAAAAATAAAATATAAAAAAAAAATTAAAAAACTTAAAAAAAAAGTTTAAAAATAAAATTTAAAAAAAAAAGTTTAAAAAAAAAATGTTCAAAAAAAAAGTTTAAGTGTAACAAAAAAAATTATTTTTTTTTAGCCTGAATTTAAGAATTTCAGGATTGAATTCGGGATTGAAAAAATCAAGTATTTCGTACTTGATTTAAGAAAATCCGAGATTACCCCACTTCTGACATCGTTTCGGCTTGAATCCGGGCTAAATAGCCCGGATTTTTTTTTCTGTGTAGTTTTAAATTAAAACTAGTTTTAAATTTTTAATTTCAAATATTTTTAATTATTTTTAAATTTTGTATTGTTATTTTTTTTTGCTAATTTTTTCTTTTAATATTAAATTTAATTTTTTTTTAATGTTTTTATGAAGAATTTTTTAAAATTTAAAAACTTACAGTTTATCTAAATTTATATTATTATTTTGTATGTTGTCTTTTGTATTTGCCAGCTAGTTTTTTAATCAAATATGCATACTTTTAAATAATTATCGATTAGCTAATTTTCAAATTTAAAGTGATAAATATTGTTTAAATTTGTCTATATATTAGTACAGCTATAAAACATAAAATAGGTATACTTACTTGTAGCATTGGGATATAAATGAAACCAGAAAATTATTTCAAAATAAATAAATAAAGTCAGCTGAATAAATTAAGTTACCTGGAATTTGTGAGCAATTTATTAAGATAAATTTTTATGGTATTATTCTTGTACTTACATTATATTTATAATATTAAATAATACACACGTTAATTCGATCCAAATGCAAAAAAAGCTTCAATCAATGTATTAATGTCAATATATTTGCTGATTGTTTTTGTTATAATAATTCCAATGATCTTTATCTACTCCATCCCATTAAATTTGTTCTTTAGCTTGCAATAAAAAATCTTTTTTAATTTTCGAAAATTTCAATATTTTGTTTAGTACTTGTAGGGTATTGAATACCTTACTTACTGCGAAAAGTATTCGTTTAATAACACCATTTGTGTGTGCCTCAATGCGTTGCACATTCGTGTAAACTTACACATAGACCTATGTTTGGTACTGTGCTGTCCCTAAACACACACACTCACACACACGGGGAAGAGGGTGGGAGGAGGGGAGGGAGGGAGGAGGTGCTGGCTGAACTATCCAACCAAACAGAACCGAACTTAACTGAACTGAACTGAACTCAACTCAGCCCAACAACAAAAACTAAACCCAAAAACCAAAAGCAAACCAAAAACCGAACCGAACCGAGGCCGCCGCACTCGAATCCAATGCAACAACCCCCCAACACCCAACCCCCAACCCCTTTGACCAGAACTCCCCCACACACACACACATACACACAGACACACACACACAGAGACAGAGACAGAGACACACAGTGGACAGCAGAGAAGCCTGAGAATTGAGCCGCCATTTTACTGCGCCCAGTTTTGTGCAGCCTTGCACCCTTGCACCCTTCTGCAGTGGGGCTGCAGGTGCGCAACCCCCACTCCCACCCCCATCCCCTCCACCAACCAACACATATACACACACAGCATTTACCCTTGCAACGTCAGCGCCTCTTTCTCCCTCCCTCTTCTCCCATTCCCCTATACAACTTGAATGCGAGCAGAAATTTCCGACCTATCGCATGCAGTAATTTCGTTGTTGTTGTTGCTGCTGCCGTTTTTAGACCCTGCACGTAAAAAGTGCTAGGGGTGCATTGAGTTTGTCACAAGTGAAATGTGCGTAACAGACTCGACTTCTACTAATGTGAAGAATAATTTACTAACATTAAAAATAACAATACCAATGAAATAGTACCACTTAATGAAAAGTACTAATGCTAATGAAAACAAGACTTCATCAACCTTTTTAGTAATACTTTTAATGAGCTGTCATTTGATTAGCATTAATGTATAGTTATGATAGTAATAAGATTTCACAACAATGAGAAGAACAAAAATTAAACTAGTATTTTTATAACTATAACTTATGCATTTTTTGATTCTCATCACATTTTTTAAACGAAAATTTTTAGTTTTGAGGCAAGAATTGTAACTTTAAACTTTTCATTTAAGCCAATATATTTGTAAAATTAGAGAAAAAAACATAGAAATTAGTTTTTAGACAAGGATCTTATTTTAAAGCACTTTTTAGACCACGTACTTTAAAAAAGTACAGTGGTCTATTAACTTTGTCACAAAAAAAATGTGCGTAACAGGCAGAAGGAGGCGTGGCCGACCCCATAAAGTATATATATTCTTGATCAGCATCAATAGCCGAGTCGATAAAGCCATGTCCGTCTGTCCGTCTGTCCGTCTGTCCGTCCGTCCGTCTGTCCGTCTGTCCGTCTGTATTGACGCCTAGATCTCAGAGACTATAAGAGCTAGAGATACCAAACTTGGTATTTAGGTTCGTCTTTATTGCACGCAGATCGAGTTTGTTTTAGATTTTGGCCACGCCCCCTTAAACGCCCACAAATTAGATATATCTTAATTATAGCGACAATTTAAAAGATAGACATTCCTAATAAGGCATAGACGAAGAAACCATTATTATCCACATTTGCTGAAAATTTCATCGCGATCGGATAATAAACAGCCAAGATATCAAGCAATTAAAATCTCCTTTATTTGCCTTGTCTTATCAGCAACAATAACAACAACAACAATCACAACTAGATAACAATTGCATCTGGCTTACACTCTAGTACGAATGAAATCTATCGTAAGACCATCGCTTACCGAGGGAGGCAGTGGCGCGATGTGCAGAGCGTCGGAACTCTGAGTTCGGGTCTCGGGTTCGAACTCTAGGACAGACAAATTTTTTTTTTTTGTTAATATATTTTATATTCAATTAATTTGTTAGTATATGATCGGCATCCTTTTTTTTAAATGCTATTCAATTTTAAAAGGGTGTTGGCAGAGTTCCTAACTGCAAAATATAGAGTCGCTGAAGTCTTAACATATTTGTACTTTGGCCACGTCTGCCCATGGGCTTTGGTGGCCTATGGTGTTAAATTCCCGTCAATTTTGCAATGATCGGGAGTCGCGGGTTCAACTCCCATCATAAACAAATTTTTTAAAAATTATTTCTTATTAGCAGACTTTTTAGAACATTGGTCCGCGGCTCGAATCTCACGTTGGACAGATGTTTTTTTTTGATTTATGATTAATGAAAATTTTAATTACATTTTTATAAATGTTGTATGTTTACATCAATTTGATATTTGTGTTATTTTGTTTTATTTTTGGTTAAAATATATTAAATACTTGTAGCGACTTATATTATTTTTAGCAGGGTTTGCTTTTGCATAGTAAGTACGTGGTCTCCGACAGTCGAGTATGCTCGACTGTAGCACCGTCGACTAGTTTTAAATGAAAAAAAAAAAAAAGTAAATATTGATGTGTAATCTGTATTTGTTGTCAATGTTGTCTTAATAAAAAACTAAAATTTGTAGGACGCAAACTGAGGGCGTCTTGTTTTTTGTCAGCGTAGGCCTGATGATCATTGGAATAAATACAGGGTCTGTCATAGTCGAGTTTGCTCGCCTGTAACCTACTAGTTTCGACTTGCATGCGTGTGTGTGCGAGTGTGTGTGACTGACAGACACTCACACACACACACACACACACACACACACACACACACACACACACACACACACACACGCACGCACCCCACCCCATCTGGCAAGTGGCAGGCAATTCATGTGGGTTGCCATTTTGTGCGAATTCCTTGCCTCGCTTTTTGTGATATCAATTAAGGATATGCTCGCTTATTTTTCGGAGCGATAGGCAGACTCGACAGCAAACTGAACTCGACTCAACTCGACTCGACTCGAGTCCAGCCACGCCTCACACACACACACATATGTTGCTATATATATATATACATATATGTATGTATATAGATGGATCTATATATGCACACACACGTCATATGGGGCAAGCTCGGAGAACTTTCAACTTGCAACTTCATGTGCAGCTCATCTATATGTGGCCGACGTTGTTCGATGCCTTGTTCTATGCTTTTTTGGACAACAGCCGAGTGAGATGGCTAGCAAAATTAAGAGAGAGAGAGAGAGAGAGAGTGAGAGGGAGTGTTCAAAGTGAGTGAAAGAGAGTTAGAGGAAAAGTGGCAGCAGCATTCAATATACATACATATATAGAGTTCGTGTGCGTGTGCGACTTCTGTGTGGGTGTGTGTGAGTGTGTGTGTGTGTGTGTGTGTGTGTGTGTGTGTGTGTGTGTGTGTGTGTGTGTGTGTGTGTGTGTGTGTGTGTGTGTGTGTGTGTGTGTGCCTTAATGGAAATTGGTTTTATGCATGTTGGCTTTTGTTTATTTTTACAATTTTGATGATGTTTCGCAAAATGCGAGTGGCAGCCACAGCCGCCTCGCCAAATGGACATATCTATGTCCCCTCTCTCTCTCTCTCTCTCTCTCTCTATCTCTCTTCCACACACTCCCTCTCTGCGTTGCATGTTGTATTGCTTTTCTTTTTGTGTCGACTGTACTTCCGGTCATTGCATTACAAGCATACATATACATACACACACACACACACACACATTTGTGTTAGGCAGAGTTGTCTTCAATACAAAATGGCGCTGCGTTTTCAAACACCGAATTCGAGTTCGAATTTGAAATCCCATTTGTATTTAAATTGAAAATTCTTAGCTGTTTAACTATACTGCAATTGTGTCCCAACTACACTGAAAAAAAAGACCACTTTCTAAAATCAAGAACATTCATCTTAAATATTTTGTTCTTGAAATAAGAATATTTTAAGACCAAATTACTAAAACAAAGAATATTAATCTTAAAAATCGTAAGTTCTTAATATAAGAATAAAATTCTCAAATTTAAATATTTTGTTCTTAATATAAGACCATTTTAAGACCAAAATACTAAAACTAAGAATATTATTCTAAAAAATCTTAAGTTCCTAATATAAGAATAAAAGTCTTAGATCTTAGATCTTTTTCTCTTAAAATAAGAACAAAAATCTTAAAATTTTGCAACTTTTTGAGACCTAAAATTCACAACTGGTTCTGGCGTCTCAAAAATGACATTAGGCTTGGATCACTGGTCTAGTCAGCTCAACGGGTACTGATGATAGAGATTGGTATCTCGTGAAACAGCTGTTTACCGAGCTATGCTCCTTGCGTTCTGCAAGTGTTTTTGTGTTGTTGTTTGTTGTTTAGTGTCATATTGACATTACTAGACCTCTAGTTAACTAAAATTACTTCATTCTTCTTATTCAAAACTTTTTGGTCTATAAATAAGAACATATAATCTTAAAAAAATAATAAGTTTTATTCTTATACTAAGATTTGTGGTCTTGAAAATATAAGAATTTATTATCTTAAAAATAAGAACATGGTCTTAATTGAAATGTTCTTAGAATCAAGATGTGTTTTCTTAATTCAAGATTTTCATGTTCTCGACGCATTTTTCAGACCAAAGTTCTTAGTTCTGAGACCAAAATCTTAATTTTAGATCCTTTTTTTATCAGTGTACAGTTGAACTAAGCTAAAACGAACTTAACGAAACCTGAAATTTATCTTACAAGTTTGCGAATTTAATATAGTGATGTCAATTCTAACAGTGAATCTAGCTCAATATCAAAATCAAAAAAATGAATCGAATATTTCTCAAAAAATATCCAGATTTCCTTAACATATTTTGAAAAAAAAAAAACAAATCATTAAAATAAATCATAATACAAAAAACACGCAAAAAAAATTGAAAATCCAATCGAATTCCAATTTTCCTAACTTTGCTCAAAACTGAATCGATTTCTAAGTGGAATGTCATTTTAAACATGGTTTGTATTCTTAATTTAAAGACTTGTGTTTTTCAAAAATTCAAAATTTTAAAAAATCTAGTTTTAACTTATAATTAACTTCTTATCTCATAATTAGTATAAAGCAACACTTAAAATTTGACTCTAAGGCGTTTCTTTAGTTTTTTGTACAAAATCATGCCAAAATGTACAAAAATTGCAACTTGTAAAGATGGATTTGTCAAATTGCTAATTTTAAAATCTTATACGTTTAATATGTAATTTTCTTAACCAGGAAATGCATTGACTTGGGCAAAGTAATTCCGAGTTTTCCGATCGATTGCATCGTTGCATCGAATATTCACCAGACAAATAGAAAACAAGTGGGAAAGGCTAAAGTTGAGCCCCCGACTATAGGATACCCGTTAATTATTTAAATAAATTTAAAATGTTTTTATTGCATGCTTTTAGGCACTTGCATTGCTTAACGATTTTATTACATAAATCAATGTATTCAATTTCAAATGGAAAATTAGAAATTCCAGAAAATGTTTACTTTGGTCATCCCATATTTAGAAAATAAAAATGTATTCTAATTTAATTTTAAAAAATAATTAAGTTTTAAAAAATATGAATTTTAATTTGATTTTAAACCTCAAATTCGATTTTAGAAGGCCCAAACTAGCCTAGAAAACTGGTTTTTAATGAAAAACTCACCACTTTTTGTATCGCGGCATAAAATGGGTTAAAAACTTTAATCAGCCATTATCACCTCTCTATTTCTCCGGTCTTGTTACGATTTCGTAGGATGATAGGTATTAAGAGTAGCTAACGTCAATTAGTAAAAAATACCTATCTGATCAAAAATATATATACACTTTATAGGGTCGGAGATGCTTCCTTCTCGCTGTTACATACATTGCAACGAACACAATATGCCCTTTTACTTATTTTGTAAGTAACGGGTATAAAAAAACACGCTGCAACATCGGAGGGATCATCAATAATCAAAGGGCTTGAATGCCGTGTGGTCTGCCTCATGGGGCAGTGACAAACAGAATCTCACCTATAGCTAGACTGGTTGAGGGGAGGGAGGGGAAGAGGGTGGGGAGGGAGAGGGGGAGGGGGAGGGGCAGGCCATTGTTGCAGCCACCATCAATAATAACGCAATGTGGCAGGCAACTGCCAGAATTAGTTGCAAGCATTTATTTATGACTCTTTGTTGCAACGGCGACTCGCGACTTGCAACTTGCCACTTGCCACTTGCCACTTGCCACTTGCGACTTGCCACTCTTGACTCTTGACTTTGGACTGTGAGTTGTTGTTTTTTTGGGCGCCAACTTTGTGGTGGTGCAATGTGGTGCAACTTCCACCTGATTTATGGCTAACAAATCGGCCACACAATAATTGGACTTCTCATTTCCCGTCAGCGCATCTCCAATCTCATTAGAGAAACTGCTCAAGCCCCAATCTCCTTCTCTCTCTCTCTCTCTCTCTCTCTTTCTCTCTCGTAGTATGCAAAGTGTCAATCATCAAACAAAGTCATTCTCTACCTTTTTCTTGTTCTTTTTCTCATTCTTATTCTCATTCTCGTTCTCATCATCTTCAATCGAGATGCGTGGCAAGTTGTGCTGCAAGTTGCAAGTAGAAACCAAAAGCTGATTAGCATAATAACTCGTAATTAGATGCATGTAATTAATTTTAATTGTGCCTGCTCTCTGCCTATGCACAACTTTCGCACTTTCTCAAGAAACAACAACAACAACTGCAACTGCAACTGCAACAACTTGTTGCACTTTGCATTGTTTCAACTCATTCAGCAAAAGTTGTTGAGAGTTTTGCGCTAATCTTCAAAACTTGTTGTTCGTGATGATGTTGCAAACAAGTGACAGATTTTTGTAAGGACAATACAGTAGAGCAGCGGTGGGCACGCAGTGGCTCCGGGAGCAGCAACTGCTCTTAACTATTTTTTTTTTGCCTATTCGGTGCCAAGAAGTCGCACAAAAGAGTCGTTGTTCTTGTTGAGGTTGTTATTGTTGTGCTCTTGAATTTAGATTTCGTGCCCACCGAAATACCCAAATTAAGAGTATAATTTAAAATTATTAATTGGATTAAAATTTTAAAATAATTTTAATTAAACACAAAATGTACAAAATACTTGAAAATAAGAAATTTAAAAACCACTAGATTAATAGATAGTTGCTTAAATTTATATTTGTGCTTAAGCTCTAAAAATTATCTTATATTTTTTTTTTTGTATATTATTTTTTGATTTTCAAGGAAGTGTTGGAGGATACTTCCAAGTTCATAAACAGGATAATAAGGATTTAAAATGAACAAAGTTATTAAATGATTAAATAATCAATAAGAAAAAGAATGAGAATAAGAAGAAGAAGACAAAGACGTTGCAGAGCTGTTTCCAAAAAATGAGAAATTGAATTGAGTTTCTCGCTGTGGTCACTCATGGCAAAGTTTCTAACTTAGTTTGCAACTCTTTCTGCAGCTACAGGTGGTACTCACACACACACACACACACACACACACACACACACACACACTAACACTAATACCCATACACCAATATAAGTATAAATATATATGTGTGTGTGTGTGTGTGTGAATTTGAATTACTTCTTCTTATTCCGACAAATTTCACATTGGTGGCTCTGTGACTCCGTCGGCGCCTTACAAAACACTCGAAAGCGGCAAACATGCAACATGCAACACAATTTGCATTTCCACGTACTCCGCCTACACCCCCTCCCCCTTCCCTCGCCCCCTCTTTGTACACCCCTTTCCCCTTTCCGCTTTCTACTCCTCATTTTCACAGCTGCCCTCTTAAATGTTGAGTTGCTCAACATACGTTGTTACCTGTTTACCTGAGTAGCAGTCTGTCTCACTCCCCCCACTCCGCCCGCTCTCTTTCTATCTCTCTCTGTCTCTCTCTGTCTCTCTCTGTCTCTCTCTGTCTTTCTAGTCGTAGCTCCCATTTTAATTGCCGCTTAATGTTAACGAATTGAAATGCAGAAGCCAAAGACTTCTTATTTCTTAGCGGTTTCTGGTTGTTCTTTTTTTGTGTGTTGTTCTTACAATTGTTGTAGTTAACGTTGTTGTTGTTTTTGTTGTTGTTACAGTTGTTGTTGTTGTTGTTGTTGTTGGTTTTCGCTTCGTTTGTTGCTCGCTTAAAAATCCATTTTCATTTTGACACATTTGCATTTTGTTACAAATTTCACGAGAAATTGCTGCTACGGCCGTTTTTTGTAGTGAAACAGAAGCAGAACAAATTGAAAATTGAAGACGCAATTGCAAGTGATCGACTAGCAGTTACCCTGCTATTTTTGGCAAGCATTTTAAAGCTGGATACATTTAATTTGCTTCATTTACATATCAATTTTATGTATTGTATTTATATAAGAAAATCAATTAAAATTATTATTGACCTGAACTAGCAGTTACCCTGTAAATTTTTTATACATTTTATTTGCTTCATAAATAGCAGCAATTGTTTGTATTCATGAGTATATCCGTTGTGATCGACTATCAGATACGCTGTCATCTTTGGCAAGCATACTAAGCCTTAAAAAGTTTATATTCCTTCACTTGGAGATCTGTGTATCAACAAGAATTGCATGTGACTGACTAGAAGATACCCTGCAGAACATTAAATAGCCGCAGAAATAGGTTATTCATTTGCTTTATGTATGTTTTAAAATAATTGAGTATTTAGTAAAAAAAAGAGAAATATTTTATACAAATAATAATTTAATAATTTATACATAAAAATACATGTAAAAACTAAAATTCTTAATTTGCATTTTAGAAGAATTTCTCTATTCTGTGCAGTTTTAAATAAATGTGTTCGATTGAAGATGTGTGTGTTATTTATAGATTTGAGTAATTTTATTCAATGTAAAATATACAAAACTCTTAATTATCGATAGTTGTGATGGAAACACAGTATGTAAGATAATTTATCTGCTGCACAATCCCCATTTAATTGAAGCCCTTCGAAAACTTTGCAATATATTTCAAAAATCTGCCTTTGTGTGGATTTGTGGCTTTATTTTTATTTTTATATTTTTTGGGGAAAAACACGACGAGCTTCAAAGTTGCTGTCATATTCAGCTAACTAAATAGTCGTAGTAGTATGAATTGCATTTGGGCATATGGCGGTTACCTTCAGGGCGATCTGACCTCCCTCCCATTCTCCATACCCCCCCTGTCCGACTTCCCTTCAGTTCTTCCAGCCACAGCAGGAGCAGGCAGACAAATAAACCGCAATGATAAGCAGAATGCGAGGGCACAGGACACACAGACAGTGAGAGATAGATGAGGAGTGAGAGACATAGAGAGAGATAGATAGAGAAAGAGAGCGAGAGAGAGCGAGCGAGACATAGAGAGGCTGGCAGGACTTTCAGGCACTTGTGCATTGAGCCTTTGGGGGAATTTTGCGCTTTGTACGCACAACGCAGTTCGGCTGAGGTGAAACCCGATGAGACGAGGGGTGGCTGAGGGGGGAGGGGGGGATAGGGGGTGACACAACTAAAGCCAGCCAGGCGGCAGAGGAATTGACAAAAATAAGCAAAAACAGACTAAAAATAAAAACACAAAAATAACCGAAAAAAAGAGAAACTAAAAAAGGAAAAAGGTTCAACGAACTCGACTTCAGTTTTTCGGCATGTAGCAAAAAAAAAAAGGTAAATGTGTGTCCGTGTGTGTGTGTGTCTGTGTGTGTCTATGTGAGTGTGTGTATTACATTACGCAGTGTCACTGAGACGCATGAACTTTGGCAACATAGCACATAGACTACTCGAATTATGACGGTCTAAGCCAAAAACATATACACATTTGAGGAACTGAAAATTGGGATAAATCGGAGTGGGTATTTTTGGAAATAATTAATAGCGCTTTATATAGGCATACAACATTTTAATAATAAAAAAAAATGAACATTATTAGTTTTTATTATATATACATATGCTTTACTCAATATAAATAGAAATCAAAATACTTTAATATGCTTTAGCCCAGTTTTAAAATATTTATTTCACAAAATTAAAGAGAAAAATGCATCAAAATTAAAATATTTGCAGATTTGACAAGTTCTTTGAAAGGTTTCCGAAACATTGATCGAAAAAGAGTTAAAGTCAGTTATGTGCAATATATGAATGTATTTAAATTTATACACGTATGTTGAAATTTTTTCATTTCATTTCAATAAAATTGCATTGCTTAAAAATAAGTTGGGATCTCCCAGATTCCCGTTAAATTCAATTTTCAAATCAAATGCATTCCTTTTGTACTTTGAGTTAATTTCGAGTATATTCTGATGTACAAAAATGCTTGCAATTATCTTTAAATTAATAAAAAGATACTAATAAATTTCAAATAATTTTAAAATATTATATGTACACTTTAAATTAGTTTTGAAATAATAGAAGCTTAATACCAAAATCCACACTTATATTTAGAATTTTAAATAATAAATCTAAATAAGCCCAATTACAAACAAAAGCTTGTTAACAATAGTATTTAAATTGGAATTTTTTAAGACTCAATATTTGTAAATAATCTGTGTTCAATATGAAAATACAAAATAATAAATGTTTAATAATAGTTTTAAAATTTATTCGAATTAATCTGAGACATTTGAAAGTTGTCAAGTAAAGAAATGAAATTGATGACTGTTTATAAGATGAACTCGATGCAAAGTCGCCAAAGGTTGCCACAGGTAGTTTGATATAACCAAAAGCGGGCAGGAAGTCTGCTCCCTGTCCGCCTTTTGGGAGTTAGAGAGGAGTGGGAGGGAGGGAGGTAGGGACCAAACCTGAGAACTACAGGAAGCAACAACAATGACAACGACGACGACGACAACGCGAACAACAACGGCAACTGAAAAGGTAGTAGACGGCAACAGTAACAAATAAGGCAATTCTATCCAGCCCCCTCTCCACTCCCCTTCCACCCTTCCACCCTCCTCACCCCTCGTCTTGGACACTAAATGCGTTTGGCGCAGACAAAAATTATCGATCCAGCCGAAAAAAAAACACGCACACACACACGTTACTTACATATACTTATACTTAGTTGTGTATGTATGTATTATTTAAGCAGCCCAAAGTAAAACACTTGAGCCGATGGCACCAAAAAAACTAAAATAAGAGAAAAAAGAAAGCAGAGCAAAGGAACGGAGCGGAAGGAAAGGAAAGGAAAGTGGAGAAAGACTCAAGGAGAAATGTGGAGGACGCACTGGGCATGAAAGGGTGAAAAAGGGGAAAAGGGGAAAAGGGGAGTTGTCTGCGTGGGTGCCCAACATTATATTCTAGCAAATGTCAATGTGTGTGTGTGTGTGTATCTGTGTGATTCTTGGCAAAAAGTCAACGCAACATTCGAGGCTTGTGTGCGATTCATAAAATAATCATGACCTAACACAATAAGCTGTAAATAACCAACCTTCCAACCGGAATCTTCTTTACCTTCTCTCCATTTAAGTACCTGCATTCTGTATTATAAGTATGTATGTATGCTATATATTTTGTATTTATTGTATCTGAATTTTGATTTGTATAAGATTTAATATTGCCCTCTTGGAAACGCCTTCAGCACAGAGCAGTCGTGGCCGAGTGGTTAAGGCGTCTGACTCGAAATCAGATTCCCTCTGGGAGCGTAGGTTCGAATCCTACCGGCTGCGAAATACGAAAATTTAATTTTTTATTTTTTCTTTAATTTAATCTATTAAAAAAATAACTTTTTTTTTATTAACAATATATTTTCTTATTAAGTTTTAATATTTTTACGCTAGTTTACATAATGTTACTCTAATTATAACTTCTGTATTAGATAAAAGTTAACTTACCTAATCAATTTTTTTAAACTCAATTTTCTTAATGAATAAAATATTTGCTTATTTAGCTTTAATATTTATGCTAATTTTCATATACTCATTTATATTTAGTTACTTATCATTCATAATTTTATCCGGTAAAATCATTTTATAAAATAAATTATAGTACTTTGCGTTTTACTTCTATTTGTTAATTTCACTTTTTGAGGCATTGTTTTAAAATAAATTTTTTTACACCGAATTGTATGGCTTTTTTAACTTTATCGAATTAATTATTTCATTTATGACGAATTTTTTAGCTTTTAATTTTTGTGGGAATCGAACCTCAGTTTTTCCAACTGATAACTCTAATTGTAGCACCAAAAAAAAAAAAAAAAAAATAAAATAAAATAAAAATTTAATATATTTTCATTATATTTATTGTAACTATTCAATAAAATATACTCTGAATAAGTTTTATTCAGACTTTCTTAAACATAGACCCTTATATAAATTTTATGCAATTTTAACAAAATTTATATAATTTATTATGTTTGCAATTTTTATTATTAATTTAACAACGTTTTGAGGCTTAGAAAATCACATTTGATTAGGTCAGCAAACTGAGCAAGGGATAATGGTGAATAAATATGTCTGTACATAAGTAAATTTTTGTATTCAGTAGTAGGTGATAAGTTTTGGAATGCTGAACAGAATTCAAATCTCAAATGATTTGACCAAAAACCCGTTTGTATTTTGTGTATTCTGATAAGCTTTAGATCACATGATAGATGAGTTCAGACTTCAAAGAGTGCACACATAAAATTTGACAGACTCGCTAAAAAACCAAATTAAGGTCTAATAAAAAGTGTAATAAATGCGTGTTGATAAAATTAAAAAAAAAGTTAAGTGTGAACGTAAGTAAGTAATTTATGGCCTGATAATGTGGCAGTTGATTCGAGTTGAATTTGAGATAAAAGTTGTTTAGTTGAATAAAACATGCATGTGAAGAATCGGAATTATTATGTTTAATAAAATTAATTTCACTTTTATCTCACTTTATTTGGGTTGCTGTTAAAACAACAAAACTCTTTTCAACTCTGAATCGATTGTAAATCAAATACGTAATTTTAATGCATATTTTCCGTTTGAAATTGTTTTATTTTTTTTTTTGCAAAAACTTCATGTTGTCTTTCTCTCTCTCTGTGTGTGTTTTTGTTGTCTCTTTTTGTGTAGTTATTTACAAATATATTTATGGTAGCCGCGTGTCACATAATCAAACTTGGCAATCATGGCGGCGGCATCAAGCGCACTTGGAATTGGACATTTGGGGGGGAGTTGGGTGGGGAGGGGGGTCTTCTCAGAGGAGACTGTAGACTGTGGACTGAAGATCGAAGACCAAAAAAGACCAAAACGACCAACAGCAGCAAGTTGGCAAGAGACTTTGGCAAGACGTCGACCACCAACGACATGCAAATGTAACTGTGGCTGTAACTACATCTTGTATTTGTATGTATGTACACATGTGTGTGTGTGCTGGTGTGTGTGTGTGTGTCGCTTGGCTGATCATTGTTAAGATCGACGGCTCTGGCCATGAATGGGAAACCGAAACCGAAGTCCGAAAGGCGGCGCGGCGCATGAATAAAGCAGTCAGTTGGTAATACATTTTCTACTCCTGCTGCCAGTTAAAAGCAACAACAACAACAACAACAGCAACAACAACAAGATGAATAAGAACAACAACAACAACAACAACAATAACAATCTACTTGGCTGCACTTAATTTCAGCGCTTAACAGACAATTAAAATCCAATTAATTCTGACGTTTATTATGCTAAGCCGCCTGTGTAGACGGTGTAGATGTAAACGTGGCCTGTAAACGTGGCCTGTAACTGTGGCACTGGCAGTGACTGTGGCAGTGCTTGTGGCACTGACTGTGGCAGTGGCAGCGACTCTTCTTCTTCTTCTGCTGCTCGAGGTTCACATAAATTCATGGGGCAAGCAAAAGTTGCTCCGCATCTGACTTGCAACAGCAGCAGCAGCAACAACAACAACAACAACAACAATCAACATGTTGCCACAACACACACACACACACACAAACACACTCACATAGTTCATTTGCAGCCTTTGCAGATAGATTTGTTTTAATAGCCGCGGCCAAGTTATGCGATAGATTTCATTTGTGGCAACGTTGTAACGCTGCTTGCAACCTGATGATGCCCAAGATTATGGCTGTGCAACATGTCAGCGGCAATTGAAGTTCATGTTGATACAATTAGTCGCCGGATGAGGATGGGAATGAAGATCGGCAATGGGGATGAGCTGCAGAAGAACTGTGCAACATGTGGCGACATGTATTGTATGTGTACTCATGTTGTATGCGATCAATCGATACGCTGCATATGATAAACAACTAACGACCAGTGTTGTCAGATTAGCTTATTTCAAGCTAGATCTGGCATATTCATAATCAATCTTTAATTTTATAAGTTTGAAATGTTTAACGATGATTTCATTGATGATTTGAAATCACAAATTGATCAAATTCATCATATTAAATAGAATCCCATTAATGGCACTTTCAAATTTTGGACAGATGCGGAATTGGAACGCGTTTTCAGTCAGATTAATATTGCTAAAACAAAGTTGAGCAACAAAATTCACTTAACAGTTTTAAATACAATATTAAGCAAAAAGTTTGTTTATTATTTGCGCAAAAATATGTCAGTCTTATTAAAAAAAAAAAAAAACTATAAATACTTAAATAAGAAAAAAAATAATCAACTGGATGTTTTGTTAATAAATTTAATTCAAATAAAAACATAATGATTTTGTATGTTTTCGTGCATTTGGATATATCTTATTATGGCTCCTGAGAAAAAAAGCAAAAAAAAAATCAAAGTAAATAGCTTTTTTTGAATATGCATAAAAATAAATACATTTTTAAGTGACAACATCTTTTCAAACTGCTAGTATATTCAATAATTATCAATTAATAACTTTAGAAAATACTTAATACTTACAAATGTCAATAGATTTTATACATTTTTATTCAATTAAACTATATATTATGACAATCTTAATGAAAGGCTGTGATCATTAATCTCTCAATTTAATGTGATTGTTAAATTGTGTGTAAAAACTAATTTCTTGAAAAAATGTTTCCATATTAGAATTTTTCTTATTAAACTAACCACATTAAGATTATTTGGTTATTATAAGATAAGATTCAGCGTGCTGTGAGATTTTTACATCACAAATGAAATATTATTATACTTGCTTGAAGCCAGTAAAATTCGATATTATTTTAAAAAAATATTCACTATTCTGCACAAATTCTTTAAATATTTATTAATAATCAACTTCAATAATTTTTCGGAAAGTGACAAATTTGACTAGGCTGCTTGCAACTAAATAATTGTGTCTGCAACATTTCGCACTGTTGCCAGAAACAAATGTTGCTAGCATGTCAATAACAAGTCAATTGCAAGGCAAAAGGGAATGAGAAAGGCAAACAACAACGTAAACGTAAACGTTCAATGAACTTGAGGTTCAGTTGAGGGGGCTGATTGTGTATACGCTGCGTATACGCAATGGCCACGCATCAGCTGTTCAGCTGTTCAACTCTTCAACTGTTCAGCTCGCAGGACATTTTGATTTACGCCCAAATGAACGCGGCGACGAGTTCAATGCACTCAATGACGTCCTTTTTGTTGCTGTTGCTGCTGTTGTTGCGGCAGGCAACGCGTCAGCCGTCATCTGGCTGTGTGTGTGTATCCTGTAGGGATAATCCACTGGCAGGACACGCACACGTGCCTCTGCCTCTTTGCCTTCGTCTTCGCCTTCGACTTCGGCTTCGTTTCAAGCTGCGAGCTGGCCATTGGCTTTTGGGCCATCGTAGGGCTTCGTGCGCCTTCTTTTTTTGTGTACTTTCTTCTGTTTCTGTTTCTTTTTGTTTTCTTGTTTTGTTTTTTTTTTTGGCTGTCGGCATCGTTTGTTTTCGGGTGTCAATGTCCTGCGTGCCATTGTTGTTGTTGCTGTTGTTATCCTGCTGCAGGCAGCTAAATTTCAATTCGCATTGCGTTGCGTTACGCTGCTGCTCATCGTCCTCATCCTTCTGTTTATCCAGCACCTCATCCTTTCGCCGTCATCGTCGTCACATTTTATTAGCCTCTTGGCTGCAGGACATTGAACGTCTGTGTGGCAGCGGCAGGCCTGCTCCTTGCCGCGTCCTTAGCTTCGCAATAAATAACAAAAACACACACACACACACACACTCGCATACACACAGAGAGTCGGCTATGCAATTTTCGGGTTAGGTGTAGGTGCATTGAACTGCGATCCTTTTTAGACCCTGTACTGCACATTCATAAAGTATATATGTATGTATTTTTTAAACTTTTCAGTTATTTAACAAAAAATAATTTGCATTTCAAGACTCTTAAAATAATAGATTCTTAAAATAACAACCTAATAAGTTGTTTTATTAAAAAATAATATTTTGAAAACAATTGTCTTGATTGTACAATCCGTCTATATTTTAAGCAGATCAAGCTTGTTTAAGAATTTTGATATTGGAAAAGTTAAACGAATAATAAAGACATTTTATGATATACAGATTTTTGTATACATAATGCTAATATATCAAATATATTCAAAAAAATGAATAATTATTGATAATGAATGATTCATTAGAAATATATCACGTTTTATAGATGCGAAAAAATGTAAATCACAATTTGCCTCGAAATTAAAAAGTGTTTTGATGGAAAGTGTAAAAAAATGAGCTCAAATTCCGCTTTAGAAGTTTTTTCAAATATGAGCTTTATTTTTTGTTAATTATTTCAGTATTTAAAATTATTTTAATAATCGATTGTTAATTACGTTTATTTTTAATAATAACTACAGGGTCATTCACTGTCGAGTTGGCATTCCAACTTGTCCTTTTTTTTTGCTTTGCTGCGGGGGTCAAACAACAATGGGCATATCCTTGATCCTTGACGTTCGCACCGTTATGCATGTGCTTTTTTTGTTTAAATATATGTATGTGTATATTTATTTGTTGGCCAGGCCATTGTGGGCCTTCTTAGCCGTTGTTAGCGGATTAAGGCGCGTGTCATTGGCATTGGCATCGGCATCGGCTAAAAGGACTCGGGGCTCAATAAACGTTTGGGCAGCTGCTGCTTGCAACATGCACCCTCTTCTAACGGGAACACTTAACCCTAAACACAGTGCAGACGCGGTGGGGGCGGTGATGATGGTGATGATGATGAAGCGACGGTTTCGGTTTCGGTTTTGGCCTTAACTTCGACTTCGACTTGGGTCCAAATGCAGTAGAAACAGCAACGAGAACAACAACAATTATAACAACAATAAGCGTAACAAACAACTGCCATCATTGTTATGGTTGTTGCAGTTGTTGCTGTTGTTGCAGTTGTTGTTGCAGTTGTTGCTGCGTCGTCTCCTTGATGCGTCCTTCAGGAGCTCTTTGGCGCATGACTTTTCGCTGTTTCAACCAAACTTGCAACTTGTCGCAAAACTTTGCCACACATATTTTTTTTCTCTCTCGTTTTAGTTGTCGTTGTTGTTGTTGTTGTCGTTGTTGCCAGGCGTCAGGCACATCAGACATTGGTCTATTCCGTTATGTGCCATCGGCGGGTCTTACGACTTTTGCTTTAGTTTTGCCACTATGACAACAATTTATTGCTTTACTTGACAACATTATAAAACAACATTATTCCAAAATGTTCATTGGAACCTTAATTCAAACATTTATTTGCCTGTGAGAATACAATTGTCCAAGTTGATATGCGAAATTTCCAATTTTCTTTACTTAAATGTAATAATGACTAACTTTTAAGCTACTTTTCCATGAGTTCAACCTGTACGAAATTTTACTACAAATTTCGATTTCAATATGAGCTGTAATCCAATTCAATTTAATCTGAAAGATATTGACAATAATTGATAAAATTAAATTTTCTATTAAAAATCAAAAATATAATAGCAGATTTTGGAGTTGAAAACACTTTTAAATACAATCCAATCTATATACAGTGATCGACTGAGAGAGAATCAATGAGAAGGCCAAACGGTTAAAGCTAGAAACCTGAAATTTTCACACAACATATGCGTTTTGCGAAATTCGACCTTTATGTGGATCAAATTCGGGGTCAAAGTTTAGGGAAATGCTCAGTATGGAATTTTTGTTTCTTAAAAATTTGAACCGAACTCACTGTTTAAGTTTACAAGATCTTAGTTAAAGTACAAGAGAACTTGTATCCTTATTAAAAATACTTATTTCAGGAATTTAACGCACTCACATTCCAAGCAAACAAGATCTTAATTGGAGTACAAGAGAGCTTGAATCAAGATTGAAAATACTTATTTCACAGTTTAAGCTCACAATATCTTAATTCGAGTACAAGAGTACTTAGATTAAGATTGAAAACACTTATTTCAACAATTTTTAGTACTCACATTTTAAGTTCACAAGATCTTAATTGGAGCACAAGAGATTATATTTTCTAAAAATATATTATACAATTGCTGAGATATAACTCTTAATAGGAGTAAGTATAACATTAAGTATTTTACAACTTCTTTTTGATTTAGTTATTTTTGGGTTCTGTTCCCAATTGGTTAAAGGACTTGAAATTGTTGGTTGGATATTTGAATGGCATGTAAAATGTCTTTTGGCATTTAGATGAAAAATACACGTATCCAGAACGATAGAAACAACAAATAAACTAGTGCGAAATATAGAACGAAATGAGAGAGAGGGAAGAGAGAAGGGAGAAGGAAAGTGCATGTTGCACTTGAGAACTTAGAGAAATCACAGGACGCACATAAAATGTGAAACAACAACTGTAACATAAAAGAATTTACAATTGCCGCCAGAGAAATTGCCAGTCAAATCTTATTTTCTATACTTTTGTTATTTTTTCGTAGTTGTTTTTATTACATTTAAAGTTCATTAAAATTAGACTTGATTTTATTTTTAAAATTTAGTTTGTGGTTTCTGCTCTTATTCTGTTATTAAAAATACTATTTCTGGAAATCATATCACAGAACAATATAATAAACTTTGTAATTTCAATAATAATACATTTCTAAAGTGAAACAGGGATAATTTAAAATTATTAAATATGTTATGCATTGATCTCTTGATAACTGTGTAATATCTTTTCGGCATAAATAGATTTCATTTCTGTTTCAAATTAAAGTAACCATCTTTTAACTATTTGTTAACTTAACGAAGTTAGTTATTGTTTCTTTTTGGTTTCTCTCATTTATGTTTTTTAAATAGTACTTATGAATATTCGAATCCATAGAAGAAAGACAAGACGACACTCATACCTCTATTCAAGTATTCGTACAGATAGAGGCACAAAGACGATTGAGGATTGACATGACTAAGATTCTCTAGAGCTGAAAGAACTTCTCCCTTTCTCCCTATCTTCCTTTCTTCTCCTTCAGGACGATGACAAAGTTTGCATATCATATGAGTATTTGGCATGAACTCTGTCCGACAGCAGTCAACAGCCCACGAATGTCGCCGCCCAGCTAATCTGCAGCAAATTTTTACGCTTTTCACAAGAAAACTCAGTAAGAAAAAGAAAATCCACCCATGTGACGGCAAACGGCAAAAGTTGAAAGCTGTATGTCTGAATTTCCCTTTTCATCAGCTTAAAAGCACTGCAACAGGATGACAAAGCAACACAAAAATAATAAAATAATAAAGCGGCTTGGTCGACGTTTGCTTATGCCGATGAAAGATACATTTGTAGCTAACAGATACTCATGTGAATAAGCTATACACTGAGCGAAATCCTATGCTCCATATCCATATATATATATATATATTTTATATAGCTTTGATTGAGCTTATAAAGCACGTTTAAGCTTTAAAGCGAATTCATCAAGCGAAAGCTGAATTAAGAAAATGAAGTAGTAGCTTGAGAGGAATTCTGATTTGTTTTAGTGATACTTTCAAGTGCAAAGTATTTAGAGGTGTTCGATTGAAAGAACTTTGAAATGACAGTAAAGCTTTTAAGCACATTAATTGCGCGAAATATAATTGAAATGCGTTAAAAGTTTGTTTAGTTTTGGTTTTATTCCATTGAAAGAGCTTTGAAAGCACAGTAAAGCTTTTAAGCACATTAATTGAGCGAAATACCATTTAAATGCGTTAAAAATTTGCTTAGTTTTGGTTATTATTATTTGTTTGTGAGAAACAAATTTTATTTTTATTTTTAGGGTAATTTCAAGGTTCTTTAGACTTGTGCTTTTCTTACTGTGCTGGGTTTTTGCTTTGCACGTATTTGTATCTTTTTTGCTTACCATTGTTGACTCGCCAAAGATGTCGTCACATTGGCATTGTCAACGCTTTGGGAGTCGCTCATAATCCGTTATTAATTGCCCGGCGACATGTTAGGGCGGAGCGTTGCCAACTCCGGAGACATTGCAACAGATACACATACTGACTCTGGGATGAGTGGCATAAAGATACAAATGTATCTGCAAGATACACAACTTGCAATACATATAAAGAGCTTTAAGCTGTGCGTGTGTTCGTTCGTCCGCCCCTCTGTCTGTCTGTCTGTCTGTCTGTCCTTCTGAATGTTCTGTTCCAAATGTGCAATGCACTTTTCTTCTGCTGTTTGCCATTCAGTCAATGCATTTGTATTTGTATTTGTATTTTGTATCTGCAAGCTGTGTATGTGTGTGTGTGTGTGTGTGTGTGTGTGTGTGTGTGTGTGTGTGTGTGTGTGTGTGTGTGGGTTTTGCGCACTCTGCCCTACACTTGTATAATTTATTTACTGAAGACACGCAAAATTATTTTATGCAAATGATTTTTTGCCCGCCAAGTTCCTTTTAAAACATTGCAGTTGACTTTGTGAAACGCTACCCCTTAACCCTTAACCCTTGCACCCCTTCTTCCCCCTTACCCCTTACCCCTGCCCCCTTGCACCCCTGTCCCTTTACACGTCTTGTTTCTTCTTTACCTTCCCTGTCGTCCTTTCCTGTGTGGGCGTGGCCGTTTTGCGGGCGTTTAACTTTTCACTCAGCTTTATGAAGTGGTCATGCAAACTATCCACACATATATCGCCCATAAATCCACTTATATACACACATATCGTGTGTATCTATGGACCTACAATTTGTTGTGTCTGGGGTGTGAAAATGGCGCTTGACTTATGGCATTGCTATTGCCAGGCTTGTAATATGAGTAGAGGCATGCCCAGACATCATACTACATACTTACACATACATCTACAGACAAATACATCTACAGACACTTTGCAGCAAGCTGGAAACATTGGCTATAATGTCTATCGATCAATTTGATGGGCGAATGCTGTAAGATGTTGTATTTATAATCAATTCATCTCTGTGACTTTGTAAAACTTAAAGAAACTATTTGTAGGCACTTAAATATTCACTTGCATGCATAGTCATCGATAGTTTTGCTTGAGTTATCGATTAATGGTAGATCCAAAAGTGTAGATAGAATTTACAGTACTACAAACCAGCTAATTTTGGGTTATTTTTCCTGCCTTATTTGGCTTAAGTCAATTGAAATACACCAAACGATAGTATTCGATGAAACTAACGATACTATTGGCTGTGGTTTAACGTTAAATCACTATTTCGTGTTTGCTTAAAGTATAGAGCAATTAATGACGCTAAAGTATAAATTTAAGTCAAAATTAAACAATTTATAATATGTATCGATAGTATTGTTATTAATATAGGTCTACTTATTTAATTATTCTATGTCAACTTTAAACAGTCGAGACAACTATTTTAATTAATTTTACTAAATATACGTTGAAATGTTAAAAATTCCGAATTCCACTTTCGATACGATTTGTCGGAATTAAATTTGAAGTTGAACTTTGAGTTGATTTCAAGCACTTAGTCTAAATTCAAAGTGAATAAATGCATATTACTAAATGCTAAAAAGTAAAAAGCGAAAACCGTAACAGGCCTGATAATAAAAAATAACATTCAGCTCAAAATAAGATTCAAACTTGACAAAAGTTTGATATTTAATTGTATAAAATTAGCTGCTAAAGCTAGAGTATTTAAATTGCAAAGATTGGCAACTTGTAGAACTAGGATGTTAAATTAAAAAAAATTAAAATTAAATTAAAATTAAAAAATACAATCAAACCGAGTGCTGGCGCATTATCAAATAAAACACATTAATATTGAGGCTATTTGTGCATACCTCTTTTATTTATATATTTATAAAAGAAATTTAAAATTGTCTCTATTTATTTAGAAATCTCTAATCTATAATATATTTTTATTATGTCTTTGGCAGTTGGGGGCGTTGTCTGCCTTTCTTTCTGCCTCTTCTGGTTTGATTTTGACCAACTTGTTGTGGACATTTGTTAAGCGGTTTGGCAATTTTGTGTTGTTGCGACTCAAATGGAGCCAATTTCCAGGTATCTGTCTCTCTGTGGAGCTTCAGTTCATTGCCCAAATAAAATCTACAATCGGGAACTGTTGTAAACCTGAGCGGCGTTTCAAAATTTCAGCACAACTTTGGCTGCTTCTTCTTAGACTTGTACACTTTGAAACGGTGGGCGAAAATTTATTGCGGAGCCAAAGTGAAAATTGCAAAACGATTTCAGCAAAAAGAGAAAAAAAGACGAAAAAAAAAAACTGAAATAAAATGAAATAAATAAAAAAACTGTTGGGGAGATGACACCAAACACAATCGGCCAACAGGTCAAAAGCTCGAACGACTGGCGCTTCGTGTGAATTTCGGTGTGTGCGACTGTATCTGTATCTGTATCTGTAACTGACTCTATCTGGTATCTATTAGATACAGATACACGCCGGTCGCATAAATTTACTTGTTGTCGTTGTTGTTGTTTTTGTTGTTGGTGCCGCATGCGTCACGGCTTTGCGAATTTTGGCTTGATGTTGCCACATAATTTAACATTCGATTTCCTCAATTAGCGACAGGAGCCACGCACAGCTGTTCAGCTGTTGAGGCTGAGAGTCGACGCGGCCACCAAAGTATCTACCAACTGCCGAATTGTATCTACGAGATGCGCAAGTCAATTAATCAACGCAGGCAGAAAGCCAAATGCTTTAAAGGTTCGAATTGGGTCAAAGTCTTTTTCGCGCTGATCTCGCGGTCGTTAGCCGAGGCCGCTTTTTATCTTTTTCTCTCCCTCTCCCTCCCTCTACCTCTCCCCCTCACACCCTTTCTCAACTGAACTCGCGAATCTTCGCAAAAATTAAACTATCAGGTCTAGTTCCCGACTATAAGATACTCGTTACTCCATTAAAATCTATATTAATTACATCTATGAAACTTTTACTCGAACGCCATAAAATTTACTGCATACATTTAGGCGCTCACCTTGCCTCTAAACTTAAAACAGCCGTAACTAGCATAATATTAAACCGATCCTAGTGAGTTTAATTAGGATGACTGATAACAGTCATATATAACGTTAAACATCAAAAAGAATATTCAACTATCGATTACTTGGCTAGCTCTTTAGTGTAAGTGCTAGACGTGTTTATTATTTTTCTCTGAGATGTAGGTGCTAATACAGACGAAAACTCCTTATTCCACCACAGATCAAATATCCGTGACACCAGAACAAAATCAGTCCCAATTTCGGTAATCTCGGAATTTGCTCAAGTCACGCACAAAATATAAGACTATTTTCAGTATAGCCAAATGGTTTTCGATGACCATTTTATCTACATACATACTAACTAAATGCACGCTTAAATCAAGAACGTTTTAGTTAAAGTTTATCTGTGTACTGTCTTTGAGATGTGAATGTTAACAGAGAAGGTTAATAATTATGTTGATGATGTCTGTCAGGCATACCCTTGTATTCAACGATTAGCGGGTATAGAAACTAACAGTCCAAGACTTTTGTCTGCGAGTCCAGCTTGGCAATCTGGCAATCCAACAGATACTCGATTTCGCACTCATAGTATCTAACAATGCCCATTTCGCGCTTTTTGCAAATTTTATGCGTTGCTCTGATTTCTGATTTCTGTCGCCGATTTTTGCTCAAGTTGTCGTCGTCGTCGTCGTCGTCGTCATTGCCTTGTTTATCAGTCACTTTGCATCTCAGCGGCGTTTGGCGTTTGTTTTTTTGTTGTTGCTGTTGCTGTTGTTGTTGTTGTTGTTGTTGTTGTCTTCATTTTTCTCTACTTCTCTTGGTTGTAGTTTACCTATTTATTGTTGCTGTTGTTGTTGTTGTTGTGTGCTGTCCATTTGGTGGGGTCAATGCGCCAATTGTAGCATCTGTGGCCAAATGTATCTCACAGATACAGATTATTATATAAATTTCGCTCGAAGTGAGCAACTTGGCCCGCGGCGCATGCTAGCCATGATTAATCTAATGGCCAACCAAATGAAAGTCCATCCATTGCCCCACAACCCGGCCCACAACCTGGTCGATTCCAAGCACCCAGCACCATCTTCACGGGTGGCCTGGCCTATTCTCTTCTGGCCTGGCCATCGGCCGAGGCTTAAGCGCGCTTGAATTTCAATCAATTTAGGGTTAATTACAAATTTTTCGCAAATTTTCTTTTCTTTTTATCAACTGGCGGCAGCTAATAGATTTTAAATAGTTGCAACTAAAATCAAACAACAAATTGATGATGGATTAAGAAAAGTTAAGCAAAATATTATGTTATATTATAGTATTCGTTATTTTTATTCAAGACTTTAGATTTTGTTTGTATAAAAAAGGCAAATAAATTATTCAATTGCATGTACTAAATATTAGTTTAATGTAATCATATGATTCAACTTATTCTCCGTTTTATTTCATAGAGTTTAACATATGCTTATTTAAAAATACGGATAATTGAGTTTAGCATTTTAATTGAAAAATAGAATTGTAAAGCTAAAGGTTAGGTAAAATTAAGTAAAGAAATATAATGCTACCATTTTAATCTTTTATATTAAACACGTCCTCACTAACTTTAGGACTTAAATAGGACTAAAAAGGAGCTGGACCATTTAATATACGTTCGTATATTGAATATAACAAAGTTTGTGGCTTGAATATTTCATATTGTTTATCAGCATGTTGAACAGAGCGAGATATGAAATTAAAAATCAAATAAAAAACATGTTGCATGATAATTAATTTGCACAAACAGAGAAAAGGCAACGCTGTCTCCTAACTGTATTAATTTTAATACAGTATGTGGAGAAAGAAAGCACACACTCAACAAATACAAGAACCACAATCATAATAATAATGACAATAAAATTAATATTAAAAACAAAAAAAAATAAGGCAAAGCCAAAGTTATGCAAAATTTTTGGCAAACTTTTGACCTTTTTTGGTTCATTGGACTTGGCCAAGTAACTCGTGGTCTATTGTCAGTGCTGTTGTTGTTGTTGTTGTTGTTGCTCTGCTTTTGTGTGTGGGCCATCCATCTGGAAGTATCTGAGAGAGCGTATCTCTCAATCTAAACACGGAGTAAAAGACACAGATCTATCTATCATACTTGTTGCTGTTTTATAATTTAACAAGGTTTTGGGTCAGCTTTAGCCGTTTGCATGGACCATAAGCATAAAAATTAATTAAAAATTATCAAATTATAGAGAAAGCACCGTTGAGAGCACATAGCAAGCGACTAGGCTAAAAAGGTTCAATGTATCTGCGGGATACACGCACTTGTGCCTGTTCGTAAGTTGAATCAACTTGTCAAGTTCAATGCCTTCACGCACAATGCTCAAGTTGTTGTTGTTGTTGTTGTTGTTGGTGTCGATGTATCTGTCAGATACATACACAAACACACACACACTGTGCGTGAGGGGGCGTCATTGTTTAGGCCCTGCCTTGTCGCAGCCTTGACAATGAAAAAGGCAGCCGGTTTATGCCAACTTCCACATCCACTTCCACCTCCACTGCGTCTCCTACACAGAAAGAAAATAAATCATACTAAAATTCAAGCTGAAAATTCTGAATTTTATCAGCATTAAATTTGAATTATAAAATACTTATGCAATCAAAACATTTATATTTAATTTGAGTTATTTAAAAATCGTAATTCAATAAACTGTTTAATTCTTGGCCTAAGAAATTCTGGGATTATGAAACTTCTGACATCGTGTTGATTTTATCACGGAATCCTCTTCATATTTTCCTCTGTATTTTGCGATTCAGGCTCCAGTTTCGGGTCATTGTCTGCACTCTAGCCTGAGTTCAAAGCACCCCTAAAAAGACGCCTCCCCCGTCCAAAGGGAGGCAAACAAAAATAAAGGAAAAATCAATAAATGAATGCCTCGCACTTTTCCACATCTAATTAGAAATTTAAGACGACGTTCCATCTTTTAGTGAGCTTTGCTTCCATCATTTAAGCATTGCTCAAAATAAACATTTATCTTCTTAATCGCAGCATGTCAAGTACTTTGGACAGGGTGGCAAAGGGGTTGTCTGACTAAGGGTGTGTGTGTGTGTGGGGGGGGGGGGGGGGGTTGGTGGGAGGCAAGTGAAACTCTGGCAGCTGGCAAATGTTTTGTCTTGAGATTCGCAGCCGTCGGCGCATTCTGCCGTTAAATTGGAGCCGAAACTAAACGCGCTGTCTGTCTGAGACATTTCCCCATCCCATCTGTGTTTTGGCCAAAAACACCTTTTGGCCCCAGTTAGTTGCCAGGGCTTGTAGCTAGCTGAACAGCCAGAACAATTCGCTTGCCAAGTTTGTCGGGCATATTCCAAAGTTGGGCTAAAACTCTCTTCTGAGTCAAATGGTTGGGTTCCGAATAAAAAAAAAATGGTACATTTATTTTATTTTAGTTATTTATGTATAATAGTTATGGGATATTAAAGAATCAAAAAAGATTTCAGGTTATTATAGTAACTAATTTGCCCATCAATTAAATCAGTTGTTAAATATATGTGCATTTATTTCGTACTTTATCGCTAAAAAATTTGAGAACTTGTAAAAGATACTAGTAAGAAAAATATATATTTTAAACGGAAACTTCGTCATAATAGAAAAAAACAATCATTATTTAAAACCCTTTTTTTCCAAAGTTGGGAACTTATAACCGTGCCACGATTATGAAATAAAATAATTGATTTGCAACCGAACCTTCTTTATAATAAGTATTAACATGATCTTAGACTTGGTTAAATTTCATATTGTGAATATTTGATTAAATCCGTTAATTAACATGCTTCCTCCAAAGGTGCTCGATTCCGTCGAGAGATAATAACTACTACTAATATGCTCAATCTCTTGCCAGATATTTATGTTCAATTCTATTCATTTCCGAGTATCAAACTATACTTTAAAGTAGATTTATTATAATATTTGTTCAGTTCCTTTTATTAAAGATACTATTTATTTATATTCCCTAAAGTTCATCATAACTAAAACACTTGCCAAGTTATGACTTGGGTCATGTGGTGAAATTGATGGGTGAAATCAGGGTTGGGTATTTATGGCTGTCTAGGCTTTCATTTCGAAATTCGAATCGCTTACCCATCCCTGGATATAGTCGACAAATTGACGTGACAGGACAACTGACGTCACGTGACGTGACGTTGCAACGCGAGACGAAACAAGGCGAGACGAGGCGTGGCAGGAGGAGGCGGGAGAGAAGGGAAGAAGAAGAAGAAGAAAGGGCGCCGTCACCGTCAAAGACGTCAAAAAGAAGCGCCGCAGACGTCTTTAAAAAACAATTATTAGAGCCATAAATTGTCGTCGTTGTTGACGCGTTTTGTGTGCGGGCTTTAAGCAACTTTCGCTGACTTTCTTTGTCGAACTTTGTGACTTTAACTCTTGTGTATCTGTATCTGTATCTGTATCTGTGTATCTGCATCTGTGTCTTTATTTTGTTTTCATTTTGTTGACACCTTTTCTTCGTCGTCTACTTAATTTTCTTTATTTTTGCAACGTCCTTTTCTCTTTTTATCACGCTTGTTAATGTCATTCCTCGACGTTGTCGTCGCTGTTCTTCAATGCGCCTTTAAGTCCTGCCCTGCCGTGTCCTTCGTCCTTCGTCCTTCTCCCCCTTTTCTTTTACTCTGCCATTGCTGTGGTTGCCATTGCCGCCTTATTAGCCGCCATTAACACTTTTGACTGCACACCTCCATTGCCGTCCCTCGATTCAACCACCCACTAAGCAAATTGTGGCACAGTGAAACCAGCATTGCCTTTTAGATGTTAATTAAAATACCATTTAATGACTAGATTCAGCATTCAGAAATATAGTTATTATTTATTATTATTAAATGATATTTCATTATGTAAAAGTGACACACATTATAATTTAAAAACTAAATTTGACTTGACTAAATTCTGTACAAATTATTCAGTAAAAATACTTTTCAATTTAACATATTTTGTGCAACTCAATTTTCATCTTTTTACACTTGTTATAAAATTTTGTCATACTTAAGAAAATTGTTTTTGAATTTCATTGTATTTCTTTGTTTTCTATTCGAATTTCGTTTTCCAATTTTACTCTTGAAGAGTGTTCATATTCTGAATAATAACTTATGTGATACTTTGAAAATAGTATGTCTGTTATGTTTGCAGTAATTTCTACTCATAATTTCTCATAAATTTTGAACTTTTCTTGATAATTTTCAGTAACTTTATTTCATCAACAGATTTCAAAGAGAAAATACCACTATGCATCCAAGCAGCAATGTATAAAACCCACAGACTGTGAATGCCAAGCAGAAACAACAAATTGTAATGAGAAACTGGAAAATATACGACTTGGAAATGCTCTGCTATGGGATTATTAGGAATATCATTAGCAGTAGTAGCCAACGATGATATTTACTTTGCTTATAATAAATAAAATTACGATTTATTTATCGATTTAATTCGAATAATTTTCTTTTCTCTCTGTCGGTGTTAAATAAGTAAATTTCGTAAATAATATATATTAGTCTTTCTAAATTAAAATTCATATGTGTATTCTAAAATATATTTTATTTGTTGTTATTTTGACATTTAACATAAATTTGCCAGGTAAATGATTGTAGTGTATCCAAAGTCTCTTACAAATACAAATGCAAATGCAAAGGGCAAAAGTAAAGTGCACAGAGATAGAAAGGAAAAGGAATCAAATGAGAAAAAGAAAATTTTGTGCTTCTTGTTGTCGTTATTCGTGTCGCGTCATTTTCCTTCGAGCATTTTGGGCGCCAGATCGTCTTAGGACTGTTTACAAATATGCCATCTTATTGGAGTTGTTGTGCGAAAGATTGTAGTTGTTGTTGTTGCTGCTGTTGTTGTCCAGTCACAGTTAATTTTGTTGTTGCTCTTGCTGGCATTTTATTCGCGGCATTCTTTGGCGAAAGCATCCTTAGGTTTGCTTTCATCGCTTGTTGCTGCTAATTAAAAAGCATCTTCTTCGGCTTCTTCAGTTGAGGTTGTCCCTGCAGGATAAATAATGGCACCAGGCAGGACCCAATCATTAGCTGCCAACAATGCAGCTTATTCAATAGCTGGACATATCAGTTGCACAACAACAACATTGAATCCTATATAGACCAAAGATGTGTCTAAAAATGCGACTAACAAGACAGATTCCACTTTTGATAATACTCAAGGATATTTTAGTTTTAACTGTAGAATCACACAGAAATCTAAAATATGCAAGACATGTGTGGAAATTAAAATTTGAATATATTTCGAATAATTTAAAAATATCAAGAATACGAAAAATTTATAAAATTCATGTCTTTTCTGAAATGGTAAATAAAATTTTAAATTTTAAACGTGACATTTCCGCGCTTCACATAAAAAATTGAAGAGTCCCTAAACAATTGATATTGGTTTGTATAATTACTTTATTCAGAGAAAACTATCAATTGAAATAATTTTATTTTCAGTCAGCTTATTAAATGCTTGCATCGGTTCATACTTTCTTGGTCAATTGTTCTTCTGCTGCAATTGACAAATTTTCTAGACAGTATTTTAAATGTGATTATACAAGTTTTAAAAGATTTCCTACTATATTCCAATTTCGGCAGAAATAATAAATGATTTTTTAACTAGAACATATCTTTTCTGTTCAATAATTCCTCTATTAAAAAATTGCAATATTATCTACTTATTTTCTTAAGTGTTGAAGTGTCAAAGCAATCAGAAAAATTTACAAACGTTTCTTTAAATTTTCTAGCTTATGGAATTAAATAGCTGCTAAAAAAAGAGCAAAATAATTATCGATGCTACAAATTCAATGCAAATTAAATGTCGAAAGTACGAGTTAATTGTTGAATTCATTGGCTTGATTAGCTCTGGATCAGCTGGAACAATGACAAGTGCAGTGAGGCAGCAACAACAACGGATTTGGGGACCACCCGATGAGTGGGGCAGCAACAACAACCACAGCAACAACAACCACAGCAACAGCAACAACTACAACAACAACAACATGAGCTAATAGTCGAACAAGACGAGCTTACAAGAAACCTGCAGCCAGCAGGCAAATAGCAAAAGTGCATTTTTATTTTTATTTATTTATTTTTTTTTATATACATACATATATTGTATTTGTGTTGATTGTAATCTTTTGAGGCTGGGGACGTTGCAGCTTCTTTTGGGGCTGCCGCCGCCGCCGTTGATCGACGAACGATTCAAGCGATTGGCGCCAGCGACACACACACACACACACATACACACACACAGGCAGACAGACAGACAGACAGCGTAGCGGCAACAAACAGTAGCTGCAACAGCGGCAACAGCTTTGCAACTTTGAGTACAATTAATTGAACACCAACAACAAATTGATTGCGCGAACAGCAACAACAGCAACAACAACAACAACCACAACAACAGCAATACACACAAGTACGGCAACAACATGACACATTGTTCACATGCCGCCGCCGGCAGATGAAGACGACAAAGCCAAAAGAGAAGAGAATGCCTCGCAACAAGCTGCAGCAACATGTTGCCAAGCGGCCTTTGTGCTCTGCGCCTTTTGTGCCGCGCTCCATTAGCATGTTGGGTGGGGAGGCGTGGGGAGGGGAGGGGAGGGTAGCTCATTGCCGCCCCATTAATAAAAATTGCCACAGCAGACACACAAGTTGAAGTTGCAATTGCAATTGTTGTTGTTGCTGTTGCTAATTAGCGTCAACATTTGCTGCCAGCCACATGTTGCTGACAGATGCGCTGACAGGCTTGCAAGGTGATCAGGCAGGGGGGGGGGGGTGATCGGGGGGAGGGGAACATGTGGACAGTGCACAGGCAAACATCCAAACAAACAGAAGAATCAATAAAAACAAAGGCAAAGAGAAATATAATATAATTTAAAACTAAAAGTAATAATAATAATAGAAATGGAAATACGAAAGGAACAAACTTTCACTTGACGTTAAGCAAATATTGAGGCTAGGCAACTTACCTGTCATGTGTCCTCAAACGGAAATCAATTTGCAAAAAATAACAGCGAGTCAACAGTAAAATGAAGCATGCCTAGACGACTCTGGAATGCCCTGTAAGAAGCGGCAGACAGAGCGAGAGAGAGGGAGCGGTAGAGTGGGAGAGAAAACTTTTGATCCTGAAATCAAATAAACTATTTGTTAAGTTAATATAGATTGGTTAAAAGGGGAGCGATTGACAGCAACATGAGAATGCGGACTACTTGTATAACCGACTGTTGGATGCTCTATATGAAGAGTGATAAAGAGAGAGAGAGAGATAGAGAGAGACACTTACTATATAATTTGTAATTTATTTATTTATTTCATTTTATTCAGCATTTGATTTTATAATTTTACATAGTATAATATTTGATTATTCTCTCGCTTTCTCTCTCTCTCTCTCTGACTTCATCCAAATTGACTGTTTGTAGAATAGAATAATAGAATAGTTTAAATAAAAATGTTTGCAACATTAATTTAAATGATTTATAGTTTCGAATAATTTTCACATAGTGTCAGATAAATTCAAAATAAATTCTATCTTAGTATTTGCTGATTTACAACTTATCAAGTATTATTTAATTAAATATTATATAAATAAATACATATTCAAAATAAACTAAGGAATCTTTTATAAATTGCATATGAATCAAACTAAAGAAATGGATATTAATATTTAAATATTATTCTTTATAGTTTGACAGAAAATTAAAGATACTTTTCGTAGAATAAAAGAATCTCAATTAATGAATTTCAATTGAAACTAAAATAAAGCAATACTTTTAGAATTTACCTGTGTCAAGTTTCTTAATTATTTGAATACAAAAATAAAATTTATATATTGATTCCAAGTATTTATTTGCAAATTTTAGAATCTTAATTTACTATTTAAGTAGCTATAAAATATTTGTTCGAGAATAAATTTATTTGATACTTATACACTTACATTTCTATGCTCAACTTTTAGTTAGTTTTAGCGCGAATAAAAACAACAACGAAGAAACTAAACAAAAAGTAGTTTGAACCTTTTGACTGTTAGTTAAAGGCAAGTTTTTCTTTTTGTTGAACACTTTGACAGAGTCTGTCTGTCTGTCTGTCTGTCTGTCTGCCTGTGTTTTGGCCGTTGTGGGGCATGCCGCATGGCACATGCCACATGCTGCCGCACCTTGTGGTACGTGTGTACGGTACATGCCACATTTAGCATATTGTGTTTGCATTGCATTTGATTGACAGTTTTATTATATGAATATATTGGTTATTGTCTGGCGCAGGTGAATGTGGCACAGTTTGACAGGCACTGGCACTGAACGTGCCACATTGCCGCACGTGGTGTGGCGTCCACACAGCCAACAACAATTTGCCGAGTTCCAAACCAAACCAAACCAAACCAATCCAAAGCAAAGTTAATGAACACCCTTGAAAAACTTGGCAAAACGGCGGCAATTAAAACTCATTAAATCAAGTTAAAAACTTTTCAGCACACAGCAAGCGAGAGTGTGAGAGTGAGAGTGCGAAGGGTAGATAAGGATAAAAAGAGATGCATAGATATAGATATATGTATGTATGTTGTAGATATGCATATGCATTGGGCCAAAGTTTGTAACCTCGTAATAAAGCCACTTAAGTGGGTCATAATGCGCCAGCAGCAGGCAGCAGGAAGGCAGGAGGAAGAAGCGGTGGCATGCAGCATGCGGCATCTGGCATGCGGCATGTGGCAGGCAGCATATTTATGCTGAAAGTGAAATTGAAAACTTTGCACGATAAATGTGGCATGTTGAAGTCGTAGAAAGAGAGGGAAGCACTTTGGATGCCAGCTACTAGCTACTTATAACTATGGCTATAGATACAACTCTTCTACACACACACAAACATACATACATACATATGTACATCTATGTATCTGTATCTGTATCTGTATCCAAGTGTGTGTGTGTTTCAGTATCTGCATCCAGCCATTGTGTGCGCACTTTCACTGTCAACCCACAGAAACTTGCGCTATCTTACTCTCCTGTCTCTCTCACTCTCTCTCTCTCTCTCTCTCTCTGTCTCTTTCTCGCCGTGTGTGCGACATTAAATGCATAAAAATAGCATTAAATTGTGCGCAAAATTGCAGCAAATAAAATTTAACTTCTTGTTGCTCGCAAATGTATGCAACAAATGTGTGTCGCACTTTCTTTCCTTGTCCCTCTCTCCTTCTCTATGTCTCTCTCTCTCTGTCTGCTTTGTCTGAGGCCATCTGTCTGTCTGTCTTTATTTGTATCTGCGTCTGTCTGCGCTCAAGTTTTCGAAAATGAGCGCAAAACTTTTCGCTCGATTTTTGCTTTTGGCTTTCTTCCTTGAACATGAACAATCTTGCACAAGCAGCTCTAGCCATTATAGGGAGACTCCACTTTTAAAATAGATTTGAAGTATAGATCGACTGTCAACTTGCTTACAATTTATCCATAACTTAAGTTTAATTTAAAAATCATTTAATGTTTTTTGTTATTTTGAATCAGCCTACAATATATGGGAATCTTTGGAACCAAACACAAATAGCTTAAATTTTTAATAAAGATAAAGAATAAAATTATAAACAATAAAATATATAAATCAATATCTTTATTAGGTGTCCTTTGCTTTGGAGATTGTTAAAACTATTCACATTTATATCAAAAGATTTTCACCTAAAAATTGAGAATTTTTGTCTAAAAATGCGTTGAGAATCAAACATTTTTAAGATAATGGGGAAAATTTGGATTTTAAGACCACATACTTAGGAGTATTATTAGTTGCATGTGCTCTAATAGTCTTATTTTAAAAAACGATAATCATTTTGGAACTATCAATAATTCTTTTCAGTTGAGGGAAGTATGTGCACTTAATCAAAATGATTGAAACTGAAGTTATAACATAAATACTGCCGAAACTGAAGTTATAACATAAATACTACCGAACTTCCCTAACTCGAATCATCATTTTCCATTATGGTGTTCTATTGCTTAATTTTATTAATTTTACTGCCGCTCTTTTAGATCGAGTAAGAGAGAAATTCGAGTTGTAGAAGTTCGAGTTATGGAAGGATTATAAAGTATTTTATTTTCTTCATCCCATAAAGTCAGTTATGGGCTATATTATATCTAGATCTACATTGTAATCTTGAGATCATTTTTCAACAATGAAACAATTAGAAATTTAAGAAAGATCAGTGTTGTAAATAGAAACAAGGGGTGAGGCTATAGTCGAGCTCCCGACTATAGTATACCCGTTACTTATTTAAATAAATATAAAATATTTTTTATTGCATGCTTTTAGGCATTTACATGGCTTGAAATTCAAATCAGCCATTACCACCCTTCTATTTGTCCGATCTTATTAAGTTTAAGTAGAATGATAGATTGAACTTATAGATAACTTAAATTACTAAAAAGTACGTAATATTCTTTATGCGATTTGCAGAGACGGGGGTTTGTGTGCCAAATTTGGTTGCTATAGCTATTATAGTCTCTGATCAAGAATATATTAACATACATTGCAACGAATAAAATATACCCTTTTACTTATTTTGATGAACTTATTTTTTTATGTAACGGGTATAAAAACCATGGATATACTAAGGTATATTATTTTAAAAGATTAGATAATCCGCCTCGACTCCAGGGGCAAATTAAATGAAAATGAAAATTAATGAAATGAAATGAAAAGTAAGTTGTTCAAGGTGAGCAGCATACTAGCCTGCAAAATGTCATGACATTCTAAGCTCAAGAGTGAAGAGTGAAGAGTGCAGAGAGAACTGGAGAAATCTCTCATTTGCATGTCTCGTCTTCAATCTCCACTTCAATTTATAGCTGCAATAACAACAACAACAACCACAACATAGGAAACACAACAAAGTTAAAGATTTAATGTTTTTTGCAGCAGACTATTTTGTAGTGTTGTGAAACGTAATCTTGCTTTTGTTGTTGCTTGCACTTTTCTTTGACTTTCAACTTGCAAGTGAAGTACACACACAAACACACACACACACACACATCCTGAAAGAGATTGAGTGAGAGAGAGAGGGAGAGAGAAAATGGCGTCAAGTATTTATTGTGCGCTATTGTTGCAGTTGCAGTTGTACTTGTAGTTGTAGTTGTTGCTCCAAAGAAAGTGAAAACTTTCGCAGCGGCGTCGCGAACAAATTTTAACCCAAAAACTTGTGGAAAATAAAACACTTTGAGCAAAAGTTGTGTCAAGTTGAGGTTATGTTAGGTTAAGGATGCCGGCTACTGGATGTGTGCGAAAGAGATGGCAAGACACGAGACTGTGCATTTTAATTCTAATTGAAAAATCACAGACAAATTCGTGTACACTGATAAAAGTGATAGGAGACAGAGACAAAAGTAAAAGAATCTTTTCAGGAGTCGAAGAATACAGTCGAACTTCCCTAAGTCGAACTTCTATAACTCGAACTTCCCTCAAACTCGATCTAAAAGTGTGGCAATAAAGTGAAAAACAACTATATAAGTCGAATATCTCCATAGTTCGAACATTGTCTTCGACTTAGGGAAGTTCGACTGTATTAATATTTCTCTCAAAAAACTAAAAAGCGTTGCGTCTAAAATATGCGTTTGTTTTAGTTAGTCGCAAGTTAATCTTCTTCTTTTTGCCTATAAATATGCATAAAAACAATAATAATAATAATAAGAAGAAGAAGAAAAAACAGCAGAGGCAACAACAATTTGTTTACATTCCAGATACACAAAGTGCAGTTCCTAATGCACAATAAATAACAATGAAAAAGCCGTACAAAAAAACAAAAACAAAAAATACGACAAATTTTACGGACCGAAAAAAAATGGAAAATAATGTGCAACACACACAGAGGGAAAGACAGAGAGAGGGAGAGGGAGAGAGAGAGAGAAACTACACGCATTTCGACAAAGTGTAGGTGAATGGGAGGTGGGGGTGACATAGCTTAGTTCTGGGAGTTTTAGCATCGATTACGCTTTGACGCCAGCAGCGACGTCAGCAGCGCGGTCGGCTTAGGGTCAGGCGGCAAAAATTTTTGGACACGCAGCAGCTGAGACGGAGGCAGCGCAGTCCACCTGCTGCTGCCGCTGCTATGAGTAGGTGGCGAAGGGCGGGCAACGGGGCGGGGGTTGCATTTTAGGCCACACCCACATGCGACGCTGCACATCGTTGTGATTGGCCCAAACAATTGGCAGTCAGCTGCAAAATACAACAAGACAGAACAGAAGAAAAAAAATACACACACACACACACATGCACATGCACAGAGGGAGAGCCACATGCATAGAGAGAGAAAGAGAGAGAGAGGGAGAGAGAGAGAGAGAGTGAGAGAAGTGTAGAACAAGTGGAGGCAACGGAGGCAAAAAACTGAAACGCAGAAAACGAAACGAAACAAACAACGGCGACGACGGCGACGCTGCAACTGCCAGCAGCAAAAATCGCCCCCTTTGACAGCAGGCAAACGCAGCAACAACAAAAACGAAAACAGCGATAACAAAAACAACAGCAACAACAAGAACAACAACAACAGTTCATGCAGTCAGTCAGTCTGTTTGTTTTTGTTGCTTTCACTGCAACGACTGCGAAACTCGGGCGACTGCACTGAGGGTGGCCCTGGGCAGCGACGCCGGCATCGCCATTGCCATCGTCATCGGCTTTGGCTATAGCTATAGCCAAATACACATCCATATATACATACATTTAGCTATAACTACGGCACAGGCATCAACGTCACCGTCAACTTCAGCGTCAGCGTCAACGTCAGCGTCGGCGTCGGCGCACAGTGGGCTGCTTTGGACATCCAGCATAACGAAATAAATTACTCCAAAAAATAAAGTATACTTGAAATATGTGTTGTATCTTAATGTTTTTTTTGTAAGTAATTTTTATTTTGTTTTTACTTTTGATATGTATAATATTTTATCAAAAAAAAAAAAAAAAAAAAAAAAAAACTATCCGGATCAAAACAGTTCGATTTTTGAAGAGCATTCGAAAATATAAACTCTACTATTGCTAAGCTTTTTTCATAAGCATCTTTTCACATACATCAAATTGTACATTCCTGCAGACTGACATGATTTAAAAAAAAAAAAAACCAATAATTTTAGCAATAATTTCACCCAATTAGATTTTTTTGACGGCCAGTACGTGCCTCACTAAGCTTTTCTCTACAGAAGACGGACATTGCCCACAAATATAGTATCAGAAAGCTTGTTAGTGCCAATCGAAAATTAATATTACAACATATGTATATTCACAGGTCACAAAATATTTATTTTCTTTTAATACATATATACAGCTTCTGAAAAACAAAAAAAAAAAAAACAGATTAAAAATGCTAAAGCCAGCCAAGTTTCTCAACAATCAAACCACGTGTACCAAAGTCCTTTTAACCTCTGAAAATAGTTGTGCTCGCTTATGTTGTCTTTCAAAGTTCACAGCTGCTTAGTGATATGGATATTATTGATTTTGATGTTATCGATGTATTAAACGAACATTTGGCTATCGGTATGAAATACAATTTCAATAGATTTCAACAGTTGATCTTCCAAATCGCCCACTGTGCGGCGTCTGTTTTCGTTTTGTCTTCTTTGCGCTCACGTTCGTTCCCTTTTTGCGCTATTTCGTTTGCCTTCGTTCGTCGCCTTTATTCAGTTACCGTTACCAGCCCCTCTCCCTCTCCCTCACTATACTCTCCTCGTCCGCCCATTGGGCTACCCGGCTTCCCGGTCACGTGGCTCAGTCGCATGCATTGGCGCCGATAACTGCCATTTTTCTGCCGCTACCGACGCTGCCTCTGCTGCGTCGACGTCGTCGTCGTCGTCGACGTTTACGTTACTGTTGTTTCTGTTTCCACTTGTGTTGTTGGTGTTGTTGTTTTAGTTGTAGTTGTGCCCTTAGTTAAACAAAGGGCATAGTTGGGATAGTCATTGAAGTTGTCCAGCACACACACACACATATGCACACACACACACACACACATACACACGCTCACACATAAGAAGTTACACCTTTGGCATTGTTGTTGCTAGTTAGCTGCCTGTAATTCTAATCAGCATTTAACTGTTCGGTTCACGAATTTATGCCCATTCAATTATGCCAATAAGCACCGAGCACTCGCATTGGGGTGAACCGAATGTATTCGAATAGCATTCATTTCATTAATTTCAATTATCGCACGATTTTAAATGTATCTCAACCCATTACTAATTTTCTATTTTTTTTTCTTTGAATTTTTACTTGGGTTAAATCTAAAAAAACATGATATTTGTTTAATTAGTTCATTATTAATTATATCCAATTATGGATATATTGTATTATAATTGTTTCTAACTATTAGCTATATTACAATGTAGATTTATTATTACTATTCGTTTTATTATACTTATAAAATAAAGCACTTTTCACAGAATTCATTAATACTAACAAGCAATTTTATTAACACAATACTACTATTTAAATTCTATATTATTCAAATAGTTATAGTAGTGCTAAAGTACATCTAAAATAAATAATAAAATACATTCATTACATTTTGTTCTGTTATTTTTTCAAATAATAAATGAGCCTCAAATATGCAATCATAATAAAATAGTACATACAGTCACTCAATAAAGTTTGTATGCACTACATTTTGTCAAATTTTTGTAGAAAAAAAAGTTTTCATGCAGGTTTCTTAAATTAATCTTCTATTCACTTAAATTCCTTTTGAATGATACAAAGATTGCTTTAGTACCCATTGAAAATTTAGAATTTTTGTAAAAGTCTACTTTTTCGACTTTTATCCTCGATTTTTGAAAAAATGCAAAAAAAGTTCTTCAAACAATTTGAAGAATGACTGCAAAAAAAATTTTCAAAAATCTCGTCGCTAGTATTTTTTTTTATGATTTTTAGAGTCTTATTACTGTACTTACTACTGTAAGTATCAAAAAACAAAAAGATAATATCGTCTTATTAGTATCACATCTATAGTATAGTAAAATTGGGGCTTTTCCATTTTTTATATAATATTTTCTCAAATTTAATAACTCTAATTTTCAATTTCTAAACTCAGTATTCGGTTTTCTAAATACTGTGAGATGCTTCAAAATACTTATAGTTTTCAATTTCATTTTTAACTCGATCTCATTCCAAAACGATTTGCAAAGTGTATTTGAAAATTCGGCTTTGGCATTTGAGGGAACATCTTGTTTTCGGTTATCTCTTGCATTTTGCACTCTTTGTTAGTTATTTAGTTTTATGTTCGGTTTTCTTTTCTTTCTGCTTTACGTTCCATTTTTTCTCATCTCAATTTCTTGTCCATTTTATTTTTATTTTCTTTTTGTGTTTTTTTTTTTTTGGTTTTTTTATCTATTTTGTGCTTTCTTTTTGTGTGTCTCTTTACGGCTGCTCAGTGCAAAATATTTTTGTTTGCTTGCCAAAAAAAAATGTTCGTCGATTTTTGTGCGCCGTCGTCGCCATTTGCCATTTGCCTGTCCTGCAAAGTCCTTGCAGTTCCTGCGATGTAGTCCCAATCTTTATCCCCTTGTTGTTGTCGTTGTTGTTGTTGTTGTTGTTGTCGTCGTCGTTGTTGTTGTTGCTAGTTTTTTTATTGTTATTGCTGTCGCGTTTTGCGTCCTGCGTCGCGTCTTTTGCCACGTCGACAACATTTGATGTTGTTGCATATAATGAATGCTGGTCGCCCACGTATCTTGCCACACCCCCAACGGCTCCAACAGCCCCTATCACCCCCTATCAACCCCTCAGCCGCTGGCAGCACTGCAACAATTTTTTATACTATAGATAGCAGACACACAAAACAAAACAAAAACTGGGAGAGTGCAAAAAATTGTACGATAGAGCGAAGAAGAAGAAGAAGAATAAGTAGAAGTAGGCAGAGGTGTAGGGGTGGCTAAGAGGGAGGGGGTGAGGGGTGGTGGAAGGTTGAGAAGACAACGTAAACACTTTTGACATTTTATTTTTCACGCCACTTCGTGGGCGCTTCCATGTGACATTGTGTGTTAGTGTGTGTGTGTGTGTGTGTGTGTGTGTGTGTGTGTGTGTCTGTTAGTGTGTGTGTGTGTGTGTGTGTGTGTGTTAGTGTGTGTGTGTGTGTTGTGTCCTTTGTTGTCGCTGCTCTTTTGGCTGCTTGGCTTTTGTTGTACCGCCCACAAGTCTCCCATCTCCGCCCCTTGTCCCCTTTTCACACTCCACCCGTCCATGTCAATGTTACTCTGTTTTTTGGGCTGCGTCCAATCCGTATACCTCCACCCCCATCCCCCATCCCAGCAACGTCTCCCTCACTTATTATTGGGGGCTTAAGTGTGTGCGCATAAAATGCAACGAAATTACATACATATTGCGCATACGACACGTGTGCTCAGCCTCAAAGGCAACGGTGCATTGCATGCTTGTAGGCACTGTATCTACAGTTTGACGCCGTAACACGGCAGCTGCGAAGAGCGAAAAGGGCGAGAAGGGGGAGCAGGGGGTTGGGCGTTGAGTTGCCCTCGACTGATTAGTAAATGCGCTGCGTTAAATCCGCTCTGACTTTAGTTGAAAGTGGCTTTTGAGTCATAGATAAACCTGGATAAGAGACAGAGAAATCAACTGCAACGTAGATAGTGGGAAGAAAACCAAATTGTGCAACACTTAAAGAAAAGAACTCCCTACGAAAGTCACTTATCTACTTATTCAAACTTCATGAAAACATTAGACACCAAAAAAAATTAATTTATTAAACATGTTAAAAAAAAAAAAACGAAATGATAATTATATTTAAGAAATGAGAATGAATTTCATCTACTTTATTTCTTTCTTTATTTTTTTCACTAAAAAACTCATAAGTTGAACAAATAATTGATTAATCATTATTAATTGACAATCAGTTGGTCTGTCAGTCAATCAAAGAGTCAATGATTTCACAATCTGTGGGTCCTATAATTTGTGGGTGAGTCTTTTGTATTTCTAAGGGTATATTTAGTCTGTCAGTCATTCAATGAGCTCTTTAATCATTAAGCATCATCAGCAAATCAATCATTGCTTCAATCATTTTGATAGTGCTTCTATAATAGGTTAGCTGAGAAAGATGCTTTCAGTCTATCGGTGAATTGATCAGTCGTCCAATCAATCAGTCAACCAATCATACTTTCAATCAGATATTCCATCATTTTAATAGTACTTCCATAAAAGACTAGTTGAGAAAGATTCTTTCAGTCTATCGGTGAATTGATCAGTCGTCCAATCAGACAGTCAATCATTTATGTCGCTGGTGTTCTTTCAATAAGTATTTAGGGGTAGGAGAGGCCTAAAGTGTTAAGGGCATGTCATCAGCATTTGGCAATCAAAGCAAAACTTGTTCCCCGCTTCGGGTAGTGTTTTCCCCCTTTCGTTCTGTCTTCCTTTCGCCCCTTGCCCATCGCTGTGCCTGATGCCGGTCGTATCATAATGTTACTGACAGTTTCGCACCTGTAAAACATTTCTAACGGTCTGCCCCCATTCCTGTCTCCCATTCCTCCGTTTATAAGCTAAACAAAGTGCTCGGTGTTGTTGTCGGTGCAATGCATAAAATAAATATTAAACGGCCTTCCGTTTTGTTGGCTTGGCCTCCACGTGTGTGTATCCTGTATCCTGTATCCAAATTGAAACCACAACAACAACAAACAAATGAGATGCCAGCGAGAAGGGGTTGGGATTGGGGTTGGGGTTGGAGGAGGGGTTGGGGGAGGGGCATCGCTTTAAAAGTCAAAAGTAAAAACAAGTCAATTTACGTCAAGCACTTTTGCTATAAAGGATATTAGAGCAGAAATACAACAAGGACATGCCAACATTTCCGACATGTAGGCGTCGACTGCCGGCGCCGCAGCTGCTCGATGCCACACGGTCGGGGGTGGGGTTTGGGTTTGGGTTTGGGTTGGGGTTGGGGTTGGGGATTGTAAGGGAAACATTTGCCATTTGCCGGTCGACCATTTCAAGTGTGTGTGTGTGTGTGTGTGTGGCGCCTCCACTCGTTGCATGCATGTCATTTGCGCAGTCAGACAATGCAGCAATTGCAGCCGGGGACTGCGAATTGAACGAGGGCTGCATTGCAGGGATGTTCAGGGCAGTGCGGAGTGGGGGGGTTGTACTAGGTGCCAGTTAAAAACAAAATGGCGTTCGTCCGTCGCTTTTGTAGGCGCGCACACAGTATTCCAAGCACTTCTTCCTTTTCCTTCCCTACCTTTTCCTCCTTCTCCTTCTCCAGCTCCATCCTCTGGCTGTGTTTTTTTTCTCCCTGTCGGAACTTGCGTTGCCATTAGGCGACGACCTACCCCAAGCATAAATAATAATAACACAGGGTGGCGGGGGTTGCTCTTAAGTATACGAACACGTGCTTACGTATTTACGTATTTACGTACTTACGTATTTACGTATTTACTGTGACACGCAACGTGGTCGCAGACATAACCTACCGCAACGCATTCCACGCTGTCTAAGGGTTGTTCTCCCTTTGTTTTGCTTCTGTTACTGTTGCTGTTGCTGTTTCTGTTTCATGTGTCTTCCTCCTCTCTCTCTCTCTCTCACACTCGACCGTGCCACAAACAATTTAATACATTACCGTTCTGATGGCATTTCCTTTTGCGCTGCCATTTTTCGTGTTCTCCTTGGAAAAGCACAGAGGGAAACCCACGCACAGAATATTCCAAGCCCATGGGGGGGCAGCTACCCTTTTCTTCTTCTTCGTCTTTTTCGTTTTCGTCTTCTTCTTCAGCTTCTTTCATATCTTCTTCTTCATTCAGTGCTTCTTCTTTTGTGGCAACAGCTTATACATATATAATGTCATATATGCTCGTTTCAACTGTTTTATTTTTACTGTGTGACGTCAGCAAGGGACGAAATCTCGTGGGGCAAATGGGGGAAAAGGTGATTGGGGGTGGTGGTCGAGGGGTTGAATGTGGAAAAGTCAGGCAATGGGCCGCTTATATGATTGGATGTATATTTAAGCGCAGCACACATGTCGTATGCGTAATGCGAGTTGTATAATCCCCATGTGCAACAAGGTGGCATGCAATAAGCCCCCGCCCCTCACATCCCTCACACGCCGCCGTCAGAGAGGAAAACTTTGCCAAGGTCAACGCAGGGAATGCAGCTGGCAGATGATTATAAAATTAACAAAGGTTTGTCAACTACTAATATTTCCTAGATACATATATATATATATTTACATGTGCAACGACGGCATATACCATTTCCCCCTGGGTGGTAAAGTGGGAGTCTCAAGGTCATACAATTCTTACAGCTTATTAACTGTTTAACTATCTAGGAGCTGTTCTTCACATACATTTACCGAATTACGCCTGAAAAGTTCAACAAAACTTGTTTTCCTAACTTACTGGAAAAATCTACCCAGAGTTTAATTTATTCAACTGAATTTTTAATTGCTAAACTATACGCAAAAGGGGAAAATCAAATATTTCGTACCTAAAACGCCACATTTCAAACTTAATTTCTCACATCGATTGAAACTACTAAAGTCAAGTATTTGAAAACTTAAAATTACTTTAAAACGTTCTTGATTTAAGTACAATTCAAACTTGGTTCAAGTCCTTTTAATTCTGAGACTGAGTACAAAAATATATGAGCATGGTACTTTATTTAAGCATTTTGCAGACTTAAATTAAAATCGGGTACACTTGACTTCCGTGTATAAAATGTTCTTAAAAAAAAGCGACCTTCAAAATTATCAAAATCAAAAGCTTGAATGTAAAAAATTATTCAATTAGTGTGAAATTAAGTAAATACTGACTACATAAATTATTCTGTGAAATACAGTTCTCAGTTCTCAGTGCAATTGAACTAATTCCATAACAGACAAGCCAGAACTATTTGGGAATTCTAAGCCAACGAACATAAATAAAAATTTATAAGCAGTAAAGATCTTGATTTAATTTTTTATAAACTTGATCTGTGAGTCAAGCCTGAATCTTAAACTCACTATAAGAATTTCGGTACTTATTACTAGTAATTTTAAAGTTTTACTTTATTTAAATTGTTAGTGCTTGGTGTACGAATTTTTGACAGCTTTTTTAGTAATTCGTACTTATATCAAGAATACATTTTAGGTAACAAAATTTAATTTTAGCACGTCTTTTTTTTTCTCTGTGTACAGATACTGTTTCCACACATATTTTTGTGACCTTCTTCAATATCTATTATTCACTTGAATCCATTTCAAAGATTCTATAAATCACATCTATTTCAATGAGAAAAGTGTCATTTAAGTTGGTGTGAGTGATAACTTGTTTTTTTTTTTTGGTAGACCTTCCTTGAGATGATGTGTTCAAAATTCATCTAATATTTATTAAATGAACAGCTTAATATAAATGTGATCTTAAATGTATATCCCAGTGATCAAAGCTATTCACTAATTTAAACTTATCTGAAAGCGAAAACAATCCTCCCATAGAGGAAAGTAGGCGCTGTCAATCAAAAAGTGTCCGGAGAATAAACATCGACAGAAAACATGGCCAAAAGAGGGCTTGATGAAAAATATTAATTAATATAAACAAATGAAAATGATTTGCAAGTAAATTGTTTACACATTTGCACGCAAGCTCAAGGGGGTGAAAGAGAATACAGAAGAGGAAGGAGACGGAGACGAAGGAGTAGCAGAAGAGGGGACTGATGGTAGTGGGTGGAAATGTTCAAGTGGCAAGTGGCACTGAAAAGACTGCCCCTCGTGGCAGGGGTAACATTGCCAAAAAGCTGGCCGCCAATCAATGGCAAATTCAAATGGTTGGCTGATGTTGCAAACAGGGAAGTAGGGGGTGAGGTGGGTAAATCAAGCGCCGACTTTTCAAAATGAATGCCATGTGCAGATGTCCTGCCAATCAATGGATACGCTTCAATAAACACATACATCGAGTTGCTGTTGCAGCAACAAACGAAGTTGGCAACGAGGGAGGAGGCAACGAGGGGGTAGAGAGGGGACTCCCACTTGAATTGTGGCTGCCTGGCTGACTGCACATATGTATACGTATATACATATATATGCAAAAGGATGCCCCCACATGTTGCCAGCGTGTGTGTGTGTGTGTGTGTGTGTGTGTGTGTGTGTGTGTGTGTGGCGCCCAAATTGCAACACGAAAAGCGAACAAATCGTGAAAATTATTGAAAAAAAACTAGAAGCAAACTGCAAGCACAGAAGAGGGAGACACTTGGTGAGTGAGCGAGAGAAAGAGAGAGAGAGAGAGATCGAATGAAAGAGTACTAGGGACAGAGAGTGTGTATGCCTGTAAGTGGAAAGAGAGCGGCATAACGCGCAAAGAGAGCAGCAAATTAAAAATGTTATATGAAAAGCGTTGCGTGAGGCTAGAGGAAACTAAGATAGAGATAGAGAGAGAGTGAGAGAGAGAGAGAGAGAGTGATAGAGTACATGTGAGTGGGAGCGAGAGAGAAGAGAGGCAGCATTCGCTTCATTTATTGACGTGTAGTATCCCTATGATTGCCTTTCACAACAACAACAACAACAACTACAACTATAAATTCAACTACAACTACCAAAAGCTCTCTCTCTCTCTCTCTCTCCCACTCCCACTCCCACTCCCAATCCCTCCACCCCTTCCTACCATTCCTACCTATACGAATTCACTGATTGCTTCATTTTTTATACCCAGCCGTTTCATCGATGCTTTTGTTTCGTGTATTTTTGCTATTTACAACAACTCGGATGTCGGAGAACTCAGATTCATGTACGAGCACTGGACTCCTGGACTCCTGCACTCAGTGCTCTGAGCACTGCACTGAAAGAAAACAGATGCAAGAATCCAGCATGAAATCAGATTCCCAACGGAGTTAACAGTTTGATTATCTTGTGTTGACATAACAACAATAATGTCCATTAATATAATATAATAAATAAACAAATATTCAATCAGCGAGTATTGTTTTTAACTCCTCCCAAACGATTTAACTGGTATCTTTTATTGTCTTTATTACCTTTATTTATTTCGGATTTCGGATGTATAAAGTCAATCTCAATCTGTACCAGTATTTTGTGAAAATCAAGTTCGTACTTTCGTTATATTTTACTATTTGAATGATTTAATAATAAATAAAAGATCAATAGTTTACTGTGTCATATTCAGTATTCTTGATTCAAGTTCTGACTAACGGGATACGATCAAAATTTATTTAGTTGATTCAAATATTTTGTGGTCCTTTGGCTTTTATAATTTTATATATGTATCCTGGGTACATACTTAAGAGTTTTAAAATTAAATAGTTTTCCTTTTACAGCAATATCGTGTCTCTTAAAAAAAAAAAACAGGAAAGGCTATAGCTCGACTATATCCCGAGTATAGGATACCCGTTACTTATTTAAATAAATTGAAATATTGTTTATAGCATGCTTTTAGGCACGTGGAATGCTTAAAAACTTAAATCAGCCATTACCAGCCTTTTATTTGTCCTATATTATTGCGTTTAAGTAGGATAATAGCTTGAATTAATAGATAACGTTAATTACTAAAAAAATTCGTGCGGTGGCTTTGTTTTTTTTTATTAATTTATTTGTACTTTTCTTCTCCCTGTTACATACATTGCAACGAATACAATATTCCCTTTTACATACATATCTTTTAAGTAACGGGTATACAAATACAGAAACATTTGTGTTTAATTGTAGAGTGAGTATTGGATTTTGTTCAGTGTAGGTGGCGGGACAAGCCAAGGACTGGTCATAGAACCACACACATCAACGTCGAATCTCAGCTCCTGTCCGTTGTGCTTGAAATATTTCAATTTTTAATTGGAAAATGTACACATGAGTTGTTCTTTTAATGAATGCAGCGGACATGTTAATATTATCGAGACGAAACGAAACGAAACGAATTCAGCTACATCATCAATATTACAACAACTACTCAACTTGTCTAGCTTCATCTCTCTCTCTCTAACTATCTCTGTCTTTCATATGTGTGGCATGAACTAAGATATTTTGTTGATTTCTGATTTTCTATGTACAACATGTCGAACTATCATAACAAATGACAAACACTAGCACATCTAAACAATAGATTATGTACCACATAAGACTTAAAATACATGTGTGTGTGTGTGTGTGTGTGTGTGTGTGTGTGCAACATGCAACAACAGCGTGCAACTAACTGACGCACCGAAAAGTCATTTGAAAGTCGCACTGAACAAACTTCTTCCTTTGCAACACGACGTTGCAAGAGTCGAGGGTGATTCCTTGGGTGGTTCCTTCACGACTGGTTCCTTGGGTGGTTTGGTGGTTGAGCGGTTCCTTGGCTGGTTGGCGGTGTTTTGGCTGCCTTCTTGTTGTTACTTGGTTAGCTGGTTAGCTGGTTAACTGGTTAGCTGGTTAACTGGTTAGTGGGTGGCTTGCCCGACTTTGGAACCTCATTATGTATTTTCAGTGTGAGTTCACTTGGCGTCTCATTAACAATCTATTGAACTACATATTTTTGAGGGGAACTCCGCCAGGGAAATGTGTGAAAAACTGTTTGTAGTAAACTAGCTTTACATGTTAATTTTTCTAAAATCGAACGTACTCGGGCTTATTTATTTACTTTGAATTTATTTATAACCAAAAGCAAACGTTTTATTTACATATATCCTGAATATCAAAGACAGCATTTTAAATAAAATATTTAAGGACTTACTTTGGAAATATATTCCACCACTCACTTTTTCTATAGAATTTCGCCCATTTTCTTAAAAATGAACTGTTGTTCGATACATAGAATACAATTTGATAAACAAATTATGGGAACAAACTAGGTGGAAATCTTGTCACGTTCGCGATTTCGCGTTATAAGTTACTAATAAAACTTGTTAAATAAATAATCTGATAGTAGCATATCAAAATTATTGCTAAAATGGAAAACTACATTATTTCGTTATGGTTAAAGAGTATTGACATCCAAATTACTTCACACATTTGTCAAGATGAAGTCAAACATGACTTTCATTTTTCGTCGCGTTCGCGATGCATCGTTTTCTATAAATAATTCGAATACGACCAGTCTTCAAAGCTTGGCCTTTATTCCAAAATAGGATCTATATGTTCATCCCATTGAGTTTCTTCTAGGATATATTGCTTAAATAAATAACTTGAATACATTTTTGGCAGAAAATTTCACAATATGTGAGTTTTTGATCACGAGGTGGATCTTTTTTCTGGAAATATACTTGAATGTATTTCTATTTTGGTTTATCTTTAGTAGCCCCCTAGGTGCAAAATAGTCGGTTAGTTTTTGTACAAACAAAGGTTCAGCCTATTTCTCAAGTTTAAATGCTATCATATGTAATGTAAATTTTTCTATAAATTTATTCTACTTTAAAAATCACCCTATACAGAGAAATTCATTTAGAATAAATTATCGAATATATTTAAATCGCTTACAGCTTTGAGTAGTATTCATTTATAAAGCAGGCCAGCTTCATCCACTTACTTTTCTGAGTGTCTGCAAAAAGAATTTCTTTATAGAGGGAACTTTTTATTTATTTAGAGAGAGAGAGAGAGAGAGAGAGAGAGAGAGAGAGAGAGAGAGAGAGGTAACTGTTGTGGAGTTGTGTGGAAGTTTCGACAAAGCCGAATCCGAAATAAAAGTTAATTACATTGAACTCGTTGCAATTTGTAGATGATCTTAATTGAAGGCGCGCGTCATCAACGTTTCGGTTTTCCGACTATGAGAAAAACCAATGCAAAAATTTCGACACTTCCCAACTTGCAGCTAACTGAAGTTGTTGTTCTTATTGTTGTTGTTGTTCTTGGTGTTGTTCTTGGTGTTGTTGTTGCTGGAGGAGCGCACACGTTTTAAGGTAACAACTGCTTATCACACAGCACCATCAATTGACCTTTCGCATCGCAGTCGTGTTGCAAGCTCAGAAAGAGAGCGCGATTGTGATAGAGAGAGAGAGAGAGAGAGCGAGAGAGGGGGGTGTCAGTGAAAGAGATGGGGAATTGGTCTGGCATTTCATCAGCCAACTGCTCCAAATAAAATACGTAGCCAGGCAAAAGAATCTTTGGGCCAAGACTCGCTTCAAGTTCGAGTTCGAGTTCGAGGCTCTTTTTATTTTATTTTAGCTTATCTGCGACGTGCCGGAAAATGCGCTGGGAAAATGAGTCAAGAGTTGCGAGTTGCGAGTTGGCAGAAGGAGTCTGCAGAGGAGTCTGGAAGTATAAGTCTGGTGAACGTACTCGCAAATATGCAATAAAGTGCGCATAAATTTACGCGCGAAATCAATCTGGTAACTTGAAAATTAGCCTGGCTGCCAACTATAGACCATACACCATAGACCTGGCCAACAGCCGACAATCCGTCGTAGCCAGCCAGCTTTTGCCTTTGGCCAAAATCGCATTTTAATAGCATTGAGTAGAAAATTATTGTTGTTGTTGTTGTCTGGCAGCCTCTGCTTATTTTTCGCAGTTACCCTTTGCCCTCTTAAGTGTGAAATTTGCCCAAAAGAGAGAGAGAGAGAGAGGGGGACAGAGAGTTAGAGAGAGAGAGAGACAGAGAATGGAAGCGGTTTTGGTTTTGGTTTAGGCCTAGACTCGTCTCTGGCCTGGCTGTCAATAATTGTTGTTAATAACGCAACGCTTAACTTGACGTTAACTTGGTAACGCTGCCGCACTTGGCTTTAACTATCTTCCAAGCAACAGTTAAGCAACCCAACAACAGCAACAACAACAACAACAACAACAACAACAACATGAACAACACTTTAGTTCTCTTCTCGGCGTGTCGAATGAGTGTGCGGAGATTGTCGGTCGACAGCTCTTTATGCTTCCAACTTGAACAGATTTAATTAAAGTGATGCAATGATGTTTTATATTTTTTGCATCCTCTCTTTTCGTTTTTTTCTTTTTAGCAATTGTTGTTGTTCATTAGCTGCGGCTGCAACAGCAACAACAGCAACAACAACAACACGAGATAAACGTAAAGCAAATGAGTGCGTAAAATTGTTGGAATTGTTTGCTAAATTGTGAATTGTGAACAATATAATAAAGCCACATATTTTTGATTTTTGTTATACCCAAATATATTTCCTTATTTCGTATATTTGTTTTCATCAGAGTAACTTAATTTTACACTGGTAAAACATTGATACAACATCACACATTCCAAAAAATGTGCTGAAAACCAAAAAATTCTCTTCATTGTGTATATTTCCCTTGATGTTGTCTTTCTTCAAATAAAATATAGCTATATTTCTTTATTTTTAATTTAATTTAATTTACTTATTACAATTGTTTTAAAATAACTTGTACTTAATTTTAACAATTCGATTTTAATTTAATAATTTTAATTTTAATTTTAATTTTAATAACTGCAGTTTTCAGTATTCTATTATTGGTATTACAATTGTTTTCAAATAACTTATACTTAATTTTATTTGAAAACAATTGTAATCCCAATAATAGAATACTGAAAACTGCAGTTATTAAAATTAAAATTAAAATTATTAAATTAAAATCGAATTGTTGTAAATTATTTAATGAATATTTTTATTTTAATTTTTTTTTTTAATAAGTGGAATTTGATTAAAAGAAAGTTGAATAGCTATTTTCTGTAACTAACACTCTCTGTCTCTCTTTCTCTGTCTCGCTTTCTCCATCTTCTTTTCACTTCATTTTGTGCAATTATTAATTTTTTCAATTTGCTTTGTTTCCCTTTCGTAAACGTCTATGTTAAATTTTACTTATCAGTTTTTGTCTATATAATTGTTATCGTTAATAGGCTCGATACCTATCGAATATAATCCCAATGGTGTGATGATGCAGCATGTAGCATGCCACACCATTTATTCATTCATTCACCATGCCACATAATAAGGCTAGAGAGTTTTGTGTGTGAACCTTTGGCAAATGCAAAAACTAATTTGTATTTATGGCTGGCAACGAATCAGCAACAACTTTAGTTGCAACAACAACAACGAGAGAGGGGGAGAGAGGGAGAGAGAGAGAGAGAGAGAGAGAGAGAGGGGAGCGAGACAAGCATTGCAATATGCGATTGCATTTGTAAATCCTTGTAATCCGCACATTAGTCTCTCTTTTTGGTCTTAGCAAATTACCTTCACGGGCCAACACACACACACACACACACATGAGTGGGGTTTCAGTATGTGTGTGTGTGGGGGGGGAGGGGTGGGTTGTAGAAATGTGTGGCAAGCGATCTGTTGAACCGTGCTGAGCATCTGACAAACCACACGCGATTATGCAGACCTGTTAAAGGGAATAAGAATAAGAATAAGAATAAGAATAAGAGGGAAAGGAGGATGGTGGGGGCAGATAAAGGGGAGGAGAGAGTCCTCCCCTCTTGGCTGTGTTACAAATCGTTGGAAATATGCGATGCGTGTGTCGCAAAAGGACGCAACAACAACAACAACAACAACAACAGCAACAAGCGCCAAGGTGCAAGCGAAAACAGACGCCGATGTATGGATAAAGATATATACAGTTAGTCAAGTAACTGTTTTGTCGAGTAAAAAATTTTATATTGTTTTGCATAGAAAAAATAATAATATACATATTTGTTCTTTTTGTTTTAGTTTTTAAAACAAGTTAAAAAACGTATACGACTTATTTGTTGTCAAGACAAAACTATATACATACAATATACATATTTACTTGGTGGTCAGGTGGCTCAGTGGCTAGAGTCACCGACCTGCTCAATTCGCACTCTCAGTTGGAAAAACTGAGGTTCGATTCCCACAAAATGCAAAGCTAAAAGAAAAACAATTCGTCAAAAATGAAATAATTAATTCGTTTAAGTTAAGAAGTGATTGTCCACAAAAGACAGATTCTAAATATGAGATAGAGTGAAACTACTACAAACTATTTTTTAGAAAATAATACATATTTATTTTGAGTATGCTTTTCTGATTTTATTTTAGTTTTCAGAAGAAGTTAAAAAAAAACAAAGGCTATAATTATTATTTATGTATTTAACTGTTTTTATTTGTTATTTGCTAGTTTTATTTGTTGTTAAAACAGTAGCTTGACACTTTTTAATGCAAAAAAAAATAATGCGCACATTTGTTTAGTATTTTTAAAAATGTAAATCCTACTAAAGATCATTTTTTGCATTTTATTTTAGCTTGATCTAGAAATGGCAGCAAGCACTCTAGAAAATGTAAAAAAGAGGCTATGAACCAAAGATTTAGAATAAAAGCCAGATTTCGATATGAGCCTTGGCTTTTATAAAATAATTATATTTTTTCTCATTTTATCTTTAATACTGAAGTCGCTTTAAGTGTTGGTTCTTATAATTTAAGATTTAATTATCTTATCATTTAGTCGTATTCTCAAAAAGCGGCGCTATATGTAAAAATGACATGAAATTGGTGTAATTATATTTTACTTTTTGAAACAAATACTTTTCTTCAAAGTCAATTTTTTGGGACAATTATTATAAAGTAAAAAAGAATCAGAAATAAGTTTATATTTGTGGCAAAGAAGATAAGTGAATATTGTGTGTTGTCAAAAGAAATACTTGACATACTGTATGCATATTTGGTCATATACATTTATATATGTACATACATATATATAGTACATATATATGCTGTGCAAGTTGGCAAAGGCGCCAAAAAGGTGGCGGCAAACAAGTAAAAATCGCATGCAATTTGAAGAAAAATATGCGAAAAGTAAACTTTTGAAACGACGCATTTGTAGACGTTGTTGTTGTTGTTGTTGTTCCCTGAAGATTGGGGATTGGAGTTGAACTTTGAGGGTGTGTGTTGGGTGTGTGTTCGCCCTGCATAGCCATGAAATGTGCAAGTGCGTTAGCCCCAAAACCAATTTTCAGTAATGACTGCATTTTGCCGACAAGCAAGAGACTGCAACACAAGACAGGAGGGGTTGAGGGTGGAGAGTGGAGGGTGAAGGGTGGAGGGAGTGTTAGCTTGGTTTAAATGCACAAAGCGCGTTCGTAAAGGACATGCCAAGGACAAACGTTGCTTGAACTGGCAGCCTGGATAAGAGAAACCGTTTGCAACCAACGTGGCTAGGGGGCGGTAAGAGAGAGAGAGAGAGACAGAGAGAGAGAGAGAGAGAGAAAGAGTGTGCGGAAGACGGAGTCAAAGACGCAAAGATGGAGACGAAGTCGAAGTTGTTGAGCCAAAGAGACGAAGCTGCCTTGCGTAATTTGCTGCGGCGATGGCGGCAAAACATATCGCAAAATGGCGACAGCATTTGGCCAAGACGACACAGCAACAACCCCACACCCACCCCCTCGCAGACCCCTCTTAGTCCCCATACGCCCCCATTAGACGCGTTGCAAATGCAGCGTTGCAGCTGCAGCTGAAGCAACGCTGCGGGTTTTACAATTTTAAGATTTATTTACGTGCTTTTGGGACGAGATGCGGCTAGGATAAGTCGAAGCTGAAGCTAAAGCGAGAGAGAAAGGGGGAAATAGAGAGAGTGCGAGAGGGGGGCAGAGAGAGGGGAAGAAAGGAACTGCCGCATGCGTTTGTTGGACGCGCCAAAAACTTTGCCAACGCCAGTTGCATACTAATGTGGGGGTAGGGGTAGGAATAGGGGTAGGAGTAAGTGGAGTAGGGGAAGGATGTGTGTGTGTGCGTGTGTGTGTGTGTGTGTGTGTGCCTCGACATCGGCTACTGCAAAAGTCAGCCTGTGACCTGTGTTCGTCCTCTAAAGTGAAATATTTCAGCAGGCGAAATGCAATTTCCACGCGTTGTGCCAAACAAAGAAGATTTACCCGAACCCCCCCTGCCAACCCCCCCTCGCAACCTCAATCCCTCCCAACTCCCAACTCCCATCTCCGTTGGCCGTTGCGTAAGATGTCGACAGCGTCGCTGGGGCGTCATTTAATGCGCCGCCAGTTGTCTTAGCTGCTTTTCCTGCACTTTTCCTGCGCTTTTCCTGCATTTGCCGAGCTACTCCAAACGATGGCGACGTCGTTGGCATATTTCATTTGCCAGCTACTTTTTTGTCGCTTCATTTGACAGCAGGGCGGGTTCAACAGGGGATGGGGAGTGGAAAGAGGGGGTTGGTAAGGAGGGGGAGGGCCTGGGCTCTGGCCAAAACTGTTTGGCTCCATCATAATCTTGCCCCGTGACTCTCAGTCCAATTTCATGGATTCTGCTTGAAAAACGTTGCATGTATCTGAAAATGCTTCAGCATTGATAAATAGTTGTCCTGTGGGGTAACTTCCCTTCTCTCTCTTTCTCTCTCCCGCTCTCTCTCTCTCTATTTTCTAGCCCATTCTCTCGTCTCTGCTGTTTGTCAGTCTGCCTGGCTTTCGAAATTAGGAAAATTAATGTGGGAAAATGCTTTCCCTAAGTGAAGTTTTGCAGCAGCAACGCAATGTATTTCATATATCAAGCGAAAGCAGAAGAAGACGAGGAAGAAGAAGAACTTGAGGGATTCCCAGAACTTGAATAATATGCGTATTTTGGCAAATTACTATCCCGATATCTTTTTACAAAGCGAGGTGCAAAGCAGCTGATGAGAGCATTGAAAAAGGTCACTGAAATTGCTTACTTTTAGTTTTACTCTTATAGTAAAAAAAAATATATGCATATATATATTCTTTGTCTAATTTTCAGCGACTACAAGAGCTAGAGACTTCAAACTTGGTATGTAGCTAACCCAATATTTTAAGCAGATGTAGTTTCTCTTTAACTATCTAAAAATAAATCAGAAAATAAAACTAAATACCAGAGCACGTTTTGATATAGTCAAAAGCTGTCCAGAATATATATTTATATATTTCGCTTAAGTTTGTTTAAAATATTCTACACGTTCCATAGGCTAGAAGTGCCTGTCGTAAAAATGATTTGAAGCTTAAAGCTTACAGTTCCTAAAAGAATTGATGCCTGAAAGCACATTAAAGCTTTTAAGTCATTAAGGGATTCATCTGAAAATCACATTAATGATCTGATTAATCGTAGAGTGATTAAACTGTTAATTATTGAATGACTCGATTCAGTCTTGTTCACTCGTACTTAAGTCTTTACACATTCATTTGAAGTCTTTAGCAAAACTGTTGAAGCGTCTATCTAATCAGCTTTTTATTAAGTTTGAAAGCTCGTTGTTAACGGCTTCTACAACTGCTGCTGGGGCAGCTGCTGTCTGTGGCATTTGGCTTGTTATCAGAACGGGTTTCCTTATCAGTTACAAGCTTATGTTTGAACACTGGTAAATGTCCTGGCCAGGTTGCTTGGCCTGTCAATGGCAATGCGGACACTCAACACTCCACACCCGAGTGCCAATAAAAAATGCAAAAATTGGGCCGAATTTACTTCTGTTACACTGCAGCGAGTATAATGGACATGGTGCAAAATTGTAAGCAATTTGCACGCAATGCGATAAAAATCGTCTTAAACGCGCGATTAATGTCAATTTTATCAATAAAATTATAAATAAAGACATGAAAACGAGCCGAGACGAGACGAGACGAGATAAGCGCGAATGAAATGCGAACACAAGTCACAACAACAACAACAGCAACAACAACAACGACAACAAGATCAGGACAGGCAAATTATTGAGTGTTGCAGCTCGTGTTGCATGCAAACGGGGCAAACGAAGCAAACGCAGCTGTGGATTTGAGACGGATACTTTGGTATCTCGCCCTCTCCCGCCTGCCGTGTCTCTCCCACTCTCTTTGCTGGGTGCCTCTATGTGTATACCTCTCTCTGTCTTAATCTCATGCAAATGAGCAGCTGCTGCTGCAACTGCAACTGCCACAGATCCACATCCACATCCATATGTGCAACAACAGCAACACCACCAAAGTGGCAATTCGGCTAAAAAAATGTATTTCATTTCATTCAACATGCTTAGCACTGTCGCACAGTGGTTCAAGACGTGTCGAGAACTCTTCATTTATTTACAAATCTGTGAGCAAATTTGACATTAATTTCTATACGTTAAAATACAATCTCTACAATAGTTATTTATGGTTGTTGCTTATGTAAGTAACTCTTGTTTTTAGTGCGAGTAATTTTTATTTTTTAAATTCGAATATATAAAAGACATGTATTATTAATTTGTATACTTAAATATATAATGTATAATTAAGATCTTCAGACTTTATCTTCTAATATCATTTAAAGTTTTCAAAGTTTCACTCTTAGTGCTAAAATCTCTTTTGATAAATATGAAAGCTGATGCTTTCTCAGATGGCGGCACCAAAAAGAGTTTTTATTAAAAAATAGTTAGTTTGTTAAAATATTACAAAAATTGTTCAATCTCATGAATTAAATTTAATGATGAGTAAATAATAAATTGCAGTATCATATACAATTGCCATTTGAATTAGAATTACAATTACAATTTTTATTTCATATTGATTTTCTTGTAATTGTTTTTAGCTCAGAATTAAAATTGTTTTCTAACAAATGATACTTACAAAAAAAAAAATTACATAATAACTAAAAAAATAATTTTTTGCAAAAAAAAAATATATTTTTATCAAGAATTGAGATGAACCAACTTTGTTTACGATCATTCTTGATAAATATTAGAGACACTAGTCTGTGTGTACTTAATTTACACATTTCAGGCAATTTGGTGTCATGTTCGCACAATTAACGACCACTGTGCGCGGGGCCGTCGGTGCTCGTTATTCCCACGCCAAAGGCTAAGCAGCGGGTTCAAAACGTTTTGGCCGCTGCAAAAGATTTCAGCTTCCAATTACACAAAAGATTGCTGAGAACAGACGCCGACGAAATGTGCAGCGTTTGGTTTTTCGAGCGAATGTTTTCCCCTCCCCCTCCCCCTACCTTAACCCTTGCCCCAATCCCCCGTCTGCGTTTCTTAAGTGTCTCACACAGCAGCCACAGATCCAGATCCAGATCCAGATCCCATTCCAGTTGCAGTTGCAGTTGCATGTGCAATGACGTCATACAGTGTCTATGACAATTTGTCATGACATAGTCGACGAATGAGTCGCAGTTTGGGCCTAAACCACTTGTTGGCCAAGATCACAGTAGCCATCAGCACTTGCCACTTGCCACTTGCAACATGCATGCCAAAATGCCCTTTTTTTTAAGGTATTTGTGATTTGCATAAACTGGGCGATTTTGATTTTAAATTATGCCTAGCCAAGTTAAGAGCTGTTGGCTAGAATGGAGTGTGGGGAGGGGGGAGGGGCTTGTTTTGGACAGCCTTATCGCATTTACCAACTTTTTCTTTGTCGGCAACTTTTTTCTTGGCAATAACAATAACAATAACAATAACAACATGAAACGTCGTCGAAGCGCGCAACATTTTCTTAATAAGCGACAAAAACAATGAAAATGTGTGTTCGTGTGAGTGTGTAAGTGTGTGAGTGTGTGAGTGTGTGTGTGGCAAAGTTTATACAAATTAATCGGTGAAGAGCATGCGATTCTAATTTGTTATTGTTAGTGTTACGGTTATTGCCGCTGTTCGCTGCCAATCGTCAAATGTTGCCCCAAGTGGCAAGTGGCCAGTTGCAAGTGGCAAGTGGCAAGTGCTGTCAACATATTTAGCTGCTTCCTATCAAGAAAACAGATTGTGAATTTTATAGTTCTCTTGGAAATGCAATGTATGTTGCAGAGTTGCCACACATTCAGCAGAATAAGCCAGGTTCACACTGCGTCACAGAAAGTCACAGACCATTGTCACAATTCTCCACGGTTTCAGCTATCGCTTTAAAGCCCGAATAATTGTGATTTATTTTGCCTATCAAAGACACAATAATTATTAGAATGTGTCAGAGTCTTAAGTTTAAGATGCAGCACAGAGTCACACTGTGACACAGTGAGAGCGAGAGGGCGTAATTAACTTGCAGCACTGTAAATGTTTTAGCATAACAAGTCGACGATAATTGTGCCGCCGTAAGAATTCAAATTCGAACTGTAAGAATCGACAAAAAAAAAAGAATCGAGTCACCAAATTATAACTATTTAATCTAATTTAAAAAATGTATCTGGTAAATTGTTAGTCGAAAATCAGACCAACTTCAAAATTGCATAGCGTTGCTTAAATTTATCCGATTTCCAAGCGGAATGTTATTTTTAATCATGGTTGGCCTCAAAATACATTCTGCATATCAATTTAATTAATTTCGCTAAATTTGTTATATCATCATGTTGTATGATTTAAAAAAAAAAAAAAAAAAAAAAACATCACTGTGTCAGTTAAAGTATTTGGTTCTTATTTAATGGGCATGAATTTGGTGAAATTGTGTCAGAAACTATTTTCGTGGCATCTATCGAAATGGATTCATTAATGCAAATATTTAGCATCTGGATTCAAGTGTCGTTTGATATCGTTAGATTCAACAGTAGCTGACTCTGGGCATGGTCACAATTCAGCTGTAATTACGGCTTACTAAATCAAAGTGCGGCCCGCCCCCTTTTAGCCAACCGGACGCCTTTCTCGCCCACGTTGACAACTGGAAATGAGGCAAAAGCCAGAGCCAAAAAGAGGCAAAGATCAATGGCGAAATGCCGACAAACGATTGGTGGGCATAGGTGCGACTCTGCAACAACTGCAACTAGGCTCAAGTGGCAGCCACAAGGAAATTGCAACAGCAACTGCAACTGCAACTGAAAAACTGAAAGCGCAGCAGCAAATTAAAAGCCAAGTCTTCAGCTCGAATCGAGAAGAATCGAATCGAATCGAATCGAATCGGCATCGAAGTCAGTTGCTGGCATATTGAAATAAGATCAATATCGCTCTGAGCAGCGCGTAGTTGCGTTTAAAAATATAACTACGATTGTTCTGACCAGCAGCAACAACATAAGCAACAACAACAACAACAACAATATGTGCAGCAGCAACAACAACAACAACAGCAACAACAACTGTCAAACAAGCAACAAGACATATTACGGGCGCGGGAAGCCCCAACGAGAAACCCTCGAGACTCATTTACAACTCTTACCAATGACTCTGTGTGTGTATGTGTGTGTGTATGCATGTATGTATGTGTGTGTGTGTGTATGACCAACACTTTACGCCAAATCGATTGTCCTGCCTTAACAGATGTTGAGCATGGGCTTTTGAAGGTGTTTTTCCGCCAGTTTCCAACATTGTTGCTGTTGTTGTTGTTCTTGTTGTTGCTGCCCCTTCATCCATTCGTTGTTCATCTGAGCTGTTGGCTGGAAACCGCCAAAAAAAAAAAAAAACACTAAAATGCAAGTTAACTCTAAACTTATATCTTCATACTGTGTTCATAAATTGCAATTCATATTATAAATTAATTCATATTCAGGTATGCTACGGAAATCTTTTAAACCTGAATTTGAATTTATGTCAAATTCAAGCGAAAACGATTTCTGTAGCATCCCTGATTATAAATAATGCAGAGAATGCATTAAAGCTTTGATGTGTTTGTATTATTTAAATATAATTCCTTACTAACATAACTATTGTCTTTTTAATATTTAGCAAGAAATAAGAAATAAATAAACTCAAGATCAACGGTTTCGACAGTGTAATTCTAATTTCCAATTCATTTTTTGATTTAAGTTTGAAGCGAATAATCAATAATCCAATAAATAAATTTTTACGACCTGGTATTTAACCTAAAAATTTTTGAATACAGTGTGACCATATTTCATTAAATTTAACCCGCAATCGGCTGATAGATTACACTAACCAAACAAATCGTATCTTGAATATTAGAGTTGTGTTAACATATTTAGACCGAATACTTATCGGCTCGAGTTTTGATTTAATTAATTAATTATAAAGCTGTGACAAATAAGTTTTTGTCCTCAGTATGAAAATACCACTTTTAAATTGACACATCATTTAACATTATATGTATATTCATTTTCAGATATTATATCTCTTGAGTTATTTCTTAGCGATTGATTAAGTGATAAATTAACAAAATTACCGCTTTCAATTATAAATAGTTAAAAAATGATAAAATGATAAGAAACTACTTAAGATGTGTGACTCATAGTAAATATAAAGTGAGACATATATATGAATTCAAATACGTTCTTAGACATTTAGACCCCAATTAAATATTGTAGATGTTATATGTACAAATGTTTATAATGGGACTATTTATAAATCAGCAAGTTGTGTGCTAATGTCTTAGCTATAAAATAGCTAAAGTGTTAAGATCTGGCGCGTGGTGTTGCTGTATGTAGTAGTTGTTGTTGCTGTTGCTGCTGGTTGCTGCTGGTTGTTGCTGGTTGTTGCTGTTGCTGCTGGTTGTTGATGCCGCTTCAGAGGCATCGCCGTCAATGCCGCCAACGCCGTCGCATAAAAACAATTGTTGCGCTTTTGCTGTTGTTTTTTTTCTTGCTGCAGTTGTTGTTGTTGTTGCTGCTGTAGTTGTTGCTGTACGCAATTTAAATGGAATTTCTGCTACTGGGCTCAACATTGATCGCCATAAATAATCGCTACAGCAGCAGCAGCAGCATCAGCATCAATGGTGGCGGCAGCGACAACGACCGGCAACAAGCAACGTGCAACAGCAACAGCAGCAGCAACAACAACAACAACAACAACAACAACAACAACGACAGCAACAGCAGCAACAACAACAACAACTGCTGCAACGGCGACCGCATCTCAGATGGCGCGATAAGGTAATTGGACTATTATGTCAAAAAGTATTTGGCGTTTAAGAAATATGGCCTGGCATTTGACATTTCGGCAGGCAGTCGCAGTATTCGCAAAACCCTTTTCTCCCCCTCTCACTCTGTTGCTGTCTCTCTCTAGCAGTCTGTGGCTTTTTGTGGCAACAGTTACATTTGCAATTGCCACAGAACAAAAGGTGCACATTAAAAACGGTTCGTTCGCTTTTGCTTTTGCTTTTGCTTTTGCAGTCGCGATTGGAGCTGCACTTCGACTTGATAAAGATCAAGACGAGGAGGGGAGGGGAAAGGAGAGAGGAAGGTGATGGGAAAGGAAGGGAAGAAGAAAGGAAGGCAATGGGAAGTGAGGAGCAACGCATTGTCGCCAAGTCTTGCCAATTGGCAAATGATCAAAGCCCGAGTGCGTGGCAATATAATTGATTGGCCTTTGCATTTTATTATTTACTCGCAAGTTAAATCGCATGGTTGTTGTTGTGGTTGTTGTTGTTGTTGTTGTTGCCTTCCACGCAAATGTTGCAATTATCGCGACGCTTGATTTAAATCCGAATATCTTCAGATTTGAATCTGAATTTTACAGATTCTGCAGATTTGTAGCAATGAGTTTAAACAGATTTTAATCTCTTGCCAAATACATATGGGCATTTCCAAACTCGCGCACGGGACATTCTTTTCTTTTTCTGATGAAAGGCTTAACATATAGCATTTTATTAGCTCTTTTATTGGTGCAAAGATTGATTTTGGGTAATTTTTAATTTTTAAGATAATAGAAAAATTCAAGTGATTCGCTCGGGACACGAAACGGAAGTGGCAGAGGCAATATGTTAATGCAACTAAATTTAAAATCTTGTGCATTGATGCCTCTTAAAAAGGTTGTGATCTTTTTCAAAGATGACTTGCACTTGTTTTTTAATTTCGCGCACGGGACATTTTGTAGCATCACTATTTTTTTGTTGTTTCTGTTTCTCTATTTTAAATTATATTTCGAAAACAGCTCGAAATACTTTATTAAATTAAACTTTCAATATATTACTTTGAATTAAAATGGTTTATGTTACAATCTTACTGTCCTACTTAGTGTAATTTTTAATACAAACGGTCCATTTTGAAAGTAAATTTTCAGGAAAACGGGCAAAAATAAAGAAAAATTGAATTTATTCCAATGTAGAATCTTTAAGTTCATCCTATTGAATTTCTTCTAGTGTATATTGCTTAAATAAATAAATTGATTAAATTTTTGGAAGAAAATTTCACAAGGTGTGAGTTTTTAATAAATTTTACGTTTTTTGGCAGCGGTGGACCTTTCTGTGGAAATGCCAATATGTATTTCCGTAATTAATTTTAGTAATTTTCAATAACCTTTAACTTTTTGAATAAACACAATTTTTATAATTTCCATTAAAATAATATCGAATAATACACGATGTCTTAGAAAGAAACTAAAAAAAGAATTGCTATCAGATTTAAAATAAAGCAAAATCTAATCTAATCATTATTATTGGCACATTCTGCCAAAAAATTAAGTTACTTGAAAAGCTTTAATTACGAAAGATACTTGACAATATCACAAAAGCATTATTAATTTACACTTAAAACAATATTTATATTTACTTTGCATTTTGATTAGTCTAAAACAAATAAAACTTGAATATGACTATAATATTATCGCTTTTAAATTAATGTAGGCAAATAAATATATTTATAGTTTCCAGCTTTTGATATTTGCTTTGTTAATAAGTCGCGTATTTTATGTGTCAAGTGGGCGTACAAAAAGATAGAGGTATTTAATAAGTTGCGATTGAAGCAGTATCAATCGTAATCTCCATTGACTTTCAACGAGCTACTTGAGTGCTCAGATGTTCAAGTGTTGAGGACTTGTCGGCTTTTGTATTTCGCAGAATAAATCAAATCAACCTCAACTCGTTTCATAGTGTTCAAGGGTATCTTTTGAGCACAACATTGCTGTTCGCTGCCAAGAGGCAGTCGTGGCCGAGCGGTTAAGGCGTCTGACTAGAAATCAGATTCCCTCTGGGAGCGTAGGTTCGAATCCTACCGACTGCGAATTGGAAATCGTACTTTTTAATGTCTTTTTATAAAAATATATTTCTTAAAATGACTTTTAAAATTGCTGTCCTAGGTATATTTAAATATTTAAAAGTCAAAAAAGTTATGGACACAGTCACAGTTGTAAATTTATACGTATATTAATTATATAATAACATATTCAAATATGTATAGTATGTGTGATAAACTATTTATAACTTTCAGCTATGCATAATTGAATTAATTCATTTATTGTGTGCACAAAATTTGTAAAAGTGTCTAAATTACATGAAATTCCCAGTAAATGTATTAATTACATGAGTTAAGCTCGATTGGCATTTCAGATATTTAATTTCTTTCTTCAAAATTCTTCAGCTCTCGCGAAAGAGGGCCAAAAGCAGCTGCCGCTAAAATGTGCTTTTTTTCTTTAATGTTCCTTTTGCGTTTGCCACTGAAACAATATAATTTTAAATGCATTTATTACATTATGAAACATATTCAAAAGCATTAAAATGCCTCGGTTAGCATCTAATTAGTGCGGAGAGAAAGGGAGAAGAGAATGGGGAAAAGAGAGTTGGAAATAAGTAAAAGCATGAAACGATTCCTACTTAGTGCAATGGAAATTTGACGTCTCCGTCGTGCGCGTTGTCAGCCAAATAAATAAGCATACAAAATGGCCAGAAAAAAATTGAAGCAAATGAGCAAAAAAATGAAAATGAAAATAAATAAAAGAAGAAATAACAAGATGAATTACCTTTTGCCACTGCACGTGAAACTGACACGCCAGGCACAGGTAGTTAAGTTAAGTTGAGTTGAGTTGAGTTGAGTTAAGGTGTAAGGTGTAAGGTGTATAGTATGTATGAGAAGCCCCTGTCGAAACATCTTTGGCCCGAGTCTTCAGTCTCCACTTTTCAGTCTGGAGTCCCGAGTTCTGGCCGTCCTTAAAGTTCTGGCCATGCCACACATGGCTTTCAACACGTTCGGCTTTGGCATATTTGTTTTTTCTTTTCTGTTTTCCTTTTTTTTTTGGCCATTTCTCTGCTGGACTCTGTTGCACTGTTGCACATGGGGCAGCTCCCTTTGAAGAGTGCTGCGTGACGTCGATGTTGTTGTTGATGGCTCAATTCATTTGTCTGTAGATTGTTTGCCAGTTATTCTCCACTCTGTTCTCTGTTCGCCGAAATGCATTTTTAATTTAATTTTATTTTGAATAATTTTGCTGGGTGCGCGCATTAAAAAATGTTTAACATCGTAGCGGAAAACCATTAAAATTACTTGCAAAAAAAAAACCTGCTTTCGATTTGGATTATGTTCAACTCATCTACAGCCCTTCGCTTTCTTTCTCGCTCCCTCTCTCCCGCTCTCCGTCTCTCTCACTCTTTGTCTCTGTCCCTATTCATATGCATTTTTTTTTTTAATTGCAGCACCTCAATTATGTAAAAGATACAAAAAGAAACGAAAAGCAGCCGCTTTGGTCTTCGCTCCTCTATTAAGACGCGCCTTTGCGTTTTTTGCATAAATTCCGGCCATGGATTATACGCAAATCGCAAGTCGTCGGCTCATTTTCCATTTCCCATTTTCATGCGGTCGCGTTTAGCGATTTTCATGCATTTAATTGGCCCGACTCGTCTCCCTGCCAGAGGCACATGGTCTCTTATACTTCGCCTCATCCCCATCCCCATCCCCATCCACATCCTCACCATCAAAGTGACTGCGATTACATTCTAATTACATAACATTCTTATTAACCAAATGATACGCGAACTCGAACGCGAAACGCGAACCGACAAACTTGCAAAATTGGCCCTAGAAAATTATAATCTCCAGCGCAAACTTAACGCGACAATGAACTTCAGAGACTTCAGACACTCCAGACAGCGTCCCAAGATGCGACCCATTATAGACTGTATTTTAATCACATTTATCAGATTTAAGCACATCAAATGCCAGTTTCAGAAAGTACACAGCTTTCTGGCAAATTTGATAAATGTATTTTCAATATATCGAGAAATGCCTAATCTTAATTTAACTTCTTGTCAGTTTCAATTGAAATTTGTTTGCAATATAATTTAATTGTCAATTGAACATTCATATTTTATAATTATATTTAAATGTTCATTCATTCATTCTGTCGACTGTTAACTAAATAAATAAATTTATAAATAAATAGATAAACAAACATTTAAGTAAATAAATCAATAGTCTCCATGCCAACTTTATTTATTTAGCGAAAATAAATGGCAATTAAATATTTAATGAACTAATTTAAAAATTGCAAATAATACAAAGAAATTTGATTTGATATTAAGACACAAATTATTCAATAAATAGTGTTTCATAGTAAGAATATCTCGATTTATTGAACTTCGCAAATTTGACTAATTACTGGTAAATAGTGTGATTACGTAAGGAGCTTAAAACAAACAAAGAAAGCATAAAGTTAATATGGAAAACTTGTTTAATTGCAATTGCTGTTGTTACTACAGAATTTGTTGTTGATGTTGTTGCTGTTGAAATGCCAAAATCTCAGCAACAATGAATTGTTGTTGTTGCCATTTAAGAGTAAACGCGACTTAAACGTGCTTGACGCTTTTGCCCAAATTCGCATATCAAACATCAAACATCAGGCATTCAAAATGCGCAACATTTCAACGTCCTTCTCTTAACCCCCCCCCACTCCTTCCCCCTGTCGTTGTCCTCCAGTGTCAGTTGGCAAAATGAGCTGCCAAAGATTTGAATATTGCACATTTCTGTCATAGCCGAGTGAAATATTTTTGTTGCTGTTGTTGTTGTTCTTTTGAGTGCGCCATGTTGCAAGACAGTCCCCCCACCAGTCCGTGCAACATGTTGCCAGTCAGTCAGCCAGTCAGTCAGTCAGTCGGATCGAGTCAAATCGAGTCAATTCGACTCTCGACTGTCAAATGTGTTTGTCAGCTGCTGGCCAGCAAAAATTTACAATTGCGCCACATTGACAGTTGGCCCAGACGAATGACGACAACAAAGCCTCAAATCCACCACAAAGCCTCTTTTCGTCTCTCTCTCTCTCAATTTGTATATCTATCTCCTTCATCTGCGGATCTGTGGCACAAACTGTGGACGATCTGTGCCGCACGATGTGCGTGTCTTGGCCAACGGTTGTCGTTTAATTGAAAGATGTCAATTTGCGTTTACGGTGGCAACAACGCACAAAGTGCGTTGCGCCACAACAACAACAATGCTAACAACAACAACAACAATAATACTAACAACAACAACAACAATGCTAACAACAACAGGAATTACATCCACAACAGCAACAATTTCTGCAATTGCAATAAAAACGAAAAGATATAAATTTAAAGATACCCCGTAATAAAACTACATATTGTCTAATTTTTTATTAAGTTTTCTTTTTAAGTATAATATTTTGCAAGTCAGAAAATTACTTACTTTCATGTTTTGTAACATATAAATATATTTCGATTATTCGATTATTAAATCTAACAAAAATATTTATAAATATAAAGGGCAATTTAAGAAATGAGCAACGAGAATTGATTCAACGGGAGTGAGAAAGAGAAAGACAGAGAGTCGACAAATTAAAATGCATCTCTGCAATACATATATAAATGTGTCTCCCAGACACAAAATCAAGAATGAAAATATATAGACTTATGTATAATGCCAAAATATGTGTAAGTTGCAACTGTTCTTTTTGCCGACGGCAACTCAAAATTCGAATCGGCATCTTAATGTTGCAACAAGTAAAGAAACAAAATATTTATTATTATTATTAGTTTATTGAGGCTAACTGCACTTATTATTTAATCTACTGCTCACTTTTATTACTTAGTCCGAGGCTACAATTTGTTTTAAAGCTACATAAATAAATTGTAAATGAGCATTGCATAAAATACTTTCTTTTTATTAGTTTATAACTTAAAGTTTGTATTATTTTAATTTATTACTTAAGATTTTAGTTGTAGTTTAATTGTCAAAATGAATTACTGTTTGCCGACTGATCTTAATTTTGGTAAAATAAACAATAATAAATATATAAATAATATTATAATTTTAATGAATTCAGTTACACTTTTACATTTTTATTTTACATAATAACCATAATCTAGTGAGCAGCACATACCCTTTATAGATATTTGCTGCTGGGCATAACAACAACAACAACAACAACAGATAAAAAAAGTATCTTCGCCCCGCGCCAAATAAATTTCAACCAAATTGCGAACGTCAGCGACGCTATCAGCGGTATTTATCAGCTTAAAATGTGATGTTAACTGGGCTGAAGAGGCGAGGGGGTTTAGGCCAAGACAGGAGAGGCAATAACATTGTCGAGTTGCCTCTGTTGTTGCTGTTGCTGTTGTTGTTGCATGCTGTTATAGGCTGCATGCTTTATCGCAATATTTAATTGGCAAAATATGCGTCTAAACGCACATAAATTGCATTGCTAACGCGTTTGTTGCGTCTCGCAGACCGCACGCCAATTACCCCAACAACAGCAGCAGCAGCAACAGCAGCAGCAACTTGCAACATTGGAGGCAGCATCCGCACGCAATGTCAAGAGGCATTTCACTCAATTGCTGTTGTCGTTGTTGTTGTTGTTGTCGTTGTTGTTGCTGTTGTTGTTGTGTGCGGCAATTGCTGTGCGGTTGCAGGGAACAACAGCAACACTGCAACAACAGTTGCAAATGTCACAATTGGCGAGTCGCACACAGTCCACAAGTGGCAGCCAGAGACTCGGAGATGGCCAAGACGGACTTGACACTTGACTGAGACGCGCCTTTTGCTTTTGTGGCTGCAACTTTAGCAACTTTGCGGCTTGTTAAATTGTCGCAAAGTTATGAGCAGAGGATTTTCACATTGCATCGCCACGTTGCCCCTTGTTGCAAGCGTCGCTCAGTTGCAACTTGCAACAACTCTGGAGCCAGCTGACGGCCGGACGGAGTTAAGCGCTGCTCTTTTGGCCACTTTGTGCTCCTTAACGTGGCTGTGGGTCAGTAAAGCGATATGCGAATCATTTAACTAACTTCTCATTCCACTTCCAGTTGCAGTTGCAGTTGCATCTTTTTTCTGGTTGCCTCGAGTATCTGAAATCGCGGCAGTTGGTTGAGATTTAAGAAATCTTAATATATTGTCGAAAATATTCAGATACTAATGTATCTTTAAATTGCCAGAGGTTCAAACAGACGCTTAGAAAATATATAAACGCACTAATGTATCATTCCTATTCACGAATATTCACAAATATTCGTAATGTGAGGAGTATCTGCAGAAATGTTTATAAAATAAAGAAGTATCTTTAAGATACGTTAGCTTTTTGCGTGCATTTATCCAATTTTTCAACTTGTGTTCAAATAAGCAATGTATATTTAAGATACTAAAGAATTTTTAGTACCAAGACGCAACTAGAAGTTCAAATGTATCTTTGACATACCAAAAACACATGCAGCTATAATAGTATCTGTATGATGTAATGGAACACATTGAATACACTACATAAGATACTTAACCATCTTAGGGACTCCTTTATTTTCGTAACTCGAAACTATTTAAGATTTAATATATGTAAAGTGTATCTTTAATTCAGCAAAGTTGAAAAGTATCTTAACATAAGAATCCCTTAAAAACAGCCAAATATCTTAAAGCTAAGAAAATGTTTCTGTCAAATGTATCTTTAAGTAAGCAAATCATTTAAGATAACCATAAAAATGAGAAGAGAAAATGTAAATAATATTCGAGTTGCACATGTTTAATTTGCCGACGGCAACTCAAAATTGGAATCTACATCTTAAAGTGAAAAAATATAATACTTTATAATCATTCCATTTTTAATGAATTAATTTGTCAATCCCGTAATAATTAATTAAATTAAAAATTGAGATAAATTCGTTTTAATAATTTTAATTAAATTTTGTTGTTTATTGAAGACTAAACTACAATTTAAGTATCCATAATTTAGTAAGTAAATCAATCTGTTTATCTTGTGGATATTTCGGTAGACTTGGTTTAGTTTTAGATACTTAATTAAAATCTAAATATCTGATAATTTATTTAAAATAAAGTGATGGTAGAATATGTTGTATCTATTAAACTTACTCAGTATCTGCATGTCTGTAAATCTATCTTTGTATCTGGAACCAACCTTCTGTAGGCTTATTTGTGGTCCTGTTCTCATTGCGCAATCAGCTTGAAGACACATCACAAAGTTCCCGCAGACGAGACAACCTTGAAATGCGTCCAACTAAACAGCACTATTTACAAGTATATACACACACATATATGTATGTGTATGCATGTATTTATGGTGTTATGTGGCACATCTCTGGCATAATAATTGAATTTGCTGCAAGTTGTTGCAGTGCGACCTTCGCGACCTTCGTTAAAGTTGGGAAACTTTGTCTTAAAGTTCTCAAAAGTGGAACACAACTATTTGCCCCAAATACATGCATGTGTATATGTATGTGTACATGTATATCTGTCTCTCTTTCTGTCTTTGTCTCTCTCTCTCTGTCTCTGTCTCTCAGTTTGTGTGTTATATAAAGTGTAGTTACTGTAAAGTATGCACTCTGAGTGCGCCAACTGAATTTATATAACTCTTTCTATACATTTATTTTATTTTATTTGATTTTTTTTCGCTCTAGATTTTTTATTTGATTTGATTTTATTTTAATGCTGTGTTGCAGTTGCCCATTGTTGTTGTCGCAGCTGTTTTCGCGCTTGCCACAACTTGAGCAACGTCCTTGGCTGCTGTCCTTACCCCCACCTCCCTCCTTCTTGCCCCTACCGCCTCCTCCTTCTCCTCCTCTTCCTGCCACACACTTAAGCCTTGCACTCGACGCGCTTCTCGTTGTTGTTGCTGTTGTTGCTGTTGTTGCTGTTGTGGCTGCTGACTGTCTGCAAAGTTTTCCATATTTTTAGTGCAGCCAAGCACAGGACAGACTGCCAGACGGACGGACGGACGGACAGACAGACAGCCAGACATTTGGAGTTTCCCACTTTGCAATAAGTTTCAAACTTAAATAAGGATAATAAAATGCTTTCGACTGCGCTGCCGCTGCATCCTTGCAGCAGCACAAGAACTGACTATGCACCCCCCTCCCCCACTATCACTCTCTCACTCTCTCTCTCTCTCTCTCTCTCTCTCACTCGCTCTCGCCTTCTCTTTCTCTCCTATAGTCAAGTCTCTCCGATTGTGTGACGTCCTTGGGTTTTTCTCTCTGTCTGTGCGCTGTCTGCTGGCGAACAGCAACCTTGCCGCCCCCCAACCTCCCAACCCCTCAACCCCTTCCACTGCTCTTCTCCCCTTTTCCCTACCATCTTCCACCTCCACGGCGCTCGGTAACAACTTCTCGTTCTAGTCCGTGATTCACTCTTGAACAACTTTTTAACATAATGAAATCAAATAAAATGTAGGTGGAAAGCTTTATGCAGCGAACATCGCTTGTGCCATATAATAACACAGTCACACACATACACACATATACAGTTGGTTGTGTATGTGTGTGTGTGTGTGTGTGAGCATAATAAAATATATTTCAGTTGTCTGCTGGCATCGCCAACTGCGGTTCCTGTTGCTCTTGCTTCTCCTTCATCTTCTTACCCTTTCACCCTCATCTTCTCTCTCTTTCTCTGTTGTTGTTGCTGTTGTTCTATTTGTATTGTTGTTGTTGGCCAACACTTTCAGTTTCAGCGGCACAAACTGCACACTTTCAATTACCAACAACAGCAACAACTTATTCCAAGTGAAAATCCATTTCGCTTTTCATCTTTTCCCTTTGACATTTCTTAGCAGTTTGATTGGTTTTCATGCTTCGCAGAAATTCTTCAACAATTTTGGAATTATTTAAAAAATAAATAGATGCGTTGCTCAAATCAAGAAAAGCAAAAACCTTTTTGAATGCTTTTAATTTGTTTATCTATACCAGCGGTGGGCACGCAATGGCTCCGGGAGCCAGCGGCTGCTAACGAAATCAGATTTCGTGGCCACAGCTGATCTATACGAATACGAATAATTCGACACATAATATGTATTTGAAAAACAAAATATGTATTTATTTATACTTTTCATTAAAATAAAGACAACTTTGTTGTATTTCATCAAGAAGTTTTTGAAAGACAAAACGGTTTAAAAATGTAAATGCTTTAAAAATAATCTATAGAAACTATTTGTAACAATTTACTTTAAATAACTTTAAGATACATACAATTTGCTGCAACTCACTCATAAATTTTGATTTCTTTTCTAAAATGGATCTTTAAAAATTTCTTCTTTAAATTGATAATACCAGTATCTACCGAAACAAGAATAAATGGAACTTTTTACTCATATTAGAGATAAAATAATGAATTTATAAATAAATCATTTAATATGAAATATAGCTGATATAGAAAGAATCTGTTATTATTTAGGATACAATGACTTTTCTGTTGCTCCTTTAAATGCAGTGACATTTTTAAGCTCATTCTCAATGGAGATACTCAATGGTACAATGGCAACTTTAAGATACAGAAGCTGCTTTAATTAGCTAGCCCAGAAAGGAAGCTGAACACTGGGAAAGTCGATAATGCCAATCGAAATACCCATAGATTGTATGTGAGAACAATCAGCAGTCAGTTGTTGCAATGCGATGTTGCAACTGATTAGGCAGCAGACATGAGAAAGCTCCTTACTCCTTGCTCCTTGTTCCTTGTTCCTTACTTCTTGTTTCCTTGCCATACACATTAAGTTGCAGTTGCAACTTCATTTTCAACCCACAGAAAATGCTGACTCCAATTGAGCACAAAAAACAAAAGGTCCTGTGGTTCGATGGTTCTGTGTTGTCTACTTTGGTTTTGTTTTCGTTTTTTATTTGGTTCACAATTCTCAATTTAAATGTATGCATTTGTATTTGCTCATTTTGTTAAACAGCCGCTGGCAAAGTCAGTTCTCGATTCTATAGTAGACTTGCTATTCAGAGTCCAACTTGGACATGGACTCGTCATCATTTTGTGCGACAAATGACAATTGCAGTGCAAGCGACACAGCTTAATTTTCTCTCTCTTTCCTCTATCTCTCTCTCCTCTATCTCTCTCCTTCCCTCATCCTTTGGGCTTGTTGATGCCTTGCCAAGCTCGGGCTCTGCTATTCGAGTGCTATTTTGGCTCTGAACACAGCACTTTACGAGCACAACGGACACATCCTTTACGAGCCATGTAAAATTCACAAAAGCATAGGAAACCAAACCTTTAAAGTCCTTGACAAATTCGGCTAGGTTTTTACCTATATATTTTTTTCAATTTAAGAAATTTAAGCATTTTATTTAATTTAAAATATGTTGTTTTAAATTTAGGACACCATTGAAACTCACGAGCATTTTATTTTGTTTTATTTCCAAAATATTTTTTTTTATGAAAAATTACATTAACGTATGTACGTATTTCTAATATAAATATAATTATATATGTGCGGCTTTTGTACTTAATTAAAATCAAGTTTGTTAATATGTATTTCTAAGATTTATACGCATTTTTTGCATCAATTATTTATTACTTATTTTTTTTTTTTAATAAAACTAGACACAATTTGTACGAAAAAAAAAATAGTATTTATTTTATTTTAAGAAATATTTCAAATGTGTGGATTGTTTTAGTAAATTAAATACTAATTGCACGAAATATAGGTAATAAAATAAGTCATTTTTAATAACTATTTATATTTTTTTTTAACAGTTAAGCCGGCAAAGCTTGTTTTGGGGTTTCCTCAAAGCGAATAATTTTTGACTAAAAACTGAAAACAAGAAATATACAATTTTAAAACGATACTTAAAACGAAATCATTTGAATGATTTATGAATTTTTCTAAAAGAAAACAAAGTCATATCCTAAATGTTTTTATGAACAAATTCTTTTGATTTTATTGATTACTTATTAAACGAACTGAATTGAATTCATCAAGTTTTCTGGTCTTTGGAATTTATATTTAATTTTTTTTTTGTAATTATTACAGATATGTGGTTTTTAATTCTTTTTATTTGTTTGTTTTCATTTAAATTTCTTTCAATTGCAGTAAATTGCGGTCAGTTTTCAGTTTATATTGTCTTGGAATTGGCCAGGCTTTTGAGCCTGGTCATTTTAGCCAAGCAGGCAAAATGCTTGCCAACATTTCTCCTTTCTCTCTCCCCCGCCCTTTTTCTATGCTGTTACTGTGTTTTATTAAAGGGGGAGGGGTGGGGGAGGGTGAGGGTGAGGGGTGAGAAAGGGTGTCTAGAGGGAGGCTTCATTTCGTGCGCTGTCGTCCATCAGTGAAATAAAAATGTCACTCCCATTGCAATCCATCACGTGACAAATGTGTCTCTCTGTCTCTCTCTCTCTCTCTGTCTTTGCAATACGTGTGTGTGTCACATGTGTGTGTGTGTGTGTGTGTTTGGGCGTAAATGTGCCGAAAAAAAATAGAAAACAGAAGAGGATAAACACGCTGCCTCGTCCGGCCGGAGCAGAAAACGTCAGCGAAAGCCAAAGCCAAGAACAGGATGAGCAGGGGGAGGAGGAGGATGAGGACTCAGGACAGAGGACACAGGACACAGGCCGAGGGACAGGACAAAGCCCGAGTCGGAGTCAGAGCCGGAGTCAGAGTCAGAGCGATGCCAACGACGAATGACGTGACATGGCAAAACTTTTAGTTTGCCTGACAACACGCAGCGAAGGAGCATCAAAAATAGCAGGAGGAGGCGGAGGGGCGTGGCCGTGGCTGCTGCTGATGTCACATACGTGTGTGTGTGTGTGTGTGTGTGTGTGTGTGTGTGTGTGTGTGTGTGTGTGTGTGTGTGTGTGTGTGTGTGTGTGTGTGTGTGTGTGTGTGTGTGCAACGTTGCACTGTTGTTGTTCTTGTTATTTTTTTAATGCTTTTTTTCGGCTCTGCTCGGTTATTTTTATTTCTATTTTTTTATTTTATATTTGTAGTTTTATGTGCCTTTAGCCTCAGCTCGTCTTTCGGTTTTAGCTCTTTTTGTTTTGGCCCTGACTTGTTGTTGCTGTTGCTGCTGCTGTATTCTAGATTGCATCCAAAATTTATGTTGTCACTGTTCCCGTTGCTGTTGCTGTTGTTGTTGTTGTTGCTTTTACCCAAAATGGGGGCGGCCATTCGCGCTCAGAGTCGATTATTTATAAGCAGTGACAGCGTCGCGTCAACTTGATGATAAACTATGTTTGCCTCGCCGCCCTAATTGAAAATAATGCAGCCCGCACACACACACACACACACACACACACACACACACACACACACACACACACACACACACACACACACACACACACACACACACACACACCCAACGCCCTTTATACTCGGATGCTGATGCCGCCCCTTTTTTAACCCTCTTTCCGTTTTAAGCCCCCGCTGTCATTTGAACATAGGCGCAACCCACTGGACGTATACGCAATCTGATGGCTGCAAATCCTTCGAATTGCCCTCCCTCTCCCACTCCCACTCCTGCCATAAAACTCTTACTCCATCTGTAAATCTGACTACTACACTGAAAGAAACAACGAAGTTCCGAAAAGAAATCAAACGGTGTCAAAAGTTTGGAAATCTCGGATTTTATTCAAGCAAACACAAAATTCCTGATTCAAGTGCGACTCAGCAATTCCTTATCCGCAAATATTTTAACATTCCGAGTATTTTGAATGCCGAGTAGTTTTAATTGTTATGCAAATATTGTGATAATTGAACAATAGCATCCCGAACTCATGCTTAAAAAATACCTGCTAATTTAAGAATGGTTTTTTCAGTGTACTTCAAGTCCGCCTCCTTCTCCTGCCATTAAATAAAAGAGCGCAAAAATGACACAGCCCCCAAAAATTGCAATCAAGTGCAAAATTGCGGACGTAAACGACGGCAACGTAGCCCAAAAGCAGAAGCCGGAAGAAGCGGAAGAAGGGGAAGCAGAAGAGCAAGCAGAGACTAAAGCAGGAGAAGAAGGAGAGGTGCATGGATCCCGAAAAAGTGCAGGCAATGGCTGCCAGGACACGTTCTGGCAACGTGGCCGCCATCGTCATCGTCATCGTCATCGCCATCGCCTTCGCTTTTGCCGTCTTCCTTTCTTATCGTTGTTATTCTCGTTGTTGTTGTTGTTGTTGTTATTTCTGCTCGCAAGTCGTCGTAAAAACAAACTAAAAGCAGCTTCCCCATCATCCCCATCAACTCTCCCCCCCAACAAAAAATCTAAGTCAGCCCAAAGCAGTTCAAGGCGTTCCCACAGTTTCAGTCTGGCAACTTGGATCCGGTGACACGAGGGAGAAGACGACTAAATGAATACCCTGCCATGTGGAACAAAGTGGCAATGGAACACAGTAATTCATAAAAAGAATTGTGAAAAGTTTACTGAAACGAACTGGAATTGAAACAGAAAATAAAATATATAAAATACATTATTATTTAGTATTTTCTTAGTATTTTCCAAGTCAATTGTGTAGATGAAAAATGTGATGGCATGAAAATGGAATCATGAAAGTTCTTAAATTACATATTAAAATATTTAGTTTAGATGCTCCAACTGTACCAATGCCATTTGTTTGCACACTGGAATGCTGGAATGAAACATGATAGTTTAAAGTTGACAATTTGAAGTCAATGTTTTAGACTTAAATTAATATTTCAAAGTGTCTCCATTTCGTATTGTTCTTAGGAATGTTGGAGTGGAACATAAAATTCACTGAATCTATTTTTCGTTCTACAATTTCCATCTGTTCCAACTACATTTGCTCTTTTGATTTGAAGTTATTCAATTCCAGTCGTGCCTCGAAAAGTCGATCGATGTTGGGATCCCTGGTAATCCCTGGTCCCCCAGCGAATGTGCTTCGGCTTTGGCACATTTCATGGGAATGGAACACAAAAAGCAGGCAGAAATTCCATTAATTTTCGTCCTTCTTATCGGTCGGATGCCGCCATTGGGACTCGGCAGCCAGTTTCGGGTTTGAGTTGAGTTTCCCAGTTTGCGATTGTGATTGGGCCTCCAACTGGGGGAAAAGGGGGCTGCCAAGGGGTGGCAGAGGGGTGGCAAGGGGTGGCAGAGGGGCGGGGCGACAGTGAGGCAATGCTGCGTGCCACAGTGTGGCAGCTTTGGCTTAGCGTCGTCACGTGCTGGGCGCAAACTTAACGCATTTCCGTGCAACGGCGCAGACGAAGACGTTACGTTGGGTGCTGGCGCCACCAAAGGGGCATGCAACACGAGGCACTGGACAGGGGCAGGGGGCAGGGGGCAGGGGGCAGCTGTCCTGGCTGACTGCGTGCACAAGGACCTTATTGATGCAGCGTCGACTTTGGCAAGGCTGCTAAATTTATTGAGGCGTTAAGTTGCTGCCTTTGGAGACTTGGCTTAGTTTTTCCTCGTTTCGCTCACTTTTCTATTTTCCTATTTTGTATTTTTCATCTCAACTATATTTCCCTCTTCTCTTTGCAGGTATTTAATGGATGGAAGGGGGCCTGGGGGGAGATGCGTAAATGTTCGAGTGTCCGACTCGAGAGCATTTTAGTGTTGTCATTGTTTTCGTTGTTGCTGTCGTTGTTGTTGTTGCTGTTGTTGCTGTTGGTCAATCTGCAAAAAACATACACGAAAACTGCATTACGGCCATGTCCAGTTGTTCCGTTATTTTTAAAGGCCAGGTCCATTATTTAATTAGTTGTCTTAACTGAAAAGTGCACTGTGTGCCAATTTTGATTAAGCCAAAGTCAAAGGTCACAAAGCCAAACACAATGACAGCCAGGCAAAAAGCAACAACAGACAGGGACATAAGAGAGAGAGAGAGAGAGAGAGAGATAGAGAGAGAGAGAGAGAGAGATAGACAGCGAGCTCTCAGCCTCCAGAATTTTTAAAAAGTTATCATTTTTATAAATAGTTTGAGTTTATTTTATGGATGGAAATGGTTATCTTTCAAATTTGAAATCTAACAATGTTTAATTTAGTTTTCATTAAGTTATGATAGTTGAAATTCTAGAATGGAAAAAAGGAAGATAAGATGACAAATGTTGAGCTGTTGCAAGTTGATTTTAAAATAGTACAAAATGATAAGCTATTTAAAGAGTACTTAAGATAACATTTAAATTAAATATAAAATATACAGCTGTGCTTCGAAAATTTCTCCGTGCCACAAAACTTCGAATAATTCATTGTTTTTAGCATGTTCACGAACCTTTTCGAACTAGGCTGCTAGGGTTGGCCCCTTCTCAGATTTAATTCATTATTTCAGAATAATAGGTTTTTATTTCATTTCTCCTTTAATTAATATAATTCATTTTATTTATATAATAATTGATATTGTATAGCTTAAAAAAATTAAAAAGATATTGGCGCGACTTGACAACTCTAAATTCTGAAATTGAAGTGAAAATCAGGTGGAAGAGATTTCTGTAGCACAGCTGATATACTGTTAATCTTAGCATTTAAAAATAAGCAAAAATAACTTTGAAGTGATCGCAGTCGGTAGGATTCGAACCTACGCTCCCAGAGGGAATCTGATTTCTAGTCAGACGCCTTAACCGCTCGGCCACGACTGCTCCGTTAACGTGGCCCGAATAATTTCGTTATATTAAGACACAACGCGGAAAGTGCATCTATTTATAGTTGAGCGCAAGAAATGCTGAAAAATTGAATGGCGGTTTTTGCATAGTCAGTTATAAAATAGTAAATTCATAAATTGACCCACGAATAAAGAGTATTTGTTATCAGTTATCGGTTATTAGAAGATAAGGTACGTAATATACGATATTGTATTAATAATATAAAATATCGAATTTTTTGTGCACTTGAAAGTGTTGGTTGTTTCTATAACTTTGTTAAGCTGTATCTTATGCAACAGAGTATCTTTTCTATTTTATATTTGCAAGTTACTCTCCACCTGATACTGGTGCAATGTGCAATGTGCAACGTGGTGCAATGACACGCCAATGCTTGCAACGTTTTGACGTTTATTTTGTTTGGATCTCTTTCGGGTTGTTTTCACACCCTTGCCTTTTTGGGGGTATTGTGAATTTGTCGCACAAATTATTCACTTTGCATTTTTATAAGTTGTCCCGAAGCGGAATAAACTACAAAAGTAGCACAAATAATAATAATGAAAATAATAAGAATTAAAAACTAATTATATTTAATAGGGATTGAGCATTTCTTGAATCGGTTCAAGTATCATTATTTGTATTTTAATGAAATGAAATGTGTAAATGTGTGATCATATTTAAAATCATAAATTTAATTAATACTTGATTTTAAATGGCCCCAATTCAATTTTAAACTCATAATTATTAGTTTGAGTCTTAAGTTATTTAATTATTATTAAAATAAGATTTTAGCCATCGAACAAAATCTTTTTTTTTTATATTTACTATACTTATCATTATATATTTTAAGTTCGCAAACAATCATCAATCATAAAGATAGCATAGGAACTTTTAAGTGAAAAATTAAATTGACATCTTTCTATATTTGTTTCAAACTCGACAATTTGGAGTTTAAACTTAATTTACTAAATATGTGATCACATTTAAAATGTACTATTTATATGGGAAAGAAATGTGAGATAATAAATTGTTATCAAAAAGTCGACCAAAATCAATTAATTATTAATTGGAATTAATAATAAAGTTATTTAAATTAAAGGTTTTTAAAGAGAGATCAGCAAGTGTATCGCATATTCAGTGTGCCGAGGATAAGTTAACATGTTTTTTGTCTTTTTGTTCGTGTTTTTGTTGTTGTTGTTGTTGCCTTTGTGCTCATGTCTATTAAGTCAAATTAATTGTCCATTTATTTGTTTGCCATTTTTGCTAGAAGCAGCCATCAAATATAATTCGACAGGCAACATGAACGCTGAACGCCGAACGGTAAACGGCAAAAGGTAAACGGTAAACGGTAAACAATGCGCCGATGAATGTCGAGTTGCTGCTGTAGGGGGTGGGGGAAAGGAGATGGTGGGCAGAGGGTGGGAATGGGGGAATGCATAACAGCAAGCAGGAAAACCACTCGAAAGTAAATACAATTTGTTGGCTCTATTAAAAATGAATTAAACTTCGTTTAAATGGCAGCCATTTGTTGTTATAGTTGTTGTTGTTGTTGTTGTAGAACACTTGAGTGATGTGCGCCATTTTGTTTTTTGGGGCTGACGCTAGTTTTGCATTATCGATGAGCAGTGAAATTGATTCCAAGTGCAGTTACATTTACGTGCATGCAATGCGACTTGAACAAGAAGAAGACCGGGAGGAAGGGGGCACAAAAACAATGCAAAGCAACAGCAACAACAACAACAACAGCAAGAGCAACATGCATCAACATTATGAATTAGACAAGCAAAGCCTTTTAGTGTGCTTGTCTCTGTGTCTGTGTGCAGCGGCTCCTTGGCAACATTTCTGAAAGAGCGCAAAAGAGCGCAACATGCAATTGAGTGCAGCAGCAGCAGCGACGCAGCTTAAGAGAGTTGCCAGTCGTAAAGAGCAAGAGCGAGCGCGAGTGAGAGAGTATTCGTATTGCAAGCAGACAGAGTTTCACTCAAGCAATGCGTCGCAGTTGCAGCGACGTCGCGACGCCGTAGTTCGTTACGTGAGTGCGAGAGTGCAAGAGAGCGCAGTGAACGTTGCTCTGAGAGAGAGAGCAGCAAGTGAAGTTGGCTGTGGTATTGGTGCACTTGCAGTCGCAGTCGCAGTCGCAGCAGCGAAGAGAGAGCGAGAGTTTCGAGTTCGTTTCGTTTCGTTTCGAGTGCAAATTTGGCGTTGACCAACGCAGCCGGCGTTTGTTGTACTTGTGATTGTGATTGTAGTTGTAGTTGTAGTTGTGATTGTAGTTGTAGGTGGACTATGGAGAGCGAGGAGTGGGGGGCCGTGTGGTGGAGTTTTGAATGGGTGGGGTGGGGGGGTGGTGTTAGGTGTTACTGCTGCCCGGCGCACGTGGCAACTTCGATACACACGACAACAACACGAGTTGGTTTCGTCGCCGCCTTGTAACTGTACGCACGCAGTCAGTCCGCTGCCCGCTGCCGCCTGGCCACGCCTACGCTGCGACGCCCACGCAAAGAGGCGCAAAGAGTTGGGATTGGTGCGACGCCGACTGGACAGCGGCTGCTGTGGGGCCAAGCTGGAGGGGGCGGGGGTAGGTGTGGGGGTGCTGGTTTGAATCTAACGGCACTCGTTTGTGTCATGCAGTTGCGCTGCTGCAGCTGGCGTCGCAGTCGCAGTCGCTGCGTGCAGTCGCCGAGTTGTTTTCGTTGCTTTTGGGCAGTTTTCGTGTGTGTCCAGCGCGTAAAAAGCCGCTGCCGGCGCCGACGTCTTTTTTTTGCAACTTCTGTTTCTGTTTCTTTTTCTCTCTTCTTTTTTTTTTTGCTTTGTGCTTCAAAATTTTTTGGGGATTATTGATGCCGTGCAAGCAGAGGCGTGACAGAGGGGGTGAAAGAGACGGGGGAGGGGGATGTGTTAGAGTTTAGGCAGCTGCACTGTGTATATGTGTGTGTGGGGGGGGGGGGGGAGTTTTTGTTTTGCTTTCTGTATGCGTGTGTGTGTGTGTGTTGAGGGAGGCAGGGGGTGGAAGGGTAAAAGCAAATGAAAAATAGTTAAGTCCTGCAACCCAAGGATATTGATGAAGCACATTCGAGAGCGCCGGCCCGGAAAACAGCATCAACCCCCTCCTCCCCCACACACACACACACATATATTTATATGTATATGTGTGCGTAACGGATTATTTGCGAGAGGATGTAAACAGTGGGAGTGGGAGGGTGGGGGAGGGGGTGTGTATTGCGCCTGCTCGTCAGTTTCAGTAAACACATGCATCCCCTGACCCTACCCTTACCCCACACTCACCCCTTACTCACTTGAGCCCCCTCTCCATCCCACTCCCACTCCACATAATTGCATAAATGAGGCTTTTAACTTGTTAACGTCATCGTTGTTAGTTGTTAAAAAGTTGCTTTAGTTTTTAGTATTAGTTACGAGGCTGCAAAAAACTAATCGCTGCCCTGTGACCTGTGACCTCTGAGCGGTTTAGCCCTAATTTGTGGACTCGAGATGCGACAACACACGACGTATGCGTAATTCTAATTTCCCTCTCTTCCTATTCTTTTGTTCAACAACAACAACTCTTAATTAGGACTTATTTTGAAAGTGGAAAAAGTGGAAGGGGAAAAACAAATTAATTGAGAATTTACTTGGAATTAATTGGCTAATAATGATAGTTAAATAGATCAGAATAAAGGAAATATAATAAAAACTAATCATATATCATAAAAATATCTTTTGATACCAGGGACCGAAATCATTATGAGTTATATCAATCAAATTACATAGTAATGATTACTGTAAATTATTGCTGTTTTATTGTGAACGAAATTTAGAAATATTTACTTTTGAGTTTTATTTTTTTTTATCAAAAATAATGATTATGCTATTAAGTTAAGTTATATAAAATTACCCAAAAATAACGATTATCAGTGTAGAAAATGAAAAAATCATAAATTAAAAAATCATGGCGGAAATGCAGAGATTGAGAAAAAATAATGATTTTGGTGCACACAATTTTATTTTTAGTCCATTATAGGTGTGTGATTTGAAACAAAAAAATATCATTATTTAAGGTCCCTGATTGACACTATAAACAATATTGTATCGGATAAACGAACTTCAAAAATAATTTATAACAAATATTTGCTTTCATTTGTGCATTTCAAGGAACTAGAAAATGCTCCGTCCATTTTGTAATATTATGTAATTAAATTATGACTTTTTGATTGTACTTCTTATATCTTCATTTTTTGTACAATGATTTGATTCTTTCAGACAACTTTATTCCTTATCCAAGTCAGGGCTCTTTGATTTTTAAAAAGTAAATATATTCGTATACATGTATAAAGAAGTATCAAATATTATGTAACAGAACCCCATATCGTCGATTTATATAAAAATCAATTCTTAACTTTGATATATAGTTGATATTCTTAGAAACTTTTGTAGAATCTTTTGCAATTCTAATTCAATTCAACAATAAGCTAGTAGTTTTCTAAGATACGTTCTTGCCGGTTACAGATACTTTTGCACCTGTCAGATACACTTGCAATCAATAAATACTTTGAAATATATACTGGCTGCAAACCATTTTATATCAATTTGGTATATTTTAAAATATTGTACAGGGTATTTAGTAATTGCTACTTCAGCTTTTAGCCAATTTCAGGCCTATGCAAAATTATTGGTTGCACTGTGCAAACTGTTTACAAATCATTTGGCAAAGGAATTTCTGGCCAAAAATTTATCAGCTTCTTGCGCCCCTTCTCGCCACCCCACCCCTGGGAGGGAGGGGGAAGGGCCTGAGAAGGGGAGATGTTAGTTACAAAAGTCTAATGCAAACAGAGCACAACTGTACTTTTCAGTTGTGACGCGTCCGGACATGAGAATCGTCTAAATAAACACAGAATGCAATAAATTTAGCCATCGATTATGGGGCGGCCAGACAGAGATGGCCAGTGAGAGTGTGAGAGCGAGAGGTGAGCAGGAATTCAAATAGCAGGGACGTAGAAGGATAGTGGCAAGGGGGGGAGGGGCACATTTGCATGTGTCGTCTCTCAATATGAAGTTCGATTGGAGGTGAGGGAAGAGTTTATAACCAATGGATACGCATTGATATAGGACAGAAGATAACCTGCAGACGGAGAATTGAGCCCTTGGGAGCGATGGAGATAGATGACGACTGAGAAAGGGACAGACAGAGCGAGAGAGAGAGAGAGAGAGAGAGAGAGAAAGCGAATTGGGGGGCAGATAGAGTATTTGCAAACACACACGAACTGAAATCGAACCAAACTCGGAACTAAAAACGAATTCCAAACTGGCTGCTAACCTGGCCAAGTGCCCCCCCTCCCCCCATCTACACCCACTAACCAGCTCTGAAGCCCTTTTGTTAATTAAGTTTCGTTTGTTTTGCGAGTGCCCTCAGTTCTTTCTCTCTCTCTCTCTCGCTTGAACTCTGCGCCGGACATGGACCCAAAATGGAGTTGCCACATGAGCGGACACTGAGTGGGGCAGGTGGGGCGGGTGGGGCAGGTGTAGCGAACGCGACATGCGGGTGACCAGCTCCCATTTAAAGTGCTGCCAATAAATGCCTGCGAACCTTTCTGGCCTGCAACTTATGCAGATCATCTGCGGGACGATCTTGGCCATGGCCAGCGGCCAATTCGTACTTTGATTTTTACAGATACTTGCTGTATTTACTGGGGAAAGGGAATAGGGGGGAGCGGGGAGCGGGGGGCAACAAGCTCGAGTTCGAGCTCGAGTTCGACTTGGGCTTCGATTTCTCTGCTGGACTCTTGCCGACTTGCAACTTACTTTTAATTAATAACTTGTCAGTGTGCAAATGACATGAGAGAAGCTACCAAGTTAACGCCCCTGGGCTACCAATTTGAGGATGCTGCACTCCTATCCACTCCACTTCACTACGTGCCACAACAACAACAGCAACAACAGCAACAACAACAAGTTGCCACAACTGCCAGTTGCAAGGCAATTGCATTGAGTCCATGAAGGTTTAAGAGCATCTCATATATTTATTATTTACTATCTATTATTTATTTATTTATTTAAGAGCTAACTTAGCAATAATAAAATTATAAAATTATAAAATTAGCAGAGGCCTTCAGCTCTTATTATATTTTATTTACTATATATTATTTAAAATGTATTTTTTACTACTTAATATTCATTTTAAAATATTTATAATTTATTTCGCTTCTTTTAAATTCATTTTGCTCCGCAATTTATTCAATAAAATTGAATAAATTTATTCAAACATTAATTGATTCATTTTTATTATATTTCCATTTAGATGAGGATGATTAATGAAAAATTCACAACTGGGGAAAATACCTTAAAAACAAGAAAATAATAGATAGTAATGTATGTAAAGCAGCGTTGGGCACGCATGGGCTCCGGGAGCTCGAGGCTGCTCCCAACTTTATTTCTGCCTTTTCGGAGCTTAAGTCGAAGCATTTTTCTCACATTTCTCACAACATTTCGAATGCTGTGAATTTGCATTTACAGAAGATCTGCTGTAATTTTCATGGTAGCTCCAAATTAATCGATTGCTCTGCACTTTTTAAACAGTAACCATGAGAAAAGGTCAAGAACTCGCAGTTGCAATGATGTTAAATATGTAGAACTTATGGTGAAGCAGAAAAGTGTGGAGTATTGTCCCCCAATGCAACGTGATGACCCTATGCTCCACATTTTGACCTAATTTACGCACCCTCCGTTCAGCCGTCTGTCTGTCCATATATCCAACTATCTTTCTCCTTTTCTCTCCCTCTTTCCCTCTCTCGCCCTCTCTTGTCCCCGTCTCTATTGCCACCCCTGTTTGTTAGTTGTTTGCTTAAAATGGGTTAAAAGTTCTGTTCCTTTCGGTTCTGTAGTTGCAGAGTAAACTTAAAAACGCTTACTTTCCCCTTTCCCCCTCCATTTCGTTTTGGCCTCTGGCGGTGCCACGCCCCCCTCCACGCTCAGCGCCCATGCGAAAATGTCACACAATGGCGCTGCGTTAAAATGGCAACCAAAAAAAAAAAAATAAAATAAAAAAAAAAATAAAAAAGTGGGGAAAAAAATAAATTGTCAGTGTCTTTGAAGGATGCGAAGGGTTGACCCTACCCCTCCCCCACCCTTGTGACTCCTGTTGCACCACCCCCTTCCCCTCCCTCACCCCCTCCTTCTCTGCCAACCGCTTGACTGCTGCCGGCGTGACAAATGCACGAGGGCCAATGTGCAATGTAATAGAAAAAGTTAAATTAGATGACGCACTGACATCGGTTCCAAAAAGGGGAGCATTGTTCTCTCCCTCTGTCTCTTTCTCTCTGTCTTGTCCTGCATGAACATATGCTCATCCAGGTATTTGACCATGAGAACAGATTCCCTTTAACTTCTGTTCAGATGAAAAGTTAATTGGCAAGTCGTGATTGCAAGAGTTTAAAAAATACAAACATTTTAAAAAACAATGTTCTTAATTACTGCAATTTAAATATGCCTCTGGCTTGAGGCAATAACACTAGCTGAAATTTTATTGCTTTGCTTAGAGCTTTAATGAGCTTTCGCTCATAAAGTTTTTTTACATATAACATTTTTTTCGTCTGAATAACTTTTTAGATTAATCAGCTTACATAATTTCGTTGTTCTTTAATACGCTTCACAAATTTGTATTAAGTAACTGGATTAATATTTTTACATATTCTCTTTTAGTTTAAAGCTTTTAAAAGCATTTATATTCGAAAGCTTTTTAAAATTTCTCATTCATTTTTACCCAACTCTTTGATATTTTTATTGTTGTGCTATTCGCTAAATTTATGTAGGTTTTTGATTGCAGCTTTCATAAGCTTTATCTTTATCTGCAAGCTGCTGAATCATTTTGAATAACACTTTATATCAGAAGTAATAATAAATAAATAAAATATGATGGAAAACAGAAAACATTTTATTCTTTTCCGCATTTACAACGTATTCATCATTAAGCATATGCAACAACCACATTTTCAGTGTCAGTAACAACTTAAATCATCATTAACATTATGATGGTTATCATCATCATCATCATCAGCATTGTCATCATCATGAGAATTATAATTAAATTACAATTTTTCTCACTTAGAACAAATGCAAGTGGCGTTGAGTTGAAGTAAACTTTGTTTAACGCAATGTTTTTAGACCCTGTACTTGAAAAAATTCAATGGGTCTATTCAGATTGTGAAAAGTAAAATGACAGGCGTAAGTGCAGAGTATGTGTACATTTCTAAGCAGCATCAAGAATCGAGTTGAAATATATATAGAACACATAGATATCAGAGATACTGAGAGCTAGACACACCAAACACGATTGGTTGAATTGATTTTTAATATATTATGTTGTCCATTTGTCAGAATAGGTATAAAATATTTGGAAAGTTATGCAAAGAATTATCTTTTAGGCAGTGTAGATTGAAAGTAAAATGAAAAAGTAGAACTGTGCATACTCTAACATACATACAAAGTAACCGTGTTTACATATTTATTCCACAATGTTACGTAATACATGGAGTAAGCACAGGGTCTCTCACAGTCGTGCTCACTCGACTGCAGCCTTTTTCACTGGTTTTGTTATTGCATTAATCTCAACTCTTGACTACGAGACTTGGACACATTAGACACTGTCTTGGGGCAGATGCAGATGCAGCCAAGCGTGGGCGGAGCGGTGTGTGGCAAGGTGGACACACACACACACACACACAGACACATATACATATATATGTATTTATATATAAATATACACATATACACATAATTAATAACTCAATCCAAGCGGAAATCTTCAGTCAGACAATTAACTTTGTGATGTTGTTGCTGTTGTTGTTGTTGTTGTTGTTGCTGATGAAGTGCGTGAATTTTGTTGCAGTGTTGGCAATTAAAAGTGCTGCAACATCAAGTTGCAAGCGCATGCGCGTCGCATTTGAATCGCAGTTGTTGCAACAACAGGCGGAAGCTTCAACATCAACATTTTCAGACGCACTCCAACCTGTGATTAACTTAATGAATAGACAACGTGTTTCGACGCACACTTGAGAGAGAGAGACAGAGAGAGAGAGAGAGAGAGAGAGAGAGAGCGCCTTTAAATGTATCTGTATCTGCATCTGTATACGTATCTGTATCTGTAATTAACGCCAAGTGCGTCTAACGGCCGCCTTTGGGCCGTGGGCGTATTTGGTTTTTATTTAGCTTTGTTTTTGTTTTTGTTCTTTATTTTTTTTTTTTTTTTTGGGCGTGTTTGATTGTTCAATCATAATCACTTTTAATGACAGTCTGGGAAACTGTGTGTTTGCTTTGGCAATTAGCTTTGCCCTCCAGGTGGCAGCAAGCTGTATGTTGCACGCTGCAAGTTGCCAGTTGCCAGTTGCAAGTTGCAAGCTTAGAAGGCGCCATGCCTCGGCCTAATTGGCGGGGGCCAAGACAAGATAAACGGCCATTCAGTGGGTTGGCCCGGGGTTGGATCCGTTGCTAAACGGATAACTTATCAGTCTGCCCTCGTTACCCCCAGGGCTGTCAGCTAATGACCACGAAATTCCAAACAAACAACACAGTAAGTACTCCTTGTGATTGACAAATGCGTCAATGAAAAGAAAACTTAGTTGAGAATCATTAGAAAATCTCAACACAGATTTTATAGGAAAAAATAAACGAAAACAAAATTCAAATTCAAATAAATTGCACAATTCTGAAAGAAACCCCAGAAATTTATATTCTCAATAAACATGTTTTTTAAATTTTAGGAAATTACTTAAGATAATCGGAGGATAATCGGATTAAAGTGAAATTCAAGCGAAAGCGATTTCTATGGCACCCAGAATAATTTTATTGATTTTCTCATGATAAATCAAAATAAATCCGAATTGTTGCTTGAGTTCTATCAAAATTATTACACTTTTTTTATATGTGAATTTGTTTGCGATAAATAAGAGTAAACATAGTATTTTTTTTTCTATGAATCACTTTATATAAAATAAAATAAATGAAAATTATATTTGGAAATTTGAGATTTTCGAACTAAGCGAAAAAACTTCTTATTCCAAATATAAACTTTTTGACAACCTGAAAATAATAGTACATACTAATAGTTATAAAATTTATATTGTATCTCTATTTCTTATTTTTTTTTAATAAATTTCATTTCAGTCAAATTTGCAGTTAAATACTACACTGTCAAAAAAAAAGATACTAATTAAATACGCAGAATGAGTTTTTGTTATTTTGATGGTGTTAAGTCACTTTCGCACTCAGCAGTCGGAACTGAATAAAGAGCAGCTGTGAGTGAATGTGGTAGAAGAGAGAGAAGAAGGCGAAGAAGAAGAAGAAGAGTGAGAAGAAGAAGAAGTGGTGGCAATTGATTGAGTTGCCACAGCCCAAATTACTTTATGTATGTATATCGGTAAATTTAATATGCAGAGTCGCGAGTCGCGAGTCGAGAGTCGAAAGGGGCAAGGGGCAAGGGGGTTTAAGAGGGGAGTGGAGTTGGCTGAGAGCAAAAGACCCGTTCATTTTAATAACTGAGAGATGCCATTTCAATATGTGTACACCCATATGACCATTTAACGTGCCTGTTGCATGTGAAACGATAACTGCAACTGCAACTCGGTTGCACCTGCGTCGACTCGACTGCGAGGTGGCGAGGAGAGGAGAGTAGAGGAGAGAGGGAGGCAGAGAGAGGGTGTGAGGGGATCTCTGTTATTTAATTGCTGTTAGAACTTGGCCAGAGCAATAACGGGGCCAAAAGCGGCTGTTGTGCGATGATGAATTGCTTTTTGCACACTTTAATTGGACGAATGTGTAATTAAGTTGTGGCCATGGAAATAGCAGCACACACACACACACACACACACACACACACACGCACTCACTCTGTGTTCAGGATATCAAAAATAAAAATAAAAATAAAAAAAATATTAAGAAGAGTCCCAAACGATGAAGCAGAAGAAGAGGAACTCAACTCGAATCGGAGTCAACAATTTCTCTGAAATCTGCAAATCAAACAAGACGCATGCGTTGCGTTCAATTCATTTCTCTTGTTGCTGTTGTTGTTGCCACAAGTTGCAAGTTGCAAGCCACGCAACAATGTGTGTGTGTGTGTGTGTGTGTGTGTGTTCAGTGTGTCCTTTGCCAGTGTCTGCTTCTTCTTGTTGATTGCAGCTCGGATTTGACTTCAGACTCAGAAACAGAAACTGAAACTGAGTTGAAGACTTGAGAGTCGAAGTCGCCTCCAAATACAAAAACAAATCCAAATCCGATGCCTGGTCGTGTTCATTAACGCTCGGGCCATTAAACTTGATGGCTCATACCCCCCTCCCCCTCACCACCCGTTCACTTCACAATCTTCACTCTTTTGGCCGCCGTCGACGAGTCTTTTTAGGCCTTTTAGGAAAGCGTTTAATCGCATTTACATAGATTAGGCAGAATTTGTGTGAAATTGAAACTGCTGAAAAGCGTGCAAAGTGCGAAGATTACAGGCACACACACACACACACACACACACACAAACACACACATACACATACACACACACAACAACAGTAACTGCAACTATTTGTCTGCCCCTCGGGGCTGAGTTATGGCCAAGTTGTTTGCTGGATTTAGCTGGATTTGTGACTCGGCCTATGCCGATTGAGCTGCGAGCACTCAATGATTATGACCCACTGTAGGCGAGGAGGGTGAGGGGTGGGGCAAGGGGAATCACACAATTTAAAGCTGTTCCTTTAGACACTCGACTGTCTCAACATTGCAGCTTAGCCCGGCTAAGAATGATTTAACATTGTCATGAAATTGTTATGCTCATTGCCTAAATCTACAATTATCATCAATATTGTAATACTGTAAATTAAGACACTGTAAATTAACACACAGCCTTGGAGTTTCCGTAGTAATTATCATCCGATTAGGTATAGATTAATAAAAATAATTATATTACATTAATCCTAATATTATTGGCTTGGGTTTACTTAAGCACAAAAACAATTATATGATTACATTTTACGCATAAAAAAACATGTTTTTATATTTATTTTAATCATTAAAATGTTTAAGATTAATTTTAAAATGTATTTTAAAATAGTGTTCATTGTGAATAACAATCCAAATATTATAAAGTAATTGTTCAAAAATTGGAAAATTATTTAAGTAATTTTCAATTCGCATTAAAAGTTAAATAAATCAGTTCAATTTAATTTAATTTGAACTGTTTTAAGACAGATTTCCACATTTAACCTTGTTTATAAACTCTATTGTTCACAGCAATACTGGGTAGTTAAGAGTCGAGCACACCCGGACGAGATCATTCTCACTTCTTGTATTTTTTCTTTAGCTCTTTTTTTATCACAACCCAAATTTCGTCATCAATTAAGAACATCAACTCGTTGTCGCAGTCGCCAACAAAGAAAAGTGCAAAAATCCAAGACATGGAAAAAAATAAGGCACGAAAATGAGGAAAATGCCATTTCCCCCCTTTGCTCCTTTTCCCTTTACCCTTTTGGTCCTTTTGGCCATGATGTAGCTATCGTAACTGGGCCTGCCCATACTTGTCATTATCCTTCGAGGACGTCGAGGACGCTGACACTTTTTCGTCATTACTGCTAAAAGCGTTAAGGAAAATGATGATGGCGGACGGGGAACTGGAAAAGAGGAGAGGGGAGACGAGGAGAGGAGAGTGGAGAATGGCGACAGGACAGGAAAGGACGAGGAAGAACAAAATGAAAAGAGTTTTATCAGACCAAAAATAAAAGAAAAAAAATAGAAAAAGTAGAGAGATCTTTAGCCCATCGAATACTAAATACCCTCTTCTATAAGCTGATGAAACATTTCAAAATTTTGCCAAATTTCAAGAAAAAGCAGAAAAAATTAATAAAATAAATAAAAAAACCAAACAACTCTTCATCTTTCCATCTTTATAAGTTTTTGACCGATTCAAGAACTTTATAGCAAATAAAACATACTAGGATTTTTACACAGGAGATTTAGATATTTTAATAAAAGGAAAAGAAAATTACAAATTGATTATTTAACTATTTTTTTTTTATTTACAGTCTGTAACTTAAAGTTAATGTAATTTCATTTTTTAATTATAATTTTCGTTTTAAGGTTTAGTTGTTAATTTTTAATGTAATCTAATGTGTCAATTAGTATAAACTTGGTTATAATTAATTAGCTCTCTAAATTGACTAAACACAGTTAGTCAAGTAATTATTTACATATATAAAATAAAATAAGAAGTCAAATACACATTTGTTTTTTCACGCAATGGAGTTATGTTAAACAGAATTAATAACAATAAAACTTTTATTTCTTTTTGTAGCTGGTTTTAAAAAAAAATTATGCAGCAAAACAAGATAAAGCTTTTATTATAACTAAAATAAAATGCATGCGTTTAAACAATTGCCTGACTAACTGTATATCAATATAGGCTCGAGAATTGTGAGGGCATCAAATAAAAATACCCGATGCCAGGACATTTAAGAAACATCAGAGAACGCAAGGCGCTGCCATTAAATCTGTGTAGGACACTGAAGGGCTGAGGGGCGGGGCAGGCCGAGGGGTTGAAGATGGAGTGGGAGGCGAAGGAGGAGGGGGAGGGGAGGGGGCAATGTTGTTGGCCAGGGTGCCAAAAATTGAGGTTATCGCTAGGACGACGATGGCGCTGGCAAAATAATAAGCAAGCAGAAGGACATTGTTGTTGTTGTCGATGTTGCTGTTGTTGTTGTCGATGTTGCTGTGGCTGTTGTTGTTGTTGTTGCTGTGGCTGTTGTTGTTGTTGTTGGAGCCTTGCAAATGCCAAGGCTCGTGGGCGGCATCTTAGCCAGGCTCATCAGGCGGGCAGGCGAACTGCCAGTCGCAATCTTCGTCCTGTCGTCCCTTCGCCTTGTCGTCCCGTCGTCCCGTCGTCCTGTCGTCGTCCTGCGTGTTGCACGCGTCGCTGCACTCAAAATGCCAAAATGTGCACCGATTGCCGTCGTCGTCCTGTGTCCTGCGTCCTTCGTCCTCCATCACTGTGCACTTTTCGTATGCGCTTCCTTCCTGCACACACACACACACACACACGCACACACACACACGCACACACACACACGCACACACACTTTCCACGCTCCTTTGGATCCCGACCAAAAACGAAGTTTTTCACAAGTTTTTGGCAGAGATTGATGAATTTTGATGATGTTTACGCGCAAAAGGAGAATTCTGTTATTTTTTTTCTTCTTCCATTTTTTTTTTTGGGAAATTTTATTTTCCCCAGTTGTTGTTGGGAAGCTAGCGGCATCCTTGAAATAACCTTAATCCCATACACAAGGGGCCAAAATGAATGATGTTTATAAGACGAGCATCGGAGCACAAGGAAAGAAGGAGAAGGAGAAGAAGCAGGAGAAGGAGAAGGAGCAGGAGAAGTCATCCAGCCACTCTTCTCTCCCCTTCCCCTTGCCCTTCCCCTTCCCCTTCCCCGTGCCCTTGTTTTACTCCTTCTTGTTCTGCAGCTTCTGCTTCGTTGCTGCATTTCGTTGGCATTGCGTTTCTACATTTCCACATTTCCCATTTCCCCATTTCCCACATTTCCCACATTTTCCGAGGCAAACGAACCGAACCCTAACCACGTTTTACGTTTCAAGGATAACGCATCCTTCTGTCTTGCTTTGCTCTTCTTGCCATTTTCTTTGGCCATCATTTTTACTTCTGGCTCGTTTTCTTTTTTGTTTGCTCTCTTGTCTTTTGTTTACCCCACATTTTGTGCGTTGCATTTTCATTTTCACTGCAATTTCATTTGCTTGCCACACGCGACGCAAAGTGGCCATTTTATTCCCCACCCACCACCACCCGCCTCTGCCCCTGTCACTCCCACGTTTTGAAAGGCGTAGGAAGGGGGCGTAAGCGGGGGGCGTGTGCGTGGTAATGCGTCTGTCGGTCGCCGTTGCATCTGCATCGCAAGGACGCATATTAATATCCTTACTTAGCTGTATGACGAGTGCTTAGCACGTTTTTCCACTGCCACTCCCACTCCCTGCCTCGCCCTTCATGGGCGGAAACGAGAGGAAAATGCCTTGGCAAGTGATTAGCGCCACTTCTCTCTCTCACTCTCTCTCACTCTTTCTCTCTCTTTCCATTTAAAATAACTGCTAAAAATAACAGGTGCAATTTTTGGGCAACTGCAAAAATGAATGAAAAACCTAAAAAGCAATAAAAGAAAAATGGAGGAGTGGGGAAGGGGGAAGGGGGTGGGAGGAGGAGGAAGGAGAGGAAAACAACAGATTAAATGCTGCCATTCAACATAATTTTGAGTTTAAAAATACAAAATGCTTTTCATTTATAACATATAGTAAGTGAGCACTGATGCCAACTTTTTTAGCCCCCACATTTAATTATTCAAAATGTTGAATGCTATTTAATCAATTTGAAAGACACACATCTCTTAAATTATATTTATTTTTGCAAGGCTATAAATGTTGAAAGTCAAAAGTTCACAAAAATTAGATTGCAATTTAGAGACGTTTGAGTAGACATTAAATGTGTAAATTTGTAAAATAATAGTACAATTTCAAAGTGTGTCTAAATGTCTTCCTAACTTTATTATTTGAATTATGAAACAAAATTTGCTTTCAAGCACTTATTGGTAGTTTTAATTTTGTATATCGTATGTGTGACACAAGTATGACACTCGTATATGGATGAGAATCATGAATTATTTTAATGTACTTTAAAATAAACTTATATGATACATGCGAAAGTTCTCAAAGAATTTTATTTTATTGGCATTTAAAAATAAATTTAATTATGCAAATTTCTTATAGATTTATATTTATAACTAAATAGAAACAATTATCGTATCCGATCCGATTTTAATTTCCATACATTTTATGTTTTGCTCATTTAAAAATCGGACCTACTTATGAAATATTGGAATAGAATAGGTGTTTTTTTTTTTTTAATTTTGATATGTGAGTATGATAATTAAATTAATCTTTGGCTGCATTAATTGTTCGGTTGAATGTACCTAAATATATATATATAGTATATCTCTTATCTGTAGCGATTACCCTGTCTCCCTCTGTATCTCCTTCTCTGTCTCTGTTCTCTATTAGAAGTTGTAGCTGTGAATATCGCTCATACCACACGTGCGCCCAGAGAGTCGCCAATGGCAATCGACGATGCGATGCTGCCATTCAAAAAGGGATTGCACAAAGTGCACAGCGGGGCGGCAAATGAATGCCAAACATATTCAAACACTCACACACACACATACACACACACACCCACACACACTGAGAGTAAGAGACACTGCAACAACAATAGAAAGACGACGTTTATGCAACAATCATTCGCTGCAAAAGGGAGGCCAAAAGGCAAAATGAAAACCTACCAAGTGTGTGTGTGTGTGTGTGTGTGTGTGTGTGTGCTGCACTTTGATGCTCTTATTGCGTTTCACACAACAACAAAGGCAAATCAAATGAAATGCCACACACAACAACAACAACAACAACAACAGCAACAAAATTGAAGGCAAAAATGCAAAGAAAAAATACACAGAAAAATACTAGAGAATACAATCTAAAAAATTGCCTGAGAGCCGCCCATGCAATTTGCAGTTATTGCGCACCCAACACACAGCAGCCCCCGTCCCCCTCTCTCTGTCCCCTTGGTTCTACCTTATTCGAACTCCACTTTATCCTTTTCACTCTCTCTCTCTGTCTCTCTCACTCCCCCTCTCTGTCTCTGTTTGGGCATCAGGACGAGGCTTTCATTTCATCAGACGAAATGTGCATTTGTTTTTTTGTTGTCTTCGTTTTCTTTTACTTGTTTTGCCTGTGCCCTTTGCATGCTAACGACGTTTTTGGCCAGGCCAGAATGAATGCCAGCACGTTGGCCCACAGAGAGAGGAAGGAAGAGGCGAAAGGGGAGTGGGAAGTGTGTGGGAGGGTGGAGGGGAAAACGTGGGTCAGGCATTGCCAAAAATTCAGCACGGACGCAGTTGGTCAGCTGCCACTCCACTTCACTTGTCTCTCTCTCTCTCTCTGTCTGTCTGTCTGTCCGTCTATTTCCCTATCTATGTGTGAGTGTGTGTGTGCGGGTGTGTGTGTGTGTGTGCACATCCTGGTGCGCACAAAAATATGCAACAAACTACTGTAGAGCGTGGCCCAAAGTGCAAAAGAAAATGTAAATGAAAGCAGCGCCCAGCAAAGTGAAAGCTCAAACAAAACAAGCAGAAGCAGAAGCAGAAGCAGAAGGGAAATAGAAAGAAAACAAGTGGAAAAAGGAAAAACTAATTCGATTAATCATCTGGCTGAGGCACAGGCAGCTTCAGCTTCAGCTTCAGCTTCAACTTCAGCTCCAACTCCTGCTGCAGCTTCTGGTTGGTCAAAGGAGAACGTCACACACACACACACACACACACACACACACACACATTGCAGTTGTTGTGCTGCTGCCATTTGATGCCTGGACAACAGTTTTTATTTATTGCTGTTGTTGTTGTTGCTCCTGATGACTGTCGAAAATGCACGATAAAAAAAGAATTTCTATTCCTGCAGCGACTCAAAGTCTGTCAATCGGTGCAGAGTAAAGACTTGCCAGATACCCTTTAAATACAGTAACATACCCTCTTCAGTCTTTTACCTCATTTTCTCTCCCTCCCTCTCTCTCTCTCTCTCTCTCCCTCCCTCTCTCTCTCTCTCTGATGTTTGACATCTGATATAGACTGTAATAAGTTTAACATTTAATTTAAATTCAACATTTTTTCGGGTCCTCCAGGGTCACATCTTTCTATTTTATTAAGTGTGCAATTCGTGAGCAAAACCCTCCTCCATTGTTACTTTGTTCTACTTTATCTATTGGCTTCGTTTAGTTCTTATATAAGGAACAAACACACCTCCATTGTCACTTGGCTGATATAAAAATAAAATTTGATAATATTATGCTTGAACGGATTTATTAATTTGTGTTATTCTCAGGCTTAAAATGAAGCTCGTCCTCCATTGTCACATTGTTATGATATTTGAAAGCTTCTTCAGCTGAAGACCGAATGTGAATGATGAGTATCTGTGAGTGAGTCAAGAGGTCACATCTACCCGGTTGCACGGCAGCTGCTACAGGTCGACGAATCGACGACGCATGCACCAAGTGGCAACAAGGGAACCAGGCAGCGGAATGGGGCAAGTGACGAGGGGAAGGTGCCCAAAGTGTTGTTGTTGTTGTTGTTGTTGGTGTTGAGCAACCAATGTGCAGGCAATATTGCAATAGGCTCAACACAGTGTCCACAGTGCGTATGCGCAATGTGCATTTTCGAGTAGAGCGAGAAGTTGGCCACACACACTGCCAGTGGACTGGGCCTAGTGGTGGAGGTGGGGCGTGGGGGGAGTGGAGTGTGCAGAGTGGGCATGGTCAACGCCTACGACTGCAGCTGGGCGAGTCTGGCAATTAGACTAATTGCTAAGCATGCTGTTGGCCATTTGCATTTGCAAGCAGACAGAGAAAGAGACAGAAAGAGAGAGTGTGTGTGTGTGTGTGTGTGAGTGTAAGAGACAGCTGAAAAGGGTGGGGGGGGGGGGTAGGCAGACGAACTGATGACGCTAATCGTTCAAACGAAATCAGAAACAATTCATTTGCACAACAAGCGCCCAAGTCGCAGCTTCAAGTCCAACTTGCAACTCGCAACTTGCAACTTGCCACTCGCCACTCTCCTTGAGTCTCTCTCGAGTCTCGAGACGAAGTCGCAGTCGAAGTCGAAGTCCAAATCGAAGTCAACGTTGTCGTCGCGCCAGCGAGATTATCTTAATTCACGTTGTGGGAGACTAATGAGTGCAAAAGTTGCCAACGTGCTGCACCAACAACAACAACAACAACAACAGCAACAGCAACAACAGCAACAACACCAACAACAACAACAACAACAGCCTTTCTCTTCAGATGCAGACCAAAGACTCCAAGTGCCGAGTCTCAGTCTCCTGATTCCATCCATCCATCGATGTGGCATGTGGCATGTGGCAGGCTGGACAGTGGGGCATAACATGCGTGCGGGCACTTTAATTGAATTAGAGAGTCAAGTCAAGTCAACTCAAGACTCAAGTAGAACAGAGAAACGAGGAGAGAGAACTGAGTGCAGTGAGAAAATATCGAGAAGCAACGAGGAGAACTTCGAAGCAGCGGAGAGAAGCGTACACTCTGCAAATAGAATGGCAATCAAATTTAGATATTTCACCTTAAACAAAACAAAAGAATGTATGTATGTATGAATGTGTATGTATTTAATATGGCCAAGATACTCCATAAAGATCCTACGAGAACACTAAAAAGGTTTAAAAACAGCTTAGTAAAAAACAATATATTGCCCATCTGAATAATTTAAATATTACTTTCACGAATATAAAAAAACAACTCTTAGAGACGTTTTTACGTATACATTTTATTTAACATATATTTTAAAGTTTGACATTTTTAATAGTTATTAAACACCTTATTTAGACATTTAAAAAACGGACCTTTTTCTCAATTTGTATTTTGATAAATAGCTTTATTATTACACAATTTTTGAAAGATTTGCGGAAAACAAATTTCAATTATTTTGTTTTCTAATTGTTTGAAATTAGTTGCAATGTAAAATTAATTTCTAAATTTAAAAGAAAAATGTCATTTCAATAACATTACCAAAGAAAAAAGTTGTTGTTAATATTAGATACTCGTCTTTTTGCTCAGTGTAACGGTTTAAGGTCTCTGTGTTCCATTTTGAAGTCAGCTCGCAGTTGTCGATCTGTGCGTTTCAAAAGCGCATTAATTGTCAGCTTTGCAAACTGAGGGAATCCTTTTATTTTATTTTTGTATATTTTGTTTTTGTATATTTTTTTCTTTGCCAACCTGGTCAACTTCTCAGCTCTCTTATCTCTGCCAACGATGCGTTGATTCCCCGTCGCCTTCCGCTTCTCATTCCCCCCTGGTTCCTCATTGGCCTTGCCATCGTATTCTCCATTTCCATTTCCATTTCCATTTCCATTCTCGCGTTGTGTCGCTTTTAATTAAGCATAAATTTCATCACATAAGATACGAGGCAGTAAAGTGAGGCACGCATGTTCTCTGTCTCTCCTTTTGCCTCTCAGTCTCTCTTTATCTTCGCCACTGTCTCAGTCTCCGTCTCAGCTTATTGATGTTGCAGCAACATGCACACAGAACGTTGCAAGTTGCCAGTTGCAAGTCTGAGATGCATTATGACAGCTTCTAATTGATTGAGCCGTTTCATTGGTTGGCCGCATCCAAAACTTGAGCTCAAGTAACGCCTGCTGCCTCTCTACTCAACTTGCCACAACTTGCCACAATTCTCCCTTTCCCCAATCTTCATTCTTTCTGCCCCTCTTCTGTCAGTTGTGTCGCCTGTTTGCCAAGCTGCAAATTGATTGTGCGCCATCTGACGCCGTCTAAGAAAAATGAATGCCCATCAAAAGAGCGCACTCCACGCACAAACTGTGACTGTCACTGTGACTGTGATTGTCACTCTCACTAAGACTTGTGCCACAAGTTTCTGTCCTTCGACTCACAGTTGTCAGTGGCTTTTCAACAAGTGGTGCACCTCAAGAATACAACTGCAAGTGGCGCCATCTAGCTGCTATCGATTGCTTAATTCTATTGTCAACAAGTCGAGCTCCCGACTATAGGATACCCGTTACTTATTTAAATAAATCTCAAATTTTGCATTGGCAATAGTCCAAAAGCAGTATTTACTCTCAATAAAAAAAACACACACAGAAATGGGCAATTTATGATAAATTTAGGTGAACAAATTTTAATAAGGGGGTCACCACTACTTTTTTTTTATTGAATATGGAAATTTGAATTAAAAATCAACATATTAGTGACAATATGCACAAAACAACGATGCAAAAGATCATTTTGTATTGAATATTTCCCAATTTCAAAATTCAATAAAAACACTAATGGAGACTCCCGAAAACTTTGTTCACCTAAATTCATCATAAATCGCCTATCTTTTTTTTCTTTGAGCGTAGATACTGCTACTAGACTCTTGGCAAAATATTTTTCATTGCATGCTTTTAGGTACTTAGATACATATCTTAAAAACTTTAATCAGCCATTACCACCTTTCTATTTGTGCAATCTTGTATCGATTTAGTAGAACGATAGGTAATAATAGTTGTTAACGGTAATTAGTAAAAGAATCCTAAAAAATTCGACACAAATTTGATCTGCGTGGGGCTTGTAGAATTCTGTGTGACAAATTTGGTTGCTCTAGCTCTTATAGTTTCTGAGATCTAGACGGACAGACGGACATGGCTATATCGACTCGGCTTTTGATGCTGATCAAGAATATACATATATACTTTATGGGGTCGGAGATGCTTCCTTCCTTGTTACACACATTACAATGAATACAATATACCCTTTTACTTTTTTTAAATAACGGGTATAACAACAATTGAATCGACAATTGAATGAATTGAATTTTTTGAAAAAGTTTTGGATTTTAAAACTCTTAATTTCGCTGGGCTTTGGTGCAGACGCCGATCAGTGAAAATATTTGTATCGGAATTCGATTGATTTGTCTTCGAGGTCAAGAAAGTTGATTGATAATGAAAATTTCATCCTTTTAGCTCTAACCGTTTGGACTCTTTACTCATTAACATAGCCAAAAAAAAAGGAATTATGTAAAGATTATATAAAGATAACCGTTTAGAAAAAAAATGTTAATATTAAAAACTATAATATTTTTTTTACTCGCTATCAGTATTTCCAAAATTTCTTTAAGTTGTGATTTGTTTTTATATTTTGATTACTCTATAAAAGTAATCCACCATTTGTTGTCATTGCACTCTAAAAATAATCGATGCGTTATCGAATTCAAACCTATCGATGACTCAACAGCTAAATTGAACACTTTAATTTGTAACTTTGCTTTTTGCATTTTGGCTAACAATGTGGCCACTTCCGCAATTTTGGCCATAAAAATAATAAATTTTTTTTTGTTTACTTTTATGATTTTTGCCTACATTTTGGCCAATAGGGGAACGAGTTTTGGGCCACGCTGGATGTCAGGCTCTGCCTTGGCACCTGCTGCTCTCGATGTCTGCGGCTTGGGTCAATGACATTGTTGTTAGATGGCAACTCTGTCCAGTTGCCTGTGCCCCTGGTGGCAACCTTTGTTGTTATTGCTTTTGTTATTACAGTTCGCTTGCCTGATAAGGGAAGGGTGGAGTAAATTGGCGACTTTCGGTGATAAGAGCAGCAGACGACGCTGCTCCGTCCATGGACATGGACATTTGACTGGCTGACAGGGACAAACACCTGTCTACCTGTCTACCTGTCTGGCCCTGGCCCTAGTTTCAGCCGCAGGCTCAGGACCACCAAAAGGAACAGAAGCGGGAACAGGACCTGCTCCTGACTCAAAAACTGAGCCATGAGTTGCTCTGATTTTCTTTTTTCCCATCATCGTTTGAAATTGTATCGCATTTTTTTAAAGGATATTGTTTCAAATAATTCAAACTGAAGCCAGGACCATCAGACAGCCACCTGCCACCTGCCACATGCCACATGCCACCTGCCACACGCTACTCTTGCCTCTCTCTATCTTTCATTCGCTCTCTCTTTCGCTCTTTCCATCTGCTCGGTTAATGTTTGTGCCAATATTTTGCGGCCAGGCTACGAGGATGCGGATGTGGCTGTGAAGGAGGCTTCTGGTCAGCTGCAAGAGAGCGTGGGTGGCGCCTCCAACGGTCGCCAACGTCGCCAACGTCATCATCATCGTCATCGTCATCATCATCGTCATCATCATGGTCGTCAGTGTGTCCAGTGAAGCGTGATGTCGTCTGACATTTACGGATATGCATCGAGGGACTGGGAACACAACCGACCAACCGACCAACCGACACACAACAACAACAGCATCAGTTTTTGCTCCAGCTGGACAGCTTCCCACACTCCCTGCACACATTTGCATGCATCTGTGTATATATGTGTGTCTCGGAGTGTGTGCAGAAAAAAACGCGAATGCGAACGTTTCTGGCATCGGCTTTGGCCACGGCTTTTGGATACTTCATCTCCTTCTCCTTCGCCTTCTCCTTTCTCTTCTCCTTCTCTAACTTCATCTGCATCTCTTTCTCTCTATGTATTCACCGTATTTGCTTTTACTTTATATGTGGCACCTCCCAAATTCTCCCGCCTCATTGCCAACACACACAAAAAATAACAAAAGAAAAAAATTAAAAAAAAATTTGCAAAAATTTGGTTAACACAAAAAAAGTCTCTTTGTACAGTCGCCATCGATGGATCCATAAGAATATGTGTGCCCATCATATGCCCCACCTGCACAGGAATACCCTTAACAGAAGCTCTTCACTCACTTTAAACTGTAGCTGTTGTTCTTTTTTAAGCATCTAATATTTGCAAAGAAAGTAGTCGATTCGTTTAAAAAATGTCTTAAAACCTAAAAACTGATTAAACAATTTGCTGATAAAAACTGTTTTTAAGTTGGTAATATATAAAAATAAAGACAAATTAAATTTCTTTTAAGTCTATTATTCTTTCTTACAATGCATTTGAAAATGATTTGCAGGTTGGGTAAATTTGAAAATACTATTAGGAAATAATTTACGAAGAAGTTTTTGTAAATCAAAAAAAAAAATTATAAATAAATTCTATAGTACATTATAATTTTGGGGTATCTTAGTGGGAAAGCATATGTATGGATCTATTTTAGAATGCGAACTTTGTTTTGCACTTGAGCAAGTAAGAAAAAGTAAATGTATTTTCAAGTGGTTATAGGCTATTTATAGACTATTCAAACATTAATATATTACCATTTATTATTAATTTGCAGAGCATTGGCAATTCGACTTGATCCCAGTTCTTCTTCGTTTTCATTTTTTGTTGTTATAACAGACAACTTCCAACTCGAACTCCAGCTTCAATTTGAACTGGAGTTGGCCATTGAGGATGTGGATGTATCGTCAATATTTCGTACCTTTATCAAAATTAAATTCCAGCTTTGAACGTGCCTATGTTTTCATAATAATTCTCAGCGTTTTTTCAGCTCAAAAACGAATTTCGTTTCTATTTTTTTGTTGTCTGTCTGGCCAAACTTTAAAAAGCGATTGTGAAGCGAACGAGTCGCGATTTAAGTACAATGAAGTTTTCTTTATGTGCCATGTGGCAAGTGGCAAATGCGGCGTGTGGCATGTGGCATGTGGCATGAGCTTGAGCCTATCAGCAGCGGGCTGTGACTGAGGCTGAGGTTGAGACTGAGACTGAGATCACTGCAAGGGTTGCAGGCTAAAAAAGTGCAGTGTGCCAACCCTTGATGAAGTCGTTGCAGTTGTTGTTGTTCTGGTTGCTCTGGTTGTTGTTGTTGTTGTTGTTGCTGATGAGGACGCATGGGAACAAAAGGCAAATCCGCCAGTCGTCGCTTGATGAATGTTGTGCCGCTTGCCCATCTTTTTTTTTTCGGCTGGCACATTCACATTCACAACCTTCCCTTCCCTTCCCCTCCCGCTCGCTCGCTCTGGTTGCCTGCTCATCAATCCCCCGCCCACTGCGGTGGAGTGTCGGCTCATCGATGGCCAAAAGCCGCAACCAATCGGAGGGCGAGTGCAGCGTGCAAAAAAACGCAGCAACGGCAGCAGCAGCCAAAGAAAGGACACGGCCAGGACACGTTGACCAGCCACAATCGCAGCAGCGGCAACGATGACGACGTTGACCAGAGGGGGGGTTGCTGAAGGGTTGCAGGGGGAGCGAGGGAGGGAGGGAGGGGCAGTTGCAGATGCGGGTGTGAAGCGAGCGTCGCGTTGCGATTTGCATGCGTCGCATTCATACATACGTATGTATGTAGATGCCACAAAATGTGGCAAGGGTGGCACACCAACGAGGCGGGCTGAAGGGCGAGCAGTAAAGGGTGCGGGGTGCGGGGAGGGGCAGGGGAAGGACTGATTGGTGGCAGCCCTTTTTTCTTTTTGCTTGTGTGCCGCGTGCACGTTAATTACTGCAGTGTGTGTGTGTGTGTGTGTTGTGTGTGTGTGTCTTCGATGGCTGTGCATTTCACATCTGCATACATACATACATATATACATATATGTTGGTGTGTGTGCTGTTCATCAATTTACCATGGATTGCAAAGTGAAGTCTCAATCAGCAGCAGCAAAGAATACAAAAAAAAAAAGAAAACAAAAAACCAGAAAATCACGCGCAAGTGAGACGGCAAGCCAATGCAAGCGAGACAGCAATAGCGTGTGTGTATTTTCCAATTTTTAAGCAATATGTATACATATATTTTTTTCATATGTGTGTTTTGCAACGAAACGAAACTACACGAAGGGAGAGGGGCGCCAATCACTCTTCCCTCTCTAACGTCCTCTCTTCCGCCCCACCAGCACCCCCCTCCAACCCCTCCCTCCCTCCCTTAACCTCTCAGTGCCAAGCTGCTTCATAATAATTGAATTGGAAAAAGTAAAGCAAAGAGGCAGAGGGTGTAAAGAAAAGGTAGGGAAGAGGTGCAAAGCAGAATAGTGTAGAGAGGGGAAAGAGGGAAGGAGGAGGAAGGAGACGTAGGGGTCTGGTCGGTTTGACGCTGCGCGACCACAGTAAAATTCTAATTAAACAGTATATGGATGTTGTCCAGGACCGTTGATAGTCAGTTTCGATAATCGCACACACACATACACACACACATGCAGCTTGTTGTTCCTAATTGGAGTACATTCATAAACCATCATCATCATCATCATTTCCATCAACCAAACTTCCACTCATACCAATAACCACATCATCGTCATCATCGCCATAAACCATAAGCCACAACTACCTTCGATTTGCCAGTTGCCAAATACTTAATCTCCATTTAATTGGCGAATATTCCAACAACTATTAACGAGTGCAAAATATAGTATATAAGTAGAGGCTATTTTTTATTTGAATTACTTGTGTCTGTAGCGAATTTCATTTTGCAGAAACTTTCACAATTTAAGCTGATTTAAAGCTCTTTGAGCCTCATAGCCATAATTGTTCGGTTAAAAATTTTATAATTCTATTATATTGATTGGGTTTTTCTGGGTTTTCGCCAATCCTAGCAACAAATGTTGGGCCAATCATTTTCTTTTTCATTTTAGATTCCCGACAGTTTTAATTCTAATTTATTTTGTAATTTAAATATATACATATAAACACTTTTTTAACTTTAATGTCATATTTTTAAATTAATTGTTCTGTCGGTTGCTTTTAGCCTGACAATAAATAAAAAATAAAATAAAAATAAAATATAATATATATATTCTAATACATAAGTTTTATTCATCATCTATATAAGTATTCACTAAAGTAACCAAATATAAAAAAGAATATTTGTAATTACAAAATATTGTATTCAGTTCATAAGTCGCATTGTATTTAAAATTATAAATATGAACAGAACAAAAAAGTATTTCAACATTTCGCAGCCGGTAGGACTCGAACCTACGCTCCCAGAGGGAATCTGATTTCGAGTCAGACGCCTTAACCACTCGGCCACGACTGCTTCGATCACTGCGGCTGCCAATTGTGCGTTATCAGCTCAAGCGTCGGCAGCGACGTCTGCGTTGTAAATTGTTCTATTTTTAGACACGGACGTCACACAATAGAAATCAAATTGATTGCCAAAAAATTTAACTGTTAGCCATAACATTCCTTTATGAGTAAATAGTTGCCTAGAAAATGAGCTGACAGTTTGAATACCATCTAACAAAAAGTATATTATTTATATTAATTCTATTATAATATTTATTAATGCTTATTATAGTTATATTCTTGACAAATATCAACAGTCGAGTCCGCATATCTGTCTGTATGAACGCGTCGATTTCTTAAACTATAAGAGCCAGACACACTAAATTTGGTATGAAGACTGCTGTTCACCATACGTAGACTAAGTATATATCAAAGTTCACATAACCATAATATTGGTAGTTATATCCACTCTCTGTTAACTGTTGATAGCTAATAGGCATTTATGCAAAGATGTTTCTTTTGAGTGCACTAAAAATCTCTAAGATATAATGAATCGAAATAAAAATGATGTCGTTAGTTTTCGATCAATTAACTAGATTTTTTTCTTGTTCGCTCGCATTCTCTCCGTTTGTCTCTGTCTCCGTTTCGGGACCAAACGGAATTTCAGCGCAGTTTCCGATAAGAAACTTTCTGTCTGTCTCTCTGTCTGTCTCTTTGTCTGTTTACAGTTCACAGTTCGCAACTCTCAGTTATCGCGTTTGATTCTCAGTTCTCAGTTCTCGTTTCTCTAGTTCTCCTCCGTGTTCAGCTCTTCAGTTCTCAATTCTAAGTTCTCAATTGTCAGTGCGCTGTGTGTGGCAAGCGTAGGTGTGTGCAACTCTGCCCCCAAGTCGATGAAAAAGTTTCGACAGGTTTCACATTTTAGGCCGCGAACAGTGCAACCAAAAACACTGACAACAACAACAAAAACAACAACGACGAAATTACAAGCAACAAAACAAAAACAAAAATGCGAGGCAACAAAAAATATTGTCGCCGTTGCAAAAAGTTTGGCGAGGGTAACTACGAGTACACCTCTCGAAAGCCCTCAATCAAAATGTTAAACGGTAATGCTAATGGTTAATGGTAACGGTAACGGTAACGGGGGCGTTGCACAGTGGGACGATTGTGGAATCCACTTATAAAGCTAATTTTAATGTCTTTAGAACTATTTGATTTGGATTTGTTGCATTTCTTTTTATTTTCCATGATTATGATGATGATGATGTATGAGTATACATTTTTTAAATAACATACATTAAATTTCCCAAGGGTTTGCTTAGCAGCTTTTTTAAGTTTATTATTGCAGAATAATAGGTTTTTATTTTATTTCTTTTTTAATGAACATAATTTTATTTATTTACATAATAATTTATATTACATAGCTTAAAAAAATTTAAAACTTTTTTTCGAGTCTAACAATCAAAGTTACTCGACAACTCCAAATTCTAAAATTCGGACAAAAAATATGACATTATTCTCATGGCATCGGACGACAGTGGATTGAGTGATGATTTCGTTTCGCTCAAAAATTTTCAGATGAATGGACTGTGGCACAGAGAAATGAAATTTACGTGAAAGTCAAGTGGAACAGATTTCTGTATAAGTCGAATATTTCCATAACTCCAACCTTTTCTTTAAATTACTGAGATTCGAGTTAGGGTAGTTCGACTGTATTTTAAAAATCTTTTTTTAACTTCAACAACTTTGTCTTTTTATAATAAATTATTTTAAGAAATAATGTTTTTAAAGAATTCATGTTTTGCCAAGTGGCATGACAGGTTTTGACCACTGTGCAGCGTCTTAAGCGTGTTGTTTGAGACTGTATGTCTCTATGGGCTTCTGGCATTCGTATTGCACTCTGGGCCAAGTCAAGATGTCGACTTCGACATCTTTGTGGCTCATCCTCTTGTGTTGAAGGCACCTCATCCACATCCACATCCTCATCCTCATCCTCAGGCTGCCAGACGCCGTTATGTCTCGCAAAGTTTCAACTGGCAACAACAACAACAGCAACGAAACAACAAAGTTACTGAAAACTGGTTCTGCAGCATTGTGTGTCATATTTTTCTTAGGGTTTTTTTTTTTTGTCTTCACTGTCGTGTTAGCTCTGTGAAAATATTTCATATAATTTATTGTAAAATTATTTCCGTTTTCTTTACTTGCCTGCTTCGACTGAGCTTTCTTCAGTCCCTTTTTTTTCTTTTTTAATTTTTCTATTTCTTTTTTAAATATTATTTGCCAAGTTGTCTTTGTCTTTTTTTAAGGTTTTTGTGCTCACTTGACTGTTGGCTGGGCACAAAAAAAAAAAAAAAAAAAAAACACGGCCATCAAGCATTTAATTGGCGTCTATTTATGTTCAGATAGCACATCGTATCCCAAGATCGTGCACCGACTGAGTGACGACAGCGCCGAAAGAAGCCAAGAAACCGAGAATCGAAAGGAAGACGAAGACGAAAACAATGAAAATTGATATTGAAAAATCTCTGTTTGCAGGTTTGGTATTGAGGTGGAAATCTTAAAGGCAACATCAGCGACCATCGATCCATCGATCCATCGATAACCGATCGAATACGAATCCGTTCCAATTTCGATTCCATTTTCGATTTCAATATCGCTGCGATTCTGACTTCATTAAATGCGATTCTCTCATTACGCATATGAAAAGCTGCTGCGATTTGCATGACATTCTCTCTCTCTCTCTCTCTCTCGCCCGCCCGCTCATCACTCGCTTGCTGTCTCTCTCTGGTCTGTTGTGTTGTGTTGTGTTGCATGCCCCTTGTTGCTATCTCGATGCGCGGTCACATCACAGCCGCTGCAGCAGCAACATAAACGCATCGCCAGCGGCAATGTTGTCACGCTTTGTTATTGCATGCTGCATGCTGCAAGCTGCTTGTTGCACGTTGCACGTTGCACGTTGTGGATGGTGCGCCTGCGCAATCGCCAAGCTCCAAGTCTGTCCATCATTATGTCAACGCGCTGAATGCGCATGTCAATCAAGATGAAGTGCCGCTGATAACTCGACTGCTGCCTCAACTTTGATTCTCTCTTCTTCATCTCCTTCCTCTTGTTGTCGTCTTCTTCTTCGTATTGATACTCGGCTCTTGTTGTTGTTGTTGTTGTTGCTAGCAGGCGCTTGAGTGCCCCATTGGGCCTATCAAATCTACAACTGATTATACTCCCAACATATCCACAATGGAAACTTAATGGGCCAATCAGCCTGGCTCAGGGATGTTCCTCGCTATTTATTTTATTACACTTTACACTCAAGTTAGGGAGACTTCGAGTTATGGAATATATTTTTTTTAATTTTTTAAAAGACACTACAATTTTATTCAATCATAAATACATAACGAATTGCAACTTTTCTTGTTATTTTCAACAACAAAAATTCCAGATTGTTCAAGACCTGTCGAAATTCTGAAAAATTTTTTTTTCGTTCTTTTGCTGAATCCCGAAGAAGTTCCCGATTCAAATGACATCACAATTAATTTTCCATTTTTTAATATAATGAAAACAGTTTTTGATGAGATACCATATTTCAATTTGTTTGGTCCAGTTTCGAATATTTTAATAAATAAGTTTAAATATTTCTTAAAGCGATAAGTATTTTAATACACATGATGGTGCCATTTTAAATACATCACGAACATCTTTTCTATAGCAATTTCACAAGCTTAAATAATTGTTGATGCAATATTCTATCATATTGCATCCCCATATGTTAATGTACATCAGCGGTGGGCACGCAATGGCTCCGGGAGACAACAAAATACTCTAACCCTAGAATAAAGATTAATTACGTTATTGACGCTAAACAAAAAACAAACAAAAAATTTAAATTCATAAATTCTGAGACCTCAATTGAAAGTCTTAAGTTCAAAAATGTGGCTAAACTTCGAAATAGGTATTATGCCTAAAGGTCTTTAGAAAAATAAAATCGGATAGTATTTATTTAATTATTAAATTATTTATTTATTTATTGACAACTATGTAGAGTTGACACACTAATTCAGTATATTATGTCAATCACACAGAATGTTGTTATTTGTAAGGGATTTTTTAGTTAATACAATATTTTCCACTTTAAGCTATGGCAATTAACTTAATTGTGTTTATGATACTTATACAGAAGATATTATTAAGCTAAGTTTGCTCCCAGCAAATACTCATATTAAATGCAAGTCAAAAGTAAATTCATTGCTCTTTAGAGCTGTCAACTGTCCTATTAAAATCGTCTTATTTTCCCCTTATGATATATATATGTATAGTTTCCAAAATATACCTGAATTTCACTAGACCGAAATTCTCAAATTTATCATTTTGCGTTTAATTGTGCCGTCGCAGGGCGTTCGATTTATGAAAGTTACTCGAAATCAGGCCAACGATATTTATCAGCTGCAGGAATTACTTTGCAGACATTGGCAATACATCTCAATGGGGTAAACAAATATACCCATATTAGTAGCTGGGTTAAAAGTCCCCCCGGGACCATTCCCAATTCGCAATTCTTAACCAATTCTCTTGGTTGTCTGACTCGTGTTCTTTTTTTCTCTTGTTCAGCTGATACTTTATTTTCTGGCTATAATTTTTTATTGCTCGCCAGCTCCCTTCAGTGAACGGGTACGAGTACACGAGTATATATCTTTTACAGTTGTGTTGTGCTGTGTTGTACCTATTATATTTCGATGTTTTCCGTGTCCGTCCCTCGCCATCGCACGCCTTCAGAAGTATTACAACGCGATATTTATTCTTGTGTGTCAGCTATAAACGTGAAATTTACTGCGGAATGTCATTTAAAGTACAAACATTTTTTCGGCAATGCGAGTATTACTCGTATTTGTGAGCCACGGTCACAGGACAACACAGAAGCCCCACAAACAGGCTCTATCGCGACTCTGACATACCCTGTTCTCGTTTCGAATTTCTTTTTATAAATTTCTATTCTTTCACTTATGTGTAAAATTGCCGTATATTAATTATCGGCCGTCTTTTTTTTTTAATATAAGTTGAAAAATTTTCATTAAAAGTCTGCACGTGTAAATGATGCAGCTATAAAAATTCTAAATATATTTATTCATATAATGCATAAAATTATGGTGAGTAAATTAATAAGTGAAATAAAATAAAAGGCTTAAGCAACGAGCCCATCACTCAACTGAAGCAACAGTCGAGCATACCCGCATGGCCACATGAATGCGGGGTATCCCTTAACAAGGCCCGCATCCAGGCGGACCAAACGGTTTCCATGCACGCCAAATGAAGCCGTCGATGCCGCCGCCGGGCTCGGCACACATATAGAAAGAGATGGACAGAGAAAGAATGGGAGAAAGAGAGACAGACAGAGAGAGAAAGAGAGAGAGCGAAAGTTCAGAGCCAGAGGCAACAGTCACAGTTTTTGCCGTATTTTATAATCCTTTTCCTTTTGGCCGTGCCAAATAAAATAAGACAAAAACCCAACAAGGAATACAAAGGAGCGCGACATTTGTCTGTCTGTCTATCTGTCTGTCTGTCTGTCGCCCCTCCATATACATTCTCTCACTCGTTTATTCATTCATTCTCCTTTCTCTAGTTCCAGTTCTAGTCGCCGTCTCGGGTTTCGCCTGTTTGTCATTATGTCCATGCTTCCGGATTATATTTTGGTAGGAATTTTGTTTATTTTCCCGTCTTAACAGCTGTCGCCCACCAACCTGAAACGTGGCCAAAAGCAAGCGACCCGCAATCCCTTTAATTTCGTCAAGTGGCCTAATACCGCTCCACTAAGTGGGGCTAATCAGCCAGCCACAAGATTCAAATCTCAAACGGATGTCGCCGGTTCTGTTTACAAGGTGAATCCCCTTCCCCTTCCCCTAACCCGCCCTCCCTATCTCCCTCTGTTCTCTTCAGTCCTCCCTCTGGTTGTCCCGCTCTCTGCAGTACCACAAAGCAAAGCAAATTCAAACCAAACCAAACCAAACCAAGGGACAGCCTTGTGAAAATTAATTATTAAGGCATTTCGAGGCATGGAACAGCACTAAATACTCATACACTGTAACCAAAAATAATCATATAAAAATTCAAGTCTGGATTTTGACATGTTTTTTTTAATATATTTAATTAAATCAATGCAATTTTTGAACTAGAATATTCAAAAAATCGTTGATTGCACTGAAAACATTCTTATAGAGCCCCGACAATCAAAATATGTGCGGAGAAGAAATTGATAATTCCGGAATTCCGAGTTTTTTTTCTGTGCACTTCAACTTATATTCATACTCGTGTATTCGCCTTGATATGAAATAAACTGTCTGGCTATAGAATTTCAAGTGGCGCTTTGCTTCCTCCATTTCTCTTCTCCATCTTTTCCCCCTCGTTTCTTGTCCTCCATCTCCCGCTTCTTCTTCGACAGGCCGACGGCCGTGTGATGTTTAACACCTTTCACCTGAGCTCGACCTGTTGGATAGCCCCGATTCCAGACCTGACAAGTTATATGCTGCACTGTCCATCCCAACTCGAGTTGATACGACAGTTAAGCAGGCTTAATTCCTTTTATGATCTAAACTACGTAGCAAAGTACTTGTTTTAATTATTGTTAGACCTTATTTACATATAGAAAGATTAATAGTGGCTTTACTGATAGATATCTCTACTAAACTTATTCTGATAGTATAATCTATATAAATTTTCGTTTCAAGTTGTCGTATAAAGTTAACAACTTTTCATAGTTTTAAGCAGCGGTGGGCACGAAATCTGAATTCATTAGCAGACGCTGGCTCCCGGAGCCATTGCGTGCCCACCGCTTTTTTTTTAGATTTTACACTAGTGCTGAAATTTGTGATATTGCAATTAGGTCAGTGTAACCGTTGTGCGTCAGGTTCCCGCTAGTGACCAAATTACAATAATACAATCATTTTCAATGAATACAATTTCCGCTAGTGACGAATGTAAGTATGTGCTGATGTTTTCTGTATAACTGAACTGTTGTGATAAAGGCTACTTATTCAAATGCCAAGCTCGCAACTAACGCTAGTGACAAAAGTCGATTGTGAAATAAATCAAAGAGATAACTTCGTAACTTTAGTCACTAGTCGCTGATCTGTTATGCACTTTGACAAATAATTGTTTTGAGCTAAAAAAAAGTGTGCACAGATTTGTTTGATTTCACAATGAATTCTTTTAAGTTGCTCTAAGATATATTTATATCTTTCTATCAATTATCTAAGCTAAACAATCATAGATATTATTTTTTAATTTATGCCAATCATTTCGCTGGTCGCCGCTTTCTTAATTGCGTGCCTTTAATGACAGCGCTCCAATTAAAGCGGCGCCGATTGTCAAAACAGCGGCCAATGAAATGAAATGCGATCCAACAACCAGAAAGAGATGCAAACACACACACACAGACAGAGACACACACACATGCACAGAGTTGAAAGCTTCAATTTACCACCCATTGTGCCTTATGGCAACAGGCAACAGGCAACGTGCCACATGCAGCCGAGTCGAGTCGAGTCGAGTGGAGTGGAATGGAGTCGACTCCAAATTCGAATCCGAGGCAAACGATGATCCGCAAACAGACGCAAACGGGCCAAAACATTTTTTAATATGCAAAAGACGCACGCAGCGATCGCGCCACCTGTTGCATGTGGCAGCAACAGACAAGCCTACGGCACTGGAAGGTAGAGGGGCGGGAGGAGGGGAGAATGGGGATTGGGATTGGCAGCGGCAGCGGCAGCGGCAGCAGAAAGCGTGGGATAAGCAAATTTCTTGATTTACGTTTTGTTGTTGCCAGTTGACAGGCTGGACAGTCGGACAGTTGGACACGGGGGTAGAGTGAGTGGGGAAGAGGAAGGGGAAGTGGAAGTGGAAGGGGATCTTGGTCGATTTACAGTTTTACAGTTAAGCAAATCGCTTGAATTAATTGCGCGCGTGGCGCTGATAAAAGCAGCTGCCTGTCCAACTGCAACTTTCAATTAAGTCGTCGGCAATTGGAAGCCCCTTCGGTTGCCCCTTCGAGACCCCTTTGGTTCCCCCTTCGAGACCCCTTCGGTTGCCCCTTCGAGACCCCTTTGGTTGCCCCTTCGAGACCCCTTTGGTTCCCCTCTCGAGACCCCTTCGGTTCCCCCTTCGAGAAATGCCCTTTTGCCCCGGGGGCAGCAATTGATCTACCCTCTACCTGCGAACAGGTCGCCAGTTGCCTCTCTTTATGTCCCTCTCCCTCTCCAACTTCGTCTCCATCTCCGTCATCGTGTCCATGTCCATGCTCGCGCCCCTGCCACATGCCACATGCCACATGCCACATGTGTGCGTGTTCCTGTTAACTGAATGCAATGAAAAGGTGCGATATCTTCGCTGAACAGCAGCCAAAAATGTGCCAAAGTGTCAATCAGTCGCTTGGGGAGCTGCTTTGGCAACTGCCATTTAGGCCCAGTTGGCAGGCAGCCACTGCGGTAGCACTTAAGCGCCCTCTACTCGGATGCAGCTTGAACCCAGCTAAACACCCAGGAAAACACTCATAGTTTTTGTTTCCCAGTTTTTGGATTGCAATCATAATTAGTAATATTTTAAGTAATCTTAAATTATTTTATATATACTTTTGTCAAGCATCACTTTAAGTTGAGATTAAGTTGATTAAATAATTGTGTAATTCAACTTTTGGAACTTCAATATGTATATATATACAATATATAGATATATAAATATGTATACATGTTTCTAAGCATTTATCCGTCTCGAATGAAAACTAATTAGCCCTCTTCTGTTACTTACCCAACTACAGTTGCTTAAAAAGTAATGGCACCACTTTATCTTACTGATTACAATATAAACATAGTTATTTCCAAACACTTTTAATTTATGTATTGCTTAGTATTTTCTGTATATGTATACATATATCAATTTGATAATATCAAAGTTAAAATATAATTATCAAATTTCAACTTTTAATTGTATTTATTCAAAAGGTAGCACAGCATATTTATAAATACTTTACAACTTATGTTATAAGCCTTCTAGCCTATAGATTATTTTTATGAGTGCCTAAACTAAGGATATTTTTTTTAAGGATATACAAAAATATTAACAATAAATACATACTAACGAATTAACATTAATAAAATTTAAGTTGCTGTAAGTAAATAAACTGCATTGACCGACTGACTGATTGACCGACTTACTGATTGACTGATTGAGTGAATGAGTGAATGAATGAACTGACTGAATAAGTGAACGACTGCCCGCTGGTTTTGGCCAAGTCTCAAGCTAATGACAACATAATTACTTTGCCAATCGGTGTATGAACGTTTTGAATGCGGCCAAAACTCAAGACGAAATCAACTCGACTCGACTCGACTCGAGTTGAGTTGAGTTGGCCAACATTGAATGTGGCCATCTGTGAATGTTGCCGCCCACGCGACTTTGAAGCGTCAGTGCAGCGGCAACGTGCGTACAACTTGCAACAACAACTTGCAACTTGCAACAACTGAAAGAACGCGGCCCAGTTAACAGTAATTGCTGGCGCGTCGTGTTTTCGGACCACCAATGGATTGATTAACTACGTGTTCGATATTTCTTTACCCCCCTCCCCTTAGTCAGTGGTCTTCCTTCTTCCTTCTTCTCTCTTCCCTCTTCCCTCTTCTCTCTTCACTTCTCTTGTTCGCTGCATGTCACTTGGTATTGATGATGTGGCTGGGGCAGCTTTTGAGGCTCGCGTCCAAATCAAATTTACTATAATGACCACTCAAATGGACAGTGTAATGGGCCATGCGGCGAGAGAAATAGGAAGTCCAACTTCGACTGTAGCTCCAACTTGAACTCCGTCTTCGTCTCCAACTCCCTCTCCGTCTCCATCTCCATCTCCAAGACGTTGTCGTCAGAGAAATAGAAAGGCAAACGACGATGCAGCATGTAAGTCAGCATCTCTGGGAGACGCCGCCAAGTGGGCGATGCCCAACCAACTGAGTTAGACAGAGAGAGAGTCAGAGAGAGAGAGAGAGAGAGAGAGAGAGAGAGAGAGAGAGTGAGAGAGAGAGGGGTAACTTAAACTAATGGCATACCCGACGAGTCCGAGTCCTGTTCCTGCTGCCATCGACATTGGCATTGGCATGTGAATGAGGCTGAAACTGTGGGCAGCCACAACATCAGCTCCAACTCTCGTTCTGTGTCGGGGATTGTCAGCTGATAGCTGATAGCTGATAGCTGATAGGGTTTCATCGGGTCAGGCAGCCTCATTAGAAACTGTCCGCAGAGCGCATAAATCCACAATGCCAATCAAAGTGCTGCGATATTAAATTGAACTACTTCCATTTCTGTTAAGATAAGCGCTGATAACCAAGAGTTGAAGGTATATTTATATATATCAGGGAACCGAAAAAAAAACAACCGAAATAGCCGTTTAGTAACCGTTTCATTTATAAGGGTTAATTTCGGGTTTTCATACATTTAAAAGAAATTATTTTTCAATTTTAATTACGATTTTTTGTTTTAATTTTCTTATGTTTAATTTTGAATAATTATTTGTGATATTCATGGTCGAAAAATAAAAATAAAAATAAATAAGTTAAAAATGAAAATTTCTAAAATGAAAATAAACTACATCAAAGTGTCTTCATATGTGAAATCAACGTGTGAATGAAACATTAAGAAAGTAATGCGTTTTTAAATATTTTTATTATGTTATTAATATTATTCTATTTTAGCAAAAAACAATATTTTTCTGAATCGAAACCATATCTGTATTTTATAACTGAAACATACAAGATAACCGAAAACCGAAATGCAAACATAACCGAAACCGTAACTGAAACCGATATTCGTTTCGGTTTTGATTTGAGTTATTTATTATTATATTTATATTTATAGATTATATTGTATTCCCTGTGTATACTTATTTTAAAATGTATTTCTAAACCTAAACTGAGAGTGAGCAGGAGGGTGATTATCAAGGAGGGAGGAGTGTTCAGATTTATCGCGATTAGATTAGTTATGCTCGCCTAACCAGAAACCGACGGCGGCAGCTTGAAAAGGAAAAGGAAAGTGGGCGGCGATGAAAAGGGAGTGGAAAAGGGAAAGGGAATGGGAATGGGATGTGGGATGTGTGCAGTTCTGTTGCAATGAGGTGAGCTGAGGTCAGGTGCATAATTATAGCCAAGGGAGGCCGCAAGGGAGGCGGGGAGAGGGAAGAGTTGGCCACTTTGCATACGTGGCCAGAGTCGGGGCTTTTGTGCGCGTTTCGCGTAATTACGCGCAGACTCAATTCTAAACTTAATTAAGATTATTACAGTATTGCCAGGAGGAATAAGATGAGGTGAGCAGGTGGGGAGGAAGGTGTGGAGTGGCGTGGAGAGGGGGACGGGGAAGGGGAAGGGGGTTGTGTGTGGAGATGCGCAAAAATGCGTTCAGGCGGCCGTAACTAATAATCGCGGCCATGCAAAGCACTCGAAAGCATTGAAGAACCCAAGAATTGAGCAACTGAAGACACAACAAGACAGAGAGAGAGAGAGAGAGAGAGAGGGAGCGGGAGAGTAAAGAGAGAGAGAGGGAGAAAAAGACGAGCCTGGGATGAAGTTTCACCTGACAATCAGCACGCAATTGCGAAATGTTTTTGCCTAATAGAATTTCTCGTGCGCGTTTCGCATGCAAATTCAATTTGAGAAATTGCTGGTAAATTATGAAAAACACAGAAAGAAAAACACATTTCATATTTGTTGTGCCTGTGTGTGTGTGTGTGTGTGTGTGTGTGTGTGCAGTCAGGCTGACAGCGACAGCAGTTGCAGTTGCACTCTTTAATAGAAATAATTACAGCTGCTGCCATCGGTTGTTGTTGCATTAAATGTTGCACGGCAACATGTTCGCAACATGTTGATTATCACACGCATTTAAATGGGCCCCGTCGCTTGCCACTTGCCACTTGCCGCTTGCTACTTGCAACATTTGCCTTTATGATCGCAACATGTTCGCACATCGTAATTTAACTGCGACTCGCTGCAACATGTCTCATAAATTTGATGGCCAATTATCGAAATTGCATTAGATGTGCGTAATTGCGGCAACTGGCCACAGTAACTTGCCACAGCCACAGCCTCAGCCTCAGCCATTAAACAGCAGTACACTAAGCGAAAAAATTGAGCAACATAAACTACAGACAAAGATGAGACTCAACCTTCTGTTCGAATAATGAAACGAAAAAAAAAAAAAAAAAAAACACAAATTAAATCAAATCAATCGACACATGACAGAAATTCACAGATTTGCCCATCTCAAACCTGTGGCCAACTAAAGATGAGAAAATACCCAGAGCGGTAATGAAATTTTGCAAATTTAACTAAATTTTCTAAAATCAGATACTGAACTCATCGTTTCCAGCTGGTAGATAAATATTTATTGTATATCGGTCGAAAAATTAAGGCAAACTTTGAGTTGAAACGCTTTCGAATTATGTGTGCGATATTTTAAAAGTGCTGAAGAAAAAGCCTTGCAATATGATTATTTAATTCCAATATTTAACTACTAAACAATGAAATAATTTCGAAAATCGCTTACTGGAAATTGAAATCCTAAAACACCTTGAGGAGACAAATTCTCATCTCGCTTCTCAAACAAAGAAGAAAGAGAGCATTTATGAAGCACGTGAAAAAGTCGTGCTTATTTCTTGCAGTGTGTGCGTGATTGAGTATCCAAGTTGCACGGTCCTGGCAACATGTGGCTGCCACACACGTACTGAGCCCATGTTCAATTAACACTTATGTAGGCCTCGAGTACCCGGTACCCGGTACCCGGTACCCAGTACCCGGTACCCATTTAACTTGTGGTCTATTTCTGATTTCAAATTTACAGCCTGCTAATTGTATGCATCTCGGGGGCAAAAAGAATGCTCTGAATGAATGGAATCTTGTGTCCTTAATCACACTCGCCAGATTAGTTGGCAATTGGCCGGTGATTTGCTTACAGGTTGATCTAGTTTTAGACGGAGAGAGAGACAGAGACAGAGAGAGAGAGAGGGAAAGAGAAAGGGAGAAAGAGAGGGAGAAAAGGGAAGTCTGGTGCAAATATTTCTCGCTTTGCCTTTCATTATGCAATCAGAAAAATATCAATATATCAAAATATGCACAGAACAGTAAGGAATATACAACTCATAGATACCCTATAACAATTGCCAATATTTGATGATATTAACTAAAGCTTTACCTTTGAGATTAAAGCAAAGAAATCGTTTGATCAGCCTTTTAGAATTTCAAATAATAATGAAAAAAAGAAGCTATTTTTTGATGGAATAACAATAAAGAAACCTGATTTTAGGAAATTAGTTCAACAAATGAAAGTTTAACAAATGAAACATATTTTCAAATTATCTGTAAATGTGTCTTAAACCTTATTATTTATATTTAATATTTGTTGTATTATTTATTAAAATAATTTAAGGGCACTCGCATTAAAATGCATTAAAATATACCAATCTGCAGTTGAAATTTAAATTATATTCCACTTTTATTACAATGCCGTTTCTGCAAAAAACCAAAATAAAAAGCATATAAAAGAATAAAACTGAATTTATTTTTTGACACCTTTTAACATCTACTAATTTTAGAATTAATTGTACAGGGCATTTAACTCGTCGGTCATTGTGGGTGAGTTGCAACTTCCCATGCCGCTGAGAGGCGAACATCGTTTCGCTAGTTTATTCATTAGGTTCTGAGGAAAAACGTGTTTAATTTGTGACAAAACGTAACGAAATCTCTTGCCAGTCTTTGCAACGTCTTGTGGCAGCGTCGTCTGTATCCGTTTGTGGCACACAGACCTCATATCAGTGGCATCTCTCAGTCTCAGTCTCAGTCGCTGTCGCTGTCTCAGGCAAAGCAATAAAAATTGCCAGTTGGGGGCAACATGCTCCCCCATCCCCTCCTGCCCCTCGCAACTCTCTCTCCTCTCTTTTTAGATGATGCGTAAAGTTGCGTTGCACAAATTAAAAAAGAAACAAAAAGAAGTTGAGATTAGTTAGTTGGTATAAATATAGCTCGAAGGTAAAGCCGAAAAACACACAGCCTTAAACTGAAACTAAAACTGAAACTAAAACTAAAACTTGAACTAAATCTTAAAGTTAAACTTAAGCCGAAACTTGAAGCGACCCCGACTCCAATTGCAGTTGCGATTGCGACTCCGTGTGGCTGCAACTTCGACCTGTTGCAGATGTCACGACGCGTTGCATTGTCAAACACGCTGCTAAAGCAAAAGCCAAAGCCAAAAGCAAAGTCGGCAACATTTTTGCCTGGCAGCAGCCAAATTGTAACATAAATAGACTTCAAGTTAGTTAGCCAAAAGGCTCCAAATGCGCATGCGCAGCGCCAACAACAACAACAACAACAGCAACAACTTGCTGCAACAACAATGTTGTTACTGTTGCTGGCGCAGTTGTTGCTGTTGTTGCTGTTGTTGCTGTTGTCGTCGTCGTCTCGTGGCGACCATGAAAAACGTGACATTTTTATGTTGCAAACTTTAAATCTTTCATATCAGAAAATGAAATGTTGCAATGCAATTGACTGCAACAACAGCGACAACAACAGCAACAGCAAGAGCAACAACAACAACAACAACAACAGAGTTGACTTTTTGTTGCGCGTGCGCTGCGCTGTTGTTGTTGACATTTCGCTGCTGTTGCAGCAGCATCAGCAACAATTGCAGCAACAACAGCAACAACAATCCTCTGCACATGTGCAACTCGCATTTGTTGCTGTTCTCCTTCTTCTTTAGCTGCCCCCTATTGTTGTTGTTGTTGTTGTTGTTGTTATTGTTGTTGGGCCAACTTCTGTTAGCCTCTACCAGTCTGAGAATTGAGTTAGAAACTTGACAGCCAACGCAATTCTCCTACAATTCTCTTTCTCAATCTCAAACTCATTACGAGAAGTTTTTAGTGAAATCAAATGACACACAAATATTTTGAAACACATTTAAGCGGCCGTTAATCATACGATTTATTTAATTTTTTTTATATATTGCTTTAGAGGTAAAAAAGTGAAATAAACTAATGTGGTTAAATTTGGTTTTCATAGGACAAAAAAGGCTTATAAATACTTATAAAAAAAAAAACTCTTTTCGAGGTGACGTAAAAATTTTCATGCCCCAAAATTTCTGATATCCAATTTTGTGAAGAATAATATTAAATTTTTGACATGAATTATTAAAAAAAATATTTTAGATGCAAAATAACATTTAGTATGAAAGACACTTTTGTTTCCTAAGGTATCTCAACCACAGATTATATGTTTGGAGCTGTATCTTACATTCTGATCAAAGTCGGAGGACTATACCATATAGCTGCCATAGGAAAGATAGGATCAAAATAACCTTTAGTATGAAGAACTTCTTTATTTCTTAAGATATCTCAACCAAACTCACAGATTATATGTTTGGGACTCTCCTTTGCATCGTGACCAAATTTGGTGAAAGTCAGATTGCTATATCATATAGCTGCCATAGGAACCGGATGCAAATTAACCTTTAATGTGGAATACCGCATACAGCGAAATTTATATATTTATGTTTTTGTTAAGCCCGACAACTAAAGACCATAATTTGAATTTTTCGAGCGAAGGGGGCAGTGTCCACTAGTTTAATGTTTTTATCTATTTTGGCTATAAAGTAGATGGCAATTTGTCTTTAACATATTTTTGCAGTTAAATCGCCATAAACCTGGCGCCTTGACTTCCATCTTTTTTGTGGCCAACATCTCATCCACTTGCCACCTTGCAACGCACTCGCAGCTGCTAATGCCACAACTTCCATTGCATTGATTAGCAATTCAAAGTGCGGCAAATTCAACAGAATTTCTTGTTTGTTTTTTCTTGTTTCTTTCTCTTCGAATATTTCTTTTACTCACTTTATTTTTATTTTCTTTTTTGGATTTCGATGCAAAACATTGTCACTGCCAGTTGTTGTCCTTGTTGTTGTTGTTGTTGTTGTCGTTGTTGTTGTTATTGTTGTTGCGGGTGTGGCTTCTAATTTATGCGCGCGTTTTTGTTTATTGCGGCACACGGCGCACACAGTGCAACTCGGCCATCATCCTCTTTTTTTGGGCTCCCTTTTTATCCTTCGATTTTGGAGTACATACTTCTGCCCTCCTCCACTCCCTCTCCCTCTCCCTCCCCATCCGCATCCCACAGCACCTGCAGCTGCCCCTCTGTCACAATCCCCTGCCCCCCACAGTTGCCTCAATGCGGCAGGCAATCGCGAGCGGTCAGCAAACTGCGAAGGCAACGCTGTTCGATTTTGGTTGGCTGTTGGCTGACATCGATGCAATACACACACACACACACACACATGGACACACTCACACACACACACTAATGGTCATGCATATATGTACGCATGCAGATGCGCAACGTCAGCTGCCCACATATGTATGCTATGCTTTCTTTTGCTCTTTCTTTGTCTCCCTCTCCCTCACACACACACACTCACACACACATATGGGTACTACAAAAAACGGCAAAGGGAAATTCTTTTTAATTACTCTCGTTGTACTTTTTTTTTTGCCATGTTTTGTTTTAACCCGACTGCAGAAAAATTCGATTTTTGTGTAGGCAGCGCGCAGGACGAGCACAGGACAAGAGTGGGCAGGGGAAGGAAGAGGCAGGGAAGGAGGAGGATGAAAAGGAGAAACCTGGACGAGGTCGAGGAGCCGTGTGCTCTGGAGAGCTGCTGCTCCTCTGCAGTGGCAATAATTCGATTAGTGTCCGTGTCTATTTTCAGGCCCGTGAGTGTAGGCGTGCTATCCAAAGCCCCAACCCAAGACAAGCTCCACTCTCTCCCTTGCCCTTTCCCTGTTTCCTCCTCGCTCCTATGCACTTTTACAATTTTCTGCTAGTTTTTTACACTGTTCCAAATTACTCCTAACTTTGTAATTTGTTTTATTTTCATCTATTTTTAACCTCAAATTCAAATTCACCTTCAAATATAATTGATCTTATTTTTTAAAATCAAAAGTGTTCATCTTAAATATCTGATATTTTAGTTTTTAACCTGAAATAAATATGAAAATTTGTAATCTTTCAATTTACACTATTCGACGACTTTTTCGCTAATATAAAGAGCGGATTCTACATTAATTACACATACTATAAAAATAGTTAATGCAATAATTATAAAAGTATTTAATGATCCCACAATTAAGATGTTGGCTCTAATTTTAAAATTGTCGGTCTCTCAGTTACGTTCATTTTCATTTCTGATCATATGTATTTTTTATCAGTGTGCAGCTGTTGTTTATTTTGTTGTTGTCGTTTTCGATGTCGTTGTCGTTGTCGTTGTCGTTGTTGCATGCTGCGCTGTGTGGCACAGCGAGGACATCAACCGCGCCTGGACATTGGTCATCATTCATCAAAGTGAAATGTTGATTTAGTGCGCTGTGCGGCAAGTGGCAGCGGGTGTGGCAGGCACTGTGGCAAGTGGGGCAAGTGGAGCAGGCGGGTGGTGGCAAGAACTGCCTGCATTTTGGTGGCTATCCTGGCGTCTGAGCCTCGTGGCGCCATTTTCTGCTGCTGCCTCTTTTATTCCCGCCTCGCCTCGCTTCTCTTTTCTTATCTCTGTCTCTTATTTCTCTGTCCCTCTTTTTCGTTCCCTCTCTTTTTTGCATCGTGTGTGATGAATTGATGCTGTTTATTCGACTGCAAACATAACCGGCATGTGCAGCAACCAGCAGCCATTGGGATCTGCATCTTTTGATGCTTTTCTTTTCCTCTTTTCCTCTTTTCTTCTCTCTTCCCCAATCTCTTTTTTTTACACATTTTCTTGTACTTCGTTTTCCATGAGCCGTTGTTGCTTTTCTTCTTTTTTCTGTTGTGCTTTTTGATTAGCAAAGGGAAGCTCCAAAAAAAAAAAAGAAAATTAAAAAATTTCCCATCAAGTGTGTGTGTAGTTGAATAAGAACATGCAAATTCAGCTGTGAACAAATTCAAGTTATTGACTATGGGAATACCCTGGAAACGCATAACAGAAGTCGCACATATTCAAACAGTTGAAGAGAACTTTTGGATCAAAGCTAATTCAATTTAAGCATTAAAATATCATTAAATGATAATTGAGAGGAGAAAACAGTCAAAATCATGAATTTAATCAACAAAAATCACGAGATGAAAGTACCTTAAGAATTTGCAAATGTTGTATTTTATTAGCTATCGAATTTGTACACACTATTATCGAATGCTGTCGATAGATAATCGGTAGACAAAAAATGTACAACGAAATATAATTTGACGCAAACGAAATAATATTATATATATACAGTTGAACTTCCCTAACTCGAACTTCTCTAACTCGAATTTCTCTGTAACTCGAACTAAATGAGTGGCAGTAAAATTAATAATCTTAGGAAAAAGAACTCTATAACTCGAATATCTCCCTAACTCGAACCTTTTCTTTGGATAATGGGGATTCGAGTTAGGGAAGTTCGACTGTATATGTATGTATATAATCTCAACCAAAATTCATCAAACTAAAAGTATTTTATGCACTCGCATGTTTTTCCGAAGAGAAGTGTTCTTCTTCGTATATACCCGCTGTACAGTTTTACTTCGAATTGCAGGGTATGAAAATTGCATTTTTTTCGCAATGCAAAAAATTTCAGTTACTGCATGATTTTCTTTCTTTTTCCCCCCCTTTGCGCTCCATATTTGTGTTCTATGGGTCCTCAGTGTTGGCCAATCAAATGGCCGAGGCCCGCACTATCGGGGCGTGGCATGGGCGGCAATAAGCTCTTGGGTTGGGTTGCGAAGAAACGCATGAGTACATGCTATATGCTATATGCCAAGTGCCATGTGCCATATGCCATATAGAGTTGGACAGACTCGGCGAGGACACTAATGATTGAGTGCCTGTTCCATTCCTGATCTCCCCACTCACTATTTATTCTCTCCTCCACATCCACATCCACATCCATATGCATCCCTCAGCCGCTTTTGGCTCTCCTTTGACAACGCTGTTAACTTTTATTGTCGCATTCGTCTTAATTAACGGTCATGAAAAACACGTGCAAACAATTTAACGCAAATCCAGGTAATTTACTCTCAAACATTTTTGGTTCTTTTACAATTAATATTAGAGTTTTGGCTTGAGAATACGTTCCAAAACTATGTCATATTTATAATTTAATTATCATTGAGACTTTTGTAAGAGATTGAAATTAAATTTTAACTTAAATGTGTACAGATGCTTCGGACAACTTTCAAATTAGGCTAAGAATAAACATTTAATCGCATTGCATAAAGTGTAAATAACATTGCGATTATCACAAAAAATATAAATCAACTCTAACCAAGACAAGGAATTCAAATAAGATTACACTTTGTGTTTGCAATTTGTGCAAATTGGCTTTCTATAATTCTCAACCTGTTTTAACGACTGTTTTATGTGCACACTATATGTCAATTTATGTAGCTTCGCTTATTATTATCATCATCGATTGACTATTTTAATCTATTTAAAATAGGTAAAAATGCAAGACACACATTGCACTCAAGTTCAGTAAGTCAGCTGTGTGGCAGATGCAGCTCGTGCAACAGTAGAAGAGGCAACTGGCAACTCAAATGAGTTGGCCCCCAATCTGGGCATTGTCAAAAGCCTGGCCAAGTGCCTAATTAAAGTCAGCTTTGCTCATGATTATGACGACAATAATGATAAAGATGATGATGATGATGATGATGGTGATGAAGACGACGTTGATGCCGCACAGGGTTTGTGGCAAGCTGAAAGCAACGTTGCAGCCGCTTAAATAAATTAAATTCAATTTTAAGCGCAGCCATTGGGCGCCGCTGCCACGAAAATGTTCATAGTCAGCGTTGACCTCTGTCAGTCAGCAGCGGCAGCAGCAACAACAGCAACAACAACAACTACAGCTGCAACAACAACTGCAACGGTAATCAGTGCCACATAACGCACAGGCCGCAAACTAAAACGCGCAACGCAAAAATCGTGCGTGCCCTTAAGACGCTCATAAAATAGGCAAACGGCGCTGGCCACGGCCACAAAAATGTTCTCCACTCTATCGGGGCCCAAAATAACAACAACAAGCACCGAATGTAGGCACAAAGAGATTGGCTACACTGAAAAAATAAATAAAATAAAACAAAAAATCAATTTGTAAAATGAAAAGTATAAGTCTTAAGAAACCAATTTTTAATATAATGACCTGATTCCTATAGACAAAGTTTGACAACTAAGCAAAAATTATTGTGTCGGTTTTATATTGAAATATTAAAGAACATCTATAAACAGAAAAATATAGATTAAGTTAAGCTATGATTTTACTTATGTTTATGACAACACTGTTGCCTATATATTTATTTATATATTGATTTTATTAAACATCCTAGTGCAACAAGATTTAAGAATCTTATGATTATGACAGCAGTCCCAATATAATGAGATGAGCTGATACAGTTGACTTTATCCTAAGATTGTTTATTTAGAATAACTCACATTTAGTTTTACCAAATTGAATTTTTAAGCAAGCAATATTTAGCAATATAATATTCTTAACAAGTTGACGCATTTATCAGACAAAAATTCGTTGATTACAAACTAAAATCTGAATATTGCAAAAGTATATAAATTAGTGTTTTTGAAATCACGATTGTCAATTCTTGAGAATTTTCGTTCTTTACGCATGATTTAGATGAAAATTCAAAAGACTTTTAAATTGAAACCTATATTTGGTTCAGTGTACGAATGGGAGGTTAAACGGAAAGCTGCAGCCAAACACAGGGAGAGAGAGCGAGAGCGAGAGAGGCGAGGACAGGGACGGTTTGGTGGCAGCAGCGGGTCAGGCCTCTGCTGCGGGTGCCAAGGGGGCGGCTGGAAGCGGTGGCGGTGGCGGTGCCGGGTTGAGGCGGGGCTCGACTGCACGTAAGGCACGACTTTTTATTATGCTTTACGTTGTTCGCGAACTGGGGCCAACGGCGCCCACCCGCCTGCGCTTTTTGTCTCGGCCAAAGAATCTGAACAAAATCTGTTTTGGCCATTGCCATTGCCATTGCATTGGAATGCATAACAACAACAACTACAACAACAACAACAACAAGAACAACAGCAACAGCAACAACCACAAGCTGGTAACAACAACGTGAGCAGCAACTGCAACTGCAACAAACTGTTGCAACTACAAAGCGAGATAGAAAATAGTGCAACGAATGTCATTCGCATTGCGCGCTTTTCGGACAACTCGCAAGTTTATGGCGCCCGCAACGAAATTGAATTGTGTTTTCATCCACACAGTATTGTATTGCCTAGAAAGAAAATACAATAAATATATTCGCATCGGGATCGGGCCAAATGACCAAGACTAACCACTCAAAGCTCACTCGAAACTCCAAGTGAAGCACACATTTGCGCTTTAAACGCATCACAATTCGCATTTAAATTTAATTTATAGTGATGGGCAAATATTCAATTAAAATTAGTAGCTATTTAAAAAATGCCCATTAATTATGGTTATTTGTTAATTATTTAGCTAGACTTTGGATTCCCCAAAAGATTTAAATGTGTTATTGTATTATTATTCAGTCGAATTACTTATCGCCATTTACTTTAACTATTGTTATCGACTGGTTTTAATCGTTACGAGACTGTACTCTTTCTATAAGCAGAACATCATAGTTAATTAGAGAATAATTGCTTTAGAAATTCCGATCAATTTTATTGTCTTCATATCATTATAAATGACTTTATCAGAGTCATGTTCATTGCATTAGGAAAAGCGTTTCATTATTATTATCATTATTATTATTATTGTCATTATCATTGAAACCATCATTGTGATTTTCCATGTTGCTTTCAGCATTATTAGAAATTTGTTAATTTTTTTAATTAATAACATTGGGATACCTACTATCATTATCATTACCATTTTCATTCTAATTCCATTTTTTAATTGATATTGATATAAGAACTATTTTGAAAATTAAATAATTAATATTTACATTTTTCTTTTTTTGAGAGTTGGGATTATTTTAAAACTTATTGTCTTCTAGTAATTAAAAGTGGGTCACATTTAAATATTTTTTTATAAGTATATATCTGATAATTTAGTATATGAATGATATGAATCACAACATCATTCATATTCATATTCTATTTATATTATAAATATATATTTCGTAGTTACGGTTCATTGCATTGATATCAATTGAAAGGTAATCGTTGGTAAAATAACAGCAGTCACTGTAAGCGCTACACAACTACGTACAGTTGCTACCAAAAGTCATGGGCCATAGGACTAAGGCAGCTAAGGCTAAGGACAAAAGGAGGTTGAGCTGAGTGGAGTTGAGTGGAGTTGAGTGGAGTTGAGTTGAGGTGTTTTACGTACAACAAATGTGAATTTAGTTGCCACCGAAAAACTGCATGCAACCAGAAGGGACAAGTTCGGGATAAGAGGTGAGTTGGTGGGCAAGTGGGCAAGTGGGAAAGTGGGAGGGAGAGGGAGAGGGCAAGTCGAGGCTAGGGGACATTCATTTTTGTTGCCGTTGGCTGTTGCCTGGCATTGTTGGTCCTTTGAGCATTCTTGTAATCCTGTCAGAGAGTGTGTGTTTATCTATGTGTGTGTGTGTGTGTCTTTCTCTCTCTGTGTCTGTGTGTGTGTGTGTGCCGCGTAGGAGCAGAGTCCTTGCATTTTATTTTCGTTTATCATTTATTTACTACTCAATTTTTCTACTACTTTAGTCGCGTTTCTCCCTCGTTGGGGGCAAGTTGATTTCGTATGCCAAGTAACGGCTGCTCAGCGCAGCAATAGCAGCAGCAGCAGTTGTTGTTGTTGTTGGTGTTGGTGTTGTTGCTGTTGGTGTTGTTGCAGCTGGTGCAGCAGCAGCAGTAACTGCTGCTTTTCTCTCACGCGACTTTATCCTTCAAATGTCCTTGCGTGCGTTACAACGCCTGCTCGTCCAACCTTCAGTTCCTCCCTCGGCCCGCCCGCACATTGCCGACCATTTTACGTGCCCCGTGCCGTGGCAGCAACAACAACGGCAGCTGTGGATTTTAATGGCTGCAGCGTCGCACGTCGAGAGTCCCAGCAGTGTTGCAGCCACACAGCCTCCGTCTCTGCCTCCGTCTCTGCCTCCGTCTCTGCCTCTGCCTCCACAGCCTGCTGCCGCCCCTCTCTGCCTCAGCCGCATCCCTTGCAGCATGCATTCGTGATGGCGTTGCGTCCTGCTGCCCCTTCCACTTGCCCCATCTTGCCCCATGTTGCCTCTTGTTGCCTTTCTCGTCGCCATTTTAATTTCGCCTGCTGCACAACGTCGAATTTTCTAATCTTGTGCGGACTACGGCTCCCCAGTTGCCGACTTGCCAGTCTCCCTCTCCCTCTTCCTCCCTCTCTCTCTCTCTCTCTCTCTCTCTCTATCTCTCTCTCGCTCCCTTCAGTCCCTGCTGCAGCTTGTTGTTAATGCTAGCCGCAGCTTTTCGGCGCCAACAGCCAACAGAGCGTCCAGAGGTCGTTTAAAGGACTTTTTCCGCAGGCCTCGCTATGCGTTTCGGTCACCAGCACAACCCCCCCTTCCCCCGTCCCCCTTCCCCCCGCCCCTTAGCACCCTGTCTCTCTGCTTGCGTGGCATGTGGCCCCATTTGGAGTGCGGCTGTTGCAACCGCCAAGATGGATGACGTGTCAGCTGGAATTGATGATGCCGAGCAAATGGCGGCTAACAAAATGGCGATGGCGAGTGCGACTGCGGCGCCAGCCCACACGGCGTATGAGTGACGGCAACGTGTACAATGCGCAGCCAGAAACGTGCAACTTGGAAAGTGCAACGTGCCACATGCAACTCCCGCATTTTCCAACCAACGGATGCCACCTAAAGACACCAAAAGGAGATGTACAAATTCCGACAAATAAATATGAAAACTAAATGCATTTAACAACCAGCAAATAGTTCGATTGATTTAATCAATAAATTTATGAATTTCGATAATTATATATACACAAAAATGCCCATTATTAAGTATGTCCGGTTTTTATTGATTCAATTCAATTATTAAACATTTAAAAAACAAAATTAAAATATTTATAATTTAAGCATTTCTATAATTAATTTACTCATTTATTCATTTGAAATGTGTACTATTTAAGGTTAGTGGGTCAAATAAACTGAGAGTCATTGTATACAATATTAATAATTAAACCACAAGTTTAAGAATCTATTTTGAAATACATTAAATATGTCTTTCCCAACATTGAATTTTTGTTGTATCTTTTTTTTTTGAATATCAGCATAAATCTTATAAGACATTAAAAAAAAAATATAAAACAAAAATTCAATGTTGGGAAATAGAACTTTAGTCAAGAGTCTCTTAAAGTAAAAAAATTAAAAGCAATTTAAGTTTCATTCAAATTGTTCATAGAGAAAATTATTATAAATAATTCACAGCTCATTGAATTGGAATGGCGGTTTATAATGTTTGTATTAAATAATTTTTGATTTCTTGAAAAAGTTTCTGAAATCATTTTATTGTGTTAGATTTTATATTGAGTTCGCAGGGAATCGAAGCCACAACAGATGAACTACAATAAGTTATTATGCCCTTCACCCAAATGCCACAAGAAGAAGAAGTCGAAGAAGAAGAAGTAGGTGATGATGAAGACGAAGAAGAAGAAGAAGAAGTAGGTGATGATAAAGACGAAGAAGAAGAAGCCAAGACGTAACTGGGCTTATGCAAATCTCGAATACATTTAACCGGCAGAATCCAATCACAAATTGCCAACGTCGTTCAAGTCAACACTGTACGTTGTTGTTGTTGTTTCCATTGTTGTTATTGTTGTTGTTGATTTTGTAGTTGTTGTTGGCGTTGCTGTTGCTGTTGTCGTGGTCATGGCAGCGATAACATGCCGCAAGATTTGTTGTTGACCAGCGTCCACAACGCACAGTGGTGCTAATGAAGTTCAAACACTTCAATTCCAACTTCTGGCTTTTTCTGTGTAATCTCGAAAAGTTTAATGAAGTTCCTAATGTCAAATACTTTCATTCCGAAATTCTTAATATTTATTTCTCTTATTTTGAAAATTTTGGATAAATAATTGTATAATAAAAACCTCAGTAAATTTTCAAATTCCTTATTTTCTGCTTTAAAATAAATAATTAAAATAATAAATAAACATAAATTTGATATTTACTCATACACATATTAAAAATATGTAATTCTTATTTAATCAATAGGTATAAATATTAATCTTAGCAATGTGAAACATAATTAATTATTTATTCAATTAATTAACTATGCAATAGACATGTCTTTAAAAAAATAGAAATTAATGTCGAATTTGAAAATACATCTTAGATTAAAAAAAAATCGACGCTTACACTTTATGTTAAGTTATTAAAATTTCGTAATAGATAAAGAATAATTATAATATTTGTATTGATTCTATATACGACATTACTATTCAAAAGACATGAAAACCAAATATACTTTCCTTATTTTTTTACCTAATTTTTGTACTCTGAATATTTTTCTTAGTTGAAATTTCTAATTTATGAATCCTTTTTTTCCCGTATTTTTGATTACTAAAATTTTATTATTGGTTTATTTTTTTTTTCTTGAATTTGTAAGTCACCATTTGTATTCATTATAAGTTATGTAAAGAGAATTAATTAATTCGATTTAATTAAGAACTTCATTAGCACTTTCCACTGTGCAACATCTTGAGCTTGAGCTGGATTTGGATTTGGATTTGGACTTGGACTTGGACTCTTCATGTTGTTCCCCTTGCGGTTGTAGCTAGTGTTGCTGTTGTTGTTGTTGTTGTTGCTGTTGTTGTTGTCTGTGTTGCAGTTGCTGTTGTTGTCCCGTTGTTGGCCGTACACTCGCAACATGGTGCCATTCTGCTCGAGGCCTCGGTCCGCTCAAGACTTCAACTTCAACTTGGACTCGGACTTGGACTCGGACTGGGATGGAGACTTGGATGGAGACTGAGACCGAGACTGAGACTGAGACTGAGACTCTGATTCCAGCCGGGGCTCATGTTGTGCGCGCTTTTCACTCAGCTGGTGAGATTTGTGCCAGGAGACAAGTGCGACATGATGTTATGTGTCAACAGCTTAATTCGCAGCGCGAGTCGTCGCTGGCAACTTGTGGCAACTTGGCAACTTGTGGCAGCAACTGGACAGAGGGCTGGGAAACTGAGCTAAGCTGAGCTGAGAATCGTTGCATGCACTATGGGCATGTGGCATGTGGCAACAACGTTGCTGCCATTGCTGTTGTTGCAGTCACTGTCGCCGTTGTCCGATTTCAATCTAAGCCAAGTTAAAGCCAACCCAAATCCAACAACAACAACAACAACAATAACAACAACCACAGCTAGACAAACGCACTCTACACACAGCACTTTGGCCATTCAATTATTTATTATTTGACCGTGCCAACCTGCCTCACACTCTCCTCTCTTGCCTCCCTCGTCTGAGGTGTGTCTTGTGGTGACATTTCACCGGTACAGTGAACAAACCAACCTAATGAACAGATAAAGGTAATGGCGTGACTTCAAATAATTAAATTAGAGCCACAGAAGACTTAAAGCTGCCTTCATTATCGATTTCAGTAAAGGAATCTTATATTTATTATCAGAAATTAGATATTGAGATTGAAATAGAGAAACTAAATATGTAAGCACATTTCTATAGATTATAAACAAGTTGCCCATCCAACTATTGAATTTTATTTCAAGCATCAACAATCATGAAATGCCTAAAAATAATAAAATAACTGAAAACTAGAGACACCACTAAATATAAAACTTAAACTATGAATTTATCATTATGGAATTAAAACAGACCAAGATTAAAAGATAGCTCTGATAAAGAAATTGAAACAAAGCAACAGCAACTTCAAATACTTAAAAAGGAAATAGATAAAAGTGCATTTCAAGAGCAAAAGGGTCTTTAAAAATAAATATGTTATGCTTCTTAAAGTATTTCAAGTATCTCAAGTACCAAGTGTCAAGTATCTTAATACCGACAATTATTACACTCAACTGTAACCCTAAGGACATACACAGACACCTACAAATTCAGCTCAATAAAAAACAAATAGCTAGCTTAGCACACTGTACAATCTCGTACAAACATATTAATAAAAACGGATGATGTGTAATCAATGACTACCTTCCTTCTAAAGATAATAATATAACCAGACCCGACCAAATTAAAATCATCTTTAGGACACTCAAGACTTACAAACCAACACTATATAGACAAAAGCTAATCACCATTCTGAACTATGCAAACTATGCGACACTAACCCAGGAATATCCATTAAACACATCCTTGATCAATGCCCAGCAATTAATCAAAATATAACTCAAATACATATTTTTAAGCAAAAAACCATCAGACTCTATCAGACACCAAACACGAAAGCTGCAAAAAAAAAAGATTTTAACATTCCTTAAGACATCAAACATCTACCATGAAATTTAATGTTATTTAATCTACACTAAGTTTTTTAATGTATACTCCGAAACAATCTGCAGTTAGCGCTATATTCTTTTTAATACTCCTTGTTAGCTTTAGTTTTTTAAGCTTAATTGTCAATGTTAATAAATAAATAAATAAATCTCTAATGCACTCACTCTAATTATTGAGATATGCCAGATCAACTCCGATATCCGCTGCAACTCTTGTTCGGTTCATTTCACAAATTGCCAAACATTGCAGATTTGCCTTGAGTCTCAATAACTATAAGAAAATGTCTCACAGTTTCACTCTCATAATCAATTTGAATTCTAATTTGTGACGTCATTTGGTTCATTCTTCGTCCGTGTCTAAAAATAGAACTATTTACAACGCAGACGTCGCTGCCGACGCTTGAGCTGATAACGCACAATTGGCAGCCGCAGTGATCGAAGCAGTCGTGGCCGAGTGGTTAAGGCGTCTGACTCGAAATCAGATTCCCTCTGGGAGCGTAGGTTCGAGTCCTACCGGCTGCGAAACGCTAAAATATTTTTTTCTTTATTTTTTTAATATTTAAAATTAATTAATGCTATGTAATGAATTCTTTATAACATAGGAACATTAAGCTGAAACTTTTTTCAACATATTCAATTTTTCTGCGAGAAATGTGTTCAGCAAAAGTTAATAGAAGAAAAAAATAATAGGAGTGCTAATCAAAAATAATAATTATCCCAATAAATAATCCAAAAAACAATTTAATGGAACATCATGTTTTAAACTTGGACAAATAATAAAAGTGTGGTCTGATAAAATAAGCCCATTCATAATAATTAAAAGAAACAAACAATTTAAGCAAATGGTAGCGATCATCATCTAATCATTTGTTGATATAAAACCGACGCTTTGATCAATACTCTGAGAATTGAGCCTAATTAGTTGACTGACTTTTTCCCACGCCCACGCAAGTTGAAGAGCAACTCCAACTCGAAATCGAAATCCAAATCCAAATCCAGCTCCAAGTCCAAGTGGAGGACGAACACGAAGTTGAAGACGAAGTCGCACTTGTCTGGCTTTGCTCTCTGCTCTCTACTCTCTGGTCTGTGTGTCTCCTGTGTCTCAGTGTCTGTGGCCATGGACTGATCGAAATGATCTATGGGCCAAGGCACAGAGCATCATGCTGTGGTGCTGTGGTGCGGGTTGCGCCACCAAATTTGGCAGTGCCACAGCAGCAGCAGCAGCAGCCACAAGGGGAGCAGAAATCAATGCACGCTACTTGCGACCAAAAGGTATTGAAAGCCCCACAAACGAAAAGCACTCAGTGGGAGAAAGAGGGATGGCAATGGGAAAGGGGGTAGAGATGGAGATGGAGATGGAGGAAGCAAGGGAAATGAGAGACACAATAAAACTCATAAATCAAATAAGACAAAAGACTCGAGGCGAACGCAGGACATGTCTCCTCGACCACGAAACCGAAAGCTGATGGCGTGCGTTCGTGCGGGGAACTGGAGGAGAAGTTCCAGATGCCACACGATGGAGTCACCAGGCAAAGGGACGCAGAGGGGGACAGTCGGACAGTGGGACAGCCGGACAGTTCAGCTGTTGGGGACAGTGGGACGGGCAACGCAATATTGAGCACGACTGCGAACAATGGGAGCAAATAACTGGCAGGCATTCGGCATGAGCCGAAGATGGAGACTGAGAATAAGTCTGCAACTGCAACTCAGACTGAAGCTCAAGACTGAAGACTCTCAACTCAAGACGAAGGCCCGAAGAATGAAGAACGAAGAACGCAGAGCCCAAAACGAAGACCGACCTCCGACCACCGTAGCAGCCGCAGGAATTGTCAGTGATTTTCAAGGTAAGACAAACTCAAAAGCAACAACAACTGAAAACACAAAAAAAAAACAAAAACAACAGCAAGTTGTAAATGTATCTAACGGATGACATAACGAACAATAAATGCACTTAAAACTTTGACACACTGTCAATCAAACGGCAAGAGCCAGGAGACTTCAATTTTCACACAATATAGATATTATGTAAATGGCTCGAAATCGATAAGAGCATCACTTGATTTCAATTTTCATAATTACATGTTTAAGAATAATTCAAAATTATAATCATTTATGTAAAATAGTTGTAATTAAGTGATTTTCAATTGTTAATTAATTGTAAATAGGCAATTGGGCTATAATCGACAAAAGCCATAATAATTTTAGGATTTAAATGTCACATAAATTAAATTAAAATAATCAAATATATATCATATCTTAATTGAATTCAATTAAAAGAGCTTTAAAAGTTCACAAATTATGTCAAATTTGTTGGTAATTGGTCGCCTCATGTGGCAAGTGCATTGACAATTTCAAGTTGCTCCGTGTTGCCCGTGGCAAGTGCAGATTGAAAAGTCGCAACAGTCACCAAAATGATGCGCAAGTGTCGCCAGTTGTTGCACAGCTGAGGCATTGTGGCAACTGGAGCGTAGAGAGACAGATCGACAGACAGAGAGGGAGACAACGAGAGACAGAGAGAGAGAGAGAGAGAGAGGGAGACACAAGATGAATTTCCAGCGTATTGCGTTGTTATTTTGTTCATGAGCTCGTCCTCATAGTCAACATGATCGTTGTTGTTGCTGTTGTTGTTGCTGTTGCTGTTGTTGCTGTTGCTGTTGTTGTTGCTGTTGTTGTCGTCATCAGCGTCAAGCGGCTGGTCGAGTCAATATCTTTAAGCAGAGCCTATCCAACTAGATATTTTTTGGGCGCTTCGTTACACAAAATCACGAAGCAAATCGTGCACGACTATTTTGCGTGAGCTGAGCGCATGATCAGCTGCAACTGCAACTGCAACTGCAACAGCAACAACAACAAAAGAAACACTGTGGTTGCTGTTGTTGCTGTTTTTCCTGTCTATGCTGCAGCTGCTAAGGGCACTTGTGGCCCAGACGATCACCTTTTTATTGGCCCAAAATCAATAAATGGATAAGAAAATTTAAAAAATAAAAAAACATTTTTCGACAGTTTCAATTTCAATTTCAATTTCAGTTGCAACTGCAACTGCAACACTCGCTGACCAGCGCAAGCTTCAAAATGCGGTTTTGATTGGCACATGTCAGCGACGACAGTTGCTGCAACGGCAAGTGCAACTGCAACTGCAACAACAGCAACAGCAGCAACAACAACAACAACAACAGCAAAGACAACAACAAACGACACTTGAACCTCAAAATCACACGCTCTGACAAATTCCACTGCCTTTGCTGTTGTTGTTGCAATTGCTGTTGTTGCTGTTGCTGTTGTTGTTGTTGCCTCTGAAAGGTGGCAACTGTTGGCAAGTTTAACATAGCACGAAAAACTAATTTAAATTTAAATGTTAAATTCACGTAGTTAAATGCGAATTCAAACTGTGTGAGAGTGTTGTTGTTGTTGTTGTAGTTGTTGTTGTTGTTGTTGTCGATGTTGTTGTGTCTGCTGCTTGTCGTGTGTGTGTGTGTGTGTTGTATGTTGTGTGTGTTATTGCTGACACTTGAGCGCTTCAAAGGTTATCTCTGGCAATTAGCATGCCAAGCGGCAACAACAACGTCAAAAACAACAACAACGTCAACGACAACACCAAACGAATTGACCCCAAGTAATTTGTGTGCTCACTTTAAGTGGGCGTGGCGCACGTCTGCACACAAACACACACACACACACGCACACGCATTAAAAACTTAATAATATAATATATTCATTTATTTTATTTTGAATTGCTTTTATAACTACTAGTATTTATTACTACTAACCAACACTACTTTTTCAATTTCTGTTATTGCTTTTACTACGTACAACTACTACTGTCTAACACTACTTTTACTATTGATACTAATACTACCTGACACTACTTTTACTATTACTACTACTATTATTTCTATTACTTGCTTTACTATTAATACTCCTATGATACTGTGATGAGTATATTATTACTACCCCTACTGCTATTTTTATAACTGTACATAATTTTACTAGTACTACTACCTAACACTATTTTCACTCTTTCTACTGCTTACTAATTAAAAGTACTTTTCCCATATCTTCTTTTACTACTTCTGTTGCCTATTTTTGCTAAAACTACTACTACTGCCTAACACTCCTTTTACTATTTCTACTACTACTTCTGTTGCTACTTTTACTATTTCTACTACTACTACTACTTTTACTTCTTCTTTAGCAACTTTTAATATAACTACTACAAATTTTTCTATTTCTCCAAAAAAGTAGTCAACTGAATTAAAATGTTATCTGAATTAAATAGTTCTGATTCAATTTATTTTATTTGTTATTTTATGTAATTTGTGCTAAATTTGGGATAGCCTCAAGGGGACTGGGGGGAGTCTGATATCTGCACGGATTTTGTGGCTGAAAACAAAGCAGGAGAAGAAGCTGTGAGCAGAGCTCAAGTGATGCGCAGTGTGGGGCTATTAAAAATAGTATCATGTTGCATGCAACAAGGCGTTGAATGCCTGCAACATGCACCAGCATAACGTTCAAGTCCGCTGACACAAAGACAAGTGCAGGCCGTGTGCTCTCGCTGTCGACGCTGACGCTGACGTCGACGTCGCAGTTAACGTTGACGTTGACGTCAGCAGCAGCATCGGTTAATGAACACAGGAAATTCGTTTACATTTGCCATTTGTGCGAATTAGACAAGGCTCTTTGTATCAGGCCAAGTTGTTGTTGTTGTTGTTGTTGTTGTTGATGTTGATGTTGATGTTGTTCCTACTGCTGTTTTATTACGGAAAGTAACAACAACGACAACGACGACGACACATTGAAAAATTCGCTTGTCGACAGAAATGAAATTTTCTACTACATTTCAACGGCTTTTGTTTCATTGTGTTTGTTTTTGGTTTCTTTTTAGCTTTTTATACCCGTTACTTAGAAATAAGTAAAAGGGTATATCGTATGTATGTAACAGGGAGAAGGAAGCATCTCCGACCCTATAATGTATATATATTCTTGATCAGCTTAAACAGCCTAATCGATAAATAGCCATGTCCGTCTATCCGTCTGTCCGTCTGTGTTTCAAGATATTAGGATTTTTTACTAATCAAAGTTAACTACTATTACTACCTATTATCCTACTAAATCGTAACAAGATCGGACAAATAGAAATATGGTAATTGCTGATTAAATTTTTGATGTAATGCAAGTGCCTAAAAGCGTGCAATAAAAAATATTTTAAATTTATTTAAGTAAGTAACGGGTATCCTATAGTCGGGAGCCTTTTCCACTTGTTTTTATTTTTTCGCTCGTTTTTTATAGCTTTTTATTATATGAACATGACTTGTGGATGGGGCAGCTTAGCTATGCGATAAGGGTTGATCAACGATAATGAATTTGATATGCTAATCATCATTATTGTCAGATTTAAATATATATTGTTACTATAATTACATACTTTAGTACTTGGTATAAGCCAGGACATGTCTTAAATTTTACAAAAATGTCGCTTAGTTTTACTGTGTCGTAATTTTAGCCTTCTGGCATTTACCGTTTGGTCTCCAGGGCAAATAGTTTTCTTCATATTGATTTTTAACTGACTGATTATGAAATATATTTAATTTGAACTAATTAATAGGAATCATATTTGTGGTAAACAGAGCATTGTCCTTTTTCTATGCACCCCCATGGTCTCATCAGCTCCTCATCATTCTCAGCTCTTTTTCTAAGGCTTAAAGTTGCCTCGATTTTTTGTAAGCTTTCCACGCAATCGATTCATAAACATTTTGATATTTTTTCACAGCCCGTTTCTTGTTTTTTCTTTTGCCCAATTTGTGGCAAGTGCATTCACGCCTCGGTGTTGGCCAAAAAGGAAAACATAATAGAAAAGAAAGAGCTTGCCAAACTGCTGACTGAGCAGAAGAACAAAGCGAATTGCCAGCATGCAACAGGAGCAGCGGCAGCTGGAGCTGCAGATGTGGCAACTTGGGTGCAGTATGGCCCAAAGAGCTTGAAGGCAGTTGAAGGTGCGGGTTTGCTTTGTTGGGCTAACTCGTACGTATGGATATCGTACTACATGGATGCTTCTATGCCTCTATAAAAATCTCTTTCTCTCTCTCTCTCTGTCTGTCTCTGTCTCACACAGGCTGTGTGCAAGTGCTTTCCACTTGATGTAACATTACTTTGAAATCTCTTGCCTCACAGCATCCAAATGAAAAGCAAAGAGAAGATGTTCAGGGCAAAGAAGACGACGCTGACAGAGAGGAGGCAAGGTGAAGTTAACTGAACACAACTGAGGTGAGGTGAGGTGAGGTGAGGTGAGGTGAGGTGAGGTGAGGTGAGGTGAGCGGAGGTGTGGTGGGTTTTGGGTCTTCAGCTACTCGGCTTAATTTTCGAGCCGACTCGCATCAATAGATGCTGGCCAAAGGGGGTGTGGCAGGGGGACAGGGGGGAAAGTGCAAAGGGGAGTGAGGTCGCGGTCAACTGACCAAATAAATGCTTTTGTTGCAACATGTGTGGGGATGCACACCGAACGCTTCGCTGGACAATGAACAAGCGAAATTAGAGAATGTAAACAGCGCATTTTATCCTGCTCGCTGCCCCTGCAACACCATCAGCAGCAACAACAACGGCAACAACGGCAACAGCAGCATCGTTGACATGCACAACTAGTATTGAAAAGCTCGCTCGACTGTGAGAGACCCTGTACTTAGTGTAAATAAAAAGTGAACAAATCTATGAATATCAATAATGTAAAACAAATACGCAAATACTTTAAGTTACACTACGTTACGTTAAATCAAATCAAACCATATTTACTTACGTTTTTAATTTTACTTTTTTTATCTTTCAATTATATTTAAAATCTGTTTCTTAGCGAACAATAATTAAATTGTACAGCCAATTGATGAAAAATATTTACTTTGATTCTCCATTAAAGTGCTCTTAAATTGTTTCATGCATAACTTTCAAAATATTTAAGAGATTGCAATGAAATTTGAGTATGTATCACAAATGCTTCAACTCAAGGCTATAGCTTTAAAAATGCTCCGTAATCTCGTATTTTATAATTTGTGGAGGCGGTGTCTCTAGCTCTTAACGTTTTTGAGCTATCAGTGTTTATACCAGGGATTGCAAATTAGAGTTATGAGGTGCAAAAAAATCAAGCCCCAAAAAAATGCCAGAGACATTGGAAGGTCTATCCAGCAACCGGATAAACTTTTATTTCCAATTTCCATTTTTCAAATTATTTTTAACTCTTGTTATATAAAAATTTTTATTATAAAAATTATAAATAAGAGTTATTTTTCAATTTTATTTAAAAGTTGAAAAATAAGAGTTATTTGCAATTTTTTAAATAAAAATCAAAATAAAAGTTATTTTCAATTTCTATCATAAAAATCAAAAATAAAAGTTGAATTGAAATATCTTTTGATCGGGAGGGTCCATTTCATTAAACGACCTATGTATTTTATCTACACTTCATTACCTATCTATCATGGACCATAAAATGATCATACCTTTATTCAGGTCAGTTACGCACATTTATTTATTTTATTTTTTTACAAAGTTCCTTTTTCAACTGCAGAGTCTAAGAACGCGATGAAAACGTGGACCATTTTTCTTAGGCTACTAACGACAACGGAGAAGAGGAAGACAATGGAGAGGAGCAAGACAATGAAGAAGAGGAAGACAACGGAGAAGAGGAAGACAACGCCGGCGCCAGTTGACACGCCTATTTGGTTTGACAAACATTTAAGCAGGCGCTGAACAACAATTACAAGCAATTGCCCAGGTTCCCAACTCTGAGTCTGAGTCTGAGTCTGAATCTGCAACTTGCAACGTGCAACTTGCGACTTGGAACTTGCAACCTTTTGACACGGACCAAGACGGCGGCCCGTTGCCAACAATTGCCCAGAAAGGTGTTTTGTGCTGACGTCATAACAGTAAATTAACACCGAGTGTTGTAGTGGGGTGGCAAAAGCAGGTAAGTTTGACGGTTCGAAATAATAAGATTGAGGTTTCACTTCACTAATAAACTTTTATTTCTTCACGTCGCGTGTCGCGTCTGAATCTTCATACAGATTTTTTCAACTAACTTAAAACTATGGCGGCTCCATGTAGAGCCATCAAAAAAAGGCGGAAAAAAAAGGAGAGAGCCGTGGTGAAAAGCCGGCATCAGTGCTGCGCAAATAGCTATAGAATAGCTAGCTATTTGCCGTCATGTTCAGCATGAACATTCTCCCCCCCTTTGCAAGGATATGCAAGAAATGGAGAGAGGGGGGATCGGAATCAGCACGAGCACGACCCTGAAACCATCCAGCCAAAGATGGTGCTCTGCGCCATCGGGAGCCCGTTCTGGCTCGGCATGAAACCCTCCGTGACCACATGGTTCGCGGCATCAGCTCCCAAGACCAGAGATATGGTGGACGGTCGGTGGAAATTGTCGTTGGCCAACGTGAGATTGGCGAACCTTGCCCTCACGCTGTCCCCGAGCGGCCTCACCGGAGTGCAGATCTGAAGACCCTTGACGATCTTCAGGAGAACATCGAAACGGAGGTCCGCATCAACCTTGGACGCCACTGTCGCCTTGCAGACTCTGTCCTCGCCGACATGTAAGGCTGGCAGCTTGAGTTGCGCCGCTAAGGAGGCGCTGATGGAGCTTACTGCCGCGCACGGGTCGTATAACGCCACCAACACGAACGATCTGTCTCCCGCGTGGAGGCGGACGACAGCCGTGGGAAGCACGTTCGTGCTCTTGTGCTGGAGCAGCGATGCAAGCGTCGGCGGTGGGCCAGTTGCCTGCTCTGAGTGCGTCGACGGAGTCGGGGAGTGAGATCGAGGTGCGGCGGACCGTGCAGAGGAAGATGACCGACTCCGTGGTGGTGAACGGCGCTGCTGCGTTGGATGCGTTGATGGAGTCGAAGAGTGAGATCGAGGTGCGGCGGACCGTGCAGAGGAAGACGACCGCCTCCGCGGGGGTGAACGGCGCCGGTGCCTGGAACCGCCTTGCCGTGACGGCGGACTGCGGTGTCGCTGCGGGGCGCTTGATTGTGGGGAGCGGCGAGACTGCCGCGTGGACGAGCTGCCTTGCTCGCGCATATGGAGGAGCGTGTGATGATCCTGGCCGCATTTCCGGCATTTGTCCTTGCTCCGGCAGGACTGCCCGGAATGCTGGTGGGCCAGACAATTGGAGCAGTATTTATTAATCAGGACTGCTCGCAGACGCTTCTCCGCACTCAAACGCAGGAACCTGTTGCACTTCCGCAACGGATGAATGCCCCGGCAGACTCGGCAGCGGAAGGATTTAGTTCCTCGAGAACGTCTGCCATCCAACTCCTGCGCGTTTGCTGTACGTGGTGCCATTCTATCTGTTACGTATTGGAATGTAGGAGATTATGATAAGAAAAATAAAAAATATGGAAAATTATAACTACTCTACGCCTATGAGTTTTTTTGGGAGGATGTAGTGGAGGAGACGCGTCAGCACTTAGCGCTGACTCGGAGCGGATGTGTCAGTGGGAAGGAGCAGCAGCTTGACAATAGGTCTTTTTAGGAGTCCTTGTGCAGTCTGGACGTCAACTACACGCACCCTATTGTCGGAGCCCGGGTAGGTGGTGACAATTCTTCCGAGTCGCCACTCGGTGGATGGTAGGTTGTCATCCTTCACGATGACCATATCGCCAACCTGGAGATCCTTTCCCGGAAATTGCCATTTGTTCCGCTTGTGGAGCTCCTTGAGGTATTCCTCTTTCCACCGTGAGCAGAACTGTTGGCTCATGGCCTTGAGCCGTTGCCATCGATTGATGATGGACATAGCCGATTCCTTGATCTCAGGCTCTGAAACGGATACGAGAGGCCCACCAATCAGGAAATGACCTGGCGTCAATGCCAGAAGGTCGGAGGGATCCTCCGACATCGGAGAAATGGGCCTTGAGTTGAGGCACGCCTCAATTCTACATAAGAGAGTGGACAGCTCTTCAAATGTGTACTTCATGGTCGACGTGGATTTGTAAAACAAGGTCTTAAAACCTTTTACGCCCGCTTCCCAGAGGCCGCCCATGTGAGGAGCGCTAGGAGGATTGAAATGCCAGGATAGGCCGCTGTGACTGAACTTGGACGTCACTAGTTTTGTAGCCGCTAGAAAGTCCTTTGCGAGGGCCCCAGAAGCACCAACAAAGGTTTTCCCATTGTCAGAATGCATCCGACGAGGACAACCACGTCTCGCAACGAATCTTGAGAACGCAGCCAGGAATTTCTCTGTGGTAAGGTCGGACGTGGCCTCTAAGTGGATTGCCTTCGTACTGAAACATACGAAGACACAGACGTAACCTTTCGTTATCAGGCACGCACGACCCGTGTAATTTTTAATGTCGAAAGGACCCGCAAAGTCGACACCCGTGCTGGTGAAGGCTCTCGAAAACGTTGTCCTTTCGACGGGAAGGGAGCCCATCAGCTGAGTCTGCAGTTTCCTGCGGTGTATGATGCACACCTTACAGGAGCTGAGTGTGGCTTTGACCAGAACTTTCACCTTAGGGATCCAGTACCTGGCCCGTATGAGGCGTACCATCAGCTGGTTGCCTCCGTGGAGAGTAATAAGGTGGGTGAAGCGGACCAGGAGGCGTGAAAAGTCACAATCATAGGGGAGGAGGATTGGATGCCTTTCGTCATAGCTTAAGGAGGCGGACGCGTTAACACGTCCGCAGGATCGAAGTATGCCCTTCTGGTCGACGAAAGGATTCAAATTTGCAATGTTGCTGGACTTAGGGAGCTGCTTCTTTTCCTTCAAGCACCAGTATTCCTTTGGGTACCCTGAGCGTTGTGACATCTTAATGAGCTGGTCTTGAGCCTCAGCAATTTCTGCGCTACTGAGCTCATCCGGAAATAAGACCGTAGGCTTTCTGCAACGCTGGATAAAGCGCAAAACGAACGCGAAAGCTCTCAATGCCTTGTCAAGCTTCGAAAAACGCTCCAGGACGTTGCTCGAGGGTACCTGTGCAACATTACATTTTACGGCGCGTTGCTCCAGCTCCGTTTCCTGGACAGCCTCTGGAATGGGCCATTGCTCCTTTCCCTTTTGTAGCCAGTCCGGCCCATGCCACCACAAGGAGCTTCCGATCAGGTCTTGTGGTGAAACGCCTCGGCTCGCCAAATCTGCTGGGTTCTGCTCCGACCGAACATGAGCCCATTTGCCTCTGGATGCACTAATTTTCGCCACTCTATTGGCGACGAACGTGGTCCATCTGCATGGAGTCCTACTCAGCCAGGCCAAGACGATAGTGGAATCTGTCCAATAGAATATTTCGGAACTATTGACAGGTAGCTGAGGGATGATGGCAGTTCCTAATTCTGCCAGAAGCACAGCGCCACACAATTCCAAGCGCGGCAGCGACACTGTCTTGACTGGTGCCACTCGAGTCTTCGCTGTGAGAAGATGAATGGAAATCCGCCCATGGACTTCTGTGCGCACATAAAGGGCCGCGCCATACGCGCGTTGAGATGCGTCACAAAATCCGTGGAATTGGACATTTGCCTTGGGCTGGAAACCAACATAGCGAGGAACGCGGATCTGGCCAAGAAATGGATAATTGTGGAGAAATTCATTCCATCGTCGCACCAGCTCTTCTGGTAGGAGATCGTCCCATCCGAGTTCGTGAAGCCAGATTTCCTGCATGAAAATTTTGGCACTGACTATCACAGGAGCGAGCCATCCTGCGGGATCGAACAGCCTCGCGATCTGGGAGAGCACCTCACGTTTGGTTAAGGATTTCGTGGAGGACAAATCGGCAGGATCAAAGAAGAACTCATCGGACTTAGCTTGCCATCGAATGCCTAGCGTTTTTGCAACGCTAGCTTCTTCAATTTCGAGGAATTCAAGTCGCAGTAAGTGCTCTTTCGGAATATTGCGCAGCACAGCCTTTTCATTGGATGTCCATTTTCGTAATGGGAACCCAGCTGTGTCGAGCGCAGCACGCAGTTCTTCGATTGCTAGAATTGCCTGGGACGAGGAGTGCGCTCCTGCCAGCACATCGTCAACGTACATGTGCTCGGACAGAATGACGCTTGCCATTGGATACTGGCTCTGAACATCTTTGGACAGCTGCTGTAGAACCCGAATCGCCAGGAACGGAGCACAGTTGACACCAAAGGTGACCGTGTTGAGCTCGTAGTCGCACAACAGATCATCTTTGTTGCGAAAGAGGATTCTCTGAAAAGGAGTGTGCTTCGGGTCTACAAGTATCTGCCGATACATCTTGGTTATATCGGCGTTAAAAACGTAACGATAAAAACGCCACTTTAGGATCTGAATCGTCAGATCAGATTGGAGGACTGGTCCTGTATGCAGGACGTCATTAAGGCTTTTACCATTGGAGGTAGGATTGGAGGCGTTAAATACAACGCGAACCTTTGTTGTGGTGCTGTCTGGCTTAAACACAGCATGATGGGGCAAATAGAAGACGTTGGAGTCGTTACTTGGAGGGACTTGCCTCATATGGCCTAAGTCCAAGTACTCTTGAATCACTGAGTCGTACTGTTCCTTCAAGGAAATGTCTCTCTTTAAGCGGTTCTCGTTCCTGAGAAACTGAGCCAGTGCGATGGATCTAGAATGTCCCAATTGAATATGATCAGGAGTAACGAAAGGAAGAGTAACGACGTATCTGCCAGAACTATTTCTTGTGGTAGTGCGGATAAAGTTCTCTTCACAGATGGAATCAGACTCCTTCACCAGTTTAACTGGTAGATCTTCCACCTCCCAAAATTTGGTGAGAAGATCCTCGAGTCTTTGTGCTGGACTGACCGTGACTCTCGTCGAAAACGAGGAAACTGCCTTGGCAGGCGACTTTGCTACTGGCCCTGTCAGAATCCATCCAAAAATGGTTTCCTGGCCAAGTAGAGAGCCGCATATATTCGGGAGTGAGCCGCCAACTAAAATGGATGGGAGGATATCTGCACCTAAAAGTACATCTATCTGCGAGCTCAGGTGAAACGAGGGGTCAGCCAGCTGAATATTTGGCAGATCTTTCAAAAGACTTTGTGGAATCGGATACGATGGTAGATTCCCTGCCAATTGTGGAAGAACAAAGGCCGAGGTCTCGACTTGAATCCTCGGCTTTGATGGGGAGCCAATGTTGAAGTGACATAACTTCGATGGACTAGCAGCCACTGCTTGATTTAAGCCAGCGACTTGTGCTTGAACGGGCTGATATGGGAGTTTGATCAGATGAAACATTCGTTCCGAAATGAACGAAGCCTCTGATCCGGAATCAATCAGCGCCCTTGCTTTGTAGGTTGTCCCTTGATAGCAAATGTTGATCATGGCCGTACCAAGAAGCACGCCTTGAACACTTGCTGCTAAATAGTTCTGAACATTTGGAACATTGGATGAAGTGGACTGTATGCTTGGAGGAGTTGAACTCGATGAGGCTGCGCCAGATGCTGATGGAGGAGGGTCACCACGATGTAGAAGAGTATTGTGGCGACCTTTGCACGTGTAGCAGTTGTGAGCACTCGTGCAATCTTTGAGAAGATGGCCTCTGGCAAAGCAGTTTAAGCATAACTTTTGCTTTTTAATGTACGACGACCTTTCATTGACGGACAAACGTAGAAAACTGGGACATAAACGGATCGGATGATTCTCTTTCGAACACAACTTGCAGGACTGGGGTTTTACATTGACCCTGGTTTCGAAAGATTTCACCTTTTTCGGGGCGGACTCCTTCCTCCCTGGATTACTTTGGGGCTGCGTGTTAGCTTTGATAGCTGCTATCGCCTCCAAAGTACGATACCGATCGAGCAAAAACGTGTTAAATTCCGACCATGTCGGAATCTCTGACTTATTTTGGATGGACTGCTCCCAAAGGGAGAGTGTCAGAGTCGGCAATTTGAGGGAACACATATAAACGAGGAAACAGTCCCAGTTCTCTGTCTGAACGCTCGCGAGTTTTAGTGCATTGAGGCACCCTTGAACCGTGGCCTGCAATCCCTTTAAGGCAGCACCACACTCGTGCGGAATGGATGAGAGACCGAACAAAATTTCAAGCTGACTCGTCACGAGCAGCCTTTTGTTCTCGAATCGTTGCGTCAAGTTTCTCCAGGCAGACTCAAAACCGTCGTTGGTAAGCGGGGACCTAGAAACAATATCCTTTGCTTCTCCACTTGTTTTTGAGTTGAGGTGGAATAATTTCTCAACTGGAGTGAGCCTCGGATTATTGATGTAAATTGCTGTAAACAAATCACGGAATGTGGGCCAACGTGAATAATCGCCATGGAAGACTTCGGTTTCGCACGGAGGCAGCCTGCAGCCGCCGGAAACAGGAGCTGCTTGGTGCGTGGGCGGTCTATTCTGGGTTTCCATGTCTTCTATTTGATCGCCTAATTGCGACGCACATCGCTCATAAACTGCGTAGCAGTGCGCATACTTTGCCTGTATAGCTGTTAAGTCTTTGGCATTGGAGGGGTCTTCTCTCAGAGCCTTGGAGCAGCGCCCATACTCCTGCTCGATGATCGCCCAGATATTCTGGACCTGGTCGCGTCGGATCCTCAGGGAAGATACCGACGGAACAGTCTGAGAGGAACCTGCGAGAATAGCCTCGAAATGGCTGAGCCGGTCACTGGCAGCAATGAAATCATTGAGAGCCATTTTGCTACGACTTTGCTGACTTTGAGTGGTAGAACGCGTGATCTTTGGAGTAGGAGTCTTCACCGACTCGGCTTTGATGCTTGGACTAAGAGCTTTCTTAATGTTTGGCGTAAGCGTTTTCGTTGAAGGTTTGGGCCTTAACGAAGAAGGAGAAGGTTTTGCTGGAGGGCCTGGAGTGGGCTTGCGTGTAGGATCTGATATCGATTTCCTTCTGGGCTTGTCTCCACTTGACATAATAGACTCACTGCGGAGTCAATGTGTTCTTGGACCTTGCAAAAAAAAACAAATGCAAAAAAAGAGAGAAAATTTATCCCCTTTGAATCTGTGAGAGAGATTCCACAAATATGAGTGGAACGATGGAAACGGAACTGTCAACACGAATTGCAGAAAATAATCTTCTGTTCCCACGATGTATTACAGCACACGACAAAATGTTGTTGTTTCGCAAATGGATGAAATCAGCAAAAAGGAACAGCGGAATTGGAACAGTGTCAGCACAAGTTTCAGAAAATAATTTTCTGTTCCCACGATGTATTGTAGCACACGACAAAATGTTGTTGTTTCGCAAATGGATGAAATCAGCAAAAAGGAACAGCGGAATTGGAACAGTGTCAGCACAAGTTTCAGAAAATAATTTTCTGTTCCCACGTTGTATTGTAGCACACGACAAAATGTTGTTGTTTCGCAAATGGATGAAATCAGCAAAAAGGAACAGCGGAATTGGAACAGTGTCAGCACAAGTTTCAGAAAATAATTTTCTGTTCCCACGATGTATTGCAGCACACGACAAAATGTTGTTGTTTCGCAAATGGATGAAATCAGCAAAAAGGAACAGCGGAATTGGAACAGTGTCAGCACAAGTTTCAGAAAATAATTTCCTGTTCCCACGATGTATTGCAGCACACGACAAAATGTCGTGGTTGTGCAAATGGATGAAATCAGCAAAGTGGAACAACGGAATTGGACCAATGGATCAACACGAAATGCAAAAATATTTTGATCGGAACGGCCCACTGTGATGCTGATATGTTTTTATATACACGTAATTTTAAATATATGTAAATTTGGAAAAATAATAATTTCAAGCAATAAATGTATATAAGTTTGTCATGAGAATTATTAAATTGGAAATTATGAAACAACAAGTCACAAACAAAACACAATTTGAATTTAATTAATTATCGTATTAATTGCACTTTCAGCAATTTTTAGGAAAAGTCGCGTTTAATTAAACACCGTGTAAACGATGATTGCACTTGTTGAATGTGATCTGGACTGCACATTCATCGATAGTTTATCGGGTGATCGCCGTCGCTAAGTGTTGTGTTGTGGTAATTAATTATTACAATTTTATGTTATCTTTTTGTTTTGTTTGTGAACTTGTTTTTTTTATATATGTTATGTGTGTTTTTTATGGATAAGTGTCGTATATGTGGATAAGTGTTTTATATGTGCATAAGTGTTTTATATGCTTGTTGTGTATGCACGTAGGTAATATGCAGGTGAGTGATATGTATGTATGTATGTATGTCACAGCACAGCTGTTCGCATATTTGGGGGTGGGTTTTTATAATTTTTAATTATATTTGCAGCCACTTTGCTTGCAATTGGACATGGACCACAATTATTGGATAGCGAAAGGTGCACTTGGAGTTTTGCAAATTGGATATTTGCCGGCAGGTATGTACAAACATATATGTATGAACAAAAGTGAACATACATATGTATGTAGGTACGCGGAAATGCTCACAGGAAATTGTGAGTCAATTATTAAGCACTGCGATTAATTTATTCTCCTTTTTAGTTACGTTCAGACTGCACATTAGGATTTGGATCTTGGAGTGATGTATTTTGTTGGATTCTGCACACAATTAGTGCAAATGGCGGACACAAAATAATGGAGGTAAGTGCATATGTACATATGTATGTACAATGGAATGGAAATTGAAGTAATCAACTTATCTTGTTTTTCTTGAGTTCTCCACCGATGCTAAGTAGAAGCGAGAGGATTCACAATAATCCGGCTCGAAGGACCAAATGTTGTAGTGGGGTGGCAAAAGCAGGTAAGTTTGACGGTTCGAAATAATAAGATTGAGGTTTCACTTCACTAATAAACTTTTATTTCTTCACGTCGCGTGTCGCGTCTGAATCTTCATACAGATTTTTTCAACTAACTTAAAACTATGGCGGCTCCATGTAGAGCCATCAAAAAAAGGCGGAAAAAAAAGGAGAGAGCCGTGGTGAAAAGCCGGCATCAGTGCTGCGCAAATAGCTATAGAATAGCTAGCTATTTGCCGTCATGTTCAGCATGAACACCGAGTAACCACAGGAATACAGCCAAAGTGGAAAATGGCAGCACACAACGAACAACGACAACCAGACAAGTAAATTGAATTTTTAAATGGAACTCTTCCTCGACACTCCACACTCTACACACTTCCTCTCTCACTCTCTCCATCTCCCCCTCTCTCTCCCTTTTTAACTGGCTTGAAACCCGAAATTACAAAAAACCTTTTCAGATTGCGAATGCGAATCGCATTGAAATGAGAAATGTGTACTACGAGTACCTGTCTATGAATCTGTGTGGTAAATGAGTGTATTCAAATACGAGAGTAGCTCAAAAGAAAATCGGATTTAAATAAGTTGAATTTATGCTCGCATTCAGAATTTCTGTATTGTACTGAAAGCTTTATTTAAAGACAAAGCTACAATATGCTTTAATCAGTTAAATGAAACTTTTTTAAAATTATTAAGCTGCTGCAAATAACATCATGTTATTATATTTTTAAAAGAGATTTATAGCAAAAATGCTTTTAACTAAATTCAAACAAATTATTCAAAGCTTCTGCAAGCTTTAATGTGCTTTTAGCGCCATTTTGATCAAGCTATCAAGCTCTTAAAATTGTTGTATATTTATTATTATTATTCAAAGATGCTCAAAGCTATTTTTATTATTTAAAGCTATATTATTTTTAATATACAAATTTGATGAAAGCTTAAATGTGGGTTTAGTAATATTTTTTTATGAACTATGTAATATGGAATATTAAATGTTGCTTGGACCACTTATTACTGATTACTGATTGAGCCTGCCTCGGTAGCATGTGGTCCTGTTTAGCTTCACTGGCTACTCGAGACCTGTCTGCATACATATTTATATAAAGCGTTTGCTAGACATAAATCCAACAAAACATTATATACAAACAAAGCACACACTCATGGCCAAAAACCCATTTGACTCGACTTGGCAGGCAGGCAGGACAAGTCCAAGTCCAGGCCCAGGCCCAGGCCCATTGTTAAGCCCCCCTACCACCCAGTTAGCTGGTTTGCCCTTTGCTGTGTGTGTGTTGTGTGTTAAATGCGAAAGTGTAGGTAATAAGTCTAACGGTTTGTCGGTCTGCTGCCGCTTCATCAATTCAGCCAAAGCCATGTCCACATTTTGTTGCCACAAACAAAGCAACAACAATAACAACAAGAACAACAGATGGAACTGGAGATGGATATATGAGGATGGCAACGGCGACGTTTCACATTTCCATTTGAATAATTTAGACATTTTCGTTGATGAATAACCGAAAGCACATTGATAGATATTCACTAGGGTACCGAAAATACTAGTACAACGCCTCGTATACGCAATGTTCATTTGCCTATAAACTGTCTATGTAGATATGTAAATGCACGTATACATACACCAATGCACACACAAATAGGTACAGGTTGAGAACATCGTCTAGATCAACTTGTTGTTTTTCGCTCTGATTAAATTTTTAATTGCGCGATTTACACTGTAAAAATCGATGAAAAGAGAACAAAATATTAAGTGTTAGTATACAAATGGCGGGCACTGTAGTCCGCATATTTGTGTATTTGTGTAGCTGTCGTTGTGGCAGTCAAGTGTGTCAGCTTTTGACTGCTCGGCAACGTTCGGAGATTTGTGATATGGGTACATAAACGATATACGTACAATTTATACATGTGTATATAGGTATCTAAAGCTAAAGCAATATCAATTGGAATTGTACTGTATACATATATGTATATGTACATATAGCCATAAGCTACTGCAGCTCAATCAGTTGTTTGAAGTACTCGTACCATAGGGACACATTGTCCACTGCGAGCCTTAAAGTGTTTTGGAATTTAATTTCAGATAACGAGAGATTCAGCTGGAATGAAATACAACAAAATAAAGAAGGTATTGTTAATTTTGTATATTATGTAAATGAGATTTCTATAATATTGCAGAGAACTATTCAAATTCTTTCTCTGTTTTGCATCACCACAGAGTTTAAGATTATCCTTTTAAAAATAACATTATAATTTAATATCAAAATTGTAATTAATATGATTTAAATTACAACATGAAAACATTATCAAATATTTATATAAATACATATGTATTATTAGTCACAGTAGAAATCACAACTTGTAAAATTCATAAAAATACGTTTCACATTGAAATTCAATTATCAGTCAATTCAATCAGAAGTAGTTGAAGTATTTCAGTTAGCCTTTAGGTAATTTATCTAAAAATTGCATAAAAAGATAGATATTGGTACGAGATATGGCCAGGTACAGTAGCTAATCATTTGAATGGCAAGTGCCGGCCTATCTGGGCCTAACTGTGTTAACTTAAACGCAACGACTTGGTTACAGTCTGTCTCATTAGTTAAGCGACACGCAGCTGGGGACCTCAGCAAGAGAGAGAGAGAGAGATTCAGACTGTATCTTGGCCAGTGAGTCGACTGGGCCTCTAGGCTACAGTCTGGGTCTTGAACGCACTTTGGCTCTGACTTCAACTTGGACTCCGACTTGGACTCCGACTCCGACTCTGGCAATAACTTGAAGCACGCCAAACTCATATTAATTTTAATGATATAATATGAAGAGACACGCTAAATTGTTTACAAGCCACGGGCTGGACTCACACAACTGCGTTGCCAGTGCTGCCAACTCGCTTTTGGCCTGATCAGTCACTCTGGACTGGACGGGACATGGCCAAGACTCTCGAGGTCTGGCCCGAGTTCTCATTATCATTTTTAATTTTATTTTATTTAATTATACAGATGTTTATAGCTTCCGCCGATGCGTTGCATCTTACAGAGCGCTAAACTGCGAACTAACACACACACACACACACACACACACACACTCACACATACATACACACACACACATAAACATTGGTAGGCAGTCTTATAAATTATAAGTTAAGAGCTGATTACACGCACTATAAACGCTTTTTTCGCGCCACAATCGCTTTTCCCCTCATCCTCTTTCTCTCCTCCTCCTCCTCCTTCTACCCTCCTCTTAGAGTTCGGGGAGACGGAGAAGGGCGCCGGGGGCTGTGCAGTGGCCATTTAATTGATTGGCCGCTAGATGGCGCGCCTGTTCATGTTATTTGCTGACCCATTGTATGTTTACTGCTACTTATCAGTCTCGTCCAAATCGTTACAGTCTCCTCTCTCTCTCTCTCTCTCTTTCTGCTTACCCTCTCTTCCTCTTCGGGTTCCTCAATCTTCAAGTCCCTCCTTTCCCCAATCATCTGCGATTCCCTCTCGATTTGTCAGTTGAAGTCAACAGCACATTATACAAATTAATTATCGCTGCTTACTACGAATAACACTGAGTACTCGTCTGAATGTGAATGCGAGTGTGAGTGTGAGTGTGAGTGTGAGTGCGAGTCTGATTATTTCTAGTTGAGGCCTAGGTATTCACTCGCCTGTCTGTTCACATATTTTACAATTATGTTGGCAGCAATTTGCTGTTTGCCATTGTTGCAACTTTTTAATGGGCCCTCAATTTCATCATCTTGGCACTTTGGTGTGAAATTTAAGACCTCCATTCGCAGTTCCATTGCAAACTCATTTATTTCATTTATTTATTTATACGCACAGTTGACAGTGAGATCATAAATTAGTCACAACTCGCAGCTACCGTTGCAGATAAGTTAATTTAAGCAAAGGGGATTCACACACTTCCAACTCACAACTGGCTTAAACTTAAAATACGAATTAAAGTTCAGTTTTAATTTAAGGTACAGTTTTCAACACAATTGGTTAATTATTATTTAAGTTTAAATTTCTAGATTTAGTTAAAAAAAAATAAATAAAAATATTTTTGATGATTTTAGTAACATGGACAGCAACATTAAAGAAAACGTGAAATATTGTAAAATCATAATATCTCTCTTTTAATTCGAGTCAGCAATTATCGCACAAAGGATCAAAACAAATTTTTGCACTGAGCGAAATAAAAAGCCCAAATACGGATTTCTGATTGTACAGCAAATTAATTTATAATTTTCTCTACAAATATAACAAAATGGATTATATCTTTTTATACCCGTTACTTAAAAAAAGAGCAAAAGGGTATGTTGCATTCTTTGAAATGTATGTAACAGGGAGAAGGAAGCATAAAGAATATACTCGTACACTCAGACCAACATTTATTCGCACACCCTTTTTTTACTTTAACAGCTAGGTAAGTCAAGTCTTCACAGTAAAAAAAATATATTTGGAAAGGTCGTTTAAATTCCGTTTGAATGATGCAAAACATTCTTTAACCCATTAAGTACCCATTGAAAATTTCAAATTTTTTGTAAAAGTAAATTTTGTCAACTTTTTTCCTCGGTCTCAAACAAAAATTAAAAAATCTCGTCTCTAATATGTATTATATTTTTTGGAAAATCCTAAAAATTTATAATTAACTCCGCTTTCCTCAATTTCATACAAAATGGGTTTTTATTTAGTAATTTTCAAAAAATTATAAAAATACCAGCGACTAGATTTTTGAACATTTTTTTGCAATTATCTTATTTTGCTATAAATCTTATTCTTAACATCGTAACGAAAAAACATAGTTGATATGATTTCATTATTTACAACGGATTCTTTAATTTGGATGTTGACTTTTACTGAAGTCATTTGTTTATCGGAATAAATATGAATTAATAATGCTGAGACTTTAATGTCTTTGACAGTTTTGAAAGTGGATGAAATTGAGTTGCCTGGATAATGATCGTGTTTACATATGATCGCTCCGAGCGAATGCAAAACCAATCCATATAACCCCTTACGGCATTCTTGCCACAGCCACAGACTGAATGCAAATAAGGCCCAGACTGAGGCTGAGACTCAGACTCAGACTCAGACTCAGAGTAAGATTGAGATTGAGATTGAGACTGAGGTTCATGTTGCAACTGCGAGTGGTGGCACAGACAGCTAGGGGGCATTGTTGCAGCCTAACACGACACTGACAAATGTTAATCCATTACGGCGCTGTCAATGGCCAAATACGTCACTGGCGATGAGTACTGTAGCTACTGTTTTAGACCCTGGTCTTTAGGGCCATCGAGCTGCGTATTAGCCGCGACCTGTAAACTTAATTGGCCAGCAGGCAGCTGGTCAAGTGCATTGACTTGGGCTTGGTCTGGGACTTGGACTTGGATTTGCAGTGGCAAGACAAATGAGAGCTGCATCAGCAAATTGCCAATCAGCTGCGTGCGGCGAACGCCGCTTGCCACTGGGGCAGGTGTTGGCCAACTCTGGCAACAACTTAATAATCAAACGAAAGCAGAAAAAGGAACATGAATTAAAAGTTAGGTTCGGCATGACGAAACTATTATACACTGAAGGCTCTTTAGAAATAGCTTTAATTAAATGTAACCCTAAGAACTATCTTCAAAAATATAAAAGCCACTTTTTTTCTAACTATTTCACATTTCAATTTAACTTTCTATTGATTAGAAAATCTCAATATGATTAGAAATTGTAAATTTTTTCAAGCGAGTTATTTTTATAGCCGTATTATGATAATATAGGCAAATGTTCTCCTATTAAACAAATTTTTCTTTTATAGAAATTATAAGTGTTTTTTTGGGAATTGTACAGACTAAAAATGTAAATTTTTTTATCCAAATTATTTTATTTATTTTATTGATTTTCTTAATTATTTTTATCGAATCACCTGATGATCTCTAGAACCAGTTAAGAAAAAGTAAATGGGATTAAATATAAAAAAAAAATATATATTTTGAATATTGTTATTATTATTTTATTAAATTTTCTAGTTGTCAACGAAAGAATTAAAATACCCTGAACTAGGGTATAACAAAAAGGAGTTGCAGGCCGAAAAAGCGTTTGGCCTTTAATCGCAATTGCGTTTAGCGCGTGCCATGAACATTTTTAAGTGCATGCTCATTAATCGTAATCGGCAGGCAGCTTCGACTGCGACTGCGATTACGATAACTGCAGCCTGCGGGCCAAGTTGACAAAAAGCCATAGACAGAAATAGAGAGAGAGTGAGAGAGTGAAAGAGAGAATGGACTGGCCTAAAGGATGGTTTGTCTAATTGGGAACTGGAAAACGTGGAAAACTGGCGCAGCGAGTGGTTACGCCTCTTTGTCATTTGTCAGCGTTCGTTTTTAGGTGTAAATATGTTAATGAGTGTGAATAATTTCCAAGAATTTCCTGTGCACAGCCAACACTCAGCACTCAACAGACGCAGAGTGCGACTTAGACTGCGACTCAGATTGAGATTCAGATTCAGATTCAGAATAGTCCAAGTGCGAGTCGAACTTAATTGCAATTGCCAATGTGCACTGGCTGTGGCTGTGGCTGTGGCTCTAACTCTGGCACACATGGCGTATGACGAATGCCAACGATTAATTTCACTGCTGTGCGTAATCAACTCGAAAATTTATTGAAGTCGCAATAATGGAGCCCATGGCATCACAGCATCACAGCATCATAGCATTGACTGCCAAATGCCTAAACGTGCTCATTAGAAAGGCTTTCGCCTGCGTGCCTCTGATTTCAGGCCACAAACGTTGAAAGGGCCAAAAAGGGGGCAAAAGGGAGCACAAGGGGGAACCGAGTGCGAAAACGTCTCGAAGTAGACGTAACCCTAGACGAAAGCGTCAACGATTAAACGTCAGAGTCAGTCGGCTAGCAAATACACTGAGCAAAGACTTATGGTAAATAAATTGATTAATAACGATTAATAACTTTTCAATCAAATGTATTAGCTAAAATAATGATATATATAAAAGTTAAAAGCACATACCAAATACATAAATTAATACAAAAATTTAGTCACTGTATTTTTAAAATTAAATTTATAACTACGATTAGTAAATAGAATATTATAAATAATTTTTATTTCAACATTGTTTTAATTTATATAATTTTTTTTTTTTTTTTGATTAAAATTAACAAATTGTTTTTGGTCTAAAATTAATATTTATTGCAATTCCCGATTATAAGCAAATGTTTTTTTTCAGTTTTAATCCATGTATATCTATATAGTTAAAAATACTGAAAATATTATTATATACTTATGTATTTTTTTCAGTGCATCGTTGACTCTGCAATTTCCCCTTGCCCGGGTCCGCAACATATTCAGGCCGTTCGCTTGCTGCGGCTGTGTGAATTTCAGGAGGGCGCGTCATGTTTCATGCATGAATTGTAGCATAACTTTTGTTGTTCTTGTGCAATCGAGTCAAGTGGCGCACAGCAGCGTTAAAATATGCCGCGATTTGTGCTTAAGGCTTTCAATCAAGCTAAGACTCTCCAGCCAGAAACAGCAGCGGGAAGCAAAACCGAAATTCGAATCGACACCAGCACCAGCACCAGAAGCAATTTCCATAACCAAGATATCTATGTATGTATGTACATATGTGTGGTATGAACACACTATATTTTTGCATCGGTGGACTGGGAGCCGCAGAAGACGAAGATGTGGCTGGTCCTGGGGTTTTTCCTCTCTTCAGCTTCGTCCTCGTCTTACGCAACTTTAACTCGGAAAATTATTTCATATTAATACTAAGAATTAATTGTGATCAGTTGAGAGCAGATATCGTAACTCTTATAAGTTTTTTGATACAAGTTATGATATAAGAGTTATTTTTAAATTTTTATTTAAAAGTTGAAAAATAAGAGTTATTTTCAATTTTTATGATAGAAATTATGAATGAATTGAAATGTCTTTTGATTGGGAGGGCACATTTCATTAAACGGCCTATATATTTATCTACACTTCATTACATTTCTATCATGACCATCAAAAGATATTTCAATTCAACTTTTATTTTTGATTTTTATGATAAAAGTTGAAAATAACTTTTATTTTTTAAAAATTGAAAATAACTTACTTACAACTTATAAATACGAATTGAAAAATAACTCTAATTTATAATTTTTATCATAAATATTTGAAATGAGAGTTAAAAATAATTTTTAAAACAAAAATTGAAAATAAAAGTTTATCCGGAAGCATATGTGGCATTTTTTAAGGGCTTGATTTGTTTCCGCCTCATAACTCTTATTTGCAATCCCTGGTTCACTCTCAATTTCGGCAAACTAAAGATGAAATAATGTTCACACATAAGTTTTTTTTCTTGATAAATTAAAATAGTTTTTGTTTGGCAATTCTTTGGCAGTCAATTTCTGAATTCCGCCCCAATAAAAGATGATTTCTTTACTTAGGTTATTTAAAAAAAAAAAGAGATTGTAGATACTGGGACAGGAAAGGAAAAGAAAGTGGTTACCAATTTGTTCCTGTGATGATTGAGAAAGTTGGGCTCCGTCTTCATTTGGTTCTTGTGTCCGGAAATACCTCGAGCACTTTGATGAATGTTAATTACATTTATTTATGGCTGCTGCTAATCATAAGATAAATAATTTGGAAATACTTTCGACTTTGCCTGAGGTACACAATTTGTATCTGCCAGGGGCAAAGGGAGGAACGAATTTGTTTCGAATGTGAAGATAATGTTGCGATAAAATTTAACGGGCATTGAACAAACGGTCTGAATAAGTTTAAACAAACGACGAGTGCTCTCCCCCTCATTCATTTACTCGCTCAGTCAGTCAGTCAGTCAGGCAGTTCGTTTGTTAGCCAAGTTAGCACTGCCGCCAGGCAATTTTAGTCTGAGTCTGGAACTGGGCCTGAGACCTGGCGTTAAATTTATTACAACAAAGTGGCCAAAAAAAGAAAAGAGAAGAAGCGAAGCTGGCAAATTAAAACAATTGCATAGTTTGCATAATTTTTGTAAACAAAGTGGTGGCCCAGGTAACAACAAATAAGCCAGCTATCAGTTGGCCCTTGATGAGTAAGGGAAAGAGATCGAAGGGGGGGAGTTTGTGTGTTGTTAAAGCTGCTAAGAAACGCGCCAAAGTGCGGATTAAGCGTTGGGCCTTAAGCTGGCTTTAAGCTTCGCTGATTTGATGTACAAAGGGGGCTGAGGGAATTCTCTCAACTTCTCTTCCACCTGGAGGTGTTCCATATGCTCTTTAGACGGAAGTGCAACAACAACAACAACAACAATAGCAGCAGCAGCAACGTCAACATCTCTTAAATGCAAAGGCAATCGATTGCCAAATCTATTTAATTCGTGTATGAATGCACTCAGAACAATGCAAAGCGATTCGTTCTGAATATTCAAAATTGTCTCAAACTAATCCAGTTTCATTCTAGAATTTTTTAAGATCGATTCGTTCTTTAATTTTTTTACTTCAAATAGGCGAAAAATTACTAAATCAAGAAAGATATATATTTAATTGAAATTGTTTCTTGCTTTGATAAGAAATTCCATAAGTATGTTTCGAGTTAAATCAAGATCTTAAATAAATAAATTAATTTTTTGCGTCTCTTGCTTAGAATTCCCAAATTGTTCCTTTCACACTTCGAATTTTTGATATAGACCCGAATGTACTTGATTTTTTCTCAGTGTATATGTGTTAAGTATGTGTGTGTGTCTACAGTGTGTGTCAAGTGTTATGCTGCAGTTATTCAATTTGAGCCATTTTATCGCTGCTACACGGAAAACCTTTTAAACAACACAAAGCCCAACAACAATCGGTGGGTGGTGGCCCTCAACTTATCAGCTGTTATCGATAGGCTGCTTGCCAGGCTCATTCAACCACAACCAGAGAGTGGAAGAGAGAGAGAGAGAGAGGAAGACAGAGAGAGAGGGAGAGAGAGAGAACTGAAGGTTTTCAATTTAGAGAGTTAGACAGTTTGTCAGGCAAAAACAGACATAATTGGCACAGCCTGAGAGACAATTTCATGACAGCTGAATTTCAATTGAGACAGACATATGCAAGGCGAATAATCAATACTCTATCTTGTACAAAAATTAAATAAATATTAATCAGCTGAGCTTCCATAACTCGAATTTGCATGTTGCATACAATACAGGGCATTTGTTAGTCGATCAAACTGGAGTGTTATCATACTAACTGCCTTGTCATTTGAATACTTAAATAGATAACTTAGTTGAAAATGTAGTCAATCAATCAACTGACGGCTTTGCAATTCCAATAGTCAATCAAATATCAAATCTGAAAACCTCAGCCTTCTCTTCTTCTTCTCCCCAAGTAGTAAATATTTTCATAATTTATTACCAAATCGTGTTGAAATTTAGAGGACTCATCAATACGATAATATTTATTATGTGTGCTTATTTTCAATTCTATGGGCTTCCGAGATCCCTGAAAAATGTCTCCGATGCAGTGTCAGAAGCTCGGAATTTCGAAATTTTTTAAGGCGATAGTGATTTTTTAATTCCTTCTCCGCAAATATTTTGACTATTCGTTGAAATCAAATGATTTGACCTTTTTTGACTATTTTAAAACTGAGTAGTTGTCATTTTACACGCAATTTTTACTAATTTAACAATAATATACTGAAAACAAACGCAAAAAATACATGCTAAAATCAAGAATTTTAAACTTTAATTTTTAAAATTATTCTTTTTTCTAATTTCTATTTGGGTCTGCCATATTTGCTATTTTTTACTCTCCTATTACAGTCATCGGCACAAATATTTTGAAAAAACTACTCATAAAATGAACTTACTTTATGTAATTTTTAGCATCCATGGAAAGCTTAGTTAAATCCTGTTTGAATAATACAAAACTTTCCTTAACCCATTGAAAATTTTAAATTTTAGAATTAAGTCTAATTTCAAAACTTTTTTCCTCGGTCTCAAACAAAAAATATTTAGATGCAAAAAGTTTCTCTAAAGAATTCTGATAGTGACTGCAAAATTTTTTTTTCAATAATCTCTTCGCTAGTATTTTTTAAGATTTTCGAAAATTGATAATAATTACTATTTTAGCCATGTTTTCCTCCTTTTCATACAAAACTTTTCTCAGATCATTCCAAAAAAAAAGTCATAAAAAATGTATAAAGACAAAACAGTAGACTTATACAAAAATTTAACTGGATTTTCCATTGATGCCGAAATGAACATGAAGTAAGTTCAAATTATGAGTAGATTTAACTTTAGTTTTGTCAAAATATTCAAGCCGATGACTGTATAATAGACACAGATTTGAGTACACATTAGTTTTGGCTAGTTTCAAAACTATTTCTTTGGAGCCACAAATCGCAACCTCCATTGTTGTCTCCTTTTGTCACGCACTGTCGCTTCGTCCTTGCTCCCTTACGATAGAATTCTTTTTCCCTTTTCCTCATTCGCCTGTAGTCCTTATCTTCCTCTCAGTTGTCTTGCTCTGCAGATAACCATTTCAATTAAATGCTAATTATGCAAAATTGACACTGGCCATTATGACAAGTTGCTTGTGGTTTTCCTCTCTCACTTTCCCTCTCACACTTTCGCTCTCTCTCTCTCTTTCTCTCTGTCTCTATCGCCATCTCTGTCTATATCTTGCCCCCTGTTTTGGGCTGTTCATCCTCTGTTACCTGCTTCACGAACACTTGCAACTGCAAATTTAATTTAATTGCATTTCATACGCCCATTTGGCCGCAACGCTGTCGTAACACTTGACTTATTTAGGTAAAAAGAAAAAAATCAACAGTAAATAGTAAGGGGTAAGTTGGAGGGGGCGGGGGCGGGAGGGACGCTGTTCCAGTGTCCGGTCTGTCGGGCTGTCGGCCCTTTAGACGGCGCAAAATTTTAATTGCCTGGCCACTGGACTCTGGGCCACATTCGGTTTTGACCATTAGCCGCGTGTCAGCCAAAAGACGAACCGACGATGATGATGATGATAATAATGATGATGATGATGATGTCTGTAGAGGCCAACACTTTGGTTGTGGCTGCTGCTGCGCTTCGCTGACTTCCGCGCTGAGACAACAAAGTTGCATACAACATCATTTCGGGGGCAAGTGGCAAGAAAAATGGGTTGGTCCGCAGACGCAGGCAGTATGGAGTGCTAACATATGACAGATGAGAAGACACAGGACAGATAAAGAGAAGTAGAAAGAGAGAGAGAGCGAGGGAGCAAAACAGGATAAAGTAACTTTCTAGCTATTTATAGCTAAATAATTCAAATTACCCATATTAGTCCTTGAAATTTTGAAATCTTGCTATTCCTAAGCAGATTCAGTTTGTTTTAAGGCTTGGCCACGCCCCCTTCCGACAACGCAAGGCGAAATAATAAATACATTGCAATCGGATAATAAACACCAAAGATATTAAATAAATGCATGGGGAATATATTTTTTTTAAATTTTTCAATAACATAATTTAGTGTTAATATCATTTTTTTATAAAAATTTTGTTTAAAATTCTTTTTATAATAGCTTCTGCTCAAATTTAATTTAAGTTATTTTTTTTAATTTTGTTATACTATTGTTTATATTTACATTTTGCAGTAAGTACAGGGTCTCCCAAAGTCGAGTTCACTCGATTGTAGTCAACTACTATTAGAATTATGTATTTTGACTTTTTTTCACCATCATAATAGAAATGTACACAAATTATGTTTGCAAACATTGAAGTGATGTTTTTACACATTTTCGCTTAGAATTCCCAAATAGTTTAAGACCAGAATTGGAATTAAAACGGAGACTTAAATCGGGACAGACAAGCAAAGAACTTTTAAAAATGCTTAGCGTTTGAAATGTATGGATATAATATATAATTTCGAAGAAGCTCCAATTGGGCTTCAAATAAATGGATATACAATTAAAGAATGCATAAAAATGTTGCCATCTAATTAGGCTGCTTCTAAAAAATGCTGTAAAACACATAATAACCTTATCTGGATAAAAGAGTTTGTTGGCTAATTTGCATTGCAGCTAACTAACAAGCTGGAGCTGCTAAGGACAGTTGCAAGCATAGTTGCTGCCACAAGTGGCAAGAACGCTGCCCGCCAGCGATGCGATGTTGCACGCATCAAGCGCGCAAATAAATTAGCAGCCGCAAAGTGTTGACATTTATTGTCAAGGCACTTGCAACACAAGATGCACGCCGCTGCAATGAGTAATGTGGCAAGGAAGGGAGAGGGGGCAAGTTGCCACGCACGCTTTTTGGTCAATTTCAATTTATAGCAACAAGTGACAATGGACACTCGTGAATGTGAATGTGAATGTTATAGTGATTGTGAATGTGATTGTGAATGGGCAGACGTCGCTGTCCCTCGTCTCTGTCCCCAAATTGGGGCAGAAGAAGATTGCGACAAGTCCAAGTCCGAGTCCAAGTTCAAGCGGCAGCTTCGATCGACTCTTTAATTGGTTGCGTTGCCTGCACTCAGAAAATGAAAACCAAGATTTCCATAAACAGGGAAATATTCGAATACAAACGATCACAAAAGTTGACTTCAGACTTCAGAATCTCCAAAACTGAGAACAAAATTCTTATATCAAAATTTTCTGGGATACTTTGAGTTCGTTTTGCGATAATTTTAAGTCTGTAAAATATCGAAACAAACTCGTTAAACAATTTTGAACTTATTCCTTAATGTGCTTGTTTCAAATTACAGAATACTCTCATATTCAAGTTTATTTTAAATTTAAATTTTAATATCAAAAATTAATCCATTCCTTTGGACGTGTTTTAACTCACTGCCTTGAAATTTTAAACTTCTTAATTTGCAAAAAAAAACAAACTCGTACAAATTCAATTAAGGATACATCTAATTTTGAGATAACATATTTTTCTGAGTGTGTTGCTGTCCCTGTCCTTGTTCCTGTCTCTGACCCTGCCCCCTTTGCAACTGGAGTGACGTCGACAAGGCGCAACCACGACAGCGACGACGTCTAAATTGTCGCACCTTTTATAGACGCTCGATTGGAGGTAGCCGCAATCGCAGAGTTCGAGTTTGAGTTCGAGTTCGAGTTTGAGCTCGAGTCCGACTCCAAGCTTGACTCCAGTCTGAAGTCTAAAGCATCCGCACCTTCTTCAAGGTCCACAATGCGTCTGTCTGCGCACCGAGCTACTGGTCATCATCATGTTATGTTGCTCGAATCTGACCACGAGAGGTGACAATCCCCAATGCTACCTGCAGACTGGACATTTACACACCACACAAAAGACTTTGAGCCGCTGAGCAACCATATCTGAGTTTTCCTCGCTCTCTCAATTATATCTGAAAATCAACTAAAACGAAACATTTTATGTCCTACAAGAAACTAATTCTATTTTGGGAGGCCACAAAGTTGTATACTAATCTTTAGTAAAAATAACTAAGCTGTTTTGTCAGTCCTGTTGCAAGTCTCTGAATTAGATGGATTTGATTATTGAGCTAATCTCTTTCAAAGACTTTAATAAATGTCGCATCCTGTAAATATTTTTATGTTTTATGCTATAGCTATTTCCCAATGATTTCTTTGTATATTTATCAGACAATCATGAGTGAATGAAAATTGAAATTTTCACTTATATTTTTCGTTTTACCTAACGATTTAAACAAGTCTTCACAAAGAAATAATAAAGAAAAATATTGAAAATTATAAATAAAATTGTAGAACTTACATATATAGAATTTTAGATAAGTTAAGTAAAGTTTCAAATCAAAGTCCTAAAAATATGTGAAACATGATCCATTGTAACGAATTATTAAATAAAACGAATCCTAATGCCAAATAAAAACCACAAAAAATTCGATAACGGTATGCTTTAGTATAAGTATTATTAATATATAAAAATATGAGCACACAAAGAGCAATGTTACAAAATTATTTTAGTTAATTACTTATTAATATACATAAATACAAATTAATAATAACTAATTATAAGCAAAAGTAGGAGCTTTTTAAAAAAACATATTTAAATATATTCGATCTGATTTTAATTATTAATTTAATTTTTAATATAAAATTTATTAAAATGAATTCAATTAAATTACTTTTGGACAAACGGTTTTTGTAGAAATTTTAGCTGTTTGATAGTTTTTTCCTCTTGGACGGTGAGAGACAGAACGAGAGAGAGAGAAAGAGAGAGAGAGAAAGAGAAAGAGAGAGAGAGAGAGAGAGAGAGAGGTATACAAAGCGCACACACACATGAGGGAGAGTTAAATGCCGGCAGACATTAAACCGAACTGAAACTGAACTGAACCCAAGTTGGCCCTGAGGTACTTTGGATCGGAGTTGGGCACAAACAAGTTGAGGTAGGTTAATTTTATTGGCCAAATAAGTGGGTATCAAATTTAATGGCCAGCAGACAGAGAGACAGAGAGACAGAGAGAAAGACACACGGCGAGCAACAAGGCCTCGAGTATGTGGAAAGGGAAGAACCGAAGCAACAACAAGACAACACAAGACAAGAAGAAGACGATACCAGAACAACAGCAACAACAACAAGCAATAGTTAAAGGAGGGTGAAGGCGGGCGGGGAGGGGGGCAGCAAAATGCGACGCAGTGCATAAAGCGTAAAAATGAGCCAAAATAAATAAAAGCCGCAACAAGAACAACAGCAACAACAACAGCAACAACTACAACAACCGCAACGAAAACGTCGACGTCCGTTTGATTGATTGGCGACAGCAGCGGAAGCGGCAGCGGCAGCGGCAGCTACTGCTTCTGCAGCAGCGACGTCGACGTCAACGTCGCGAAGTCACAAACTAACAAAATGGCTGTTGCGTAAGGTCAGGCATTTTGCTCAACTGAGCAAAACCAATCCAAAAGCAACTGTTAACGCCAATTAAAAACACTCGAGTTTGCAGCGTTGCCAGATTGTTGCAAACTGAATCAACAACTATGAAGACAGATCTTTAAATATTCCAAAGAATTGACAAAGTGATTTAATTGGAAATTACAATTGCAACGTTAAATAGAACTTAAATATAAGATTGTTGAAGTTACAATTAAATTATAGTAAAAACTGTAATAATTCGCAACTTTAAAGGTCAAAATAAAAGAATTTAATTAAATAATATTATAGTTCGTATATAATTAGTTAAGAAATATAAAAAAGAAATGCATTCAACTGGAAACAAAACATGCAAAAATTGTGCACATTACTAATAAAAAAATGATTTTTAAATTTAAAAAAATTAACATGTGAACATTAAGTTCAGCAATAAGTAATAAAATAATAATATTCAATAATAATAGTAATAAAAATTAATACTTTCGAGGGTACGACATCAAAAAAATGAGAATATCTGAAATTTACAATTTACTCAGATAATTTCGTTCGGATTTGAATTTTGCCAATTCCAATCTCTGATGCGTTCGCTACGTTTAAGCAATTATTTCAGTTCAGTCCACTTGAAATTCTGGTAGATTTAGCTAACAAGCCACCTCACGAAAATGCAGCTCAACTTTTGTTGCACATAACCAAGTTGAAATTTATGTTAGACTTTGTGTAATTTTCACGATCCTTTTGTGGTGCTCTTTATTCCTCGCTGTGCTGCGTATCAAGATCGTGTGATCTGTGATCGCATCCCGGTTCCCCCGTACCCCCGTCCACCCGATCGCCCCCTTTGCCTTGGAATGATGAACGCATGATCACGTTTAGGCTTACGCATCATTTAATGGGTTCGTGAAAGAATCGGAGACTCTCGACTCAGCTGTTGATGAGAAATGCAGGCCGCTTCCTGCTTGCACCCACTGTACTCGCAAATAGAGGAAGGAGCAGCCGCCAACTGGGCAACAACAACTTTATCACTTGCCCACAAAATATCTTCAATTGGTTCCATTAAACTTAAGCTTGCAAGTTGCGCGTTGCACGTTGCACGCTGCAAGTTGCAAGTCGCCCAGTGCACGCTGCAACGCTTCGTGCGTTGCCATCATCATCGTCATCATTTGGGACTGAGCGTCGTGCCCAAAATTAACCTGACCAGGCCAGCAAGAAAAGTTGGCCAAGAAGCACTGTGGCTCCATTTTCTCAAATTGCTGACAAACATTTATTTTTATATTTTTTTTCTTAATTTTGAATGATGACTTTTAATTTATTCGATTCGTTACTAACATTTCTTGTATCTTAAAGCACATTCTTAAAATACTAATTTTTAGCAATTGATGATTATTTAAAATCATTTATTAAAACTTCAAAATATAGTTTTTAATAGCGAAAAAAGCTGTTCCTCTAGTTGACATTTTGAAAGCTGAAATTTTTGAAAGTTTGTTTTTAGCACTTTAACGAATATTTGAAAACATGTAAAAATAGGCGTGGCATAAAAGGGACTATAAATGAACTTTATAACTCTCACCATAGAAAAACGCATAATATAAATAAAAAAAAAATGTTATTTATATGTATGTATTTATTTTTAATTTTTCAAAAACTATAAATCTTTTTAAACCTGTTAAATAAAATTTAAGAACGAACCTAGAATGATATGCTTATTGAATAACAAAATTTGTTTATATTATAATTGTGTTTTTTACGACATCTGCTTTAAAAATATGAAATTTATTAAATTTGCGTCAATCCAAATGGAAGATCAAACTGACTCGACTTAAGGATATATACATTGTACATATATAAGATCTAAATTTGCCTTTATAAAGTTATTTGAAATTTATTTGCCAAACCCAATAAAAAAAGGTTTTTAGAAATGCACAGTTTTTTTACAACATTTATTATTGAAAATTTAAAAGCGAAATGTGTGCGTTATTGTGGACTTTCGCGAAATTTGATTTTTGCCACCTGTTTTCGGTAATCGGGCCATGGTGCGGATGCGGGTGTGGATGCGGTGGGTGCTGATCTTGGTGGTGCTGGTGGTGGTGGTGGTGGTGTGGGAGGTGGTGTTTGCGGTGTTGCTTCTTCTTGCTGCATGATCATGCAGACGCAGGCTACGCGCAGCCGCTATAAATTCTATTGCCGTATCTATCTACACTATTTCTAATTTAGCCCCAACTCAGCTCTCTGGACTCTGTGGATCTCCGTTGTGGCTCAGTTTACTATGTTACCTTACCCAAGTCGTCTTCGTCGTCGTCGTCGTCGTCGTCGCTGGCCAATTTAAGTTTAAGTGCTTTGGTAACAGTTTCGCGCTTTCGAAACTTGAGTCGTGATTTATTTTTTTCCACATTTTTTTTTTTCTGTATTTCTTTAGCGTCTCCCACTTCGTCTCAGCTTTTTCTGGCCAAAACTGAGTGTGATTCCTTCAGAGCGCTGTAGGAATTTTCAAGTGCCGTTTTTCACGCCACGACACGCAATCGCTGTGCTCAAGTAAATTAGGAAAATTGATCTAAATTTTCTTGGGAACCTTTCCATTTTTTTATTTTTGTGGTTGTGCCTCATGTTGCTGTTGTTGTGCCTCGCTGCTTGCGCTTTTTTGTCAAGATCGTTTGCAGTTTGGACATGGGGCATGGGGCAACAACGAGCGCCCATCAAAATCAAACACATGTTGTTTAACTGCCAGTATAAAAAAAAAATAAGGAAACAAGTCACAAACACACACACACACACACACACACACACACATTGCAACTGATTGTGAAGCGTGAATTGAAAAAGTTTGCAAAGAGACCAATAAATATATCTTATAAGAAAACAAAGTTCTCGTCTTTCGTATTCAAACATTTTCAGCATTTTAAGTGACGGTTTTATTCTGATTATTATCTTTGACAAACTTCAGCCTATTTATTTTTATTGATATTTAGCACAAATATACATTAAATTAATTTATTACAATACAATAACATCGAAATTGGACAGTTGTTTGTTATCGGATTAAATATTGTACTTATAACTGACCAATAAACGAAGTATTAATAAAATGTCTTCAAATTCTCCTTTTTTCAACTTTGGTTTGCCCAAAATTAATTTAGTTGTAGTTTTTAGTTTTTATTTTTAATTTTAGTTTAAAAGAAAATTAATATTTTTAAATTGATTGAAATAAGTACTATAGTAAATAGAATTTTACAATATTTGCTGCCAATTCATAATTACAAATTTATTTCTTTATACTAAATTAATATATTTATTTCTTTTATTTACTTAGCATTTTGTAGTATTAAGTATATCTTATAAAAAAACCTCTTTACGAGGTAAAAGTCTAGTGACGAAAACAGTTATATGCCCCAAAATTTCTGATATCCAATTTTGTGACGAATAATATTAAGTTTGACATAAAAATTATTTAAAAAAAAATTTTGGCACTCGGCACATTGCGCCAAAATGTCTCAATTCTTCATACCAAATAAAACTCAATGTTTTGCGCAGTGCCGAATGCAAAAATTTTTTTTAAAATAATTTTTATGTCAAACTTAATATTTGAAGGTTTGCCTAAAAGCCCTTCAAAATACCTTTCCAACGATATATAGATTACGTCTGTAGCTCATATCGTTTGGATTTTAATTTAATTTAATTTTAACGGTTTTTAGCGATTTCCCGCTAAACTAGCTTTTTTTCGAAAAAGTCGTAGAACAAACGTTACTAGATTTTTGATCGGAAACAAGTCCTCATTCAAACTTTTAAGCTAAATCAACGCTTTGATACTAACAAACAGACAAACAAACAGACTGACTTCATCTCGTTTTGACAAGGGCACCAAAAATTTCAAAATTAATTATCTTTCGAACCAGTTGTCCGATTTCGATGATCGAGGTGTCATTCAACGCGTATTTTTAATGAAAATTGTAAAAAATTCAAAGAAAATTCAAAAAGGCTCCAACGGCCCCATTAGCTCCAATAATTTAAATTTTTTCCCTCCCACTTACACCTGTTTATCTCACGAACCAGGTGAGTTTCGAAAAGTCTTAGTATGCGCATTTGTAAGTTAAGTTAATACCTTTCGATCGGTATATAACTCGACCTGATCGGACAGTCATAGCAAATTTTCCATTCTTCCTGTGTATATATGCTAGTCGCCTTCGCCTTCGTGCTGCTTTCGTCACTAGCGCGGACTGCCGTCCGCAGTGATATATTAAATATTTATTTATATGTAATGTAAGCAAGTGCAATTTAGCACATTATACTGTAACTTCCCTTGGCCTTGATCGCTATGATGTTGCCAATCTTTACATATCAAGTGCAGTCCAAGTTAAAAGTTAAGGAGAAGAGGGCAAATTGAACAAACTCGATTTTTATACGTTATTCAGGGCATAAATGCAATCTGTAATCGGTAATCGTCAATCGCTTTAATTTAAGATACAGATACACAACGTGGTGCTAATGCGACAAGTTCAGTTGGCAGTTGGCAGTTGGCCGTGTCGGCTTCCTGGAAAGTGGAAAGGCATCATCATATCTTGGCCAAGTCGAAATGCAAGTCAAGTTAAGTCAAGCCAAATGTTGATGCACTGTTGGCGATAGAATAAAAAGGAAGGCAGCGCGTCGAATGGAAGCGCAGAGCAGAGCATGACAATCTGGAATTGGCCATCAACTAACTGGCTAACTGACCGACCAGCTTGGCAGCTGACAGAGCCATGACCATGGCCAGCAATTATAATATATGTATACAAAACTGCAATCGGGTTCAGAGGGCAAGCGTAGAAATTGTCAGTTAAAGATACATACATAGCGACAGAGAGAGAGAGAGAGAGAGAGAGAGAGAGAGAGAGAGAGCGCCTGAGATGGGAGTTGTGGAGAGAGAGGGAGCTTTGGTTGTGCACAGAAAAAAAACTCAGGATTCCTAAAATAAGAAATCCCAAAAGCTGTCACAATTTTGGTAATCACGGAATTTCTTAACTTAAGTACTTCAATAATTCCTGTTTCACAAATATTTTAACTATTGAGACTCGATAAGAATTGCGATATTTGTTTTGTTATCTCTGCTAACTTAAATTTGATTCGTAAAACAAAAAAATTACGAATGATGGTTTCTAATGACTTTTTATTAATTTATGAAAAAAAAAATAGTGAATTTTAATTTCAGTTAATCAGTCTGTAAACAATAATGAATATAGATTTTTATTTTTTCAGCTTTTAATAAGAGTTTTTCAAGTCTTCAAAGATTTGTATTTGTGAGTATAAGTCTCAAAGCACTTTTAATTTGGATTCCAGGGATTAAAGCCCTAACCGAAACCGTAACATATAACCAAAAAAACCGATTGAAATTTAAAACTGTAACTGAAAACGTATCTGAAAAATAATATTTTTACATTTTTAGTTTCATTTTGAACTTTTATTTGTGATATTCATGATCGAATAAGCGCAAATAATATAAATTTGTTAAATTAAAAATTAAAATAGTTTGAATGCAACTAAACTACATCAATCTAAAGAATATGTGAAATAAACGTGTGAATGAAACATTAAAAAAGTAATGCCTTTTTAATAATTATTATTTTATTATTAATATATTTATATTTTTGGAAAACAATTTTGTTGTGAACCGAAATGATTCCGGTATTTTAAAACCGAAACATACAAAAACCGGTTCACCGTTACGAAACCTTTATTCAAAGACTTTGCGTAACCGATAACCGAAAACTGAAATGCGAACATAACCGAAACCCTAACTGAAACCGATATTCGTTTCGATTTTAATCTCTGCTTTTAACAATTACAGTCCCTGATTTAAAGTTGAAATTCTAGAATAATTTGTTTTGTGTTCTTTTTTTTTTTTTGAGTGTAGATGTTGAGCTGAGAGCCAGCGGCTATTGGTATCGGTTCATTGGCAGCTTTGCACGTCGTCGTCGTCGTCGTCGATCAATGTGCAGCCTGTAGCGCCGCATCGCATATCAAGATGTTAGACTTATTGAGCCTCCCGAACGAGGCAATCGTGATCAACTGTGGCAACACACACACACACACACACAGCCGAGGAACAACCACAGCAGAATTCGGCAGCAATTTTCCGATGCGGCGACAGATTCGTTTTGGTCTCGTTTTTGTTTTGGGATGCTACGCAGTCCAGGGCAGCTCGCCAATGCTGGACACCAGCTGCGGGCGCCCACAACCAATACATGCCACAGAGAGAGAGAGAGAGAGAGAGAGAGAGAGAGAGCGAGAGCGAAAGAGAGAGACTACATCAGCTTCAGCTCCAGCTCCAGCTCCAACTGCATCCACAGCTCGCAACTCCACGTTTAATAAGCAATTTTGATTTGGAGCAGATTATGTGACGGGCAAACGAGGCAGCTCACCAGGTTGCATGCAACATGAGCTCGAGTTTGGCTACTGCTGCCCAAAAAGCAGAAACGTGAGCCAGGCACAGACGAAGCCTTCACCTTGCCATAAACTCCTCGACAGTTCCTGCTGCTGTTGTTCTTGTTGCTTTTAGACCCTGTACTTCAAGTTAAGTTGGTCAACGTGTATTGAAAAACTTTCCAGATTTCACATTGATCGGATAAATACATCTAAAGTTATTGAAGAAACAAGGTCAATAGGAAGAATATTCAAGAAAGCAAAAAGAAAAAAAAAAAGCTATTTTCTGCGAGTTGCAAAAAAAGCTAGATTAAAAAACATGAAAATAGTAAAGACATTTGCTTTGATTTGTATAAAACAGGCACTATATGAAAAACATTTTGAACGAACATTACAGTCGGATCTTTAAATGTTCATCTATTTAGTTATGCAGCAAATTTAGTTAAAAAAAAAAGAAAACTATAAAAATTTACCTGAAACTCTTACTTACATATATGTTTCGTAAGTGAAAGAAAGGAAATATAACAACTCACTATTGAAAAAAGTCAGAATTATTTTCGATTTTGCTTGTAAATGGGCTCGGAAAAAAGCAAAATTTGTCGTGGAAAAGTGTTCTGGCAACACTGATATTTCCAAAAAGTATGTGTGACATAAAATAACGTAATTGGGCAGCAACATTACTTGGTTTACTACAGGGTCTCTAACAGTCGAGCTTGCTTTTGCCACCAGTTGTTGCTGTTGTTGCACTTGACTTTGTTGCTGACCCGGCCACAAAGATTTTTAACTTGCCTCCATTCGCTCTCCCTCTCTCTCCCTCACTCTCTCTCTCTCTCTGGATCTGGCTGAGATACTGTTTTACATGGAACTCGTACTGATTGCTTCTAGTCATGCCCCGATTTGAAGATTTTCCATTTTGTGATAAGCGCGTAGTGCATCATTTTCATTGGAATTGCATGTATTTTTTATTGAATTTTAATTGGCAGTCCAACAAGCAACAGGCAACAACTACAACATCAAAAACTAGACGACCAATTGAGAGTTCTTCAGACATTGCTTCATTTTTATCTAATATAATATTTTCGCATATTGTGTGTGTGTGTGTGTGTGTTCTAAGTGTGTGTGTGCTTCTTCTTGATCTTCTTCATAATTGTTTTTGTAATTGTTGCTCTGTTATTTGAATGTCTCCAAGTCCTTCTCACATGTCTTATAGGCAACACCAATCCCAAATCCTGTTCCCAACAATATTGGCCACATCCGTCTGCGTAGAAATAATAATGATATCACGGCTCCAACGACGAAGCCTCCGCCCCCCTTGACAATCCCATTGGCCAGACATCGATCGAATTTCCTTCCGGGCTGATCTTCAAAATATGCTTTCTCATCCACTGGCATTTTTAATGTTGTTGGTTTTGTTCTTTGTTTTTTGTTTTTTTGCTCTTCTTACTCTATTGCGCAATTCTTTCGCGTCCTCATAAACCGAAAAAAAAATACGTGTAATTCTGTTTCAGTTGCACAGCAACTTTGACATAAAAACAAAAATTTTTATTTTATTTTGTATGAAAGTACAAATGTATGTGTGCACAAACCGATTGGGATTTTAAAACTAGGGCTACTAAGCAATTGAACTGGCTCAAATCAAACATCCAAACAGCAAGCCAACTTCGATTCCCCTTTGTCTTTTGATTTGGTTATCATTATTATTATTTTTTAGTATTTTTATTTTTTCACTTTTCAATTCAAAGTGCAGAAAATATTTAATTAACATATGTTTGAAAAATAAAATAGTTTCAAGATGAAAAGAGTCAAACAATTCACATTATGATCTGTACATAAGAGAAAGAGTGTTAAAAGTAGTGATGTAAATCCAAAAAGTAAATTCAATTTCATATCAAAATATAAAAATCGACAAGAAATTATTCGAGTTGTCGATATACCTCTATTTTTCAGTAGTTCAAATTCACAAATTAACTGAACTTGTCAACAGTTTTTTCAGCTTAAGCCATTGCAATTACAGATGCCCTCGATTTATTCAAAAACAAACCAGGCAAATACGTAATATGCACTGACTCCCTCTCAATTATAGACGAATTAAAAAATAACAGCAACTCCGACTACGTCCATCCATCATCTGAAACATCCTCACCAACACCACCCAAAATTCAAAATCATTTGGTCCCACACCAAAAAAACTACAATTATTCTAAAGTTCCTTAAACAAACAAATATTATGAATATACGAGTAATATAGACAAAACAAAAGAGTCGAAGGCCTCAGCAGCATGTACTCTATAATTAAGTTAAAAGTTGTAATTTAATATTATAAGTTAACTGTAAGAAAATAGAAGTAATAAACAAATAAATAACTGAACTTAATTCTGTAAATGAACAACAATGAAGAAACTCCAGCGAGTTGTTTTCATCAAAATCGATTTGATTAACTCGATTGATAGTCAAAAAAAAAATCGAGTTAAAGTACTTGAAAGTCGCTTCCGCGAGAATTGAGTTGTAGATTTTTGGATGTATTTTTAGATCATAAGCTCAAAGATTATTTATTCGAAAATTGTCAATTCATATATTTTTTATGCAATGATTGTTTTTAGGCTTATTGACTAATATTATTCATTTGAATAATTAATAATATTATATTTATTTCTAATATACAAACATGTATATAATATAATAGAACTTTGTGTAATGTCTCTTTGCTTTCCATCAACTTTTGCCACTTTTGCCGCGCCCAAAATAGCCAAAAATGAAAAGACAATCGCTGTGGAAAGTCCCAAAGCTGTTGTTGCCACATTAACAACTCGGCGGATGTGAATGAATGTGGCATACAGTTGAACGGGTGGCAAGGTGAGTGGGGAGGGGGGTGGGGCACGCATGCTGGCGGCAACGGTAACTGGACAAGAATTTTGAGGCATTTTGCCACTTAACCTTTGTGGCAAGCAGCAACAGTGCAACAGAGCGTGCGTCGCCGTGACTGTGTTGCAGCAACATCAGCATCAGCAACTGCAACAGCAACAACAACGGCAACTGCAACAGCAGCGGCCCTAAATCGATCACGATCGATTTCTGCCAAAATAGATAGATAATAATCGATAGATGCTGCACGCCGAGCTGCAAGTGCCTCCTGCAACGGCCACAATCATGGGCAATCTTAAGTATATTGTATCTGGCCAATCTATTGTATGATATGCTCACACACACACACACACACACACACACACACACACACACACACACACACACACACACACACACACACACACACACACACACACACACACACACACACACACACACACACACACACACACACACATAGAGATAATCATGTCAGTTAAAGGAAAACACCGCAATACTTTTATACTCTTTCGTTGGGTATTTTAAGTTTTTCTACTCATTAGTTGCGCAGTACAACATGTACATTAGGGTGTCCCTTATTTGGTCAAAGTCATTATTTTTAAACGCATACGGGCTAGTTCTGTTCATTAGGTCCTAAAGCACTCAGAAATAAATTTTTACCTCAATCGGAGAATGATAAACCGATCCGACTTGGATCGGAAAATTTAAAAATTATATGGGACAAAAAGTCCTTAAGAACTCAAAACCTCATTCACCTTAGTCGGAGTACGATAATCCATTCAAATTTGCATCAAAACATGAAAAAATAGTGTTTTAATACTGATTATACATTTTTCGATTATTTTTCATTATTTTTGTGTCGGCTGATTAAAAAAATAAATAGAATTTGAGAAAACATATAAAATTGAGCCATGTCCTTTTTATTCTATATCCTAGTCTCTCAGGATCGGATTACTGTATCATACAAGTTACATATGAAGTATAAGTTGGTATAAAAAACTGTTGTTCTTCTAAAGGACATTGCAAACAATCTAACATACTTATTTGTTTTTATCTATAGAATCCTGACAAAATGTAGATCAAATCGAGCAACTATATCATATCATATAGTCAATCGAAAATCCAAAAAAAAACGTTCTTTTTGGGAAATCTCAACGAATTTTGTCATATGTATTTCATATGCTCTCATACTTAAATATAATAGAACTGTATCAAAAAACAGTCATAGACCCGATCAGTTAAATACATATATAGGGTATCAAATCTTTGGCAAGCCGAGGATTAAGTTTCTCACTTGATTTTCATTTCGATTATCGCGATTCTCGTTTTGGCCCGATGGGAACTTAGCCAAAAGAGCTGACGAGCCGTGTGTTGATGTGTTAAGTGTTAAAGAGATTCCGTTGTCTCAAATGCAACAACAAAAATAAAAACAATCGAAATTCGTACACTGACAGAAATAATGGATGCTGCATTTAAATGCAATTTCTTGATCAAACGGAACTGAATTGAGCTTTTCAATTGTGTCACATTAATTTCCCATTTGTTTAATTTATTTGTACTGCATTCATGACTTTCATTGCTTTGGCTTTTGTTTTTATTTTCAGTGTACTTTGTTGAGCCAAGGCTATAATTTACTCGCCCACCATTTGTGGGCCTGGCCAAAACGAAGCCTAACTCGAAAATTGCAAATTCGGGTGTTCAATGGAGTCGTAGTCGGATCCTTTTCTATTACTGTTGCAAGTTGCGAGTTGCAAGTTTCGAGTTGCAAGTTAGTTGACCGAGCTCTGTGTTTAAAGAAATTGTTGCCTGCATTTGCGGCATCAGCAATTTTATGGCCAACATTGTTGTGTTGTCTTGCTGCCGTTGTTGTAGGTGTCCAAAATTGGGTGTTGTTTGTGGGTGTTGCGCGTTTTGCACTTTGGCACAGTTATTGAATGCAACACGGCAACGATCACGGCTTGCGGTAATCTTCCAAATCAAATGCACTCCTCATACTCCCCATTTCACATTTCCCATTTCCCATTTCCCATTCCCCAACTGAATTGAGGTCAACTTGGGGCTACCACGATGTTGTTTATAGTCAACTTTCCTCCTTCTCTCCCTCTCTCTCTCTCTCTCTCTTTTATATTAATAGTATAGTTTTCATACCATAACATAGATAATGATAAGCTTTGCTTCTATAATAATTGATTGAGCTATTCTAGATGTTCTGAGCTATATCAAAGAAAAATAGAATTCACATTAATTTAGATATTTGTTTCACAAAAATCAAACTCAAAACGTCTATAGGAATAAGAAATTCACAGCTTTTTTATTTTTGAAAGGTAAAGGTAAAGTGAAAGTGAATTTTATGATCTGATTTATAAAAGATTAAAATTTGTTAACTTTATTATTATATTATATATACAGACGAATCACCATTATTATCACCAAGAAAAAAGTTCGAGTTATAGACATTTCGAGTTATGGAAATGAAATGAAAATTAACAAAAAAGGACAAAAAAATGTTTTTTATTAAAAACTTAATAATTTGAAATTCGAATCAATATTTTGCGTTATACAGAAATTGCGATGTCGAAATGTGTCCTGCATATTTCACATTGAGGGGCTCAGTAAAGATAAAAAAGAATAAAGATGAACAGAGATTATATAGGGACAGCTTATTTGAATATCTAATTAAATTAATATATATTTCAATATGTATTTATACTTTTTGTAAATGTATTTACAATGAGATGCACACATATAGAGAAAAATACCCAAAAACTAAAAAATAAATAAATAACTTAAAACATAAAGGACTTACTATATTTCTAACTCTATATCTTTATTGTTTTCTTTAGCAAATCTGTCAAAAAAAGAAACTGTCACTTTGTCTGTTTTTTATTTTATTTTTCAACCTAACTTCAAGGCAACACGAATCAAAACTAACAAAAGTTGTATCTGAAATCTGTCGGAATTCTTGCATGTCAATATTCCCATTTGTCACCAGAAATTGTGCATTGCCCAAAAATGTAAAAGCATCAGCTTAAGAAGATGAAAACAGGTAGAAAATTGAGATCTATTTGGAGAGTTTCAGTCAAGAGTTCTGTGCAGTAACTTGAGCAAATTGGCCAAAGCACTTGGCTCATAATAAAGACATTTATGGGTCTGGGCGATTCAATTGTGCGGCATTCAGCAATTTTCCAATCACAGGAGAATTGATCACTAGGAGAGGAGGAGGTGGACGAGGAGGAGGAGGAGGAGGCGGAGGAGGCGGAGGAGGCGGAGGAGTAGGAGGCGGAGGAGGAGGAGGCGGAGGTGTAGAGAGTCACTTGATCATTTGTTGAAGCAAAAATGAAAATAATGCGACTTCGACTTGGACATGGACTTTGAATATTTTTTTTTTCCTTTAGGCAACGCACAACGTTGCGTGTGTGGGTAACTGGGCGTATGTGTGTGTGTGTGTGTGTGTGTATTGGGTGGGTGTCCCTAGTCAGACATCGTGCAACAACAACAGAAACAGAAACAACAACAACTCAATGAACGGGCATGCAAGCCAAAAAAAAGAAAAAGAAAAGAGATAAAAAAAAGAGGAGAAACATGGCCCGAAACCCGAAAGCCATATGGACAACGTTTTAGATACGAACTGGGCTGAGAACTGAGTATTGGGGATTGGGGGATTGGAGATTGGGGGATCGGAGACTGTTAACTGTGTGGGGACTGATGCCAGAGTTTTGGGCTTGGGTCTGAGTCTGGGTCTCGGGCCAGGCCTTGGCTCATTATAGATGCAGCGCCGATTTGTTTTGTTGTCCCCCCATTTGACTTTGAATTGATAGCATCAGGCGGAGCAGCCGCCAAAACGGTTTAGGCCAGCTTTTACTCTCTCCCTCTCTCTCTCTCTCTGTCTCTGTCGACTCCCTAACTGCAACTTCAACTTCAACTGCTGCATCAGCATCAGCTGCAACAACCAGCGGGTGCAGCATGCCACATGCCACATGCCACAGGCCGCCGCATGCAGCAGCAGCAGCAGCAGCAGCGCCCAGTTTTGCCTGTATTTAAGATATAAATGTATCTGAACAATTGAGCCTTGAGTTCATGCGCATGTACAGCGCAAATATTTTGGATTCGCATAAATTTTGCATAGTTTTAGATGTGCCGCACACTGGTTGCAACCCTTGCGAAAATCAAGTCAAATATTCAAAGTTTTTTCATCAAATTCAATAGAGTATTTCAAGTTCAATTATCAATTAATTAATTTATTAATATGCACTTTTAGATTCTAATTACACAAAAGATCTTGATAAGAGAAGCTTTTTTCCAAAAAGCTTTGTGCCTTTTCATTTCAATATATTCAATGATATTGCAGTATTGAAACATTTTAAGATTATTTGAAGCTTGAATACAAGTTAAAACGCAAAAGGAAAAAGAAAACATCAGTTCCTGCAAGACTTTCTGGAAATAGAGAGGACGACAGTAAATAAAATATTGAAACACCAATTTTTCAACTTAGTTTTTATTAATTTTCTAAAAGAGTGATTACCTCAGTATTTATTTATAGATCTTTAAAAATAATTCGAATTTTTTTGCGTTTTTTTGAGATTTGAGCAGCTAAAATGATGAGAAACTGATGGAACAACGAATTAGAGAAAAAACACAAAATATTTACATATTTTGCTTAATTTTTGGTTTTTAGTTCCAGTTTGTAATTTGACAGATTCATCGAGGATGCTTGTAGATTATTTGAGTGCAATTTGTGCAGACATTTAAAGCTGTTTTTGGCCCACTGTTGGCTATTGCTCTCTCGCTTGCTCTGGCGCTTCCCCAGTCCAGCTGTGTCGTCCGTCCGCCCATTTGGCCGTTCGCTGCGTGTTGTCCACGCATTCGTCGTCCTCATCCTCATCCACATCGTCGTCGTCGTCGTCGTTGGCCCCGTCGGCTGTTTAGCTGCGCATTTTATTTAACATATCATTTGAAATTCATGTAAAACACATGTAGCTGTAGAGCGGCCGCCCTGCTTTGCATACCGTGGGCATAAAGTACATTGGGGCATGAGCCGCAGTCTCGGACTGAGAGTCCAACTCCGACTCCGACTCCGACCTCGACTCAGACTCGGACTGAAATTCAGGCTCAGGCTCAGACTCAGACTCTGAGTCGAAGCAAGCCACTATGGGAAACGAGACCAACATTTTGGCACTCTATTAAATATTTTTATACCTGTTACTTAAAAAATAAGTAAAAGGGGATATTGTATTCGTAGCAATGTATGTAACAGGCAGAAGGAAGCATCCCCAATCTTTAAAGTATATATATTCTTGATCAGCATCAACAGCCGAGGCGATATAGCCATGTCCGTCTGTCTGTTTGAACTATCGTATCTCAGAGATGGTAAGAGCTAGCCACGCCAAATTTGGAATAAAGACTCCTTATTATGTCAGGCAATATCAGTTTATGCTAACATTTTGCCACGCCTACTGTTGGGGACATAATTCATCAAAAACTTACATCACCTTTAATTCAGGGAGCTAAGTTAAACTTTTCAACATGCTTACAATCTAATCATAAATAGTGAAGATATTAAAAAATTTGTCTAACAATTCTCTCTTGCAATTTTATAAATAGAATAGAATTAATGGTCAATTAATTCATTTTACATTTACTCTGCTAGAATGAACATAGAGAATTAAATATAAAACTCAAGTTTTATATGGAAGTATTTAAATCGTCAAAATAGAGTTGCAATTTGTCAGAATAATTCACGATTGATGTGTTCATATTTATGTACTTACAAACGTCCATCACTACTAAAAAAAATTAAATTAAATTCAGATTTAGGAAACCAATAAATGGTCAATATGCTGTACAACAAAGAATTTGATTTTACGCTGAAATATAGGACATTTTGCCCATTGTGCGGACAACATTCGCATAGCATAGACATCACACCCAAGCGCCAGGAGCGAGTCGGGAGTCTAGGATGGATCCCGATCCCGACTTCATATCCAAGCCTCGGCTGTCCATCTGGTCAGCTCGCATTCATAAGTAGGATCTCTCAGACTCCGATGTATGTATCTGTGCCTGTATCTGTATCTATATCTGCATCCGCATCGGCATTTGTATCTGTATCTGTGCGCATATCTTTGGAGCTTGGAGCTTTTTGTTTACGGCGACTTTAGTCTCCAATGGATGAAGATGTCGAAGTCGTTGCTGCTGTTGTTGTTGCTGTTGTTGTTGCTGCTGTTGCTGCTGTCGCTTGTTGCATGTTGCATTTAATTTGTAAACAAAGTCTTTAGTTTATGACTGGCGCGTTATTTTAGCATATATGTGGCATGCACATCTAGGCCTCCTGCTCTTTGAGCATTTTGTATGAAATTTGTAAACAATTCTCCAGTTGGCCCGGCCAAGACAGTTGGCACTTGAAACGCATTCACCCCCAATTTACATATGTATGTACATGTATGTATGTAATACTTGTATTTTTTTGCCACTGGCATTTCATCAATGCATGCGCTCTCTTTCTCTCTCTCTCGCTCTATCTCTCTCTGTCCCTGTGTCTTTGGCCTGACCTTTGCCGCTTCAGTCTCTTATAGTCTGGCAGCCATAACAAATCACCAATGACTTGGCCCGACACTAAATGCAATTTATAACACTTTTTTTCTCGTCCACTTGCTGTTGTTGTTGTTGTTGTTGGGATCTTGTTCTTTTTGTTGGCCAGATTGTCAAACTACTTGACTTAAAGGCAAGTTAACGAGCGTTGGCTGCCCGCCTCATCATGCTCATCATCATTATTGAGCCAGCATCGTCATCATCATCAACGAACGCGTTGCACTCAACGACAACTTCATCATGGCAGCCGCGCTGTCATCAGCATCAACATCAGCATCAACATCAGCATCAAACACACGACGCCCCAAAAAAGCCATCAAAAGCGTTGGTGGCACGTAAAATGCAACACGAAATGGAGTATCGCATTTTTGGCTGACACACAACGAACTGTCAATACTCTGCACATCACAAATAACTGCTTAAGAACATTTCCTTATTATGAAACAGCATTTAATTGATTTTATATTTTCAATTTTTTAGTATTTAATATATGGCATAGAAATAAACACGACTTAGTGTGTGGAAAAACAGTAATTGATTTATCTAACTATATATTTTTAGTTCAGTTTACTTCAATTCAAGTTGCTCTAATTTTTTTAATTATTTAAGATCAACAAAAAGATAGCTAAAAATAAATATATAATATTTTAAGAATCGAACTTTAAACTTCGCATACATTTAAAAATTAAATTAATAGCAACTTTTAAAAAAATCTGTGTGTACTACTTTATGATAAAATTACAAGTCAGAATTAGTGTTTATTTTGAATACGTAATTTCAAAATAATAGTTTTATATTATCCATTATATATACTAAGTATTCAAAAATGGTACAATATTTTCATATGTAAGCTTTTTAAGTTCTTGTTAATACCTCGTTTTTATTGTTATTTTTTAATCTAAATTTCATCCCCTCAAATTCCAAGCTAATCTGTTTCACAACGGAATGAACTCTTTCCTTGATTGTTTATCTTTGTTTAGTTAGTTAGTCCTTAACTATTCAAAAAGTAGAACTATAAATTATAATCCTGTGTCAATTATTTTTCATTTATTGTCTAATTTTTAAAGGTTTGTGCTATACTGATAATATTTTCATTTATTTATAATTCAATATTATAATTTATCACATCTGCCTGTAAAATATATTTATGAATTCCTAATTAACTTTCTTGAACAACAATTTCATCTCACTAACAGGGAGTTTTTAAAGTGCTTGGCCTTGGACTATGCTTGAGTATAGGGTATCCTTGAGCTGCCCACACCCATCGGCCATGCAATGCACTTGTCAGTTGAGTTTTTATGAACGCTTGGGCTTTAAAATAAAACTACAGCGTCAGAGGCAGCACATGAATAATGCAAATGCCAAGTAGAAGACGGAACAAAACCCCAACCAGGCATCCCCCAAAAAAAAAACTCCCAAGCCCCAAAAACAACAAAAACAAAACAATAAATAAAAAAAAAGAAAACAAAAACAACAAAAATACTCACCCTATTGTGGCAACTAAGCTTAATGCGCCATAACTCACACACACACACACATACAGCGAGACACACACACACTCTCGGAGAGACACACACACACGTAGAGGAAGCTAGAGAATGTCATGCATCGGATCTAATATGACCAGACGTCACTCATTAAGCCGCCTCAGCTTGTCGTCCGTTCTTATTGTTCTTGTTATTATTATACTTTATAGATATACACAAAATATATATTTTCATATATATAGATAAATTTACACACACATATATATGTATATATTTTTATTTAAGTGTAGCCGGCGGTTATCGGAGCGCCGGAAATTGCGATTTTTCATTTCAGTTTTCGGGGCGCACATCAAAATTTTGTCAAATTTGGCTGTTGTCACTGACGTCGAGTCGTTGATATTTTAGCAAAATAATTAACACGAGACGGAGAAGACACAGACCTATCCAGTCTGGTTCTCAGTCTCAGTGTGTTGCCTTGAGGGGGTCGGGTCCAGGTACAGTGGGATTTGCTTATATGGGAAGATTTGCATATATTCATTTAAATTTTCAAATCTGCAAAACTGTTTCCATTTACGAACACTTCAAGTACATTTTGCATAATTGTTGTTTAATTTTAATATTGATATTTATATTGTTGTAAGTGATGAAAATTTTGGCGTCTATTTACAATAAAAAAAAGGTAATTTTTTTAAATTTCGATCAGATCTTGTTTTAAAACTCGCACAACAAGGAAATAATATGTTGCTCATGCTTGGATATAATATATTTAATTTAATTTCTTATATTTTTAAATATACAAAAAAAATTTTCTAAAGAACTTCAAGAACTAAATAAAAAAATATGATTTACTCAAAACCCTTAGGAAAAAACTGACTAAGCATAATTTTACAACTTTCAAAGATATGAATTAATGTATGCATATCTGGCTGCGTATCCCACTGTGCAACGCCGCATTATATGCAACACTTTGTCGCCATCTGATTATTTTTGGGCATTATTTTATCCTGCCTTGAAAGATGCACCTCATTTTGCTTGATTGCTCTCGCTTGGGATTGGGCCTGTGGCTGCGGGCTACACATCTGCTCATCATCATCTTTCGACTCGTCGAGGTCTTGGCATATGTGCACGTAATATTTTAGTGCCTTTTACTTAGACAGTTTCTTGTCTTTGTTTCGAGTTCGCCTTCGCCTTTGGCTTTGGCTTTGGCTTTGCCTGCCCGCCAGGTTTTTCTTTGATATGCATTTAATTTTTAATGGTCGCCTGAAAGTAGGCAACGTTTCTTGCTTTTACGACTGCCTGCCACTTGTGCTAATTAAAGTGGACTAAAGACGAAGAAACTAAAGGACACAGCAACAACAATAGCAACCTGCACACATATTAGCTAGTGGCATTATTAGCCTAATTATTTTGGTCGCTTCAATAAAATACTCTTTAGTTCTTTACAACTTGGAACTTTGCCAGATCCTGGCAGCTGCACACTGAAAAAGACCAATGCATACTTTCGTGCGTTGGTAAAATACATGACATTTTTTTTATTTTTATTTTTTTTTATTCTGGTAATTTTTATTGAATTTGTATATATCCTATTAACAAGTATGCTGCTACCATATGGCAGCTTAGGCTAGTTTCACAAAAAAAAAAAATTAACGGAATATTAATTGGAAGTTCAACACTTATGCTGCCGTCAGTCGAGCGCTTTTACACCGTCGAATTTCGCAGAATTCGCATCTGTTCTCAAACCAAAATTCCATCGGTTTTTGTTCTCACAGAATGCTTTAACCTAGTAGCCAATTGACCGATACAAAACTTGGTGAAGAGCCGACGCTTTTCCATAGTTCTGCCTATCCAATTTCCAACAGAATTGCCTGAATTTATTAGCACCAAAATTATTTTCAATCATGGATCAATTGTTTTCTAAAATCTAAAACGCAATAATTGCAGATTGATAAATCCGTAAAACTCATTTTACAAACTCTTTATGCAATTGTAATTGGCAAATCCCGTAGACAATATATATTCTTGTTCAGTAGCAACAGAAGAGCCGACCAGCTTAAAAATCTATATCTGAGTATTGCTTTTATACAAATGCATTAAAATAGACTTCAAAAACATGTTTAAGTCAAAGCTTTAATTAACAGTTACCGCACAATGTGTTCATAATTCGTTGATTTTATTATTAAAAAAATTATCGAATGATCATTTTGATTACTGAATAAAAATTCGAAGAAGTTGCACTAATGAGCTTAAAATATTTAATAAATAAATAATAAATGTATGTTCTAAAAATATTCGATGCTGTATTTATATGCAAATGAGCAGAAGATTTGAATTTCTTATTCATGGGAATTCCCCGAAGAAGAATAGTAATAAAAAAACAAAAAGTGAATATGTAATAAGCTAAGCATTGAAATGAATGTGACTGTAATTGAATAAATGAGTGAGACGAATAACACAATATTTGGATATAAATTAGTTTTTTTTGTAAATATGAAATTTCCTCTGATATCGGTAATAGAATATTTAGATTCTAATATAGTGCATTATCTCACCTAAAGTTGAGTTTCGATAATTGACAATTGGATAAGGTTTTTTTAAGCCTCGATATTTATCATTTGACAAATTGTTATTATGCATAATTAAATAAATGATACACATAGAAAGAAGACAGATATTTGAAGACTGTAATTGATTAAAGTATTCGATTATGTTGTTGACAATTAAGTGCAGTTTTTCTGACGATGATCATGAAATCATTTGACAAATTGATGGCATGTCGTTGGCAGATCTCAAAATGCTGCTAATTATGCCAATCACAGTTTGTCAATTAATTTATCTGAATGCCACTGCGGGAAACAAGTGTTATTTACACGCAGACAAACAGACGGACAAATGGACAGACGAACAGAGCACCTGAGTAATCGAAACTATCTGAAACCTGAACTGGAACTTGATTCTGTAATTGCTAGCAAATTACGCGCTCAAAAAGTTGCTAGGTTGGACAGAAGTCGAATTCATTCATCGGCATTTAAACTGGTTTGTGGACCACACGACAGACGAACCATCCGAGGGGAGTCTTAATTTATCGAAGATGTCAGCGAATTTGAAATCAACTGTTTATTCAATGGCATTATTATGCAAATGCCCATCGCATTATATTCAAGTGTTTAGAATTAAATTTTCAAATCGCGGGCATCAGACTTGAGAAGAACTTCCATGTGAATTCAGTAATCTAAGAATAGTTCAATAGTTATATTATTATGTGGGAATTCTTTGAAATTCGATTTGACAAAGTAAGAGAAACTTAAAGCATAAAAATATTAAAATTATTGCCATCTATTTAAAACAGACAAAGCTAAAATCATTATGTAAGTTGAGCAATAATACTAAATACTAATATTGAAAATATTCAAATTAATCATTTTCAATAAATAATATCTTTAAACTTTTCACCGATCCCAAAATCTATTGATTTCAATTAATCGTGACTTAAAGATTTTTTTGGCTTTTAGCCTGAAACCTATTAATTATTTCCCCAGCTGCACTGCCCTTCACAATTACACAAATTGAAATTAGACTCTTTTATGCAATTCCCGTTTATTTGATCATTTTCATGTTATCTGCTTGAGCACGTTTATTAGATCAATCCTTCGAATAATATCAGCCGTGACCTGCCAAAAACAAAATCTGGATTAAACCAAGGTCGCCTTTTCCATTAGCAGAAGCAAAGTGTAAAACTCTTTTTGCGGTTTCATACTGATTTGTAGTCCAGTTTGTTATTAAACAAAAATAAATGCAGCGTAATTTAAGCAGATTGTAAAAAAATTTATTTTAAAACCTCTACAATGATTTTCAATTTACGTCAGCGCATAATATAATAAGATTATGTATATTTAATACTATTCCATCGATATAATATAATTATCAAGTGACACCAAAAGTTTTTAATTATATCAAATTAATTACCAGGGCATAATTAGATCGAGATTTGTTGAACCTTGAAACCAACTATAGAGAGGTGTAAATATTTAGCATCTTTAATACATTAACAGCCACAGATAGAGATACAAATATAGAAAGAGATACAAATGGAAATGTAGATAGATGGATAGACGAATAGACGATTCTTTAGTTGCTTTTGTGGTTTATTTAGTGAATAAAATTGCCCCGCGTCGACCAACTTTCGGTTTCAATGTTTACACATTGAATCAACCGATGAAGACCAGTGACTAAGTGGCTTTAATTTAAGCTGTAGTCTTAGCCTCGCCACTTTTCAGTTAAGCATTTGCATTCCATTCGCAGCACGGATGCCACTGAGGGAGGGGCTGAGGGCGGGGCTCTTAACGTTTACCGCATATGCCAGAAGCTGCAATATTTGCCTTCATAGGTTTGACTCTCAACAACGCACTTGAGTAGCTGAAAAACATGCCTCTCTTTGCAATTCTCATGAATCGTAGTACAAATTGGTTTCAATGACATCAAGAATTTGAAGACAACGTAGCTAAAATTAGAAAAAAATTGCAGCTCACACCCAAAAAACTAATCAAATTCAACAAGTCTGCTGACGCGGATTAAAATCTTTTTTTTAAAGCCTCTTCCAATAAATACAGGTTATAAATATTATAAACATCTCAAAAGACCATAGACAAAATCACTGCTGAATGATTTTAAATTTATTAACTTAATTCTTTGCTTACCTTTACACTTGCACACCTCTCTTTATTTAATTCTCTTCTGTTTTTACATTATTGTATCTATAGGGTATTTAAAAACTAGAAAACTATAGATTGATTGCAAATCACATTTTTAAAGTGACTGATTAAAAATGAATATTGATTTTTGCTTTACATTTGGATGATATAATCATCAAATTTAATATTTACATGGTATTTTTTGAATGCACAGAGTATAAAATCATTAAAAATCTTTTTAAAAAAAACTCTTTACGAGTTAAAAGACTAGTGTCGAAAGCATTTGCTTTCTGATATCCAATTTCGTGACGTATAATATTAAGTTTTATATATAAATAATAATACATTTTTTTTTGTTTTATATAAAATTCACCCATGTTTCGTATTTAAATCCACTACTGTATGTTTCATATTAAAATAAAATTTATTTTATATTAAAAAACAATTTTTTTTCATATTAAAATCCACTAATTTAAATATTAAAATCCACTACGTTTCATATTTAAATCAACTATGATTCATATAAAAATCAAAATTTTTTATATTAAAAACAACTTTGTTTCAAATTAAAATCAACTATGTTTTATATTAAAATCCACTATGTTTCATAATAAAATCAAGATTATTTTTACAAACGCAATTGCTAACAGCACTCTCAAGCTCTGGCTGCTACGACATATATTGTACATATATGTATGTTTTATTTCTAAACTCAGTCTGTAAGTGGAAGTGATTTACTGTTGTGTGGGACAAGAAGAGAGTTGGACAATAGGGTTGTGCACAATAGGGTTGTGTGGGAGTAGGGGAGGGGGAGGTGAAGCATTTTGAGAAATAGATGCTCGTAATATGGACACACTGACATTTGGTAATAAGTGTGGACAAGTGTTTGCAATTCACCGCACGTTATTTAAATGGTTGTCGATGTTTCGTTTCGTTTGTTTGTTTGTTGTGTTGTCTGGTTGTCGGGTTGCTGCTGTTGCAGTTGCACTGTGGCAAAGCTGCAAGAGACATCAACAAGCGATAAAAGACTATAAGACACGCATTGGCCTAACAACATTTAAGTATGTTATGTGTTCCCGGTTCGAGAGAGTGCAACAAATCGCAGCGAAAATATGAATGACACTGTGTCTTCGATCGTCGCTCTTTTTAAGTATGCATCTGTTTATGTTCATATATGTACTTAAATTCGCATGTAATGCCTATGTTAACAGCCTCTAAAACAGTTTTGCACATACAGTACGTCAAGTAAATTATGTGACACAATAAATACACATATTTGGCATCTTTCATTCGATTTCGCAATAAACAAATTGTCTTTTTATTATTGTTATTGTTAACAAAAAAAAAAAAAAAAATTAAATTAAAATAAAAACTGCCACATTTTGGTGTTGTCAAAACCATTATTTGACGCACTGTGCTGTATGTACTTAGTCGAGGCATACTTCAATAATGTGAGGCTGTTCCGCAATTGTTTTAGCGTTTAGCGTCGCTTTGCTTTGACCTCAGCGTGTTTTGGCAGCGTTTGCCAAACACAAACAAAACAGGCCAATGTTCAAATTTGGCCAACAGACACACAAACCGCATTCAAAAGCCGGCTACCAATTGTCAGTTGCCAGTTGTCAGTTGACTCTTGACGGTTTTCTGTTTGCCGCCTTCGCCTCGCCCTCAAAATTGGCAATAATCAATGCAATCTCTTTGACATCAGTTTTCAAATAAAATACACATACAGTCGAACTTCCCTAACTCGAATATTCTCTAACTCGAACAAAATCGATTGGCAATAGCGTTTACTGAGCAAATTTCATACAAGTCTGCTTCCATAAGTCGGATTTCTCCTTAACTCAAACCAAAATATTGTCCCGTACTTCTGTAAGTCGAATTTTTCGGGAAAATTCCCATTTTATGCTTTTGTTACCGGCTCGTTGGGACATGTAATACGGTGGTCACGAAATCCGAATCAGTTAGCAGCCGCTGGCTCCCGGAGCCATTGCGTGCCCACCGCTAATGTATATTAACATATGGGGATGCACTATGATAAAATATTGCATCAACAATTATTTAGGCTTGTGAAATTGCTATAGGAAAGATGTTCGTAATGTACTTCTTTGTCAGCGCAAGATTAGTTACCAATTCACCATCAATTTATTTGTTATGAAATTTGAAACTGGGCCAAAAAAATTTAAGCGGCAGAAAAAAATGGTATCTCAACGAAAACAGTTTCAATTATATTAAAAATGAAAATGGAATTTTTTTTGTTGAAAAAAACAAGAAAAGTTTGCAATTTGAAATGTATTTATGAATGAGTGAAATTGTAGTTTCTTTTGAAAAGTTAAAAAGAAAATTCCCCAACTCAAAGTCTCCATAACTCAAACTTTTTTCTTGGATAAAGGTGATTCGAGAGAGGGAAGCTCGACTGTATGTAAATCGAATTTTAGATACCCTTTGCTAAACACTTTTGTTCTCTATTTCCCGTAAAATTAGTTTAATAAAATTATTTCACTTGATTGAAAAGAAGATTTATAGACAGGTTATTTCTAAGTCGTGCATTGGACATCATTAGGTCTTCATATTAGTAATAAACAGAACTTATGACTTAGTATATTTTGTATACAAGAGTATTTTCGTCCTTTCTAAGGGTATACTTATTAAGAGTTGAACACCTCTCAATATGTTTTTTGCTGTTAAAATTCTTTTGATAATTGATATATGACTGCGGTTTTAATCTATAAGCCATATTTTTACACCCATCGTCTCTTCTGAAAGACTACAACAGGTTTTGCCATTTTTTGATTGAAATCAAATAAACATTTCTTTCTTTGTTTCAATTCAATTGTTTGGTTATTATGCATATTAAAAGACAACAATATTGAAAGCGATGCTACTTGAATTTCGTTACGAGTATCTCTGACTAAATATGACGCTGGCAAATATGTATTCAAAATACTTACAAGTAATATTGCTGGAGCTTATCTTATGGTGACTTAAAGACTGTATGATTGATTACCTGCCAGATAATGGAAGTTAAATCTATAACTAATTTATGACATATGTAAATGAGAGATGACAGATTTTTGCCAATTGATTTTAATGATATTAAAATTGATTTATTGGATTTTATTAAAAAGTCTTTATTAAGAAAATGTATCTCTATATATGGATGTTATTTTATATAACTTTATGTGCATTAAACCACACGCAACATCGTGTTAACTGAACTAGAATTTTAATTTATTGTGTTTTAAGTTTTAATTTGATTACGGAACTAAAAAGCGAGCACATGTCAATAAATCTTTTCAATAACTTGAATCAAGTTTCATCTTTTTTATCTGCTCGACTCGAATAGTAGATTTATTAGAACCAGTCGATTAGTTAGAAGCTGCAACTAGTAAATTCGATTGGTTTGCCTAAAACTGGTCTTCATTTTCTTGTTTATTACATGCCTAAAAAACATTTGTCGAAAATATGTATATGTATATAAATAAAACGAGTAATCGATAGAACTCACAATTTATGCACATAAAAGCAATATAATAACAAGAGAAACAAGAACTTATTGGTGGTTTATACATATGCTAATTGGTACATTTACAGAAACCAAAATATAATAATAAAAAAAGTGAAATGAATATACGTAAGATATGCAAAAGAGATATAAAAATAAACAAATAAAGAATAGACTCTTTTAGGGGTCTGATCGGGTTACAAAATGGACAAGAATAACTCTCGTCTGATTGAATAGACAACGATTTAATACCCTTTCCGGGAGATTTGAATCAAAGTACATATGCCTAAAACCTGAAAATTAAACAGAAACAAGTTGGGCTTTTAAGACAACTGAATAATTAAATTCCTATTTTAACATTTTCTGATTAAATGACAATACCCTCCGCAAGGGTATAAAAAGTGGATATTTGTGGATAGAAAATCACAGCATTGTATGAGTCAGTCAATGTTCTGTTCTAGCCTTTAGTTTGGTCTAATTGAATGAGACTCTTTGTTAAGGCATTGCCTAGTCATCTGCTTATGGATACAACACATTTAAAAACATAATAGCATAAATTAACATATTTATGTAACGCGGCTATTAAATTATTGGCCAAAACCAGTTGAATTGCAAAAAATAAAAATTTAATAATATTCATGGATAAAAAAAAACTTACGTCTAATTTAAACAAGATATGTATTATAGGTTTTCCATAAGAAAGAAATTAATGACAGCCGCATAATCATTTGATAATGAACATTATCGAATGACTCTTTGCAAAATTAAGTCTTTGGACACAGATTAAAATCCAAGAAAGCAGAAACATAATATTTTGAAGTTCATTAATTTTTATTTCCCTAATCTAAAATTGAAACGATTTTGGCAACGAAAACTTGGGAATTTTCTCTTATATTTTGAGCATTTCATTTCTAGCAGTTATTCGAAATAGAAAAACCATATTTTAAAAAATATATAGGTTTCATTTTAAATAACGTGACTATTGGCTATTTTTATTTATCAATTGAATAAAGCATATTTTCAAAACTTACTTAAATATCAATAAACTCAAACTGTTATTTTAATGTTGCTAAGAATAAAAAGAACAACGAAATTAAAATGCTTATTTGCTCAAAACAAATAAGAAAAACTAGTTTAAATGCTACAGGCATGTCTGCTTCAATGTTATATACCCTGTAAATTCAGACAACTAAAAATTCCCCTTATTTCATATTACAAAATCGATTTTAGTATATCTTTTATAATTTTTAAATCATTTTATTGCAATTTTTATTGTAGATTGCTGAAACTTAAAATAATATATATGATTTCAAATTTTAGTTGAAATGTTTGAATAATCTGGTGTGAAAAAACGTCGGAAATGCCTTTCTGAAACAACTTGATACATTTTTTGTTTGTTTATTTCGTTGGCTAATAGGCTACAAAGAGTAAACAAGTTAATTCCATACATTGATTTGTGCAAAATTATTGATTGAATATGAGTTAATAAGCCATAATAATGTCTGTTTGAAGACGGTTATTGCTTTTTGATACGACAGATTCAGATTCAGGCTTTGCAATGACTTCCAACTACTTTAAACTGGTTTCTTTCAAGCCGATTATGACACCACAAAAACTATGCTAAAAAAAATAAAAAAAATTATATAAAAATACTAAAAAATAATGATGTTTAGATGCGCTAATTTGTGTTGTTTAGCGACTTTTTAAATAAATGAAGACACAGAGAGGAGCAAGAGAGAGATCATAATTAATGGAGGCCGTTCAGTCTAGAGAAGTTCTAATCAAAGATTTTTTTGTCCAGATACTAGGCGATGAGACAATCCAAATGGGGATTTGTTATTGGGATTGCTTTTAGGCATTTCATTTCGTTGATGTTCATTAAAACAATAGACTTCAAATCAAAATAAACGCCACCAATTAGCATAGACAGTTTGCCAGACAGACTAGTATTTGTCTAGTATTTGGATTTGTTTCGGTATTTTTCGTATAAAAACTTGAAACGTTTGTGACGGCAACAACAGATCAACCCAAAGCCGCGACCCTAAACATGGTAAGTTCCACGATTATTCCATAATCCTCTCCGAATTATTTATTTTTTAATCTTTGTGCTTTGTTTTATAGCAATTCTTTGTGATCGCCTTGGCCGTGATCGGCGTGGTTGCTGCCGATGTCAGTCATCTGCAGTTGGGTCATGCTGATGGTTATAGCTATAACAGCCCCTCCTCCTACTCCTCATCTTCCTCTTCCTCCGCCTCCGCCTCCTCGACTGGCCAATATGCGCTGCCTGGCGGAGATTCCAGCAGCTATCAGCCCGAACACTTGATCCCTCAGCACTTGAAGGCAGCTCATGTGGAATCAGCTTCAGCTGAGATTATTCCTGGAGGAGATTCCAGCAGCTATCAGCCAGCTCATTTGGTTCCCCAGCACTTGAAGGCAGCTCATGTGGAATCAGCTTCAGCTGAGATTATTCCTGGAGGAGATTCCAGCAGCTATCAGCCAGCTCATTTGGTTCCCCAGCACTTGAAGGCAGCTCATGTGGAATCAGCTTCAGCTGAGATTATTCCTGGAGGAGATTCCAGCAGTTATCAGCCAGCTCATCTCATTCCCCAGCACTTGAAGGCAGCTCATGTGGAATCAGCTTCAGCTGAGATTATTCCTGGCGGAGATTCCAGCAGCTATCAGCCAGCTCATTTGGTTCCCCAGCACTTGAAGGCAACTCAATCCACAACTACCCAGTCGTTTAATCTTGGAGCTGATACCCAGACTCCCGAACAGTTTATTCCCGAGGCTGATCGCATTGCCCACTACAACTATATTCAAACCCAGACACAGACAGTGATTGCTGGCGGAGATCAGGCAGCACATGTGGAAACAACTTCAGCTCAGATCATTCCCGGAGGAGATTCCAGCAGCTATCAGCCCGAGCATTTGATCCCACAGCATTTGCAATCCGCATCAGCTTCCCAGTCGTTTAATCTTGGAGCTGATACCCAGACGCCCGAGCAGTTTATTCCCGAGGCTGATCGCATTGCTCATGCCCAATATGTCCAGCAGCAGGAGCAATCTCCAGTGGTTATTGGGGCCAACACCATAACGCCAGCTCATCTGTACCAGGAGCCAGTCTCCAACGGCATCGAGGAGTTCAATGCCGAGACTCATGTGCCCGTGGTCATTGGACGCGACACGGGGACTCCAGCTCATCTGCTGCCCAAATATGCAGTCGGTGCCTCGTCCAGTGCGTCCTCCAGTGTCTCCGCCGGACACGACACTCAGTACGGATCGAATGGCGGTTATGTTTACTAATTTAATTGCATTCTTTTTTAAAGAAATAAATAATGACCTTCAACATACAATTGTTTCATGCCTATCACTTGGACGCTTAATTACAGGGTATTAAAAGCTTAACATGTCGAATTACTATTCTTAGTGTGTGATAAAATTTCAAAACATTGGCCATGGTACGGCAGATGATCGTCAGCCTTAAGTTTATTCCATTTTGCAAATATTATGGAAGACGAATATTCAATACACTTTCAAGTTTCTTGTGAATATTTCTTTTTATGTAAATGGGACAAACTGTACAGATTTCATTTATATTTGAAAATCAAAAAATTAATCATTGTTTTGTGCATCTCAAACTATATGTAAATGCATTTTAAACTACCACAAAAAAAATTCAAGGCAAATATTTACTCTTTATCTTAAAAAATAGTTATGTTTTGAAATGTTACAACCACTAGATTGATCATATTTTAAGAAAAGCAAACACTGTAAACTTTAAGCGGTTGGCTTCAACATTTAAATTTACTGGTTAACATGTTTAAATATTTTTGACAAAACTGCCAATAATTATAGTTGGCCAAAATGAACAGTACTACGTTAATTGCGTACAGTAAAATAAAGAGCCGAAAAATATGACATGCAAAATCACAAAAAAATGTTTTAGAATATTATTTTTGAAACCTGCTAATGAAATGAAATGAATTGAAAGAGTTGTGCTTGGACAATGACAGCAGAAAACAGAACTTAGGCCGGGCGCACACTGGCAGCTGAAAGCAGAACTCACAGCTGAGCTTATCAGCTCTGAGAGTACAAACACACTGCTTGTGTGAAAGCGCACACACTGAAAGCTGAGGTAAGTTGTAAGTTTAATTCTGAAATGATCAGCTCAGCTGTAAGTTCAGCTTTCAGACACCAGTGTGCGCCTGGCCTTAATCTAAAATAGCAGACAACCAATAAAGTGTTGAGCAACATTTCGCATGATCGTTTTAGAATGTAAAATGCAATTAAAGTAGCGTATAAATTTATGTTAGTTAAATCCGACATTGTCTGTTTCAGCTCTGTTACACACTGTTAAGTTGAACTAAACTGCAGCGAATGAATGAAAACCTATTTTGAATTTAATGCAAAGAATAAAATGTTTAATTAGCAATGTGGCAAATGCTTTCACATAAAAATTCAATTGCATTTCCGCAAAATTTATATTGCAATTCTCTAGTTTGATTAGCATAAAACTTAATATATTCCAAGTCAAAGTGTCACCAATCAAACATTCCCCTTCATGAACTTTTCATCAGTTATGACTCGATATGTGGCATAGAAAATCCAAAATAAAAAAATAACAGGAATTGAGTTGAATTGAATTCGCTTTCAAGTTCATGAACCTTTTTTTGACCAAGGTAAAAGTTGATCTGTAACTACCCCGCTTCCCACCTAGCCGGTTTTCAGTACAGTCGACAATTATTATGTAAAGCTGTGCGTTGTGCTCGTAAACCTATAAGTTCTCAAGGCCGATCGTCTTCTTGTTTCTGTTTCTTCTTTTTTAGAAAGTGATTCGCAGTGTGCGGCGAATGTGAATCACTTGCGCATTCTTGGCTTGAATGGGATGTGTTGGCCTTCTCATCTCAAAAAGTAACTGTAACTCTTGACCCTTTTCTAACTTAAAAAAACAAATTAAAAAAAACACTACAAATGCAATTAATTTATTAAATTGAATATTCACTTTACGGTACGAATTAAAGCTAATCGACAAAAGGCAATTTCAAAGCCAAAGTGAAGCCCCGAAATCCATGACCTTCAATGCAAATAACGGGTGTGTCCCCTTTTAGTCCATCTCTTTCTCCCTCTCTCTCCCTCTCTCTCTCGCTCTTTTTTGACGACGCTAATGAACTTTATGAAAATTAGCTAAAAGACTCGCATTAAGATTTCTATTAACCGCATTGGATTTGGGATGATGATCACCACAAAATGTTGTCCACAAAAATCGGTTGCGGAAAAATTTGTAAATTTGAGTAAAACTTGTTTAAGAGCGTGCGTGTATTTTATCTTTATTTTTTCTGCTTTTCTGGCGGCTTTTTATTTATTTGTTTTTTTTTTTTTTTGGTTTTTTTTTTTGGTTTGTTTTTTTCTGTGCTTTTTTTGCTTGATGTATGTATTTTAAGTGGAAGCTGCAGACGTAGCCGTAACTAAGAGCTGGCCGAGCTGAACTGGGCAGAGCCGAGTTGCTTCTTCTTCTCTTTGAAAATGTGCTGCAAGTTGAGTGATTTTTTTGCCGCTATAAATTGCCGGCTCGCTTTAGGGATCAGCATCAGTTTCAGCGTCTAGCTCGTCCAGCACAGTCGTAGTTGTAGCTATCAATCCCAACATGGTTAGTAACCCCCGTTGGGATTCAAATTGCAACTATTTACAACTAAAAATATATTTAATTTTAGTTTTATTTTTTTTTTTTTAATTTTTTTTTGTTATTGTGCAAGTGCCTGGTGTGCATATGAAGTGTGTTTAGTGGCGTGTCTAATCAGTTTCTACGTGTTTGGCTCATTGCAGAAATTCCTCATTGTGTTCGCCCTGTTCGCCTGCGCGGCCGCCGATGTCAGCCACCTGAGCAAGTATCTGCCCCCGGCCCAGAGCTACCACAGGCAGCCCAGCAACGAGTACCTGCCCCCCGTGCAGCAATCCTACTCGGCTCCATCGGTTAGCTACTCGGCGCCAGCTGTTCAGCAGACTTATGCCGCTCCAGCTGTTCATCAGACCTACTCGGCTCCTGCCGTGCAGTCCTACTCTGCCCCAGCTGTACAGACTTACTCCGCTCCCGCAGTACAGACTTACTCCGCTCCCGCAGTACAGACTTACTCCGCTCCCGCAGTACAGACTTACTCCGCTCCAGCTGTACAGACTTACTCCGCTCCAGCTGTCCAGCAGACATACTCGGCTCCATCCGTAAGCTACTCCGCACCCAGCAATGAGTATCTGCCTCCTGTCCAGCAGTCATACTCCGCTCCAGCTGTCCACCAGACATACTCGGCTCCCTCGGTGAGCTACTCCGCCCCAGCTGTCCAGCAGACTTACTCCGCCCCAGCTGTCCAGCACACCTACTCCGCTCCAGCTGCCACATACTCCGCTCCCGCTGTCCAGCAGACATACGCGGCTCCATCCGTGAGCTACTCGGCACCCAGCTACAGCACATCCTCGGCTTCCTCGGGCAGCTATACGTCCGCTGATGTGGGCACCCAGTACGCCTCCAATGGCGGCTATGTCTACAGGAAGAAGTAAGAGGCTGCAAACTGTTCACACACTCACACAATTCTAATCAACTTAAATGCAATTAACATTTTATCATATTCTATCATTTAACATTTTTTTTGTTTTTGTGTATTCGATAATTAAAAAAAAAAAAAAAAAAAAAATTACAACCAAAAAACCAACAAATTCAAATGATTTTATTACATCAAAAACTGCAACCGGTTTTTGTATCTTTATCTTTTTTTAAATTAACAGTTTTATGTCTTTCTTTGAATCACTTAAGCTGTGAATTCGAGTTTAAATGCTGATTTACATCTATACTATATGTATGTATGTATGTATGTGCCTATTATTTATTAGGGGCAAGTCACTGGTCTTCCAAGCACAACCAAAGCTATCGCAAAGCTTTACGAATGGTGTAAAAATTTAATGCGCTTATGCTGAGCTTGCTGAAGAGCTTTTCGTGTTAGCATCAGCTTTTATGTAAATATTAGCTTTTTTAAAAGCTCTTGAACATGACTTATTACTAGGATATTTATATAATTGTTGATAGGAGCTTCCCAAGTCTTTTGGGTAGAGACAAGATTTCTTAAACTTTAAAAAACTATATATATATAATACATTGCGTAAAATTAAAATTATATTTATTATTTATAAGTGATGGAAGAGTACCAGGGTATCAAACTGAAAGTAAGTGTTAATCTTAATCCCTAAAGAGTATATAGCAGAATGAACAACTCAATTTTCGCTAACGAGATTTTTCAGTACTTCACTTCGATTAATATGTTGACAAAGCATCAAGTTTATAAAATTTTATTTTATTTTTTCAACATCTTTCCATACACTCCTTGCCACTTTTTAAAAACTTCCAACTCCCATAATTTTGCCAAAGCTCAACTATGATAATTTTCTTGAAAAATTTTTAAAAAATAAATTAAAAATATTAGTAGATCTTATATAAAAAACCTCTTCAAGAGGTAAAAGTCCAGTGACGAAAACATTTTCATGCCCCAACATTTTTGATATCCAATTTTGTGACAAATTATATTAAGTATATACATATATATTACTAAAAAAAAATGTTTTTGGCACTTGTCTCATTTCGCTAAAAGGCCCTATTCGTCATACCTAATAAAAATTACTTTTTTGTGCAGTGCCGAATGCAAAAAAAAACATTTTTGTTGTAATTTATATGTGCTTTTTTCACTGAAGTCCGCAGTGATTGAAATTCTTTAAAAGTTTTCAATTGTTTCTAATGTTTCTATAATAATTGTATGTTCTCTAACAATATTTGATTATATATTTGTCACCCGATAGTTTTGTATAACCCTGATTATTATTTAGCGACCTTGCGATGAGTTAGTTAATCGATAACAGAGATGTTATCGGGGTCTTTGGCAAGCTGTCGTGAGCATCGGTCGCGGAGGAAGAGAACGGAATTCATTTGTGTACTTATGAAATAAAAGTACGATTAACCACTAAATATCGACTGTGTATTTATTTAAGTCGCTCTCACCCGTGTGCCTGAAATCCTGACAAACTCAACAAGGCATAGTTAAATTGTGCCTTGACAATTCAGAAGTGGGATGAGCGCAAAATTAGTGGTTTATCAATGAACGAGTGTATGATATTTCACAAAGTGGTGAAATTACGTGCATAAGCGGACAAGAAGAATTTGCGAAGTTGCGAATTCTGATGAAATTCTTGCATGTATAAGGCAGACGGCTAACGTGTACATGAAGAAACGAAGCTAACGAAAACGACACAAGAAAAAGACTCAACGAGTGAAAGACAAAAAAAAAAAAAACGAAAAGTAACGAGATGGGTGGAAATTATAAAACGAAAAGAGCTTTGCAAGATAGGTGCCGTCGCATGGGCCTTTCAATATCGGGAAATCGCGAACAGTTAATGCAGCGCATACGTGAAAACGAAAGCGAGGATGAATACGAAAGTTCAGAATCGCAAAACGCTTCATTCAAGAAGAAGATCGATGACTTGGAAAAAACTGTGCGTGAGTTGAGAGAGCAGGCTTTTCATTCGACGCAAATTTCAACATCGTTACACAGTACAATGGCGTGCACGTCAAAGCATGCAAAATCAATGTGTGTAAACGAACAACATAGCGAAGAAACAGCACCGTTTAATTTGAATACAGAAATGTATGATGCGACTCAACGAATCAACGAGTTAAATGTGCGTGGTTTCAACGAAAATGTAGCAACGCTTGAGTTACATGGAAACCAACGGCTCGATCAGGAGGCAACGTCTCGCAGCCAGATCGAACATCAAAGCGCGCATTTGCCCAACGATAATGTGGTTTTCAATCAGCCACAAGGGCACGACAATGTTGCAACGTATCGGCAACAAAATAGCTTGATCGGTTCGCGTCCATCCAACGATAATGTAGCTACGTCACAGCTGCACGGATTAGAAAATGTTGCAACGGCTCAGCAACAAAACGGTTTGCTCAGGCACGGTCACGAAAATGTTGCATCGACTCAGCAACATTCGGCTTACGTTAATTCGCGTACGTATCACACAAATGCATCTACGAATAAGTTGTATGATAATAACTATGTTGCTACGTTTCGGCAACAAAATGTTTCAAATATGCCAATCAAAAATGTGGTTACGTTTCAGCCATACGAACGCGAGAATGTTGCTACGTTTCGGCAGCATCATGTTCATGTTGATTCGCAAATGTCAAACGGACAAATGAGAAATGAAAATTATAATCATGGCAATATTCCAAATGGTGAATATCAGGAATATTATCCGCCGCGTTTAAACATTCATAATAATAATTCTCAATGGAATTGCGCGCGTCACGTAAGTGCTTATGGCCACGTAAAAGAGATGCTAGCACTTATTCCAGACTTTAATCCAACGTCGGACAAATCGCTAAGTCCCCAACAATTTATTAGAAGAATTGGTAATTTACGTAACACGTATGGTTGGGATGACCAAACACTGATTTTCGGTGTGCAGCAGAAAATGCAAGGTGCTGCTCGGTACTGGATCGATACGGTCAACGATGTTGTACAAACTTGGCCAGAATTTGTACAAAGGTTTTTGGATAATTTTCCTTATATCGAGAACGCAGCAGATATTCACATAACAATGTCGAAAACACGAAGAGCTGCAAACGAGTCACCGCAAGAGTACTATTACAAAATGTATTCAATGGGCAAAAAGTGTGAGCTAACAGACTCAGATATTTCAACGCACATTATTAATGGCATAAACGACTACGATTTGAAGCGGAAAATATCAAATAAATATTTCATGTGTAAGGATCTTTTAACTGACATTCTAATGTATGGAGCTCACAACGATATACGTCATAACTCTACGAATTTGTCCAAAAGAGTACAGAATGTGAGCACGGCAACAACTGGTCAGAAATCAATGGCAGTCCAGAATAACGAGAAGAACGATAAAGCTTCGGTCCCTGGTATAAAATGTTATAATTGCCAAAAGGTAGGACACATGGCTGCAAAATGTCCGGAACCTCAACGTAAGACCAGATGTGAACATTGTAATCGTACAAACCATGAAACCAGCAATTGTCCAAATGCTCCAAAAATGAACGAGAACTGTAATGCCATAGATAATAACGCTTTCAAATATCTCAGTAAAATGGTTCAGGTCAACGGCACGGCTACCAAAGCATTTGTCGACCCCGGAAGCACACGCACGTTGTTACGAGAATCTTTTGCTGAAGATATCGGAATTTCCAAAACTTGCGCAGTTACGTTAAACGGATTTGGTGGAGGTAAATACTTTTGCACCAAAATGCTGACCGCGAAACTCAAAATCGATGGAAACGTTATCATCACGGATACGTTGATTGTAGGCGACAATCTCATCAAGGAAAACGTATTACTAGGTCAAGACATCTTGTGCCGCAAGGGTAATAAGCTCGTCATTGAAGGAGAAAAGTGCGTCTTGGAATATGTAAACGAAATCACTACAGGTAATGATCTAAACGAAATCCAACAGCAGCGCGTAAACGAAGTCGTTCAAATGAACGAAAAATGCTTTGCGGATGAGGCCAAAGATCTTGGGAAGTGTTCCATAGCGAAAATGGAAATCAAGCTGACCACAGATGTACCGGTATCGATAAAGCCTTATCGAACACCATTCGCGTTGAGACCTGTTGTAAGTAACATGATATCAGAATTAATTGAAGCTGATGTCATCCGTCAATCCGATTCTCCATACGCCTCGGGAATAGTCATGGTAAAGAAAGCAAACGGGGAGTATCGACTATGCGTGGATTATCGTATGTTAAACAAAATCACTGTAAAGGTTCCATTTCCTATGCCCAACATGGAGGAACTATATGCGCAATTGGCTGGAAACGAATATTTCACGCGATTAGATCTACGAATGGGCTATCACCAGATTGATATTGATGAAGCATCCAAGAAATATACCGCGTTTGTGACGTCAGACGGTCACTATGAATATAATCGAATGCCTTTCGGTTTAGTCAATGCACCAGCTGTATTCCAGTGTACGATGAGCCAAATTATCCGTAGAATGAATCCTGGAGAAGTAATCGTGTACCTTGATGATGTGGTGATCCCGAGTCAGACTTTCGAAGAAGGAATCCAACGGCTTGAAAAGTTTTTCATGATTCTCAAGGAATGTGGCCTAACATTACGACTGGATAAGTGTAAATTCCTTCAAACCGAAATAACATTTTTGGGTCACGTGGTAAACAGAAACGGAATTTCTCCAGGCGAAGAGAAAACGACTGCGATTAGAAACTTTACGAAACCAACGAGTGTCACTGATGTCAGACGATTTTTAGGATTAACAGGATTTTTCCGAAAATTTGTTGAAAACTACGCGAACATCTCGAGACCTCTAACACGACTTCTATGCAAATCAAATGAAAATAATTTCAAATGGGAACAAGCCCAACAGAACGCATTCGATAATTTGATAGAGAAATTATGCTGCGTACCCGTATTAGCTCTGTACAATTTCTCAGATCATCACGAAATCCACACCGACGCCAGCGCAGTTGGACTAGCAGGCGTTCTTTTGCAGTCTTCGGATAAAATTAATTGGAAACCGGTATGCTATTTTAGTCGTCACTGTACAGACCCGGAAAGCCGCTACCACAGCTACGAGTTGGAAATATTAGCTGTCGTGGAATCGCTCAGAAGATTTAGGATATACGTTCTAGGAAAACCTTTTCGTCTGATAACTGATTGTTCTGCTATCGCTAAGGCTAAGGCCAACAAAGAATTAATACCAAAGATAGCACGATGGTGGATTCAAATACTAGAATACAACTGCGAAATATTACATCGTGAGGGTTCAAAAATGGCTCATGTTGATGCCTTGAGCCGAGCACCGGACGTAACACACACACCAATTCTGGATGAGCATGTACATGTCATACTCAAAGATGTTGACGATTGGCTAGCTACGATGCAACTCCAGGATCCATCGTTGGTAAGGCTGTACCAAATATTAACAAACAAAAGCGACGCAGAAGATGCGAAACAAATCAAGAAGGAATATGTGATCAAAAATCATAGAATTTACCGAAAAACTGATTATGACATTCGTTTTGTTGTGCCAAACGCCGTAAGGTGGCGTATCGTAAAACTTTGCCACGACGATGCTGGACATTTTGGTCTGGACAAAACAATCCAACGTATACAACAACGTTTTTGGTTCCCGAAAATACGCAAATACGTAAAGGGTTACATTTCGTCATGTATTGAATGCTGCTACAACAAGTCAAAGGGAGGAAAACCTGAGGGAAGTCTACATTATGATGACTTGGAACCAATACCATTTCGTCAGATCCATATCGATCATCTGGGTCCTTTTAGTCGCAGTAAGAATGGACATACTCATGTTCTGGCTATATCTGATGCGTTTAGTAAGTTCCTGATCATAAAAGCAGTAAGAAGTACAAAGACAGCGCCAGTCATAAGTGCTCTAAACGAGATCACAAGCTACTTTGGATTACCAAAACGTATAATTTCGGATCGTGGAACTGCATTCACATCAGCCCCGTTCGAAAATTACTGTAAGCACAATCAGATAATTCACATCAAAAATGCCGTACGAACACCCAGAGCCAATGGACAAGTTGAGCGAGCAAATCAACTAATCGAAAATTGTCTACGCACTACAATCAAGACACCAAAGGATTGGGATTGCCGTCTCCATGAAATCCAGTGGACCGTCAACTCCCAAATCAACGAGACATCCAAATTCAGCCCAAATGACCTAGTTTTCAACTTTAAGCAGATTGATGTCGTGCAAAACCAGCTAACAGCCGCCATACATGCTGATATGGAACGAGAGAGAAACCAAGATATAGACGAGAGACGAAATCTGGCAGCCTTGAATATTGCTGCTGAACGAGTCAAATGGAAGGAGCGGTTCGACCGCAAACACGTTAACCCTTCTATCTATTCCACAGGTGATCTGATTGTTGTCCAAAATGAGCCTCCTGCCACTGGAGATTCTCGCAAACTGGAGCCAAAGTACCGTGGGCCGTATGTAGTTACCAAAGTTCTCGGTAATGATCGGTATCTGATAGAAGACATCCCGGGCATCCAAATCACAACTCGCAAGTACTGCTCCGTGTACGCATCTGATAAAATGAAACCCTGGTGTTCCTGTGTACCAGAATTGGATGCTGACAACGATGATGAAGCTGACGAAGACGAGTTGGCTGTTATCAACACTGACAACGGAACTGATCGGCTCGAGGACGACCCGAGGTCAGGATTGGCCGAGTTGTCACCCGATAGTTTTGTATAACCCTGATTATTATTTAGCGACCTTGCGATGAGTTAGTTAATCGATAACAGAGATGTTATCGGGGTCTTTGGCAAGCTGTCGTGAGCATCGGTCGCGGAGGAAGAGAACGGAATTCATTTGTGTACTTATGAAATAAAAGTACGATTAACCACTAAATATCGACTGTGTATTTATTTAAGTCGCTCTCACCCGTGTGCCTGAAATCCTGACAAACTCAACAAGGCATAGTTAAATTGTGCCTTGACATATTTTTTATTTAATTTATTGCATATTTCTGGTTAGGGTATCCCATAGTCAGTTATGCCTGCTGCTCTTAGGAAAGTTCGTAATTTTCTCAAGTTGTAAATTCCAGAACGAACTCTGATAATATTCCTTTTAATAAAATGCTGCCCGACTAGATTAGTGTAATAGAAAGCTCCGACGAAAGGTTAATTTCCACCATTTGTTATCGGTGCAAACCAGTTGGAAGAGAGAGATTCAGTCAGAAAGGGAGAGAGAAATGATTGTGAATAGTTTATATATTTATGCAAAATCAATGGGCAATCGATTTGTGTGACAGTTTAAAAAATTTGCCTGCCTAATTAATTTTTATAGTTCAGTTTGGGAAGCGTTCAGTCTCAAACGGACGGAACGGAACGGAACTCCAGATACGAGCATCGATCTGTATTATGATGCAAAGTGATCGAAAGTGAAATATATTTTCGGGTATTTACGTAAGATTTTTGCCAGATGATCGTCGTCTTATAAGTGGCCGCTTTCAACGCCAACGCCGCACAGTCCACAGTCCACAACATCCGCTCGAGGTTGAAGTCCGCTGAACAGAAGAGATCCACAAAGATGCTGACCAAGTTATCGGCCTCATGGCCATTGCTGCTCCAATTTCTACTCCTCACACTGGTCCACGCCGATGTCAGTCATCTGGCCAAGGAGTATCTACCGCCGGATGAAGGACAAGCTGTCGCCACACCGCTGGCCGATGAACCAACTCCTGTGACTCTTAAGCAAGCCAATAATGGCGCCTACTTCCCAATGGCTGGTCTGATGCTCCCGTCGGGCTATACGATACCCACCGGTGGTAATGTCGCAGCACCCATGTCGCCGCCCAACTTTCCGCTGCCCATTTATCCGCCGTTCTTTGGATTTGGCGGTGGACCCGAGGGATTAGGCGGTGGTCAGTTCCCACAGGGTTTTCCTAGTGAGGCGCAGTTCCCAGGCGGACCACAATTAGGAGGCTTCCCGAGTGGGCCACAAGGTGGATCGTTCCCCGTGGGCCCGCAGCCTGGACAGTTTTCAGCTGGTCTACAGAATGGAAATTTCCCCGTGGGGCCGCAGGGCGGTCCATTCCCAGGTGGACCACAAGGCGGTTCATTCCCAGGTGGACCACAGGGCGGTCCATTCCCTGGTGGACCACAGGGCGGTCCATTCCCAGGTGGACCACAGGGCGGTCCTTTTCCAGGTGGACCACAGGGCGGTCCATTCCCAGGTGGACCACAGGGCGGTTCATTTCCAGGTGGACCACAGGGCGGTCCTTTCCCCGGTGGACCTCAAGGCGTTCCCTTTCCAGTGGGTCCAATTCCACAGAATTCACAAGGCGGACAATTCCCCTTCCCGCCCGACTATCTAACCAACCAGGGCTTACCCTCGGCGGGCATGCAACTACCCTTCGGTAATCCCACAAATCCCTATCAACAGCTGGGGAACGTGGGTCAACCCTTCTCGCCCAGCTTCGGCATACCCGGCCAACATTATCAGCCCCAACCGTTTGCCGACGAGCCAGAGTCACAGCCACTCCTGAAGTCGGAGGATCATGCGAAAATAAGGATTAGTCCGACAACAGCCACAACAGTGGCTCCCAAAAGCCACAACCGGGACACGATCTATGCGTCCAACGGCGGTTACGTTTATCAGCGCGCCAAATGAGTTACAGCGATTTTATAGCCCCGTCGAAAGACTAATAAATTATTAAACATTTTTTTTTAAATATATATATACATAGATGTATTTATCGCCATCACCTTGTATTTATTTCATTTGTATACTCGTGTTTCTTTTGTGAATGTGTTGTGACCATAAACGATAAACACACACGAAATGTTTGTTTGTCACTTATGCAAATCTCTAGACGTTATTTCAATTGTGTGGAAACAAGACCAATGGGAAACGCTTTACGGCAACCAAATGAGTTATGGGCTCAATAAAACACAGACACATGTGTTTATCTATCAGCGACAATCCTAAGAAGCGTCATTTGTCTCGTTTGATTATCGGCAGTTTCTGTTTATCGATAATTATCGCTTACAATCTTCTGCAGGAACTAAATTCGCTGGTTCGAAAATATAAAAGCCGCAGAGAGTTGCCACATTTCACAAGAAAAATAAAAAGCTACTTTACTGTTTTTCTTTGTTCTCTCTCAACACTCTTTAATTGAGAATTGTTACACTTGACACTTTTTTGGTGACCGTGGTGTAAATTGATCTTATAAAAAAACTCTTTACGAGGTAAAAGTCTAGTGACAAAAAAGTTTTCATGCCCCAAAATTTCTGATATCCGATTCTGTGATGAATAATATTATTATCAGCAGTGATAAACACTGGATTTCCGAATTTGGAATAAATTTACGACTTTAATAGTTCCAATGTAGGACGTTAATAGAATCAACTGTATTTGAATAACTATATATTCATGGGACGTGTGGAAGTCATTTGGAAACTTGACTATTAAAATTTCTATCATTTTTGGCATGATTTTCACAATTTATAAAAACTTTGACATTCGCATTCGAAAAACACACTCAAACTAGTCAACAATTTTTCGTTTTTGTTGTTTTGAGAAAACTCTGGGCTAATACTATACATTTGCAGTTGAAACTAGATTTTTCCTAATTAAATAAAATCTAATGTTAATTTGGGTTTGTGTCTAAAAATTAAAGTCTTGTAGTCCGATGACCGGTCGAAAAACGTATAATCACTGTTAATTCATGGTTCGATGCAAGTTTGAAGGGGTTATCGTACTCCGATTGAGGTTAAAATTTATTTCCGAGTGCTTTAAGACCAAATGAGCAGAACTAGCCCGTATGCGTTTAAAAATAATGACTTTGAAAAAATAAGGGACACCCTAATGTACATATATTCAAATGTATTTCAATACAATACAGCTTTGACGTCAACGTATTTTAATGGCCGCCCTCGCCCAGATGGGCTGTTGTTACTTATGGAAGGATTAAGAAGAAGAAATTTGATCTCGATTTCGCAAAATTGCTAAATTGGATCGCCCACACGACTCGATATTTCCACCAGTTTCGAGCTCGTTTCTTCTGTTTCAATGTAAATTTATGTTGACTGCGTTCGACGATAACTTTTTTTTCGATTCGATTGCATTGTTGTTAATTTCTATGTTTTTTTCTTCATTTTCTTAGCTCCATTGTTAAACGTTATTCAATTCGTGACTTTTGTTTGCATGTTTAAAGTTGTGTGTGTTTGAGATTTGTTTTATTTGTTGATATTTCTTGCTCTTGTCGATTAATTTTAATCAGTTTGTAAAACAAGTTAATTCAACGTTTTTGTCAATTGATGACTCTGCATAATTATGATGTATGTACGTATACATATATGTACATATATAATCGCATCGTATGTACATCCACCTTTTCATCCAAAAATCAGTCCTCTTAAGGTTGCTTGATCTGGCTATTAGTCATAATTAAGGCAACCGTGCCTCGGGTCGTAAAAGGCCCTCAACTTGAATTTTGATTTTACATTTTTCTTCGATTTTTCTTCATTGCATTTATTTAACTTTGTTTCTTGGCGCGTGCAAAGCCTCAGGTGCGAACATTATTTGTCACTCTGCCTTTTGACACACGTTTCTTATTCGATTATTGTGCCTGATAGCGCATTATCTATCAAGATCTGGCATTATCATAATAATATACATAATTTTTCATAACAAAGGCTGTCGCACCCACAAAACGTGTGCATAACAAATTTAACCTTATCGAACAATAAGTTATGGCCAATTGTACCAACTTGAAGGCCATGAACAAAAAACAATCAAAATAACCGAATAAGTACTTTGCACCATTTGTGTATTATTTTACTGCCTTTCCACTTGCAAGTACACGTCTGGCAACACTGGCCATTATTTCTAGGCTGATCATTTTCGAAAATGCAGCAGAATTCGAGCATAAATTTACTGTAAAGATTTTAAGCTCTGTGATTTTTTTTAGAAAATAGCTAAAATAAGATTTCAATTAATATTTTCATAAAAACACTGATCAAATGCGTTGCTTAATGTCGAGTCGTTAAACACAAATAATTAAGATTTTGCTAACCAAATTTCCTGACGCTGCAGTAGATGAATTTGAAGAGCTCACTTTCAGAATTTAAGTGGATGATAGAAAACATTTCCGAACTCGTACTATTTTTTCATTTTCTGTTTCCTAGGTGGAATAAATAAATTCAACAAATTACAAATTGTATTTTTTTTTTTTTTTCAATTTATATAATACGCAGGATGCGGATAAAAAACGCTAATTTCTCTGCTTGTAATGCCAGCGTTGCCACCAAGTGCATAGAGCTTTGATTTTGCTTGCACTTGTGATGTCAGTAATTAGATAATGCAATAGCTCTAAGCAAATAACCTATAGAGAACCTATCTCATATAAATAAAGTGTCACAACCAAAATGCTTTGCTCCACTGCGAAGTGTTACCGATCTGGCAATATTGTTTGAGTGGAATTTATAAAAATGAAGGGTGTTTTTCTGGTGTGGGTAAACGTTTTAAGGGTAGAGGCCTCAAAATCGATTCTCTTAAAAATTCCATTAGAACAATATTGCCAGATCGGTAACATTTCCCTGTGGACATTTTGGCTGCTACACTTTCTTGTATGGGACGCGTTCCCTCTAGGTTATTTGCTTAGTGGCAGTATTCAGCATTGTTTTGTTATCGAAATGTCAATCGACGCAGCTGATGCTGATGCTGATCAGTGACCAGGGATGGGCATGGTTCAGTAAGCCATGCAACTTACATAATCAGCCAGCCTCGTTTGCTGCGCACAGGGTGTCAACGCACTTTAAACAAATGCGACAAGACAAACAACAGTTGTACAATATGCAGTTGACTGAAACGGCAAATAATAATTGCACACAGCGCATAAGAGATTTTCGCCACTTCGGAGGCAGTGGGATAATTTGCATGTAAAAAGAAATGTTTGGGCAACGCCCCCGATTTGCGGTTTGTTAAGATTGCTTATCAGCAGTTATCACATTGTGGTCATTGTTTCATTTTATTACATTTCCTTTTTTTTTTTTTTGTTTTTTTTTTATGGGCATTTATTAATCAGCACAGAGTTTATGTTGCCATGTTGCACGCTTTTGTTGTGAGCATTTTGCATTAACATATTCACATACATACATGGAAGAGGGGCTGAACCAATTATGGAATCGCAAAAGACAGACCACTAGCCAAGTTCGCGAAGGCATCTCAACTATAAATGCTCGTCGAATCTCTTGGACAATTATCAGTTTTACGGTTTCGTTCGTTTGGTGTACCACGCGCATCTGTTACTCCACTCAAGATGGTAAGCGATGCGCCCAAGTGACATCACTTTTTGTTCATTTTTTTTTTTTGTTTAACACCATTTGTTTGTTGTGACAAGTTTCGTTTTGGAATTTCAAAACCCTGTACTTAAAAAGACACATGGAGTCTATAAAGTTTGTCAAAACTAGCGATGTGTAAAATTGTTTTTGAAAAACCTTAGTGGCAGTATTCAGCATTGTTTTGTTGACGAAATGTCAATTCAATAGTGATAAAATTTGGAAGATAGATTCCAAATATACCACACTTTATATGTGCCAAAACTCAAGAATCTAGCTTCAAAGTTACTCTTGTAACTCGTTTAATTTTGCAAACCTTTGGTGTCTTAAACCAGCGGTGGGCACTCAGTAGCTCCGGGAGCAGCGACTGCTCCCAAAAGACTCGCTGTTGTTGATGTTGCTGTTATTGTTGTGCTCCCGAATTCAGATTTCGTGCCCACCGCTGTCTTAAACTGTTCTAGAATCTGAGATCCATATCATGATATCATAAAGAGAAATTTACGTGTACCACTCGCCTCTTAACTCATCTCAAGTGACTTCACCTCTTCATCTGCATCACCTGTTTCCACACCATTGGTTTACTGTGACAAGTTGTTTCATCTTGGTTCTGTTTATGTGTTTGCTTTGTGCCAGAAAACCTTCGTCGTTGCCTTTGTCGCCTTGGCCATTGTGGGCTTGGCCCAATCTCGTCCGGAGGGAGGCTACTTCTCATCGGGCAATCGCTATCTGCCGCCGCTGCCCGTCAAGGAAGTGTCCAGCCAGTCGCTGCCCGTGCAGCAAATCCAACAGATCTTCCAGCAGCCGCAGCAACAGCATCAGGTTGAATCCATCAGGCCATCGATATCGTTGGGCAGCTTCTCGATCCAATCGGGTGGTCAATCGGTCTCAACTGTCCAGCAGTCATCAGCTCCAGCTCCCGCTCCCGCTCCCATCAGCTATGAGGCACCCACTCCGATTGTGGCCACACAGACGCCTGTGAAGGCCACGTACTTGCCACCTGCACCTGCACCAGTGGTTACTGTCCAGGAGTCCGCACCTGTGGTTGAGCAAAACTACTCGGCTCCAGCTCCAGCTCCCGCTCCAGTTGTTCAGGAAACATACTCTGCTTCTGCTCCCGCTCCAGTGGTTCAAGAGACTTACTCTGCTCCAGCTCCAGTGGTTCAAGAGACTTACTCCGCTCCTGCTCCTATGGTTCAACAGACCTACTCCGCTCCTGCTCCAGTGGTTCAACAGACCTACTCCGCTCCAGCTCCAGCTCCAGTCCAAGAGAGCTATACTGTCTCAGCTCCCGCTCCAGTAACTCAACAGACTTACTCTGCTCCAGCTCCTGCTTCAGTGGTTCAACAGACTTACTCCGCTCCTGCTCAAGTAGTCCAGGAGAGCTATACCGCCGCTGCTCCCGCTCCAGTTGTTCAGCAGACCTATTCCGCTCCCGCTCCAGTGGTTCAGCAAACCTACTCCGCACCCGCTCCAGTGGTTCAAGAAAGTCATGTCGTCTCGGCACCTGCTCCTGTGATCCAAGAGAGCTATTCGGTTGCTGCTCCTGCCCCAGTGGTTCAGCAAACATATACCGCTCCCGCACAGGTGGTTCAACAGACCTACTCCGCACCAGCTCCCGCTCCAGTGGCTCAACAAACCTACTCAGCTCCCGCTCCAGTGGTTCAACAAACCTACTCTGCTCCCGCTCCAGTCCAAGAGAGTTATACTGTATCAGCTCCCGCTCCAGTGGTTCAGCAAACCTACTCTGCTCCCGCTCCAGTGGTGCAGCAGACTTACTCCGCTCCCGCTCCAGTTGTCCAGGAGACTACCGTCATTTCTGCGCCCATCCAACAGGCTGTTCCAGCTGTGCAATACAGTGGCTACAATTACCAGGCGCCAGCTCCATTCTCCTCTGCTCCAATTGTTCAGCAGACTACCACCAGCTACAGAGCACCCGAGATTGTCGCTGCCCCCGTCCCTGTTGAGATCCAGACCCACCAGCAGACTTACACTCAGGTTCAGACTTCAGCTCCTGCGCCTGCTCCCGTGCAGCTACAGCAATCTTTTGTGCCTGCTCCACCTGCCCAGCAAGTGGTCCAGTACAATAGCCCAGCGCCTGCACCCCAGCAGATCTTCCAGCAGTTCACACCCACTTACAGCTACACTCCGCCCGCTGTCCAGCAGCAGTTGAACTATTTCCAGCCAGCCCATGCCGCTCCAGCTCCAGTTGCAGCTCCAGTTGTGGTTTCGGCACCGGCGACCACTTCACTGATCAGCAGCACGGCCACCACCAGCGCTGTGTCCAATGTCCAGTCACAGATCGACACCAGCTACGCCGCCGACGGTGGCTACGTCTACGAGAAACATTAAACAACAGATGCGTTTGAACGGGTTTTCCCCTCGAGAGGCCCGAACTCGCATCCAGCTTGTTATCGCCAACAACGATGCTCGTTGTCGTTGTCGTTATCGTTATCGTTATCGTTAATTCTTTCATTTAATTAGCCAAATTGTAGCCCTAGTCCTGTTAAGTACAGTCATTTTTTTTTTAAATACGCAATAAACGTTTTTTTTACATTTCGTGTTTTTGATTTTGAATTGTCTTTATTGTTTGACATTTGAATATTCTGTAACAGACAAAAGAACATATCCTTACAGTTTGACAGCAACTGGCAATTTTCTCTCTCATCAAAATTTAAATTCATAAAATCGGTTTAAGTTTAATTGTCATTTGCATGACATTCTTACTAAACTGATAAGCATTAATAAAAATAACGTTATAGGTATACTTACACATTGCAACGCAAATGGAATCTTACAGTTTGATCTTAAAATTTAACAGAAGTGCACTTACAGTGCAGTTTAACATAACAGCTTGACAGCAGCTGTAACAGTAAAATGTATTGTATCGTTACAAAATGCAATGCAGTTTGGTGTCTAACCAGTGTTGCCAGAAGTCCGTTGAAAAAGGACGGATTTGAATAGACCAATTATTAACTATTATTTTATTTCTAAATTAAAATGCAAATAAGGTAGAAATAAAATAAAAGTTGGCAAAAAAAACACTACCAAATTTTTTTTTAATTTTTACTTTAAAATTGGTCTATTCAAATCCGTCCGATGAAATAAGTATAAGGTGGTCTCGTCAGTTGACGAATCGTTCGGTTTTTAGTCCGTAAACGTGCAATGCTTGCTTGCTTGTTGACGTAAAAGGTTATATGCGGACGAATTTTTGTTTCAATTTAATCCTTGTGCGTTTTGCACTTTTTGCAGACGAGTCCACCTTATACTTGCTCCTTCCTGGTCTGGTTCTTACAGCCTTAATGCTTCTTAAGGTTGGCAGCACTTTTCCTAACAGCGTTGTAACATAACAACACTGCATTAAGGGACATTAAAAGGATCTTCAAAATGTTTCCCCCAGACAAATAATTTAACAATGACAGGAAACGTAAGTTAATTTACTTAAATTCTGGCTACGACCTCTATTAAAACTTGAAAAATAAATTAACTATTTACATATGTACATACATATATGCATGCACAAAGCTACCTGCTGTTGATTAATTATTGCCAGTGCCTCTGAAGCTGTCTGAGAATCCCGAAGTGATTTGCAACATTGCCGCCTCTCGATGCTTTCATTTTGATTGATTGGTCGCGCCTTGACTGATTGCAGGGCATAGAACCCAACTTATTGCCAATATGCGACTTGATGTATACGAATGTATACAAATACATATGTATGTATATTCTGAATATTACCGGAACCAACAATAGCCCCACACCTTGTCTCAATTCGCATCGCGTCATGAATGGAGTTTCCAATAATAACGTGCTTCATGATTCGCCATTTAAATGGGATAAGGCACAATGGAAATAAATTACAAAATAAGAAAAGGAAAAGAAACAAACATGTTTTAGATAGAATAAAAAGCTGTGCGGCAGCTAATGAATGGCCAGTCATCAAACATACACTGAGTACAACAATTATTCGAACACCTTAATAGAGGCGGATAAACATCAAGTGAAACATCGATGTCATCGAGGTTTTTCACTATCGAATGTTTCTATATACAACAAAAATTAAACAATCCTGATAATTACGACCATCTATTATATTGGGAGGTAAGAATTTCAAAATATTATAAAATATTATGAATCTCTTTTACTGATTAGTACTGATGAATTAGTATGAAAAACCGTTTTTAAAAGATTTATTATGTTTTCAACCAATTTCTTGCGAAGCTGAAAAGTCTTTAGCAAAACTGAAATATCTATTTCGAGACATCGATGTTTTCTTCGATGGGCACACACATCGATGTTTCCCCACCTCTACACCAGAAATGTTGAGTATTCGCGGAGCCCCGAATATGAGATACCATTACATATTTTTGGGCGCTTCAATTGCTTTACTATAAGAATTAAAACTGTTTAATTCCGAAGTATGTAATAATAAATAACGTAACCTGATCTGCACGATAAGTACTGAATAAGATAAGTACTGAAATATACAAAATTAATATTCGGTAAAGTTGTCTGCTAAAAATTAAGGAAAATACGCAAATTCTTAGGTTTCATTTAATACAAATTGTGTAAATGAAAAAAGAACACGGAAATAATGCGAATTTTATTCAAAAATAACTACTCTCATTATCTGTTACAATAAAATAAAATGTAGTTTAGTCTGGAAACCTGAGTTGTAACAGTTGTTGAAGCATAAAAAGTGAGTGTACGAAAAGTTGCCGTGTTGAGTGTAAATACGGACGTCATCAATATCGATTCCAGCTTGTTCTGTTCTCGGTGTTGTTATGAACTCTGATTTTATTACTTATTGTTGATCAGTTTTTAATTTTTGCACGTTCTTTTTTTTCTATTGTTGCATAGAAAGCTTATAATGAGCGATATATTTTATGATGATTGTTAAAACAACTTCAAGTTGTCACTTTCTTGTTCTTCTTCCGTTGGACATTTAATATGCCATCACTTTTTTGGCTATAAATATGTTTGGAAGGCGCAGCATCAAATTAGTTCTATAGCCAGCTTTGTCAACTGAACAGCCTCGACATGGTTAGTAAAAGTCTCAGTCGACGACTCTGGCTAATAAGTGATCTACATTTATTTTATTTGATTTTATCTCATTTTATTTTAGCAATTCTTCGCCATTGTTTCGTTGGCCCTTGTGGCCCTGGTTGCCGGCGATGTCAGCCACCTGAGCAACACGTATTTGCCGCCCCGTCATGTTGCCGCCGCCAGCTACTCCGCACCTGTGGTGAGCGCTGCTCCCGCTCCCGCGCCCGTTCCCGCTGCCTCCTTCGCCAGCCAGTCGTTTGTGGCGCCCGCTGCCAGCTATCAGAGCGCATCCTTCGCTGCCCCGGCTGAGACTTACTCCAGCCAGTCATTTGCCGCTCCTGCTGCCTCCTTTGCCAGCGAGTCCTCCTATGTGGCTCCCGCTGCCAGCCAGCAGACCGTGTCCTATGCCGCTCCCGCTGCCAAGTCTTATGCCGCTCCAGCTGCCAGCTTCGAGTCCTCATATGTGGCTCCAGCTGCCAGCCAGCAGACCGTGTCCTATGCCGCTCCAGCTGCCACCTTTGCCGCCAAGTCTTATGCCGCTCCTGCTGCCTCCTTTGCCAGCGAGTCCTCCTATGTGACTCCAGCTGCCAGCCAGCAGACCGTGTCCTATGCCGCTCCCGCTGCCACCTTTGCCGCCAAGTCATATGCCGCTCCAGCTGCCAACTTCGAGTCCAACTATGTGGCTCCAGCTGCCAGCCAGCAGACCGTGTCCTATGCCGCTCCAGCTCAAGCTGCCGTGAGCGACTTCTCGTATGTGGCTCCAGCTGCTTCCGAGCAGACCGTCTCCTTTGCCGCCCCCGCCCCCGCTGCCAGCTTCAACAGCGCTAGCTTCGAGGCACCCGCTGCCGCTGCCACCTTCAGCAGCGTCTCCTATGCCGCGCCAGCTCCAGTGGCCGCTGCCACCTACACGGCGCCAGCTGTGGTCCACGCCCAGCCCGTCGCTGCGGCCAGCTATGGTGCTCCAGTTGTCAGCTACTCGGCTCCCTCCCACTCCGCGCACTCCGCTTCCGGCATTGACACCGTCTACGGCTCCAACGGTGGCTATGTCTATGCCAAACGTCATTAAGTTACCAACAAGTCCCTCGCTCAATTTAATTCCTTTTTTTTTTAATAATGCTAACAAATAAATACAACCCATTGTCGAAATGAATTCAATTTGAATTTGATATAGCAGCGTTGCCATCCTTTGCACATGTATGAGACACTTGGGCGAAGTTGCCACATTTGGTGTATTTGTACCATCGGTACTTTTATATAAGATGAATTTATATATAGGTGATGTATTCGCTCTCTGTCTCTCTCTCTCTCTCTCTCTCGGGGCGAAGCTGTCGGAGAGAGTTTGACGTGAGAGAGACCAAGTTGGATTAATACAAGGTGGATTAATAACAAGGTGATGTATTCGCTGTCTCTCGGGGCAAATCTGTCAAAATTAGTCTGAGAGAGAGAGAGAGATAGATATATAGAAAATGCTCTCGTAATGACGTTTGTGCCCCGAAAAAAGAGGGAACGTCAAACGAATACATCACCTTATTAATCCACCTTGAGAGAGACGACAGAGATGGATGTATAGAAAAATTGTTTTGGTTGCTTATCTGTACTCTTCACTTATTTTCGTTTTGTGCGCTGTGCAATATATAAAATCAAAATAAAATGCAATGGCATGTTTTTCTTGTTGTTCCTGTAATGCCCCGTAGGTAACCAATTAAAAGACTTTGTGATTATGTTAATTTGATTTCTTTATTCGTAGTTGTTCGTCCATATGTGCGCTTGGTACTCGTCTACTGTTCCCACACTTAATAGAGATCTGTTAAGCTCCTGTTAGCCGTCAGCATCGACGCTGTTATCCCTGTTGCTCTCTTTGTGAAAGCTGCTCACCGGTGCATGCTTCCACAGTTCCCGTTGCATTTATCCACATTTGTCTCTTCTTAATATCTCCGATAACACAAACTAAACGACTCGAGTTCAAGCGACATATGTATGTGTGTATTATGCGCACAGATAAGTTTACCTATAACAACCGCTTACTATGACGTTTGCTTTCGTATTTAAATTTGCTCCCCGAAAAAGAGAGCATGTCAAACGAGTACATCACCTACTTATAAATCCACCTTGGCCGAAGCCGCCACATTTGGTGAAATTGTACCATAGGTACTTTTTTATTCGGTACATTAGCTGTGAGTCTCTTAGAAATGGTACATTTTTAGTCGCGTGTCAAGCAAATTTAACAATCTGAATATTGGCATATGTTGCCAATTCAATTGTCACTTCAAATATTGCAAATTTATGAGAAAAAATTAAGTGATTTATTATTGCAACAAATTAAAAATAAATGCAACTATTCGTTGCTCGTCTTGGTTTTTGTGGTCGCATTCTCTTCCTTGACCGCGGCCACAAACAGAATGTTCAGCTTGCTGCTGATGTTTCGCTTGCTGTCCTCGTGCCGCACCTGCAACATGTCCGAGTCCACACTGAACACGCCCACCACCTGCCCCGGCTTGATGTAGTAGTTCTGGCCCAGAGTTGTGGGACGATGGTCCACAATGAAATGATACGTCATGGGCAGCGGTTCCTCTTCGCTGCTGACAATCAATTTTGGCATCGATGTTGTTGTTGGCATTGTCATTGTTGTTGTTGTTGGCAATGTCATTACATGCCCCAAGAGCAGCAAACAGGCGACTAACAGAGACAAGTTCCATGACAACTCCATGACTTATGTAATATTGTAAGATACAAGATACGACATACGAAAAACGAGATACAATACAATGCAGCGAAAAGATCCGAATGCTGCTTCTGGCTGACGGCAACATTCTTTTATATACTTGTGTCCTGATGCAGCTGACCATTGACCAGATGAGGCCAGATCAGAAATCCGATCAGGCCAACGTACCGTGAGTACCGTTCTCTGACTGCAGCCCTTCTATGCGCTTCTTAACATTTCCCTCCCCGCCCAACACTTTTTCGATCAGAACAAGTTTGTGGACGGCTCATTAACATTAACCCGATTTCAATTTCGCACTCAAAAATGCAACACACAAAATATATTCTGATATATAAGTATTATTGTCTGAATGTATATGCATACATATATACATATGTGATGCGATTGTTCCATATGCAGGCAGAAATGCATATACTTAATTATTTATGCACAAATCTCAAATTCAGTAGTAAAATTCGGGTATGCTCAACTGATTAATACTCCTTTCTATTCATATATAGAGATTTTACTATCATTAAAATTAAAAAAATGTATGCCGAATACCAACTTCTATATTAAATCACAGGGTATTTTTATTAACATCAAAAATGTTCCATAAAATATCTTTGATGTATAAAGACTCTTTGGGATGGTGTGATTCTTCTAAACGAAAACAAATTTTTTGAGTACTCCTGGACAAATTTTATATATGAATAAATCCAAAAATACACAATGTACAAAATGTGCCACAAAGACTGAGTGATACCATAAAATGTAATGGGTATCATAACAAATATTAGATTAATTTTTTTTTTAGAATGGATATTTCTGAGTTTTATAAAAAAAAAAACCGAATATTAAAGTAAGCTTTTTTTGTTTTTGTGTAATTTTTCCTTTTAATTTGAAATAAAATCTTAATATATATTCCTCTTTGAAAAGGTAATATTATAAGCTTTAATGTACCATTTTTAAACTTTTGATTTTCGTTATTTTTACATGTTATCCACTGTGGAAAAGTTTAGTTTACAGATAATTTCACAGTTGCTCCCACAATTTTGTCCTATCGATTCATGTAGATACGTTTCAGTGCTTCTATTTAAAATAATCTGCGTATACCCTTGTTGTTGAAATAAGTACAGGGTATACAAAACCACAAAACAAACTTAAGCAACACAAAAAATAAATAATGTTGGCAATTTTCGTTTGTCGTTTCTCGATTTATAAATAAATATCCGCCACTTGACTGAGAGGATTGTTTTCTTACTGACCCGATGACAGTGTAGAAATGAAGTGAGTAGCGAAAATAGTGGAATAAATAAATAGATAACTAAATAAATAATGCATAATCAGATTTGTTGGTATCTTGCGTGTGTTAGTTGCGTCAATTAATTAATTTATAAAACATTTCTTAGCAATTAATGTGACCATTAAGCCAACAAATTGACTGAAAATTTTTTAAAATAATTTATTAACACTATGCAAAAGTTGTTAATTAATTTTGATTATTTTATAAGATGAAGGTGAATTTAATTTGATTCCATTTGAAAAACCACTCAAGATGTGGGTTGTGCTCGAAAATAAAATACCAGTATATTTATATGTATGTATTTTTATGTATATTGATAAATTATGCAATTTTTGATAAATTCATTATGTGATTAGCTCATCGAATCCTGTTAATTTAATTAGCCCGTAAATAATAACGGATTTTTATTGATAGATTTTAGCATTCTTGCATGTTAAAAGAAATTTGTCATACATTTTTGAGAAATTACTTAACTTCTGGAATTGCTTATCGATTATAGATAGATCATTTTAACAGCTTACGAAATCAGCTGTGTTTCATAATAAATTAACTTTGTTTCATATTGAAATGCACTATGTGTCATATCAACTACTTAAATTAACATATGAAAATCAAATATATTTCAAATAAAAATCAACTATGTTTCATATTAAAATCAACTACGTTTCCTATTAAAATTAAATGTGTTTCATATTAAAATCAAATATGTTTCATACATATAAAAATCAACTATGTTTCATATTAAAATCCACTATGTTTCATATTAAAATCAACTAAGTCAAGATTATTTTTACAAACACAATTGCCCAGCACAAAAGCTAACAGCACTCTCAATCTCTGGCTGCTACGACACTTTGTGGCTGCTGACCTATTCCAATTCTAAGTAAAATGCATTTATTCAGTTAACAGGTGATAAATTCCAAGTTATCAATGCGTCCGGCAGTCCGCGCTAGTGACGAAAGCATCACGAAGAATGCGAAAAACGAAATAATGGAAAAATTAGCTATGACTGTCCGATCAGATCGATCTATCGATCTTTCAGACTTAAAAAATTAAATTCCTAGCAGGCTTGATATCAGGATTAAAAAAGTCAAACCCGAACACGTGAAAATCACATTTGACGTTACACTTTAAAGTTGTTTAAAATCAGCTCAAATAGGGAAGTTTGTTACCAGATGTTTTTTACAATACTCTGACTTGAGCTGAGCACAATGTCGCATAATCCCACAGCCAGATCAACCTACACACTGCCTCGAAAGACCGAGATGCACACAAGCACTCCGCGCTTAATCGGACTCACGAAGCGTCGGAAAAGCCCGAAGTCACGTTTTCTGAACCGATGCGTCAAGAACAATGAGCAATGTGTGAGGCTTGCCGAGGATGGCAATCAGGATCAGAGTGAATCGAGCAGCTGTGACGAAGATGCATTGGATATAAAACTGCACAGTTGTTTTAGGCATGTGACTGAAACCGTGCCCGATGTTAATGAAACACACATTGTCGATTTGGAGAAGCGTCTTCAGTCTTATCCAGGAATTTCTGCTATTGACTGCAATACTCTTTATTCAAGAGCAGCGAGACTCCATGCTCGCGATCGTCTCCTGGGTGAGTCTCAGCAGAAAAAGGTTGAAGTGGCCCAGGCTATCGAGATGATGAATGCGCTCACACTGCACAACTTTGAGGGAATTGGAAAAGACGGAAAATATAGCTCAACCATTTCCGTGGCTCAACAGCTGGCTACACAACACAGGCGGCAATTGAGTAAGCTATGGCTGTGATTTCCTCACATGATTATTCCTTAAATATTGTTCTGGAATATATATTCAGCTTCATCCGAATTAATTGTCCTCGGCCTGCGTAACTTTTGGTTCGACAACTTGGAATTAAAAATCGGAGATAATTTCATGCATTTGGATCGCTATTTATTTCAGTATTTTGCCCATGCCTATGCAGATCATAATAGTCATTACTTGGAACTGCCCACTAACAAAGCTTCCATGCATATTATGGGCGATATATACAATTGGTTGATCAGTGACAAGAATGAGCTAATATTCGATGCTAACTTCTTGCTTATGTACACGTTGGGCAAATTTCTAGACATCCGTCGACTGCTGGAACAGTATTGGTACAATTTTGCAATCAGCGATAAGTTTGGATTCTGGGAACAAGATGCCTTTATGGCCTATGTGAAGGCACGCCAAATTCCTTGCCATGACTTGATAGCCATATTGCTCAGCCGAGTTCGCAAATGTTTTCTGCCACTGGTCGCATCCAGCGAGTTTCTCAACATGAAAGCGAAGGAGGTAATTTTTCTATTCAATCTCGATACCATTTGCGTGAACAGTGAGGATGAAATGTTCTTTGCCGCCGTGCGCTGGCTGGAACACGACTGGTCAAAACGTCAGAAATATCTGGCACACATTATGGCCACTATTCGCATGCGCCTGTTATCCCCCTGGCTGCAATGGTCAATTGTATACAAGCCGGAAAACAATGTCATTCGACAGCTCGGCTCGAGCGATCGAGTCAGAGCCATGCTCTGGGATGCCTGTTTGTTTGGCGAGGCAACTGTCGCCCACAAAAAGCTGACAGATAATGCTGAAAGTGCTTCTAATCCCAGGTACAATAAAGCCAATGAAGTGCAGCGTTTGTGGGTCTATTGTCGGGGCATAGCTCATCACCATGATGTCAACTGTCCGTTGTACCGCAAGCTGACTTACAGAAACTTCAAGCTGTTTCTGATTCGTCTGCACACCTCCAGTCAGAAGTTCATCGATGCAATCAAAGATGCTCCACAAAAACATTGGAGCACCTTCAAATGCTGCAAGTACAATGATCTGATGCATCCGAAATTTGTGAAAAGACCGATGCCATCTATGTACAACATTTATGATCTGTAGGCACTTTCAATATTTGTTATATATTTTTATAGAAATTTATTTGTAACCAAAAAATTTTAAATAAAAATTTCAATTTCCATCACGCTTGATTTCAGGCTTAATAGACAGACTTGATTTTAGGACTAAAAACGTAGAGCACGAATACTCTTGAATTAAGAATTAAGTATTACAATTCCGAATATTACTAAATTCAGGCCATTTCTTGTTTATCACAAAATTGGATATCAGACTATCACTAGACTTTTACCTCATAAAGAAAATGCTTTTTATAAGATATCAGAAATTTTTTGGAAATTGCCAATTCTGTTGACATTATCAGGTGTACTACGGAAATCTCTTCCACTTGAATTTCACTTCCATTTCATTTCACTGTGACACAGTCAACTCAGCTACAAATTTTTGAGGGAAACGAAATCATCATGAATAATGTCACATTTTTAGTCAGAATTTTAAAATTTAGAGTTGTTTCATTGTTTGTCGAGCCAATAACTATTACATTTTCTTAAGCTATGAAAAATCATTTTTATAAATAAATTAATCTATATTGATTAAAAAATAAATAAAATAAAAATCTAATATTCTGCAATGATAAACTTAAAAAAATCAAACCCCTGGAAAATTTAATCTGAGAGGGAGCCAACCCTAGCAGCCTAGTTCGAAAAGGTTCGTGAACATGCTAAAAACATTAAATCACTCGAAGTTCTGTGGCACTGTGAAATTTGTTTCAAGCGGAATTACTTTTCTCTGAATTCGATTTAACTTGTGATTTCCGTACACCTGTATATCTTTATCAAAAGGCTTTAAGCGCTTGTAGAAATATACCTCGGTGCCATGGCCAAGGTATTATAAAAAAGTACAATCGTATTTTGGACAATGTTCGGTTTTTGCACACGTGTCAAGGGGTAGGTGACCTGACTTGACAAACTGAATAGGGGAACTACCGTCCGTTAAGCTGAGATGGGTGCTTATAAAGAGCTAGAGATCGCAGTCCGATTAGATAACGATCTGCAAAGTTGAGCACATAATTCAAGTACGCACCCATAAACAAATTATCTACTTTGTTTTCATTTGGTTGTTTTCTGTTCTTTTTCATTCCATCTTTTGTTTTTGGTCTTTTGCTCATTTGTTTTGCACGCAAAGAAATAAACACTGTCAGACCATTAGATACATAAGTATACGTATTATAATTAATGTCCGTTTGTGAGTAATCGTCGCTTTTAGCCAACGATACGCGGGTCTAACACAAACATTAAAACCAAAACATTGGCCAAAATTAAGTGCCAAGTTCCAAGCTTCAAGTTCCAACTTCCAAGTGCACGGCCCGCAGCTATTGCTACTCGTCGGATTCCAATTCAATTCGATCCAATCCAATATTGGATTACTTATCTCACGTTTCTTTCATGCCATCCATATGAACTTCTGGGCAGGCGGGTCACAAAAAAAGCACGAAAAAAAGAAAAAAAAAACGCATCATTAATTAAACTTTCGGGGTATTTTGCGCTTGAGCTTGTGCTTTGGCGCTGTGACTTCCGAAATGGACATGGCTAAAAATAAACGTTCAAATAGATAGATTCCACGGCATCCTCCAATCACACACTATTCTGCGTCAACACTGTGCTACAAAGTTGGCATTTGAAAAAGTTAAGGCGTGAAATCATTTGCTGGTTCATTATATCCGTTACTTAAAAAATAAGTAATGGGAGATATTGTATTCGTTTTTAAGTTTTTATTTATTTGACCATAGAAAAAACGTATGAAACCTAGAAACCTTTTGAATGATACAAAACTCTCCTTAACCCATCAAGTGCCCCTTGAAAATTTCGAATTTTTGTAAAAGTCTACATTTTAAACATTTTTCCTCCAGGTTTAAACAAAAAATGTTTGGATGCAAAAAAAATTCTTCAAACAATTCTAAAAGAAGTTTGAAAATTGCTAAAAAGCCACTTTTTTATGAAAAGGGGGAAATGGGGTAAAATAGTAATTTTTAGCGATATTCAAAAAATCATAAAAAATACTAGATAAGAGATTTTTAAAAATTTTCTACCATTCTTAGAATTGTTTAAAGAATTGTTTTGCATCTCTGTTTAAAAAAAAAACATATTTTCAAATTTTGTCAAGAATTCTATTTGAACATTTGTATAAACTGATTTCCCTTTTAATTTTCGAGATCCTAAATTCTGAAATAACTCAAAGCTATTAAAATTGTTCATACATTTGAAAGAATTAGTTGTCAGAATTTCACATATTTTTTAAGCTATGATTTGTTTGTAAAAACTTTACTTCAGATGTAATTTAAATATGAATTGATGAGTGATGCTGTTTATCTGTTCACACGTGTTGAATGTTGGTTTCAAGATTGTGTTGGATAGTTTAATTGAAGACCGAATGTCAGAGCCGAGGTAAACTTGGGTTCCGTTTTGTTCTTCTACTGTTCGTACTCGCAGTTCGTCTGAGCTTCTAGCATTTGGACCGAGGGGCCAAAGATGTTGTACTCGCCGATCTTTTGTTTGTGGACGCTATAAAAGTGTTGGCCCGCGACTCGAGTGGCATCAGTAACCGCTCGGTCTCGGCACGCATCGAAGCATCCCCATTCTAGTTGCACCTCCTCGACATGGTAAGTGATGGCAGCAATTGATCATCTCCAGCAGCGTATCATTGATCTATTGATTGTCCTCGCAGCGTTCCTTTGCCATATGCTCTGCTCTGCTGTCCCTCGCCGCCCTGGGCGTGGCCAGTCCTTTGGGCAGCACCTACCTGCCACCTCAGGCTAATGCCTACAGTGGCTACAACTCCGCCGCCGCCTCGAGCAGTTCCTCCTCCTATGCCACCGCACCGGCGGCAACTGGTGGCCACTATGCAGCCCCAGCGAGGCGTTCACATGGATTTGCTGCCTCATCGGCACCAGCTCGTCATTCCGGATACGCCTCGGCACCTGTGACAGCTCCTTCCCGTCAGTATCTGGCGCCGGCGACTTCCTTGAGCAGCTACTCGACGTCAGGTGCGACCCATAACAGCTACTCGGCTCCAAGGATCTCCCACAACAGCTACGCCACCTCGGCCTCATCTCACGCGCCCGTTTCAGCGCCTTCTCGTCAATATTTGGCTCCGGCCGTCTCCCACAGCAGTTACTCGGCTCCCGCTCCCGCTCACAGCAGCTACTCCGCTCCCGCCGTCTCCCACAGTAGCTACTCCGCTCCCGCCGTCTCCCACAGCAGCTACTCCGCTCCCGCCGTCTTGCACAGCAGCTACTCATCCGCGGCTTCATCATACACACCTGTGGCAGCTCCTTCTCGCCAATATCTGGCTCCAGCTACATCCCGCTCCAGCTATTCCTCGCCAGCCGTCTCTCACAGCAGCTATTCCGCTCCAGCTCCGGCTTATAGCAGCTACTCCTCCTCAGCCTCGTCATATGCTCCGGCTGCAGCTCCAGCTTATCAGCATCGGGCACATTCCCCCGCTTCCCACACCAGCTATTCCGCTCCAGCTGTCTCCCATGCTCGTCATGCAGCCTCCCATGGACAAGGACACGGTGGCTATGCAGCGGCTTCCTCGGCTTCTTCTCGCAGCCAGGGACTGGGCTATGGATACTCCGCACCAGCTGCAGTCGGAGGCACCCGTTATGCCTCCAATGGTGGATACCAATATCGTTATTAGCATCAATGCGATCTCCATTTCTGGGCTGACGGTTTAATATGTTTCTAATCTGTGGATTTTTTTTTATAATAAATTTAATTGTCTTTTTTTTAATAATTTTAACATTGAAATTAAAAGTGTGCTTTAGAGTTGAAATACTCAATAAGATATCCCTCTTTTTATGATTTATTAAAATGTTGGAATTCACAAATCGCGAATTTTAAATCTTGAAACGATGAATTTCATTTTTAAATCGGAATCTGTTCTTTCCTTTAGACGCTCTAAAAATTTTGAATACTTTTTTACACTCGAAATTTTTATAAAAAAAAATTCTTCAAGAAAGAAATAAATTGGAAGAAGGAAGATGTGCCGAAACTTGAACGATATGGTAAATATGGGCATTTTCACAGAAACAAATTCTTTTTTTCTATATTTTTGCCGATTTTTTTAAAAATTTACTTCCAAAATGGACCGTTGGTAGTAGTAGTAAGTAGTACAGTAATATTTTAACATGAACCATTTTAATTCAAAGAAATATATTGAAAGTTTAATTTAAGTAAGTTATCGAGCTGTTTTCAACATATAATTTAAAAACAGAGAGACAGACACAACATAAATATATGGTGGAACAAAAAATTAAATTCCGAAAAAAAAAAAAATTTTTAATAGCTAATAAAACTTTTAAAGCAATGTAAGTGCCTAAAAGCATGTAATAAAAAATATTTTAAAATTCATTAAAATAAGTAACGGGTATCCCATAGTCGGGAGCTCAACCATAGCCTTTCCCACTTGTTGATTTTTAAATCAAACAAAAAAAATTATCAGAAAAATCAATGCATTACAGTTTAAAATTAATTGCATCAAAATACTCGTTCGAAGTCGGAGAGGTACATAATCTATTTACATATGTATGTACCTCTAGGTGGAAAGTAAACATGCGTTTGTTTGTTGCTATAGTTACTTTAGCCAATATTAAAATATTAATTAAAAGCATTTGTTTATTAGTAGATTATATTTGCAATGGGTTCGTGTTATAAGGCATCTTATTAAGTATCGACATAGTACAAAAAATGGGAAATTTTTAAAGTTATACAAAAAAAAGGGTAATAAAATACAAGGATATGTGTATGTGTTGCACAGACATATTTCATTGGCTCGAAGTGTCCGAGGGTGTGATGAAGTTATCTAATAGATATAACCACCGTTGGCAGCATATTTGGTATCCAGACCTCCGTAGTTTGTCACTGCCGGCAGATAGGCGCGAGAGGGCGTGGCATAGTTGTTGTACTGCGGCACAGAAGCATAGCTATTGTAGCCGGATGTGACCAATGGGGAGCCGTAGCCAGATCCCACCCCCAGACCCAGACCGAGTCCAGATCCAGATCCAGATCCCGTGTAGTATCCACCGTTGGAATAGGAATTACCCGAATACGAGGGATACGGCGAATATGAGTAGCCAGCAGCTCCACTCAGGGGTGGCAAGTAGCTGCGGGAAAGAGACAGATGCGAGACATCTGCGGCACAGGCAGCCAGGGATGCAATCAGCACGATAACGCCAATGGAGTTCTAAAGAGGAATTAAATAACAAAACTAAACATTAAAATATATGTCATTCATATACAATGAAAACATCCTTTGATTCTTATATAAAAAGTAAACAAGATATATATTTTAAAGTTTTATACAACATGGATCAGGTTAAAACAAATACTTCAACAATAGAAACCAGGGACCGCTAATAAGAGTTATGAGAAACTGGATATATATTTTTTAAATTTTCATTTAAAAATTGTAGAATAAAAGTTATTTTTCCCTTTTTATTATAAAAAATAAAAATTATTGAAAAATAACTTTTATTTTCAATTGCTAAAATAAAAATTGAAATTTAATTATTATTTTATTTAGATTGAAAAACAAGAGTTTAGATTTGTTTTTTTTGTTTTTTGATAAAAATCAGCAAATAACTTTTATTTAATAATTTATATTTTAAAAATTATAATCGTTACGGTCTCTGATATAAACTAAAAAGTCGTGTTTATGAAGTCCTTTGGTATTATAAAAATCTATCGAAATTTAAATTTTCTATGAAACTGTTTTCATTTTTCAAAATCTTTTTAAATATTTTATTCAAGTCTAACAAATCCTGTTTGTCAGTACTTTTCTAGCACATAATGAATCACTTTTTTACTGTACTCTTAAATTAAAAACAAAAATTTACTTGGAATTAGTTTGGTTTAGTTTTCAGCTAGAAATATACTTGCCATATTTGGGATTTATGAGATTTGTAGTCCTGGAGTGGAGTTGAATGTACACTGGAAGAATGCTGTCGGTTGACTGTTGCTGATTTCAGCATAAACTCGACATTTTATACTCTTCTAAAAAAGACTGAAACTGTTATTAAATAAATATATATACACATATTGTGAGCACAGATTTTACAACTAATTTTAAACACCTTTACTCCACAATGAACATGTCGACGGACAATGCTCATTACTCAAAACGACAATAACTGAACCCGAATCGCTTAGAAATGTTGAGCGGCATGTTTAGTTGTTGTCTTTATGCTGTTGTTGTTGTTGCTGTTGTTGTTTTAACAGATCCCACGATCCCACGACTCATCGGCAGCTCAACACCCAATTTCATTGGACTTGGAAAATCCACTTTTGTGTGGGACAAACTCTCGTTCAAATGCATTTTGGTATTTTTTTTTTGTTTTTGAATTTTTGTGGTTGATGTTTTTTTTTTATGACCATAACACGCCCAATTCCCCTTCCCCCTTGCCGTAGTGATGCGAAAAGTCGCACAGTGGTCGTACAGTGGGCAGTTTAGCTCGGATTAATTCAAAGAATACCATGTGTAAATAACAGGGATTAAAACCCTAACCGAAACCGTAACCTTTAACCGGTCAAAACCGATTAAAATTTAAAACCGTAACAAAAAAAAAAATTTTCATTTGACCGAAACATTAAAGCCGAAACTCTGTAAACCGAAATAACCGTTTCATTTATAAGGGCTAATTTCGATTTTTAGTTCATCAAAAAAAAATATTTTTCATTTTTAATTTTGATTTTTGATTTAAATTTTCTTATGTTTAATAATGAATTTTTATAAAATCAATTTGTTAAATGAAATATTATAATATTTAAAATGTAACTTTACATTAAACAGAAGACCATGTAAAACAAATGTGTGAATAAAACATTAAGAAAGTAATGTCCTTATAATTATTATTATTATATTATTAATTTAATTGCACTTTTGCAAAAAAAAATTTTTTTTTGCTAACCGAAACCATATTTTTTTACTTTAAGTTAATTAATCGATTTCTGAAGTTGTCTATCTCTTTTTTGGCATGATTTATTTCCTCATTCGTACATTTTTGGTTTCATTAGTCACTAATTATATCTTTAATATGAATGATTAACTTTTTGTATGCGAAGAAGTTTATTGAATTACGCTAAAGCTTGTATTCAATGAAAATTTGGAAAATCCGAAAGCATTGAAATATTGAAAACAAATTATAAAATACAAATTATTTTTTTAATATTTTTTAAATAATTTTTGTTTTTAATAATACAACTACATTGCCCAAAATGACCACTGTACGGCGTGTCATCAAGTTTATTTCGGGGTAAACATCGTCGCGCGCTCTTTTTCTTTAATTATACAATTTATATTTATTAAATCTAGCTCTGGTTATTGTTTTGTTATTTTGGTTTTGTTTTTAAGTGCCCTTGTTGTTGTTCTTTTTGGACAATTCGTGTTTGTTTTTAGTTTTAATGACTTTTGTGGTTGCCGGTTTAGCGCTTTGGTCTCATACGAGTTGTGGCTCATAAATCTCCCAGTTATTAATTGTTGGTTAAACAAACTGCAGTCCAACAAAAAATATCTTTATTTACACATATGTATATGTATTTTTTAGCATTTGTTGAAAGTTTGTGATCCCATTGCTATCATTTTTAGCTTGACCCAAAATTGCAAGTTACTTGATATTAAAAGTTGAAATATGACACGATTAATTTATTGAGGATTTTAAATTTAAATAAATTTGGAAATTATTCACTAAGGAGCAAAGTTGCCAACTGAAAAGCTGAACAATTCATAAAAAAAAAGCCATAAAAAAGCTAGTTTTTCATATCATTAATTCCTGTACTTTCTGCAGAGAGGGAAAAAGTAAGCGCACAAAATCAGTTGCTCAGAAAGAAACTGAACAATTTGAACAGGAGCAGCTCTGTTATTCGTTAACTGTGAATAACTTCATCAATGTTGCCCTCATTCTCCTGATTTGCATTGTCATAAAACAATCCCGATCCTATCATCGGTAGGAATTCATTGGGAGGCTTATACATACATATGTGTAGCGAATCTGGCACCACTGCTAAGAAGTTCATTTTAATCGATTTCAAACATTACCCGACAAATAACATCGTTGCCACCTATGAAATTACGCTGCCAGTTCTTCTGATTATACAGCAATACTGATTGCACATATGGCATATATTTAATGGGCCTAGCCAAATTTAAAATTCGTCTAGGAATTTTTAGTAGAGCCTAGAGGTGGAGAACTATCGATAGTCGGCACCATCGATAGTCAACGATATTATTTTTCAAACCATCGATAACTATCGATAGTTTTCGATAGTGTGTTATATTATAAATTTTTATACAAAATTCCAAATTTAAATTTGAAATTGGGATTAATTTAGGTATTATAAAAGTAAAAATAAATACAATTCGTTGTCAACAATAATATTTCTCTATTAGCTATTGTAATAGCCAAAGTTCCACAATCTAAAACTTTTTGTTCAGTCTACTGATCATGCGCTCGGACTCGACTAAAATGGCGGGCACACATAAATAAATATTAAAACATAAAAGTTTGTATTTATTTTAGTTCCGTTTCGTTCTTCTTATCCATACCATGAAAATATATATTTATTAAACACAAAACTTAAATGCAGATGCCAAAGGAGGGCCTTTCTGTGACGAATTGAGCGTCATGAAAAACTATCGACCACTATCGATAGTGTACGTCTGCTATCGATGGCGCCTCGATAGTGCTTCACCATCGATAGTGCCGATAGTGCCATCGATAGTTCTCCACCTCTAGTAGAGCCGGCAAACTATCGATATTGGCGCCATTCGATATTTTCGATATTTTGAGAGGTTAACATCGATATTTTATACAAAGTAAATATTTATTATTTTGAGCCTAATTTACTAAAACAATAACGAAAAAATGTATAAATTTATGAATGAATTTGGTGTCGTGTGCAAGTGAAGAAAATTCTTCTTAATTACTGTCGGTAGTGACAGTCGGAAAAGCAGGTCGGCTATCGATAATCGATATCCTAATTTTCACTTGGACGAAGGACTAAGTAATGGCGGGCAGAAAGAAAACAAAACAGGCAAATGAGTGCTGGATTTCAGAGTCTCGGAGCTTTTTTGCGAATGCAATCACGGACACCTTTGCAAGTCTTCGCTCCAATGAAACATTGCAATTAAGCCGCAACGAGCAAAATCAGCTTGAAAAATTGGAAAAACTGTGGCTAATCAACTATAAGCCCTTGGAGCATCTGCCAGAGTCGAATCCTTGTCCATTACCAGAGCCCCAACGGGCTCCACGAAAACCTCGAGCAAATGCAACAACAACAACACCAGCCAATGCAACAACAACGACACCAACAACAACATTCAAAGAAAAGAAAGAGAGCGATGACGAAAAGCATGTGGACGTAAAGAGTTTGGATGGCAACGTGGATATTGTTTACCGCATAAATATTCCACGCTTGCGATCTCATTGGTCCACAAGAAGCCTAGATCTCAAGATAAAGGCGTATGTGTGCAAAAACAGCTTGATTGAACCGCTGATCAATTGGGAGCTGCTTGATCAAATTATGGAATTGCCGCTGGAAGAGGCCACGGCCTTATTCCAGAGTCGTGTGGACGAAATGATGCAGACTGCATGAATACAATATACAAATAAACAATATACATAATAAACATAAATACATATGTATACATTTTGAATTATGTTCAAGTTTTTGTTTTGTGTGTGTGTTTTAATGCTTGCTTAACCTGGTCACACTTGATGTAACGGCACTTGATCGAATTTCGAACGTGTACGTGTATGTATAGGTGTGAGCGTGGGCGACAAATGGCCAATTCGAATGGAATGCAATTGAACATCGTTCAGTTTGCTTTTTGCATTTCAACGTATCCGTTGCATTTGCCTGTGATCTTTGTATTTTGTCCATAGTGTTGAACGTTTTTTGTTTATTTCTTTAATGTTTAATTTATGAAAGAATACAAGGTGATTGAAACCACAAACGCCTGTCCACCGATTAAAACTCAAATGTGAGTAACTGGCAAGCTACGAAAAAGAATAGAAACTCAACTTTCAAAACATAACCTCAAATGGACACGTGGACACGTTTTTTGTATTTATAGGAAGAATAATGTGCGAGGACAGTGCAATGCGCATGGATGGGAGCGGTGGAGCTGGCGGTGGCGGTGGTCTCTGTGCCTGTGCCCTGCAGTGTTGTTGCTCATTTGCGGTGCGTCTGCTGCCTCCCCGACGGGATCAGCGGACACGCGGTGCAATGCAGACCAATTCCAGTGCAGAGACGGAGGCTGCATCTTACAGGCGAAGATGTGCGACGGACGTAGCGACTGTACAGACAACTCGGATGAATTGGAATGCGGCAAGTGGCAACCCTAACCTCCATTCTAGAGTCGCGTTTCATCAACTCGATTTGAGTTGCACTTTAGCGCGAGAAGCGACTTTACTATTTTTAAAGTGTGCTTCAGTGTTGCCAGATTAGCTTATTTCAAGCTAGATCCAGCTTATTTCAAAATGGAAAAAATTATAAATATTGCAAAAAGCTTATAGCCTGAAATCTAGCATTTTTTAAATTTAAATAACATATTCCAGCAATAAATGTTTTTTTTTTTTTTTTGTAACAGTCCAGTAGCATTAGCCAGAATAAAAAATAAATATAAAAACGACGCAAAAGCTCATTTTGCATTAAAAATTTCCAAATTCAATAAAGAAAAAACTAGCAGGGACCCCCTGAACATTTTTTCACCTAAATTCATCATAAATCGATATGATATGTTAACTAATTTAACTTCAACAAAAACCTAGTAATTTTGTAACTTCTAGTACAAATGCTTATTGCATTGCAATGCAATAAGAAATATATTGTCTAAAATTTATATTAGGTTAAACTTTAGAATCAGGTTTATCTGCCTTACAATTAAAATAATTAAAGTATCTGTTTTTTACATATGTATGTGTAGACTACAAGCTGTGCCGGCAGCCGCATTGGTTCCCGTGTGCTCAGCCACACGGTGCCTGCCTGGCAGCGGAACTAATATGCAACGGCATCGACAACTGTCCCGGCGGCGAGGATGAGCAACACTGTCCGGGCCGCATTAGCAGCTTTGGCCACCGCAACTGCAGCCAGTTTGAGTACATGTGCCAGGATCACAGCTGCATTCCGCTCGACTTCATGTGCGACGGCAAATCGGACTGTGACGACAACTCGGACGAACTGGCCGGATGCAAGCAGGCAGCCACCAGCTGCACTTCCGGCCACCTCTGCGACAACGGACGCTGCTTGCAGCGCAAGCAATGGCTCTGCGATGGCGTCAACGATTGCGGCGATAACAGCGATGAGCGCGATTGTGGTGAGTCACATAGACATAGAGTAGAGAGCATGGTGAATTTATAAACATGGGGACAAACTTGTTCACCAGATGGTGAATTCATCAACATGGTGACATACTTATCTACTACTTTTAAGGCATCTTCTATGATTCTTTTCGGCATTTTCTTTCTCATTAAAGTTCGCCCATGGTGACTATCATCTTTAGGTATTTGCCAGTCAATTTATTCGTATTGCGACAAGTTTTGTGTAGACGAAAACCGTATCTGCAGAAGAAAAAATATACATATGTACATATAATATACGATGAATCAATAAAGTATACAGTTGGCAAAAAAACTTTAGGCAATGAAAACACATAACAGCAATGCATTTAAAACAAATAAGTAGATATATATCAAAAATATAAATAAAAGAAAAAATATGTTTGAGATTTTTCCCGGCTGAAGCAGTTAAATACCAGACAAATCTATCCGAAAAATGCCCAAATTGGCATCACTGTTTCTGAGCAAAGTGTATCTATAGTTGTACATCACCTTGTTATTCATTTCACCATGGTGGAATGTAGCTTTGATCGTTATTGTATTCATATACAGTCAAATGTATTGTATTTATTGTATAAATTTAGCTTGCCTTTAAGTTTATTGAAATAGTCTTTCGAATTTTTGTAAAAAATCTTTTCGCTAGTATTTTTGAAAATTGTTTTAAAACTGAAAAAAAGCCACTTTCTCCTCATTTTCATGCTCCTTCCTTTCCTGTTTTGCAGTTTTCAAAAAAATTTTAAAAATACTAGTGAAGAGATTTAAAAAAATTTTTTTTTTGCAGTCACTATTTAAATTGTTTGAAGAAACTTTTTGCATAAAAACATTTTTTGTTTGAAGCCGAGAAAAAGGTTGAAAAAATAGACGTTTACAAAAATTCGAAATTTTCAATGGGAATTCAAAAGATCTTTCCATTGATGCCAAACTTTGCATGAAGTAAGTTCAAAAATTGGCTAAAGCTAACTTTAAAGGGTGCCACAATACTTTTGGGCTCCGTTGTAAGTAAGCCTAATGTTTTAACTTATTTAATACAACTTTAGTCATTTGTTAGTTAGTTCATTAATATTTTTAATCAATTTAAAACAAGGTGCAGTATTTATAATAACGCATTATACATATGTATGTTCATATATTTATTGCATTTTCTAGTTAATTTCTGTCAACCGTCTTTGGGTAAATTCATGTGTCGCAATCATCTCAAATGCCTGGATCTGACCAAGGTGTGCGACGGTGTCTCCGACTGCTCGGACGGCAGCGATGAGAGCGAGAGTTGCCACGCGAAGCCCGATTGCGGCAGTAAACAGTGTCCACCGGGCGCCACTTGCCACATGATGCCCACGAGTGGACCCGAATGCCATTGTAAATCCGGATTTCGATTGGTCAGCTATCAGAACAAGTGCGAGGACATTAACGAGTGCCAGGAGCGCGATGATCTGTGCAGTCAGCGGTGTGAGAACACCTCGGGCGGATTTCGTTGTGCCTGCGATGTGGGCTACCAGCTGGACACGACCAACAATCGCACCTGTCATGCCACGGACACTGGCACTGGCACTGGGACAAAGCATCCGCCGTTGTTGCTGTACACCACCCAAGTGGCTGTGGTGGGCATGCACCTGCAGCCACATTCGATTCCCCGTTCGCCAACATATCAACGAAATCACATCTTCACCGTGGCCAGCAATCTGAGCAAGGTGATTGGTGTTGCCTACGATGGGGAGCACATCTACTGGACCAACATACAGAACGAGGGGGAGAGCATTGTGCGGGCTCATCGGGATGGCTCCAATGCGGAAATCCTGCTCACCTCTGGCCTGGATGCACCCGAGGATTTGGCCGTCGATTGGCTGACACACAACATTTACTTCTCGGACAACATAATGCGACACATTGCCGTCTGTTCGAGTGACGCCCTGACCTGTGTCGTTCTCGTCACACAGGATGTGCACCAGCCACGCGGACTGGCCTTGTGGCCACAGCGTGGCCAGATGTTCTGGACGGATTGGGGCAATAAGCCAATGATAGCACGCGCCTCCATGGATGGCACACGATCGCGTCCAATTGTCAGCGATAATATCCATTGGCCGAATGGCATTGCATTGGATATGCATCAGGAGCGCATCTATTGGGTGGATGCCAAGCTGGGCACTGTTGAGACGGCCCGTCCCGATGGCACCGCCCGTCGCACCGTGCTCGATGGGATTCTGAAGCATCCATATGGGCTGGCCGTGTTTGAGGATCAGTTGTATTGGTCGGATTGGGGCACCAAGAGTGTGCACGCCTGTCACAAGTTCTCGGGCAAACAGCATCGTGTACTGGTGCGGGATCGCAGCATCTATGCCGTCCACGTCTATCATCCGTCGAAGCAGCCGCAAATGCCACATGCCTGTGAAACGGCTCGTTGCTCGCATCTCTGTCTGCTCGCCGAACCGGATGCGGGTGGCTTCAATTGCGCCTGTCCGGATGGCATGACATTGGCCACGGATCAGCGACAATGCCGCCAGACGGAGAAGAAGCAACGCCTCTACATTGGACTGCGTCAGGTGCTGCTGGAGATTGAGCACACGTCGTTTGGCCGTCACGTGGTCAGCTCATCGCATGGTCTGCCCTGTCTGATCAGCGAGATGGTCTACAACCCGGTGAATGGAACGCTCCTCATTGCGGACAACGTGCAGCGGGCGCTCTATCAATACGATCCCCACGAATCCTCGCAGAAGCTCACTCGACTCGCCTCTGGCAACATTGGCAACGTTAGCGCCCTGGCCTTTGATCACTTGGCCCACAACCTGTACTGGGCGGACACGGAGCGTCATGTGATTGAGCTGCTCTCGCTGCGCACGGGACAACGGGCCCTGGTGCGTTTCTTTGCCGGCGAGGAGATGCCCATTGGCATGAGTGTGATGCCGGCGGAGGGCTTCATGTTTGTCGCCCTCAAGGCGCGTCGACACACTCACATTGATCGACTGCCGCTCAGTGGACTGGGCCCCCAGACGCATGTCTTTGAGGACGATCTGGGCGATGATGACATCAAGTTTGTCAGCGACTATGAAACGCATACGTTGTATTGGTCGGACAGCGATGTGAATCGCATCAGTTTTACCGACTACCGGCAGACGCATGAGCAGACATTCAGTGGCCGATTCCGACGACCCCACTCCCTGGCCCTGGTCGAGCAGGATCTCTTCTGGACCGAGCTGAACACCCCGGCCATCTTTTGGACGCACAAGAACAACATGGGGCCGCATAAACGCATCGAAATTGAGACGAGCCACAGACTCGGACCCAGCAAGTATATGACGCCGCCGGGTAGGATTCCTTTGGCGGCCAGCAGCCGTGTGAATCCCTCAATGGCAACACATCCTTGCCAGCAATCGAACGGCGGCTGTTCCCATGTCTGCGTCAGTGCCGGACAATTTGGCAGCGCATGTTTGTGTCCCGTCGGATTCGTGTATCGCGATGCCAACAATCGAACCTGCACCGAAGCCTTGGATTGCGAGTTCCGTTGCCGATCCTCCGGCGAATGCCTCACCATGGCCCATCGTTGCAATGGCCACAAGGATTGCGCCGACGCCTCCGATGAATCGAACTGTGCTCCCTCCGAGGCCATTAAACGCACCAAAGTCAAGTGCGGACTCTCCGAGTTCACCTGCCACGATGGAGAGCTCTGCCTGAACAAGAGCAGGCGGTGCGATGGCCACAAGGACTGCAGTGATGACTCCGACGAGCAACATTGCTCTCAATTCGGTACGTTGAACGTTGGTTATTCCGACTATTTATCTTTTTAACTATTCTATGTATGTAATTTCTAATGTTTTTTTCCTGCAAACTGAGTTGAAAAATGACAATTGGAATTTAGTAGTCAAACTATTTCATAATACATTTATTTTGATTAAAATTCAGAGTTGAAATTAATTTGTTACATAAAAATCAAAATTCCAAAAATATTTCTAGTAATTTATGAGCTCAAAAATAAAATTTTTGAAATCAAATTCTGCTATTTTTTAATTTTAAATCATTTTAAGATTTAAAATCAGAGTTGAAATTAATTTGTTTAATGAATACAAAATGAAAAGTTTTCTAACAAAATTAAAAGTAAATTATGAGTTGAAAACGAATTTCAAAAAAATTAATTAGCGTTAAAAAACTTATCAGTTTTTCAATATTAAATAAATTTAAATATAAATAAATAATCATTTTGCATTTATTTAGATTCAAAATAAGATATGAAATTCATTTATTTCATAGAAATTAAATCTGATTTGTGATTCATGTTTGATATTGAATTTTTATTTAATTATTCAATTTATGAGTTTAAATCTGATTTCTAAAAACTTATTTAATATTCATAAACTGATGACTTTCAAATTTTTAATATTAAATAATTTTAAATGTATATACATAATCAAATTTTAAAATATAAATTCAGTTATTAATTCATTTTGCATTTATTTAGATTAAAAATAAGATTTGAAATTCATTTATTTCATAGAAATTAAATCTGTTTTTTTGATTCATGTTTGATATTGAATTTTAATTTAATTATTCGATTTACGAGTTCAAATCTGATTTCTAAAAAATAATGAAATGATTAAAATATTAATTGAAGATGAAATTTGATGTTAGATTTAAATAGATTTCAAATAAGAGTTGCAAATAATTGGAATAGAAATCAAAAATATACATCTATAGTTTTTAATTCGAATTCATGTTTGATATTTGATTGCGATTGCAGATCGAACCAAGCTGTGCCACGCCCACCAGCACGCCTGCGACAACGGCAAGTGCGTGGACTCGAGTCTGGTGTGCGACGGCACCAACGACTGTGGCGACAACTCGGACGAGCTGGGATGCGCCACGGCGGCGAAGTGCGAGGCCGGAATGTTTCAGTGCAGCAGCGGATCGTGCATAGCCAGTGGCTGGGAGTGCGACGGCCGGATCGATTGCAGCGATGCCTCCGATGAGCACGACAAGTGCGGCCAGCGCCAGTGTCCGGAGCACATGCATCGCTGCCTGCTGGGCCAGTGCGTGGACCAGCAACTGGTGTGCGATGGCCACAACGATTGCGGAGATCTCACCGACGAACTCAACTGCGAGCAGCGGGGCGTCAACGGGGTGAACATCACGTGTGGCAGCCTGGCGAGGCCAATGTATCAATGTGCCAGCAACCTGCAGCTGTGCCTCGATCCCAGCGTGCGCTGCAACGGCACCGCCGAGTGTCCGCGTGGCGAGGACGAGGCCAACTGCGGCGAGATGTGCAGCGCCAATGAGTTTCAGTGCGCGAAGAGCAAGGATTGCATCCGCCTCGACTTCCGCTGCGACCACGAGCCCGATTGCAGCGATGCCAGCGATGAGCTGAACTGTGAGCACTACCAGAAGAATGCCACGCATGGAGAGTACGCTCCTCCGAGCGGCAGACGTGCCTGCAAGCCGCATCTGTTCGACTGCCACGATGGGGAGTGCGTGGACATGTCGCGGGTGTGCAACAATTTCCCGGACTGCAGCAATGGCAACGACGAGGGACCCCAGTGTGCCACAGCCTGCGGCAAATCCCTTTGCCAGCACAAATGCCAGGCGACGCCAGCGGGCGCCGTTTGCCACTGCCGTGACGGATATCGCCTGGACACGGACCAGCGCAGTTGCGTCGATATTGACGAGTGCCTGGAGCAGCCGTGCGCCCAGCTCTGCGAGAATACCGCGGGCAGCTATCAGTGCCAGTGCCATGCGGACTTTATGCTGCGCCAGGATCGCAGCAGTTGCAAGAGCATCCATGGCGGTGCCACCTTCCTGTTTACCAGCTACAACGAAGTGCGCAATCTCAGCGAGCATCCGACGACGCTGTCGGTGGCCTGGTCAGCGAACGATACGCGCATCGGTGGCCTGGACGTGGATATGGTGCGTCACCTGGGCTACTTTAGCAGCGAGGAGCAGCATGTCGTCTACCAAATGGATATGCTGGATCACAGTCGCATCGCAGCCCTGTCGTTGCCCTCGCCCAGCAAGATGGCCGTGGAGTGGACCACGGGCAATGTGTATGTGATCAATGGCAATGCTCCGCAGCAGATAAGTGTCTGCAGTTTTGGGGCAAAGATGTGCGGACGCATTCTGCAGTTGCAGGGTCACCACTTTACACTCAAATCCATTGCCGTGGATGGGCATTTGGCGAGGATCTTCTATGCGGCCGTGCGCACCGAGAGCTTTGGCCAGCCGCTGACGGAGCTGCACATGGCCCGACTGGACGGCAGTCAGCGGGAGCTGTTGGTGCGCATGGAGCGCAGCTATGTGACGGCAATTGCCGTTGATCCGCACCAGCAACTGCTCTACTTTGTCGATCTGCACAGTCATTCGCTATCGGTGATCAGCTACAGGGTGCGAAACAGTCGGGCCCGTGTGCTGCTCCAGAAGAGCGCTGCGCTGGTGCAACCAACGGGTCTGAGCATCTACGAGAATCACGCATACATTGTCAATATGGGCGAAAAGGATCTGGTGCGTTGTCGCCTCTACAATCAGATCAGTTGCACCGCCATCCATCTGAGTGTGATGAATGCCCAGGATATTGTTGTGGCCGGCCAGTCACGTCAACCGCCGGCTGCAACGAATCCCTGCCAGCATGCCCAATGCTCGGGCATGTGTGTCCTGGCCAACTACGGCTACGAGTGCATGTGTGGCAACGAGATTGTCGCCGAGCTGCAACACTGTCCACACGGCACCACCAATGAGCTGCACATCAGCCAACTGGGATCGGAGGGGAACGATGATGATAAGAGCGGCAGCAGTGGATTGCGTTGGTGGCTCCTCATCCTGCTGCTACTTGTGGCAGCTGTTGTTGCGGCACTGGGCATTCTGTACTATCAGTATCGACAACGGGGTCATCGCGATCTTAACATTAACCTGCATTTCCAGAATCCTCTGGCAACACATGGCGGCAAATCGATCCAGGAATCCAACAGCACCAACGAACTGGATGGCATCAGTACTAGCAGCTCCACAACCAGGCGATGCAGCACTGTCACCACGGCTGCCTCATACACCACTGAGCGGGAGACACTTCAATTTGGTGTCCCGACAGTCCTGCAGAAACTATTGCGACAGAAGCACACGCAAAACATCGAACTGGCTACGGAAATGTCGCTCGAAAACACAAGAGTAAGTAATCCACCCTATGCACAATGGGTATAAGAGTTTCATCAACTAGTGGAGGCATCTTCTAGCCCATTATCTACTGTATAGTTCGCTTAAATGCAACTAACAAAACTTTAACAAATTAAATGAACAAAAAAAATGTTATTTGCGATCCCTGATTCAGATTTCGGATAGACTAAAGGGTTTCTCACTGTCGACCACACTCTGCTGTAGCAATCTGACTTCTTTTAAATCAGGCATCGCAATTTATATTAAAAAAATTACACACTAATGATTACTTGATGATTTTAAGGATTTTTTTTCTATGGTAATAATTAATCTTGAGCGAACAAATAAATCTCACAAGTGATTTTTGTTTTTCGCTCAAAATAAAACTTTTTTAAAAAAGTTTACATAATCATTTTAGTGATTTTTTTGAATTTTATGGGTTCCCAGGTTTTCTTTTAAAGGGATATGCAAAAATACTGGTTGAAAATCCTACACAAAAGCCATGAATTTAAAGTCAGCTTTATTTTGAGCGAAAAAAAAAATTATAAATAATGATTTTTTGCGAGTTTTTTTTTTCGCTCAAATTTAAAAATAATTATCATTATTGTTTGTATATGTATTCTAGCATTGATTTTTTGATGTGAAAAACTTAAAATATATAATCACCAAATTTAATTGTCATTTTTCTTTGTAACTTCAACAGGCGAGCGAAATACAGTCGATGGTCAATGAACGGAGAGACAGCAGCCGAGTCCCAAACATCGTGGTGGCAAGTCCTGGCGATGACGCCTCCGCCCCCGCATTCTACGGCGGAGATTTCGGAAGCGATGATGTGCATGCACGACTTGTGCCATAGATAACAGAAGCAATATACTTTTACATGTGATTCCGTATCCGATTTATCTCAAATATTGTCATATTTATTATTATTGTTAGATTTGTATTTGTTTTTTCGTATGTATTTTCATGGTGGGGGCAATTGCTGTTCAATATATTGAAATTACTTATTATAATTATACACTTATTTTCAAAGCATACATTTCAATGTTGTTGTTTTTCTTTTCTTATTTGAAAAATCCCAGTTTGGTAACAGTTTAAAACAAAGCACAAAACAACAGTGACTGCTAAACTGTAGCATCTGTTAATCTGCACAATAGTTTATAAACGAGTGTTAAAAATAAAATAAGCTGAAAGTATAAAAGTTAACAGCCCCTATTTTGTCAAAAAAAAAATAAAGATTAAGATAAATAAATTAAATCCCCTTTTAGTATCAAGTTATTTGATTAGTTCAGAAAAAATATACTTAGATGGGCTATCCTAGAAACAGGATACTTTTGTTTTAAATTTTTATTTAAAGATCATAGATCTTTTTCAATGCTGATAATCTTTTTGATTATAAAAATTTAAAATAACTCCTTTTCAAAAAAATTATTTTTTTTTTAATTATTTAAAAATTTTTTGTAAGATCGAATAAAAGGTTTTCCTTTAATTTTTGGATAAAAATCCACCCTTAATTTTATAATTCATATTTTCAAAATTATCATCTTTACGGTACCTGAATATTACTCAATTTTAAAAAAAATTATTTTATTTTTATTTAATTATTTAAAATTTTTTTGTAAGATCGAATAAAAGGTTTTCCTTTAATTTTTGGATACAAATCCACCTTTAATTTTATAATTTATATTTTCAAAATTATCATCTTTACGGTACCTGAATATTCCTCAATTTATATATATATAGACTTAACAAATTCCTTTTCACTTTGGAAAATAAATCATTTGGAAATCGCTTAAATCATTTGGATGATAAACAAAAAGAAATGAGTTATCGTAATCATAAAGCAAATTGATATAAACAAATGTTACTTTTATTTTGCATAAAACACAACTTGAAAAATGTACAATCAGCATTAAGAGTTATGAATTACAAAATATAGCCATACTTATATGCTGTTTGTCTGTTTTTGTTTGTTCTTAGTGAGTGTGTGTGTGTGTGTGTGTGTGTGTTTGGGTTTGTCTGTGTGTCTGTGTGTGTATTTGTTATAACCTGAGTAGGAGCTTTGCCAGGTCGGCAAAACTCTGTAGTTGCATATGAAAGGGGACGACAATGAAGTGGGTTAAGCAAGAGATGGAGGGAGAGTAAGAGAAAAAAAAAACAGGAAAATGATACAGTTTGTGGAAGAAACAATGTTCGGTCCAGCTTCAGTTTCAGTTTCATCGATAGCGTCGCTCCCTCTCTCGGTCTCTGTCCCTGTCCCGCTCCCGCGTGTCGTGATGATGTCGACTGCTTCGCTCGTCTCGCTTCCGTTCCCGCTCTCGATCCCGTTCATGGCGATGACGTCCACGACTGTCGCTGCGACTGCTGCGCGATTTGCTGCGACTGCGACTGCGACTACGCGAGTATTGTCTATGCTTGTGCTTCTTCTTGTGCTTGCTGCTGCGACGACGACTCTCGCCGCGCTCCTTGTCGCCGTAGTCCTTGTCGCGATCTGAGCTGGCGTAGGGCAGCATCGATGACAGGGCAGCTGGCGGTGGGTAATCCTCGTAGCCGCGACCGCGTCCATAGGATGACGAGCCAGAGGCTTGACTTGCATAGTAGTCGCGATCATCATGATCATTGCGATAGTTTGCTGGCGGATAACCACCGGCTCCTCCTCCGCCTCCACCACCGCCAGGGGCACGTCTGCCGCCGCCTCCACCAGCTCCTCCTCCTCCGCCACCGCCTCCCTCATAGTCATCGCAACCAGTGGCCACAGCTGCCGTCGCATTGCCAGGCACAACAGCTGCCGCCGTCTGGCCACGTCCCGTGCTCAGCTGATTGATGGTGATGCCCTGTTCCCGGCAATATTGTTCAATCTTCTTCTCGATCTGCTTCTGGATGGGCACAGGAATGCGGGGAAACAGCGTGGAGAACCAATCCAGCTTTGTCATAAACTGATACACCATTTGGCCAATAGTCAATACCTGAACAATGCAAAATCAAAACAGAAAACTCGCAGTTACTCACAAAAGGATCTTTCGGGGATTATGTCTGATAGATTGGTAAATTGTGATTGGTGGCTCATACAGTTGACTCACCTGGCCGCCGCCCGCCTTCACGTCAATCTCCTCCTCGTCCTGCAGATAATCCTCATACCAGTCATATAAATCTCCCGGCGGTTGTGTATAACGTAAGTACATAAATCCTACAAATAAAACAGAATTTCGATTAAATTAGCATGCTGATTGACAACTAATTAGGGCCAGTACGCAGCTCAGCGAGATAAAAGAGACCAAGTGTAATCTTTTTTTTATAGTATCAACAATCTAGAAATCATATAGCTATTATATAATCGATCAGACATCATATACATAAATCGTTAGTTATCGAAAAATTTTAATTTAACCAGGGATTAAAGCCCTTACCGAAACCGTAACCTTTAACCGGTAAGACCCGATTGAAATTTAAAACCGTAACTGAAATCGTAACCGAAATAAAAAATGTCATTTGACCGATATCTTAAAACCAAAACTCTCTAAACCGAAATAACGGTTTAGTAACCGTTTCATTTCATACATCACAAAAATATTTTTAATTTTTGATTTTAAATCTCTGTATTCTGATATTCATGATCGAATTTTCATAGCACTAAATAAGCGTAAATGAAATATTAAAATAGTTCAAATGTAAGTGAACTACATCAAACTAAAGAATATGTGAAATAAATGTCTAAATGAAACATTAAGTAATGCCTTTTAAATTATTATTATTATATGTAATTATATTTTTGCAAAAATAATTTTGTTGTGAACCAAAAGCATACCAGTATTTTCAAACCGTAATGTACAAAACCGGTTCACCGTAACCGATATCCGAAAACCGTAACTGAAACGGATATTCGTTTCGGTTTTAATCCCTAAATTTCACAATAGATTATCTCGAGCTGCGTACTAGCCTTAGGGCAGCGACAAAGACAGAGGAGAGAGATAGAGATAGAGAGAGGCACTGCAGACTGCGGTGTGTGTTGAAAGACGAAGAAGAGACGCGGGAGAAGAGCAGGAGCAAGCAACGAGTGACACGGCTGAACTCATGCGACTTACCAACACCTACCTAGTGCCCGTATGTAGGCCGAGTCTGTGTGATTGAGGAGTCCGTTGACCTGCTTCCGTGTCAGTCGGAGCGTGTAGAGCTTGTAGAGCAAACAGTAGGCGGTGGACACAATGCCGCCGGCGCCAACGCCACGTACCTAAAAACAAATCAAATGGCCAATTGGCGATTAGCATCAATTAACAACTAAATGGACGATGATTCCAAATTTGATAGCCAACGATAAGCGCTACATTTCATAAACTCACACCGCCGCACATGCCCGTCTGGCCGGATGTTTTGCGCGATCCTCGCTCCCAGGGCTCCATGTGCTTGACCTGGTAGTAGATCTCGTCGACGACCTCATGATAGGTTTTCAGCTTGAACAGATGCACTAAAATCGCACAAACATTAAATTGGCGGGACAATTGTTGGGCTTGCATTTCTCATCGTTTTACCTTTGAAATAGCTGGAACTTTGTATGTTGGCCAAGATCAGGGGATTCAGATTCATTGACGTCTCATTGCCCCAAAAAGGCAGCGTGTTGTGCTGCTTGCCAACGCCGGACTTTTTACCGCCGCCGCCAGCCGAAGACGCTGCCGAATATTCTGTGTGTTAAATAAAGTCAACGCCAAAAATGCCGCGATTGACAGAGCGAGAGCGAAAGAGAAAGGCGAAAAGATTTAACACACATTTATTGCTATCTGGAATGCCCGAGGTGGGGGCGCACACTACCTTACCTTCGTCCATGGCTCCACTTCAAATGCCGGTAATTGTGTTGTGCATTCAGTTACAGTTCTAAGTTATTTTGAGCACAAGCAATCGCAATTTGCAAAACGTTTACGTACGTACAGAGTGAAAATGCCAATGCGTTAGAGTCAGGGGTGGAGAAACATCAGACCGTTCACAATAAATTGAAAACGTGTGGCAGCCTTGGTTCTCAGCAAAAAAGTCACAGAAAGTTTTGAATGGTGGCAGCCTTGTTACCATGGAAAAGGGTCGATAGTAAGACTTAAAAAAATTAAAAAAAAATTATATATTTTGATATTGTCTCTAATTTTGAATTCAGATAATTTATTTTTTGTTGTATTTCGAATTTATGATATGAAATTAAATTACACAAATTCTCCCCCTAGAGGAGTGGTAAACTCTCAAAATTCATAAAAATGATCACCTCTATGTTTAATTTTAATTTATAATTTAACTGGGTTGATTGAATTATAATTTATTGCTAAGTGAACTAATACATATTCAAAATTTAAATACTCCATATCAAACGGTTCACAAAAAAAAATGGCGGTCGGCCGATAGACGCGATAACATCGATAGTCTTAATAACGATTCGATTCAACTCTAGTGAGAGCAGTGCTGCCAGCTTTTGTTTGCAAAAAAGCTGTTTTTGACAGGAGGAACGATGCAAAAAAGCTAAAAAATTAATAAAAATATAAAGCCATCAATTTATTTATTCCTGTATTTTCTCCCGAGAGTGGAAAAGTGAGCGCACAAAATCAGTTACTCAGAGATAAACTGAACAATTTGAGCAACAGCACCTCTGTAACTCATCAGATGTGAATAATATCATCAATATTGTCCTCAATCTCCTGATTTTCCTTAATATGTAGGAATTGATTGGGAGGCTTATTTGTGTATCAGCACTTTTCGAGTCATAAAAAAATATTTTATTTTCATTTTAAGTAGAAAAGAATTTAACCAATTACCTTATAAACGCTGTTAAGTATCAATGGCAACCTTAGCCAGGTCTGCAAATGTATTGTTGCCCCCAGAATCCTTATAGGAATTGACTTCAATTCAAAATTATGGGCATTTACAAAAAAAACCGAAAAAAAAAATAAAACAGAATTCCCGCTGACAGCTGTTTGTAAATTTGTCTAGCAAATGGCCTTTGAAAACAGCCAGATTTGACGGGAAAAAAGCGAATCCGGCAACACTCAGTGAGAGTGAGCGAGGCGACGACGAAGACGACGGCTCGCCAAGAGTTACGCACTGAGTATGTGCTGGCGGCGGATAACGGCGGACGGACCTAAAACAAAGTGTGCGTGTGTGTGTTTTTCTTTATTTTCTTTTGTAATAACAAATATTAGTTAAATCATAATTATACTATCAAAATCGAAAACTGCAGCATTGAACAGTTTTTTGTGTGAGTGCAAATTTATTTCACTGTGATTAGGTGTGAAAATGACGAACTTAAAATATCAGCAAATCAAGCAAAATCAACAGCAACAGCACGAAAACGAAACTTTTGCATCCAAATACTTCAATATCCAATTGCGAGATTGGAAGCATTGAAAATGTTAGCTAAAATATCAAAATTAACGATTATAAGTAATTACAACTATGTATAACTTAAATAGCAGCAACAACAACAACAGCAGCGCAGCAGCAGAGCAGCCACCACGGTCGTTTAGCAGAAGAAGAAGACGAAGAGCAAGACGAAAAGTAAAACAACAATAAAGCTGGCCATATTCATACAACAAAAAAGAGAAGAAAAAAAAATAAAAAAAAAAACAGCATGTTGTGAGCTAATCAGAATCAGTGAAGGGAGGTGCTTTTGTATTTTTTTTGTTCATTTCTTTTAGGAATAAATAATGAAAAATAATTAATAAGTGGAGAATATTGCTATTGAAATTAGATGTTATATTTTTATGAAAAGACAGTCGACATCGTCTCGTGGTGTCAACGTCAACGTCAACTCCAACCGCGCCGCTTGCTCGTGTGCTGCACAAATGAATGTGTGTGTTCATGTGCCTGTGTGTGTCTGTGTGTGTGAGCGTATTTGCTTGTGTGAGCGTGCGTGGCCCCTTTTGCCTGCAAAGGTGGGCAGCTTATAAAAAGGCGCCTCCTGTCGCCTCACACACACACACACACAGACACAGACTCACACATGCATGCAAACACAGACCCAGATTTCTGCTGTTGTTGCTGTTATTATTATTATTATTGTTGTTGTTGTTGTTGTCTGCCTGCCTCCTGGTGTTTGTTTTGTTTTCGTCTTGTCGCTTGTTCCTTTTAGCCCTTTTTCATTTCGTTTTCACATTGAAAATTCTTGAAAAACAGCTGAAAAATCGCGGGCAACACAAATAGATAAATCCAAATCTTATCGCTTAAGCACCGCCCCCTCTCGCTATCCCTGCACCTTTCCTCTTGTCCAGTATCGATGTTCATCGTGGTGAATACCGAAATATTGATTCCATATTTTTTTATGCACACTTAAACGCAAGAGTAGAAGAAGAAGCAAAGCTTAAATGAACTGCATAAATCAACTTAATCAAAACAAAACAGTGAACAAATCAAATATAACAAATACAACGAGAATACGAAAAAGAAGAAAAACAAATTAATATACATACATACATATAGAAAAATAGAAAGGACAATAACAATTTGCTGCTATAGCGATAAATATATGCAAGTATTCCCTTATTGGGGGGAATTCATTTCGATTACAATAAGATGACGGACATTGCGGAGCTGATGAACAGAATGTCGAGCACATTTAACAGCGACTGCGCCACAAGCAGCGCTGAGGGCGGATTGATGCTCAACTCGGACTTGGCCGAGGATAAGACGCTCAAATGGCGCAACTTGGCCAACAACCAGTTCGCCTGCAAGGATAAGGATAAGGACAAGAAGCAAACAAATGCCGAGAAGCAACAGGAGACGACAGCGACATCGACAGAAAACGAAGAGAATGTCAAAATGGAGACGGAAGCAACAGTCGCTGCAGCGGCAGCAGATGAAGGCCAGCGCCAAAGTCAGTCCACAGATGGCGCCAGTGCAGCAGCAAGTGCAGAAATAACGGAAGATGCAACGACGGAGACAAAAGCAGCGGCAGCAGCAACAGCAACAACAACAGACGAAACAAAGCTGGCTGAAGCAGCAGCGCCAGCAGCAGCGTCGACAGAAGCAGATACAACGACGACGCCTAACGCAGCGACAGCGGCAGCAGCCGACAATGATGACGTTGACGTTGCCGAGCGCGCTGCCGAAGCAAAAGACGATGGCGATGGCGTCGCTGCTGTCACAACAACAACAACAAAAGCAGCAAACGTTATCGAATCAGAAGAAGAAGCAACAGCCGTAATACCAACAACAACAGCAACATCAGTCAAACTGGAGCAGGAAGCGTTTAAAAGCGCAGCCATGACAGCAACAATAACAACAACAACAACGACAGCTGCTACAGTTACAACAGCAACACCAACAACAACAGCAGCAACAAATACTGTTACAACAACAAACACAGCAGCCGAAAGCATTAAGACTGAAAATGAGATGGAAACCGCAAGTGCAAAACCAAAAGAGGAACTTTTCGAGGAGCAGCAACAACAACAGCAATTGCAACAACAACAACAACAGTTGCAGCAAACGTTGACTGCGCAGCTCGAGCCAAGCGCAGACGCAGCAACTGAAGCTGCAGTTGCCGACGCTGCAGTCGCAGTCACAGCCGAGGTCACAGCGTCGTCGTCTCCAGTCGCCGCATCATCGCCATTATCATCATCATCCCCAACGCTGCTTTTGGCTCCACTTGTTGTCCACGCTGCCGACGCTGACGCAACAGATTCAACGTCGATGAATGTCGTTGCCAGCAGCGACGTCGCAGCACCAATAGCAGCAGAAGCAGCAACGTTTTCGGCTGATAAAAACGTAAGTGTATAAAGTATATGTGTGTTCGTTTGTATGTGTTTGAGATTGTGTTGGTGTAATTCTTGAATTTTTTTAGTTTGTTTGATTCACTTTCTGTTTTAATTCAATTTGGGGGCAGTGTGAGCAGCAAGTGGGCAGCGCCCTAAAAACAACACGTTTTCAGCTGCCATAGCGAGAGATGTGAAATGAGAGTTAGAGAGAGAGAGAGAGAGAGAGACAGATGGAGCGATTGATACTTTCTTGTATGTTGGGATTTCCCCGTTTACATTTGTACATTTGTGTGTTTACAGAAAATTAAATGAATATGCTTGCAACTTTTATATAGTTTATGATTCATGCTAAAGCTTTGTATACTGCGGGAATTTATTTAAAAAGGTGGGAAAATAGTCTAGTTTAAACAAAACACAATTTAAATAGTACCGCAGTCTTATGTGGTAAGTGATGATGTATGTTAGTTCAGTTTCTGGTGAGATTAGATTCAGATGAAACCAAAAATAAAATAACAATTCGATTATGAAATAATAATTTACCTTAATTTTTAATTAAAAAGCATAGGATATCTCTTATTTGATAATTATATTATACAAATTGAAAATAAATGTTATTTTCCAATTTTTATAATAAATATTGAGGGCACATTTAAATATTGCAAATTTTTTTACTTTCTAAAACTATTGAAGGTAAAAAAATTTGCAATATATTCAAACTAAAATATAGGTAATTCTGCCATGTCGAACGCGACATTCGTACGCATTCAAAGTCAAATAAAATATATGCAAAAACATTATTTAGTTGTGACAAAAGGGGAAACTTATAGGTCTTGATTAGCATTATAATTGGTGCTAAGGATGATTTTGGGCAGTTGTTCGTATTGAAGATAATTTAAAAAACCAAGGCATTCGCACGCTAGTCAATCAGAAGTAGTTCTAACACTGTTTCGACAAAATTCGAACGAATATTTTGATGCCATTAATTTTAAAATGTAATGCATTGATTTATTTAAAAAATGGTTTTTCTTTGATTTAGAAATATTAAGTCGTTTTTTTTTAATTTGATTTGAATCACTGTCGCAAGCGACCCTTTGTTTTACAAAATATTTATGTTGTTTCTGTCTCTCTTTTTTAAATTATATATTGTAACAGCTCGAAAAACTTGTTTTAAATTAAACTTTTAATATATTTCTATGTATTAAAATAATTTATGCCCTACGGTCCATTTTTTAAATAAATTTTTAAGAAAATGGTCAAAAATATAGAAAAAGTGAATTTATTGTAGAATCTATATGTTCATCCTATTGAATTTCTTTTAGCGTAAATTACTTAAATAAATAACTTAAATACATTTCTGGAAGAAAATAGCACATGATGTGAGTTTTAGATCAATTTAACGTTTTTGGCCTCGGTTGACATTCCTGTGAAAATGCCCATGAATAGAAAATTTATAATGTACATATACTCGTACGGAAAAACATTTTCCAATTGCACTTTTGCTACTTTAGTGGAATTTTGTTTAAATTGAAAAATATGCAAAACAATATTACTATATCAAATGTAAACTCAAATGTTTCTTTAGAATAATATGTACGTGATTAGCTGAGAGCATATTTCTTAGTCACATTTTAAGAAATTCCATTTAGTCGTGTAGTTTCATTATTGATCAATGAGTTTTCTGCCTGGTTTTGGGAAATGCATCCAAGCATCCTTTGCTTGGCAGAGAATGCTTCATTTCGAACTAGCTGACAAACCAGAGGACCAAATATGTCCCTCTTTAATCCACTCCAGCTCAATTCAAGTCGTGCCTCGGCCACAATTGTGTTTGTGCCACAAGCGTGTGGCAAGTACATATGTGTGTTGTAGGAACCGTTGTCAGGGCAACGTCGTCAACGGAAGTGGTTAGCTTAGATTCGCACTCGCCTCGTTGTGTGAACAGTTGAAGGAGCAGCTGCCCCAGAGTTGCAGCTGGAGCTGCAACTGTCAACTTGCACCTTGGAGCTGCGAACTTGCAACTATTTGTGGTAGTTGCCTATTGAACAGTTGAGTTCAGTTCGCACAGCAAATGAAAAGACGCAAGTTGGAAAATTGGCCAACGGTTTGTCTCTCTACATTGTCATCAAGTGTTGTGCCTGAGGATGTGATAGCGAATGTTGGGAAGTTTGTAAAGAGGTGTAAATTACACATACATATGTATATATACTACTGATTAGCAACAACAACAAATCTCAGAGATGGTAAAAGCCAGAAGCGACAATGTCTTGTTTTAAATAAAATGTAAAATATATATAAAATATTGAATTCAAGTGGCATTTCTGAAATCTTGATCTACGCTAAAAATTTAATCTCCAGCTGATAAGAAATAATTACTCATGGAAGAAGAAGAATTTGCCGCGTATTTTTCTATGTGTGCATGTGTTTACAGTTAGTCAAATACTTGATTTGACATAATACAAAATATTTGTTAATTTTCGATGATAAAATATAATCATTAATAATCAATCAATGAAATAGCAAAAATATGTAATTTATTTTTAAATAATATGTGTGTACATATATTTTTTAATTTTGTTTTTTCGATAAAATTAAAAATCAAAAATTTTTGTTATTTTTGAAGTCAGTAAATTCATGAAGTTTCAGTTAAATATGTGTAGGTATAATCGAATGTACTCACATATTTATTTATTTAAATTTTTCGAACAATTCTAAGAACTGAAACCAAATTTAATTAACTGCCAGGAAGAAGTAAACTAACTGTTTTTGTTTTCATATCCAAACAATTACTTGACTAACTGTTTGTTGAGTGTGAGTGGTCTAAGCACAGGGTATCAGCTAGTCGAGTACTCTTCACTATTCCTTTCTTTTCTTGTCTAACCCTTTTGTACTTTGTGCCTTTGGCAGGAACAAAACAATGTTGGAAGCATGCGTCGCTTGCGTCGCACTCCGCGTCCCACGGATGAGCAGCAGCTGATGCTCCAGCTGGAGGAGGAGGCGCCACCGGCGGAGGAGTGCAACGAGTCCTTGTCCAACAATGTCAAAAAGGAGCCGGAGAAATCGCCAGCAGCTGGCGAGGAACAATTGACAACAACACCAACAACAACGGCCATAAATATTGCGTCTGCTCCAAAACGTGGGCGTGGACGTGCCAAAAAGATTAGGCCTGAAGCGGAGGCCACAGAGTTGCCACAGACAGCGCCAGAGTTGCCAGCTGTCGAGGAGCCAACCGTGGAGCGTAAGGTGGGACGCAAACGCAAGCTGCCCGAGGAGGAGCAACAACAACAGCAACAACAACAACCACAACAACAGCAGCAGCAGCAGCAGCTTCAACCTCAGTTGACCGAGTTGACATCGGTGGTGGTCAAGACGGAGCAGGAGGAAGATGCTGCCACCTCGACGTCGGCCGCCGCGGCGCCAATGCGACGCAGTGTGCGTCTGGGGAATCGTCACGATCATGCGACACACGCCTCCTGGAGCAGCGAGGAGGTCAAAACGGAACCAGTGGCGACTCCAGAGCCGACACCGGCTGTGGAGACACTGGCCGGCGTCGCGGGAGTCTCCAATGCGTTGGGTGTGCTCGACGAGAAGACGCCGCCAAAGAAACGTGGGCGCAAGGCCAAAATACCGGCTGCCCCAAGAGCTGCTTCGCCAGCTCCAGCTGCCACGGGGGCAACAACAACAACACTGGTAGGAGGAGCAACCACCAGTGGCGGCAGCAACAGCAACAGCAGCGGAGTTGTGTCCTCATCACTGTCGAATGGCAACAAACGGGCCGCATCCATGTCGACGTCCAGCAACAACGATGTGCAGTTGCCGAAGCGCTCCAAGCGCCGGATTAAGCCCACGCCCAAGATCCTGGAGAACGATGCATTGCGCAGCGAGTTCGAGACGAAGCTCATCGAGCGCATCTCGCACTGGGAAGCTGCCGGCGGCGGCGCGGACGGAGCAGCGGATGGCGCACACTTTGAGACGCCGCTGCAGTTTGGCAGCGCTGCAGGTTCGAATTCCTCAACGTCGCGTCAGAAGAGTGACAAATCCGATGGCGGTGCAAGTGGAGCGGGAGCAGGCGGAGGTGGAGCTGGAGGTGGAGGAGGTGAACATCCGGCTGGAACAAGTGCAATCAAGAAACGTCTATTTTCGAAATCACAGCGTGACATTGACAATTCGGGTGCGGCACTGTTGGCCAAGAGCCTGTTGCCACCGTGTCCCGATCTGGAGCAGTTCATCTGTGACATCAAGGCGGCCAAATTGACAACGAATCGTTCGCCGGAGGAGCGCAAATTGAACAAGAAGCAACAACGCAAGCTGGCCAAACAGAAGGAGAAGCATTTGAAGCATTTGGGATTGAGGCGCAACAACAGCGAGGAGGCGAGCGATAACGATAGCTCCAACACGGACAACGAGGAGTTTGTGCCCACCACTCGTGTCCAGGTTGGCAAGCCCAGTGTGACGCTGCGTCTGCGCAACGCCACCAAGGACACAGCAACAACAACAACATCCACAACAACAACGAACAGGACAACAAATGCAGCTGTTGTCCTGCCGCCGCCTCCTCCTCCGCCCCCGTCTATGACTCCGACGGCCAGTGGCAAGCACAGTCGTCGCATTGGAGTACGCAACAATGCAACAGGCGGAGGAGCAGGAGCAGGAGCAAGTGGAACAACCACGCTGGATCACTCGCAGTTGCAGGCATTGAACAGCGCCATTCTTTCTGCGGCCCACGATGCTAGTGATGGCATTGCCAGCACTTCAGCTGCCGCCGCTGCCGCCGCCGCCTCCGTTGCCGTCAAGTTCATCTGTCTGTGCCAGAAGAGTTCACCGTACTATGCTCCAAATGCTCCAGATGCCTCCTATTGCTGTGCCATCGACAACATCGATGAGCAGAAGATTGGCTGCTGCAACGAACTCTCCGCCGGCGTCCACAATCTGTTGCGTCCCAGCCAAAGGGTCGGCTATATGATCCTCTGCGATGAGCACAAGAAACGCTTGCAGTCCCACAACTGCTGTGCCGGCTGTGGCATCTTTTGTACCCAAGTAAGTCACATCCCAAGATCCTCAATAAGATTTAAAAGTTGGACAAACCAAAAACGTATAAAATAATCTGAATAAATTATAATTGATCATTTTTGATGTGCTATTTGTTAGTATTTTGGTCTGCAAAATTGTTTCGTTTTAATTTTCATTCAAATTTCTTTTTTGCAAGTAATTAAGTAATACTTACATAATGAACAAACCTTAAATGCTTTATTTTTGTTAAATTATTTTACCTCGTTTTTTTAATAAAGAAAATAAGGATATAAAAATTAAATTTAATGATAAGGGTAATGATAATGACAATGACAGTAATAATGATAATGATAATCAATTAGGATTATGATTATCATGCTTATGTTAATGTTAATGGTAATGGTAATGTTAATGTTAATGTTAATGTTAATGTTAATGTTAATGTTAATGTTACTGTTAATGTTAATGTTAATGTTAATGTTAATATTAATGTTCATGTTCTTGTTAATGTTAATGCTAATGCTAATGCTAATGCTAATGCTAATGCTAATGCTGATGCTAATACTCATGATAATGTTAATGTTAATGCTAATGCTAATGCTAATGCTAATGCTAATAATGTTAATGATGATGCTAATGCTAATGCTGATACTAATACTCATGTTAATGTTAATGCTAATGCTAATGCTAATGCTAATGCTAATGCTAATGCTAATGCTTATGCTAATGCTAAGGCTAATGCTAATGCTTATGCTAATGCTAATGCTAATGCTAATGCTAATGCTAATGCTAATGCTAATGCTAATGCCAATGCTAATACTAAAACTAATGCTAATGTTAATGTTAATAATTGTATTGATTGAATTTGAATATTATTTAAGAATCATAATTACTCTAATATATAATGTCGTATTTACAATCCATTTGTTGCTTTGTTCCAGGGCAAATTTGTGCTGTGCAAGCAACAGCATTTCTTTCATCCGGATTGCGCACAACGCTTTATTTTGAACAGTCCCTACGATGCACAGCATCATTCGCTTTATGGGGGCGCCACCTCATCCGGCAGCAGCAGCAACAACAGCAACAACACCAACAACAACAACATCCACTATGCCAGCCCCCTGCTCGTCCTCAAGTGTCCACACTGCGGCTTGGACACTCCGGAGCGCACCTCAACCGTCACCATGAAATGCCAAACGTTGCCCGTCTTTCTGCCCGCCCAGAAGACAAAGATGTGAGTAGAGAAGCTCCACGAGGTGTGCCAAGATGTTCAGAGATATCATTAGTTCGAAAATTAAAATTCCAATCACTTGATTAATTTTCCTTTCCCGTCCCGTCCCGTCCATCTTCACAGCAAACCAGCCAAGCTGACAACTTCATCCCATCTGGCGCAATTTGGCAACGCCTCGGGCACCAATAAACCACCGGGCGGCACCGCCTCAGCCACCAAAGGAGCAAGTGGTGGCACGCGTGGCAAGGCGACATCCGCTGCATCCACAGCTGGCAAATCGAATGGCACGCGGGGCAGCAACGGCAAGGTGTCCACAGGCACGGGCAGCGCGGCACTGGCCCTCAACATCATCAACTTTGAGCAGCTGATTCCCGAGTCCGTCATGAATGTGGTGCAGCGGGGTCGCATGGTCTCGTCCAGCGGACGCGTCACCACCGAGTTCAACACTCGCGACATGTACTACGCCGTCCAGAACGATGATCTGGAGCGAGTGGCCGAGATTCTAGGTGAGCGTTGAGTTCCTTTCACGAAATCCAAAGATCGATACATTCAAATCGACAAGAAATTAATCGAGCTGTCGATATAACTGCAAATCAGGGATTAAAACCGAAACGAATATCGGTTTCAGTTACTTTTTCGGTTACGTTCGCATTTAGGTTTTCGGTTATCGGTTACGCAAAATCTTTGAATAAAGGTTTCGTAACGGTGAACCGGGTTTTGTATGTTTCGGTTTTGAAATCGGTTTTTACCGGTTTAGGTTTAGGGTTTCGGTTAGCACTTTAATACCTACTGCAAAAAATACCGATGTGTTCAGTTTTCCTAAAAAATAATGTTTAAACAAAGAAAACAATTATAGTTAATGGAAAAAGCGCAAAAATCAAATCAGATTCGAACTTTATTTCATTTTCGGTTAATGAACTTAACAATCAACTCTCGTTGCTTACATTTACATATTTACATGTCTCACTCTAATCCAATCACTTTTTCTTCTCCCGCATTTTCCGTGGATGGAACAGCTGCCGATTTTAATGTGTTGACGCGAATGCGTGAATTCCTTAATGGTACCTGCCTGCATCTGGTCGCCCACTCGGGCACCCTACAGATGGCCTATCTGCTGCTCTGCAAGGGCGCCAGCTCCGAGGACTTTGTCAATATCGTGGACAGTGAGTTGCGTACAGCATTGATGTGCGCCGTAACGAATGACAAATGCGATATGCTCAATCTGTTCCTGCAATGTGGTGCCGATGTCGCCATCAAGGTGAGTCACCTGGCTTTACCACTCGTGTACACCTTCTTCAATCTCACTTGAATTGAATTCCTTTTCCAGGGTCCCGATGGCATGACATGTCTGCACATTGCCGCCAAACTGGGCAACTTGGATGCCGCCACACTCATTGTGGACAGCTATCGCGCCTCTCGCAGCATTGCCAACTTTCTGAGCTTCATTGACGCCCAGGATGAGGGCGGCTGGACAGCGATGGTCTGGGCAGCTGAGCTGGGACACACGGATATTGTCAGGTGCGGCTAACAATAATAATAATGAGTAATAAATATACAATATTCGAATCATGTTAAGTAGCTGTTAGAGTGAGTGCTGTTATCAACAGACAAGGATGCTGTTAATGTGTATGTTAACAGCCAACAAACTGAGTTCTATATTATGTTAGTAAGGTTACATTTTAAGAGGTTAATCTGTACTTTAACAGTTGTACATAATACTATAGTAAAGAACACTATAGCATGCTGTAGACTTCTTGCTATAGTTTCATTACATTGCCAACAATAACATAATGACTTAACATATGTTAACTACTTTTACATAAGTCAATTATGTTATCTTGACACTCTTATTAACATTTGCTGTTGCTCATCATTAACCACATATATTTTCATAAATCTAACTTTCAGTTTGCTGATTAATCACGGCGCAGATGCAAATATCTGCGACAACGACAACAACACGGTGCTGCATTGGTCGACGTTGCACAACGATGGACTGGAGACCATAACGGTGCTGTTGCAAGCTGGCGCCGACTGCAACGTCCAGAATGTGGAGGGCGACACGCCGCTGTGAGTAGCTCCACCCAAGAGAATGATGTTGTCGATTCCCATATATATACTCATGACTGTCTTGATCTTTTCCAGCCACATTGCTTGTCGTCACTCGGTGACACGGATGTGCATCGCATTGATTGCGAATGGCGCCGATTTGATGATCAAAAATAAGGCGGAACAGTTGCCCTTCGATTGCATACCCAACGAGGAGTCGGAATGCGGACGCACTGTTGGATTCAATATGCAGATGCGCAGCTTTCGTCCCTTGGGATTGCGGACACGTGTCGTCTGTGCGGATGCATCAAATGGACGGGAATTGCGACCCATTCAAGCGGTGCGCAATGAGCTGACCATGTCGGAGCATGAGGATGAAGCGGATGCACTGATGTGGCCCGATTTCAAATACATTACCAACTGCATAATACTACAGAATCCGGTGCAGATCGATCGACGTGTCTCACAGATGCGCATCTGTTCGTGCCTCGACAGCTGCAGCAGTGATCTCTGCCAGTGCAATGGCGCCTCCTCCCAGAACTGGTACACTGCGGAGAGTCGGCTCAATTGTGACTTCAACTACGACGATCCGGCGGTGATATTCGAATGCAACGATGTCTGCGGTTGCAATCAGGTCAGTCGAAATCAAGATTGCAAAATTAACGATTAAAAATTATTGACAAAGTAATGCCTCAAAAAATTATGGAATATTAGTATTAGTACGAATCAGAGGTCTGCATGGCTGCATTCAAAACGACAAATGAGACATCCATGCCCAACTGAATTGAATGAGTTCGGCTGCGTCTTCCAATGGGTTGAATGAAATAACCGAAAAAAACGAGTGAGGGGGATAAATGCCGTAATTTAAGTTTCTTTTATTAATAATATTTGTACTCTGAGTACTCTGAAAATCGTTGCTTCATTCATTTCATTAGTTTCTCGTTAACTCGATGCCGTTCATATTCAAATTAATGTCAATCGATGAGAACCGGATCTTTGAATTTATTCCACTCAGAGAACTGAATTAAACTCACGAGTATTCAGAGACACTCAAGTTTGAATGCAGCCATGCAGACCTCGAGACCGAATCTTTATTTAAATTACGAATGTAATATTTAAATTTGTTTATACTTTTAAAGTTAATTTTAAGATTGATTTAAATTTGTTCAGTTTTTTTTTGGTTTTCCCTATTCTACTAATTTTATCATTGAATCATTATCATTATTATTAATATGAAATTTAAGTTATTGATGATAGATAAATAAATAATGATAATCGTTTTTCCTTCCTCAGCTGTCCTGCAAGAATCGCGTGGTCCAGAATGGCACAAGGACTCCGCTCCAGATTGTGGAGTGCGAGGAGCCCGCCAAGGGATGGGGCGTCCGTGCATTGGCCAATGTGCCCAAGGGCACGTTTGTGGCCAGCTATACGGGCGAAATACTTACCGCACCGGAGGCAGATAGACGCACCGACGACAGCTACTACTATGATCTGGACAATGGGCACTGCATCGATGCCAATTATTATGGCAATGTCAGTCGCTTCTTCAACCATTCGTGTGAGGCGAACATTCTGCCCGTGCGCGTCTTTTACGAGCATCAGGATTATCGTTTCCCCAAAATTGCATTCTTCGCCTGTCGCGACATCGATGCGGGTGAAGAGATCTGGTGAGCTCAAGCCTGAGAATCCTTCAAAGAAAGACACACTGCTAACACTTTGTATTGCACTTTGCAGCTACGATTATGGTGAGAAGTTCTGGCGCGCCGATCAGCGTGTCAGTGGTGGCGGTTGTCGTTGTCTAACAGCGGGTTGCAAGTACGCGTTGCATGCAACCAGCTCGAACACATCGCCCACGGTGACGGGCGGCGGCGGCGAGGAGGAGGAGGCGCCAACCATCGAGGCAGCAGCCACTTCCGCAGCGCGGAATGAGTTGTGCCTATCGTCAATGGTTTAGAGAATGAGTCGGAGACAGAGACAGCGACAGAGAATAGTAAAAGAGACAGCAAATCGACATTGACTCTCTTGGCCAAGCCAAGTTGCCAAGCATCACATACAAAATGTAACAGAAACAAACAAATTAGAGCGCCATATTAACTATTAACAAATTCGATAAATCAGAGCCAACAACAACAACAACATTAGCAAATAATGCAACAACAACTTTTGTTGTTGGTATCCGACTGCCAAATTGTTTGAAGGTTTTTTTTAAATATTTTATTTAGTTATTTGTTTATACATACATACGTAGATGTACATGTTTATATTCATTTTTTTTATTATGCATTTGTTTTTATGAGCTAATTAATTATGTTTTCTTTTTATATACTTATAAATATTATTGTACAACACAAAACAAAGATAGAAAAAACCCAATACTAAAACAAAAGCTGCATGTCGCATTGTGCAATACAAAAAAGGAATATGTTTTAAAAATCTATATATAACAAAACAAAAAAAAAATATATATATGTATATATATTAATATTATACACATAAATGTCGAACTTATTTGTGTGTTAATGTTAATCCTAAGCAACATATAAACACACATAAATGTATGTTTATTGCAATGCTGAGAGTGTAAAAAAGGGAAGGGAAAATTTGTATCTAGTCATAGCAGACAATACATAAAAATGATATGATAAAATACATAGTTGTATATGTATGTCATTTGGAATTGTTAAACGAGCTTTAACAAATGCAACAAATAGCGACACAGCAACAACAAAAAGCAACAAACAACAATCGCACTCACAACGTGAATTTAACAATAAATTTTAGCTGTTTTTTTTTGTTTTTGTAATCTAACGTGTCAGTTTTTAATGAATATGTATGTGTATTTGTCTATGTGCTTTTCTATGGCATGTCTAGCAAGAATTGTTTAGACAAAATTCAATGCAAATTATATAGATATTCATATTATATATAAAATCAAAATTGACCATGAATGTGTGTGCTGGGCAAAGTACTGATAGTCGTTAATGTATAATATGTATTTTAGCCATTCATAGATACACTCATACACACAGATACAAACTCACACACACTTACAGAAAAAATACTGGTTTTAAGCGCATATTGCGGAAAGTTGCCCGTTGTCGCCCATTGGCATTTGGATTTGTTTCTTTTTTGGTTTTTGTTTTATCGCCTATTTTTGTTTTTTTTTTTTTTTGTAGTTTAAACAGCAAAGCAACTGTAATGTCTGCATTTGTGCTTTGCACTCGAAAGCCACAAGTGCCTCGAAAGCTTTCAAAGAACCCCCGCCCCACTGGGGTTTTGGGTGGGGCAAGGGCAAGGTACTACAGGAAATACAACATAATACAATACATTGACTGCAATGCATTTTGAGATATGACCACTTAAAGCAGCATCATCTTACTTAATCTTTGAGTTCCAACCATATCCTTGCGTCTAACGAATATACATAATAACATCATTGAGATAGTAAGAAATTAAAAATAGATATATATTGTAGTAAATATATATGGGTCTATGTATTTAACATGTATTTGTGTAAATGTTTATATGTACAATAGGAATATATATTAATATAAGTTATCAATGCTGAAATAAATACACACACACATCACAAAATACACATGCGCCCACATTAAGCTGTTTATAAAATATAATAATAATACCCAATATTCATACAAGATTTATGTATACGGATCTATCTATGTAATTTGAACATTTCTGGCACGAACATCACCGCATTGAGATTTGTAGTGTTCCTAGAGTTCACATTAAATGTATGTATACGTATATGTATGTCTAGAGCTCGAGGCCATTTGTAGCACATGAAAAGGGGCAGTTATTGCGCTCCCATTTGCACTTGGCCAAGAGCAGCATTTCTATACACAATTTATGTACTGTATAAACGATATTTACATAAATGTGTATGTATGTTATATGTATGTATAACGGTTTCGACGCACGACATCTAGAGATTAAGTAGTCACACTCATGTTTTTTATTGTTACCCGTCTGCGATTATTTTTGTTTTTTTTTTTAATTTAAGATTTTGTTGTCATCTTTTGATTTGTTTTAAAACTTAAATTTGTATTGTTTAAATAGTTAACTACACGGATTAGTTAAAATTTAAACCTAATAATGTTAAATTTAAGTCACAGAGATATTAAATCAAATACATTTTAATACAACTTGAAGTCCAAGTGTTTTATTAGTGAAACCAATAAATGTAATTTTCAAGAAGCTTTTTAAATGTAACCGTTTTATTAAATGGCGCCAATATGCAGCAATGCAACACTGCTACCAATGTTGCCTGGGATTTATTTTTTTTTGCACTCAGCTGTTGGAGCAACATTGCCAAACAGCTGGGCACACAGTTTCGGCAATTGTATGTTTTGTAATTTTGAGGTTGGTTTTTATAAATTTATTTTATTTGCAATATTGTGTTGAAATCAAGGCTGATTGATGTCTTATAATAAAGGTTTTGCAATTGCAGTGGTCGAGCTGCAGTTGGTGAGCGTGGAGAGCAGTCACAATACAGGAAAGGAGGCAAAGCAAAATCGACACCGAAAGGAACATCAAAACAAAACAAACCACTGCCAAAATGAGTTTTCCCGACAAATCGGAACGCGCTAAATGCTGGTCGACACGCGACGACTACTGGAAGTGTCTGGACGAGAATGCGCCCAAGCACAGCTCCACAAGCGGCGAGAAAGTGCCGAACGTCTGCCAGACACTGCGCAAGGCATTTGAACAATCCTGCCCTGGACAGTGGGTGAAACACTTTGATCGCAAGCGCACCTATGAACAATTTAAGGAGAAAATGGCAGCCGGCTATGATCCGCTGGAGGAACGCACCAAAGCTCAAAATCCAAGCAAATAAATGGACAGTGCAAAAGTGACGTTCGGTTAATTGTTACGCTATATAATTTTTTTGTATTGTTGTAGTGTAGTGTAAATAAAAAAAATTAAAAAATTATGCATTGTCAGTTAACAATTAAGTAACATTTTTATTGAGAAATACACAAATTGTAATTGCATTTTTCAAATGGTCATGACAGTGTGTACACCTGCTAGAAATCAATAAATAATAAAAATGTGCTAAAAATGCTCAAAGCGCGTTGCCCTCAAAACGGTCAAAGCAATCGAAAACTTTTTTTTGAGTGCTAAGCGCTTTATTAAACAATTTAATTGGTAGTAGCTAGAAGTGCTGGAATTAAGTGAGCTTACATAAATGTCGCTATGGAGGCGATTACGTTTGGCGTTTTAACAAGTAAGCAACAATTGGCATTTAAATCGAGTTAATGTTCGCACCAACGGTTTTACTTACAGTTAGTGACACCTGTTACCAGGAACCGGGCAAAGATCGCAGCGGACCGCGTCTAGTGACGCTGATACGCGACTCCTTCGACAATGCCCAGGTGATTGCCAGTGTGCTGCCCGACGAGCGGGATCTCATCCAGCGGGAGCTGCGCAAGTGGATCGATCGCACGGATGTTAGAATTATTTTCACCACCGGCGGCACGGGCTTTGCCCCGCGTGACGTCACGCCGGAGGCAACCAGGCCGCTGATCGACAAGGACTGCAGCCAACTGACCCTGGCCATTGCCCTGGCCTCGCTGCAGAAGACCAAATTCGCGGCCCTGTCTCGCGGCATTTGCGGCATTGCCGGCAACACGTTGATCCTGAACTTCCCGGGCAGCGAAAAGGCCGTCGCTGAATGCTTCGAGGCGGTGCGCGATCTGTTGCCACATGCCGTCCATCTGATTAGCGACAATGTGACGCTCGTGCAGCGCACTCATGCCCAGGTGCAGGGCACCACGACACAGCCACAACAGCGACTCCAGCAGCGGGATCATGTCTGTCCGCACAAAACCGGCGCTGGCAACGACGCCGATCGCAATTCGCCGTTTCCCATGCTGCCGGTCGCGCAGGCGATCAACACCATTATGCGCGTGGTCCAACGGAATACCAGCATAGCCCAGCAACTGGAATCGCTGCTGTCGCCGGTGAATATACCGCCGTTTCGGGCTTCCATTAAGGATGGTTATGCCATGAAGTCGACTGGATTTTCGGGCACCAAGCGTGTCCTCGACTGCATTGCAGCCGGCGACAAGGTAACGTTTATTTAGCTATTCCTTGCCTTGTTCCTTGTTTCCCTAACAGTTTGTATCATCTTGTAGATCAGTCCACATCCGCTGCAGGAGGATGAATGCTTTAAAATAAACACGGGTGCACCGCTGCCCGAGCACGCGGACTGTGTGGTCCAAGTGGAGGACACCAAATTGTTGCAGCGCGACAAATATGGCGAGGAAAGTCTGGTCGACATTTTGGTGGAGCCCAAGGCTGGGCAAGATGTGCGGTGAGCTAACCCACTGATCAGATTTATTTATGCCGACATACTTACATTCATTTACCTGCTGACAGATCCATTGGATACGATCTGGGCAAGGGCGACAAAGTGTTTCCCGCCTTCGATGCCTCAACGGTGGTCACCAAATCCCTGCTGGCCTCCGTTGGCTGCCAACTGCCACAGCGCAAGCCCAAAGTGGCCATAATCTCAACCGGCAGCGAACTGCTCGCTCCCAATCAGAGCACAGCGGATGGCAAAATCTATGACTCGAATACGACCATGCTGGAGGAGCTGTTGTTCTATTTTGGATTCGAATGCATGCAGCAGTATGTTCTGGATGACGAGTGAGTCAATCTCCGAACATCTCTTCACTGATTCTAACTGATTTACTGCTTCTCAGCTTGGACAACATCAAGCAGACATTATCGGATCTCTTTGCTGCTGTCGACTTTGTCATCTGCAGCGGCGGCGTCTCAATGGGCGACAAGGATTACATAAAGCCGGCTCTGCAATCCCTTGACTTTCAGTTACATTTCGGGCGGGTTAATATGAAACCCGGGTAGAGCATCCATATCGATATCCATATCTATCACATGACGATGTCTAAGTTTATTATTCAATCGACAGCAAACCCATGACCTTTGCCAGCAGGGAGAATAAGTATTTCTTTGGACTGCCCGGTAATCCCGTGTCGGCCTTTGTCACCTTCCATCTGTTCGCATTGCCCGCCATTCGCTGGGCAGCCGGATGGGAGCAAGCCAAGTGCTCTTTGCCCGTGGTCAATGTGACGGTAAGAATTTGAATACATTGTGAAATACTCTGCTCTCTTATCTCTTATTTCGACTCTTAACGCACTCGCAATGTGACAGACAATTGAGATTCATTGACTTGATCAATCGACGCTCATTCTCATTCCCGTCCCAATTCTATTCCCATTTCTCAATAGCATATAATCAAATTTACCGCCCGATTCTATGACGACTTTTGCCTTATCTCTTCAAGTTTCTTCCACAAGTAGCGATAAGAGCGCCGCCTTAAAGGCTTTCTTCGACTTGTTGATGTTGCAACTTGTTTTTGTGTGTTATCAGATATGAACCTGAACAAATACAGCTGCATTAAGTGTTTGACTACAACTCAAGATTAGCTTAACTAAGCTGCTAGATAAATGTTGTTAAAAATGTGAACATTTTATTTATTTATCCATTTTATTTTATTTTTTCTTTAACAACTGTTCACTTTATATATTTGGATGTAGAATCGAACTTCCCTATAGTAAACCAGAAAAGCGAGTTTTACTCTTTCTGGGTATTACACAGACATCCAAAAATCATTAAATAACTCAAATACTCTTAGCTTCTCTATCTAATACATATGGGCTAATTCTGAGTTGCGGACGTTATATTTGCACTACAATTTTCATGTTTAAAGTGATACACATCGCGTTCACAGTGGTGAATTTTAATGAAATTTTCTTTAAAATGCATTTCATTGGGAGTCCCCTTAAACCTATTTTAAGATAAAAGCCTTACTGTTTTTGAAAAAAAATTAGGCTTGCTGAAAGAATGGAAGTCGATTTGATTTTAACGTGCATTTTCACATTTTTGGCATATAAAACAAAAAATACAACAAATTAAGTGGAATATATGACAATATCATCCAGGAAAAAATTATAAAAAATACAAGCGAAAAGATTTTTGAAAAATCTCCTTTGCATCCAAATATTATTTTAAAAAATCGAGAAAAAAAAGTTTCAAAAGAGACCTTTACAAGAATTCAAAATTTTCAATGGGTACAATGGGTTTTTTGAAACTTGAAAATTGATTCTATTATTCCCAAAAACAACTATTATTAAAAAACATTTATTTTTCTGACAACTTTAGATTTTTTCCCCTGGCTTAAAAATTTTCGGATTAGCCCACATTGAACCTAAACTGTTTTAAATCCGTTTTAGCTGCTCAACGATATCATCGATTTGGATGCACGTCCCGAGTACGTGCGCGCTTCCGTGACCAGCATTAAAGGCCAGCTTCATGCCAGCGTCAATGGGGATCAGGTAATAGAGACACATGATTCTCCCTGTCTAATTTATATCAGCTTCAAAAAAACCGTATTACCATTCACAGATCAGCAGTCGATTGCAGAGTATTGTGGGTGCCGATGTGCTGATCCATTTGCCGGGGCGCACGGCAGAGAAGCCCCAAGTGCGGTCTGGTGAAATCTTTAGTGCCTCGGTGTTGCGCTACGATTTTATTTCAAAGTACGAATAGTTGGAGATAGCACAACGAGGAGACTTCCACTTAATGCATCACAAAAAGAACTCAAAATAAAATGACAAACAACAAGTTTTTATAATTTGTATATACAGCTGCGGTCAAAAAAATAGTAGTGCTATCAGGCAAAAAACTTAAGCTTTGATATTTTGATTCTTAATAAGAGTTTTAGTTTTCTGACTTTATCAGATCAAAGTGTTGGAACAGCTTTTATGAAAATGTATCATTAGGACCCAAAAGATTGTTCCATTTTTGAGTTTTTTCATAATTTCGTGATCTATGCTATATTTGCTCCGGTCAAAATAATAGTAGTGAATGCATTAAAAGTGGAAAAAAAGGATATTAAGCAGGAAAGGCACTTGATTTGATATCTACTAACGTAATTTGATAATTTGCTATAAATTTTATAAACTTTTTTTTGCTTAGGGTTGTTACAATGGGGCGTGGCAACCATTGCACTCCTCAGAAGAGTGTTCCTATTAAAAAATTGATTTCTAAAAGGATAACGTCTAAGGAAGTGGAAAATTTGATTAGATGATTTGCAACCATAATCAGAAATGTCATTAAGTAGTCTCCAAAAAAAGATAAACGTGGAAGACCTCGATCCACGTCCAAAAGACTAGTGACAAAAGTAGTGAGGTACTTGAAGGGCGATCCTTTTGCTCCTGCAGCAATTATAAAAAAAGGGTTACGTATGGACCTAAGTGTGGAAACCATTCTTAGATGTTTGTGGAATAATAATCTGGCAGAAAGAAGCCCGAGAAAATTTCCGTCATTAAAAACAATACCTGTCCAAATCCGATTTCGGTTTTCTGAGGAACATCCGAATTGGCCCTTGAGAAATAGAGAAACCTGTAGTGGTCGGATGTGTCCAAATTATTTTTTTTTGGTGGTCGAGGGTCTCGACGACATGTAAGGTATCCACAAAACTCCGAATATCAGCCCAGATTCACCTGCAAGACCGTCAAACATGGTGGTTCGAGAATAATGATCTGGGCGCATTTACACATTTCGGGGTTTGACCCATATATTGGATCAAAACCATAATGGAGAGACACGAACATGTGAAAATTTTGCAGGTCATTATGCTACTGTATTATTCGGATGATATGCCGTTCATTTGGAGGTTCCAACTGAACAACGAACCAAATCATACCAGCAAATCTGCCAAAGAATGGTTCGCATAGAAAAAAGTTAATGTAGTGGAGTGGTCACCACGGTCCCCCAATCTAAACACCATTGATAATTTGTGGTCCGATATCAAGAGGGATATTGCCAAGCATTAATCAACAAAGAATAATCATCTCTGGGAGATCGTTAATAGCGCCAGGACCTCAATACATCCAGAACGATGTCAAATCCTGGTGGACTCCATGATCCGTCTCTGTAAGGCGGTAATTGGAAATAAAAGCTTCACAACCAAGTATTAAATTTGTTAATTATTGAGTGCCTTTAACATATCTAACCTTTTAAATAACAAAAAATTAAATTTTGGATCGTTTTCATCATTAAAATATAAGAACATATTTACCACTACTATTATTTTGACCGTCCATTTTTCAGACTATTTCAAGAAAAAAATTTCTAAGTCGAAAAATAATAACTGTTCACTATCTTTAATTTCTCAGATGGATTTATAATATTATCACGTATCTTAAAAAAATTAAATAAAAAATTTGGATAAATTAAAAGTCCTTTAATTTTGAGTTTTTGTAATTACATTGCATGCACTACTATTTTTTTGACCGCAACTGTATATACATATATATATATTTTTGATATGTTTGTATAATATTTATTGTGTATAAATCGTAACATTATGTTTACGCAATGGTTGCCGCCAAATCCCGAACCAGGCAGCGTTTACAACAGTTCTACAAATAAAATGCAGCATATTGTAAACTTGTCTTTATAAAAAAAACAATCATAATCATAATAATCAGCAAAAAAAAATGTTGATAAAAAATGTAAGTAAATCGAAGAGTATAAAGAAACAGATACAGTTTCGCATGTGGTTACAGATACAGATAGAGATACAAATACATATACAGATACAGAGACGTAGAGTGTGCGGTAATACATATGTACAGAAAGTAGTGTAAAAGTCACGCAAATAGCTCCAATCAATTGTTGTTCGCCAGCTCCGGTTGCGGCTTCTACTTTAGACGGACTGCGTGGCAGCCTCGCTGGGCCGATGGAGGCGCAACGAGGAGCGGCATGGCAACGTGAATTGATACTTGTTGTGGGAGAGCAACGTGTAGCGCTGCTGCGGCGTGTAATCCCAGAGCGCTCGTTCGATCACCTGCAGGGCACTGGCGCTGAGCACATCCGCCGTATACTGGGTGGGAGCACCGGGACACTGTGAGATGGCTACAAAACAGAAATTGGAAAGATGAAAGACGAAAGTCATTAATCAAGTTAATCAAAAAGTATGATGAAGAGCAAATATGAAATGCGTGCGCTTTAATGCTTAATTAAATGTTCAAGATTTCTGGAAAGTAAATTTCGTTAACATCTGTCGATTCTCACTTTTGGCACAGTTCTGCAGATTATATTTTTACAATAAAATTATAAAAAAAAAAAAAATTCGGCAATAACTTATATTTTTAAGTCAGATTAATTTCAATTATCTTAGGAAAAACAGGATGAAGTATACAAAAAATGGGGAAGTAAATTTGGGTACACAAACACGGAAACTTGTAACTCTAAAAAAATATTAGGCAAATTGTAATTAGAAAATTAACCTTATATTTTTTCGTACCCTGTAATCAGACAAATGAGAATCGCAATTAAATAAAAATGTATCTTATTATTTAAAAAGGAAAAACGCGTTACCAAATCGTTTTAGTCTTAGTTCTTGTTCTTGCTTGTATTTCCTAGTTTTATCATTTCTTTTGGTTACTCAATAATTTAATCTTTGTTATTATTTTTGGCGTTTTTTTTTTGATACATAGGAAAGTGTTCTGCATTTGAAACATTTTGAAAGTCCAACCACAGTCAAAAAAAAGAAAACTAAAGAAAATTTGTTCAACTTGATTTTTCCAAATTTGTACTCTTAAATGTTTTTCTTGTTTGAATTTTGAAGCTTAAGCTTCATTTATTTTATGCTTTCTTTGATTTCTTCTCAATTTAGTTTTTAGTGGTTTTTCGATCTTGTGTTGGGAGGGGATCATGGACACTTACTCTGAGCAACTGGCGCCTTGTAGAGCGACTCGACGGTCATGCCGCAAGTGTCGAGTGCGACAATGCTGACTCCATATGGTTGCAGCTCCTTGCGCAGTTCCTCGGCGCACTTCTCGACGGCCACGCGGGATGCATTGAAGGCGACGAGGCCATCGCCTCCCATGCTGGCGCCGGCCGTGCTGCCGCCCAGGTAGAGGAGACGGCCGCGTGTTGGACGAAGGAAGCCGACGAATGCCTTGGCCACACGCAGCGTGCCCAGAATGTTGGTCTTGAGCATGTGCTCCCACTGCTGGACATCCTGGGACTCGACGCGTCCGCGATAGACACTGCCGCTCGTATTGATCACGGCGGCAATGCCCCGCTCATTCGCATTCAGATGGGCGCCCATGGCAATGGTTGCCTCCCTCAGCACATCCTCGCGTGTCACATCCAGGCGCATTGGTATGATGGTGCCACTAATGGGCTCCTCGCTATATTCCCGTATCTTCATCCAGCCACAGAGCAATTTGGCCGGCAACGAATCCCTCGCCTCCTTCATGCCGGCAAACACGCGACATCCCTTGTTCGCCAGATACGTGCACAGCTGCAGTCCCAGCGCCGTGTCCGCACTGGTCACCAACACCACACGACTCGCCGGCTGCTCCGCCTTGCCCGCCTGGCTCTCCTCCCGCACCTTGCATATCAGGTAGATCAACAGCGCCCCGGCGATCGAGAAGAGCGCCAGCAGCTGGAAGGCCAACACCAACATGGTCATTGGCTCCATTATGGCATCTCTGCAAGTCAATAGATGCACAAAGTATTAATTAATTAAGATTTAAAGTTTTGAAAAATAATATTTTATAATTTAATTTTAAGTGCCAAATATTATTTTCTGCCAACTGTCTAAGTTGCTATTAGATACATAAGTTAATTAATAAATAAATATCCCTACATATAATATATTTTGTATTTATATATTTATTTATATTTATATTTGTATGGGCAAAAATTTACTTGTAGATTTACTTTTATATATTTATATATATTTATATTTATTACTTATATATTAAAAAAATATCGCAAATGAATCCTGATTTCAACGTTTTTTTTTTTTTTTTGAGATAGAGATAAGGAAATTAAATCAAGCTAGTTTATGATTACGGTTACATATAAATTAAGATGCCAAAATTGGCTTGATGTCCATTTTTGGACTAGTTTATAATGCTATTAAGCTAGACAATTGACTAAGGGCCGTATAAGTTTTATTCAACAAATACTTTTTAAATTTGACATTAATTTTCATACAATTAACGTCACATTCTCTTTTCAAAAGTTATCAAACACCTTATTTAGCCATTTAAAAAACGGGCCTAAATGTAGTTGGTCGCAATATAGGACTTATTTAAAACCAGCTGTATAAAAGCAATAAAAATGCCAAAAAGTCTGCTTTATTTCAATATCATTTTTAAGCGCGAAAATTTCAAAACAAACCTTGAAATAAATATAAACTTTTTTTTAAAAAATACTAATAAAAGGCCGCAAAACTTTAAATTATTTTTTACGTACGTATGTATTAAGCCAAATAATTGAAAAAATAATAACTTTATTTCAATATTCAATGAATTTGAGATATAACAGAAATTGGAAAGCAATCCAAATGAAGCTACTTCATTTAAGAAATTTCAATTATTTAATGTATGTACAAAATTTAAATTTAGTCTCCATACATTTAACGTTAAAATATTTGACACCGTACTAAGACAGTCAAAAATTTGAGCACTTGTGGCATCAACAAAGTTAACAAATATTCGAAAACATTACGAAATTGAGAAGAATTCTAAAAAAAATTTAAAATTGACATCAAAGCATTTTAAAAGGCTTCTTTTGCGGAAGAAAGTGAGTAGATGCAACGCTTGGGGTAACAATATCTACGATGTATGTACATATATTGTGCTTTTATCGTCGTTTAATTGCGTAACGGTGCCAAAGGCGGATGTAACGCTGATATGATGAGGTGGTGGGGGGGGCGTGTCAGTGTGGGCGGTCACAACAAATATGGCAACGGCATTTCCCATTTCCATTTCCACGTGTCAACAACAGTCGCAACGCGTCGTCATGCGTTGAAATTCAATGTAAAAGCCACCGTAATACGGTCGAAATATTGGCAAGAAGAAGAAATAAAAGAAGGCAAAGAAGAAGAAGAAGAAGAAGAAGAAGAAGAAGAAGAAGAAAGGTGAGTGCCATCAACATGCAACTGCAACAAAAGGCACGATGTTAATAAAGTTAAGCTAGACTGACTGAAACAAGCCCCTACACAGATAAAAAAAAATTGGTCAAAAAATACTATATCAAAAACTCAATAATTTCTGAATTTTTTAAATTAAGCACAAAATACTTGAATGTTTTTTTTTTTTTAAATGCTCAGTGAATCCGTCTATTTAATTTAATTTAACAATAATATCCTGAATACAATTTAAAAAAAAAATGTTTGTTAAAATCAAGAATTTTAAACTTGAATTTTAGAATGCATGTTTTTTTAACAGTGTATTCAATGAATCTTCTGCCTAGTATGGATTTAAGGTTGGGTTTTGAATTTTGGATATTTTAAATTATGGTTTGGGTTTACAACAACCTTTACTTAGGACGTCGTCGTCGTCGTCGTCTTTTTGGCGCGTGCAGTGAAAACTTGTGAAGCACGTAGACATAATTTATTGCCAAATGCACGAAACTTGGGGCTGGCCACGCACTGTTGGCCACGTGCACAGAGCCAAAGTCAGAGGCGAGTGAAATATGTGTGTATATGGTCTGCAATCCGCTGCTGAAAAGTGAAGTCAGTCTCTTTCGATTTCTGCAGTCAGTGGAGAAGCTTAAAGGCAGACAGGCACAGAGACAGGGCCAAAGAAGGTGGAGGGGGGGTGACGCCAACTATGACCAAACAGACAGACAGACGGACAGACGGACATGTAGAAAGACAGACTTGAGGTCTGACGTTACTAACTGCCTCGTAAATTGTAAAATTTTCAACGAAAAAAGCGCAATAATTAAACGAATCAAATGCGAAGCAAAAAACCAAAGACTAACTAAATATAATACACATTTTACTTAGTTAAAGCAGAGCTCACGTCGCATTGCAACGCATTTATTGTAACTAAAGTTGATTTGGTTGCACACACAATAATAACACTGCACTGCACAATTACAATTGAAGTGAAAATGTGCATAAGATACATTATTGCATGTATGTATCTGCTGACATCAAGATACTTTTGATTATGCCTAAAACTACTCGAGTTACAAGCCTATCATTAAATAACTAAACTTACGGAAGTTTCTTCTGTGAACCATTAACAGAAAACCTTTTTTGTCAAAATAAAAAATAAATGAATTTTAATATTCAATACTATCACATTCAAGAGGTTTCATATCATATGAAAAGAAAATCTATTTTTGAATATTCCGTTTTGCAGAGCGATGAAATATTATGAATATCCCTGAAAAACTATTCAATGAAAATAATTTTAAGTTAAAAAAGTCAAGAGCAACGAAGTTTAAAAACAATAACTTAGTCAAAGGATTGATGCATAGCCAAATAAAATAATAGATAGGTAAGTAGAAAGACTTTGGGACAAATTTGCAAATAAATAGAGAAGTTAGTGGACAGAATATAAATAATAAATAATATTTATGGATTGCTAGGTAGACATATACATATACATATAGATTAACAGGAAAAAAATTGAAAGAAAAAAGAAGGTGCATAAAAAGAGAAGACAAAATAAAGAAATCGATATATAAGTAGATGCAAAGATGGATAATGTCATAAAAATATCAATTTTTTAGATAGCTTTAAAAAGAATAATTTATATAAGCAGGAATCGTAACTCTTATAAGTTTTTTGATAAAAGTTTTGATAAGAGTTATTTTTCAAAAAACAATAATTATTTTTTTTTTGCAGTCACTCCTAAAATTGTTTGAAGAATGTTTTTGGCATCCCAACATTTTTTGGAAAAAATCGAGGAAAATAGTTTTGAAAGTTGACTTTTTTTAAAATTCGAATATTTCAATGAGTACTTAATGGGTTAAGGAAAGTTATGCATCATTCAAACGGAATTTAGATGACATTTCCAAATATATTTTTTAAATTTGAAGACTTGACTTACACGAGCTGTTATAGTGAATTAAAGAGTGCACCTATTATTTTGTCCATGAGTGTAAATATTGAGCTCAAGCTTCTCAGTCAATTAACCAAGACTAAACAAGTTGAATTTTTCTTAGACTTGTCTTTTAATTTTTGTTTGCTTTTGGTAATATCATGTATCTAAGTGGCATCCATTAAGTGGCTGCCACAAGAGCAGTTAGCAGCAGTTGCCTCTGCAATGTTGGCCCAGTTCTGTGGCAACTGGACGCGTTCAATTTGGCCAATTGGAGTCGTCGATGGCAATTGGAATGTCAATAGCCGATTGGCCATTAACATAATGTGGGGCATTGCATAAGCGACTGACACATGACACATGCGTCGTGTTGCATCAACGGTGTTGCATGTTTGTTGTCAGTTGTTTGTTGTCAGTTGTTGGTTATGTCAGCAGCCAGAGTTGAAAGCGGTTCTAAGGCTAACTTCTAACTGGAAACTCGGTTTAATGCGCAGGCCTGTGCATGTCGTGTCGTGTCGAGTCGTGTCGTAACGTGTTGTGTCATGTCTTGTTTCGATCTTTTGCAGTTCTAAGCAGGCAAAGCAGCCAATTAGTTGACCAAGTTAATTAAATTGCCGTTGCCATTGATAACTGACAATTGACAATTAACAATTAACAATGCATTGAACTTGCGGCATGTGGCAAGTTGCAAGTTGCAATTTGTGGCGGTGACTGTGTCAGTAATGAGCAATCTCAATTTCGATCTCAATCTCATTGAAATTGCTTGTCACTGATTGCAGATCTCATCAGTGAATGGAATGCCAACAAACGATGGACAGCTTTGCAGACAATTTAAGCGCCGTGACTAGATACAGATACAATCAAAGTTAAAGATGCAGATTCAGATACAAATACAGCTAGAGTTAAAGCTACAGATGCAGATAAAGTTGAAGATAATTGCTTCAATACGTGACATTGCCTTTCATCATCCTAAGATCACTCACAAGCTTAAAGCTCCAACCCACATTTTCCATAGAGCTTAAAGCTTTTATAAAAATGTAACTTATCGTAGAATTGAAAGCTTTTGAAAATGATTCTTTTGGCCTTTTTTTAGATTAATTTCAATGGTATTAAAATTTCATAAATTCTATGTTAACGCTGAAGAGCTTAAAGCTCTTTTAGTTTACAACATTCATTTAAATGTGCTTTGCGATCCGTTGTCATGCTTTTAAGATTAAATTTTAGTTATTTTCTGGCTTGTTTCATAATAATTCAATTTCTTTCAAATCAATGGTAATCCTAAATGAGCTTAAAGCTCTTTTGCATAAAAAGATTTTGTAAAATTATCTGATATTTTATCGATGTACATAAAGTTATTAACCATTTTATCATTTGGACATTATCAGTATTATAACACTCCCAAGTGAGCTTAAAGCTCCAATAATTTTAAAATGAAGGACACTTTTACAAAGTTTTAAATGGTTAGTAGCCTTATATGCCCCATTTAACCTTTGTTTTTTCTTATTCCAGTTGTATTTAATTATAACCAAATTTACAGTAATCCTGACTGAGCTTAAAGCTCATATCTATCATTTGTTAGATTAGTTTAACTAATGTGAGCTTCACTCTCTCATTCGGCTGCTTTCTGCTAAGTCTCTTATATGTATTATTTAATCGTTGGATTAACCTACACTCTTAAAATAATCCCGCTCTTTTATAGCTTTGAGGTTATGTTTGGTCGTCCACCTGTTTAAATGATGGTTCATTGTTAAAGCCCCAGAGTTTGTTTGCTTGGCAAGTATTCATACATATTCATAAATACTTATGTATGTGAAACCATTCACATAACTCAAACAATTGTTGTACTGTTTATTTCCTTTTATGATAATCTCGAAGCGGGCCAACCAACAAAACAAAAAAAAAAAAAACTTAAAAAGAAAATCAACGCTAATTGAAATGTTTTCGAGTACAGCTAAATAAAGTTAAGATTGTCCATTGTCTGCTCAGGGGAATGGAAATGTAAAACAGGTAGAATAGTTGAAGATAAAGAGAGAGAGAGAGAGAGAGAGAGACAAGCTGTCAATGCAGATACAGATACATTTACAGATACAGATACATTATACATACATGTATCTCACATATTTGACATAGTCATCAAGTCACAGTCAGCCACAAATTAGCAACTTTTGCATAGAACTAAAGATAAAACTAATGCTAGAGACACAGATACAGATACAGATGCAGATTCAATTGGAGTTCGAGTTACACAGATACAAAGAGACTTGACTCTTTGCTATGCCAGTTGAGTTCAAGTGTAGCTTTTAGTCATTTCAAGCCAACTAATTTTTTGCACATTCCGAGACACACAAAGTGCGGCTAATTAAAAAGATACAATTGTATCTGCGGGCCAAAGTCTATAAGCTGTTTGTGTACGAGTTGCTGCTAGTATATATGTGTGTTAAAGAAAAGATACAAAAATTAAAAATGCGAATATATCTTTGACTATATTTGTAACCTAAATTAAAATTAACTTTTATTTAAATTAATCTTATGAAGCGGCTGAACTGTTTTCAAAGTAATATCGATTTAAATAAACAAAAATAAAAACTGTATACAGATATTTCAAAATTACAGGGTATGTGGAAGTTGTTGCCTTTGCTCGCTTCACTTGACTGTCAAATCATTCACTTGGCAATCACTTGGAAAGCACTTGAACATCAACTTTCTTGAAGACTTCAAGCTGTCCGCATAATGAGACTTTAATCTTTCATCAATGAAATAATAATGAAAAGCAATAATGTTAATTAAACGGTCTGTCTGACAGAGCAACATCAACAACAACAACAACAACAACGAGACATGATGAATTGCTGCCCACTGCGTATACGCAATATTCGTTTACTTGTATTGTACATGTGATTAATAATAAGCATCTTTTTTTTGCCATTGGGATAAATATGGATGTGGATATGATTATGGATGCCAGTTGAGTTGTGAGACAAGGCTGACATATTTGGGTTGAACAACAGCAACAATAACAACAGCAACAACAACAACAACAACAACAACAATTGCTGCTGAAATCGCCGCAACAAATCGGCAAATGTCGCAATTAACATATTTTATAGGTATGTGTGATGTGTGTAAACGTGTGTGTGTGTGTGTGTATATGTTGCTAACACACCCTGCACAACATGGCTGCCATGAAACCATAAAATAAACAACAACAAACACATACAAAACACGACTTTGGCAGATATGTATATATGTGAGTAATGCACGATTTTGACACGACGCAAAAGAAACTAAAATTAAACAAAAATAAACGTTTGTTTTAATAATTAGAGATACCAAGTTTCAAGCTCACAACTCCTCCCCCCTTACCACCTGAGACAGAGAGAGAAAGAGAGACACTTGAGAAAAACTTTAAATCACATTTTTTTTCTATGTCGAATATCTAGATCAGCGGTGGGCACGAAATCTGAATTCGTTAGCAGCCGCTGGCTCCCGGAGCCATTGAGTGCCCACCGCTGATCTAGATCATCCTGATAAATACATAATGTGTATTACAAATGTAAGGCATGTAGAGAATTTTTTTTTATTTTAATCTACATACAAAAATATTTGAGCTCTTCAGTTTTAGAGACCCTGACTCTATATCTATAACAATCTTATTATAATATATAGAATAGAATAAAAGTACACATACAAATATGTTTTTTTCTAAATATTAAAATATTCAAAGAATTTCACTTGCCACATAATCTTAATTTAAATCTCTTTTCATTCACATGAAGTCTTCTAATTTTTTTTTTTTTGTAAATAAAATGACTTTTAAATAAATAACGATTAGGCATTTCCATTTTTAGTATTGTTATTTCCATGATCATTATAATTTTTCTTCAATTATCATTCTGTTAGTATTCAATTAATATTATTTTCCTCATCTTTACAATTTCTGTTAGGTACCTGACCCTACCTAACTCATCTAAACTTAATACGGACTAATAAAATGTCACAATAAACAAACAACTTCACCCAGAATTCGTAATTGCAGGCTCATTGCGTACATTTAATGAACTATTGAATTGCCTAATGAATTATATTCAATAAGGTAGACAATAGATATTTGATGGTTATAAACTATTCGTAGTACATTTCCTGGAATTGCAATTTAAAATGGGTGCAATGTCTGTTATGAATTACAGACTTAAAATCGACAGATCCATTGAGCCTATTGGGCAAGTTTCGACTTGTATAATACGAGTAGCAACTGTACCAAAAAAGAAAAAAAAAAAGTGATATCTTCCGATATATTTCGATTATTTTTCCAGCTGAATTTCAATTATAATTGATTTCACAGCACTGGAATTCCATTAAAAATTAGATGGTGTAAATAGCGAAAATTGTTTATTAAGTGTGCAAAACAAATGTGGAAAGTGAAAAACTCAGCACTCGCCATAGACAACAAACCGCAATTGCAATTGCTATTATTATTATTATTATTTTTTATTATTTCTTATTATTTTTTTTTGGATTGCATTGCAATGGACAGTACGTCGTGTCTTGGCTTCGTTTTGGTTTTGGCGTTTTGCCGCGCACGAAATTGGCTAATTGCCATAATTAAAGAATCGATGCAAAAGAAAAGATTGAAATAAAGGCAAAAAAGCAGAGAAAAAAAAAACGTATTATGATCGTGGCAAGCGAATCGAAACGCAACGAAACGAAATTAAATATGAAACTCGAGTAGCCCAATTAATTTGCACCTCTAGCAGCAACAACAACAAAAATTGTAATAATTACAGGTAAAAATGCTCCAATCACTCTGCGATACCCTGTACATGTTTACATTCTCATATACGTATGTATTTATACCAAAGTTTCTTTTGTTATGATTAAAAAGTCATGATTTTAAAATAAGAATCATTATCGATTGTATCTGTAATAGATTTTTGGTCATTTTTTTTTAAAGAACAATACAACTTTGAGAGTAAATTAATGAATTCAAGATGCTATCTCTATTTTTTAGAATTTTATTTATGTCTAAAATTAAGATTTTTGTCTCAAAAATACAGGTTTTTGTTAAAAAATTTAACCAAAATTTGGTATATCAGTGCATCAGAGATCGCCAGCTCCACCGATCATAGTGAAACTTTTAATTTAGCTAAAGAATATTGTTTTGTATATTTATGTCAAGACTGCAATTAATATTGAAAGTTATTGAAAACTGAAATTAAAAGTTTTATCTGCTGCTCCTGACTCGATAATATACCATAAAATAGTATCTATAGATACACAGCAATAATACCCTCACAATGCACACTTGCAATGATTATAGGGTATGCAAATAATACTATTTAGTTGAGGTATGCCAACAGGTGCCAATGGGTCGAAGCCAGTTTTGCAGTCAACGAATTTACATATGCCGAGCATGTCTTTAAGTAGTACAAGTATCTTTCATATATGGACACTCGCATAACTCAGCAATTCGTTGTTGTTGTTGTTGTTTTTTCTTTACTTTTTTATATTTAATTTATTTTTATTTGCTTTTTTTTTTGGTATTTTATGTTTGTTTTGTTTTTTTTTTTGGCTCGTTCGCTTGGCGATTTCTTTTGGGTTAACACATTTTAGACACGCATCGCAGAAGGGGAAAGACGCCGCTTGTGACTTGTGAGAGCGCTAATTTTGCTGACTGTCTCCACTTGCCACTTCCCACTTTCCACTCCTCTTTCCGCCTCTTGCCACGCCTCAACTTGTGGCGTCAGTCATCCCTGGCCCACCTAAGCGAGTGTGGCCTAAATACGCGTATCTAAAGATGTTTCCAGACAAACAAAAGGTGAAAATATGCAGATATCTCCCACTATCTTCCTCTCGCTCTTCCTCTCTCTCTCCCTCTCCCTCTCGCGCTCCCTCCAACTTTGTGTGTAGGTGCAAGTTGTTGTCATGAATTTCAATATTAAGTTGTTAAGCTTTGGCTTTGGTTTTTGACTTGACGTTTCGTTTTCGGCTTTTGTTTTTATTTTTATTATTTTTAAATTTTTATTTTTTCTCTTTTTTTAACTGCTTCAAATGCATTGCGTTGACGCTTCGGGCGTCACGTCGACGTCGAGACGACGCGTCGTCTCAGGGTTCACCTACTATACTTGGTCGAGTACTTGTGTTCCCTACACTCGTCCCTGACGATCATTAACAAACGTGACCAGCTCAACTCAATGCAATGTGAACGATCTTTCAGTTGGAGCAACATATACAATTTCAAATTTAAGTGACCAATGCAAATGAGAAAAGTTTAAATGATCTAAAAAGAATTTTGAAATACATATAGATTTAAATCAGCGGTGGGCACGCAATGGCTCCGGGAGCCAGGGGCTGCTAACGAATTCAGGTTTCGTGCCCACTGCTGATTTAAATGGTAAGATTTTGATAACTTTTCTTTAAACAAGATCTTTTTTGCATTTGGAAATTTTTGTAAAGTTGTAGTACATTAAAGTCCCCGGAATGTCTTGAAAATAAAGTTAAGTTTTAAGAACCAATTTCGAAAACAAAATATGGTACACTATTAGAGAACTACATATAGTTTAACTAATCAATTAGTTGAAACTATAGAAAAGAGAAATTCAGGCCTGTTCCGCATTCCGAATGTTTTCAAAATGTAAAAACGCTTTACTATTTGATGTTCCCAATTGAGATCGAAATTTTTACTTTTCGAAAACGTTTCAAAAATTCATTTTAACTATTTCGGGTTGAATATAGCAGATAGAAGGTAATTTAGACTAAAACTTTGTTGTTCGAATTTTGTTATTCACTTGAGGCAACTCTAGAAGCGAGAGTTGTTATCGATAACAAAAATTAATTCAGAACAGCTCGGATTTGTTTTTTTTAAATATTTTATTAGTGCTTTTAAAAAAAAAAATCAACTGTTTAAACTTGAGGTAGTCATGTTAATCGATTCTAATATGTTCCACATTATTATAATTTTCAGTGTGTAACTTTTGGTATTCATTTTAAAGCTTTAAATGGCATTTTTTAAGTTTTAAAAACGTCGTTTTTTGAAATTCGGAACAGCAAACAACTCGATTTGTGACAAATCGACTCGGTTTCGGAATTCGGAACAGACTCGATTATACAATAGTATAGTTCAAAATTGTATAGTACAGTATAGTAAATAATAGTATGGCATAGTAAAGTAAAGCATAGTATCAGTTTTATGCACATATCATAGCGTCATTTAAGATATGAGTATCAATAATGATCATGATGACGACGCTACTCTCCTTGATTGACTGTACAACAGCAACAACAATTACCACAACACCATTTTCAACAACAATAACAACATATAAATACATAGTATGTATAAACACTCAGCAATTTTCACTAAAGTTCGCTGAACTCTTTAAAGCGTTTACCCACAACATCAACTTTAGTTGTCTTCGCTGTCTTCGCATTGTCTTCTTTGCAGCGGATGATCATGATAATAATGATAGAGACATGAGATAATGACAGAGACTGTATTAGGCCCGTCTCCCAAAACTACCCCCCTCTCCCCCCAACCTGTCACCTTTTAACCAACTAAAAGACGACCCTAATGCTGTCCTTGTCCTTTGTCTGCCGCATTTTCAAGTTCAAGTGCTGTGAAATATGTACAAAAGTGAAATAAACAATAATAAATGTAAAAATTTGCAACGCTTTCCTTTGTCAACAGTCGGGGTCTTGAGATTAGATCATCATCGCTGATGAGGTGAGCTAAGCGCGGGCGTTGACGATGACGATGACGGCACGATTCCAACATCCCCACAGCGGATGACAAATTACAGCTTCAAGATGACACCGGGCACATGACAGAAGACAAATGTCAGTGAGAGTGAGAACGTAGAGCGTATTTCAAGACCCACATATCTTAGGATCTACTTAGAATGACAGTCAAATGGGTTTTGCTTTGAGCTAAATGCCTCTGTTCCAGCAATTAGTTATGAAACTGGCCAGGCAACTATCAGGTAAACGCCTTAATTATACACTTGACTCTTGAAATGTGAGGTTATGTAGAGCAATTTGTGCTAAAAAAAAGTCACTAAACGGAAGAAATGTCGGTATTTAAATAAAAATAATTGATGGATTGAAAGATAGCTAAAAAACATAAGCAATGAAAAATAAGCTTATATAACCAAGTGCTGAAATTTATACTAAATGAAATGAAAAGTTAAAAAAAGTGAGGTTATGAATTGAAAAAAATGTGGAAAATGTAACGTATTTGATTAGAAAATGTAACGTATAATTTTATGAATTAGCTGATAAGTATTTCGTAAATACATAAGTAAAATACTTAATTAATGAAAAAGTGAGGTTATGAAGTAATTTGTACTAAATACCTTAGAAATGTCAGGTTAAGTATTGAAATGAGTGTCAAACAAATTCAACAAACTGACTAAATGGGTTACTGACAAATTTTAGCTTTTACAGCGAAGATAATCTGCATAATTAACGAAATTAACAAAAGAATGTGACCATAGAGGACAATAAAACCAAGTTAAGCGCAACAAAACGACAAAAAACTATAAATGCGAACTTTCTGGCCATAAAATGTTGATTTATTTCTCAAGAGGAAAACATTTAAAGAACCCAAAGAACTCATTTAACTGCAAGAGGAAAGACAAGGCCTGAAAATGAACGCTTTAAAATTTAAATGGTTAATAAAGCGATTGAGTAAAGTTTTGAATGGGTTGAAGCATGATGAATGTACATACATAGATACATACATATGTATAATATGATTACCATGTGCATTTCGTAGTTAATCAGCTTAAACTATGCTTTAACTTCACAAGCTCTCTTAGTTATTTCTCACAAATCGCATGTCTCGCATATCGTACGTCACAGCGAATCGCATTATCATTAAAGCATATGGAATTGGATGAGGTAATAGTTAGCATGAAGGTTTACCCTGTTGCGATTGCAATACTCGTCACATTTCCAGATCACATTTTCACACGCTTCTCGCACCGCATTTCTTTGTTGTCGCCTTTCCAACACTTGAAATTAAGTTGTTTTTCTTTATGTCGCATTTGAGTTGCTCTCTGCAGCGTTGACATCGTCTTTTGACTACAGAAATACGATTTAGAGCCATTTTATTTTATTATTTTCTTTTAACTATTATTGTTGTTGTTATCTGAACTGTTGTGGTCAGCATTTGTTGTAAATTTGATCATTTTGACTGGACGCTTAATCGCCTATTACCAGATATTACCGCATTTTGTGCGCCTCTAGCGCTTTCTCATGTTAATGAACAGCCCTCGTTTGCCGCTGTTTTTTTATGATCTTTTTCACGATATAGTGTTTGATCAATTATGCAAACTATCGACTAGACATGCTTTCTGTTTGTGTGTGGTCTATACACATGCACACACATCTCTACATCCATAAATACGCATACAGACACGTATACACATGCAGAGACACGCACAGACATGTTTTTGCGGAACGGAAACTCAATTCTTAACTGTCGGATTCTGATAATTGTATAATTATTGCTGTAGTTCCCATTTCCAAAGCACAAAGTTAAAGACGGTTCGACTAGCCGATACTCTGTAGTCTCAAAGGTGGGCACGAAATCTGAATTCGGGAGCACTACAACAAAAACTACAACCAGATTGGAGTCTACCTACTCTGTCGGTCACCTAAATGTGCGAACAGGTCGCACACTATGTTTGCTATGTTGTTGTTGTTAATTTTTATGACGGTCATAAATTTTAAGAGTCAAAAATGCCTCGCCACAAGCTGCTCCTGTGTTGTTGCTGTTAGCTTGCTTGCGAGTCTTTTGTGCGACTTTAGGTAGCCGCATAGGCACAAATAAAGTTGGGAGCAGCCGCTAGCTCCCGGAGCCCATGCGTGCCCACCACTGTTGTAGACTAATACAATATTCTTCCCTTAGCTCTTGAACAACTTCAGCATTTAATATGTGTCGTGCTGAAAATTTTAGAATTCATAGGTAATATATTTAAATCTAGTCGCACAAAATTTTGCATTGCTTTCTTTAAAGAAATCCGATGTTAGCAATATTTTATTTTTTTTAAATAAGAAAATGCATTTTTAGTATCATATTTCTCGTTTATAGAATTGCCAGTTGGAAGTGTGTACCAATTTTAATTGCAGTTTGCATTTACGTTTTTTTCTAAGCGTACATTTTCATTCTCATTTTTCATTTTTGCTATTCTTTTGTTTATTTGTTTTGTTGTTTCTTGAAAAACCATTGCAACTGCAGTTGAAAAACTTAACGCTCCATTCAGCTTTAAAATTGCTTTGTGCTACTTTTAAGTTGATTTTTTTTCCTCTCTTTTTTTTTGTATTTTATTTACCTTCTATTTCTTCTGTTTCTCTTCTAGCTAGACTGTGCCATTGTTTTTAGTAGAGATTTTTTTTTAGTTTTTTGCATTTTGTATTTCTAAATCGTCAATTGCATTTAACAATGAGTTCAAACGAGCTGCCAAGTTGAATTGCGGCAGGTGCAGAGTTTGAGAAGTCCCTTAGGTGGGTATTTTGAGTATCTATGTATCTTCTAGTATGTACATTGTACCAAAGTAAGTGGGTGCGATATGATTGTTATGGATGTGCTTGGCATTAAATCAAATCAGCAATAGCCATTTTTTTAGAATGTCACGACAGTCACGTTCCACTAAAGTGAATCACCCTCATTTCTCTCTTTCTTTTCTCATTGATAACCGCAATGCAGTTAAAAATACTGGACAAATAATTTTAAGCATTCGAAAATGGATCGAGTTTAAATAGACATAGGTAATAAAAAAGCTTGACAAGTGATCAAAATTTTTTTGATATAAATTTGCAAACTTTTATTTACAATTTCAGAAAGATTTATTTTAAGTTTGAATATAAGAAAGTGTTTAAAAGTAAAATATTCTCTGAAAAAGTTGTTATTTATATTTATGTAGACAATCTAAGCAATTGGAAAAAATTAAAAAATTAGATAAGACTATAATTGGACTATACAAGCAGCATATAATCAGATTTTACAAGTTTTATGATATGTTAAATGTTTTTTAAATGGTTTTTGAAATTAGTTTTTGAAATTACATTTTTTACGCGAGTGCGATAAGTTTTAACGCCGTTTATTGAGGTAGTTGTAACTGGGAGTCATCAATTTAGTCACACACATGCTCCCCCCCCCCCCTTCGGCACACTCTCTCACACACACACACACACACAAATTGCAAACGCGTGCAAAAACTTAAATGAAAAATATAATTTTGAAAAAATAAAAAAAAAAATTAATAACAAAAGCGAAAACCACTTTCAAAAGCATTGCAAATATTTATTAACAATCAAAATTTGTTGCTTTGCTTTGCCTATTGTTGTTGCCAATATTGTTGTGGTTGTTGTTGCAATTTTAATTGTTGTTGTTAATTGCCAAAGTCACAGGTTGCTCATACGCCTCAGGAATTTTAATCACTTTGTTTCTATATGAATTTTACTTTTGTTTTTAATTTTTTTATTGATTAATTAATTGTTGCTTGTTTTTTATTTGGTATTGTTGCTGGCAATTTGAATTTCTATTTCAACTTCAATAGAAAACAAAAATGTTTTCGCTTATGGATTGCAAACTGTCTATATAAGAAAATATCTATGCGAATTTCAATTCCGGGCGCTACGACTGAAGCTGAAATTGAAACTGAAACTGAGAAGGAGAAGCAGTTGAGATTGAGCTAGAAGGGCGAGGGGGGAATGAGGAATGGGGAGCTGCTTTGGGGGCATCCACCCAAGCGTCCTACTTGTTGCTGTTGTTGTTGTTGCTTGCTGCCAATTATGGACACAGTCGAAGACGTTGTTCGATTTGAAATTTCACTTTTTTTCCCCCTCTTTAGTATTTTTTGTTTGTTTCTTTTTTATTTTTTCTGTTGCGTTTGAACTTTTTTAGTTAGTCAGTTGGCATTTGGAGCGTACTGCAACTAGTTGGGGCACTCAGGCTGCAGCATGTGGCAAGTGCATGGGAATAGGATGATTTGCAATATGGCTAATAGCTAGATCCGCTCCAGCAACAACAACAACAGCAACAGCAACAACAACAACGGCAACAGCAACAGCAACAACATCATGTGAGCCAGCCAAGCAGACCAAAGTTATAATTAAAGCTTCGCTTTCACCTCGACCAATTGTCGAATACTTAGGAGTACTTACTGTGCCGCAACTACAGTAATAACAACAACAACAACATTCACTTAGAATGCATTAGTTGAGCATGCATGACTTGAAGTTATTCTGTATCTTTGTCTTTAACAAACACACACATTTATAATTGCATTTATCAGTTATGTCGCACGGTATTTTTTATCGGATCTTTAGCTAATTTTCTGAACATATAGCTGCAATATTAAAAAACAATTAAGTTAAACGTTAGAGTTTTAGCTTTTAAAATTGTCATTGTTATTTGCTTTTTACAGATTAAAAATATATTAGATCTGATATCTGATAGCCAGGTTAATTGTGTATGTAGTTAATGGAATCTGAAGTATGGAATCATGTCTATTTAAATTCTTACAAACACTGCTTACGCTTAGATAATAAAGCCATAAGGAGTGAATCACCAACACTGGCAACAAGTTTAGATTTTAAGCCGTACATAAATATAATTTATATATTTTAATGAAACACATGAAAATGATTCTCAATATATTTTTAAGGGAATATCTAGAATTTTGAGTTTGATCAACACTGATTGAGAACATAAAAACAGTTTACAATACTTTTTGACTAAATAATCTAAATTCCAGATCATACATGATTTTGTAGAGGACAAACCAACATTGTTTAATATAACAAAGTTGATCAATATGTTTTTCATATCAATATTTAGACCAACACTGGCTAAGAATAAAAAAACTGTATTTTAATAGACAGAGATACAGTTGGGAGCAGTTGTTGGCTCCCGGAGCCCATGCGCGCCCACCGCTGGTTTAAATTAACAAAGATTTAAAACATTTTTCTAGACTCTCGACGTTGACAGTTTTCCAACACTTCATCGGTGTCTACGCCAGCCCACTTGGGTGGTCGGTGGTCACAGCTTTGGGTCAAGCCCCTGCCCTCTATTCCACATTCCCAAGTCAGCACTTAAGCTACAGTGGCAGCAGTAAAACAACAGCAACAACAACAAAAATATAATAAAAAAATTAAGCTGTCAATTCGCCAGAATTAAGTTGAAACACGCATGTAGATTTTATGCAGATACAAAGACAAAGACAGAGATACATATAATATATAAGAATCGAGATAAAGATACTTCGAGTAATGTCAAGTCGAGTCGAGACAAGCTGTATCTTGAAGTTGTCTATTTGTAGATCTCCATCTCGCATGTTTGAGCAATGACCTCAACTGTTTGTTTATTGTTTTTCTTTTTGCTTACTTCAAGTTTTCTTAATTTTTTATACATATTTGTGTCGTCACGTGCGTGCACGGAATTTCTAAGAGATGTTCAGCCCCCAAAAGTAAAGACAAATGCTTTGAACCAGCGGTGGGCAAGAAATCTGAATTCGTTAGCAGCCGCTGGCTCCCGGAGCCATCGCGTGCCCACCGCTGCTTTGAACAAAGCTTAACTGTGGCTGTGAAATACCTTACTCGTAATAGAGATCAAAGTTCAGCATAAGATCAACGCTATTTCCATTTCCAGGTAAAGCATCTAATCATGATCGAGTGTTCCCGCTGACAGCTCAAGACAGACTCTTTAGTCTTTAGTCTGTCTATTCATTTAGCAGGAGTCCACAAAATGTTGGTCAAGTGCTTTGATTTCTTGCTGACCTTTTAAAAAACTCATTTGTTTGTCTATACCCTGCAGACGATCGAGCTATAGGGCATACCTGTTTGACAGCCACTCCAATCACAACGGGAAGTTTTTAACAGTTGAGGTCAAGCAGTTCACATGAATTTCTCACTCATATGAATGCTTAAAATTTATTAAATGTATTTGCAATTATTTTATATACCATAAATGTGCAAATAATATTTATTAGAGATGCAGATTCAAAATGGCTTACACTTGCTATCTTAAATTTGGTGACAAAAGTGAAAAATACTAAACAAGAAACAAGTGGAAAAGGCTACAGGCTACAGGCTATTGCATGCTTTTAGGCACTTACATTGCTTAAAAAACTTAAATCAGCCATTACCACCATTCTATTTGTACGATCTTGTTAAAATTTAGTAGGATGATAGGTAATAATAGTAGTTAACGTTAATTAGTAAACAAAATCCTAAAATCTTAATGTTTAAAAATGTTTAATGTTTAAAAATATCAATGGCTATTTTTACAAATAAAAAAACAAGTATGTAAATTTGGTATAATTTCCAAAAATGTACTTAGAAAATGAGCACATAAAAAAAATGAAAATTCAGAAGAATTAAATTGGATAAATTATACTAAAGTAAAGACAATGATTTATTGCCCAGTGTTATCAATTTACAAAATGTCTTAAATTCGTATGTAAGGGGGGTATCTATCAGTCGAGCATTTGCCTTGTTGTCCAAGTATTTTAAACAAGAACTGTCCAATACAATGCTATTATACCACATTCATTTGCATACAGGTATTTTTAACGGTTGCTTAACTTCAGATTGACGATAATTCCAGCAATTTGGCACGAGCGAGACACACGATTTTTCTTTTTATTTTTGGGATCAACATCGCAGCTGCTGCCCCCCTCCTCTGCCAAATGCATGCGTAAGCAGTTGGAGCTGAGTGAGGGGGGATTACGAATTGGAAGCCCCCTGCTGTGGAAATGCTTATGAGACATTGTTGTTGGTTTGGTTATCTCATCGAATCGAATCGCCTCGAAGCCCATTTCGAAATGCAGCAAACGGTAATCCAGAGGATCGCCATTGTTATCGAGCTTATCGATATGTTATGCCTCACTGGGCAGGCAGTTGCCTATCGATTTGATTGAATGTCGATTGTTTTCATTGAGTCGCTTTGAAAGTCAAAACCCCATTGACATTGACTTGAGCTGCTGCTGCAGGGTTAAGAGGAAGCGCGGGGCGCGGGGTGCGGGGCGAACTGGGGGCTGTCTAACTGTTCCGTTTATCAGCCAGTTAAAAAATTAATTATGTAGACTTACCCTTGATAGAACGCGTGCGGCAAAAGAAGATCAAGTTTAATTCCTAGTTTATTATAAGTATTTCTTCCTCTCTCTCTCTGTTGCTCACTTGCTGTCTCTTGCTCAAATCTCTAAAAAAAACTTTATAATGTAAACAAAATCAAATTCAACATTAATTTAAACACTAAGCGAGTTTTTATTGCCGCGTCTTCAACTCAAGAAGTAGAGGGCGAAACAGAAGAAGCAACCATAAAAAAAAATAATACATTGAAAAATCATAAATAAATCGTTTATAAATGCAAAAAAAACTCAAAAAAAAAAAACAAATAAATGCAAGCAAATTTTTGTTTGCTTTTTAAACCACGCGACGGCGCGTACGAAAACAAAAACAACAAATACAAAAATTGAACAAAAAAAAAAAAAGAAATGAAAATAACAACAAATCACATTAAAATGGTCTTGAGTATCGTTGGTATGTGGAATGTAACCGTACAAGTTTGGGTCGGTTTCGGTTTCTGTTTTATTTTCTTTGTTTTTGTGTGTTTTTCGTTTTGTTTTTGTTTTTCTGTTTACCAATTTCACACACAGTTTGACCGCAACTTGACGATTCGTGTTTCGACTGCGAACGACGACAGCGACAGCGACTGCAACTTCGGCTTTTGACTTCGTGTATATTCGGTCGCGTCACGTAATTGCCGCGACTTGAAAAGTTTCGACTTGGCGCGTTGAGTTCGAACCGAAGACTGTCTGAGCTGCGCAAGCTGCACGAATTCTGCTGCGCCAACTGAGCTCTGCTGCTGCGCAACCGCTTCGTTAAGTTCGTTGACGAAGGCGGACTTCGTCTTTCGTTGCGGCATTCGGCTAAAGGCGACAAAATATCAAATCAACGCCATGTGATCCTCCTTTTGCTTTGATTTCGTGTTTTGCCAACATTTCTTGCAGTTGTTTTCCTTTTTGTTTTCTTCGTTTTTGCTTCGGTTTTTCAACAGGTTTTACAGTTGCTTTTTGCAGCTCGTCCCGATGTGCTAGTTTTTGGCCATAACCAAATCAGTTGCCAAATGTGACAACACAAAGTGTATTTGAAATATACAACAGACAAAAGCTCACAGCTTTGGCACTATAAAGAATGCACTTGTTTCTCCTCTTCTCTTTATATGCACAACAATTTCAAAGATCTTTAAGATGCATGAATACATATCCTTATCTTTTTCATACAAAATGTATCTTCTTATTTATACGCATTCTTTTATATTTCGTTATCAATGGGTATAAAAGCATTATAATCTGATTTATAGACTGAACATGAGCGTCAGTTTATCTAAAGCTGTCCAGATACACATACAATAAATGAGGAATCATAGAAAACATAAAGAATTTAATTCATTTGCATCCAGATTGAATTGGAGGTCGACCGTGCAACTAATAAGGAAACATTATGTTGGTTTTTCTTATGTACCTTCTCCTTCCCCTCATGCCCATGTTGTATCTGTACAATAGTTAAAAGTATCTGAAACTGCATAATACATTCAAGTATCTGTATGCATTAATTTGAGTATTTGCCTTAATTGTTGCTCGCATTTCTGATGATATCTGCAATTATATCACAAATTATTTGTATTTGTATCTCTGTTTCTTAGTGTATATTTCAAGTAGAATCTTTAAAATTGAACTACACTTGATCTCTTAGAATTTGCATATAACGTAAATTTGCGAATACAGTTGAACTCCCTCTAGCTCGAGCTAAATGAGTGACTGTAAAATTAATAAACTTAAAAAAATACCACTCTATAAGTCGTATATCTCCATATTTCGAACCTTTTCTTTGGATAATGGTGATTCGAGTTAGGAAAGTTCGACTGTATATTTAAATATGTTTTTTTTATCTTTTTAGCTTGAAATTATATAATTGAATTTTATTGTTAATTTCACATCAACTTTTTGAATTTCATTTGAATATTTAAATAGTTAATTATATAATTTAAATATTAATTATATGTATAGTGATCATTATGTCTTCCAGCATCTTCATGTATCTGTATCTGTATCTCCATCTGCATTTGCATCTGTTTCATTTTGTTGTCGCTTTGCATCTGCAATCCTTGTTCAATTTTGCAGCTTGACATTCGCACTGGAAAAACTTGTTTTTGTTTTGTTTTTTTTTGCGAATGTTGTTGCTTTTGTTGTTGCGATAGTTGTTATTGTTGTTGTTGTTGATGATGATCAAAGCCAATAGCAAAAACCAATTTGAGCCCGCTTCTCACGTTTCCCAATCGCTTGGCACGGGCTTCATTGAAAGTTTTTCAAATTTTCAGCAAACACACACATGTATGTGTGTATATACATATATAAATATGTACATATGTATGTAGTTGCAGTCACATGAGATTTTTCCTGAAATCGATAACAGGTTTTTGGGCCTCTGCCTTGTGTTTAGGCCTTGTCTTCTCTTGGCCTGGCCAATTCCAATTCCAACGGCTGCAGCAGAAAGTTTTTCTCTTTGCCGTTTTTCCTCATCTTCCTCTTGTTTGTTTTCTCATTTTGTGGCCCGGACCTGAAGCTCATTGAAGTGCAGCCAAGTTGCGGTCAGAAATATGCGGATGACAACCAACAACTTTATCTCTGTCTCCATCTCTTTCTTCCCCCCCTTTTGCTATCACCATCTCGTGCTCGTTCTCTTTCTCTTTCTCTTGCACTAAAGTGCAACTGTATTGGCCTCCGTTCCGGCCTAGCTGCCTTACAGTCAGCTCTAAAATTGCCCGTCATCATCGGGTGCATTCCAAAGTGACCAGGTTCTCTTCTCTTTTGGCCCACATTGGCCACATTGGCTTGGCAAAGCCGCCAGCTTACAGCTACCAACTATAATGTCGACTGTCGACTGTCGTCAGTCGCCAGTCGTTGGGGGCAATCCGCTTAAATGGGCGTGGCATTGCCACACTGCAATTGGAGCAAAGCTGCATCAAATATGGCACAACTCGCGATCCCAGCAATCCCAATTCCCCATTTCCAAATCCAATTCCAACTTCAATTCCAAATCAATTTACAACAGCGGTGGGCACACAATGGCTCCGGGAGCCAGCGGCTGCTAACGAATTCAGGTTTCGTGCCCACCGCTGCTTAACAAAGAAGGCAATTTCAGCTGTCCAATTTCTAAATCAATCATTTGAGTTTGATGTTTTGATACAACAAAATTCATCAAACAATTGTAAGAGTGACTGCAAAAAAAATGTTTTCAAAAATCTCCTGACTAGCATTTTTATTAAGATTTATTTATAAAAATTGCTAAAAGGCCATTTTTTGTGTAAATAGTTTGAAAAAGCGGTTCAAATAGTCCATTTTATCTATTTTAAAACAAATCATGAAAAATACTAGCCAGAAGATTTTTGCATTAAAACATTTTTTGTTTGGGACCGACTAAAAAAGTTGAAAAAGTAGACGTATACGAAAAGTTCGAAATTTTCAATGGGTACTTAATGGGTTAATACAAGTTTTGAATCATTTAAACGGAATTTAAATGACCTTTCCAAAAATATTTTTTTGTCTATAAAGACTTGACTTACACTAGTTGTTTAAGTAAAAAACGGGTGTACGGATAAATGTTGAGCAGACTGTAGCAATTTCAAAATTTAAAAAAAACATAGCTAATTCAAAACTGAACAGATTTTCAAGCGAAATGTCATTTTGCTCATGGCTTGACCTCTTAATTAATAGTGCATTTAATAATACTATACTTAATATTTTTGAAACAAAAATTTCCAACTCTCATTGCTTTGTCAAAACTTAATCGATTTCCTTAACGGAATGACAATTTTATCCTTGTTTGATCTCTAATTTGATTCAGCAACAAAGTTTTTTTTCATTTGAATAATTTAAATTTTCTAACACTGTCAAATTTATTATTATAATTAAGATTTCAATTTAAAAAAAATATTGAAATTAGTGCTCATTATCTCGGTTTTTGTTATTGTCGATTTTTCAGTTTAATTTAAAATCCTAATCCCACACTTACACTTAAATACAAGTACAATGCCCAAGTACTCTTATATCTTTGAGTAAAAGCTTTCCATGATCATAACATTTCAAGTTGGCAATCATCTGAAATTATTTATAGAATCTGCTTGGAATTTAAAGAATGCCAACTGGAGAATCCCACTCCGATTGGCACTCCCAATTGGAATTCGAATCACCCACGCAAATTTTGTTGTCTGTACGCTTTTGATGTCAAGCAACAACAACACGAACCGAGACAACAACAATTTAAGAAAATACTCGCATCTTTCACTTGACAAGTTGTTGGCATTTTGAAACACGTTTACAGCTCGTTGTTGTTGTTGTTGCTTACATACGAGTATTTTCGCAGCAAACGGGTTTCAAAAACTTTTTAACTTGTTAATAGTTATTTTTTGTTTTTGTTTTCTTGAATACCCTCTAAATGCAAATGGTGTAAAAAGGGTGTATACAATACGAACAGTTGAAGGACAGCTGCGACTCTATAAATAATTACAATAGTTAAAAGTATCTGAAACTGCATAATACATTCAAGTATCTGTATGCATTAATTTGAGAATTTGCTTTAATTGTTGCTCGCATTTCTGATGATATCTGCAAGTATATCATAAATTATTTGTATCTGTATTTCTGTTTCTTAGTGTATATTTCAAGTAGAATCTTTAAAATTTATCTACGCTTGATATCTTAGAATGTGCATATAACGTATTTTTACGAATACATTTGAACTTCCATAACTCGAACTTCTATAACTCGAATTTCCCTCTAACTCGTGCTAAATTAGTGACAGTAAAATTAATAAACTTGAGAAAAAGAACTCTATAAGTCGTATATCTATATATCTCGAACATTACTGTATAAATATAATATAATTTGTCACTTAGGATCTTAATCCTAACCTAATTTTATAGAAACTAACCTCAAATTTTTGAAAAATAATGTTCCGAATTTAACTTTTTCTACCTATTATATTATTTCCTGTATTTTATTATCTGATGGTATGCATTTAATTACAATCACAATCTAAAGAGTAAACAATAAGAACAAAAAGTAAATACAGAGTATCTGCCATTCGATCAGAGTTCTCTCTGTGTGATACCCTTTTTTTAGTGCTTCTGCTGTTTGCATAAATTTAATTATAATCACAACACAAATGAATAACAAAAGGTAATTACAGGGTATATGCTAGTCGAGCAGAGAGTCGTCTTTGTTAATCCTGTTTGTTCCTCTGCTCAATTAAATTGTAAACAAAACCCAAAAAATTAATAAATAAACAATATAACTCAATACAGGGTATCTGCTGGTTCTTCGTTATTTTTAACAACAATTAATTTTCTTTTATTTGCAAAAAAAAAAAATATATACTTACAATTAAAAAAAAAATTACAAATATTGCAAAAAAAAAATCAAATGAAAGAGCTAAAAATTGTTGGTGTTGGTGTTGTGTTCCTCTAGAGCAGCGGTGGGCACGCCATGGCTCCGGGAGCCAGCGGCTGCTAACGAATTCAGATTTGGTGCTCTGGGGTGGTTTGGCTGCTTAGTTGGTTTACCAGCCGCCGCCGCCCGAATAGGCGTTGGCCGACGCCTTGGCATAGGCATTGCTGTGGCCGCCGGACCCGTAGCTGTAGCTGTTGGCGCTGCTGCTGGCGTAGGCATTGCTGCCACCACCGCCACCGCCACCGCCGCCCCACTGTGGACCGCCGCCGCCACCTCCGTGATAGCCGCCGCCGCCTTGATGTCCGCCGCCACCGTGATAACCGCCTCCGCCGCCGCCTTGATATCCACCGCCGCCTTGATATCCACCACCGCCATGATAGCCTCCTCCGCCGCCGCCGCCGTGATAAACGGGCACTTGCTTCACCACATACACCTCAATGCTGGGCGCTGACTTGTGACCGTAGCCACCGCCACCACCGCCTCCATGATAATTGCCACCGCCACCGCCTCCATGGTAGCCACCTCCTCCGCCGTAGCCACCTCCTCCGCCGTAGCCTCCTCCTCCGCCGTAGCCACCGCCACCACCGCCAAAGAGCAGCTTCTTCTTAAACTGCAGCAAAGAGGGCGTGGCCAGAGCAAGGCAGCTGGCCACAAGCACAAAACTCAGCAAGATGCCCGAATATTTCATGTTATTTGCACTTTGCACTTTCGAGTTCCGGCTTCAAAAATGAAAAACAAAAAAAAGGGTATAGAAATACTTTTGTTTGCTGTGTTTACAAGTTAACTGCAAGTGCTGCTGTTGGCCAACTAATCGACAGGCGGCTCATCACATTCCAATTTATAAAGATTCTCAGCGGCCGTTAAAGTCGTCATCTACCTTAGTATACGTTGTTGTTGTTGTTGTTGTTTTACACGCCGGATGCAACACTATACACTTGTATATTAGCACTTTCCCAGCAACAACAACAACAATAGAGGCAACAACTACAACTACAACTGTTGGCATTTACTAATCCATCGAGCAGCGCATCATCACACGCTTTGCCAACTCTCAGTTCTCCTAAAAGCACTTTAAATTATTTATTTTGGTAATAATCGTAGTGACTATCAGAAATAATCAAAAATAATATTTTTAAGTAGTCGAATTATTTTTGTTTATTTTTTGATTATTTTTGAATAATTTTAGATTATTTCTGATTTTTTGTAACCATAATCATTAAATAACACTGTGCAAGTCCAAAAAAAAGACATGACCAAATTCAACGGTTTCCCCCTATTTCGGGTCCTACGAATCGAACTGCATCATTAGTTTTTTGAGTTACAATGATGGTTTCATACAAAATTTTTCGCGCAAGTTTTTGAACAAGTTCAGGCTGTAGCTTGTACGGTATTGGTTTTTTTGGTTAACTTTCTTCAGCAAGGTTGCCTAAAATAGTTCAGGCTACAAGTTTGCAGAGCATACGGAACCTCCAAACTGTTGTTTTGGAGGTGTTTTGGGTAAATTTGTCAATTTTCTGAAAACTATTGCTTACTTTTAGGCTGTGTCAGAAAAATCACAAATTCACCTAAAACACCTTTAAAACAACAGTTTGGAGCTTCCGTATGCTCTGCAAACTTGTAGCCTGAATTATTTTAGGCAACCTTGCTGAAGAAAGTTAACCAAAAAAACCAATACCGTACAAGCTACAGCCTGAACTTGTTCAAAAACTTGCGCGAAAAATTTTGTATGAAACCATCATTGTAACTCAAAAAACTAATGATGCAGTTCGATTCGTAGGACCCGAAATAGGGGGAAACCGTCGAGTTTGGTCATGTCTTTTTTTTTTTTTGAAAAAAACTATCACAGTGTAATTGGCCAAAACCGAAAATAATCGCAATCATTAGTTCGACTTTTAAACAAAAATAGTCTAATTACTAATGACTATTATTAATAATCATTACTTAACAGATATGTTTTGTGTCTTGCTTATTTTTTTTAAATTTTCTGCTAATTTCATATTTACAAAATTATATTTCAAATATTAATCAATCTCAAAATATCACTCATACGCCATGTTCATCAAACTAAAAAAATGCTCAGTTGTATTAATATCGGCGAATTTAATTTTGAAAATAATTTAAAATAATAGTCACAAATGTTTTCTATTTTTAGAGACTTTCTTTTAATATTTTTGCCCAAGCTGGATTTTTAATAATTGCAAAGGCAATTCAGCTTAACAATATCACTCATACTACGCGTTGTCTCTGAAAAAAAGTGCTTATACCATTTTCAAAATACAGTCGCTCTTGCCTAACTCGAATCACCATTATCCAAGCAAAAGGTTCAAATTATGGAAATATTCTTTTTACTAAGTTTATTCAATTCGAGTTGTAGAAGTTCAAGTTATGGAAGTTCAATTGTAGCTTAAAATTGTAATCAAATATTTGTAATATTTTTTAAATTAAGAATCACAAATATTTTATACATTTAATCCATTTTTTCATCAATATTTCGTCGTATTTTGAATTGTTGTTGATAAGATGCAATATCACACATACGGCATGTTGACCAACAAAAAGAGTTATTGTTGCAGATTTTGTGCTTTAAATTTAATTTAATTAATTTAAATTTAATCAAATTTGAATGTAGTATGGTGAATGAAACTAAACAAACCTTTGCCGTAGCGCATTCACTAAATAAAAAAACAATCCTAATCAATTACATGCATAGTGCTTGTTAAACCTCGGAAAATCCCTCTTACTCATCTTCCATGCTAGAGAGAGCAATCGAGTTTTTGTCATACTCAAAACTGATGATACATTCTTGCTCTCTCTTTCTCGCTTGCACCTACGCTCTGGCTGTTTGGTTCTCTCGCTCTATAGCTAAACAATTGTTTGAAACTTTCAGTTAACAAAGTGAAACCACCTAGATTTGTTTACGATCAGTAGATAAATCATGACCGAAAAATAAATTCCCTACTAGCTGAAATTAAAAATAGGTATCTTAAAATTAAAGTTGGGTGCAATAAGATTCTATAACAATTGGATTTTCTGTAAAAGATCCCATGGGATCTACTATCAAGCTTTTAAGCAGTTATAACGCTTGCGACTATCGCATATGCCCGACGCCAGAGGGCGCTTAGCTGTTGAGGTAGTCCGGGAATATGGCATTAATCACGGGGCTCCACATCTGAAAACAAAACAATAAAACGAAAAAAATAACTAGTTATGCGCTGTACCCAAGGGATAATTTGCTGGAAAATCCCCCACCCAAGAAGTCACCCGATCAGATGGGATCAAATTCTGATTTAAGAAAACATTGCTCGGTTATTTCATAAAATATATAGGCATGTTTATATCCATATAGATATACACAGATATATTGTATATATACTATATATATGTATTTGTTGTAGTTCATCTGTTGTTTTTCATGACATTTTGGAATGATTATAATGTATTACATCAGTAATATGTGTGTGTGTGTGAGAGTGTGTGTGTGTGTGAGAGTGTGTGTGTGTGTGAGTGTGTGTTGTGGCACAGTCCACAGAATTACAACTAAATGAAGACTAATCATAAACTCACTGTGTGTATATGTATGTATGTTGGTTTTCTCATTTTTATCATAAATTTTTTTTTTTTAATTTTTATTGTTTTTTATTCATATATCTTTTCAGATGTGGAGAGGAAAGTTTCAGTTTTAATCGCTACATAGGCACGTCAGTTCTATTTGTTTGTTTTCTTGTTGTTTATCAATCAATTTCATTTTGTTTTGCTTATAAATTAATTTTTGTATTGCATACAAAAGCTGGAAAAAATATAATATTAATATTAATAATAATAGTAAAATTAAATTAAATTAAACAAAAAAATACTAGCTATATACATTCTTATTCTTCATTTTCATTTTAATTTTCATTTTCATTTCCATTTTGTTTAAGTATATAATGTAGTTAATTTAGCTTGATTTAGTTTAGTTTAATTTAGCGCTGCTGTTACAATTTCAAATTGTTCACTTTATAAAAATACTAATTATCGAACTAGTTATCGATATACGCACTCTCTTTCGCTCTCGCTCTCTCTCGTGCGTTCGCTCTCATTGTTTCTATCGACCTAAAGGATTAAATACAAGCTTAGCTGCAAAATACGATCGTTCGAATTCGATCAAAAAAATAAACTTTATATATTTAGATATATGTATGTATATGTATGTGTGTATGTATGCGTGTGTGTGTGTATACGTATATACTGTAAATAAATACAATTCTTATCATTATTAAATGTAATTCTTGTCTTGTCGCTTTTCTGTTTTTCTTGTTTACTAAATTGGCTAATTTAACATTGTTCGCTTGTCTTAAGTGTGTGATGATGATTGTGTTTGTGGGTGGTGTCTGGATGTGTGCTGCTCATACAGTATGTCAAGTAATTGTTTTGACAAACAAACAATCGTTTATTTTTTTTTATTTCTTTAATATGTTCCAAGAACAATAAGCAACATTAATAAAATGAGAAACAGAAAAAATTATGTTTTTTTTTTTTGCACATTTTTGTAGTTTGTCAAAACATTTGCCTGACCAACTGTATATAGCCTAATACCTCTAAATGTATCAACAAATATGCTGCTATTGCACCCTGTCGTTTAGGCCAGGTTGTTGTCGTAACTGTTGCTGTTGTTGTTGTTGTAATTGCACTTATGTTAACTAGTTTATAACACAAAATATAAATGTCTTAATATTGTTAATTATTTGATTTTTGTTTTGTTTTGTTCTCTGTTTGTTGTTGTTTGTCTCTGTTTTGTTTCGCTTTCCATTTTGTTCCTTTTATGCATAATCATAAACATAATCAAAATAATTAAAATTAATAATAATAATAATATTAATAATAATGATAATTCATAATAAAGATAATTCACTAAAATCAGAATTCAGTACTTTAATAAATTGCAAATTACAATTTATATGCGTTGTGTGTCTCTCTTTCTTTCTTCCTTTTCTTTTCTAATCATTTTGTTTAATGTCTTCTTGTTTTACTTTTTCCAGAAAAAAAATATATGTAATGCTAAAAAATAGAAAATAAATTAATGTTCAGTTAACAATAACCATTCACATTCACATTGCATATTCACATACATTCGTTTAGTATGTTTAGCATATAATAAATACTAGACATTAATGAATTTAACTACTAGAATTATTAAAGTTATACATTTATCATTATTTAGCGGCGCCAGAGTTAAAAAAAAGTCCAAAATGTTGCAACTATTCACTAAAAATTGATCAAATTTAAATTAAATAATAAAAATGATAATCATAAAATACCGACAAAGAAAAGCCTTTATATTTAAATACAAAATATTATTATGGAAAATTAACCAAATGGTTGGTTTTTTTTTTTTCGTTCTATGCTTATCCTTTTTTGTTTTTGGAATGACCGCTTTGCGTGTGTGTGTGTGTGGGAGTGTGTGTGTGTGTGTGTGTGGGAGTGTGTGTGTGTGTGTGTGGGAGTGTGTGTGTGGGAGTGTGTGTGTGGGAGTGTGTGTGTGTGTGTGTGGGAGTGTGTGTGTGTGTTTGTGGGTAAAGTCTTACATTCTAGGAATGCATATTATATAGGCGCTATATATGCGTTGTTGTTGTTGTTTTTATAACGATCTAATACAAAATATACATATTTATATACTATATTTATATGTGTGTGTTTAAATATATAGAATAGAATACATTTCATGTAGTTTTATGCAGCGCGTGATTTGCACATTTAAATACTATATAAAAAATACAAATTGTTATTGTTATTGTTATTGTTGCTGCTGTGCATGTATCTGTATGTGTGTGTGTGTGTTGTTTATATGTGTGTAATACTTAAAGAAATAGGGAAAGTGCGTTGGGCGGGACCGGGAGGCATTTCAGTAACGTCCTTGTCACAGTCACAGTCGCAGTCACAGTCGCAGTGATTGTTATCGTCTTTTAGCTCCTTGCCACGATAAAAGCATGTGATTTTTTCTAATTCTTCTTTTCATTCCCAACAAAATTTACTGTAACAATATTTCTCAGAAAGTTTGGGTTTACTGTCGGTACAAAAATTCTCATTCTCATTCTCAACATCTTTAACTTTTTTATAGTAACTTTAACTTTTTTGTAGTGCTGGAAACAAAATAGAAATACATTTTTTAAAAGCCTAAATAACATTTTTGCAAAATAAATTTGTGGCTTTCCCCTTTTCTTTATAATATTGCATTATTTTAAAAGATTTAAAGATTTGAACTTAAGGTAAACTCTAATACGATTAACTATATAGATATAGTACATGTAAATATCTGTTAACATTTAGAAATTTTGAAAATTCCATTGTTTACAACTGAAAATTTACAATTTGACAATAAATAATGGCAAAGTAAAAAAAAATAAACAAATTAATTGAAATGTGCAAAATGTTGATAAGCTTAAATCTCCTTAAATGGGTTTCTACAAAATTTGAAGATCGATTTCAAGTTGATTATAAAAAATATAAAGTTTTAGCTAAGGTGTGAACAAAATCGAATACAATGGGAGTCTCGTGGAAAGGGATTATTTATCGTGTTGTGCAGCAATTGTTATCGTTATCGTTATGTAGCGTCTTTTCGTCATTGTTAACGTCAGTTCAGTAATCGTTATCGCAATCGCAATCGTTATCGTTTGCGTTTTTGCGTTATCGCAGCGTAAAGGCACTGAGAAAATGTGGTACGCCCAAATCGAGCTGCTGCTGCTCATAGGCCTCATCAACGATGGCCCCCACGCCCCCGCCAACAGCACTGACGCCGCCATTGACATTGGGCATCGCAAAGTTGCCACCGTTGGCGGCCAGCGTCGCTGCCGCAGCAGCAGCAACAGTTGCCGCCTTCAGTTGACTGATGGCCAACATTGGTGGCTTATCGCCCGGTTTCCAGCGCCGATGGATGCCCATCGATTTGAGTTTCTGGCAAACGGACGACGGCGATATATTGATGCCCTTCTCGGCGAGACGGGCGGACACCTTCCAGTACTGGATGTTGCTGTCCTCCTTGATCAGTTCGAGTATTTCACGTGTGATCTCCTTGTCGCGCAGTTCCCGCTCGGCGGCCTTTAAACGGCGACGTGGATGCAACAATTTACCACCATTGTGTTGCTGCTGTTGCTGTTGTTGCTGCTGCTGTTGTTGTTGCTGATAATGTGATGTGTCTGCCGTTGTGTGACGCAATTGTTGCTGCTGCTGCTGTTGTTGCTGTTGCAACAGCAATTCCTGTTGCTGCTGCTGACGTTTCTGTTGCTGCTGCTGTTGCTTGAGCAGCAATTGTTGCTGCTGCAATTTCTGCAATTCCTGCAATTCCTGCAATTCCTGACGTTGCAGCTGTTGATGACGCTGCTGTTGTTCCTGTTGCTCCTGCTGCTGTTGTTGCTGCTGCTGTTGTTGCTGTTCCTTGGCAGCTATTGCCGCTGCCTCGCTGAGACGCACATCGTCCCTCCCTTCGGAGCGCTTGTTGCGATAGGAAAGGGGCACCCCCTTCAATATGGCATCCCGCACCTTCCAGGCCGTCATCTGTGAGACATTCAATGCACGCGCTATTTCCATTGTCGACGAGTTTTGGGCCACCAGCAACTTGGCCATCGCATATTTCTCATCATCAATGAAGACATTCGGTTTGCGAGGTTTCTTTCCTGGCTGATGGATCTGTGACAGCGACTGTTGTTGGTGTTGCTGCTGGTGTTGCTGCTGATGATGTTGCTGATGATGTTGCTGCTGCTGCTGCTGGGCAGGCGCCGTTGCATTGCTGCTTGTGCTGCCATTGCTGTCAACGAGACAGAGAAAGAAGCAGTTAAAGAGCAGCTAAAGAGAGAGATAAAAGATACGACTTACCTCTCGTTGCTGTTCATTGGCGGCATGGAGCGCAGGGACAGATTGACAGGCAAAGAATGACTGAAAATTGAAGAAAAATAATTGAATTAGTTTGGTGACAAATAGAGGGAGTGAGAGCAATAACGAAAGAGCTAACAGCAATACTTTAATAATGTACAACAAATAAACAAAGTGAATGCTTTGAATTTTTCAAAAGAAATGCCGAGTTTATTGTCCGATAATAAAGAGATTTCCGCAAAGTAGTTAAAATAAAAATAAAATAAATAATTAATGATTTAATAAATAAATTCACATTTGAAATGACTTATGGATGCAGAATTCAAAACCTAAATGACTTACAAATGAGACGGTATAAGTTGCAATCAAAAAAGAAACGTGTACGAGTCGAATGTTGTCGGTAATCGAAAATCGATGCGCTGGTATCGACAATCGAGTGCTTATCGATTAATGAAAATCTATTCATAAAATCCTTTCAATTTATTCACTCAATACACTCATTTCATTCAATTCATTCATTCATTCATTCAATTCACTCATTTCATTCAATTCATTCATTCAATTCACTCATTTCATTCAATTCATTCATTCAATTCATTCATTCAATTCACTCATTTCATTAAATTCATTCATTTCACCCAATTCATTCATTCAATTCATTCAACACATTCAATTCATTCATTCAATTCATTCAACACATTCAATGCATTCATTTAATTCACTCATTTCATTAAATTCACTCAATTCATTCATTCAATTCACTCATTTCACTCAATTCATTCATTCAATTCATTCATTCAATTCATTCAATTCAATTCAATTCATTCATTCATTCACTCATTTCATTCAATTCATTTATTCAATTCATTCATTCAATTCATTCATTCAATTCATATTTTTTAACAGATAGTGTTGGTAAACTTCAGTGAAGTTCAGTGTTGGGCACAGTCTTACACGCGTGCGAATAAGCTGTTCGATTCACTAATACACACATGAATCCCGAGCGCAGCGAACAGAGTGAAGTCAGTCGCAGCTAGGACGTCGAACGGGGAGGTTGTGCGCGCTTGGCTCATTTTATGTACTGAAAGAAATGGCTGAGCTCTATTTGATATTCAAAAAATTGTTTTCTTAAAATTTTTATTGCAAGCGATAATTATTGGTTTGTGTCAATGTAGTTGCGTTCTATATAGAGTTGAAAGTTAAGAGGCATAATTTTTGGTGTTATTTGCAGTACGAAAATACCGACCGCAATCTGCCACATTGTATTGTCGCAGAAGTTTAACTTTTTCTTTCAGTGCAGTGCAAAGACAACTTGAGAAATCAAGCGACACAGATATGCTCTCGCTGAAGGCAAGCTGTGCACTGATTCAAATCGAGAGTTCGCTGCAGCTTTCGGAAAGTGTCGGCTCGTGTCTGTGTGAGCAACCGATAACGATTCGATAAACGTGCCCATCACTGCTATACATAGCGTTGAATGTTATTTGTTATCGGTTATCTATTACGAATGTCGGCTATCGATAAATGTTTATTGGCAATTGATAATCGATTGCAATGCACGTCTTTATTTTATGATCGTTTAGACGGCAAATGTTATCGACTATCGGTTATCGATTATCGAACTTACATGGCTGTCAATGCCCGTCTTTACATTTTTTTCGATTCGACGTCAAATACTATCGATTATCGACCAGCGGTTATCGGTTATCGAACTTACTTGGCTGCCGAGACAACGGTGGGCGGATAACGCGTCAACATGGGAAGCGTTCCATTATGTGCGGCCTTCTGCTGTTGCTGTTGTTGTTTCTGCTGCTGCTTATGTTGTTGCTGTTGCTGTTGCTGTTGTTGCTGTTGTTGTTGTTGCAACTGCAACTGCTGAGCATTGACAATGTGGGGAAAGCGTTGGCTCTCGGCCAAGAGACGCTGATAGGCCTCGACATCGGCCCGTGCGGGCAGCATCGGTGGCGGCGACAGGGACAATTCACGTTTGGAGCGATGCTCATGTCCATGATCCATGTCCGCTGCATCTGGCATGGGACTGTGCACATCCTCCAGTTGGGCGCGCATATCGTAACCGTTGTGCAGTAGACCACAGACATCATCATTGTCGCCGGCATAGCCCGCCGTCTCCTCGGCTCCAATTTCGCCAGCGCCAGAGCCATCGACCCCATCACCCTCAACATCGCCATCGAGCTCGGGATCGAGATCATCATCGATGGTTAGGCCAACATGCTGCTCATCCTCGCTGTCCACCTGCTCCTCCTTGATAAGGCCGAGTCCCAAATGGCCATAAGGCAGCGATAGATGCTGTTGACGCTCATGTTCCTTCAGCTGTTGTTGGAGTTGCTGCTGCTGCTGCTGCTGCTGCTGCTGTTGCTGTTGTTGCTGCTGCTGCAATTGCTGTTGCAGTTGCAATTGTTGCTGCTGCTGTTGCTGCTCCTCGGTCGCCTGATCCACGACACGCTCATGCAGACTGACCCCATTGACGAGACTCTTGCGCAGTCGCCAGGCAAAGGTGCGCGAAATGTTCAACTCGTTGGCAATGACGGTCGTCGTCGCCTCCCTAAGGATCAGCTGCTTGGCCAGAGCAATTTTCTTGGCGTCCAACTTGATGCGAGTGCGTCCCTTGCGCTTGTTCGTCAGGCTGAGTCTAAATCGGGCAGAAAAACAAATCAAACATTGACGTTAATCCAAATTATGAATCAAGTTTTTAATCGAAATGCTGAAATCGCCACAACAAAAATCGATTTATCTACAAATCGTTAAAAACTATCGACTTGTGGATTTTTCAATATATTTTCAGATCACTAAAATTTAACTAGAGAAAGTGTTACAAATTGAAAAACTAGCTCGATTAATATATAAAAATATCATCGAGTTAAAGAACCTAAAAGATACATTGTGACCTAAAATTTAAAAAAAAAAAAAAAACACTTTTAAGTATTTTTCCTAGTATTTTATTTAGATTTTGGTGGTCGTGGGAACATTTTTAAATCAATTTTGATGTCCGTAAGGATAATCAACTACATTTGAAATTCCAAAATGGCCAAAACCAAAAAGAAATTTCTAAAATAGCTCTCATATTTACCATCTGATAAATATGCAATTTCAAAAAAAAAACTGTGAAACTTAAGAAAAGCAATATCTTTCAAGTTTTTTGATTAAATCCAGGTTGGACAAACAGGCATGGCTATATAGACTCGTATGTTTATAATAAAAAAAGATACATATAATTTAGAGACTTGGAAAATTCTTTCTCTGCGCGTTAAACACATCGTTACAAAGTTATAATACTCTTAAAACCTTGATGGACTTTAAGCACTCACTTGCGATTGTTCAGATGCAGTGCACCATTATCCGGCGGCGGTTTGCGAGCTGCCAAGCGCTTCGGAAAATTGTTGAACTGCACAATGTTCTGTTTGAAGAGCTGCTGCAATGGCCTACAATTGGAATAATTAAGCGATTACTTAACGATCTTTTTAATGTTTCCTTCGATAATTATTTACATTTTGGCCGCCTTGGAGGGGCAACCGGTGCGCTTGTGCCAGCCCAGATGATGGCCGGTGGGAAAGAGGACATGGCAATCGGAGCACTGCATGGGACGACTGCAAAGAGTAGAGGCATCATTAATAAGAAGTCCAAGCTGAATACTAATATATCAATATTAAGTCGATAATTTAGAATATTTTTATTTTGCACATAGTTTAAATTATTAAAAAAAATTATAATTACATGTCTTTTTTATAATTGTAGATATCAGATCAACTATAGTTGAATCTATTCATAATTTGAACTTACTTTGAATCATACAAAACTTTTCTTAACTTTTTATTTTTTGTAAGTCTAATTTTTTGACTTTTTTCCTCGGTGTCAAACAAAAAAACTTTTGATCCAAAAAGTTTCTCTTAACAATTCTAATAGTGACTGCAACAAACTTTTTGCCAAAATCACTTTGCTCAGAGAAATATGGCTAAAATAATAATTATTAGCAATTTAAAAAAAAAAAACAAATATTAGCGAAGAGATTTACGAAAAAATAAAAATGTTGCAGTCAAAATACTTTATCCGACGACTGTAGATATGGATTTGTATATGAGAATTGACTGAATATGACTATTTTTGGATGGTGTATTTTAAAATTGGATAAATTTGTATCACCATGTTAAAATTTTTTAATATTTTAAGAATATTAAAATAATAAATACATATATGAATAAAAATATAAATGCCGTCGGCGGTTCATAATAACGCAACACTTTTGCGACTTAGAATTCTCAACTAGTTCTAGTATCTCAAAGATGACATTAGGCTTGGATCGCTGGTCGAGTCAGCTGTTAAGATTTGAATTTAATTGAAATTGTAATTAATGAGAGTGCGGACTGAACTTACGTCTGATTGCGTCGCTTTTTGACGCAACGACCACGCCGGATGTGCTTCTCGAGGAATCGCTTATAGAAGTATGTCTTGCGGCAATTGGTGCACTCGTAGACGGGCCCGGGGGCGCCGTGGACACTCTGCATGTGCGCCTTGAGTATCTGTTTCATCTCGAAGACGAGATAGCAGTGGGGACACTGAAATCCACGGACGCCACTAACCGCCGGATGCATGGTCGAGTTGCCATTGGGAAGGCCAAGGCTGCCATCGGGATCATTGGCCGACATCATGGAGGGATCATCGGATGGTGTGATGAGCTCGATCTCTGGTATCAACGGCAGCGTCATTTCCTCATCCTCATCCTCATCCTCGTCAGGGTCCTGATCATGATGGGCGGCATCGCCATGATGGCCATGACCATTGTTGCCATTGGGAAACTTGTTCATGCGCTGTTGCATGTACTCCTGCATGAGGCGGATCGAGTTGAATGCCACATGCTCCGGCATGTCGCCATCCTCGTGTGATTGCTGTTGATCCTGCTGCAGATGGGGCGACTCGTTGACATCGTCATGCTGCAGATGATGATGATGATGATCCTCCAGCGGCTCCATAACATCCTCAAGTGGATCCACCGCCAGCTGTTGTCCATTCAAATGGCCATTGTGATGGGCAGTTGTCGGTGCCTCGCCAGCTTCGCTCAGTGCATCATTGCCATTATCAATGTCATCGCCATCGGCATCCGCATCCGCATCCACATCGACATCGACGTCTCCAGTAGCTGCTCCATTGGCTCCATTCGTCTCGTTGTCCTCCTCCTCGTCGTCGTCGGAGCTGCTGCTGCTGCTGGAGCTGCTGCCGGCGCTGCTGCTGCCACTGCCGCTGCTGCTGCTGCTCGCCCCGCTGCCGCTTCCTCTGCTGCCGCCGCTGCTCTTCACCTGCCCCTGTCTCGGACCAGCTGCCTCATCCGTCAGCGTTTCCCCATCCTTGGCTGCATCACCAGCTGAACTGTGCCCCTCGATCTTCTTGATCAGCAGCTGCTGGCGATAAAAGTTATCCGCATCCTCGCACTTCTTTTTGAACAAACACGCCGAAATCGCCGTCTTCGCACAGTTCACACACACCTGCTGTGGCAACGTGTCGTTCTTGGTGATCTGCAAGAATCAAATAAATGATATATACTTCATTAGTTTCATTTTGGTCAATGTTAATCTCTTCCAGACTTAAAGTCTTCTCTTGCATCCCGCTGCTTCCACTCTGGAATCGAATTTCCACTCTCTTTTCGCCTCATCATTAACTGATCTAAAACTAATGATCTTCATTACGATCTTCATTTTGAGCAAAAAAAAATAAAACTCATGAAATAATGATTATTCCATTAGTTTTTTTTTTTTTTTTGCTCAAAAATAATGATTGTTGGTTGATAAATAAAGAATAACTTAAAATGAATCATTATTTTGTGAACAAATCTATAACACTTGAAAAATTTTGAATGGTGGTGAAAATGCATAAATGAGCCATAGAGAAGAATAAGTTAATTAATTTTTGATTACAAAAAAGACAAATAATCATTATTTGTAGTCCCTGATTTAGACTTTCAAAGAATGAGAAATTCAATTTAACAAGACAAAATATACGTATAATAACTTCAAATAGAAAACCAAATTGTGCTCAAATGACTGTAATAATCTAGAAATAAATTTGTTATAGATACATTTGTATGTATGTATGTATGTACTACAAGGCGTTATATACAGTTGATTTTAAAGATATTTTGTTTAAACAAGAATTAGCAGATTAAAATAAACATGCACTTAGAAATAAATGTACAGATATCTATGGGATGTACATAGAGATATGTGGAATAAACGCGATTCGTTGCGATCTCATATTTCCAAAGACCCCAAAAGACTTGGCCCATAAACACAAACAATACACAAACAACAACAACAACAACAACAAAAACCTCAAATAATAATAAAAACATAAAAAACGAACAGAAAAAAAAGTAAGCAAATAAAATATACGAAATACGAAATGAGAAAGAAAATGAATAATGAGAAATGGAAAAATGAATAAACTGAATAAAAATGAATAAAACTAAGCCGCTCAAATTGAACGGGCAAACCAGAAAACATTTCATATTCAGGAAAAATTACACAAAAAACGAAAAAAAAAAAAAACAAAAAATTATAATAAAACAAAGCAACAACCAGAAAAAAAATACATGAATGGAATGAAATAAAAATTCAAGCGGCGGCAAACTGTTGACGCTGAGGAGAAGGAGGAGAAGAAGGAGGAGAGTAAGACAAGAGTTCCCCTTCGACGTCTTCATCTCCTTCATCTACATCTACGTCTACGTCTACGTCTTCGTCTGTCTTCGTCTCCTTCCTCGTCATCATCATCGTCATCGTCATCATCAACGTCGTCGTCCCGCCCCATTGGGGGCCAACGAACGTCTAAGCCGACTAAGTGAATAAAGAGAGCTACTGAGAGAGAGAGAGAGAAAAAGAGCGGGGCTGCACTCGACACACGACTCTCTCAGGCTGTGTGAGAGAATCAAGTCGAAGCGGTAGAAGCAGAAGCAGAAGCAGAAAAAACGCCAGCACAAAATTGTAAAAGAAAAATTTATGGAATTAAACCAAACATATAAATTATACATTCACATATGAAATAGTTTGTGTGTGTGTGTGTGTGCGAGTTTGAGACAGGCAAAGAGAGAGAGAGAGAGAGAGAGAGACGGAGAGATAGAGGTACGACAAAGACAAACAAAAGCACTGAAAGCAGCAATCCAAACGGTAAATTATTTTACAAAAGCTACGAAACGAAAGAAAACTAAATGCGAAACAAAAAATTCCAAAAGATACGAAACACATAAATAGTAAATAGTATATGTATAAAATCAAAATGAAAAAATAAATATGATTCCTTCGTTAAATATTTACATATGTAGCATGCTAAACCCAACGAAGCTCAACTAAACTCAACACAAAAAAAAAAAACAAACAAAACCAAAGTAAACGAAACGATTCTTTTTTATTTGTTTTTAGTTGTTGTTTCTTTAATGTCAGTTACTGTGAAAAAAGATAAAATACCAACAACAAAAAATGTTGTGAATTGTGGGCATTCTATGAAATATGTTAATACGAGTGTTATATACATTTGTATATATCACATTATACAGATACAACTTCTTTGCAATACCAGAAAGATAGAGATACAAATAGAGAGAGGGTGAGAGAGAGAGAGAGAGGGCGACACACACATTGTTGAATGCTGTTCTCAGAGTGGAATGCACATCATTTCAAATGTTGTCAATGGCATTCCAAGCAAAAGCGTGACAAATGCATAACATTATTATCGTTTGCACTTCGATATCTGTATCGGTATCGAAATAACAGACATTTTACTCGTACTCAAACAAATATAAGTAGCCTTATTAGAGTGGGTCGATTCGTAATCTACGGTGAATTCTAAGAGGATTTGCCCAAGAAACCATAGGTCTAAAATCATTTTCGAGCCTCCGATTTTTAACAAGAAATTATGATAATTTTTGGCTTTTTATACGATTCCCCATATTTCACGCTAAAAATCGGAAGCTCGGGTTTGACTTTAGACCCATGGTTTCTTGGGCAAATCTTCTTAGAATTCACCGCAAATTACGATTTTGTACATTACAAACATTGAAATTTAAATCTAAGCTAAACTAAAATACGTGTGTTTTATAAAATATTTGCTATCTGCCAGTTTCTTCCGTTACTTTTAGTTGAATCTTTGCAAACTGTTCAAATATGTTTAGAAACGTGATAAAACAAATATTTTTTGACGCTTTATAGATTTCAAATATAAGCAAATTTAGCTTTTTTTTTTTTGTTTTTTTTTTCAATTTACATATATTTTAAATACATTTATGACAACCAATTTTTAAGACTCCGAAAAGATGTTTGAAAATTCAAATTACTTTCAAAATTGATTGTTCAAATTTGTGTATATTGCTACTATATTTTTAAAGATTGTCTCTCCATTTCATTGATTTTCTCTGTATTACATGAGGTTTATCCGTTCCCACACCCATCACTATTTCAGTTATAGTATCTCAAAGATTTCAGATGGTTTGTTTTTAATATAAGCTCACCTTGACATCCGCCAATGTGGTGATCTTCTGCCAAAGCGAATCCTCGCCGAATATGGAAATCATTTGCATGGAGTTTGTGTGCGATGTGATGCAAATGCGACATAGTTGTGGATTGCATATCTCGTCGTCCATGTTGAATCAGGGAATCAAACCCGCAAATCAATGCGAATTGTTGATAATGTTGATAATGTCCCCGAATGGACACGATGATGTTTGTTGCCGTGATCGTGTTTATCAACGGCACAGGAATGGATTTTGGAATGCCAATTGGTATTAGAATTGATGTTGGTGTTGTTGTTGTTGTTGTTGTTGGTGTTGGGGAAGGCGTCTAAGCAGCCAGCCGGCCAGCCAGCCAGCTGCATGCCAGAACTTGCTCTCTTCCGTCTCTGGCCTCTCTTTTTGCACACACACGCTGCTCTCGCGCTCTTCCTCTCTCTTACGCTCCCGCTCCCGCTCTCTTGCTTCTTAGCCTCCTGTTGTTATCGTTGTTCCCGCAGCGTCCACATTGGGCAGAAAGACATCCGACTTTAATAGCATAGAGTTCAACAAGTTGTTCAAATCCGTCGCAACTTGAATGTGACCAAACACAAAAAAAAAAAAAACAATAAATAAATAGAATCGCACACACACACACGCACGTATCAAATGGCGGAAAAACGGTCACGCGACTGTATTGACGGTGATTTGGGAACTGAAAATGAATACAGAGAACAAGAAACTATTTATTAATAATGAGAAAGACGAACAAATAAAATAAATATCTACTAGTATATCTGTACATATGTATGTGGCATAAAGAGATGAAAAAATAACACACACACACAAACGTAGACGAAAACTAAATAAATAATAAAAAAAAAAATAGGGAAAAGAGAAAAAAAAAATTAATACACACACAGAAAATTGAAATTCAAGAAAAATAAAAACACTACCCCCTGCTCCCAGTGCACACCACACACCCCCCCCCCCCCCCTACCCTCTCTTTGTCACCTTCAAGCAACTCAATCTATAAATGAGGTTTTTTCTATATGTTTTATTATTGTGTAGATTCAGAAACAACAACAAAAACAACGGTAATACAATTCTTACTGTCGTAGCCACACACAAAGATACGAACTTGATACACACACAGATACATAAGCGCGAGCGCAAACGTAAATAAAATTACACAAAAGAAAACAAGTCGAAACTAAAAAAAAAACACAAAACTTAAAAACATTCACACACACACACACACAAACACACTGGGGGAGAGAGACAAACAGCGAGAAGCGAACAAATAAATAATAGCAAAAATCGTAACGCAACGAAATAAAATAAACTCTATGAAGCCGGATGACGTCTGGGCAAGTGGAACTAGCTGGCGGGGGGAGGGGGAGGGTGAGGTGAAGAGAAGAGAACGCCAAGAGGTGAGGTGAGGTTAACCGCCACAGAAACTACAACGATAAATTCATGTTCTCCCATCATTTAAAGCTCGCTCGCTCTCTCACTTACTCTACTATCTAGCAACATCTCTCTTTTGATATGCATACGTGTGTGTGTTTGTCTGTTTGTATTTGTATTGTAAAGGGTAAGCAAGGACGGTCAAAGGGAACACAAGTGGGCGCTGGCTAAGGGGGAGGGGGGGCGATAAGGTAAGAACAACGCCACGCAAAATGCCAAGGGCAATGCATCCTGAAATGAATGCAATACCGAATGCAGCTGGCAATAGAGATAAAGTTCAAGGATGTTATATTGTACATGTGTGTGTGCTTGTGTGTGTGTGTGTTAAGTCACTGCTCTGCTTGAGGCGTTTAAAACAAACAAAGAAGCAGCAAATCTTAAAAGCTCTAAATCCCAAAAAAACTCACATCTTGTGAAATGTTCTTGTATACGCCAGAAGAAATTCATTAGGATGAACATATCGATTTTACATTGGAATAATTTCACTTTTTCTATATTTTTGCTTATTTTCTTGAAAATTTACTTCCTATTCTAATGATTACACTAAGTAAGATTGTAAAATGATCCATCTGAATACATAGTAATATGTTGAATGTTTAATTTAAAACAAGTTTTACAAGCTGTTTTCGAATATCAAATGAAATACAATTTGATGAACAAATGCTTGGAGCAATCTTGCCACGTTCGCAAAGTTGCGTTACAAATTACTAATAAAACTTGTAGAATTAATAAAATGATAGTAACATGTCAAAATTATTGCTAAAATGGAAATCTACATTATTTTATTATGGTTTAAGAGTATTTTCTTCCAAATTACTCGCCAAATTTTCGCAGACTTTCACATTTGTCATTAAATAATAATAAATAATTCGAAAAAGAGAAGTCTTCAAAGCTTGTCTTTTATAATAAAAAATAGAGTTGATAAAATGTGATAAAACGTGAGAAAGCATTTTTGAAAATGTCAACTTTAGCCATTCTTTTTTTTCATTTAAAGGCGTAAAAATGTCGCGTTCTCAATCCTGGAAATAGCCATATACTATATAAAAGTTCTGAGAAATAATTTTAAACAGGTATCAGAGCTATCATTTTCGTAGTCACACAAATTCGGCGCCATAAATTTCCGAATTTTTGTTTATAGTTAATAGATATTATTTTATGCAATTTTACTCAAATTTACATTTTCAATTGAAGTCGAAAAATGTAAAATTTTTATCAAAGTCACAAAAATTGGGCGCCATAATTGGACTTTAAATATTCACAAAAATATAAATTCTTCATAGATTATATGAAGCAAATAAATTTATTTTAAATGCTTCTTATGCGCTTGTTACTCAGATTTAAATTTTATCCAATTTAAGTCAATACATTTAAAAGTCGGTTTTAAAGTCGGTTAGGAGTCACAAAAAATGGGCGCCATAAATGTACTATTTCCGATTACCACAAAATTATTAATTATTGATCGATTTTATGCAACAAACTGAAATGAAAATTTAATAGAAAAAATCTATAATTTATAAATTTATAATTTTACTATCTGATTATGTTTAAACTTTGAAACTTTAATCACATTCGAATCACTGCAAATAAGATCAATTGAAATTCAATTAAAAAAAAAGCTTGGAATGTAAAATGCCTGAACCAGTTCACAAACACACCAGTTCAAATGACAAAACAACTTCTTGTACTATTCAAATGATGGAAATCAGGCACAACAGCATTGAGAGAAGAGAACGCACATAAAATAAAAACAACAACAACAACAGCAGCAGCAACAGCAGCAGCAAAAATGGCAAAGTCAAATTTGGATGCGCTCGCTCACTCGCTCATTCGTTGGGATCGCGATGAGAAGAAGGAAAAATCATAAGATCTAGAAACTGCAGTCAGCCTCAAATAGAAATAAGAACATGCAGTAACTACGCAAACATTTACACACACACACATACATAAATAGAGAGAGATACACGCACACACACACACAGACAGCTAGAGAGACACTAGCAACGACCTGGAAACTGGAACTGAAAGCCCAACCAATTTGCAATATGTATGTACATATTTGTACGACGAGTACTTGTCCGTACAATTCCCGTCTCCATGCCGGGGTCTCATTTTCTTGTGTCTGAATAAAACTATAAGAGTACAATATACACGTTATTACATACATACATACATACATATGTATCAGCATGTTTGGATATCTGTATAATTTATACACACATACATATGTGTATGCATTCATAACATAAACATTATTGTATTTATGCCCTACCCGCATATGGTACTACATTCAATCGTTACCTTATCCCCCTCTTCACTAGCCAACTAACATTCCCTCTCCTTTCAGCCATTAGCATTCATTGTATTATATTGTATGCATGTATGTGTGTGTGTGTGTCCATGTCCAAGTTGAGTCTGCAGCTCAGCTCAGTTTGTGTCTTTTGTTTAGAGTTTAAAATAAAATTAAATAAAATTGAAACCATAGTAAAGAAAAACAGCAACTGCAAACAGCACAATAATAATAATAATACCAAAAACATCAAAAACAACAAATACAACGTCAACATCGCTGTCGCTGTCGCTGTCGACGTTAACGTTAACGTTGCTCGCGGTTTACATATGAGGAAATATTACAATTTATAACAAACCAACACGAACGAATGCATGGACATGGATAATAGAAGACAAAGAGCAACAGTCGCAGCAGCAGCGCAGCAACTACTGCTGCCGGCCAGACAGCACGGCATATGCTAAGAGCGCCAACTGAGAGCCAAAGAGAGCCAGCAACAGCAGCAACAGTGTCTTGATACAAAATAGTAATGGCAGAAAAGTCAAGAAACTCAACATTTTTCTCTTGTTGTTGTTGTTATTGTTGCTGTTGCTATTTTCTGTTTCAGTTGCTGTTCCTGTTGGCCCGTTGCTTTAGTTATTTCTTTTTTCCAGTGTGCTAAAGTCGAAGTGCCCAACCGACAACTATTAAAGAAAACAACAACAAAAAAAGACGAGAAAAACAAATACACGCTACTTACACTTACTATCCATATCCATACATAACTACAATACACATGCAACTCTCAATATGAATGTGTATGCATGTGTTTGTGTGTGTGTGTGTGTGTGTGTGTGGAGCGCACGTACATTTAATACTTAACTCAACTCTTGTGTATTCGTTGGTCTTTTTTTTATTTTTATTTCTATTTATTTTTTTTTTATTTAGCTATTGTACAGTTCCACAGAAAATTTATACAACGCACGGACGATTACTGGCTCTTAAGGAGAAAAGGGGGTGTGAGTGGGCGGGGAGAGGCGGGCGGGCGGGCGTTGGGCTGGGTTTTAGAAAAAGAGAGAGAGGTACGTACAATTTAATATTTGTGAGCATATTTGCGGACACAACAAGCAAACAGAAATGAACACGAATACACATACACATACACACATAGAGCATAGAACAGAAAACAGCGGCTGGAAGACTTGAAGAACACACATCGCAAGAGACTGAAGACAAAGTTGGCGCACTGATAGATAGATGTGCACACAGACAAACAAACACACACACACACACACACACGCATGCAGCTATTTATTTGTGTATGTGCGCACTAGATAAATTTTAAACGCTGTCGTTGACTTAGAAAGTATCTATTGAAGACGCAGTTGGGCTTCACACCCTGCTACGATCAACTTTTATCTAACTTCACAATACATATTTCCGTTTATACAGGTGTGTATTTACAAATCTCTAGGGATTTTCCTACAGTTCCAACGATTTTATTTTTCCGACATTTTTCAGAGTCATCAAAATTGGGAGCCAAATTTTAAAAAATTATTAATTACTCTTTAAGTAAACGAAATCCGAAAAGCCACCACACGCACAGTTATCAAGATATTAGGAATTTCTTACTAATTAACATTAACTACTGTTATTACCTTTCATCCTTCTAAATATTAACAAGATCGGACAAATAGAAAGGTGGTAATGGCTGATTTAACTTTTTAAGCAACTTTAAAAGCACTTTTAAATTTATTCAAATGAGTAACGGGTATCCTATAGTCGAGAGCTCGACTTTAGTCTTTTCCACTTGTTATACTACAAGCATTTTATATCAATCGTGCTTATCGGGGTCATAAATTTACCATTGAATTGGAACACCTAGCGTTCCACAAATCTCTAGAGATTTTTATAGCATTTGCTTTTGAAAACAGTGAACGCAAATGTTTCTAAAGTGTCAATGATTTCCCCTCATTTTTCGGATATTTTTTTGTGTCCAAAATTGATCGCCAAAATTTAACAAAATTATTAATTACTGTAAAGTTTATATTATAATTCAATAATACAATTCATTTAAAAAATATTAAATGTACTGAACAAAATCATAAAGTCTTCTTATATTTTAACTCACACAATTTCGTTTTTTTTTTTATCAATATTACAAGCTTTGACATCAATTGTGCTTATCGTGGTGATAATTTAACCATTCAAATGGAACATGTGCGTAAGTTCACTTTAATTAATAAGAATTTTGTTGTTTCAACATAAAAATATGATGTAAATATGATTTCGATGCGGAAAGTCTTGTAGTATGTTCTAGTTACTTATTTAACATTTATATGTGAATTTCACTTAACAAGAATTGCATTTTTTTCTGCATACAACTATTCGAAATTTCGAAAATTCTAAAAAATAAACGTTTTGATTTATTGACTCAGCATAAAATACTATTAAAAGCATGTATGTAAATACGTTAATAATTCGTATTTAGCTTAGTCAAAGATTAAACTACCTTTAGTGGTGGGTGTAGCTTTTGATGATAGAGCATTTCGATTTCGAACAGTGCGTGGTAATTACGAACTCACGACAATGAGCACAACGTGAACAATAATTTACATGTACTTGTTATAACAATGGGTCCGGAAGAAGCGTTGAGTTGAGTATATTGTATAGTATGTGCATATTTATTATATGATAGGTAGATGGAGATACCAAGATACAAGATAAATACACACAGGGAGAGAGAGCGAGAGAGAGAAAAAGATGGAGGGTAGTGGAAATTCAACACCTACAACAACTAAACTGTGTACTTATAATGCACACATACATACATAAATCTGTACGTAATCGTATATCGGAAGACTCTGAGATTGACAATCGCATCATGCGTTATACAAGGTGTGGCTCCAGTGTAAAGAAACGCCCAAAAAAAAAAAAAATAAATAAATGAAAACACTGGAATATACTGAAAGTACTCGTATAATGTGAATCGCTAGCATCGATCGCTATTCCATCAAAACAGCTGCCTGGGGAATCAAGTGTGCGATAAATAATATAAAATCACTATGCACTATAAGCAAAAAAATTTATGTACATATGTATATCGAAATGACATTCAATCGCCGATCCGAAGACTTGGACTTGTACCAAATTGTGTAAACATTTTCCAAATAATAATAACAAAAAAGAAAAAAAAAATATATACATATACAACACAAGTTTCGGTTTATTGTTTCGCAAAATTAATTAAAAACGAGAGAAGAGAAAAAAGTTCAAATAAAAATAAAATATATTAAGGGTTCTTAAGAAATCGAAAATGGATATCAGTGAAGAATAAATATGGATATACATGGATAGATAATATTCATATTCATGCATACATATATAATATTATGATTATTTGTATGTATGTATGTATGTCCCTTTCTATCTGTCTTGGTTGCATGTTGGGGACAAGAATGCGTTAAGCCAAGCCAAAAATAAACATTGCCTTGATAATGACGATTATGACTATTCTGATGACGTCCATGATTATGATGTTGACGATGATGATGATGACGATGACGATGGGCAGCAACGTAGGATGCGAAACAGATGAAGAAGTTGAATAACAACAAATACTTACTCTCCATATCCACAAACGCGTGTGGGCGGTGGGTGTGTGCTCAACACTGCACGGGGGGGTGGGGTGGTGTGGGGAAACGTGGTAGGTATCGAGATTGGGAGAGCACAAGAGCGAGTTAAAAACTAGACGAAAACTTGGCAATGGCAAACGACGGCACTAAAGATAAGCACACAACAAAAACAACAACAACAACAACTGAGGCAGAGGAGAACTGGCAACTGACACAACTCGGAACGGAGAATCGGGAAGCGGGAACGAAAAGAAACGCATAAAAAGAACCAGCCGCATAGACAAGTTTATCCCAGCAGGTAGGCAAGCAGAGAGGGAGAGGGAGGGGGAGGGGCGGAGTTGAGGCAGCGCCATAAATGATGCCAGCCAGCGAGTCCTCTCAACCAACGATGCTCTAACTCACCTATGCATACATACATATAAATATCAGTCTGTGTGTGTGTGTGTGCTTGTACATAACTCTCCACCTAGTTCTCAGCCCCCAAGAGCAGTATCATCGTCATCATCATCATCAGCAGGATCATTATTGTCGTCATTAATACAACGCAATGTAAAGTTAAACCGCAAGCAAGTCGCACTTGGAATGCCCTTACCTTACATGCGACACACGCTTACAATAGACAGCAACAAAGTAGCAACATAGAAAGCCAATACATAGAAAAAATGTTTCTTAGCTATCTCTTTTTTTTATTGCTGCACTTCGTTCTTGTTTAAGCGAGGATTAAAGCTGCTGCACGCAGCGCAGAGCGCAAACCAAAGAGATGACAGAGAGAGCGCGAGAGAGAGCAAGAGCTAGAGAGATTCAAAGAGTGCAGAGGCAAGAGAAGCGTAAGAGCGCACATTATACACGTGCAATAAATGCAATTACCGCATTCAATGCGCCAATGTGTAAGTGTGTGTGTGTGTGTGTGAGAGTATCTGAGTTAGCGTCTTTTTGTGCGGATCGCGAGTTTTATAATTTTTCTGAAGTTTTTTTTTCTGTATTATTATATTTATTATAGCAAGTCTTTTTGCTATACTCTGAGCTAAAAATGTGTATAATCACTTTAACATGCAATTTGATAAGGCATTGTAGGAAGTAATGCAGATCTTATCTTTTCAAACATTGTAGTTTATTTATAGTTTTTTGGTTGATGGGAAAAGTATGAATGTGTACAAAGGTGCATGGTACAGTTAGCCAAGTAATTGCTTTCACAAGCAAAAATAAATCTTTAAAAAATTAAAATCAATTTATCTATTTATTTATTTACTTTTCATAAAACATAAGCAAAAAAATAAATAAAAATCCACAAATATGATTTTTTTTTTATTTAAAATATGTGAGTTTATAATTTTGTAAAAACACAGAGGCTAAAAACGTAAATCTGATCAAAAACTCACATTTTGTGAAATTATCTTCCAAAAATGTATTCAAGTTATTAATTTAAGCAATATACGCTAGAAGGAATTCAATAGGATAAACATATAGATTCTATATTTTCACAAGTTTTTCGAGCTGTTTCGGTATATAATTTAAACGAAGAGAGACTAACTAAATTTAAAAAAAAAACCTACTTAATATTTTTAAATTAAACAAAAAACATTTTTAAGATAAATCAATGCATTACATTTTAAAATAAATTGCATTAAAATACTATTTGTTTAACTTTGAATGCGTATGGGAGAATTGCCCATATGTATACTTATTGTATTGATTGATATTGATTTTACACATTAATAATTTAAGCTCTTTAGCAACACTGCACCAATTAACACAATTTCCAGCGTATGCAAGATTCGGTGGGTTGCATACAAAAACGTAGCCTTCCTTCTTGTTATTATGCGTTCACAAAACTTGAGAAGCAAAAACAAAAACGAACGACATTTTCTGTATACGCGCCGTAGTTGCAGTCGCAGTCGACGTCGCAACAGTGATGTTGCCGTCGCAGTCAGCGTCGCCATTTGTTTGAACGGCGTGCCGTTTCATGTGCTTACCCCCCACCCCCACACCACTCGACTGATCACTCCCCCCTGTATGCAATGTTGCTGCACTTACTGTTGTTGTTTTATTCGTTTTCTTACTGCACATATTTTTTTTCTTCATATGCATTTTTATGTGCGTGTGAGTCGACGACGTTTTTGTCTATATAGTAGCTATGTTAGTGTGCGTGTGTGTGTGTGTGTTTGTAGGTATGTTTGTCTGTGTTTGCCTCGGATCAAATTTGTTGAATTGTTTATTTAGTACGCTGTCGTTGTTGTTGCTTTTGTCTTTTTTCAGTTATTGTTATTATCGTTAGTTGCAGTTGCATTCGCTCTCATCGTCATTCGTTTGCTGCTTCGTTTGCTCATTCGTGTGCACATTCCGTCATTTGCCGTCTCTTTCGTTTTTGGTATTTGTAAATTACATAAATTGTCTTGGACTATAAATTACGGGAAGATTATTATGGATTGCTGCTTTGGCTTTACGTGTATGTGTTTGTGTGTATATGTTGTGTTATGTGTCTGTGTTTGTATGCGTGTACATACATACATACATACATAGCTATTGCTTTTGTTGGCTTTTTTTGGTTTTGGTTATTTTCTTGTCGTTGTTGTTGTTGGTTTACTTGCATCGATGAAATGAACGCAAAATACACACAACAACAAAAACTATAATAATAATAATAATAATAATAACAGCAACAACAATGTGTATTTTCATTGTATGCTTTAATACCCTGTAAATGGTACAAAGGGCCTATTAACTTTGTCTTAGGTGAAATATGCGTAAACGATTTATTTACAGTATATCAAGTAATTATTTTGACTAGGATTCTTTAAGGAATACCAAGGGATTTTTTAATTTTTATTTTTAGTCAGTTCTACACTGGTTGGTATATTTATTTTGACAACATTTAAAATTAAATCTAATTATAATTTAAACCTTTTTTGAAAATTGCTAAAAATTACTATTTTAACATCTTTTTCCTCATTTTCATACAAAAAGTAGCTTTTTAGCCATTTTTCAGAAAATCATAATAAATACTTGCAAGGGCGTCGGCAGGCGGGGGCAGGGAGGGGGCCATTGACCCCCCCCCCCCCCTACACTCATAACTTTACCTTATGTAGCTTCCGAAATCCAACCAAAATGAGTGTGAAATAGTGAAAAAACATATTTTAGCCCCCCCCCCCTGCTTGACAAGCTGCCGACGCTCTTGAATACTTGCTAAGAGATTTTCAAAATTTTAGTATTTCCAATATTTAGTATTTAAATTGCAGGGACTCTTACAGTCGGTTTCTGCTAGTTTAATATTCTATTTAATAATCTGTGTATTCTTCATTTAATTAAGGGGCATAATAGATCCAAAGGGTCGCAGTCCAGATTACAATAATAATTTAATTAAGTTAATCAATTATTTGTTACAATATTTTTAATTTTAGAATTTTTAATTACAGTGTCTCTCGCCGTAGAGATCACTCGCATTTTGTACTTGTTCTCAAATGTGCAGGGTATCTTACAGTCGTCCTCTGCTAGTTTAAAATTATATTTAATATACTGTATATTCTAAGCTAATCAAGTTTTCAAGTTTAATTATTTTAACAATATTTTTTTAATTTTCGAATTTATAATTACAGGGTCTCTCACAGTAGAGTTCACTCGCATTTTCTACTAGTTATTGTATGCTTGTTTTCTTTGCATATACAATATAGTAGAGATCTGCATTTAATGATTACTCTGTAGGTACATACACATACAAGCATGCATACATATGCATATCACAAACTGTCTTGTGTGTGTGTGTGTGTGTGTGTTTAAGCCAACAACTATGCGGCCACTTAGATACGTACTCACTGTTTGTATGTATGTATGTGTATCTGACTCACAGCGTCACAGAGGATGGAAATGGATATGGATATGGTAATGTTAAATAGCGAGTTTTGCATGTGTCGTAAAATGCCAGGCAGACAAAGGCAGGGCAAAGGATCATTAAAAATGGCTAAATGTGAACACCAGTTTCTGTATGTGTGTGTGTGTGCGAGCGAGCGAGCGAGAGAATTGACTTTTGGAGTGCTCCTTTTACAGTCTCTCTTATCGGACCAATAAGATTCTCAAACGCCAACTTCAAAGCCTTTATTGAAATTCCAATTTAATTGGAATAGCTTTCAATTGTTGCAGTTTAATTAATCGATACGATTAATCGATAACACACACAAAACATGTGCATGTCACTATTAGTATAACGGTATTATTGTGACAATTTATACGTCAGAAATGCAGTCATAAATAGAATAATGAAATTTATATTAACTCAAGTTATCATTAATTCTATTTTCGAGGTCATTGAGCTCGAGAATGCTCCATACAATAATGGATACATACTGTAAATAAATTACAATTTCAAACTAAAGTTTCTCTGCAACAAAATTTATGTAGTATGAAAAACAGAAAAAAAAATTCCACTAACAATAATAGAAATTTCACTTAATTCAATTTAATATTGTATGTGTATATGTGTGTGTTTGTGTGGAAATAACTACACATGTACTTGTGTTTGTTCGTTTTTAACTTGACGTTTTATACTTTATCATGTGGGTGATCAAATGCGAAAAGAACAATAAAAACAAATACATGGACACAAAGTTCTCTTGACATTTCTTTGGGCATTATCAACGTAATCTCTGTCTCTGTCTCTGCTTTAGCCGCATGCCAAACACACGCAGGCAGCGATAGAGAGAGAGAGAGAGAGAGGGAACGCACTGATTTAACGTAACTATTTCAGTGGCTCAGCTCAAGTGAGCATAGTTAATAGCAAACAACAATAAGAACTAGCGAAAGAGGCAAAAGCGAATGCGAGGCAATAACACCGGGGCCAAAACACACATACACATGCAGACAGCATATACACACACACACACACACACAGACAGCGAAGAGCGACAGCAGTAATAATAACAATAATAAATTGAAGAGTTAAACTAATAACGAAATATGCATACATACACATTCTCACACTCACACACAGATACTTACATACATACGTACACATTCATATCTATATCTCAATATAATGTTTGTATGTAAAGTAAACGTTGTACACACATATGTACATACATACCTTTATTTAGTCGAAATTGCTATTTATTTTCTTCTTTGCCGTGCCTATGGTTTTCTTGCTGTTGCTGTTATTACTCGTGTTGTTGTTGTTGCTGCTGCTGCCGTTGCCGTTGTTGTTGTTATTTCGTAGTCTCTTTTATTTTACTTATTAGTTTTTCACACAAACAACACAGAATCAAATTGGAATGTGTAAAGTTACTTTATTGTTTGTATTCGTGTATTGTATTTACACATATGTATGTATATGTTTTAGTAATTTATATTATGTGCCGTTTTTTTCTCTGCTTACATAAATTTCGTTGACAAATCGTTGTTCGTCTTGCGATTACGATTTTGATTTGTTCTTTTGCACCTGCACATTTAGTTTGTCAGCTTGATTAAAACTCTGACAACGACAACAAATTAAACAAAAACTAAAAAAAAAATATTAACCAAACACGAAAAAAAAAAAACACGACGCACAAAGTTTAAGCTTAATTGCTATTTTATAAATTGCATACAAAAATGTAAACACAACTCAGAATGCGCTGTTGCTGTTGTTGTTGCTGTTGTTGTTGTTGCAGTTATAGAATTGTTTTGAATCAAACTACGCTAACTGCGACGCAGCAGCGCAAACACACAAGAGACGTCCGTTCACGGCAAAAATCCAACAAGACAAAACAAAAAGAAAAACAAAAAACATCAGCACATGACGCCCCAAATGTACAAGGTAACGCGCTTCTCTCAGCGTGTTCGCACCGCGCTCTGAGACCAAAACATGCATAGCTATTGACGTCACACTTTATCAACTGTAACATAGCAAATCATTTGCAGCAAATTTATTAAAATTTATAGAAATTAATGACCAATTTACAAAGATATCTTAAATAAAATGTATACATGCAATGAAAAATCGTCTATAATATTTTTTTTTTACAATCCCATGTGACTTTCCAAGTTATAATAGTTATCTAACAAAATGTGAATTCATGACGACATATTCTCAGACCGGCTACACAGACAACCTTTTAAATTGCTGCAATCTGAAACTCTTACTGTTAACTGGCTGTTAAACTCAAATGTTACTGCAAAAAAAACCGATTACCGATTATTTTTTGTTCTTAATTGAGGTGGAGAACTATCGATAGTCTGCACCATCGATAGTCAGTAACATTATTTTTCAAACCATCTATAGCTATCGATAGTTTTCGATAGTGTGTTAATTATCAATTTGTATATAAAATTCCAACTAAAATATGAAAATGGTATTAGTTAGTTAGTGTTATAAAACTAAAACTAAATAAAATTCGTTATCAACAATAATGCTTAGCTGTTAGCTATTGTAATAGCCAAAGTTCTAGCTACAGCTACATGCGGTTGGACTCTACTGAAGTGGCGGGCACACATAAATAAATATTAAAACATTAAAATTTGTATTAGGTTTAGTTCCGATGTCATAAAAATATATAATAATTAAACACAAAACTTAATTGCAGATGCCAAATGCAAGCCTTTCTGTGACGAGTTGAGCGTCATAAAAAACTATCGACCACTATCGATAGTGCACGTCTGCTATCGGTGGCGGCTCGATAGTAGAGGTGGAGAACTATCGATGGCACTATCGGCACTATCGATGGTGAAGCACTATCGAGGCGCCATCGATAGCAGACGTACACTATCGATAGTGGTCGATAGTTTTTTATGACGCTCAATTCGTCACAGAAAGGCCCTCCTTTGGCATCTGCATTTAAGTTTTGTGTTTAATAAATATATATTCTCATGGTATGGATAAGAAGAACGAAACGGAACTAAAATAAATACAAATTTTTATGTTTTAATATTTATTTATATGTGCCCGCCATTTTAGTCGAGTCCGAGCGCATGATCAATAGACTGAACAAAAAGTTTTAGATTGTGGAACTTCGGCTATTACAATAGCTAATAGCGAAATATTATTGTTGACAACGAATTGTATTTATTTTTACTTTTATAATACCTAAATTAATGCCAATTTTAAATTTTTATTTAGAATTTTGTATAAAAATTTATAATTCAACACACTATCGAAAACTATCGATAGTTATCGATGGTTTGAAAAATAATATCGTTGACTATCGATGGTGCCGACTATCGATAGTTCTCCACCTCTACTCGATAGTGCTTGACCATCGATAGTGCCATCGATAGTTCTCCACCTCTAGTTCTTAATTCAGAAAATTAAGAAACGATAATTCTTGTCATTTTAACAGTTCATGTTAGGAATATGTAGGCCAATGAAAATTGATGGAAATGTGAGTTAAATTGCACCAAAACATGAAAAATTCATAATAAAATGTAAAAATAAATTTAAAACAAATACAAAAAAATTAATTTGTGATAGTATAAATAAATTTCTCGCTTTATGTCTGTATTTTAAAAATGTTTGCGAATTTTTGGGCAACAGTATGTTGATTGTCGAAAAAACAAAATGTTCATTATCAATGTTAATGCACATATGTACATGTGCATAAAATAAGTTTAATAATTTATATAAATTAATTTAAATATGTAATCGATACAAAAATCGATTGCAGCCCTGCGTAAAATGTGCATTGCAACCTTGCCGGCTAGATTTTGACAATTGGAATGCTCCCAACTGGAAGTCGATGAGCGAAATGAGCGGCAAATTGAGCGAATTGAGAGTAGCGCGCTTCCACGCGAAATATTGGTGCATGCGTGTTTGTGTGTATGTCCATGCATGGGCAAAGTGTATCGTGGAAATGCTTCCAATCAGAATTTGGAAGTTTTTTTTTCCATATTGATTAGTTATGTCGCTTTTGTTGTTTACTCGCTACATTTTTTTGGCCAGTTAAATTGTGTGTGTTGTTGTGTCCAAATACGCGGCAAAAAATTAGCTAAAAAATTGGCGACAAAAAACAAAATAATCAAAACGACAAGCGGCACAAGGCAATAAATAAAATACAAAAAATATAAAAAGCAAATACAAAAGGCGAAGAGCAAGAGGAAGAAGACAACGGCGACGAGGCGGAGGCGGAAGAAGAAGAAGAAGTAGAAGTCGAAGAAGAAGAAGAAGAAGAAGCAGCAGCAGCAGCAATAACTGTGCAATCGATAGGCAAATACGAAAATCGCGACACAGCGATCACACAAAACGCTCGATGTCCGCGGGCGTGGGAGGCGGCGGAGGCAGCATAACCACAGATCATAATCACAGCCGTTTATATTTCCTCAATTCATCGCCGACAACGCCGCTGGGCGCCCGCTCCGATCCGTTTTTCATAAAACCGGAATACCTCAACTATGAGAATCCCATGCACCATTTGTATCCGAGCAATCGGGGACTTATAGAATATAATAATTATACGACAACTGCTGTTGCAGCCGCTGCCGCTGCTAGCGTTAGTTCGGGCGCCGCCGCTGCTGCCGCTGCTGCTGCTGCCGCCGCAGCCGCTGCTGCTGCTGTTACAAATAACAGCAACAACAATAATAGTAGTAGTGCCAGCAATAACAACAATAGTAGTAGTAACAACAACAATAGTAGTGAGAACAACTTCCAGCCACAAACGAATAATCCGCAACAACATCCGCAACAACATTCGCAGCAACATTCGCAACATCATCCGCAGCAACATCCGCAGCAGCAGCAACATTCACAACAACAGCAGCAGCAGCAGCAACAACAACAACAACAACATCCCCTGCATCATCATTTATCAACGGGCATCGTTGTCAACGTCAACGTCGGTCATCAATCGTCGTCGTCGACGTCGTCGTCACGTGCCCAAAAAGCAGCGCGTCGTCGCAGCAACGAATCTGTCGAGGCACGGGAACGACGCCTGGAACGGAACGCGGCTAGAATGCGCGATAAAAGATCTAAGGAATCGGAGGCCGAATATCGCCTGCGTTTGGCCAAAAACGCCGAGGCGAATCGCGTGCGACGCCAAAACGAAACCGAAGTACAAAGAACCTTGAGACTGATGAAGAACGCCGCCCGCCAGCGACTGCGACGCGCCAGCGAATCGAACGACGAGCGCAAAAAGCGATTGGCCAAAGCGGCCGAGAGAATGCGTGTGGCGCGCGCCAGTGTGCCGAAAGTGATTAAGCCGCCGCTCGAGGATCGCCTCAAGGGCTACTAGACGAGAGAGAGAGAGAGAGCGGGAGAGCGGAAGAGCGAGCGGGAGCGGGAGCGTGACAGGACACAAGACGTGCTGGCACTGGAGCTGGCTCCAGCTAAATGAACCAGTGGACGAGCCAGTGGATGAACTGCATCCAGTCTAGCAAATACAGACACAGACGGCAACACGAATCCCACACACACACACACACACACACACCCCAGCTAGAATCTAAACAGACAGCAATCTAATCAGAATACCAGGAAATGTACACAAACCAGAGCGTAGAGAAGAGAGAGAGGGAAAAGGGGCAAAAGTTGCATACACACACATGTGTATGTGAGCAAGGAGCAACGTCAGCAACGTCGTCGTTTTAGACAGCAAAAAAAAAGAAATAAATTTAAAAAAAAAAAACATAGAAGAGAAAGAAAGCAAAACAAAATATCTATAAATAATATATATTGTATACATGCAAAAGAAAAAAAGAAACAAACATAACATTTACATAGAAAGAGGAAGAGAAAAAGGAAGCGAAGGAGCAAGCTAAGAAAGCAGCAGAAAGAAATAATAAGAAAACCCAATTGGAGGCGTATCAGGCAGATAAACAATTGGAAGATCTTCTCAAAATGAAAGTTATACATAATTAAAAAAAAAACAATGGCGATTTTTTTTTTTTGAGAATATACTTACATATACATATACATATGTAGAAAGTGTCGCTAAATTTTTTTTAAGTTAAATTTAACAAAAAAAAAAAAAAAAACAAAAAGATGAAGTAAAAAAAAGTATTTTTATAATGCATGCATTATATTCTTACGATATATATATAGTTATATATACACAAAACAGAATATTATATAGATACACACACACGCATACACATATATATACAAAGCACACAAAACGCCTAGAAAATAGTCATGTGTAAATGTATGCACGTCACACACACACACACACATTATTACACACATGAGCGAGACACATACACACATTGCAGCTATCGGAGTAAGACAGAGAGAGAGAGCGCAAAATATCCCCCCAAAAGAAAGTCAACTTCATCCCCAAAACACATATGAACACACACATGCATACTCACATACGTGAGTGTGTCTGTGTGTGTGTTCATATATGTGTTGTTTTTGTATACCCGGGGGCCGCATTCACATGGTGGCTCAACAACAACACACACGAAAAAAAATGAAAACAAAAATTGGCCGGACCAATTGCCATATTCTAACTGCATTTGCATTCTTCCAATAAGCAAAAACAAACAAAAAATTTCCGTTAGCTCAACAGGTGCGACATCTTTTGGTCAATAGCGCAAGTTGCGTTGCCAGGCGAATATCAAATTCAAACCCTGCAAACATCCCCCACCCACTTTTTTAAAGAAAAAGATAAATTAAAAACAAACTGATGTATGTGTGTGTGTGTGAGCACATGAAAATGAACACCCGCAATTTATACAGGACATGTATGTGTAAGCACACACACACACACACACAGAGAGACACGAAAGCTTATGTATGCGTGCATGGCAAATTGTTATAGCAACAACATTTAAGGCCGGCTACTTCCCCCACTCCCACACTCACCCGCCCCCAACTTCGTTATTTTGCAACACACACACACACAATTAAAAACAAAACGAAAACAATTTAATATAATATTTAAGTTCTAGTCGAAATTTCAAATTGTTTCTTTTTCTTAATCTTTTTACCCCAATTGTTTTGATGTAAAATTATGAAATAAATTTTATGTAATTGTAATATTCTATGTACACTAACAGAAAAAAAAAAACAAAAAAAAAAAAAGAAACACACAAACAACAAGGAAACACAAAAAGCAAACGAAAAACAAAACAAAAAAAATGAATACTTGAATAAAGTTGCATTCACAATTTTTAAATGACAAGCCTTTTTTTTGCGGCAATTGAGCTGCATTTTTAGCTTTTCAAATTGCGCGCGCTCTTATCGAAATGTGCAGTATTTATCGAAATTGCGCGCAATCTTGGCGATAGGTATTGTACTGGAAACTCGTAATTTATCGCTGATGCCTATATGTGTATACATACACACACGCACGCCATCCAGTTTCCAACTTCCAGTTGTATTTATTTTTTTATGTGTTGTTGTGTGTGCGTTGTTGGTACAGAAAACGGCAGAGCATTTTGCTAGCCGGAAATTTTAGCGCGTTTTTTTTTTGTATAATTTATTGAAAAAGAAATCTGCAAATATCTAAACTGTTTATTGAACTGTCATTGTGGCGCCAAATAATAGATTTATCTAAAATGTGAAGCTAAATGCTAGAAAATGTAAATTAATGAGTATATAAATATGCATTGCGGTGAATACATTTAAATAGGCGAATCAAATTGCATACATTTGCATGTATGTGAGTGTGTGGTGCAATACACACACACACACAATGCCGACAAATTAAAGCGGCTAAGCAAAGTTAAAAACAAATCGCAATTACAAGCGAAAAATGCATGCAACAAACGCTTCAAAATATTTATAAAAGACAAATATACTAAATATCGAATACATGCATACGTATGTATATACCAAGGCGTGTGATTGAGTGTCTGTGTGTTCGTGTCGTGTAGATGTGTGTGTATGTATGTACACATATAATCATGTGAAAAATCGATTGGAAGTCACTGGAAGCCGTATAGTCATTGGAAGGCACAGCGGCGGCGGTGGCGGCGCCAATTGTCATTTACTATCAAACAAGAAGAAGAAACGTGCGCACGCACCAAAAGTAGCCACCAAAAATATAAAAGATACAAAAAAAAACATTGAAAACGATAATAAAGTTAATGGCAACACGCGAACATCAATTTTGCAAACAATTACAATATAGCAAGCACATAAACAGTAAACGAAACGAGTAAAGGCAAAAAAAAATTGCAACATTTGCGCTAAGGCAAAAGACGGCAGCAGACTGTAGTAGTGAAAGGTGCGCAATACGTTTAGCTGAGACACAAACCGTATGTGTGTGTTATTTCCAATTTGTTGTTGCCCTCTCTGTGTGTGTGTGTGCGTGTGTGTATGAATGATTTTTGACATTTGCATGTGCAGGCGGCGGCGCAAGGCAACACTGACAAGAGGAAGAAGCATTCAAAGGGCAAGGAAAAAAATAGCTGAGGCAGCGTCATCAACATTTAGAAGCATATTGCAAATTGATTGACTAGCAAAAAAAGCAAAAAAAACAAAAAAAAAAAAGGTGATGCGCAAAACAGAAATCGAAACGGTAACCAACCAACAGTCACACCGATTGGGAGAGGGAGAAAGAGTAGAACGACGGTAAGAAAGAGAGTGTGTTTGTATGAGAGAGAAAGGGAGAAAGAGCGAGTAGCATCATCAGAGCAGCCGAAAGTTGTTAAAACGAAAACGCACACAAATAAACAAAATTATATATACACACACACACACAGGGACACAACACGCATAAAAAAAATATATATAATTTCATATAAATCTATATACATATTTATTTATAAATGCATGTACATAGACGGCGATACCGATTGCGATAACGATAACAATATTTAGGCGCATTTCTTTATATAACTACGAACAAAATTGCGAAGCAAGCAAACAAACAAAACAAAACAACGAGGACAAGTATAAAGCAGAAGCAAATTGAATAGACAAACAGACAGACACAAAGCGAAAACGGCTGTTAAATGCGGCGAACAAAACGCCAACGTTTTTGTCGCCCGTGCAATAGCAGCAACAGTTATCGATATCATCAAGTGGACAGGGATACGTTTATCGAACGTTGTTGACTGGAAGAGACGACGGCAATTGCATTTGGTGTTGTATATCGAAAAGAAGAAGGAAGTAACAACAGAAGAGAGAAGAACAACAATAATAACAACAACAGCGAGTTGACGACAATTTCGATTGTTGTTAAGGTTTTGCCAAATAATGGAACCAGATCCCAATGGGATAAAGATAGAGCCGACACTTGACCATCATCAGCAACAGCAGCAGCAACAACAACAATACGCAACGCATGTGCTGGCAATAAACGGTCCAAATGCCCGGCTACTTATCGATCATCAGTCAGCGCTTTTGGTACCATTGTCGACCCATCAGCAGCAACAATTGCAATTGCAGCAACAGCAGCAGCAGCAGCAACAACAGCAGCATCAACAGGTGCAACAGCAACAGTTTCAGCAGCAACATCATCACTTGCAACAGCAGCAGCAGCAGCAACAACAACAACAACAATTTCACCAACAACAACAACTGCAAATAACATTACCCGCTTATTCACAGCCATTGTCATTGAAACAACAACCGCCACCGACGCCACTTGGTCCCTCCTCCAGCGTCAGTTCGATATCAGTTAGCACACAACAGCAACAACAACAGCAGCAGCAACAACAACAGCAGCAACAACAACAACAACATCATCATCATCAGCAACGTTGGAACGAAAGTCCCGAGGCACGTCAACGCCGTTTGGCCCGCAATGCTGAAAGGATGCGGGAGCGGAGACAGCGTGAAAGCGAGGACGAGTACCGCAAGCGATTGTTGCGCAATGCGGAGGCGAATCGTCAGCGGCGCCAGAACGAGTCCGATATCGAGAGAGCAATGCGTTTGGTGCGCAACGCAGCCCGTCAGCGTTTGCGGCGTGCAATGGAATCGCCGGATCAGCGGGCGAAACGTTTGGCCAAATTGGCGGAACGCATGCGCATGTATCGGGCGAGCGAGACGCCCGATCAGCGAAAGATACGATTGGCCGAGATGGCGGCGCGGGCGAGACAGCGGATAGCCAGCGAATCGACGGAGGAGCGCAAGGAAAGACTGAGAAAGCTGAACGATTATGCGAAAAAGGTCAGAGAAAAGAAAAAGATATACAAGCAGGTGCAGGTGCATCATGGCGTCCAGCCAGCGAATTCGTCGTCGTCGTCTTCATCGACCAATTCGACAAATTCCCAATCACTTACCACCCAACAACAGCAACAGCAACAACAGCAGCAGCAACAGCAACAGCAGCAGGTGCTTGCGGTCGCATCAGCAGCTGCTGCTGCTGCTGCCGCCGCCGCAGCTGCAACAGCTGCCCAAACCAATTGCAATAATAATGAGCATAATATTAATTTAAATCAGGCAAACGTATCATCAACGTCAGTGCCTGCAACCTCCCCATCAACTGTTGCCGCCAACGCAACAGCAGCAGCAGCAACAAGTGATGAGCAACAACAACAACAACATTTGGTGACCGCAGCAGAGGCAGCGGCTGCTTATCAACAACATCAGACAATTGAATATATGGGACAGAATATGTTTATAACACCTGGTGGATTGCGTCCCACAATGCAATTAAAACAGGAGCCACAACAACAACAGCAGCAGCAGCAGCAACAACTCCAACAGCAGCAGCAACAACAACAACCACGCTATTCGTTGGGCGCCCAACAGCTGATTGGCGGTGTGGCAGGGGGCAGCGGTGCCGCCGAAGCGGGCAGCATATTTGTGCAACAAATCTATGGCGAGGAGCCGGGCAAAACTGGTAAATTGCTGCAGGCCCATGTGCCGCACTTTAGCATTGCCAATCAGATCGAGTTCTATCAGCACAAATACGCTAAGAAGCAGGAACTTCAGGTGCGTATCCAGGCAACGACGCCAGATTAGAGATCAGAGAAGAAACAGCAGAGAGAGAGAGAGAGAGAGCGACAGCGAGAGAGGGAGATAAAAAGCAAGAGAGATCAGAATTCGCAATTGAAAAGCCAAAGTTTACACCAGGGACCGCAAATAATGATTATTGACATTTTTCACATCAAAAAAATCAAAGACTAATGATAATGATTAAATTTGAGCTAAAAAAAATAATCATAATTTATAATATTTATTTTTTTCGTTCAAAATAAAACTCACTTTAAATTAATGGATTTTGTGTAGGATTTTCACTCAATATTTTTTCATATCCCTTTAAAAGAAACCCCGGGGACCCATAAAACGCAACAAAAAAATCATTAAAATGATAACCTAAACCTTTTTTAAAGTGAGTTTTATTTTGAGCGAGAAAATGAAAATCATAAATAATGATTACTTGTAAAGTAAATCCTTAAAAATCTTTAAACAATCATTACTATGTAATTTTTATAATATAACTCATGATGATTACGGTCCCTGGTTTACACAGTATAATTCGCTTAACCCTCTAATGCCTAAGCTTGCCTTCAGGCGGGTTAAAAACAAAAGCAGTTAAAACTTTAAAAATGATTATAATTATATTTATAATTAAAAGTATATTGCTACAAAACTTAATGAACAACTTAATATTCCGTTAGCCAGTTTTTCTTTAACCGCTCTACGGATTTTCCAAGTCTGAAAATTGGTGATTGCTCAAATTTCTTTTTGCCGCGTGGGCATTAGAGGGTTAATTGCAACACAATTCGACAATTATTCAAATTGCAGCAATCAAGCAATTTGAACTGTATCTCTTTTTTTTTTATTTACATATATTTATTAGTTTGTTTGTTGTTTATTTTTGTTGTTACACTTTTATTACGTTTCGTTTTGTTCCGTTAAAGCTTGAAACTGAAAAAAAGAGAAAAATCAAAGGAATTTCACTTATTTCTTAGCATATTTTTTACTTAAAATACTAGACTGTAAACAAAAAGTGTTTTGTATAAAGAAAAAACTAAAACTCTTGTATATACAAAAAAAAAAAAAAGAAATTCGGAAAAATGCATTATTAAAAAACAATGTTGTAAAATGCCCAGCAAAATGTGTTCATTTCATTTTCTGTCTCTCTTCTGGCTGTTTGTCTGTCCGGTCCGACTGTCTGCAGCGGTTTCTCCTGTGTATTCTGCAACTCTTAAATACAGTTAGATTTTTTTAATTTAAAAATACGTTTGTTTATTTTATTTTATTTTTTTTTAAATAAATAAACTCAAAGGTCACATTTGTTGACATTTACAGTTCATATTCAATTGTTATAGCTTTGATAAATAACTTAAATATATGTCTTTACACAAAACGTAGAATTTTTTAAGTTATAACTTTGGCTTTCCACGCGAGAGTAAGCAAGATAGAGAGAGGGTCTGTGTGCGTTTTTAAGTCGAATTCAAGATTTAAGTGCAGAGAGCGGTAAATTGAAAGGATAGCATGCCTGAATATAAATACAGTTCATCAAAATAGTATTGGCATACTTGAGAGTGCATAGATTTTAGAAGTCTGCGTGAATTCACTAAAAATTTGAGTTTAAATGAGTTAATTCGAACGATGTCGAATTTAGTGAGTGCGAGGCACACTTTGAATTGAATTCGTTTGAGTGTGAGTGACATTGAGTTCTAAAATGACAGTTCCTTATCGAAATGAGTGCGAATGAAGGAATGTCCTATGTGAATAATGAATTTGAAATGGCCGAACTCAATCGAATAATTAGTAATTTTAATTGTCAATTGACTGCCTTTTTTCACTTATTTGCTATTTTCCTCAGGGTCGGTCTCAGAGGAATAAACAGAAAAGTATTTTTCCCTCATTGCACAAAACAAGCTGCTTATAAATATTATGTGTTAATAATGGAGGACCGTTGTATTATTGCCCCCAACACAGACAATGTCAATAAAATTATGTTTTCGGATTCAAACTTACATTAAAAACTCTTATTAATAATATGAATTAGAGTTAGATTTTATAAATTGTATTGCTCTTCATTGTTTTCTTTCTTATATTCATTACGCACATGAAAACAACAACAGAAAATACGCATGCAAAAAAGAAAATGTGAAAATTAATTCGAGATTCGAAACAAACTCGAACTAACTCAAAAAAAAGTAGTTTTCTTATTCATTCACTTCGTGTCACTCCGTATGAATGTTGTGCGACTTCGACTTGGCATTCGACTTCTTTCAATTGTTTTCGAATATGAATGCTTCGAACGTCGTTTTAGCTCATTCATGCAGAACTCTAATAGACATTTTCGTACAAGAAAAAAGAACTGAAATAATGTGAGCTTAGGAACTTGACAAATTTGCAGCAAATAGTTGAATAGTCGCAGCAAAAAAGTTGTTAGCTCGATAGCATATAATAGCGATAACTGATGAATATTAATGAATTTATTTCTTGGCTAATAACATTTTTGTTTATTTCTTAACCCTTTTCATTTGGTTCTCTCTCTAACTTTGGATCATTGGCTGATTGTGATGACCACAACAGTCTGGCAACGAGACAAACGATAACAGCGGGTCTGTTAGTCTGGCCCAGAATGAGGCCAAGGTAATTGTGGCTGCCGCTGAACAACAACAACAACAACAGAAGACGCTTAAAGGAGGAGGAGGAGGAGGACAAACGGCAACAACGACACAGCTTTACAATCAGTTTCCGTATTTGACCACGTTTCCAGCCACGGCGAATAGCACAACGGGCACCGTAACCGTAACGGGTGGTGGAACGGGCGCAACCGGTGCGAATGGCACTGGAACGACTGGAACGGCAACGACCGCCTACTATCCCATGTACCACAATGGCTTCCAGTTGGGCATTGGCCCGAACGCGGTGCCGCCTCCATTTACGCCCGTGCATTTTGCCAATGCCAGTGGTGGCAGCAGTCCAACAGCGCCAGGACAATATAATATATTGACAGCGTCGGCGGGCTCAAATCCAACACTGACCGTTGCCGGTCTGGGACAACAGGAGCAGCTACAGCAGCAGCAGCAACAACAACAACAACAGCAACAGATTGTCCAGGAGTTTCCAAAAATGGGTCGTGGCAGACCGAGAAAGACTAGTCTATTAACGGTGCATGATGATTTAAAGTCGAATACGTTGCTGGAGCAGGAGCTGAATCAAATGCTGGCCGCACCCCATCTGACAACGACGACGACCTCATCATCATCCCGACGTGGTCGTGGCCAGTCCCAGTCGCAGTCCATTGATCCGACTCACATCCATGCACATTCCACGGCCGATGGCGATGGCGTTGTTGTTGTCCAAGCGCCGCCAACGCCGCGTCGCAGTGGCGCCAACAAATATGAAACGGAGGAGGAGAAGCGTCTGCGACTGGACAAAATGGCCGCCCATCAGCGGGCGGTGCGTGCCAATGAATCGCCCGAACAGCGTACAGTTCGCCTGCAAAAGCTGAGCGAACGGGCGCGTCTCAAGCGTGCCCAAATCCGTGCCACCGAGAATATCGATGAGCGCAAGGAGCGACTATCGAAACAGGCCGAATATGCCCGGCTGCGACGCATGCGCAGCCATACGCCGCGGAATAGCAGCAGCACCGCCAGCGCCGAGTTTCATGCCAAAACTGAGGATGAGACGACAGCAGAACAGCTTTACGATAACGATAATGATACCGATAATGGCGATAGTTTTGTTGTCAAAAGCGATTCGCAGCTAGATGGTGATGCTTCCAATGATCAACAGTTGGCAGCCCTGCAACTGGAACAGCATGAGCTTCAGCAAATGACGGGCACCCTACAACAACAGCAACAACAACAGCAGCCACATCACGAGACAATTGTCATCAATCAGCAGCAACAGCAGCGACTGGTCACCCTAAGTCAACATCAACAGGGCTACAGCAAACTGCAGCAGACATCGTCGACGGCTGCTGGTGGAGCGGGAGGTGGGGCGCCCAGTGGTGCGCCTGAAAATAATGATATGCTTAAGATACTCGAACCGATAATTGTCATGAAAACCAAATGAGTATCGCGAAAGCGTCACAATTAGCCCACAAATCGCTAGGCAGGCAAAATGAGAACACTTACACATTTACATATATGTATGTATGTATATATGTGTGTGTGTATGTGCATGTTGTGCCTGAGTATTTTTGGTCTATTGTTGGCGCAATCGCTTTAGCTGTTGTTATCGGTGACATCGAAAATGGTAATCGTCTCCTCTCTTACACTAACACCACCCCGTCAGCCGAAACAGCATCAGCAGCATCTCGCAATCGCTCGTGCTCTCTCTGTCTCTGTGGCCTCCGAGCGGCGATTTGGAAATTTTTTTTATTGTAGAAAGAATATAATCTATCCCCTGGGTATTGAAGCGTTTGTACAAAGATAACTTGCAACAATATATCCTTAAGGCTCGCGTTCTATTGGCCTATTGCCATTATAATTCTGAATTACACATATATGTACACATGTATGTACATTTTTTTTTATTAGAATCGTCTTAAAAAAAATCGACTTAACTGTTTAAATTTAACGAGTACTATAAGGATACGTTAGTGCAATAGTAATAGAGAGAGAGTGCAATACTGCAAAAAAAAAAAAAAAAAAAAGTTGAAATATGTAAAAAGAATTGAACATACAAAAACAAAATGGAATCATATGCAGTTGTAAATGTGCATATATATAAATGTAAATGCATGTTTATATATGCGCTAATATGATGGCCACCCATATCCAGGACAGTGTGAGAAAACGAAACGCACCGACACACAAACACACACACATGCACTATACGTATACATTAATTTTGCAGCTAAAAAACGAAGATACAAACTTTAATGTATTGCATATAAAATAGGTATAGAAATTGTAATCTTTTTAAAAACGTTTTGGAAGTGTAACGGTATGATTTGATGATTACCGATAACCCTTTTATGTAATGTAATAAGCAAAAAAAAAAGTGAACAACTAAGCCTAAATTCATAATTTGTAGCCCATAAACCGAGCACTAAGTAGAAAGTACGTATTAATTTTTTAAAGTAGCAAAACATACAAATAAATCTAATGAGCAATAAGAACATATGCGTATCGATATTTTTTTTACAATTTATTATTTGCCTGCAAATTTTCTATTTTATTTTAGCTTTTTAAAATTTAAATCCAAGCTGAACATCGATTTTTAAATAGTATCGGTATATCGAAAATCGTCGTTGAACAAACTATGCTGAGCTGTCGATTTTCATAGAAATCTAATTACTCGATTGATGATTTAAAAAAAAAATTGTCGAGTTAAAGTACTTGAAAATCGTTTCCGAGAAAAATGAGTTAACTTCTGTATTAACTATAATTGAGATCTGAAAACATCGTTTTTATCAAAAAATATATGTTTTGATATTCTCTCACATCACTATCGTTATAACATCGTTATGGAAAATATCGATATTGGCGCCTTTCGATATTTTGAAGTTCTGGTTTTTGGTATCTCTTGAATATTTTTTTACTATCGGTAATGGGACAAATTGGTCGACTATCGATATATCAATAGTGCCGTCGATAGTTTGCCAGTTATAATCGCTATGAAGTTCACAACATTGCACACTGAAGACACGGAATACTCGGCCGATTCGGTGGAATGGTGTACACAGGATGAGACACACTCTGGTTACTTTGCCTGCGGCACATATCAGCTGGTTGAGACAGAGAAAGCTGAGGCTGCTGGCGATGATGCAGCTAAAGCAAATCGACCGCGAAAGGGACGTGTCTATTTGTATGCCTTCGATAGGCACAACGGTGACCTGGACAGACTGCAGAGTGTGGAAACGGCAGCTATATTGGACATGAAGTGGCTGCCAGCTTGGAGCTGTGACAGTGGCCCCCTGTTGGTCACAGTTAATGCGCTGGGCCAGATCGAGATCTATGAATTGTTGCACGCGGAGCGTCAGCTGCAGAAGCGCACGAGTTGTCAACTAGCAACGAAGACTGACAATGGTGTTCCAGCCCTGGCACTGGCCCTCGATTGGCAACGATCTGGCGACGGCGACGCAGTGCAGCTGCTTGTATCGGATTCACTGGGCCACATACATCAGTTGCAGTACACGGCACAGGGTGAGCTACATACGCTGAGCACATGGCATGCCCACGGCTTTGAGGCTTGGACGTGCGCCTTTGACCGCTGGTCAACGCAACGTGTTTACAGCGGCGGCGACGATTGCCTGCTGCATGCCTACGATTTGCGCAGTGGCGCGGAGGAGGAACCGCAGCGCGTCTGGACGAATCGGGCACACGGAGCCGGTGTCACCTGTTTGCTCAGTCATCCGCAACATGAACACCAGCTGCTCACAGGCAGCTACGATGAACACTTGCGTCTCTTTGATACGCGCGCCATGAAGCGCACCCTCGCCGAGTTAAATCTGAATGGTGGCATTTGGCGCCTCAAGGCGCATCCGCAGCGCAGTGATCTAATCCTTGCCGCTTGCATGTACACAAATTTTAGCATTGTCCAGTTGGCCACTTCTTCCGATTCGACGAATGCCGCCGCCGACCTCACTCTGCTGGGCACCTACGATGAGCACTCGAGCATCTGTTATGGTGCAGATTGGGCGCCAAATATCGATAGACTTGGTGTATCGGACGAGGGCGCATTCGCACCCATGCTGCACATGGCAACCTGTTCGTTTTATGATCATAAGTTGTGTGTTAGCAGCATCGAGACTAACCAAAAAACATCATAAATAAGTTAAATATTGTCAATTAAATTTGATTAAGCTGGGTATCCAGCACCTCGGAAAATAAAAATTCCTGCCAAATTTCATATAAAAAAAACGCCGAAATTTTTCGTTTACGATTTCGTAAATAAATATCGATAATTAGCCTATCGAAAGCGAGTGTGGACTGAGAGATCAGTAGAACTTTAAAAATTGGCGCTGTTTATTAAACAGCTGTTTTATTTATGTTCCACGCACACGAAATAACTAGCAAATTCCTGACATAAAAATTCCACGTCGTGGAGATAGGCCTTAACGGCCTCGACACTTTCGATAGAAAATGTATCGATAGAATGTGGCAGTATATATTTCCCTATGCGGTATTTTTTTTATTCCAGTTGGTTATCGGCTATCTTCATCGTTTGAAGTAGAGCTGGCAACTAAGTCCGACGATTATAATAAGACCAATCTTAGTAAACATTCTTTCGGATTCAGTAGATGAAGCAGGAATACATAGGTACATTTTCGCTTAATCTCTAAAAGTAGCCTCGTTATGCTGAAACTAAATGATTGCCTTTTATCATTGGCCTTAACATTTAGGACCCATTCATATAGTAACCATCCAATGCTTAAGAAGGTCTGCATCAGAAAAATTTTTTAGCATTAAAATGCTGGCGTGATTCCACAAAAAAAAAAAAATACTATCGATAGTGGTAGCTTTGACCATCGATATATCTATAGTGAAAAAACAGGGCGGCTATCGATATATCGATAGTTTGCCAGCTCTAGTTTGAAGTAGAGGTGGAGAGCTATCGATAGTCGGCACCATCGATAGTCAACGATATTATTTTTCAAACCATCGATAACTATCGATAGTTTTCGATAGTGTGTTATATTATAAATTTTTATACAAAATTCCAAATAAAAATTTGAAATTGGCATTAATTTAGGTATTATAAAAGTAAAAATAAATACAATTCGTTGTCAACAATAATATTTCTCTATTAGCGATTGTAATAGCCAAAGTTCCACAATCTAAAACTTTTTGATCAGTCTACTGATCATGCGCTCGGACTCGACTAAAATGGCGGGCACACATAAATAAATATTAAAGCATAAACATTTGTATTTATTTTAGTTCCGTTTCGTTCTTCTTATCCATACCATGAAAATATATATTTATTAAACACAAAACTTAAATGCAGATGCCAAAGGAGGGCCTTTCTGTGACGAATTGAGCGTCATAAAAAACTATCGACCACTATCGATAGTGTACGTCTGCTATCGATGGCGCCTCGATAGTGCTTCACCATCGATAGTGCCGATAGTGCCATCGATAGTTCTCCACCTCTAGTTTGAAGCGCGTTTCCAAGCGTTGCCATTACAATTTGTGTTTTGTTTATGTTTTTGACGAAATGAGTTGGGAAAAGTGCAAAAGAGTGATAAATAATGAGCTGACCGAAGTGCTAGCAGCTCATGCGAAGGCCAATAGTTGTATTGAAGAAGTTGGCGCTGACGTCGAGCAATTGAAATGCTGCCAAGCGGCAGAGGCATCTGACAGCCGACGGCGTCTTTTGAAATCAAGCGAACAGTTGCTGCGAATGGAAGTCGAGCAACAAACAATACAAAAGAATATTCAAGCAGTCGGTGGGTAGACAACATAAATTACGGCATACGCAATTATTTAAATTGATATATTTGTTCTGTTTTGTTTAGACAGCAATGATGAGATGCTGCTGCAAATGCTAACGCATAAATTTAATAAACTGGGCTATAATCTGAGCGTGAGTCGCGATGCGAACAACAACACGAAGCTCTACCGGTTCGATTACGGATCAAGGCGCTATATAACGACCCGAGTGGAAAATGGCCAACTGTCGCTTGTCCAAATATGTCCGGAACATCCAAATTTTCTCGGGATCAAAGAATATCTTAGCGAATCGCAGGACTTAAACGGTTTACTATTAACTTTTATGACAGGACAATCTTAGCAAATAGCTAGTTAATAATATATTGACAAGAATTGTAATTAATATGTAAATAAGAATTGTCTTTTTTTTTAAATAAATATAATTTAATTTTTATCATGATGATGCCTAGTTATTTAGATTCAGTGCTGCCAGAATCTTCGAAGCAGTAAATGCTAGATTTGGAAAAGAAGTTGCTAAAAATAGGGAAAAATTATATGAAAATTGCCAAAAAAAAAAAAGAAGCTAAATCATTAAATGTTTTGTTTTGAATAAATAATATAGTGCTGTTGAACTCGTCAGCTTCACTTAAATCAGTGTACTCCTTATTGTCAGTGATTTGAGTCGAGTCCCTATATGGTAGACCATAATTATGGCCATATTTTCGTGTTTGTGTTAACCATACCTGTTATTTGTATTTCTTTATCTACCGATATCGTTGTGAACCATTATTAATCGTAATTTGTGCAATCATTTGTAATAAGCTATAAATATCAGGCAAAAACGCTAAAGAAAAATAGCTAGTTTTGTAATAGTTGCTAAAGAAAAATTAAAAATTGCTAGATTTGTGGCTAACAGCATTTAAAAAAAAGTTGGAAATTTTATAAAAGTTGCCAGATCTAGCAGCACTGGTCAGATTTGTTTCTGATCTCTGGAATCCATTGAAATGTTTGCATGTAAATAATTATTAGTCACTTTGTCAATAATAAATAATTATTATTTCGTTATTATTCGCAAAATATAAAAGGCAATGCTCGTATATATGCTATATATATACTATATATTTTAGGTATCACACGCTTTATCATTTTCTATTTGCATTTCCACATCTCCCGTCGCTCTCTCCCGCTCTCTCTCTCTCTCTCTTTTGTTATTATCATCTTCAACGTTTTTAGTCTATGGGGTGACCACGTTCTGTATCCAGTTGAGGGCACCACGAATGCGACGCAAACGTGCGCGCACGAGAAAGCTGCAAATGAGCAGATATTCCACATACGCACGACGACCACTTTGTTTATTGGTGCTTGTGGGTCCATATTGTGGTCGACCCTCACACATGATCTTCGTGGTCAACGAGAGCAGCCATTGCAGTATCTGAAATAAATAGACCAATTAGATTTGTGATTCTTTATGCGAAAAAAAAGAATCGAAAAATTAGGAATCCAAAATTATGAATCCGAAATTGGGAATACAGTTATTAGGAATAAAGAAATTGGTAAAGCAAAAAGTGGGAAGACAAAAATTGGGAAAACAAAAATAAGGAAAACAAAAATTGGGATAACAAAAATTGGGAAAACAAAAATTAGGAAAAGATGATAATAATAATAATAATAAAATATTTTTGATTTCGCGCAATATTCAATAAAATATTTTCGGCTTTTTCCTATTAGCAAAAAGACAACATTTGTCGAACCATTTATTTCAAAATCAGGACTTCGGTTTCCAGCGCATGATATATTTATTCGGTCAGGGGCGCGAACCATTTATTTCAAAATTAATAGGGTCTACATGTACATATGAATATGATGTGTGCCACCTTATGAAAAAATGCAATAATTTAAACATTTTTGTGATCGTTGTATGCTTTGAGTAGCGATATAAGACGGTTGCTTGTTGCTTCTATATTTTTCAATTTTTTTCAATAAAAACAACCGATCGTTTTGGAACAGATCTATTTGAATAATGTATAAAACTATTCGAATGAATTTAACCAGTGGCAGGAAAACCAAAGATACTTTTTCCAAATTTTTGTACTCTGAATATTTGTCTTAGTTGAAATTCCTAATTTTATCTTCCCGATTTTGGATTCCTAAAATTGTATTCTTGTTTTTTTTTTCTTCTTTTTTAAAATTTCTTAAAAAAGTTTCGGAATTCGTATGAGGCACCTAGATTTGTATTTAAGAGAAGCCTCCTTTCACTCACCTCTGGACTGTTGGGCATGCCGCCAGCCTTCAGCCACTTGGATGGGGCCCAGAGGAAGAGTTGCAGCACATTGGCCGCAATGTCTGGGCTAACGCGCTTCGACGGATTGGGATTAAGTATGTTGTAGATGAGCTGCTGCAGCAGCGGTGGACAAGCGTCGCCCAGCGGCGGCAGCTGCTCGTGTCTGTAATCGCAATTTCTCAGCGAATACGTGAGCTCGCCCTGGGCACGGGCCAAACCGCCGCTGGCCGAATAGAAGGGATTGGGCAAACCAAAGATCTCATAGGCCAGGGCACCGCATGCCCACAGATCGGCCTTGCTGTAATTGAGCACAGCAAACGGTCCCGGCGTTGTATTAAAGATCTCTGGCGCCATCAATGCCGCATTGCCGCCTTTATCAATGTCATTGGCGGCGTAGGGCAATCGCAGTCCATGCACCTTGTCCGCCAGACAGCAACCAAAATCGGAGAGCACCAGCAATGGGGATTCATCGTTCGGCTGCAATTCGATGAGCACATTATCCGACTTGAGATCCCGATGGGCGACACCATGACGACTGAGATGTGTGACCGCCTCCAGCATCTGGGCGAGCAGCAGGATTTTGGAGCGTGTGCTCAGCTCGCTGGTGTCGAGCAGACCACGCAGACTGTGATCATAGCGTTTCATTAGCAAATACAGCGACATGTTGCGTCCATAACCTTGTGGATTGATGCGCTGCGGCTGCGCAATGGGATACAATAGATGGCCATCGGTAAAGTTCTTGACCTCGTCGCAAAAGAAGCCAAACATGCAAACGACATTTGGATGCGGTGGCAGCGCCAGCGTCTGATGTTGCAACAAGCGCTCCCACTCATCCGCGCTGGCGTTCATGCGGCGCTGGCGTGCCGGCACCGTCTCCTTGTACATGGCACGCAGTATGGACAGAGCATTGCTTTGGATGTCATAGTTGAACATCATTTTAAGGGCCAATGGATAACGCTCGATGGAGCTGCTATCCATATTTAATTGCTGCTCATAATTGTAGCTCGATTGTTGATCCTGTCGAGAGTGCGGCTGCTGCTGCTTCTCCTGATCCTCCCGCCGCTGCTGCTCCTGTTGTGCTGCTCCAGTTGTGGAATGTGCCTCCACAAAGGCAGCTGCTGCCGTTGGTTGACTATAATTGTAAATGTTGTCAACGGATCCGCCAAAATTGTGCACAAAACGTGACATATTCTGCAGCGGTGACATCATCTCATGATTCCAGTTCGAGGAGCTGCTGCTGTTCAACGTGCCTCTTGGACTGCCGCCTGTGGTGTTGGGCAACTCCGTGTTTGTTGTTGTTGTTGCCTCAGTTTCGGGATTCTGTTTGAAATTGGCGGCATAGACAACAGCTGCACAACCCTTGGCAATGGGCGGACCCACATCCAATTGATCGATGTTGAAATTGCTGTTCAACGTCTCGGATATCTCGTCGTGATTCCAGGCCGCCTGCAAGCGACTGGCCGCCTCACGAATCTCCCAGCACACGCCCTCCAGTTCATCCTCCTTGCTCAGCACACCGGAGCCCGTCGCCAAACTGACGCCGACTAGGGCAAAGAATGGCGCCGAATCGCCATAGAATAATTTGCGTGTTGCACGCTTGCGCAGCTCCTCCGAGTAACCGGTGGTCACACGGCTCAATATGTTATCGATAAAGAGCTTGCGCGCATGCTGGCCAAAGCGAAAGAGTCCGCCGTTGGCCGGGGGCGCTGAGGGGCAGCACCTTGGCAACACATTTGCCGTCGGCTGAGCTGCAGCTGTGCTCTAAAATGAATTCAACGATTGTTAATTTCAATTGCATTTTCTAATGAGAAATAAAAATATACAGTCACTCAAAGATTGGTATGCACCCTAAATTTGTCAAATTTTTGTATAACTACATCGTTTTCATGCAGGTTGCTTAAATTAATCTTATATTCCCTTAAATTCCGTTTAAATGTTACCAAAAATTTCTTTAACCCATTAAGTAACCATGGAAAATTTTGATTTTTGTAAGTCTATTTTTTAACTTTTTTCCTCGGTCTCAGACAAATTAAGAAACAAATTGTAGAGGGACTGCAACAAAATTTTTTCAAAAATCTCTTCGCTAGTATTTTTTTTATGATTTTTTTGAAAATTGCTAAAAATTATTGTTTAAAATTGTTTGAAGAATTTTTTTTTGCATCAAACCGTTTTTTGTCTGAGACCAAGGAAAAAGTTTAAAAATATTTTTACAAAAAGTCTAAATTTTCCGTGGATACTTAATGGGTTAAAGAAATTTTGATATCATTCAAACGGAATTTAAATAAATAGAAGATTAAATTAAGAAATCTGCATAAAATGTTTTTTATTATACAAAAATTTTACAAAGTTAGGGTGTATGAAGACATTTGTGGACCACTGTATATTATTGTAGCTAGAGCTGGAATGATATCGTTGCACCATCGAATTAATGTATGTTCATCGATCGTCTTTATTATTTTCAACCATAAAATTAACACCGATTTGTTGTCATAGATAAGTCGAAAAAAAAAACGTTCAAATTGGAAAAGCATCACAAGAATTGATGTGTCTTCACATCAGTGATGCTAAATGTTTACCGAAAAAAAAAAACGGATAAAGAAAACACCGAAATAAAAGCTGAAAAAACTAAAAAAAAAGACAAAAAATCGAAATTTATCCTCATTTTTTCCAATTTAAATTTTAAAACTTTTAAAGCCTCTTCAATGATTTTTTTTATTCATTTTCTTGGACATTGAGCTTCGCTCATGGTGCCTTCGGCCAAAATTTTGACGTATTTTCAACATTCACATTTTAAGAGGCGAGTTTTGGTGTACTGGGAAAGTGTTTTCGTCTTTATGTTGTCTCCATTTTCAAAAAGTTCCAAAATTGACAGTATAGAATCCTTTTTGGATTCAGTTTAATTGAAATGAAAAAAGCCAGATTTTCGGATAGATGTTTGAGATTTTTCCCGTTCGAAGCAGTGACAAACCAGACAAATCTATCCGAAAAAAGGCCAAATTGGCATTACTGGTCTTCACATCACTATCGTGTCCGCTCTTGTTTTTCCAGCTCTAGTTAAAAAACGCATGAGACAAACTTACCCGTAGAACATTAACGGAAAGGGGAAAGCCTCGCTTGCTTCGTGTCTTTAAATGGCTTTGTTCCAAAATGTTGGAGTGTATTTCACGATTCCAATAGCTGCGTAGAACGTAGCGACCATGTTTGACAAGTCGCACTGTTAACAGTCTCACAGACATTTTCTTTAACCAGCTGCAACTTGACCTTAGTTGCTGTTGTTGTTGTAAGCGAAACCCAACAACCAGGCAGCGAATCGCCTATATATGAACATAAATAAATATACATCAAAATGTGTGCCAAAATTAAACATAAATAGATGTATTTGTATGTATGAGCTCACCCTTTTCTATTCGGCCTACGCTTTTGTTTTTATTTTGTGATTCTCGTCCTTGTCTCTGTCGCTGTGTTTACGACTGCGGCGCCACCTTTTGTCATGCGTTTCAGCTGTGATCGCCGGCTATCGATACTCGATAACTGCTTCGACTGTCGCTTATTTTTGCAATTGCGTCGTAGAAATTGTCGTCCGTCACTGCAGTTATTATTGTAAATATATTCGTATGCGCATAACTCTATTGTCGAATAGTGATCTAGATTCAAAATTATAATGAATGTTATTTTCGATACTATTTTTTTTAACGTGTATGGGAAATTCGATTTTGTTCTATGAATATGTACTGATAATTTCATCCAAAAACTCGCCTTGTTGATTGATATTCCGGCTGCTACTAGATGTTTCTTCTATGTGTGGATGTTTTTCTGTTTATGTATGTACCAATTTGTTAAACATCGATATAATTTGTGGCAAACAAATTAGATAATCACATTTACCACATGCCAGCTGCCAGCTGCGTCGTATAAAATATTAAACGGTGCTCACGAAAAGTTAATTTAAACTAAAAATACAGCCAGAAATTAAATTTAAATAATATATTTTTAGCAGCCAAGTTTGATTTTGTATCCAATACAATAATAACAAAGAAATAACTCACAAACACAAACAGCTGTCAGTCTGCTGCTCAGTAGAGGTGGAGAACTATCGATAGTCGGCACCATCGATAGTCAACGATATTATTTATCAAACCATCGATAACTATCGATAGTTTTCGATAGTGTGTTAACTTATACATTTTTATATAAAATTCCAACTAAAAATTTTAAATTGGCATTAATTTAGATACTGTAGAAGTAAAAATAAATACAATTTGTTATTAACAATAATGTTTAGCTATTAGTTATTCTAATAGTCAAAGTTCCGCGATCTAAAACTTTTGGTTCAGCCTACTGATCATGCGGTTGGACTCGACTGATATGGCGGACACACATAAATAAATATTACAACATAAAAATTTTTATTAGGTTTACTTCTGTTACGTTCTTCTTATCTATGTCATGAAAATATATTATTATTAAACACAAAACTTAAATGCAGATGCCAAAGTAGAGCCTTTCTGTGGCGAGTTGAGCTTCACAAAAAACTATCGACCACTATCGATAGTGCACTTCTGCTATCGATGGCGTCTCGATAGTGCTTGACCATCGATAGTGCCATCGATAGTTCTCCACCTCTACTGCTCAGTGCTGCACAGTTTTTTTATCGATATGGCATATGCAGTGCACCCTATCGATAGCTTAGTGCTGCAAAATAATCGCATATCGATTTGACATTAGTTGATAGCGCTTTAATTGAATTTGTACATACAGGAAATATTCATTTGGTTCTTAAACATTGCACTGTCACTTGGGACCCAGCATTTTCTTTGGGTCCACCCACTCCTTGAACTGCTCCTCGGTGATGCCTTCCTTCAACGCTTCCTCCTTGAGGGTGGTGCCATTCTTGTGCGCAGTCTTGGCGATCTTGGCCGCCTTGTCGTAGCCAATGTGCGGATTGAGGGCCGTTACCAACATCAGCGACTCGTTCATGATCTTGGCAATGCGCTCCACGTTCGGTTGAATGCCCTCCACACAATTTCTGCTAAAGTTAACACTGCCATCAGCTGCAAATGGAAAACCTTTGTTTCAACTGAATGCACTGGACGATGGATTACTCACAGAGCAGGCGAATGGAGCGCAGCACATTTGACACGATCAGAGGCTTGAAGACGTTCAGCTCGAAGTGGCCATTGGCACCGCCAACAGTGACGGCCACCTGGTTGCCCATGACCTGGGCACACAACATGGTCATGGACTCGCACTGTGTGGGATTCACCTTGCCGGGCATGATGGAGCTACCGGGCTCATTCTCTGGCAACATCAGCTCACCGAGACCGCATCGTGGTCCCGAGCCCAGAAAGCGTATGTCATTGGCGATCTTCATCAGACTGACGGAAATCGTGTTCAGCACGCCATGGACTTCCACCATCGCATCCCGGGCAGCCAGCGCCTCGAACTTGTTGGGCGCCGTCACAAAGGGCAGGGACGTGAGCTCGGCAATGCGGGCCGCAACCTTCTCGGCAAATCCCTTGGGTGCATTCAGACCAGTGCCGACGGCTGTGCCGCCCAAGGCCAGCTCGTAGACGCGGGGCAGGCAGCCATCGATGCGTTCCAGAGCGTAACTCAACTGCTGGGCGTATCCGCTAAATTCCTGGCCCAGAGTCAACGGTACTGCGTCCATGGCATGGGTGCGTCCAATCTTGATGATGTCCTTGTACTCGATGGACTTGCACTCGAGAGCGTCGCGAAGATGCGTAATGGCGGGAATGAGGCGCTCGTTGAGCTCCATGCCCACACAGACATGGATGGCCGTGGGGAAGGTGTCGTTGGAGCTCTGTGACTTGTTCACATGATCGTTGGGATGGACGGGCTTCTTGGAGCCGAGTTTGCCGCCCAATGCCTTGATGGCCGCATTGCTGATCACCTCGTTGGCATTCATGTTCGACTGTGTGCCCGATCCCGTCTGCCAAATGACCAGGGGAAAGTGTCCCTCCTGGTAGTATTTGCCAGAGATGACGTCATCGCAGGCGGCGGACACAGCATCCGCCAGTTTGGCATCCATGCCAAAGTTCTTGTTGACATCCGCACACGCCTTCTTCAATATCCCCATCGCCTGGATGACGGGCATCTAAAGATGGGAGCAATAATTGATAAAATCAAGCCATCAAATCATATTACTGATTTACGAACATCGTTGAAAGCTAATGAAGACAGACTAGACTAGAAAGGAAGGGCTACAGTCGAGTGAATCCAACAGTAATTGGAACCACGATACTTTACTAATATTGCTGTAAATCAAAAATATCTAATTTAAAATCGAGCTATTGATGAAATTAGAATTAGATAAAAAATGTTACGAATTGCACCCTTTTTATATTATTAAAATATATCCGAAGTCAGCTACGATTAATTTTTTTATTTTTAAAAGGAACGCTTAAAAAAAATTGAGCAGGAAATTCAGAAGACAATTGAAAAAAAAAAAGAAATCAATGAAATTTTAAACAAAAGAAGAAAAAAAGTTTTATGCCCTGAGCCCATTTAAAGTGGCTTAAGAAGGATATAATGGTTTTATTAAGAGAATTAGTTTAATATTAAAATTTCCCAACTTTAATTTCAATTTATATTAGAAGATTTTCATATTATTTATATTAGAAGATTCAAACAAGAAAGGAATTCAGAGTACACCAAAGATCAGTTCAATTCTGGTTAATTAATGTTAAGCAAAGTCAATTTGTTCCTATTGATTTTCGTTGAATTTTCTTTTGAAAAAATAACATATTTTTACTTTATAGTGCTTGGACTCTAAGTAACTGGTACGATCTAATATTTTTTTCTGTTGAAATTGAAAATAACCATTTTAAATGCGCTCAGGGTATAAAAATTGCTCGATTTTTTGTTCAAAATTTCTTTGATTTTTGAGCTTTTCAATTGTTTTCTCAATTCTAATTTCCTGGCTAAAATTTTTTAATTTTTGTTTCTCAATAACAAGTTTCCCAGCTTTGCGTTCCTCTTAAAAATAACAAAAATTAATCGTGGCTGAAATCAAAAATATTTTAATAGTATAAAAAGGGTGAAATTTAAATTCCTAATATTTCTTTATCTTATTTTAATTTCATGAATAGTTCAATTTTAAATTACATATTTTTGATTTCATTTTTTTATATTTAATCAATTTTTTTCTAAATGCAGTTTTTATACTCGTTACTTAAGTAATAAGTAAACAACGTATTGTGTTCGTTGCAACGTGTTTAATAGGTAATTTTGTTAATTAGCATTATCTATTAATTAAAGCTGTTATCCTAGTTAAACGCAACAAGATCGGACAAATAAAAAGGTAATGGCTGATTTAAGTTTCAAGCAATGTAAGTTCCTAAAAGCATGCAACAAAAAATATTTTAAATTTATTTCAATAAGTAACGGGTATCCTAAAGTCGGGAGCTTGACTATAGCCCTTAACGCTTGTTTTTTTTTCTAGTTTTCCCAACTTTTTTTTGGATGGATTATGGATAAGATTGAATAGTTACCGGCATGCGCTCGGCAATGTCGCCAATGGGAAAATTGAGCTTGGAGCGCATCGTCTGAGCGCCATATAGTTTATCCGATGGCACCTTGAGCTCCCCAAATGTATCCTGCTCAATGCGAAACTTGCCATTTCCATTGCCATTGCCATTGCAATTCTGTGAGCAGATGATGAGTTGCTGTTTCTGGCGAGGATTAGAGATGCACTAAAAACTTACTGCCTTGCCCTGCTTGTCGTGCAAAACGAGGCTGGTGCCCACTTGACGGCTGCACTGCGCCATAAACTTGTTGGGGGGACTACAAACCAGAAACTGACTGCGCATCATTTTGCCAAACTGTATTCAAGATTTGATTTCCAATGCAAGCCCAAGAACTCCAAAGCGAATTTCGAAACAATTATCAATTGAAATTTGCAATTTTTTGGTCTGTGTGTTTTTTTTTCGAAACAATTACTTTTTATTTGGAGAGCTTGTGTCCGACTGAATCTCAAATTGAAAAGCGGTTGATTTCAAATCAGATTCAGTTCCTGACACTTGAACAAATGTTGACTTTTCGCTTAGATTACAGATTGATGTCTCGCTTCTACTTGGGTCCCAGCATCTGTTCGGGTCGCACCCATTCCTTGAACTGCTCCTCCGTCAGGTAGCCCAGATTGATGGCCTCCTCCTTGAGGGTGGTGCCATTCTTGTGCGCCGTCTTGGCGATCTTGGCCGCCTTGTCGTAGCCAATGTGCGGATTGAGGGCCGTTACCAACATCAGCGACTCGTTCATGATCTTGGCAATGCGCTCCTTGTTCGCCTGGATGCCATTCACGCAGTTGGCCGTGAATGTCCTGCTGCCATCGGCTGCAAATATAGTTACAAAAAATAGTTAGAGTCGGGCAATTATACAGAGAAGATTGTCTTGGTTACTCACAGAGCAGGCGAATGGAGCGCAGCACATTGGACACAATCAGAGGCTTGAAGACGTTCAGCTCGAAGTGGCCATTGGCACCGCCAACAGTGACGGCCACCTGGTTGCCCATGACCTGAGCCGCCAGCATGGTCAAGGATTCGCACTGTGTGGGATTCACCTTGCCGGGCATGATGGAGCTACCGGGCTCATTCTCTGGCAGTGAGAGCTCACCGAGACCGCAGCGTGGTCCCGAGCCTAGGAAGCGTATGTCATTGGCGATCTTCATCAGACTGACGGCAATCGTGTTCAGCACGCCATGGACTTCCACCATCGCATCCCGGGCAGCCAGCGCCTCGAACTTGTTGGGCGCCGTCACAAAGGGCAGGGACGTGAGCTCGGCAATTCGAGCTGCACACTTCTCGGCGAATCCTATGCGGGTGTTGAGACCAGTGCCGACGGCTGTGCCGCCCAAGGCCAGCTCGTAGACGCGGGGCAGGCAGGCATCGATGCGCTCCAGGGCATAGGCCAATTGCTGGGCATATCCACCGAATTCCTGGCCCAGAGTCAATGGCACCGCATCCATGGTGTGCGTGCGTCCAATCTTGATGATGTCCTTGAACTCATTCGACTTGGCGGCCAGTGCATCGTGCAGGATCTTAATCGCCGGCTTCAGATTGTTGTTCAGCTCGAGGGCAACCGAAATGTGGATGGCCGTGGGGAAGGTGTCGTTGGAGCTCTGTGACTTGTTCACATGATCGTTGGGATGCACCGGCGTCTTGGAGCCCAGTTTGCCGCCCAGCAGCTCAATGGCGCGATTGCTGATAACCTGGCGAGATTCATAAGCAATTAGTAAAGAGAACAAGCCAAAAATTTGAAGCCCTTGCAGAGAACTGTAATCAACTCCCAACTAATGGATTCTATGAAAACTATATGATATAATAATCCGATTTTGGTCACAATTGGTCTAGACGTAAACTAGACAATACCAAATATGCAATCTGCGAGTTTTGTTGAATTAAGTCATGTTAATATTACTTGTTTTTCGATTGAAATGTTAAAATCGTCGAAACAAAAATTAAGTTATCGGTATATCGCTAAAAAAAAATGATCGAGTTTAAGTTCTTGAAAATCGCTTCCAAAATAATAGAGTTGTCGATTTTATGATGTATTTTTACATCAATAGTATCAATCAGCGGTGGGCACGACATCTGAATTCGTTAGCAGCCACTGGCTCCCGGAGCCATTGCGTGCCCACCGCTGGTCTAAAAAGCTTAAAAAACAAGAAAGTTTTACATAAGTATCGAGCGATCTTTTCTATAGAAGTTAAAATACATATCTACTAATTGCAGTAAAAAGAGGGGGAATTAATGATCGAAAGAGTCTCCCAAATAACAAGTTAACAAAACCCTCTGCAAACTTTAAAGTAAAAGATCTATAGAACTATGGAAGGACGCACCTCGTTGACGTTCATGTTGCTCTGGGTGCCGGAGCCCGTCTGCCAGATGACCAGGGGGAAGTGATCGTCGTACAGTTTGCCGGAGATGACATCATCGGCGGCCTTTGAAATTGCCTCGCTGACCTTCTGGTCGAGGCCAAACTCCTTGTTCACCTCGGCGGCGGCCTTCTTCAAAATGCCCATGGCTTGAACGACGGGTTTCTAAAAAAAATAAACATAGAATGTACCGATTATCTATTTATTTATTTACATAAGCTCAACTTGGAGCAGCTGACCAGGAATCAGGAATATCTCGAAAGGGTGGATTTCAAGGAGGGATTTCATAAGAGAATTACAACTAGGGATTAAAGCCCCTGTAAACCGAAATAACCGTTTAGTAACCGTTTCATTTATAAGGGTTAATTTCGATTTTTCATACATTTAAAAGAAATTATTTTTTTTTTTATTTTGATTTTAATTTTCTTATGTTTAATATTGAATTTTTATTTGTGATAGTCATGATTCCATTTTCATAGCACTGAATAAGCTCAATCAAAATAAATTTGTTAAATTAAATATTAAAATTGTTAAATGTGTAAATGAAACATTAAGAAACTCTTTAATTACTATTTTTATATTAATAATTTAATTATATTTTTGCAAAAACAAAACCGGTAATTCAAAACCGAAACATACAAAAACCGGTTGACTGTAAAGAAACCTTTATTGGTTTCGGTTTTAATCCCTGATTTATGATTACAACAATTTATGAAGCTATTGAAGACTTACGGGCATGCGTTCCGTGGGTCCGCCAATGGGAAAGTTGATCTGGGATCGCATCGTTTGGGCGCCATAATATTTATCAGCGGGCACTTTCAGCTCACCGAAAGTGTCGCTCTCCACGCGGAACTCCTGGGAGGATGAGGCCTGCAAAATCAAAGGGATTATTTATCGATGTTCGCTGACAAAACGAGAGAGATAGAAACGCTGACCATTCTGTGACTGTTACTGTTACTGTGTCTGCTTGCTTTGGCTCGTCTTAATCAAGTGACGGCGATTGGAGCTCTGACTGTGAATCGTCTTATCTGATGACGACCATAAAATACTCGCAAAGCAAAAAATACAAATGCCCGAAAGAGCAAGAGCTCAACAAGTAAAGCCTGTTCCAATATTCCAACCAACATGACTCGCGGATGACCTACAACCACGTGAAAGTGTCAATGTTTACACACAGTGACTCAAGAAATTGTATTTTTCTTGCTTTATTTTTAAAACCCAATTCATTGTTCTTAAAAACACAATCAAAAAATAAATGGAAGACCTGAAAAGCTATTTTCTGTTAAATAAGGTGCATAAGGTTCAAGTAATTGTTTTACTATACAATAATATTTTATTTTGCATTCAAATATATCCTCTTGATTTTAAAAACAATGAAATGAGATTCAAAAAAATCCAAAATTTAAAATTTTAAATTTATGAATTTCCATTTTTGTCAAGACCATGACTGGACTAACTGTATATTAATATTACCAAAACAAAAATAGTTCTACATAAATTCTACAACAGTCGCCGCCACGCATGTAGAATCTTTCTAAAATAATTGCCCAAATTTTGTTTTATAGTAAATCAAATTTAAATTACAAATAATTAAAAAAAAAAAAAAGATTTATTTATCCTTTTTTTGAGCTTTATTGGTATTGCAGGGAATAAAAAGTTCGTCAATGCCGAGCATAAAACAACAACGACCAACGGGGGTCGCTTTTGTGCTGCTAAGCAACGTCTGTGTGTGTGTGTGTATTTTTAAAAATCAGTGATTGTGCACTTTTCGCGCGTGTTATGTACATATGTATGTATGTCTATATGTATTTCACACTTCAGAAGCCTACACATGTAAAAACATACTGATATGTGTGTACGCAATCCACAAACAAGTGCTAAAAGAAACAACAACTAGTCAAATAGTTGCGATTAACCAGAGCAGAGCCTTGACAGAAGCAGCGCTGGCGGCAGCGCCTGCAAACTGCGGTCGCACAAGCAACGGTAGTTGGTGGATGCCAACCGGTGTGGATAGTGGACTAAACGTCGCACACCTCATTACACACACACAGACGACCCCTCACGTACCCCAGCAAACAATTTCTATCGAGAGAGAGTTGCAGGCGACTCGCCTAGAAGTTTCGACGACGACATCGCCTTCTCATCGCTTTTTCATCTCCTTTTGTTAGCGACTGAGCGCCGCTTCCGCGGCACTTCGGAAAGACTCTTCTACGACTCTTAAATGAATTTTGAAATAATTTTTATTGCATGCTTTTAGGCACTTATATTCTTTAAAAACTTTAATTAGCCATTACCACCTTTCTATTTATCCGCTCTTGTTACGATTTAGTAGGATGATAGGTAATAATAGTGGTTAACGATAATTAGTGAAAAAATCCTAATATCTTGAAAACTGTGCGTGTCGTGGTTTTTTACGATTTACGGAGGCGGAAAAGGGGCGTGGCACAAATTTGAAACAAACTTGACCTGCGTTGGGCTTTAAGAAATCTGTGTGCCAAACCTTGTAGCTCTAGTTCTTTCAGTCTCTGAGATCTAGGCGCTCACAAAAACGGACATGGCTATATCGAGTCGGCTGTTGATGCTGATCAAGAATATATATGCTTCATAGGGTCGGAGATGCTTCCTTCTCCCTGTTACATACATTGCAACGAATACAATATCCCCTTTTACTTATTTAACTGGTATAAAAAAAATTCAATACACAACCTCTTTCGACAACGTTTGCATACTGTCAAAAGTTTGTATCCTCGAAAGAGAGCAGATGTGGTGACAGCGTCACCTATATAGTAAATTCACCCTATGCGGGACTAATTTGTTTTTGTGAGAGCTCTCCTTTTAATTTATTTATTTATTTATATTATTGTAGCCTAGAATTCAAGAAATTCTAAATTACAATAAGGTTTATCTTATAAAAAAACCTCTTTACGAGGTAAAAGTCTAGTGACGAAAACAGTTATATGCCCCAAAATTTCTGATATCCAATTTTGTGACGAATAACATTAAGTTTGACATATAAATTATTTTAAAAAAAATTTTGGCACTCGGCACATTGCGCCAAAATGTCTCAATTCTTCATACCAAATAAAACTCAATGTTTTGCGCAGTGCCGAATGCAAAAATTTTTTTTAAAATAATTTATATGTCAAACTTAATGTTATTCGTCACAAAATTGGATATCAGAAATTTTGGGGCATATAACTGTTTTCGTCACTAGACTTTTACCTCGTAAAGAGGTTTTTTTATAAGATATCAGAAATTTTTGAATAAGACATCAGAAATTTTGAAATTGAATTTTTTTTTTGGACAGTATATCTTTATCAACTTTGTTTATTTTTTGTACAAGCTGAAACAAACTGTCTGGCAACACTGGTTCCCTTTACAAACACACATGCCAAGCGCAAAAGCTAGTAGCACTCTCAAACTCTGGCTGCTATGACACTTTGCTGCTGCTGTATGCATGCTACTGCATATGTACATGCAGAAGTGTAAAGGTAAAAGGTATATTCAGTTAACAGGTAATATCTTGCCCAAACGAAATTTGACGGCTATGTGTTATATGTCAAAAACGTGAAATTGAATTGTCTACAACAAATAACATATTTAAAAGTCATTTGAAACGTAGATTTTTCTTAAATCGCCGAAATGTGGGAAAAAAACCTTCTTTCACCTGAAGCTTTTTACCTGTGCTTTTAAGCAAAAAAGTTTACAACTAGGCTTAAAGCCCTTCAAAACACCTTTCTAACGATATATAGATCAAATCTGTAGCTTCTATTGTTTGGAAGCTGTGGTTTTTGGCGATTTACATGCATATGTACATACTGCATATGTACTAGTACATGCAGTAGTGTAAAGGTAAAAAGTATATTCAGTTAATAAGTAATATCTTCCAAACCCATCGGTAAAATTTTTTCTATCATATATCAAAAAACGCGAAATTTTATACACTACAACATATTGAAAGCTAAAAAAAATCGTTAGCGTCGTTTTCTCAAAAACCGCCAAAATGTGGGACAAAATATCTTATTTAACCTGTTGCTTTTTACCTATGCACTTTAGAAAAAAAGTTTAAAGGTCTGCCTAAAAGCCCTTCAAAATACCTTTCCAACGATATATAGATCACGTCTGTAGCTCATATCGTTTGGATGCTATAGGGATTTTAATTTTAGCGGTTTTTAGCGATTTCCCGCTAAACTAGCTTTTTTTCGAAAAAGTCGTAGAACAAACGTTTCTAGATTTTTGATCGGGAACAAGTCCTCATTCAAACTTTTAAGCTAAATCAACGCTTTGATACTAACAAACAAACAAACAAACAAACAAACAAACAAACAAACAAACAGACTGACTTCTCATCTCGTTTTGAGAAGGGCACCAAAAATTTCAAAATTAATTATCTTCTGAACCAGTGATCGGATTTTGTTGATCAAGGTGTCATTCGACGCGTATTTTTGATAAGAATAGTAAAAAATTAAAATAAAAATCGAAAAGGCTCCAACGACCCCATTTGCTCCAATAATTTAAAATTTTCCCCTCCCACTAACACCTGTTTATCTCACGAACCAGGTAAGTTTCCAAAAGTCTTAGTAAGCACATTTGTAAGTAAAATTGATACCTTTCGATCGGTACATAACTCGACCCGATCGGACAGTCATAGCAAATTTTCCATTCTTCCTGTGTATATATGCTAGTCGCCTTCGCACCCTTTGTGCTGCTTTCGTCACTAGCGCGGACTGCCGTCCGCAGTGATAGCCAGAGCAGCGAAGGCCTTCAGGCTGGAGCTCTCCTTTTATTCTCTCTCATTACTTCGATTGATAGCTTTCTATCGTTAAAAAAAACGCCTGGAGGATGCAATCTTCTATTATTCTCTGCGCGACTCGCAAAAAGACTCTTTTTGGCGATGAGCGATTGTACAATCGCCCAAATGTTTGCTGGGACATATCGAACGTATGTATGTACATTTGTATGTACATTATTAGAACATTATTAATATATATAATTAACCGGTTTTTATTTAACAAAACTGGACTAAGTGCCGATTTATTGTGTGTGTTAATGTTTTGCTTGCAACTGGCAAACGGTCAGGGTCATTGTTTTTTTTTATTTTGAGCAAACGTGGGAGAAATCTGTTGAATTACAATTCATGTTTATTAATTTCTCGATTTCATTTAAACCGACTTAAGCTGTCGTATAAACTTAGAAATAGAAATGATAACATAAATCTACTCCAACTTTCATAACAAAGCTTAAGATAGCACAAGTAAACACAAACGAGAATATCGAATTAAATATTCTTCATCAATTAAGTGCAGCAAACTGATAAATCGATCAATTCAAATCCAACTGTTCCAAACTGAAGAAGAACCTGAAACTGGAATGTGATTTGCCGTTTCCAACTGGATGTGTAAAATGGTCTTACTGGAAGTCATTGGCAACACGTTCCACAGTGTATAGAACTTGTTGATTACATTATTTTGAGTCTGTAATAACTCCAAAAAGGTTCGTGATGTTTAATTAAAACATATATTCACATATTCGCCGCTAATACATTATAACAAAATGCCGGCATTTGATTAACCGGCAATAAGAATTGCAAAATAGTAGCATTTCTTGATAGTGAATTTACAGGCGATTGCATCTTGAAGGTGCTTGTGCTGAGATTGTTCTCTTCAAATTGGCCAAAAGCACAAGTGTGCAGGCCAAAACAGAAATGCAGAAATTACATAAGCGCACAAAATTCACGATAAAACCTCCTCCTTACCATGCGAAGACTGCAACTTGCGCTGGCCCATGGTTTGGTCAGCTGTTGCACGCCGCGTACCGTGGAGCGTTGCAATAGGGGTAACACCATCTTTTATATAATATAAATAGTTAAATACTGCAATTGCAAAAGAAATAAAGCCGCGGATATTTTACTCGCCCTAACTAGCGGACCAGGAAGGCAACACAACAAAAACAAAAAGTTCGATAGGCGATTACACAGCGATAAATCGATACACTGCAGCGCATATCGATGGACATTCATCGTATTTAAAAAAGTAATTCACAGTAATGTAGGTAATAAGTCAGTTCAAATGTTTATTTTTCCCACTCTTTAACTGTTTTTATTGTATCATTTGAAATAACTTCTCAGCAGCAGGTTAAACACCGATACGTATATCGATATATTTTTTTGGCCATCACTAAGCAACAGCTGTGACAGCTGTCGGCCGAGAGAAAAGTGCTGCAAATAGATTGGTAATTCCGAAATTATAAAGCTAACAAAGCCATCGCCAACACAATGTCAGCGTTAATGAAAACTCTGTGCTTGGCCAAGCCAATGAGCACATCCAATTCACGCCTTTCGCTTCAGGTTGCCCGCAATCGTAAGTGCATTTCCACAGCTCGTTCTGTTTTGTTTACGTAACTTGTGATGTGTGTTTAAATTGAACGGATAATTTCCAGTTGCCGGCTGGAATAAGGATTACACTCCGGGAACGTATCCCAAGACCGAAAAGGAACGTGAGGCTGCTGCCAAGAAATACTATCTGCTGCCAGAGGAGTACAAACCATATGCGGACAATGGATTGGGCTATGGTGATTATCCCAAAGTTGGCGGTGGTCTAGGCATTGAGAACAAGGACTCCTACTATCCCTACGATTATCCCGAGCACAAGCGCAATTTCAACGAGCCCGTGCGTAAAATTCCACAGAATGCTCTAAGCCAGCAATTTTTAATTGAAATCAAACAAAATTCCCTTTACAGATTTCCGTTGATCATGATTTGTATAGCGAAGATCGTTACTCACAGGCGGAGAAACCGCGCTACAATAATTCCTACTACTTCCTCTGCTTCCTGGGCGTCATGTCCGGCTGCCTGGCGCTCTACTATTGGCTCGAGGACAAGAAAATGTATCGTCCCGTTGCCGCCAAGCAATATCCCTCAGATGGCGTCAAGCACTACACTTTCGAGCGTTAAACGCACCCTGCAGGCGGAACAATTGAATGGGCAACCACTTGTCATCATTTGTGCTCTTCTTATTTATCAGTTTGTTTCGCCTTCTTATTGTTAAATAGGAAATTTACCAACGTACAATTAAAAATGGAAAACTTGATTGAAATATCTTTCGATTTCTTTCTTTATGACACAACCTTTACTTTTTCTAGAAAAAAAAAACAAAACAAAACAAATTATGGAAAAAATCAAATCTTTAATTTAATTTAATATTTGCCTTAATTTTTTATGTTTTCTGTACACTTTTTAACAAACTTAATGAAAAGAAAACGCAAATTTGATCTGATACAAATATACAGGAATCTACATACCTATTTTGATGCCTCTAGCTCTTCAGTTTTTTCGACGACCAATTCTAACACTGATTTCGGCAAAACCTGAACGAATATTTTGATGCAATTAATTTTTAAAGACATTTTGTTCCACAATATGTTTCTATTGTTTCTGTCTCTCTTTTTGCTCATATATCGAAAACAGCTTGAAAAACTTATTTTAAATTACATTCAATATATTTCTAGGTATAAAAATGGTTCATGTTACAATCTGATTATCTTACTTAGTGTAATTAATAGAATACAAACGGTCCATTGTGGAAATCAATTTTTAAGAAAACGGACAGAAATGTACAAAAGAAAAGTGCATTTATTCCAATGTAGAATCTATATCCACAATTGCCTTTCAAAGAACTTGCAATACTCACTGTAATTTTTAGCAGAATACAAAAAAGAAACTTGCTGGAAATGACGAATTTATTCCAAGATACAATTAAAAAGTATTGAAATTATGAATGCAGACTAAAAATACAAATGCAAATACAATTGATCCTTAGATTAAAGTTAAGCTAATACTAAAGACTACGCTGGATGATCCTAAATCCTAGAACAATTAATGAAAGCTTAAAGGACAAAAAAAAAGAAACTGAAATGAGATGACAAAATGTTGACGCATTAAATGAGAATGCCTAAATAAATGTTGTTACTCCACAATGTAGTTGGGATGCACGACGAGCAGGGGATCGTTCTCGAGCTCATCCTCGCCAGCTGCACCGGCACGATGACTCTTGGCCATCGGCCGGAGATTGGAGGTCTTTAGGGGGATAATGACCTGGTCGTGGTAGATCAGGCGATCGATGAGCTTCTCGATGAGGTTCTTGCGGGAGATGAGCTCATCCTCGGACTCGATCTGTTCGGCCACCTGTTCCAGATACCAGGTGACAACGTCGCTGCGTCTCATCCCCGTATCGCTGCCCTCCACCTCGCAGCGCGCCTCCTCGCCCCGCATGTGCAGCACAAGCATCGTGGACAGATTCTTGTAATCCTCAAAGGACAGCGTAAACTTCTTCTTCTGCAGGGCATTGCCGGAGGTGTCCAGCGTGGGATCCGCCTCGGAATCAGCATCCATGTTGGCCGCCGCACCATTGTTCTCCATATCGATGTCATGCTCGATCCCATCATCCGCCTCCAAATGATCGTCATCGTCCAGATGGATATCCGGTTGCTCCACACGGATTATGGACTTGTTGAGCAGTCGGAAGGCTTCCTTTACGTGGCGCTCGAGCACACGATTGGAGCACTCCAGCTTGGCCATGGCCTCGCTCAGGCGTATCATGGACTCCAGTTGGCGAACCGTAATCCGCCAAGTGCTGCGTCCCGAGGAGCCCGTGTCCCGTTGCCGCAAATGGCCGTAGTTCTCCACGAGCATCTTGCCCGCCTCGGTGCCAATAACGGGCTTGAACTGGCGGGCAAAGGTCACATAGCGTAGCACCTCCTCCCGGGTATAGGCCCGCTCCACACTCTCCTCAATGTTGGAGTGCAGATCGACGATCTTGCGGGCAATGGCATAGTCCACCACCTCGTTGCACTCATCCACCAGGATGAAGAACAGATCGAAGCGAGACATGATCGGTGCAGACAGCTGGATATTCTGCTGCAGACTCTTGGAGCGATCGTAGCGTCCGTTGATGGGATTGGCGGCAGCCAGGATCGAGGTGCGGGCATTCAACGTGGCACGGACGCCGGCACGAGCTATCGATATGGTCTGCTGCTCCATGGCCTCATGGATGGCCACCTGATCCCGCAAATCCATCTTGTCAAACTCGTCGATGCAACAGATGCCATTGTCGGCCAACATCAGAGCACCAGCCTCGATCACAAAGTCAAAGCTCTCCTCGTCCCGGACAACGGCGGCGGTCAGACCCGCCGCCGAGGATGCCTTGCCAGAGGTGTAGATGGCACGGGGCGAGAAATCGGAGACCTGCTTGAGGAACTGCGACTTGGCCGTGCTGGGATCACCCACAATGCAGACATTGACATCGCCACGCAACGATGTCTTCTCGACGGTTGTCTTGGCAACGCCACCAAAGAGCTGGAGGAGAATGCCCCGCTTCACCTCGTCATTGCCGTAGATGGAGGGGAAGAGGCAGCTGATCAGATTCTGATAGAGATTACGATCCTTGGACATCTCATAGATCTTTTGCCATTCGGCGTCCGTCATCTGTTTCTTCATATCCTCGGCGGTCACCTCGGACATGGGCAGATCGGTGCCGCCGAAGCGAGCGGTTGTCGCCTGGACGCTGCAGGCAAGGAATGCCATGCGATAGTTAAGCTCCCGGACGCCCAGAGCCTTGAGACCAGTGACGCCCTCAGAGCCCTCGCCGGGCTTGTGGCGGGAGCCCATTTCAGCCTTGGTGCCGGGCGTGGCCAGGACGCTCACGTCTGGCACCACAATGAGGGTGCCGGTGAAGTCATAGCGATCGCCGGCCTGGACAGTCTCCACCAGCTCGGAGCGGAGGATGATCTCGACGGCGCGGGGTATGCAACCGCGTGGCAGCTCCGCCTGCGTCTCCTGTATGCGTATCTTTTGGAAATCGAGAAACAGCGACTTCTCCACATCGAGCATGAAACGCCGTCGATTGGAGCAGACGGGATTGCGGCAAATGGTGGGATTGGTAAACTTGAACTGCTGTTCCACGTTGCGGATCTCCGTCTGGCAGTCGAGGCACATGAATGTCCCGGACACGAGCTCCGGATGAACTGGATGTGTGCGCACCACTTGGCCAGAGATGCGAATGAGTGTGCCGATCTTGGAGGTCGTTAAATCGCGCACCTTGTGACGCGTCGGCACCTCGGTGAAGGCCACATAGCAATCCTTGTTGGTCTTTAGCCCAATGCGATCCTTCACATAGTTGGACACGGATTGGCACAGAAACGGATACACATGATAATATTCCTCGATGATCGCTGTCGCCAGATTCTGATCGTATTTCTCCACATCCTCGAAGCTCACCTCCAGCGTACATCGATCGGGCGACTCCAGATTCGCGGCCGGACGTGTGTATTTGATTTCGCCATCCTCTTTGAATTCCTCGAGGAAATCTTGGAAGAGCTTCTGGGTGCGTATTCCCACTTCGTCCTTAACGCGCAGCTGGCCGATCTGAGCATCCGCAACATCCATTTCGTTCGATTTTTGTACACTGTTTAAACACAATTTGTTTCACTGATGCTATTTATTTTAGCTGCGGCTGCGTTGCGTGTTTTGCCAATTTTCGCGCCTTTTTGCAATGACAGCCGCAACTTGCCAGTTATCGATAGTTATTCGATTATCGTTTTTTATCATGCATTGCAGTATAAAAAAATGTTATTTGCATTTATCGTATTTTTAACATTTCATTTTTATCTTAAATTATTGATCAAACTTTACTTCCAACCTATTAACACTTTAATTGTTATTGATTACACATTACGATGATTGAGCGCGTTTTTTTGTCAACAGTTTGGCAACACTTTCAGCGCTATCGCAACATCTCATCGATTGATATTCTGCCGCAAAAAAAATATCGATAGAAATTTGGTCCCAATTCATTTCTCTAATGAAATTAATATTAAAAAAAAAAAAAATAAACTTAAAAATTCAAACTCAAAAAAACCGAGAAAACTAAAAATTTTCTAAAATAATTTCATTAATTTTCAAAATTTATTTGATGTATGACACCCTTCGCGTAATGAAGTTCAGTAAGAAATCCTAAAAACATCTTAAAAATTCGAGAAAAAGTCAACAAACATTTGATTGCAGTTTTCAAAATTCTAGCTTCAAAATTAAGCAAGTTCCAAATTTAAATTAATTTTTTTAATTGATTTAAAAAGCTAGATTCCAAAAATTGAGTTATCCGTGGAAGCTTTGCCAATGTTGCCACATGATTTTAAACTGAATTTTGCTCTGTTTTTTTTTGGGCTCAATGTGATTTTTTTAAGTGGCAACCGTGGTTCTTGGCGCAAGTTGCCATCGAGCGTGCGAGCTGTGAAGAGGGGAATTATTGATTCCGACAATCTTTTTGGTGTTATATTTTCAATTACACCGATTTTATGGACCACGTTTCCTTACTGTGTGCTAACTAACCGTAAGGCCAATAACGCTTGAGCAGCACCTGTTCAACTGTCTAGGGATTTTGGGCCAATCATTTACCCAGCGACCACACATACACAGAGAGAGAGGGAGAGAGACACACAAAAACACACACACAAGTAAAATGGTGGACGCTGCCAGACAAATGCTCGATGAGCTAATGGGCCGCAATCGAAACTTGCATCCTTCAGAGGCCGGGCAGGCCGTCAATTGGGAAGATCCAGAGGTAAAGTACCACCAGATGCATCGCATCAGGTCATTTCTATTATTCTCAGTATGATATAATCGAAATTCTTGGCATGGCTGCCCAATGTTTTTAATGCGACATTTTCATATGGTAGTTTTATTTTTATTGTTTTTCTTTTTGCCGGCGACTAAAACACTGCGCACTAAAAGTTGACTTGCACACATATCTTAATATCATGATAAAGCAATTAAATCTTGTTTACCTTTGCTGGTTGTCATTTTAGGCCGTTAAAGCCGACCATTTACATACACTAACTTAAATTAGGTAATTAAATAATGAAAAACTTTGTAGATTCTTGAGATATCTGAATCAAGCTTACAAATTGTGTGCTAAAGAAATTTGATTAAAATCTAAGCAGAATATAAACATTAATGTTAGTAAAATTGATAAAAAAAAAACTCCCATCTTGTGAAATTTTCTACCGAAAATGTATTCAAGTTATTTATTTAAGCAATATACGCTAGAGGAAACTGAATAGGATGAACATATAGATTCTACATTGGAATAAATTCACTTTTCCTATATTTTTGGCCATATATATATATATTCTCGATCCTGGAAATACCCATATTTATCTATATCTTTCGTCTAGTTTTGTCAGTTCTACAATGTGAAGTTCTGTCCGCACGACCTGTTTATCAACACCCGGGCCGATCTGGGGCCCTGTGTGCGCATCCATGACGAGGAGGCGAAACACTTGTACGCGGAGGCGCGTCCATCGCAGCGCAAGCGTCACACGGAGGATGAGTTTCTGCGCTTCTGCAATGTGATGCTGCACGATGTGGACCGCAAGATACAGAAGGGCAAACAACGCTTGCAGCTGATGCAGCGCGATCATCCGGCCCCAGTCAGTCTGGCTGCCCGGCATGAGGAGCAGATAAGCAATCTGAGTGCACGCATTAATAAATTACTCGCTGAGGCCGAGGAGGCGGGCATACGCGGGGATGTGGACCAGGCGCAGGATCTGATGACAATCTGCGAGGAACTGAAGGAGGAGAAGGAGACGTTGCAGCAACAGCATGAGGCAAATGTCAAGCAATTGAATAAACTAAGAGGAGCACCGACCACACCCACGTTATCAGCAAATGCCGCGGAGTCGCCAAGCGGTGACGAGGCTCTTGCCAGTCCCAAAGCCCACAACAACAACAGCAGCAGCATCAGCAGCGATCCCATTGCCAAAGACAGTGTCGAATCCCCTCAAGCTGACGAAGACACAACAACAACAAAAACAACAGAGCAAACAGCAGGAACAGCAGGTCCTCCATCTGCCAGCGATTCTGCAACGTCCGATGAGAACAAGTCGGACACTAAAACAGATGGCAAATTGCCAGCCAATTGGTCTCACGAAGCGCTGCCCGAGAAACAGATGAAAGTCTGTGAAATCTGTGGCGCATTTCTCATTGTCGGCGATGCCCAGCAACGCATCGAGGATCATCTGATGGGCAAACAGCATTTGGGTTACTCCAAGCTGCGCAATGCCGTCGCCGAAATCAACGAGCGCCGTCAAAAGGAGCGCGAGGAAGAGGAGCGAAGACGTCGTGATGATCGTGTCCAGCGATTCCACACCAGCTACGATACTAGACGGTAAGATAAATTGAACTAGGAATCATTGTGGAATATGACAGATACAGAAGATTATGCATTTGAAAAGTCTTAAAGTCGATTTCGAACTGTCGAAATATTTATAATATTATAAACAGATAATGGGGATATAATGGATAGGTATAATGGACATTTATTGGAGTACTCAAATGAACGGCATCGAGTAAATGAGAAACGAATGAAATGAATGAATCAAAGATTTTCAGAGTACTTTGAATACAAGTTGTTTTTTTTTTTGTAATAATTTATATGTTACAGTTAATATTGTACGTCTTAAAATTGGATGTCAGGAATTTTGGGGCATAGAAATTGTTTTCGTGACAAGATTTTTACTTTTAATAGCATGGTATCCAGCACCGCGGAAAATAAAAATTTCGGGCAAACTTCATATAAAAAAACTGTGGCCGAAACTTTTCGTTTATGATATCGTTGCTTGAGTATCCAGCAACTTGAACGAAATCCACAAATAAATATCGATAATTGGCCTATCGACAGCGTGTGTGGACTGAGAGAACAGCTGATGCACAGCTCAGGAATATATTGTCGACAATTATTTCGCTAGTGTCGATTGAAAAAATGGAAAAAAAAACTGTGCGCAAAACCAAAAAGTGAGATGAAACGGTTTTTGCAACAATATATTCCGCCACCAATACAATCACTTTATCGTCAGAGTTCATTTTATTTATTTTTTGCTAACATTGGTTGAACTTTCAAAATTGGCGTTGTTTAAAAATCACAGCTGTTTTATTTATGTCCCACACACACGAAATAAATAGCAAATTCCTAACATAAAAATTTCGCGGTGCTGGAGACAGGCCTAATACAAAGAAACAAAAATTACAGCTCTTATCCCCTTCACTTGATTTTTTGCGATTATTTCTCTGCCTTTGTTGAATGTGAAGTTTTCGGGTTTAATTCATTCATTCAACTCATTGGAAGACGCAGCCGAACTCATTCAATTCAGTTGGGCATGAATGTCTCATTTGACGTTTTGAATGCAGCCATGCAGACCTCTAATATGGAATAACAAAAACACAGTGCAGAGTTGAGATTAACTAAAACAATTTTAGAGAATTCTTTAGAATTATGAAAATACAGTTGAAATTGTAAAAAAGAGACTTGTAAGAAAAGAAAGCTAGAAATCTTTTGAATTTCATGAAGGAGTTTCTTTAAAATTGGAGATTCTGGATTATTTTAATTAAAATATATTTAAGCTGTTGAAATATCTAGAAAAATTACAATTTTTTTTTTTGTAATTTAATGTGAAACATTTTGTTTGATTTAAAAAAGATTTTCTTGAATTAATAAGTCGCCATCTCTTTCACATTCGTGCAGCGATCAACGTGACTATCGGGAACGCAGTCGTGACTATGCACCCAATCGACAATCATCGGATAGAAGGCATCGTAAGTTTGTTGCACACGTCTCTCTTCAAAATCTGAATTCCAAATTGATTTGAGAATTATTAATTGTTTTTTGTTTTTTTCACTCACCGTCACAGATCACCACAAATCACATCACGGTCACTCGTATTCACGGAGTGGCAGTCACAGCAGCGGCAGCAGCAGTCGCAGTCGGCATAATCATTATCGTCACGATAGTCGGGAGCGTCATTGTCGTAGTCGTAGTCGCAGTCGCTACTAAAAAGGAAACAAAAAAAAATAACAGCAACAACAACAACAAGAATAAACAGATAAAGAAAGAACAAAAACTACAGAAAAGAAAAGAGAAAACCAATAATAATAAAACAAAGAAAGAAAATGTTAAAGATTCCTTTGTAATCAAAATAAGTCAATGATAACAACAACAGAAGCCGCAACAACAAGAACAACGACAACTCGCACTCTCTCTGTCTGTCCAACGAACCCAACGCCCAATGCGCTGCCCCTGTCTCTGTCTCCATGCAGCATCGAGGTACTCCAAAAAAAAAAAAACAATAATAATAACACATTTCAATAATATGCAAAGAAAAAAAAAAAAAAAACTCAATTCAGACAGCCTTTAAAAAAACCAAGACATTGTGTGAGCTATCCAAAAATATGCGAATGAAGGTGAGTTGAACACAATTAAGTCCGGTACACCTTCTACTCTACTCGTACACTCGTAAAAAACCAAAGACATTTTATCTCAATTGTACAGACAGGCACAAAAGTCTTCTCCTATCGCTTGCTAAATCAACTTCCTAAATTCCACTAAAAAAAAAACAAGAAAACGTAAGAAAAAAACTGAAAGAAAACTTTCCCCTCAAAAATCACATCATAGATGCTCTTTCTCACACACACACACACACACACACACAAAAACGCACACACATACACACAGCTAGTTACATCTGTACGATGTAGAATTGAGAATTGCACGAGATCTGTTCCGGGTCTGTTCCGATCTATGGCAAAGAACCTCATTGGCTTTATTTCAACTTGATTCAAGTGTTGATTTTACTAGTGACTTCTATAAATATGTATCATGTCTAATCAGACAGATACAGATTATTTAGCTTAAAAAATATAATAACCGATATTTTCCATGAAACTCGTAGACTTCTACTATGGTCCCATTTTTAAGACTGTTTCAATTGCCAGAAAAGTTGAAATGAAATTCTCAAATTAAAATAATTTTATGCTTATTTATTTTATCTGATCTCTGTTCCACATAGGAATGCTATAACAAATCCTTCAGTTAATTAAGGATTCCATTCTGTGCTGGAATGAAACAAATTCATATTTAACTAAATTCGTATTGAACTTAATTTGTTACTAAATCGTTGGTCCGATTCCGCTGTTCCATGTTCCACTTAAATGCCTGTCTCCAGCACTGCGGAAAACTGATGTCACAAATTTGATAGTTATTTCAAGTGTGGAGCATAACTAAAACAGTATGACCGTCAACCTAAAACGTGCATAGTCACTCTGTCGAATCAGCTGTGTTTTGTAAGCCAATTTTGAAAGTTCCACTAATTAAAAAAAAAAAAAAAAAAACTTGTGTTGGTAGTGGCATAGTTTTTGCCTCCATTTTTCACTCGACACTAGCGAAATTAATTGTCGACAATATATATTCCTGAGCGGTCTGTCTGTCAGTTGTTCTCTCAGTCCACATTCGAATTCGATAGGACAACTATCGATTGAATTTGTGGTTTTCGTTCAATTTGCTGGGTACTCAAGCAACGAAAATGTAAACGAAAAATTCCTGTCACAGTTTTTTTTATATGTAGCTTGACAGGAATTTTTATTTTTCGGGGTGCTGGATACCTGGCTTAAAGCTGGATTGCTGGAATAAAACATTTTATTTTTTACAAGATTTAAATTCAAATAATTGTGATACGGAACAGGCCCCTAAATGTCTCTTGTCTTGCACTAATGATTGTACCGACAAATAAAAAATACACTAAAAACTGCGACATGCCTTGACACAACAGACGTGTAAACGGGGTTAGGATCGATTCCCAACTGATTGAGGAGAAAAAAAGCTAAACTAATGGAATCAGGTTAGTTGAATTTTTGAACATTCGACTGATGGTTAATGGTTATAAACTCGAAACTTTGCTTTTTTTTTTTTGTCTTTTGTGGGGAAGGGCAGCAAGTCCACCCCATATACATTCACATATACAACACATACATGCATATATAAGCAACACCTACAACTACACGTACACCTACACTTATGTACATACTTATAAACACCACAACACAGTTACGAAAAAAACATAAAGAAATATTACTCACTGAGCCGATGGGAACGAAGGTATCCTTGTTGTAATCGTACTTGTTATTGGAGAATACGTTCAATTGATTGTACCAGGTATTTAAAACTCGACTCAAACAAATTAACTAACCTCAAGAAAACAACAATTGTTAAGTATATATGCATAAACCATACCATATTATGATATAGTAACGGCTCATTCATTTGATCTTTTATTTTTTTTTTAATCTTAAATAAAACACTTTAATTAATGTCGGATGTCGGAATCTTTATTAAATAGTTTCATTAAAATTTTTGATGTCTTAATAAACAAAATTGCCGCATTTTCTCTTTTCCACATAAGCTTTGTACATGGGAATGAAGAAATGAAAAATTTGCAATATTTTTAAAAAAGTTTATTATATATTTGAATTTAATTTAAAATTAAACTTTTATGAAAAATTACATTGCTCTGATGAGCTAATTGAGAATTCCGAAATGAATCAATATATTCAAAAAATAAATGTCAGAGTTGCTTCTTCTCGATCATAATGAAAATTCCGACATTCAATGATATTTCAAGTGTTTTATTTAAAATTAAGAATAAGGTCTAAATGAATCACGCATTGTAATGAAGAACCCACACAGATCGCGCTATTGCAATTGCATGGGAATGGCATGTGCTTTGTGGTGTTTTGTTGATGGGCAGGGACTTCGATCAGGGATCATCGTTTTATTTGCCCCTCCGTACCGCCCCCTTCCAGAGGTATGTAGTCCTCACTCTTTCCGTTTTTCTTTCGATCTCTCTCTCTCTCTCTCTCTGTCTATCAATGAATCTATGTATCTCTTGTAGTCAATATAATAGGCTCCCACACACGAACCAACAACACATGAAAAGTATCAAGTAAACGGCTTTCAGCGACTCTCGCGACTCAGGTACATTTTCTTTAAATAATATTTATGCTTTTTCCAAGTTAATTCATTAAATTCAAATACGTTTATGTGTTTGTCCGTTAAAAGTTTTGTTGGCTATAACAAATTACTAAATTTTAAGTTAAATATTTAATTTTAATATATATTCCAAATTTATGCAAATGGAAAGAGCATAGAAGCTTCGGCTATGCCGAATTTTCATTCATGTTTATTGCTGTTGTACTTTCCCATGTACATACATATTTAATACTAAGAAAATAAAAAAAAAAAACCACAAAAAAATACCAAAGAAAACTGAAGCGGTGATCGATATTTTTTGGATCGAATTCGAATTCGATATCAAAACATCATGAGCAATCGAATGAAGGTGATGATGAAAAAAAGACGAGGTAATTGCAATTTGAATTCAACAGAAAAAAATAAATCAAATTTTGTACATTTTATTTTAAAATTCCTAAAATAGGAAAGATTTAACTTCAGAAATAAAAATAAAATGAATGCCAGGCAGGCCATAATATGTATTTATTAACCCGCCCCTCTACACTTCCGCCCATTTTAATGCTTCAACAGGTAATTTTTTCGGTTTGTTAAATGCATTTAAAAACACTGCAAAAATTGAAATACACTAGAAATGTTTTTCAACAAGTTATTGCCTACCTTCCCGAGCCCCCGAAAGTTCCTCTCTGTGATATAGTTCATCTGCTTTTTACCGGTGGGTTCAACTAGATTGACTTTTCTAATCACGAATTAAAGAAATTATATATAATATATAATTTATAAAACAGTAACCGTAACATCTCTGTGTATACAATTTACTTAAGACATTCGAGATAATCGTAACAATCTTACTCGTATTATATCTCATACATACTACTCTCTACTTTACCCTTAAAAAAAAAAAACAAAAAACAAAATTGAAAAAAAGAAAAAACCAAAACAACAACATTTCACTCGAGTTGAAATCTCCCACAGCTGGTTGGGTTAGCTTACACTGGGCATTGTTATCGATCAATTTTGTTGTAATGCCGCCATTCTGAATACTCATGCTCTTCTCTCCAAACATTGCAGGATCAACTGGCGAGAGCGAATCAAACACTCTCTCTGACTTCCTCTCTGTCTCTTTCTCTCTGTGGACACTTGGGGAATTGTTGTTGTGATTGTCTGCAGTGAGGAATATCTCCAGGTAACTTCTATGCCCACAACACCCAGTAATGTTTCTTCAAGACAGACGAATGACGACGACGACGATGACGACGCTGTAACGAGTGGCGAGTAACGGTGACGGGAACACCGTATCTGCCTACTACTGTTAACGCTCATGTTAACTGTAATAACTGAATGAGATACGAGGTGAATTTCAATTTCTCTCCTTTTATCTCTATATATACATATGTATATCTATATATATATAAATAAAAAAAAAATATATATATGTATATATATATATGCGTATATATATCCTATAATCCTATATATTGCTTCCTCTGCCTTTATCTGTCTGTTTTTTACACTTAAAATTGAAGAACAACAAAAAAAAACAGAAACAGAGACAGCAACAACAATTGTTATATATATATAATTTATTTAATTGGCATCGTAGTATCTTTCACAAACATAGTAATATACATACATATATACACATTTATCTATATTTGTATCGAATTAATTGATCTTTCGCATAATTTTGAAAAAGTTTGTGAAGGATATCGCGTTTGCAACCGCCTTTCGTTATGTATTTTAGTAAAAATATATTTTAATTTCATTTCAATTCGCATACAAAATTGTTTGAACGAGAAACAAAAGTAAAAAAAAAAGAAAAACATACACAACAACAACTAATTAACGACAACAACAACAAATGTAGTCATGTAAAGCAAATTTTTAATTATTACATACATATATAACCTACATTTACAATTAATAATTATTACAATTAATGATAATACCATTCAATTTGAGAAACGCAATAATTTTCTAACAAAAAAGTTGCAAAAGAAAATACGCAGTAAATAAAAATAAAACAACATTTGCAAAGTTTTGCGAATTCCAAACAAATAATTGCTTTGTTTTTTCTTGGCTCGCGGGACGGGGGTGAAAATTCAACAGGTGTTCGTAAATATAATTCCCATTAAATTTTTCATTCAACAGCTGTACTAATTGGTAATCTAATCTTTCAGTGTAATTGAAAAATTTCATCCAAATTTAAATTTTTAACGGATCGCTGCTCGATCTACTCCAAGCTAATTTGTTTATACACTATTAAATTTATGCTGCATTAGCACTAGTCGATAAGCAAGTCAACGTTGATGATATCAACTTGGTCAATTATAGTGCGAACAGCTGTCAACTTGATCAACTGTTGCGTTGACAGTAGATTGACAATGTCTAAAACATCAGTTGTTGCAACGAACCCCGGTTCATAAGCCCCTGTTCATGACTTATGATCGAAATGTACGAAATTTTTAGACTCTCATAACTTCGTAACCCATGAAGCCCGGTTGATTTCAACAATCAAAAGCGTCATCAATGCTGCATTTACACTAGTTGATTCAGCGTCAATTACATATATACTATACATATTTTATATATTATAATGCGTTGGGTATCCTGCAATAGAATAAATATTTTTATTTGCTATTTTTATTGTATCTGCAATATTATTTAATGAAGACAAATTTCAAGTTGGTTTTTTTTTGTTTTTAGCAATTGTATATATTTATTTGTATAGATAATATGTATACGTATTGTAATTTAGTTTTTGCCATTTACTGTATATATTTTTTAATATCTACAACTTTCTATAAATGTATATATAACCATGTATGTTTATATCAATTTTGGTAATCAATAACATTTGTGTTCCGGAACTTTCAACATCTACAATAATCAAACATATTTGAATAAAAAAAAATAAAAAATTGTTGGCAAACACAAAAATAAAATTATGTCTTTTGTAAACATACAAATGTTATATATGCAAGTATGTATGCATGTGTATTTATAATAAAAAAAATTGAATTTTATAAACAGTTTTTTGTAAAATAAGTATAATTATAATATTGATAATTAGAAAATCAATTGAAAAAGGATCAAAAAACAACACATAAAGTAGAATAACGGATGTTGAGCAAATTGAGAAATTTGTTATTTTGCTAACTTACATTGAGAACTATCAACAAATTCATTGTTTACTTTTAGTTTTAGTATAATTTTTTTTTTTTTACAATTTTTACAGTATTTGCTGGGCAACTTTATAAAGTTTTTTGAATTTTGTTCTTTGCACTTTCAACTTAACCTCAAAGTATGCTGCTTGCTTGAAAAGTTTGCCCAAAGCATTGCAGCGCCTTTTTGATTTGTTTTGTATAAAAAATGTTTAAATTTCTTTTGAAAAATTCACAGTTTGTGTAGTTTATAAAAATTTGTGTGCTAGCAAATGCTTTTTGCACTGATAAAAAAATACGTTAATACCTAAAAATGTGTGTGTGTGTGTGTTTGTGTGTTTAAATGGTGTGTGTGTATTGTTGACATTTCGAGATAATGGGCATTATTCAGCTTAGCACCGATAACTTAGGCTTTCAGATTCAAGCTGCAGTTCCGGCTCCAGTTCCGATTAAAAGCTTCCGTCATGGTGTTTCATCTGTGAGACAAAGCTGGCTGGAGTGAACCATCGGCTCCCTGGTTGTGTTGTTGTCTGTGGCCCTGGTTCGCTGCTAGTGACAATGCTCCGTCACATCCACAATGACCGATTTCTTCCAGCAGAACAAAAAGTATCCAACGCCAGCGCCCAGCACGACCATCAGGCAGAGCCACACATTGTATGTCATGAATATCAGCATCAGCAGGAAGGACAGCGTCACCTGGAGCACGTGCAGCAGTGTCTGGTACAGATGATTGATGGACAGCATCGTGGGTCTGTGGCACACAATTAATACATTTGATTAAAAACAATTTAATAGGAATTTGTCCCATACACAAAAGAAAACTTGCATTGTGATAAAAAAAAACATAAACAAGTTAACAAACAATGAAATTGGCATTACATGTAAACTATTTGAACTGTTGATTCGCATTTGTTCATTAATAAATAATAAAAAACTGGCATTCGATTCATCAAAAATTGCATTAGGATAAATACCAAATGGCAAGTTATCGATACATGTATCGAGCTTAAATTTGTTTTGTGCCAAGCTTAAAAGGATAGAGGGAGAGAGCCAGAGCTAAATCTGTTCTCCGTACATATGTTAAAACAAGTTACAGTTGCTGTTTATACCAGGGCTGCACAGACTACGTTTTATGTAATCTGTAATTTCCTTCAGTCGTCTTAACTAATATGTGCATGGTGTTAGGTAAGATATTTAAATTATTTTTATACATTAGTGTCTATCTAATAATTATACAGCTACTTCTATTCACAATATTATAGAACTACATAAATTATGTGCATTATTTGTTTGTTCCGCAAGGAGTGCAGTTAACATCTGTGTATGTTAATTAGTTTATTAATTGTTATTCAAGGGGCACAATTGGCGGTTGTCTGGGTAGTAATCGATTACACAAAGTATCGGATATCGGGCAACAGGTGGCGCCTAATTAGCTCCAATTTGTCACAGCCAATAAATCAGAGTCGCGACTGTTTCAGACGGACACAATTAACTTAAAATGTGCTATTTAATAATATCATATGTACATATATAAGATATTACTACAAGTGGAATGCGGTACAGTTGGAGGACTCTTGGGATACTTACGGTTGCTTGTGCACAACTTCGCCAACATATCTGAGGGAATGATTTATTTTGGTGTTGGTTGGGCACAGTTAACGGTTAACAGGAAACGGGTAACGGTTGCGTGTGTACGAATGCAGATGGAGAAGGGCAGGGAGATCAGTATCAAATTGTTATCGTTATCGTTATCAATTTGCAAACGTATTGCGATTTTTGTTTGATTTGGTTTTTTTGGCATTTTTATATCAATAATAATAGAATTATAATTATAATTATTTGATTATTTCATTTTGTTGGTTTTTTGTACAGTCGAATGTTGAATATTAAACAAGATAATGACGTGAATAATTTACATTTTTTGATGATGATGTTGAAGGAAAAGCGTTTTTGGTTTTGTTTTATTTTGGCGAATGGATACACACAAGAGACGATATTTAACGTAAACGGCAACGAAAACGAGAGAAAGAAAAAAATGAGATAAAAGAAAGCATTAGAAATAATATTTACACAGAAGACAGCACAAGTACAAATACAAGGCGCAGGCGCAGGCCATGGACGAACTCGAAACGAATACAGCATGCAACTTGAAGGCACAGTAAAAAGATTCAAAATAAAACAATAAAATACTCACTGCACGGGCGACGGCGCTGCGGCGGCTGGTGGCGGAAGACGCGGCGCCTCTGGATTGCGTTGTGGTCCCGTTACCGGCCGATACTCGAGCAGATTGTACGTCTTCCAGAACAGATACTCGCGATAGTATTTGAGGCCCTCGTAGAGCAGCGCCAGCAGGAAGATCGCTATCATGGAGCCAACGAGACCCGCCACCGTCTCAATGTGCCACCAGGAAAACAGAATGGTTTCATTGTAGCCAAAGTGGAACTGCATAAAGCATGGGAAACTCATTTATTTATCATTATATGTTGAGTATGTAGAGTTTTTTGTTTGTTAAGTACTTCGTCCTACGATTTGCCTGGACAGAAATACAATTGTCCTGTTTTTTTTACCTATGCATTAGAGCTGACAATCTATTTATACGATAGTAAAATAGTAACTAATATTGTTATTTTTGAAATCCAACATTTTGCTCAGATTTATTCATATTTTAACTAAAATCTGTGCACAACAAATTATAACTAGACCCTGACTATGACATACCCATTACCCAGTTTAGATATACATATATATGTATATCTGCCGTGGGAGCATGAGAAAACTTGAAAGTTTCTCAGTACTCGAGAGTTGCATTCAGTTCTCTGAGTGTAATAAATTCAAAGATCCGCTTCCTATCATATTGAATACTCATTTTTGATATTAATTTAAGTACTCAAATGAACGGCATCGATTAATGAGAAACGAATGAAATGAATTAAGCAACAATTTTCAGAGTACTCAAAATACAACCTTTTTTTTTTTAAAAAATTTTTTATATGTTACAGTTAATATTGTATTTTGAGGAATGTTTTCGTGACTAGATTTAATAAAAAGAAACTAAAATTACGTCACTTATCCCCCTCACTAGATTTGTTAGCTTATTTTGTTATTAAATTCAGTCTGCTCTTCTTGAATGTTTCATTCATTCAATTCATTGAAAGACGCAGCCGAACTCATTCAATTTAGTTGGGCATGAATGTCTCATTTGACGTTTTGAATGAAGTAGATCCTTTTAAGTATTTTTAAACATTTAACTAGTAATTGCTAATTATAATTGACATAATTTATATTTATTGCTGAATGCTCTGCTAAAAGTAACTTTGGATAGACAAGTTACGTTGACGACTTACCGCCATGGACATCATGTGCTCCATGCCAGTGCCCGTGCCGCCGGCATGATGATGGTGGGCATGTTCATGCATACTCATGTCCATGGCCGCCTCGCCATGCGGCGTCACCAGCGGTGGATTAAGCGTCGTCGTATCCATGCCGCTGCCGTGTGTCATGTGCAAGGAATGATCAATCAGCTCTGCGAAAAACAAAAAACAAAAACAGATTGCCATCAGCAACAGATTACTTCTGGATTGGGAATAGATGGGCAGAAGGGAAGGGGAGACTACCGAGACTCACCGACATTGGGGGCGTGATGATGTGCATGGGCATGTGCGTCCATTTCGACTGTGATTTATTGGTCCGCTGGAATAATCGTGGCCCTTTATTATCTGTACAGTGAATGGTGAAAGTTAAGTGCCAAATTTGTATCAAAACAATTAAAAACACAATAACAGATCCAACACACACAAAAAAAAAAAAAAAACCAAATCATTATATATTTAACTGGGTTTTCGGGTGCCACCGGGTCCACAATCAATTGCACAGCTGCCAACTAGAAAGTAAATCATTCAAATGATTCAGAGCACCTTTCACCTCAATGTGAATGAGATTGAGAGACCAGTTACTTCCCCACTTTACGCCCCACCCATAATATTACCCACAGCCAAATTCCCACTCCCATTCCCATTCCACTAAAGGTCACACATTCCTATAGCAGCTCAGTTCAAATGAACTTTTAATGAAAATTCCCAACATTTCTTGGCGTGCGAAGGCATCCAACTTCATTCCAACCTCACTAATCGATTATGATTGCATTAATGCTGCTGCTGCTCAACTGTGTGATACCCTATATTGCACATAATCTACTCAAATTGATAGCATCTTGTATAACCTTGAGCTTTATTTAATTGACTTGAATTCTCCATGATATTTTTGCTATTGAGGTTATGTTATATCATGAATAAGACAACTTTACCTAAATATATACATATATACTTATCTATAGCTCCTTATTTCACCCTTTTGAAGGGTTGACTGTATAAACATTAAACAACAAAGTAATTTAACTGACTTTTGAAAGATATTGCAACATTTAAGGTTATGTTTTAAAAGTAAATATAAATTTCTTTAAAAAGTAGTATTTTATTTATTCAAAGAATACACACTCTTCTAATGCTAGACTGACTTTATATCAAAATATCAAGCAGTTGTAAGGAGTTTTATCGCTAATTCCCAGTTTTCAAACTTTTTTCAACTAGTTCACTTTTCCGACTGTCCCATGGATCTCAAAAAATGTACATTGTTTGACATAAAATACGACTTATCAGACTAATTCACACTCTGGCCTACCGCAAATTGACATTTTGGGGCAGACAGACTTTACTTAAAACTGAATAACAATAACAATCGCGGGAATTCAGATTGTTTTTGTGTGTTTTGTGGTTCGCATATCAGAATAACAGACAACGATGATAAGGTGCATTTAGCGGGTTCTATTTTTTTTTTTGGTTTTGCTATTGTGGTGCATGCAATCAGTAAAACATGTAAAGAAAAAGGGGTAGCTTAGTCTTTTAAAGGTCATTCATAAATGGATATAATGAAGAATGGAAATGGGTTTTAATCAAATCATATACATATGTATTATTATTGAAAGTATCTTGAATTTTCTAGCTTTCTCTAACTACTATAATATATTTCTCAATTCTGTGTAAAATAAGATCGCAGATAAAAAAAATACATGAGTTGACTAAATCAACGATCGTTGGAACAATTGCAAAAAGATTTTTGTGTATTTTTTAATGACTTTTTGTTTTGTTTGGGAAATTCAAATGATTCTCGTTACTGCTTCTTCTTCGCTCTGTTCTCTATCTATTTCAGTGGTTTCTGCAATTAAATAGTCACGCGAGTCTATAAGTATCCGGGGGTACGATCACTGATCAGCTAACACGTATTTACCCGCAATGAGAAACGAGTTGTGGCTCGCGTTCTACATTAATGATTGCGGATCCGGTAACTATCTGGGCTGACCAGGTTAACCACAAGAGCATAGAGAGGAGAGAAACAGAGAGTGAGTGAGAGACAGAGAGAGAGATTGTCTCTAAAGTTATTCGGAATAACAACAATAACAGCAAACAAGTATACAAGTATACATAATCTTATTCCAAGAGTCTCTAACAAAGAAACCGCAATAAAAAGCATTTGAGGTTTTTTGGAATTTCAACTGTTAGTGTGTGTGTGTTGCTCAAGATAAGGCAAATCATAATAACACCAAGTGCAATAATACTAATTCAAAACTCTAACCAAAAGTAGACTAGTCTAACATATGTGACCCCAGCTAAGAGCTATGGCCCATAACGGTTTAACTGCCTTTCAGTTGCCTTTCATTTGATTCCAAGCTGGCTTAAATAGACGTTCACCTTGAAGCTCAACTTCCAACTGGCCTAACTGGCTACACATATGTACCTAAGCTAACGCTTATTTAAAATATGCATTAACACTATAATATGATATTAAGATCTCATCATATCTAAATTATTATTTATTTGTAAATAATTTGTAAATAATACTGTGTGTTGACTAGAACTTATATAGTAGACTAATCAATTTATTCCATTTATTTGGATTCATTAGTCTTCGTCGTTGATTTTCTTGTCCCACAGACCCAGTTGACGCATCTGGATTTGGTAAAAGCGCTCCAATATATTGGCATTACTATAACACTCGGTATTAACGGCATTGTACAAACGACAATTTGAAAAGATTCTAGCCATGTCGGCCGTGAAAAGGCGAATTGTCTTGTAATAGCCTCGGCTCAAACGTTGTCCAACTATGGTCAGATCCATCGGATACTTTACTAGCCCATAGTAATCGGGGGCATCTGCTTCATTGACGGGACTTAGAAATGCCAATGCCAAGGGATGACGACGCACAGCCTGAAGGACGCATGTGAAGACGGTCAAGAGCCTTGACGGATCAAATAATTCATCAATGTTATGGGCCTTCTTATTGGACGCTTTCCGATTTGTATTTGTATTGATTTGTGGCTTCCATCCGGCTTCCTTTAGGCCTGGAATTGCGTCAAGGGGAATGGCTCTTTGGCCCTCTTTGAAGCACTTTAGACCCCGCCGAATAGGATGATACCCAGTTTGGTTTTCCTGTATGATCTCTTTGAGAATTTGGCCTTGCTGTTGTACTATCGATTTGAATTCCGTGTACACAATACTTGGATGCAGTTCGCAGTGCATTAGAATAGCGGCATTATACTCTTTGATATATCCCTGGTAAACAGGACGGGCCAGTCGGATTTCTTGGGAAAAGCCCTGTTTCTTAAAGAACCCAATGGCATTCAAATCCGCATATGTCAACAAATTATTGATGCCCCGCGGTACAATGTAATCTTTGAGATGATTCATCAAATATGTGCCATAGCCCTTCACTTGCTCCGGTATCAAGACGGCACAGAAGATGATCTCAGTGAAGCCTTGCGATAGAAACGAGCGAAAACAAATGCCGCCAACCGTCTGATTTGATTTGATAAGGGCCAAGTTCTTGTGGTCCGGATCGAACACCATTCGGCTGATATGATCGTGGGGCATATTGGGTAGCTGTTGGGAGAACAGCGACTGCAGTGTGATCAAAATGCCAGCGCTTTGATTATAAGTAGGATTCTTTAGCGTGTTTGCCACGACATGGAGCTCAATGATTCCCGTCTTCTCTTCGTCGTTGACAGTTTTAAAGAAAGATACACTGAATGGATCCAAGACTTCTGGCTTGTTCTTAGACATCGATAGGGATTTCTGGGCACGATTAACGACTTCAGTTGGAATATCATTCTCTTGATTCTCATCATTTTCATCGGCAAGCAGTAATTCTATTTTTGATCTCTTGGGACGAGGCTCTGCACCTGTAGTCTTAGCTGCCTTGCGACTTGTATTCCAATTCATTTTGACCATTTATTTTTCGTACTTGCTTTCAAGCTAGTTTAATCATAACAAAAAAAAAAAAGAATTAAAAAAAAATTAAAAAAAAATAATACAAAAAAAAATATACACTTCATAATGAAATACTTTTGCTTTGCAGCATACCAACAGACGGAATTACCTAAAATTCAACAAACTACGGAACTAATTAAATAATTTTGCCGTTTTAGGGGGTTTCCAATTGAAAAATTGCATATCGCGTTGCCAACACTGAAGCTGACCCACGATTGTGCAACACTGCTCCCGTCACAGTCACAAAAGTCGAGCTAATGTTGTTGTTGTCTGGCTGCCTGATTTTATTTTGCAATTCATTTTATGCTTTTCTCCCATTCTCCTTTGCTGTGTAAAGACTTTCGATTTCAGCTGGATACATTAGCAGCCATTAGCAACTGTGAATATGTGAATGGTACGGCAAGTATACATACATATATATGTATGTATGTATTTTTGTTCATACATAACTTTCGTTGATATGACAACTCAACTATCCCGTTATTTGCGCGCATGGAAAGGAAATGAGAGAATCAAAGATGGCGTCACACAATTATCGATAAATAAATGCGTGCAACGAATATGAGTTTATATTAATCTTAATGTATTTGTGTTCATTTATGAACTATGTAAATATAGATATATTTATACATTCAGTCTTAATCTTACAAGTTTGCACTTATGTATAAGTTTTGTAGCAATCGTTGAGGACTTTTGATCTATTATTGTGTGCATCGCAATGCATACTTGTAATCATTTTTGATGTGCAAACTTGTTTGGGCAACACTGTCAATAGAGACAGAGCGAGAGAGCCAGCTGACAGTCGGAGACTGAGCAATTTAATATGCATGGTTTTTTTGAGTGCCGAAACGAGTTGCGGGATCTATTGACGAGGGGGGTGGTGAGGGGGAGCTGTTGTTTTTGGTTTTTGTGCCTGTGTGTGTGTTACGTCACAGTGAGCGCCACAACAGAGTTGCGAGACAATTGCAAATATTGCACGATTCGATCTAAATCGGAATCAAAATCGATCACAAAGCAACAGAGAAATTTAAATACTAACACAGATGCACGTGACTTGCTTAAGTGTGTATGTTTTGTATAAATGCATATACTATCATATATGTAGGTAATTGTTAAAATGGCAAATCGACTGATTAACGAGCCACTGATAAACGGGCTTCGCACGTTCTTTTATTTATTGATAAGTGTGTATTATAAACAACTACAGCAACAATTACATATTGTTATTATGTATAAATTTATGCATACATAAATATGTATTTGTACATATATAAGGGTACTTACTGCACTGTGATTGTAACTGCGAATGCGAATAAGAATGCGAATGCCGGTATAAAAACCCAACGGAATGTGCAAAGCTGAAACAGAAGTCAGTAAAAACAAAAACAATAAGAAAGATATATGTTTTGCGAGAGTGTAATCACTGTTTTCATATGTATGCAACACCGACAATGCATACATGCACACACACACACACACACAAGTTTGCACTGTGACCGTATATCGTAGTAACGATGTCAGTTGTCATATTAACGCTCAGATTTCACATGCTGAGAGGAAGCTGCTCTGCATGCAACATCAGAGATGCACAATCAGAACAGCTGTTCGCTCATAACGGCATAATTGAGCAATCTACAGCAAAGAGCAACAACAACAACCCAACTATTTGCAAATGGTTCCAATCATCATCTTAAGAATATTGTAAATGTTTGTTGTCTTCACAAATGCACTTTTTTATTTTGCACAAATTATAACAAAAAAAAAACATTGAAGATATTAAGTAAAGTGCACTGGCATCGTTATTTAATCACTTATTTATGTTTGTATTTCACTATGTTGCATTGACCAGCTATGAGTTACTTTGTTGCATTATCGCACTGCAATTAAGTTATTGTTTATTTTATAATTCTGTGTTATTTACTTCTTTTTGCCGTACTGCTATTTATGGAAGAAAAAGCGCACGTCTGCCCGCAGACAAGTTGTTCGCACGATTAAAAAAATTAACCTCCTCTTCATGGTTGTGATGGAACTCGAATCGATTTTAAATCGACTTAGTCGATTGTATTTGTATCGAGTATATCGGAAGCGAACATATGAAATAATCACAGTGTGAATAAAATATAAATAATGCTCCTATTATGCACGAAAGTATAAAATGTTTATCCAGTTTTCTTAAATTCATTATATAATTATATCATATCAATTTCAAATCAAATGAATAAACACAAATATTAAACAGCTGTGCAGTGTGTACACAGATGGTGTAGTGGTGCCAAATATTTTCCGAAAAAAGAAACAAAACGGCCAAAGAAAAGAGGAAAAAAAAGCTAAAAATCAAAAAACCAAATTAGAGAAAACAGGATAAACCTTTTTTCCTACTTTTTTAATTTACAAGTTTTAAGGCATCTTTTTTTTATTTATTTTTTTTATATTTTATTGTCATTGAACTTCGCCCATGATGCCTATCATCTTTAGGTATTTGCCAGGCAATTTATTCATATGGCAACAAGTTTTGTGTCGTAGCAAACCGAATCTGCAGAGAATAAAATGTACATTTCCATGTTTTAAACATTGTAAATTATATTATTTGGGGTACTGGGAAAGTGTTTTCAAAAATTGGCAGTATAGAATTCTTTTTGGATTCAAATCAATTGAAACAATAAAGCCTGATTTTCGAATAGAAAATGTTTGAGATATTTCTCGGCTGAAGTAGTTAAAAACCAGACAAATCTATACGAAAAAAAGCCAAATTGGCATCCCTGAGATGGTGCCGACAGTGTGTGCATACCTTATGAGCAGTGCTACAGTGTGCACCTAACAGTTTTAGTTGTAATAATAATTATTATTTGTGCGCAGTAAATTGGAGAAACGTTGTTTATTAAACAATTGTGTGGGTAAAAAGTGAATTTATTGCTTGTTTCTTGCTTTAATCGATATTTCCTCTTAGCAGTATTCTACTGAGCACTTGGATCTGCTTATCAACTGTCGGGCCGGCAAGCGACGTTGTGCAAAATAAAAACACGTGTAGTCGCTAGGACTTCAAAACAAAACAGGGTGACATTTTAGTTGATTTCGTTTCGAGGAGACAAGACAACAAACAGCACTTCAAAATGGGTATGGTACAGAAGCGTAAGAAGATGCACTATGGCGACACGCATCTGCAGCGTCGCTGGCGTGTACGCAACCGCCGCAGGGATCTGGACCAAATCGACGATGATATGCGCACGCGCAGCCGCGAGCTGATCAATCAGAGTGTGGACTTGGATAAGCCCGGCTTTGCCCAGTTCTACTGTGTGCACTGTGCCAAGTACTTTATCGACGACAGATCAATGCAGGTGCATTTCCGCACCAAGGTGCACAAGCGCCGAATGAAGGCCCTCGAAACAGAACCGTACAGCATCGAGGAGTCGGAACGCGCCGCTGGCCGTGGCAGCTTCCAGAAGCCCAAGAAGCGCGTCATTGAGACACAGCCGAGCAAGGAGGAGGTCATTGCTGGCAAACGCATCAAAGTCGTTGAAGTGCCCGAAGACAACCCCGAAGCCGAAGCCGACGCAGACAACACCATGGAGCAGGAAACAGCAGATGGGAAGCCAACGCCATCCAAGAAAGTGTCCAGAAAGAGAGCTAGAAAACTGGCAACATAAATTGCAAAAGAGTTTTTGAACGCTTTAATCCTTAGTTACGTAGACAACAAATAATAGCATACGATTATTATTTTTTTTATGTATGTTAACTCTGAAAATAATGTAAGTTTTGAGAAATATAAATGCAAAAATAATAACAATTGTATCTGTGGACTTTGATTTAAGTTTGGGACATGGAGAGAAAGTGGATTTATGTTAAAAAGCTGAGATTACAGTCATAGGCATAAGTATTTTGACACCATTTAAAGGTGATTCTACTCATAATTTGATCTTACTTCATGCTAAGTTTGACCTAATGGAAATGTCATTTAAATTTAGTTAAAATGATTTAAAAATTGCTTTAACCTATTAAGTACCCATGGAAAATTTTGAATTTTTGTAAAAAAAAAAAAAAATTCTAATTTGTAATTGTAAACAATTATAATTTTTCAAATATCTTTTTGCTAGTATTTTTAATGTTTTGAAAATGACACTTTTTGTATGCAAATGAGGAAAGTCTTTTTGGGCAGTCACTATTAGAATCAGGGACTGAAAATAACTGTTATTGATCAAAATTTTAACTAAAAAAATCACATATAAGGATTAATGCGATTTTTGTTTAAAGTACATCAAACTGTTTGTAAAATCAGAATCTCTGCAAACAGCCAATAAACTTATATTTGAGACTTTAAGAAATAAAAATTAAAATTAATTATTAAAATTGATTTTTTTTAAATCCCTCAAACAAAATAATTAAATTTGATTTTTTTTGAATAAGTCTTTAATAATACTTAATACTGATTTTTATTTTTTTTAGTTTTTTATAAGAGTTATTCAAAACTTTTTTGAATAAAAGTCTTCAAAGACTTTTATTTTCGATTAAAATAAATAAAAATCTCAAAAGACTTTTATTTGAGAGGAAAAAAAATAAAAGTCTCAAATAACTATTATTTTTGATTTGAAAACATAAAAGTTTTTAAAGACTTTTATAATTTGAAATTTTTTATAAAAGTCTTTTTCGAATATCTTTGTTAATACTAAAGATAAACATTTCCAACCTTTAACATTTATAAATTAGGCACTACTGCTTATTTTAACAGACAATGGGTGCAGACGAGGTTGACGGAGTTGATTTAAAAAAAATTGCGTGTTTCTACTTAGACCAAAAAACTATCAGTTGACCATCGCCATTTTGATTTTGTCAATGACTTTTATTTCGAAATTAATTATTGTTTAACTTCTCCCAATAACTAGTAGGTTTTGTTGTAGAAATTTTGGCAGAAGAAGGAGATGAAATTCTTTCAGTGTTTACTATTAGTCTTTTGAGACTTTTATTTTTTTTAATCGAAAATAAAAGTCTTTGAAGAGTTTTATTTAAAAAAGTTTTAAATAACTCTTATAAAATATTAAAAAAAATAAAAATCAGTATTAATTATTATTAAAGGCTTACTTAACAAAAAATCAAATTTAATTATTATTTTTGAGGGATATAATAAGAATCAATTTTAATAATTATTTGTAATTTTTACTTTTTTAATCAAAAATAATTATTAAGTATGATTTGTAAAGTAAAACTCTTTAAGTAATTATTAAAAGTAATTTTTATTTTTATTCCTCATAACAGTTTCAGTCCCTGATTAGAATTGTTTAAAGAAACTTTTTGCATCAAAACATATTTTTTTTTAAAAACGGAGGAAAAAGTTGAAAAAGTAGGCGTTTACATAAATTCGAAAATTTCAATGGGTACTTAATGAGTTAAAAAAGTCTTATATCACTCAAAAGACATTCGAATAACCTTTCCATCGATGCCAAATTATGAGTAGAATTAACTTTGAATGGTGTCAAAACACTTATGCCTACGACTGTAGTGTAATTCAAGTTACATACCCTTAAATTGTCTTCCTTAGTTCAATTTTGTCTCCCTGAAAAAATCCCGGTCACCAGAAAGAACCCATTCAAATTTAAAAAACATTTCATTTGAAATAGCATCGTATAAATATATTTGTTTGTATATACACATAAAGAGTTATATATTGTATATGTATATAGTATATGATGCAATTCTCAGCTCAGTTGATTTACCCTATACATATGTCCAATATTTATATATGTATGTATATCGACATATGCATTAAAAACTATTCGAATTATACAACATGTATACATTCTCTATAATACAATAGGTATATAGCTGGTGTTATACTGTTATACGTTGCCACAACTATTGTTATACATTTTAAAAATACAAAAAAAAAAAACAATTTAATTATAGTAGGTATACAATATATATATATTATTTAAATGTTATGTATGTATATATTTGGTGTACATTTAGTGATATCGAAAACCAATCAAATTCTGATTCGCATTTTGGACTTTTGAGTATATAATAACAAACAGTTTTTAAGTGTTTATGGTGTTAGTAGGATGAAGTAGACTTGGATCCAAGTTGAGTGGGGGGCAGAGTATGAATGATGGCTGGGCAGTGTTGATGATGATGTGTGTGTGTGTGCGTGTGGTTGTATATATATATATATATACATATATACAAAGCCTGACACTGGTGAAGGTTTAAGTTCTAAAGTGTATATACAGGATATAGTGAGGTTTCGACTAGTTTCACAGTTTATTTAGAGTTGGAGCCATCTGCTCGCCGGATGCCATTGTTTGTTGGTTGTCAGCAGCAGTTGCAGTGCCACCTCCTCCTCCTCCACCTGCACCTAATCCTGCTGCTGCTGCCGCTTTGGTGGCGCGCCTGCGCGTCGTCGTCGTTGTCGTCGCCACTTTCCGTGTCGGCATGACAACAACAGGTGTCGTTGGTGCAGCTGCTGGTGGCATCTCTGGCAGCTCGGTGAAGAATGGATGATTGAGCGCCTCCTCGGCACTGATGCGATTATGTGGATTGATTTCAAGCAGGCGACCAAGTAGATCATATGCACTGGCCGGAAAGCATTCATAGGGATCGAGGGGCTCGGTCACATAGTCGCTCTCCTCGCAGAGGCAATTGAAAAAGTATTGATCACAGTTCTTGCACACATCGCATCTGCCATCGGGCGTTTCATATTTCCGAATCATTTTCGCATCGCTGAAGATTAAACGATGACGGAAGCGCAGGCACAGCTTGCGAAGATTCAATGACTTGGATCTGTGACTGATTGTCACCATGCGCTCCAATGCCAAGGCCGTTTTCCTTATGGCCCGATCACCAAATATGGTCACGATTTCGGCAAGAGCGACAAAATCGTTGGGCGCCTTAAAGAATGGATATACCGAGGACAGTATGGAGAGAAAGATGACGCCCGCCGCCCAGACGTCCACAGCGGTTGTCTGATCGGCATACTTGAGCAACACCTCCGGCGGCCGATAGCCGGGAGTGCCAGCCCGCGAAGCATGCACCTCCTTCTTCATCAGACAGTTGAGGCAAACGGAGGGATTGGCAAAGCAAAAGCATTTACCATTCCCACCAGCTGCTCGACTTGTGTTGTACTTGCTGCTGCCGCTGCTGCCCGCCGGCTGTTGATCCGCCTGGACTTGGGTCGGAGCCAGTGCATCTCCGGCATCGGCCATCGTTTGCTTGGGATCATCTGGCGTCAACTCGACACTGGCCTTTGTGCTCTGCGCTATCTCGTTGACCGGCTTTAGGGGCATCTTGTTCCAGCTGCTGCCAGATGTTGTCTCCTCGATCAGCCGCATCCGTTTAACAGCGCCTCCTAAAGTGGCATCCGTGTCTCTTGCCGCTGCTGCTGCAGATCCTGAACCTGCTCCTGCCAGCTGCTGCGAGGCGGTCAACGACTCCCGCTCCCTTGGACGCTTGCTGGTGTTGTTAACGACCACGTTGCCCCTTCTCACATCCTGCTGAGCAGCACTAAGGGCAGGAGCTGGCAATTGCGGCTGTGGCTGTGACTGGGAGACAGTCACATGCTGCGCCAATCCAAAATCCACAAGCAGAAACTTTCCCTGCCGACGATTATATAGAAAGTTGCTCGGCTTCACGTCCCGATGTATAATGTTGAACTTGTGGACGTGTCGCAGGGCCAATAGCAGATTTCGCATATACATTCGTATCTCCGGCACATCCATTTTGGTATAAAAGTCATGGAAGCGGTCGTGCGGCATGTAGGGCATCACAAAAGCCGCCGATGCCTCGCAGCGCAGACAACAATGGATGCCCACCACGTTGTCCGTGCCCCTAAAACGAGAGAGAGAGAGCGAGTGAGATTAAGATCAGATTGGAAGCAGTGTTGCCAATTTAGCTATTTTCCCGCTAGATCTAGCTAGTTGAAATTGGCAAATGCGGGATAAATTGTAAAATAGCGGCTAGCGGGAATTACAGGTTTGTTCCAAGCAAAATATGTGCCAAGAAGGCGAAAGTTGTGCACATCCTCGAGCACTTCAAGGTGCAATCAAACCATATTGAAGACATTCTGTTCCAATACTCGAACGTCCACCTTATTAAATGGTCCAATTTAAAGGATACCACAAGCTTTTGGGTGCAGAAGGAAATAAAAGATTTTCGGCACTGGCATCATTTGCGCTAAGTCTTTTATCGCTGCCAAGGTCGAACGCAGAGGTAGAAAGAGTCTTTAGTCAAATGAACAATGTCAAAGCTAAACTTCCAAATAGAATGGCCGTTAAGCTTTGTTTTTGAACCGAAAAGTTGGCAACACTGATTGGAAGTAGTAAAAAGTGAGCTTGAGAACCAGTTCACCGTTGACCATGAACCGAATCAAATGTTCAAGAACAAGGACTAGAATGCGGGGTAATCAAGACGAACAATTTATAAATTTCATTACCAATTATAAGTCTTTTTTTTTGAATTCAGCAAATTTTTTACTTAAAAAAAATTTTTGAATCCTTATCACAAAAAATTCAGCACACTCATTCAGTCTAATTGCTACTTACGAAAATATATATAGATCTTTCACGAAAAGATTTAAATAACAAATCTAGACGTTGACTTGATTTGTGTGAAAATGTATCTGTCCTGCGACAAGTTACTAATTACTGATTCATAACAAGTTAAGTAGCGGTTTACAGATTAAAACAACCTGTTGAATTCCCCCAATGTCGGCGAGCCAGTTCATCTAATCTACACTTCTAAGAGCAAATTAGTTATCTAATCCACAACTTGAACGGGTCTTTAAGGCTTTTCCGATTACTTCACCGATTATTATTTAAGCCCTTCCAGCGCGAAGACGTAAGCACAAGACGTAAGAGGTCCATGCCGCCCACGTCGACAGTCTGTCGACGTCACAGCGATGATAATTCGCACAGCATTGCGCACGACCCAATCCGAGTCCCAGTCATAATTATCAACGCTGTGACGCAATTGGGCAACGGAATTTGCGCAAATTGAACGAATAGAGAAAGATATACAAACAGATATACTTCACACAGCGAGTGAGCGAGAGAGACATGTACATAAACAAGCAGCACAAGAGAACAAGGCAGAGGGCTGGGAGAGAAAAAGCAGCGAAAGAAGGAGAATGACAGAAAGGAGAGCTGGCTGGGCTCACCGGTTAACCGGCCGGTTGGACAAATATTATGTGCAGCCGTCAGCAAATTTTAAGTGCCTCCCAGTCGGCCGCCCACATTCTTTGCCCACGCACAAAGCGTCATGCTGTCGTCTCACATTTATATTCAATCAGTTGGTTGCTTGTGGCAAGACATTAATAATGCAAGACAACAATAGAAAGCACTCCCTAACGGAATCGAAGTCAGCTGGCATTTGTATTTGGGCTTCAATTCAAATGACGATAACCTTGCTCAAGGCAGTTCAAAGCGGAATTAAACGGTTAGCTAAATATAAACAATCATCGGGTGGTTAGGGCGATGTTTGTTTGTATGCGACTTATCTAATCTGAGCCAATCAGAACAACGTCTATCGATAATTTGTATAATCGATAAATATTACTGGGGGTCAGGACATGTCAAATGTTGTCACAAGATCTTCCACAACATGATGGTCACATAATGCATACACACAAACAGATGTATTAGTTATAATATACGTATGGATATGCAAACGCCTCCACACACAAACCAGAGTATATGTACCTGTGTATTAGTTGTAAACAAACGTTACACGAGCAAACCAAATCAAATGAAACAAAACTCAAGCAAGAGAGCGAGAGAGAGAGATAGATAGTCGCGGTGTAACAGAGAACAGGGCACGTGAATCGTGTGTGAAAGTGCAATAAACGTTGGGGCAATGGCAATGGCAACTTAAATAAATTGCAATGACGTATTGACGTAGGAACGTAGAATGTGAAAGAGACGTCTACATGGCTACCGGCTGACGTAGTTCGTGACGCTGCTAACGGTAAGGCGGCAATCGACGCACACTTCCACACCATTAATGAAATCGGTTTGGATCTCATCTTTTTTTTTTCCGAAGAATTTGAATTTCAACATACCCCATATCGGTCATGCATTGCAACTCCTTCATAATTCGATCCGGATGGCTGGTGGGTATATGGTGTTTGATCGCAAATTTGCGACGCATGCTGTCGGGCAGATGAGACTCGCGCTTAAGCGTCGCCAGCAGGACGGTGCTGAAGGTGCCATTGCCAATGCGACTGTGGACATCGAATATGTGTCCAATGTCCGGAATGCGCTGCAGCAGATCGCCAATGGCCTCTGTGGGTAGAGAGAGAGAGTGCAATTAAAGTAAATAATTACATTACAAAAGCAATTTTAGTTATTCTCATATCTGGCAGCACTCTTCCTCTCCCTCTCTTTTTGGATCACCAACAGTGTTGCCAGAACACATTTTTTCCCGTCAAATCTGGCCTTTTTCCAATTGCCTTTTTAGCAATAAAACATGAGATTGACTCGTATGTACAAAATACGACTTAAATATTTTGTACATACAATGCGTAACCAATAAGCTCAAAATTCAACGCCTGGCTGTAATAAATTTTGCCCCTATTGTAAATGCAATATTTCTGCAATATTGAAAGATCTGCACGCAAGACGGAATCCAGCAAAGAAGAACAAAGCTAGTAATAGCTCTGAAAAAATATATTGGCTTTAAGAGAATATATCATAATAATCATAAAAATTTTGCTTTTTTTCAACCTTTAACCCAACAAAAGACCCTTTTCATAAAAGTGCCTGCACTGGTTTGCAAGTACAACGAAAGTTGTGAACAAAAATAGATTTGAACGACACATACAATCATACACAACACACACACACAAAACAATCAGTGCTGCCATAGAGGAAATAAGAAATAAAAGAGACGCAAAAATCAAAATGGTTGCTTCCTACCTTCGCTTTTGTTGCGCGGTTTCGTCCTGATGCCCGCGTTTATCACCGCGTGTTGTTGTTGCTGTTCTATGGCTGCCGGCTGCTTTTGGAGCTTCACAGTGTTGTTGTTGTTATTGTTGTTGCTGTGCTGCTTGTACAGCATCATTGGAACTTGCTTGCTGCGAGCAGCTGAAACTGAAGCTGCATTTGCTGTTGCTTGCATCGACTTTTCGTCCTGACGCGCCATTGGCCAGGAGTGGATGCCGTTGCTGGCGCTCTGAACCACATTGACACTCATGCCCTGAAATGTGGCTGCCAATTTGGGACTAGAATTGCCTCGAGATGCAGCTGTTGTTGTTGCTGTTGTTGTATTGATAAGATGCTGCTGTTGCCTTGGCTTACAGTTGTTTTGCCTCTGGACGTGTGAATAGTGCTTTGAAGTTGGAGCTGCCGCTACGACCGTGTTGAAGTCGTAGCAGCCGGATGCGGAATCGATGTGCTTATCCATATTCCAGGAGTCGTTGGGGTAACCAAGGGCTGCATCGGCCTGAGCAAAGTATGCAAACCGGAGGGAGTTGGGGAAATTAGGTTTTCGTTGTCCGGTTTATTCCGGTTGTTGACTCTTCCCCTTACGATAACGTTGCTCTCTAACCGTTTTTTTTTTTTGGCCTTTTGATTTTATTGTTGTGGCCCTCTTCAGATATTTGGTGAAGGTGTTGAGTTTTTAGTCTATAAATACATGAAAATTTTGACCGAAATTGAGAATTGAATTGTTTGATTTAAATTTGTTTGTTTCTGCCAAACGAAACTGACGCACAGACCGCCCTGTTAAGCTTTTCACAGCTTTCACAGTCAAATTTCCAACCGCTTACTTTTTTTTTTTTTAATATTGTCTCGATTTGGATTTTGTTTCTGCTGTTGTTGTTCTTGTGGTTTTTGTTGTCTCCGTCTCTTCTGCCGCTGCTGCTACCGCACCCGCTGCCAATCGCCGACTTTGTACGTCACATATGGGGAGCGAACCACGATGTTGGCGAATATCAGCTGGAGCACTAGTCAGTCAGCCGCCGCACTTTCCGAATTATCTAATTAAATGCGACCCATACGTATTAGAGTTGTGTCGTTTCGTTCTGAAAAAACTCAAATGAACGGGTCATTAAAACGAACGAATGAACTTATTCAGTTAATCATGAACTAAATCGTTCATTTCGCAGTTGGTCAGTAATAAAAAAAAAAAAGAAATACAATACGGAGTTCCGCAATTGAATTCAATTTCTTTTTTATTTACATGTAACAATGTTTCAATTTCATATGTTTTTAAGTTTTTAACAATGTGAAAGGTTACTGAAGCCTGAAATAAAAAACCATTTTACTCTTTTTCTCATTTTTAAACAGAAAGGGTATGAGAACAACTTAAATAACTAAAAGTTAATCCTGAAACTAGTTGGCATTTGTCATCTAATCTAATTAAAAGCTTAAGTTACATTTCATCATGAAGCAATAACATAAATACCAACTGAGCTAAATGACTGATTTAGTTCACGACTGAAAAATGAACGATTGAACTTATTCAGCAAATTGAACTAAAATGCCCAACTCTAATTTAGAGGTGGAGAACTATCGATAGTCGGCACCATCGTTAGTCAAGGATATTATTTTTCAAACCATCGATAGCTATCGATGGTGTGTTAAATTATAAATTTTTAAATAAAATTCCAACTAAAAATTTGAATGGCATTAATTTAAGTATTATAAAAGTTTTTATTTAAATACAATTCGCTATCAACAATAATGTTTCGCTATTAGCTATTTGTAATAGCCAAAGTTCCGCGATCTAAAACTTTTTGGTCAGCCTGATCATGCGCTCGGACTCGACTGAAATGGCGGGCACACAATAAATATTAAAACCTAAAAATTTGTATTAGGTTTAGTTCCGTTGCGTTCATTTTATCCATGTCATGAAAATATATAATTATTAAACACAAATCTCAAATGCATCTGCTAATATGCGAGCCTCTTCTTGACGAGTTGAGCTTCATAAAAAACTATCCACTTATCGATTACTTTGACATTCAAAAGCTGTTTGATTTTGATTATGATTTATACGTATAATGAACAAATTGATGAATACAATAAATAATTTAACTGGGACTTAACTAGGACTAAAATTCATACCAACAAAAATGAAATACATGCATAAATACTTAAGCACAAAGCATACTAAACATAAAAATACAAAAAAAAGGAGAAATAAAACCGTGAACATTTTGCCGACGCCTGCGTGAACATTGAACGGCATAAATAAATAAATACATATTTCGTATTTTGAGTTAGACACGATCGGAATCGTTGCCTAAAAGTGGAGTTCCAACCCTATACGTGGCATTGGTGGCATCCATTGTCTGATTGGGATCATCACACCGTGCACAGGGCCCAAAGATGCTCAACATGCGCGAGGCCAGCGACTTCTTCCTTCGGCCAACTTGAGCAGTGGACGAGTACTGCAGAAGGGCAAAGGATTGGCTCTGAGTGCTCGTGTTGTTGCTGCTGTCGGCATTGGAGTTGCCCGTCGCTGGATTCAATGGGACCAGCTCGATGACGCGATTGTTGTGCTTGTCGATGTAAATAAAATCCCGGCGACGACCCCAATCTCCCACTGGTTCATAGTTGATGGTCTGGCCACGATAACGGTGTTGCGGTGATTGCAGCTCGTGTCCCTCAATCTCGATGGCCGAGTCGTTGCTGCTAGGATGACTGCTGCCCGAATTGTTGGTGGTAATCCTATTCGAGGTGCTCGGTTGCGAGTTAACGCCAGCATCGCCTTCAGCTGCAATTGATGAATAATATACATATGCAATATATTTGCGGAAAGTCGGATAGTTTGAGAATTGACTAACCAATAATTATAGCATTTCCATTGCCATCCACGCCGGAGCAATCGTTGCTAAAGTTTAGCACAATCGGCTTCAGATTGCCGCCCATGTTGGCGGACTTGTTGGGCTCGGGACGGACACTGAGCAATGGTATTTCAATAGATCCATCGCGGCTGTCATAAGTGATATCGTTGAGATTCGCGTTTGGATGCGGCGTCGCATTCGCGGCGATGGCGGGCATGTCCGACAGATCGGACAGGTGCGACATGTGTGCCGTGGTCAATGCCAGATCTGTTTGTGTGGCCTTTGCCACTCGTTCGCCCTCGCCCTCTGTGGCCAGTGCCGGAGGATAGTACATAAGGCTGTACAAAGAGGGGCGAAGTGTACCAGGCCCAGCTGCTGCTGCTGCGGATGCTTGTCGCTTCAGCTTGTCCTTGTATTCGATTAGCTCGTCGCGCACAGCATCAAAGTTCTTTCGCAACACGATGACCTCGTCGATTTTCTTGTAGAGCCTTGACTCCAAATAGTCGATGTGCGACTCTTTTTCGCTCAACAGACGCTCAAAGCTCTCGTCGCGAGTATTCGTGTTGGTTTCGCTGCTGTTTGCCGTCGACAAGGACTCGTTGATCAACTTGCGTTGGTCCTCGCCATTGTCGCGTGGCGTCAGCGTCTCCGGCATTGAGCGATGGCGTTGAAATGCACCCGCAGCATTGCCGCTCTGCTGTTTCTTCACATCCATTTCGGCAATATATTTCTTGACTTTACTTGCCACGTGCCTATAGCGACGCTTCGTGTAGGCCGAGTGGATGTCCTGGTAGGAAACCGCTTTGCTGCTCCGCGCACTGCCCAATTGCGCATTTTGTGCACTCTCTATGCCATCATTGTTGCCTATGGAATCTGCAAATTGCTCGTATTAATTAATTTGCCTTGAATTTAAAGATGCCTTTACCATTTTTGGTTTCCTCCTCCTCCCCGTGATCAAGACCGACGGGATCGCTGGCACAAGTTTCTTCAGAGCAGTCGCTGTTTAAAAATGGCGACTCATTCGCCTGGAAATGTTCCGTCTCGGGGAGCTCTCGACGCAAGCAGAATTGGCGCTGAAGGCTTCGGCTTCGGTTAGCAGCTGTTGACACGTCTAAATTGTCAAAGAGCTCGTCTTCGGGGAAGCTTTCGTCTTGTAGACTCATTTTAAGCTATGAAATACACATTAAATTCACTTCACAATAATTCGCGGACGGTTTGTGCAAAAATCACAAATACACTGACATTGAAAGATTCAACTTGGAAAAGCACCGTTATATTCAATTGGCACAACGAACTAGATCTCTTTTTCGATATATATAGTTAGATTTGTCTTCTGAATGAAATAAAATGAAATTTTCGTGCTTCTTCGTCCTGACCAATTTCGGATATAGTTTTTTTAATTTTAGATTTTGATAGAATTACTATTCGGCGCGCAATTTGAAAAAAAAAACTATATCTAGATTTGTGAGTGCATTGTCACTTGTCCACTACTTAGCGCCACCTTTTGTCTGTTTGCGAAATTTCTCTGCTGTTTCCCCTCCATAGACGTTTTCGATCAGCAAATCATCGATTCATCGCTTAACATCGACATCAACAAAAAACTTTGGACACGGCTGTAATCACATCTGTAAAAAAGATAGTAATGATCATATTTCTTATACGATTTTGAAATTCTTTCTAATACATATTATGTGAGCCTCTTCTTGACGAGTTGAGCTCCATAAAAAACTATCGATGGCGGCTCGATAGTGCTTGACCATCGATAGCTCTCCACCTCTTAAGGTGGGTTCTCACTGCTTCACATTGTGAAATCACATTTTGTTATGCTTTGTGATGATTTGCGAAATACGTCAAAGTGTTTACATTGGCAACACAAAATTTGTACTTCACAATATTGTGAAAGGCCTTGTGAAAAGATTTGTGAATGCCTTCAATGTAAACACTACCAGTCAATGTAAAGAGCATCACAAAAAATCATAAGGAATCAAAATGTTCACAAAATGTTCGCAATTGAACAATAACAAGTTCCATAAAATGAATAAAAACAAAGAAATGTCACTTTTGCAAATTGTCCTTCAATAGTAAAGATTTAATTTCTTTGAAAAAATTGCTATGAATATTTCTATTATCGCATGTTTCTGGAATAATGGCTGATATTACGGCCATCGACATTCTGAATCCGTATGAGAGGCTCGTCATGCTTGATCCAGAAGGTATGTAAATAAATACCTCAGTCACCGCAAGTCTCGCCTGGTGAAATTGGTTCGCTAAAATTTGTTGTCTTCTTCTTGATTAGTGGAGCTACCAAAAAAGCGAGCTGGTAGAATGTTGCTCCGTCCATAAGCAAATAATTTTTGAATTTGAACAGAAGACTTCGCAGCTCTCCCATTAGCTTTGCATACATTCCTTCTTTTCCACGAGTCAAATTCATTTCGTCTATCCACCAGCTGCGCTGTGCTTTGGGATCATCATCATCGTCTTCTAAAAGCCACAGCCCAATGACCGCCGAAGCAGCAAGCTCCATTTCATCTTGTGAATCCATTTCTTTTTTAAAAATTAAAATCGATGCTAAAGGCCCGAAAAACAACAACTAAAATTTTAGCTTTGACGTTTATGTCTTCACATTGAGTAGAAAAACCAACTTGCTCGATGTGCTTTCACAATGGGATTGGGCTCATTTGAGCTGCTTCAACTTTAACAGGAGTTAACATAGTTTTTATCAAAATTGTGTCAGCCTCCTTCGCAAAAAATTTTTAACAGAATGTGAAAGTGGTGTTTACATTGAACTGTCACATTTTTGTGACTTCACAATTTTGTGTCAATGCATTTAGTGTTCACATTGCCTTGTGACGTTGTGAACAGCTTTGTGTAGCGTTTGTGACGCAGTGAGAACCCACCTTTACTGTAATATCCACCGACCACTGCGTTTCGATTGATTGTTCGCTGCAGTTGCTGCGTCCACTTATCGATTACTTTGATTGACATTCAAAAGCTGTTTGATTTTGATTATGATTTATAGAATAATGAACAAATTGATGAATACAATAAATAATTTAACTGGGACTTAACTAGGACTAAAATTCATACCAACAAAAATGAAATACATGCATAAATACTTAAGCACAAAGCATACTAAACATAAAAATACAAAAAAAAAGGAGAAATAAAACCGTGAACATTTTGCTGACGCCTGCGTGAACATTGAACGGTATAACATATAAATAAATACATATTTCGTATTTTGAGAATCGTTGAATCGTTGCGGAATCGTTGCCTAAAAGTGGATTTCCAGCCCTATACGTGGCATTGGTGGCATCCATTGACTGATTGGGATCATCACACCGTGCACAGGGCCCAAAGATGCTCAACATGCGCGAGGCCAGCGACTTCTTTCTTCGGAAAACATGAGCAGTAGCCGAGAACTGCGGCAGGGCTAAGGATTGGCTCTGAGTGCTCGTGTTGTTGCTGCTGTCGGCATTGGAGTTGCCCGTCGCTGGATTCAATGGGACCAGCTCGATGACGCGATTGTTGTGCTTGTCGATGTAAATAAAATCCCGGCGACGACCCCAATCTCCCACTGGTCCGTAGTTGATGGTCTGGCCACGATAACGGTGTTGCGGTGATCGCAGCTCGTGTCCCTCAATCTCGATGGCCGAGTCGTTGCTGCTAGGATGACTGCTGCCCGAATTGTTGGTGGTAATCCTATTCGAGGTGCTCGGTTGCGAGTTAACGCCAGCATCGCCTTCAGCTGCAATTGATGAGAAATATACGTCTGTAATATATTTGCGGAAAGTCGGATAGTTTGAGAATTGACTAACCAATAATTATAGCATTTCCATTGCCATCCACGCCGGAGCAATCGTTGCTAAAGTTTAGCACAATCGGCTTCAGATTGCCGCCCATGTTGGCGGACTTGTTGGGCTCGGGACGGACACTGAGCAATGGTATTTCAATAGATCCATCGCGGCTGTCATAAGTGATATCGTTGAGATTCGCGTTTGGATGCGGCGTCGCATTCGCAGCGATGGCGGGCATGTCCGACAAATCATCCGAAAGGTGCGACATGTGTGCCGTGGTCAATGCCAGATCTGTTTGTGTGGCTTTTGCCACTCGTTCGCCCTCGCCCTCCGTGACCAGTGCCGGAGGATAGTACATAAGGCTGTACAAAGAGGGGCGAAGTGTACCAGGCCCAGCTGCTGCTGCTGCGGATGCTTGTCGCTTCAGCTTGTCCTTGTATTCGATTAGCTCGTCGCGCACAGCATCAAAGTTCTTTCGCAACACGATGCTCTCGTCGATTTCCTTGTAGAGCCTTGACTCCAAATAGTCGATGTGCGACTCTTTTTCGCTCAACAGACGCTCAAAGCTCTCGTCGCGAGTATTCGTGTTGGTTTCGCTGCTGTTTGCCGTCGACAAGGACTCGTTGATCAACTTGCGTTGGTCCTCGCCATTGTCGCGTGGCGTCAGCGTCTCCGGCATTGAGCGATGGCGTTGAAATGCACCCGCAGCATTGCCGCTCTGCTGTTTCTTCACATCCATTTCGGCAATATATTTCTTGACTTTACTTGCCACGTGCCTATAGCGACGCTTCGTGTAGGCCGAGTGGATGTCCTGGTAGGAAACCGCTTTGCTGCTCCGCGCACTGCCCAATTGCGCATTTTGTGCACTCTCTATGCCATCATTGTTGCCTATGGAATCTGCAAATTGCTCGTATTAATTAATTTGCCTTGAATTTAAAGATGCCTTTACCATTTTTGGTTTCCTCCTCCTCCCCGTGATCAAGACCGACGGGATCGCTGGCACAAGTTTCTTCAGAGCAGTCGCTGTTTAAAAATGGCGACTCATTCGCCTGGAAATGTTCCGTCTCGGGGAGCTCTCGACGCAAGCAGAATTGGCGCTGAAGGCTTCGGCTTCGGTTAGCAGCTGTTGACACGTCTAAATTGTCAAAGAGCTCGTCTTCGGGGAAGCTTTCGTCTTGTAGACTCATTTTAAGCTATGAAATACACATTAAATTCACTTCACAATAATTCGCGGACGGTTTGTGCAAAAATCACAAATACACTGACATTGAAAGATTCAACTTGGAAAAGCACCGTTATATTCAATTGGCACAACGAACTAGATCTCTTTTTCGATATATATAGTTAGATTTGTCTTCTGAATGAAATAAAATGAAATTTTCGTGCTTCTTCGTCCTGACCAATTTCGGATATAGTTTTTTTAATTTTAGATTTTGATAGAATTACTATTCGGCGCGCAATTTGAAAAAAAAAACTATATCTAGATTTGTGAGTGCATTGTCACTTGTCCACTACTTAGCGCCACCTTTTGTCTGTTTGCGAAATTTCTCTGCTGTTTCCCCTCCATAGACGTTTTCGATCAGCAAATCATCGATTCATCGCTTAACATCGACATCAACAAAAAACTTTGGACACGGCTGTAATCACATCTGTAAAAAAGATAGTAATGATCATATTTCTTATACGATTTTGAAATTCTTTCTAATACATATTATGTGAGCCTCTTCTTGACGAGTTGAGCTCCATAAAAAACTATCGATGGCGGCTCGATAGTAGAGGTGGAGAACTATCGATAGTCGGCGCCATCGATAGTCAACGATATTATTTTTCAAACCATCGATAACTATCGATAGTTTTCGATAGTGTGTTATATTATAAATTTTTATACAAAATTCCAAATAAAAATTTGAAATTGGCATTAATTTAGGTATTATAAAAGTAAAAATAAATACAATTCGTTGTCAACAATAATATTGCTCTATTAGCTATTGTAATAGCCAAAGTTCCACAATCTAAAACTTTTTGTTCAGTCTACTGATCATGCGCTCGGACTCGACTAAAATGGCGGGCACACATAAATAAATATTAAAACATAAAAATTTGTATTTATTTCAGTTCCGTTTCGTTCTTCTTATCCATACCATGAAAATATATATTTATTAAACACAAAACTTAAATGCAGATGCCAAAGGAGGGCCTTTCTGTGACGAATTAGCGTCATAAAAAACTATCGACCACTATCGATAGTGTACGTCTACTATCGATGGCTCCTCGATAGTGCTTGACCATCGATAGTGCCGATAGTCCCATCGATAGTTCTCCACCTCTACTCGATAGTGCTTGACCATCGATAGCTCTCCACCTCTTAAGGTGGGTTCTCACTGCTTCACATTGTGAAATCACATTTTGTTATGCTTTGTGATGATTTGCGAAATACGTCAAAGTGTTTACATTGGCAACACAAAATTTGTACTTCACAATATTGTGAAAGGCCTTGTGAAAAGATTTGTGAATGCCTTCAATGTAAACACTACCAGTCAATGTAAAGAGCATCACAAAAAATCATAAGGAATCAAAATGTTCACAAAATGTTCGCAATTGAACAATAACAAGTTCCATAAAATGAATAAAAACAAAGAAATGTCACTTTTGCAAATTGTCCTCCAATAGTAAAGATTTAATTTCTTTGAAAAAATTGCTATGAATATTTCTATTATCGCATGTTTCTGGAATAATGGCTGATATTACGGCCATCGACATTCTGAATCCGTATGAGAGGCTCGTCATGCTTGATCCAGAAGGTATGTAAATAAATACCTCAGTCACTGCAAGTCTCGCCTGGTGAAATTGGTTCGCTAAAATTTGTTGTCTTCTTCTTGATTAGTGGAGCTACCAAAAAAGCGAGCTGGTAGAATGTTGCTCCGTCCATAAGCAAATAATTTTTGAATTTGAACAGAAGACTTCGCAGCTCTCCCATTAGCTTTGCATACATTCCTTCTTTTCCACGAGTCAAATTCATTTCGTCTATCCACCAGCTGCGCTGTGCTTTGGGATCATCATCATCGTCTTCTAAAAGCCACAGCCCAATGACCGCCGAAGCAGCAAGCTCCATTTCATCTTGTGAATCCATTTCTTTTTTAAAAATTAAAATCGATGCTAAAGGCCCGAAAAACAACAACTAAAATTTTAGCTTTGACGTTTATGTCTTCACATTGAGTAGAAAAACCAACTTGCTCGATGTGCTTTCACAATGGGATTGGGCTCATTTGAGCTGCTTCAACTTTAACAGGAGTTAACATAGTTTTTATCAAAATTGTGTCAGCCTCCTTCGCAAAAAATTTTTAACAGAATGTGAAAGTGGTGTTTACATTGAACTGTCACATTTTTGTGACTTCACAATTTTGTGTCAATGCATTTAGTGTTCACATTGCCTTGTGACGTTGTGAACAGCTTTGTGTAGCGTTTGTGACGCAGTGAGAACCCACCTTTACTGTAATATCCACCGACCACTGCGTTTCGATTGATTGTTCGCTGCAGTTGCTGCGTCCACTTATCGATTACTTTGATTGACATTCAAAAGCTGTTTGATTTTGATTATGATTTATAGAATAATGAACAAATTGATGAATACAATAAATAATTTAACTGGGACTTAACTAGGACTAAAATTCATACCAACAAAAATGAAATACATGCATAAATACTTAAGCACAAAGCATACTAAACATAAAAATACAAAAAAAAAGGAGCAACATTTTGCTGACGCCTGCGTGAACATTGAACGGTATAACATATAAATAAATACATATTTCGTATTTTGAGAATCGTTGAATCGTTGCGGAATCGTTGCCTAAAAGTGGATTTCCAGCCCTATACGTGGCATTGGTGGCATCCATTGACTGATTGGGATCATCACACCGTGCACAGGGCCCAAAGATGCTCAACATGCGCGAGGTCAGCGACTTCTTTCTTCGGAAAACATGAGCAGTGGCCGAGAACTGCGGCAGGGCTAAGGATTGGCTCTGAGTGCTCGTGTTGTTGCTGCTGTCGGCATTGGAGTTGCCCGTCGCTGGATTCAATGGGACCAGCTCGATGACGCGATTGTTGTGCTTGTCGATGTAAATAAAATCCCGGCGACGACCCCAATCTCCCACTGGTTCATAGTTGATGGTCTGGCCACGATAACGGTGTTGCGGTGATTGCAGCTCGTGTCCCTCAATCTCGATGGCCGAGTCGTTGCTGCTAGGATGACTGCTGCCCGAATTGTTGGTGGTAATCCTATTCGAGGTGCTCGGTTGCGAGTTAACGCCAGCATCGCCTTCAGCTGCAATTGATGAGAAATATACGTCTGTAATATATTTGCGGAAAGTCGGATAGTTTGAGAATTGACTAACCAATAATTATAGCATTTCCATTGCCATCCACGCCGGAGCAATCGTTGCTAAAGTTTAGCACAATCGGCTTCAGATTGCCGCCCATGATGGCGGACTTGTTGGGCTCGGGACGGACACTGAGCAATGGTATTTCAATAGATCCATCGCGGCTTTCATAAGTGATATCGTTGAGATTCGCGTTTGGATGCGGCGTCGCATTCGCGGCGATGGCGGGCATGTCCGACAGATCGGACAGGTGCGACATGTGTGCCGTGGTCAATGCCAGATCTGTTTGTGTGGCCTTTGCCACTCGTTCGCCCTCGCCCTCTGTGGCCAGTGCCGGAGGATAGTACATAAGGCTGTACAAAGAGGGGCGAAGTGCACTAGGCCCAGCTGCTGCTGCTGCGGATGCTTGTCGCTTCAGCTTGTCCTTGTATTCGATTAGCTCGTCGCGCACAGCATCAAAGTTCTTTCGCAACACGATGACCTCGTCGATTTTCTTGTAGAGCCTTGACTCTAAATAGACGATATGCGACTCTTTTTCGCTCAACAGACGCTCGTAGCTCTCGTCGCGAGTATTCGTGTTGGTTTCGCTGCTGTTTGCCGTCGACAAGGACTCGTTGATCAACTTGCGTTGGTCCTCGCCATTGTCGCGTGGCGTCAGCGTCTCCGGCATTGAGCGATGGCGTTGAAATGCACCCGCAGCATTGCCGCTCTGCTGTTTCTTCACATCCATTTCGGCAATATATTTCTTGACTTTACTTGCCACGTGCCTATATCGACGCTTCGTGTAGGCCGAGTGGATGTCCTGGTAGGAAACCGCTTTGCGTTGGTCCTCGCCATTGTCGCGTGGCGTCAGCGTCTCCGGCATTGAGCGATGGCGTTGAAATGCACCCGCAGCATTGCCGCTCTGCTGTTTCTTCACATCCATTTCGGCAATATATTTCTTGACTTTACTTGCCACGTGCCTATATCGACGCTTCGTGTAGGCCGAGTGGATGTCCTGGTAGGAAACCGCTTTGCTGCTCCGTGCACTGCCATCATTATTGCCTATGGAATCTGCAAATTGCTCGTATTAATTAATTTGCCTTGAATTTAAAGATGCCTTTACCATTTTTGGTCTCCTCCTCCTCCCCGTGATCACGCTCAAGACCGACGGGATCGCTGGCACAAGTCTCCTCAGAGCAGTCGCTGTTTAAAAATGGCGACTCATTCGCCTGGAAATGTTCCGTCTCGGGGAGCTCTCGACGCAAGCAGAATTGGCGCTGAAGGCTTCGGCTTCGGTTAGCAGCTGTTGACACGTCTAAATTGTCAAAGAGCTCGTCTGCGGGGAAGCTTTCGTCTTGTAGACTCATTTTAAGCACATAAAATACACATTAAATTCACTTTACAATGATTCGCGGATGGTTTGTGCAAAAATCACAAATACACTGACATTGAAAGATTTAACTTGGAAAAGCACCGTTATATTCAATTGGCACAACGAACTAGATCTCTTTTTCGATATATATAGTTAGATTTGTCTTCTGAATGAAATAAAATGAAATTTTCGTGCTTCTTCGTCCTGACCAATTTCGGATAGTTTTTTTAATTTTAGATTTTGATAGACTTACTATTCGGCGCGCAATTTGAAAAAAAAACTATATCCTAGATTTGTGAGTGCATTGTCACTTGTCCACTACTTAGCGCCACCTTTTGTCTGTTTGCGAAATTTCTCTGCTGTTTCCCAAATGTTTCAGCAAATCATCGATTCATCGCTTAACATTTTTATAATTTTTTTTTAGAATATTTTACTAATTTGTTAATTTCATCACAACGCAAAGGCTGACGTTTCCCAATCCAATTTTAAAATTAACTTTATGAATTTACAAAACTTTTTACGTTCTTGCTTTTTTCAATTTGCACTTACAAATGTTTTAATAATTTTTTAAAATTAATAAATTTTATTAGAGAAATGATATGGGACCAATTTTCTATCGATGTTTTTTTCCAGATTGTGTCTACCGTTGGTTGCCACCTTGTTTTTGGTATTAAATTGCGCCGAAAACAGAAATTGTGCAAAAACGTAGGCTATCGTCTATCGAACTCGAAACATCGATAGTAGAGGTGGAGAACTATCGATGGCACTATCGGCACTATCGATGGTGAAGCACTATCGAGGCGCCATCGATAGCAGACGTACACTATCGATAGTGGTCGATAGTTTTTTATGACGCTCAATTCGTCACAGAAAGGCCCTCCTTTGGCATCTGCATTTAAGTTTTGTGTTTAATAAATATATATTTTCATGGTATGGATAAGAAGAACGAAACGGAACTAAAATAAATACAAATTTTTATGTTTTAATATTTATTTATGTGTGCCCGCCATTTTAGTCGAGTCCAAGCGCATGATCAGTAGACTGAACAAAAAGTTTTAGATTGTGGAACTTTGGCTATTGCAATAGCTAATAGAGAAATATTATTGTCGACAACGAATTGTATTTATTTTTACTTTTATAATACCTAAATTAATGCCAATTTCAAATTTTTATTTGGAATTTTGTATAAAAATTTATAATATAACACACTATCGAAAACTATCGATAGTTATCGATGGTTTGAAAAATAATATCGTTGACTATCGATGGTGCCGACTATCGATAGTTCTCCACCTCTAATCGATAGTGTAAAATTTGAGGAAAAGTTCGATACTTCGTTCGTTCACTTTGATGAATAGTTCAATCAAACTTAGTCCGAACGGAACAATACAACTCTAGCTCGAAATTGTGCTGAAACAAGCAAAATAAAAAAACCATTATTATTTTTGGCTCCAAATAAATTTAACCAACTACAAAACAATGTCATTGGAACAGGTGGGTGCAAGTTAATAGTATTCAAGATGCATGTGCTTCATATACATAATACTTGTATGAAAAGTAGCTCAAAGCCGATGCCGCCGAGTTCACAGCGTTGTTGGAACAGGCAAAAAGTGGGCGTGTTAAGGGCGTTCTGACCCAGGCTAAAGCAGAAGTGGAACGTGAAATTGTCAATTTGGAGATAAAGGCACGTCTTGCTGCTGAACGCCAAGCAGCTGGCACTGTTGGCGGCGATTCCAAAAGGTAAGTGTTAAGAACGTGTTCTAGAATCTAGATGCATGTATTTCCCTCTTTGTCCTATTGCGTTGCAGATATCTGCACGAGCTGACCGACTATGGCTGGGATCAAAGTGCCAAATTTGTGAAACTATTCATCACATTAAATGGCGTACAAAATTGCTCAGAGGAGGCTGTCACAGTTGACTACACGGATAACTCGATGAAGCTCCACGTGCGCGATCTGAATGGCAAAGATTATGGACTGATGGTTAACAATCTGCTTTTTGCCATCGATGTTGAGAAGAGCTATCGAAAATTGAAGACCGACATGGTTGCCATATACTTGAAAAAGGCTGAGGAGGGACAAAACTGGGATGTCCTGACGTCAATACAGAAGCGCTTGAAGCAAAAGCAGGACAACGAAATGGCTAAAGACAATGCCAATCCGGAGGAGGCTCTAGTTAATATTATGAAGAAAATGTACAACAGTGGCGATTCAAAAACAAAACAGGTCATTGCCAAGGCCTGGACCGAGAGCCAGGAGAAAGCACGTTTCGGCCCAGAGGTTGGCGGCGGTCTCGGTGGTCTCGGCAATCTCGGAAATTTATAAGGTACACGACTGAATGAATAATGCATATTGTATGTATGTACGAGTATATGCAGTATGTTCATTTGTTCGATGCTCGCTACGAAATTCCATAAGTTTAAAATAAAAATTAAAAAAAAAAAATAACCGGTGTATTAATGTAATGTTGCATTCGCCAATCGATAGCAACAACTATCGAATTTACGATTAACGAAAAGGTCGCTGCTATGACACGTACATTTGAAATCGGCGCGGTAACGTATATTTGAATTTGCAGCATTAATAAGCTGTCAAAACGCTGAAAATGAAATATGTCTGTTTATATTTAATTAGATGCACCTCGCTAATTTACCTTGACGACAGGTGTGCACGTTGGCAACTCGTTCCACATATTTTCAGCCAGCCACATTAATAATGTCTCCATTTCTATAATTAAGCAGGCGAATTTGCTGCTTTCGCTAATTAAACCAGATTTAGGAGCTGAAACAATGTGAGTCTATCTCCATATTTTTATAATAAAGTTGACAACTGCATAGTTATAGTATATTCTCGTATTTATTGGTATTAAATTCATGTGATTAAAATCAATAATGTTGTTTGCAATACATTTGTATGTAATCTATTCCATTTTTAATAGTTAGTTTGCTTTAAATGATTTAATATTAATTAATTGTATTTTGAATACATTTTTATATATGTTTTTCATTTTTCATCAATTTCCCCAAAAATAACAAAGAAACAATATATAGAGAAAAATTGATATTGAGAGAAATATAGGGAGAAGTTTATGTATCTGCAAGATACTTTTTTTTTCTTGTTTTTTAATTATAGTTAATTATGCAATTGCTGTTCTTACATTTTGTATGTGCGTGTGTTGTAAACAATTAAATTGCCCACTTTTATTTGTTTGCTGAAATGATTATTTTTGATTGGATCTATATATATGTATATATGTCTGTATATGTTTCGTAATAATTGTGAATTAGCATAGTTAGGAGCCAGGACCTCCATTCATATATATGTATATATATAAAGAATATGTGTGTTTAATTATAGTATAATTGTGTATGTTTGGTTTTACACTTGACTCAAATCATTTAACAAACATCGAACAGAACTCGTCAAGATTAAAGATTAAGGCCGATGATTCCAACAAATATTAACCAAAACATATACGATATACATTATTAGATACATATATATTTTTAAAGGTACGACGTACTAAATATTGTTTAAACCTTCATAATAATAATAAAAAAAAAAACATTTAAAAAAATTAAACAAATTAATTATATAAGTAAGTATATATGTATATCATTTGTTTATAGTTCTGCATCGGGCAGTTAAATTAAGCTAATGTTCTTCTCTCTTTCTTGTGGTCAAATGATAACTGTATATAGGTATACATATTTGTATACATACGTATGTATAGTTAGGTTATGGGATTCGATATAGGTAGTATCGTATATAGTGTCGTTTATATAAGTAAGTTTTTAAGATTCGAAAATTTGTGACGCTTGTCATTCTGTAGTAAAAGGAGGAATTGATATATATATATATATATATATATATGTACATATCGTGTATCGAACAAGATACATACTATACATATATACTGTATTGTGTGTGTTTGCCTTGACCTAAGTAAAGCACCAAATTCGTTTTGTTCTACGCTCTGATCGGAACCATGTCGCCTAACTACTGCAAATACTATATAGTAGTATACTCTATCTCATATTATATTGTTTTCATCAATCTACTTCTGTAAGATTTGAAATAATTTGTTAAAAGCTTTTATCAATTATCGCCTGCCTTGTGTATAAAAATAAATCTTCCTTTTTTTCTAAGCACACACATACATACAGATACACAAACACGCACACAATAATCGGTCCTAAAAATTCGTTCCTTTCTTTTTCTTTGTCTATATACACTACGTTCATGTAGATGTGCGTATGTGTGTGTGTGTGATTATAGATAGATATACTAATCGTAAAACTTCTAGAAAATTATGCGCTTTCCTTTATAGGGAGGGGAACTTTGAGGGGTTCTTCTAAGTTCTATCACGACACTTATGCATAAATCTTAAAATGTTTTCCTTTCTTCATCTACATCTTCTTATATTCTGTACTATTCTTCCTCTTCTACTTCTTAGTTCTATTAACAAAAAAAAAACAGACTACAGTTGAAATTTTGTAAAAATTTAGTTGAAAGTCTTAATTTGGATTGTAAATGTTTGTTTCACTTAGCGCAATTAGATTTTTCGGACCCAACAACAGTTGCCACAAATCTCCACATTAAAGTAACGAGTGCCACTTAGCGAGTGCCGAGTAACAGTTAAGTAGATAAATGCAACGAATGCGAGCAAAAGATTGAGTTTAAATGATATGTTGGTCAGATGAAAGCAACGAGTGGTAGCTAACGAGTAGCGAGTGACGAATGCGTGTCAATTTGAATGTAACGAGTCGAAATGCTAATACGAACAGTTCAAAGTAACGAGTACCGATTGCAGAAAAAATTATATTCGGTTGAAAGTAGCGAGTATCTATTGGCGAGTGACGAATGGAGAAATGCAACGAGAGCGATTGGAATTATTCATTAAAATGATAAAATTAATTAACGAGTGGCATTTGGAGAGTGACGAGTAGCGGAAATGCGACGAATACTCGTTGAAATGATATTGATGGCATAGTGACAAATGTCGTTTGGCATCGTCCAATCAACATTGCTCTCTATTTAAGGGACCTGATGAGGCAGTTCGAATTACGTTTTTATTGTTTACGCTTTCTAGACATACATATGTATACTAAGCATAGATATTGATGTAGATATAGACTGTTGATCCATAGCAAATGTAAATATAAATACATACGTACATATGTATTAGTATGTATTGTTTGCATGTCTGTCTGAGGTCTATTCTGAAGACGGTTCCATTCTCGTCGGTTGCTTTTGATGCGGTACGGTTTTGGTTAATGTTTTGGTTCAAACACACACGCACACACACATGCACTCACACACACACTCACACGCACGCACACACACACACACACAGACGGACAATTCCAGCTTGGCCTTAAGATTAATTTAACAGCTATCCCCCCCCTCCTGCTCCTGCTCCTTATCCCCTCTCCATCCTGATGTCCGTCTCCATCTCCAGTTTCCTGTTTCCTGATTCAGACAACACTCGGAAGAAGTTTGACATTGCTGACCGTTGCTGACCTGGTCCGCAGCCGGGTCTTGGCCATGGCCATGGCCGTGGCAATTGGCCGGACGCTGGGCGTCCGCACGTGCCGTTAATAAAGCTCCGTATGATGACGCACTGGCGCCGGAATTTTGGACATGCCACGCTCCCGTCGCGGCGAAATTACAGTGGATGCACTGGCTCCCGCTGCCGAATGATTGCTGCCGCAGGAGGAGGCGGCCGAGCTGCGCTTGGAGCGCGCCTTTGCCGGCGGTGAGCAGCTCTCGGAACGCTCCGGATTGCCATTGGTGTGCACCCACGCCGTGGTGAAGTCCTCGTAGACGACGGGCGTCTTTTTGCCATTGCCCGGACTGGCACTGGGTGCGGCGGCGGGTCGCTCCCGTTGTTGATTGCCAGCGGCGTAGCGCGAGAGCAGCGTCTTCATCTTCTCCAGAATCTGGGCATCGTTCTTGGCACTGCTGGCCGCCTCGAGCAGCTGCTGGGCCAGCGGCGACGAGGCATGGTTCTTCACTGGGGATGTGGTCAATGAGCTGGTGGTGCATCCGCGCACTCGTCGCCCATTGCTGTCGTACAGGATCTGCGAGGATCGCGTCTTGACGCTGCGATCAAAGGGCGACGGCGATGTGGATGTGGATGCGGATGCGGATCCGAATCCCGATCCCGATCCGGATCCGGATGTCGCAGCAGCTGCTGCTGGCGGCGCAAATGTTTCCGTGCTGATTGTGGGACGTTTCTTGGCGGGCACAGCGGCTGCCGCACTGCGTCCGCTCCACGTATTGGTCACATCTCGCACCAGCGGCAGCTGCGACGCCTTGCCACGTGACATGCCAGCTCCTTGTGCCGCTGGAGCAGCTGCAGCTGGACGACGCACGGATCGATAGACGGGCTGCTTGCGACTCGAGGCCAAGGATCCGGAGCGTGTGCTCAGATCCTGGAGACTTCCGCCGCCGCCGCCTCCACCGCAGGTGCTGTTGTCAATGCTGCTCCGGCGACGACGTTGCACCAGCGGAGATCGGGGAATCTTGCTGCCCGCTGGCGTCCCATTCGCCACTTGACCGGACACCTTGTTGCCAGTGGGCTGCACACTTTCCGTAGTCACTGTAATCTCATCGTCCGTGATGAACACGCCCGACTGCTCGAACTTGTTGTGATCCCCGTAGGCTGCCCGATCCGGCAGCTTCGTCGGCAGCCTCCGGTGCTTGTGCATCGCCAGCACAGCTGGCAGAGATTGCGGCCCATCAATTTCACAGACGGCATAATCCTCATCCTCCTCCTCCTCCTGCTCCGGCTCCTGCTCCTGCTCCTCCTCCCGTTCCTGTTCCTTGTCAGTGGACTTTTCCGGCTCCTGTTCCGGCTCCTGCTCCTGCTCCGGTTCACGCTCAGGCTCATCCGTGGGCGAGATCTGCGAATCGCTCGACGTTTGATCAAGACGCGCTGCAAGAGGTGAAAACTCCCAATTAGTGATGTGAATCCAAATCATGGATCGAGTTTTAAATCGAAATGTTGTCGATATATCGTAAAAAAAGTTATCAAATTAAATTACTTGAAAATGTACATATGTATTTTTACATCACTATATTATATAGATTTGATATAATGTAATTTATAGTAATGTTACCTCTTTTTTATATGTATTTATAAATATGTATTTATTTAAAAAAATATATATCAAACTTCCATATTTGTGGGCTCTGATTTTTTTACATTATTCAGTTTTATTAAATATTTTACAAAGAATTTTAAGGCACAATTTTTGACCTCAAAAAAAAAAAAAATCATACATATGTAAAAATCTTTTTAGGTAAAAATTATGTTGCAATTTCAAATAAGATTTAAAAATAAAAGAAATTTTATTTCATTTTCATTTAAACTTGTAAAATCGAAATAAAAATAAATTGAGAAATGCAAAAATTGTTAAAAAAAACGTCCTTGGTTCAAAGAGATAATTAATTATAATAGATAATAATTAATACAGTCGAACTTCGCTAACTCGAATCACTATTATCCAAAGTAAAGGTTCGAGTTATGGAGATATTAATTTTACTGACACTCATTTAGCTCGAATTAGAGAGAAATTCGAGTTATGGAAGTTCAAACTCTAAGTACAACTTCAACTAAACTCTAAGCACAACTTCTTTTTCATTTGATATGGGCGAAGCAGATGAATGGACATTGGGGTGTCCTTTATTTTTTGCATCGAAATATGAAAAAACATCGAAACATGTATTTAAACATTTTAAATTTATTTCCGAGTACTTAAGGACCCAATGAACAGAAATATGCCCTTATGCGATTAAAAATAATGATTTTGCAAAAATAAAGGACACCCTAATGGATATGTAAACGAATGTAGGCCTAGTGAAAAAGCGCACTCACCATTGCTTTCAGCGTCCTCGATGGAGGCCTGACTGTGAAGAGATTCGCGTTTCTGGGCCGTCGATTGGATGACTCCGAGACTGCGATAACCCTCATCGCTGATTTCGCTGCCGTTGTCGCTGATGTTCTCAAATTTGCTGCTCTGCTCCGGCTGTGTTCCAGTTCCAGTTCCCGTTCCCGTTCCCGTTCCAGCTCCAATTGCAACTCCTGCTGTCTCCTCGGAATTCGGCAATGATTTGGATTCCAGGGAGTTTTGCTTTTTTCGCATGTCGCTGATCAGGCGACGCTGAGTGGGCGACATGCTGCGTCTGGTCAGATGCGGTGAACCAGGCACTGGTTCCATATTCGAACCGTTCCCAATGGCAGCACTGTTCGTCTGGTTGAGAAACTTGCGCTGCGGCGTCGGACTGCGACTGCGATGTTTGCCAGCGATGCCAGCAATTGCACTCGGCGACAAGCTGGCATTGACTGTTCCCACTCCCCCGCCCACGCCAACTGTTCCCACTCCCACTGTGCTAGCTGTGGGTGATGCGGAGCCAGTTCCAGTGCCAGTCCCACTTCCAGTTCCGTTCCCAACCGTTGAGATTACGCGACGAGCTGCATGCGGTGAGCTGCAAAATGGAGAGTAAAATATATAAAATATAAAAATATGAATGGCTGCATTCAAAACGTCAAATAAGACATTCATGGCCAACTGAATTGAATGAGTTCGGCTGCGTCTTCCAATGAATTGAATGAATGAATTGAAACCGAAAACTTCACATTCCAAAAAGGCAAAGTGAATTGAATGACAAAATAACCGAAAAAATCGAGTGAATATTAACTGTAACATATAAATTATTTAAAAAAAAAGGTAAATTCTGAGTACTCTGAACATTTTTGCATCATTCATTTTATTCGTTTCTCATTTACTCGCTGCCGTTAATTTAAGTACTCAAATTAATGTAAAAAATGAGTATTCAATATGATAGGAAGCGGATCTTTGAATTTATTGCACTCAGAGAACTGAATAAAACACTCGAGTATTCAGAGACCTCTAGTATATATGTATACTCGTATATAAATATTATTATAAATTCCAAATTTTAATACTCGTACACCTTACAAATATTGCTCTTTCTTCTTCCCCCACTCAAAATTTTTAACCATTTCAGGCAAAACAATTTGTAATCATTATCGAACAGATCTTGTGAAATCGATTATAAACACATTTTGCTATCACTTTTCTATTGTCTACTCACTATCAACAAGCTGAAGAACCTTTATTGTTTTTTTTTTTTTCTAATCTATTACAAGTGATTATTGTGGTCATTATTGTTTACTGATAAAAATTTGACGTTAGTTTTTAAGTATTTCCGTTATGAGTATCTTAAGTTATTGCGATGTTGGAATTGCTAAAAATAGTTATTGGAGAATCGAGCTTATTTTATTTGAAGTGTGAGCAATTTAAAGTTTGCTTAGCTTGGGAATGCGATTGACATAAATTCTAAGTGATATCTTCTGTTTTTAGTTGAAATTCAAATATTGTTAAGTAGGCTGCGCTTAAAGTTGATTTTTAAGGTTATTAATGTCTGGAATTAGGAATAATATAAAAATCATTTTATGAAGAAGTAACGTTTTTATGAAATAGAAAAGAATGTATAAAATTAACCGAAATGCATGCAATAAAATGATACTGGAATTATTTGGAATAAAACCAATGCTACGCTGTAATGAAATGGAACGGATAGAATGGAGTCTGTGGATTGAATTCTTGAGAGGACTGTCAATGAATGAAGCTCACAAAAAATAAATGAGTTAAATGCAAAGAAATCAAATGAATGCCATGGAATGTGTGGAATATAACGGTAGAAATGTGAGGAATGAAACTAAATGATACCGTATGATTTCGGTAGAATGAAAAGAAAACTATCGGATTGATATAAATGAAATGGAATGGAGTCCTTGATACGATACTATGTGAAATAGTTTCTTGAATAACTTCCGAGTTGATTATCTGATTTTAATGAAATGTATTACGGATATAGTGGAGATTTTCAAAATTTGCTAAGCATTCAAAGCAATTATATAAGGAGTTCATATATGTACTAAATTCAGTGCCTCTAGCTCTTATATGGAATGAAATTGGGAAGCTGTTCTTCAACAACGAGTATTTAATGTGCTATATATATTCAACTGCTTGCTTTGCTGAATGAGTGCAGTGCAGTCAATGAATAAGTGAATGCATTTAAACGACGCCTCGTCTCCGTCGCCTGTCGCTTTTCTGCATAATGGAGCTACTAATGGAGCACTCAACTGGCCATCTGTTTAAGTCACTGTCTCCACAGACCATCATCATTATCCGGCTTTATGCACGCAATTAGCATGGCGATAACAACTTAATGCATCCCTGAATTAGTTTTTGTTTTCCCCCCATTTCAAGTGGCGCAAATGGAGCTGGAACTTGTCACCTATTTTTTTTTTTGTCACTTGTGTTTTATTTTAGATTTGTAGGTATTTCGATTTAGATTTGGACTCACCGTTCGTATATCACCTGCGCATTGTGCAGCTCGATGCCTCCGCTGCCGGATTGGGAGTTGGCGTTGCCATTGTTGCTGTTCCTGGGCATCAGACGGGCCTGTATGGAGCTGCGATGCTGGGCACGACAACGGCAGGGATCATGCTTGTCCAGATAATGCGACAGCGTATCCCAGCCGCCGCCCACACGCACCATCACATGGGATCTAAGAATCTATCGAGATTGAAAAAAAATTATAAAAATATATGTGTTCATGTCATGGAAATCGCTGAGGAATAGATTTGGAATTTGGCATCTCTTTGGATTCAACTTACGCGTACAAAGATGAGAACTTTGGTGTCGCCAATTCGATATTTGCCCTCGGAGACGCGAACCATGGGAAACTGTGAGGGGCATGTGCATTTCTCCACCAAATCTCTGACCTGTAAGAAAAACCAGCAAATGAAAAAAGGTGAATAACAGAAATGTGTCAGTGTCTCTCTCTTTTTCCCTCTATCCCTCCCTATTTCTTTTTCCATATGGTTCTCTCTCTCTCTATGTCTTTCTTAGTCTCTGTGTATGTTTGGGGCAATGCAACCCGAGACCTGACCCCACAGGGCATTGCATAAGATCAAGAGCCACAGGCGATCAACTAACAAATCCCAACGACCAGAAGACTATCGACTGGACTCTGCGCTAGAGATGGCCACAATGAACACGAGATGAATCGCAGAAAAATATATAATGTGCGATAAAAATTGGAAATGATGATGAAAACAAGTGAAAACGAATTCAAGTCGAGATGCAGACGAAATGAATTGGAAATGAATATGAAACAAACTGAAGTAAATTTGAGATAAACTGAAGATGAACATGCAATGAACTAAAAATGAGGAAGAAATGAATTCGGGACAAATGAAATGAATGGCAATGAACAAAACATGGCAATGAATGAAAACAATATTTACACACAATAAACCCAAAAACGAGGACGAAACACACAATCAATAAATAAAATGCAGACGATAGGAAGACAATATTCGTAGAAAGTGAATACCAAATGAACGAAGTAATAAATCAATCTAAATGAATCCGAGTTAAATGCAAAATAAAGCGATGAAATTAAATTTAAAAAAAACTAGGAGCCGGATATAAATATGGGATGAAATTAAATGAACGCAAGAATGTGGATTGAACTTAAAATAAATGTGAGATGTGAAATGAATGCAAGAAAAACACAAGAATATGAAATGAACTCGAAACTAAAAATGAGATGAGAATGAACACACTAGAAATGAATTCGAGATAGTGAACGCAAAATGAATAGATTAAAAGACAGATAACACTTACACTTATTGTTATAATTAAGAAATACAAAGCATATTTTAAGGATTCGCAATTTTCAGTTGGTATTACGTGTCGTGTCACGTGTCACGCGTTCATCTCTAGGTTTAAAGTGCTGCCTGGATCAAGTTTAGCTTTACCACTGCATAAATTCACGCGCTGCCATTGTCCGAGCAAATGATCAAACAAATGAGCGGAACAGCCAACGATTCGGCTTCCAGTCCAGCACAGTTGCAGACTCTGAGACTGAGACTGAGATATAGAGACAGAGAAGCAAACAGAAGACAGTCACAGACGGAGACAGAGACATAGACAGAAGAGAGAGAGGGAAGAATTAAGTCAATGCCCAGGGCAGCTGCCTCGTCTCGTCTCGTCTCGCCTCGTTGCGAGATTCGTGTCTGTAGGGATCGTTTTGGCCAAGTTGGCTACTGTGCCGACATCGCTTTGACAGGCCTTCGACTTCGGGCTAACAAAGCTCAGTTTTGGCCTGGCCAGCACAACAACAAACAACAACAACAACAACAACGAGCAACGAGACAAACCAAACAGACAAAACGCATTTGCACCTTTGAACTTCGCTAGTTGCAAATACCCTGCAGCCAAGTGGCCACAAGTGGGATATTCTCACTCTTCGCAAGGCTTTGTAACAGCAGATGTGAATCAAGTAAACTTAAATTTGTAAATAATTTGTATTTTCTGTGTGATACCCTGTGTTGTAAAAAAATTGTTGATTTAAGCGTAACTAAATTGTTTGTATACCAATTTTTTGGCGCTTTCAAACACTGGCTTATGTATTCTTTACAGGGTATCTGTGCGTCGTGCATGCCTGCGACTTCAAAGAGTTTGCAGTGTTGTTAGCTGGCAACAAGGAAAGCCAACAGGAGGGCCCAGGAGCAATTGGGAACTGTGCCACAGTTGAATGCGTTGCACGGATAGGCGGGAAAAGGGGCGGGGTCAGTGGGGGGCTGGTGGGAGGGGGGGGGGGTGGTGGAGGGGTTGGCATTGCTGCCTTTTGTGTGGTAGGTAAGTCGACATCACAATAAATCTAGCATTTGGCGATAAGCCGCAAAAAGAGATCTGCCATCGACAATGGCAACAAAAACACAACAGCAACAGCAGCAGCAACAACCAGAACAACAACAACAACAACAATGTTGGCATGACTGTGACGCATGCGAGATTAGCTGGCGCTGGCAATGGCGCTGTGATCCTGGCCAGGCCATAAATCGCATGCAACAACAACAGCAACAACAGCAACAATGTTGACGACGCGGACGTGCCAAACGGCAGCGACAAATGATTCGTGGCTGGTTTCGACTCAGTTGCCGTTGTTGTTGGTTGTTGGTTGTTGGTTGCCCCTCGTTGTTGCAACGTGGTGGCACATCATTCGATTTTCGACAAGTTGTTGAGGCTATTTGCTGATTTGGCAGCAGCAACTGTTGCTGCTGTTGCCGTTGCTGTTGCTGTTGCTGCCGTTGCAAACAAATTGATTGGCCAACTGAGTGATCGTCTTAGCCAAAGCCAGAGCCAGAGCCAGAGTCGGAGTCGGAGCCAGGTTAAGCATTGCCCATTGAGTCGATCCATTGAGCATGTCCGCCCGCCGGGCCACTTTGTTAATATACCCTTGCGAAGGGTATTATGTTTGTGTCATCCAATGTGTAACGTAGTCTTCAAATATATATGTATTTATATTCCTCGTCAGAAACAACTATTTCAATTGATATATGCATTTTTGAAAACCAATCTTCCAATTTTAATGTGATCTCAATCAAATTTGGATCGGATCACTATCGATCGATTGAAAATCAACTTTTAGTAAAATAAACATGTTTTTTTTTTTTAGATAGCTTAATAATAGCTGTTTTAATTCAATTCGACAACATTTGATTTAAATCGACATACGATGTCATATATGTAGCGATCATAGGAACGATCGCTCAAAAAGCAAACTTGGTTTGAAAAACTTTGTTCTTAACTGAAATCACACAGATTATATATTTGGTGTTGTTTTATGCAAACCGGAGTAAAATTGGATGACTATAGCATATGGCGGACATAAAAATGATCATTCGAAAATCAGACTTTAGTGTGAAACGCTTTGTACTTTGATAAAAGTTGATCTACTAGATAATTGATCAACTCATCTTAAAATTTTGGAGAGAAACGAAATCATCGCTCAATTCGCTGGCACCTGATGCCATGAGAATAATGTCACATTTTATGTCCGAATTTTAGAATTTATATGTAGTTGTCGAGTGACTTTTAAATTTTTTTATGCTGATTTTTCTTTTGCGTTTTATGGGCCCCCTGGGTTTCTTTTAAAGGGATATGCAAAAATATTGGATAAAAATCCTACACAAAACTCATGAATTTAAAGTGAGTTTTTCAGCGAAAAAAATAAAAATCATAAATGATTACTTGTGAGTTTTAGATTTTAGCTCAAATTTAATCATTATCATTATTTTTGTGTATATATGTATTCGAGTCTTTGATTTTTTGATGTGAAAAAATGTCAATAATCATTATTTGTAGTCCTCGGATTTTAGGCATGCTGATCAAGTTTGTTAGCAAGTGAACAACTATTTATTTGATGTCGAGGACTGTGAAAGGGTATAAATTCGTTGGTGATGATAAACTTTCTTTATGTTGCTGCTGTTGTTTTGGGCTGACAATATTTGTGGCAGCATGTGGCGCTGTTGTGGCAGACAGGCATGCTCCATGTTGTGTCCAATAAATGCGCAACGATTTATCCATCCATATCCATATCCATCCGTCCACCAGCTGTCGATTGTGGGCCGGGGGGAGGGGGGCGGTGCAAGCGGGTCGAGAGGGGAGTGGCATTGTTGCTGTCGTCGTCGTCATTGATGTCAATGTTGCTGGCGGCGTGAGGAAATGTTTGCATGGCTTTTCATTAGTTTTTCGTTTGCCGATTTGCTCCTCAATCCTTGGGCGCTACCCGTTCAATGTTGTATGTTGTATGTTATCTGTTGCATGCTGTTGCTGTTGTTGCAAGTAGTTGTTGTTGCAGCCGCATGTTGCTGTAGTCGTTGTTGTTGTCATCGCGCAATCGCTGCTCGCAGTCGCACTTTGCAATTACATTGCCAATTGCGATTTGTTGTAATTGTTGTTGGCACATCGGTGGCGCCACCGGCACCACACGGTGCAACACGGCAGCACGACAACACGCCTCAAAACATCTTGTCAAATTAATTTACAACATGATGATGAGACCGACCACAAATGTGACATAAGCAATCGCATTATTGATTTCAATTGAAATGCAACTGCAGCTATTTAACAGCAATAGATCAATCAATATGTTCAATGTATCCACTGAACAATAGATCAATAAATCAACAAACACTTGCTCAATACATTACTAGATCAAATACAAACTTATCATTATAATATCAGATAAATCAATTAGGAATATGTATCAATAGATATAATAAACCAATATTCGTATGATCAGTTCATCAGTGCAACAATGTGAGTTTAAGAATTTAATATATGATTTGATCAACATATCCAATAGATAGATCGATCAATACATAATTTAATCAATATAATAAATTGTATATGCCACATTAAGAAATACATTAGAATAAATAAAAAGATCAAGGATCAGATATATATTGAGTGAATAATTAATAAAATCAAGGATCACATATATATTGATCTGAACCTTGATCTTATTAATTATTCTGTCGAAATAAGCTTATGCAGTTTAAGCGGAACTAAAAATAACACAATTGAAAATAATACTGACTTAACATATGAACTCTTTGTAAATATCACAAAATATTTATATGCAGTTGTTATACATTTTCTAGGATAAAAAGAAATACTAAATTTACTAGATATATGTATGTAGATATTCTGCATTTATTTGTTGGGTCTGTTTTGCATTTTAAACTATAAAACAATACTATCTAAGACTGATCAATAAAAAAATTAATTAATTTGATATAAAATCGGGTCAAATATATTTTCAAAAACTTATATATGATTGAATTTGGAATGAGAAGTTTAGCTAGACAATATAATAAATTCGGTTTCCGGTTTAAAAATGAGTATTCAAATTTAAATTTGTTGGAAATCACTTATATTGAGGTGTTTTCATAATTTTTAATGGCTTTAAAATCATTTAAATATGAATAAATTTGAAAGACCTTCGCTGAATCAGAACTGTCACCGATTAATCGGCCAAAACAGGCGACGGATGCGGCAGATCACGGATTACGGATCACGATTCGGTTGCGATATCAACGTTCAACGTTCAACAATCGACAATCGACAATCTGCGATTTTGGTTAGGGTTATACATATACATACATATATCCGATATCCGTTTTTGGCCACAGTTTTCACCCCACGAATTGTTGAAACAATTATCCATTGCATTTGTTTGACTTGTTGCATTGTTGTTGTTGCTTTTGATTTGTTTTGACCAAGTTTGTAACTGGAAACTTAGCCATGGCTAAAAATGGACATGAGAAAATTCGCAGCAACAATAAGAAAAAAAACAACAACAAAAGCAAAAGTCGTGAGGTTTGCCTACGAAAAATAATAACAAAAAAAAACAAAAGGGAAAACCCCACAAATTGAGAGATAGAGAGAGAGAGAGAGAGAGAGAGAGAGAGATATGGCAGCTAGTAATCGATAGGCGAGTTGATCGATAAGTGCATGAAAATGGCTCAACTTACCATTTCATCGAGACTCTTCAGATCATTGGTAACAATCTGTGGCTGCGGTCCATACATCAGCATCGGATCCTTGTCGTTCTCGTCCTCGTTCTCGGTATCGCTGTCATACAGATCCGTTTCGACGGCAACGCACTCGGAGCCGATCGGTGGCGCCTCCGTTTGGGTGCCACTTTCCGCACAGCCGTTGCTCGTTTGGGTGCCACAGCCGACGCCGTTGGCTTTGTTATCGGCCGCAATTTCACGATCGATTTGTCGTTCCATTTGCACCAGCATTGGCGCAAGCATGCCTGTTTATCGATAACATACAGAGATATCGATCGATTGCAATAAAAGGACATTGCTCAATACTTACCAAACTTGGCTCCCCGTCGGGCCACTTCGAGCAGACAGAGAATCACATGCTTCTCATTCTTTCGCATGATCAGATCATCCGTTTCGAACAATAGGCACTCGATAATTTTAAGACTCTTTCTGTAATCGAAAATAAGTGCGAATAAGATGTCAATCAATATAACTATAGCAAAACAATTTTTAAATCTGACAATCTTCAGTTAAAAATTGAACAGTGATATTTTTAGTTTATCGATCATGATCTTTAAAAATGTTCAGAGATGATCTAATAAGTGTTTCCTGATAATATAATACAAATAATCTCCATTCTCTACAATTTTTATATCAAAAAATGTTTATATCTAACAATCTTTGGTAAAAAGTTGATCAGTGATCTTTTTAGTTTGTCGATCATGATCGTTATGGTATCATTTGTGTTTCCTGATAATGTAATCTCTATTCTCTGATCATCAATTAAACATTTTTTTGCAATTATCGGTTCCTTCTTATTCTTTTGAATTGATGCTTGATTGATGATCATAAAATAGTTATACAGACAATATTATTAATCGAGTGTAAGTTAAACATGATCGTAGCATTAACTATGAATAAAAACTTAGTGATCAATGATCGTAAATCAATTTTTAATAATTTGATATCTGATTTATTCGATCAATACTACGATCAGATCAGTTTTCATTAGTGATCTTCAATTGAACGATTACTATCGTATGATTTTCAATCAGTGATCAATGAAAGAGTTTTGATCTTAGTTATAAATTGATAATCTATATTATAGATTCTATAATCAGTAATCATCATATGAATTGCTTGATCTATTTTCTACAGAGATCTTTGATTGATCTCTTCACACCGTCTTATGCCTAATCAATCAAATCAGATCGTAGTAGTCATAAGGTTTAACTCACCTGCACCACGTTATGAAGTTGGACACATTGTCGCGGGAAAAGAAGGTGCCGCTCTTCGCTGCGGGCAGATAATGGACATTGCCCAGGGCGAGTATTGGTCCCGCCAATCCGGAAGTCATCGAGCGTGTCATTGATTTGTTGCGCGCCTGTCGCCGGGCCAAATATCCCTCAGCCGCTTGCCGCACATAATTTGCGTGCTGAAAAAGCAAAACACACATCACAAAAAATAAAACAACAAATTAAAGAGCGCAACAACAATAAATTAGACACAAAAGTAACAACAACAACAACAACAATTGCAATTGCAATGCGTTTGCAAGTGAAAGGTAAAAAAAAAAACATACAAAAATATTTTTGGCTTATTTAGAAGCGCGACAAAAATCTAGAAAAAGTTTATTTTTAAGCGTCTCAAGAATTTAGCGCGGCATTTTTAGGCTGGCGGCGACGCGGATACCGCCAATGGGGCACCTAACCCCCCCTACCACCCCTCTTAATACCCCTCTTTCCTTTTTGGTCACCCCCCTGTGAATCTAAGGCCCCTCTCTCTTAGACGAGACAGTTGAACTGATCTGGATACCGTGACAAAACAGGACAGAAATTGTGCTAGAAGCAGAGTGAGACGGAATTGAAATTGTAATGGGGAGGGAGAGGGATAGCGATAGGGGATCATCATGGCGCCGCAATGTTATGCATAATTAATTAACATGCAGCCATAAAAAAAAAGACAAACACTCGCACTCACACTCACACTGACGAGCAGACACTCGTCACTCATCAGTCATCATTTTGACCACTCGAAATGTGTTTGTGAATGAAAGAATCGGATTGAAGAATGCACTCGTGCTCGTTAGAATTGGGTGTCTGGCACAGATTCGACTCGAGTTCTCTCAGCGACACTTTATGCAATTGCATTTCAGGTATTTCTCTAGAAGAGGGATCACACCAGAAATAACAAGACTGTATAAATACACATAGAATTAGCTTTAATCGAGCCGTAACAGCTTTTGACCTTTTCAAATAGTCGTAGATAAACTTTAAAAAACTACCAAGTACACTGATAATAAGGATCTGAAGTCAAGATTTTGGTCTCAGAACTAAGAACTTTGGTCTACAAAATGCATCGAGAACATGAAAATCTTAAAGTAAGAAAACACATCTTGATTCTAAGAACATATCAATTAAGACCAAGTAAAGATAATAAATTCTTATATTTTCAAGACCACAAATCTTAGTATAAGAATAACTTGAGGTCTAATAATGTCGATAGGCGGTATACATATGTTTCAACAGATCATCAGTACCGATGTGCTGATCCAAGCCAAATGTGTTCTTTGAGATGCCAGAACCAGTTGTGAATTGCAAGTCGAAAAAGTGACAAAATTTTAAGATTTTTGTTCTTATTTTAAGAGAAAAAGATCTAAGATCTAAGATTTTTATTCTTATATTAAAAACTTAAGATTTTTTTAGAATAATCAGGGGTGCCACAAAAATCAGGTGGAAGAGATTTCTGTAGCACACCTGAATATTCTTAGTTTTAGTAATTTGGTCTCATAATGGTCTTATAACAAGATCAACATATTTACATTTAAGAATTTTATTGTTATATTAAAAACTTACGATTTTCCAGATTACTATTCTTAGTTTTAGTAATTTGGTCTTAACATATCCTTGTTTAAAGAAAAAAATATTAAAGATGAATGTTTTTGATTTTAGAAGGTGGTGTTTTTCTTTTTCAGTGAAGAGAGTTTACAAATGTCTATAAATTGTATAAGGTATAAACTAACTCGAATCACCATTATTCAAAGAACAAGTTCGAGTTATGGAGATATTCGATTTATAGAGTTCTTTTTCTTACGTTTATTAATTTTACTGCCACTTATTTAGCTCGAGTTAGAGAGAAATTCGAGCTATGGAAGTTCAACTGTACATTAAGAGAGTCTTTTAAGCTTAATGAATATCTTAAATTTATTTTGATGGTAGTCACAGTCATTGCCTTTTTATGACCTGTCGCTTAAATATATAAAATTAGCCTTTCCTTTACCACTCTTCAATTTTTTGGTTTTTGACGATAACTTTAAGACTAATGCGATGTTTTTTATCTCATCTAATTTTATTTGTGACTATCCAATTTAACTTAAAGGTCTCATGAAAGGATTCGTCAAGTCGAGTCTGCACCTCTCTTAAAAGAAGATGAGTTAATATATTAGTAATATTTTAAAATTTTTGATATTTTCTTTTGAACACATATCATGTCGTGTCTGATTCGTTGCATCCTGTTGCAAGTGTTGACACTTCTTGCCTCCATTTAACGCCCTCGGCATTTCGAATGTTGAGCTTATGTCATCATTGAAGTCGCATCTTTCGTTTCTTAATGCAATCCCAAATTGAATTTCAATTCCAATTCGATTCGTTGCACGACGAGTGGCAGCAACAACAACAGCAACAACAACAATCGACGTGTCATGCATTTCCATTTCCAATTCCATTTACATCACTCGATATTCATTTATGCACATTTTTGTAATAATTTAATATTTAAACAATTTCAATATTTCCCCTCTCTCGATTATTATTATTATCTCTCTCTCTCTCTCTCTCTCTCTCTGTCTCTGCCTCGGTGTGTGTTGTCTTTTTTTTATGGATATCTTTTCAAACTGCATTCAAAGTGCTTTATTTGGTGTTTATTGTTTAACCGTTTTTATTTATTTTTTTATTTCTCATTTTTACCCTAACTCTTAAAAAGGGCATCATCAAGTGCCTGACACTGACAATTGACGTCTGACAATTAAATATGTACATATATACAAATGAACACACTTATCCATATATTAAGTGGGCGTGGCAGCTGACCATTTAAGGCAGCAGGATAAGCGACAGACAATAATGAAATCGATCTGATAAATTGCACTTTAATTTGGTTAGAGCATTTCTCCATCGTTGTGTCTCCATCTCCATCTCCATCTTCATCTCTGACTTTGTCTTCGGCTTTTTAACTCTTATCATTGAGGCAAAGGTAAAAACTTTTAAGACGCCCACGTTGCAGTTTTGCCAGAGGCGTTAAATAGCTCGGAATCTGAATCTGAAATTGAAACTGAAACTGCATCTTCGTTTACACTGCCCAAGTTCGGGCATTTGGCCTTCTCCAATCCATTTACCATTTCAACCAATTTATTGACTGCAAGTTGATTTTTTAATTATTATACCTATTACTTAAAAAATAAGCAAAAGGGCATATTGCATTCGTTGCAATGTATGTAACAGGGAGAAGGAAGCATCTCCGACACTATAAAGTATATATGTTCTTGATCAGCATGTCCGTCTGTCTGTCCGTCCGTCCGATTTGCCACGCAAATCTCGAAAAGCCACCACACGAATAGTTTTCAAGTTATTCGATTTTTGTAACCAATTAACTTCAACTACTATTATTACCTATCGTCCCACTAAATCTTAACAGGATTGTACAAATTGAAAGGTGGTAATGACTGATTAAAGTTCTTAAAGACGATAAGTGCCTAAAAGCATGCAATAAAAAATATTTTCAATTTATTTAAATAAGTAACGGGTATTCTATAGTCGGGAGCTTGACTATAGCCTTTCCCACTTCTTATTCATTTAAACTAATTCTGCTTAGATGAAAATATTTATTTTATAAATATGTACAGTAAGATTAAGTAAAGCAAATTAATTAAAAATATGTACATTTTGAATAGGCATCGATCAAAATGTTGAGATCTTTTAAAGGTAAACAAAAATTAAGATGATCGATCTGCAGAAATTAGAAAAATACGTTAACTTTATATATAACATAGAGAAGATATTATTTAATGTCAGCTTAATTTTGAATTAGATAATATCTTTTGGATCGTCTTACTATATATCTTGTTAGCTCAATTAACTTGTCAACTGCAAAACGGACTTTCTGTTTGTTGCTTAAATGTTTTCTTTTATGTTTGCTGTTTCGCTTGCACTTAGACTTGCCACACTTGCCACTTGGGGTCAGAGGCCTCGTGTGGCAGCGTCAAGTGTCGAGTTGTCGATGCAATTAACGTGACTTTGGGAGTCCTACCCTCTCTTTTCCTCACTTCCCCCTCTTCGCCAACAACGGCTGACCGGAATGTGGGCCAAACGGACAGACAGACAGTGAGACAGTCATAACGTGGCTGCCACAAACTGATTGCCATGCAACTGTGCCACACTTTTCTCTGTGTGCTGCAACTCGAGTACGTGACAGGTAGAAAAGAGAGCGAAAGCTGTTAAGGAAGCTCTTCCACGTTGCAACGTGCGGGGGCGTGTCAAGGGGTGACCCAGGGGGTGTGGCAGGGGGGCATCATTTGTCGTTGTCGCTGTCACGTAATTAGCTTAGATTTAAGTTTTCCGCCTGGCCAAAATGTATGTCAATATGGCGTTAATAACATTAGGTAAAAGGCAATTGCAAAAAAATAAGATAAAAATGAAAAATAAAAAACCAAGCAAACAACGTGCCTGTCGCATTATGCACACACACATACACACACACACACCCACACATAGATATTGTTATAGATATATGTACATATGTAGGTGTGTATTGTAAGTACGTATATATAGAGCATATAGCATAATACCCGTAACTGTTTTTTTTGCTTCCGCAAACGCAAAAAATGCGACGCCAAATTAAATCAAACAAAATTTAAGTGCAACAACCACAACAACAACAACAACAACAATTGAAATGACATTGCAAAAAATTGAAAATCAACAAAATGAAATTACAACAATAGCAACAACTAACGGCAAACATAATGTTTATTGTACAATTGCCGGATTTCAAAATTACAAAATGTACGCGCATTGCATATACCCTGTAAATCACGCACATGGCGATCATGCACGACTTAACTCGACGACTATAACTAAAACTCTTTTTAATATCAATAAACAAAATCATCTTGAGTCTGTTTAAAATTGTATATAATTTTTATAAATATTAATTATTAAAAAAGAATTAATTAAATAGTGTTGGTAAACACACACGAATAGTGTTGTGTGAACAGCAAAAATAAGGTTAAAAAGCGCTGATTTTATTATGATTTCGATTTTAGTGTGACCGTTTTCTTCAAAAACAATTACTGTTAAAATTTAATAACACAATACAAATTTTATTTTAATCAGAAAAATTACAACAGATACACAAAAATTCCTAGATGTTTTTGATAGCTAAAAAGTGGCTAAGGAAAAGTTGAATAAAGCATAATAAATGTAAAAAAAATAATTTAAAATAAATCTGCAATCAAAATATTATTAAAGAGATTTTTTTTTAGCACTTTTGATAATTGAAATTAAATTGACAAAACCAAAAACTAATCGGTGTGTAAGTCTAAGCTAAATCTCAGTTATTGGAATACCATTATTAAACTAGAATATGTATATATTTAAATACACATATTTAATTTAAGTTTTCTATGCGTTTGCTTAGTATTTAGCTTAATTTTTGAAAGTCATAATTTGATTTTATTGATGTAAATTTATTTCCTTCGGTTCATAATCTAGCATACATTAGGCATACCCTGTAATGCATACCCTACATGCCACACAAATGTCTGATCACAGTCGGAACATTGTAATTTTGGGGGTTTGGCTTTGGGCTTTTGGCCAACGCCTAAGCGGATTTTGCCGTCAACCAAAAAGCCAAAGTAAGGAAGAAGTAGAAAACATATCAAGTCAAAATCGCAAGAAACCAAAAACAACAACAACAATGACAACAATAAATACATAAATAAATAAGTATATATAAATGGAAATGGAAATAAAAAGAGTTGAGCTTAAACAGTTGAGTGTCTAATGGAGCGAACTGCCACCGATTGTCAGATAGCCAGCTTGTCTGAATTGGCCATAACACCTAACACCTAGCATGGCTAACAAAGCACGGCGGCTTTTTGTTGTTGTTGCTGCTTTTCAACTCAATCAAAATCAACAAAAAAACGGCAAAAAAAATAAATAATAAAAACTGTCCACAATATTCAATTTAAAATGATATTTCAAAGCCGTGTCGACGTTGCCGTCATCAGTAACTGTAGTTAACTGTATTGTTGTTGCTGTTGTTGTTGTTGTTGTTGTTGTCATGGCTGTCATAGTTGTTGTTGCTGCTGTTGTTGCTGTTGTTTGGAGTTCAAGGTTCTCATGGACAACTTCCTAGCTTTTTAACCATCTGGTTGTCTATGTCTTAACGTCTTTTTGACCATTTGGCAATGATAGATTGCTGCCAAATGATTATTGCAACAATCGACAACAACACCAACCATAACAACAGCAATAACAACAACAACAACTGACAATGGACAACACCTACAACCATCATAAATCTATCGATTGATCGGTCAACCTGCTCGGAAGCCTCTTTTGATCTTTGCCTGAATTTGATTGCCACTAACGGTATTTCCATTTGTTTTGCCAAAGTTTGTTGCTCTCACACTATCTCTCTCTCATTCTCTCTCTTACACACCATCTATCTTGCTCTTTAACTCTTGTGTTGTGTTGGAAACGACCATGGACATCATAAGATGGATGAGATGAGATCATTGATCGCCTGATTGCATCGTTGATCATTAGCAACAGAATTATTTTTGTGTGTGGGCACAACACACACACACACACATACACACACAGACACACACACACACTCTTGACTCCTAACATTGGTAATTGATATGTATGTACTTGCTGCACATTGGGGCATGCAACTTCAATACGATTTCCCTATGCAATTTCTCACAGTTTCAAAAGAATCTTTGCGTTTGGCTTAAATTAATTTAAGTATACAGTATGTGAGGTAATTGTTTTGACACTGAAATAACAATAAAAATTGCAAAAAAAAAGAATAAAGAAAAAACATTTTCTTGGCATTACTAGCTTTGGTTTTTTTAAAGTCACTAATGCTTTTTTGAAGAAAATAAGTAAACTAATAAGATTCGTTGACTTTATTTAATTCTTACGAATAGTTGTTAAACAAATACAGTTGGCCAGGTAACTGTTTTGCAAAAAACGTCCACTCTGATTATTTTTCTCTTATTTTATTTTTTATTTCCCCGGTACTTTGATTAAATAAAAATAAAAAATCATTATTATATTGAAATCAACAAGGTTTGTCGCGGCTCCTTCTGCCTGACAGAATTTATAATATATTTAAAACAGCGGTGGGCATGCAGTGGCTCCGGGAGCCAGCGGCTGCAAATGCTTAAAATACCATGAAAAGATTAAATGCTTTTTTTTGCAAAATAAAATATGTCAGTTTATTTTGTCAAAACAATTATTTGACTAACTGTGTGTATAACGATATTTGTATATATGTGATGTATTATCTATAACATGTTGTTTGCAACTTGAATGCTCATTAAGGCGGCAACAACAACAAACGAAAACAACAACAACTTGAAACAAGACAAAAGCCGCTGCCAAAACTAAACCAAACTGAACTGGTTTTCATTATTATGATTATTGTTGTTGTTGCTATTTTCCAAAAGCCAAAGCCAAAACGAATTTTGAATGTGGGTGAAGTTGTTAAAAATGTGGCAAACGCGCAACGCAATCGAGGCCAGAAGCGACCACCTTCCCTCCCCTCCCCTCCCCTCCCCACACCTCCCCACCTCCTTTCTTCCCCCTGCCTAGCGGCTTTCCTTGCCCCCCCCTTTGCCACAACTGTTTTGGCCAACCTGCTAAGCGCATATTTAGTTATAAACTTGAATTTAGACTCGGCCCAAATTAGATAGATTGACTATGGGCCACGACGCGACAGTGAGAGCGCCACAAATGTTGCCCAACCTGAGAATTCGCGGTGCATATTGGGCAACCAAATGAAACGAATTGGAATGAAACAACATCAGTAAATTTAAAAGATTCAAAATGAAATGAATTTTAAAGGCAGCAGAAATAGTTTAAAAAAAAACGAAACCAAATTGAATTAAATAAATTTTAGTTGTCATTTGGAAATGAATTCGAAATTTAGCGAAATCTAAATAGTTTTGCAAAATTTCTTTAATAAGATTGGCAAAATTTTACACCATTTAAATGAATAACAATGAAATTATTAAATTATTAAAAAAAAAAGGAAAATAAACTAAAACCTAAGTAACCAAATGCAAAGAATTAAAATGTGACAATAGGAAATTAAAAACAAAAACTAATATGAACTTAGTTTTATTCCCATTCCTAAATAGATTCTAAATTAATTTTGTTTTGCTTTTAAGTTTTGGTGTTGTGTTTCCTGTTACAAATTGCCATATTAACATCCTCTTTGTTTGGGAAATGAATTGTTTGATAATATATATATTTGGTTTGTGTTAAATTAAATTCTGTTCTATAGGAGCCCAAGCTTTTAATCAGATGAGGGCCCTCAATTTTCTTGGTTCAGTTTATTAAAAATGTATGTATATGAATTATGGTATAAACAACAGGAAATAAACCTTAGAAGTATAAAAATGTAATTAAAATAAATTCTTATCTAAAAACTTTTTGTACAGAAGTTTACTCTTTTTTAAACATAGATATTTATTGAGGAAGGTTGGGTGACAGGCAGGGAATACCCCTAACAATTGTATAATCGTGCAAATTGCCGATCCATGTTTTTTTTTTGTGTTTTCGTTATTTGTCCAGTTTTGGGCACAAGAAAACGCAAAAGGCATTTTGGCCAAGTAAATACGAGCATATGTAAATATTAATTTTATTAAACAAACGTGACGCTAACTTAAGTCTTTGTTAACTGTTGCCAAAAATCCACAGAGAGAGGGAGAGTTAGAGAGAGAAAAAAAAAATAGATTAAACAGTGCGCGCTTTTCATATTTGGCTTTTCAATTCACAGTTTACTGTTGTTTACTATTGTCAATGCGAATGTGACTCGAACTGTGACTATAACTGTGACTCCAACTGTGATTGGCCCCGACAAGCGATTTGAGGTCTTTGTTTCGGACTTGGACTCGTTTCACAGCAAATACACACATATATATAAAAATACTTAAGTCGGTGACATCGTCTCCGTGCTTATAGCTCCGCCTGATCTATCTATCTATGTACATATGTATCTTTGTACGTGCTCTCAGTGCTTTTTATGCAGGCGTGTGTTGGAGTCGAGAAATCGGAGGCAGTTCATCAACAACGCATCCAAAATGCGTGGGAACTGTGACGGCCTTGCTTTGAAGTCGCTTGGAAAAGGCTATTTGCGGAATTTCAAACGCAAAAAAATTAAATATGAAAATAAAAATTACTGTGCACACTCATGTTTAGAGAGTTGAACGATTGAACGCCTTGTAAATACAACATGCGCTTGCATTTAATAGTGAAAGTCTCAGTGTGTACACACTGGCGGTCATTGCAAGTGTAACCCTGCCAGCTGCAATTCAACATTGCCATTTTTATGCCAAATTTGACATATCATTTTAAACTACAGTTCAACTTCCACAACTCGAACTTCTGTAACTCGAATTTCTCTCTAGCTCGAGCTATATGAGTGGCAGTAAAATTAATAAACTTTAGAAATAAGTCGAATATCTTCATAACTCGAACCTTTTTTGGATAATAGTGAGTTAAAGTGTAAAGTTCACTTTTTATTATTTTATGTTAATACTAATTTGAGATTGCTTTTTAATGCTTGTTTTATATTCAAAATAATAGATTTATTGAAAATATTTTTGCAATACAATAATAGAGAAAAGATTGATTTATATATTTAGAAGAAAAATTATGTGTATAAACAATAAAAAAAGATTAAAATAAGATAAGAATATAAAATTTCCCCATTAGTATTAGTTTTTGTACTAAGCATTTCCAATTTGAAGATTTAGACCGAATTAAAAATTAATAAATTATAGCAATTTAAATGAAATTAGTGTGAATTACGTGAATTCTATTGACTATAGTTAAAAAAATATTGTATAAATTGTTTATAATACATATTTAAAAATGAACAGCAGAGTTAGAAAGAATCGTCAGCTGACACTTTTACTGTCGTTTAGCTAGTGTATAGCTATTTTATTTTTTCTAGCTAAACTTAGCTATTTTTGGTTCTCTTGAAATTGGCAATGGTTGGCAACTCTGACTGTGGCTAAAGTTGGTTGGCAAATATGGTTAAAGAAGCATAATAATTGTCACATAATCGACACAATGCTTGACTTGGACTTTAATTGGCCAAAAGTGATTCATCGACGGCAACAGCGGAAAAAGCAAAAGCGGCAACAACAATGACAAAAGCAACAGCAACAGCAACAACTACTGTAAATAGCAACAACAACAGCAACAACAACAGCAACAATAAATAGCCGCATTTCGTAGGCGACTCTCGACAACGATTTGAACTTCCTTTTGTGGCGGCCAAATGATTGTCGCCATTGAGACTGCACGACAAGCTGGCAACGTGACGCATCAACCGACAGTGCCGCCCTCCGCAACGAACTTGCAACAACACCAGCAACAGCAGCAACAACACCAGCAACAACAACAAAGGCAAAGAGAAGCAACTGCAAACGATCTTTAACCTTTCCCCCTGGACTTGGTTTGTCTATTTTAAAAACTGTGACAAATATAGAACTCGATTCCCAAGACTGATGACCGTTAATGGAGACATTTGTGTGGGGCAGAGTAATATGCTAAAGCTATTTATAAACTGCAACATATGTCAGCTTGCTGGCAACGAACTTGATCGTCGCTATACTTTTCATCACGACTGTAAATCTCAACCATTTTGATAAAGGTATTTTGATAAAGGTATTACTGAAAATGGAAAATGACTGAACCTAACATTTTAAAAGCTAAGATTTGCAGAGCCCTGTGTTCACTTTTCGACTGATCCTTCCAATGACAACTATATGTTACATTAGTCCTGTTTAGGTTATTTTTTTTTTTGTTTAGTTAAGTTTGTCTCTAAGAAGCAGTAAGAAGTAGTTTTTATTTGAATCTGAAAAATTGATTAAAAAAATAATCTCCAGATATAGAAAATAATTATCTAAAGACTATATATATTTGTACGTAATTTAAGTTAAATTCAAGCAAAAGCGATTTCTGTGGCACCCCTGATTATTAAATTTAATTCAATGACTCTGTCAAGAGCATCATTGAATGCTTTACAAACTTCCTGACACAGTCTTAACAATAAATATTTGTATTTTCTAAAAAATTCCTTATTTCTCCAAATTGTTGAAGTCGATAAGATCGTTTAAGATTAAAATGATTTAGTTAGGATTTTTAATTTTTTTAATTGAAGTCTCTTAAAAACATGAAGTTTATGGAACTATTGTTTTGCATTATTCATATGTTTATTTGATAAAAGACATTAGTTTTAAAGCTAGAACAACTTGGGACATCTAGTTTATTGTTATAACTAAGTACATAAGTTTTTTATTTTTCTTCCAAGCCAAATATTGTTTTCAAAATTACCTAGTTCAGGTTCTTGTTTGAGGGCTAAATACTAAGTTAAAAAGTTCGGTAGCTAATAACTATGAACTAGTAGCTGCAACATATGCCCCACACTTCAAAATGGAAGGAGGGGGGCAGAGGGAGGTGGGGGCGCTAAAGGTGGCTTAAACAATGGCCAAGTGGCGCACAGTGGCGACCACTTACAAGAACTTTAACACGCCAGAGTTCAAATTAGTCAGCAACACTCCATAAATCAGACAACGGCAAAAACAATCATAAAGACCTCTCTGTGTCTCTCTGTGCCCCCGACGTGTTGGGGGTCTGTCTGCCACAAGTCGTTGCAACAGCAGCAACAGCAGCAGCAACAGAACTGGCGCTTTGTGGACAACAGACAGACGGAGAGACGGACGGACGGACAGCTGCTGCCATAAAGTGACGGCAACTGGCCAATCGAGTTGGCCGCCCGCTGTTGCTGGGTCGAGCGATTAGCATACAATTTGTGTGGCAACTTGTTGTTGTTGTTGTTGTCGCTGTTGTGTTGCACGTTGCATTGACAGCAATAAATAATAAAATTGCATTGCGATACCCTTGCCACGGGACACTTCACCGATAAGGCTTATCCCGAGAGTACAGAGGGCAATCAGCTTCGGAACGAGTGGAATCGGAACAGTATTAAAAAATTAGCGCAAAAAATTAATAAGAGGCTTTTGATAAAATGGAAAAGCGGGAAGCCAAAAGTTGCTAATGGAACGAGTGGAATCGGAACAGTAATTATTGAAACCCTCAAAAAAAAAATGCCCAAAATAAACTTAAGTGGAAAACTAACTAAAAAATTAATTAGATTACTTTCACAGAAAATACAGTCATAAGTTGCGCATAGAACGAGTGGAATCGGAACTTTTCAAGATGAACATTCATTCCTTAATAGTTAAAAGAAGAAGCAAAAGCTGGCACAACTGGAAATGAAACAGCCAAAAATGGTTGTAGAACAAATGTGTTAGAGATTGTCAGATAAATGTATTTTCAGCTTTCGCGTAAAAAACAACCACGACTGGAAGTGGAACAGTACAATTTGTTACCTGCCAAAAATCTGCCCATATATTGGAAACTAACAAAGAGTTCAATAAATGGAATTGGAACATAAACTTTTATTAAAAAAAATCGATTCCATCCGTTCCAAAATTCTTAAATTTGTAGGGAAATCAAGTAGTTTTGAATTGCAAGCACTCATTTATGGACATTGATATTTTACAGGGTATCTCACAGCAGGCTCCCTGGGCAGCCACAGTAAGCACAGGAGGTTGGGGAGGAAAATCAACTGGAGAGAAACATAAAAAATAAGTGCGGCCTGTGTGTTGTGCTGTTGTTGCAGTTGTTGCTGTTGTTGCAGTTGTTGTGTCGTACAAATTGCACCGTTAATAAAGTCAAAATCGGATTAGACACGCCTCGACCGACCCCGCCTCGTCCCTTACTCCCTACCACCGACCTGATCTCACCTCCTCTGACCATTAAAGCTGAGCTCAGCTGCACAACAGTTGGCAACAGTTGCAACTGGACACACTTGCAGATCTTTTGGACCCTGGCGATATCGGCCGATGCCGTAAAGATATTTGATTTCAGTCAGAAATAAAAAATAAAAAAACTATATACAATATGTATGTGTATGTATACAAGAAAAATGCCAAACAATAAATTGGCACTAATGAATTTGATTCATTTCGATTTGCTTTTGGGCAATAACTAAATCAAGCACCACAAGACGCCAAAGTGGTGGGAACAGCGGCTAGGGGAGACTGGGGATCGGGTGGTATTATGGATATGACAGTTGTCATAAGGAAAAAATACTGACCTATATGTGTCCATATGTTGAGTGGGCTGCACATATTTTAACTGATTGAACAGATAGCAATTTGAACAATCTGAAGCCGAAAGGCCTTTCTCGACTTTTAACTAACCAAAACATATCCTCAGATCATATAGTATGTTATTTCACATTCCAAATAATCCTGATTATCAACAGATCTAACGCTTCAAGTTTGAGTACCGGTTAAAAAACTAAGCCTATGGCACCTTTATTAAAAGTTTCGGCCCGAAAAATAAAATAATTGCAAAGATTTCATTGCTTTTCAAATAAATATCATAACGTCATATTTAAAATATTTTCGTAGGAAGATATAGAAAAAATTTAAATAATTAAAATATTTTTCTTGTATTTAATTGAACCAAGGTTGGAAACCTTAAGAACTTGTAAACATAGAAAACAATTTTATTTCGTCATTTTCCTAAATAAACATTATATGTATTCTCATACTCTGTACTCGATAATTTAGGATCATATAAATATTTTTGGATCAACGATCAGTTGCAATCGCGTCCGTGTTGCATGTCCAGGCATTTAGCTGCAAATTTCCCAATAACTTGGGGCCACTTTGTATGCACGAAGGGGCCAAAAAGACAAAATAAAAAGCGTACTTAAAAAGAAGACAAAGTAAAGCAGCCAGAAGAGCAGAGCCGAATTGAGGCGAGGCGAGTCGATTTGAGTCGAGTCTCAATTAAGAAGGCAACGACCGAAGTTGGACTATAAAATTGGATGGGCTCACGAAGTGTCCATTGAGCCATTGAGTCACGATGCAAATGTGACTGACTGATTCAAGAATTCTTTCATTTAATGTCAATGTCGAATCTGTTACTTACATACAGATACATATCTTTGAGCAGATATTGTTGTATCTATCAAAAATCTGCTTCAATTAATTTAACCATGTCTTTTTTTATTTACACTCAATAAAGTCGCATCTTCATTTAAGAAAGTGTTGCATAATGTTTAGTATTTCTATGTATCGATTTGTATCGATATATATGAATTGTAACCGATTGTTGTCGATATTATTGTTATAGTTTTTTAAAACAAAATGAGGCTTGAAAACAGTGCAGCCTAGAAATATCTTATGTTGTGGATTGTGGAAACTTTAGAAACTTTTCTCTGAATTATACTTTATCCGAATCCGCAGCGGAAGTAATCAAAATTCTAATTTCTAGAAATTTTCTAATCACTTGAACTTTACACATACATATTTATCCCTTTCCATAGATTGTCATGTTTTTGGTGGCATTGTTGATATGATTATCTCTGGTGCGGAAATTAACTAGCGGCACTTGCGGCACAATCACAATGCGGTCCATTTAATTGGGGCACGAACTGAAGCCCGAAACTTTCTTAGGCAAATTGAAGTTGTTGAGGCAATGAAATGCATTTATTATCTGCTCACCGTACAATTGAGTGCATTGAGAGAGGATAGCAAAAGTGTAGAAAATGGGAAGAGATAGGAGACGGAGAGAGAGAGAGAGAGAGGGAGAATGTGGTAAGCGATAATTGGCAGTGTGAGTGTTTGGCCAATTAAAAGCTCTCGTCGGCTTTATCAAATTCAATTAGTAGACGCGGGCAATCGAGCTGACGGCAGGTCCAAAAAAAGGCAATTAAACAAGTGCGAAAAATGCACGACTAGCTAGATACCCTAGCTGGCAATATAAACTGAGAAGTAACGTATAGTTGATTGTCAACATTAATTCCAAATATTGAACTAACCTTGTTAGTTGAGTGACTAGCAGATACCCTGTAAATACACCAAAGTGTTTATTGATATGTATGCTACCTTACTTAAAGTCTACCTGATTTTATAGAGTATATGTACAAAGCGAGTTTAAGCAAATCTCTGTAACATACAACTGCACTTACCCGTTTTTAACTCTTACAGGGTATAAAATAACTCAAAGTGCCAGCATAAAGAATAAATTATAAGTCAATCATGATATCATTGTGGAATATTAAAAATAATGCATGTATAAAAATAAATAAAAAATGATACTCATGTATTAAATATAACTAACTGTGTGATTTAAACTCATGTAATAAATTTATTTTGTTCACTTTTAAAGTAATTTGTAGACAAAGACTTTATTCTCATATCAGATTCTAATAAGAAAGATCCTGCGATACTAAAAAAAAAGAAAACAAATGTGCTCAAAAAAGTAATTCAAACACAAGATTTATAAGTAAGACTTTATTGATTTTCTCGAGTTTTTCAATAATCCATAGATATTTTAAATAAATAATCACCTAAGTTATGAATATGCTTAGGGATGACTCACAAAAAGTTGCCTTTAATCTTAAGCACTTTGAGATTAAATTGAATTTCTAACAATTATTATTTTGTTTTTGATTATCTCAGTTTTAATTATAATTATGATAGTTATGATCTTTGTATAGATGGATTAGATATGTAATTATAGGTGTATAGTTAGTGCCAGCTGTCATATTAATTAGCTGAATAAACTGACTGAAACTATGGATGGTAAATGGATGCTGGGATCGTTAGACAATTCGCTAATGATGCCAACTAACGACCTGGCAATGCTAATTGGCAAAACGCTCAGAACGTCCGTATCCGTACGACCAAATGAGATATATCTAAAAAGCATATACATATAATTAATACAAACATATACATATATATATACATTCATTTATAAACTGTTGGCTGGAGATGAAGACATGACAAACAAAGTTGCTTTATTTTCATTCAGTTTTCGAGAGTGTCGCATCCACAAGATACAAATGCATCTAGATACATGCAGTTTTTGCTGCCAGCTGTTGTTGTTGTTGATGCTGTTGTTGCTGTTGTTGCTGTTGTTGCTGCTGTTGCATCCACATCGTGAGTTTCAATTAAAGTTCCATTAACGCTTCGCGACACACACAATTATCAAAAATTAAATTTATGCTTATGACATTTCCGGCAGCAGTCGACAATCTCCCCGCCCCTCTCCATCCCTCTTCTACCACCAAACTACTACCCCTAACCCCCTCTAGACTCTTTACTGCAAAATCGAAATGTGACGCATGCTGTGTGTGTATGTGTGTGTGTGACTAAATAAATAAATAAATAAATATGTGTATGCAATGCATTTAAAGACAGCACAAGTCTGAAGATCAAAGCAATTTCATGATTATGCTCCATGCATATCCATCACCATATGGAGCAGCTGATCTGACGACCAACCGGACCACAAACCAGACCAGTCAGACAAACAGACAAACAGACAGTCAGTCAGACAGTCAGTCAGTCAGTCAGACAGACAGTGAGTCAAAAAAGAGTTCCTGCATCTACATAGGTGAAAATATGCAATACTATATGTAAACGCCTCAAGTTCTATCTCTCTTCATTTTCAACTCTTTCCCTCTCTGTCACTTGGTCTGTCTGGGTGTGTTTTTACTTTCAGGAATATCCACAACAATACAATACACACACACACACACACACACACACACACACACTCATACACCACACAGCGGGAGAGCCCCCAAAGCAATGCGATGCAACGATTCCAAAACGCATCCGAGTACACTGAAAGAAATGCTATTGTTACTCTAAAACAAGTTAAAATTAATTTGCAACCTTCACGAATTGCTTCAAAGCAAACATTTTGAGCACTGAAAAACTTAATTTAATTTAATTCTTTAGTTTTTGTGACACTCGATAAAGTGAAAATCAAGGTTGCAAAACTTCAAAATTATCGAAGGATCTATGCAAGACGTTTAAGGTTTTAAGAGTCCGAGAGCCTTATTTTAATTTTATACAAAAAACTACTTGATTTTCTTAAGTGTTTAACAGTTATTTTATAGTATACATGGAGATAATTCAATTGTAAAATTAATTATATTATTAAAATTGAAAAAAGGAATAATAGTTAAAAAAAAATCTGTTCTTTTTGACAGTATGTTTTAAAAATTATAATCATTAAGTTGCGGTAATTTACCCGATTTTTGAAGCTAATAAAGTTGTTTTAAAAAAAAAAACATTTTATTATATTATATTATAGCAGGTAAGTTAGAGTGTTATAAGTATACAAGCACTTTTAATCCAAAATTGAAATTAATTAAATATTTCTTTATTTTGTGCTTTCTTGGATCCAGTGATTTTTATTATTTTTTTGTTTAATTGGCTGACAAATATCAACAAATATTTAGTATATTTACAACTTTTTATTTAAGAAGATTTCGAATTAAGCATCTAAATAACAAACCATTTAAATTTCTCGAAGTGCAGTTTCAGATTGTGGCTGCATTCATTTATTTGGTCGGCACTTTTTAGCTCTTCTGCTCGGCAACAACAACAACAACAAGAAGAACAGCAACAACAAAAAGCCGAGTCAAGACAAATTGTCTACGCGTTGAGGTCTTGGCTATTGGCCTCCAGCCTTGTTGACGTTGTTGTTGCCGTTGTTGTTGTCGTTGTCGTTGTTGGAGTCGAAGTCGGAGTCGGAGTCGGAGTCGAGCACAAGACGTTGGCGCCAGTAGCCGCGGGCAGCGCCACTCAGCGCCATAATCACAACACAAACCACACACAGACAGAGTGAGAGAGAGAGAGAGAGAGAGAGGATAGGGCAAAGAGGGGTGGAGTGGGTTGGGGCATTGCAGTGGCAATGGGCAGAGGTTTTTTATGGCATGCGCCACGTAACCGAAACCGAAACCGAAACCAAAACCAAAACAGGCAACGGCAACGCATCGGTAATTAAAAGTGGCATCATGGCATTTTTGCTGCAGTCAACTAGAGTATTGTGAGGTGAGAGAGGTGGCAAGGGGAAGGGTGTTGCAGGGTGTTGCAGGCATAACTCGATTGTGCCACAAAGCGGCAAATGCTCAAAGCATTTCGCACTGAAATCTACGAGTACCTCAGAAAATTCCTTCTTTTGTTTTTGCATGCTCCTTCTGCTCCTTTTTCGTTTGTTCTGGACGAAAACTCAGCACAAGGCGAGAACTGTTAAAGAATCTCCAAAGAAAATAGAAAGAAAAAAAGATTCATAGATAAGTGGGAAGAATGACTTCCTTTCCTTTCATAATTCAATTCCTTACTTCCCATTCACATTCCCCCTGAAAGTTGCAATTTATTACTCCTCTTAATTAATTTCTCCATTGACATTTATTTTGGTTTCACTGTGTTCTCAGAGTATATAAAGATAAACAAAGAGTTTAGTGCTCTTAGTAGTTCCCTGGCTAAGAAATTGACATCTTGCCTTCGACAAGCTCTACAGAAAATATACTCGTTTATCTAGAAACAGATTCTCCAATTGAGAAACATATGCAATATAATACAGCGGTGGGCATGAAATTTGAATTCGTTAGCTGCCGCTAGCTCCCGGAGCCATTGCGTGCCCACCGCTGATATAATAGATAGTTTCCTCTTGAGACTCTTAACACACCTTCACTTGTAAATTGACAGAATATATAAAAAATAAGATGAATTCAAAAAAGTTAACCCTTCTCGGAGATTTTAATTTATTTCTTCTATTCTTCTTCTTAAGAAAGGTAAAAAGTTTTGTCTTCCCTTTTAGGACCCTAGTAAAAGATAGCTAGACAATTTTAAGCATTCAGTATTTTAAGCGCTAGGATTTTTTTAAAATTCGCATATTATACCAAATGATACTCTTAAAAGTCCTAAAAGACTGAATCCTCAGGGTCTTTTTGTTAGTTAACATAACTGTAGATGATTTTAATTCTATATCCTCTCCTTGACATATACGTATCAGAAATTTGTAGGGATTTCTAGAAAAAAATTATAAACCCTTCATAATGAGGACAATAGATTCAACTTTGATTCAAATTGAAAACTGATTAAAATTCAAGAGGGAAGCTACTTACAGTGAGTATATGCTGGATACTCAGAATGAAAATATGCAAAAGTAGAGCAACTGCAACTGCAAAATAAAGCATAAACTTCACATTTATTCCACTTCACACAAAGTGCAACATTTGAAGCACTTTACCTGCAACCAGAAGAAGAAGCAAACGCAAAGAAAAACTTTTGCATTTACATTTGAATTTGCATTTAGCCAGGTGGATGGATGGATGGATGAAGCCTTTTGGCAGTCAGTTGGCACAACGAACCGAGGTAACCTCAATTCGAAGCAGGGTATAGAAACAAGGATGGGTTGTTGGGCAGGTGGGTAGGTGTTATTGTGGGCTAGTAAGGAGCTTTGACCTGGCCAACAAGTTGGAGTTGGGCAGCAGGAGGTGGATAATGCAAATGCATGACGAAAGCGACTGTCAGGATGTCTCTGCCTGTCCCTCTCACTCTCACTCTGCCTCTCCCTCTCTCTCTGTCACTTACCGAGCAGGCTTTAGCTTAGGCCCAAAAGCCGGATGGCTTTGATAATTTACCGCCAGCTTGTGCCTGGTAGCTAATGTTGCTGTTGTGAGATACAGTAAAGCATGCCCATAACAAACGACCAAACGACCGACCGACTATCTCTCAGTCTCAGTCGGGGCCATAAAAGTCGAATGCACCTAAATCCGTAAATCGCCAGCGCTTTTAACACCTAGCCAAACAGACATCAATGAAGCGATGCAGCCATTTCAGCAGCAACTAGAGATGCGCCTCGTGTCGTGACACGAAAACAAAATCGAAATTGAACAAATAAGAAATTTGCTAAAAAAAAATCAACCCAAAAATTTTATAATTTGAATACAAATTCAAATGAAAATGTAATCAATTAGATAAAAATTCCAAACATTTTTTATTGTTGATTTAACTGATTTACTAAAAAATTACCTTAACTTTAATTGGAATACGTAAAAAAAATTAAAACAAATTCAGATAAAAGTTTAAATTGAAATTAACATTATTCTCATTCGCATGCTTAGAGAAGCTACAGGAAAACTTTGCCTTAAATTGAAAATTTAACTTTAACTACGAAAAGTTGTGTTCTCACATCTCTAGAAGAAACTAAATTCGCCGCCCACCAACAATCGAAGGCATGTGTGAATTTGTTGTATGGACTGCAAGGCACGAACCAAAAGGTAGATCCAAATGGGGAATGCAACTGGGAATCGGGTCGGCACTGAGAATGGGGCTGATTCCTCTATAACATAATCTAATAGATTTTCAGCTGCAACATCTGTCTAAAATGTGTGCCAGCTGCTGGCCATAAAAAACTGCTTACAATTGCCAAATGAAACCCCTTTTTTTTAAGGGGGGGAAATAAACACAGTATATATTTCTATCTGATTGTCTGATTGACTTACCTTGCATAGAGCAACTCCCGTGTCGAGTCGATCCATAAAGTTTTCAGCATTAATGCTCAGCTCTGGATAGAGTGTGCTCAGCCATTCGGCGAGATCCTCCTTCATTGCCTCCAGATATTCCTCGCTAGATTTGAATGGCCTATAAGGCCGCGCCTCGAGCATTGCCATGGCGCCTCGTTACTCGTTACTCGTTACTTTCACTCGTTGGTCAAGAACTTATTTCGAATCTGTCGTTATATATTGAAAATCAATTGCTTCTCAATTTGTATTTCGTTACGTTTTTCTCAACAATGGAAGGGAAATCAATTAGCTATCGTGCTCTGATTAAACACTTATGGCTCGGGCAAGAGCAGAGAGTCATGCATTGTTAATTTCTCTCGTTCGCGATCTCGCAGTTGTTCTCTCGATATTTCTCAGTTCTGCAAATAAATATAAATAAATAAATTGTACTTTAATTTGAATTTAAATTCTTAAAGCTAGATGGTTTTACTCGTTACTTATTGTAACGAGTCTTTCAGACCAGCATTTCTTAAACTGTCTAACATACTTTCTACATAATTAATTTGTCATTCATTTCGCAATGAATAAAGTGAAATTTTTAAAATTTGTTTTCAACTCTCGTTACAATTCCGACGATTTATTTATTTTAAAATGGATTAAGTTAAAGTTTTTTTCATTTGTCAACCGCACTCGCTGCATTTCCAGCGAGTGTTTCATTCCAACATAGCAAATTCCCTTGCACAAACAAGAATAATTAATGAGGAAGTAATTAAATTAATGTTAGTACAAAAAAAAAAAAACACTCGCCACAATTCCAGCGAGTGTTCCATGCCAGCATTTCATTTGCAAATGTTGTTTTCTTTAAAGAAATTTAATCGCTTAAACTGCAAACTACAATATGCTGTGCACATGGAACGCAATGAAATGGAATGCGACGGAATGGAATGAGTTGAAATGAAAACGAACGTGAATTCTAGTTGAAAGTGAAAAGCGGAACATGTTTGCCTATCAACTGGGCATAACAAATGAACTGCACGTTTAGGAATTTGATTAAGATATAAAAAATAAAGTACACACATGCACAGAGAAGGGGAAACAAGGGTAGAAATGGGGTAGAGGGTAGAGAGGAAAAACAACAGCTTAAAGTGGAATCATAAATTTCAATATGCACAATTCCCATTAAATCTGCATTCCGTATACATATTTGCACTTAATGGATTGCTCTCAGCTTTTGTTGTTGTCGATTTTTGTGTTGTTGTTGTTGTTGTTATTGCCCGGCTAAGTATGTTTTTTTCCCACCTTCCTAGCATGCAATTCTCTCTGCCCCTGTTGTCTGCTCCATCAGTTTGAACAAATGAATGAATGTACAATGAAAAGACGGCGCAAATTTATGACTTTGGCACTGCAGCTGACATAATTATGGGACACACAAAACCACAGCAATAACGACAACAGCAGCAGCAGCAGCAACAACAACAGCAGCAGCAACAGCAACAACAGCAGCAGCAACAACAACAAAAATTATACAAATAAAATCAATAAATAAAACATAAAAGTGACTCTCGGCAGTCGGTTACTTAAAAGCCTCCAACAACCAACCAACCAACAACCAGCAACAACAGTTGCTGCTGGGCGCCAACAGCAACTGGCCACCTTCCTTTTCCTCTTCCCCTTTCCCCGCCCTCAACCCTATCCATCACTCTTAAACTCATCTGCAGAGCTAATTAGCGGTAAGCTCAATTGAACTGTGAACTTGCTGTGGACGGAAGGACTGTGTTGGAAGTTGCAAGATTAATGCCACCGCAACGAATTGTGGCTGCAACTAAATGTTGTGCCTTGTATCTTGGATCTTGACTGCCTTTTGGCAAATCTCTATAAATATTACTATATATAAATATATAAATATATATATATACAAAATATTTATAGTTATTACCAAGGCCATGACGCTCATAAAACTTATTGCTTATCTATTTATCAAATTGTTGTCGTTGTCGTTGTTGTTTGTGCAATTACTTGCATAACCTCAGCTGTATCTCGAGTGTTGCAAGCACAGCTCGAGGCAAACTCTCAGCTCAACTCGCTCCTAGTAATCCCAATCCCAATTCCAATTCCAATTGACCTTGCTGGAGTCGTAGAACTCACGAAGTTTCTCTTTAGTACTTTTCTCTACTTCTTCTCTCATCTGTGATTTATTCTTAGCCCTCTTTTCTGCCATATTCTTATACTTATCCCTAACTTGATTTTTGCAAGTCCTTCCTTTTAAACATTGTATTCCTTAATATGTCTTTAATGTCCTTAGGTCTTTTAAAGCCTTTTCTTCCATTATTTTCTCTATGTCTCTTATCTATTCATCTTCTCCCTTTCCATCTCTCTTCTCTCATCTCTCTCAGCTATTCCCTGTTACTTTCTTCATCCTAATCTTCAGCTCTACTTTTTTCTAATCAATTCTCATCCTGCCGCTTTCTCTCTTCATTTGAGCATTACGTGTTCTTGTAAACCTCAGCTGAATTTAAAACTTTCTTTAACCATTAAAGCTTCTTGTCCAAAAAAAATTATAAGCCAAATTAAAAAACAAAAAACTCAATAATAAAATTCAAAATTGTATGTCGGTATTGGAAAAAAAACAAACACATATGCAATTTTTTTACCCTACAATTTTATTACAAAAAAATATTTTTATTTCATTACAAATAAAGGTAATTCTGAATAATTTAGTTAATATACTTTTACTTATTTATCAGTTATCTTATACAATTTATTCTAGCTGTTAATGACTTGAGTTTATATGGTAGTTACCATAGTATAATATTTAAGTCTTTTGAAGATTTCTCAACAATCCAGAGAGAAATATAATTTGTTAAAAATGTTTACATCGAAAGCTGTGAATGAATACGCCACTTTTTATCTGTACTGTAGGGTATTGAGAAGTCAGGCACGTTTTACTTGCTGTTGGTTTCGCTTGTGCCATTTATGTAACGTTCCCAGCAATCCAAACCGATGAAACGACGACAACGACGACGACGTCGTGGTCTTAATTAATCTCCAGCTTTGCCCAGTTTATTTAACTCGCAGTTCGCAACTTAATGCGAAACAATAAAGGAAAGCTTAGTGTATGCAATTGTCAGTGCCACAAAGTCCAGATACTCTTACTTTGCTAATTGAGAAGTTCAACAAGTGGGAGACCCTTTAAATACCATAACAATGGTCAAACATAGTCATAAGAAACTTATATATAGTCTAACATCTAAATTGCTAGATCTTGAGAGCTACACTACAAGTTTCTCAACTACGATAAGGTGAAAGTTTAAAAAAAAATTAAACGAATTAAAAAATTTACATTTTCGTGAATCAATTTTATAGTTAAAAGAGAAAAGTCAAACACTGAATTCAAACCGTGATATATACCAGGACTATCTAAAGCTTTATTTCAATCACATACATGGATACCCTGTAAACGAATAGAAGTTGCAGCAACCGGCAAACTAATTTAGCAACCCTCGCGAAAACAGAGTGTTATATAGCTAACTATTGACTAATTAGTGGTATTGATCAAGCGATTGCTGATCGGATTTGCTGATCAGATCGGATTGCAAAACTCCACTCCTCTCCTCGAATAGTTTGATGGGTTATTTTTGTTTTGTGCAACTTTTGATTGGAAATTGTAGCAAAACAAAACGCCCCGCGGTGTCGAGATCTCAGTTGATGATGAGATCGATTGGAATAAATAGATGCATGGATCGTATAAGCAATTTAGTGTTCGATTTCGATTACGATTTCGATTCCTCAATTTTAATTTTCGCCTATGTTCAATGTTGCGCAAATTTTTGCGTAGATCTTCAATAATCGTCGATCAGTGAATGACTCTATAAATTGTGATCGATGGGATCGATCCCACCCATGGCGTGATGAGTGAGTGAAAACAGTGAAACAAATATGCAAATTTGACTATATTATTATTTATTTGTATGTATTTCTTCTGTTTTCTTTCCCCTTTCCCCATTTCCCACCTTCGATTTTTTATTTTTTTTTAATTTACGATTTTAATGATTAGCGGTATTTTTGAAAGTGAATTTAATTAAAATTCAAATTGTGCATAGGATGCACCATCGCCAAAATGCTTATAAGGCCAATCGCGAGTTACCCGTCCCCAAAAATCTCTCACTCTCTGTTCCTCTAACTGGTAATTGAATTTTTGCGTCTTTTTTTTTGTATCTTTTTCTTCTTTTTTTTAAAAAAATTTGGCAACTGCAATTTGAATTTGTCTTTTGACTTTCGGAATTCACAAATTTGTCGTTTCAACTTTGAGCTTTATTGACATAGAGATTGATTTCATACATATGCCATAACAACTTTTCCTTTCATGTTGATTAAAATAATACTATGTCATGTCACAGAATTTCATTTATATCTTGATAAATTGTAAAAGTATAATCTGAATTAAATTAAACTAATTTCCCATTTCATAAGCTATTTTTTCAAAAAGGAAATAAAATGAATTTCAGCTTAAAAAATGTTAAAGTTGTTTATACAAACTGAAATTTTTATAAAAAGAAAGAAATTTGGTAAATAGATTGGCATAACAGTTTTATAACTTAAAGTAGTTGAGAAAATGAAATGTCAATGTTTGAAAAAATTAATAAAAAAATGAAACAATAAAGTTAATGAATTTATTAGGTTTCCAAATGAAAATTGTGTGCAATGTTTGCTTTTCTTTTATTATGTGCACATATTATCATTGTTGTTACTACACATTTTTTACACTTTTTCTTAATATTTTTGTACGTTTTTGTTGTTGTTATCAAACGGTTGGTTTTTCATTATCAAATGACGACGAAGACTTTACGAAATTGGAGGTATGCATGTACACACGAGTGCATGTCTTTCGATGGGGTGCTTCAAAAAGGTTGTTAAGTGTGAATTGCCAAATGACAGATAGACAGACAGACAGACAAAAGAGTGCCAGTAACAGTAACAACAACAACAACAACAACGAAAGCACTTTCAATTCGTTGTTGAGTTGGAAAAATTGTATCTCATATCACAAAATAGATGTTGACTCTTTCAATTAACAATTGCCGTTTGATAGATGAGACAGGTTGTTGCAATCGTAATACTTACTATTACTATATCTATATATGTATGTATACATTTGTTGTTAGTTTTGGGTCACACACTTTATTGTTGTTGCACAATGGAAAATGATATTGATATTCATATTGTTATTGATATTGGTGGTGTAGAAAAAAAGGAAAATAGGGAAGTCATTCCATTTTCTCCCGCTCTCTTAGCTTGAAATGTTCAAATCTCCAGCTACAACTCCTTCTATATGCAGCAGCGGTGGGCACGCAATGGCTCCGGGAGCCAGAGGCTGATATATAGCTTTAACTCCTTCTCCTACTCCAGCAACTTCAAGCTCAACTTGAGATCCATTTGAATGACACTTGAAGCGACAATCGAAACGATTTTGTTTCAAGCTAAATGACATCAATGGCAACAACAGAGACATTCCCATTCCCATTCCCATTCCCCTTCCCATTTCCATTACAATTTCCAATCCCATTTCCTTCTTTGTTGTTGTTGTTGTTGCTGCACATGTGGAGCACGAATTTGAAGCGTTTGTTGCACTTCGCATCTGTCAGATTTCAGTGTCGAGGCTTCTTTTTTTTTTTGTTTCACTCGTTTTGTGGCATGCAACAACATGCTGCAAGCAGCAGACAAAGCTGTTGAAGCTGCAAACGGAGCAGACGACACCCATGGACCATGATTTTGACAGATCCCCTCACGACCCTCCCGCCTCCCGCCTCCTTGTCTGTCTCACAGTCTCCTTAGTTCGCTAGGGAATCAATATAAGTAAATGCAAGAGAAACAAGTCACGGTATGGGACTAACAGTTACCCTGTATGCCATTTTGTATATTTGTATTATTTGTTACAGAATTTCAAAAGATTGTTTCTACGAATTTCCAAGTCTATTTTCCGTTGTTTAACAACTTTAAACAATCATAACTAATATTACAATTAAGCAATCTTAATGCAATTAATTGGTATGATTGACAATAATAAAAGGAACTTTATCGCACATTAACCCTCTAATGCCTACGCGAAACAAGAAATTTTAGCAAGCACTAATTTTGAGACACAGAAAATCCGTAGTAAATTACATAATAGAGCAGTAAAAGAAAAACAGGCTATTATAATATTTAGTTTTTCATTAAGTTTTGTAGCAATATACTTTAAATTATAAATATAATATAATTAAATTCGTTTTTAAACTTTTAACAGAGATTTTTTTTACCCCGCCTAAAGGCAGGGTTAGGCATTAGAGGGTTAATCAATTTTAATTATTGATGTAAATCTTAATTATGAAATGGGTTTTAACTCGAAATGTTAAAGTTGTCAAAACTAAAATCGAATTATCGATTTATCCTCTAAAAAAGTATCGAGTCGATTTGTTAATGTACTCCATTTGTTTTCCAATATTTACAGGGTATCTGCAACAAGCAACGTCAAGTGCAAGAGTTATTTTCACAAGTTATTATCTATCCATTTATGCATTGAACCAATGCAACAATGCAACAACTCTGCACCCCATAGCGTGCTCCTACTCCCCCCACCAATCGGTATCCTCTCTACCGTTGCCCCTTCCGTAGAGCCGTCTTTTGTGCTATACACTTCAGCCGATAGTCGCACACACACACACACACACACTCACACACAGAGTGTGGCATGTAAAGCCCTGTGATGGATGCGTTTGCTGTGTGCTGCGGCTGTTGCTCTTTTTGAATACCCTGTATTGAATGAAGGACAAAGGGCATGATATGAAAGCACTCAGTGAAGTGTTAATTGGAAGATACAAATTACTTTCTAACTCAAACATGTACACATGGAACACATACATATGTATGTATACTATGTGAATCCGGATATGCTGCAATAAAATTTAACAAATATCGATTACATTATCGATCATTCTATTTGTATATCGTCTTTAAGAATTTTTTGACAATTTTAAAATACTTATTATTATTTATAGCATCTCCTTATAACACTTGCTAATAAGTATTGAAAATATCGATATCATAATCGATAATTCCTTAATACAGAAAAAATGTACGTTTTCCAATGCATTGCGACAAAGATTAATTACAATTGTTTAAATTAATCGATAAATTAACGATATTTTCTTAGTTGTCAAAATTTATATTCACTTTCTACTTTTTAGCATTTAGTGATGTGCATTGTGTTCATTTTGAATTTAGACTGAGTGTTTCAAAATGATCGTTTTTCGTTTTATTGGACTTAAACTCATTAACTCAAAGTGATATCAATCCGCTGAATATCGCCGAAATTTTATTAGAGCAGGTTGAAGAAATTCAATTCCGACAAATCTTATGGAAAGGGAAATTCGGAACAGGCCTGATTATAATCTTAAATTATACATTACATGATATTTCTTTTGCTACAGGGTATGCAATAGTTGAGCCGTCTATTGACTTTTTCGTTTATAGCTTATTTTCCCCTTTGGTCGGCTTAGTTTTTAGTGTGTGTCTGAATTTCCATATGTGCAACACGGCCATTGTCATCGTCATACTCAACGGCAACGGCAACAGCAACAACAACTTCATCAAGCAACTTCATTATCAACTGCATTATTATCATCATGATGAGCATTGTTATGAAGTGTTGCCATAAATGTCGTCACTTCATTCTTTACTTATTTTATTTTTTATTTGCTTCTTTTTTTCTAGGGTAAATGCACTGCAATGGCTAAAAGGAAAATCAATAGACGCTTCGTTTCGTTTCGCCTACGCGGCGCCACAGACAAAGGATCTCAGAAGCAACAACGACAACAACAACTCCATTACTGGCCACATTAAGTATAAGTTGGCCAGCAAAATCAGTTGACAATTTCATTTGTTGCGGCGACTTGGTCGTTGCTTTTGACTCATCGTCTCACTGACGACCAGTGTTGCCAATTTGTCCTTATTGCGGACAGATCTGTCCGTTTTGAAACTGCGATTTCCTGTAAAAATTTTAAAGCGTCCCCTATCCGGAAATAATGGCTTTTTTTAATTTACTATACTTTATCCTTTAGTCATTCTACCCTATACTATAAATACTATATACTATATTATTAAATAAATTATTATTATATGTATTAATAAGAAACCATAGTTTGTCCAGATCTGTCCGTTTTCTGTCTTTTTTTTTTTGGGTATAACCTGCCTTTTTTTTTGTGTAAAGGCGTTGGCAACACTGCTGACGAGGGGGAGTAAAAAAGGAAGAGAGAGAAATGTGGGAGGAGGAAAGAACTAGCTGACTAACAGGACGACGACCTTGGCTAAAAGTCCAATGGGCACAATGCCAGACAGAGAGAGAGAGACAGGCAGAGAGAAAGAGAGAGTGTGTGAGAGGGGGAAAAAGTCTGCAGCTGCACAAAAAATCTGAGTCACAGTGTGTGTTGCATTTAAAAGCGTGCAACATTCTGAATGTTGACAGTAGAAATATAAACATACACACATACACACACACACACACACTCACAAGTGTGCATAATTTGTATCTGTGTATGTTTGTCAAGCCAAAAAAGCGTTTTTAACCTTCGTTTATAATAAAATAAAAAAAATAAATATAATAACTTGGTTAGGTTTTTGTTTCTTAACATTTTTATGTTGTCGAAACTTAAGAACAACAACAAAAATGTCGCAGAAACATTGCTTACAAAATGCTGTGTGTGTGTATGTGTGTGTATGCGAGTGTGTGTGTGTGTGTGACAGCGACAAGTTAAGAATTCGAAACAAGAAACGCAACTTAAGCTGCGTAGGTTTCTTAAGTAACTTCAAATGTTTTGATTAGACTTTAAATGACAACAACAACCAAACAACAACCAAACAACAACAACAACAACAACGAAAGCTGTGTGAATGCCAAATGGCAGTCGAAGTCACAGTCGAAGTGGAAGTCGAAGTCGAAGTCCAACACAAAGTCAAACTCGAAGTCAACTCATTTGCGCAGTCGCAGTGTGGGTTGTTTCAAAAAAAAAAAAAAAAAAAAAAAAAAAAAACAGAAACAAAATGAGAATTGAACACTGAGACCAGAGACCTGGAGACCTGCAGAGACCCAAGACCTCAAGTGAAACACACACACACACACATAGCTAATGAATGACTATATTTAATTGAAGCCGAAGTTTGACTGCACTTATGTTAACTTGAGATTCTCTCCTTAGCGACTATAATATTTTAAATTATATTAAAAAACACAATAAAATAAAATGATTTTTAAAATACAACTTAAAAGTTACTCCTATCTTTGGCGCTTAATAAACAATTTTTTAAACTTACATTTAAAAATCATAGTATAAATATTATTTTGAATTATTTTATTTTATTTTATTTTGATCAAAAATAAAAGTAAAAATATTTTTTTTTAATAAAAATAAAGTGAAATTTTTCGGATTGAAGCAATAAAAAAAAATATATCTAAAATGTTCTCATTTAAATATCTAATTTAATATCCAAATATCTTAAATCTAAATGTGCACACAATATTCACTTGCTAAAATCTTTTGACAGTATTTCTCTCAGTGTAGTGCTGTTAGAGTATTTCAAGTTCTTAAATTCCACTTTCAAATATCTTTTTGTCTCTTTGGCTGAAATCGAAGCGAGCAAACAGAGGAAAGAGCTTTATCGTATGCGTATTCATTTAGTTCGTTAGCCAAGTATCTGTATCTTTAGCTGTAGCCGTATCTGTATCTGTAGCTGTCGGTCGCAATATCCGTGCGATAAATAAACGACAAGTTGCCGCTGTTAAGACCTCTGCTTGGGTGGGCACAACTAACTGCAACTCACTGTAACTGCAACCAACAAAAAAAATAAATAAATAACTAAAAAAAAACATTATTAAATGCAACAAAAAAGTTGTTGTTTTCGTTGTTGCAGTGTTGTTCTAAAGTCACTTTCATTAAACATAAGCAAAACTTGACAAGTGGCCAAAAAAAAATCAAAAAAAGAAAAACGAGAGAAAGATCTGGCTCAAGACGCCGCTGTCAGGCGGCAAAATTCAAGAGATACTTTTTATTATATATGTATTTAAATTGTTGTTGCTGTTGTTGTTGTTGTTCTGAGCTGCTCTGTCTGGGGGTGCTCAAGTCAAGTTGTTGTTGTTGTTGTTGGAGTTGTTGTCGTTGTTGGCCTGGTCGCTTCGCTCGGACGCAGCTGCGCATCTCGAACAACATTGTATCTGTATCTTTGTATCTGTATCTGTGAGACAGACCCGCACTTGACCTTGAACTTGTACAGGTTTACTTTTGTTTTCTTTGGCTCGTTTTTTTTTTTTTTTTTTGGCTTTCAGCTTTTCGTCCGCTCTTCAACTTTTCTCAAGTCTTATTTGCCTTTCCTTTCTTCGCCTTCGTCTTCTACGCTTTTGGCCTTTTTTTTATTTTTTATTTTTAACCTAATCAGGCTTAATGCCGTTGCCTTGCCTCGCAGTTTGTTGCTCTTTTTATCAGACCAGGATTATGAACGAAATGCTTCCAGGAATCATTTTACAGCCTCCATCGACTTATGCAGAATTCAAATTCGATACGTACTTTATTTTATAGGGTATGCGTATTTGTATATGCAAAAGATTTATGCGATTTATGAAATTCCAAACCAAACTTGAAGCATTAATATCTTTTCCTTGATCTTCCGATTCTCCGGAAAGTCAGTCTAAATAAAGAAATGAATTTTTCTTTGTTTCCTTTGTGGTAAGTTAAAGAGAGTAAAAAAGAAACACACGGTTCTTTCTATTTAAAGATTTATTAGTTAGAAGAATTCAAGTTAGGTGTTGCGTTGCGTTTCAAGGATTTGTAGCTTGTACAGTTTATTCAAAGTACATTAATAGCTTAAACCTAAAAGTTTAGTTTCCAATTTCTAAGAATTAAATTGTTAACTTTCATTGAAAATTTGAGGATTTGAGATATGGTATTTTAAGACATTTCTAACAAATTAAAATGTGTTGAAGAGACAGCAATTTTTGTAATCTTCGAAGAATTCTTTAAAAAAAAACGCTTTTTTCCATGTAAAGAGCAAAGGCTTTTTCAATATAAATGTTAATATTGATAAATTGCGTATTTTATTTCAATATTTTAAAAGAGACATAATAGTTCATATATTTATATTTTCCATAAATATCCTAAAATAATTTATATATATTCTCTATATGATATTTGAATCTTGTGTAAATTTCCTTCATCTGAACTAATTTTAATTTAAGAGTTGGTTCTTCCTTTCGTTGACTCGAGTCTTGAAAAGCACAAAACATGATATATGGGCTAGTGTTACAGCACTGCAATTTGGCATAAATGGATATATGTGTGCATATGTGATACACACACACACTCACATTCACACACACACACATTCACACACTATAGGTGTGTTGTTGCACGAAGCGTGACATTTTCCTCATGAGCGAATTTTGCCTTATGTGGAGACCGTGTTTGCTGACAATCTTAAGCTGCAACTCAATCTCAATTACAGACACCGTCAGATCTAGGTGAGCTAGACATGGCTAATGGATGGACCAGACTCAGTTGTGAGTGAGAGAGAGGAGGCAGAGGGGGGAGATCAAAAAAAAAAAATGCCTTGGGGCGGAAGTTGCAGGTTGAGGCTGAGGCTGCAGGGATTGAGAATGAGATTGGCAGACTCTGTGACTGTGACTGTGACTGTGACTCGGCCTAAGGCTAAAGTGGTTAACTGGAGCAGGTGAATAAGAAGAAGAATATCTAAAGAAAAAGTAGAAAAAGAAGAAGACGAAGGCGAAGACGAAGAAGAAGCAGCAACAGCATCTCTGCAGTTTCAAGTGCAAACACACAAAGGCAGAACATTTGTGACAAATGACATTGGACATGTGGAAACAGCAGCTCTAATGTAATTGGAACCAGGTCCAGAGCTGACAGTCAAGAGGTGTGACACAATTGCTCGATATTAAATGACAATAATAACAACAGCAACAACAACAACAAGAGACAAGAACTAAAACAATTGCAAAAATAACAACAAAGATGTTAAACAATACAAGCGACAGATTGAGATTAAGTCCGAGACTGGGGACTAGAAAGACTCAAGAGTCTGGACATGGACATGGACATAATTGGCATTGTTGCATTAGCCACAACACATAGTGTCTATAAGACTCTAACACATGTGGACAGAAAAATAGGTGTGACATTTTAATTCACTTTTTTTTTTATTTATTTCTCTAATCGTAGCCCAACTGAAAACAATAAGAATCAAGTTCAAATCTTCAAATTTATTATATAAAAATAAATGTTAAATCTTGTTATAACACCATATCAAAAGCACCTAAAATAACGTTTTTATTTATATTTATTTTTTTATTATTTGATTATAAAAATAAGTAAGTCATATTAAGAAAATAAGTATTTGATATTTATTTATGATTTAACTATAATCAATAAATGCTAAAATATTCATTGATTTAGTAACTGATAAATGACTTTAGTAACATTTAGTTATTCAAAAAATAAATCATGTTTCGAAAAATTTATATTTATGCTACACTTTTTATAACAATCAATTGTAGAAAAAACTGCATTTATTTATTATCTTTTATCTTACTTTTTTTTATACACAAATGATTAAAGTAATCGAGATATTTCAAGAAAAAAGTATGAAAAAAAAAACAGTATATATCAAAAAAATTACTCCTATTTTTCTATCCACTTGTGCACATATGGATACTTATGTATGTGTGTGTGTGTGTGGTGCAACATTAGTGTATTTTAGTTGCTGCATCAGATCAGGTGAGAGTTATGCGCTGTTGTTAATTAACCATTTACGGACTGATTGCAGAGTGCCAGACGAACAAACAGACAGACAGTATAAGCTGGAGAGACACAGAGATACAGAGAAAGAAATAGAGATGGCAAGATAGACTGAAATAGAGTCACAGATACACCGTAAATTAGAAAGAAGTATATCGAGGTCGGCTTGAAGTGAAGCAAACAAGTCTGACAAAATTGCCAAAAAGCGCTTTAAGTTAGACAAAAGGGCTCAATAACTACAAAATATCAAAGTATTACTATCGATAAGCGCTAAAAAGCGATAATCTTGTGAATCCGACTAACATACAAAATTCACTGCCTATCGAAAATCAATAAGTATAACGAATTTGCAAGGAGTCGATGTTATCGATTGTCAATAGCTTTCAACCAGTTAAATTGTTTTCAATTTAAATTAAATTTCATTAAAAAATGTGAACTCGATATCGATAAAATTTGATAAGCGATAGACGATTACTCATACTCATTCATACGCTTTTCAAGTCAAGTCTCACTAAACAACTGATAGACAACATTAAATATCGATCTCAGACATCGATAGTCGATAACTTATCAGCAGCATCTTGCAAACATTTTAAATAAACTCTGAGGAAATTTAACAAGTCCTTCAAGAAGTTATCTAGTTAATATAAGCACATTGTATCGATACACATGTGTAATCGATAAACGGTAACTGTTGACAAATGTTTACAAAAATAAAAGTAAACTGTATTTTTTTTTTAAACTTACAATGCGACAGTTTCCAGTGTTCGTTGCACTTGTTGCACATAATGCTGCAAAAGAGAAAGAAAAAGAGAGAGAGAGAATATTGATTAGTTTATTATTCCAGTTCGTAAAAAATAAGAAAACGGGGATATTGTATTCGTTGCAATATAAGTAACAGGGAGAAGGAAGCATCTCTGACCCTATAAAGTATATATATTCTTGATCAGCAGCAACAGCTGGCTCGATATAGCCATGTCCGTCTGATCCCTTGATCTTAGAGACTATAAGAGCTAAAGCAACCGAACCTTTCACACAGACTTATATAAACATTCGCACAGTTTTTAATTTATTATGATTTTTTTTACTAATTAACGTTAACTATTATTATTACCTATCATCCTACTAAATCGTTAATGGCTGATTAACATTTTTAAGCAATGTAAGTGCCTAAAAGCATGCAATAAAAAATATTTTAAGTTTACTTAAATAAGTAAAGGGTATCCTATAGTCGGGAGCTCGACTTTAGCCTTTCCCACTTGTTTCTCTTTTGTGTACTTTACTAAAATTAATATGCAGCACACACTTGGAACTTGAATCAATCCAATTGATGCAGCGATATGTCAAAGCGACCAAATAAATTAAAACAATCCAGAAACTGATTTCAAATGCAACGTGATGTTTTGCTTAGGGGGCGTTGACAGCTGTGCCGCCCCCCACCGCAGCCCCTTCCTTGAATGCGATTCTGTTCTCTGTTGACAGCATATAGTAAACAACATGTAATACTCGTAAATAAGTATAAAGTACATTCAAAGAGTTGGACAACAAATCGGGTCAATCAACTGACGTTTTGGGGCGTCTCACACACGTTTTATAACCCCCTTCCTACCCCCCTCCCTTTACCACCTATTAGTTGAGTAGTTGACTTGGCTAAGCTGCCCACTGTGCTGTGTGTGTGTGTGTGTGTGTGTGTTGGCCAAGTTGATAGCACGCACGTGATCTGCAGACTGAATGAAGAATTTATGAATGGAGCTCAATGCGTGAGCGAAGCTACAATAACAACTACAACAACAACGTAAACCAATGTGTGTGTGTATGCGTATGTGTGTGTGTGTGTGTGTGTGTGTGTGTGTGTGTTTTGCACGTTGGAGGATCGTTTCCCAGAGCAGCGTCCAAAAATACACAGTGGAAAAAAAGACATTTTAAGTGAGAGAGAAAATTCAAATCGAGTTGTAAATCGAAATGTTAAAAGCGTCAAAACAAAAATCGATTTGATATGTATATCGAAAAAAAAAAATTAACGTGTTAAAGTTTTTGAAAATTGTTTGTGCAAAATATCGATTTGCATCACTACTTAAACTTTATACTGAATTTATTCAACTCTAACATTTTTTAACTATTTATTCTGCCCAAAAATTTCCCATAATATTTGTTTCAAGTCAAAAAATTCTGTTTTATAAAAAACAAAGTTTTAACTGAACTTTTGACACGGTTTGGTTTTGGATTTAATTCCCCAAATTCCGAATCGTTTGTTTTTCTCAGTGTATGTGTGCTCATGCCACAATCTGTGAGATAGAAAGATACAAATGTATCTTAGTCGCACGTGCCAAATGATTATCGATAAACGCTAATCATAGCGCATACTTGCAGTCGATTAGCTTTCGCTCTCTCTCTCACTGTATCTGTCTCTGTCTCCCTCGTTCAGCAGTTCATTCACAAATGCCAAGATGCAACTAAATTTCCGCAACGCCCACCGATTTTTGTGTGTGGCACTTTGAGTAACTCAAAGGTTTCTTGTCGGCTACTGTGCAACCGGCATGTATCTTTAGGATGTATCTGCAATTGTAGCTGTATTTGTATCTTTGCATCTGTATCTGTATCTATGTATCTGTATCTGTTGCTGTTTGGCACGCATGTCTCGTCTGACGCATTGTCTGTGCGTTGTGCGTGGCTTCAACAACTTGAAATTGTGGCATAAACACGTTCTACAATTTCCGGCATGAGTGTTGTTGGCGTTGTTGTTGTTGTTGTTGTCGTTGTCGATCGTTGTTGTTATTGTTGTTGCTGTCGACTGACGACTGTCGATTGTTGTTGTTGCTGTTTATTAGTTTCATTGATCATCATCATTACTCGCTTTAATGTGATGTGTTTGTAGTTTTTTCCCTCTATCTATCTTTTTCTTTGTTGTCTTTTGTTTTGAATCTTGCCCCATGTTGCAAGCAATTTAACGCAGTAAAAAAAACAAATTCAATAACCGCAAAAACCGCAGCTGACCTCTTGCCCTAATTGAAAGCTTTTTGTTGATCTCTCATTTTTTGACACTTTGAGTAAAACAGGAACAGGTAAAATTCATAAATTCAGATTTAGATGATCTGCAGATGGAGAAGAAGCCGATCAACCACAAATTATCAAACGCAATGAGACTAAGCAGCTAATGATTCAATCATCATTACAAAGACAAAACAATAAGTATTTAAAACTTTAAGAGCGGTCCATACTTAAACTGAGAGAAGATCGTTTGAAGAAGAGGATCGAGATAATTTAAACAGATATTCTAGTGATCTCTTTACTTTGAGGAATGCAAAAGATCATTTAAATTGTAAAGAATGTCGATCAATTGATCAGTTAAAGTTATAGTTCCTTTCAAAAAATGATTTTCTTCATTAATGCATAATAAATTTTATGTAAATAAAACACTTGATCATTTGATTTTGGGGATCTATCTGATCTCTAATAAGAATTATCCTTCAAATAAAAGGAATATTTTAATAATGACTTTATTCTATAAATCATTTAGTTAATAGATACTACTGGTAACTGTCGATAGGAATATATATAAATAGCAACTATTCGCACTGTCTAGGAAATGGAAATGGTCATATATTTTTTCTAATATTTCCCATTCTTCCCCCCTCTGAAATATATTTCTCAGATAAACATTGTGCAACCACAAGAGGTTATAAAAAGAATAATAAATTATTGACAAAGTTTAAATTAGATTAACGACTTTTTCGCCAGAAAATAAATAAAACTAGTTGGCTTTATAGATGGAGATATATGACAATGACCTTGCAAGCTGCTAAAGGTCTTGGATCTTGGTCTTTAAAAGGTCTTTCATCTCCGGCTTGGCAAACAGAATGACAAATTTTGTCTTTCTCGTTTAAGAACAACTAATTTGTTAGTTTTTTGTTAAAGTTAGCTTTTCGATTTTGTTGAAAACGAAATAAAACGAAACGCACCAAAATAAATAACAACAAAGTTAAACAAGTGGGTTGGAGATGGCAGAAACAAAGATCTATAAACGATCGCAACTGATCGAGAGACTGACCTTAAGTCGGACAGACAGAAAAGTGTGTTGCGCATGTGCGCACTCAAAATGATTGTAAATTAAATAAAAAATTAACTTTCGATTTCGATTTTGGTTGGCATTTGTTCAAGACAATTGTTTGGGAAGCATTTTAGTAATTAATTTATGACTCTTTGAGGGCAATTACAGAGACATTTTTGGAGGAAGGGCTCGCAAACTGATCAAATTTCGAGGACAGACCAAAGACAACGACATCATCTTCAACGAGAGCTTCAATCCAATCATTAGCTCTCTCATTATCATGATCATTTGCGATAATGATCCGTGGGTAATCAAACAAGAAAACTGTGTGAATGCCAAGTCAATGGCATGTCAAATGACCAGGTTAAGTGGCCACTGGCCAGCCAAATGGCCAAGACAGCGCCTAGCACGCACTTCATTTTGATTTACCTAAGGTTCAACAAATAAATATATGTCAATGGACAGACGTGGAGCCCTACAAACATAATAAAACATAATAAACATGCCAATGGCATTATAATGAACTTGCATTCGGAAAAGAAAAACGAAATCTAAATCGAAAACCAAATCAAAATCAATTTCAGTTTTGAAAAACAAACGCAATACTCAGAAAAAAAAAAAAAAAAAACAAACACACACAGCAGGCCATCAGGTTGACCAACTCTAATTCCATTTACATTTACAAGTTTGTCTCGCGTCGACATCGAACCAGCAATTAAATTATGTTGAAGGCTTTACAACGATCATTTACACGCATAGAAAGTTTAATTTGCCTTATGACTTGTTTTTTTTTTTTTTTTTTTGGTGTTTTGCTTTTGATTATTGGGTTATAACAAGCTTTACGATCTATTTTGTAATGTTGATGCAACGTCAACGAGATCATTGCGATCATTAACGATCATTTCCACAAACCAGAAACTGATTAAGAAGTTGATTCTTAAATATCTTTTTCTAAGATCATTTGATATGATCATTTAAGAGACATATTTACAAACAGTAAGCCACATAATATATGGAGAAGATCATTTGATGATTACTGAACGAGACTTGAATAAGAAGGAAAGGAGTTTCTTTAGCACGATCATTAAGAACATTTGACATGATCACTAACAAACAAGAATGAAAAACTTGAACTTATAACGAATCACAGATAATTAAATCTGATCAATTGTAAAACAGAAGATAATTCGACGCGATCATTGTTAGATTGATCAATTGCAGCTTATCATCACACAAAAATTTGCTTTGACACGATCACTGAGATGTCTTGACATGATCACTGACAAACAATAACAATATAAAAAGGCAAACTGGTGGAGATCATTGAAAGTGATCAGCAAAAAGCAAAAGATCATATGGTGCTATAGTTGTCAGACTGATCTATGTGAGTTTTACCAAATGTTAATGTCGATTTGAGTTATAAAAAGTTCAATATAATTAAATTAGATCATTGCATGTGATCAGTTTAGAAGAATAGAAATCTTTAGAGATTTTGCTTTTAAAAGGAAAATAATTTAAAGCGATCGTTCTCTGATTAAGTATAACAAAAGTTAAATATTTGTTTGCAGTCGATCAATTGTATATTTTATTGTTTTTATTGATTGTTCAGCACGATCAGTTGATAACATTGCCTGTTTAGTCTAGCGCTGGATTATCGATAAGTGTAGCGTTATCGCTATCGACGATCGACGATCGCCTGCTGTTGTCATTTCCGCATCGTTTTTTGTCATTCGCATGCATATCGCGACATTCGTCCGAGAGCTTTAACCATATTTGTCAACCAACGCCCATTTAACCATCGTTCACTGCATTATCAGATATATAAGAGTATATACTATATTTATATATACATATGTATATAGTATATACAATATTGTTCCATCATATATCACTGGCAATTGCCACGATCGAGCCCCTGCTGACAGGAGGAGGTGACAGGGCAACGACAACGGCGCCAATTGCATTAATATGAGAGGAGGAATAAATCGAAAGGGGAGTTGGGGAATAACAGATGAGGGGAAACGGGGTAAATATTGATGATGATAATAATAGTTGGAAAATACTCGTGTGCAACGATTAATTGCCTAGAACTGCGCATGCATAGATAAATATTAATGTTAACGACAACAATCTATTCCACCCCACAGAGCAGATACACATGTACAGATACAGATACAGATACAGATACAGATACAGATACAGATACAGATACTCATACGCACAGACAAAGTACAGACACACTGTAACGTAGCGAATGACCAAAGCCCAAACGAATTGCGCAGCGATAAATTACAAAGGAATTCGAAACGCCCAAACGTCCCCAAAACGAGGCGTAACGAGGCGGCAGCGAAATTTTGCCAGTGTTGTAAATTGCATTAAAGAACTGCAACTGTAATGGGTATGAAAGAGGATAGATAGAATAAGAAGTGCAAGAAATGGGTGAGAAAAGTGCTAGAGAGAATCCTGACAGAGAAGTTTTAAAGTAATTGTAAAAGAAGAGGAAATATAGAGAAATGTGAAAGAAGCAAGCGAACAAGAGAAGTTTTTGAAAGAAATCTAATACTGCTCTGTGAGATGTTGAATAAAATATAAGAGAGAAGGGTAAAAAAAAAAGAAATTGTGGGAGTGAAATGAGATAGAGAAGTTATAAGAAGAAGACAGAATTATGGAAGAGAAGCTTCAGATGAGAGAGAAATGAGGAAGATGATGTCACAATATACCTAGTCAAATCGGAGGTTTTATTTCATTTCATTCCAAATTTGAGCATCTTTTTATCATATTATAAATAATATTGACTCTCTCATTCTCCATCTCTCTCTCTCTATCTACCTTTCTCTCTCCTCTCCCTTAGAAAGATACTTAATGCACTTTCCTTAGCCAGATAAAACCGTTGACTTAAACACAACTTTGTACTCACTCTCCTCTCAGACCTGCTGCTGCCTCCGCTTGCTCAGCAGATATATACAAGTATTCATATAGGGATAGTGAATATTACTCGTATTCACTTATTCACTTACTCGTTGCGAGTACTCGCTTGTGAAATTATTTATGCAAATTTTATGCGCAAACGCAAAAAGCAGCAAGCACAAATAACATGAAGACAGACAGAAAGAAACAACAACAACTTGATGGAAAGGCTTTAAATGAGCGAAACCGACTTGGAGAGACCCTGTACTTTTTTAAAGAAAAGTTAATTAGGGCAAAAATTATATTGTATAACACTAATAACACATTTAAAAATGTTAAAATACGTTTTGTATTACTTATTGACTGATACTTATTGACTGATGTTTGTGGAGCCCAACGGTATAACCTAGAATGCTAAACGTTTTCACAATGATATGTATACAAGCATACGTTCAGATATGACTATGACTTTTAACTATGTTTCGAATTTAATATCCCATCGCATTGAAATTTTTTGGACAGATCTGTACAGTAATATTGGTGCTGTAGAGCTTATTTAAATTTGATGGAGTAGAACTTGAACTGTAAAAAAACTCAATCAGGATATAACGAAACCAGCATGCTACCTTTGCTCTCTCTAGTCCTTTAAAATTCCTTGGGTCAAGGTTTTCATATATATTAATTACTATTGGCTTTCTTCTGGGATTTACGCACATTTCGCTCTCGACAAATCTGAAAGACCCTTGGTACATGTTAAGTACAGGGTCTAAAAAATCGCTTGCATTTTCATTAAATATATACACATATTGATAACAGCATAGATGTCTGAGTGTGTGTGTGTGTGTGCTTAATGCACTTTTGCAACTTGAAACGAATCGAGTCGAGTCTTTGCACTGGGGGCGTGTTTAGCAAACGGGGGCGGGTAACAAGCGGTTAAGGGGGCGGGAGCGGTGGCGGTGGCGGTGGCGGGGGAGGTTTTGTTGTCGGCATTTGTCAAAGGCATTTGGCTACCGATTTGTTTTACTTGCAACTTCGACATTGGCGGCAACTTGTTGTTGTTGTTGTTCTTGAGCTGCAAGCCAAGCCTCGACTTGGTTTGCTTTGTATCTGTATCTTAAGTGTGTATCTTTTGTGAGCCACAGACGCATGCAACTAATGAGGCTGCCACGACGCAGTCAGCATGCAACATGTGTCCACATAATTAAACAAATCTCCTCCACACACATGAGCATGAACATTTTCGTGCCATACTCTCTATGTAAAAAGTATCTGAACATACAAATGTTAATATCTGTAGCTGTAGCTAGTATAAAAGCATTACCAAACGACCAGGTTGTTGTTTTAAGACCCTGTACTTTGAAGGCACAAAGGGTTTATTAGGTTTGCAGAAGGAAAAATGTGCGTAAAATGCAAAGAGAAACAGATTTCATTTATAATGGAGATATTTTGATATTAAACATACAGAAAATAAGAAAAATAAAGAAAGTTGCGAATTCCAAAAATCCATTATTTTAGAAAAATATTCGAAATATTAGAACATAACTTAAAAGATAGAATTGCGGTTCGTCATGAATTCAAATCCTGAAAGTTATGAAAATTGATTTATACAATTGATTTATATAATTTCATTTCTTAAAGTTTACAGAGCAGCTACAGGGTCATCATGCAGTTGAGTTGGCTTGACTTTAGTCACTGCTACTAGTTTTTGTTGTTGCTATTGTAGTTAATTAATGCAGAAACAACAAATAAGAAACGCACCACGACGTCGTTGGCAGGCGGCAAGTTTTAGTCACTAAATTGAACTTTTCAAATGATTTAAGCCAAATGCCACTTTGCATTCAGGGCCATCGACTTGGCCCCACACACAGATATATATACACACACACACACACACACACACAAATACAACTAGAAAGACAGACATGGAAATGGGCGTCTTGTAGCTGTATCTATATCTATACATTTGTATCTGTATCTTTGCATCTGCGTCTGCAACTGCGTCTAGATCTTGGATGCCTTGACAAGTCAATTTTAGTTTTGTCTAACGGTAACAAGCTGTTGACAGAACACTGAGCGACGGAGACAGAGAAGGAGATAGAGAGAGAGACAGAGACAGAAGCAATTGCAGTTGCAGATGTCAAATCAAATGCGACTGCAACTAATGAACTATTTGAATCCATAAGTCAATCAGCTTTACCTCCATTAATGGATGCTAAATATACTTACTCATAAGTGCCAATCTGTAAAAATTTTCAAATTAAACTATCAATTCCACTAACGTATCTTAGATGCAAGTGATTCGAAGATACTTTATTAAGATACTTATTTTTGTGCTATTTTATTTAACAGTTGTTACTTGTGATCCTTAAAGATATTCAAATTTGTTTGAGAAATTTCGGGTAGTATCGAATACACTATATTTAATTTGATCAATCAGAATAAACAATTGTTTTAAATAGATCAACAGTTTTCGCACAAAAATTCAATTTTTCAACATGTAAAAAATATCTGATTCGTTTGTTATCAGCATATATAATTGCTAACACTATAAGAAGCAACTGTACCAAATTGTATTTCAAGTATTTATTACATTAAAATTGAAGACTATGTGAAAATGTTAATATGCTGCACGTGCCACGATAATTATAGTTAATTATAGTTACGAGCTCAACTGATCAATCAATGTCAAAGCGAATGAATGCTAATATTTTAATGATGATATTGATAATGATGATGATAATGATAATGTTAATGATGATCGTACAACAGATCCCTGACAGACATATCGTGCAAAGTCTTGTCAATTTTCAAACTGGCCAAGATACAAAAATACCAGAAGAAACTTTGAGCCATGGAGCATCTCTATTAAAGTGGACCTTAAATGATGATATCCGGTGATGGGAAAATGTGAGTATATCAGTTGAATGAATAAATGAATGAATGAATGAATGAGTGAGTGAATAAACAAGTGAATGATTACAAATTAAAGTGAGCAACCCCAATTCAAGCAGTGAATTATCAAGAGTCCAACTTAAAGGGGGCAGAAGAGGCGAAGAGGCGAAGGGGGAGGGAAGGTTGCCACCGTGTGGCAAGTGGCAAGTGGCAAGTTGCTTAAATGAAATAAATGCAATCGCAATTGAAATTGGAATTGCAGTCGTACGCAAGCACGAGATAATTCAGATAGGCGCTATATATGTACATATATTCTGCCAAACCACTCCCCAAAAGCGAGAGAGAGACAGAGAGAGAGAGAGAGAGACAGAGAGAGAGAGAGAGAGAGAGAGAGAGACAGAGAGAGAGAGAGAGACAGAGAGAGAGACAGAGAGAGACAGAGAGAGAGAGAGAAGGAAAGTGCAAGGAGGTGGAATGGACACGTGCATCGTAGCTAAAAACCAATTAAATGCAATGAGAAAAAATAAATTTTCCAGCAAAATGATTTTCACATAAGCATTGTACACACATATAGTACATATGTGTGCATGCATGTGTGTATGTGTGTGTGTGTGGAAAAGTCGGATAATTGGAAAAGTCAAAGAAAATGCCATAGCAAACGGGGTTGGCCGGCACAGAACATTTTCATTTTGTCAACGCAAGAATTCAAAGTATGGCAAAAACGCAGCCGACTTATGAGATTCATTAGAAGGAAAAACAGAAACTGAAAATGAAACTGAAAATGAAAATGGAAAAAAAGGAAAACAAATTTTTGTGCTATTTCTTTGCTGCTGAAAGGTAATAAATAAGCGCTAGATGCGGACACGTGTGCTGTTAATCCCAAAAACCGAGTGAAACACGCACAGCAGACACAGAAGACACTCCCCAAGTCGGAGTAACTCCTTTCCCTTGCCCTCACCCTTCCCCGTATCATATCATATCCCCCAGTTTCGTGTGTGTTTTTTTTTGCCCCCCCGACAAAATTCGAACGATCCACGCATGGTGCATCGTTCTAATTAACGTCACAGCACAAACAGAACCAGAACCAGAACCATAACCATAACCATACCATACCATATAGAATGCCATATACCATACCATACCATACCATATACCAACCATATCATATACCATACCATACCAAAACTGAACCGTACCGTACCGAACTGAACTGAACTGAAAGGAACGGAAAGTGAAAGAAGTCGTTGTCGTAGCACAGTGGCATCTCTTGTCATTTTCTTTCGCAAAAATTGCAAGTTTTTTTTAGAAACATTTAAAAAAGCCCCAAAAAACTCAATACTTTGTATACCTCCTAATTTTATTGCTTATGAATAGTAGCAATATGTTTAAGTTTGCGCTAAAGAGTTCCAATTCTTTATACCTAATAAAATTTACTTTAAATTTGCACTCAGTTTCAAATTTTTTTAAATCTTTGGGTTACCTATACTTTCAGAAATTTTCAATTGAATGAAAGTATAGACTATCTAATACTTACTTAATAAAAAAAAAGTTGTTTAATTTGCACCCATATTTTTATCCAGTTTCAAAATTCTTTGGGACTCCTTAGCTTTGAGAAACTCTCGATTGGATACACGTGTTACTTTTCGCTTGTCTTAAAATTTAAATTTTTATCGCGGTTACTACTTGAGGCCCCACAGTGCTTCGCAGCATACAAAAGATGAAAGCGTCAATGGAGGGAAAGACAGAGGAAGAGGATGAGGAAGAGAAAGAGAAAGAGGAGTATCGAGAGGGGACAGTGTGTTGCAAATGGGGGAGCTGCAGCTGCAGCTACTTTAATGCTCTGCACAAGATATGCATATACGTATTTATACTATATGCACGCCTCGAAGGGGTAGCTGCAGCTTCCCAAGAATAAGACAGAGAGCTTGAGAAGAAGAGAGGGAGGGAGGCCGAGAGGGAGAGTGAGAAATGTGGGGAGAAGAGTTGATTTCCTCAGAAGTGTGTGGTTCGCATATTTCTTCAATTAGGGGTTCGTTACGAGTCAAAACAAATGCCGTTTGCCATTGTGAAAAGCAATAAACATTTTACAGTGTCAACCAATCGTATGTTGCCCTTCGCATTCCCTGGTCAGGGTCAAAATGCGCAAATCCGGCTTGATACCAGATTTCTAGTCATTGATTAAACACAATGATTAAGTCTTTGGTAAACTGATTTCACTGAGATGATCACGACGCTAGTGATCGTATTATTTTCCAATTTGAATGAAGTTTGAATATTATTCAAATTAATTGATCTATTTCAAAAAATGTATCATACTATCTAATTAATATCATTTCAAATAAAAACAAACAAACTTTTTAAAAATTTAATTTTCAATCAGTCAACTGATTTCTTCTATTTACTAATCAATAATTGATCCTGTTTTATGTTTTCATTAAGCGATCTTACAATGAACTGTCAACTGATCAAGCTGAACTTTTACTGATCAACTGTTCATTAGTGAAGAATGATCGTCGAGTCATCGTCAAGTGATGCGAATGTTCTACACCTAGTATATAATTAATCAATCAATATCTTCAACTGGCTAATCAATAAGTGATCGTTTTTTATTCTTGACAATGATAAAGATCACTTTGTTTTTTTTTATTTAGTGATCGTTTTATCAATTTCTATAAGTGAACAATTTCCTTTCTAGATCAACGATTGATTTGAAATGTTTTAATAAATCAATTTCATGTCCAACTGTTGATCATATTGTGTATTATTTCATTATGTTTTTGTAGATCAATTTGATTATTTATTAAGTGATCGTATAATCATTTTAAGAGCTCATAAATGTAAATGAGTTTTATCAGTCTAGTGATCATACTTAATTCAATTAGTTAAGTCATTAAATTGTTGTCCTAGTTGAGACTGATCATATTTAATGGTATTTTGTCCTTTCCCCTGACTCTCTTGCTGTCTGTCGCTCGTTTTCACTGCAATATCAAGTTAGCCTACTTCTGATCGCACTGATCTTGCCACTCAATTACTGGAAATGCATTGGCCTAGCCCATAAGTGAAGTGCCTCGAATGACGAGCTGCAAAATGAAGAGATGGAGGAATATCGACTGACGCCTCAAGTGGAGTTTCTTATTTTTTATATTTTTTCCTCTCAGTGTGTTTACACCCACCAATAGATATAGAGATGCAGATGCATATGCAGATGCCCGACGCTACGTTAGGTTAGTTTAGGTTGGGCTGGGTTAAGATTTTTCTATGGTTTTTGGGTTGGGTTAATAACCTTGACCCAAATTATGTGGTCGATGTGTCTGTGGTATGTGTGTGCTGAAAGCGTGCTAATTGCTAAAATACAGTTTTCAACGCTCTCTAACAAAGCATAAACATAATAAAAATAAAGAAAACTAAATATCGAAATACCAAAGAGCCAAAGAATCATCCAAAGAAAAGAAAGAAGCAAGCAAGAAAGAGATGTACTCGTATCTCAAATTCTCCAAACAGTTTAGACAACTTTATGGACACGCATGGCCCACAAGTGGTTCAAGAAGCAAAAAAACAAAAAAAAAATTGATTGGGTAAACCACAATTCGATGGATAAGAATGGAGTGAGAGTAGCAGAGATATACAGATACAAAATAACATACTAAACATAGGGAGAAAGAATTAGAAGAGAATTCAACTTAATAAACAGTCCCAGAAGACAAATGGTTTGAATGCTTCCTTTGTTGTTGGTTCGATGTGATCCACCACACGTAGGCTTCTTGTTGTTACCATATGGGAAAATACATACAATCCCAATCCCAATTCCAATCACAATCACAATCACAATCGTGCACATATGGAATGGCTTACCAAATACAATAGATAAGATAAGAAAAGCCACGAGCATTTGCGCTCAGTGTTTACATTTGGTTTAAATTCCAATGCTGTTTGCCTTGTGGCTTGATTGATACGAATACGACCAACTATTGGGTATTGGATATAAACTCACTTGCATTTAGTACAAATAACTATGGATGTTTTCAAGTATTTTCTAGAAATTCAAAATATTCAGAATTTATTATTAATTATTTTCGAATTTCCATCCTTTTAGAATAAAAGTAAAAAACATATTTTAAATAAATAAAAGTTTAAAAATAATTCGATAGTTTATAATTTTGCATTAAAAAAAATCCAACTCTTTAAAGTGATCAGATTGTATATTAAGTTTCCAGTACGGGAAAAGATACAATGTTATGAAAAAATATCTCTCTTGAGTATCTTCATCATAATATTAATTCAAAAATGATTCCTTATTTCGATTAATCATTTTAGTTTTTCAGCAACAAAATTTCATATATTGAGTACTTTAAATATTATGATTTTTAAGCGATTAATCCACGGATTAATCACAGAGACAATTTACACTCTTGCTTTTGTTATACATAGATTCAAAATTTCTATTTTATTTAAAAAAGTATCTCAATCTAATTCAATCTATATATATTTGTAACTGCAACTCAATAGAAAGTTCTGTACAGCTGTTAGAATTTAATCAGGTTTAAGGTAATCTACAACCTGTTTAGTTAGCAGTTTAAATGAATATTTTCCAACTCATTTATGATCGCATTTCATACAGATAAAAGTTAAAAATCCCATAAAATAAAAGCGTTTGATAACTATTTTTATTTTTATTATACATACTATAGTCGAAGTCTATAAGCCATCTTTGGATTAACGTTCGTTATTGAAAATGGAAAGTTGGCCAAATTGCGGCTATCAAGCGATTGCCTTATATGCAAATCCATTTCGAACTTCCCTCTGACCAATAAAAGAGCAATAAATGCTTAAATGAAATACTCAATGCTCGACATATCGTGCATTTGTTGGACAAACTAAGCTTTTGGCTCAATTAAGAGCCACTGCTGTAGCTCAAGCTTCCAGTCTTCTTGGCCATAAAAAAAATACCGCTGACCATTAAACTGGGCTAAGTGGGCGTGCCACACTTTGACGTTGATGCTGTTGTTGTTGTTGTTGTGGTTGTTGTTGGCTTTGGCCTGCAGAAGTCGCACGCTTCACTTTTTTATGGCTAAGACGACGAACAGGCGATTAAGGTGTTGTCTTCGAAGCATAAAAAAAACAAAATACCAGACAATAGATCAACACTTTACCAGGTAAACACCGAATAGAGCTCGAAAGGAAATCAAAATAACAACAAAACAAAAATGTGTCAAAGGATTTCCTAAAGCTTTGGGTTTGGAGTGAGATCAAAAGAATTTATTGAAAATTGCAATGCATTAAAATATTTTGAAAATGTGTGTAAAAGACACACGAAATGTCAATGCGACTCTATTCCAAATCATCATCAATATTATTTTCCTCCGTCTCAAACTGTGATTCAATAAAGTTTAATTAAATCTACAGTGTATAAGATATCACATTGAGCTTTGGGTATGCGTAGATTTAAATATGCCGTCTTGCCATCCTGCATTTTTCACAAAAGTTATTCAAGCAACAATTTTACATAAGTAAACTATAACGGTGGCGCCATCTAGCGTGCACAAATCGCAACTTGCTGGTTTGTTTGTTGTTGTAAATTATATCTAAGTGAGTTCAAATGTCGTTTAGTTGATTTTAAAACTACATACAGGGTATCTGCCAGTCGAGCATGCTTACCTGTAGCTCGCTCACTTGTTCTTTAAGCTGTTTATGACGAGTTGTCTATTAATAGATTAAGGATCGTTTAACAAAGGGTAATCCCCAAAGGTGTTGCTTTTTGGGCATGGATTAACTGCTCTCTCTCTCTCCCAGGCTCTCTCCCTCTTTTGATCCCCTCTCCACCCTTTTTAGGGTATCTGTAAGATAAAACCCTCTCTCAAGTGCTCTTGAGCTCGTTTCATTTGATGAGATGTATGTTGGGTCAATTTATTGTTATTATTGTTGTTGTTCAGAGTTGCACTTGACATTCACAAGATGTGTTGCAAAAAAAAAAGACCACGAAGAACAAGATAAAGAGAAGATCGCACACACACACACACACACACACACACACACACACACACACACTTACACACACACAACAATGCTAAACGTAACTTAAGATTGCAAAATCTTTTAGAATAGAATGGAAGTTGGCTTTAAACTGAAGGAAACACACACTTGACACACACACACACAACAATTATGAAGTGTGAAGTGCATTAAAAAATAAGAAATAAGAAATAAGAAAAACAATGAGGTAATTCAAAAAACACATAACAAATTAGATAAATACAAGAGACGAGAGGGAGCTGTAGCTAAAGATGGAGTAGAAGAGACAGAGACAGATACAAAGAAAGAAAAAGAGGGAGGGAGACAAGCCCAAAAGACCCGCATCACAGACAACAACAACAACAACAACAACACAAATGACATTGACATAATGATTCTTAGTTAGCGTTTACAATTTCAAAGTTGTTTCTATTGTTATTGTTGTTGTTGTTTGTTATTGTTTGTTATTGCTGTTGTTGCTGTTGTTGTTGCTGTTGTTGTTGCTGTTGTTGCTGTTGTTGTTGCTGCTGTCTTTCAATGTGACGGCAACTGTGTTCCGGCGTGTGTCGCTTGTGAGACTTTTGACAAGTTTTCTTTTGTTTTATTTTGTTTCTACAGTTTTTTTTTTCTTCCATTTGCATACCCTGTAAGAACTTAGCCGGGAGTATACCCAATGTATGCAGTTAGCTAGCTTTTTTATTTATAGAGTTTAAAAGGCAATTTTGGTACAAAACTTCGACCAACACAAGTGGGGAAAACCAGAAAGATAACGTTTAGTAAGTTTTGGTTTAATAGATTTCCAATTAACTACAAAGTTCTTAAACAAAAATAAATAAATACATGTCTGTCAATTTTTGAAAAATCACCAGCCCGATAAATAAGTAAATAAAGCTAGAATATATTTTAAAATGTTTAATTCCTGTAGCGTGGTTAAACTTAGTATATATGTACATAAGTACTTTTCAAATATACCTTTCAAAAATAGTTTGAAATAAAAATACCTAACTCGAACTTTTATAGCTCGAATCTTTTCTTTGGATAATGGTCATTCGAGTTAAGGAAGTTTTGACTGTATGTATATTTAACATGTACATATGTAATTTTATGCATTTGATTTATCTAAAAATTGTTAAACAGGAAAATTATGATGATTTAGTTTCTTTCTACTTTCTTCTATTCAATTCTTAAATTTTCCACTTGCTTATTTGCACATAACAAATTTTTCCAAAAAGTTTTCTTATTGTACAGTCAAATTCGTACATGTGAAAATTTCAGCCTCGTTAACCTTACCGTTTTGGCTACACAATGTCAGCACAAAGAATTTTATATATAAAGATTGTCTGAATTTTGAAAACCAGTTTGGTTACTCCATTCATCGGTGTATTGTTTAGTTTATAGGGTATTCCAACTTCGAATTGAATCGTTTATTTTTGGGCATTAGTAAATAGCATCTGAGCGCAGCTTGAACAACTTAATGAGCAAGACACTTGAGGCTAAGTATTTAGTTGCTGTCGGTCTTTGTTTCTCTGCTTCTCTGCCTCTCTTATTCTCTCCTTCTCCTTCTTCATCTTCTATTCCTTTCGTGCTCCCTTCTTCATCTGCCTCTTGTTGTTGAGTAACCCCAAACCGATCGCCCACCCAACGAAACTTTAACCAAAAAATTCTTAATTGCACGCCTTTGGGGCAATTTTGTATTTTTTCGTAGTTGTTGTTTGTTGTTCAAAATTGGTGTCGTTGTTGTTGCTGTTGTTGTCGTTTTTTTCGCATAACTCTTAAAACTCAGTTGGCAAGATCATGATGTAAGCTGCCTAATTTGTCTTCACCTTTTATTCATCAGGTTCGTCCGGTTCGGTTCCATCATAATTCATAAGCTTTTGCACAATTTTCGCAGCCATTTGGCACTCAGTTTTTTCTTTATTTTTTATTTTGTCTTTTTTTTTCTACTCATTTCAAACTCACATTCAGACTACTCACTCTCATGCCCGTAACATTCATTCATTCATCATTCATTCGCATGGCATTTGATGGTGTTTCATTATGTTCAATGGGTTTAACACTCGTTTACAGAGTGCAACCACCCAACAAAATAAAAAAAAAAACATCAACATAAAAAAGGAAAATGAGAACGCTGCAAGTGAGTGTGCTCAACTGCAAGATACCCTGTAATATCTCAAATTCCCAATTACATATTTTTACTCTATTTAAAAAAAATTTCGTTTAAAGCTGGCGCCACTAAAATTACTTTTCACTGATCTTCAAAATACAAAATTTGGTAATCGAATAACTTTTGCATCTTCTATGCGATCGTAATGAAATTTTTGAAAAAGTATTAAAGTCTTATTAAATAATTCTGTACCAAAGCACAATTTAATTGTGATTTTAAATCGTTTTTCTTGATATTCAATGAAATTTCGACTTAAATTGATTTGAATTGATATAAAAAAATGTTCATCTTAAATTAAATATAAAAAATCAACTTGATTTAAATAGTTTTCTTCGCTTTGGATCGCAACAAACTATTGCCTACAGTTTTAATTACCCGTTTTCACACATTTTCACTGTTTACAGGGTATTAAGAGCTTAAAAAAACTAAAATCCGTTGATGACTAAACGTTATTAAATGTAATGAAATTTAAGTACGCGCCGCTGTCGTTTGCTACCCCTGACCCAGTAACGAGTTTGTAATAGGAACACACACTACATAAACACACACATGCACACGCACACACACTATAATCACACACACACACACACACACACACACACGCACACACACACACACACACACAGATACAAGTATGTTCATATCTCATAAATATGCTTTTGATTAGAGCCGCCAGCCGCCCGCATCGTAGTTGATTTTGTTAATAGGCAACAATCGTGGCGAGGCATTTAATCGACCAACCCCACCCCACTCCGCCCTCGTGCCCCGCCCACCGTTGAGCGGTTTAAATGATTAGGCCCCATAGAGTGTTAATTTGACAATTGCCTCGACAATGCCAAAGCCGAAGCCCAAAAGCCGCAGGTAACTGGAAATTGGCTACTTACAAAACAATCATCATTTGATCAGATCTTGAGGTGAAGATAAACTTTGATCGCATTCAAGATCAATCGCTTGATCACTTGACAAGTTCAAATCGCTTAAAGTCTGTTAAAGATTGGAAAATGAATAAATTCAACTACTTTTTAAAGATTCACCTAAATAAAAATCAATGTACGATCAGTTTTAAAGTTCAGTTTAAAACTGCAACAGATCTATGGATTTTAATAAGTATACTTTGTTCTCAATCTCGATCAATTAATCAAAATCAAAATCAATCAAAATTATAACGAAGTAAAAAGTAAAGCGGAAAAAATCGGATATATCATTGGGAACAATCTTTGGAATGAATTTTAAATCTGTTGAATTATATTCATTCTTTTTTTAATACATAATAACTTGCACTGTCAGATATTGTACATTTCAATGGATCATCTCAAATAGCCAATACAAATTAATCTGTAGAAATTTCTTTGCAATCATCACATTGTCAGACAGATTATGATCGAATCGAGTCTCGATCGATTTATTCAAATGGAAAATCTCTTTTGAGATTTTCAAACTACTAACCTAGTCGAGTTTTTCAGAAAATAAATTGGAGTTTCATTGTTGAATGATCAAATTTGATAAAGAATTGAAATTGTAAGAAACTGGTAAATCTCTTTTTTTTTATAGATGTAACATCCGATAGTTTTATTAAATACATCCTTTATAAGCTTGAACTGACAGTCTCTTTACTCGCGATCATTTGGTTTAAGCATTAAAGTTGGTTTCACTTCAAGTGAAACTTTGGGGTTACATTGTCGTCTAGCCCATTGTTGAGGCAAGTTTCAAATGATTTTATTTCACCCACAGCCCACATATTAAGAGGCATCCATCAAATGCTGGAATGGCCAACATGCGATCTGTGATATGTGATGTGCGATCTGCGGATCTGCAAATCTGCAGAGATCTTCGGATCTGTGGAACTTGGAGCAATTAATAAACAAATAAAAATGGCAACAACAATGCGGGTCCATGACCACAACACGCCCCCAGGGGCAACAACTAAATTTACAATATGATGGGAATCCGCCAAATGATCATAATGATGATGATCATGATGTTGATGTGATGCCATCAGATGGGACATGGGAAGCCAAACGAAGATGCGTCTGCGCAATTAATTGAAATGAAGTGAAAAAATGAAAAGAAAACGACAACGACAACAAAGACTCTGATAAATGCGACAGACTAACGTGGCAACACAATGTGGCATCTGCCACACAGCAAGGGCAATCTTTCAGCTCCATTAATGACTAAGGCAAAATAACAAGAATCTGATAGACAGTTTACTCGCTGACTGATCGAGTGCCAGAATTTATGTATGATCATTTAATCAACTGTGTTTTAAGCTTAGAATTTGAACAAAAATACCAAAAATACCATTGACTATTCTTAAAAATTTCTAAAAACTTCAAAGCACGATGTCCCGAAATATGATATATTGATCAGTTAAGAAACAAATGAGGATCACTGATTGTCTAGTTTTAAGTGTACCCAAAAAGTCTACGATCTCGGATGGATATGTATATTATTTCAGAATATTTGCTATTTGAAAGCCTTAACAGCAAAAATCTAGATCACAAGCTGATCAGTTTTAAATATATACTTCTTTAAAGAAGCTCACACTATAATCTTCAGTCTGTTTTAGTGAAATCAATATTAAAAATGAAATCGATCTTTTAAAAACAGAACTCAAACTTTTTCTATCAGTAAGTGATCGTTTTTATAATACCGTTTATCAAAAGATCGTTTTAACGAAGTATTTGGAAACTTTACCAAAGTCATACTCTTACAACCCAATAAATATATTTATTTTTCTTACTATCGAATTCTTTTTTTCTCGCTCCCTCTCTCTATTTTCTGTATCTTTCGAACTGATCTGCCTCAATTGATATGTTCAATGTTGAACCGAGAGCTCAACTTGCATTTCCCTCATTGCAATCGTATCGTAATATTATCAAACTTGGAAGATCTTAACAAAAATCGATGCATCATTATCATCGTCGCCTCGTCTTCAACCCTTGGGTAAGCACTTGACACACACACACACAATGTCTGAATCTGTCCAATAGATATTAATAAATATTGAAATATGGCTAGAAAAAAAAAACAAAAACTGTCGATAATTGACAAACGACGACAAATGGTTTCCCGGCCGATTGAGCAATCGTTCGACACGATGGAATCACTGGAATCAGTCAAAATCAAATCGTTGGTGTATCGATGGATTGTTTGGATCGTTGGGATTGTCGTTTATTGTTTTGCTGTTCACCTTTAACGTCTGTTTCCATCTATGAATTCATTTGTGCCACGTCGTTGTGCCCAATTTGTCTTTAGCCTTTTTTTTTGCATTTTTTGTTGCCTCGTTTGAATAACAATTGAGGCAAGTTATGATAAGCGAGTGGAAAAGCGACAAGAAATCGAAATGAAATCGAAACCAAAACACAACCAAAAAATCAAATTCAACATCATGATGATGCGTCACATTTTTGGCAAAGAGAACCAAATTCTTGACCTACGACAAATTAAGCGATATATATACGATCTATATACGATATATAGTGGACGACAGCATCTGCCGACAAAATGACGAAACGTTTGGTATTTTTATTTCAATTTCTTGGCCCAATGCCGATGATTCACACCGATTTTCACAGAACCAAGTGATTATTGTTGTGGCATTTCTAAATCATCACACTCAATGAGTGTGTATCTGGGATTATTACTGGGTCTGCAACTGGGACTGGGACTGGGTCTGCTGCTTTCTGGGTGTCCACTGATAAGCCCACTTTGCGTCACTTTTTTGTGAGTGTAAATATTGAAAACCAAAGAGTATTTTCAGAAGAGTGTAAAAAAAAAAAGAAGTTGTTTTGGGGAAAAACTATTAGTAAGGTATAGTATATATTGTTGAGCATATAACGTCAACTTTTTATGAATGAACCCTAAAACAAACTGATAATAATGCATATCTACAGAGCTATAAATAGACAGAGCATATTACTAATAAGTAGTTAACTATAAATGACGCAAATATGGATAAGATAAAAATCTGCATGGTAGCTAAGTCAGAAACAGCAACCGATTAATATACAAAAACTCTTGTTAGGATTGAAACAAAACTTAGCTATTATAAAGAAAGAATTCTTAAATGTTATTAAAAAAGTTTTACTTTAAATCCCAAAAACATGTTCAAAGTTCTCTATAAGTTAGTTTAAATATGAAAATTCTGATAGGATAAAGCCCATAAAGTTTCTATCATCATCCCTAGAAAAATGTTGGAGAACAACTATCAAATTGATATCCGAAATTCACTTAAAAACTTAAGTTAAAAACTAATCTGAAAATATTTCTAACTGAACCTTGAAAAACATTAAAATTTAGATACTTACCGTTCAGTTTGTTGAGTTTTTTTTATGTGATTGTATTTTTTTTTTTTGGAATCGCCCTGTAAAGAGAAAAGTGAAAACAAAAGACTTGAATACTTGCAAGGTGAGAATATTAAAATTGAATTTAAATAGTATTTAATTGTTGTTACCAGTATGCGAATGTATTATGTGACATCATCAGAAATACGTTAGTGTGTATGTGAAAAACGGTAAATGGAGTTTTATTTGCTTTTTGTCATTGAGCGTTACACACTCACACACGCACACACACACGCACACACCGAGTGAGTTGCTCTAAACAAATAAGTCAATAAATAAAGGCGTTAACTTGGTTCGAATGGCCTACGTAAATATGCGATGAAATGCGCGAAAACTATGAGTACAACTCATGATGAATACGCCGTGGGACTGACGGACGGACAGATAGGTAGACTGACAGAAAGACAAATAGACTGACATTAAAAATATATACTATATATATAAAACATATATAGATGAATAGACGGACAGGCGGATAGATACGAGTAAAACCGATACAACTCGTCAGCTTCGTGTAGGCTTGTTTTGCAATAGCACACACACACTCACACACACACACATGCATAAACATATTCTTACATTCGCAATGTTGGCAATAAGCTAAAAGCCGACAAATGTTTGACAAGCGGAAATGGCAAAAAGCACAGCAAACACACGCAGAAAACAACATACAATAAATTCAAAGAGACCGAGAGATCCAATGACTTGACTCTTGAATTCATCCCAAAAGAAACAATAAAATATAAGAACCGATCTGTAGAACAAAAAGTGCTTAAAGAAGTCCTGCTTTCCAGGAACCATAAAACGATTTTTAAGTCAACATAACAAAAACCTCTAGAGATTGATCTTTTAAAAGCTTCCAGATGTGAAAAGATACTTCCAGTTGCAGTGGAAATGCTAGTAAATATTCGAATTTGAGATATAAAGACTTAACAACTTTCAAAACTACTTTTGTACTTTTGTATTTTTCGAAAGAAATTTCCAGTTTTCTGCAAAGGTACTTCCAGTGTGGAAAGTAGAAGTGAAAACGTTTTGAATTTTGAGAAGATACTTCCATTAATGGAAAAGAACTTCCAGTTGCGCCATAGAGGAACTTTTAGGCTGCTTCAGAGCAAAATTGGATAACTACTTCAAGTTCGAAGTATTTTTATCGTCAAATATATCCAGATGTCAAAAAGTACATTAAATTTTGGATAAACACTTTCAGTGGTCCAAAAATACTTTCAATCATGGAAAGATACTCCTTAAAATGCTTGGAAATGTTCACAAAATATCATGATATTGGAAAACATAGAGCTTCAAAGAATCGTTAATAAATTTATCAAATTCTTAAAGATATTTTCAGAAGTGAAAAACTACTTTCAATACATGATTAGATACTTTCATTCAGAACTGAAGCCCTCAAGACAACTGAGTTACTATTGAATCCATTGAGAGTTCTAGGCATCCCAGTGTCACGTCTTGACACCTTTCCATTGTGACTTTCTTGAGTTCGTGGCGTTCCAGTGAAAAGTGGTTTGATGATTTCAGCGGCTGTCACGGGCTGCCTGTTGTAGCTGTTATTGTTGTTGTTGTTGTTGTCGTTGTTCCTTGAGGTTAACACCAGGTAGAGTCGTGCCTCGGGCAAGGTCAATGCCATAACATTTTCATATGTTCATGTTGTTTTTTTATTTAAGCCGCTAATAAAGGCCCCTGTTGTGCATTAATTGTTGACCTTTGGCTTGGTCCTTGGTGCGTCAACTGCCTGCGAGTGTGTGTGAGTGTGGGTGACAAATGCCTGCGCATGCGGTCATCAAGGTCGCCGCCCGAACAGCTGACATGACTCAATCACTCCCCCAACCCCCACCTCAACACCACCATTCAATACTCCTTGTGCAAACAACAACAAACTTTTCATATGACTCATGGCCATTTCCCTTCCGCCCTAGAGCTTTTACCTAGCCAAAATTTTGATACATTCATCATTTATGTCAGCGGTGGGCGAGCAATGGCTCCGGGAGCCAGCGGCTACTAACAAATTCAGATTTCGTGCCCACAGCTGATTTATGTGTATCGCACTCTATTGCAATTTCCATTTGGAAATGTCACTCGGCTCCATTCCTATTGTGGGCGAATCTAAAATAGAAAACCTCGAAAAGTTTCAGATAAAATAAATGTGTTTTATTTACAGTGAGCAAGAAAATATTGAGTTGCATTTCCTATAATTATACCCTATGAACTTTAGAAAATGCTAAGAAATATTATTTAATTGCTGAGAGTGCTTGAGAGTTCAGAAAACTGAGAGACTACAATCCAAAGAACAAAAAAAAAAAAACAGTTTTTGAACATACACATTTTACCCCAGATGGGACTCGAACCCACAATCCCCGGCTTAGGAGGCCGATGCCTTATCCATTACGCCACTGGGGCTTGGATAATCATTGACATTCAGTCAATTAAATAGATTAATCCCGGAAAAAAGATATGAAGTTCTTTAAAAAATATACAACCATAATACAAATTTTTAAAATTTAAAAAACCAACATGTACTTAAATTTTGTTTTTTAAATACTAAAAAATTGTTGAGATAAACTTGATAAACCAATTAAACTGGATCAGGGCAACTTCCCAGCATTTTCAGCATCAAATCAGCAGAGAGACGGATAGGGTGTCTGCCAAGTCGATCACTTCCGGCTTTGAGAAAACTATTGTAATTGTTGTTAAAGTCTTATCATTACAAGTCTAATACGAAACAAAGAAATATAGAGAATGTGTATAAAAATATGGTAGAAATTAATGTAGCATTTAATTGATGCCAATATACTACATATTGTAAGCAGTGAATAATGCATGCACAAGTCAGTGCATTTTGCATGCACATTCCTCTGCAGACACACAGCTAGACAGGGACAGAACCGGACAGAAACAGAGACAGAGAGAGTGTCATACTGCCGCTTGTCTGGCAATCTGACAAACTGACAAACTGACAGTCTGACAGTTATTGGGTGGCCTGGCAAATGGATAATGGGCAATAATAACAATAATTTTTAGCACCCAAAATAGACAATCGAATTGTTTTATACATAATCGCGTTTTCCCATTTGATTTGTTTGACTGCGCGACACGCAAATCGATGGTTGCCACCCTACAAAAAAAAAAATTAAAAGACAACAACAACCACAACAACAAGAAAACTTACGTTTAATTCTGCGCTTAGTTTGCTGCACGCGACGCAAACGCCGAAAAAAATCGCGATTAACACAATGCAAAAAAAAAAAGAAACCAGAAACTCAGATGAAAAAAAAATCGTCTATCGACAAGGAAGCACGTTATTATGTATAACGGTTAATGTGCTAAGATGTTGTTGCTATTTCTTTAGCCAAAAAAATAACCCACAAAACACAACAAATTTTTGAAGAAAAACACAAACAAACAGCACAAGAAACGGCAACGTCGACAACGACGCTAACGCTGACGCTGGACGCTGACGACGTCCGTGCAAAGCCGCAGACAATTCGCGAAAACTGCGGCGACTGCCAGCGACGTCAGCGACGACAAAGAGCGACACAGGACGAAACGAAACGAAACTGCGACTGCGACTCCGATTCCCAATTCGAATTCCAATTACGTTTTACGTGTTCGCGACTCTGCCCATATGACAATTGCCAATGCACGGCAGCAAGGGTTGCCTTGGGTTCGTGGCCAGCTTCGTTTTTGGGCTCGGTCGTGAAGAGAGAGAGAAAGAGAGCGGGAGAGAATTAAACAGCTTCCGCGCAAGTCCTGCGGCAGCAGACAAAATAGTGCGGCCAGACACAGTGGTGCTAGTGCTAACAGAAAACAGTTGAAAGTTGCCTACTCATTAAAATTTTTTAAATAAAGATAAGAAAAAACATTTTAGATCACATAATATAACTCTTATTTTCAATGCAATAAAAATTGCAAAAAAAAATACAGATATATTTGATTTCTACATAAAAATTCAAATTATGTTAATATTTTCAAGTATGCTAGCAAAATGTATCTATAGTTTTTGATTAGAAATTTAAGTATTACAATTTTAGCGTTTTAATTTTTTTTTATTTTAGGTTCGCAAGATATTTACAATCAATAAAAATGTCAAACAAATAACAGATAAACTATGATTTCTACATAAAAATTAAAATTATATTAATATATCCAAGTATTTTCATGCTAGCAAAATGTATCTATAGTTCTTTATTAGAAATTTAAGTATTACAATTTTAGCGTTATATGTTTTTGTTTTTTTTTTTAAGTTAAATTTTTAACCAATGTACAATGTACTTCAACTTGCTTTGGTATTAAAATGTAATCCATAAAATGCTATCTGTGTTGTTGTTTGGGAAATAGTAGCAAATGTCAGTGGGGGAAAAGAAACAGGCTGCATGAGTAGAGGGGATGGAGAGTGAAACAGGCGCATGCGTTTCGAAAGGGGCCAAAACATATGTATGCCAGAAGAGAGAACAGACTCAATCTTCGACTCAGCATGTGTGTGTGTATTTATCAGCATTTGTGTGTGTTTGAGTGTATGGCCAGCGGCTCTTTGGCTTATCAGTAGTTGCATTCGTTCCGTTTGAAAAGAAATTACCACAGCAGCCAGCTTTAAGTATGACAACTCATCGCGCAATAAAGCCGCTCTCATATTCTTACTCTCCGACTCTCGCTCTCGCACTCGCACTTGGCACAATCCTTGGCTCTCGCAGATTGTGGATCCGATTGTGATTGCCAAGCGGCGTCCAACAGGCGTAAACAGCTGTCAATTGTTTGTCATGCTTGCACACACACACAGACACACACACACAGAGGCATATAAATAAAGGGCCCATGCAAATTAAAAACTCTTTTTTTTATGGTTCTCGGCATTGTTTTGGATGTCGTTCTTATCAAAATGTATCCTATTTCATTTTGTTTTGATTGGTTTTTCATCTGTGTCATTTGCTGATTGCTGTTTTTAATTAGCAGCCTGGTACCGTTAGAGCAGCTGTATGAGTTATGATTATACATGATTGGGTGTATGAATGTAAGTATGTATGTGTGTGTGTGTAATGCGGGTGCTGATGCACTTCCTGGCCGCACAGTGACCCACTCTTATTCTATAAATGTTGACTTGACAGTTGCTCAATTTGAATATTTATTATTACTTTCATGAATACCATGAGCATTTCTAGGAAAATTGCACAGGGCCAAGTTAATGCTATTAAAGCAGAAATAAATTCAAAAGAAAACTTTGAAAAATCTTGTTGTTTTTTCAAAATTATTATAAGTTTAATAATGCCCATTAGAAAATAAAAATAAAGTTTTAAAAATCAATCTCGAATTAATATAAATAAATTAAAAACAAACATTTAATTTGGCAAAAAAAAAAACCTTTTATGGTTTTCATATTTTGGGTTCTTTTCAAGGAACAATTATAATCAGATTTAATGGGCTTTAATATATTTTACAAATAAAATGCAATTAACGTGTTTTTATCTTTATCGACATACTTAGTTATTTTCCGTGCATCTATTTTTTATACATAACGCAGATCTTTCTAATCAACAAGTGCGTGTAATTACGAATAGTTGAGTTGCACTGTTGAAGCTATAGAGGCTGAAGAGATAGAGAACGCAACTAACCGATAAACGGAGCTTCAGCTCTGCTTTTTTGTATGCTTCAGAAAGTGACCTACAGATAGATAGTCAGACAAAGACAGCTTACACACACACTTACACACACATGCATACCAGCAAGTAGTATCTTATGGTAATGAGGGAGACTGAGACGATGCTTGCTGTTCTCGTTGTTGTGTCAGTTCTGCAAACGTGTGCGTTAAACAAAACTCTTTTTTTTTGCCAGTAGATTTTATTATTATTTTGTTGCTCTTTTTTTTGTCACAGATGTTGTTGTTACTGTTGCTTATCGAGTGGCAGCAAACAAACAATTCAGTTTCAATCTGAGATTCATTTTAGTCTGCAATCAAATCAAACATGGAACATGTGTAACGGCACATTGACGATCTCTTTTGTTTTGATACCCTGTACTCATTGAAAGTGGACAACATAGGGGGTATAGTGACGTTGTGCAAATTTATGTGCAGTGCTCGTTAAAATGATTATAAAAAAAAATTAACATATTGTTGAAAAATTTGTTGCAAAATTACTCAATAGGGAGAAATGATAAGAAAGCCCATTGCATATATACATAGTATATTAAGTAATTATTTTGACAAAGAATAATCTCTTAAAATAATTAATTCAATAAATTATTTCTGTTTTTTAACTTTTTCATTTCGAACACTTTTTGCAACGCATTTTCTTGATTTATATAAAAATTTGAGTCCATTTGGATTATAGATTCTCAATACCTCAATTATAATTCAAAATATAAAAAAAAACTGTCGAATAAGCGAGTTATAAAAACAATTTTCAAGTTTAAGTCTTGAGTTTTTGCACTCATTAAGTAATGTATTTTAGTCCCGACTGATCTGCTTAAGTTTTCTAGTCTTTTCTCAGTTCTTGCAATAAATGTTGGATCTTTAAAACTAAATTTGAATACTTCCAGAACTTTTATTTAACTGATTTGCTTTTATTCTTTCAGCTTTTTATTTTTAATTTAAAAATTAATTTTCTGAATTTATTAAAAAAGTTTAAATGCTTAGGTGAAGTTAACTAAATAAATAAATATGTGATAGGCTGTCTAGACGCAGGGTATCTCGCAATCGTGCAGACTCCTCTAAAGCGTTCTTAGATGTTTTCACAACATTTTGGCAATCGATTAAGCTGCCGATGCATCGAAAAGGGGAGGAGAGACAAGAAGAAGAAGCGAAAATACCGTTATATCGCCATTTTATTATTGTTTGAAAGTATTGTCTTTGAAACTCTCGGTAAATTTACATATGTATGTATGTATTTTTAATATATATATAGTTTTTTACAGTTACCACGCACCTTTTTCTGTATCGTTTTCTGCAGCTGATCGAAGCGATTAATGTCAATTCAATTTATTCAAATTATATACAAATTCGAGAACACATAAGGCAGAAAACACACACGAAATTAGCTCAGATCGAATTAAAAATTCATAAGTATTCATGAATCCCAATATCATATATAGTTTAATTCAATTCTAATTCGCAGCTTCGAAATTTGTTATTTCAATCTAATGTTTTTGCAAATTTGTTTCGAAAAACAACAACTGAATTTGACACCAAAAGTTCGGTAAATGTTATTCGACTTTGACTGTTATTGTTAATATTGATAATATTTCTATTATTTGTTTCATTCACATACACAACAAAAAATAATCAAAAAAAACGTAACTAACAGAAAAGGCCGTCGAAAAAATGTTGCGCTTAACGGAAAACGCACATGCAACGGTGCACGCGATTGATAAACAACTGAAGTTTTGGCGCGCGTGCTGCTCGGTTGTGCGACCAGCTGAGCAAAAACTAGTGTTGGGTTGCTCATTAGTGAGTGAACAAAAAAGAGTTGCTCCCTGAAGTGAGCAAGTGAACATGTTCCTTCCAAATTGCTCTTTATTGCTCAGCTGTTCTTTTTTGCTCAGTTACTCAGTCTTGTTCAGTTGTTTTTTTTTTGCTCATTATTGCTCAGTTGTTCACATTGTTGGGTTAGTGTCAAATATAAATTCTCATGTAAAGAATTCGAAATGTAGCAAAATATGGAGCCACTTCGAAGATGTCGGAAGTCAGCAAGCTAAATGCAAGTATTGTAAGTGTTATTTGAGCTACTGATTACAGATCAACCTGAGCAGCCATCAGATTTAAATTAAATGTAACGTAGGATATTTTCGATTAGTTGGGTGAGGGGCTTAGCTCAGTGAATAACTGGCTAATGAGCAATATGATTGAGCAACTGAGCAGGTGAGCAAATCAACAAGTGAGTAATCAGAGTGAGTTGACTCACCTAAAAAAAAAGAACAAGTGAACATGTTCACCTAAATGAGCAATGTTTACCCAACACTAGCAAAAACTGAAAAATACCACCACAAATTGTCCACATTACGATGGCTGGCCACACTCAATGCCCAAATGTTAACTTACAGACACTGTTACTGTTAATGTTAGATGTCTGCTCTACCAGCGTTGCTAGATTCGCTTTTTTCCCGTCAAATCTGGCTGTTTTGTAAGGCCATTGCTAGAAAAATTTGCAAACAGCGGTCAGATTTTGGATTGAAGTTGGATTTTATTATGAATTATAAATTGAGCTGATACTCATATAAGCCTCCCAATACATTCGTACGGATGAAAGAACGCGATTATTATATGATACTGAAAAATGGAGAATGAGGGCAACATTGATGAAATTATTAACAACTAATGAATAAGAGAGCTACTCAAATACTTCAGTTTTTTTCTGAGCAATTGATTTTGTGCACTCCAATCCAATCTCGGGAAAAAATACAGGAATAAATGATTAAAAAAACTAGCTTTTCTCATAGCTTTTTTTCATTAATATTTCAGCTTTTTCGCATCGTTCCTCCCGTCATAAGCTGCTTGTTTTCCAAACAAAAGTTGGCAACACTAACAATGTGCACTAATGCATTTAATTATTAAAATTTATTACAGTTCAATACATAAACAAATTAGGAAAGAAAATTATAAGAATACGCATTTGTAATTTTTAGAAAAAACAAAAATTATTATTAAAAATGCAAAAAAATTTACATATGCTTTACCCCAGATGGGACTCGAACCCACAATCCCCGGCTTAGGAGGCCGATGCCTTATCCATTAGGCCACTGGGGCTTGACGACATCTGTGACAAATAATGCTCATAAGCTACGCCATGTGCGTAAACACAACAAAAACAAGGATGGCAACAACTGTTTCAACAATAAATGTTTCAACTTTAAAGTAAATAAAAGAAAAATTGACAAACAATACAAAAATATGTGCTTGTGTGCGAGAGACATGCGAAAAAACGCCTATTTAATTTAATAATACCATACATTTTAATAACAATCAAGCTTAATTAACTAAAGTAATATTATGAAATATTCGAAAAGGATTTTGAAAAATCAGCCAAAACAATTTTTATAAAAAATAAGAAAACAAAAAAGGTTTTTTATGAGATTTGTGGGATGGAGATGAATATTATCTTACATATTTGACTATACAGCTGAATAATTCAATGGATAAAATGTATCTTATTATTAAACATTGTATTTTGAGATTATAAAGCGTTTCGAAAAGGATTTTCAAAATCCCTGCTGGATAATAGGAAAATTTGCATTTAAAAATTAAATATTCATCAGATTTGTGGAATGGAAACGCTGTTATCTTACATATTTAACTATACAGTTTGGGTAGACAATAAATATTTAAAATCGATCTTAAGCTAAACATATACATATGTGGAAATAAAATCAGTTTGTCATCTCTCCATCGACATCCTGCCAGAAGGGTTCCGAGAACGTATCCGATTCGGCATCCTCCTGCGGCCCAACAGCGGGCGACGACAGCTCCAATACATCGTTGGACACCTCCTCGCAATCGAGCAGCCATTCATGATTCGGTGTGCCACATGGCGTTGCCATTGCGTTAACTGCCGCGTTCCCGCTGCCTGCCACATTTGTGCTGGTGCTGCTGCCGCTGCCACTGCCACTGGCGGACGCATTGGGTTTACTTGCCACATTGCTGTTGCGTGCCGCCTTCGTCAGCTCCTTGACACCCTTCAAAGCACGCTTGAATGTCGGCTCTATTCTGTAAGGAAACCAGAGATCGTAAGGATTCTTAGTATGTTAATAATTCGCTAATTCATAATTCATCGATCCGAACGCACCTTAAAGCCAATGTGAAGAAATGCAATGCACCATCGAAATCGTTCTCCTCGCTCAGATACTCGGCGAGCATGGCAAATAGATTGGGATGCGGATAATTCGTGACTTGTTTGCGTAGCAATTTAATGGCATCCTTGGAGGCGCCTTCATCTTGAAGGAGGCCCGCCATTAGAGCAATGCTCGGTGGATAATGTTCATCAATTTGCAGCGCCTTCTCCGCAAATTTCTTGGCACTCTTCTTGGCATCCGCATTGCCCCGACTAAACAAGGTGACGCCCAACATTGTGTAGCCGCGTGGCGAGGTGGGAAAATAGCGCACGGCCAGGACACACATGGTCTGGGCATCCTTCAGACGTTTCAGCTCCAAATAGCTGGCGAGCAATCCTTTGTAGACCTCAAAACGATATGGCGCCAAGCATTGTGCACTGCGAAACACATCGATGGCCTCCTTATGCCGTCCCAGCTCATTGATGAGCTTGCCACGCAACAGCAGTGCCTCAACGTTGCGCGGATCGATGGCCAGGGCACGATCCGTGAAGATCAATGCCCGCTCGTTCTTGGAGCTCATGTACGACAGCTGTGAGTAGAGGAACCAATGTGCCGAAGTGAATTCTCCACTGCCTCGAATTCGCATCGGTGTCATTAATTTCTCCTGTTCCGCCTTCTTCTTGCTGTTGTAGCCATAGACAACGGCCAAAGGACACAGTGCATTCATATTGTGTGGATTGATCATGGCTGCCATGGCCAGATACTGCTCCGCCTGCCGGTAATTCCCATAATAGTACAAGCACTTCCCGATCTTTGTCAGCAAATGCTCGTTCTGTCGCAACATTGTCGTATCGTTGAGATGTTGGAATGTCTTGGCCGCCTCCCGATGCTTGCAGCCGTACATCTGGGCATGTGCCTTAATCCAGCTGCTCAGCCATTCAATGTTTTTGGGCAGTGGGGCGGCTAAAAGGAATAACAAAAAATCAACATTGTTATAATTATTCCTAAGGCAGCTATTAGAGCCCTACATGAGTACACACTAAACACAAAATAATCACATTTCTCTCAAACGAATCATGGAAATCCAACAACACTATCTATTCTCACACAGTCTGTACAGTCACTTTGATTTACAAGCCATTCAAAAGCCATATTAAAAGCTAGTGTGATTCCTATTCATAGAATGAAGTTAATCATTCATTGATCCTTAGTCGAAATTTTCGAACTTACACTGTAAACACTGTGCACACTATTAAAAACTGAATGTTTTTTTGGGGTTATTAAGCAAGTATTAAATTTATTGAATTTTAAACTTGTGTGCATAATGAATTTATTTTGGCTACTTTTTCATAATCATATTTAAAAACATTATTTTGTTTACCCTATCAGCGTTTCCTGCAATGGAGCTTCTTTTCTTTCGCAAATAAGGTTTCCAAGCTTGCGAAAACACCCTTGCACTTACATTATCATCATAAGAACCAATGCTCGAATTATTTTCGATTCTCCTTTTTATATTAAAACAAATCAGAAGTAATTTTTTTTCTAATTCTTGTGATTGATTCACATATTTAACACTGTCAAAACCAAGATGAATTTATAAATTCATCTTCGTCAAAACGACTTGAATGACAGCAAATTTGTATAACAGTGTGAAACAGTATCATACGAAATGATTCGAATCACACGATAGCTTAACTTCGTGTGAGTCCGAAAAATAAATAAGGAATTGAAATTTTGACTTGTGTCGTTTTGAATGTGTGCACAGTGTGATTTCTGGCTGATTTAGTGTGAACTCATGCAGTACTCTAGCAGTTACATATATGATAAAGTAGACTGAATTAAATTAAAGAAAATGAATAGAATCATTTGGAATAATCAGTTGAAGCAGCCTACCATTTACCACCATGGAATGCACCTCGCTGCCATCGATGCCCAGCTCGATGAGCGCCTCAATCGCTGTCAGCGACATGGGGCAATCACGCAGCACATCCTTGTAGGCGACAGCGATTTCGCTTTTGCTCACACCACGACCATGATGATGCAGGAGGCGGGCGAGCAGCATATTGAGACGGGGCGTACGGGGCTTGACTGCCTGCAGCGTGCTAATTGCCATGCTATGTTCGCCCAGTTCTTTATAGCAAACGGCGATTCGGTAGCTCAATTCCACATCCTGGAACTGACTGTAGGAGACTTCAATAGCCGACAGGTGGCTGCTCTTGTATCGGAGCATCGCCTTGCGCTGCATCACAACGGCCTCGAGTTGATTGCACGCCATGCGATAATTGCGCTCCTCGTAGTTGGCACTGCTCAGATACAGCATCGTTTGGTACTCCATCTCCAGAGTCGCCACATTTCGATCATTTTGCAGCACTGTCGACAAAAGGCTTGCCTGCAATTTTCACATTTACATATATTTATATATATATATATGCAGTTGTGGGTGTGTGAAGTTATAATTTTTCATAAGGCAAAATAATTGTTAAAGCTCTGGCTGCTGTGCTGCAATCATTTTGTACTTACCGCCGGTATCACGCATTCGTATAAACCATTGTCATATAACTTTTGCACATTAGAAAATAGCGCATTTTCCATGTTTGTTTGATGTGTTGCCGCCACAGAGAACAAACACACTATTGCTGCAGCAACATCGATATTGTTATCGATACACCAATAACTTATCGTTCGAGCATTGATAATTTTTCAATCAAATCCACGGTTGCCACAATTGGCGTTTTTGCTCCAAAACTGGCTCTTTTTTTACTGTTGGCGCAATGGCACTTATTTTTTCGATCTGGCTCTTTTTTTCATCAGTACAGAATCAACTATTTTGTATAGCTTTTAGGTTGAGGTACATATTTATTTTTATTTAATAACATAATTACTATGTTATGATGAAAATGCGAAATACTTTGGAAATATGTGTTATTACTTTAAGTTTTTGAACGACATATTTTTAATTAATGAAATGCAAAAATAACATGAACTGCAAAACACAATTTTTGGATCTTTTTTCGTCAATTTGGCTCATTTTTTGTTTGATTTTGGCTCAATCAGACATTTCTATATTTGGGCACTTACAAAAAAATCTGAAAAAAAAGCATTTCAACAAAAAAAATATTTAGAATTCCCGCTGTTTGCAAATTGTTCTAGCAAACGACATTTGAAAAAAAGCCAGATTTGACGAGAAAAAAGCGAATCTGGCACCACTGCCAGCAATTGCCGCCACACCTATCGCAGCAATTCGATAAATAATATATCGAATTGAGAGTTATGGCAATTAAGTAGTTTTATTTTTGTCTTATTTTGAATAAAAGTATAAATAATTAAATAAATTGAAATGATACTAGCACGCGTTGCTGTGGAAGCGGCATTCGTTCGAAGTCTACGCGCCATACCCAAAGCACAGACCTATGGGCTGCAAAGCAACAACTGGAGTCGGACACAACAAGTACAATGGCTGCAAACAGTAAACAGCAAACGCCTGGCGTCGAGCATAATAAAGGACACAATGGGAGCAGGTGACGGAGGTGCCGAATCGGCAGCAAAGAACCTAAAGAATCGTGTGGCGGGCGGTGGCGGCGGTGTCAAGACACTGCCACAGGTGGATGAGCCGCTAGAGACGGCGTTATCGCCAAGTAGAACGCGTGCGTTGCGCAAGAAGCGTCTGGCAATCGATGAATTGTCGGCACTGGGATTTCTCAATACACGCGGCTATACGACGGCCGATGAATACAATCTGGAGGAATTGCATGCGGCATTAAAGCAACAGAATCTGTATGAAACGAAACGTTTCTTTTCCACCGACAATCTGGGCATCGAACAGAATGTTTTATTTGTGGCCGCCAAATATCCGACGGGCGATCAGCCGCGAGAGATTTTCTTTTTTCGCGAGGGAAGCGTTGTGTTTTGGAATTGCAACGACATCGAGACGAACAATGTGCTCAACTTTCTGCGCAACTTTGAGCGGGAATCATATGTGAGTGCCCTGGTGCACGGTGAGAGCGAAATGATGCCCTACACTTATATTGGATCGACGGCTGTAGATGTGGAAGGTGATCTCGTGGCAGACAGCAATGATTTGGATGTGGCATCGCGTGCCTTCTTCCAGAACGGCAAGTTCTATGTGACGCCCGATAGCGATAATTTCCTGTACAAATACACATTCTCCAATGCGATGGCACAGTCCATCAAGCTGGGCATGTGGGAGGCGACACTGGATCGTTATATTGATTCCATGGAGTATTTGACGGAGGATCTGAAGCGTGGACGACGATTGCGCATCTCGCGTGCTTCGATGCTGCGGAAAACGGGTGAATTGTTCGCCTTGCGGCACTCGATCAATCTGTCATCGGATCTACTGGATGCCCCGGACTTTTATTGGGATCGCGAGGAGCTGGAGGGTCTCTATCTGCAAGTGTGCTCATATTTTAGCATATCGCGTCGCACCAAAGTCATGAACGAGAAGATCAATCATTGTGTCGAGCTCGCTGAACTTGTCTCCCACAATCTGAACGATGCCCATCACATTCGCCTCGAGTGGATGATCATTATACTGATTATGGTCGAGGTGGGATTCGAGATTTTGCATTTCGTCGAGGGTGCACTGCATCAGGGATCCGATGCGATTCATTCGGCCAGTCCATATCCCATTTCCGAAAATAGTGCCTAAGCTGTACACATACATATGTACATATGTTTTATATTTGCAATATGTCAATTGTTTTCACAATATACTTAACATTTCTAGTATTGTTTAAATTGGCGCCTAAATGCAAAAGCTGTCAAAATTTTAAAGCATGTTAGGCAGTTATCGGAACTATGCGGGTCGACTAGGGCTGCAATAACTTCGATAGTCGCGAAGAGTGAGTAACTATCGATTGCATTAACGATGTTTATGCTGCCCTAGTCAGTCAGCTGTGTGTGTGTGTCGTTGGGCGACTTGTGCAACAACATTTTTAACGTGCGCCGAAGGAAAAATAAACTTCAACTCAAGAAGCACAATATGCAGTTAACAATTGTCAATTTCTTTAAGAAAACCGTGCCCGGACACATATTTCGCGGCAAGCGGCGCCTCGTCAAGCCAGTGAGCAAAAATGCCATGGATACACTCACCCGGGAATACGAGCGTCAGGAGCACATAATGTTTCTGCTGCGGCATCCCTACCTAACATTGGTATGTTAATGCTATATACATACATAAGTATATACTAAATAATACTGTGTGTGTGTCTAGGAACAATCTTCGGGTCATGCCAAAGAACTGCAGAAACGGGACAAGCTGGTGGCCAAGTGGACAAATGAGCAAACACTGAGAAAGATGAAGCCTCATGTGACCATCGAGGAGCGTCTTAATCAGCTGAAGATCAAGGAGGCGTGGGATTAAATACACTCGAATGGCTTTCTTTTTTCTTCATACCAATGGTTTTACAAATTATAGAATAAATATGTTACTATAACTAATTATAGTTACCTGTGTATTTTAATGAGTCGCCTAATAATGTATGAAGAGAAAATTGTATTGTTCTCACCGAGATTTGCATGTCTTCTATGCAAAAAGATTCTTTCCCTACGTCTTGACCATACCTTATAATCTTTTTTAAAAAAAGGTGAAAGTATAGTGACGAAAACATTTTCATGCCCCAAAAAATTCTGATATTCAATTTTGTGACGAATTATATTAAATTTTACATTTAAATTATTATAAAAATAAATGTCTCACTTCTTCGTACCTAATAAAAATCACTGTTTTGCGCAGTGTAAATTTTGTCGGGTTTTAACGAATTCCCGCTAAACTAGCGACTTTTCGAAAATGTAAAATAAAAGTTAACAGATTTATGATCAACGCTTTGATACAGACGGACGACAATCTGATTTTTCATTACATTTTCGGAAGGCAGCCAATAAAAATTTCAAAATTAATTATCGTTTCAACCAGTGGTCGGATTTTGATGATCGAGGTGTCTTTCGACGCGTATTTTTGATAGAAATAGTCAGAAATCTTACCAAAATGCTCCAACGGCCCTATTTGCTCCAATCGTTTAAATTTTTCCCCTCCCACTAACACCTGTTTTTTTCGTACCAATTGCCAAAAGTCTTATTATGCACATTTGTTAGTTATTTATTATTTATACTTTTCGATAGGTATATAACTCGACCTGATTGGACAGTCATAGCAAATTTTCCATCCTTTTTGAATATATTGCTAGTCGCCTTTCGCACCCTTCGTGCTGCTTTCGTCACTAGCGTCCGGATTGCCATCCTCAGTGATGTAGAGTCTTTTAAATTTTTCAAGACGGTTTTCTTCCACTCAATTTCCGTCCATCCCGTTTTGAATTTTCATATTCCATTCAAATATTCTTTAAGAAATGCTCTTTGTATCGAATCTGTATACAATCCATCTTAAAATTCTTTTTATCATTTTCTTTTAAAATCCATTCCATTTGCTACGTCGAATAATCCCAAAGATAGCTTGAAAGCAACAATTCTCAGTTTCTCTCGCTCAGTTTCATGTTATTTTGTAAATTACTTGAAAAATCTAGAAATCTTTGTTCTTAGATTGGCGAAAACACGATATAATTTTCATTCGTTTTTATTAATTTGATAAATTTTATATATAATATATATATTTGTATATTAATATGAATTATGTTATGTACATATGCAAGCACATATATGTATATACTTATATATTGTATGCATGTAACATGTTTTCTAGGCGCGCTCAGAACAACATCGGGCAGCTTCGTTTTTATTTTTATTTTATTCTCTAATCTTTATTCAATTTTATTTAGGCCTACGCAGCAATTTCATTTCATTATTTTTATGTTTATTACTTTTAGAAAGCATTGGTTTTTTCTTCCTTTGTTTTTGAACATTTTCGAAAATATTGCTACAGATTGAAAAATTGAATTTTCCAAAATGGGGGAATGAGGTTTCTTTTTTTAATTTTATGTAATTTTTTTGTTGCTAATTGATGATATTTCTAGGCGTTTAAATAAGACTAAGAGTGGGTTAGGATCACAACAAAAATATTTATAAGTAAGGTTTTCATTTTGCAAAATTTAATACAATTTTCGAGTGAGAGAGAGATAGTTAGTGATAGTACTAAAGACTGGTGTCTACAGTGAATTTTTTACTTTTTCTTTCTTTTTTCTTTTTGTTTGAGGGGTGTTCTCAAAAACAGAAACGACGTGTTGTGTGCGCGCTTAACCTCAATAAAAACATTTTCGTAACAATTTTTTTTTTTTAAATAAAGGTTTTTGTTAAAAAAATAGATGTATATGTATATTGTTGTTGTTGTTAGTTGGATGTGCTTCTTAAGCTTCCGCTAGCCATTGAATTGCTGCTGTTGTTTTTGTTGTTGTTGTTCCGGAAATCATAATCGCAATCGCTTCGTTTTCGCTGTCACTCAATCCGCACTCAGCGGCGCAGCTGTGTTGACCCTTTTGGCAGCAGCGGGAGTTGGAGCGGCAGCTGGAGCAGGAGCTGGTGGCGATGGTAACGCCACCTCCGTTAACTCATCATCATCCATGGGATCCATGGGAGCGCGCTCCTCATCAACATTCAAATCCAGTTGCATAGTGCCATCGCCATCGCCGGCGGCATGCGTTGGCGATTGTAGCAAGCTTGATTCATCCGCTGCACCACTGGGCAACGGTGGCGGCGAGCTGGACAACATGGCCACCGGCGAGGCACTGCTCGTGGCCGCCGCAGCGCCATCGCCCATGCCACGTTCACGTTCGCCTCCATCTGTAGCTACTCCACTCTCCACGCTCACGCCCATTCCTCCGCCGATGATATTGCTTTCGTTGCCAGGCGTCATTGGTGAATTGGGCAGTGGCGAGTCCAATTGCTGTTGGCTAAACTCCTGATTGGGACTCTCGCGTGTGAATAAACCCATTTTGGATTCAGCTCCAACAGCTCCAGCTGCGCCTAGACCGCCAGCAACGTTGCCCGTGGCTGTGGCGGCACCTTCGCTATCGGTGCTGCTGCTGATGAGGGAATGGGCAACGGTTGGCGCTGCCGGGCCGCTAACCAAATGCGGTGGCGCATGGAGCGGCACATGCTGATGCTGGTGATGGGATTGCTGTTGATGCTGCTGCTGCTGAGTGGCATGATAACGTGGTATGTCCGCTTTGCGCCACAACGTTATCTCCTGCTGCTTAAAGTACCGACGATCCTCCGTATCCATCAGCACCAGATTCAAAAAATACTTGACCGAAAACTTTTTATTAATATCTCGCATCGTCGGTGTTAAATTATAGCCGGCTAGGAATACTCTTATTGGTATACTCTCGCCCTTAACCGGCGCTCCATCCATGATCTCATATTTTGCAATCGTTTCGTTCTCATTGAAGACATTCGGTCCGGTTCCCGTGGATTCACGTTTTATGATCGCAATCTCCATATGCTTGATCTTGATGCGTACGAGCAGAAAATAGATTTTACCAATTATTGTATCCTTTAGATGATATTTGCTCTTGTTGTACTCGAACTCAATGTGCAGACAGTCCTCTATGCCCACCTCCATTTTGATGGGATTATTCATTTCCGGATAACTGCACAGCGTATGCACCGCAATGTCCACCTCCCTCGTTATATCGCTGAGCCGTCGCACTATTGTCGCCCGGAGAAAGTAACGCAATCGCACATTGGAGCCGGCATAGACCTCAAATTGTTTCTCCACGTTGGGAAAATCAAAGGGATAGCTATTGTTCTGGATGAGATCGCCAGGACGTGCCAGCGCCTTGGAAAGGCACTTGAACTCATGATGATTGCCTCGATCATAAAATAATTCGATTTGTCCGATAAACTCAATCTTAATGCCCTGATGTTCCAGTTTGCTGCCCGGCTTTTTCAGCGTAACATTCACCTATCGAGGAAACAATACAAATAATTAATATTCATCACTTGTTTAAAAATGTATACGTTATATCTGTGTCTCTCTCTCTCTCTCTCTCTCTCTCTCTGTGACTTACTGATCAGTGCTGCCGTTTCAGTTATTTTATAGCTAGACTTGGCTATTATACAAAAATATAAAAATAATAACAACTTATTGGATCTATGACACAATATTTGTATGATATTTGATTCAAAATAATTATAAAGAAATTGTACAAAAGAATATTAGTTTTCTGCTGGTTTCTTCTTAAAAGTATTTCTGAAACTTAACCAATATTTCAATTCCAATTATCCAATAAGTTTTACATAAAACGATTATTTTTTAGGCATGTTTTTAGCTATTTCCGGCTACTTTTTTTGTGATCAATTTAAGACCGTCAAATTCACAAATTCACAGTGGCAACACTGGCACTGATAATTGTCACTGGAGGGAGGCAACTTAAAACGGAAGCGGCCGTCCGTCTCTGTAAACTGCCTATCGCCCGCCTCTATTGCAACTCCCTCTGCCACCGCCTCCTCAACTCCTCCGTTTCGTTCCTACCTTGCCGGATACTGTTTCGCCGTCGTAGAAGAGCAGCATCTTTTCCACTTTGCCATCCTCGCCCTTCACCTCAGCGGTTTTCCTGCTCTCGGCACCATCGAAAACAATTTCAATTTCGGCTGATTGGCCAAAGCCCAAGAAATTCATAATTGATAAATATGAATTGTTGCTTTTCTTTGCGTATTATTGTTGTTGTTGCAGTTACACTTTGGTTACACTGGCAGGCTGCAACTTTGCTTATTGGAATGTTATGTTGCTTGTTGTGCTCGTTGGGTGTTTGTTGTTGTCTGCCTGTGATCAGCAGCGCGTCCTCACCCTGATTAATTTGTTATAAAACTTTTTTTTTGCCTGTGTTCTGCTGCCTTGCCTGCAACTGTAATTTATTGGGCGTTTTTGTGTGTGTGTGTGTGCTGGTTGCTGATGGTGTGTAAAAATATTTTTCCCAAAACCTATCGACGACGATTCATCGCCTGGCACACAAACAACACAAAATCGATATGTCGCGAATGCAAAACCGATACATATGTGTATCGTTGCAGTGCTGTTAAAATGCCGGCTCGATGACACAACAACAGCCGATGAGCAGCACTTGTGACGCCATGTTATCAATTTTAAATAAATTAAATACTTTATGCACTTTTTAGGCTAAGCACCAGTTTATTAAGTTGAGTGCAACAGAAAACTTCTCAATTTATTAAAGTAAATTTGTTAGTATAAGTTGATGCTCTACAGCCCTGCAGCCTTGTCAGCTGTGCATCCCTGGTAGCTGTATTCCTTTTAAGTCAGAGCGCCAACTAAAAATTAACAACGATCGCAGTTTAAAATAAAACTAAAGCACATTGAAACTTATTGGATGGTTCTTCCCATTGAGGACACTGCGCCAGACTCGACACACACTCCCACAGAAAGCGCATGCACTGCAGGACAATTTGATGATATTTGAATTTTTTGTCATTTCTTTCAACGCCTTCAACTGCCAGTTGTTTTCTAAGTACACTTTCTAGCAATTGTATTTGATCGATGTTGCTGTGGATGAAAATTATATTAAATTATGTCGTTTTAGATGGTACATAACAGTTACGTTTGAAGATATGTGCTGGCGGATGCAACCGCCTTTGTTTTGTCCTGGGCATTAATCAATTCCTGCGTCTTCTCGATCCGCTGATAGACGAACATTAGATGCCGTGATTTATACAGTTCCATTGTTTCCCTCTTCTGGTTTAGCAGATGATTAGTATCTTAACTTATTTCCCAGCGGGGAATTAAAATGGAACCGGTGCCGGAACCGTTAACCGTTTCATATCTAACCGAAATAAATTTTATCGAAAGAGGTCTCTTGGGCAGTGTTGCCAACTCTTCGGGTCATAAAAAAGCTAAACTAGCCTTTGAAAAAAGCTAGAAATAGCTAGAAATTGTATGGAATTTAAGTAATATTCAAGCGAAAGCGATTTCTGTGTCACTTCTGATTATAAAATATGAGTTGAACAGATAAAAGACATTATGTGTAAAATCAAGTTTAATGTTTAGACTGCCATTCTATTTGGAAGTTTAGTTTTGACTTAGCGCAATGATGCCAGTGCCGAAAATCTTTTATTTCCTGATGCATTCACGTTTGTGGACTTTTCGGGCCAAATAAGGTGGACGTTTGAGTATTGAAACAGAATTTGACAATTTATCTAGCGGGATAATAGCTAATTTGGCAACAGTGCTCTTGAGACGTATCAGATCCGAAACCGGAACCCATATTTCTGTTTGATTCCATGCTTTCAAGTAAGGAGGACAACCACTTACCAATGCATTAAGCGTAAGATTGTACTCTCTCAAATTCTTGTTAATTGCTTTACTTTCTTCTAGACTTTTTCTGACACGTTCGGAATCTGCTACCTTGTTGAGGAGTTTTTCTTTGGCACGATCTAACTGCAATTTGTGGTTTTTCAATGTAGTTTTGGCCAAACCGAGCTGATCCTTCAGCATAATTATTTTATCGACCTTCTCTCTATATTCCTTATGAAAGAGAAAGTCTTTTTTACCGGCATTCGCAATACATTTGAAGAATTTGTCATTCAGAAATTGTCGCTCCTTTAAGATATTCTCATAACATTCGATTTGCTTTGCTGCTAGCCCGATCTGATCATGAATATGGATATAGTTATATAATAATTACTTGCTTCGAATCTCTAAATATTTTTACCAATTGTTGAAATCTCATAGAATTCTTCTGAAGCCGAAGAAATTCATCGGTCAGAGCACGCCAAGCGGCAAGCCAATTGTACATGGCACGCCCTTGAGGTTTTCCTTGGGCCTCATCCTCTGCTGACACTAACTGTATACTCGACATACCTATGTTGATATCTTTTTATAAAAGGAAGTAATTCAAATTTCGAATTTTGACAAATAGTGCGTTTATAATTCAGCTGGTTTTCCGCTTTCCGAAATGCAGTGAGTTTTCCAAACAAAATTTAAATGTATTTCTAAAAAAAGTCTTTCAATATGAATTGAAATTGAATCAACAAAAATAAATTAAATTTAAATTTGCCGTTTTGATATAATAACTGCAGGGCTACGAAAACATCGACAATTGCAGCATTTTTGTAAACATCGATAGCTGCGATGTTTGCATCGATGTTTCTCCATCTCTACGTTAAAGTTATCGCTTTTGTTAATGAATGTTATCGCTTTGCTTAATAAATTTGTCAAATAAAAAATGGAATTTCACTGTAAGTTTAAACAAAATTGTAAGTGAGTAAATAATAAATAAATGATTACTTTGCAGTGGAGGGAAAGAAATGGACATCGGAAAATACGCAATTGTTGTTGACCCTTTATGGCGCAAGGAAATCCAAATTTCGCGATCCAAAAATAAAAAATAAGAAAATTTGGCGCGAGATTCTCAAAGGCATGGAAGACAAAGGAATTAGAGGATTGGATGAGCTGCAGTTAGATAGAAAAATACGAAATTTAAGGGTGACTTTCGACAATATCAAGAAAAAAATCAAGACCACCGGAGAGAGCGGAAAAAAATGGAAACATTTCGATGATATGGAAGCCATCTTTGGTAGGGACAATAACAGACCTGCAACAGTTCCAGGGCGTCACACATTGGCGTCCCTGCTGTCGGAGGACGAAAATGTTACCACACACATGTTTCCAGACTTCGAGGCGGCCACATTCGTTGAGTCCGCGGCACCTTTCTGCAACTCCATGCTCAGGTCCGAGGAATTGTCGAACAGCTCCCAGGCTGCATCCGATGAAGAGCAAAGCACTAGTTCCATAAGTCGTAAGCGGAAGTCGGACGAACAACAGTCGAACACATATTGCCCAAAGCGAAAAAATGCCAAAGAAACCCATTGTGCGTGCACTGAAGAATTCCGCAAAATGCGAGTTGCTCTGGAAGAGAGCAATGCCATTCAGCTGGCGCGCAATGAAATCTTTGAAAAACTTCTAGATAAATTAAAAACGAAATTATAGAAAAACTAAAACATAAATTCAATCAAATTTTAAGTCGATGGCGTGTAAAAAGGAGCCATTTTTGAAGTTCTTGAATGGTTTAAAAAGGATAAACCAATTTATTGTTGTGTGCCTATTTTCCATGAGCTCAAAAATTAGTTATAACATTCGTTAAAATATATGTATGCAGCATTGTTTTAGATTAGAAGTGGCTTCGGTCATCGTCGACTTCGTGCCTAGCAGTCTAGCATTTTTACTCCATCGAAATGCGGTCACACTGCACATTATTGGATTCGTTGCAATGTACGTATGTAAAACAGGGGAGAAGTCCCCTTCTTCCTTCGAAGCATCTCCGACCCTATAAAGTATATATATTCTTGATCAGCATCAACAGCCGAGTCGATATAGCTATGTCCGTCTGTCCGTCCGTGTAAGAGCCTAGATCGCAGAGACTATAAGAGCAAGAGCAACCAAATTTGGCACACAGACTTCTATAGACCCCACGCAGGCCAAGTCAAATTTTTGCCACGACCCTTTCCGCCTCTGTAAATCGCATAAAACCACCACACGCAAGATATTAGGAATTTACTAATTTTCGTTAACTACTTTTATTACCTATCAGGTGGTAATGGCTAATTAAAGTTTTTAAAAAATATAAGTGTCTAAAAGCATGCAATAAAAAATATTTCAAAATTCATTAAAATAAGTAACCTGTATCCTATAGTCGGGCCCTCGACTATAGCCTTTCCCACTTGTTTCTTTCATTAATTTTTCTTTGAACATACTATAAATATCTCTTCTTTAAGAAAATTCTCTAATAATCCTTTAGATGTGGAATTAGAAACTCAAATTGCTGATAAGAAAATTCAACGTATGTATTTATTGTACAAATCTCATTTGCTTTGGTGGTACAAGAAAAGATACAACATCCCACAGTCATGACATATTTTTAAAATATAGCAAAAAAAAAAAAAAAAGAAATATTTTTCAGACTAAAACGAATATATATTGTATGTAAACTATGTTATGGATAGTATACGATAAATGGACAGATATTAATGTGTGCGGTTGCAGCTTGTACACATTAAACAAATTTAACAATATTGTCTATATACACATATTTAAAATACAAATATATATATAGATATATACTATCTATGAGCGGCGATATCTGAATGCAGCGAGTAATAATCACACATACTGGCATGGGGTCATCGATATTTTCGGAATCTGAATTATGTTTCTGAACTCTGAATCCTTAGCGGACTTTGGGCACCGGCTCCTTGAGCATCGCCGTCCAGGCCTGACGATTTGCGGCATCCTCGATCTGGTTGCGTCCCAGGCATTTGCCCTGCGAGATGAGCTCGGCAAACTGAGCGACAATTGGATCCCGGCCACAGGATGCAACGGCCGTAACGGTATCGGCATGATTGATAAAGTACGCGATAAACGACAGATCCTCGAGGCTACCATCGATGATGACATCCGTGTAGCTGCCATGTCCCGCATAGCGAATGCCCTTGCCAAAGAGCATGGTGAAGAAGAAGGGCACCGCCTCCGCCTTCTTGACACTGCCGCACATATTGATGGCCGCAATCCGGGCATGATATTGCGCCAGCTGATAATGGCCGATGGTGACACGGGATTGGGCCAAGCCATAGATATGGGCATTGGCAATATCGCCGCCCACATAGACATCCGGAATATTGGTCTCCATGAAATCGGTGACATCAATCGAACCATTTTTATTCACACGCACTCCCGACTTGGCCATGAACTGAGTGTTGAGCGTGGAGCCGGTGCCCATGATGAGCAGATCACAGGGTATACGCGTTTCATCGGCCAATTGAACCTCAGTCACTTTGCCATCATCGTTGCCAATGATTTCCGTGATGCCGCTGCCCATGATCATGTTAACCTTGTTGTCCTGGAACAGTTTCAACACTCGGCCGCCAATCTGTTCACCAAATGCCGCCTTGAGCGGCACATTCTCCCGTCCCACGACCGTCACACTGGCCGTCTTCGAGACAAGGAATGCGGCTGCCTCCAGGGCAATAAAACTGGAGCCCAAACAAACGACACGGGATTCGGGTGTTATCGATGCCAAGACATTTTTAGCATCGCTAAATTCACGCAATGTCATTACATTTTCAAGATCAGCGCCAGGAATTGGCGGCTTAAAGGCCGAACAGCCGGTGGCAATGTAGATCTTATCGTATTTCACCACATAGCCATTGGAGCAGTGGAGTTCCTTTTGTGCCGTGACCAATTGATCGGCACTAACGCCGAGCCACACTTCAATATCGTGATCCTTGTAGAATTGCTCATCGCGGAACTGAAGTGACTCGATTTTGAGGTTCATCGACTTGGAGACCTTGACACGGTCGTAGGGTAAATACTGTTCGCGGCTAACCAAGATTAGGCGGCCGGTGAAACCCTCCTGACGCAGTGCCTCCACACAAACGGCACCCGACGGTCCACCGCCGACGACAATGAAGCAACGCTCATCCTGCGGATTCCTCTTGACCATATTCTTCAGACGTTTCGATTTGGCCAGATCACTGTGCTTGGCCCGCACCATTACCTGGCCATCGGTGACATCCACCTTGTAGCAGGGCAACGAATCTAGACCAGGAAAATCCTCAATATCGCCAGTCTCCAGATTGAAGCAGGCCCCATGCCAGGGACAACGCACCCGACCCGATCCCAGGACGCCAGTGTGCATCGGTGCTCCATAGTGTGTACACTTGGCACCCACCGCCTGGAAGCGACCATTTTGCTTAACCAGAAGGATATTGGTGTCCTCGTTGAATTCCAGCTGCTTCATCTCGTTCTCATTGAGATCGGTCGTCTTGCAAACGGCCACTGGTGCCGTGTACTCCACATCCACATCCACATCCAGCTGCTCCACAGTCGACGACATCTTTTCCGTGCTGCACTTCGATTGATATGAACCAACGGCACCTGGAATATTCAATTCGATTAGAAAGGTTTTTCCAATTCACACAGTTTTTACAACACATGTATCTCTTCTCTTTCTTCTCACTGCTTTACTGTCTTCCTCTCTCTCTCTCACTGTGTGTATCTCCTAGTTGTTTCAAATTAAAACACATAAAATTTTTCCCGTTTAATGACAATTTAAATTCGGGCAGACCCTAAAGATAGAAAGTCTTGTTTTATTTAGTTTTGTTTCGTTTCGATTAACGCCTGCTGTGTGTCAGTGTTGCCAACATTAGCTGCCTTTTGCCCAAATCTAGCTACATTTCAGTCAGCTTTTTTTTTGTTATTGCATAAATTCGAAGGAATTATAAATACAAATACATACTTAAAAATAAATACGTTCGTTTCAAAAAAATGTCAATACGTTAAAATGAAAAACTAAATAATATTCGGAAAATGTATTTAAATAAAATATTTACGCTGTTTGCATTTAGTTTTAAGCCCTCAGAATGCTATTTTGAGTTATCAATACAGATACAGTTGAACTTCCATAACTCGAACTTCTATAACTCGAATTTCTCTGTAACTCGAACTAAATGAGTGGCAGTAAAATTAACAAACTTAGGAAAAAGAACTCTATAATTCGAATATCTCCCTAACTCGAACCTTTTCTTTGGATAATGGTGATTCGAGTTACGGAAGTTCGACTGTATCTGTCAGACTGTACCTTGATTTCAAGAAGCTTCTATCTAATAAACTAAAAAAACTATTATTTCACATTTCAAAGGGAAAAAAATTATCTGTTTAATTGAGATATTCCTGAAAAATAGTTTATTTTTTTTTTTAATGTTAGATTTCAACTTGTATCTTTTTGACACTCAAATTTAAATAAAATATGGTTTTTAATAAATGTATTATTCTAATTCTAAGATTTAATTCTGGTAAAATTTCCATTTCGCAAATAATTGTTGTTTTCACTAAACTTTTTTTAATTAAAAGTCTAAAAAGATTACTAAAACCGCAAAACAAAATAAAAGAGATTAACAATTGAAATTTAATCGGCAAATTTGAAAATGTCTGTCAAATCTAGCCGAGTGCCCAACAGAATTCTAGCTAAAAAGCTAGCTTTTTTTCGCTGCCATTTCAGTCGGCAGCACTGGCTGCAAAGAAAGAAAGCCAAACTCAGAGCTCAGAGCCCAGGAAGGGCATCTGCTGCGATGTCAGTTGAAAAGATGTCGTGGTCGCGTCCAGAACTTGTTGCTCTCATGCTGATCGCCGGACTTGTTGGATGCAGTCCATCCAGCGACACTGGCAATGTCAACGGAAGCGTTACCACGCCGGAACAGCAGCTGGAACTGAAGCTGAGCGCGTTGCGAGTGCATCGCCAACTGTTGCAGGCGGAGATAGCTCGATTGTATATGGAAAGATTCAGTGCGGAGACGCCGCTGCTGCTCGAGGAGTTGCAGCAACGTCAACAGGATGTCCAGCTGCAGATTGAGACGCTGGAGGGGAAGGCACATGAACAGGATGCACAACAGTTGGCCATCAGTTTGGCCGCTGACTTTGGGTATCTGCAGCAAAAGCTGGACGAGCTCAAGCAGCAGTTGCAACAACTGGACGCAATGCAACAAGGCAACAACAGCAGCAACAAGCACAAAAAGCAGCCTGGCGAAGCTCAGCGTGATGACACGGCAACTCCGAAGCCAACTCCAATTCCAGTTGCATCAACAACGTCCAGTTCTTATTTCTGGACACCTCTGTTGTCAATGCCCGAGTTTGCCAGTGGCAGTGGCATTATCAGCCGACCTGCCACCAATTCCCCTTCGCTCATCAAGCGTCTAATGGCCATACTACGACCCAATGCCTCAACCCCAACATCATCCTCGTCGGGTTTCCTGCGCGGCAATTGGCCATCATTGGGCTCATCATCATCCAGCCTCAAGACAAAGCACAAGGTGCAGCTACTCAGCGCCGAGGAGCTGCTGCCACAGTTGCAGTTGCAGCGTCAGTTCCTGGACGATGCCATCACACGGCTCGAGCTGCTTGCCACCAAGCAAAGCGACAGCAAAGCCTGAAACTGGTAACTGCCACTCGGCAACTCTTCATTTTATAGTTCGTCTATCTATTTATTTTACTCAGCAATTCTATATTTTATAAATCGTCTGCGTATTAATTTACTCTGCAACTAGATTATATAATTTTAATTTATGTATCTATTCATTTTACTCAGCAATTCTGTATTTTATATCTATTTATTTCAATATATATTTTTTTTTTTTTTAAATATACTTTTTAAGTGAATTATTTTGAATTGCACTTTATGAATATAAGAAATAGATACAATTAAAAAGCAATAATAAATTAAATAAACTCAGCTATTATTCAAGTTTATAATTCAAAAACTTTCCAAAATATTAAGAATATTTATAATTTTTTTAAAGTTACTAAAAATATTAATATTTTTGACACTTTTTCCTGCTATACAAATTTTTAATCGAGATCATTCCATTCAAAAAATCATAAAAAACATTAGCGAGTTGATTTTTGGACTTTTTTTTTCGCAGTCACTATTAGAATTGTTTGAGGCATGTTTTTTGCACCAAAACATTTTTCGTTTGAGACCGAGGAAATCAGGAAAAAAAAGTAGACTTTACAAAAATTCGAAATTTTCAACAGTTATTTAATGGGTTGAGGAAAGTTTTGTATCATTCAAACAGAATTTAAATGGCCTATCATTGATGCAAAAATTTACATGAAGTAAGTTCAAATTATGAGTAGATGTAACTTTAGATTTGTCAATACTTTATCCGACGACTGTATATTATTACTCGTATATTCCAAAATCTTTTTACAAAATACACAAAATTATAATTCAATTATTTATGTGAAAGATTCAAAATATTATATTTAAGTTAGCTGAACATTTAATAATACATAATAATAATAAGATAATTTTATTGAAATTATAAACGAAAAGTTTTAATAAAAATTCCATCTTCATATGTATATTAACAAACTTTTTACCTAATTGCTAAATTGAATTGTCAGTTTGATGCATGTTCAACGATTACGAAATTTATTGATTAATTCAAAAGAAATGATATGGAAGTTTTAAATGCTGCATCATTCTACCGATAAGAGCTTACACATCATATGATAAACATCAATGTCACGGCTGTCCCACAAGATTGAAGAAATGTAGACACACGTTCATTTCCATATTTTATAATCTTGTACTCGCTATCTACATACTAACATATGTACATATATCTATGTATTCCTTTTGTTGTGCCAGAAATCAATTTCAACCGGCTTTAGTCATTGATTAAGATCGCAATATTAAGGCCAAAAAAAAATTAGGGACGGTGCTACAGTCGAGCATACTCAACTGTCGGAGACCCCGTACTTACTATGGAAAAGCAAGCACTGCTTAAAAGAAAATAATATAAATCGCTACAAATATTAAAATCAATACGTACGAATGGAAACTCGACAAGTTGCTTTAAACAATTTGTTGCGTCATTTGTGAGTGGGAAAAAAGTCGGGTATGTAAAAAATAATGGGAACACTTATTGGTGCCAATGAGTAACAAGATATCTATCAAAATGTCGACACTTAAACTGATAGTTTCGATTGGAAAGCTCTGATTCTTAAGTGCGTTTTTTCCCACTCAGGAAAAAACGTTGCTTTAGTAAACAATCAATAGTTTAAATATAAACTGAATAATATAAAAAAAAAATTGTATTTTTTATTCTCAAGTTAAAAATGCAAGAGGAATAGTTAAGTTCATGATTTAAAAAAAACTTGACTTGGAGAAACTGTTGAAATATGACTTCAGAGCTTGACAAAGCGCATTAAAGCTTAATCATAATATGATTCAGACCTTCGATAGGTCCGATGAAACATTTCCAAAATACAACAAAATACTTGCGACAAGTCGAAGCACTTGAGCTAAAAACCGGTGTACAATCTAATTAGTTGAATTTAAAGTCATGTAAATGTGTGAATTCGCTATGATTTACTGCTATTTGAAATACACACACACGCACACTCAGATAGAGAGGCACAACAAAACCAGTTAGCCTTGTCTCACACATTTGAACAATTGTAATAAAAGCGAAATAAAGGCAGAAAAAATACCGAAAAAAAACAAACAACAAGATAAACAATAAGCAAATATGTTTTTTTTTGGTTCAAGTCTCGCTTACCTAAAATAATGCGCTTGAAATTTTTGAACGGATTTCAAGAGTGATATGACGTTGTTGATATTTCTGGGAATGTCCGCTCAATTAAAGTATTTTTCTCAGATCTATCGAGAGGCAATGTCTGTCCGCCGTCTCGGCTAAGTTCAGAGTGTAAACTGACATGAGACTGGCGCAAAAAAGTCAAAGCCAAATGCCAAAAGCGAATGCCTCAAACGCAGAGAGCAAACACTCTTTCGCTATTTCATTTACATGCTCTTTCTCCTGAACGACCTCAACGCTCTTATGCTATTTCTGGTTGGATTAGGCGAATCGAGGTTAAATGTTGGTAGTGGTAATTACAGTTGAGCACACGAAATATATACATTAGAAATTAAAATTGCAATTATTGATTTACAATCAACCCAATTGACAACCTGGCAAATATTTAGAAAGGAATAGCAACTTAATTGATAGAGAAAGTTTCATGTCACTGAGAAATAACAAATAACATCAATTATTTTTATAATTTCTACAACTTTATTGGAGTGAACTGACTGTAATTGTGTCAACCAATTTATAGTCTTTAGCTATGGTAAACACACGATAGATACATATTACTATTGAAATATGGTCACCCTAAATAATTTAAATTCATAATTTCTACAAAGGCGTACCTTTATTATTTACATGAATGTCTTGGGGCCGCCTACCAAAAACTTCTTAAAATATGGTCGTCCTAAATTTTGAAAAAGTTTTCAACTAATCACTTGAGTTATTTTAGGTTATAAATTAAATTATCCTACACAATGGAACAATAAAAACGAACTTCAAATATGGTCAACCTAATAACCTGTTTCCGTTAAATTTCAAAATATTTTGTTCGAATTTTTCAATCAATTACCTGAGATCTGTTCTGGATTGGGCGTTACTTTCCCAGTTGTTTTGTATTCCTTACAGAGCATAGAACCCATTGTGTGTATTTGTTGTTGTTTTAGGTAGTTATGAGTATTTCGGCACAACAACAATGGCACTCGACGCGGTCTATACTAAAATTAAGAGAATTAATTTTGTATTTCATCTTTATTAACTTGATCGAGAAATGTATGTACGTACCTAGCGTGTGACCCAATTAAAATTTTTAATTGTTTAAACAATTTTAAAACTGAGCAATTTCTTGACTGCAACCTGAAATTATTAAAAAAAAAAACATAATGTTAGAGAAACATAATGAAACATAATGTTAAGTTCGCATATTTTTAAGCACGCTCACAAAAAAAACCCCGCACATCGCTAATTAACATAACGAACACAGTGTTAATTATTTTTGTTTGTTGGTGACATTTAAAGTTAGTAGGGCATGCACAAGTCGTGATTAATTTGGCACACTACAATTTTGTTTTATGTTATTTGTGCATTTTTTCTCCAGCATTCTGCTTTTGCATGGGATTACGCCATATTCCCATCTTTCTGCGGTTAATGATATCGCACTCGCTCTCTCTCTCGCTCTCGTTCTAACATTCTCTTAAGCGCTTGCTGCTCTCAAGTTCTGAGTGCTATAATACATTTCTATGTATGTGAGTCACAGCATGCACAGTGGGAGAAACCACAACACAAAACACACATACACAAGCAGAAAAACAAAATAACAAAAACAAACCCGGCGCGACAACGGCATGCAGCAGGTTTAATATTGATGAACGATAAACGATAAGCGATGACGATGACGATGACTCTACAGACGAGTCTCTTTTTTGAATTATTGGTACGATTCAGACTGCGCTTGGATAACACGTCCGACGTTCATGAGTTGCGAATCGAGTATGCCTCAAACTAACTTCGATAGTAGGCAACGTCGCGGCAAAACGTTTTCCATCTGTACTGCGTCTCCATACACATATGCACACACATACACTTGCTCGTGTTTATATACATACATGTAGATACATATGAATGCCCAAAATTGGAGCCTATGCAAGCGGGCAAGTTGTGTATGACTAACGAATCGTATTGACCTTGTCAGCAACATAATAATAATAATAATGAACATGCCAACAACGTCATGCCCCCCTCGCAACATGTGGCCAACATTAGCCACGCCTTGCCTGCCGCATTACCGGTTTCTTTCTTCAGAGATGCGCAAGCTGCATAAAGTGCCAGCCAACACGTAACGATGACCAAAAATTATTATAATAAATTAAATATTTTACACAAATATTTGAATCATTGCATTTCAAGTTTTCGTTCATTTTCAAATAGGCATGTACAGCAATCAGTTCGTGTCACTGCACGCGCTCATCACCAGATTGTAGCGCACATCATTCAGTAATTTTCAGTAGGGCATCACACGTAACAGGTTGCAACAGGTAATTCTCAAAGAGAAATAAAACATATGCCAAAACATAATTTTGTTGTGACTAAAGGAGAAACCTGTAGGTCTTGATTGGCACTATAAATGGTGCTAAGGTTGATTTTGGGCAATTGTTCGTATTCAAGATAATTTAAAAAAACCAAGACATTCGCACGCGACTCAAACAGAAGTAGTTATTTTTTCGACCAGTTCTAACACTGATTTCGGCAAAACGTGAACAATAATTTTGATGCAATTAATTTAAAAATGTAATGCATTCATCTAAAATATGTTTCTTGTTTAACCTCGTGTCACGGCACGCGCTCATCACCAGATTGTAGCGCACAGCCATTAAGCAATTGTCAATTGAGCGGAGAACAAGAACAAGACAACAACAAGCAGCACACGCAACAGGTTGCAATAACAACAATAGTAAATAACCTCCAAAATATTGGAACATGGATAGATTTTGGCCAACATGCACTGGCATAAACTGTTGGTAGTATTCACTGTAGCGGAAATCTAGAGGAAATGAGCAGGAATTGCTAAAATTAACCGGATCTTACTTATACACATGCACATACACATATGGTAGGCAATACGTGTGCAATTAACGATAAATATCAAGCCAATTCTATATTAATAATTATTTATAGCAAACGATATCAAAGTACAAGCAAAACAATTAGCAAGATTGCAGATACTGTTTATAAAAATAAAGCAAATTGTTTAGTTTCTTTTTACCAAATTAAGTAGGACACGAACAGTTGAAGTTCACGAGTACCGTGTACACGCACGCAGATACACACACACACTCACACACACATAAATACACTTGTGCGCCTTAAGCTGCTTGTCTGTCTGCCTATCTGCAACTTAGTGTTGCTATTGACTAACTGCTGTTCTTTATTTATTTCGACTTGTTCAGCACGTCGCTGATAAGGCGGCTTAAAGTTATGGAAATGTTGAATGCTCGCTCGTAAGTCAATGAAATTGATACATTGGACAACACACACACACAAACGGTCGCATTCATTCTTTATTGAAATATGTATGCATAATTTATAGTTATAAGCTGCAGCTTACTTACATCTCTTACACGCTTTTCGTAATTTACTTTTATTAACGTTTTGACATGTTCGTTTTTTGTTATGCCGGCATTGTTTACATTAGTGCTTGTACCGATTTTAATAAAATCGATTTTTTTATGGAGGAAAAATGAGTGAACAAAAAATAGTTGCTCACTGAATTGAGCAAGTGAACCTGTTCCTTTCAAATTGTCCTTCATATTCTACCCAGTTGTTTAAAACTAAAACAATTTTGTTCTTATTTACATGAAAGTACGTGTGTATATAAACATTCACGAATATATACCAAAACAATGTACATTTAATTCATGTTCTGCACTGTAAATGTTTAGGGTTTTTGCCTTTTGCTCTTCTTTTTAAGGCACGAACTGTTTTAACTTTGAACAGGAAGAACAGGGGTTAAGAAGTCCTTTATTTTTGGCTCTTTTGGCATCCATCATCTTCTTGCTTTGGCATCGTCTACGTAAGATGAAAAACTTGTTACATTTATGCATTTCAAATTAAAATTGTATTCTTAGTATTAAATCAAAACTTAACAGTTTTTAGCAAATCAAATTTATAATTTAAATTACGCGCACAATTGTCGACATTATCGTGGCGGTCAGGCGATAGTTTTCATAGCACTTTTTTGTGTCTGTTTCGTTAGCGGTAGTCAGACATGTTAATGATAACATAGCTTGCTAGTACACAAATGTACCGAAAGGTGTCGCTGCTGCAGCGGCGCCAAATTTAAAAATTAAGAAAACGAAGGAAAGGAAGAAAATAACATAAGTATAGTTTTATATAAGAGAAAATTCAATTAATTTATTATTTCATATATTAACTTATTTATTGTAGGTCAAAGTTAAAGCTTAAATATAATTGCACACTTATTGTATAAGAATCGTACTGAACTCATTTTAATTGCTAGCTTGTTTTTGTCGTTTTTTACTTTTTTTTAATTAGTATTATTGTTAATTGATATTTTTATTGCACTATTATTTGTAAGAATGTATTTGAAAATTAAGTGCACTCTATATATTCTAAAGGTCAGCATGTGTTTTTTTTACATTATTATTATTTGATTCAATTAATGACTGATTAATGTTTGCGATAGAAATGCGGTTAAATATAATCTAATCAATAGTATATATAGTATTAATATATATATATTTATACCCGTTACTTATAAAAATAAGTAAAAGGGGATATTGTATTCGTTGCAATGTATGTAACAGGGAGAAGGAAGCATCTCCGACCCTATAAAGAATATATATTCTTGATCAGCATCAACAGCAGAGTCGATATAGGCATGTCCGTCTGTCCGTCTGTGTGGGCGCCTAGATTTCAGAGACTATAAGAGCTAGAGCAACCAAATTTGGCACACAGACTTCTATGGACCCCACGCAGGTCAATTTTTTTTTTTTTAATTTTTCCGCCTCTGTAAATCCACACCACACCACACGCACAATTTTCAAGATATTAAAAGTTTTTTTTACTAATTATTGTTAACTACTATTATAACCTATCTTCCTACTAAATCGTAACAAGAGCGGACAAATAGAAAGCAATAAATAATATTTAAAAATTCATTAAAATAAGTAACGGGTAACCTAAAGTCGGGCGCTCGACTATAGCCTTTCCCACTTGTTTTTTAATATATAGTACATATATTATACATAGTTGTTGTTGCTGCTGCTGTTGTTTGTTTACAATTGCGTCCACGCGACGGACAAGTGATTGCCGTGTGCCGATTACAGATGTTGATTTGTGCCTCCAATTCATGAGAACTGCATAATTCGATTCGATTCGAATCGAATCTAAAGATTAAGTTCAAAGGTCACAGGCACACGCTCAACACACACACACGACCGACTTCTCAGATTGACGATGATGATGATGCTAATAGGGATGATGATGATGATGTTGTCGTTTGGGGAGTGCAACGTCCAATGTTCAATTTTTTGGGTGCGTTGCCAAGGTCATCGCTGCCAGACAGTGCGACGTCCTCAATACTCGCAGTTCAAGTGTCTAATTCACAGTTTCCAAATCACAATTTAACCTGCACCCTCCACACCCTACCCCTCCCTAAATGATACCGAAACTTTCCTCGTTCACTTATTTATTTATTTTTTTTATTTATTTTTGTCTGTTTTTTTGTGTGCCAAACATTGACCTTGACGAAGGCCTTTCAACGCTGCCGACGCGTCGCTTTGCACTGTGGCACCTTGGCAAATTTCGAGCACAAATTGAATTCGATACAATGTCCACACAACAATTTCTAAAAATTGAAGCTTTCATAGAGAAAGTAAACTTCTAAAGAAATTTTATCCTCATCTGGCATTACAATGTATTTATAATAAATAATGGTTATAACAAAACAAACTTATATTTTATATTGTACAGTCAAACAACCCTAACTCGAATCACCATTATCCATTTGTTCGATGGTGAAATTCGACTTATAGAAGTTCGAGTTACGGAAGCAAAATTTTATGAAATTTAATCAGTAAAAGCTATGGCCACTCGATTTTGTTCGAGTTAGGGAAGTTCGACTGTATTTCAAAGAATATTTAAGAAATGCTTAGGATAGAAAATAAAAGAAAAAATATCATATTTGCTTTGAGTTGACAAGTAAATTATCACTCTAATAAAGCTTCTTGACAAGTTGTTGAAGACAAAAAATATCATAAAATTCTAACCTAAAGAATTTTAAATTATGAAATCATTTTAAAAACGCTTTAAAAGCTGAATCGGGTTACAATAAAACTTTGTTTTTAGAGTTAACAATAAGGAAAAGAATTGTTTTAGAAGAATTTTCGTGAGATCTTCAGAATTATACTATCACAATAAGTGATATTAGAAACAAGTTGGAAAATTCTAGACTAAAAAAAACTCAGATGGCATTATAATAAATTATGCACCTGAGCTTCGAAGACACTACGAGTTTTGAGCTGGAGCTTTAAGATCAGCATTATAATATATCCTAAAAGAATCATTATAATGTGTAAATTTTTTTAAGATATAGACAATATTTTTAAAAGCAGTAGAAGAATTATTAACTTAAATTTAAATTAGTTTCATTATTGCATAATTTAATTTAAGATAGATGTTAAGAACTCAAAAGTACCATTGTTATCTAAAAATATTAGTATTAAACTCAATTAGATTTTATTAAATATCTTTAATGTAAAATTTGGGAGTCACCAATAACGAGCATTGGACCACTGTGCAGTGGACTGTGGAGTTCAGTGGCTTGTGGCCCAAATGGCATACTACCAATATCTGAGGCTGCTATTGGTAACACAAAAAATGTGTCTATGTCCGACCTGGCGTCGGTTAAGCCTCGGTGAAGGTCGGTCAAAAGCCGAGGGATCCCAATGCAAGTGGATGGGGGATGTCAACGACGCGACAACTGATGCTGCTACATAGATATATTGATGTTGTTGTTGTTGTTGTTGTCAGAGGTCAACTTGGTCGTTCAACAGTTTATTGACACTCGCGATAATTTCGAGTTGTTTTATTTATATTCTTTATGCGTTGTGCGATAATCCTTATTTATTTTTATTTGGAGACTGCCACGAAAAAATAAAAATAGAATGATAAACCATTATTATCATTAAAATAAATTAAAGAAAAAAAATAATAATACTATTAATAATTATATAATAATCAAGGCTTAAGCATGAGTCATTATTTGAATATAAGTTGTGGTTTCTTCATCAGATCCCGATTCGTTAATTATATTGATGGAGAATTCCCCTTCGGTAACAATAGTTATAACATCGTTCTCGAAAAGATCTATAGTTATATCGTTTGTATTCACAGGATCAGTCTCTTCCTCTTCCTCTTCACTCGTAGTATGCGGATCTTCCACAGGTTCAGCTACATATAAGGAAAGAAAGAAGCAAGGGGAGTATATAGAATAGTTCCACTTCCCTCATCACTTACCTGACATTCTGAGCATTCGCAATCTTATCTTAGTTAATAAGGTTTATCTATCGTTCAAAAAGAAATAAGTTAACAATTGGAAATTCTCTGAAAGATTGAAAATACAGTTAAAGGCTACTAAGTTTCACTAATCTATTTGAAATGAAAAACAACAGAAATGTTTCCTAAATTGAAGTGAAGAAATTTTATTTCAAATCATTTACAAAAAAAAGTCAATTAAGCTCTAAAACTGTCAATTAAGGACATCTGCTTAAAAATTCAAGTAGATAAACAATTTTGTATATTCTACAACAAATATAAGAATTTTTCAAAAAAGAAGAACGATTTTATTGAAATCAGATGTAAATATATTGAGTTGCGAAAAATTGAAACCTCCTCTCAAAAATTGAAATAGAAAACATTTTACACACTTTTTTTTCGAAACTTCATACATACTCAAGCCAAATGAGTGGCAGTAAAATTAATAAACTTAAGAAAAATAACTCTATAAGTCGAATATCTTCATAACTCGAGCCTTTTCTTTGGATAATGGTGATTCGAGTTAGGGAAGTTCGACACTATATATTTTTTCAGTTTTGTTTGAAAAAAATGTGTAAAAGAGTAAGTAATTTTTTATTTTTCAAATTCTTTCATTACAAAATATTTAACAAGTTTTCTTTCGGAAAGGAGATTTTAAAATTTGGATTTAGAATTTAAATAATGGTTTTATTTGAATCTTAAATTAAATTTTTTTGTCGGTGTACAAAAGCGGAACCTGAAGTCTCGAAAAGTATGGAAATATTGAATTCGTCAAGCTTATAGGGAATACGAGTTGAGCTTAAAATCAAAGTTCAGTTTGCAAATTGTTTGTTATTTGTTTACATTGTTGTTGTTGGCTGCTGTTGGTATTATTGGAATTGCAATTGTAATTGTAATTGTAATTGTTATTGTTATTGCTGTTGCTATTATTGAGAGTAGTGTCTGGAATGGACTCTCGTCTAGGTTTGGTATCGCCCGCCTGGTACCCGTCACCCCGCACGCTTCTGGGTCAATAATCTGCGTCTGCGTCTGAGTCGCACTGAGTTGCTCTGGCGCCCGCTTGACGCGTAATCAATCAATGGAAGATCCAATTTTAGCACAAGTAAACAATATTTGCACACCCCCCAGTTTCCCTGCCACACCCGCTCTTCTCTTCTCTTCACTCTTCCCGTCCCCGCCCCCTTGACAATCGACCGTACCGAACCGAACCGAACCGAAGCAGACCGAAGCTTTTCATGCTGTACCGTCATCATCATCATAGATTTCCAATGAATCCATCCACAAGCCCCATCCATATCAGCATTCGTTCTCTCTCTCACACTCTCTCTCTCTCCCTCAATCTGTTTCTGTCTTTTTCAGAGTATTCTATCTGTATACTTGGTATACTATTGAAAGGAAAGTTTTTTGCCAGGCGATTGTGAATTTATCGAATAAATCGATCAATTGCACACATAAATGTTTTCGATAAAGTATTTAGGTCAGAATTAACAGTAATTGAGCAAAGCACGCATGCTTTAAGAGCAGCTTTGACCTAAATACGTATGAATAAAGCTCATTTGTGGCTTAGATACATATATTTCAGATCAAATAATATCTCGTTATTTATACTTAGTTTACACGACAACTCAAGTCAATTTAAATGAAGAATCACGGAATATGAATAAAGTTTAAGAAAACCCAATTAAGAATGAAAAAAAATATAAATTTTGAAATTAACAATTTTAAAATTCCATTTAAATGATACAAAACTTTTCTTAACCCATTAACCCATTTTAGGCTAATGGGTATTTAAATACCCAAAAAAGGGTTGACACTTTAAAAGTTCTAGCACGAGGCATGTGATCCAAAAATATAAGTATAAAAATTGAACAGTTTAGTTATCCTTGGTACGAGTATACCTGTAGTTTTTTACAGGTGAATATCTATGTTTTTTTCTGCATAGAAAATGTTGACGAAAAAAGCTGAAAAATTTATGGAAATCGAAAAATAAAATTTGAAGAAAATTTTTTTTCTTTAAACTTTAATGGTCTTCTAGGCATACATTTCAAAAAATCGTCAAAATCGTACCAGCCGATTTATAGGCAGCCTTTCAACTTTTTAATAAATCTGCATCGAATCTTTTTTATTATACAAAAATTGGACAAAGTCAGGGTGTGCGAAGACGTTAGTGGTCCACTGTAATTTTAAATAATATTAATTGTAAATTTGGTTATCTAGTTTTAGTTTTCAAATAAAATACAATTGTTCATCAATATTGATGGTCTTTTATATTGTAAGTCAAGGTGCTTTTAGGAAATACACAATTCGCAATAAAAAGTTTTGTCAGTTGTACTGACTGTGGCTAAATCAGGCTGAGCTGCCTTATAAACTTGGTATACAGGTCTTGCTCATCGCCTGTTTGGACTTTGAAACGTGTTGCGTACACAGTGCACATCCCCTACCTCCCAGCCCCAACCCCAACCACGATCCGCATGCCCTCCCCCTCCGCCCCTAGTCATTTAAGTGTAGACACGCTGCCGAAGCCGAGGCCCAACGATCGCTTATCGCAAACATTTCTCTCTCTCTCTCTCTCTCTCGCTCGTTCGCTCTTGTTCGCTCTCGTTCGCTCTCAGTGATGCACTGGAGAGAAGATTGTGCTAAAAATAGGGGGGTCGCTGTTATTACGAGTATTTTTATTTTTAATAAAAACTAGATCACGTTGAATGCACGTTGCCGTTGTTTACGTTTTACGCCCACAGCGCTGCAGTTTCCGTTCTTCGTTCACGGCTGGCTGCAACAAGCAACAACAACAAGAAACAACAGCGACAACCAAAACATAAACAACATTATCGGAGAGCAGCGCGTTTACCGTTATCAAAGCACCACTCACACAAGCAAACATCAAATACATGCACACATGCATACATACATACATATATGTACACACGCCAGTGTATATTGTATGCGTAACAGACGATCCACAACAAGCCAAGGACCCGATTACTAATACATGCGTACATACATACATACGAACCACACTTAACACACATTGTGTACCACAATTCGTACTCATTACATATTAAGGCAAAATGAGCAAAACGATCTTGACTTAATTTTTTGTTGCCAGTTTTGGCACTTGGACGCATTAAGACGCAGAGGGAAACCCCGTTTCAATATAATAAATAAAATAATAAACAATAACAAGATCGCTGATAAAGCGTTATCAGCTTGTTTTTAAAATGAAATGAATTTTGTTGTTATATTTACATATTTGTATGCGCATGTGTGTGCGTATATCGATAAGTCGATAACATCTGTATAATAATAGACTCTGTTCTAGTATGTCTGCTATTATCGACTGCTAATTGCTGTGGATTGCATTCAAATTGCCAACAACAACGGCAACAGCAACAACAACAAGAACAACAATGACAAATAAGATTACACAGGTTACAAAATGAGCAAGAGAGGGAGAATGGGAGCGGGAGAGAGGACGATGCCATTGTCGTTCACTGATGGATTCACTCTAGTTGTTTTTTTTTGTTTGTTTGTTTGTATTGTAGCATCTTCTTGTATACTTTAACCGATGATAACATACATATGTACATACATACATACACAAAATGCATTGGCTACTTCTGTATGTAGGTGTGCATGAGTGCGTGTGTGTGTGTGCTTTGTTCAACAGCAAATATTATTATTAATATTTTCATTGTTATAGTTAATAATGCTGAATACAGCACAAACTCACACACACACACACAGACGCTCACTCACGCACACATTGCACTATAGGTCAAATGGACCTTTTTTCAGATATAAATTAATAACTCGAAGGTTTTTCAAGTTTCCGTGTGCAGTTTTTTGGATATCATTCTAGATCGCATTTGGAAATTGTTTTCAAAAATCGGCGTGGCACTGCCCATCAACGCCTCTAAAAAAATTTATAATTTTTTTTTTAATTTTTGTTTTTTTTTTTTAATAAATATTGAAAAAGCATGTTTGTTTTATACTGTCTAATTATATTTTTAGGAACATATTTTGGATTTTATTTTCGGAGAGTAGACAAGACAAATTTTATTCTTATTAATAACATCGATATACCATTTTAAATAACGTACAACAGCATTCACTCTATCAGTTTTTCCTTTATTTTTCCGTTATGCTTCAAGCATACTGACATTGCTTAAATATAGGTTATGCGCTAAAAAGTTAAATTTTGAGAGAAGTGACTAAAAGGGACAAATAAACTTACTGTTATGAGTTTACAAGGAATTACTCGTCAACATGTATATAGTCACTTCATTTTTTTTTTGAAACTCTTCCCAAATAATTATTTTTGAAAGCGTCACTTTATGTACATTTACTACAGACAACAAGAACAATACCAATAGCACAGTTCTACCAACATAAAGTACACGCCACACTGATCACTATTCATCATAATTTGTATTAAGAAAGGTCAATTTTTAAAAATTGAGCCACTTGAACTTCACCAAAATATTTGCAATATTTATGAGTAGCATGTTTAAAAGCTGTTAACTTAACATTAACATTAAAATGCAATGTTAACATTTTTTACAGTTCGATGTATTCCTAATAGAAATGTAAAATAAGTTTGTTAATTAGCATACTGTTAAAAAATTAGTTTATATCAGAAAAAGGGTCCATTTGACCTATAGTGCATTTATGTGCTGCGTGTGTTTGTGGCAACAGTGACCCCTCGCTATTTATTTCTATGTGTCATGGACAACACTGGCTGAAAGGAAGATAGAAGATGTGTTTACGAGCAAAGTAAGCAAATAAACAACACATGAAAGAAATCAACACTTTTAAAAAATAACTGTTTGTTCTACATATTTTGTCGAATTTTAAATTGTTTATTCATCCTTTTTAAGTTTTTCGGGCTACTGAATGTTCCTCATGTTTTCATAAGGTTGGACACAGTGTGCTTGCATCCACCTACAAACACATACACGAATTATGTATTAAAATAAGTAGGCATGCATTCATACATACATGTATACACACATGTGTGTGTGTCATTTGAGAGATCGACGCAACCGTTACTTGGCTGCTGTGCGAGGCTGATGCAAAAGCAAAAGCAAAAACAAAATCAAGCCGAGGCTTCGTGCGGCGCTTGCAGCACACAAAGAATTCTTTTTCAATTTGGCTGTGAAACAACGAGCAACGATTGCCCCCAAAAGCTGAGCTGCCGTAAACCATAAATACAAACATACATACACATAAAACATATGTATGTATGTGCATACCGTAACTGTGTGCAAATTAAATGAAAATTGAACTCATTCAAACATATCAACTGCATATTGAGCGTGTGAAAGGCGAGTGCAGGAAACACCATCAGACTTGCCAAACAGTAAACAATAAATAAAAAAAAAATAAAAAAAAAAAACAAATCAAACAAAACGAAACGAAAGCAAATCCAAAACTGAGCCCCAAAACGATAGCAACAACAACTAAAACAAGCAAACAAACTCTGTAAGTGCCTTGAGTGCGCGTGCTTATGTGTGTGTGTGTGTGTGTATGTCAATCAGATAAGAACAAGACGAACTAGAGCTTATGCACAGCTTCAAAGTCTCCACAGTTGACGTCGCCGTCGCCGTCACCGTCCTCATATCTGCCTCTGTTTGTGTCTGTGTCTGAGTCTGAGTCGGAATCGGAGTCTAATTATAGCACACACCACGCTAAATATATAATTCACATCAATTTATACAAACACTGGCAAACATAGCAACAGGCAAACCCAAACGATACCCAACTAATTCATTGTGTGGGAGCGGGAGAGAGCAACACACACACACACACAGACACCCACACACAGGGTGAGAGCGTATGCCTGAAAGAGCGTGATCGAGAGTGAGAGCGTAGCATGTAATGAGCATAAGTTGAAAATTTCGTAATAAGCGAATGAACACGACGACACCAGCAGCTGATTGTTTATTTGATATTTGCCGATCAAGAGACCGAAAGTCGTAAAGCAATTGCAACGTACCCGATCATCGATTGACTGGCTGATAACAAAGGCAGAACGGGTGCAAGTACAACAAAAAAATTAAAAAAAGACAACTGACTGCAAAAAATTCGCCAAGCTTAGTCAGCAAAATATACCAACCCCCCCTTTCCGCCACACCACAGCCAAGCATTCCCTACAGCGATTGGGCGCCACAGAAAAAGAGAGAGTATAAAAGAGAGAGAGAGAGGGAGAGTGAAAGAGAGCGAGGGAGATAGAGAGTGAGAGAGAGCAGCAAAGAGCTGACGCGATTAACCCCACAATTGATCAACGCTGAGCTTCATCATCAAAGCGCGTTCCAAATCCAAGCCAGAAGCATCATCGTTAGGTCGTGCGCTCGACAGCTTTCTTGAGTCCTCGATTAAGATCCACACGCACCACAAGCACCACAAGCAGCAGTAGCAGCAGTTCGAGTTCCACATAGCGGCATATCCACGAAATGCAACAACATCGCCAAACATCGCGTGTGACCATCAATAAGAATAATAATAATAATAATAATAAGAAAACTCGTCGTTCACAAAAGACTCGCCCGCACACTGTCCCCGACTCTCTTGTCTTTACCGTGATCATAATCGACACCAATTAGCTACTGCTCTACATTTACATATAGCTATTATATCATCACTATTAATATTATTATTATTAATATATTGTAATTATTATTATTGTTCTAATACGTTAAATTTTTTTTGTTTGCACGAACTATCGTATCCCCAAACCAGGACAATTTGTTATCGTTTTTTTTTATGTTTATATATTTTTTTTTGTGACAAATAATTGTGATTTCTGAAACCGTGTGATTGCAAAAGAACAAGACAAAAGTAATAACAATTCAAAGAAAAAAACAATAAGAAAGTTCCTTAACCAACGTGATAAGTTTAAAGCTGAAAATCGTGCACAGGATCATCGGTAAACCTTCATTGAGATCGGAGTCCAAAGGAAATCATATTCAATCAATGCAAAAGTAAGCTACATATGAATATTACTCCTTCCTAATCGTATTGAATAGGATTTCAATTTAATGAATTGCATACTTCTGGAGGTTTCTTAGTTCACTTTAAAAGTATGCTACACTAAATTTTATGGATTTAAAAGAGCTTAAGAGCTCTAACAGATCGAAATAAAATAAAAATCGACTTGGAATCAGACACAGGAAAGGTTATTTATTGATCGATAGCCCAGTAGGAAAAAAAAACATAATTTATAGATCATCTTTCTATAGAAAAGTGTTGGTAAAAACTAAGAGATATTTGAAAACAGGGGAAAAAACGGAAAAATGGGACCAAAATTTGTATAATTATATTATTATTGAGAAAAATTACTGATAGTACCACAATTTAGTTAGAAGATCCATTAAATGAGGAAAACCACGTGGATTAAGAGCTTACACTGAAAGAGCCCAACGAAGCTAATCTTGCAAAGAAGACAACGACAACCGGGAGAATCCCACAATTATTTGTAACCCCGACGTTATCAGAGACCATGTTATTTTTTTGTTTGGTTTCCTTTGAATCGGTATTTCCCATGAAATTAAATGGTTTGTAATACATTCTATGTATTTGGATGATAGTACAGCACAAGACATTACAGCATTATCAGCTCTGAGGGCATTCATTCAAAGAAAAAAAAAAAAAAAACAAATCGAATATGAAAACTATAAATAAACACAAGCAAACTCACTTTTTTCTGTGTTTTTGATTATGATTTGAATAAAATTCATGTTCCAAATGATAAGCACACTGAGCTCGGGTTTATTTTTAAACATTGAAGTTTATGTAAATATTTCCTGGCCCGCGACGCAAACAAAAACAAAAACAGAATGTGAAAGGAATGAGCATGAAAAATACAATAATATTTGATATTGATAAGAAGTCAGGCACCAGACGCAATGCGATGCGATAGCATACATATGTATGTACAGACAGTGGTCCACTAATGTCTTCTTACACCCCAACTTTGTCAAATTTTTGTACAATTTCTATAACTCATTTAGTTTAGTTTATTTTTCAACTATTTTCCTCGGCTTTAAATGAAAAATATTGCGATGCAGAAATTTTTTTTTTCCAAAAATCTCTTCTCTAGTATTTTTTATGATTTTTTGAAAATGGCTAAAAAGCCACTTTTTGTATGAAAATTAGAAAAAAATGGGGTTAAAATAGTCATGGTTTGCAGTCATTCTTAGAATTGTTTGAAACATTTTTCTGCTTCAAAATATTATTTTAAAAAATCGAGGATAAAAGTTGAAAAAATTGAATTTTACCGAAATTCTAAATTTTTAATGGGTGCTTAATGGGCTAAAGAAATTTATGTATCGTTTAAATGGAATTTAAATTAATAAATGATCCATCACTTTTATAATTCGATAATTTAGTATATTCTTTAAATGAATGATAATTTATAATTTGCATTATGATTTTGCAGATGATTTTCGCACTGCCAAATTCATGTGTGCTGTCACTGCTTGCCACAGTTGTGTTTGTGGCATTCAGTTATTCACTGGTTTCCGGCCTGCCTGTTAGTCAACCACCCGAGGGAATCGAATACAGGAGATATTGCAGCACTAATCTGGGCGATTACATAAATCTAGCCTGCAAAAATAAAACCAAATCTCTGGGTGATGCCTTTCGTGAGTAACTGTACTATTTACGCATCGTTATCGACAAACAATTAATTTTTTAGTTTTCTCTTTCTCTCTCTCTCTCTCAGCGGACAGCTTTGGAAAGCGGAGCAAACGCTTCAGTCCCGATGAGACATACTTTAGGCCATTGTCCAATGGTCCAATCCATATGTGCTGCCTTCGTCCCTGCGGTTTAAAGGAGTTATCTCAATACTGTGCGGAAGATCAATCCACACAATCATCCGATGATCCATAGATCAATAGATTCTTACAAAATTCTCACTCACTCACCCTCTTCCCTCTTCCGTCACCCACACACTCACATTTCCTTCTTCTACTCCTATGTAAGCCAATATGCCATACACATACACATACACATACACACATAGAAATAGACATAGACAGCCCATACACTAAGTATATACATATGAACTAATTTAAGCTATGCACTAATAAAATTTTATACAATTATGAGAACAACACGAGTATACATTGTATGAACACCCTATGAAACAGGTCTTATTTACATATAGCGCATTGAGATTAATGCAATCTATGCCACTTGATAAGCACTTGAATTATATCCAGAGTCGTTTAGTTTCTCATCTGATTTACTCACAAGCCAGGCGAGATCTCTATCTATCTTTATCATAGATCATGCTTCAATAGCAATAAAAAAATGTCCTTTAATACCCTGTAATCAATAAATCATCTCATCACAACTAAATGCATTTTTTAATGTAGAAATCTGATTGTATAATCATGTCTTAGATATAAAGCTGTCATTTAAATGTAATACCCTGTATTCATTAAGACATACCTATAATCACTTTTTTATGGTGTTCAACTACACAAAATTTAAGGCATTTTTTAACCAAATCCATAACAGCACTTGCAATAAAATAAAAATCGACTAGTACATACCCTGTTTTATATGCTTAAGCGATGCAATCATTTATCCTAGATTCCAAACTAAACAAAAATTGTGGTTTTCTGTTTATCTGCATGCTAACATTTTGAACTGTAAGCTGCATATACCCTGTAAAGTGGTTAAGAGCAATCACAACAAATTCTGCGCTTGTCAAATTTGATTTTCACATATAAAATCACGTAAATATTAAAAATATAAAGTCTAGCATATACCCTATAGTCAGTATTTTAACCAGGCTCATTATAACGCTGCCCTTGTTGATCATCTAAAATGTGATCGATGTAAAGCAATTAAATCTTCTAGTTGAATTGCTGGGGCTCGAATTCCACTTCAACTGAAGCACACTTTATTTATAAGCAAATTAGCAGAATTATTACAGTAACTATGATATACTATGTTCAAACTTTATTTAAATTACAGGGTATCTATCTGAATATACAAAACGTATGACGAAAATCAGACTTTGTTTACCTCGAAATACATATATGTATATAGTATAGTACATAGTTGTTGAGTATACATTCAAATAGTTTTGTCCTCGACCAAGTCACTAGCTCTATCGCTGTCCCTTTCCCTTATTATTTGTTTCGCTCGCACTTGCTGCTCATTAGAGTCCTTTAGCTGTTTAACCTACAAAAAAGTTGCACAGAGAACGGCATTTAACATCATTGCCATTGGGTGGAATTTCAATCTATTCATAAAATACGCAACGTTGACCTTTTTACAACAGAGAGGCTGTGTTAACTCCCACCTCTCTCTCTCTCTGTCTCTCTCTCTCTCTGCACCCCTCTCTTTCTGTCGCTTGACATATGTGTGTGCGAAACCTTTTGAGGAAGGACACTGGACACCGCTGAATGGGGTCACATGACTGCAAATTATGTCACAGGCGGCAATTTCAGATGATTTTAATGATGGTGAAAATCAACTACACATGGGAATTGACCCAACCCCAACCCCGAACCCGAACCCGTGTCCATTTCCCATTTTCCATTTCCCAAATGCAGACTCATCGCTTCTGTGATAGCCGATGCCTCTCTGCAGATAATCCGTCGATTGACACGAATTTACCAACCTCTTGTTGTGTTTGAGATTTTAACTCATTGAAAGTCAGCCAAAAACGATTAAATTTAATAAAGTTCTGATAAGAATGTTCTAGGCAGGGATTAAAACCCTAACTAAAACCGTAACCTTTAACCGGTAAAAATCGATTAAAATGTAAAACCGTAAACGAAAAAAAAAATTTTCATTTGACCGAAACCTTAAAACCAAAGCTCTGTGAACCGAATAATTTTGATTTTTGATTTAAATTTTCTTATGTTTAATCTTGAATTTTTATTTGCGATATTCATGATCGAATTTTCATAGCACTGAGTAAGCGCAAATAAAATAAATTTGTTAAATGAAATACATATGTTTTTGCGAAAAAATTTTTGTTTTTTGTGAACCGAAATCATACCGGTATTTCAAAACCGAAACATACAAAAACCGGTTCACCATTACGTAACCGATAGCCAAAATTAAAGAAGATTAATGAAAAATAATTTTTACGTAACAATTTTAAATTTCAATCGGTTTCGGTTAGGGTTTTAATCCCTGGTTTAAAGTAAGATTCACAATCCGTCTAATTGCGATTATATGTATATATCTATATAAGCTGACCACTTGTTGTCTTTGGCGTTGCCAGACTGACACAATTTATGCTAGCTTACAAGAAAGATGAACTTTAACGCTGACTTAACAATTGCTCACAACTTGTTGACAAAATGGATGGACCCTAGCTCTCCCTCTCTCTGTCTGTCTTTCGCGCTCTTTCTCTCCTTCTCTGTGTTAAGTGTATTCAGGCTGTAACAAGAGCGCACCCCGAAACATTGCGACATACAAAGAAAAGGGGCGACTGACATCTTTCTCCCCCTTACCAAAATGCTCGTCTATCTGTCTGTCTGTCTGCGTATGAGTGTGTGTGTGTATGTGTGTTTGCCTTGCCTTTGTGTTTATACGGAAATTGCAACTGAACTGGGAAGCAGGGAAGGAAGGGGAAGGGACAGCAGCAGCAGGACTAAGTCACAAGGAGTAGGAAACAAGACAAAGTTGTTTGCCTGGTGTCGAGAAGTTTGTACTTATTTTTTTGTACCCTTCTGTAGAGTATTCTAATTTAGTCACAACATAAGTAACACCTTAAAAGATACGTGGTAATTCAAAAATTATTCTTTATACAACAGTGAAATAAATAGCCCATTATTATTTATCTATATATGTATATAAAACTCTTTGTCCCGACAGACTGACTGAATATCTAACACATCAACGTGAAGCCCAAACGGTAAAAGATAGAAAGCTGAAATTTGCACACAACATAGATAAGATAATTTCATAGTGCAAAAAGACGGCGCGCCGCGGCGTTTTGCCAAATTCCACATGTAAGTGGGTCAAAATCGGGGTCAAAGGTCACCGAACTACTAAGTATGAAAAACTTTTTTGTTTCTTTAGATATCTTAACCAAACTCACAGATGGTATGTTTGGGACTGTCTCTTATATTCTGAAAAAATTTGGTGAAAGTCGGATGACTATATCATATAGCTGCCATAGGAGCAATCGGAACAAAAGTGACCATTAGAATCAAAAACTCTGTTGTTGTATGAGATTTCCTAACAAAACCCACAGATTAACTCTTTTTTTTTTCCCGCTAAATCTGGATTTTTCCCGCTGAATCGATAAATCTGACTTTAACCTAAGTCCAATTACCAGGGAAAAACATTACAATATTAAAGTTAAATAATTCCGTTTTTACAAAAAATGCTATATTATATAAATTTGTTAAACCGAACTACTAAAGATGTTCTTTTTAATTTTGCAAGCGAAGCGAGGGGGGGTTGGCCAGCGAAGGGAGCAGGGGGCGGAGCCTAATACAGTATTTATCATAAAACAAGTGGGAAAGTCAACAGTCGAGCTCCCGACTATAGGATACACGTTACTTATTTAAATAAATTTAAAATACTTTTTATTGCATGCTTTTAGGCATTTACATTGCCTGAAACCTAAATCAGCCATTACCACTTTTCATTTTGTCCGATCTTGTTATGATTTAGTAGGACGTTAGGTAATAATAGTAGTTAACGTTAATTAGTAAAAAATTCCTAATATCTTGAAAACTGTACAGATTGGCTAATAAACTTTGGCTATAACTGCCATAGGAATAATTTGTTGAAAATTAATTGTATACATCAAAAACTTATTCGATTTTCATCATATTGTAACTAAAAACAATAAAGTGTTTTCTTTTTAGAAGTCGTACTTTTTCTTAACATTTTCAAATAACTGAAGTGTATCAAAACTTTGGCAAGTCGAATTTAGCATTTTTTTTTTTTTAGGTTTTAAGATGTGGAAGTGAGATGGAGCAGAAGGAATGGAGACGGAGTATATTTCTAGCAGGAGTGGGATGTGAGTTGTTTCTTTTTCTTTCCTTTCCGTTTGGGCGTTTGAAAGTGACATTGATGAAACGAGCCCATGAACATTAGCCAAATATTGCAGAAATTTAGCACTAGACCGCTGTCTAGTGTATGAACACCCCTACGCCACCCCCACCCCCAACACCACACAAACACACACACACACACACAGGCATACAGTCAAGGGTGGTTGGGCGATGAAGCTGAAGCAACAGAAGTCGTACAAGGACATTGCCAGACACACACACACACACACACAAACGCTTTCTAGCCCCATTCAACAACTACCCGCCCCTGCCACGCCCCCACCCCCCAACACACCCACACACACACACTGCAATCCCTTCAACACCCTTCAACCGAAGTGAACCGAATCCGACCCCATTGAAAGAGAAGTGACACTCTACAAACCGTTTGGCAAACTCGCCGACTCGACTTCAAAGCAAGTCCTGGGCGTGGTCCTTCCCCTCTTCTCATTCTCTACCCCCCTTCACCACCCACACACACACACACATAGACACAGACACACAGTTGATTTGATTTGATTTGAATATGATGTGAGAGAGATTTCAATTTCCTATGATTAATTCTTTGGTTACAAACGGCATTAATCGGATGCTCGTCATGACACAATTCTCATATTTATCTTACTGCTTTAAATCATTGTTTAACATAAATGTAAATGTTAATCCAACCTGTGAATCTCCAAATAATAACGAATTTTCTACAAAAATAAAATTTAGAAGAAGTCATCATTATATACACATATGACAATATGAATGTGCTATAAGTCAAGGTGGATTAATACATGGTGATGTATTCGTTTGACGTTCCCTCTTTTTTCGGGGCACAAACGTCATCACGAGAGCATTTTCTATATATCTATCTCTCTCTCTCTCTCAGTCTCATTTTGACAGATTTGCCCCGAGTGAGAGCGAATACATCACCACTATAAGTTTCTAGTAGTTCAAAACATGATGAAATTATATAAAGGTGATGTATTCGCCCTCTCTTGGGGCGATGTCTTCGCTGACAGCTCTGAGAGAGTCTGACATGAGAGAGACGACCGAGACAGATATATAGAAAACTGGGTTTTTTATTGGCACAGCAAGCAAGATGCAAAAAATGCTTCAAACAATTTAGGAGTGAGCAAATAAAAATTTTCAAAAATTACTTCGCTAATTTTTTTTTATGATTTTTTGAAAATTGCTAAAAATGACTTTTTTGTACAAAAAGGAGGAAAAGGCGGTTAAAAAAATATTAAATTTTTAACAATTTTCAAAAAACCATAAAAAATATTATCAAAAATATTTTTTAAATCCTAGAATTGTTTGAAGAATTATTTTGCATCTGTACATTTTTTTTTTAAATCATTAAAACGGAATTTTAATGACATTTCCATTGTTGCCAATATGTTAACGTTAACTACGCATATAAGCCCCCAAATGTCAAAATGCTTGCTGTGCCAATAAGTATGTTCACCGGTTTATATAAAGCCAAAATAAAAAGCTGTGGCATGTCTTTCCTATAGTTCCTGTTGCATTTATCCACATTTGTCTCTTCTTTATGTCTCTGGGAACACAAACCAATCGTCGCCCCGAAAAAGGGGGCACGTCAAACTAATACATCACCTTGATATAATTTCATCATGGTTCGAAAAGCAAATCAAATCAAATTCTAACTACAGTTGAACTTCCATAACTCGAACTTCTATAACTCGAATTTGTCTCTAACTCAAGCTAAATGAAATTAATAGGCTTAAGAAACAGATCTCTATAAGTCGAATAAATGGTGCCAAAATACTTATGCCTATGACTGTATGTGCTAATATTGTGAGCGTGTGACGGCACAGGGTGTTTGCTAGTCGAGCAATGTTACCCTCATCAATCGAACGTGTTTCGCTTGGTTCTTTTTAATATGTAAGCCTTTTATAAGTAGTTGTTCGAACAACAACAAAAACAACAACAAAAGCAGCAGCAGTAACACACAAACACAAATGACTCTCAGCAGACGGGCAAACAGAGCAAGTACAACAACAACTGCAAACCGGTTCAAACCGGTTCAAACCGGTTCAACGTGTCGCTTTTGCTGACGCTCATGTGTAAGAGCATTATGCAATAACATTTGGAAGCGACAACTAAGAGAGCGTTCTCAATTTTCGCTGTCTTAAGTGATTTTGTAGATCAGCGGTGGGCATGAAATCTGAATTCGGGAGCACTGCAACAACTACAAGACAACGGAGCCAAATAGACAGAAGTTAATTTGGGAGCAGCCCCTGGCTCCTGGAGCCACTGCGTGCCCACCGCTGCTGTAGATGATACTATAATATTATGCGAATTATAATATATGAAATTTTTTCTATTAATTAATTAATAACATCATTAAAACGAAAAAGTTGCGTCTTAAAATGGCTACAAAAACCATAAAACGGGTAGATATTTTAAAAATATATTTTTTTTTTTTTTAATGTTGTGAACATTGCGGTTTACTTGAGGAAGACCACTTCGTTCATATGGCTGCCCCCGGAGGCCTTGCAGTAGGCCATTCGATTGTCCCAATTTTCCAGCACATTAAAACGCAACTTTTTAGTATGCCAACCTTTATTATTGTATCATAATTTAGTATTCAGTACATGGTATACTAATACAAGGTAGTGCTCTCTCGATTTTTGCTGTCTTAAGTAATTTAGTACTTTTTTCAGTCTCGCACTACTTTCGTATTCCTCTTTCGCTGTCAGAATGCCTCGTGGAACGCACTTGTCAGCCAAATAGCGCGAATTTAAAAAAGGATTGAAAAGAAGTGGCGATTTAAGTTCTAAAATAGCATCCAGAGTTGAAATTTAAAAAAAAAAAATCACATGAATTCATATACGACCGGAGGTGTAAACGTGAGATTAAGCGACTTGCTGTTAACAATCAAATGTTTTGTAACGAGATCCGGCGTCATTTGAAGCTCAATGTGTCTAGGAGACGGGTTCATCAGCTTTTGGTTGAAAAAAGTCCGATAAATATAGTTTTTGGGTGCATGTACCCATGCTATTACCACGACACATAACCGTAAGTTTGGCACATCCGCAATGTGATATTTTTGGATGAAAAACAGTTTAATTAGTATTTGCGTGAATCTAGGAAGCCCCGAGAAACATTACACAAGTGGAACTTTGGCGGCGGATCACTGATGGTTGGGCTGCTTTTTGATATGCAGGAAAGCCTCGCCTTGGTTTTATTCCAACAAAAAACAAATTCCAAGATCCAAACCGAAATGCTGAATCAAGAGTTAATAGACTTTGCCATAGAGCAATGCAATTTTTAACGAAGGATATACCAGTTATTCAGTGCCCGGCGATTACTTCTGACTTAAACTTAATTGAGAATCGTTGGGAAATTTTTTCAGCAAGAATTTATAAGAGTGGACAACCGATTGACAATGTCAAACAATTAAGAGAGGTTTTGGTTGCACAGTGGAAGTTAAGAGGCCATGTACAATTAGAAAATCTAGCGGACTCAATTTAATGACTAAAGGAAAACATATATGTATATTGCTAATATAATACACAAGCGTTGAATACAGAAATAATTATTAAGATTAGCAGTAAATATGAAAAATACGCACATACTTATTTTCTAAAGACTGTTTAAAGTTAATGTAATATTTTTATAAGTTTGTATTAAATGAAATATAATTATTATATTTTTTGTTTGCTATTCATATAAACAAAAAATTAAAAAATATACTTGAGCTGATTCGGTTTGTTAAAAGTATATTTAGTTTGAATAACATCTATCCACATATACTTATTTCCTGAGGTGCAATATTTTATCTTATTATTATTGATTTTAATGTGTGTAAATACTAATATATTTTTTTTTATGCAAAGTGCCGGGTATCTGTTAGTCATGAACTAAAAGAAACACACACAAGTGACCCTCAAGCAGCGCAGCAGCAGCGAGAGCAACAGACAAAAACAACAACAACAAAAGGGCAGACACAGAAATTCAACAACTGCTCACCAGAAACACAAACCGTTTCAAACCGGTTCAACACGTCGCTGTTGTGCATATGTGTGTGTGTGTGAGCGCCTGTGTTTCGGTTTCTGTTTCCACGCTCTCTGAACCGTCTGCCGTGAACCGCTCTCTGCTCTCTGTCTCTCTCTCTCTCTGTGTGTTCGCTCATTGCAGAATTGTAAGATGAACGAACGGCGCGTGGCTTGCGTGCGAGCGAGAGGCAACTATAAGCTAACTGTGATTGCGATTGCCTGGCACCGGTTCATAAATTGGTTTCTGCTCTGGTTTTTTTTTTCTTCGTTTTGTTTTGTTTCGTTGTTTTTCGTGTCGCTCTCGCTCACTCAACTGGTACGGTGCGTTTCTCTTGTTCAGTAAACGAACGATACTCAAATACGACGCACGCTTTAGCTGTTTCAACTAGTTGTTGTTATTATTATTATCATTATTAATACGACGATTATTATTGTTATATTGTCCGTTGATGGAAGATGTCGATTCGAAAATATAAGAATCCAGTCAACAACCATTTCATCTATAACGATGATATACGCAAGAGCACATGCAAAATCTGTTATTTCGATATGGCTGGAAGGCATTCGGAGAACCTGATGCGGCATCTAATGCGCAAACACCCGGCCACGTATGCCGAGGTGATGCTGGAGAAACAGCGTCGTCGATCAGCAGTTTTGAATCAAACCGGTTCAGCGACAGATACTTCAGCTTCAGCTGGTGGTCCGTTGTCATCCATGTTTAAATTCGAAACGGAACCACATAAGCTATTGATTAAATCGGTGAGCCTCTTTTCCAAAAAAATTTACTTATTCGGGCCTGTTCCGAATTCCGATAACGAGTCCAAATGCCACAAAACGAGTTGATTGCTGTTCCGAATTCCGAAAATCGACAATAATTCTCGTTTTTAAAACGTGTGCTGTAGAGTCGTCGGATTTGAAAATAAATGCCATTTAAAGCATTAAAATAAAAAATTATAATAATTTTAGAACCATTTAACATTACTACTTCAACTTTAAATAGTTAAAGAATTTTTAAAAATTTGTTTAAATGCATCGAGAGAATATATTTTATGAAAAACGAAACCGAGCTGTTTTGAACTACACTTTAATTTGCAATATTCAACCTGAAATACTTAAATTGAATTTTCGAAAAGTTTTTAAAACGAAAACTAGTAAAACTTTCGTTTCGTTTTTACTTTTTGAAAACGTTCGAAATTCGGAACAGGCCTGATTGTATTGTTATATAGTTTTTTCTTTTTAAAAACTTTATCATTTTGTTCAGTTAATACAATTACTTGTTTTCATTTTTTAACTATAGGAAAAATTGGAATTCAGACTTAATGAGCCTGGACAACATCAGGTAACTACATATACATACATATATATGACGAATATAAACCGATTAAATAAGCTAAGCTATTCAATTACCATTGGTCAAGGAGCCAACCCGAAACGAATATCGACATCAGTTGTTACGGTTACCACTTTCGTTCAGTTAATTTCGATTTACGTTTTTAATTACGGCATCTTAACATAACTAATTAATTAGACAAACTTTAGTTCAGGTTTTTATTTTTATTTATTATTTCAAAATCATGTTTGTATTTCCCCTGTTTCTGATTTAAAAGAAAAAAAAACTTTTGTTCCTTTATATACTTTACATTTATGTATCCTTTATATTAATGAATCTAAAGCTAATTTGTTCAAATACATTTAAATAGATTAAAGTTTGACTTTTTTTAAGAACTTGTTATCGTATGGCTTAAATCAGCAGACAAAATTCATTATTTTAAAATAAAAACCAAGTAATAATACTCAGGGGTGCCCCAGAAATCGCTTTAGCTTGAATTTGTATGAAATTTATGTCAAAATCAAGCGAAAGCGATTTCGGTGGCACCCCTGAATAAAATAGAAAATTTGTTTATTGCAATGTTATTATACAAAAATGATGTATAATTTTTTTAATTATGTAAAGAAGAGAATAATACTTGTAAAGATAGTTTCTCCTCCGCAATCAAAATTCTTTGTTATTAATGGATTTATTATTATTACAGAATCCCAATTCGAATACTTTTTCGAATGAATACGATGATGAGGACGAAGATCCGACGGGAAATGGACAATTCGAGAGTGTTTACCTAGCGAAAGCGGAGTTGCGAGACGGTCAATTGAATGACTCCAATGAATCCCTCTCCTATCAGGGAAGCCACCCCGAGGAGAGTGAATTTATCATAAGCAACTTGTCACCACAAACCTCTGCGACGCCAGCCGAAACTCCTGTTGCAGCTGCAACAGTTGCCACCACTGTTGCCACATGCAATGCCACCTCGTCTGGATCCTCCACAATAGCAACAATTGGTGGCTCCAACCCAGACGATGCCTTCTATTTGCAATATCTGGGCAATAAGTTCGGCAAATACTCTGCAAATACCAGGAACACAGTTCAATTCCATATTAATCGAATTCTTTATAAGGCCGATATGGGCTGTTACGATAATGCGGATGCATCCAAAATTTCCGAAACGGATATATAAATCGTTTACACTAAAAATATATTTTATTAAATGTTTTGTATTAGTTTAAGAGATGTTAACACATTAAGCTAGATGGATTCCATTGAATAACACCCAATAAGAACTGTTAAAGCTAAGCAAGCTGACTTTTATAAAAGCCGCTATTTATATTTTTTTAATTCTTATTTTAAATGCCAGTCCTGGGGGACATTTAATATGATTATAAAATGTATGCAATAAATAAAAGTATGGAATTTAATTTTATAATTGAAAACTTGCTTAATTTGAAAAATAATTATTTGTCATCTATTTTTAAGTAAGATGTATTATTGGAAGTTCAATTGTAAGGGCATGAAGTCGAATTCGTATTCGAGTTTAATTTTTTGTAATTATTGTTTTCAACGCGTTTAGACAAAACTTTTTTAGTTTTGTGAAGAACATATCCTTTAGAAATATGAAAATTGTCATATTAAAAATAACATTTAGGGTCTAAAAATTGGGTTTATATAAAACTTTTGAAGCAATTTTTTTGGATTTAAAATCTGGTTTTTGTTAAGTTTAATTGGGTCAGGTTGTTGATATATTTGAATATTTTATTTTGTGTTGTTCACGCCGTTGTATTTCATTTTAATAACAAAGGTAATGATTGGATATTGGTAAATTCACTAATGATTGGGATTATCAATTACTGGAGAATTCACCACTAAACGGTTGTTGGTAGTTGGTGAATTCAGTAGTGATTGGTGAATTAACTAGTCATTGGTTATTAGTGATTTCAGTAGTTTGGTAAATACACTATAGTGTTTGGATATTTGTGAATTTACAAGTGATTGAAATCTTCTGGTTATTGGTGAACAACCTAGTGATTGTGAACATTGGTGATACAGTAGTGATTGCTATTAAGACATTTGTGCATTCAATGGTGATAGGTAATGCAGAAGATGGCAATATGTAATATGTTAAATTCACCAATGAGTGGCATGGACGGTATTTTGAGTGGGAAAGCAATGGTGGTGAATGATAGCCACTAAACTCACTAGTCTCTCAGCAGTCAGCCGTAATAGAGGGACATCAACACAAACACACACAAACACTCACAAACACACACACACACACACTCACACACCAGAACTGTCTGGCTTCGTGAACGTTTAAGGCTTCGGCTTCTTTCTGGCTTGCCAACGAAATTTGTTGAACCTTTGGCTATAGCCTCAGAGTATCTCTACATGTGTATGGTATAAGTGTGAGTGTGTGTATATATGTGCATGTAGGTGTGTAAGAGTGTCGTTGTCATAGGGGCTACCCTGTGCACTAACCCCCGATTTGGCCGTGCTCATACCCTGCTGTTCCTCCTCTTCCTCCTCTTCCTGCCTCTGCTGCTCGCCCTCTCCACTCTCATTCTCTTGACGGTTATTAAAGGTTCATTATCAAATATATGTCGGATGCAAGTTGGTTGGTTGGTCGAGTAGCTGCTTGCCGCATGCTGCATGGAGCATAAATGGCAGAAAGAGAGCTATGTACACTGATAAAAAATAAGGATCTGAAGTCAAGATTTTGGTCTCAGAACTAAGAACTTTGGTCTACAAAATGCATCGAGAACATGAAAATCTTGAAGTAAGAAAACACTTCTTGGTTCTAAGAACATTTCAATCAAGACCAAGTTCTCATTTTTAAGATCATAAATTCTTATATTTTCAAGACTACAAATCTAAGTATAAGAATAAAACTTGTTTTTTTTTTAAGATTATATGCTCTTTATAAAGATAAAGAACTTTCGATTTTTTCGAATAATATTCTTAATTTTAGTAATTAGATCTTATAATGGTCTTATATTAAGAAAAAAATATTTAAATATAAGAATTTTATTCTTATATTAAGAACTTACGATTTTCAAGAATAATATTCCTAGTTTTAGTAATTTGGTCCTAAAATATTCTTATTTCAAGAACAAAATAATTAAGATGAATGTTTTTGATTTTAGAAAGTGGTCTTTGTTTGCAGTGTATGTACAAACATGTACACACATTCAGTTGAAATGCAAACAAAAAAACAACAACAATAAAAAACATACCAAAGCCGTTTACTTAGCTGCAATTCGGCTCACACACCTGCCGTCTTTTGTTGCTCTTGTAGTTGTTGTTGTTGTTGCACTTGTTTTTGTTGTTGTTGTTTTTGTCTCACACACACACACACATACTCACATTTGTACGCACAACCCTACAGAGGAGGCCAATGCACTGAGCTGAACCTTTTCTCAGGCTCTTTTTGATGCTCCAGTTGGAACAGGATGGAACTGGAACTGGAACTTAGTGGAGCACTTATCACTAGGAATTATGTAATGCCAGTTTACTAGGTAAATTAAGTGTCGACAACGTTCGCTCCACTAATTAAAGGAAATTTAGGAAGTAAGCGATAAATTAATAATAAAATATTAAAATATATTTAAGCATATGGGTATTTCCAGGATCGAGAACGCGACATTTGTACGTCTTTAAATAAAAAAACAAATGACAAAAGTTGTCATTTTCAAAAATGTTTTTTCACGTGTTTAATGCATTTTATCAACACTATTTTTATTATAAAGGACATGCTTCGGAGACTCGTCGTTTTCGAATTATTTATAGAAAACAATGCATCGCGAACGCGACGAAATATGGAAGTCATGTTTAACTTTATCTTGACAAATGCAAAAGACTGCGAAAGGTTGCGAGTAAATTTGGAAGAAAACACTCTTCAACCATAATAAAATAATGTAGCTTTCCATTTTAGAAATAATTTTTGTATGTTATTATCATTTTATTTATTTTTCAAATTTTATAAGTAAATTGTAACGCGACATCGCGAACGTGACAAGATTTTCACCTAATTTTTTCCAACAATTTGTTCATCAAATTCTATTGTTTATATCGAAAACCGGGTGTAAAACTCGTTTTAAATTAAACTTTCATTATATTTCTATGAATTAAAATGGTTCATGTTACAATTTTTCTGTCCTACTAAGTGTAATCCTTAGAATACAAACGGTCCATTTTGGAAATCAATTTTCAAGGAAATGGGCAAAAATATAGAAAAAGTGAATTTATTCCAATATAGGATCTATATGTTCAACCTATTGAGTTGCTTTTAGTGCATATTCCTTAAATAAATAACTTGAATACATTTTTGGAAGAAAATTTCACAAGATGTGAGTTTTTGATCAATTTTACGTTTTTGAGCGAGGTGGACCTTTTTCTGGAAATGCCCATATAAATAACGAGACTAAAAGTTATCTTATTAATTTAACTACCTGACATAATGTACATATTTACATACATATGTACTTACATGCCTTATACCAGCGGTGGGCACGCAATGGCTCCGGGAGCCAGCGGCTGCTAATGAATTCACAATGCCTTGAGTTACCTGATAGAATTTATTTATTTGTGTTGCAAATCAAAGCAGAGAATCGAGTCGAAATGAAATTAATCGATTATTTCATATATCGTGCAATCCCTAGTTAAAATACTTTTGTAAACAAATTAAATAAATATAGTAAGATGAAAATTAAATAAAAGATTGGACATTTTGAAATCTTAATTATGCTGAGATTAAGTTGGGATTGTTTTTATAACAGCAGATCAATGATATTGCCAAAGAAATTGTATGCATATAAAAAAGATTTGTACATTTGATATTGAACTTGAATTGGAATGTAAAATTGCTTGCGTTATTTTATAGACTCTTATCTGTGGATTAACAAATTCAGCTGAGGTTTGTCTTAAGTATGTTAAGGGTTGTTTTTCTTCCTTGAGTTTCTCTGGGTTCATTGAGAACATATGTTAACGGGATAAAGCCCACTAATCTGAGAGGAGTGAGTAGGCGAGAAAAAAGTCGACGATTGTGCTGATTGATTTGAGTAACGCTTAGCGGGGGATGGAACCCAATGGAATGGAGCAGAGTGGAATGGAATGGAAGTGGAACAGTTTCAGACTGAATAACAGTTGCAGTTATTCACAAAACACATGCAAACTAGACGTGTATATGTGTGTGTGTGTGTGTGTGATTGTATGTCTTTGTGTATGTGTGTGTATCCGCATCCGTATCTAAAAATGTAAGCACGTTTCGGTCCGAGTCAAAGAGAGGGATGCACACAGACACACACACACACCCATAGGTCGAGAAGGTATACGAAATGTCGCCTGACATTTGTTCCCTCTGCTTTCTATGTAATTCGCTTTAGTTTCTTTCTTATTTTTTTCCTTCACCTTTTTTTTTTGTGTAAATAAAATAGATGAAAATCAATTTGACGTGTCTTGAATTCTGTTTAAGGTTTAAAGAACTCGTTTTACAAAAAAAGATAAAAAGAACAACAACAACAAGTACAACAGGCGAAAGAACGAACGTAAGCAGAAGCCAAAGCCGAAGCAACAGGAGGCGGGGGGACTCGTCGTAGTGGGAGATGGAGGCGGAGGCAAATGCAAAGGCGACAGCAAGCTGGGCAATAAGTATGAGCGAGAAAAAAAAGTGAAATAAACTCAAAATGTGTGCAGCGAACATAGACAGCGAAAGGGAGACAGAGACAGCGAGCGGAGTGTGGGAAGATGGGCAGTCAACAAGGAGAGGGAGAATGGAGAGCGAGAGTGGTGAGAGTGGAGCACGCAGCGTGTGAAGAGAAAAGGGAGCACAGACACACACACATGCACATAGAGTAGCTTATTTATATTGGCGTGTGTGTGTGTGTGTGTGTGTTGAATGCTGGCGACAATATTTTTTTGATGAATAAAAGTCCAAATCTGAGATTTACCTAGCCTTAAGGGATGGCGCGTATGCTGGCTAACGGAAAGAGGGAGAGTTGGCGGGGCGCTGGGTTACGCCATTTAATAATTACATCAATTTTTGTTTATATCAAACATTTAAATGGAATAACAAATGTTTGAGCGCTCGACATGAAATGAAGAATACACAATTTGTAAAACTAAATGCAACCTATTTACTTACATACATGTGTGTGTTCCAAGGGCGTCGGCAGACGGGGGCATTCATAATTTTACACTATTTAGCTTCTGAAATCCACCCAGAAAAAAATATTTTTAAAGAGTCTTACAAAACTTTAAAAATGTTGTCTCCCTTAATTGAATCAGTAACTTTTTTTTTTAAATACTGATTTAATTTTATAAATAAAAATAACATAATTTTAACATTTCTTTTTTTTTTTGAATTTTACAATCTATAACTATATTTTAGCTTGATTTTATAACAGTGAAAAAATAATGATGAAATCATTTTCTTAAAGTAAGTAAAAATTGTTTTCAAGTTAAATGAGTGGCTTTGGATAATGTTGATTCCAGTTGGCGAAGTTCGATTTTATATATATTATTATTCCTGAACTAAAACTAGCTTATATCTTGTTCTCTGGTTAAAAACAACGATTTTTTCAATATATATCATTAAAATGTTCCGTATCTTCAAGATAAAAAGCGGGAGGTCTTACAGAAATAGTGACAATTGGGGAAACAGCCGCCGCTGCTTGTCAATCATTCAGTCAGTCAGTCATTCGTTCAATCAAAGCACAACAATGTACAAATCGTTAAGAACTAACAACAACAAAAGACAACCGTCATCATCATCATCAACATCGTCATCATCATCATCTGAGAAGGGCATCCTAGGGGCTGCTATGGAGAGAAGCAGGCAGGCAGGTAGGGAGGCAGGGGGAGGGGGTGACTGAGTGGCGAGGGGGGTGGGGGGAGGGTTGCAACACAACTAGAAAACAATAAAACGAGTCGAAAATGCTTGCAGCAAAGGGAGACGCGGCGACATCTCAAGCACAAAAGGCAACCAACAACAACTACAACAACTACAACAACAACAACAACAACCTTTACAACGACAACAACAACAACAACTAGAACAACTGCGGCAACAAAGGAGTCCCAGGGCCCAGTGAACTCGACAGCAGGCAAACGAACTGAGCCCAGCGAAACTATTTTTTTCCCGTATACCCTGTAAATTTGACTTGGCCCACTAATTGGGTATAACCAACTAGACAAGCAAAATCGATATAACATTATTTATATTCAAATTTAAACAGATTTTTGCGCTTCTAACAAACTCAAAAAAAAAAACGTTTCACTGTACATAAATGAAAATGTTTTTAAATATTTGAAAAGTCTATAAAAACAATATTTATGAAAACTAGAGATATAACATTTTTGCAGGGATTGAAAATAAAAGACGCTTCAGACGAGCAATATTTCACCGACACTTTTTGTCAAAAAGCGATTTTATCACTTTCGAATCAAAAATTCTTTTAATCGGGAGGGCCCATTTTATGAATAAAGGCATGATCATTTTATGGGCCATAATAGATAGATAATGAAGTGTAGATAAAATATATATTTAATGAAATGGACCCTCCCGATCAAAAGATATTTTCATTCAACTTTTATTTTTGATTTTTATTTTAAATGATGAAAATAACTCTTATTTTTCAACTTTTAAATAAAAATTTAAAAATAAATCTTATTTCATAACTTTTATCAAAAAAACTTATAAGAATTACAAACCCTGCATTATTTATTGTTTACAGGGTATTAATGCCGACTAAAGTGTCATATTTTGTATATAAACATAAAGAATGATTTCAATGTTATAAACAAAGTTCCTGATTACAGGATACCTGCCAGTCGAGTTCACACAAAGTGTAGCATTTCAATTTGCTTGTAGCATCTGCCCAAGTGAAATGCAGCCAAGAAGTTGCCTGATTTTGATTTTCATGCTGATTTCGAGTTGAAAAGGCGTTAAAACGAAGCACAAATGTACATATATGTATATAGGGCGTGTTCCCTATGCTAGATCTGAAATATATATCTGAAAGTAACCTATAAACATACATATGTATAGTCATTTCCACACAAGATTCACCTCGCCCAAAAATTTAAAATTTTTGTCCAAAAATGTATTCAAGTTATTTATTCAAGCAATATACTAGAAGAAATTCAATAATTATAAATTTTAAATTATTTAATTAAAATTATAACATATAGAATCTACATTGGAATAAATTCACTTTTTCTATATTTTTGCACATTTTCTGAAAACTGACTTTAAAAATGGACCGTTTGTATTCTATCGATTACACTTAGTAAGATTATAACATAATATTTGTTAATATACAGAAATATATTGAATGTTTCATTTAAAAGAAGTTTTACAAGCTGTTTTCAATATGTCGAATAAAATTTGATGAACAAGTTTTTGAAACAAACTAGGTGGAAATCTTGTCACGTTCGCGATGTCGCGTAACAAATTGCTAATAAAACTTGTAAAATAATTAAAACGATAGTAACATGTCAAAATCATTTTTAAAATAGACGACTGCAATATTTTATTATGGTTTCCAAATTACTCTTCATATTTCGCAGACTTTCGCATTTGACACGATGAAGTCAAAAACGACTTTAATTTTTTGTCGAGTTCGGTGCATTGTTTTCTACAAATAATTCGATAACGACAAGTCGTCAAATCTTATCTATTATATTAAAAATAGTGTTTGTAAATGTTAATTTTTGCCTATTTTTTAATTTAGTTTAAAGACGTACGAATGTCGCGTTCTCGATCCTGGAAATACCCAAATGCAATATTGAAATTAACCTAAAATGACTTGAAACTGTAAGGCGCCTTTTTTTTTAATGTCCATTTAGATTTTCTTAAAGAGTTATTTTTTAAATTGACACATAGTTTTAATTTCAAATCAAATGTATGTATATTATATTATTTTGAAAGATAAATTCAACAATTCTCAGTTAAAAAATGTTTTTGTTAATCGGAAAAGCTACAAATGCTATGGAAACCATTGGAATAGTTTCAGTTTTTAAATGTGTAATGCTCAGATAAAACTTTTCCCCAAGTTTTCCTTCTCTTTATTAAAAGTCTCAGATTTCAATCTAAATAGCTTCGAAAATAACAAATTTCAAATATTAAAAACAACAATTTGAGTCTAAAAAGAAAGAAATGAGTGCAGAAAATGATTAAAATTAATAGAATTGAAATTAAGTAATTGTTTAGATGATAAAGTCAACTTAAATGAAGTTACATATTATAGGTACTAATCGTTTTAAATGTGTTTTAAGGAATTCCCCTACTTACCTAGATGCCAATTGCTCTCTCTATCTCTTTCTTTGCATGCACTTCTCTTTCTTTGGGAAGACCCTTGACTCTGGTATGGCAAATGCAATTCTTGACAAACAGATATATTTATTTTTTGGGTTTTTTTTTCTGTATTTACCTGCTGGCACTTACACACCTGCCCCTACCCCTATTTCGAGTTTCTTTCTGGTTTAGAATGAAACTTCTCTGATTATGAGTAGAAGAACAGAGAGAAGCAGAGTTCAAAATTGTGTTGAGGAAATGGAAATGGAAATGGAAAAAGACAACAATTGCTTGATGGTTCGAGTAATTACAACGAATTTCAATAAGTATGTGCTGATGTGTTGCACACAAAATCCAAGACTAAAAAAAAATGAAACCAACCCTCTCTTGTCACAGCAGGAAAAACCTACCCCCCTTCTACCCCCCTATTCAGGACACAGTCAACGGGTGGCAGGCAATGAAATTCGGAATATCGTATGCTAAAAACCCGAGCAGAAATAGAAAAATAAGTGGGGTCAGGGGCGGTGGTAAAAGGGGGTTGGGGTGCAGAAAAGGGGGCATTGTGGTCGATGATACCCACGCTAATGTTGATTTCGATTTCGATGGGTTCTTTTAATGCCAACAACCCGCAAAATCATTTACGGGACTTTTAGCTTTCATTACGACCAAAAACAGGAACAACAACAACGACAACAGCAAGGAAAATGAACCATCTCCCGTTACACATCTTTCCGTTTGCCTGGTTACCGTTACAGTCCGTGGCTTAATTAGTTTAAGTGGCACCGTGCAATATATAAAAACATACATACCCATAACTACCCAATATGTGTATGTATGTATGTATGTATGTATGTACATATATTCTTAAGTGGACGATTGTTTGGAATCCATTGTGGGAGCACGTTAAATTTATCGATATGTCGATATAATTTTAGATTAGTAAAACATATTTATTTTAATACTTAATTCCATTTATTTTGTAATTATTCACCTTATTATTTACTTAACACAACTGGGGATTTTTTTTTATTAAATTTACAATTCAAAAGAGTTTTAATAGAGTTACTATTTATATTACAATATGTTTTTATAGAGGAAGCGTTTTTATATACTACAAATTTTTTATAATCTATTAGCACTCTTAGGAATTTCAAGTTTTCTAAATAATCTAAATAAATAAAATACAATATGAAACAAGTGGGAAAGGCTATAGTCGAGCGCCCGACTATAGGATACCCGTTACTTATTTAGGCACATATATTTTTTTTAGAAAATTTAATTAGCCATTACCACCTTTCTATTTGTCCGTTCTTGTTACGATTTAGTAGGATGATAGGTAATAATAGTAGTTAACGATAATTAGTAAAAAAAACTTTTAATATCTTGAAAACTGTGCGTGTGGTGGTTTTTTTTTATGATATACAGAGGCGGAAAAAGGCGTGGCAAAAATTTGAAACAAACTTCACCTGTATGGGGTCTATAGAAGTCTGTGTGCCAAATTTGGTGGCTCTAGCTCTTATAGTCTCTGAGATCTAGGCGCTCACACGGACGGACAGACGGACAGACAGACGGACGTGGCTATATCGACTCGGCTGTTGATGCTGATCAAGAATATATAAACTTTATAGGGTAGGAGATGCTTCCTTCTCCCTGTTACATACATTGCAACGAATCGAATATCGCCTTTTACTTATTTTTATAAGTAACGGGTATAATAATGTATAAAAAAAATATGCCAAAATAATAGGCTAAGAAAAACTGGCTTATATTTTGTTTCTCTTCGTCTTCTTCTTCTTTATATTCAATATCATTTTTTTATAATTATTTTCTTGCCTTTTTAGCCCAAATTCAATTAATTTTCAGTGTTATCTAATACTTTTTAGTGTTCATTTGTTGTTGTTGGTTTTTTTTCTAAATATTCCCAGAAATTCTCTTTTAAAACTCCATAGAGATAAGATCCACAAAAACCCAAGCGCACACACACACACACACACACACACATACACATACACATGCACGCACTTAAACATGTTGATATACAAACATTGGGGAAAATGCCGTAGAAAATGATTTTCTAATTATAGTTGCCCCAATGAATAGGAACAAACAATTTGTTTTGAGCCAAGGAATTTCAGTTTTCGCTCTCGCCTTCGCCTTCGCTTCCCTCCACTTCCCCTCCTTCCCCATTCCACATCCCCCATAACGCACATACGCTGACTCTCACTTTCCCCCTTCCCCACAAAGCGACCCGCACTAAACATTTGATATAGAACTGCTTACGCCTTCCAATAACTGTAGTTCAAGTGCGACGCACTTATCGCATGTCCCAAAGGGGAGGGTGGATAAACATAAATTCATACATGCATACATACACACATATAAACACATGTTTGTGTATGTGTGATGGGGGTATATTTTTGTTAATCGTCTGTGACAAAACCCGTTAGTTATCTATGCCAATCTTTAAAGGAACATAACTGTCCATTAAGACACAGTTTTAAAATCAGTTTAACTGCATACCTTTTAAATGATTTCCATTTAAAATTGTATGTTGCCCCTGAAAAAAACCAAAAAGAAGAAAAAAAAAAACAGCTGTGAAATGATTTCGATTCCCAAACGGCGATAAGAAGTGACGAAAAAGTAAAAATGCGTTTGTTCATTAATTGGTTTCATCGCACAGCGCCAGAGCGAAGAGCAACAAGCATAGCCAAGAGCGAGACCAACCCCCTCTTGAGCCCCCCCTCAAACCACATCCCTTAGAGACGACCACAGCGACAACGACACTTTGTGCTGAGAGCATAAACACACACACGCACATGTTAACAGTGAGTGAGTGCGTGTGTTTGTGTGTGGCGGCTTTCTCGCATGCAAGTGAAGCTGCTGCAGACGTTGACGTTGACGTTAACGTTGACTGTGACCGCAACGCCAACAGCAGCAGCAGCAGATGTACATATGAATTTTTAACAGCTGATAGCATTTGAAATTTATGACGGCGTTGCTGGCTCTCAAGCGAATTGAAGCCTCAGCCTCCCCAACGCAATGCTCTTACATTTACGCTCTCACGCACACAGGCGCCGCCTGTTCTCTTTGGTGACTCTCTTTGGCTAAGTAGTTTTGACTGCGCTGCCGCTTCTTCTGCTGGTGCTGGTGCTGCTGCTGCCGATGTCGTCGGTGCTGCCTCTGCTCTCACCGTTAAGTTGTTGCTGTCTGTCTGAGTTTGCGTTTGCCTGTGTCTTTTTGGTTTCGTCTGCCTTTTTGTTTCGTCGTTGGCGGAGAGGTGGGGAGGGGGAAGCTATCAACTTCCGACTTGGGGGATCACGCTGTCTGTCTTAGTTTGATCGAAGCTGCAAATAGAGTTGTTCTTGTTCTTGTAAATTGTTATTGTCATGTTGCTGATAAGCAACAAAACAGCTGACAACACCTTATGGGAGAGGGAGGAGATTTGGGAATGCAATTGTAAATATTTATGTGTCTGTGTGTGTGTGTGTTTGTGTGCATACCTGTGAACAGCTGCATTGTCTTGTCTTGTCTATGTCACTTACCAAGTTTAGAAGGCAGATAAATCTGCTTTAACCAAAATCCTTTTGACTTATTTTTTTTTTACTGGTATAAGAGCCCTTCAAAATACCTTTTCAGCGATACTTATATAGATCATATATGTATGTATGTAGCTTCTATCGTTTGGATACTGTGCGGGTTAATTTAGGCGGTTTTTTAGCGATTTCCTGCTAAACTAGGGATTTTTTAAAAAGTCGTAGAACAAACGATTCTAGATTTTTGATCGGGAACAACGGTTTGACACAAACAAACAGACTGACTTTTCATCTCATTTCCGGAAGGACACTAAACCGACTTAAACTTAACTAGGGATTTAAAATGCAAGCTGCTATTAATCAATTTAAAAAAACAGTACAAATGCAGCTAAAATTCAATTATCATTAAATCGTCTTAAACTGTTGTATAAACTTCTTTACTGCTATTGATCATTTTGATGTTTTGTATTTTTGGACATGTGGCAACGCTGTTATAAAATAAAATAAATCCCTGCTCAGCATAATCTATGCTTAATTGTTGGCCACCCTCCTCTTGTGTCGCTTCTACGTTCAACATCCTCCCCCCTCCCCCCGGCCAATGTTGACGCCATCCAACAACTGTACACACACACACACACAGACAGACGCACGTCTCTTATGAATGTGTGTGTGTGTGTGTATCTGTGTTTGTGCGATAGATACACAAGCGTTGATTATTAATTATGAAACAAAATAGGCAATGATTACTTCAAACGTCGACGGCGAAACCTTAGAAAGTTTTTTGGGCCTCACCTGCCTCACGACACCAATTACAATAGCAACAACAACAACAACAACAACAACAACAGCAGCAGTAACAACAACAACTACGTACAATGTCTTCGTATCTGGATTAGCCCAGAAAAGTAACTCAATACCCAATACCAATGGCAACGAAGCGTCTCAGAAATTTTCCAAAACGAACGGAACGAACAAACAAACGAACGAGCGTGCAAAATCCATAGAGAGGAGAAGGCAAAGGAAGAGGACGTGAAGGTGGAGGTGGTGGTGGTGGCGGAGAAGGAGTGGCTGGGCAAGAGGGCGCATAGGTGATGACATAGCAGTGGACAGAGGAAGCAGCAGAAGCAATGTTAAAAGCAATATCGTTGCATTTACACACACACACACATACGAACACATACATACATAAACACACAGGCAGGCAGGCAGGCAGGCAGAGCACATGCAAAGACACAGAGACAGAGACAGAGCAACATTTGATTGTCGGCTCCGTCGGCAATGCACAACAAACCAGTATAATTGCACAAGCATACTCACTCAAACACACACATACACATACATATGTACATATATGCATATGCAGACACACACTTGGAGAGACGGGCTAAAATTGACTGGCGAGTGAAGGGCGCTCTCTTCGGCCTAAGGACGAGACGTAAAACAAAACATGCGACAGAGCCAGTGCAGAGCACAGCAGGCAGCATAAAAATTCACAAAACCAAAAAAAAAAAAATAATAATACAAAAACCAAAGAAATAATAATCAAATGGAAGCTAAACATCAAGCAAGCGCAAGCGTCCCAATTCAAACGACAGAGCCGTCGACGGCCCCCCTGCCCTACTTCACTCCACACCACTTTAGCCCCCCACCCCCTTGTCCACTGTTGTTGGGGGCCAGCCACCACGCGGCTGAAAAATGTTCGCTCATTTGTATTATGTGTATATTTTATTTGATGTGCGCTTGTGTGTGTTTGACCTCGGCGTCGCTGCTAGCGTCAACGGCGACTTGGCGCAGCTCTTTGTGCGTTCGCTCTCTTTTGGCTAGGCTTTTGGTTTTCTCTTGCTTCCGCCCTTGTTACTAGTTGTTGTCGCTCAGCGCAATGACTTGTGGGACTTGTTGGCAGCGACGTCGTCGTCGTCGTCATTGTTCCACGCTGCCGTTTAACTATGCGCTTGTATTTGTAAGTGTTTGCGTGTGTGTGTGTACGTGTGTGCTATGGTCTCATTTCAAGATAATCGTCACACGAATGAGTTGTTTATGTTTGTTGTTGTTGTTGTTGTTGTTGTTGTTGTTGTTATTGCTCAGCTTGTTTTTGTAATTTAGCGGTTTTGCTTTGTTTTTTTTTTTGTTTGGATGTGTATACATATGTATGTATGTAATGAATGCATACACATATTTTTCATAGTTTTATAAGAGCATTTAAACTTCTTCATAATTTCACAATTTTTTTTTAATTCTTTGTTTCGCTTTTGGGTTTTTTCTCTTTGCTTTTTTTTTTCTTTTGTACTCTTTGCCTGTTTGCTGCTTAATGTTATTAGTTGTTATGTTTTTATTGTATTTGTCTTTTGTTTTTGTGTTGTTTTTTTTATTTTTTATTTATACTTTTCTGAAATTGTGTTTAGCATTTTAACCCATTTAAGTGTTAAATGTTTTATGTCAACAGGTTCTGACCCAAATGCAAAGACAAACAAGCAAATAGACAAATACAGTCAATCACGCAAGTATTGACACACCCTAAACATTTTACATTGTTTTTACACATACATACATATGTATATAATAACTCTTGTATAGAATTTACAGCTACATACATACTATGTAGGTTTTTGATAATTTCTTTCTTAATTTGTGTGACAATACTTTGGACAGTCACTGTTTGCAAGTAGTATGGACAAAGAGTAAATTTCTGATGGAAGTATTTGCATCCGGGATACGGAATCAGTTACGTAAATACGTAACCACTTGCACACACACACACACACACAAATTTACAAAGACAACCTCTTGCTAACTGAGTTGATCTTGGATTCAATTGGGGATCAGTTTGCTCTTGAGCATCTGATAGAATGGGGTAAGAGAATTGAGATGGGAGAGAGTTCATCTTGTTCATCTTGAAATCTGCGTCGACGACGCTGCTTCAAAGTGAGAAAAACTAATTTATGAATTGCTTGCATATACACACTTACACACACTCATACACACAAATGTACATACTATATGTACATATGTACGTTCATCATAAACAATAAACAAAAAGAATGGCATCAACGCTGACAGCGCTGCCAGCTCGTGTTGTTTTTGTTTGTCTGTTGCTTAATACAAAAGTAAATTGATATCAACAACAACAACAACACTAATAACAGCAAGATTTATTCAATTTGAATTCGAAATGCGCCGCAACAATTATTATTATTGCTCATTGTTGCTGTTTTTGCCAACAATAAGAACAGCAAAAACGAAAATCGTAAACAACAAAAACAATGTCAACGCTTTCATTGGCAGCCAGCTGCGGCGTCGACGTCGAAGGTGACGTCGCGGCGTCATCATCAGCATCACAACCAGTGCTGCCAATTTAGCTTTTTGCCCGTCAAATCTGGCTGAAGACCAATCGCGAATTTGCGAATTGCGGAATGTATGAATTCTGGCTTTTTTAGAAATGCATTGGCTTTCTTTCCACTTTTCTTAATATTGCCACTAATTTCGTTAAAACATATATAGCAGCAAATATCGATAGATATTTTTTGGCTATGATATGTATTTAAGCGATATTTTTTTTAAACGATAATATCAATATACATAATTCGGATATAATAAATTCGGATAAAAAATAAAATTTTTGATAGATTTGCGAAAAAATGTTAACTAACGCGATAAACATATATCAATTTTCGTTGAACTATACCAAATGTGTGTAAGAGTGGCTGCTTACTCATAAGTTGTTATCTATATTTGCCAATACCACCACCACTACTTTACGGCAAACTTTACTATAAAAAGTGCGTGTACGTGTGATTTACACATATTTTGCTATGCCAAAATAATATAAACAAAAATGCCGTTATACTTGGCTAAAGAGCAAAGTATTTAAGGCATGGCTTTGCAGGGATGATACGAACGAGAAAAGGGTCTAAACCACAGTTACTGCAAAGCTAAGTGATTTGCGTGATTTTTTTTTGTGCTTTTTTTCAGATTATGTTCAGCTTTTTTTTTTCTTTCCCGCTAATTAAAAACAGCCTTTTTTTGATAAGAAGTTGGCAGTACTGATCACAACACGCCTGCTGCTGTCAACGTCAACTTCAACGTCAATCGCTTACAGCGACGCGTCGCGACGCCTTTGGCAGCACACAGCCACTTAGCGCAGCAGCGACGCTGGCAGCGACGTTGACGTAGATATTGACTGCGACGTTAACTTCCGGCATTTTCTTGCTCATCATCTCAACGTTGAGGTTGTATTTGTTGTTGTTGTCATACAAGTTAACACACGACACGTATTGCAATAATATTAACAACAATAACACGCGCAGTAAGCAGCTTTGAAAGTGCATAAAATAAAGAGAAACATCAGAAAATGAAATGTAATCAAATAAAATACACAAGCACATACAGCTTACATATGTACATATATGTACAAACATACATATGTATGTAAACTGGTATACATGCATGTATGTATGTATGTATGTATGCTCATGTAACTTGAACAGCGTACCTGCCTTTTCCCTGCCAGCCTTTCAAACAAGATATCCATCGAAAATATGTTAAGAATGTTTCACATGTACATATGTACACAGAGTATGTGTGTGTGTGCGTGTGTGTAAGGGACACGAGGCAAATAAAAATCAGTCGAAAAACGCATTTAAAGCCACTCAAAAGCTAAACAGAAGACCATTAAATGTTTTTTCACGCCGTCGGCAACGGACACTCGATCAAGGGAGGAGGAGGAGGGGAGCGGACGGACACAGGCCACTTGCGTACTACACACACATTTTGTGTGTTACAGTTTCAATTTAAAAGGAAAATGTTCCCACACACACACACACATAAACACAAAGAGGCATCATCATCAATTTCTAAATGCAAAACCGCAATAAAAAAACAACAACAACAACAAAAACAACCAGTAAAGACCATAACAAATTTCTCAACACCGAAATATGAACACTCTCTCACACATTGATCTCTTAATATGTATATGTAATATGCAGCTGAGAGCCTGCCTATAAATACATACAAATATGTATAAAGTTAATCTTGCAGCTGATACTCCATTTGTTTAGAAAAGTGTATTGAAAACACAGTAAATCAAAAGAAGCCAAAGCCGAAATCGAAGTACACACGAAGTTAGTGAGAGCCGCAACAAACGAAAAAAGAGCGCCACATGCATACATACATATATAGAGAGCGAGCGCGTGAGCGACAAAGAGCGAGAGAGCGAGAGCAAGAGCAAAACCGAAACCAAAACGGTGTGGCTGGCGAACGTTGCGCTCTGTTTCGGTTAGTCGAGTGTTGATGATTTTATGAGATGTGGATGCGGATGTCGTTGGGAAAGGGGTGGTCGTTGGGGTGGGGGCATTTGGCAATGACGAGGACGACGCACGCACGTGTAACCGTTAAAAGAGTGAAAGAGTAAGTGGGGTGGCTTGTGGGTGAATGTGCGTTGTATCGGTCTGTCTGTCTGTCTGTCTGCCTTTGTATGTGTGTATTTACTTTGCAAAATAACAAGCGAGCGGTGAGATGGGTGACAAGATAATTGTTGGTAGCCGTGTGTTCAATGAGAAAGTGAATTGATCCGGCAATTTGCGTGTGTATGTGTGTGTGTATCTGTGTGCTTCACTGCTAATAGATATGCATACATATGTCTGTATGCATGAAATTGATAATCGTCATTTATTATACTTGGTACATCTGAATTATAATATTAATATTGAGTCAAATTCGTAGCCCTGAAACCACGTATCTCGTTAGACGTCGCTAGATAGGCGAATGACCTAACATTTTGACTCAGCAGTTATATCAATGTCACATCCATGCCAAAGCACACACCAAAACAAAAACAAAACAAAACACCAAAATAACAACTACAACAAAAACATCAACGATATTTCGGCCATTAGCCTCTTGTATAAAATACTCGCTTCAAGGTAATATTTATTTAACAATTTTGTTGTTTTCTTTTTTTTTTTTTTTTGGTATTTAGGCCATTGTACGACAATGAATATTTTCCTAAATATTTCTTAACTGAATAAAATTACTCAAAACACATAAATAATTAGTCATTATTCGCATAGAAAAAAAGTAATAAGTTTAAAGATTGCAACTTAAAAATGCTTTAAATAATATTAAGAATTTAAATACCAAAATCATAGCTAATTTAAAAATGTCAAATTTGGCACGCGACAAGTATCAAATACACTCGATATCAACTGTCAACTACACACACATATGCATGCGGATACAGATAAGATTGTTTGTCGTAATCTGCAATTACGGTACCGAACTGCAAACCTCTTCTCTTTACTTTAACATTGTAAATTGCTCGCTAAGAAGCTGATCATATGTTTCGCTCTCCTCCTTCCTTTCTCTCTATCCCTATTACAGATCTACATGAATGAGCTAAACCGAAATTCGAACTTTGAAGCATTCATTTTCGAAAGGAATTGAAAGAAGTCGAATGCGAAGTCGAACGATTTTGATTGAGTTGGTGCGCTCGTGTCACACTCATTCGCACAACGTTCATACGGAGTGACACGAAGTGAATGAGTGAGAAAGCTACTTTGTTGTGAGTTATTTCTAGTTTGTTTCGTGATTTCATATTTTATTTTTTGCTTGCGTATTTTCTGTTGTTGAATTTAAGAAAGAAAACAATGAAAAGCAATATACAGCGTAATATAAATACAATTTATAAAATCTAATTCTTATTATTAATAAGAGTTTTTAATCTAAGTTTGAATCCGAAAACATATTTTATTGGCACTGTCAATGTTGGTGGCAATAAAACAACGCCTCTCTCTTATTAACACAAAATATTTACTATATACAGCTTTTCTGTTTATTCTACCAACCCAGCCAATCAAAGTTAATATTTCTTTGCGAGCGACCCTAAGGAAAATTGCAAATGTTTGAAAAAACGCAATGACAATTAAAGTTACTAACGATTCGATTGAATTCGGCCATTTCTTCATTCGCACTCATTTCGATAAGTAGTTGTCATTTTAGAACTCAATGTCACTCAAACGAATTCAATTCAAAGTGTGCCTCGCACTCACTTAATTCGACATCGTTCAAATTAATTCATTTGAACTCAAATTTTGAGTGAATTCATGCAGATCTCTAATTCGTATCTTTCTTAATCGTACGCACGCATTGCCAGGTGAAGATGTGTGTTACTCACATAGACACACTTGCGACTTAATTATTATATTAAATGCGCTAAATGGCATCGCACGCAAGTGGCAATAAAATGAAAACCAAAAACAACTCTAGCAAAAATGCTCGCAAGAAACGCAAGCACAAACACACACACACACACACACACACATATATACACATACAACACGCGTAGCAGAGCAGCATACGCACGAGAAGCGTCGCGTCGCCACATGCTTACAACCTTGTCCGTTATGACTCCCCGCACTAAATTCACTCACCCACAACCCTACGGCATCAACAAGAACAACTACAGCAACAACAACAACAACAATAATAATAAGCAGTAGACGAAGATGAGAGCTTCAATAACAGGCAAATCGAATAAAATTGTCAACGCCTCTCTTGCACTCTCTCTCTCTCTCTGTGTGTCTTTCAATATCTAGCTGCTGCTCTCGCACGTTTATTTTGTGCGCAAAGTTGCTGGTGTTGTTGTTGTTACTGTTTGTTGGCGCTCTCTTTGGACTTGGAGTTGTTGAATTTTTGTTGCTACTTCTACTGCTGGTTGTTGGCTGGTCTTCATGCTTTTTTATGGCTTTTATGGTCATAAAGCCGCTTTGGCCTGTCCGACAGCCGCCAGCTGTTGACGTTGGCGCTGTCTCTTTCGCTATCGCTTCACACTCTCGCATGACAACAGCAACAATGGCATGGTACAATATAATGATAAAAAACAAAAAAAAATAAAAGTACAAAGTATATGTATGTACATATGCACAAACGTCAGTTTCAGTGGCCAAGCTAAATGGCAACATATGTACATATGCACATTCAGACACATTGCACACAATACACACACACATGCTCACAGACATGTCGTGGCGCAGGTACACACACATATGAGCATACATGTATACATACACACACACACACGCGCACACACATGTGCATGAATCTGTATTCCAGAGGCCCGCAAACAAACCAAACGTAAAAAGCGCGCGCGAATACAGGTCGACGCTCGGCATAGGCGTCGACGTCGCCAGCAGAGACGTTGGCAGCGGCCATAGCAGCAGTAACAGTAGCAGAGCACAGGCAGAGGCAGCAGTGACAGTGGCAGTGGCAGCGACTACGTCAGCGTCAGCGTCAGCGTAGCTTCTTGTTGCGGTCGACTATGTTTATGATATTCGGAAATTCCATTCCGTGTGCATTTTTCATTTGTTATCGCTACAATTTTTAGACTTTGTATGTACATTAGACAGCATCGATTTGTATGGGCCCGAAAAAATGAAAAAATGGAATTTGCAGAAAAACAATTTTCATAAAATTTTAATAAAATATATTTTAAATTTTCTGAATATAAAAAATTCAGGTTCAAGGACGATAAAAATTGTCCTTTGAGCCAGAATTATAATCAATTTTGACTATTTTTTTAGGATATATCTTGTCATAATCGAATCGCGAAATCATCGTTCCACGGATGAAAATGATGTTTAATGAACATTTGGTCCTTTGGTTCTGTATAATTTTAAAAGTCATGGTCCTAACAAGAGTATTGACATCAAGTTTGTAAAGATTGGTCAATAAATACCCAAGATATAAATGTTAAAAAAAATGAATTTTTCAACTCAAAAGCGCGGACCAGGAATTCATTTTAAAAACATCCTAGAATTGACCATAGATTATGAAAATGGGTTATCATTTTTTGTGAAAAAAATCGATGCACTCTAATGTAAATACATACATATGTATATATGTATGTGTGTAGCGTGTTAACATATTTCAAATGAAATTAAATCAATTTGTCTTTGCTCCAATGAGCAAGTCTTTGAGTGTATGTATGTATGTACATGTGTATGTATGTGTGTACACTGTTAAGCTTAAGCATAAATTTAACAGTTAATTATATATTATGTGTACATAATTTTAACATCTCTCCCTAACTTTAGTTTTATTTTCGCTTGCTTTTGCTATTGGCATTGTCTGGCAACGCTCGCGATTTCCATGTGCGTGTTCAAACTGGTTTGGTTTTTTTAATCATATTGGGCTTCCCACTCCAAACATCACCTGTCATGACGTCACAAGTGCTTATCAATTGCGCTGCCAAATTGCCAATGATATGTCCGTCCTCTACGTACATATGTACATACATATGTATGTAGATAGATAGCACACACACACACAGCTGTTGACGTCGATTGTGTGTGTGTGTGTGTGTGTGTGTGTGTGTGTGTGTGCGTGTAGTCGAAACTTTTTCTGTTTTATGCTGTTGCTTCTCTTTTAGCGGCTGCTGTTCTCGTTGTTGTTGGTGTTGTTATTTTCGGCGCGCTCATATGATTTAAGTTGAATAAACAAAACTTCCAAGATACCCTGTAAATTTGAACACCCACTTAACTCCCAATAAGTATGCTATGCTAAATAAATACATACATACATTTATCGGTTTTTTCATACATACACTAGCCAGAAAAACTATGCGTACACACTTTATTTACTTTAACAGCTATTGTAAGTCAAGTTATCATAGTAAAAAAAATATATTTGGGAAGGTCGTTTAAGTTCCGTTTGAACGATGCAAAACTTTCCTTAACCCATTAAGTACCCGTTGAGTATTTTGAATCTAAAAAGAGTAGATTTTTCAACTTTTTGCCTCGATTTTTTACAAAAAGTATTTTGATGCAGAAAAATTATTCAAACAATTCTAAGAATTTTTTTAATTTTTTGGCAAGTTTGTTTTTTTCATACATATATCAATAAATTATTTTTATTGACAAACTTTTTTTTCAATAATTTAATATAGATATCAGAAATTTTGGTAATGTTGTTTTTTTTCAATAAGGTAAACATCTTAATTATTGCCAAGTGTAACGTAACGTAATACAACCCGTAATGTATTTTGACATACGGTATCAAAGCGATAGCGACGATTCCAACGCGACAACAACAAAAACAACAACCAACAGGTTTAAACTACGCAAACGGCAAACCAAATTACAACAATAACAGAAGCTACCGCGAAGTCAACGCAACAGCGGCAGAGGCAGTAAAAGCAATAACACAATAAATGAAAATGGAAATCATTTCGACATGTGTATGTATCTATGTAAATGTGTGTGTATTTATGTTTAATTCCGGAATGATTCCAAATTGTCACCCAACAAACTTGACAATCAATTTAAAGAACAAAACTCAAGTTAATTTAGCAATGATCAAATTTGAAATGATATGGAATGAATTGGAATGGAACATGAACAATGATTAAGAAGTCAGTTTTTTGTATATACAGACAGTGCCTGACAGCTAATTTGTCCCACTACATTTTTAACCAACATTTTATATTAAACATAAAATATAAAATGAAAGTATTAAGCATGAATTAAGAAATCTGTGTATACATTTTAAATCAGGGTCAAATCAGCTAACAGCCACTGTACAAATGAGCGGCGCTTACACACACACACACACACACACACACACACACATACATATATTCGATGACATCTGCTTATGAAGATTACGAAATCGCATTATGCCTTGAACCATATTTATAAAGTTAAAGAGTTTATACACAAACACACATACACATCTATACATATGTATGAGGGTTCATTACATGCATACATACGTACGTTACGCGAGTGTTCTTACGTTTACTTTGACGCTAATGCAAAACGTGTCAAATCAAAACAATAACAAATAGCTAAGACTGCAATGCTGCTGCTTTTACCACCACTGACAACAATAGCAATTATGTATGTATGAGTGTGTGTGCACACACACTGACACACACACACACAGTCTCAGTCTTGACAATGCGTTGCGATTATGCGATACGTTGAGTGAGAGGTGAGCACAACAACAGCAACAACAGCAGCAGCAACGACAGCAAAGCGCAAAACCAAACACACACACACACGTGTACAGAGCAGCAAACTGAAGCACACATACATATGTATGTATGTATATGTATGTAAGTATGCACCAGCAGCAGCAGCAGCAGTGAATAGTTTATTTTGTACAAAGCAAAGGACGGTGAAGGAGAGCGGCAAAGGTGTATCAAAAGCAACGTGCGGGCGGTGTGCACAAAAGAAATGAGAGCCTAAAGGTTTTTGCTAAATATTGCAAGATGCATTGAGTTTTAAGTTCAGCTTGACTTGAGCGCAAACGAGAGAAGAGAGCAAAATAATGTCTAAATATGTATGCATGAGTGCAATACATATTTTTTTGTTGCTTTCGGCTTTGAGTTTGTTGAAGATAAAAAATTTGTACACCAATAATTAGTAGATGATCTTCGCTCTCTTCGCATGCATTTGTTCTTAAGAGCACAGAGTCTAAAAATGTTTTGCATTGCAACTGTAACTAGCGTGCTTTCTTTACGGGTACGAGTGCGATAGACATTGGGGTCCTCCGTGTTTTAGGCACTGCCCTTGCCCGCATACAGAAACACAGAGAGAGAGAGAGAGAGTGAGTAAGAGAGGGAGAGAGTGAGGGAAAAGAAAGCAAGAACAGCAATGGGCAATCAGGCGGACAAACGGACAAGCGAAACGCTTTGGCTGCGGCTTTCTCACGTCTTAGTAGCCAAAATTGGGGGGAGGTCGGTTTTTGTTTGAATGGAGAGTCTAAGTACGTATAAGTGTGTGTGTGTGTGTGTGTGGCAAGGCCGCAATTAATTACAAACTTAGCCAGCTGTCCGTGTCGTGTCCCTCTGCTGCCATTCCTCTGCTCTGCCCGGTGTGTGTCTGTGTATGTATCTATCTATGTATCTGATGGCGGCGAAAAGTGGCACGTATCAATGTTGAAAGCATAAACACAAAGAGTACTAAGCAAAGAGAGCCACAGACTGAGCCCGTAGCTGAGATAGTTAGCGAGAGAGCGCAACGAAGAGAGAGGACGATGACGAGGAGGAGGAGGAGGAGTATGGGAATATGCTGTCGCCGGTCGGTTGGTCGCATTACCGTTACCGTTACCCTTTTTTGCCAGTGCCCTTTTGGCTTATAGCAATAGATTCTGTGTGTTGCAAACATGACCAAATTTATGTATAATATACATATGTATGCATGTGTACATACGAACACATGATTACTATAAAATGTAGGCAAGCGACAATAGCAACAACAACCACTTTTTGTGAAGGGCACTCAGTTAAAAGCACCGACAACAACGATGACAGCGACCAGTGTTGCCAATTTTTGTTAAAAAAAAAAAAAAACAGTTTTTGACGGGAAGAACAATGCAAAAAAATTTTATATTTATAACAAAAAAACAAAAAAAAAAATAGTTTTTCAGTTCATTAATTCCTGTATTTCCTTCCGAGAGAGGAAGAGCGCACAAAATCAGTTTCTCAGAAAGAAACTAGATGTGAATAATTTCATCAATGTTGTCCTCATTCTCCTGATTTAAAAAAAAAATTTTTAAATAATTTATATGAAAAAAAAATTAATATTATTCGTCTCAACAAAAATGGATATCAGAAATTTTGGGGCATGAATATATTTTCGTAACTAGACTTTTACCTCGCAAAGACCTTTTTTTTATAAATCTGCAAAAGTATTGTTGCTCTCAGAATCCTTATAGGAATTGACTTCAATCCAAAATTTTGTAGTGATCTCATTATTTTGACATTTTACGAAGTAAATTTTTTATATTGGCTTTTAATTTACCCTATTTAAAAAAAATTTAAAAAAGAAACCTTTCTACAAAATTTTCCAGCAATGGCCTTTGAAGAAAGCCAGATTTGATGGCAAAAAGCGAATCTAGCAGCACTGCCGACAACGTCGATGACAGCGACAACGCGACGTCAACGCTAACGGCAGCAGCGCCCGCAGTCGCAGACGTTGTAAAATGGCAACAGCAGCAGCTACAACAATAATAATGAAAACTGGCCTCTCTTAAGTATGAAAGAGTATTTGTGTTTAAGTGTGTGTGTGTGGGCATAGTAATAGTCTCAGCATCTGCAGCAACTTTGAGCATTTGGAGTCAATCCAACACAGCTTCAAATACAACTCATTTTAAATGCACAATATTAACAAAAAGAACACACACACACACACACACACATGCTCCATCCAAAATCGCTGACGCTGACGCATTTATCACTGCGCTGCTTTGGCTGCCAAACAACAAGAACAAGAACATGAAGAAGCAGAACAAATGAACGAAGGAAGAAGCCACCGTCACAGCAACAAATAGTAACCGCCAACAACAACAAAGCTAGCCAATGGCTGTTTTTTGTTTTTTTTTCTGTTTTTGAGTGCTTCAATGAGAAGAGCAGCGGGGGAGAGGGGGAGCACGCTCAACAGTCGGCGTCGGCAGTGCGCATTGGGAGTCATTGATTTTCGTTTATGAGCGCGACGGCGACGCGCTCTCACTTTTTATACGTTCATTCACACGGCGCACAGTGGGTCCCATTTGTATGGCATGTTAATGAGTTCCAAACTCTGTTAATAATGTGTTATCGAATTAAATAGCTACAGTTAAATAGAATTTTAATGTATGGTATAACTCTATGAATTTACAAAACTGCTTGTACTTTAAAAATTATATAAAAAGTGTGCTTACGACAAAAATATTTGCCAGCCGCACACTGTGTCTGCGACTGTTTTTGCAAATGCAAAGAGCGAGCAGCAAGCAGCGAAAGAGAGCGTGCGCGCAAAATAAAAAAAAAACACACACACACCGACAGCGTATGCGGTGGAAGCAGGCATTAAGAGACAAACAAAACTTAATTATGTTATTGATAATTAAATTGTTGTTGCCGTAGATGCGATACTTGTCAGTGTGTGTGAGAGTGTGAGATGGAGATTAACTCCTACTAGTCCATGGGCGGCATGTCTACCTTTGAGGTTTCTTTTTGTTGTCTTTGCCGCGGTTTTGGCGAATTGTGCGAAATGCAGACGAGGCGACATCAGAGTGTGCTGCTTGTTGTTGTTTTGGTAGTGTGGCGGAAGGGGTGGTCAGTTTTCGTTTTCGTTTTCATTTCGTTTACTTTTGTTTGTTGTTTTTGTGTGCGTCGTACCTGTTAAAGCCAAAGCATGCATCGCCACAACGCACCGCACCGCACCTCACCGCCTTCGCCAATCGCGCGCCAAAGAACGAATACAATAACAACAACAATAACAAGAAGAACGAAACACCATCTTGAAATAAAGCGCGGTGATTTCTTTTTGCTCAGTCGCCGCAGGTAGTCGCTGCTGCCGTTGACGGCTCAGCGTGCGTCAGGCCAGTATCTGTGTGTGGTACGCGTATGCATGTACATATGTGTGTGTGTATACGTCATGCATATATATGCATATGTATTTGTACATATTTCTATGTGTTTTTGTGTGCGTGTGAGGGACGGCGGCGTTTCCATTTTGGTATTTTGTTGTATTTTTTTTTTGGGCTTTGCCGCTTATCGTGCAGCAAATTGAAAGCAATAAATACTTAATTGTTAGCCCTGCTTAATTACGTAATTTGAATTTATCTTGAAGAATGCAGGTCGCTGCTGCAAACATGTACAAAGTACATACATATGTATGTTTGTATGTGTGTATGTCCAAGTTCGTGTGCCAACAAACTACAAAAGAGCGAACCACAAAGCGCTGCAGATGGCGATGAAGAGAAGGAACGAGAAAGCGGGAGAGCGGCACAGCGATTGGGGCCAGGGGCAATTTCGAAGGCCACAAAAGGTCAATGCAATGCAAAGGATACTAAAACACACACACACACATAGAGATGTGCGTGAGTGTGTGTGTGTGTGTGTGTGACATTGAACTGAAAGCGAATAACATGGCGGCATTTTGTAGCATTCTAGTGATGATTACTTTTGCAAATAAACAGTTTTTTATTTATGTTTGTATGTATAGCAAGTAAAAGTCTGATAATAAGTACACATGCCTACAAGGTCGAGGAAAACAACAACAACAACAACAACAAAAGCAATCATCATACACATCATTTTTTTTTTGCCACAGTTCGTTATACATAATAAAAAGAAATGAGGTTAGTTGAATTATTTTTTATTTTTTTATGAGCGTCAAAGGAGAAACCTTCTAGGTTAAGTCAACATACAGTAAATCAAAAAATTATTTTGACACCTTTAATATTCTTTAATAATAATAATTACAATAATAATTATAAAATGTAAAAGTATTTACAGAAAATTAAAGTTATATCAACTTTTATCCTAGATTTAAAAAAAAAATGTTTTGATGCAAAAAGTTTTTCTAAACAATTCTAATAGTGACTGCAAAAAAAATTTTAAGAATCTCTTCGTTTGTATTTTTTATGATTTTTTGATAATTGCTAAAAATGACTAGTTTAATCCCTTTTTCCTTCTTTTCATACAAAAAGTGCCTTTTTAGCAATTTTTAGTCTTAGAATTGTTTTAAGAATTTTTTTGCATCAAAATATTTTTTGTTTGAGATCGAGGAGAAAAGTTGAAAAATAGACTTACATAAATTAAAAATTTTCTATGGGTTAAAGAAATTTTTGTATCATTTAAACGGAATTTGAATGAATAGAAGATTAAATCAAATCAAATCTTTTTTATTGTAAAAAATTTTACAAAGTTAGGTTGTATGCAGACATTAGAGACCACACACTGTGTGAACATATAATTTTGGTTGTGTCAATTTATTTTTAGGCTACGGTCAAACACAAATTCACTGAAAATGGGATTGGGAATGAGGGGAACTTTCAGCGCAAAGCAAAGCTATTCATCTCCTTCTCCCACTCAGTTCACAGTTAAATGTGTGTAAACATTTGAGTCATGACACTTAACGGGAACAATTCGCTTTGCAGTCTTTATCGCCCAGTTTATTTCTGTTTTGTTTTTCAAAGAATTCGACTAGCCACGGCGAGTGGCAATTAACTGCAATAAGAGAAAGAACAAAGAGAAATAGAGGCGTAGTAATAATCATAATGATCACTCTCATTTGCATGCAAACGTGTGTGTATGTGTGTGTGTGAGGGAGTGTGAGTCTGCCTGGCTGCTGACCAGTAAAAACCCACACAAATACACACTTACACACATACATATGAATGCATGCCAAAAGTCAGCTAGAGCCCCCCTCCCCCCCCCCCACACACACACAATTTTGCAAGTGCAATTGCCAAAAATGTGGATAGAGTCACAGAGAATTCTAATAACAGCATTTCCTAATGATGACCCCAGCGCACAGCAATGGCCGCCATTTTTCATGGTAGGCAGGCAACTTAATAAATGTTGCCACTAACGGTCTGTGGCGCTATCGCTTAAGGCCAGTTACTTTTTACATAATAACAAAACAAAAAAAAAAGAGCCCAACCAAGAAAAAAATATTGTTTGCTCATACATGTTTATGTACATATACTCTTGTGTACATACATACATACATACATACATTAAAAAAGAAAACTATAAAATTTATGCTCATTGGCCTCAGCGAGTGCCAAAGCGCGTGCCAAGCCGCCACAGCAAAGGCATCGACGGAGAGAGACAGAAAGAGAGACGGAGGCAGCGGCGACAGACAACAGCGAGAGCCTCTTAAATTTTTGCAAGCTGTTCGCCGTTGCCGCCCACCCTTCGCTATGTTTGGCCCCAGCGGCGCGTGTGTTTGCGTTTTGCTTCCGTTACAAATGGCACAGCAGACAAACAACAAAACAAGCTAAGAAAATCCCCCCCCACACACACACACATACTCACATATAACCTCAGAGTGCCAAAATCTTGCATATCACACAAATACTCACGCATACATATAGTGTTAGCACGCACGTACGCCATGCAATGTTCTCTTTGAATTGTCTTGCTACGCTCTCTTTGCGCTCTTTATCTGGCGCTTCTGCTGCTCTGTCAACAACTCAGCTTAGCCGACGTCGCGTCGTGACGCTGCTTTGCTTTGCTGCTACTTCCGTTTGTACGTATGTACTACAACTGCGATCTGCCGGCAGCGGCCGAGCCGAAGTTAGTCGAACATCTGTGCGCTCTGCCGACGTAGTCGTCGCTGTCGCAGTCGCTGCCCCCGAGCAAGCAAAGGAAAACAAAACGGCCGCTGCTGCCGAGATGCCAGACAGTGTTACCAATTTAGCTATTTTTCCTCTAGATCTAATGGGTTGCAATTGGCAAATGCGGGTTGTAAAATAGCGGCTACCGGGAATTATTTAATCTTCTATTCATTTTAACTCCTTTTAAATGATATAATATTTCTTTAACCAATTAAGTACCCATGGAAAATTTTGAATTTTTGTAAGTCTGTTTTTTCAACTTTTTTCCCCGGTCGCAAACAAAAAATATTTTGATGCAAGAAAATTCTTCACACAAATCTAAGAGTGACTGCAAAACAACAAAATTTTTAAAAATCTCTTCGCTAGTAATTTTTATATTTTTTTTGCAAATTACTACTCTAGCGTTTTTTTAGCTACCAACAAAATTTTAGCTTTTTAGCTTTTTCATGAACCGAAGCGTTGGCAACACTGATGCCAGAGTGCCAGGCAGAGGCAAAGCCCGTGCGCTTCATTCATTCAGTTTTCAGTTCACATCGAACGCGAGAACTGTGCGGACGTGCAAGCGGCAGCGGCAAAGTTCGGCCTAGTAACACAAGTAACGCAACAGCAACAACAAAACCACGCGCTCCCCCAAACTTACACGTTCCGCTCTCTCTCGCTCGCACCGCCGCCATCAACCTCAACAGGCGCTTACAATTTCAAGCAAATATTACAATAAAAACTAATATTTAAATATAAAAAAAAAAACAAAAATATTGTATGAAATAATCAAACAATTAGCAAAAGACTTTTGTGCCTCTCCTTGACTTTGTGTGCGTCGCTATTGCGCCTTTTATCCCTCGCCCAGACCTTCATAAACTGCACTTGTCACTGCCCCACCTGACGCCGCGCGTTCAAAAATAATATATAAAAAACAAAAAGAAAAATAAAAAATATACATGTAAACAATTAATCAGCTGAAAAAAGGCAAAAAGAATAAAAAGGCTGCCAAGTTAATTTGCAATTGTTAATTGTGTGCCTAACTGAACAATTTTTGTAATTAAAAGCTGTGTGTTAATTTTTTTTTTTAATATTTTTGTTGGGTTCCTTTAAATGTTTTTGCCCTACTCTAAATTCAAAAGTCCTGGATTATTTTGAATTTTGATACGGTCAACGGCAACAACAACACTATAAAAACAACAACAACAACAATAATAATCACATCAATCAGAAGCAAAAAACAAACAAAGACGACGAAACATAACGGGCCACACGAAGCAAAAGCAAAGTGAAATCTCACCCAACGCAGTGCAAAAAATAAACTAAGCAGCAGCAGCAGCAGTAAAACGTAACGAGGAGGAGCATTTTTATTCCGTTGCGTCTCCTCGCTCCGCTCTCCTTAACATCCCAAAAACAAAACGCAACGAGCGCGTGTCAGACCAGACATACATACAGACACGCACACACGCACACACGCACAAGTTTGCTCATACACTCATGCATACAAACGCGGAGTCAATGTTGTTGTAATTGCAAATGCAAAAAGTTGCTTCCTGGCTGCCAAATTCTATAAAATTTTATATAAAAAGAAAAACAACAACAACAACAGCAAGTAAACCAGAACGTGAAAGGAAGCTGAATTTAAGTTTGAGTATATTAAACAAATATAAATGAACACAGAGAGCTGAGAGAGACAGAGAGAGAGAGAGAGAAACGACATATGAACGATTTGTGGTTTACCTTGTGTGCATTGGGAAGCAGCAGCAGCACTAGAGTTTGAGCAATTGCAACAGCAGCGTAAGAAGAAGAAGACGACTACAAAGACGTTGGCAGCAGACAGACAGAAAAAAACAACAAAAACAAGCAGCAAAAACAGAATCCACAGTTGCAGTCGGTAAAGAAGAAGAGCAACAGAGAGAAAGAGAGACAGACTCCAAGAGTTGAAGTTTGAGTGCGAGTTAAACGCACACACACACACACACACACACACATCTGTATACAGACACATACGTCGCACAATGACCTTGCCAACGAATCCAAACGCAGCGAACGGCGGCAACGGCAGCGGCAGCGGCAGCGATGATGACTCGGACATGTTTGGACCGCCGCGCTGCTCGCCGCCAATCGGTTATCATCATCATCGGTCGCGCGTGCCAATGATCTCGCCAAAGCTGCGACAGCGCGAGGAGCGCAAACGCATTCTTCAGCTGTGCGCCCACAAGCTGGAGCGCATTAAGGACTCGGAGACGAATCTGCGACGCAGCGTTTGCATCAATAACACATATTGCCGACTCACCGACGAACTGCGACGTGAAAAGCAAATGCGTTATCTACAAAATTTGCCAAAGTAAGTAGACAGAGAAAAATACATGTACATATTTAGATTTTTCAAGTGATTGTGATTGTGTTTGTGTGTCTGCTGTGTGCATGTGTGTGAGAGAGAGAGAGAGAGGGAGAGGAAACCCCACGCATTTTTGTTTTGTTCGTTCGTTCGTTCGTTCGTTCATTCGATTGCCCTTTAAAATTGTGCGTGGTGTGTGCAACCTTCACTGTTATTCCACTTTGTGGAAAAAGGGCAAAGTTCGTGTGTGTGTGTATGTGTGTGTGTAGAGTGCAAATATATCTCAAAAGAGTGCGTGAAATACCTTAAATAATGCATTTAAATTTATCGATAGAAAAATAAATATTGCAAGTAGTTTGAACAAATATTTTAGTTGAAGTTAATCGAAAGTTATCGATAGACAAAACTAATAAAAGTCGTTTTTGGGCTGTTTGTTTTAGCTGTTTTGAACACACTGTTCTTATGTTATCTGCCAAATTAATATAAAAGAAAAAATCATAAGAATTAATAATATGACATGAAATAATATAATTTAATCTGTACATATTTGTATGTATGCATATTGTGATGATGTTATGAATTGCCAATTGTTTGGTAGTATTAGTAACCCCCAAATAAACAACAACCACTTTTTGAATGGGTCTGTGCAACTTGATGCTTATAAGGATATTTCCGTTCCGTTCGGTTTGATCTGAGGATGTGGTCAGACAACCACAGTGCTTAACGCTCTCTTCCTGGCACACAGTGCACATTCAATATAATGAACCTAAATGACATGTGTACATATGTACATATCAATCGATATAACTTGTTTCGTTAAGTTTGTAGATAGACTTTCTATGTGCACATAATAATAACTGTGGCAACTCTCGCATCTACATATAACTCGACTGCAATTAGCTCATTATATCGAATGTGCACAGTAGTATTTTGTTGCATTCAGGCCAAGCGCAAAGCAAAGCAAAGCAAAGCAAACTAAAGCAAAGCAGATATACTCAAGAGACATTAAACAACAGCAATAGCAACAACAACAACAAAAACAAGCAGCAGTCAAACAGAAACAGAAACGACACAAAATACAAAACGAAACTAAAAACGGCAGCAGAGGCAGCGACAGAGGCAGCGACAGCGACAGCGGCAGAGGTAGAGGCAGCAGCAACAACAACTAGAAAAAGCAGAGACGGCTAACGAAAAATTGTTTGTCCGTCTCTTCTGTAAAGAAGGGCGTGCTTGTATGTGTGTGTGTGTGTTTGTGTGGCGTATAAAGATGAGAAAAAGTAAGAGGCATTTTGTCCAAAATTCAAAAAGAAGAAGAAAACATATGCAGTTGCGAAGATGTAGCATGCACAATTCGATAAACAAAAACAAAAAATGGCATATAAATCGATTTCAAATTATCACACACACATACACATGCATATGTATGTATACATATGTATATGTTTGGGCAAGTGAATAATAATCAAGTTATTGACGCCTCAATCAGCAAACCAAATCGAAAAAAGACAGGAACACAAAAAAAAAAAAAAAAACGAATAATATAAAACAGCGTTTAAAATACAACAACAATAACAACAACAAACGAAACACAAAAAATACAGTTGGGGAACAACCTTCGCTGCGCAGATAGACGCGATTACAGACAACAAAAACAACAACCACAACAACAATACAAACAACAACAACAACAACAAAAGTAACAACAAGCAAAGCAAAAGGCAAAAGAAATCAAAGCAAGAGCTTGTATAAATACACAAATACATGCATATAAGTATATGCTTATGTATCTATTTGTGTTTGTATGTATGTGTGCTAAAAAACGTTGCGCTCGTTGAAATAATCACGTTCCACTTGCAACAAAAAGCAACCATAACAACAACAACAACAACAACAACAGCAAAGCGACAGCGATGATAGCAAGCAATGTTTTAGTTGTTGTTGTTGTTGTTGTTAGTGCCGCTGTGTGCACCTCTAGTTTACAGTCTCTCCCCACATATACGCCACATGTTCATACATACAAATACCACAGGCTGAAGCTAGCACATGCCAACAACAACAACAACAACAACAACAACAAAAACAAGACGAAACGCAACTAAAACCTTCAGACTTTGCAAACTCACACACATACACAAATACATATTAACACATTTCATATATATGTATACATCAATGTAGTATAATTATTTATAGCCTTGCAAAGTTGCTAGAGTTATTATAAATTTAACACGCAGATTTTTTGTTTTGTTTTGGGGTTTTACAAATGGATCCTATGGGTGTTTTTTTTTTTTTTTTTAAATATAAACTGCAAAATTCGCATGCAATTATATATGTTGGTTATTCAATGGGCAAAAGACCGACTGGGATATCATGTAATCGCACGCTCTTTTGCTCTCCCGCTCCGCTCTCTGAGCGAGCACAGCACATTTTTGTTATTGTTGTTAGTTGCATGCATGTGTTGGTGAGAGAGCGAGAGAGAGAGAGAGAGAGAGCGAGAGAGCGAATGAATTGGCGATCATCATCCATCGACAGCAGATTTGTTGTTGCTTTTCTATGTTACAATGTTGTCAATTCAATTTTGCGCTCTCGCTCTCTTTTTCCTCGCTCACAACGACGTCATAGTTAATGTTCTGCGCTCATTTCGAAGTGTGTCGAATCACTTCTTTTGAGAGGAGTGCTTCGTGTGTGTGTTTGTGTTTGTGTGGAGAGGGTGGGGGCAGCATGTCTAATGTATTTGTATCTTAAAATATCAATGTTTATCGACTATGGACAATGCAGCTTATCGATATTAACACATTGTTAACGTATTGTTTTTTTTTTTTTTTTCAAAACAGAAAGATACTTTAATTTCTTTAATACAAATTTAAATGTATACAAATTATCTAATTTTTTTAATATAGCGCATTGAAATTTCATCTTAAGCTTTGCTTGCTTGATTTTTTTTTTTTTGTATTTTTGATTTCGTCTCTTGCTTGACTTTTCATTTTTGCCTTTGTACACGTACGCTGCTCTGCCGCAGCTCTGCCGCTGGCGATGACCGTTAAATAGTTTGGCCCACTGTGTGCTGTTGAGAATTTATTGTTGTTGCTGGTAGCAGCAATTGTTGTTATTGTTGTTGTTGTTGCTGCTTTTGTGCTTGCAGTCAGTCTATTTGATTGTGTTTCTTCTCTCGTTCTTTCTTTACGTTCGCTAGTTTTGCCATTTGTTTTACCGTTAATTTGTAATCAGCGACTGCTGTTTACGTTATGTGATTTTTGCTTTACTTATTCGCTTTACCTTTTTATGACTGCGAATGTATGTATGTATGTTGCCCCCCTCAACCCCCTGTCTTGTTTAGATAACGCGTTCAACTGTCATCTGTCATTTATCTATGTATGTTTCTAGCGACGTTTGGACATTGTCCACTTTGCCTTTCTTTCATTTTTCTTTTTGTTATGATTTTATCTTTGCTACTGTTTGCTGTTTCCTCTTTGGTTACACTGCCTGCAAGGAGAGCAGACAAACAAAATGTGCCGTTACCCACTCACACACACACACACACACACACACACACACACACACACACACACACACACTACATATATGCACTCACACACAAATTCATATTGCTGTATTTTTGCGCGCACCCAAAAACTTAATTCATCGCAATCGCAGTTTTTCCTTTTGGCTTTTGATTCGCTGCTGCTGCTGCTTCTTCGTGTCAGAGAGTTGGCCCGCTGTCGACGTCACTGTTGGCGCTGCTGCCGCTGTCGCTGTCGTTTCGTGCGCTGCGTTTCCGTTTTTGCTTCGTTTTGCTTTGTTTGACATGTTTTCTCCTGCATAAGTTTGTATGCGTCCATGTGTGTGTGTGTGTCTCTATGTGCTTATTACTTTGAAGTTTCTTTCAAACAGCAGCGACGCGACAATCGATAAATTAATTAAAATCCAAACAATAAATGCATAAAGGGGAAATTTATGAACAATGCATACATCTCATTAGTTCTAAAAGTTTTGTGTGTGTGTATTTCTGAAAGTAAAATTAATCGCTTAGGACATTTTTCTGTTGTATTATCGATTTATGTACATTTATGGAATCAGTATACAGCTTCAGTTTTGCATGTGCAAATAAAATGTAGTAAAAAAAGGAGTTTATTCAATTTCTTAACGCATTCACCTGTTATTCCTCCCCTCCCCCACTATTCCATCGTCTTACTTTTTCTTCTCTCTTTGCACACACATTTTGTAACCCACCGCCCCATTTTTATTATTATTATTTATTTATTTTTTTTTTTTTGTGTTTTTGCGGCGTCGTAATAATTCGCGACTGCGACGACGTTTTTATAGTTTTCTCTGTGTTATCTCGCTCGTGTGGTTGCTGTTGTAGTTGTAGTTGTCATTCGTTGTCGCCGCTGATGTTGCTGCTCTGCTTTTGTTGCGCATCTCATCTATTCGGTAACGATTGCAACATAAGCAACGATTGCCTATTTCACACACACACACACACTCAGTGAATGCTAGAGAGGGGGGACTAAGAGAGCGAGTAAGAGATGTTTGTGTGTGTGTGTGTGTGGGAAGGGGCAGACGTTTGCCATTTGCATTTTGTGTCTGGGCGCGCTTTTAAAATATCTAGAACAATTAGATTATACAATTACAGTTACTTGATTGAAGCACAGTTTGTCAAGTAAATGTTCAGACAAAGAAAAGTATGTGCATATTTGTTTTCTTATATTTATACATCAATTGTAAGCTTTATTTCCTTAAATTGTCAACACTGATGCAGATGTAGAAGCTACTTGTTAATGTTGTTAATTAATGACAACACATTGCATTTTCTTCTAGTTGATATTTGTGTAATTGCTTATCAGCAGTGTGTACACACATAACAGTTAATGGCTGATAAGAGCAAGTGAAAAACTAACGGGGCAATCGCACCGATGAATATATATGTATGTATATATGTATATATACATACAGATGCCACTTTAAAAACTTTGCTTTAAATTGAATTTGCATGGGGCAAAAGAAGCATATCAGAATATCACACGAAGCGTAACGAAGCCACAACCCAAGTCAACCACACCATTGTAGGGGAGCAGTGGGGTTGCCACATCAAATGAAGTTGTCTGTGACAAACGCCTCCCGCGGCTCAAGCGACCCCAACAGAGAGCGCGAGAGGCGCGTCCTACATTCGCGACTGCCCGCGTCTCTTTCTTGCCTTCTCTCTCTGTCTGTCACCCTTTTGTCTTGCTTCTTCTACTTTTGTGCTATGCCTCCTCTTTCACCTTTTTGCACTTGTCGTTCGATTGTGCGACATTTTTTTATTTAGCATTTTTCTTCTTCTTTTTTTATTTTCTTATCTTTTTTTTTCTTGCCTGACTGCTGCACTTTGTGTGCAGCTTTTCTTTTTGTTTTTTTTTGTTCGCTTCTAGCTGAATTTTGCCTAGGGAATATTTATGCATATTTATGGCATCCAATAAACCCTTGAACTCGAAACAATGATCAAGAGAAATAGCAGGAAGGAGAAGACAAAGTAGAAGCCAATAATAAAATTATAAGAGTTGCCACAGGTGAAGCGCATCAAATGTTCCAATTTCCATAGCTTGCTAAGGGGGAGGGGGCCACAATGCTACAAGCAAGACACACGCATACATACATACTTGCCTAACTATAAATATGTATGTATGTGTGGTGTGTGTGTGTATAGAGTCGGCGGCATATTTCGCCACACGGCCACGGACCATCGAAAACGTGCGCAAAACGAAAACACAGATAACACTAAAAGAAACAGAAAGAAAAAAAACCCCAACAACAATAGCAAGCCAAGCGCTTCAGCTTAGCCAACTTCCCCCCGTCCCTCAATGCCCAGTGCCCACCCCTTACATCACGTCACACGTTTGCCATTGGACAGTGGACAATACCGTTTGCTTATCGGTCGCATGCCATACAAATACAAATACAAACAGCAGACACACGCACACGCACACGCCAATTCAAGTGCATATCTGTGTGCGCCCGCTCTTCCGCTCTCTCCTGTTCTACTCCTCGCACTCACACCCAGTGCTCTCTTTGAGAGCCTTCGAATGCCAGTTGACGGCGGCATCCCAAAACATTGACAAAAGCTTTGCCACTATTATTTATTAATTGCTGCTCTGTTGCTTGCTTGTCAAAGAATAACTTGGGTATTGTGAGAGAGCAAGCTCAGCAGCTCTCTTTCTATCTATTTATCTCTTTGATGTCATCATGGCGCCCGTTGTCGCGACGCGTTGTAATCAAGTGATAATTAAAGCTTTAATGACTTTAACTTTTTCTTGTTGCTCTTTGTGTAAGAAATTTGCAAATTGCTGTAAACATAATTCACTTATTGCTCTGTGTGCGTTTCATGTATTTTACATAATGCGTTGATGGATATAGCACTCAATTTCCCTCCTAGTCACACACTTTTGCAGTTGATAACTTTTATTTTTATTTTTTTTTTTTGGGTTTTTTTTTTTTGGGTCATTTGGGCACTTGTGCAATGACTGCATTTGCTACGCTTTGCCCACTGTAGCGACAGCGACTCTCTGCTCTCTTTGTGCTTTTGGCAATGTTATTTGGTCAGTTTTGTTGCTGCTTACCCTTTTTACTGCCCTTTGCTGCTTCATTTTCGTTGCTCCCATTTCTTGTTGTTGCCGCTGCTGTTGCCTTTGCTTTCAACTTAACGGTACGCGCAATAGTCAACAAGCAATCATAGCAACAACAACTTGACTAACATACTTATATTTTTTTTTGCTGCTCCTCTTTTCCCTCCAAGCCCCACAAGGGGCACGCACACACACACACACACACACACACACATACAGAGACAGACATACATAGGCTGCTCTCTTTGTACGCTTTCTGGTTTTGGTTTTCTACTATAAAGCTCTGAGCGCGATTTGTTGCCGTTTCTTCTTGTTGTTGTTCAGCGTTTCATTTCGCTTCGTTATGTTTTGTATTTGTATTTGTATTTTGTTTTTTTTTTTTGTACAGATTCCTACGTACTTTCGCTTTTTATTATTTTTCGCGGCTCACCTCTCGTCTTCCTCCCGTGCACTCTGCCTGTGTGCCATTCTTGTCAGTTATTGTGTGCGTGTGTGCGTGTGGATATACATGTATATGTACTTGTATATGCTTTTTTCTGCTTTAATAGTGAACATTGACATGCTTAGCTGCGCATTTTAATGCGTCGCTGTCGCTGTCGTCGTTGACGTCGCCGTCGCCGTCGTTGTCCCACTCTTGATGGCTTTTGTCTTTTTCTTCTTTTTCTACCTGCTCTGACTTAATTCACATTTTTCTCTTTGTTGTTGTGCTTCTTCAAACAGTTTGCCATATTGACTGGAAGAAGAGACACTGACTGACTGACTAAAGTTGCATGGGAATTAAGGCGGTGTGGAGGGGGGCAGGGGGCATGGGGTACTGGCGGGGGAGGCGTGTCACAGTTGCTTTTATTGAAAGAGAAATTAGCTGAAACTTATTTCGCAGCTGGCCGCCATCGCTTTTAACGGGACTACAAGCGGTGCGCACAGTTGGCCCAGTTAATTAAAGTGCGACCCATGCCTTGAAAATTGACAACGATAATATGCGATGAGCAGCAACCAGGAATTGGCAAAGGGAGGAGATGATCAAATGTTGTAACTTAAAAAATGTACTTTACTACTAAAGTTGGCAATATATGGATGAGTTTTGATGAGGAATTGGCCAGATTTGGTGGCATTCGACACAACCAACGAATTGGTCAAGACCAAGAAGTCCAATTTAAATAACACACACCACCAACTGCAAATCTTCTAATTAAAAAATAAACTCAAAATTCAACAAAATTTCCATATTTTGAAGTTATTTATTTATTTGAAGTTAGTTGGAGGTAATTTTTTAAATCTCCTCTCAGATCTCCAATATCCAGCTTAGAGATGGGCACGGGCCTCATTTTTTAGGCCCGGCCCGACCCGAGCCCATCTCTAATCCAGCTAGCAATTCTTTTCTTGAGCTCTTTTAATTAAACAAAAAAAAAAAAAAACTTTAAATATTAGCGAAAATAATTTAAAACCTTTTGTACTTACAGCCAATTGTCATTTGTTTTTGCCATTCATTTTAGTTGACATTTTTTACATTTTCGTTCCGAATGGCAAATTTCTAGCGTTGCATTCGAAAAAAAATCGGCTGCAAACCGATTAGAAACGTATGAAATGAAAACATCAATGGGAGATGGCGAAATGGATGTCACAAATTTTGATGGCAGGTCGAATGCACATTGTGAATTGGGTATTATTTGATTATAATTTTATTTAAAAATTATAACCGATAAGTCGATAAACCATTTAAATGCATTTGTTAAGAGCGATAACTAAACATTAATATCGATAAGTCAACTTGTGCGTTAATTTGATTGCAATTGAATTTATCGATAATACGTAATGTGAACTTAGTGTGTGTGTGTGTGTGTGTGTGTGTGTGTGTGTGTTGCCTGTATGATTGTCGCACAGGTTTTTCTCGTATAATTACCTTTTATACCGTTTCAATGTCTCAATGCCTTTTCACTAACTTTCCCTACCACTTTCTCTCTCTCTCTCTCTCTTTCTCGCTCGGTCGGTGTGGATACAGAACCGATAACAGCAGCACGGAATTGGCGCGTGAGAATCTCTTCCAGCCCAACATGGATGACGCCAAGCCCAACAACAACAACCACAACAACAACAACAAGTCATCGTATGGAGATGGAGGCGCCACAAATGGACATGGACACGGACACGGACACGGACCACGCACCATTTGCTCCATTGAGAATCATCAGTCGTCGCAACTGACGCGTCACGGCTCCAACTCATCAACATTATCGAACTCCTCCTCCATCTCGTGCTCCTCTTCTTCCTCCAACTGCAACTCCCACTCGAACTCAAATTGCTCGTCCTCCTCCTCCAGCTCCTCCTCCTGCAATGTGGCTAGAAAACGTCAGTTATCGAATAGCAATCTGGTCAACGATCTGGAGATACTCGATCGTGAGCTGAGCGCCATAAATGCCCCCATGCCGCTGATCGATCCGGAAATCACCCAAGGCGCCGAGCAACTGGAGAAGGCGTCCCTCTCCGCCTCCCGGAAGCGACTGCGCAGCAGCAGCGAGGATGAGAGCGATCGTCTGGTGCGCGAGGCACTGTCACAGTTCTATATGCCGCCACAGCGACTCATTTCCGCCATTGAGGACTGTCCACTCGATGTGGTTGGCCTCGGAGTGGGCGTGGGCGTGGGAATGGGCGTGGGCGTGGGCGTGGGCGTGGGAATCGGAGTTGGATCTGGCGCCGGCGTCATGGATCACAATAGCAATAAGCGTGCCAAGCTAAATGCTGATCATCATCATTTGGAGCTGGTTGATTTCGATATGAATCTGAATCAAAATCAAAAGGATTTCGAGGTCATCATGGACGCACTGCGTCTGGGCACGCCGAGTCCGCCGAGCGGCGCCAGCAGCGATTCGTGTGGCCAGGCGGCCATGATGATGAGTGAATCGGCGAGCGTGTTTCACAATCTCGTTGTCACATCCCTCGAGACATGAAAGTATCAGTAAACAGGGTCAATGAGGGGTCAAACGGGGTCAAGCACAGGTGCATGACACCCCCACCCCCACCCCCACACACTCACACACACACACACACACACAGACAGGATGAAGATGGAAATGCAGTTAAGGATGAAAACCACAAATTGGCCTACAAGCAGAAGCAGCAACAAACAAAGCAAAACAAAGCAAAACAAAGCAAAACAAAACAAAAACATTTATACAATTAAAAACACAAGACAAAGAGCAAAGAGTTTTTAGGTTAGGTTTAGCAGCTACTTAATGCATAAGCTTAGACTAAGCATTAGTTTTATAAGTCTGGGTTAGGGTGAAACAGGACGGGGGGAAAACAACAAGAAAAACACAACAACAAACAGGTCGGTTAGCATTGCAGACTATAGAATATATATATACTATATATACTACTCTACATGTATATATATATAACCGACTTGTTCCTGCCTAAACTTTGTTGGTTTGCTTTTTTTTAAATTACTTTAAAATCAAAGTATAAGAAGAAGAAACGAACACACACACACACACACAACAAAAATCAAAGAATTTGTAGTCAAAACAAAGAACTTGCAAAAACAAAAACAAAAATACAAATATATCAAATAATGAGTTAGCGAAGAGAGAAAAAAAGAGTTGGAAACGAAAAAATTTTATAGTTGCTTTTTTTCCATAATTTATTGATTTTGCCATTTGCTCATTTAAAAAAAAAAAAAAAAAAAAAAAAACAATTTGAATTCAATTAAAACACACTTGGAACAATTGGAATGCTCGGCACAACTTCCATTTTGCACATTCCAGGCTTTAATACTCGCGCCGAGCATTCAATGCAAATCTGAATGAAAGAAACTAAGAGAAAAAAAAATACAAAACAAAAATTTAAATTAAAAATTGTCACTTTTCAATTTTGTGGCCGCTTCTTTCAATCAAAAGAAAAGTAAACTACAAATTAATAGTTCCTGCCGCCAAACGAATTTGTTACTTTTTTTTTTTTAATTTATATTCAAATTTTATTGTGCGCTTTTTTTTTTTTTTTTATACACAAAATGCTTCAGAATCTTGAAAATTACAAATTGTCGTTCTCCTAGTCACAAAACTAAAGCGAAAACTAAAGAGAACCAACTTAAGAAAACAAACTTAAGAGAACTTAAAACTTTGCTACAGCTGCAGTTTACAGTTAATTTCCCTCGTCCAGTTAAAAGCATTCACTTGCTGAGCATAACAAAATAACAAAGAGAGAGAGAGAGAGGGAGAGGGAGAGAGAGTCAAGGAGAAAATATGCCGAATTCCAATTGTTTAGCCAGTGATAGAATGAACACTAACACACATACATACATACATATAGAATCCAAATAAATGAACTGTGATCGTAGGTCACGTCGCACCTATTAAATATACTAAATAAAATCGAGAGATTTTTTAGTACTTTTTTGAACTTTTTGTCGCTCTCCCTGAAAGTGAATGACTTGGCAAGCGGACGAGGGATGGAGAATAGGGGGGGCAGGATAACGGTTTCATTTTCATTTTTATATACAAAAAAAAAAAAAAACAACAAAGCAGGAAATTTTCTAATTTGCTAAACTTTTTTAACTACACTGCACAACAACAATAACAACAGGAAAACCAACAACAACAACAACAACAACATTTGTATGAAACGTATAGCAACAACAAGAAGAACAAAATGGAATATTAAATAGCAATTTAACAAAAAAAAATATATATACAAAAAGTGCAATTAGAATTTTTTAAAATATTGAAGCAACAATGAAACAAAAATAAGTAATAAAATAATAAAAAAAAACAAGAAAATCAACAAAAGTGCATTCAAAAGATATGTAAACAAAATGTAGTATTTAAACAATTGAACAGAAAATTGGGCAAGAAACAACAAACAAGCAAATACAAAAAAACACAAATTAAGGTAAAAAACAAAAAAAAAAAAAGCAAAAAAACAAAACAAAAAATAAAAAAAAATATTTTCTTCGAAAAAAAAAAAAATAATGGCTGTGATAGAAATTTAAGTTTTTTTTGCTTAAGAGTTATTATAACAAAAAGAAAAAGAAAAAAAAATCAAACTAAAAAATCCAACAAGAAAAAACAAAACCTAAACATACATACAAGTATATGATGATCTATGTACATAAAATATATGAAAAGCATTTAGTATTAGTAATCAGAAAGAAGCGTACTGAAAACAAAACAAACAACAAAAACGAAAACAAAGTTGCAAGCGGAGCTTAAAAAGAAGAGAGCGAGTGCATTCCTCTCGCTCGCTCGCTCGCACTCGCATTTTGATACTCACCGGTTCGCTCACAAACGCGCGCTCCGCTCTCTCCATTTGCAACTTTCGCTCGCAGCTTTCATTGATTCGATTTTCGCATTTCTCTCTATAAAAATCATAAGCTTTCGTTTCTGTTTCGGTTTCATTTTGTTTTTGTTTGTTTTTTTTTTCTATTCAGTTTTTTTCAGCTGCAGCTCCAAAAAAAAAAAAAAAAAAAAAAACAAAAATACGCCTCAAAAATCTAAAGATGAAAAAAATGACCAACAAAATGATAGAAATGCCTAAAAAAAAAAAAACAAGGCAATTATCAACAAAATGAATGTTGGTAATTACCAACTAATTATTATTAATATGTAATCATCATTATTATTATGGACGTATTCTTGATTTCACTTTGGCGAGGCGTCGTTCCAAAGAATGTCTTCTAGCCTAGTTTAAACATAAAATACATACTTGTATCTAGTATATACATATATACTATATACTAACATTATTCGCATTATTATTATTATTATTATTTAGTATTGTTTGTAATTGCCAAAAAAAAAAATAAAAATTATTAAATGAATAAATAGTTTTAATGGCAAAACACAAAAAGAAAAGAACTTAAATTTAATTTTTTTTGTTAACAATTACACACACATAATTTTGTTGAAAAATTGTAATACCTTAAGTTTCCTTTACAAATCTAAGCTATGTACTTTTTTTTCTCCTATTTTTTTTATTGTATTATTATTTTATTTTTCGTGTTTAACTAGAAAAATTTTAGACGTACTACATATTATTATTATTACTATTATTATTATTAATATATGCGTATGACAATTATTTCCATTTTAGTTAATATATTTCATGCCTTGGAGCAATTCTACTAAGCGTTCAGAGCTACAAAATAAATTATATACAAATATATATATGAAAACACATAAACAACAAATTTTTTATTATTTTCCAATTTCTTTTTGTTTACTTTTCAGTTTAAAACATTAATTGGTTTTTCGTGGATTCTTTTTATGTTGCACAAAGTAATTTCTCTTGACAATCTTCGGCAATCAGAGTCTTGGATTATTCTTAAAGATCTATTTGGTTTATCACATCATATTATCAGGGGTGCCACAGAAATGTATCGTAAAGATATTTAATATATATAAATAATTTGGAAAAAAGTGTGTGTGTAAAACGTGTAACGTTCGCAACAGACAAAATTTAAGATTTTTAATTAACGAGACTACTTATTCCTTTTTTTGATGCAGGATTCATATGGTCATATATTCCACTTAATTTTTTGTATTTGGATAATTTTTGTTTATTATGCAAAATTAGCTAAAAAATTTTCAAAACGACTTCCATTCTTTTTAACGGCCTTTCAGCAAGCCCAAATTGTTTTCAAAAACAGTAAGGCTTTTATCTTAAACTAGGTTCAAGAGTACTCCCCATCAAATGCATTAAAATTCACCAATCCAAACATGAAAATTTGCGTGCAAATGTAACGTTCGCAACACAGGATTAGTCCGTATTGTCTGCTGCATTCTGAAGAAATTTATTTAAAACCAGACAGTCGAAAATGAATAATTAATTAATTTATTTTAAATAAAATTGTTACTTTATGTTAAATATATATATTTTTTTTTGTAATCAACAGGGTATTATTAGCAGTGTTTAAAACGTAACATAACGAACAAATCTCAAATTGAGTGTCGAATTAGTTTGCAGAGCTGACTAATTTATGTCTATATGTCTGTATATATGTATGTATGGGTAAGCAGCATTCGTAACCTTGTTTATATTTTTTGTTACTCTTTTTGTGGCTCTTGTTGTTTTTGTTTTTGCAGTTCTCTCTCATGAGATCATCCCCATAACAAAAATTAAAGGTATTTTGGCGATTTGCTGCTTAGTTGACCCAGCTCAGGGTTATTTGTCTCTTTTGGGGGTCAAAAACGACAGCAAGAATAACAAAAGGTATAAACAAATGCAAAGCAATGTGCCATATGTTCACATACAACAAAAAAAAAAACACAAGAGAGTGAGAGCAAGAGCGAGAGCGAGAGAGAGATGGCAATAATACTACAAATTGTTCCGTTGACTGATTGCAATTCGTTATTTTGAATGCCAAATTTCAAAGCTCGAGTTCGAATTCGCTTCAAATGATTTTAAATACCCTGTAATTAAAATTGAATTGGGTCTATTAGGTATTACAAAAGTTTAAGAATCTTATTAATATTTTATTCATTTTCCTTTTACTATATTTATTATAGTTACTTGGCGATCTTAGAACATGTGAAAATAAAAGATACCCTAAGATTTAAAAAATTTCACGACAAAAAAAATCGAAGAAAATATTTTGTTGAAGCCAAGTACAGGGTATCTTGCTGGCGAGTTTCTCGCTTAGTGTTCGACAAGCTCAGGTGAAGAATGGACAGTGTTTGTGTGGGCGTAGTGAACCGGTGGGTGGGGGAGGGAAAGGGGAAGGGGTAGGGGGAGGGCGGTATTGTTTCGTTGCCAATGCCGCAGTCGTTCAACGACACGATGAGCTTGAACCTCAAACGAAACTGAACAAAAGCAACAATTTATATATACATATGTACATATGTATGTAAATATCTATAAAACAACAAGTTGTTGCATTTGTTTATAAACTGATAAGACACCTGGTTGATGATAATAGCAATAGATTGCAATCGGACAACATTTGGTATAAAGTTTCAATTTTTTTTATTATAAATATATCTTTTGATTTATAATATTTAGTTGCGATAAACCAAATAATATTTTTAAGTTTAGGCATCTTAGCGCGGATATTTTTTCAATAATTAAATGCCATCAAATGAAAAGTATTCTTTTTTTTTGAGTAAACTAGTTTTATTGAGCTAAGAAAAATTATAAAATTATAATTATAATTGAAAATATTAATATAAAAGTTAAACATGTTAGTTATTATTTGTTTTTTTTTAATATTTATGTTGTCTACATTCCATTTTTTTTTGTTTATGTTTTTTTAAAGATTTTTTTAAAGATTGGAAAATTTGTTAATAAAAACGACTTACAACACTCTCTTGAAATACTTCCAGATAATTTGCTTCCTTTTGTTAAACACTAAAATTTTGTAAAACTTGCTTTTTTTATACTTATACACACACATAGACACACACACACACACACACACACACACACACACACACACACACACACATAGACACACACACACTAAATACCTCTTAATCTATGGACCAGTTTTATGACATGTTCTCTGAGTCGATTTACTTGAGTTTTATTAAGTAAACTGATAAATCAATCAATTGAAACATGAAAAATTAAACAATGTTATCGATAACAAACTGAGATAACGATATCTTAACCTACATAAGTATATGTATGTACATAAATACATGCTTAATCATAGAAAGTACACCATCTTTTTTTTATCCTCTTATTTACATATGTTTATGTTTATTGATATTCATAAATATATACAATATATACTTGAATAAGTATATAAAAACATACAAACATACATTCGATACACACATACATATGTAGTTGTAGCATAACAATGAAATTTAAGGATACATAAGTGCTTTTTAATGGAATATATAGACCGCAAACGAGAATAATGAACAAAATACTTGTAGTATATAAATTATTTGTAAAATAGAAAACAAAATGACAAGTAACAAAAAACAAAAACAAATTAATAATAACATAGAAAAAACATACAATCGTATATATGTATATAAATATGAATGCATAGTAAGTATGTATATATATTTATATATATGTATGTAAACTATAATATATATACAACATTCAAAAACATATATACACCATATACATATATAATTGTACGTACATATTTATTATGAGTTGCTTTTAGTGTGATAATTCTTAGTAAAACGACATAAGAAAATTTGCAAAAATAAAATTGATACAAAAAAATAAAAACATGGACTTTATTTATTAACAATAATCTTACAAAAAAAACCTCTTTACTAGGTAAAAGTCTAGTGACGAAAACATTTTTATGCCCCAAAATTTCTGATATCCAATTTTGTAACGAATAATATTACATTTTATACATGAACTATTGATCTCAGCAGGAAAACTGATGAGATGTTTGAACTTAGTGATTCTATAGTCCAGAGCATTATTTATAATTTTTTTTCCGCGAGAATAGAACCCGTGAAAGGGCCAGAAATGCTCGGAGTAACATTTTCAATTCAAAGGACGAGCGCTAAATTGTTCGGAAAATACGGGAGATTTGATGGATATCGGCTCCAAAAGTGACCAATGAAGTTCAGGAAGACTAGGGCTAGTCAGAGCAGGGAGCGAAATGCACCAAACCAATTTTAGATTCAACTTAATTATTTTCACAAAATTTTGGATTTTGTTGCTTTTTTGAAATTGTTTTTATTTCATTTTAAATTGATTTTTGAAAATTTCAAATTTAGCGCGTACTTTGAGTTAACAGAGCCGCGCTTGAAGTTGGCTGCGAACGCTTGCACGGTTGCCACGATTGGCGTTTTTGCGCCAAAACTGGCTCTTTTTTTAATCAATTTTTCTAATTTTTTGTTAGTTTTTGGCTCAATCAGATATTGTTTTAAGTGGCAACCGTGATTTTGTGTTATATTTTCAAATAAAACGGTTCAGTTTGCTGTTAACTAACATATGGGCATACTGTTAATAAGAGCGCCATCTGTTGTTATTCGTGGTAGCCAACAAAACATCTGTGTGTGGCGGAGAGTCGATATTGTATATCGACATGTTATGACAAATTACTGTCTATCGCCCGACCGCCACAAATGACAGTTGCGCGAAATTCAAAATTAAATTTATTTAAATTGCTCAATTTAGAAATTAGAAACTCATTAATAAAACAATTTTTATTTGCAATTAGATTAAATTTTGTTTATAGTTTCCCACTATATCAATTAATAATATAATTATGGGACTCAAAAAAAAATCGAATCAAATACACAAAATAACTGAGTAGTCGAGCTAAGTGATATATTATATTTATAATCTGGAACGTGTTTCGTTGGTTCACTAATTCTAAACTGATTAGTACTCAAATTGAAAATCATTTGATTAACGCCAAACAATTGTGTGGAAAACGGAGGTTTTACAAAAATTATGTGGACTAGTGAGGCAACTTGGCACCTAATGGACTTGTTGAAGGAGAAGGAGAACGTTAACCAGCTCCGCAATGCTCCAAAGAACGCACCCATCTACCAGGAGATGGCAGACCAATTGGTCATGTTCGGTCCAAGCGCCAAGAATGTGAGGTTGAAGATCAAAAGCATGAAAAAACTCAATTGGTAATGGAATACACATATAAATACATTTTAAAGAAAAATAAAAAGAATTTCACATTTCGTTGAAGTTTGGAACTGTCGAAAGTGGATGCTTCGGTCGGAAGTCCTTCCCCAGCTAAGCGCAAGAAGGTTAAGAAAAATGTGATCGAAACTATTGGTAAGACCAACAGACTTATCTATACCCTTGCAGAGTATTGACGGCAGCCATAAAGTATATATGTATATGCGATACAGCCATCTCCGTCTGCTTCTCATAAGCTAGACTTTTAGTTTTTAATATATCTTGATAAAACTTGTTATAGTTCGGTATTTTAGATGTACGCGGTATATATGTCATGGAATGTTTCGCCAGAAATCGAATCTTTAATGTTAAAAATGCACAGATTGTATATTAGGTACTGTCTAATATATCCTAATCAACATCGGTGCAAATCAGGGGTCGTAACAATTATAAGTTTTTGAAAAAAAATATGAAAAAAGACTTATTTGCTGATTTTAATAACAAGAATTCAAAAGTAACTCTTATTTGCAAATTTTTAAAGTAAAAATTCAAAACTATATTTATTCAAAATATATTTTATAAACATTAAATTGAATTATGTTTTTGGGTACATACTACATCAATATAAAGGTAATAAAAAGTAGATCAAGTATATAAGTACTATATATCGATTTATGAAATAGACTCTCCAGTTTGAAAGATATATGGTACAATTCAATTCAATGTTTATTTTTCACATTTTATGATACAAATTTAAAAATAATTTGTATTTTTGGTTTTTTTTTAATTAAAATAAAAATTTAAAAATAAGTTTTATTTTCAATTGGTATTCTAAAAATTAAATTTATTTATTATATATTTGAATTAATTTTCTTAATTTTTACGTATATTGTGAGCGAAACTTAAAAAGTTTGTAAAAGAAAAAAGTCCAAATCAAAAGATAACATTTAATTCGTATAATTAAATGAATGCTAGATAAATGTATAAATATATTATTATTATTATTTATTTAATTATTATACATAAGTTCCTTATAATATAATAACTAAAGACTAGAGTACTAGCTACTGGGCCATCGACTCGATATAAATATATATTTTTCTTTTTGTATCTAGATTTGACATCAATTGCGACCAATAACGAGAATTTCGGGATTTCGACTTCACGCTCAAGCCGAAAAAGGCGCTTTAAAGAGGAATTGCTGGAAATAGAGCGAAAGAAACTGGAGGTCTACAAGTCGTTTCTCGTGGAGACGAAGAGTTTTCACAAGACAGCTTTGGAGCTTCTTGCACGACAACATTAAGCATTTGTTGGAATTATGACACAATGATACTAGTATGCATAATAAAGACTGATATTGCTTCTTACCAATATAACATTTTCAAGTTGTTATCGTTTATACCATTGATTGTAAGAAAGAAAGAAGCTACCACAGTAGAGTAACACAGGGATGCCACAGAAATCGCTTTCACTTGAATTTCATACAAATTTGAGTGAAATTCAAGCGAAAGCTATTTCTATGGCACCCCTGACAGATATGAATTGGACCAATCTAGAACATAATCCTTACCAAGTTTTTAAGAAACTTTACACACTCCTTTGTACTCAAAAGTTCAAAGGTTCTCTAAGTATCTTAGTAAGTTCAAATTTGAGTGAAATTCAAGCGAAAGCTATTTCTGTGGCACCCCTGACAGATATGAATTGGACCAATCTAGAACATAATCCTTACCAAGTTTTTAAGAAACTTTACACACTCCTTTGTACTCAAAAGTTCAAAGGTTCTCTAAGTATCTAAGTAAGTTCAAATTATGAGTAGAATTAACTTTAAATGGTGTCAAAATACTTATGGCCACCGCTGTAGCTCGAATAAAATTCCAATGCCCTCAAACAAAATAAAGAAAAGTCGCCAACTATCATTGATTAATTGTCATATATATTTTATTTTTTATTAAGATAGTTTTGAGAATAACAATACAATTTAGAAAGAGATAACATGATAGAGAGATAGTGAGTGAAAAGTAGAGACAAAGAGGTGATGAGCTAGTTAAAGGTTCTTGTTCCTGCGTGTAGTAAATATAACAACTAAAATACAATTATATAGTTTAATATAGTTTAATATAGTTTAATATGTATGTTTGCTTAAACAAAACAACATATGCATAGTTGACAATCTCCAGCACCTCCCCCACCCCCCATTTTCATTTACAGCCCCTAATCCTACCCCTACCCCTACGCCCCCCTCTATCCTGAACTTTCGCTTGACAGTTCTGTCCGTCTGTCCGTCAGTTGTCTTCAGTTTTTAAATGCATTTCTTGTGTACAATTCTTTAATATATATTTTGCATTTTCTAAATACATATAAGATGATAATTTAGTGCGTGGTGAAAAAAGGGGAGTGGGCAGAGGGGCTGGACGGAGTGGGAGGTTATATTTTAATCCGATTTGCCTCAACTTTTGTGTTATTCTCGTTTTCGTTTCTTCTTGTTATGTTTTTAAACTTTGTTCAACAATTTGCGAATACTACAAAATACCATAAACATCTATAATATACATCGAAGTGTGCTTCTGTGTGTGTGTGTGTGTGTGTGTGTAGGTGTGTGTAGAGCATTTCCATTTTAGCCAGAGCATTCCGTGCACAGCGGCAAATTATCCTCCACGGCAAAAGTGCTGGCCGTAATGGGCGTGGCGCATTTCTATAAAAACACAAAATGAACACATCATAAATATGCTGTAAATATTTGCATACACTTGTGGTCAAAGTAATAAGTACACCGGCATATTTTGATTACAACTGAAAATTATTATATACATTTGTTTTATTTTCTTGTGAATTGATTGAATATGACTTTCATAATTATAAAAAAGAAATGTAAATAATTTTATAATTTTTAAAAACTTATAAAAATGTTTTGTCCAAATACATACAATATGTATTGTATTGAAAGAAGCTATAAACATTTTGTAAATGTTTTGTATATTTATATTTTTTGCGTTAAGTTGAGTAGTTTATTGCTAATTATAGTTATATTATATGGAAATTTATTTTTCAAAGTATTTGAAATATTTGTTTTTATTAGAGATGTTTATATTTTGTTATTGCTCATTTATTATTTAAAAAAAAAGACAAATTTTATTCAATTAAATGAAATAAAAATAAAATGCACATATTAATTGATACTTGAATTGAGAATGGTGTACTTATTATTTTGACCATTGGTGTGTGTGTGTTACCTTGCACTTGAAGCAATCGCGATGCCATTTGGCATTCAGTGCAACAATTGCATTCTCCGTTATGGGCTGACTGCAGCCGGCGCAACGTGCCGCAAACAGTTGCTCGAAGTCGAGACGGCAATAGGGTCGTCCGTCCCGCTCGTAGAACGAGGTGCCCACCAGCGGCTTCTTGCAGGGGCCGCCGCAAACGAAGCATTCCTCGTGCCACGACTGCTCCATGGCCTTGATCGTTCGCTGCAAGGACGACAATGGGAAGAAACAGAGATGAGATGCGATGAATTAACCATGATATTTATTAATGCTACCTTACATAATATCAAATCACAATCTAACCTAATCACAATCAAAGCCAATCAATCGCACACACCCATCCAATCAGGCAATGCACACCGACGACCTTGTGACTCACATCTAAATAAATAAATTACAAAAACACCCACACACACATATTGTGTAAACTTCTTACAGTCCAAGCCGCACTGTGAATACCCTAATTATTGAATTTAGTTCTTTTAAGATTCGATTTGAATAACTTAGCCCAACTATTTTTGTGTCTTTTTAGTAATAAATTAAAACCGCTTACACTTTAATTGAATTGGTAATTTTAAGATCATATTTTAGAATTAAAATATCCTTCCTCTTTACTTTTGATTTGTGAGTTTTACGCCTTCTTTAAATACTTTTAAAACAGTTTAATTTGATCTTAATAAAAAAAAAAAGCGAAACTTCAGCTGCATAATAATAATAAAAACAATACAATACATTTTGGTCATTTTGAAATGAAGTATTAAAATATCATTAAAATTCTAACCAAAATCTTATAATTATAATAATCCTAAAGAGTGCATCATTTTTTATTAAAAAGTAATTGATCCGAAACTTTTGCAGGCGTATTAAATAAAATAAAATGTTATGCATATTATCTTAGCATTTGATTTAGTTTTTCCCTTTTTAAGAGCATTATAGTGAAACTATAAACTGAGATAAAATTTTTATTATGATAAAAAATTAGAATTTTAAATTTCACAAATGTAAATTAAAAAAAGAAGAAGCTTCAATCTCAATCCTGAATCAAATTAATTAATTTGAATGATTAAATGAAGATCATAAAAATTTTAAGCAATTTAGAATTATGTGGAGCTCTTAACTAATGAGCTAATGGCTAAACTGATTCAACGGGATGTCGATATACTTAGATCTAGAGGTAGATACTTAGATATAGATTTAGATAGCGAACGATAGTGAACTGATTGCTGCATTAGCTGATGAGCTAGATAAACAAACAGTGCATGTCGTCATGTAAATAGATATCATTATAATATCATTTGTAGTTGTGGATTCAACATTACTATGCATTACAAGTTTCACAATAATAATATTTTTAGCAAATGCCGTTAATAAAACGCCAAAGTTTATGGCAAACAGACGACGACGACGACGAAAGGCAATGTCATCAATGTTGATTCTAAGTATGAGTAAGCACTGTGTAATTGCGTATCAATCTACTTCCGGGTAAAGTATTTTCTCTTATGAAAGACAAACGCTGTTCTCATTATACTTACACATTAAATAAACATTCGCAGAAATTCAAAAAATAACATTATAACTTTAAAAATTTCATTTGTAAAAATAGAATATCTTGCATTTTATCGAAAAACTGACAAATACATTTTATTGATTGATCAGAATAAAAAGGCAATAAAATGGTAATAAGATTTCAATCAGGGACTGCAAGTAATGATTTGTTTTTTTTTTTAAATCAAAAAATCACTCACTTATAATTACTATATAACAATATTTATCTTTATGGCTCATTTATGCAGTCTAACTTTTATTAACAATGTTTCAAGTTTTTTTTGATTTGCTCACAAAATAATGATTAGATTTAATTTACTACTACTCAACCAATCATAATAAGAAGATCAGTCTTTTATTTGATTTAGATGAAAACTAAATTTAATCATTTATTATTTGTATACATAACTTTTTAAGAAGATAGTTCTGTTTTCACAAAATTAACAAGATTCGTATATTTCTTTCCTTTTACCAAATTTATAATCAATCATAAATGTGAGTAAAAGATGAATTGGAATATCTGAGGGTATACTCAGTACTCACCTCCAAGATGGGCTGCTTGCAGCCGAAGCAGGTGCCCGAGTAGTGGCTCACGAAGCAGTCGGAGCACACGGGCTCCTCGCTCTGTATGTGGAAGGTGGCCTCGGTGATGGGCCGATGGCAGTCCTTGCAGGCGAAGTGCTCCGGGTGCCAGGTCTTGCCCAGGGCCGTGATAATCCGCTGCTGTATGACCTCATTGCACTTGTGACAAACCGATACTGGCTCTGACTAAAGAAGCATAAATGGAAATCATTAATATGGACATCACGTGGGTAAGGCGTTCAAATATTTCATAATATTTCTTAAATGAATAACTTAATGTGTGAGTCAATTAAATGAATAATGGGAGTATTTCATTTTAAAAGCTCGACGCATCTATATACATATGTATATATGTATTGTCATGAGTTCATAAATCGCAACAACAACGAAAGATTTGCGTAAATCAATGCAAATTCCAAACCTTATATATCTCCTCGGATCCCCTCAGAATCCATTTTCCATATCCCATACCTCTGACCGCAACACAAAGAACAATAATAATATAATATGTACTTTTTTTTAAATATTAAAATGATGAGCACCAGCATTAAATCATTTTGATTGCATATTATAAATTAATGTGTTTGCTCGCGCGAGGTTCGCAATAAAAGTTTACAGCGTTTACACGATCAACTTATCTGATAAAGTACATATGCACATATATAACTTTGAGAAGTGTTTTCCTGTGCCATTCCAGTCAGATTTCTAATGCTTACTCGATAAAGTTAACAATTACATATTTCTTCATCAGAAATGTACTCAATTTCTATATCACAAATATATTTTACAGTATGCTTATAAACTTTTAAACGACTTCCAACGATTGTGACTGTTAATTATTTATTCTGAAAAAAATAATTTACATTTTTCCAGCTCCAAAAAGTATGCACTAAATATTTTTGTGAAAACGTAGCACAAGTGAAAGTTAAAATTTTACGAAATTTAAAGAATAATTTAAAAAATCATTCCGAAATGTGACAAATTTCAACTAAACTTAAGCTACAAAATTGAGAATTTGCATTTAAAATGCCAGTACCATATTAGGGGCATTCCCTTTTTGATAAGACTGCCTGAATAAAAAGGTGAGTGAGTTAATTGTTATTACTGAGCGGCAATAAAACATGAAAAACGTTGATTGTAATTGCGATAATAAACATTAACATTTGAATTGTGAATATGTCTGGTGTCCAACTGTCCAAGGTGACAGAGCCTTACATGTCCATCTGGCGTTGCGCCAACTTTTCGGCCCACCCACGCAGCAACGCCAGCACTGGACTGGATGTAAATGGACTTGTGACAATTGGTGTCAATGCACTATGGGGTGTTTTACCGAAAAAGTGTCACTTATAAATGACTCGTAAGCTAAGCAATATATTTTGATGTTGTTTTTTATAGTAAACCCTGAGAATTTTTTTTGGGAAAGAGGGCGTGACACCTTTTCAGCCCCAAGTTTGTTTTTTTTAATTTTTTTTATCGGTAGCAAGTAACTTTATGATTTCTATTGCAACTAACAAGCTTTAACCCTATATACGTATATTATTAATAATATAAAAAAACGTATTCGTTGGATATAGAAAGCTGCAAGTCCTCTTAAATAGCTGTGAGCATAAAATTAAAAAAAAAAAAATTAACCCTTAGAAAAATATAATAATATAACACTATAAAAAAAAACCACATTAAAATATCTTGCTTAGTTTACGAGTTATTGATAAATGCCTCAAGAAGAGCTCGAATTCTCCATACAAAAAGCGATCAAATCACACTTAACAATTCATAAAAATTTTGTTAAACGTTTTGCTTTTCAAAATTTGACATTGACACCACTTGGTAAATACACATTTTATTAAACAGACACGTACAAAAAATACAATATACAAGCATTAGCACTTAACACAAACCTGAACAGTTAACATCCATTTCAAATTTAAATTTATAAAATGATAAATTTATCTTGCGTTTCAATTTGAAAATGCACTGTAATTTTGCAGTTATAAAAAGCACGCGGTCATCGTTTGCAACATCTGACTTTAACAGCTGTTATCTTAATATTGGACTTTTATGTTAACATTTCTGTCATCTTGATATTAATTATGTAAAAATTCATACATTTGCATAATTGTGAAAAATGAATAAATGACACTTTTTCGGTAAAATACCCCATAGTGCAATGTTGCAAGTTTTGTTGAGGCAGCTGTTAAATGATAACGGAACACAAGCTAACGGTAAATGTGCACAGCTAACGGTTAATTGGGAAACGCATCGAATGAAAATTGTTACGCATAAAAATGAAAAATCGCAGCAACTCGTAAATTTTAGGCAATTAAAAATGCTGCACTTTTCCACAGTGAGCCGTGGAGGAGGAGGAGGGGGAGGAGGAGGCAGCTGTGCAAGTGGGTGGGGTAGGGGGAGGGGGAGGGGGCACAAGTGTGTGTGTAAATTGTGTTCTCCAAATTTAATTTGCTCAAATTAAACGCACATTAATTTCTCGCCGGGCAATTGCGGGGCACTTGTTGTTGTTGTTGTTCTACTTGCTTATTTAAAGTTTACGCCAGATGTAGCAACAACAACAACAACAACAACAACGAAGGAGAAGAAGAAGAAGAAGATGACGACGACGTCTCACTTAGATCATCGCTAGAGTTAGAATTCAATTAAACAAATGAACACTCAACGAAACGAAAGCGAAATGCTGCAGAAAGGAGAGAGTGCGGCAGAGAGAGCGAAGTGAGAGTGAAGCGAGAGCGAAGAGAGAGCGAAGTTTGCCTGTGTATAACCCTAAAACAACAACAACAGCAAAAGGCAGCTAAACGACAGCGTTAAATTTTATGAACAATTTGGCGCTTTAAAGCGAGCAAACAATAAGAAACAACAACACATGCAAAAACAACAACAAGCCATTAAGTACATTGAACCTTAACGCACCGAAAAGCAAATACACTGCCTGCCAAATTGTAACAAAATAAAGTCAGTCACTTTAGTACCAAACACAAACAAGTTTATTTGTAAATTGTCAACATTAAAAATGGTTTAATAAAAATCATTTAATAAAAAAATGATTTTTGTAGATTTTTCCAATTTTTTTTTATCAAGCATAATTAAAATGATTTCGAGTAATCTATATTGTAATCCTTTTAGTGTTAATCGAAACCAGGTATTAAAGCCTAACCGGTAAAAACCGATTTAAAATTTAAAACCGTAACTGAAACCGTAACCGATAAAACAATTTTTCATTTGTCCGAAACCTTAACAACCGAAACTCTGTAAACCGAAATAACCGTTTAGAACCGTTTCATTTATAAGGGTTAATTTTGGCTTTTCATACATCCAAAAAAAAGATTGTTCATCATTTTTAATTTTGATTTTTGATTTTAATTTTCATGTCATTTCATTTTGAATTTTTATTTGTGATATTCATGATCAATTTTCATGGCACTGAGTGAAATAAATGTGTCAGTGAAACATTAAGAAAGTAATGGCTTTTTAATTATTATTATATTATTTATGTAATTATATTTTTGCAAAAAAAAAAATTTTTTGTGAACCGAAACTATATCGGTATTTTAAAACCGAAACATACAAAAACCGGTTATGAAACCTTTATTCAAAGATTTTGCGTAACCGATAACCGAAAATCGAAATGCGAACAAAACCGAAACCGAAACTGAAACCGATATTCGGTTCGGTTTTAATCCCTGATCGAAACTCTTTACCGCCTACAATCAAACTACTCTATAGCGAATGACTCTTTAGTGAAATGTGTTTTGATTAATCAAAAACTTTTCTCCAGAGAATGTCTTCTATCTAAATTTATCCAACCTGTGTACATATATGTATTTATGCTCTACTTTTATTTTGAACGCTTACTTTGAGATTCCTTTTAAGCAGTCTTCACTGTAAACATTGTTGCTTAGTAACATAACGAAATAAACAGGATATGCAAATGGTAAATAAATTGAATATATTTTATTACACATAAATATAGAAAATTAGTATAGAAAGTAGAATTGGAAGTATAAAAATAAGTTAGTAAAAATTATATATGGTAAAGCTTTTTGTTTGTTTGTAGCTCACCTGAGCTACCTGACGCATCTGCAGTGAGTCTATGCAGTTTGTTATTGTTGTTTGTTTTTATAGAATTTGTGAGTTGTTATCAGTTGATTGCAACAATCAAAGCGCCGACTCAGTTGCTAAGGGAAACACAACAATAATTAATAATAAGCGTAAACAATTTAGCTGGCAAAGTTTTCCCCTTGAAAAGCCAACAATAAAACAACAATAACAATAACAATAACAAACAATAACAACAATAATGAGGCAGCAAAGAAAACCGCAATAAGTCAAAACAATTCATTTAGATTTTTGTTGAATTTGTTTCTATAGTTTGCTTATTCAAATGCGATAATTAAAATATTGCACGAATGAATCATACTCGTATTGCGAGTATAGAAGGAAGATGGAGGGGGAGGTGGGGGAGGGGGGTTGTTGGGCATAAAAAAGCAATTGTTGTAGCCCCATCAATCAGAGCTGTCAATCAACGAGGCGCTAAGTTTAGCTGCTCTTAGCCAACATTGCGTATACGTAATTGCCATTTGAACTGCAGATGCTGTGTGCATACACACATATGTATGTATGTACATACGATACATAAAAAGACCACTTAACATGTGGCAAACAACAAAATGAAGCAGAAAATTAAATAAAAGAAATGGAAAAGAAATTCAGCATATAAGTAGTATATATAGATATCGAGATCGTTGGATTAAAAATTGCTATCGCTGCCGAAATCTGATCGCGCTTTTAGTTTTTTTAAAAATAGAATGCAGATTGATCAACATTAAGATACGGACCATCAAGTAGCCACAATTAAAATCGTATTAAAGTCACCCCAACTTGGTGCATTCCAGTAATTGAAAACGCCCGAGTATCGAAATTCCAAACAACGCATTTTGTTGAAAATAGTTACTCGGCAATTATTGAATGTTTCCTACAGAAATCTGAATCTGAATTCCGAATTTCCGCTGGAAATACAGCATTCTCATTAGAATCTTTCAAGTAATTAAATTGCTGAGCGATTAATCAATTGTACTATATATATTTATATAAGTATTGATGGCATTTAAACCATGTCAAAACGTTTAAGACAAATTGGAAATGTATTAATGCAAATGTGTATAGTAAATATTGTGATATGCTTAGAATACTAAAATAGAAAGGGAAAAAAGAGTTATATTGAGTGAAGACATAAGTCAAAAATTGGTTTGGTTTGTATCTAGTTTTGAGTCGATTAAAATGGGTTTATATTATGGATCTGAGAACATTACTATTCGATATGATTGTACTCTTTTGAGCCAAAAGTCCCAGTGACCAATAAAATTGCATAAGATTTCAATTTGAGAAGCTTAATAATTATGTGATAGTCAAACTAACTAACTTTGGAATCAGCCGCCATTTGAAATTAAAACCATTAGAAGCACACACACACGTAATGAATATAATAAAAATAAATTTAATAATGACAATAAAACTGATAATAATAATGGTGATAATAGTATTAGTGATCAAAATTTTAATAATAATGGTAATAATATTTATATAAATAATAATAATAGTATTTATAATTATATTAAAAGTCATTTCGTTTTCCAACTAGATGTTAATTTGATAAGCAATATAGCAGATAAATTATTATTTATGATAGTGAGAATATTTAAATAAGATTGTCAATGTGACTAGTGCACTAACTAGTGCTCCTAGTGCTCCCACTAATTATTATTTTTAAATAATTAAAAATTAAATAGAAAATAAAATCATTTAGAACTTTAAAACTTTCTGTCAAGAAATTTAAAGTTTTTCCAAAATCAATCAAAGTAAAGAATTCGTAATTTTACTTTTGATTAAATGTTGAACTTGAAAGTACTTAATCAGAATTTTAATCATACAACAAGATAATATTTAAAGCAATTTTGCGTTTCTGTTAAGGAAAGTAAAAATGAATCATTCAGATCGATTGATTGCCCAATTTAGTATCGGAATGTTGTGTGTTCGATAAGAAGAAGAAGAAGAAGATGGTTAAAAAGTAGACAACAAAATGATGTCAGAGCTGAGCTCAAGACAACAAAAAAAAAACACAAAACAAGAAAATGAAGCAATTTCGATTATTGAGTTCTATGCGATCATCGTTAGATCTGGATCTGTGATCTTAACCCGACTTGACTCGAAACTCTTTGGACGTGTGGGACGTCGAGACACCCAATTTTTGAGTTGCCTCAAGTCTTGTGTCGACACTTGCAAAACATTTTTTCAATTTTTGGGAAAGTTGTCGCCCACTGGCCGACACTGAAGGTGGCCCGAATTCCAGTTGGGCCCAAAACCCAGTTGCCCATTGAAAATGAATTGTTTTTAAATTTTGTGTGTGCGTCTTTTATTATATTTTATTATTTGTATTCTGTGGCCTTTTTTTGTATTTTTTTTTCTTTTAGTATGGTAATTAACATAAATACTAATAAGGCAAGTCGGGGCCATATGGAGAGGCGCTTTGTGTGCGTGAGTTTTTGGGTAGGCAGCTCATAAAAAGCTCAGAAAAAAAAAACACAAAAACAAACAACAGAAAATGACAGTATCTTTTTATTTTTATTGTTGTTTTTGTTCAGTTTTGAGTTTTTAGTTGGTGGCACTTGAAAATTCCACACGTTATGAATCTTACACCAACTTTGGCGTCGTCGACGACACTTCAGGCAGCCAACGGACGTGGCATGTGGCCAGTTCAGTACAACGCGGCGCATACGTAACGTGTTAGCGGCAACCTGTTTGCTGAGCAAACGCCCACGTGCCACAACATTTAAGGCGAATAAAGTCTCCAAACTGAGTCTATGAATGAACCAGACTCTTAATCTTCTCTCTCTCTCCCTCTCTAACATGATTTGTTATGACTGATATGTTATTTATGATGGCTCGTAAGGGATTTGCATAGATTTACTTACCATGTTTTCTAGCTTCTTCGATTTGCTTTTTGTGTTGACTTAAAATTTGTTTGAATTTTCGGACTTTCTTTTTTATTTTCTGATTCGAAAGGGGGATTTTTCTCTGCTTTTGCTGTATTTTTTGCACCGGCGAGTGAAAAACTTTAACAAAAAAAAAAAGTAATTTACTTGGTTAATTTATCGCATTAACAATAAAACGTTTGACGCAGCGAGTTAAGCGGAAAAAAAAATTAACTATGTACGGCAACGAATATTAAAAACCATAAAGAGAAGAAACAGTCGAAGTCGAATTATAAACGTAAACAAAAAAATACAAACAAAATATAAAAACAACTATATAAGAATATGAACTCCCTCAGGCTGTGCTTCAAATGTTGTTGCTATGTACCGGGTGTGAAATACAGTAAAACTTCGCTAGAGACAACTGGTGGGACATTTAAATACATATTGTTATAGTCAGAAAACAATTTATCGGGATTAAAGCAAAGTATTTAGTAAATTTACACAGTAAAAAGTTCCTCTTCATAACAAATTATTTAAATTTAATCAAGATTTTTTTTGTTAAAAATCAGCTATTAATGATGAGGCTATAGTCGAGCTCCTGACTATAGGATACCCGTTACTTATTAAAATGCATTTTAAATATTTTTTATTGCATGCTCTTAGGCACATACATTGTTCCAAAATTGTAAACAGTTATTACTACCTTCCTATTTGTCCGATCTTGTTACGATTTAGTAGGATGACAGCTAATAATAGTAGTTAGCGTTACTAGGTAAAAAATCCTAATCGCGATTTCCCTGCTACATATGTTCATTGCCTAGAATACAATATCCCTTTTGTCTTATTTCTTAGGAAACGGGTTTAAAAAATAAATCATAAAGTATCTTGAAGAAATGCAATTAAGAAATGTTTTAAGGTTACCAAACTGTACGTGCTATATATGTACATACGGTTATATTGATTAAATTTAGTGGAACTAAATAGCATGTGTAGCAAATTTCATAGCCAAAACTTGGAGACTATCAGAAGAGTAGGCGTAGCACAAGATGACAGCAAATGATTATTTGATAAAAGAATTCGAAATAAAATGAAACCAAAAGAATATAAATATGTATTTCAATTACATTATACAAATATTTGCTATAATTAAATAAATTTGTTACACAAGTAATTTAATGTGCACAGTTTGTAATACTAGTGAATCTTTTTTAGTAACGCAGTCAAATTGTGCAACAACAACAAAATCGAAATCTAAATCACAATCAGCAGTTTTTTTAGTGTTTTGTAATTGCTGCGAGCAGTGTCAGGAATATTTATTTATTTATATTTAGTCACTATAAAGAAGTATATCTGTGCTCAAGGTGGATTTAATTTCTTTTCTCAAGAGTTTACTGTAGCGAAGCTCGACTGTATTGAATGAATAATTATTAAAAGAAATTGATGCAGCTCGTGCAATGATAGTTAAAGAGCGTAACTCGTAAAGCAGCCCTCGCAACAATCGAGCTACTGACACGAAGGGAGAAGAGTAAGTGTGGGTAGGGGGGCGGGAGGAGGTGAAGGGGAAGAGGGGAGTGGAAGGGGGAAGGTGAGAAGAGCTTGACAGTCAGCAATAACAACAAATGAGGCGGTAACTCAAAAGTCAAAGTCAAAACAAAATTCACACACACACACACAGCATAACGAATAAGCACAAATGACAACAATAAGAGCAACTCAAAAAAAATTTATAAAATAAAATAATATCAATAATAATAAATTTCAACAATTACATTTGCTGTTCGTACAAATTTCAGTTGTGAAAATTGATCGAAAGAGAGAAAAACGAAATTCAAATCAAAAGGGGCAGACCGCGAACCGTTAAACAACCGTTAAACTACAGTTGGGCTGAATTTACCGCTATACCGCTATACCGTTACACCGTTGTACCGTAAACCGAACCGAACCGGCGCGTGTCAACCAAGAAACTGAAACCGAAACAAAGCATCGAGGCAGCAGCAAAAAATCAAACAGCGAGCAGCGACGTCGACGTCAGCAGCAAATGGACGCCAAGTTGCTGACGCAGTTGGGGCGCCGCAGCAGCGCAGCGCTGGAACAACAACAGCAATCACAGACGTTGCAGCGCAGCAAATTGTCACGTCAGGAACGTGCCATAGGTGGCGCCACCCGCAGCAAGGTCGCCGTTGCGACGCTGCTGCCATCGAGTCGACAGAGCCGCGGCAGCAACAACAACAAAACCCGCAAGGAGCGGCAGAAAGATGGGGAACGAGAACGGGAAGGGGAACGGCAACGGGATCCACCAGTGACTCAGTCACGTGTCGCCTTTGGACGCATGTTGCCGACACCCCCACCCCCACTTCCACACCCATCCCCACCCCCACTGCGCGGACTGAAGCAGCGTCCGATGGCAGCGGCGCACGCGCAGCTCGAGCTTCTGCTCACGCGCATTGAGCGCGGCTGCGAACTGGACAGAACGCCAACGTCAACGGCAACACCGACGTCAGCGCCACGGCGACGCAAGCTGACGGCGGCGCGGGCAGTGCGCAGGCAGATGGAGCATCCGCCGCCGGTGCCGACGGTGACGCCACTGAGCAGTGCGCGCAACAACAACAACCACAGCAACTATGAACAGCTGCAGGCAACTGTTGCTACCACAACAACAACAACGACAAGAACAACAACAGTGGCCACCACAGCGACAGAGGGAGCTTTCGTCCCTCTTGCACATAGTCCACAGCTGCTGTCGCCGGAGCAGCGTCGGGCGCTGCGCGAGCTGCTGTCGCGGGCAGAGCAGCGGGACCTGGATATTGTCAACATATTAAAGAGCGAGGTCAGCGAGGCCGGGGATCCGTCCAGGGATGCAATGCGTCTAACGCTGCAGATGCTGTAAGTACTCACCAACAACAACAACAGCAACAACAAACAGTTAAAAGCTCAGTCAACGTCGTTGTCATCAACGCAGTCAGCGTCGCTGTTTTGTGTGTGTGCAGATGATGTCATCGTCGTCGCTCTGAATGAGAGTGAGAGCGGCAAACGCGCTCTCTTCTGTCTTTTTGGCTATGCCCTCGCCTCGCTCGCACTCGCACTCTCCCACACAACAAGACACACACGCACACACACTCGTTAGCACTGCACATTGGGCAAAATTTGACTTTTTTTTGGCAAAAACCTCTAAATATAAAGCTACGAACTTGAAATTTGTCATGAACCTCGGTTAGACAAATGTCGTATTTTGATTTTTTTATAGACGCTTTCACCTCCCCCTCCCCATCTGACTATGAGAAAAAAGAGTAACAAATAGTTTTTTAGTGGGACCTTGTCTTCACCCCCGCTTTTTTACCCGACTCTGTGAAAAAGTAAAATATTTTTAATAAACTTAAATGCAAAGGAAGATATTTCAAACTTTGCATGTTTGCTATTCTGGCTAAAGAATAATTTAAAATTTTTTTTGGTTTTTTAATTAGACCATGTCTTTACCCCCCTCCCTATCTGACTCCTGGGAAAAATCCGATTTTCTATGAAAAAAGCACACCCACTTCTACTGAATTATTTCGAAAAACCGCAAAGTTTCGCTTATGTTTTAAACTCTACATAAATATATTCATAATAACGTCTACTACTTTATAAGCCCTTTTTGGAATCCAACTGTATCTTGTTAGATATGCTCCACGAAACACAACTATATTGAGGTTAACTGGACAAAATTATTGTTTTTTAATAACATTAGAAACGTAACAAAACAAAAGCACATACAATTAAACGCATATGTAACTCTTTTCTACATACCTTGATGTTTATTTTCCATTTTAAATTATTTTATTTTTAAAATGGCAGAGTGTTCAATATTTACAAGTTTTGAAATCGGACCACTTAAACGAGGTTTGCATAATAAAAATTAAATGAAATGTTACTGACTAGAACTAATATTATGACCATAAAAATATAAAAAGAAAAAATTAGGGTTTTCGCAAAAAAAAAAAAACGGGAATTCCGCCCATAGTGCACTGGTACACGTCGCTCCAGTCAGTTGCCAATGCGCTGCTGACGCCATCGACAACGTTGACTGCGCTGCCTGATGGAGTTACTCACCCAACGGCGACTCCACGTTCTCTCGCGTTTGCAAATAAAGCAACAACATAAACAGCAACAGCAGCAACAACAACAAGAACAGCAAACAGTTAGCTGTGAATGTTTTCGCTGTTGTTGTTTTTTGGTTTTGTTTTTGTTTGTCGCCCTGCGTTGCGATTAAAAGTATTTACTACCGACAGCAGCTACCTCGACACACACACACACACACCTGCTTTTACCTTTAGTCCATTGATAACTGCCTCAAGTTTTTTTTAAGTTGAACTTGACCCTAGAAACTAAAAACTATTTACTTATTGATACAGTATGTCAAGTAATTTTTGTAATCAAGAAAATATATTTAAATTTACAAAATTAAAGCAATTGAAAAACATTAAAACCCTAACCGAAACCGTAACCTTTCACCGATAAAAACCGATTGAAATAGAAACCGTAACCGCAAAAAAAATTTTTAATTAATTTTTAATTAATTAATTATTTTTTATTACGAAACCTTAAGGCCGAAACTCTGTAAACCGAAATAACCGTTTAGTAACCGTTTCATGTATAAGGGTTAATTTCGGGTTTTTTTAAACAATATTAAAAAAAAAAAAACAATTCAAACATAATTAAAAACGAAAAATTTTGAACTGTTTTGATTTTTTCCGACTCATAAGTCTTGTTTGCTATCTCTGATATTTTGTTATTAGTTTTGTATTTTATTTTAGTTTTTTTTTTAATTTTTTTTTTAAATTTTTGGTTTTGATTTTAATTTTCTTATTTTTAATTTTGAATTTTTATTTGTGACAAATATTCATGATCGAATTTTCATAGCACTGAACAAGCGCAAATACCATAAATTTGTTAAACAATATCAAACTGGAGAATATGTGAAATGCCTTTTTAATTATTATTGTTGTATTATTAATATAAATTTATTTCTGCAAAAAAAATTGTTCGTGAACCGAAACAATACCGGTATTTCAAAACCAAATCATACAAAAACCGGTTCACCGTTACCAAACCTTTATTCAAAGATTTTGTATAAACGATAACCGAAAATTCAAAGGCGAACATAGCCGAAACCGTAACTGAAACCGATATTCGTTTCGGTTTTAATCCCTGATTAAATTAATGGGATCCGTTAAGTTCATCTAATTAAAAAAAGTAATTCGATTATTAGTTTAATCAATTTTTCTTATTCTTTTTTGCAAAAATAACATTTCCTTTCTTAATTTTTTAATATTTTTAAAATTAATTAGTTCTAACTTTTCAATGAATAAAATACAAGAATAATAAATTTTGTTGTGTTCAAATAATTACTTGACTAACTATATGTAGTTTGTTATGTATCAAAAAATTTGTTATTTATTATTCTAAAGACTACACATTCTATTTTCTACTGAAACTGTAACTACACTATCATACTTGCTTATCAATGTTATCTGCGTTATCTATTATCCGGTATCAATCTTCATCAACATAGGCTTTAAGGTTTGTACCTCAACTTTTTAACTAGACGTACAGTTGAAGATATGTAGACGGACGGATGGACGGACAGAAAGACAGAAGGAAATAAGTAAATCGAACAGGCACGTCATTTCGATAAGACATAGGAATACCCTATAAATAAAAATTCCCACATCGAGAAACTACCTAAAAAATACAGCAGAAACCTGTCTACAAAGGGTATAAATTAGTTGAGTTCAAATCCAAGACATTTTCTTGAAAAAATGTTAAATGAAACAAAATATTTTTTATGCACTCGATTAGGTATCTAAGCGTGATCAAAATGAGAAAAAAATACGCAATGTTTCTCGTTAAAAATCGCAAGCTCGAAATTGATTTTAGAACCATGGTTTCTTGGGCAAAAAATCTTAGAATTCGTCGTAGATTACGATTTCGACAACCGCTTGGTAGTGAAAAAAATTGACCCACCCTAATGTACATATGCTGACCAAAAAAAGAATAAGAAAATGAACTTAGATTATAGATGTTGTCAGTGCACAGCGCACCAAGAGAGAGAGAGAGAGTGTAAAATGTCTCGCCCTCTCTTAGCACTGTCTCCGTTATTAGCACCTGAACTCACCTGAGCTATTTGGCAACTGTTTTTGCTGATATGAGGAATTCTCCTAATCAAATACTACGACCAAATAATCGACAACTGTTTGCAATTGAAATTCGCGTTGAATTTCGTTTTTTTTTTTTTATTTATTTTTTTTTTTTGAGATAAAATTTGCACATTCAGGAAAAATAGTTGGTTGAGAGTATGCGACGCTATTGGCATAACAGATTCCACGCCCCGATCTCAGCCCTCCGCCTCCTCCATTGCGCTTTCCCCTTTCCCCACCTTTGCCCATTTTCGCTGGTGACGATAACGGGCTTGGAATTGTGTTTGAGTTTGGGTTTGAGGTTCGAGTTGGAAACTTGATGACTAAATATACCCTGACTTTGTCATAATTCTCTCTCTCCCTCTCTGTCTGATTCTCTTTTTCTTTTGTTGCTGCGCTTCATTTGTTTGATCAATAAATTTGCGCGTCGTCCCAAAATAAAAAAAGAACGCTTTTGGTGAAAGAAACTTGCCACACAAGCTTGCCTCATCGCCCCAAACTCGCGGCTTGCGGTGTTTTATTAATGAAACTCTTTGAATGTCTTCCTTTTTTTTTTTGGTTCCTTTTGTCTTTGCGGTTTCCATTTTCATTTTCCCACTTTGATTGTGTCATGTTATTTGCCCAGCTGCAGAGGGAAACGGGGAGAAGGGGGAAAAGATGACGATTAACATAGCAACCTTAACCCTGATGACCCAGACCCGAGTGGAGACAATATACTCTAACCCACGATTGACTGAGAGAGAGTCCATCGAATTGCTTGACAAACCAAAGATTCATATTTGGGGAAAATACGTATGTTTTTCATATACCTAAGTATATGATAGAATAATAGGTCTAGTGATTTTCATTGATAGGGAACAAACTCCACATATTTTATTCTGGCCATTTTTTTATTTTACTAGTATTAAAGTTACCTTTGGTTCTTAGAATAAGTAAGAAAAATAAATACTAAGATTCATAATGCAAATTTTTGAAGAAAAAAAACAAGTACATTTATTTCAACTATATTTGATATCATTTTGATATATTTTTCAAACGAAAATTATCGTTGATACGGTATACTTTAAAAATATTCGCCATCCCTAATTTTTTTAAATCAAAAGTTGTTCTAGGTATTCATCAATATATTATTCAGCATGCATCACATTTACTGTCCAACTTTGTTTCAAAAACAAATCTCTTAATTCTCACTTTTATCAGTTTGAGTTTTGATTTTCAGAGAGAACATTATAGTTGGATAACACTGTAATTGCTGACTTTAGCAATTATTTAATTTGACTATGTACATTAAAGCTAATGAAATACTGTTGAACTGCCAAGTGACCCCACGCGCTCAATTAAAGGGTATCCATACACTTTGCTATTTTTGACATTGGCCTTGAGACTCTGGAGTCTCGAGGGGGTCTCGGGGCACAAGGGGGCGAATTGCGTGTCGACAGGCCATATGAAACCCCATGAAGCTCGCTTCGACTCCAGAGGGAGTCCGTTAGGCGAAGCAGGAGGGGAAATGGGGGCGTCGGGAGAAGGGAGAAGGGGGTTACTATGACGTTATCGGCGTGCGAGGCTGATGCAATTAGCCGGCTTTTCCATGTTGAGTTGCGAGTTGTGTGTGCTAATCATCCAAATGACTTCGACGGGTTTTGATTTATTAGCGTCAATTTTAATGTTAATGCTCTCTCTCTTTCTCTCTTTCGCCCGCCCGTTAGGCCGCTGGCGTTGAAGCCCGGAGATTCACCGTACTGTAGACACTTCTGGGCGGGACATCGCTATCTAAAGGAACGCCAGAAGCTGCATCAACAGCTTCAACCGAACGACATTCGCTATAAGGAGGTTAAAATCTTGCGAGCTCCCGACGGCAAATTCTTTCTCTCGAAGACACTCGAGGAAGAGCTCAAGGATGAGAAGCATGTGCTCGATTTTATAGAATCTGAGCTGCATCGCAGTAGACGGACAGACGGACAGGAACTGACTCCGGATCAAAGGAGACGTCGGGAGAAGGCGATGGAGGAGCGACTAGAGCTCGATCGGCAGAAGCAGCAGGTGACTGAGTGTCGGCAACGACATCGTCTCCGGCAGTTGCAGAAGCTTGAGAACCAGATGACCAAGAAGATGGTTAAGAAGGTCAAGAAAGTGCAAGAGATTTTCGAGTTGCCCAAGCCAATTGAATATACTAAAAAGCTGACTGTCATTGAGGAGGAAAAGGAGGAACGGGTCCAGAATGAGCATGGGAATGAGAATGGGGAGGATGATGATGATGATGATGTGACGCCTCGACCCACAGCTGCTCAGGCAGCCATGCCGGAGGAGCTCAAGGATTTACTCATGCAACGTCAACAGTTCAGGGATCAATGTCAACGCAGCAACCTCTACAACACTTCCAACTGCCCAGCACCCTGGAAACTATTTGCCAAGTAATCCAACTACCCATATGCATACCCTTTTCCTTTAATGTTTATGCAACTGATTCATTTACTACCTTAACAGCATTGCCAACAAGATCAGCGCTGAGTTGACAGCGAAAGCAGACGACGAACTTCATCGCAGCATTGCGGGCTACATCAAGGACTTTGTGGACAACGAAGCGAGCATTGACAAGCCAACAACAGATTAAAGATCATTTCCCTTTTCGCCAACAACGACAACGATGAACGCACTAAATCTTAAAACACTCCCTCACATGCAATACTTAAATTCAATAGCAAAGTACGAACAAATTGCAAGTACATCATCAACAACTGGAACCACATCACCATTTCGAATTGACCATAGCACAAATTATAGCACAAATAGCAAATCAAATGAAATAATTAAAGCGAGTGACATGATTGCAAACGAGTGTGTACTGACTTTCAGATACCCTACACCAGGGGTGTTTTGCACATAGCATATGGGAAGTATGTGAGGATACACATTGGTAAGCTTCTGGCGCACATTAGCAAATTGCACGAAGAAATTTTGCACATTGCGCTTTGTGGCAAAACAATAAAAAAAATAAGAATTTCTTGGATATATATAAGATAGTTATTTTTAAAATGCATAGATAAAAGAATATGTTTCTTAAATTGAAAGCATTTTAAAACTACTTATGTCAGGAAAATGCAAACAGTACTAAATGTATTTACTAGACGAAGAGACTAAATCAACTAGACTTTATATACTTTATAGGTTCATGTATGTTACATGCCTTTCTTTAATTTAGATATATATATTTTTTTGTACTACTTTTAATCATATATAAATTCTAAAAATTAAAATAATAATTGATCTGCAGTCAAACTTTCAAATTCTGAAATATGTGCATGTGGTGTGTGGTACGGTCAAAATTAGGCAACACTTTTTATTATCAGCTCAAAACATTTTTATTTAAATTGCTTAAACTTGTGGAAAGCTAAATAAATTTTCAAAAGTAATTGCGAATAATCAATCAAATCTAAATAGACTCTTATTAAATGGTACCCAAGAGTCATAAGTTTATTTTTAAAACCCGCCCAAAAGTAGACAACACATTTGGTGAACTCCGTTTCAAGTGAAAAAAATCGTCTTCTCTCATTTAATGGGTTTTTTTCTGAAGCAGGCATCAACAGAAATTAAATTCAATTTATACAGGAACTTAGCAACTAACTAAGACTATAGATTACGCACTAGAGAACTATGGAATAGTTGTATTTGTATTGTATAATATGTCGTCGATTTCGGCATACTTAATCTTGTTAATTAGTTATTTAGTTACTTGTACATTCGACAACAAATTGTCTTGAATTTCAAAGATGCGTAAAATTATAAGCACAATATTAAGTGTATCTGTGTGTGTTGGTATGGGTATGTGTGTGTGTGTGATGTCAACAGTGGCTTGTCGCATTTGTATTGCGAATGTGGTCAGAACTATAACTAAATTATTAAATGTAAACTAATAATATAGCTTAATTACAAACTAAGTTACTTTTTTTTAGCGCGATTTGTGTAGTGTGGCATTTCTCCAACTGTGTGTGTGTGTGTGTAAAAAAAAGTACAATAAATATGTGGCCGAGCTAAGGAATTGTGTGTGCGTGTGTGTGTTGGTTGTTGGCTCTCACAGCAAATTGGAGCAGGTGACCTCGGAGGCGGCGCAATCCGTTGAGCGCGGCAGAAACTGTATGTGCTGCCAGGTGGCGTTAAAGCTGCACCACAACGAAAGGGAGCGAGAAACACAGAGAGAGAGAGAGAAAGAGGGGGGAGATTAATAATGTTTGTCGTTTTATTATTATTAATAATTATCAAAGACCGTAATCATTACGAGTTGTTTATAAAAATAACATTTTAATGATTATTAAACGATTTTTAAGGATCTCCTTCATAAAACCCATAAAACGCAAAAAAAAAATCTTTAAAATGAATACGTCATCTTTTTTAAAAGTGAGTTCAATTTTGAGCGAAAAAATAAAATTCACACATAATGATCACTTGTGAGTTTTATTTTTTCACTCAAATTTCATCATCATTGAAGTAAATCCTTAAAAATCTTTAAATAATTATTACTATGTAATTTTTATAATATAAATCATGATGATTATGGTTCTTGTTTTAAAGGGATATGCAAAAATACTGAGTGAAAATCCTACACAATAGCCATCAATTTAAAGTGAGTTTTATTTTAATCGAAAAAAAAGCATAAACAAAACTAAAAATCATAAATAATGATTTTTAGCGAGTTTTATTTTTTCGCTCAAATGTCAACATTATCATTATTTTTATATTATACAAACATGTTTTCTAGTCATTGATTTTTTGATGTGAAAAACTTTTAATAATCTTTATTTGCGGTCCCTAAAAATGATGTTTCACTCACAGATAACGTTCGGCCAATTGTCGCTCCACATGGGGCTTGATGCGTGCATAATCCTTGTCCGCAATCGTTGTGCTGCAGTGTTGTTGCATGTAGGCGAGTGTAAACAGCTCGTTCTCGTTGTAGGAACGCAGTCCCGGGACGCGGAGTCGTCGTGTCAGTCCCAAGGCCTCGTAGGTCACCACCTGATCGATGCCCGCGCCCTGGATCGCGTTCCCAGCATCGATCGCACTCACAAAGCTGCTCAGGGCCCGGGCCGCGGTTCGTGCCGCACTCAGCGTCACATGGAAGCTCTTCAATGCCTCCTGCGACATTTGACGCAGCTCGTGGGCCAAATGCGGCGGCTGTCCGGCGGACAGACAGCTGACATCCGGCTGCGCATACTCAATCTCCGGCACGGCGTCGCTGATATCCGTGCCCTGGGCGTTGAACTGCAGCAGAAACACCGACAAGTTGTCGATCAGCGTCTCCAGAATGTCCGTGCCAATGCGAGCAAAGTTCACGGCGCTGCAGACGAAGATATCGAAAAAGTTATTTAACACAAATAATAGCCAAAAATCGATTTCAATGAAATAAAATTGTTAAAATACTGGATATTGAATTGAATGTATTTAATTTGTATTTTATTAATGAAAATAACAAAATAATATATATGCATCAGCAAAACATCTTTATTATTTAAAAAACAATGTCCAAATCAAAAATATAGAGAATATTTTATTGCATTCAAAAAACAAAATTGTTTAAGTTTGACAAATGAAAAGGAACTATGCCTCATTCTAAAAAAAAAATAAATATTATTTAATAAAAAATTCGAATGAATTCTGGGACTAGTATATGTATGTAGTATGTACAACGTTAGATTAGTCCAATGATTTTTGAGAGAATTTAAACGTAAAAAGAAACTATTAGAAATTAAATTCATAAAGAGCGAGAAAGAGTGTGACTATACTTACACAGGGTATCTATAGTCGTAGTAATTGTTGTTGACCAAGACACGCGAGATGAGCAGCATGTTCAGCTTGTTGGAGTAGGCAATGGGCTGCGGATGATCCCTCGTGTACATCTCGGACACAATGCTAAGGAATATAACATTTATAATAAAGTTAAGTTAAGTTTCAGACTTAATTAAAATTATTGTGCGCTTACAATCGAGAAATTCTATTTTTAAGATATAATGAAGAATAATTAATTAGTGAAAAATGATGTCGCAAAACTAATTGATTTGTAATAATAAAAAAATACAATCTTGATTAAACTAGACTAACTAAACTGAATTTTATTTTCATTTAATTTTTGCATAAAAACAAAAAAACAAATTGATCCTCAAGTCTGCGCTACAATAACTAAATGCGTATATTACTATAGGTACACATATTACTCGTTACTCACACATCCAGCATGCTCAGCGTCTTCAGTTTATCCTCCATGCGCGATCGTCGGAATGTCCAAATGGACTCGAGATGCTCGACAAAATTGAGATTGCTCAGCAGCAGATCGTTGTAGTAGTTGCTGACATACTGCGGCTGATCGAGCACCTCGCTGGGTATGCCGAACTGCAGCCGCATCTCGGCCAGCTTCTTGTGCAGAAACTGTCGAGCTGTGGGCTCCAGCCAGTTGGCCTGCTCCAGTGAATCCTGCAGTTGATTGCGCAGACTGTAGAACATCAATTGCAGGAACTTCTCGTTGCCAAGTGTTTTATTGAAGGCACTTGTGTCGTCGCTTTGCATCCTTGTTCCAGCTCCTGTTCCCGCTCCCGTTCCCGTTCCAGCTCCTGCCTCAAACTGCTGCTTCGGCGGCTGCTGCTGCAGTGCATCCACGGCAAAGGGCACCCAATCCCGCACCACCTTGCTGCAGAAGAGCCAGCGCGGATAGCTCGCGGTGCGTCCATAGATGGCATGGTCAAAGTGCTCGGCCAGAGTGCGATACTCCTTGGACAGATGCGGCAGCATTTGACGCGCCAGAGACCAAACGATAAAGTTATTGATGGGTCTGTGAATCGACAATTGTCAGATTGTAGCGATTGTTTTTAATGTCACTTGCATGGAGTACTCACTTCTTGTCCGACGTGGAGACGAGCGTGGACAGCTCGTGGAAGACCTCGACATCGCGCACCAACACCTCGGTGTCCTCGCTGATCCGCGTGTTGGGGAAGATCACCTGCAGCGACTCCATAATGTGCAGCTGGCCAAGAGAGAGTGCAAACGAATATTAGAGTAGCAGATCAAACAGTGGAGTTTCTTTGGAAAAGTATCTCTCTCTGCTCTTTAATTGAAGCCTTTTCTATTGTCAAGCGTTTTTCCGCCTTTAATTTCTCTGATTTTAAATTAAATTCAAGGTATTTCCCAGTCAAGAGCACTTAAATATGTTTTCCATTTTATTTACAACAAATAATTATGTAGATAAAATATAAATATATAAATAAATAAATTAAATACACATTTCCAATGTTCCTTTCGAATCGAATCATATCAAATTTATTCTCATCTAGGCATCTCATACTAGAAAACTTTTCAGCATCATTTTGCTGTTGTTTTTCCTCAGATGAAATGGATTCTCATATACAAATGAAGTAATTAAATCAAGTAATTGTTTTGACAAAATTAAAAATACAATCAGGGATTAAAACCCTAACAGAAACCGTTGCCTTTAAATGGTAAAAACCGATTAAAATTTAAAATAATTTTGTAAACCGAAATAACCGTTTAGTAACCATTTCGTTTACAAGGGTTAATTTTAATTTTTCATACATAAAAAATAAATTATTTTTAAAAAAATTTGATTTTCGTGAACCGAAACCATACCGGTATTTGAAAACCGAAACATACAAAAACCGGTTAACCGTTACGATACCTTTATTCAAAGATTTTGCGTTATCGAAAACTGAAAACCTAAATGCGAGCATAACCGAAACCGTAACTGAAACCGATATTAGTTTCGGTTTTAATTCCTGAATACAACTATTTGTTTTCTTTTTATTTTAGAAATAGTTTGCTTAAGTGAATCTCAAAATTTCTACTGTAAACCTGTTCAATGAATCATAAGCTACTATAATAAGATAATAATTAAATTAAAAACTAAAAAAAGGTTTCATTTTGTGACATTGTGCAGTGGAAAAGTATTGAAAATTATTTCGATTGTTGTACATTGTTTATAATAAATTGCAAGCTAGAAAAGTATTCAATTTAACTCATTCTCAGCTCTTAAATTGAGTCTCATCTGTCCAGCAGCTGATCATCTGATCATCTCATTGCAAATCCTATATATTTCCTTATCCAGTTGAAATATAGATTTGAGAACATTTCTCAACTCAAAAATAGATTGTCAAGGTGACAAGATAAAACTTGACTTGATTGGAAACTTGTTTGTGGGATGAATTGAGACAAAGGAGAGAGCGGGAGAGGTGAGAGCATTTTAAATATATAGAAATTGTCTTACCGATGGCGCAATGCTCTTGAGTTCGGCCAAGCGAATCAGTTTATTCAGCTGACGTTCTCCGCCCGATCCCTTGGCGGCCTCAATGTGATTGACAATGCGTTGCTCGTAGTGGAAAATGTCATCGGCAAAGATGTTCGCATCGCGAGCAACCATGCCTACAATAGAGGGAAATCAGTAAGGATGTTCCATTGCATAATTGATTAGAGATTTACCCATATTGATGGCAAAGTCACGGAGCAGCAGCTTATAGCCATTAACCACCTCCATGTCGGCATCTGGGCCATAGAAATACTTGTCCGGCAAACCCAATTCGCCCTCGTCCAGGGTGATAATGTAATCATAGGGTATCGTATAGCTGTTCTCAACGCTCACGCGATAATACGGAAAGATGCCGAACTTGACCTGAAGATGCTTCAGTGCGCTCTTGTAGTCCCAGTTCTGTAAACGATTCGTGGCCGAAAGTGCCTGCCAACCACCTGATAAGATAGGAGAAAGACAAAAGTTAACGTTAATAATATTCACAAATAATCATAATCAATTAATCAAATACGAATATCATGCGGTAATCCAATAATCCGGTATGCCGGGGAATGACCCAAACAAAAACCGCGACACTGACGCTTCAGTCGCCCCTCGTTCGCTAGCGGCAACTTCGGGGGGGCGCTAATGAAATTCCCCAGAAGCGCAGAGGCATCAAATTAATATTAATATTATTATTTTTTTTTTTTAGATGTATTTTTTTGGCAAAAAACAAAGCCGAAAAGTAAATAAACTGATGACAGCAGTCGAGTTGCATACTTGTATCTGTATCTATAAATGTATCTGTATCTGTATCTACCTCTGTCTGGTATCTAGCTCCCGACTGATTTTTATACCAATTAAAGGCGCTAAAATGTTTGCCTGCAACATCTTGGAAATTTCGGAGCCACAACCGAATTGCGGCCATAAACCAAGCCAAAAGAAAAGGAAGCACCATTTTGGCTAAGACCGAACTGTTTATGCTCTAAGAGAAATTATAGAGATTTAATTAAAGAAAGATTAAAGAAAATATGACAAAAAAAAATGTAATAACAGGAAAAAAAAGATAAATACATAAAATAATATTTTTGAAAATATGCAGGAAAAGAGTTTTGAACCTATATTATTGATGACTTTATAAATAAGAACATATGACTTTTAAACTATAATAAGTTGTATAGCTTAGAAAAGCTTAAGTTTTAAGATGAAGGATATTTATGCATGTATCTACTAGAGGTCTCAGTCTCTGAGTACTCGTGAGTTTCATTCAGTTCTCTGAGCGTTATAAATTCAAAGATCCGGTTCTCAAAGTATTGAATACTCATTTTTCACAATTTATTTGAGTACTCAAATGAACGAAATCGAGTAAATGAGAAACGAATGAAATTAATGAAGCAAAGATTTTTAGAGTACTCATATACAACTTATTTTTGTTTAAATAATTTATATGTTACAGTTAATATTGTTCGTTACAAAATTAGATATCAGAATTGAATTGGACATTTGTGTTTTCGTGACTGGATTTTTAATTTTAAGAAAAAGAAATAAAAATTACGGCACTTCTAATTTTTTCACTCGATTTTTTCGGTTATTTTGTCATTCAATTCAATCTTCCTCTTTTGAATGTGAAGTTTTCTATTTCAATTCATTCATTCAATTCATTGGAAGACACAGCCGAACTCATTCAATTCCGTTGAGTTTAAATGTCTCATTTGATGTTTTGAATGCAGCCATGCAGACCTCTAGTATCTACTTATACATATTACTTTCATTCAATTCCATTAACTTGAATAAATATAGTTATTATAATAGCTATAAATGAGTACAACTAATTTGGTAATGCACAAATTGAAGCATTTCACACATCACTAAAATGAGTCTGTAAAATTGGCCAGAATTGAGTTTCTGGGGTATTCCGAAATCCGAAACTATTGTAAACTGGAGCCAACCAAGTGTCATCAGGCAGCTAATGGTTATCTGGCATTTGGACATTTGTCGAATTGAATTGATTGTGTCAGATTGTGTTTGCGGCATCAATTAGCGCCTGCGAATCGAGAAAACTTAAAACTGATCCGTGCTAGCCGGATTTAGTGATATTATAGTATTTTAACAATTTATTGCAAATCAATGCGAGCACTTTAATTAACTTTAATTAAAGCCAAGAGGTATAAAAACTGAACGTGGCCACGAAACGAGGCATCAATCCAGTGCAGCAGCTCCAGGGCAAAGCTTCAATCCCAACCAAAATTCACGCTATCGATCGAATTTCCAAAACTCAGCATGAACAAATTTGTGGTAAGTTGGAAAAGTTGAATTAAAAATTGGAAATTGGAAATCGAGAATTGAAATTGAAATTGATTGAAATCTATACAGTTCCTGGCCTGTTTGGCAGTGCTTGGCTGTAATAGCTGGGCATCGGCGCGTCCTGATTTGAGCCGTCAAGCCTATCGCTATGAAGTTGGCCAGAACGAGAACATTGTGACCGGCACCTCGTATCAGCCAACGGCGTCGGGCAACACGTATTTCAGCGGTGGCCCAACTGTCGGACAACTGAGCTACAGCACGAACGCGGGCAATGCCGGCCAATATGGTGGCGAGAGTGGCATTACGTATGCCACAACCACAACAGGTGGCAACGCTGGCTACTCGACAGGTGGCAGCACTGGCTACTCGACTGGTGGCAACATCAACAGGGGCTACGCGACAACAACCGGTGTCAGCGACATCATCGGACTGACTGGCATCCATCCGGGACCTGCCATCAACTACAAGGAGCAGGAGGCCTACATCAGCCACCTGGCCAACTTCCAGCCCGCCCAGGTGACGAAGCACTTCTACCTGCACACCGCACCCGAGGATCACGATGAGCAACAGATTGTCCGCTATGTGAATGTGGGCAGACCCCAGAAGAACTATCGCGTCGTGTTCATCAATGCCCCAGCCTCGACCACCAGCAAGGCCAAGATCATTGCCAATGTGGCGCCCGTGGAGGAGAAGACCGCCGTCTATGTGCTGTCCAAGAAGTCGAATGCTCTCGATGTCAGCGCCGAGGTTGTCACACAGCGTCCGGTTAACAACAAGCCCGAGGTTTACTTCATCAAGTACAAGACACCCGAGGAAGCGGCCCATGCCCAGCAGACCATCCAGGGTAAGTCACGTTCCCCTCTGAATCCGCCTAATCTCTGACTGGTTCTAAACTAGTGATGTAAAAGTACATCGAAAAATCTACAACTCGATTACTGCGTAAGCGATTTTCAATTACGTTAGCTCGATAACTTTTATAAGTATTTAGCGATTTATTGACAACTCGATTTTGATGTTTGACGCTTTTAACATTTTGATACTATTGAATTCAAAACTTGGATAAGATATGTTAAGTCCATATAGTAAAGAAGCTTAACATTGATATTTATAGATACGTATGTTATACACATGTTGATCAATAACATTAGCTCGATAATTTATGCTAGCGATTTATCGACAACTTGGTTTCAATTTGTGACGTATAACATTTTGATTTAATTGAATCAATAATTTGGATAACGAACGATAGTAACGAAGTTTAACATTGATATCGGTAGATACATATGTTATACACATGTTAATGTGATGTGATGTGAAAACACATCGAAGAATCGACAAGTCGATAATTTTTGCCAGGGATATATCGACATCTCGATTATAATGTTTGACGATTTTAACATTTTGATTTAATTGAATCCATAATTTGGATAACATATGTTAAGTAATGAAGCTTAACAGTGATATCGGTAGATACATATGTTATACTCATGTTAATCATTAACGTTAGTGATGTAAAAATACATGGAAAAATTGGACAACACGATCATTTTTGCTAGCGATTTAACGACAACTTGGTTTTAATTTGTGACGATTTTAACATATTGATTTAATCCATAAACAATCCATAATTTGAGTTTCAATCACTACTACTCTTAGCCAATTATGATGCTCTTGGCGGCAGCTCTCAGACCAGCGATGAGGGAATCGTGCCCGTCTCCTCGGTGATCAACAGCCTGGGCGACAATGGCTCCTCTGGCGTTCTCTCCGATGCGTCCGGTGGCGTCAACATTGTTGGCACTGGCGGGGTTCCAATTGTTGAAACCAGCTCCACTGGCATCTCTGGCAACGGCAATCTCCAGATCGATGTCACCGGCAGCAGCAGCAACACTCAAACCGCCCAAATCGGAGGCACTTCCCTAGTGGGCAACAATGTCATCCAGACAACTTATCTGCCCGCCAAGCCCATCCGTTCCGTCAAGTACTGAACCACTCAACACACAGCCACAACCAGCAACACACCCAACAAAACCCACTCGACTTTTGCATCCAACTGAATAATCCATGGCGATTGATTTCTCTGGAATTTGTTTATGTAACTTTGGCGATATTTTTTAAACTCATTTTTTTTAACTACCTTTTTTTTTTTTAATAAAAATTAAGCATTTCTTAAGGCATTCAAAAAATATAAAAAAAAGAACTTGTTCAACTTTATTGAAAGCGGGATTGAAATTGGGTATCTTAATTTTAATCTGTGAGTTTTAAAGATTCGGGAGCAAAATTTAAGTGGAAATTTAATTTAAAGTGCCATTGAAAGCAGAGTTGAATAGTCGTAAAATTGAATATCAAATTGAAAGCCAAACTGGGAAAAAGAAATTCTAGCAAATTATGATAGGACTGAAAATGTAGTCAAACTTTAATTTAAATTCAAATTTCTGGATGAGGGCACAATTAAAAGGCTAATTAATTAAGTTTCTGTTTATTCATGCAATGGAAGCGAAAAAATGATGGAAATTACGACAGATATAAATAGTTGAATTTTGAACAAATGTAATGCTATACCAATAATTTATCGAAAGTCGGATTGAAGTTGATTGAAGTGCATAAGAAATTTAGATGGAGTGCAAAGTATCGATTGAATTGAAAACTTGGTGCCTTGGACAAGCAGTCGACCAAATGTGATCCCCTCACCCTCCCCTTCTCTCCACGCCCAGCCTCTTTCCTTTTTTCTAGCCGCCCAATCGAGTCAACCATTTGGCAAGCTGTTCATAATTGTTGGAACTACAACAAAAGTTGAAGCCAACACCAAAAATGATGGCAAATAAATTAGCGTCTTAAAAAAACAACAAGAAGAAATATATATACACTTATATATATAAAATAGAAAAAGAAATAGAGAAAAAAAATTGAATAAAAATCAAAATCAAATCGAAGAGACTTTTAGAGAGCTCAGAGTGCTGCAAGGTCAATTCGCGCCAATGCAACGCATTAAAATACCAGAAAGTATTAAATAAATATGTAGAAATACATAGATGGCATGCATATATACCATATATGTAGTATGTATACTATATTGTATAATTATTTTGTAAGGTAGGTGACGATGCCACGCCTCGCGTTGAAACGCCTTAAAATGTATCTTGTATCTGGTATTTCTTGGGTATATTCGCATTTGGTATGCAGTGGTATTTTTTTCTCGTATCTGCATCTCCAGCTATCGATTGAGCATCTGCATATTAATAGATTTTGTTGATCTTTGCATAAAGATAATCACACCTACTAAATAAATGATACGATCTCTGTGTGGAGTCGAAACGAATCGAATCGTATCTGAAAACATTTGTCCCTCGGTTTTTACTGTCAACGATCATAAAAACTTACATAAATTTTCATATTGTGTGTGCTTAAAGGGAAAAGGGGGGGATTTTAGATATGAAAATTATTGATATGGATAAAGATATTCGATATGGAATGCCTAATTGATAATTATCGTTTTGTTCGCTTTGAATTCAGCAGCGATCTGCTAATAACTGAATTAGCAGATCAGCTAAACGATCAGTTGTTTCAATCAGCTATTTATTATTGGCCGACCGATCGACCCCACAAAGCGATCCTCATTTTCCACAGATGATCGATTGAGTACATTTAATAATTGTATAAGTAGATCGTTGAGGTAGGAATTATCAATGGTCGATTAAATATTCTACCTACATAAGTATTTCAGCTAAATGATCAGTTGTTTCAATCGTTTTTAGTTTTTCGAAAGTCAAATGATCAAGCGATGATCAACTGAAAAATTGTCAAGTTTTTTGATCTATCCTCCATCAATTAAATATATTTAATATCTGAATAGATAGATCAGTATGTTTGGAAATCGTTCATTCTATATTTATTTTTAGTGTGGACTGATGTATCATTATTTCTCGATCATCAGCTTTCACGATTCACATTTCTGAAGTAGAATCTCTGCTAAATAATTTGATGAACTGATCAACAAGTTTCCTAGTCGATCAGTCTATTCTTATTTTGAGGGAAAATCGATCGTTTGAGGAAATCCGATACTTTTACGATCTTGATTACTAAGAATCATTTCTTAAAGCTGAATAAATAGATCAGCTGAAATACATTTTCTTAAATCTCCCATTCAACGATCGCGATCGATCAGCTATAAATAGCGATCGCTGTGAGTGAGCTCATAAATCGATCGATTCACCCGATGACAGCACCGTATGCTAATCGATATCTATATACATATATTCATAATATATCTATAGATGCAAAATGCTTCCACATTTGGCCAAATTATGTTTTATGAGTTTATATGGTGCTCTTTTGTGTCGACCTCCAAGCGCCTCTTCAGGTGAATGTGCCGCATTTGACGTTTGTGCATTCGCTGAAAGCCAAGAAAAACTGACTCATCAGCCATATTTATTGATCTCATTGTTATGATTATGGTTATTGTTGTTGCTGAGTGGTTTAGGAGGCCACCAAGCGGTTAAGCCATTGTTGTTGCCATGGGAAATACAAATCTAACAATTTACAATCATCATAATCATATCTGGATTATGAAATTTTAGCAGATGGAAACCAATTAGTTGTTTAACTTATCTACATATAGATATATTATAAGAAATACCTTTGAGTTAAGGGTCCTTTTAAAGTTATAACTTTTCAATTATTGCAAAATTTGAAGTAATCAACAATTAATCCCATTTACAAAATATAGTTGAAATGGGAAACTTTGCTTCATTTGTTTTTTATCTGCTAGAATTTAAACTTATGACGTCATTTAGTTAATTTGTTAAAATGTTTAAAAAGTTACTATAGAGTTTTTTTAAATCCCAAAAGTGGAATAGAATTTCATATACTAGTATATATGTAAATATAATAAATAATAATGCATTTGCAACTCTTCACGAGGGAATGAAAAACTCTTTTTGCACTTGTCTTAAAGATTTTATTATTAAAGATATATAATTGCGTTTTTTATGTATTTTGGAATAGTCTTATGATCAGTTCGGGTATTAATCAGATTTTTAACATATATTTAATTCTAAAATGGTTGCTAAAGATAAGGTTTTATGTAAGTCAACATTTGAATCGTATTCAATAAAATTTTGTCATTCATAATGTCACCGCATGAAATCATCTTTAAATTGTTTGCAAATTTGCAAGTTAATCGATCAGTTTTGATCCAATTTGATCGATGGAAAACCCAAAGCAAACAAGTTGCCGTGAAACTCGTGAACTGGAGGCCTAAAGGTGCCGTGCCGTTTAATGAGATGCAGCAGTAAAGCCGTCAACAAGCCTACAAATGTTGCCAATTTTTATTCAAGATACATATGTGCGAGTAGATATACTCGATAAAGATGAATATCCATTTAAAATGTATAGTTTTTTGCTGATTTGCTGGCTGAGGCCAAAGCAACAAACAGTCAAGTTCAATGCCAAAGCTGCCAAAAAGATACAAAGATACCTGGCAACAGCAAAAAAAAAAAAAAAAAACAACAACAACAAAACTAAGCTTTTTGAAATGTAAACCATGGCTACGCGTTCAAGAATCGACCACGCCCCAAAAAGGGAAAAATAAAATGACAAGAAAAATAAAAACATAGTCCATCAGCTGAAGCATCTGTGAGATACATTTGTGCAATTGGTCGCATTTGAATAAGTTTTAGGTCACACATTGAGCCTATGAATCTTGAATGTTGAATGTTGAATCATGAATGTTCGAATGCTCGAATCTTGAATTTGGAATCTTGAATGTGGTATCGCTTCAAAGTTGAATGCTGAATTGAATTGAATGTTGAATGTTGTTGAGAGAGCAACGACGATTGTCGATTTACATAAATTACAGCAACAAATTAACTGGCGTCGACTGCGCTGCCGGCAGAGGGGGAAACAAGTCGCATATATAAGTCAAGTGGAGCGACAAGAAATGCAAGCATTGCCCCAAAGCGATCCACCAATCCAAAACGTATTCACAACTCCAAATTAAACTTAAAGTAAACGACGCGACGCGATCGAGTGTGATATATTTCGGGATATATATCAGATCAGTTGAGGATAATCAATAAGGATAAATCGACTCATCATGCAGTTAATATCAACTCCAGTCTTTTTGGCCACCGTCACATTGCTGGCCATGGCCCAGGCACGTCCCCAATATGGCTATGAGCAGCCGCAGGCTGGCGATTTGGGCATCGGACCAATTGGTGGCGGCATCGGTCTTGGCAATCCCATTGCCGGCCAATTGGCACATCGCGGCGGTGATAAATATTTGCCACCGGCGAGCACCACACAAGCCCCGATCATCAATAAGAAGTTCTATTTGGTGTCCGCACCCGAGGATCACAGCAACGATGGCAAGGTGAAGCATCTGGTGCTGGGCAGGCCGCAAAAGAACTATCGCGTGGTGTTCATCAAGGCGCCAGCTGGCGATAATGCAAATGTGAAATATTCGGCCGAGTTTGCGCCGCAGGAGGAGAAGACGGTCATCTATGTGCTGAGCAAGAAGGATAACGATCTCGATGCCGGCGATATTGCGACACCAGCGCCAACACAGCCCAGCAAGCCGGAGGTCTTCTTCATCAAGTACAAGACCGACGATGAGGCGAACCAGGCACAGAAGGAGATCCAGGGACAATACGATAAGCTCGGCGGCACCAACGAATTCCAGGAGGACAACAATGCGCCCATCACCTCCGTCATTGGCAGCCTCGATGGCCTCAATCCCGACGGCAGCTACAACTATCGCCAGATCAATCGTCCTCAGGCTCATCCTCCCAGTGCCCAGTATCTGCCCAGTGGACTTAAGATTTAAAGACAACAAAAAAACAAGAGAACTATAGATAGATCCCTTTATCCAATCAATCCAATTTCCCTACCCAATTCAATTCCCACTCCAACTCATTGCACTTTATCGACTTTGTTGTGTTGTTTAGTTTTAAGCACCAATTTATTTTTTTTTTTTCCAATTTTTTGTTATTGTTTTCGTTTTTTTTTTTTTGTTAGTAATAAAAAAATAAACTGTATATTTAAAAAGTACGCAACGCTGATGCTTCTTCTTCTTCTTATTCGGGTATAATAAGGTATAAGGTCGCGTAGTTTCCGCGCCATAAAATGCCATTTAAAAAATTAATAAAAATGCCATAAATAAATTGAAATGTTGCTCAAATCAAGCAAAAACCTAATAAAGATGAAAAAAGAAAACCAAGAAAAAAAAAACGAGTGAAAAAATGGGCCCAAAATCAAAATGCACACAACCAAAATTCAAATCAATTCAAATGCGTCCAAAAATTCGACACTCAACAAAGCGCCTGGCGCCTGAAATAGCTCAAAATTAGCTTAAATGAAGTGAGAAATCAAAATAAGCTCATCAAATTTAATTATAATTGAATCAAACAGCGCATCTTTTCTTCAAGCGATCGTTAAACTGACGCTGCATGACAAAATATGAACGAAAGAGAGACAAGAGTGAAGATCAAAGACTGAAGACTCAACTCCGAGGTCTGAAGACGAAGAAGACGAAGATGAGGATAAAAGAGGAATCATACAACAAAGAGCAGAGCTAAATAATTAGGTGCCTATTAAGATGATTAGCAGAATTCATTAAACTTAAAAAAATAAAATATAAAGAAGACAGGATAACTTTTAAGACAAAAGAAAATACAGTTCAACTTTTTTAATATATCGAATATCTCCGTAACTCGAACCTTTTCTTTGGATAATGGTGATTCGAGCTAGTCAAGTTTGACTGTAGATAGAAACAAATGGGAAAGGCTTTAGTCGAGCTCCCGACTATAGGATACCCGTTACATATTTAAATAAGTCTAAAATATTTTTTATTGCTTGCTTTTAGGCACTTACATTGTCTGAAAACTTAAATCAGCCATTACCACCTTTCTCTTTGTGAGATTAGATGGTAAGAAGAAAAAAAAATATATCTTAGAGGGAAGAGAAGAAATGACATACAGAAATGCAATGAAAAGATAAAAATGTATCAAAAAGAAAGAAAAAGGTGTCAGAAGGGTAAGCGAATTATGTTTGAAAAAAAGGAATAAAGTAATCAGAAAATTGGCAAAGTAAGAAAAGTTACGAAATAAGAAAGAATGGCAACTGATTGAAGTCACTTGTAATCGTTGCAAGACTACATTTTATAGGTATCTCTTAGCCAAACCTTCGCAGTGAATAGTGGAGATGTTAACATCTTCATAGGCAATTGATAGAAACAATTTTTCTTAATAAAACAGATCATAAATCAAATTAGCTGTACCATTTTGCCAAATGCGACATGAGAGTGTGGGAATTACGCGTCAATTTATGCTAATCAATGCGCATCGAGACCTGAATCCAAATCGATGTCAAGCCGCTTCGATAGTCGCTTAATTCTCAAAATAAAATAAAACAAAATAGATATCGCTGCTTGATATTTTAATTGTCTTCGACTTGTTGACAACGCAGCCAAGCCAAACGAATTAATCTACTAATCAGCCACGAGGCTGCACAACGCAACACAACAACAACAACCACAACAACAAAAACAATGGTAAGAAAATTATTCAAAATTTGGGCAAAATGCAAAGACTGTGAATTGAGCAGTTCCAAAGGCGCAGATTAGATCAGAGCTAAGCGCAACTCATTAGTCATAAACGTGCGAGGGCGTTGAATGATGCCGCATAGGCCATAAGCCATAGACAATGGACACACTGAGCCACAGATGTGCGCGCCGATCAATGATAAATGGACCTATTAAAGTAAGCCAACAAGTCCATAACGAGATCTAATTATCCAATGCAGCTGCATGGCGTAAATAACGAATGCGATTGTTAAACGATAGTTCCACAGCTCTTTTAAATTTACTAATATAATTTTGATTCAAAGAACTAAAAATTAAAAGTGGTTGGCTGATTTTTATAAAATAAAATTATTTTTTATTATTAAAATAAAAAAATAATAACTATTATTAAAATAAATTTTAATGATAAAAATGTAAAATAATAATTATTAATTAATTATCATTTAATTAAAAATAATAATTTTTACTAAAATTAATTTAAATGACAAAAATTTAAAATAATAATTATAATTAATTAATAATTATTATCTTTAATTTTTATCATTTACATTAATTTTAATAATGAAAAAAAAAAAATGTTAAATTAAATATTTTTCACACTCTTTCAGGGGGCTTTTTTTGATTAAATTTTATCTTTAATCTTTTAAACTCATAGCTATTATTTACAGTCCCTGATAAAAATTAACAAGATTTCGAATAGAATTCTAGAAAAACCACATGATGAAAAAAATCACTCCATTGCTTGTCGATAGTCCCATAAAACAAAACAATTTTAATGACGAAGATTTAATTATGAAAACCATGTCTTCAAGTTAAACACCATTTAAAATTATTCAAAGACTATTTTTTGTTTGTATATAAAATTGCAAACATATTCATTATCTTTTGATTATGACACAAAAGTTTATCTCAAGATCCAATGAGTAAACGGTGTTGTAACAATGTTGTGTGTGTTGTTGTTGTTGTTTTGGTTTCCGTTTGGTGGGCCACATAAAACGCACAATTAATTTAATTTGTGGCAAGTTTGTTGCCTAAGTCTTTTGTTTTCCACACTAATTGGACCAAAGAAAAGTGTGTGCAAAAATAAGGTTCTTTGGTATAAAAATGGCAGAGCACTGTGCAAGCTGCCATCACACATTTGTGGCATCCACGAGCAGCATGTTGAACGTAATCCAAGTCGTCGTCGTCCTGCTCGCAACGCTCTTGATGACGCCGATTCACCAGAGTCAGGCTCAGATCGCGTCGCCGTCGACGTCGCCGTCCCGTTATTATCTGCCACCGGTGGCAAGTGAAAGTGTTGCACCGATCATCACAAAACAATTCTATAGCGTGTCGGCGGCAGAGGATGCTCAGGATGTGCAACCGCGCAGCAAGCATCTGGTGATTGGACGCCCCACCCGCAACTATCGCGTCATCTTCATCCGTGCCCCAACTGGGCAGAGCGAGGCCATCAAATATACCGCCGAGTTGGCGCCACAAGAGGAGCGCACGGTGATCTACGTGTTGAGTCGCAAACAACAGGAGCTAGAGGCACAGGACATTCAAGCATCGAGGCAACAAGAGACGCCGGCCAAGCCAGAGATCTTCTTCATCCGCTACAAGACCAACGAGGAGGCAGCGGCTGCCCAGCGTGAGATACAAACCCAATACGATGAGCTCGGTGGCAACACCGAACATGCCGCACCCCTTGTGGCACCGGTGCAATCAGTGGTGGGTGCCTTGGATGCACTATCACCACCATCAGCACCCTCACCACATGGTGCAGCTTCACTTGCCCCTCCTGCTGATGGTTACGATTACCAGCGACCCATGTCACGCCTTTTCAAATAGAAATGTTGATGATGATGACGCTGGTTTCATCACATCTGGTGGCTGGTTGGGTGGTGTCCATTTAACGATCGACCCACGCGCACCACACAAAGTGTCTAATTAACATTGCCGGGTAGCAGCATTTGCATACAACTGATAAGCGTTAAAGAAAAGAAAACCATATACATATTGTAGATAACGCAAATAAGTATCAACCATAAAAAAAACCCAACAATCATCCACACTATTCACAACAACAACAACAACAATCGAGTATCGTCATTAAAGATAACGAACGCGTAAATAACTAAAAAATTCGTCTCGCAGTCACAAAAAGTGTTTTTTTTTGTGGTTTTTTTTGCAAAGGTTTTGCAAATGTATTGTGTATTTTATTTCAATTTTGATTATTTAACAAATTTTGTTGTTGCTCGGTTTGGTGATTTTTTTTGCTTCTTTTTTTGCAAAGTGCTTTGACCCTGTGCCAAACGAGAAGCAGATTTACTGACAAATCTCAAGCCACTGATGGAGCATATGGACAATCAAGAAATCAAAGGATTATACAACATAGAAAGAGCACTAAGGTTTGAAATGGATTTCAATATATTCACAATCAAAGTTGATTTTCACGAAAAGATTTTTCACTTCAGAAATAAATAGAATTTATGTTAAGCTTTATATCAAATTATCAGCAATAGTTTATACATATTTTAAACGTTTTTTTGTTATAATTAATAATTTTTATTGTTTCGATGTTGTTATTTAGCTTTTATTGAAAATTGAAAAGAGCAATTAAGTAATAAAAAGAAGTTTTATGATTTTTAAAGATCCACAACTGAAGTTTATCTGAGCCTTCTGAGCAAATTTAAAAATCCAAATTCTTTCGCTGGGCAGATTCATTTTCAGGGGCTATGCACTTCGACTATGTTTTGTGCGAAAACGACTTTAATTTAATTTACATAAATTTTGCAAATAGTTAGTTAAGCAAAAAAAAGAGTAAAAAACAAGACGGCAATGCATCTTGTTTAGCTGTTGTTGATGTTGTTGTTGTTATTGCTATCGTTATATTTGGCTCGTGTAGATTTATTTGCATTTGCATTTAATTAATGGGATTTGGAAGCGGCGGCCATATCTGGACATCAACTGGGCGACCTTTTTGTGATTGGCAGCCAAACCGCACAGCTTGGCAGCTATTAATCTTCAACTGAGCAATAACAACAAGCGACAGAAAAAAAGAAGCAAAAATATGAACAAGAGGAAAACGTTATGCAAGCGTTAATACAAGGTCAACAAATATGCAGTCGAGTTTGTGTTCTAAGTCATTCGTTTCTGCACTTGACCCACAACCCCAAGTCCCCAAAACGATATCATTTGACATAACATATATTTAAATTACAATCTGACCAAATACTTCAAAGTATCTTAAGTATTTTATTTTATTTTTTTTTTTGGTTGATTTCAATCTTCAATCGGCTTAATTCAAGGTGCGCATAAATCATAACATATAAAATGTGGTCTTAAGAGACCCGAACTAATACTAATAACTGAACCTTAACCTGAGCCTGAACCTACGCCAAATTGAGCTCTTAACCACCGACAAAGCTCTCGCCCCAAAGCGCATTCAAATTATGCCAATTATAATGAAATTTTTCAAAGAAAAAAAAAAAAAACAATATATATATATATAAATAAATAAATATTAAGTAAACACAACAAGACAAGAAATAATGCCGCGCCGTAACCGTTTGGAATTTTTGCTTTTAGCTGCTATCCAAAAAAAATCCAAAAATACAAATGACACAACATAATCGAGTCATCTTTTTATGTTTAGATGCGTGCCGCCTCACACCGCTTATCAAATGGAAATGCCTTAATTTATTGACAGACGGACGGACAGACAAGACAATCAGAGAGACAGACTCATGACTATTGCCGGTTTTATGGAATTTTGAAAGAAACATCTTAAGTCTCAAGTGAAGCAATTTTAAAATGCAACTCTTTTCAATAAAGTTCACTTGGACAAAAGTTCTTTTATATGCACATATTGAGTATAAACAAATTTATCAAAATATGAAAAATATTAGTATAACAATTGACACCACAAAGTTCGTTAAGACTGAGATTAAAGTTGTTACAATTAAAAAAAGACATTCAAATACAATTTTTAAGGTTTTTTTTTAACAATATACAGTGGGGCGCAAAAGTGAGTACATGCTCACAAGCCTTGAAGCAAAACCAACAAATATTTTTTCTCTTCAAAATTAATCAATTGTCAACAGCTTAGCGTTAAAAAATTTAATATTTATTTATTATTATTGTAATGGGTCTATTGTGCTCCCAAACATTTATTATTATTATTTTCCAAAGGCCCTTATTATTGAAAATTTGTTTCATGCAGTTTGGCAAACGTTATACCAAGTTATCAATAATCTGTTGAGAAATTCGTTCCCATTCCTGCTGCAAATCTTCCAAATCTCTTCCTGTGCTTTAACGATTGCCTAAACATTTTAAATCGGATTGAGGTCGGGACGTAGTTCTGGCTGCTCCATCAATTTACAATTTTGGTCACATTATGTCAAGGAAACACCTAGACATGGAGCATGTATGTAATTTATTAATTTTATTAATTTATTAGCTTATGACAGTGTTGTCTTACTATCATCTTAAAAACGCAGCATTTCTTCAGAATTCCATCTAGACTCTAGATTCTAGAGAATTCATCGTAAACAAGTTCCAAACTGACAACAGAAATATTCAATTACCTTTCTGTAAAGCCAAGCATACTATATTTTATCTATGATCACAAATCGGTTTCGATTTCAAGCTGCCTCCCATTCCTTCTAGTTATCATCATCACCATCTTCTGGTATCCGTTTTACGTCACATCGCATGCTTTTAACCAGCTTAAACTATTCCTAAGCAAAGCTCAATGTGTCTGCAACAATCAACAATCATTGTCATTAAAATATTTGACGCCAACAGGCAAACAGAATAAGAATCCCAAGAAAAGATTAGTTAAATTCACTATCGTTGGCTAGCGCACATAATTAAATAATGGCAAGAGAATACGTCAAACAAAAATCCCATTGCGGAAGTTTTATGCGTATAATCTTTATGAAAAAAAATCACTCAAGAATTAGTTTGGGAAGCAAAAAAAAAAAAAATGAGCAAAAATTCAAATTTGATAGCGAAACAGAATACAAATTACTTTCATTAATAAAATCTATCAGAAACGAAAAGAAATAATAATTCATAAAAGAAGAGAGTAGAGAAAAAGGCGAAGGCATAAAAGCGAAGAGAGTAAATGAGAAGAGAAATTGCAATTCTCAAAGAGAAAACTTTTAGTGTTTGAAATTAAAGAATCGATAATACTAAATACGAAATACAATAGAAAATCTATATTTAATATAATATGAATTCACTTTAATATGTCGAATGTAATCTATTAAAGTAAATTCTTTATTTAAATTTTATCAATTTCTCTTTTAACATCTATAATGTAGATAAAAATGTAAATATAATATTCAGAATATTAAACAATATTATTAATAGAATTTTAGAACAAATATTTCAAATATTCCAAATCCTTTTTAGCTAGAATTTCTTGCTTAATTATATTATTTATTATATTATTTAAAAGCAGGAGCATTTTCTTATTTCAATGAATCTTTATATTGAAATAAAAAATGTGATTCTTTTGTTGTTTTACTTAATGAAATAGTCACATCTTTTGTGCAAGAATATAGTTAGTTGTGCTGACAAATTAATTAGTTGATCGATCATTTCGTGGGCTCAAGGTATTTGCATTTAGCTGCAAAAATTCAAATGAGCCCAACAAAAACAACAAAATGTAAATCAAAAATTGCAACGGAAACGAATCGATAGTTTGAATGATTGAATGAATGAAGTTTTTCAATGTGAAGACTTGCAAAGTGATCACTTGAAGCCATGATTTATGGCCAACAGCAATCAAACAACAGGTCACATTAAAGGAAATCCACAATCAAAGTGACGACTAAAAGAGAGAGAGAGACATAGAAAGAGAGAGAGTGAGAGAGAGAGACGAGTCAAATGTCAGAGGTTCGCCAAATAATTGAGCAATTAATCAAACACGACATTATAGAAGAGAAAAAACAGCACAACAACAACAACAACATAAATATGAATATATCTATATTGAATATTGAGTATTGAGTGAATATATATTTTTTGGAGGATGGCATCGCTCTGGGGCCCAAATATGCGACTATAAAAGCCCAAATGCCAGCGAGGAGGAGCAACAGTTAAACGGCAACTGAAATCCAACCAAGTCTCATTTTAAAACATGCGTCTCTTTGTGGTAAGGCATTAAAAAGGAGCATCCCAAGCCAAACAAGGATTAGCAGCATCTCTATATTTTTTTTTCTTTTTTTTCCGTTTCATTTCCTCACTGAGCAGACTCTGTGCTCGCTCCTCGTCTTGGCACAAGCCAAGCCTCAGGGCTATAACTATGGCAGCGGCGTCTCTGGCACCTTGACGGGCACAGGCGGCGTCTCCGGCACCTTCGTTGGAGCGCCCAGCAATGCTCAGGGCGCAGTGGCCACCTATGGACCCCTGGGCGCCTTCCAAAGTGCCAGCGTTGGCTCTTTATTGGGCAGCAGCCACAATTCGGGTCACACTTACAGTCACGGCCAGGGACAGGGAGCAGGCAGCACTTATGCCCAAGGCGGTGGCAGCTACAGCACTGGAGGACGCACCTCCAGCTCCTCCTCCTCGTTGGGCTCCTCTGGCTTCTCGGGCTCCTCTGGCTATGGCAACAACTTTGCCAGTGGCAGTGCCGGCAGCAGCTTTGCTGGCTTTGGACCCTCACCCAACATTGGCTTTGGCGGACTTGCCGGCTATCAGGCGCCCAGTTATCAACAGCAGCAGCAGGAGGAGCAACGCGCCGCCTTTGAGTCGCCCATTATCCACAAGCAATTCATCACAGTCGCCGCACCCGAGGAGCACGAGAATCTGGAGCGTGTCAAGCATTTGGTGATTGGACGTCCGCAGAAGAACTATCGTGTGGTGTTCATCAAGGCGCCCTCGTCGAGCAGCGCCAACGTCAAGTTGTCGGCGGAGTATGCCCCCAAGGAGGAGAAGACGGTCATCTATGTGCTCAGCAAGAAGGATTCCTCGCTGGAGGTCAACGACATTGCCACGCCAGCGCCAACGATTCCCAGCAAGCCGGAAGTCTTCTTCATCAAGTACAAGACCGATGCGGAGGCATCTCATGCCCAGCAACAGATTCAGGGTGAGTTCACAATATATATTGGTACTTTTAATGTAGTGCCCCTCTAATGAGAATCCTCAATTCCTCAGCTGAATACGATCGCATTGAGGGCACCTCGGAGCACACCGATGGAGGCGTGGCACCTGCCCAGTCCGTCGTTGGCATCCTGGATGCTGGCCACGCTTCCACGGGCAGCGGCAGCAGCCAGGCAATTATCAGCAGCGGCAGCAGCAGCCAGGGAATCATTAGCGGTGGTGGCAGCATTGGAGGTGGCAGCTCTGGCAGCCACATCATCAGCAGCTCTGGCGGCAGCTTGGGCAGCTCTGGCAGCCACAGCACTGCCCAGAGTGCCACCTACTTGCCCCCCAGCAAGTAAACGCAATGCAGCAACAGCTAAACGAATTCTTTTTTTTTTCTAAAATTAAATTCTATTGTGCTCTTAAATAAAATGACTAAATAACAAATAACATTGTGGATGCGGGCGAAAGAGTTGAAAATCAAGGGCGGCTCCAGTGATGCCACTTAAACAGGACAAACAGGCCAAAAATTAACCCATAATTTTTATTTAAAAGTTGAAAAATAAGAGTTAATTTCAATTCTTAAAACATAAATCAAAAATAAAAGTTATTTTCAACTTTTATCATAAAAATCAAAAATAAAAGTTGAATTGAAATATCTTTTGATCGGGAGGTCCCATTTCATTTTTATCTATAAAATGATCAAAAATTTATTCATGAAATATTTTGCTTGGTTTCTTGGTGAACACATCTTAGAATTGACCATAGATTATGAAAATGGGTTACCATTTCTTGTGAAAAATATAGATGCACTCTAATGTACATACAATAATGGAACAAACGAACAGCATAACTTTAAAAATAAGTTTCCCTCTATTTTGTTTTGATTTGCAGATTTCTTTTTTTTATATTCCAAAAAATAAAACTACCGTCTCAGAATCGAATTACTGTGTTTTATTATAAATGTTTTGAGTTCAGTCCCATAATACTCTGATCAAAAGGATCTTAATATTTAATAATATTATACATTTTCTGTGCTCTTGACTTACCCACAGATTTGATGGCCTGCTTAAGTAACAGATCCGATTGGCTTTTGTCGAGCGCATCGATGTCGCGGCAGTTTCTGTAAAGACTGCTAATGGTGGACTCGACGGGATAAGTTCCCTCGGCGGCATTGGGCAGCATGGATATAAATCGATTCAGTTCATTGAGTTCTGTGAAAGGAAACAAAATTAATTCGATTTGTAGAATAGATACGAAAATAGAGTATAGCTTACCCTGATACTCATTGTAAGTCTTGAAGTTCCATTCGCCGCGTTTGATCACAAAGTAGTCGGCTTCGGCATATTCGCTGGCAAACTTGCCACATGCCCAGTCGTAAGTCTCGTGGCAAGGACTCTTCGATGTGTTGGCCCAAAGCAGCAACTGGCGACTGCTCTCGACGCACTCCCGCTGCAGGCAGAGCGGCGCACGCATGTGGAACGGCACCTCGGGCCAAAACGCCAACAGCATGATGATGATCACCAGCAACAGGGCACAGAGGCAGGCGGTGGCCACGTACAGGATGCGACGCTTCCGCGACAGACTCATCAGTGCGTCGAAGGAGCGACGTCCTGGAAGCAGCAAGGCTGTAGCACGTGACGTGGATCGAAGGGGATGAAACGATGAAAGGCGAATGAAATATGCATGAGCATGATATCTGATTAAATGTATTAAGCATGAATGGCATTTGTTATCGTTATCGATATCGATGGTGTGTATTGACAGTGATTTAATGGATCCATTTATGAATACAAAAATATAAAGATGTTACCATAAATCGATAAATTGTTATCGCAAAATTGACAGTAGTTATCGATAGTGTGAGAGTCGTATTTAGTAATCAACTGTTATCGATAGTGATTTAATGGATATATTTATGAATAAAACAATATAAAGATGTTACCATAAATCGATAAACTGTTATCGTAAAACTGACAGTAGTTATCGATATTTCGAGAGTCATATTTATTAATCAACTATTATCTATAGTGATTTAATGGATATTTCGAATATAATATTTTATATTATAAAGATGTTACAATAAATCGATAATTTGTTATCTCAGTAATTATCGATAGTGTGAAAAATTATTATCGGTAATGATTTAATGAAGGTTTTTTTAAGATTGAAATCAATTATTAAATGGGCTGGGAATCGATTATTGTATCGATTTATTGATATTTATCGATGCGACTTTGATTTGATATTAAATGACTGAGAAATTTTTCAAAGTCTCAGATAAGATTGATGAGTGTCTTAAAATTAGGCTCATCTCAATTTTGATGGGCTGAGAAATTATAAAAAAAAGTGTAAATTACTATCGTTGTCAAGCACAAATAAAAAACGATAACATTATCAATAATTAATTCTAAAGTGATTTATTGAGTGACAAGAATATGACTTGAATTGAGATACACTGTCTCTCTCTCTCTCTCTCTCGTTACCTCTCAGTCCATTTGCGGATGTATGCGTCGAGTTGGGTGTATTCGCCGTGGGCGTAACCCCGCCCACCGCTCTCGCCTCAGTCAACGCCTCCTGTCGCGCCGCCTCCAACTCCTTGGGCGTCAAGCCCGCATCATCGATGTGCAGCTTCTGTTGATTTGTGGTCAACGGAGCCGTTTCGCTGCCCTCGATTTGTTGCTTGCTGTTGCCATGGCCAACACGCTCATCATCTTGGCCCGTATGCAGTTTATAGCTGCGATCGTCCACCTCATCGATGGCACAGATTGTTGGCTTATATTTGCCCTGATTCAGGGCCATGGCTCTTCTATATGTGTATGTATATAGAAATCTCAGTTAAGTTCAATAGCAACTGCGATAACTTTTGATAAACTCAGCGCTTATTTCAGCGCATTTTAAGTTAAGTAACTGTGAAGAAAATAAAAGAAAGAAATTCATAAATCATTTAAAATCCCAGTGAGATTGTCAATTGGCCAAACTGGCCAATTCAAGACTGCTCGAATAATATATATGGCAATTGATAATCATGAGTAGTATTTTTTAGTCAGATGTCGCGACGTCTTTATCAGAATATAGTATGAGGGAAGCTTAACGTAACGCTTGATTATCACTACAGATTACCTTGCGACATGATATACAAGTCATACACACACACACACGTACCTATAAACACACACACATACACACACAGACTTGCGCAACAGAAACGGATTTTGATTTTAGTATATAGAGCATCGCAGATAAGTATGAATCGTGCTGAGATAACGCCACTCGACGATAGTTATAAAGATCTTCTTTATATATATATATATATATGTATATATATACATATATACATATTTATATACAACACATATACATATACATAAACGTAGCGTATGCATTCCTGTCAACATTTGACTTCTTTTCAATTTTAAATTGACAACAATTGCTGCCAATTTGCGAAGGCAACTCGGACGAGATTCCCACTCACAAGCCCCAATCTATATATATGTACATATGTCTATTATTTTTATAGCTATAGATATCGCGGATTCTGTTGCACATATGCATAAATTTTAATTGACCAAATTAGCTAAAGATAAAGCTAAAGTGCAAGTAATTAAAAGTACAATCAACTTTTCAGCAATTCTTCCATAATCTTCTATGTATATTGACAGCTTGATTGAATGTTGAACTATGTTGAGTCTCTAATTAATTTAGGCTGCCATTTCTCAATCACTTTGAGTCGATTCAGCTAAAAGTGCTAAAAAGGGGGCTACGTTACCATTCGTTCAGTGTTTGTAATTTAAAATAGCTTGCGACTTGAAATTTAATAGCCTCTTTGTCATATAATCTTCGTAAAAGCAGTGAAATGCAAAAACAATTTGGGGGCAATTGGGTAATAATATAAAGAAAAAAAATGGCATAATAATCACAATTCATGAAATATATAATGAAAAAACATATTAAAGTTGAAACTGCATTAATTTCAAGTTGAGAAAAGTTAGAACAAATTTTGAAGTTTTAAGCCCCCTCTAACAGTACACCTATGATAGAAATTATAAGACTAACTACAACAACAACAACATTCTTCAACATGTAATCTTAAAATTTCCATTATTAACTATTTACAGCTTTTGCTAAAGAAGTTTACACATTCCCTCTAATACTACGCCCATGACAAATATCAGATAAGTTAAGAAAAAAAAAAAAAAAAGACTGCTAAAAATCTATAAAATTTTTAACAATTACAAAACTTTTGTAGTTTAAGTTGTTCACATTAATGAGCCCAATTCTCTAGAGTGTAGACCATCTGACCTATGACTGTTTTGACAATCACTAATTTGGATGATTTATCGTAGCATTTGAAATCGGTGAAATCCACCTGGATTATGATATGTGGTCAGTTTTGTCCCTGGACATCGAGGCTAATGAAAGTACCAGGTAGGCAAAAACAATTAAACCAGGTAACCCAGGCGGTAAACCAAGGAACACTTGCAATCTTATCAGCACAGTGATTACTGCCTTATTCACGTCCACTTTTTAGTCATTGGCACTAAGCAATAAAGAATGCCTCCCTATCTCAGTCTGTATATTAAGAGTGTGTAGCAATTTGAGATAACTTTTTTTGGGCCGACCAAATAAATGAATAAATGGTTTAAATTGCACAGCAGCAACAACAATTGTTGAATTCTGTAGTGTTCGCTTTTAAGCCTATTTTATACTTATTTATTTAATTAAAAATATTGCATACGTAATATTTTTCAGCAATTTTACTTAGCACAAAATATTATGGAAACTATTGACTATCTCGATGGATCCAAGGGCCACTTCAAGAGCCATGGCCTAAAAGACGCTAGGCACTTGAGCAATAATCAGATAACTCCGAGTTTCGAGTTTCGAGTCAAAAGTCTAAAGTAAATATGCATATCATACACAGACATACATAAAGATATCTATATTTTGAATATGATATCATCATCTGTTTGATCTTCTCCATGTGTCACACAATGAGCAGTGATAAGCAGTGATTCCCAGCTGTCTGATACGACACTTGTAGTAAAGAATGTAAGTGCCAGCTTGATTGCTATCAAATTCATCAGCAAATACTCGAAACAACTTGCTTAGAAAATTCTATTAACTCTAGTACACCTATTTATAATACAAATAACTAATACTCGTTATTATTTTGAAAATTACTCACGAAATTACAACTACATAAAAAAAATAAACAAAACCAAAGCTAAATGCTTTAAAACTGCAACATTACAAAGCTGCCTGCTGCAAAACTCTGCATAAATCAGTTTTGATTGCGTTTCTCTCGCCTGGCAAATCATTGCCAAATTATTATTATTCATTTAAAATGCTTCAAAATTTCCGCATTTTACGATACTTTAATTTTGAATAAGGCGGAATAAACAGCAAAAAAAAGTTTTATATTATTAACTAAATAAATAAAAGAAAGAAAAATGCAAATGTCAGATGATTTTTAATAGGTCGCAACGATGACGGCGTCGTTCATCAAAGTCTTTTTGCCGCGGCGGCACTTTTAAAAATGGGCACACGCACAACAAACACACGCACACACACACACAACATATATTTGTATATGAGGAAATAGAAAAGAAGCCGCTGCATTTATGTTTATGGCTTGTATCGAAGTTTTGATTGATAAACTGACCAAAAGCATTGCATCAAAACGCTTAATTCGCATTATGCACACGATTTGGATTCGTTTGCAACTGTCAAGGGGTGAGGGGCTTCTCCTGCCCTGATCCATTTATGGCAAACAACTTGCCACACTTGCAACTGCTGCGCAAATTGCGTTCTATCTCCATTTACCGAGGGGGTGGCTGCTGCTGTGGCACTTGCCACAAATATTCTGTGAAACGCAATTGCAGATTTCAGAAACTCGAATACATCGCAGTTGAAGCAGAAGATGTTGATTCAATCCACTTGTACACATTTGAATGTTTATTTGACTTTAAATGTGCAATCTTCTGAGCTTGTTTACACAACAGATATCATAAAAATCAAGTTGTTAATTGTCTTTTCAAGTTTGTTTATGAAAATCTGTTGGAAAATCTAAAAAAATGTTGACTTATTCCTGCATCAAATATAATTGAAATAGTACAGGTTTTATAAAACACATCTAAGTCACATCTAAGAAATAATATACCTCAGATTTCTGATAAATCAGGGAACAGGGAATGTGTTTACTGAATTTACTCAGTTTTGAAATGTCCACGAAATGTCCATACACCCTCACGTTTGTGGGTGTATTGGTAAATTAATGTAACCACACGGCATATCGCTTTCTCAGCCCATAAATGGAATTACGCCTATGCCGAACATATTTCATTTAATTATGTCGAACTGCCAAAATTCAAAACAAAATATTAATAATAGAAAAAGCGTCAAAAGAGACGCTAAATTTGACACACATTAAGTTAATAATGCTGCTCACACATTGATTAACAATATTCAACAATAAACATTCAAATAATTTAACGCATGGAAATTCAATTAAACGACGAGTAAATTGACATCTGTCAGATTTTTTCATCTAAATTTCATTTGCTGCTCTTCTATTAGTTTGTTCTCATAATTGTTATTGTTGACGTTCTTGTTGTAGTTGTAGTTGTAGTTGTAGTTGTATTGTTGATGTTGTACTATTGACTTTTAATTTGGTTTAATGGCGCACCAAAACATTGTCGCCCATTATCAGAAACTGTTACCAGATACTTGAAACAGAAACAATAAGAAGGCGTCTGTAAAAAAATGATCGACTGTGTGATACTGTGTGTAAATTGTAAGTGAGTAAATTACACTGTAGGTTGTATAAAATTTATATTTTTAAAAGTGAGATAATATTTATATTTTAGGTGGTTCATCTTTCTAATTTGTCAAACTGCAAATACTTCCTGTAAAGGAAAAGAAATGTTCAAATTCTTTAATTTCCTGTAATCAATGAACAATCAAAATGTTTGTCCTCTATATGGATCTGCACTCGATAACACTCTCTCCCCCCAACTGCTTACAGGGTATCGAAAGAAACTGCTGAGATAACCTTGTCAACTCTGCTTGCAACAACACCAACAAACAAACAATCGCTGAGTTGTTGTTGTACTTAGTTGTTGAAAATAAATGTGTCAACAATTTGTCCGCCTAGTTGTAGTTACTAAGCAGCGACTGGGCTGTTTACGCTCAGCTGTGCACAAGGCAATGCGAATGCGAATTTGTTTGATCAGCACAAATTGATAAGAGCAAAAAATATGCACCGAAAATTGATTTAAAATACAATTGCAGCTACAACTACAGAGCAAACCCACTATGATGCACTCGAGCGGAACGCGACAACATGAAAATATGTTTATTAGGTGAATCCTGCCAATTGAATTAAATCCAAAGAGTAAATCGAGTTTCATATCAAAATGTAAAAATCAACAACAATTCAAATAATACCGTTAAATCGAACTATCCCAAATAAAAAATAAATTAAATTACAGTAGTTGTAAGCACAAAATACACGCTTAAATTTTGGCTTGAAAAGTTGCTAGGTTGAAAATCAGACCAACTTCAAACTATCATAATTTTGTCAAAACTGAACTGATATCCAAACGAAATATAATTTTGATCATGATTTGGCCTCTATATTGATTTCGTTCTAATAATTTTTTTTCCTCAAGATATCGATTTTTTACTACCTTAAATTTCGCTTTTCTTAACTTTTTCCAACATTCAAATGATAAATCTTTAATTTATAATCTATTTAATGAACTCGATTGATATTCAAAAAACCGTCAAATTAAAGTAAGTGAAAATCACTTCTTCAAAAATCGAGCTTTTGAGTTTATGATGTGATTTTACATCACTAGGGGATAATTTTGTCGTTTTTTATCGATGCCACAAATCAATTACAAATCTATGTCTACATTTTTTTTTTACATACATAGGTTTTAAAAGTCTGGACTTTTCTCCATATCAGTGCCTTACTTCCATTTTCTATTTGTTTAAATAATGGAGTAAGTTTTATAATTTATCTCAAGACCGTTTCAACTGGATTCACATATCGAGCCAATTCCCCAAGTTCTAGATCTGCAAATTGACGTCAATGGCAAACTGAAAGTCTTACTTATAAGGCCATGTCGCGACCCAACAATATACATATACATGTATATTTTGTATTACTATTATTTTTGCTGTTAGCTCAAGCGTAAATCAGAAGTTCAAGCGTTTAACGGAAAAGGTGCGGTTAGCTAGCATATCTTCTATGCTCTTGCACACACACAGCTATGGCCACACAAATAGCTCAAAAAATACAATTTGTACTTTATCAGGTGTGCTACAGAAATCACAAGTGAAAGCGAATTCAGAGGAAAGCAATTGTTGCAGAATAATAGGTTTTTATTTTATTTCTTTTGTAATTAATATAATTTAATTTGTTTATATAGCTTGTTTTGTATAACTTAAAAAAAATTAAAAATTATTGTCGCGACAAACAATGAAAGTTACTCGACAACTCTAAAATCTAAAAAATTTTAGATGAGTTGACTGTGGCACGGAGAAATGAAATCGACGTGAAATTCAAGTGGAAGAGATTTCTGTAGCACACCTGTACAAAAGTATGTTCTTGCAAAACAAATAATTTAACTTTGTTATGTACTATCAATTATTTTTATAAAAATAAAAAGAAATTATCATTTAATCTGTGCATTTAATTAGCATTATTTGGATGACCATATCTGTAGGTATGGCTGTGTGTGTGTGTGTGTGTGTGTACACACTGACATTGAGCCCAGTACGAAGCTCGTTTTAGAACAATGGCAAAAAAAGAAAAGTAAAAAAAATGCGCTTACGACAAACTCACAGTTCAAAAGCGGCAGAGAAAGATGCGATGATGCGGGCAAAAGGTAACGAAGGAAATGGGAAAGGGCGGGGGGGGGGGCGGATTTGGAAGGGGCAGGGGTTGGGGAGTCGGCGAGTTCAAGTCGTGCGTGAGCGCCACAATGCGCAAATGCAAATGCAAAAGTAAAAGCAGCGACAAAGACGACGACAACGACAACAACAACAACAAGCGCCACTTGCACATGCTTAGTAGGCGAACATCCAACGGTATTTCAAAGCCAAATGCAGCAGCAGGAAAAAAGGAACGGAAACGTCGTTGCTGTTAGAGATGCGCAACACACACGCACACACACACATATGTTTATACACTCTCACACATTCATACACTCGTATAAGTGTTTGCGTTTATGGTTATCGTTTAGTGTTCATCCCTGATCGCTGGCAACGCCGTGCGACACTGTTATGCATTAATTATGGGAATTTTCTTTTTCGGAAATACACGCAGCGGCACATGTGGACTACATATATACGGTTGTGGGTGTGAATAGCAGGAACAACAACAACAAGAGCGTTAATGATAAAGTGGAAAAAGAGCGAAAAAAATCTAAGAATCTCAGCATCCTAAAAGTAATAAAAACGGTGCGTTGCTGTCGTTGGTTTTTGTTGTTGCTCTGCCTGAGCAGAGAAGCAGCATTGACATTGGCTCTCTTCTTCTTCTTCTTTGCCCTCTCCTGATTGTTGTTGTTTTTGCTTGTCTTGGTTTGGTGACTTGCCGAACCGGTTGTGCCGGCATCTCTCACAATATCATATACAATACACACAAACACACACAGGGACACTATTTAACTTTTAACTACGGCTTTAAAGTGCGCTCTCTTTGCTTCAAACCGAATGTACTCGCTCCACATTTGTAGATCTTGGTGTTTGTTGCATTCCATTACCCATACATACATGCATTCTCACTTACTCACACACACACACACTGAACAGACAGAGAAAGACGCACCTGAAAGCGCAGCTTAAACAAATGTTTGCTTTTACCTATTTGTTGTCGCTCTCACTCTTGTTAATTGTATTTGAATTGTTTAAAAAAGATATCAGCAATCACTTAGCAACATTTAATAAACATATTAACACGACGACGCACTTTAAATACACGCTAAAAATTCGTTTTTGATTTGCTCTTATTTTATTGTTGCGTCGTTAAATATTTGCACTTTTTTTCTTTTCTATTTTATAGGTTTGAGCGATCTTCTTTCGCAAACAGTCTCAATTTCGGCTTTCATGCACATCAAGAAAATACACAGCAAAAAAATATATTTGTATTAAACATAGAATATTCGTTGATATTTCAAAAGAAAAACAGTTGCAGTTTTACGCGCACAACAACAACGTCCGACAACTACGCAGCACACGTCGCGCTACGTTGCTTTCTCAATGATTACTAAAGAGAAAAGTAGAACAAAATGAACGCGGCAATTACCGTTCTATGTGTCGTGTGACGTAGTCGAGTTTTGAATGCAGTTACGCGCCGCTGACGTTGCCCACAAGCAGCCAATACATGTGCTGGTGCCATGAATATGCTAATAATATTAAATGTCACAGATACATTTATTTATTAAATAATTTAAAAGTTTTCTGAGCGCCAAAAATGTATTTAATTATAATTCTACATACTTTCGAGATATGTTTAGTTGGTACACAAACCAGTTTGGTTTGCACGTAAGCGCAATGTTAACGCAAAAGTGCTCAGCGCACTTAACATTAACATTACAGTGCCATTTTGAGTGCACCATTGGCGCAAACAGTTTGATTTTGAATTTGCATTACAACTTCCAACCACGGTTGCCACAATTGGCGTTTTTGGGCCAAAACTGGCTTATTTTCCTGTTGGCGCAATGGCACTTGTTTTTTCGATCTGGCTCTTTTATACCCGTTACTTAAAAAAAAATAAGTAAAGGGGGTATGTAACAGGGAGAAGGAAGCATCTCCGACCCTATAAAGTATATATATTCTAGATCAGCATCAGCAGCCGAGTCGATATAGCCATGTCCGTCTGTCCGTCTGTCTGTCTGTCCGTCTGTCTGTCCGTCCGTGTGAGCGCCTAGATCTCAGAGACTATAAGAGCTAGAGCAACCAAATTTGGAACACAGATTTCTATAAACCCCACGCAGATCAAGTTTGTTTCAAAATTTTTCCACGCCCCTTTCCGCCTTCGCAAATTGCGAAAAACTACCATTCGCACGGATTTTAAGGTATAATGTTTTTTTTGTAGTTTTCGTTACATACTGTTAATTACTATCATCCTCCTAAATCGCAACAAGATTGGACAAATTGAACAATGGTAATGACTAATTAATGTTTTTAAAAAATATAAGTACCTAAAAGCATGCAATAAAAATATTAAAAAATTCATTAAAATAAGTAACGGGTATCCTAGAGTCGGGCGCTCGACTATATAGCCTTTCCCACTTGTTTTTCATCAGTTCAGAATCAGTTATTTGTATAGCAGATATTTTTAAGTGGCAGCCGTGCTTCCAACTGAAAAAAAGTGGCTATGTGGAAAAAATACAATATGGATTTATTTTTTACAATTCGACCGTCATTTTATTTATAATTTTATAATAAGAAATTTAAGTTTAATACAAAATTAGCGAAAAATAAAACACACGCATTTATAAGTACAGTTAATAAATTAAACAATAGCGAGTTGTGTTTAAATAATAGGTAGACAAATTACCCATAATTTATTTCGAGAGTACACCAAAAGAAGTCGGTCTGCGCTTCTTGCGGTGTAGTTTAGAAATAAATGCGTATTAATTGTAATAAACGTCTTAATTGTTTTTTTTTTAAATTGTTTTTGATTTTAGTATATACACAAATAGTTTTACAATTACAAAAAAAAAAAAATTACACAATTTATTATTATTATTATTTAATAGTTTTGCATTAACACATTTTGGCGTTGCAACTGGCAAACTTTGAGTTTGACAAACGGTTTCAAAAATTAGATGTGAAAATTCTAAAAAAAATTGCAGAAGAAGAAGAATAGTCTCACACACAGACATTGCCAAGAATTTGACAATTTTGAAATTAATTAGAAGAGAAATCCTCCTCAATCCTAAAGTAGCACCTTTTGTTTGCTACTTGTGGGCCGCTGGCGCCAGTGGGCGTGGCAGTATTTGGACACCTCAAAGTTTTTCTGTGGGCAGCATTAATTTGTTTATGTTTTATTTAAAAATTATAATTCATTTATCGTATTTTTAACTCATATTTTCATAATTTGCTTTTTTGGGGTCTCGTTTTTTTAATATTTCGCTAACACTCAAAAGACACTCATTCAATTCCACTCACATTCACACTCACACTCGCACACACAGGCATTCACACTCACTAACTTAACATTGTTAACTTCTTTAGTACAGATTAATATAGCACTTTTAACTCCTCATTCAAATTTTTGCAAGTTCCATAGAAAAAAACATGCATAATTATAATTAAAAGAACATAAACAAAAATGAATTGAACCTTTTCGCTTTAGAAAGTTCTTAATTTCGTGACTAGGCAAGTTTTACGTGTTTTTTTTTGTTTATCAAAAATAATAATAAAACTCATCGCAACATCGTTTTCTATTGGTTTTTTTTCCTTTCAAATATTTTGAATTTTTGTTTCTTTTCGTAACGCGCGGACGAATGGTTTAAAACTTGGCTAAGCGCGTTCGTTGGGTTTTTTTAGTGTGTGTTGTGTTTTTAGAACCGTTTTGCTTTTTAGTACGTTGTTTTAGTGCGATGTTAATTGTTCGTAATGTTGTTGGCCGTTACGTGACGGTAACGGTGACGGTAACGTAAGCGCACGTGCTTTACAGATGCTCATCGCCATGGTAACCGTTGCGCAACGGTTGACGCTCCTGTGAATGATCCGCGGGCCGATTGCGCTTGAAGAAGCCGCACTAAAAAAGGACAAATCATGAATGAAAATATGCATCTTAAGAAATTTTGAGCATGCGAAAGTGAAGCTTACCTTATAGAGTAACAGTACGAGGAGAAGGAAGATGAGTGCACCGGCACAGGCAGCCAGGACGACCACCCATAGTGGCACCACATCGGGCACCTGAAGCGGCTCCGGTTGCGCCCTATAAAAGATCTCGTGGGATTTCTTAATCTCCAGCTTGGGCTTGCCAATGAAGGGCAGCTCGGTGACCTGGGCAATCGCCTGCGTGGACATATTGAGCGGCACCCCAAAGGCCACCTTCTCCATGGTCTTGGCCACCATGCGAGCCCGAATGGCCACAAAGGCCGCGTCCCGATCCTCATAGCCCAGATTCTGGACATAGCAGCGCAGGATGCGACAATTGGTGCCCTGGCACATGGCCGTCTTGTTAGTCGCTGCATCCCGTTGCACCTCATCTGGATTGGGTATGCTGCGTCTAATCAGACGCTGTGATTCGGGGTATGACATCGACCTGGAACTGGAGCTGGAGCTGCTCCATTGACCGTGACCCTGACCCTGACCCAGACCCTTCTGTTGATGACTGTCCTCGTCGTAAAAGTCCTCGTTCTCCCTGCCGTAATAGGGTTTACTGTTGGAGCTGTAGGTCACATGATGTTGCACCACCGGCTGCTGTCCATATTGGACATGTTGGCTGTTGTGCAGCTCGTTGTCCACATTGCCGCGATTGAAGTGGCCCAGATCCAGAGTGCCCGCATGGAAGTTGCCGCTGCGTCCGCCATAGATGGACGTGTCAGCGGTAGCACCACCGTAACCACCACTGGCAGCACCACCGCCAGCACCTGCCAAATAAAGTTGTTGCTGTTGCTGTTGTGGTCTCATCTGGTAGCTAGCACTGGAGCTGGAGCTGGAGCTGGAAATGGATCCCATCTGGGGTGGTGCCATCTGTATGTGTCCCAGAGTGCTGTGTCCACGCAACTCCGCACTGGGTGCACCAGCAAAGCTGGTCCTATTGAAGTGCGTCTCCTGCTCCTGCTCGACACCCGCCTGATTGGCCCGATCCAAGTGCACGTAGGATGCATCGCCAGCCGCATCCTGGGCATCCTCGCGTTCCAGCAGCTCCTTTTGCTTGTCCGTCAAGCTGCGCTGAATGTCAGTGCCAACGGTGACGCCCACATTGCTGCCGGTTTGTATCCCATGCGAGATCTCCAAGTGACCACCATCTGTTCCGGATGCTGCTCCTCCTCCAACTCCTCCTCCAACTGATCCTCCTGCTGCTCCCGCTGACCACTCCTCTCTATTTCCTGCATGCAAATAGGATTTAACGGCTAGCTTCTCATTCAACTGGACGTTGAGCTCATTCGTCGGAATCGAATCACAACGGATCCGTCCACTCAATTCGGGCGGATTCAGAATGTACATGAGATGATCGCCCGCCAGTGTTTTATACGGATAATAAATGTCCACGACGGTTTCCTTGATGAACGAGCTCTGATTGTTGCGCAGCTCATAAATGTGGACAACTTGGGGTCCCAGATCCTCCTCGATGGTCGCATTCTCCGGCGCCTTGTAGTCATCCGCCTTGTACACCTGATAGTCCGGCTTTGAGGTGCCCTTGATGGTCAGATCGGTTTTCACATCAATCAAGATGCTCTTGCTGCCATAATTGTCCCATTTGGAGTTCTCCCTATCCGGATTTGTTGAGTTCGCCTCCCAGAAGAAGTTGTAACTATTCGCCGACGTGTTTCTCTCGACGGGCGCAAAACTAATGGCAAAATGAGTCTAGAATTTACATGAAAGATTAGCAACAAGAAGAACTGAACACAGTATTTCCGGATTTAACTTTAACTTACCAAATGTTTGCCGGGCAGCGGATTTCCAATATCACATTTAATGGTATAATTATTTTTGGCATCGGGAGCGGAACATGTGATGGGCATATCGATATTCTCCCCCAATTCCGTCAGTTTTTTGAACTGCAAATCGGGTGGCGTAATCATGTAGAACGCAGCCTCAAAGGCATCCTCATAGTTGTTCTTCACGAGCACCTCAAGGGTAAGAAGTTCCAGCGTGCCAAAGTAATACTTGTCGACAGTTCTGCGATGAGAAACGAGGGGGGAATCCCATTAAAACCAGTGCATCAGATGATGTTAATCAAAAATGCAAATCGAGTATTAAATTTAACAAGTGGAATATGCTATAGACGAGCTCCCGACTATAGGATACCCTTTGCTTATTTAAATAACTTTAAAATATTTTTATTTAAAATATATTTATTTATTTTAATCAGCCATTACCACCTTTCTATGTGTCCGATCTTGTTTCGATTTAGTAGGATGATAGATCATAATAGTAGTTCACGTTAAGTAGGTAAAGAATCCTAATATCAAAAATTTGAAACAAACTTGATCTGCGTGGGGTTTATAAAAGTCTGTGTGCCAAATTTGGTGGCTCTAGCTCTTATAGTCTCAGAGATCTAGGCGCTTATACGGACGGACAGACGGACATGGTTATATCGACTCGGCTGCTGATGCTGATCTAGAATATATATACTTTATAGGGTCGGAGATGCTTTCTTCTCCCTGTTACATACCCCCTTTACTTATTTTTTAAGTAACGGGCATAAAAATTTAAAAAAAGAGAATCACGTTGTGGATATATCTCCAAATAATACAGATATATCCTGTTAAACGCATTCATTTCGTTTAAATACATTTTTTTCCTGAAAGTATCAATATTTAAGGCAAACAATCTCAAGTTTTAACATTTAATTAATTCCTCATGTCATAATAAACTTAACTTCATTCTGCAAACGAACTTCAATAAACTAACTCAAGTAATCGATTTAATTAGGTAGATTGATTGTCAAATTCGAGTTGTCGAATTTTCGATGTATTTTTAAATCACTGCGAAGAGTTTCAAATTAATCGAAAAGAAGACGGTCTCTTGAATAATTAACTTTTGATAAAAGTAACGACAATGGAGCTCAATTCACTTACTTGACATCCACATGGAGATCCGGCTCACAGATGTTGTCCGCTCCACAGTTCTTCTGGATGTTGATCGCGTCGCGGAGTATGATCTCTCGATTCTGATCGATAACCGGCTCGAGATACTCGCGACGTCGTCGCGTCAACGGTTCCATGGGTCGGCTGCTGACTAGATTGTAGCGCGCCTCGACCTCCAGGGGCGTCAACTTGTCCTGAACACCGTCCATAAGGTAGACGGTCTCGTTGATGCAATACCGCTGGCCATAATTGAGGCGTATGGTCTTATTCTGAAAGTTTTTGCCCTCGTCGCGGAGGAAGAACATGCGGGGATTGCGTGTCTTCTTAGCATCCAGCAACCAGTAGACATCAAAGTCCATCTGCGGGGGCAAATAGCGGCCGGTGTAGCTCCAGCAGGTGCTGAGGGGCATACAGGGTACCATCGTATGATCGCGCTGCAATTGACACGTCCGATCGTCCAGACTGATCAGTTTTGTGGTGCTCGAGAATAGAGTTTCCGCATTGACAGCGGCCACGGGTCGCGATTTAAAGATGAACACCTGATCGGAGGCATAGGCACCAACGGCCAAATCGGGATACGTATTGTTGTCCATATCAACGCCACCCGACAGCGAGAAGCCAAAGGTACGTGGATAAGGTGCTCCCTCCACCAATTGTTCGGGCATGATGATCTGCGACGGTTTCGTCAGCGGACCCATCGGAGAGCCGTGATAGATGTAAACCACACCGCGACCCTCGGGTCCATCGTAGGGTGCGCCCACTGCAAAGTCACCGTAACCATCGCCATTCACATCGCCCAACGTGGACAAGGCCAGACCGAAGCGTCCCTTGGTGTGGAAGCCATCGCGTATGTGCTCCCGAGTCCAATGTTCCGACTGTAAACCCAACAAAGCATATTTAATTCATTTAATAAATATATACAAAAAAACATAAATAAATTCATTAGTCTTAATTGTTATCGGTTATGCAAATTCTTTGAAGAAAGCTTTCGCAGCGGTGAACCGGTTTTCGTATGTTTCGGTTTTGAAATACCTGTATAATATCAGTGCACAAACAAAATCTTCTTAACAAAATTATGATTACATTAGTAATTTAACAACAGTAATTAAAGTGGCATTACTTTCTTAATGTTTCATTCAAACATTTATTGCACACATTCCTCAGTTTGATGTTCAATAGTTTAGTTAAATTTTAACAATTTTAAAATTTAATTTTAAAAATTGATTTTATTTGCGCTTCTTTAGTGCTCCTTTAATTCGGTCACGAATATCACAAATAAAAATTCGAAATTAAACATAAGAAAGTTAAAATTGTTTTAAAACAATATAACAATGAAATGCAGATTGTTTATGCATCTTCTTAATGTATGAAAAATCTAAATCAACCCTTATAAATGAAACGCTTACTAAACGGTTATTTCAGTTTACAGAATTTCGGTTTTAAGGTTTAGAATGTATTTTTTCGGTTACGGTTTTAGTTACAGTTTTTTATTTCAATCGGTTTTTACCGGTTAAGGGTTACGGTTTCAGTTAGGGTTTTAATCTCTGCTTTTAACTATAACATGACTATCTTTTTGTACCGTAACTGACTGAGATAAATGTACCATTGTACTTACCGCAGAGTTGCCACCTTGTAGCAGGATATAGACACGGCCCACGTCGTATTTGCCCTCGACATTGCCGAGTTCCGTGTACATGGGCGCGCCAATGATCAGATCGTCGAGTCCATCGCCATCCACATCGCTGGTGGCCAGGGCATAGCCAAAGTATTCACCAATCTGGCGACCCGTGATATTGAAGATATTGGCCATATTCCAGCGATTGACAACGATCTTGCCAACTAAATTGGCACCACGTGGCATACCAATGGCCACATCCTCGCTCCGATCACCATCAAAATCTCCGGTGATCATTGAATAGCCCAAATACGAATCATCATTTGCCGATGTCGATTCGGCGGTGGAGAATACTTGATTCTCTGGCCTCGTCACATCCTGTGATATCGCTTGACCTGTGAAGATTTGTGTTCAGTTCAGTTTTTCTCAATTGTCGAATTTCTATCGGTTTTTTTTTTATTTTGTGAGATGTTTGTGTATTTTTTTGTTTAGCTACGATTACTGCAACATGCCGGATGATAACAACAATAATAATAATAACAATAACAAAAATTATAATAATAACAGCAACAAAAACAACAATTCAAAAATACTATAAATTGTACTACGATTTCTACGATTACTGGATATAGGAACTACAATTTTGATGCTAGAGATTAGTCTAAGTTCCCAGATTGTGACATGCGCTTACGTGCAACACCCAGATTAAAGATCCCGATTCTCAATGGTTAGTAACATAACTAAAAGTAGCCAATACCCAAACCCACAACGAAAGCTCATGCGCAGCTTAAAGAGCTTAAAGTTGACGCACTGAAAGCTTAGTGTAATAAAACGCGAGATTCAAGCGAGAGATACAACTTTCGATCGATTTAATAAAAAGACGGAGAGAACAACTTTGTCCCTCTCGCCCTCAATGAATCAAAATCTTTAATTTTTTATAATTAGAAAGTTCATGTTCATATCAAAGTTCAGTTACACTAAAACATTTTAGTACTTTAATGATTTGAATGAAATTATGGGAATTCTGGCAGCGTCCACATTGACAAATGGCCACACTGACCAGATTTCATATAAATTTATGCTTTATAAGGTGACACCACTATGTCATTAAGTGGACATGAATTAAAAACAGATTGAACCATTTGTATTCAATATTTAAAATCGAAAAATCTGTAGATGAGAAAACTAACTATATGACAGATTGACAAAATTGTGTTTAATACTTAAAGGTAACGTTAACATGCAGATGATAAAATTAACTTTTAAATATGTTTAATAATTTGTGTTCAATATTTAATGTTGAAGTTTATGATATTTAAACCGCCTTTTGACATGACATGACTTTGACATGAACAATAAACAATCGAAAAACGCAAACTTGTTGCTTACGGGCTGCCATACAACCGTTACCTTTCAGCGATCTGGCAGCACCACATCGTTAAGTTGGCGGCGCTTAAGTCGAATGCATTAATCGATAACATCTCTTGCTTGATCGCCCGCGTAGATCGAGTTGTATTATTAGATAATTTGTGTAATTATGTATATGTATGCATGAATGTGTGTGTATATGTGTGTGTGTGTGTGTGAATGTGTGTATATATGTATTATGTATAAGCTTAGTGAAGACAACAACCAGAGCTGCAGTTGGTGCGCCTAGGCGGAGAGCGAAGGGCATAAAAATGACGAGGCATTTTTGGGCGTTATCCTTTTGTGCGGTTGCTTATGATTTTTATTTTCTGTTTGTTGTTGCACTCGTTTGTTAGCGAAGCGTACGATGAGAGGGCTGCGAGAGGGCGTGGGGGGCGTGGCGGATAGAGAGCGAATTTAGCGATCGCTGTCAAATCGTGGACAGGGGCTTAGCTCTCGTAACGATCGTTTTCTGCACCGACTTGACAGCCCTTCGCAATGATGAGTTTGTTATCGGTATCGTTATCGATATCGATTATTTATATAATATTATCACACACCATTATTATATGGGTAGGAGCAGGAAGCGGGTGAGGGTTTTAGGCCATTCTTTAATTATTATTTATTCTTTTTTTTTTACAATTTTAATTGCTTTTCGATTTTTAGGCACTTTCTTTTGATTATTATGTGTGTTTGTTAATGTTGATCGATCAAATAATGTTCTAGATAAGGTTGGCTGAGTTTTTTTTTTGCGGTGTGAGAAGCGTATTTTGCGTATTATTATTATTACCTCCAGTGCCGAAGGGCTGATAAAAAGGCGGCTTAAATGGAAACTCGGCATCGGGCGGTATTGAGTAGGTTTGTCCTTTTTTTTTTATAGATATTTTGTATTTGATTTTTGGTATTGGTTTTACGTTTTGTGGATTATTATAGCAGAAGTTTTATTTTTATTTTTATTTTTTTTTTTTGGTTTGGTTTGGTTTCGAGTTTTTTGGTTTATTTTTTTTTGTGGTTGTGGTTGGGTTGAATTGAACAACAGACACAGGTCATGGCGTTCGGTACAGAATGCATAGATGATCATTATTTTTTATTAATTATATTTTTTTTTTTTTGGTTTCCAAATATTACAAGAATTGCATGCATTTTGCGCCGAGGCAGACAGAGTGTGAATATAGGAGCAGAGAGAGAGAGAGAGAAAATAAAAAGAAAGAATACATAATACAATATTAATCAAATGAGACAAAAAAAAGTTTCGACTAAAAATTCAATTAGGAGAAAAAAAAATGACAAGTACACGTAGAGTTATTATTATAGTTATAGTTACGATTACAGTTTACGATTACAGATTACAATTTACGATAATATATGTATGTACTATATATCGATGTGTATATATATATATAGTAAATGCAGCTAAAAATTCGTTGGGGTTAAATTACGATACAATTACAATAATCAATATTTAATAATCGATAGTGAAATTATCATTAATTAATTTAACTGACTACACGATAAACTTAACATGTGGTTAGTTAGATCTACAGCTGCACTTGCCGTCGAGTTGTAGTAAATGAGTTATGAACTTGGTATTTTTATCGGTTTTTTAACTATTGTTTTTCTCGTTAGCGTTTTAGCGGCGACGACACTTGACGAACATTAAGTCCAATTGCGTCATAAATTTTGGATAACAACAACTCGACAACACTTAAAAACTCATTATGACAAACTTAACTTGTGGTTTGTGTTGCCAGAAAACCAAACGAATCGGCGATAGTTAAACGATAGTTCGCTATCGATTGATTTTGCAGCTCTGCCTCTAGAAAACTAACGGTACATGCACGACACAACGCATCGCAAATTTAAAATAGTCTAAACTAAAAACTAACTCGTGGGATCTTTATTATATCCGAAGGGGAGCTACACTTAGATCTAACGTTCTAGAATTCTATGTTAGAGACATACATAAGATATGTAGTAATTATTAGAGTTTTGTGTTGGGCAAATCAACTCGATAATTCGATAGTTTCATCCTCTTGGGTGGATTAAAATTAAAATTAACCCTTTGGATTATGTGTGTACTGTACGTGTTTGAGCATGTGTGTGTGTCTGTGTGTGTGTGTGAGGTTAGGGACGTTCTAAGTTCTAAAGATGCTTGAAAAATTAAACACAACTGAAACTAAAATTAGCACAATGTTCAATAGAGTACAAACAAAAAATTCAACTTGAAATCAGTTCGGAAATTGTAAAATAAACCGTAATTGGGTTGCAAACGGTAGGTCAGGAGGGGGATGAAATAAAGGGGGGACGAAACTGTGGGACATTCTAATGCAAAATCAAGGCAAAATGGAAATATCCAAAGTTGGGAAAATAATATAAAATTCAAACCAGAAACTACATACGGGACTACGCACTTTGTGTAAGGGCTTAAAGAGAGGGACGATGGCGGGGTGGTAAACGGGGTCAAAAGGGGGTTCAAAAGGATCGTAGCTGGGAATTATACTTAAAGTTCTAGACTATAACTAATTACAATGGATAGTAGCTGTTGTACTTGGAAAAATTAATGCAAATACAACAAATTCAAATAAATCAAAAAATACATATTACAAATACATACAGTACAAATAATATATGTAAATCTTCATTATATTCATTTGGTTCTTCTTGTTGTTCTATCCTTAATTCATACTAAATGTAAACGGTACATTTTTGTTCGTTTTCTGTTGCTGGGAATTATGCACTTACCTTGCCAATACCAACTGCCAGGTGCGCCAATGAATAAACGTGAACCATTCTGCAAGATGCGATAAAATCATATAAATCTTCAGTTGGTGATGGAGATTGTGATGGAGATTGCGATGGAGATTGCGAATGCGAATGAGATTGCGATTGCGATTGCTTATGCAAATGCTATGCCACGATCGGAACAGAGTGCCAACTAAACGTGCCCACGCCACATACCTAATGCCCATCTGCGACTTCATAACCAAACCCCAAAAAAAAAACAGAATAAGAAATCAAAGACTAACTTTAAAAAGCCAAGATCCAAGATCCAAGCCCAAAATCCATCCGCATTGCCATGGCATGCATATAATAAGTCGAAAGTCCCACAATTAAATATGAAATTTCATAAGTGGAACCCCTGATATATTTAATTTGTGTGCAATTTAAGTGAAATTCAAGCGAAAGCGTTTTCTGTGGCATCCCTTAAATACCCTACGCTTTTAATTGTATATTCCCTTCTGACTATGGCCTTCAAATAACTAGCGTTTTACAGATAAAGTTGCAACAAAAATAAGAATTTTATGTTTAAGGATATTCTCAAGAAGAAATTTCTCGACAACGAACTTAGTGCATTAAAATTGAGATTCTTTAAATGAAGCTTCTCTCAGAAAAAATATCAGGGGTGCCACAGAAATTGCTTTCGATTAAATTTCACTTAGATTGTATGAAATTTAAGTGAAATTCAAGCGAAAGCGATTTCTGTGGGACCCCTGTATATTGTCTATTTTCAATACTGACTCTTTTAAGCTATTAAAACATTATAATTTGATAATTACCAACGTATTAATAAAAATTCTCTGTAACTAGCTATGATGAAAGTTTCTAAAACTTAAGAATCTACAAAGTTAGTTACATTGAACTTCCCTATCATTAAATTATCTAGTTCGGAAGTATCTAAATTAGCATTTAAATTTAGTTTTTTTTTGGCAGGTCTTAAAAGATAAATATTCTAAAGCAAATGTAGAAGAGAAAAAACTCTTCTTATTGCAGATCTCTGATTAATCTGATGAATCCCATGCTAATGCCCTAAAAAACTTCTTTAATACTCAACAAATGTATCTTCTCATAATCAAGTTAAATTTTTACCTAAAGAATTACGTATATATATCATCAGTTCCCTAAAAAACGGGCCTAAACGATATTTATTTAAATCTCTTGTTTTCTTTTCAAGTCCGATCTCAATTGAACTTAAATTGCTAGTTAATATACCCGCTTAGTTGTGGTGAATATTGTACTTACACTGTTGATAGCTGCACTGAAACCAGCCTGACACGAGCCCTGTCGATGATATCCCCAGTTGTCTGTAAAAAGATGGAGAAAGAGAGAAAAGGGGGGGAGAAAAAGGTGAAGAAAAAATGTCAGTTACAATTTCGGAATTGAGATTGAGGCAAAATATGCCTATTATGTGTGTGTGTCTGTCTGTTGATTTTGTGATGTAATTTCGTCATAAGAAAATGCAGTTGTTGTTGTTGTTGTAACTGTTGCAAGTTGCAAGTTGCAAGGGGAAACAAGGGGAATGGGGGGCACAATAAATTGCAAATAATTACCAGAGCAATGCAATAAATTGAGCCAGTGATTTGTCAGGCGATGGATGCAGACAGAAACGAACAACATAAAAGGATTAGAGCGCGCGGCAACAACAACGACAGCAGCAGCAACAACAGCAACAACAACAATAAGTTTGACAACAACAACAACAATGAGAGCTGAACTGAGAACTGAGAACCAAAGAATGGACATTGAAATGAAAATACAATAAACAACAGCGGCAGATTGCCAGAACAAAAGGCTGCAGACAGACAGCCCCAAAGGCCAGCAACAACAGCAACAACAGCAACAACAGCAACAGCAGCAACACTGAATGAATCCAAAACTGTTGACCACAAAAGCCCCACATCCTTTTTTTCTTGGCCCTCTTTGTTTTTCTTGTGCCATTTATTCCTTGCGCTGTTTGTTTGCTACCAAACAAAAAAAAAAAAAAAAAATCACGCAATGCTTGCGGCAACAACTGGCAACTGGCAGCAGCAACATGTCGCGCTGTTGGCAACTTTGTTGTTGTTTTTGCTTTTCGCTGTGCAGAAAATCAACAGCCAGATCGTGCGTTTGATCAAATTAAACGATAACAATTTGTCTCCGAAGTGTTTCAATTTGAACGTTCAACAACAGCAGCAGCAGCAACAACAACAACAACAGCAACAACAACGCCAACAGCAGCAGCAACAGCGCCAACAGCAGCATGTTGCTGGCGTGCTGTTGTTGTCTTCTTGCCATAAGTCAACTTTTAAGGCTGAGTTGACACACACACTCACACACACACACGCACACACCAATACATTGACTTGTACTGAGCATTGTGCGTTTTGCAGTTGTAGTAATTCCCATAATAAAATCGCCCCCGTCTTGAATTACAATTAGTCTTAGCAAGGGCAGCAGCAACAACAACAACAACATGACCAACAACAACAACAACTGGGACTCGGACTCGGACTTGGACAACACACACAGCTCAATACTCTGTCTTCCACTCAACTGTGCACAGTGGGCCACTTTGGATTTTGTTTGGCTTGGCAATAATCCTAGAATTTGTGATATTTTAATATTGCAATTTTACACAGATAGTTTTGGCACTAATTATTCCATTTTACTGCAAATTTACCCAAGCACCTTTTCTGCGTTTTATTTTTATTTCTGCCAATAGTTTTAGCAGTGTTAAAAAATGTGTACACATTTATGCCTATACTTAATTGTTGTCTAAATTGCGTTATCGATATTTCAACCAGCTCAAAAAGCAACTTTAATCAAAAGCTTCAGTTACAACCAACTAAATACAAATCTAATCAAAAGTATTTACAGAATACAACATTTGTATAAACTCACAATTTGAGAAAATAACTTGAAAATTTTGAGTTTTTGTAAAAATTGTCTTTTATCCTCGAATTAAAAAAAAGGTTTTGATGCAAAAAGTTTCTCTAAGCAATTCTAATAGGGACCGCAAAAAAAAAATTTAAAAATCTATTCGCTATTATATTTTTTATGATTTTTTTGTTTGGGATGATCTCAGAAAAATGTTGTATGAAAATTAGGAGAAATAGACGTTTTTAACAATTTTCAAAAAATAATACAAAATATTAGCGATATGATTTCTTAATTTTTTTTTAATTCTTTTTTATAATATTCCAATTTAAATAAAAATTTTTTTGTTTTTTTGCACTTCATAATATCAAAATTATATATTACATTATTCTATCTTCATTTTCTTGTATTTAAAAAAAAAAAAAAACAGTTTTTGGCTGCTTTCACCACTGTCGTCACTTGGCGGTTCCTTCGCAACGATTGTCGCTCTCTTGGGCAGCTTTTTCTCCACGTTATTTTTTTTTTAACCCTTTTTATTGCCTTCACTTCTTCATTCTTTAATTCAGATTTCTGTGTGTCTGTTGTTGTCTTATTTTTTGTGTTCTTTATTCGTCTTAACTATTAGTTTGGTATTTTGTGCGTTAAGTTGGTATTTATTGCTTTCAGTAATGTCGGAATGTGCTGGCCCAACTGTCATGTGATGAGTAGCTGCCGTTGCTGTTCTTGCTGCTAATCATTTCACAACAATAACAATAACAGCAACAGCTACAACTTCGACAACGACAACATTAATAACGCAACAACACCATTGGGTATTGAGCCCAGCGCCTGGAAATGTGTTTAGAATCATTGAATTGGCTTCCAATGGCATTGAGAGACTGGAGGGGGATTGGATCACTTGGATCACAGCGATTGAGCAATTGCTTGGGAAGCGAACTAGTTCCCTGAGCAGCATGTTTAAAAAGAAAATTAATAATTAACAATTGATTAACGTTGCAGTTTCAGTTTTAAGCTGCATAGCTCTGAATGTGGAAGCTCTCTAGTTCAGCGGTGGGCATGCATGGGCTCCGGGAGCTAGCGGCTGCTCCCGAACTCATATTTCGTGCCCACCGCTGCTCTAGTTGAAGCTTTAAGTTTGAATCTATAAAAAGAATAATTTACTTGATTTGAAGAAAATGTATAGTAAATGAACCTGTTTGGAATCCATTGTCAATACGTCCAAAAAAAATTATTTAATGATTTAAATAAAGCTTAAGACTTTGTGTAGAAAATAAACTAGTGAAAACTAATGTTTTCAAATACAAAGTAGAAAATATAAAAATTAAAATTGTTTACAAATAACCTATAATATAAATCTTTTCTTACAGAATTCTGGTCTAGCACCTTGATGTTCAGTCCAGGCTGATTTCACTGTACTTTCTAAAAAAATATACCAATTCATTGGCATACTTATTAAGAGTACGAAACTAGCAGAGCTGATAAAGCAGTTCAACTAATTTAATTTACAGATAAGAAGTAATATACTAAAATACGCATAGAGGTATAGTCGGTACTAGTATAAGAATATATATAATTAAATATATATAAATGTATATGTATGAATCTGTAGGTGTAGAGACGATGTATGTTTATATGCTTTGCATCTTCAGTCGATGCTAAAAATAATCGAAAGAAGCAAGCAAAAGTTGTGGCCGTGCCACATGTGTCTACATATCCAGCATACATATCTATATATACACATACACACATGTATATGCACATATATATAGAATCAACATCTAATAAGATGACTAAGCAAACAAATTGGCAGTCTGTTTGGATATTAACCAAAAATATCATCCCTAATGCAGCTCAAAATGATCTTCTATAAGTATTTGATATCTATATAAAAATGAATATTTTGTTGCCACTTTCACGACATAAAACAACATTAATAGATATGTTTTTGGCATTGGGGAAATACATATTTGTTGCAAGTCACGGTCCGTTGAGTGCTATAAATCTATCGACGGCCTCCTCGAATAGCGTCCCGAGGGAAGAAACTAAGAAACTTGTCGGGCAATAAAAAATATAAAAAAAATAACCAATGTAAATTGGAGTAAAATAATTGAGGACAGCTATAGTTGATCTAACGATACATAAAGCCTGAAAATTATTCTTGAAAATAGGTCCAGTTTCAAGCAATATGACAAAAACCAATATAAATGCTGGTACGAAAAAATTAAGTGAAAGTTAAAAGTTTATCAATACAATTGATAGTTACAGGAACAACGAGTGTCGCGATCGATAACTTTTAAAGGACATTTCAAAAAACTTAGCTACTTTAAAATGAAGAGATCAATAATGAGTTTAAGTATCAATCAATTACTAGCTATAATTACGTTATAAAATAATTCGTAGAGGATCAAATATATGCATTTTTCTTTTTGTAGAATTAGATATTTTGAAATATTTATCTTTGCTTCATCAAAATGATAGATAAAAAACTGATACCACATGGTTTTGAAAACTTATAGATACTATCAATAACAGAAAACAGAATATGTTTCTTGTTCAGACAGTTAAAATACGATTATGTATAAATTCAGTAAGTCAAGTGATAAGAAAATAACTCAACTGACTTTGAAAAACCTATTGAATCTATCGATAACAACAGAGATTTAGCGTGAGCTGTTGTTTTGAAGGACACTCGATACTGGAAGTTCACACGGCTTTTCTTTGGTTCTTCTCTTTTTTTTATGGTCATTCGACACTTTGGCTTTGTGTCCTGGCCTGGGCTTTATAAGTACTACGTCTTCCCCCTCTCTCTCTACACATACATATGTACATTCTCATACATTTTTGCTTTTTTTCAGTCGTTTGTGTTGCTTGTGCTTTAAAGGGATTCCCTGGTCGCGCACAGCTCAAATTACTTTAAGATTGCAAATCACATGAAGTGCAGTTGTTGTTGTTTTTTTTTTTGTTCCTTTTTTTTGGATTTGGACTGGTGTGGGTCTAATTCGGGGCGACCTACTTACTTGTGCGACACGGCGATATCTCATGGAACTGCTTGAAGTTGTGCGAGGTGAAGCAGGTGCCGACCGGATCGTAGCGCAGCGCCCTCGATGGCGTCATCGTGTGGAAGACATAGCGCGGAGCACAGGCCTGCAAACAGATACAGATACATTTACATTTACAGATACAGATACATGTACACAGAGAAAGAAAACAAAAACAAACATATGTTAAAAGAAGTTGAAAATGGAATTACACATACCCTACAAAGTTTTATTTTCTTAATAATATCCGATACTTAAAAAGTGAAAAGCCACCACACAAACAGTTTTCAAGGTATAAGGATTTTTATACTAATTAACGTTAACTACTATTATGACCTATCATCCTACTAAATCGTATCAAAGTGGGACAAATAGAAAGGTAATAATGGCTAATGAAAGTTTTCAGGCAATGTAAGTGCCTAAAAGCATGCAATAGAAAATATTTAAAATTAATTTAAATAAGTAACGGGTATCCTATAGTCGGGAGCTCGACTATAGCCTTTCCCACTTGATTTTATTTATCGATTTTTATAATACATAATTCTTATATTGATTCTTTCGAGTCAAGAGTGTCGGAAATTGCGAAATTTCAATAAAATTCGCAATTAAATGATAGCCAGAAAGCACATACCAAATTTACTAACTCGATGCGTAGTACCTTCTGAGTTTTTATAGGTTAGAGAAACCGACAAATGCTTAGATGAAATATCTTAAAATTATAGAGAGTTATAAAGTTAAAATAATTGACACTGGTAGTCGAAAGTAACTATACGAGTATACATAAAACCCTTCTTAAGATAATTTGCAGGGTATAAATTTACATAGTATTCCTATATATAATAATATTCGATTTGATATAGTGAGAAATGTCTTGAATTACACAAAATTTGGATTTATAGGGTATCTATAGGACACATTTTAAGTTTGCTCAACTCAAAGCTTAATAGTTATTGAATTATCATGGCTTACTGATAATCCTTATATTCCATTTGAGACCACTTATATGGTATACTCCTCAAAAATACATAAGCTTGAATATTTTCAACTTGTATGCTTCGTAATTTTTGTGGGAAATTCGTTATACCCTTTTTTGTACGATTTACAGGGTATGTATGAGAATTGTTTAGCATTACAGTCAGCAAATGCCACGTTGTGAAGTTGTGAAAATGTGAAACAATGGCATCAAACAGATCATGAAAATGCTGCCAAGCCAAAAATGGCCAAGGCGAATTACAAGATGAGGACAGACTCAAGTCGAGTCGCTTTGAGCCGAGCTGAGCTGAGCTGAGCTGAGATGAAGTAAGCCAGGCAAGTAGATGATGATGAGGGTAAGCTGAGGCGTAGAGCGGTGCATTATGGAACGCTACGCTGCGACCCTGAAGCCTTCGTCTTCGTCTTCGCCTCCGTCTCCAACTCCAACTCCATCTCCATGTCCAACTTCAGTTTCAGCTACAACTGCGGCTTCTCCGTCTGTCAGTTGCTCTGTCTCACTGTCCATTTCACTCTATCTGCCTCTCTTTTCTTTTCTCTGTCTCTGTCTCTGTTTGCCTCTGTATATATAGTTTTATAATGTATAAATTGGCTGGCAGTTGGACATAAAACACGCACGCTCACAGACGGGCGCAATACTTGGGCCTATGGCCCATGCCAAATATGGCTGGCATGTAGTTGGCCTGGCCCGGATCGGCATTGGCATCGGCATCGGCATCGCCATCGGATCGTAGTGGCATTGTTTGATGCCCGCTCTGTGGCACATATGCCTGCAATTACTTTTACAAATTTATACATATTGTGCCATTTATGGCATTGCCAGTGGCAGGATTGAAAACAACAGCAACAAACAAAAAAAAAAACGAACAGTCAACAGCAGCAGCACAAGCAGCTCTATTGACTTGCTCCCTCCACTTTTAGTTGAGGAGTCCTCACCTCACCTCACCTCACCTCAGCTCACCTCACCTTCTTCCTCCTCGTCTTCGACTCTGACATAAACTCCAAAATGACGCGCTATCGCCAAAAATGCATGCTGATCACATCATCGCAGGTCTCTTTCTATCTCTCTCACTCTTCCTCTCCCTCTCTCTCTCTCTCAAGTCTGTCTTTAGACACGCCCAGCTCATTCAAATACCCATTGAATATGAAATCTATGCGCTCGCATTATGCAAGCGACGTTCGCCAAATCACAGCTCAGCTCCAAACTCAGGGACTCCACACTCATTGCAACCAGGGACGGGCAATCATGAATTTTTAGCATAATTTTATCATTTTCGTAAAGATTGTATTCAAAAATGCTTAAGCATTTTTAGCATAATTTTCAGGGCCCGTAGTCATTATGAGTTATATTATAAAAATTACACAGTAATGATTATTTAAAGATTTTTAAGGATTTTCTTCAATGAGCGAATTAATAAAACACACAAGTAATCATTATTTGTGATTTTCATTTTATCGCTCAAAATAAAACTCACCTTTAAAAAAGTTTACGTAGTCATTTTAAAGATTTTTTTTGCTTTTTATGGGTCCCCTGGGTTTCTCTTAAAGGGATAGCAAAAATACTGGGTGAAAATCGTACACAAAAGCCATGAATTTAAAGTGAGTTTTATTTTGAGCGAAAATCGCTTTCGCTTGAATTTCCCTTGAATTTGTATGAAATTTAAGTGAAATTCAAGCGAAAGCGATTTCTGTAGCACCCCTGATACGTTGATTATTTGCAAGTTTTTTTTTTTCGCTCAAATTTCATTATTATTATTTTTGTGTATTCTAGTCATTGATTTTTTTGATGTGAAAAAATTTCAACAATCATTATTTGCAGTCCCTGATAATTTTTTAATTTTCGTAAAGATTGTGTTCAAAAATGTTAAGCATGTTTAACATTTCTTATGGTGTGAGTCTCGAATTTTTACTGCAGCCCTGCCAAATATCTGTATTCATATCGCTGTGAGTAGCGTCTCAGGTGCACTCAATGCACCCATAAAATCAAAATAAAGACAATCAGCTCGCAGTCCACAGTTCCCAGTCTACAGTTCCCAGTCTTAAGTCTACAGCTCCAGTCTGTGCTCCAGGTCCACGTTCACTTCTGGGCCATTGAACAATTCAATTGAATTCATAATGTGCCACAGCAGCTTCATCGTTCAGTATATCTTGTCGTTGTTGTTGTTATTGCTTTGGATCCAGCTACGACCCCGTTGTCCTGGGCCCACCGCGCGGCCAATAAGTTAATAGCATTTTCCTATTAAAAACTTTATTATCAGCGTCGCATTCAGCAACGAAATAAAAAAAAAAGAAGAAAATAGCAAACTCTCTTCGCTGCAAGTTGTTTTCGCGGTAAGATAGTTAGATATGCAAATGGTTTGGACTGGTTTGGTTTGCTTACTGGACCGCAGCAGAAGATTGCCTTACAATTGCTGCCCCACGTTGAGCGCCATTCGAACAAACACACAAACACACACATACAGATAACTCTGGATTTAGATGTTCCAGTTAGTCTTGCTCATACTCGTATCATAAATTTTTCTGAATTTAAGGCGCAATTCTCCAGCTTTTTGAGCGTGCTATCCACCCTACGTTGAGCGCCACAGAGTATAGATATATTTGTATCTAGCTGCCTCGGATAGTCTTTGTGATATCATAACTTTTCCTTTAATATGGGTAGCAGCTCTACAAGTTTAACAAATTTTAGAGTTTGTCATTTAGTAAAGACAGTATAAATATTTTGATGTAAATTTATCTGGAGTTGATCCCATCAAACCCTTCGTTTGGGTACCATTTTCTTTGGATTAGTGTTCAGATTAAATCAACTCGCTCACTTCAGCTCTGCAAGTATTGGCTCGTGTTCTTAATGTGAGCACAATTTTGTTAACTTACGCATAAAAACCAACATCTAATCCATTATATTTTTTTTAAAGTTAGTTAGGGTCTTATTGGTGAAAATGTTCTAATGTTTTTATAATTTTAGGTGGCCCCCATTTGTATTTACAAAAAGGCTAAAAAACGACGATATTACCGATAGTTTAAGTCAAAATATCGCAAATATCGATAAGGGTGAATATTCCAACACTAACTTGAATGTAGAATCTTCAGTTAGGATCTTATCTTTTTATTTATTTGTGACAAATTTGTTCAAGTTGATGTCTAACTAGAACAGTGTTGCCCACAAAACCTAAGGCCTATTCCATATGGGAGAGGAACTCATAATTCTGCCAGCGTCGCAACCAACATACAAAGTACAGAGAGTGACTGTGTGGTCTATAAATAACACGCTCTGCTGCTTGTGCTCTCACGATGCGTGTGTTCGACTTTTTATTCTCTCACGAAACATCTGATCGGCTGATGCTTTCTGATGTCAGCGCAAGACTTTTATCATGCACTGCAACTAATGTTTTGCTTTCTTGCGTCGCCGACTGTTTAAATATGCTTATATTTAATTTTGTCAGTGCAAGGCAATAAAAGGTTACGTTAACTTCGTGATTCGCTCAACTAGAAGCAAAAACTTCCATCTAAGCCGTATACCACCATACGTTGGGCGCCATAAGTAGCGCATCTACGCAAAATTAGCTCAGTCGATTCAAAAGTTCAATTTATAAGCATATAACTTGGTTTATTCGATCATTAAACAGTGCTTTCAAATATATTTTAAATGGTTTTCATTTAATTTTTCATTTTTTGGGTTTATTTATTTTGCATCTTTTTGGCCTGTTTTGCGGCTTGTTGGTTTATTGCCCATGTTGGGCACAGAGCGCATACCGAAATGCCAGCGATAAATTTTTGAGACATTAAACTGCACTTTCGGAGAGAGAACGTAGCGTTGTTGTTGTCTGGCTAAAAGTCAAAAGTCAACACGTTTGACATGGTCGACATGCAGACGTTAGCATTGCGAATGCAAAGTTCTGCAAGGATCGCTTTTGAAGATGAAAGGAAAGAAGGAAGAACGACGAGCTCGCGTCCCATGGTTATGTGCCTGGCCATATTTGAGTTCAATAGCGCTTTAGCAATTTTACAGAGATCGTGTCGATGATCATGTCGCAATCGCAACAACAAACAAAACGCGAAACGAGACCGCACGACATGCGGCACATGCCCCAAAAGCCCAAAGCCACCGCAACAACAACAACAACAGCAACAGCAACAACAAAAATACCCCAAAGGCAACGTGGCCACAGTCCAGTCGTTGTAGTGCCACAAACACCACCATTGCACCACTCCCAACAGCAACAGCAACACACCACACCACACCACAGTCCAATCCAATCCAATCCAATCGGCGATCACCAATCGCCTCGACAATCTGCGAATCGGCATCGACTCAATTGTCGATCGGGTTCACAGTGATGTCACCTTGGAATCGCGTTTGCTTCGGATGCCTACACAAAATGCAAACTGTTAATTTGTCGATCATCGTTGGCATAGTGTCCATTTAAAGATACTAGAGAATCTATTCAATTAATCAACAACGTCATAGTGGTAAAGAATACTATGCAGGGACCGAAACTGTTATGAGGAATATAAATAAAAATTACTTTTAATAATTACTTTAAGACTTTTACTACAATATATAAATCAGGGAACTCACATTTGGTTTTGTTTTGCACATAGGATATGGGAAGTAAGGGAGAATACATATTGGTAAGCTTCTGGCACACATTGCAAATTACACAAACAAATTTTGCACATTGCGCTTTGGATCGCCATTCGTTGCGGCAAAACAAGAACAATTGTATTACTATGAGCGTTGCCAGATCGAGTTGAATTTGAGTGGAAGCGTTAACAGATCAAAAATATTTATGATTTCAATGATCACTTTTAAGAATGTATTTAAACAATATGATATTTGATATTTGTATGGAATTTAAGAACAGAGAGTTCAAATATTAATAGATAGATTTTTTATCTATTAAATGCTAATTATCTCACTTGTATATACTAATTATGACATTATTTTGAGTATTCAGTCTATTCTAATAGTCGGATCGAGTTGTGCAAAACTTAAGTTAAGGTCGAAACACTTTTATGAATTAAAATTAAAATGAAATAGATAAAAAAAAAATTGAAAAATGATCTATCTCAAATTATAATAAACTGTTGTCGTCTCATATAAATTTGAGCCATATCCTCATGAAGTCAGTCACAAGTTTTTGGCATTGTTATTGTTGTCCATGGATGATGTAGTTCGAAACTCGAATTGTTGGTAATCGGGCGCACTTGGTGCAAACATAAATCGATGGCCTTTTAATGGGCATTTGAAGGCCAGGTCAGCTGTGGGTGCCGCACGTGGCGGAAGTGACCTGGACATCGATGGTCAACAGCAAGGTACGTAATTGCAACAACAGCAACAACAACAATGCTTAACTTTAACAATGGGCGTCGTTTTTGTTGTTTGGGCCATCAATGTTAACGGTTTTTTTTCTGATGTGCTTTGCCAAATCAAATGGGCCAAATCAAAGTTAATTGAGAACTAAAGTGAAAATCAAATGCCTCTCACTCTCGCTCTCTCTCTTCTCTCTGTCTATTGGCCAGAGTTTGTGGCTGGATGGCTGGCGTTTGGCTTTTGACTTGGCCAACAACGCCAACGCAATTAACCAAAGTTGCGACTGGGGCGCACCTTAAACAGAGCACACACTCTATGCATGTGTGTGTGTGTGTGTGTGTGTGTGCTTGTGGTTTACTTGACGCAATCCAAAGACACGACCACAAAAGATGACAACAAAATCAAAACGCATTCAGAACTTTTTTTTTTTTTTTTGCTGTCGCCCAACAAAAAGCAAAGCAACAAATTGAACCAAGAGCAGCAACAATAGACAAGTTAAAGCCTGTCGGAGCAGCAAGCGCAACTAGAAGATACCCTGTACAGTGATGATCACTGAAAAACTTGGCACGATCATAACTTAACCAAATGTACTGAAATTTTCAGAAAACTAAGATGACAAGTAAATATAAAAAACTATAAAGAATTAAAACTATCACTTTTGAATTGTGAATATTATGACATTTTTAAGAAAATTGCCAAGTGCTGAAATTAATTGAACTTGATCTACAACTGAAGCTGCCCGTCTTTGGCCATGCTTAAGTGCAGGGTATGAGCGTATAGTTAGACACACACACACACACACACACACATGTAACGGCAATGCACACCCACCGCAACTGACATAAAAAAAAAGAGAAGAAGGAAAAAAAACTGAAACTAGCGTATGACATTGTCATAAAATAAAAAATGTCATTTTGAATTTGTTTCTCTTTGCTTTTTTTGAGCTCAAAGTTTCATTTTCAGTTTCAGTTTCAGATTTAATGCTGTCGCCCACCTGTTTGGTTTGAGCTCCATTTTCACCTCCCACTTCCCATTTCCCTTTGCCCATGTCCCAACTGCTTGCACTTTCAATCCCAGGGGCAGCCAACTGGGATGTTGTTAAAAAGCAAAGAACCTCCGACCGTCATTTAACGAGCTATCGCTCTGTTCCCCGATGTCGATGATGCCATCGAAGGCGCATTAAAATCAAGCCATCAATCGCCCAGATGGAAGATGGAGACATGGAGGTGCAGTCAGTCAGTCAGTCAGTGGGTCAGTCAGTGGGTCAGTCAGTGGGTCAGTTGACTGGGCGGTCGATGAAAGCGAGAGTATCATAATGGTGTCACATTAACTCGGACTTAACAGCATTGAGAGGCGATAAAACAACATTCAATTGGATTGTGGCTTTGCTTTTTGTGGCTTGATGGTAATTTTTACCTTTTTTTTACAGTGTATGCTGTTGGAATTGGTGTGAAACTAGTTCAAAAATAACGACATTAGCTCATCGCCAAACCACAATAATAAACTCACACTTAAAGCAAGCTCAGAGTTTGCCTCAAGTCTGTTAAAAGTAGAAAAATCTAATCGAAATCAGAATCAACTGAAATTATCTTAAACAAATCATCTTTGTATTGCTCTAAGATATTTTAATTTCTCTTAATATTATAATAATTTATAATATAGATTCAGCTCAGATAAAATAGACTCATATACAGACGTAAAATAAAGTCAAGTATAAAAAAAAATTATTATTTTATCATCATCTTTTATGTTCTTTCTTTCGCATTACATTAAAGATGCAGAAATAAGTCTAGATAAATTTTAATTTAAAAAAGTTATTATTGGGCCTGTTCTGAATTCCGAAAATCTACAATAATTGTCGCTTTCAAAACGTGCATTTGAAAATAAATGCTATTTTAAGCATTAAAAATAAATACCTTAAATTAAAAACTGAAAATTATTATAATGTTGAACATTTGTAGAATCGATTAATCTCACTACTTCAAGTTTAAACAGTTGAAGTGTTTTTTAAAAGAATTTTTTTAAAAGCATCTATAAAATATTTTATAAAAAACGAAACCGAGCGGTTTTGAATTCCACTTTAATATTTGATATCAATACCAACTACTGAGTTGCTTCATTTGAATAACAAAATTCGAACAAAGAAGTTTCAGTCTAATTAAGCTTCCATCTGCTATATTCAATCTGAAATACTTAAAATGAATTATCAAGCAATTAAAAATCAGTAATTGTTCGGTCTCCCTTTTTCGAACAAATAATAAATAAAAAATAAGTTAGAGTATTCTAATTGGCCTTACAATGCTAACAAGTCTTGTTTTCTTCTCAAATACCACACGATATTTCATTTTTTTTTAAACTAAAGTATAGGTTTCTGTTGTAGGTATAATTAGAGTACTTACCACAACCAAATCACTGTGCCTGCCTGTAGCTACCGTCGCCCCAAGCCATTGATACGACTTGCGATCGATGACTTCGCCCTTGGTATTGCGATTGTTGCCTACGAAAGAAAACGAGTCCAATTAGAAAACTTATTTAAATTAAAATTGATGCATGTTGCCAAAAAGCTGACGAAAAGAAAAAGTAATGTAAACAAAATGTATATTTTAAATTTGAAAGCGTCGCACATTGAAGACAAAAGACACGCAAAGAAACAAAACGAAATTGAACGGAAATGAAAAATTTGCTGAAATTAATATGTATTCTAAAGTGGGAAGGTCAAAGATGAGGGAGACGTTCATAGGGGAAAAGGAAGAGAAAGGCCTAACAAATACAAAAAAAAAAAAATTTTAAAATAATAAAAAGCAAACTAATTAAGTTGCTCAAGAAGCAAGGCACTTGGGCAAATAATGGCATAATGGCCACTTCCGTTCAAGTTTGGCAATGATTTATTACGATATCAAAAGTATATAGTAACATATGCTAGGGGTGGTGCTCAGTGGATTTAGATGAAATGCGAGGACTTGCTTACAAGACTAATGTGTATGTAAATACAGGGTGTCGTGAGGTGTTGATTGAAGTGCTTACAGAATTTGATTGAATGTCGAGTGAATGTAAGGGATGTTGAGAGAATCTGCATTTAATATTTATGATGGATGAAAAATGGTGGAGAGATTGTAGTGCTTATAGAAATTGGAAATGATTAGAGATTGATGTTAATGAATTCGTTTTTAATAAGATGAGAAACAAATACTCATTGAATATTCAGACAGACGTTGAATGAAAACCAATTGTAGAATTTCGGAATCATTTTTAAGGGAGTTTATTTCAGATTGAATATGCATGAATGATTAAATAACGATTTTGAAATTAATTTTAAGGAATTAAGAAAAATGAAATCAATGCGTTGAAGTTAATTTATTGAAGAATACTAATATTTTAATTACCTATAAGCGAATGGTTGAAGAATGAATTGAGAAATATTGACTAATGTTACAAAGAGTTGAACGCTGAAGATTAAAAGCTGATTGATGGAAATTTGACATATATTTTAGAAGAACATATGATTTATGTTCAAAAGTCAAGTTGAAGAAGAGATCACAATGAAATTATGTGAAGTAAAACTTCAACTCGGAGATTGAATAACATTTCCTAAGAAATTGCTAATATCTAAAAATATTCAAAAGAAATGAGTATAAATGGTTGAATGATTGTGATGCGATATTTCAACTCAAAATCTGCAAAATGATTTAAGACTGAATTCAAGTGAATTAGTTAATGAATTTTCGGAAACTGTGTGAGAGTTCAACTTGAGCGTTGAATACATATGCATTTGCATTTACATGAATAGATGAATGAATAAATGAATGAATATTTATATAAGCATATGAGTAATCTGTGCAGTGTACACAATGATTCAGTTAATACATTCATCTGAATTTGCGGTTGACTAATTATAGTACAGAAATGAATGTGGACTACTATTAATAATGATGAACCAACCTTTGAGCTGAATGAAGCACCTGTTCTCTCCTTTTTCTTGCACAAATATATATGCACATATATATATATATATATATTTTGTTTTTTTGGTGTTTTAGCAAGTATACGATAGAAACATTTTGTTGATGAGAATACAAAAAAAAGGGGGTTTAGCGTATCTTAAGAGTAATATTACTAAGCTAACCGAACGCCACTTAGTCCCGGATCAATTTATGCATCTCACTTTGGACTTGCCCATCATCATCACCAGTCATCGGGGCAGTCATCGAGTTGCCAGTCCCATTTCTCTCTCCCTCTCTCTCTCACTCACTCTCATTCTCTCCCTCTCTTTCTGTTCGACTGCGGCACGCGTCAGCAATTTGAGTTTTGAGGTGTTGGCAGCACCACCGAATGCACCACAGCAGCCACAAAATGAAATTGCATATTTATGACCGGGGGTTCGGATCGTTGCATGACAGGCTTATGCTTATGCAAAAAAAAGGCGACTTTTCAAGCGAGTCTGCTCGACTAGCAGCTACCCTTTATGTGCAGAATGTATAGCTTATATATTAAGAAAGTGATGCAACAAGTATCAAGACTTTACCATTGGCAATGCGATCAAAATTCAGGAAAAGAGCAAGTCAACAATTTATGTATCAGATTTATAAATGCATTTTATCAACACTATTTTTATTATTTTATTATGAAAAAAAAATTTGAAGACTTGTCGCTTTCGAATTATTTATACAAAACAATGCATCGCGTAGGCGACGAAAAATGGAAGTCCTGTTTGACTTCATTTTGTAAAATACGAAAGTCTGCAAAATGTAGAGAATAATTTGGATGAAAATACTCTTAAGCCATAATAAAATAAAATAATGTAGTTTTCCATTTTAGAAATGATCTTCACTTTTAAATATCGATTGGAAAAATTAAACTGTATTAAAAGAGAGAAATTGTACAATACAGGGTATAAGCACGGCACGCATTCTGAATGAACGTCACACCACATTATAGAATGCCACACCACTCCATTGCCATCATCATCATGATCATCATCACCATCATCATCATTATTACCGTCATCGTCATCGTCGACAAAGCGAATAATTTTTATTTGTGCATCCGTTGCTGCAAATTGTCAAGTGGAGTGAGAAGAGCAACAAAAAAAGTGGTAAGCAAAGGAGAAAGAGAGTGATAAAGGGAGAGGACGGGGAAGAGGCAGAGACAGTTGCTAATGGAGGTGGGTGCGTTTGATGGCAACTCTGGCAGTGGGAGGGGTGAAGGAGGACCTTGAAAATGGGCGGGCGTCTGTTTATTTTAGAGGCCGCCTGTTTATCATTTCCGTTTGCGCTTAAGGAAGTTCGATGCAAAGAAATGGCAACAACAACAGCAACAACCACAACAACAACTACAACAACCGTCTAAAAATAATAACAATAATAATACTCGTAAACGGCAGCCAAGCACAATTTGTGTTCTCTCCCTTTTTTTCTTTTTTATTATTTTGCTGTTCCTTTTCCTTTTGCGCTGCTTTGCATTTTCGCATTTTGCATACTAAAAACGCTGCGCATGCGTGTGAGCCATAAATAACTAATTGCATTTTGCGCTGTTGTCACTGGCGCCAATATCAAAAAGCCAAACGCAGAGAGAGAGAGAGAGAGAGAGAGAGAGACTGAGTAGAGCCGAGAATACCGAGACGACTCAACTGCAACTGCAACTGGGGATTTTTGCCCTAAACTGGCGCCAAGTCGAACTTAAAGCGCACTTCAACCATAGATCAAGAACTTCCCACAGAACGAACGTGTCTATTTATTAAACATACCTTTCGAATCGAATGCAACCAGCTGACAATTATCGTCCTGCATCGAGCACTTGAAGACGGCTCCAGCCTCGACGACGCGCTCCTGATAGCTGGATGTATCGTGCTTGGGAGAACCCACAATTAAACTGCAAAGATAATAGAAGGAGATACATGTGAATAAATTGATAAGGATACACAAACATCAATGAAGTAGCTTATAGAGATACAGTTGTAGATATAGATAGTTTAGATATGGAAAGTTTAAAAGATTCAAATAAGTAGATGAAATGAAATATAGAGATACAGCTGAAGATACAGATATTGTTAAAGATAGGTTTAAGGTGAAGATACAAATGTAGATAGTTTAAAAACAAATAAAAATAGTTTATAATAAAGACAGATAGATTTAGATGAAGTTACAGATACAGATAATGTTGAAGATAGATACAAGATGAAGTATGTTGAGATACAAGTGAATAAATTGATAAAGATACACAATACTAAATGAAGAGCCATAGAGATACATTTGTAAAGTTTTAAGATGTAGAATAACATAAAGAGACGTTTAAGGTCTAGATAAAAATGCAGATAGCTTAATAGATATATCTACTAGTGATATATGCTCAAGTTAAAATCAAGTTTAAGAACTTATAGATACATAGATACTTTTGCATCTCAATTTGGCCAAGGAAAGATCAAAGCCAAGTCCTGACCTAAGATCACACTCAAGTGTCCATTAACAGACTCGATTCGCTTTGCATTCACATTTGATTGAATGCAACAACATTCACTCACTCATTCAATTATTCATTCATTCATTCATTCAAGCATTCATTGAGCATAGAAATTGAATACTCGCAGTTTTTGCACGACGCATCTGTGCGGATTTTTCGTTTCTTTTTCTTTTTGTATTTTCTTTTTTTTTTCGCTTTTAGTCAAACGTCAAATTGTTGCATGTGGGCAGAGACTGTGTGGCAAGGAATTGCGAAGGGGCAGGGGCAGGAAGCAAAGGGAGCAGGGGTCAGATCCAGTGCCAGGGCCGTTTTTAATCAACTCTCAAGTGTTTGATTTGCCCGTTGCGGCTGCCAGTTGTTCGCATTTTGAGATTCGTATATATTTATTTCGAGCTGAGTTGAGTTTTATTATTTTCAATTTTAATGAAGGCCCATTTACTAGATGTATGTATGTACGGCACCCCAAAGTAAAGCGGCCCTTTAATGGTCCCTTCAATGGCTTTTTGCCGCGCTTCCGCAATGAATGCTAATGACAGCTGTCAATGTGCGTGCCATGATGTACTACTCACTACTCACTACTCACTACTCACTACTCACTACTCACTACTCACAACTCACTGTTCACTACTCCCTACCAGTGTTGCCAACGCCTCTACACAAAAAAGGACGGTTAAACCCAAAAGAAAGACAGAAAACTAACAGATTTTTTTTTTTTAAAGCCGGGTCCAGTACCTTGGAAAATACAAATTCCTGCCAAACTTCATTTAAAAAAACTGTGGCCGAAATTTTTAGTTTACCATTTCGTTGCTTGATTATCCAGAAACTTGAAAGAAATCCACAAATAAATATCGATAAATGGCCTGTCGACAGCGTGTGTGGACTGAGAGAACAGCTGATGCTCAGCTCACGAATATATTGTCGACAATTATTTCGCTATTGTCGATTAAAAAAAATGTATGAAAAAACTGTGCGCAAACCTAAAAAGTGAGACGTCAGAGTTTAATTTTTTTATTTTTTTGTATAACTAAACTAAAATTTCCTGACATTAAAATTCCGCGGTGCTGGAGACAGGCCTAAAAGACAAAAAATCTGGACAAACATTGCTTTCTTATTAATACATATAATATAAATGATTAAAATACCGTCAATATTGAAACTATAAGCTCCTTATTAGCCAGTCAAATATTTGCCACGGGAAATGCAAATTTATTTTAAACTTCAAAATTTTTTTGGCAAGCCGAAAATGAATATATTTAATGACACATACTCGTAGTTGTATTTGACATATTCTATGAGCGACTTAGAACAATGAAAAAAGATGAATAAAGAATAAAGTAAATTATATTAAAAAAAAGTTATTTTCCGGATAGTGGACGTTTAAAAATCTTTCCAAAAATCGCAGTTTTGAAAAAGCCAAATGAGTCCACAAAAAGGACAAATTTGCCACATTGTTGTAATTAATAAATTATATAAGCGAATTAACAATTAAAAAAGGATGAATAAAATGATAAAATAAAATAAAATAAAAAAGGCATTTTTTCCGGTTAGGGGACGTTTTAAATTTTGTCCGGAAATCGCAGTTCCAAAACGGACACATCTGTCCGCAAAAAGGACAAATTGGCAACACTGCTCCCTACACTAGCCAGTAACCAGAGCCAAATGTGAGATCTCTCCCGGTCTCACTCTCTCTGTCTATCTCCCTGTTCTTGTCTTTCTCCCTCTGGGTTTCTTTTCTCCATTGTGTTGAGGGTGCTTCTATTGTCAATGGTCGTTGGACAACCACCTCCATGATAGCAGCCAGCATAATAAGCAGCTACAGCTAGGGAGAGTACTCAAAGGATCACTCTTCAAGCAAGTCATAAGACTTCGAATCCACATCATTTATCCCTTGAGTGTTTTTAGCACATAATATTATTTTTTAATTTCAATATCCACAAGTTATGGAAGAGTAAGAAAGTGTAGAGCTTCTTTTTTGTCCCTCTACGAATTGAATTGTTCACATTACGAAAAATGTAGAAACTAAAATGAATTTGAATAAGTTCAAAATGAAAACAATTAATACATAAATTTCATACTTTTTTACTTGATTTAAACTTGATTTTAAAACAGTTGAAAAATCCTAAAAAACCATTATCTTTACCATTTCTCAAAGTTTTGAAAAGAAAAGTATGTTTATTAAAAGAAAAGTTTACTTATTTTGCAGTAAGAAAAAACATTATACTACAAGCAAGTTAAGAAAGCAAATTGAATATCGAAATCTAAGGTTCAAGATATTTTCTTAATCTGATTTCATTATCTCTGAATTCGCATCACTTAAAATTAATTTAGTTCTATTCAAAAAATCGTTATTAATTTGGGTTCATTCTAAACCCTTTTTATTTTAAAATAGTTATTAAAAAACCAGTTCAAAGTTTCATTGCTAGACTATAATTATAGTGAGTTAGTCGTAGCACTAAAACAAGCAGATATCATGCGAGTATCTATTGTATCTTGTTCTCTCTATTTCTCTCTCTCTCTCTGCCTGTGTATCTCACTCTCCCTATCTATTCGATCTATTGCTGACATCATGGCAAACCATTGAATCACCATTTGATCATTCTCGCCAAATATAATTAATAGCAATTTGTGAGCACACTACGCAACAGGTTCCCCCCTCACCAATCAACCCCTTGCCCTCCTCTTACCACCACCCTTCCCGTCAGTTTCCCTTCTATTTCCCTTTTCGTCGACTCGTTCGAATTCAATTGCATGCCTCAAGCTGATTTTGGCACTCATTTGCATTTCGTTAAATCTATATACATGAATACATATGTATATATTTATATCTCTTGCTTAACTTGTCAAATTGTAGCGTCAAGAATGCGTCATTCGGTTGTGAAGAAAGTTGGAATCTTCGCCTCAATTGATTTATTAATCATGCAAATCATTTTGGCATTCCGTTAATATGTTCAATCAGAAAACAAAACAAAAAAAAATGGAAATAAATTCTGAATAATTCCACAAATAGCACAAACAAATATTACATTGCTGAAATTGAACAAAGGACCATCTGGAATTGTTGCTTTTTTGTAGTGTATGTAAAATACTTGAAAGTATCTTTTGCAGTTGCAAAATCAGCCTTGAAAAACATTTAAGTAATGGAAAAATTTCGAACACTTAAAAACTTGTAAAGATTTTGAAACCTGTACAATGTAAAGGGTTTTCGAAATTCATACCTTTTTATTAACACTTGAGAAGTTATTTACCATCATAGCGAGAAATCTGATACGAAGCTATACTTTTATATAGTTAAAAAATTTATGTTAGTTAATAAATGATAAAAAAAAGATCTTTTAAACTAAACAGACTCATGAGCTAAAAATGTTTAAATGGGAAAAAAGAAGATATATAATATTAAGGCATCTTTCCAACATTACTGGGACAAAACCTAAAAATAATTAGTTTTTTTTTATATAAATAATAATTTGTATATTTCTTATAAACTGTAAATACATTGTAAAGAAATAGAAGCGTATTCTGAAATTACACAATCAAAATATTTATCTGTTTATTTTAAAAGTAATAAAAACTTCAATTTCTACAACAAATTGTTGCTAAAAATTGCAGTTGAACTGACTCGTTTAATTCCCATATTTTTGAATAGCAATAGAATTGTTTTGGGGGAATTGTTTGAGGGATCGTATAGGGGGAAAAAATCACATGGGGCTGGCGTAATTTTCAAATAAAGCAGCACGCGTCAGTTTTGTATGTGCAATGAACCACGACCATAATAACAAATACACACTCACACACACACACACACACACATACACAGAAATGAACTGAATGCACAACAAGTAATCAAAATCAATGCGCTTCAATTAAAAATGGGCAACACACACATAAAGCATAAACAAAAGCAAGAATAGCAAAGTAGAGCTCCGTTCTGAATAAACGAATATTGAATACCTTTTAAAATAAATAATAAATAAGAAAGCAATTTGATTCAAAGTGAAATCTTGTTACAAAGTTGATCAAAATTGTTTAAACTTTGAATAATTAAAGCATATTAAATTGTAATTAGAATAAATATTGTATATTATTTCTTATGAAAATGTAGCTTAAGCTTAAAATAAATAAAAATAAATAAATATTTATAAGGTATAAAATTGATTGTTAAATAAAGTTCCTTTTTTTCTAGAGATATTAATAAAAGTATCGAAAAATTTTTCATTCAAAAGTTTACAACTTTTACTGCTGATCAAACTGAAAAATAGTTAAAGGAATTCATAAAGTATCCAATATATGTACTTTCATCTATGTGAAATCAGCACAACTTGATGATACCCTATAATTTATAAAGAACAAAGTAACATGATGAATGAAAGAACATCATGAAAGGCGCCAAATAACAAAAAGTAGAGACAAAACCTAAAAAACAGCTTGATTGAGATCGACAAAGAAAGAGGGAGAGAGAGGGAGAGTGCGTGGCAGAGGGAGAGGTAAAATCGCGCGTGTCTGGCGTGCCGTGAAAATTGGAAAATTGTTTCAATTGTTTTGCAGCCAGACAAAGTGTTTTGGGCCATGTCTCAATTACATCAACAAATGGCCAAAATGCATAGCAAGGCCGTTCCAAAAAAAAAAAAAAATAAAAATAAAAAATTAAAAACGAAACCCAAAATGCATTTCAAATTGAACAATTTTCCACACACACACAAACACACGCACACACACAAATACGTGTGTGTGAGGAAATTTTAAGACGAAGCCATAAGGCAAATCAATTTAACTGGAACTGGCAAAAGGAGACAACAGAAAATAATCGAACCTTTTGACGCATCGCGCATTGAATTCCAAATCGACCATCGATTGTTCGTTCAGTTGTTTCCTTGTTGTTGTTCAGTGTTTAGTGTTGTATACCCTTGCTGAGGGTATTATAATTTGTGCACAAGTTGTGTAACGCTTTAAAAGAGGCGTGACAGAAAACTAAAAATTCTTAAACAGACTGAAGAGCTAATTATATGCAGCCAAGTCCATCTTTCTCTTAGCAAACTAATATTTTAGTTTGAAATAAAATTGATAACTCTGGGTAAAGATCTGTCTTGTTGCTGCAGTCAGCATCAGATATCTTTAACACATAGCTTCCATGGAAACAATCAATTGAAAATCAACTTTTAGTATAAAAAAGTTAATTATTTCTTGAGATTTACTTATATGAACCGATCTCACAGATGTATTTGGTATTAACCATACCTGTTAAGTAACGATTAATAATTATTAATCATAGTCATTAGTAATTAGATTATTTTTGTTTTGAGTCGAACTAATGATTAAATAACGATTATTTTCGGTTTTGCCAAATTATTTATTTTGAGTATTTTTTATTATTCCTGATTATTTTCTAATAATTGTAATAATTTTAGATTATTTCTGATTTGTTGTAATCGTAGTCATTAAATAATCACAATTTTTTTAAATACTACGAATTTTTCCAAAAATAATTTAACTGTTTTCTAATTGTAATCGAAATTTAACTTATTTCTACTCAAGAAGTTTAGGTTAATTCGGAGTACAGGATCGATCTATCGAAAATCCATCAGTAGTACACAGAACAAAATTTTGGATTAAATGATAAAGTAATTAATTTATTTGTTTTTATTTTATTTTATTGCATTTTAACCTTAATTTTAAAAGAATTTCTGCTATTTTGTGTATGAGAAACATTTCTGGTTTTTTGAGATATGACAATCAATAGCACAAAATTTGGCTCGTGACAAAATTTGACACAAATCGGTCAACTATATCATATAGCTGTCATAGGAGCGATCAGTCGAAAATTGTCAGGGTATTAAGTCTTCAGTGCGAGGAATAAAACGTGTTGTTGTTGTTGTTGTTGCTGGTCGTCGCGTGCAGCAGCCGCAATAAAAATTATGTTAAAAATAAACCAAGTGTTTTCTTTTTTTTTCCTCATTTCTGTGCGTTTCTTGTACCTTTAATGCGTCTTTTGTGGCAAGCGGCAAGGGACGCAGTTCATGCAACACATGCACAACATCCGTTTCGCAGGATAGCACGGGCTGTGCATGTGTGTGTGTGTGTGTGTGTGTGTGTGTATGTGTGTGTGTGTGTGAGTGTGAGTGTGTGGGTGCTGTGCGTGTGTGAAGTTGCGCATGCTTCCTGTCTGACTCTGACTCCCTGACTCTCTGACTCTGACACTTTTCCCTCTGCCTGCCATTCAGTCATTTAGTCAGTCACTCTGTCAATCTGTCCGCTTGTCATGCAAATGCAACTGTGAATGAAAACCACGTGCACAGTGCCTGCCAAATGTATGTGGTCCCAGGCAGCAGCTGTTAATCATTGATCAAACTGATCGTGAATCAATTTCTCATGGAATCAAATTTGCCCGGTTCAAAGACAACGAAAATAAGTGAAAAGCTGAGAATTTGAGATAGCGACAGAGGCAGAGAAAGAGAGAAATATAATATATCTAAAAATAACTCTCCCATCTGTTGATCTTTCAAATGGGTGACACTCCAAAAATACTACATATAATTGAGTGGAATAAAACCAAGTAAGTCTTGAAATAATACTGCGTTGTATTTCAAAGGAATCTAAATAAATTCTTATGAAATATTTTAAATTTAAAATAATTATCCAAGTTTTGTACAAAATTTAGGTATAAAATAGTTTTTTTTTTCTCAATCATCTTTCATTATTCTTATAATAATTAATCTTTGCCCATTTACTGAAATATTTACTTATTTAAACAATTAACTTGGTTTGAGTCAAGAGCAGATAACTAGCATACATAACTTCTTATATTTCCAAAATGTTTATTTTGATATGCTGATTGCGCAGTTAATAATAAATATTTAAGTTAGATAAAATTTTAAACACTATCTTGGGAATCTTATTCACACTCACACTACTTTTGTCAATTTTCTCCAGCCTAGGCTGAACATAAACTTTTAGCACGCACTGTTTAAGCATTCAATTAAAAGGGGTATCTACTCGAATTTATGTATTTTAACGAAATCGCAAAGTCATTTTCAAGTTGGCTTAGTGAGGGTCCAGTGTTTGCTTTGTGGTCGATTCCTGGATGATGAGGAGGCGGAGGACAAAGCGGCGGAGGGAGGGATGAAGGGTTTTCCCCTTGTTGCCGTTGAGGGTCAAAACACGAGGGCGTTTCGGCGCTAAACATGTGTGCGCCTCATTTGCCGGATAGGGTCTCACAGTCTGGGAAAAAGTAACTGTTCACACGTGACGCTGCGCCGGCGCTCAACGTGCTACGTTCAACATTCAACATTCAACATTGAACGTGCCTCGTTTTGCCTACAGTGTTTATTGTTTGTGTGCGGCCAGCGTTCATTGAGCCATTTTAAAGATGCGATCATGCTGTGCGTGTGTGTGTGTCTGTGTGTTTTTCCAACACCTTTTTTACACATTGACACTTGCGTACACTGACAAAAAAGAAAAGACCGCTTTCTAAAATCAAGATTTTTTGTCTATACAATTTTATTTTTATAAGCAATCCATTTTGCAACAAATTACGAAAAAAAAATGGATAAATATTTTATTTTCAAAAAGAAAAAAAGTACAATAAATAAAAATAACAAATTAAATAAAGTAATCCTTATTTATATTTTTAAACCGTTTAAATGTCTTATTTTTAAGATATAAATCCAAATTCTGTAAGTTTTTATCAAAGAAATAAAGATAAGTGAACTTAAACCAAAATGATATATTTTATTTTTATCTTAAATTAAATCATGATCATTTCTTGTGTTTTAAGCCGTTTTTAACAAAATATCCCATATTTGAGATATAAATCTTAGTTTGTCAATAAAATAAAGATAAGTGATTTTAAGATGAAATTATAAATATTTTTTTATTTTAAATGAAATCAAGAGCATTTCTTTTATATTTAAACCGTTTTTAACGAAATATCCTATTTTTAAGATATAAATCTTAGTTCTGGAACTTTTTACCAATAAAATAAAAATATATTGATTGTAAGATCAACAAATTATATATATTTGATTTTTAGAAAGCTTTGAGCGATCTTAATTTCAAGACACGAATCTTTGATTTAGAACCTGTTTTTATCAGTGTAATATTAGAACCGTTATTTTTTATCAGTGTTTCAATTGAAATGCAGGATGCAGTAGCTACCTCAATGGTGTCTGCCCACATTTAGGAGTTAGCTGATTCCCTGCGACCTTTATCTTTATCGCCACAACACTCGACTCCGCAATCAAGCGGCAATTAAAGCCGACAGACAGATAGACAGACAGATAGATAGATGGATGGATTGATAGATAGATGGATCGATGGATAAAAAGAGAGGGAACTGAGTGAGAGGGGTAGTCAACTACTGGACTGCCAAATGCCAAAGTGTATAAGAGTACAGTAAATATTTGAAGTCAATTACATTTCATTGTCTACTCGGACAACGGCTGCTGTTGCCTCTGTTTGCAATTTCATAACCACAACAAAGACAAACGACCGACGGACGGACCGACGGACGGACCAATCGACGGCAGCTGGAGCTGAAACTGAAATTGAAATTGAAACGGAAAAACTGGCGTCCATTTATAGGACAGCGTTCGAAGACAACGAGAACGAGAACGAGGTTAATGGGCGGACAGACAGGAAAATTGTGCAGTTCCTCAAGTGATCAAAATTTGGTACTCAACTCGCATAACTGACCCAATTTCATTGATTGTAAACATAAAAACTACATCTAACGATTGATTATAGCATATAGATAAATCATACATGATTCAAATTAAGTGACCATATTGGATATCAATTAAAATATCTTCTTTTCAAATAGATTTATCATTAAGGCTTTGGTTTTAATATGAAGAAAACCTTAACAACACTTCTATACTTACTTTTGTTAAAGTTTCTTAACTCATTTAAAGGCATTTTTATCAACATTTTGTATTACTATATTGATTGTTAAGGAAATATCCATTCAGAATAACTCTCTCCTTTAATGAGACACTCTTACGTATCAATACATATTAATACATTTATTATTCAAAAAAAGGGAAATAAAATTAAATGTTTAAATATATCTAAAATTTATATTTCGTATACCATACCAAAAATACCATACTTCAATTAAGCTGTGCACTACTGTACACATAGTTAACATTAACATTAACACGCTTTTAACATTTTTTGCTATTTTAATCAGTTGACAGCACTGTTAGCGCTTACTGAATCAATTGCATATTAGGAATCTTCAATGATGGGAAAATTTAGCTGCTTATATAAATATCTAAGACTTTTTTAAATGACAAAATCGACTGACTGACTGACCCATCAACATATAGCCCAAACGGTAAAAGATCGAAAGCTGAAATTTTCACACAACTTAGATAAGATAATTTTATCGTGCAATAAGTCGGCGTTTTGCGAAATATATATGTATCCAAGATATTTTCAATTGATGGTAACAGCTTTCGTGTTAAGTCACAATAACAGATAATTTAAAGACAAAACGGATCTGTGACTGATTGTCGACCCTATATACATATAGTATGTATGTATATATGGCGAGTAACCCACATATTTCTTAGCCATTTCAAAGTGGTGCAATGTGAACAAGGCCAGGCTAATGAGCATGCGTGTCTATAAGGAAACCCGGGCAGGCTGTTCAAGTGAAGCAAGTGAAGCAAGCGAAGCAAGTGAGGCAAGTGAGGCAAGTAAAGCAGCCACCTGCAACATGTGGCGATCCTAACGGTCCGAGAGTCTTGATGATGACTTATTTGGCCAATTGGGTGAAGCGGACGGCGGTTTGGCCAACCTTGTGCCAAACACTTGACCGTAAATAGCACACGCACAAGCTTTAACTATGTCAGCCAACATACAGATACATTTACAGATACAGATACATTTAAAGAAACAGATACAGATGCATTTGTGTGTATTAATTGTTGTCGGCAGTGCTTCAGGGCAAACTACAATGGCCATTGGTTTACCTTATTAACAATAACCACAACTAGTTACAGACAATGCCACCACCAGTGCCCACCCTTTCCCACTGTCCCCTCTCTTCACACAGCCTCTGTCTCTGTCTCTGTCTCCACCTCCGCCTTTGTCTCTTTGTTTACGCTCATTTAACACACAATTATATTGTGAAGCAGCATTTAAAGTCAGGTAATTTTCAGCTTTAAGTGCACTTCAGACTTCACTGTGACCGAGAGTAGGCGGAGAAGAAGATGATAATGGAGAGAAGAGAGGAGGAAAACAAGGAGGAGAAGAAGACGACAAAGTTGCACTGTGCATGGCCTTCTTCTATTCTCAATATCACTCAACAAACTTAAGCTCAGACAAACACACATGTGTTAATTAGAAGATAAACCTAAAACCCAAAGACAACAATTGTTGTTATAGTTTTTTTCTTTTATTTTTAGAATACCCTATAATTGTTGGAGATATGCTAATAAGTTACTGAGTTATCAAACAACATTTAATTTGAAAAAGAAAATACAAATTTAGGAAAAAACATTTTAAATAGAGAAGTTAAATAAATAAAGTTAAAATGACAGAAGTACACTTTAGAGAAGTTCAACCAGGTAAAGTTCGCCTTAGAGAATGTAAATTTAGAGAAGTTCAATTTTGATAAGATTAACTTAGAGAAGTACTATTTAGGTAATTTGGAGTATTTTAGAGAAGTTCAACTTAGTTAAATTTAGAAAGAGATTGTAAATTTAGAAAAGTTCAACTAAGAGAAGTTATATTTTAATAAGATTAAGAATTTTAGAGAAGTAAAATTAAGAAAAGTTCAGCTTATAGAAGTTTAATTTAGGTAAATTGAACTAAGGAAAATAAATTTTCAAGCAGTAAAGCTTGTTTAGAGAAGTTCAGCTGGAAAAACTTTTACAAGTTAAGGAGTTTAATTTAAATATTTTCAACTTAGATCGGTTCAACTTGGAGTAGTTTTAATAACAGAAGTACGATATAGAGCGCTTAAAGTTAGATAAGCTTAAAATAGACAATTTAAGCATCAAAAAGTTAAACTTGCTGAAATTAAATATACAAGTTAGAAAATTAACTAAGTGAATCAAACTAACAAATCCTTGATATGCGAGCATTATAAATACCTATATACATCTGTATATACACTCATGGACAAAATAATAGGTGTGCTCTTAAAAAATACTAGCAAACATATTTTTGAAAATTTTTTTTTGCAGTCACTCCTAAAATTGTTTGAAGAATGTTTTTGCATCCCAAAATTTGTTGGAAAAAATCGAGGAAAAAAGTTTCGAAAGTTGACTTTTTTTTAATTCGAATATTTCAATGGGTACTTAATGGGTTAAGGAAAGTTATGCATCATTCAAACGGAACTTAGATGACCTTTCCAAATATGATTTTTAAATTTGAGGATTTGACTTACAATAGCTGTTATAGTAAAAGAAAGAGCACACCTATTATTTTGTCCATGAGTGTAAGTACAAATAATATACATTTTTATTTAAATGAGTAATACGTAATATTCTATAGTGGAATTCTTCGATATGAAGTTGGTAAAAAATTAGTTTGAACTTATTTATAGCTATTTTATGTAAGACTGAAGAAACCACAATGGAAATGCGCTTAGTTCGTCATACTTTGTAAATAACATGTTTATAGGGTATCTGTTTGGGCATATGCACAATGGCATTGCTGAAGGTGTTGCATGTTAACCTGTTACAGCCTAGATACTGTGTATCTGTAGCCGAAGCTGAAGCTGTTGTCTGTAAATGTATCCGTATCTGTATCTTAACTCTTGGAGGTCTCCCAAAGCACGCACGCACTGTGCTTTTTGTGCTCTCTGTTTATCAGCGTCTGTTTATTGAATTGTAAACATTTTAACGCTGCATTTAAATAATGTAGTTCTTGTTGTTGTTAGTGTTGTTGTTGGTGTTGGTGTGAAAGCATTGGTAGCATTTAAGTGCACTTAAAGTCACAGACGATCGGCTAAGATGCATATGAATTACGAGCATAAAAAACGGCACAACAGCAAATAAACAACCTACAGATACCCATTAAATGTGTATAAATTCAAACTTCATATTTTTAACGATTTACTCGTATTTAAGCCAAAACTACCCTCGAGTTTAATGGCTTTAACAGTAAAAGAAAGTTTGCATACTTTTTCAAATTTAACAAAATTTATTTGAAAATTTATTCAGAACTGTTTATTTGGCAAATTTTGTTTGTGAACGCCTCAACATTTACCATTTGCTGAGTTTATTTTTAACCACAAGTCTGATGTCATAAAAAAATATGTGGTAGATTAACGAGGTACAGTGAACACCCGAAAACGAGTTCTTGAGTAATAGAAAATTTATAAAATTTTAGTCTAAAAAATTAGGTAATCGAATTTAAAGCAAAGAGCGCTTCAATATAAATTTTTTTGATATTTAATACTAATCAGAGACCGTTACTGTCGTGATATAAAAATTAGACAAACTCAATGGAATAATTATGTAAAATTTTTTTAAAATTTCTTACAATATTTATAATACAACAATATTACCTGGAATTCATTTAAAAAATTGCAGCATAATAATGAAACTTAATTTTGTATATCACAATTAGAGCGTGACAGTAACTAAACATTTAAAAAATATTTTTTATAATAAGAATATTTTTAATATTGTTCAGAATTCGGCATTGAAGACTCTCTGTATTGCCTAAATGTAGGGTATAACAATAAGCAACACTACTCGAGAGTTAATCCACAGACACGTTCAATGCGATGATAACTCTAGCTTTACCAATCTCACTGTCTGTCTATCAGTTCTTTGTCTCTCTCTCGCACTCACATACACACTCTCTCGCTCTCTCTCTGTTGCTCTCTTCAAGTCTATCTGTGTATCTTTGTTTCTATAGGAAGACATGGAGCTTGGGTTGAAGTCTGTTGCCTGCCAAGTCTATCAATGGTTCGTATCTCTTGCGTCTCTTTATTTTTGTTTTTTTCTTTTTTTTGTATGTTATTCCTCGTCTTTGGCAAGTGAACGTGCGAAAAGTCAAATGTCTGGCATAGTCATCTTACCATCTGGATGCTGTACGAGCAAGAGTGCGACTACTATGAGTACGAGTATGAATACTATGAGTAGTACTAAATATTTTGTGCCGCTTGATTAACACGCTCTTCGAAGCTGCGCAAATGGTTCCCGTTGACGAACTTTCAAAGTTCAATAGGCTATCGGGCACATGAGGATGCGAATTGTGAAGACATGAGCTACACTACAAACTGAGACAGAGACAGAGGCAGAGAAAGAGAAAGAGACTGAAAAGGTTGCTGGGAAAATGTTACTCCCATGAGCATGAGAGACTTCAATCTTTAGACATTTGCCATGGGTCAACTGCATTTGGCTAGTAATGGTTTCCGTTCAAATCTTAGAATGGGACCATTTAACAGACACACGCCACAACTTTACATACTTTCAGATACATCTACACCCAGCGAAAAAATGCATACGAAAAACAAATTCAATAATACTGTTAAGTGTCAATTATAAATTAAAATTAAATTCAATATAAATTTTATTACATTAAATTTAATTTGAAAACCTACAAATGTTAATTAAATATGTTTTGTATTATGCTTTGACATTTCATTTAAACTAAAATCAAACATTATTATTTTTATTATTTTAATATATACGTTATAAAAATTTAAGTCAGTTATATTTTAATTTGAAACAGAATTTTTAACGGTTTTCCTGATAATTCGGAATGTTTTTCAGACATTTAAGTCCCTAAATTTTAAATTAAGAATTTCTATTATATATTTGAAATTTGTTCAAATCTGACATATTTTATTTGAAATCTATTTAATTTATATATGCTTTTTTTTTAATAATAAAAGTGTGCAAGCTTTAAAACATTTTTCTCCAAGTGTAGTATATTTATATATATATTTATATTTATACTTATATAGTGCAATAGGACACGCTGTCGACCATAAATTTTGATTGGGCTCACCTCGGTCGCTGCTCTGATTGAAATTAATGGCATTTAGGAGTTTTTATGGTGTTGACACAAGACACCAGACAGTTATGTCTTTAAATGGAACAACATGGTATTCACAAGTCTATATAACAAAAATACAAATACAAATACAAATAGAAATGTGAATGGTTCCATTTTGGTACAAAAAATAAAACGAAAGAAGAGGGGCAGTTGTTCCATACTTCTACATAGCTGGCAGTACATTCTAATCGTAAAAGTAGCTCAGTTTGAAGATCTTCAGTAAGGGTTGTTTAATTTATGCAAAAGCTCTTTTTAATGACATTTTATTGTTATTTTTGTCTATCTTTTAGGCTGTTCATAAATATATTTATACTTTTCTTATACAAAAAAATGTCGTGTTTCAATTGATCAGTAAATCTGATAATCGCCTTCAAGGCATTATTTTGTGTTTAGTTCTCATTTTCGCAAACTCCAAAAACAGCTTTCTTATTCCATTTCCTTTAACTCTATCTCAACAACTCAATTAAACAAGAATATTCAACTGAAAAAATCACTTTTACTTATTTTGAAATTATTGTCTTTCCACATAATTGTGTTCCACGTTTCGCAATTTTCAAAACTTATTTCAAATACTTTTTTAATTCCGTTTATTACTAAATACAGGTATTATTTAAAATTCTTTTGGTAATAATTTGAGTGATAAAATATTATTATATTATTATTATAAATAAAATGCCAACTAGTTTTCAATTTCACAAACATTCAAATACCATTTAGCTTAGTATAAAATTGCTTATGGTATTTCCAAAGACATTCTTATCATCTTAATCATCAAATAAACAACTATTCAAGTGCTTGATGATCATTTGAATTGTAATTAAATAATCTCTTCGAACATAAATAAATATGAAATTTGAATCGAAAATTGAGCCGATTGTCAGCATTTTCTTGCTTGATATCAACACGGAGTGGAGATGAAGAGTCTCTCTCTGATGCATCATCAGTTTGCCGCTTCAGCTTAAATAAACCCATTCAACTTATGGGCATATTTAAGAGCCCAGTTATCAGTGCGAGATTTTATTGTTGTGTGTGTGTGTGTGTGAGTGTGTGTGTGTGTTGTAACTGCGGCACTTGCAGCACAGCACTTGCTACAGTGATAAAAACTCACTTACTTAAGCGTTTATCAATCGTCTTAAGTCTTATCAGTCTGTCTGGCTCACTCATTACACTCTCCTTCTCTTTCACTCTCGCCCTCTCACTCTCTCCCAGCCCAAAATAAAAATTGAAATAAGTATATAAATTTACATACATTGTAATGAGGCAAGCGACAAATGTTCTCGTTCGTTGCATCTTTAAGATAGTTTTTATTTCATGCCTCATTGTTTCCGGCGCGCATGCGCATTGTGGCATTGAAATTTGCCGCATATACCTATGCATGTGTGTGTGTGTGTGTGTGTGTGCGTGTGTGTGTGTGTATGCATATATCATTGTCAGTCGCTGGCGCTGTCTGTATCGGGTGTCAGAAGGTCGCTCGCTTCATTTACATAAATGCTTTTTTTCGTGTACAGTAAAAACACGTTGCAGTAAACCTCAAAAAAAAAAAACAACAAAAAATATATTAACAAATTCACTTTTACACGAAAAATAACACAGCATACATTTTATAACCAATTCCAAATCCTTATCTTATTCTAACAAAAGAAAAAAAAACAAACTAAAATAAATTCTATGAATTTCAAAGCGCAAAAAAAGGAGCCAAAAAATATCAGGAGAAGTTGTTAGACGTCCCGTGGGAGCATTAAAAATAAAAAATAAAACCTTCAGCAACAATTAATGAGCAAATGCTTGAGAGGAAGCCTTGAGAAGCGCGAAGCTTTGCTGGCAGTTATTTTTTTTAAAATTGAGACTGAACAAAAATTGGAATTTTAAGTGCTGCAAAACGTAAAAGCCATAAAAGATCTTGTCAATGGGCGGAGATCCTTCATATGATAAATTGTATATATTTTTCATATACAAGTGATTTTTGTAGCATTTGTCAATTTAGAGAATTTAAATTTTGAACCATTCGTCATATGAGAATTTACTGTGCTGAAACTTCATTTCACTAAAGCGAAAAAGTTTTTAAAAGTTTTTCAACATAAAAATCCAATATTTCTTATAATATTAGAAAATACAGTTCAAGAGAGCTTTGACTGGCATAAAAGTAAGGTGAAGTTTATATTCATAACAGTTTAATCATAAGAAAAGTTCACTGAACATATTACAGCGTAGAAATATTCGTTACAGCGAGTTGTGTCTGCAACTAAATAAAACTACAATTTACATTTATAAAAAGTTCAAAGCTACAAAGTTTGAAGTTCAAAGTAAAAATAAATTAAAAGTTTGTTATAAAGAATATTGACTGTAGCAAGATTTACTTTAAATTTTAAACAGATTAGCATAAGAAAAAATACAGAGTACAAATACATATCAACATAACATTATTCCAATGTGAGTTGAATGTTCGTTTTAGCGAGTTTTGACTGCAACTAAATAAAACTACAATTTACATTCATAAGAAGTTCAAAGATACATCAACATAACAAAACTATCAACAAAAAATGTAAGTTTAAAGTAACAATAAATAAAAAGTGCGTAATATTGAATTGTGACTGTAGCATAGCTCAATTTAAATTATAAACCGATTTAAATTATAAAAAAAAATACAGAGTACAAATACCATAATAACATTTACCCAATGTGAATTGAATGTTCGTTATAATGAGTTTCGACTGCAACTAAATAAAACTACATTCATCGCATTCATAGGAAGTTCAAAGATACAAAGTATGAAGTTCAAAATAAATAGAGAGTTTGTTATATTGAATTGTGAATGGAGAAAAACTGAATCCAAATTCTCAACAGATTAGCATATGAAAAAGTTTACAGTACAAAGATCAACATGCATTTTATGTTGCGAGTGACTTGAATGATGTGAGGTGAAATTAGAGTGGTGAATTGGGTGGTAGGTGGGTGGTGGGTGTTGGGTGATGTACTTACGAATTGATGTTGGCATAGCCGCCGCGTGCCTTGTGGAGTGCGATGCTGAAGCCGAACATGGAATTGGCGGAATGACGATGTCGCACGTAGCTCGGCAGATCGATGTTGTAGGCGTGCGTGACCTGATGGCGATCCGAGTGCAGCATCATCATTATGAGGAGCAGCAGCAGCGCCATCGGCGCACAGCTCCAACTGCTGATCATTGTTGTTGTTGTTGTTGTTGTTGCTCGTTCACTCTTCTTGTTGCTGTTTTTGTTGTTGCTTCACACACTTCCTGTGTGCTGTCGTAATTATTTTGTTTTATTTTAATTTTATTTTGTTTTATTTTTTTTTTGGCACCTTTATTGCATTTTCGTTGTTATTATTGTTGTTGATTTTGATTTTAGTTGAAACTGTTGCATGGAATTGGGGATTAAACGTTGCAAATCTCGCATATGGTCAATACAAATACACACGCACGCACACCCACACTCACACATACGTACATACATACATACAATAGGCAAGCTTTATTTATTTTATGATCTCAAGTTGTCGCTGTCTGCAACCTTGGCCGAAATGACTTCAAAACAAAAAATACAAAAAACCAAAAAAAAAAAAAAATGAGATTTTTGAGAAAACGCTCTGCTCAGCGAAATTAAAAAGCAACCGCCACACACTGGGCTGAGAGACCCCAAAAGTGACGATTATTTCAAAATACAAATTTTGGAGTTGCGGAATCAAATTAATATGTGATCAAACTACATAAAATTCTGCATTATGGAGTGAACAAATTATGGCTTCATGTTTAATAGAAACCCTGTATTGTGACACCAAAGTTGAAAATTTGTGTTTTCGTTTTTCGAAATACGAAAACAAATATATTTTTTGTCACTTTTGATGATGAATTTCGGGTAAAAAATTAGCAAAAATTAAATTTTCATGCATTTTTAGAACGTTGTTTCTATGGCAGATATATTATATAGTCAACCGAATCTTATTATTCTTCATGAATATAGTATACATACATAGGTATATAATAGATTAGAGAAAATTTCAGTGTTGAAAATTATGAAATTGCTATTTTTTTGTGAAAAAACCGAATATTAAGAAAATTGTCTGGAAAAAAAGTAAAAAAAAAACATACTCTACCGAATACTCAAAAGTTAATGATTTGTACTTTTATTGATCCAATACAAAATAAAAAATTATAACATGGTCCAATTTTTGGACGGTTGAATTAATCGTCACTTTTGGGGTCTTTCAACCCAGTGTGCGCCAGTGGCAAGAACAGCGACACACACACTAACACACTCGCACACACAAACGTATAATTGGAAAATCAAGTTTTTTTGACATTTTTTTTTTTATATTTTGTTGTTTGTCGCTGTTTCTTCTTTAGTTTAGTATTATTATTTGTTATTCTTCATCTACTTCTTATTGCTTTTTGATTCTTTCATTGGCGCGCTGACGTAACACACACGCATACACACATGCACACAAACAGGTTGCCAAAAATCCAAAAATTTGACGTGCGCCCTTTTAGTCAAGACACAAACCAGCAGCAATAATTTAAAATTGCATTGCATATGATTTGTAGGCGGTGGCGTTGGCGTTTGGCGCTGACGTTGACAGCGCTGCGACGCAGGTAGCATTTGACAAGTGGGCAGCATGCACATTTTGCATGTGTGTGTATGTGTGTGTGTTTTGTTGGTGTGGGCGATAAAAATACAAACTCATTGATGGCTGGCATTCATTGAGCGGCACAGTCATAGCAATAAAAGCAACAACAAGTTTTGTGAAAAAATTAAAAAAATTAAATTGCCTCGAATGCGCCATATGGCCAAAAGACATGAGATTGAACACAAATCCACACAGTATGCCAACTAAGTGTTTTGACAAAAAAAATCATAAGTAATCGCATATTATTTATTTAAATTGTTGAAAATAGGTAAAAAAAATACTTTTTGTATGAAAAAAAGGAAACGCTGTTAAAATAATCACAAAAAATACTATCAAAACAATTTTTGTTTGAGACCGAGAAAAAAAGTTGAAAAAGAAATTTTTGTATCATTCAAAAGAAATTTAAGTGAATATAAGATTAGTTTATGAAGGCTGCATCAAAACTTTGTTGTTATAAAAAAATTTGACAAATTTATGGTGCATACAAACTTTATTGAGTAACTGTAAGTAATTGCATATTATTTTTGAAAATTGTTAAACTCATTAAATCTTTTTTATTATGTTTTTTTAACTTGCTTTAGTGAAATGGTAATTTAGTAATTCCGGTGATTTTTTTGATTTGTCAAAACAATTGTCCGACATACTGTTTGTGGATTTGTATGTAGGCGACATTAATATGCGGCAGAGGGTTTGCGACTGTGCTAATAAAACCGTTAAATTGTAAGAAACAGCGCGGCATAGAATTGCAATTAATTTCTGCCCCTTTTTTGTTTCTTTTGTATTTTTGCTTTTGTTTTACAGTTAGCCCAAAAGCGAAAACTGTGTGCAGCGCATCAGAGTAGATAAACACACACACACACACAGACGTTTGGAGAGTTTAATACACGCGATCGCCCTGTCTCTAAAAATAAATGTGACTGCGAGTGTGACAGAGAGGGGGAGAGAGACAGCGTCTCGCAAGGGGCGTGAGAGGCTGTGGTAGAGAGAGAGAGAGAGCGCGAGCATATGTATGCTATTCTCATATGAGGGCTGCCAGATGCTAGATATGCTGATCCCAAAGATATTCTTTAGATATACAAAATGTCGAAATACATATGTGTGTGTGTTAGTGCATTAGTCAGCGAGACTATTTTAAAATAATATAAATAAGGCAGCTTCTTTGGCCAAATGCTTCAATTGCAGGCATCTTTAGAATCTGCAGTCAAATTGATGGACATTGGGCCAATTTTCAAGGCGCTAAGAGTCCAATAACCAAACAGCTGAGACAACAACAGACGATCACAAAAACAACAACAATGTGATCATAATTAACAGCTCACATATGCACGCGTCTCTGTGTGTGTGTGTGCTTGTCAGTATCTGTGTGTGTCTGTGTGTGTGTGAAGGTTAAAGCTTGACAGCAACTTTTCAGTATTTCAATTAATTTTTGCTTTGCGCTTTTCATTTCATTTCATTTTTTACGTCACTTTTTACACACACACAAAATAAATTGAATATTTTATAGTATATAAAAAATAAATACATTTAATTTTTATTTAATTTTTGACGTCACTTTACACACAAACACATTTAATTTAATATTGTATAGTATACAAAAAATGAGTAATTATAATTATAATTTTCATTTTCAATTTTTTCGTCACTTTTTTTGCACATACAAAAAAAATATATATTTATTTTTGAAAAGTTATTACGTCAAAATTTAGCGCGTCGCGTGCCGCGTTTTTTTTTTTTTTATTGTATATTATTAATTGTTTTTATATATAAATAATAATATATTATTACAAATTTGTGTAGCTGCTTTGCCTCAGCAGGCAGCAAAATTTGAACAACGACTGCGCCAAAAGCAGCCGCAAAAAGAACACTCAAAACTTTAGGCCAACATGCTAAGTGTATCTATTAGATACTCAATGTATCTGTATCTGTAGCTGTTGCTGTTGTACCTGTAGAACGCTCACGCCAGCGTCAGCGTCGCCTACTCACAAAACGTTGAGAGAGCAAACGATCTCAAATATAAAAAAAAATAAAAAATTGAAAGAAAAAAAAAGCTCTAAGCTAACAGCAACAGCATTGATAGCAAGAGCCAAAGTTTTATTAACTGGCAGATTGGTAGATTGTCGACTTGTTGTTGCTTGTGTTTTGATTTTTGGGCTGCTGTGTGGGTTGCATTTACACATGTTGTTGTTGTAGTTTTGATGTTGTTGTTGTGAGTAGGCAGCCAACATATTTGTATGTAATTTACGTTAGCAAAAGTTTTGTTTCCTCTTCTGTTTTTTTTGTTGTTGTTGATGTGTCATTGCTGTATAAATTATGCAAAATATAAAAAAAAAATATATTTTATATATAGAGCACAGCGCAACGCCCACGTTGACCCGAAAAAAAAAGATTCTCAGGTGGTCCAAAATTGAAAGCGATCGAAATCGAAATTTGAAATCGTTGAGAATTGTATTTCAAGTTCAGTTTAATAAATTGTTCTACTTGAAATATTAAGCATACGCCGTGTTGGTTCTGCTTCTTTTTCAATATAAACAGTGAGAGAGTGAGAGCGAGAGCGGGAGAGAGTGAGACAGAGACAAAGAATAAGAAGCGTGCTCGTTTTAGTATTTGTATAGGAATGCGATATGTTGGGGGGTGGGAATGGGGATGGGAGTGGGAGTGGGTGCATTGAATCCGTAGAATCGTCGGAAACTCGGGCGCGTCGCGATCTTTAACTAGACAGGCGGCTGCTTTGACAGTTCAATTTGCAAAAATAACAAAAAAAAAATGTAAAATAAAAAAAATACATTTAGCGATCGTATTGAGCGCAGCTGTAGCATGTAATGTAATTGATTGTAATGCAGTCGTTAAGATTGTAATTTAGATGAACTCTTTTTCATTTTTATATTATCACTCACACACAGAACAGAAAAAAACAAATTAAAACAATTTTTGTATACCAATTCAATTACATTTATCAATAAATTATTTTATGTTTTTGCAATTCCCAAAAACTTGAAAACTGTTCGTAACGGTATTTTGGTATTGGCTTTGAACCAAACAAACGGTCGCCAGCAATTGCCCAGAGCGCGCGCACACAACTGTTACGTTTCGCTATACGCGACTGAATCAGCGACAAACGGAATTCGAAATCATCGATGAGGCGCACACCTCTAATGAAGTTGGCGGCCAGATGGCAGGGCTTGCCATCTCATTGAATTCAGTTAAGGTGGCAGCTCAAATTCCCGCTGTCCGGTAGCGTTGCTTTTCGATACACAAACATTTGTCCTGGCGCTACAGTTATCGCTAATGTTAAATCAACTATTCGATACATCTTAAATGTTATACATATCGAACTTGTTTTAAACGATTCGATATTATGCGCAATTAAAATTTTGAATTTATATCAGTCATTTGACAATTATTTAGCAATAAATTATTATGTAATGAAATCCAACCAACTATTACATAGATAAAATAAGTATGATAATTTCTATAAATTATGGAAGTTCACCACCTCTCTGCAGCTTCAAAATAAGAAAAAAAAAACCAAAACAATATGATAATTTGAAAATCTGCCATCGACTTCAACGTTGCCACTTATTAAAACTATCGGGAACATTTTTTTTCGGGCTGCCACCCGATTCAACACAACTTCTATGCATTTATGTCAAGAATAGTCAATTCTAGAATTTAAATAAAAAACAGTTAACCAGCAAGTTAAAGTGGAATCAGAATACTTTTGGATTCAAACAAATATGTCGTCTCATATGTTCTGTTATCATGCTGTTAATTACCGCTGTAAAATTCGAATTCGAAACTTATTCGCTAATTTAAACAGCTATTACAATAAAGGAGTACAAATAATACAAGTAATACGCTTCAAAATAGTTTAGTTTTTAATATTTTATTGCAAGGCTGCGATAACAAAATAACGATAAGCAAGTGTTTTTCTGTTTATTGCACACTGTTATTAACATTGCTGTGAAATGTAGAATCGTGTGGTTTGCAACAGTGATGCCAAATTCTCTACAAAAAATTTGCAAACAGAAGGCAGCGGGAATTCTGGTTTTTTTTTGTTGAAATACTGAAATAATGACAGCACTGAAAAATTTTGGATTGAATTCGATTCCTATAAGGATTTTGGGGGCAATCTTTATTTAAGGTAATTGGTTCAATAGTTTGCTTCTTAAAAAATATTTTATTATGAATTATAAATTGTGCTGCTACACATATAAACCTCCCAATATATTCCTACGGTTGATAGGAACGGGATTATTATATGATAATGAAAATCAGGAGATTGAGGACATCATTGATGAAATTATTCACATCTAATGAATTACTTTTTCCCGCTCGGGAGAAAATACAGGAATTAATGAATTGGAAAACTAGCTTTTTTATGGCTCTCGTCAACAGTTTTTTTTTTTTCTCAAACAAAAGCTGGCAACACTGGTTTGCGTTCGTATGTGTGTGCGTGTGTGTGTGTAGTGTTAATCACTCTCAGCTGTTCTCTTTGGTCAGTTGTTCAAGTCGTTTAATTTAAGTGGGCTTTATTTATTAATCCTTTCTTGAAGAAGCAACACAGCAGCAGCAGTCAGTGCAGGCGACAAAAAACAGATTAAAAATAGAAACAAAACGCAAAATGGAACAACAAACTGAGGCGGATAACAATGTGAAGCCAATACGAAAGGAAATTCTAAATCCAGGCAACAAATACATTGAACTCAAGTCGGGCACCAGGGTAAGTGTAAAGTGTAAAGTGTAAAGCGTAAAGAGTAAAGCGTAAAACAAAGCAAAGCAAAGAAAAGTCAAGTGCAGGCAACAGTTGTGTGTGCGAACCGAAAACTAGGCCAAGGACAACAAACTGCAAATGACACAATTTTTCGAAAACAATTTGAACAGGTGAAATTCCATTTCCAAACACGACGGGCCAACGATGTGCGCGTTGTGGATGACAGCAGGAAACTGGACAAGCCCATGGAGCTGGTGCTGGGCAAGAAGTTCAAGCTGGAAGTCTGGGAAGTGATTGTACAGAAAATGTCCCTCAACGAGGTGGCCAAATTTACAGTGCACAAGTCGGTAAGCAAAACTTCCAGTCAGTAACTGGAAACTGAAAACTGAAAACTGGAAATCAAATATTAAATTTCTCCCCCTTTTTATCACTCGATCCGCACAGTTATGCGCGCAGTATCCGTTCATATCGAAAACGCTGCGCGATATTGGCAAGAAACCGGAGGAGCGTCGTCATTGCTGTGGCATGACATTGCAGAACGAGGGCATGGGCTATGAGGATCTGGATGAGCTGCTGCAGCATCCCGTCGATCTGGAGTTCATCATCGAGCTAATCTCCATTGAGCTGCCCGAACAGTACGAAAAGGAGCGCTGGCAAATGTCCGACGACGAAAAGATGCTGGCCACGCACACGCTCCGGGAGCGTGGCAATCGACACTACAAGGCGCAGGAATATGCCGAGGCCGAGATCTGTTATCGGGATGCTGTCGGCATGGTGGAGCAACTGATGATCAAGGAGAAGCCACACGATGCCGAATGGCAGGAGCTGGCCAACATTAAGGCCCCGTTGCTATTAAACTATGCCCAGTGTCGTCTCATTGCTGGCGATTACTATGCGGTAATTGAGCATTGCAACGAGGTGTTGACCCTCGATCCGCGCAATGTGAAGGCGTTGTTTCGTCGGGCCAAGGCGCATGCGGGTGCCTGGAATCCGGCGCAGGCACGTCGTGATTTTATTGATGCCCTCGGTTTGGATGCCACACTGAAAACAACCGTTGCCCGCGAGCTGAAGGCGATTGAGGAGCAGCAACATGAGCGTAACGTTCAGGATCGCATCCATATGCAAAAGCTATTCTAGAATATAAGTTGTGCTAACGTACTGCTCATGCTCCTGGTCTATTGGAGCAGCTATGCGCAGCGTTAACAGTTAGCCAATGCCTTTCTCAATTGGCTAAAGGGTAGCATCGTCTACACTCTGGCCACGCACTGCTCCAAGGGGTTCATCATCATCTGTTTGCTGCTCAATCAGGTGCTCTGCTGTTGGTCACTCTACAAGACTTGTTATGTGGCCCAACAAAAGCGACAACAGCAACAACAACAGCAGCGACGTGGACGGGACAGAGTACGAGCGAGTGTGCGAAAGAGATGGCGGCATTAAAGTACAATACGAGAAACAAACATCAAACAAATATCTGTGTTAATTTCTATCACTCTCCTGCGCTCCTCCATTATCTTTCACTCACAAAATCGCATTTCATTTAAAAACGGTTTCGACTTGAACTACAATCTACAAATATATTGAATTGCAAGCCATATAATTATATAATCAACCCAAAATCGATGTAATTTGAATGTATATGTGTATAATATTAGACTAACTGACTAACTAACAATTGTAACAAAGTGTACAGTGGCTCACAGCTTAGTTCAACCAGCTTAGGCGTCTGTAAAATCTAAACTAAACGAGATATCCGAACAATTTAACTTTTAACTTATTGAATATGATACATTTTTTAATGTTTTTAATATTTAAAAAAAAAATTAAAAATTGAAACTCATTTTTTAATCAAACCATAAAAATTAGTACTTGGTCTTACTGTCCCTGTGGTCAACCACCATTTCTATCCTTTTTGGCACGGATTCGACCAAATTTTGGGACACTTGTGGCCGATTCTTCAATTTTTTTTGATAACTCGTTTAATTTGATTTCAATTTGATTTTTTGAAGGTCCTGGTTGAAACGAGCTGGGAGCCACTGTATGTCATAATTGTGAATAATTGTACCATAAAAATACGAGTACTTATATACTTATATCTATAACGCTAGCATCTATTTAGACTTGTAAGCTCTAGCTAATTATTGTATGTATATGTATGCATGTCTAATAAATATTCCTAGTTGTTGTCTAACTTTTAACTACTGTGTACTCTCTATCTCCCTCCCTCTCTCTCTCTTTCTCGCTCACTCTATCTTTTCCTCATTACCCATGACCCAATTAATTAATGAAACATGTAATTTCATTGGTAAAGTCATTAAGTATATCAATGAACCAACTTGAGTAGTTATTAAAACCGAGGCTTTTTTTTAATATTTTTTTGCAAGCATTGCAATTATCATTAAATTGTCATCATCATCAATGTTGTTCAATTTCAAAATAATTCGAAATAATATTTTTAATTTTTAAATGATTTTCTGAAGATTTTAAGAACTTTCAAGTATCTAAACATATTTCTTTTCATTACGCGATTTATTGTTATTTTCATTAAATTGAAATTAAAATTGCCAAATCACTTACACAATTTGAGGATGCTTTCTTGGAGTCATTGCAATTTTCATTAAATTCGCATTAATATTGTTAATATGTCATATTTAAGAAATGCTGATGTCTGCAATTCTAAAAAAAAAGCTGACAAAACTAGTTGCTATAAATTTTGGAATGTGTTTTTAAAGTTTTTGAAACTTTTAAATATGAATTTGTGTTTTGCAATGTGAATCGTTGTAATGATCATTAAATGTAAAAAATAAAATTGGTAAATGTAAAAGTTTTTTCATATCTCTGAAGCAGGCCAAAAAATATTTAAAAAGTATTAAATATTTAGGTTATTAATGCATTGTTTTGAAGCCCGTAAAGTATATATATTTTTTTATTATGTGTTGAATATTAAAAAAACTGTGAAATCAAGTAATTTTTGGAACCCTAACATATATATAGTATATATACATACATATGTATATGAAAAAATTATCTGCCAAATTGTAGTATAGTATTAAATGGAGACTAAGAACTTTAACTGTTGTACCTTGTACTTCTAAGATCAAACTTACATATATTTGTTGTATCCGAACTTTAAGAAACTGTCAATAGACAAGGATTAAATATAGAACTTTACCTCATCATATCAAGAGTTTATCGTTTATAAGAATTTGTATCCAATATTAATATTTAATTTTGAATATCATATCTATTCATTAATCGATCTTAATGAAACTCACAATACATCAGCGTTGAGATTAGCGGCGAAAAATGTGAGAGTAAACATACAATATGCTAAATGTTAAATATATTAAGCATACACATACATACAGTCACTCAATAAAGTTTGTATGCAACCTAAATTTGTCCAATTTTTTTTATAACAAAAATGTTTTAATGCAGGTTTTTTAAATTAAAGTAAAATTTTTCAACTTTTTTCCTCGGTCTCAAACAAAAATTATTATTTATCTTCAAACAATTTTAAGAGTGATCGCAAAATAAAAATTTTCAAAACTATCTTCGCTAGTATTTTTATGATTTTTTTAAAATTGCTAAAAACGACTATTTTAACACCTTTTCATACCAAAAGTAGTTTTTTAGCTATTTTTAAAAAATCATAAGAAAATACTAGCAAAGAGATTTTAGAAATCTTTTTTTTGCAATCACTCTTAGAATTGTTTAAAGAATTTTTGAATACAACTTTATTGAGTGAGTGTATGTTAATGTTGTCGGCGAGATCAGCTAATCAGATACTCTATATACTTATCAATATCCTAGCTACAACAAATGATATTTAAATCGAGTTTGAACACGATCGATTAGCTATATATATAAGTAATATACACAATAAATACATGAATAGAGTTGCGAGTTGGACAAATAACAAATGGAGTGAGTATCTATAGGATTAAAGACGCCAGAGACGACTGCTGTTGCCACCAGCGGCGCCTTCCGCCTCGCCACGCAGCTTGTTGTCGTCGGTGCGCCAGACAAACGGCTCCAATCGATCCTCATCGTCCAGAAAGTTATTGATTGCCTCCAAGCTGGCAATATTCTCGTGCAGCAGCGAATTGCAGCGACTCAATTGTTGTGAGACGCCACGGATTTTGGCAAACTGTTCCGCATACGAGGCATACGTTTTCTGCATATCGACAAATTTGGCGAATAGCGTCGTTATGGAGTTGCTAACCACCTTGGTGCGTTCCACCAGATGATTCTGTTCGCTGGCCACATGATTGGCGCACAGATTCAAATGCGTCTGCATGCGTCCACAAATGTTGAGCATATGCTGCGAATGAAGGCGCTCCAAAATCTCCGCATCACGTGTATAGGTCGCCGAACTGATGGATTCCCGCAGCACGGGCAGAAATTGTGGTATGTTGCGCAGGCGCATCAAATCCGGATCAATATCATCGTTGATATCACGTGTGCCCGGCTTGACAATCACAATGTTGTGACTCGAGGCCGTGGATTGTGGACGCTTCGGTTTGATCGTTGTCGTTATGCCGCCAGGATGCGATTTGCGATTTGCCGCGGAGCGATTGACGCTGCTCGTCTGCAGCATATGGGCGGGCCGGTTGCGTATCTTGGGCGAGTCACCGATGGGTCGATCCGTGTACGACACATAAGGCAGATCCGAGCAGACGCTCAATGGCGGCGACGGCGGGCGACTCAGCTCGGAGCTGGTCGGCGAGGCAGTATCCGAAATGATTTGTTTGCTGGCAATCACAATGCTAGCCGGTCCATTGGGCAGCATTTGCTGCTGTTTCTGTTGTTGTTGCCGCTGTTGCATGCCACCGCTGCCGCCGCGTCGTTTGTTTGTGGCTGCAGCGGCAGCAGCTGCCAGTGCCATGGCGCTGCCATCGCTCATACGCACCGTGGACGCCGATGTGGACGCTTGGCCCATGGCCAGCATCGGGTCGCGCCTCTCGAAGATCTCATGGCCATCGGCCTCGACGCGCTGCTGCGAGTGCTCGGCCCCCATCGCCGTTTATCGATTTTATTGTAGCCCCAGCAGCAGCAACAACGCCAGGATTTTATTTGCCTCCTCTACTCGTCCTTTGCTCTTGCAAAACTCTCACTCTGTCTGCCTCATGCGCTCTTGATTTAAATAAGGCGTGCACTTCTTTTCTGCAATTGCAATTGTTTTTTTTTTGTTTTTTGTACTTTGTTATTGTTGTCTTGCTGCTATTCGTGCCCAATCATATCGATAGTCAGCGCACGATAATTAGTTCGATAATTTATTGAACCATCCTGCTTTGTTTGTGTGTGTGTCAATTGACAACGTGGCATCTCTGTCATTTTGCGGACACTTTTGCCATAATTGTTGGTACATTGGTCTATATTAAAAATGGTACATTTTTATTATAGACTTGGCTTGTTATTTTAAAATAATTTATTACATTTAATTAATACTAAAAAAAATCGTAATCAATTTAATATCAAACCGCTTAATATTCCCAGTCGATTCAATAATACTCATACCCGTTTTTATGCGAAGTACATATAGGAAAGTTTTGTTGATGTATAATTTTGTAATTTCATACATTAAATATATATATATATATATATATATATATATATATATATATATATATATATATATATATATTTTTAAAACTTTGCACATTTTGTTAAAAGAACCAACTTTTTTTCCAAGTCTGGTAAACCATATTTTTCTAAGGTGGCAACCGGGATTGTGTGGGCGGTAAATTAAAAAAAAGACGTTGATTTTGAAGCCAAATGGAAATGAAAACATTTTTTTATGCTTTCCGCCGGATAGCAATCATCAGGAATTTCCATCGATAAGTTTTTTGTAATTTTTTTTTCTAGTATTAATCATGACAGTTATAGTACTTTAGTATTGGCGAATAATCGAATCGGATGCCATATCGAAAGTTCCTTCAGTTCAAAAATGGCAGAAGGCCTTGCAAAAGTCAAATCCCATTAAAACCAAAATCACATTTCACGTGTGCGTTTTTTTCAATTATAGCAAATAATTTGATTGCAGGTCATTTTTAAAAAAGGTAAGTAAATGCCGCACTCTATATATATACATATATATGCATTTATAATCTCAACAAAAAGAAGCTAAAGCAATTTTCATTTTTTTTTTGCTGCTGGAAGACAACAACATAATAATGAACAACACCAACAGCTACAGGGAGAATCCGTATTTCTATGCTCAACAACAACAACAACTGCCAGTTGCCGTTCCCGTGCCTCTTCCCGTGCCCGTTCCCGTTCCCGTTGTCGTCACACCAAATCTGAATCTGAATCTGAATTTAATGCATGCGCATGCGCAACCAAATTTCAACGCCATTTCGCCGCCATATAACATGAATTATTTGCAGCCTTGCAATCAATTGATGCGTCCGTTATATGCCTACAATGCGCCGCCACCAATTCAATTATATGCACAACCCTTGCCACATCAACTCTATCATCCACAACAAGGACAACAACAACCGATTGCCCCAATAATGCCGCCAAATAATTCATATTGCGGCCCACCACAATTGTCCAACTTTATGCCACAATCACAAGCATCTGCATCTGCATTGAATGTGAATATGGATCACAATGCCGAAAAGGAGAACATAAATCCAGAGACTCAATCTCAGTCAACAACTAAAAATCATGTCTATTTTAATGGAATGCTCTACAATACGGACTATATGGCGCCAGAAACCGACAAAGCCAACGAAACGAACACCAAGAAAGCGCCGCTTGACGAAGACGAGGAAACTTTCGATCCATCATCGGATGTAAGTATCTAAATCAGCGGTGGGCACACACGTGCTCCGGGCTAGCGGCTGCTTACGAATTAAGATTTCGGGCCCACAGCTGATCTAAATCAAAGCACTGAACTTACAGTCATATGCATAAGTATTTTGGCACCATTTAAAGTTAATTTTACTCATAATTTAAATTCGAATTCCTTTTGGATGATATAAAACTTTCCTTAACTCATTGGGTACCCATTGAATTTATAAATTTTTTGTAAACGTCCATTTTTTCATCTTTTTTCCTTGGTCTTAAACAAAATATTTTTTGATGCCAAAAGTTTTTTCAAACAATTGTAACTGCAAAATAATTTGTTCAAAATAGTGCAAAAAGTTTCTTTAAACAATTCTAATAGTACTGCAAAAAAAAAAAATTTCGAATATCTCTTTGCTAGTATTTTTTATGAAAATGGCAAAAAGACACGTTTTGTATGAAAATGAGGAAAAAGTGAATTTTTCAAAAAATTATAAACAATACTATTTTTTTTGCAGTTAGTATTAGCATTGTTTAAAGAAACTTTTTTCTATGGTCTTCAACTGAAATTTGACTTAAATCGGCTTAAAAAGGTATTATAATATTTTATTGTATTTTATTTTTATTTATATTTTTTTTTAACAGCCTCCTCCTTCGATTTATGGACTGCGCTTTTACAATCCGTTTTACGGGCCGGAGGGCGCCATTCCCAAGCCGTCTGGACCGCAGGTAAAGCCCTGTCCAAAGATCAGGAAACCGTCGGGGCCACCAGAGGCCTTGGCCAACGGTTTGCCGCATTTTAAAGGATTTTATTCGCAGCTCGCCATGCATCGTTTGGCCCACGCTGATTTCTATGGGTCGCAGGCTCAGGCTGTGGCCCGTGACATTTTGCACAAGAATCAATTGCTGCAGAATCAGCAGGTGCAGGTGCAGGAGAAGAAGCTGGAGAAACATCAGCAGCAAGATAAGAAAGTCAGCGACACTGTGCGTCGCAACAACAACAACAACAACTATCGCGCCAAGACAAAGCAACGACGACAGGGACGCAATCGTTTCCGGGGATTCACCCAATCCTTTGGCATCGTTGCGCCCGTGAAGCGTGATTCTGTCATTCCCAATGAAAATGTCGAAGCGGCCAAAAATGTGCTCTCCTTGTTCGACACGAAGCATTCATACAAAAAGTGGCCCATCGATGACATCGACATGGAAGTGGACAACAATGGGGAGTGGTCCCAGTCCACGATTGATCGCAATAACAATGATACCTTTTACAAAGATTCCTAATTAACTTTGAACAATTCATGTTTTTTGTTTTGTTTTTTGATTATTCACATTTATTCTCAACAAAAATCAAAATATTGAAAGACTTGTGCATTTTTTATTAATATTAGAAATTGTTTATACATGTTTCTTAATTAAATTTTTTTTAACAAAATATGATACTAACTTTATCGTATTTAATAGTTTAATGGAAATATCAATTTATATTTAACTTTATTTTATCAAATATTTTACTATTTATTTTTTATATATACCTTTCAGTTTTTAAATAATTCAAAATTTATTTAAAAGGTTTACTAAGTAAACCCTAAAAAGTCAATTTTTGTAGAATTTTTAATATATATTTAAATTATATATTATATTCCTAATTAACTTATAGCAATTCAAGTTTTTGGTTTTGTATTTTGATTCATTATTCTATTCATTCAAATTTATTCTCAACAAAAATCAAAATATTGAAAGTCTTGTGCTTTTTGTTATCAATATTAGAAATTGTTTACATTTGTTTATTAAAAATATTTTAAACAAAATACGTTACTTACTTTATTGTATTAAATAATTTAATTTAAATTTCAATTTATATTTAACTTGATTTATCAAATAATTTACTGCTAATTTTTTTTAAATAAAACTCAGTTTTTAAATAATTTAAAATGTACTTTAACGGTTTACTAAGTAAACCCTAAAGTGAATTTTTTAGAATGTTTAATATACATTTGTGCATTATTATTCGTAGGAATTTTGTTTTTGTTTTAAATATTTTATGTATTTTCAAAAATTTTTAGTTTTAAATATAAATGACTTTTATTAAAAAGTTAAGAAAATATTAAACAGTTATATATTTTCAGATAATCCTGCAAATTGTATAGAATAAATCCAGTCAAAAAGAAAGAAAAGAAACACGAAATATTATTTTTGATTTGTTTTTATTTTATTAATTAGCATTTGGATAATTACATTTCCCAAAAAGAAAAAACAAACAAGCAAAGTAAATTATAAAAGTAATAGAAAAAAAAGACTGACAAAATCGTGTCCTTCAGCGTGCATCGATTTGCAAGTACATTATCATTTCATCATTTTGTACGGTGTACTCTGCGAGGGATTTGAAATTTTGGATGCGTATCGCGTTGTGGCCATGCCCTCCACTAGAACATAATGGCTTATGAGGGGGGAAGTAGGGTAATTTCTACTGGTATAAATTGATGTGTGTATTGTAAGACTATGGCTTTTATGTGGGTTAGCGTGGTGCGGCGCCTGACGAGCGACCATCCAAGTTAGCGACCCAATATGTTGCGTGACCATTGCTTGACCATGGGTTTAGCTTTTGTCTGTTCCATGCGTTCAGCTTCCTGCATTTGCTCGGCGAGCTTGCGTTGATTATCCCTGAATTGACTAATGGGATCCTCAAACTGGCGATAATAGTGCAACACCTCACGCACATCATCCACATCGTTTTGGGCAATGACTGCAATTGAACATTAAATTAATTGAACATCTTTATACAACGACAATCAGCATACTTTTGAGGAAGGCAATCAGGTCGAGCAGCTGGGCATCATCATCATTGCCATGCCAGCGTGCAATGCCAAATGTGTTATCTGGATGCATTTTGGTGGCATTGTTATCCCAGTCAACCACAATCACCTGAAGCAGAAATAGAGAAACTTGAAATCAATTTTTATGCTTGTCATCCTACTCAACTTACGCGTCTAAGGTCACGATTCAAGTTATCCAAATTCTTGACATGATGGCCGTCCACAAAGTGTGTGGCATCGCGCACCAGACGATACATAATATAGCCATTGGGATCTAGGGCATCCAAAATGGGAAACACGGTCATGCCTTGTTCGGCAGTAAAGACCACAATTTCAAAGTCTTTGGCACACTCCTGCAGGAAGTGATCGACACCGGGACGCTTCTTGAAACGCCAGCCAGTCTGATATGTCCAATCGGGATGCACAAGCACATCCTTCATCTCGAGCACAAGAGTGTAGCGTGGCTGCACATACGGATGCTTGAGCGGATCGGGCAATAGCTTCTCACGCGACGGCTCCTGTATCATTTTCTGATAATAATGCAATGATTTCCACATGCGTTGCAAATATTGCTGCACCATTGGCTTATTTGTAAACTCATCCTCGATCGTCTGTCCCTCGGCATCCACCTCGGGCTTGCCAAACTCATAGATGCCCCAAAGAGCAGCAGCAATGCCGCCACCACCGAAAATTGCAAAGCTGCATGGGAATTAAATAGTTTTTGAGTTTACTCCTATTTAATTAGACTGTGTGACTCATACCCCAGTTTCATGCGCTTCCAGGCACGCTCATTCTCTTTAGCCTCATCCTCCTCGCGCTTCTTGCGCTCCTGCTCAGCACCGTTATCCGCATCGGGTGCCGTTTGTGGAAAGAGTTTCGAGAGCAACGGCGCCGCTGTCTCTGTCGCTGGCGGCTTTTCATCTGTTTATTCAAAGATCAGTAACAGTTTAATGGTTAGAGGGAGCATACGCTTACTTGCAGTGCTGTAGGCTCGTATGTTCCACCAGCTGCTTGCCTGTTGTGCCTTGCAGCTGTTTTGTATTGGACTGACCGTTGACAAAGCTCGGCACTGTAGCGACGACGACGGCGACGGCGACGACAAGTGATTATTCAATGCAAATGTGCGCCGAAATTGATTGGCGATTGTGTGAAAGCAAGCACGTGGATCATTTAATCGCATCAATTGTATGACTGGCTTTGCCGGTGCCATGCTCATGCTTATGCTATTTAAGTGCTTTGCACAAATTGCTTTGATTTTCACTTACAAATGCGTATTTCTTTTTTTGCCAGTTCGAGACCTAACCGGCATGGCAGCGAAAATTCTTTTGCAATGTGTATGTCATATGGTCACACTAGCATTACATCAGCTGACGAGTCATTTCAAACAGTCTGGTAGCTCTTTTGCCTGTATAGTTAGCCCAACATTTATGCGTACACTTAGTAAATAATAGAGTTATATTTCATTTTGTTTTCTTTTTAAATATGAAATGAAAATATTTTTTATCATTTAACTGCATTACATATATAAAGGCAAATACTTTTCAATTTCGAGTGCATAAATATATATTGTGCTGAGTGTATCATCCATACATCAGCTGACTAGAGGTAGAGGGCTATCGACATCGATAACTATGGATGGTTAACTTCCAAAAATTAAAAAATTTCTGATAAAGTTTCAACTAAAATTTGAAGTTGGTATAAATTAAGGTATTATAAAATAAAAATAAGTATTAGCTATTACAATATTTCGACTATAGTAAGGAACCTATCCATGTCAAACTTAAATGTTTCCGAAGCTCTGCAGATGCCAAATGAGCGCCTTTCTGTGACGAGTTGAGCGACCACTATCGATAGTGCAGGTCTGCCGATAGTGCCAACGATAGTTCTCCTCCTCAACAGCTGACCCGTCATCATCAGCAGTCTGGCAACTCTGACAGTTAGACGAAAACTGTGTGTAAACACAAGTCAAAAGCAAACGACAACAACAATATCAATAAATAGCTTGCTCTAAATAATATGTCCACCACAGAGGACAAGTTGTTGCTAGCGGAAATGGGCTTGCAGCTGTGTCGCGTCTGCAATATCCATTCCACTCAATGCCTGTCGCTCTACAAGCCCTACACAATTGCCGGCGAACTGACGACGCTGGCAGCTCTGCTCAGCGATTGCGCCAATTTGGAGATGCTCGAGACTGAGCAATTCCTGCCCTGCCACATATGCAAGCCGTGCGTCGAGATGCTGGTCAAAGTGCATGAGTTTAAGCGCATTGTACTGCACACGGATGCCCTGCTTAGAAAGCGTCATGCCCAGCAACTTGAGACAAATTCCCGGTCGCCAGCAAAGTCTCAGCCACCAGAGTCTACGGATATAGAGGTGGATGCCGACATGGAAATGTCGACCACGGATGAGTATGTGTATGTGCTCGAGGAAACTGAATCGCTGGAGGCAGTCGTGGAGGAAGATGAGGAACCTGTGCTCGAGCTGCGTTTTCAAAGCCCCTCACCCAAAGTTGAGCTCCTTGAGGTAGACTTTGACACGGCGGAGGATTATGCATCTGTAGAGGAAGAGGAACAGCAGAGTGCAGCTACAGAAACTTGTGTTAAGCAGCGTGCAACACAGCGCCGAAAATCGCAGAATCCCTCACTGCAATGCCAGGTTCGCAAAGTCATAGCATATTATTATAGCCTTCTCACGATCATAAAAACGATCGGACTACTTTATTCTATAGCTGGAAGCATCTCCGACCCCATAAAGTACATATATTCTTGATCAGCATCAAAAGCCGAGTCGATAGAGCCAAGTCCCTGTGTCTGTCTGCCCGTATAAGCGAAAGGATCTCAGAGATGCTAAGAGCTAGGAACACCAAATTTGAAATGAAGACTGCTTATTATGTCAGGCAATATCAGTTTATGTTAAAATTTTGCCACGCCCACTGTGAGGGCGTAATTCATCAAAAACTTTAAATTTTTTAAATTAACAACTTTGTCAAAGGTCTTTTAATGGCATGGCCATCAAATCTTCGGCGTGGTGGGGCCTAGGCCCAGGGTATTTTAGTGCACTCTAGTGCACTCGACTGTTCCGCTTGTTTTCTTTTTTGTTGAAATTTAAGCAACTTTTATTTGCTTGCAGATTTGCGGGAAGCAACTGAGCACCAGCAACTCCTTCAAGTATCACATGCAGCTGCACGGCGATAATCGACCCTTTGTGTGCAGCATTTGCGGAGATTCGTTCAAGACACGGAACGCCTACGATGGCCACGTAACGCTGCATAATCCCAACAATCCCAACAAATGTACAATCTGTGGCAAGACCTACAGACAGGCATCTTCGCTGCGCTCGCATCTTCTCAGTCACAGCGGCGTGAAGCCATTCACCTGCGATATCTGTGGCAAGGGCCTAACCCAAAAGTCTGGCTACAAGAAGCACCTGCTCACGCATACGGGCGAGAAGCCGCACAGCTGTGACACCTGCGGACGCAGCTTTCGCTATTCCAGCAATCTGATTGCCCACAAGCGTTCCCACACGCGCAAAAGTCCCAGTTGTCTGACAAGGCTGCTGGCCAAATCTCCCAGAGGCGGGATCGAATAAATCCACCCAAAAGGACAACAACATCTCCACCAAATCCTTATGTACAACTAAATCCACTAATCACAACAGATAAACTTGTCGGATTAGTATAGAATAAACCCAATTTTTAATTGTAGATAGAATACGGCTGGATCCGTCTGTAAATATAGAGCTATAACAGATGCGAAGCCAGATCAAAAGTCTTTATGCAATTGATAAATCACATTAATATAGATTAAGCGCTGCATTAAAATAACAAATTTAAATATCAGTTTAGCTAGTCAAAAAAGTTGAATATCTTTTAAAACTATATTTTATTATACATACATTTATTTTTTTATTTACATTTGTAAAATTACAACTAATTACAGCCCTTTTTAAATATATGTATATGTGTGCAAAATTGTTAGCTGATTTAACTTAAATGTTTATCAGCTATTTCTCTTATAACGAAATCACATGTGCATATTTTTAAAATTTCCAATTAAAAAGAAGCATATTTCTTAGTAGATATTAACTTTAATAACAATATTGTACAGTCAGTCAATTGCTTTGACAAATAAAATGTTTTACTAAGTTATATTTAACCCAATTGATCTCACTAGCTTTTTATTCAAACTTGTTTTGGGCATTATAAACAATTAAAAAAAAAATAAGAAATGGGTTTCTTTTGCATTGTTAAATATTTGTTTTTGTCAAAACAATTGCTTAAAATTAAACAATACAATTTTAGCTTGAAAAGTACATTAAAAGCTGTTTCAAAACTTGGCAAACTAAAAAATACAATTTTTGTTTATGTGAATATATGTAAACTATGCTATAAATTTAAATATAAGAATTAAATATGAAATAAAATTTAATAAAAGTGTGCTTTACAAAAAGCCAATATTTTAAAAATTTTACAATTTCATATTAAAAAAAAAATGATAATATTAATTAAAAGTAATCTGGTGCTTAAATTCTATATGGACCACTATGTACATGGATGAGCGTTTATGGATTTATGTAGTATGCGTTAAAACTATGCTTAGTGACTAACGATTGTATTTAGAGGACCACAACCACTTTGGATGTGGACACCTGCTGGTCGGTCACATCTGGCATATTCATGGCTGTGCGACGGCCGGCCGTCAAGCGTTCCGAATGCATGTTGGCGGCATTAGTGGTATTTGTGGTCATCGTATTGCTGGTTGTGGTCACCGGCGCCTCCTTGTTGTGGACACGCAGATGGCTATTAAGGCGCTTTTTGGTTGGGAACGCCTTCATGCATTTGTCGCATTTGAATGGCTTTTCGCCCGAGTGCAAACGGACATGGGCATTCAGGTTGCTGGTGAAGGTAAAGGCGCGTCCACAGATGTGACACTTGTGCGGTTTCTCTCCCGAATGGACCAGCATGTGCTTCTTGTAGCCCGATTTCTGTGAGAGGCCAACGCCACAGATTTCGCAGGTGAATGCCTTCTCGCCCGTATGGCTAATCTTGTGCTGACGCAGCGACGACGAGTCATAGTAGGCCTTATCACACTGATCACAGGCATATGGTCGCTCGCCGGTGTGCGTCAGCTTGTGACGACGCAGATGATCCAAGGCAGCATAGCTGCGTCCACATTGATCACACTTGTAGGGCTTGTCCTCGGCATGAGTGCGCATGTGCGCCGCCAGACTGGATGTGGTGCGATAGAAGCGGGCACAGACCAGGCACTGATGTGGCTTCACATTCGTGTGGGTCAACATATGCTCCTTATAGTTGCGCAAGTGCTTCAACTTTTTGCCACAGATCTCGCACGTGTAGAGCTTCTCATCGACGTGGGAGCGCATGTGTTGATTGAGACGGCACTGCTGACGGAATGCCTTATTGCACACGTGACAGACATGGGGCAGGACTTCACCGCCAGCACCACCACCGCCAGCACCAGCGACTATCTGAGTCGTGACAGTCTCATCGACGGATTCATCCATGAATTCATCACACTCCTCGCTATCACCAGTTAGCTGTAATTTCAATAATTAATACTGATGGAATCTAGATATTTGTGGCCACTTACCAAGTGCTCTTCTCGCTCAATATCCAGTATATCGTCGGCTTCGACTTCGCCGATTACTTCATCGATGGGATCCTCGCCAGACATGATGACGATTTGATCATCAAGCATTTGTATTTGCATTTGCTCACTAACCGTTTCGAGTCGTGGCGAGTCCATGATCTCGATATCATCCTCGTCCTCAACTTGCGAATCATATTCGGTTTTTATGGTCACATATTCAATGTCAGCGGGCTGAAAATCATTTAGTGTCTCAAGTGCGTCCTCCGTTTCTGTTTCCACATCTGTCTCCGCCTCTGGCTCCGCTTCGGTCACCTCCTCAATGACAAACTCCTGCTGATCCTGTTCCAGTTCCTGTTCCTGCTCCGGCTCTTGTTCACTATACGCCTCGACGAGTGCGGCAACATCATGTGGCCCGCAGTCTGATTTGTCGATTCCATCGGACTCGGTCTCATTGCCGAGCAGTTCGATCATAACATACTCCTGATTGCTTATCTCGGCATTGACATTGGCATTGGCATTGGCGTTGGCATTGACATTGGCACTGGCATTGTTGTTGTCCACTTCCTCGAGTCCGAGACGCAGCAGCTCATCGGAATCGATGACCATGCGCTTGAAATTGAACGCCTGCTCCAGCAACTGCAGGCAATGCATGCAAATGTGCTGGGGCATCGATGCCCCGTCCTGCGGCTCAAACGACAGATTCGAGCAATAGTTGAGCATGCTGGCCAACGTTGTGGTGCCCTCGGGTCCAATCTCGATCTCGTCCTGCAGCGACTTGTATTGTTTACATGCACGCGTGCATGTACGACAATTGAGCACCACGCCTGGTTTGCTGGTGCTCATCTTTCAATCCGTTTCAATATTCAACTTGATGTTATTCAATCTACCGCTTCTCTGTTTACAATTTACAATGCAAACCGCCGATTTTAATACGCAACTTCTTTTACATTTGCCATTCACGTCCTCATCAACTATGAAAAACACACGCAATATTGTATTGGCAGATGCACAGTCACACAATTTCGCTCGCTTCAAAATGGCGTCGATTTCAGTGTCGCGAGCAAGCAAACTACCGAAGAAGAAGCACATGACCAGAAACAGTGCTGTTAAACGTCACAATTCAATAATATTTTCAAATGTAATTAATATTACTTTTTACAAAATAAACGAATGATTGTTGTTATGTACAAAACTGGTAACGATTGATTTTTGCGGATCCACCGAAGCTGGACGCTTCCTTCTTTGCGAATTTTCACTACGGCTTTTCTCATGTTTCACCATGGGCGGCACATAAGTTGTCCGACTATTGCTAAAAGACAAATTTATTATACATATTGATTGATTATCGATCAGCATTGTCGACTAACTTACCGACGCTGCTTCTGCCTTTCCTTTTTAATTTGAGCCTGATGAGCAACTTTGCGCACATGAAATTCAAGCTGCTTGCGCTCCATGCGTAAACGATGCTGATCCAAATAATGTTTTCGACAAATTTTCCCAGCCAACTCCATGTCCTTATCCAATTTATTCGTTTCTCTTTCCTATAAATATAGAATATGTACCACAGTCATTTTGAGAACCTTTGCACTAATACATTTTACGAATACAAAAAAAAATATGGGTGTCGAAAGGGTTAAACGGAAACTTACCTTTCTAGCCAAATGCTGATCCAAGCTATTAAAGTGGACTTTCTGAAATGACGAGATAAGATCGTACGGTAATCCGTCGGTCCACGGTTCCGGATGAAACATATCCTTGAGATTTGTCGGCAGCGCATTGTTCACCTGACGGCCCCGCACCTGCTTCCTGCACATTGGGCACGTATATGTGGGTGCATCGTTTGGTGTGCGACCCAAATTCGCTGTGACGCATTTCTCGCAAACAACGTGCTGGCAGGCCAGCAAAAATATTATATTCGCCTTGTCAATGAAATGCACAAAACAGGAATTGCAGTGGATCCACAATTTCCTTGCTGTTGCCGTATCGATAACGCTAGCATCCTTTTTAGCATTGTTTGTATTCATTTTCGTTTACAATTTATAAAAAATCCGTTTCTATTTTGGGGAAAAGTGCGTGCATTTTTGTAACGGTTCTTTAGTGCCATTCACATTTTGTGCAGTTACTGCGATTTGGTGCGAATCGGCTGACTTGGTAACTATTTAAGATAGGTACGCTGCTCACAACTTTAGCGTGCAACTAACATTTAATTTAATAGCACAACTTAGCGAACTATCAAACTTATTAAAGGTAATTTACGTATTAATTATAAATTTTGAAAGGGGCAGCATATATATCACGCAGTTCGCCTTGAATAAAGAAGTTTTTAGCATGAACAGCTTACTGCGCTTTAACGTAGCTTATGTTGATCAGTGATGCCAATTTGGCCTTTTTCGGTAGATGTGTCTGGTTTTTATCCGAAAATCTGTCTTTTTTTAGATTCAATTAGATTGGCACTTTTTGCTTGTCAATTTATAAAATTTTTCAATTATATGCATTTGTAATTTTTTCTTCTGCAGATACGGTTTGCGTCGATACAAAACTTGTTGCCATACGAAAAAATTTACTAGAAAATACCTTAACATGGGCAAAGTTCCATGACAAAGAAAATGCCAAAAGAAGAAATCATTTAAAAAATAAAAAAAAAATGGAAAAAGGTGGCTTGTTTTTCTGTCTATTTTTTAGTTCTTCAGTTTTTTTCGGTTTTTTTTTTTTGCCGTTTTATATTATTTTTTTTTTTTAAGTATTTGGCATCACTGTTGTTGATATGTACATTTGTATGTGCCATTCATTGGTAAGTTAAGTTTTGGCAGCAAAATGTTTGGTTTTCTGAAACCTGTCTTAAAATATCGATTGGCCTTAATATTAATCATTATAGCCGTACTGGCTAAAGTTTATCAGAAAGAGGTTGTTGAGACTATCAAAAATGCAGCTGGGCGCTATCTGGACATCGCCGTTAAAGAGGACGCTGAAAGCGTTGCAGTTAAATTTACAGACACACGCGGCGGTATCTTGACACCTGAAGAGTTGGCCACGTACAACGGCGAGAATGGACGTCCCATCTATCTAGCACTGCTGGGCGTGGTCTTTGATGTGACCCGGGGCTTGAAGCACTACGGACCCGGTTGCAGTTACAATTACTTTGTCGGTCGCGACGCATCCGTTTCGTTTGTCACCGGCGAGTTCGAGAATTACGATCCGGAGACGGCGGATGATGTGCTCGGTTTGAAGTCCAGTGACTTGCTGGAGCTGGCCAAGTGGCAGCAGTTCTACGAGAAGGACTATGAGTACAAGGGCAAACTAGTTGGACGCTTCTACGACAACGATGGCCAGAAGACCAGCTATCATCACAGATATCTGGCGCTGTTGGATCAAGCACAGACGGCAAAGGCGGAGCTCGACGAGCTGCGTAACAAATATCCTGGCTGTAATATCGAGTGGTCCGAGGCGACGGGAACCCGCGTCTGGTGCACGCCAACCAGCGGCGACGGCAAACCGCGCGATTGGTCCGGATACCCGCGAAAGCTGTACAATCGCGACCAGAAGAATTTTCACTGCGCCTGCGTGCCTGAAGCGGAGCTAAGTGATCCAATGTTCAAGTCTTATGATAACTGCGAGCCTCGCTCAATTGAGTGCTTTTATCGTGTATGAAGTCCTTGTACTTCCTGTGTAATTTTGTACATTTTTTTAAGTAAAATATAGAGTCAAGAAACTGTCTTGACTTGTTCCTTAGAACAATCGGCAAGTTTAATTAAATACTGCAAGCTACTACAATTAAATTAAGCTACACAAATTGATTGTTTTGAGGCTTTTTTTTTATTGTTGGTTACTTTTGAAATTATATGGCAACGCTTTTAACACACAAGTCGATTAAAATATCGACAATCAACACTGCACTAATAACAGAATATACGGCAAAGATAATAAAATAGGTAGAAAATAAACACTTAAACTTTCGACATTGTATCAAGGAATTTCAAACAAAATACAAAATTAAACGTGAAATTATAATCATATATAGATTTTCGCTCTTTTTTGTTCCACATTCGACTGCTGCCAGTGAGTAGGAAAAAAACGGCAGTGTGACCAAAGAGCACTAAGGTCAATTTAGCGAATTATTGCGCGTTTGCATTGCAGAGCTTTTATATGATATAATGTCGCGTACACTGAGCCGTTTATTTGGACGCTGTCTGATTAGCAATGTCTATGTGAAGCCCTTGCAGGATAATAATAGTTTGCGGAGCATTCTCAATGTGCAATCATTGCCAGCTGCTTCTGCTGGCAGCACAGCGTCCTACTCAAAGCGCAATGGTCCGCCGTCAGATGCTGGCGAACCGTTTAAAACAGTGAACAAATCGCGAGGAGTTGATGATGGTAAGAAGAAGAAGAATCGAGTCATGGTGTTATTATTGACAAGGTGGCAAAAACTCTGTTCGCTGCAAATCTTGTGTTTAATTTCATCATGATGCGATTGTACAATTGCCCACACTAATAAAACGTATTGAATTTTGTTGTTAGATGATCTGAACATCCTGGAGGGTGAGCCCAACTGGGAGCTGACCTCGAAACGTCACAATCGCTTCTATTTGCCAAATTCAATCGGACCTGCATGGCAGGGCGACACATCGACAGTGGGTCTAATGGAGCCACTGGCACAACTAGTCAATTTCTTTAAGGACGACAACGTGGACAAGACACGTTTAGAGTTTACATGCTGTCAGTGTCCAATGCTGATACGCGACTCAATCTTTGAGCTATTCCCAGTGCGCGCTGTTGGTCAACGGGATTCTTCAATAACACTGCTCACACTAAGCTATGAGGGCGACATAGAACAGGGCGCTGCCAAGGCAAGTAAACTCATGGTGTTATTAACAAGGTCTCGCATTCCTAGAAACTGTTCTCAAACGTCAAAATAAGAGAAAAGTAAAGCAGTGTATCCACAGTAGAAAAGTTCGTCTGTGGTTATCTACACTAGCCAGAAAATCTATGCGTACAACCGAATTTTTGTAAACGTTTACTTTATTTTTACCTTTTTTCCTCGGTCTCAAACAAAAAATGTTTTGTTGCAAAAAAATTCTTCAAACACTTCTAAAAGGGACTGCAAAATTTTTCTCAAAAATCTCTTGGCTAGTATTTTTTATGATTTTTTTAAATTGCTAAAAATTATTATTTTAACTACTATTTTTCCTACTTTTTACACAAAAAATGGATATTTAGCATTTTTAAAAATTATATAAGAAATGCTAGCCAGGAGAATTTTGAAAAACGTTTTTTGCAGTCACTCTTAAAATTGTTTGAAGAATTTTTTTGCATCAAAATATTTTTTTTTTTTTGTGAATCGAGGATAAAAGTTTACAAAAATTTGAATTTTTCAGTGGGTACTTAATCGGTTAAGGAAATTTTTGCATCATTCAAACGGAATTTAAACCACCTTTCCAAATTTATTTTTTTTACTATGAAGACTTGACTTACAATTGCTGTTAAAGTTAAAAAAAGGTTCGTATAATTTTTCTGGCTGGTGTATGTTCGAAACCAAATTGATGCTCGTCGGTCTTGTTTGTGAAAAATAGACCAGTTTCTATCTTGCGTGTGTTCGCTTATTACCTTGTAATAATATACCTTGTGTCAGACTGTTAAAACAAATCCATTCTAATGTTTATTTCTTTTAATGATAGTTCGTGCTGGCCGCTAGAGAAATAAGTGATCGCTTAACATCATTGGGCTATTGGTCGGACTTTTTGAATCCGTTTAGTGGGCGACCATACTTTTTACAGAGAGATGGCTCCATATTGTACAAACAGGATTATCGCTTTCGGGGCGTTAATATGCGTCTATCCAATCATAACGAGTGCGTGCTGATTGCCGCCGAGGAGAATGACAAAATATGCTTCTCTGGAACTATATTTTGTACAGCGCCCAATAGTTATGATCAGCTGGTGGAGTTGCTGGCACCGGCCGAGTTTAAAGTGCGAGTGGATCCAAGCCCGCAATGACAGCTGAAAATCGTTAATACTACTACTACTAATGATAATAATCACTACATGTATTTTAGTAAAACCTCAAGTGTCAGTAGTTAAAAAATAGCCCACATCGCTGAGACAGCAGTAAATGATAATGTAATTGAAAGACGAAGACGTAGCCGTTTAGTGATGACAACTGTGTTAATTGTCAACCTTTTTTTGTTTGGACTTGTGACAAGCATTGTGTACAAACTTTAAATTAAATCTTACTACACATACACACATATATATGTGATATATATGTGCAAGTATATACATACAAAAAACAACACTTTTGTTCTAATTGAATTTGGATTAAGTGATGGCTACCTGGTTGCAGTGTCTTTCAATATCCTTTAGACGATTGATTAACGATTGCAGCTCCTCGGCATTGCACAAAAACTCGACAATTGTTACACGCTCGCCGCTGCTTTGCCGATACTGGCCGAGATTGATAATGAAATGTGGAACACCGCTGCTGCTGCCGGACGTTGAGGATTTCACATCGCACACAATGCGCCATTGGACGTCGGTGATGTGTGGAAAATTGTGGCCCAGCTGCAATTGACGCAGCACCAGCTCCTTGCGATTGTCCTCATAGACGCGCGTCAGTTCCTCTATCGCGCTGGAATGTAGAGCAAGTGCCTCCAGCTGTTGCCGCAGCGTTGCACTGTCCCAGGCATATTTGGTGGCCACCGCGTAAAGCGTGACCACAGCATATTCGCTCTGTTTAGCGGCGGCCGCGTTCGTTGCATATATTTCTGGCACTGGCGCAATAACTGTGAATGATCACACATTTTGAAAATGCACAGAGATTCGTCATATGCAAAGAATAACATACTTGCATCTGGATGGAGCGTCAATTTTAGTGAATTTGCAATAAGCGTTTTGCTGATGGCCGCTGTTAGCGTTGTGCCCAGATTTTTAAGACCCGCCACAACTGTGGCCGACAGCAAACCATTATTAGCATCTGTGCTGTTGTTAGATGCGGTTGAAGACTGCTTCGCGGTGGCCATTAACAACAAATTTTGCAGCCGCGGTAAAGAAAAGTCTAAATAATAATAACAAACAGCTGAGCAGCAGTTGCCATTCACAGCGAACATTTAACTTTAACAGCCAGTGTTGCCAACTTTTGTTGGAAAGAAAGCTGTTTTTGAGCTGAAAAATAATAAAAAAAAAAAAACATAAAAAGCTAGTTTTTCAATTCACTAATTCCTGTATTTTTCCCGATAGCGGAAAATTGACCGCACACAATCATTTGCTCAGAACGAAACTGTTGTTACTCAATAGTTGTGAATAATTTCATTAATGCTTATCACATTCTCCAAAATTTTAAATATCAGGTTCCTATCATCCGTAGGAATGTATTGGGAGGCTTATATGTGTAACAGCACAATTTATAATTCATAATAAAATATATTATTTTCATTTTAAGAAGCAAACCTTATATAAAGTACACTCACTGTTAAGCACGGCGTTTTTGTGCCAAAACTGGCTCTTTTTTAGTCAATTTGGCTCATTTTTTGTTTGTTTTTGGCTCAATCAGTCAATAAGTGGCAACCATTTCACGAAGCTGCCAGATGTGACGGGAAAAAAACGAATCTGGCAATCGATAAGTCTATCGATAATAAACGATAAAAGCGCGCGCTGTCAAGCTTTGTTTTAAAAGCAAAATATTTAATTAAATGCATTTATTTATTTATTAATAACATCAAATTGCCGTAGTTGTACAAAACATATAACGATTATATATATATGTAGATTGCTTATTGACTTGGGCTAAGGGCGTGTGTGTAGAATGTCTTGTCCTCCAAACCGCGCTTGATAACATGAGGAATTTGCTTGGGCTCCATGCTGAAAATCGGAAATGCAGTAAATGAATATTGATGAAATGATCAAATGAGCTGCTGTTGTAGTTGCTGCTTACCGAATGCAATCAATGATGGGACAGACGGAGACACAGAGCGTGCAGCCAGTGCAGTCGTCGTTAACGTGCGGCAAATGCGTGTCCTTGTCGAATTCAATCGCCTGGTAACCGGAGTCGGCGCACGTCATGTAGCACTTGCCACAGTTGATGCACATGTCCTGGCGAGCAAAAAGCAATCAAAGGTAACCAATTGAACAGAGACAGAGAGTGAGTAAGAAAGAGAGAGAGCGAGAGAGAGAGAGAGTAAACTCACATCATTGATAAGCGCCACCTTTTGTTGCTTGCTATCCAGACTCTTGTAGGTGCCAATGCGTGGCAACGCAGCTCCAATGACATCGGCGACCTTGGGCGCCGGCTTGGTGGCACCCGTGTCGCAGCTGGAGGAGCTCTGGGCAGCCAGGGTGGCCTGCTCGGCATCCCAGAAGGCGCCCTGCTTCCTACGCAAATCGGACAATTTAATGTCGCGCTGCTGTTGATACGGACCAAAGAAGCCCAACGTTTGATTGCCAGTGCCGGTTAGATGAACCACCGGTTTGCCCTTCTGATGCACAGGCGTTGGTGGCGATTGTCCGTCCCAGAAGGCGCCATTGACTGGCGGCGGATTGGCCTTGAGGTAGAGCAGCGCCCTTAGACTGGTGCAATAGTCCTCAATTAGCGTAAAATCTTGATTCTGTACGGAGGAACAGATCTGGAGTACGGTGGCACCTGCCTGTAGGAACTGCAGCGATACCTCGCCGGAATCAATGCCACCAATGCCCAAGATGGCAAATCCTGGCAACTTTTTGGCTATTTCCGAAACGGCACGCAACGCCATGGGGCGTGTGGCATTGCCCGAGACGCCGCCATACGTGGTACGCTGTTCCTTGCCAATCGCCGGCCAGGCTGTGGCATCGGCCTTCAGGCTCATCAAACCCTGTACGGTATTGATGGCGGAACCACCATCGGCGCCACCACGTTGCGCTGCCGCCGCAATGGACACGATGTCTGTAATGTTGGGCGTCAATTTGATGAAGAAGGGCACCTTGACGGCCTTGCGCACCCAGCGCGAGATATCCTCGACCAGTTCGGGCTTCTGGCCACAGGCCAAACCCATGCCGCTCTCACCCATGCCATGGGGACACGACAGATTCAATTCGAGGGCATCGGCACCGGATTTCTCCGCCAGGGTGGCGAGTTCCGTCCAGTCGGCCTCGTTATAGCTGCACATGATGCTGGCAATGATGATCTTCTCGGGAAAATCACGCTTCAGTTCGCCAATCGAGCGTAGCCAGTACTCGGCACGCTTCTCCGAGATTAGCTCAATGTTGAGGAAGCAACCCTGCTGTGGTCCATACTTGTAGCCGGAGGTGGTGCCGCGCACAATGCGCGGCGAGACATTTGTGACCATATCCTTGTCGAGGCCAAAGGTTTTCGTTACCACAAAGCCCCAGCCCTGCTCGAAGGCGCGTCGAATCATGGCGGCGCTTGTGGTTGGCGGTGCCGAGGCCAGGCCAAAGGGATTCTCGAACTTCAAGCCGCACATCTCCACCGAAATGTCAACGTTATCGATGTCCGTGTAGAACAGAGGCAGAGCAGCTGGCGTGTCCAGGGGCAGACCCTGCAGCTGACAGTGGATGCTCCAGGCAGCCACCTTGCCATCGTTGACCGACTCCACGGTTGTGTTGGCCACGCCAGCGAGATCGCCGCCAAGGAACACTTGCTTCAGGCTGCTCTGCATCGTCTGGCGGTCCACTACGGGCAATCCGGAACGGAATTCCAATGGTGACAACGCATCACGCACATCCGCATCCTGCAATCCGGAGCCGAAGGCCGAGATGACAAAGTTGGCCTTCAATCGGACCATCTGCTCCTCATCCTCAATCCATTCATCCTGCTCATTCTGCTCGGTGCGACAGAACTCCATGGCCGTGATTTGACCATCCTTGACAATCACCTTGCGTGGACTCAAATACGGCATCAGTTCGCAGCGTTCCTCACGCGCCAACTCCACCTCCTCGGGCACAGCGCGTATTCCAGTCGATCCCTTGCGGAAAACAACAAAGACACGACGTGCACCACAACGCAGCGCTGAGGTGGCACAATCAAACGCTGTGTCACCAGCTCCCAGTACAATCACATTGCCATAGAGCTTGGGCAGCGCCTGAGCCGACTTGCAGGCACATAATCCTGGCTTCGAGCCATCGGAGACCAAGGGCAAGAAGTTCTTGGAAGTATAAAAGCCCGACTCGACATTGAGTCCCTTGAAAATGGGATCCAACTTGGGCTCGGGCAGGCCAATGCCCACATAGACGGCATCGTGTCCAGAAGACAGCAAACCCTGTAAATAAAGGCAGAATATTGTACATGAGAATCAGCATGAGATTACAAAAGGATAGAATCAGCATGAGATTAAAAAGGATAGCAACAAATCGGACAAGATTGGTAAAAATTTGGGGAAGGTAAAGAAAATATCCAAAATATCTAAATATCGGACATGATCATAAGATATTGAAAGGTATTGGACAATATCAAAAATAACGAAAGGTCGGTGAAAATAGAAGAAGATAGAAATATATCCAAAAGATCGAAATATCGGACATGATCGTAAGAAATGGGAAAGTATTGGACAATATCAAAAAGAACGAAAGATCGCTGAAAAAAAGAAGAGGACGGGACTAAATCCAAAAGATTGAAATATTGTTTGATTGATTGATTAAAATGAAATATCGGACATGATCATAAGATAATAAAAGTCATTGGACAATATCAAAAAGAACGAGAGATCGGTAAAAATAGAAGAATACAGGAATATATCCAAAAGATTGAAATATTGGACAAGATCGTTGAAATCAGAACGAAATATCGGACATGATAGTTAAAAAAAAGTAATATATAAGATTGAAATGATTAAAATGATCGAAAGATCAGACAACTATCAAATAGACGTGATCGCACTTACATTAATGGTCAAGTCCTTGGTGCTAAGTGCACGATTCAATTCAAACTTGACGCCCAGATCCTTGACCAGATCAATCTCAAAGTTAACCACATCGATGGGCAGACGGTACTGGGGAATCTCCGATGCGCTGAGTCCTCCCAAATAGCTGCGTCTCTCATAGATGGTCACATCATTGTAGCCCAATCTGGCCAGGAATGTGGCGCACGACAAAGAGGCTGGTCCGCCGCCAAGCAGAGCAATCTTCTTGTTCGGCTGCGCCAATGATTTCTGATGCGGCGATCGACGTTGATGGACGCCCATCTGCTTGAACACCTCGGTGGCGAATTGCTGCAGGCCGCCAATGTTAATTGGACCCGCCTCGGAGGCCTGCAAATTGCAGCCGCCGACACAGAGATCGCTCGTGGGACAAACCATGCCGCAGGTCAAGCCAAGTGGATTATCGGAGAAGATTGCCTTGGCGGCGCCATAGAAATTCTTGTTGGCAATGCTAGTGATGAAGCTCTTGATGTCCAGTTGCGTGGGACAGGACTTCTGACACGGTGCATCGGCGCATTTCAAGCACCTGGCTGCCTCCTCGAGTGCTCCACGTTCCGACAGTGTCGTGTGCTTAATGTCCTCAAAGTTATTGGTCAGTGTTGTGCATGGCACCGCCATATGATCGGCATTGCGCTTCCAATGCTTTTTGTTCTCCTTCGTCTGCTTCGTGGGCACCACGGTGCATTGCGTCTTTACGCGCGGGTTTAGCGTCAACAGATCCTTTAAAGAGTTGCAAACAACATTTGATTGACTTACTCACAACTTATTGGCATGTACACTGAGAGAATACAGTCGAACTTCCCTAACTCGAATCTCCATTATCCAGAAAAAGGTTCGAATCATGGAAATTTTCGGCTTATAGAGTTATTTTTCTTAAGTTTATTAATTTTACTGCCACTCATTTAGCTCGAGTTAGAGAGAAATTCGACTTAGAGAAGTCCGCGTTATGGAAGTTCATTCATATTTCCATTAGCAAGTTATGAGTGTTTTCATTTAAATGTCGCACTCTCACTTAAATTTTCTGTGGTATGGCTGTTTTCGAGACAGGAAACGGAGACCTGATAACCCTTTGATCTATCTATCAACATTTTAACTAGCACTTTGTCTAAAAAACAATGTTTTTTTTTTCTCAAAAAAATGTTGCAATATGAACACTATTTTTTCTGTAACAATAATCAATATGTAACAGAATTCAACTTTCCATCGTGAAAACTAGTGAACACAACCTGGTTAAGTTTATACCATGAACATTACGTTAAAATGAAGTTGACAAAAGTGACTTTTCGTTTCTGTGCAAATTTTGCAACTACAATTTCTTTATTTGTATAAAAACGACTATTTTAATCCCTTTTTCTCTTCATACATAAAGTAGTTTTTTTTAGCAGTTTTCAAATTATTACAAAAAATACTAGCAAAAAAAAACTGTTAGAATTGTTTGAAGATTTTTTTTGCAACAAATCATTTTTTGTTTGCGATCGAGGAAAAAAGTTGTAAAAGTAGGCTTTTACAAAAATTCAAAATTTTCAATGGGCTTAAGAAATTTGTGTATCATTTAGAATGAATTTAAGTGAATATAAGATTCATTTAGGAAACCTGCAACAAAACTTTTTTGTTATACAAAAATTTTACTAATTTCGGGTGCATACAAATGTTATTGAGTGCCTGTATAAAACGATTTGTCTCAGTGTAAATTGGATTGTGATGGGACCTACCTCAATGTCGGGCGTGTCTTTGCTCAGCAAGGCCGGTGGACTCATCTTGTAGCTGGGGAAGATTAACTGGACTTCCTTCCGAAAATGCGATCTGTCAAGTGTACAGCGATTGAGATTATTAAATGAAACTGAACAGACAAATACGAAACTGAAATATAAATATATGAATGTATGCGGAGCAGATCTTATCGCGTCTGGGGGTCTTACAGTGGTTCAGTTTAGTTTTAATGCTCTTGTTATCAAAAGTAGCATGGTCCGATGCGCGAAACACTTGAGAGATTAGCGAGTTTCAAGAGCCCTCCCTGTGGCGCTTGCCAACCATTTGGTTGTATCTATGTGTACTTATATATAGACACGAGACACACTATACACATAAACACACACGCACATATTAATTTTTACGAGCATACACATATATGTATTATAGTATATAGCAATCAGAGAGAATAAGGCATAGTTCTGACCATATGTTTTCGTAGCGTCTTATCATTATTATTTGTCAAGGTTAAAGAAGCTTGTGTATGTTATGTGCCACGTCTTTTAATAAACTTTTTATGCCTCTTTCTATGCCGACGAACCCCCTCATAAATAATAGCCAAAAGAATCGCATTATCGCATCGAACCCATTCGGAATTGTGTGTACTCTTTCGATTGTGCCATTTATTGAGTTAATTGGCGAGTGCTTCTCCATTTTTTCCTCTATTAACTCTCTTACATTCTCTTGCTTCGGCAACTTTACACTCTTTCGAGAGAAATTCTCTTCTGAATACTTGAAAATTCGTCTATTTGAAATATATTTATCAAATGTTTTTTCAAAGAATATACTTGATTTGCTTTTTATCGTATTCATTGTGAGATTCTTACTTTGATAATTATTCAGATAAATATTTAATTTTTTGAAATACATCTCTTCGTTTTAACTTCCATTTATTTTGTTTTGTATATTCATATATTCTCCATTAAATGAATTGGGAAATTTGCATGAGATCAATTAAATTTCATATCCGCATTTAAGAACTGTTCTTCCAGCAATTTGTATTTACTTTTTCTTTTTCTTTGATAACTTCTTATTAAAAAAGCAAATCTCTTTTGTATTTTACTTAATGAACTGTTTTCTTTATATAAGCAACTTTGTCGTTATTTACGTGCTTTAACTTCAATCTTTTTTATCTAATTAAAAAAGTTAATGGATACTCTCATATCAATCCTCATTAATTGAAATACATTTATTACTTTGCAGACAACTTCTCCAGTTTCTCATGCTTTACTTTATTATTTATTATCCGAGTGTTTTTATCACGTTCATTTTCTTTTGGATAGGTCATGAAATGAAACATCAGCAAAAGCAACATCGCAACTCTGTTGATAAGGCAATCCAATTCTCGGAATAATTGTCTCGTCGATATTACTTAAGTACTCAGTTTCAAGTGACTTATGGACTTATGTGGAGAACATTATCGATGTGCATGCATCTTATTGTTAACTTTGTAATTCGTCGCGTGTTATGTTCATAAAAAAAGTACATTTTTTGGCGAGAGTGCTCAACTACGTGATACCCTGGTGCAGTACCTTAGGTACTTAATTACTTAATATGTGTGCCAAAAATTTAAACATAAATATGAACATATTAGAGGTCTACATACCACATATGGCGCTTCTAGCTCCTACAATCTCTGAGATAGGCTCAACAGTTGATGCTGTTCTACAAAAGTAATATACCCTTGACCGGATTTTAATAAAATGCCTGAAATAGTTGGGCAGTCGGTATTACTTTACACAGACTCGTATATGACACTTAAGTACTCGATGTCAAGTGAATTATGCACTTATGTGGGTAGCATTATCAATTTACACGCGCCTCTCTGTTATTAATTTTGTAATCTTCCACGTGTTACCCCCCATAAATAAATAAAAAAATATAGGAAAATAGAAAAATAAGCGCATTAAAATAAATTTACTGTTTTGGTTTATGTAGATTTGAGGGATTACGGGAAGGGGTTGAAACTAAGGCGTCACTTGACATCACTGATTAGCTACAGTAACGACTTCTATTGGCGAATTGCTGTGTTCATACTTTTGGCAATTTTGTTGCGCATTTTAACATGTCATCAAATATTTATTATATATTTAATTTTTGAATTCACTTATGTTGTAAGTCGGCAGCTGCTGGCTCCTGGAGCTATTGCGTGCCCACCATTGCTCTAAATTGTTACTCTTTCAAATACTCTTGAAAAAATTAGATTTTTTAATAGATCATTTCGAGATAGTTTACTGTACTGCTGTATAGGGCCTTAAGCTTTTTCAAAAATTTCATGTTCATATTGTAAATCAGCAAATAAATCGCAGTCTTAACTTTTATCCATTAACTCTAGCGAATGTTTACTAGCGAATGTTTACTGTACACTACACATAAAAAACAACAACATCATCAAGAAGATGAGCTCTAAATTTAAATCTTCCAACAAGCGCCCATTATCAGCAATATTTATATTTCCACATTTCGATTTACATATGTTAATTGAGTGAACAATTTTTGTTGGCGTTGTGGTCAATTTCAATAAACTGACTAGTGACTCGGAACAAACCTTTTTTTTATTTTTTGTTTCTACAGAGTATATTTTCTTCGAGCAAATAATTTCACTTGCACTTGATGAAATCCAAAAGAACGTTTAGGATTTCAAACAGGAAAAAAAAACTTGATTTCTATTTGTTTACTTTATTGTTGATTTTTTGGCACGAATTCAACGGAAAACAGAAATCGGTCTTCACACTGGAAACGCACAATTCCGAATGATTTTTAGTTGTTCAAATCTACAAAACGAAGACGACAATAGACTTAGGGCGTTACCTACAGACATACATATGTATGTGCATAAACTTTTAATACATAGACTCACAACACACACACACACACACACCTCGCGAACACGCCTCACACACTCTTACAAAAACACATTTGTTTTGCTGCCGACAATTTTGCAGGTTTTTTCCATGCATTGGTGTTCGTGAATAGTGATCGCCATAATAATGCTACTAAAAAGCTTTTTTTGCTAAGAAAGCTTCGTCTGTGCATTTGCTTAAGCTTGCTATTTAAGCTTGCAACGCGAACGAATTTAACGATAAAATGTAACGTTTTTTTTTTAAAAGGCCCGTTCAGTTGAGTTCGTGTTAACTTAACGAAGAGTTGATTTGACATGCAAGTCTGGCAGCGCCGCGATGCAAGGTTATCGTTAGCAGCGCTTCATAGAAAGGTGGCCAGACTGTTAAATCTACATGCTTACAAATATAAATTCAAACCGAGATGCATGCATTCAAATGATTGATGTTTTCCACCAAAAAATAAAGCTTCGAAAAAACATCGAAAAAGTGAAATTTGAAAAACAAATTTGAAAAATTTCCGTGTTTGGAACCCAACCAAGGGGCTGCCACATTGTTTTTGCCAAAGTTGGGCCAAAGCTGCCAAATAGTTGCAACTTTCCCTGGTTTTTTTTTGTAATTTTGTTAAAATTTCAAATAAATTTAAATAATTCAGTAATAATATTTAAAGTGCAATTCAAGAAACCAAGAAAATTATACATTTTCTAAAATAAAGTTTAATTTAAAATTGGTTTGGGGCACTTTAGCCTTTGGTGAAGAAATTAAAAAGTTAGTATGCAATTTTAAAATAATCGCTTTAGAATATTTTACGATCCATTTCGCAGATTTTTGCATTTTACTAAATTAAGTCAAAGTGAACGTACTTCATGTAAAGTTTCGCATCAATGGAAAGCTCTTTTGAATTCCTTTTGAATGATACATTACTTTGCTTAACCCATTGAAATTTTCGAATTTTTGTAAGCGTCTACTTTTTCAACTTTTGTTTTTTTAAACAATTTAAATAAATAAATATCTCTTCGCTAGTATTTTTTTTTTAATTTTTTGAAATTTTCGAAAAAATCACTTTTTTCTCACTTTTATACAAAAAGTTGACAAAAATTCGAAGTTATAGGAATTTCCAGACGATTCATGGTTGCTAGTAATTTGAGCTTTTAATGCTAGGTTTGAAAAAACAAATCAAAGGAAAACAAAAGTAATCTTAAATGCCACCAATGTCAAAGTCAAATAGTGCTAGTAATATTATTTAATTAAAAGAATTTTTAAATTCTTTTATAGTAAAAAATGAAAAGTTTTAGTAGATAGAAAAAGTTATGTTTAGTTACTTAATTACATAATTTTCAAAATTTTTTTTTAAATTTTTTTTCAAAAACAAACGTGATTAGCATCAAATAAGCAAATCTAAATTGAGTCAATAATTTACGAAATTGCCGAAATCTTATGATTAAGACCGTGATGAATGCTAAATGTGAGAAATATATCATTTTTAATGTACATTTAGAGGACAAACAATGTATGTACTTCCAATAAAGACAGATTGTTGCATTTTTAATTATATAGTGTGTATTGTACGTATGTTGCCTGGAATGTGTATGATCCACCAGCTGGCAATGTAATTCCCGAAATGTATGGTCACTTTCTAGAATTTGGCCAATGGTTATTATGGCAATGGTTCATTAAGAAGGCATAAATTACATGGGGTCGGCCATGGGAAGTAAATCAAATAGTGGAATGCGCATTTAATTTGTACATACATAAATATTTGAAATGTATGAACACATGTACTACTTACGAATTACGATTAGTTGTTAGCCTGCAACCGTGTCGAAAATAAATTGCAGGCAAAATTCAAACAATAATAAACAAAACATTTCACACGCTTCATGAATATTTCAACATTGATTTCCGTTTCCCTTTGCCATCGATCGATTTACCCCATGTCACAGCAATTACATACATATCATTTATTTTTATGGCCCAACACATAATAATTGGCTAAAGCACATAACCTAAAATGCTGTGTGGCGCCATCTGTTTTTCATTATTAGCTGTCAAAGTGTGCCATTACTTTTAGCCATCGTTCTGAAGAACTTTAAAGGGGATGGGTTGTATTAATGCAGAAAGGAATGACAAACGGGGATTAAAACCCTACCCGAAACCGTAACCTTTAACCGGTAAAAACCGATTGAAATTTAAAACCGTTACCGCAAAAATCAAATTTAATTTGATCGAAACCTTAAAACCGAAACTCTGTTAACCGAAATAACAGTTTAGTAACCGTTTCATTTATAAGGGTTCATTTCGGTTTTTCATGCCTCAAAAAAAAAAAAAAAAAAATTGTTTTTCATTTTTAATTTTGATTTAAATTTTCTTATGTTCAATTTTGAATTTTTATTTGTGACTGTCAAAGAACAAAATAAGCGCAAATGAAATAAATTTGTTAAATATTATGAAATATTGAAATTGTTAAAATTGACGAATATGTGAAATAAATGTGTGAATCAAACATTAAGAAACTAATGCCTTTTTATTTATTATTATTATATTATTAATATAATTATATATTTCCAAAAACATTTTTTTTGTGAACCGAAACCATTCCGGTATTTCAAAACCGAAACATACGAAAACACGCTTCACCGTTAACCGATAACCTAAATGCGAACATAACCGAAACCGTAACTGAAACCGATATTCGTTTCGGATTTAATCCCTGATTAGAAATTATTATGCTCGGTTCAGACGAGCATTTTTTCACCGACACATTTTGTAAAAAGGCAGTCCGTGTCGGGGAACCACACAAAATTTCAAAGCGTCAGTGAAAACCCGACGCTCACCGATGGAAATAGAACACGTTCTATTCCATCGGTGAGCGATGGAGAGCTACACGGACAAGAAAAAGTCGTTTTTTGACAAAAAGTGTCGGTGAAAAAGTGCTCGTCTGAAGCGTCCTTTAATAACAAGATTTTCAAAAAATATGTAAAATTGGTTTGGTTTTATATATATATATATATATCATACATATGTATAAAGATAGATCTACAAATACGATCACATAAAAAGGCATCTCAAATATGCATAAAAGCGATAGAAACACGGCAACAGCAACAACAACAACAACAATATAATATCAAAATATATGAATATTGTGTCAACAGTTCTTGAAGTACTATAATATATTGCCGTGGGCAATTAAAATATGCCAGGAGATATATGCCTTATAATCACATCAAAATCTGCGCAGGCACAAAAACAATAAACTGCCATAAATATTTGCTATAACAAAAGCAACAACAGCAAAAACAACATGAATTAAATAATCAGCAGCAGCAGCTAAACAAATTTGAGAGCTACCAAATCGTAAATAAAACTACAATAAAAATTGCAATAAATTATGCCACATATAGAATGACGATCCGTTGGATCCGTTGATATAGAATTTGTATCTAAGTATGTTACTATGTATGTACATATATGTATCTAGATACAATATCTTTTGATCATCATCATATTCTGTCCATTTCTTGAAGCATGTCCGTCCATCTGTCCGTCTCTTCTCCTCCTCTCTTGTTTCTCTCGTTTCCTCCATCTAAAGTTTTGTCGCACATGCTGCCTAATCACAAATTGCTTTTAGCCAAAACCCCAAAGTGGTAACACAGAGAAGGGTGAGGGGTAAGGGGGTTGTTCATGGGATGACTGAACAAATTGGTCCACATAGTTCTTCAGTCTGTTGATTAATGAGACACAATCTTTTGAACCTAAACTAATCTACTTCATACTCATATTGTATCAGAAATACTTTGCACATTTTATATATGTACATGATATGTTAGGTTAGGTTCAACATTGACATTTCATCAATAAATAATGCTGACTTTTTCCAGACAATAAGGCATAAACGAATTTCTTAGTTCTGTCATTAGATTCATATAATGCTTTTTTTATGTGTGGCTGCTTCCTAACTTCGTTAACTTCGTCAGGTGAGCAGGCGCAGCGGCCATGTTTGTTTCGGTATGTTTTGAATAGGCGCGTTGTAAGTGTGAAAGAGACAGCTGCGGAAGTGAGATGTGTTTTCGCATTTGCTATCCTGTTCGTTTGTACATAGTAGTGTAAACCTAAAATAGTTGATGAAAAGTAAACAACTCGATGCCTTTTCAACAGTCATTTATTGATTGACTAATTATTCAACTCATATAATATCTCGTAAAATTGTAGTAAGACATATTATCGTTAATTTGATTATCATCAATTTAGTTTTAATTCTCTTGCTTATTATATGTAGTTTATGCTTCAGATTAGCGGTGGGCACGAAATCTGAATTCGGGAGCACTACAACAAAAACTACCACAACATCAACAAGAACAATATTTTTAGAGTCTACCTACTTTGTCGATCAGCCAAGTCGCGAGTCTTTTGTGCGATTTTACGGCGCCTAATAGGCAGAAATAATGTTGGGAGCAGCAGCTACTTAGCTCCCGGAGCCCATGCGTGCCCACCGCTGTTCATATAGAAAGATCTTTTGAAATCATTAAATATGACCTGTTTTTTTTTTTTTGAAAGATGCCCAAAATTGAATGCCATTGAATCAACGCGAAGATTGTTATCTTGTAATTTAGCCGTAAATCTCTCATATTTACCATGAAATGATCGTATAATTCTCATATTTTAATTCGCGCCAAAGAAATTTAATTTTAATGAGCAATTTAGTCGAGCAAAATGAAGTAAAAACAAACAACAGTGCAATTATAGTATTTAATACGGCGCAACAAATATTTATTACATGCTGCATTTACGGCTAGTGTGTGTAACTTGTGTGTGTGTGTGTGTGTGTGGGTGGGTGTAAGTGTGTTGTTGTTTGGCTTAGTGAACGATATTGTACAATGTACATACATATTTTTATTCAGTTTTAAAATCGGGCCGCCTTCTTTGGCCGCAAAAGTCGCTGGCGACCCAAAATAGATGCGGCCGCCAACTTTTTAACGGCCTGCAACTTTTTATGGCAAATAAAACAAATGCTAACAAATCAAATCTAAATCTAAATGCGCGAAATGAATTTCTAAAATCTTGAAAATTTCACATTCATATTTTTATTTATTATTTTTTCTTTTTTTGCAAAGATATGATAGTTTTGCCAACTCACGACGAGAAAATACCCTGTGTTGAGATGCTGATTATCATATCCCCTCAAAGTTTTTTGCCACAAAATTTACTTTAAAAATAAATGAATCCTTATAAAACATTCGGAATAAAGAATAATTTTGCAAATATAAAATAAAAATAAATATACAAAAATATTATGGACTTTAAACTTTTAGTTTTAAATAAACATAAACCATTTTAATGGTCTCTGCTTTTAGGGGACGTACAATCAATAGGAAAAATATAACATGATTTTACCATTAGAAATATCACAAAATTATCGAAATTGAAGTTACATCAAATTTATTTATCTTAGATCTGTTTGTGCGGAAATTGTATTGATAGTTCATCCTTACCATTTGATATCAACGAACACCTTTATTCTACCAAACTATCGATAGTAATATTGTCAAATAACATAAACAACTAATAATCCTTTTTTTATACAATTTATGCATTATTAATTATTTATTTTGAAAGTGTACTTACTGCATTAAGGCTGTTATTTCCATAGATTTTTTAAAATCATAAATACTATCGATACTATCGATATTTAATTTGTTCAAAGAGTTGAATATGATCGTACCTATCACCTGCCATCTGGTGCATGCCATATCACCTAGTCAATATGCCCGCTGTTAGCTTATTTATGTAGTCATACACAGAAAAAAAAGCCATTCTAAAATCAAGTTTAAAATACTTCATTTAAGCATGCATTTTTTAAGTATGTATTCAGCAATAATCTGTATAATTATGCCTGTACCAAAAAAAAAAAGAAATTTAAAAAAAGGGGGGAAAAAAAAATAAGAAAAAACATTTTAATTAATAAAATTTGTCTAGCCTGAATTACACAATTTCAGCATTGAATTTGGGATTGAAAAAATCAAGTATTTCATACTTGGTTTAAGAAAATCCGAGATTAGCTAACTTCTGACAACGTTTCGGATTAAATTCCGGCTAAATATCCCGGAGTGTTTTTTTTCTGTGTATGCCATAAAGAGCTCAGAATTATGATAATAACAATAAAAAGCAACTTTTGCTGACATTGGGATTAGAAAACGTTTTGACAAATCGCTGCTAAAGCCAACAATCCTCCGCATGGGTGCAAATGTGTGTCTGGCATTTCGAAATGTTCAAAAATAAAGGTGAGAAAGAAAAGACAGACACGAGTCTTTAGTATGTACGAGTATGTATATATATTTTAATTGATTATAAATATATAAATAATAAAAAAAAAATACGTGACGAGACGAGACAAAGACAAACAAAACAAAAACAAATACAATACAAATGAACTGCTGTCGAGGATGGTAAGGGCACAAAAAATAGCGAGTAGCAGCATTAAAAAGTTGAAGCTGCCTCCAATGTTTTTTAGGCCTGTTCCGGGTCAGCAACTTGAGCGGCAGCCACTTCTCCCTCGGCTGCAAGGGCGGCCAGAAGTTTATCAGCCTCGGCTGCCTTGAGCTCAAGCTCAGCGAGCTGGCGTTGTTTCTCGGCCTGCTCCTGCTGCTTCTTGGCCCGTCGCTCCTCCTCCTTGTGCAGCTGCGTTTCCAGCTGAGTGCGCAGCAGGGAATCGCCCAGTCCCAGCTTATCCATGACCTGTGTTATGTCGCGACTGTAACGCAATCGTGTGCCGGACACCAGCTCCTCATTGCAATCCTCGCGACCTTGGGCCAAACGATTTAGGACACTCAGCTTGGCATCGATCACCACATAATTGCTATTGGGTATGAAGCTGTCGCTCTTCTCGTTCAGATAGTGCACCAAGGTGCGCAGCGAATTCGAATTGGCCTTGGCATTGATGGCACCGCTGGCAAAGTCCTGGGACTTCATCATCTGGGCATGCGTGGATTTCTGCTTGCACACCAGACAATTCCAATTCGGATGCGGTAGTCCAGTTATTTCCGGCACCACCAAGCCACTGCAGTTGGTGTCTCGACAGTAAAGACCCGATATAAAGGCGCCCTTCTCCTGCAAATAGACAGAATCGCACGAAATTATTTAAGCTTCACAATTGATTTTCTCAGCGACCTTAACTGTTGTAAGTTTTAAAATCAAAATTGCAAATTAACAATTATTTTTAATTTTTACTTAAAAAATCAAATATAATCACTTAAATTTAATTTTTAGTTAAAAGTTGTGAAATAACACTTATTTCTGATTTTTTCAATAAAATTAAAAAATAAGAGTTATTTTTGATTTTTATCTTAAAAGTTACAAATAACAGTTATTCCGTAAATTTTATTTACAAGTTCAAAAAACTACAAAATAAGTGTTATTTCACAACTTTTATTTACAAATTGAACTTAAATGATTATTATTGACTTTTTAAATAAAAGTTAAAAATAAGAATTAAACTTGATTTATATCTTATAAATTGAAAAGACAAGTTTTCGTCTGATCACATTGATTTTTTTTTAGTTGAAATTAGCATTCACAACTCTTAATTACAGTCACGGGATTTTCTCTTTTCATTCCTATTTTAATACCATCAAATAAATTATTTATAAAAAAACAAGTTCATATTATTATTTGTAAGTAAGTAAAATATAATTAAAAATTGTGAAATGTATGCAACTATTTTTTGAAACTTTTTTTAAAGTTGCGATTCATAATCTGCTTCAGATTGAAATACACGTATTGGCCAAGTTATTTCAGCTATAAATTTCTGACATTCCTTTCAACAGATGCGCTAAAAATACGCCAGATAGATATGTACATATCTATCTATCTATCTTTCTATCTATAAGTATATCTATCTATATATGCACGATTCTATGCAGATCATAAATAAATTGACACATAAAAAACATGGTGCTTATTATTAACGAATTGTATGGAAGAGCAAGAGATCTTTTTGCTCGCTACAGATTGACAAAATCCAACATGGATTCTCAAGAGCTTTAGAGCATGATCATGATCGCGATCATGCCCCGTTTCGAAGGTTAGACACGTCATCGTTTCTTTAACTCAATTCACCCACAGTTTTTGCTTTGAGCTCCGAGGTCTTTGAATATTTTTGCTAATTTGGAATCCATAAATTTCAACGATAAGTACGACAGTAATAAATTAATTGTGTACAATTCTTTGAATTATGAATTCTGTTCACTTTATACAATATAGATTTTCATCTGTTGCATATATATGCATATAATTTTGACTAGGAAGTCCATAAGTCTCGACGAGATTCGAGTACCTCAAGACTTTTCAAATCATTAGAACTTAAGTTTAATATTTTCATGCTATTTAAATTTTCATAAATGTTAACTATTGGATATGTAAAATCGAAATTGTAACACATTAAAAAGACTGAACCATCTGAATCAAGTCAATTTGGTCAGTTTATGGTGTTATCGATTTACATTTCATAGTGGGAAATACACGGATGGTTTGATGTTATTATCAACTAATTAATTTTGACACAATTTAAACATGTGCCCCATATACCCAATATTAAGACTAATACATGTAAAATATATTTATATTGTTCAAATGTAAGTTAAATGATTTATCGATAGTTTTTTATCTATCAATAAATAAGTAATATTGAAAATACTAATTAACAAAATTTATATATTTATTTATGAATCAGCATTTGAACTTATCAAATACGATATTTACTTTACCATACTATCGATAGTTTTACCCAACGCACATCTCTAATACTTATAGTTGTCTAAGGGAGCAGCAGTGGGCACGCAATGGCTCTATGAGCCAGCCGCTGCCCACCGCTGGTCTAAGACCCTTAAAACATTTGATCTAAAGTTCAGTGAACCGCAAATGAACTTGAATTCATTCTGACCACACACCCTTCTGCCACACCCACACACACACGCACACTTAAGCGCCATGATGAGCAATTTGACAATTAATGGAAGCATTTAAATAGCTTTTAATGATAGAGCCAGGCCACTTTGTAAGGCAGCATCAAAAGAACGACGAGCGAATGTCAAATCCAAGACTATTGTAGACGTGCTCTATATGCGGCATTCATCTCTGACCGTGGCCAAGAAATAAAGCTATATATACATATGAAATATGCCAATAAAAAAATTAAAAGTCATAAAACGCGCGACAAATGCACAGAGCGAAAGAGACAGAGACAGAGAGGGAGACAAGGGACAGAGACAGATAGAGGTAGAGACAAGATGAGGAGGGAAGAGAATGTTGATGATTATAGATCAGTGTGAAATTAAATCAAATCAAATATGTATGTACATGAATAGCTAAAATAGTATCTAAAGAAATGTATCTAAAGATGCATAGATACACTCAAAAAAGATACAGATACAGTTGATATATTTTGAAGGCATGCGAATTTCTATTTGAAATATTTATGCAAATTAAAAGCTTTTGGAATCGAAATACATATTTATTTGTGATTTAATTGAATTGCCTTTGCTGTTAAAAATAACACACACAATCGGATATTTTTATTGTTGTTGTTGTTGTTGATATATTTTTGTTGGCTTTGCGCGTTTTGCAGTTTGCCACTTGTTGCGTCGCTGGAAGCGGAATCAATTTATGGCCGGGCCAACAAAAATAATAACAACAGCACATTTACTACGGCAACAACAGCAAATAACAGGAACATCAACAGCAACAACAAACAGTCTGTGTGTCTATGTGTGTGTGTGTGTGTGTGTTTAATTGCTTTCGGATGAATTGTGATGGGCACAGGAAATCCTTAATGTGCATTATTTTCATTCTTTGCTGCAAAAATGTAAAAAAAAAAATAAATAAAAATGAATATAAATTTGGCACGCCACAGATTTGATACCCTGACAATTTGCGACTGACGAATCCTATAATATAGCAGTCCGATTTTGGCCGAATTCAATACCAAATACACAATTTGTGGCTTAAATATCTAAAAAAAAAAACAACAAAGTTCTTTATGCAAAAAGTTGATTTTCGACTGATCTTTTCTACGGCAGCTATATGATATTTATTTATTTATTTAGTGTCAACTAAGTAATCTTGAAAGTAAGTATTATTAAATTACTTGAAATTAAATTTAACTGAAATGCTAAATAATTAAAAATCTGGGCGTACTCAAAAATGTTTGAAATGATCCAACATTTATTGCAAGGATTTTTTGAAAGAGAAGGTATGATTACAAGGCGGGAATATATTGATTTGATTGAAGTCAAATTTTTTTAATTTTTTAAGTTACAATACCAAATACGCAATCTGTAAAATAGTTTAAATATTTTCATAAGCAACCTAGTTTTCTATACCAAAAGTTGATTTTTGTCAGAAGGTTTCTATGGTAGATATATAAAATTGGCATCCGATCTCGAGCTTCCAGATGCACTTGTTTTTAGCTTAATAATTGTTAAATAGCCGAAATTGCTGTACGAATAATTTTTGATCGATTTTAGACGCTAGTTTTTTGGTTTTCTTGTTATACTGCTTGTTAATATAAAAGTAATGGTTATATTTTTTTTGTTGCAGTTTTAAACCCAAAATAACTGCTTTAATTTTTTTGGTTTACTATGAAAATCGAACTTATTAAAGTATATAAAGTACCTTAAAACTGCGACTCTAATTTGCATAGAAACGAATGTCGAATCAGGTCGGCGTTCTGTTTAAGAATATATACCCTTTAATAAGGTCTGGCAAGTGAAGATTGACCTTTGATGAGTCGTAGCGATCTATTCAATAATAATATGCGCAATTTATGTTGCCCCGTTTTCAAGTTACCTCACAATGCACAATAACAAAACAAACACACATTACATTGCACACTCTATCTACACACATACAGAAATACACTTACACCCTCTACACACACACACACACACACTCACACAGTTGGTATTTAGTTGAACAAGTGGCAAGTAGTTTATACAGCTGCTCGATCAATCAACACATTGAATTGCCCAGCGATTGAGATGTGATATTCTGATGGAATATCGCGATTTCTTTTTTCGGCCACACTCAATCAAGTCAAAACTGTGAGAATACTTTTTGCACCCAAAATATCATTGTTGCAATTGCAATTTGTGTTAACTATCAAGCGATCCCATAAATTGCGGCAACTGCAGACGCCACTTGACTGATAGATACCCTATCTTTGTACAGCATTTTCTGTGCCGAAACTTGAACAATATTAAAGAATTGACTGCAACTAAATGTGCCTCGATAATTTATGTTTTATCTTTGGAATTGCGAAAGTTAATCAGAAAATTAGAAAATTAATGATAATATACGAAAATCAATTCACAGCGATTAGCTTCGACACTATCAAGATTTATTATTAGAAAGGATAATAATATTTTAAAATTAGAGTTCAGCAATAAATATTAATGTACTTAATTTCCTATAATTGAATAGAAAATATAAATTGAAATTTTGCAAGACTTTTAATTTGACTAGAAACTTGCAGATTTTTTACTGTTTTTGCATTGAAAATCATCGTTTCTAAACTGAAGTCTGATCTGAATTTCATCTGAAGATTTGAAATTTTGAAATTTTGGAAATTCGTTTTTTAGAGTATCTTTTATCTTAATATAACTGTTTTCTGTTTAATATACTTTACTTTCATTTAAGATTGCAGACTTTCATCTTTAGAAACTAGATGACTTATTCTTGCAACTTCAACTATAAAAATATTTTTTTTTCGCCTTTTTGATCTCAATATATCACCTTTATCATTATCAAATCTCAATTAGAATTTTTCGAAAAAATAATAGGTTATTTGTTGTTCAAAAGTCGTGTATGTTTTTAAAATTTCGCATTTTAGTTGCTTGCATTTATTAAATCTTAACTTAAGATTCTTAAGTAAAGAAATAATTTGAAATATAAAAAATCTTGGACTGGTTTTATATTAAAGATGTGTGTTCTCTCAAAATACGCTTGATTTGGGTAACTCAATTCAGTCTCAAGTTTTACGAAAAAATTTGTATTTTTTCTTAATCGAATCTCTTTGAATCTGCTCATTTTTTACTTAAGCTATCTTAAATATAATCTATCAAATTTTTGTCAAATTGAATATTATCAGATAATTTTATAAAAATGTAAGATTTGTTATTCTTTTTTCAATGATTTGATCTGGAGTTATAAAATAACTAAACCATCTCCAGTTGTCAAACTTTAAGTAGGTATTTCACACAAGATCTCTCCAGTTTGCTTTAACTTTCTTGAGATGTGTAGTTGGAGTAATCTTACCGTTGAATCGGAGCAACGTGGACACTTGCAAGTGAAGCCCTTCTTCATCTTGAGGTAGAGATGTCGCGCAATGTTGCCGGTGAAGAGTTTCGTATACGTTGTGGTTATTTCCTCGCCCTCCAGGATATCGACAGCGGCACGCACGATCATATTGTTGGTCTTCTCATCGAAGGTGTAGTACGAATTGGGAATGCAATCGTGATTCATGACGCCAAAGAGCGGATAGAGGGCGCGAAAATTAAACTCGGGATTGTCGGTGGTGCGATCATTTGTCTTATCAAATCCATTCGTTCGGAGCACGGCAACGGTGCGATTCATGATCTCCACGATCTTCTTGTCGGCGGGAAAGTTCTTAAAGCACTTGGCCGCATTTCGCACCTCGGTGCGATGATTGTTATCCAAATTCGCCTGCAGGCAGTAGATCAAATCGCGTTGATCTTTCGTCAAATTGATCGCGCGCGCGACACACAACAGGCGAATGATCACAGAGTTGGCCACATCCGGTTCGTTGGGACCCCACGACTTGAACATATCGCAATCGGTCTTGTGCTGTTTCTTCTTGGCGCACAAACTGCAAACGGGCAGACCGCATCCCTGGCGGCACATGAATCTCGTGTCGGGCAGCACTTTGAAGCACACGCTGCACGAGTTGAGCGAATCCTCCTCGTGGGCAGCCAGCCCAATCAGCAGCGGACTGTCCTGGAAGATGATCTCGCCCCGCTTCAGGTGACGCGTGGCCATCACGCCCCGGCCGGCGATCTTCGAGACGCCCACCTCCCAGGCGGGATCCTTATCCTTGAACGGCGCCAGATGCAAGTCCAGCAATTCCGACGTGCGTTTCGGGCAAATCATTGTCAAGCTTTTTCTTTACTTTTCTTTTTTTTTTTTGGTTTTCACTTGACACTTTTCAACACACAAGAAATCACAAACAAAAACAAAAAATCAGTTACGATTCCCGCTTTCAGTTTTTTTTTAATTTTTGTATTAAAAATTACAAAAAAAAAAGAATACAATAAAATCAGTTTAAATTTCTGCTTTAAGTTAAATAATTTAAATGTGTTTTTGGTTTTTTGTCTGTTTAAATATTTTTTGATCTTGATTTGATTGTCGCTTTTTCACTTTAATTATCTTATTAATATTTTTTGCTCAATCTTCTGCTTTCGGTTCGTTGTTGGCGCGTATTTCGCGGCTGCCGTTTGCAAACTGTCGCCGTTTTCCAGCTTTACATGATTTTTATGTCGGAAAATGTCGGAAAATGTTTTCGCACAGCAGCCGAAAATTCATTTGGCATTTCGGCTGCTTGCCACGAGGCATCTTCCGGCGATGAGAGAAGCGGAGAGGAGAGCAGAAAAGTTCTCATTATTGAAGAGATTGCTCATTATGATGATCGTGCTAATGATGACTCTCTACTCTCGATAAAACTATAATTAAAAATTAATTAAAGGTGTTAAAAGGCGTTCGACTAAGGAAATTACTTTCCTCCTTTTACCCTTTGGTTCAACGTGCAGTTGCTGACGACTGAATACCCTGTCTTCCTCCGCATTATCAAAGATGTGTGTTAACTTTATTTTTTATACCCATTACATAAAAAATAAGTCAAAAGAGATATTGTATTCGTATATATATTCTTGATCAGCAGCAACAGCCGAGTCGATATAGCCATGTCCGTCTGTCTGTCTGTGTGAGCGCCTAGATCTCAGACACTATAATTAATTATCGTTATCTATTAGTTAAAGCTATCCTCCTACTTAGCCTATCACGCTTATTTCACATCTAAAAACAAATTGTTTTTAAGCCTTTAAAATTTAATATTGATGAATCCTAAATATTATTTAATGTCTGTGTAGATTTTTTTGTACCACAAGCTTTTTTTTGCTGAAAAATTCTTTAGAAATTTGAAAATATTGAAAAATAATCATATGAAAAATCGACACAAATAAAAAAAAAAAAAAAAATTGACTTATTCGGAACTAAAAATTAAAAAAATTACACCAAAAATTATATATCCATAAATACTATAGATATTGTTGTATAAATAATTCGCTTAAATGCACATTGACACACAATTGTCCAAAATTTAAAGTAAGTTATTAGAAAATCAAATTTTTTCAGATTGAATCATAAATCATAAACTAAGTATATTACTTTATAAATCTGAAGATTCTATGCAATTTACAAAAATTTTTAGCTTCACACTTGGTTTGTGACTGAAGTAATATACCCCTGCTTTGGTAGTGTGTAGGGTATAGAAACTCTTGAGACAGCTTGAACTGCTGGCGGTCATGAATTGAACGAGTGCAAACCGCTTTCAAAGGCGGAGACAGAGAGAGGCAGAGAGGGAGAGAGGGAGAGAGCGAGGGAGAAAGTGCAGCTATACACCTACGCCTCAGTAGCGGATAGAGGTGTGGGTGTTTGGAGGGGGGAGGTGGGAGGTGGGAGGGGGATCGTCACACTTAGTAGGCAAAGCGGATTACAAGTGTTAAGCGCAACGATCTGGCAAGATTAACAGTGTCAGCATCCATAGCTGACAGCGACGGCTGCAAATGTCTATTGCTGGATGGATTGATGTATTTACATACATAGGAATGTACATGCACACACACACACAGTGGCTCACAGCTTATTTCAACCAGCACAAAAAGCAACTTTATTCAAAACCTTCAATTACAAATAACTAAAATACAAACCAAATTAAAAATATTTAATTTGAAAATATTGAAAATTACTTGACAATTTTTGAGTTTTTGTAAAATTAACTTTTCAACGTTTATCCTCGATTTTTTTTTTAATGTTTTGATACAAAAAGTTTCTCTAAACCAGCGGTGGGCATGAAACCTGAATTCGTTAGAAGCCGCTGGCTCCCGGAACCATTGCGTGCCCACCGCTGCTCTAAACAATTCTAATAGTGACTGCAAAAAAAAAATTATAAAAATCTCTTCGCTAGTATATTTTATGATTTTTTGAAAATAGCTAAAAATTACTATTTTAGCCACTTTTTCTTCCTTTTCATTAAAACTTACATAAAGTTTGTCAATACAAAGCAAAAGAATGAACATGAGTTCAACTTCATTTTGTGTTGTCAACGCGCCGATTGTGTCTTCAACTGTTGACACAAAGTATTTACACTATGTTGATGTTATTCGCATTGTCAATCTACTGTCAACGCAACAGTTGATCAAGTTGACAGCTGTTCGCACTAGGATTGACTAAGTTGACATCAACGTTGGCTTGTTTATCAACTAGTGTAAATGTTGCTTTTTGTGCTGGTTGAAATAAGCTGTGAGTCACTGTACAAATGTACATACACACATGAATATGCCCCATCCCTAAAGTGACTCGAGTCCGAACCCGGATCGGTTGAATGTCTGAAATGTGGCGGGCCAGTTGAATGGTCGCCCCAAGTCCCAAGCGGGACGGTGGCATCGTCACGGATTTGTGCAATTTTGACAGCCTTCTGGAGTTGCGCCAAAAAATGTCGCAGCGAATGGAGCGATACGACGGCTGAAAAGAGTGCGGAGGGAACAAGGAAGGGGATGGGAACGGGAATGGGGATGGGGATGGGGATGGGAACTGCAGCCATGAGTATGTACATACATATGTATGTACATACATTCGACTACAGTGGAAAGTTTAAATCATTTGACATTCCTCTCGACTTGTCTTTTGATCAAGCAATCCGCAATTAATCGTCGGGCCCGTCACATAATAATGTCTGATATATTTGCATACTAACTTACCTGTAATTACTGTCGCGCCCCATCGGGCATGACATGACAGCTCTCCCAGGAAGCAAAACACCATCGACCAGATAATCTATTTTGGATTTAAGCACAAATGCATGCATAGATTCATATAGCACATATGTATTGTACGTGGGATGTATGCATTTATAGAGACAAACAATATCAAGTTGATTTAAGCAATTGCAAAGAATATTTTACTTTTTAAAACACGATTTAAAATAATCCACATACTTTTAGCAGTGTTGCCAACTTTTGCTTGAAAAAAAGCTGTTTTTGACAAGAGGAAAAGAAAGAAAGAAACTGTTGTTATTCAATAGATGTGAATAATTTCATCAATGTTGTCCTCAATCTCCTGATTTTCATTATCATATAATAATCCCGATCCTATCATCCGTAGGAATTTTTTGGGATAATTTTTCTTTCAAAAATGCGAGATTTGACGGAGAAAAAGCGAATCTAGCACCACTGATTGCACTATGCATTTTTGACTGAAATGGAATCACAGTGGTCATGTTAATCATCGATACCCATCACGATACTTTGCTTTCGACTTCAAGCATTGATTGAAAGGCACCTTTGCTTTAATTGTCATTGTCATAAGAAGATTCATTCATTAATCATTCGAAAGTCGGTCAGTCAACTTGAATTGTTCCGTTTCCTTTTGCAATCTGTAAGTTCTGTTCGCAATGGTGAGTTGAGTTGGGCATCACGATTTAGACAGTTGTGAATTTGTCTATTGTCCTGCAGGCAAACTACAAGCCGCTTTCGGTCAAGTTAAAGATTCCGACTCGCGTCCAGCCCGAGGTGCATCCGCCCAGGGGCAAGGAGGGTGTCTACACCAACAAGATGCATTATCTGAACAAGCATCTGCTGCGCAAGTTGGGGGCTCAGGAGTGCGCCGCTCCCTTCATGGAGCCCGTGGACTCCGAGGCCCTCAACGTGCCCACCTACTACACTACAATTAAGCATCCCATGGACGTGGGCACCATCATGCAGCGGGTGGAGAACAGGTACTACCACAGCGCGATTGATCTAATCAGAGACCTGAAGCTGGTAGTCACCAACTGCTACACCTTCAACCGACCCTACTCCCAAGTGTACCGCAAAGGCGTCCAGCTGGAGAAGTTCGTGCGCAAGGTGCTCCAGAAGGTGCCACCGGGCGAGGAGTTGCCCTACGCCAAGAGCCCCGAAACGTCCCGGGTGCAGCTGCAGTGCCGGGCGAAGCTGAAGCGGCTGCTAGAAGAGACTAAGCAGATGAAGGAGCTGGAGCGCGGGTTCTTCCACGGCAAGTGGATGGCTCTCGGCCGCGAGCTGGAGAAGAAGCGCCCGCGGACCGTGGAGGATTTTGACAATCGGGTTGTAAATGCTCTCAAGGAGTGCCGCAATCGGGCCAAGAACATCTTCCAGCGCTACGACAACGAGATCAACCAGCCCGGGGCACTGGACGACGAGGGCAAGCACGTCCCAGTGGTCAGCGAGAATGTGCTCCAAGTGTTTGGGCCAGACGACTGGCCTCGTCGCAATCCGCATCTCAGGTGGCAGGACACTGTGATCAGCGCACTCGACTATTCGGTTCGCTCTCTGAAGGCAGCTCTGGACAAATGTGCACGGGATCACAAGGCAGAAAAGAAGAAGGGACTGAAAGTGGACAAGTCGGAGAAGCGGGGAGCGAAAAAAAAGGTGTTGAAGGAAGATAAGCGGAAGGAGCAGAAGCAAATGGGTCACAAGAAGTACCAAGGGCAGGACGATGAGAAGAAAAAGAAGGAGGAGAAGCTTTCCTATAAGGTTGGCAAGATATTGATGAGCGCCAAGATTAGCGCCCAAGGCAAAAGACTCTTTCAGACAAATCTAGTTGAGTCCTCCGATGACGAGGATGGGGAAGGGGAAGAGAAAGGTGACGGGCAGCCGAATTTTGTGAGCGTCGAGGAGCGTCAAGCTCTTAAGATTCAGTTCGAGAGATTGTCTCCAGAGTCCATGTACTCGATAATGCACATGATTGAGCAGTCCGAGAATCGCTCGGGCAGCAACGTCGATCGCAAGTTCGACGTCATGAACTTCAGTCGCGGCACCATAAAGCTCCTGAAGAAGGCCATGGATGCTGACAAGCGTCCGAAGAGAAGGAGCTTCAAGATCCCAGCCAAACGAGGTCCCAAGCCGAAGCCGAAGCAGGAGAAGCCTCCAAAACTTACTTTGCAACAGCACAGGGAATTGGCGATGGAAAAGGTGCTCAGGAACAGGCGAGGTGATGCTGGTAATCTTCGCCGGGAGAACTCGAGCCTGTTTCTGAAGAGGCTATCATCCGCTAGGAAGCAGGAGATAAAGCCCTCAAGGCTTACCTTGAAACAGCGCAGTGAATTGCAGCTTAAGGCCAAGGAGATGAAAGCGGGTCTCGGGAACAAGCCAGGCGATGCTGGTAATTCTCGCCAGAAGGACTCGAGTCTGTCTCTGACGGGGTTACCATTCACTAGGAAGCAGAAGATGAAGCCCCCAAGACTTACCTTGAAACAGCGCAGAGAATTGAATAAGGAGATGGAAACGAATCTAGGGAACAAGCCAGGTGATGCTGGTAATCCTCATCGGGAGGACTCGAGTCCGTTTCTGATGGGGCTACCATTCGCTAAGCCCAAGGGACCTGCTCAATATTATCAGCAGTAATTAACGAGAATATTATGTGAGTTGAATAATTCGACAATCAATAAATGACTGTTGAAAAGGCATCGAATTCTTTACTTTTCATCATGCCCTTCATTCATTTTATGCTTACACCACAATGTACATACGAACAGGACAACAAATGCGAAAGCACATCTCACTTCCATAGCTGTCTCTATCACACTTACAACGCGCCTATGCAAAACATACCGAAACAAACATGGCCGCTGCGCCTGCTCACTTGACGAAGCCTGCAAACAGAGAGCGCGCTGAGGCGAAGATGAAGGCAAAGACGAAGCTGAAGACAAATTGCTTGTTTTGCGAGTAAGCTAATATGTACATAAGTGTACATAGTGCGAGATGAATTAGTTGCGCTTTCGTTATAATAGTGCCTATGGATTTTTCATCAGTTGATGAACTGATGTTACACGAATAAGATATATTAACCACTTATCGATAAATTATTCAATCAAATTAAATTTAAGTTTTCTTATCGAATTGATTAAATATGTGAACTTTAGTTTAATAAATTGAGTCTGATATACATTTATTTAGATATATACATACATACGTATTTATAAGTTTGAGTCACGTGCATCGACAAATTGTCAGTATTATGCCAAATGAATGACAAACACACAATTTTCGATAGGAAAAACAACTTGCAAATTGACTTTCGCCCATGTCGCGAACGTGTCCTGTTTGCACTGTTTTCATTGCAATCCCCTGCCACTCCCCCCTCCCCTACCCTGCGGGCCACCTAGTGACGATTCGTGCTGACCATTTGGTTTAGCAAATTGGCTAAAAATGTTGCCAATGCGAAAGATTTTCGTTGCCAACAACAACATCAACAAAACAACAAAAACATATTCACATAGAAAATAAAAACAACTTTAATTTAATAAAATTGAAATAAATGCCAAACAAATCAAGCGAGCGAGTCGTGTATACATTTGTTGTTGCACTGTTATTATTAATTGCACTGTTACACTGTTGTTGCACTGTTATTATTAATTGCAATGCAACAACAAAACACTCGTAATGTAATATAATAAAATTAACAAATGGCAAATACCTTGCGAAATTCTTATGCCATGCAATGTATACGTTTAAATCTATGTACATATGTATGTATGTATGCATGTGTATGCTACAGCTATAGGAAAAGCAAAGACTTTTCTTTTTGGCCTTTTCACGCGCTTGCGTTACGCGCCGTTGACAATTCAAAATTTGGCGCCAGCGCCATTCCAATTCCCATCGCCATGTCATCGTCCATGTCAAAACTTGTCGCCCTAATATCGCAACACTGCAGACCTGCCTGCCTCCCTCTCTCTCTCCCTCTCTCTCTCTTTCCAGCCCTGTCTTGGACTATCTCGCTCCACTTGCATACCTAACATGTTGGCAACGCTTCCGCTGGCTCAAAAAACACCCATAACTAGAAGGAAGTGCTGCAGTCGAGCAAACTCGCTGTGTACAACCCTGTTCTAGTTCTCAAATTCTTTTAGATCTAGGCGCTCACACAGACGGGCAACAGTGACAGGACAAACAGTGTACCACTAATGTCTTCATACTCCCTTCATCTTCCATTCATTTAAATTCCGCTTAAATGATACAACAAATTTTTAAACCCATTAAGTACCCACTAACAATTTTCAATTTTTGTAAGTCTACTTTTTCAACTGTTTTCGTCGGTCTCAAACAAAAAATATTTTGATGGAGAAAAATTCTTCAAATAATTCTAAGAGTGACTGAAAACAAATTTTTCATAAAACCTCCTGGCTAATATTTTTTATGATTTTTTGCAAATTCCTAAAAATTAATATTTTAAGTATTTTTTCCTGATTCTTACATAAAAAGTGGCTTTTTAGCAATTTTCAAAACATCAAAATAAATACTATTTTTTTTATTTCTTTTAAAAAATTCGAATTTTTCAATGGGTACTTAATGTGTTAAGGAAATTTTTGCATCATTTGAATGGAATTTAAACCACCTTTCCAAATTAATTTTTTTTTACTATGAAGACTTGACTTACAAACAGAGCTCGCAAATAACAGTTGACCGTTTTTCCCATTGCGATCTACTCACGAAAATAATTTGTAAAAACTTCAATACTTCAATTATGTGCACATATTTTTATTTATTTATTCTGAATTTAACTTAACAACTAACAATGAATTCAAATGCTCTGCACTTATTGAACTACGTTGTTCACTTAAAATGAAATGAAGAGCTGAAAATACCCTTTCTACGGACACTTGAGTGGCCGGTGTAGCCAGCACAACCTGTGCGAGTGCACTCAGCTGTGACGACTGCACCTTTAGTTCATTAAGGAACTCTAAAAAATTTTTATTTAATGCTAAACGACCATACATTTGGGTAAAGTTTTCTATGTCAGCATAAATTTTGAAGCATACAAACGCAAATGAGATTTATTTTCTTCGCTTACGTCAAAACTGTCAGGGAATAACCAGTGCAAAAGGGGAACAAATAGATTGTTCACTGAGCGAAGACCGATTCGTTCAAAATACTATGTGAACGGTTCATCTCTGACTCTTTGCTCAAAAAGTCAGTAAATGAGAGTTATTTTTGAACATTTTGAAAGGGTCAACTGTTATTTGCAAGCTCTGCTTACAAAGGAAAAAATATGTTGTACGCATAGTTTTTCTGGCTAGTGTATGTGCTCTGCCACGCCTACTTTTGTCTGTTACGCACGTTTTTTTTCAAATAATATATATATGTATATACCTTTTATACTTTTTAAGTACAGGGTCTTTAAATAATCTAGAAAATCATACATACATATGTATGTATGTATGTATGAGTATAAAAAGCAATTCACACACAACATACGCTTACACACGTCGCGTGGGTCGAAATTCAACATATCGCTGTAAATGCCCGAACACAACAAGTGACTATGACTGTCAAGAATTGCTCGACTAAGCATACCCTGTCATTAATTGCAAGACTTTAAATCGTATTTAAATATTGCACAAAGAAAGCCGTTATCGCTTAACACTTTACATGCTATCGATAAGTCCTTGAAGTACGATAGATAGTTCGATAACGATCAAAACATACATACGTTCTAAAACTGCAGTTTAATTTGCATGAAAATTGATAGGAAATTAATTAAATTTAAAGCTCAAAAATGTAACATATTAAGACAATAGTCTGATATTGCCGTCTGCGCACTTGCCAGCAAGGATATTCGAAACCAAAATAATATTTTGCAATTTATTGCACACAAAAAATATCTATGAAAATTTGCTGAAAACTTTGTGAATGCAGCTCGCCATGTGGCTGTTTTTAATTTTCAGAGTCAATTAAAAATTGTTAATTTTACTTATAATTTTAAGGTAGCAAAATGCGATGCGACCGACGCCAACGATGGCGACCACAAAAACCAAAACCAAATGCAGGAACAACAACAGCAAAAATAGAGGCAAAAAATTGCAATTAAAATATTTGCGCGACTTTGTCACGACGACGACGACGACGGCGTCAGTTGATGGCGGCAAATTTGGCGTTGAGTTGACATGCCCACAACGCCACCCCACCAGCCCCCCATCACCAGTCAACCTGCACACAGACACATTCACACACACACACGCACAGTGAACTATCGCGCAATATGAACTGCAATTAAATGCAAAACTTTGAACGAAATGTTTTCCTGTTCCGTTGAAGGAAGCATTAAAATTGTATCCATTTTTATTGCTCTCACTTCTCATTTACCTGTCAAACTTGACAGCCACTTTACTATATTGTCCAACTTAATTTTGTATTAACTACAGTGCCTAACAAAAGTTCAATACCAGTTGTACCCTTTATATTTTTCTGAAATTTGTTTGCCAAAGTTATTATTTTAAAAAGTATAGGCTACCAGTTTCCTGGCCTAATTACAAGGTATCCTCCAGTCGTTCAATCACATGCATTTTGTGCAATGTTCTTACCTGTTTCTTCTCATTTACCTGTCAACTTTGACAGCCACTTTATTTTCTTATTAGCTAAAGTGCCTGACAAAATCTATGAAACTATTAATAACTGCTTATACCCTGTGAATAGTCTTTGAATATCATATATTTATAATGAAAAAAATCGCATGTTATTTTTAAAAAATGGAATAGAGATAGTGATAATAATGTAAAATCTGACAATCAGTCAGTCGATTATATACAGATTCCAAATATATGGAAAGTTATAAATAAAAAAGAAACTATGTACAATACTCATTGTTGGGATCCATTCATTAGGTTCTCCGTTGAAAATTCAAAGTTACACTGTTCATTCTAATCAGAGATGAAAGCCCTAATCGAAACCGTAACATTTAATCGGTCAAAACCGATTGAAATTTATAACTGTAACCGAATCTGAAACCGTAACCGAAAAAACCCAACTTTATTTAACCGAAACCTTAAAATCGAAACTCTGTAAACCGAAACAAACGTTTAGTAACCGTTTCATTTATAAGGGTTAATTTCGGTTATCATACATCCAATAAAAATTTGATTTTCTTATTATTTTTCATTTTTAATTTTCAATATTTATTTGTGATATTCATGATCGAATTTTCATAGCACTGAATAAGCGCAAATAAAATAAATTTTTTAAATGAAATATAAAATTATTTAAATTTTACTAATCTACATAAAATTACATAAAATTCATGTGAAATTATTGTGGGAACGAAACCAGGAACCGCAACTTTTATAAGTTTTTAAATACAAATTGCAAATTAACAATTATTTTTCAATTTTTATTTTAAAGTTACGAAGTAACAATTATTCTTAGATTTCATTTAAAAAGTCAAAAATAATCGTTAAAATTCAATTTTAAAATAAAAGTTGTAAAGTAACTCTTATTTCTGATTTCGCGTTTCGGTTTTAATCCCTGCAAACAATAATTATCGATTATAACCAAATTCCAAATCAGTTCATAAAACGAATCCAACATATTCATAGATTGATAACAGTATATTCTCGGAATTAACTCATCATACCAACAATTTTCTACAGTTTTCCCGTTTGTTAAAAAAAAAAAATTAAGGTATGCAAAATCTTAATTACGTTGTTAATTTTCTATTGTATTGACCGGTTTTTTTGGTTTGCGAATCATACAAATGTAAAGTGCATTAGAAATCTTCGAAATTATGGATCGTTGAAAGTTTAATCGTACTTCTATCACTGCGGACGGCAGTCCGCGCTAGTGACGAAAGCAGCACGAAGGGTGCGAAGGCGACTAGCTTTGTGATTACACAAACTTTTGATTATTTCCAGATTTGCGTGTCCTTCATGCATCAAGGCAAGATCAAGACAATCTGTGATGTTGTGTGCTTAATCCAATCGATTCTACATATAGTATACAATGACTGACTGATCTTGGTATATGCCAAACTTGGTTTATCCAAATGTCAAATGTGCGCGCGACATGGACATTTTCAAAGCGTTTTTGCCAGCGATTTTCGCCCCCAACGATCACGTCCAGATGGTGTAGTCTACTCGTACAGTCTGCATTCTACAGTCGTCCCCACAGGCCCCGAGGAGATTTGCTAAATTTCTATTTGATTTTAATACACTTAAACGCAATCAATTTTATTGCGCCCGTTTCGGCTGCCTGTCGAATCGAATTCAATTTGATTTGCTATTCGATGTGAACTTGGAATGGGTTTCTGTAAATTGAAGGAAGAATCGTGGTGGGTGCTGTGACCGGGGAATATGGATTTTTGGCTTCTGCGCCATTTGCAAGATCACAAAAAAATTATAGAGAAAAAAAAAAAAAGAATGTTGTTTACAAGCAAATGCGAGTGTGGAATCTTTACGAAAATGAATGTTGCTGCTGCGTTCCATATGCATATGATCCAAATACATATACACTCGGAAAAAAAAAATCTAGATTTTCGTACTTAAACTGGGAATATTTACGTACAAACTATCTCAAAAGCTGACTGAGTTCGGAATTTTTAATAAATTTAATACAAAAGTCTTATTTCTGAAATCTTAAAGTAAGATTATCTGGGATACTTTAAGGACTTTTTAGAGATTAATTTATGTCTCTAAAAAATAGGATGTTAAACTTATATTAAAAAGTACTTGTTTCTAGTACAAAACATTCTCATACATTTTGGTGGGTAGACAAAGTTTGGAATTTTAAGGACCAAGAATGACAAAAAAAATAAGTTCATTTTAATCTGGTTGCAAACCAAATTAACCCTCTAATGCCCAAGCAAAAAAAAAAAAAAATTGAGCAATCACTAATTTTCAGACATAGAAAAGTTGTAGTAAATCTCATCGTAGAGCGGTAAAAGAAAAACTGACTAATGGAATATATAGTAATTCATTAAGTTATATAATACAATTATATTTATTTTTAAAGTTCTAGCTGGGATTTTTTTTACCCCGCTTAAAGCTAGGGTTAGGCATTAGAGGGTTAAGTACCCAGCGATCCTAAATTTGAACAACAAAGAACATTCTTAAGAATCTTAAGAATAAAACGGTATAAATTTAAGTACGGACCTACTTAATTTTAGGATTGTATATTTTTTTCTGAGTGCACATACTGAATACTTGTTCATATACCACTATATATCCACTCGCGACTTATGTGTTAACATAAAACAGATGATGAGCAGCAGCTGTGACTGCCAATCCAATTTGCGTTGGTTACCCAACTGGATATGGTTATCGTTTCTGGCTTCATCAACGTTACGTTAAATGCCAATTGCTTACGTAATAACAACCCCTTCCCCATAGACAGAGAGAGAGAGAGAGAGAGAGACGCTGTTCATTTGCACTCCAGCTAATTGTAATCTTAATAAGTGCATTCATCACAATTTATCGCCGTCACTTTTGATTTTTATTTTGTTGCATTTTTGCCTCAGTTAAGCTTTATCTCTGAACCCAAGACGACAAAAGTAAGACTGCAGATCGTATTAATGCTACTTGTAAGTTGATTATTCGGAATATTCTCTATTTTGGAACTCTTTTTACACATATGCACTGGAAATTAAATTTCTTCAACTTTAATGCTTTGTTATCATTATATGTAAAAATGCAATAGAAATTCGCACTAAAAAAATCTATTTATTTTAAACATTAAAGATTAAAGTATTTTGACTGCTGGTTAAAGTTACACAAATTGTGCTTAACCCTCTAATGACCACACCAAAAAAAGAAATTTGAGCAATCACTAATTTTCAGACGTAGTAAATCTCATGGTAGAGCGATTAAAGAAAAACTGGTTGGTGAAATATTTACTTAACATTAAGTTTTGTAGCAATATACATTAAATTATAAATATAATATAAATTTATTTATTTTTAAAGTTCTAACTGCCATTTTTTTTACGCCGCCTAAAGGTAGGGTAAGGCATTAAAGGGTTAATGTAACAATAATAAAAGCTTTAATACCTACCTACGTCATTGTACTAAAAACCCGTTTACACAATTCACAAGCCTAATAAATATCTCGCTTTGTTTTTTTTATTTAAACTGATTAAATGCAATCTATATGCAAATCTAAAGACTAGTTTCATAGTTAATAGTTAACTTTCCAATTGGCTATTATTAGTAAGAATGCAAAGTATATTGGAAGTGCTTCTACAGTTTGCTTAAATACTTTTTAGTAACTTTTGCAGTTCAAATTCAATAACTAGTTACGTCGATAACGATATCTGCAATTAATCGACTTTACCAATTCCAGTTTGCGCTATTATTCCGCTGCTTTTTGGTGGCGCTGTCGCTGCCAACAAGGTCGCCGCAGTCCCTGGGCATACTGCGAGCCAGGGATGCATGCTCTGTCAGCGGCAAACTTAATCCAGAACAGCGACGAGCTTTGGATAGACAGGAATACGAGAACGAGCTGTGGGTGCATCTATATATACACTGCTTCTGGACGCAACTGCAACTGTGGGAGGATGACGCGGGCTTTAATTCCAATCGCATTCTCCACACTTACGGGGGAAGGCAGCGTTTGAATGAGGAGGAAGCTCTGTTAGCCATAAATGGCTGCAATGCGCGTGCTCGTGCAATTTCTGAGCATCCGATCGATTGGTGCTTTAATGCGTTTATCTGCATTTTACGCACTCCTGTAGGGGATTGGTATCGTCGCTACATGCTGGACGTAATTAATGGAAATGTTTAGATACATATGTATTTGGTTGCAAATAAATACAGTTGATCAAGTAATTATTTTGACGTTGAAAAACATTTTTAAAAGAAATAAATTGGTACACCCTTCCTAGATTTTTATTTTCCTTTATTTCATTATATGCTTATAGTGCTTAAAACAAGTTATGGTTACATTTTTTTTTTAAAGCAAACATGTTTGTCAAAACAATTACTGACTCCACTGTATACTATTTCCATGACAGACAAATTCATTAGTGTTGCTAAATGTCCATTGACAGTTTGAATCCTTCGATATTCGATTTTCAATAACAGGTATGACAATATTGGTGTGAAATGACGTTTCGTCCATTCATCTGGCGAATGGATTTATAATCAGGCACACGAAAATCGTAGTAGACTTGGGCAGCAAAATTCAACAAATTTAAGACTAAAAGGCTTTGACAAACGAATCTGAAAACCGGCCAAGATGGAAAACAGTAACATACGCGACTTTGGTAATACGAACGATGACACAATCGATACAATATCGAAAGAAACCAGCACATCGCGCACATTGAAAACCAAAAATGCTCAAAAAAAGGATGTGATTGCTCCTAATGGGACAGCAGCTAAATTGACAGAACAACAACATCAGAAACAACAACAACAACAACATCAGCAAATCGATGAACAGATCGAAGGCAAAGACCAACAAAAAACTGAGGGAGGTGGAGGGCCTGAATCTGCTGTTGCTATTCCCGTTACATCTTCCGCTGGCAATGATCATAATAATAATGTAAACGGGCACGAGACTGAAGAGTTGCCACCGAAACAGAATCGTTGCGACAAGTGTGGCAAGAAATTTGGCTTAACCGGCGGATTCTCCTGTCGCTGCGGTGGCACATATTGCGCCTTTCATCGTTATAGCGATCGCCATGATTGCAACTTTGATTATCGCGAGATGGGAGCAACTCAAATACGTCGCGATAATCCACTAGTTGTACCAGAAAAGCTGCGCAAACTCTAATTAACACCGAGCTGAGCTGAGCTGGCTGAGTGACAACGCCAGCTTGGTGGTCCTTCGTTCTATTGCTGTTCCCCTCTTACTGTTATAATTTCATTGAGCGATTTCGAAAAACTGCATCTAGAGCAACAACAACAATAGAAATGGCAAACACAATACATACATGTACAACCAAGAGGCAATACAAAATGTATAATAAATTTTACTAATGTAGCATTTGTAACCATTTCATTATTTGGCATTAGAAAGAATTGTTAACGTAATCTATTTTTCGTAACGTTACATTTGGAGCAATCGACTGTTGTATATCGAACCGCATTTTATCGATCTTTGAGGTCTGCAATATTTCCAACAGATGTCGTGCTGACAGACCGCCACACATTTAAATCAGCTGGCGTCATCTGTGGGCGCATATGAGTACCAAACAGCAAACGAACGAGCAAAGCCACACTACATTTTTCGATATATGTTTCGCTCGATACCAAGGCTGAAACACGGTTGCAAGAGTGTCTTTTCATGCATTGATGACATCGATGTTTCACTTTATGTTTCTATGAAAAACATAACGATAGAAACGATAAAAATATGTACTTGCAAATTCAAAAAACCAAGAAAATGATAAATATTCTAAAATTGAAATTCTGAAAGTGAGTGGGACCTGATATGGCTGCCACTTTGTTTTTTTGTCAAGCTTAGGCAAGGCTGCCACATGATTTTTTTTTTACCGTCAGGCAACTTCCTTAGGCAAAAGCAAAGCGAGCGAGCGAGAAGGTAAATTTTTGTTGATAGTAAAAACTAAATACTCTAAACGACGCCACATAAACATAAATAAACATCAACAGGGAAAATAAATAAAAAAAAAAAGAAACAGTGCGTCGGCAAAAGCGCGGGAAAAGTTTGGGCGATTGTGTGCATTGTGCATGCTAAATGGAGATGGAGAAGAAGGCCAAAGAGCAATTGCGTCGCTACAAGAAGTCGCGACATGCGCATTCAAGTAGCGACAGCTCCAGCACGGACACGGACAGCGGCAGCAGCTCGTACAGCAGCTCTGACAGCGAACGGGATCATCATGGACACGAGCATCCGCATCAGCGGGCCGCGGAGCGACATCATCGCAAGAAGAAGAGCTCGCGGCGGGCGGGCAGCTCGTCGGGCGACGAGCGTCGCAAGCGCGACAAGCGGGAACGTGAACGGGATCGTGATCGGGACCGTGATCACGTTCAGAAGAAGCTGGTGGCCAAGCGTAATCATATCAAACGCAAGTTGAAAGAGGCCCGACTCAAGAAACGTGCCGCCGCTGCACTCAGCGGACATGGACATCGTGCTCTGTCGCCGGCCACGCAGGCCAAGCTGAAGAAGCTCGCGGAGCGAAAGCATTTGCGGGCGGCCAGCAAGGAGCAGCGGGAGAGGGAGCGTGAGAAGCTGCGCAGTGTGCACAGGGAAAGGGAACGAGAGCGGGAACGGGATCATCATCGCTTGGGCAGCAGTCGGTCGCCAACGGGTGCCTCCAGCACCACAACGACCACCAAAATACGCATTCACCAGGACGTGGTGGGCAAGCGGCAGAAGAGTCCCGGCCTAGCCAGCGGCTCCGTCTTAGGACCGAATGGCACGCCCGCTGCTCGCATGCATCATCAGCTCATGTCACGGGAGAAGATCATCATACAGACGCGAACACGCGGACGCACTCCGTCCTTGGAACGTGAGCGGGAGAGGGAGCGCGAACGGGAGCGCATCGAGCGTGAGAGGGAGCGAGAAAGAGAGCGCGTGGAGCGAGAGCACGAACGGCAACGTCATGAGCACAAGCTCCAACGCCACGACGATCTCTCGCTTCGCGAACGGGAACGGGATCGCCGGGAGAGGGAACGGGAACGCGCCGAGCGGGAGGCAGCTCGGGACAAGGAGCGCGCCGAGGCTTTAGCTCGCTGCCAGGAGCGGCAGCGGGAACGCGAGCGCTTGGCGCGCGAGAAGATGCGTCGCCAGGAGGAGGAGGATGGCAAAAAGCCATACGGAGCGGGTGGTGTGCGGGATCTGGACATGCCCATGCCATACGGCAGTCGGGAACGGTCCCTGGAGACCGTCGATCGTGCCGGGCGGCATGTGCGCGACAAACGGGAACTGGAGGCCTATGAACGGGAGCAGGAATTCATTGAGGCCGAGCGTCATGGTCTGCTGGACGAGATGCGTCGCTATGGCGGCCAACGGAGACGTGAGCTCAGTCCGCTGGCCGAGCACTTTCCCCAGCGCATCAGAGATCTCCGGGATCTCTACTCGGAGGAGGAGCGTGAACGGTAAGTGAATATCCAGATCTTTAACTTTAATGCAGGAACCGTAACAGGTATTTTACAATTTTTATTAGAACATGAAATTGTTTTTAATAACTTAATTTAATAATTTAAATGCGCAAAAAATAATAAGTTGATTACTCTTAATTTAAATTAAAAATCTTTAATTTAAAATTGCAATTTGTTTTTTTAGTTTCGAAACAACACTTTTTTATTTTAAAATGGTAGTTAGGTGAAAAACACTTATTCCAAATTCAGAAGTTAAAGTTAAATACTAAAAATTAAAGTTAAATATTTAAAAATAGCAAAAGAAAAAAAAAAAATAAAAAATTTCAATAAATTTAAAACATTTTCGAAAATACATTTATTTTTGATTTTAAATTAAAAGTATGGAATATCTTTTAATTTAATTTTTAATTCTGATTTTAGACATTCTATACTTTTAATAAATTCAATGCTATTAATTTAAATTCAAAAATAAATGTTTTCCGGAAATGTATTAAAATTATCGAATTCTTATTACTTTTGCAACTTTTTAGTATTTAACTTTAATTTTTAGTAATAAAGTTTTTACGAAACTAATTGCAAAACTTATTTTAAATTGGAAAAAGACACTTTTTTTTATATTGAGCTGAAAATCAAACCCGATTAAAAATATCTGAATGATTAAAAAATATTTATGGAGTATTCTGAAATTAATATTAATTATAAAACTTTTGATCTATGTACCTAAATGAAAATAATAATTCATAATAAAAATCGTAATGTTATTAAAATAATGAAATGAATTTGTGCATTTTACAGGGCCTACAAGCGTGCCTATATGGATGCACGCTACTCGCGGGATCGGGAGGCATGGCTGGAGGCGCGGGACATGCGGGACTATCGTGAGCTGGATGCGGAGGATGCGCTCTATGCGGATGAGCGGGAGCGCATGATGCGTGAACGCGAGCGAGAGAGGGAGAGGGAGCGAGAGAGATTGCCTGCTCGGGGAGATTATCGTGCCGAGTGGGAACGTGACTGGGATGAGGATGGCGGTGGCGGTGGAGGAGCTGGTGGTGGCAGTGGTGTTAATCCCAGCGGCAATGGCACTCCAGGACGTGCCAGCGGCTTTGTTGGTGGCCCCAAGCGGCCCAAGCCGCCGGGACAGCAAACATCACAGCAGCAGCAGCATCATTCGGCCTCGGAGCCGGATTGGGATGCGGATGAGCGTGAGGAGTGCGTCGTTGGTGGCGGTGGTGGTAGTGGTGGTGGTGTTGTTGTTATCGGTGGCGGTGGCGGTGGCGGTGGTGCGGGTGCTGGTGGTGTTGGCAACGATGTCGTGAAGAACGAGCCCGCCTGGCTGGAGCATGATCAGCGAGAGAAGCCACGTGGCTGGCAGCAGGTGAACAGCGACTGGCGCGACAACGATGAGCCCAACTTTGGGCGCAGCAACGGTGCCGGCAATGAGGGACAGGCGCCACATCATGCGCCTTCCTCGTCGCCACATCATCATGTGCATCCACGTGGCGAACGCGGTGCCGGACGTGGTGGTTTTCGGCGTGGCGGTGGCGGTGGCGGTGGAGGACATGGTCATGAGCATGGCGAGCGTGGTTACCGATCACATCCGCCGCCATTGATGACGCTGCCGGTGCAGCCGCCAGGTGGTTACCATGGCGGCGGTGGCAGCTCACGTGGATTTCCACACAAGCGTTTGCCATACGGTGGCGGCGGCCCCTTCATCAAGAAGCATCCACATATGCCGCCAACAGCGGTAGCCGCCGGAGCAGCTGCATCCGCCGCACAGGTGGCGCCCAAGCCGACCAATGCGGCGGCCCAAGCGAGCGCTGTGGCGGCGGCCACGACAGCGGTGGCAGCTGCCAAGGCGGCGGCCCAAAGTGCTGCCAATGCCATCACCAATCCCGGCATTCTGGCCCAGGTGAGCAAATTGCCCAACATCAAGCAGGAGGATGCATCCGAGGACTCTGTCGGCACACCCGAGCTGGGTGCAAATTCCGTGTCCGGTGAGCCGGCAACAGAGTCGTCGAATCTGTCGCTGGAATCATCACTGCGACTGCAACTGAAGCAGGAACCAAAGCCCAGTGGCGAGCTGAGCGAGATTAGTGACAGCGATGACGATATCCTCAATAAAACGGACAAAGTGAAACCCAAATCGGAACTGCGACTGGATGGAGCATTAGCTGGCAGCCAGGAACAAGCCACGGATGCGCTGTCCAACAGCGAGGAGATGATCAAAAGCGAATCGCAGCTGGCAACTCCAACTCAGATGCAGCTGACTCCTCCGGCGGCAGCGACAGCGGCATTGGTAGGACAGCAAACGAGCATCAAGAGCGAGGAAGTTGAGGAAGTGCTGGACTTTGAGGAGATCTCCGATGGTGAACTGGAGGAGGATGCCAGGCACAAGGGTAAGAGTCGACGATAGCAAGCGGAGGGCGGTGGGCGGTGGGCGGTTGCCGTATTCAGCAATTAAACGACTTTAACACAGATTTGGCTGTCCACCACTGCTTTACAGCAGAGGCGGGCACGCATGGGCTCTGGGCGCTATGCGGCAGCTCCCAACTTTATTTCTTTCTATTTGGGATCGAAAAAGTATTTAGACAGACTGTATAATAGGGCCTATTGTAGTTGTAGAGCTCCCGAGTTTAAATTTTGTGCCCACCACTGCTTTACGGGATGCCTTCAGTTACTAATTGTTGCCCTCTCTACATACGTTTTTGCAGGCATTGGCGATGCTTTGGGTGTGGACTGGCAGGGATTGATAGCGGAGACGCGACAACAGGCAACGGATCATGCGGCACTGCAGGGCGTCGATCGGAACACCTCGGCCAAGCAGCGTTGGCAACCGCATCGTGTGCTGCTCGACATGGGCATCAGTTTTGACATGGCGGGCACGGAGTATGCCCATCGTGTCATCAATGATGCACGTCAGCAGCTGATCCACGAGAAGGAGCAACAGCAGCAGCTAATCAAAACGGAACTGGAGACGGGCAAAACAACGCCAGCGCATGATTATCGCGAACTGCTGGACACGGAGCACGTGGAGCCGTTGGCTTGCGTCCAGATGGGATTGCGAAGTGCCGCCGCCGAGCGTCAGCGACTTGTGGGCAATCTGTGTGGTCCAGGAAGTCGTGCGCTCAGCGCCCGACAGGATTTGCGATTGCGTCGTCAGCTTTGTGGTTTACCGCCGAGGGAATGTGACTTCCCCAGGAATGTGCCGCTTGTCAGCGAGGGATTGAGATCGCTGGCCATGCACATGTTCCAGCGCACCCTCGATGTCAAATGAGATCCGATCGCTCGACGTCGGCTCGAGCAATTTAGATATAGACTAGATATACAAATCTACATGCAATGTCCGAATGCTGTGTCCAATCTCCACCAGGTTAATAACCATAATCATGCCAATGACGATAACGATCGTGATGGCGATGATGATAACAATGTGGATGCCTGATGTGTTGTATTTGGATAACAATTACAATCATGCTGGCGAATTCAATTACCTTAATTATGCTCGGATTCCAACAATTGTATCTCCAAGTCAAAAACAAAAATACAACAAAACAAAATCAAATCCATTAATACAAAACTATACAATAATTATCTACTATGCTGTAATTTAGTCAAAACTCCAATTTAAACGTTATATATATGTATGTATATCCAATTGAAATTGTGTAATAAATAAGATGATATTCAATGAAAATCAACAAAACTAATATCAGTTTCAGTTACGGTTCGCATTTAGGTTTTCGGTTATCGGTTACCAGAGTTGTTCCTAATTAACTACTTCTTTTATGAATTTGGCATTTCATTGGCATTGAAAAGTGCTAGTGAAAAATTTTATTTACTTTTCATTTTTAATTAATTGAAAAAAGTATTGCCAATGTAATTTCATTTAACTGGCATTGAAAAAAAGTAGTGATAGTGAAAAATTTTATTTATTTTTCATTTTCAATGTCAATTAAAATGTTTCAATTAGCACTAAGTAATTACAGGAAAAAATTATTTTTAATAAAATGAATTTTTTTTTTAAATTAAAAAAGTTTAGGAAAATAGAAAAAATTTTAGATAAATGTGGAAAATGGTTTTTCCGATATACGATATTTTCATATGGTGTAAAACTATCGTATTAAATGCGGAATTCGACCTGTAAGTGTGTCAAATTCGAGTTCAGGTCATTAAAATGCCTAGTATGAGAAACTTTTTTGTTTTTAAAGATATCTCAACCAAAATCACAGATTGTGTGTTTGGGAGTGTCTCCCACCTTCTGACCAAATTCAAAGTCGGATGACTATATCATATTGCTTCCATAGGAACAATCCGATGCTAAATAACCTTTAGAATGAAAAATCAGTAAATCTAACTTTTTGCAATGGAGAAACATTAAAACCAAGAACAGTGGAAGTTAAATGTTTCTGTTTTTTACAAAAAATTTTATATTATATAAATTTGTTAAGCCGGACAACTTAAGACCTTCTTTCAATTTGCGAGCGAAGCGAGCAGGGGGCTGGCGAGCAAAGCGAGCAGGGGGCCGAGCCCCCTAGTCATAAATAAAAATTCAAAATTAAACACAAGAAAACTAAAATCAAAAATCAAAATTGAAAAAATATATATTTTTGAATGAATGAAAAGCCGAAATTAACCCTTATAAATGAAACGGTTATTTCGGTTTACAGAGTTTTGGTTTTAAGGTTTCGGTAAGGTTTTTCGGTTACGGTTTCTTTTACGGTTTTAAATTTCAAACGGTTTTTACTTGATTAAGGTTATGGTTTCGGTTAGGGTTTAATCCCTGGTTTGAACCATAATCGAAAAGAAAATTGTATATTAAATTGAAATCATTTATTAAATACAATTTGAGCATGGATCTTGATCTTAAAGATCGGTGTGCGCCTTAATCCAGTCATTGAAGTAAAAGACACGAGCATAGCCATCGGGATTGGAGGAACCACAGCCGCCGTAGACGAAGCCGGCGATGCCAACGATCTCATTTTTGTAATGCGCTGGACCACCAGAGTCTCCATTGCAAGCGCCGTTGTTGGCCGCATGGCTGAGGCAGAGCATGTTGGGATAACCATATTTGATGCGCTTATCGCACTCCTCCAGCGACAGGGATTGGAGTGTGTTCCACTGCAGATAACGTGGCAAATCGCCACCATGGGTGAGACGACCCCAGCCCGAGATGATGATGTTCGCGTCCGCTGGAGTATTCTCACTGGGCAGCGATATGGCCTGGATGTTGGCTGAGTAGATGAACGGAGTGTCCACACGCAACACGGCAATGTCATTCAGGAAATTGCCATAATTCTCATGCACAATGATCTCGACCACCTGCCGGAGTATTCCGCCATTGAATCTATCATTGCTGCCCGCCCGTATGTTGAGATTTTGAGCCGGATAGATTTCGACTGTGCCATTGTCGTAGGTGTTGCTCACACAGTGGGCGGCCGTTAGCACCCAGTTCCGAGAGATGATCGAGCCACCGCAATTGTGGGAGCCGCGATTCCTCAGCGAGATCTGATGTGGAAACTGTGCCGGAGTGGCATCCACACCACCCACAACACGTCCATCGGGAACATATCCTGGTGCCGCCTGGCAAGCGACGGACAACAGAATCACGGATAGAATCACTTGAATCGACAACATTCTGGCTACAACTAAGCTGCTCCAATCCACGAGCAATGTCTTTTATCGTCGCACCTCCTCCTAAGCCCACAGTTATTTATTATCCAAGGAAACTAGAAACAAGATTTCATGCCTTGCGAATTTATATGTGTAATCAGTTATCAAAATATCAGCTATCAGTTATCAGTTGACACTCGATTGCGCAATTTATGATCAATGGTCAATCTTATCAATTACACTTAGCAATAAAAGTTGTCTTTTCTAATACTTTTTCAAATGAGGGAAAACCCCGCATTATATAATTTTCCATTTCTAAACAACAAATATTTTTGCTGGTATTTTTTAAAATTTTTTGAAAATTCCTTAAATGGCACTTTTTGTATGAAAAGGAGGAAAAAGTTGGAAAAATGGGTTAAAATAGTCATTTTTAGGATTTTCAAAAAATTTTAAAAAATACTAGCAAAAATATTTTTGAAAATTTTTTTGTAGTCACTCTTAGAATTGTTTGAAGAAATTTTTTGCATCAAAATATTTCTTGTGAAAAATCGAGGAAAAAAGTAGAAAAAAAAAACACTTTTACAAAAGTTCTAAGCTTTCCATGGCTACTTAATGGGTTAAAGAAATTTTTGTGTCATTCAAACGGAAATTAAATGATAAGATTATTTTAAGAAATCTGCATCAAATATTTTGTGTTAAAAGTATATTTTTTTGAATAACTTCATCCACATGTACTTATTTCCCTGGGGTATACATAGTTAAAATACGTAAAGAAGAACGTAACCGAACTGAACCTAATACAAATTTTAATATTTTAATATACCTAAATTAATGCGAATTTCAAATTTTTAGTTTGAATTTTATAAAAAAATTTATAATGTTCGAAATTTAACATACAGTTGGTCAAAAAAATAGTAGTGCATGCAATGTAATTACAAAAACTTAAAATGAAAGGACTTTTAATTTATCCAAATTTTTTATTTAATTTTTTTAAGATACGTGATTATACTATAAATCCATCTAAGAAATCAAAGATAGTGAACAGTTGTTATTTTTCGACTTAGAAATTTTTTTCTTGAAATAGTCTGAAAAATGGGCGGTCAAAATAATAGTAGTGGTAAATATGTTCTTATATGTTAATGATGAAAACGGTCCAAAATTTTATTTTTTGTTATTTAAAAGGTTAGATATGTTAAAGGCACTCAATAATTAATAAATTTAATACTTTGTTGTGAAGCTTTTATTTCCAATTACCGCCATACAGCGACGGATCATGGAGTCCACCAGGATTTGACATCGTTCTGGATGTATTGAGGTCCTGGCGCTATTAACGAACTCCCAGAGATGATTATTCTTTGTTGATTGATTCTTGGCAATATCCCTCTTGATATTGGACCAAAAAAATTTCAATGGTGTTTAGATCGGGGGACCGTGGTGACCACTCCACTACATTAACTTTTTTCTATGCGAACCATTCTTTGGCAGATTTGCTGGTATGATTTGGTTCGTTGTTCAGTTGGAACCTCCAAATGAACGGCATATCATCCGAATAATACAGTAGCATAATGTCCTGCAAAATTTTCAAAGGTCGTGTCTCTCCATTATGGTTTTAATCCAATATATGGGTCAAACCCCGAAATGTGAAAATGCGCCCAGATCATTATTCTCGAACCACCTTGTTTGACGGTCTTGCAGGTGAATCTGGGCTGATATTCGGAGTTTGGTGGATTGTTTTTGATGACGGAAATTTTCTCGGGCTTCTTTCTGCCAGATAATTATTCCGCAAACATCTAAGAATGTTTTCCACACTTAGGTCCATACGTAACCTCTTTTTTATAATTGCTGCAGGAGCAAAAGGATCGCCCTTCCTGTACCTCACTACTTTAGTCGCTAGTCTTTTGGACGTGTATCGAGGTCTTCCACGTTTATCTTTTTTTGGCGACTACCTAATGACATTTCTGATTATGGTTGCCAATTATCTAATCATATTTTCCACTTCCTTAAACTTTATCCTTTATCCTTTATCCTATAGAAATCAATTTTTTAATAGGAACACTCTTCTGAGGAGTGCAATGCTTGCCACGCCCCATTGTAACAACTCTAAGCAAAAAAAAGTTTATAAAATTTATAGCAAATTATCAAATTACGTTAATAAATATCAAATCAAGTGCATTTCCTGCTTTTTATCCTTTTTTTCCACTTTTAATGCATTCACTACTATTATTTTGACCGGAGCAAATAAAGCATAAATCACGAAATTATGTAAAAACTCAAAAATGGAACAATCTTTTAGGTCCTAATGATACATTTCCATAAAAGCTGTTCCAACACTATGATCTGATAAAGTCAGAAAACTAAAAATGTTATTAAGAATCAAAATATCAAAGCTTAAGTTTTTTGCCTGTTTAGCACTACTATTTTTTTGACCGCAGCTGTACATATGCTCAAATTAACACCCTATCGAAAACTATCAATGGTTTGAAAAATAATATCGCTGACTATCAATGGTGCCGATTATCGATAATTTTCCACCTCTACAAAGAACAAACTGATCGGTATTCAAATATCAGTCAACAGTTATCACATTCATGGTTCCACACAAGATGAATTTATAACAAGGTAATGTATTCGTTTGACGTGCCCTCTTATTCGGGGCGACCAAACAAAACAAGTTTGCAATATATCTATCTCTGTCGTCGCCCCGAAAGAGTGCGAATACATCACCTTGTTATAAATTCATCTTGGTTCCACCCACCTTTGAAGCAATATTAAAGTTTAAATTTATTTGCCATTTAATCATCCCCATAACAAATGTACATACACTTTTCAAAACTCCGAGTAAATTATAGCTTTAAATTAAATTTATTTTAATTCAATTTTAACATAAAATGGCTGTTTCAAATATCAAGTTAACATATGAAAATAAAAGTTAATGCCAATTCAAGGATGTCTATTCAATAAGTCTATTCCTTGAGCGCCTGGCGATTATGATTACTGGATCTCCAAAAGTATTTAAAGTAATGTTGTTACTAAACTGACAAAAACAGGATATTTAAATATTTATGCGCTTGGCATAAGTATTCAATGAAATTAATCGGTTTGCCGTCAGTTCAATTTAAAATACTTCATCTCCAAAAGTATTTAAAGAAACGTTGAATCGTTTAATATGCAGCTCTCCTTGCCATCTCTTGAGAATATTTTCTATGGCTTAGATGACTTCTTTAGTTTATTGAACAAGGCATTATTATCATGAGGCGAAGTATAGACGCGTCCGCCTCTTTGCGTGATTTTAATGACCTTATAAAATGTAATATAAACAGAATTAGAATAAATAATATAAATTAAATTAGAATTTGGTCAAAGATCATATTGATAATACACACTTTCTTTCTCTGTTGTGGTTGCCATTCAGTCTGCTGATCGATATCATCTGAATCGGTGTTAAAGTCAGAATTGTTTGGCTGATAAACGGGTCGCTTTAATAGTTTACGGTTTCTGATGGTCCCAGAAACCTCTGCTGTTGATGCTATGACTGCTGCTATTTTGCCGGGGGTTGGAGTAGTTGGCTGTGATAGGGTATCAGCTTCGTTATCGTTTTCGGTTTGCGGCTGATGTTTATCCTGATTATTGATTAGAGCAGCGGCGCTGCCGACAGGCTGGGCGAAGACGTTCCCAATCTGAGTCATCTTGTACTTAAGCCCCGCTATAGTGGACTGTATAGAAGATGTGTTAAAACCCGACCTCAATTGTAAACAGAAATATCACGGGTAACTCACATTCTTTAGGCGCTCCAGATCGGCATAATCCTTTTTACAGGCGTTTAAGTCAGCTTCCTTCTGACGCAGCAAGCCCTGCAGCTCAGCCAGGTTCTTCTGCAAATTAAACGTTGTTTATACAATTTCAAATGTTTTTTAAATCGCTCATTAACTACTATACGGTACAGAGAAGAAACTCATCGACTCTCACATTAAGAGTATACAAGATATGAATATGAAATTGAAACAATAAACGAAATGAAGTCAATAAACGAAATACTAATGATAAAAACCTCCTGTGCTTCCTTAACAGCTTCGAGCTGCTGTAATAACTCTGTCCTCTCAGCTGATAACTTCCTGGTGATATTTAAGTGCTGCTGCTCCATTGCAGTAAATTGCTTTTTCTGCTCGGCCATTTGACTGTCTAGTTTATTTAGCTCCCGTCGAGCCTTAGCATCTTGTTCAGCTCCATTAGATACCAGTTTCTCGTTGGCTTCCTTAAGAGCATTGATTTCGGATTGCAAATTATCTTCACCAGCTTCAAGTGAGCTAATATAAGCATAGAGCTCATCTATCTTCGTCTGTTTCTCATTAATTTCCCTCTCAAATCGTTGCCCTGTGTTTAATGCTTCATTCGACAATTGAATCTTGTGCGCTTGTAGCTCCACGCAGCGGGTCTCTTTTTCCCCAAGCTTGAATAAAGTTGACTGCAGTTCAGCCTCCCTTTGAACATTCTCCTCACTCAGCTGAGAATTAACAACAGTCTGTTGCTGCAACTCCGATTGTAGCTGGGAGAGTTCCTTCTGAAAGTTGCAAGACAGCCAATATAAGGATCACTTAACGATAGACATGAACTTCGGAATGTACAAACCTCTTTCAACTCCACAAGTGCTTTAAATTTCTGCTCTACTTGCATCTTCTCCTTTTCGAAAGCCGCTTTTATCAGACTACTATGCTCCTGAAGCTGTGTACATTTTATTTGTAGGTCCACCATCTGGTCCTCTTTTTCAAGCACTGCGGACTCCAATTGAGCAATCTTTGCGATTTGCTGCGATTGCTCCTCCCGACGGGCATTCTCCTCTATGTGCTGAGCACAAGCAGCAGCCTGTTGCTGGATCTCAGCTTCAAGCTCTAATATTTGAGTCTAAAATGCGCGGGAATGTTAGTATTATCTGGACATGCAGCTCGGAATGTACGCACCTCTTTTTGCTGTACAAGAGCCTCAACTTGCTGTTCAAGTTGAAGCTTTTCCTGCTTAAAAGCCGTCTCCACCTGGCTATGTTGCGCCTGAAGTTGTGCTAATTTCATTTGCAGGTCCACCATCTGGTTCTCTTTCTCCCGCACCACGGACTCCAATTGAGCAATCTTTTGCTGCGATTGCTCCTCTTCTCGCTTCAGCTATGAACATTGTTAATAATCATGATTTGGTCGACATACTCAATTAATAATAATATATGTTAATAATATATATATGTATGTTTACCTGCCGCTGTAAATCCTCTTTTTGATGATTATGATCGAGCAGTGCAGTTTTAAGTTTAATTTTTTCCGCATTTAGATTGGCCAACTTGTGGTCGTAGCCAGTTTCCAATTGGGTGTACTTGGCATTTATAGTCGCACACTTTTGCTTCAACACATTTATATCCGTTTGAAGCTCTATGTTTTGTTCCTTTAGCTTTTCCGCTTGCTGCTCCACCTCACAAACTCTGACCATATAATAATAATAATAATAATCACAACTAATAAGACACATGCGAAATATGCAATTTACCGTTTTTTTAACTGCGCATTTTCCTGGTTTCTCTCTGCGACCGCCATGTTGGCTTTTTGAATCTTCTCTGCAATCGCCAACGTTTCTTTCTTAGTTGACGCAACGGAAAACTTGTGGTGTTTCATCAAGCATTCTAGCACATTTTTTGTACTAAAAGGATCAGATATGGATTTCTTCTGATATTCGTTCTCCGTTCCCCCATTTTTATCCTTGATTTTTCGCTGCGGAGGATTCGCAAAGATATTATCGCTCTGCAGATAGGGTTGAGTCATCGTAGTCGAATTTTCTCCGTGATGAGTTTTTACTTTCGGCATTTTTATAGAGGGCTGCCTGCAGTGCAACGAAAATACAGCATAATAAAAATTGTTAAGTACACATACGCATAATTATATTTATTAATGAACTTACCGAAATGGACAAATATTCTTTTTTAATAACTTGTTTCAAATATGGCTGCCCAAACGCTGTGAAGACAAAGCAACGGTTAAAAATTGCGTGGGCAGGGTTGCTGGGATAACTTTTAATCGAAATTTCGATAAATTTTTGCGATGATGCTTCGAAAACATACACACACGGTTACCACAATTGGCGTTTTTGCGCCAAAACTGGCTCTTTTTTTCCAGTTGGCGCAATGGCACTTATTTTTTTGATCTGGCTCTTTTTTCATCAGTTCAGAATCAGCTATTTTGTATAGCTTTTAAGTTTTATTTCATTTTTGTATAGCACGCCCACTCTACTGTTAACTAACATAATTGCTCTCAGCTCTGTCAGTGCTGCCAACATTGCACTGTTAACGCGTACCTGTGCTGGCACTGTTTGGGCTCTCTGCAAGTTAGTAGTGGCCCGATCTGGCAACGACGTTTTTGTGCGCGCCAAATTTGAAGTGAAAATTTGCAATTTTCAAAAATCAATTAAAAACTACAAAAAAACAATTTGAAAAAAATTTTAAAATCGAAAATTTTGTAAATAATTTACGTTCAATCTAAAATTGGTTTGGTGCCGTTAGCTCCTCGCGTCTCGAAAAAAAAGTAAGAAAATTGTAAATTCTAGAAAAGTCCAACAAAAATTCTGGTAAAGGTTTCAAAATTCTAGCTAAAAAATTGAAAAAGTTGACTTTTTCGGCCACAAAAAATTGTTCTAAAAAATTTCAGAATAATTACGTTAGTGCAGCCGACGATCAGCTGATCACAGAAAACGTTAACGCTAAGCGGGAGCGAGAGAGCGCGCTTAACAGCACACTGGAGTGACTGGTGCTGCTGCTAATTTTCATGATGGCCGCCGTGCGTTTGTTTTGTTTTCACAATAGTGAAAATTTACAACATAAGCTCGTTTTGAATTTTCAAAAACGATTTAAAAGTCGCCAAATTACCGAACTTTTGTTAGTCCCCATGTATAGCAAACTTGTTTTGTTTGGTTCTCTTTACTCTTTCCTCATTCAAGGTGGATTAATACATGGTGATGTATTCGTTTGACGTTCCCTCTTTTTTCGGGGCACAAACGTCATTACGAAAGCATTTTCTATATATCTATCTCTCTCTCTCTCAGTCTCATTTTGACAGATTTGCCCCGAGTGAGAGCGAATACATCACCATGTATTAATCCACCTTGTCCTCATTTTCGTTTTGGGCGCTGTGGCCCCGAAGGAGAGGGCATCCGAGCGAATAACCCGCCTACTTATTTTATTTTATTTATTATTTTATTTATGTCAAATTCAGTGGCAATATCATTAAACAAAAAATAAAGCAACTTTAGTTTCAACACAGAATTCAAAGATTCAACAACTGACTACTTTCTAAGAAATTTTGCAATATTTTTAAAATGGATAACTGTCCTCCATATTTGGCATATTTCCCCAAAAGGGGTGTTCCAAAACTAGTGAAAGATGCAAAAGATTTTCATTCGTGAGTACACAAAGCACACAAATTGGACATTGATGAAATGTGATTGATGTAAACTTAAATTAACAGAGATCTGGAGCCCACCATTAGCAATTGGGCACAGTTCTTTACGAATATGAAAAGGGTGCCATTTTCTGATAAGTTACAACCAAAAGACAAATGCATCCAAAAGCCAAGCCAGTTTGAAGAAACTTTTACTGTTCGCGTGGAAGGGAAAACCTCAGTAGTGAGTGCGATAGTACAGGGTATTATAGCTGGTGAGAGACCGGATACGGTCGTCCTAGTGGGAAATCGTCAATTTGCCTGCAGTGGACTCGTATTGAGTACCTATTCCAATTACTTTATGAATCGGCGGGGACACACTGTGGTCGATTTACGTCATTCACCGGTGAAAGTGAAAGTCTTTGAATATATTTACAAGTGGCTACTGAATTACGTTAAACATATTTTTCCCAAGGATCTGGCGAAGATTATCCGCGCTGCCTATTTTCTAGAGATTCCTGTTATTCTCCAACTTTGCTTCACTTTGCTCGATGGAATTCGATTTAAAGAGATCGAAGCCTTTAATTTGATACATCAAATGCGATCATATGTTGATCTCCATCACATCAGTGAAGCGATGGCCTCACGCATTTCCAGCTCTACTTTAATGGTCATGTGCAGTGTCCAGTTTCTGAGTCTAGCCGATGTCCAGATATGCCAATTATTAAAGTCCAGTTTTCTGGCTGTCAACAGTGAAACTGAGGTAAGTTATACTTTTAGTTATACCAGTCAATTGTAGAGTAAAGGGTTTAAGGATATATGTTCCATAATTCAAAATAAAAGCTTTTCCGCAAATAAAGAATATCTATGATTTTTTTAAAATTGCTAAAAAGCCACTTTTTGTGAAAAGTAGGAAAAAGGGATTAAAATAGTCAATTTTATGATTTTAAAAAATATTTTTGAAATTTTTTTTTTGCAGTAATTTTTACAATTGTTTTAAGAATTGTTTTGCATGAATAAATTTTTTTTAAAAAATCGAGACAAATTTTTTTGAATATTGACATTTTAATAAATTCGAAATATTCAAAGGGTACTTAAGGAAAGTCTTGTGTCATTCAAACGGAGTTTCAATGACCTTTCCAATGATGCCAATATGTCAACGATAGGGGAGCAATTAAGCTTCCAAATCTCCCAATAATTATGTTCACCAGTGTACATATACAGAGGTGCCACAAAAATCGTTTTAGCTTGATTTGTATGAAATTTATGTCAAATTCAAGCGAAAGCGATTTCTGTGGCACCCCTGATAACTAAATTCTATTCTTTTTCTCTTAATTAGTTTTTTTATTTCTTTTAAATCTATTATTATTTTTTAATTTCTGAATCAAATATTAATTTTATTTTCTTTTTAATTCAGATTCTTTTTTGCACTCTACACTGGCTGGCTCACTCCTGGCCAGACCGTAGATCTCATGTGCTAACGGTCCTCAAGTGTATCCGTTATGCTTATCTCTCGCCCAAATTACTCCGTCAGCTGAATGGACCAGACTTTGTGCAAATCGGGCCATTTGCACATGTCTTAAAGGAGTTCAAAAAGTTTCCAGAGGCCAAGCAGAAGATCGAGGATGGTATTTTTTATAGCACGCTGGTTATCACTATGAATAGTGATCCGAGCCAAACGATTGATGTACCCAATGCCAATGATGAACTAATGAAGCCCCGTCGCTGGATGCAAGATACTCGTTGTAAATATCATCGTCCAGTTACCAAGCTATGTCCCAACATGCGTTACGTTTCCCACGAAAATTTCCTCGAATATACTGAAATTCTGCTAACTAATAATTCGGATTACGAAGACTACATTCAATATCCAAAAGATGATGCTACAAAATACGAAATGGATTTAAATTTCAGTTCCAAGCAAGCAAAGATAAAAGATTTAACTCCAGCAAGTAGCTTCTCTTCAAAGAAGGAATGCATTTGTGTTAAAAATTCACATGGCTCAACATCAGATTGTATTTTTACGAAGGATTTTAAGCCCCCAAAGAAATGGATAACATTGAAGAAAATGGCTTATCGTAATGAAGATGATTTGGATTAAATATTCTGAATTGTTGTAATAGTTTATTTTTAGTCAATATCAAGGCTCTCTAATTTTACACATACTATTTTGAATGCAATCGGTTCGCCTTAAAAACTTATTAAAATTTTGTTTGTTACCCACCGAACACTTATTGTGTTGAGCAAAAAATAGACAAAAGTGCTAAGCAAAAGTATTTAGAAATAAAAAAATACTAAAAAAAACAATTTATTATTTATTTATCTTTATCTAAAATGTTATCAACAAGTATTTTATTTCTCTGTTTGTAAACTAAAATTTTATGCTTTTTGGGGGAAAACTCCGTGCACAGAATTCCGGTATATTCGAAAAAAAGAATCCACATCAAATCGATATCGTGAGTATCGCAAGTCAATCCGATAGCAAGTATCGCAACTTAGTATTTAGAATATCGATAAGTCTATGCGATAACAAGAACCGTATTTACATCACTATAATTAATGGCCGCTTATCACCAACTTTGAAAAAAAAAACAAGCCAATATAAATTGTTGTTTTTAGTCGTCTCCTCGGCAGTTTGCATTCGTTGCTGGTGTGCACAACAAACGCAATAAACACTCGCTGCTAATTACAAAGACACACACATTCATATTTACATAAACGATTAAGCGACTATTTGCCAAAGAATCTTTTCAGTTGCTTTGTCAGCGCCATTTTGGCAAGAATGAAATTCTCTTTAGCGACTTTGTCGCTGGTTGTGGCCTTTTTGGTCACACTCGCCGCCGGATTGGATGATCCGCATTTGCTGAGCGATGAGTTTATAAAGTTAGTGGAACAAAAGGCCAGCACATGGACGGTAAGTGAATTTACAATATTCCATTATTGAGTTACATATGTAGCTGATGACGTGACACAAAACTCGTCAATTCCAATTGCAGGTTGGCCGCAATTTTGACAAAGATGTGTCCGAGCAACATATACGCGGATTGATGGGCGTTCATCCCGATGCTGACAAGTTCAAGCTGCCGGACAAGAGTCAAGTGCTGCCCGCATTGACCGAGGCGGATGGCGGTGATTTGCCTGAGGAATTCGATGCACGTACTGCTTGGCCCAACTGTCCCACAATTGGTGAGATTCGTGATCAGGGCTCCTGCGGTTCCTGTTGGGCCTTTGGCGCCGTTGAGGCAATGTCGGATCGAGTAAGTAATCGCCCCCCCAAAAGAAAAAAAACAAAGGCAGATGACGCAGCTATTTATGCTTATCGCACTGTTGCTTATCGATTTCTATTCAATTGCGTTGCACAGTTTGTGACTGTCTTTATGTTCTTGTTCTTGTTTTTATTTTGTTTTTTGTTTGGTTTTTTCTGGACTCTGTACTTAAGAAAAAGGAAAGGGTTGACAGATCCCATATAGTATATAAGTATATCATACAAATATTCTTGATCAGCATCAGCTGTCTGTTTGAACGCCTTACACCTTAGTAATTCGGTTCAATTCTGTTCAGTGCCCCTATGCTCGAAACATAAACAACAAAAGTAAACCCCTAGAAAAAATGTCGATTTATGATGAATTTTGGTAAAAACAAAATTATCTGAGGGTCTCAAAAAGTTTTTTCATTGAATTTTGAAATTTTAAAAATTCAAAAAATTTTTCGCTAGTATTTTTTATGATTCTTTTTAAAAATAGCTTAAAACGACTATTCTAACCCATTTTTCTTACTTTTCATACAAAAAGTATTTTGTATTTCGAAAAATCATAAGAAAAAATACTAGCAAGAATTTCTTTTGCATCAAAACATTTTTTGTTCAAAACCGAGGAAGAAAGTTGAAAAAGTAGACTTTTAAAAATTTTCAATGGGTAGTTAATCGGTTAATGAAATTTTCGTATCATTCAAAAACAATTAAGGTGAATATAAGATTAATTTAAGAAACCTGCATCAAAACTTTTTTGTTATACAAAAATTTTACAAATTTAGGGTGCATACAAACTTTATTGAGTGACTGTATGTATATGACCCGTTTATCAAAGTTTTGAAATCAAATGGCCAGAGCAATTTTTATACTAGAGCCTTAATTTTGAGCACGTATGATATAAAACATATTCCGCATTTGCTTCGAATATTTCAACACAATCGGATAATATGGTAAACACGAAAGTTAGTCATGCAATAATTTTACTAATGAATTAATTTCAACATAGGAATGTACGTAATGGAACTTTACATCATCCGATTTATACTAAACAAGTACAGGGTCTCACACAGCCGAGTTCGCTCGACTGGAGCCTTTCTCTTGTTTCTTTCACTTGCTTAGACTGAAAAAAAAAAACAAAGAAAACTGATAAGTTATCCTCTTGCAGGTATGCATACATTCCAATGGCAAGGTGAACTTTCACTTTTCGGCTGACGACCTGGTGTCCTGTTGCCATACTTGCGGCTTTGGCTGCAACGGCGGTTTCCCCGGCGCCGCCTGGAGTTACTGGACACGCAAGGGCATTGTGAGCGGCGGTTCTTACGGCTCCAAAGAAGTAAATTAATCAACGACGCATGTATTTCTTGTATTTGAGTTTATAATAACTCTATGTAACATCTTTCAGGGCTGCAGACCATACGAAATTGAGCCCTGCGAGCATCACGTGAATGGAACACGTCCGCCCTGCTCGCAAGGCAGCACGCCACGCTGCCAGCACCAGTGTGAGGCCTCTTACTCTGTGGATTACAACAAGGATAAGCATTTTGGTGCCAAGGCTTATTCGATTGGTCGCAACCCAATTGACATTCAGCGGGAGATCATGACCAATGGTCCAGTGGAGGGAGCGTTTACTGTTTACCAGGATTTGATATTGTACAAGACCGGTGTCTATCAGCATGTTCATGGTCGTGCTTTGGGTGGTCATGCCATTCGCATACTCGGCTGGGGTGTCTGGGGTGACAACAAGGTGCCCTACTGGCTCATTGGCAACTCGTGGAACACCGACTGGGGTGACAATGGTTACTTCCGCATCTTGCGCGGCAGTGATCATTGCGGCATTGAGAGCTCTATTTCAGCTGGCCTGCCCAGGCTCTAAACTCATTGATCTTTGATATCTTGTCCTTATACAAGTACTCTAACAATAATTTCCACTCTGTATCTAAACATGTACTGACATTTTAGTTGATAAATAAAACTAACGAAATGAACCAAACTAAACAAATAGCCTATAATGATTTATAAACAAAGACAAGTGTCAATTTTTGAAATTACTTAATGCCACCTAGTGTATATATAAATTAATATGATATTTAAAATATCTCAAGAAAATATTTATTACTTGACTTTGATATAACCTAACTGTAGAAAATTGTTCAGTGGACGCGATTAATGTGTGCTTATTCCAACATTCAGTTCAAAGATCAGACAAATGTTTATACATATATACATATTATTCATATTCCATGAATTCCAGTCGGCTGACTCGCCCTCATGTGATCTGTGATCCGAGCTGGGCTTATCTGTTGTGGAACTGTACGGATTTCAATTAGTCGCGCAGTGAATTAAACGATTCGTTGGACGCCCCCAGATTTCAATTCAATCCACAGCCACTTCCCGTGTGATTCCCCCTGGAACTGGCATGAAAGGCAGCAGTTCAACAGCCCATTCAAAGTGCTTATCATGATAAATAACAATAATAATAATAATAATAATAGTCCAATGTTTGTTTTTCACATCTTTATTTTTTTTTTTTTTTTTGTATTAATATTATGTATTTATTTTTCTCATTTGTAACATCAAATAGAACATTTTTGTTTTTGTTTTTCGTATTTTTTTCTTTAACGATTTTTTGAATGTTTGCCTACCGTCTAACGCCATCCCTCTCTCTCTCTCTCTCTCTCTCTCTCTCTCTCTCTCTCTCTCTCTCTCTCTCTCTCTCTCTCTCTCTCTGTATCTATTTCTTTCTTTGCGCAGGGCATTTTAACAAACAGCTAACATAGATCGAAAAATATTTTGGACTGCACTTTGGAACACTCCTCTTAGGTTTTATTTATTTTTTTTTTGTTTTTTGTTTTTTTTTCTTTTTTGGAGCTGTTTATTGTTACTTTATGTTGTTTTTAAACATTTTGCATATTGTTTTCTTGCACCTCAATTAAAAAGTTATTCTTTGGAAAATATATATGCGTCTCTTTCATACATACTAGCTGCATTTCGCTCGCTTGGTATTGTAAATAGATTGCATCTGGATTGCTCCGATTTAATATTTAATTGGTTGTAGAATTTGCCTTCAATAAATATTATATTATATTTAATGTTTTTTTTTTTGTTTTTGTATTCTCTAACGCATTTTGTTGTTGGACTTTTGCACTTAATATTTAGTACACACATTTATGTATATATTTATTTATTATTATTTAATGAGTTGAACGCTTTGTTTTTTGGTTTTGTCGGTTTCCTTCTTTGTCAATATTTATGTATCTGTGTGTCGGTTTACGATTTACATACACATTCTCAGCTGGAGGCTTATCAGCTAAATGGTGGGTTAAAAATATCAATACAATTCAATTTCAATTACAATCAAGCTATAACTAAACAGCTGACTTTGTTTTTTCTATCTTCAATATTTATAAATATATGATGAGCTCAAACATTGTGGGAATTCGTAATACTTGAGTGAAAAAAAATTTCGAAATTTGAGAAAAACTAAAGCTAAAACCTGGAATCATATATAGTAGTTATAAAAGTATCTTTCTAATAGATCTAAAACGTTTGCGATCTAACGAATTCAAAATCGAATTTGCATAGTTTTTGAAATCAGAATTAATCGAGGAACGTTTTTAAGATATTTTTCCAAATATCTTGTATATAATATTTTTCTAAGACGTTTTTGTGTTTTTGTTTGCACATTTATGTATTTATGTTATATACATACGTATATCATTTTAAACTCTTCAATTTGCATTTTAGGTAGTATTTGAAAGTAAACCAATGCGATATAGTTTTGTTTTTTTTTTGGAACCATTTTGAACCGTTTTGTGTTCTTTATTTTTGTACCCTGTAACCAATGAAGGGTTTAATAAACAAATGTGTGCATTTATTGGAATAGACAATCGAAATTATTATTCATTATTGATTGATACATCAATTCCATATGGTTCTCCTCTCATCATCATCATCATCATCATCATCATCGTCATCATCATCATCATCATCATCGTCATCATCATCATCATCATCATCTTATCATCTTTCCTATGTATGTATACTGATAGTTTTATAAATTTAGAATATCTGGTACAGGGTATCTACGAGTCGTGCACTATTGAATAGAGCAAGTGATTTGTAGTTTAATAAATTGTAGTGTTTGTTTCTTTTATTTTTTGTTTTTTAATTGTAGTTAACTTGTGTGGACAGCTTGTACATAACTAGGCGTGTAAATTTATACTTATGTACATACATATGTATACATAAGTATGTAATTATATAGGGTTTGCTTTTGCATAATCAGGTCGCATTGAGTTTAGGATTTATACATATACATATATAGATATATATATTTTGGAGATTTTCAATTCTATATACTATGTACTCAATTATTGTTTATCACAAATGAGCGCAGTTTTCATATCTGAATGTTTGTTTCTTTTGCATCCGGTTTATGTCTGAATAGATAGTTGACATACATATAACTATATACTAAACACATAACTATATATCAATCGGTATTTGTTTCTGATTTACGAGTATAACACTAACAACTACGAAACATGAACGTTATAAACTAAATATTTAGAGTATGTCCACATTCAAAAATTAGTTCGTTTACATTAAAAAAAAAAAAAAACAATTTTAATCGATTTTTAATAACTTTCTTTAGCAGCGAAAGACTATCACAATTATAGAGATTTTTTACGGGTTGTTCCTTTAGGATTCGATTCCGAATCAGATTGTTTTCTTTTGCTTGTTGCATTTGAAATAAGTTTATAACTTTTGCACTTGATTTTACTTTTATTTAATTTATTTAAGCCTGTTTCGAATTTCCATTTCCATTGATCAATCTGTGAAATTCATAATTCGAATTTCAAATTTGGAATTCAGGACTGTTTTGTATATATAATTGTGATTTCTTTTCATTCGATTTTTCTTTTTTTAAATTTTTATTATTAATATAAATGTTTTGTTTCAGAAATGCATTGAATTTGCCATTTGATTTTGCAACGCACTTTATTCCCTCCTACCAGAGTTACCAAGTCACATTGTGTAATTAGTTGAATTGAAGATTTTAAATAATTAATCGATTATCGATCATCGATTATCTTATCTCCAAGTGCGATACTTATCTCCAGAGTTGTTCTTCTTCAGTAATAATGGCTCAATATTGAACTTTGTTCGTTTTCTCATATGTTCAACGGTTTTATATATAGTTTTATGATTTTTCTTTTGTTTAACAATATAGAACATATTTTTACTTTACTTTTAATTTGTATTCATTTTTTTTTTTTTTTTTTTTTCTTTGTCTTTAATCTTTGCATTTTTTTAACGTTCTTTTGTGTGTGTGTGATTTGTATTTTATTTTTAGTTTTTTGTCTTTAAGTGGTTTGGAAAACCATCAAACAACAGGAGGAAACAGTCTTTCTTTCCAGGTACCTGAGAAATAGATTCAAAAACTTGATTTCAATTAATGCAGTTAAATATAATTTTGGTGTCTTTTATTTTTTAATTCATATTTCGACTTGTTTAGAATTTCATATTCAAGTATAGAAAAAGATCTATCCCTATTTTGGAATTGATTAATGTGAATTCAGAACAGACTATATATTCACAATTCTCATTGTTAACGTATTTCAAGAAACTGAATTTTTTGATAAGCAGAATTTTGGGGAAAAAAATGTGTTTCGAGCTCTAATTGTCTTTGAGATCTCAAGGTTTATCGCTCTATATCAGCGGTGGGCACGCAATGGCTCCGGGAGCCAACGGCTGCTAACGAATTCAGATTTCGTGCCCACCGCTGCTCTATATATTTGTATTTAGATTTTAAGGTATCTTTGTTTTTTTTATAAGTTAATTCATTTTTTTTGATATATAATATGTCAATTTTTAAAGCTTGAACTGATACGAAATTGACAACATGTCTGATTAATTGGGGGTTTTTGCATAATAATTCCTTTTAAGATCTAATCTAGAAAAGCTCAGTTTTTGAACTAAATATTGGAGTTTTTTAAATCTATCAATGATTTTTTTAATGTTCCGTATTCCACATAAAACGCCACATTAATTTCGAAAATTGTCTTTATCGATTGCGCACCGAACAAGTAGGTTATAAGTAGTATATTTTTAAGTGGTTGTGATGCGAAAGTGGAACTCGGAACAGAACTGTAGTAAGTACATAAAATACTTGTCTACTCACCGCGTGACACATTTGACTCTTGTTATATGTTGTACAATTGAATTATATATTTTTTTGTCTTTTTTTTGTTTTTTGTTTTTCATATTTTTGTAATTTATATATACACCATATAATTTGCTATATATCGCGCATAATATAATTAGTTTATGTTTATATACACAGATGTGATAATATGCTGAAATGTAATCGGTTGTTGTTGCATTTGCTGGTTGTTGTTGTTGTTGTTATTTGACTGCAACTAATGCTGATCGGATCCATGATCTGATTAAGATTATATGATATTTTTGATATTTTGACAAGTTCGAAGCAGTTGTTAAATAGTGTAGACGCTATAAATATGCATGTCATGTATTTGTGGGAGTTGAGCATGCTATAAACTATCTCTCTTTTGTATGCTCTCTCTTCAATCAGCTCGCTCTCTTTCAGCTGTTTTCTAGTGATGGCTCAAGTAGGTTTTTCTCTTTAAATATCCACTTCTTATTGGCGATGACAGTCCCGTCTCATTGCTGCGATGTCAAGTTGACGAGTGTATTAATGTGGTTGTATGTGTGTGTGTGTGCGTGTAGATTTGATGTGTTAATGTATAGAATAGAATTAAGTTTGAGTTCGCGATTTTTGAAAAAAAAAAAAAAATTATGTTGAGAAAGATTTCAATTTTTTTTTTTTTTTGTTTTTACTGCACAACACGAATTCGAAAAAAAAATATACAATTATTACTCGTATGCAATAAAAATGAACATAACCAACAGATTAATTTAACTCAACTCAACTGAAAAGAACATTGATAATACTTTTTAACACTAAACACCAATTTGGGCTCTCTCTCTCGTTGTGGATTTTGTTTTCTTTGTTTGTTTTGTATCTAATGTAAATTACGCTCTTGCATAACAACTACAGTGTTGGCAAACGGTTTAAACTTCATTCGTTGCTTGTTCATGCAGCCTTTTTTTTCCATTGAATTTGATGGTGTGTGTGCGTGTGAGTGTGTGGATGTGGGTGTGTGCGTGTGTGGATGTTGATTGATTGTGTGGATCGCATCAACATGGTACGGTACGGGGAGTAGGCGTGACGTGTGGGCGGTAAGCGGTTTTAAGCGTCGTTATTCAAATCAAAGAACAAACAAAGAAAAGATACAATTCGAAATCGTAACATTATAAATTATATATAATATGTATGTCTAATCAATTATGATGATTTTGCTATATAAATTGGTATATAAATAATTAAAGCATTTTATTACATCGATAGATATATATATATATAAATATACATGTACTATATATACTATATATACAATTAGTCAAATAACTGTTTTAACAAAATCAAGAAAATAAATTCCAATTTCTTTCTTATGGTTCTTAGAACAAGTTTTTTAAAGAAAAAACAAAAGGTAATTAAGCAATTATTTGCTTAGTCAAAACAGTTACTTGATCTACTGTATTTATACTTAATAAATACTCGTGTATAACGTGTGTTTGCTTTTTGGCTAGAAATGTTTTTATCCCGTTTCATTCATTTGTTCGTTTTTGTTTACAATAACAAATAATATCAAGCGAAAATAATACAAGGAATACAATCTATAAAATCATTAACAAATTTTACATTATAAATATATATGTATAAAGAACTTAGCATACGCTATAACGGCATTATTTCAATTGTTCAGTATTTTGAACTGGCCGAAAAAATTAAAATCTAATAAAACCATAGATAAAAAGCTACTTGGAACAACAAAGCAGTTTTTGTATTTTATTTATTTTTGGTGGACTAGTCAAAAGTGAGGGGAAGAGGGGGAGAAGTAGTAGTAGTAGTAGTAGATTGTTGTATCAGCCATGTTGAATTGATGTATCCTCAATCCTTGCCGTCGTCAATCACAAGCTCAATTTTAATCTCTTTCTCATTCTCATTCTCATTGCCCTCATTCAGTTGCTGCAAACTGCCGCTAGATGGCGTGGCTGGCGGCTGTTGCGGCTCAAAGGCGTTGCTGATCGGGGGGTGTGTGGGATCGTGGTGGGGATGGTTGTTGTTGTTTGTTTGTTTGTTTGTTTGGAAGGAAACATGATGCATTGCATGATTAGGTAATGCCAAAGAGAGATAGAGAGTGAACGGGCTTTCAGCTCGATTAACCGATTACAAACATGGTGAAAAGGGGAGCTATTAACGGGGATGGACACGTGACAAGACATATGCGGGGGGCTGGGGGTTAAACAAGTCACGATGGGCGGGGGTTCATGCGACACGTCAGCAACAAAAATACAAAACATAAATTTATATATTGAAAAAAAAAAACAATAAATAAAAATATGAGACATTTAAGTTAAATTAAATAAAAAAAAATAAAATAAATTAAAAATTAATAGGCACAAAACACCAGAACTTAGAATACATTGCAATACACGCTATACAATTAGTACAGACTTTCGCATAATTTGTCTATTAACACTAAGCATACGCATACAAATACATACATATTTACAATACACACAGAAACAGACAGACAAGACGGACAAGACTCCACATCCACAAGTCCACAAGTCACAGGGCACACAGGAGTCTCATGCCGTCCCGCTTTAGCTTCAACCTTTAGCCTCTTCTCATCTCTTTCCTTGACTTGGGCGACCTACCTTCTGCGTCGCGGATTCGCCGTCTGACCGGGCAGATTGAAGCAGCCTCGTGGTATGACCATGCGGGCGTTTCCCTTCGCCGGCCGGGAGCCACCGACTGCCTGGAGACCCGCCAAATGGGCAGCATAGCCCTCGCTCAGCACCGTCGCATTCGATTGCAGCTTCTTGCTGACCTATAAATTGACAATTCAACAAAAAAACAAAAAAAACGAGATTAGTCGCATTTCAAATCCCTTCAAATTTATATATGTACATTAGGGCGGGTCAATTTTTTTTCGCGAAAATCGTCCACCAGAATTGAAATCTACGATGAATTCTAAGAAAATTTCACCAAGAAACTATGTGTCTAAAATCAATTCCTAGCCTCCGCTGAGAAGCATGAAGATGCTTCCGACTTTTGTTTAAATAAAATAAAATCTTGGTACATATTTTGTTTCACATTGAATACGTAAGAATGTCGCATTCGACATTCGAGAATTACCCATATTTGTCTTTAAAATTTACTAAAATACTTTATAAATATTTGCCTAGCAAATTAAAATAACAATCGCAAAAAACATATATTAAATAATTAAGGGTCCCCTCTAATCTTTTCGAAAACTTTAGAATCTTAAGTTTCGAGTTTTAACGTTTAGTCAAGTCCTTCAGTCTTAACGAGTTTAAGACAACATTTTTAGTTTAATTTTAAGACGTAACAGTGACTAGTGCCTTAAATAATAAGCGTTAGCTTGGTAATAAAAATAAAATATGTAAATTAAAAATACTTTTCATTAAAAAAAAAAAAAATCATGACAAAATTAACAAAAATTTGGTCTAGTAAAGTTGCTAAGTAGCTCGAAAATCAGACCAACTTAAAACTTTCATTTATTCTGCATTCAAATTTAAATCATTTCATTAAAATAATTTTGTGCCTCAAGATTTAGATTTTCTTAACTTTTGGAAAATTTCAAATATAAAATATTGCGTTTAAAAATTTAATCAAATTCTAGTGTCATGATTAACTAAATTTAAACCTTACTTGGGTTGTCGATTATTTATGAGAATTGATTTCATTAACTCGATTAATAATAAAAAAAAAAAAAAAAATCAAAATCGAGTTGTCGATATTTCAATGGTTAAATCCAGCGGTGGGCACGTAATGGCTCCGGGAGCCAGCGGCTGCTAACGAATTCAGATTTCGTGCCCACCGCTGCTTAAATCTCATTACACGTTGTATGATTATAATCTTTGATTTCAAAATGAATTAGTTATAAAAAAAGGAACCTAAGATTAAGGCAACATCTTTTTGAAGAGTTTCGTTCCTTGATGGATGCTCACCTTGCCCACAATAAAGATTTGTTCGTGTCGCATGCCCACATTGGTGTAGACACTAATATCCTTGCTGCTGCCGTAGGCGGCGGTAATTGAGATTCCGTGATTTTGCACCAGATTGTTGAGATATGCGGTCTTGTGACCCAATGGATCAGTGGACAGGCCATCGGCGAATGAGATGAGGCCGTGTGGAAAATTGTGCTGGCTGAGCCAGGAGACAACGCGCTGTTGTTGCATATCGGGTCGTCCGGTTATATAGATTAGCAAATAGCCCAGCTCTTGCCAATGGCGACAGACGTCGACGGCGCCGGCACGGACTTTTGGATCACGTCCGGTCACCGACATGGATGCGGTGAAGGAACCATCGATGCTGAATACAACACATTCGGTCAGTGGCGGCACCACAGCCATATAACAATCGACAGACGTGTGATCGCCACGGACCACCATCTTGACCGGATAGATGCCATAGCCGAGGGACAACTGATCGGGTATACTGTACGAGATGCGTCCATTTTTATCGGTCATTTCGGTGGTTAGGAATGTCCATTCACCCGCCGGCGGATCCTTCATAATATGCACATCCACCTTCTCGCCATGCAGCGTTATCATATCCAACGGTCCATACATGAAACGCGCATTCAAACGCTGCTCCCGACCCTCCTGGACAATAACATCGTTGGCCCGATGATTGGCCGCCACATTCTTCAGCTTGACCGAGGTGCGTTTCTTGATCCACTTCTCACGCGGCTGGCCCGGATGAAACGAGGCGTTATCCTTGTCATCGTGGGCACCGACAAAGGGTATGCCCTCAAATTTGCCAATCTGTCGCAAAATAAAGGCAATCACATCGGGACTCTCCCAATAGCTGGCATGGAACAGATGCGGCAGAGCGTGTGCTGGAAAATTGCTCAATCCCTCCGGGCAATACAGGGCATAATCCAAACGCTTTGTGCCCCACCATTTATTCTGAACTGTAACAGAAATTATGAAAGTTTAATGATAAGATTTTTAAATCGATTTTTGAATGGAGAACTTACGGGAGTGAATGGTGCTTAGCGACACATTCTCGATGAGACCCGAGATGGTGCTCTGCATGGAGGCATCCGAGAGGCGTCTGCTGGCAAGCAGATTATTGCCATCATTAAAATGCTGAGGATGCGATTGAATGACTTCCACTACAAAGAGAGAGACAGAAAGAGAGGAAGCGATTTAGACTAGTATTGATTAAATGTATTATGCTAGGTTTACACTGCGTCACAAAGTGTCACAGTGATACATAGCGATCTTATCGATCTTCATTACGAAATCATAGCGGAATGTAAGCAAATACCAACTGTGATCAAATAATGTTATCGAAGTTATAATCAAATTATAATCATCGCGAAATCTGCCTCAGAGCTGATTATTTGAAAACTTTTGAGTGTGACCAGATTTACCTTTCTTTGTATGGAAATGGAGGCGTTGTGAGCAGCTGAAAGCCGAAATCAATATGTAAATATAATCTAATCTTGATCTGTTTCATCGAGACCCTATAGAATATGTATTTCTATTCTAATCTTATTCGATTTCAGGAAGTTTCCGAGGATTATCGAATTTATTTTCCTGGGATTATTAGATGTCAGATATTATAAGAGCTAGAGTAACCAAATTTGGCAGACTTCAAAAAAACCCAACACACATCAAGTTTCTTTAAAATTTTTGAGACGCAACTTTTCAGTTTTCAAGGTATAAATACTTTTTTACTAATTAACGTACACTACTATTATGGCCTATCATCCTACTTAATCGTAACAAGATTGGACAAATAGACAGTTGGTAATGACTGATTAAAGTTTCATGCAATGTAAGTGCCTAAAAGCACGCAATAAAAAATATATTTTAAATTTATTTAAATAAATAACTGGTATGCGCAAGTCGACAGCCCGTCTTTAGCCTTTCCCACTTGTTTTTTAGGCTTATGGTGGAACTTGTTCTTCTAAGTTCCCAAAATAAAGACTTCATTTGTGACACAGTGTGACACAGTGTGAAGCTGGCTTAATTCATGGGATAGAGAGGGACACTCACATAAATGCAGAGGTTGCCCGTTGCCCAACGGATATTTGGCATAGCGCGGCACATTGACCGGCGACAAGATGGAGAAGCGTGCGCTGAGCAGTGGCTCCAGTCGGGAGGCAATGGGATCGGTTGGATGGAACAGATTGTACACCTGATGGCAGTTGGGACGCACCAGTGCCGCCTTGGCGTCGTGCAATTTGCGTGCGGCCAGCACGACAGACAACGGTGAGCCGAACATGAAGAAATCACTGACTTCAAAGTCCAATTTGGTGGCTCGCGAGTCGCTGGACGAGCTGGAGCGACGACGACGTGGCGATGGGGCGACCAGCAAACGCTTTGCATCCAGATCCGAGTCAATGAATCGCTCGTCATCGTCCATGCGGGACATGCGAGTGCAATCGCCGCCAGCGCTAATTGATCCCGATTGATCTCGGGCATTCGGTTGGCTGCCATTGGAGCGACAAAGCGCCTCGTAGGCCAGCAGGGAACCCATCGAGTCACCCAGCATAACTATTTGACCGGAGAAGCCATGACCCTCCTCCGACTTAAGGAACTCATGATAGACAATATTGGCCGCGGCCACCGTCTTGTTGACCGTCTCCTGGAATTCGGGTGATGCCACCGCCAGCAATGGAATGGCACCAATTGGTACATCCGCTATATTTGGTATATCCGCTGCCGATGGCGACGCATCGAATGAGTATGGACTGAGGCTGGACAGGATGCCCAATGCGTCCGTGCAAATGGATGGACACGGCACCATTTTGATGGTCATATGGGTCAAGAGGCTGGGATAATGCTGTCGCATTACGGCCTCAAAGGAGCCACGGAATGTGGTGACATCCGATTTTTTGGCGGTCAGCTCACTGGCCGCATCCAATACGCTGCCAGCGTGCACCACCATTATCAGTATGGTGGTGGGGCAAGATGGTGTGCTCGGTGATCCCGGTGGCGATGAGTCGTGACTGCGATCGATGCTCGCCGAGGAGCGTAATTGACGTTTATTGCCACGTTCCGAGGCGACACGCATTAGAAAGTCCTGATTGAATATGCTATCCTCCTGCTTATGGTGTCGTCCACTAATCCCGCTTATTCCACCGCCACCGCCACCGCTGCCACTGGAGCTGCCACCATGTGGTGGCGGACTGTCATCGCCCTCGCCCAACAGCTCCAATGAGCTCCATTTGGCCAGCGAGTTTGTCTCATTTGTGTCTGTAAACAAAAACCGAGATGAATTCAAGGCAGCAAAAGGAAGGAGGAAACAACTAACACTCTCACCTAGACAATCGAAGAACTCCTCATCTGAGTTGGATTTGGAGTCCACCTCCAGGCGTTCCATGCGCCAGTTGGCGACCTACAAGTGGGAAACAAATTAAACTTGATTAATCATCATGAAATATATGTATGTAATCCTCAATATTTGAATTGAAACTGGAGCTGGAATTGGATTTGCAACTGGAACTGGAACTGGAACTAGAACGGTAACTGGAACTGGAACTTACATGTCGACGTGACGCTGCCTTTGCATGCGGCTTTGTCGGCTGCTCAGGATCGGATTTGGTTCGTTTATCGGTTATCGTTTATCGATTTGCGATGTCAAGTTTGTGTTGTGATTTTGTGGTTGGATTTGTTTTTGTGTATGACAAGAACAAATCAAAGATTAATTTTTTTTGGGAGTAAAAACACAGAACACAAAGGACGAGACACAATAAAAAACAAAACACAAAACGAAGCGAAAACCAAGTCAAATTTTAAAATGCGTAAAAAATTAATCAATAAAAATGACTGGCGATATTCAAAACTCAAATAACAAACAAAGAATTCTTATGGATTGTAAGTTTTTCAGTTGAATGACTGTAAGGATTATTCGAGTGTAAAACCGAAGGACTTTTATGCAAAAATATTTATTCATACAATTAGCTAGATAGCTCTTTTCGAAGACGAATATTTACTTTAAATCACAGACTCTCATTATTATAAGTTTCATTGTAAAAACTATTATTTTGAATTCTAGTCAAATAATGATGTTTGAATTTTTATATTTTACAACTCAACCAATAAGTATTATTACTAAGAAAATAAAAACTCATAAAATAATAAACATTCCTAGAAAAAATTTTTTTTTGTTTAAAATAATCAATATTTTTGTTTAAAAACAAAACTCAAGTTGTGAATAGGCAATATTTAAATATACAGTCGAACTTCCATAACTCGAACTTCTATAACTCGAGCTAAATGAGTGACAGTAAAATTAATAAACTTAAGAAAAAGAAATTAATAAACTTGAAGAAAAGAATATCTCCATAAGAAAGATCGACTGTATTTGCTATGTACATATATATTTATTATCAATCATTATCCTAAAAGATTAATATTTGTATATTTTTCACTCCCACAAAGTTGACAAGTATAAAAGAGTTATTTCTTTTAATCATCAAATTAAAAACAACATTTTCAGTTTCTATTTCAAATATAAGTACGGACAATTATGAATTCAAGATTTAAGTAACAAAATCTATTTTCTTGTTGTTATAGAAACCCACAAAAAAAACTCCTTTTTTATAATATAAAACAATTTTAAATAATTTTAAAAATCATTTTTTCATAACTTGCAAAATTTGTATTTGTTTTAACTCGAAAGATTTGCTTGAGTATTAACAAAAACATTATATACTTGAGTTATTTGATCAAGAAATTCAAGAATTACTTTGTTTGATAAGAGATAAGATTGTAACTGCATTTGAAAATGGACAATGCACAACAAAGACCACATCAAAGAGGACAGACAATGGACAATGGACAATGGACAATGGACATCAGATGCAGCTGATGAAGGAGGAACATCGATGGCTTCAATAGCTTCGTCACTTACCTGCAAATCAAAACTGTGCGCCGAGCCCACCGGAGAGTGAAGGGCTCCCTTCGAGCCAAACTTGGCCTTATTGGCCAACTGAATGCTTTGGGAACGAGAACGTTGATTGCTGGCGCTTTGGCCAGCGCCCAGCTCAACGCTGGTGCCAACACCATCGTTTTCATCCTCCTCATCATCGTCGTCGTCATCGTCCTCATCCGAGCTGACCTCGGCGCTGGGCGGTTGCTGGGTGACAATTGGCGGCACAGCCGGGGCTGATTTTTTGCGCTCGCCAACAGTCAACGGTGGTGCTGTGGTTGCACTGCTCACATACGGCTCAGAGGTGCTTTCTTCTAAAATAATCGAGATTGAAAGCGAGATACATATTGAAGTAGGTATTGAAGCAGACTTAGATATTAATTAGATGTAATTATCGCATATAACGTAAACTGTTAATAACATAACATACAATGTAAATAACTTAACATACTCTGTTAAATAACACAACATACACTGTTAAGAACTTAACATACACTGTTAATAATTTAACATACTCTGTTAACGAATAGAACATACACTGTTTATAACTTAACATACACTGTTAATAATTTAACATACGCTGTGAACAACTTAACATACTCTGTTAATAATTTAACATACTATGTTAACGAATATAACATACGCTGTAAATAACATAACATACACTGTTAATAACATAACATTTCTCATCTGTTAACGACTATAAAAAATACACTATTAATAACTTAACATACTCTGTTAGTAATTTAACATACGCTGTGAACAACTTAACATACTCTGTTAATAATTTAACATACTCTGTTAACGATTATAACATACGCTGTGAACAACTTAACATACTCTGTTAATAATTTAACATACTCTGTTAACGATTATAACATACGCTGTGAACAACTTAACATACTCTGTTAATAATAAAGGCTAAGCAAAAAATAATAAAGTATTCTGAATTTGCGTTCTAAATAAATGTAAACAAATAAATACAATATGTATAGTACTATATAGAATATGACATTTAATTACCATCGCTGCACTCCTCGCCACTGCCCATTTTCTTGGCCAGCGCCAATTGAGTCTGGCGCTCCAGCTCGCGTATATCCTCGATGGTGAGACCATGCCACTCATCCTGCCACGCCCAGGCCTGGCGATGGGCACGCAGCATTGTCTTGCGCAATGCCACATCGTGTATGAACTTCTCCAGCTTGGTTTGCATGCCCCAATAGCGAAACTCAACCCGACAGATCTTATAGGCGGTCATCAAGGACATATTGCGTGAGGTCGGCTGCTTTTTGCCCTTCACCTCGCGCCAATACTCCTCCAGCCATTCGTCGGCAAGCGGACCGCGTCCCGTTTTGTCCGACACGAAGTGCTTGGGATCCTCTTCCTTGACATAGTCGCCACCCCACAACTGATCCTTGACAATATCAATAACATCTGTCCAAATTATTTGAATATTTAAATGTCTTTTTATTAAATTCTTATTTATAATGTGATGCACAATTTTTCACTTACCCACAACGCGATTACGCAGATCACTTCCCGAAAGCTGAAACACATTGTCCTGATAACCATTGTCTGGATGGTAATAGGTCTCAATGTCCAGCGAGAACTTCTCCACAAAGGGGCAGGTGTATCGAGTGCGCGTATAAGGATACGCATTCCACGCCTCCTCTTCCACGGTCAACGCGCTCTTGGGCAGCAGACCTACAAATTGCAAAGTAATTATTCATTAATCAACATACAATATAGTCGTAATTACACCCCGTTACTTAAAAGCTAAGCAATAATAGTAGAGCATCTATTATTAGCTAACATCCGACTTCATCGAATCAAGATCGGACAAATTGAAACGTGGTAATGGCTGTTTTAAGTTTCATGCGATGTTAGTGCCTAAAAGTACGCAATAAAAAATATGTTCATATGTTTCAATAAGTAACGGTTATCCTATATGTATAGGCGGCAACTGGACTTTAGCATTTCCCGCTGGTTTTCGTTTGGTTTAAATGTAGTTCTAATATAATAGCATTATTATTTTGAATATTTACAAAATTTAAAGAAATATTCATAATTAAAACCAATTTTGGACTCATTTTGAACGCTGCTCAACGCTTGAATACAAATTTTGGACAATTATTTAGACATTATCTTTTCAAAGAAAAACAAACCATTTGAAAATGTTTTCAAGGTAAAATTTTAATGTGAAACTCACTTTGAAATTAAAGAAAGCTGTCGAATGTTTCAGAAAGAAATTCTTATTCCTTGTCCTAAGAATTAAATATGCAATTTTAGCATTAAAGAACATCAATCATTAACTAAATGTTTCTTATTCGTAGATTTGTAATATAGTTAGCAGCTTTGGGTTAAGTCTTGAATTCTAACATAATAATAATAATAGGTAGAAATAAAGTTGGGAGCAGCCGCTAGCTCCCGGAGCCCATGCGTGCCCACCGCTGTTCTAAAACATAACTACGAATCGAATCGATTATATATTTTAATAGTTGTGTACTCACTTTTGATCCAGCCCGGCAAATGGCTGCCCACATGATAGATCTTTTTTGTATACTGCCCGTTACCGCCAGGTCCATCTTTGTATGGTTCATTGATGATTATTTCAACGCCGCTGCCCTCGCCGTGACTCTCCTCGCGGCTCTTTTTCTGTGAATTTATTAAGTTGAAGTATATAAATAGATCAGTCTATTTTGGACAAATGAGGAGAATACATAGTTCTAGACATAAACAATATGTGTAATGTAAAACATTCTTCACGATTTGACCTTTTCATCTTCTAAAACTATTGCTAACTAAATACAATTTTGTATCGTTTAGCAAGAATACATTTGTTTACAAAGCTTATATTTATTTACTTAAATTTGTATTGACCAAAAACATAAATCAAATCATGGCAAGAAATAAATAAATTTTACTTTGTAGGCAAATTCAAAATTAGAATTTTCACTATGCAGTAATATAATTTATTCACTTGTTGCTTTCTATTGAGATATTTTTGTTTTCCTTCCATGCATTTCATAATTCATAGCCTCATTTTCGGTAGATTTTGACTTGCTTTAAACTTATTCAAGTTAATGGAATGCTGTTTGAAATTAAGTTCAATATATCAACTAAGTTTAGTAATGTTTTTCAGGCTATAAATTTAAGATTTCTAACACTACACGGCCGTCTTCAAATGATAAGTTTAAAATACATCTATATTTTTCAAGACATTCGAAATTTTTTTTTAAAAACTATATGCATCTTGCTAGATTTAATATTGCAAAAAGTATTTCAAAAGTTGGACTCAGCTGCTGAGGAGTTCCTAATATAAGTAAAACTTAAAAAATAAACAAGTGGGAAAGGGTTTAGTCGAGCTCCCGACTTTAGGATACCCGTTACTTATTGAAAAAAATCTAAAATATGTATATTGCATGCTTTTAGGCACTTACGTTGCTTCAAAACTTGAATCTAACGTTTTATTTGGCCGATCTTGTTGCAATTAATTAGGATGATAGCTTTAATTATCAGGTAATGTTAATAACCAAAATAATACTCTAGACGGCATATTTATTTTGACAACATTTTAAGTTAAATCTACGCATAATTAAAATCTACTTCATGTACATTTTGGCATCAAGGTTATTTTAATTCCGTTTGAATGATATAAAACTTTCCTTAACCCATTAACTACCCATTGAAAATTTTGACTTCTTGTAAAGCTCTATTTTAAAACTTTTTTTTCTTGATTTTTGATATTTTGATGGAAAAAAATTCTACAAACAAATTCTAAGAGTGACTGCAAAAAAAAGTTTTCAAAAATCTCTTCACTTGTATTTTTTATAATTTTTGAAACCTGCAAAGAATGCACTTTTTGTATAAAAATGAGAAAAAATGGTAATTATTGACAGTTTTCAAAAAATTATTAAAAATAAAAGCGAAGAGATTTTTGAAATATGTACTTATTTTTCAAGTAGCGGGTATAAAAAAAGAATCTTTTAGATGTAGTAAGGGATTAAGAACTTACCGCTATCATGTACAGTTGCGCAATGCGATACTCCTCGACGGTGAGGGGCAGAGGTATGCGATATTCCTTGATCAACATTTTGGACTGTCTATTGAGCTGATCGGTGTCTTTGGTGAATTACGGCGGGCTTTCTTCTCTCTCTCACTCTCTCTGCCTGTCTGTCTCTCTTTGTCGCTGTGTCAATCTGTCTTGCTCTGGCTCTGAATCTTTTTATATATCTATTTCCTTACTCTGAGGCAATCATCGATTGTTGTTGTTGTTGTTGCTGTTGTTGTGTTGGCTGATGTTGTTGCCGCTGCTGCTTCTGCTGCGCATGGCTGAGGCGTCACTGCCGTCTATGACCTGCAAATGTGGCAAGGTTGGATTAAATTTGGGCTGACGTCTGGCCAGAGATTGTGGCAAAGACTTGCGACTGCCACTGTGACTTGGGGTTGGGGTTGGGTGTTCAGTGTTCAGTGTTCAGTTTTCAGTTGCTATGGCTTCCGTATAATGTGCGCTGCATGAAGCGAGCTCTAAAATGTAAATTACCGTTTCGTTTCATTTATTGATTCGCCGGGGGACAAGACAAGCTGACAAACTGACAAACTGACTGGCGGACAGGCACTCATGCTGTCAATTAGAAAGACTGACTACAAGTACCACAATGAGAATGAGACTGAGACTGAGAATGAGAATGAGAACCAAATGAAAATGTCCGATAAGGTCGACTCGGCTTACATTTTTTGAACAGGCAACAAGAACAAGAATAACAATAGTCAAAGCAAATTTGGTTTATCGTGCATAATTTTTGCTGTTACCTTGAACCGCTTTGCTAATTGGATTTATTGTTGACTGCTGACAACGGCAACTGGACAACAACAATAATAAAAATAACAACGAGACGTCAATAAACCCATAGCTATTTTCTTTGCCTAGAAATCTGCAATTGACCTCAGCTAGACAGAGCGGGAGAGATGGGTCTCTGTCTCACTCTCTCTCTTTCTCTCTGTAGTTCTTATTGTACATATGTTTATCTATCTCGCAATGCAATCGATACGACGAGCGACTGAAATAATCAGATCAGCATAATATAACTTTCAACACTCAACTACAACATGTTTATCAATCCATTTAATGGAGCATTTTAATTAAAATGTATCCCAAACATGCCCATTAAAGATAAAGAATTAACAAATTTACTACTGAAAATGCGTGAAATAATATATGGGCATTAATAGAGACTTGAGCTCAGTAATCAATAGTATTATACTATCAATAGCAGAGTTTTTTCTAATTAACTACTTATTTAATGAAGTTTTCATTTCATTGAAAAAAGTAGTGCTAATGAAATCGAATTATCACTAGTATTAAAAAAAACTAGTGCTAATCAACATTTTTTAACCATCATTGAAAATTAAAAGTTATCCAAATTTTTCGGTGGCCATAAATAATGCTAGTGAAAAATTATTTTAATTACCATTAGTAATTTTCTTGGAAAAATTAAAAAAAAAAAAATTGGAAAAATTTAGAAAAAAAAATCTAGGAAAATAGTGAAAAACTGTGGAAATTTCTTTTTCTGTTTTCTTGTGCTTATATGTATGCACAACTCTGATCAAAAGTAACGCTAACTTTTATTTAACTCTTTACGATGGTTTCTTGATGATATTATTAAAAGTGTCACAGAAATCCATATAATATTATTATGTATATTAAATAATAAAAAAAAATTTTAATTTAAAATTTTATTAATTTTATTTTTAAAATTTTAACTTTAACGATATCGTTCCTATTACAGCTATATGGTACATATTATGTATCTATAAGTTTAGTATAGCATTTGATCAAGACAATAGAAAATATATAATATGCGTAGTCGAAAAATTTAAAACTAAACCCGACTATTCAACCGATCGTTTGACATCCAAGTTTTAGTTTTAGTTTTAAGGGCTATTTAGAAAAATAGAATAAAAGGAAAATGTCTAAACTCATATAGAAAAGAAGCTGAAATAATAATAATAATTAATTTTTTAAATTTTAAATTTGAGCGAAACTTCTGCACGATAAAGGCTATGAGCCACTGTAACTGAACACACAAAAGGGTTAACAACTAATCAGCTTTAATAGATTTTATATACCAGTTTTTATTAGAAAAGTTATGGTTATTTTAATAGACTAACCAACTAACCGACTGACTGCAATGTCAAACGAAGCGCATCCATTGAGGTCACGTTTCAAGCATTTGGGAATTAAAAGTGTACGTATGAGCAATTTATTGTGGCATTGGGCTCTCCCTCTCTCTCTCTCCCTCACCCTTTTTAGCTATGCTACTTGTTTCCTATAAAACTTTGAATACTTTGCTATGGTTTCCACCATGCTGATATTTTCATGGGAAACGACCAAAACTAATTACAAATAGAAATCTTGAGCAGCAACAATCATTACGTTAGAGTCGAACTTCACCACTATCCGAATTATGGAGGTATTCGACTTATAGAGTTCTTTTTTCTTAAGTTTATTAATTTCAAGTTCAATTGTATTTTTATTGTATTCTGCATAAACTGGAAAGATTAATTAATAAATGAGCATTATTGAAATGGAAGAAGTTCTTGCATCAATTGACGCAAAAAGTCGAATAATCAGTGGTTGATTAAGTGAGGGATATAAAGTCATAGTCAAATAGTATAAGATAACCCTATATGTGCATTTATAAGCATACGGTTATGGACAAAACAATAGAAACGACATTTTCTTTTCGTATTTTTATCATATGAAATAATTGGCCTGTTTTCAATAATTTTTTTTTTAAATTAAAAAACAAGAAAAACTGTCTTAAGGTTACACATACAAATAAGAGATAATTGTAATTTTTTACCTTTTAGATAAGACCTTGAAGAAAGGAAAATAAAATAAAAAATTTTAATTTTTGTCAGAGATTTTTACGAAAAAATAAAAAATGTTGGCTAAATATTTATGGTATTTTTATTTTTTTAAATAGTTGTTATTGAAAAAAAAAAAATAAAATCCTTCGTTCAAGTTCTTGTAAGTTATTCTCGAGAAATCTGAAAACACAGTTTTGAGATAAACGCGTTTAAAGATTTGAGAGCTGAGCCAGATACCCTGGAGCGCTCAACTTTTTTGGACTGTATCTCCAATTGTTACTCGGATCCACTTGAAATATTGCTCAAATATTTAAGAGATGTTATAGAAATTAATTGGACAATTAAAAAAAAATCGAATAACCGTGAAACCCATGAAACGCCTTAAAATATCAAAATGACTGTCGTTTCTACTAGTTTTTCCATCACTGTTGTAAGTAGAACCATAAATTAGATTTTTAAAGAAAGGAATGGGAAAAATTGTAGCGTTATTTAGAGCAAAGTCGTAACTCGTATTTGCAACTGACCTGTGGGAGTCGCAGTGGTAGTGGGAGTGGGAGTGGAAGCAGGTGTGTTGTCTTGTGTATGTGTGTGTGTGTGTGTATGTGTGTAGCTGTTGTTTTATTAAACTCATAAACACAAGTCGCACAATAACCCCAACCTCAATCCCCAAACGTAACCCTAACTCCACCTTCACGACTAAATTTGTCGTTTTAATCTTATCATTTTATCTGTGATAAATTGTTTATGCCGCTTGACAAAAACCGTTTCTTTTTGTATTCTGTTTTGTTTTTATTTATTTATTTTCTCATTATATTTTTTGCAGCTGCGTAGGTACTTGAGTATCTTGGACTCGTAAATGTAGTGTGTAGATACAGATACACATGAACATACATATGTATATAGGATACGAGTTATGTACTTGGATGCATGCATGTCTGTAGGTAACAAGTATCTTGGGTATCTAGGGCTATCTACTTAATGGACACAGCCTTGTCCATCGGCACTTTGTGGCAGCTCTGGCAATTGGTATTATTAATTAATGACATTTCATGATTGACACTGTTGCCTTGCAACACACAATAATGTGGAGCAAACACCCTACTCAATTTACACCCTACTTTGGCGAAGCGTGCCCACTTAATAACAATACTGCACTAGGCACAAAAGCAGTAATCAATAATTATGGGAGGACAACACTGCCACATAGAATTAAACAGGGTGGGGTAGAGAAAAAGAAAATGAGATGAGGGAAAAGAAAAGAAAACAAAAATATATATTACATGACATTTTCCTATACATACATATATATTCGTACTCGTCGTTGACAGAAATGTATTCAAGCGTCAAGCTAGTTACCTAAGATGTTCACATTAATTATGACATGATGACATTTGCTTAAAATGCCACTCATGCACTAGATTAAAGTCTAGTGATAACTATAGAAAGAGTGCAACCAAAGGTGTAGATAGGTGTAAGGCTTTAACATGCTTTTAAATCAACAGCTGAAGAACCTTTTTATACAATTTAATCTAATGTGCCCAAAATTATATTTTCCACTATTAAAATATGCATCTTTTCTGCCTTTCAATACTGTTTTATACATTCCAAAAAAAAATTTACAAAAAAAAAAGAAAACAAAACCAAAGATCAAAATGTAATATTTAAGTTCTCAGGAAACTTAAGCGCCTAAAAATATGCTATAAAATGCTATAAAAATATGCTATAAAATGCTATAAAAATATGCTTAAAGCCTTCGGGATTGCCATTGGATGATCTGCCCTGAAATTTATCACCTGGATGCAGCTAAATCTTTGACAAGTGAATCAAATTTCAACTAGCGTGTAATGTTGTCGGCAAGATGTTGAGAGAACGGCTCAGATGGAAAACTCTTGAAACTGACACTATACAAATGTACAGGTGTGCTACAGGAATCACAAGTGAAAGCGAATTCAGGGAAAAGCAATTCCGCCAAAAAAAATTTCTCAATCCCACAGAACTTTGAGTGATTTATTTTTGTTTAGCATGTTCACCAACCTTTTCGAACTAGGTTGCTAGGGTTGGCCCCCTCTCAGATTAATTTTCTCAAGGGTTTCTTTAACAATTTTTTTAGGTTTATCTTTGCAAAATAATAGGTTTTTATTTTATTTCTTTTTTAATTAATATAATTTAATTTCTTTATATAATAATTGATATTGTATAGCTTAAAAAGATGTAAAGTTATTGGCTCGACTAACAATAAAAGTTACTCGACAACTCTAAATTTAAAAATTCGGACAAAAATTCCCTCAAAAATTTTCAGCTGAGTTGACTTTGTCACAGAGAAATGAAATTGTCATGAATTTTAAGTTGAAGAGATTTCTGTAGCACACCTGATAAGTTTTCTTTATAAAACGCTTTCAGGAAATAAATCTTAAGATCTCATTAAACATGTGTACATCATAAATACTTAATCTGAAGGTGACGTTACAATGGCATTTTACTGCAATGTATAATTCATCACATAATTTGTCACTTTGTGTGTGTAGCTCTTAACAGAAATCAAATTTTTGATAATTTATCTTGACTGTATATGATAGTAAATATGAAGATGAATGTATTCGTTATAAACAAAAATAAGTACACGTATGTACATATACATGCATACATACATATGTACATGTATGTACATATGTGCATGTGTGTAAATCTGTGCACTTTGCACGTAACATAAACGCGGGTCGTGTTTATTGCCTGTCTGTCATTTTACAGTTTGTTTTATGACAATCAACCGTATGTCAAGGGTTTGTTGGGCCTGTGACCAAAAGGGGGGAACAGAAATGGACACAGCAGCAGCAAAAGCGGCAGAAAACTGAAACTTTTATAAAATGTGTGTGTGTGTGTGTGTGCATGTGTGTGACAAAATGAAAAGTTTGCATAGTAACGGTAAAATGGACAACGACCAGCAACAACAACAACAACAGCGATGCAAGTAATGCGCTTATAGGCACAACAGCAGCAGAAAAATAAGAAGAAGCAGCAACAGCAATTTGCGCAAGCAACTACAAAAAACAACAAAAACATCTGGTGCTCTGCTTAGTTCGTGTCGCTTTTGTGGTATGAGTATGTTACCGTTTGCACGCTTTGCTGCTTGATGAATAAATTGCCGCAGTAATTGTTAATGTAACAAAAAAAAAAAAAAAACTAAAGAACTAAATAAAAACGAAAGAAAAAGAAAAACCGAAAAACGCAAACGGTAATAAATACCGCGCCGCCGTTGTCGCCGCCGCTGCTACCCAGTGCTGTCAGTTTAGCCATTTAGTTGCTTTAAAAAAAAATTAAAACTTTATTTTTTTTTTAAATGCTGTCAGCCACAAATTTAGCAATTCTAAATTTTTCTTTAGCAATTTAATTTCTTCAGATTTTTGGAAATGATTGCACAAATTACAATTAATAAAGGTTTACAACGAAATCGGGACTCTGTTATTTAACTCGATGGCTCGATTATAGGAAAAACTTGAAAGTTTTAGCTAACTTTTTTTTTTGATAATTTTCACTTAATTTTGAGCAACTTTTTTTTCCAAATTTAGCAAATTTTGCTTCAGAGATTCTGGCAACACTGCTGCTACCGTCGCGACGCGTCGCTGTCAGCGTCGCTGCTGCTGCTGACCATTCAAGCAGAAGTAATTGAACGTGAAAGCCCCGGAAGCAAGAGAGAGAGAGACAACAAAATAATATGAATAGTCGAGAGTGTGAGTAATTCACAATAATAGATATAATCCAATATAATATGATCACTTGCAGCTTTCTACAAAGTGGCAGGGCCGAACTGAGTGCAAGGTACAAGGGCTAATAAGCTAAGAAGCAGCAGCAAAAAGAGGGAAAACTGCAAATACACACATACATAAATACAACTGCAAAGGTGAGTGTTATTTGTAGGGGTCGAGAGCTCTCTCTCTCTCTCCCGCTCTTTCTCTGTGCACACCTGTGGCGCGCTTTATGTTTATTAATAATTTATAAATAAATAGCAGCAACAGCAGACAACAACAAAAACAAATTACCAAATTCAAGCCAATGCGCACGCACTTCGCCCACTGTCTTTTTAAGTATTTTAGCCCTAGGCTCAAATCAGCTAGCGACAACAACAATAACAAAAGAAATCACTCAAAAACAAAAACAAAAATCACAGAGACAAGAGAATTTTTTAATGTAACAACTGGGAGTCGCACACGACAACAACAACAACATCGTTTTGGGAGCTCAAATCACACGCACAAAAATGGTTTCCAAGGGAAAAGTGTGGCCTAGTCACGCAAGGAAAATGAAATTCGTTGAGGTACAAGAGAAGAACTTTAAATGCCAAAATGCAACTAAAAAAAAAATGCTTATCACACACATGCGCATATACTATGTATGCGTAATACACGCACAAACACAAATGCACACGCATGTTACAAGTGTATGTACGTACATGTGTGTGGTTGTTGTTGCTTTCTTTTGCTACTGGGGTAGAACCTTGGGAGCTGGAGAGAGCAAAGCTCTAGTCTAGGCTCAGAGCTTACGCATTTACGTTTACGCACGCACACACACTCACGCACACAAAAACATTGCACACAAGCATAGAATGCCGTTATCCTTTCTGAGTTTTGCGCATTTGTCAATTTGTTTGCAACAATTTCGCTACCAACAACAAAACAAACATCATACTTCTGTATATATGTATGTGTATAAGTATGAATGTATGATGAAAACTCACATATCTATTCCCAGCAGCTGTGCCCGATATATAACAATAACAAAACCAACAACAATCACAAAAAAAAAGAAAACAAATTTTTCTGCGATTTTCCGTTTTTTTTTTTTTTTTTTTTACTTAAACTATTTCTTTTTTTGAACGCATCGCTCAATAAACATTCGCACACGCGAGAAGAAAATTTGTTTGTTAAATTTCCTTGCTTTTTGCAAATGCTGCTGCTGCTGCTTCTGCTTTTTGCAATCAGAAGACGGACACACAGAACGACAGCGTAGGCGTAGCGAGCGACGGCTGCAACGACCGACACACGTCCGCGTTCGCTTTTGAACTGAAAACGAAAACGAAACGGAGGAAGCAAAGAAGCAGCACCAGCTGAAGCGCCAACGAAACTGGAGAGAGAGAACGAGAGCTCTCTCATGGGGCATTCCAGCAAACAGCTGCCAAATGAAAAGCTAGTGCAAGTGCTGTGCAGTGATGACAAATATTTTTCGAAAAAAAAGGCATATCGGTTAAAGAAAACTGAAAAACTAAAAAAAAGAAAGACAAAAAAATAGACAAATCATTTTTCCTATTTTTTTGTTTTATTTTTAGTTTTAAGGCATCTATGGCAACAAGTTTTGTGTCGACGCAACCGTATCTGCAGTAGATAAAATATGCAGTCGAACTTCCATAACTCGAATCACCATTATCCAAATAAAAGCTTACATTTAATAATCTAATCAAAATAGACGTATTTCTAGACGGTTCCTCAATTTACCAAACTAACTTCCCGACTAAAACAGTTAAAAACCAGAGAAATCTATCCGAAAAAGGTCAAATTGGCATATAATAGTTATTTAATAGCCATTTATAAACTAATAGATTAAATTAATTTAAAATAATTTAATTTTTTAATATGCTTAAACATGATCAGAATTGATAAGATAAGAAGGCTACTTTCTCGCGGAACGCCCCTTCAGTTTTGATCAATTTAGCAAAAGCGCACGAGAAAGCGCCAAAACGCATACAAAAAAAAGCTCTTAATCTCACTTGTGTCTTAGCCGTAGGCAACGGAAATTTAGAAAAGGGGTTTTAAGCAAATTATATTTGGATATTTTTGTTGCATTTACAGTCGGAACAACGATGTACATACATATGTATGTATTTATCTCAGGTGTCGACGCGAGAAAGAGCAATGCGTTGTGTTTTGCGTTCCAGTTGACGTTGGTGTCTATTTTGTTTTAGGGGGCAGCCGACTCTGACACTGACGCAAAGGTCGAACTGGGCTTCCACATACATACACATACAATATACCTATGCATGTGTGTGTGTGTGTGACTAAATGATTAGTAAATTCGATCATAGGTCGTTCCCATCAAAACAAACAAAGCTAAACACATGACGTTTTTGCGCCGTTTCTGCGGAAACAGAAAAATCAACAAACAAAGAAAGGAAGAAGCAAGCATACTCTTGTTTACTCTTGTCACTGTGGCTAGTAATCTATTGTAGCTTTGTTGCTCTTTCTCTGGCTCCTTGCTTACCTCTGATATGGAGTTCAACTTTGACATTTAAAAAAGGCAAACGCATATGGCGCATGCTCCTCCACTTCGGGAGTACGAGCGCACACATAAACATACATATGTATGTACATATGTATAATGTACAATGTACATATGCATTGCATACACAGCAAAACAACAGCTGTGCGCATCTGATGACGCCAAGTGCTTGGCGCTCAACATTTCAAAAGCGATATACATAATATCGATATATGTTAGTGCTTATCGTTTTCAGGAACTGTTATAAAATGGCGCGCAACTTTTAAAAAGCGAAAAAACCCAATGTTGATCAAAAACTCACATATTCTTCAATTGTCTTCCAAACTTGTATTCAAGTTGTTTATTTAAGCAAAATACGCTAGAAGAAATTGGATAGGATGAACATATAGATTCTACATTGGAATAAATTCACTTTTCCTATATTTTTGCCCATTTTCTTGAAAACTGACTTCCAAAATGGACCGATTACACTAAGTAAGATAGTAAGATTGTAACATAAACCATTTTAAAACATAGAAATATATTAAATGTATAATTTAAAACAAATTCTTGAAGGTGGAAATCTTGCTAATAAAACTTGTGAAGAAATTAAAATGATAGTAACATATCAAAATTATTTTTAAAATGGAAATCTACAATAATTTTACTATGGTTTAAGAGTATTTTCTTCAAATTATTCGCCACATTTCGCAGACTTTCGCATTTGTCAAGATTAAGTCAAACACGACTTGCATTTTTCGTCTGCGTTCGCGATGCATTGTTTTTTATAAATAATTCCAAAACAACAAGTCTTCAAAGCTTGTCTTTTATAATAAAAATAGTGTTGATAAGATGCATTAAACACTTGAGAAAATATATTGAAAATGTCAACTTTAGCCATTTCTTTTTTTTTCCATTTGAAGACGTACAAATGTCGTGTTCCCGATCCTGGAAATACCCAAATACAATATAGATACAAAATTTGCTTGTTTATTTTTTTTGCTTTGATTTGTTTTCAATTTTACATAAATTGTTGTTAGTTAATGGATATCTGTTGTCGTTAGTGCTGTATTATAGACTTAGTTGCGGGAATGCGAGTGGTGATAGTTGTTCTGTTTCTCAGCGGAGGCGCGCTTGCCGAAGGGACTCTTCTCGTTGACCTCGAGAATGTAATCGCCCTGCAGATCGTAGTTGGCATCGATGCCCATGTAGGCGCGCTGGCCAAAGCCGTTCTTCTCCTTGTACTGCTTCAGGGAGTTGGCGACAACGGCGGGGAAATTGCGTTCGCCACCTGGACGCACAGTTTCGGCAAAGTAGCGAGTGGCACGAACCGCTGCCTCAATCACATTCTGGGCACCGGGAACGGCCTGGCTGACACCATTGGGATAGAAATCAACATCGCCGCAACGCATTGGGGTGCCCATGGCCAAGCTGGATGTGTGGATGGCGTCAACGAAGTCGGCATTGCCGCGGGACAGACCGACAAGCTGGTCACGGGGCTTGCCAATCATCTTGGAGGGATCCAGACCGGTGATGCGACGCAGCTTGTTGCCAGTGTGCAGGGTGAACTCCTGGCCAGCGGCACCAGCAACATGGGCGCCAATACCCTGTCCAACCAAATGAATAATCTCGCGGGGCACACCCTTGTTGGTGAGATCGACCAGAGTGTGACCGATCATGGCACCGGTACCGGCAACATCCAACAAAGCGTAACGCTTGAAGCTGGTGAATGTGGAGCCCAAGTCAATAATCTGCAATCGAGTTTGAGTTAGCATTTAAATAACAATCTCAATTATATAGTGAGACAAATGAGACATTCATGGCCAACTGAATTGAATGAGTTCGGCTGCGTCTTCTAATGAATTGAATGAATGAATTAAAACCGTAAACTTTACATTCAAGAGTGCTCACGAAAACATGTCTATGCCACTAAATTTCTGATATCCAATTTTGTGACGCACAATATTAAATTATTACAACAATAAAAATTGGATTCTGTATACTCGTTGTTTCATTCATTTCATTTGTTTCTCATTCTCATTCATCTTCATCATCAACTCACGATCAAATTTCCAGCGGTGGTCTTGGCCGATTTCCATTCCTCGCTTGTTTCCTCGCTGGATGTGCGCTCGTAATCCTTGTTGCTCTGCTGGCGCGAGTTGGGCGAATTCTTCTGCTGATTCTGGACATTGTAACGCTGCATATAAGCCTGCTCCAGCTTGCGCATGGCCTTCTGGGTGGTGGGCGTGTTCTGGGGCAGACCGGTCATCACAATGGTCACCTCATCCTCACCAAAGCCGGGCTGAGCCGTTGCCTTCTCCACATAGTTGTTCAGCTTGGCCTCCATGCGATCGCCGTTGGACTTGATGATCCACACTGGAATATTGCTGGCACTGGGCACAAAGTTGGGCGTCAGATCATGCTTGATGCTCGAAATGTGATCTAGATGGGAGACATGGAGAGTTGAAGAATCATTTAGTGCTGCATTAACTGAATACGGGATTTTGGCTTTCGGTTATAGGTTAAGAAAAATCTTTCCAAATCGGTTTCGTAACGGTTACCGGTGATTTGTTAGAAAAAAAGGGAAATTTGACAATTAACCAGAAACAGAAATTCTTTGATATCAAAAAAAAAAAAAATTTAAATTCAATTGAATTGAAACGAAACGAAACTAGCCGTTATGCATGAATCGGTTAACAAACGGTTATGTCGGCTTGAATGATTTCGGTTACGTTTACGATTTAATTTACGGCTATTAATTTCAATCGATTAAAACCGTTTACGGTAACCGAAACTAGCCGTAAATCGGTTACGTCGGTTTAAATGATTTCGGTTACGGTTTCAGTTGGGGTTACCAATTTCAATTGGTTAATTTCGGTTAACGGTTACGGTAACCGAAACTAGCCGTAAATCGGTTACCGAACGGTTATGTCGGTTTGAATGATATCGGTTACGGTTCAAGTTACGGCTACTAATTTCAATCGGTTAATACCGGTTAACGGTTACGGTAACCGAAACTAGCCGTGAATCGGTTACCCAAGGGTTGTCGGTTTGAATGATATCGGTTACGGTTTAAGTTACGGCTACTAATTTCAATAGGTTACTACCGGTTAACGGTTACGGTTTTGGTAACGGTTAACTTGGGCACTTACAGAGTTTCTCCATCAATTTGGCGCCCTTCTGCAGGGGCATGTTCTCCAGACGCTCGAACGTGATGTCGTTCAGGGACGGCACATTCTCCAGCTCGGTGGCGCTCAGCCAATTGGATGGCTTCAGCTCGTCCTTGGTGGCACAAGCGGCCGCCACCAAACAGGCCAGCAAACAAAGTCGCAAACTCATAATGCACGGAATTGACGGATTTACAAATTTCCAGAAAATAATCACAGCTGTAGGTGAATGGTGTCCAAACGCTGATTGCCGTTTGATACTTTTCTGCCCAACGACGTTCGCTTTTTATAGCGCGAGCGGCAAAAAATGAAACGGAAATCATCGCCGGTGTCAAATTGATTTGCTTGCATATTCAAAAAAAGAAAATTGTTTTTTTTTTTTGCTGATCTCGGCAAGCGCGTGTTTGCAAAATAAAGAAAAATGTTTAAGTTGCGCTCTTATCGCCCTGCCCTTGCAACCTATATTTGGGTTTTTGAACTCATCTATCGTTCGTCATCATCCAATCAATCAGCTTACAAATTATCATTGTCAGCATCCTGCAACAAAGTTGCCCCACTTTAATTCAATTTCCTTTAGAGCAGCGGTGGGCACGCATGGGTTCCGGGAGCTTGCGGCTGCTCCCAACTTTTTGCTTGCACATTTGGGTGAGTTTCGATATATTGACCAAGTAGATAGACTCTAATAGGGTTGTTGTAGTTTTTGTTGTAGTGCTCCCAAATTCAGATTTCGTGCCCAGCGCTGCTTTAGAGTGTGGCCAGACTTCAGTGAATATCTCCCATCGATTAGTTTCGATATATTGTTATCGTTATTTAAATATCTTCAAATCACTGGTGATTTCAAAATAAACCTACATATATTTATATCAATCCATAAGTCTTAATCAAGAAAATAAAATCGCTTTGATAGCCGAATAAAATTGTTTTGTTCGATTTCACTGTTTCAGCAGAAAGAAGGAAAACAATTTCTGCTGAGTAATAATTATTTAAAAAATCGTATATGTATACTCTCAATAAATATTGCATAATATGTAACAATGAACAAAAAAAAATTAAATTTTAGCAAAAAAAAAAATGAAAAATACGCAATATTAATTAAATCCGAAATTAATTAAAGAAATTATAGGCAAATGAATTTTGAAATAATATTAGGTAAGTCATATATATGCGTTTGATCTATAATTAATAAATGCAATCGTCTCTCATATGTTTATACATAAAAATTGCAATATTAAATAGAAATTTTTTAATAAATTCACTTTAATTAATTTGTCAGAGTATAAAATGAAAGATTGGGAGTAAATGAGCAATATAATTATATAGTTTTATATTTGTACGAGTATTTAGATATTCATTTGCCATTTTACATTGTTTCTATGCGCCTTGTTGATCAGCAGTGGAGATAATAAAATTATAGAAATGTAATAAGGTATGTTTCATGTTTATAACGCCACCCATTTTTTGGCTTTATTAGTGTAACTGTACATTTTTCGCGACTACGATGTACTAATGAAATATCTGTTTGGATGCAACCATAATGCACACGAAGTTTGGACTTTGTTCAGATAACGGTACTTTTGCTTTTGCGAGAAATCCATTTTTAGCCTGTTTCACATTTATAACGCCACTTGCTTTAAATGAGTTTTGTGAGTGCAAGTGGAAGGTTCTTTATTATTCGGTTGATGCTTTGGACAAATATAAGAATAAATAAGCTATGCTGCGTGGAAAAAGTTTGACAGAACTTGAAAAGGGAAAAATAATCGCTTACAAAGAAGAAAAATGCAGTGGAAGGAAGATATCGCGTAATCTGGGCAGGAGCCACAGGATAATCCAAAATTTTTTAAGGGATCCTGAAACTTAAGGAACCCATAAGCGCAGAGGAGGGCCATCAATACTTTCCAGCCAAGATAAGAGGAAAATTATTAAAAAGGCCAGCAATCTAACACGGAGTTTGGGTGACCTACAGGATGTAATTGACAAAAAATTTAGTCGCACCACCGTTTGAAGGACATTAAAATGTTCCAAAATTGTTAAAAATGAAATGATGAGATGTGTTCCAGCATTAAAAGCTGAACAAAAAATGGCTCGTATGGGATACGGTTACGGTTACAAATCGCTTGCAAACTTCATTTGGCTTACATATGACCAATTGGTGTTCATGTTTCTGCGCCCGTATCCCATACGAGCCATTTTTTGTTCAGCTTTTAATGCTGGAACACATCTCATCATTTCATTTTTAACAATTTTGGAACATTTTAATGTCCTTCAAACGGTGGTGCGACTAAATTTTTTGTCAATTACATCCTGTAGGTCACCCAAACTCCGTGTTAGATTGCTGGCCTTTTTAATAATTTTCCTCTTATCTTGGCTGGAAAGTATTGATGGCCCTCCTCTGCGCTTATGGGTTCCTTAAGTTTCAGGATCCCTTAAAAAATTTTGGATTATCCTGTGGCTCCTGCCCAGATTACGCGATATCTTCCTTCCACTGCATTTTTCTTCTTTGTAAGCGATTATTTTTCCCTTTTCAAGTTCTGTCAAACTTTTTCCACGCAGCATAGCTTATTTATTCTTATATTTGTCCAAAGCATCAACCGAATAATAAAGAACCTTCCACTTGCACTCACAAAACTCATTTAAAGCAAGTGGCGTTATAAATGTGAAACAGGCTAAAAATGGATTTCTCGCAAAAGCAAAAGTACCGTTATCTGAACAAAGTCCAAACTTCGTGTGCATTATGGTTGCATCCAAACAGATATTTCATTAGTACATCGTAGTCGCGAAAAATGTACAGTTACACTAATAAAGCCAAAAAATGGGTGGCGTTATAAACATGAAACATACCTTACATATGTACATACATATATTTGTCATATTGCTGATAACAAAATTAAAGAAATTTAATACATTCAATGTGATATAAATTTATTTGTTTATATGTAGTTTATAGCTACTATAACTAGTCTACAAAACACGTTTACTGATGTTTGTGTACCCAATGCCCACACAGGTCATTAAGACCTTTTGCGCTCCCCGAACATCATCCTCCTCATCCTCGTCGATCTCCGGATTCTCCAATTTGAACGTTATGGAGAAAAAATCGCGCAGATGCTGCAAAAAATGTACTGTATATGTAGATAGAGCACCTGAAATATATATATAAAAAAAAAGCGGTTAACAAAAGAAAAGGTTCCATTTAAAAAAAAAAAAATTTTTGAAATCCAAAATTCCATTCCAAAAAATTAATCTTAATTTACTCAGAAACGAACACAAATTTTGGGAAAGCCCAAATAAATAATAGAATATATAATAATTTATTAAAAATAAGGTTGACGTTAAAAAGTTATTTTGTTACCGAAAGAGCCGACATCAATAATCTAATAATATATAATAATCAATACAAATATTTTTTTTAGGTTGATGACTTTTTTTTTACTAATGTTTATTCTTTATTTTATTTTCTTAACTGTTTAAAAAATTGTTTTGTGTTTCAAATCTTGAATATTGCTAGCATTATTTAGTGAGAATTCTTTTTTTTTTATTATTTATTTATTTTATTTAACATACTAGTGATACAAGTTATAAGGAACTTATGATTATTGCACTAGTCACAACATTTAATCTTATGACTCGATTTAAATTTAGTAATTTTAATAATTAAAATTTTGAATATTATTTGCTTTTAAACTATTTTGAAATAGGATTGTTAAGGTCAGCGGTGGGCACGAAATCTGAATTCGGGAGCACTACAACAAAAACTTTTCTGCGACTTCACGGAGCAGAATAGGTACAAATAAAGTTGGGAGTAGCCGCTAACTTTCGGAGCCGATGCGTGCCCACCGCTGGTTTAGGTGCATAGTTTTAAAAAGTTTGTCTTTAGGTCATGTGGAATATTGTTCTTTTGAGGGAATTGTTAATTTGTATGCAAAAAAGAACGCACCTGTTAGAAATTTGGAGACATGCTTTTGTCCCAGGGCCATGTAGAGGGCGGCCAGCCATTGATAGGCGGAGTCGCAGCAGCCGCCGCGGTAGATTTCGTCCAGCAGACGCATGGCAGCTTCCTGTCCCAAATCCTCGGGTATTGAAGGTGTGTCCTAAGCGAGGCAGGCAATGAGACATTAGAGACATTAGATGCTCAAGATGAACAAGTGGTAAACTTACAGACTCTTCCCTGGTGTTGGAGATGCAATCGGCGGCAAAGCAAACACCGTCTGTAGTTTCAGCTAGCAGACAAATGCCGAATCCTGGTGAATTGCCCGACATTTTGCCGCGATTCTGATCAGTATAGATGTAAACATCGGGCAGAAACTTGAGCATGCAGCCCTTGGCTGATTCCACAGTACGATTGGCCATGGCCGGGGACACCTTGCAGGCATAGACGGTGCCACGGATGCGCTTCACCATGCCCTGCTGCTGAAACTGTATGGCACGCAGGCTCTTACGCACCGGACACGTAAAGACGATCTCGCCACCGCCAAGTGGTGCAACACCACGACGCACCACACGCAACTCCAATCCCTCGTCGATCAGCAAAAAACGCTTAAGCAGCGAGAGGGCAGCACCCTTCACATGATCCACCGATGGCGAGTCCTTGCTGTTGGTGACGCCCCGCAGGTGGCACTCCAACGGCATCTTGCAAAACGGACCCAGTGCAATCAGTGCATCCAAATAGTATCCAATGCCGCGTTGCACGCAACAATCGTGCTCCACATGGCCGCCGTGCAACAAACCGGGACTGAACATCACACTGGTACCGGCTGGATTTAGCTCAATTTTGGTGCCATTCGTCAATTTGTCAAACAGTCGTATTAAACTAATCTCATATTCCCGCAGGCCGGGCGCCATTTCATCCTCGGAGCGGATTTGTGTGATTTTTACTGGCTTGCCACTGAGACAGGACAGCACAAGGCGCTGTTTCAGAAAGTTACTGCCTCGATAAATAAGACAATTGCCTTCTTGTGCAACAGGAGGCATATTCTAATTATTTATATATTTATTCCGAAAAAAAAAAACAAAACAAAACTCCGCGTGTTTGCACGTGCGTCCAAATTGTAAACAACAGGGCTGCACGACGCTCGATAACAAAATTACATTATCGAGCATTTACATTGCCTATCGTCTGACCGCCTCAAGCTATGGACCGGCGAGCTTTCTAAATAAATCATTTTGAAATAAAATTCAAATTTAAGCCATATAAACTATAAATTAGATAAAATAAAAGGTATTAGATCAATAAATGTAAAAGTATAGTTTCGACAATACTGTGACAAAAATTAGTGGGAGTTTTCCAAATTCTAGCTGCAAAATAAAAGAAAATAAAACAAAAGCCTATTTAAAAAATCACAAAAAAAATTTCTTCCTTTTTCTGGGAGCTGTGGTGGCACATGTTGTCTGTTTGCGAAGCATGAATGAGACATCTATGGCTTAGTTTTTCTGAGTACATTGCACATTTTGTAAACATGAGTACGGTCCAAGAATAATTAATTTACAGAATTTACACAGTTTTCCTCATTTCTTTTAACTTTCTATTACTAGAAGATAACTGTTGTACGTTTCTATTTAAATGATTGGTTGAAAATATTGCGGGCTACCTCGTGTGGCAGCTCTTTAGTGAGGCCGATTAGTGCGCTTTTTTAGTATATTTTTTGTTTTCAGTATATCAAAAATCGGCATATCCATAGTTTCAATCTTCGGTCACACTGCCCAACAGATGTTACTCTCAGTGGATTTTTCATCGTGTTCGCTTCGTTACGGATAATTGGAAGTCTTATTTTTCAAACACAATTTTATCTTTATATATGCAATTTTGCTGCAAGTTTAACAAAAGTAAATATAGAATCGTCTAGAGAAAAAATATAAAAGAAAATAACAAATCAAATCGCCAAGAAGCTTCAATTGGAAAGCGAGCTGCAGCGCGCAAAAGCCGAGCCCCATCATACATACTGATGTATGAATGTATAACTGCACTGCAGATTCCAATTGTTTGATTGTGTGGGTGTTTGATACTCATATTTTGAATTTTTTTTAATGTTGTAACATTTACATATATGCATAAAGTGATCGTTTAAAATACCAAACAAAAAACAAAAAAAGCTAAGAACAAATTGAACGAATCCGATTCCCAATTGCATTTGTGTGCATTCACTCACATCTATTCCCAACAAACCCACGCGTAGCCAGAGAACACAAAATCTCTCACATACACACACACACAAGCGTACATACGAATCCCAACGCCAAAAGCAAGTTGCCAAACAAAAACAACAAAACAGGCTCCAGCAATTGCAGCGCGCCAACATCGCCGTCAACGTCGCTGCATTTAGCCCAGCGTTGACGTTGTTGTTGTTGTTGCCGCGAGTGTAGGCCGCAGACGGATAAGAGCACAAAAGGCAATCAAAAAATACACACATTGAGGTAAGTGCGGAAAAGAGGCGCACATATAAATAAGTATTTTCTCTGTTTGTCTGTGTTTTTATGTACTTAGTATAGTAAAAATAGAAATAAAAAATAATTATTGAAGAAATAAATAAAACCTAGCAGTTGCCGGTAAAGCAAAAAAACAAAAAAATTTTAAGTGAAAGAATACATACAGACAGTGCATTACCAAATATTGGCAGCTGACTAACGCGATTGGACACCAGTGTGTCAATTTCGAAATGCAGAAAAAGACGCAGTTTCCAATAAGATTTTCAAATTGAAGGGCTTACAAGTTTCGAATACATTTTGTGCGGCGTACGTGATAAATTCGGCCGGCATGCACGCACACAGCCAAACAGCTGAATAGGGCAAGGAGGAGGAGGAGGGGCACCGCTGAACACAAACAAACATGCGCGCCAACTTGTTTTGCTTCTTCCTCTTTTATGCACGTTTTGTTCTTTATTTTTCGGCAACCTTCCAGCTCATTCCAATTGTTTAGCGTTGCCCCACTGTTACTAATTTTGTACATGCTTCTCTCAGAATATTCCAGTGTTTGTCAATTTGTTGTGATCGTTGTTTTATGCTGCTGCTAAATTTACAGTGTCGCTATTAATATTAAAACACGTGCTCAAAAAGTAATAACAAATAACGTGTAAATTTTTATTTTAACAACAGTTGTCTTTGGGAATTAAGCTTGAAATAAAGGGAATTGATTTCAGTGAACGGGTGTACTAATATTTGTTACCGCACTGTGTTTCCATGCAGCATACACTCATTTTCATTTATTTGTTGCGTCTGTTAGTTCTGCAACCATTGCGTCTCGCTGTCTGCACACATTTTTTGCGACGCAATTTCGGCAAAGCGTCAGTCGGTTTATGCTTTGCGTATGTTTTGGCTGAGCATTTTCAAAACAATTACAAGCACGCATCAAAACAACAGTATATACAACGTATACATATGTATGTATGAGTGTGAGTGTGTGCGTGTGTGAGTGCTTATGTGTTTATGCTTTGAATAAACATTGCCAAAACTTTTTTTTTATGCCACTCCCACAGTCTTTTGCGACAGACGAAGCGAATGGGTAGACAACAAGTGCGAAACCGAAGCAGAAACAGCAATAACAATAATAACAACAACAACAAAGCAAAGCGGCAATAATAACATAGAAAGTTCGTAAGGGGAAACATTTTCAAGGTTAAACCGGGCAAAACAAACATAAAACCGGTTACAGCATACAATATATATTTACATACATACATACATGTGTATGTATTCACGTAAATATATACATAGAACTTTATGTATGAGTGTGTGTATGTATTAACATTGAAAGGGAATGGAAGTAGGATTTAAAATTATATTTAGATGTATTTTTTATGTAAAGTAACTGTTTATACATCAAAATAACGGATTTTATTTAAAAAAAAAAAAAAAATTTGTCAAAACAGTTAACTGTATATGTACAGATAATAACAGCTGTATTTATGTGCATGTTTGAAGACTTTCATTGAAGTCCTCTTATTGGGAGTAACGGAGACAGCAATGTTATAGTCAATCTCCTTTGCAGTGAGGGTTGCAAAGCTAACGGTAAAATTGTTATGCTGTATGTGCGTGTGTCTGTGACTGACCTTGAATTTTTCCCAGGGAGTTCGAGTGTATAGCATACAAACACACACACACATCCAAATGTATGTATGTATGCTTGTACATGCATGTATGGCAACGCCAAAGACGCAGTACCGTATCAAAACAAACGCATTATTATGTACATATGTACATACATACATATGTAACTGCGTATATACGCAACTGTAACTTGAGCTTTGCTTCTCCCATTATAATTCTTGCACTTTATTCTTATTCTTAGTTGTTTTATGCGGATATTTCAATAAAGCAATTTCTTGCAATAAAGCGTTAATTTAATATTAGCAACAACAAACAATAACACAATAAATACGTCCATATATGCACATACATATGTGCAAATGTGTAATTGTTTGTTTATTTATAGTTCTTGAATGACGGTCACCGTCACGCTATAGCTGTCCTGCTCTAGTCTAGTCTAGTCTTGTCAATTCTGCCGCCTTGTTGTGTCTGCAAAAAATAATAATAAGAAATTCCTCAATGTTGTAAACATTTCTAAATATGTGAATGTGTATGTATGTGTGTGTTTGTGTATGGAATTAATTAAAGCCAAGACAGAATCAATTAAAGCTCGAATTTGTTAATCTATAAATTGTTGAAAAATAAATTGTGAAAATAAAAGTTCCTGTTTTTTTTTTAAGTTTATTTATTGTTATTGTTAACGAAACAAAAATATTAAATTTGCATAAAATTTGAAAACTAAATTTGTTTTTTTATGAGTTTTAGCTACGATTTATTTATTTTTGATTTGACATGCATACAAATATCTCAAAAATAAACAAATACAAAACCAAACAAACCTAAACATTTATGTCAGATAAGAGTCAAATTTTGAAATCGGTTTAAATTGTAGTAGACACGTATTTCTGAATTTATTTTTAAATTTGAAAATTCCTTGCTTATTTTCTAAACTGTTTTTGGAGAGAGGGAAAACTTGTAGAGATATATATGTGTATATATATATATATAAACGATAACACAATAGTTGAAATGGGTTTGTAAATAGCTATGTAAATAAGTAAAGAACTTGGATATTTGTACGTATATACGTATTTAAAAGTACATATATAGTATATATACAGTTGCGGTCAAAAAAATAGTAGTGCATGCAATGTAATTACAAAAACTCAAAATTAAAGGACTTTTAATTTATCCAAATTTTTTATTTAATTTTTTTAAGATACGTGATTATATTATAAATCCATCTGAGAAATCAAAAATAGTGAACAGTTATTTTTTTTCGACTTAGAAATTTTTTTCTTGAAATAGTCTGAAAAATGGGCGGTCAAAATAATAGTAGTGGTAAATATGTTCTTATATTTTAATGATGAAAACGATCCAAAATTTTATTTTTTGTTATTTAAAAGGTTAGATATGTTAAAGGCACTCAATAATTCACAAATTTAATACTTTGTTGTGAAGCTTTTATTTCCAATTACCGCCATACAGCGACGGATCATGGAGTCCACCAGGATTTGACATCGTTCTGTTCGGATGTATTGAGGTCCTGGCGCTATTAACGATCTCCCAGAGATGATTATTCTTTGTTGATTAATGCTTGGCAATATCCCTCTTGATATCAGACCACAAATTATCAATGGTGTTTAGATTGGGGGACCGTGGTGACCACTTCACTACATTAACTTTTTTCTATGCGAACCATTCTTTGGCAGATTTGCTGGTATGATTTGGTTCGTTGTTCAGTTGGAACCTCCAAATGAACGGCATATCATCCGAATAATACAGTAGCATAATGTCCTGCAAAATTTTCACATGTTCGTGTCTCTCCATTATGGTTTTGATCCAATATATGGGTCAAACCCCGAAATGTGAAAATGCGCCCAGATCATTATTCTCGAACCACCATGTTTGACGGTCTTGCAGGTGAATCTGGGCTGATATTCGGAGTTTTGTGGATACCTTACATGTCGTCGAGACCCTCGACCACCAAAAAAAAATAATTTGGACACATCTGACCACTAGAGGTTTCTCTATTTCTCAAGGGCCAATTCGGATGTTCCTCAGGAAACCGAAATCGGATTTGGACAGGTATTGTTTTTAATGACGGAAATTTTCTCGGGCTTCTTTCTGCCAGATTATTATTTCACAAACATCTAAGAATGGTTTCCACACTTAGGTCCATGCGTAACCTCTTTTTTATAATTGCTGCAGGAGCAAAAGGATCGCCCTTCAAGTACCTCACTACTTTTGTCACTAGTCTTTTGGACGTGGATCGAGGTCTTCCACGTTTATCTTTTTTTGGAGACTACTTAATGACATTTCTGATTATGGATGCCAATCATCTAATCAAATTTTCCACTTCCTTAGACGTTATCCTTTTAGAAATCAATTTTTTAATAGGAACACTCTTTTCAGGAGTGCAATGCTTGCCACGCCCCATTGTAACAACTGTAAGCAAAAAAAAGTTTATAAAATTTATAGCAAATTATCAAATTACGTTAATAAATATCAAATCAAGTGCCTTTCCTGCTTAATATCCTTTTTTTCCACTTTTAATGCATTCACTACTATTATTTTGACCGGAGCAAATATAGCATAGATCACGAAATTATGAAAAAACTCAAAAATGGAACAATCTTTTAAGTCCTAATGATACATTTTGATAATAGCTGTTCCAACACTTTGATCTGATAAAGTCAGAAAACTAAAACTCTTATTAAGAATCAAAATATCAAAGCTTAAGTTTTTTGCCTGATAGCACTACTATTTTTTTGACCGCAGCTGTACATACAGTAGATAACAATAATACTCGGTTTATTTTTATTCAACAATCCAATCTCCTAATCTAAATTCTACTGAGAATTTGTGGAGTAAGATGGACCGTCTAAGCGATACCATAAAATATAATGGGTACCATATCAAATATAAGATTGAGTTTTCTCTTCACATAAAATAGGTATTTCTAAGTTATATAAGAGAAACCCGTATATTAAAGTAACGCAGATTTTGTTTTTTTTTGTTTTTGTATAGTTTTTTCTATTAATTTGAAATAAAGTCTTGATATATGTACCTCTATAAGCTTTAATCTACCATTGTAAAATGTTTGATTATTGTTAGCTTTATAAAAAAAATGAACCGAATATTAATGTTATGCACTGTATGTCTATTTATAAACAAAGCTCAGCTGCCACTGACTAATGCTTCAATCTTGATTTCTCTTTGTTTTTATTATGATATTGACAGTCTATCAAAGCGGCAATAATTAAAAAAAAGAACAAAAAATAAATAAAAGCACACAAGGAACACAAGGAAAGTAAAGCACCTGGTAACACAGTACAACAAATCAACAACGAAGAGGAGAGAAGGAGAGCAAAAGAGAGAGATATAAATATAAATATATATATAAATAAAAGTGTGAAATAAAAACAATTTGGTCGCTTGTTGTTGTTGTGCATTCCAACACAAAAGCTGTGGAGTGAGCGAAACAAACGAAAGATCCACGCATAGAGAGTGACAAATAGAGAGCGAGAGCGCGAGAGAGAGCGAGTAGGAGCAGGAGAAGGAGCAGCATGGAGCTGGAGTCCAACAACAAACACGCTAACGGCGACGCTTCTGACTCAAAGGAAAGCTCCGTGGAACGTGAACTCAATGGGGAAATTGAGGCGGTGGAGCTGAATGGCAGCGGCTCATCCAATGGCCATGGTCAACATCATCAACATCACCAACATCAACATCATCATCATGGCGGGCACATGAAGAAACCGCTGCCCGTTGGCGATGGTCACGATGGTCGCATCAAACGCAAGGCCAAACGCCAAATCCAAAGACAGAACAGCGGCAGCGGAGGCACCACCGTTGGCTCCACGTCATCGCTGTCCAATGGCGTGGCGTCTACTGGCACTGCAACAGCTAGTGCCGCCAATGGCACGCTGTCATCACTGGCCAATGGCATGCTGCCAGTGGGCACTGGCTATGTGGTGCCGCATCGACGCTGGAAGAACAGCCGAAGATCTCGGAATTTGACGCGTGGACGTGGTTTGCCCAAAAAGGGTGGAGCTGGCGGCAAGGGTGTATGGGGATTGCCTGGTTCGGAGGCTCTAGCCGAGGTCTATGAGGACGAGAATGATCCCAACTATGACAGCGAGGTCAACGATCGCAATGTGGAGCTGCGTGAGGTCATTACCGAATTAACGCCCGAGGAGTTCTTTAAGCTTGCGGAGCCCATTGTTTTGGAGTATTATGAGCATGGAGATACTCATGAGGTGGCCGTTAGCTTTGATGAGATACTGCAGAGTCCATTGCGTGAGCATATTACCAGCATTCTGGTGGAGATTGCCATGGATCATAAGGACTCGCAGCGGGAAATGACATCGGTGCTCATTTCGGATCTTTATGGTCGCGTCATCACTGGCAAGGACATTGAGAAGGGCTTCAATATGGTACTGGCCAATTTACCCGACCTCACACTGGACACACCCGAGGCGCCAGTGATGCTTGGCAACTTTATGGCCCGGGCAATTGCCGATGATTGCATGCCGCCCAAATTTGTTAGCCGGCCCGAGGAGCACCAGCATCTGAATGAGCATGCCGAGCAGGCGCTGCGCCGTGCCGATGCACTGCTCCACAAACAGGTGTGGGCACATCTCGACAATGTGTGGGGCATGGGCGGGCCACTGCGACCGGTGAAGACCATCACCAAACAGATGACCCTGCTGCTCAAGGAATATCTGTCGTCCCGCGACGTTGCCGAGGCCCAGCGTTGCCTCCGCGCCCTCGAGGTGCCCCACTATCATCACGAGCTGGTCTACGAGGCCATCGTCATGACCCTCGAATCGCTCAGCCAGACCACGGAGGAGGCCATGTGTGAGCTGCTCAAGTCGCTGGATTTAACCTGCTTGGTTCTGCCAGCGGGCATGGAGCAGGTTAGTAGTAGTTATAATTATTATTATTATTATTGTAGTGGGGAATCTTTGGATCTATTGTGCCCCTAGTAGTAGTTAGTAGCAATCAATTCCAGTTCAATCTATATACAAATATCCTACCACTCACTTTCTACCCTTCTTTATGCCTTGCCTCTTCCCTCACATCAAAGAACTATTATTACTTCAAGTTAAACACATTGATTAGATAACCCTAAAAGCAATCGTAAATCGTTTACCGCTCGCTGTTGACCTGTTTCCAGCAAGTCAACAAACAAAAACAAAAGCATTAAAAACTAAATAATTAACGAAATGCGCCATTTAATAATATATGTAGATGAAATTCGTAACAAACTAAATGTATCATGCACAGTGGTACAAGATCCACAAATAGGAGGCAAACTAAGTTAAATACTTTCATTATGCTATTGAAAAACTGAATTGTAAAAATTTTAACTTCCCGTCAAGGTTTTTTTTGTTTGCATTTCTTAATTTGAAATCTTAAATAATAAGATTCATTTACTTATTTTGAAAATAAGAAAATTCATGTGTACATATTTATATAATTAAAAACACGGATTAAAACAGAAACTAATATCGGTTTCAGTTACGGTTTCGGTTATGTTCGAATTAAGGTTATCGGTTATGCAAAATCTTTGAATAAAGGTTACGTAACGGTGAACCGGTTTTTGAATGTTTCAGTTTTAAAATACCGCTATGGTTTCGGTTCACAAACATTTTTTTTTCTTTAGTATGACGAAGTTTAGTTACATTTTAACAATTTTATTTTATTTGTGCTTATTCAGTGCTATGAAAATTTGATCATAAATATCACTAATAAAAATTCAAAATTTAACATTAAAAAATTAAAATCAAAGTTAAAAATGAAAAATAATTTTTTTTTTTTTCATGTGTGAAAAAACCGAAATTAACCCTTATAAATGAAACGGTTACTTTACAGCTATTTCGGTTTTCAGGTTTTGGCCAAATATAAATTGTTTGTTTTCGGATACGGATTCAGTTACGGTCTTCAATTTCATTCGGTTCTTACCGGTTAAAAGTTTCTGTTATGGTTTTAATCGTTGATCAAAAAACAATTACTTGACATGATCGGAATAATGTAAATATGAAAAAAGGAATCTAATATTAGAACATAGCAACTTTATAACCTTAAAAATAAGATTAAAATTTTCTTACAGACATTCGTGCACTATAAATAGTTAACGATATTTCAAGCTTAGAAAAAAAGTATTTGTCAATTGATAAGATAATATATTAAATTAATGAATTGCTCAGAAGTAATCAGTTTTATAATTTTAATTATTTTGTGCTGCCAGATCAACAAACAATTTAATTAAAATCTCAAATATTGTCAGAAAAAACTGTAGAAATTTTATTATATAGAAAATTCCTATACAAAATGTTGGATAAAAACTGCCAATAAGTTTGCACAACAACAACATCAACAACAACAATAACAACAACTACAATCAAATTGCGAAACATTTCACTTTCATTGCATAAACGAATGTGGTACGTGGCAATAGAATCTCGGATTTGTAATATGTATGAGCTCTCACTTTCACGCAATTTTATCGCTGTTTATTATTATTGTATTTATACACACACACACACACACACACACACACACACACGCGAACATATATTTGTAATATTGTTTTTATTGTTGGCTTTTGTTGTAGGGCTTCATGCGAGTCTACGATGACATGGCGGACATTGTGCTGGACGTGCCATTGGCGTATATAATACTCGATCGATTTGTGGAGCGCTGTAATCGTGCTGGCTTCCTAACCGACAAGATTATCAACAATGTGCCATCCCGGTAAGTTAAACCCCCCCTCCTCCGCCATACACCTTCCGCTTGGCAAGATCGCCAAATGTGTCTGTGTGCATTAAGTGCAGCCCACTGTACAGGCCCACCTGTAAACCACAAATAGCAGCAGAACAACAAAAACAGATACAACAGTAAATTACAATAAACACAAGCAAAGCAACAAACGCAAAAAAAAAGAAAAAGAACCACAAAAACAAAAACAAAAACGCTTTTACGTAATCTTGTCAGTCACAGCGGCTCCCCCAACACCAATATTCTTATGTGTATATGTATGTATGTGTCTGTATGTCTCTCAGTGTGTGTCTGTGCATATAGTAAATTACTTTTCTTGTTATTATTGTTCTGACTGTGCTTTTTATATAAATAACTTTATATGTACATGCATACATATGTATGTGTGTTGTTTGTGCATTTGCCTCATCTACTCGATTTTTATTATTTTTGCCGGCATTTTGCAGCTCTTCTTCGACTTGTTGTTTATTATTTTGTACACATCCATACATACATTTTCATGGTTGTATGCGTTATTATGTGTGTCGCATATAGCGTCTTCTTGGTTTTTGTTGTTGATTTTTTTATTCTGCTTTTGCTTTGGCTCATCTTCTCACTTTTATATGATGCGTATGTATGTATGTATGTATGTACAATCTGTATGTGACTGTGTGTGTGTGTGTTTGTTTATGAAATTTCTATTGCGCAGTTTGGTTTTTGCGCTGACGCTTCGTCGTCGTTGCCGTTGCCTTCGCTGCTGACGTCGGCGTCGTCGTCGACGTTTTTGCTTGGTTGAGGCAGTCGCAGCTGTCAATTGTGGGGCCGGTTTATCAGGCGCCGGTTAGCTATTTATTTCTATGTATACCCATATCTTAAAAAAAAAACCTCTTTACGAGGTAAAAGTCTAGTGACGAAATCATTTTCATGCTCCATAATTTCTGATATCCAATTTTGTGACGAATAATATTAAATTTTACACATGAATTATTTAAAAATAAAATGTTGCTTCCAATTCAGTTAATAGGTTATATCTTCCAAACCCATCGGTCAATTTTTTGTGTCATATCAAAAAACGCGAAATTTTACAAATTACAACATATTGAAAATTAAAAAAAATCGGCGTTAACGGCGTTTTTTCAAAAACCGCCAACATGTGGGGAACATCACATTTTTTTACCTGTAACTGTTAAAATATTTACTTAAAAAAAACTTTGAAGGTATGCCTAAGAGCCCTTCGATATACCTTTTCAACGATATATAGATCACATCCGTAGCTTCTATCGTTTGGATGCTATAGGGGTTTTAGCGGTTTTTAGCGATTTCCTGCTAAACTACTGTTTTTTTTTTCGAAAAAGTCGTAGAACAAACGTTTCTAGATTTTTGATCGGGAGCCCCATTTGCTCCAATCGTTTAAATTTTTCCTCTCTCACTAACTCCTGTTTATCTCACGAATCACGTTTCCAAAAGTCCCGAAATGACCCGATCGGACAGTCATAGCAAAGTTTCCATTCTTCCTGTGTATATATGCTAGTCGCCTTTCACACCCTACGTGATGCTTTCGTCACTAGCGCGGTTTGTCGTCCTCAGTGATCATTTCACGATTTAGTTTTTATTGACTGATTCAAATATTTATTACATTAAGTACGCAAAAATAATTAAAAATTCGTAAACATTATAATTTCTTATACTTGAAAAAAAAAGCGTATACGAGTTTCGTATTTCGTAAAGATAAATAGTTTTATAATTTGTTTATGCTTTTGTTTATTAATGAATTCACTTAGATTGCGGATCTTGTTGTTTGTTTATTATCAAAGCACCTGAACTATTTATTTGACTTGTGTGATGACTGGCTTGCAGATTATTTATTTTAAAGTTTCAATCAAACACATACTAAAAATAAACACACACACACACACACACATGCATTATATGTGTTTATCGATAATGCTTATCGATTGCTTATCGCTGGGCGCACCTACAAAGTTGGCATTGATGTTACAAGTAGTTTTTGCTATTGTTTGTGTTTGTTGGGTGGTTGGCGGTGGTGTTGGCGGTGCTGGTGCAACAACCTGCATGTGGCTCAAGATCGTGGGCACCGCGTGGAAGGTAAAAATGGCGGCTAAGCGACTGCAGTTGTTGCTGTTGCTGTTGCTGTTATCGACCTGCTTCGCCACACCCACAAAACAACAACAACAACAACAACAACAACAGCAGCAGCAACAACATCAAACAGACAGACAGACATGTTGTTGTTGTTGCTGTTGCAACTGCATTTTGCATTTGCCTTGGCTCCGGCTGTTGCTCTTTGGCACTTAACATAGCTACAACAACAACAACAACTGCAGCAACAGAAGCATTCACTTTAACACACACACACACATAACACACACACACACACAACACACTACCCAGCAAACATTTTTAATCGCCAGAGAGTCTCAGGCGAGTCGCCTAGAAGTTTGAGGCGACATCGCCTTTTCATCGCTTTTTGATCTCCTTTTGTTAGAGAGTGAGCCACTTCCGCGACACTTCGGAAAGACTCTATTGCGAGTCTTCCAAAAGACTCCTAGAAGAGTGGCTCTCTTTCTAACAAAAAAAAGTTTTTTTTTTTTATTTATTTTTTTTTTTTATTTATTTTTTTTTTTAGCTCTGTGTTGGTCCACGAATTTTTAAAAGCAGATTAGGTAACAACAGTTTAAGCACATCAGGGGAATCGAACCTTAAACTTTAATGTTCGGGTCGGCAACTCTAACTAATGAGCTACGGGATCAACACTTTGGCGAGCTACAAAAAACTTAAATTAAATTGACGTAGGCGTGGAACTCATTTTGGTGTTTTTGGTATCGATAAGCAATCGATATATTTTCGATTAAGATTCATCTTCTATTAATCTCCTGCGCGACTCGCAGAAGACTCTTTTCGGCGATGGGCGAGTGTACAATCGCCCAATTGTTTGCTGGGTAGTCGACAACTAAGCCCGACGTCGCCATCACTGTCTTTTAATACCCTTTAAATAGTAAAGGAACTGAGATTTTATTTATTGCCTTTTTATGATGAGAGTCGAAAAGTAGTTTAGACCAGGGATTTGCGCCAGAGAGACGCGCTAGCACTCGATGGAACAGGTGTCGATTTTTTATTAGTTTTTATTGTTTTAACGATTGAAAATTTCATACTACCCACTGATTTATTCGATCAGGGAGGAACCAAAAATAACAGTTGTTATAATTATTATTGAAGAAAAATGCGGGGAGAAGATAGTCTCTTAATTCTGGATATCTAATTTATGACCAGAGATTAAAACCGAAACGAATATCGGTTTTATTTATGGTTTCGGTTATGTTTGCATTTAAGTTTCCAATTATCGATTATGCAAAATCTTAAAAAAAAAGGTTTCGTAACTGTGAACCGGTTTTTGTATGTTTCGGTTTTAAAATATCGGTATGGTTTCGGTTCATACATTTTTTTTTATTTAATAAAAATTTAATTTATTTGCGCTTATTCAGTGCTATGAAAATTCGATCGAAAATCACAAATAAAAATTCAATATTAAACATAAAAAAATTAAAATTGAAAAATAGTGTTTTTTATAAATGAAACGGTTACTAAACGGTTATTTCGGTTTACAGAGTTTCGGTTTAAAGGTTTCGGTCAAATGAGCGGTCGGTTACGGTTTCAGTTACTGTTTTAAATTTCAATCGGTTTTTACCGGTTAAAGGTTACGGTTTCGGTTAGGGTTTTAAACCCTGTTTATGACAATTGCTGTTTAAATTGATGCATTTTTGCAGTCTATCTTAATATTTAGCAATCACTAATTTAACCAAGAATATATTGTGTTATAGTATTAAGCTTTTCCAACATTTATTATATTAAAAGTCTATTTTATTATCATACCATATAAGAGTATTCACATTACTCGAGAATAAAGTCAAAATGAGAAAATTGTTTGGCTTTCGCTATTGTTCTAAGCAAACATATTAATTAAAAAATATATTGGCTGACATAAAAAACGTATTTGAGGGGTATTAGCTTTTATAGTAAAAAACATATACTAAAAAACTGAACCAAATTACATTCTATTAGTGGATATACAAGATCGCTAGCTTGACTCGATGTATTGTGTCGTCTCGACGCAGAAGTCGATATGAAGGCGCATAAAATGTCAAAAACAAGCCAAGTTAGCCATTATATTAATCCATTTTAATATCCAATATAATATTTATTGCATAGCATTTTGAAATTATTTAAATAGGGTATCCCTGAAGTGGGTTTTGTTTAGAGACTGGTTATACGCGTTTAATTTTAGTTGTGTTGTTTTGTTTTCATTTTAGCTGCTTTATCTGTCGCACTATCTATCTGGCCGCAACGTCGACAACAATGACCTCCCTCCCCCTCTATGCCAGGCAGCCAAGGTGCACCCCCTTCCCTCCCCTTCCACCCCTAATTGCATTTGCTCTTTATAGCTAAGTTTATTTATGCTGCATGCACAAATAAAGCTTTGATGTTGATGTAGGTTAAAATTCGATACCAGCCTGGCCAGCACTTGAGATTAACCAGCAGCGGCGAAAACTAGTTTTGGAATTGCAGTCTGTGGTCCCTCCACCTCCACCTATATCCCCACCTCCTTCTTTTCCTTCTCCTTTTGCTGCTGTTATCCCCTCCTTTTTGTCCGCTTGTCTTCCCGCACTCGTTTTTGTTGTCGCACAGCTGTTTTGTCGCTGCAATTTGTATGTTTTTTTTTTGTTTTCGTGAGAAGATGAGAGCGAGAAGAGAGAGAGAGAGAGAGAAATAGAGAATAATAAAGAGCAAGAGAGGGGCAGAGAAAAAGGGTCAACGGTTGAATGAACTCTGCTGCAAATTCGTGTAAACGCATTACGATTTTCTTGTTTTTGTTGCCATTGTTGCTTTGTTATTTTGTTTTTTTTTTTTTTGCTTGCTTTTTGAAGTCGCTTGCCAAAATTCAACGAATGTATTTTCGAAATGTTCTGGCATTTTTATTTGTTTTTGACATTGCATAATGTGCATGCAATTTAGTTTTATGGCAATGCACTCATTATATTGAGTCTGAACGGTGATTTAAATTGTTTACAATGTACGTCGCTAAATGCAATTTAAGTGTTAAATCGCTTATGAATTTTTTTATGTTCATGCCAAATTTGGCAGACACTTAAACATGTGAAAAATATATTATATCGATGTAATTATAGCCAATGATGTGTTAATCTCTATCATTTTAAAACAGTACGACATTGTTGGTCTTTACTCTTTCTTTAACTTTCTTCGAAAACAAACATATTGAGATTGTCGTAACAAGTGTGTGTCAACCCTGTCGATAAACACTTTTATTAACATCGATAACATTAGGTTGATCAGTCTCATTCTCAAGCGACTCGCGAAGAAAAGAGGAGGAGGAAATTAATGAATAAATGAGATTTATTTCTACAACGTCTTACAAGCAGTGTTGCCAACTCTTTGGCTCATAAAATAGTTCAACTATGTAGCCTTTGAATAAAGCCAGAACATTTTTTGGTAGCTAAAAAAATGCTAGATTAGTGATACGATTTTTTTTTTTTGTTGATTTTTAATTCAGTATTTTTGAAAACTTCGCAAGTTGAAATTATAAGTTATTAATATTATAAAATATGAGTTGAACAGACAAAATACCCCATGTGTAAAGTTGAGTATAATGCTTGAACGGCCATTCGATTTTGAAGTTTAGTTTTAACATGTTTCATTTGACTTAAAACTCTCCTTTAAATTGGACCACTTAATAAGGTGGACGTTCGAGTATTTAAACAGAATCTCTTTAATATTGGTTGATTCCACCTTGAAGTGCTCGAGGATGTGCACAATGGAAAATAGCTATAATTCCCGCTAGCCGCTATTTGCCAATTTATCCCGTATATTTGCCAATTGTAACCCGCTAGATCCAGCGGGGAAATGGCTAAATCGTCAACACTGCTTACAAGTGGTTCTGACAACTTGTTGTTGTTGTATCTATACATGAGATTTATAACTCGAATATTTTTATCTTTTCTATGAAGTTCGCAAATTAATGTTATTAGTTAAGGATATATGATGAATGGGAAAAGCAGAAAACAAATTTTATTCTTTATGTTATTCTGTAAGAGAATACATTTTTGATAGGATGAATTATGATAAATAATAAAATTAATATTAAATTTCAATTTGTATATTGTGCAAGTTAATTATTCGGCAATTTCGATTCATTGAAATCGGAAAACACAATTTTTTTATTAATAAAACAACAAGAAAATAAATGGCCTATTGAATTTTTATTGTTGACAAGGCTTATTAATTTGTTTTGTATTTGTGTTTTTCTTTTTTTTTTTGCAGTGGACGCAAGCGTTTTGTCTCTGAGGGCGACGGCGGTCACGTTAAGCCGGCTACTTTGCCCATGCGCGATTAAGAGTCGAGGATTGATTGATATCTCTTGACAAAATACTACACCAACAACAACAGAAACACCAACAGCAACAGCAACACAAACAACAGAAATAACAACAACAGCAACTATAACAAAAAAAAAAAAAAACAAACACCAAGGAGCACAAACAGCAACAACATCAACAAACTAGCGCAAAAATTGAACAAGCGAAGAGAGAGCAAAAGAGATTGTTGTTGTTGCTATTGTGAGAGAATGGATTCAAGAAGAGAAGGAGGAGACGTGTGATGATGGACGATAAAAAGTGAGGACATCCCCATATTGGCGTAATCATGTGGAACACGAGATGAAAAGATGAAGATGATAACAAAACAACAACAAACAAACAACAAATACACAACAACAATCAATCGGAAATTGATCTCCGTTTAAACTATATGAATAATTATATACATATACATACATACATATATCTACATATAAACATAAATTTATTTTAAAATATTTGTAAAAAAAAAAAACAAAAAGCAAAAAACATAACGGCAAGTGCAGCAACAAAAAGGAGATAAATAAATAGCAGCAGCAGCAGAAAGCATCGACAAAATGAGAAAACAGCAATAAACACATACTCCCACACATAGACTACCAATACATATAAACTCAGACAAAAACACTCACACACACACACAGGCACTCACTGCTAGGTGTGATGAATAGAGATGGATGGAGGAGGCCGAGCTCTAAAAGCTGCTGATGGCAAATTGAGCGAATTTGCAGCGACAGCAGAAGCAGCTGCATGCATTATTTACTTATACGGAACTGTTATACCCAAGCATACATGCATACATACATAAACACCCACACAAATACACAGACACCGTTATTATTACTAGACATTTAAACATGCAACTACAATTTATTATGATATACAATTAAGTTTAAGAGAATCCATGCAAAAAAAAAAAAACAAAAAAAAGAAAAGAGAAACCAAGAAGGAATAGATGCAGAAGCGAATGCAAATTATATTACGATTATTGTGTTATAATAAACATTTTCAACAACAATAACAAAAGCATAAATATATAAATATATTATAACAAAACAAAATAGAGAAGCGTACATGGATGTATGTAGGGCATCCAGGCCACAATGCACCATAAAAACAGAAAAAATTTAAAGAAAACTCCAAATTAAATTCCATTTTCGTTAAACAATTTTTAAGCTTTGATGGTATCACAAAATGTTGCGATTTGTTTAAGTTCAGTCTCGATTTTGTATTGTATTTACCAACACATACTATATTAATTGGAGCAAGAATACATTTTGCAAAACACACTTTATTATTATTAAGTATAGAAGATGATGTTTTCTTTTTTCATATTGTGCAAAGACTTCTTACACATAAATATACTTAATATTACATATGATACAAACTATAAACATATATATTTTCTTTCTTTCGCATACTTTGAATAAATATATATTTATGCGCATTTTTATAATTATAAGCTATTTGTTTCTATTTCTACGATTTTGCCATGTTTTTTTTTTTGGAAATCTTTTGTATAACAGTTGGAAAGTATAAGGCTTTTGGTTATTTTAATTTTTTTTTGTTAATTCGTATAATTTTTTTTTTTTTTTGTAAAAATATTTTTGGACTAATTGAGAATGAAATATTTTAAATTTCTTTTTAAATTAAGCGCAATTATATTACTTTGCAGATATTTTTGCTGTGTGAGAGCAACTTGGATATAAACAAATTATAAGATACTACCATACATATACATAAATATAGTTAGTCAAATAACTGTTTTGACAAATTAAAAAGTACCATATCTTGAATTTTACTTCTTTTTTTTTTAATTTTATAGTTGCTATGGTTCTTAGAACAAGTTTAAAAAAAAATTAAACAAGATTTATTGGGTTGAACTATTTTAAAAAATAAGAAACGCTTTTTTTTTGTTTGGCAAAACAGTTACTTGACGTACTGTATATATATATACATATATATTATATACAACTATTGTGTTAAAAATACATATAAAATAAAAAAAAAAAATAAAACAAAAAATTTGAATCTCAGTTGATTTGTTATTTAATTCGTAGCTGGAGGCTCTAGGTGGTATCTGGTGGCTCCAGCTTAACCTCGCATCAAGCACGACCCATCCCCACAGTCGAGGGCAGCAGCACGGGTCCAACGGACCCTCCAGCTGTGCCCATGGCGCCGTGGAGCTGCACATGCTTGCGGTAGTTGGTGAAATGCTCCAAATACTGTTTAACCGTGTCCATCGGCTCGTAGAGATCGTTCTGTTTGGCGTGCAATTGCTGCTGCCCCATCGCATTCATGATGGTCTGAGTGGTGAAATAGGTGGGATACTCCTTGGCCACGTTGATGCCCAGGAAGCCCTGCAGCATTTCCCGTATCATTTCCCAGCAGTAGGAGAGCATTATGCACGGCCTATACTCAATCTCAATTAGTATGCCCTTAAAGTGCTCCATCATTGTGACGGATCCGAGCTTAATAACAAAATCACCGTACTCGAAACGAGCGCCCCGAGATTCGATTTTTGTTTGCTTCTTCGATGTGAAGGTGGACGTCATTTTGAGCATAAGTAAATCAAAGATGCTGTCCGCCACTAGCGCCACTTGTTTCCCATTGCCGTTGTCGATAATGGAGAACGTCGAGGCCGGATATTCCGAGTTGTGCAGGACGTGAACGGCCCGCGTCGGTGTCCCGTGCTGCGGCGTCGAGATGAATGTCTCGCAGTCGACCAGAAATTGGCCGGCGTGTGTGGCGCCCAGTGAGAGCAGACGCTTGGCCAGGTGATCGATAATGTGCGCCCCGGATTTGCCCTCGGGCAATGGATACGGCTGTAGCACTGTTACTCCCATGCTCTTTGAATTTCTAAATCTTGTCGCGTTCTTTTTATTCAAGCAGTTTTTCTTGGTTAAGCGAAGAATCAGTGTGACCATGAACTCAATGTGCTTAAAATCAGAAAAAAGGAATCAACTTAAATTGGAAATTTTCATGCTGGCAATGCTGCAAACTAGAGGTGGAGAACTATCGATAGTCGGCACCATCGATAGTCAACGATATTATTTGTCAAACCATCGATAACTATCGATAGTTTTCGATAGTGTGTTATATTATAAATTTTTATACAAAATTCCAAATAAAAATTTGAAATCGGCATTAATTTAGGTATTATAAAAGTAAAAATAAATACAATTCGTTATCAACAATAATATTTCGCTATTAGCTATTGTAATAGCCAAAGTTCCACAATCTAAAACTTTTTGTTCAGTCTACTGATCATGCGCTCGGACTCGACTAAAATGGCGGGCACATATAAATAAATATTAAAACATAAAAATTTGTACTTATTTTAGTTCCGTTTCGTTCTTCTTATCCATGCCATGAAAATATATATTTATTAAACACAGAACTTAAATGCAGATGCCAAAGGAGCGCCTTTCTGTGACGAATTGAGCGTCATAAAAAACTATCGACCACTATCGATAGTGTACGTCTGCTATCGATGGCGCCTCGATAGTGCTTCACCATCGATAGTGCCGATAGTGCCATCGATAGTTCTCCACCTCTACTTTGATTGATCTTTAGATTGTGTTAATTTATACATATATGTATGCTGAATTCCAAAAATTATATATTTTTATATGAAATTCCAACAAATTCCAATTTCTGTTAGATTCCCTCTTCATTTTTTCGACGAATCTTGTCCATGTCATAAAAGCATATAACTATTATACACAAAACTTACAAGTTCCCGAAGCTGCTATGCAAAAACGCTGTTTTCTGTGACGCGTTATGTGTAATAAAAAACTATTGACCACTAGTGATACTGCGGGCTTGCTATAGTGCCGATAGTGTCATCTCTTAGCTGAACTGACACACAATCAGGGATTTAGTTCATTTGTTCACTTCAATGAATAATTCAATTGAACTTAATCTGAAAGATTCGATTAAACTATTACTATTGTTGTTTTGTGGGTGGCAAAATTTTGCTTTTGGTGGCCGAGGCAAACATGGCGGATAAACGAAAATACAAGCGATCGGTAAACACAACGAAATGTAAACTGACAATATAAATATATATGTGTTGATATCTGTTTTGCAGAAAGAGGAAATCGCGCGTGAATTTGACTTGCCCGAGCGCAAATCCAAAATAGCGACAATACTTAAGCAGGACGATCAGGCCTATTGTATATGTCGCACATCGGACTGTTCCAGATTCATGATGTAAGTTGGACACTAGACAGTCGACAGGTCGATTTTAATTGCCGCTCTTTGCAGCGGATGCGATGGTTGTGAGGAATGGTATCACGGCGACTGCATCGGGATCACGGAGAAGGAGGCGAAGCACATTAAGCAATATTATTGCCGCAAATGCAAGAAGGAGAATCCCGAGCTACAGACCATCTTTCGTCTGGTGGCCACAGAGCGCGCAGCGGCAACGGCTGCAGCGACAACAACAGCTGCAGCTGCAGCAGCAGCCACAGGCAGCGTCACCAGCAGCAGTGGCAACAACAGTGTGGGCATTTCACCTGGAACACTTGCGGGTAATGCCACAGCTGCGACGGCACTGGGCACCACGGGCGCGGCAGCGGCGAGTGGTCGCCGGAACAACAACAACAATAACAGCAGTGGGGCCAAGGAAACAAAGGCGATCAGACGTTGCGGCACCTGCGACGGCTGCCGGCGGCCCAATTGTAATCAGTGCGACGCATGTCGCACACGCGTTGGCCACAAACCGCGTTGCATCTATCGCAACTGTGTGACGCAGGCGTCGAATCCCACGCCCACAGGCGGCGGTCGAAAGCGGGAAAAGGGTAATCCCATGCAGCAGCAGCAGCGCAAGAGCAAAGTGGTGCGAACAGCCAGTCCCGAGATATTTGTGCACCCAGAGCTGGAGGGCATACGTCAGTGTCATGGTCCCGGCTGTCGTTGTCAGGCCCGACCGCAAAGTAAATACTGTAGCGACAAGTGCGGCTTCAATCTGGCAACGAGTCGAATCTTTCAGGTGTTGCCGCAGCGTCTGCAGGAATGGAATCTCACGCCGTGCCACGCGGCGGAGGAGAATCGGGAGCAGCTGGAGGTCATACGACAGAAGCAATCGATGGTACGTTTCGCACTCGCTGAACTGGAGAAGCGGGCCGAGGAGCTCAACATGGTGGTGGAGCGGGCGAAGCGCAGTTCGATAGACACTCAACGGCCGCAGGATAACGGCGATGTCGAGGATGAGCAGAGCATGTACTGCATCACGTGCGGACACGAGATCCACTCGCGCACCGCCATCAAGCACATGGAGAAGTGCTTCAACAAATACGAATCGCAGGCCAGCTTTGGCAGCATCTTTCAGACCCGCATGGAGGGCAACAATATGTTCTGTGACTTTTACAATCCGGCCAGCAAAACGTATTGCAAACGCTTGCGCGTCCTCTGTCCGGAGCACAGCAAGGATCCGAAGGTTAACGATACGGATGTGTGCGGTGCACCGCTCGTTCACAACGTCTTCAATCCCACGGGCGAATTCTGTCGGGCACCCAAAAAGAATTGCTTCAAGCACTATGCCTGGGAGAAGATACGCCGGGCGGAAATTGATTTGGAGCGTGTGCGTCAATGGCTCAAAATGGATGACCTGATGGAGCAGGAACGCCAGCTGCGCCAGCAACTTAGCTCACGTGCCAATCTGCTCGGTCTCATGCTGCATTCCACCTACAATCACGAGGTGATGGACGAACTGGTCCGCAAGCAGCAGGAGCATTTTGTCGAGCTCGAAAAACAGAAGCGTCGCCAGGCGCATTATCAGCAAGCGCAGCAGCAGCAGCAGCAACAACAGTTGCATCAGCAAAAGCATCCGCAACAGCAGAAACCACCTCAGCAGCAACATGAGCAAAAGCTGCAACATCAATAATTAGGAATAATGATATATGTACAATACAAATGCTAGCTAATCTGTCGCTTTATATTTGTTGCAATTAAATAGATTACATTTTTGTACTCCACCCCACATGATGAAATGTTAACAAGGTGAGATATTCGCTTGACGTGCTCTCTCTTTCGGGGCGACGATTGTCGTAATAAGCGGCTGTGTCAAATTCTGTGAAAAATGCCCCGAGTCGTTTGGTTCGTGTTCCCAGATACATAAAGAAGAGACAATTGTGGATAACTGCAACAGGAACAATCAGTGGTGCCAGATCTTGCTTTTCAAAAAATTTGCAAAACAGCGGGCAGCGGAAATTCTGTTTTTTTTTTGTTAAATTGCTTTTTTTTTGTAAAAAATCAGCAGGCGCTCTCGGAACAGGTGCAATAGGCTTGGTGTGGCATTCCTGGGGAAACCGGTGCCAAATTTGTGGACTCCATGCACCCAAGCTGCTTTGGAATATTAAAAACAATAGGTGCTACCACAAAAAGTTGAAGTTTCGTAAAAAAAGTATGTAAAAAACAAAAATTTTATACTTGATGTTTCTTGTCCCTATTTTTTCTGCCAGGGTGAATTTTGGAAATTAGTTTTTTTCTTCTTATATGATAATATGGACAAATTTTTTGTTAAATTTTAATAAAAATAGCGTTTACGTATTAAGTCTAAGCGTTTAAATTCATTGGATCTTGCTGGGATGAGAATAATAGCAAAAAGAAGCTTCAAAATTGTATGTCCCTATTATTTCTGCCACCACTGTATCTATCTCTGTTGTCTCTGTCACGTCAGAATCTCTCTGAGAGCTGACATCAAAAATGTCGCCCCGAGAGAGAGAGAGGGTCATAATTTCATCATGAATTCGAGATGGACGTGGACTCTCTTTCTTTTCAGTTTCGTGTCTCATGTCTTCAAAGGAGATTCTTGGATGAATAAATTTTTATACGTAAATATGTCAATCATTAATTATTTTGTCAATTTTAAGATATGTAAATAGATATTACGAAATAAGACTTCACTTACAAAATTGTTAGATCCGCTTTAAAATTTAGATTCGGGCTCCTTACCATGCTTTTATATAAATTTATATATAATAATACCGTTACCATCAGCAACCTGATCAACATACTTGAGTATAACTTAACATCTGCTTTCTCTCTCTCTCTCTATCTTTCTTTGGCTTTCCATCTTCCTCTTGTCTCTGTTGCATCTATAGACATATCTATCCTGCTCTCTGTCTCTCTCGTGTGTGGGTGTGTGTGTGTGCTTGGACGTTGCTATGTGCCAATTTGGCCCGCCCTGTTTGTTATTGAAAACTAAGCATAAAAAATATTTATTGATAGCAACCTGTCGGCGATTGACACTGGGCTAAACACGCACTTTTAAATCATTTACACACGAACATGATATACATTAATATTAACTTTGTAAATAAACCACTTTATTCTGCCGGCATAAATATTATAATAAATATATGTGAACGTATGTATATTTTATCTTTATTTTGTATTTGGGCATTTCCAGAAAAAGGTCCACCTCGCCCAAAAACTTAAAATTGATCAAAAACTCACATCTTGTGAAATTTTCATTCCAAAATGTATTCAAGTTAGTTATTTAAGCAATATACGCTAGAAGAAATTCAATAGGATGAACTTATAGATTCTACATTGGAATAAATTCACTTTTCCTATATTTTTTCACATTTTCGTGAAAACTGAATAAAAAATATTGAATGTTTAATTTAAAACAAGTTTTACAAGAAGTTGTCGATATTTCGAATAAAATTTGATGAACAAATTCTTGAAACAAATTAAGTGAAAATCTTGTCGCTTTCGCGATGTCGCATTACAAATTACTAATAAAACTTGTAAAATAAATAAAATAAAAGTAACATGTCAAAATTATTGCTAAAATGAAAACCTACATTATTATTTTTTTATGGTTTAAGAATATTTTCATATTTCGTCGCGTTCGCGATGAATTATTTTCAATAAATAATTTGAAAGTGACATGTCTTCAAAGCTTGTCTTTTATACTGAAAATAGTGTTGATAAAATGCTTTAAACATGTGAGAAAATTTTTTTTTGAAAATGTCAACTTTTGCCATTTTTTTTTTCATTTAAAGACGTACAAATGTCGCGTTCGCGATCATGGAAATACCCATGTGTTAATTAATTAGTAATTAATTCAAAACATTAATTTGATTTATTTCAACAATTGTGTATTGCATATTATATTTATTTTAAATTATTAATTTTTGTATATTTAAAACAATACACAAAACTCTTCGACTTTGCTTTTTGTCATTTGTTGTTGTTGATAACTGTTGCTGTTGTTAATATGCCGGCACGTGAATGATACGTCCTGAGGGACAACGGTAGAAAATCATAACCATAACCACGAAACAGACCTATAAAATACACAAGTGCATATGCAGATACATAGTGTATGTAATGCGGGATACAATCGCTGTCAGAGTCGGAACAGAACAGAACGGAAGATATCGAAATCGAGATTGGAATTGGAATATATATCGAGTGAGGTGAAAAACTAAGTAGCCTGGGAGTCAAATGTGTTGACCATTTGAAATGTTGTCGTAGACATTGAGCAAATAATATATTTTGTATACCTTCTACACAACTCGACAATAAAAAAAACACACAATTTTGTATTCAACTTTTGATCCGAATTCTTTTCAAAAATCGCAACGCGAGTTATCCGAGACGGTATCCCATATTTATATATGTATATGTATCTGTTCAAGTGCAGTACTCAAATTGAACCGCGTGATTCGAAAGTGTTGCGGGATTCGCAAGTGGAAAACATTCAAATTTTCAAGTCGCAGCAGCAATCAAACATTTCTTTTAATTCTCTTAACAACAAACAAGAACAGGAAATACAACAACAACGACAATATCAATTGGATGCTGATTCAAATACGATCAATCAGTCAATCAATCGTGCAATCAATCAATCAAGTCTGCAAGTTTGTTCGTTTTTTTTTTGACTCGCTTTTTCGTTTTGTTGCTGCTGTGTTATTTTCAAAATCGTGGCATTTATTAAGGTGCGTTTATCCTTATTGTAATATATTGAAGTACTTAAACTCCTCTTTTTAATTTATTGCAGTTCGTTTTGGATTCGTGTTTAATCTTAATTATTTTGTTTTGTTTCGTTCTTGTCTGTCAAACGTAAATTGTGAGTTGTGTGTTGTTGTTGTTGTCAGTCAATCAATCAATCAAGCGATTTCTCAACTTTTACTCTCACATATAGTCTGATACTGTGCTGGAGGTGGTGTCAAGGTGTGTGTGTGAAGTTGTGGAGGTGTCCTCAATCCCGTTACACGGCCAGCTTCAGCTCCAGCTGGCCCCAATCCTTCACAGTCGGCAGGTAAGTGACATGCATTTTGCCACTTGATTTTCAAGTAGCTGTGCCAAATTTCCATTTACCAATCTTTTAATCAAAGCACTTCATACACTATGCTGCACAAAATTCAAATAAAGCTTAAAGTGGGAAAAATTAAAAAAAATATGGGTATTCCAGGATCGAGAACGCGACATTTGTACGTCTTTAAATGAAAAAAACAAATGGCAAAAGTTGATACTTTCAAAAATGATGTCTCACGTGTTTAACCCATTTTAGGCTAATGGGTATTTAAATACCCAAAAAAGTGTTGAGACTTAAAAAATTCTAGCACGAGGCATATGAGAGATATCAGGGCAAAATTTATTGCATAGTAAAGAAAAATAACAAAAATATTAGTATAAAAATTTAACAGTTTAATTATCCTCAATATAGCTGTAGATTTTTACAGGTGAATATCTAGGTTTTTTTCAACATAGAAAATGTTGACGAAAAAAGCTGAAAATGTATGGAAATCGGAAAAATAATATTTGAAGATACTTTTTTTTTTTCTTTCAACTTTTAGGGTCTTCTAGGCACACTTTTCAAAATTTCGTCAAAATCGTACCAGCTGATCTATAGGCAGTCTTTAATGGGTTAATGCATTCTATCAACACTATTTTTATTATAAAAGACAAGCTTTGAGGACTTGTCGTTTTCGAAATATTTATAGAAAACAATGCATCGCGAACGCGACAAAAAATGCAAGTCCTATTTGACTTCATCTTGAATAATGCAAAAGTATGCGAAATGTGGCGAGTAATTTGGAAGAAAATACTCTTAAACCATAATAAAATAATGTAGTTTTCTATTTTAGAAATACTTTTCATATGTTATGTTGATACAAGTTTTATTAGTAATTTGTAACACGACATCACAAATTAAAAGTTTCTATGAAACACGAAAAACGATGACAATTCTATTTATAATATTTTATCAAAACTTTCTCAAAGTTTTAAAATAGATGGCAATGCAATTAAAATAAAAATTGGTTATGATTAATAAGATAAAGCACTAGAAATTAGCATCAAACATTTTTTGTATACAAAATTAAAAATTCGCTTATTTTTTCCATACTGTCATGAGTCAAAAAACTCAAATTTGTAATTTATTTGGCTGCACAGTGTAACCGCATATGTGTGTGTGTGTGTGTGTATGTGTACACATATGATTTTTATAGTCGGTATTTTCTATGGATATTTATTGTTAAACAAATTCGGTTGACTTCATTCTCGATTGCATGCACAAGAATAAGTCAGTCGATGGCATTTGGCATTTGAGGCGTTGTTTGATTGTTTTTTTCTGACACAATTGTACCGACAACAACAACAACAGCAACAACAACAACAACAACAGCACGTGACGTTGCCCTGGGCACTTGAGGCGCCGGGTTAGATTTTGTCCATTTGTAGGCATTGCCAGGCCAAATTGTTTGCCCTGCTCCTGTTCCTGTCCATTGAGTTTTGTTGTTGTTGTTGCTGCTGCTATTGCTGTTGTCGCCCACTTTCGCTTTTCGATCGATCTAACAATAATTCAGTTTCAATCAAATTGCTTCATGAAATTATTTGTTGTTGCTTTTTTTTGTTTTTTGTTATTTTTGTTGTTGTTGCTCTTTAACATACATTGTGTACTTACTTGAGTACCAATTTGCATATGGGGAAACTGCGAATGCGAATGTGAATTCAAATATAAAATGCGACGACTGCGAATGCGAATCTAAGTTCGAATTCGAATTCGAATCCGATTCTGAACTCCCAATCGGCATTCGTACGCGAGCTCTCAAAGCGTAACAACAGCAACAATAACGGCAAGCGCACATTGTAAGCTTATCGCAGCTTTAAAGCTTATTCAACTCAGCTCAGTTCTGTTTGATCATTGTGCTTGAGTTATCGATAGACACTAGCTGTTTGCTGGCGCCATCTATCGGTAGAACTCAGAACAATTAGCCACAGGAGATCATGTTCAGGGAATCAAACCGAAACATATATCGGTTCCGGTTTCCGTATTATTCCCTGATCATGTTGAAAGAATACGCCACTTATAATAATTTCACCATTGCCCAGCTGGCAGTGTGACAGAATTAACTTAAATCTGATTTAACTGGAATTGCAGCACTGCACAAAGTATTGTCACTAGATCAATCAATTCTTAGGCGCCATAGACCCAAACGAAGTGTTGGAGCTACAAGCTGGCGCCCGCTCTGGACGAAGAGAATCGACGTCAAGTCGTTCAAAAAGTTGCTGTATTTGTTGACAACAACAACAACATTGCCATTCCAGAACTGGAGGTGGCAAAGCGTAAATATTGTCGACATCGGCACCGTAAACTGCAGCAGCAGCCTCCGCCACCGTCGCCCCCGCAACAACAGCAGGAGCGAGAGAGAGAGCAGCAGGTGACACAGACTCAAGTGCATTTTGTCGATGAGCCGTTACAGCGACACTTGATCAAGGATAAGAATAAGGAAAAGAGCAAGGATAAGGACAAAGAGAAGAGGGAGAAGGAGAAACTGATGGCAGAACGACAATCGAACGCTCAAGAGCGTCGCATCCATGAGCTCGATCAGAATGTTGAGCGTTACTTTGAAGTGCGCAAGGTAAGCAATCACAAACGTTATCGAAAGAAATATCAATAAGCTGACTTTAACGGTTCAAGTTCAATCAATGTATCGAACAATTTTATATCAAATTAAAATCAGAAAAAAAGCAGAGACTGCGTTTTAGATTTGGCTTAGATTATTTTTAACCAAATCTAAAACAGTTGACAAAACGACCCTTTTTGCACACTGATTAGTTTTAGATTTCACGAAAGAAAGCCAGAAAAGGAAATTTATAAACGTATTAAACGAAAGTTTGATCATCGATTTTGATTTTATTGAATATTCGCAGCTTTCCATTGCAAACAAACACCATATGTTGTGACAGTTTTCAGCTAAAACCAAATTTTGTATGGAACATCTGACTGCAAAATCTAAACCAAATCTAAAACGCTTTCCGGAATACCATTATTATTTCATGAGTTTTATTTTTTGCTCAGAATAAAATTCAAGTTATAATTTCGAGCTTTTCCAAGGGAATAAAGGCAAAAATTATACATATTCCTAGTCAATAGGCTAAGAAAAACCATTTAAAAAAATTTGATTTTTTTTGTACATAAAAACGTTACAAAATAATATGATTAACATTTTTAATGATATATTTCAATCGATAAATCTAAAGCCACTGAACTGATCGAACTATTATCATATCACATATTGTTATCGCATGTTATCAGCGCTTGGGCAAAGGCGCCTACGGCATCGTATGGAAAGCAACGGACAAACGCAAAAAGGACACAGTTGCACTCAAAAAAATCTACGATGCGTTCCGCGATGAAACCGATGCCCAACGCACCTATCGCGAGGTCATCTTTCTGCGCGCCTTTCGCCATCATCCCAACATTATTCGCATGCTGGACATTTTCAAGTAAGTTGCAGCAGCGAAAATTCCAGAGAAGTCACGTTTCATTTGTAACCCCCCTTTTGACAGGGCTGCCAACAACTTGGATTTTTATTTGGTGTTTGAATTTATGGACAGCGATCTACACAATGTTATTAAAAAAGGAGACGTACTCAAGGACATACACAAGCGATTTGTCATGTATCAGCTGATCAATGCCATCAAATACATGCACTCGGGAAATGTCATACACAGAGATCTCAAGCCGAGCAACATTCTGATTGACAGCAAGTGCAGGTGAGTGCCTTCAGTTATTAATACGTTTTCTTTCCAATCATTTCATGATTCTTTACCATTATTTTGTGTATATATTTTTAAATTTTTACAGCCAGGGATCGTAAGTTTTTTTAAATTTATATTTTAAAGTTTCGAAAAAAAAAAATATTTTCAATTTTCAATAAAAAAAAGTCAAAAATAATCATTAAAATTCAATTTTTAATAAAAAGTGAAATAACACTGATTTCTGATTTTTTCAATGAAAATAAAAAGTAAGAGTTATTATTTTTTTTTTTAAAGATACTTTTTATTTTAATAATCTACAAATGAAAGTTAAAGTGAATATCTTTTGAACCAAGTGGTGTATTACAAAACTATAATAATATTTTTGATCTATGATTCGAGACCTTTCATGTCCTTTAAGGACTAAATTAAGGATTCGACTTTTTCTATTATATTTAATTTTTTTCTATATTCTTTTGCAGTAATATATGTATGAAGTAATTATTGGCAAACAAATCAATTGAAACTAAAAATACCAAAAATATATGTACTAGAAATCATAAAAATAACAAAAAATTGTGTTAATTTAACTTTTATTTTTAATTTTTCAAATAAAAGTTACGGAATAACTCTTATTTGTAACTTTTAAAATAAAAATCAAAAATAATTTATTTATTAAGAATTAGAAATTATTTATATTAAGAATTAGAAATCAGTGTTATTTTAAAACTTTTAATAAAAGATATAGTTTTAATGATTATTTTTGTCTTTTAAAATAAAAATAACAATTAAATTTGATTTATAGCTTATAAATTGAAAATAGAAGTTTTTAGTTTAATATCGATAGATCCGACTGAAATAGGAATTTTGGTGTATACCATTTTACTGTAGCAGGTTTTCTTCACATTGATTTTTTTAGTTGAAATTAGCATTCATAATTTTTGTTTTCAGTCCCTGATTACAGCAGAGTACAGGGTCTCTCAAAAAATCAGGTTCGCTCAATTCTACTTTGTTATATTATAACATTTTTAAATTTCTTTTAATTTTTTTTTTTTTCATTTTAAATAATTTATCTTATTATTTGCATTCTAGGGACATTAAATAAATAAAATTGTTATTTTAATGAATTTATGTGTGTATATACATATGTTAATAAATGTGAATATATCTTTTTAACTGCAGACTCAAAGTAGCCGATTTTGGCTTGGCGCGCACACTGTGTCCAAGGCGACGCAACAATTTGGAGTACGACTGCAAGGAGGAGATGGAGAATGAGGCTATGCTCACAGATTACGTGGCAACCCGTTGGTATCGTGCACCCGAAATTCTCGTCGCCAGCCGCAAGTAAGTGTGTGGCACATATGTAGATAGGAAGCACATAACTAATTCTCCGATTCTTTCCACGTAGATATACAAAAGGTATTGATATGTGGAGTCTGGGCTGCATACTGGGCGAGATGATTCGCCAGAAGCCGCTCTTCCAAGGCACCAGCACAATCAACCAGGTAAGCTTCCAGACGTGACTATATAGACCAGCGGTGGGCACTCAGTGGCTCCGGGAGCCAGCGGCTGCTAACACATTCAGATTTCGTGCCCACCGTTGATATAGACTCAGCTTATCAATCCGAAACGATTGCTGTGACTTACCTTTTGGTTAATCGCTACCGGTTGTTTCCGTTTCGGTCTTGAAATACCGGTATAATTTCGGATTACAAAAAAAGATTGATTCTTTGCTTTCAAAACAGAAGATCTATTTAATGAGATCAATATTGAAATTGAAAAAAAATCCACATTTTTTTAAGTGAGCCAAAATTAACAGTTATACTTAAATCGGTTGCTAACGGTTATTACGATATTTGGATTTCGGTACAATAAAAAAATTTTGTTTCGGTTAAGGTTAATAATTTTAATCGGTTAAAACCGAAACGAATATCGGTTTCTGTTACGGTTTCGGTTATGTTTGCATTTAGGTTTTCCGTTATCAGTAACTCAAAATCTTTGAATAAAGGTTTCGGTTTTGAAATACCGGTTTGTTTCGGTTCACAAAAAAATTTCTTTTGAAAAACCGAAATGAGCCCTTATAAATGACCATTTCAGTTTAAACTTTAAAGGTTTCAAACAAATGAATATTTTTTTTTCGGTTACGGTTTCAATTACGGCTTTAAATTTCAATCGGTTTTTACCGATTAAAGATTACGGTTTCGGTTAAAGATGTAATCCCTTGTTTTAAAGCTTCCGTTTTTTACACACATATATATATCTTTTATCTGTTATTTTAATCAGATTGAGAAGATTGTCAACGCGCTGCCGGAAGTGACAGATCGGGATATCGAATCGATTGGAGCTAGCTTCGGTTCGGTGCTGCTCAGCAAGAAGATAGTGCGAGATCGTCGTCACTCGCTGGACGAGATGCTGGGCAGTTGTTGTCTGGATGCCATATCGCTGGTCAAGTCACTCCTGGTGCTGGATCCGGATGGACGACTGACCGCCAAGGAGGCGATTGCTCACTCCTATGTGCATCGCTTTCGCACCGCATCGGCCAATATGGAATTGAGCATGGACATTAAGCCGCCGCTCGACGACGATGTGCGCTACTCCGTTAATGATTATCGTTCCACGTTGTACGATATGATTTCACCCGAAATGCGTTCCAGTGCCCGTCATAGTAACTCCACCCAGATGACCCCCAGCAGTGGATCGGAGGTGACACAGAGGACGACCACACGTTGCGTTCCATCCGTATCGAAATCCAAGTGAGTAAATAAATACAGAGGACCACTAATGTCTTCATACACCCCAACTTTGTCAAATTTTTGTATGATAAAGAAGATTTGATGCTGATTTCTTAATATAATCTTCTATTCATTTAATTTCCGTTTAAATGATACAACAATTTCTTTAATCCATTAAGTACCCATGGAAAATTTTGAATTTTTTAAAGTCAACTTTTTAATTTTTATTCTCGATTTAAAAAAAAAATATTTTGATGCAGAAAAGTTCTTCAAACAATTCTAAGAGTAACAATTTTTAAAAAATCTCTTCGCTGGTATTTTTTGTGATTTTTTGAAAATCCTCCTTTTCATACTTAAAGAGGCCTTTTAGCACTTTTCAAAAAATCTTAAAAAACAAAAATCAATAAAAAAGATTTTTGAAAAATTTTTACCTTAGAATTGTTTAAATAGTTTTTCTGCATCAAAATATTTCTTTTTTTTCAATTGGGGAAAAAAAGTTGAAAAATAGACTTACAAAATTTAAAAATTTTCCATGCGTACTTAATGGGTTAAAGACATTTTTGTATCATTCAAACGGAAATTACATGAATAGAAGATTTAATTAAGAAATTTGCAACAAATTATTTTTATTTTTTAAAAAATTTGACAAAGTTAGGGTGTATGAAGACATTAGTGATCCACTGTACCCTTATTGATCCTATTTGTGTATTGGTGGTGGCCGAAGGGGGCGGAGTGTGCGGGGCGGGGCGGTACAGGCATTTGGAGAGAGCTTCTCTAGTTGCACGCTCGCTTTTGCAGATCTCGTCGCTCGTAGCATAGACGCTCACCGTCATCCACAGCGACGATGGTGGACAGCACAACAACAACAGCAACAACAACAACAACAACAACGAACTCAAAGACAACAACAAACTTACTGCGACAACAACAACAACATCGCACGCGGGAGACGTTAACATCAACGTTAGCATCCACATCCACATCAACATCCACATCCACTTCAGTTTCAACTTCGACAGATTCCACAACCATTAACCAAGATCCACAACAACAACAACAGCTTCAACGCAATCCTCGAACAGTTCAACGTCGTTCAACATATGCGCAATCGCAATCGCGTCGCTTACAATAATTTTAAATTATTTATTGTTTACAATAACTCCTTTTTATGATACTTAAAACCGTTGTTCATTCAGTTGCCAAACATCACACAATTAAGTATGAATTCAAACTTGAGCGTCTCTGAGTACTCGTGAGTTTAATTCAGTTCCCTGAGTTAAATAAATTGAAATATTCGGTTCTCATCGATTGAATACTAATTTTTGACATTAATTTGAGTACTCATATGAACGGCTCGAGTGAACGAGAAATAAATGAAATGAATGAAGCAAACATTTTCAGAGTACTCAGAATACAACCTATTTTTTGTAATAATTTAAATGATAAATGTTTGTCACAAAATGGTATATAAGAAATTTTGAGGCATAGATAGGACTAGATTCTTACTTTTAATTAAAAGTAACTAAAATTACGGCACTTATCCCCTTCATTCGTTTTTTTTTCTTTCGGTTATTTTGTCATTCAATTCAATCTGCCTTTTTTAAATATGAAGATTTCGGTTTCAATTCATTCATTCAATTTATTCGAACTCATTCAATTCAGTTGATGTATGTATGTATGTATTTTAATCGGGGATTAAAACCGAAACGAATATCGGTTTCAGTTACGGTTTTGGTTATGTTCGCATTTAGGTTTTCGGTAATCGGTTACTTAAAATCTTTGAATAAAAGTTTCGTAATGGTTGACCCGTTTTTTTACAAAAACATAATTATACTAATAATATAATAATAATAATTAAAAAGGCATTACATGGCAACACAAAAAGACTATGAAAATTCGATCATGAATATCACAAATAAAAATTCAAAACTAAACAAAAGAAAAAAGTTTCGGTCAAATGAAAATTTATTTTTTTCCCGTTACGGTTTCACTTACAGTTTTCAATTTCAATCGGGTTTTACCTGTTAAAGGTTACGGTTTCGGTTATGGTTTTAATCCCTGATTTTAATGAACGGCAACATTAATGATCCTCTTCCTTAAAACAAATACTATTTGTAATATATACTGTTAGGCCACAAATTAAAACAAAAACAACTGAACTATCGAAATCAATATCTAATGATAATTATCGGGCCTGTTCTGTATTCCGAAAACGAGTCGGAATGCCACAAAATGCTGTTCCGAATTCCGGAAATCGACAATAATTGTCGTTTTCAAAACGTGTGCTGTAGAGTCGTCGGATTTGAAAATAAATGCCATTTAAAGCATTAAAATAAACATTTTCAATTATAAACTGAAAATTATAATAATGCTGAATATTTTTAGAATCCAATAACATCACTACTTGATTTTTAAACAGTTGAATTATTTTTTCAAAGCATCTATAAAATACTTTATAATGAACAAAATCGAGCTGTTCTGAATTGCACTTTAATTTTTGTTATAGCTACCAAATTTCGCAATCGAAAGCTTCAATTGAATAACAAAATTCGAGCAACGAAGTTTTAGTTTAAATTACCTTCTATCTGCTAAATTCAACCTGAAATACTTAAAATTAATTTTCGAAACGTTTTCGAAATCGAGTTCGAAAAGTAAAGACAAGCCCATTTCGATCGGAATTGGGAACAGCAAATAGTAAAACGTTCGTTTTCGTTACGTTTTTATTACTTTTTGAATACGTTCGAAATTCGGAACAGGCCTGAATGTAATACAATAGGCTAAGATTTGGTTTTTAAGCATAAATTAGCATTGGGAATATTGGACTGCTAAATGAAACTGACTGAATACATTTTCCCAATTGCCTCCTGCGCCTCGAAAGCACTCCACCAATTTGTTGCCACCGTTGTAGATGATTTTGTTCTATTTACCAGTCACAACAAATACTCATCGTAATCCTCCTCCTTCTCCTTCTCCGTCTGCTCCTCCTGCTCCCACTTATTGCACTTTATAGACACTCGACAACAGGTCATCATGTGTTGCCGACTAAAACATTATCCGACTACACCAAGGTCTGGGTGGAGGAGCAGCGCAAGCAGCAGCAGCAGCAGCAACAGTTGCAACTGCAACAGCAACAGCTGCAACAACAACAGCAACAACAACAGCGTGGCAAACGCTTTCTCTATCCCGAACCAAGGTCAACAACAACAACAACAGCAAGCAGTTTCATTGTGGATACCCAACAGGTGGCGCTGCGACGGGAACTTGCTGCCGTGGCCGCAACGGCGCCACGCAATGTCAGCGGTGGATTGTGGCAGGCGCCAGTTGTGGCCCAGCCGCAGTTGTGGTCGGAGCCGGAGATGGCGCCGATGGCCGTGCCCGTGCCCGTGCCGGGACCCCTGCCCATACCCGTGCCCGCTCCGGAGCCCGAATCGATGCTGACGGCATCTCAGCTGCGGGCGCGAGTGCGTAAGCTGCGCAGGGAGCAGCGGCAATCGAAGCCAGATGAATCCCAGGCACCAGAATCGACTCAAGTTGGTCAAAGTGCGCAGGCACTGGAGCTGGCCCAGGTGCAGAGTCATGCTGTTAAGCTGGCCAGAGCGGAGCTGAAGCTGCAGCGGGAGCGTATACGCAAGGAGCAGTCCGTGGATCTGGCCAACACACTGGAGCGTCTGCAGCTGAAGCATGTGGAGCTGCAGAAGAAGAGGAACAAAATCATTGAAGCGGAGGCGGGATCAGGGGCGGGGACGGGAACAGTGCCGGGTTCGGACTCAATGCATCATCAAAAGCAGACAATTAAAACAGATTCGGAATTTTACACGCCCAAGGGAACCGTGCGTCAGGCGAGAACCGTCGACTTGAAGCGCATGAAGTCGGAGAATCCGAAACAGAAATTGGGTGACAACCAGAGTGCCATGAATGATGTGAATGGAGTGAATGGAGTGAGTGCCGTGAATGCTTCCGCCGCCTTTGTCTGCTACAAGTCACGTCTCGGTCGCCTGGAGGAGGAGATGGCCAAGTGCAAGCGACAGCTCTTCCACTACGTCCAGGACAACGAGCAGCTGCTGCACAAGCCCAATGTGCGTCATCATGTCGAGCAGCTGCTGCAATCCTCGCCAAGTCCGCCGACCAACTCCAGCAGCTCGACGCGGCGCACCAATGCCGGTGTCGAGGTGCTGGATATGCAAATGCAGGCGAACCAACTGAAGCTGGAGCGGCACAAGCAGAAGCAGCTGCAGCTGAGCGAGTTTCTCGCCCGCGACGACAACAATGCCAATGCCTATGAGCTGCCCAATCTCAGCAATGTCTACAAGGCCAGCAGCTGTCATGCCCAAATGCTGCCACAGTCCCAGTCCCAATCCCAAACCCAAAGCTCACTGCAGTCGCTTCATAGTTGCCGCAACAACAACAACAACAACAACAACAGCAACAACCACAAGACACGTCACAAGCAAATCTTCTCCAACTACTTTCCGCCGGATGAAGAGTTGTCAACTGGATGTGCCTGGAACGAATCGAGACATGATCGCATTTGCATTCAGGAGGCGAACTTTTATCAGGACTACGAGCTGAGCAACTTGAAGGATCAGCAGCTTGCTCGCAAGTAACCCCCCGACAATAACAACAACAACAATAACTTATGCAACAACAACAATATTCAACTTGGCCCTGAACACAACAAAATCAAATCAACCTGCGAAATATATATATATTAACATATATAGTATATATATTGTGCCATAGTTTCGAATAGAGTTACAACTTTTAATTAGTTAGACCGAAAAAACAAAAACAAAAAAAAAAAAACAAAATATCGGATAATTTATTTAATACAGTCAATGGAATCGAGATTTCGAAATTATCCAAAAGCTCTGACGACTTTCTGGGATCATCATTTCCCGTTTTTATTCAAAATTCAAAGCACTTTTCACGTCTATTTTATTTGATTTGTTTTGGTAAAGTCTGTAAAAATGGCTTCGATTTCAATAAAATGTCATCAAAAATAATTGAACTTCTACTGAGTTCGAAATTACTTTGAATTATTAAATATTAAACAAAAAAAAAACAAGACAATTTAAAAAGAGCCTATCAGGGGTGCCACAGAAATCGTTTTCAATTGAATTTAACACAAATTGCATACAAATTATTGTAGCGCACCTAAATATTTGAGTAATTCCAATTTGTGTTCAACATTAAGATAAGATAATTTAACACTATACGAGTATAACATAATTTACTTTATTTGTAACCCGTATACATAATTTTTAAGCCTTTTTTTTAAAGACTGCCACAAGTGATTTACAAAAGCTTCTAAATATATTTTTGAAACATTCATAAACAGATTTGAATGCAAATCAAAAGTTTTGCAAAAAAAATTTTAAAAATGAAAACTTTGAAAAAAATATTTTTTTTTTGCAATTTTCTGAAAAATGTTGCAGCCCCTACAAAATTGTAAAGTCGATGGAACAAGGGCCGAAATATAACCATATTTGCATAGCTGACTGAGATCTCAACTGATGTATGAATTAGGTTTTCATGACAATCCATTTAAAGTTAAATAATTTAGAGTAATAGATTGAAAATTAGGAAAATACAGGATCTTTCGATTAAACATATGCCCTATTAATAAGTACGTCAATCAGTATATGTATATTTATTATTGTGTATGGGGCTATTGAAATAAACAAAAGCGGGTAGTAATTATACCCGTTGCAATGTATGTAACAGGGAGAAAAAAGCATCTCCGAACCTATAAAGTATATATATTCTTGATCAGCATCAACAGACGAGTCGATATTGCCATGTCCGTCTGTACGTCCGTCCGTTTGAGGGCTGATTAAAGCTTTTAAGCAATGTAAGTGCCTAAAAGCATGCAATAAAAAATATTTTAAATTTATTTAAATAAGTAACAGGTATCCTATAGTCGGGAACTCGACTATAGCCTTTTCCACTTGTTTTCAGTTTGTTTTTGAAAGAACAAATATGGCATTTAATCAGACCTTATAGCCCACATACATACATATGTACATATACACATGTACGAATATATAGAAAAGACTTGGTTACCTTGCAAGATGTTCACTGAGAATTTTTATTAAGCATATAGCATGTAGATAGTTTCAACAACTTGAATTACATTTACAAATATATGTGTGTGTGTTTTGTATATAATATATATAATAAATAGTAGATATATATATATATATGTATTTTTTAATTGCAACTATCAAAATTGAACACAATAAAGCTCTATATAGGTTTTGATGTATGCATTAAAATACATAATGAAAATTGTTTCGTTCATAAGATCAATAAAATAATATTTCGTTAACGTAAAATAAAAAAAAAAAAAACGAATGTTTACAACTCTTGGAACTATTATGGTTTTGTTTTTTTTTTTTTTGGTTGTTGAAGAGCTTAAGCGTTAAGTGAAAATATGATTACATACAAATACAAATACATTGACAAATTGAATTAAAAAGTAACGACTTTTCATTCTCTATCTAGATAAATATAAATGTATAATGGAATTATACGCACTAAATACTTATTACACACAAACTAAGTTAAATTGTTCTATTGGATTAGATAGAAAACGGTAGATTGAATATCCGGCCGCATTTCATGTTTTGGTTTTCCTTTTGTTGTTGATGTATATATGTATATAAAAATGTTGCAGTGATCCATTTATCTAAACTGGTCGGCATATTTGGCAACATTTCATACTTCCTGTAAATTTTGGCTGCAATGGAAACCTCATTTAAATTCCTTTTGAATGATACAAAACTTTCCTTAACACATTAAGTACCCATTGAAAGTTTAGAATTTTTGTAAAGGGTTTAAACCAAAAAGATTTTGGCGCTAAAAAAATCTTCAAACAATTTAAGTAGTGACCGCTGGAAAAAATTTTTAAAAATTATTTCGTTAGTATTTTTTATGATTTTTTGAAAATTGCTAAAAAGCTACTTTTTATATGAAAATGAGGAAAAAGGAGTTATGATTTTAATTTTTGTAATTTTCACAGAATCATAAAAAAAACTAGCTAAGACATTTTTGACAATTTTTTCCACCAGTTACTATAAAAATTGTTTTTGAAGAATGTTTTGAGTCAAAACATTTCTTGTTTGAGACCGAGAAAAGAAGTTGAAACATAGACTTTTACAAAAATTCCAAATTTTTAATGGGTACCTTATAGAGATCTGCATGAATGAGCTAAAACGAAGTTCGAAGCATTCATATTCAAATGGAATTCAAAGAAGTCGAATGCGAAGTCGAACGATTTTGATTGAGTTGGTGCGTTCGTGTCAGACTCAGTCTCACAACGTTCAAACGGAGTGACACGAAGTGAATGAGTGAGAAAGCTACTTTGTTTTGAATTAATTCGAGTTTGTTTCGAATCTCGATTTAATTTTCATATTTTCTTCTTTGCATCCGTATTTTCTGTTGTTGTTTTCACGTGCGAAATGAACATAAGAAAGAAAACAATGATTTATAAAATCTAAATCTAATTGTACTATTCATAAGAGTTTTGAATCTAATTTTGAATCCGAAAACATAGTTTTATTGACATTATCTGTGTTGTTGGCAATACAACAAGGCGTCTCCATTATTATCACAAAATATTTATGTGCAGCTTGTTTTATGCAATGAGGAAAAATATTTTTCTGTTTATTCCACCAACCCAGCCAATCAAAGTCATTATTCCCTTGCGACCGGCCCTGAGGAAAATTGCAACAAACAGAAAAAACTCAGTCATTTGCCAATTGAAATTACGAATTATTCGATTGAATTCGACCATTTCAAATTCATTATTTTCACATAGCACATTCCTTCATTCGCACTCATTTCGATAAGTACCTGTCATTTTAGAACTCCATGTCACTCGCACTCAAACGAATTCAATTCGAAGTGTGCCTCGCGCTCACTCAATTCGACATCGTTCGAATTAATTTATTTGAACTCAAATTTTGAGTGAATTCATGCCGACCTAATGGGTTAAGGAAAGTTTTGTATCATTCAAGCGGAATTGAAATGAGCTTTCCATTGATACCAAAACCAACATGAAGTAGGTTCAAATTATGAGTAGATTTAACTTTAAATGTTGTCAAAATAAATATGCCGATCAGTGCAGTGAAGTGTGTGTCTGGCCTCCGTTGCTGCCACAAAATGGAAGACCCCCAAACGATTGTTTTGCATTTGTTGAAAGTTCTGCGATCCGATCTGATCCGATCTGAGGTTTAAGTTTTACGCTTTTGCTCCAGTTGCTGTTGCGGCAGCTCCTCCTGTAGCTGGAGTATATGCTCCAGGGGCTGCGGTTTGCCATCCTTATCGATTAATGCCGGCTGCACGATGCCATCCTTGCGCAGTTGCTCCAACAGATTGACCAGCTTCAGTGCCTCGTATTCCTTTTGCTCATCGGACATGCCCTCGAGCGGATTACGCTTTGGCTGCTCCACGCAGCCCAGCACCGGATTGAAGCTCTGCTGTTGCTGTTTGTACTCCTCCGTGTCGCTGTCCTCGCTATCTGACGAGTAATCCGTGCCCTCGATGCGTCGACAGTCCAGGACGCCGCGTTTGGCAAACAAGCCGGCCGCATTGCCATAGCCCGTGTACTTGATCATCCGACCGACATCCTCTTTGCACAGCACAAACAACAGTTCGGCGGCCAAGTCGCGCAGTATCATGGCGGGCAGCGTGAGGAAGCGGCACAGATGATTGCGCAGCTCGTGGCCAATCTCTGGACGCTGGCTGACATCCTTCAGTGGCGGCAGAATCTCCTGGCGCAAATAGTGTCGCATAGTTCGATCGCTGCGCGCACATTTGACCAGCACCGTCAGCACTGGCGACAACAGTTCATGGGAACTGGCCTCTGCCTCCTGCTGTGCGAGTCCAGCGCGCAGGTATTCAAGCAGCACCTGCAGACAGCGCACGTTGCGCTTCTCGAAGCACACGGCACAGCATTTCGCTGGCGGTGGCTGTGCCGCGCTCGCAGTTCCAGCCTCCGTTGCCGTCTCAGCATCATGCTCCGTTTCCGTTTCCGCCTCCGCAGCATTGCTGCACTTGAGCGTGAGCTCGGTGAGGCAGCTGCTGGAAATGTTGGTCAGCAAATTGATGGCATGCGTTACAACGGCGCGTTCCCGTTCCCGTTTTGTTGCAAGGCTGCCAAAGCGCAACAACAATTCCCGCAAGACGCCCGTTAAATGAAGACTTTGGATTTCGTACTCATTGGGACTCTTATCCGGCGCACTGGTCACCGTGAACATGACCTTGAGCAGCTCACAGATGATGTTCAGTTGCTCGTCACTGGTTGCAAGCTCGGCCAACTTATCGTCCAGCCACTTGGTCATGTAGGTCAGACCGTTGAGATCGATTTGTAGACGCGTCCGTGCAGTTGGCTCCAGTGCCGTTAATAGAAACAGCAGCTTCATGTCATAGTACTCCAGAGTGCTTGGATAGTTGTGCATGGAAGAATCGTTGTCGGCCAAACGCTTGACAATCGCGTCAATCGAATATTGCCGCAAACACTGACGCCGACAATCGGCGCTCTGATAAACTAGATTACACAGGCATTTCAATGACTCCGCCATGATGTTCGCCTGGACATCACTCAGTTCCACATCCAACTGCAGCTCGGTGCTCGGTGCGGCGTCGATGCGGGCCAGGGAGAGCAGTGTGCTGAGCTCCTGTTCGATGTAGTGCGTCTGTAGGCTAAACTCGTCGCGCGTCAAGATGCGCACAGTGTTCAGACACTGGGAATGCAGCGGGGACAGCGACGCATCATCGAGGATGGCGAATATGGCCAGCCAGAGCTCGTGCCACTGATTGTCCGTATGGAAGCTATCGAAGACCAGCAGATCGGCATTCTGCCGGCCAATCAACGAATACTCTTTATTATTAGTCACAACAGAAATGTAATAGGGGTGTGAGTGCGTTTTTTTACCTTTGTGTTAAACTCGCTTAGTATGTCTGGGATGTGAGCTGTTTCCTTGCGCTCAAGCCGTTTCAGCTGCTCCGCATCCATGATGCCAACTGTGATGGTGTCAAGCACGACAGTCCGTCCCTATGGCTGCTAATTGGATTTGAATTTAATTTAATTGTAGTTGTAAATTCAATGTCAATAATGGCCATTGGCCAATAGAGCTGCAAAAGTATCGATGGCTCTATCGATAGTCAATTAAATTATTTTGTGTACCACTTGACTATCGCTAGAGTCATGCATGACCAATGTAGCAGTGATGCCAATTTGCCCTTTTTTCGGATAGCTTTGTCTGGTTTTTAACTGCTTCAGCCGGGAAAAATCTCAAAAATATTCTTTCCGAAAATCTGGCTACTTTTCGATTCAATTAAATTGAATCCAAATATTACTCTATACTGCCAATTTGGGAACTTTTAGAAAATGGAAACGATATAAAGGCGAAAACTCTTTAACCTTTTAAAATGGGAGAATGTAAAAAGAATACGCAAAAATTTTGATCCGAAGCAAACAAATATGCAGGCAATAACCTTTTTTCAGAAGTGGTCACTTTCGCTCTGACTCTAGAATCATCTAGAAATTTACACGTTAAATGATATTTTGATGATGATAGGCACCATGTACAAAGAAAATTAAGAAAAAAACACATTGAAAATGTTTTAAGACTTTTATGTTAAAAAAAAAATGGGAAAAAAGTTTGCAATGTTTTTCATTCTTTTTTTTTTTAGTTTTTAAGCCTTTTTCCCTGTTATTTTTATTTGGCCTTTTGTCTTTTGTTCGGAAATCATTTGGCATCACTGCAATATAGATGCAAATCTATCGATAACACTACCGATATATAAATTGAATTGTTTTGTGTAACACTCGAAACGTTTGGTGAAGCATAAATAAAATATTAATTATAATTAAATTGTGCAAATAATTCATCCTATTGCACAAAAAAAAATTGGTAATATCTAATTGGGACCAAATTTATACTTGACTGCTTGCATTGAGTTTTCGATAAATAAATACCAAAAGTACCAAATACCAAATACTAACCGTTAAAAATAAGTGGAAATCATTTAAAAATCCAAGTAATTTGCAAACAATATTATTATTTTAGAATCTAATATTTAGATACATGTCTAAAATATAACCATGGCTCAAAAAAGAAAAATAATAATAATACAAACACCAACCAATTAAAAATTGTTTCAATTTGATTTTATATTTAATTGTTGCATTTTAGCAACGTCTAAATAAAGAAAATATATTTTATTACAAAAAATACATGTTCAGTGTATACATTTAATAGTAGTTTATGTTGTTGATTTGATTGTGTAAAAATATAAATATATGATTGTAGAAAATAATACGTAATATGTTTTTTAAAAGTTACCATTTGCTTAGGTTGGTTTCATTTCATTTCATTTCATTTGATTTGTTACTTAAATATTTATAGTTTTCACAATTACATATGATAGTAGTCGACAAATTCGACGGATCTACGACGCCTATAGCAGATTGGATCCAATCTAACTGGCTTCCACTTCTTCTTTTTCTACAAAAATTCGCAAAAATGCAGTGAGAAAGAAAACGGTGAAAAAGAGGAAAAAAAGAAAGAAAATAATAAAAACAATTAGAAATAAATGCATGTACAGATGTATGCACTAAAATAAATGTAAAATAAATGATTGAGTGCAAAATAAGCAGCCTAAGCTGAAATCTATTCATACTCAATAATTAAACTTGCTTCCTGGGTGAATGATATTATTGTAAATTTGCACTATTTATGAACTGTTTAAATATATATGTAGATAATTTAAATGCTTTGTTTTTCTTTCAATTGAATATATATAGTGTTCCAATATTGTTTTCATAAAGCAGCAATCTTTGACTTTCTTGACTTTGATTGAGAAACTTTAATCAACATAATTTATATGAATTTTCATTTATCACACTATTGTCATTTATTCTTAATAAGTGATGTCAAATTGAAGATAAAAAAAATGTAAATTCAATTTGTGTTCTTTTTTGTTTGATTTGCAAAGTCATTAAAGTAAAAATACGCTATTGGTACACTATTGCTATGTAGGCAGCAATGCATTTGCCGTACACTTCACATGGCATGCATATGAGCTAAATAAGCAAACAATCAAATTTAACATTTACATGTGGGTGTAAACAGTCACCAGATTGAACATGCAACGACATACATATATGTTCATATAGTCAGTATGAAGTATACGACAGCATCAACATTTTGTATACATGGTACTTAGTTAATGGATGATGGTGACACAGTCATTTATTCGTACACTCTGTTTTGTGTAGTCAACTTAAATCTTTTTTAAATAGTTTATGTATTAGAAACAGGGATTAATGCCCTAACCGAAACCATAAAGTTTAACCTGTAAAACCCGATAGAAATTAAAAACCTTAACTGAAATCGTAACCGAAAAAAAAAATTATCTTTTGGCCGAAGCCTTTAAGCCGAAATAACCGTTCAGTAACCATTTCATTTATAGGAGTTAATTTCGGTTTGTCATATATAAAAGAAAATATTTTTCCTTTTTAATTTTGAATTTTTATTTGTGATATTCATAATCGAATTTTCAAAGCACTGAACAAGCGCAAATAAAATAAATTTGTTAAATAAAATAAAAATAAAATGTAATAAACAACATTAAAGTGAAGAATATGTGAAATAAATGTTTGAATGAAACAAACAAAAAGTAATGCCTTTTTAATTATTATTACTATACTATTTATTTTTTTATGCAAAAAAAATGTTTCTTGTGAACCGAAACATACAAAAACCGGTTGACAGTTATGAAACCTTTATTTAAAAATTTTGGGCAACCGATAACCGAAAACCTAAATATGCACATAACCGAAACTGTAACTGAAACCGATATTCGTTTCGGTTTTAATCCCTGATTACAAATATTTCTCAATTATAATCATAATGAAAAAGATAATTATTCTTTTTACAAGTCAACTATACGCAATACATTTTAAGATTTCGAGTGTACGAATAAATGATGGAATCAAACATGATGGATAACAAATGAGTAATGCTTACATAAATTAAATGAGATTATAAAGCAATGTAATATCAAAATACAATACATGTATGTGTAAATATAAATATATAAAACAGCGATGGGCACGCATGGGCTCCGGGAGCTAGCGGCTGCTCCCGAATTCAGTTTTCGTGCCCACCGCTGATATAAACGATATAGTTGGTTGGGAATGAGTTGAAAAGCCTCGCAGCATGCATTTCTCGCTGGTTACTTGGTCACTTGGCAGGCATTTGAGCAGTTTTATCAGTTGTTTTATTATCACTAGGCATGAGATTACTTTTGAGCAGAGCAACAGCGGGTGAGTGTGTGTGTGTGCGTGTGTTTGTGTAGTTGTGCGTGTGTACCAAGTACCAACAAATGCCAGAGCAGTCCAGATTAGACCTAACCAGGCCACAATTGGCCAGAACACAGACGCGATTGCGTCGTTGTTTGGTAATACATATGTATGTATGAATGCATGAATGTTTGGTGTATTGGTAATAGAATAAGGTAATAGGTAATAGGTAATAGGAATAGTAGTAGTAGCAGCAGCAGCAGCAGCAGCAGTGGTCATAGTGCATTTAGCAGTACAAAAGCTCATACACAACTACAACAACAACAGCAGCCGCAGCAACAGCAACGGCAAACAACAACAACAATAATTGAAGTGTAACTAAACTGTAGAACTGGCCGGCGGCTGTGGAGCCGCTGGCGGTATAACATTCGGTATGGCAACAACGCATGCTCCAGCGCGTGCCAGCGACATGGGCGACAATTCATTCCATCCATTGCGCACCGGATCGTATTCCTCAACAGTCTTCAGTGCCTGATGGCCATCGTAGCCGCCAACGACAATTAAACGATCGCCGAGCAGAGCGCAGCCAATTGCATCTCGTCCGACAGTCAGCGAGCAAATCTATCAAAGAAAACATATTAAGAGTGAGACGGAGAGACAGGGTGAGAAAGAGAGAGGGAGAGAGGTAAGGTATCAGTACCCATTACAGTGGAGCACTACAAAATTTGAATACCAATTTGTTAGTTAATCTAAGCAACATGTTTAATTTGCAAAATATTACCAAAATAATAGCAATTCTATTAAATTAATATTTTTTTGGCAAATAAAACTATCGCACAATTTAATTTAGTTTTAATACAGCTGAAGCTATTTTTTAGTCTACAGCAGCGGTGGGCACGCATGGGCTCCGTGAGCTAGCGGCTGCTCCCGAATTCATATTTCGTGCCCACCGCTGGTCCACAATATAAACTACTCGAATGTAGTCTGTATTCTCGATTGTCATCACAAGTTTTTAAGTTTAAGAACAAATAAAAATAGAATTTAAATTTAAGTGTACGTCATAGAATGAACAATTCATAAAAAGGAGAGTTGTTTTGAAATAATGTTGCCTCAAAGTTATTATAAAGGAACGATTTTTTGATTATAAAAACAAAAAATAAAAAAACAAATAATCATTATTTGCAGTCCCTGGTTTTTTCTTTAGAGAACAAGCCAATTTACTGGCCCGTCAATATGAAGGATATTGAGTCGAATAGCTTGTGCCTTACATCAGGGATTAGGATTTAGAAACTGCCATCCCCTTGGCACGTAATCATATTCGTAGTGCAGCGGTGGACACGGAATCCGAATTCGGGAGCAGCCGCTGGCTCCCGGAGCCATTGCGTGCCCACCGCTGTCCTAGCGTATTGCATTCCTAGCATATCATAAACATTACCAGTGTCCAAGTATTGCTGGCCGGATCATAGCGCTCAACTGTATCGGTGCGACAGACCATGGGATTGCTGGCAGGACAATTGTGTCCGCCCAAGGCATAGAGAAAACCGTTTGCCACAGTCACCTGCAGTTTTTGTACATCAATTATTGAGTTCTTTAGAGGCTAAAGAGGGATTTACTTACGGCAACGCCGCCGCGAGGTTTATTCATTGGAGCAAGGAAGCTCCATTTGTTGGTATGCGGATCGTAGCATTCGATGGTGCTATGGCAAACGGATCCATCGCGTCCACCCACCGCATAGAGGCGACCGCCCAGCACCGCGACGCCGGCGGTTGAGCGCATCGATGACATGGGCGCCACATAGCTCCAGGTGCGTGTAATGGGATCCCAGCTGGAATGATTAAAAATACAATGAGCTCCATTGACTTTCGCTGGTCATGTTGGTTTACCGCTCAACGGTGTTCAGGTAACTCCAGCCATCATGTCCACCGACCGCATAGAGCGGTCCTTCGAGCACTGCAACGCCCAGACCATGTCGCGGCGTTGCCATCGGATTCAGTGGCACCCAGGTCATCGTATTCAAGTCCAAGCTCTCCACGGTATTCAATGTCTTGAGGCCATCGCGTCCGCCCACCAATATCAATTTATCCTCCATGACAGCGGCGCCAAATTGCAAACGACGACCGGTCATATGCTTCCAGGACGTCCACTTGTCGAGACGCGGACAGTAGCTTTCAATGCAGATGGCGCCCTTGTGGGCATCCATGCCGCCCACGGCCAGCAATCGTCCGACCGTGGATTTGCGAGGCGTTGTCCGCTCGGTGCGCGAACGTCGCTCGGGCATTAGATGCCATTTGAAGGCCTCCATCACCAGTTGCTGGCACTCGTTGGAGCTGCAGACGCTCTCCACGTGATCCATGATGAATGCCGGCTGCAGCAAGGGCAGACGCACCAATGCCAGCAGCTCGGCAATGTGTTGCTCCCGATTGGGCGCATCGTGTCGCACCCAGGACATCAGACTGTGAAAGACATCCTGTTCGGATGGTACATTGAGATCATCGCTGCACAGCAGCTTGCCCAGCTGATCGGCATTCAGCTGGAAGAACTCCTGGTTCTGGCACACCTGCATAAAATACTGGCACGTATACGCCTGCGCCAATCGCAACAACGTCGTGCAGCTCTGCTGCTCCGCAAAGAAGGCGAAGCCCAGGCAGTTGGACGGATGCAGCTGGCGGGCCAGAAAATTGCAGCACGCATTCACCACCGAATTCAGCTGTAGCAGACAGGCCGTGGCCAACAGCGTCTCCACCGTATCCTCGCGCAGCTCGATGAACCCAGTGTAGCAATATTGCACCAGCAGCTGCAGTGCATCCCCATTCACCTCGCCCAGCGTCACCTCGTGCTCCTTGGTCTCGCGCAGCGATCCCGTAAACATGGCCGAGAAATACGCACTCGACGCGGAAAGCACCAGACGATGAGCGGGCACACTGTAAAAAATAAGGGGGAATATATACTAAATACTGATGGATCTTTTATAATACGAAAACAAGTATGTATAATTTTACGAAAAATTTAACAAACTCTTTCGATATAAAAATACTGCATACATCTAGGCTCAATACCAGCTTAAGAGAGCCATAACCATGGTTGCCACAATTGGCGGTTTTCCGCCAAAGCTGGCTCTTATTTTCCTGTTGGCACTTTTGGATCGTTTTTTATCAGTTCAGAATATTAGTTTTTGTATAGTTTTAGGTAGAAGTACATATTTATTTTTATTTAATCACTAGATTAATATGAAAATGTGAAATATTTCGAAAATATTATTATTAATGCTTTAAGTGTTTGTGAACGAAATATTTTTTATTTAATTAAATGCTAAAATAACAATAACTGCAAAAACAAGTTTTGGCTCTTTTTTAGTAAATTTGGCTTTTAGCTCAATCAGATATTTTTAAGTGGCCATATCTAAAGATTTAGTTAACCTAGGCATGCGAGTCAGTGTTCCCAATTTGTCCTTTCTACGGACAGATCTGTCCGTTTTGAAACTGTGATTTCCGGAATAATTTTAAAACGTTTTAAGTTTAATTTACTTTATCCTTTATTCATCCTTTTTAATTGTTCTAAGTGTCATCTAATGTATTCATTTTCGAAACGACGAATAACTTTGAAATTAAAAACAAATGTATGCATTTCCTGTGCAAAATATTTTACTGGCCAACATTGGAGTTATATTTAAAGCTATGATATTTGTATTAATAAGAAAACATTGTTTGTCCAGATTTTTTGTTCTTTAAAAACAAATCTGTCCGTTTTCTGTCATATTTTTTTTGTTTGGTTTAACCTGCCTTTTTTATGTAGAGTTGACAACCCTGATTCTAGTGGGGTTTCCAAAAGTCGATGTGCCAAATTTGGTAGTAACGTATTAAAATATTCTACGAGTGTTACGTTAACCATGATCCACTGTGCAGTGCAGCACATCAATCATCCCATTCATATAGCGAACTATTATTGCTCTGTCGCTTCCGCTCTTTATACTGCTCTCAGCCGATAAATTGGCAAACGGAAGAGCGAGCGTGAGAGCACAAGAGAGCGAACAGCATGCAATGCAGTAAACGCAATTAGTGTGGCGCGTTGTGTTTACTGTTGGAATTGCGTTGCTGCTTCGACTGCGCTGCTCTTGTTGGTGCCTAGGCTCTGTCGCCATTGCCGTCGTCGTCGTCGCTGTCACCGTCACTGTCGCGGCTGCTGTTGGAGACTGGGGAAAACTGGTGTGTGTACAAATGCGACACAAAGAGCCAAGTGAACTGCGCTAAAGTGAAGGTCAGACGACGGCGAGGCGGGCGCTTATACCGGATGGTGAATTGCTAATGAGTCCAATAGGTTAAAGCGGTACGAAAAGGGGGAGCAAAAAATAAAAGAAAAAGAATTGCTTTTGCGTATTTGCAGCAACTTTCCATTCTTTGTCTGCTGTTCTGCGTGTCTTTCGATGCATTTCGATGTTTTTGTTTACCAATGTGAGAAAAAAAATCGATCACTTCAATTAAAGGACTAAATTTAGTCGATCGATTATTGAACAAACGACCGATATCATACTGTGCAGATTTAAGTTTTTAAAAATTAGCTTTCTTTTAGGAAAGCTTGATAAAGTTAAAAACATCGATGCATTTGCCTCTTTGCGTTGTGCACTTATATTTATATTTTATTTAATTATCGAACATCGAACCAGCATCGATGCATTTGCCTCTTTTTTCCGTTGTGCACTTACCGCTTGCCATCGGTGCCAGCGATGAGCACCACATCGCACAGCTGCTGGCTGTCCACATACAATTGCATGCGCTTTAGAACACTGTCCGCATGATCACGACACCGAAAGAACTCGTCCTGGCTGCCAGCTGAATTGAGGCTGGCCAGACTATAATCCCTCGATAGCGATTCCAGCGTATTTTCTGCCATCATTGAGATATGTCCCGATGTCGAAGCTGTCGAATCCCGACTGGGACTCTCTTTTTGGTTCACATTCACTGATGACATTTTGGAAATGGGTTTTTTTTGTTATTGTGTTTGCAATTTTAGTTAGATCTGTTAATTGTTGTCCTCCTCAGTTCATGTCAAATTGTTCCCAGTTGGCCAATTGCCTGTTGCAGATTTGCCAGCTTTCTTTTGTTTATTGGCGAGACGCGCACGTCTGCGTTGCAGCGCTCAGTTTGACTGACTGTTTGGCTCTTGTTGTTGTTATGGAGCGTGGTAAGCTGTTGCTTTGTTTAGTTGCACTTGCATTTCTCGTCTCGCACACACATACACATATGCGCATATATGCATATGTATGTATGTATCTATGCACACCAACTCCAACTATTACAGCGCGCAGCAGTTCGCTGTCAACAAACAACTGCAAATTTAACAGCAACGCATCTACGCTGGCTGTTGTGGTAGGCAGACAAAGACAAAGAACTTTTACTGCGTCCGGAACTGCTGCTTTGTTTTGTTTTTGCACCACACTTGGGACTCAATTTTCAATCACACAGGAAATACTATGTATGTAGATGCATAATTAGTGAATTGCGTAGTGAAACTGAATCTGTTACTAAGCATAGTCCACACACAAACTTATCATAACTATCTACAGCTGTTAATTGATATATATTATTTATTTTGGCACACGGACAGAGCAACAACCGCAGCAATAATAACAACGCATTGTGATGTTTGATGTTTTCATTTTGATTGCTGTCGTCACAGGTTACGGCGTTGCCAGCCAAACAAAGCTCGACTAATGTACTTAACTGGACTTGGCAACAGCGTTGCCACATCGCTTAAAGAGGGTAACTTCACGCGCCATTTGAATAACATACAAAATAATAGCATTGCTTCTTGTGGTTCTTGCAAATATATGATTATTTCGATTTAATAAATAAAAACAACATAATTTTTACGTTCCCGAATATTTTTATTATAGCAAAGTTCAGTTATTAACCTCTTTGATTGGCTGAGGTAAGCCGACAGTAAACTTGGATAAATTCTCCAAGAATTCGATATACAAGGCATGTTCACGTGCTGTAGCAAAATCGGAAAGCTTTTTGGCAAACTCTTGTGTAATACCCTTCTCCGCCAGAGTCTCCAAGATCATGTCCTGCAGATCGTCATCAATTAATGATGCGTCAACAGTAAAACAGCTATCGTTCCAGCCGTGATTATATAGCGATAGGTCCTGTATCTCAAATACATCAGTCTCTTCAAACGGCTGATCCATAGATTCTGGCTCCATGTCCTCCTCAAAGGCAGATGGTTTGAATACGCAAAATATGGAGAGCATCAAATCATTTCTTTTAATCAGTACCTCGAATTTGGGAACACTTCGGACCGGGGAGAGATCGCTTGACTCATCACTGCGACGTGGTACACTTTTGCTAACATTAAAGAAGATGTGAATGTGTTCGCCGTTCGACTCTCTCACTAATTCCACCTTGGATCCGGCAAATTGGCCAACGAAACCATCTACCATGTACGGTGGCTGCAGTTGCAACTGGACGCGTCTTTCCTCTACAATTTCGGCCGTAACAAGTTCGAGTAAATTGCGCTGCAATGGAGTCAAGCTCTCCGGAGTCTTCGACTGTGAAGCTGGCTTCTCTGCTTCAGGCATGGGTTTCTTCAAAGGATCATCCTTCAAACTTTGCAGCTGAAATGCACCAACTGAGATGGAACGCTGGACGTTGGCCAAGCGACAGTTGGTCATTGCGGTGCGTGCCAACTGGAATATCTTTAGATATCTCGACATTTTGGTAAAAAAAAACCAATATTTTTGAAAATTGTAAAAAAATGTTTTAAATTCAATTTGAGAAAATTTGATATTGCTACAAGGCGAGTCGATGTAGAAATGATGTGAGAAGGGCAAATGGGTTTCCATTTGCCAAGTAATAATTGTTTAAAACTCTAAGCTTACTGCTAATATTTTTTTTTTTTGGAAAGGAAAAAAAGGTAATTCAGGCCTGTTACGAATTCCGATTTTTCATAAAGTAAAAACAAAACGAAAACGAACGTTTTACTATTTGCTGTTCCCAATTCCGACCGAAATGGACTTGAACTTTTCAAACACGGTTTCGAAAATAAATTTAAAATATTTCAGGTCGAATATAGCAGATAAAATTGTGGAATTCACAACAGCTCGGTTTTGTTTTTTATGCAATACTATTGTAGATTGAAAATAAATATTGGCGTATTACGGATTACGATCTCGATATCGATTATTTTATTATTGTTTTCTTGAGTTTTATTTTTTCCTATCTTCCTTGGTGTGTGAGTAGAAGAAAGACGACGAACGCACACGCACAAAGAGTGAGAGAGAAGTATGACAGAGTGAGGAGGAGCTAGTTGATACAACAAGTACATAACTACATACATACAAATAAATAACGTGTATGCGTGCGATAGGTAAGTGCGTGTGAGTGTGAGTGGGAGAGTGAAAAAAGAAAAGGAATGATGATAATTAGTTGGGCGATGTATTGCGTTTCGGCGTCGATGGCGGCAAGTCCATTGTCTTGCATACCCAACCCGATATGTCGACTTCTTCCACCTCCGCCTTGCGTATCCATGGATGGCTCTAACAATGACAAACAAGAATTGACGATGAGTATAATTATAGCAATATATGTAAGTAAAAATAAAGTTTGCTCACCAGCAACGTCTTGAGATCGGCACGCTCATCGGGCTGTTTCTTGAGGCATATGTCGACAAAGTCCTTGAACTCGGTTGAAAATATCTTGTGCTCCAACTTTGGTGGCGGCTCATTAACAATATAGTCGAGCAGCTCGAATATCGCCATCACTTTGGGCTCCAGCACCGTTTGGCTGCCATCCTCATTTGAATTCTCCGCAAATATTGACTCGAGCGTAACGGTATCTGGCGGAGGTATGGGATACATGCCAATGGCCATCTCCACCAGCGATAGGCCCAGTGACCAAATGTCCGACTGTACCGAATAGTGTGTGCCCTGCAATCGTTCAGGCTGCCAAATTCAATACAGATAAGTCAATAGCTAATTAACTTGAAGTATGAATATAGGATTCTATATACGAATGTCCAAAAATATTACTTAGAATACGAAAATTCGGACAAAAAAATTAGGAATCCAAAAATTAGGAATCCAAAATCAGGAATACAGTTATTTGGAATCCAACATTAGGAAAAAGTCTCTCGATTTTTAATAAAATATTTTTGATTTCGGCCTTTCCCTATTAGCAAAAAGACAACATATGTCGAACCATTAACTTAAAAATCGATGGGATCAAAATTCAATATTTTTTTTAATTTTCGTGATCCTCGTATGCTTGTAGCTTTTACAGTGACACACAGAAGTATTGGCACAGCAAGAATTGTTACATTTAAGGCTTATTCGCACCGTTGTCGTTAACATATTGTAATGAATGTAAGGGTCATTTAAATTCCGTTTGAATGATACAAAACTTTCCTTAACCCATTAAGTACACATTAAAAATTTCGAATTTATGTAAATGTCTACTTTTAAAATTTTTTCCTCGATTTAAAAAAAAAACGTTTTAATGCAACAAAAATTCTTCAAACAATTATGGGAGTGACTGCAAACATTTTTTATCAAAAATCTTTTTGCTAATATTTTTGAAAATTGTTTAAAAGGCACTTATTCGTAATTTTCATACAATAAGTCAATTTTAAGCAATCCATTTTTTTCAACAAAAACAACCGACCGTTCTGGCACAGAGCTATTCGAATAATGAATAATGTACATACATATATAACCAAGTAAATACATCTTGTATATAACAATTCGAAAGAATTTAACCAATGACAGGAGAACCAAAGATAATTTTCCCAAATTTTTGTACTCTGAATATTTTGCTTAGTTGCAATTCCTAATTTATGATTCCTAATTTAGTCTTCCCAATTTTGGATTCCTAAAATTGTATGCTTGGTTAGTTTTTCTTCCTTTTTGAAATTTCTTGAAAAAGATTCGGAATTCGTATGAGGTACCAAATATATGTATTGTATATAGTATGAACATCTTACCGACATGTAGCTGCGTGTGCCGACAAACGAGTTGGCCATCGAGTCAATCAGTTGACCAGAAACGCCGAAATCACAGATCTTAATCTCGCCGCTGCTGTTGACGAGTATGTTGCTTGGCTTGACATCCCGATGGATGATCGCGTGCTTGTCGCGCAGATAGCTGAGACCCTTCAGCACCGCCAACGTGATGCGTCCGAGTATCGATTCAGGTATACGTCCGGCACGCTTCAGTATGAGATCGAGGGAGCCACCGTCCATGTATTCCATGCAGATACTAATCTCGCCATCGCTGTAGAAGGCGCCATAGAAGCCAACAATGTGCGGAAAATTGCATTCATGGAGGACTTTGAGTTCGCGCAGGATTTGCTTTTTGATCGCCGGCTTCACCTCCAAATGGATCAGTTTGCGTGCCATGATCAGGTGTGTGAGTGTATGTCGCACTTTCATGACAACACCGCCATTGCCGGAGCCGAGTTCACCCAATTTTTCCAGATCCTCTTCAGATAATTCACCAATTTTCTCCTTTTGACTGAGAAACACTTTTATACGTTTTCGTTCCGTGTCGTCCATGTCGAGACCTTCCAGAGTTTCGGTTAATGCATCGATGCTTGTCTTTGGCTTCCCCAGCAAACTGTGTGTTCTTTAATTTAACTTTTTAATGAATTTTTGTAAAACCAAACGAAAAGTAACAACAACAATTTGGATTGAGAGCGTGGGATGAAAGGATTGAAGGAAGGAGGATGGACTGCAGAGTTTTATAGACATCCACCCACACATACACACATCTTCACTTGTACGTAGGTGTGTGTGTGTGTGTGTTTGTCTTTATCTGTTCGTACTGCGTGCGTCATTTTGACAACAACAACACTTTCATGACTTTTTCTTTGCATTGTGGGCGGTAGTGGGGTTTGGGGGCTTTAAACCAAAAAGTGTTGGAATCTTAAAAATGTATGTATTGAAAATATAAATCATATTTACTCTGTTCCCGATGGCGTTTTAAACGGTGGCGTTGGTGCCACCTGTGTGGCAGCAACAGTTGCATCCACATTCACCGGCGGCAGCACCAAGTTTAATTTATTTTTCGACATCTTGGCCCAACAAAATAACTACAAAAAAATCGCAAGCGGTTGTGAGTCGCCGACGGTGCTGAGGACGGGGAAGACGTGAGGATTTTTGTTTCGTTGCCAGCAATAAAAGAACGGCGGTGATCAAATTGAAATAATCAGCAACAATAAATATATAAGTTTTTTTTGCGTTTGATTCCAATAAAATACAAGGTTCTATTGGTGCCGCAAATTTCGCGAATTTTTATAGCTAAAAAAATTGTTGACTTTATATCGATAGTAGTGTTGGGACCGATTTTAATAAAATCGATTTTTTTCTTTTGTGGAGTAAAAATCGATTAATGGATCAGTGCTGTGAAATGCTGTAAAGGCGCGAATGTTTGAGTACACAAAATGTACTACATATAAATTTCTCAATATCTGGCTGTCAGGATTGTATGATACGCACATAGAAATGCTTGTAAAATTAGCGCCAATTGCCCCATATGCCGTGCATTTGCACACAGAACATTAATCTTCAATCAAAAACCAGCAACGATTTTATTGTTGTTGTGTTGTTTTATACAAACCTTGCCAACTTGGTTTTTTGTAGTTCAGTTCACGTTGGAGCTACTAGTTCGATAGGACTTGCTCATGAACTTTTTGGGGGTTTAATTAAATTTAATTTAATTTCTAAAAAACTGACTGAAAAATTTCTCCAAACTACATTGAAAAATCATCCCCAAGTTTGTAGCTTTAAATTGATATATGCCTCGTTTTTGCACAGGCTTGCTGAGATAGGCTATTAAGGTTTGAAAACAAGGTGTATATTTTGGCGGTCATTTTGTATGGGACGTTTACTGAGGTAGCTTCGCTCATTTCAAAATATCTGAAAAACGATCTAAAAACTTTTTTTGAAAATGGTACCATTAGAATGGTAAAACTGCACTGTATAATCGTGCATTAACGGATTTCGCCCACTGTCTTCCTGCCCTTAGCTTTTTAAGAAATGGTGAGAATGTTCTCTATTCCACTTTCTTGATTCACTTGTTGCACTCATTTGAAAAGCTGAAAGTGCCAAAACATTACTTTAAATAAATTTTCTACAATTCTGCATCATTACTTTATTGATTAAAGGTCAAAAAACGTTTAAAAATGAGAAAGTTCATAGCTGGTTCCGACTTATGAACCAAGTTCCGTTTTTCGTTGCTAAAGAACCGTTGCTATCTTGACGCACATAAGAACCGTTGCTATTTTTGTTTTTTGAGATGATATATTTTTAAATAATTTTTTTTAAGACAGTAATACCAATATGGATATAATTGTGCGATACTATAGTCAAGAATTGAGTCCTTATTAAAAAAGCAACCATTGCTTGGTATTTTTATTAATTTTAAAGCTATAAATTTGAATTTTGAGTGGTTGCAACTTGGTCGAATTTAAAATATTTGTTCTATTAAATTTAATTACTACAATTGGACTGGGGGCTTCGAACTTGAAACATTCATTAACATTTAGTCGGAATTTTGGCTTTATTAAAAAGTTATTGAATATCAGGATAATTTTTTGAAACCATGAGAAAACATCAGCATTTTTCAAGCTTTTTTAATGAACAATTAGCTACATATTTTTGAATCTTCTTTTATTGCTTCTAAAAGTTGGCGCCACTGGTTTAATGAGACTGAATAACAGAAAGTGAATACGAATGGTTCTCAGTTATTTGAATAAATTATAAGTGTATTACATGAATGTATGCAAGCAGCATATTCATTTCTTTTATTTGTTCATTTTGAAATGCACTACTGCGTCTTTTTCTCTTCCTTGGCGGATTTGGATGCGGGTTCATCCTTGAAATGCAAAAATACAAACGAGAACACAAACAGTCCAATCATCATGGAGAAGGCGCTGGTGTAATAGGGGAATGCGCTGGGTATGAAGCGTTCATACTGCGTGTGCTCCAATGGACGCACCGACACCTGTGTGGTGTTGTAGAGATGTGTGTAGCCGACGCGATCGTAATCAACCTTAAACTGATAAACACCATAGACATCGGGAATCTTAAATTTGCCCTCGTAGCTGCCGCCATTGGTTTGCTTGAGGAAGGTGCGAACAAATGGATCAATGCGCACAAACTCCAGCTGGATATCGTTAGCCTTGAATGGCTTCCATTTGCCTTGGACAAGCTCCTCAATGGCAATAGTGTAGACAACGGGATCGGTGATGGTATAAGCCTCCTCTGGTGGATGACTCTCGCCTTCCTTATTGTGCTGCACGGATGCAACACGCAGCCTGCCGTTCTCTCCGAACACCCATTGACTAATGGCTTCGGCAACAGCCTGATTGCCGGCCTGTTTGTGGAAGACACCGCTCTGCGCATACTGCACGGCCATGGTGAAGGTCTCGTCGGCAAAGAACTGCAGTGATCCGGAGAACACAACGCGGGCATTGTTGCGTGCCTGCAGAGCAGCAATTAGCAAAGTATTACGACCCACAGCATGGGGATAGTCCGAGATGCTTGATTCCGGTTTGTAGCTATAGGCACTGCTCTCGGCCGTCAATAGTTTCAATACCAGGGGATTCTCCTTGTCGGCAATGAGTCCAGTGCCGCGGTACAACAACGGAGCTGCATCCGCCTTGCGATTCTCCTTGCCGACAACGCTAGCGGCATCAATTAAATTTTGGGCGGATGTTAAGATCGTTGTGTGATCACCGGCATCGCTGACGTCATAGTGCAGATGATCAATGACCGCTGCATTCTCCTCATCCAGCTCGAAGCCGCACTCGGAGGCAAATTCACGGAGGGCATCGCCCGACTTTTCACTGCCTGCAACCAAAACGTTGCCTCCGTCATCGACAAATTGCGACAGACGCTCGACGCTGATGTCGCCGCCAAATTCCTCCACGCTCGGTGCAAATATAATTACATTTTTATACAAGTACTCGCCATATCGGGACAGCAACAGTCCAGAGTCATCTGCTAGTTTATAAGTCAATTTAAATCCACGATCTGTCAAATACAAAAATTGTACACGTCAGAGTTTATGCTTGTGTGTGTGTGTGTGTGTGCGTGTGTGTGCGATGCCGGTTACCTTGCAATGATTTGAAGAAAATTGAATGAGTTTCACGGATAGCCAAATTGTCTAACAATACGAGTGTATTGGCATCAGATTCCAGCACTGCATTACAATTATTTAAACCAACAATTGCAAAAGCAATTAATAAAATCTTCCACATTCTTAAGCCGACGGGATGGATGAAAACTAGTGTTGGGTTGCTCATGAGTGAGTGAACAAAAAAGAGTTGCTCCCTGAAGTGAGCAAGTGAACATGTTCCTTCCAAATTGCTCATTTTAGCACTCACTCACTCATCCAGGAATGAATTTCCCCCAATGAATGAATTTCCTTCATTCTGTTAGAATAATAATATAGACCAATTAATTAAGCTGACGGGACGACTATATAAGATTTATATTCTAAATACTTATGGTAATTTTAATGTGTGTTAATATTAATTAAATAATGTTTCTAAATATATATTATTTGCGCAACAATCCATTCATTGGTTGTTTTAATTTGTGGGTTTCTTGGAATATGTGTGGTCATGGTGGAGGTGACTGCTCGACGGCGGCTTGGTAGGGACTTCTTCAGTCGATTTAATGACAACTGGTGGTGTTGATGGTGTTTTCTTTCTTCTTCTTCGTCGCAGTTTTCTAGCTAAGGAAGGCTAGCTCTGCCTTGTGGGCAATTTTCATTTCCTCTAGCAAACCCAGCTTCTGAGGATGTTCCTTCTTCGCAATCCAAGGAAAATTTTAAGTTGAAAAATGTTAATGGACAACGCACTAATAAAACAATATATGTATGTACACTTTACTTTGATGTGCTTGAGGAAACTTCCCGTATTTCGAACAGAGCCGTGGAACAGTCGTGGTGGTGTTGGAGCGCAGTGCACGCATTCTACGTTTACTATTTCGTCGTGCCTTGATTGTAATTTGAAATCCTTTCCCCGGACAAAATAATGCACGGCAGTGGAAAATGAGACATTTTGATTTTATAATTGCGCGCGTGTTGTGTGGTGTTGTTGTGTGTGTGTGTGTGTGTGCGTGGTCGGAAAAAATAACGGTAAAAACAAAATGGCAGCCAAAAAAAAGGTGGTAGCCTTGGCAGAAGGTTCAAATTGACCGAATTTAACTCTTTTCAGAAAAAGAGTTAAATATTTACATTTTATTTTTTTCACAATATTTATTGAAGCTAGAGCTTTGAAACTTTCACAGGAGGATTTCTTATATTTTTTTAAATTTTTATAATTTTTTTTTAGAATATTTTACTAATTTGTTAATTTCTTCACAACGCAAAGGCTGACGTTTCCCAATCCAATTTTAAAATTAACTTCATGAATTTACAAAACTTTTTACGTTCTTGCTTTTTTCAATTTGCACTTACAAATTTTTTAATAATTTTTTTAATTTTAATAAATTTTATTAGAGAAATGACATGGGACCAACTTTCTATCGATGTTTTTTTCCAGATTGAGTCAATCCGTTGGTTGCCACCTGGTTTTTGGGTCAATCTGATTTTATTAAGGAGTTGCCACTCCTTGGGCAGGAACAACAACAACAACACTACAAGTAGGTGAGTTCTATGACGCAGTAGCGTAATACTAGGCTACGTCAAAAAATTGTTTTTTTTTTCACGGTATGCTTACCGTATGCCAACCTTGGCCCAACTTTGGCAAAACAAGGTGGCAACATTCGCTCCAAAAACACGGTGGCAGCCACAGATTAAACTCTTTTTTAAAAAAGATTTTTTTTGGTATTTTGCTAGATTTTTAATTTTTTATATTTTTGCCGATTTTTTCTTTTCATTTAGATTTAATATACCAACTTCACCAATCATTCTTTACTATTATTTTAGATAAATTATAATTTTTCTTTGGTTTATTAAAGTAGTTCTTATTGAATTATTTTTTAATTAAAAAATAAAAAAGCTTACATAAATTAAATTACTACTAAGCCGCAAGAATTAGATCTAGCCAATAACTATCGGCGCTGTCAATAAAATCATTGTTAAGTAGTTTTGTGTTTACTCTGTATATTGTATATTATTATTCATACACAAAAATTGTAAATTTTGATTATAAAATATAAATAACAAAATAACTATTCCACTTTAAATCTAACTCATTTTTCTCCGTTCGTTCGTAGACATTTTCAAAATGACAAGAACTTTGTACTGCAAAGTTTGCAGTCTGGCAGCGCCAAATCTTGTCGCAAGTTTGTCACAAAAGTTTTGGATGAGCTTTCGTTTTTCGCTTTTGAACTGTATCTTATTGGAAATCGCTTGTTCGGCAATTCGAAATAAGTTTCAGTTGCAAAAAGCTGGCGTCGCGCGCGGACGCTGTGATACGACATTTTGCATTTACATTTAACATTTCTGACAATGTCGCTGCGTGCGCGTTCGAGATTATTTTAAGTGCTGTACAAAATATAGTTAAGAATCTGTTATGACAGATATATATTAGTAAAATTTTTAATTCACAACTCCAGCCAACAAGTTGAAGTGAAGAGAAACAACAGATGCAGAGCGCATAAAGAATCACAGCATTTGGCCAACAGCAGAAGCAGCAGCAGCAACAACAACCACAACAACAATCGTGTATAAACAAACGTGTGCAAATCCATAAAAAGCAACAAAAAGAAGAAATACAAGAAGAATAACAATTGTAAATTGGGCCGCTGCGGCTACCGAAAGTAACAGCAATGGAATTTAAAGAAATTAAATCAACGATAACGACTGCTAATTAAATGTTGTTTATTGCAAAGCTGCCGATGCTTGAATTAACCCTTACTGATGCTGATGGACTAACGATGTATTGTTGTTGTTCCTAGGGAGGGGGTGGTGGTATTTGTTGGTTGCGGCATCTGCTTTATGTATGAATGTAGAGTACATGGAAAGTAAAATAATAAGAATTGAAATTTAAATGAAAAACTCAAGTGTATCAATTGACGGGTCAACTACTTCATTGAAATTCAAATATTGCCAGTTGCCTGTGTCTCCGTCCAAAAGTGCAGTCAAAGCAAAATGAATGGTAATTAATGTACATACATACCTACATGTATTTATGTATGCACGTGTGTGTGCAAGTGGAGAGAAGAACGGTTGATAGAGAGAGAAAGTGTGTAGTCAGTGAGCAGCGAAGAAGAGCGAATGAAAAACAAAAGTGCAAGTTCTAGTGACAGTTGTTGTTGTTATTATTATTTTTGTTATTGCGATTTTCAAATTTATCGATCTACCCAAAAAGAAGCAAAGCCATCACAAGAATAACAACAACAACACGCCGGATTAGGGTTACCATATTACCAAATGCAATTGGATTGCAACTGTTTTACCGGTCAGCGACGTTAAAGCCGACGCCGACGCAAGCACCGGCAATAGCGGGACAAGGCCGTCAGTTTGCTGCCAGCTTTGCGGTCGGCGTGAAAGTTCATTCCATGCTGCGTGCAGGTGCAACAGCAGCAGCGACGGCGACGCAAAAGTGAAATCTTGTCAGCTCTTCGCTCTGCTCGCTCTTTGGTTGGTGTGTGTGTGTGTGTGTGAAACTGTAACACGAGTAAATAGTAAACATAACCAACAACAACTCGCTGGCTTTCATTTTTATTTTAGCAATTTTTTAAAGTTCTCGTTTAGTCAAGTGAAATAACTAATAAGCCACGCAACAAGAGGAGGCAAACAAATAGAATCAGTGAAAACAAAAAAAGCAAAACACACATTTGTCAATCATATTCTCCAATAAGAAGAAAAAGCAGAGGAAGAGGAGCAACAACAACGTCACGCTGCTTTGTTGCTGTAGCGGCAGCAGCTAGCGAGACGCTGGCAACAAATTGCGGTATGAATAACTTTAAACACATAAATACGTTTATATGCATATATATTTCTATAATGTATTTAAAATATTTAATATCTTCATAAAAATCTATTTCATTCAAGTGCATACAAACATACATACAGTTTGTCAAGAATAGTTTACACGCTCAAAAAAATTTAATATTTTTTGACTTTACATAAAAATGTAATATATTATTATTATTAATATTTTTTTTTTTTGGAAAGTTCATTTAAATTCCGTTTAAATTATGCAAAAATTTCTTTAAACCCTTAATTACCCATTGAAAATTTTGAATTTTTATAAAAGTCTACTTTTTCAACTTTTTTCCTCGGTCTCGCACAAAAAATATTTTGGAGCAAAAAAATTCTTCAATGATGCAATAAATTTCTTAAAACAATTCGTAAAGTGACTGCAAAAGAAAATTTTCAAAAATCTCTTCGCTGGTATTTTTTATGATTTTTTGAAAATTGCTAAAAATGTCTATTTTAACCCATTTTTCCTACTTTTCATACAAAAATTTTTAACTTTCAAAAAGTCATAAAAAACAGTGAAAAGATTGAGGAAAATTTTTTTTTGCAGTCACTCTTAGAATTGTTTCAAGCATTTTTTTTGCATCCAAATATTTTTTGTAAAAAATTTAGGAAAAAATTTGAAAACGTAACTTTTTCAAAAATTCAAAATTTTCAATGGGTACCTAATGGGTTAAGGAAACTTTTGCATCGTTCAAACGTAATATAAATAACCTTTCCAAATATATATATATATTAAGATATTAAATTCTTATTAGAAAATCCAAAATATTACATTTTTTTGAGGGTGTAAAGTGTTTCTCCACAAACTATATGTATTTGGTATTTTTACTGTCCTGTTTCATCAGACGAATCTACACTCACTCACACACGCACACACATTTATAACTCAATATACATTAGCATGAACTCTGGCAGCTTTTACTGTTTAGTTTGTAATTTTGCCAAAATGGCAGACACTGCATAGTAAACATTGGATATGAATTTTAAAAATGTAGTCCACACACAGTTAGACAGCAGCAGCAGCAACGCCAGCAGTAACAGCAGCAGCATCAGGCGCATTGGACTAGCCACATTCACCGCAAATCATTTACATACATATTCAGAGCATGACCAAAATGCGGATGGATGCATTACTTAAAATCAAATGTCAAAATCGCTAATGCATATAAAGTTGAAATGCTACAATATATATTACAGTGGTTTGGCTTGTATGGAGAGAGTGGCCAAAAATACTACAAATGTACATAATGGACTACAATTTGTACTGTGAATATGACAAATAAAAAGTGTAATACTATTGGGTCTATTAATTAGTTCTGGGGTGGGCAGTCGAGTTCTGCAAGTGAGCTCCACAAGACATATACAACATCCTGACAGACTCAGCATCTGGAATGGACTCAGCATCCTGACCAAATTTGAAAGCGGACCACTGTATCATATGTGGGTTTTAAAAAAACATTAAAAAAACAAGAATTTTTGAACTTATTAAAATCGCTAGCATTTAAACTACTGATCCGATCTCAATACTGTATGAGACAAAATTGTAAAGGGTTTTTTGTGGTTAATTTTAAATTAAAAATTTATCATCTCATTTTTAAAATGATTTGTTTTATTCTTAATATATGTCAATACAAAATTTGAAAAAGCCTCTACATTTGTTATGTTGTAGATCGCATTTTAAATTGTTATTTTTTTTTATGAAATTCTATTTTTGTTATATTTATAGTATTAGTATGTTTATGTTTATACATAGTTCATACATATGTACATACATTTGAAGAAATTTTCGCAATGAATGATAATGCATGATTATGGAATTTGAGTTGAAATGTCAAAAAAGTATGTATGTATGAATGTATGTAGATGCCCCATAAAAATATACTTAAGACCGATTGTGCAAATTGGTACAGTAATTAACATTGATCGATGCAAGGGACACATAAAAATTAACAAGAATAGATGGTAATTAAAAGAAGAAGCTGAAGAAGATAAAAATGGAAACAAAAAAAAAACCAACATACGCCAAAATGTGCTAAAAATAGACAACAAGATGACGCTAAAAATCGAAGACTATGGCGGCTGCTGTTGCTATTGCCGTGAGCTTTTTAGTTAGCGAGGGTCGCTTTAAGCGTATGGCATTGGATGGAGTGCATGATGAGAAGTATTTCAGTATTAACGTTATCTGCTGTTTAATGTGTGCCCAGTCGTTTGGGGGTTAGTTATTTTTGGGGACGACAATAACGACGTTTCTATACAGAACCACACACAAATACACACACACACACACACACACCGACAGTCTGTCAACCCCAAACTGCGGCATTGCCGATGCTGTTGCTAAAGCTTTGAAAGAATTTTTTACCGGCGGGGATGTTCGGCTTTACATTTTTTGTACTCTTTCTCATCCTCCCACTCTTCATCTAGCTCATCTCCTCGTCATGCTTTTGCTTGGCATTTGTATTGGCAAACTCTCCTCTACACATACACATTTATAGTATGTGTATAGATGTATATGTATTTTCATGCAAATGTCAAAGCTGCCAAGCGTCGACAACGTCGTCACTTCTCTCCTTCTCTCCTTTACCCAGACTTTCACCGACCCACGTCGAACCCCTGCGAAGACCATGCGGCGAGTGTAGCGGATTTTGTTTGTACAGGAATTGTTGTTGTTTGTTTTGTTGCTGTTGTTGTTGTTGCTGTTTCCTTTTTGGGTCTGGCATTCTACGCGCATTCTAGACCAAAATGTAAGTGAGGGATGCGACAGTGCAAAAAGGTGCGTTTCACTTACTTTTGGACAGACGAACGAAAGGACGGAAGGACGGACGATGGTGTTTAACAAACTTTGTAAACTCACCACCACTTGCTAGCCAACACTCTCTCTTGCTCTCTTTTCCTCTCACTTATAACTTTATTGCTCTGTGCTTTTTGTTGCCGTTGTGTTTTGTTGTGTTGTGTTGTGTTGTTATTCTTCTTGTTCTTTTTTCTGCTTTTGTTTTATTTGGTAAATTGTTTGGACAAACAATTGCATATTTTTGCAACACTCTTGAAATTTGGAGCGTGCAGCTTCTGTAGGCAAAATACACTCACTCAACTTATCTTTCTATCTAGTATCTATCTACGCATCTTGAAACTCGCTCACATACATACAAGTACACATTGTTCAATATACATGCACACATACATTCATACATATACTTGTGCATGCTACTTCGCTTTCTTCACAATAACAATAAAAGAAAGCATCTGGAAATGCGCTAATTGCAAGTGCTCGATAAAGGTATACCCTGTATGAATCTGGGGGAAAACTATAAATTTTGGAAAATCAACTAAATAATATGTCTCTTAAATATCTTTAAGCTGTGAAAATTTTTATGTTACTTTTGTATATTACATCTGATTGTGAAAGATATAAATGTCACATTCCAAGCCAAGTTCAAAGAAATGAAATAACTGTGCGAATTGAGAAACCTGATTTGAACCTGATGCATGACTTAGAAAGTTTCAACATATTCAGATACAACTTACATGTTATATACTTATCTGTGTTGTACTTGTATTAACTTACATTTACATACTATTCAACTATAAAATTTACATCTGTATGTACGAGCTTTTACCCCACGTTTATTTATAGTCAGCTCTGTTAAAGGATAACACAATGTACTTCACTTTAGCATTGACTTTAAGAGCTTTGAATTCCTTTTTGTTTTTTTTCTTTCTTTATCCGCAATCACAGCTATTACGGTAATAACAATCCACTACAATCAAGTGAAATCATCTAAAAACATATGTTCCACAACCACTTCACATATGGATGAAGTGGAAGCTGTTGAAGTTGTTTAGTAAAAACAAATTTGAAACCAAAACATTAATTTAGAAAATAAATTAATATTAGAAATTAAATAAATTCAGTTTATTTTCGTAAAAACATAATCATAATTCATGAGTTGATTAATATAAATTAAATTCATTCATCTAGAAAAGGCAAAAATCGTTAATAAGCAAAATAATATTTGCAAGAAAATAGTTTTACACTGTAATAGAATAATAATTTTCTATTGGTTATTACAGAATTAAGTTGATCTCTGTATAACTTTTTTAAAAAATTTAAATATTATAATTTACGGGTTTTGTGTGCATTTTAATAAAAATTTTTGATTCTGTAGTAGAGATTTTGTGAATAATGGCTATGTATACATCCTCTTACATCAGAAAAATAAACTTGAAAAAATGCAGTTGAAAAACTTGTTTAAAAATAAACTTTCAATATATTTCTATACATTAAAATGGTTTATGTTACAATCTTACTATCTTATGTAGTGTAATCGATGGAATATAAACGGTCCATTTTGGAAGTCAATTTTTAAGAAAATGGGCAAAAATATAGAACAAATTAATTTAGTCCAATGTAGAATTTCTTCAAGCGTATATTGCTTAAATAAATAACTTGAATACATTTTTGAATGAAAATTGCACAAGGTGCGAGTTTTTGATAAATTTTACGTTTTTGGCCTCTGTTGACATTTCTGTGGAAATGCCCATATGAAACTGAAAGGTGCAGGGTATTCAAAGTTTTGGTTCTTGCTAGCTGTGCTTGCCTTAGCTTTTGTTTTTTCTCCTTTTCTTTCTGATATGGCATTTTCTTTTGGAACTCAGACACGCACACACCGAAAGAAGAATACGGAAACCAATGCTTCTTCTTATCCTTTGTTATTGTTTTGTAGGGATTTCACTTCAAAAATATCGTCACACTCGCACACGCACATTCATTCAGACACAGACACAAATACACATACAAATACATGACTGTGGTATTCCTTGCATGATTCCTGTTTGGTTTTCCTGTTTCTTCTGCTGCTGCCACATTCCATTAACTACAACAAATACTGAAATGCGATAAAAGCAGCTAAGAAATTAAAAATGTTAAGAAAAGCAGCTACACTCACACATACATACATATGTGTCACACACAGTGGCACACACTCCAAAAGAAATTAGTGCCCAGTCTGTGGCTAGGAATTACCGTGGTGTTAGATAAACATACACTTACGCATACAGGTACTCATACAGATGTATGTATGTATAAATAAGTACGCACTTTTAAGTACATAATAATAACTGTTCGTTATCTTTGATTTCTCAGATGGATTTATAATATAATAACGTATCTTAAAAAAATCTTATAAAAGTTCTTTACATATATGATATACCTATGTATCTATGAGGATATCTAATTTTCTTTTTGACTTAAAAATTGCTAAATTACTAAATTTTAAAATTAGCGAAATTTGTTTGACCCAAAAGAAAAGAAAATCAAAAGCACAAACAATACACCAACAGTCCAAGGAGTGAAAGTCCAATTTATGGGTTGTGTTAAAAAATAGAAATAGTAAAACAAAGAGCAAGAGAAAGGGAATGACAGCAGGCGACAAAGAGGACAAAGGGAAATGGGAAAGGCAGTTGGTATTTAGCAGCTCTTTCTTAGCGCAAATTTCTTTTACACTCGATACGAGGATGATGAAACAAAAGTTGAATATTCAGCTGCCACAAGCATAACACAATTCATAGACATTACTAAAATACCACGATATCTACATCTTTTTCGCTCTAGAGAAAACACAAAATTATCAAGAAATAACTGACTTCTTAAAGAAGCGCGCATTAATCTATAATTTAAATTAAATTAAAACTTGTCTTGGCGATTTCCAGATTACTGAGCGGCTAAATAATTCCACCTATCCGTACGGTGGCAACCTAAAACCACAAAAAAAAAAGATTTTAATATGATTACATTTTCAGTAAATTCAATTCAAAATCAAATTGGATGCAACATATTAATGAACTTTTAGCTCACTAATGTTTAATTCTTTTTCTTCCATTTTTTGGTTGACTTACATAAATTCTAATAAATTGTAATTTCCTGATTTTTACTTTTTATTTCAAATCCATCAAGTTTTGCTTGATTTGTGTCACTATTTTTTATATTTTGCAATACAAAAGCGATATACTATAGTGTAATGCATCTGAGCTTACAACGGATCGGTTTCATTTCAGGCCTTCTCTCTAGTTTATGTTATTTATGTATATGCGTAATGCTTTTTAGCGGGAACGTTGCCTTGGCATATGCAATACTTTATTTTATAGTGTCATCGCCTTCATCATTGGCGTCATGAAAATCCGACATCGACTTGTCACCAAGGTTTAGTCATAAAACTTTTCTTGGATATTTTCTCTCTCTTTCGCTATCTCCAACTTTTGCTCGTTTTCTCTATTTGTCCCTCTCTGTGTGGCCTTTTAGACGGTTTCCGCTCAACACGCTGCCTCTGCTGGTGATGCCATTGTTTTTATGACGCCACTATGTGTGCGTGTGTGTGCGTGTGTGAATACGCTATACACTAATACGAAGCTCCGCTTCGTAAAGTCCGTTTTGTTTGACTTGAATGCGTCATTAAAAAGCTGATGTGTTGCCTTTGCAAACTGTCAATCAGCTGTTAATACGCAGGAAATACGCAGGGTCACAGGACAAAGGAATGCTAAAAACTACTTAAGTATTTCAAACATGATACATTAATTTATAAGTAGTTGAGTAAATGCAATCTTGAGCTTACACAAATATACAGGCCTGTTCTCAATTCCGAAAACGAGTCGATTTGCCACAAAACGAGTTGATTGCTGTTCTGAATTCCGCAAATCGACAATAATTGTCGTTTTCAAAACGTGTGCTTTGGAGCCACCGGTTTTAAATGTAAATGCCATTTAAAGCATTAAAATAAATACCTAACATTTTAAACTGATAATTATAATAATGTTGAACATTTTTGGAAACATTTAACATTACTACTTTAACTTTAAATAGTTGAAGTATATTTTAAATTAATTTTTTTATAAGCATCTCTAAAATATTGCATGAAAAACAAAACTGAGCATCAATGACTAAACCGAGCTGTTCCGAATTCCACTTTCATTTTTGTTATCGATACCAACTCTCGCAATCGAAAACGGCTAGAGTTGCTTCAATTGAATAACAAAATTGGACAACAAAACTTTTAGTCTAATTTACCTTCTATCTGCTACATTCAACCTGAAATATTTTTAATAAATTTTCAAAAAGAGTTTTAAATAAATCTAATCGTATTTAAGATACAAATTGAAGCTTGAATGCAAATAGTAAAACGTTCGTTTTCGTTTCGTTTTTACTTCTTGAAAACCTTCGGAATTCAGAACAGGCCTGAATATCATTAAATCAAATGAAATTCAAGTCACTGCTGACGACAGTCAGCGCTAGTGACGAAATCAGCAGGAAGGGTGCGAAAGGCGACTAGCAATATATACAGGAAGATTAGGTCAAGTTATACGTAGGCTGCTATATATATTTCTGGCCTAGGCAACAATAAGTGTTGCCAGGTGCAATCTGATATTTCCATTGGAAAGGTTGACACTTTTTAGCATAACATCACTCAGAACGTGTTGTCATTTAATCGTGAATTGTTAAACTTACAGAGCTTTGAACAATTCAATTCCGTTAAAAAAATGGAATTGACACGTGAGCATTTTCGTGCGATCATTTTTCACAACTTTCGACGTGGATTATCCAGACAAGAGTGCATCGGTGAACTTAAGTTTTTGTATGGCGATCAAGCACCATCCTATAGCACCGTGAAAAACTGGTATAACGAATTTAATCGTGGTCGCAGTTCGCTCAACGACGAATTCCGTGAAGGTCGTCCAAAAACGTCCGTTGTGCCAGAGAACATTGATGCCGTGCGTGAACTAATAATGCAAGATCGTCATGTGACATACCGGGAGATAGAGGCATCCTTGGGCATTTCTCCCACCAGCATACATTCGATATAACATAAACACCTGACCGTAAAAAAGGTTTGTTGTCGTTGGATCCCGCACAATTTGACAATCGCTCAAAAAAAGGCTCGTGTCGATTGGTGCAAAGAAATGTTGAAAAAATACGATCGCGGTGCTTCAAAAGATGTTCATAAGATCGTCACAGGTGACGAATCTTGGATCTATGCGTATGAGCCCGAAACAAAACAACAATCGACCGTGTGGGTCTTCGAAGACGAGCCAAATCCAACGAAAGTTGTTCGTGGAAGAAGCACTTCGAAGCAAATGGTCGCCTGTTTCTTCGGCAAAACTGGTCATGTGGCGACTGTTCCGCTTGAGCAACGAAGGGCGGTCAATTCTGAGTGGTACACCACAATTTGTTTGCCTGAAGTCTTCGGAGAAATTCGAAAAACAAACAAGAGAAGACGAATCATTCTTCACAATGACAACGCGAGCTCTCACACATCGGCTCAAATCAGCGCCTTTTTGACCGGCCAAAACGTCGAATTGATGGGTCATCCGCCGTACAGCCCTGACTTGGCACCCAATGACTTCTTTTTATTCCCGCACATCAAGAAAAAAATGCGTGGTCAACGATTTTCGTGCCCAGAAGATGCTGTTGAAGCGTTCAAAAACCATGTTTTGGAGGTGTCTCAATCGGAGTGGAAAAAGTGCTTCGACAATTGGTTTGAGCGCATGCAAAAGTGTATAAATCAGGCTGGAGAATACTTTGAAAAACAATAAAACAATTTTTGATGATATATATTCGCATTTTCATTATTAGGCCAGAAATATATATAGCAGCCCTCGTATACCGATCGAAAGCTGTCAATTTAACTTTCAAATTTGCATACTACAACTTTTGAAAACTCACCTGTTTCGTAAGATAAACAGGTGTTAGTGGAAGGGGCCAACTTAATCGATTGGAAAAAATGGAGCCGTTTGATATATTTTTTTTAAATTTTTTTTTTACCATTTGTATCAAAAATACGCGTCGAATGAAAAGTCAGTCCAGTTGTTTGTTTGTGGTAATTGAGGACTTGTTCCCGATCAAAATTCTAGAAAGAACTAGACCCTTCAAATTTGGTATGCCCAACCAATTTAATAGAATCTTGGATGTTCTTAAACATCCTGACCAAATTTCGTTCAAATTGGTCTACCGTATCGTAAAGCTGTAATAAGAATGACTTGTGGAAAATTAAGGATTTACATTTATATATAAAATCTTTTGCCTTTTTTTTAAATTAATTTTAATAAATTCGAAGTTGCAAATAATTTTTCGTTAACATGATTAGATGATGCAATATAGATAACTATTACACAAAGTTGCATTTCTTGAGCCAAGCAACGAACAAATTCTTGAAGTAAATAATGCCATTCAAACTAAAAATTTAAGGATTACCGGGGGCGGCCCAGACACATTAGCGGCACGTTGGCCAAGAGGAAGGCAGGCACTCTGTTTACCAGCCACAAAGCGCACCCTCGCCGCACATTTCCATATTATGGGGTATACGTGTATAGTTAAGACCCATCCGGGGCAACGATAAAGTCGACGCCAACATGGACGTTGGGATTCGCAAGCATTTAAGTTTTTAATTGGTTTGGAACACGTCGTCACGCAAATGCGACCGCAAAAAACATTAGAACATTGTACGCGCCATTGCATCAAGTTGCCCTAGAATGTCTCCAACTCTCTCTTTCCCCCACTTCTTCCACTCTCTCTCTCGGTCTCTCTCTGCCTGTGCAATAAGCTTAATAGCTAGTGATGAATATATGTACATTAGGGTATCCCATGAAAAAACACTGATTATAAAATTTTCAATGTTTTTTCATGTTTCGATGCAAGTTTTTATTTCCGAGTGCCTTAGGACCAAATGAAAAAGTACAAAAATATAAAAAATTAAAAATAATAACTTTGAAATTTTTTTGTCCCATATAGTTTTTAAATTTTTCGATGCAAGTCGGCACTCCGATTGAGGTAATAAATAATTTCCGAGTGATTTAGGACCAAATGAAATAATGACTTTTTAAAAATAAGGGACACCCTAATATATTTATTTACATATGTATGTATGTAGATAAAAGATGAATCGCAAAACAAATTTTAATCCATTTTTAGTCAATGTTTTAATGGGAAGCTCATTACGTTGTCGTACCATTGATTCTCTTTAATTTCTTATTTAGTAACTTATGTAAATAATAAGAAACGGGAAAGTCTATAGTCAAGTTTCCGACTATTGAGTATCCGTATTATGTAAAAAAAATATTTTTTATTACATACTTTTAGGCACTTAAAAGTCTAACAAATTGTAATATGGCCATTACTACCAGTCTCTTTGCCCGATCGTGTTGCGATTAGGTAAGATAATAGCTTATTATAATATATAATAGGTAGGATAATAGCTATATATAGATAATATGTAGGATAATAGCTTATAATAATAGCAAAAATGAACTGATTTTTAATCCAACCAAAAAAGTATATTGCAAAAATTTAAAATTTAAAATTTCAAATGCTAATGAAACAATCGTAAACGGTTCTAATTGATTTCTAGTTTTTTTTTTTGTCTGCAGGATATTTTATGTTATTTGTTTCCGCTTAGCTTGACTAAAGAATTATGACTGCAAGATTTTAAACAATTTTATTCATTGCATTCATTTATTTGAAAAAACAATTCTTTTCCTCTAAAATTAAATCGACGCCAAAAGAAACATATTATAATGCCATATCTAGGTGTATCTAACGATGTAGTCACCGAGCTCTTCCAATTCCTCCGGTAGGGCGCAACATTTCCAGGATTCCTGTACGCCAAATGTATAGATGGTCTCGTGAAAGTACAATTCACTTGGCATTATGAATGCTGTGGGAAAGTCTAGGTTATTCATGGTATCGGGAAACTTCTCCAGCTGAACACTAAAGCCAGAAAATTTAAAATATCTGGCACAATTCTTGCCCATAATTGGCTCCTCATCCCTTGTATCATCCGGAAACTCATTGGCTGTGCAAAACCTCATGCCCGGCTGATTGCTATGAATCTCCATGAATCTTCCGGATTCGGGATGCAAAAATCGGCCAACAAAGTGAACGATATTCGCATCAAAGTCCTTATCGATGGCATAGCATATATCGAAACCGGGCACCGACTTATTCTCAAATTGCCTCAAACGATCTCCAATAAATGCGGGTACTCGCATATCATAAACCGTGTTATTAACGACAGCAAATCGACCCGTGGGGATCGATTCATCATTCGTTTCGATCGTATGATCGGCGGCTATGACCAAACGATGTTCCAGAATTCCCTTTCGCCCTGCCTTTTGACCGGCCAGATTGAAGTAACAGTGATTACTGATATTTACGGGAGTTGTTTGATCTGACCTAGCCTCGATTCGCATATAGAAACGATTGTCATCGTCCATGGTAAAGTGGAGTAGAACAGTCAGTTCACCCGGATAACCCTCATGTCCATTCGCAGATATATGACTGAGGGTCACACCATCGGGTCGAATCATATGCAGGTCCCAAATGATTCTATCGAATCCAATGTAACCGCCATCAATCTGATGTTTATCGTTCAGATTCTTTGTCACGAGCACCTTTCGTCTGTCCATAATGAACTCACCATTGGCCACCCGATCTGCCACACGGCCCAACATGCAACCGAATCTTTTCTCCCGATTCGCTTCATATCCGGCAATATCATTAAATCCCAAAACAACATCTTCCACATTGTGATATGCATCCGGGCAACTGATTCTCTGTATTGTCGCTCCCAGTTGGATGACTGACACAGAGAGATGGTTCGAATTGCTGATCGTGTAACGTCGTACCACCTGCGCTTTTTCCGTAAACGGATTGATGGCAATACCAAATATATCCTCCAAAACTTTAACCATTATGTAATTTATAAAATTTTGCTTAGATTTGTTAAAAAACTTCTGTTTTAAAATTTACAATTTTTTCATTTCATCGAAAAGTTTAATGGAATATGAATTTCATTTTGATTAAAATTGACACGAAAAAAAAAACACGAAAAAAGGGAAATGTTCAATAAGCTATTTTACTCGTCTGTTTCTATGCGAACTAGACTCTCATTAATGAAGTTTTGTTGATTAAACTTGATACAGATTCGTCTTTGTACATATGTACATATGTATGTCGGAACTGGCCGGATCGGATTACCATATCGTATAGCTGCAATAGAAACTATGAGTCGTAAATCAGTCTTAAGTATGAAACATGTTTGATACATAATATTTTTAGCCTTTCTTTAACCTTAAATTTGCTTTTTTTTTTTTGTCAAATTATGTCGCGTGACTTTCAGATATACAGCTTTGAAAATGCCAATATATCGTTTCCTCATCCTCAAGGAAAAAAATAGAAAATAAAAAAGCTGTTTCCTCATCTTTTTGACAGCAGATCAATTCATCTTTCAATTAAATGTCACTTTTACGCTCATTCTAATTTTGTCTATCTGATAAACCTTTACCAGCAGATTATCTGTAAGATAAGTGTTAAAAAGCAAGTGGGAAAGGCTATAGTCGAGCGCCCGACTATAGGATACCCGTTACTTATTTTAATGAATTTTTAAATATTTTTTATTGCATTCTTTTAGGCACTTATATTTTTTAAAAATTGTAATTAGCCATTACCACCTTTCTATTTGTCCGCTTTTGTTACGATTTAGTAGGATGATAGGTAATAATAGTAGTTAACGATAATTAGTAAAAAAAATTTTAGTATCTTAAAAACTGTGCGTGTGGTGGTTTTTTGCGATTTACGGAGGCGGAAAGGGGCGTGGCAAAAACTTAAAACAAACTTGACCTGCGTGAGGTCTATAGAAGTCTGTGTGCCAAATTTGGTTGCTCTAGCTCTTATAGTCTCTGAGATCTAGGCGCTCACACAGACGGACAGACGGACAGACAGACGGACATGGCTATATCGACTCGGCTGTTGATGCTGATCAAGAATATATATACTTTATGGGGTCGGAGATGCTTCCTTCTCGCTGTTACATACATTGCAACGAATATAATATCCCCTTTTACTTATTTTTATAAGTAACGGGTGTAAAAACGTCTTTACGAGCTATATATCTATTGACAATATCTTTTTTGTGACAAACAATATTAAAAAAAAACCAGAAATTTTTGAATTCGTTACCCTCGTTTTCTCTCAAATCGTCAACATTAAGATAATAAACCTTATTTCAACATATTTTATAAGTACTTAATAAAAAATGTTTAAAGATATCTGTAGCTTTTGTGGCTTGAACACTGTGGGAGAGTCGTAGTAAACTTTTCATATTTCCTGTATATATTGCTAGTCGTCTTTTGCACCCTTCATGATGCTTTCGACACTAGCGTGAACAGTGATTCGCAATGCTACCGAACTGGCAGAAATCACGCTGATTGTCCGATCGCTAGTCTTAAACAGCGCTGTCCACTTATCTTTAGAGGGCTGCCAAGCGAATGACGTGGCGTTGCCACAGGCTGTGAAAACCCGAGTACACTCATATCAAAATGAAAGCTTAACAATATGATTGAGTGCGGTTCGAAGTTCACCTCATGTCCAAATCGTAGGGTATGGTTAGAGTTGGGGTTCGTTGGCTTTTTTACACGCAGATAAGTTAAGCAATCGACTTGCATGCAAAAAAAAATGAGTCTTATCTAATCGAGAATATCGGCGTTCTGCATTTCGAACTGTGATCTACTTATGTTCGATTTATGATGTACTCTGCAACGCACTGAAGGTGCTTCATTTAATTATCGTTGTGCGTAAGCTTTAATTATTTTTACCAGTACCCGTGACAAGCATAGTTAATATTAATTATGGCCATATCTGAATAACACAAATGTGAGCGCCCATCTATCTATCTATTTACATACATATTTATCTTTCCATTTCTAATTGCCATAAATTGCGGAGCGTAAATCAAACGGATCTCCGGACCATCAGCTAATGACAATGGCTTATGGCCTACGGCTCATTGGCCAAACTTGCAGTTCTATATATTACCATTCCCATTCCCATAATGCGATTTTCCATTTCCAGTTGCTTTGCTTTTGCAATTGTAATTATTTAATGGAAATAGCTTTTGGATTTTTCTAAAACATGGTCAATTACGTGTCTCATTTGAATATGCATATATGTAGAATCGATAGCATTATTAAATATTTCTATCGACTGCAAATATAAAGGCTTGTGTGTCCCTGCCCAATTAATTTCTCATTTAAATTGCAACATGTCAATATCTGAAGGTTAGGAATTCTTAATTTTACCTTTATGAAATTGTTCGTACAATTACTCGAAAATAAAACTATTTTATTTCCATGTTACCGCTTCATATTATACCCAAGTATTACATATTATTTTTAATTTGTTTACGATCCGAAACATATAAAATAAATGACTAAAAGGTTAACTGCAGAGTATTTAGCAAACAGTCATTTAAAATTATAAAGTCGTTAATCTACAATTTGTAATGAATTGCATTTCGCTAGCTTTTTCGCTGTTTTACACATGTTCCGGATGTTTTATACTTTATAATCCTCATAATAATAATATAAATAACCCGCGTTCAAGGTCCGATTCATCATCTATAAATATCAATAAGTGTTTTTAGTCATACTTACTTAAGTAACACATGACGAAATTGAAAGCTCGCAAAAATGGCTCGATCCGGCATATGTACAAATGTGTAGTCTAGGTCCGACGTACATACATTTATAAGAAATTTTGGTCAAGCGATTGCATTGATTATAATAAATAAAACATTTGTACAATTCATTAATAGATTAGGAAATGCGGAATTAGTAAACAAGTGTTTTATATGATAACGTATACAATGCTAATTAAAAATCTATATATTTAATATTGTAAATATTCTTATTTATTACAAATATTTATATATTAATTCTCATCGGAATACCTTCTATAATAAAAGGTGAGAAAGAGAAAGAATAAGCAATTTCAATTTATAAATAAAAATTTAGATCAAGGTTAGCTTTAATGGGATTCTATTTGCTGTAAAGAAACGCTTGAACCTTAAAAATATGGGCTATTCCAAAATTGTGGACGTAACATTTGCACGCATATATCATGGTTTAACTGATTAGTTCGGTTTAGTTCGTTAAAATTTAATGAAATTTTCTGGAAAATGCAGATCTTTGGAAGTACTTTTAAGCCCATTTAAGATAACAGCCTTAGTGATTATAAAAAAAAGTTAAGCTTGCTTAAAGTTCCGTTGCGGACGTAACAAAAATGAAAGTCGATCGTGCATTTTGAAATTTATTTTTAGCGAATTTAGCATAATAACCAAAAAACATCCTAACACAAAAAATTAGGTAAAATATATGACCATATAATCCAGAATAAAAAATAATTATAAGAAGTTTCGTTAAAAAAAAATTTGATTTTTGTCTACACACACACACACCCACTTTTTTCAAATGTTAATACATTTGCATATATAGTTTTTATCTTAAATAAAAGAAAATGAAACAAATTTTAATATTGTTTTGATTGTTTTGTTCACTTTTTTGACCATTAAAAATACCCTTTGAAATTAAGAGGCAAAAAAAGGAATTACTGAATTTGGCTCGGCCATGAACAATTATTTAATTTGAAGCTTCAAAATGTATTCTAATATTCCAAACAACAACTATTATTAATAAACATGCAGTTTTTTGACAACTTGAAGTTTTCGCCCTTGGTTTACAAATTTTCTGAACAGCCCATATGTGACTTTAAAGGTGCGAACCTCACACACAGTACTTAAGTAGATTAAGTGTGAATGTTGGCAAAGTTTAAAGATACTTTTCTACACTTGACTATATATAAATAGAAGTGTAACATACATATATACATTCATACATGCATAAGTGGCTCCATATGCATATATTACTTAACACCCTCCTTCCAACCCTAGTCCCTATATCCTATAAAGCACCCTTGGTGACTATGTTTGCAAGTTTACTTTGTTGGCTGTTGCACTATGTGTATGTTGTTGCAAGAGACAGCTTGTAACCTTAAGCTGTCCAAGTTTCCATTGCGAGCTCAGAGTTGAGCTCTTGGCTCAGTTACGCTTTAGGGGGTTGGGGTTTACGTTTGGATTAGGATAGGGTTGAGGTTGAGGTTGCCAAGTGTTGCCGTCAACGATTGCATAGTTGCATATAGGGAAACGATTCAAAGTTGTTCAGCAACTGTGACAGCGTCATGGGGAATCAATGCCAGACGTGATAGACGTGACACACATATACACATGTGCAATTAATACATACATACCTATATGCTAGAAAATTAAGAATTTAACAAAGTGAAAATTAAATTGAAAATGATGCAGAGCAAAATACAATTAGGTAAACATCTTACCTATTGATTAACTAACTCATACAATATAATTTACAAAATACTCAATAAAGTTTTTCTAATGCAAATAAAAAGCAAATTCATAAACACCTTGATGACTAACTAATTACGAACTAAATATAAATGTATATAAAAGTAAACTTACAATTTATTTGTTGCTTTCAATTGTATAATGCAATGAAAAATTAAAGATTTTTCTGGTGAATAAGAGAGCTACAAAATCATCGAATGGCAGTTCAGAGCAATGATAAATGAACCAATTTTATTATGACAAATAGGTTACATTCTATAGTATGTTCACATATCGAATACTCACTGTACTCAGTGGTATGCATAAATATTATTACAAATACATACAAAAATATTTTTGAAAGTTTTTTTTTGCAGTTACTCTTAGAATTGTTTCAAGAATTTTTTTTTGCATCAAAATAATAACCTCATTATTAAATAGTTATACTAAAACTAAACAATACATGGAAATAGATTTCGGATACAAATTGGATACAATTCACTCCATTTTAAAACAATTTTTAAGATGTATGCCAAAGTCTGATAAACTGATATTATAAGATTGCATATAAATACTAAATACATGCCTATGTTATTCTACAGTCTTTTGAATTATTTTTCTGATTTTCTTTAAAGATGCCTGGACTCGTGGTCTTCAGACGTCGTTGGTCTGTTGGCTCTGATGATCTGGTGGTGCCAGGTGCATTTCTCTTGGCACTGCATTTTATATGGTAAGTGACAAAAAGAACACTCTAACTTTAAATTAATATTAATTAATTAATGGTATATTCCCCATCTCTATATCCAGTTTTGTGCTTGTCGCAGTGTCGTTAGTTTTATTTGAGTATAACACGAGTGTTTTAAGTGTAAAACTTTTGTTTTATCATCTAATAGGCTACTTAATAATACTATTTTGTAAGTATTATTTATTTTGTCAACTCCCTTTGTATATCGATTAACGATTCATTGCTTTTGCAGTTTCAATATGTGTAGAAATAGGCATTTGTGTGATTTCGATGCGCGGCAGCATTTTAGATTCCGAGGCCCGCACATCGATCAATATTTGGATATATCTCAAGAGCTGTAAGTTTATTAATCAACAATATATCGATAACTTTCAATTAATTAACACATCCTTATTTAACAGTGGTTATATTATTCGATATTGCATGGCTGATAATGGGCTCAATTTGGATCTCGCATTACTATTTCGAAGCGCCCATCGACGAGGCCAAAAAGATCTTCATTGGTGAGTAATGATCGCGAATCGAACTGTGTTTTTCAACTTTTTTATTTATTTATTTTTTCTTTTACTTAAAATAGTTGCACATCAATTCATGAAAATTTACTTTGAAATTTGATGTTCAATTGAACTATTTCAAAGCTACACAGGCCTGTTCCGGTTTTCATTTTCGGCAAGAGTTTGCGAAAATTAATTTCCCTTACTTGTTCCGGTTTTCACTTTTGGCAAGATTTTGCGAGTTAAATTCACTTGACATTGAGCTAGTGAGTTTGAATTCGGAAGGGATAAATCGATGATTTTGGCATGCTTAGCATAAAATTAAAGTGAAAGCAAAATATTTTAAAATACTGCAATGTTTTAAGAATAATGCAACATCATAAAAAAAATTGTATTTGATTTTTAAATAATTTTTATTTTATCATACCTCAAAATCGGTAAGACTCGAACCCAACATTTTTGTCGAATTTGCTCGACTTGTTCTAATTTCCGCAAGTATTTGTGAAAATGAATGGTAAGGAAAGTAGTAAATATTTCGGTATATATTTTAAACTACAATTTAAGTGCATTTAAGCATTGCGTAAAATAATGAATTCAATCTCTTGTTTTTTAAATGCAAGTTTGGACAAGACTGGTGTTTTTTAATTAAAAAAAAAAACGAAGATTATTTTTGTAAACAAACACTGTGCAACAATTGATAACTCTGCAAAAACTCTGCTTTTAAAAATAAAAGCTATAACGAACGTAGGTTTTATCTTCGAAAAATGTTTCCACTAATGTTTAAATAAATTTTTGATGAATTAATTACAAATTTTTGGCAGATGGAAATTCTTTTGATGCAAATGTGTGATTCACTCAGAACATTTCCCAGAACTGTTTTGCTAAAAATTACTCAACAAAATGTGGGAGCGAAATTCGGAGGATAATTCTCAGGAAATGTAAATGAAGGGAAATTCGGTGAAATATTGCTAATTGAAATTCGCAAAAAAAAACAAGTAAAAACCGGAACAGGACTGATAACAATTTCCAATATTTGTATAACCTTTTAATTTAGCATGCATTTCTTATTTATTTTCTTTGAAATTTCCATTTTCCATATTCAGCTGAACTATGTTGTTAATTTTATTGAAACCCGAAAGTAACTTGATTTTAACCTCCGTCATTTAACACAGCCATTATCATATGCAATTGGACGCTGGTGTTCATCACACTGATAACAATCTGGTGCACATTCGATGCAGCCGGACGTTCCTGGGTCAAGATGAAAAAATATCAGCGATCCATGCGTGAGACTGAATCGCGATTCAACTACAAACGAAGCAACAGCATGAATCGCAATTGGAGGCAACGGTGAGTGACCTTTAACACTTGACCTTTATTCTATACCCTGAATTACATATTATCATTAGTCCGGTAAATTCGAACAGATTGATTTTGCTCAAAATTGATTCACTGGAAATTGGATATCAAATTTTGTTTTTAAAAAAGCTGTGTGTATCAAAAAGATAAATATGTTTTGAAGTTTTTTCGTGTATTTTAAAATTATTTATTTCAATTTTAATTAAAGTAAATAAAATTTAAATGAAATTTTACTCTCGTAGACTTCTAAGTGACATATTTTTTCACAGAATTCACAATTCAGAATTATTGATGCATGGAATCTAACATATCAAAAAAAAATGATTAACGATGTAAATCAAAACAGAAAAACGAATCTAACATAGTATATACTATAGTAAAACTATATTAAAAATGTTTTCTTTTCTATATTTCTACTTATTTTGTTTTTTACTTATCCATTTTTATTTTGCAGAAAAGTTATGCGAGCATATCAGGACAGTTGGGATCATCGCTGTCGTTTACTTTTTTGTTGCATGGGCTCATCGGAGCGTAATCGAAATTCCTTTACGGATATCGCACGTCTGCTTAGCGACTTTTTTCGCGAATTGGACGTGGTGCCATCGGATGTGGTCGCCGGTTTAGTGCTATTGCGCAAATTCCAGCGCCTGGAGCGTGAGGCGATTGTCAGACAGCGCAAGAATGGCACCTATGAGTTCCTCAGCGGTGTGCCCATCACGGAGCGCACACAGTTCCTAGCACTCAACGATGCCAAGAACTATGACTTCTTTCAGACCGTCATACACTACATGTACTTTGCCCAAGGCGCCTACGGTTGGCCCATGTATGTCATCATTAATCGCACCAAAATGTGGCATCTAATACCCGAGCTTAAGTGAGTACTGGGCAAAGTCTGGAAGGGGAAACAAGTCCTCTTGTTGGAAAATAAGACTCTTGATAATGTTTTAGGATAATTTAGAGTTGAAATTTTGGCTGAAAGTATTTTAAAGAGGTTACAAATTTATGTACATATAAGAGAGATCTGTTGGAGAAACTAGAAAGAATTTTAGGATTAAGTCTTAAAAGTGAGCTCAGTTGAAAAAATTTATTGTATAAAAAGTTAAACTAGAGGCGAAAAAAGATTAAGAGACGAAAGTTGTCAAAAAAGAGCCAATTTACGAATAGGAAAGAAAATTTCAGAGTTTCCAGGAATAAAATGCAAATGTATTGAGATAATATTGAATACTTCAAAAACAGGCACTTTAGTAAAAAAGAATACCAAGATAATGAGTTTTAAAGAAGAAGAACGCGAAGTTGTGTCAAAAGAAGAAGCATCGAATTGAGGCATTCTAAAAAGAATCATTATAAGGAGAAAGAGGGAGAAAATACATTCAGAAGAAAACTGTTTAGAATATCGGTGGGCACGAAATCTGAATTCGTTAGCAGCCGCTGGCTCCCGGAGCCTTTGCGTGCCCACCGCTGGTTTAGAATATCGGTGGGCACGAAACATTTATTCAGAAGCTCTTCAACAACAAATTAAAATGTGCGAGAAAAAATTATAATTAATTTATATGCTGAGTCAATTATAGAAACCATTTACATTATCATAATACCAAAATCGTAGCCAGGGACTGTAATCATTATAAGTGATATTAAAATAATTTTGAAATAATAACTATATTCAAGTTTTATAGATTTGTTCACAAAATAATGATGAATTTTAAGTTATACTTTATTTCTCAACCAATAATCATTATTTTTAAGCAAAAAAATAAAACTTTTGGGATAATCATTATTTCATGAGTTTTATTTTTTGCTCAAAATAAAACTCAAGTTGTAGTTTCGACTTTTTCTTATAATAATCCATTTAAAAAATACAATTTCTTGTGTTGAGCTTCAAATAAGGCCTTGTGGAAATTGCAATTTGAGTTTTATTTTGAACAAAAAAATAAAACTCATGAAATAATGATTATTCCAAATGTTTTATTTTTTTGCTCAAAACTAATGATTATTGGTTGAGAAATAAAGTATAACTTAAAATGAATCATTATTTTGTAAACAAATCTAAACTTGAAAAATGTTTAATTATGGTAAAAATGTATAAATGTTATTTGGGCTCAGAGTTGAAAGTTATTGACGATGTGGTCGTCTCGAATAATCATTTCTAAAGATAATTCAACTTGATTAATTTTCGCAGATGTTTCGGCTGTTGTTGCGGCAGCGGAGACGATGGTGAGGTGATCCAGGATAATTGTTGCTACTGCAACTATGCGGCACTGAAAAAGACACTGCAACTGGGCGACATTGACATCGTTTATGCCACATACCATGTGGATGTGGGCGAGACGCCCTTCTTTGTGGCCGTCGACTATACGCAGAAGAAAATTGTGATTAGCATACGAGGCACGCTGAGCATGAAGGATATCCTAACCGATCTGAATGCGGAGGGTGAGGTGTTGCCACTGCAGCCGCCGCGTGACGATTGGTTGGGCCACAAGGGCATGGTACAGGCAGCCATCTACATACGCAACAAGCTGCAACAGGAGAATCTCATTGAGCGGGCGCTGCAACGAAATGCGGATCGTCTGACGCACACTTTTGATCTGGTCCTGGTCGGGCATTCGCTCGGTGCGGGAACAGCGGCGATTCTGGCGATATTGCTCAAACCGGAGCATCCAACATTGCAATGCTTCAGTTACTCACCGCCCGGCGGATTGCTTAGCATGCCAGCTGTGGAATACTCCAAATCATTTATAACATCCGTCGTCCTCGGCAAGGATGTCGTTCCACGCATTGGTCTCAATCAAATGGAGGCTCTACGTGCCGATCTCATCAATGCCATACAGCGCAGTGTTGATCCCAAGGTGCGTTTATTTATTTTGTTTGATTATTTTTCAAATATGTGCCCACGTTCTTTTCCCACCCTGCAATTAAATTAAAATCGTGCAAGCTTGAAACTCTAAAATCGATACATAGCGTTGCGTTATTTTAATGAACATCAGGTTTTTCAGAATTCATTTCGTATTGGGCATTGCCCTAAATATTCTCCAATGTCGAATTTAATAATTTAATCACTAATTTCAGCGAAACCTGAGGGAATATTTTATTCAAAAATATTAAGTAGTGTATTTTTTTTATTAAATGTTAATCAATGTCGCACGCGACATTTTGTTCCACAATATATTTATATTATTTCTGCCATTCTTTTTTTAAATTATGTATCGAAACAGCTTGAAAAATGTGTTTTACATTAAACTTTCAATATATTTCTATATATTAAAATGGTTTTTGTTACAATCTGACTATCCTACTAAGTGTAATCGATGGAATATAAACGGTCCATTTTGGAAGTAAATTTTTAAGAAAAACAGTAAAAGTGAATTAATTACAATGTGAAGCGATATGTTCATCTTAAATACATTTCTAAAAAAAAATTTCACAAGATATGAATTTCTGATCAATTTGACGTTTTTGGCCCCTGTTGACATTTCTGTGGAAATGTCCATATGCAAATTTTAAACTTAGCTAGTCTTTAATTTATTATTTAAGAGCGTTTTTGAAAAAGTATTTGTTTAATCGCAGTTTTCATTTGTTGTGATTTGCTAAGAAATTTTTTATTTTCAACAAATTTAAAAGCATTTGTTCTCCTGATAAGCGCATTATAATGTCTCAAAGCCGCTTTTTTTAAATTTATTCGCATTTTTTGTTTTGGTTCCCTTTTAAATATGCCGGAATTTTTTTTTTATATTGTTGAGAAATTTCAGTAAAACTGCGCAATTAATCTTACTGCACTGAAATCGGAATTAATGAGCATAGTATAAGAAAATACCTTATGTATAGTATATTGAGATGAGCGTATCTTTTACAAAATGTTTAGTCCAACATCGGGACGAGACGGACTCGTGTCTAACTTAAGTGAACAAGATACAATTAAGAGGATTGAAAAAGTCACAATAACATATCACAATCGCATATAATATATAGTTGAATGGAACGGAACTGAAAATATAATATATAATCAAGGTGGACAAATCTCAATGTAATACTCAAAAAAAGATATTGTTTTCGATCTTAGAAGTTATTTGTTACTAGAAAGGTCCTTATTAAAAAATGGAGTGAGCAATAATATCTTCCATTAATCTTCGTGAAACCAAAGACAATAGCCAAGTTTATGTTGACCAACCAAATAACATATTTGCTGATCGTTATTGAATATGATCTCTCTTATTGCAGTGGAAGACCATCTCGTGTTCGGTCATCTGCTGTGGCTGTGGCCCGGAGCCCACGTCTGTGGTTAATATGTCCGGCCAGGATACGCACATCAATCAGTATCAGGAGGTGAGTTTGCACCTGGAAGACTTGATTGCCATCTTTTATATTGCTATCTACCATATTCTATTTGATTTTCTAGGAACGCGGCACGGCTCGTTCCACCAGCGCACATCCCACGGACAGCTCAATAGCTTTAACGTTGCATCAGCCCTTATATCCGCCCGGTCGCATCATTCACATTGTGCGACATCATCCCAAGCCAGATGAGTGAGTAAATGTGCCACCAGCTGTTGCTGTTTTCTATTGTTTTTCATTTCTTTAGTCTCTTCATATCGTTTTTTGCGTATGATTTTGTCAGGGAACAGTTAACGTCTAAATTCTTTATAAAATAATTCCATTCATGGTTAAAAATAGTAAGGATACCAGCATCACCGGATTTTAAAGTGAAAAGTGAGAAATACTTAAAAAGAAAAGTATTGTCACAATTTCTAAAAACAAATCTTTTTCTCTTACCATTTTTGCTGACTTTAAAATTAAAAAAATAATGTATTAGTTTTTAGTTTTAACTTTAAAGCTTAAACTATAGATTTTGTACCTTAAGGTATTAAAGTGATGCTAGTGTACTTATTATTGTGACCATGTTTGTGATTGTTAGAGTAACAATACCGATTGAAAATCGGACTCTTTGTTGTGACTGAAAAAGAAATTCACAATGGTTTGTTTTCCACCTAACAAATTTTAAGAAAATCTAAATTAAATTTTAGTTTTTTTTTTTTTTTAACAAAAACAATAACTGTAGCTCTTATAAGATTAATCCGGCAGGGTATTTGTACTTCGGCTATTCAATGATGTTCCTTATTGTGTTTTCTATTTTACCCCGTATTCGATTTAATCTTTTCACTTTGATTTTATTTATTTTTTTTGTGCCGCAACAATCGCAAAATCCGCTTGACACACCAACACTAATTAAAAGCTGTCTGTGTGTGTGACTGCGTGTGTGTATGTAAATTATCAGCCCAAGTGACTCATTGACAATGACGTCACATTTGTCCGGTCTTTGTTTCGAGATTTATTCGTAGGTAGGCTGCGCACAGTGGAGCCAAAATGTCTGAATATTGGTTCAATATCCCAATGGGATATGTTATGCGAGACTATCAGATGTTATACTCAAATTGAGAATAGTTTTTCCATGTAACTCGCTTCAGAGATGTTTAAGTTTTCAAGTATGTACATATAGTTTCTTTAGGTTTGAATCACATTTTCTCGAAATTCTTTTGAATGGTTTACTAATAAAGTTTTTTGCACGAATTTAGCTAGTTTTGAGTTTAAGACTAAAAAATTTAAAAAATTGCTAAAAATGTAAATGAAAAAACGACCTACAGTTAAACTTCCCTAACTCGAACTTCTATAACTCGAATTTACTTGTAACTCGAACTAAATGAGTGGCAATAAAATTAATAAACTTAGGAAAAAGAACTCTTCCTAACTCGAACCTTTTCTTTGGATAACGGTGATTCGAGTTAGGGAAGTTCGACTGTATAATATAAAATATGTAGTATCTTTATTTATTAAAATACATTTTGTCAAGAAGAGTTAGTTGATTAAAGTTTACACACACCTTACGGGAAAAATATAACAAAATGTTTTAAGTGTGTAAAAAATGAGATTCGTTTTACAAGATGAACTCTCTGACGTACATACATTCGAATACGTTCATATGACAGATTTCAAATGGTTTTTTTTTTTTTTGTTGTTGATTTATGTCATGTTTTCTCTCTTTTGTTCATCGAGTTTGCCCATATAAACGTTTGTTTTGAACCACAAAAAACTTATTTTACTGTACAAAAACACATGTACATACATATGTGAAAATAATTATGTAATTATAAACTATTTTTTCAGGCAAAAATACGACAGTGGTTGGAGGTAGGCCCGTTGCACAGAGGAGATGAAGATCACAAATAAGAGAATGCGATCGAAATATGCATAATCAATCTATCTATCAATCTATCAGAATTGAAACAAAACAACGCAATCAACTCGATCTAGTCTTATCTCTATCTTTCTCTCTCTCTCTCTCTTTCTCTCACACTCGTTCTCTTTACTCTACTCTATTCTTTCTCTCTCTTTGTCTTTTTTGTATATCATTCACATATATTTGCCTTAGATAGTGTGAAATTGATTTCTGAAGTTCATATTGTTTGCCAATTTGCATGAATTGAAGCATGTGGCCCCCAGCCTCCCCTCCCCCCATTTCGCCCAATCCACCCACCTCGTTGTCTCTCTCTCTCTCTCTATCGATTTTGACGATTGGGAGCCTATAGTAAAAATGTTTAATTATCATTAGTGAGATTGCCGCATGTCCTCTCTCTTTCTCTCTCTCTCTATTCCTACTCTTGCTATTTTGGCGCCCTTTCCTTGTGCTTACCGATAAATCGATAAGTCGATTGTTTTGAATTTGTAGTAGTGCCTTATCATTTAAAATTTTTCATCGATAAATGCCTACCCCAAACAATGTATAGAGTTTTGATTTTCTTAAGTAGCATAACACAATATATTTATATATGTACATATGTAAACATATATATATATGTATAGATATTTCAAAATACAATTATATATTTATATGTATACATATGTATGTATATAGAATACGAACATACTATATAGCCGATAAAAAAAAGAGTAAAAGAAAAACCACAACAAAAAACAATGCCCTTACTTGTGTCTTGCAGAAATGTGCTTAAAAGCCGCGAGCCGGTCTATCAGGCAATATGGGCCGATTCAACCGATTTCGATGAGGTGCTCATATCACCTGTCATGCTGCAGGATCATATGCCCGATAAGGTTCTCGCCGCGCTCAAGAAGGTAATTTCGGAAGCTGATGATGAACGTACATCGGTCAATAGTTGTTCCACAGCCAGTTGAATCACGTTTACGATCAGAGAACACAAAATCAAAGCGATCAATCAAGAATCAATAATAATCAATCAATGAAGTTAATGATCATAATGATAATGATGCTCGTACTTGTCGTTATTTAGATACATACTATATATTTTTATATATACTGATGTATATATAAACATATGCTTACAAGTATGCATACATACATAGTTATAGCTTATATATACATATAAATATATATGTATATAAAGCACCGATTTAGTTGTATTTGTATTGCAAGTAGTATATTGTTAAGGCATCGAGTGTCAGTGTAACAACACAATAAAACACACGCACACATACACACAAGTACACAGCCTCAATTTGATTGATCAATCGCCCGCCCACAACAACAACACGCTTGAGACGACGTTGCAAACAACAATCAACAAAATCTGCTTACGGAAACGATTATCGACTTTATCATTTTGATTGACTTTAATTTTGTACTTTAGTTTATCAAAATTGTATTTAAATTATTCATTTATACTCGTATTATTTTGTTCTTTATTTAGTCCCTGCACAATGTTCAAGTTCAAGTCCCATATCTTAGCCTATTTATTATCATTGTTCTAGCCATCCATGACACTGAATAATCGATTTTAACTGATTTTATTGCCTAAGTACTTTTGTTTAATATCTACCAATATATAGTTGAATTTTGCAATTCTTTTAATTGTCTTTTTCGTTATTGTTTATTAAAAAAAATAAATACACATTTTTATAATTTCACAATTTGCATTTTTCATTTGGTTTATAAGCTTGTAACGAGTATAAAATAGCGTGACGACTTCAAAAGTCAACAAACAGCGAGACAAATTGAAATATAAGCGACTAACAAGCAAGCAACGATTATTGTAATAAGCTGCTTACGAGCAGTGTTGTCAACGCTTAAATACAAAAAAAGGCCGGTTAAACCCAAAAAAAAGACAGAAAACGGACAGATATTTTTTAAAAGAACAAAAAATGTGAACAGACAATGTTTTCTTATTAATACATATAATAATATCATAGCTATAAAAATTACTCCAATATTGAAAGTATTAGCTCTTTATTGGCCAGTAAAATATTTTCCACAGGAAATGCATACATTTTTTTTTTTAATTTCAAAATTATTCGGCTATTCGAAAGGATAACGTATATATATATTCTATGAGCGACTTAGAAAAATTTAAAAAGGATAAATAAAGGATAAAGTAAAATAAATTTAAAAAAAGACATTTTTTACGGATAGGGGACTTTTTAAAATTTTTCCGGAAGTCGCAGTTACAAATCGGACAGATCTGTCCGCAAAAAGGACATATTGGCAACACTGCTTACGAGTTTTAAAAACAGCGTTCAATGCGTGATGGTTAAAGTGATAAGCTGCTTCTGTGCGATCAACGAGATATGTTCGAAATCAGCGAGTAACGCGACAAGTAGTAAGGTCTGGAAGTATCGATAACTCTGAAAGAGCTTAACGGATTTTAAAACGTAATCGAAGCTCATCAAAAGCGTAAAGCCGAACGAATTTAGATAGTTATTCATTGTAACTCGAAGCACATTTGTATTGCATTTTCAATTAATTATACATTTTGCTAATTTGTTATAGTTATGGTTTATTATTTCTCACCTTTGAAGCTCAACTTTAATTTGGTAAGTTTTTTTTTGGTTTTTTATTTGCAAATCTTTGACAGCGACTTCAAAAAACAGTACGAGTATTTCGTCCAGCGGATCACCCACACCTGCACACATATACATACATAGTGTGTACATATACCGACACATGCATACAAACACACACATACATATGCATACCAGATAGTACAGAAAATGCTGCATGGGAATGTTTAATTGTTGTAAAGCTTTTGTACCGCTAATGTGCCCTCTTGCAATAGTTAAAGTAGTAGTTAAAAAATAAAAATGGCAATGAAACAAACCCCCGCCATAGATTTAGATCTAGGTTATACGTATAGTCCGACTTTAGGCCACAAAAATTAATAAAACGAGACTTAGTTACAGCTTAGAAGTGAAATATACATGGTTTGAAATTCCTTCGATATATGCTTAACTTTTCACATAATGAATTTAATTACATATGCTTTCTGTTTGTTGTTATTTTGCGATAATTGTGTGCGGCAAACCGATAACGATTAACGATAAATGATAACCGATAAACGACACTTGCTTGATTACTATCGGTGCTTCATGTGCAGGTCGTGTCGTGTAGAGATCGTACTGTAAAGGCATGTACTACTCGTAAATGTAGAGATAACACGCCAATAACAACAACTACAGCTTTAAAAACAACAACAACAACAATAACCATCAATACAACAACAAGAACAACTTCGACAACACAAAATACCGATACCAGGTACAGCTGCCTACTCCTTAAAAGACTATTGTACAACTTTTCATATTTTGCTCTCTCGTTAATCAAAGATACAAAAAAAAAATACCAACAAAATAACCAAATTATTAAAGAAAAACAAAGATTTAATTACAACTGTATTAACTTCAAGTCTATATTCTGTCTCTCTCTCTCTCTGTCGCTTTCTTTCACTATCCGTCTCTTATCCTCTGAATTTCTGTTACGCTCGATCTAACCTACATATATGAAGTTATGTAAAGTTTTTGTTGTTTCATTGCCTTTCTTCCAATCGACTCTCTCTAAGTGTTATCGTAATCGATACCTGTATGTATGTACATTGTCCAATGCATTTTATGTGTCCATCCAGTGTTACCACAACACCCAGTAACTAAATTAATTTCACCAAAATTTTCAAATCACAAATTACAATGTCCTCCAAAGTTGTTTCTCCTTGTACATACAAAAAAATCATAACTTTTTCAGCTGGCACTTAAGAAATTTATTTTATAACGGTCACAATCATCCACACCCCCTTTAAACAAAAGCTATGTTTGTGCATTTATATTTTCAAAATTGCAACTACATTATATTATTAAGTTTATACGACAGCTTAAGTCGGCTTCAATGAATTTGAGTTAAGTTATACTGCATTTATAAACATCTTTTTTTTTTAAGCGAAATTCCACTGGCGAAAAACGTCAACTTTTCTGGTTTGTTAAAAGATTCTGCTTAGTTGCTGTTATTAGCAGAATATTTGTATTGTTCACACCACGGTTGCCACTTAAAAATGAGCCAAATTGACTAAAAACGAGCCAGATTTGGCGCAAAAACGCCAATTGTTGCAACCGTGGTTCACACATGAATTATTAAAAAACAAATTTTTGTCACTGCCACTGCGCAAAAAATACTATTTGTTAGATATGAAAAATCCAGTGTAATGTACCCACTGACAAACATTTTATTTTAAATAATTCATGTGTAAAATTTAATATTATTCGTCACAAAATTGGATATCAGATATTTTGGGACATGAAAATGTTTTCGTCACTATACTTTGACCTCTTAAAGAGATTTTTTTAAAGATATACTCGTATATGTATCTCGGAATTTAGAATAAAAAAATAGACATATTCAGGTGTGCTAAAGAAATCACAAGTGAAAGCAAATTTAGAGAAAAGCAATGATGAAAACTATCAGGCCTGTTCCGGTTTTCACTTCTTTTTTGCGAATTTCAATTCGCAAGATTTGACCGAATTTTTCTTAAATACTTAATTAATTACTACGGGGCTCCGCTTCCTGCTCGCTTAGCTCTCAAAATTGAAAAGAAGGTCCTTTAGTTGTCCGGTTTGACACATTCATATAATACACATATATTGTTAAAAAAGGAAATATTTTTTGTCGGCGTTTTTAATTTTTATTTCTTTCAATTGGATTTTGGCTTAAAGTCAGAATTAGTGAATTGGCGAAAAAGTCCAAATTTATCAAGGGTAGTTAATCTGTGCATTTTGTAAAGATATCTCATACAACAGCCGAGCTTTTGATCCTAAAGGTTATTTTGCATCCGATTGTTCCTATGGCAGCTATATGATATAGTAATTCGATGTTGACCAAAAATGTATAATCTGTGATTTTGGTAGGGTTATCTTAAGAAACAGGGATATCATACTAAGCAATTTCCTGACCTTAAAACCTTAAAACCCATAGTTCATGGCTTCCTCGGCTAATTTATATGTATTAAAAAAAAATTGTTTGGTTAATTAAAAAAAAAATATATTTATAAAATTTGTTGCAAAAAGATGAATCAGAATAAGGCTTAACACTATTTGAAAATGTGTTATTTTTTTTTTTAATACCTTAAATACCTCAAAATACCTTAATCTAAAAACTTCATGCTTCTCAGCGGAGGCTAGGAATTCATTTTAGACATATAGTTTCTTCGTGAAAATATCTTAGAATTCATCGTAGAATCCGATACTGGTGGACGATTTTTGCGAAAAAAAATTGACCCGCCCTAATATACAGATACACGAAAAGTACATCTGATCCAGAAATGCAGCTTGTTTATTTTACGTGTATTTCTTTTGATAGGTATAAAGTATATATTTATTTTTTATTTTATAAGCCTTAGCATTATCTTGTATGAAACTGCGAAAGTTGACACTTTTCGATGTGGTTTAGCTGCCGTATAAACTTGTACATTAGTGTTGTATCTGTGATAACTGTATGCATATGTAGATCTGTACTATATACAACCTATACATATGCAAATGTAAATATGTATCTATCAACTGGATAACAAGAAGATGTGAAGAAACAACTTTGAAATGAGCGTTGAATTTGTAACGTATTTTGATATTTGCCCATCAGGTTGTAACGACGAGTGGTCCACGTAAGCCCCAACGCCAGACGTCCAATGCCTTCTCCACGACATCGACGGAACAGGAACAGGAGCCGGAGCTGCAGACAGACAACGGCGTCGGCGACGGCGTCATTCTCAATGGAAATGGTCAGCAGGATGGCAAGAGTTCCTATACGAATCTGAGCAACTGCATCATGTTGACGCCGACGGCACAGCATAAGCTCTGCTTGGAGACATCGTTCACCAATCTACAACAGCAGCAACAGCAGCAGCATCAGCAGCTGGAGCTGCGTACACTGCAACCTGGTGGCAGCAAGGCATCCTCCATAGCCGGCAGCATCTTTGGACGCAGTCAGTTGAGCTCGACAACAACGCCGTATGACATATCAAGCGCTCTGGACGATAGCATCACCATGCGCAAAAGTCCTTGCTCCATGCTGAGTGAGACGACAACGGTGCTTCTCAATACCGCCGAGCCATCGGGGTGGGAGCCATCGGGTGGGGCGGCGGAAGTGCCACGCCTCAAGGCTGTTGCGTTTGACATGGCGCTGACACCGCCGCCACTGCCATCGCCATCGTTACCGTTACCGTCCATGCCGTCCTACTCGATGCACCTGGCGCGTCAGCACTCGGAGAAGAAGCCGCGATCATTGCCGTTGACGCAGGCGCTGCGTCGGGCGTCGGTGGCGGGACAGGGCGTGGATTTGTTGCACGACGATTGGTATGGATTGGCGCCACTCGCCAGTCCCGAGACGCTCTCGGAGATCTCCAGTGTGTCATCGCGCAGCAGTGTGCCCATCAGTTTGGCCAACAGCATTGAGCGCTATCTACAGCACATGGGCGTGACGGCTGGAGCAGGAGCAGGATCAGTCGCAACAGGTGTGCCCAAGGTGCCGCTGGAGGATATCTTTGAGTCGCAGTTGCATACGCCCAAAGTGATGCGACGTGCACCCAAATTCACGGAGAATCTGGCCGGCTGTGCCGAGGATAGCCGTAATCTGGATCAATACAAGCGTCTGGGTCGCGTCTTTGTCACGTTTCCCCGCATCTATCCAGGACCAGATGCGTCATCTCACCAGCAACACCAGCAGCAACAACATGGCCTGGACTCCAATTCGAGTGATGACAGCTTCGAGTCGGCGCATAGTCTGCAGCGTCTCCAGTTGCCAGCCACAGTGGCGTGTGGTGCCAGCTCCAAGTCGGCCGACCAGTTGGATGAAAGCCACTCCATGCCGCCAGTTCCAGTCAAGAAGTTAACTTTCAGTGATAGCAATATTTTGGCCGACTCCGAGGATCATTGTCTGCGCCTCTGTCCGCATTGTCCATGTCGTCGTCCCAATGGCCGTGATTGTTGTACGCGCTCCGAGCACGATCCTCAGCAGTGTGCCGCAGCGTCTGCGGATCAGGCCTCTGTAACGGTCGGCTCCACAGACACCAACAGTAGCTTCTATAGCGCCAATTCGAGCGCATCCCTGGAAATGTTTGCCACCCCAGGACGGCAGATGCAGACGCCGATGCTGTTGAAGCTGAATGGTGGTGGACACACCCTCGATGAGATACTCATACGCCCCGGTGTGCTCGAGTCACATTTTCCGGTTTATAGCGCTCCTGGTGCTGGTAGCGAGACGCCGGCAATTGTGGCGCCCGCATCGCCGATGAGCAACGGCGGCGGTGGCGGTGGCGGTGGCAAGCGTCCAGATGTTGTGGGCGGGCGTGTGCGCAAACGCCTGTCCTCCGAGGAGTTTGTATTCACGCGCACTGAGGATCTGTCCCATCTAGTACAAATCGGTGATAGAAGCGGATACAGAGACGGACACGGACACGGCTCGCCATCCGGCCGTAAACAGCGCCGTGGCTGCTGTGTGTATCCCGCTGGCAATAGTATACGCATTGGCGGCGCCGATGTCGACGCTGCAGCAGCCGCTGCCGCTTCCACTGCAACCGCCTCCCCCTCGTCCATTAGCAAATTCTCCCGCACTCGCGTCGCTGCGGCCGCGTCAGCAAAAGCAGCTGCTTTAAATAACGAAAGTAATGTTTAATAAAATAATGTATATACATACATGCATATATATAAGCGCAGTTGAATGCAGTACCTAAGCAACCGCAACCAAAAAACTTATTGTCCTTGCGTTTTACACACACACACACACACACACACACAAATAAAAACAACATATAAAACTAGCATTTTGCTTACATACACATATACATACCAAAGAACAAGAACAATTTAGCGTGTCAACATTGAAATAAATGCAATATACATACATACATACATATATTTTTTGTGCAGCCAGCTGACCAATTAGGAAGCAGCCCTAACGCAACAAAAGTTTTAATAAAATGTTTTAAATAAAAAAATAAACGTTACAAAAAACCGAAAACCAAACTGATATTTAACAATTAATCGATTATTTTTATAGAGACTATCGCCTTTCGATATATTAAATAATGAAGTAGAATCTACTAAGGTAGATCAGTGATGGGCACCAGTGGTGCCAGATTTGCCGTCATCTGGCTTTTTCAATTGCTAGAAAAATTTGCAAACGCGGACAGCGGGAATTCTGGCTAATTCTTTGAAATGCTCTCTTTTTAGATTTTTTTGTAAATGCCAAATATAGGGGTAATTGAAACCCAATGTAAAGAAAAATAACTTAGTGAAATGCCAAGATGACAGCACTAAAAAATTTTGGATTGAAGTCAATTCCTATAAGGATTCTGGAGGCAACAATACTTTTGCAAACCTGGCTTAGGTTGCCATTGATACTTAGCAGTGTACTTTATATAAGGTAATTGGTAATTGGTTTGTTACTTAAAATTAAAATAATATATTTTATTATGCATTTTGTGCTGTTACAAATATAAGCCTCCCAATAAATTATACTTATTGCTTCATGGCTGCGACTAACTTCACTCCGTTGGCTGCGCTCATGTCACTGTTGTCAACTCTGACTGTTAAAGAAAGACAGATTTTGATGAAATAATATACAAATTTGTACAGCATTCTGCTATTTTATTTCTACCTTTGCTATCTAATTTACAAATAAAATAAAGGGTATCGTGTGAATTGGTGAATCGAACAGCTAATTGATAAATCAGAATGCCTATCGATATATTAAATACTGAAAAAGATAAATACAGTGATTTCGTCAGTATAAAATACTAAATACTTAGCATTTTGCAGCACTGTCGAAACATTTGTTTTTTGCTGCATGTAACGTTTTTTTTTTTTGAATAATTTGTTTAAAATCGGAAATGTAAATGAAATACAAAGTGTAAAATAAATATAATTAGCTAAATTAAAAATTTTAAAACTTGCAAGATGCCGGTTTTATTTAGGTCTAATTTGGGTGGGTGGTTTAACTATTTATTTATTCATTAAAATCTCATGGTTTTAATAGAAATCTTACAAATAATAAAACATAAATTTGATACAATAAAATTTAAGGGCTAATTGCAAAAACATACTAGCAAACTATTAATATACGAAGCCTTAACACATAGCAAAAAAAAAAACAAATATGTATAAACAAAATGTGTTTGTAAATATAGCAAATCCACTTGAATTTTAAAGTTCTTGCATGTGGAAATGGAAAAACTGTGGGGTGTCAATTGATGTGGAATGTGCGATAAACAAATGTGACTTCATATGAAACAAGCGAAGTCAGTGTTGGTGTTGTCTGTAAATATAATATAAGTGAAGAGAATGAGCATTTGTTGTTTATTGATGTTGCGAGAACTGAGCAACCTTCCTCGCCTCTCTCTCTCTTTCTCTCTCTCTCTTACGGCATATGGCAATCTAATCCTTGTAGCGTTTCTGATTTGGCGCCGGCAAGGGTGGAAAATTAGCCGTATATAGATTGGAATCGGTGCCAATTGGCGCCGACATCGGATTCTGTTGCAGTGACTCTGGTGGTGTTGGTGTTGTCAATGATGGTGTTGTTGCTGCTTGCATTGAGTACTAAGAGAAAGGAGGGGAAGCCAACAAGTTACAATTACTTAATGGTGATCAATGTATGACGAACTCAAACCCACCAGCGACAATGGTGTTGTCTGCCAAGTGTTAAAGTGTCCATTGCAGGCGTAAATGTCACAAGCTGTTGTTGCTGGTGGTGTCGGTGGTCGTACTGCTTGTTGTTGTTGTTGCTGTTGCTGTGGCACTTGAGCAGTTGGATACAGACTGCGTCGATATCTACGACCCATGGGCATCTCAAAGAAGCGTTCGCCATGGATTGCATACATCTGTGTCGCATCCAAATCCTCCTGTGACATGTTCAACATGGATACATCCATGTTGTTGTTGCTGTTGTTGCTGTTAATGTTGCTGTTGCTGTTGTTGCTGTTAACGTTGCTGGTGCAGTTGATGTGTAAATTAGTGTTGTTGTTGTTGCTGCGAGCATTGCAAATGCAATGCTTGCAATATTTACGTGCCGCATTGTTGCCATTAAAACCGTTGCCTTTGTAGTAGCGTCCTGGATAGAAATGTGGGCGTGGCTTGGGCTGCCTATATTGCTGCCATTGCCATTGCTGTGGCGGCGGAGGCGGAGGCGGTAGTTGCTGCTGTTGCTGTTGCTGCTGCTGTTGTTGCTGTTGCTGCTGCTGTTGCTGAGTTGCATAATTGTAGCGTAGTTGTTGCTGCTGCTGCTGTTGTACCTGTGGCTGCTGTTGTTGTTGTTGATACTGCAAGCAATTGTTGCCAGCGCGCGCATTGTAATTAACAAAGTTGCCATTCATGTTACGTAAAGTGTTGCTGTTGTTGCGCATATATTGATTGCCATGGCCGGATGTTGTTGTTGCCGGCAACTGTTGTCCTTGTTGCGAATAGTCCAGCAGTACTGTTGGCATATAGTAGCCATATAATTGCGAAGCAGCCAATACAGCCTGACTGCGCTGATTCCAGCTGGATTCAGGCGATTGCAACTGTTGTTGCTGCTGTAGTTGATGTGGTTGCTGTTGCTGCTGTTGCTGGTGTTGCTGCTGCTGCAGTTGCAACTGTGGCTCGGTTACGCTCCAAATGCTGCCGCTTTGATTGTTGCCCCAATTGGTCCAATTGTCGCTGCTGGCTTCCCATTGCTTGTGACGCTTCCAAATGCATTTGATGCTTTCGACAATACTGTTGGAATTGGAATCGTGATCGTTTTGCTGCTGACGTTGATGCAACCAAGGCTGCCACATATCAGCTGCAACTGGACGCCAATGTGTATCGAACTGCAGCAGCAGCTGTTGTTGTTGCTGTTGTTCAAACTGTTGCTGCTGTTCCGGCTGCTGTTGCTGCTGCTCAGGCTGAGAAGGCTCTTGGCCATTTCTACACTTGGCCTCATAGCCAATGGGCTTCACATTGCTCGCCGGCATTGCATCAATTGCATCGGCAACAGTTGCCTCCTCGTTATTTTGGTAATTGATCTGATACGGATTTGGCCAGAACTCATAGGATGGTATATTGCCGATGGTGCTGGGACTGCCTGTCATCAGTGGCCCAAATGCAGTGTTCTGTAACATGGCCAATGTCAAGTTGGCCAACTCCGCGTATGGCGTATTGATGGCAAAACGTGTCAAGAGCTCATTAACCGAATCCTCCGTTACGTTCTCCTCCACAGCTCGATCATCCGATGCTAATGATAATGATGATGATGATGATGCTGATGATGATAAATCCGTGGACGTTAAATCCTGAATACTCTCCGTACTTGTAGGCGAACTACTTGACATGGATGGCTCTGTTTTGGACCCTGTATCCTCATCCAGATCATTAGCATACGATTCGCTGGCACACGATACGGTTGATGGCGATATTTCCGGCGTACTTGTATTCGTCTTCAAGCGCTGCCCGATCTTCCCGTTCAGCTGGTCAAAGTCCATAAAGTTACCCAGAGTCAGTGGCTCATTTCGATGATAATAGCACTCCAGATCACGATCAATGGGCGGTAAATTGAAAACTCCGAAGCAAAAGTTATTGCGACGATTATCTGAGAAATTAATAAAAATATTAATGAAAGATAATTTTCAGAATTTATTATATATATATTATAATCCTGAATAAATTCAAAATACACATGTATGTGAACAATTTGCACCAAAAACTATATTTTTACTGTACTTCTATAAAACTCTAAGTTATGCATATGCTCTTAAAAATAACATCATTTAAGGGTAAATCCAACTTAAATAACAGATCAGATCAGAAAAAATGACAAAAAATTTGATTCAATTTTTGATTACTCGTAGTTCCAAATACAGAATCCGAATCTATTTTCCTAACCACCTATTTATATTGTTATTTATTATTAGTTTGAAAAATTCGCTTAAGTTTTGATTTGTTAAATATATTTCAATCATATCGCAAAATTAAATAAAAAAATCTAACACGAAGATTGGCGAAACAATATGACGTTCGCTACGGTGAATTAGTCTATATCACTTTACGGTTACGGTTTCGGTTATCTTTGAATAAAGGTTTCGTAACGGTGAACCGGTTTTTGTATGTTTCGATTTTAAAATAACGGTATGGTTTCAGTTCACAGAAAAATTTTTTTTGCAAAAAAATAATTATATTAATAATATAATAATAATAATTAAAAAGCATTATTCACACAATTATTACACATATTTTTCAGTTTAATGTAATTTAGTTACATCTTAAAAATTTTCATATTTCATTTAACAAATTTATTTTATTTGCGCTTATTGGGTGCTATAAAAAATTCAATCACAAATTAAATCAAAAATCTAAATTAAAAATGAAAAATATTTTTTTTTTTTAATGCATGAAAACCCGAAATTGACCGTTATAAATGAATCGGTAACTAAACGGTTATTTTGGTTTACAGAGTTTCGGCTTAAAGGAAAAGAATCTTAATGAATCTAATGAAAAATTTTTTTCCGGTTACGGTTTCTGTTACGCTTTTAAATTTCAATCGGTTTTTTCCGGTTACAGGTCGTAACCTTTTCGGTTAGGGTCTTAACCCCTGGATATAAGATATCAAACTTGACAGTTATGTGGGGTGGAGGGAGAGGGGGTTGAGTACCCCCACCACCCCTTGGTCCCTCCTTTTATGTGCACATTTTGCTTTGAGCCCATTGTCTGATGGTATGTGTGTAGGTATGCAAAAAGAATGATTGCATTGGATTGAACTGGATCATTGTCTCAAGCTTAAGCTGATGCTTGTTTACAAATGTGTTGCACATTTGTTTAAAAATTGTTGGCACTCGTATTTGTATTTGTTTATGCGTCGGCATTTGATTCGTGGCGTCGCCAGACGGACAATTACTCACCGCATGTTGTTGTTGTTGTTGTTCCTTGTTGCAGTTGTTGTTGTTGTTGTTGTGGCTGCTTCTCCTGCTGTTTGGGCTTAAAGGCACCCCTCACCGTGACCTTTATTGGGGGTGACAACTGTGTAGATTATTCGATTTGCTGATCACGAAGAGAGAAGAGAGAGAAGAGAGCTCACCTTTTTATCGGACGACGTTGTCTCCCGATTGTCACTCTCTATTCCACAATCCGCATTTTCGCTTTCCGTGTCGGTTGGATAAAAAGTCTGTCCGATTCGATTCAATAATTGGACCTTCTTTCTTTTGCGCTGTCGCTTGGTCAAATATTTCATTTTCGTAATGATTTGCAACAATTAAAGCTCCGACTACGATTATATTCGAGGGTCACAATAACAAATGCCATGTGCCTAAATTGTATTTGACAAGAAAATAAAATACTACTTTTATGATATGACACATGCCAAACTAAAACATATTTGGCATGGTAAAATAAAATACTGGTCTGTGTCTGGTATTTCATTACCCCACTTCAAGCCATCAACTTAATATTGAGAGTGGTGATCAACCGGGCAAATCGATTCAATTGATTAAATCCATTTTAAAGTCATATAATCCTTACAACAAATCCAATATAATTTTTGATTTTTCAATAGCAGTTTCGTCAATGAAAATGATAACAACAAACAACATTATGAAATTCGGCTTAAAAATGAGAAATGCTTAGTAACATTTTTAAATTCAGGTTTAGGCGGTCAATTTAAATTTCTTACAGTGATCAAAATCGCAATAAAACGGAAATTCATCAGCTGTTGACGCTGCCAGACTGTGTGTAATTTCAAGTTATCGCTATCGCACTTTTAGGAAATTCTCAGGTATTTTTATGCGCCAAATGCGAAATATCGAAATTAAGTTTATTATGCCTTTAAAATTTTGAAATAATTATTTTTGCAACCTATTTCTGACAAAATGGTGGACTAAATCTACCGTAAAAAGCACTACTCACATTCATGTACAAACAATAATACCATTAAAGGTCTGTCAAAATAAAAGAAAATTATATATGACAATCGGCATAAAAATAACAAACAACTTGGCAACCTTTTCTAATACAGTATTTTTTACATGAATTTTTCTTTCCTGAAAATACTATGAATGACTTTGAATTCAGTCTATCGATAACGTTAGAACTCAAAACAGCTGTGGGCTAAAAATAATATCGAGAACCGCGAATTCGTCAATAATTTTAAAGCGTCGTTGGCATTTCTTGATTCGCGTTCTTAGAATTGTCAATTAAATTCCTGTAAAATGTCTGATGATCCGGACTATTTATTTGCATTAAGGCTGCAGCAGCAATTGGATGCTGAAATGTCAAATGTCAATGCGGAGTTGTCTCATGTAAGTGACAAAAGGAACAACGCAATTGTCAAATCCTAATTTTAAGAATTTACAGGTGCCGGATACACGCCAGACTGAGGAGGACAGTGACTATCAATTGGCGCTGCTGCTGCAGAACGAAGTGAACAACGACAGTGCAGAGAACAACGGCGATGATTCAATTGAAAACGTCAGTATCCGGGCTCTTGATATGACGAACAACAGAAACAACAACAACTACAAGGATCTGAAACGTGTAAGAACTTGATTGTTATATGTATATTCTATATTTAAATGGCGTTTGCTTTGTAGCGCAATGAGATAAGCAAATTACCTTCAAACTTTGATACGTATCTGGATCAAACACAGAACTTGGTGCACCCGGAATGGGAGCTGGTCGATCCGACTCCTGATATATACGCGATGTTCGTTCGATTCGATGAGAAGTTCTTCCAGCAGCGTCTGGGCGCCGTGTCTGTTGAATGGAGCAAACGCATGTATTCATGCGCAGGCATTTGCTATCAGCGTGGCAACGCATTTAGCAAGACTGTGATAATCCGTCTCAGTGAGCCACTGTTAAAGCTGCGACCACGCAAGGATCTGGTCGAGACTCTGCTGGTAAGTGACATAGACAGCAATAGCAACATGTGATTGTCATTGATTTAATTGCAGCACGAGATGATACATGCATTTTGTTTTGTCCTCAATATACGCGAGGGCAATGGTGGGCATGGTCCCAACTTTAAGCGCATTATGGAGACCATTAACAAGGTGGCCGGCACAAATATCTCCGTCTATCATTCCTTTCACGACGAGGTTAATGCCTACAAGACGCACATTTGGCGCTGTAATGGCATCTGCCAACACCATCATCCATTCCAAGGCTGGGTGAAGCGCACCTCGAATCGTCCGCCCGGTCCCAGCGATCAATGGTGGGCCAAACATCAGAGTGAATGTGGCGGCTACTTCGAAAAGAAAAGCGAGCCTTCAAAGGCCAAACCCGACAAAAAGCCAAAGATCAAAGCACAGGCCAAGCCAAAGCAGCAGTCGCCATCTAACGCTGCCACTGACATACGCAACTTCTTTGGAAAGCCACAGCTGCCAATTACAAATGTGCCAAATATAATGTCAACTGGGAATGTGGCTGGCGCTTTGCCGCCCACCTCATATCCAGGTTTATCCAGCAAACCTTTCGAGGAACTGCTACCACGCGACAGTAAGCGAAGAAAGACTAACGAGCCCAATAAAATCTTTGGCTTCAAGGATTTGACCGGTACTGATAGCAGCGGCGATGAGGATCGACGTAATCCCAAAGGCGGTCAACAGACTAATGAGATGCAGGGCAAGGGCTACAGTCTGACAAATGACAAGGAGAGTAGCTCATTGACCAGCATGTCGGATGTCAGCAAACGCAATCATTTGCGTGACATGTGGTCAAAACGTTTTATGAAGGACAATGAAAGCGCAGTGGCCAAGAAGGAGCCAACTGGAGAAGGACACATGAATGACAGAAAGCGTCGTCAGCCTTCCACTAATGACATAGTGTCCTGGGAGGCCTATGACGATGATATTATGGTGCGCGATGTGGCTGTGCCGATCATTAGCATCTCCGACAGTGAGGATGAGGATGTGGTAACAAGGCCAACGGATAGAACCAAACGCAACCAACCAAGCAGCCATGAGCTTACAACTATCATAAAACGCGAGATCATGGAGGATGAATCGCTTTACGAGGACGCTGACATTGTCATGATTGACGATGAGTACGACGATGATGTCAATAGCTTGACAGCTGCCTCTGAGCTGGCTGATCAGTCCATCATTGATGATATCTTTGGGGAGGATACGCTTTTACAGGAATTTCAGCGTGAGAATGATGTGGTGCCCAGTGGCTCACGCCAATTGTCCGATGCTTACAACGATATAACCACCTGTCCCATTTGCTTTGATAAGATGAGGCGCTCCGAATTTGCAAACCATTTGGAGGGATGCAGCATCATCATTCGCGTACCGCCGCCATCAATGAAAGGGAAGGCAAACCTGCCTCCCACCAGCAACAGCATTAACAAAGGCAAATCATTTAAACGTAAGCGAAACAAATCGAATCAGAAAGAGATTCTGAAGAGGTCTGGCTACACAGATTCCGAAATTGCCGCCTTGAATCTCAGCTCGTCCAGTGACTCGAGGGAGAGCACCAGCGATGAAATGACGCCTCGTCAGATGCGCCAACGTAATTTGCATAAAAACACTGTGCAGTGTCCCAGATGTGGCCAAGAGTTGCTTGGCCACCAATTGGAGGCACATCGCAAAATTTGCAACCGCAAAATGCACTGAAAAAAAACCATGTCATTACTTATGTTAAATTAATTTAGTTACTACATGTTGCGATCATGTTGAATGTTTCCAATCAATGTCAGTTTATGGAGTTTGTGTTATAAATTTTTTTTGTTTATTTGAATTTGAATTTTGAAAATGCAGGCAACTAAAAATTAAAGACCGTCCAAGTTTTCGAATTATTTACAAGCTTCTATTAAGTTTTTCTATTCTTAGTTTTTAAAATAATTGAGTTCACAACAAAATTACTCTCATATCTCCGATTTGATACAATTTAATCAATGTCAGTTTATGGAGTTTGTGTTATAAATTTTTTTTGTTTATTTGAATTTGAATTTTGAAAATGCAGGCAACTAAAAATTAAAGTCGGTCCAAGTTTTCGAATTGTTTCTATTAAGTTTTTCTATTCTTAGTTTTTAAAATAATTGAGTTCACAACAAAATTACTCTCATATCTCCGATTTGATAAAACTTAAAATTGATTCAATATAATCAAATTTATACTTGAAGCAAATAAAAAAGCAGAAACTATATTTACAAACCAATATTTATTTCATAAAATATGCCGAAATATTTGTAAACAGGGATTAAAAACGAAACGAATATCGGTTACGGTTTCGGTTATGTTCGCATAACCGGTTTTTATGTTTCGGTTTAGAAATATCGGTATGGTTTCGGTACACAAAAAAAATTAGTTTTGTAAATATATAATTATATATTAGTAATACTTAAAAAGGTATTAGTTTCCTAATGTTTCATTCACAAATTATTTACATTTTAACAATTTTAATATTTCATTTAACAAATTTATATTATTTGAGTTTATGAAGTGCTTTGAAAATTAGATCATGAATATCACAAATAATAATTCAAAATTAAACATAAGAAAATTAAAATAAGAATTAAAAATGAAAAAAAAAAATTTGAAGTATGAAAAACCAAAATTAATTCTTATTAATGAAACGGTTATTTCATTTCGGTTTAAAGGTTTCGGTCAAATGAAACATTTTTTTCGGTTACGGTTTTAAATTTCAATCGGTTTTTACCGGTTAAGGGTTACGATTTCGGTTTATAAATAATTAATAGGAGTAACTTTAAAGCCAACATATTACAAGATGAAGATTTCATTTGGTTTTGTGCATACATATTTACATTCTTTATTAACTCATTCGTTTCGTTTATAATATTCTGCCAAAATATCGTAAATTGGGTTTGTGGGCATATCGTGCGGCAAGTGCCGGCCAATGTACCACAAACATATCGGCCAGTGGCAGCAACAGGCGTCCGCTCAGCGACAGTGTCTCGACGCGACAATAGCTCTCCACAAAGACAATTTTGCTGTGGGCGGGCAGTCGGCCCAGTAGGCGGCACAAGTATGCGGCATAGCCGAAGGGCACACAGGTGCCGGGTCCATTGCAGAGCACTAATTGCGGCCTGTCGCGCCAAATGAGCCAAAAGCTCCAGAGCAGTGCCCATAGCGTGCTGAATATGGTGCTCAGCCAGTTTTGGCCAACGCTCCGGCTGCGCGGCACACTAATAAATGGATCATCGCTGTCCGTTGTCACCGCGGGCAACGCGGCACACAGTTGACGCTGTGAGGTGACATCGCTGTTGGCCACAATGTAACGTATTGGTTGGTATTTCTCACAGTTGCTCCGTTGCAGCAGCAGAGCCTGAATGATTTTACACATTTCGGCTGTGTGGCCGCCGGAGCCAAGTATTACATAGGTGGGATATTTAGTTTTGGCTGAGTTTGTGTATACATTGCTCATAATAGTCAATTAAATTGCAAAATTTATTTACTCTTGTTTACCTTTTTAATAAAATATCTGGCAGCACTGTTTACACTAAATCTGGCAATTAGGTGCAAAAGTCTGGTTATACTAACCAGTGTTGACAACTTGTGCTTAAAACGAGGTGGTTTTGACGGGAGGAACGATGCAAAACAGCTGAATAATTTATTTAAAAAAATACCAAAAACAAAGCTAATTTTTCCATTCATTAATTCCCGTATTTTCTCCCGAGAGGGGGAGAGTGAGCTCATAAAATCAGTTGCTTAAAAAGAAACTGAACAATTTGAGCAGCAGCAGTTCTGTTAATCATTAGTTGTGAATAATTTCATCAATGTTGTCCTCATTCTTCTGATAATCCCGTTCCTATAATCCGTTGAAATTTATTGGGAGTGGGAGGACCTCCTAAATTCATCATAAATCGCCATCTATTTTGTGTTTTTTTTTTACTGCTACTAAACAGTTACTTTATTTGATATTAGGTTTTAACTACCCTTATATTTGGGCATTTACAAAAAATCGGAAAAGAAACATTTCAGCAAAAATAAAATAAACCAAAATTCCCGCTACCCGCTCTTTGCAAATTTTTTTTTCAAATGGAATTTTACAAGAGCCAGATTTGACGGGAAAAAGCGAATCTGGCAACACTGATATTAAATGCTGAAATTGTCGAGTCTGGCCATCCATAGCATTTGTTAACTGCAATAATCTGGCCACATTGTGACAATAGAAAATTTAAACGAAATTTTGGCCAAACATTTGTTGCTAATTTTGTTCTTTTGAGTTAAATGTGTGGTTTTTTTTCTGTCGAGGCTAGGGGCATTCGCATCACCACAGCATAAAGTATGTCGGAAGATCCGCGCAATGAAGCTGTTGCGCAAAATGTGGAGAAACTAATAAAGTGCTTAACTGGCGACAGCGTAAGTCAACTAATATACAATTTGGAGTATTTCAAAACATTGCATTACATTCTATGTGCGTATGCAGTTGACAGCGAGTGAGAGGCGAGCCCAGGAGCAGCAGGCACTACACAAAATAAAACACCACCGGTATCTAAGCACCAACGGCCATGCAGTTCGTCGATCCATCAATAATATGATTGAACGATTTTATTATGAGGGCATGGATGAGCATGCGGAGACTGTGCACTTGCTGGCTTCAGTGATCATTGAGAGTGCCGGCTGGACGGGTCACTATGAGGTGGACGTACAATATTCATTGCTCGATTTCTTGTTCAGCATGACATATGAGCCTGTGCAGAATGTGCGACGCAACTTGATTAAAATGCAACAGCGTGCAATGGCCATTCGAAAGGAACTCGAGGCGACGTTGATTGAAACAGACGCTGATGAATCGGTTACAAATTGGGTAGCATTGCTAAACGATCACTTTATGGATAGACCCAGTCAGAGCTTGGACAGCGACAGTAGCAGCAGCAGCAGCTTGAGTGTAAGTATTTGATACATGTATCCATTACCTTCTCATATTACATTCTATCCTATTTAAACCAAGGAATGGTCCGATGTGAATGACCTTGATTTGGATTTGGATTTGGATGTAGCATCAATGAGTAGTTCACAAAATAAGCAGTTGGTCAAGCGCACTCATGCCTTTGAATCCAGCAGCAATCCCAGCTCCACAATGGCTCTATGCAGGAAATACAATGAAACTGACAACGATTCGTTGTCGTTGAACAGTTGCTCTAGTTCTCAATACTGGACTTCTCGGAGCTGGAGCTGGAGTAGGCAGCCAGAAATGGCTGCATTGGAGCCACCACAACCGCAGTCGCAGTACACAAAGGCCAATGTTGATCCCAACAATTTGTCCACGGTGGTTCACTCAAATTGGTGGCGACAGGATTTCGATTTCTATGCAAAGACAGCAAATATCGCACCGGGCTCAAACTTTGCCATTTCCTATGTGCAGCATCTGAATAGAGAGACGTGCGGCATAGTGAAGCATCCGCTGCCCAAGACCACTAGTGAGAGCAACTTGGTGCGTGAGATCATTCTAATGTTCTTTGCACCCGTCAGCTGTTGCTTCTTTGAGGTAGAGCCGCTACAGCTGGAGATCACTGTTCGCAAAAACATATCGATCAGCAGCGTCAGCAGTGTAAGTGTAAATTAGAGGTCTACACGGCAGCATTCAAACTTGAGCGTCCCTGAGTACTCGTGAGTTTAATTCAGTTCATCATATTAACTTGACATTTGAGTACTTATAGGAGTACTTTGAGTACTTATATGAAATGAACAAAGCAAAGATTTTTAGAGCACTCAGAATACAATTTATTTATTTTTTTTTTTTTAATAATTTATATGTTACAGTTAATATTGTGCGACACAAAATTAGATATCAGAAATTTTGGAGCATAGAAATGTTTTAGGGACTGGATTTTTACTTTAAATTAAAAGAAACAAAAATGATGGCACTTTTTTCGTCATTCAATTCAGTCTGCCTTTTTTAAATGTAAAGTTTTCGGCTTCAATTCATTCATTCAATTTATTGGAATACGCAGCCGAACTCATTCAATTCAGTTGGGCATGACGTTTTGAATGCAGCCATTCAGACCTCTAGTGTAAATCAATTGTGAGTTGCAATTTGTCACTCACTCATATGCTTTTGTCCCCATCCCACAGTACACGCTAAAGAATGTGCTGGAGGAAGAGGTGCTGCCGGCGCTGCAGGCAATGCAACAGTTGCGTCGAATCATCAATGATCTGACGCTGCCCACCAGCGATGAGCCAACGACAGGCACTTTGAGATGCTTTGCCTGGGGACTGCGTGATCTCATTGATCCCATTCAAGACAGTCTGATTGAGTTTGAGCGTCGACTGCTCGATAGTGCTGATGGCAACGAGGTTGACGCATCGAGCACAACTCTAATGTGTTTTATGCGGCACATGGAGAAAGAATTCAAGCGTTTGCTGCTCCTCAAGTCGCTGGCGACTAGTGCAATTATCAAAGGTCCGCCGCATCTGAGAAGCGCATATTTGTTGTCGCAGATTTACAAGCACACCATGTTCAATATGGACCACCAGAAGTTGGCCACTGCTCTGCTGCTAGTCTCAATGAGACGCTACTGTTGCATCATGGACAATTGGTGGCGTCACGCCGAGTTCGATGATTGGCACAATGAATTCATTGTCGAGTGTTTGCCCGAACATTTTGCCTACTATGGCCAACGTATACAGGAACGTTTACAGCTGTCGGTCATCGATGATAAGGGTGTTCCGCATCCGTATGTGGACATTATAAAGGAGCTGCGTGAATGTACGTTTTATCAGCTTCTATTGGAGCACGCTATGGAGGCGGGCGAGACACAGGATTTGTTGGCCAGCGTGAATTTGCTGGGCGATTTGATCTTAAGCTGCAAGAATATGGGTTCCTTGTATAAAGATCTCATCAAACAGCTATTTGATGAGTTGAAGTGCGAGCCAAATTGTGTTAGCGTAGTGAAGCAAGATGATCGGCCGCTAAAGGAATACAATGCACAGGTTCTGGAGACTACATCTCATCTGGGTAATCCTGAGCTAATGAGCATATTTACCCAACACATCCGGCAGGCGCAGGAAGAGCAACAGCAACAACAGAATCTACAAACACCGTCTGCTCACCTGCTGGACATATTGGATAGCTTAGAGCGTAGCACGATTCTACAGCAACCACATGTGTTGCCACGATCATTGACCAAGTTGCTTTGGCAACGCTATGAGATTGCCAATGTCCATGTGATGCGTTGGTATCGCGAGGAGCTCATGTTGACGGATCATTTGCGCTTTCTGCGTCATCTAATGCTACTGGAGGCGGATTATTTGTTGTATCCATTCTATACAAGTCTGTTTCGCCAGATCGAGGGATACGAGGATTGGGCACGCGGTTCGTTGCTCACCTTGGAGCTCTACGATCTTCTGGAGCCACATTATGGACCGCTTGCTAATCAACTGGAGGTGCAAGTCGTCTCGCTGTTGCGCTCCCAATCGAATAGGGTCTTCGAGGCGCTGGATGCCATCGAGATTAAGTATTCAATGCCACCGCCGCTGCAGAGCATCATTACTGAGTTGCAAATGATACAATATAATGGCATTTGGCGCATTGTTCTCAAAGTCAAGTGGGCCGCCTGGAAGCTGGAGAATATGCGTTTTCTGCGGCGTGTCAAGAGGGATGCATTTGCACCAATTGATATTATTGGTCTGACAGTGCGTCGTCTGGAGATTCTACGCTTCTGGCTCATCACGCTGATCAACAGTCTTCATTCGCATCTCTGCACTCACGTGATGCAATCCCTGGGCGGGCAATTTGAGCAGCAACTGATCACGACGAAAAACATTCGGCAATTGCGCAACATGCACAGTGATTATATGAAAACATTGTGCAAACATTGTCTGCTATCGCCGGACCTTGAAGGCATTCGGTATGCCTTGGATCAGATATTCCATTTGATCTTTGTGCTCGACATGGAGTGGAGCACCTGTCCCAGCTTTCTTGAAGAATCTCTTGCACTTGCCATCGATCTGAGCAGTGATCTCTCCAGTAGTGGTAGCTCCGATCATGGAAAGGCCTTGGAATACCTCGCACTCAATCAGGTTGAAGAGCTTGAACGCACCTACATACGTTGCCATCGAATGTTAGCTGGAATACTCAAAGATCTTGTCTATAAACAAGATCACAAGTTCTGTACGTTTCTATTTACTTTCTATTTGCCATTTAAATCATTCTCACTCTCTCTCTTTCTAATTGCAGTAATCTCCTTGGAGGTGGCCATAAATGCAAGTGCGCCCCTTTAAGACACGAATAAATTCCACTTTAAATAGTTTTTTTTTTTTAATTTAAATTGCCAATTTGTTGAATATATTTATGAAAAGTATTTAAATTACATTATATGTAAATATAACAAATAATCGATTTGGTTTTCAAATCGCTGTAAAAAAAATGCTAAGTTTCTGTTAAGTTACCGTCAAGCAGCTGTTAAGTTTCTGTTAACAGTTTACAGTGTCTGTTAACGACAAAGCATTCACGTTGTTGCCACTGGCAACAACAAGCAAAACCTAAACAACTAATTAAAAAGCCTATGTGCCACTTCTCAGTGGCTTCACTGTACTTGAGATGGCAACAATAGAAACGCCAACTGGCAGCAGCAGCTATGACTACAGTTTGGCATGTACGTAGGATTGAGTAAACAATATGCGAGATTTCCAACTTAATCATGCTGTGTCCAATCTAGTGACGCCTCAAAGATCCAATTTAGTGCTGCAGATGGTGCTGCAGCTCAATTTCTATGTATCGCTCATTTGGAGTTGCAGCTTTTTATTGCACTTCATTATTTGGGTGAGTACAGAACTACGAGATGCTCTAAGATAAAGATATTTATATTTGGTTGATTCTAAAATTTATTTTTTTATAATATCAAATTGTATTGTTTTACTACATTTGTAAATCTATACAGCATATACATTTTTGTATATTTCTGTTTAAATAAATTAAAATTATTTTGTTAAAATAAACCAGGGACTAATTATTATAATTTGTAATCTATTAATTATTAAAAAAAAAGTTATTTTTTTGTTTTTTATCAAAAAACTTGAATGCAAACTTGTATTTTTCAATAAAAATTAAATTTCAATTTTTATTTAAAAATCATAGTATAACTCTTATTTTCTTTTTATTATACATATCCCTTTTGAAAATACACCTTTCGCTTTAAAAGATATAATCATTCAATTTTTTTAATACAAAATTGAATAATAATTTTTATTTTCATTTTATTTTATAAAAATTAAAACATAACTTTTATTCTAATATAATTTAAAAAAAATCGAAAATAAAGTTAATTGAATTTCTCATAACTTTTATTTGCAGTCCCTGAAATAAACTTAAAGATTTGAAAGGAGTTTTCAGTGTAAAAAATTCAGTTCAGTTTATTTTATTGTACGCTCAATAAACTTTTATCGCAAGTTTATATGATTCAGACTATACGCTTGTCAATCATTTCAGTGATAGCCATTTCTTGAGTTACATCAGTTTTCAAATTAATGAGCCATGTATTTATAGCTTCTGTGGTCGGAGAAAACCTTTACTGTCATTACTTTGTTGCACGTTTCCAACATACATACATGCAGTATATAGAAATACTCAGTCTCACTTTTAATTTCTGTCCCGCTTTTTTAGTTGGATGAGCTGTGGAACTACAAAGGATTAACAGTGATTGTGGCCTATGTGTTGGCTGTTGGCGCCGAATCGTTTCGTCTCTATGCCGGCTTCTCGATAAATCTCCGTACAGGTGCGACAACCATGTGGCTACTCTTGACAGTGACGCCTTGTGTGCTGTTGCCCACGTTGGTTTATCTAAGATTGACTGCCGTCTCCGGGAATGCCTGGCTGGGCATCATATCGAATCTGCAGTTTGTGTTAATAGCACTCGAGGCTCTGGTAGCGCTCATCTACCATGCTCTGTGCACGTCCAGCAAGGAGAGGGGACAGCTGGAGCTAACGGGCTATCAGCTGCAGAAGGGATTCCGAGACAGAACTAAGTAAAGTGCATATCAAAGTTTATATTTGGCATCGAGCCTTAAATAGAATTAAACATCCTCATTTCATTGTCGTCGTAAAATTAAAAAATTATGTTATTAAAATAAGCTAAACTAACAGGCTAAGCAATCGAATTATTCGGAATCACTTGAGTCTCTTAAATCATTTCCAATTATTTGAATAATTTGTAGTCACTTGAATGATTTGAATTACTCGAATAATTTGAAATCGCTTAAATAACTCGGAATCTTTCGAATCATTTGAAATCACTCGAATCCTTAGAATCACACTTTGCGCACATCATCCAAATTGTGCGCCTTGAGCAGCAAATCGATCCTGTCAAGCTGCGCTCGCATTGTTGGCAAGTATTTCGTCAGCACCTCGATATTCTCCAGCTGGGCATCACCCTGACCCAGCAGCTGACTGCGTGTGGGCACCCAGCTATAAATGATCTGTAAAATCAAATAGATTTCATTAGACAACGACACAGATTCTATTTCCATAAGTCTACAATTCGAACCTTGATAGTGCTCTGGACAATGAATCCATGGTAGGGCTTCAAAGTGCGCTCGTAGGCATCTTGCAGATGCTGCTTAAGTGCCTCCGAGTTCTGTACATCATTGTAGATGTTCTCGAAGAAGGTGCAAATTAATTGAAGGCCACGTTTCAGCCAGAGCAATGCATTTGCCGCAAAATCATCGACATTCAAATTAAGGACTATCATATCCTCGAGATATTGATATTTAAGTACATCCGTGCCATAAACCTTTGTTAATTTCTGCAACAATTACAACACTAATGAAATAACAAATTAATGAAAGAATCAAGCAAATTCGTAACTTACATTAATATTGCCATTCATATCGCTAATTACGGGCGTAAAAAGTTTACCAAAGGTTTCTATACATTAAATACGATAGATAATATTAGTATGTCAACAACATTTATATGTCGATCGATCAATGGGCTTACCGATTACAGTTACAATTTCCTTGGCCGCATTTAAAAACACCTGTGTTTCGATTTTATCCACCGCTTCCGGAAATCCCTTCAGCGTCTTGAACTGTATTCGCGCATCCGTCATGTTGTACTTGATCAAATATATATTAACTTAATTGTTTATTTAGTGTTTATTAGTCTTAGATTTCGTAATTCTGCTTTCAACTGCTCCAGTTGCCGCTGCTCCAGTTGAGGTCTGAAACACAAATGAGAGACCCAGTTGAGTATTGTAAATGATTTTGCACAGTTTTTTACTATTTCAATTTCTTTACGTTTCCGAACATCAATTTCGCTCTCTTTTTGTTGATATTGGTGTCGATTTATCTTATCAGTGCCTTTGCCAAATATTAATAAGTACTTTTAGTTTGGTTTTTGTTTTGTTTGTTTTTGTCTCTATCAAAGCATTTCTCATTATCGAACCTCGAGCTCTGAACGCGTCGAAAAAATACTTTATTAACACAACAACTACTATAGTAACAAATATAAATCAGGCAAAGCAAATATGGAAAAGTATCAGAAATACAAGTTTTTGAGGCGACGCAACATTGCACAGTGATTAAAAATAGCTTGAAATGTCCGCAAAAAAAAAAAACACTTCAATTTCTTATCAGACGAGAATCGAGAATCAAAAAAAGAGAATTTGCACACTTAAGGGTAAAGATTATGAACTGAGGGATTTTTTTATTTATTGTTGCAAGTTGAAAGCATAAAGTTTATTTTCTTAATTATATTTTACTAAATGATTACTTAAGAAAAAATATATAGAAATATTTATATGGTTAATATTTATACATCTTTCTATAATATTGACTGTTTTTTCTACTTGAACTGAAAGTTTTAAGTTGAACATTTTTATGAGATTTGATGTTTTAGAAATAGACGCTAAAAATGTATAAGCCATTTTAAATGAATCATCGAATAATGTTCAATAATAACTCGCTTAATTTGCCTTTTTAGTTCAAACAATAAATACTTTGCTATAAGTTATTCCTACATATTATTGAATCATTTTATAATGCATAGAAATTTAATATTTTTGTTTGTTTTCAAGTCAATTAAAAAAAAACTTTGAAAAATTTTTAGTTATTCAAAGACTAAGGGTATTATTTGTTTTTCAGGTTAAAGCTTCTTTTTGAACAAGCTGTCTATGTTTAATTTGTTTAAATCTCAGCTTTTGACCCACTGTGCAGCAATGCTGACAACGCGACAGCTTAACCCATTTGACACAGGGAACGATCGATGGGGCCGTCTAACTGAGAGAGTCTTGAGCTCTCTCAAGTCTCCAAAGACTCTGAGTTTTTGAGCTAGCAGCTGAGATCTTCGTAGTATTGTGGCTTATAAATAAACTAAACCAGTCTCTATTTACTCAGATTTATATGAGAAGGTCTCTCACCTCACAACCAATTTGTGAGTGCGCGTTTCAATGCTCAGAGTATTTAAATACAATACTCATGCAAACATATGTACATAGTATAAAAATGTTTGCTTATTTTAAATGAAACTCTTTTACCACTTAGCAAGTCAGTTCAATATTCGGTTTTGATAAGCAAATCGCACTTGTTGTCACAACTACTCCGCACATGAATCATTGACAATTCATAAATAATAGTGGCATGTCACCACATGACTCACAAGGCAATTAACCTCGGATTGTACTCGTATTTATTGGCCTATTGGGGAAGGGCAGCATTTCCTAATAACTACATATCAAATGCCTCTCTTTATCTTTACGAGAACCCATTAAATTTCCATAAAAAACAATTGTTTAAAGTTAACAAACATGTATTTTTATTAAATAAATTTTAAATTTTGAAAAGATTTTACAGGACGAAGGTTATTATTTTTAGATTAGTAAATATTTATTTGCGAACTACGGAAATATACTGTCAAGTTTTTATCATTTTCTACGTGGAATAAAGTTCTATCGTTATAACAAAGTAAATCGGAGTAAATCATGTATGTGGCGTATCTTTTAGTCAAGCAAAATGAAAAGTTACATTTAATAACAGCAACATCAAAACATTTTAGATCTGGATAAAGGATATCTGCGAGTCGTGTCCTTAGAAACATATACTAATTAGGTTTTATCGTTTTCTATTGAACGAAAATACGCAGACGGAGCATAAAATATTCAAATGCCGGGTATTCGCTTTTTGGGCTCTGTGAAAAAATGGTTTAAACCACAAAGTTTATTTTGCTATTCAAACAATTATTTAAATATTATTTTTATATGTATATGTACATATCATTAGAGAGCATATTCAAAATCGCATATTCACTATCTAAAATTGATAGAAACTCTTCAGTATACTCATTGATTAAATTTCTTATCAGCTAGAATTTCAAATTTCCTATGTTTCCAGCCCAAACTTCATTCCATAATTTGCGAGCAACTTTAAAAAATTGTTTTTTTGTTTTTTATTATTTTTTACGCACTTTTAAAGGTTTGTGCTTCAGTGATAATGTCTTGAGATAATTACGAAGATCGATCTTTTTCCATCTATCAATCTGTTATTTTGGGTTAATTGCAAATTGATTGCCGTGACCACGAATCACAAAATGTACTTGTAATACTAAAACATTGGGACAGCGGTGGGCACAATATCTGAATTCGTTAGCAGCCGCTGCTCCCAGAGCCATTGCGTGCCCACCGCTGCATTGGGACATCAAGATTTGTTGCGATTTAGGAAAATGGATTCTTAAATATATGGGGCATCGTATGAAAAGCCATAAATTATCATAATTTCTTGTTAAAAATTGGAAGCTCGAAAATGATGTTTGGGTCGCAAAAATGTACCCACCCTAACATACATATATACATATGTATATACCAGAGATGGGCACGGGCCTCATTTTTTAGGTCCGACCCCTAAATTCCTAATGGAAAAAAGGCCCAAGTCCGCCCGATATTTTTGCTGTGAAGCCCAAACCCGCCCGGCCCGGCTCGAAAAATTAAAAAAAAAAACCAACAAATTTTAGTTTATTTAAAAATAAAATTTTATCCAAATTTGAGCTTAACAGTCTAGTTTTCTTTTAGTTTATTTCGATTTTTTATTTAAAAATAAAATTGTATCCAAATTTGAGCTTAACAGTCTAAATAATGCAGTAGATTTGGCGTGTTCCGGGCTTTGTAGTTAGGCCCGAGCCAGAGCCCGGCCCGGCCCGGCCCGAAATTACATTTTTCGGCCTGAACCCGACAATTTTGTAAAAGGCCCGTGGGACCCGAGGCCCGACCCGGCCCGTGCCCATCTCGAATTGAAAGTATTAGCTCTTTAGTACCCAGCAAAATATTTTCCAATATTTTTTTTATTTCGCTTATTATTTTTAAAGACGAAAATATGCAAAAAGCCTGTTTTTGGTGTCTAAAAATACAAGCCGTGTAAAATGGCAGTTGATTTGCTCTATCCTTTATAAGCATAAGCGAAGTCCACACGGATTCCAAATTGAAAGCCTCTATTACTTGAAAAGGACTATTTCAGAAAAAAATGAAATAAGGTCCCTCCCAAAAATAGGTTTTGGGGTATTAATTCATTTCTTTTTTTGGGTTCTTATTTCATATGAAATATGGCCCCAAAAAAGAAAATAATATATATTGGATTAGAAATCGTTGTTGTTGTTTCCTATACATTTCTTTGGGGCCTTATTTCGCAGAGCCTAAATTACTTAAGTACCTAACTGTATGAATCACTCGGGACTCGGCTCACCTGGCTAAGACGTGGCTGCATCACAGGCCAAGCGCTTGGTATCGCCGTGAATGGTCAGGACAAAGGCGTAATGAGTGTGCTGCGTGGACAGCAGATGCCACAAGGGATCCGGCAGCCGAAAGCGATGGACGGCCGGTTGCTCCTTGAACTCCTCGTAATGGGCAACGAGGCTGTTGAGATTGCAGCGCAGCTCGAGGAGACGCAATGGTACGCTGGACGCAATCTCCGAGCTGGCGGGCAACAGTTGAATCTGCGCTGCGTTCGGTTCTCCCAGTGCCTGGAGATCGAGCTCGGGACGCAGCCAACGATGATGGGCAAGAATGACAGCACAATTGCGGGTAAAATAGAAGCTATCGTTGCGCCGTTGGGCGTGATAGTTGTCAAGGAATTTGCTGCCCGCCGGCTGCTTCAGCCTAAGCTGTGTCAGACGAGGACGCACCAGAGATGACGAGGATGCGGCAGATGCGTTGTTAGTCACTCGGGTGACAATCCGCTGTGGCAAATGCTCTGTGGGCTGGTCAACGGTGAGCACGCGATTCAGATAGTCGAAGCCATGTCCCATGACACCCTCTAGTGTGTGGCCAAGATCAAAGCAATGGCCCAACTCGTGACAGACGGCGCCCAAGGTGCTGGCATAGACGCCACCGTATGTCCTCCGATAGTTGCTCTCGTCCGGCAAACGTGCCACATCCACGCGCTCCGTGCTCCGTATACAATGGCCGATCTCTGCAAAGTGGCGCGGCCAGGCGTAGAAGTGTCCACTGCCAAACAGAGCCAATCCTCCCCCGCCCAACGCCGCGTGTCCGTGCAGATGGCGTCGAATGTTGGCGTACGAGTAATCGCCACTTGCCACCACTGAGGCGCCGTCGTAGCGCGTGCAGCCGATAAATGCCACAAACTTTAAATGCAGCTGCTGCCCCCAATCCGTGCTGGAGAGGATCTCGCTGGCAAAATGCTGCCAAAGTTCGTCCTCGCTGCTGCCACGTGCCGCTGTGCAGCTCAGCTGCGATCGGAAGACGCGACAGGCGCCGTTTAAGGTGAACGTGCGATTCTCGTAGCCGGCGGCGTTCAATTTATGCGCATAGATGCACTGCACCAGGCGCAGATTCAAGTCGATGAGGGCGCACTGCTCCTTGGTCTGCACCTCCGCCTCCTCCTGCTCCTCTTCCTCGTCGTCGCTGGAACGGCACAGCAGATACAGTGGCTGCACCCGATAAGCGCTGCGTCGCGGTTGATAAATGAAATTAAGTCGCCGCTCGCCGTTGCAGCAACTAAGCTCCAGTTGACAATCCTCCTCCTCCTGCTCCTGCCCCTTCTCCTCTTTTGACAAATCGATATCCGTCAAGTCGAGAAGCAACTTGAACTCGCCACCTGCGGACAATTGCGTCAGTTGCTCGTGCTTTTTCTTACGCAGATTAAGATGAAGCGTCGCCTTCAGTTGTTTGACACTCGCACAGTTTGGCTGCAGCCGCCCCTTGATCAGCAGCAGACTATGCTCCACTCTATTCACTTCCGGCAGTGGCTCCACTTCGATTTGATGCACACGCTTGCAGTCGTTGATGCAGCTGCTCATTGCTGCCTCTCCTCCTCCCTGCACGACAAACGTACCACAACACAACACAGACAGCAAACACGACTCTCTCACTAAAACAGCTGACAGCTGTTGTTGTTGTTAGAGCTGTGTCGTTTCGTTCTGAAAAAGTTCAAATGAACGGGTCATTAAAATTAACGAATGAACTTTTTCAGTGAATCATGAACTAAATCGTTCATTCGGCAGTTGGTCAATAATTTCTTTAAAAAAATTTTAAATTTCTTAGAGAAATACAATACATGGAGTTCCGCAATTGAATTCAATTTCTTTTTTATTTACATGTAACAATGTTTCTATTTCATATATTTTAAAATTTTTAACAATGTGAAAGGTTGCTTAAGTCCAAAATAAGAAACCAATTTCCTCTTTCTTCACATTTTCAATAAGCCAGGGTATACAGTCAGACCAACATTTATTCGTACACTTAATATTTAGTACTTTAATGGCTATTGTAGGTCATGTTTAGATAGTATTGAAGTTTTTTTTGTTAAATATGAGAAAAACAATAATTTTTTTATAATATTCACAAAAAAAACAACCGTTAATTTCATATGCACAAGGAGTGCAGCAGCATATTCAAAAAATGAACCAAAAAGACGCCCAACAATTATTCGTACACTGTAAGTTCAACCTTTTCCGACAGTCGCATTGACCGTTTTTAGCAATTTTTTTTGTGATATTCGTTGATATATGAAAAAGTAAGTTCATTTCTCCGAAGATTTATGAACTTTGACTTTGATTTGCTTTCAATTGCGATAAAATTAGTAAAAATAGGACAAGGTCAGATTGTTCCTCCCGAAATCCGCAAGCTTATCCTTAAGCTGTACTTGGATAATCGGTGTCTTCTCGCAATTGGACAGGCTGTCCATAAGCCGCATTTCACAGTGCAAGGCATTATTAAAAAGTACACTAAAACCCGTGATCTGAGCACAAATAATCATCAACCTGGCAGACAGAGCAAATAAACGATAAGAGAACAACGCAGTTTGGTAGTTTCTGTAGTCAAAAGTCCAAAAATAACCTCCACGATATTGTGCCAAAATGTTCAAGAGGGGATGCAAAAACAAGTCTATCCCCAGACTATTCGCAATTGCTTGAAAAATGCTGGATATCAGGGCTGAGTTGTTAGTCGAAAATTGTTTATTTCAAAGGCCAACAAGAAAAAGAGGCTGAGTTTGCCAAACTACACTTGGGGAAGCCTAATTCTTTCTAGGAGAACGTCATACTTCCTGACGTATCCAAATTCAATATTTTTCGGCATGACGATCCTTCAAAAGTGTTGTGCAAGGTCAATGAAGCCATAAGGGAAAATAATATTATTCCCACAGTTAAGCATGTTGGAGGAATTGTAATGATTTGGGGGTGTATATCTGCAGCTGGAGCTGGACGAATGGTCTTCATCAATGAAAAAATGGATCATCACGTGTACAAGAAGATTTTGGTTGAAAATTTACACGCAAGTGTCTCTGAATTAGGCCTTGATCCAAAACCATTTATATTTCAGCAAGTTAATGATCCTAAACACGCATCGTAAAGTGTTCAGGAATGGATCATTTACCATTGCAAACAGCTTTAAAGCCTACCCTAGTCACCAGACTTGGACTTCATTGAGCATGTGTGGAATTTGCTGGGGACCAGGATCGGAAAACACCAGATTACTTCAAAAGAGACGTTTAAAACAGCACCAAGCAATGAATAGGCCAAATTTAGAGCGGTTAACGCCGACAACTTGGTCAAAAACATGCAGAGACGCTTAAAAACTGTTATAGATGCCAACGGTGGTCCCACTTAATATTAAAAACAATATGCACTATGTCAATTTTGGCAATTAAGTTTGAGTTGAGCGCACTGTACGTATAATTTATGGTCGCTGAAAAATGCCTTATTTGATTAGTTTGTAAGGTTCTCTGGTTTAAAACTGAATTTATTTTGTTTTTATTTTAAAATACTCATTAAAAATATTCCTTCATTATACTGAAATTCTTTTTTTTTTTAAATTAGTCAACTGCTTACCATATAGGAGGGAAAATAATTTGAAAAATAAAGTGTACGAATAAATGTTGGTCTGACTGTAAGTATAACCCAAAAAAATTAAAAAATAATCCGGAATCTAGTTGGAATTTGTCGTCTATTTTAATTATAAACTTAAAACGCATTTTACGTTCCACTAACAATAAACAGTATTCACATCGTTTATCGTTCATAAACAACTGACCAACTGATTATAATGACCTACTCATCTTTCGTCGTTCATGACCAACTGAATAGAAACCATCTCGTTCATAGTTCATCAACTGAACAAATGACCAACTGAACTAAATGACTGATTTAGTTTTCGACTGAAAAATTAACGATTGAACTTATTCAGCAAATTGAACTAAAATGCTCAACTCTAAGTTGTTGTCGACAATGGTAAACAGCTGTAGCAGTTAGAGATGAGCGCGTGACGTTGAGAGTAACAATCGATAAGTCAATATGCGATAATAAAGCTCCTGCTTCTCATTTATCGCAGTTTATTAACATTAACCAGTTGAGAATGGTTAACTACAAAATACCCTACAGCTGCTGATATGGGCTAAATGTGTGGTACTACATAATTTTCATAATTGCACATGAAACTTTTTGACACGGATCTTTAATACATCTAAATTTATTAATCGTTTGCTCGGACATTTTTAGCTTACACAGTCGATATTTTGAAAAGGTACAGGGTATACAAAAAGTGTTGGACTGGATACGTAATTTTAAATTTGAATTTAAGGTATTTCAACTTTCTTTAAAGAGCGAACTTACGAATCGCCAGTTACTAAATTCAATTTAAGTAAACATAAACAAAATAAAAATGTAAATTTATTCATTTGGACTCGACTCTGTTTTGTTGTCTTTTGCGCTCTGTCAGGTTCATGACCTGACAGTAAATAAAAGAACCAACGACAGAAACAGGTTTTCACTTCAGCCTAGGCTGAAGATATTTGTTGCACGTGCACAGCAGGTGGCGGGAGAGATTCTGTGTGGTGGTAGATGGATCCATGGATCCTTTACTACCTGAGCTTGCCATTGTGAAGAGTACGATATTTGGACAGGCGTTCCATGTATTTGCCGTGCTGTTCCAGGCTGGCCAACAGTCCGTACTTATTCACCGGCGACTCGTTGGGGCCATAGTTAATGGGCTCATCATTGAGCGTTGTCATGGCGCCGCCCAAAGCACGCAGTATGGCATCGCCGGCACAAATGTCCCATTTCTTGATGATGGAGGTATGCAGATAGGCGGTCGCATTGTTGGCCACCACTTGGAGCACCTTGTAGCCGGCTCCAGCGGCTGTCAGTATATTGACATTGTCGCCGAACACACTTCGTGTCACATCGTTGGCAGCGGCGGTATGGGACCGTGAGATGGTGATTATGGGCTCCTCTGCGTTGTGGCGAGGTAGCTTATGCAGTTCGGCTAGGTACTCGGACATGCTGTGTCCCACCCAAGCCCAGGCGGTGTGTCCGCTGAACGGATTGTGGATGACGCCAATCACAGGCTGACCGGCAACAGCCACACACACCATGGTTGTGACATACTCATAGAGTTCCTCTGCAAAGATTCCGATTAATGTTTAGTTACTGAAGAATATAAATTTATGTGAGTACATGCCTGTAAACTCCTTGGTGGCATCGAGTGGATCCACCCAAACGGTTACATCTTGTGCTGTCACCTCCACGTCGGGCACAATGGCTGTCTCGTGCAGCACCGTGGGATCCAGATCAAAGCTGTGCGCATCCTTGCAATACTCCTTGTCCTCTTCCGAGAAAATCTGCACACGTGGAAAGATGCGTTTGAGGCCCTGCTTCATCACACAGTGCGAGCGACCATCTGCGTCCGTGAATGGATCATTCACACCTTCAGCCGTCTTGCCCTTGCTGCGCTCCTTCAGCTGGCGCGAGTGCGCCACATCCAAAATCTCCAAGCCGCCGCGCTGTGCCGCCTGGATGGCGGCAATAAGCATTTTCCGCAGATTCACTCGATTGTCGCTGCGCAGCATGCCATAAATGGCTGGTCGCTCCTCCTTGTGGAAGTTGAGAAAATATACCAAGACGATGGTCAACAGAATGACCGTTATGGTGGCGGGCACCCGATTAATGCGTATGCTGCGTCCGTTCATAATTTCCTTTTTTGCTCTGCTCATTGGGAATCAAGTGACCACGCGTGACGACGACTCTTTCAGCACTAGTCGCCGGCTTCTCGTACCTCGTTCCGTGTGCCGCGGGCTATGCCAGATCACCACAACAGCTGCCCCTCTGGTTCTCCCTCTGCCCGCCTATTGACATAAACACAAAGCCAAACACAAACAAGAGTCAAAAACAACAAGTACCGATAGCCGGCGGCAAACAGCCAAACGTCTATGCACAATAAGAAGTCACGCTCACAGCTGTTGATGCCGAAAATGTTAGATGACGCAGGTGAGCCAGAGAACCGCGCCAAGTCCACGTCGCGCTTTTCCCTCGCCGACTTGTTGGTTGCTTAAAACAAACCAATTGAATTCTTTGGCAGCGATATACGTCAACAATGCCGGCGACGGCGGATGGTCGATAATGTTATCGTTTATAAGAAATCGATTTATTTTTTTTAAATATTTTACATTGAAACATTTTCTTATGAATTTGCTAAATATAAACGGTTTTCAGGTCTATATAAATAGTCTATATATGCTAATGAATTATTTAAATATTTAAAAGCGGTGTTTTTTTCTATTGATTATTTAAAATTAAATTTTCGATAGCTGGCATCTCCGGCGCGCTCTTTAAAAAAAAGCGCACCTGTTAGGTGGCAGCTTAGTAATATAACTGTTTATGGGACGCGCACAATTTCTGGTGGGAAAATAAAAATGTTAAGGCGCCAACTACAGAAAATTGAACTAAAGCTCTCGGATCTGGAGGAGTATGAAGCGATACGTAGGCGTAAAAAGACAAATGAAGCTATTGAAGCTGGGAGGGCATCATCAGTGACCATTACAGCCACCGAAACGGCTCCATCGACGGCCAGCGATGATACGTCATCAGAGACAGAGGCCACCCAAAGACGAATGAGAGAGCGCGCCAATATGCCTGGATGGACACAAGCAACAATTGATAGCAACACCAATTCTGGCTCCACCGAAGACTCCACCAGCGTGCAAGCTCAGATCGATGAAACCGACACCATCGCTGAGCTCAGCGACGACGGCTGGGTGGACATTGACGAAGAAGACGAAGACGAACACGAAGAAGAAGGCGCCGTCGGTGGCGAGATATAGTTTGCCGTTTGCCACAGACAAGAGCAAGATTAAGAGCAAGCGACTGCCGCACATTTTGCACTTTTTTAAAACATTCACTCATTTATTCATTCCTCATGCATACATCACTTCATATACTCGTAAATATGTCATCTGATCATATTAAATGTAATTAATCAAATAAATGAACATAGATAAATGCATTCGCTTTATTATTTTAGGGTGAGAAGGAAAAGATCCTGTATCGTTGTGTGCTTTCGATTACATTTGCAGGAGAGCTTTTGTTTCTGGTTTCACTGCATCCAAAGCTTCAAAGCTTTCTCAACGGCGCTGCATTTAAAAAGCAAAAGCTGTCGTGCCCAAATACTTGGAATAAATAAATGGAAATAAAAAAAAATGAGCCGCCAAATCCTCAGGTGGCCGTTGCGCAAATGCCACGGTCACTGCGGCATCGTCAGTCGCCGTGTGCGCCTGTCTGTCCGCATCCACGCTAGGCAATTGCCGACGGCACGGCTAAACTAATCAACCGGCCGCATCAAATGGCGCACGGACTACAAATTTACCGGTCGGTCGTCGCTCCGCCGTCAGATCCGGTCGACTAGGGCTCTGACTCTGACTCCGTCTCCGGCTCCGACTCTGGCTCTGAGGCTTCCGTGTGTGCGTGACAAAATTGCGTTAAACTGACTAATTGTTTGTTGTTATCCAAATTAGCGCGGGCCTTCAAATTAATTACGTGAACAAATTGGATTGCACACTGTGCCGCGTCATCGTATCACTGGCCTGTGTCCGTGTCCGTGACCTACAGTCGAAAAAGATCGACCCACGTTTAAGCGACTGTCACGTGGCACGTGACCCCCTCCCCCCCCACTGCTCTCAGCAAGAACGGCTGGCAGAGTAAGTTTATGTGACAGACAGAGATAGCAACATTTCACTTTGAGGGACATGCAAATGGCGGCGTTGCATCGATATAACCACCTGTCACATAGACACACACACATTTAGACTATAGGGTGGACGGGGGCAGAGTTATACAAGTAAGCAGACAGAGTAACTGGCACGAGACACGACACGTGCAGCGTTGTATTTCGAATGTGGTGGCAAAAGCGAAAGTACAGTAAGCCATAAATTAAATGGCTGAGTGCATTTAACATTTGCAATTTAATAAAGGCGAATAGAAGATTCTTGCAGTCGCTTGGTCAAGCTGAGAGCTTTTTGCGTTGTCCATCTCAGAATTATCAAGTTTATACGACAGTTTGCGTTCATTGAAATCGATTGAGGTTATTTGCATTTCTCAAAGTACTTTTTCACAGGAACCGCAAATAATGATTATTGAAATTTTTTCACTTCAAAACATCAATGACTTGAATACAAAAAAATTATGATAATGATTAAATTTGAGAGAAAAAATAAATCTTACAAATAATCATTATTTATGATTTTTATTTTTTCGCTCAAAATAAAACCCACTTTTTTCGTTGAAGTTAATCTTTAAAAATCTTTTAACGATCTATTGTATGTAATTTTTATAATATAACCACGGTTGCCACAATTGGCGTTTTGCTCCAAAACTGGCTCTTTTTTTCTGTTGCCGCAATGACACTTATTTTTCGACCTGGCTCTTTTTTTCATCAGTTCAGAATCAGCTTTAGGTGGTTATTGCTTTAAGAGTTTTTGGACGAAATATTTTTTATTTAAAAAAAAACATTTTTGGCTCTGTTTTCGTCAATTTGGCTAATTTTTTGTTTGATTTTGGCTCAATCTGATATTTTTAAGTTGCAACCGTAAATATAACCCATAAGGATTACGGTCCCTGCTTTCTCATACGGGATTTTAAGCGGTCCTTTGTTTTAATCAAAATCGGATTTAGGGTTAATCTGCATTAGCTGTCATATAAACGTAGTAACAATAGTTTCAGCAAAACGAAGCCTTTTATTATACATGTAACGGCAAATATGAAATTAGTTCGGTACTTTCACATTCACACATACACATACATATGTGTTTGTATGTACATATGCACGTGTGCAATCTGCGGGTTATCTGAGCTGTTCCTGCTCTCGTGTTGCAGCCTTCAACAGGTGCGACATTTATCTCAATACTCTGCCCACATACACACAGAGAGAGAAAGAGAGAGAGAGAGGGAGCGGTTTACATTATTAATGCAGCACAATGAACAAGTGCATGTTAAATAGAAAGCAACAACAATGCAAACGACCCCAGTGACCTGTGTGCCAGCATCACATGTTTCCTTCTCGCTCTCTTCCATTTGCTATCTGCATATGTACATACATACATATCAATGTGCTCTTGGAGTGTTGCCAAATATTCAAGGGCTAAAATAGCTAATATATTCACAAAAAGTGACTAGAAATAGCTAAAAATTGATCACACTTGTTAAAAATAAAATGAAAGGTTTTTAAATGTAAGTCTGATTTAATCAAAAAATGCAGATTATAAGTGCGATATTACAATTTGTTTGCGATGACAATATTATGCCCAAAAAGCATTTTAAGCTTTTCAATAATAATACTAATGGAAATATATATTATAAATTAAAAATTAAAATAAAAACAAACCAAGTTCCAATAGCCTAAAAACTCATTGAGCCTCTTTATTCAAGCAAGGTTTGAAGATTTATCGGGCAATCTAAATAAGTAGTCAAAAAGTTTTTTTAAATTGCTGGCTTTTGGGTAAATAGCTATACTTAAAGCTGTAGCTATAAAATAACTGAAATGGCAACTCTGTGCCCTTGTCCCTCGCTCATAACGGGACTAGTGCCAGCAAATGCGCTGATTTGGCTTCTCTGCGCTTGCAAGCTCTCAAAGTTCTTAAGAGTCGTTGCCTGCTTTTTGGGCAGCACTGTGTTAAAGTTTTGTTTTTGACATTGTTGTTGTTATTAGAGCTCCTGTTGCCCTTCTTGTTGTTATTTTGCTTATATTGGGGCAGGCAAAATAAAATGGCTGCCAACAATTTACCGCTTATTGTTAAATGTCAAACATTGTATGAATGTACAATGTGCATACATATACATACTATATGTATATACTTGTATCTGTCTATAGATATGTATATATGTATGTATGTATGTATGTGTGATTGTGTATCTCACGTTTTGTCAGCTAATTTGCATGAATTATTTCTCGGCGCACACGTCATCGGACTTACCGAGCTGCATAGCGGGGTATCGAGAGAATAACATAAGTATGTATGTATGTACATTAGGGTGTCCCTTATTTGGTCAAAGTCAGAAATAATTTTTTACCTCAATCGGATAACCCGTGCCGACTTGGATCGGAAATTGGTCCTAAAGAACTCAAAAACAAATGTTCACCTCATTAGGAGTACGATAACCCATTAAAATTTGCATCGAAACATTAAAAATAATCGACAAATGCATTTTCTGAGTGCTTTACTTCTGAGTGCTATAGGACCTAATGAACAGCACTAGCCCGTATGCTTTTAAAAATATTGACTTTGACCAAATAAGGGACACCCTAACGTACAGTGGCTCATAGCTTAAAGTATGCAGGCCAAATTTTGACTTAAAACTTAAAGATTTTCGAATATCGTTAACATATTGCCATCAATGCAAAGGTCATTTAAATTCCGTTTGAATGGCACAGCAATTTCCTCAACCCATTAAGTACCCTTCGAAAATTTCAAATTTTTGTAAAAGTCTACTTTTTTCACTTTTTTCCAAAAATATTTTGATGCAAAAAAACTCATCAAACAATTCTAAGAATTACTGCAAAAAAAATGTTCAAAACTCTTTAAGATAGTATTTTTTTGATGATTTTTGAAGATAGCTGAAAATGACTATTTTTTTGACCCTTTTTTCCTAGTGTCATTGGCTTGTCATTCGACGCGTATTTTTGATTATAATAATTAAAAATTAAGAGATGCTCTAACGGCACCATCGCCTGCCATCATTAAAATTTTACCCCTCTAGCTTACACCTGTTTATCTCACAAACTAAGAGAATTTTTCAAAGTCTTAGTATGCACATTTGTTAGTTACTGATACCTTTCGATCGGTATATAGCTCGACCCGATCGGACAGTCGTAATAAATTTTCCATTCTTTCTATATGAAGTGGTAGTCGCATTTCGCACCCTTCGTTTTGCTTTCGTCACTAGCGCGGACTGTCGTCCTCAGTGATGTATGTATGAACATTTTCATACTCGATGCACTCATTGAAATCAATAACGAATGACAATGACATCTGATTGACAACTGAACAATCGCAAAACTAACAACAAAGAAAACAAAGCTGAAAATAAATTGCAGCAATCAAATCAATATTAAAAGCAAATGTATCTGCAATTTGAATGCAGCATATTTTGTAATGAGAAATCTCTTATTTTGCAGTCTATCAAGTTATGCCTTTTTTATGATACGAATAGTTATTTGAAAGTCTCCTTTACCAAGTTTGTAAGGTATCTAAGCTTGGCTTAAACAAAACCGTTATTAAGTGCTTAAAGTTTTCGTTTAATAATCTATTATAAATTATAAATAAATATAATAAAACCAATTTACGCAGATTGAACAATAAAGAAGGACTTGCTGAAAAAGATTTTTTAAATGCCTAAACCAAATGCATGTCATTTAATCCGACCTAAGTTGTCACACACACATGATAATTTCACATCAAAAATTCAGGATTCTTGGATAAAATCAATTCGATGCGGTGTCAGAACTTCGGTAATCACGGATTTCTATTCTGTTTCCGCAAATATTTTGACTATCGGGGCTCTGTAAGAATTTTTTTTAGTAAAATTAAAAATTTTATATTGAACAATAATACATACATTTTCTACTTGAATTTTAGAATATTTTTTTTTGCTTGTTTAAGATAAAGAGCTTTATGTTCTGAATCGATAGCACTGCCATACTAGGTGGATTGAAAAGCTCCTTGACCAGGAAAATGCGCTGCAATTGCAAATAAACGTATGGTGTCTCTAGTCCATTCATATTTAGGCTGACAAAAAAATGTCAGCGAGATATAGTCATTTGATTTTTTTTAGAGCCGATTTTCGGAAGGTCTAAAAAATAGCGAAATTCCTGAGGGAGCCAAATTGGGCGAATAATCAATTGGAGCCCTAAAACGTTGATTTTCCGAAATGGCTCGCCTTTGTATTTTTGTTCCGAAGTCAGCAAACGAGGCACCCATCGTCAGAATAATTTTTTCATATAAAAAATCTCGCCAAAAAATAGCGTGTGCTCACGATACTTATCCTCGTGGCATCTGCTAACTGGGACACCTTCTCTTTCCGGTTGATCCATGCCATTTCATGTATTTTTTGACATTTTCCTGTGAGAGGGGCTGCCGCTGAGGACTTCATCGCCAGTCAAGTTTTGGGTATCACGAAACTTTCAAAACCAATATTCTACGATGTAATCTAAAGAAGCACTACCCCTATTATATTTATACGACTTTTCTTTTGATTCCTTCTACGTTTTGTTTCTAAAAAGTTGTTTTTTTGCCCATACTCAACATGATGCCAAACACGTCAGCAAAAATCGGCTCTAAAAAAAAAACAAAAGACTGTATCACGCTAAATTTTTTTTGTCTGCCTAAATATGATTGTACTAGAAGGCACCATAAAATTTTTTGCGATTGCAGAGTAATTTCCTGGTCAAGGAGGTTACTTTTCAATCCACCTAGTAAGATGCAAAAGCCTTAAGTCATTAGAATAAAAATAGCAAATTAGCAAGTGAAGATGAGAATGCCTTAAGAAAAGTGGATCCCTTAGTTACTAACAACTTAAGAATATATATTAAGAGATAGAGGGAGAGAGAGACACAGACATAGAGAGTCGAAAATAAATCACATCGAAAGTCTCGTGTTTGTGCTGTGGCCTTGACGATGATTTGTTAACATAGCGTCTACCAAATAATATATAAATATATATAGCTCAAGAGATTAAGTGAACCTCAGACCTGACACAAAAACAAAACTACTATAAAATTGTGAAAACATTTGTTATTGGATCACGTGCTTTTAATCGACGTTGTTGTGTAGTTTTTTTTTTGAAGATGAACCAATAAAATACAGTATTCGACAAGCTTATCTTATCCGAATCGACCATTTATGAGCTCCATAAAAATAAAATTATGAAAAAACTACTGTGCAAACTGAAGTCGACTTGAACATGGTCGATAAGACCGACTAACACTAATCCTTGATGCTCTGAAGAGGCATTTCAAGGCGAACGATTATGGTATTCACCTTGGGACTGCACTTGCAATGCTGGAAGTGAATGCACCTATTAAGATTATATATATTATGTATCAATATGTACAAAGATACCCACAAATGTACAAGAGTAAACTTGAGACAATATGCATGTGAAAGGTGCTCGTTATCAAAGTTGCGAGAGGCTAGAGGCTAGAGCCAATCTGTAGGCCATTGACCAGTTATGGAACATAGACGATGATTCCGAGTGGAATTTCCCCTATAACTACGACTACGACTATGACTATGACTATGAATATGAGAACAATGTCAATAAATTTGTACCTTTATCTATCCCTAGATCATATCAGAAATATTCTAAGTGGATAATCTTTAAACGAAAGTTCATTATCTTGATTATTGTTTTAAAAGAACAGGAGCTGGAAATGGGATCTTCAGAGTTCATTTCATTTGACTTTTATGCTGCTTTTGTGCATTTTCTAACTGGAAATTAGCAATATTAAAGACAAATTTCGTTAAGTTTTATATTCAACGAAACCTTTGGCTTAATTTTTTATACCCTGTACCATATTCAAATGCGTGATATATATTTTGGATAGTGTATGTAATATAGACTTAACATATCAGATAAAAAAAAACCCCAAACGAGGTAAAAGTCTAGTAACGACATTATAAGCAAGTCTCAAACTTTGTGATGGCAAATTTCGTGACGAACAATACTCAATTAAATATATTCAGGCCTGTTCCGGTTTTCACTTCCTCAAAATCTTACCGAATGCGAAAACCGGAACAGGCCTGATAAATTATTAAAAAAAAATCAAGAATATAAAGGAAATATCAAGGATGTACAGTACAGGGTGCATCAATTTTAGCGGATTGGAGCTTTTTCCGCTAATTTATCGGTTTTTTCTAAAAGTAGAGCACATTTTTTATTCTTGCTAGTCGCCTTTCGAAACTACCTTAAGGCTACAAATTTAGTATACCGCTTGTTGTATAATAAAACTCTACAAAATGTAGTGTATGTTTTAGTATATCTAGATAAATATGTTTATTTTCCATACATTTTAATCAAAAATAATACATTTAATAATAAATACAATATCAAAATTAGAGAGTGTTTGAGAAGAATACCGGGTAATTCGATGTCAAGCACACTCGACTGTTTTTACTTGATTTTGTGTGCAATTTCTTTATTTATCTAGTACTTTTACATAGTATATATGCACATAGAATAACTGTCATAAGAAGGGAAGATGTAGGGAAGGTAGGAGAATCTGTGATTATTGACCGTAAATTTGAGTTGGTGTCAAAGTCGTTATCATCGTTGGCGTCGGAGTACACAATGAAATTTATGTTTGGAACAAGTCTCTGTTATTGTCGTCTGTACTCAGAAGAAGCACACACACACATGAATAGTAAGGGAATAGAAAAGATGAATCGCGGAACTCTCGGAAATAAAATGGGCTTCACCTAGGCGAGCAGTGTTATCTGCTGACTTGAACGGGAGCGGGGCTTAAAATAGCGTTTTGCCCAGTTATAAAAATAGAAAAAACTATTTTAGAATATCTATCTTGATCCCGCTGTGTCTGTTTTTCAGGAGCGGCTACGGTCAAATGATGTGCAGTTTCCTGGCCAGTCTACACAACTGGCTCCACAGGAATGTCGGCAACGAATTTGACACCTGCGGTGGTGGCGTTGGCGGAGGCATTGGTGCCAATGGCTGCACACACAACAAGAGGCGCCGCAAAATGTCCAGGCGACAGATGCCACGGCAAAGCAAGTAGCAGCCGTTCAGGAGGGAGATGCACAACAGAAGCGTCTTCAGCAGCGACCACAACGAACGCTGGCGAAGCAGCCACAGTTCGTGCAGTATCGTTGGATAGGTTCCGCGATAGGGCTGCCGATTTGGACTCGAAGCACGCGCCCGCATCGTATTCGAAGTCGCTCTTTCAGTTCCAGTTTGAGCTTGAATCTGTTGCTGGAACAGCCTTGTTTGACTTTGGTGCATGCCCGGACCTCTGGCCTCTACGTGCTTTTGGGTCTGTGTCTGGGCCTGGGCCAGATTCAGCAGCTGTGTCTGGGTGCCAATTGTGCGCTGAAGGGACTCCGCGTTGAGGCTCACCAACAGTTTGTCACACTGCGTGCAATGAAAGGCGATCTCGGCATTTTCTAGCACCTCGTAGAAGCTCGTCGGCGGTGTTTCGTCCTCCAATTGGGGCAGATTCTTGGCCGACAGCCATTGAAACAGTTTCGTTGGCTGATACTGCATTGAACCGTCACCAGAGCCCTGAACGGACAGATTATCCATAAGGCAGCACCAGTTTGCTTTCGAGTTCGAATTCGATTTCGATCTCAAATTCAGATTAAGTGATGATCCTGATTTATCCGCCGGCAACTCGTCCATTATCACAATAGTTGTATTTGTGCATGTGTTGAAGTGATGTATGTCTGTGCATAAATATAGAAGCAGGGCTGTACGAAAACTATTATCTATTGAGTTTTAAACTTTAAATTTAACCTCACCTTATCTTACCAACTATGAAATAGACTCCTCAAATTCTCAATCTAATGAGAATTTTAAAATGTCGCTTCGAACAAGTTAATATTGCACATAGACATTTAACGCAAAGGCGCCCTCTTTTCCTCACACCCTCACAAAGCTAACTCCGCTCCTGTGCGTTTTGTAATTGATTTTAGTTCTGCCCTAGTTGCATCTCGCAATCCTTATCGATACTGTTATCGCAGGCTTTTGAATGCTCTAGCAACTGCAATTTGCAAACTGCAGCTGCCATAGACATTGAGAGTAAGGGAGTGCTGGGCATGTCGGCTGCATTAAAAGGCTTGACACGATGCACGTATATCAGCGGTGGGCACGCAGTGGCTCCGGGAGCCAGCGGCTGCGGATGACTCCAAGTGTGTCATCCCATTTTCTTAAATGAATAAGCTGTTAATCGGTTAATTCGTTTTTGCTTTATTCCACCCGTGCACATGACGAATGTCATCAAAAGACAGGCTACAAATGCACGTGAACTGTACAGATTAATTTGCGGAAAGTGAGCTCACGCTTAAAAATTAAATCAAAATTTTACATCGAGCTGTACAAATACAAATTTAAATGAATATTGAAAAAAAAGGTATTAACTAATAATTACAACTGTTTTTATGTTAAAATGTGTTTTATTTGTGTTTTAATAATTTATTGTTTCCAGTTTCCAGTTATATTTTAGCTAAAGTAAAAGTTGAGTTGCCCTTTTTTGCCTAAGCTCAGACTTATATCTTAATAATAGCTATTGTTTTAGAATTCTGAGTTATGAATTTCAGCTGCCCATTTTGGCTCGTGTTTGTGTTAAATGCATTTAGCCAAAGCGGTCGTTGGTTTTTTTTTAGCGTTTTTTCGTAGATGTATTGTGTAGATGTATTTGTTTTGTTTTCATGTTTCTTTATGTATTTTCTCTTTTAATAACTTCCCTTATTACTTAAAAAAATAAAAAATTTAATTGAAAATTGTGCAACATTATTGCAAGCCTTGGCTTCGGGGTATTCAATAAGTGTTGAAAAATTTAAAAAATTTGTACTGGATACTTGAAGAGAGCTAACAAAGAAGAACTACTAGGATTACCTACCCCAGTCAGTCCACGAAATTTAAGTTAATGCTCCTGATGTCATTGCACATGCACTAGTATCGATTGGAGAGCAAGGACATAAAAATGTATCGACTCCATCACACTCGTAAGATATAAATTGTAGCAACAAATACAGACTTACTAAATAGATTATTATTGAGTTCCAAACAAAAATAAATATATTTTATTCAAATCTCTTTTTGATTTAATTGATTAATTTTTTTTTCATTTCATTTAATATTTAATATTTTATTATTTTTGTAAGCTATAAATTCGTAAAAATTAATTGATTTTTTTTGTTCGGAGTTGTCCCAGCATATCTATGTTTTATCTATAATTTGTAAGTACTATATAAAGCTAATTCCGAAATTTCGCATTGATATTCCTACGGAAAGTATTTTGGCCGCTATTCCCATACAGCACCGTCCACTGTGCAATCCAGGGTATACTACCCTAAATCTTGTTCTATGGTTCGATCCATCGAACCTAATCTGCTTCATCATTTTGTGGGCTTGTTGCCTTGCGAACAAAATTCAGAATATCGATAACAAATTTTTAAGCTTTATTGAGTTTTTACTATACGAATGCAGATAGACGAATGGGATTGTGTTTGGGGTTTTGCATAAACAGTAGTAGTTCTGTAAAATTCGAAGAGTTTGGCTGTTAATTGAATCGGTTAGGGTATTAATGTATTTGCTGATGTAATGGAAGTTTTACAATCTTGTTTTGTCAGAGCTTGTGTACAAGTCGAGTGAAATCGATGTGAAGCAAAACAAAGTGAATTCGCTTATCAATGACTCGGTATTCGTATGTATGTATTCTAGTCGCTTATCAGGTCGCATTACGATGACGATCGTAAATCGTGTGACGGCAACGGCGACGGCGGTGCTAAGAGGGCGGTCTGGAGGGAGAAATCGGGGGGTCATTTGGGAGTCCAGGAGGCGGAGGAGGAGCAGGAAAAGGAGAAGTAGGAGGAAAGTTCGAGGCTTGTTCGGCCCAAGCACCGATCACGAGTTGAGGCCCCTTCGCGATTCCCTTACTTTCCTATCCGCTCTCCGTATCTCTCTCTCTCTCTCTCTATCTTTTAGTGCGTTTCTCCTATGCTCACAGTGCACTTCGTGAATATGATTTGATGGTCTCAGACTGATTAAGCGCGGGCAATAGCGATATCGACGATAAGACAATCGATGGCACTACCAAGTGACAGGGCATAGATTCAACAAAACCGCTGACCAACGATCGACGAGAGTCACCGCCTCAACGTCTTCCCGCCTTGCCACGCCCACACACCCATTAATTATGGCCCAAAGCATGCGACCTGCTATCAAGAAAATATTTTTGGGTAGAATCAGTTTTAATATCGTTTACTGAATAAATTAGGCGTACAGTGCGAAAGGCCTGCACAGTGGGACGAGCACAGTAAGAAAATATGTGAACTCAATAATAGAATTATACATTTTATTTTTTTGTTCATACATTTCTTGCTAAAAACAGGTTAGAGTATTGCTTTTGATTGATAACCTCTTTGATATTTCACAATTAAGCTGGGCACACTGTGCGACTCGCTTCTCCAGCAAATACATTTTTAAAAATATTTTTATTAGACAGAGAAATGTGTTACATTTGAGATTATATCGAATTATTTGTTATCTGTGGCACACCGACCGCAAATACTCCATCGGAAATTTTAGTAATATAATAATTAATTAAAAATAACATTTAATTAATGATTAATTAAATGTAGTTAGATCTAATAATCTAAGAATCAGTAATTATTTCAGCTTAAAGCGAATACTGAGCAAATTTCATACAATTCTGCTTCCATAAGTCGAATTTCTTCTTAACTCGAACAAAAATATTGTCTCGTACTTCTGTAAGTCGAATCTTTCGGGTAAATTCCCAATAAAGTTTGAATTTTTTTGTCGTTTCCATTTTATGCTTTTGTTACCGACTTGCTTGAATATGTAATATTGACGTAAATTAACATATGGTGATGCCACAATGATAAAATATTGTATCAACAATTACTTAGGCTTCTGAATTTCCTATAGGAAAGATGTTCCTAATGTACTTCTTAGTCAGTGCTTCAGTGCAATATTTTTTATTATGACACCATCAAGTGTATTAAAATGATGTTCGTCTTAACAAATATTTAAACTTATTTTTTAAGAAATTCGAAACTGGACAAAAAAACGTAAAGTATCTGAAAAATATGGTATCTCATCGAAAACAGTTTTCATTATATTAAAAAAATGGAAAATTAATTGCGATGTCATTTGAATCTGCAACTTCTTTTGGATACAGCAAAAGAACGATGAAATTAATTTTTGGTAGTATCGACAGGTCTTGAACAAAGCGGAATTTTTTTGTTGAAAATAAAAGTTTGCAATTTGAAATGTTTTTGTGATTCAATAAAATTGTAGTTTCTTTTAAAAAGTTAAAAAAAAAAATTCCCTTACGTGAAGTCTCCATAACTCGAAAAAATGGTGATTCGAGTTAGGGAAGTTCGACTGTATTTAGATACATATGAATTAAATTTGTAATATTAGCAGTTGAAAAAATTCGATAATTAAAATTAACACTAATTCCAAGCTTCCCCCCCAAACCAGCTGTAACCCTCCTCGGCAAGGAAAAAATCATGTTACGAAGCGTTAACGGTTCGAAAATCGGTGTGATAAGAGCCTCTAATTTGAATCTGATTGCGTCGACTGCGTTGCTCTCTCTGCCTCTCTCGCGCTCGCAGTGATAAGACAAAGACAGAATGAGAGAGAGGGAGAGAGAGAGAGAGAGCAAGCATGTGAGAGAGGGAGCGCAGTGATAGCGAGAGACTTTCGTAGATTTGCGTCGCTCGCTGAACATTTTTATAATTCTTTTCATTTTAATCGGTCGCATAACGACAACAGCAACGGCTGCGTCCACTCCAGCATTAAGTTCTGGAAGAATTCGACCTCCGTACTAAACTCCATTCTAAAAACTCGGCAAAAGAATCCAGCTAGACAAATACAGTTTCAATTGCCGTTAAACGCTACTGTCGGCAACTCTTAACATACATACATACATATATAAATTCTTATATGTGTGCAAAATTTTTTTGTTAAATTTTTTTTCGATTTTTGAAACCTCGCTTTATTTCAAGCTCACGACTTTAGTTTGAAATCAGCAGTTCTGCTGCGCGCATCGAGTGTTAAGTGTTAAGTTCTCAAAAAAAATAAAATAAATTAAATAAAGTTCACAGTAAAAAATAAGTCAAGAATTTAAATAAAAAAGTAAAAGTGCAACAATTAAAAAAGAAAACATAGTTTAAATAAGTTTCTAAATTATAAGATTCAACTTCAGTTTCAGTTTTAAACACAGACTGTAAACAGGTAAGAACTAAAAATAAAACAAATAATTAAAATAAATAAAAAAACATGAGGAAAAATTACAAATTATAATTAAAAAATTTTAAGTTGAAGCGCTTTCTAATTCCAAAAACACAGCAAATATATAAAGTAAATATGTGTGTGTCAGTGTTGGGAAAGTGCGTGTGGGGGAGTGTGTATATGTATGTACGATAAACAAATTGTAAGCGTCCCTTCACTGCAGTTGGTTGGGAGAGCTGAGTACTTATGAGTATTATCGATAACACCAAAGTTGGCGCTTTCACCCTCCATATAAAATTGTGGCAAATTTGATGGAGGATGGCAATGAACTTGTTAAAGCGATACGACCAAGTCAAGAACAAAGCAAAAGCCGTATATAAAATGATAGAACAAATATTCGAGACGCGTCATTATAAGCATGCTAAGTATATAATCTTCTCATACATATGTTTGTATGTACATATGTATATCTTATCTTAAGTTCCGAACTTTAAAATAAATAAAAGTTACAAATATCTTTTAAGTTTACTCAAATGAAAATCGAGAACATTTTTAAGTTAAATGATTTTAATATGACCTATAAATATGGTCCTGACTAATCTAAAAATATATAAAGTGGAAGATCGCAATTTTCAATTCAAATTGCGTAAATATTAATGAATTCTCGAGTAATTGCAATTGTTGCCATTGGGTCAATCGGGCTGCCCCAAAGGATACGGGAGGGGTGGGCGTGGTGGGAGGGGTGGTAGGTGAAAGGTGGAAGAGGGCAAAGTGAAATGAAGTGGCGTTAAATCAAAGCCAAGGCCAAAATAATTAAATTGGCTGACCGCACAATTCGAGTGCATTATTGAGACAGACGACGTTAAAATTAATAAAATGCTAATTAATGTTATCTGTAATGAACAAAGTGCAAATCCGACAGTGCGACAGAGACAGACATACAGACAGACAGACAGACAGAGATAGCTAGACAGACAAAGAAAAATGCAGGTGATTGAAGCACAGGAATTGCAACAACGACATTCTTTTATTGTTGTCCCCGAAGACTTTTCCGCCCCATATACAGTTAGTCAAGTAATTGTTTTCACTAATTAAAAAACCGTTCATACACATTATAGTTGTTTATGGTTCTTAAAGTGAGTTATTCAGTTAGTTTGTTTTAAATAAAAAGTCAAGAATATATGTATGTAAATGTTGAAATTTCGCAAAATATTTACTTGACTAACTGTGTGTCGTTTCATTTTATATTCATAATCATTTTCATTGCTTCCTCAATTTTCACAACAACAACAAGTCAAGGAAAGAAAACTTTTGACAATAATTTGTGTTGTGGAGGGGGGGGGGGGGGGGTAACCTTGACGTGCAATTGTAACGGTAATTCGCATATTGCATGCTTACTTACTTTTCTCTTTCTCTGTCTCTGTTTCTGTCTCTGTTTCTGTCTCTGTCTCCCTCTTTCTCTTTTTTTACTTTCATTTTTCCTAAGCTTTTTGGCACTCAAGACATTGTTGTTGACATTTTGTTGATTTGTTTATTTTGGGTTCAATGACTTGCAACAACAATAACAACAACACAAAACAATATAAACTAAACAACGCAAATGCTTCCAAAAGCTTCGTCAAACAAAATGCAATTGCACTTCCAATATACTTCTCCCCCTCTCCTTTGTTGGTCTTGACAATTTGCCATTTTTTATTATTCCCTTGCATTGGGCATCATAATCGTGTCACGAAATGTGTATCGAAATAATGCAATTTGTTGTCATAGAAACAGTCGCTCAAAAATCAACGCTTCACATTAAATTCTGTGTTGTTTCTCACTCGAAAAATTATTAAAAGACTAGTTAATTATCATACAGTTGCCATCAGCTTACGGTTTCGGTTATTTTCGCTTTAAAGTTTTCGGTTATCGGCTTTTGCAAAATTTTTGTAAATCGGTTATGAAACGGTTACCGGCTTTTTATATCAAATAAATTAAAAATGTTAAAGATATGTTAATTTGAAAACAAAAAAAAAAAACATTTTTAAAATTGAAAACTGTTCAATGAGATCAATTTATGAATCAGAAATAAAATTCATAAAAATGTTTAAAAAACGATGATTACACAGTAACAGCATAATTAAATTTTACGCTTGACCGAATCGGTTTGTCAACAGTTATATCGGTTGGAATTAATTCAGATTTTCAGTATCGGTATAATAAAAAGTTTCTAACATTCCTTTTTTTTTAAATATTTAAATAGTGTGTTTTGGGAAGAACTTGAACAATATTAATTTATATTAAAAGTTTTTTTTTTTTGAAAATCTGCAGTGATCTGAAAGGGTATTAAATCTTCGGTGTTTGTTTTTATTTGTTCGTGTGCACTTTGGTTTAGGGATAGGTCAGAAAGTCGGTTGACACACCCCCATCCCATAACTAGCAGCACCCTACTCTGAGTCACCCATTGCCATCTCCCAGCAAGCCCCTTAGATAAACCCAAGCATTGCTAACTCCGAAGTTGTTATCACAAGAGAGAGAGAGAGAGAGAGAAAAAGAGAGAGCGACGGAGATAAAGAGAGAGCGTCTAGTATCAGACATTGACTATAGACTATATTTCCTTAGAGACTTCTGCTTAAATAAACCCTATATTGTTTTGAACTGTGCTACATAATTTCTTTCTCTAGAAGAGATGGAACTTTATCACAAGGTTTGACAATTGATGTCGTTAACACTCGTCAGTCTGATAATGTTTAACGAAGCGCCAATGACTTTAATGGCATTTAATATGGAAAGTTCTTGACTTTATATTTTCACTTTTGGATATTGGAAATGTTTAATTTCTATTTATTTACTTTCTCCTCTTTCATATCATACGAGTACATATATAAAATTTAAACAATTCTTTACTTTTAAATAGCAGAAACTTAATTACAAATAATAATTCAAGCAGAAAATTAATTACAAATAATAATTCAAATTGCAGTTTGCATTTCTATTGCTAATCGGGTCAGTGACTTTCCTTCAACATCTAATTATACATATCTATTTACATTATTTTTGTACAAAATATTGAGGACTCAAAGATAACTGTTCTAGGATAAGCAATGTGGGTACTTTGTGCAGTATTTTATTCTTCACAGTATCAAACCAACATCGGTCTAGAAAAATTAAAAAACATACAATGTACTCAGATTACATAAAAACTTTGTTTTTTTTTCACTTATGACTAATATAATTTACCACTGTCGTCAGGAAACTAATTCATCTGATAGAATTGAATATAGTACATGTTTATTGTGGTTTAAATTTACTTAACTTTCAAATTTGTTGATATTTTTCAGGTCACATTAAGCTTAATTTAATTTTTAATTTTCATGACGTTACATACTATATTTATTTATTTTTGCTGTTGCTTATTTTAAAAGCTATGATGAGAAATACTGCGGAGCTTTTGATCTTTTGAAATTTTATGTGTTGGCGGGGGCGTTAAAAGTCTGTGATTAATAAAGTTATGAGCGTAACTATCTAATGTGTACATACATATATGTTATATGTGCATATGTATGTATGTGACAGATGATTAGGCTTTTCAAATCTATTGAGTGGGCGTTGCAGAGACATAGATCTCTCTCAATTAGTTGACCGTCACACGCTGCGTATGCGCAATGTTATTATTGTTGCTGAGATTAATAGCAGCAATCTCCAGCAATCTAGACCTACTGACCATATATGTATATACTAAATACATATGTATGTATATGCTATGTATATATAAGTATATATTGAGATTATGATTTTCCTTTTCGAATGAAAGTCATTGTCAATTATTTCTGCTTATTTTATTTACAAACTAAACACAAATTATTGTTATTATTGTTGTCAACGCAACAATTAAGCATGGAGACATTGAGAGAGGAAGAGAGAGGGAGAGGAAGATAGAGAGGGGGTGACAAAGGGAGGTGGCAGGAGTAACGGTACCTGTCGCTTTTGGCAAAACATATTTTAAATTTTAATTGTCGTTAATTGGACAAAGCGCCGCTGCGTGAACTGACTCGTGACTCGTGAGTCGTGAGTCGTGACAGCGACTTGTGAGTCACTTTTGTGAAGCAGGCGCCGTTTCCTGTCATTGTTGTCATTGTTGTTGTTGTTCCCTTTGTTGCTGAGACGCCCCTCGTTTGGTCCAAAACTCAATTCTAATCAAGTTGCCTTTGTTGTTGTGTAAAGTTAAACTTTGTTATTGTTATGTTAGTATTGTTGTTATTGTCATGTTTCATGTAAATATGTGTTCAAATAAATATTGCTGATAGTAGTGGTTAGGCAGGAGGGGGGGGGGGAGGAAGTGGGGAGGGTGGCACTGAAACACTTTTGTTCCCATTACAATTTTCCATTTGCATTTGCATTCAGTTTCCCTTTTAATCGTGCTTATGCTTCTAATACTGCCTGTCTCACTTTTCTCTTTGTCTCTCTCTCACTCTCTCTCTCACTCTCTCTGTCTCGCTCTCTCTCTTTCCCCCTCGATTGACTCATAGCTTGCCACTTTTCTGCTGTTCGTGCATTATCGTGTCATTATCATCGTTTGCCATTGTTGCAACTTTTGCGCATTGTTTTTACTTGACAGCAGCAACAATAACAACAAAATTGAACATTCATACATGTGTATGTAATACATACTATGTATGTATGTACAGTGGATCATTGAATTTTTCTTTTAAAATTGAAAACAGTCTAAAGATTTAGTGTAAGGTGTTTTCTTTTAATTTAATAAAATAACAGTAGGATCTAAACCAGTAACTAACTAACTAACTAACCTCTAACCGGTAAAAACCGATTGAAATTTAAAACTGTAACTGAGACTATAATCGAAAAAAAAATATACCGAAATTATACCGAAACTCTGTACACCGAAATAACCGTTTAGTACCCGGTTCATTTAAAAAGGTGATTTTGGTTTGTCATACATTAAAAAAAAAAATAAATTTGTTTAATGAAATATTAAAAATTTTTAAAATGTAACTAAACTACATCAAATGCCTTTTCTATTATTATTATTATTTTATTAAAATAATTATATGTTTGCCAAAAAATATATTTTTTTGTGAACCGAAACCATACCGGTATTTCAAAACCGAAACATACGAAAACGCGTTAACCGATAACCGTAAGCCTTAAAGCGAACATATCCGAAATCGTAACTGAAACCGATATTCGTTTGGGTTTTTATCCCTGATCTAAACTAATAAACAGAGATTAATGATAATGAAAATAATTGCAATTAAATTTTTTTGATATCTTTAATAGGTTTGGCAACTTTCTGATTTTTAAGTTGTGCCATGCCCTTACGAAAAATAAACATTGAGTCACTGTACATACATATGTATAACATGTAAAGCATTCCTGAGCAAAATGCATACTTACATACATGCATACATACATATGTACATATATGTATATGTATGTTTTTCAGCATGAGGTATTTAAGTTGACGTCAGTTGAAATAATTAAAATTTAAAGTATACTCTCCTCGATGATACGCTGTAAATAGTACTATTACTTAATAATTACATAAATTACATAAATTATGCACCATTATTTTTGTTTTAACTGCTATGTCAGTCAAGTTGTCACAGTAAAAGGAAAGGTAGTTTAAATTCCGTTTGAATGACACAAAACTTTCCGATACCTTCAAAGTTTTTATTTTAAGTTTTTGATATATCATACATAAATTTTTGTTGATTGGTTTGGAAGATATAACCTTTTTACTGAATATATATATTTTTCTTTGAATTGGAATAGCAAAATTTTTTTTAAAAATAATTTATATGTAAAAATTAATATTATTCGTCACAACATTGGATATCAGAAATTTTGGGGCATAAAGCAGTTTTCGTCACTAGACTTTCACCTCGTAAAGAGGTTTTTTTTTAAGTTGATTATACTCGTTCGCATTAATTTCTGTAAGTAGAAGAATACATATTTCAATTAATGGTTGGCTGTCCATCTAAATTTCCGTTTGTAGTGCATTTGAATCACGCCTAAGTCCAAGGGCGTAGGTAGGGTTTGCTAGGGGGGCCGAGAGACTTTGGCTCAGTTTACGATTGTTTTCACAATTCAATGCCCATAAGAATGTTATTATTTTTTATTCATTTATTTAAGTATACCTTTGTGAATATGAATACTAACGCTGGGGGTCCATATACTATATTTAGCTGAGGATGGGCTGATAATCGCAATAGCAGCTATGTATATAAATGAGTTTCATTAAAAATAATGAAACTGTTTTCACTTTATACGCTTATTTTGCTGATCGGGGAATGGAGCATCATGTCACGTCCCCCTCGGAGCGTCTGCGCCCGCGCAGATCAAGAAGTCGCTGATAAGAATAGGTCCATAAAAGTTTTGTTGTCTTTTACTTTTGTTGCTTTCTCAGATTGACAGCGTTACGTGTATTGCCCCCTGTTGTGTGATTGACAAGGGGTTCATAAGGTGGAGTCTCAACCTGATAACCGCCTCAATTCGGTTTCAAGACACAAAAACTAATTACAGTGGCACAAGTCCAAGTCCAAATCAACGCCCAGTTCCATTCCCATTTATAATCATGGCATTTTCACAAGCGGCTATATCGATTTTCATTTAACATTCGTATGAGTTTTGATTCAATTTGTTTATTTTTTTTTCTCAATTTTAATTGAGTCTTTTTGGTTCTTATTATTTTAGGACAATTTTGTAATGTAGGGCATTCAAGATTTTAGTATATAAGGGGGTCAAAAACATTTAACTTACTCTGAAAAGGTGTATTGATTACATTTGTTGAGAGTCTTTATGGCTGTATCCATACTCACATTATATTATTTACAAGGTCTTTAGAGGAATATTGATTGTTAAAAGTGAAGGCTACAAATCAATCAATTCTTTTTTTTTTTCTAAAAATTGGAAAACACTGTCTTTAAAACTACAGTCGAACTTCCTTAACTCGAATCCCCATTATCCAAAGAAAAGATTCGAGTTATGGATATATTCGACTTAAAGAGTTATTTTTCCTTAATTTATTAATTTTGCTGTCACTCATTTAGTTCGAGTTAGAGAGAATCTCGAGTTATAGAAGTTCGAGTTAATCTGTATTTAAGTTCAACTGTATTTTGTTGATTTCTGCCATTTAAATTCAGGGGACCATACAAAACTTACTTAGCTACAGAATACTGTAACCTAAAAGCAGGCTCCAACTTTCTTTATTCGCATTTCTTGGCCTTAGCATAATCATTTCTGACATTATGAAAACTTGAAATTGATATTTGTTCCAAAATATATTTACATATGTTTATTCAGTCGCTATTTTTCGTAATTATGTATAGAAAACAGTTAAAAATTTTGTTTTAAATTAACCATTAAATATATTTTTATGTACAAAAATGCTTCATTTTAGAATCTTAATTTCCTACTTAGTACACATAATCGTTAAGTAAATTCTTTGGAAGTAATTTTCTGAAGAAAATTAAAAATATATTTTTAAACCTCTGTATAATTTAATCACGAGAGGGCATCGTAACTATATATATATATATTCTTGTTCTGGATGGCAAGCTGAATCGATGTTGCTACCTGGATTAAGCTTAGTGCAGACAGCACATAAGTCGGAAATATATAAATTTAAATAAATTTTTCTTAATATTTCCATTTTTTTTTTTAATTTTTTCTAAAAAGTAATTATTAATGGTAAATAAAATAGTTTTTCACTAGCATTACTTAATGCCACTGAAAAATGTTCATTACTTTTCATTTTCAACGCCTACTGTAATGAAAATATTCTTAAGCACTAGTTTTTTCAATGCTAGTGAAATTCGATTTCATTAGCACTACTTTATTCAATGCCAATGAAATGACAAATTCATTGAAAAAGTAGTTAATTAGGAACAACTCTGACAATTATACAGATTAATCCTGAATACATACTTAAAAAATGCATGCTTAAATTAAGTATTTTAAAATTGATTTTAGAATGACTTTTTTTTCTGTGTAGGAAAAACTATTTTATTCCTTTAATATTTCAGCCAATCTCAGACTTAAATTCTACGAAACTTTTTTACTAATCGAAATTGATTCAAATTGGTTTAGTATGTCATAAAGCTGCCATGGGTACGATTGATTTAAAATTTAAGTCAAGTCTGAAAATGTTTGAAGATCTCCCTCAAATTGGCAGGACTCTGCAGTTATTTTCATTAATAAATTTTTTACCGACCGGATATTTGCCATCATTTTCAATTGATTTATTGTGCCTTTAGTGGATGACATGTTTTCTAATTGCCTGCATATTCCATTTCAGTTGCTGTCACCCGCAGTCGTTTTACGTACAACATGCCGCAAAATCCGCTGCCATCAAAGTCGCAGCGCAGTTAGAAAACTTCAATCAGGACACGAAGATAATAGAACCAGAGCGGAGATACAGAAAGAAGCAAAGACCGGTGATAAGAGACGTGAAGAGACGTGAAGAGAGAGAGAGAGAGAAAGTCGCAGTGCTTTCATACATTCCACAAAGGCAACACAATGGTGCACGGTCCGCCAGCACGGAGAAAATCGCAGCAACAGCAACCGGGAAATGGAAATGCAATCTGTGAAATGGAAATGGATTCTATGCCCACGCCCCCAGATGGAGGCTGGGGTTGGGTTGTCGTCTTTGGTTCCTTTATGATTCACATTGTCAGTAAGTGCCACATTCCACAGTCAATTAGCCACACATTGCACAGTGGTCAAAATATGATTTAACTACAATACATTTGCTTCTAAAATTAAATCAACTGATTGATATATCTAATCAGTTCGATTTCTCTCTATACACATACATATGTGTTCTGTAAATAATATTTGTACAGTTAGTGCATAGTTTGATAGTGCTGTTGTATATTCCATATCTGAGTTAAATCAAATACTCATAGATTAACGTAATAAGCAATGAAATGCCTGGTCTTACTTATAATTGTGTACTTTACCTACAAAATATATAGGAGCAATCTTATGGTTTTTTTACCTCAGCTTTAAACACGTTTTTAGGATGGAAATAATCTTAACCAATTTAAACATATAATTTAAATTAATAAAATCGTCTGTGCTTAGTGCACAGATATAGTGCATAGATATAAATACAATAATATTCAATAAGCAATATTATTTAAATGGAAAACGAGCAAAAAATCGGAAAACAAAGTTTTCTTCATGACAAAGTACTAAAAAACAGGAATAATAATTGGTTTTATTGGCCACTTTAACCAGATTATCATATCTGTAGACAAGTACGTGTATAATCTAATATACGTATACTTGTAGAGCTCTATCAAAGACCACACTGATATGATTAGCTAAAATGATTTCAAGCATTACTATTAATGTTAATGATAAACATCAGTCTTGAATTTCATGGGTTATCTTTGGCTGGCAACCACTGTGCGTTGATTTTGATTTTTGATTTGAAGTAGCGCATATTGCCGACGATGATGAATAACGAAAAGATTCTGTTTTTAGCTGCCTGGTAACTGGTTTTTTTTTTCTAACTGCATTCATAAATTTATAAAATCCAACACCTTGACCGCCTTATGCCCCAATCCCCCCCCCACAACCCACGATTTTACCTTCTCCTCCTTCGCCATAAAAGTGTGAAAATCCAAACATTGTTGTTGTATCAGTCGTAAGTCATAAAACGTTAGTTAACTGTTGATTTATAATGGGGAACAAATTTTTATAGACACAAATGTAATGGACTAGAGTAATACGAGTACATAATATTTAATTGGCTAATTGGACAAGTGGCCGACCACTAATCTTATCAATCGGTTAATTGCCCCGGCCATAAGAAGCTCCAAATTGTGGTATCCTATCTGGGTTAGTTTTGAACCATATATAAATTCCATAGGTAGCATTGCCGATAACTGAAAACATCCACAACAACAATAACAACAAATTCTCTTAACCATTATAAATTGCGCCCTAAACTGATTTGAAAAACCAAAAATTATAGATTTTTTTTTTAATGGGTGTAAGTCACTTTTACCTTATTTTCGCCCAATTTTCTCTAAAGTTTGCACGATATTTAAATTTTAACACTATTTTACCAGCTACCTAGTTCAACTGAAAGTTATGGGATAACTCAACTTTAGCGTAAAACTCTCAAGTTATTGCTTACAGATGTTCCAGATGTTGAGCGTCCGCATAAGCTAGATTTTGAGTAAAACAAAGCTAGAAATACCTAAAAAAATGTATATATAAATATGTATATACTGGAAATCAAGATGCAACCAAAATCAAGAAAATGTACAAAATCATTAGGTTTTTAAATCTGACTAAATTAGGTAACACTTAAATATGGTTTTTTTTTTAAACTAGATTAACATAGTATTAATATGGCGCAATCCATATTTGCGAAATTAAAAAAAAATATATTTATAAAAAAAGACTTAAAAAAAACCGTATGCATTAAGTGCATTTTTTTGCGCAATTTTGTTTTTACAATATTCTTATGACCACGTCTTTAAAATATGCTAGATTTATGGCTATTAGCCATTTGCAAATATTCTAAGCTAGATCCAGCCTGAAATAAGCAAATCAGGCAGCACTGCTTACATATGCGTTGAAATATGTTAACTTTTTCGTATAACGGTGAGTTAAAGTGATTCGCAATTTTAGAATAGGTAAAAAAAACTTTGCTCATTGCTTACGTTAATCGTCAACTTAGTTAGTTGATGCCTTTGTATGTTAGCTACCTTAAAAACACACAAACATAAAGATGAGACAATTAGCTGACCTTTTGAAATTTTATTCATAAACTTAGCGGATGGCATGACGTATTCCTTTGGCATTTTCTACGAGGAGTTTCTGTCGTACTTCAACGAGGGCAAAGGTTACACTGCCTGGATAGCATCCATAATGGTAGGCATTACCTTCTCCTCAGGTGAGTCTAGCAATGATTATCTCGCCCATGCTGGATTGTAAAAGTGTGTTTTTGTTTTTGTTTTTGTTGTTGGTGAGCAGGCCCCATCAGTTCGTCGTTTGTGAATCGGTACGGTTGTCGGGCGGTGACCATTGCGGGGGCAATTCTGTCGGCGGGCTGCATAATTGGCAGCATGTTTGCCCAGAATGTGGCCACGTTAATAGTCACCATTGGCTTTGGCACCGGCCTGGGATTCGGTCTCATCTATTTGCCAGCGATTGTCAGTGTCACACAATACTTTGAGGCGAAACGTTCCCTTGCCACGGGAATCGCCGTCTGCGGCTCGGGATTTGGCACCTTTGTCTTTGCCCCCTTGACGGAGACGCTCATTGCGAACTATGGCTGGCGTGGTGCGATGTTAATCATTGGCGGTCTAATGCTCAACTGCATCATATTTGGCGCCATGTTCCGGCCATTGGAGGCGCCACAGCCCAAAGCATGCAAACAGCCCAAAAAGGCGACAATTAAAGATGAAAATGCGACGCCCGCTGAACTGGAACCGCTCAAATCGAAACCAGTTACGGATCAGTATCTACAACTACCCCAACGTCCAGATGCCACACCTATCGATGGTGCGGGTGGCAACGGACTCTGCCGCTCCAATAGCGTGGGACACAATCTCAAGCCGGGTCTGGTAAGTAAAGGCACATCTAGTTGGTACACAGAAAAAAAGCCATTCTAAAATCAAGTTTAAAATACTTAATATGAATTTTTAATTTTATTGAGGATTAATCTGCATAATTATGCCTGTATCAGAATTAAAATGGCAAAATAAACAAAAAATTCCCGTCATTAATAAAAAAAAAAAACAAAAAATTAAAAAAAAACGTTAAAAAAACATTTAAATTAATAAAAATTTTTAGCCCGAATAACACAATTTCAGGATTGAGTTCGGTATTGAAAAAATCAGGTATTTCATACTTGGTTTTAGAAAATCCGAGATTACCTCACTTCTGACAACGTTTCGGATTGAATTCGGGCTAAATATCCCGGATTTTTTTTTGTGTACCAACTAGTAATGTAAAAATACATCGATAAATCGACAGCTCGATTTTCGCTGAACCGACTTAAAGTATTTTAGCTCGAACATTTATTGACCATACAAATGAAATCCAATTCAAACAAGTGGGAAAGGCTATATATAGTCGAGCTCCCGACCATGATGAAACTATAACAGGGTATTTTACTCGCGCGACGTGCCCTCTTTTTTGGGGCCACAGCGCCCCGAAAGAGCGCGAGTACATCACCTGGTTATAATTTCATCATGTTCCCGTCTATAGGTTACCCGTTTCTATTTTTTATTGCATGCTTTTAGGCACTTGCATTGCTTAAAAATTTTAATCCGCCATTACCACCTTTCTATTTGTCCGATCTTGTTACGATTGTGTAGGATGATAGGTAATAATAGTAGTAAACTGTAAGAGATAAAAAAATCCTAATATCTTGTGTGTGTGGTGGATTTTCGCGATTTACGGTGGCGGAAAGGGGCGTGGCAAATTTAATTTAAAAATAATACGTATTCTTTTAAAAAAAAAACTCGTTTTAAAGTAACTTTATTTAAACATCGACATATCGGTATTATTTGCTGATATATCGACAACTCGATTTTTTTATTCGATTTAAACTTGATACATACTTAGTTTGGATTTCAATCGTCAGTATGAACTGTACATACAACTGCTGAGCTTTTACTTTATCCATTCTGCAGAACAATAACTCAAATGGATTGGGACTGGTAAATGGACACGCGTTGTCATCCACCACGACGACGGTGAAGAGTAACAGCAATGACGACATCACGCGGACATTCGCCAGCCAACCGCAGTTGATGCCGCTCCGAGATTCGCATCGGGAGCACAGCGCCAGCGGTACCATGTACCGACCCGATGCCCTTTACCAGGTGAGATCAGTTGCCGTGCTCGTAGTGACATGGCGACTCACATGGCATCTCCGTTTCAGGGCTCGCTGCACAATATACCCGAGTATGCCAGCTCTCGCAATGATCTCTCCCGCCCACGTTCCGGATCCGGCGTCATCAAGCGGTACGGCTCCCTACGACAGAGTCAACCGCTAGGCCAGAGTCAGGTAAGACCCATCTTCCTCTAATTGCAGTCCTATACCTTTTTAAGACATCATCGTTGGTTTCGTTTCGAACATTTATATTTTATTTGAATTTCTGGATTTTTTATTCCAAAATTTTCATTCAAAATTGCGTTTATTTGTTTGTAAACAAAACATTTATTATGATCTTAATGAAGGATACTTAGAAATTATCAAAAAAAAAAAAAAACCATTTCTCCGATATACCGAAGCAGAAATATTCCGAGCAAGAACATATACCCAGATGGATATGTCTGTTAACTAGGCCAGAAAGCGAAACCACAGCCAGCTCAGGAGCTTGTAGAGCAGATAGAGACGGAATGCGGCGTAGATGCATTGCTTGCTATAATCACAGATAGAGATAGAAACAGAGTGAAACGGTAAACAAAAAATATTATCAACAAACTGTCGAAAATTAAACTTGAAAAAAAAAAAAACAAATATATATAATTGACAGCTATGTGTGGAGTTGAGGAAAACATTGTAAGTATCCGGAAGCTTACTGAAACCGTAGCCGAAACTGAAATTTTTTAACTAAACCTTAGCAGAATAAAGTTAATAGACACCTGTACTTTTTTTAAGTACGGGGTCTAAAAACCGGAATTATTCAAGCCGTAATAACCGTTTAGTAACCGATTCATGCACAACGGTTACTTTCGGTTATATCAATAGTTAAATTATATTTTGCTGTTAATCTGTAAACGTCGTTTTTAAAACTAATTTTGGATTTTCATTCAATATTTGATTTGAACGAAACTTCCATTGAAAAAAAATCTTTTTTAAAATCAGAGTATTTTGTGAACCAACATCACATTAGTATTTTTCAAACCGATACAAATAAAAAACCGTTAACCATTACGAAGCCGGTACCCTAAGATATTACGCAACCGATAGCAGGTATCCAAAATTCGAACTATTCGCTTCGGTTTGATACCGTAACCGAAATCGCACCGTAAACGAAATTGTTCGAATCGAAATAACCGTTTAGTAACCGAATTGTAAATACATTAAATTAAATTCTGCTATTAAGGCGCAATCATCGTTGTTGAATTTCTTATTTTTGATTTGAATACTGATCGCATTAAGTAGCAAACCTTTTTTGATTGGGAGATAATCAGATGCGAAAAGACGAACCAAAAAGTATCAGAAAAAGTGTGAGAAACAATTGAGAAGTCACAGAAGACGTAATGGGAACAAAGTTTACTAGAATAACTTTGGGTTACGGGAACTACTTACATGCGCATGATAAACTGAGCTCGGCTCAACGTGCTCGGATCCTCGTTGAGCAGATCGTGTCGAATGCTGACTAACATATTGTTACAGGCGGAGACTAAACGTTCCGTGGAATCAGCATATTCATATTCATCCCATACATCGAACTCTGTGCTGTAATTAGGGTCAGTTGGGTTTATCTTTATCTACTGAATTCGCTTACTTTCTGTTTAGCCGTATAATGTCAGCGATATCTGTTGTGCCGGGACTGTCATAGTTGTTGAACATGAAGGGTTTCATCACCTCGAGCGTGTGATAACTTTTTCTCATGATGCTCATGAGGGCGGGTGGACGTCCGAAGAGCATTAACAGTAGGTCAACAATCAAAGCGGGCAAAATCTGTTTGGTGAACACCAGGAACTTGTAGGCGAAACGATTTTCCGTATAGTGACATCCGGGAATCATGAGATTCTTAAGGAGTGCTCCATTATACCAGAGATTCATGTTATCCATGCGTTCCGCCATTTGGATAAAGGTGTGAGGTATGTGCGTCTTGGAGGATGTCTGATATACCAGCAACTCTTTAGGCGGACTGCCAAGCAGCAAAGTAGAAAGGAACTAGCAAAAGTCTTGCAATTGATAGGCAGGAATTACTCACCCATTGCGGTAGGCTTCATAGCCAGCCTTGGCATAGTAGCACAATCCCTTTATGCCCATATCCTGTGGCGTTAAATCCAGGTGAATGTCACGTCCAATGTAGACGGTCTTCAGCAATCCAGCACCCACCAGCGAGAACAGACCCATGGCACCCATCAGGGAGGGTGCATAGCCCGGCAGAGGTTCACGTACAGAAAAGAGCACTGACCGAAGCGTGCAAAGTTGATAAAAGATTCGGTATAATGTGCTAAGCACTTACCTATGGAAGGACGGTAGACAATCACTGGCAGGCGCTTGTGATAATCGTTGATCAGAGACTCGCCCAGGTTCTTGGTAAAGGTGTACGTATTGGGGAAGCCCACGGTCAATCTGTGGAAGGATCGTTTACAAACAAGGATGGAATGTTATTCTCTATCTAAAGCAAATAGTTTAGCAGAATATCGCAATTAATAGACATAATAAATATTAAAAGAAAAAATATCTCGGACGACTATCTCTCCGACATATATATCGATAATGATCAAGATGTACACACTTATTATACTCCAAGCACATGGTGTATGCAGTGATTACATTTAGTTCATATACTTGTTTTGAAAAGCAAATTCTACGTTTGCCTAACAGTTCGAATGATAGCTTCATAATTTGGTAACTACAGCGATGGCCATTTTACACAAAAAGTGTTTTTTTTGCCAGATTCAAAAAATTATAAAAAATACTAGCGAAGAGATACAGTTGAACTTCCATAACTCGAACTTCTATAACTCGAAATTCTCTCTAACTCGAACTAAATGAGTGGCAGCAAAATTAATAAATTAAGAAAAAATAACTCTTTAAGTCGAATATATCCATAACTCGAATCTTTTCTTTGGATAATGGGGATTCGAGTTAAGGAAGTTAGACTGTATTTACAAAAAAAAAGGTTTTTGCAGTCACTATTTAAATTTTTTTAATGAAACTTTCTGCATCAAAAGATTTTTTTTTTAAATTAAGGAAAAAAGTTGAAAAATTAGACGTTTACAAAAATTCAAAAATTTTTATTTCTACTTTTTCAACTTTTTTTCCTTGATTTAAAAAAAAATATGTTTTGATGCAGAAAGTTTCTTTTGTATTGTATCATTCAAAAGGAATTCAAAAGGAGTTCAAAATTTGACTAGAACTAACTTTAAAGGATGCCAAAATACTTTTGGCCACCTTTGTAGATCTTGAACAAATTTAGTCAGAATGTATGAAACATCATTAGAAGAAATAACAAATCTTATAATATCTATTCTTGATTTTAAGTTTCATCATATCTATTGTATAGTAATCATATCGAACTTTGATTTTGAACCGATTGGTTCTACGGTAGTTGGATGGACATGACTTTAATTATTTGTCTCATCCATAACTTGAACTCGAACTAAATAAATAACAAATCTAATACTATCTCTTATTACAGTATTTTGAACCGATTGCTCCTACGATAGCTAGATGGACATAACTTTATCTAATTGTCTCATTCATAACTTGAATTTGAACTAAATCGAGTGGCAATAGCGTTTACTAAACTTAAAAAGAGAATTCCAAAATTCGAGTCCAATCCATAATTCGAACATTTTCTTTGGACAATGGTGGTTCGTGTTAGGGAAGTTCAACTGTAGTTTATTGCGTCTGCTACGCTTTATAATTTTCTCTGAAAAGATACTGAAATTGTGGACTCACTTGGAGGTGAGCGCATCCAACACACCATCGTCCTTGATCTCGTCCAATAATCGCAGACAGACGCGCCAGTCCATGGGCGAGGTATAGTACTGCAGGGGAGTCCAATATGGGAAATGTATATGCAATTAAAAAATGAATGGGGTAACCGGGTAATTGGATAATTGGGTAATTCACCTTGGGCTCGACGCGCTTTAGATAGGTTTGGCTAAAGAACGTGGAGACATGCACAAAGATGCGCAGTTGATGCAGTTGCTCGGCGAATCGGAGGGCCTCGAGGGTGCCGCCTACGTTGAGCTGAAGTGCCACCCGGAGTGGCTCATCGAATCGAACGGTGGCGGCACAATGGAACACTATGGAGACATCCTTCATTTGGCGATGGTAATCGGGTGAAATGCCCAGACGTGGCAGGGATACATCGCCCGGTATGGCAATCAGTTTGTTAACCTCGTCGGGCTTCTCAATTCGCAACACTTGAAATATCTTCGCCTGACGCAGTTTCTCCAAACGCTGCTCGGCGCTCAGTTGTTTCTTGGAACGGAGTAGGACATAGATCCGCTTCACATTGCAGGAACGGAGCAGTTTCTCGATCAGAGCCTTGCCCACGACACCCGAACCGCCGGTGACAAAGATCTCGCTGTTCTCATAGAATTCCTCCAGTTGTGCCATTATTGCCAATAGCTTCCGCTCGTGTTAATCGCACTGTGCACACTGACAGACTAATTACCATCGACAGTGGTGCCCCCGAAGTATTGACACCCAGTTGCGCAATTCGCTGTGCACTCGAAATTATTCATTATTCACTAGATCATCGGTCAACAAAAATGGCATAATCCACTTACATACCCATATGCAAATCGACGTTAGAAGGAATACCCATCCAGCCTTACCCCTTCCCCTAAACCATAAGCGCTTCTATATTCGCACACTTCGAAAAACAATCAAGTTCTTCGTACGTAAACCGTAAACCGGGGATATTCAAGTACAAATTATTTTGAAAGCTTACTAAGTTCGGATTTGCACAAAAATATCTCATTTTAAGTTCGCTTTTTGCAATCCCGTTAATTGTATAATCAGACTTTTCTCGGATATTTCAAGTAACTTTTGGTATTCATTAAGATCTGTATAACAGTAACAAAATTATATACCTTTTATTCAGGGTGATTTGTAAACTCAAAGTCTGATTTTATTTAAATGCATGAAGCAATGCTTGCTCCATGGTGTGCAGATGTGTCAAGAGATGCGGCCAAGGGCGTCGGCAGACGGGGGCAGGGGGGCCGTTGCCCCCCTACACTCATCATTTTAAACTGTTCAGCTTCTGAAATCGACCCAGAGTAGTTATTTAAACTTGAAAAAAATATTTTGGCCCCCCCATTTGAGAATTTTAAAACAGATGAATGACAGAAAAAATGTACTTGTCTTTAGTTTAATAAATGCTCATACTTAAGATGATTTCCATCTTGAAATATAGTAGATGTAGTAGACAGCAAACTTGCATTTTAAGAACAAATCTTAAGTATAAAGAAACTTTTGCTTCTGAATTTATTTCAACCATTTATTATTGCTAAATATACGTTTTGTATGAAAAGGAGGAAAAAAGATCATGTTTAAAATACTTTTTGTATGAAAAGGAAGAGAAAAGGGTTAAAGTAGTCATGTTTAGCAATTTTCAAAAGATCTTAAAAAATACTACCGAAGAGATTTTTGAAAATTTCAGTCACTCGAAGAATTGTTTGAAGAATTTTTGCATCTAAACATTTTTTGTTTGTGACCGAGGAAAAAAGTTGAAAAAGTAGACTTATACAAAAATTAAAATTTTCAATGGGTACTTAATAAGTTAAAGAAATTTTTGTATCATTCGAACGGAGTTTAAGTGAATAAAAGATTAAAATAAAAAAACCGCGTCAAAACATCAAATTTGACAAATTTATGGTGTATGAAGACATTAGTGGTTCACTGTAATTTGACAAATTTATGGTGTATGAAGACATTAGTGGTTCACTGTACCTAATTTTAGAAGGGCATATTTTTCTGAGTGTACCCCTGCCCGATTCCCGTACTCCTCTTTTCCGTTCAACATTTTCGAACTGAAAAACCAGTCGCGACGCTTCGTTCACATAAGATAGCCATGCTAGACGCACAAAATTCGCCCTTGGGACATGAACTAGTTTAGGTGAATTCCAATAGCTACTTAATGTTGAACTAGTTCAACAATTGAACTTTCCACTTAGTTTAAGGTAGTTTCACACTGATAACTTGTTCATTTTAAACTCCTTTACAATGTACATACAGTTTGTCAAGAAACACTTTACACACCCTAAAAAATGTAATATCTTGACTTTAAATAAGAAAATAATAACTTATATATATATATTTGGAAAGGTCGTTCAAATTCCGTTCGAATGATGCAAAAATTTCCCATTAAGTACCCATTGAAAAATTCGAATTTTTGTAAATGTCTACTTTGTCAACTTTTTTCCTCTATTTTTCGTAAAAATATTTTTGATGCAGAAAAATTCTTTAAACAATTCTAAGAATGACTGAAAAAAAAAAAATTTCAAAAATATTTTTGTTCGGCTGAACATTTTTTTTTTGGTTATGGTTTTAGTTAAATTTTTAAATCGGGTTTTGCCGGTTAAAGTTTACGGTTTGGGTTTTAATCCCAGCTTAGAAGAGAAATAGTTTTTTCAATATATTTTAATTACCTAATATTGTATTTCGCAATCAGTTCACTTAATCACAGAAGCTGAAACTGATGAATTGAATTGACAATAAGAAGAAAACAAATTAGCTCCCAAAATTGAACTTATTTTTTTTTTTTTATTTATTATCAGGAACTGACCAAATGCTGTGGGTGCATCACCTGCTCGAAGGAGACGCGCGACACGTTCGCCGAAATGATGAACTTCTCACTCCTGAAGGACATCATATTTGTGATCTTCTCCGTCTCGAATTTCTGCACTAGCATCGGTTTCAATTTGCCATATCTGTATATGGCCGCCCAGGCGAAGACTCTCGATATTTCGAAGACAGACGCCAGTTATTTAATCGCCTCCATAGGCGTTGCCAACACCGTGGGACGTATCATCTTGGGCTACATTGCTGACAAGCCCTGGGTGAATCGTCTGCTCATCTACAACGTCTGTCTCACTGCCTGCGGCATAGGTAAGTTGAACCAGTTTACATATTGGAAGTATTCTAATCCAATATAAGAGAAAAGTCTCGAAGATAGTAGGCTTCCTAGATAGGTAGATGCTGATTGCATATTATATATTCTTCATACCCAGTTGAATTTGAATTAACTTAATTGAAAAATACAAATTAAATGTCTTCATTAATAAATAATAATAGTGAAAAGTAACCTCTTTGGGAATGAAAAATATTTTTTTAAACTTTTTTTTTAAATTATATTCAATATATATACATAGTTTCTTTTAAGGTCAATACAGTTATTCCAGCGATTTTTTAACCTTTTGAATCAAAAGTTGTGATCCCGTCCAAAAAGTAAACGTATACAGTTCTAATTTTTGTGTGACATACATCTGCACAGAAAAATAATATCATATAATATTTATTTTAATTTTCAAAAAATTTGAAGCACATAAAAAAACAATTCGATACATATTTTCTCCATACGAAGTTAAATATTAAAATTATAAATTATTCTTTGGTCTATTGCAAACGGGTTATAAATACCCTTGTTTATTCCATAGTGCAATAGAAAAATTTTCAGAATCATTTACAATAATTAAATGACATTGTATATTTTACATTTTATCTTACATACGAATTGTAAGGTTTCATTTTTATTGAAATCCATTCACAATAAGCACAAGGTAACATAATGCCTTTTTTTATTAGCGTATCCTTTTGTCCTCACTGAACACTCGAATACATGTGTACATATGAATTTTTGACTTGCAGCCACAGCGATGGTGCCACTGTGCACGGACTTCAACTCACTTTTGCTATACTGTTCTGTGTTTGGGTTCACGATCGGCGCTTATGTGGGCCTGACATCCGTAATACTCGTCGATCTGCTCGGCTTGGATAAGTTGACCAATGCATTTGGCCTGCTGCTGCTATTCCAGGGTATTGCCAGCTTCATTGGCGCGCCCATTGGCGGTAAGATAAGCCAGAAATTGAACGCATCGAATATCGGTAGAGGTTAAACCTATTTCGCTATTTTTTTGGCTTTTCAGGCTGGATGTATGACCTAACGGACTCGTATACGCCTGCCTTCCTTATGGCTGGACTGATGATAGCCCTCAGTGGCCTGGTCATGTTTTTCATTCCCCCCCTGCAGCGTTATCAGGCCAACAAGGCCGAACAGAAGCTCAACTCGGAGCAGTTGGCACTTAGTTAGTTTCCCTTCCCCCGGATATATTTGGGTAGGGAACTCCAGGGGGTAACAGGATGCGGAGAGCACACATAAAGCTCAACTCCAATCATTGACTTTTTGTTATACAACAATTACGATTATTATTATTGTTAATTATTCTAATTATATATGTACCTAGTTTTCTTTTTTTTGCAATTTTTTATAATAATGAAAAGAAAAAAAGCAAAAACAAAAAAATATTATATATTTTATAAGTAGGCAAAGAGACATTTGTATGTATAATAATAATAGCTATAGTCATAAATTAGTTATAAAAAATAACAAAAACGACGGCATGAAGAAAGTGGGGGAATAAATCAGGGGACAGGAACAAAACACAAGCACGCACAATTTGTACTTGTTTTCTTCCTTTTCTCTTTTGAAAATAATTACGAGTAATTCTGACATTATTATGCTTATAGCCTTATATACAGATCTAGTACAGATATATTTACAAACCATACACATACATACTTATAATTAAAAAGTCTGTGTTTTTTTTTCCGTTGATTTTAGATTTTAGCATACTATTGAAAATTATTTGTACTAATAAATACTATAATTATTTTTTATGACATTAAATGAAATGATAAACAAGAAGAAGACAAAACAGCAGAGCTTTCTACTCATTTTATTGACACTTTTCAATTTCACTATTTGAAATGCTTATTCATGAAAGCATTGAAAGGCCCTCGCCCCTCCACATCATTTACATATTGTAATCATCAGACGTCATAGCGGTATTTTAATTCTCTTATCAGGTCGGTTTTGGTTCCGGCACTTCACATGGATCGTAAGTAAATTAAGTATTTCCAGGATCGAGAACGCGATATTTGTACGTCTTTAAATTAAGAAATAAATGGCAAAAGTTGACATTTTCACAAATGTTTTCTCACGTGTTTAATGCATTTTATCCGCACTATTTTTATTATAATAGACAATCCTTGAAGACTTCTCGTTATCGAATTAATTATAGAAAACAATGCATCGCGAACGCGACGAAAAATGGAAGTCATGTTTGACTTCATTTTGACAAATGCAAAAGTCTTCAAAATGTGGCGAGTAATTTGGACAATAATACTCTTAAACCATAATAAAATAATGTATTTTTGCATGATATGATCATATGATCAGTTTATTTATTTTTCGAATTTTATTAGTAATTTGTAAATCGACATCGCAATCGTGACAATATTTCCATCTAGATTTTTCCAAGAATTTGTTCATAAAATTTTATGCTATATATCGAAAACAGTTCGAAAAACTTGTTTTAAATTAAGCTTTCAATATATTTCTATGAAATAAAATGGTTCATGATACAATTTTGAATATAATCGGTCCATTTTGGAAGTAAATTTTTAAAGAAAATGGGCAAAAATATAGAAAAGTGAATTTATTCGAACATAGCATTTATATATTCATCTTATTGAGTTTCTTCTAGCGTAAATTGCTTAAATAAATAGCCTGAATACATTTTTGGAAGAAAATTTCACAAGATGTGAGTTTTTGATCAATTTTACGTTTTTGGAAGCGGTGCACCTTTTCTGGAAATGGCCATATGTGTATGTATATTATACATATATATATTGTAAAAAATATAAATATAAATATAGTTTATTTACTTTTATTAAAACAAAAATTAGTTAAATAAAAATATTAGTGAATAATCTATCAGCAATTACTCTCTCATCCTAGTTTGCATACTTTTTTGAAAAATAACAAGAGAACTTTAAATTGGGCACCGCCATTAAAAGTTATAACATTAAAAGAATCAAATTAAAAAAAAAAAACTTGGATGATTAGGATAACTTTATATAGAAAATATACTTTTTTTGGTGTAAATTTACAACACAAAAAAAAGTATATTAAATAATACAATAAATATTAAAACCCAAAACTATAAAAATATACCAAAAAAAGAAATATTAGGATTTTGATTTATTTAGATATTTTCTTTTTTAAACATAAAACTGAAACTAAATTATTTTACAAACTGTTCTTTTAGATCAAAGCTATGCCGATCTCGAATGAGATATCAAAAACCCTCCATTAAAGCTCGCGGTGACGGTGACTTTTTTTATTTATTGCACATTTGGATCGGTCCATGATATTTGTTGTAGATTTTGTTGTATAACTCCCGATAAACTATTTCTTTTAAATTTAAACTACTTATACTTATAAAAATCCGAATATCCAGAAACGATTTAAAAGCTTTAAGCAGAGTTGTATTTTTCAGCTGTCACTCAAAGCTAAGAAAGAAAAAAAGAAAATATAATATTCAAGAGCTCTTTTTTATTATTGTAAGTATACGAGTATCTAATGAGATTACAAAAAAAAAAGGAAACAACAATTTTTACTAACTACAACCGTTGAATCGGCCAACAGCTGAACCCACCAGCGCACACACACACACACACACACACACACATAACAAGAACAACACACACGCACACACATACATACATACAGCTGGAGAGTGGCTCGTCAACTTTTAGCGATCACTGTATCTCCTCCGTGATTAGCTTCTTCAGCGTACATTCGCCAGCGCCGAGCTTATGTAAAATGGCCAATATCTCCTCCCGATAGCGATCCTTGTGGGCCAACTCCTCGGGCGTATATTCCTCAGTGCCGAGTCGTGTCATCCGCCAGATCACGTTCAACTTGGCCTCGATCAGCACATAGTTCGAGGGGGGACAAAACCTTGGACACAGTTCGTTGATGAAATGGATCATGTCGCTAACACTGCTCGTGTTGATCCGATTATTGATCGTGTTCAGGGCAAAATCCTGATAACGTGCCATCTTCGAGTGTGGAAAGACATTCTCGCAGCTAAGACAGCGCCAATCCGGCTGCAGGGTCTTCGTCTGGACGGGTATTACGAGACCCTTGCACCCCTGTTCCCGGCAGAACAACGCTGATAAATAGGTGCCATTCTCCTGAAAAAAGAAAATATGGAAAATTGAGTTTAAATTATTTAAGTATATATAGAACTTTTTTTTGAAGTCAAAACGTGAGGAGAAAAAATAATAAAATAAAAATGTAGCTAATGTTGAAAACCTAGATTATTAAGCCTGTTCCCGGTTTTCACTTTTTATTTGACAGCATTTAGGCAAATGCATTTATTCACATTTTCAATGTCTGAATAAGGTGTTTGATAACTATTCAATAGAGAATTTGAAATTAATGTCAAATTTGAAATTATATGTTAAATAAAACTTATATGTACATTAAGAAAACGGCCCTAAGTATTTGAAAATGTTCGTTTTTCACTTTATTGAACTTAAACTCATCAGCTCAACGTGAAATAAATTCGTAGAAGTTTGCCGAAATTATATTAGAGTAGGTTAAAGAAATTCACTTCGGCAAAATCTTATCGAAAGTGAAAACCGGAACAGGCATGTATATTAATATTTAGATTCTTGAATAAATTTGGAAACACATTCGAGACAAAAACTTCAATTACTACTTCAATATTTCAATTATTTCATACAGACTACAAATGCCTCTTGAGTGCCTCCGATTTAAACACACTTAAAAAAGTTTAAAAAAAATAAGGAAAAGCAACAGGCACTGTACGAGTTGGTTGGTTGAGCTTTAAGGCACTATAACTCAAAATTACAATTTGTGAGTATAACAATAATAATGGATTTTTTTAATTCATTGTGATACGCATTCTTAAAGAAGATTGAATTGCAATATTTCTCTTTATCTCAGAGTGACTATAAGTAAAAAAAATTTTCAGTTGATACAAACAAAATAATCGTTATTGGTTTCCAAACCTTCTCAAACCAAAAAACTTTCAACCACGGCCAATCGATCAATAGTTCGACCAATATTTTCAACTGGCAGCTGCGTGCAGAGTATTTCCTGGTCTAGCACGCTCACAAAAATTAAATAATAATAAGTGAAAATGTCGAACAAAGCGTGTGCTAAAAGCATTTGAATCGATAAGCGATTATTAATTCTACATTAACTCTAAGGTAATTATGTGTAATTCCTATGAAATGACTACATTAGGAATATATGCCCTGTTACACATTTAATGATCTCTTTAGGGTATACTGAACTAAATTTTTTTTTGCACTCACTATTAGAATTGTTTAAAGATTTTTTTTTTCGTCAAAAAAATTTTTTTTTAAAATTCGAGGAAAAGAGTTTTGAAAATTTACTTTTAAATAAATTCGAATATTTCAAAGAGAACTTAATGTGTTAAGGACAGTTTTGTGTCATTCAAACGGAATATAAAGGACCTTTCCATTGATGCAAATATGTTAACGATAAGGGATAAATAAGCCCCCAAATCTCAAAATGCTTGCTGTGCCAATAATTATGCTCGCCAGTGCATTTCATTTTTTATTTTTTTGTATTTTAAAGACTTTCTTAATTTTTAATAGTTTATTACATAAATTTGTATGAAAATGTTTTTAATTTTACAGAAGCTGGCAGTCTGTTTGTCTACTAGTCTATCATATCATTGGTGGTGTTAACTACTGGGTATACCGCTAGTCTATCATTACATTGGTGGCGTAGAGCATTAAAATGTTGTCTTTTGCACCTTTTCGTCATTCTCATATGATATATGCATTTAACTTGTATTTTTGTTTTTTTGAACCTGCCTAAAGGAGTGGGAGGAGGCAGGAAAGAAGTGAAGGGGCGAGAGGGGACGGCAAAGAAGAAGGGGGTAAAGTGGAAGGTAGTGTGGGGGGTAAAACTGTCATACAACTATCAAGTGCGACTGGGAACTGGAGACATTGTGCGTGGCGGGGCGCATGGAAATGACACCCCCAAAACACTTGCCACTTGCCACTTACCCAGCCCCCTCCCCTTGCCCTCCACCAGTTCCGACCACTATCTGGTCGTGTCGTTGTGCCTATGAGCACGGAACAACAGCAGCTGTCTTGACTGTCTCTGGGTTGTCAGTTGTGGGCCTTGTCCGGGTCCGAGTAGGGGTCCGAGTATAGGTCTGGGTCTGGGTCTGGGTCTGGTCATGTTGCACTAATGAGCTCACGCTCATGTTCCCGCCCGACAGACCCCGAGAGAGCGGGGACATGACAAGCGGGTTGGAGGGTTATCGGTTGTGAGGTATTCAGTTCTGCATCATCAGAGCAAGTTCATGCAAAAATCAAGCAACTAATCTAATTAAGCGCATTTTTGTCATGTCTCTGCCAAATGCCATTATTCGTCTAATCCAACAGATATAGAGATACACACATATGTATATGTATATCGTATATCGTATATAAGTTGAATGATTATAAGCATAGATACATACATACATACGTATGCTTCACATGTAGATACTCGTATATCTATAGATTGAGATACAAATACAGATACTTACAGATACAGATACAGCTAAAGTCTAAGATACAGATAGTACACGCACACACTTACACTCTTGTGACAGCTGTCGACTTTTTCGAATCTATTCAAAGATATTTTTTCCTCGTGTGACAAAAACAATTCGGAAAACATTTCAAAAATTCCAATAATTGTTTTATGTACTATGGCAACACGTTGATCTTGCCCCAGGGCAATCTTAATTATCTTAAACGGAATCCAATTATACAGAGTATATAAAAGGGCTTTTGATATATAATTAAAAAAATTTTTTTTTACTTTTTTGATTGATTAATAAAAAAAAAGATAAAAGCTTCAAAAAGATTCTTTCATTTAGTCCCAAAGGATTTTAGTTAAATAATTGGGCCAATTTCTGTTTGTTCGTATAAAAAACGAGAAATAGTGCGAGCAACCAAGGTTGGTGATAATACTTCTCTGATTGCCGGACATTTGCTAAAAATCAATCATACATTTTTTTCTCTATTTTAATTTGCAAGTGTTGCAACAAATTGCGATATTTTGGATTAATCGCAATTCTTAATTTCCTTCTAGTTTTTGTAGAATTCCAATTGCAGATCTTGAAATAGGTTTTTATCAAAGACACTACAGTACCAACATCTCTAATTACTTTTAATGCTGGCATATTTCTTTAAAAGATATTTGCACATTTCAGATAATTCTTCTACAGCAGGGTGGGCACGCATGGGCTCCGGGAGCAAACGGCAGTTCCCAATTTTATTTCTTCCGATTCAGCGCAGTGAAATCGCACAAAAGACTCGAAAGCAAGTTAAAAACAATAACATAAGAGCAGCTTGAGTTTGACATTGAAAATTTACTTTTAAAGACTCAACTTCTTCCAAAGACTTCTTTAACTTTTTCTTTTTTAAAGAAGATTCTTTTTTATAAGAAGATTTTTGACTGCTTCAAATTCAACAGGAAAATTCGCAGGAAATGCATTTTGAAGAGTCTTTAAATGCAATTACAAATAATTTCTCCACTTCCACTCAACGCATGAACTTAAAGTTAGTATATCCTTTAATCTCCGGGCTTTCTAATTTGGAAAGCTGAGAAAAGAGAAGTATCCGATATCGTGTACTCACGGAGTTGTCGTTGCATCTGGCGCAGTTGCAGACAAAATATTTGGTCATCTTGAGGAAAATGCCGCGAGTGAGATTGCTCCAGAGTATCTTTGTGTAGGTGGTGGTTATCTCCATGCCGTTGGGAATGTCCCTGGCTGCCCGCACCACCGCCATCCTGCCGTTCTCGAAGTAATGGCTCGCATTGGGCGTGCACTCGTGATTCATGATCGCCGTGAGCGGGAAGAGGCCGCGAAGAAGCGTCTCGTGCTTGTCGACGCGACAGGGCGCCTCAAAGGCGTTCGTATTGAGGACGCCCACGATGCGGAACAGCTGATCCATGAAGGCCTTATCGGTGGTCGGAAAGTTGCGGAAACATTGGGCGGCCTTGATGATCTCCTGGCGATAGCCACGCTCCGCATTCGCCTGCATGGCGTCCACCAGAGCCCGTTGCTCCTTGCCCAGGTGGAAGACGCGCACGGCTGTGAGAATGCGCAGTGAGAGGGGATTCACTGCATCCATGGGCGGTTCGTTTGCATTTAATGATTTCTCCTCGTTCCCTTTAATTTGCTGGTCCTTGTCCTTTTCGTCAGTTGGATCCTTTGGATCCTTGGGCAGCCAGCGCCGAAAGTGTTCGCATTCGTTGCGATGTGCCATGGAATCGGCGCAGTCGCCGCACACGGGCAGCGTGCAACGATGCGGACAGAGGAACTGCTTGGTGGTCAGCAGCCGATGGCAGCAGACGCACGTGTTCAGCTGGGAGCCCTTCCGCGCCGTGGGACCCACAACGAGCGCCTGCTCCCGAAAGATTAGCTCGCCGGCGGCAATGTCCCGTGTGGCAAACACACCGCGGCCCGCAACTGGAGATGGCGCCAGAATCCAGTTGGGCGACTCCTCCCGCAGCTCACCCAAATGCACGTCGATGAGGCGGGCCAATTCGTCGGGTGTTGTGCTCCGACTGGGCGCCATGTGGGCGACCATTATTTCCGATGTATTCATGCGGTCACTTGTCGTCTCTCTCACTCGCTCTCTCTCTCTCTCTGCCTGGCCAGGATCGGCCACAGAAGCTGACAGCACAACAACACAACAAAAAAAAAAACAAAATGTAGAAGCGACGCGACGCGACGGGCGACAAGTTTGCGAGTGATGAACGCGACGTTGGCGCTGGCGACAAAACCACGAGACGAGACCTCAAACGCTCTGCGTCGGCGTCAACGTCAACGTTCACGTCGACAGCGACGGCGACAGCGACAGCGACGTCAGCGTCGTCTTTGCTGGGCAGCGACGCCCTCAGAGAGTATTAAACGCAGCGCGCAACTAAAAACAAGCTAGCACGCTCTATTCAAGTATGCACGACTTCAATATACCCTGCGTTAAGTTATATTTTAATACATAGTTGTACAGACATACATGTGAATGTATGTAGGATGCCCGTTACTTATTTAAATAAATTTAAAATATTGTTTATTGCAAGCTTTTAGGCAGTTAACATACATATCTTAAAAATTGTAATCAGCCATTAGTACCTTGCTATTTATCCGATCTCGTTACGATTTAGTAGGATGATAGCTCATAATAGTAGTTAACGGTAATTAGTTAAAAAATTCCTTATATGTTGAAAACTGTGACTTTGGCGGTTTTTTGCGATTTACGGAGATGGAAGAGGGCGTGACAAAAATTTGAAACAATCTTGATATGCGTAAGGCTTATAGAAATCTGTGTGCCACATTTGATAGCTCTAGCTCTTATAGTCTCTGAGATCTAATTAACATCTAATTGTAAATCAAAATAATACAAATGGACAATTTTTTTTTTTCTTTTTAAGTTATGTCTAAGCGAACTGTCATTAAATTATTGCATTTATATTTACATGTTCCTTATGAGAATTAATAATTTAACATTAACTATATTTGTGAATATAAGAATATAATAATAGGAAGCGATAAAAAAGGGTTAAAAACATCGCTTTAAAAGAGTAGGATTATCTTTTTCTATCTATGTTACAAAGTTATAATAGCCCATTTTATGCACTGATTGCTGGGTATAAACACAAATTAGTGGCAGATGAACAAAATATGATTTTCCAAGGCGCGACACACATACACACATGTACACACCCTCTTTCTCTCTCACACACACAGACACACACACATGCATGCGTAAAGCCGCTTTCGCTTTTGCTTTTGACTCTTATTCAATTTTCTGTTGCATTCAATTGGATTGTTGGCTACAAAAAGGCAACAACAATGCGTATACCATATACATATATAATACCACCCTCTGACACCTCCCTTGAATTTGCCTGTCACTTCGATTTGTCATTTCAATTTGTCGCCAAGGCACAACCCCTCCCCCTCCCCCTCCCCCTCCCCCTCTCCCCAACACCCCTATCAGTCCATCTCACCCTCCAGGCGCTGCGGTTATGAGACGCCTATAAATACATACACAGAAAAAAAAATGCCCAATTCAATTCGAAACGTCCGAAGTGGGGGTAATCTCGGATTTTCTTAAACCAAGAATGAAATACTCGATTTTTTCAATCCCGAATTCAATCCTGAAATTGTGTTATTCAGGCTAAACAATTTGTATTAATTAGAATTTTTTTTTTTTTAACTTTTTTTTATTTTGTTTTTAATATTTTTTATTTATTTTTTTTTTCAATCAATTTTTTTAATGACTTGTATTATATATTTTTGCGTTTCATTCCAAAAAACTTAAAAACACATGTTTGACTACAATTGACTGGGAAATCGAACTCAGGTTTTTTTCAAACTGGAAGCTCTAATTATGTGACAGGTCGGCGACTCTAACCACTGAGCCACCGGACCAGCTTAAAGGAGAGAGGCCGAGAGAGAATTTTCCTCTCGCGCTCAGCAAATCTGGTGATCAACGCGACATTTTAAGAATATCAAGTAATTTGGACTTATTTTGCCATTTTAATCCTGATGCAGGCGCAATCATACAGATTATTGTAATCCTGAATACATACTTAAAAAAATGCATGCTTAAATTAAGTATTTTAAACTTGATGCAAGACTGACATTTTTTTCTGTGTACAGACAACAACAACACGAGCTTTGGACAAGAATCATGCGACACGTGGCAACATCAACGCTTTTGCGGCTTCCTTCTGTTTGCTGCTAGAATGAAAAAAAAGAGAGCGAGAGAGAAAACAAGATGAGGAGAAAGTTTTTCAGATTCTGAGAAAAGTGCAGTCGGTAACCTAAATGTGGGCGTGGCAAGGGGATAGGTGAAGTTCGTCCAGGTGACGACTGCGTGTTGACGCTTCATAAATTAGAGGCATGCCCCAAGAGTTGATTGCGTGACGCGGTCAACTGACAATGCCAATGCCATCACAACAGCAACAACAACAGCAACAACAGCAACAACAACAATTGATGATAACAACGACGACAACAACAATGACAATCGCATGACACGTGACTGCCACACGTTGTCACCATGTTGCCAGCAGACACGCACACTCCCATTGCGTATACGCAACGTGCTTCATGCAAGTCTAAAAGTGATCGATCATGACATACCCTGTTCACTCAAGGCCTGCAAGCCTTCGAAAATATTTAAAGAATCGTAAGAGACATTGAGCAAGATTTCAATTTGACTACCGGTATTATTTACTTAATTTTCTCCAGTCTTTTCCAAAGTTTCGGATCCCAGCGGGTATCAAAATCGTAATCTACGGTGAATTCTAAGAAGATTTACCCAAGCTACTTCCAGCAGTTACCCTGTAAGCAGATGCTAAAGTCGGCTCAACATTTACCCTTTTTAATTCAAGACTTTTAATTTTAACAATTATTTATACATTTTTAGAAGAGCAGAAACAAAAACGAGAAAAAACAACAAAACTTTAACATTTCAATGCTGAACTATCTTAAAAAATTAATTTAAATAATCATCTTCCAATATCTAAACAATCTTCCACTTAATATAAGCCCCTTAACGTCTCTGCAATCTTTAACCGAGTTTTTTGATACCTTTTTTTTTATTTCAAAGTTTTCAAAATAACATGAACTCTATGCTACCCTCTACAGCTTATGTTTTTTGACAGGGTGTTCACAAAAGCGCCAACCGGTAAATCAGCTGAACATTTCTTTTATGACTTAACCCACGAACTCAACCTCCCTTCCCTTTAAAGCGCCTCCACCAATTTCTTTAGTCCCCTTTAAAAGAACTCAACAATCAATTGACAAAGCGTTTTGAAACATTTTTTACAAACATAAAAAAAATTCGGAAAACACAGAATGTGAAGAGATAATTCAAGAAATTTTTTAAATTTTCATGCTGTTAAAGACTTTGCATAAAATGTATATTTAAAGCAGATGAATGAAAAACAAAATGAAAATAAAAATAAAAATGTTGGGAAATGTGAAAAAAGATACATATGTATATGCTATGCCTAATGGAATGAAAATGACGACCATATGAAAGAAAATTAAAAATAAAACAAACACTAATAAAAAGAGAACTTTGTGTAGAATCGAGGCATTAGTTGAGTTTTGATTTTCCGTTTGTTTTTGTTTCTCTAATTGTTGTTTTTGCCTTGCCTTCTAGCTATCCCAAGATTTCAAACAGCGCCCCCTGGCGTTCATAATGTGCGTGCGTGTTTTGGGAATGTGCGTGTGTTAGTTTGGTTGTGTGTATGAGTGTGTATGTGTGTGTGTGTGTGTGAGCATGTGTATTTGTACTTGAACTAGTTTGGGCCTCCATTAGCTTTAACTGGCAGTTTGCCCAGACCCATAGGAATATGCATTATGACACGCACACTGACAAAGGGGTGCAGGGGAGGGACTTTGAAGAACGGAAAGGGGGATGAAAGAAGGAAGATGAGGTACGTGGAATATTCGCATTCATTGAAAATAACATAGGAAACAAGAAAGGCAAATCGAGACGAAAGTCATTCAAAAATGGCAACAAGTTGTCATTCAGAGCATCCATTCACTCACTCACTCAATCACTCACTCATTCATTCATTCAGTCGTGTTTTGAATGGCCTTCAATGCCAATTGAATAGTGTGAAGAGAAATGTTGCCAACTTTTGAGAAGCAATAAAAGGTGTTTTCAACGGAACGAAGGTTAACAAAAAACTACATTTTCTACATACACTGATAACAAAAAAAGGATCTAAAATCAAGATTTTGGTCTCAGAGAACATAAAAATCTTGAAGTAAGAAAACACATCTTGATTCTAAGAACATTTCAATTAAGACCAAGTTCTTATTTTTTAGATCATAAATTCTTATATTTTCAAGACCACAAATCTTAGTATAAGCATAAAACTTATTACTTTTTAAGATTATATGTTCTTATATATAGATTATATGTTCTTATATATAGACCAAAAAGTTTTAAATACTCAAGACAAAAGAGATACCAATCCCTATCATCAGTAACGTAGAGCTTGACTTGAACAGCGATCCAAGCCTAATGTAATCTTTAAAACAACAGAACCAGTTGTGAATTCCAAGTCTCAAGATGTGACAAAATTTTAAGATTTTTGTTCTTATTTTAAGAGGAAAAGATTTAAGATCTAAGATTTTTATTCTTATATTAAGAACTTACGAGTTTTTTTTACAATAATATTGTTCGTTTTAGTAATTTCGTCTTAAAATGGTCTTATATTAGGAACAAAATATTTAAATTTGAGAAATGTATTCTTATATTAACAACTTACGACTTTCAAGATTAATATTTTTAGTTTTAGTAATTTGGTCTTGACATATTCTTATTTCAAGAACAAAATATTTAAGGTGCATATTCTTGATTTTGGAAAGTGGTCCTTTTTTCAGAGACATGTACATTAGGGTGTCCCTTATTTTGGCAAAGTCATTATTTTTAAACGCATACAGGCTAGTTCTGTTCATTTTGTCCTAAAGCACTCGGAAATACATTTTTACCTCAATCGGAGTATACATTTTAGGCTCAAAATTACGATGTAACCATTTTTGTATATAAAAAATTAATGTTAGGTTACAGTTTTATTTATATATTTATTTCTTTCATTATTCCTAGCACTACAAGTTTAAACTTATTATTTAATGTGCTAGTCACAATAAAGCATAACTTAAAGTCAACATAAATAAATAACGCAACCCATTCGTATTACACTAAGTTCGATTTTCTCTTAAAAAAAAATATATATATATATGTATATTATAAAAATTACATTGTTATTATGGTGATTAATTTTAACATTTTTTGAAATAATCCTAATATTATCATTACATTTGTGTGAAACAATAAAAATCCATGTAATCATTCGTAGAGATCTTCTTTAATTTATGGCTTATGGTAAGGATTTTAGATGTCCTTATTAAAAAAAACCCATATTTGTAACACTTAAAAAAATTTCAAATTCTTTGATGCACAGAAACTGACGGAATATATTTCGTGAGTTACACATTTCATGACAAAATTCAACAGCGCCTAACAAAGTGTAAAAATTAATAGTATGTATTATCTGTTACTAACCACTTCTACTTGCAAGTTAATATAGATATCCCGTAAATGGGTAATTTTTGGGAAACGAATACAACTAAATACAAATTTGATTCCGACTTCAGATAATACCTAGGAAAAGAACAGGCATTTCTAATTCACCTTTATTCACAAAACATTTAAAATGTTTTTACACTGTATAGCATCGATAGTTTGATTAAATGGTGCTGCACAGTGTAGGCAGACATTCGAAAAACCGTTGGACCGCAAAGAGTTGCCAGACATTCAAGAAACAAGATAAGAATCGGATAGTTAAGTTGGCAGCGCCCCACAAAACTTTCTTTAAATGTTTTTATGCAATATTCGAACTACTATTTATGAGTCTAGAGATGAATGAACGCAGAAAGAACAGGTGAATGAACCGCAGAGTGTTGAAACGATTCATTGATGATGTATCTAGTGTCCCACATAGCCAGATATTCAAATACAGATACACATACAGATGCAGATGCAGATGTTGATTTAGATTCAGATTCAGATACAGATACACTAACAGATGCAGATATTTGTGGTGCGGACACATCTATTTTGGTTGTGGCACGCGATAATTGCGGCACGTTGCAGCAATCGAAGGCGCCTTGGACATATGGACACAGAGGTAGAATTTAAGGGGGAAAGAGTAAGATAATTGGGTGCTTATAGCCTCGTTTCTCTGCTAGAAAACAGATACCACTTAACCGTTTTTAGAATCATTATACCCTTTGTTTAAAAAATAACTAAAAGGGGATATTGTATTCGTTGCAATGTATGTAACAGGGAGAAGGAAACATCGCGAACCCTATAAAGTATATATATTCTTGATCAGCATCCACAGCCGAGTCGATTTAGCCACGTACGTCTGTCCGTCTGTGTGAGCGCCTAGATCTCAGAGACTATAAGACCTAGAGCTACCAAATTTGGCACACAGTCTTCTATAGACCCCACGCACAGTTTCTTTCAAATGTTTGCCACGCCCCTTTCCGAATCCGTAAATCGCGATACAGTTTTCACGATATCAGGATTTTTTTATCACTTAAAGTTTACTACTATTATTACCTATCATACTACTAAATCGTAACAATATCGGACAAGTAGAAATGTGGTTATGGCTGATTAAAGCTTTTGATCAATGTAAGTGCCTAAAAGCATGCAATAAAAAATATTTTGAATTTATTTCGATAAGTAAAGGGTATCCTACATTCGACAGCTCGACTTTAGCCATTTCCACTTGTTTTCTATTGTCTTATTTGACTTTTACAATAATTTGCTATTGAATACAATGGGTACAGGGTCTTTCACAGTCGACTACAGTCTTTTCTGCTCCATCTAATCAAAGTGAAATTCTAATTTCGTTTGCACATTTATATAAATTATATGAAAAAATATATTTAAAAATAAAACATTAGTTAACTAAAATTTTAGTTTAAAAAATAAACTAATTTGTAATATATAAGAGTTAAGGATAAAAATAAGCTGATTTCCAGCTATGAGCAAACCTTTCAGTTCCAACAAGCAGGTCTTAATCCGGTTGATTTTGTGTATTATTAAGGATGCTTGGATCGGGGACTTACCGTAGGATCCTGGCAACGGGGACACTGGCACATGAAGTGCTTTGTCATGCCGAGAAACATTTTGCGCGCCAACGTGGACCACAGGAGCTTCGTGTAGGACATGGTGATCTCGGCGCCCGCTGGGATATTCTCCGTGGCGGTGACGACAATCGTTTCCCCATCCTCGAAGTGATGCCCCGCATTGGGCGTGCACTGATGGTTGAGCATGCCGGCGAGGGGGAACAGGGCGCGGGCAACAATCTCCTCGCCATCCACCCGGCAGCGACTCTCAAAGGCATTCGTGTTAAAGGCACAGATGGTGCGATAGAAATACTCCAGCATATCCGGTTCGCGTGGGAAGTGCTCGAAGCACTCGGCGGCTCGTTGCACCTCCTTCATATAGTATCGATCCGCATTCGCTTGCAGCGCGTAGAGCAACTTCCGCTGCGACTCGCTGAGGAAGAAGCAACGCACGACGCTCAGGATGCGCAGCGTCCGAGGATCGATGCGAGTGACGTCCCTCGGCTGCCACTTGCGGAACAGTTGGCACTCCAGCGCATGACGCGGCGACGCCACACAGCCGGGACACACGGGCAGACCGCAGCCGGCGCCGCACAGAGCGGTGGCATCACTATCGCGATCACTATCGCTGGCGGGTGGCAAGCGATAACACTGGACGCAAGTGCGCAAGTTGCGACCACGATGCGCCGTTGGACCCACCAGCAATGTGTGCTCCCGAAACAGTTCCTCACCATTGGCAATCGGCCGGACCGCGAAGATGCCACGCCCCGAAATGGGAGAGTCGGCGACACGCCACGACGGAGTCGAAGGACGCAGTGCACCCAAATGATCATCGATCATTGAGGCCAATTCCTGGGTCGAGGCACTGATGGCCATTTGTGGCACATTCTCGGTTAGCTGTTGCAACTGCGACATTACAATTGAATCATACAATCTCTCTCTCTTTCTCTCTCTCTTTCTAGCACTCTCTTGCCGTCTCTATCGCACAGTGTCTGGCTGCCTCTTGGCCGATAATCGAATCACAACTGACGCGTTACCCCAAATTCCAATACTTTTTGGCCGATTGACGCCCAACTCTTTCAAGATGCCTCTGCGGCAGCAACATTCTAGGGGCGTCAACGGGAACGGGAACAGGAAGGGGCAAGAAAGGGGCAAACTGGCGTGATTGTGGCCGTGGTCAGGGAAGAGCGACGACAGACGAGGCACGAGCAGTGCTGCCAGCTTAGCTTTTTTCCCCTCAAATCTGGCTGTTTTTGAAGACCAATTGCGGGAATGGGAAGCGGGAATTCGGACTTTTATAGAAATGCATTTGGCTTTTTTCAGCTTTTTTTTTTTAAGCTGCCACCAATTTCATAATAATTGCCACTTACAAAAAAAAAAAAAATTTACCAAAAATATACTATTTTGGATAAATCTGTTTAAAACATGTTTAATGACGCTCTAAGTTTTGGTAGAAATATACCAAATGTGTGTAAGGAGTGCCAGCTTAATCATACATACGTTTTTATCGACATTTGCCAATACCACCACCACAACTTTTTATGTTCTCGACGCATTTTTTAGACCAAAGTTCTTAGTTCGCAAACCAAAATCTTCATTTTAGATCCTTTTATTTATCGGTGTTAGCGATTTGCGTGCTCATGCAACCCCTTCCAACAAAAAAATAAAACAAATCGCGAAGAATTTGACGATATGCTGACAACCTTATAAATAAAACATATAAATTAAGACCATAACAATGCGCTTTTTTTTGGGTTTTTTTCAGAATATTTTTAGCTTTTGTTTTCCTTCTCTTCAGACAAAAACAGCTTCTTTTTTTTGTTAAAATGTTGGCAGCACTGGGCAGGCATGATACTTCTATAATTAGTTTAGTTTTTCTCTCGCGTTCATCTCTCCATTGGCCTCTCCATTTCCCGCAGTTTTCCAGCTGCCACTCGACCATGGAAATTTAATGACCTATTGCCTTATTTTCCTCAGCTGCATGTTTAATGCGACCGCCAAAAAGTATGCAACACTTTTTATCTTGGCCAAAATCGTAACTTTTGAGCAAATCAGATAATCGAATAATTTTAATGACATATAAAAGATAACTCTTCAAACTAAGTTGAAATTTATGAAAAAAAAATTTTATGACACCTAAACAAGAGTTTTTTTTTACATTTCTGATTTTTTTGTTTAATTTTAAAGGTTTTTATATTTTTAAATTATTTTCAAAAAGTTTAAAATAACAAATATTTTTATTTAAAAAATTATTTTTTATTCTTCGGAGGGAATTCTCAGAATTGCATATATCGACCTAATTCATATGGCATCTGTATGACAAAAGTGGTCCAATTTCAACTAATTCATAATATGAATCTGGGGTAATCTTATACATCCAGACCAAATTTGGTTCAAATCGGACCACGATATCATATAGCTTCCATAGCAACATTTGATATATGCCATTAAAATTATTCGATTATCTCATTTGGTTTAAAATTTAAGATTTTTGCAAAGTTAAATAAGTAATCAGGCAAAAGTAAAGCCATGCTTTTACCACAAAATGCTTCTTGTTTCCTTAACTAAACTCACAGGCTGGCTATTAACTTTTGTCTTATACATTCAAAACAAATTTATCTTAAATCGGACTACAATATCATATGGTTACATAGGAGTGCCAAGTCGTCGAAGTGCCAATACCCTTAATTTTTATTGTTTTTTTTTTTTTTAATTTGGATATTCCTACACAAATCGTATGCATAAAATACATAGAACACATATGTATGTATAGTATGTAGACTCAGAGAGGATCAAGCTTAGTTTAAAGGCCAATTGACTGGAAAATCCAAAATGTTTGTAGAAAAAAACCATTTGAAAATAAACTCAAATTAAATCAGAAATTTTTATAAAGAAATGAATAAAAATATTTCAAGTAGTAACATATATTCATCATTCAAAGATAGACAAAATTTGGCATAGTTCGTTTTTATCAGTTACTTTTTATTTTAAACATAACACACAATGCGTTGATCATTTAAGGCTTAGTTTGTTAAAGGGGGCGGGGACAACTACTTCTAATTATTATAAACTATGCAAGTACAATGTGAATAAGGCACTCAATATTCAAATATATATAATCAAAAATATATGCAATTTCATATACATTCGTATATGTTTCGTATATTCACACATTTTCAAGTTAGTCAAAGTTGAATTAACAAAAACATATTGTTTATTTCTTTTCCAGCAAGTCGGGTTTTGAGTTGGGATTTGGAGTGTGTGTTCGAAAACGTGTTTTAAGCTCTGTAAATGCTTCTTCTTCCTCTTGTTTTTCCAGGAGAGCCACCAGAAAAGTTGACGGTTAATTTCAATTTCCTCAAGTGCTTTGCTTATTTTCCAAGTTTCTCAATTGCTTTATATATACATTGCACCTGTCTGTGTGTGTGTGTATTTGTATGTATGTATGTACATTTATTTATTGCACGCTTAAACATTAACTTTATAAATATAAATATAGAATTACAAAAAAAGAAAACATATGACAAAAGTGTTTCAAGAAAATGGGAACAGAGTTATCAGTTGAAACAAACATTTCTAAATACTCAAAGTGATTACAATATAAGAGATTTTAAGAGTTGTATTTTAGAGTTTTAGAACAGAGCGATGGAAAAGTTTGGGAGCATTTGACATTGTTAATTGAAAAGTTATTAAACGTTGTTTTCAAATTCAATTTAAAGTGCTTTGTTTAATATTAGTTTAGTTTTTGTTACACAAAAGGCACGAACGTATTTTTTGGATGGTAAGGGGTATTGGCTTTAGCTTTGGCAGCTGGCTTTAGCATTCCTGGCCTTAGTACTGATACCAGGGCTGACGGCGCACCCATTGCAGTCGATTGCTGGTCTGATCCGAGCGGATCTTAATGCTAGCTCCCTCCGCAGCGCGTACTGTCTCCTTCACCTAGAGGGGGAACGATAGAAAATGAGAAGGATTAACACATTGATACCTTGATCCTCTTCCACCTGACCCCAATTACTGTACTTACACTCTGCATTAGATTCTGGGCATTGCCCACCAACATTTCGGTGGCCTCACGATCCTCATCGGATCCCTGGGCGCCCAGCATGGTCGCCTTGACGGTGGACAGGATCTTCAGCTGTGTGCCAATGGTGGGAATTCGTTCGCACACCTGCAACAGATTTGTCCGAATGCGTCGATCCGTGCACTGGCGAGCCAGCTCCTTGGCCAGCCGGGTCACATCCTCGGATGCCTCGGCGATCTTCTTGGCCGTCGCAATCAGCTCCCGCTTGCTGCCACGCGAATCGGATAGCACCAGTTCGCTGAGCCGTGCCATCAGTATGGCCATTCGCTTGGCGGCCGCAATGATCTCATTGTCCTTCGATGACCATTGTCGCACCTCCTGGTGAAGACCACGTGCCGCTATCTGAAATTATCAAAGTAAATAGCGGTTAAAGTGAAATCTTTGAGAGTGAAAGAGAGAATCTAAGGAGCAGGAAGAGGTGGAAGGTCCAAGAGATACATAAGTGAAAATCTAAGGGAAGGCTGACATGGGAGTGGAAATAGGGGAAGGAGACGGTTGGGGGAAATTGTAATTGGAAAATATAGATCATTTAAAGTAAAAGTAAAGTGGACAGTGCTATAGTCGAGCATACTCGACTGTCGGACACCCCGTAATTACTATGGAAAAGCAAACACTGCTTAAAATACAATTACATAAATCGCTATTGGTTCAGATATCTTAAACAAAAAAGTTGTTCATACTAAGACTTGATGTGGTCCGATCCAAAATCTAAAACAAACTCGATCTGCTTGCAATATAGACAAACCTGCATATTAAGTTTGGAGTCTCTAGCTCTTTTAGTCTGTGAGATCTAGGCGCTCTTATAGACGGTCAGACGGACATGGCTATATCGACTCGTTTATTGATGCTGATCAAGAATATATACTTTATGGGGTCTGGCACGTCTCCTTCTGCCTGTTACGCACATTTTGTGACAAAGTACGGGGTCAAAAAAGCGGGTAGAATGTAAGAGAGCAGTCGAAAAAACAGAGGTTGAAGCAGAAATTTAAGAAAATAGTAAAGGAGAAGACAAAGAAAGAGTTTGCAGAAGAAACGGTCTAGTCGAGGAAGGAAAGAGCATACGATAGAGAAGAGATATACTATAGAAAGTGAATAGAGTAAAGCAGGGGATATACCAGGAGGAGGCAAAACAGGAGGCACAAAAGAATGTAACTGATAACGTACTGAAGAAGGTGTCTAAGAAATAAGATGCTACAGTAAGATGGAGTAGGAGATGGTGTTGAAAGTAGAGATGGTAATATAAAGACGAATCAAGAGGTAGATGAGAGTGAAGTTGTAGAGCAGCGGTGGGCACGAAATCTGAATTCGTTAGCAGCCGCTGGCTCTCGGAGCCATTGCGTGCCCACCGCTGTTGTAGAGTACAAGGAGGAGAATAGGAAGGAGGGGAGAGACACAGTTGAAAAGAAGGTGACGAAGAAGAGCAACAGGAAGAGAAGTCACTTACCAGGATGGGCTGATTGGCATGCGGCATAGTGCGGAACACGCCCTCATCCTCATCGTCCGTCTCTGGCGGCGGGGGACGCACTGGCGCCAGACCCTCACGCGGCAGTGGTGGACGCGGCGGAGCACGTTCAGCTGTGGATTGGAAAGAGACATGCGTCAACACACAAGGGAACGACTATCAAGGGATGGGGGGGTTACCTACCATTCTGATTGGACAGATGGAGAGCACTGAGCTCGGGGATGGGCGGTGGCAGCGATGTGGGCAATGGCGGTGGCTGTGGCGGTGCGATGGCATCACGCACCTCGCGCACATCGCCGAGGAGGCGCTGGAATGACTTCTTCCAGGCGGCAGCCGCAGCAGGATCGGCAATATTGGTGGCCACCAGCTTGGCATCGCCAACCATTGCGGGCAGGGATCGTTCCAGATTATTGGCGGCGGCATTCAGACGTTCCGTAAAGACGGGATCCTCCGAGTTGTCCGCCTCCTGTTTGGCCACGAGCAGCACACGATTGATGAGGCGCGCGATATTCGAGGTGTTGTCCACCATCTTTTGGGGCTGGCGGGCATGGATGGCATCCTCGCAGAGCTTGGCATAGACCTGCATATGCTCCTCGGATGTCTTGATGAAGTCAGCCGGATCGGTGGCCTGGTCACAGAGGGTGCGCATCCGGAGCACCGTATCCGCATACTGTTGCTTCAGATTCTGAAGATGCTCATCGGCCGCCTTGCTGGCCGGATAGTTCATCCTGATGCGTCCGGCATTGATCAGCTGTGGTGTCAGTGAATCCACTTGGGCGGCAGATGACAGCAGAATCTCGGCAATTTTCTTGTTGCCACATGCGCCACCGGCTGCCACCATGCGGGATGTTTTCGAGGCGCGATCACTGAACGCCTGAAGATTATTCGATTTCTGATTGAAGTTCTGCTCACGTCCAGGCGTTCCCTCTGGCAACATGACCGCCTCGGTGAACTGCTTCAATGGCGTGCTCACATCCATAAAGTCCTGAACGATGCGATTCACCAAGGCATTCTGAATTGCCGCCTTGAGCTCGTAGAGCTTCTGGGTGAGCTGCTTGGCTGCCTGCTTGGCGGCGGGTCCACTGCCCGCCGCTTGGCGCTTCAGACGCTCCACCTCATCGCAGAGCTGCATTATCTCGGCCTTCTGATGTCCCGGGCAGCCCTCGGCAACCTTGCGTCCCTCCTCGACAATCAAGTTGATCGCCCGTTCACCCAAGCCGCCATCATTGATCTCCGGATTCTGCAGCCATTTGACTGCCTGCTCCAGACGACCCTGGATTGTGTGCGCCGTCTGCTGGACACCCGCCTTGTCCACACCGAGCACTGCCTGGCGGACGAGACCCTGCAGCTCGCCGAGCCGCCCACGAATGCCGTTGGCCAGAGCAACCGCCTGGGGTGAGTTACCCTTGCCGTCCTGTCGCAGCTCGCACAGGTTGTTGGCCATGGCGCTGATCTCATCGGCCAGCTTGCGAATGGGATACGAGTCCTGAGGCAGGCAACGTTCCGAGATCTCATTGGCATTGTCGATCACCTGTCGCAGCGCCTTCTCCCCAACGCCGCCACGAAGGGCATAGGGATTTGACAGCCATTCGTTGGCCAGCTCCATCTTATTGCTAATGGCATTGCTGAGCTTCTTCAGCACGGTGAGATTGTCCAGCTCACTGGTGTCCTCGTCATATGTGGTCAACTGGAGGACACGGATGATCTCCTGAAGCTCATCGCTCATGCGTGCGGCTAGATAATTGCGATTCTCGGCCGCCTCCTCGGCACCCTTGCCCTGCTGCTCGACAATGTGAATGTAGACCTTCATGCTGCAGATGAGAATGGGGGCCAAGGTCTTGACCTGTTCCAAGCAGCGCACCAAAATCTCGCTATGCACCTGATGTGTTAGCTCCTTCTCACGGGCGCCCACCTCGCGGGACACTTTGCTGAGGCAGGGCGACAGATCCTTGAGGAACTGCACCAGTTGCTCCATGGTGCCAATCACCTCGGCCACCGCCAAATAGTCGAGCACCCGCTTGCACTCCTGGATGATCTTGCGCACCTCGCTCTCGTCAAAGCAGAGCAACAGCGAGGAGGTGCCCTGCAGTATGCCGCGGCTTCCCTCAATTAGCTTCTTGCGCGCTGGCCCCGAATAGGGATCGGCCCGCAACATATCCGAAGCCTCCTCGAGCAACTGCGAGGCAGTCTCCACGCGATGCAATGCCGACGGCATATCCTGCCTCAGTATCTTATCATCGGAGCTATTGATCGTCTCCCGTCCCACCTTCACCAGATTTGCCACCGCCGCCGACACCACCTGCACCGGACGGCTGAGATCGGGCATCGCATTGCCATCCTCGGCCTCCTCATGTAGAATGACCAAGCGAGATACCTGAATGACGACGACATGACGACAAAACAGAAAACATTAAATGGGCTCAAGTCAAAAAACAAAAAGAAAAACAAAAAAAAAAACAATTACTTCAAGTTACGTTTGGCAATGACACTAGTCTAAACTGGCTTTAGATTAATCCCATTTTCAGATAGTCATCTCCTAGTACTTATTGTGGTTTAGCACTTACGTCTAGAAATTTCGAATGCTTTTCTACTATTAAAAAATATCTGGCGAAAAAAGTTGAAAACCTTTTGAATAGTAATAATTCAATGAAAATTATCAAAAAAAAATTAAAATTAATTAGAGTTGATCAACAAATAAAATCAAGTGCAATTGAAATACAGTTGAACTGCCATAACTCGAACTTCTATAACTCTCTAAATCAAGCTAAATGAGTGGCAGTAAAATTAATAAGCTTAAGAAAAAGCAGGGACCGTAATCATTACAAGTATATAACATCTTGAAATAATGAATAATTTGAAGTTTTATAGATTCGCTTACAAAATAATGATTAATTTTAAGTTATAATTTACTTCTCAACCAATAATCATTATTTTTTGCTCAATATACAACTCAAGTTGTGGTTTCTACTTTTTCTTAGCGAATAAAGGCAAGAATGATACATATTCCTAGTTAATAAGCCGATAAAAACCATTATAATAATCCATATAAAAACCCAAAATTCTTGTGCTTCGTATCAAATTAAGTTTTGTCAAATTTACAACTTGAGTTTTATTTTGAGCAAAAAAAAATAAAACTCACGAAATAATGATTATTCAATTAGTTTTTTTTTTTGCTCAAAAATAATGATTATTGGTTGAGAAGTAAAGTATAACTTAAAATTAATCATTATTTTGTGAGCAAATCTATAAAACTTTAAAATTTTTTAATAATGGTGAAAGTGCCTAAATGAGCCATAAAGATGAATATTGGTATTTTTCTCGGTGTCAAACATTTATTAGGAGTGAAGATTTTTTGATTACAAAACAAAAACCAATAATCATTATATGCAGTCCCTCGAGAAAAAGAACTCTATAAGTCGAATATCTCCATAACTCGAACATTTTCTTTGATAATGGTTAGGGAACTTCGACTGTAATTTAATCTAATTTATTTTTAAAGCTGACTTTGGAGCTTAAAGCTGCCTGCTTATATTTATGAAAAGCTCTTTGCTCTATCTACAATACATTCAACTGCCACTTGAAGCAAGTGTCATCAAGGCATAAGCCAAAAACGAAGCTGTTACAAAGCTACACGCTCTGTTGTATCGACAAGACCATAAACAGGCTGACAGAGACAGAGAGAGACAGAGAGAGAGAGAAAAAAAGATAGACAAACCGGCATCAATCGCATTGCGAATGAGGCGTGGGCTTTGACTTGAATTTGGACATGGAATTGGTATTCGAATTGGAATCAATATTGAACTTGGACTTGACATCAGCACCTGCTCTATTGGCATTAATCGAAGATCGTCTTGAACTATTTTTAGACATGAGCAGTTCAACAGTGAAGTGTCAAATATATGAGGAAAAACATTTCCTCTATAAGAAATTTAAGAACAGATAATATCTACAACGACTTTTCTATTGTGAATAACACAACTGTAACTTAACAAGAAAGATAAACTTATAAATGTAAGAATCTGTCACTTCTAAAACTCTTTATTCAACATTAAATTGATAAAGCACGATAATGAAAATGACTTTAAGTTAAAGTACTAATTAACTATTAAGTACTTCATGTGAATACAAATTTAGCAGTGCAGTTTTCCCCATTACAATAGCTTGAAGATAAACTTGACGAAAGACGAAAGAAGAAAGATTTCAAAATGCATTGACTGATAGTTTTTTTGAAAATAAAATAAATTAATTAATTAATAATTATATATCATAATTAATGAATAATTATATATCCCAATCCCAATGTCAATAGAATGCAAGTTTTATTGTTCCATATTTGAATTTAACCTCAAGACAATTGTTTCTTCGCCCAAATGGGAAACGTATTCATCTAATTTGTTTTGTGCCATTCTCTTGATGAATTAATTATGTAATTAATTGAATGCTCCTTCCCGATCCCAATCCCATTCCCTCTTTCCAAGTGATGCTGGCATTCCCACTGTTCCATCAGTGGTTCACTTGGGACATTTTGCTGACCAATTTGCCAGCGTATCTAATTTTAACCATCCCATCTCATTATTTCACATTGCCGATTTGTGTGTTTGTGTGTGTGTGTTTCAATGTGTGTTTCAATGTGTTGATTGATGTGCTGAATGATCATTTTTAATTCGTTTTGTTTGCCTTTTGCCAGCCATTCAAGCCACCTATCCATACGCACCACCCATTTGGCGCTGCCTTCATCCGCCTCATTGGGCGATGACTAATGCTTTGGGTTTGCTTTTTGGCACAATTTTTCCCTCAACTATAATCTTCAGTCATCCGCATCAGCACCTAGACTACACCATCTACACCTACACCTTGTATAATCCCCCGCATCTCTCTGCCCCCTCTCTCTCACTCACTCTCTCTCTCTCTCGCAATGATTTCATTTTCATGCCGTTTGCCTCGTAAATGTTTTTATTTTGTATTTTGTATATTTTGTTAATTTTTCTTCTCTTCTGTATTTCCTACGCTTTTTCTATTTTTTTTTTATTTCTTCTGTGTTTTATGCAGTTATTTTTAGAACATGAATCTCTATAGTCTGTATACCCTTTCAATGGGTAGTCAAATTCAATCACAACATGTGCAACGCATTAAGAACATTTTCTTTGGACTCCAACAAGTTGATAGGTTAAGAAAGTGGTGAAATTTTTAAATCTTAATGCTGTCAAAGAAAGCAGCGATAAATAAATACATACAGTGAACCACTAATGTCTTCATACACCATAAATTTGTTAAAAAATTATAAAAAATACTAGCAAAAATATTTTTAAAAATTTTTTTTTTGCAGTCATTCTTAGAATTGTTTGAAAAATATTTCTGCATCAAAATATTTTTTTAAAAAAATCGACGAAAAAAGTTGAAAAATCGACTTTTTTTAAAATTCGAAATTTCCCATGGGTACTTAATGGGTTAAAGAAATTTTTGTATCATTCGGAGTTTAAGTGAATAAAAGATTAATATAAAAAAACCGCGTTAAAACATCTTTCTTATACCCAAAATTGACAAATTTATGGTGTATAAAGACATTAGTGATTCACTGTACACATCAATTAATAGTTAGATGGAACAACTATCTATTTTGATGCCTTTTTATTTTATTTAATTAAAAGTTTAAAGAACTAAAAAATAAAACTAGAAACAAATAATAAAAAAACTATATAACCAAACATTTATCGAGATAATCCTATCCTACTTTTGAAGTAATTATTTCAGGTTCTTAAAAAAGAATGTATTTCGATATCGGACCGTTTCGAAATATGTAACGGTTTTTTTAGGTTGCTGTATTAATCTCTATAATTTTTTAACTTGATAATGAAAATCTGTGGACTTGATCAAGTTATAGGGTAATTATTCTTCGACATAATGTTATGTGTCGTCAATTCTATATTCATTATTGTTTTTCATTTGTTGTTTTATCAAATTAAAATTTCGTGTGTCCTCAAGTTCAGGTTAGTCCAATATCATATCATCATTCATGCTGCCTTCTGCTACGCCTTCTACATATTCTTATTATTATTAATTCCCACCTCATTTATTTATAGAACAAACAAATTTGTTAAGTTAGAAAATCAAGAACAACAAAAAGCGACACAACTTTAAGTTTTTTTGTTGGTATTTTTCATTTGGTAATAAATTGAAAATGGGTTCTAAATGTCGTAGTATATTTAGAAATTTATATATAGTCGACATGTAAAGTCTCTAACTACACATGTTACACAGCTGGGGAGATGATTTCATATTGTACATAAGTACATATGTATTTTTACTTTCTACAGGTAAGAAAATTATTATTAACCACAAAAATAAAACAAGTGCTACAATACTTTTGACTACATTCTCTGTTACAAGGTTTATACCAGCGGTGGGCCAACAGTAGCTCTGGGAGCTATGCGGCAGCTCACAACTTTTTTCGGCGCCACAAAGTCGCACACAAGCAGCTCGAGTCGTGGCAAAGTAGGTAGACTCGAAAAGGGTTGTTGTTGCAGTTGTTTTTGTATTTGTTGTAGTTGTTGTTGCAGAGCTCCCAAGTTAAAATTTTGTGCCCACCGCTGGTTTATACTATGAACACGATTATAAACAAAATCAATCAAATAATACTACCAATAATCAATTTAACTAGACACTTTCATTTTAAAAAATCTTCGTTTTTGGGAGTGTAAAAGGGATTATAATTTTTGTTTAAAAATTGTTTACCTTCTTGGGCGCCAATATGCAAAGTAGTTATAGCTATATATCACATATACATATGTATGTATTATATATGTATGTATAAATATATATAAATGCCATCTCTTTTTGTATCTTTCTTACCTGCTGGGCAACAGGATCTAATATGCTCTCGATTGTTTTTGTGTGAAAGACGGGCATTTTATTAACTTCTTGAGCTCCTCCTCAATCTGTGTGTTTGTGTGCGTGCGTGCGTGTGTGTGTGTGTGTGTGTGTGTGTGTGTCGGTGTATTATTCTTCTTTGGCGCGCCAATTCAATGAACTCTGTAATCTGTAAAAAAAAAAAAAACAATTACAACAAAATATAGAACATATTAATAGTGTAACTTATTCTAAGAGTTGCTTAATAAAAGTTTCAAGTTTCAGCCAGAGATTAGACTGTGTATCTGTGCGTGTTTGTGTTATCTCGACACGCTGTAGATTGAGGTCGTAGATGATAAGATCATGCCACCTGTAGTAACATTCTCTCATTTGTATCCAAATCAGATACGTATACTAGAATCTCTGTGGAAATTGATTCAATTTCAATTTCAACTTTAATTTCAATTTTGGGGCGGCATCTGCTTGAATAATTCGTTTTTCTTTCTAAATTTTATATGGAAGCACAAGACTTCTGTTGCTCGACTGTTTCATTAATGATGACGCACACTGTGAGGTCATAGCGAGACATTTCTGTCTGTGAGGTCATAGCGAGACATTTCTGTCTCGCTGTTGTCGCTGCGAGCACAGAGGGGGGCACTGAAAGGGGGGGAACAAAGTCGGCAGACACAACAACTGATGACGCACTATTTACAGTCTATGTGTGTGTGTGTGTGTATAGGTGTATGTGTGCATTTTTGTGCAAGTGTATTTGTGTTTAATACGGTACTTTAACGATATCATTGAAAAGTCCATTTCCGCACCCTTTGCTAATACCACGTAATTGGCAATGATTTACAGTGAAAGTGAAAAATGAAAATGGAAAACCATAAAAACGACAACGACATTGAAAACATGAGTTCCGTTTACGTTTGACAGGTGGGTGGGTGTTTTCGGTGTGTGAGTGTGTGTGTGTGTGTGTGTGTGTGTGTATGTCTGTGTATGTTTGTGTGGGTGTGACTGCTACATAACTTACACATGAAAACAGACTGAGGACAAGGCTCTTAAAGCACCTTGCTAAATCAAAATACATATGTACATCAAAGTGGGTCAATTTGTGTGGACCAAAAAAAACCCACCTTGCGTGTATCAAAATCGTAATCTACAGTGAATTCTAAGAGGATTTGCCCAAGAAACCATAGGTCTAAAATCATTTTTGAGCTTCCGATTTTTAACAAGAAATTATGATAATCTTTGGCTTTTCATACGATTCCCCATATTTCACGCTTAAAATCGGAAGCTCGGTTTTGACTTTAGACCCATGGTTTCTTGGGCAAATCCTCTTAGAATTCACTGTAGATTACGATTTTGATAACCGCATTGGGTCGAAAAAAATTGACCCACCCTAATACACATACATATGGACAATGTACATATGTATGTACTTAAAAAATATTTTCGAAATACATTGGAAAATGGTTTACATTGCACGGCTGATCGTGTACACTTAGAGAAAATAAAGTGAATGTGGCTTCATTTGAGTATTATTAATGTAAAATAAATAATTGTTCATTTATTAGCATTATATATTTATTATATTCTGTTTTTTTGTAATTTTGTATATCAGATTTTCCCTCAGTGTAGTAATAAAAACGTTGTATATCGATATTTGTTCAAATATAGGAATTTATTCATTTCTATTGAATGAATGCCACTTATGGCATTAGTTAGCGATTGATTTCTGCAACAACAAAAATGCTCAAAAAAAGAAAAAAAACAGCAATAAACTAAAAATTCATAACAAAATCAACAACAACAACAACAATAGCAGCGGCAACAAAACAAAAATATTATAGTTGCGGTGTGTTGTGTGGGATGCGGGGTTTATTGACTGACTGTGCCCATTTATGGTCAACAAATTGTTGCAACTAATATGCCACACACTCATACACACACACACACACTTGTTTATGCATACGCATGTACATACATATACAAACGGATATCAATTAACAGAAAAGGTTGCAATTGATGCTTCTCAAAATAATTTCAAACTAGGCTCATCTTTATTTGATCTATATGTAATAAATATTTATCGACATCCATACACTGCGCGCAATATTTGTTTGAACAACCGAAATATTTGCTCTTATATGCATAGTTGATTAAAAAATAATTATCGTGTTAATTTTAATAATATACAGATATGTTTTTTTCCGCATTTGATTCCAAAAAACTAGAACTAAAATAGCCGGTAAATTATAAAAGTAGAGTGTACGAATTATTGTTGGGTTGACTGTATAAGCTGTTGTCATTATGGACAGCTGTGAAGCAGTGATGACAATTTGGCCTTTTTCGAATAGATTTGTCCGGCTTTTAACGGATTTTTGCAAGTTTTAATTAAATTGAGTCTAAAAAGGATTCTATACTGCTAGTTTTGGAACTTTTTGAAAATGGAAACGATATAGGAGCGAAAACAGTTTCCCAGTACGCCAAAATTCACGTCTTAAAATGGGAGAATGTCGAAAATACGTCAAAAGTTTGGTCCATAGCAAACAAGTATCGAAACTCTGCAGGCAATAACCCTTTTTTAGAACTGGTCACTTTCGCTCTGACTCGTCTATCGTTGCCATGGTCGAATGCAGATCTTCTGCAGATACGGTTTGCGTCTACACAATACTTGTTGTTCTTTGAATAAATTTCTTGGCAAATACCTAAAGATGAAAGCCACCAACGCAAAGTTCAATGACAAAGAAAATGCCGAAAAAAATATTATTGAAGATGCTTTAAAAATTTTTAATAAAAAAAAAAAAAAAAAGGAAAAAGATTTTAGCCTGTTTTTCTGGTTTTTTTTTTATCTTTTTTCCGTTTTTTTTTTTTGACCGTTTTGACTTTTTTTCGAAAAGTATTTGGCATCACTGCTGTGAAGTGAAGCTGCAGCAATGCTCCACATAAAAGAGGATGAGAAAGAGAAAGAACAAGAACTTTCAACTCAACCCTATAAAGCTGCGACTCAAAATTGGCCAAGTGCAAGAGAGAGAGATGAGCTGTGTTGCGGCTGTGGCTTTTTATTAATATTAATTGTACATTGCTTTTGCATTGCATTCTGATTGCTGTTAATGTGCAGAACAATGAAATCATAAATTGAAAACGGCAGCTGGAACAACAACAACAACACTTGTCCCCATGGACTGACTGAGTGCCCCACTGTGGAACGTTTGCAGCTTCTGAATTTGGAGCAACGATCGAGGGTCAAAACAGAACTTTGTGCGCGCGCGCACAATTCAGCAAAGGCAAAACCTAACAACAAAAAATATGTACACATGTGTATTTACATACATACATATGTACAAACATACATACATATATGCACACAACAATGTTCTTTTGTACGCATATTATTTAATTTAGGGCAAGCAGAGCTAAAGCTTTAACGTCACACACACACGTTGGCAGCAATTTTTGATCATACATATGTACACACACACATTTCCATAAATACATATGTATTTATGTATTACGAATACGTATGTTTGTAATTTTCTTATTATAAATTGTTATTGTTTCATTTATATTTCACTCTTTGTCATGTTTGTAGCTTTCGCATTTCGCAGATAGAAACAAACAAAGCATAAACACACGCGCACACACACACGCACTCTGTGGAGAGCAACAATTGGCTCACAAAAAAATACATCAAAAAAAAAGAAGGAAAGAACACAAAATAAACACGTCTGATGACAAATGCAATTTAGAAGCGGATTTAAGGCGATTTTTGACTGCTGAACGATTCATAGGCTTCCTATACACATATTTATATTAATATATTTATATATATGTAAGTCAGATAACATTTGTATGTATGCACACATGTGCATGTATTGCCCGTTATTTACTTTAAACTTTTGCCTTTTTCGCTTTGGCTGTCGCTCGCTCTCGCAGCGCCTTAAACTTGCTGGCCCGACTGTTCTTTAAATACTAAAAAATTATTGTGGGCCACAAATCTACCTTGCGCCGACGGCACCGACGCTTTTGTTGTGCGCTACGTGCCTATCTTCCTCTTCTTCTTATTCTGCTCTCCATCTCGCCATCGCTTTTGTGGCGCTCGTCGACTCCAACATTCTCTCGCGCTTTCAAAGCCTCATGCATGTGTGTGTGTGTGTGTGTGTGTGTGACGTATGAGTAAGGCATGTTCTCCCCCATATAAACTTTATGAGTTTTGTTGTTGCTTGTTTTTATTTGCTTTTACCGCGTTATTCATTGAATATTCCTCGTTTTGACTACAGGGCGCTCAGTTCTATGTACATAAAGTTTGAAAGAGAGAAAATGCCACGGATCTCAATGATCGACATTTTTAGTTTTCCTGCTAGATAGATGTAACATAAGTTAAGTTCATGAAATTGTTTATTATTGAAAAACAAGCCATTAGAGAGCACGGTTGCCACAATTGGCGTTTTTGCGCCAAAACTGGCTCTTTCTTTTACTGTTGGCGCAATGGCACTTATATTTTCGATCTGGCTCTTTTTTTCTTCAGTTCAGAATCAGCTATTTTGTATAGCTTTAGGTTGGTACATACATATTTATTTTTATTTGATAACATATCTCTACATTTACGTAGATGAAAATATGGAATACTTTGGAAATATGTGTTATTGCTTTAAGCGTTTTTGAACGAAATATTTGTTATTTAATAAAATGCAAAATTAACATGAACTACAAAACAAAATTTTTGGCTCTTTTTTTCAATTTGGCTCATTTATTGTTTGATTTTGGCTCAATCAGATATTTTTAAGTGGCAACCGTGTTAGAGAGCACTCATGATCGTTAGTAGTGTTATCGAATCGTTGAGATAAGTTCGTTTGAGCACCCATTTAGTGTATGCTGGCCAGTGATGCCATTTAACTATTTTAGGTGGTTTATATATGTTTCACACAACAGACAAAAGGTGGCGCTACAATTTTTCAGAAGGGGTGGCACTTTGGATTGGAAAATTTTTAAAAAGATATGTTTTCTGGCATTTTTTCTTATTTATAAGCAAAAATTTTTAAATATTGCATGATTTTATGGTTAGAATTTTGTTGAATTGAGAATTTTTGAATATGAATTGTGAATCTGCTTAAAACTTAAAGCATTGCGATGTTAAATAAATAGTATCAATAATTATTATTAATTAAATTTATTGTTTACTAAATTGTCTAATTTATTTTATCAAATTTATTATTTAAATGATTTATTTATTTAAAGGTATTCCAAAATAAAACTAACTGCATAAACAGTAATTTTTTTTATTTAAATTGCGGCCCGAACGGTCGATAGCTTGTGGCGGTCAAGCGATAATTATCGTTTAAAGTTAATGGTCAGAACAACTGAACAATATGATGACCGATTCGATGATTTATCAAAAACTTTTACGACTGAGCTTGAATGATCCTTTAATTTAACAATGAACAACCTTATTTAATGGCAAAAAGTTAAGCCGATATTTCGATTGCGTTTGTTAGGCTCAACAGAAGCAGTGAACAGCTGCTGTTAGTGCCAGACTTTCTGCTAATAAGATTTATGGTAGAAAACTAGTATTTTAAGTGCGTCGGGCTGCCAACTTGTTGCAAAAAAAATCTGCAAAACGAAATTGCACAACACTTAAGAAAAATACATATATACATATACATATATATACGTAACTTATACAAATTAATTGAAGGAAAATTGGAAAACTAAATGCAATGACCAAAGCGAATATATTTAATCACATTTCGCTAATACTTTAATAGGAATGCATTGCAAGTGTAAATATGTAAAACGTAACGCGTGTGCAGTGCAAGGCGAAACATAGCAAAGCAAACAATACCATCAGGCAGGCAGGCAGCAACAGCAGCAGCAGAGGCCGATCTGACGTGAAAGAAAATCGACGCATGCAGAAGAAAAATGCCGCAGCCGTGTTGATAAATTATTAAGAAGTGTTTAATTGCAAAAGTAAGCACCATAAATGTATGGAAAACACAATTTTCCATGGTTTTATCATATTTTTTTACATGAATTTGCATTTAGTGCTGGCTGGCGAATGTGTAAGTGTGTGTGTGTTTTTTAGTGTGCGGGTGTCAGTATATGAGTGCGCCGCAGCCGCACAGCGAGAAAGAGCACGCAACATAGTCGTCTACATATAACTGCTTAATATCGGTGTGTGTGTGTGTGCAATGTGCAAGCAAAACAATTTATAGTTGTAAAAAATTGCCTTAAGACTCAAGTGACCCATATTACATAAAAATATTCAATAAAGAAATGAATTTGTTTTTCTAAGGGCCACAAATAAATTGCAAGCAACTTGCCGTAAAATAGCAACAACTACACAGCAAATTCGCTGTCGATGACGATGTCGCAGCTCGTCGTGTGATTTGCTTTTTGAATGTGTTTGTCCGCACCCAAAAAACCAAAAAGAAAAACCAGATCGAAGCAAATAAACAAATAAAATCTAATTAATTAACGAAAACAGGCTATCATAATAAGACACAAAGCCGTCAATTAAATTAATAAGCAACGGTACACAACGCTAAATTGACTGCTGCTAACTTCTAAACTCAGAATCCAAAGCGATGAGTGAAGAGACAAAAAGTCGGGGCGAATGCAAAACAACAATCGACATCGAACATACACACACATGCATGTGCATATATGACTGTGTGTGAGAACGAGACATGGCTGACTCTGTATGTGAGTGTGTATGAAAAATAGGCGTGTTGCCGTTTCGCTTTTAAACAAAAAAGAATTCCAAACAAATCAAATACATAGTTTCAACAATTAGCACAACGTTTGCAAAATGCTTAGCTAAAAGTTTATTCAATATATCGCATGATTTTCGCTGCAACACCAACAACAGTGACAGAGGAGGAAAAAAAAATGCCAAATGCAACCCTTTTTTTTTTGTATGCATGCAGCAGCTGGTCAATAAATAAGTACCGCTAATAATTTCATGCCCATTTTGAATTACACTGGCATATACATACATATACAAACTATACTATTTAGATAGATATATACATATGCACGTGTGTTTATATCGTCTGCTTAACAAAACAAAAGCTCAACCAACGAACTTTAAATTTGAAGCTCGACACATGTATAAGATTGCCACAGATATGTATATATATGTGTGTGTGTGTGTGAGGAGTCATGCGACGGTCTCGACTCTCTTTGGCATTCAAATCTGCGTATCTAGATGATGCACCGTTATTCGCCCCCTCTCTCTAAGTGACGATGAATGACGGATTTGGTGAAAATAGTGCCAAAAGAGCTCAACAAAAAGAACAATATAAAAATAACACATATTTTTGATAAGCGGCTTCTCTTTTGGCCGTCATTCGGCTCGTGTGGAATATTGAATGAGATATGAGTTAGAGTTGTGTGGTTTTGTTCAGAACAAGTCCAAATGAACCGGTCATTAATATGAACGAGTAAACTTATTCTGTAATATATAAACTACATGGCTAAGTTGGTCGGCTTGAATCAAGTTTTATTTAATAATGTTTTAACTTTAATACACAATTACAATTAGTTTAATATACATACAATTTAAGATGTTCGTGGATTTTTAATATGTTTTTAAATTCAATGACAAAGTTTACTTAAACTAATAAAAAAAAAACAAAAAAAATTGAGCTGAAATCCTTAAACTTAAAGGAAATAATAAAAAGAAATATTCGCATCGTTCATGAACTAGTGATCAGAATAACTGATTTAGCTCACGGCGATGGAACGATTGAACTAATTAAGAAACTTGAACTAAAAATCTCAACTCTACTGTGAGTGTGCGTATAACTGTGCGTATAATCAACGCTAAATCAAGTGATTCACTTGATCGATTCGAATGCGAAACTAAAAAAAAAAAACATATTAAACTGTTCTTTATGTGTGCAACAACAGACACTTTAACCTCCAATTGTTTGTAAACTCTCAATTACTTTCGTTTTAGAGCCAAAGGAGATTCTTGCATGTGCAGAGTTGCAGGGCGGACAGAGAGAGAGAGAGAGATATTGAATAATTACAACAACTGATCGAACAAAAGGGAAAAGTAAATAAGAAAAACAAACGAGTTGCACCACTGCAGGGAGTGTGTCAGAGGGAGAGAGAGCGTGTGAGTTGGTGGGAGGCATAACATGAATAACAGAGATGCCTTCGGTACGTCCTGGTAGTCTCAAAGATCCGGAAATAGCCGATCTATTCAACAAGCATGATCCGGAGAAGATCTTTGAGGATTTGCGTGAAATTGGCCATGGCTCGTTCGGCGCCGTCTACTATGCCCGTTGCAATCTCAACAAGGAGATTGTGGCCATTAAGAAGATGTCGTATACGGGCAAACAGAGCCAAGAGAAATGGCAGGATATACTCAAGGAGATACGGTAATATTCAATGATATTCATAATAATACTCACACTCATATTGAATCATTGAATTTTTTAAGGTTTTTACGTCAATTGAATCATCCCAATACCATTGAATACAAGGGCTGTTATCTGCGTGAATCCACAGCCTGGCTGGTAATGGAATATTGCGTCGGCTCCGCCTCGGACATCATTGAGGTGCACAAGAAGCCATTGCATGAGGATGAGATCGCTGCCATCTGTCTGGGAGTGCTCAGTGGATTGAGTTATTTGCACTCATTGGGACGCATCCATCGGGACATCAAGGCGGGCAATATACTGCTTACGGATAATGGCGTTGTGAAATTGGCCGACTTTGGCAGTGCAGCCATTAAATGTCCGGCGAATAGCTTTGTGGGCACGCCATATTGGATGGCACCGGAAGTCATACTGGCAATGGACGAGGGCCAATACGATGGCAAAGTGGATGTCTGGTCTCTGGGCATCACATGCATCGAGTTGGCCGAAAGAAAACCCCCATACTTCAATATGAATGCCATGTCCGCACTTTATCACATTGCACAGAACGATTCGCCAACGTTGCCGGTATTTATCGATCACACATATTCATGATCAAGCCAACAAACGTTAATCGATTTAATCTCAACAGAAAAACGATTGGTCCGATACATTCTATAATTTTGTGGACCTCTGTCTCAAGAAGATGCCCGCGGAGCGACCCTCATCGGCCAAACTGTTGCAACACGCCTACGTGACACGTCCGCGATCCGAGACCGTGTTGCTGGAGCTGATTGCACGCACCAAGTCAGCAGTGCGTGAGCTGGACAACCTTAACTATCGCAAAATGAAGAAGATACTCATGGTGGACACCTGCGAAACGGAGAGCGCCGTCGGTGACACCGATGATCAGCAGGACGATCACGCTGGTGGTGACAGCAGCAAGAGCAATAGTATTACTTCCGAACACTCCATACACTCGGTGGGTGTATCGGCGGCCAGTAGTCAGGTGAGAGATTTACCCCACAGCTTACGATCCAAACAGCCGAACGAGTATCAAAGATTTCGGTTTCCGTTACGGTTTCGGTTTTGTTCGCAGTTAGGTTTTCGGTTATCGGCTACGCAATATCTTTGAATAAAGGTTTCGAAACGGTTAACCGGTTTTTGTATGTTTCGGTTTTGAAATACCGGTAAAAAGAAAAAATCTCTTTGCAAAAATATATGTATTTCATTTTACAAATTTATTTTATTTGCGTTTACTCAGTGCTATGAAAATTCGATCATGAATATCACAAATAAAAATTCAAAATTAAACATAAGAAAATTAAAATCCAATATCAAAATTAAAAAAGTTATAAATAAAATACAAAACTAATATCAGAGATCGCAAACAAGACATATGAGTCGGAAAAAAATTTTCGTTTTACATAATTTGTAACTTGTTTTTTAGGTTTTGTATTGATGTATGAAAACCGAAATTAACCCTTATAAATGAAACGGTTACTAAACGGTTATTTCGCTTTAGAGAGTTTCGGTTTTAAGGTTTCGGTCAAATGCAATTTTTTTTTTGGTTACGGTTTCAGTTGCGGTTTTAAATTTCAATCGGGTTTTAGCGGTTAAAGGTTAGGGTTTTAATCCCTGCTTTCAACTAAATTCGCAGACCGAGCCGAAATCTTTATCTATGGCTCGAAACCTCGCACCAATCCTTCTTCAATATTTTGGAGGCTTGCAGATTTGATAAATTGTAATAGTTATGAAATCCATTCACGTTTGGACACAAAATAAAGCAAAAAATAAAAAAAAAAATAATTGCCAATTGTCTAATTACATTTGCAGAGCTCCTCTTCAAATTCCATACCGGCTGCAGCGCAAAATCATCACCATATGAAGGCGCATCATCATCATCAGCAGGCAGCGGCTGTGGCAGCCGCCATGCAGCATCAGCGCGAGTTGCAGCAGCAGCAGCATCTGGGCAACTGGTCTAATGCACAGCAGCAGCAACAACAGGCGTCGGGAGGCGGCGGCGGCGGCGGCGGCGCCGTGTCCCGCAACTCGTCGCGTCATCGCAATCTGCCACCGTTGCCGAACATAATGCACAGCATGAACAACAATGTGACGCCGACGAATTCGGCATCTGTGGTCCCGGCGCCGGCACCAGCGCCTGCCCCAACCCCGCCCATGTCAGCGATGCCTCCCCATCTGGGCATGGTGGGACACGGTGTCCTTGGCAGCGGCAACACTGTTGGTGGCGGCGGTGGCGGTTGCGGTAACAGCACTGGTGGCTCACCAGCTGGCGCTGATCATCGTTTGCCAGGCCTCGGACCGCGTTACCTATCGACGCCGGCAGCCCAAGCGGCCGTCTATGCGGCAACATCCGCATCCTCGCAGCAGGCCATCTCCAATGCGGTCAACGATCATGGCCCCAACAATTTTGCAACCATTCGAACCACAAGCATTGTGACCAAACAGCAAAAGGAACATATGCAGGTGCGTCTGCTCCTTTGTACCTAAGCATAGTTACAAGATACATTTACAAACATACATGCATACAAAACAGTGTAGTATATACAGTACATACAACAACAACAATTTGCCATTTATATGAAACGTTGCGCTGTATGAGTGTGTGCGTGCGTGTATTAGATTATTTAGTACAGCTCTAGTTTAGATTCAGCTTGATATCAACATAATTATCGTTACAAAAAGGTCGTTTGCAATCGAAATGTATCGATTACCATCTCACCGCTCAGCTTTCATTGATTCCATTTCAATTCCTCTTCCTCTCCCTCTCTCGACCTCGCTCTTAGCTTTCCTTTCCTGTGTTCTGTGTGTATTTATGTATGTATGTCCTGTCTGCAGCCCCCGCCCACTCTAGTCATTGTTGCCATTTCCCGTTGCTTTTGCTCGCCGCTCTCTTGTTCGTTCGTTTTTCTTCCAATCGTTTCGTTCTAACTTTTTGCTCTCTACTACTACATGCAATATTTGTTGTTGTTTATTGTTTCTATTTCTACTCTCCCGCATAACAAATAGGCGCGCTACAACTGCTGTTCCCATCTGTGCGGCAACAGCGGTTGTTGCTCTTGTTTCTTCTGCTTCTGTTGCGGCAACGAGCCGGATGCTGATGACTATGGTGGCCATGATGACAGCTTCTTTCACAAGGACAAAATTTGTGAAAGTCCAAAGCGCAGCCAAGATCAAAAACTAAATCATTATCCCTGTGTGATTTCCTAAAATACAAATCGATAATAATAGTAATTAGTGTGCATGCACGTACATGTGTATTTATTATTGTATGTGCGTGTGTGTGAATTGAGTCCATGACAATAAATAGCGAAATAAATATTTAAGTGATCAAATGCAATAAACACAGATTTATTTGACACACACACACTATCGCCTTGACAGCGAAGCACACGCACACCCACACACACATGTCCATGTACTCTTATAATCGCTCTTCATCTATTTGTAAGGCTCCTGTTGCTCGTACCGTTATATTAATTCGCCTTCTTATTTGCTCAATTCGAACTGTCACTTGTCTCTTGAACTGCACTTGCACTCTCACGCTCTCATACTCTCAACTTGTTACACACATATGAAAAAGAATAAAGACAGCGTTCGCCATTTGTCGCATTTTGTCTTTTGTTTCATGACGTGCTATTTGAAATGGTTAAAGTTTATTGATAGTTAGTGTTTAATTGTTGTTAATTTGTTTTAAATAGTTGAGTGAAACGGAGAGTGTTATAAGCATTGCAAATATAAGTATGAAATTATTTTGCTTTAGTTTTGGTCATTTTGAGGTTAAGTCCGATTGGGCGCTTAACACAAGTTTTGTAAGTTATTGTTATTGTAATTGTTGTTATTATTAGATATTAATTAAATGATTGCACCTGACATACACATAGACACGTTGTTAATTCGCTTATGTTGTTTCATATGTACATTTCTGTGTCGCTTGCTGCAAATAAATGACGATGAATGCAGGAGGAGATGCACGAACAAATGTCGGGATACAAGCGCATGCGAAGAGAGCACCAGGCCACGCTGCTGAAGCTCGAAGAGAAATGCAAGGTGGAAATGGAGACGCACAAGACGGCGCTGGACAAGGAGTATGATAATCTTTTGCATAATTTCACCAGAGATCTGGAACGACTCGAGGTAAGTTTGAATATCAACCACGTCCATCGCATTAATCCGTTTCAAGCACAATGTCTTGTGATATTGCAGGCCAAGCATCAGCAGGATTTGGAGCGACGCGCAAAGCAGACAACAACGGCCGAGAAGAAACTACATAAAGAGATTACACTGAAGCAGGAGGGAGATCGTAAGGTGCACGATTTGAATCGCAAAAAGGAATACAAAGCGAACAAGGAGCGCTGGAAACGTGAACTCTCCATGGATGAGTCAACGCCAAAGCGACAGCGTGATTTAACATTGCAATCGCAAAAGGATAGTCTAAAGCAGCAGGAGGCTGAGGTGGCTGAACGCCTACAGCAGGCCCAGAAGCAATACATTGAGCTCGAGATGCGTAAATTCAAGCGAAGACGCATGACAATGCTGCACGGCCTCGAGGATCAGTTATTGCGCGATGTAAGCCCTATTCATTTAACAATATACTCTTACTGTATCTATTCATACATTATCATTATCAGGAGCTGAGCAAGAAGCAACATCAGCTGGAACAGGCCCATGGCATGCTGTTAAAACACCACGAAAAGACACAAGAGCTGGAGTATCGCCAACAGAAGAGCGTGCACCAGTTGCGCGAGGAGCAGGTGAGTCAATATTAAATATATCAAGTACTTGTTTTGACAAAAACAAACAGGCCTGTTCTCAATTCCGAAAACGAGTCGATTTGCCACAAAACGAGTTGATTGCTGATTCAAGACAGTTGAGATACTGTACTGGCTCAGAGAGGATAGTGACAAAATAGTCAAATTAATAACTTGACTAAAAGAATTTTATATTGCAATAAACTAATGTAAATGTCAAGTGGTTTCTTATTATTTTTTATATTTATATATATTTTTTTTATTTATTATGTTTTTAAATATCCTAAAAATATATGTATTATAAGAGTAAATCATAGTGAAAACATCTTGTACCCTTTGTCGTGCAGATAAACAAGCAACACGACACGGAGTTGCACAATCAAAAAGACTATATGGATCGCATCAAGAAGGAGTTGGTACGCAAACATGCCCTCGAGCTAAGACAACAGCCGAAGAGCCTTAAGGTAATGTGGTAATGTGACGGAAGGGATCATCAACAAAATCCATTAACAATTGGAATTGTTATTACAGCAAAAGGAGCTGCAGATACGTAAACAGTTTCGCGAGACGTGCAAAACGCAAACAAAACAATATAAGCGCTATAAGGCGCAAGTGCTGCAAACGACACCAAAAGAGCAACAAAAGGAGGTTATCAAGCAGCTTAAGGAGGAGAAGCATCGCAAGCTCACGCTGCTGGGTGAACAGGTGAGGAGCATACAACTAACTCTCTATCTTTCTCTCCCGGAAGTTATAAATGATTTTCCCCTCTATCCAAATAGTATGAACAAAGCATTGCCGACATGTTCCAAAGTCAAAGTTATAAACTGGACGAGAGTCAAGTGATCGAGTGCCAACGTACCAATGAACAATTGGAATACGAACTGGATATGCTCACAGCCTATCAGAACAAGAACAAGAAGCAGGCGCAGGAGCAGCGCGATCGAGAGCGACGCGAGCTCGAGAATCGCGTGAGCGTGCGGCGTGGCCTATTGGAGAATAAGGTATTAAAAACATTTATTCCACTCCAGAACAATTCATTTCCAATAATTTCTCAAATTATTTTTGATAAATTCACAGATGGATGCCGAATTGCAGCAATTTAACCTGGAACGTGCCGAGCGCTTGCGCATGAAACACGAGAAGCATTCTAAAGAATTGGAAGCTTTTGATAATGAATCAATAGCTTTAGGTTTCAGGTACGCACATATGATCGAGGATCGAATGAAATAAATCATCGTTTCTTAAGTTCTCTCATTTGAACTTGTGAACAGTGAACAGTAAACGCATTCCTTAAATTAAATTACGATGATTAACTCTAGCACATTTAATGTAAATGTATATTGTATGTATGTCAGATACTGATCACAAATTGTTTATTTACAGCACTCTATCACTAGCTGAGGTATCACGCGAGACCTATCCGGATGAGGAGGGTAGTTTGTCTGGTTCCATGATTAGTTTAGCCCATAGCAATAGTTCAACAAGTTTTCCGGCTGGTTCGCTATAGCATAGACAACAACAGCAACAACAACAGCAACCATATAGTAATATGATCTATTATAATTTTAATGGAAATTTTAAAGCAAACACTACAACATCAACAACAACAACAACAACAGCAACAACAAATAGAGCCCGACATAAGCAACTTTAACACCAATTAAAAATAGCAATAATAATAATAATGATCAATATTTAATACAAAAGCAGATGACATTTTTGTAGCAGCATTAACAAACAGAAAATTATAATATGAACACAACTAATTATATAAACAAACAATTGAATACAACAACATCAACAACAACAACACATACAAGTATTTTGTAGCCGTTACAAATAATAACAAAAACATAAATAACAATGACGCTGCAATAATTTTGTACTAAAATGAAAGTAAAAATCAATTCAAAGTAAACAACAACATAATAAATTTAAAACAATATAATACAAATATAAAAAATCAACAATCAATACATAATTTAAATGTAAGCCTTTATTGTCATGCATAAAAACAAAAATCAAGAAAAAAAACAATCGTATAAAAAACATTAACGCAGCAACAAAAACAAATCGACAAAAAAACCATACAAGCAACAAAATTATCGAGAGAAAAAAATGATAAAAATGTTTAAGTTTTATTTAGAAATTTTGATATTATTACAATAATAATTTAATTAATTTCTTTGTTATCAAACAATTATCGTGAATTGCAAAAACCAAGTGTTTCAAATGTATTTTGTTGAAAAGCCGTAAAATACTCGCAATTCCAAAAAAAAATTAAAGCATGAAATACAGAAGGACTATGGAAAAAAGATAATGAAAATATAAGAGAAGCAGGAGCTGGAACAGGATATACATGAGATCATGTATATTCAGAGATCGTCCCGACTGCAATCGCAGTTTTACACGGAGAGAAAGAGAGAGGGAGAGAGAGAGAGAAATAATGATAGAATCAAGAGCAAGGAACTTTTTCTTTCCGAAGATGCCCATATCCTTGGAAGGAGCACAATTAATTCCACAATTGAATTAAAAGGGAAATTGCTTGGCGCCATTTTTGCATGTTGTTGAATTCAAAATTTTCAATTTTTTATGTTACGTTTTCGTTCAGACTTGCTATAAACAAAAGGATTAAGTAAAAAGTAAAATAAAACAAAACAAAAAGATAAATAACTAAAAGTAAGCCTATTATAGACTTAATTAATGCAAATTGCAAAATGCTTAGTCAAAAACAATAAAAATTGTATAGAAAATTAAATACATATGAATGTTTAATTAATTACAATTTATGTTTATGTGAGAAGTTCTTTTTTTGTTGTCCTATACATAATAATAAATATATATATATCTACATATACACACACGTACACCTACACATATACACAGTTCCCCGGATCTTAAGATATAAAATTAAACATTTGTAGCAATAAACTTTTTAGTAAACAAACTGATAACAAATGATTCAATGCGAAAACAACATGAAAATTAGAAGAAGAAAAAAAATGAAAACAAAACATTTTTTCTGTTAGCAATTAATAATACAGGGTGACCAGAAAAAACGGAGACAAACTTGAATATATCCGCTAATAAAAGTATGTTACTGGATTTAATTAAATTTTATTTTATAGTCTTCTGAATACTTTTTTGTACTAGTGCCAAAAATTTGTATCCATTGCTCTTTAATTTTCGCGTAGTTTAATAATGTCAACTAAACGTGGTGCAATTTTAGAGCTTTTTCGTCAAGGAAAACGTCAATGCGAAATTGTTCGATTGCTTGACGTGCCTAGGCAGACTGTGTCCAAGGCCATCCGCCGCTTCAATGAGCTTGGCCATGAAGGAGATCGTCAGGGAAGAGATAGAAAATGCACCGTCAACACTTCTGCCAATCGTCAGATCATTCGAAAGCGGGTGGAGCGAAATCCGAGGGTCTCCATGAGGAAAATTGCCCGGGAGACCGGAATAAAACGTGAATCTGTTCGGCAAATGGCGAAGAAGCACCTTGGACTCAAGCCTTACAAGCTCCAAAAAGTTCAGCTCCTCACGGATGAAAACAAGCGAGTGCGACTGCAAAGATCCCGCCAACTCAAGCGTCGGGCCGCAGGTCAGCGATGGGAGCGCATACTTTTCACGGATGAGAAGCTTTTCACAGTCGAGCAGGCCCACAACCACCAAAACGACAGGATCTGGTCCGTGGAGGCTCCGGGTACGTCGGCGATCGTCGAGCATCGCCAAAATCCGAAGTCCGTTATGGTCTGGGGCGGCATTTGCGCCAGCGGCAAGACACCACTGGTTTTCGTGGATCAAGGGGTTAAAATCAACCAAGAAGTCTACCGCCGCGACATTCTCGACGCCGTGGTAATTCCGTGGGCCCAACAGCACTTCGGCGATGCGGACTGGACTTTTCAACAGGACTCCGCGCCGGCCCACAAGGCGAATATGACACAAGACTGGTGCAAAACCCATTTTCCGGACTTTATCTCGTCAGCTGAATGGCCACCCTACTCGCCGGATCTCAACCCAATGGACTACAGCGTGTGGTCGATATTGGAGGCCAGGGCTTGTGCTAAGCCTCACAAAAGTTTGGAAGCGCTGAAGCAATCGCTGCTCTTGGAATGGGACCGACTGTATCCCGAGGACCTGCGGCCCATCGCCAACAATTTTAAAACACGTTTGGACCTGTGCATCGCAGCTGGAGGAGGCCATTTCGAAACCGGCTGAGAATCTTACTACCAGTGATCCACGTTATCGTTATTAATTGTTGTTTTGCCCAATTTCATTCATTTATTAAAATTATAATTAAAAATGTTTGTCTCCGTTTTTTCTGGTCACCCTGTATTATCAATCAATAAAGACGTGAGGGTATGATTTTGATATATATGAACAGAAAAAAACCGACGAAAATCATAAGCAAAATAAACTGACCATGGGGTGGCACTAATATGATATAATACGAGTAAATTAGAATATTGTAATGATTGCGAATGTGTATTAGTATTATTCCAGTTAATTTTACAACATGGATTTATCAACAACAAAACAAACAAACATTAAAATCGAGAAAAACAATCACTGAAATTAACAAAAAACATAACCTTCTTTTAGCGTGGGTTGAACAGAGACAGAAACAGTTCGTGATGAGAGTGAAAAGAACGGAAAGTGCGAATGCGATGAATGAGAGGGAGTAGGAGGAGGAGAACAGAACACAGAACATACATATGTAATATTTTTTATGTTAATAAAATTGTTTTTTTTTTATAATTATTATTATTATTAATAAATTGTAATTTTGAAGCGGAAAAACGAATAACAATTTAATTGATACACGTCAATAAAATAAAACATAAAATAAAAATACAACAAACAAACAAAAACAACAATATGTACATATTACATATACGCATTTTTAATATATACATTTACACACATACATATGTATGTTTGTAATACATAATAATCGAATTATCAACTATTTTTGATTGATGATTATTTAATGTTGTGTATTGAAAATTTGATGAGAGTAAGTCCAACATAAATATTTCTATAAACGAATCTATAGAATCGCCATAGAAAAGACACTTCTATAAAATCGTACAATACTTTTATAAAGCTGTATAAGAGGAATACCTAAAGGAATCTATGGAAACTAGAGTCGTGACTCACTCAAATTACCTAAATTATTGACAGAAAATCAAATTTGTTTTCTGCAGGGATTGCAAATAAGAGTTATGAGGCGGAAAAATATGCCAGGGACATCGGAAAAAATTCCACAAATGTTTTTTTTTTTTGGAAGGTCTATCCAGCAACCGGATAAACTTTTATTTCCACTTTTTATTTTTAAAATTATTTTTAACTCTTTAAATTTTCATGATAAAAATTATAAATAAGAGTTATTTTTCAGTTTATATTTAGAAGTTAAAAAATAAGAGTTATTTTCAATTTTTAAAATAAACTTAAGTAAGCAAATTACTTATATTTTCGCGGAATAACCATGTCAAGAACAAATATACATTTTAAAAGTTCTATATGATGAAAATCTATCTGAAACCATATTATCTCTGTAGTCATATTACGTTTTTAGTTTGAAACAAGCGGGAAAGGCTATAGTCGAGCTCTCGACTTTAGGATACCCGCTACTTATTTTAAATATTTTTTATTGCATGCTTGTGGGCAATTACATTGCTTAAAACTTAAATTCGCCATTACCACCTTTCTATTTGTGCGATCTTTTCTGCGTTTAAGTAGGACAATAGCTTTAATAAATAGATAAAGTTAATTACCCAAAAATACGTATTATTCTAAAAACGTTTGCGATTTGCGGAGACGTGAAGGGGCGTATATGTATATCAAGAATAAATATACTTTATAGCAGGGATTAAAGCCCAAACAAATATCGGGTTCAATTACGATTTCGGTTATGTTTACATTTAGGTTTTCGGTTACTCAAAATTGTTATACATAGGTTACGCACCGATTACCGGTTTTTTTAATGTTTTGGTTTAAAAATACCGGTATGATTTTGGTTCACAAAAAAGATTATTTAAAATGTTATAGACATGTACATTTAAAAATAGATATTAAAAAATTTAAAAAACTAAGACAATTTTATTGAGAACAATACACAATTTTAATTGTGAAAACCAGGAACCAAAATTAACCGTTATGCATGAATCGGTTACTAAACGGTAACGGTGGTTTAAATAATTTCGGATTTGGGTTTCGCTATAATAAAAGTTTTGCTCCGGTTGCGGTTACCAATTTCAATCGGTTAATACCGGTTAACGGTTACGGTTATGGTCACGGTTTTAATCCCAGCTTTAAAGGGTCGGAGATGCTTCCTTCTCCATGTTACATACATTGCAACGAATACAATATACCCTTTAACTTATTTTTTAAGTAACTTGTATAACAAATAATGTTTAATCTACACAACTGTATAATTCTGCACAGATTTGAAATAAATAAGAATTGGATATTTTCATTTTATTGAACTCAATAAAGTTACACATGCAAACGAGTATACGCATTTATACATATTTGCGGGTTTAACAATAAAATGGTAGACACATACATACATATGTACTTATTGTATATATGTGCTTTTGTATTTGTAGTTGTATGCGATAAGCCGACCGCGGAATGTACGAGTATTTCAAGCAAATTCCCAAGTAATATTCTCTCTCGACCTCAGTAAAAATTGTGCTATTGACTGAGGATGGCCATACACTTAACAATGTATGCGTGTGTGAGATTTGTATAAAGACTATCAGGGGTGCCACAGAAATCGCTTTCGATTAAAATTCACTTAAATTTCATACAAATTTAAATGAAATTCCAGCGAAGGCGATTTCTGTGACCCCCTGTATATAAATATACAGTTTTTGCTTCGTACATACATCGTTTAACATGTACATGATGTACGTACATCACGCATAGACATAAAGAATTTAAAAAGCCTTTGTACACATATAAAATATACATTAAATATACTTATATAATTAAATATATTTGGATTTATACGGATAAATATAAATAGTTGGTTAAAGGTTATTTTATGCCGGCATAATACAATAATTAGCTCAATAATGTTTCGCATTACGAGTAGAAAAATAACATTTATACACTCTGAATATATAAATACATATATTGATATTTGTCTGTCTGTTCATTGTTATTATCGATTGATTTGGTTTGCTGCTCTTGCTGCTTCACTTCCGTTTCCGCTTTCGGTTCAGTTTCCGTTTCCGTATCCTACGCTGCGCTGCTGCTTCGTTGGCTGGCACATTTTTGGTCATGGCTGCAATGGAATAGAGGCATTGCGTCCACGCGACAAGCCGCAGCTGATTGATAAGCGGTGTGCCTCCAAGCGACTCAAGTGATGCCTTCACGAGCCCATCACGCTCTCGAGGAATGTGTGCTTGTTGATGATCTTCGTCGTGGCAATCACAAACTGCACATTGTTATCCTCCTGGGCGGCAAGGAAACGCAACGCGGCAATTTCGGCAAACGTGCAGCCGCCAACAAAAAGCACAAGGACAACACGTCGGGCATGCAACAAGGATGACTCGCTTGGTGTAGCGCCACCGCCATGCGGCCGTCCACCGATGCCAATCAATTGCACCTGAAAATCCTCAAACGTTGGCCCCGGCAAATTGTTAATCTGGCTCTTGAGCGTCTGCCAGCCCAGTGGTTTCAGCGAGTGCTCGACGAGGCGTGCGGTCAACGGTGCATAGAAGCTATGCACATAGCTAATGTCCCTCGGCTCCACCTCAACGCTGTCATCGACGGTCAGATGAAGGGTCTACATAAATGCAAAAACATGCAAATTAATGGAATTAATCTGATAACATGGTAAATATGATAAATGATTTGAACCAATTTTGAAAATAAAAATACTCAAAAGTCATTTGCATCGACAGGACCGAGATTCGAACCTCGATCTCCTGTTCCGCTTGCCGAGCACCTATCACCTCCGCCAATCCCCAATATACGCTAATGCTGGCAAACTCGATACACATTCTCGATGTGCATTCTGGCAGAGTAAATGTTAAACGAATTAATTGACCATTAATTATATTCCATTTATAGAATTGCAAAAGATAATTCTTAGAGAAAATTCTTAATATCTTCACTATTTATGGCCCAATCGTGATGAAACTTCTTGATTAGATTCTAAGCATGTTGTTAAACACGTTGATGCAAAAATGTACAATTTTACCTTAAAATCCTAAACTAAAGGTGATGTAAGTTTTTGATGAATTACGCCCCTTACAGTGGGCGTGGAAACATTTTAACATAAACTGATATTGCCTGACATAATAAGGAGTCTCCATTCCAAATTTGGTGGTCTTAGCTCTTACCATCTCTGAGATTCAATCTCTTTTGCTCTTTTGCTTTTTAGTTTATTAAAGTCGAGTGATATTTAACTGAGTTATTCAGGCCTGTTCCGGTTTTCACTTTTTATTTTATAGCATTTAGTGAAATGCATTTATTCACTTTGCATTTAGGCTAAGTATTTAAAAATGCTCGTTTTTCACTTTATCGGACTTAAACTCATCAGCTGAAAGTTAAATAAATCCGTAGAACTTCGCCGAAATGATGTTAGAGCAATGTAAAAGAAATTCACTTCCGCAAAATCTTACCGAAAGTGAAAACCGGAACAGGCCTGATTAATTTTTTTTAGAAAAAGTCATGGGAAAGCACTCCATTGCTAACTATTTTACTAGCAACGCAATAATTTCGCAAATATTAACATTTTGAGCAATTCTGTTTCAGAAAATCTATTTTAACTTTGCCAATTATTGCGCGATATTAGAAAAAAATAGAAGCACGTTCTACTCGTGAAAATGCATGCTTTTTAAATAAAACAACGAATACAATATCTCCTTTCACTTATTTTTTAAGTAACGGGTATAAATACAAGTCTAAGACGTTTCTAATAAAATAGTGTTCAAAAACATCACCAAAGTCAACAAATCTTAAAAAAAAAATTTGTTTGGGTAAAAAATACTGTAATAAGGGAATTGAATCCAGTTAAGTCAAGTGCAGCACGTTTGTAAACCTAAGATTCTTCTTTCCAAAAGCGTTAAAAAAATTAAAATCAGGCGATTTGACGAAGTTATGGGCGCATGAGTGAGTGCAAGTAAGAAAAAACGGTTTTTGTAGCGTAATTTAAAATTTCGATACCAGCGGTGGGCACGCAATGGCTCCGGGAGCCAGCGGCTGATAACAAATTCAGATTTCGTGCCCACCGCTGATCTATACCTACAACCTATCCCAGAAGTTTCATTTTGATTCATTGCGATTTTGTAGCACAGATTCGTTGCTTACCTTGCGCAGCACGGCATAAGCACGGGATTCGGTCTGCGTGTGGAGTAGGCCAGCTTTTTCCAGATTGCTGACTTTGAGAAGCACCTCGAGGCCATAGACGTGGGCCAGCTCGCGCTTGTAATGGTTGAGCACACGCTCCTTGAGTCCCGAGGCGGCGGCACACTGCAAGCACATGAGACGCAGCACATTCCGGAGCTCGGTGCGTCGCGCAATCAGATCTTCAATGTAGGCGCTGGGCCTGTCGATGTCCGCACAGATCATGAACTCCTGTTCGGCGGCGAGATCATCGTGGAAGGCATACATGTTTACCTTTTCATCGATGAGCCCGGCGATGGCCGTGTGCTCCGACGTTGCCTTCTTCTGTTCCATGAGCTGCGGCAGGCGTTCCACAAAGCTTTTGATCTCTTGCACCGATTGCTCCTGCCGATTGACATTCATCTGCACCTGAATCTCCCTCACTTTGCGGGCCAGGAGCATGCGCACCTCGTTGAAGTTCTTGTTGCGCAGCTCGGCATACAGCTGCTCCCCGGAATGGAGCACGATGGTCTTGCGTTCGGTGTCGCCTAGCAAACGTTCCGGCGCCTCGCCGCTTGACGGCGCTGTCGAGGATGTAGTTCCACTTGAGCCGTCTGCATTCGCATAGTACGACGGAAAATGCTCGGACGGCAGCGTCAGTTGATTCTGCCGGATGCCATAGAACTCATCGATGAGACCCTCGTAGGTGAGTTGTGTGGCCAGCGGAGTGAGAAGATCTATGCCCCGGTCCAGCAATATGAGCTGATCGATGGCGCCCTTGTCGCCATTATAGAGCGACTTCTCGTCAATGGCCAGCTGCTTGGCATGATCCCAGACCAACTGCGCCTGCCGGCCCTTGCCATAGATCTTGGGTATGCGTCCATAAAGACGCTGCAGTTGGACCAGTCCAATGGCCGCCTGGTACAGTGAAGTTGTGTCCCCATCGATGCTGACATCGCGATACGAATGCGGCATTTCCATGCTCACCACATCCGCATCCAGGGGCAAAAAGTTCCAGGGCAATTCCTCCAAGCGACCGAATGCACCCATGACATCCTTATCCTCCAGCTGCTTAATGCACAGGCATGACCGGCGGGGCACAAACAAAATGTGAAACTGCCGGCCATGCTGACTGTTGCCCTTCACGTGCGTCACCAGCAGATCCATCAGTGACACCTGTGGCCGCACTATGTAAATAATGTTGCTCAGCTCCTTGGGGAATCGCATTTCCGGCTTCAATGCCAACAGCTTGATGCCGCGATCTGTGAATAGCTTCGGCTTGGCGACCAATCCCAGCGGACCGATCATTGCCTCGTCCAGCACAATGGCCTTGGAGCCCTCAATGCATTCCAGTTGCTGCACCAATTGGCGGCTCGCCACCTCCTGCAACAGTTGCAAATTGACGCGTTGACTTTTAAGGTGGGGAAACATCTTGATTTTGAATTGTTGTTGTTTTGCTTTGTTGTTCTTTAATTCGATTTGTTCCTACTGTGTTTCTCTTTGCCACTGTTTTCACTAATAAACGAGCGACTTTGAAGTCGTCGTTTTTGGATTTTGCGATGCGAACAATTGTAGTTTATATATTGCTGCAGGTGTAGGTGTAACTGTAGGTGTAACTGTAGTTGTAGTTGTAGTTGTAGCTGCAACGCCCACAGACCGACCCACCGCTTGCTTGCTCAGCAGCCACAACAAAACAGCTGTTTTGGGACTGCGCAGAAAACAGTGTGTCCACACCTATAAAAAAAATATGTGTACGCATTTGCTTAACGACAAAATCTATTTATAAATACAAGTATTAATTATTCAATTAAAAACAATGCAAATAACTTGTATATAAATATGATAAGTTATATATTTATTTATTGTCAGGCTAAAAGCAGCGGACAAATAAATTCCATTATAAATACTTAAATCATAAAATAAATTAAAATTAAAAACTGTGAGGAATCTAAAATAAAAAAGAAAAGGATTGGCCCAACATTTGTTGCTAGGATAATAATTAAATGTATTTGACAAATCTCTAGAAATATTGAAAAAAATACATATTTTACTAACCAGGCCATATTTTTGCTGCGATAAATTAGTTGAAATTTTAACAAATAGATAAATTCATTTAATATAAGCTTTTATGCCTTTAAATTCAATTTAAAAACTTATCTAATTCAAAACGGCTGATATTTATAAAATATCACAAAAAAAACTAACTAAACTAAATGACGCAGCTATAACGATTTTGGCGCGCAAATCCAATAGTTGTAGTTGACGATACGATAACTTTGTCAGCACAGGCTGCCCATTTGTTGCTCATTTAGGTGAACTGATTTATCGGTTAAATTTTCTTTTCTGTAAATTTAAATGCGAATTTTCTGAATATCTTTATTCAATAGTATACTGCTAATAACCGTACATTTGAGCGATAGTAAGCAAAGAAAAAACAGAACAACTGGAAATAAATGAAGAACAATTTGGAAGGAACATGTTCACTGGCTCACTAAATTGAGCAGCTCTTTTTAGTTCATTTAATCATGAGCAACCCAACACTGGAGCTGGGACTTAACGATTTTTTTTAGTCGATTCAATTAGATTTTCTATGAAGAAAATATCGATTTTTTATAATTGAAAAACAATTTTTGGTCGAGTTTTTTAAGATTTTAATTGTTTTTTTTTTTATTTTAATGTAGTATTTATGTTATTTATCATAATTTTTTTTTTATGTTTTTTAACAGTTCATCACAAAAAAAATAAATGCAGATTCAAATGATTACAATTAACCTTATTTAATTCAGATGAGAGATGGGAAAACAGCTATTCTTTAGTACATTTTGTGTACTTAAACATACGCGACTTTACATTCCCAGTCACAAGTAGCATTTCACAGCACTGGTCCTTTTTAAAAAAAATTGATTGTTCTAAAAACACAATCGATTTAAAATTGGCTTCAGCAATACCCAACACTACCACAATTTAGTTAGCAACACATTAAAGCGTGTGATAGAATTGTGTTTTTTTTTTCATCTCTGGCAGTCCGTCAGAGCGAATTGCTTAAAATTCAAATTTGTGGCAATCGCACTCTAAATGGTATCGAAGAACAACAATTTCCAGTCGAACCGAACCATGCAGCAGCAGCAGCAGCAACAACAACAGCGTCAGAATGTACGCGCTGCCATTGCACCCTATCGCAAGCCGTTCCGGCCTCAGGGTCAGGGGCAGGTGCAGGGACAGGGGCAAAACCACCAATTGATGTTCACATCCTGCCAGATGCCTAGTGATCCGCTTTATGTGGACTTCAATAGACCAGCTCCAGCACCGCCCGCAGCACCATCGACCAAGTCCACAGGGCCAGCGGTGTCCTCGCCCACCGGCAACTGCTTACCTGGACCGGATGGTGGCGGTAAAAAGAAGTCGCTGAAGGGCAACAAACAGCTTAAGGGCAACAAGCAGCAGCAGACACAGCAGGGACACAATTCGCAATATGCGCCACAGATGCAGATGTCGATGCAGATGGCGATGCCAATGCATGGCGCTGGTGGCGACAATGGCTGGCAGCCGCATCCTCAGCAGCGTTTCCAATCGCCGAATTCGAATCGCTTTAATGGACCGCATCGCAATGGCTTTAACCGAGTAGGACCCCCGAATCGGGGCGGCGGCATTGGCATTGGACGTCATATGATGGGTCCAATGGGTCCAGGTCCAGGGCCAATGGGTCCCCGCCGGGGTCCAGGACCGGGACCAGTTGGCGGTGGCCCAATGCCACCGTTTCCACCGATGCCATTTCAAGCACCCATACCGCCCATGCGCTGCCCCATGCCACCAATGGGCGGACCACCGCCTCCTCCACCGTTTATGCGTCGCAATGGACGCGGAGTACCGAACCATCCACCGTTGCCGCCGCCGCTGATGGGTCCGCACATGTTGGGGCCACGTATGCGTCCACGTGGCATGCCGCCCGGCCCCAGTCCCTTCAATATGGCTCACATGAATGGCAATCTCAACGGGCGCAAAATCAAGAAACCTAATCCGAAACTGATCAAACAGGCGGTCAAGGGGAAAAGCACCATCAAGACGCTTAAGAATCTTGTGAATCAGTATCCTATTGACAAGCCCTGGGTCAACGATGAGATCCGTGCCGTCCACGACGAGAAGCTGGACATCGAGAATCGTTTGAAGGGCAACAAGGACGATCAACTGTTTGCCCAGTTCAAAGTGCAGCGCGATAAATTTGTGTCCATGTATGAAACAGCACGCGAGGATTTCCTTAAACAGGAGGCCGCTTCGGTTATGGGCAAGGTAACGTTTAAATTCTTAAATATTCTCTCCTATTTTGTTTTTCCTTGCCAACTCTATATTCCTAATTTCTTTTCATTTATATCATCATCTCATTAACAATTTTATACCCATCTCAGATTTAGTTTCGATTACAAGTTTTTTTTTCTCATCCAGTGGTCATTCATCCCACGATAAACACACTTATCGATAGCACATATATTTAAATCGATAACGCACACACACAACTTAGTAGTTTTTTTTTCATTCGAGTTCCTTTTGCCCTTTTTTTTACGTCGAATTCTTGTTTGATTCATTTGAAAATTAGGATACATAATTGCCTTAAATGAATTTGAATTTGCATAGATCAAGATCGAATTTAAGTGACCATTGATAACTGCTGATCGTTATTCAATGATGCGTGATCGCTCATTGTAATTCGTTGATCGCCCCGATAACTGTTAGTCGTTGATCGCTGTTTGTTAATCGATAACATTTGGTGTTAATTTTTGAGGATTTCATTGTTATGCTTTGATTGTTAATCAATGCTGTTTGAAATGTTTTTCATTATCCTAAATCGTCGATACTTAATAGTATTTGTCGTTACTTTGCTAATACATATAAAATTTGCGATAGCTCAATATTAAACGATAGCTTTTAATTTATTATTATTACTTTTTGAGCGAGAATCAACGATTCTTAGTTATATAAAGTCATATAAAAGTCGTTTTTTTTTGGTAATCGATAATTTGTTAATACTTTATAATTGTTATTTATATGGTTTTATATTTTTGTTGATTCTTTTTCAATATCTCTGAATCGTTGATTGCTTATCGATGTCCTTAGTTATTTTTTTAAGTCTAATCGAGGTCACCTTAATTGATTGGTAATCAATAAATTGTTAATGCTTTATTAATAAATGTTGAACTTTATATTGTTTTGTTTACTCTGAATCGTTCACTGCTGATCAGTTCTTTTATTTTTTTTATAGATGAGTATTTATCGATGATCGACCAATTCTTTGTCCTTTAATAACTATTTTGTATCTTTGATTTTTATGTCGATATTTGATCGATAACTTAAATACCTTAAAAGACGATAGGTAATTGATTATTGACAGCTCTGAGTTGTTGATTGTTAATCGATAGCCCTTAATTGATAATTTGCAATTGTTAAGGGTCAGTTCATGATCGTCTATCGATAAATTTGTAACCGTTGATTGCAATTGAATTAGATAAAAATTAATTAAATAAAAGTATTGTTATGTTTTATACCGTTGGCATACCGTTACATACAACATACATACATTATTCTTTTGCAGGATGCCAAAGACAAAGACAATGACAAAAATGCAAATTCAAATCAGAACGCTGTCTCTAAGGTCGGAAATGCAAAAAATGAAACAAGTCCAATAAAAAACGATAATCAAACCGAATTAAATGAAAATATGCAACAACAGCAGCAACAACAACAAAAGACACAGAACAGGAACGGGCTTAATTAAAATTGAAATAATCAACAATTGCGACACTTTGCAAAACAGCAAAGAAACTAACTAAAGAAGCAAACAAAATGTGAAAATCATAATTTAATAATATAATTATTAACTGCAAATGCAAATGACAAACAAACAAATTTAAAAAATTTAATATTGAAAAAAAAAGGCAAACATGAAATTGAATTAATAAAACAAAGCAACAATAATCATAAGAAAGTCAGCCAAATCAACATTTGTGTCGTATTCTTGTTTTTGCGACTGAGAACTGAGCTTAATTACAAAATACAAATAAATCTTAATAAATATGTAGTAAAAGAAATAGCTGTAAATTGCGACATGAAACAAAAACACACTAAGTAACAATGCCTCCATTAAATATAATATTAAATATAATAATATAATTAAATACATAATTATTTATTTTAACTTAAATGCCTCTATCTGAATTCAAATAATTGTTGATTGCAGCTCTAACGTTACGTCCTATAACGTTCATGTTAGAGCAAGCATCACGTAACGTAACGTAACGTAATGTCACGCATTGAAACTGTCTGTTAAATGTTAAGCGAAATAAGAAAAACGAAAATGAAAAACGCATAGTCCTTAACAATGCCAGTTTGTATCCTAGTTAATATTTCACATAACGCTGAAGTACATTTCCCTTTATTTATGTATATTTACGTATGTTCACTTAAATGTATGTATGTTTGAATTAGTGCAAGGGAAATTTACTTCAGCTTGCAATTGTTTGAGTCTTGTTATATTCATTACACAACCACAAAATGAAGTTTTGTTTAATTGTATTTTTAAATTAATTCTTAAAAATTACAAATTAAGATTTGAGTTTAACATAATATTGTTTATTGTGTGCATCGACTCTTGGTTTTTGTGTTTTCTTTCTTATCCTTTTCCCATTCCTACTTCTACTGCAAATTCTACATCCATTTCTTCTTGTTCTTTATTCATCTTTGTTATAATTTTTTGTTGTTGAATACGCCTCCCCCCCTTTCACCCACTCGAATTCCACATTAACATTAGCATTAGATTCATGCAAAATCTTCAAAATATTCATTAATTGCTTATTAGATTAAAACATTCTTTCAATTCTTATGTACATAAATAAACATTAAAATATAAATATATATTTACTCGTCAAAGGCATCTTGAGATTATTGTAAATTCTAATAAGAAAAAAGAAACAAAAAAAAAAACAACATAAACCAAACACACACGCATAGAACTGTACACATATTTACTCTACATAAGTATTGAGCTAAAAATTTAACAACAAATACATAAATATGCGGAAAAAATCCTAATATTTTTCACTTTTAAATTAAAAGTGTTAATTTATTTTTTTGTTTATATTATCGAGATGGGCTTGCATAATAATTTAATTAACTTTGAATTTGTTCTGCTCTTGCAATAAATTCCGTGCGTTTAGTTGAGTTCCTGTTTGATATTCAGAAAACACTAATTACGCATAGCAAAATCATACAAAAAATGACAACGTGCTGTTTATTATCATTATCATATCATTTATTGCATTGTATTTCGAGAGCTATTTGTAGTATTTGCCCCCTTTCAAGTCGCGACCATTTGCAGCTATTACAAAACTTTTTGCACATTTTTATTCACACACACATCCACACACACTTACGTATGTTTCATATCATATCATCAGTTGTTCATCACACTAGGTCACATTCAATAAGTATATCTCAACAAAACTATTAAAACTAAAGCTTTAGATGACGAAAACCCACATTACAAATTTGATTTAAAAGTACTTTAAAAAAAAACACACAAAAAAAATATGTGTTGTAATTTTTTATTTTTATAAATTGGGAAGCCATTTCCATTAGAAATGAGCGATTAAAAAGTATATCTGGGTATGAAAGGCAATCAAATAGTTATTACATATAAAATCGGTTAAAGAGCACCTACAAAGGTATCACTTTTTTGTTTTTTCTATTTTCGGCATTTCCACAACTATATAAACGTTATGAGAAAACATCAATATCAATTTGATTAATGTACCACATTAAAAACTTTATTTAGAAAATTTATAATAGGTAAATCCTCGATTATTTGTAACTACTTAACTCATATACAGTTTGTCAAAAAAAACTTTACACACTAAAAAAACTAAGCTTTTTGATTTTACATAAGAAAATAATTGATTTTTATATATCTTTGGCAAGGTCATTTAAATTCCGTTTGAACGATGCAAAACTTTCCTTGACCCATTAAGTACCCATCGAAAATTTCAAAATTTTGTAAACGTCTACTTTTTCAACTTTTTCGAAAAATAGTCTGCAATGTGAAAGATACGATTAATTAGTGCTAATAAAGGGCTTAGGAAGATATGAACATTTTTCCAACTAGTATTGATAATTTTTCAAATGTTTGTGCAACTTCCGAAAATCAAATAAATTAGTTTAAAAACAGAGGTCTTTTGACATTTTCTATATGTTATATTTGATTCCCACACATTCCTGATTTGTATGTTTCAAAGTGTACAATTAGTAAAGCTACTCACAATATCATCGTATTAAAAAAGCTTAGCGTCTAATTTCTGCAAAAGATTGAAGAACGATATATAAATATGAATCTGTCGAATTTCGCGAATTTATTGTCAAAAATTTTAAAGAGCTTTGTTAAATCAAAACTAAATCGACTTTTTTTTTATTATCAAAATATGGAATTTATAAAATTGTTTAATAGAAGTCTCAACCTGAAAATTATTTAAAAAAAAATATAATTTTGAGTGACTTATAAATTTCTGTTGCCTAGTGTCATTAAAATTAAACCATCCTTAATGTAATTGGGCACCGATTGATAAAGTTGGTCACTTTGTCGTTTTGATTCCCGCCAACTGCATCGAGAATGCAAATAGCCCTGTCATTAGATCGGTTTTGAAAAGGCAACACTCGCCTATACACACACCCACACACACACACACACCCACACACACACATACACAACACACTCCACAGCCCATACAAAAAGAGTTGATCAATTCAGAGAAATAAAAACAAAATTTATATGAAACTGAAAATTCAAAACTTTGAAATTTAACTGGTTGGGCGGAAGGAAGGTAAGTAGGGGAAGGGAGAGGGATCCAAAAAGTATTGCAAAACTATTGTCATTTGTTTTGGCCAAAATGATATGATGGCATCTAATTGTATAATGGCCAACGCATTCCCAATGAGAATCCGGACACTTGGGCACTTTTAAACGTCGCACGGTGTTTGCTATAAAAGACGCAGAAACGCAGGCAAAATGAAAAAGTCATCACGGAACGCCCAGAGACAGCGGAAACGGAAGTGATAATTGAGGCGGATATAATACTTACAGAGGGAAGCCTTGAGAGCAGCAGCGATGGAGTTGAATCTAAAGATGGAAGAGCAGTTCGAGATGCTAATGAAACAGAAAGAGATGCCAGAAATGGATAAGGAGTTCAACATGGGAACGAAAATGGGGCAGCAAAAGAAGAAGCTAGAGATGGAATTGGAATTGAAATTGGAGTTGGAGTTGGATTTGGAATTGGAATTGAATACGCATAATGCTGTCAGCTATCACTGGAGGGTGTGGCAACTGATGGGGTTGATGCAACCGCCGGACATGTCACGTCTGCAGTTCCTCGTTCGCTCCTTTGTCATCAATGTGCTGGTCACGCTGCTGTTCCCATTGACGCTGCTCGCCAAGCTCTTCTTCACGAGCAGCCTGCAGGAGCTCTTCGAGAATCTGACCATCACCATCACGGACTTTGTGGCCAATTTGAAGTTCATCAATGTGTTTCTGGTACGTCGGCAGTTGCACGAGATTAAGGACATTCTCCGGTTGCTCGACAAACGGGCCAAGATCGTGCACGACCAGGAGGAGATGCGTGTGCTCCATCAGTCGGTGAAGACGGCCCAAAGCAGCTTTCGCACCTTCGCTTGGATCTTTGTGTTCGGAACAGCGTTGAGCTGCATCCGGGTGGCAATCGCCCGGGATCGACAGTTGTTGTATCCGGCATGGTTTGGCGTCGATTGGCAATGCTCCGACTTGGCCTATTGGCTCATCAATGTCTATCAATTGTTTGGCCTAATTGTTCAGGCCATTCAGGACTGCGCCAATGATTCGTATCCGCCGGCGTATCTTTGCATCCTCACGGGACACATGAGGGCATTGGAGTTGCGTGTCCGTCGCATTGGTTACCCGCAACCGTTGGCCAACATCCTCTACGACCAGGCCAAGCATCACCAGAATGTCTACGTGCAGCTGTGCGAGTGTATCGAGGATTACATCAATATACTGCGATTGAATGCAATCATCCAGGAGATTCTATCGATTGCCTGCATGGCACAATTCGTTTGCTCCGCCGCCGTTCAATGCACGGTCGCGATGCATATACTCTATGTTGTCGGTTCCAATGATCTGTCGACCATGATGCTCTCCCTGGTCTTCTTCATGGCAGTCACCTTGGAGGTATTCCTCATCTGCTACTTTGGCGATCGCATGCGCACCCAGAGCGAGGCCCTCCTCGATGCCTTCTACGCCTGCAACTGGATGGAACAGATGCCCCAGTTCAAACGCAACCTCATCATCACCCTGATGCGCACCCAGAAACCATCCCTTATCTATGCCGGCGGCTACATTCCGGTCACCCTCGAGACCTTTGTTCAGGTATACCCGTTTATCTATTACAAGCAACTCTTTTTTGTTTTCTCAGAATACAACTAATTTATAATTTACACCTATTATTTGTTTTTTGATTTTTTATTTCTTGCTTTTGAATTCGCCTTGGCTGACTATGAGATACTGTTACTTAATTTAGACTAACTCGACTGTTGATACTGATGGAGATTATACACATATCTTAGGGAGTTACCCATTGAGTACTTACTACTTTTATACTTTAGCTGGGGTCAAAAACATATTTATGCCATGATCAGCATTAACTAGACCTAGAAATCGTAAACGGGCTATTTTTTTTTTCAGCTAAAAACACTAGTATCTGACACTCATCGACAAAATTCGTCAATAATAAATTATCGATTGAATACTTTTAAACGCAGAAAATCTGTTAAAGTTTATAGCGCTTTTATTGCTCAATTGAATTCTCTGGCCTATTTCATGGTTAATGTTTGTCTAAAAAATGCGTTGAATTCATTGAATTATTCGTACACCAATTTAAATATTTTTAAAACACAAATTTAACGTATTTTAATTTGTTTTATTTTTAAAACATTCCTTAATCAATTAAAAAATATAAAAACATATATGGGTATTTTCAGGATCGAGAACGCGCCATTTGTACGTCATTAAATGAAAAAAAAAACAAATGGCAAAAGTTGACATTTTCAAAAATGATTTCTCACTTGTTTAATGCATTTTATCAACATTATTTTTCTTATAAAAGACAAGTTTTAAAGACTGGTCGTATTCGTATTAATTATGGAAAACAATGCATCGCGAAAGCGACGAAAAATGGAAGTCATGTTTGACTTCATCTTGATAAATGCGAAACGTGGCGAGTAATTTGGATGAAAATTGTCTTAAACCACAATAAAATAATGTAGTTTTCCATTTTAGCAATAATTTTGATATGTTGCGATCAGTTTATTTATTTTACAAGTTTTATTAGTAATTTGTAACGCGACATCGCGAACGTGAAAAGATTTCCACCTAGTTTGCTCTAATAATTTGTTTATCAAATTTTATTCTATATATATCGAACAACTGGTTTTAAATTAAAATTTCAATACATTTCTGTATATTAAATGGTTCGTGCTACAATCTTACCATCTTAGTGTAATCGATGGATTACGAACGGTCCCTTTTCGGAAGTTAATTTTTAAGAAAATAGGCCAAAATATAGAACAAGTAAGTTTATTCCAATAAAGGATCTATATGTTCATCCTATTGAGTTTCTTCTAGGGTATATTGCTTAAATAAATAACTTGAATACATTTTTGAAAGAAAATTTCGCACTATGTGATTTTTTGATCAATTTTACGCGTTTTTGGCGAGGTGGACCTTTTTCTGGAAATGCCCATATATTTGTACATATCGAGTCTATGAGTATGAATAAATGTTGTGCTGAGTGTTTGTAAGTATACATGCTATCGTTAGATTTATTTATCATCTATACCCCAGGTAAACAGGTTCACCTACTCCGTCTTCACGTTGTTGCTACGCGCCAAGTAATTCCCTCGGATCTGCCGCCACAATCGGATTTTCCGGATGACTTGGAAAAACAAAAAACGAATTATTCGATTCTATTATATTTTCCATCACTGTGGAAATACTTAAATGTGCATTAATACAAAGACGAACTTGATGATAGTTCTATTAATCAACTGGATATCAACTATTGTAAACTGTTACTGAACTCGTTAGCAGTCGCTGGCTCCCGGAGCCATTGCGTGCCCACCGCTGATATAGACAATTGCAATTTTGATCTGATGTAAAAAATATGTAGATGTATCGTATCGTTTAAGAGCTTAAACGAGCATCTTTTAAGGTTTTGCTACAGTAAACATCGCTTAAGTAGAACCACTAATAATAATAAACAAAAACGTACTACGAAATATTGTTGAATTTTTTATTCTAGCATTTGTGGAGTTAAAGTCGAGTTGAAAACACAAAACCTGAAGCATGAGGATTGCCTAGTTATCGTCTGTCTCGAGAGGATCAGGTGGACCGGGTGATGTTGTCTCAGTTTGTGGTTCAGTTGGATTGTCCACCTCCGTGTCCTTTTGCTTCTTCCACATTTTGGCGGCAGCAAGGAGCTTCAGATTGGGTCGTGCCATTTCATCCTCGGGGAAAATGTAATCGAAGATCTCCTCCCAGCCCTCCTCGACGCCGTCCTCGGAGACAATCTTTTGGCGCCGCTTAATGCGACGCGGCATCTTGTCCAGGACCTTTTGCAATGACGTCGCATCGTTGACATCGCGCTCAAAGTCACGCCACGCCTCGAGTAGCAGGACACGCGACTCCTTGTCGCTCAGTTGACGCATCATCTCATTGGCACGCTCATAGATGCGACGTGCAAGGCGGGCATTCAAATCGTCATCGCCCTGGGAATCATCTTGGCCGTGACTGATGCTCATCTCGAACTTGGCAAACGATATCCAGACCTTGACATGCTGAGTGCGTTCCAAAAGACGTTCATAGAGCTGACGGGCCAGCTCCGTTTCGCCGAGCGCGACCTCAAAGTCAATGTACGCCTTCCACAACAGCTCGGGCATGTCGAGGCGCGGCTGCTGCACGGCCAGCTCGAAGATTGCCCTGGCACGCTCCGTGTCCCCCAACAGGTTCTCCAGCTCGGCAAACTTCATCCATGTCACACAGTTCTCAGGTCCAAACTCGAGAAACTTCTCGTAGAGCAGGCGGCAGCGTTCAAACTCACGCAACTGAATCTCCAGATCGATGTAGCCCCGAAAGAGTTTGTCCCGCGGACACATGCCAATGGCCATGCCGAGTGTCTTGCGTGCCACCTGAAGTTGCTTGCAACGCAGCTCGAATTGGGCATAGAGCAGCCACAGTTTGCTGAAGGTGAACTGCTTGTGGGGAATGAGCTCCAGGCAGGTCTTGTAGATCTGTCGCGTGCGCTCGAGATCCTCCGCCTCCAGTTCCTCGTACAGCGCATAGTTAATCCACATGTAAATGTAGCGACGCCAATAGTTCTTCTCGTTCGCTGGCGGCACATTCGCAATGGCACGCTCGTAGGTCTCCCGGATGAGCTCCTTGTCGCCCTCGGCCTCGATGAGGCGCAGATAATCGAACCAGGCATCGTAGTTGGTGGGATTGGCTGCCACCTCCTGTTCGTATTGATGCTTTCGCTTCGATACAATGACATCCTCGATGCCAGCTCGATCGCCGTACTTCTTCTCGTGTATTGTGTACGCCTTGAACAGATCGGGCGTGCGATCCTTGGGCAGATGATCTAGCGCATACTTGTAAATGATACGAGCACGATCGTGCTCCTTCTGTCCCTCCTCGAAGCGGGCAAACGCAATGAACAAACGCTCCTCAATGTAATCATCGCCAAAGAACTCCACGGCCCGTTCAAACACACGCCGTGCGCCATGTATAAAGCCGTGCGTCTCCTCGAAGCGCGCAAACTTAATCCAGTTCTTCACATCGGGATGTACGTAGACGAATCTTTCGTAAATTTCGCGTGCCCGATCCGTTTCCTTGTAGCGCAGCTCGAAGTTGACATAAGTCTGCCAGGCTTGCTCCTCCGGCTGCCATTCCATCCAGCGCTCAAAGACCTGACGTGCTCCGGCCACATTTTCCAGCATCTCCTCCATGTAGGTGTACTTATACCAGAATTGATTCACTCGCGGCATTATGGTCACCGCTCGATCCCACAGGTTACGGGCATGATTCACCTGCTTGTTCTTCATTTCCATTTCGGCATATTTGAGCCAGAGCGTGACATTGCGATGCTCATTATCCAGCGCACGCTCCCATATCGAACGTGCCCGTTGTATCTCCTGCTGCTGCTCCTCCCATTGGGCATACTTGATCCAATGGCTGACCACCATACGATTCTTTCGCAAATTATCCTCGAATGTCTTGCGCTTCCTCTGCTGGTAATCGGCCAATTCGGCGGGATCGGAAATCTTTTGCTTCGGCGGCGGTGGCAGAATCTCCAAGTCACGTTCCTTCGCCTCGCGCAGCAGCTGCTCCGCCGTTATTTGCACCTCTGCCGGCGCTTTATTCTTCACCTAGAAATGCATGGTAAACGTTTAACTTCAACTTGTCCTTAAGCCGCATATGCTGTCAACTTACCTTTGCCACCTTGGGCATTTTCTGTGGTCGATCCATAATCTGTATATGGATTAATAAGTTGCAACCTGCTAACGGCGTCTCTCAGCAGCGTCCTGAAAGCTGCTAATCCAATATTTTGCACTGCGTGTTTTGTTTTGTAGCAGAGTTGTAGAGTAAGTTCGATTGAACCAATCACTAAAATAAGCGAACGAACTGAATCGCTGATTTTAGGTCATACTGGATCAGTTCTTTTCGTTCGATTGAGTCAAATATATTGTGTGTGTTGCCAGTGTTGCCACGTTTAACATTTAAGGTCGCGTTTTAATGTTACGCAAAAAAGACACTAGATGGCGTCAATGCTTAGTTTTAGGAAAAGTTTATTATTTATTGTAATAAGTTGCAGCTCAGTTTATTGTTGTTGTGAGCTGCAAATAATTGGCAAATGTGCATTCTTTTGATCAGCATCAACAGTCGAGTTGTATGCAGGTGCTAAAGTACTGGACCAACTCGACTAGTGTTGTAAATCCAAACTGTGAATCGAATTTAAAATCGAAATGTAAATATCGACAAATTGCCAAATAATACTGATATATGGTTGTTTTTCTCATTTTTTTAAATTTTGTAAACGGTTTTTTACAATAAATTATATTCATAGTTTTCTCAAAAAAAAAAAATAATAATAATAATGCCCATGAAACGAAATTTTATTTAGTAAAGTTTTAATTTCATTTGCATTATATTTTTCAATAGCAATTAACTAGCAAGTTGTCGAATATGACTTCGGTCATAGTAGAAGGGCAATTGATTGTTATTTTGGAGAAGACGGTATCGCCAGATCAAAATGAGCTGCTCTCGGCGAAGAATTGCCGAATTGCTACCATGACCGAAATCATATACGACAACTTGCGACCGTCTCTCAAATTGTTAATAAATGTAGCATTAAATAGTCTAGTTGCTATTAATTTCGAACAATTTTCAAGTCCGAGACAGAAATGTGAATTATAAAAAAAAAAATGAAGCAGGCCAGCTCTGTCGAATTTTTTTTGATTAGACCTCGGAGCGACTAATGTTTTGTAAACAACCCAGTTTGTTTTCACAGGATATTAAGTCAAGTCTTCATAGTACAAAAAATATGTTTGGAAAGGTCGTTTAAATTCCGTTTGAATGATGCAACAATTTCCTTAACTCGTCTACTTTTTCAACTTTTATCCTCGATTTAAAAAAAAAGTATGTTGATGCAAAAAAAAATCTTGAAAGAATTTCAACAAACTTTTTTTTTTATAATTTTTTGAAAATAGCTTAAGAGTCATTTTTTGAGTGAAAAGTAGGAAAAGGGGGTTAAAATAGTCAGTTTGAGGATTTTCAATTATAAAAAATACTAGCATAGAGATTTTTGAGAGATTAGCTGCGTCAATAGGTTTGACTTGGCTGCATATTTAAGATGTTATCCTCCAAGTTTCGAATTAAAATTGAGGTTCGGAAGCTCTTAAAATTGGCTAACCTTCATCAAAGTTGCGCTGTTTTTTTTTTCAGATGATTGGAGGGTTAATTTTGAAAGAACCCAAATAGATATTGTGGAATAAATATTTTTCGAAAACAAATTGAGTAATTTTTTTTGGAAAAAAATTCCTAAAAACATGCATACTCATAACATATATGTATATTTGTAAATATTAAATAAAAAGCTACACAATTAGACACAAAAAAAAACAGTATTATTAAAAAAAAAAAACGCACAGTCGATTTTTGAGCTCTCTTAATTAAATAGTTTCCACGATTTGCCGTTACGTTTCTCAGGTTTCTCAACGTGCCAATGATTTGGATTCATCAAATAGTCCCTGAAACGGCAAATTGTAAGATTTATATGTTGTGTGAGAGAACGAGGCAGTTGTTAAATGTGCAACCTTTTTTCGGCCAAAACCTTCTGGGTCTGAGCACGCAGAGTGGCCAGGGGTCCGGCACAGCCGCCGTATTCCTCGGGCAGCATCTCACGGGGCACAAAGCTGTACAGAGATTCGATGCTGGCTGTGTGGAAGCGTATCTAAAGTAGGGAAATTGCCAATTGTATCTGTATCTTTGACTGCTGGGTAATTGGAAACGCACCAGTTTGAAGACCTCTTCGCTTATGAATGGCTTCACAACACTCACAATCCTGTCCAGATACGTCGGACAGTTGACCATGTGAATGGCCTTGAGCCGGACTGGAAACGCCAATTGCAGGAACTTGACATAGGCCCGCAGTGTGCTTATGGTAAGACGCGATATATGACGCATCGTTGTGCCCTTCATATCGAAAATCTGAACTTCCCCCTCCGACAAGACTTCCGGATGTGCGAGATCATCGGGCATAATGAAACGACAATCCGTGACCATGAAAAATGCACGTGTGTCCTCCGTATGATGCATCTACATGGATAAATAATGAAGGCGACATTAGCCGTAATTTCTGCAGCAAAGAATGCACTCACCTTGGATGGCTCAAAGTCCCGGAAGCAATAGAGTGAGACCTTATACTTATCCGGCGTAAGACCGGGCAGCGGCAGAATGTCTCTGTAAATTGGAAAAAATACCTCTGTAAATATGGGATTTGTGATAGATAAAACTAAATAAAATTCTAATTAGGAAATTACAAATTATTTAGATAACCAAAATACTGACAAATTTAGTTGCAAAAAATTAAAGTTTCGAAACATAAATTCTAAATGAAAAGAATATTTTATTTTCCAGAACATCAAACTGAAACAAATATTGGGAATGGTTTCGGTTCCGGTTCGTTCCGAAACAATTATTTCGGTAAAAGGTTCTATTTTGGTTTTTTTCTTTCGGTTACGGTAACAATTTAAATTTTTTTTAAAAATAAAAATATATAAAAAGATAATTATAACTTGTAAAAAAAAAATAACGTATTAGTATACTTAGTTTTTATTTATGAAAAAAAATAGTTAAATAAAATAAAGTTCATCATTTCTGTACATTCTATTTACTTTTTTTAAGGACCTTAAGCAACTTCTTAAAATAAAAAATCATGTTAAAGTTGTGATTTAATAGGGGTATTAAGCCGAAACGAATATCGGATTTTGGGTTATCGGCTTTGTAACGGTTACCGATTTTTTTGTGTTCAAAAATATGAATATTCTAATTACAAGTACAAAAAAATTAAGTTTGAAAAATAATTGTTACACATTAAGAACCTGGGAGCGTAAATAATGATTTTTTTTTAACTTAAAAAAAATGTATGCTGGGAGGTAGCTTTAGGCTTTATATGAATAAAAAAATAATATTGGTAAAAATTTAACCCAGAAGCCGTAAATTACTGTTGAGTGTTATTTTTATTTTTTTATCAAAAATTACTCAAAAATAATGATTATCAGTGAAGAAAAAAGTAAAAATCATTATTTTTGAGTTTTATTTTTTTTTTTATCGAAAATAATGATTACGTAATATGTAAAAAATTAAAATATAATAATTAAAAAATAATTTTTATAATATAACTAATAATGTTAAGAACATAATTGATTGAACCGAAATTAATCGTCAAAAATAAATCGATTATAAACGGATATTTCGGTATGAATAATTTGGGATGCTTGTTTTGGTTACGGTTTCAGTTACGTTTTCCAATTGCAATCGGTTAATACCGGCTAACGGTTGCGCTTCCGCTTGCGGTTTTAATCTTGACACAGTGTATTTGTAGTAGAGAAATCTTACGCATAGTCAAAAGTGCGACGACTGTCCTCGTCCAGGGGATCCCGCTTAATAAACAGATGTGGATGCTTGTTGCGCAGCGCGTAATTCACCTCGATGAGTTTCTTGGTGTCCTCGACATTTGCGTACATGCACTGATAGAAGCGACGCAGCAGCAAAGGCTCTGAAAGTGCACAAAGAAATGCGTTAGTTGGATGTCATTATGACGTAACACGGGCGTACAGCATTTGACCATATTCCACCATAAAAAATCCGACACGCTCCTCTGCCTACAAACGACCTCATTAAATTATTATTGACGTCGGTTTGGAGAAGTATTCACTCTTTTCTGCTGGCAACATTTCAATAAGTTGCCTTCCCCTCCCTTTCCAACCACCAACCATCTCATTAGACATTACATCAGCTGAAACAAGTAGTTCCGCCGCAGTGGAATGTGCTCGACTCTAAGGGACCCAGTAACACATATTCCAAATAAATATTAATTGTGAAAAATAAAAAATATATATACATATGTATTACTTATGGATTCGAACTTTTGCCGATCCATTTGCGAAAATCTATTGCAAAAATGAAATTAAAATTAAATAAAATAAATGTGTAAAATTATTTAATACGTTTAAATTAAATAAAAATGAAACATTTTATTCTTTATAATTTTTTTTGATTAAAGCTTAAATAAATAAATAATATATTTTTAATGTATGTACATTAGGGTGTCCCTTATTTGGTTAAAGTCATTATTTTTAAACGCATACGGGCTATTGCTGTTAATCTACATAGCCATAAACTAAGTAGCCCCTTTGTAAGCTTTAAATACTGGGCCGATTTATGCATTTGCAAATTTTACCAATTTCCTGCGGCAGATTCTCATTTAGCGCAAACCATTCGAGTAACTCGGCCAAATCACGATCGCGCTTCAGCTGATTTTCACTTTCACTATCGCTGCTCATGATTGAAGGTTAATCGAAATCGAAGTGATTATCAAACGTTTATCGATTGCCAAATGCGTGCACAGTTCCGTTGCGTTTGAAGCTTGCTGCCCAACTGAACCGGACATCAAAAGTCGACAGTCAATTCGAGAACTGAGAGTGTTTCGATTATTTGATTCAAATTCATATTGAAATGTGATTAAAGTTTGATATTGCCAATACAAAAAGGTCTGCGCATTGAAATATACTTTCTGTCCGGCAATTAAACACGTAATTTTTTAATTACTTTCCGGCTGCCATTTGTCATACGTTTGTCGCTTAATAGTGCCTAAATTTGTACGATTACAGCTTCTGCATTCTGCGCTTCCATCTAATCACCAGATCGTGCCTAGAATTTAACCAACTAATGTACAAAGTGTTCCCCACTTCCAAAGAGACCAACAAATTCGATCAACTGAGACCATTTGTCACAATTATGAATCGAAAGTCATCAAATCGCTTCAATTTTTTATGGTCAACAATGAATTTTAGACTAAATATCCAGCATTAGGGCTATTATCACGATCAGATACAACAGATTTGAAAACATTAAACGCATTCAATTAATTGGCATTGAATTTCTAGGGCCCATCAAAGATCCTCCTTCGATCCCCTCGCCCATGAATACTGTCGATGGAAAATTCCGCAACAGGTTCAAGATTAGCACGAATAAACTCAGATACACCATAAACGTGTTGTTGTTGTTGTTCTCCACTGTGGAGAGGGCGAAGAGCAACTTGGACGTGGCCAATAGCGTTGACATGAAGCAGCCCAAAGCGGCATCAGTTCCCTGTAGCAAACCAATGACAATTAGCAAACACGTCGTCAGCATTCTCAAAATTCTCAAAAAACATAGTACAGTCGTCGGATCGTCAATGATGGAATAACAATAGCACAGCTCCAGCAACATGACGATCACCAGCATTTTTCGAAAAATTCTCGACTTGTGCTCTGGCGAGGCATAGCGATATAATAATGCCAGCAAGATCGAGTTGAGCATCAGACTCAATCTGCTGATCTTCGTCATGGTCGAATCGCCAGTCAAATGGGCCACACGCATGTCCAGCACAGCATGGATCAGAGCACCCAGCAGTGACTTTATAGGAAAGCTATCGCTACACGCTTCCGTTTTGACCCGGAGCATAATCTTGAAGATCCGCAGCAACTTGACACAAGTCAGGGCAATCACCAGTTGCTGTAGGTGTTGGCTATAGGGTTGCAGACAGGCCACATATGATTTCATCTTCGCGTATCCAACCGACGATTAAAATCACAGACAAAGACAGAGTAAAAATACTTAAAATTAAATTTGTAGAAAAGAGTTTCCAAGTAATTTTGACATACATCTCAAGTCTTACAAATATGAATTTTCTAGAAATTAAAACTATCAGGTGTGCTACAGAAATCACAAGTGAAATCGAATTCCGCCTCGAAAATTTCTCAGTGCCACAGAACTTCGAGTGATTTATTTTTTTTTAGCATGTTCACCAACCTTTTCGAACTAGGCTGCCAGGGTTGACCCCTTCTCAGATTAAATTTCCCAAAGGTTTCATTAGCAACTTTTTTAAGTTTATCATTGCAGAATAATAGGTTTTTATTTTATTTCGTTTTTAATTAATATTGTTTAATTTATTTTCATAATAATTGATATGGAAAAGCTTAAAAAAATTTAAAAGTTATTAAAGCGACAAACAATAAAAGTTACTCGACAACTCCAAATTCTAAAATTCGGACAAAAAATATATGACATTATTTTCATGGCATCGGACGACGGTAGATAAGGTGATGATTTCGTTTCCCTCAAAAATGTTCAGATAAATTTACTGTGACACGGACAATAGAAATTGACGTGCAACTCTAGTAGAAGAGATTTCTGCAGGTAAAAATCTAGTGACAAAATAACAACGAACGATATTAAAGTGCTTACATAAAAAAAAGATGTTTTTAGGTAATAAGAATCCAAATTAATTACAGATAAAACTATACCTATCGCTATAATAACTCGATCTGATCGGACAGTCGTAGCAAACTTTCCATTTATCCTGTTTCCGTGCCAAAAAGAATAGAAATGGTGGATGACCAAAGGAATAGTTAGCGCAAGTACTAATTTTAGTTGCTTGATTAACAACTAAGTTTTACAAAATTTGTTTTCCCAAGTGATTGAAATAAGCTGTGTCATTGTTTTTAATTGATGTTTTAGTTTTTATTATTATAAAATATTAAACAAAATATTTAAAAAATAAATAACATCATATTTTATAAGTTAAAAAATATTAGACTATCAACCTGCATTTAAATTTTTTTGATATCTCGTTTAGCTTAGATTTTATAGTCGCCTTTCGCACTTTTCGTGATGCTTTCGTCACTAGCGTATATAATATTTATATCTGATTCATAAGATAAGGATAAGATTAAAGATAGAGCTCTCTTGTTGATTATTAACGTTTTCTTTTATTATTATTAACTATTATCCTACTTAATCCCGCTAAGATTGAATGCGCCTAAAAGTATTCATTAACTTATAAATTAAAATTTATATTGCTAGTTTTAATTTAACAAGAGCATTTCAAGAATGAATGAATTTCAAAAGGAAATTTGAAATGACTATTTGATCAGATTCTTAAGGTATTTAAATTGCAGAAATTAAAACTGATTTTAAGACTCTCGTCCTATATGGAGGATGTTACTATTCCCACTCTTAAGATAATAATCACAATTCGGCAATAGATTACAGATACTCTCAATATATTGGGGATTAGAACAAAGACCAACGACTTTTGCTCTGCGAGGCTATCTTCCAATACTTCTCATCGCTGAGATATGCTCTGAAATCAAAGTATCGAGATTGGCAATTATTCGCATAATAATATAAATTCAGTTCTTTTAGTCTCACGTCTTTTCTCTTAAGTTTCGTAGCCAGTGTGTCTTGATTTCGGCTATTGTGCCAGCTTTGCCTCCATACTCCACGGGCAGCATATCCCTGGGCACTAATTTATAGAGACTATCCAGACCTTCGGTATGATAGTTAATCTACGAGTGTAGTTCAAAGAGAAAACTATGAGTCCTATTTAAATTGAGAGTGGCACAGTTTATATGTAGGTCACCATTTGGTAGACTTCCTCGCGTATGAAGGGCTTCATCATGGCCATCATGCGGTCGAGAAACGACGGGCAGTTGATGATGTGTATAGCTCGAAGACGCGATGGATATGCCTCCTGCACGAACTTCATATAGACGCGCAGCACGAAGATCGATATATAGGCCAGATGTCGCATCGTATAACCGTCAATGTCGACAATTTGCACATCACCATCCGCAATATGAGCATCATCAAGATCTGGCTTTCCATCCTGATCCTCAGCCATTGTCCCAATGTCCGGTTCCGTAAAGCGGGCGTCGGTCATCATAAAAAAGATTTTCGTTTCCTCCACGCTGTTGCGCTGTAAACAAAAAGATTCCTTTCAATTAAAATACTTGCAGGTCACTATAGATTTTTTGAAAAAACTTAAAAGAAGACTTCATAAGAATGAACTGAGAGACTATACTTACAGGCCCTTTATGCTGATCTAAAATATGCAGAAAATAATTGGGTTATGCAAAAATTATATAAACCAGGGAATAAAACCGATACGAATATCGGTTTCAGTTATGGTTTCGGTTATATTCACATTTAGGTTTTCGGGTATCGGCTGCGCGAAATCTTTGAATAAAGGTTTCGTAACGGTGAACCGGTTTTGGTATGTTTCGGTTTTGAAATACCGGTATGGTTTCGATTCACAAAAAAAAAAAAATTAGTTTCAAAAAACACTGTTTGATGCACATTTTTTATCTCTTTATGAAAATACAAAAATTTACTTTATAAGCTCTAACATGCCTCCTTCTGCCTGTTACATACATTCATTTCACAAAACCGATATACCCTTTTTGACCATTTTAATTGGCACTGAGTATAAAAATATACACGATAATTTTTTTTCCTTGTCAAAACAGTCAACTACATACTTGCCGTACTGTATGTTTATACTTTGGGTATGTACGAATGTAAAAAAGAATTTAACCCTTATGAATGAATCGGTTACTAAACGGTTATTTCGGTTTAAAGTGTTTCGGTTTTCAGATTTCGGTAAAATGGAACAATTTTTTATCGAATACCGTTTAAAGTTTACGATTTCGGTTAAGGTTTTAACCCCTGATATAAACTAAATGGATGTCAATATAACATTTTTTAATTTGTAAATAAGAAATAAGAAATAAGAAACATAAAAAATAAGCGATATTCTATCAAAAGAAATAAATATGCGAACTTTTTCTTTGTTAAAAAAATGTTTCACAATATATATAATTTAATTGGTAAGTTTTAATTAGTACACCCTCCATATAATTGTTATCTTAAGCTCACCGTGTTGGGATCGAAGTCTGCCATGCGGAATAATAGGACCTTGTGGCGTTCCGGGGTTAGGCCCGGCAATATGAGGAGATCTCTGTAAAAAGAACGAGAATTAACTAATAAAACTTCAGTTCATAAATGTGCCATCTCTGTCTTTCTCTCTCGATCTCTTACGATACTTGAAGTCCCTTCGCTGTCTGCTCATCGTCCATGTTGCGGTCTATAAATAGACGCGGATTCTTATTGCGGAGTCCATAGTTCAGCTCGATGATAGTTTTCGTCTTCTCAATATCATAGTGCATGCACTTGAGGAAACGGTGCAGCACAATTGGTTCTGTAATCATTGATTAGAAATCCATAACATTATCTATTAAGAATCGGGTAACGCGATTGCAATCTACATATGTATGTATGTATATAGTAGTATAACCAATTTATGTGAGGATTTATCTTTACAATCCCCAATGCCAATGCCAATGATAACATTTATCAGTGCTTAGCTCTCAGTTCATTCGTGCATAGCTATTTGCTATACTATATAGTTGAAAACGCAGTTGGCATACCAGATGCGCAGTATGTACATATGTGTATATATTAGAGTGCATCGATTTGTATGGGCCCGAAAAAAAATAAAAATCGTAACCCATTTTCATAATCTATGGTCAATTCTAAGACGTTTTCACCAAGAAACCATAGTTAATGTAAAACATATTTTATTAAAAATTTTTTAAAATTGTATTAAAATATCTTTTACATTTTCTAATTTTACTAATTTTTTAACGTTTTATGTTTAAAGGACATTTCGTAATTTGGTTCTGTGTAATTTAGAAAGTCCCAGTCCTAACAAGAGAATTGACACCAAGTTTTTAAGGAACAGTCCATAAACACCCAAGATATAAATAATCGAACAAATGAATTTTTCAACTCAAAAGCGCGGACCAGGAATTCACTTGAGAACTATGGCTTCCTGGTGAAAACATTTTAGAATTAATTTTATGAAAATGGCTTACCATTTTTTGTGAAAAAAAAATCGATGCACTCTAATATATATACGTATCAATTTTCAATTAGTAGAGATCGCCAGAAACCACAATTTATATTTATTTTATTTTATCTTATCATAGTTGAAATGTAAAAAAAAAAAAAAATAGTATAATAATATGATGAGATTCATAAGTTAAACTATGTATTTTTTCAAAATTAAAAACTAATTATGCGTATTTTTGAATGTGTCAAAGTAGTTTCTAGACTGACTGTGTGCATATCTATCAAATACATTCCCAACCTATCCCATTAAAGTGGTTTTCAGATAAGATCAATTACGATTTTAGCTTGCGTTTATGTGAGTTTGATCGCTAGACTTACGTATCTTTTGGGGCAGATTCGAGTTAGCTTCAAACCAATTTTGCATTTCGCTTAGCATAGCATCCAGTTCTGGGCCCTTTATTGTTGTCATTTTCGTTTCGTCTTTCTCTTCAGCGCTACTTCACACTGCAGTGCGATCCACTTCGTTTTCCCTGAGCAACTGTGTCCAAATTCGCGCCGTTCAATTGATAAAGCCCCCAAAGCTTGTTTATCCCATTATTCTCACACACATTTACACACTTTCACTCACAGTTAGTTTATGTTTGTTGTTCTCTTTGTCGCTTCGCTGGTCGGCATTTGTGCGAGAAGGGGGGGTGGGTGTGGGACGATGAGTGTTTAATAAGCTCTGCTTATAATAAATTGCTCTCGTGGTGCTTGTGAAGCGAACAAGTGGCAATTTGCTCTCTCGCTCTGACCGGTTTGAGAGAGCGTGTCTAGCGTCAACTTTGACGTCATTAATGCTTTGTCTAATGTAAGAAGAGAGCAAGTGAATGCTTCACTGATGTCGTCATGCATTGGCGTTGTAATGCAGCACACTGAAAGCTCTCTCTTTAATTGATTAATAAACAGTCGACCAACCGTCCAATGTAGATAATCGCTTTATTTAATATGTATAAATAAGTAATTATTTATTTATAAATTATTTATATGCATGTATGTATGTATGTATGTGTGCGTGTAATGTGCTTAACATTTTTCTTTAATTTCGGAAGTAACTATTTTTTTATTCGGCTTTATTTGATTTATTTAAGGTAATTCGGTTAACTTGGCTTTTATTGTTTTTTTGATCTTCTTGTTGTTGCTTAAGTATATCCACATTCTGAAAACGTTTTTTAAATATTTGAATGTTGTATGAATTCTAACAAAAAAAATAAAACAAAAGAATGATTAACATTTAACGAACTGCTGCGATTATATTTATATACATATACAATATATATATTCTTGGCTTGTTCGTAATATACAAACAGTTTTATTTCTTTTACTTTCCGATAACTGTTGCATGTAAAGTCTCAATTACAAAATTTTTAAAAATTTTTTTTTTTTTGTTTCTTATCAGCGGCATAAAATGTTAACATTGTTCTTAAATCTTAGGATATTTCACCTTTGCTATCCTATTGATTATATAATATATCTTTTAAATGTGTGAGAGAAAAATCGGAAAATTCTTTTCTTTGATCAGCATCATTTAGATATTTGTGATACATTATCATTTGAAGGTTTTCTTGATTTTGTTTTTTTTTTTTTTCGAAACCTAATGACATTTAACAATACTGCTTAAAAGTATTCGTACATGTTCATTATACGTATATCTTGAAATTGTTAGAACACCAATTTGACATTCAAAATACATATATAAATACAAATACAAGTACATTTCTAGGAGCTAACAACAAATATTCATATTCATCATGTTCACAGCTATTTTAGGGCTTTCAAGAATTTTGTTTTCTTTGCTGTTGTTCAGTCATGTTCTCAACATCGATAGCCGACCAAATTCAAAGTCAAAACACAGAAAATTATGAAATTGACTCGGCATCGAGATTCAAAACAAGCTATAGTAATTTTTTTTTGGATCTAGGATCTAGAGAAAGGAATAGGGCTATATCTATGCATATGTATGTATCTATAAGTTATTACGATTAGATTTACATCGAGGAATACATTTTTGATGGCACAAAGTTGTCGCTTAATAATACATATACATCTACGAGTATAATCCTTTAAGCTAAGGCTAATTAAACGATATCCTGATATCATCTTTACCCATTAGAAACTGAGTTTTCTATTTCTTTTTCTCTTTTACATGCTCCTCTATCATTCTCTCTCACTCTCTCTCTATTTTAGTGGATCTTTCTTTCGTCAAAGTTTCGATTTTTAAACGCAGGCAAAAATCTTGGAACAACATTGATGGCACTATTATGTACATATAGACATATTCTTTTTTTCTGATAAGAATTACATTTATATTTATATATTTAGAATAAGAGTTACAAAGTACACACATAAATTTGTAGACAGTGTACGTGCAGAATAGAGTTATGGACGTGGGTCTATCTCTACACATGGACTAAAAGCTTTTGCCCGAATATCTTTGACATCAAATAAATGAATAACAAAAATTAAAGAAATACTGTTGTTTAATTCACTTTCCCGTCTTTGTTTTGAATACTGTGTGGTTTGTCTGACTGACAATAGGGGACGCCACTTGGAGGAACAGTTCAGTCAGCGGTCAGCAGATGGCGCTGACATCGGGTCTCACCATGTCGCAACCATATTACATGGTATGGGTGCGTGCCACAGTGCCCCGCCTTCGGGACTAGCTAAAGTAGCTGCGTCATAAGCTAATGAGCGTCGCTTTACGTTGTGCCTCCAGTCGCATTTCGAGCATCGCATACGGTGGCACACTGATCACCAGAAGCACCACCAGCACAATAATCTTTATCGATTCGCAGAGGAATCCATGGGCGGCAAATGTTACGCCCAATCCAAGGAAACGTAGCGCCTGCAGTGGTGCCGTCACCTCCGTCACATGGTCGTGCTGCACGTGATTGAGGGTCACCAACGAGAGCAAGAGTGTCTCCCACATCCCATTGCAGGCTCCCCACGACGCAGCTATCACATAGAAGAGAGCGCTGTCGTCGCTCGATGGCTTCCAACTGGACAACGCCAGCAGCAGGCACGATTGAAAGAAGAATCCAGCCACTGCAGAACAATACAAGCGAGATTAGTCTGAGAGATCTGGTTGAAAATATTACTGTCAAGTGAATGTAACTGAAACCGTAATCAAAACAAAACTTTCTGATCATACCGAAACCGAAAACCCGAAATTATTCCAACCGAAATAACCGTTAAAAAACCGATTCATCGCTTTTTAATTTAAATTTAATTTTTACTTCTACCCTAATTTAATTTATAAATTGATCTCAATAAAAAGATCTTAATTTTTGAAGATTTGTTTTTAAATTGACATATGACATTCTTTTTGAAATTGTTTAGACTACCGAAATCATACCGGTATTTTGAAGCCGAAACATGCAGAAAAACCGTTAACCGGTATACAAACATTTTGAGAAACCGATAACCGAAAACCTCAGTTATCGGTCATGCAAAATCTTAGGAAATCGTATTCAAAACAGTTTCCGGTTATTTGATTATTTCGAAACACCGGTTCTCAAAATCAAAGATTTGCAATTTACAAGAAGAATGTGTTAATAAATAAACCAAAATTCATTGATCCAAAAAAAAATTTTTGAATCCAAATTAAATAAAACACAAAAAAATACAAAATTAGTTTTAACAAGCGGATCAATCGAGTGCACTCGACAGTAATATACCCTGGGCACGCCGAAGATTTAGGGAGTCTTCATTCCAAATTTGGTGGTTCTAGCTCTTACCATCTCTGAGACCCTTTCGCTTATACGGACCGCCGGACAGACATGGCTATATAAACTCGGCTGTTGATGCTGATCGAGAATATATTTACTTTATGACGTCGGAGATGCTTCCTTCTTTCTGTTACATACTTTTGAACAAACTTAAAATACCCCCATGGTTTAAAAACAAAGATTTTACATTGACAACGAAATTTAATTTAATGCTTGATTAAGATTTCAGTTATGGCTACCAATTTTACTGTTTTAAGCCCTTTAAACAATTTCAGTTTATAGAAGTCTGTGTGCAACATTTGGTTGCTTTAGATCTTATATTCCGGACGATCGGACACGAGTTTCAGGAATATTTAGATACATATACTTAAGAGGGTTTGTTAGCTACAATGCTTATTGTTCTACGCTTTGGGTATTGAGAAAAACAATGAAAAGGAGAAAGTCAAATGAGAACTACTTGTCAGGTGAAGTACTTTTGAGGATTGTCTACTCACAGATTACCACGATGCGCTTGGTGTGCCGCAACAGCATGCTGAGCGTGCAGGAGACGATGAGCTGCATTAATCCCATGCCGATGAGGGCGCCGGCGACCATGCCAATGCCCAGGGAGCAGGAGACAAAGGCGCGCAGAAAATCGCCGAGCATGTAGCTCTGCTCGGTGCCGACAAAGTAGGCCAAGGGTCCGGCAAAGAGCAGTGTGTCGGTGACATCTTTGGCGATCCGCTCCTGCCTATTGCCCTTGACCAATCCCTGGCGTCCCTGGATCAGGGAAAGAAACAACGCGACCAGGGACAATGCCACGTACAGCCAGAGTAGAGATTGACCGCCGGCACGGGAGCTGCTCTCGATGAATCCCGTGTAAATGGAGACGGAGGACGTGCCATTGTCAGCCGACCAGGAGAGCTGCGACAGCGATTGAGATTGCTGGAGGGGACACATGTCGGCGCCGCAGATGCGCTCTCCATGCTCATTGCGATTGTAAAAGTCCTCGAACTGCGGCCAGTTGGTCGGGGATGTGACATTCACCTTATTATCATCATCATCATCACTGGCAGCGGAGCAATTCCAATCGTTGGCATTGCACGCGAGCATCACTGAAGCCAACAATGCGCCCAAGATGAAGCCCAAATCCTGTGAGGCGCGAAACCAGCGAGCCAAACGACGCACCTTCTGATCCCGATTGCAGAACATCTTGTGCTCCTCGTGAAACGCATCCGACGGCTGTGTCTGTGTCAAGGTCTGGGCGGCACCCACACCCACGCCAACGCCCACGCCCAAGGCGCACTCATGCTGCGAACAACTCAACCTGCCCCCGTAGTGGACAATCAGTGCCGCCTTGCAACTGACTGCGGCACTCAGCGTGAATCCCAGCAACAGATACGCCGGCAGCAAGGTGTAAATGGAGGCGTACAGATGCGACAATAGAAACAAAGTGACGGCGACACAATTTCCCGCCAGCAATGGAGTGTAACCATAGCGTCGGATGAGCCTAGTGCTCGGCAGGCTCATCCCGGCGGCAAACAGAAACAACGCACTCAATAGCAATGATCCAATGCTAGGCCCGATCTGCAGCCACTGCTCGCGATGATGCCACACGGAACTCGAGCCCTGCAACGCCATCACGGGCAACAGGACGCCGCTCATCAGTCCGTGGGCCAGGCTCAGGCAGGTGAATTGACGCCACACCTTCTGGCGCACATGGGCGGGCACCTTGTGTCGACAATTGCGATTGTTCAACGTTATCAGTCGCCTGATCGAAGTCGCCCCAATCGAACTGTTGATCGACTCGCGTCGTCTCGACGCCGCCAACGCCGCCTGCACTTGGTACGACGACACGGGATTAATTCGATGCGAACGCGTCGATATCGGCGAAGGGGAATAGGCCGTCAGGTGCTGCAAGCAAACATTAAATGCCCTTTATAGTAAACTTCTCTAAATCCACTTTTTCTAACACATAGCTTCTTAAATGTAAATGTTACAAAATCTTTATTTTATTAAGGCAACAACTAAAAGGCAAGTGGGAAAGGCTTAGTCGAGCTCCCGACTATAGGATAAATAAATTTAAAATATTTTTTATTGCATGCTTTTATGCATTTACATTACGTGAAACCTAAATCAGTCATTATAACCGTTCTGATTGATCGATCTTGTTGCGATTAAGTAAGATGATAGCTTATAAGAATAGTTAACGTGAATTAAAAAATACGTGGTTGCTCCAGTTCTTATAGTCTCTGAGATCTAGACGCTCACACAGACGGACGGAAGGACAGACAAACATGGCTGTATCGGCTGTTGATGCTGATCAAGAATATATATACTTAGTAGAGTCGGAGATGCTTCCATCTTCCTGTTATACGCATTTCAACGAATAAAACCCTTTTACTTATTTTTAAGAGTCAATTTTGTTAGATCGTGCAATTATTGTAATTACTACACAACTTCCATTGCAAATATGTTGCATACTTTTATGGGCGGTATGCGAACTTTAAATACAGAGTACAAAACAATGTTGGACAGCGAATTGTCAAGTAAAAACACAGTAGGTTACTCCAATTCCACTTGTTAGTCAACTGTTATTTTTTGGGATTGTTAAGAAATTGTCACTCCTCTAAATATGTATGTAGACTACACCTAAATAAATTGTTAAGGCTCTTACATTTAATGCTGCAGTAACCAGTTTGTCAAGCAATCCAAATTTTCACAGGTTATTTCAATTCTAAACGTTCCACAGTTGCTAATCGATTTATTTGATATTTTTGCGCTGAGATTAACCCAATTCTTAATTCAATTTACAGATAACTTGGCTTTCTTATCGACCAGTTTAATTAGTACTTATTTTTAAAGGTTGTTTCGATGCCAAATATTTTATTGCTAAATACACTTTAAGGTGAACAGCTTCAAAATACAAGAAAAGTTCTTTCAATTCCACACGTTCCCATTTTAAAGTCACTTTAGATAACTAATGGGCTCTCGACTCTCAAACGGAGCTTCCAAATAACAGTTGACCGTCTTTTGTTGTTCAAAAATAACTGTTACTTACTGACTTTTTAATCATATCGGTCTTTGCGCAGCCAACAAATATTTTTTTGATTCCCTTTTCTCGGATTATTAACTGTCAATTTTAGAGTGAGCGAAGAAAATAAAGTCTGCATTTATTTATTTCATTTCATTTTGACGGAGAAACCCAACTCCTTAAGCGTAGAAAATTTAAATTCTATATTGGTCGTAAGGATTAATACTGAATTAATTATAATAATATATGTATGTAAATTTATTATGTGTACAGGAAGTAAATCGGGCATTCATGCTATTATTGGAGGCAATATGCCACTAAATATGGGTCAACATCAGCTGTGGGCACGAAATCTGAATTCCTTAGCAGCCGCTGGCTCCCGGAGCCATTGCGTGCCCACCGCTGGTCAACATAAACAAAAAATTAATAAACGTTTGAACTGAGTTTTTAATTTTTTTTTGGTTCACCTGGTGACTCTCATATTTTGAGCATTCTCCTTAAATTGTTATTGAAAAAACGTTACAAGATTAGTTCAACTGAGAACACTCAACCGCAAACAAAAAGAAAGTGAATTGAATTTTTCTGCTCAGTCAAAGAGCAAGCGTGCCTGTTTTTTTACGGTTATGTTCGTGAGTAGATCGCAAAAAGAAAAACCGTTCTCAAATGATTTGCTGGCTATCTGTCTATCCTCAAAAGTCCATTTATATTAAATGGTATATGAATTCCGCAAGGTCCACAATTGTTTTCCTACATATGTATTTACTATGTGCTATGAGTGGGAATTTATGTGTTAATCTTCATTGTGTGCTCTAATGAGAATACAAATGCAGCTACAATTTGTTGTTGGCCTTCACGTAGGTTTCATTTAAATGTCCATTGTTGCGGATGAAAGTTTCCCAGATGAATCAGCTGAGACATGACGTCAGGACGCGTCTTTGTTGCGTCTTAATTACTTATTGTGCAACTACGGCGTACATTAATTCGATTTTCCCGCTTTGACATTTGCGTTTCCTCAAACCTACAACGCCCCCCCTTCAATTGTCCGAGTGGCATTGAGACAAATGAAAATTGATGCGTACTCCAATCGGACAGACGGACAGACAGACAGACAGATAGAGATTTTTTTATTATATCCGAGAGTGAAGACTATAAATAAACGACGAGTCCGTTGTTGGAAATTGGAGTATTGTGATGACTATTGCAATCGCTTGTGCAATGTTGTTTACTTTATTTGCACCCAAGCCAATAAGTCGACATCAACACCAACACCCGCCCGCCCACACACTTACCTCCATCATCTGCTCATCCCAGATATTTTGTGCCCCTCCCGAGCTACGAGTCCTTGTTCTCAGCACGCGATGTCGTGTGGTCAGCGAATGCCGATGTTGTTGTTGTGGCTGCTGCTGCTGCTGCTGTTGCTGCTGCTGTTGATGTTGATGATGCGGATGGGAATGTTGATGCTGATGCTGATACGTATGTGGATGGAATGGATGCGGATATTTTTTAGACGCTAATCCCAGCATGGCAAAGCCGCTCAACGTTGTCATTGTTGTCGCCGATGTGGTTGTTGCTGTTGCTGTTGTTGTTGTCGTTGTACCTGCAGCTGCCACAGTTGCAGTGGATGTCGATTGATTTTTGGTGCTTAACTCACCATTTCCACTGCCATGTCCGTTAACTGCCAACGTGTTCGTTCCCGTCGTTGCTAGACTCAATGAACCGCCACCGATGCCCAGGCCAGCCATGATGTAGGCATTATACGAAGATTGCTGCAAAAGTGCAACAAAAACAAACACAACAACATCATTTGGTTGTACCATATCTTGGGAACGCCGAAGATTTGATACCCTGTACTCTATTATCTACCTTTTATATATAATCTTATAAAGAAAACCTCTGTACGAGGTAGAAGTGTAGTGGCGAAAACCTTTTTATGCCCCAAAATTTCTGATATCCAATTTTGTGATAAATTAAATTAAATTTTACACAAAAATTATAAAAAAAAAAAAATTTTACTTACTCGGCACATTGTGCTAAATTTTTCATAGTGCCAATGACAATGACAGCGGTGGGCACGCAATGGCTCTGAGAGCCAGCGGCTGCTAACTAATTCAGATTTCATGCCCACCGCTGAACAACAGGTGAAAAAAGATTGTTACCTTACATTTTGGCAATTTAAGAAAAACACATTCTTAATAATAAAAGTTTAGACTTCGTCACATTTTTTTCTTAAGAGACATTTAGGCATAAAATTTAATATCTTTTGTCACAAAATGGGTTGTCAGAAAGTTTGGGGCAAGGTGGATTAATAAGGTGATGTATTCGTTTGACGTTCCCTCTTTTTTCGGGGCACAAACGTCATTACGAGAGCATTTTCTATATATCTATATCTCTCTCTCTCTCTCAGACTAATTTTGACAGATTTGCCCCGAGAGACAGCGAATACATCACCTTGTTATTAATCCACCTTGGTTTGGGGCATGAATATGTTTTTGTCACTAGATTTTCACCTCGTAAATATGTTTGTTTTTTATTTCTATAAAAGCTAATTGCTGAAGTAGTCAAATTTGAATGGAATTTGGTCAGAATGTATAAAAGACCTTGGGCTTATTTAAATTTCATACTAAGATGGCTTTGAAACGGAGAAACGATGAATTCTCAAATTGCAATTGATTTTAAAAGTTATTGATGACATAACTTTGCATTTGCATATTATCGATAACATAACTGTGCATTGCAATTTGATTCTGCTAATTATTGTACAGTTGACTTGAATTTGAAACCTATTCTATAATTTATCGATCGCACAAGGACGCATTGCAAATTGCAATTGATTTTCAAACTTATCGATAAAAGAAGGTTGTATTGCAATGTGCACTTATTCCTCGACATATCGATCCCTTTGAGATCATTCAACACACTCACCTTACGCTGCTGCGCAAACATGGACAGACGCTCCCGCTCACGACTCGTGTCCCTCGCCCTCTGCTCAAGCAGTAGCTCGTACTCCCTGCGCTTCTCTCGCTTCCGTTCGGCCTCCTCCAGCTCATGCAGATTCGGCAGGCTGCCCATTTTCTAATTGATTTCTTCGTTTGCAAATTGCGCAAGCTACAATGAATTTGACGTATGCACGTTGATATATTTGCAACTTGGGACGTATTTACGATAAGTTCAATTATTTTTATTTTTGCTGCTGTTGCTTTTGTCGTTTGTCCGGAAACGGAAACCACAGCGCGGCCATGACTCAAATGTTTTTGTTGTTGTTAGCGAACTTGATTTTCTGTTGTGTCATCAGCTTCGTTGTCATCGTCATCGTTATCGTTATCGTCGTTGTGGCCATTGCTACCGCCGTCGTTGTTGCCCGCTTATTATTAAATGCATAAGCATCCCAAATTCACACCCTCTCCGTTTGTGTGTGCATGTGGTTTTCGTCGAATTGTTGTTATTGAACGCACTCCATAAGCGAGTTCATTGTCCGCTGCCCGCTGTTGTCAACTGCAGCAACGGCAGCCGCAGCGCAGTCACCGAAAAGCTGTTAAGCTGTTTTGTTGTGATGAAAAGGATATGCACCAGTTGCTCTCTATTTATCGATATGTTGCACTGATTCGGCGAAATGTTAAATGTATCAATTATGTTAAAGAATGATACGAAATGTTAAATGTTACATATAAACAAACAAACTACACACATTTGCATAAAAAATTGCAGTTTCTAGTGTAGTTATTTTTGACTTCCGTTTAAATTCAAAATGTAATTAAAATCATGTATATGTATGTATTTACATATGCATGCAATAGCGCACATAAATAGTTAATGGCCAATGCCAATGTGTTGATTATCCCGCCCTCGCTCTTACTCTATGTTATCTGTCGCCCACACACACACACCACACTCATACAGCGACAAGGGCGTGCAGAAAAACTCATCAGGTATATTCATTGCATGTGCACACACACACAAACATACAGACAAAGAAATTCTTATGGGCGTTCCAATAGACGAAAAAGCTTAATGCATGAGCCCTAAATATTAGTACATGTGTGTATGTAAATTTTTAACTGTAAATGCAGCCATCTTAAAAATGTATCACTTTAAATTTTCATTTATTTTTGGATTTGTGCATTGGCAGTGAGATTATCAAGTGATTTAAATATGCACGACCTTTGGACACAAGACTGACTCCGTAAGGGTGAGGCGTAGTTAACTTCCCATATTAACCGGACGGACGTACGAACTAACGTACATACATACATACATACTTACATAAATAAATGTAATAAAAAAGTAAATCGAAAAATTAATATATTAAAAGCCAGGCGAAACATGCAATGAGCATTTACATATACTCACGTACATATGTACATACATATATGCGCAGTTTAATTCACATACATACATAAATATATATGTACATATGTATATGCATATACGATAGTGTGTAAAAAACTTGAATGCAATGTTTATTTGTCTCGCCTTTAGGTATGTTATTAGTATGCGCTCACCTTATAAATTGTTATTAAAAACTACGATTTACGCTTTGACACCAATTGCGCCCAAGCTGAACGTCCGTTCTCGTTTTGTGTCTGATTGTGTCTGTTTTTGCTTTTCCTGTGCCTGTTCCTGTGCCTGTGCTACTTGTCTCGTCTCGTTGCCCACTGCTTCTACCTCTTCTTCTTCGTCTTCGCTTTAGTCTCGTTTTACGTCTTCGTCTTTGTCGACAACAAGGCTCAGCTCAGCCTCACACAAACTTCGCCAATAGCGAACCAAAGCCACAGATACTGCCGCTGCTTTAAATGCTGCTGCGACTGCTGCTTCTAGTGCTGCTACTGTTACTGTTGTTCCGTTGTTGTTGTTGTTATTATTGTTGTAATGGTGCGAATGTCCCTTGCCAGCAGCTGACATGCGCAGTGATTGATGTTTATGCCATGCCCATTCAAGCAGCAGCCAATGCGTCCCATTCCCATCATTCTCGATTTAGATTTAGCCGAGATTTCATTTCTTTTGAATCCAAATTTAATTGAGCTCTTTTAATTAAAAAAATCTTGAACATGTAAATCACAATACATAAAATCAAGCTAATATTATTATTATTATTATTATTATTTTTACTATCGAAACACTTGAATTAAGACTAAAAATTTTTTCTATTTTTGAAAATTGTGAAATTGCAGTATAAATTAATTTGTCTCAAATATTTTCGAAAGATAAGCGTATTTTAAAATCATTTCGAAATATGTTTAATCAAAAGTTATGAAAATTCTTTTAACAAAGGTGAAGTTTTTCGTATATCCTTTTTTGAGAAAACAATTTCGAAATTGCGATATCGAATAGTACTATTATAATTTTTGATATGAACTAATTCCTTTGAAAGATACTGATATTTTAAATTTTTACTAAAAAAAGACACAAAGACACATTTTGCTATTGTTGAATTTATTAAAAACTAATTACAAATTGGCTAACAAACATGCGCTACAAATTGTTAAAACTTGATATATATTTAAATAGAGCATCATCATACTAAGTACAAGTACTACTTTTTACCTATATGTTGTAAGTGCCCTCTAGTACAGCTGGTACTGTAGTTGTCTTTTCGTCGACCCAGTATTGCTACTTTTTCGGCGATGCGTCGTATCGAACATAATTGAAGCCGAACGCTTAACAGAAAGAGAGAGAGAGAGAGAGAACCGTACGCTCTACTGTTTTTTATGAGAGTTGGTTTTGTCTTTCACTTTGGCTTTGTCTAATTTTCGGCTAACATTTTTGACACGCGTTTGACATTTCATTGAATTTGATTTGCACAATAATGTGTGAAATGATTTGCGTGGTTAAGTGGAATTTAATTTATTGTAAATAAAAGAAAAAATAAGTTTTGTTATTAATATTAGTATATTGGTTGGAGAATATTGTTCTTATTTCTCTATATTATTTCAGACTGCATTCCGGATTCCGCTAGTGGCGATGTGGCTCAAAAAAAAAAATTACCTAAAATATGGTATTTTCATTTATTGTAGTTAATATAAAATAAAAAATTTTATAAAAATATATCATGAAACTTATGTTATGTGAAATATTTATAATGTGCATTGCCATCAAGAGAAAAGCATCTCTCCATGCATGGCAGAGGGTCGAACCAGCGTCGATAATATCGCTCTCTGCATACCAAAGTGGCTAACGAGCGTCGCTTATGTCGCTCCATGCACGGCATTGCGTCAAACGAGCGTCGATTATTTCCCTACCCTGCACACCATTGCGGCGACATAGCGTGCATGAATATTCATTGACGTTTTTAGCCGACATCGCCTTGAAAAAAACGTCAATCGAACACATTGTGAGGGAATTAATCCTGCGTCAACGACAGTCACGATAACGCCAACGAAACTTTAATACAGCATCGGTCTGCTGCACTAGAGGGTAGCAGAGCATTCTACAATTATACGTATATGTGGATGTATATATCACTCAATAAAGTTTTTATGCGCCCTAACTTTTTAAAATTTTTGTATAACAAAGAAGTTTTGATGCAGGTTTCTTAAATTAATCGTATATTCACTTAAATTTCGTTTAAATAATACAAACATTTCTTTGGAAAAAATTCCCATTGAAAATTTAGAATTTTTTAAAAAGTCAATTTTTTCAACTTTTATCCTCGATTTAAAAAAAAATATTTTGATGCAAAACAATTCTTCAAACAATTTTAAGAGTGACTGCAGATAAAAAAAATTCAAAAATCTCTTCACTAGTATTTTTTATGATTTTTTGAAAAATTTCTAAAAATATACTTTTTGTATGAAAAGAAGAAAAAAAAGAAGTAATTTTTAACGATTTTCAAAAAAATCATAAAAATACTAGCGAACAGACTTGAAAATTTGCAGTCACTCATAGATTTGTTTGAAGAATTTTTTTGCATTAAAACATTTTGTGTTTGAGACCGAGGAAAAAAGTTGAAAAAGTTTACGAAAATTTAAAATTTTCAATGAGTACTTAGTCATACTTTATTATATTCAAAAGGAATTTAAGTGAATATATGATTAATTTAAGAAATCTGCATCACAACTTTTTTGTCGTAAAAAATGTTTGAGAAAGTTAGCATACAAACTCTATTGAGTGACTGTATATATCAAGATATTAAATATAACTGAATTGCTATTAAACTCAATTGAAATGCAAAAGAATTGTCATTGGATGACCAAAGGCCTCAAATGATGAGAAGAACCGTCAGTAATAATTATTATGAAGCAATCCAAGTCAATAGAACAAATAGGAAATGTATGAATATTTATATATGTATATCAAGTTGAAATTTAAGAATTGCAATTGTTGAGAATGATTTGCTTTGAGCTTACTCTTAACATTTAAACAAGGTTACAGATACAAGATACAAGATGGTCCACTATTGCAGTAGATGATATTTAGATACATAACAAGAACTACAACTATTTGTAGATATACACTAATATAATTTCGATTCTGCTTGAGAATGAACAGCCTCCATGAGTGCGTTGCGTTGCGTTTGCTTTCCTATTGTAATTGATTGGGAAATGGGAATAAAGTGAACGATTCGAGTGTTGAGTACGGACTCCGTCTAGGATTTGGATTGATCTTGATAGTTAAAATTGAGATGCATGTTGCACCAACGCTTGTGCTTCTCGCCCATCTTGTGCTCCACGCGTCGCACTGCCAACAGAAATGGATGCGAGTCATAATCGAATTTGCGCAGCTGCGACTGCAACTCATTGGCCTGGCTTCCATTGGCCGCAGGTAGATACAGTCCCAGTCCGCTGGCCAAGCCCGTCAGCAGACGCACACACTGCTCCACAATGAACTTAAGCGAGGCACGCCGATGCAGCTCGAAGCAATCGCGAGCACCGTACATTGTCCGCTGTTCCGCACACAGACGCATGTCATGGGCAGCCACATTGCAGCAGAAGAGAAAAGATCGCAATCTCTGGGCGCTGATGCTCCTCCGATTGAGATTGGGCAGTAGCAGTTGTAGCACCGATTCGCCTGCATCTCCATCTCCATCTGCATCAGCATGCGCATCCGTCGCCCCATTATCTTCAGCCTTGAGGCCATACTGAGCCAACAGCTCCCTTAAGCTGGCCAGCTGGGGCTGCGAATCGTCTGCCATATAGAAGCCCAACTCGTAGGCACGACTCAGCAGCACTTGGCGATAATGATAGCTGCTGTAGTCGCTAATATGCTTGCGTATAAACTTCTCCGTTCGCATAAGCTCTGATTGCAGCAGGCAGGGCGCATTCTGGAGCACCCACTGGCGATGGGTCCAGGCATGATAATTGCCAGCACAGCGATCGGCGGCACGCTCACAGATGCTAATCTCGTGTGGCCAATCAATGGCATCGGCGCCTGCAAAGATACAATTAATTCAAATTACGATGGATTTAACTACACTACACTACACAGTTGCACTAAATAAACTAAATAAATAATGTACATTCAGGTCTGTTCCGAATTTCGAACGATTTCAAAAAGTAAAAACGAAACGAAAACAAACTTTTTACTATTTGCTGTTCCCAATTCCGATCGAAATAGGTGATGTTATTCGATTTTCAAAATGTTCAACATTTATGCCTGTTCTGAATTTTATTTAAAAATGTATTTAAAATATTTCAGGTTGAATATAGCAGATAGAAGGTAAATTAGACTAAAAGTTTGTTGTCCCATTTTGTTATTCAATTGAAGCAACTCTAGCAGCTTTCGATTGCGAGAGTTGGTATCGATAACAAAAATGAAAATGGAATTCAGAACAGCTCGGTTTAGTCATTGATTGCTCGGTTTTGTTTTTCATGCAATATTTTATAGATCATAAAAAAATTATTTTAAAACGTACTTCAACCATATAAAGTTAAAGTAGTAATGTTAAATGTTTCCAAAAATGTTCAACATTATTATAATTATCAGTTTAAAGTTTTAGGTATTTATTCTAATGCTTTAAATGGCATTTACATTTAAAACCGGTGACTCTAAAGCACACGTTTTAAAAACGACAATTATTGTCGATTTGCGGAATTCAGAACAGCAATCAACTCGTTTTGTCGCAAATCGACTCGTTTTCGGAATTGAGAACAGGCCTGATTATCATAATTTTCAGTTTATAATTTTAAATGGCATATTTTTTCAAATCCGAGGACTTTACAGCATACGTTTTGAAAACGACAATTATTGTCGACTTTTGTAATTTGGAACAGCAAACAACTTGTTTTGTGGCAAAACGACTCGTTTTCGGAATTCGGAACAGGCCCGATTATAAAGGGACGGCAGACAAATGCGTTCTCAAAGATTTTACATGCAATTCTTTTTTTTTAGACCAGTTAACCGTTACGAAACCGATACAAAAAGATTTTGCGTAACCGGTTGCCGAAAACCAAAAGGTGCAAGATGTAATACAGTCAAACTTCTCAAACTCGAATGACCATTATCCAACGAAAAGGTTTGAGTTATGGAGATATTCGACTTATAAAGATATTTTTCTTAATTTGATTAATTTTACTGCTACTTAATTAGGTCGAGTTAGAGACAAATTCGAGTGATGGAAGTTCAACTGATTTAGTTTGATTTATTTGATTAATGGTATTGATTGACGATGGACTTACTTTGAAAGGAGTAGAGCCAGCGGCGATAGGCAAACGCCTCGTTGGACTTTGGCTTCATGGAGAGCACTAGGGCCGAGAATTGCAGCTCCTTGTTGATGCTGAGTCGATTCTTTTGGACCAGCTGGCGACGAATGTGCCAGAAGGTCGTCATATCCGGATTGATCAGGAGCGCCACATTCAGGTACTTGGCCAGTGCGTCGCTCTGCTGCTGCTGCTGCAGCGTCCGCAGCTGCTGCTGCATCGTCTGGCGGCGGTGCGAGATGAGCGTGCGATGGGCATGATCGTAGACATGCTGGGCACACCACGACTCCAGGCCCAGATTGTGGTCCACATGCACCACCGGCGACTTGTTGCAATTTGTCGCCTTTGGTATTATTTCGAACGAGGATCTGCAAATGATTTCAGTTCAAATAATTGAAATTCAATTCACATGTCAACGAGTACTTACAAATCCGCATCCTTGAGAAATACTGCGTTTATGTCACGTATGATTTTCTCGCACAGCACTTTCTTTTCATTGTTGAATTCCACATTGATTTCGTCCTCCATCGTATACGTATTTTGCGTATGCTTGTTTTTATTGTTTATTGTTTGCTCCCGTTCTTCTCCAGCTGTGGACGACTATTGATCGTTTGGCGTTCGATTCAATTGTATTAGGCACATTTATTGCTGCCAATTGATATTTAACTTCAATTGTGCCACATCTTTTTTTTCAGTTTTTCATTTATTATTTTTATTTCTATTCCCATCTCCGGTTAATTAATAGATTCACATGGTCGGAAAGGAGAATGGGGGGATATATAAGTGTCACCGCGACACATTTACTGACAGTGCCTGAAATACATATGTGTACTATATATCGCCACCATTTAAAATTGAAACGAAAGCGTCGTAGTGACAACAGCAGCCACAGAGCGTTGATAAGTTTCAATTAAAATTAAATCTATGTGTATTGTTGTTGTTGTTGCCGCCACGCTTCTCCTTCTTGTTGTTGTTGTTTGCTTGCTGAACGCAGCGCCGTCACCGCACACGACACTTTCAGTCATTCATGCATAGGCCGCTGTGCCGTGAAAAACAAAAACCGATGGGATTTTGTTGGGAACACCGTTGCGAATTGTGGGAATAGTTAAATTTAAACAAATTAGTTTGTAAATAAATGTGCCAGAACTAGAGCTGGAGACATATCAATGCTAAAATCGATACATTGATATTTTTGTTTGCTGAAAATATCGATATATTTTCAAGTATCGATGTTTCGCCTTGTCAAGTTATTTTATGTTATATTTAATTTATACTGATTAAAAGTGTATGGAGTTCAAATTGTGGTGCTTCAATAAAATATATAAGCATGGATAAATACCTTAAAAGTAAATAACATGGAAAATTAATGCAATGCAATACAGTCTGTAATTCTGAGAATTTATTTCAGTTATTCTGAGAATTTATTTTATGTGCTTTACAAATACGACAGCAGAAATTTAAAAGGATCACTCACTAGCTGCAGTGTAAGAAATTCATCACTTTATAAATTTGTTATAGTTTCTGAATATATTAGTTTTCATGTTTATCTTAAAGTTATATCAAGTATTTGTCTTGGAAAGTAAATTTAAATAAGTTCAGGAAAAATATCGACATTCGACACATCGATATTCCAATATCAAAAATCGGAAATATCGATACGGAAATATAAACCGTAAATAAAATACAGCTGAACAGCATTTAAAAAAATACTGATCACAAGAGCAAAATACCTGTTAACCAGGGCTAACATATGCCAGAAACAATGACCGAATTGAATATATCGCAACTTATCGATATTAGTATATCGGCGGTTGGAAAACTAACATATTTGTTGATTCCCACGTGCATGCATTGACGCCGTTTGCTAAACATAATAAATAAAACAATATGCACCGCTTTCAGGCCACAAATGTGCGGAGGTTTCAACAAAAAGCCGATGTTGTTACACCGGACACAATTTACTGGGATCGATTAGCGGTAAGTGAGCATAAATACAACTGACAATTGTGAAGTATTGGCAAAGTGTCAAATTCGATTTATTTACAAACCAAACAGATACCAGAATTACTCAAGGAGCACTCGACAATTGACTATGTGGACTTCAGTCCGAGTGATCCGGACAACTTTGTGCTGACATGCTCGGTGCGCGTGCAAATCTACAACCTTGTTACAAAGCTAGTGGTGAAGAATTTGTCACGCTTCCAAAAGACCGCATATGGAGCATCGTTTCGACAGGATGGCCGACTGCTGGCTGCCGGGGACGAGGAGGGACACGTGAAGCTCTTCGATACCACAAGCCGAAATATACTGCGTCTATTCAAGGGACACACGGCACCCGTGCATCGCACATTCTTTACCGCCGACAAATTGCAATTGGCCAGTTTTGCGGATGACAAGTCGGTGCGCTTGTGGGACGTGGCCAACGAGAAGGTGGTTCGGACATATGCGGATGCACACACGGATTACATACGCGCCGGCGCCATGCATCCGCAGGCGAGTCATATGTTCGTTTCTGGCGGATATGATGGCAAAATCAATTTGTACGATACACGCATCGAAAATGCAATTACAGGCACTCTGGACCATGGAAGTCCCGTGGAATCGATGCTGTTCCTGCCAAACGGCTCGATATTCATCACCGCCGGCGGCACACAGGTCCGTGTCTGGGATATGATGAGTGGGTGTCGCCTGCTCACCACAATGTCACAGCACCACAAAACTGTGACATGTCTACGCCTCGGCTCCGATGGCAAGCGATTGCTATCCGGCGGCCTGGATCGTCATGTAAAGATCTATGATGTGAGTACGTATAAAACAGTGCACACACTGACCTATCCCAATGCGGTGGTCAGTCTGGGAGTTGCTGCCAAGGATCAGGCGGTTGTTGTCGGCATGGTTGATGGCCTGGTGTCCATCAAGCGCATGATTGTCGACAGCAAACCGAGCCATTTGAATAACATCAAGTCCACTCATCGGAGCAAGCAGCGCAAGAAAGTGGCACCTCCAAATATGACTACACCTGTGGATCACGTGGCCTCGAGTGGAAAGAGGCGGCTAGGTCTTAAGGTATTCGATCATCATCTAAGAAAATACAACTATAAAAAAGCCCTGGACGCGGTGTTGGTTCCACTATACATTGAGGAACAGCCGGAGATGATTGTGGCCCTCATCACAGAGCTTTTGCACCGTCATGGTCTGCATCGGGCAATAACCAATCGTTCCGAGGAGACGTTGATCATATTCATTGATTTTCTGTGCGCTCGCCTTGGCGAGGTGCGATTCATGCGTCCGCTTTTAAACGCCGCGACCGTCGTGCTGGATGTCTTCGAAACTACAGTCGGTGCGTACAGCAAACAGATGCTTGCTGCCCTGGTGCGTCTGAGCGAGACGATGCAGGCAGAGATTAGGCTAACCAGCGAACTGTTGCAGTTGAAGGGGGCGCTGGAGATGATTATCGGTGCGGCATTGGATAACGACGAGTCGACAACAGAAGTTAAATACATGGAGGCCAAGCCCGCCAGAATGGAACCCTCGAAGGCGGCTGAGAACTACGTGGTCCTTGTCGAATGATGTAGATCGATAGATTAATTTAGTTTATACATTTCCTCATCTATTTTTGTATGTACATAATTCAGTTGAAAGTTGTACAAATTCAAATTACTTTCGGTTTAATTATACATTTAAGAAAAAGTCAATGATAATCCTAATAATAATAATAATAAAATTAAAACAAAAAAACCATTATGCTTATGTTAATAATCTTTTTTTTTTTGTATTTTCATCCACTTGATACGTTACGTTGTTGCATTTTATTTTATATTATTTTTATTTTTTGTTTGTTTATGGTACGATTATTTGGAAAGACGAATTTACAGTTAGAATTTGCTTATGCTCATCTTATTAATTTTGTTTTCATTTTGTTTATGCTTAACGGTTAACTCTTCTAATTGTATATACTACATATGTGTGTATACATAGATATATGTGTATTTATATAGCTACATCTGAATCGCATTTCCTTAAGTCTAGAGAGAAAAATAAAGTTACACACTTTTTCTTTTAAACTTAAAAAAATATTAGTATAGATATATATAGATGTATTATATAATTATGCGTCTTAACTAATTTTACAAATAGGTATGTATATGTGGCTCTGAAGGTATGCGTATGTGTGTATGTATATGGGCTGTGTTTATGTGGAATTTTGCTTTATAATCAAACGCCAGAGAACACGAAGATAGGAAGGCGCAAAACATAAAATAGAATTTTAATTCATTTAAAATTTAAATTGAACTGACACAGAGGCGGCGACAACAACTCCTGCGATAATCGTAACATTTATATATACATATACAAATCATAAACAGACATATATATATATATATATATATATATATTATAATCAGGAATTTTTAATTTTCGTTGCTAACAAGTATAAAATTGTTTATCACTCATTTACTTCAAGACTATTGTAACTAAACAAATACAAACAACGATCTCTGAGTTGATATTGCAGAAATATTCGTTATACCCTGTTCTATATTGTACTCGTATTAAAATTTCAAAGTTGTATCTTGTATACTCTTCATCGTATTTTTATTTCTTTTTTTTAAGTTATAACAGCCTTGAAGTAACTGAGCAATATATGTAAGTTAAAAGTAACTCATGCATATTATCCATAGATAGGAGAAAGGAAAATAGCTAACATAATTATTAACAAAATGATTTAAGGACTGGCTTTCGTTCTGCAGAGACATTCGATAACTTAATAATACAATATAAATACAGATTACCTATATATATATATATATATAGCACACACATACAGACACACACGCACACACAGAACGTGTTTATATGTAAAGCATAACGTAACATAAACGATAATTACAATCTTAGTTGCGACTTATTTTTATAATATGCTCGTACCTTAGTTTATATCTATGTATGTCTATATGTAAGTGTGCATGCGTGTATGTATTTATGAGTGTGTATGTCTATCTATAAGTAATATTCCTTTCTATATTTATATATATATATATATATTTATATATATATATATCAATTATACACAAATTACAGAACTTAACGTAAACAATCGCCATGTTAATTATGTAAATTATTTATGAATGGCGGGTTCGACTTTTTTGTTGCTGCTGCTGTTGCGTCCTTCTTTTTTTTCAATTTCCGTTTCCATTCCGTTACCTCTTCTGCCTCTACTGTTGATGTTCTCTGCTGGATATATCTCTAGCCATGTGTCTGGTGTTTTTATTGTTGAAGATAGGTTTTCTATTTTGATTGGATGAGCGGCGACATTTGGCAAACGTCCATAAAAACAACAAAACCAGAACCAATCTTAGCCATCCTCCTTGGGCGGCGTAAACCAACCTGCAAATAATTAATAATATTTTTAATATAGGGATTTTTGCAATCAACTGTATATATGTGTTAATTCTCTAATGTCGAACGCATTCAAAGTGAAATAGAACATGTGCCAAGACTTTATTTTATTTTGACAAAAGGCGAAACTTATAGGTCTTGATTAGCACTGTAATTGGTGCTAAGGTTGATTTTGGGCAATTATTCGTTTTCAATATAATTAAAAAAATCCAAGACCCTTTTACGACGACCAGTTTAAACGCTGATTTCAGCGAAACGTGAACGAATATTTTGATGCAATTAATTTTAAAATGTAATGTATTGATATTTCTTAATAATGTGTTTGGTTTGATTTAAAAATATTATGTAGTTTTTTTAAATTTAAGTTGTTAAATAATATATTTTTATTGTTTCTGTCTGTCTTTTCTAAATTTATATATCGAAAACCGCTTAAAAAACTTGTTTTACATTAAACTTTCAATATATTTCTATGTCTTTAAATGGTTTATGCTACAATCTTACTTAGTGTAATCGTTAGAATACAAACGGTTCATTTTGGAGGTCAGTTTTTAAGAAAATGTGCAAAATATAGAAAAAGTGAATTTATTCCAATTTAGAATCTATATGTTCGTCCTATTGAATTCCTTCCAGCGTATATTACTTAAATAAATAACTTGAATACATTTTTGAAAAAAAAATTTCAACAGATATAGATTTTTTATCAATTTTGCGATTTTGGCTCGGTTGACATTTCTGTGGAAATGTCCATATGGGAATATCAGTGTAAAAACGGTTGTACAATTTTTGCACTTAAATTTTCTATAACTTATTATTTGACTAACATAAAATAATGATAAGAACGATGAAGATGAAAAAAGAGGCTGACAATTTTAAAGTTACTGCTAAAGCATAATACAGAAATGGAATTTTAAAACTTCTTTTAATCCTTCAATGATAAACCAGTTGAGTTTACGAAACTAACTTAATTCCTTAAAATTTGCTTTTAAACTGATTTAGATTTCAATTACTTCTAAATCAGTTTTGGGAATGCATTTAATAACAATTGTATTTTTTAAGTGGGGTTACTCTCACCATTCTTCTCATGAATCTGCACCAGGGATTTGAAGCTTTGCTGGGCCCGTGCTAAACTGTATTGTCCCTGGGAGAGCGCCTGCTTTAAAATAGTTGTAAAAGATACATATATAGTATGTTATATTGAGATGAAATGAGAGAGAGAGAGAGAGAGAGGTACGCAATCGCTCGTACCTTGGTAGCACCAAATTGAATGCGCGCCTTGCCCTTGACCAGAGTCGCAGCAATTTGCATGATCACGGCCTCCACTGTGTAGGCGGAGCTCCAGCCTTGTTTGGTCAGCAGTTCCATGCAAATGGCACCGCCGATTAGCACATAGCCACCTGGTCATAATCAAAATCAAAATCAGTTTAATCACAATGCTTGAGATAGTCGATTCGATTATTGCATACGCACCTGAGATGATTGGATGAACGACACGCACAAAGGGGGGTTCAAATGGATACGTCTCCTTGAATAATATATTGAGCAGTATACTATCCTTGCCCTCCTTCTCCTTGAGCTGCAACAGATCGCTGTGTAACGGACTATCCGGGTCCACAGACTTGAGGCGTATATTCCACTCGTAAATGGAATCGTTGACCAGCTCAATCGAGTACATGTTCTTCTTGAACGCATCGGACCGATAAATATCACGTAGTTCTTTCATCAGGCGATCTGTTGCCTGTACGGAACCAGAAACTGAACCCTATATGGAACACGCCACCAATTAAACAGAGATGGAAATATGTTAGTGTGTGTGAGTGAAAAGAAAGTTTACAAATTTTAATGCAGATTTAAAACTAGGTAAGATCGTAATACGAGTATATAGTCGATATTCCGACTAAATACCTAATTACTTAATACTTTTTTACATACTTTTAAATAGTCTTGTCTTTGACTTTGACGCAGTCTTTCTAAAGTCGCTAAATGTTCCACCTCCATGTCATCTTTCTGTTTGAACGACAAAAAAAAAACACAATTTGATAATGAATATATAAAAGTTGGAGACTGGTGAATGAATTTGAACGCACCTTGTTTGTACTCCGTACATCATCCATTTCCAGTGGTAAATCCTCATCGCCTTCACTCTCCTGTTCGCTCTCACCGATGGGATCCTCAATTTCATCCTGATCGGAATCGGTCTCCTCATTACCGTGTGGACCCGGTACACCGCCGCCGCCTCCTGAACGATCCAAGCGTAAGGGGGATGCGGAGGGTGGCGGTGTTTGCAGAGGCAGCGATAAATTATCGATATCGGGTGGCAGTGGAACATTGTGTAAACGGCATAGCTCTCGTAGCAATATGCCGACCTGTGAATGGATACCAGATATTGTTTGGATAAAACAGAAATCAACAAATGATTGAACGATCAAAGCAAATTGATTTACAATGATACAAGTTAGGTTTTCAGTTTCTGATACAGTGGGCCACTAATGTTTTCATACACCATAACTTTTTAAAGAAGGAAAAATGTGTTAAATAAGTAATTTTTAGCAATTTTCAAAAAATTATAAAAAAAATACCAGCGAAGAGATTTTTAAAACATTTTTTTTTGGAGTCACTCTTAGAATTGTTTAAAGAATTTTTTTGCATTTAAATACTTTTTTTTTTAAAATCGAGGATAAAAGTTGAAAAAATAGACTTTTACGAAAATTCAAAATTTTCAATGGGTTAAAGAAACTATTGTATCATTCAAACGGAATTTAAATGAATAAAAAAATTTAAATAAGAAATCTGCATCAAAATCTTCTTTTTTTTTTACAAAAATTTGACAACGTTAGGGTGTATGAAGACATTATTCGTCAACTGAATGTTTTTATTAACTTAAGTTTTTGTTAATGATTTTATTTGGAAATGATCTCTGGGAAGCGTTGATTTACCTGATTAATCACGTGATTATCACGGCCATTTGTGTTGCTAAGGATTTGCACGGCATTTGTTACGCTCGTCTCCTCGCTCTCGGCAAACCAAACTGGTGGCGATGATGGATACGTTTCCTACAATAACAAAAAAAAAAAAAAAAAAAGAGAAGAGAAGAAAGATACGTTAATCCGAGATATAATAAGAGATTTGCTTGCTGTAAGAATGTTTATGAGAGAAAGAGAGGGAGGAAGAGAACAATAACAAAGTGTATAACACAAAAGCTGTCTCCGTTGTGTCAATGAAATTACACATATAGTATGTATAACCTTTAATTAGATCGTTGAACCAAGTCGCAGAGTCGGAGTCGGAACAGCAGCTAACTTGGCAAGTTGGCAACTTTGCAAACGCGCAGGGCAATGAATCATAAATTATTGAAGCACGCTGCCCCCTAAAATAAGAATCAACAGCAACAGCAATCCACACAGCGTATGAGAGACTGAGAGAAGTAAAAAGGTAAAAACGAAAAGTGGGATCAAAAAAAAAAAAAAAAAGATGACGTGAAAGATACATTTTAGGTTATTGCGACTGCGGTAGATGGAGGGAGAGGGACAGCGTCTAAGCTGAGAGAGCAAAAGCTTTCCAAAGCAGCAATGAGAGCTTTCGCCAAATCGAGGATTAACAAAAAGCGAATGGAAATTTACAGTTTTTGTTGTCACAGAAAAAGTTCAGCTCTTATAAAGTTTTCTGTTCGTTTCGTTTCGTTTCTTTTTTTTTTTTTTTTTTTTTTTTGGAATTTTTGAATTTTTTCTATAAAATGCAAAAGTCATCGAATTTCTTCGAGTGGGGAAATCAATTAATAATGTTCATAATTTGCAAGTGATATGGGAAAACTGTTTAATAGGGAATTCAAATTTCAATTCATTAGAAACAACTTAATAAACATAATAAATGCACATATGTATTCATATTCATCAAGAAACTGTTTTCAACTGCAGCAATTGATAAGCAATATTGGGGCAGGCACTTACATGCACAGTTAGCTAAGTACATTGGGTATTAGAAGTTACCCCATGATAAGATGGTATTAAATATGGTATTGTATGTTATACAGGCTTTAAGATAACTGCTTTGACATTTACTCACCGTTATGTTCGCATGTATGTCGTAACGTTTGCCATTCTTATCGATGAACCTGCACAAAAGTTCGTCTACGCTGGAATTGAGTATCTGAAAGCGTTCGTGATTCTTCGGAAAGATTTTCTCCAGTGTTTTGATTTCTTGCTTCAGTGTGTTAAGGCACGCCATATTGGCGGGCAAGGCAACGTGACGACAATAGTCAGTCACGGATTCGCCTCCCACCGGAGCAGTCGTCCGTTCCTTTTGGGAGAAATGGGGGACAGGCAGGAGGGCGGTAGGGGGAGGCAGCACCGCAAGCTACGACCAAGAAGACACAGGCACAGACACACACATGCAGCAATGCACAATTCAAGCGTCTCGGAGTCTCGTTGCTCTTTGTATTTATTATTGCTTTTGTTGTTATTATTGTATTTGTGTTTATTATTGTTGTTGTAGTTGTTGTTGTTGTAGCATGTGGACCCTTTCTCTCACTATCTCACTCTTGTTCCCTTGCCGCTCTTTTGCAATCTTGTTTTGTGCGTTTGTTCGACGATAGGTGGCGTTTTGTTTAGTGTTAAGCTAGACTGCAGTTGTTGTTCTTACGAAGTTTGCTTACGTTTGTTATTATTGTTGGAGGTAGATTGTATTATTATAGTGTCATCAAGAGCGCAGTAGCTGCCAGCAACAAAAACTTAATCACACACGCGTTCTTTCCAATGTTGCTGTTTTTGTTTGTTTTTTTTTCAGCACTTCACTTTACGCCACTCCACCAAAGCGCATAGTTCTTCAGCGCCCCACACACACAGCATACGCTCAGCTTTTGCTCTCTTTGCTGCTGCCTTTCGTTTTGCAACGTCGTTGTGTTCTATTTTGTTGTTGCGATTTGCTTATTTGTCTAGTGCTTTGACTTTGAGCAATGTCCTCCTTTTCTCTCTCTGTCTTTTGTTGGGTCCTTTTATTGACTCACTCTGTATATTTAAAAACGATAACGATAAAAGCACGTGTTTTAGTTTTAATCGATGCAGACAAAATAAAAACAAACACACGCACACAAAAATAGATAGGCACATACACAGACAAAATATATGGAAATTTGTTTTGGCTCGAATGCGAAACTGTTTTAACCAGGTAATAAAAAAAAAATACAGCTACCTAATAACAGTTGTATGACGGTTGACGTTTTTTTTTTTTTTTTCGAACATTGCTGTGTTGCCTCTTGCGCATTTGCATTTGCAATTTTGTTTGCCAAACCGTTTTGTGTATTTTATTTTGTGTTGTTGGGATTGCGCATCTTTTATTTGCGCTTGTGCACGTTTCGAATTGTTTTTGTTTTTAGTTTTCATTTACTTTTACTTGCCGATTTGCTTTGCCTGCTTTGAATTTGATTTATGAATTTGAGAGCTTAAAAATTCCTATAGTTTTTGGGTTCACAAAGAAATCGAAACAGAAACACAGCAGCACATTAGAATGAAAGTTATTTGCAGCAAACCAAATGTTTGTATGGATTCAACTTCTGCATCAGATAACGATCCAATTGTTGTGCTTTCCTTTTATGACGCTCTGGTTGACAGCGGGCAGCTGTGAGAGCCAAAAGAGAGGCCTCAAATCCAAGCTTTGACAGCTGCTGGACTGACTGACTCGCTAAAATTGCTTGCTTTACAGTGTAGTCTCCACACACACACACACACACACACACATTCACTTAAATCTTTAGGCTTGAACATTTACGAACTGTCCACGCAATGGTAATGGCTTTAATAATTTTTAATGTTTATCTATGCCCTTCAGTCACATTCGCAAAGGAATGTCAAAGGAATCATTTGGGAATGGTTCCCTATGCCTAAGGAATCCTTAGGGATTTTGTATGAAAATCCTTAGGGAATTTAACATTGTGATGTCCTACGATTGAGGAATAGGGAACACTCCATAGTGATTCCCTTACGTTTCCCGTTAGGGAAACCTTAGGGAACTCTGCCGAGAATTCCTCAATGATTCCCTAACGATTCTTAAGCCATTTTCTCTAGGGAATCGACCAGGAATTTTGCTGAAAATTCCTCAATGATTCCCTAACGTTTTTTTAATAAAATTCCTTAAGGATTCCTCAACAATTGAAAAAAATTAATAAAAATTAAAAAAATTAATTTTTTTATTTTTAATATGTTTTTTATTCAATATTTTGTTTTACATTTTTGTTTTATATTTTTTTTTAACTTGCTTAATTTTACCAGTTTGCCTTGAAAATGAAACACAGCTCCCACTAAAGCCATTGACCACCGCCTTCAGAAAATAAAATTCCAGACGAAGCTCCTTGCATTCCTCAAGTTCAGTTCACAATCTAAATTAAAAATCAATGCGTTAGTTTTCTATACACAAAATAAAAAAATTAAATAACAAAACACTTACGATTTATTAAACAGTAGCAGCAGACGTCAGCGCAGCAATAAAAATGACAATGTCACTTTATTTCTTTTGACACGTGTGCTTGCTTCGTTTTGTTGCATCAATCCCGCTGCCTGCGGCAACGTTTGACGTTTGCTTGACAGAGACGGAAACAAAAAAGCGAACAGAAACAGCTTCTGCCTCCGTCGCACAATTTTTGGCGACGTCAAAATCGGCCGAAAACTTGTATGATAGAGAGAGAAAGAAACAAAAAGAAACGAGCAAAAACAGCCTCTGCCTGCGTCGCTTAAGCAGCGCACGCACGACGTGCATTTTTTTGGACGTCGGCACGCAACGAAACAAGAGACACGAACAGAAACAGACGAAAAGTAATTCTGCTTGCGTCGCTCGAGCAGCGGACGGTCGACGCTGGCAGAATTATTAGAAAAATAACAACAAAGTGTCAAAATATTACAACAACCAGAAGGAAAAGGAATTTAAAGTCTGAAGGGTGGGCACACATACACACACACACACACACACACACACACACACACACACATTTAGATATGTGTATAGAATAATGCAGTAAATTGACTTTTTACTGTTACTGTTTGCGTCGCCGCCATACTGCACTTTGTTTTATTCAATTTACCTTGTCCTGAACTTTACACATTCAAAACAGAAAGAGAGGAGAGATGAAAACGCAAAGAGCTCCTTTGTTTGCGTATACCCCACACGTACACCAAACTCACACACACGCAGACGGAGCATACACTTAAACGCACATTCGATGTGAACCCGTTCGCAATAAGTTCTAAATGTACATGGAGCCGAAAAAAAAAAAATAGAAAACAAAAACAAGCACGGTTAATAGATAGAGAATTGTAAAGACAACAATAAACATACGCACACAGACACCACACTAACACACACATACACACAATAATAAAAAGAAACGGAGTCAGTCGCACGCCCGCTTGGCACCTTTACGGCATCGTCAATTTGGCTCCACCGGACCGATCGACCTGCACTACACTCCACTCCGTCCGTCGACTTGAAGCTGCGAAATTTTACTGAAAAATCACTTTCGCCAGACAGGCGCCGTCGCCGTGCAAGAGACTCACATTTACAAACGTACACACACACACATGCATACATATGTATGTATGTACGTACGTGCCGAAAGCAGCCGCAACAGAATCAGTCAGCGGAGCAGCAATGACAATCGAAAGAAGTTATCGGTGCGCTTGCGTTGCTATCGAAAGGAAATTCGCACTCTGCACTATCCCACATGCATATGTATGCATAAATAAACATGTACATACGTTCATCAGCACGTATATATGTACATTTTGAAGGAAACGTAAACGTTGGATCTACCTAATAAGTCGGTTTCCCCCTAATGCAGATGGCAGAATAGTCATTGTTTTAAGCCAAATTCCCATTGCTGGACTATCGAAATAGCTGCTGTGGCCATATCTTTGTGTATTTTCATCTGAGTGCGAGCAAAATCAATTGCTTGTCATGTACACTAACATACAATTGTATGAACAAACATACATACGCATGTTTTCGTTACCCTCCAAACATTACAATAGATCACAAGCATCCATTTGTACGTACATAGGTACGTATGGCATGCAGACATATGCATACATTTACACAATGCAGGTATTTACCTGTGCACAATATATTTTATTATGTTTGTATGTATGTATACATGTATGAAAGTTTGCAAGATTGCACTAATTCGCCTTCGCCATATTTTTTGTGGCAATGGCTTTTGTGTGTCGTTGCTGTTGTACTTGTATTTGTGTGGACGCGAATTGCCTTTTTGTTATTGTTCTTGTGTTTTATAGTTCCATGATTTTCTTTGGAGCTAGAGTGTTATATAAGTTATCGCAGATGCGCACATAGTAAATTTAAATGATATTAACTAAAATATGTTCCCGATTCTTTTGCAATCACGTAGGCGTGTAAAAGTCTCCGGAATTATAATCTATATGTACATCGTCTTCCGCGAACGTCTGACGATATTTCTCACAAAAACAGTGTGACCACTACGCCATTACGAAAAAAATACAAAATGAATCAACTATACATGGTAGTTATCGCCCGACCGCCACAACCTGTGAAGTTTAAAAAATTAATAAAATTAAATTAAAAAATTAAAATTAATTTGTAAACAATTATATTATTTTGCAATAAGATTATTTGCTTATTTACGCTTTAAAATTAGAGAAAGTGCAAAAAACAAAAAATCTTTTTTCTCTATTGTTTCTTTTCTGGGAGCCAAGGCTTCTTGTGCAGCATATGCAATAAATAAATTGGAATGAATCAAATGAACGAATAGAAGGACCAAAAAAACTGGTAACTGAGCTTTGTGACCGACAATCAGTGCTGCCAGATTCGCTTTTTTCACGTAAAATCTGGTGTTTTTCAAAGGCTATTGGCTAGAAAAATTTTCAAACAGCGGGCAGCAAATATAGGGCAAATTAAAAGCCAATATAAAAAAATGCACTTCGTGAAATGGCAAAAAAATGACAGCACTATACTATTTTGGAGTAAAGTCAATTTCTATAAGGATTCTGGTTGCAACAATACTTTTGCAAACCAGGCAAAGGTTGCCATTGACACTTATCAGTGTACTTTATATAAGGTAATTGGTTAAATTTTTCCCTACTTAACATGAAAATAATATATATTATTATGAACTATAAATTTACAGATATGCCTTGTGCAGACTCGACAAGAGCTGCTACACGTACAAGCCTCCCAATAAATTCCTAAGGATGATAGGATCGGGATTATTATATGATAATGATAATCAGGACAAACATTTATGAAATTATTCACAACTAATGAATAAGAGAGCTGCTGCTGCTCAAATTGTTCAGTTTTTTTCTGAGCAACTGATTTTGTGAGCTCACTTTTGCCTTTTCGGGAAAAAATACTGGAATTAATGAATTGAAAAACAAGCTTTTTTCAAGTGTTCTTTTGTTTTTATCAATTTTTCAGCTTTTTTGCATCGTTCCTACCGTCAAAAACAGCTGTTTTTCAAACAGAAATTGGCAACACTGCCGGCAATCATATATTTAGTTCGTTCATTCACTTTAGTGAATAGTTCAATCGAAGTTAATATTAACGATTCGAGACAACTTTGAGTAGCATCAGCTGGCTAGCACTTCGTGCCATATGTAGCACACACACATGCATGGAAAAGAATCCTTTTTTTTTTTTTAACGAAATTTAATGAAAATATGTACTTTAACGCCCACAAATATATAATAGAAAAGATGAGTTGTTTTTGTCGTTTTTATTTTTGAGCTGTTTTCCCAGTATTTTGGTTTTTCTTGTTCATTAATGATACATTATTATTGTTGGCTATTTAAGGGATTTTGGGGAGCACATAAATATTGTTAAATGTACTATAGGTGTATAGGTATAGGTATGTATATAGATGTGAGGGGGGGAGTTGAGTACTTCAAGTCTTTTATTTAATTTATTTAAATTTAGATAATATATCCAGGCATATCATATGAAGAACTTAAAGCACGACGGAATGAAACTTGATTTTCTATTATATATTTTCGTAAAATTTCTTTAGTTTTAGATTAAAGTATCATAATTTAACCCCGCCATTAGCTAGTATGAACAAAATAATAATTTAAAAAAATACATTGAACGCGCTTTTCATACATATTTTCTCTCATGTTGTTTTTGTGTTTTTTTTTTTTTTGTTGACATGCACGGAATGCATTGGACGTGGTAGATCAGAGTCCCCCAAACTCCCCTCATCCATCATTAATCATTTATCGATTGTCGATTATTTATATGACATTGCCCCGCCCCTTCCCCCTTTAGGTAGTACAAAAAACACCTGACTGATCCTAGTCCATGACTCAATGCATTCCGCACACTTTTGACCCCGACCCACTTCTCGAAACGATTCTCCTGTCCTGCGTTCTTACTGCGTTCCCTCTGACTCTAGCTCTCTCTCTCTCTGTTTCTCTATCTCTCTGCCTCTTTCCTGTACTGGTGATTTTCTAGTGATGTCATGATTTAGAGCTCGCTGTGTGGCGTATTGGTTTCATCTGTGGGCGTAGGAGTCACGGCCTCCTTTTCCTCCACCTGCTCGTTCTGGTTGTGAGTTGGTTCCTGATCCTGCTCCGTGCTTGGAGCTTCGGCCTGCTCGACATTCGCCTCATCGCCACTGCCGCTTCCCTGGGAAGCAGCTGCCTCGTCGCCTTCTTCAGTCTCTTTGGGCTTCTTCTCTTTGTCCGGCTTCACTTTGGGTTTCCAGATCTTAATCTTATTGACCAAATACTTGACTTCGCGATCCAGCAAACTCATCTTATCAGTTATATCCTTGACAGTCAATCGCACATCCGCATTGCGGCTGAGTTTCTTCTGGGCGGCGGTCTCAGTCTTCAGCCAGGCGTTTGTCTCATCGATCACCTTGGACAGGGTATCGATCTCCACCTGAGTGTAGACATCCTTTTCGGGATTGGTGTCCTTGGTGAGATTACGTGCCGTGACCATGAATTTCTCAGCACCATCGATCATGCCCTTAAGCGCCTTAATCGCATCGGGACGCTCCTCGTGCTCCCAATGACGGGCGAGGAACACATTTGATAGCTTTTGCAATTTTGCCAGCTTATCTTCGTAGAGTTCTGGCTTGGGATTCTCCACATCCTCGTAGAGCCATTCGGCTAGCTTGCTGCACTCGGCAAGCAGTTTCTCCTTCTCATCGGCTGTGGCACAATCGGCATACGGCTTCTCCTCCAGCTTCTGTTGCACCTCAATGATGTGGGACTCGAGGGCATTGAAGGCCGACTCCAAGCGTACTCGCTGCTCCTCAACCTTGTTGATCGCCTGCAGCTTCGCCATGGAGGTGTCGTAGCCGGTACCGCTCAATGGAGCCGTAAACTGCAGATGTGTCTTGTGCACCACGGGAGATTTGACGGTGACCAGCTTGAGGGTCTCATTCTTGGCATCCGTCTTGGCATCGGCTTCATCGGTTTTGCCTGATGTTTGTTCGCTGTCATCTTTGGATTTTTTGGCATTATCCTTGGACTTGGCGGACTCCTCGCTGGGCTCCTCTTCAGGAGCTGCTTGCTCACCTCCATCGTTGGTCGACGAAGCCTTTTCGGCTTCCTTGGTGAAGAGCTTGCTAATGGTGCTGCCAAGTTTCGCCAGCGTGCTGTCCTCATCCAGTTCCTCATCCAACTTTTGCTTATCGAAAACATATTCGACGCCCGTGCAACGGAAGATGCCGGAATCATCGAGATAGAAATACGCCTTGATGCCCTTATTGTCCACGATATCCTTCTTGGACTTCTCCAGCAGTTCCTTGACCTGCTGCAGCTGGACACGTGTTATATTTAAGCTGCCAATGGCAGCAATCGCCTCCGGACTGTAACGCTCCAAGTCACCATAGTTGACAAAGAATTCAAAGTCATCCGTGTGCTTGTTGAAGGTGATGACCTTCTTCTGTGGATATGGATTCATCAAGGCGAAAAGAGCCCGCTTAACATGCTTGACAGCGGCACCATCTCCAGGATCCCGCTCAAAGGATACTTGCAGGGGATACAGCACAGCGTCCTTGACGATAAACTTCTTCACCTTGAAGCCGGTGGACAAATCAGCTGCCTTGTAAACAGCTCCCATTGTAGCCGATTCATCGGCATTTAGATTCTTGCCCAGCTCCTGTTTGATCAGCTGCTTAATCGTCTCCTGCACACGGGGCACACGTGTGCCACCGCCAAACAGTATAACCTGATTGATCACATCCAGCGACAGATTTGAGGTGGCCAGTGCGTCCTCCAATGGCTTTGTCGTTCTCGGCCATAAATCGGCGCAGAGCTCTTCCAGTTTTTCGCGTGTCACCTGCAGCTTAAAGTCATGATCCTCCAGCAGATTCTCAATCTGTGCATAATGATCATTGTTGGCCGAAAGGACGTTCTTCAAACGGCCCGCCTCCTTGAACAGTTTGGCCAAAGCTCTTGGACTGGTTGTCACATCCGTCTTGGTCTTTTTCAGCGCATTGAATTCACTGGCCAAATAGTCGCGCAATCGCAGCTGAATCTCCAAGCCACCCAAGGTGCGATCATAGCCAACACCCAGGACTTGCACCACTGGATTCGTTTCCTTAGTCTGCTTATCCTTAACCAGCTGATAGCTGACCACAGCAGCGGATGTCTTATAGGCGCCCATATCGTAAAACAAGAAATACTGTGCCGTCTCATTAATCTCGCCCCGATGGAACACACCATAGTTGAGTGCAACGGCCGCATAATCGTTGATCAGCTGCAACACCTTCAAGTTGGCCAACTGGGCCGACACCAGGAGCGCCTCGCGCTCAGCCTGGCCAAAATAGCCGGGCACAGTTAGCACACACTCGGTGATGGCCTGCTGTGTCGATTCCTGGGCAAATTCCTTGGCCTTGACCAACATTTGGGCAATCAGCTCCTCCACGCTGAACTCCTCCGTGTCGCTCTTCTTGAACACTATCGTATTGCGCTCCTTGTCGCCCACAATCGTGTAATACGGAAAGCGTTTTCTAATTAAATACATTTGGAAAGAAACTTTATTTAGTCTTTGAACTGATTGATTTTGATTAATCAACTAATGTCATAGATTATGAATAACACTAGAATACACAAATAATTAAGTTTACAATTTCATTAATTTTGTATAAGCTTTTGATGAAAGTCAATTTAAAAATAGGCCGGTTAAACAAAAAAACAGATAGAAAACGGACAGATTTTCTGGACAAAAAAGGTTTTCTTATTAATACATATAATATCATAGCTTTAAAATAACTCCAATATTGAAAGTATTAGCTTTTCATTGTCCAGTCAAATATTTTCCATAGGAAATGCATCAATTTTATATTTTTTTTTAAATTTCAAATTTAAATTTCCGAAAATTAATATGTTAGAACAAGAAATAAAGGATAAAGTTAATTAAATAAAAAAAGACACTTTTTCCGGAAAGGGAAAAGTGATAAATCACTTAGCGACAAATTCGATTCAATTGTATGATGGATGAACTCGATTTATCGATTAATGTGCTCTTTACCGTTAAGTTACGGTCTTGGTAAAAATGAAGTACTTGAATTAGAGATGGGCACGGGCCTCATTTTTTAGGCCCGGCCCGACCCGAGCCCGAAATTCGTAATGAAAAAAAGGCCCAAGCCCGCCCGATATTTTGAACATTATTGTTCATTTCGCTCAGTTGACTGGGTGTTCATAAGCGAAATGAGCTTACGAGCTTGTTCAGAAAATAAATAAAATAACTCACGGATATAACGGAATTTTTTGTAGTGTGACCAAATTCGGGTAGCAAAATATTGCAATAGATTTGGCGTGCTCCGGGCTTTGAAGTTAGGCCCGAGCCCGGCCCGACAAGACCCGAAATGACATTTTGCGGCCCGAACCCGAAAATTTTGTAAAAGGCCCGTGGGACCCGAGGCCCAACCCGGCCCGTGCCCATCTCTAACTTGAATGCACCGTATTAATTTTTTTTATTTTGTTTGTTTTGTTTTCTGTATGTAAATAACTTTCTGCTGATATTAAAAAATTACTTAAAAGTTAAGTTAGGTTTATTTTGTTAAAATACATTTATACCATTATGTGTTGTAACGGAACTGACACCGAATCTTTTACCAAAATATTATCTTCTGGGTAAGTACCCGAACCGTTTCGTTGCCATTTCTGACCGTTAAAGCAAGCTAGATTTGAATAATAAAATTTTAAAGAAATGAGTTAATAAAATGCAAAAATATGCTTGTAGTTTTCAGCTTACTTTTATTTTATCTCTACTTTGCATTCTAATTAAGAAATAAAATAAAATGATGATAAAAAAAACACAATCTTTTTAACTTACCTTATTTCTTTAAAATTTGATCATTGAAATCTAGCTTGTTTTAACGGTCAGATATGGCAACAGTGGACTCCATAAAAAAAAAACGCATTTTCACTAAAATACTGGGTACTTGAATTAATTATGATCGTTGTACACAAGAGGCCGCCAGCAGTATAGAAACCACAATTTCAGTTTCATTTTAATATATTATTTAATTTATTTATTTTCTTTGTGCTTATTCAGTGCTATGAAAATGCGACCATGAATATCACTTAAAATTAAACATAAGAAATTCAATATCAAAAATCAAAATTAAAAATGAAAAATAATTTTTTTTTTGCATGTATGAAAAATCGAAATTAACTCTTATAAACGAAACGGTTATTTCGGTTTACAGAGTTCCGATTTTAGGGTTTCGGTCAAATGCAGTTTTTCGGTTACGCTTTCAGTTACAGTTTTAAATTTCAATCGGATTTTACCGGTTAAAGGTTACGGTTTCGGTTAGGGCTTCAATCCCTGGTTGAAACAACAACAATACTAAATATTATGTACTGGAACATGTCGAATTTCTGATGCGTTTGCCCAATAAATTCGTCAACTCTGAATTATTATTAATTGAAGGTCGCAATACTAAAACTAACTAGACCCTTAATTGGGACTAATATGTCTAACAGAGAGTAACGTTATCCACATTCGTTTACTTTCGCTTGCCAACTTAACATGACGTGGCCCAGTCAGACAAGCCCACGCACACATGTACTAGTACAGTGTATAGTGTACCGTGTACACGACTCAACTCACCTGTAGAGATCAACAACGGGATTGTCGATAGTCTTGCCAAGCAGATCGAGAAGATAACCATAAGCCGCCGATGGTTCGCGTATGCCAATTGTTTGGGCATCCTCGCCAAAGGTGCGAATGCCGTCGCGAAAAGCGAGTATTGCCGGTGTTTTGCGCTTCGATTCACGATTCAATGCGATTTCCATGGGCACACCGGGTGACACGACGCCCACTTTCATCCACTCGCTGCCCAGATCGACGGACATGACGGCTGCCGATTGGACGCTGCGCGCATTGAATGCAACGATGCACAGCATCAGCATCGGGCACAGCCAATAGCCGGTCATGTTGTTTTTCACCATTTTGCCAAGTCACTAAATAAATAAGAAAAGAGACAAGCAAAATGTTAAATAATACACAAGCAAAATGCACAAAAATCGTTATGAATTTTGGTAATAGAGCGGCGAGAGAGAGAAAGAGAGAGATCAATAACCTTTTTCTCAACATCTCGTTCGCTTCCTTATTCTTAGTCTCAGCACATTTCGTTTCGTTTTCTGCCAACGCAAGCAGCTGGTTGGGCAAACTTGCGGCAACCCTCGCTTGCCACTCTCCCATAACTTGAATACAAACTTACGTGTCGAATTTAATGTGTTCCTTAAATGTAAGACACTGCCTGCAGCAATAAATAGTTCAAGTTAAGCTCTGAGTAGTTGACGTTTTATTTCAATAAAACCTTTGTAATCCACATTAATGAAGTGGCCAAATTAGCCGCCGCTCTTCAGATGTTGGGGTAAAAACGAAGAAGAAGATGAAAGCGTTGACGTGTTGATTTGGAACTAGAGTTGTAGCAAATCGCTCGGACTAAGTTCAATTGAACTTATCACTAAAGTGAACTAATCTCTGACTGTTTAGTTCGTTCGTTTGAATTGTCACTGCTGGCCAGTGCTGCCACACTGGCAACTTATGTTTCGCAATACAGACAGAAGATGGCGCCAAAACGTTTTATTTGAAAAGTTAAAAGTATCTGACTGAGCCAAAAACAAACAAAAAATGAGCCAAATTGACTAAAAAAAGAGGCAGTTTTGGCGCAAAAACGCCAATTGTGGCAACCGTGTTTGTAAATAATCTCTCGACCGCAATAATTAAATGCAGCGGTGGGTGATTAAATGTATTTAATGTATGTATGCATAATTTCTATGGTTTGCATAGCGTCGTGGCATTGTTTGACCCTACAAAAGTCAATAGCAAATTTTCTTTGACACAAATACCACACAAAAAAACGTCCATTCAGCATATTGACGAAACTTACGAAACTGCTGACATTGATAAAACCAGGCATTAAAACCGAGAATTAAACTTGAGACGTAACCTTTAACCGTTATTGACCGATACAAATTCGCAACTGTAACGGTTAAAAAATTTTTGTATTTGTTGAAACCCTAAAACCGAAATTATTCAAACCGAAATAATCGCATACCGGTATTTAAAACTCGAAAAATGGAACAAATCGGTAACCGGTTATGAAACCGATTTAAAAACTGTTTTTAAATACTTGGTCATAATATATTATTGCCCGGCTATACTCTAAAATTGAAAGGACGTCATATTATATTTTGTTAACAATTTTGAAAACTTTCAAGGCCTTTTCTGGAGAAAAGCTGAATATGCTTTAAGATCAGAGTATCTGATAGTCCGTCATACTCTAAAATTGAAATTGTTCTTGGTATTTTCATAACTGGAACACCCGCGATTTCAGCGTTCAAGCGAAAATTAACCAAAGAACTACACAAATTACATTTATTTCGAATTGCGCAATTTCGCAACGTTGAGAATTCTGATTTTTTGCTGATCACTGGATTCGGACCTCATAAAAGATTTAGCCAACCGAGTGCAGACACATAGTTCTTACTAATCGAACGACAGCTGAGCATGTTCGGAGCGCGTCTTTTAACTTTTCTGGCCCTCAACTGGCTTGTGGCACTTGCAGCATCGGAGGGCCAAGCTGCCACCCGTGAGGAGCTCGAGGACTTGAACATCCCGGAGGCGAACGTGGACGAGCGATTCTCGCGCTCATCGCAGGGTATTCCGGCGCAGGCTTACGGACCTCCAGTCGTCTACAACTCTCAGTCCAGCTACTCGGCCCCATCTGCCTCGAGCTATGCAGCGCCTAAGGCCACCGCATATTCAGCACCAGCTCCCAGCTATTCAGCATCGTCTGCTTCAAGCTATTCAGCACCAGCGGCACCAAGTTACTCTGCTCCCGCTGCACCGAGCTATTCAGCACCAGCGACAAGCTACTCCGCACCTAAAGCTCCCGCATATTCAGCTCCTGCTGCTCCAAGTTATTCAGCACCAGCTGCACCAAGCTATTCAGCACCAGCCGCACCAAGCTATTCAGCTCCTGCTGCTCCAAGCTATTCAGCACCAGCTGCACCAAGCTATTCAGCACCAGCTGCACCAAGCTATTCAGCTCCTGCTGCTCCAAGCTATTCAGCACCAGCTGCACCAAGCTATTCAGCTCCTGCTGCTCCAAGCTATTCAGCACCAGCTGCACCAAGCTATTCAGCACCAGCTGCACCAAGCTATTCAGTTCCTGCTGCTCCAAGCTATTCAGCACCAGCTGCACCAAGCTATTCAGCACCAGCTGCACCAAGCTATTCAGCTCCTGCTGCTCCAAGCTATTCAGCACCAGCTGCACCAAGCTATTCAGCACCAGCTGCACCGAGCTATTCAGCACCAGCGACAAGCTACTCCGCACCTAAAGCTCCCGCATATTCAGCACCTGCCGCTCCAAGCTATTCAGCACCAGCTGCACCAAGCTATTCAGCACCAGCTGCACCAAGCTATTCAGCTCCTGCTGCTCCAAGCTATTCAGCACCAGCTGCACCAAGCTATTCAGCACCAGCTGCACCAAGCTATTCAGCTCCTGCTGCACCAAGCTATTCAGCACCAGCTGCACCGAGCTATTCAGCACCAGCAGCAAGTTACTCCGCACCTAAAGCTCCCGCATATTCAGCTCCTGCTGCTCCAAGCTATTCAGCACCAGCTGCACCAAGCTATTCAGCTCCTGCTGCTCCAAGCTATTCAGCACCAGCAGCAAGTTACTCCGCACCTAAAGCTCCCGCATATTCAGCTCCTGCTGCTCCAAGCTATTCAGCACCTGCTGCTCCAAGCTATTCAGCACCAGCTGCACCAAGCTATTCAGCTCCTGCTGCTCCAAGCTATTCAGCACCAGCTGCACCAAGCTATTCAGCACCAGCTGCACCGAGCTATTCAGCACCAGCAGCAAGTTACTCCGCACCTAAAGCTCCCGCATATTCAGCACCAGCTGCACCAAGCTATTCAGCTCCTGCTGCTCCAAGCTATTCAGCACCTGCCGCTCCAAGCTATTCAGCACCAGCTGCACCAAGCTATTCAGCACCTAAAGCTCCCACATATTCAGCACCAGCTGCTCCAAGCTATTCGGCTCCCGCCAGCTCTGCATATTCAGCACCCAAGTCCTCTGGATACTCGGCACGTATGCTTAGCGCGTTGTTGGGTTCGCCGCAGGTCGCAAGCTATGGACAGTCATCAGGTGGCTATGGCGGCTCATCAGTTCCGACTCCAGCTTGTCCAACTAATTATCTGTTTAGCTGCAATAGCGTTTTCCAACCAGCTCCGTGCAGCCAAGGATCAGCATATTGAAAGAAGAAATGGATAACAGCGAAATAAACTTACTGGCAAAATGAGCAGTTTATTGTTTTCTTTATTCGTTACATCTTTACATTTATATATAGCTTGTTATGTAGAACGATTTAGCAACGAACAGAATCAAGCGTTGGTCTTGACTCCTCCCAATTTTGTAGATACCTTTATACACATATGTGCATACATATATAAGACTCGTTGTCCTGTGTGACATATCATTGTGTAGGTCAAACGGTAAGGGCTAGAAAGCTGAAATTTTCACACAGATTGCTGAGACAATTACATGGTGCAATAAGACGGCGTTTTTTGAGTATATTCCGAAAAAATTTGATCAAAATCAGATTTAGGATGATCAGAACCATGAGATGCCAATGAAACTTTTGTTTTAAAATTCATTAATTTTGGAAATCAAACGAAGTAATTATGAAAACGCTTAAATTTTGAAACTATTAATGGAAACTAAATTTATGCAAGAAAAAAATATATTTAAAATGTATTTTTATGAATGTTAGTGGAACTAAAAAATTAATTTTAATTGAGTCATAATTATATTCCCAGCGCCATGTGAACTGCAACTCCTGGTAATACTTGTTGCCTAGGTGCAGTCACATAAATCCTCCAGCTCCATGCAATAAACAAAAAAGAAAAATAAAAAAGAAAAGTAACTTACATTTTCAAATTTATTTATTTTGAAATTGAAAATATTATGTTAAATTAAAAATAGAATTTTTTATATTATTTCGTAACTTTTAAAAAAGTTCATTAATTTTAGTTTCATTTCAATGATTGTTGTTTATTATCCGTTATACTCTTTGGGATTCTATGCATTTAGAAATCCTCTCTTTATTGCAATAGATTCAAAATTAATCTTAAGTCTTTACAATAGTTTCTTGTATATTCTATTTGAATTAAGTTACATTTCAATTGTTTATCTGTGTAAAAATTCAACGATCCCACATTAATTTTAATAATTATATACTCTTTTATAATTCAGTTAGTTTCTGATCCCGATTTACACTCCTAACATTGCGCTCAGTTCACAGATGGCTCTGGGCTTAGATTGGGGCGAGCAGGCTTGACGCACGGCCATTTCCCAGGTGTCGAGCAGATGCGAAAGTGAATAGTTCTTGGGCAGCTTGGACATGCGTGCGACGAGTGCATGTTGCACCGTCTTTAGGAACGGCGTGGCCGAGTATTCCTGTTCGGTGAGGGAGCAGTCTGGCGACTGCCAAGGATACTCCTCGGGAATGCTAACACTCACTGGCGGCACGCTGGGCAAACGTTTGTCATCCAGGCAACAGATCAGCCTGATGGTCTTGTTATTGTTCTGGGCCGTGGTGTCCAGTTTGACCTTAAACTTGGTGTCGAGTCGCGCAATCTCGCCTTGAAGCACATAGGGCACATCCTGGTCAAAGGGCGAGGAGGACTTCTCCACGAGGCGCGGTTTCTTGGCGGGCACCGGAGCACAGATATCGGTGCCAAAGAGCAGCTCCAGACTGGGACGGAATGTTCGATGCAGTGTGTGATTTGCCAAAGGACTCTGCAGCGTCGTGTTGATGACTTCCAGCAAGGGATTTGAGGATTTCTGCAAGATGATATTCGATTTATTAGAGAATCAGGTGCCCAAAATATCAGTTATCAGGAAGCTTAATTTTTAACTAATAAGTTGTATAATAAAATCAGTTTTGGTCATTTTTATCAAAATATTTGAAAGCAATTAATTTTTTAGCTGGAGAAAAATATTTCGTTTTTTTAAATTCAATTATTTCAAATTTTTTTAAAATAAGAAAAATGAAAAATAAAAGTTTATCCTGTGCCCAGGATATAGCATTCAAAAATTTATATAATCTTGTCTTCTACTTACGCCAAACTGCTGACCAGAGTAGGAGAATAGATCCATCTTTTCCAGCGCCTTTTCACACTTGAGTAACGTGTCCAGCTGAACACGCTGCGCAGGATTACAGAGTATTTCGAGCAACTTGCTCATTTTGGTCATCTTTTCGACATCTATAAAAATTTCGATACGATTATTGGATAAATGAATAAATCAGTATTTATATGGATTTCTTAAAAGTTGTTTCATCTGTGATATTTATGTATATCCTTTACTCTACTTACTGGTACCGTCGTTACTAATCTTGCCCAGCATGCGCTTCAGTGGCTCAATGTATTTGGTCAACTGCTTGTATTTCTCTCTGTACAACGCCTCCTCCTGGGGATTAAATGGACTGTTGCCAGTCACCTGGCCAGGTGTATTGATGGATCCACTAGGCGATTGCTGGCGAATGTTGCGCTGCGGATTCTGCATCATCTGCATTTGGGGACTTGATTGTGGCACCAATGCTGGACTTGGTATCATTTGTGGTGTCGGCATTTGTGGTGTTGGCGGTTGTTGTGTCGGCGTCTGATTGCCCACCAATTGTTGTTGCTGCTGCTGTTGTTGTTGCTGCTGCTGCTGTTGTTGCTGCTGCTGCTGCTGTTGTTGCATTTGTTGCAATTGCTGCTGCTGTTGCAATTGTTGGGCATCCGCTGGCGAAGGACTTGAGCGCATAAAAGGCTGCTGCTGTTGTGGTTGTTGTCCAACAACGCCGCCACGAGCACCGGTGAACATTTGGCCAGCTTGACCCATGGCCATATTGGGCTTTTGTTGCATATTCGGTGGCATGTTGACATTCATTCCACCCATGGGATTCATTGCCCCGCCCTGTTGGACAGCATTCGGTGGCAAACCAGCTCCTCCTGGACCGCCCACTTGCTGCTGACCCGCTGCACCCACAACGTTGTGTTGTTGTTGCTGCTGTTGTATGTTTGTTGGCATCCCCTGCATGCCTTGATTAAGTCGCAACATCGGATTCATGCCAAGCTATAAGATTCAAAATATGAAATAATTGTCAATTGTGGGTACATATTCACTTACAACCATGGGTGGCATTTGTCCTGGCATGCCGCCAGCTGCACCGCCAGTGGGACCGCTATTTGGTCCTGGACCCACCATTTGATTGGGAATGCCGCCGCCATTGCCCACAATCTGTCCCTGACCTTGCGGTCCGGCTCCTGGTCCCATGGCATTCAACTGCATGCCACCAACAGCGCCGGGTCCAGGTCCGTTGTTACCCGCTCCGCCCATTTGTTGGACCTGCACCTGCATCTGTTGTGCCCCGCCAGCGCCCATGGGTAACTGACCTGGCCGGATGTTGGCCATGTTGGGCTGCATTTGCTGCTGCCCTGGACGCTGCTGGTTCAGTGTCTGCAGCAAATTGGAAGCAGTTCCTGCACCGCCGGGTCCGGCCATTTGATTCGGACCTGGAGCTCCCGTCATGCCCATTAATTGGGGATTTCGATTCCCTTGTGAGGCCAACGTCTGCAGTGCATTTAACGGATCTTGCATGACATTTTGTTGTCCCATTTCTGCATTTGGCGGTGGTGGTTGTTGTTGTTGCTGCTGCAACTGCTGCTGTTGTTGTTGCTGCGCTTGTGATTTGCGCTGAGACATGTCCTTGTAGTGCATAAAGAGTTTGGCAACCAATCCCAAGTACTCATCCTTTGTGCGAGATTTGCGAAATATGTGATTTTCCATCATGCTGGCATTCTTATTTGGCTCGGGCCCACTTTGGGGCAACATATCGTGGCTGCAACAAGAAAAAACAACAACATTAATAACCAAAACACATACAAATCGAGTCATTTCTATTATTCTGCTACTCACATCTTGGAAATGACATTCTGACGAAAGTTCTGGCTCTGCCACTCCTCAGTCATATTGAATTTGTTCAAAACACACAAATATATTTCAATTAAATGAATTTTATAAGTTTTTTTTCGGTAAATAATTTACTTTGCTCGCGTCTTCGTTAGTGTTGGGTTGCTCATAAGTGAGTGAACAAAAAAAAGTTGCTCCCTGAAGTGAGCAAGTGAACATGTTCCTTCCAAATTGCTCATTTAGCACTCACTCATCCAGGAATGAATTTCCCCCAAAGAGATCCTTCATTCAGTTAGAATAATAATATAGACCAATTAATTAAGCTGACGGGACGACTATATAAGATTTATATTCTAAACACTTATGGTAATATTAATGTGTGTTTATATTAATTAATTAATGTTTATAAATATATATTATTTGCGCAACAATCCATTCATTGGTTGTTTTAATTTGTGGGTTTCTTGGAATATGTGTGGTCATGGACGGCGGCTTGGTAGGGACTTCTTCAGTCGATTTAATGACGACAATATATGTATGTACACTTTACTTTGATGTGCTTAAGGAAGTTTCCCGTATTTCGAACAGAGCCGTGGAACAGTCGTGGTGGTTTTGGAGCGCAGTGCACGCATTCTACGTTTACTATTTCGTCGTGCTTTCCCCGGACAAAACGCACGGCAGTGGAAAATGGACATTTTGATTTAATAATTGCGCGCGTGTTGTGTGGTGTTGTGTGTGTGTGTGCGTGGGTCGGAAAATATAACGGTAAAAACAAAATGGCAGCCAAAAAAAAAAAGGTGGCAGCCTTGGCAGAAGGTTCAAATTGACCGAATTTAACTCTTTTCAGAAAAAGAGTTAAATATTTACATTTTATTTTTTTCACAATAAATTTTAAAATTTCTTTACAACGCAAAGGCTGACGTTTCCCAATTCGATTCTAAAATTAACTTTATGAATTTACAAAACTTTTTACGTTCTTGCTTTTTTCAATTTGCACTTTCAAATTTTTTAATAATTTTTTTAATATGAATAAATTTTATTAGAGAATGACAAGGGACCAATTTCTATCGATGTTATTTTCCAGATTGAGTCATCCGTTGGTTGCCACCTTGTTTTTGGGTCAATCTGATTTTATTAAAGTGGCAGTAAACAACAACAACACTACACAACAGGTAGGAGGTGAGCAACTGAACAAGTGAGCAATCTGAGTGAGTTGACTCATCTAAAAAAAAGAACAGTGAACAGTTCATTTTAAATGAGCAGTGTTCAAAAATCGCGTCTTCTTTCTTGGAGGTGGAAATATGCCGAGTGAAACATCGGTGTCATGATGCTTGCAAAACATCGGAACCATCGGTCTTTGGTAGGCCACTATCGAATGTTTTCATATACAACAAAAATAAACAATTCTGATAATTAAGACCCTCAAAAATATTGGAAAGACATAATTTCAAAGTAGTATGAGAAATATGTTCCATATATAGATGAGACTTACAGATTTAAGCTCTGTGTCCAAACAATTTTTGTGTTCAGCAAACATCAAAGCATTGGGAACAACACACACCTCTAATAAATAATTGCATTGCCAAAAAAAAAACATGTGGCAATCTTGCCAACGGTCACAGCCATGACAATATTTAACTCCTTTCAGAAATATTGTTAGATATGGCGGTTTTTTTTTTTAAATTAATTTTGAGCTAGAGTTTTAAAACTTTCACGTGGCATCTTCGTCTTTTGCTTTCTTCGAGGCCATTTTTCAACCGTACCAAGCAAGGGCGTCGGCAGACTGGGGCAGGGGGAGGCAATGCCTCCCTCCCCCCTACACTCATAACTTTGGCTTATGTAGCTTCCGAAATCCAACCAAATGAGTGTGAAATAGTAAAAAAAAACATATTTTAGGCCCCCCTGCATGGCAAGCTGCCGACGCTCTTGGTACCAAGCTTAATTTTTTTTATTTCTGGCAACACCGCATTGAATGCATATCTTTTCAATAGTCTGGCAGGGCTGTCATTAGGCCATTTTTATGCTTTTTTGCTGACAAGCCTGTAACTAATGTATTTGCGAGCCAGCTTTAAAATAAATAGATGAAAATATGTACATTTTTCACGGTCTCTTTCTTCCACTTCAGGTCTCTAATTCTCAGTCCGTTTTTTTATATACAGCAATTAAATTGCAAAAGACAGCGTCAGCAATCGAAACTTTGTTGCGTTCTCTCTCTATTTCGCCCTAATATATCGCCATCTCTTTCGAAAGTGTGTTAAATGGGTAAAAATAATAGTCTACGTATAAATAATGGATCTCAATCACAATAAAGCAGCGGACAGCGGATATAGAATTTTTCCGTTTTATTTGCAACAAATTTTATGTTATATAGATTTGTTATTTAGTAAAATTGTGATAAGCTGGAAAATTAAAGATCAGACAATGGAACTAACAGTGGATGAGAAATTTCATCGTGCAATAAGACGGCGCTTAGCGAAATTCGACCTGTACGAGGTTCAAATGCGGGGCCAAAGGTTAGGAAATTACTTAGTATGAAAAACTTTTTTGTTTTTTTAGATATCTCAATCAAACTCACAGGCTATTTTTTGGACTTTTTTCTAACATTCTGACCAAATTTAACCTTTAGAATCAAAAACTCTGTTGTTGTATGAGTTATTTATTATAACAAAACTCACAGATTAACTCTTCTTGTTAAAATTTGACTATTTTACTAAATTTAGCTTTTTCCTGAAAAAAATTAGCTTTTTTCCCGCTAAATCTAGATTTTCCCCCCCCAAATCTAGATTTTTCCCCGTCAAATCCCTGACTTTCCCTTTTTCTAATTTTTAACAAATTATATAAACTACTAGCGAAAAGATGTTTGAAAAAATTTTGTATCACTTACTATTTAAATCAGCGGTGGGCACGCAATGGCTCCGGGAGCCAGCGGCTGCTAACGAATTCAGATCTCGTGCCCACCGCTGATTTAAATTGTTAAAATAAACTTTCTGCAACAAAATTTTTTTTTTTTAAATCAATGAAAAAAGTTGAAAAAGGGTGCTAATTTCTTTTGATAGTTCTTTTCACTAATTCCCAAAATGATGTTTGTGAAAGTTTCGATAAATGTACAACTTTTATTAAACTCACGACTCAGCTGGAACGTAAATATATGTATATTCAATATGTTAGTGGCGAGGTTACTTAACAATTTGGTAGGCCGAAAGCAAAGGTCAAAATATAGTTTGAAAAGGAGGTTTCTTATTGGTTGCGTCTATTCCTGGCCACATATCCTGTGTAGAGGATTGGGAATTGGAATAGACAAGAAGAACGCTTTAGTTGAAGTGGTCACCCATCTTTTTGTCCAAAATGGCGCCCAACGAGCGGACAAGTGGATCAAGAACTTCGCGAACCTGCGACTTGGTCACATGCTCCATGGCCTCCAGAAGCTGTTGATGGAGCTCCCGTTTCTCCTGATGCGGTTGCTGCAACAGAGCCAATATGTTGGTCAATTGATCCTTCTGTTCCGAACTCGGATCAAGATAGTCGCTGCTGGGATCACAGCGATAATCGCCACACTGGACGCACTCAATGTGGGTGGGCACCTCCTCGTCGGGATCGATCTTAATTTTTTCCGCCGTCGGTTCGATGGCAACAATCCCAGTCGGGGATTGGGCATTGATAGATGATTTCTCCTGCTTTGGGCGACGAATCCAGCCACGTTGACGTCGCTTCTCGGGTCTCTCTTTGGGCACCAAACGTGGCTCATAGAGCTTCAGATCGTTGAGGAACATCTTGAGATCGTAACGCTCCCGTGTGCCCGATCTTCCCGTTCCATGTGCCAGATGGGCACGCTTCTGAAGGCGTCGATATGTCTCTCGGGCCAATTGGAAACGCTCCTGCTGCATGTCCTCGATGAAGGTTAAGAAACTGGTGCAACGTTGCTGCAAGCACTCAACAACCGGATCCTGTCGATCGAGTACTCCTTTGTCCAAACAAACATTCGTCAACGTGTACATCATCTCGATGAGGGCGCTCAGCTTTTGTGGCACCTTATCGAGGAGAAAGTAACGCAGCTGCCGCTTATATTTGCCAATGGAATGATGCATCAGCGAATAGACGCACACGACACGTTGGCTTGCCTCATTCGAGGTGGCGCTGTTGAAGCTCGCCACTGGCGTAGCACGAACATCCTCGATCAACCCTCGCAGTGGATAGAGAAAGTTACGGGAGAACGTCACACAAAACTTAAAGGCATTTCTCTCCCGCCGCTGCTTCTCCTGATTGCTGCACGTTGGCATCTGAAGCTGCAGCAGTTTACCCTGCAATCGATCCAAGGCCGTGATGATTCGCTCCTGGGTTAACGAGATCTTATTGTATATGGCCATCTTCTCGTACTTGAGGTTCTCCAGTGATCGCGTGCAGATCACGTTGCGTCCGGCGCTCTTACGACGCCGTTGCATGTTCAGATTGGGAGTCGTTGTCATGGGTGTTGCAGTCATGTTGGGCAATATCGTGAGCTGCGTTTGATTTTCCCTTTCGCCAGGTTGACGCCCCTTTGGCGCCTCCTCTTGCGGCAACTTGCGCTTTAAGGAACGGCGCTTCGTTGGATGAAGAGGCGCCGTTTTCTGACGCTTGAAGGCGACTTGTCCAGCCTTCACAGCGTCCGTCTTCTCTGCCTTCTGTGGCTGCTCCTTATCCTGGGTATCGCATAACGTCAACGTGTCCGTATCCGATCTCTGGGATGTATAATGCATGGGTTTCAGACTACGCTGCAGTCGAATCCAGTGTGGATGCGGCTCGAGTTCCTCAAAGCGGGCATTCTCTGAGCTGCAAGTGTCCAAAGTCTCGCTGGGATTGTACGGCAACCTTTCGATATAGCGCATATAGCCAGGACGATCCACAATTTCCTGCTCTAGATCGCTGTCCTCCGCAAAGGGCGGTTCGGCTTCCATGCCGCAGGGTAAGCCATGCTCTTGCATAAAGAGGCAGGCCATCGAGGGTGTGGTGTTCAAGGCACGACACAGCTCGGCATTCATCATCTGTGGCAACATGGGCGTTGGGATAATGTCCTGCCATTGTGATTGGGTGGCTCCATAATCCTGATAAGATATTTGCTTGGCATCGTTGACGCTCAGCACTTGCTTCAGTCTTTGCATTCTCTTCTCCTGCTCCAATTGTTCCGGCGCAATCTTCGCCGGCGACGAAGGAGGATTAGGGTTGGTATCCGACTTGGACTTTGGCTTTGGCTTGGCTCTAATAGGCTGCTGCATTTTCTTCTTCTTTTGATTAGGGCATGGCTTCGACTTTCGGCTGGTAAAGTTACCCTGCAGCTCAGCCGGAGCAAGGTCCTGCAATTCTGCGCAGACCTCGCGATGCAGTCCCTCAATGTGCGCCGCATAGGCATCGTCCATATTGACTTTGGGAGTCGTCGGCTGTTTCTGCTTGGTGGTTCCCCTCTTTTGTTTGCGGGCACGCATCATTTTGCTTCTGGCCTTGCCACGAGGTCTTACTGTATCTGCGCCTCCCGTCAAACGCTCCACGGTTGGAGACTCGATCTCCTGCTCACTGCTGAATCCACTGCACCTTTGGCTGCTGTCGCTTCTGACACTGCTTGCGCTGTCCTTAGTCTCCAGCGACATTTGCGTCTCCACATCGAGATCCCGGGAGGTGACCATGCCGAGCACATCGTTGCCACTGTTGCGCATCTTGCAGAATCGCAATTTGCTCATCTTGTGCGTCTCCTTGTCCCTGTTGTACTCATCTCTCTCGGCGGCTCGTTGCAAGTTATAGCGCTTAACAGCATTCTTTATTGAGTCCGGATTCGTAAACTGATGGAACAGCAATTAAAAAAAGCACCTTAATGCATGGTGAAATTGTTAACAAGGTGACATAAACCGTTTACCATGGGAAAACTTTAAGTGTATAAATAAGTAAAAGGGGATATTGTATACGTTGCGATTTTTGATTAGCATCAAAAGCCGAGTCGATATAGCCATGTCCGCCCGTCCGTCCGTCAGACAGACTTTTATAAAGCCTACTCAGATAAACCCCACTCTGTAAACCCCTCCGTAAATAGCGCAAATCCACAATTCGCACAGTTTCCAAGATATTAGGATTTTTTACTAATTGACGTTAACCAATAGTATTACCTATCATCCTGCTAAATTTTAACAAGATCGGACAAATATGAAGGTGGTTATGGTTAATTAAAGTTTTCAAGCAATGTAAGTGCCTAAAAGCATGCAATAAAAAATATTTTACATTTATTAAAATAAGTATCCTATAGTCAGGAGCTTGACTAAAGCGTTTCCAACTTGTTTTGACTTTATTTTGTGGACCTTGTTATGCGGAATGAAGAGTTAGGAACTATACATCTTACTCTTTTTCTCACATTGTGGTGAAAATGAATAACTACAGAGGTGTAGCGAGTACGCCACCTTGTATTCAACATTGCATGTATTCTACATACATATGTATGTATAGTATATTCGCTCGCTGCATTACTGAACATTGCACAATTGATGATTGAGGAAGGAGAATGTGTCACCTTATAATTATTTCACCATGCCCCATCGAAGGTGTGGAAGTTATTGCGAGGGGAGGTATGCGCTTACCTGAAACTCGTGGGCAAAAGATTGTCCATACAGATCGTGGATTTTTAACATATTTTTTGATTGTCCGTGAAATCGTTGGTGAGAGTGGTTAGTTTATTGATAGCTTCAATTGGTGTGCTTGTTGTAAAGATTTTGCAATGGGGCTAAGGGGCTTGAAGGTTTGACCAGTTTAAATTTTGTTTTATAAAATCTTCCAAAAAATTAAAATTAATGTGGATATGCCTATATTCTGTTCGACTTGTTCGCTTTATCAAAGTTGTCTGCCTGTCGCTCTGACACGAGTCTGACGACGAACTTGTTAAAAAAAAAAATACCTTAAGAATTTCTAAATGCTTTTTGTAAAAATATACTTAAGGATAATAATCTTTCCCCTAACGGAGCCAAGGGAAAGATTAATGACAGTTTGATTCAAAATGGCTGCCGTATAAATGGCAATGTTGCATTTAAAACAGCGGTGGGCACGCAATGGCTCCGGGAGCCAGCGGCTGCTAACGTGTGGACATTTAAAATATTTAAACTTTATCGGCATAGGAAACTTGCGCTGCTACTGCGCTGCCGTTCACGTACAGTATAAACTGCGTCTAATATTTTTGAAAACTCGTATATGTAATTACGAGTCTGTTTTATGTTTATATTTCACATTTATTTCAATTGTAATGTCGATTTAAAAAACAATACCCAAGCATAAATGCTCAAAAAAAGTTGTACAAAAATATAGCGTTGAAAACGATAATAAAAAAGGGAATAAAGCTTGCGACAGTTAAAAAGAAAAGGAACTCAATCAGCGGCAAAAAGTTCCCATTCTGTTGAAGCTCACGCTAGACATGACGCTGGACGAGATGAGGGAAATAGCCGCAGTGATTGCCTTGAAAAAATGCCATGTCGACGGTTTGGTTGTGTCCAACTCGACATCGGCTCGCGACAATCTCAGCGACTCTAAAACGCTCCACGCGACTGATTGCCCATATGTACGATCTTACGAAGGGCAGCATTCCCATCATTGTTGTCGGCGGCATCTCGTCTGGTAGAGATGCCTTTGACAAAATTGAGGCGGGTGCCTCCTTTGTCCAAATATGCACGGCCTTTTTCCTCTGACCGTATCAAGGACCGCTGCGGATCAGCTGTCGGACCCAATTACAAACAATATCTGCCCAGCAAAAAGACTTCCCGTCCCAAATATTGCATATTTCCAATAAATTATTTATTTTTTACACTATTTTATTCCCCTTTCTCAACTTCTCAGAGATTGAATATGCATTTGTTTAAATTTGCCTTGTTTTTTATTTTAATGTTTTTTCTTCGATTCTTAACGGAAAACTGCAAAAGTAATTTGAATCAGGTTACAAAGGTACTGTTAAGAAGTAACTGCAAACCGCTCCTCAGTTAACAGTTACATAAAGCTGCTCAACTGGCATATCAACAATCTGTTAGCTTAGCTTCTCAAATCTCAGCCATGAAGCAATAACATAAGGAGGTCTCGTAGGTTGCCGAATTGTTCGGGTTTTAGGTCGCTGTCGTTCAGTGCGTGCTTGCTTGTTGATGCGAAAGGTTCCAAAAGTTTGCCCCTTGTGCAATAGAAAAATGTCTTATTGCGGGTTTTGTTGCATGCAAGCGCAAGGCGTAAGATCTATGAATGTACCGAAATGTTGAGAGAGGAGAACATTATGGGAGCTAACTCTGGCCTTTTGTTTCAAGTTAAAAATTATTAAAAATTCAATTGTAAAATAAAATTTGAACTCTTTTTATTAAACCCCATGCTCCATCTAAGGGTTAAGGGTTAATCAACGCACTCTATTGTCGTTTCACTCACACTCACTACGCAAAACCCTTTCATTCGCCCTTATTATTAGTGTAGTAACATCCTACTTTTTTCCGACGAGACCTCCTTATGTTATTGCTTCATGATCTCAGCATGCTAGCGCTGCTGTCGATTAATAATAAACTGCTAGCAAACAACATTCGGGAAATTCAGCTCACTCACACAACGTTCTGATAACTTGGCTCTACTACATAACTGTCAGTATATTTGGTATTTAAATTGGGATTTTTTTGTTGTAAATTTACGGAGCAAAAGCATTGCACGGTAACACTGCGTATTTTGTTGCATTGCTGCTTTTTTAATAGTGTTGGGTAAGCATTGCTCCTTTAGGTGAACATGTTCACTTGCTCACTTCAGGGAGCAACTTTTTTTTGTTCACTCACTCATGAGCAACTCAACACTATTTTTTAATGTTTTAGTCTATTTTTATGTAAAACAAAAGTACATAAACGCCAAGCGCATAAATGTGCACACAGCAGCTAAACAAGTAATTGAGTCGAGTGCGTCCTATTGCAACAACGTGCTGGATCACAACGAAAGTGAAAAAAAGGTACTTAAATATCGTGTCCCATTGTCTTGCGAATGCAATGACAGAAACAAAAATAATAACAACAAGAACAATGCTTACAACGCATTTTCCATTTGCAGATTAATAATTAAACAGTACGCAATATCGCAAGTCCATAAACGTCGTCATGGATGTGGAGGAAAACTATGAATCACAAAGCGCCACAGAGACTCCGCCACAACAGCAGGGACAGCAGCCGTTGCAGCCGCATCAGCAATTGCCGCAGGAACAACAGCAACATCAACAGCAACAGCAAAACCAACTGCAACAGCAATTGCAACAGTTGCAGGATATGCAATGCGAGCCACTGTTTGGCATTACCACAAATACGACAACAACCACAAATCCAATGATGGACACCAGCAACATTGCGATACCATTGCCAGCACCGCCTGGGACGGGACTTGTTGTGTCAACAGCCTCAACGTTACCGCTACCATCACCCGCACAAGCAGCGCAGATCAAAGGTCTCGGCGTACCGGTGTCATTGCCAACAAATGACTATGACATTGACTCGCTGCTATTGCAGCAATTCAGTTGCATGGGCACCACAGATCATGAGGATCTGATAAGTCAGTTCCAGAGCCTCATGAATAATCAAATGAATCGAGAGTCTGCGCGTTTCTATCTGGAAATGAGCAACTGGTAAGATAAAGTGACAAGTGCTCCTTTGGTTTATTTGCTTTTATAATTGATTTTCCTTTGTGCTTTGTTTAGGAACTTGCAAACAGCTGTCGGTTGCTATTTGGATTTTTGTAGTTTGCAATCATTGCCTTCAATGAAAATTGTACAGGGCCAGCATGTGAATGCACAACAGCAGGCATTTCAGCTGCAAAACGATGGCAACGAACGCTGGCCCAATGGCTGTTATTTAACATCGCCCATACAGACGCAACGCATCAATGTGCCGTCCCTGCGTCCCGGCGAAACTTGTGATATATTGGCTGATCTAATGCCCACACAGCCGGCCATTATGTGGCGCCTCTGCACGCCCAACGGTTGGTACTTTGGTGGTGAGTGGAAGCTCTATATATCTCATTATAGTCTCACATCTATAACTTTGGTTTTTGTTTTCTTTCTTGTGTTTTATTTTTCATTGTTAGATGCCATTTGGATGATACCGCCGGGCACTCAGGCTAGCCAGGATGAGCTACAGCAACGTATGGTGCAGCTTATCACCTCGGAAGCGAAGCCAGAGGTTTATCCACAGATCAAAATAGTGATAACCGCGCATACGCAATGAGAAAGCGCTCACGTTTTATTTTAAAACCAATTTCAATGTTCACATTTAGCTGCGATTATGCACATTTTCGCATTTTGTTTTCCAATTCTATAAAAATTATTGTGCATATTTCAACTTTCATTTCCAATTCGAGACAACAAGAAATTTGAATATTTTTCTGCTTTTTGATTTTTATCGAAGCATTTTAATTCGATTGGCAAAGAACTCACAAAAAACTCTCCTTTCTAATTGTAGTTATTTTAAAAATTATGTGCGCGATATGGTTCTATGTATAAGCAAAATGGTTTTTTTTTTCCTTTTTGTCAAAACCAATCCTGTAACAAATGTAGTTTTAAGTGTTTTATTGAGCGAAAGAAAGAGGAAAGAAGAAATTTTGTTCTATCTTTGTTTTTTTATTTGATGATTCTTCAATTTTAGAACTGTGATCATTTTCGACTATTGGGATGCCTTGAAAGAATCTGGAAACTCTGCAGGAAACTATTAATTTATAACTATTAAGAGAAGCCAGCTGGGAAAGAATTTGCCCATTTTACTGCTAATTAGTATTTCCGGGATCATCTGTAGAGTATGTTTAAGGAAGTATTTACATACATGACGAGGAAATTAAAAAAAAAAAGCTGCCGACTTCAAATATTTCTCTAGTATCTAAGGTTTCTCTGCCGAGTTATTGTGCTATCACAATTTATTGTTTGTATAATCTTAAAATATCAAATCGATGATATAGCTTAAAACTTTGGTCTTCAACTTTTACAAAAAATTGGTAGTTTAGCGGGAAATCGCTAAAACCCGATTAAATTGAAACCCCCCAATATCCAAAAGATAGAAGCTTCAGATTTGCTACATGTATGTATGTATGTTGTATATATAGTTATTTAATTCATGTGTAGTGTATTCAGTCGCAATATTTAAATTAAATTAATGTTTGTAATAAGTAATAGCAAACGATCCAAAAACTGTTGCAAAAGCAAAAATACATGAGAGCCGTAGTAAGTGAAAAAATTTAACTTGCTCTGCTCTCATCTCACTCCCAGTTCTTTAGCTTCGCTACGTAGCCGTAGCAAATAATTTTTTATTTTTTGGCTATGGCTCTGCTACTGCTCTGTTCAAGTCGAGAGCGGTAGCGAGAGTAAATCCAAATACTACGGAGTAGCGTAGCATTTTTAAGCCCCGGTTTAAAATATAATTTATTTTCAAATTTGCCGCCTTCCGAAATTGAGATGAAATGTCAGTCTGTTTGTTTGATTATTTTTGTCAAGTCGTTGATTTAATGAGGACTTGTTCCCGATCAAAAATATGGAAACATTTGTTCTACGACTTTTTCGAAAAAACTATAGTTTAGCGGGAAACCTCTAAATACCTATAGCATCCAAACGATAGAAGCTGCAGATGTGATCTATATATCGTTGAAAAGGTATTTCGAAGGGCTCTTAGGCATACCTTCAAATGAAATAATTTCTTTTCCCCACATTTTGGTGGTTTTTGAGAAAACGCCGCTAACGATTTTTTTAATTTTCAAAATGTTTTAGTTTGTGAAATATTGTCACAAATAACATTAAATTTTAAGCACGAATTATTAAAAAAAAATTTTGTCACTGGCACCGAGCAATAAAGTACTATTTTTTAGGTATACAAAATTAAGCGCGATGTGCCCAATGAGAAACATTTTTTGTTTAATAATTAATGTGTAAAATATAATATCATTCGTCACAAAATTGGATATCAGAAATTTTGCGGAATGAAAATATTTTCGTCACTAGACGTAAAGAGGTTTTTTTTATAATCTTGAATACGAACGATTGCCAAAAATCAACCTTAGCACCAATTATAGTGCTAATCAAGACCTATAAGTTTAGCGTTTTGTCAAAATAAAATAATTAATTCGACTTTAGAGAATAACCCATATGACAAATAATTTGTAGCCAAGAATTGAAAGATATTCCCAGTGGACCAAAATTATATTTATGATAGCGAAAATGATAGTTTTACGGATCATGATTTCTGCTTCCCGCAGATAAAACATTTCATAACTTAGATTACAGCAAGATCGGTATATATTTAGGGGGTTGCTATTCATGTCAAGTGGAATATTAGTTGACATGTTAACTGAATATATACATTTTACTTGTAATTGAAAGAGGACAGCAGCAACAAAGTGTCGTGGCAGCCAGAGCTTGAGAGTGCTGATAGCTTTTGCGCTTGGAATGTGTGTTTGCAAAAATAATTAATAATAAATGAAGACAAAACAATATTTATATTCTTGAAAATATATATTAATAAAGTTTGCTATTGGTTATAAGAATGCGGACTTAAACTTTTAGGATGTTTCTGCAACGTACTTTGATTTAATGTGTTCTTACTATCAGTCTTATATTGGCCACCTTTTTACAAATATAATGTCAAAAGAGCCATTTCCATGCCCCGAAATTACTGATATCAATTTTTGTGACGAACAATATTACACATAAATCATTTAAATCATCATTGCCATTTGGCACTGGACAAAAAAATTATGTTTATATTGTTACATTTAATATTGTTTGTCACAAAACTGAATGTCAGAAATTTTGGGGCAAGATAATGTTTTCGTCACTAGACTTTAGTTTTTTTTTTTCACATAGCATTTAAATTTTTTTTTTGTAATTTTTAAGTTTTTCATGTTGCTTAATACAAAAAAAAATGAATTTGAAAATTTTTGGTTTTAAAAACTTTTGGCTCTTATTGGGATAAGCTGATCAAAATCACTGCGGAAGCCAGTCCACGCTAGTGACAAGAGCATTACAAAGGTGAGAAAGGCGACTAGCAATATATACAGGTAGAATAGAAGAATAGAAAAATGGTGGTAATGACTGATTAAAGTTTTTAAGCAATGTACTTAAGTGCCTAAAAGCATGCAATAAAAAATATTTAAAATTTATTTAAATAAGTAATAAGTATTCTGTGGTCAGGATTTCATTTTTTTTTTTTTTTTTTTTTTCAATTTTGGCACTCTAAGGCAGATATATGTATGTATGCCATAGGAACGATCGGCTGAACATCAACTTTTAGTATGGACAACTCTTAGTTAAATCGAAAATTTTTGGCCTACTCAAAATAAGATGAAGTGTCAGTTTTCTTGGATATCGAAAATGGAAATGGGGTGGAAATGTTTTCGTCACTAGATTTTTTCCTCATATAGACGTATTTTTTATTATTTTATTTTTTTTATTTTTTTTATTTTTTTTTAGAAGTTTTGGATCTCCAATTTTTTTGTTCTTATAAATCCTGACTAATTTCGTTTATATATGTATATGTATATATGTTGGCATCAAATCTTTGGGGTAGGTGGCACCACTAATTAAAACGAATATAATATACGCTTACAATCCACAAGTAACGTGTTTAATAGGTAAAAGATGAATGTTGGTATGAGTGTGAGTATACTCATACCAATTTGAATACTTGTATGCATTTTAATTTGATCACGTTATGCAATCAGATTACAAATCGCGTTACTTATGTTGATTCCCTCAATCTATTCCTTCTACCTTTTTTCTTTTTTTTGCATAAGAAATTATAATTGAGACAAAAATGCAAAATACACCCACACCCACACCCACACACAGACACACACACACACTTATAAGTAAATGCCCTTGAGTGTGTGAGTGTGAACTCGTGCGTCGGGCACGGAAATGAAATGCATTGAAACGGAAAAGAAATTATAATCCGTAGAGTCTTTCACAACAACAGTAACAAGTACGACAAGGACAAAAACAACGTTGTTGCTTTTCAACTTGAATTACAAATGGCGCCCATGTCATGGACATGAGCTGGGGCAGGGGCAGGGGCAGGGAGAGGGGGGGCGTGGTTCACTCGATGTCATAGACAATCAAATCAAAAGGCGTCAAAGCATAATCCCTACATATATCACATAATGCATGCCATCTCATTTGCTCCCCAACAACAACAACTGTCACGACGCCATTTCCATTTCCGTTTCCGGCCGCCGCACTTCACTTCGTTGCTCCAATGAGAACAAGGCTGTCAAACGTTTCATGTAACAACATTGTAAAATTGCATTTGGCTATTCGAAGAACAACAACAACATCAACAACAACAACATCAACAACAACAACATCAACACGACTTGGTTTAAAATTTAGATTATGATTTGATTCCCCAGCAGTAGCAGCAACACCAACAACAACAACAACACCAACACCAACAACAGTCAGCGCATCTTTGCTCCGGCTCCCCTTTTCCACACCCCTTCCTCTCACCGCCCCTCACCACACACCGCTCACATTTCCTCCGCCGCAATTAGTGTTGTCAACTCTTCGGGTCATGAAAAACCTAAACTAGCCTTTGAAAAAAGCTAGAAATAGCCAGAAAATTTTGTTGGCAGCTAAAAAAACCGCTAAAGTAGTATAACGATATTTTTATTGATTTAATCCAGTGTTTTTGGTTTCCTACAACAATCCCAAATGGTCAATTGGGCTGACAGATAATTGTGTGGCAATCTTAAAAATTATAAACATAATGCCGCCTCTTATTCGCAGGTTTTCACAGGACTAGATGCAACCAGGGATTAAAACTCTAACCGAAACCGTAACCTTTAACCGGTAAAAACCGATTAAAATTTAAAACCGCAACTGAAACAGTAACCGAAAAAATTTTTACATTTGACCGACTTTTACTTGAAACCTTTAACATAAACCGAAATTCTGTAAACCGAAATAACCGTTCAGTAACCGTTTCAATTATAACTGTTAATTTCGGTTTTTCCAAAAAAAAAAAAAATTAAAAATATTTTTTTTATTTTATGTTCATGATTGTTATTTTTTATGTTCAATTTTGAATTTATATTTGTGATATTCATGATTGAATTTTCATAGCAATGAATAAGCGCAAATAAAATAAATTTGTTAAATGAAACATTAAAATTGTTAAAATTTAATCCCGCTAGCCGCTATTTAATAATTTATCCCGCGTTTGCCTATTGCAACCCACTAGATCTAGCGGGAAAATAGCTAAATTGGCAACACTGGCCGTGACGTCGAGCGTCGAGTTCGTTAGTTTGTTTGGGGGCCGTGTGCCGTCTACATGGCTCCAGCCTATTTGTTATTCATAGATTGGGAATTACAAGCAGCGATTGTCAATTGTCAACATCTTTTACACACGCACACATACACACATCAATTGGGCACGTGTTGATGGCAACTTGTTACATGGCCAATAACTGTTGATTTGTTTGTTGTTTGTTTGCATCGCCACGTCCTTATTACCATGAGATGAGACAAAATGTGTGCATAGAGAAGGGCAAAAGAGAAGGAAGCAAATAAGGGTATGGCAATGAGACTTGGGCTAAAACGACAACCGCTTTAATCCAACCAAGTATAATCTTAAGGGCTAGAAATATCAACCGGTTCTTAACCGAACCTCGCAGATCCAGCTCGATTTTTTTTGTATTAATGGTTTTGGTCCTGAACATAATGTATACATAACTTGATTCATTTCTTATATTTTGCTTTCTATAATTTTACTTCAACTTGAATTTGAACAAGTGGAAAAATAATAAAAACTGATCTTAAGTTATCTGTATTTCAACAGTAAAAAATTTTGATTATTAAATATGTAATTGAGTATGGATATTTGAAAACAATTGGGAAATCAAAATATTTAAATTTGTATAAAACTTATCCAAACTTTGAATGGGAATGAAATAATTACCAAAACTCTTAAAAATAATCTCCAATTTGACGGAAATACTCTTCGCCATATTAATGAAGTCTTACTTTTATTTAAACTATATCAAATATAAGAAACAAGTTTTGAACCTTTGACCTTTTATTGCTTGAAAGTTACTTAAGTTCAATATATTTGAATTTAAATAATAATGTTTTGTTGTTATTATCTGAATCGGTTAATACCAGTTAACGGTTACGGTTAGTGAATGTTATTTAAAAACTATTAATATTTGTCTTTGTCAATGAGATCATCATGTGCGTTATCTTTTTATATACATACAGTATTTTTTTATAGTCAAATCGTCAAATACAAAGAAATTAATCCGGTAACGATTAACGAAACGAAATTACGACATTAGACTACGATATTCAATAGGAAAATCGGTAACGATACATAAAAAGCAATTGCGATATTAGATTGTGATATAAATAATCCAATAACGATGTATATCTAAAAGAAATTACGATGTTCGACTACGATATTCAATAGGAATTAATATGATATAATTAATCCGATAACGATGTATATCTAAAAGATATTCAACTAAGATATTCAATAGGAAAATCGGTAACGATACATAAAAAGCAATTTCGATGTTAGATTGTGATATAATTAATCCGATAACGATATATATAAAGGAAATTTCGATATTCAACTACGATATTTAATAGGCAAATCGATAACGATACATGAAAAGCAATTCCGATTTTCGATTGTGATATAATTAGTCCGATAACGATATATATAAAAGAAATTACGATATTCGATTTCGATATAGGCTAACCGTACTTAGCCCCCACAGCTTAACATGTATGTCATACTCGCAAATGTTAAAATGTGTGTGTGTGTGTGTGTGTGCGGCAGGGAGTTGATATTTTGACATGGTCCTCCCAGACTGTCAGCGATTTCGGTGGAGCAGGCTGAAGTTGGGGCGGCAACTGAAGCTGAGGCACATTAAATGCATGAAACAATGCCAGACAGTTTGACGCTGTTGGGCAACTTTGGCAAGTTGCAAGCTGAATATGGCATGTGGCATGGGGGGGCACGGGGGCATGTGGCAGTTGTACTCTTTGTTGTTGGACTGTCTATGTCTGTCCATGTTCCATGTCCAGTTCGGTGGTCGATTTTTATGAGCGTCGTCGTTGACAGCTTAAAAGTCTCTTAGCAAGAAAAATATTGTCGAGTTGCGATCTTTGTTGTTGCTGTTGTCAATGTTATTGTAGTTGTTGCCATTTAAGCTTGTTGTTGCTGTTTGGTGTTAAGCAAAAACTTTGACTTTTGATGTGCTCTGGCGATAAGATTTTGAGCGAGTGCTGCGATTTATGCCCCTGCCCCTGCGCCATGTTGCAAGTCGCACTTTTAACTTATCTGCTGCATGTGACAATCAACTCATTTTAGTGGGTGGGGTGTAAGCATAAATGTGTGTTGTGTGTGTGTGTGTGTGTCTACCTTTTGGTCATAATTAGCGCTGCTTGACGCGTTTTATGCCCATTTTAAGTGCAATTCTCGACTCACGACTCGACTTCAAGTTGTAAATTAATTTCACAAATTGTGCAGCGAATGCGACGATTTAATGCAGCTATAAATATAAACTCGAATCTAAAGACCCTGTTCTTAAAAACTACATAGGTTGTATTAGGTCTGTCTAGAGTGAAATGACTCTTCTCGTAGTCTATAAAATACTTAATATTTAGATTCAATATTAGCACACATTTTCACTTTAAAAAACTAAAAAATAAGAAACTGCTGAAGATGCTTGCACAAAATAAGCTGAAACATCAAAAAAGGTCAATTTGTTTCTTTCTCTTGAAGCGATATTTACAGAAATAGAATAAAAGTGAAATGTTTAAACCAGCGATGGGCACGCAATGGCTCCGGGAGCCAGCGGGTGCTAACGTATTCAGATTTTGTGCCCACCACTGGTTTATTTCAATATAGAAAGACTACCTTTATTTTTGAGGCTGTACGATTTTTAATTTAATGTTAAACAATGAATTGCAGCTCCAATTTGAGTTTTAAGAAGGAAATTTTTTTGTTCGCTTTAAATTCAAAAACGAAATAAAAATTTAAATTACAATTAAATTGCAGGGTCTTTCACGGTTGGGCTCTTTCGATTTTAGTCTTTCCTGCTAGTTTCCAATTCGATTTGGTTTAACATGCACGTCTATCTGTCTATCTATCTATCTAAGTGTGTTAGAGTGTGAGAGCGGGCGATTGCGGGCAGAGATTGAATGTAGATTAACAGAATTCTGTTATGCGTTGAGTCTCCATTTCCATTTTGTTGTTGTTGACGCCTTTTAGTCTTAACATGATTTTGTACTTTTATTTTATGCCATATTTAAATTGATTTTATTTGATTTCTATTTCGATTCACTTTTTATCTATATATTGTGTTTGTATATATACTTGTATATATTTGAAAATTAGCATACAACTTGCTACATTGTTGTTGTTGTTGTTGTTGTTGCTGTCATTGGTCACAGCCCATTTGGTTAATAGAGGTAAAAGTAGAGGCGAGAACGAACAAAAAGACCAAAAGAGATGAACAACATTGTGTAAGTGTGTGTGTTATGATTTTGTTTTTGTTGTTATTGCTGTTAAGGTTTGTACAATTTTGTCTTCGACTTTGTTGGCCGCGCTCTTTGTTTTGTCATCGTGATATATAACTAGCGATAACACACAATCGAATCGCCCCCAATGCACACATAAATAATTCTCCTCAAACAAACTTAAAAAAAAAAAATACTAAAAATTAAAAGAGAAACAAGTGGGAAATCCTAAAGTCGAACTCCCGACTATAGGATACCCGTTACTTATTTTAATAAATTTTAAAATATATTTTTTATTGCATGCTTTTAGGCACTTATACATATTCTTAAAAAAATTTTAATTAGCCATTACCACCTTTCTATTTGTCCGGTCTTCTTACAATTTAGTAAGATTATAGCTAATAATAGTAGTTAACGTTAATTAGTAAAAAAATCATAATATCTTGAAAACTGTGCGTGTGGTGTCTTTTCGCGATTTAAGGAGGCGGAAGAAGTCTGTGTGCCAAATTTGGTTGCTCTAGTTCTTATGGTCTATGAGATCAGACGGACGGACAGACGGACTGACGGACATAGCTATATAGACTCGGCTGATGATGCTGATCAAGAATATATATACTTTGCACGGTCGGAGCTCCTTCCTTCTCCCTGTTACATAAATTGCAACGAATACAATATCCATGTTTACTTACTATTTATAAGTAATGGGTATACAAATCTAAAAATACTCATATGTTTATTGATTTTAACACCAAAGTGAAGTTAAAGTTGCGTTTGTTGTTGATTTAACATGCGCTTTATTTAAGGCATTTAGTTACTATTAACTATTTTATTATTATTATAATAACTATTAACTCATTTTATTTTTATATGAACTTTATTAGATTTCAATATTATATTCAATATTTTAAATATTATTTGAATTGATTTTGCGGATTTTAGTGTTGAGCAAATATAATAGAAAATTTGAAGTATATTGAATGAATTGGAGCAAACTAATTTTCATTAATCATCCCTATTTTGTGGACTTAACCCTTAAAAGACTATTTTTAAAAATCTCCCAGAGTTTGCTTATAGGAATAAAATTGTATTGCTTAGATACCTATTTACTATTTAAGCTGAAAAACATGGCCACAGCATTATGTTCCACCCACCATGATAAATGATGCATATAGTGCATATAGCATATAGTAAAAAAGTATTTAGACTTCTAACTTGTGTTTTGCCATCAGACCCGAAAAAACGTCATATACTTATGCATACATATGTCTCACAAGATCAGCATAAAAGCACCACAAATTTAACTATTCAATGGTAATGGTACTTTATACCTCATTAATCAGCTTATTTCTTACTGTACGGCATTGCTGGTGATATATTTTTTTTTTGAAGATTTTCTGAAAAACAGAATTGATAAATTTATATAAAAAAATTTGCTATATATATAATTTTTAGGCGCGTTTTTTTTAAATCTATATTTACAAGTTTTGAAATATAATGCAATTTCGTTTTAATTATGTAAATGAAACTAGTATTTAAATGTTAGTATACTCAAAAAAGAATTTAAATTACACAAAATACATATAAAACTTTAAGTTTTTCGTATGTTAAGTTCAAGTAAAAATAAAAAGAATTTAAATGTCATTTAAATAAATTTCAGTTAAATATATACATGTAGTAACACTCAAAACAATAAAACAGACAGCAATGAAATGAAAAAAAAGGATAAACTATCAAAAATTATTAAAAAATTCATAAATTTAATTTGGTGCGTATTTGTTTCTAACGAGGGTCAATAATGGGCAAACGTCAATATTATTTAATATAAATACAATAAGAGGCCCGGCAGCAATAATAACAAGAACAACAACAACTAGAAAGAATAACAACAACATTAATAATACGAAAAACAACAACAACAGCAACAACAACAACAAATTTGATGAAAAGAGCCGCAAACGCGGACGCGACATTGCGTGATGAACATTTCTCAATGGGTATCAGGAATTGTGGCATGAGAGGGGGTAGAGGGGAATGCGGAGGTGTCTGAGAGCCTGGCCGAAAATGAAATGACATGACGTGTTGTTATTAAGCCGAAATCCAAAACAAAAACAAGTAGGAGCACTATAGTCGAATCTCCGGCTATCAGATACTCTTTACTCAATTTAAAAGCGTATGTTGTTTTTGAATTTTAAACTGAATTTTCGTAAAATTTACTGCATACATTTAGGCTCTCGCATTGCTTGAAAACATAAAACACCTATAACTGCCGATCTAATTTTCTTCGATCTCGATGCGATTAAATGGGATGACTGATAATCGTAAAACGTAATGTTCATCACCAAAAAAAAGAGTCTTTTGCATTGCAAAATTTAGGTGCTAGGCGTAGTTATTTAATTGTGGGTGTAATTTGAAATTTGGTGGCTATAATCTATGACAGCGGTGGACACGAAATCTGAATTCGTTAAAAGCCGCTGGCTCCCGGAGCCATTGCGTGCCCACCGCTGGTCTATGAGATACAGAATTTGTTGATGCTAATTTATTTATTTGATTCCTAACGCTTCAAGACAAGTCTTATAAATTAAGGCGCTGGTCATACTTAGGTTTAAGGTTACATTCAAATTCAAATTTTGGAAAAGAAAAAAATAACTTAGCGTAAAAAATTGAATTAAAAACTAATTCTTATAACTCTTATAGCTGTTATTACTGCTATTTATAATTCTATTGTTCGATATAAATGAGGAATTTGTTTAATTTTATCTTTTTTTTTTTAAATAAATATATATTTTATGTTACATACATTGCAATGAATGCAATATACCCGTAGTCTACAAGTAACGGGTATAAACACAGACAAAACAGGCAAATGTAAAGAGAGAGCGCGATTTTTATGAATGAAATCACATAAAGGGCGGCTTAGGGTTAAGGTAGGGGCAGGCCAAGGGGCAAGACGAAGTCGGAGAAGGAGACTGCCACACCCCGTCGTCGTCGTCGTCGTCGTCGTCAGCGTCGTCGGCGGCATCAAGGCGATTAGCGAAAAGCGGTAAATGTTGTGTTAAACCTCAATTAAGAAGCTCGAATCAACTCGACTCGACTCGACTCAAGATGCGAGATGACCAAACAGAGAGCCGCCAACAGGATGTTAACTTGGGCAATTTGAATTCGGTTTGACTGACGCCACACGCCACGGCCAAAAGTCTCGAAAATTTACGAGCTCAATGTCGGGGCTTCACAGAGTACATACAGTCGAACTTCCCTAACTCGAACTTCTCTAACTCGAACAAAATCGAGTGGCAATAGCGTTTACTAAGCAAATTTCATACAATTCTGCTTCCGTAACTGGAACTTCCCTAAGTCGAATTTCTCCATAACTCGAACAAAAATATTGGCACGTGCTTCTGTACGTCGAATTTTTCGGGAAAATCGCCAAAAAATTTTGAATTTTATTTTTATTTCTGTTTAATGCTTAAGTTAGCGGCTCGTTTGGATATGGGCATTTCCATACTCGCGCACGGGACATTCGTACACATTCAAAGTAAAGAAACGGTAAAAAGGAAACGATTTTTTTTTCTGAAGAAGGGCTTAACATATAGCATTTGATTAGCTCTTTCATTGGTGCAAAGATTGATTTTGGGTAATTTTTCATTTTGAAGATAATAGAAAAATTCAAGTGATTCGCACGGGACACAAAACGGAAGTGGCTTGTGAGGTCAACCAATTCAAACGAAAATTTCAGCAAATCCAGAGGCAATATTTTAATGCAACTTATTTTTAACTCTTGTGCATTGATGCCTCTTAAAAATGGTTATGATTTTTTTCAAATATGACTTGCACTTTTTTTTAAATTCAATTTGACGTAAATTCGCACGGGACATCGTGCACGGGACATTTTTTACCATCACTATTTTTATGTTGTTTCTGTTTCTCTATTTTAAATTATATTTCGAAAACAGCTCGAAATACTTTATTAAATTAAACTTTCAATATATTTCTTTTAATTAAAATGTTTTATGTTACAATCTTACTGTCCTACTTAGTGAAATCGTTAATATACAAGCGGTCCATTTTGAAAGTAAATTTTCAGAAAAATGGGCAAAAATAAAGAAAAATTGAATTTATTCCAATGTAGAATCTCTAAGTTCATCCTATTGAATTTCTTCTAGTGTATATTGCTTAAATAAATGACTTGAATACATTTTTGGAAGCAAATTTCATAAGATGTGAGTTTTTGATCAATTTTACGTTTTTGGCCGCGGTGGACCTTTCTGTGGAAATGCCCATATGTAATATTGATGTACATTAACATATGATTAACATATGATGATGCAGAATGATAAAATATTGTATTAACAATTGCATTGGCTTGTGACATAGTTTTAAGAAAAACACAGTGTACAAGAGATGATCACTGAGGGCCTTAAACAACCTAGAAGTCCTTTTTTTTTTTAGAAAATAATTTAAAATAAAATAATTATCAGACCCTATTTTCCGATTTTTTAAGTTCTGTTTAGCTTGAAAAATTAGAGAAAATTTAAAAGTTAAAGTACGAGTAAGAGTAATTTGAAGTGTATGAATTTTTTAAATTAATTTAATTCAAAATAAGCTTGTAAGCCCTACAAGATACAAAAACTAATTAAAAAGTACACAATTAAATATGAATGAATTTGTAGTTTTTTTTAACAATCTAAAAAAAAAAAAAAATTCCCTAACTCGAACTGTTTTCTTGGATAATGGTGATTCGAGTTAGGGAAGTTCGACTGTATCAGCAAAGTTCCACAGCTCGCGGCGTTGACAGAGATCTTAAATGATCTTTGGGCGAGGCATGAGCTCAAAGGGGGCAACGGGAGCGACGACGGCGCCACGCAGGAGCCAGGAGGTGCTGCCAATCCTCGCTCTCATCTCTCATCTCCCATCTTCTCATCTTTCCATCTGCTCATCTGTTCATCTGTTCATCTGTTAAGTGCTTTTTAATTTGTTTGCGTTGAAACTTTCCCCCTTGACTTCTTTCTCTCCTTCTCCTTCGTTTGCTTTGCCTCCTGCATTTCCTTGTCCTCTGCCCCAGCCCGACTCTTCTTTTATCGAGCATCTGACGAGTGCTGAGTGCAATTACGACACCTTTAAGGCCATTGCCAACACCCAACACCCAACTTTCAACCCAACATGATGCTAAAGCCACTTAAGCGCATCCCAAGGGGGTTGCCCCTTCCCTCCACTCCCCACCCCTCCCCCGTTAACTGCGGGGGTGGCAAATTGAGCTGTAATGCTTTCGCCCATGGCTTTTGAGTAAGTGCCAAGTGCCTAATTAAAATAACTTGGCCAACAGTGTGAAATTTACACACAACTAACCAAGCATCCCTCGTTCCCCAACCCCCCAGTGACACTCTCTCCCCTTCACATTTTATAGCTGTTGCTAATGAGTTCAAGCAATCACTGACCACACACACACACACACACACACACACACGCACAACTTGTCGTATATCACTTTTAATATCTTTTTAAATAATTTGTGTACATTTCTCTTACATTTCTTTTGCCATACTCATTCATTCTTTAATGAGCTTTCTTATATTCGTTTTTCGCCTCGCAAACATGGGGAATAGAGCGTAAGTGCCGTTAGATTCAGACTGAGAGAGACAGCCACAAAATGGCGGCGGATTAACGGTAAGAGTCGTGACTAAATTAAAAGTAAATGATACGAATTTCATAGTTTTTGGTGTAAAATATTATGATCAGATGAGCCAAGTGTGGAAAAGTTCTATGAAGAAGTAGTTACGATCTTAATCCAATGGATCATGTTAAGAAAGAGATAGATGTTAGGAAAGAGCTGGACAGAAAAGGACACAGAATAGCAGCAAGAAACAGAAAATGCATAGATGGATAATTCACCCTTCACCGGCCGTGTTGCGAGTCCCAAAATGTGTCGAAATGATCCGGTAAATTGGTGCAGCTCCCTGATATTAATTGGACGAGGGCGGGCTAATAAGTCCGTGACTATTGGAATGAAACTTTGTTTTTCTGATAAACAAACATTTCATTTCTCAACACAGTCTCCTTTGCGATCTATACACTTCGTCCAACGTTACTCCAATTATTAAAGGGTTAGCAAACTTTAACTTTGTTCACTAAAGTTGTTCTTATTATTTTGCACATGTATGTATGTCGTAATTGATTAATTATGGGGAAGATACTTTGTATTAAATGTGAGGACACATCGATTTTATTACATCGATGTAAATCCAAATCGAGTAAATGTGATGCTTAGGTTTCTTTAGGGATATGATGTAAATGCAATTTTCAAGACTCGTTAAAATCTTTGCTTCGTATTTCCTATTCGCAAAAAATAATTTATACAAGAATCAAAATAAGGAAATTACTTAATTCATCGTCAAAAATATATTCAATTAAAGTAGGTTGAGGTTAACTAGTTTGGAATTCAGAAATTTTGGAATACTTAAGGTACGATTTGGAATCAATTTAAGTCTGTAAAAGTTGAACTCGTACGTATACTAGTTTAAGAATGTCTAATAAAACTCAACCAAAACACAAAATGCACTTGCTTCTAGCTCAAAACAATCTCATATTTAAGTTCATTTCAATCTTGAAAGTTTTGTTTTTGAATATAAAAAAAATATTTTTGAATTTTAGGGAATATATTTCTTATAGCAATTTTCAAGACGCAAAAGAATCGGATCAATATCATTACTTAAATTTTATGTATTTTTTATCCCACTATTATTTAAAACTCTTGTTAAATAATTTAATTAAATAATAAGCAGCTTTTCAATGAGGGGGGGCCAAAATATTTTTTTCAAGACAAAATAACTACTCTGGTTGGATTTCAGAAGCTGAATAGTGCAAAATTATGAGTGTGGGGGGAGCAACGGCCCCCCCCTTGCCCCTGTCTGCCGACGCCCTTTTTTTTATCATAACATTAAGTTGAACTTTTCGAAAAAAATTTAACTTACTTTGTATTAATCAATTAATTTCTTTATTTAATTTCTTTAATTCGATTATAAAGTATGACAAGTAATTTTGTTGTCAAACAAAAAATTTCAAATAATTTCTTATTATTCTTAATTATTATGCAACTATTATAATACTGAAACAAACAAACAAAAACATATTTATAAAAGACTAAGAAAGGCTTATTTTAAAAATGATGAGCATGTTTTCCTTGGCAAAACAATTACATCACATACTGTATCTTTCTTATTGGTTGGTGCTTCACTCTCATTAATTCCATAACAATTTTGCTTGAACAGCAGAAATAATAAAGTTGCAGACAGCCATTGCTAAATACACACACATACAATGTATGCAGATAAAAACGAGTACACAGATACATCTAAATGTACATATCTACATACGTATGTATGTATGTATGTATCGACATCCATAAGTACAAGAAGAAACAACAGTAAAGCTAATTGCTGTCATTTGTAATGAAGCCATTTTTAAAAGACTGTGTGTGTACATAGATATATACATACATATGTATGTATGTATGTGAGTATGCATGTGTCGAGGACACAACAACAATACAGCAACAACAACAACAACAACAAGGAGAACAATGGCAGCAGCATCCGCCCCAGCATCACAGCCCCAATTAGGGCCGTCTTCTACCACCGCTCCCCACCTGGATGACAGGTCAGGTTTATAAACTCTAACCCGCTAGCCCGTTACCCGATTGCCAACCGTTTCAGTTGCCAGAGTCATTCACTTGCACATTAGGCAGCAAATTGACATCGATACTAAACAACAACTACACGCAAAACTACATACAAATACAAATACGTAATGCGAGAGAGCAAAAAGATGAGAGAGAGAGAGAGAGAGAGTGCGAGTCATAGCGATAGTTGATGAGGGCAAGCGAGCGAGCGCTATAGCGAGAGGGCATCATTTAACTGCTGCCAATTTACTGTTTAAATGCCAAACAAAAAGTGTTAACAAGCGCAAAAATAACAAAAGACACCAATACACGCACACGCACACACACAGCAAACAAACACACAAATACAATTGCAATTGAGAGTTTACGCTGCATAACAAGCACAGCTTGAGTTAGAGCGAAAGCGCTAGAGTGCGTAAGTTGTCTCTCAGTGACTGTGTATATAAATGTGTGTGTGTGTGTGTGTGTGTGTAACCAGTTTAAGGGGGCGGAGCTTACAGATGCTGAGGCTGTTGTCGTAGTTGTTGTTGCAGCATCCACTGAACAGCAGTGACAATTTGTGTGTGAGTGTGTGTGTGTGTGTGTGTGTGTGTGTGTGCAACCATAAAATGTTTATAGCAGACGCCACTCACCGTTATGTTCTCACAGTCGCGGCCATTGCCAAGAGGCGCGCACAAACTCACCACACTTGAGTGAGAGCGAGAGAGAGAGCGAGAGCGAATTGAAACCTAATGAATGTCAATTGCTGCCAATTACGACCAATAAATGCAGGCAATAGATGACAGCAACAACAACGAGAAGCAGAAGGAGAAGGAGATGCGCGCACTTTACGAAACTCACCACTGTTGAGAGCGCTGAGCGAATGCGGGTGTGTGTGAGCGAGATGACGACAGGTGCGTGCATGTTCTCTCAACTGCTTATAGTTATTATTATTGTTGCTGTTGTTGTTGTCTGTTCTCCCCACTTGAACAGCTAGCGGAAAAAGACACAGACGAAGAAGAGGAAGAAGCAGCAGCAGCAGCAGCAGCGGTTGTTGCGTTCGCTTTTGGCCGCTGTTTGTCTCAGTTTCGGTTGAAAGCCAAAGGCGAGCGGTTGTCTCACGGCTTTTGTTTGAGCTCGGCTCAACGAACAAAACGAACACAAACAACAACGACAACGAAACGCGTGTTCAAAATAAAGCACAAACCTAACAAGAAGAAGCAAACAAGCTAATTATAAACATCCAGTTTAACGTGCAACAAAATTCGCGCAAATAAAATACTTTTTGGGCGAATTATTAAAACGTTATTATTTTTTTTTGGTTTTTGGTTTTTTGATTTTGTGCCGTCGGCAAAAGCTCAAAACAGAGTGTGAGTGAGTGTGACAGATAGGAAGAAAGAGAAAAAGAGAAGACACAAAGTGAGAGAGAGAGAGGGAGAGTGGGCGAGAGAGAGAGAGAGAGGGAGAGTGAAGCTGCAACACACACATGACCACAATGCCACCGGAAATGTCCACAACTACGGCTGCCGTTGGGGACACTCCGGGCAGCCTGACGCCATCGCCAACAACATCGACGCAGGCGCCGCGTTCCCGTTTCATGATCACCGACATTTTGGCCGGCAGCGCTGCCGCCGCCGCTGCCGCTGCTGCTGCTGCTGCCGCTGCTGCGATGGCGGCCGCAGCCGGTGGACGCAGTTCGGCCAGTCCGTCCGAGGATTGCTATGCGCCGCCAACGAGCCGTGATCCTCAGCAGGGACAGGGACAGGGACAGGAACAGGGACAGCAACATCAACAGCAACAACAACAACAGCAACAACAGCAACAACAACAACAGGCTGCCTTGCAACATTATCTCGCCCAGCAGCAACAACTGCTGCGCTTCGAGCGTGAGAGGGAAAGAGAAAGGGAGCGGGAGCGGGAGCAGTATCATCATGTGGCGCCACTATTGGCCCACTTCCCGCCCAGCCATTATGCCGTGCTGCAACAACAGCAACAGCAACAACAACAGCAACAACAGCAACATCCACATGCGCATCTTCATCGATTTGGCCGGCAAACGAATCGCGATGGATCGCCGCCTTTGGCCAAGGATTCTCATGTATCGTCGGCCTGGAATACGGTAAGTCACAGTGTTAGCTAGCAAAATGCAACTACAGTTGAACTTCCATAACTCGAACTTCTATAACTCGCATTTCTCTCTAACTCTAGCTAAATGAGTGGCAGTAAAATTTTAAAAAAATAAAAAAAAATAACTATAGGTTGAATATCGAACCTCTCGTTTGGATAATGTTGATTCGAGTTAGGGAAGTTCGACTGTACTTAGAAATTAGATTAGATTAGCAATAATGATTTTAAAATTTGTGATTTATGCTGACTGAAAATTCAGCACCAAAATAGTACGCTGAATTTCCCTGATTGCGATGCTTTGTTATAAATAAAACAAATCGTAATCAACAGAACACAAGATTTGAAAATAAATGGGACAAATGAACTTAAAAATAAACCACATTTTTAATATTAATTAGGTCTTCTTAAAAAACCGCATAGAAGATCTGCATATTTTTAAGGTATATGCTTAGGAAAAGTGCTCTAGACTTTCTTATTTGAAATCATTTTTAAATATTTTATTTTAAATCTGGGTTTTTGCTCGTTTCATTCCCAATTTGTTTTAAATTTGTTTAATTATTATTTAAAGCTTTAACAAAAAAAAAAAAAAAGAAATGAGAACTTTGATCTTTGCTTTAAAATATAATTCAAGCGTTCAAAAGTTTTTTGATTTCTGATACATGATTACTGATCGATTAGTTCAGGTGAACACGGCCAATATTTTACACTTCCATTATGCATATTTTACTATCTACGATATTGGATTGTTTATAAAGTAATTTTACTAACTTTAATAACCAAGAAAACTGGAAAACATTTGAGAGAGAAGTGAATAAATATAGAAGTCTGTGTGTCAAATTAGGTTGCTCTAGCTCTTAAGTCTCACACAAACGGACAGACGGACAGTCGGACAGTCGGACAGATGGACATGGCTATATCGACTTGGCTGTTGATGCTGATCAAGAATATATATACTCTGTAGGGTCGGAGATGCTTCCTTCTCCCTGTTACATACATTGCAACGAATACAATATTCTCTTTTACTTATTTTTATAAGTAACGGGTATAAAAAACTGGGGGTATTACAAATTACAATCTTAAATTATTACAGGGTATTTCAGTTGTGGTGATAAATACATATCATTAATTGCATTGCCTAATTTCTATCTCGTTTTAGCAAATACAACAACAACAGCAACAACAATCATTAAATCCGCATTCGCATCCGCAACATCCACTTGCCCATCATCCGCATCCGCATCCGCATCCACATCCGCATCATCATCAGTTGCAGTTGGAGCGCGAACGAATTGAGGCACTGCATCGGCATGGCGCCAACGTGCCCCTTGTTGCTGCCGCCGCCGCTGCCGCAGCCGCCGCCGCTGCAGCGGGGGGGCATGTGGTGGTGGAGGGGGGGCACGATGAGCGGTCGCGTTCGCCGCTGGTGCTGCATTCCCTCGCAGGTGGCAACAACAACAACAACAATGACAACAACCATACTAATAACAACAATAATAATAGTGGGAGCAGCAGCAACAACAACAACAACAATGGGAATGTTGCAAGTGGCATGTTGCTGGGCGGCACGGGCAGCAGCATCAGCGGGGATCAGGCGAGCACCATCGACGACAGCGACAGCGACGATTGCGGTGAGTGAATCTCTACAGAATTAGTCGCCACTCCCACTCCCACTCTCTCTCGCTCTCTCTCGCTCTCCCTCTCTCTCCCTATTGCACTTCAGCTTATTTCAGTTTGAATAGGTGACAATGAAATACCCTGCAATTAATTAATAAAACATTGCGTTGGGCATGAAATCTAAATTCGTTAGAAGCCGCTGGCTCCCGGAGCCATTGCGTGCCCACCGCTGCTTTAAACTCATGCTGTGATAAAAATTCAAACTACACTCTCTCTCTCTCTCTCGCTCGCCCTCTCTCTCTTAAGGCTTTGAGATGACTAAAAGTTGCTTTGGGATTACACGTCTTGAAAGTGCATTGAGAACTTTTTCCTCTCTATTACTTTCTCTCTCTCTCTACTTTGCTCTTCAGCTTATTTCAGCTTGAATAGGTGACAATGAAATACCCTGCAATTAATTAATAAAACATGCTGTGATACAAATTCAAACTACATTTTAAATTGACAAATGTGTTCATTTCCTTTCTTTATCAAGCCTTTTCTCTTTCGGAAAATCGACAATAATTCTCATTTTCAAAATGTGTCACCGGATTTAAAAGTAAATGACATTTTAAATGAATACCTAAAATTATAAACTGAAAGTGTAAATAATGTCAAGCCTTTTTTTTTTTATTTGCATCTAGAGTTGCTTCAACAACGAAGTTTTAGTCTAATTTATCTTCTATCTGCTATTTTCAACCTGAAATAGTACTTAAAATGAATTTTCGAAATGTTTTCGAACCGGGTACGAAAAGTAAAAACAGGCCTATTTCAATCTGAATTGGGAACAGCAAATAGTAAAACGTTCGTTTTCGTTTCGTTTTTACTTTTTGATAACGTTCGAAAGTCGGAACAGGCCTGAGTGATAGTATTAAGTAAATGTATATATTCTGATTCATGTTTGTCAGTCTCTATATTTTGAATTTATCTGGATGAGACTTGGCTCAGATCGGTTTTTTTTTAATTATATGTATAGCTGCCATAGAAAAGATAGCTCCGATTGAAACTGAAGTACGAAAGACTTTATTGTTTTTTAAAGGTATTTCAACCAATTTTACATATATGTTTTTTGATAGGGTTCTTTACATTGTGATAGAATATATTTAAAATCGAGATCGAAATATTCACAAATTTGTCCCAATGCAAGTTGTTCTCAACTTATTTCTCTCTTTCTAATTTTATATTTTGATTAACTTTACTTTATTTAAGACAAAAGAATAAACAAAAGATATTTATGGTAAATGTGATATTGAATGTGAGATTTTAGTGCGATTTTAATCGTATTTTTAGGTACGTTTTTTAGTCAAAGTTTTCGCTGATCTTCCGTCGGATTAGGTTGTTAAATTTTCGATTTTTGGCAATAAAACTTTACTCCACAATCCCGTTGCACATTTGCTGTTTAATGTTGCACTCTTAACTGTTAACACTTGCAGCTGTTGCAGTGTAATAAAAAGTGGCAACAAATTGAATATTGTCTAGAAAAATGAACATGTGAATGTTGCCACTGCCACAGCAACAACAACAAAATTTTGCAATTTAAAAATTGAAATTTAAATTATTGATTTAAGCACCCATTAAGCGTAGATGGAGACGTAGTCCAGTTGTTTAGAGACTCCGAAACTCGCTACCCTTGACAGCACGCCCAAGAGTCAAGAGAAGCCCCCTGCCCCTACCCCTTCTTTATTTTGTCGACTTCAACTTGACAGCATTTTGCATGCAACAATTTAATTGATTTTAATGCTTTTTTATTAACTTTTATTGCTGCTGTTGTTGTTATTGCTGTCTTGTTTTGTTGGCATTTGATATTTGTTTGTTGTTGCCGGTTTTTTGTTTTTGTTTTTGCATTATTATTATTTATTTGTTAAGCGCTTTTAAACGTTATGCAAATTATGACAAATTACTATTAAATAGTCGTAAATGTGCGTTGGAAATTGAATTTAAACTATTATAGATAGAGAATGAGAGGTGGAGCGAGAAGACAGAGAGACAGAGAGAGAGAGAGAGAGAGTGAGAGAGCAGAAGACAGGGAGAAATGTGTGACAAGACTGAAGGTCATGCTAAAGAAGCATTAACAAATCTGTGACCAAATATTCAAAACAATAAACACGCGAGGCGCAAAAATACCCTTTAAAAAATACCCTACAAAATCTCTTTTTCTTCATCTTTACTGTCTGGTTTTATCTTCAAATTTATTTAACAAGTCTTAAACTACAAATTTATAAAATACTTCAACGACACGACAAATGATGCTGATTATAAAATTACAGGGTATATAAACTCCGACGGATTACCAAAATCTGCTTTGTATGTTTTAAGCTATAGAAAATAGTCCTATGTATCAAACAGCTTTAAAAAAAAAAACAAAAAAACATTTCAAAACCTGATTGAAATAAATCATTTAGTTACTGTAAATGGAGGAAGAGGGAGGTTATGACTATGTAGAAACCTTCACGTGCTGAATGAAAGTTTCAATCTCAGCAATTAATCAAAACTTTCGGTTCGATTAATTCTCGATAAAAAGTGAGCTCAGCTTATTATCGATTCGTTGCGATTAATTTGAGCATTTCTCAACAATTTTGGTAAAACTTATTTGGTTTTTCTCTTCAGCAATTTCACGCGTTTTTTTTTATTTAATTTCGTTAGCGACTTGTGCCAAAGTCAATTAAAATTAATCAACGAAATAGCAGTGTGAGCGAGGTAGGCAGAGGGAGAGGGAGAGAAGTTGGTAGAGGGGAAAGGCGCCCCGCGATGCTGTCAATTCTAGAAATTTTTGTTTTGATTTGAGACACAAGCCAAATTTTTTAGAAATTTATAAAACCATAAATGTTGTTTGGGCCACAGCCCACACACACACACATATATGCATGCACACACACACATACACACATGCACACACACAAACACATGCTTGGACCTTAATCAGTCGGGTGTCGATTCTTTGCACAGTTTGGGGCAAGTTTTAAGCCCACGCTGTGCGCTTCCACTTCGTGTCCCCTCTTACAAAACAACGAGAACCACAACAACAACAGTTCATTTTAGCTTTATTTTTATTATTTTTTAACGCAAAACGTTGCTTTTAACGGCTTAATCGAAGCCCAACAACAAGAACAACGTGAATTGGGTAGAAGGAATGCAATGTTGTTGTCGTTGTCATATTTTAAAATTTCGGTTGACACTCGCGTGTCACTTGAGACGCGTGCGAGCGACAGTTGTTGTTCTCTCCCTCCCTCTCTCTCTCTCTTTCTTGCTCTCTTCTTTTTTCCCTCTCGCTATCCCTCTGTGCCGTCTCCTTATTCCTTGCTTTGCCTTTGCAAAAGGATCATTTCAATTTTTTGCCGTTGCCGTCGCGTTTGAAATTGATCCAAAAAGTCTTGAGATTCGAGCCGCTACTCAGCTAATTCTACACCAGGCTAAATTCTACAGTCTCCACTTTACACTCGGCACTCGAGTGCTCAGTCTTCAGTCTTCAGTCTACAGCTCCAATTCCAACTTGCAGCTTAGCCTGTCTGTCAAATGAACTGTGCGCTGATCCGCCACGACAACCAGACACTCGCATCACACTTCTCTCTCCCTCTACCTCTACCTCTCCCTCTCCCTCTGCCACTACTCTTCCTCCTTCTCCTCAGTTCTCTTCTCCTCTTCTTGACGTACGCCTCGAACAGTTTTCGTCACTAATTGAAATTGATATTTTGTTGCGTTGCGTTTTACGTTCTTTAAACTTCAACTTGAACTTTTCGTTGGCTTCCAAAAGCAAAGCGTGTGGCCTCAAGAACAACAACAACAACAACAACAATAACAACAACAACAACAACTGCACATAGCAAGTGCAAGCACACACATACACACATACACCTATACATACATATATGTATGTATATAAATGCATAAATATAAATATATATTTGCTTTACTTTTATTTCACAGTCACAGTCAGCAGCAAGTTCGTTGCCTAAGTCTTTTGTTTTTCTCCCATTTTTTTTTAAAAGTTTTTTTTTGAAAAATTAAAACAATCTTAGACAATGCATAGTTATATGTGTATATATACTTATGATAAATTGGGAGCACACACAATCGCGTTACCGTTATGCAAGCTTTATTGTTGTTGCGTTTACAATATGTTGTTGTTGTTGCTGTTGTGGTTGTTGTTGTTGTTGCCGCTGACTGCATTTAAGCGTGCACATTATCAAAATGCTGATAAACGTTTAGCAACAACAACAGCAACAACAACAACACACATGCCTAACTTACAAATATAATTGTTGTAACTGATGTTGTTGTTGTTGTTGTATATAGTAGTTGTTGTTGTTGTTGTAGTTGTTGTTGTTGCTTTAATTAAAATGCAAAAAGGCCAATTGCAAATGTGTTGCTGCCATGCGCAATTAAATGCAGACGAAGACAAGCGGCAACACCAACAACAACTTGGCCAACAGTCAGACAGGTAGAAGGAAGTTGTTGCCGTTGTCGTTGTTGTTGTTGTCGTTGTTGTTGTTGTTGTTGTTGCTGTTGTCTGCACACTTAAGCATGTTTAATACAGTTTAGCCACAAGCACTTAATTACTAATGCAAAAGCTAACTGAGCAATGACGTGAGGGGATATTCAGGTGAGCGAGGGGCGCTTGAGGGGTTATGCGAGAGGGTTTCACATATTGCGGAAATGTTTTGCTAGCTGACTTTTTGACTAGGCTCAAAGCAGCGGCAGCAACAGCGGCAACAGTGGCAGCTGGCAGCTGGCTGCTTATTTGTTGCGCTCCGAAAACAGTTAGCACGGATGAGCGTAGGAAGAGGAGAGAACAAGGAGAAGAAGTGGGGGGAGGAGGACGGAAATGCAGTGCAGCAAGCGCATTAAGTGGGGAGAGGCGGGCTGAGAAATGAAAGTAGGAAGAAAGAATAAGAGAGTAGGCAGAGTGGGCGAAGGAAAGAGCAATTGTGCAACAGAGATAGACATGGAATGAGAGAGACAGAAAGAGGGATCCCACATAATTTATTCAAAATGGTATGCTAAAGTAAAGTGTGGAAACAGTTTCACAGAAATCTTAAATTAATTCAATCCAATGATTGAGGCAATCAAACAATCAAAGCAGAAAATGATTGGCAAAACTGTTTCATCATGTTTAAAAATTATGAATGAACTTAATGATTTTACGTTAATGAATAAATGTTCTCAAAATCTTTGAGTCAATAATCAAATTTGCGAATATCGAAATCAATTCCTTAAATAAAAATTCGTAAACAAGATAAGACTGACAGAGATTTGAATATTGCTTATTTGCCTATTTTAATTCAATTTCAATGCCGTTTGATTCTGAATATATTTATAAAAATTACTTGCTGAAAAATAAGTTATTTAAACATAAATGTTTGAGAGAATTTATTATATATATTTCCCTAGACTTTCCACATCAAACTGACAGATTTAGTTATATAATTATTATGATTTTATTCTTAAGTGATTAATCTAATATTTTGAAGGTCTATTGCAAAAATGTAACTAAGAAATAACTTGATCAAGAAAGCAGCTTTAATGCTTTTAGCAATCAATGAGGCCAATGTCAAATGGACACTTATAGCAAAAGTCGAATCAATCAATGAATGTACGTATATTCATATTTACAAGCGATTGCAATCACGAAGTTCACTTCAAAAAATAAAAAGATGCAATACGCGATTTGTTGAGCTTCGTTTCACACAAGAGTGCTGAGAAATTATTGCTGTTGCAGTTGTCTGTTTCACTCATTGTTGTTGTTGTAATTTGTGCTCATAAAGTGTTTAATTGCAAATTAGCAATGGCATGCCACAAAGTTGCAAGCCACAAGCGCTTTGTTCTCGTGTTGCATGTGTTGCAGCTATAAAATGAAACAGTGCGCAAATCTGATCAGAAAACGAATCACATCAGGAGATGAAACAGGAAGCAATGCAGAAAGAGTGATTGAGACAGAGAAAGAGATAGGAGAGAGGAATAGGGGCAAATTAAAACTATAATATGTTGAGATTATTTTTATTTGTAATTAAATAATCAACAGCATTTTGTTTTAAACTGCATCTTACTATTTGTGTTGCATGAAAGAACTTAAAAAATTAAATTAATGAATAGCAATAAATGAGTAAATGGATAGTTAAATTATTTAAGAAACATGAGTTGATTAAACTGAAACTAAAGTTAAACTCACTTAAAATATCTATAAATGAATATATACACATTTCATTAAGAAAACAATAATATTCGGGCCTGTTCCGAAATCCGAAAACTAGTCGAAATGAAACAAAACGAGTTTATTGCTGTTCCGAATTCCGAACATCGACAACATTTGTCGTTTTCATAACGTGTGCTATAGAGTCGTCGGATTTGAAAATAAATGCCATTTAAAGCATTAAAATAAATAACTAAAATTATAAACTGAAAATTATAATAAAGTCGAACATTTTTAGAATGGATTAACATCACTACTTCAAGTTTAAACAGTTGAAGTATTTTTTTTAAGAATTTTTATTTAAAAGCATCTATAAAATATTTTCCAAAAAAAAAAAACAGATCTGTTTTGAATTCCACATTGATTTTTGTTATCGATACCAACTCTCGCAATCGAAAGCTTCTAGAGTTGCTTCAATTGAATAACAAAACTCGAGCAACGAAGTTAGTCTAATATACCTTATATCTGATATATTCAACATGAAATACTTAAAATGAATTTTCGAAATATAGAGAAAACAGTAAAATAGTTTTTACTTTTTGATTATTTTAAAAAACTTATGCTGGTTAAATATACTGAAAATTGCACATTTCTTGTTGTTGCAGGTGGCAAGGATGACGATGGCGAGGACAGTTTAAAGAACGGCAACAGCGGCGCCAATGGCGACTCCCATTTGGGCCTGAGTCTGAGTAAAAAGCAACGCAAGGCACGCACCGCATTTACGGATCATCAGCTGCAGACGCTGGAGAAATCGTTCGAGAGACAAAAGTATCTCAGCGTTCAGGATCGCATGGAGTTGGCCAACAAATTGGAGTTGAGCGATTGCCAGGTCAAGACTTGGTATCAGAATCGCAGGTTAGTAACACGGCGGTTGCTTTGAAATCGATTTAATTACCTATGGGGTATATGGTATGGGGCGTGGGGCGTGGGGCGTTGGGGGCGGTACACAGTTGAGAGGAAATTGAGAGAGACAAACAGCCAAAAGTGGGGAGAAGTGTGTGAGAAGCTAATCAGCGCCTTTTATGAAACCGCCCATTTCTTCGCGCACTTTTCAAATAAAAATCACTTTAATGGCTTTTACCCCGTTTTTCCGCCCGTCAGCTCACCCTTCTCTCCTGTTAACACCATTGGCTACCGCCTAGACAGTGTCTTTGTCGACAACCGGTTGAGAATCAAGTTGGCGCTGTTTATGCGTTTTGTTTTTATGCTGATTGCTTAATTTGCTGCATTTTGCGCAAGAGTCGTAAAATGCCTTTTGCTGTTTATTAAATGAGTTGTTTACTTTTTGTTGTGCTCCAAGCCATATCAAGCGGCAAGTTTGTTGCCTAAGTCATTCGTTTTCAATAATCTCCCACCTCTCGCTAAGATCATTTCAGTTGCTGTTTCTGATTCTCTTCGACAGCAACCGCTATTTAATTCGATTTCTAATACTTCTTTTGCTTCTGCTTCTGTCACTGCCTCTTCCTCTGTCTCTGCCCTGCGTCTCTGCTGGCGTCGCTGTCGCTATTTAAAAATAGCTGCCAAAGCCGCTGCCTTATTACGTTTAATAGCATTTTATTTTCTTTTTTAATTATTGCCCAATGACTTGTCACATTTCGTCGGGCATTAACAGCGCCAGCGCCAGTTCAGAAAGAAAAAGACACAAAGCGTGAGAGAGAGGGAGAGAGAGAAAGAGATAGGGAGAGAGAAAGAGCGACGTCGGCATCTTCATTCCAGGCGAGCCAAAAACTCAACCGGATATTCACAACGGTTTCGGCAATTGATTTTGCAACGACTAAAAAATTCCCTACAATTCGAATTGTAAAAAAGACAGTAATATACAGTGTGTCGAGAAATTGTATTGACAAGAAAATTCAAGTGTTTTGTTTTGCAACGAAATTAAATTTGTGGTTATTCTCTGTTTATAATTAGTTCATAGTTGCTTATTATAATTAGATCAAATGATAGAAAAAAAATAATAAGAAATGATTTCGTTTATCAGAACAATTACCTCAAATACTGTAAATTGTTAGAGAATAATTAGATTGAGAAGAATAGAGCAAAATATAGAGTTAGAGTTGAAGATAAAGAGCGTAAAGAATCTTCTCAATTTTTTTCTTGTGCTCATAAAAAGCTTAAGTATTTCAAGAAGAAAGGACGCAATATAGAAATAACTATAGGTACAATAGAGGTAAATCAAGAGATACACAGAATTACAATATGACACTTATATAAATTGAGAGTGTATTAAAAGAAAAGCTAGAAAAAATTGGATATATAGAGAGGAATATTTTCTGGGTTTTATTTGACATATCTTATAAATTTTGATAGAAATATACAGTTTATTTTATAATTATAGAAGATATTTAAACTCAAGTTACTTTCAAGAAACCATGGAAAATGGTACGTTCATAGACTTAATTTTCTTTGTAAAATATATTTAAAATTTCCAAGGGATCATAATATATTTTTTTAAACAATAATTTTATGCACTACTAAATTTAACTGAATTATAGCTTTCTACAGTCAAATTTGCTGATAACAACGATTAAAAAAGTATAATTTATTGCAAAATTCTCTCCAATAGCTTGCAATGTTTGTTTTCAAATTACGCTAGGAGTTTATTTTCTCTTTGAATCTTTTTCATTTTTTGGTAGACTGCTTGACAAAGTCAACATGCCCATCTGTGTAGGGCATCCGAGTTGTATTTTTTGGTTAAACATTTTCACAGCTGCTCGCGATGAATGCGCAAAAATGATAATGAAACTGAAGTGCAGGGTCTCGTTTTCCATTTACGGATCGATTGCATTGTGGCTGGCGCCTAGAAACGATTAAAGGATTTGCTAAAAGATCGCCTGGCGCTCTCTCTCTCTTTTTCACGCTCTCTGCCTCACTTTATTTCCGTCTCTCTTTCTCTTGTGTCTGCAACTTTCCTTGTTCGATTTCGATTTTTGAAATTGCAGGCGTGCCATTGCCAATTAGTCCTCATTCTAAGCTGCCGCCTTCGTCTGCCGCAGCTCTCCCTTTCCCTTTGCCTCTCTCCCTTTCTCGCTCTCGCTGTCGCCCTCTCCCACTCAGCTGTTAGACGTGGGCGTGCGTTTGGAGTGCAAGATAAATGACAAAACAATTAAGTGCGAAATATAAACAGCAATAATAGCTCGTTCTCATCCTCATCTCTCAACCTCAACCTCATCCTCATCCTCGTCAACCTCGTCGTCCTGGCTGGGCAACTCAGCAGGCGTCCAGGACACGCGCAGTCAGCGGCATGACTCGGCACTCTGTGGCATGATTAATGTGGTTGCCACACAGTTCTGTGTTGTGTGTTGTGCCTGCCCCTTTTGCATAGTTTCTCCCTTTTAGATTTTCCATTTTCCATTCGCTTCAATTTTTAGCATTCGTTGCGCTTTCAATACAAAAAACTAATGAACTATTAAGAAAATTCAATAGATTTGATACGATATTCTAACTAGTCATATTTAACTAATTAAATTGAAAAAAACTTAAAGTTGGGAAAGCGGATGCGGGAAATAAATTTTTAGTTCGTTGTCTGAATTCTTTTTAATAAACATATATTATTTGTTTTCATAAAATAGACACAATTATATAACACGGTGCTACAGCAAATTAATCAAAATGAAACTTCTGGGATGGGACATAGACAAATAAATTTTTTTTTTGCATACTAGAATTTTTTGGTGCTCATCGAAATTTTAAATTAAGGTAAAAAAAACCGTTTTTTCGTACATGCACTCACTAATGCGCCCATAGCATCGTCAAATATTCCCTGATATCTTAATTAAAAAAAATCAGTAATTAAATTGTTTTTCCTATACTTTTGTTAAAATGCAAAACGAAATCTTTTCTTACAAAAATAGCTAAATTCTAAAACTTAAGTCTAAGCCATAAATATTTTATTGAAATTGATTTAAAATTCGTTTAATTTTAAGTTTCCTTATATGGTTTTTTCAAATAATTGTGGCTTTTGCTGCTTAGAATTCACAACTGGTTTTGGCATCTCAAATATGTAGAAATTCAGTGTAAATGTGTCCACTGTTAAACTTTAAAATTGTTGAGCATTATGGAAATACATATATAAATAAATAAGTAACATTATTATTATTAAATAAGTTGTTTAATATCTCTCTCTCTCTCTCTCTCTCCCTGTTTCTCTTGCTCTGTGCAGAACGAAATGGAAGCGACAAACTGCAGTTGGATTGGAGCTGCTTGCGGAGGCCGGCAACTATGCGGCCTTTCAGCGCCTCTATGGCGGTGCCACGCCCTATTTGAGCGCCTGGCCTTATGCGGCCGCAGCGGCAGCTCAGTCGCCACACGGGGCGCCGCCGTCAGCGATTGATATCTATTATCGGCAGGCGGCGGCAGCTGCCGCATTGCAGAAACCGTCGCTGCCCGCCACCTACATGTATCCCAGTCGCATGCCGCCGGGCATGGCACTGCCAGGCATGCCCCCACCGCCCGGTGCCACGCCCATGCTCAGCGGCTACTATGCCGCCCCTCCGCTGGCGCACCGCGAACGCTCCCCTGCCACCAGCCAGAGCGCCAACAGCGAGGCGGACTACGAGCGCAGCAGCAGCAGCCGACAGCGGCTGCAAACGCCGAGTCCGCCCCTGAATCCTGGCAGTCCGCCTCCGAGGAGAGAGCTGGCCACCGAGGAGGCGCCGCCAGTCGCCAAGACGCCGTCGTCGCCGGCGGCGGAGCGCGGTGAGTTGGCGGCGTTGCCTGCTGTGGAGGAGGTGGAGGTGGATGAGGATGAGGACGATGAGGAGCTGGCACTGGATGTGTAGAGAGCTCGCCGTGGGCGATGCTGATCGTGATGGCCAGGCATTGAGCTGGATCTCAGACGGGGGCAGGGGAACAAGTGACTGGAAGTGGAACTGGAACTGGAAATGAACTGGAAACAACAACAACAACAACAACAACAACTGGAAATGCAGACTGTTTGACTCTTCAGCTAAATCTCCATCAACATTCTAATCGAATCGTCGTCGACTGGAAATGAACTGGAAGTGGAAGTGGAAGTGGCATTGGAACAGCAATAAAACTATAATACAAACTTATATAAGTGTTGCAGTTCCAGTTTCAATTGAACTAATATGGCTGGCTTCCAGTTTTTCAAATGAAAAAATTTCTGAAAGTAAAACTGGAACTGGAAAATAATTGGGAACGGCCACTGGAACTGCGAGTTCTTCCAGTTGTATTGTATTATATGGAAATTGAGAATGCGGAAAGTTCCAATCGTTCTCCAGCAATATTCCAGTTCATCCAGTTACTGGAAAACGAAAACTGCATCAGATTTCCAACATGATACCAGTTTTTCCAGTGGCAACTCATCCAAATCCTCGTAAATGTCTCGCAGCAAACAAATATACATAAACATATTTATAACTAATAATAATATAACTCATTTTTTTTTGCCTAAATAATAGTAATATATTAAACTAACTATTTAAAACGTAGCTTAACGAAATTTTTGTAAATTTTTGTAAATTTTTTGTACATATGAAAAAAAGTGAAACACAATTTTTTTTTTTTTTTTTTTAAAACATTTTTTTGTGCTTAGTCTTAAGACGTCGATTGTGTGTGGAAATAAATAAATGAGAAAATACAAAAACAATTGAACAAGAGCAAGAGCAAGAAAAGAGCAATTGAAAAAGGGCGAGTGGACGATTGTGATGGTGGTGCTCACTCAGTTGTGGCTGGAGCTTGTTGATTGAGCTTAATGCAAGCTGACACACACGAGTCCTGCCGCCGTCGCCCAGCAGGACTCGATGGGACACTTGAACGGCGATGGTGCACTTGAAAAACTGTTGCATTTTCACTGGGCCTGGGTCTGGGCCTGGGAAGCGAGCAACGTGCCCCTAAACGGCATCACTTACAGAAATTGTTAACATTCTCAGCACTCGACTTGCGACTCTCAACTCTGGACTCTCAACTTTGCGACTCTTAATTCTCAAATCTCAACTCTCAACTCTCGACTCTCGACTTTCGACTCTTGCGCTTCTCAAGTTGAAAGACGGAGCTGACCTTTTTTTTTGTTTTGTTTTTTTTTTTTTATATATATATTTTCCTGGTGTCGAGTGGCTGCGGCAGCGAAACGTTTCTAATTGAGTTGCAACCCTCGAATATATGTAGAGAGAGGGTGGGGAGCGGGTTTAGCCCTTACTTGGCCTGTTTGTTTTGCCTCTTGTCATTTTCGCTACTTTTATTTTATTTTTTTTTCTCCCTCTCACACTCCTAATTTATGGGGTTGCGCCTAAGCGAATGCAATTTGCGCTGCCTCTCAACAGCTCTCTTCCTCTCTTTTTCTGTGCTTCTCTCCTGCTCTCTGCTTCTTTCACATCGGGAAATCAATTCTCAATCAACTCAATCGACTGCGTGAAGTGCCAAACGCAACGTCGTCCAAGTTCGCATCCAAATTCAAATTCAAATCCAAATCCAAGTCCAAGTCTGAGTCCTTGTCAAGTGTGAAGGGTTCGATTTTGTGCGTAGACCGTTGCTTAAATTCGATTCTTTTTGGATTCGGTTTGGTTTTGGTTTTGGTTTTGGATTCGGGCTCATAACGCCTCTGTAACAAATTGATTATTTGTTGCGGTTTTTCTTGCCAGCGATTTGCATTTTTATAAGTGCCACTTATAAATTTATGAGTGCTTCACGACCGTGCGAAACTTTACATTTTATTTCTGCGATTCCCATTACAAATCGTTTGAATACGAATGGCAATCTAAATACGAATTTGAATAGCCGAGGACTTTTATTTCCTAGTCCTTAGATAAGTTGCTCTTTTTTAAGAAAATTGTATACCCTGTATTTAATTCGCACATGGCATACTTTACTCAAAGCACAATATAAATTCTGAATTTCTACTGAAACTACAGTTAAATACATATATTTTGTTTCTTAAATACCCCATTTTTATTGTTGTCTTATCTGTATAAAATGTCTAAGCTGAAATGCAAATATTTTTCCTCAAGTAATTAAACAACTTTACAGGGTATTTCATTTTTAATACTTTTAATTAAAGCAAAAACAATTATGATAATATTTCTTTCAATCAGATATTTTTATAAATCGCTAAAATGTTGATTATGTTTTAGGGTATAAAATGGTCGGGCATACTCAGTCTACTGAAATCTTGAATATCACATATCAATTACGACTATGGGAATTGTTATTTTTTCATATTATACCTTTAATCGATTTACTATTGTTAAGAAACTGACCGAACTGAAGTTAAATGATCGTATATTTAACATTTAAGGGTGCATTTACACTAGTTGACAAGCTTGTCAATTTCATCTCAGTAAGCTGTGCTTTTTGTCAAGTTAATACACTTTTGCTTAGAGTTGACCACCGTTTACACTAGAGTTGTCTAAATTGCCAACAAAATTGTTAGCCTACTGAGATGAAATTGACCAGCGTGTCAACTAGTGTAAATGCACCCTAATTCACTAAATTCTTTTTGAATTTTCTTTTTGAATTTTCGATTGACTATCGTCATCTTACAGCTCATTAGACAAACTGAACAGAATCTATTGAATTTGGGAATACCATAATAGTAATTCCACTCGAAACTCTATTCGATATTCTTATATGACAGAATTATGGAAATCAAGTCTAAGGCATTAACTTGGCCAAGTCTTTGTTGAGTTTTTTCTACATTTGAACAACTGTGTGCATAATTTTGCAGTTCGTTTTCTTGACATTATCATAGTAAGGGACTTCTTGGACTTGGCCCAGTTTGTGAACTCGCCTTTTTTTATGCATGCTGTTTTTTTCGTTCTTCTTTTCTATTGAATTTCTGGTCGCTTCCTTTGGGCCATTGTAGGCAATGGCGGCTTCTTTGTCCGTTTGGGCTGACAAAATGCTTTCACGCCGGAAGCGAATGCAATGCGTTCAACGTCGTCGTCGTCATCGTCATCGTCGTCGCCTTCTCAGCTTTTTCCCTGGCTAATTGACAACTTTTGTTGCTGTTGTCGTTTTTTATGCGGCTTTTGTGAGTTAAATTTGTCACAGGACACGAGGACGGAGCTCAACTGCAAATAGAGCACGCATTTTGGGGTGTACTTAGGGTTAGCGGGGGAGAGGAGCTGCTTTCATTACACAGGCAATTTGTTGCGCACAATGCCGCAAAATGTCGCAAGCAGCCGTTGAACGTTGACATTGGACGTTGCCATTTCCGTTGCCAATAAATTTGTGCGCTTAAATGCGTGTTTATCAAATTAGATGCCAACCGGCCGGAGATATGTACACACGGCCCCCAACTCTGTCCATGGCCGGAAGATATCAACTCCCCCCATCCTAAAACCTTCCACTCCCACTCCCACTCTCTCTTCATCTTCATCTTTAGTAACTGCATTCGGAAATTTGGGAAATTTATGTGTCTTACACTCAGTAAAAAAAAAGACAAAAAAAAGGATTCTTTATTTATTATATTTTATTTTATTATGATTTTTCAGCTCTAGTTAATCCTATCATATCTTGAATACAAGAAAATTTGTCTTTTAGGAAGGAGAACTTTGTTTTGAAGCCCAAATAGAGCTGACTTTTTAAATGTCTTTTATATAAATTATAGAATTCGTTCTGAAAACTATTCCAAAAGCTATTTTTGGTTATTTGTAAATTAACTTATATTATATACATGTGTATGTAAATAAATTTAAGGCCCGTTTTCTCAATGTCTAAATAAGGTATTTGATAACCATTAAAAAGAAAATTTGACGTAAAATGTATAGAAATTAATGTCAAATTTGTTAGTATATGTTAAATAGACTTTATATGTACATTAAAAAAAACGGCCCTAAATAATTCTACATTTCTGTTTCTTTTTACATTAAGATGCATTTCATGTCAATTGTTTTTAATGCTTTTATTTATAAATGTAAAAATTATTATGAAAGTCAAGCAAGGTCTCATTTTTGGTCTATTTAAAAGCAACTTAAAGTTGCCTTTTTTATGATAAAACTACAATTTATGTATGTAAATTAATTGAAATATTTTAATATTTTCTTTTGTATGAACATATCATTTCATTTGTTGGATGACTTTTACTTCTCAAATTCTCAGTTTGTTGTTAATTACGTATATAAATTTGAATGATTCTAAATCATTCTTTTTTTAGCATCACGATGCATTTTTGTCAATTGTTTTTAATACTTTTTTTTATAATCATATTAATATTATATTAACATTTTTAGTTCACTTTAAAACAACTCTATGATAAAACAATAATTAATGTATATAAATATGTAATTTTTTTTTTTAAGTATTTTAATATTTTACGTTGTATAAAGTATATATTTATATTTCATTGTCAACTTGTCAGTTTATTTAAAACCAACTTAAAATTGCCTAATACATATTGATGCCATTATAAATAAATTATACATTAAAATAAAAATTTAAAATAAAAAATTAAACTATCATTTGATTTGTTGGCTGACTTTTTCTCGCAGTGCGAGCGGAGTAGTTCAAGGGTTACATGCACTGTGGCAGCGTAAGGTTGCTACAAGGTTAAAGCTAAATCAATATTGAGTCACAGTTATCCTCGCTGCATTACCTGCCCCCCATCCCCCACCCCCGTTCCTGCACCATCCAGTTGTTCACCTCCACCTTCAGTTGAGGTTGGCGGCTGCCTTTAAATTATTGTAAATGGCTTTGTGGCGCCACAAGTTGCAGAAATCGATTTGTCGGTGGGCCTCGTCGCCAGTTAAACGCTGCAAATTACTCAAACTCAGGCTGCACTGCAACAACAACAATAGCAGCAACAACAACAGCAGCAACAACAATTGCAGCGGCGGCTACTGGTTTTCAACCTGCGGCCCAATTTGCATGCGTTCGTTCGCCCAGCTACAGATATTGTATCTGGCAGATGCAGATACATTTTGCGATATTTTCAGGCATCTGTATCTTGGAGCTGCTTCGATTTGCAATTCGCTACGCAATTGCATTTGCGGTTTACCAATTTTCAATCAATTCTAACTGTGCTGCGGCCAATCATCAGTGCAGCTAATGTTGCATGCAACATGCTGCCCAGGCACACGCCAATGTCAATAGGTTCTCACAGCGCGGCGATATCGCTCTCTCCCTTTCTAGTCTGGGCTAGTCCAGATTTGAGGTTGGCGGATGGGGGGGTCGAGTTGGCGCCATAGCTCAAGTGCCGTTAGTCAAGTAAGTAGTCGAAATTTGTTGCAAGTCAAGCCTTTTGTTTGTGCGGCACGTGGCAAGCACGACGACACGACGACACGATGACAGGCGACAAAAGGCAACTGAAGTGTGACTAATATTGCCGTAGGCGCAGCAGAGTTGCCCTTTCAGGGTTGCCCCCGCTGTTGCGCAAATCTGCAAAGACCGCAAGCTGTGCGAGGAGCCGGCGGCACATTAAACTTATGCCCGAAAAATGCCAAACAAAAGCCAAAGCCAGAATGCCCAGAATGCAAACAGTTGCACATGGGATCCAATTACGACTCAATGTTGCAACTACAAAACTGCCTCGAGTCGACTCTGAGTTGGGCCAATTTTCAATTGTGCCACGGCCAAAAAGGCAACAGCAGGCAATGCGATGCGATGCGATGCGTTGGCAGCAACTCGACTCAACTCAACTCAACTCAACTCAACTGGCACGCAGTCTCTTTGGCACGCCACGTCCTTGCCACACACTGCCCTGGCTGGGGGATGATTGCCGAGGGCTGTTACAACAATTATCCGCCCAGTAGTGGTAGTAGTTATTTTTATTTTTATTATTATAAATTTATTATTATACGTATATATATAGACTAATGCGATTTTTGTTTAAAGTACATCAAACTGTTTGTAAAAACAGCATCTCTGCAAACAGCCAATTAACTCATATTTGAGACTTTAAGAAATAAAAATTACAAATAATTATTAAAAATGATTTTTATTATATCCATCAAAAAAATTTAAATTCAATTTAATTTTTTATTAATAAGACTTTAATAATAATTATTACTGATTTTTATTTTTTCAAATCAAAAATAAAAGGTTTTTGAGACTTTTATTTTTTTTTTCATACAAAATAAAATAAAAATAAATTTTAATAATTATTTGAAATTTTAATTTTTTTAATCAAAAATAATTGTTAAGTATGATTTGTAAAGTAACAGTTTTTAAGTAATTATTAAAAGTAATTTTTATTTTAATTCCTCATAACAGTTTCGGTCCCTGATTATTTGTAAATTACACAGGAAATTATGTATAGCCTGACTTTTCCTTATATCAATTTAAAATGATTTTATGTACTTATACAGTCTTTCGGGGTGTAGCCTCTTAAAAATATCTGATTGAACCAAAAACAAACAAAAAATTATCCAAATTGACTAAAAAATAGCCAAAAAATATTTGGATTACAAACATTTTAAGCAATAACACATATTTCGGAAGTATTTAAAATTTTCAACTTAATGGAGTGATTATGTTATTAATTAAAAATAAATATGTACTTCAAACTAAAACTATACAAAATAGCTAATTCTGAAATGATGAAAAAAAGAGCCAAATCGAAAAAAAGTTTATTTACAGAGCATGTTATACGCGAATGTTATACGTATGTACATATATTTTCAGTGTATCTTATATATTTGCCTCGAGCTGCTGTATACATATAACAGCAAAATGGAAATAGGCAATAATTATATTTAATTATTATCTAAATCCGTTTTCCTACTACAATGAGTTTCTTCACTTTTCCCTTTCTTCACCTACCAGAAGACTCATCACTGCCACTTTGTCTACTTACAATATTACTTCGTATTAAATTTTTTAGTCGGAACAATTCTCGAACTCCCAAATGGAAAACATCCTTTCTTTTCCCATACATTTGGCTAATAAGTTTTAAAGAGATATACAATTTTCTCAATTATTTCTGCTTTTAGTTTAGTCTAAATATATATTCGTTGGCTTTTAATATTCCGACTGATCCAATTTGAAACTAAGAATGAGCCAAATTTATATGTTTTTTAGCGTGTCTTATGAACGTCTTGGGACTTGAAAAGTTAAAATTTAATAAATACGATATTAATAAGATATAAACAGTACAGATTGATTTTATTACTCAATTATGTCGTAAGATTAGTTGTTAAATCACGTTTTTAAATTACTTTCAGGCTACAGATTTGGGCTGTATATTTACTGAAGTTTAATAAAGGTATCTTCAAATCAGTACGCTCAAATGGATTAAACTATTGAAGCGAATCTTCTGTATTTTTTTAAAATTACAATTCCTAAAAACGAGTGGGGCAACCCTCGCGCTGGCCACAGCAACAACATGCTTGCAATTTGAATAAACGCAGCGGCAGCTTCGTCCTTGGCTCGTGCTGCTCGCTCTCTCTCGCTCTCTCTCACTCGCTACCTCTGTCTGTGTCTCTTTCACTCTCTGGCTGCATCGTTGTTGCTGCTGTTGTTGTTGTTGTTGTTGTTGTGTTGTTGTTGAGTATGTAAAATGTAATTCCTTTGGCCTTAATTCCTTTTGTGTTTGCCAGTTCGTTTGCTCCTTTTTGGTCCTTTCGCTAATTTGACAGTTGTCAGCCGCAGCATGAGAGTACAAATGACGTCAGTTGGCCAATGCCCAATCTATTTCCATTTCCATTTCCATTTTCATTTCCATTTCTATTTTCATTTCCATTTCCATTTTCATTCATCAAAATTGGCTTTGGGTGCGAGTGTCCTGCCTCGGCTCATAATAATTTGTCATCAATTAGCTGAGGGTGTTGATGTGCGCGGTAAACCAAGTGGAAGGAGCAGCAGGAGCAGCGACAGGAGCATGGACAGGAGCAGGAGCAGGAGCAGGGAGAGGGGCACCCCGTTGTCGTGTAGCATACGCTATGTGACCAGATCAACCCGCCCCAGGATGTGGATATACATATGTATATGGAAGGACTCTCTTCTCGTCTATCCGTCTAATGCCCATTTTTGGCTTCAAGTGCCGTCTGTCACTGTTGTTGTCCTTGTTGTTGCTGTTGTTGCTGTTGCAAATTACTTTTGATTATTATTTTGATGTACATTTCATTTGCCATGTGGAATTCCCACCGCGCGAGCGGGTGACGATTTGGGTGCTTGGCTTGCTGTGGTGCAAAGTGGTGCGGTATGTCTCTCCTATGTCTCTCCCGTCTCCCCTCCACCGCCACCCGCTGAGAAGTGCTGGAACTTTGTAAGCGTCTCGAATTACCAACTGAAATTGCGCCAATTGTTGCATGCACTTGAATCCTTGAACAGATTTGATTACATGGCTTTGATAAAATCGATTTTTAAGTGTTTTTTTTTTTTTTTTAAATATTTCAACAAAAAAAATCAAGAAAATGGAGTGAAAGAGAAGTAGTGACAAAGAGAAAGAAAGAGAGAGATATTTAAATGATCTACACTTAAAAATAAAATTCTAAAAATCAAGAATATTTTTGAGAAAAAGCTAAATTAATACATACAGTTTGTCAAAAAACACTTCACACACCCTAAAAAATGTAATATTTTGACTTTAAATAAGAAAATAATAGCTTATTGTATATATTTGGAAAGGTCGTTCAAATAATGCAAAAATTATTTTAACCCATTGAGTACCCATTCAAAAATTCGAATTTTTGTAATCGTATTCTTTTTCAACTTTTTTCCTCGATTTTTAGTAAAAAAAATGTTTGATGGAAAAAAATTGTTCAAAAAAAAAGAAATTCAAAAATATTTTTGCTAGTATTTTTTTTATGATTTTTTGAAAATTGCTAAAAGGTCCCTTTTTGTGTGAAAAGTAGGAAAAAATGGTTAAAATAGTCATTTTTAGGGTGTGTAAAGTGTTTCTTGACAAACTGTTTCTACATAAATATATAAAAAAGTCTTGTAATTAAGAGCAGCATTTTCGATAAAGTCTACGAATTTTGAGAAAAGAATTTAATTTTTTTTCTCATTTATTTTGTTCTTCACTTTATCTGTTGCTTTTTCTTCTTTTTTTTTTTGCACGCTTAGTCAAATCAGAGCATAGTAAAAATATCAAACAAATCAATAGCCATTATGCGATTGGCAAATAAGACAATAACAACAATAGAAATAGGTATAAACGGCGAAAAAGGCAACATTGAGATCACAATATAAATTAGATAAAAACCGGCACAAAAGATAATCGACAAGAATTATGTTTTAGCGGACACATTAACAAATGCCATAAAAATGCATACAAAATTAAAGAGACCAACAAATAATTTAAATTATTTCAGACGAATATTAAACACACTATAGCTCCTTCCTTTTTATAGGTTTGTACAACTCGTCAACATTTGTTTATAATAAATAAACTAAATATATGAAAATAAATATGTGTAATATACATATATATACAATATAAAGTCGTATATTGAAATTGAAAATGTTAAAAAAATAATTAAGCACTTATCTTTGAGCAAAATGTTAACTTAATTAGATAATTACTTAAATGCCATTTTAAACAAAATAACAAATGCGCTAACTGACAAAGTCTGTCATCAAATTTGTTTGTTGGCTTGAATACGAAAACGAATGAATGGGTGTGTGTGTGAGTGTTTTAGTGAATGAAATGAATGTAAGCCAAAGAATCTATATGTAAACAGATTTATGAACGATATACCTATGTATGTATGTGAAATCGAAACGAATTAAATCGAACTCGATTCGATTTGGAGTTGAAAACAAAACGTGGAGGGCACCACAATTTAATGAATGCACAATCTTCATATACACACACACTCTGTGACAATGTGAGTATGTTGTGAATTGACTTAAATTATTTATTAGCGAATAAAATTAAAAGTTAACGCTATAAAAGTGTTAAAACCACTTAGCAAGCCATTTGCCAGTCTCACCTACATACAGTCAGAGACAGACCCACGGCTGAACATGGCTTTATATTAATCTATATCTGTATATATGTACACACATTCATACCTTCATATACACACATTTATTTATCTTTTCATAAATTAAAATTATAATTAATTTAAATTCACCTGCTCTTTTGGCGATCTGCCTTTTGGCCACATTTCAACAGCAAACAGCCAAGTTTCAAACGTTTGTTGTACGCTTCGATTTTGTCACTTATTTTGCTTTCTTACCACTTTGATACCCTTCTCGAGAGGAGTTAGGATTTCTTACCACACATCTAAGCAAACAACAAAACAACTTAGCTAAGATTTTTTTAAGAGAGAGATTATTTTTGCGATGTTAATTTCACAATATTTTCAAATAATGTTGTGTGAAATTCCTTAAATAATAATAGATTTAATATAATGATATACCCAGATAGGGTAATTAAAATTCGACTTGTTGCACGTATTTGTATATATCTAATTTTTTGTCGCTTTTTCTCTATCTTTTTTCTATGTCTAAAAATATGCGACGATTAACATAAAAAAGCAGTTAACAATTTGTACAACATTTATCTAGTTTTTCATTTCAGTTCCCTCTCCTCATCTATTTTTGTCTCACTCTCTGTCTCTCTCTCTCTTCTACCTTCTCTCTTTATATCTGCCCTAGTCGACCTCTGTTTCTGTCTCTGATTTAGTAAGTGTGCCTACAATGTGGCATTCGTATTGACATCGATTTTAAGTGGTCTTTTGTATGGCAACCAAATCGAGACTGACATTAGTTTAGATAAACCGATAGATAGATAAATAGACAGCCGGACAGTCAGACAGATAGACGACCAGACAGACAGACAAACGAATATAGTGTTGTCTAGTACTAGATGAATAAGTGTTGAGAAATTTGCAACATTTGCATATGAAAAAAGTGATTTAATAAACACAATAAATATTATGAATTATGATTTCTTTTTCTTCATCTTCATAGCAGAAGTTTTAGCCGACTATGATTTTATAACAACCCACAAAACTATATAATATAACTCCCCATGGAAATTCAATAAAATTATAATGAAATGTTTTTTAATTATTTTTTTAAAAATAGATTAACAGATTTGTTACGAACATATATGTATATGTATGTAGACTATCTGTATATTCATAGTCACATTTTCATATTTTTGTTCAATAGCACCACATAACTAAATAACTAAATAAATAAATTGTTACCAATTCAATTGATTCATCTTTTTATCTTATAAAAATACTTATAAAAATAAGTAAAAGGGAATATTGTATTCGTTGCAATGTATGTAACAGGAAGAAGGAAGCATCTCCGACCCTATAAAGTATATATATTCTTGATCAGCATCAACAGCCGAGTCGATATAGCCATGTCCGTCTGTCTGTCCGTCTGTCCGTCCGTGTGAGCGCCTAGATCTCAGAGACTATAAGAGCTAGAGCAACCAAATTTGGCACACAGACTTCTATAGACCCCACGCAGGTCAAGTTTGTTTAAAATGTTTGCCACGCCTGTTTCCGCCTCTGTAAATCGCAAAAAACCACCACACGCACAGTTTTCAAAATATTATAATTTTTTTACTAATTATCGTTAACTACTATTATTACCTATCATCCTACTAAATCGTAACAAGAGCGGACAAACAGAAAGGTGGTAATGGCTAATTAAAGTTTTTAAAAAATATAAGTGCCTAAAAGCATGCAATAAAAAATATTAAAAAATTCATTAAAATAAGTAACGGGTATCCTAAAGTCGGGCGCTCGACTATAGCCTTTCCCACTTGTTAAGAAGAATTAAAATAGTTGGGAGAAATAATATTTAGAGAACTTAAACTAAATTAAATTAAATATAATTACAAACCAAAAGAAATCTATAAAAACACAATTTTTTTTTTTAATTTGGTAAATTTAAATAAATGAGTAAAAATTAATAATATAATATTAAAACGAATGTAAATTTGAATAAATTAAGTAAAATCACAAAATCTATGTCTTATTGCCGATATTATAATTGTAGAAAGTTTTAAATGCTATCATACAAGTTCAATTGTCATTGTAATTGTAATCATGATCTATGTTTGTATTTAAGCTCAATTTACTAATGTATTCACTATTATTTGTTGTGAGCTCGCCAATTTTAAAGAAAGTACAAAATAAATTAAATTGCGAATTCATTGCTGCGGAACTCCTTCCAAATAAAGATGTCAAAAATTCAACTTTTATTTGTAGTTTAATTTTTGCCAATAATACAATTGAATTAAAAAACATAAAAATAGACTGCCACAAGTGTCCAGTAATTTTGCCCCTTTCGAGGGCATGAATTCAACAAAATCTCCTAAAATTGTTTTAAATCTCTTGAATGCGTTTGAATGGTTCGAACTCGATTTAAATATATACATACGAGTATATTTAACTGTTGTTGGTTCAGTGTGTGTTATACTATTCAAGTGTTAATGCGGCAAGTTTCCGGCTTTTTGGATTTCGTTGCATTCCCCAGTTTGATTTGGAGCGCTTTTAACAGCACATAAATCAAATAGTTGCCCCCCAGATTGATGCATTAGCCACAGCCAAGAAATGTGCTCTATCTTTGGTTTTGTGTGTGTGTTAGTGTGTGTGTGTGTGTGTGTGAGTGGAGTTTGTGGCTGGAGGCAACGTTGACAACGTGCAACTTTATGACGCCCCAACTTTGGGGCGCGATAAGCCCACGCGCCGTGCAACGTGCGTCAAGTTCTGTCCATAAGATGGCACATCAATTAGCACACCTACCTAAAGACTGTGCCAGACAAAAGACAGACAGAGAGAGAGAGAGAGAGAGAGAGAGACAGCGAGAGAGCGAGCGAGAGAGAAACTTGAAGTGAGGCTGAGGCTGAGATTCCTTGGTGGATCTGGTCATTCATTAAAGCGCCTGTGACTATCAGCTGCGATGCTGTGATGAATATATTTTAGCCGAGACAACAACCAAGGAAGAGTGAGCGGTGAGTGCTGGTGGTGGGACGGGAGGAGGGGTGTGTTGAGGTGAGGCGAGTAGGGAAGGGGAGTGTGTGTTGCAACAAGAGCAAAGCTTATCGCACAAGATGTATTCAAAGTGCATAATGTAAAACTTGTATGCGAGTGCTCCAGATATTCCAGATACTCCACAAGATGCCAACAACAACAACAACAACAACAACACCAGACAATCGAAGCTAGTGTTGTTGTGGTTGTTGTTGTTGTTGTTGTTGTTGCCAGTTGTGGTGTTATCTCAAGTGCTGCGATGCTTATCGTCGAGTTGTAAACGTGAGCTAAAAATACAATCATCTCGCTCTCCATCTCTCTCTCTTTCTCTCTCTCTGTCTCTGCCTCTCTTTTGCGCTGTCTTTCTCTCGAAGAGTGTTCTTGGCTCGGCTATAAAAGTTGCATCAATTAGCCAGGCTCAAACAACAGGCCCAGAACAGAGTCCAGCTCTTATTTGTTTGTTTATTTTATTGTACCCTGGGAGTATATTAAGTTTGTTCAAAAGTATGTAACAGGCAGAAGGAAGCATCTTCGACCCCATAAAGTATATATATTCTTGATCAGCATCAATAGCCGAGTCGATATACCCCTGTCTGTCCGTCTGTCCGTATAAGCGAAAGGATCTCAGAGATGTTAAAAGCTAGACCACCAAATTTGAAATGAAAATTCCTTATTATGTTAGGCAATATCAGTTAATGTTAAAATATTTTGAAACAATTTCTTTTTAGATACGATAGGTCGATATATAAGTATAAGTACATGAATTACATGGGCATCAAATCTTCGGCTTGCCGGGGACTAGGCCCAGGGTATATTAGTGTCGAGTGCACTCGACTGATCCGCTTGTTTTATTGTATACTCTTGCCGAGAGTGTTCTCAATTTGTTGCAAAGTAATTCATATAAAGCATATAAGTTATTTAATTATTCTACGAAACGGAAACAAATGGTGGACATCTGTCTGTGAATGTATATTTTGTTGAAATCAATTTTAAAATTATTGTATTATATCATCTGAAAATTGAATACCGCACTCTGCAAGGGTATCAAATTTTCGGCTCTCTTCATTTATCTTTTGGGCCGTTTTTGTTGTTGTTGTTGTTGTTGTAGCAGCCACTAAACTATAACGATAACGAGAAACAATGTTAAACTTAAACATCAACACCTTTTCAGAGCCGTGCCCAGACTGAATGTCGACTTCGATCCACAAAATCCCAAACTCAAAACTCAAACTCAAAGTCAAACTAAATCCCATTCCCAATTGCCTTGAATGGCCCATTCGCTCTTGTGATATATTAAAATGGATCCAGGTTCCTTCACTTTTCAGATTCCAGGTTCTGTTTCGGGTTCGGTTTTTTTTTTTTTTCAGCCAACGTCTTCGGTCTTCGGTCTTCAGTCTTCAGTCTTCGTTCGTCGATCTACGGGACTCGTTTGCGTTCTCGTTTTTTATGGCACAGTTTAGGAGATAACAAATTTTTGTTACAAGCAAATTAAAAGGTTTTCCTTGACGTTTAATGCAATGGCTTTTAAACTGGCAACGAGCTGCATCTTTTCTCTCTTTCTGGTTCTCCCTCTTCTGGCTAAAAGAATTCACTTTTATCGATTGTTTTTGCTTGCATCGTTTAGTCGATAATTTTGGTAATAAATTTTAAAATAAACAGCGCACGGTTTTTGGGCTCGTTTCGGTTTCGGTTTCAGTTTTTGGCTTTGGTTCTAAAAACCCTTTAGAGATCTGTTGAGACCGCATTCTGTCGCTCTGCGCGTGGCATTTAATGTGGCAAATGCGGCATTGACTTGGCCTTTATGTTGTTAGCTTTGCCTTTGCCTTTGCCTTTAGTTCTGGTTTTCGATTCGATTCGATTCGATTTGAATCGTTGGCGGAGGAGACGCCGCCTTGAAAATTCCACGGCCGCACATAAATTCAGAACATCAGATTAAGAAAGTGTTAATGTCGCAGCAATTTCCTTTTATCTCAACATAATTGAGCGATAGAATTTGAATTTAGCTAAAAGCCAAACATAAATTTAACACCCAAAACACAAAACACACTTCAACAAAGCCAATGCCGATTCCGATTCCGATTCTCATTCCAATTCCGATGCCCCAAAGTTCAACTTGTATAGTATTAACTGGAGTTCTACTCGTAGTCGAAGTTTAAGTTGATGCCGCTGCGTCTCCTCCATCTGAGGACTTGCCTCGATTCTCAGCCCCTTCCCCTGCTAAGTGACCATTCGTGCGGGTTTTTCAATAGACCCGCCTCGTTCCCCACCCTCAAAAGAAAAGAAAACAACAAAAAAAAAAACAACACTGACCAAGTGATTTTTGGGATCGCCGTCTCATAAATTTGTCACATTGCTCGTGTGTGTGGAGTCTTCTTTTATTTTATTTATTTATATTTTTTTTTTGACTGCGGTTTGCTTTGAGCTTTGAGCTGCGCCTGCGCACATCTTAAATCAAAATTATTAGAGTTCCCTTTCCGCTCGTGGCATGCAACTTGGGACATTCGTCTTTGCTGGGCACAGGGTATAGTGCCTGAGTGTAATGTGATTCGAATTTTTTGAATATCTTTTCATTGACTATTTTATTTGTTTTTCAATTAATTATTTAGTTTTTTTTTTTCATTGCAATTTTAATAAAACTTTTGCTTATATATAATTATATTATAATTATCAGATTTTAAATAAATCACAATAAAATATTTTAATGAATATTTTGTTGCTTTTCATCATATTTGACAGTGAATAATATATTCAATATAGTTCTATATTTTAGATATTTTTTCTTTAACAATTTAACAATATTTTCTATATAATTATTGTTTTCTATTATTTCAGTGACTCACTAGTGAAATTTGCTCTATTAAATTAAATTATCTTGAACTTATATACATACATATAAAATCTTTTGATCTACCTTTATTATAATTTTTTGTGCTTGAAATAAGATTATTTTAACATGAAGTATTTAATACAAATTAAAATAAATATACAGTTAATAAGATTTTTAATTTTGATTAATTGTTTTTACTAGCACCATTAATTGTTTTGTAAAATATGTTAGTTACTAGTTTTAGTTAGTATAGTTATTAGTGTTGTTTTATAAAGCATATTTCAGCTTCGGTGTCTTAACTTGGTCTATTCAATATTTCTTGATGGCATATATGTATAATGTTCCCTGTTTAGGAAGATGATATATGGCAATGTTTAGTTAACGATCTGCCTGCGTGTAATTTGAGCATCACAGTTGCTTTTAAGTGTGTGTGTGTGCTTATCAAGTGAAAGTCTGAGACAATGCACGTTGAATATGAATATGAATATGAATATGAATATAGGGTATTGATATCCATAAGCTGCGTCATCTCGAGTAACCCCTGCGCAAGTCGAGTCGAGTCGAGAGCGGAAGTGTCGACGCCTCTCAGAATACAGTTCCCAATTTCCAGTTAAACATAAATACTCTATCGTGTCAGCTCTTCAACTCTTTTCAGCTCTCTCATCTGCGACGGGGCGACGCTTAATGATTAATGAATGGAATCAATTAAGTTTCATTAATGAACAATTTTCGGTAGCTTGGGCACGAAAGTTGAGTTTCGAAGACAGGCAGCTGAGTGTGTACTCGCTCTCTCTATCTTTCCCTCTCTCTCTCTCTCTCTCTATCTGCCCATCCATAGTATTCTATAGGCAATACCCTACACTATTTGCAGCCCTGCCCGTAGGCTGTGACTTTATCCAACGTTCGTCTCACCTCAAGTGTCAATAATTTGGATTTGGATTTGATATTTTAGTTGCCTTTTCATTTTTGGCTACTGTGCTGCAGCTTCGACCCCGTCGTCGATTTCGTTGACGACCCTCGACTGCCCCGAGGGCATCATTGAGTAGTTGAACAGTTGAATGAACATCACGGCTGCCTCTCGCTAGTTAACCCATTCCCTTCTTTTCTGTCTCCCTCTCCCTCTCCCTCTCTGGGCCTACGGCTAATATGCAAAATCATCGAGTTTTTTCAAGCGAAAGGCAAACAACAAAAGGCCGCTAAATAATATTTATAACAAAATCAAAATATATATTAAAATGCTTTTATGCCACCAGTGTGGTCCACTTCAACAGTCGGCTTGATCAGCTTGAGATACCCTGTAACTTATGTTATACTTTTGAATGCTGTGAGCCTCAAAGGAGTTTGAGTCTATTAAAGCTTTTTTAGATATCGATCTAAAAAATATTATTGAATAATAGAGACATAGAAAAATATTGTCAAATAATTTTAAATGCAAACGGATGCTTTAATTTCAAGGGTATAAAATCAGAAATAAACTTATACATGATTAAATTAAATGTTTTACTTTACAAATTACTTCTTGAGGGATTTATCATAAATTTTATCTCAGAATATATCATTATTTTGAGCTTCGATTTATTGATTTATTTATTCAACTATATGGCATTTACTATATAAGTAGTAATCCTTCAATAAGTTCAAGATTAATGTAATGTTAACTAATAAAACTAAATTACTCTTTATTAGTTGTAACTAAATAAATTCTCTATTTATATCAGTTAATATAACGTTAGTCTGAATTTTGAGCAAGGAAAGAAGCAGGGTAATAGTTTAAGTATTCGTTAGAACAATCGGATAATAAATCTAATCAAATTCATTATTTTGTAAGGTAGTCAAACCTTAATTGACCTGCTTAGAGGGTAGCTGTCAGTTGAGCATTTCAGGGCATTCTTACAATCCATAGTTTTTTTTTTGCAATTCACATTCAATCGCATTCACACTCATATTCATACTCGGTTCATGTGAACGCACTTGGCTCCCGTCGTTGGTCTTTGGGCTCTTTTTTGTAATTTAATAACAATTAAAGGCGTTCGGTGCATGGCTTTTGAAGCCAATCTCCGTGTTACGCATTAATGAGCACTTAACTTGGTCAAAAAGGCTTTGCTTGCCCCGTTCCACATGCCGAGTATAAAGTACAGAGTACAGTCTTTGATGGGGCATGCCCCTTCCCCTTACCCGTCCCTCGACTTGGGGGATATAGTTACATACGCATCTCTTCGCATTGATTACATTTTGAACGTTTGCCAATTTGCATTAAATACGAATACGAGTACTCAAAACGCTCACTTTACACTCATTCACACACTCACAGAGAATCGATTCAAAACCTGCCATTCACTTGGCCAGTTGGCCACTTGGCCACTAGCCGATAACTTGGCTTAAATTGCTTAAAACTATTCAATCGTTAAGCGTGCGAAAGTCATTGATAGCCCCTCTTTCCACAAAAGGGGCAATGTGTGAAGGGGCGTGGCACTCGGTCGCACACTCGAAACTCAACTCAACTCAACTCAACTCGAAATAACTGAAATATAAAACACGACCACAACCTCGACCCACGCAATGTGATTGATGATCATTTGTCACACCGACGGCCATCAATTTGGGTAAAGGATGCGGCGATTGCTTCACTCGCTGTCCCAGTGGGGATGGCAGGGGTTGGAGGGGAGGGGGCAACGAAAAGGATGAAAAGAGGGGAAAAGTTGAGTATATGAACATTTTGACAAAAGCATATAATATACAAATACTTATTTATTATGTATAAGTATGTTTAGGCAAGCACTGAATTTTTGTGCACAGTGGAGCGAATTGCCAATAAAAGTAATCATAATCGGTTTTGAAAATATTAAGGGAGCTAATCAAATAATTTATTCAAATATAGAATGTGTGATAATTTAGTTAGTTCACTATTCATTTGAGTACGTGGCAGACAAAATTAATTTAATCTTAGTGTGAAAAGCCTATATATTTTTATTTTGCCCTTATTCCAGGTTTTCATTCCTGACTCTCTCGATATTTTGTATAGCTTTTCATGTCTTTGCAATGAAATGATCAATCGATTTTCAATATCTGTAAGATTTAATACTATCGAATGTATTAAAAAATGATGGATCCTTAAGGCTCCCATGGATGGAATTTTAAGACAGGTCGGAAACGTTAGATCAAGTCTGTTAGTTCTAAAATCTTTAATTGATTTCAAATTGACGAAGAAATTCTATTCAATTTTAGCACTTACATATAAATGCGAACTTAAAATGGTCGAGTAACTTTGGATGCGAACCACTGTGCAGTAGTAGACGGACACAGTCCGGTCAAGTGTGCATGATTGATGAATTATTTTGTTTTGCGGCGAATCAAAACGACACCATTTTTTCATCTTCATCATCTCGTTCACATTTTGATGACATATTTGTGGTGCCAAGCCCTTGTTCTCGTTCCCGTTCCCGTTCCCGTTTCCCCGCCTCTAACTCCATCACGATGTCAGTGTACCCCCCGTTACCTCCTTTTGACCATCTCCATTACCAATGTCGCATAGAGAGTAAATTGATACGTGGCAAATGCAATGCGACGCAATGTGACGATGACCATAATGATGATGATGGTGATGATGATGACTATGGCGATGACGATGTGGCCAACAGTCTGTCAATCGGTTCGACTCGGGCCCGAAGGCTTCTCTAATTGCTGAAGCGCTTGAAAAAGGTTTGGCCAGCACTCGGTATCATTAAAAAGGATATCAATAGGGCGATAACACGGCCGCAACGACGGCAACAACAATTTGTGAGTGAGCCGCAGTTGATTGAATTGTTTTGTCGCCGACTTTGGCTTTGTTTTTATACCCTGTAACTGTGACAACTCGCGAAAGGGTATACTTATAACAAACTCTTGGTAACACTAGTGACAGTGTGACACAAAGGAAATAAATCAAATAAATAAATAGACACATTTCAAACCAGTCGAACTTCCCTAACTCGAATTACCATTAGAGAGAAATTCGAGTTATAGAAGTTCGAGTTATGGAAGTTCAAAAATTCAAATCCATTCAGCACGTACTCAATTAAAGTGCAAATCAAACTTGATCAAAGTTCTTTTAACTCCTTAATAGCTTGATTTTTATTATTATTATTGTTTTCTATTCTATTCAAGACATCATAATTATTATATTCGATCAGCACTTATTTGTACACCAAAATAAGCAGACAAAGTACCAGAATTTCATTCGCTTCCTTAGAATATATAATACAGTAATATTTAATTCTATAGAATAAAACAGGATAACTTGTCGTCGAGAATAACTTTACTTGTTGTGTTTGTGTCGTTTTGCAGCTGTCTGATGGATCAAATTGAATTGTACAACAACGCAGCAAGTAGAAGGGGTAGGCATTTGGGGCAAGGTAGTAACAGAGGAAGGGGAAGGGAAAGGGGAAGGGAAAGGGGAAGGGATAGTGGCAGGAGTAGGGGCAAGAGAAGGACACAGCAACATCTACTCAATTGAGAAAAAGTAATTAAGATAAATAAGCGACGATAAAAATAAATAAATATAATTCATTTTGCTCTCATTCAGCCTACTTATCCCTTTCTCTCTCCCACGCTATCGCTCGCGCTCTTGCTCTGTCTCTCTGTGTCGGGTTAATCAGAGTTCACAATCGATTGGTCTGGACCTGGCTAATGGTATGTGATTAATGAAGTGATGGAAATGTCGTGGAAGCGACTGCATGGCGAACTATTATAAAAGAGAGATACAGGTGTCACTTTGACTGAGTCTCAATGCCATTTCCCATGTAATTCGCAACTAGTTAAAGCGCAATTTGCCCTAATGTTGCCCCAAAATAATAACATCAACTGGCCACATCATTTGCTGCCATTAACAGCTTCACAATTGCTCTCGAACTGGCCATAACAATGCCATACTTTATGGCCACTTAAAAGGCCCCCACAATGAACTATGCTCAATGGCATTTACGTGCTTTGTGGTAATTGCAGCTAGATGCATTTTTAATGTCCCAAACTATTCCAAAAAACAACCCGAAAATATTTCAGATACGATTACTCCGTACTTATTATGATGTATTCACATTGCTAATGATACCACTTTGAATTGTAGCTCGACCAACATTAAGATAAATTAGATGCTCTTACAAAGGTGAGTTTTATTTAGTTCGTAATGTTAGTTAAGTGAAGGCTAGTTTCTAAAATCTTACAAAAAAAAACTTTTTTATGAGGTAAAAGTCTAGTGACGAATATCTTATCATGGTTATCTTATTAAGATTAAGTTTAACCATTAATTTAATAAAATAAAATGTTTGTCGCGCTTAATTCTTTATGCCTCATAAATATTTCTTTTTTGAGCAGTGCTGAGTGATCATATAGATCATAACTGTAGATTTTTCGAAAAAGCCGTAGAACAAAAGTTTCGTGATTTTTGATAAGAGCAAATTTGCCATTCTTCCTGTATATAAGGAGTGGAAAATACATGATATTATGATTTCAGATACCTTCAGAATAATCTTTAAAGAAGATTATTTTTTAATAATAATGTATTTTTTAATTAAATGTATGTACATATAGTTACATAAATCTTACTCGAATCAATTTAAAATAATTTTCAGTTTTTTGAATTAGATATTATGAATCATGAATCTGAAAACATGAATTCCAGGCAAAGTTCATGAGTAAATGGCAAATCTGTAAGTTTGGTATATTTTGAAGTCAATTTTTGTTTAGTTTCAGGTAAATAAATATTAATTAGAACAATAAAGAGTTTTCCCCCATTTTTCAACACAAACAACGCGAGTTTTCGTAGCTCATTTCCGCCCTGCGTCGCCATTTTGCACTTAAAAGCGATTGTTGTTGCGATATGTGTAGCTGTTATTGTTGCTGTAGTTTTGTTCTTTGCGTTGAGCCAGATGATTTTTAATAAAGGCAACTAAAATGTAATTAAACCTAATTTATTCGTTAATGAAGAAATTTTGAGCAACAGCAAAAAAGAAAAAAGAAAATGGAAATAGAAATAAATAAACACGAGAAACCGCAGAGCAAATGAAATAAAATGAAATGAATATAACGAGCACACTCTGTATGTATGTACGAGTATGTATGTATGTATGGATAGGTGACATTATGATGTAGACTCTATAGAGGTAGGGGTGACCTGTAAGAGGGGAAACCTGCGCATTCATTAGCATTCTTTTTTATTTATTTAATTTTTTTATTTTTTTTTTTTTTGGTGACAAAAGTTTCCGGTTCGCCACGGCTGTGAACTAATGGTCGACCCGACAAACATAAAAATCACATAACAAAAGACATTTTAATTGAAATTTAAGTTAATTAGTGTGGGTTTCTCTCCCTCTCTGTGCCTATTGCCTTCCTTTTTCTGCTTTTGGGTGAAATTTACGCTTGAAACTTTGAATTGCCTTAGAGAAGTACGTTGTGGTTTCTGTAATTGACGCATAACAAATTATAATGAACTGGACATTTGAGAGATAGAGATTTGGAAGGGCTCTAAATATAACTAAATATATATACTATATATTCGTTGCCGTCTAACGGGTCATTGTAATGCCCTCGCATTGTTAATGAGGCAACATTTTGATCGTGTTCATTATTATTGCTATGAGAATTATGATTTAAAACCGCAAGAAGACAATTTATGTATTCACTCAGCAAAACAGCCAACTCCATTATATAAATGTACATAGAGACATGTGAGTACCATATATTTATATACGAGATATATATGTATATATGTATCTTGATCTTTCCGGTGTCGTGTGCGTTTTGTGTTCTGTTTTTCAATGGCATAAATTGTCATTAGATAAAGTTTATGACTCAATTATCGTTAGAGGTTGACAAGTTTTGTTGCCCCGTGTTGCTTTTAATGCTGACATTGAGTCCGATACCCCCTTCCCCCCACCCCTCAGTACCCCTCCGTGACCCCTCTGTCCACTCAGCTTAGCCTATCTCTCTTGGCTCACTCACTTTATTATTATTTGTCTTTGTCTCTGTTTCTGTTTCTGGGGCGTGGCAATTTATTGCTCATGCTATCGCTGTCCATCCATCCATCCATCCATCCATCCAACTCCTCAATCTCTGCACCTCTCTGTGTAGGTGTTTTTGGAAAGTTGAATTTTGACTGGTCAGATTCGAGCTTGGAGTCTTGTTATTAGAGTTGGCCAAGGCGGGTGGCAGGTGTAGAGGGCCAAGTACGGGAAGGGGGTGTGATATTAATTAAAATTTATATCGACATAATGTGCTTGTGTAAGAGCTGTGCTTCGTCTCAGTTAATAGTAGATTACTTAATCATAGTTTTAATTGACTATTTCGTGCATACACTTAAGAAATTATTCCATGACATTGTTTTTGCTGACTGACTGACTGAGTAATTGATTTACTTAAAAATATATATATATAACAAGATTTTCGTACTCAAACAGGGTATATTTAAGCACAAACTATCACAAAAGCTGACTGAGTTCGGAATTTCAAAAAATGATAACAATCTTATGTTCGCTTCTTGTAATTCCCGAAATCTGTTAAGAGGTTTTTTCTAGGACTCTTTTAGTACATTTTGTAGTACTTGAAGACTCTGAAGCGTATCCCAAAAAATTACTTGTTTCTAGGATTCATTCTAGAATCTGTTGAGAATTCTAAGATGCAAAAATGACAAAAAAAAAAAAGTTAATATTATTAAGTACACAGCATTCTTAAATTTGAATAACAAATTATATATTATATATTATATAATTTATATTATATATTATATACTATATACTACATATTATATATTATATATTCTGACAAAGTTTGGTTTAAATCGGGCTATTATATCTATCATTGGAACAGTCAGTCGGAATTTTAAATTTTAGATGGTTTTTTACTTAATTCATGAATTTAGTACACAACAATATTAAAATTTTGAAGACTTAAAGATTTGGAAAGTAGTTACTTTTGTTTTAAAGTCAACACGCTCAGGCAAAAGAATGATTTCTGGTAAATAGTTCAATGTTTATATTAGATTTACTTCAAACTCATGTATCTTACCAAACAACTCTAATACCAAATACGTTCCCAAGGTGGAATGTTGGGTAGTAAACTGTTGTTGACATATTCAATTCGATTCAATTCAGATTGGAGGAGAGAGATTTACAGAACTTTTTGTAAAGAACTGTTGTAGAGATTTCCACTTTTAAAGATTTCATTTCAATCTCTGAGATTCACGCCTCCGTAAATCGCCAAAAAAAAAAACCCCACACGCACAGTTTTCAAGATATTAGGAATTTTTTATTAATTAACGTTAACTACTATTATTACCTATCATCCTACTAAATCGTAACGAGAGCGAACAAATAGAAAGTTGGTAATGGCTAATTAAAGTTTTTAAAGAATATAAGTGCCTAAAAGCATGCAATACAAAATATTTCAAAATTAATTAAAATAAGTGACGGGTATTCTAAAGTCGGAATCTCGACTATAGCGTTTCCCACTTGTTTGTTGTTTGTTTGTTTGTTGAAGAGTTATGCTCAATATATCGATGACAGCAGTCACTTATCGAACAGTCAAGTTTGCATTGTTCGTCCACCTTTGTTTTTAATGAACATTCAAGTTGCACTTTCTGCACAAGTTGCACAACTGCTGCTCATTTGTTAAAATTTGTTAAAACCATCAAAAGGCAGGACTGCAAATGAGAATGAGAATGAGAATGCAAAGGCGAGCAGACAAAATGCGAAATGACAAATGACGAGAATTTGCGATGAAATGTGCGCAGCAAGTGAGCGAATGCTCGACATTAACATATTTTAGCAGGCGAATGGCATTTGCATAATTTTGTGATATGCCCCACCCACCCAACCACCCAACCCACAGTGCTCGGCATTTTGGATATTCCTTTACTTTCCTTTCCTTTCCTTTCCTTTCCTGTCCTTTTTTATGTTTTGTTTTTTTGGTTTATTTGTTGTCCTGTTTGTTGACAGCTTTTTGTAGGTTCCATTAAAAAGTTCAGAAAACGCTGTAAAATGGCGCGCACTTATGGCAAATTAAACTTTTCCAACATGGCTCCCCTCCTTTTCCTTTTCCCTTTCTCTCTCTCTCTCTCTCAGTCGCTCTGTATCGCAGCATCTCAGAGAGAGAGAGAGAGAGAAAGAGTAACTGTCTCTCCATTATGTAACAAATTACTTTGGCAAAGTGCTCGTGTATTCGCTTTTTAAATATGCAAAAAGAGCGCAATTTGCATAAATTTGCCCCGGCATTAAAACAATTTTAACTCGCAACACCAACGCGCAACAACAACAACAACAACAACTGTAACAACAACAACAAGAACAACTGCAACAACATACAAATTGTTTGCTGAAAAATATACCCAATTCCCGTCCCCATTCCCATTCCCATTCCTAACTCTGTTAATTCAACAACTGTTGCTGGTACGTGTTTTTTCGGGTGGTTGTTGTTGTTGTTGTTGTTGTTGCTGCCTCCCTTAGTCGTATTGCCCTTTTGGGTGGTTGGCCCTGCTCTCTATCTCTCTCTTTCTGTCTCTCTCCCTGTCCTGGTTGGGTTGTCATCGGTGCCAAATTAACAAATTTACGCCAACATCTCCAGCTCGAAAAGTGCAGCCAACACCTCCCCCGCCCCCTTCCAGCCCATGGAAATGGTGTGGGGAGGGGGGGCAATGTGGGTGGGGGGTGTTTTTCACATTTGACATGCTTTGCGGTGGTTGTGCCACATTCATCCACCTGTCTCTTAATGTGTTTTCGACGCATTTGCTATTTCCACGGTTCCTTTTTAGACACCTCCGACCTCCGACCTCCAACCCCTCCAGCTCCCTCCCCCTTGCCCTCCGAATGCTCCAACCTCGCGTTTGCTGTGGGGCAAATTAAATATTCCGGCACCATTAGTGTTAAAAGTGTTCACATTAAAAACATTTTGATTTTTTTTTCTCCTTTTTCTCATTTTTTTTTTGCAGCTTTCTTTGGCGCCACTTTTCGCCGTCCGTGAAATGCGCAACAACAACAACAACAACAACAATAGAAACCACTGAAAACGGACAACAAAATGTTGTATGCAACGAACTCAACTTTGTTTTTAAGCTCGGTCAAGTTTTTTGGACTGAAACAAATTCAGCTTTGTTCACAGGACACCCAACAACTTTGTCATTAGTCAACAAAGGCGGGGGTTGACTGTACTTGTGGCTGTGGCAGTGGTGCTGCTGTTGGGGCAAGTGGTGTTGGCTTTTTAAAAGTTAACTCTAGTGGGCATTAGTCAATTTGAAACAACTGAGGGTTAATTGACGGAATCCTAATAGAATATTTTTACAGGGAAAGCAATTATCGATAACTCAAGTAATTAACGTATTCTAACACAAGCGGAATCCATTGGTACATGACATTTTCAGCAATTGTTGCCGATTATATTATCGATAGTACTTTAAATTTTCTTGTTGTTGTGTCTTTATACATTTTAGTGGCTTGTACATATAATCTACAATTAAAGACATTAAGCAAATAAAAAAATCCAAATATGTATGTTATCGATAACAGATATCGATAAATTGTCGACTTTATACAGAAAGATAAAGAAATTATAAAATAAATAAAAACTTTAGGTTTGAATCGTTATCTATCGAATGTTAGGCTTCGATTATTGCACGATTATTAATGGACGTCAATTTTATCGTAAAAACGAACAAGTATATATATGTACATCGTCTGCAGTTAAGAACGTTAAGAAAACAATAGAATTAGAAATATTTCTGTTATCTATAACAGCGGTGGGCACGCATGGGCTCCGGGAGCTAGCGGCTGCTCTCAACTTTTTGCTGGCATATTTGGGTGATCGACAAAGTTGGAAGACTCTAATAGGGTTTTTGTTGATGTTGTTGTAGTTTTTGTTGTGGTGCTCCCGAGTTCAGATTTCGTACCCACCGCTGATAATTTATCGATTATTAATGGTTTGATCAACAGCTTTTTATTACCAAAAATGTAGCATCGAAATACAAGTAAATTTACAGATAGAATTGCTATCGATCGTGGTTTATCGATAGCTATGAACGGCTTAGAGGGAGGGGGCAACACTTGCTAATGATCAACGGACACTCCTCTTCCTTCCCCTACTCCCTGTCTTCCTCTTGCGGCTTTCCACAACTTGGCTGATTGCTTTTAACATACTGCTCCCGTTTTCCACATTGATCGAATGTTAATGTGAAAATAAATGAGCGTTAATTATACGCTCTGACTTCCTAAATGTAAGTATGTATTCCGAAGGGGTGTGAGAACGAGACTGCACTTGACGTGACAGAGACAGAGATAGAGGCTGCTGCAGTTGCCCTTTGACCTGTCTGACAAATCATGTCTGGTCTTTTGATGTTATCGCACTCATTAATGCCACAAAACGAGCCTAGTGGAGGCGGCAGGGGGCGTGGCCAGGCGACGCGACGCGACGCCAGCTTACCAATTGTTGACAGCTGGTAGCACTTGAGTTAGCTGCTCTCTAACAAGGCCAAGACGAGTTTAATGTTGTTGTTGTTGCTGTTGTTGTTGTTGTTGTTGTTAACAGTTGCAGTTGTTGTTATTGCTTTAGTTTTTTGTTTTTCTTAAATGTATTTTTTTCGCATACTTTGCATTGACAGCTGCCTGCTCTGCATCCTGCCACGCACTTAGCCAGGCCAACACATAAATGTGTGTGTGTTTCACACCTTTTGAGCTGCCTCAATCCTTATGTAGGTGTGAAGCGGTCTCTGTCCGCCCGTCCGTCCGTCTGTCCGTCTGGACTCTGTCCCTCTGGTCGCGTCGTCTTATCTAAATTGCTTTTCGAGTATCAATATTTTAGCTCAAGTGTAAATTATAACGCCCCGTCTGCTTTGGCAGTATGCTGCATGCGGCATGTTGCACTGTTGCACATACCGCATTGCAGTTTATTTAGTGCTAGGCCATAGATAAATCTAAAAGCCTTGGCCTCAACCGCATTGCCAACAATTAACTGAGCCATTTTTCAATGGCATAAATTATGCATGACAACGTTGTTGTTGTTCTTGTTGTTGTTGTTTGCTGACGATGGTGTTCTTGTTGTTGTTGTTGTGTTGTTGTTGTTGTATTCATAATTCTATTTCCGGCACATTAAGTCAACCCCAAAATGCACGAGAATCCCCGAAAACACCGACAAAATCTACTGAAATTCCCATACCCATGACCGTGATTCACAGAGGGGTCAATCAGTTGTCTACCCCTCCCCCCACCCCCCTCTTTGCCAGCCACCTTTGAGCAGCTTCAAGATTTGTCGCTGACACGCGATCCGTGTGCTCAACGGGATGTGCTTCATTAATTGGCGTCCAACTCATAAAAAAAAACCCACAGAAAACGACAGAAAAATTATATTTCTTTTGGCAGCATCCGAAACCCAAAAATGAAAATACAAAAAAAAAAAAAACAGGTAAAAGTTGTTAATAAAACGAAAACTAAACTAAATGAAATACAAACTACAAAATACAGAAAAGAAGTTAAAACAGAGTCAAACTGAGCGCATTATAATCAGATTATGAGCACTAATGATCCTTTAATGATCGGCGTTTAGGTCTCCCCAATTCCAAAAACAAAAAACAAAAACAAAAAACAAAAAAAGAGATTCGCTTCAAATTGAAAGCCAGTCGAAGAGTTATGAATTGTAGCTCAGTCTGTAAAATGAAATGAAATCAAATCGAATCGAATCGAATCGCATACGCATCCAATCCGTATCCAATCGTATCAGTTCGATATCAATTTAGAAGCGTATCGCACTTCCCGTTTAAAATCAACAAGTAGCAGAAGCATGGGCAAATAATTTGTTGACCCCACAAGTCCGATTGAAATTGCCACAGTTCCACTTGATAGTGTTGAACAACGCTCCACATATATACAGATTTTTAGAAACATCGAAAGTCGTTCTTTAAAGCGAAGTGTGACCGTACTAGATAATTATTAGAAATTATATTGAATATGATTATACTACAAGTGTAACATAAAAAGTGCTGAACAGCTTTTAAGAGATAAGGTATAGAGAAAGGGTATTTCAATAGATAAACTAGACGATTATATGCACAAGATTTGAATAAAAATACATATATATATTTATAAGAGTTGTTTTCTTTTGTTATACATTTTTAAAACTATCTGAACTCAATTAAAGTGCACATATAGAACATTTTTTATACTGACTGAAAGATTATTTGAATGATTGACAATCAAACCAACTTATATTAAAAATCGTTTTTTCCAACTATTGGTAAAATTTACAATTTTTATGAATCGAATTCTATATTTTTTACACTAATTTTTTAGTTAGTTAGCTTTTTATAATTAATTTTTAAATTTTACACTCAAGTTGAATAATTCGGTGGCTCGAAAAACTTTAGCATGAGTTCACTTTGTTGCTTAATTAATTATTAATTAATTATTAATTATTATTAATTAATTAATTGTCAAATTAATACTAAAAGTGCGAATGTGTTTCGTAGATTTCAAACTCGATTTATGTGGGGAATTCTTAGTAGGCTTAAGATTATATGGAAGAAAGATTTGATTAATTTTTGAAAATGTATGTAAGTAAGTTGATCAGAATTAAATAAGATGAGCTCAGCTAATCCATAGATCTGGTAAGACTAAGATGTCCTCTCTGTAAGTTGTTTAATCTAATTTCATTTCATACTTGTTTGCTCCTTATGTTAATTGCTGAAATACCATTGGTAGCCATCGTAGCGCATTCAAGTGTTCATTTAATCCAGAGGTGGGCACAAAATTTAAATTCGGGAGCAGCCGCTGACTCCCGGAGCCCATATGTGCCCACCTCTGATTTAATCCATTCTTAAGCCCCCTTCTCCATTCATGTTTCGATCTCGAAACCCACAGTTTTCATGTTTCATCAATGAAAAGAGCGCTCGCTGTGGGGCGCCTCAAAACGTTGCACGTTGCAGCTACTGTGCGTTGTTGTTGTTGCCGTTTGGTTAATTATTAACAGATATACAAACCATACACATGTGAAGACTAGGGCCAAATGATTGCGCTTTTTGACCAAGAGCCCGAGACTCGAACTCAAACTCAAACTCGAACTCAAAGTTCATTTCCGGTAAACGCTTTCGGTGCAGTTGATTCATTTTTTAGCTGGCGCGCAGGCGCGTTAATGAACTTTTAAGCGTTGCTACTGTGTGGCCAGAAGGACACAAAGGAAACGGGCCAAACGAGAGCGGAGCGGGGAGCTAACAGGGACAGGTGTAATTTAATTATGTGCAGAACAGAGGCAAGGAAGCGGGAGGTTTTTTCTGTGGCCGCGTCCAATTTTAATGACACATAAAATTGGTCACTTATGTTCGTAGCAATGAAAACAAAACTGGCCAGGACATGACACAACAGGACACAAGAGGACACTCGTTGTCTCAGTTGTTGTGTGTGTGTGTGTGTGTGTGTGTGTGTGTTGTGTGTGTTGCACATGTTGTGTTGAGCATTTTTCTGTGGCGTCATTGTCCTGGCGCGACACTCGAACTAGATAAACAGAGCAAACGTGCCCGAGTCCTGGCCTTAAAAGCCGCTTAGCGCTGAGGGTAATGTGAACCTGTTACCGGTCCCTTTTACCATTTTCCTATTTCTCTCTCTCTCTCTCTATCTCTCTCCGTCTCTATTTCAATTCGGTTTGTTTCTGTTTTCAGGTGTTTCTCTATCTGCGAGTACAGTTCGTCCCTTCACCCTGTTATCCTGTCCTGTCCGACTCTCCTTCTGTGGCTACAGGCGTTAAAATCATGTATCGCTGACTCGTTTAATTACAGTTACACGTAACAGCACGCTTGTTGTCCATCAGTCCGTCCGTCCGTCCGTCCGTCCGTCCGTCTGTCTGACCCTCGAGCGGTCAGTGAGCGCTTTGTTTGGTTTTGGGTTTCGTTTCGTTTGGTTTTCTTTTTTTCGGGTTTTGGCTCTGGCTCTCGATTTGCCTGCCTTTTCTAAAGTGAATTGTTGACCAACATATTTCCGTTTCCAATTATGAAGTGTAGTGTTTAACTAACTGTTATTGGCGGCTGATTGGCATGAAACCCCATGCGAGCCCATAATTCTACCCTCTAACCTCGGCCGATTTCAATGAAATTGGGCGTAATATTGGAGAAGCACAAGAGCACTTGTGTTTATTTTTTCAGCATAAGCCGTTAATTACAACCGTCTATCTACCAGTGATTGGTCTGAAACTAATTAGAGTGCTTGAGAACCGATTAAGAAGAGCTTCTGCCAAGTTTCAGGTTGATCCATTAAGAAGTCCTCAAAATACCTACATTCAGAAAATGAAATCAAGATTTCCGCACTTAAACAGGGAATATTCAAATACAAACAAAAATCTTATTCCAAGTTCGTTTAAAATAAGTTTTTAATTACGTTTTGGGATTCATTTAAGTCTGTGAAAGATCGGATCAAACTAGTTTAGGTACACCAAAATCTTGAACCTATCCAAAAATGTAATTGTTTGTCTTGAAACATCATTAAATAGTAGTATCTTTGTGTACACAACACACACTACATCATGTCACCTTTGTGCGGCTAGAATCAGTTGAGAATTTTAAGGCTTAAAAATGAGAAATACAACTTAAACAGATCGTTTCATACTTAATTCAATTAACAATAGTACACAACAATCTTAAAAGTTTTAGATGTAAGTACGAACATACTTAATTTTAGCAATTCATATTTTTCTGAGTGTAAACATCAACCTAAAATTAAATGAAAGGCAACCACTTAATAAGAGTGTATTGTAAGTTAAAAGTTGATACTTTTTCGAGCTATCTTACTATAATTCAACATATCTTATAGTACAAAAATTGAAGCAAAAACGATTTCTATGAAATAAAGCATAGTTATTAAGAGTTATGATAAAAAAGTGTATTCCAATATTTAGCTAAATATCTACAGAAGCTATGTTGTTATTTTAATAAAAGGTGGCCTTCAAATCACAACAGATACATACTTACATACATATATCAATATAATCAATTATATCAATTATGTGATAAAAGCTTGAGTATGTTACAAAAATAAATAAATTACTAATACATTTAAAATAAATATTTTTCTGTGTGTGAAGTCTCTCTCTCGATTTGCACAAATTGGGATTATAAAAATTGTAATGAAAATGAAATTATTAAAGCATTAAAGTATAAATATTAATTAAAATATAATCAACATTACGTGTGCGGCATGGCGTGACAGCAAATTATATTTAATAATAGCGCCATAATGTTTAAGTGCCTTCCCCCTTTTCAGTCATTTCTTTCCTGTCCCGTTTCCCCGTTTAGAACTGCAACTGGGTGAAAAATCAACAAACAATTTGGCAACAAGCACCAATAGCAACAACAACAGCAACAAAAATTGCCAAGGCTGCAACAACCAATTGGACAAGCGCTTAGATTGTTGCATGTTGCAGGCAGCCGCAAAGAGCAAAACAAATAAAAAACAACATAAAAAGTAATAAAAAAAAAAAATAAATAAATATAAAAAAGAATTAATTGCACTTAAATTGTCACTGCCGCAACAACATTGTTGTTGTCGTTTGTTTATCGTTTGATCGACTCTGGCTATTTCATTAGTTGTTGCCATTGTTGTTGTTGTTGTTGTTGCTGTTGCTGTTGCTGACGCTTTAAACGCAAACTAATTAATGGTAATGGGTCACTTTGCATGGCCATCGCATGGACATGGCTTGTTTGTTGATTTTGTAAGCAATTTTATTATTTTTCATTTTCTATTTTCAATTTTTTCATCGTATGTTATCGATTTTTTGTCTGTGTTGTGAATTATTTATTAAAAATAGTCACATAACGCATGACACATTTGTTAGACAACAATAAAGTGACCACAAATTTATGACAATCAGTTGTGTCTATCAATTGTTTAGGCGCCTATTCAAAAATGTTTCTATTTCCCATTTAGTGTGTCCTTTAAATTTCATATGATTTTTCAGTTGGGAAAATTACTCAGATGTTAACAAAACGGAATGTAATCCAATAATTGATTTGATTTGAAGTAAATATTTATTTTTTCTCCACATTAGTAGCTGTAGCCATTCCTACTATATGAATTGATACTTCCCTGAATTGGTTTCTTATTTAACATCTCTCATCTCTATTCTTGCACTAACTAAGATACGTTTTATTGTAAACTTGTCTGCAATGTAAAATTATTTCTTTTTATAAACACTTTTTTAAATTAATTTAATCTATATAACTAAATGAAATTCTCTGTCCTGCTTGACCGACAGGTCACTGTGTAGGCCAAACGGTTAAGTCTAGAAATTTTCACACAACATAGAGTTAACAAATGTCGAATAATCGAGATTGTAGTGTATAATGTCTTAGTGTTCGTAACAGGGGAAGCCCCCTAATTTATTGTACAATTTGGAAATAAAATTTAAATTCTTAACAAAAAAAGAAATTTGTGAAATTTGTTTTATTAAATAGTTTTGGTGTCCGTATTACAATTTTAATATAGAAGATATCAAAAATATTTTGAATGTTTTAATTTTATATTAATAAGTAAAAGGAAAGTTTTTCTCTTGAGCCTGCCAATTTGTGTAGAGAAGTCCTGTGATTGCACTAGGTAAAAACAGAAAAAATATAATTAGTCGACTATCAGAAACACATTCTATTTATATGAACTTATGTTTACAGTAATGTTTACAGTAATGTAAGGTGTGTGTAAATTATAGAGCACTCACTATTTGTTCATACAAAAAAAGTGTTGACCAACATTATTATTAATTATTTATTCTTCTAATCTTAAGCTAGTGTTGTTTCCAACAATTTAAATTAAACCTGGCCACAAAAATAGCAATGAAAATATACAAAAAACAGAGGGCAACAACAATAAACTAGCAGATTCAGTTGCTTCATTATGTCTTCTTCTTGCTAAATCCTTGCCACGTACTTTCATCTAATTGTATAAAAGCGTTTCCTTTACGTACGCCATTTTCACACACACACACACACATATACAAGCATATATGTATGTATATAATATTAATATATATACAACATACCAAAGCACAAAAAAGAGCAGGAAAAATGCTGAGTCCTCTCACAGACTAAGCTGGAAAGAGACAGACTGCAGACTAAGTAAGTTGCTTGGTGTATGTGTGTGTGTTCAAACTTCAAGTCAAAGTATCTAAACGCACAGTTTTTCTGTATCCAAAACTGCATTAAATGCCATAAAATAACTTTTAAAATGCTTTTTACTTAACATCCTGCAAGCGTAGCAAAGCCGAAGCCGAAGTCAACGTCGACGTCGACGCCGCCAGACGCGTGAGGTGTCAAAATTGTAATGGCAAGCAGAACACCCAAGCACCCACAAACCCTCGAGAGAGAGCGAGCACGAGAGAGCACCAGTCTCTATGTGTCTGTGCGCGCTTGTGTGTGTGTGTGTGTGCTGAGAGAGGGCAGAGTGGGCGCCATAAAGATTAATTAACAATTTGCTGTAAAAAGGCAGTTGTTGTTTTTGTTATTCTTGCTTACATTATTTGTTTTCTTCTCGTTATTCTTGTTGTTGCCTTCTTCGTTGCAGCACAGTGTTTTTGTAAAAGTTGTTTTTTCCTTTTCTTTTGCTTTTGTTGTTTTTTTTTTTTTTCTTGGCAGTCGTCTACGTTGTCGTTGCCTTCGCCGTCGTGGCTGCTTATTGGTGCGAAAGTTCAGCTGACGATTGATATGTGCGCCAGAGCGAGACGGCTGGTCTGTCAACAGGCGACAGAGCAGCGCGGTGCCCACGAGAGCGAGAGCGAGAGCAAGCGAGCGAGCGCAATGTGAGCGAGTGTGTGAGCATGGCAGCGCTGCTTTGGCTGGACCAAAATTATCGACAGCGGAAGTTAACACACTTTAAATCAATTAGAAAATAAAAGGCGGAGTTTAAACGAGGCAGCTTAGCTGGCAAAGACGTCGACGACGCGTCGGCAAACTACCACCGCCCAAGGGCCTTAAAGAGACAGCAGAGGCAGCTGCGATGCCGAAACTGATGCTGATGCTGTTGCCGGGTTAAGTGACATGCGTGCGCAGAGAGTTGTTGTTGTCTTTCGATTTGCTTGCCAACTGGTTTCCCTTGCCCCTTGCCCCTTTTTGGCACTTCCCAACACGACCACACAAAATACAACACACACGATTACTCAGCCCATTCGACTGTGGTGAGTTTCTTCGTTTTTGTTGCTGTGTCTGTGATTTTTATGGCATGTCTCTCTTTCTTTGCCTTTGCCTTTGCCTTTGCCGCTGGCATCGATTATAATTTGTATTTGTAATTTGAGCGAAGCTGCTCTGATCTTCAGTAGCAACTCAGGGGTGGCGGGGGGTAGCACTGTACTTGTAGAGGAAGGGAGGAGGGGAGCTCGATGGTAGCCAAGTGGCCGCCTAGGCCGGATCCCATTCCTAGGTCAGCGGCGAGACAAAACTGTGGGTCAACAAAAACAATGAGATTGCAGTTTGTTTCAGCCGTTGAAATCAATGAATGAACGAATGAATAACTGAATGAATCAATTCGAATTCGACGCATGACTGAATGAAAAGCAAGTTACAAATTTTGTAATGCTTCTCAATCAAAAGTGCTCTCGTTGAATGCCACCAAATGTCACATGGGAATCCCACGCAGACACCACAATCAACATTCGAGTGTATGTTACTCGTAGTCGCACAATGGGAATGCTTCCAGTCTACAGTAATACCTGCTTAACAGCTATTACGCGCTGCGGAGCTGACTCTTTTTTTATAATATCGATTTTTTGGTTACGATTTTTGTATTCATAACTGATAGTTATTTATAAAAATTTGACATTCATTTCGATAGCCATTTCTCAAAACTAACTTTGAGACAACTAGACATTAGGAAGATGGAATTCTGAGTTTTATTAAAATCTAATCTACAATTCAGATTAATTTAAATATTTTGATAACTGTTTAAATACATTCGAGAAAATTATTAACTTAAAAATATTGTTGGGTTAGGGTCTGTTTGGATCGGGAACGATTATTAATCAATTAAATTAGATTTGAAAAAAATTATTTTCAATTTTTGAATTATGTTGTATTTATATATTATATTATTTCTAATTTTATAGTTTTATAATTAGTGATGCAGAAATGTAATTTGTAATGTGACAATCTACATATGATGTGAAAAGAGTGTAGCCGCTTTTTGCTATGCAATCTTTGACTAGAAAATATTCTTTATGTTTCATAGTGCTCAGTTGTTTTTCGACAATTTACAAGTTTGGCCGCTTTCAGGCGACACTTGAAAACTTTAAAAGCATTTATCTCGAAACGCCATTTTTTGAGATATGTGACTCTTGTAGTAAATGGGCGATATATTGAATTTCAAAATTTTGATTATGTAAGATATTTATAAAAATAATTACAAATAAAAGTGTATCAAGAATTTATTAGAGTTCTAAGCTTAATAACTTACTGTCTTTACTTGAAAAATGTAGTTTTAACCTTCCAAGGTAGAGAGTTAAGATATTTTATCGGGGATAAATTTGATTACAATAAGCAGATTTTGTTGCACACCTAATTTGGGGTACAGCCCCGAAACGTTCAATTCCAATTTAATTTCCAATTGTTTACCAGCCTCCCCTTCCCCTCTGTCTTCCCACCCGGCGACTCGTTGTTTCCCCTCCTTCGCTCTTCTCGCTGCAATCTGCACATTTTGACAAATTTCTTGTGACATTTGACTGGCGACACGGACAATGTCAATTCGACTGGGTCGCAAGACAAAAGGGCGTGGCATTATTAACGCTTTGCTGATTTTGCTGATTAAGCGTCAAAACTTTTGCGGTTAGAAAACGTCGAAGTCGAAGCCGAAGCCAAAACCGAAGCTGCTGAAAAAGTAAAGCAAAAAAAAGAGCCAAAAGCAGATGAAGAGGAAGAGGAGAGAGAAAGAGAGAAGGAAATTGAAAGGACAACAAAAGTCGCCGCAATGTCTCGCAAACTTCTGACGCAACTCGTTATATTTGGATTAAATTTACAGCAGTGACAACGAAGACCATGCCCACCAAAAAGTGGGCGACACTAAAATGCGTAAAAATGCGCAACGATTTTAATTTGAGTTTTTATAATTTTTTTTTGCTGTCGATTTAACTATTTTGTTGGGCCACGTTTTTGTTGATATTTTTGACGTTTTTGAGATTTTTATTTTCATATTTATTTTTTTTGGTTGTCATCGTCCGCGTCTTAATAGAGCCAAAAGTTGTTGTTGCTATTATTATGGCTTTTTAAAGTATTAAACTAAGTAGCATTTGTGTGTTGTCTGTCTCTTCATCTGTCTGTCTGTCTGCCTGTCTGACTGTCACATTTTTTCCACTCTCGCCTCACATTTTCTGCGTCTTTTTGGTTAATTGGCTAAAAATTTTCTACCAAATTACTTTAATTATGACAGTTACACAGTTCGCTTTATAAGTAGACATACATATATGTATTTGTATAGATACATATATAGATACTATATATATTGTAGTTGCCACATTTTGTTATTGGTTGTTTAGCTGCGCTTATTGTCTGCTCGCTTTGTCATACTCTATTCTTCTTTCCTTTTCCCATTCCCACTTCCATTCCCCTTCCCAAACCCATTTTCAAACCCATTCCCGCTTCATAGTCAACTTTTGTTGTTGTTGTTACAAAATGTGTTAAATAATTGCATATATATACATATTTGATATTATAAACAGCAGCTACTTAGTTGGGCGCACTCTCCTGAAGAGTGGGTCAGAGGCACAGATATTGCGATAGTTACTCAAAAAAGTAATGGCTAAAAGGCGTTGATCAGCATCAACAGCCGAGTCGATATTGACATGTCCGTCTGCTTTTATTATAATATACTCTAACATTGAATCGCATCAAGATTGGGTATATCCAACGATATTTATGGATGTTTTAAATTCTTAAGCAACCCAACCCCTAGAAGTAGGCAGTTATTTATATAACACAGGAGCTTAAAAATCATAGATACATTAAATATAAATACAGATTGTGTAACGAGTGTTTAACAGTCTTATTTTTAAATTCAAGTTAAAATAAAATAATATATACAATAGTTATATTCATATTATAGTCATTTTATAATTACTTCTTCAAGTGCCCAAACCTTTTTGTAGTCCAACTTTATTTTCGAATATATTCAGATGGAGTTTGTTATAAACAAACATGTGAAGCAGTTATTATAAGTAAAATAATTTGAATTATTTGAAAGGGAGAAGGAGGGATAACGAAAATATGAAATGAGACAGATAAATATGTTTATAAATAGAAAATGGAAAGATTTGGGAATGAAAATGGAAATAGGAAAAGGAATATGTCACGAAATTGAATGGAGATAAAGTGATTGCATAACAAATAGGGCAACAAAATTAAAGATATAAAAAAAGGAATGTATGTATCTACATTGGGATTGAAAGGCTCTTTGTAGTAAAATGCATTTCATAAGCTTAATTAAATTTAATCAAAATTTCAGTAATAGCAAGAGCATTTAATAAGAGGCTAATCTAACCAAGGCAATATAATTAATTAATTATCATGAATTAAGTACTTAATTGCTTTAGTTACTTACTATAGTTATATGTGTCTATCTCTGTCTAATGTATGTGTGAGTGTTCAAAAACTAAGCTTAGGCAATTCGTGTAAACGAAATGCTTAAATGCACAAATACACACACACCCACACACACATACGCACAAATACGGTTTGTATAAATCCGCGATCGAGGGGGCATTGCATAATCTGCGGCATTGCATTAATTGCTCGACTCGGCATGTTGCATGCCACAAGCCACACGAATGGGGGAAGAAGAGGTGGCAAGATTCGATGTGTGTTTTGTGGCCAAAATTGAAGCGTACTTCCGTGTTGCCAACGAAATTGAAACGTTTTTGCAGTCAGTGTGGCACGGGAGCAACGTTTACAAATTACGCATACGCCGCTTTGTACCGGCAACAGTTGCCGCTAAGAAAAGCTATAAAATCAAAAAAAAAAAAAAAAAAAAAAGAAAAGAAACAAGCTGAAAAGCTGCAAACTCGAACGAATTGCAATTTGCTGCTGGCCATGCTTGGTCGAGCACAAAACATTAATAAATACCTGCGGTTTAATTCGAAATAATTTGTTTAAACATTTCCTTTTGTTTTAACGCTGCCCGTTTGCCAATTAAACATTGCAACACAGCTCAACATTCTCAGACCCTCTGTCTCTGTCGCTCTGTCTCTGTCTCCATCTCTGTTTTAATTACAGCTACAGATACATTTGTATCTGAATGTGCAAATGGATTTGTATCTGTGTTTAGTGGGAAGCTGTGTCGCATTGTTTCGACGGATTGCAATACATAAATCGCATATTGCATTCGCTAAAAATAGCAACAACAATAACATCACGATGAAGTGATACACATCGGCAAATCGAATTGCAAATTGGTGACGAGATAGAGATGGAGAAAGGAAGAGGGGAATAAAGAGAAAAACTCACGTGTGAAAAACACAAGGCCAGTTGAGTTCTTGGAAAGGGATGAGGGAAACTGTTAGCTTCAGTAAGCTTTGCTCAGATTTAAATTAAACGATCAAAACTATCTGCCTATTAAGATTTTAACAATTTGTTTAGTTTTACATACAGTGGTCAGATAAAGTATTTTAACAAAACTAGAGTTAAATCTACTCATAAATGTAGTTTACTTCATGTCAATTTTGGCATGAACGGTAAGGTCATTTAAATTCCGTTTGAATGATACAAAACTTTCCTTAACCCATTATGTACCCATCGAAAATATAGAACTTTTGAAAGTCTACTGTTTTGACTATGTTCCTCAGTCTCAAACAAAAAATGTTTTGATGCAAAACGTTTTTCCAAACAATAGTGACTGCAACATTTTTTCAAAATTTTCTTCTCTAATATTTTTTGAAAATTTCTAAAAATTATTGTACTATTTTAACTACTTTTTGTTTCTGGTATCGCCCAGTTGAAATTATTAATATATATTAAGCATCTTTCCGATAGATAAAAAAAAAATAAAACAAAGTTAAAGATTTGATAAGCGCTAAACACTCAGACGTCTGTTTTGCCCTCTTTGTTTACCCTGGAAAATATCCGTTTTTTAATAGAATTAATGAAAGCAAGAGGTAAAATGAGGAATTAATTTGTTAGACACGTCCATTAACAAAAAAAACAATGTAAACCCATTTTGCTTTTATATTTTTAAACTTGAATATGTAGGAGTGTGCTATTATTCCAAAAAACAACTATTACAATAAAAACATTTTAATTTTTGGCAACCTTAAATGTTTGCCCTTGGCTAAAGCATAATTGGTTTGACTTTCTGATTAAATGCAAAGCCCAGATTCACAATATAGCACTCTCAACTTCAAACACGCATTTATATTGAGTCTAATATTCAATAATCCAAATAATCATATTTATATAATTAATAAAAATGATAATTTGTTCAATTTTCACGTAACTAACTCACACAGCATCCACATTGAATTAATCCAAAGCTCTCACACACACACTCCCAATCACCGATGCATATGTATGCATTTGTATTTGTATGTGTTTGTATGTTACTTAGAGAGACTCTCACATTTAGGCTAATCTCTTGCGTTGAGTCAGCTGAGGCTGCAACTTCGTTGCGTTTAATGTCATTTAGAGTGAAATAATGTTAATCGCATGTCCAATTTAATGACTTTTAGCACACCGCTCACAGCTGAAAACAATTTGCATGCATTTGGCTTCAGATCAGCAAATTAAATAAACAACAACAATAAACAAACAATTAAGCAAACACGAATTTTCTACACTCTGCTTAAAGATCTATAGGTGCAAAATCAACGGATATGTCGATGCTTCGAAATTGACTAAATTTATATTCGATTTGAAATATTTTTTTCTTTCAAATTAAATTAACAAATTTATCTTCCTAGTATTTTTTTCAAAATATGCAACATAAAATATGTGCAAGAGAAAATTAACATATGAAAATTTCTTATACACCTTATTTTATAATTAAAAATTTAAGTGTTTTCATCTGTCAAGCAGATGAGCAAGTTGTAATGCCCTTCGTAAGAGCATAGGAAAAAACTTTAATTAAATTGCCGCGCGCATTGAAATTGAATTGAAAATCGGTTTTGTTGCGCTTTTTTATGTCATGATTACGACGCTGCGGGGCGAGCAGAGAAATGTGAAGAGATGGGAGGAGTAGGAGCAGGCAAAGGCGATGGCGACTCTTTGCTGGCAATCGGGCTGAAAGATCTGTTTTGACTTTGGCCAAATAAGCATTAAATCTCACAGTTTTGGGCCAACGCTAACGAATCAATGTGATCGCCGCAGTTTTGCGACGATGCGAGACAAAAGCGAAAACGTAAACGAGACCAACCCCGAAATGACACAGAAATCGACATCGAAACCGAAACCGAAACCATATCTTTAAAACCCAAACTCAATGGAAACCTGGAAGGCAGTTGGAGCTAAAGTTAAAGTCGGAGTTGAAACTGAAGTTTAAGTTGGGATTGGAATTGGAGTTGGAAAGAGAATTTGGAATTGGAGTTTGTTGCGCTTTGATGTTCAACGTCGTTGTTGTTGTTGTTGTTGCGGCGCGTTCTGATTTGAATTTTTATGCATTTTGACAAGGCTCCAGGCGAGTCAACCAACAACCAACAGTTTGAAGCGGCGTGTGGCCAATGTTGTTGTTGTTGTTGTTCGTTGTTGCTTTCGTTGTTTTGCCAGTTTAAAGAACGTTTCATTTGTCTCAATCAGCAATCAAAATGAATGTATTTGTTTTTTTTTTCTTCTTTTTATTTGTCTTTGAGCTGCGCGCTTTGATCTTTGACTTAACATGGTTTTTCAATTTTCGAGCATAACTTTTTATGACTCTATTCATTTAACTCTATCTCGCTCTCACTCGCTGTCTGTCAGCATCTATGCTCTGAATTAGACTTGGCTTAACTCCATAATTAAGTTACAATTGTCAATTGTCGTTATGCCAACATAATCAGACATATCAGTATCTTCAACTATTCTCTTCTTACAACTTTACTTGTCTACCCTTTGGAGATGTGAACACAACAATTTGTTAATAAATTTAGCTTGCTTGAAATATGTACATTTCAATTGTCAACTAACCTTAATAATTTATTCATCATTTATACTAGCGGCCACAAAGAACTACATATCGATGTAAATTTTTAAGGCAATCGACCTCTTATTTCAAGTCAATTGTAAGTTCATTTCAATTTGGATAAGATAAAAAACCTGAAGCTATTTCCTTCATATTATGCAGTATTTTTCATATTATCTGTCTATTTCATAAATTTAATTTTATCAGAAATGAACAATCTTCCATCGACATTCTTTGATATCAACCCAATCAATAATCATATTTTTTAATGCTTCCCTTTTTTTATATGGTTAAGTACTGATTTGCAGTTAACACTTTGTGCATTTGTGCAATTTGTGATTCCCACGAATGCGAAACGCGTCCACTTCACCAATCCAATCAAAATCAAAAGCGAGTGTCACATTTAACTTGAGGCTCAAACATTCAAGATGACAAAAAGCCAACAAGTTCGCTTTGCACTTAAGAAATCTGATAAAGAAATATACAATAAAAACAACAGAAAAGAAAAGTTAAGAACTAAAGGGAGCAGCATTTCATCCGCTTCTCTTCCCTTCTCTACCCTTCTCTTCCCCTCAATTTGTCCTTCTCGTTGCACTCGTCACGTGAGTTTTAACGCAAAACGCTTTGAACGATTGAATGCATCTCCGATCTGAAGTTTCAAGTATCAACCAGCACGAGCTAGAGATGCGCAAAGTTTCATTTTCCAAGATACTTCAATCTTAATCCTAAAGAAGCCAACAATTTAGAATTAAAAAAAAAAAAACAATAAACGAAAAACGTGCAAGAATTGCTTTTTATCTGTATTATCTGTAATATAAATAGCACAATATTCAAGAACTGAAAAACCTAAATATTCAAAATAATACAAGAAATTTTTAAAAAATTCTAAAAAAAAACATTATCTATGTTTTCATAAAATATTTTCAATATTTAGTAAAATTTAAATTTTTTAAATTTACCATTGATGGTTCAAGCCATACAAAAATTTTAACTTCAGATTTAAATTTAATTATTATTCACAATACTTATATCAGGAATTATGCTGCAACTTAAAATATTAAATTCTAATGTATAGAATTCTTTTTTTGCGAAACAAATCATTATTTTAGTATTCATTTTACACCCATCTGAACCGCTAATGCTGGGTTCTGTTCTGGATATCTTGTCCAAAATATGGTTATAAACAAAAGTAAACTTCAACAAATTAATTGTAAAATTGATATCATAGTTATTCATATTATTCATATTGTTCATATTCATGTTGGTTAGCAATTGAAAGATTTAAAAAAATTAAAGAAGCATTATACTAATAATAATCACTAGCTAAAATTAATTTTGTTCAAAAAGTCGTGCTTTTGAATGTCACGACGCACACACACACCCAGCTCTAAAATCAAAGTTAGCAGAGTCAAGCGCGTTAAGTCGACTGCCGACTGCAGAACTGAAGACTACCGAGACTGGGTGAAGGAGGGGGGAGACGGGCGTGTTGCAAGGGGCAAGATGTGAGCTCGGATCCTCCTCATCTGCGACCACTCAAAAGAAGTGTCACACACAATCCGCTTGCATTTTGGCATTTGTCAACTTTCATGCGCTGCGCTACGCATGCGCAACAACAGCAACAACAAGTTGCAACAGAGTGAGAGACAGGGAGAAAGAAAGAGAGAGAGCTGCAAAAAACAGTGGCGGCATCGACTGTTTAAGCCGCTTGTGGCTGCCTCTCGCAGCGGGCACTGCTCACATTTTGTGTCCTTTATCTAAAATGCTTTTTGCGTAAATTGCGTATTGAGTTTAAATTAAATTTGCCAAGATTAAGATAAGGAATTGCAGTTTGAACTCGCAACGGCAGCAACAGTTGCAGTCGCAGTTGTTGTTGTTGTTGTTGTTGTTGCTGCCAGGGGATTGCGATTGGGATTTTAGCTGCATTTGCTGCGCATTGGCGCGTAACCAAAAAGGTGTCTTAAACGTTTTCTTCCAACGGCGAACAGGAGCGGAATAAAAGGCAGCAAGCACATCTGAAGAGCAGCAGCAAAAATAGAGACAGAGACAACAAACGAGAGAGCGAGAGAGAAAGACAACGACGGAGACGGCGACAGCGACAGCGCGAATTCACTTAGAAAAGATCGATGGGAATGTTGCATGCATGTTAAATGAGTGTGAATAAGTTGAATAACTGAGTGAGTGAAGTGAGTGAAGTGAGTGCAGTTCGCGGCAGCAAGTGAATTAACAGCGGCACCACATAACGGCACTCTTTGCATTTCGCATCAATTTTTTCATAAGATTTGAAAAAAAACTAGTGCTCAAATTTGTATCCTTTATATTTATATTTATTCTTATATTGTTAAGCGTCTCCACCGAAAAAAAGAACACTCTCTAAAATCAAGACATTCATCTTAAATATTTTGTTCTTGAAATAAGAATATTTTAAGACCAAATTTCTAAAACTAAGAATATTATTCTTTAAAAACTCTTTAATTCTGTAAATAAGAATAAAAATCTTAGATCTTAGATATTTTTCTCTTAAAATAAGAGCAAAAATCTTAAAATTGTTCTCGGCTCATTTTTTAGACCAAAGTTTTTAGTTCTGAGGCAAAATCTTGAGTTTAGATCCTTTTTTATGTGTATTTCATTACATAATAAGTACAGGGTGTCTTACAGTCGAGTGGACTCGACTGGAGGCTTTTTACTACTCAGTTATCTCAAATTTCATTCACTACATAAAATACAAATGAAAATGATTACGAATACAATATCCATGAATTAAAATTCCGTTTTATTATCAAAATCAAAATCAGTGAAGCAAATCCTTAAAACACTTAAAATAATCATTAACTTTAATAATAAAACTCTGAATGATTACGGTGCCTGCTGATTTCATTTAGTTATGTGTATATATATATATATATATATATATATATATATATATATATATATATATATATATATATATATATATATATATATATATATATATATATATTGATAGCCGAAATATACACATTTAGTATTCACGGGTGCATTCACTGTTATCAACCTGCCACAGCAGCTACTGCAAGTACGCAGCTGAAAATGCGCTTGCCACAAACTTCGATCTACCCACACACACACACACGCACACACGCACTCTCGACTTCTAATTAGTGTGACCGTGCTGCGAGGTTCCACTGTGACTACTACTTGAGTTTTGTGCGCATTCATTGGATACGTTTCTTAAGCGGCGCAACGCACTTCCTATCTGGCACTTAGTGGGGCAAGTTACCTTGTTTATTTACCTCTCGCTGTATGTGTGTGTGTGTGTGTGTGTGTGTGTGTGTGTGTGTGCAACGTTAACGTGTCAAATGTCTCAAAACACTAATCCCCTAAGCAGCTTAAAGATCGCGATGCGTTGCGTTGCGTTGCGGGTCTTAAGGCAAAGGAGGGAGATCGAGAACGACAACGACAACGACATCGAGATCGAGATCGAGATCGAGACGAAGATCGAACTGAAGATCGTAGACGAGGGCAGGGTAGATATAGGTATAGGTATTGGTATAGGTAGCACTAAAGAGGGAGGGAAGTGGAGATGCTGCTGCTGCTGCCTGAATGTCTGCTTGACCGTGGCAAAGACCGAATGATCGTTCGAATGATCGTCACTTTGGCAGTTCAACAATTTCTTACACATTTCATTCATCAGTTTGTTGGCTTTTCTATTTGTATTTGTATTTTTTTTTTTGCTTTCTCTTAACTGTTTTACACGACGGCTCGTTGATCTCTTTATTGATATCACTTTTGATTTTCTGTCGTTCGATTTGATAAGTTGTCAGAAATCATAACAGGCCATAAGTAAAGCCGGGGCAAGTAACATAAGTAGCCCCCGGATTGCGATTTAAGAAGCGAGAAGAAAAAAATAAATTGAGCCGAGACTGGAAAAAATAAAAAAAAAAAACAGTTTGGTAATTGAAAAATGATTTCTAATATGCACGAAATTAATCACATTTTGGATTTGTTGCCGTCGCCGTCGCCGTTGCCGTTGCCTCGACTTGCCCCGCGGCATTGATCGCCGCTTTGAGCGACAGCGACGACACGACAGTAGCCAGGGGCGTGGCAAGGGGGTATTAAAAGGGGATATGGGTGGGGGGTATGGGGAATATTCAAAGTCCGAGTGTCGAGTGCTTTTTTGCAGTCGCGTCTGTTGCTGTTGCTGTAGCTGGAAAATTAACTCGCTCATTGGTGTCTGTCAATTGAAATGTCAGAAACGATTTATAATTTCTGTTTCTTTGCCTGCTGCTGCCAACAAGTTTATTAAGATGGGGCTGTTGGCCCAGCTAACGGTGGCTGGGAGGGGGGAAACTGTGTAAGTTGTATGAGGTGCAGGGCGTGGTTTGGGGGAACCGCAACGCAACTTTATCGAAAACATAATGCTGATAATTGCAAAGGCGAAAAAAAGCGTCAGCTTGATTTCGCATTTATGATTTATTTATACATATTTATATATACTTCGTCTTACACTGCAAACAAATTAAATTAGGTGAATAAATTGCGAACAATAGTGACTCGACTCTGGATACATTGTAAACAGTTCTGGACAGGGAGCGAAACTGTTGTGAGGAATATAAAAAAAAAGTCTTTTAGTATATAAATAATACTCGAAAATTATTTGTGTTTAAATAAATAAAATCAATTATTTACTAATTACAAAAAATAAAAATTTTAAGTTATTTTTAATACATAAATTTTTATTATATACATCGAAAATATTGACTAAAATTGGTTTTATTTAACCAGTCTTTAATAATAATTTATATTTTCTAAGTTATATTTTAAAGAGTTATTCAAGACTTTTTAAAAAAATTATTTTAAAGACTTTATTGATCCTAATTCAAAAATCACAATCTTTCAATACTTTTATTTATTTCGTTTAGAAATCTTAAAAAAAACAAAAAATGGCTTAAGTTGACATTTTCAAAAATGTTTTCAACACTATTTTTATTATAAAAGCCAAGCTTTGATGCATAGCGAAGGAGACGAAAAATGGAAGTCATGTTTGACTCCATCTTGCGAAAGTCTGCGAAATGTGGCGAGTAATTTGAATGAAAATATTCTTAGACCATAATAAAATAATGTAGTTTTCCATTTTAGAAATAATTTTGACATGTTACTATCATTTTATTTATTTTACAAAATTTATTAGTAATATGTAACGCGTTATCGCAAACGTGACAAGATTTCCACCTAGTTTGTTCCAAGAATTTTTTTATCAAAGTGTATTCTTTATATCGAAAACAGCTTGTACAACTTGTTTTAAATTAAACATAAAATATTTTTCATTGTATTGAAATGATTCATGCTACAATCTTACTTTGTGTAATCGTTAGAATACAAACGGTCCACTTTGGAAGTCAAGAACATGTAGAATCTATATGTACATCCTATTGAATTTCTTCTGGCGTATATTGCTTAAATAAATAACTTGAATACATTTTTAGAAGAAATTTTCACTAGATGTGTTTTTGATCAATTTAACGTTTTTTTGGCGAGGGGACCTTTCTCTGGAAATGCCCATATATGTTATATATTTATATTTTTAATACGATTGAAATTAAGTAAAAAAATTCAGTTTATTAATTTATTCTTATGCAAGTTAAATGTTGAATCTTTTTTATCATCTTAGCAAATAATTTTTTTTTAACTTTGTCTAATATATTGCAACTTTTAAATCCATTTTTGATGCGTCTCAAAGCTCAGTGTAGCTGCAGATGGAGAGGAAGAGTCACATAGAGAGAGAAAGAGAGACAGAGATAGAGAGAGAGGAGATCATTAAGCAAAAGTTGGGACTGTTGTCAGGTTTGACACTTTAGCATACAACCGACATATGGAATGGCTTAACGAATATTGACAGCACGCCTAAAAGTGGCCATTTGAAGAGCACAAGACGCAGTCGCAGTTTCAGATGCAAATTGCAGATACAGATACAGATACGTTTAATGGTATGGATATGGATTCGACTTCGGATTGCGGATGCACGCAGCATACATGGAGAATTACAATCAGGCAGCTTAAGTGTTGTCACTGTGTGCTTTCTGCTGGTTAGCAGGGGATGGGGAGGGGGGCAGTGGGGGGGGGGGGCGGATGTAGTCATGGAAGCTGTGATATCAGGCTGGCGGATTGAGGCACAAAATGTGTGACGGTGTTAATGCCAGTGCTCAATTATGGCCAGTGATAAAATCGATTGGTTCATTTAAATTGGCTGCCTTTTGATAGATTCGACGCGAAGTATGCAATGATTTTTTCCTTCTTCTTATAAATTGAATAGTCGAGGCTTTTTCTGTGTCTTCTTTTGGCCACATTGATAGGAATAAGAAAAGAAGCCAGCAAGTGGACATAAAATAATCATAATAATTTATATATAAATGTCAGTCAATGGAAATGTATCCCAAAAGAAAATAGAAGAAGCAATTGACGAAATTAAAAAAAGTGATAAGAAAACGGAAAAAAATAAAATCTGAAAGAAAATCAAATTTTCATTCAAAGATTAAATTTATATTGTGAATCGAAATATTTTATTTACTTGTTTAATAATACAATTGATAAAATAAATTATATGAATTTTCTATTTTGTTAAACAACAATTACTTGAGTAACTGTAAGTGATCTGCATCTACATATTTGTGGGATTGCTTACATCAGCGGCAGGAGGTACAGTAGGCAAAAGTATCTCATAGATGCGCAGCTCTGACTCGTGAATAAACTGGTGTAAAATGTTATGCAAACAATTTACAAACAATTGTGGGGCAGATCGCATGAGAGAGCCATCAACTGCAACAACAATGAGAGTAACAACAAATAAAAAACAACAACAGTAATGTTGCATTTACATATGTATGTACAATGTGCATTATCACAACAGTTCGCATCAGCGATTGATGCAAAAGCCGCAAGCTGCAAAATTAACAGCGAATTAAGCGTTTTCTTTCGGGGCCACCGGTCGAAGCTTAATTAGTTACAATAGATTAAATTTCAAAGGAAATTTGCAACCGCAGCAGCAGTAGAAGCAACAACAACAATACGAACTTACTAGTTGCATCAACAACATCAAGAACATAAGTATTCTACAGTGCAGTGTGCTCGACTGTGAGATTCTGATATGTTAGGACACTAATTATAAACTATTTAAAGTTATGTAAGACCTTAACATTATTTCAAAGGGACATATAATTCGAAGGTCAGAGCCAGGAAATTTTCAGTACTTATTGCGTTCTTGGGGTCATATGTGGTGATGAGGTTTTTTGGAAAGAAAACGATCCTAATCTTAAAAAAAGATATATTTCCATTTTTTACAACATTTCAAAAATTACTGCACTCTTATTTAATTTTAAGATGGTACCTTTTGTAAGGAGACCCTGTATTAAGCAGCTATAGCTAATCCGACCAATACGAATTATCTATTGTATGAAACCAAACATAATTTGTGGGTCCCAAAGTATGACGTCTCTAAGAGCCAAAGCTGGGCAAAATAATAAGTACACTCTTTTTTCTACTATAAGAGCTATTGTAAGACAAGTCTTCATATTTAAAAAATAAATTTGGAAAGGTCATTTAAATTCCGATTGAATGATGCAAAACTTTCCTTAACCCATTAGGTACTACTTTTTTAATTTTTTCGATTTTAAAAAAAATGTTTGAATGCAGAAAAATTCTTCAATCAATAAGAGTGACTGCAAATAAATTTCAAAAATATTTTCGCTGGCATTTTTGTATAATTTTTTTTAAAATTGCTTAAAATTGCTTAAAAATGAAGAATAAGTGAATTTTAAGCAATTATCAAAAAAATATAAAAAAAAATAGCGAAAAGATATTTAAAAATATATATTTGATATATAGATGTTTGATTTGGTGACCTTTTTATTTGATATATTGATTTTTGCAGTTTCTATTTAAATTGATTAAAGAAACTTTCTGCATAAATTCGAAATCTTCAATGGGTACATAATTGGCTATGAAAAGTTTTGTATCATTCAATCGGATTTTAAATGACCTTTTATGTTTTTTAAATATGAAGACTTGTCTTACAAAAGCTGTTATAGTAAAAACAAGAGTGTACTCATTATTTTGTCCAGAGGTGTATGTACGCACAGAGAAATGATGCTGATAAAATGTAACCAACTTTCAAAGCGGTTTACAGAGATGCCTCATGCAGCGTGTTACATGCATTGCCACTGAGATATCCGACTCTTGTTTATTTACCGAGGTACAGGGTATAAAAAGTGCAGCAAGGCCGTCTGTCTTCTGGTACTCGCCAAGTATGACTATGACTAATTAAGAGCGCTTGCATTCACAACCACAATCACACTCAGACCCACATTCACACTCACACTCACACTCACAGTGAGAGGCAACCACTCTCGTCCGCTCATTAGCGGTGCATACAGTTTTGCACCGCTGCAAACTGAGAGAGAGCCGCACCATGAGCATGAGCATGAGCATGAGCCTGACCATGGCCTGGGTCGTACTCGCAGCTAGCCAAGATTCGAGGGTCCAAGGTAAACTCGGACTCGAGTTGCAAGTGGTGCGGACTGAATTAAATTGCGGTGGCGTCAGTTCATTACAGGTGGTTGACTTTTATGCTGTTCGCTGTTCGCTGTTCGTTGTTCGTTGTTCCCGTTGCCCGTTGCCCGTTGCTGCCTGCTCTCTTCTGGCCAACTGCCGCTCAATGCGTCGCGTCGCGTCGCGTTGGCTTGTTAAATGTCTTGACTCAGTTTTTTCTCTTTACTTTTTTTTATACATAAGTATATTTCTTTTTATTTTTTGCCTGCTTTGTTTTTTTGTGAAAAATTTACGAAGCGTTAACGAAGCATTAAAGCGCGCATTTAACAAATTTACTTAAAACTGCATAAATTTTCAGTCTACAGCGGAAGTTGCTGGCATCGTCGTCTCTGCTGGCGTCGCTGCTGCGCATGCGCAGTCGCAGTCGCAGCAACGTCTGCAAGGAGAAGTAAGCAGGAGGAGGAAGAGGAGGAGGAGAAAAGCGAGAGCCACAGTCAGCAGTCAGGTGAGTCGCCCCATCGTCATTTTCACGTCGTGCTCATTTTAATTTCATTGGTTTGCCGCATGTGCTAATACGAGTACTGCCAACATGCTAATGCTGGCCAAGTTTGCAGATCATTTTGTCGTTTAATCGAGAGCAATTTATTAATCTAACGCTCTATTAGCGCAGCAATCAAATTGATATTAATAAGGAAACTGCAGTTGATATTTAGAATTGCCACAACATTAAGTATTATTCAATTCAAGTGTTTAATAATAATACTGATGCGAATGACAATGTTAACTCAATTTAATTGATAATGCAATCTATAGTATAGTGTTAAATATATTAAGTGAATATGTCTATAAGAAATATTAATACCATTAATCAATCTATTTTAATGCTGCCGCTAATACTTTACTATAGTTTTAAAATGTGAAAATAGAGTTAACATAATAATATATACTTATATTGCAAGGAGGGCTATAAGTAAATTCTAAATACTATTTAGCACCTCCAATCAATTTATGTTAATCAATGTTAATTTTAAGCGATTCTATACGAACTCGGTAAACAGTATTGTGGAGACACTATAAGTACTCCAAGATCGGACGGGCAAGGAAGCTAAAATGCAGCTCTAAAACAGAAATCCACTTGGAATTAAAATTATTAAACAGAACTTTTCGAGCTTATTACACAGAACAATCCAGCTTATAAGGTTGCCTCAAAGGTAGTTCGAATTACAAGTAAATAGTTTCTTCTAGATATAGAAAAAAGAGGTACAGAAATTAAAAGCTTCAAGACAATAGATGAAGCCTGTATTGTGTGTTCTTCTTAAGAAATATTTCTGATTCAAAAATATTCGGTTTTAACCAGGTTTTAATGCACAAAAAAATATTAAAAGGAAGATTCTAAGTTTGGTTGCACAAAGTGAACTGAAGCTACTCTGTTAAAGAAACTTTCAAAGGGATACTTGATTTTCATAATTATGACTTGAGATCTCTGATTAGGTGCTGAACTATTCACATATTTAATGTTGCCTCCACTATGCTGTATTAAGAGTGTGTACTATGATTACGGTAAGGTAAATTCTATTCGGAAACTACTTGAGTTATTCACAGATCTTCAAAGATATTTATAATTATAGACAGCGATCTCTGATTATGCGCTGAACCGTCTATTTAAATAGCTGCTTATCTAAGTACAAATGTTAATATGCATATTTATAATTTGACTATGTGATTAATAGTCTTTAAGGTAGAACTCCGACGTCTGCGGTGGGGGAGGGGTCAAAGTTCGCTGAGGCGGAAAAAATGAGTAGCGAGCAAATAATAAGATCTAAAATTCAAAATGCGCCTTGAGAAACTACAACGGTTCGTTAAACGTTAAATGTTGTTGCCAAAAACCAAAATAGGGCAGAGAGCCAAAGTAAAAAGAAGAACAAGTGTTCTACACAAAAAGAAGAAGCAGAAGAAGAAGCAGAAGAATCAAAGAACCGAAAAGCCGAGAAACCAGAAATTCCTCCCGCCCAACAGTTGCTCATTACATTAACTGAAGCGCGTCTATTATTAGCACATTATTCAAATGTTGAGTGGTTGGCCTGGTCAGTGGTTGAGTGGTTCAGTTGCTCAGTTGCTCAGTTGCTCAGCGGTTCAGTATCAGAGAAGAACGAGCAGTGGTAGTAGGTGAAAAGTGGAATGTGCTTCTTGAATGATTTATTGTAATTTGGTCTAAGAGTTATGTTCACACCAACCCCGTCTTGAGCATTCTTGCATTTAATCTAATCTTAACCTTGTTGTTTTTGGGAGTCCAAACTGGATAGAAGCAACTCTCCATTGGGGGTGGATCGTCTTTGGGTCTTTGGGTCCGTCCGTTCATCTTCCACTGTCCATATGCAAATTAATGACAAATTAAGGTATGTGTTTTGCAGCGGCCTCTGCGGCGCGTTAATGAGCCATTTTCGGCTCAAGACCCAAACTAAAAAACTAAAAGAAGAAGTTATATATGAGGAGAGCACCTAGAATGGCAAGAAGAGTTAAAAGGGTGGACCCCTTATCTAGCAGCCAACTCAAATTGGGTGTGAGAATAAATTTCTCAGTTTTACGAGTCGTTCGCTCCGGCGTTAATAATGGGCACTCAATTGGGTTTTAAAGCCGTCGAACAAAGACTAGACGTCGACTCTAGATGTCGAAACTCTGCTTCTACTATGATCTTCTTCGTTGTCCGTTAGATTTTTTATTCAAGATTAATTGTTAATTTTTTATTGCTGGTCTCATTTTAGTCTCTCTCTCTCTCTCTCTCTCTATCTCTCTCTCTCTTTCTCTAGGGCCCGAAAGAAATTAAGTTGAGTTTAAGTAGTTTTTATTTTCGGCCATTCGAGGCGAACGAACGGAAATGTTATCGCCCAGTAAAGTACCATAATTTGTAGTCATAAATCTTTTAATCTAAACACCAAATAAAATACAATTTGGGCATAATAAACCTGTAGGAACGTTCAGCTGCGATAGAAAGCCGACGATTATACCGAACTACACACCCAAAACTATCGAATCTAAATAATATGATCGGGAGAATGGATAAATTGAGACTCAGGCGCAGATTCGATAAACGTTTTTCAAATGAAATTGCGTGGGCGATCGTTAAAATCGAAATAAATAAAAAAAACCTGATTTAAACCGATTTACTGTTAGCCCAGTTGTAACAAATTAGCAAAGATATAGGACAGAAATGGTTCTGATCAAATGATAAATGGTTAATCTAAAGCAAATTAAGTAGGGAGTGGCAAGAAGATACTGCTGAATACTATGAACATATGGAATAAATTGAAAGAGTCAGATTCAGAATATATGTATTATAATCATTATTTTGGGGACTGAAGATTAGAGACAATAAAAGTGGAAAGTTGTAATAAGTCATAGTTGAAATAATTTAAAATTATATAAATAATTACAGCGAGACTCAGACCGATATTTGTTTATCTATATAATAGGTATAATCTTATATAGAGATCTATTTGAAATTACTTACTGATAGAAAGGGTTTCTAGAGATGGCGAGATACTTATCCAGATAATGTTAAGATCAATAAACATACTGTTACTCTTTTTGGGTAAATAACTGTTTGCAGAGTAAACAGTTTAATTATAAAGTGGGGAGTAAAGAATTGGAGATATATGTATATGTATAATCGCGCTTATATGTACATATGTATGTATATGAAATCGCATGCGAATTGAAGCCGGCAAAAAGCCAACAAGCCATCAAATTAAATTCAAGAAAAAACGGCGCGATTATTAAAAAAGTTTTTAATTGCTGTATGTCGTGCCGAGATTGCCCCAGCAATAACATCAAACATCAAAATGCAACCAAAGCCACAGCAACAACAACAACAACAACAACAGCAACAACACGCAAAGTTTGGTACTTGCCTTGAACGGTCCGAACATTTTTGTGTTAAATGCGATTAATTGCGATATTATATTCTTATGTAATCGTAAACGTAATCATAGTATGTAGTAAAAAACGCTACACAAAACGTAATGGAAGCCACCCAGACCCAGAGAATACTGTACTGTGGTTACGGCTAGGAGGAAAAGGGGCCACTTTGAATGCGAATAACTACATACGTAAGTAAACGGGAAGTTCGGTGCAGTGAAGCTTGCGTTTAACGACTGCTTCAACGCCTACACGAAGAGTTCCGAATTGAAAAATTAGACTATAGTTTTTGTAGAGCTCTACACATAAAAAAAATTAGAGTAGAGGAATTTTAAAAAGGGAGACTTAGATAGAGGATAAAAGGAGAGAGATCTCTCTGTACATTCTAATTTCAAAAGTGCTTGTTTTTATTTAATTTAAAAGCTTTAAATATATAAAGAGAGTGTGGTAAATATTTACCATTATAGAATATAATAATTAAAATACATTTCAATTTTGATATGAATTCATTATATTAACATATTAATATAATAAAAAAACATAAATTTATTTTGTATGTTATAGAATCAGTTTCTTGAATACTTTAAATTACCTATGGACATTTTCCGAAAAGTTCAACCAGGACCAAAAGTTTAAAGTGCATCAAAAAATAATAAAATAATTTTTTTTTTTTTTTTTATTTGACAACCTCATATATGTTGTTTATTAAATTAATAATTTTTGCATTTCTTTATCTTGTTTTCAGTACAACTTTTTTGTTCACGAGGATGCAGCACAACAATTTTTAAAAATTTTTTAAAATTCATAAAAAATTGAAACAAAATATTTCAATCTTGATAATTTTGTTTGACAATTTTCAATAAAGTTTAGATAATTTCAATGCAAATCATTGCCGACTTAATCACACACAGAAAATATATGTTGTATTATAAATGTCGCGTGTTAATCAATACTTCAAATTATATTTCAACATGATAACTATTTATAGAAAGTAATTGGCTTTAAATATTATTATGTTTTTTGCAGATTTTAAATTTTGTTTATATTTTTTATATACATTAGAAATGTAAAATCGACGGAACTTGCCTCAAGCTATAAAAATAAAACTATCGAAAACTGAAAAGAAGACAAATTTGATCTTGAGTCGTAGGTTTTTTTTTTTTTATCTTTAATGGCTTTCGATTGTTGCTTGATTCTGCAATTCTACAATTGATTGTTGCCTAGTTTTGATATTGCATAGTTCAACGATTTTGTAATACATTAGTTGAAAAGTTAATGAGCTAATTTTTTTAATAGATATTAATCAACAATTATGATATTGTAATTTATTTGCTATATATTACCGTTACATTTAACTGACTTTGCAGAGCACTAATGAGTTGCTTTTGGCTAACCGTGTACAAATTTGCACTTCCTCCTCATATTTTGGTGTTGTTGCCAGCTTTTTTATTCTCTAATTTAATTTTAAGCAACGCTCTTTGCGACTTTCAATAAAACTTTGCTGCCGTGTTGCTGTCTCAGTTGTTGTTGTTGTTGTTGTGGTTGTGGTTGTTGTTGTTGTTGTTGGTCTGGGCAGGGGACTGCACATGCAACTCTGCTTTATGACTCATGACAACATGCAACATGACGTTTCGATGCGTTTTGTGGCCCAAGTTGGACTCACTAACTAACTGACTGACTAACTGACTGACTAAATAAACTTCTTTCTGCCTCTCTTTCTACCTATCTAATTATCTGTCTTTCGCTCTTTCGCTCTTACTCCAACTCTGTTCTTAAGTATACGATAGTTTAAACTCTGCATTTATTTAATGGTCTTCTAATGAAACACAGAAGCAAGTCTTGCGATCTCTTTTGCTCCTCCCTTTCTCTATATCTCCATCTATCTTTGTATCTTTATCTGTGTGTGTGTCTGTACCTCTATCTGTATCTGTGTGAGTGTGGAGCTGAGGTTCGTTGACTCTTTGTTTGTTCGCTGTTATAATTGCCACTAAAAATGTCAGGTGCTAAACGCTATCAGCCAAGTAGAACCAGCTAGAACATAACGACAAAATTATAATGACAATAAAAACAAATTTACAGATTTCCATTTAAAATGCACGAGACACACACACACCCAAGCACATAAACACAGGCAGACAGACAATATAGTGAAATTAAATGTAGGTACCAAAAATTAGTATCGCGTTTTTCTATCTCTAAAACAGAATGCGAGCAAAACAAAAGAGATAGACGCATTTTTTTTATGGGTTGTCGAGTCGCAGGGGAGGTGCGAGGTGCCACAAACCCCATTTGATACACACCACTAACCACAGCAACACCACTGCCACTAGCACCACTTCCATAGACCGGAAGCGATGCTTATCGGCCCAGTTTCAGACCAAGTTCCAGTCCCATAGCCAGTCCCAGTCCCAGTCTCAGTCCCAGTCCCAGTCTAAAGTGCTCTACAGAAATGCAAGCCATTTGGGGATTTGGCAAAAACTTGCTCAAAACTCGGCGTCATATGGTATTACTCTCATTTAAGAAGTATCAGGGCTGTCGGAGAGACTTAACAACCTACATTTTTGGGGTCTGATATGTATGACTTTAGTCCAACTTTTTTATATGGCTTTGAAGTGAATTGTCGTGTCTTTAGAGCTCCCAACTTAGTTCAAGATCCTATTTGATTTCTACTCTTAAAAAGATATATGAAGAACTAATAAAAGAATTATTTGAAAAGATCTTGAAGAAAAGTATAATAACTGACAACTCAGTTTAGGATTCACTTTGTTGGATAGAGAGATTCTTAAATTTTTATATTTTGTAAAAGTAATTAAGTTTAAACTCTAAAAATGTTAACTAAATGATAACTTCAATTATTTACTTTAAACTATCCTTACGAAGTATCGGTATGGTGTAATTTAAATAATTATAAACCCACACTTTGTGTTTTTTAATCAGTTGTTCTCCATTTAAAAGTTAATTTCGTATGTAGATTAATTGAATGGTTTTTGAATAGGTAGGCCATCTAAAAGATATTTAAATTTACTAGGATTTATTTTCTTTCTAAAATATCTATCATAGTAAAATATCAATAAGAATCAACAAATAAATATATATATTTTTTTTTGTTGAAAATAATTAACTAAGGTTTGAAAAAGGATCAAAATAAATTTTTAGATTGCCTAAGATTAATAATTCGGAACGAGCTGCTAAAAGGAATGTTTTCTTATCACTGGGTCAAATGTTGTTTGTTGAGGGCATTTCGAGTGCGGAGTGAATGAAATTTGTTTGGACTACCTAGTTGTTGTCGTTGTTATTGTTGGCCTGTTAAACAATGCGATTAAAATATTTAAATTCGTTTTGGCGAGTGCGAGAACATTTCTCGAACTGCGCCTGCGCGCCTGATAAATGAGACAGTTTCCATTTCCCATTTACATATAGAACGAATGCTGAGAGAGGGGACCAAAACACTGAGAGAATTTCGGTGACTTTGGGAGGGTGTGTATTGAGAGGGGCAGGGGGCAGGGGACGGGGGACGGGGGTTGAGGTCATGAGGAGCAAGGGTAGATAAATGTTGCGCTTCGACGCTCGTTTAATTGTTCCTGTCGCGCAAATTGCGGTTCCTTGCACTGCCGTTTCCACTGCCACTTCCACTGTCACTTCCACTGCCACTTCCACTTCCAATTCCATTTCCACGAACGAACCTCCAACTCAAGCTCAGTTTGCGTGTCATCCGCTGGCGTTGACGCTGCTATCGAGCAATTATTTAAATCACTAAACAAAACTTAACCAACTGTTAAAATTTAAACTAAAATGCATTTAACTGTTTTGGCTGTTTTGTCAACAAACTGCTGTCATCATCATCATCATCATTGTCATTTTCATCGTCACTATCATAATCATCATCATCATCATCATTAACATTATTGTGATCATCATGTACACCTTCCTGTCACTGTCACTGTCACTGTTTTCTGGTTCTCCACTCTGTTGTTTCAATCGTTGTCGTTGTTCTTGTTGTCGTTGTCGTTGTCGTGTTGTTGAGTCTGTCAGCACTTTTGACGCAATTAACTCAACACACACACACACCCACACACACGCACACATATAGTGCATAAGTGCTCATAGTTGTTGTAATGATATTTTGAGTGTCATTTCTGACAAATCCATATATCTAACCATCTTCATAAATGTAATTATGAATGTACACAAAGATATTGTATTCTACAAATTCCTGCAAAATTGGCATTAATGAAATAAAAACTTAACAATTTTCAGGATATATGTAATACATGTATATAATATAATAATATAATATACATATGTAGATACATAAAATTATTGTGCTTTTTTGACTATTAATTTTTGTACCTGATAATTTTCAGGATTCAAAATTGACAAATTTACTTTTCTATAAAAAGTATAGATTTTTTCAATTTTCGAGCTTTTTTAAATTTGTATCTAAAGGGCCGAAAGGGATTAAGATTTTAAGAGACTTTACGCTAATTTTGGTGCCTTTTCTCCTATAGTTTCTGAGGCTCACAGTCGTGGATAGATAGTCAAACAGACAGACAGACGGACATCCCTATATTAATTTGGCTCTTGATCCTCATCAATATTGCGTTGCCATTTTTCACTGAGGCTAATTATATTTAATGAAAATTAGTAGTATTAATTAGAACGGTTGGCACTGTTTTCTTTTAACTTATATAATTGTAAAGGAGTTTTGTTTTTTTTCATCGGGTGAGTTACTGAAGCTCAAGATTAATCTGATGGCCATAAATTCAGTCTTGCCACATTTCTTGTAGACCCATCAAGAGGTCTTATGAATGGCCCTCAACAGTTTTCGGCCACTTTTCAAGTGCTCGGCAAAGAGATAAAGAGGGTAAAGAGGGGAAAGGGGAAAAGGCGCTTAGATACATTAACTAGCCTGTAAATAATTGAACACAAAAGCGGCAACAATTTCACGTAATTATCGTGCCACAACTTTTGTATAGTCTCATTCCCTCGCGCTCTCTCTCTCTCTCTCTCTTTGTCTCACTCTAGTCGTATCTGTTGTTGTCCATGTCTAACTCTCCTTGAGGTATTTTGGATTTCGGATTTTGTCGGTGGCGGTGTTTAATGCGTTTTAAATGGTTTCAAAATTTGATATAATTATAATTATAATTATGCCAGTTTGAGTTGGCGTCGCATTGTTCCAGCTGCACGGGTTGGTCGAGTTAGATTTGTATAAGTAGTAGATGCCAAAAAGCGATAAAAGCTTAGACGCAATAATAGACACAACAACAACATGCGTAAAAGCCACAAAAAAAAAGTTATAATGAGACACCCGAGACGCAATTATTTAACAAGCGACAGCCAAGTGAGAGACACAACGAGAGAGAGTAAGAGAGAAAGAGATAGAGCGAGAGAGAGAGAGACAGCAATTGGTCGCACATAAATTAACGCTAATGCAACAATTGTCAATTGTTGTTGTTGCCTCAATTAATTGCCAACAAATCGAGCGCGTGTGGAATCGAAAAAAAACATGTTAGCAGTGAGAATTGAGAAAAGAAGAAGAATAGAGGAATTGGCCAGTGGGCAAAGGGGTTCAGTAGAATTGAGAATTAAAAATGTGGCCGAGTGTCGAGAAATGTGAAATGAGAAACGCAGTTGAGAAACACACTTCCAGTTGAGCGCTCAATTAGCCAAGTCAATTGCCAACAATTGTTGCCGCAGTTTATGAGTTTTTTATGCTAATGCAAAGGATGCATAGATAGCGAGAGACAGTAAGAGAGAGAGAGAGAGAGAGAGAGCTAGCCGTGTCCTGTGCATCATTAACGCCATCAACCAGCTCTCTAATTGTTCTCACGAGCAAATAAAAAAAAGATCATAAAGTTTACAAAAAAAAAAAAATGAAATCAAATGATAAATTATCATGCGGTCGACGTCGCTCAGTCAGCCAATGTCAAATGTAAATGATTATTATTATAATTGTCTACCTCTCTGTCTCCCTCTCCCTCTACCTCTTCCTCTCGCTCACTCTTACCATCTTCCCCTCTGTTTTTCTCTCTGTCACTTTGCTTCCACGTCTGTCGCTGTCTGTTTGACTTAACCAAGCGTGAAATTTATTTAAATTCATTTTTAAGTGTGCGCAAGTTGAGAAAAAAATAAAAAGGGAATAAAAAACCTATATATGTCTATATATTCAGATTCATGAACAACACTAAAAGTTGTAATAATCAAAATAAGTGGCAGAGCACACAAAACGTGATAGCACCCACTGTCATATATTCTCATTCGAGAACTCAAATCATTTAAATGCAAGTGGGTGTTATTTAGCAAATTTAATTTGCTCTTGTATATATCTGTAAGTTGATCTAGACTACGTTTAATTCTATAAGCTCAATAGTCTATTTTCAATTTAGATCAGATCTATATTCAGAACTGATCTATTCTTAATTATCATATTTTTTAGTTCAAGGTCAAATATGTTTTATGCTTTTTATTTCAAACTCCAATCTCCGATCTTTGATCATGGATCGTTCTTTTTTCTAGAAACAAATTCCAGATCTTTGATCCGAATTTGAATGATATTCTCTAAAATTCAGCTGATCTTAGCCTCAAAATCAAAATAAGCTACTATTTGCTTGAGGCTTCAATCTTCAATCTTCGATCTTCGACTTTCATTCAACGATCAGTGATCTTCTCTCTCTTTCAAGCCTCGCACAGTAATTACGGCAGCTCACAGACCTGGCTGGGATCATTTAAGCCGGAAATGCTAAAGCCTTCGTCGTTGTCTCACATTGTCTCATTGTAGGGCGGCCAAGTTGTCATTGACCGAGAGCGTTAAGCTTTGTCGGAAGATTGTTGCGTCGCGTTCATAAACGAATTGGGGATAAGATTGGATGGGTTATGCGATCTGCGATCGGTTCGGGGAATGAAAACGGAATGCTGCGAAAATTGATCATTAAAAGGCCATAGAAGCAAAATGGCAAAAATAATAATAATAAAAACAAGAAAACAGTTGCTTTATGAAAAGCCTTAAAACGTTTTCGTTTACGAGAGGAGTGAATCAAACTGGTCATAAAACAGGGCCTTAATTAGGGCCAATATACACATGTATATATTCGTATGCACTGTGGCAGCCATGATGGCCAATTACAATAACAATTGCAAAATATGCAAAATAACAGTGGCAACAACAACAACAATGATCGCCATATAATTAGGCTAACAACGCGCTGACTTGTTGTTGTTGTTGTTGTGGTTGTTGTAAGTAAATGCAGCTGCGTGATTGGATTAAAAACTGGCTAAAAGGCAAACGGGCAACCAGGCAAACAAAAACCGTGCTGAACAACCATTTCGATCGCTAATTTTTCGCGTTTATCTCATTATTCCACAGTTTTTGATCATTTATCTGTGGGGGCCGAGCGCACCCACTCCCCCACTTCCCCACTCCTTTCACGGCTTCTCTCTCACTCTCTGTCTCTGTCTCTCTCTTTCCCTTAATGGTGTAGATCTATACAAAAGGATCTGCGTTCAATGCATCCAATTAAAGTGGCTCTACGTTCCATCTCAACATCTCTTAGTGGAATGATCGTGCTAAACTTCATTAAATCTTTTTCTTGAAATCGCTTTTCAACTCGTATTTTACCCTTTCTCTCGCTCTCTCTCTCATGCTCTCGCTCTCTATCTCTCTCTCTCTCTCTCTCTTTGTCTATCTCTCTGCTGTTTTAATGGCAATCAACGTGGCTCAGTGCTTGATTATTGGTTGTGAAAACGTCTTTTCAAAAATTTATGCAAAATTGTTAAAAAATGGTTGCTACTGAAATAGTAAATGGGGCCCTCCGTCCAAATGATCGACAACCGATCTGTGGTTGCTCTGCGTGCCTTATGTTTGCCGTTGGGGCATATTTTCTATGCCAATCCTCTTTTCTTTCATCATCGTCTTCTTTCGTCCAATTAACTGAAGAGCTTGAAGCGAAGACGCCTCGTAGAGCCATTTCGCTTAGTTAAATATTGGCTACTGGTTTTCTTCTTTTTTTTTTTTTTTTTTTAATTTGAAGAATGGGAATTTGATTCCGAACTTAGGCTAATTACTTTGTTATAGGACAAACGCCCAACTGTTTATTTTTTGATCTGCATATGCATGAGAAAATTATTGGAATCAATACGTGGTACCATAAGAAATATTGACAAAAAATAATCAAATTATTTAATCTTACTTGGAACGCTCGTTTCATCGACCAAGTATAAATATTATGAAAAATGGAATAAAAAGTGGGAAATGGTTGAAAGAGCGAAATATACCGAAAGGGATCATGACCACAAAGCTAATCATAATTTTTAAGAAATACATATTTCAAATAGTAATTTTGTTAACTTAAACTATGTAAAATATATTAAATCGATCTATTGAACGATTAAAATGGTATGAATTGAAAATAAGAAGTTAAGATACGCAGATCATACATAAATTTCTTGGGAAGTTCGTTAATATATATACGTAGGATTGATGGTATAACATATTCTTAGAACTAAGTTGTGCCAGGTCGAGGATCAGTAAGGTTCAAGATCAATGTCAGTTAAGAAAATAAAGCAAAATATTGTTTCATTGAAGTAAACTTATTTTAAATTGAAGAGCAGAACATTTATATAGAGAGAGTTTTCTGATCTATATCTATATCTACTTTTCATCCCGCCAATATCTCTTCTTCCGCTTCTTCTTGCCGAACATAAAAGTTAACAAACAATGGCAGCCCATAATGCCTTTTGCCTAATTAGAAGGCAAACAATTGAAATTCTTCGAAGAGCCACATTAACCACAAAATGATTCACAATCCAACACGATCCACCGAAGAGGCGATCAATCAATGAATCTTTTTCAGGCAACCAAAAAAAAAATAAAATGTTATCCGTTGGAATATGAGAGTGTATGAGAGTGTGAGTGTATCTATGTGAGCCTAAATGCTTCAACAAAGAATAACTAACGAGGTGTTATAAATAATTATAAAGAGAGACACCTAAACGTGTCCAGATCGATCGATGGTGCGTTAATCTGATAGAAGTGGAAGCTCTTTCAATGATCGAGGCGCTTGTCATTAGAATATATTGTTCGAAAGAACTGAAAGATACGTTTCGATGTCGATTGTTGTTGACTTTATTACTCGTGTATCTCTTAGATACACAATATTGCCATTTCATTGATGATGCCCCCCTCTATCCCCATTCCAATTCCCATTCCTATGGCTCTCTTCACTTTTCTCCATGAATGAAAACTTATGCGTTACTTGGCAATAGGAATCGATGCTGCCACTCGCCACTCGCCACAGTGCTTGCAACAGTTGCCACACGGTTTTTCATTGATCGTTTTCAACGTTTCAATTCGTTTCGACATTTTGCTGCGTAATTTGTGTTAAGTGGTTCCAACCCACTTCAGATACAATATATATTTTTTTTTTTGTTTTTGGTCTTTTCTACAACGCACTCCCTTCCGACTGGGATTTTACTTCCCTCTCTCTCTATCTCAATCGCTCTCTGTTTTGCTCTTTCTCTCTCTCTTTCGCTTGTATATGTTTAATTTTGTTTTATCGCTAGAAAACAAACAGAATAAAAGAAATCGTAGAGTCAAGGAAATTAAAATGCGGCAAACTGTGCATTTATCTCATCATGACACGCCCCACTCTACTGCGCCCCAACAACAACAACCACAACAACAACAATAACACAACAACAACAACAGAACAACAATAAGACAACAACAACAACTTAAAGTTGAGCTTGATCAACACTTTGATCTGCGCCGAGCGATTTTGTTTATTTTTGTTCATAATCGAGCAACTTCGCCGTCGCCTCCCCCGCCAGCAACTCCTCCTCCTCCTCTTCTTCCTCCAACTCCTCCTCCTCCTAGCGATGCTTCTCAGCTTCTGAAATGCTCGCTGCCTTTTGATCAGGCGCGAAAATTGTGCGCCTACCGCCTGGCGATGACGATGACGATGGCGATGAATGACGCTTTGGAGTACGAGTCCGAGTCCGAGTCCGAAACGGAGTCGGAGTCAGTCAAAGCGTCAGCCGGTAGTTGCTACCGACAATGACGAGGGCGTTTGCTCCGATCATCGTCAGCGTCATCAGCATCATCATCATCGGCATCTCGATGATCTTGAGGATGACGCGGCATCCTCAAGATCGGTTAGAAGAGATGGCCTGTCAGTGGCACAATGGCCAATCGGTTCGCTTTGGCTATAAAATACAGAGAGCTCATGGATCAATGATGATGATCAACATCAAGATCATCATCTTCAGTTCAAGAATCAGCAACTGCCTTCTTCACCAGAACGATGATGAGGGATTCGTCAGTTGGCTGTTCATTAGCTTAAATGGTAGCCTGGAATGTGTGAAACTACTTACTTTTGCTAATAGATCACTTATCGATCGATAAGTGCGCAGTCCACTCAATTCAATTATCAGACTTATTGAACTAGTCCATTTGGTTAGAGTCTCTGATTGCTAGGGTATAATCAAGTTCTGCAAATTTGATATGCGGACAGAAGACAAGTCGATCAATGATCTTGAGAATTATCAGGGGCAGTTGTAGGAAACTTGCTGGCGATAATCATTCGCACTTCCAAAATTGGGGTGTGAGTATTCAAATTGGATAATAATTATGTTATCTAATGATGCACTGTGGGAAATGTGTTTATTAAATAAGATTTTATTAGATATTTGACAGATATATTGATAGAGTATCAAGGGTTGCACATTGAATATCTAATTCAATTGAAACTTACAAATGTAAATGATAGCTACATGCATTGTTTCAATTTTAGCTCCGCCTTCACAATTTGAAAGCTAAGCTAATGAACACACTCTCTATTTATGGAGAGTGCTCAAGGTAAACCATGCAATCAAAACAAGATGTGCACTAAATAATTGACCATTTGACTCTAAGATCGACCTAAACTGGACTTTAATGATGTTTTCGATACGAACTCCGACTCCGACTCCGACTCCGATTTCTATGTTCTGTTAGTCTAGGTGGGTCTTTACGCTTCAGTGTGCTCATAAATTGCCCATTTATATTATATTGTATATCAAAAAGTTATAAGCATTTTTCCAGCGAATTCTGTGCCATTCTCTCTTCCCCTTTCTGGCTGTGTGTGTGTGTGTGTGTGTCTCTAATGAAGTTTCTATCGAATGAGTCGCATTTTCTCCCCCATTTGCCCCAGAGTCGAGAGTTTACGAACGGAAACTGGCAATTTGCTAAAAATGACAAATGTCCATATGTATGAAGAGCACAAAAAAATATGAAATATAAAAAAAAATAAGAGCAATAAATGAGTAGAAAAATATTGTTATTTATAACAAGCCCACGACAGCTTTGATACTCACGCACACTCCGATATCAGGCTGATGGGACCTGGAACATGAGGCGGGACAGGGCAGGGCATTGACATTATGCGTTTAGTTACGCACTTATTTGGTACGGCTTGACATTCCCCTTGCATTACATTACATTACATTACATTGTTTACTGCAAAACGCACACGCAATGCATAATTTTGATGCCCAAAGTGCACAATTTAGTGGTCCGCCTCTTCCTCTTTCATTCCCACTTTCAATTCCGTTCCCGATCACGTCTAAAAAATATATAGAGAGCGACAAGTTACTGGCGAGAGCGCTCGACTGTGTGAGACTCTGTACCTTCTTGTTGAAAAGTTAATAGACATTAGACACTCCAAGTAAAATACTGGAATCTTTGTTCCTTTTGAACGCCATTGTTCGATTCTTATAATTATAATAATTTATACAGGATTATCGTATCGTATATGCTATAGCAAAATGGAATACATAATATTTTTTGATTTTTAAAATAAAAGTTGCTACTTTTAACATAAACATCAAAAATAACTCTTATTTTTTATTAAATAAATAAAAAATAAGTGTTATTTCACAACTTTTAATAAGAAATTGAAATTTAACGATTAATTTTGACTTGTTAAAAAAAAATTAAAAGTAATTATTATTTCGTAACTTTAAAATATAAATTTTAAAATAATTGTTAATTTGCAATTTTTATTTTAAAACTTATAACAATTACGGTCCCTGAGACGGACAGATAAATACTTGATGTGGTCTACAAAGCTTTTTTCTGCCTGTTACGCACATATTTTATGAGAAACTCAATAGACTCTTTGTGTTTCATAAGTACACGGTGCAAAAGACAACCGTTCAGCTTTTCTACGATCCACCACAAAGCGATCGCAAACGCTTTGCTTTTTTGCTAAATAAGCACTTTAGGCTTTGTCGCAATGCGTCAGTGCGTCAATAAATTACTACGTCGTCTTATTATCTGGGCAGGCACTGTGCCACATTTACGACACTTTACGCTGAGACCAGCAATTATAAAGCAGGCAGCTGCATATTGATTCCACTTTTACTACCACAAATTAGATGGTTAATGCGACGACTAAAAGGTAAGTAAAACAATGTGTAACTTTAAGATTAAAATTAGGCATTTTACTTTATTTAAGGTAAAGCCGAACCCAATAGAGGGAAATTTAAAAATTAAAAATAAAAAATATTTATGTAATAAGCAGGGATTAAAACCCTAACCAAACCCGTAACTTTTCACTGGTAAAAACCGATAAAAAAAATTTTCATTTGACCGAAACCTGAAAAGCAAAACTCTTTAAACCAAAATAACCGATTCATTTATAAGGGTTAACATTTAAAAAATATTTTTAATATTGATTATTGATTTTAATTTTGTTATGTTTAATTTTAAATTTTTATTTGTGATATTCATGATAGAATTTTTAAAATAAATAATTTAAAATAAAATAAATGAAATATTGAAATTGGTAAAATGTATTAAAATACATCAAATTGAAGAATATGTGAAATTAATGTGTGAATTAAACTATAAGAAATGAATGCCTTTTTATTTATTATTATTATATTATTAATATAATTATATTTTTCCAAAAAGTTTTTGTTTATGTGAACCGAAACCATACCGGTATTTCAAAGCCGAAACATTTAAAAACCGTTTCACCGTAACGAAACCTTTATTCAAAGATTTTGCGTAACCGATAACCTAAAACCTAAATGCGAACATAACCGTAACTGAATCCCTGGTAATAAGTTATCAATTCAATATTATGAATATCGACTTCATCTCAAATCTCTAATATTTTTGAAGGGAATTGCTACTAAAATAGACGCTTCCTGTTAAATGTCAGAGATTTTATTTTTTCGAATATATGTATTTTGGAAATCACAAAAGTCGACTGCCATTTATTTATTTCAAATTATAGCAAAATTACTAGTTGTAATTACATATGTATTAGGTAATTAAATAACTGATTCGAAACTTATTTTACCCATTTGTAGGTACTTTATTTTTGTGAAACTGAAAAGAATATGACTTGCGATATATTTCCAATAAATTATCAAAGTTGTATATAACATGACTTTTAATTGTATTAAACATATTTACAAATTCACACATAGAAAAGGAAAGATGAGATGCATCTCATTTGAATCATATGTTTTACTTTTAAATAAGAAACTTCGTATGATCGATGGGCATATATGCATATATAAAAAAGAAATCTATCGATAAACGTTGATTATTGCTTCTCTCTCTCTCTCTCTCTCTCTCTCTCTCTCTTTCGCTCTTTCTCTGTTACTATCCCTTTCTCTATGCGTATTTATAAACTGATTAATAATGTAAAAGGGCTTCCTGTCTTGAGCAAATATTTCAAGTTATCTATTGTCTACGCTGCGTTTCTTTGTTTAAGTCTCTGGCTTCTGGCATTTCAAAGTTAACGTCGGCCCCTGAATTTGATAAAACATCGAATATCTGAGTATCTGAGTAGCAATCGATTTTTGTCGACAGTCATGTCACGTTTTTAGAGGCAGAGGGAGAAAGAGGGCAAAAGGGGTTGGGAATGGGAATGGGAATGGGAGGTAGGACAATGTGGCCGTTCAATCTCAGATCAGTTGATCAGTCGCTATTATAAGATCGTTAATAAGCGCTTGTCAATTTCCAGTAAAGTGTACAAAAAACGTTTATAATCATTAATAATAGCAATTTTATAATTTTGTATAGAAAACCCGACTCCGAGTTCGAGTTTGAGTTTGAGTTCGAGACATGTCGGGCCGCAGGCCGAAACGTCTACGGTTTGTTGGCTTTTTCAGATTTGTTTCTCCGTTTCTCGAGTGCGTCAAACAGTAGCTAACAATTTTTAAAAGCTCATTTAAATATTTCAAGCCCAATATGCGACGCCACAAAAAAAAGAAAACGATAGATAATGAACGACTCTACACGAAACCACGAACAAAATCTCAGATAACATACATATCAAATTATCATTATAGAAATCCGAATGAGCTGCGAAAAGAGGTCAAAGTGAAATATGAAATTCTTCTCCACGTTTTTAGGGACAAATTGGGGAGATCCGCTCCCGATTGAAATTATCATGCAAAGACAGGTTTAAGGCAGAGATCAAAGTTGAATAAATGCCCTCAGAACTCAATGCAAATACAGTTTGATGAGACAGCATGAATTCTTTCTCAGCCGATTACTAAATACTATATGTTTACATAAATAAATGTATAGAAAAAGATCTAGGAGAGGAGAATTTAAAAAAAAAAACTCCTTAAATTAGACAAGAATTTCAGATAATCTTCAGGTGGTAGTTAAAAGTAACAACTTCAGTTCCAATATAATAAATATTCTAATATAATAAAATAATAATTGAGTTGGAGTTAGGACTCTAACATCATTCAACATGTGAGGCACCAAAAAAGTACAATAGGAATACCTTAGTTTTTCATTTTATATACATAAAGAAAATGAAATTCACACTCAGGGCATATTTAGAAAATTTACGCATTCGTCATTATTAAATATTAAATAAAAGTATAAATTGTTTTAAAATGTACTTCGTTGTGAGAAAGACAACTTCCCAAGATCCCAATTTCAATGAAAGGAATCAGTTTTATTGCAATGAAGAGAAGTTGACAATCAGCAAGCCAGAGAGATTACTTATGACTGTGTTGACCCTTTTTAATTGGATGGAGTCTTGGAAAACGTTTAACACATGCGGTGGCGGATAAGTCGATTCATAATTGCTGTTGCCAAGCAACAAAGGTTGCAGGGGAAAATGGATCACTGAACCGGGCAGCGAAGGTGCTTGAGGCGTTGCTGTCGGCGAGAGCAAAGCCAAAGTCAGAGTCAGAGTCAGAGTCAAAACCAAAACCAAAACCAACCCAACCCAAAACAGAAAACTGAAAACTGAAAACAGAGGCCAGTAGCAGCTCGGCGAGATGCAGAGCGTCCATTTAAAAACCTTTTAAGTCATCAGGCACGCCCACTTTTAAATGCCGTGCGCAGGCGCCACCCTGACGCCAGCCGGAAATGGGCAAAGTCAGAGACAGAAGTCAGAGATGAAGAAGGAGAAGGAGAAGGAAGAGACGTAGTCGGAGATGGTGATGGTGAGTTGCAGAGTCAAAGGTCTTGGGTCTCTGTGGTCGACTACGGCTGCTTTCCATTTTCAATTTCATTTTCCACTGAGCCGTTCAAAGAAAAGTTGCTGAGCTCCTTGACTAATTCGATTGCAATTAGTTGCAGGCCGAGAAGGCGCTGAGTCTCCGAGTCTCCGAGTCTTCGAGTCTCCGAGTCGAGCCAAGTCGCGTGGGTGCGTCACTGGAATAGTAGTTGTGCTGTGACAGGATTTGCCTCATAATCCAATTTAAATTAAATGCGTGGCAGTTGTGGCTCGTTTCCTGCTCGCACCTGTGCGGCATCTCTACACGCGTTGTATTTCATTTACTTTTTACGTTTCATTTTTCGATTTCTGTTTCGGACTCGGACTTTTGGTTCTGGTTTCGGTTTCGGTTTCGGTTTCGGTCTCCGTCTCCGTTTTTTGGGCTTTTGGCAAGCGAACACGGCGGGCGACGCGTCGGCCATTCCATTGATCGATCAGCCAATGATTTTGCATAAATTATGAACCACAAAACAGAAACGTTAACTTTTGGACTACAAAAGCCAAACGCCGCCAAATGAATACATTAAATAAAATATTCAGGAAATAAAAAAAAAAACTCTGATAAAAAGTCGAAGCTGAAATACTCTAGATATAGTATTATATAGATATAGTTTAATATCAGTAAGGCATACAATTGAGTCAAGTCAATTAAGTATAGAAGAGGATTTCAGATTAAGCATCTGTTAAGTTTCAAAAGTATCTATGGACTTGAATAATGTCTGATATTCAAATAATTTCAGATGATTTTCTTAAAGCTTAATATATATTAACTTGTGACTTTTCGGCGCAGCTTAAACTTTAAAGTTCGGTCTATCTATAAAAAGATTCAATACTTCAACATAGGTTTTTTCAAAATGAACTGAAAACTCGACACAGCAAATTGACTTGTCCCAATACGAGGCATTGAAAGGTACATGAAAGTCGGCTATAGCCGAGAAAGAAAAGCATCAGAAGGCTTACTAGATGTATGTAGAGCAACGGCGGCAGCTTTACGCTTTTTGGATGCCACCCAGGCGGGCATGAATAGATACAGATACAGATACAGATTCAGTTACATTTAGAGAGATACAGATACAGATACAGATAGGCAGCATCGGTTTGATTGCGTTACTAATTTTTTGGCGTTTTGCATGCGACAAAAGGCGATTTCAAAGATTCAAAAAGTCAATTGTGCGTCAGCATGAGTCAGCAGGGACTGAGAAGGAATGGGGTGGGGAGGGGAGAGGTGTAGGAAATGAGGGAATGCAGTCAGTCAGTCAATCCATTGGCCGTTAACAAGCGGCTATCAGCCGCTGCAGATCTGCAGCTTTTGTGGCCTTAATTACAATCTTTTGAATACATTTGGCGCTTAATCACGAGGCCATGATCTGAGGCCAAGCCCCAAGCTCCCCATCAACAGCACCTGCGACTCAAGAGTAATTTCATATACACATACATATATTGTATACATATGTATATACCCATATATTTTTTTTTGGTTGGTTTTTTTTTGGTCAATGCGCAGTTGAAAGGCATCTCGAGGAGTCCGAGCTGCAATCATCAATCAAAGAGTGTGCGACCTGTGCAGCTTTCAACACGTTTAGCTGCGCTCCAGCGGCTTGAAATTTCAACTGTGTTTGCCAAATGCCAAAAGCAGGAAGAAGAGATGAGAAGAGCAGAGCAGAGAAGACCGTCGACTGTTGAGTCGGTGCTCCTTTTTAAATACACTCTAAATGCTTGACCACTGGCCATAATAGTCCAAGTTGTTGCCGCTTTATAACGCTCGCTATGATTGCCAAGTCAGAGAGAGAGAGAGTCAGATGACATCGTCTTCGTCTTCGTTTTCGTCTTCGTTTTCGACTTGGACTTCGTTTTAGTCGTCCGTCTTGTATGGTGCCTCTTTTGTGGCTTCTTCTTTCATGCCGTCAAGTGGAAAATGTTGTAGAAATTGCGTGGTGCTTAAGTCCGGCACCACCGCAAAAACCGCACAATTTAATACCAAATACCAAAAATAATAAAAAAACAAAAAAAAAAAACAATATACAATAAATTTGAAACTTAACTAACTACAAGCTATTGTAGCTGCCAGATACATTTTGAACGACAAGTCAAATTGTGTATGACGATTATGCTGATGATGATGATCACAATGATGTTGATAATGATGATAAACTCTCGATATCTGTATCCGATGGGATATATTTCTGTGGCATTGCATTGTAAGTTTTACGCACAAATATTTTTAGAATTTGATTGATCAGTCATTCACTCAATGAGAGAATCAATCAATCAGGAAATCTATTCGTTAGTTCATCAGTTGCTCTATTTGTTATCAAACATTCAATCAATTTGCAACCATCAGTTCATCAATCGAAAGTTGAGTACTGATTGATTGTCTAATAAATCAATCTATAGCCAATAAAGTTAGTCAGAATCAATCCAAAATAATTGCTTTATGAATTAGTTTAATCTCCAATGTAATAAAAAATCAATACTAGTATTTAGCACAAGTTTTACATTGCAAAACTTTATCGCCCTCAATCATATATAGTGGTTGGGCCTCAAGGCTTTCAGTATTACTAGGCAAGTACCTACACTGATAAAAAAATTATCTTAAATTCTAAGAACATTAAGACCAAGTTCTTTTATTTTTAATATCATAAATTCTTATATTTTCAAGGCCACAAATTTTAGTTTAAGAATAAATCTTATTACTTTTTAGGATTATATGTTCTTATCTCAAATCTCAAATAAAGATTAAGCCTTTTAATATTTTAAGAAGAATGAATTAATTTTTAGTTAACTTGAGGTCTAGTAATGTCGATATGACACTAAACAACAAACAACAACACATAATCTCTATCATCAGTACCTAATGTCATCTTTGAGACGCCAGAACCAGTTGTGAATTCCAAGTCTCAAAAAGTGACAAATTTTTAAGATTTTTGTTCTTATTTTAAGAGAAAACGATCCAAGATCTAAGATTTTTATTCTAATATTATGAACTTAATTTGTTTTTATAATATTATTCTTCGTTTAAGTAATGTGGTTTTAAAATGGTCTTATTTCAAAAACAAAATATTTAAATTTGAGAATATTATTCTTATATTAAGAACTTACGTTTTTTAAGATTACTATTCTTAGTTTTAGTAATTTGGTCTTAAAATATTCTTATTTCAAGAACAAAACATTTAAGATGAATGTTTTTGATTTTAGAAAGTGGTCTTTTTTTCAGTGTAGATACCTTTTACCGTTGACAAACTGCCGGACACTCTGCCCTTGTTGTATGTGACTGCATCTCACCGCAAAAACCGCATACATCAACACACAGCCGTAGACAACTATGAGTTCCTCTCCCCGATTCCTATCCCGACCCCGATCCCGATTCCAACTCCGATCCCGATACCGACCGTCATCTTCATTTCACTTGTCAATTGGCCCCTTTCCCCTCTCTCCTCTCTCTCTCGGCCACAACACTAAATTGGTAACTAAATACTTAAACTAATTTTAAGGTTTAACAAAGTCCGAGACGTTGTCGCGATGACAAGCGGCCGGTCAGTTGCCCGAGGGAGATTCCAAGTCGAGTCGAGGCGTGGGCAGTCAGGGGCCAAGGGACAAGGGGCAGCCGCATTGACCGCAATGAAGCAATGAAGTGTGTGTTGGCCTGGCCAGAACCAAGACGACCCAAAGAGAGACCAGGGACGGGGGTACGAGTACTGAGCATGCCTGTGGTTAGCCAGATACAGAGACATAACTAGAAACAGGGACAGGGAATGGAACTGGAACTGTAAATGTAGCCGTAACTGTAACTGTTCGACGGGGGGTGATGCCACTTAAGTAGCTACTAACTGTTATTTACATTGTTTACTAATTTCCTTCGGCATACGATGACATTTTCTAAGGTTTCCCAAAAAAAAAAAGCAAAAAAAATATATAAAAAACTTTTAAATCCAAATATGAAATCCAATAGGGCGGCCAAAAAAGCGCAAAAAGTTGCACAAATTAGAGGGCTGATTGTGAATTGACTCGTGAACCCAAAAGCCAAGTCCAGATTTTATTTTGTAATTATGTTCGGTAAAATAAATACTACCATATATGTTATGTTGTCTAGAGTATATATTACAGAACAGAGGGTATCTGCTAGTCGAGTTGGTAGCCAATTGAACGTCATCATCATGACTATGATAAATATGATGAACTAGTTTTGAACGATGTTTCAATAATAATACTAAATTTATCTATTGCTTTATTCAATTAATTAAATCCAATCTTTAATAATTACAAAATTCATTAAAACTTAGCTGACACTCAAGTGTAAAAAATAGAACATTTTAGATTTCTATAGTAAATACTAGATTATAAATTTCAATTATATTAAAATACTACAGTATGCAGGGTATTTTTCAGTCAAAATTCAGACTAATTAAACTAATTGAACTTTTGAAAAATTCAGTGCTGAAGAAACTTACATATGTATGTATGTATGTCAAACCTGGATGATTTTATTTAAGGCAGTCATTCTAAAATTAATATTTAGACTTCTTGATTTAACCATGAATTTCTTAAATGTCGTTCAGGATATTATTGTTAAATATACACAATAGGCGAGTGGAAAGTACTCAACACTGAAAAAAGCCAAAAACATTTAAGTACACTAAAATGAAATAACGAAATTCTTATAGAGTCTTAAAAGTGGTACTTGAATCACGAACTTCTTAGTCGGTTTAAGAAATCAAAAATTACCGAATTTCTGACACCGAATCGGATTGATTTTATACCGGAATTCTGGTCTGTTTGATGTACTAGTACATACATATATGTATCGTATTACTTCTGCTGTGTATGTATCTAACTTACATACATACGAGTATATATTTATGCATCTAAGAATTTATATCTCTACTCCCAGTCAGAGAGAGGCAGTTGCTAATTATTTCAATTTCGCGGGGCGCGTGTGAACTCGGTTTGTAGGTTTGTTAGCTGTTCGTTGATTTTTTACCGCAAATGTCTAATGAAGTTGCCCCGCTTTGATTGAGTGGGCGCAATTAAGTAGGCAAGGGTTGGTGAGGGGCATGGTAGAGGTGTACTTCTATCTCGTACATACACGTACTGTCAGTTAAATACAGTTGAGATACGCGACGTTGCCGCGCATATTTCTCACTCATAATTAAGTCGTTTTGAGCGCGTTTAGAAATTGTTTTCGCTGCGTGTTTAGCTTCATTTCTTATTTTGCCATTTTTTTCTTCTTAAAGCGAGCAGCTAATTGCAGCAGATTTTCCCATGAATTTTCCCCCCGTCCAAAGTCGAGAGAGCATTTGCTTTGGCTTTGCCTTTGGCTTAAGCATTTTTGGTTTGGTTTTGGTGTCTCAAATTGGGTTATTATGTGCATAGTTAAGGCCATCGCATGCGACACTTAATTGCAATGGAATATGCCCCCCGTTGGAGCCTGAGATTTGGGTCAGCTACAGTGAAGCCCGAGTGGCACAGATCTCAATCAGACAGACTGACGAACAGACAGACAGACAGACAGGCAGACAGACAGGCAGTGAGCTAGACGGGTTGGCAAGCGGGCAGCACGAGTCTTAAATCTGATTCGATTTGGATAGCATTTGTGGCGCAAATGTGCGCATAATTAATAATTACGTATACGACGCGTATGCGCTGCATAATTATGCACGGCTTTTGTGGCTTTGTCGTTCGTTCACGCAAATATTACAGATACAGATACAGATACAGATACTTCCACGGCCACAACCATGGATACAGATACAGTAGCAAAATACTATGTACACATTTATTTATCTGGTTGCGTGCCTCTATTATTATTTGATTTGCCAGCCACTTTAGTGGTCATTGAAGAAATGTTGGCCAAATCCTGAAATATGTTGAAATTTCAATTTAATTGGCTAACTTAACTCTTTTAGTTTTAACTGTGCTAGAGAGAGACAGTGAGAGAGAGAGGGGGGAATGTACTGTATCTGTATTCCATTTTCAAAAGTACAACGATATGAATTCAAGTACAAGGGGACAGATTTAATTTTCGGATAGCATATTTTTCTGAGTGTGGATTCATAAAGTTATTTCAGATGGATTAACCGGATATAGATGAATCTCATATTTGACATTTTATCAATAATTCATTTAGTTAAAGTTACTTTCAGTGTCGGTACAATATTTGAGAAACTCTTGCCTTACTGTTAGCCAGACTCAGTACTTGTTCTTGTGCCCGTTTTTTAATTTTACAGAGCACGCATCAGTTCCTGCGGCATTTCATAAAAAGAGCTGAAACGCATAAATTGCTATGGCTCATAAAAAATACAAAATACAAATACAACAACAGCAATAGCAACAAATAAAATACGGCAACCAAACAAAACAAAACAAAACAGAAGCAAAAACAAAAACAAAAGGCGTAACGTGAAGTAAGTTGAAGCATTTCGTGACCAAATATGCTAAACAGTGACAATTTCACAAATGTCTATTGTGCGCTACGATATAATTACGCGTCAGATACAGCAACAGATACAGATACAGATACTTTAGTATGCACATAGATACATTTACATCTACAGCTCTGCCTGTGACTTTGCCAATTAATTTGTGAAAATGCGCCAAGCAAAAGACAACGAGAGAGCCGTCTGGCTAAAGGGAGAACGAGAGTGAGAGAGGGAGAAAGGAAGAGAGGGACAGAGAGAGAGAGAGAGATATGGCAGATCGGTATCACTTAGGAAAAACTTTGCGCACATGAATCTAATTGAGTTCGTCGCTCAAACTCAATTCAAATTATGCATGCAACCACCCAACCACCAACCACCAACCACCTGAGTGGTTCATTGTTGTAATGCGCCACTTTATACGCTTTAATTAGTTTTCGCCACTTGAATTCCTTTTTTTTTGTTTTTCGTTTTTTTGGTTTTGGTTTTGTCCGTGCTCCATTGTCATGCAGATGCTGCAAGTGCTTCCCCTTCCCGCTTTTTGTGTGTACTTTTCAAACACACATTTAAATAATATAATACTCTGTATATAACAGAGTCTGTCCCATAAGTATAGCGTCATCATTTTCGAAAGCTATTTACGTTATACCAAAATTATTTTATTATACATGGCTAGAAAACGACTTTCGTTTAGGCCAACAGCGACTTTTGTTTTAATTTACCACGTCTCACACTCTCTCTGTCTATCCCTGTTATACTCGTTCTGTCTCTGTCTGTTGATGCGGAAATCTGAAATGATTGTAATAATCGTAGATCGGAAATAGAGACAAGTGAATAAAGGGTTAATTGCATTTTGATGGCTTTATAAATTCCGTTCGTTTCGACGTTTTCTTAACTTGAAAAGTCTCAAAAATGCTTACATATTAACCATAACATGACATGTGCTTGTCATGTGTGTGTGTGTGTGTGTGTGTGTGTGTGTTTATGTATCCCATTCCTTTATTCTTCCGAAAATCCCACGTGAATTGCTGATAAAATGCTCTGCTTTGCCAAGCACTTAACCAAAAATTTTATTTTGAATGTTACTCTAATGCTCGATAAATCCCTGCCAATACAAACACACACACACACACACACACGCACACACACACAAAACGCTATATAGATTGCGACAGATAGTTGGCTAGCACATCCGCCAAACTGGGCCCATTCCCTGTCTACATCAAACTCGCCCTCCCCCCGTCTCTCGCTCTCTTTCGCTCCCGTATCTCTTTCTATATCTATGGCACATCAATTGAATTTTAATGGAAATCGACGAGGAATAAAAGAGACTAAAACGCTCCAAAAAGGAATGAAAAATAAAAAATAAAAAAAAGTAAAAAGGAAATCGCAATAGTAGATAGATAAAAAATTGGTAAACTGGCAAACAGTTGGAAAAAGGGAAAATTGTACGTGAAATTAAAATGAAAATGGGCAATGAGCAAACAGTTTTCGAAAGTGCAGCGGGTCGTGAACTGCCAAATGATGCGCTACAATGCGGGGCTCTATGGACTTGGCAACAAACTGGCGACAAACGTCTAAAATAGCATAGTCCAGTAAACAATTGTATAACAGTATTGAGCCTATTTCTAAATGCGATTCATCCGATAAATACTGAGTTCGTAAGGACTATAAGTTTTGTGAAAAAAAGATTATGAAATAAGAGTTAGTTGCTGACTTTTATAAAAATACCTTAAAGTACGCTGTATTTTTAATTTCTATAATAAGAATTCATATTTTTTTTCTAATTACTTTTTAGTTTTTATTAAATCTTTACACCATAACTATTAAAATAAAGTTACAACTTTTATTCCAATTTTTGTTACAACAATTGCAATAAAATTGCAAGTTTAATAATATTTGTATAACAGTTATGCATTACATGTTTTTTTTTTGTTAGCGGACCTGTATATGATTAACAATCATTTTTGACTGTACACAGGTCGTTTACATAACACATTCAAACATTAAAAATGTGGACTTACCTTTAATTAACATACCAAACTGACTGATACGTATGATTGATAGTAGGTATAATACTTTGACGGACACACTGATATACTACATAGCATAATCAGAATAAGTATTCAGGCAGCATCCTGTAATTCATTGTAGCGCATTTACATAGAAACATTCATCTCATCTCATTCGGATTTTATTTATTTTTCTCTACTATTTTTTGTTGTTGTTTCTTTTTTTTTTTTGCCATTTTGCCGAGCCGCCCAATGGCTGCGTTCTGCTTCAATGCAGTCAAATTCTGTTATACAGCGGTAGAGCGGGAAACGGTTGCCGAGCATGACCATAGCCCAATCTCATCCCAATTCCAATTCCAATCCCAATCCCATCCCAAACTCAATCGCAACCCAAACCAAAAGCTTTAGCGTAACCAAAAAGCTAAAATGGCCAATTTTACAATTTCAAATTTGTTGTTGTTGGCCATTTTCTTCCTGTCGCTGTCGCTGTCGTTGTTGTTGTTGTTGTGCGCGACAATTTTTCCTACACAATTTTGGTCCTTTTTTTTTGGTGAAGGGCGGGGAGAGAGGCCAGGATTGCTTTGGAATGGGCACAATTCGCGCCGCTTCGTCTGTTTTGCCTTCCTTTTTTTTTGGCATTTTTAAATGGGCTTTTTATGCGCGGCAGATCAATAATACATACTTTATATAAAATAGAGATACAGGCCAAGTTAAAGGGAGGCTGGGGCAGGGGCAGGGGCAGGGGTCTAACAGACTAGCAGACTAACAGACTGCTCGACTGGCTGGCGGACTCTTTTTGGGTAGGAAGCGTGGACAGGATATGCGCGCCAAACGGAAATGTGCACATTTATTTATCCTGTTTCGATATCGCTTTGATTTTTCAACTTTTTTTTTATCCACGTTGCTGTTTTTGTTGTTTTGTATTTTTATTTTTGGTCTTAAACGAAATTTTCAAATGGTTTGCCAGCCGACAGACAGCGAAGGGAGAGGGAGACATGGTCACATGGACACAGTGCTCAATTTAGGGGCTGCCCCGTCGGTCCATGTGAACAGAAAGCTATACAGATGTGGAAAACCTTGCTTCGCTTTTCGGCATGCGGTTGCCGAAATAGCTGCAGCAGAGTCAACTGCGAGTTCAGTGCTATCGCAGAAGGTTTGAATTCTGCTTACAATTCAGACTTACCACAAACTTGAATTATATGCAGGATCGAGTGATGACGATTTCAGATGTGCAGTGGAATAGGGAAATTCAAGCCATGAAACTTTAAAGAAAGTATGCCGAGTATGCGGCAAACGTAGCTGACCATCTGCAGCTAAAAAGACGTAGTGACTACTACATGAAAATTTCCTTCCTTTCAAGTCCCTTAGGGTTGTGATTCTGACTGTTGCCCAAAATTAATGCAAGGGACAACACTCATACACACACACACACACACACACACACACACTCACACACACACACACACTCACACTCACACTTGTAGTCTGTGCATTTCATGGGCTCGCTTTCGTCCTCTGTTTAGTCAGACCAAAAATAAATGAAATGAAAAAAAATTTTAAAATATTTGAACACGACATTTTTCACGGATGGTAGTTTGAATGTTCAGGACAGTTACAGTTGTCTGTCCGTTTGTCTGTCGGTGCCCCCCTTCACGTGTGTCTGTGTGTGTGTGTGTGTGAGTTTGTGTGTAAGGGGGGTAATTTGCATAAAGGAATACGAGTATCTAGGCGCCACGACTCGACTCGACACTCATGCATTTATGCAATCAAAATTCCCCAAAATTGTCCGACGAGCCGATAATTTCGTTTCAAAGTTCAATTGGGCCTATGAGAGGCTTCTGTCTGGAGATCTAATAACATAAGCTACCTTGACTCAGTTGAGATATTCTCCAAGTTAGCTTTATTAAATATTTAAAACGACCGAGTAGTGAATGCAGAAAATACTTTAAATATATACTCCCAAACGGGGATTCGATTTTAATCGGTGCTATTTGGCAGATATTATGTGTACATTCCATAGCCCCAATCTGTCCAAAATATTTAATCGCAATCGAGTAATAAGCATACAAGATTAGAAGCTTTATTATTCCTTATTGTGTGTGGGTTCTAATGCTTATTATATTTATGTTTACATATTTTTTAATGTTTAAATTTTTTATTCATTTAGAAAAAAAATGTATTTTTATTTAATTGATCCCAGGCTAGAACCAATATCTTGGGCTTAGGTGATCCAACGACAATCTTTAATTTCACATTATCCTTACAGATTTTCCACTTAGACGTAACTCTTCCACTTAGACGTAACTTACATCTGATTGCTGCCTGTGACGAACTATACGGGCAACCGTGCATGCCTCAGGATACCCTGTTACTTGTGTTATATCCATAGACACATAGATGGTGGCTAATTGAGTGAACCACAGACTCTCGATGTGGCATGTGGATCTTTTTTATTTATTTATTTGTATTTTTTTCTTGGCGGCAACTGCAATTGGATTTTGTCCAGTGATTGCTACTGGCTTTTAGCCTGGTCAAGAGGATTCGTGGACTCGTGGATCCCCTGATCGGCGGATCGGTGGATCGGCTGATCGTATGGCCACAACATGTGCTCTCTGTGGATGTGGAGCCTGGAAGCCGGAGGAGGATTAATGAAGCGGCCTCTAACTGCGCGCTGCTGTTGAAAAATTAATGATCAATGTGTTGGTTATTAATGAATGTGGTTGACTCTACTCGTACTCGACTGTGGTTCACTCTGGTTGACTGTGGTGCCGTGGGGCAGGCAACTGGCAACTGGCAACTGTTTCCATCTGTTGTGGCAGTGGCATCTTCCATCTTCCATCTTCATCTTCTTCTGTCTCTCGTGCTGCTTGTTATCGAAATCTTTAAGCCCAATGTGGCTACTGTGCTACTGTCCAATTTAGCCGCCTTTGTTGCCTCTGTTTGTTGTCTGGCCGCTGTTGCAACTGCTGCTCTTTGCCACCATTCGTTGCACGATAGCATCACGGTGCATCGCCATGAAAAATGTCGGAAATATCGGGCAGGAAACGCAAAGCAACTATTGGCACCACCCTGAAACCACTTTGGCTCTATGATCAATTTCAGCAAATTCCAAATTCAATTAGCTGCATTTTCGGCCATGTGGGTGGCCGACCAACATCAATGAGCCAACACTGACTTCTGTATGCTATTAACTTGGATTAAGATTAAGGCATGAGTTCAAATAAAAAGTTTAAAGTATACTTAGTGAATAAACACTCGAATTAACATATCTGAATCAATCATTCAAAACACTTTAAACTTAACTGTCAATTGTTTTCATACAAGTACTCGTATCCTGGATTATATTTAATTATTTTTCTTTTCTTTAATAAATAAGTTTTCTAGAGTTCCAGATAAAGTTCCCCAAAGCCCAAATAATTTAAAAGCAATTGAAAACTTTTTGCAATGAATAGAGTGATTAATATATATTTAACATTATGACAAGATACATATAAAATGTTTGAGATAGTTCTATCCTTAAGATAAGTTTTATCACAGAAAAAATTGCATCCCAATATTTGTTACTGAACTGTAGTTTCAACTTTGAAATTATAATTGCTGTTGAGGTTGAGGTTGTCCTTAAAAAAGAAAATTTAGTTTCTTCAAAACGTCGCTGCTTATTATCCGACTGCGATGAAATTCGACTATTCCCAAGTTGAAATCTCTATCTATTACATTGTCCTTATAATTTAGATGTGAAATTTGGAATATCAATTAAATTCTAAAAAAAGAAAACCTGATCTGCTTGCAATATATCAAGTTTGGTATTTTTAACTTGTATTCTGTATGCTGATCAATAATATACGTATATATATGCAAATATATACGCCACGGTTAATTTTGCCTGTTACGCACATTTGGTTTTCTGACTAACTTTATAGACTTTTTTTTTTAAGTGCAGGGCATTCTTAGTATATTTTATCAAAATTATAATACTAGTAGTTAGTTCTATATATTTGTTTTCATTGCATGTTATTCGTAAACGTTTCGAAAGGGCAAACAACCATCTGATCATAAATCGCAGTCGTGAGTGACTGAAGAGTGAATCAAATTGCCACTTTGAATGAGTTTTGAACTTGGCAACTGTCAAAAGAGCAAGCGAATGAATAAATTTACAATTGCCCTGTTGGCAGGGTAGCTAACTAGCCCTACCCTTAACACACAACCCACCCAACAAACACACACACACACACACACACACACACACACACACACACATGGTCATAAAACGTTTGAAGATGGCAACCCATTGATAAGACCCGAAAACCCAAATGTAAATTACCACAAAAAGTGCAACGTTACAATGGAAAGGGTGAAGTAGGGGAAGGGGTAGGAGTAGGGGAAGGGGTAGGAGTAGGGGTAGGGGTAGAGGTTGCATTCGGAGTGGGGGTTTGAGTTTATAAGTACTGGTATGGGAATATTGAAATTACAACTGACTTCAACTACTGCTTCTTCGTCAGTTGCCCTTCCCCCTTACTGCTTACTTTCTTCTCGCTGGGTGGCAAATGCAGCTGGTACTCGTAGAGGGGTAAGGGGTAAGGAGTACGAGTACTCACATGTTGCAACCTGGTCGGGCAACTGTGATGCTTATCTGAATTTCTGTTACAATTTCAGTTCTGAGTCTGAGTCTGAGTCTGAGTCGGAGCTCAGCTGGACACTACGATTCAGTGTCATCTGTTTGCCGACAGATCAAGAAAGATGAAGAGAGATGAAGAGAGAGAGAGAGAGAGAGAGAGAGAGAGAGAGAGAGAGAGAGAGTGGATGAGCGAGAACTCCAACAGCGTGCTTGCAACGTGCCACGTGCAACGCGTGCTCCCCGTCTGATTAGCGTTGCATTTTAATTTCACACTTTTGAATCGTATTCTCAACGATGCTCGCCTTTAATTTAATTTCAATTTCAATTTAATTTTGCGCCTGCAATCGTCTCAGTCTTCAAGTCCGTCCATCCATCCATCCATCAATCACCATCAGCGAAGATCTCGACTGAAACTTGGTTTCATTAACAGCAACAGTTGTTGCAGTTGCAGTTGCAGTTGCAGCTCGTCAACTGTTGCATTTTGTCCTATGAACAGCCGCCTGGCATCAAAGGCATTCCACAGTCTCTGTCGGCCAGAATTCAGGTCTTTATCTGCATTCATCAGTCGCCAAACAAAACCAAGTCAACAGAGCTTCATTTGTAATGGACTCCGACTCCAGCTTCGACTCTCTACCCTCGACTCCAAACGTGGAGGCGGCCACGCAGTAGTCGCACCAAAAGTCAAAGGCTCTGATTGCCTTGCATTAATCATTCACACCACCTTCAGCTCCCATCTCCCATCTCCATTTCCATCTCCATCTTCAATCTTCAGCTTCAGCTCCAACTCCATCTCTTACTTTCGTCTTCTCTTGGCAGTTTAGGCCGCAAAATTGTTTCGGGCTACTTACAACAAGCTACAAGCAATCTCTTCCCCTTACCCTTACCCTTACCCTTCCCTATACCTTTTCATACATCTTTTCATGCATCTTTCCTCACTGTTACAGCTGTTCATTGTTATAATTGTTGTTGTGGCTTATTAATAATGCCGCCAGTTGAGTTGAGTTGAGTTAAGCCTTGAGTCTTTGGCCATATAATGATCGTTCGCACTGTAAATCGATAGCAGCTCATTACTGTGGCATACCATACGGCATAGACTGTAGGGCACTGTCGATACTATTGTTACTATCATTATTATTATCATTATTATTAGTTACGTCTCACTTGATGGTTGAGGCAACTTTTGTGGTCGACTCGACTTTTGTGGCGACAAATTGCAATTTTATGTAATCAAGCGCTTAAACATTTATTATTAACAAACTTGCGATAAAAATGTACACCATTTGCGGCAATAACAGAATAGCAAGTTTTACTATAATACTAAGTACAACAACAACTATAACAGCAACTGTGATTATCCGTAATTCGTAATCTGAGATGGATCGTTGGGTGGGTGAAACGAATGCGGCTTTTCTTTAAATGCCTTGGCTGGGCAATGCTGTTGACAATGGATCCAATTACAAAACGTTCGATCGATCAGTCAAAAGGCCATTATCATAATCTCGAAATACTCGTATGCAGCACATACACACGTGTATATTTCAAGGAGTTGTACAAAAGATACATTTTTACAAAATTTATAAAATGATTACTGATTCTTTGAATGCAATTCAACGGATCCTCTTTTTGCGCAGTCTTCAAGTGGATTTAATTTCGAAATGCTGATCAGTCGACGGGTCATTAGCGTTAAAGGCATTCAAATTGTTTAAAAATATATAAAGTGTGTGGCGATAAAGCTGCCTCTATAATTGAAACCATACAACAGATACATTTTGAATACTTATTGTACCCTGGGGGGTACATATGTTAAGTTTGTGCAAGAAAGAGAAGGAATCATCTCCGAGTATATATATTCTTGATCAGCATCGACAGTCGAGTCGATATTGCCATGTCCGTCTGTCCGTTATCCTAGCTAGCATAACCAAATTTGGAATGAAGACTCCTTATATTGTCAAGCAATATCAGTTAATGTTAAAATTTTCCCACGCCCACTATGTGAGGCGTAATTCTGCAAAAACTTACATAACCTTTAAATTAGGGTTTTAAGTTACATTTTAAAATTTTTTACATCAATGGGTGAAGCATCCTTCTCAGAATCTAATCACAAACTTTCATCTCCATTGGGCGATAAATAGTGGAGATATTAACAATTTTGTCTAAGGTATTTTAATGGCAATTCTATAAATAGAATAGAATTAATTGTCAATTAATTCAATTTACATTTACTCCGCCAGAATGTACATCGAGAATGTGTATCGAATTTGCCAGCGTCAGCCCAAGAGGCCGAGTGGCGGAATTGTTAAGTGATCGGCAAGCGGAACTGGTGATCGTGGTTCAGATCTCGGTCAAGTCGGTGGAGATAATTTTTAATAATTAAATATTTTTCGTTTATTTGAATTTTTAGTCAAATGCTAGAGAAACGCACTTGTGCGCGGGGTTCGTGGGTTCGATTTCTTGTTTGGTCAATCAATTTGTTATTTGAAGTATTTTTACTTTTAATAAATTTTTAAAATTTAAATATACAGTGCAAATTGGTTCAAATTAAAAACTGAAGAGATTAAAAAATCATAAATTTGTAGAGTCAGAACAAGAAGCTATCTCGCTTTTTTTCTGAATGACTGATCTGAAAAAAGATTTTGTTGTAAAAAATGTATGACTAATTAACTGGGAGACTCATTTGATTCAAATTAGTTATCATCAGCTGGCACAGAATTCACAAACAATAGATACGATCATCTAGAACTCTAAAAAACATCAACACAGTTTGAATATTCTGTAAATATTAAAATATGTAATAGAGCTTAGAATTCTGTTAGAAACTGCAAATAATAAGATAAATGCTGTAAGCAACCAAAGATATATTATTAAATATGTATATGTAGTTAGTTGTAAGTCTTACCTTAAAGTATATTCACTTCCCGATTCATGCGATGTATTGTCATATATAGCCATATAATATTTGCCGTCATGTTCACTGATATTTGTACTCAGCATAGTCATCATATTCAGACGAGTACTCGTACTCACACCCATTCAAGTGCCTAATCATTACGCTTGCACTCATTTTGCTGGGCATTGTTTGCAAAACTGAATGGCGCCTTCCTCAGATACCCTATAAAGGGGCATGGAGAGGGGGCGAGAGGAGTTTTAGCTCTGTTTGCTGGTTCACACAATTAAATTCATTTAAGTGCTTCATTATGAGCATTTCTTGATGCTCCACTAAGTAAATCTCGTTTGTAGCAACTGCTCTCGACTGCCAACTTGCAACTGGCAACTTGCAACTGCCAACTGGCAACTGGCAACTTGCCACTGAGTCTGCTAATTGCTGCAACGAGTTTCACCAACAACAATTGCTGTGTGGCATCCACATCCACAGCCTCAACTTCTTGTTGTTTGCATTTTCAATTACATTCTCTGGCCACGTCTCTTCTCCTCTTTTATATGTATTATCTTCTCTTCTCCATTCATAATTAATCTTTATCAGCTCACAGATCTGGCCGCGATTACTTAGACGAAGACTCTGAGAAGTCTCTGAGAGAATCTCTTGGGTCTGGAAACGATGTCAGTCATAGATGCAATAGGATCAGTCTCAGTTAAAGTCTCAGTCTCAGTCTCTGTCTCTATTGCAGTCTCAACAATTCCCCTCCATTAATTTTGGATCCATTTAATTTTCACATAAATTCCTTGTCGTATCGCGCGGTAATCGTCGACTTCAACTTCAACTTTAAGTCGAGCTTCGATTGCGGCTTCGAATCGCGGACTCTTCAACATGTTCGAGCAATTTAATTTTTGCTAAATTTTCTCATAAAAATGCTCGAAAAAATCCAAAATTACAGGCTGCAACAAACATGGAGAGAAATAAATACAACAACAGCAGCAACAACAATAACAACAACTATGACCGATCTGTCCGGTTGAAGCTTGGGGGATTGATGGCCAGTTGCGTTTGATTGTTTGATTGATTGTTGGCTGACTTCGAACTGTGGCACTGCCATTTAATTTGCAACATTACAACCGATAATCAATACAATGAAGAAATATTGCAGCATTCGAACAGGCCATCCCCCCGCCCCCCCATCCCTCTCCTTCTCTCTCTCTCGCTATAGCTGTAGCTTGCTCCCTCTATGCCCCTACCTATTAGCCAACCTCGTCGCACATTTCAAAATTGTTGCATTTGCGTCGTTGATGGCTAAAACGTGATTTCTATGTTTCCCACTCAGTAACGAACTGCCTGACAACAACAACAACAACAACGTCAACAACAACAACAACAACGACAACAACGACAATGATGATGACGATCTGGCTTATAGCAGATCAACTTTCATAGGGGCTGTCACAGGGGATTCGGCCAGGCAGGTTAAGAAAGCGCTCTACACTATTCTTACAAAATAATTCAATTATTTTTAAGTATTTTAAAACGAGTTTTTAATCATTTTATGTGAATTATAAGTGAAACTTGGCTAGAAATTAAGTCTTCAAAAGGCAACTAAAATTCGCTCTAATCTGTAACATAGCTGATAATTTCAAAGCCAATTATAGGAATTTAAAAGTAATCTAAATAAATAATATTAAAAATATTTTAAAACGAGTTTAAAATCAGAGCGCATTTTGTGTAAATTAATGCTGAAACTTGGCTAGAAATTAAATCTTCAAAAAGTCTCTGAAATTTGCTCCAATCGGATACATAAGTAACTGATAATTTCTAAGCCAATTATAAATAGTAAAAAGTACGCTGTTATCCTAACGCCTAAATAAGCTCTGCAATCATTTTGTGTTATTTATGGTTTTTAATTTAGCTATAATTTTTATAAATAGCTTATGGCAAACACTTTGTAACAAATAAAATGCCCATAAAACTAAGCGCAGCGTAACAAATAAAATAATAATAAAATAAAAAAAATATGTGAATATATGAATATGTATGCACAAATAAAAAAAACGTAAAAATAATTTTTAGTATTTTTGCTAAAATTGTTGCTGTTGTTGTTGTTACTGCTGTTCCTTTTTGCTGATTTGCAGCATTTGTGCTTTTTCTTTATTTCTCTAAATTGCAATTTGAGCAAATTATATGGCAGCCAAGGAGCCACAAATGCTGTTTCAGATCAGAACCGCCTTCTGTCCCCCCTCCTTTCCTCATCCACTCTCTCTCTTTGCCCCTTGCGCAGGACATGAGAGAGCTGTGAGGACGTGCAAAGAAAATGCATTTTATTTAGACGTGGACGTGAGCCCGACCCGAGAAACCTGGCCACAAAATTACTGAATGTGGTCCGAAGCAAAATGTCTGCAAAACGTGGGCCAAAGCGCCTACGGGCCAAGATCGGAGGGAAAACGGGTCGCGAGGGGAGGGGGAACAGCATCGATCTCCACGAGCGAACGAAGGAAGGAAGGAATGAACGATGGATCGATCAATCGGCCATCATGTCGATGGAACTAAGGAGGAGGGGGGGCAGACAATTGCAATTGGCAATTGGCAATTTGAGAAGGCCAAAACGTTGGCCGATGTTGGCCATAATGCGATTGGTGCATTTAGTTGCCAGTTGGCCACGAGGCGGCCATTTTGGAAATGCCACAGGCCAGACTGCCTCCCCATCCCCATCCCCATCCCCATGCCCATCGCGTTCCCCTTCGCCTTGCCACCATTCCATTCCACCGAAACAGTTGCATGCTGCAGCTGCCGAAACAGCGATCGAAGCGAAGTTGCAACATGCAACTTGCAACTTGCGACAGGGCCAAGAACTGGCACTGTGTTTTAGTCAACGGATATAGCCGGCTATTAAATTAGCAGTTTCCTTGCATTTAAAAATGAATACAAAGCATTTCCCTCATTTCAACCCCTTTCCCTTTCCCTCTCCATCTCCCTGTCTCCGTCTCTGTCCCCGCGTGGCGATGACTTTATTCTCAAACTCTCAACCCTTGCGCTGCATTTTCCCCTTAGAAGAAACCCAATTTCTGCTGTCGACTCAAGTACAGTAAAGACTTGCAGTAATTGCTATTTCATTTTTTTGACTCCTATAATTTAAAGCTAATAAAAGCGTAGTTAAAACCCTGCAAACCTGATTCACGTAAGCAGAAATTATGCTTGTCAATCAAAAGCAAACATTTTTCAACATTAGTCAACAATAGAAGGATATCGAATAGAAAACAAAAAAGGGATTTCGAGATAAAATCAATTCCTAACGGAGGCAAAAAGTTTAGAACTCTGGCAATTATTTAAATCGAGTACGAAAAAATTAGATGTTTCAGTTCTTTCTCCGCAAACGTCATATTTAGGCATTTTTCACTATTTTAGTGCTGAGTGGTTGGCTTTTTATTCACATACACAAAAAATTAAATTAAAATTGAGAATAGGTGCAAAAATTCGGTTATTCAAATATTAACGTTTCTCAAAACCCAACTCTTAAAAGTCGAAAAGTCCCAAACTAAGATTTTTGTATGTCTCAAATATAAGAGTTTTCGACTGTTTCTAAAATGGAATACTTTTGTAAATTTTGTGTTTTTTTAAAATAAACTTATTTAAGTAATAATTATTATAAATATATAAATTAGGACGAACATTTTTGACTCAGAATCGGTCCTTTTCACAAGTTCTATATGTGAAATGTGAAAATGGTATATTATTATTAAAATTTCAGCAATGTTACAAGAAGCATAAGCATAAATTAAATAAATTAGTAGTTAATATTAGTTTAAAAAGTTATAGTTTTTTTTATTATTCTGTTGCAATTAGATTTGACAAATTTGTATTATAAAATTTTGTTTATTTATTATATTTAATTATATATACTTGTAGTGCAAAACCCTAAACTAGACAAGATTAAAGTTATAACGGATGAAATGATAGCATTCTTAATATAAATGGTCTACTGAGCCTAATTGTTATATTCAGTTGTTTATTTGTATGTTTTACTGTACTGTTGTCGTTGTCTCGTATGTGTGCCAAAGTCTTTTACTAGCTTTTTCTCCACAAATATCAATTTCCGCTGGCGACGGTTTGCCCATAAAAATCTAACGAAAGCAAAAAAAAAAAAAAAAAAAAAAAAAAAAGCCAAAAGACGAGCATAAATTGTTGCCATTGAGAAGATAGTAAATTGTATGTGAAAGTAGCTAAAAGCGTTACATTATGCACTGACTGCCAAGAAATGACTGAGCGCGAGTGAGATGGAGATAGATATAGAGATGGAGATAGAGATATAGATAGGAAGGGGGAGGGGATAAGCGTTGGGCAGAAGACGAAGATGAAGATGAAGACGAAGACGCAGCTGACAGCAAAGACCGGAAATGTGCGCTAAAGGGAGATGGCGCTGCCATTGCTAGACAGAGACGGGGATGGAGATGGGGATGGGGATGGGGGTGGCTATTGTGGGTGGTTGTTGGCCAAGAGGGTGGTTCACTGTGTGCTGGAGAAGCGGCTAAAGAGCTGACAGGATTTGAGTCTGACGTCAGCTGCGATTCGCACAACAAACTAACCAAGACTTGTCATCAAACTGTTGTCAACACACATATATATTTATGTGTGTGTGTTCGTGTGTGTTTGTGTGTGTGTGTGTGTGTTCGTGTGTGCACATAAGTGTTATTTTTCTGCGCTAGAAAATCGGCACCATAAACGTAAATGTTTGGCGAAAGACGTAAAAACAAACTTCTAAAAGCCAATGTACGACTGTGTGTGTGTGAGTGTGTGGATATGTGTGTGTGTGTGTGTGTGTGTGCATGTGTTTGTGTGTGTCATGCCAAGCATAGCAAACTAAATCAGTGGCACTTTGTGCAATTTATATGTTAATATCATTTGCCTTTGTAGTCAATTTGCCCGACGGACGCTTGTAATTGGCCAAAGACGTGGTGAAAGGGGCTTAAACAAAGGAGAGGGGGCAGGGCGGGGGCTGAGGTTCAGGTTAAGGGTGTTTGGCTGTGTGTGTTATACTCGTATGTGTGGATATGGGGAAACTCTCTGAGCTAGAAGATTATGATGCGACTGCGACAAAGATGCGCCAAAAAGAACAAAGGCAAACAAACAAACGAGAAGAGCACTCACAAATACACTCACGAATACACTCGTAAGCTTAATTAAAAGATGGAGCACACACAATTTGAAAAGGTGAAATGTATGGTGTGAAAAGTTGGAAAGTATGGAAACAACTATGGAATACATTAAATTTATATTGAATATATTCAAAATAATGAATACACTCAGCTTTGTCAATATTGATACACTCATTTTTATGAAGAACTCATTCTCGGCAATTTTCGTTTGTTTTATTTCTGTGAATTGTATTGTGAATCAGTTGGAATGCAAGTGAATAATTTCGAAGAATTTTAAAAATTTATACTTGAATTGCACTGAGTACTCGTGAATGCGTTTGAGTGCCTGTGCAACGATTCGAAGAATTTTATAATTCACTCGCTATGTTTGGACTTAAAAATTAATGTGAATGATCGAATATTGAAAAGTGTGCCTGAGTATTTAGTATCCTCAAATAGAAATGCTTGTGAATAATTTGGATTCAAGTGAGTATTCAAAAACACTCGGTGCAATTAGGAGCTCGTTGACTTTTTGTGTATATTGTGTGTGAATTGCGTTGTGAATAGACGTGAATAAAAGTTGAGTTGACGCTAATTGCCTTGTGAGGGCAACAAAAAACAAATCAACGGCACAGGCAAAAAAACATAAAACATAAAATAACAAACAACAAACAAACAAGGCAACAAGAAAGTCAAACGGATGTTGCGTATGCGCCGTGTGGCCAATTGGAGCAACGCCCACGATGACGATGACGAGGACGATGACGAGGACGAGGACGAGACAAAGGACACAGTGTGAAAGAGAAAGGAGAGAAAAGGACAAAGGTCTCGGGCGAAAACGTGTGGGGCATAAAATGTCACACACAGCGCCACACACGTGCCAGGAAGTCAAGTGGTTGGTCATAATACGGCTGACACTCATAAATCTAAACAAATGCCAAGGCAAATAAAAGTGAATGAGAATGAGAATGAGGACTATGATGAGGGATGAGGGAGGCGAGAGTAAAGAGTAACTGGGATACTTTTGCATATGCGTTGGCCATGACTAATTTGCATTATGATCCTGGAGGACGCTTGGGAAGGACGTCGCGTCGCCGGTTGCCATAATCTGCCTCAAATCGTTTTTATTGTTCGCACTTAAGTTGCGTAAAATAAAAATCATGTTCCTAACGCCACACAGCAACCACACCTACCCCTACCCCCTATCCCTCTACCCCTCTACCACTTGTGGGGGAGAGCTTAAGAAAAGCCACAGCATGTGAGTCCCTGGCTGGTGGAATTTCCCTCTCTACCCTAAGCTCCATTTGCCCTGAATGCCATAATTCTTATGTGAAAGCATCACGCATGAGTCTTTTATACCCTTGCAGAGGGTATATTAATCTGGTCATTAAATGTGGAAAACTAATTACTCAAATGCATACATCTGATCTGATCATCAGATCGATATTTTTATAGACATCTGACAATCTGTCCGTCCGTCTGTTTCTTTGAAGTGACGCAGTTTGGACTATATCTTGATGAGATTTGGTATGGTGATACATATTTATCACCTTCAGCCAGAACATATGTACACTAGCCAGAAAAACTATGCGTACACTCTTTTTTTTTTAATTAAACAGCTATTGTAAGTCAAGTTATCATAGTAAAAAAAATATATTTTTGTGAACGTCTACTATTTCAACTTTTTTCCACGATTTTTTACAAAAAATATTTTGATGCAAAAAAACTCTTGAAACTCTTCTAAGAGAAAATTCTAAAAATTATTATTTTAACCCCTTTTTCCTACTTTTCACACAAAAAGTGTTTTTTTTTTTGGATTTTTCAAAAAAATTTTAAAATTACTAACAAAAATATTTTTGAAAAAAAAAATTTTTTTTCATTTTTTTTAGAGCTTCAATATTGTTGGAGAATTGCGAAAAAATGAAAATGATTTGGCAATAATTTTATAACATGAGAACGATCGGTTTGAAACATAATTATGTAGCAGTATTTATTAAAATACATCCCATCTCCTTCTTTCTCAATCCCCGTCAATTCTCTTTTCATTTTGGAGCACTTAAACTAGATATGTGCAATTTCTTAACAGAATGTTAGGGATGTGAGATTGGTTTAACAAATGTTAGGCCATCGACTTGCTGCAATTTATGTGTCAAGCTTTTCTTTACTTACTTTGCTATTTCTGTTAGGGAAAAAGGGTATCGAATCTTCGGCGTGCCGCTTATCAAAATAGAATTCATGTTTTTTATTTTCTGCTCACCACCATTCAGCTCCTCCTACGGGTGGCTTTATCAGACTTAGACCTCTCTGTTGTGAAAGAAAATCTGCGCCACAAATCTGGGCACTTTTTTTTTTTGTATGAAGGGGTCACATTTTATGACTGTGTTTGCTTTTTCTTCTTATTATTATTTAGGGATTGGGGTTGGGGGTTGGGGTCACAAAGTATTTTTATAGCTCAATTAGCATATGCAAAAGGAAAAGAGGGTAGTGCCTGGCAATCCTAGAGAGGAAAAGGGTTGCCAACAGTGTCGCATAATTAATCAAAATCAAAAGTTTCACTGTCAACATTTGTACAGTGAAATTGTTTGAAAGTTGTTGACGATTTGTGTGGCGAAATCGATTCAAATAATTACCACATATGAGTCACAGAGAGACACCAAGAGAAAGGGAGACAGATAGAGCGAGAGCAAGAGAGAAAGACACACACACACACACACGTGTTGTGTTGCCTAGTTTTGTGCGCAATTAGAAATTAATTTTTAGCGCTCAGAGTGGGTTAAATGACTTTAATCACTTCCCATGGCACAAGCAGCCGAAAAGCCACCACCAACACCACCGTTGGCAGCACCACAACACAACAGACTCAAGTCAAAGTCAAGTGGTCCCGTTGGGTGTGGGTTGACGTGTGTTCCCACTAAAATCGCCCACCCTTTGCTGGGCTAAAGTCGAGGTCCAAGCATGATTTATGCTCGACAATGGCAACAATAACAAATCAACGGCAAGCTGCACAGCTGACAGAACGAGAGAGAGAGAGAGAGAGAGAGAGAACGAGAGAAACTACAAACGGAAACAAAATACCGTTGGAAAGCACTTAAGGACCTTTTCATTACGACGTCAGCAACGGCGTCAGTGGCCGAGGGGGTTGAGTGATCGAAGGGGGGGCTAGGGTAAAATGTACTCTATTGGGCTGATTTGACATGTTCACAGGCAAATTAGTGTCGCCCTCGCTGGCGGTACATTAATTTCAACGCCCTACCAAAAGAGCGTACTCCACTCGGCAATACTCGACACCTCCTCACCCCCTCACCAGCAACCATCAACCACCCCCGTTCCTTCTCGTCATTACTTGGACTGCGTGTTGAGCTTACAAATTTTCGTCGACTGGCAGCTAAAATGTTATTTAGCGCATGTTTTAGCGTTATTTATTAAAGTGAAATTATTGTTAATGAGGCGGTCCAAAGAATGAAACAAGAGGGAAACGCACCCCCGCACCCCTGCACCACCCCACCAACCCAGTATCCCTCTTTGGGGAAAGGTAACACCACCGCCGCCTCTGTCACTGACGCTGCTTGACGGCAACGAACGAATTCCGACGCCTTTTCGACATTAACTTAACCTGGCCGAGGTGAGGAGAGGAGAGAACGGCGGAAGGGAGGAAGGGACAAAGGGTGGGAGGCAAAGAAAGAAAGAAACTAATTGCGTGAACTTCGTCGAGCAGTCCGGGAAACTGTTTCGCCTTTCGCTATCGCGCATTTAAACGAAGGCATTTGATTTTTGTACCGATAGTGCCACAATATGATTTAAGGTACTACCAGCTCCAACACGACACTCCCTCGCATTTCATTTCCACATTTATTCGCCCAACTCCCTTCAAAACAGAAACAAAAACAATAATCATAACTGTCGTTAGAAGCGGGTTCGCCTTTCCACGTCCTGCAAAATGGCGTAAATATTGTTTTGGATAGAGTAGAACCTATAAAATGTGGAACAAAAGGAAACTCATTTAAGATATTTATGAAGTACTTTGCCCAAAAAGATTTGTAACGACCTCAACGACTTGTTTGTTTAGTTTTTCTTTTTTCTCTTTTTTTTTTTTTCTTCTATTTTTTCTATTTTCTATTTGACTTTTTCAATGGCCCAAATGTCTGTCTGCGCCTAATGAGCTCGAAATTGTGCCTATATATACTGGACGCATGCATCAAATTGTCATAATAATGTGTATCAATTGAATTCTAGTTACAAATTATGCTAAAGTCAATCATAGACTCAATTATTGTTTGGGTTAAGTAAGTAAATTGGATTTTATTGGAAGGGAGAACTAACGGAAAGTCACATATGAAATCTCATTTTAGTAATTTTGACTGTTTTTCAATACAGTTACTCAAAAACTTAAAGTAGTAAATGATTTAGCTCAATTTGTTGGGAATATACATGTACTTAAGGATCAGATAAGATATATGTTGGCAGATAACAAATTAACTTAGAGCATATATACCAATTTTCATAGCTCTAGCTCTTAAATGAATAGAGATCACTTAAAATAGATATTGACAAGATATATATACGCTAATTGGAGTAGTTTTTAATCAATTAATTTATCTACAAATTATTAGTGATATCGAGAATGGGGCTTCTATAGCCGAGTGGGCTGTTGATGATCTGGAAAGCCAGCTACCAAATGTACTTCCTCTACTTTGTTTGGGCCAAGTTGCGTGCTTGTTACACGCAGTTTCCCACACAACTTAACCCGCCTATTGCAATCATATTGAAGCGCATTTCCGCGCGCCCCAAACACAATGGACACACATACACACACACACCCCTACACACCACATAAATACACCGCACACACAGTCAACCACACACGGCGCCAAAGTGTAACAGAAAATGGTTTTGGCAATTAAAAACGGCCGACGAGCAAGCAGGAAAAAAATTTAAAGCTAAAAGATGATGGCAAAAAAAATATATATATATTAACAACAACAATAACAAAAGAAATATACAAAAAATGGAAGAAAAAAAATTGCCGCATCATTTGAAATTCATTAGGACGAGGTAGATATATTTTCGATCGGGGAGTGAGGGAAGCGATTCTTGTTGCTCTGGAGAGGCATAAATAAATCAACAGCCTCGTGTGCTTGACAGTTGGTCCTCAGTAATAGAGATGGAAGGGAAGGAAGAGAGAAAGAGAGCGAGAGACTGAGAGAGCGAGAGAGGGAGAGAGTGGAGTAGAGTCATCGTCAATCATGACAGCGAAATGTGTCAACAAACGTCAAACAACAACGGACACAGCATGATGTAGAATGAGCGCAGAGAGAGACAGAGAGAGAGAGAGAGAGAGAGAGAGAGAGAGAGAGAGAGAGAGGGTCACAGCTTCATCAGCTGTCAGTCCTTCTTGCACAGGAGGATGGGATGCGATGAGAGTACAGTTCCTGGGCCAGAATGAACGCGCCTCTACATCAAATTGAGTGATGATCCCACAATGATTTGTCATAAAAAACAGGCCATAAAAAGCGACATTAATATTAAGTACTACAATGCAATGCAATACAATAACAACAAGAGCCACTGAAAAAATTTCAAATGATTTTTTTAAACACACCACAAGACGGTCAGTCAAAATTTGCCCTTAACTTAAACGTAATTAATACTTAACTAAATCAATCTAGCATTATAATTAACTTATATGTCAGTTAATTATATTCAGGGCACACTTGCGTAAATTATGATTGTAATATTTGGTTGGCTTTAATTTAATTGATATACGTGTCACTAATCATATTGACAGGAAAGATTTAACAATTTAAACAATTGTGCATTGTTATCATTATCTACATATAATAGAAGAACAACCTTAGATATTCGAACTTTATTTATCATTATATTATTGTTGCACACTCGGCATTCTATTATTATATTATTATTATATTCGAACTCCATTTATTATTATATTATTTTTACACACTCGTCATTCTATTATTATAATATTATTATATTCGAACTCCATTAATTATTATATTATTTTTGCACACTCGGCCTTCTAGCTCCACAAATCTATTTTTTAACTAAACAATTATAATTCTACGATATTGTTAAACGACTTTTCAATCACTTTTGAATCTATTCTGAACTTTACGTGCTATTTTATTCTTGTATCTTTCTTCTTCCTGTCTTTCTGTCTTCCTGTCTATTTCATTTGTGTTTTGCTATCACCTATCCCACCCTCTCTCCATGTCTGTATATTTCGTAACTGATTAGCTTATCGCACCTTAAACAATTAACAAGCTTTTCCCCCTCTTTATTACCCTTGTAACGAGTACTCTGCACACTCGTAACGAGCCCAATTCTCAGCAATTCTCAGCAATTCTCCCCTTGTCTCTCCCACTTCTAGTATATCAGACAACTGACAAGTCACAGTGTGTGTGGTTTGTCGTGTTCTTTGATATATGCATTAACATTTTCTGGCATATTTCATCTCGATTTATTTATAGCTTTCATGCATTTTGTGAGAAATACAAAAAAAAAAACGAAATTAGAAAAATGAGAGGGAAGAAAACGAATGAAAGAAAAACAAATTTTTAATGCGTTTTATGCGTGCGCGCATTTTAAGTAAGTGACTAAAAATGCTAATCAGTTAAATTAAATGCCCTTGTCTCTTTGTAAGAGGGAATTCACTTTGCTCCCTCTCTCGTTCACTCTCCCTCTCTCCCTCTCTCTCACTATCGTTGTCTCAGTTCTCTTGGCCAGCATTCACTAAACGACGGTTTGTTTGGCTAACAACAAATAGGCCATTGCCCGTTGTTGTTGTTGTTGTTGTTGTTGTTCTTGTTGTTGTTGCTGTTTCTGTGTTAAATTTTACGCCAATGTGCAAAGCAAACGAGTGAATTCCAGGGGCGTAGGAGGAGAGCGAGAAGGGGAGTAGGAAAGCACGACAAGTGGGAGGGGTAGCTACTTTTGCATGACCAACAAACAGTTTGTTGTTGCTGCGTGAATTATTTTATGTGAATTTGATTGCGAGCGTTTATGCCGGAAAACACGCGGCCCATTCCGACTCGCAGTCCATGCTGGACTGGAATCGCAATTGTATGTATGTATATGTACTAACCTACCCCAGACGGGACGGGACGGAAACGGAATTGGCATTAAGCGGACCAAGTCCAGCCAAAAAAATAAGGAAACAACAGCAAAGCCAAAAAAAAAAAAAGAACTCTCGGACAGTTCGCGCAGTTTCCGAATGCATTTAAAAGTCCATGGCCAGCTAGCCCGACTTCCCCTTCCCCTTTCCCTACGACCCGACGACCCTCCCTCCCTCCCACCATCCCACTCCCACTCTCTCCCTACTCCCTCGCTCTATTCTCGCTCTCGTATTAATCATAATTATGCAAATTTCTTGCCACTGTGCCGTGCTCTTGTGCCTCCACTGGTGGCAAGGGGGGGGAGGGGGGAGGGGCACTCTTTGTAGGTTGTTTGCACAATTTTCCACCTTTTATAGTACAGTTAATTTTCGTGCTCGTTGCGGACTCGCGTTTGGTCCCCGCTCCCCGCTCCCTGCTTCCCCTTTTGTTCCTTGCCTAACATGAGAGCTTGCAATAAAAAAAATTCAAAGAAATATTAATATAAATATAGCCACAGAGAAACAGAGGAGAAATGGGAAATGCGAAATGCTGTTAAAACGCTGCAAAGAATTTCCCTTTACCAGTTCGTTTTTGAAAACGTTTTTATGCAATTTATTTATTTAGGTTGCGATTAACATTCAAATTTGTTGACCTAGTTTTGTTATACTTAATTATTGTTAACATTATTATTTTTCTATTTGAACTACTTGGTTAGTATTCAGTTTTTATCATTGTCATTGTCATGATTATTTCTAATTGTCATTACAATTTATATTATTATTATTTTATTTGGAACAGAACACTATATCGTAGTCAGTTGAAAATACACACTCAAATACAAAAACATATGTACTTTCAAAGTGAATCTTTCTTACTGACCTTTGAATACATTTATGCAGATATTGTCATTATTATTTCTAATTATCATTACAATTTATATTATTATTATTTTATTTGTGACAGAACACTATATCGTAGTCAGTCAAAAATACACACTCAAATACAGTATTCACTCACATTCATTTGAATGTTTGAATACATTTATGCAGGTATCTAGCTCACATTATAACAACATTCTGTCTCTCATCTCAAATACACTTTCAACTCCATAGCTCAAAGATACCCGAGTTATGACTCTGAACCATTTGTGAACCCATTTCCGAACCGCTTTTCAGCATGCAAAAATTCACTTTCGTGCACCACAGGCAAGTAAATCTATTGTTGTGGGAATCTGTCGCTGAAGTAAAAAAAAATGCTATAAATATGTAAGTTGGAAAACAATTTGAAATTTCGAAGTGATTTTCGTATTGTTTTCTTAACCGCAAAACTCCTTAACGAGTAACTATGAAAATGGCTTAGTTAAAGCCCGTCTAACTGCACCGGTAATAACAAATAATAATTAACTAATTAAAATCCAAGCAACGAGCTACCAACAACCAACAACAACCGGCAGTAATCGCAAATTATGAGCGCGCGCTTTCCCGAGTTGGAGGCGGGGTGGAAGTGGGAAAACGAGAAAAGACGAGTGGGGGAGGGGGTGGCAGGTTCATAGATGTAGGCGGAAAACATTTGGCATTACAAAAAAAAACAGAGCGAGCGACGCCTGTGAAAAACCGCAACAAGCTCGGCGAACAATTTTCACACAATTTGCAATGCGATGGAAACCCGATGGAAACGTTGCAAACGATGGAAACAAATACCGCAAAGCCAAAGCTAAACTCACACAACAACAACAACAACAATAACGATTTTAAACTAGTTCAGCTCAAAGTTGTTGTTGTTGTTGTTGCAGCTGCTGTAATTAAAACAGTTAACTCGAGTTGTTGTTGAAGAAGCGCTTGAATTTAATACTCGCAAAGCAACGACAAAAACTAATTAAACAATTTGTTGTTGTTGCTTAACTTGAAAGCCCTTGGAAGTATCTTTAATTAATGGATACTCAATGTAAACCCAAAAATAATTCAAACTAAATACAATTCGCATTTGTTTTTTTTTGAAGTCTGTTTTATTCATCTAACAACTCAATCACTTTTCGCAAAAATATTTATGTAATCTTTAAAAAACGTAGAGGTTTGTAAGTTTTAATTTAAGTAAATCATTAAGGAATGTGTATTTTTATTGAATACTTTATTGTACTGATTGTATTAATTCGCCTGATTTGAATAAATGGCTGCTTGGAGTTAGCCTTCAACCACTCTGAAGGATTCACTTGAATACACAAAGATCCTGCTCCTTTTCTTTGGAAACTTCAGCATTTATGACGAAAACAGACTGAAAATATTTATGTATAAAAAATAAAAATGGGTATAATTCAGATGTGCAAGTCACTTTAATTTATTTCATGCCATCGAGAATTTAAATTAATTAAAAATAGAGAAGGACATATTCATTTAAAATTTGCTAAATAAGTTTTTAGTTGTTGATGGTTATTGATATTGATATACACGTAACACTTTTAAAGTTATTTAAAAATAATAGTCGCAATTTTGAAATGAAATTTTTGAATCCCTTTCATTTCTCGTTTGTACTTTACTCACTGCAAAATAAAAGAGTGCCAGTTATATATCATCATGATATATTATCTATCATTCTACTTGAAATCGTCATCATTTAATTATCTTTCGCTTTATTGAATTTGCACAAGCTCTTCTCTACATCTATTCTTATTTATTAAATCACCATATCTATTTTATTTTAAAATAATATCTTTTGTATACATATATTATATATTTTTTATTTTATTTAAGGCTGACAAACACCTTAAGCAAAGATCAATAAAAGTCAATAGCCTAATTGAATTGGAATGGCCCTTTCTTACAATTTACATTAATCATACGCAACGTGTAACGCAATTGAAATGGTCAGAATATGTGATTGATTGATTGATTGATTGATGTTGTTTAAGTAACTGAATGAGAGAGAAACTGAGTTAAGCGGTTCATTTGATCATTTGTCACAGTCTGTCCACATGGCTGTTAAACACACACCATTTTAGGGGTTGCAACCCCCCTTAAACCGATTTAGCCCCCGCTTCTGACCATAACATACAAAAGTAAGACTGCATATGCAAAGCGCAACTAAACAGCGCTAAAGAGTACAAAGTTGTATGGGGGGGGGGGGAGGAAACTCCTTAAATTTGAATTTGAATTTGCACGCGTACACGTTAAACGCTGGAAATTAAAAGCCAAAGCCAAAGCCCTCCACTCCTCCCCACTCCTCCCTACCCCACTACCAAAGTTGGCTGCAGTTTCGTGACTTGTTCGTCTTTGACACCAAAAGGCCGACCCGTACTTAGGCTAACAATGAGCCCCAGTCCAGTCCAATTGCTGGCCAGGCTCTAAAAGCCTCTTTTGTAATGTCAACCCTCTGTCAGGACACCCCCCCCCCCACCCCCATCCCACGCCTCTGGTCTGTTGGCCAATTGTTAGGATTGCATGCTAACATTATAATTGATTGCCTAAGCTCAACTTAAGGGGACTGTTGGTAATTTGATTGCGCAATTTGCGCGCATTGTGTTGCATAGTTTTTGGCGCGCCAACCTGCATGCCAAACCACTGAGTACTGAGTACTCAGTACTGGGTGGGTCTGGCAGTGGTGCCCCAGTGCTGCTGCTGCTGCATCTCCCTGGTTTGGGGCAGTAACAAAAAAAAAAAAAAGAAAAGAAAAACTTATGAAACAGCCAACGAACATGACATGCATTTATGTCACGTCACATGTGGAACACGCACGGCCAACACCAGCAACTGACACGCACACACACACACACACACACGCACACACACACACACACACACACACACACACGCACACAAATATAGGGAGTGCAACTATTTTAATTGGCGACATTCCGCAATTTTATGACTTTTAAAATTCTACATATATTTTATGCCTTTGCATGGCAATGGCAAACATGCAACGTTGCCACACTTCAATTGGCTTTTGAAGGACACACACACACACACACACACACACAAGGATATGCCTGACAGCCAAAGCATGGGAGCGGGCAAGGGAGCAAGGGGGGGACACGAGGTGGACTCGCTTGTCGGCCCTGTTTGTTCTTGTTGTTGTAATTAGTGAGCTGCATTTCTTTGGCACTTTTGGCCGTGGCAATTAAGCAAACTAGCAGCGGACACAGACCCACCGCCCCGCCCCGCCCCCTTTCCCCTTACCGCCCTCCATGCAGCCCCGTCTCGCCCCGACCCTGGTTTAGTCAAGGGGCTGCTCCAAAAGGCTTTGCGAAAACCGAATATGAAATTATGCAATTAAGCAGCCAGCGATGTTTTGGCCAAATTGGCATTACGAGATCTATGGACTTGTGCATGTGGGACAAGAACTATAACTGGAACTGGAACTGGAACTGGAACTGCATCTATAGCTGCAGCTGTAGTTGAAGTTTGCAAGGGCCAAGGACAAAACGAGGGTTATTAATGACTTTGATTAAGGACAAGAGCTGCACTTAAAGAGCATTTGATCAATGTGGGCAACAATCTATAGAATGTTTTGAAAAATATTATTAAAATTTATATTTTACATATTATATACATGTATACATTATATGACAAATATATTTTAATTATTTACATTTTATAAAACTAATAAGTAAAGTACATTATCTATGTAAATTATATTTTAATTAATTTTATTTTTCATAGATTCCATTAAATTTATGACAAATTGAACATATTTCTTACATTAAATAACATCTGGTAAGAACTGTGTGAAAATTTACGACTGTAACCCATTTGCAAGTTGAAATTAACTAGATATAGGTTTATTGCACAGTAAAAAATAAAAGATGTTGTATACAATTATCAGCCTACTAGCGCTTACCCTTTGGGCTATCTATTTATTGGCATTATCTTAATCGGGACAAAAATATATTTTTAGATATTCGATAAATTCTAGATTGTTCAGCCGATAACTAAATGCGATAAATGAATATGCTCAATAAATAATCGAAATTTCAGTTGCAAATTTTTTAACTTTTTACTGTGTCTGATAACTTATTGCAATATGATGATGATGAGTCCTTAAGAATAATCGTTTGCCAATCACATCCGACAACTTATTCTGTCTCTCTCTCTCTCTCTCTCTCTGTCTGTTTCTCTCTCGCTGAACAGATTCAACAGTTTATGGACTTAACCGCTTAACAGCGGGAATGCAGAAGACGAAACCAAGATCCGAGGCTCAGAGGCGATGACAATGAGCGATCTGCAGCTGCCACAAGTTGCTGCAGCTTCAGTTTGAGCCGGACACAAACACCTTGCCCACTTTTATGGGCCAACATCAAATTGAGGAAGGTGGGAGATGGAAATTGTAATGCGAGGAAGGGGAAGGGGAAGAGGAAGGGGAAGGGGAAGGGGAAACTGGGCCGGGGTCACGGGCATAAAGGGGAACTGGGAATGGGAATGGGAATGGGATGAGAATGGGACAATGTTGCCAGACGTTTTTTTATGGTTGCAACGGAGGCCTTTTTGCATTTCACTTTAATTCAAAACGACTTAATTTCTTTCGGTTCCCGCTGTGAACATGCTTGGGCGAAGTGCGAGAAGCAGAGAGAGAAGTAGAGAAGTAGAGAAGAGACGGAGAAGAGCTAACGAAAAATGCGAGAAATGCTTATAAATGCTCAATGCGCGTAGCCGATTAATTGCACATAAAAATTAACAACAATCAGGTGAAGTAGCACCGCCAGCACCACCTGACAATGCCAACAAACTCATACATACATAAGCCACAACCACATAGTTATCACACCTTTTGGGGCAACATAACGTGGGCTCAACAATGTTGCACTTTGTTGTATCGCGCGGGGCCACAAATATTTTATGTGCACCAAATTGAGTCATAAAATGCATTTTCACCTCCAACTCCGACTCCAACTGGAAGTACGAATGGAACTGAAACTGGAACTTGGTCTTAAGTGATGCATTTGAAATGCGTTAAGCATATTTATATACCCTATAACCATTAAGTAGCTGACCGAGGTATAATCAATGACAGGTGGAAAACTTGCTTAAAATTCCCCTACACTATCTCAAGGAACTCATCGACTGTAAGAGCTAGAAACACTGAATTTTGTATGTTGCACTACAAACACTGATAGCATGTAGAAGCCTCGAAATTCTGTTTGCATTCAAAAGTCACAGCATCACAATTCAAATCTAACATTGTCATTTTTTCATTCTTGAAGTTGTCGTTTATCTGAGCGCGCAGAACAGGGTATAACAAAGTTTTGCACATTTCACAAAAAAAAAAAAAAAAAACATTTTTTTAATACCACAGGGGGTTGCCATTTAGCAGCCTAATCAGACATCAGATGTCTAGATTCTGGACTCTAGCATTCACTGAAACAGCTATTCTAGTTAGGCCAGCTGAAATTAAGCGGTATGTATATTAAGCTATAGTCTTGGTATTACACTCTCATATGGGCAAATTTATGGCCATTGGAACTGAGAAACTGAAAACTGGAAGTGGAACAAGCCAAAAGGAACAGAAAGAGCGTCAGATGAAATTTGAAATGTTTTATGGGCAGAGCGAGTAAAAAATTTGGCCGACCTGGCGATAAGAAAAGAGTCAAACAGGCAGCACAGCAACTTAATGACTAACGACGACGGCAAATGCCAATTGGCGAATCGACGAACAGCTAATACCCTATGCACATTTAAGAGTGGACTAACATAAATAAATTAATTCGACGATGAGTGGCAGATACCCAAAGCTAAGTAGTTATCAACTATAGTGCAAAGTGGTTCAAAGTAGGATAATTATAAATAGGAAAGATAAAAATTGCATAGTGCTAGTTTTGTTAATCGTTCAACCTAATTAATTTTAAAGCTATACTAATGCAAATAATATAGACGATTCATAATTGATTCGGTGTGTTCAGAGATTTCACTCTCTCTCATGGGTAAATGTTAAATATTAAAAGACTACAACCTCAAATCAAATCACAAAAGACCTATTGTTAATAAGTTTATCACAAGTGCATAAATAATAAATATTAGTAAATAATTATTAGTCATTACTAAATATTGAAAGGTTCATACTAAAATAGTGTATGTTGATTTTTAGGACACAAAATAAATTCAATCTGACATCGATAAAAATAAAAAATTATGCGTATACACTTTTTTTACTTTAATAGCTATTGTAAGTCAAGTTATCATAGTAAAAAAAATATATTTGTCTAAAATATATATCTCGAAAATATTTTTGCTAGTATTTTTTATAATTTTTTTCAATTTCCTAACAATTAACCACTTTTTCCTGCGTTTCACACAAAAAGTGGCTTTTTCAAATAATTATAAAAAATACTAGCAAAAATGTTCTTGAAAACTTTTTTTGCAGTTACTCTTAGAATTGTTTCGAGCATTTTTTTTCATCAAAAACTTTTTTTTTTTTTAAATCGAGAATAAAAGTTGAAAAAGTAGATGCTCACAAAAATTCGAATTTTTCAATGGGTACTCAATGGTTACTTAATGGGTTGCATCATTCAAACGTAATTTAAACGACCTTTCCAAATATATATTTTTTACTATAATAACTTGACTTACAATAGATGTGAAAATAAAAGAAAGTGTGTACGCAGAGTTTTTCTGGCTAGTGTATGTGAATTCAATATTTGGTGATTTAATTTCCTTTTAAGAAAATACACATTCCTAGACTCTGTAGAGACTCTCTTATAGTTGCTGCAAGTTGCGCGTGTATTCGTCTATGGCCGCTGAGAGTCGCGTTGCAAGTTGCCAGTTGCAAGTTGCAAGAACGCAACGAGGTGTTGATTGTGGCCTTTGTGAAGCTCTTGGCAACCGGGCAGCCGTTGGTTAGCGCCTCAAAAGGCCTCCTTGCAGCAATAAAAAATATAAAAGACTTTAAAAGAGCAGTGAACAAGCGAGAAGAGTGCGAGAGTGAGAGGGACAAGAGAGAGAGAAGTTTTGCACAGGTGCCAAAAAAATGTTGCGTAGCTTCTTTAGCTAGAGATGCGTAGAATTTATCGGCTTAAGCTGGCACTAAAAATTTGAATTGCGGTCATTTAGTGGACAACAACAACACGCAGAACAACAACAGAGCGCGGAAAAGGAATTTGCCGCATAAGTCGCACATCAAACAACATCAATTTAAACGAGCGCCGTTCTACGAGGCATCCTTTTTTTATTTTTATTTATATATTTATATAGATTCTGCTTTTATTTCAACAACAACAGAACTGTTGTTATTGAGAATGCTGTTGTTGTTGTCGTTGTTGTTGTTGTTGTTGTTGTTGTTGCTGTTGGCTGATCTGGAGCAGCGATAAATTGCAGTCACCTTTGTTGGCCCGTTCTTGTTGACAAATCAGTCGACGGTCGGCACACGCGCTGCCCATCTTTGTTGTTGTTGTTGTTGTTGTTGTTGTTGTTGTTCTGTTTTTTCTCGGTTTTTTGTGTTGTTTTGTGAGTTCGATCCCTTTGTCACCTACAAAGTCATTTACCCCCACGTTGTGTCTGCCAGAGGATACCAATCCAATGGGATCGTCTCCATCGTCGTTGCGAAGGGCAACACATTAAAAGTAAATTAACTTATCAGCGACAACGATCAGTTATTTTATTACGTTTGTCCACGCAGTAACACGAACATTATAATATCAAAGATGCCGATTAAGATTCTCTACAGACACAGGAGAACAGAGAGAGACAAAGACAGAGGGAGCGAGTGAGAGAGAGGCTGCTTAGTTAAAAGGTTGTTAAATAAGGTCTTAAGATGCTTTATGTTATGTGGGTTGTATCTCGACACCAAATTGATACCAGACTAGAACAACTACGAGTAAAGAATTGATTGATCGAAAACTGTAACTCTGAACAACTGTAAGAAATAGAGCAAATTGATAACACAAGTTAGATGGACAATTCGGGTAAGCACTTCAAAAAGTATCGTTACCAGGATCTTGACTTCAAAAAGTAAAACTTCCACTTCGAAACTACTCCATTGGATATTTGGTATTTTAGGGGCTTTAGCATTCGCTTAAAACATCTTTTATTAAGTGAACTGGCACATAAAAAAGGACTCTTCAATTTGTTGGTCTAGAAATAAATGAATAAACTTAAGAAAAAGAACTCCATAAATCGAATATCTTTATAACTCGAACCTTTTCTTTGGATAATGGTGATTCGAGTTAGGGACGTTTTTTTTTTTTTTTTTTTGAATTTCTATAGAAGGAAATACAGTTTAAAGAGTCATTTTTATTTATTTATTTATTTATTTATTTATTTAACATCCTAGTGCTACAAGTTTTAAGGAACTTATAATTAGTGCACTAGTCACAACATAATTAATTTATCCTGTATATCTTTCAGTTAAAAAATAAATAAATAAAAAGAAGTTCTACTTTGAATAGTTAGAGATGTTTTATTTAGAAAAGTCAAACTTAGATAATTTCTTTGTTTTTCTAAACTCAACGCTGTGTTTAAATGTTGTTTGCCAATTAATATGTATAGCCTCATATAATCTCTAAGGCTCAACGCATTTAATTAAAAACTTATCCTAAAGCAACTCACATAACTGTGATAATTTTCGATGATACAAACTAAAATCAAACCTAAGCAAAATAAGAGGTTATCGCTATTTGAGACGCGTCAATAAAAATAAATAAAAAAATATAACATTGTAAAAAGATTAAAATATATTTGAAATTAAAATATATATAAATATGTTAAAAATACGTAGTTGAAGAAATGATGCTTAAGTAGATAGATAGATAGATAGATAGATAGATAGATAGATAGATAGATAGATAGATAGATAGATGATAGACGGATAGATAGATAGATAGATAGATAGATAGATAGATAGATAGATAGATAGATGATAGACGGATAGATAGATAGATAGATAGATAGATAGATAGATAGATAGATAGATACAGATATAAAGATATTATTAATCCAAGTATTGCCAATATAACTTCGATTTCGTATTAATCTGCGTGGATTTGATCACAAACTCATCTCTTAGTGAAGATCCTTTTAGTAATTTATAATTGGGATACTAGTGCATTTAAGATACGTGGTCCTTAGTCAACAGTTTACTGAACAGGCTTATACTCTTTTAAAATACAACTTTCTAATTGAAAAACTCTACACTCAAGTTATCATAGAGAATAGTTGCAATACAATAGAAATCCCGACGCATACTGCGACAAATTAAATCCGACGCAGAGTAAGGGAATGATAAATCTGATCAGACTTTGTTGTTGTTGCAGATGTTCAATTGTAAGGGGAGTAGGGAGGGGGGAGGGGGGACTCTGGCTGTGTGTTGCGGATGTTGTTAACAGCAGAGCAAACACACTGATAAGACAGACCGAGTCAATAAATTAGTGAACATTAACTGGCAAACAAACACGCTAATTAGATAGTTAGATAGTTAGATAGGCAACCAAACAACCAAACAACGAGCCAAACACACAAATTCGCAGAAAGCGAGTGCCCACTGTGGTGCAGGAGGTGGGCTTTCTTTCAGTGGGGCTTCCTGCAAATGGACTGCAAAGTGCACGGAGTTGTTACGACCGGAAAAACTGGCAAATGGCCAGTTGATAGGGAGCGAGAAGAAGAAAGGGAGGAGGAGTGGGAGGGGTAGGAGTAGGGGTAGGGGTAGGGGTAGGGGTAGGGGAAATGGACTGTCAGACGGGCAAACGGCAAATGGCAACTGCGCATTGCGGTTGGCGACTTTTGTAGATACAATTATTTTAAGCATTCAATTGGAATTCGACCGCAAAAAGAGGCAACCGCAAGGATACGACGGTACGAGTCTGTTTTTGCCAGATCCGCAATTATGTGCATTTAAATGCAATAACCGTCATCAGAATGAGTATGACTATGAGTATTGGGTTTTGGGTATTGAGTCGAAGAATAAAGAGCAGCAGTCAGTCAGTCAGCAGTCGGGTCAGTCGTTGATCCTTTGCAGGGCTCTCTAATTATTTTAAATGTCCGGCCCGCAATTGAAGCGCGCGCATGCGTCCCGTCCTCTCATCATTTTCAGCTCGTCGTCCTGTCGTCCTGTCAGTTGCTGCTCTAATTTTCGTTGCGCCTTTTGCCGCCTAACCGCACTGACAAAACAACTAATGACCTGACCTGTAACATCAGTCCAATTCCAATTCCAATTCCAATTCTACATCCACATCCACATCCCATTCCAAGTCCGAATCAATATCAATCAAACGTTTGCCGCTCGACAAATTGCATTACGAGTTTTCGGTTTCGGTTTCGGTTTTCAGTTTGTATTTAGCTATGTAGTTTTAGATCTAGGCTCGGGTCTACGTCTGCTACGCACTTCCGCTGTGAGAAGTAATTAGTGCTCGCTTTATCATAATACTGGCCCGGGAGCGATGGCAACATGTGGCCACTTTTGTGCTCAGCCTGAGCTATTGGCGTGAAATTTTAATTGGCGCTCACTCACTCCAATTGCCCAACACAATAACACACAGCACAGAAGCTGCCAACGAACTGTGCGGGGCTGTCCACTTGCTGGGCACAAAGCTAAGCCGGACCAGACATCGGCTAAGTCACGTGTAAATAGAAAAAATAAAATTCTCAATAATTTGACTTTAAAGTGAACATATAATGAAATATGTATGTCAAAAAACATAGTTATCAACACAATTTTACAATAAGAAAATGGCAATTTACCAAAAAAAAATTACTTGGATTACATTATTCATATTAGTAGAAGACAAATAATTTGAAATGCAATCCAATATCAATAATGTTAAAATTGACACATTGGTATAAGTTAAATTAATTCTGAAAATGAAATAAAGTATGCATATATTTGTACAATAAAAGAAAAAAAAATATTTTATGATAATCTTAACAATCTGCTTAAATACTATAAATTAAGAAGCTTTTGGCTTAGCTAAAAAACTAAAGAATATAATTTCTTCATTGAGAAGCTAAAATTTATGAATACATGTTCATGTTCCATAACTCGAACTTCTATAACTCGAATTTCTCTCTAACTGGAGCTAAAAGAGTGGCAGTAAAATGAATAAACTTAAGAAAAATAACTCTATAAGTACAATATCTCTATAATTGGAATCTTTGCTTTGGATATTGGTGATTCGATTTAGGAAAGTTCGACTGTATTTTATATTGAATTATTAATTTTGGAAATATAAAAACTATAAATAATATAAAAAGATTTTCTATAAATAAAAGACCAAATACAATTTCATTTTGGTGTAAATATTCCTTATAATAAATTTAGCATTGTCTTGATTAAACAGGAAACTAAGATACAAAGGTATTAATTAAAATATTAACATTAATATGATAAAATCTCAACTATATTTAGTAGATTTTCAAATATTGTAATTTTTGTCCAAGCTTGACCTCTCTCTGGAAATACCCAAATATAATTAGCTATTTATCTTATTAAAGCTTGTCTGTAATTGTGAACAATCGAAAGGTCAATGGGGCTGCAACTGATAAGTGTCGCCATTTTGTTGGCGCTGCCAACTTGGCCGATCGCGAGCGCTGTCCACTTGCCAAGTTGCCAAGATGCCAAGTTGCCAAGATGCCAAAATTGCCAAATTGCCAAATTACTTTAGCCGTTGCCATTTGACCGACATTCGTATTTACGTGTATTTTGTGTCTGCTCAATCAGTTCGTTCTCTAGGTCTCTCCTTCACGCTCGCCTGCTGTCTCTCTCAATGTTGCTATAAAAGCTGGTAGAGCAAACTCACCACAGTAGAGCGCGTGTTGAGTTTGGCGAGCCAACAACATGGCGCTGCGCCGAAGCGAGATAGCAACAGTCTAACGAGTTGCAGTATTTGTGGCCGAAAGGAGAGAACGAGACCGAAAGAGAGAGATTGAGTGTGCACTCGCTTGCACACAGGCACAGAGAGAGAGCGAGAGCGAGAGAGAGAGAGAGATCGAAAGCCACCACCACATACAAATAACCACCACCACTTATGTATAACAAAGTGGCAAAATTGTTGCCGCAGTTTGACTTCGACTTCGACTTCGACTTCGACGTCGACGTCGACATCGACATCGATGAGTTGCAGGTGCGTTTAGTCTCGTTTTGGCAGTCAGAGCGCGACGTTGTCCAGAGCGCAGGCGACGGTTGAATCAAAGTGCGGCATTCAGCGAAGTTCAAGTGCGAAAACAGCAACATTTATTACAAAAATTGCAAATCTAGTTATTAATCATTTTTGTTTTGTGTGAGTGCTAACAACGACAACGACAAAGGGGAGTGCGAGCGAGTTGAAAGTGCAAGAAGTAGAAAACTCGTAGCCCGCTTGAAATGAAAGACTCAATGAGCATTTTAACCCAGACGCTGCCAACGAGTACAGCGCCCAACGAGCCGTCGCCGCATCATCATCACTCGTCGCACCACCACCATCACCATCATCTGCATCACTTGAGCCACTTGAATCACTATCCGCTGCATCCGCCGCCGGTCAACATGTCCATGTCCACCTCGTCCAATTTGAAGCCAAATCGATCGCGTTTCATGATCAATGACATTCTCGCGGGCAGCGCAGCCGCTGCCAGCGCCGCTGCCTTCTACAAGCAGCAACAGCATCACAACAACAACAACAATAATACAAATAACAACAACAACAATGTTAATAATAATAATAATAACAATAATATCAATAACAATAATAACAATGACAATCTGGAAACGGATTCATCGCGGGTATCGCCGCCAGTTGCAGTTTTGGGACTCGCACCACCGCCACCGCCGCACCACCAGCAGCACCAGCAGCACCAGCAGCACCATCCGCACCATCACGCCCTGGCGGCAGTTCATGCCCATCATCAGCATCAGCAGCAGCATCCGCATCCGCATCCGCACTCGCATCCACATCCGCATGCCAAACTGACCCACTTTGGAGCCACCACCCAAATGGGCTCCAACGGATTGAATGTGGCTCAATACGCGGCGGCCATGCAACAACATTATGCCGCTGCCGCCGCTGCGGCAGCCGCGCGCAACAATGCGGCTGCTGCCGCCGCCGCCGCAGCAGCCGCTGGCGACGCAGCAGCGCCGTCGGCGGACTTGGATGATAGCAGCGATTATCACGAGGAGAATGAGGACTGTGACAGCGACGAGGCCGGCAGCGGCGGGGGCGGGGGAGGCGGAGGCGGAGGAGGCGGTGGTGTTGGCGGTCACATGGATGATCACAGCGTTTGTAGTAATGGTGAGGTGAGCTTCTGTATTATTTTGGGACGGGGGGCAACCAGAGGGATCGACCTAACATATGTATAGGTAGCAGGGTCCGTTTTCCAATATAAAGCATAAAATAAATGAAAAGAAAACTTTAATCTTTGATCTAAATGATAAAAATTGTAAAATTAAAATTTAATTTCAATATTTATTTAAAAATCATAATTGTAAAAGCTATTTTTTTAATTTTTATAATAAAAATTGATGATAAGAACTACAATTTTTAAATACAAATGGGAAATAGTAGTTTATTGTGATTGTCATAGATATTGAGCCTTAGGACCGATAGTAATGAGTTTGTCAAGTCAAAGTTCGATACATGATCTTCGATAATTAAATTGCTTGGAGAAGAGTTTCCAACTTTTTAAAAGCCATCGAAGAAGTATTTTGTTGGGAACTAGGTTATTCAAATTACAGTGTGAGCTTATTACTGAATATATCTATTTTATTATACTTATTTCTTTTTGCTCAATAATAATAAAATACTACATCATAACCTTTATATATAGATGAGAGAAATAGTACAAAAAAAATATTTTAAAAATGTCTAGATACTTTGTTAGAGAAAATGGATATGCTTATTTTAAAAAGTGCAACAGTCTAAAAAACAGTCTAAACCATATGTACATCTGTAATATCTTATATTTTTAATATAATTTTCATCAATCTTTTAAAATTGAATGATGAACGTGAAGATCAATATAATTATTGATATTGGTTATTAACTTTATTTCTTTATAAATTCAAATTTAACTTGAGTACATAATGATAACATATTTTTAAAGTTGATTGAATCGAAAACAGTTATTGCTTTATATAAAAAGAGTTTATAAGACAATTTGTATACAATTCTTTTCGACATATGATTACGATTAATAGATTCGATTCAATTATTTAAAATACTTGAAGTTTGTTATGAATGACTCCTTTCTAATTGAGATTAAATGCAACCAACATTTACTATGAACACAATATCATTTTTTTGTGTTGATACTATCAATTGCAATCAATTGAAGTAATTGAATCTATGCACTTTGAACTATAAGTAATTTGATTTCAAATTGAATTTCAAACTACAGATTATTTGCACTTTAATAATATATTTTATTGATTGTTTAGTTCATCGTTTTCAGTTAAGTTAACTTCTGTCTGTCTGTCTGACTGTCTGTTTGTCTGATAATCACCAATTGGAATGCAAACACATTTGTCTATCTATGTGTCTGTCCGTCTGTCTGTCTGTCTGTTTGTTTTGTCTGAGTGAATGCCATGGCAAGTTCGTTGCCTGAGTCTTTTGTTTTCCACAGTCGCTTTGCAAAACAAACTGTAAAAATTGCACGAACATGCCATGTTCTAGTTATTGTTGTTGTTGTTGCAAGTCTGAAAAATTGCATTTTCACGCTTTGTTTGTTTACCACCCTAACAACCCTCCCCCCCTCCCCCCACCACCACGTTCCACCTCCACGTTCATTGAGCGCCATTCCTAAATGTGCATTTGTCTCGCAGCAAAATTGTTTAAACAGCAAATACAGCAACAAATGATAATGGCAGCGCTTTTCATTCTGTTTTTTTTTTTTTTTCCTTTTTTGGGCGTGGCACGTAGCTGGTTATGAAGAGATGGAAGGGGGGTTGGGGGCATGTGGAAAATGCAGCAAAACGCAGCTTGCAAAATGTAATTTTAATTTAGTAAAGCTCCAAATATATAATTAGATAACATATAGTTAGAGTCCAAATGTTGTCTCTGCAAGGCTGAAGAATTTGCTGCTCATGTTCTCTCTCTATCTAGCGCTCTCTCTCGTTCTCGTTCTCCCGCTCTTAGGAGTGCTTGCCAACCATAAAATTGTGCGAATTGTTATACAAAAAGAAAATGCATTTAAAACCATTTAATGAACGCCCCAGAGCCAACTTTGTTAAGCGTGCGAGTGTGTGTGAGTGTATGTATGTATATATACATATATATATATATATTCGTGTGTGTGTGTGTGTGTGTATTGTGCGTGAGGCGCTGAACAGATGAAGCTGCACTCCGTCGACCATTTATTACAGCAATTTCCTGTGTGCAATTGCAGTTTTATAAACGGTAGTCGCAGCTTGTTGCCCTGCAGACAGCGAAAGACAGTGACAACCTGAGACAGCGCGAGAGAGAGAGGAGAGACTGAGAGAGACTGAGAGAGACAGAGAGAGAGGACAGACAGTTTTCTGCCCTGTGATTTGGCCGGCAGCAGCCAAAATCTTAGCGAAAGTTGCGTTCGCTTTAAGCAGCTGCCTTTGCTAATTTGACTTCTTGCTCTTGTTGCTGATAATTGGCCAATACAATTTCGGCATTTGGTCAAAAAGACCTGAGGCCGAAGTCGGCCCAGTCCAGCCAAAAATACCCATTGCAATGTGTCAGTTAGGGCAACATGTACTCACACATGTTGTTTGGCTGAGAACTTGGTAAAATTTAGCATTAAACAATTTAACGGTTGTGTGCGTTGGCCACTTGGCCATGGCCATAACCCTGTAGGCGCATGCTTATCGGCTAACCGCAATCAGATAAATTTACATAAATTTTATGTACTTAATAGCAAACGAGCCTAGGCAACAAATACTACATATAAAAACGAATAAAAGCCCGCAAAAGGGCTAAGGCAAATAGACCTGGCTAAAAGGGGAAAAAATACAAGAAGGAATGGAGGGGCAAGAGGGAAACAAACAGGTAGACAGAACAAGAGCTGCTAGGCCAAGCTTAGACATTTTGCTACACATTCGTATTAAACTGCGAGTTGGCTGAATAGTTGGAAGAAAAGGGCCATAAGGATGAAGTCAATAACTACAATATTAAGACTACACTACAAAAAGTGAACAAGAATCAAGAAAACGTACTCAACTTTGCTTTGATCTCCGGCTCGTCTCCATTCAGGTGCCAAAGACGACGATGGCAACAGCATCAAGAGCGGTTCCACCAGCGACATGAGCGGCCTGAGCAAAAAGCAACGAAAGGCACGAACCGCTTTCACAGACCATCAGCTGCAGACGCTGGAGAAGTCCTTCGAGAGGCAGAAGTATCTCAGCGTCCAGGAGCGCCAAGAATTGGCCCACAAACTGGACTTGAGCGATTGTCAGGTGAAGACTTGGTATCAAAATCGCAGGTGGGTCCAATAAATATTATTATCATTCTGATACATTTAAGGTGGTAGTCAAAATTGTGACATTTTAAATTGAATGCGTGCATCTTCTTTATTAATTTATATACTTGGTATAAGAACATAAATTAAACATTATTTTATATATTTAGTTATTTAATACTAATAATAATACCTTTTTTATTTAACTATTTCACCAACATGTAATAACATCATTGTTTTTGACAGCTAAATCGTATTTTATTTTGCTTTTAATTTGTTTCATCACATTACAAAAGTATTTTAATAATTTTGATTATATTTCAAATACTCTTTTATATATTTAGTTATTTAGTTCTTAAAACCTTCTTTATTTCATTATTTTCTGAAATGTATTTGAATAATCCTTTTAAATTGCCAAATTTTCATTTTGTTTATTTTTAATTTATTTCATTACAAAATATTTTCAAATAATTTGTATTCCTTTAATTATATTTAATTACACTTTTCCATTATTTGTTTCTATTTATTTAATAGTGAATTTTATTTAGTTTTTAATTGGTCTCAACACATAACAAACTATATTTTAATAGTTTTTATGACTTCAATTGTACTTCATAACACTTTTTCATTATTTTCTAATAGATAAATTTAACTTTATTTCATTGTAAAATAAATAATGGCTTTCAATTTCAATTTTCAAAACCTTTTCTTTGCATTTCTGTTTATTTGCAGAACCAAATGGAAGCGCCAGACTGCAGTCGGGCTGGAGCTGCTCGCCGAGGCCGGCAACTTTGCGGCCTTTCAGCGGCTGTACGGCGGCTCGCCGTACCTGGGCGCCTGGCCGTATGCGGCCGCCGCCGGTGCCGGGGCCGCTGCAGCCGCCGCTCACGGGGCGCCACCGCATTCCAGTATTGATATCTATTATCGGCAGGCGGCGGCGGCGGCGGCGATGCAAAAGCCGCTGCCCTACAATCTGTACGCGGGCGTGCCCAGCGTTGGTGTCGGCCCACTGGGGGCGGCTGCCACGCCCTTCTCGCACCTGTCCGCCTCCAGTTCGCTGTCCTCGCTGAGCAGCTACTACCAGAGTGCGGCGGCAGCAGCGGCCGCGGCCAACGGCAGCGCTCCAGGTGCAGTTGCACCGCCGCCACCGCCGCCTTCAGCCGCCGCCGCCGCAGCTGGTATCATCCACAAGCCGCTGCCCCTGGCGACTTCGCCGGGAGAGCCGCTTGGCTGCAGTGCATCCGCATCCGCGTCCGCGTCCGCATCGCCAGCGCATCCGCCCTCGACGCCCAGTCCAACGCTGAATCCCGGAAGTCCGCCAGGACGCTCCGTGGACAGCTCGCAGGCGCAGTCCGATGACGAGGATCAGCTGCAAGTTTAAACGGACAAGCAAAAGAATAAAAATATACAAATAACTCAATTCAAAAATATGTGTAACAAAAAACCGAAAAGTATGCGTGTATGAGTGTGTATATATGTAGTACATAGTATATATGTGTGTGTGTGCGTGTGTTTATTTATTCTGTTTGCTTTTAGTAATTTATTAAAACGAAAATGCATCAAGAAACAATTATTATACTTAGTAACATTCCAGTATGTAAGTACAATTTTTTTGAATTTAGGACTTAGCTTTAAATTTAAAGACAACAAATTAAATTAAAACTAAAATACTATTTATTTAAATGTTGTAACAAAAAGTGCGCAGCCAAACCGAATAAATTGAAATAAATAAAAACAACAGTGTGCAGAGTTAAGTTAAATACATAAACAAAAGATAATTAATCAGTCAATCGCAGGGATTTAAATCGTAGCTGATATCGAAGCCGTTAACCAGTATTTTCCGATTGAAATTGGTAACCGTAACTAAAAGCCTAACCGATTGCAAACTTTAATATTATTCCGATACCGAACGTATATCAGCATAAATAGACATTTAGCAACAATTCAATCTATGTGTGTTACTTTGTAAATTAATTGCAATTTTCAGTCTACAAAATTGGTGCTGCTTTTTATTTCAGTAAGAATAGATTTATTTAAATTATCTAAGATGTTTATATTGAGTTTCTTGAGAAGCAAGTTGTACAATGAAACACTAAATTCAAAAAATATGTTACGGTAACAGCATCGTATTCCAAACTTATTATGTTCAATACATTAACTTTTCTTGTATTCTTGTTAAAAATTTATTGCTGACGATAAAAAGAAAAAAAAAATACTATTACAAAAACCATAAACAAAACCGATACTGAAGCCGAGATTTGGTTTGATTTGATTCCCTGTTAAATATAAATAGCATTTTACTTTTAACTAATAATTTTTTTTTAATTCTTTTTTTTTAAATATAGTCTTACAAAATGTGCTCGTTGTATATGTAAAATGTAAATGTAATCAAAAAACAACAAAAAAAAAAAACAAAAACAATTTTTTTGTCTAAATAAAATTAATACAAATACCAAAACAAGTGTTAAGAATATAAAAAAATGGGAGAAGGTGGACACGAAAGAAGAAGGGGAAGAGAAAAAGCGAGGGCAATTAAAAAAATAATAAACATCGGCAATTGTTTTTGCCCGAGGGGCTAAAAAGACAAATAGTAAGAGAGGGACAGTAGACGGGTAGAGAGAGGGAAGGAGAGAGAGGAGGGGAGGGGAGGGGGCTGATTGCAGCCAGGCAACCCCTAATGATAATAATTGCATGCAAAATGTATTTAACCGCAATTAGTGCATTTATTAGGCCAAAAGCTGATGCCAAGTGCTCGCATATTGAATATGCCAGTTGGCCAAGTTGTCCAACTTGGCTGTAAACTGGCTAACTACCCGAAATTGCCACTGCACAGTTATGACCATGTCCATGTTCACATACAGCTTATTCGTTCTCTGTTTCATTTTTTGTACTTTCTGATATTTATTCTGTGTTGCATTGCGTGCAACTCTGCCACATGCAAGCAGCGCTGCAGGCAACGTTCAACTCAAGCCTTCAAGTTTACCTAAGGACCCACCTGACCAGCTGACCAGCTGACCAGTTGACCAGTTGACCGTCCACTATGAACTATTGCAACGTTGTAGTTACATCACTTTTGAAAGCTGCCTTAAACAAACCTCTCATAGATCGTGAGTTTGTTAAGTCTTTGATATTATCCCAGTTTTATTCAAGAATACATTCAATCTTGCTGTAGCTGAAGAAAATTTCAATTCGGAAACCAGAAATCAAAACTTTTAAGAACTCTGAAGTCAAACATATTTATTTAAAATCGCGTGAGATTTTGGCATTTGGGCTTTATCATTTACTTAAATTCTAATATAATAATTAGGTGCCACAAATATTCATAAAAACAATCAGCAAAAAAGAAGACACAACTGTATATTACTGATTAAAAATAAAAGTCAAGTTGGGAAAACATTTCCCAACTTTATTTATACCTTTAGCATACCAAGTAATCGATCAAACCAAAACTAAACCCTAGACTAACCTATGTTAAGCAAAGATATTTTTAGTATATTATTATTTTTTTTAATTGAAATTACAATTTTGAAAGAATAGTTAATGTTTTAATTCTTAAATTCACTTTCTTTTTCTAAAGTGCTTAACTTATTTTAAAAAGTCGTTGTTGCTACCCTCCCATAATATTAATAATAGTATGAAATTCGGTCAGCTTTGAGATAAATGTACTCAAAGTTTTGATACAATCTCCAAAATGTTGTTTGCTACTATAAAGTGATAACTAATTTTCATACTTGTATTTCCTTTGCTTTACTGGATGTAAATGTCGTACAGAAGAACCACTGCACTGACCTGGTTAGTCATCGTAGCCGAGCTCTACTGTACGGTCTACTGTGTTGTCAGCCACCCCGAGCAAACGTTTTGCTGCACGCTTCTTGGCAAGAGAGAGAGAGAGAGAGAGAGAGAGAGAGGGAGACACGCGCGTTTCTCTGTTTTGCGACTTTGCAGCCGACAAATTGGCAGCAATGTTAATGTTTGACGGCTTAAAAGAAAAGCGACGCTTGGTAGAACAATAAATGCAATGGTCAAAAACAATAGCAGGGGGGGGGGGGGTATAGAAGGAGTGAAGGGGGTGTACAGAAAGGTCAGAGCGAGAGAGAGAGAGAGAGAGAATTGAGCGGTATGTGGTGTGTTGATAACCGTTCATTAAAGACAAATGACACAAACCTGCCACATCAATGCGCCCTCTACCTCTACCTCTCACATTCTTCTTCTCCTTCTCCCCTCTCTCTCCCTCACTCTTCCTTTCTCTCTCTCTCTCTCTCTCATCATCATCTCCTTCCCTTTCTGTGGGTATGCTCAATTAAACACGATCGTTGGATCGGTAGCCAAATGTTGCTAATTTCTGCAATAGTGCCAGCAATTTGCAAAATCGCCTCGTCACAGTGTTGATAAAGTGCAACCAGTGTTGGTCAACTGACCGGCAATTCTAATATCTTAATAAATAACTACTTTTTGAATTGAAAAAGATATTCAAATATTATTGCATAAAATAAACAGACATTGATCTTACTTACAGTTGTACTTCCTGCAAATAGTCGCTTTTAAAGTGACTGATCGCAATATAGACTTGTCTGAAATATTCATTGAAATAAATAAATAAATTTCATCAGGCTAACAGCCTGCATTTCACTATTTCGATATCTTTTTCAGTATGGATTTTAAATTATTATTTAGGTGCTGGTTGAAATAAGCTGTAATAACGAATATGTGCTGTTAAATATACTAATTTTAAAAATTCAATTTACATTAAGTCTCCAATAATTTTCTAATGGTAATCTTTCATATTGACTATCATACTATCACAATCCACAGTACTATCATACTCTTAAGGCTATTCCAACTAAATACTTGTATATGATTCGTAGAAGATAAAAGAATTCAATGCTTTTTAAAATGGTAAAAATTATGTAGTATTTCAAATAAATTAATTATTATTATTTAACATTTTCCATACTAATAATTTCCTTGTCGAGTCAAGATAGTTAACTTTGAATGCAGTTTTTCTCCCCCTGATCTTAAGTGTTCGTAAAAATATTAGACCCAAAGGATATCGCATCAAATATTTGCTCAATTTGCATGCACAAATTAAGAAGTGTGAACAATAATAATAATAAAGAAATAGTAGATGAAAATGTGTCAAGTTTCTCGTCATGTGGCTCGACATCGATATCGGAGCATCTGTAGATTTTTCGATGTTCGTTTGATATGCAAACTCTGGCAAGTGATGAACTGATGAACTGATGAATGGCTGACTGGTTGGTTGGTTGGATGGTTGGATGGATGGATGGATAGATGAGCGGCGACGACGACGAGACGCGATTGGGGAATTCGCCAGGCGCATTTATGAAATGAAGCTGAAATATTGGCTGCTTACTGTGCTGTAACATCAATTTGCATGGAAATCAGCCACAAACCACCGCAGCCTGTCAATGTACCAGTTAACTACCCCCCCCCCCCCCTCCACCGCCCCCTTCACAACCCCCTCCTCGGTTGGCCGTGATATGGCTGCCACAGCGGGGACTCCACAAAACATACGAAAACATAAACTTCAATTAGTCGCATATTTTTGTGTACATGAATCCAACAGCTCTCTCCTCTCTCCTCTCCTCTGGGGCAAGCAGCACAATTCGCTTAAGCAATCAACATGGGCATACGGCAAGCGGGAGTCAGAGAGGGAGAGGGCGAGAGGGAGGGAGACCGAGAGGAGATTGATGGATGACTGAATAACTAGAGGAGGAAAAGGAAAAGAGGAGTGTGTGAGTTGGCATCAGAGCAACAGAAAAGTGTGAGCAAAGCATTGAGATGGCTCAAAGTTAAAGTTGCAGCTTAGAATTCGCAACTAGTTCTGGTATTGAATGGGTCAGCCTCAAAAAATACATTAAATATATATGTATATCAAAAAAACAGGCTTAACTAGAATTATTTAATAATTATAAATGTATGTATTTTGAAACACGAGCACAAATTTGCAACACATTTTCAATAGTTATCGATCATTTGCATTCATCGATCTATTTTTAACACAAATTCGCACTTGATGAGCAGTAAGTTGAAAGAGGTAGAATTCTTCGCAATTGCAAATTTTGATTCACCTGAACTTGTGGTATTTATTTAGTGTGCTCTTAATAAAAACATGTCATTAAAGTGATTGAACTCAAGCTTTTACTTTGCCTTTCATAGCATTTAGATTAGATTAAAGCTATCTACAGCCATTTACCAGGTAAATATAGAGAGAACAACTACCAAATTTTGTGGGCTGAACGAGCGAACCGGAAGTTCGCTCACGATTCAGAGTTGCATTTTGGGAATGGGGCTGGGTCAGAAATTTAGGGGCTGAGGTCGGGTCAAAATTGCAAACGGAAGAAGAAACTTCAGGTTGAAGACAGCTTATGGCAAGCGGCAATTTACTCGATTCTGCATTTAGTTAGGCAAATGGGCAATTTTCAACAACAAAGCGAACAAATTAAAACAAAAAATTGTGGAAAAAATGGCGAACAATTTAAACAATTCGATGGGAAGAAATTCAACCTGGTTTGTTCGCATTCAATGTCATTTTTTTTTTTAAATTAATAATTTCAGTTTTTTTTTCGACATTTCCGTTGACATTTTCCATATGGCATATATCAGCGAGTGGGGGGGAGGAGGCGGAGGGATTCCTGTGGCAGCAGTGGGCGTGTCAATTGGGCGGCATTATAAATGATAGTTCTGGAATGTATCACCTACTGAAGCAAGTTGTAATAAATAATGGCGGAAGGATTCTGACTTTTGTCACATTTGAAATCGGTTTTTGTAATATGTACAGTAGAGTGGGTCAATTTGTATGGACCAAAAAAAACGCACCTTGCGGGTTTCAAAATCGTAATCTATGGTGAATTCTAAGAAGATTTGCCCAAGAAACCATAGGTCTAAAATCATTTTCGAGATTCCGATTTTTATTGAGAAACTTTAAGTATGTTTTGGTCATTTTAAACACCTAAGTGAGTGGCTAAAACATATTTGATTTCACTTAATATTTTTGTAAGAAAAAACAAAAATTTTTGAAATTGAAAAAAAAAATATAAAATTAAAATTTTATTTTTAAAATTTTTTTTAAATTGGAAAAAAAAAATTTGTATAAATAAAATTACAAAAATTGGCATTAATGTGCATTTGACCGTTAATTTACGCCCTTTTTAGTACAACTCCCACTCCAATTTTTCTTTACAAAAATCCTTTAAAGTATTGAGAACATATAGTTTCAATCCGATATCCAACCTAGTTCAAAAGTTACAGATGTTTGCCACCAACATCGGCGAAACGAACTGCGCTCTGGTACAAACTACGTACAAAATACATATTAAAATGGTACAAAATTTGTATGTATTTTGCTGTAGTGATCAAGCTAAGAAACGTAAATAAATTTATCTTTTCTATCAATGTTCAAGTCCCATTTTTTCTTATTACAACTGGATGGATATTATTATTATAATCTATATATATAAAACTCTTTGTCCTGACTGACTCACTGACTCACTGACTCACTGACTGACTGAGAATCAACGTGCAGCCCAAACGGTAAAAGATAGAAAGCTGAAATTTTCACACAACATAGGTGAGATAATTTCATCGTGCAATAAGACGGCGTTTTGGGTCAAAATCAAGGTCAAAGGTCACAGAATTGCTTAGTATGAAAAACTTTTTTGTTTCTTAAGATATCTGAACCAAACTCACAGATTGTATGATTGGGACTGTCCTTTACATTCTGACCAAATTTGGTCAATGTCGGATGACTATATCATATAGCTGCCATAGGAACAATTAGATGCAAATTGACCTTTAGTATGAAAAACTTTTTTTTTTCTTAAGATATCTGAGCCAAACTCACAGATTATATGTTTTGGACTGTCCTTTACATTATGACCAAATTTGGTCAAAGTCGGATGACTATATCATATAGCTGCCGTAGGAACAATCGGATGCAAAATAACCTTTAGTATGAAAAACTTTTTTGTTTCTTAAGAAATCTCAACCAAACTCACCGATTCTATGTTTGGGGCTGTCTTTAACATTCTGGCAAAATTTGGTCGAAGTCGGGTTACTATATCACATAGCTGCCGTAGGAACAATCGGATGCAAAATAACCTTTAGTATGAAAAACTGTTTCGTTTCTTAAGATATCTCTACCAAACTCACAGATTGTATGTTTGGGACTGTTTCTTACATCCTGACCAAATTTGGTCAAAGTCGGATGACTATATCATATAGCTGCCATAGGAACAATCGGATGTAAATTAACTTTAAGAACCAAAAACTCTGTTGTTGTATGAGATATCCTAACAAAACTCACAGGTTAGCTGTTCTTGCTAAATTTTGACATTTTCCCCAAATTTAGCTTTTTCCGCCAAATTTAGCCTTTTCCCGCCAAATTTAGCCTTTTCCCGCTAAATCTGGATTTTTCCAGCTGAATCGATAAATCTGTCTTTAACCTAAGTCCAATTACCGAGGAAAAACATTTAAACACTAAAGTTAAATAATTGCGTTTTTCGTCAAAAAATGCTATATTATATAAATTTGTTAAAACGGACTACTAAAGATGTTCTTTTTAATTTTGCGAGCGCAGCGAGCTGGGGGTTGGCGAGCGAAGCGAGCAGTATTAATTAGTTAAACCGGACAACAAAAGAAATTCTTTTCAATTTTGCGAGCGAAGCGAGCAGGGGGCGGAGCCCCCTAGTATTATTATAAACTATTTTAAATTGAAAATAGTATGCACTTTTTCCAGTTACAATAATATCTTTCGATCTCCATTTTCACTTTCCAACAAATCCGTATAATTGTTATCCATTTGAAATTTTATAAAAAAAAAAGATTAGCCTTTGAGAAATGCCAATTTGAAAAAATAAGCTGCTTTTCGAAAGCAACAGATTACTTTAATGGCTGTTTGGTTTAACATTGGTTTAAGGTTTTCTTAAGATGTTTACACATAAAAATAGTAAAAAAAATTAAAATTAATTTGATAAAATAACTAAATATTCGATTATTCGGATTTCGCTTCATAGTGCAATGTTTTATTGTAACTTGTACTTTTTTAATGATCAAATAATAATAATAAGTAAAACATTAAATGCAATAATTGCACTCAAGAGTATATGAAGTAAGAGTAAATAAGATTCGCTGCGATTTGAGTTTCACAGTATTTAGTTGCCACAGACACGAAGGAACTGAAGCGCAGCAACGCCTAAAAGGCGGCATGCAAATTTCACCAGTGTGTGTGTGTGTGCGCGTGTGTGTGTGTGTGTGTGTGTGTGTGTGTGCAGTTTGTTTGTTTTGTGGCAACGATTATATTCAATAATTGTGTGCATTTAGATAAGTTACAAGCCCCGGGGCAACAGGCGAGCGAAACCCGCAGACAAACCCGCCGCACAGACAATTCTGCCCCAGACGTTTACGGCGACGTCGACGTCGACGCTGACGTTGGCAGCGACGCGACGCTGGGCACTTGAGGCGCCGCAACGAAATGGAGGCAAGTCACGCCATCGCACCCTCCTCAAACCCTAGACACGTGTGTAGGTGTTGAAAGTAACTGCAGGCAGGTGCATTGTCATATGTTGGCCCCACCCCCCACCACAACCCCCTTAGCCCACCACAAGCCCCGTTAACCCATCAGCCTTTCCACAGGCCGCAAATTGAGCAACGTTGCCGTCGTTGGCATCGAGGACCGCGAGTCGGCTCAAAAATGTGTCGGAAGTCTTTAGTAAAAGTTAAATAGAAAGCATATAGAAGATTTATATGCAATTCCCCGTTATATTTATGCAAATACAACAGAGCTTCCCCCTCCCCCGCCCTCGTCAAGTTGTTCCCCTTATTGGGGCCAAAGACTCGCAATTTATTAATTCTCACTCGTCATTCAGAAACACTTCACTAAACACTCTGGAAATGTACGAAAACTTTGTTGAAGTTTCGCCAATTCTAATCTTGTAATTGTTATTTGAAAATATAATTTAAAAAATTAAACAATTCATCGTCGTTTGTTATTAAATATAGAAGCCTTAACAAATTATGCTAAGAAAGAAATAAATGAAAATATGCTTCATGTTTATTACTTTTCAAAAGTTAGTCCATGTCAAGGTCAAAGGTGATTATAAGTAACGATTAAAAGTTTTATGAAAAATATTGAGAAGTAGCTTTTTTTTATTAAAAAACTTAAAAATAAAACTTACTTTTAGTTGCACCATAACTATCTTGTTTGCAATTGATAAAATACAAATTAGGATTGAAACAGATGGACAGACTGACGTTGTTCTGATCAAGAATATATGTACAATACATACCCTTCAGTCTGTGTCTATATGATCAAATTGGCAGTAAAGAATCTAATTAAACCTCTAAGAAAACTTTATTTAATATTAAAATGGCTTTTTAAAAAGCTCAGCATTTGAAGCCCTTTGGGTGAAGTTATCTAATAGTAAATGTATTGCTAATGATAATTAAAACTCTTTTTATATATCATCTAAAATTATTCTTGTTCTTTAACAGATCAACTTGAAGTGCAAGTTCAACTATCTATCAAATCGACACGTGTTTCAACGATTTTGAAAAACTAAGCCCATTCAGGTGGAAAACGACTAAATTGCTGACAAAAATTGGTCAGCCTAATTCGTATCTAATTTGAGCACATATTCCATATTTCGATTCAGCAAACTTCCCCGAGAGTTTTTAAACAGTTGCCGCTGAAAATTAAAACATTTGTTGTCATTCTCTATCGCATCGCAAAGATCTGAGCAATCTGAGCTATTTGTCGATGGCCGATAGATTAAAATGCGGCAAAAAAGAAAAAAAAGTAAAAGAGAAGGAGCGAACGAACGAACGAGCGAGCGAGCGACCGAGAAAAAAAAGGAAAACAGAAAATAATAAATAAAACGCACGAACAAATTATGAAAGCAATCAACGGGCAGCAGGACGAGGATTGAGGATGAGGACGAGGGATAGAGGGGAGAACGGGCGAGGCTTTAAGTCTTATCAGCGATGTGAATTTGAGCGTCACTTGAAAAGGACAACTCAACAAAATTCAACTCAAATCAAGTCGATGGATGAATTTGTCACATTAGGAGTATTAAGTGAGCAAGGGACAGAAGCATATGTGAAGAAGCTGATAAGATCCGAGGACAAGGCCAATGCAGCAGAAAATCTGGTCAGACCCGGGCTAAAAACGTGGAAGGAGGGAGAGAGAGAGAGAGAGAGAAGGGGGTGGCTGCTGCTGCTGGTGGTGGTTGTCCTCGTCCTCATCCTCATCCTCGTCCTCGTCCTCATTCTCGTTCTTGTTGCTAATGCAATTTTCAAATATTATTGTTGTCAGTGTAATTGCCAGGATATTAGCAGGCACAGGAGCAGGGAGAGTGAGTGCGAAAGAGAGATAGAGATAGATAGATGGATGGGAGAGGGGAGGGGGGGATTGTTTCCTGCGTTGTAGACGGATTACGCTGGGCATTATGAGCAAATTAAGTGTGAAGTGGCATTTGGGATTTATTTACACACACACACACACACACACACACACACGCACACACACACACACACACACACACAGTCACACACAGAGACTGGCTGAAAAGTCGACAAGGATGCCGTCAGGATTTGAGGCATTCAGGATCCTCTGCTCTTAAGCGCCTTTCGAGCCGACTCGAAGGCCAGCAACAAACAAAGGGCGTGCCCGTTGACACTCGCTGACAAAAGGTGTCACATGTCAAGCAGCTACTACACAAATCTACCCCCTCCCCCTCGCCCTCCCCCCACCATTGGTTTGCTTGTTTCTTTTTTTTTTTTGCTACTGATTTTTCTTTTTTTGTTCGAAGGAACAAACAAACAAATAACACAAACAACAAAGTCGTCCTGCGTGGCGCGATTTAACCCCAACAATTTTTGGCTCTCAACTCAGGCGACGGCTCATCATTTACACTTAAAGGCTCAACGGCAGTGGCGGTGGCGGTGGCGGTGGCACGTGCCTGCATGCCGCATCCATCGGATTAATGAGTCTCTGGCCCAGAGTTTGACCCTTCGGGGTGGAGAGTTAAAGAGAGGGGGTGGGACTTACGTTAAAGTATTATTAACCGCAAAATGTTCATAAAGGATCAATTTGTGCGCACACGTGTCCAGGATAATGTCTTGAAACTCTATGTGGGAGTCGGAGTCGGAGTAGGGGGCGTGGCATATGGCAGTCGCTATGACAACAAACAATTGCAATGACAAAGCGTGAAGTGCACATAAATCAAAGCAACGGCTGCCAAATGGACACAAATTTGATGACAGCCAAAGGAGAAAGGGGCGGAGGTGGAGGTGGGGGGACGGACAGTCGATCCTCGATTGATTGACTTCGTGATGTGTCCCATTGTCTCATCGCTCCTCATACATTGCCCAAACTACTTCCCAATTAATTGTCATACAGTCTTCTGGTTAAACAACAAATCTCTTGATAACCTAATTTTTGTAATAAGTCACTTACGGTACGAATAAAAATGAGAAATGAACATTCAATTTTTATCTGCAGAAAAATAAAGAAATAAGTAAATTAAAAAAAATATTATTTTTATAGTAATATCGGGCCGGGACGGGCTTTTTGAAAATTGGACCGGGCCGTAAAGATTTATTTCGGGCCCGGGTCGGGTTCATCTCTACTCGGGAGCTCGATTGTTTTTTCTAATTGGTATTTTCAAACTATATTTTTTCAAATCTATTTTTATTTTATTAAATTCGATAAAACATGATATTAATTTTAAAAGGGACAATACTCATTTCAGGCAGTACCAAGTATCAACTAATTAGGCCTTCAACTCTATCCGTTCTACAATTTTAAGTTATTAGGTTTTATTCTAATCTTTATTTTGTAACTCATTTACAGTTTGTTTTCCAAATTTGGAATTATTAGTAGTACTATAATTGGGGGAGTTCTTAGAGGAGTTGCAGCAATGATTGCGGGTTTATTGTGCGTTCCATTTCCATTGTTCCCCTTGGACTGACGCAGTTCTTGCGCAGCACTTAAAAACCAATTAATTAGATTTAACGCTTGTCCGATCCTGACTTCAACTTGGACTCCCCAATGATCAGTCAACGCGCCTTGGATTGGAACTGAAACTGGAAGTGCAACTGGAACTGCAACTAGGCGAGGGGCAGAGCAGAGGGGGGGCGACTGTCGAGAGCTCGCAAACCAGATGGGACGCCCACAAATTGTTGGCAATTTAGCTGAAATCGCGCCTCTTGGCCAAATTGTCTTTAAATTGGCAGTTGGCGCAACGCATCATAAATCCAAACGGCACCAAGTTGCACCAAGTGCAGTCAAGTGTTGCAAGTTCCAAGTTGCAAGTTGCAAGTTGCAAGTTGCAGATTCAACCCTGACCAAAGTTGCAGTATTTTCATTTTCATTTCCATTTCCATTTATGCAGCTAGCGGAAGTATCGCTTGGCCCCAAAACGCATTGCGTCTCCCTCTCCTCCGCCATCTCCTCCCTCCTCTTCCAGCCGACGCACAGTGGCGCCATTTGAGTTCTTCATTGCGAGAATCATATCGTTTGAACCACATGAGACTGCGAAGAATTATTATAATTGAAAAAGGTGCTACGCCTTCTAGATGCTTGCTTATGGGATATCAATATTATGGTAGCTACAAAAAGATTGGGTACTTACCAGAGAGCTGCAACGAGTAGATTCGTGTTGAATCGGCTGCCGTTGCCAAAAATCAAATTAAATCAAGTCACTGTTGCCGTTTCTGACTTGATACTCGTTGTGAGTCGTTGTCTCGATTTGAGTCGGAAAAGGCTCAATACTCAAGACATGTTTCGAATCATGATTCGACTCACAACGACTCAAACATCGACTCACCCAACGGATTGCACAACGAGCCCAGCGTGTTGGCTCGCATCTGAGATCGCGCTGCAGCGTTCACGCTTACATTGCAATGTATGAAAACAAGGGTGGGTTTGAAGTGGCTGGGCAGTGTCGTGACGTCACGCACACGCACATTTTTGACCCTTTTTTTATGACCGCCATAAAAATGAACAGCCTGTGTGTGTCTCTGACCCGCGCTGACGGCGATCCGCGGCCTTTTATACACTGAATGAAACAGCCAAGTAGGTTTGTTGCCTTGAAGATTTTTAAAAAGTGGTTTATTATAATATAATTATTTTGAAACTCAATAATTTTTTTCAGTGTAGACCTTTTATTTTTCTCGCACATTTGGGTAGATCGATACAGTTAGGTCAACTTTAAAAAGGTTGCTGCTTGTGCGCCCCGCCTCCCGCATTTTAAGCAATTGATTCGAATCATGATTCGAATCATGTCTTGAGTTTTGAGCCTTTTCCGTCTCAAATCGAGACAACGACTCACAACGAGTATCAAGTCAGAAAATATCACACACAAAGATGAAGAAATCACAAGGGGTACGAGTCAATGTTCGAATCAGAGCAAAAATTTCTTACTCTTTGCAGCTCTCTGGTACTTACATAATAAAATTATATATGTATTGTGTATACAGTTTTCTATTTACAACAGCACTATAGTTGAAATTTTGACTCAAAAAACTTTAAAAACGCAAGTGGGAAAGGCTATAGTTGAGGTCCCGACTATAAGATACCCGCTACTTACTTAAAAACTTTAAAATATTTGTTATTGCATACTTTTAGGCATTTACATTGCTTAAAAATTAATTCAGCCATTACTACCGTTCTATTTGGCCAAACTTGTTGGGACTAAGACGCGGCTATATCGCCTGATCAAGAATATATATACTTTATAGGATCGAAGATGCTTCCTTCTCCCTGTTACATACAATATACCCTCTTGCCTATTTCTTAAGTAACGGCTATAATTAAGCACTTTTTAAAGGTTTTTGTTTTCTTCAAAATATTGTAAATTACAGACATTTTTTGTTTGTATTAAACACTTAATATTTGCATAAATTAATTAACTAGTTTTCATGATTTTATGGCTGAAAACGAACTAAATTACCTAAAAAGTTGTGTGTTTTTTTAAGCACTGAAAATCGGTCCATTTTAAAGGTCTTCTAATATCTTCTAAGCCAAAAATCAGATTTTATTAAGGGTAGCATACTTGTAATCGTTGAACATATTCCTACAAATTTCGTGAAATTTTAGATTTTTGCAATGCCATTTGCCTATACGGCGTGGTGTCACTGTGCGACGCGACGCCTGTGGCCGTGGGGCATCGTTGGCGGTCAGCGGCGGCGGTCGCAAATTATCAACAAATTAGACTTTTCGTCGAAGTCGGAGTCGGAGTCGCAGTCAAAGTCGGAATCGGAATCGTCCAGCTCGAAGCTCTACGAAGTCCAGTCTCATCATTTGCCATTTGTTTGCGTGTCTCGTTGTCATTTCGTTGATTTTGGCGGCGTCTCCTTTTGCGCCTATCATTTCTCTTCTCAGCTTCTCTCGCTCTCTGTCTCACTCCTTTCCTCTCTGACTCTGTCTGTCCGTCTGTCTCTCGTTTTATGACCAGTCGTTGCCGCCGCTGGTAAAGTGATTTCTTCAACGCTTTGTTAGCACACAGGATTAATGCAGCTGTCATTAGGCGTTTTCGGCTTAAACGGATCCCCCCTTTTATCTCTTTCTTCCACCCTCTCTCTCTGTCTCTGTCCCTCGCTTTGTAGCTTCTCTGTTCATTTGCTAAATGCGTTTTTAACGTGCTTTTAATTGTCAGTTCATTTTCGTTTTGGCGAAGCTGCTTGAACGCAAATTAAATCAAATTGAAACTAATTAACATAAATAAATTTACACAAAATCCAATCCGCAATACGAGTATGCCTCGTTACAGCCTTTCACACTTGCACGCTTCACTAACTTTTACAACCCCCCTCCCCCCTGCAACCCCCTTACACCCCAATGATTTGCCCCCTTTCAACTGTGACATTTACAAGCGACAACTGTCAAATTGGACAAGTTGCATTTGCAAATAAATAGAAACCGGTCGAAGTTGAAGTCGAAGTCGAAGTCGAGAGTCGTTCAAACGGAAACGGAACTGACGACGCACAGGAGTCGTTGCTTTCCATTAGCCACAGCATGGCCAAGGGGTGTGTGTGGGCAGGGGGAGGGAGAGCGAGAGCGAGAGCGAGAGAGAGGGGTTGCTTGAAGGGTGAAGAGTGAGAAGCTGTTGCTTTTGGTGTGCTTCGACGCTTGCGCTTCAAGTTTTTAGGCGCAATGAAATTAATTGGATTTGGATGCTGTGGCTAACCCTGTCACCTCCCCCTACCCCATTCACCACCCCATCCCTTCCTGCTGCCCGTGCAAATACACATCTAAACTACTTCCAGGGGCACACAGCGCGTATGCGCAATGTGGCAGTCAAAGTCTGTGGGCAAATTGTCAAGGCAATCAACACTGACAAAATGTATACACTTTCATTTCAACATTTTGGTCAAAAGGGTTTTCAGTTAACAGGATTTTCGTCACAGCTAATGAAAGCATTTTCTCCTTTATATTGAGATTTAAATTTGAGTTTGGCTAATACTTTTAATCATCCTCTTTTATTGTCTAATTACTGAAACATTTTCCTATTTAGGAAATTGCAAATTTAGTTCGAATAGCATGAGGTTCATGTTCGGAAATTAATAAGACTGATATCAATTCTCATTCAACATCTTGTATGTTTGTATGAAGAGCAAAAAAGTTTCCCAATTTTTTCAATGAGTGCTGTTTCTATTTGAAAGTCTGTAATACACGAGGGTTCACTTTCATGTTTTTTAAAGAGTAAGTTTGCAGTTAGTCAAACTATGAATCACATATGAAAATGGAAATAATTTAAACATGTTAAGATTAACACTCAGCTAAATTACTAAATTCAATCAATTTTTCCAACAACTATTTTTTAAATTTTTCACTCACGGAAATGATTTTGTATTAATCGCTGATTCTTATCAAAATTAATTTTGGTCATGGTATGGTCATCTTAAGATAAATCCAATGGCTGGCTAAGAATATTTTTTTGGTATTTTATAGTAATCTGATCTGATACCTACAGCATATAGTCGAACCTGCACCAAGTTTCATCAAGATAGGCATCACAGCTGATCGCATGAATAAAAAGTTTCAATCAACTAATTTCCACCTGTGTGTGTGTAATTCAGTAGTGTATATACGTACATATGTCTCAATCAACGCACTGTCAGTCAGTCAGTCAGTCAATCAGTCAATCATTCCATCCGCCCTTCTACATACATACATATGTGTACATAAGTATCCCTATGGCATTTTCACCCTCTGGTGGTGGATTCTACAATATACCAACCTCAGAGTCACTAGCTCGAATCTGGACTCGACTGTCTGTCGACTGTCGACTGTCGTTGAGTTTATTTGCAGAATGATTTTTCAATAATTTATGTATGACGTTGCCCGCAGCCACTTGATTTAATGTGCGGGGTGTTACTTTCAACACCCTCCAATCAGCATAATAATAACAACAACAATACTACTATTTACTCGTGCTGTTGTTGTTGTTGTTGTTGTTGTTGCTGTTGCTGTTGCTGTGACAATGCAATTATAAATGGTGACAAAATAATTTCCGCTGCGTGATTTTTATGACAGTTGTGCTGGCGGTAACGCATTCAACATTCAACATTCAACTCGACTGCATTTCGCATCAGCTCGTGAGCTCAAATTAAATAAGTATTAAGTAGTTTATGATACAACCCCCGAAAAATAGACTCCTTCCCCCACTCTGTCTCCCTGTCCATCCCCCGCACAACAGCAGTAGCTTTAATGTCCTTAGTTTGCCTCAGCTCATTTCAAATGCCAATTTAATGAACATAATTGGATAAAAAGGCAACAACAACTAAATATGAAAAGGGAAACCGTAATAAAAAAATATAAAAAAAGGTAACATAACATTGCATATAAAATGTGTATAATTTGAGTTCATCCTGATTTCCGGCCTCCCTCGTCTTCAACTTTATGTGGGTGCCACTTCTCTCATTCCCGTTCTCATTCTTCTCCCGATTCTCATTCTCATCCTCATCCTCCTTCGCCTTCGCCCCTCAGTTTGTGACTCCTCCTCGTTAGTCGACGACGCCGTCAAAATGAAATCATAATTTAAAGGGTGTTCATGCTCCACTCGCAGACCCCCCTCCCCCTCCCCCATCCTTATCCTTTTCCATTCCATTCCATTCCATTCCATTCCCTTCCCTTCACTGCCGCCTACACCTGCCATTTCACTTGGTCGTCTCGAAACCATCGCGATTTCATAAAAGCTTGTCATTTTGTGCACGCAATCGCATTGCGTTATAATTGCAAATTGGAAATGGCTGAACCAAATAAAGAAAAAAAAAAAAACAAAGAATAACAGCGAGAAGTTAACCAGCAAACCAGGGACTGTAACGATTCCTCTTCTTTTTTTTTGTTTTTGATAAAAATGATTGTTGAGTTTTTATCAACAACTTAAAGAACAGCGCTCATCTCATGATCCATCTGAAAAATGAATGAAATAATATTTTAATTAAAAATATAACAATTATTATTATGTACCAAAATCAAATTTAAATAGATATTAAAACTGCATTAAGAATTTATATATCTAATATAATAACATTATTATCGCGTTTGAATAAAAATAAAAAATAAATAAAAGATATAATGAAATAAAATACCAAAAACGTTTACAGTTTTGTCTCATACTTTATGGTATTTTTGATAAAAAAAAGAGACTTTACTTAATTTATACGGAAATATTTAGGGTATTTAGAAACTCTGATATTTGTGTTATTTTATAAAGTGTTATTTTATAATTATCACAACGAGCATGCCCAGTAGAATGTATACCGAATTCGTCATAAAAAAACATTTTTATGTTTGATTGTTGTCATTACAAAATAATCACTTTATAAAATAACACAAATATCAGAATTTCTGAATACCCTAATTATTAATATACTTCTCAAAAGCAAAGGTGGAAATTTCGAGGAGATGGAGTTCACAAAACTCGACCTTTCTCTTGTCATCGTCTTGGGACCTTGGGTGGATTTTTGGAATCGTGGTCATATTTTAAGAATAATTTAAACGAAATGAACAAGTCTTTTGTATCTGGTCTGGATTTAGACGAATTTTATTTCTAGCAGGACACCATAACGTGGTAAAACAATAGCTCTATTTTTGAAAAAAAAAAAAAAAAACTTTTCAGGTCGTGATATTTCTCGAAATAGAGACTATGTTATCGTTAAAGTCTAAATAGATGCTACAGCAAAGATTTCCAATGCTAAAACATAATATTAGACATGTGTTATATACATTAGAAGAAAAGTATTCGATAAAAACTCTAGGCACTTGACAAATATTGCGCTTTATTAACTTAAACGCTTTTACTTATTATAGAAATGCGTAAAATTGTTCCACGAATAATATGCGATTGTAATAAAAACTTTGTAGCTTTAAATATTTCCCATAATTCATTTTTTTTCTAATTGTGGGCAAATATAAATTTAAGTGACAGAAATAAACTTGAGGATGAATAAACTCCAAGGATGTGTAGACTTAGACTAGCAGATACCCTGCAAGTATGCTTCAGCAATACTGACGATTGGCAGAGTTTTATTCTTTGACTAGCAAATATTTAAGCTATTTGAACTTTCCCAATGAATATGAATAAACATTTAATTGATTTAAAATGTTCAAGCTGTTCATAATCTATCGAAACTGATAAGCTCAAAATCTATTTAGCTGAAATAAAATTAAAATTGTCCCAAACATCAAATATATAAATTTTAATGACATTAGATGTGTAACAGCGAGGCATACATATATATAACAATGGAAATTATATGGTCAGGGCTTAGCTGAAAAAAAGGTGTCAAAACCAAGCGGCCTTCGTCAGTTAGTTGCCACCTGATCCACCTGTCGCCAGATCCTTTGACAATTGTCAACGTGCACGGGTCACAGAGTTTTCATAATCAAAGTAAAGCCCCACCAACCACTTCCCCTGCCCCGCCCTTCTCCGTCTGTAATGAAATGCTGACAGCTGTTGGGGTTTTTTTCCTTTTCAATTTGAATAATACGAACGGAAAAAAAGGAGAAAAAAACGTGCAACACTTGCACCTGACCACCACAAAAGGACAGTCCGACAATGGCATTGTTGATGCAGCCACTACAACTTCATTGCCATCCCCATTCCCACCCCCATCCCCATCGCCTATTGTCCACTCACAAATCCACCCCATAAGTCAGACTCCCATCCCCCAAAAGCATGTCCCCTGTCGATGGACGTTGGACTTGACTGAGGGTCAAGCCGTTGTCTCTAAGTGAGTTGCCTTTTTATTGGCAGCCGAGCGACGTAAGGACAACCCCCATGAGGGGGTGGACATAGTCGCTTTGCGGCAAGGATTTTAATTTACCCTAATGCGTCTATAATTCGACCCATTAGTGCAATCACATTAGAAACGCTCGACAACCCTTTGCAAAGTGGCAAATGTCCGACCAACCAACCAACGCCACTCAAATCTAACTCTGGATTGGAACGAATCACAAATACCCTCGAACTGATGAATAATTCTTCAATTTATGTCAATTAAGTTTGTTAGATTGGTTTATTATAACTATTTACACTCTTGCTGGCAACTCTCTCGCAAATTATCCATTCAAATCGTGCTGGAAACTTTGTTGTATGGATTTACAAATATCTTTGACCAATCTACTTGACTATTGCTGATGATGCCTTCTCTGGACGGTTCCGATAGTCAAAATCTTTAAATATTTCACTTCTTATATTTCTTAAATAATATAAATTACATTGTTATTTTATAGTTGATATATTTTGTTTTAATTGTTTAATAAACTATGAGCCACTATTTTTAAATAAGCTAAATAAAATAAAATTTGTGATTTTCTAATTTTATTAAAACAATTACTTGGGTAACTGTATTTTCTCAGCAAGTGAATGTTTAACTATTACAACCGGTGATAAACTAAGAAAGTTTAATATCAAATCTATCGATAAGTAAAGGGTATTAGATGGCGATATTAGTATATATGTACCTTAATAGTATATACTACCAATGGAAAGGATCGCTTACAAATGTTTACTTTTGAAATATATACAGCTTGGCTCAAAAGATATTTAAAATAAACTTTTTTTTTTTGGAATTTAAAATAGAAATTTATAAATAACTTTTGTTTTCAACTTATAAAATACAAGTTGGCAAATAAATTTGTTTATAAAAGTTTGAGTAATAATTTAAATTCAATTTATATTTCATAATTTTAGTTTTTTGATCAAAAATAATTTGAAGGAAACAAATTCTTAACTCATAACTTATATACATACAAATTATACATAAGAGTAGTGATCGCTAAGACAAACCCATCGTATAGCTGATATACCCAACACACATGTGTACACACATATACACTGCACAATAAAAGTCACCTTTCACCTGCGTGCAGCAAGGCTGGTCGAATCAAAATATTATTTCATATGTTGACACTCGTACGTAATTAGGACGCCATTCAAGTCGACTTCAGTCAAGGGATAAGGGAATAAGGGGTAGAATGTGGGTGGATACGCTTGATTGGCTGACCAATTTGAGTATCGACTTGAACTGACAGGCGAACCTGACAAAACCCTTCGATAAGGACGCTAATTAAAAATCAATTGTTGGCCCCGCATCGCTTTTAATTGGGCCAAAGGCAATTGGACCCGCAATTAATGGCTATAATACTTTCCCTTTTATAAATATGCCCGACACGTGTCCTGCTCAAATATTGGCGCACACGTACAGGAGACTCTCGATAAAGAATCTACAAAAAAAAAAAAAAAAACAAACAAGAATTTGTTTTGGGAAAATGGGAAAAGTAAATGAAAGCAAATCGTTTGATTTTTTATGCGTTTATGTTTCATATTTATTTATGGCTTGTCCAACAAATTATGCGCTTCAGTTGCACAAAAAGGCGGCCAACACGTGCCGCACTCTTCGCCCCCCCCGTCTCTCCTCTCGCCGTGATTGACATTTTCAAAACTGAATGAATCTGCACTGAGCGGAAAATGGATTTCTAATATTTGCTCTTAAAAAAAACATATTACATAAAAGTTGAAAAAAAATAAGGAATTCTATATAGAAACTAGCTGTATAGATGAGCTTAAAATATGCCAGCTGCGGTTGCTTGGGCGCCTTTTATCAACTTTTCCCGCAGGACGTCCGGGCTTAAAAGTTGAGAAAAATGAAACTTTTATGAGTTGCCAGCGGATCTGCATTTTTTAGCTGCTGCTGCTGCTGCTGCTGTTCGATTAAACGCTTGAATAGCGCCCAAATGCCGCTGCTCCAGCTTCAGCTTCATCTCCTCTTCTTCCCTCTTCCTCTGCTCCTTCTGCAACTTCCACTTTCACTTCCTTCTGCCTCCTGGTCGTCTACGCCTGCTTGCGTTTTTTGGGCGCTGGCATTGTAAGCAGCCCGCTGTCAAACTCGGACATGTTGAGTGCTCGCGATTTGTTGAGACTCTTCATAAAACTGTTTCTGCCAACGCCATTGCTGGGGCCAGCATTAGTACCGCCGCCCGCCGCTGGATGGCGTTGCACGCCACCCGCTTTTCCCACCTGCGGCTGCATTTGCCGCACCTCACCGCTCACTGTGGTGGTATAGAGACGCTTCTTGTCACGTTTCGCCTGCTTCAGCTTCTCGGGATCGCTAAAAACAGTTGCAAACAGTTTATTTAATGATTGTTGCCCTCGCTAATTGATAGGCTCACTTACCGTTCGGTATAGGTTAGGCGATTTGTGGGTGGCGCCGGCTTCGGGGCCGCATGCTTGTGGGCAAATTTGCTGGGCGCCTCCTTCAGGCCAAAACTCTTGGCAAAGTGGCCCATGTGGGCAATACGCACATTGAAAATGGGCTTCAGCTCCTTGGGAAACGTCGAATAGAACTTCATCCATGAGACAAAGGCTAAAAAGATACACAACAAGAACAGCAAAAAATTAGAATTGAAGTTGGATTGTGGTTTTCATACCCTGTGAACAAGAAAGGATACACTAGTCTTGTGCAATTGTAGGCAGGATTTTTGATATCTTAATTTTATTTTTGTAATTTTTATTTACAGTCGAACTTCCCTAACTCGAATCACCGTTATCCAAAGAAAAGGTTCGATATACTTTTGGAGTTTCTTTTTTCTAAATTTATTAATTTTACTGCCACTCATTTAGCTTGAGTTAGAGAGAAATTCGAGTTATAGGAATTGGAGTTATGGAAGTTTAACTGTATTTAAGTCAAGATTACATTCAAGTCTTGGAAAGAAAATAGCTTAGGTTAAACAATTTAAATGAAAAACCAATACTTATAATTCTTATTATTAAAACAGCTATTTATAATTCAATTTTTAGGCATAAATGAGGAATTTTTTATTTTTATTTTTTTTTATCCCAAAATTTGTATAGTTCCCACATCAAGTTTAATTTAAATAATAAGTAAGCACGACTCTTTCTTCCGGACAGTTGAAAAGAAACCAATCACAAATGAAAGTTTTTAACTATTTGACCTATAGGAAGAATATACTTCATAGATACCCTATATTATGGCCCATGCGCAGGGTATTCCATAGTCGTGCTCTCTCCTTCTGGCTTGTTTTTATTTATATATATTTTTTTTTTGTTTCGGCTGCAGAGTCGAGTTGAGTTGTAGCATGTTAATGCTTTCAGAATTAATTGATGTGTTGGCTTAAGTGCCTGCCACTGCCTCATGTGTGTGTGTGTGTGTGTGTGTGTGCGTGTGTGTGTGTGTGTTTGGCATTCATTACAAAATAAATTTGTTAAAATGACAAATGAGCATTGTCAGCAAAGGATTTCTCGCGCTGCCATCCATCCCCAAATATGTATGTTAGAGTCCGTCCTTCAGTCTTTCAGCCTTTTGTGTGCGGTTTGCTTTGCCTCTTGGTTGTGTGTGGCTGTGTGTGGTTGTGTGTGGTTGTGGGCATGTCCTTGCTAATTACGCAGCACTTATGCCAGGCAATGCCAAATTATACAACAATGATATCAAATTACCACAACGTACCGCAATTGTCCTTACAGCATGTGATAAGTCTGATAAGCATCAGTTAGATACACTCCACATACACATGTATCTTTGATGCATACTTCCCCTGTCCACATATCTTTCTCTTTTCTGCATATGTAAATGCGCTGTGAAATGTAAAGTTCCTTTGGAAAATGAAAATGAACAATGTGTGTACGAGTGTATCCGAAAAAAAAAACGAGACAGCTGTTGTATGGACTGCGAGTACAACGATAAAGATAAAGTCTGACAAATGGCATTGGCCCAAAAGTGTCGTCTCTCTCGCCAAGTGAGAACTAGTCACAAGGGAGCAATCCAACCATCCTACTTATATTACTACTTACTAACCACAAACAGCATTGATCGCTATCTAAACACACAAATTGAGGCGTATAATTGTCATTCACTCCTTTGGAAAATCATCCCAATTTTATTTTAGTTGTGCGTTCATTATGTTGATTTTTAGTCAGTTAAAATATTCAAATTGGTTTCAAGTTAAACCACTTTCAATTCAAAATACTGTTTCTTTCTGTAACAAACACGTGTCATTATCATCAAGATAGTATTTTCTACAATACATATGTAGCTGACATTAACTAACTTTAACACTTTACGATTTTTAAAATGAAATGTGAAAGAAATAAATTTATTTTAAGCTACAATGCGAGGAACTAACTTCTAATTTAGGGTATCCATTGGGGTATTCTATAATAACTAAACTTTGAACAAATTAAATGAAAATATGAAGGAATATAATTATTTCTGCGACTTTTACTCAACTTTGAGTCTTGAGAGTCTAATTTTCATAGTAGATCCAATAATATCCTTTCAAGATCACCTTGATCCCCTCTGGAAAGTTCATTTATTAGCACATTTCTGTACCACAGAAAGGAAAATATGAAATATGCAACAGTGTGAGCCCAGAATTACTCTTATTTGTAGATAATATAAAAAAATTGCATCAGATCAGATAGGATTATTCAGTGAACCATTATGTAGGATACATTGTCAAAATAAAATCGCTCATTTACTAGAAGAGTGACATATTTCGCCTGTTTTTTTTTTTTTTTTGAAAAGCGGCCAAACTTGTAAATTTGAGAGAAAACAACTGAGATTTGTCAAACATAAAAAATCTTTTCTAGTCAACGATTGCATTGCAACTGAAATTTATCGTTATTTTGAGTAAATAAAGTCGAATTTTTGGAAATGAAAAAACGACAAATATTCTTTTCCCACACTCGGTATTAAAAATAGGATGATGAAATTTTTACACAACATAGATTGTTGCATTTCTGCATCATTAACTCAAATATCGTGTTTTTCGAGTTATATTACTCTTCTAGTAAATGAGCGAAATGATGAAGTGTGCTTAGAAGTCGAAATGTTTAAATAACAAATAATTTGTATGGCAAGAACTTGAAAATATTTTGGTTAATGGATCTTTTTTCACCGAACGCAACTCTTGCATTGACATTTAACCAAATATCAAACAAAACTCGATAAACTCGATTTAACGTTTTTTGAACTGGTTAATAGACACTCTCTGTTGTTTTTGCGATCAATAAGATGCGAAAAATAGAGATCATGAGCCAAACAAAACCAACAACAGAGCAATAATCCAAAGCAGGGTTAAAAGAGGGAGAGAGAGAGAGAGTAGAGAGACTGAAGATGAGGGAGAGAAAGAGGGAGGTAGAGTTAAAGTCAAAGACGCTGCTCTGCCCCATCAATTAACCGGGTGCATTCGCCGTTTCATCCTTTTCTCTCAGTTTTATACGCCCGCAATCTGACTTCATGGATTGTTTCATTGTTCTCCGCCCATCTTTTGGTTCTGTCCTCTGCACAGTGGATTAAGTCTATTTATCAACTCTGTCTGAATTTAATGTTTAATTTGAAGTTTCATCATAAATTTAACCAACACAAAAAAAGAGTTTCACGCAAACTTGCGTGTGTAGGATCGAATTACCTATTTTCAAATTGCCTAAGCTTAATTATTTTCCTTATTATTATTTGCAATTATTATTAAGTGCATTTGACTCAGAAACCGAAACTAGCCGTTGTATGGGTTACTAACCGATTTTATCGGTTTGAAAATTGTGCAGTTTTTCGTGTGAGAAAATTGTCATCTGATTACATTTACCAATTTGAATCGGATATTATCGGTTCATGTTTTTTTTGTTTTAGCTACGGTTAGTATTAAAAATAAAAAATTCACTTACAGGAAGAGAACTTCATATTTTGTATTTAATATAAATGCTATATACCAAAAATGTTCAACACAAAGATTAGTTTGTTTGTTTAAAAGTTATTTAAAAATGATTCATTGATACCACTGTGCCTAGGCTAGAGTCCTTTTTGCGGTTATCTCTGTGTGTGTGTGTGTGTGTGTGTGTGTGTGTGTGTGTGTGTGTGTGTGTGTGTGTGTGTGTGTGTGTGTGTGTGTGTGTGTGTGTGTGTGTGTGTGTGTGTGTGTGTGTGTGTGTGTGGGGTGTCTGTATGTCTCAAAGTCAAGCCCTTGTCTTTGGGGCTGCTTAATTGCCGCAAATGCGATTACAGTCAAGTGGCAGACATTAAACAAACAAAAAGTATGACGAGCCCGGATGTTTAGAGACGTCTGCAAGCCGGAAGTTGCGAATAAAATAAATGTCATTCGAGCACTGACGACTGACGAGGGGTTGGCCAAAACCATTCGAAACCAAACGAAAGAAGCCAAGCCGGCGACACCCACATTTTCGACCACATTCCAAAATTCGAGCCACCCAACCACCCATTGCACAAAACCGCACAAAATGGCTTTTTATGCCACTTTCTCATACCCCACACCCCACACCCCAAGAGACATTTTCCACTTCCCATTCCTCCCTCGATTTCCTTTGTTTAGCTTGGCGCTGAGGGGGTGGCGAAGGGAATTCGGTGGGTTGATGGGTTGGTGGTTCAACTAATGCAAGTGGATATTTTATAAAGTGCGCGTGTCCGTGTGGTTTTCTTTTTCTTCTTTTTTTTTTTTTTGTTTCTTCCTCTGCTCTGTAGGCGTGGCAAATTGTTGTGATTGTTTTCTGTCCCCCCCAGCCACAAATCCACAAATTTCTCCCTTTTCAACAGCTTTGGCTTCCACTTCCATTTCGGCTTTCGGCTTAAGGTTCGTTTTGTGGTTTTCCTTATACATGTGACTACAGTCCACAGACATCGAGTTGGAATCGTTACTCGTATGTAACATAGTTAATCATGTGGTTACACGGACAATGGAAACAGCTTTGATGTTTAGTTAATGATTGAATTAACGGGGCATTAACTGGAATATGGAACTTAATAGAAAATAGAGAGAAGAGGCAAAATACAAGGGTCAGATTTATAGTTTTAATTGACGCTGCAGACCTCCAAAGTGTTGAAGTAGATATAAAGATATAGATTTCAACAATCGTAACTTTGCAACTTTTAAAAAACTTTAAAAAAGGATTTTATTATTATTTTTTGACTGTTTTAAAAGCATATCAAACAAAGTAATAGATGGTAAAAAAGTATAAAATATATGTTATTATTTTTATAAAATTCGATACATAAATTAAAGGAAAGGGTTTGGATCAGACTGTTTTAAAAAAATCTTAATCGTAAATTTTTTCTCAAAAATTCAATTAAACTAAGCAAAAAAATAGAGTTAAGTTGTAAACTCCCTATTTATTATTTTATATTTGTTTATATTTTTGATGAATCTAAAATGTAAATTTCAGCTAGGATGTTCTTGTCAATTAACCAATCGAGTCGCATTTCTCTACACTTTTCTGACCGAAGGATATTTTTATACAACTCTGTTTTTGCACTTCTATCCCTCAATCCTCCCATCTTATCCTGTTGTTTTCTGTCGTTTGTTTTTGTGTAGTTGCTTTTATCTGCTGCTTTGTAGAGTTTTGTTCAAGCGTAATACTTTTTAATGGCTTTTTGATTGGACACAGCACAGAAAATGCAACCGTCTCCATACTCTACTACCCGTTTCCCTTCTTCCGTCTTCTCCTCTCTTGCCTGATTCCCCTTGACGTGGCCCAAAGCGGAGTTCCTTTGGGTGCGCTCTCCCAAGTTTTGCCAAGTGGCTTCCTGTCTTGACGCTTGACTCGACGCTTAAGTGCAATTTGAGTTGCCATTTTGCCATTTTGCCATTGCGCCTGGTTGCCTTCAGTTTCAGTGCTGAATGTTGATGTTCTGCAAATTCCCCTCTTCAATCATCATCATCATCATCTTTATTAATATCTTTTCTTTTCTTTTCTTTCATTTCGTTTTTGTTTTAACAGCATTTTCCTCAAATCGTGTTGTTTTTCTATTATTTTTTGTCGTTTGAATATTTCATACAATTTTCGTTTCCTGTTGCGATTTTGCCGGATTTTTAGCTGATGATTCATTTGCATCCCATAAGTTCATTCAGCCGGGGGGCGTGGCATTTGACCAGCTTCAATCAGCTATTCTCCTCTTTTTTCCCATAGCTAACTAATAATACCCCTGCCCTTCCCTTTCCTTCGCTTTTTATCGCTTTCTCCGTTGCCCTTTTCCCACCTTCTGTTGGGGAGAATTGCGTCCTACCTTGGTAACATCTAATTAACTTAATTTTTTCTCCACTGCGCTGCAATTACAGTTTCAACAGTATATTAATAGGAAAGCAAAAAAAAGTTGAAAATATATCTATATTCATATTCGGGGAAAACCGCAGCTGCAATACGCTTTTCCCATTCATAACTGACATTCTTTTCATCAATATTTCTAATACCGTATGGTGTGAAATATTTGATAATATCTAAAATAAAACATTAGAGTTTCAGGTAACTTTTAATACATTAACTTTTTAATTTAATCTTTTCCCAAAAGTGTAAAAGGAATGAAGAGTTAAGACACATTTCTCTGCATTTAATTTGATATCATTTTTTTCTCCAAGATAAAAATGTTTAATAAATTTAGAATAAATGAATTTTGATTGCTTTTTAACAATTTTAATTAGATTTGTATTTTGCCAATTATTCGAGTTGAATCAATTGTTTTAGTTAAAAGCGCTAAATAAGTTGAATTGATATTTATAATATTATTTAATATTTATATATATTTAATATAAACCAAAACCTTAATAATTATGATAAAAATAATGCACAACAGATTCAAATTGCATCTTATATACATACATATGTACATCATTTCCATCTTGTTTTGTTTCCTAAATTGAACTCTTGCATAAATTATTTTCAGAAAGCAAAAAACCGAAGCAAAGCCCAAAACATTTAATAATTATTATCTTTTAACAAACCAATAAACTGAGAATCACATTCTGCTTTCGCCAATATTTGAAAATTGGTTTGAAAAATCCAAATGTCAAATGAACTTTTAATGAATACGAAATAGATGCCAATATATGTATGTAAATAAATAAATCGATGACAAGTTTGGATTTAGATCACAAGAGATAGATTGAACTGAAGGACTTGGTCTGGGCAAGAGTATAAAAAAGGACAAATGACGCGAGGTAGCGACGACAGGAGTGCTGGTCACTTTACACAGGAGTCAAGTCAGGAGACAGGAGACGGGAGACAGGAGACAGGGGTGGTGGGCGGAATTGGTCGGCAATTCGACACGCAATCGAAATTAACTTCAAATATGAAATAATTTTTTGTGTTTTTTTTTTAACGCGCGTTGCCAGCGTACAAGTGGGCGGCTGGCCGCAAAAGGGCGGGGCAGCGAACGTCCAACTTATAATTGGAAAAACAGCTAGCCAGCGTGTCTGTCTTTCTCTCTCTCTCTCTCTCTCTCTCTCTCTCTCTCTCTCTCTCTCTCTCTCTTCGTCTCTCTTCCGCCTCTGAAGAGCAGCGAAAATTGTGTTTGTAAAAAACAGTCATAATTACAAAGTTAATATCCTGTTGGTGAAAGGATTAAATTGCTAGTTGCGTTGCAGCCAAAAGGGGTCGAGGAGAGGGATGCGAGGGGGAGGGGGTGGGTAAGGACAAGGAGGGAACGAGGTCAACTGTCATGGGAACTTACCCTTGCAGGACTTGTCGTGCAACTCCCGATCGTCCTCGAGCAGCGTCTGGAACTTGTGCTGCAAGTTGGATGCTGCCTCCTGGACGGTGCGCGCCTCCGCATCCCGTGGCAGCAACGCCTCCAGATAGCCGTACATATCGCCCTGCTGGATGCGAATGCGTTTGTTCTCCAAGTGTCGCACAAACTGCGCCTCGCTCGGCGCCAGAAACAACACGGCCCGTCCCCGTCTCCCCGCGCGCGCTGTCCGGCCCACGCGATGCACAAAGTCCGCCGTGGTCTGGGCCGGAGTGTACTGCACGACCAGCTTGGTGTCGGGCACGTCGATGCCACGGCCAACCACATCGGTGGCCAGCAGCACGCAGCTGGCGCAATCCCGGAAGCCACGAAAGACGCCTTGACGCTCCGTTTGCGTCATGGAACCGTGGAGTCTGAGGAATAAGACGGTTAAATGGGGATCAGTTCAAGCTTCAATTTCAAATGAGATTCACCAAAGACTACATATGTACAAACATATATTTTAAAAAGATGTTTTAATTCCATACAAAAGCCACTCCGAGTTCTCTCTGATAATTACCACAAACCTTGTCGAGTATTCAACTCCGAGTTCTGCATTCCTACTACTTCGAAACTAAACCATTTATTGGGTTTCACTTGGCTTTTTTTCCAATTCTGGCAACAAACAACGGGTTAGCTTAATTAAATACCCAATATCCACTACAGTCGAACTTCTACAACTCGCATTTTCTCTAACTCGAACTAAATTGAGTAGCAATAGCGTTTAGTTCGCAAATTACACACAATTCTGATTCCCTTACTCAAACTTCGATAAGTCAAATTCTCCATATGTAATTCGAATTTTTTCGATTCAATTTTATACTTTTGTTACCGGCTCGTTTGGATATGTAATGTTGATGTACATTAACATTTGGTGATGCAATATGATGGAATATTGCATCAACAGTTTCTTAGTCTTGCGAAATTGCTATAGGAAAGATGTTCGATATGTAAACAAGTACAGTGCAAGACTATTTACCAAAGCACCAACACGTGTACATATTTAAATGTTTATCGCATAGAGAAATATTCAAACATATTAGTTAGGGAATTCCAAAGTGGTCCAAAAAAATTAAAGTGTCTGAAAAATATGGTGTTTCAGCAAACAAAAATATTCAAAAATATCTTCGCTAATATTTTTTATGATTTTTTGAAAATTGCTAAAAATTGCTTTTTTGTATGAAAAGAAGGAAAATGGGGTTAAAATAGTCATATTTAGAAATTTTCCAGAAATATTAGCGAAGAGACTTAAAAAAAAAAATTTTGCAGTCACTATTAGAATTCTTTGAAGAATTTTTTTGCATCAAAGCATTTTGTTTTTTTAAATCGAGGAAAAAAGTTGAAAAGTAGACCTTTAAAAAAATTCTAGATTTTCAATGGGTACTTAATGGGTTAAGGAAAGTTTTGTATCCTTTGATGCCAAAATGTACAGCAAGTAGGTTCAAATTATGAGAAGATTTAACTTGAAATATTGTCAAAATAAATATGCCGACAAGTGTGTTTCAGATACTTATCAAAGCAAGATCTAAGAGTATATTCGAAATGTTGCAGACATGCATAATCTCTTTATAGCTTAATTTTCAGAACTAAGTGGATGTTGAATTATTTTATAAAATCTCGAAAGGGGCAAAAAGAAAACAAAACAAAGCTGCCCAAAAATCGCACTTCTCAATTTAGTCTGGGACAGATTTGGGCATGGAAGTGAATCATCTTAAAATATGTGTACGGTCTTTGTCTCGACTCACTTGAAGAATCGCAGTCCGTGCAGCAAGGGCTTCTCCCCCTCGTCATCACCTGACTGCTCCTCCTTATCCAGCTGCTCGTCGTCTTCGTCCAGGACGCGGCGAGTCAAGGCCTCGTTGAGCACATCATGGTGGAAGTTAACCATTTCCGTGGTGCTCATAAACACAATCGCCTTGAATTGCTTGGGACTGGCCGCCAGTTCCTTGGCCAAGAGCGCCGAGATGGTAACCAGCCGCAGCTTGGGCGGCACAACCACATAGCTTAGCTGGAGATTCTCCGGTATGCTGAGCACACCAGTCACATCCTCCATGTACTCGCCAAGTCCGTCGTCCAGCTGGGCCTCAATTGTCTCCTTCTCGTAGCCCCTCGATCCCTTCAAGGCGGCATCTGCGGCCTCGTCGCTGTTGTCGATGTAGAGCGGATCCTTGAGCGTCAGTCCCGCCAGCTGTTGGACCTGCGAGGTGAGTGTGGCGCTAAGCAACATACGTTGCATGCCAACTGCTTCCGCTGCATCCTCTGCATCCTCTGCATCCTCTGCACGCTGCTTATCGATGGCCTCCACCAGCTGCTTCACATCGCGCTCGTACCCGAGCTCCAGCAGACGATCGGCCTCGTCGAGGACCAGGAACTGCAGCTTGGACAGCTTAAATGTGGCCGTGTGCAGCAGATGATCCACCAGGCGTCCCGGAGTGCCGAGCAGCACATTGATGCCCTTGCGCAGACGCGCCTTCTCGCTCTTGCGGCTCTCGCCGCCCAACAGGGCGCCCGGCACAATCCACGTGTAGGGCTTCAACAGCTTCTGGAACAACTCATACGTCTGGAGGGCCAACTCGCGGGTGGGCACGATGACCAGGGCGAGGACGCCATCGGTGCGCTTGATGTGTGGCTGCTGGGCCTGCAGGCGCTCCACAATGGGCAGGGCATAGGCGAGGGTCTTGCCGGACCCGGTTTGGGATCGCACCAGCACATCCCTGCCGGCCAGCACCTGTGGAATGGTCTTCTGCTGCACCGTCGTCAGCTCGGTGATGCTCAGCAGATCCAGCAGGTTCTTGACGGCATGTGCATGCAGTCCCAGGCTGCCCACCTTCGTGCCCGTGAATATCGTCTCCTTGACGGGCTTGACCGCCCGTTGACCCAGCTGCTTGAGGGCCGCCACGTCGCTCTGATCGAAGAGTCCAATTTTCTTGGTGCGAAACTTATTCTTCGGCTTCGATTCGGCGTCCGATTCCGGCGCGTCTCCAGCGCTTGGCTCCTCTTTGGCGCGCTTCAGTCGGCGCTCCTCGTCCAGCTGGGCCTTGAACAAGTCGCCGGCACGTGGCTGCTGGTTTGGATTCGCCCTGCGTCCTTGGGCCTTGAGTGCCGCTTTCAACTCTCGCTTGGATGTGGCGCTGGCCGGCACTGGCGTCTTGCTGGCGACAACACTGGGCGTGGGCGTGGGCCTGGGCGTGGCCGTGAACACGTTGAACATTAAATCGCCATCCGAGGCTGTGGCTGTGGATGGGACTGTGGATGTGACTGCGACTTTGGCTGCCTGCTCCGTTGCCTTGGGCACGACACGACGTCGTACCACCAGCGCCTTGGCCTTGGCCTTCTCTGCACTGAATTGAAAGTCGAATCCCGCGGGCGCTCCACGCTGCTTCTTGGCCAACGGCTTCTGCACTGGTGCCGCCTGTTGGGCAGCAAATCTGCTTATATTCCGCCGTGCGTCAACTCGTAAATAACACTCACCTGCTTTGCCTTTTTGACGGTGGGCTTTGTCGATATATTAAACGTTATATTGTCGTCCATTGCGAGGCATCGGTTTGCAAATGAATTTGTAAATAAAAAAACGTGCGCGCTCTCTGCTTCTTACCACGCAGTGCGAAACAGCTGATTTGAACAGCAAGCAGGGCACGCAAGCAGTGAGCGCGCAAGTGGTGCAAAAATACTGCACTGTTGCTGCTGAAAAGTGGCAGCGCCAAGCAGTGCTGCCAGTGTGCTGAAAAGCAGGCTGCCCGCCACATTCAAAAATAGACTGTGTTACAACCATTGGTTGTGTTTGTTATTTTTTATTAGTATATCGTGGCAAATTTAACAATATTTTCACTTTAAAGTAATGCCAACGCGTGGCTGCTCTTTATGCTTACAACAATTTCTTCACTACATTTAAAAAAAAAAAAATAATTGCAAAGAACAGGCGCCTTTGGCAATGATTTATATGTATGTGTATATGTATGTATAGGTGTGAGTGTGGTAAATGGTGGGCTGTGTCTTCCTATTGGTTAACCCCAACTGCGAGCACCGCAAATGTCAACAACAGTCCAGCTCATAATGGTAACAGCTGGCCGCAGACCAGGACCTGGATTTGCTTCTGGCTCTGGTTCTGGTTCTGGTTCTGGGTCTGGTTTTGGTTTTGGATCTGGTTTTGGATCTGCATCTGGTTTTGAGTCTGCATCTGGCACTGCCCCTGCCCCTGCCCCTTCTCCGTTCTGTTGTGCTCTTTGGCTGGCTGTTGTGATTGACAAGGCCTGTGATTGTTGACCTGCATCTGCATCTGCATCTGCATCAACATCCACATGCACATGCACACTCCCATTTGCATCCATATTCATGTCCATATCCATATTCATGTGGAGGATGCATTGCCCTGGCCCCCGCAATCCGCTGCCTCCCTCCTCCCCGCGTCGTCTCTGGCAGGCTGCATACATCGACTATGCCGTCACGTAATATTCCCGCTGACGCTTTTGGCACTTCTCCCGAGCAATGTAGCACAGTGCAATCGTGATGAGCAGAGCGATAGTCACGCCCATGCCGATGCTAACCCACATTATTTCCTCATTGATGCCCACATACGAGCGACCTTCAAAGAAATAAACAGACAGAGGGAATTCGAAATGAGTTTCAGTACAGAAAAACAAACATCGAAGTCGCCCAGAAATCGCAGTTTAATAACAAATTCACGCATCGTTATCAATTGTTGCAATCGATGGGTTAAAATTAAAACTTAATACATTTTTTAAATTGTCATTACAATTTATAATTTTTAATTGTTATTATCAAGGTATAAAACCAGGGAATAAAACCCTAACCGAAACCGTAAAATTGAACGGGTAAAAACCGATTGAAACTCAAAACCGTAACTGAAACCCTAACCGAAAAAAATATATTTATTAGACCGAAAACTTAAATCCAAAACTTTTTAAACCGAAATAACCGCTTAGTAACCGTTTTATTTAAAAGGATTAATTGCGGCTATTCATAAAAATGTAAAAAAAAATTTATTTTTAATTGTTGATTCAAAAATTGCACATAAAAATCAAGTTAAAAATAATTGAAAACAAAAAATTGTAAACTGTTGCGATTTTACCACTCATGAGAATTTTTTGCTATCTTTGATATTTTGTTATTAGTTTTGTATTTTATTTTTGATTTTATTTTTTTTATTTTTCGTTTTAATTTTCTTATGTTTAATTTTGAATTTTTATTTGTAATACTCATGATCGATTTTTCAAGCACTGCATAAGCGCAAATAAATAAATTAAATTAAATATTAAAATTGTTAAAATGTAACTAAACTATATCAAACTGAAGAATATGTGAAATAAAGGTGAATGAATAAAGGTGTAAATGAAACATTAAGAAAGTAATGGCTTATTTAATTATTATTATATTACTATTTTTGCAAAGAAATTTGGTTTTTTTGTGAACCGAATCCATACCGGTATTTGAAAACCGAAACATAAAAAAACCGGTTAACAATTATGAAACTTTTATTGAAACATTTTTCGTTTTACTCAATTATTAAAAAAAAATATATATCAAAATTAGAATTTTGTTTTAAAATCGACGATTACTCATTAATAACAAATTTTAATTTGATCATTGATTGAACCGAAACTAACCGTTATGAGTAAATCGGTTTCTAAACGGCTATTTCGGTTAAAATATATTCGACTTTACCGTATTGGTATTATATAACTTTTTTTTTTGGTTACGGCTTCAGTTACGGATACCAATTTCCATCGGTTAATACATTTATTTCAATTGTCATTCGAAATTAGAAATTTTGATACGTACCATTATAATAGTGATTGGAGTAGCCGGCTTTACCGGCCACACGACCCGCTGGCATTTTGCGTGATTTTTTACGTTTTTAATGCGTCTTCGATGCTTGCTGAAAAGTTGCAGCGTGGCCTAATAAATAAGCTCAGTTTGCAGCTACTTGTTTTTTCCTTTGCTTCTTGGCAACCGTGCCAACAGAAAGTTATTTTCCTCCGTTGAAAGCTTGTTTAATTGCAATTTATGCCCGGCTGCATTGCGGCCTTGACTTGAGTTTACATTTATCCTATTGGCTGCGTTCCCAAAGCGCCGCATAACATTGTGCTGTAGATGAAAAGATGAAGATAATTTCAATTATTTTGAATTTCAATTAGCAACTGCAAATCAATTGAAAAGAAATGCCAAAATTAAGTAAATTCTGTGGCTTCGTTAAGTCTAAAAAGTCAAATTCAATTGTGTAGGATGTTAAATTGTATTCAATATGAATTATATCAAATTCATTTCGTAATGTTTTTAAAGTCAATTTCAAATTTATATTTAAATGCAAGTGGTTTACTGCTTGCTGCAGCGTAAACTGTCGCTCGTTAACCAACACTGAGCCATATTGACTAATCGGCGCTCAGCTGTGTCACGACAACAAATTCGTCGTGTTGTGTTTAATATATATTTTATTTAATTCTTATCGTATTCCCTGTGTGTTTTGTGCGCACTGTGTGTGTTTTGTGGTCTAAATGTCTGAGCAAAGCGAGACGGACAACTCCCTGGCTGTCGAGACGCCTCTGGAATGTGAACTGGGCGCCAGACTGGACCCAGGCGAGTCGAACCCAAAAGCCGGCAACGACTATGACGCGTTGTCCGCTGGCGAACAGCTGTGCGACTTTTGCGCCTCTAAATGCTGCACCTGTGGCTGCCGTAAGTCCGTGTCCTTGTTGTGTTGTGTTGTGTGTGTGTGAGTGTGTTGTACAGTGCAGACTGCAGTCATGTCCCGTTGACTCATCAACGCAACGAGTCATGCGTCAGCTTATCACTGCTTATCATAGGCCAAGTGCCAAGGGCGTCGGCAGCTTTTCAAGCAGGGGGCAGCCAAAAAATATTATTTCACGTTTTCACAATCACTCTGCACAGTGGGCCAGAATCCAAAAATGTTGGCAGAAATTAGAATAATGTAGTTGCAGACCTTAAACTTGGTACACTTTATGGTCTAACCATTTGTAACGCCTGAGAAAAAATATTTAACCGATCGAGCCACGCCTTTTTACATGACCCACATGAGAAATAGTGTAAAATATTCAGGCCTGTTCCGGCTTTTACTTTCGGTGAATCTTTAACCTGCTCTAATATCATTTCGGCGAAGTTCCACGGCTTTATTTCACTTTGAGCTGATGAGTTTAAGTGTGATAAAGTGAAAAACGAGCATTTTTAAATACTTAGCCTAAATGCAAAGTGAATAAATGCATTTCACTTTATGCTATAAAATAAAAAGTGATAACCGAAACAGGCCTGACATTTGACATGAATCTTAGTTAGGCTAAAGTAGACAGGGGCAAGGTGGATTTATACATGGTGATGTATTCGCTCTCTCTCGGGGCAAAGCTGTCAAAAAGAGTCTGACGTGAGAGAGACGACAGAGATAGATATATAGAAAATTTGTTTTGTTTTGTTTTCTATACTCTTCACTCATTTTCGTTTTGAGAATTTGACTAGTAAAGCTGTGATGTAACAATAGCAGTATTTTCATTTAAATTGCATTTTGAATAATTTATTTAAAAAATTAATTTCATTTTATTATTCTATGTTAATGTAAAAATTTTTTTCTTTCTTTGTACACTTTCCCTCACAAGCTTCTTTGCAAATCGCTGAGTGACGCTCCCGTCTGCTGAGTGAATATCAAGCAAAGAAAACATGCAAAAAACAAATGGGATCGTGGATACCTTTTCGGTGCTTGGGTCCTTACTGCAAAATGGGTTGAGAGTTATTTGAAAGCTCTGGCTTCAACGCTGTTAAAGTTAAAGGGCATTTCTTCCGTGTATGATGGCAACCCATTTTGAGGAACTGCGTTTGGCCGCAAAGCCTTACGCTTTCCTTTGCTATAATGTATAAAATCACCTTCATTGAAATGATTTTCACAAATTCTATTATCGGCTTCTAATAGTGTCCCTGTTGCATTTATCCATATTTGTCTTGCTTTTATATCTCTGGGAACACTAATCAAACGACTCGAGTTTGAGCGACACAATTTACACACACGGGGCATTTTTCAGAGAATTTAATACAACCGGTCACTCTGACGTTTGCTTTCATAATGACGTTTGTGCCCCGAAAAAGAGAGCACGTCAAACGAATACATCACCATGTATAAATCCACCTTGGACAGGGGTGTCACAGAAATTTCATACAAATTTGTAAATTTTCTTTTGTTTTTTAATTGGAATAATTGGTCGACTCGGTATAAAAGTAAAAACTTTATTTAATAAAGATTTGAAATGTATTCTTATTTGCAACACGAACAAAGTGAAAGCATGAGGTAAAATATTCCTTGACTTTCAGGACTTTGTAAAATAGCAGGGCTGCAATTTAAACTGTAACACTATGAATTTCAAACGCCACAAATAAATAGTTCTCTATTGGAATTTAATATTGTTTTTGCACAACTCTTAAAAAACAAAATTGAATTTATGCCCAAATTTCTGGCATCTGAACCACTGTGCTCTGAATGGATCTCGCAAGCTAAATAATGTAAAGGGGTCGGTGCCCACCGCCCCCTGCCGACGCCCTGCCAAGTACAATGTATTCTGTTATCAGCGTAGGCCAAGCACGATGTGTCTGCCGTTCTGCTCACAAAGAGCAATCTAGTCTAATGGCTATTCTAATAACATGTATGGAAAACCCATTGAAATATTTTAATGCCCAGGCTCATTGCTATTCCTGGCGTGCTGCTGTAAAATCCATATACCGGCAGCAAACAAGGGCGTAGCCAGAATTGAAATGAATGGGGGAGGTCACCACTTTATATCTTTTCATATACAAATTGTATTTTACCATTTCTGAACTTCGTCTGCATCTTTAAAGAGAACTATGCACATTATTTCAAAATATAAAAATGATTGCTTGCATTTTGCAAGCTTCAAAGGGGGCGGAGTGGAACCTGGCTACGCCCATGGCGGCAATGATAGATTAAAGTTCCGCTCAGACGCCTCGTTGCGCACAAATCGCACAAATGGCACAAAATGCCTGCCCTAAAGCCCACTTTAAAACCACAGCATAGACAGTCAGCTCCCCGTCTGTCCCCCTTCTCTTAGCCACGACAGTAACAAAAAAAAGTTTGGCCACAGGAAACGGCATGGTTGATGCTGCTGTGGCAGCAGCTACTGTTGCTGCACATTAGAAACTGCAATTGAAATGGCTTGAAGGTCATTGCGTTGCCCGTTGCCCGTTGCCCGTCGCCCGTTGCCCGTCGCGGGCCCGAGTTCGAGTTCGAGTCCATGTCCGTATACGTGTCCGGATCTATGCGCTGACCGCATGAATAATTCACAAAATCCAAATGAATTTTTTCTATTTTTGTGTCTCTGCCCGTAGAAAATGAAGTTGAATGAGCGATAAGGCGAAATCGTTGTTCGTGTTTTTTTTTTTTTGTTCTCCAACAGCTTTGAAAGCTCCTCTCCAGATTATTTGAATGACACGTTAAAGAGAAATCGACATTTTAACTAAAGCAATAGAAATTTCAATTAACGGTCAACTAAAGTTCTGCTCAACATTTTTTTTTGTTATTCAAAATAAAATATTTGACACCAATAGAAAATTGAAAAAATTGGGTTCATACTATACGTATTAACTAGGGCCAATCAAGTTTTTTCTCAAAAGGCAAGAAACCATGGATCTTAAATAAAATCCTGGCTCCCGCTTAACAGCATTTAGATTTCAGTTTGAGATTTTAAAATAAACTTTATAGATTTTTTGCAAAAGTCCTTGTTATAATTGCTTGAATGATTTTGGTTCTCTTTCGATTATGGCTACCAATTCATAACAGTTTTTATTAGTTAACGATTTCGGTTTCGGTTACGCTTTCATTCCCTGATTTTGATTATTTGCAATTAAATGTTTAGGGTATCTCAAAAATGGGAAAAGTGTATCTTTATACTTTTCAAGCAATAAACCTTATTTCTGAGTCTTATTTATTTAGCATTAATAAATTATAGTCGAGTTTCTCTTTAATGAACTTGAAATATACAGAAAATACGTAGAGCATTTACAAAAATTTGATATGAAATTCATTTCTGATTCGCGCTATAGGAAAGATCGAAATGTGTCTGAGTTGGATCTGGTTTAAGTTGGCTTGAAACCCGAAAACAGAAATTTAAACTGGCATACATTGATTTTAAAATACGAAAGAAAAAAAAAACAGAACTAAGAAACTTTTTCAGCAATAAGCGAAATAGGCAGAGGCAAGAAATGTGAATTAAGAGAGAGAGAGAGAGAGAGAGAGAGAGAGAGAGAGAAGAGAGAGAAGTGTTGAGTTTGCACAGTCAGGCAATAATTGTAACTAACATTGGGGCAAACCAGGGGCCGTAACAATTATAGTTTTCAAAATATAAATTATTAAATAAAAGTTATTTGTTAATTCGTATCTAAAAACAAAAAAAAAATAAATAAAAATTAAAGTTCAATTTTTATTAAAAAATCATAATTTTTTAATATCTATCTTTTTTATATATGTATATATTATAATAAATGAAAATAATAGTTGTTTTTCATCTTTTTTAATAAAAAGTGAAAAATAATTTTCATTTTCAATTTTTATAAAAAAAAAATTGTATTATAAAAATTTAAATATAACTTTTATTTTTAATTATTTAAAATTGAAAAATAACTTTTATACTATGATATTTAAATAAAAATTTAAAATAACAGTTTATCCAGCTTCTCATAACTGTTAGTTGCGATCCCTGGGGCAAAATGAATGCATATAATCGATATCTTCGAGTCCCCGAGAGTTCTCAATAAATGCGGTCGCCGCGCAATTTTCTAAGATTGATAAGCCCAGAAAAAAGTATTTGTTTAGCGTCGTTGTTGGGTCTGAGATAAATGTAAACTTAGTTCCATTTGGCGTGCAACCGCTTCAACAAAAGGAAAATGCAACGAGAGCAACGACAACGACTTCAACCATTACCACCTGAAATTGCAGCCAAACTGGAGGCGGAGCCTCTTCGAGACAACGCCCAATTGTGGTCCCTTCAAGTGCGAAGTCGCGACATTGACTGGAGGCGCTACGTCCGACCCCTGGACACGGCAGTGCGTGGCGAGGCCGTCTACTTGGACAGACAATCGGATTTCATGAGCAGTCACCGCCGCGATGTCAACGCGAACAATCGACGCGAACTCCTCGTCTGCCATGACATGATGGGCAACTATCTGGCCGATCGGTAAAATCCTGATATAACAGGGCAACCAACACTTGACTTTATCCTACTCATAACATACTTTTCTGATACAAATGCCGACAAATTACTTTACATACTTATATATTTTTTTATGAAAGAGAGTGAAAAAGAACATTTTATAATAACTTAAAAAATAACTTAAAAACCAATATATAGTGTGTATTAGATTTTACACTTCTTTTTCAGTCTCTCTATTTTTAAAAATATTGAAAATGAGCACCTCGACACCATGTATCACAAAAGTAGGTTTTGTGGCATAGATTTTTGTTGTTAACTAGTGTAAGATTCCCCATTGCAGACATTACCAGAGCTCTTCAAAGTTCGATGACTATCGATTTATGCATTGGTCCGCCGTGGATTACTTTTGTTACTTCAGTCACCAGTATGTGACCATTCCGCCCAGTGGTTGGCTGAATGCCGCCCATCGTCACGGAGTTCCGGTGCTGGGCACCTATATTGTCGAGAACGATTCGGGCAGTCGCCACCTCCACGAGGTCCTCTCCAGCGTCGAGAACGTGCGACGCACTGTGTCCGCCCTCACACGCCTCTGCCAGCACTTCCACTTCGAGGGATGGCTGGTCAATGTGGAGTGTTCAGTGAGCGCCGATTGTATGCCCAATCTCTAGTAAGTACACTTTGCGATGTTATGCCATTTAACACTTATCCTGATCATACTTTTGGGCTACACACATTTGCCTTTCAGCAAATATTTCCTTTACCATATTTTGTTAAATATGACTAATTTCTAGACTGAAGTGTCTCTCGATTTCTTTTATTTGGGTATTCGGTATTCTCAGTGGAGATTGTTCTATCGATACCAATTTCCTATTACCATATTTAATTTGAGATTTTTATGCTTATGTTCAGTTAATACTTTGGATCAGAGGTGGGCACAAAAACTAAATTTGGGAGCATAACAGTAACAACTACAAAACCGCCGAATGGGCAGAAAAATAGTTGGGAGCAGTCACTACTCCCGGAGCCACTGCGTGCCCACCGTTGCTCTGAGAATGCCCTTGTATGCTGAAAAGATGGAAAACGCTTAGAATACTAAAAACTATAAGACATAAGTTTTCTATGGAGAAGAGTGAAAAATATTATGCGTAATTTCGTATTCCAAGTTGATTTTGCTTAAGTTATCGATAAATATTATTAGCATTGCTCAATAATTCGTACTATACTGGAGAACATTTTATAGCCTCTTTACACAACAAAAATAAATCTTTGCAATTTTGTAATTTTCTACATTTTTACACATATTTTTCCATTATTAAAAATGGATATATTTTCATAATTTATACTCTTAAGCGAGTGGCTTAAGTGGCTCTTAAAAAAGTTTATGTAAATATGAATCTTTTTCTTTCATTTTAAATATGTTCAAGTATATTTTTTAATAAAACAAAATAGGAACATTGATCCCTTTTTTTTTGTTTATATTGTTTTAAGAACCACAAGCAACTTTTATCAAATATCATTAAAAAAAAAATAAAATAAGAAAATGAAGAGAATCTATTTTTTTTTTTTTTTGCCAATAAACTTTGTAATTATTTAATTTTGTTTTTTTAAATCAGGAATAGTAAACTTGTTATATTTTTTGTTTGAATGAAAGGATGTGTGGGGAACATTAAATAATTGAAAATTGAAATGTCACTAATGGCCATCGTTTATTGCTTCACCGTCTTTTAGCCTCTTTGTGGATGAGCTGCGTCGGGCCACGGAGACGCAGGTGCCGCATGGACGCGTCTTCTGGTACGACAGTGTGATCGAGAGCGGGAGACTCAGCTGGCAGAACGAGCTGAACGAGCGGAACGTGGAGTTCTTTCGGATGAGCCATGGCACACTGATCAACTACACGTGGAATGAGAACAGCCTGAAGTCGACTGAGGCCACAGTGCGGCGAGAGAAGGCAGAGGCGCATCGCGTGTTTCAGGGACTGGATGTCTTCGGACGTGGTCAGGTGGGGCGATTCCAGAGCGCACAAACGCTGGCGAGGATTGCGAGACGCGGCTTCTCGGCGGGCATCTTTGCGCCCGCCTGGTGCTATGAGACACTGCAGCAATATGGCTACAACATACGCAACGACCATGGCGACGAGGCGTTCAATGACGCCTTCCTGGCCAGAAACGAGAAATGGTGGTCGAGTCTCTGGGAGCATCTGGCCACGCATCCCTATCGCCAGTTGCCCTTCTACACGGACTTCTGCGTTGGCTCGGGACGTGGCCGCTTCGAGTGCGGGGCACGTGATGCCACCGCCCGATCCTTCTTCAATTTGTCGCGCCAGGCGCTGCAGCCGTCGGTGCCATTGAGCGGCAATGCGGAGCACTGTTTCACCACCGCCTATGCCGGCGGCTGTGCCCTGCGCATCCTCAACTTTGAGCGCGCCTTTCGACTCTTCCTCACCGACTGCCCGTTGCCGCTAGGCGTGCTTCTCCTCGGCTATGCCTACCGCGTGGATGCCCCCGAAGGGGATCATCATTTCGATGTCGTCCTGCGTTGCCGTCCGCCTGGACGACGCAGCCAACATATGTATCTGTTTTGCGGTGGCTACACTAGCCACATCGTCACCCCAGGTCGCAGCTACATCTCGCCACTTGGTGCCACATTGCCATCGAATCTGATCCATGAGCAGCTTCCCTCGGAGCTGGGCACTCTGGGTGTCAACTGGCGCGTGCGTTATTATCTGGTTAGTTTCGATGGACCCGTCACTCTGCTGGACATCGGCCTCAAGTGTCGTCGTCCCCAGTCGTCCATGGCGGACGCCTACTTCGGTGCCATCTACGTGCAGAGTCTGCAGCTGGCGGATTGGAACTCGCTGCAAGTCGGCGACAAGCTGCACATTGCAGCTTACAAGGAGCAGCTCTGGACAGACATCGAGCAGACATCGACCTCGTCAAGTCAACAATAAATGCTGCCACTTCTCTTGCTATCTCTTTCTGCTCTCTCCCTCTCCCTCACCTTCTCTTTCACTATCTCCATTTCAATCTTTCGCTTTGTCTCCGACGACCTTTCACAATTTGTATGAACGTTTTTTTTTTTTTTGGCAACTCATCATTATTTACCAAGGAATAATCAAGGAGGCACATGCCTCTTCCTACATACATGCGCGTTGCATGCCCCAGCTGCACAGTGGGCAAGAAAAACATTAGAACACATATTGTATCCAAGTATTAAAAAAGTCTACTAACATATTTAACGACATTGCATTTTGTAAATAATATATTTTATAATATATGTACATATTTTTAAATATTTAATATACGAATGTCGAATATATAGTTTCAGACATAAAAGTTTAAGTGATGACCTGAGAAGATAAAGTTTAGTATTCCATGCAGTGCACTCGACTTAGCCCCTTCTAAATTGTTTTAAATTCATTAAAAAAAGACGAAAAAAATTAATTTTTTAGATACTAAATTTTGATATGAACAAGAAAAAAACAATGTTTAAGTTTACAATGCAAATTTTATAAATACATTTTTACCACTTGTTTAAAAATAAAAATTATAAGCAAACAATTAGCTAGAATTCATTTTTAAAATGCTTTTCAATGACTTTTTTAAACCATATGATTTGGGTTTGTTGTCGTTGCTCATAAAATAAGCATTTCTTTGATGCAGCTACAAATTAATATTGAAGCATAGCATTGTCTTACAAAATATCAAAATACCAAATAAATAATAGATGTAGTTTTTGTACCATTATAAGTGACATTAAAATAATTTTGAAATAATAATTATATTCAAGTTTTATAGATTTGTTTACAAAATAGTGATTAATTTTAAGTTATACTTTATTTCTCAACCAATAATTATTTTTTGCTCAAAATAAAACTCAAGTTGTATTCGAGCATATGCACGAGTCATTCTTGAGTCGTCTTTTGATCGCCAATGAAATTAATCTCTTTTTAATCATCACGGGTACTAGAAAAAGACTCATCAATGTGATTTTTGTAAAAACAATCTTCCAAATGCTGGCAGGGTAGCAGCCTTTTCACTACTTCCTGGGTCCTAGAATTCTTGTGTAACATTTATAGTAAATAGTATTGATTGCAGGTCTGGTGAACTTATGCAAATAGAACGCTAGAATGTTATCTGAATACCCTATTTAAAATATTTGCACTCAGATTTATTAAAAATCTTAGATGATTTTAAAAGTGTTTCGTTGGTCCTTTCTTCATTAAAGTCTAACGATTATGCGCTGTTTGGCGTGCAGTTCATTTGGGCATCAATCAATTTCACTTGCAGCTCTTTCTCTCTTGTCTGCCGCACAAGGACGAGGCATTTACGCCTTTCTTTCTATTTTTTTTGGGGTCATGTTTGTTGGCCAGAAAAAGACGCCACCGAGTGTGGCCCGATAAACGAGGACAACTGAGAGCACGCGCATTTTTGTGCAACTTCAATTGAAGTCCAGTGCTGCTCAAACTGTTCTCGTTTCGAGATGCGTTTCGTATGGTTTTAAAATGTCTGTCTATGGGTGTGTGTATCTTTATTCATGTCATTTAAATGACATTTGCATATAAACATCTCTCATTCATTATTTCCCTATCATTTGCAGTTTCAACTCAACTGACACACATACTTGCTTTTATTCCCCTTTCACGCATTTGCCACATTCAGTTTCTGAATTTTGAATGCAACTCGACTCTGCTTGGCATCTGCATGCCACGCCCACTTTTGATACCTACAAAAAGTCTGCTCCAAATTTTACCACATCGCTTTTTTCCGTCCTTACTCACTTTAAACTGTTTACAGCATTTACAGGCAATATACACCACATATACCCTGTAATGCAGGACTGAATATGTTCCCACATACACCACATATACCCTGTAATGGATGCTATGTGAAATGCATATTACATTTCTTAAAGCACTTTTGTATTCAGTCCTGCATAAAAGAAGCTTCTTGAAATATTACTCTGTTTATTAGTTTTCAGTATAAATTTAGAAATATTCTGACCAAACGGAACAAAAGTTCCAATCAAAATTGACGTAGATACATAAATCTTGTTAAAAACAAATGCTTTTCACGGTTTCCAGAAAAATTGTTATTGTTTTCATAAATAGCAGAGAAATCGGCATATCTAAATGTTCTACGATTAACTATATCGAACAGACTTAATATAGCATCGCAAGGACTTTGTTCTGTTTTATTATTAATACAATTTAGTTTACCACTTACCTATGTGCTCTTTCTAGAATCTAGATCTTTTAGTGACCGAAATCTTTATCGGATCGCATAGCCTGTTTCTGCTTCCTGTATACACTTATCTATTTTTATAAATTTTCACTCAGAAATGTGTATACATATATTAAATATAACCTGTAAATGAAAGAAAGCCCTATATTATTCATATTGAAAGTTCATAAGTAAGTGCTCAGTGTAATTGTCCAAAATGGAATTTTGTAAAAGCTCAGTTTAATAGAACCATTACTATTTTAATTCTCTTTCATATTTATTTATAGACTGCGAGTTTTTAGTGCGCACTTTGCACTTTGCACTTTGTGTGTTGTTGCCGTTGACATCATTTTAGCATGCATGACAGCATCGTAAACGGCAAGCATCCCCCTTACCCCCTTACCCTCTCCCTCTCTCCCCCTCTCCCACTTACATATATCCTTCTCTTGTCACAACTGTCCTCCTATTTGACTCCAGCTTCCTGACTCGGCGTTTCACTCTTACACCGTGTAGTTAAAAAGTACACGAGTGTAATGAGTTTAACAGTGTAAACATAGAAGAAGTGACACTTTTCATACCCTGTAACCATTGAAAATGGTCAAAAAGGGTATATTAGATGTGTGTGATGTGTGTAACAGAGAGAAGGAAGCATCTCCGACCATATAAATAATATATATATATATTCTTGATCAGTATCAACAGCCGAGTCGATATAGCCATATCCGACCGTCTGTCCGTCCGTCTGTTTGAACGAGTCGATCTCAGAAACTATAACAGCTGGAGTCTTTAAATTTGGTATATGGGTAATTTTGGATCAGACCACTATATCATATAGCTGCCATTGAAAGTCAGGCGAAAATCAAGTTTCATACAGCTTGGAGACTGGCATACTCAACAAGTCTCTAGAGTTTTCGACAAAAAAAAAACATTCAAAATGTAGGTTTTCCTTAAATGACAGGGATTTCAATATTTCGAACAAATTTTCGATGTTACCAAAATTGATTGCCACAATTTGATTTCCCGTATCAACAAAATTGTTGAATTTCTATTTGTTTTATATACATTCACGTCTAACAAATACATTTAGAATTTATTGTATTTAATTAACTAGCTTATTTTAGTTGAATAAATTTAATATATTGTGTGAGATCTCTATCTCTATCTTTTTTACTTTTATTTTAGGTTTTTAGGAACTGTGACAAATGCTTTGGCGTTGGTTTTGCGCTGTTACAGATTTGCAGTACGTGTCTTGTTTCCAATGATACTTGTTTTATTTGAACTATTTTACAGATTGTACAGATTAAGTACAGGGTCTCTCATAAGCTCGACTATAGCCGTTTCCTCTATAGTAAGTATTTGTTTAGTTTGCTCTTTGTTTGGCATTCCCCTAGAAAACTTTTGCTTTCGCTGCGCTTTGACTTTGCTCAAGCGCGACAAACTCGGCGCGTTGATGCGGAAGCGGAAGCGTAAACGCATAACGACCATAAATACTATACTAAATATGCAGTGTGGTAATGTGTCATGTGGCAGGGTCGAGGTCAGAGTCGTCGTCAGGGTCGGGGTCGGGAACGGGGACGGGGACGCTGTTAGAGGGGGCAACATTCTGTGGAGCGTGCTTATCATCACAAGCATAATGTGCTTTAAGTTAGCAACTACATATCAGCCGTGATTTGTGCCACGCCCTGTTACGCCTTCCCTGTCAGCAGCTGAATTAATGTTGGCAGCGTAATTAGCGAGACTCCCCCTACAGCTCACATTATTTCCTGCACAGTGGGGCCAAGCTAGTCAAACTTTAAGTATACAAACTCATAGTACTTTTATATATCTTTTTTTTTTTAGTAAAAAACGTTGCAAATAATTAAAAATTACTATCTCAACATAATAATAATAATTCTATAAGGTAAACTATTAAGATGTAAATGTACTCTAAAATTTAATGTAATTAATTGTACATCTCACTGTAAATGTTGTTGTCACCATTTTTAATTGTCTTTGATGTAAATCTAGCTTAAGCTGCCATATGGTAGCAGAATACTTATTGTTAGAATATATAAAAATTTAATAAAAATTACCAATTTTGATAAAAAAAAAATTAAGATACATCAACTTTATATTTTACATTTTTGAAGTATATATAAAAATATACTATTATACTAAACTTGCAATTATTTTCGGTATTTTGTTTTTTTTTTATTTTTAATAAAATGTTTATCTGTTAGATTTACAGTAGTTATGACCATTTGCTTCTGTTAGCTTTCAATTGTTTTAAATGAAAAGCTACCAAAATTAAACACACAAAAGATATTTTTCATTTCCATTTTCATTACAGTTCACTTTTAAACAAATGTGTCCCACTGTACAGTGGGATATGCTCTGTGCAGCAGAATAACGCAGCTCATGGCGCATGCAGCGTTGCATGTGGCAAGCTACTGATAAAAGTTCAGCAATGACCGCATTTCGACATCCGCTTGATTGCAACGCATTGCAGTTGATTGCCACGCCCCTTAAAGTGCAACGCCTACTGTGTATTTATTGTGCGAGTGCAAGATGAATGAGTCTGCCGAACATTCAGTAGTTGGTTTGTTGCCAGTGTTGCAAAGTTGCACTTTGCACTTTTTACAAATGTGCTGAGGCTCGAGAATCGAACAGCATTCGACCCAACTGACATTACAGTTGACCCAGTTAAGATAAACAGCTAAATGAATTCTATTGTGACAATGTCATTTTCTTCAAGTTGGATTTACTTTTCCCATTTACGAGCATTTTGCATTTTATTTACATAAATTTATGAAGATTTACGGCAAAATCCAAATTGCGAAGGTCAAATGCAAGCATGTGTGTTTAAATCATTGTCTGTAATGTGTCAGATATTTTTAACTTTAATTACAATTTCATCTGAAGGTCGGTTGAAAAATTAAACTACAGTCGAGTCGAGATCAAACTGATTACTGAGTTGAGTAACAATTTATTTATTTGGAAACAACAATGCATTCAAACTATATTAGTTAAGGAGGCAATGTGCTACTAATCCACTTAGCTCATATTTCTCGAAAGAAAAACAAAACTGTAAAACTGAATAATGGCAATGACTTAATCAAGTCACTGCTTCAGACCTTCAAATTTGAAAAAGACTCGGACCAATTCACAAACTGTTTTTTAGGAATCCTAAACGCAGGATTTACTTTAGTCCAAATAACAATATATTATCTAAATGGTTGTTAATTTTTGTTGCTTTTAAAGCCGATAAATTAAAAAATTGTAAGTGTAATTTTTTAATAATCTGCCAGTTGGCTTTCATTTGGCAGCAGATGCATAAACTTTCTTCTCAAGAAAGCATTAAAGCCACATAAATGAAATTAATAATAATAGCAATAATGATAATGACACTAATTTTGATGGTTGCAATTTATAAATGTCTTAGCAATGTCAACATTTGTGCGCCAAAAACTTCGGCATAAAGTTGCAACAATAATTGCCAACGCCAGTTGCCATTTGTCAAGTGCAACTTGCAGCAGAGAAGTAACAAGATGGGTAATTATCCAAGTGCCATAATGCGGCCAACAGGAGATTTGATTTAAATTTTAAAAGCACTACCAAAAACAGTGTTGCATACTTTTTGTCGCCTGGGAAAATGTTTGACTGCAGTGCACTATAGGTCAAATGGACCCTTTTTTGATATAAATTAATAACTCGAAGGCTTATCAAGTTTTCCGTGTAAAGTTTTTTTGGATACCATTCTAGATCGCAATTGGAAATAGTTTTGAAACGACCCTAAAAAAATATATACAATATATATGTATAATATATTTATATATAATAAATTTTTTTTAAATTGTGTTTTTTTTTAATTAATATTGAAAAAGCAATTTTTTTAATACTTTCTAAGTATATTTTTTATGTCATATTTTTAGAAACACATTTTGGATTTTATTTTGGGAGAGTAGATAGGTTGTAACTAAAAAAGATTTGTTTAATTGTTGTCTGTGTGTCGTAATATAAAGAACATCGATATACCATTTAAAATAACGTACAACAGCATCCACTTCATTAGTTTTTCCTTTACTTTTCCGTTAAGCTTCAAGCAGACTGACATTGCTTAGATACAGGTTATGTGATAGCTAAAAAGTTAGTTTTTGGGGAAAAGGGACAAATTGGGACAAATAAACTTACTGTTATGAGTTCACAAGGAATTACTCTACAACATGTATTTATTCACTTGGCTGACAATTGCTGACATTTCTTAAAACTCTTCCTAAATAATTATTTTCGAAAGCGTCACTTTATGGACGCTTACTACGGGCAACACGAACAGATCTACCAACATAAATTAATTAACAAAACTAGAACCAATTGAACTTTGAACAAAATATTTGCACAATGTATGAGCTGCATGTTTTACCGCTGTTAACTAACATCAGAATGCGATGTTAACATTTCCGGATTGCACCATTACAGTTCGATGTATTTCTAATAGGAATGTAAGAAAAGTTTGTTACTTTGAATACTGTTACAATACTAGTTGATAACATAAAAAGGATCCCGTGGGATATACTCAGTTGTATTGATAGACAAGCGGGAGAAACGTTAGTCGGAACCAGGACTGTGAAATACCCTTTACACAATTTTTCATTGTATTACAATGTTTTCATAACTTTTAATTTCTTGCGGTAAGTAATTTTCTGCATGCTTTTAGGCGCTATCTACCGTCATATTAAATCGACTTTTGATTCTTTCTCTGTTAAATGCATTTGCACGAATACAATATCATCATACATAAGAATTTTTTAAGTAGCTTGTATAAAAACTGAAAGTTTTTATGTAAGCGAAACTTTTATTAAATTGAAATCGAGAACTGCTCTGCAAAGCTTTTTTTATAAAAAGTTTTTCTTGGAATTTCGTCGTTATACTTTTTAGGAAAATTTTTTGTTAAATTGCATTTGAGAACTGCTCTGAAAAGCTTTTTTATGGAAAGTTATTCTTGGAAGTTCGTTATTATACTTTTTAGGAAAGTATTTTATTAAATTGCCATCGAGAACTGCTATGCAGAGTTTTTACTTATCGAAAGTTATTTTGGGAAGTTCGTTATTATACTTTTGAATTTTTGCAAGAAAATATTGGCATTTTATCTAGTATTTTTGTGTGTTGTTGCTTGTCAATAATCTATGTATGTAAACCTCCGCACTACTCCTTATTTAAAAAATAGAAATGTTGGAAATAAAACAGTCCATATCGATTTTTAAATGGAAATGAACATTAGTTAATACATTTAATTGTTTTTTTTATGAATTCTTTAAGTCGCACCACTGTGCATTTGTCGTTGGACTCGTTTTGAGTGCGGTCGTAATTCTAATTAGATTTTAAGCAATCAAATTTGTTGATGGTCCCCTAGTTGGCAGCTAGAGAAAGTAAATTTCATCCAAATCAAAAGCAATGCAACCAAAACACAATCAAGTGGTCAATGTAAATATATGTATATGTACATATGTATGTGTGTGTGAAAGTGTGTGATTTTTATTTGGCTTCTATTCTTTGACACCCACGGGCAAAGTTATAACGCATTCATTCTCACCCTTTCTCTCACCCTCTTGCACACTTTCTCCCTTTCAATCCCGTTCTCTGCAATTAAAAACAGATTCCGGCCGCTTTAATAACAATATAAGCCTCAACAACCCCATCAAGAACCGAGCTCAACATTAATTTGTCAAAAATTTGTGGTTTTTGACATCGCACGAACCGCAAACATTGCGAATTAATTTGGTCAAATCTTTCACCTTATGATTTTGACCGCATCTGTGCACAAAAAACATTTAAAACGTATTTCAAAAAACATCACAAGCAATTGATCAATTATATGATCCTAGCGCTTGCTTGATTTTTTGTCAGCTTAGGGTGTTCCCAGAATCATTTACGCCGTATATTAAAATTTATACTGTTATTGGGTGCTCCAAAAATCTTTCAAAATGACACCTGAAATGTCAAAAATTTCATATTTCGGACCTATCTTAAAAATGAACTAGTTTAATTATTTTTTAAATTTAAAATTTTTTAAAACATTTAGTTTTTCGTTGCCTTTCTAATTGTTGAATGAAATTTCGACCTGGCTCAAATCCCGTGTTACCAATTATGCTTGCTGTGTTGTGTTTATTTATATACGATGCATTCTACGAGTTGAATCGGATCACTTGAACCTTAAATTTTTCATTAAATATTACACCTTTTGTGCCTATGCAAATAAATGGAATCTCACTTATAGCAAAGGGTGTTCCTCATTTTAATTTCGTCTTTCATTACAAATTACACAAATACAGCTTATCATAACAAATTTGGAGATATGCCAGAGAGTTCATACTAAAGCAAGGCTGTTCACATCTTACAACGCATTCAGTATACGCCGCGTGTGTCCTTTCTGTGGCGTCGCTGGGCATTAAATTGTTGGGGCTGTTTTTGGGTCTTGCGGCGCCTCATAACTTTTCCACTTGGTCCGGCGAACCAACAAACAAACAACAACAGCAAACAACATTGTGGTGCTTAAATTTGTCGGTTGTCGTTTTCATCTTCCGTTTTGCATTCATTTTAGCATACCCCATATTCATTTTGCTGTTGATGGGGTAGACTGAAACTAGAGGAAAAGTTTTGTGAACCAAAAATGCGTCAAATTGAAAATGCCTTTGACTGATTTCCTACTAATTTTATAATTTTTAATTTACTAATTTCTAGAAAATGCATACCTTGGGAACGGAAAATACGAATCAAATTGATTACGAAAGTTTGTGAGCCAACGATGCTCAGGTTTAAGTTTTCAAGGTTACTTTTAAATTAAAAAAGAAAGAGATTTCATATATCTTTTAATAATAATTCAACTCTTGTCAAATGGGCAAATAAGAAAGAAAATGTTTTCAGTTATCTACAACTGATTGGCTTCCCAAAGCAGATTCGAAATTACGCACTTAACCAATTAATTGAAATTGGACTCAAAATTTTTTTTTCAATATTGTACTTGATACATATGATGGCATCTTACATATTTTCCAACTCTAAGTACATTAGTACTTAAAATCAGCGGTGGGCACAAAATCTGAATTCGTTAGCAGCCGCTGGCTCCCGGAGCCATTGCGTGCCCACCGCTGCTTTAAATATTTGTTTTATAGCTCCAAGTATCGTACGTCGTATTTCGTAGTCGTCCTCATTCGCCTTCTCTTTCTTTTTGTTGCTTGTTTGTTTGTTGTCAGTCTGGTGATAAGGATTTCAAAGGATTTCCCATGCACAAAACTAATATTTCTTTTTTGCCAACAACGTCGCCATGACTAAACATTCATTATTTTTGGTGTGACGGATATCCGTCATTATTTTAGCCTCTTTATACGAATATTGTGCTGAAGGTAGAGAAAATAGATACCTAAATTTTCGTCTTAATATCCGTTTTTCAGTCACACTTTCCCATCAAAATGTATCCTGATTTATTTGATGAGCAATTGTTCAGAATCTTGTTGCCAATCAGCTGAGCAAATACAAACACACACGCACACTCACACACCATGCAACAGGCGAGGCATGTGATAAGCTAAGGCGTTGAGTTGTTGTTCTCATATTATTCTGGGAAAACACTTTCTGAACGCAATAAATCAGCCAAATCACTTTTTGATTGCTTCTAAAAGTTTAAGCTGTGCCAGTCCAACGCCTCTCAAACTGTCTTCCCCATTGCCACTTGATTTGTCTTGGACATTTCAGTCATTTATCTGGTTGAGCCAACTGCCAAAGTCGTCATCACTCAAGCATACATAAATATATGTATATACATATATAGTATACGGATGGAACATTAGCCGACTGCGCTAAATGGGGTATCATTTATCAACTATGAGAGTTGGAAAAGAGCTAAATTCATCGATATTATGGCCTTGGCCTTGGTTACCATTCAACGCTTAAATGATTTACTATTTTAAAAGTTAGCTATATTACTGGATATTTTCTATTTGAGGTGGGAATAAAGAACGGACAGACAGGATGGAAGAAATTTAATTTTCAACATTAATTTTTTACTTGACTTCAGATTTTATAAAGCACGAAAATATAATACTCTTCTCTGCGGAACTGAGTCAAAAGTGAACTTCTTCTTACTGATTTTAAAAATAATGTATAATTGAATTTGATTTATTTACAATGATTTCTTCAATCTACCGTTTGAAATAAGCAACAGAAATTGCCCTCAATACGAGTTTTAAATTTCACATTGAATTAAATTCTACAGAAATGTGAAAGCTTCCACTTGTAAAATTAGGTTACACTTAGAGTTTTTTGCGGAAAATGGTTAAGGGTATAATTCGTAGAAATTACATTCAGTACGTTTGATTAAGGCTAGAGATAAAGGACTGAATAAATTTATGTATTCCAAGAATTGCGAGCTATTTAAAATTTTCATAAAATAATTGCTACATTGAAAAATGCTCATGGAAAAACAGATTGGAAAAAATATTAAATAGTGTTGTTGCTTAAGTGATAATTTGAGAAACAAAAAACGGAACTGACTGTGAAAGCTAAAGCTGAAGCTAAGGATGACCAAATATAATTTCAAATATATTTTGTATATTAAATTTTGGGGATTTTGCACCATGGCGCATTGTCACTTTACGTAAGGGACTTTAAGGCTTTGATTTCATTTTGAAATGCTTCAGCAATACAAACAAATTCTTCAGAATTCTAAATTTTCAATGAAACTAAACCTTGTTTAAAATTAGTGTTAATCCTCTACTGAGTGATCAACGTTGTTTACGATGAAATTTAAGCAAATAAGGGAGAGAACTCGATTTCATGACGACTCCCGTCTGAAATTTCGGAAAGCCGCTTTCAGGTAGAAGCATTTATCCCAACGATGGACTTTTTAATCGATTCTACCAAGTAAGCTTTGTTTTAGGACAATTGGCGTAGAAAATATTACTAAATTGTTGAATAGTGCCTTTAGAATCAAGATGAATATTTCTCTGGTGTCGTATTTCCCAGAAAGTCCTTTCATCTGCATTATTGTACATAGCATATAATCAGTTCGCTGGAATAATCCTTTAGTCGCGTGCTTCGTCTGTCAGTTTGCACAGTTTGAGCGTCACTTTGACGTCACTCGCAATTGTTTCTTACTGTCGTTGTCGCTGTAGTTGTTGTTTGTGTCTCAGTTGTTGTTGCTCAGCCCGTTGTTATTGCCATCAAAACGAAATCAACAAAGTTTGGCACTGAGTGAAAACTCGCGCTGTCAGCGACGCGTCGACGCTTCCCGTTTATTTTCCTGTCGTCTGTCCTGTCGTCTGTCTGCCATTGCGACTTACTCTGATGCCGAGCGACTTTGAGCAAACACAAAGTGGCAAACAATCAGTACATGTTATGAATATATGTGTGCACACACACACACACACACACGCACACACACTGAGACTACAGCTAAGGCACACATATTGTAGATGAGTTTACAGGGACGGATTGCAGCAGGAAAGTGCTCGGAAGCAATCAAATAACTGAGCTATGATTATATTTAAGTTCAACTTTGGAAGTACAATTTCATAAGTTGCAATGAAGTGGCTTTCAATATTTAAAATTAAATTAAGCTGTCTATGGTATCCTGGCACCTGAACTACAAAATTTGAGCTTTTACACAGAAAATAAAAAAAATCATTCTAAAATGCATGTCTATGTTCTTGATTTTGGAATGTAATTTTTAAGGATGTATTAAGGATATTTTTGTTAAATTAAAACAATATGCTGTTAGATAGCAAACACTCAGCATGAAAATAGTCAAAAAAGGTCTGAACAATTTTATTTTACTAAAAAATTCTTATAGGACCACGCTAATCAAAATATTTGCGGAGAGGCAATAAAAAAATTGTACTTGAATCAAGTATTTACTAGATGACTGAACATTTGGCAATGAATCTGATTAATTTTATTTTGGATTTTTGCGTTTTTAACTTGAACATAGAACTTGAACATAGATGCGATTATACAGATTAACGGACATACTGACAGAGAGAGAGAGAGAGAAAGAGTCGGGACTGTCAATACTCATTAAATGTATACATGCTTTATATATATTTCGATATAAGATTTCTCAAACTTGTTCAGAATAAAGAAAACTCGTTTGTAGTTTCTCAAATATTTGACAAGTCGGGCCAAACTTTCTTCAAAATTTTGAACGTTTTCAGCCTTAATATAAAGCAGCGGTGGGCATGCAATGGCTCCGGGAGCCTGCGGATGCTAACGAATTCAGATTTCGTGCCCACCGCTGATATAGAGTCTATCTCTTCACTTTCTTCAAGGTCTAATTGTCAAAGTCGGTCGACATTCCGCTCCCGCACACACACACACACACACACACACACACACACACACACACACACACACACACACACACACACACACACACACACACACACACACACACACACACACACACACACACACACACACACACACACACACACACACACACACACACACATACGCTCTCTCATACACGCCTAGAGTTTATTATACATAATGTATTTGTTGTTTACGAGCTACGCACTTTTCCATAATGGAAAACTAAAGTTTTTCCTGCCGTTTTTATTTGTCCTTGTTGGCTCAAATGCCATAAATAAGCGCTTAAAGCAGCGCGTCATGGCTGCCAGTCTGTCCGTCTGTCTGTCAGTCCGTCTGTCTGCCTGTCTGTCTGTCTGTCTGCTTCGCTGATTGTCTGCTTATGCTCATAAGTTAGTGACGTGGCCGTGTGACGATGTCCATGTCCATGTCCATGTCCATGTGGTGGATTCCGTCCGTTTGCGTTTCCGATTCCTTTTCGCATTGTCGACTTGGTTGTTCATATGCAAAAGCGAATAGTTGAATAAATCAAATTCTGTCTGTCCGGTTAGTGGCAGATGCTGGCAGAGCGACAAAAACTTGACACTGACTAACTGTTGGCATTGCCAACGCCAATGTCCTGGCCAAAGTCCTGGCCAAGGTCGGTCGGCATACTGTGACACAGTCGCCATATCGAGGTTCTCAAAGGTTGCCTCCTCAGATCTGCGGGAAAGGGGAATGGCGGGGCAATCGGGTGTGTGTGTGTGTGTGTGTTTGTCTCTCAGCCAAAAACGGAAGACGGCTGACACAAACACTGCTGTGTTATTTTGCATGTATGCTTGTATGTTAACTCTGTCGGCCAAACATGTTAACTCATCCAGTCAGCGTCTGATCTGATCGATTCGTATTTATTAGTGTACTCGTGTCATAGCTGCAACTGGAATTCTTTCCTCTTTGTTGTCAACGCTTGATGCTCCTTTTGTCCAAGGATCGTCGTTTGTCATATATTTATCCTTGTGTCATTCAAATCTTGCTTAAATCAACTTGTCTCCCTTCTTGTCTCTATCCCTTCCCACTTCTCATTCTCCTTTGTCCCTGGCGCCATTTGGCAGCTTCTTCTCAAATGTGCACTGGCATCACACACACACACATATACACGCACACACACACACATATACACGCACACAGACACACACACACACACACACACACACACACACACACACACACACACACACACACACACACACACACACACACACACACACACACACACACACACACACACACACACACACACACACACACACACACACACACACACACACACACACACACACACACACACACACACACACACACAATTTCAATTACAAGTTATCTGACGCCCCGCAAAGTTGACTGTAAGAACTTTCACATTGTAATGTGGATAGTGTATGCCTGACATCTTACACTGAGCGCAAAAAGTACAGAATAAACTTACGCAAAAAACTAAGGTAACCGCTAATTAGATTAATGAATCTAAATACCCTTTCTTTACAAACATCCTGCATGTACTCTGCTTTTGTATGCATATTCCGGGAAATTAAGTCTAGGGTATCCAATATTAGGGCACTCGGGAATTGTAGAGCTTGAATTAGATATAGAAATATATTTTTTTATAATAGCTTAAATCATTTGCCAGTGTATATTTTAAAAAAGGTTAATTATCAATTTTTGTATCTAATTACTTTTGATATCTTTTGCAAGTTTTTAAGATATCAGCATGCCTAATATTGTCAAAGAAAATAAGACCAGTTTTATCAACACTTCTGAATTTTCTAAAATATTGCGTACAACTTAGCGTTATTAACAAACTTGATTCAGGGTATCTGATAGTCGCTCACTAATGAACTGATTTTTAAATAAAGCATGAATTGTATAATCAGTACTTATTTCCGATCAGAATATCTGTCAAATATCAGTATAGTATCTGTTAGTCGTGTGCTCGCCTACTGATTCATTAGAACTAGAGATCGAACTACTTTTTGAGGCCCGCTAAAGTTTATAAATAGAACCAAAATCACTATAAAATAAAATATATGAAGATTTATTTAGCAGCGCCAAGACAAATAACGAAAGCTTATAAATACTTAGATCATGTCATCTTGTCAGCAAGTCTTACAATCTAATTTAACAAGAGTCAACAGCTTCTCAATTTGTGCTTCAATCGGGCGCACGTTATTTACTTTAAGATACATTACATAAAAAAGTTTTTTTGTTCATTTTCAGCTTCGCGGACAAAATCAACAATTAACTGTTTATTTTTAATATTAACTTTAAGTCCTTAAAGACAATAATATATTTTTTTTAAAAAATTTTCAAAAATAGATTTTTAATTGTTCGATTTGATGCTTAAGACTTATTAGAGAACATCCGAGCTGCAGCCCGGCTAGCTCAGTCGGTAGAGCATGAGACTCTTAATCTCAGGGTCGTGGGTTCGAGCCCCACGTTGGGCGGAATATAACTTTTTTCGATAACCTACAAATTGAAAAAAATTAACAATAAATATATATAGTTTATTGTATAAATATTACCTCAACAATTTTAAAATTTTAACTTTTGAAAAATCAATTAAAAGGCGATTCTGCCAGGAGTTGAACTTGGAATAATTATGCTCGTAGATCCATCAAAATTGTCAATCATTTAGATATTTTTATGGAGAAATATTATTTCATCTAAATTTTATATTCTAGGCCTATTACCTAGAAAATTGCTAGTTCTTATAAAAATACTTTTTTCGCACATTGATTTGTTAAAGAGGTTCGCGGAATATGAATTTTGAATGGGCCATCTCTAATTTAAACTGAACTAGACGCTTCTTATATTTTTATCCAGCGGTGGGCACGCATAAGCTCCGGGAGCTAGCGGCTGCTCCCAACTTTATATCTGCCTATTCGTTGTTGATGTTGTGTAGTTTTTGTTGTAGGGCTCCCGAATTCAGAATTCGTGCCCACTGCTGTTTTTTTCAATTGAGCTTCCGCGAACTTCGCTTGTCTGCCAAATGCACTTGACTGCTGGATGCCCCCTCTTTCCCCATGCCATTTACTTCTGACCCCCCTCACAACTACTGCGAGCCCCTTTGTGGCGACGCCCAAGTGCTGTTGTCAGTTTTTTTATTGTTCAGTTCCCTTTGCCGCTGGCCATCTTCATGTTGCCTTTTAATTAACTCTCCAAACACATTATCAATACGTATGTTAGTATGTGTGTCTCTCTCTCTCTCTCTCTCTCTCTCTCTCTCTCTCTCTCTCTCTCTCTTTTCTCTCTCTCACTGTATCTGTATATCTGTGAATGTGTGTATCTATGTGGATTTCCCAATTTGCAGTGCATTTTCATGTCCTTGTTGTGGCTGTTCTCCCATGTTTTGTTCGATGTCTAAATTGTATTTGTGACACCCATTGGGAATTATTATCTAATAGGGAGTGGCATTTAGGCGTAATAACACGTGGAACCCAATTAACTTTTTCGACCCTATATTTAAAATTATAAACGGGTCTATTGGGTTGTCGTTAAAGGCACCTTTGACTACATTAAATAGCATAAATATTCTTGATCAGCATCATGTCCGAATGTCTGTCAGTTAGGTCGAGCACTCTCGACTAAAGTTATCTCAACTACTCGTTTTTATATTCTTGTCTTTCGTTTTAAATAGTTGTTGTCATTTTATATTCATTTTTAGTTAGCTATTCACAACATACTAGCTGGATTGAAAATTAACCTTAAGTTTACCACAAAATCATTTGTTCTTTTTTTTTTTTTGAAAGCCCAAAAAAGCCAAAATTCCTCCTTCGCGGCGTCGATGATCTTCTCTCGCGAGCTGTTGTTTTTTGTTGATGAGCCATCTTTTGAGGTTTGGGATAAAATAATAGTCTGAGGGAGCCAAATTGGGCGAATAATCAATTGCAGCCCTTAAACGTTGATTTTCCGAAATGGCTCGCGTTTTTGTTTTTGCTCCGGAGTCCCATCGGCAGAATAATTTTTATATATGAAAAATCTCACCACAAACACTTTTCCTTGTGGCATCTGCTAACTGGCAAACCTTCACTTTCCGGTCGACCAATACCATTTCATGTAATTTAATGATATTTTCCTGTGAAAGCCCATCGGAGAAGCTTCCCCCTGAGGACTTCATCGCCAGTGGAGTTTTGGCTACCACGAAACTCTCAACACCAATATTATGGTGTAATCTAAAAGAGCACTAGCCCTATAAAATTTATACAACTTTTCTTTAGATTCCTTCACCGTTTTGTTTCTTAAAAAATAATGATTCCTGAAAAAACGAAAGTCGTTTCTTTCCATCCTTAACATGATGCCAAACACGTCAGCAAAAATCGGCTGCCTAAATATGAATGGACTAGAAGGCACTATAAAATTTTTGGCGATTGCAGCGCATTTTCCTGGTCAAGAAAGTTACTTTTCAATCCACCTAAATAGTAATTACAAAGCTTTCTTTGGCAGTAGCCTTTAGAAATCAAGCTTAAAGTTGCCCAAAATGTATAATTCAAACAGAATTGTTACAGAAAAATGATTATTTTAAATTCCAAATAAAAATAATATATGTTTGTTTTATATTGCGATTGAAATAGAGATATGCATAAATCTCAAGAAGTCAGACTAAATGAACCATGTTATTAAACATTCGAGTATTATTAAGTTCAATATTATTCCAGTTTTTAACTTTATCAGAACTATTTGCAGCGACATAAACCCAATAGTTTTATATTCAATTTTACACTTCCTGCGAATCATCTTGAAAGATATAATATTTAGCTTTAGTTTGTGTATTCAACTGACAAATATTGAAGCTCATAAGTGGCACGTCCCACGTCGGAAATATTCTTGTTGCAACTTGAAGGAAATTTTATTATTCCAGCAATAAGCATACTCTAACATGTTTGAGACTAATAAAGCATATGGATAGCAGTTTAAAAAATATGGTAAGCCCATTGAAATATTTATTTATTTATTATAAGCTATGAACAGTTTAAATTAAACGAAAATTACATTCGGACGTGAGAAAATTGGTTCGTTAGAATTTTATTACATTATCAGGGGAGCCACAGAAATCGCTTTCGCTTGAATTTCACTTAAATTTGTATGAAATTAAAGTGAAATTCAAGCGAAAGCGATTTCTGTAGCACCCCTGTATATGTATACAGCAAGAATCTTATATTGCCTCAAATTTGTATTTAATTATAACACTGCTAAAACTATCACTTACTGAAATAATAAAGGAATTCAATAAAAACAAGACAAGACATTTTTTGAGTTTATGAAAGGTATAGGAGTAACCATTAAGTATGAATATTAAAATTAAAAGATTGAGATTAGAATTGAAAATGTATATGTATGTATATGTATGACTATACTAATGTTGGACGAGAGAGAGAGAGAGAGAGAGAGAGAGAGAGAGAGAGAGAGGAAGTTCGTGAGTGAGAGGGAGACTGTTAAGTAAATCATTTTGAAGGCAATTAAGAGTTAATGGAGTTGTAAAAGAAGCGACCAAAGATGAAAACCCTAAAGGGAGCACGCGTCTAGACCCGAGTGTGTTGTGACTGACAATTGCGAAAGTTAACTTTAGCTAGCTGTGATACATATATACACACACATACATACAAATATACACACACACACACATACATGTAACCACACAGATGCATGCAGCAGTTACGCAGCTGCAAAAGTTGCAAGACATGGCAAAAAGGCTGCAACATAAAACAACAAATGAATTTGGTTAGACAAGATACGGATGTGAAGTGGAGAGAAAGAGAGGAGAGGAGAGGAGAGGAGAGGAGTGAAGAGTGGCCGGGGAGGGAAGGGGAGGGGAATACTGCCAGTTGAGCTCACTAAATGTAATGCCCTCTAACAAGCTCGAGCTGCTGGAGGATTCGCATAAACAACTCAATGAAGCCAAAGGGACAAGACAGAGAACAACAACAACAACAACAGTCACAAGCACAGCAAATAAATTGGAGGGCAAAGAGGCGCTTAGAAGAGGGACAGAGGGTAAAAAGAGTGAGGAGAGGAAGAATTTTCAACATTTTTTGGCCGCATTTCTGGGCGTGTCTGTTAACAAGCATATAAAAGAGTACGCTAACCAACTGCTTAAGTGTGTGTGTGTGTGGGTGTGTGTCTGAGTATTCATGTGTTGATATGTGAGTGTATGGGTATGCACTTGTTTTGCGAATGTCCAGTGGCATTTTGGCCCCAAAGACACACACACACACACCTATGTATGCATGTTGGATATCCTCGATAAAAACAGCGTCAACATTTTAATACGATCCTTGAAGCAACAACGACAACAACACACCCAGTGGGATTTGACGGCATGCCAAAAGCGCTGACTTGAACAGCACAAGTTCATCAATCAATGAAGTTAAAATTATCACTTCTACAAACCGAAGAGCAGAGTGAATTCAAAATAATTGTGCATTTGGATTTTATTTAATTATTGACTTACCGTCAACTAGAATCAGTCGAAAAACTTTATTTAGAGCTTAATGAAATGTTGTAAATCAGATTTGAAATGAATAAATGAGGATTTATAACAAATAACTACCACCTGGTTGGCATTTGCTATAATTGAGTAAACATGGCTTAGTTTATTACTTAGCCCAATTTTCTCTCTGTTAGACTCCACGTATTGGATCAAGCTTTGGCTATATCAAAACATTTAAACAAAAACAAAAACACTTGAATACATATTTGTTTTGAATGAAAAAAACTTAAAAACTTAACCCAACCTCATTTATAATATTTTCAAGTCATTTAAATTCTATAGCAGAGAGTATGTACAGATCGAATAATCTTATTCAAAAGTTTGTTCCATCCTATGCTATTTTGAAACTTTGAGTACATTTTGTGCACTTGCTGTAAAAGTTTTACTGACTTTAAAGTGTTTGTATACCAATAACTTTATTAACTTGGCTGCACCTTAACACTTCAACAGTGGAGTGGAATACATTTTTCAAATATAATTACAAATTGCAAGCAACTGAATAGTATACATACATATATTGCAAATATTCAGATATTTCACTCTCTTTGAAATTATTTACAATGTAATATAGTAAAAAATGCAAAAGGTCCGTTACTTTCATCTTGGTCATAAAAAATCATAATTGAATAGAACTGTATTTTAATTTCAAGCTAAACTTGGTTTATGTCAAGGAAACCCTATTGCAGTTGAAAACAACTATGAAACTCGTAATGTTTTCATAAAACTCACATATGTATGTCCACATGTATGTATGTTTATAAGCAGAGAGAGGTGGAGAATGGAAACGGGATAGAGAGAAACAGAGAGAGAGGGAAGTTTATGGCCAAAGCGTGATGGAAAAAGGCAACAGAAATTGTGAGATTGTGTGTGTTTTATTTGCTCAAATCATTTGCGAAAACAAATTGAAAACGCGTCGTTGCGTTATCGATACACAAACAAATCCAAATCCAAAGACAAAGACAAACAAACTCTTTAGTCGAGTCCACTCGACTGTTAGGAGCTCAGCACCCACATCACCATACTGAAATTAAAATCATTAGATAAGTTACATAGTTTAGCGTAGTAAACAAAATTTCCAATACAATCCAACAAATTATTTTGCAATTCGCAATGACAATCAATTGCACGATATTGTCACATTTTATTAATATAAATATATGTATGTGTTTATCTGAGAGAACAGCATTAAAGCATTGCCATCAAATTTGATGGCTCTAACTTTTATAGTCTCTGAGAAATGCATACATACACCGAATGTACACAAATAATACATTAATTGGCAATGATGTTTAATATTTTGGCAGCATTACGACATTGTCTTTATTCTGCCCACAACCAATTACTCGTCCTTCACCTTTAATCATAACTTCAGCTTCATTTCTATCTCCAGCTCAGCCTTCTACTATCTTTGCTAGGCATTGCTCTACGACAGCCAGAGGCATTTTCTTAGTTTTCTATGCCATCGTCTCAAAAATGTATCAACACAGGGTATGCTAGACCAAGCGAAAACTAGGTATTAACAATAATTAGAGATTTTCAACAGCAATTATTCATTTACCTTATCTATCGAACGGTATTAAAATTCTCAAGATTTATCAATAATAGTCTAAACTTAATTTTAATAGTATTTAGTAGACTATGACTCTTGTTTTGCTTGTTTTTCATTGGCATACATAAATATTTTAGCATACATTAAGGCGAAAGCGCGTTTTCACATGCCGACTGACGAGAAATGAAAGCGCCACAAAGAGGTGGAAAAAGACAGGCAAAGAATGGTAGAAAGAAAACAACTTGGGGCTTGCCACATAAGTTTAAGAAGGCCAATTCAGTTAATAAGGCCAAATTAAAGTTAAGCAAACATAATCTTAATTGTTTCTTTAGCTTGAAATATATATTAAAATGAATTTCTATGTAATATTTAATAAATGCCAACTATTAATTGGAATTATTGGTTCCAGTACAACAAATTCGGTAAAAGTTTATATAGTATTTTGGCTTTATCCAATATAATTTTTAAGAATCTTGAGATGTAAAAAAAAAAAAAATCAAAATATATTCATAGATTTGTATGTTCACATCTATGTGTTTTATGGTAATAAATCTAACTTAAATTTTAAGTAATTTTGTAATGTAAAAAAGGCAACATATAATGGGGAATGATTCTATTCACCTTTAGTTCTGGTTGCGCTTCTAAATATGAAACGGTTAATTTCAGTTAACGGTTTCGGTACCGGTTCCGGTATGAGTACTCATTTGCACATTCACACTCATACCCATTGTTGAATTCACATAAGTGGAAGAGATTATCTCAAGCCATTAGTATTATATTTGAAAGCTCAACGTGCCCTTTGCCTTATAGGCTTCTGTTCAGCGTCGTCAGCTTTGTGTTGTCGCTTAAATGCTCCCCCTACTTATCCCCTCTTACCGGTCTTTCCGTAATCCCCTCTATATCCTCTTCTATCCTTAGCTAGTGACGACACTTGCCACCACGGGGAGTCCCCCAAGTCGTAATAATCTTTTTCACGAACATTTTTTATGCGCTGCCAACCTTTTTTCATTGCTTCCTACACCCTGTAACTAAAAATGGATGCAAAACGAGTAACTTATTATTGATTGATTTTACTATCAAAATCAACATGGCTCAATGTAATAAAATATTTTAAAGAGCTTCAAATGATTGATTAGTTCATCAGTATATGTATGTATGTGTAAATTGTTATAAGTATGTAATCAATTTGACTAGTCTCTAAATCATTTATTCAACTCAGCATCTTTTAAACGCTACAATTAAACGAACTCATATTTAATTTAGTTCACCTATTTGTCAAATCACTGATTGTTTCGTCTGTTGATCTCTTTTTTTTCGTGTCTTGTGAATTGGCTCAAATCAATTTTTAAATATTTTTAAATTAAATAATTTAATAAATTAATTTCTGCATTGTTTATTAGTTTATTTTTGAAGTAATTAACTAGTTCACTAAATAATTGATTCTTTTAATGAAACATTTAAGTTTCATTTCTTATAGGGTATCTTAAAGAACAGCTGTCGAGCATTGTTGCATTGTTGCTTCAGCTGAAAACAATGCACATTAAGTCAAAGCCACATGCTTTTAGAGAGCGGCATCTACCTCGATCTCCTTGCTCTTCCTCCTGCCCCGCCCCCAGGCGCTGTCACCTCGCCCAAAAGGCTGCACTCATAGTCCTCCTTCCACGCACTGGAACTGCAACTCTTGGATGCTTTACTAAAGCGCTGGGCACGAAATCTGAATTCGGGTGCAGCCGCTAGCTCCCGGAGCCCATGTGTGCCCACCGCTGCTTTCGTCCATCGGCTGTTTTAATGTTGTTGCTGTTTTTCTTTGTGGTTGTTCTTCCTCTTCTTCGATTTCTTTTACTTCTTCCTCATGATGTTTGCATTGTTTTGTTTATATTATCTGCCGTTTTCTACACAGTTACCTTCAAAAGAATGGCGACAGCGTGTTATCCATGCTGTGGTTTTCCCCACTGATGGTCGTGTTTAGATAGAGCTGTTACACCCCTCCCCTTCTCTCTTTTCACGCCTCCGTTTTCCCCGTAGGCCCTCTGAGAGCACAGAGTCGTGCTAAAACGATTTTAGACCCTGCACTTAAAAATAACACAGGGTTCTCAGCTTGTTGCGTATCAGGAAGAAGCCACGTCCCATCAATTTCATATATGTAATCCCGATCAGCACCAACATTCTAGTTTACTTGTCCGTCTGTCCGTTAAGAGACTAGTATTTAAAAGACCAAGACACGCAAAATTTGGTAGGTAATCGAATTTGATGTATCAATCAATTCAAGTTTGATGTAGAATTTTCCCCGATATTCAAAATAGCTAAATAACTAATAATTAGTAAATTAAATAGCATAAAGTTGACATTGATTTCACTTGTTAATTGCCTTTCAATTCTTTAACCCTTGAAAAACTTAATCAAATAAAAGAGCATGTCCGCTTAATGTAAGTTTACTTTTTTGAATTTAATTTCTTACGTTTTATATGAATTTGCTAAGACTTGTGACCCTAGTGTAATGAATTTGCTTAATGTTTACAGACAATATTTTAAAAAACGAAAGTAACCAGAATAAATGATAGACTAGACATATCAGGGAATATATGAAAAATATGGATTATTGAAATTGTATGCTTGTTGTTTGGCTTTTTATTCGACAACAGTACAATTGCCAACACTATTGCCTAATTAACTTTGCATTTTCTTACGTGTAACGTAATTTAACCCACATTGATATTTTATAAAATAAGTACAGGCTCTCACGCAGTCGAGCTCGCCCGAGTATTCCAATTGATTTATCAGACATTGCCATGTAATTCAAATAATACTGAGCGAGCTAAATGTAGGCTGATCCAGAGTGTGATTTAGGTTTTAAGAGTCTTTCACAAGTTCACGCCCCATTTTAGCCCTTTTCCACGCCTCGCCTGGATTCCGGTGAAAAATGTGCCCACAGGAAAATAAAAGGCAGCTCGTGCCCTTTACAATTGGCATCAAACATAAAAAGCCGAAAACTTTTTGCCCATCATCAGAAATTAATGAGTTTCAACAAGTGGCAAAAAAAGATACAAAAGGTTGGAATGCGATTAGCGGCAGTGTACGACTGGCAAAATACCCTACACATGAGATGTAAGGATGTGAGGAGAGTCTTCTATAACTCCTGTTTTCATCTAGTTTTCATGCCAAAGTCTTTGCATATAACATAGTTGGCAGTGAGTTAAACCAGTAGCTTGTAACCGATAAGCCAAAATAACCGATTCATGCATAAGGGTTAGTTAGTGTTCCATAAGGCATTAAATTCATATTCATATTTTTCATATTGAAATATCTTAATATTTTCTCTAAATTTAAGAAGGATTAAGAAGAATGGACTTATCTATCTATCAAATTTATACAATGTAATTATGTGTCACACACTAGCTCATCTTACATTTGTATCCCTTTCAGAGGATAGTAGAGTGTCTTTGTCCTTTGGCCTTTTGCATTTTACAATTTTTTAATTTTTTTCCAATGTTCTTTTAGTGTTTTCTGTGCGAATTTTTGTAGGATAATTTGAGCACGTGGTTTGGTTAAGCAATATGAATAGGGTTGAATCCTTGATGAGACGCATTCCTTGCTACAGTTTTGTTACACTCGTTGTTTGTGCCGCTTAATTAAAGCGGCAAAAGAAAACACAAAAGGGACAGCCTGAAATGGCCAAAAATGATTCAATTAGCGGGTAAAGCTGAAGCCAGATGTTTGTGCAAAATGCTCATACGAAAAATCTGTTAGCGGAATAAAGAAGAAGAGAAGGAGCACCTTGTCGAAAAAAAAGTTAATTACAAAACGAAATTATGTGTATGCATATTTCAGGCGCTTAATGAATTTATAAAACTTTCACGTTGACGAACAGAAATCGCAGTCGAGCTGAAAGACACAAGGAAAGATGATAAGAGAAGAAAATGGCTTCCATGTTCATTGGGTTGTTGCCTATGTAGTTGCAACTTGCCTGTTGCTTATTTATACAAGTACGAGTACAGCACAACTAGCAATTTCAGCTGGCATGTGTTGCCCACGTTTATAAAACAGTCAACTTTTTGGCAGCACTCGAAAGTGTTGGCCTGGCTGAGAGCTCAACTTAACATAGTACACCGCATTCTGGAGTGTCTCTAATTAAAGCCCTTTTCATTCTCTTGAGATTCTCTTGTCAAAAATGAACTGAGCTGCCATTTCACATAATTCAAAAACAAACGCAAGTCCTGCTGCCAGTTGCCTGTTTTTTTTCTTTTTGTCTTTAGGCTCATAAAAAATATGTATGTGAAGTCAGACGGACATAAGTTTGGCACACACAACAAACAATGTTTTAATGAATCCCATTTCAAATGTAAGTTAAGACTTTGCATTAGAGAAACTGTAATGCTTGTAATGAACAATGCTTTGAATATTCCAGAAATTGAAGCAAATTAAGCAATTCTAAATAAAAAAGCCTCATTCGAAATAAATAAAATCTAACTATTTCAGTACTAACGTCAATTATGAATTTTATTCTAATGTAACAACATAACATAATTTTGTACAATAAGTTTTCTTTCTCTGAATAATAAACAATAATAAATTTAGAATGAAATGAATACTGAGAATTTTTTATCAGAGTATATGCAATATTAAAATAGTTATAATAGTTAAAACCCACATTATGTTTTAAAGTTAACTGACAATTTCACATAATTTATGAACATATTTGGTTATCACAAATGTATCATGAAATGTTTGCTGTTAAGTATAAATATCTATGGCAGATTAGTAGATCAATAATAGTTAGTAGACCAAATTAGTCAATTAATTGAAGTAGACCACATTCAGCAGGTTTTTCAATCAGTAATCACTCCTCTAAAATTAATCAATCAGTAATCAACATTAAATTACATAATGTCATTTTAATAAATCGGCCTGCTATTTTTAATTGTTGTTAATTTCCTGCTGAATACGAAAATCAGGTATCATGATTTGTTATTTGTGATTTTGCTGTGAAAGTGGAATACAGAAGTCGCCAGCTTGAGCAAATTTTGGGTATAAAAATAAATTTGACGATTTTATGCAGCATATTCGAGCAGTGTGCTGGCAAGTACTATAAATCTAAAGATAATTTAATGCGCCACATTTAACGATACACACTCTCACCCACCAACCCACTCTCACCCACCTGCCACGCCCACTGGCCACTGGCCACGCTGACAACGTGAGGTCAATGGCCACTTAAAGGCAACGGTAAGCTCCGCTTATGCCAATTAAAGTGGACAAGTGCCGCTAATAAACTGTTGCACTAAACTGTTGAACTGTAAGTGTGGAGCGGAGAGTGGTGAAAATTCCAGTCGCAGTTGATTTAAATTCAATTCTTGCATTTTTTACATTATACTCCGGCGTCGCCGACAGGTGGCGCCAGTTACACTCAATGCTATGCATTTTTCATGGCTTCCATGTTCATCATCATCATCATCATGGGGCATTTAACTTGCTGATTGGGCAAACATTATGTAACTGACAAACGAAGCCAATCAGTCGCAGCCTGATTAGGTGTCAGGTATGGCAGGTCGTGTTGCAACTGCAACCGTCAAGTCACACTGTATGTTGCATATTGAAAGTGCAACCGGACACATTCAGTCAATTGATCAGCGCTTCAGTTGTAGTAATCTGAGAATACGCAGTGAAGTAGGAGTAGACAAATAAGCGGGGTTTATTTAACATGTGCAGCATTTCGAGTTCTTGCACAATGTTCCTGTTCAAAAACAGGAAAGCACAAAATGGAATCAAAGATTCATGTTAAAAGCATGGAAGTGTTTACGCGGCGTATGCTTGTTGTTTCCATTGTTTCCTTACATTTCATTCGGTGTAGATAAATAATAGATGAGGCACGTCACAGAACAACGAGTGGGAGCAGAAGTGAAAGATTACACGCCTCTTAATGTCAAAAAGCTAAAATGGACATGTCAGAAATAACGAAAATATGTATAAGATGAAGCTGCCATGGCAAAACAATAATTTACCAAGCTTTTTAGCTTGTTTAAATATGCCAAGAAGCAGTACATTTACCAACTTATATTATCTTAGCAGCGAATTAATCCACAAAGCCGTACACAATATACTCACTCACAGAACACTAGGAATTTGTGTGCCACGTTCAAATTCACAACTGAAATTTTTACGTAGTGTTCTTAACGTTTGTGTGTGTGGAAACTCTCCACATCACAGGACGCGTGAGGCACGGCAACCTGTCACTGGGCGACACAAATGCGAACTGAAGACAGTAAAAAGTCGCTGCTGATGATGATGCTGCAGCGAGCACGAAGCGCTTGCCGCACGAACCGTTGCACGAGTCGTGTGTCCGATTAACTGTGCGACACCCCGGGACACCACGCCACTATGGGCAATTCGACCAGTTTTTGTGGCATTAATTAATAGCTCGAAATCAAGATACTATAATTTGTAGCTATGACTAGCGCCTTAACTTATAAGACTTGTCTTGTAGCGCTAGGAATCAAATCAAATAAATAAATAAATAAATAAAATAAATATTGTTTAGCTTTTACTTTTTGACACTTTCAAATTGTGAACAAAACTTTATACATAATTCAAAAGAACGTACTTTGCAATTGCAACAGCTGTGTTTATCAGCTGTTGTCTTCGTAGCGGGGCAACCTATTGAGATTTCTGGTACGCAATATTGCAGAATAATCCTTTGTCAAAGCGTTGCACAAAAAATTATTTTTACTTGGCCACTTTCATAAAATGGGTTTTGGCCACAAATAGTGGTCAAACTCCCCATAGTGGACGCCACCCTGCCCACAAACTCAGCATGTCGTGTCCCAGCATAACTTTGCCCAAGTTCATGCCGCAAAAATTGCGTCAAATAGCAATAAGTAAAAGAACAACACACCAATTGCAACAAACAGAGCTTTTACAATAACAATTAAAGCATTAACTTCAACCGCAACATTAACAGTAACATTAACATTAGTTGTCGCAGTAACAGTAAAGTATCAATTACAAGCACATAAAGTTGTTTTTAGTGGGTTAAAGATAAAAAAACACATTTTTATTTAAAAAAAAATCTAGAGAAAAATACGTTTTTTTATTGTCGTTAAATTTGTATTTTTTAACTTTCATTAACATCCAATGTCCTCTCAAAGTTTCAAAAATGCAACTAAGAAATTTGTTTTCCATTGATCAAGCATGAACATAAAGGCATTTTAAAAACAATGTATCCCGAAAACACTGATCGAGTGCCGGGATATATAAATTTTGTTGTCTTCACTGTCAAAAAAGAAAGGTTATTTTTACAAACACACATGCTAAGCGCAAAAGCTATTAGCACTAAGCTTACAATACCTAGAGGTGTCAAACAAGCATTTTTGTGGTATTATGTATTTGTGTTGTATTCAATGCGAGAGCCTTCGGCAAATGCCGAACGATCTTTTCAGTAAAACCCCAGAGCAGACAAACGTTGCTGAAAGAGCGGACACAAGCAACGACGAAAAATTTTCAGTCTTGGATAGACACCGGAACGATGAGCACGTTCTGAGTCGCTGTCTTGCTCATGATCGTTTCTGTGTGTGAACGCTTCTTAGCGGGCATGAAGTATAAACATGCGAGCTCGATCACCCGTTGGAACATACCCGGTTTTAAATACAACGATTTTTTTTTCTTTTTTTTGTCTTTTCTATTATTCAATATTTATATACCACAAACATATGGTTGTTAATTAATTAAAATGCTGAAGAGAAATAATGAAAATGGCAAAGAAAATGAAAAAAATTGTTTGTACTTAAAACAGGGTATATTCCGACGGGTGATCGAACCTAACGTTGCTTGTGTGCACTCCCTCAGCAATACATCTCGAAAATGTTTTATGTGTTTACGAGCAAAATTTTCAATGTCTAAATTTGTTAATTTTTGTTGAATCACCTCTTAATCAGGAATGTGGAGTCATAAACCTGGACGATTCATCGATTCATCGATAATAAAAACAAAAATTCGATAGAATACTTTGATAGTTTTGGGAACTTTGTTACAAATTCGCCTTGTCGTTTGTGTCAACGCGCGCAAAACTCTAGGGGGGGTCGATAGTTGTGGTATCGATAGTAGTCGTTCTGTCTTGGGGGGGTGGCAACTCCAAAGATAGAGCGAGATGGCTGCTGACTGCTGAACGAGACAGGAATATGCTCCTTTCCCCACATGCCCCTGACCACCAACTCAACGAATGAGTGGAAATGCCCTTCTGCAACAGCAGCGGTTAATTTCGAATTACATTGAGTGATTCTGATTACACGTTGCTGCTGCAGAAGGGAGTCTGAATTTTAAAACGATCGAGAGCGGATGTATGTCTCCAAGGCTGTCGTAGTGGACATAACCTTGTCGAGAGAAATTAAATCAAGATCTCGTGCACCGGGCAATTCCGCAGTTAATCTGCTCGTGGCTGGATGCCATTACCTTCGCCACAGATCTCGCAGCATCACCCACATACAGAGCGACAGCAGCAGCAGCCAGCATTCAGCCGCAACAGAGGCTCAACTTTGAGAAAGTGCCGGCGAGCACAACGGGCGGCGGCAGCATAGCTACCGACTCTGGAACCGTTTCGTCTTTTCCTTGTGAAGGAGCTGCTTTCTCCGGCGATTAGCCGCAGCATCGCAGTGTGCCGGTGTGCACCAAGTTCAGCAGCCTCTCCCGTTCAGCAGCCTCTTGTTCTTTCTTTCCTTCGGCCCGCAGCATCAGCAGCAAAAGCAAGCTGCACTGAGGCAGCTTCATCTCAAAGTGAGTCCGCTCCATATCACATTATTAGTATAGCTGAAGTGCCACAATTAATAACAACTGGATTTGATGAATACGAAGATGAAATGATTATCATCAACAACGGCGGTAATGAAGTGCCTGTAAACACTCATTGTGCTATTATTGAAGATGGAGTGATTATTACACCTACCACCATCAGCAATACAACAACAATCACTGAAGAGAATGCTGCCACCACAACCACAACAGCTTTGCCAACCAACCAGTTTAATGATGAAGTAGCTCCCTCCACAGTCAAGATCATCACAACTACCAACAACAACAACAATATAGATCAAATAGATGTAAGTTCTAATAAAAATAATTATAATGTTGGTAGTGATTACATAAGTGATGATGATGCTACTAAGATTGTTAAAACTAAGAAAACTTTGAAGAGAGAATTTTGGGGAGCTGCCAAAAAACGAATTCTTAAAGATTTCCAAAACGAATTAGCTGTATTAGAGTACAATGTTGGTGGACATTTAGTAACAAGTAGAGACGATTTTGATAAATATTTCGTGGTTAGTGGAAATAAACTTAATCTTATAACTAAATGTCATTATGTCTCATTTAAAAAATTCCATTTCATTAGACAACAAAGAGGGAGCGCTGACATTACTTGTGTCGAAATGAGTGAGTATTTCCTAGATCATCCAGTAACATGGAATGATAATGTAAGGTCTATAAATAAAAATACAGATAGCAATTCATTTAAAACTTCCTCAAACATTGAAGTATATTGCATGCAATCAGATCAAATTACTGAATTTGAGACCCGTCAACATCAACCACGCGATAATGATTATGTTGAAGGTATTGAACTTGACGATTTTCGTTCAGTTGTAAATGATCGCATTAATAAACAAGATTTTGGTGAACATCTAACTTTTGGAGAAAAACGTGCCTTAAGATTCGATTTTCGTTCAGTTGTAAATGATCGCATTAATAAACAAGATTTTGGTGAACATCTAACTTTTGAGGAAAAACGCAATAACATTAAAAGAATAATATTAAAAAAAAATGTAAAATTTAATTAAAAAAATGTAATAAATTGTTTATTTTTAATACAAATAAAAACTAAATCAAAAACAAACACAACAAACTTTTATTCACAGGTTGATCATTTTAGTGGAGGTCTTAAAGATCTTGAAAACCATTTTTTTTATTAGTGGATAGTTGTAAATCATTTCTTTTTATGTGATCTTTTATGTGATCGGATGTGATCGGACAAGCGAAGCAAATTTTCCATTCTTCCTGTATATGTATATTGCTAGTCGCAGAATAAATAAAGCGAATACATTAATTTTAAACTTATTATATTATTTTATTTACAAAATTAATTTACAAATTTATTTTTGTTTTATTTTAAATTTTAATGCAAGCAATTGCAAAACCTTGTCCTGCGTCTGCGCTGCTTTCGTCACTAGCGCGGACAGCCGTCCGCAATGATATGTTGAAGAGTTAACTTATCTATCTCCTCTTGGGATAAAAATTTGAAATTTGATAAGGGCAATGTTTGACACATGGCCCACCCACATAAATTATTAGCATCTATATATGAAAGATAGTTAGTTATGAGCTGCGGATTAAAATTTTTTAAATATTTATTATTAGCTTTTGAAATTCGCTAGCTGCATTGGGTTAACCCTCCCCTAACAGCTAGTTTAAGAAAGTTATATAAATCAGAATTACTTATTAATTCTAACTTAACCTTCGTATATTTCAACATAGCATCCCATGAAATTGCGGGAGTAGTGACATAATTGATGGGATCGAGTTTATAGATTTCATGGCAGATATTTCTAAAGTTTTTAAATACAAATGCCAGTATAACTACATCACTTTCCAAATCGAGTTTTAAGTAATCAGATAGTGCTTGATAATTAAAGCTTTTCTAAACTTGCTGAGCAAACTAAGTTTAGAAAAACTATTCAGACAGTCAAAAGGAAATAACCCTTTTCGGCGCATTTGATTAAACTTGAGACCATCAAACTTTCTTTTTAACAGTTTGAAATCTTCGTCATTTAAGTAACTGGATAGTTTTTCTAAGCTTGAATTTAAAAATCTATTTGAATTTATAAATTGTATATTATATAAATATTTTTTATCTATCGTTACTTTTATTACAAGGAATTATTCTTAGATCGCCCCCAACTCTGTGATGAACAAATGAACATCATATTTTGATAAATTATGGAACACTACCGAAATCGTAGGGAATCTAAACTTATAATAAGACTTACATTTTGTATGAATTGGCCCCTCATACCGACCGGTAAAATAATTAAAGAATTTTTCCCGGTCATCAATGTTTATCGTCTCCTCACAAGCCGTGCAACTGTTATACTCCTGCATAAATTGCTTATCAGTAGCCAGATTTGGGTTTGGTGTCTTGAAAGATTTCCAATATTGATTGTAGAGATTTTCAGCTTTTAAATTCAGGGCCTTGCAAAATTGTTGAATGCAGTCAGTTCCTTAAAAAAAAATAATTAAAAGACATAGTAAGTAATAGAGATGGGCACGGGCCTCCTTCTTAAGGCCCGGCCCGGCCCGGGCCCGAAATAAATCTTTCTGGCCCGGTCCAGGCCCGGCCCGGTCAAATTTTCAAGAGGCCCGGCCCGGCCCGAGCCCGGCCCGAAACCACTATATACCCTTTTTTTTAAATTAATTTTTTTTATTCATAATTTTTTAATGTCGATAAGAATCATATCGATAATAGAGATGCGTAAATGATATTAGCAGTTACCTATTTTAAAAAATAAATAAATATTTTAATAATAAATAATTTTAATAAAATTAAATAAATTTTAATAATAAATTAATCGATATGAAAAATTTACTTTTCGGGCCTACCGGGCTTCGGGCTTTTTGCTTAGGCCCGGGCCCGCACGAAAAAAGCCCGTTTTCGATTTTCATGCACGAAGCCCGGTGATTTTTTGAAGAGGCCCGCGGGACACGAAGCCCGGCCCGGCCCGTGCCCATCTCTAGTAAGTAATGAAATAAGAATAAATTTATTTATATTATTAAATTACCTTCATAGGTCTACATCTCATTCTGATCGGGATAATATTTGTGAGCAACATAAAACGATACTGCACACGCAGTATGTTTTTAAGCCTTAGTTGTTGATGATAATCCAGGATCGTTCTGTACTCGATCATAGGTTTGCAGAACCGCTTCAAAGTATGCATAAATGGTGATAGATTTTTATGCCAATTATAAAAGATAGCAAAAGATTGGGAAAAGTAGATGCAACCTTTCCACATTGTGCTGTTGCAGGTATACCATTGTAGACAATTATGGCAAAATTCTCCAGAGGTGTGGCTTTTCGTGTACTGAGATTTTGTTAAAGTCGACATATTTGTTATAAATGCATAGTGCATTATCATTACTGCTTCGTTGTAAATTCCGAGAAGGCGGTTGTGTTTTTCTTTTATATAATCAGTTCTTATTGTCGGTCCAACAATCTTCTCATACTTTTTATTTCCATCAATTTCATAAACGTTTATACTAAATTGAGGATTTAATTTTTCAAATAGTTTAACTCCTTGCGAGTTAATTGGGAACTCTATTCCCGAAAAATTAATAGTATGATTCCTAAATATTATTATTGGTGCAGCAATGTTTTGTATATTATAATACGATGTATGATTAATAATGATTAATGTTCCTTCTCAGTTTCTTTTAATCAGCTTCTTGATAGCTGGCATTTTCAAAAAAATTATGCTCTATCGATGCTAATACAATAACATTTAAAACAATAACTGTCATTGTTTCTGATATTCACTGTAGCATTCCTTTTTCTGATGGATTCAGGAATTTCTCAATAGCCTCCAGAGGGAATGTGTTCGAGCTTAATCATTGTTAAGTCGAAATTCAGAAATGCATTTATAGCCCATCCACTATCTTTCTCTTGAAACTCGCTACTGGAATTTGTGAGATATTCTGTTTTGCTTTCTAATGTCTCATCTACAGTAGCTGTTTCATATAGACTATGATAGGGTGTTGAAAAATGTTTTATCGACTCAATTGTGGAACCATCATCCAATTGTTTTATGTATGCTTCATAAAGTTTTAATGAAAACTTAACCGATGAATACTTTGACATACATAAATTTAATAGATCGATAATGTGACATTTAACTTGACTCTAAAAGTCTCTTAAAACAATTATATCAGCAAGTTCACTAAAAATACGATATGTTTCAACCGGAAACTTTGTCGGGGTTGAAATTAGATACGACATTCGTATTTCTAGCTATTTGAGCCACTAAAGCATTTTTATGTCTATCCGTACGCAAATGCATTTCATATGCATTCGATTTAAGAATTTCGTCACATACCCTGCAGTGAACATCATCATATTTGGCTATTTTTGCCGGTCGGTTAATAAGCACTCCTGGTCTCTTCAACGCGGTTGAGGTTGTTGGTATTCCGCTAAGCTCTCCAGAGCTTATTGACGATGAAGCTTCCACCGATGTAGAAGGTTGCTCCATTGCTATTCCAGAGCTTATTGTTGATGAAGCTTCCACCAACGTAGTTTTCCTGATCGTCGCCTTATTCCTGGCCGCCTCCATCATTACTTGAAAAGCGTTCAATGGTCCTGTGCACTTGCTATAGTGCAATGCAAAGGCGTCAACTCCTTCAAAGGCACGGTTGCACAGATCACAAACAATTTTAGACAACATTGTTTTGTTTATTTTAGATTTAGAAAAAAATGCACAATGAATTTCACACCTTAACAAGTGCTATTTTTTTAAAACGCGGTTACTGGTACTGACTTGAGTACCAACTGAGCACAATCAAAATGCGACGGTTGTTATATACCATTCATTTCTAGCGTTCACCTGTTTCTAGCGTTAACATGACCCCTAACAAATGCGATATTTTTTTTTACCACCAGAAAGTCAAATGACCTTTACGATCATTTCAACTCTTACATGACCTGGCATGTCCTACGTCCCTTTTTTATTATCATTTTATTTATTGTCCAACTCCTGTAAATATTTTGAAGAACCTTGTGGTAAAGTCGATTCACTGGGAAAATGCTATCCTTGTGAGGTAGTGATTTTATGAACCCAAAACAATGGGACAGCACCCAGAACTCCCTGACTGCCTATATTATAACTACTCGCGACAACTGAGAAGAGTAAATAAAATTATGGGCAAAAGAAGCCTTGCAATATAGCGGCTTCTATTGCGTTACTTCGCTCGAGTGCGAAGTTGTGTTACAACACATTCCAGAAGCTCTTTGTAGCGCTGTCGGTCCTCTTCCGTTGCCTGTGTCTCCAGTAATTCCTTCGCTAGTCTTCTTTGCTGGAGAAGTTTTGCCCACTTCCCGCCTCTGTTTTTTCCATTACGACTACCTTTTTCTCATTTTTTTCAATTTTGTCGTCTAATGCTTTTACTAAATTTTCGACGTCAAACTCTAACTCTGCAACGTCCTCGTGGCATTCAATGCCTTTACTCGCTAATTCCTGTATTTTTTTATAAATCCTATTCCACAGGAATTCAATCTTATTTCTCCTTACGTCGCGGCGCGCCACACTCCTCAATGCGAGAATCAGCTAAATCCGTAAATGTTTCATTCAAGTACTTCTTCAGTTGTTGAATATCTTTGTCGATTTGATCCGCAAGTTTGCGATCGTCCTCATATTTATGGAGTGTTTGAGTTCCAGGATCGAATATCTTCTTGGAGCATGAAAGTTTGTGATCGTCGTCATATTTATGAATTGTTTGAGTTCCAGGATCTAATGTCTTCTTGGAACATGAAACTTCTTCTATTAACATTTGAATTCTACCTAATGTGTATTCGTATAGCCGTTTATTGATATAGTCATGATCAACTATTCCAATTTTCAACAGCACACTATGGTTATCACAAAACTCTTTCTTTATATTTTCTAATATCGGGATCGAGTCCCTGGAAAGAATTCCCTCTTCTAATTTCTCTAGCTTTTCAACTAACGACGCACAGTGGAGCCATTGCTGATTTTACTTTGCAAAAATCGTAACTTTTGAACCAAATGATATAATCGAATAATTTTAATGGCATATGATAGATAACTCTTCAACCTATGAAATTAGCATTTAAAAAAGGTGCCACGCCCCCTAAATACTTACTTAGGGGCTGTCAAAGTTGAAATTTGTGAAATTTGTGAAAAAAATAAATTTTATGGCACCTAAAAATAAATATTTTTTAAAATTTTTGATTTTTTTTGTTTTATTTTTATGTTTTTTATATTTAAAAATTACTTTCAAAAAATTTGAAAACAATTTTTTTTTTTTAAAAATTTTTTTTTTGCTTTCCGGTGTGAATTTTCAAAATTTCATATGTCGACCCAATTCCTATGACATTTATATGATATAGTAGTCCGATTTCAACCAATTTGACATATTATGAATCTGGAATAGTTTTTTATATCCAGACCAAATTTGGTTCAAATCGGACCACTATATCATATAGCTGCCATAGGAGCAATCGGTCGAACTATGGAATAATGCCGCGTGTTTTTATTGTGAGGTTGCGTTAGTTTTTTTGATTTCAGGTACAGCGGTGCAAGTTGGTGCAGACAAAACTATATACGTTATTTAGAGAAATAATTACTGAAACGTTCTAAAGTTAGTGTACCTTTTGAATATCTCATGCTTGGGAGCTATTGGGTACCAAAGTAAAAAAAAATTCCAAATCTATTGTTTTTCAGAGCTGCATGCTGGAAAAAAGTGCAAAGTTTTTTTTTTGGGAAATCGTTCGACAAAAGGAATATAAGCATTCGATAGAGAATTTTTCAAAGATTAGGAATCCAAAAAAAATTTAAAGATCAAGTAAAAATTGTGGGTGGTACAACCTTTTAAGGTTGACCCATTTAAACAAAATCCTTTAAAAAAAACACTAGATTCTGATTTTTTTTTAACTTTGGTACTCGATAGCTCTTAAGCATGATGAATTTAAAAGGTACACTAACTTTAGAACGTTTCAGTAATTATTTCTCTAAATAACGTATATAGTTTTGTCTGCACCTGGGAAATTTTGGTCAGGTGTATGCAGGTAAATGCATGCAAATATTGAATGGAATGAATATGAGCTTGTAATCCGCCCTAGAGGTATGTCAATGGAGGCTCCCGTTTTATAACCTTTTAAAAACCGTTATGTTGGAAGCTTTGTACCTGTTCGAGAAATTTTTGTCAGGTGTGTGCAGGCAAATAATGAATGGAATGTAATTCGTCCTGTAAAAAATTGGATTCAGTTTTCTACCTATTTAAAAAAAACTTATATAATGGCATTTCTCCATTACATTGCAGAATCAAATGTATGGAATTTATCTTAAAGCTGGCGTACACACCTTCGCGACCTGGAGAACAATACGACGAGAACAAACCGCAGAAGGATATACAAGCTATACGGAAAAAAATGATACAAGATGAATTTTCCAGCAAGCTTGCACTGAAAGTGGATTGCCCAAAACATGGATACGGAAATACAAACGATGGAAATACGTCCAGAAGTTTTTTTGCCAATGATAAGGTGACTTCTCAAATAACTGGTGTTCATAATGAGATTATAAGAAGGTTTGCTGTTATCCTCAATGTTATAAACTGTAGAGAAATGATAAATAGTTCTAAATTTGATGACTATGCATCAAAAACAGCACAACTTCTGACGGAAATGTACCCTAAAAAGAAGCTTACTCCTACGGTACACAGGATTTTGGCTCATGGCAAACATTTAATTAAGTATCATGGCAAACATTTAATTGAGTATCAATGTTTGCCAATTGGAGAATTGTCTGAAGAAGCACAGGAATGCAAAAACAAGGACTACAAAAAGTTTAGATATTCAAATACTTGCAAGATCTCACGAACTAGGCAGAATGAAGACCTTTTCAACATGCTGGCGGCCTCCTCAGATCCACTTATTGCGTTCCATAGACACGGAACATCTCGAAAGGACTTGGAAGAAAGGAATTATAGTTCCGAAATGTTAAGCTTACTAGATGTGGTTTTAAATATTGATGATTATTTTCTAGAGAATACTGCACCACCAACAAATTTACAAAACTAATGTCATATATGTAGAAAAAAAAAAAATTTTTATTGTTGTATGTTATTAGGTCAATAAAAGTAGTTTAAAAATATAATATTGTTATTTAAAAATGAAATATGAATAAAATATATGTTATAGACAAAAAAAAAATTTTTTTTTAATGAATTAACACGTAAAATATGCACCGAAAATATTTTTCAACTTTGACCGACAACTACGAATCACCCTGTGGGCCTATCACCCTGTGTAATATGTAATTTTAAAGCTTATGAAGTTTTCTATCAAACACTGTTTAAAATTTTGAAATATCTTAATTAGTTTAAAAGTTACGATTTTTGCAACGTAAAATCAGCAATGGCCCCACTGTGCGACGCTTGAGACGTCAAAAACTTAATAGTTTCATTCTTCCTGTATATATGTTGCTAGTCGCTTTTCGCACCCTTTGTGCTGCTTTCGTCACTAGCGTGGATTGCAGTCCGCAGTGAAAGTGGGTCGATTTTCACTAAATATTAGTCAGATTATATAGAACACCGCAAGTGCATATTCTGTAAGATGGATTGGGAAATTTAAGGAAACGAAAAGTTGCTCGTACAATTTTCGACTGAACGTGGCTATGGTAACTAGTAGCTAGCAGCTAGATGTAGTGGTCCAATCCAAATTTAAAAATAAACTTGATCTGAATCTCTGGAGCACTCTTTCTGCTCCTGCCCAGCACTAAACAATATAAGTCTCTGGACCTTGGGAAAAAAATTTCCCAAAAGCCTAGGCGAGATTTCCATAATTATGTTGACAATATGCATAATCTTAATTGATCGCTTGTCGATTTTGTGTTGTGACTTTCCATCGGCGGACGAGCTCTGCCTCTGTTCTGTGAGGCGGTCTTCGGACCACTAACTCTCGCACTGTAAGAAGACCACCGTCTAACTTAGCAGCGCTTCTCTCTGAAGCTAGCGTCGCGACATCGTTTCGGTCGCTGCTTTATGATCCTACGGCTCTGCTGTCCGTAGCCAATGTAATTTCGGCTACTGCTGGTTAGCCGCTGTCTCTCTCTCTTTGCTGTTGTTGTTGTTGCTGTGCACACCAAACTAGTGTTGCCTGAACAGTTTTTTTTCCGGAACTGTTGTCTGCTTTAACTTAACAACTTAAATCTTCTAAGTTTTTAATCAATTCAGAAAAATATTTATATAAATTTAAATAATTTATATTTATATAATTCATGGATATATATATATATATATAAAACTCTTTGTCGTGCCTCACTGACTGAGAATCAACATGTAGGCCAAACGGCTAGGGCTAGAAAGCTGAAATTCACACAACATATCTGAGGCAATCTTATCGTATTATTGTGTAAATGGGACTGGCTTTTACAAATTTGGTCGAAATCGTATTACAATATCATATAGCTGTCATAGGAACAATCGGATGGAAATTAACCTTCAGTATGAAACGTTTCTTGTCAAGTCTCGACTATTCCGCTCAATTTAGCTTTTTGCAGCCATATCTGAATTATCTATATTTGTTTAAATATTCAGATTCCTACTTGGCGACACTGCTCCCAGCTTTCGTTCTTCTGCGTGTAAGTGTGTGGCGCTGTGTGCAAGCGCTGTGGTTTGATCGTGCGGTTACTCTAAGGGTTGCAACTTAAAAGTATCTGATTGAGCCAAAAACAAACAAAAAATGAGCCAAATCGACTAAAAAACAGCCAGTTTTGACGCAAAAACGCCAATTGTGGCAAACCGTTCGCAACCATCTTCAAATAGCGCAGCTCTGTTTTGCAAAGTGTGTGAGCGCGGCAGTTTGTGAGTTGTGCGGCTCTATTTGGGTGTGTGATTTTAATGGCCGCCGTTGGTTTTGAGCGCTATACAACGCACTGTTTGCTTTGTGACAATGAGTTGGTGAGAGAGGAGAGAGAGAGAGAGTGATAACGGCGCTGCTCATGAGCGCACGCATATGCGTTGTTTGTTTTGTTTTTTTTGCTGTGCTTCCATTATTGCGATTTTTAAAAGTGAGAGAAAAAGAACACCGATTTATTGCAATCAAATGTGAACATGTGGACTTAAAGCAATAACACATAATCAATATACAAAATAGCTAATTCTTAACTGATGAAAAAATGAGCCAATTCGAAAAAATAAGTGATCGTACTCTCTCATTCTCTTCCTCTCTCTATGTTAACGTGCTCGCTCGCACTGTTAATCACTCGAGATGCAGCTCCCGTTCTGTAGCTCGCTCACTCTGTTAATGTACTCGCTTGCTGTTGATGTAGTGCTTGCTCTGCACTCATTTTTACTGGCAATGCAAAGTAGTGTTTGCAATCGCTGTCGTTTGATCGTGAGGCTATTTCACGGTTGCCGCAATTGGCGTTTTTGCGCCAAAACTGGCTGGTTATTTTCCTAGCACTTTTCATAGCACTTATTTTTTCGGACTGGCTCTTCTTTTCATCAGTTCAGAATCAGCTATTTTGTATACTTTTTAGGTTGAAGTACATATTTATTTTTATTTGATAACATAAGCACTATTTTAAGATGAAAATATGAAATGCTTTGGAAATATGTTTTATTTCTATAAGTGATTGTGAACGAAATAATTTTTATTTAATTAAATGCAAAAATAACATGAACTGCAAAACAAAATTTTTGGCTCTTTTTTCGTCAATTTGGCTCATTTTTTGTTTAATTTTGGCTCAATCAGATATTTTGAAGTGGCAGCAGTGGGCTACATGTACTCTCTCTGATTCTCTTCCTCTCTCTATGTTAACGTACTCTCTCGCACTGTTAATCTCTCGAGATGCAGCTCGCGCTCTGTTGCTCGCTCACTGTCTTTCGCTCTCTGTTATGTACTCGCTTTCTATTAATGTTGAGCGACCTCTCCGTGCTCTGCTCTCATTTTTACAGCTAGCAATGCAAACTCTCTTCTCTTATGTGTTAATGTGAGTGTGTTGACTATTAGTTATGCTTAGTTTAAAGTCATCAAACTAAGCTCAACTAACAAATTTGGTCAAAGTCATATGTATGTCATATTCAAATCAAATCAAGCAAATTAACTAAAATTAGTATGAAACCATAGCATAAGGCTCACAGATCAGCTCTGCTTTTAGCTTTTTCCAGCCAAATTCGACTTTTCCCGCAAAATTTGACTTTAATTTCCGTCAAATCACAAATTCTTAGATTTATCCAAAGTCCAATTCCAGGAAACAAATAATTAAAAAAGTGGACAGCGGAACTTACATGTTTCCGTATATTTACAAAAAAAAAACAATGCTGATGAGACAATTTCCTCAAGCAATAAGACGGCGTTTTGCGATCGAAATAGAATTCCGCAGAAAGCAATTCCGCACGGAAAACTCCGAGGTGCCACAGAACTTCAAGAGATTTAATTTTTTTTTAGCATTTTCACCAACCTTTTCGGACTAGGCTGTTAAGAGTTGACACCTTTTCAGATTAAATTACCCAAAGGTTTGATTAGCAACTTTTTCAAGTCTATCATTGCAGAACATAAAACTGTTAATTTTTTTGTTGTTTAATTAATATAATTTAATTTATTTATGTAAAATTTGATGAAGTTGAGCTGAAAAAAATTTAAAAGTAATTGGCGCGACAAAATACAAGTTACTCGACAGCTCTAGCAATTGTCTGCCATTAGTCTGGCAACTCTTCGTATAAAATGTTTTTAAAAATTGCACAATAAGTTCAAGGTTTTTTTCGATAAAACTTGATTTACCTCAAAAGATCTTTTTTTTTTTAATGCTCAATTTAACAAATACTGAAGTGGTTCCATATATATTTTTTAAAGCCAGCGATTTTCAAAAGAGTCGTAGAACAAACGTTTCAAGTTTTTTGATGGCGAATATGATCCTCATTCATAATTTAAAGCTATTTCAACGAAGGCGACTAAAAAATTGAAAATAAAATATCTTTTGAACCAGTTGTCGGATATTGATGATCGTGGTGTTATTAGACCCCTATTTTTGATAAGAATAATTAAAAATTAAGAAATGTTACCAAAAGGCTTCAACTGTCCCAACCTCTGCCATCATTTAAATTCTGCCCCTGCCACCTACCCCTGTTTATCTCACGAGCCAGGTCAGTTTTCAAATGTCTAAGTACGCACTTTTGTTAGTTAATGTGATCGGATGTGATCGGACAAGCGAAGCAAATTTTCCATTCTTCCTGTATATGTATATTGCTAGTCGCCTTTTTCACTAGCGCGCACTGCCGTCCGCAGTGATATCATTCTTCAAAACAAAAGGTCATTCGGAACATTGTGATAAAAGGTCATACCTAAAATAATAGCCTTTTGCGTAGTGCTGAATGCGAAAAATTATACTCAGATATCCTTGTAGCTCAGAACTCAATTTGTTCTAATTGCTGAAATTAATTTGAATATTAGTTGTTACACATGTTTAGCTTTATTGAAAATAACGATTGTTTCCGTTCATCTCTAACAAACTTTGAAAAGAGACATTCATACATATTAACATAACAGCAATCGAGCAACTCTCAGCGTCCGTTATTACATAAAAAAGAGATAAAGTAAAAATGTTAGCGAGCGAGCAACAGCTTGAGCGATGAACACAGCGAGAGTCAGCACGCGTTAACAGGGTCGTGGAGAGCGAGAGAGCCCTCTACAGCTCGAACGAAGATCAACGCTAGCGAGCTTCAATGCACGTTAACAGACACAAGTAGAGAGAGCGAGCATCAGTCAAAGCGGGTGACGGCCAGAGCAAACGAACCAGAGACGACACACACAAACACACACAGGCTGAAATACGAAATTTTCGAGTTGGCTGAGCGCAGCAACAACAGAAAGAGAGCGCTCACAGTAGCCGAAACCAGAGTAGGATAACGCAGCGTCCGAAAACGACATTAGCATCAAGAGGCTGGAATTAGTCGTCCAGAAAGCGCTTTGCAGCGCAGACGCAGTGGCAGATTGAGATATTGAGCCAAAAAAAAAGAGCCAAACATTTTAATTATTGTGGGCTGTTATTAAAGTTAATACATATATAAACTCTAAAATTTGACATACCGATTTGTTCATGCTGAACATAAGTAAATATAGCCAATTCTTTTAATACAGCATTAGCCGCCTCTTGTACCCCGATTGGCGTGATGTACATCTTTTTGAATCTGGGATAAAGAAATGATGATTTCACTAATATATTATTTGATTCGAGCGGCTTGAAACTTTTTTCCAATTGCTTGCAAAGCGACTTTTTAGTAAGAATCTCTTCGTCAGATTCCACTTTTGCCATTTGCATTTTTTTTTGTAAGTAGTGTAATTAATTTTTACTGCTTATTTTCTCAGTTGCATCTTTAAATGGGCTCAAAAGGCTAACAAAATCACGGCAAATATTTAGCTCTCTAGCCGATAGTATTTCTGGTGTTCCTTTAGAATATTCGGCTCTATTTATAAGAATGATTGCAACTTTGTTCGCAAGATCTAAAAAGGACGTCAGCATATCAAGGCACAAATTCCATTGGGTGTCAACGTTTTGCTGCAAGGTCTTAATACAACCTTCCTTATTACCCATAGCATAATAATAAATAAATATGAGAAGTCAAAATCAAACTAAAGAATGTGTTCAATACTTGCTTTTTTGGAAAAAATAACACATAATTCATTTAAAGTGACTTTAAATTCAGGAATACTCATTTTTTATTATTATTTCTTTAAGGGGACTCCCAGCACCACAAGTATAAACTTATTATTTAACGTGCTAGTCACAATGTTTTGTTTACTTGATCTAAGGATATAATTAATTTTCAGACTATATTATTATAAATTATTAATTTGACTTATAATTCATTTTATACATTTTGGTTTATTTATCACATGGTTGTCGTCTTATGTCTTATGTCTGTAAATGTCGTTTAATCTTAATATTAAATTGCATTGCACTTCAAATAGTTTTTAAAAAGTGAGGCAGATTGTTCATTAACGGAAAGTGTAGACGAAAAAGTGATTTTCTGAGCTTGCTAATTTAATTATTGGGCCTTTAATATTATTCGCACGTAGCGAACAAATATACAGGCTCATTTGTAACTAGGATCCTGTGCAAGAAAATCAATGCTCTAAATTCCAGTGTCAAAATTTATGCAATCTGAAAATGTTGCTTGGAAACTTTTCAAATTAGCGATGAAATGAACTGATCTGTTTAAGTTTTCGTTAAATTTGTAGAATTTTTTCCTAAAGCATTTTAATGCACCTTCAACATAAATAGCTTGAGTCCATAATATTAATGGACGGATTATTTTCAATGCAATTTAATAGTAAAATTTTATTAGTGTCTATATTCGACCTATCACTAAAAATATTGCTTTCATTGATCAATTTTGAACTATACACATTATTAGTGTCTGTGTTAGACATATTACTAATCATATTACTATCATTGTTAATTTTCGACTGTAAATATTATTAGTGTCTATGTTAGACGCATCACTAATATTATTAGTATAATTGATCAATTTTGAACTAGAAAGAATATTAGTGCCTATGTTTGACATATCAGTAATATTATTCATTTCTAAGTTACACTTTTCTGATTTTCTTTTAAGCGTTTCCCAGTTATGTGTGCTTTCTGCCGTTGAACAGCGAGAATGATCTACACGTGTTAACCATTGGCTGGTCGAGTGATCGCATACAGTTCCATAACTTCAATTGCTATCAATTTGTATTTGTATTTTTTTTGGTTTCCATTGTTATATTTGTTATTTTGTTTCCATTATTATATTATTTTATTTACAAAATTAATTTACAAATTTATTTTTGTTTTATTTTAAATTTTAATGCAAGCAATTGCAAAACCTTGTCCTGCGTCTGCGCTGCTTTCGTCACTAGCGCGGACAGCCGTCCGCAATGATATGTTGAAGAGTTAACTTATCTATCTCCTCTTGGGATAAAAATTTGAAATTTGATAAGGGCAATGTTTGACACATGGCCCACCCACATAAATTATTAGCATCTATATATGAAAGATAGTTAGTTATGAGCTGCGGATTAAAATTTTTTAAATATTTATTATTAGCTTTTGAAATTCGCTAGCTGCATTGGGTTAACCCTCCCCTAACAGCTAGTTTAAGAAAGTTATATAAATCAGAATTACTTATTAATTCTAACTTAACCTTCGTATATTTCAACATAGCATCCCATGAAATTGCGGGAGCAGTGACATAATTGATGGGATCGAGTTTATAGATTTCATGGCAGATATTTCTAAAGTTTTTAAATACATATGCCAGTATAACTAAATCACTTTCAAAATCGAGTTTTAAGTAATCAGAAAGTGCTTGATAATTAAAGCTTTTCTAAACTTGCTGAGCAAACTAAGTTTAGAAAAACTATTCAGACAGTCAAAAGGAAATAACCCTTTTCGGCGCATTTGATTAAACTTGAGACCATCAAACTTTCTTTTTAACAGTTTGAAATCTTCGTCATTTAAGTAACTGGATAGTTTTTCTAAGCTTGAATTTAAAAATCTATTTGAATTTATAAATTGTATATTATATTAATATTTTTTATCTATCGTTACTTTTATTACAAGGAATTATTCTTAGATCGCCCCCAACTCTGTGATGAACAAATGAACATCATATTTTGATAAATTATGGAACACTACCGAAATCGTAGGGAATCTAAACTTATAAGTAGACTTACATTTTGTATGAATTGGCCCCTCATACCGACCGGTAAAATAATTAAAGAATTTTTCCCGGTCATCAATGTTTATCGTCTCCTCACAAGCCGTGCAACTGTTATACTCCTTCATAAATTGCTTATCAGTAGCCAGATTTGGGTTTGGTGTCTTGAAAGATTTCCAATATTGATTGTAGAGATTTTCAGCTTTTAAATTCAGGGCCTTGCAAAATTGTTGAATGCAGTCAGTATGTTTTTAAGCCTTAGTTGTTGATGATAATCCAGGATCGTTCTGTACTCGATCATAGGTTTGCAGAACCGCTTCAAAGTATGCATAAATGGTGATAGATTTTTATGCCAATTATAAAAGATTGCAAAAGATTGGGAAAAGTAGATGCAACCTTTCCACATTGTGCTGTTGCAGGTATACCATTGTAGACAATTATGGCAAAATTCTCCAGAGGTGTGGCTTTTCGTGTACTGAGATTTTGTTAAAGTCGACATATTTGTTATAAATGCATAGTGCATTATCATTACTGCTTCGTTGTAAATTCCGAGAAGGCGGTTGTGTTTTTCTTTTATATAATCAGTTCTTATTGTCGGTCCAACAATCTTCTCATACTTTTTATTTCCATCAATTTCATAAACGTTTATACTAAATTGAGGATTTAATTTTTCAAATAGTTTAACTCCTTGCGAGTTAATTGGGAACTCTATTCCCGAAAAATTAATAGTATGATTCCTATATATTATTATTGGTGCAGCAATGTTTTGTATATTATAATACGATGTATGATTAATAATGATTAATGTTCCTTCTCAGTTTCTTTTAATCAGCTTCTTGATAGCTGGCATTTTCAAAAAAATTATGCTCTATCGATGCTAATACAATAACATTTAAAACAATAACTGTCATTGTTTCTGATATTCACTGTAGCATTCCTTTTTCTGATGGATTCAGGAATTTCTCAATAGCCTCCAGAGGGAATGTGTTCGAGCTTAATCATTGTTAAGTCGAAATTCAGAAATGCATTTATAGCCCATCCACTATCTTTCTCTTGAAACTCGCTACTGGAATTTGTGAGATATTCTATTTTGCTTTCTAATGTCTCATCTACAGTAGCTGTTTCATATAGACTATGATAGGGTGTTGAAAAATGTTTTATCGACTCAATTGTGGAACCATCATCCAATTGTTTTATGTATGCTCCATAAAGTTTTAATGAAAACTTAATCGATGAATACTTTGACATACATAAATTTAATAGATTCATAATGTGACGTTTAACTTGACTATAAAAGTCTCTTAAAACAATTATATCAGCAAGTTCACTAAAAATACGATATGTTTCAACCGGAAACTTTGTCGGGGTTGAAATCAGATACGACATTCGTTGTATGCAAAGTTATTAAGTCTTTTCCGCAATGTTAGTTGCTGTGTAAGATCTCAATGGTATTGCACACAGGCCAATCCCTAAGTAAAACACTCTCGAGTTGTAATTATGAACTGACATCGTTTATTAAGTTGTATGCGTTTTTAAAGGTTTTCTTATGTACTAATAGACAGAGTTAGATATAGTATTCATATATTTCTGACTTGTTCCTACTTATTGTATTGTCTTATGTAATTATTAGATAGAGTCGACAGTTGTCTTACATTATGTTTGGTTCTCTTTTACTCATTGTCTAGTCTGATCTTGTCTTATGTATTAGCTATTTGACCCCCTGTGCTCCACATTCTAATCTGCTCTACATTTCTTTACTCATTGTGCTCTATGTTCTTATCTACCCCCACATACATGCAGGCTCGCTTATGTTAATTCGATCTTTAGTATTGCTGAGAACTGAGATTTCGACCCGTGTGGTAATTTTATGCCGTCGTGACCCTTTTGTGTCGCTTGAGCGTTGCACATGTCGTGGCGCATTCCGAGGGGTGATCAAAAAGTATGTTCATTTATGAACATTCGTATTTCTAGCTATTTGAGCCACTAAAGCATTTTTATGTCTATCCGTACGCAAATGCATTTCATATGCATTCGATTTAAGAATTTCGTCACATACCCTGCAGTGAACATCATCATATTTGGCTATTTTTGCCGGTCGGTTAATAAGCACTCCTGGTCTCTTCAACGCGGTTGAGGTTGTTGGTATTTCGCTAAGCTCTCCAGAGCTTATTGTTGATGAAGCTTCCACCAACGTAGTTTTCCTGATCGTCGCCTTATTCCTGGCCGCCTCCATCATTACTTGAAAAGCGTTCAATGGTCCTGTGCACTTGCTATAGTGCAATGCAAAGGCGTCAACTCCTTCAAAGGCACGGTTGCACAGATCACAAACAATTTTAGACAACATTGTTTTGGTAGTTTAAGTTTATTTTAGATTTAGAAAAAAATGCACAATGAATTTCACACCTTAACAAGTGCTATTTTTTTAAAACGCGGTTACTGGTACTGACTTGAGTACCAACTGAGCACAATCAAAATGCGACGGTTGTTATATACCATTCATTTCTAGCGTTCACCTGTTTCTAGCGTTAACATGACCCCTAACAAATGCGATATTTTTTTTTACCACCAGAAAGTCAAATGACCTTTACGATCATTTCAACTCTTACATGACCTGGCATGTCCCACGTCCCTTTTTTATTATCATTTTATTTGTTGTCCAACTCCTGTAAATATTTTGAAGAACCTTGTGGTAAAGTCGATTCACTGGGAAAATGCTATCCTTGTGAGGTAATGATTTTATGAACCCAAAACAATGGGACAGCACCCAGAACTCCCTGACTGCCTATATTACAACTACTCGCGACAACTGAGAAGAGTAAATAAAATTAAGGGCAAAAGAAGCCTTGCAATATAGCGGCTTCTATTGCGTTACTTCGCTCGAGTGCGAAGTTGTGTTACAACACATTCCAGAAGCTCTTTGTAGCGCTGTCGGTCCTCTTCCGTTGCCTGTGTCTCCAGTAATTCCTTCGCTAGTCTTCTTTGCTGGAGAAGTTTTGCCCACTTCCCGCCTCTGTTTTTTCCATTACGACTACCTTTTTCTCATTTTTTTCAATTTTGTCGTCTAATGCTTTTACTAAATTTTCGACGTCAAACTCTAACTCTGCAACGTCCTCGTGGCATTCAATGCCTTTACTCGCTAATTCCTGTATTTTTTTATAAATCCTATTCCACAGGAATTCAATCTTATTTCTCCTTACGCCGCGGCGCGCCACACTCCTCAATGCGAGAATCAGCTAAATCCGTAAATGTTTCATTCAAGTACTTCTTCAGTTGTTGAATATCTTTGTCGATTTGATCCGCAAGTTTGCGATCGTCCTCATATTTATGGAGTGTTTGAGTTCCAGGATCGAATATCTTCTTGGAGCATGAAAGTTTGTGATCGTCGTCATATTTATGAATTGTTTGAGTTCCAGGATCTAATGTCTTCTTGGAACATGAAACTTCTTCTATTAACATTTGAGTTCTACCTAATGTGTATTCGTATAGCCGTTTATTGATATAGTCATGATCAACTATTCCAATTTTCAACAGCACGCTATGGTTATCACAAAACTCTTCCTTTATATTTTCTAATATCGGGATCGAGTCCCTGGAAAGAATTCCCTCTTCTAATTTCTCTAGCTTTTCAACTAACAACGCTTGAGACGTCAAAAACTTAATAGTTCTTACTGTTAGCATATTGACTATTTATTTTATTTTATTTTTTCTATGGAAGCCCACTTATATTAATTGCATATGATTGGCTTACAATATTTTGCCACTCATATGTTTTTAGTAACAGCCTAACAGAGTTTAGTAGTTTTTAAGTAGCGCTTTCGCACATCGGCTTGAGTTAGAGACACTAAAATTAGGGGCGAAGTTGTTTTTCAATGTCTACCAGACGCTCTTTGTAGCGTTGCCGGTTAGTCCTTGGTTAGTCTTCTTTGCTGTAGCAGTTTTTTCCATTTTCCGCCTCGTTTTCTTTTTTTCTTGTCGGTTTTTGGTCGCTGCCTAGCCTTGTACTCAGCTATTGTGAGTGGGCGTGGTCCCGCGTTTGGATACACTTCCAGTGCCTCTTGTAGGCTTGGTGTATCCCTTTGCTCGTCAGGAGCAGCTTTCTTTAGGGTAGTTTCGGGCATACGTCTTTCTTTTTGCCGCTGTTGTTGATGCCGTCGTTGCTGCGCTGCCTCTGCCGCTACAGTTGTTGTAGCTGCAGCTGTAGTTACTGCTACTACTTCTTTTTTTTTATTATATATAATATAATATAATATAATATAATATAATATAATAATATTATATATAAACAAAACTCACTTTCTGATGTAAAGCCTCAGAAATGCTATAAATTTTTCCGATGTCTGCCTCGGAAAAGCAACTTTCACTATTTTTAATTTCAGTAAAGATTTTTTTTATACCTTGTCTCTTACCACTGATGGGGGAACACAAAGGTTTTTAATTTTTGTGATCCGGCTTCTTCCTCGGATACACAACTTTATAGCTCTGTGTTCATTTACTGAACACAACAAAGATTATATAAATTTTTCAGCAACCTTTGGGTGTGTACTATAAGGCGCTGGTTTTTTAATTTCTGTGTTTCTTACCACTGTTGGGGGAAAACAACAGAGTGCTCGAAGGACCAAAATGAATGGACACCTTAGCAGGTTGAGTACAAATGATAATATGAACATGAAACATGACATCTTAACATAACATGAAAATCTTAATGTCTAACTCCTTCCAGTCTGTGCTGGACACCCCTTCCCAGCAACCTTTCCAGCCGTTCTCATGGTTCTAAAAATAGTTTTACGATAATGCACTACAAGTGCATTTTGTGTTAGATTTTTGTGTGTGTTTTTTACATTTGTTCGCTTAGGTCGAATTTCTGTGTCCCGTCACTCGATCAGTGTTTTTAGGACACATTGTTTTTAAATGCCTTTATGTTCATGCTTGATCAATGGTCTTAACTGATTTATTAACGTTCTTAAGAGAAACTACAGAGACTTTAACAATTGGTTATTTAATAAGTAGTCACAATATAGATTTGAGATATTTTGGGAATTAACACTCTTATAACAGTTCAACAAGTTTTATCACCAACATTTTTATCAAAACAGTAGTAACATATAGCGTCACTCCTCTTACGCAGTTGAATAATTGAAATTGTGTTATACGAAAGCTTTTGGTTTGTATCTTTGATGAGCTTTAAGCTCTTAGCGTTGGCCAATTTTGTCATAAACCAACTTACCCCAAAGTATAGAGCCAAATAAGGACATCTTATTAAGGAATCCTCTTTTATTTCTATGCTAAGCTTTCCCTGGTCCAGTGTTTGATAAGTATAAAAAGCTTTAAAAGTGTGAAAAAGCCAACTGTCCAACTTTTTGTTTGAATGCTGCCGTGGTCATTCATGTGGATCCAAAGTTGGGCCACCAGTTGGGCTATCACAGAGCCAACGGTCGACCCACTCGTGCTTCTCCCGGTTCTCCTCGTACCGCCTCGTTGCCTCACTTTTTGTGGCGGTGGCACCAACAACGACCGATGTTTTGGGGCGGCCCACAATTGCGCCACCCGCGACCTGAGCCACGGCCACGACCCGTCTAGTATTATGATATCATAAATATATTCTCTTCTACGCGTCGAAGCTTTTTTTATTCTATTTAACTTTAACTTATTTTCCAGCTGTAAGTGTTAAGTTAAGCAGTGGCCATAAACAGCTCATGAACCCTTTGCATTTGGTTTTTGTAAGTTTTGAAGATTTCGAATTTCGACAAGTATCCAATGTAATACTTCTTCCCTTTGCCAAAACATGGGATGTTGTCCCACATGTCCCGCCACAATCATTCAATATTCTGAGTGTCCGCTTACGTTTTTGGATCTACAAAAGTTTTTGGAGTGGTTGGTCGTCTGGTGGACGAATCCCTCATTCCTCAAGCAGTTGTAAGCCCTCCAACAATCCGAATAATAGTACTCCCATCGGAAATAGTACTCGCTCCCTAATGCAATGTCTCAGTGTTTCGGCTTTCCACAGGCACGATAGAGAAGTCGTCACCTTCTCGCTCGGTTCTTCCAAATAACCGCTGGCCTTCAACTATTCGACCGCAGTTGTATTTCGCCTTCCAACTTGGTCTCGTCAATTTTCACAACTTTTCCAACACTACCAAGTTCTTGACGGCTGCTTGAGAGGCTCCAATGAATATAAACTTCTCTGAAGAAGCTCTTCCTATCTATTACAGTTTGTCGGCTACATTTCATCTGACCCATTAAAAAGTCGGTTTCTCCCTTTATGCGCATAGTACCGAAAGCGACCAAATGCTAATGCTAAATCGTGTTCCAGCAAAAAAGGTATTTAGACACCGGCTCAAAGAAGTTGCACTGGACTCTGATACGTTTTTTTTTCTATAGTATGCACGGCAGCTGAAAAAAACTGTGTTTTTTCCCTTGATGCCAATATACATTGTCCGCCACATTTTAGGCAAATTCTCTAGCTCTGGATTTCGTTATGAATTCAATTACCAGTCTAAAACTGACCAAACAACTTGCACACGACATTGTTTCACAATTTAGCGCGAATAAAATTTTTCGTAAATCCTGTCATAATAGTTGGAAAACAGGCCAAAAATTAGCATGTGAGAGGAAAAACAGTGTTGGTAAATGAATATCGGCAGTAGCGACGCGGCGAAAATAAGTGAACAGCTCGGGTGTTGGATTTGGACTGATTGCCGAGGAGTTCGGCAGATTTATTGAAAACTCTAAATTTATCTTAAACTACTTATATCTTTCAGAATAGTAACCTAAACAATCAATACTTATCGTCTGCATACGGCTGCAGATGGCGTCGTCTTCTTATCATCGCAGATGGTGTGAAGACTCCGTATCTGTTCGCAGACTTTATTTACTTAGGTCTACGGCCTATCACCATATCGAAGTGCGTGACAATAATGAAACTATTCTAAGACAGGGCTTATCTGAGGCTCTAGTGGAAAATTTATGTTTTACAATTATAAGAATAAACATCCTGGCCCTGTTGAAAGGTTTACCGTTCAATACAATATATTCATATATGTATATATATTTAACTTATGTTTTACAATTACGAGATTAAACAAGAAGAGTTGGTGACCTCTCGACACAATGTCGTCCTAGGATGCCTTGTCAATGCCTAGCATTAACAGGGCTCCTCCTTCATCGTTTCTCCTTGAAATGATCCATGTACATCTTGTTTTGGTTGCTCAGCAAAGCCAGCAAGTCGTTTGTTTCCCGATTCGCACTTCTCGGGCAGTAGATGGTGATATTATGGGGTGACGGAATGTCATCCCCCATTCTACTGTTAAGGGGTAAACCCTTCCATGACTGTAGTCTCGACAGGCTGTTCATCTTCATGGCGGTCATAAAAAAAGGGTCAAAAATGTGCGTGTGCGCAACGTCACGACGCCGCCCAGTCACTTCGAACCCACCCTTATTTACATACATTGCAATGTAAGCGTAAACGCTGCAGCGCGATCTCTGATACGAGTCAACACGCTGGGCTCGCTGTCTGATCCGTTCTCTGAGCCGTTGTGAGTCGCTGTGTGAGTCGTTGTGAGTCGTTGGGTGAGTCGCTGGGTGAGTCGCTGTGTGAGTCGTTGTGTGAGCCGTTCTCTGAGCCGTCGTGTCTATTAAAAATTGATTTAATTTAAAGTCAAAATATAAACAGCGACGCGAAATTAATCAACACGTCGATGTTGAAGATTTGCAACCGGACCCAACTACAATTTCCCGCAGAGTTAAGAAAAACGCAAAGGACAAAAAGGAAGAGTTCAAGGAGGAAATAACCAATGTTGTGAGCAGCGGTGGAGCATCAGCTACAAAAGATACCTATGTGGACGGACAACTACGTAAAACGGAACTTCCTAGGCGTGACATTTCATTACCAAATTGGTAATGGTTTTTCATTGATATGGTTTTTGGGATGAAATCTATGAATCTTGAGCGGTCCACAGGTGAAAATATTCTTGAAAAGCTGAAGAGTGTATTCAACGAATTTGGTGTTGATAATTTCGAAAAAAATTAAGTTTATCACCGACAGAGGAGGGAATATGATCAAGGCCCTGGAAAACTATACACGCTTTAATTGCAGTAGTCACCTGTTCTCAAATGTATTGGAAAACCCGTTTAAAGCCGCAACCGATCTAACAGAAGTCATGGAGTCGAGCAAAAAAATGGTGGAACTCGCATTATAGAATGCTGAAGTCCATAATGGATAACTGGGGCGAAATTAACCATGTTTTGGCAAGAAATGAGGGAATGCCGAATATAAATATAAACATTGTTAAGGCCCTCGTTGAATTGTTAGAGGCTTTTGAAATCGTGTTTAAGAAACTGCAGCTTTGCAGCTCTCCATCCATGTGCTACGTGTATCCAGCAATTGATTCAATCAAAAATATGTGCAAGCCAGCCATAGAAGATGTAGATGCAATTTTCAACTTACAGCTGAACATTGTTAAAGAAATTAATTAGAAATCAAATGAGAGAGAGAGCGACGCAGCGCCTGCTCATCGTTCTGGTGCTTATCCAAGACTGAACACTTTTCGTTTGCGCTCTCTCTCAGCTGCGCTTTGCGATCTGGGTTCTCACTGAAAAGAGCGTTCGGCTTTTGCCGAACTCTCTGGGGTCGCATGCTATGCAAAAAATCGGATACCACAAAAATGCTTGTGTGACGCTTCTAAGTATTGTTTGCTTAGTGATTAAACTTGAAAAAAAGAATGCGTTATTTGATTTTTTCGATGTTGAAGCCGCAAATCGAATCGGAGAAGCTTTGATTTGAAGTGCTAGAAATATCAAGGGAAAAAGTTTAGGTTAAATGAGATGTAGATATAGTGTTTTATAAAGATTATTGGCCATTGCATTGCCTTCCATATGACCTATGCATAGACTCTTTATGAAATGCAACTCATTGGCTTGCAGATTTATGGCTGGTGGGCACAAAAATAGAGCAATTTTATGAAAATCATCTAAATTTGGGATCCATGTTTCGTTAATTTCTTTAAGCTTCGGTTAGACGAGCGTGTTTTCACCGACGCGCTTTCACCGTCTGTGAATTTTGTCATTCACTCTATTCGCATCGGTGTTCACACCAAAATCCCATCATCCCACTTGATTTAATTACGTGCGACAACAAATAACATTTGAAAAGTAAACAATAATGGATTCAGAAGACATTATTGAAGTTATTTCGGTTGTGACTGCGGTAGTTCAAACATTATCTGCGGAGGGTAAAATTAAAAAGAAACAGAAAACTCCGCGCACTCTATAGAGTCGATTCTGGCTGAAGCAACGCGACCAAGGAAAGGATGTAGCTAAGCTTGTGTTGAAGGAGCTGCAGTATGAGGATGTGGACACTTTCTATAATTTTAATAGAATGTATCCAACGACTTATCATCACCTTTTGGGCTTACTGCGTAGCAAAATCGAGAAGCAGGATACCGTTATGAGACAAGCAATCCCTGCGGAAATACGACTACCTATGACTCTGCGATTCTTGGCAGCTGGCGATTCGTTTAGAAGTCTGTCTTGTGCGTTTCGGGTCTCTTGCCCTGCGATCACATCAAAAATTCATGAGGTGGTTAATGCGATTATAAGTTCACTTGCAGAAGACTACATGAAAGTAAGAGTGAATCAAGACATAAGTTATGTTTCACATTTAATTCCAAGTAATTCTTAGATGCCAAAGACTACAGATGATTGGTTGCGAGCCGCAAAGGAATTTAACGAATTGTGGAATTTCCCACATTGCCTAGGTGCTTTAGGTAATGAATTTGAAAATATTATCTAGACAGTTTGTATTAATATTATATGGCATTCAGATGGAAAACACATTGCGTTTCGCTCCAAAGCATCTCATGGCTCCCTTTATTTTAATTATAAAGGATTCAACAGCATTGATCGGCTCGCTCTTGTCGATGCCAACTATAACTTTTTATACGTTGATATTGGTTGCAACGGGAGAGCGAATGACGCATCTGTATTTAACGCGTCATCTCTTTGCATGGCAATGGAGCAGAAGAAACTAAACATTCCGCAGAACAAGGAGTTGGAAGAAAACGGCGAAAAGATGCCGTATGCCATTGTTGCAGATGAAGCCTTCAAGCTGCAAAAGTGGTTGATGAAACCTCATAGACAACGCACGACGAAGGAGAATAAAATTTTCAACTATCGCTTGAGCAGGGCACGGCGTGTAGTTGAAAATGCTTTCGGAATGTTATCCAACCGATTTCGGTTGTTTCAAACGACCATTAACTTGAGCGCCGAAAAAGTGGAAAAGTGTACATATGCGGCTTGCATCCTCCACAATTATTTAAAAACGCAAGAGAGGTGCTACATCGAGGGAACTGATGAGGAAGACACAAGTGAAGTTGTATTTACACCAGGAGAGTGGCGATCCAGTCAGCCTTAAACAGGCCTTGGTCCAGTAGGAAATAGAAGTGCAGACCAGCCGTTAATCGTCCGAGAACAGTTTACCCAATATTTCAATACTACTGGAGCTGTCTCCTGGCAATCAGATGCCATAAAAAAATTTAACTTTTAACTTAAAGCTAAAAAATAAAATACATAAATAGTTTCACATAATACAAATTTATTCGTTTCTCTCATTTCATTCTTTTTTTTTTATAATTACATTATTACCTTAATAAGTATGACAACAAAATACCATTTCAATTACTTTTCGTTTCTACTTATTTGAGGTTAGTTTAGTTCAACAACAACACACAAAACACTTGCAGAATGCAAGGATACTACAAGTGTTTTGTGTGGCATATAGACATATGGATCTCGAGTCAGCTAAACTCACCTACATATTATTATGTATATTAATCATAAGCATCAAAAAAAGTTTGCAATATTTTCGTGCGCATTTGCATGCGCTTTTTGGGGACTTCAATCCGCTCCATCTCTGATTTGATGAGCTCCCCAAATAAGTCCACGTCTGGCTGGAACCTACGCTTCGGTCTTATTGCACCCAACATATTGTTGGCTGTCTTTAAAATGCTCTCTGCAGATGGAGGAGGTTCTTCCACCTTATTTGAACAGCAGGCGGCTTGCATCCCAACTTCCTCTTCAGTTGCATCGTAAGACTCCGATGTCATTGAGTCGTTGTGAACCTGTGGAAAATACTCACATACGTTATATTTATGTATACAAATTCGCTAACCACACTTACATCAAAGTTGGATGTTCTTTGCTCCTTAATTTTCATATACGGCATGAGAAACTGCAAGTTATCGAGCCAAAAGGGCTTGACCTTTTCATCGGTCCCCATACCGCTTTTTGAGTTGATGTCGGTCTCCTTTTTAAGATGCACCAGGTATTGGCTACGGAGTGTACCAATCTTTGACTTGACATCAGCTACTTTGATGGCTTCCACTGTAGACTTCATTTGCGCAACAATCTGGTTCAACGATTCGGAGCGGCAGTGCTTGTTGTGGTACAGAGGGCTCTTTGGGTCGTAAAGATTCGGATGATGCTCATAAACTTCAGTTAACATTTTAACTGAGTCCGGGTTCCACATAATCTTCAAAAATATTGTAAAATGTTTTATTTTATATAAAATATAATATTTCATGTAAGAAATTTGTATTTTACTTACTTTTGCCGCCATTCTTCACAATATGATTACACTTTTTTTTTCCGAAAAGCACAAAAAAATACCAAAAAAAGTGCAATGTTAATGTATTGATGTTATTGGCACGGTTTCATTGACGAAAAAACCGATGGAATAGAACGTGTTCTATTTCCATCGGTGAGCATCTGTTTGACATCGACGCTTTTAAATTCTGTGTGTTTACACGACACTGACAGCTTTTTGACAAAAAGTGTCGGTGAAAACACGCTCGTCTGACCGAAGCTTTAACAATGTTTAGCTGTAAGTTGAAAATTGCATCTACATCTTCTATGGCTGGCTTACAAATATTTTTGATTGAATCAATTGCTGGATACACGTAGCACATGGATGGAGAGCTGCAAATCTGCAGTTTCTTAAACACGATTTCAAAAGCCTCTAACAATTCAACGAGGGCCTTAACAATGTTTATATTTATATTCGGCATTCCCTCATTTCTTGCCAAAACATGGGTAATTTCGCCCCAGTTATCCATTATGGACTTCAGCATTCTATAATGCGAGTTCCGCCATTTTTTTGCACGACTCCATGACTTCTGTTAGATCGGTTGCGGCTTTAAACGGGTTTTCCAATACATTTGAGAACAGGTGACTACTGCAATTAAAGCGTGTATAGTTTTCCAGGGCCTTGATCATATTCCCTCCTCTGTCGGTGATAAACTTAGTTTTTTCGATATTATCAACACCAAATTCGTTGAATACACTCTTCAGCTTTTCAAGAATATTTTCACCTGTGGGCCGCTCAAGATTCATAGATTTCATCCCAAAAACCATATCAATGAAAAACCATTACCAATTTGGTAATGAAATGTCACGCCTAGGAAGTTCCGTTTTACGTAGTTGTCCGTCCACATAGGTATCTTTTGTAGCTGATGCTCCACCGCTGCTCACAACATTGGTTATTTCCTCCTTGAGCTCTTCCATTTTGTCCTTTGCGTTTTTCTTAACTCTGCGGGAAATTGTAGTTGGGTCAGGTAGCAAATCTTCAACATCGACGTGTTAATTAATTTCGCGTCGCTGTTTATATTTTGACTTTAAATTAAATCAATTTTTAATAGACACGACGGCTCAGAGAGCGGATCACACAACGACTCACACAGCGACTCACAGAGCGACTCAAACAACGGATCACACAACGACTCACAACGACTCACCCAACGGATCACACAGCGACTCACAACGACTCACACAGCGACTCACCCAACGGATTACACAACGACTCACACAGCGACTCACAACGGCTCAGAGAACGGATCAGACAGCGAGCCCAGCGTGTTGACTCGCATCAGAGATCGCGCTGCAGCGTTTACGCTTACATTGCAATGTATGTTAGTAAGGGGGGGTTCGAAGTGGCTGGGCGGCGTCGTGACGTGGCGCAGACGCACATTTTTGACCCTTTTTTTATGACCGCCATAAAGATGAACAGCCTGTGTGTGTCTCTGACCCGCGCTGACGGCGATCGGCGGCCTTTTATACACTGAATGAAGCAGCAAAGTAGGTTTGTTGCCTTAAAGATTTTTAAAAAGTGGTTTATTATAATATAATTATTTTATTTTTCAGTTGTATGGGATGGGTTCTCTATAGGTTATTTGCTTAGTGATACAACAAACTTCGTGTTGAGCTATCGGTGATGGGCAGGGCTGCCACTGAACGATAAGGTATTACCAGAGCTGCCACATAGATATTCGCCGAAATCAGCTATGATCAAGTTTCAGTGCCTACTTTTCGGCTGAATATAAAAATAATTTATTCTTTTTTTTCGCAACAATAATTTCTACAGTATTTCACGCACAATGGACTAAGGTGCCAATTTTAAAAAAGTTAAACTAGTTCAAAACTTGATAAAGCTCACCCTCATACTCTGCGAGTAGCGCGGATAATAATTGAAGGAAATGATTGTTATGAATGATATTTATTTCGTTTAAAAAAAACCTCTTTACAAAAAACATTTTTATGCCCAAAAATTCCAGATTTCCAATTTTGTGACGAATAATATTAGTATAATATTGAGTTTACACATAAATTATTTTGAACAAAATTTGCCCTAAAATTTCAAAATTAGTTACCTTTTGAACCATTGCACTATGGGTAATTTCGAGTTTGTGAGGCCATAATTAATATCTAGTAAACTACTCAGGATATTTGGATGCGGTTTTTTTTCTGGTGTTATGTATTCTCCTAGAAAAATTCTGGAAAAGTGGGAGTGTCACCACTCCCACCTACAATTTTTTTTTTTTTTATCGCTAACAAATTAGTTTATAATTTCTATTGCAAATAACAAGTTTTGACCTTATATAGTACGTATATTAGAAATATAAAGAAAACATACTTTTTTGAAATAGAAAGTTCTAAGCCCTCTTAGATGGTTGTGAGCATAACATTAAAAAAAAACAATTGGGGGTGGGGGTGGTGACACTCCCACATTTCCAAAATACTTCTAGTAGTATGTATAACACTAGAAAAAAAACCGAATCAAAATATCTTGAGTAGCTTACGAGTTATTATTGAATGCCTTCTAAAACAGATGAAATTCCTATACGACAAGCAAACAAATCGACTTTGAAATTGTGAGGTTAATTGCTAAAAATGTAAATATGTTACGAACTGTTTGTTTCTCTTTGGGCCGCGCCGGCTGGCTCATCGGTTACTCAGGTAGAGTCCCTGGCCGAGTGAAGGGGTCGAGCTTCTTCTTCTTTCAGGCATCTATGAGCCACGGATGAGTGGCGGGCAATATGGAGCGGACTCACTTTGAGATATGCGGAGATTCTGCTGATGCCTGATGAGCCGGCAACTTTATGTGGCTGCAGAGCTTGGTGCACACCGGCACTTGTCAATGCTGGCTGCTGGATGCTGCTCCCGGCTGTCGTGATCAAAAAAATTTGCTGCTGAATGGAGGCCGCCGCCGCCTGTTGTGCTCGCCGGCACTTTAGATGCGGAGCAGGAGTCAATGCTGCGGGAACCGCGGCAGACTAAGGACGCACTTGGCCCAAAAAATTTGTCTTTTTGACGAAACGTAGGGTTTATTTAATATGGCTCGACAAGGTTATGTCCACTACGACACCTTGGAGCGTAACACACCCGTTCTCGGTCGATGTAATTTTCAGACTCCTCATGCATTTAGCAGCAACGTGGTTCAAGAAAAATTTTTCTGTTTTATCATTCTCAAACTTAAAACACCGTTGCTGCCTATTGCCTTCGGCTCCAAAGCTCTTGGTAGGCCAAGGGGCATCTCTTAGACCTTCTGTCTCGCTCTATTGTTTCCTCTCTTAGAGCGAAACGGGCGATACATAGATACCAAATATAGGGTCGCCACTAGAGGTGGAGAACTATCGATGGCACTATCGGCACTATCGATGGTCAAGCACTATCGAGGCGCCATCGATAGCAGACGTGCACTATCGATAGTGGTCGATAGTTTTTTATGACGCTTAACTCGTCACAGAAAGGCTCTCCTTTGGCATCTGCATTTAAGTTTTGTGTATTATAAATATATATTTTCATGACATGGATAAGAAGAACGAAACGGAACTAAAATTAATACAAATTTTTTTGTTTTAACATTTATTTAAGTGTGCTCGCCATTTCAGTCATGTCCGAGCGCATGATCAGTAGACAGAACAAAAAGATTTAGATCGTGGAACTTTGGCTATTACAATAGCTACAGCGAAACATTATTGTTGATAACGAATTGTATTTATATTTACTTTTATAATACCTAAATTAATGCCATTTTCAAATTTTTCTTGGAATTTTGTATAAAATTTTATAATTTAACACACTATCGAAAACTATCGATAGTTATCGATGGTTTGAAAAATAATATCGTTGACTATCGATGGCGCCGACTATCGATAGTTCTCCACCTCTAGTCGCCACCTCCTCCCAATTCTTTCCCGCCAGAAACTATCGATAATAACTAATTCAAACAAATAAATATATAGGCCGTGCCGATAATACAATAAATATACAAAAAACATAAGGCTGGCACAAACGAAAAAAATGCTGTACATAACAAATATCACCGATGTCGGGTTTTCTAACTACAATCATTTGAACAAGAATTAAATACTCTACAAATATGTTTCAAGGATGGAATCCGGTGGACTCACTTTAAATACCTTTTTAAAAATGGCACTTTATGAGAAGTTTTTGTTTGCTAGACTATTTACATTTTACATTAATATGAGGACACCACGATCAATTTCTACATTTGTCACTCTCAAACTCATAATAAAAACCACACTGATTCGAATTCATTTCAAATATTTTGATAATGTTGCCTTGTTGTTTATTTATTAGCACATTGAAATCTCGAACAAAACTTAACAATTTTTAATGTGTGTGCTTTGCAAATACAACCCTGTGTTTAAGAGCTGATTTCTTCGAAGTGGCGCCATCTATTGAGATTTCTGGTATAAAACATTGAAGAGCCATCTTTTGTTAATACGTTGCACTCAAGAATATTTTAAATTGGTGACTTTCAGAAACTGGGTTTTGGCCTCACAAACACGTGAAATTACCCATAGTGCATTGGTCGGATTTCGATCATCTAGGTGTCATTCGACGCGTATTTTGATAAGTATAGTTAGAAATATATCGAAAAGACTCCAACGCCAATAATTCAAATTTTTCCCCTCCCACTAACACCTGTTTATCCCACGAACCAGGTGAGAATCCAAAAGTCTTAGTTTGCACATTTGTAAGTTAAATTGATACCTTTCGATCGGTATATAACTCGACCTGATATATGTATGTATTGCTAGTCGCCTTTCGCACCCTTCGTGCTGCTTTCGTCACTAGTGAGGACTGCCGTCCGCAGTGATATTAAATAGAATTTGCATATGAACATGGCCATTCGACATAAATTGATACTAATTCTGATGCAGATGCTGAGTACAGCAATAATATCGCATTGCTAAAGGAATCTTAAGATGGCAAAACAGAAACCGAAAAAAAAACATAAACATATGTATACATATAATATATCCGCCAGTAATAAAAGCTGAGTTTCGAACGCTCGAAAGGCTCATAATATCTTAAGAAATCAAAAAGAAAATCACAAAAATTTGTGATTTTCTGAATAGTCGAATCATGAACTTCAGTGGGCTATAGCTGTAATACCCTCTGCGAGGCATAAAAGAAGGTGTACGAACATTTGTTTTTTGTTTTTGTAATTTAGTTTAATTTACATTAAAAAATAGAATTTGTAATTAATGAAATATAATAAAAAATAATTCATCAAATCGTTCAGATGTTAAGCTGTTGTTTGAATCCATGACTTGAATTATTTGTAGCTGGTGTTTTGTAATGTTTCTGATTAAGCTTTTGTGGTTGTTTATTTCATATGTACATATATGTATATATATAGAAATGTATATATATATATACTATATATAGTACATAAATATATAGATATACATATAGTGAGATATATACACGTATATTGATTGATAGTATTTGCTTCAGATAATATTGTTGTGAATATTTTTTGTTGATTTATTATTTGTTTAGGGCGGGAGTCACGGGTTCAGTGGACACTATTGGACGTGGACACTTAAGCTTCGGCCTCAACCTCCTCCTTCACCTTGGCATCGCCGGGCTTTCCCTTGGACCAGTCGGGTTTCTTCTGCAGAATCCATATTATCAAATAATGCGCATAAATTGGAAGAAGAAACAAAACGATTGCATTAGTATTTGAACTTTGAATATGGCTTAACATTTAACCAGAACATTCCGGAACATATATGTATATGACTAATTATTGTGCTGGGCTCTACGACGACAACTACAACTACAACTACATACATACAACTATTATATGTAGGTAAGTGAAGTTGATGTGTGTGTGTGTGCGTATGTGTGTAAAAAATAAACAACACAAGTACAGTATAGAGATAGACAGTAAGATAAAGAGAAAGATAGCAACATAGAAAGAAAGTGACGAAGGAGGACACTTGGTGCTTAACATCAACACACATTACACATTCTTACACTTTTTGGCTGTTTTTAGAGAAGAGGCGTCTTTTATCTTTATCTATTGGAGCGTTTTCACAGTTTATTTTTGCGATTGAAGATTGTTTGAAGTATAAGAGTATATAGTATATATGTGGATAAATATATATATATATATATAGCAGATCAATTATAAATTCATTTACATAGACTAGTCTATAGACTAGATATCAATTTCATTTCTTATGCGTAAGCGTATTCGTATTCGTAATCATACTTAGAAAAAATCATTTTTAATATTATTTTTTCGAAAACTTACCTCCTTCTCTTCTTCCTCCAATGTGAACTCCTTCTTTTTAACCACCTTAAGTTGGTTGCGGAAGTTGAATTCAGCAGCCTTCTTCTGCAGCTTGGCGAATTTGTTTTCGTATTTGGAAACCTTCTTCAGAGCTGGCTTAACGCTGCAAAATCAAAAGATCAAAATTAGATACCAATTGGGTACACCATCTATTTCAATTACTTACAATTTGCCGCGAAGATCGTTAACTTGGGCATTGAGATCGTTGATCTATTGTTTTTACGCAAAAAAAAAAAAAGACAAAAATATGCAACAATTAGTTTTGGTTTCATACAATATATAATTTTACAGTTTTACAAATCGGTTCAATTGACATGTACTCTAATATGGCAAACTACTTGAATATCAAAATCAAAATGCGGGCCAGGAAACACGTGCACAGAAATCAGTTGAAAGCGATGATTTTGCTGATTCGTTGCATGCAACCTATTTTATTCTCTGGGGCCAAGATGCAAAAGACGCAGGTTAATCTTACAGTTACGGCTAAAACTAAATTATCAGGAGCAGATGCATATTATTAATTATTCATAAATGGCAAAAATTTATTAAGTATTTACAGCGTGCGAGCGAACGAGCTAGCTAACAGTACGAGCTAAAATAGACAATTAGGTTTCTTTTTATTGGTACATATAACGACATTACTGTTGTTTAACGGGATAGTTTTGGATCGTTAGTTTCTAAGGTCGGTTTCTTTCATTGACTAGTGGATTTGTATTTATTTTTTATTTGTTGCGATTGAACAGCATAACATCCAAAGGTCGATTTCTCTCCTTAATTTTCATTTCATTTCGTTTCTTCAAATTTCCATTTTTAATGAATTTCTTTTTTATATAATATAATGTTTATATACGATATTATGTTTTGACAGAGTTATACCTAGAATTAATTGTTACCTATAAATTTAAAACACCTGAGCGTACGGATCTGGGGCCTGAGGTACTGCACAGCATGGCACATATATAACATTTAATTGATTGATTGCTTGATTGATTGCTTGATTGATTACAGCTAATTATAATAAATACGTATAATTGTCGATCAATATTTTCTGCATTTTGCTATGTGTTTCTTCATTTCATTTGCTTCTTCATGTCTTTGATTTGTTTGTTAAGCTTTTTAGCAACACTCGAGTTGGTTTTTTAAAGAACGTGTTTCTTGTGATTAAATCAATGAAACGGTAAATCGGTAAATCGGTAGATCGGTAACGGTAACATTTAGTGGGCAGCGGTGGCAATGACTAGCGTTAGCTGGTTAAAGCGAACCGACACTGGACACAATTCAGCCCCTAACGGTTCGGGAACCTCATCACAGCTAAGTATCATTTAAATTTAAATTTAAATTTATTTTCTTTTTGCATTTTTTTATTTATGTTTTTTTTTTTTTCATTTTTTCCCTTTAATTTGATGTTATGGATTCAAGTTAAGAACTTAAGTAAATCGACGCTTGGCTTTTATACTCTTCAATTGCTTGGATTTGACACACATTGTTTTTGTTTCAATCTCTTTAAAATTGTTCATTTAATCTTCGATTGAATAATTGTAGATATTGCTTTTGTGATAGGTTAAGGCGAGCGGTAGAAAGAGAGCGAGCTAGTAAACGATACAATGAATTCATTTAACACACATTACATTATTTACAATGAAGTGCGAGCGGTTGAGGTCGTTGGATTTTGTGATTTTGGTAAAGGTTGGGGTTCAGTTTGTGATTGCCGTTCCAAATATGTTATCGGTTCGTATTATATTGTATTATTTGAGAGGGCGGCGAGCTGTGTGGTTCTCGCTGTACTTGTTGCAGTTGCAGTTGTTGTTATTCTCAATGGTTTGAGGCTAATTTTTGTTGTGTTGTGTTGGGTTGTGTTGTTGCTGCTGCTGCTGCTGTTTTTGACAAGTGCACATGCAGAATTGCAAATGAAATAAACCATTGCCTACATTGCTGTGCGTGTGGTAACGTGCTGTGTTTGTATCTGTATCTGTATCTTTGTATATTAGTGTCAATGTATCTTTGGCAGTGTACATGTGTGCGTGTGTGTGACCAACGGACGCACAGACAGAGGCAACAAAATAGGTGCAGATGACGCGACAGCGAAACAAACAAATTATCACAGAATGAATAACAAAAAAAAAGAAAGAACATATTAAGAAGAAGTAGAGAAGAAGAAAACACAAAACAATGTCAGAATTTTGGTGTGCAACAATTTGAAATAACAAATTTCTAGTGCTGAATATCAAGAAATAAGATTTGTTGTGTTCAACATAAGTATTTGTGCAATGTGAGTGCTTCGATTGCCAAATGGAATGTGCAGAGAATATTAGCAGTAACTAACAGCCTCAATTGGTGCCGAAGTCAGAGTCAAAGTCGGAAAAGAGATAACCTCAGTTTGGCCAATGATGTAACTAGATTACTACTTTACTATACTAGTATAACTGGATAACTGCTAATCCGTTTAACTACACGTTCTGCGTGTACATATGTATAGCAGTGGTGGGCACGCAATGGCTCCGGGAGCAAGCGGCTGCCAACGAATTCAGATTTCTTGCCCACCGCTGATGTATAGTATGTATGTTTGTGTTTACTGTAAGGCGTGAGGCGATTTTTGTTTTTTTTTTTTAGAAGTAATGATTGTAATTAAAAAGTAAAATACAAAATTGATTGTTTGATTGAATTGACTGATTGTTATTTTGATTGACTGTTTGTTTGATTGACTGTCGGCTGTTGCTGCAGTTCTGTATGGCAATTTCCAACTCACAGATATTTTTGTTGTTGATTGGATTGTGTTTCCGTTTTTAAAGTAAAAAAATAACATGAAATTAACAACGGCATTAAAAACTCGAAAATCGAACAAAGAGTAGTTAAAAATAATAAAAAACCACTTATATGTTTTTCATAATATGTATAGATACGTATTTGAGTTGTTTGTATGTGAGAATTAAAGGAAACAGATACAAGAAAGAGACACAATAATTAAGAAAAAAAAACTTTTTTGTTTTTGAACAAGTTTTTTAACATGACAGCATACCGAAAAAAAATTAAACATAGAATGGTACTAACAAAAATTGATGTTGCATTTGTCTGTTTTGTTTTTTTCTTTTGTATTTAGAGTTTATATAAATATATATAAATTTATATATATATACTTATATATTGAGTTTTTGTTTTAAATTGAATTGAAAATTGTTGCAGTACCTCCCAGTCTTTTTTCCTGACTTCGTATTCCAGATCCCATTTCTGGCCTTCACAAATATACATACGCTCGTAATACTCTTCGCAAATCTCTTGCAATTCGCCTGTAAAAACATATTTTTTGATTTTGTTTTTTTTTTGTCGTCGTTTCGACGGTTTTACGTTTTTAGAAAAATTGTTTTTTACGATTACTTTTCGCTACGAATCTTAAAGAACTAAATAACTTTATGTTTATATTGTTTTATATTTTTATATTTATATCTATATGTATATGCAAATATCATAATCATATTATATAGTTTGTTTATAAATTTCTTTTTCAACATTCGATGCAGCTTCATTAGATGTTATGTGTTCGGTAAGTTTTCTTTCGTTCGAGAACTGAATTGATTTTGAATTGAAATTTACTTTAATTGAATTTGGGTGAATTTCATTTTTGGAATGGGCGCGCAACGTTTTGGGTCTGAGAAATGTATTGGTATTTGTTCATGTTATTGTTGTTGGTTATGGTATTTTGGTATTTGGTTATACTTGAGTAAGAAACGTTGTCATTTGAGAGCAGATGCTCGATAAACAGACAAATATTGATTTAGCAAGATTGAGCTAGAGAAAAATAGACTCATTTGGCAGGTTCGCATAACTTCATGGTTTATGGTTTAGTTTAAATTGACAATTAATTGAAGTATTTTCTTTCTTCATTAACTTTAACTTCGAATTGCCGAAGTCGTCTGTTCTGGGAGACAACCTTCAAGAGCCCAAAAGCTTTAGCTCTCATTTATTTCGTTCCAATTTCTCTTCTTCCAATTGATCAACGAAAATTCGGAGGGGGTCTCCCAATCGCAGAATTCAAAGCACGCGCCGATTTGCTTAGTTTCGTGCGCCTTATATATTTATATATATGTATGTGTATATGCAAATATTAAAAAGAAATCTGATTTTTTGTACTTTTTGCTTTTGTTGTTTTAGCGCAGTTAAAAACAATATCAAAATTAGGTTTCAAAAGAAAAAGAATAACTTAAAATATGATTAAGAAAATACTTAGAAGAAATCAAAGAATTAAATATCAAGGGCATAATTAAAAAATAATAATTGTTATTTTAAAGATTATAATTGTGATTATTATATTTAATGTTGTTGCTGTTGTTGCTTTTTAATATAATATAATTTTTGAATTTATTTGTAATAATAATAAAAAAACATTCGCATTGTGGTTGCTCATTTGTTTTGCTTTTGGTATTGTTTTTTTTTTTTTTTTTTGTTTTTTTGTATATCGGTATTTTGTGTGTGTTGGTACTATATAATTTATTTTTTGTTTTTTTTTTTGCATATTTGTATATTGTTTTCTTGTTTTGGGTGCATGGCAAAAATTTGTTTGGAATTTACCTCTTGAGCTTTGAGTTTCTGCACGTGCTCTAAATCAAATTTATCGCCCTCCAAATTGTAAAGGCGTTGCCAATATTGTTTGCATATTGTTTGCAGTTCAGCTGTGATATCGGTATCGATAAAGTTATCGTTATCGGTATTCATGTTCGTAACGATTAAGTTCGAGATCACGTAACGGTGTTAACGATTTACGGATGTAACGAATCACGCGTCAAAACGTAACACGATAATCAAGTACGTGTTTGAGTGTGTGTGTGTGTGTGTGTGCATTTGTGTGTTGTCATTGTCGTTAAAGTGGAAGTGTACGTGTGTATGTGCAGATAGATGCGGATATAAGAAAAAGATAGATAGATAGATAGATAGATTTAAAGAGAAAAGTACATAGAAAGAAAGTTTGTGTGTGTGTGATTGAGAAATATTGATAATTGTTTATGTATGGTGTAAGTTATTTGTGCTTGTTCCAGATGACAGCCATAAGAAGGATAAAGAAAGAGACAGAGACAGAGAGAGAGAGAGAGAGAGAGAGAGAGAGAGATAGATAGATAGAGAAGGTGACGGTGTGAGAAAGTGACAAAGACGACGCACATGTTACGCGCGTTGTTCGACGCGTGTCAGAGAAAGAGAAGGAATACAATATTAATACAAATGTCAGTTATTTAACTTTATCCTTAGCTCTATTCGTATTCGTATTCACCTACATACAAATTGCATATACATAAATACATAATAATGCGCTTTGCTTGCTTATTGTCATTATCATTATTATCATTATTGCCATTACGTTTCACATTTTCTTATTGTTTTGAGAGTAGTGCGCGATTTGTTGAGTGTGTTTTCATGATGTGTCTGTTGTGGTTCTTATGGTTATTATGTTTCTTATGGTTCTTGTTGTTCTTGTTGTTGTTGTTGTTGCTATTTATCGTTGTTGTGCTTGTGGTGGTTTTGGTGACTGCGTGACTGTATTTGGACAAGTGAAAGGTCCTGCTTAACGACTACAACGCCAACGAGTCAAAACTCGTTAGCCCCTTTACTAAAAATAAGCTGGTTTCTCAGTTACTCGTTACTCGTTACTCATTACTCGTTACTCTTTATTCGTTATTCGTTGTTCGTTTGTTTGGGGTTTTAGTAAAAGCTGTTTACAAAATACAAAAAACAACAGCTGCTACGTTTTTAACGACAAAAAAACGCACACACATTTAATACTATGTCAATTCTTAACCTAATCGCCATATTAACAAAATGATGGCCGTCAAAAAGTAGCGAGTAGTAGCCAAGCTCTTAAAAAAAAGCCACAAAAAGCAAATTAGCTGGTCACATGACAAGTATTTTTCTTTTGTCAGCTTTTTAAAAATTATATTTCTTCGTCTAATTTAGTAAAAGCAGCGAGTTATGATCGGTCCGCCCACTTGGATTATTGGGGGGCGGTACCTTCAGCTTTGAATTAACTTGGTTAATAGCAAACAGTTTTCTTTTCTCTTTTTATATACTTAATAATTGTTTGTGCTTGGTTTTGGTTTTTAGCCCAAAATTCAAAATGGATATCAAATTTTGAAAGTGCTCTCTTGATGTTTTAATTCAAAACTTGCATTGCTCTCATACAACATTTGAAAAATGGTCAAAAAATTACTATAATAATATACTGTTTGGTTTGGTTGGGTTAACTACATGTTTGCTAGAACAGCTTGAACATTGAGATCTACTAAATACGACAGGATGCCCCATACTGACACACACAAACACACACACACATACAGTGTGGACGAAAGAGAGAGAGAGAGAGAGAGAGAGTGGCCGCCAGGTGGCGCTTTTGTGCCGGCATCTTTATAATATTTGTATATATCTTTTCAGGTGCTTCGGGTAAAACTATACGAAATGTGTGTGTGGAGCATTTCTGTGTGGTTATTAACAGATTTCAAAATACGAGACTACGAACAAAAAAAAATAGCGATAAAATAAAATATTCGATCGCTGTTAACGACTGGTTTTCTGGTTGATTCAGTTGTTGTTGTTGTTGTTGTTGTTGTTGTTGTTGTTTCTAGTAAACAAGAGAATTGTTTGAAATTTGGATGCAACGCTTGCCTCAAAGTCCTTTCTGGCTACGTCGTGCTCCACATCGATTTTATCAGACTCCAATTTCAGTATCTTACTGTAATAATCCTGACAAACTTTCTGTAGTGTATCTGTGAATGTTCAGAAACGAGTGAGTCGGGGGTCTCGACAACTATATATACACCAACGGGGTGTGCGAGTGTATTGGTTTATGCTTTGTTTGTGTGTCTGTGTGTGTGTGTGTGTTGGGTTGAATGTTTTGTATGTATGTGGGAGGGAGTGTATATGCATGTGTATTTTTGGTGCATATGACATGTTGTACAACTTCCCATTAGAGTAGGGACACACTGACAGCGACAGAGACAAATGTAGAGAGAGAGAAGGAGAGAGAGAGAGAGGTTTAAAGAGAGCGTCGAGAGATATAGAGAGCTTTGAGAGTTTCAATTACTTGCGTAATTAATAGCCATAACTCAAGTAATTTCAGCCCTATTTGTGTCACAATTGAACATAGTTTCTATTTAAAAAGTTCCTATTTATATATGTAAATATATATACGAGTATATATGTGCATATTTACAGGGGGCATATATATATCAGTTTTAGGTTTAGTTTGTTTTTGTTGAGAATTAAGTGTATTATACAAATAAGTAATCAGTGTTTTAGACAGCAATTATAAATATTTTTAAGAGATATAGTGAATATTTTATAATTAGATTTTTTTTAAAAATATAGAAAGAAAGACAGATAGATAGAGAGACAGAGATAGAGATAGCTGACAGAAGGTGTTGGTGTTGCTGCTTTTGCTATTTGCTATTGTAATTATTATTGTTGTTGTTGTTAAGCGTAGTTAAGTTTTGATTTTGATATGTGGAACGCTTTTTGTATTGATATTGATAGTAGATTGTAAATAGGTAGCTTGGATATATAGTATAGAGATAGTATAGATAGTAGATATGTATGTGTGTACCTCAACATCCTTGCGTTTAACAACATACTCAAGATCATATTTCTGGTCCTCCAATTTATTAATCCTGTCATAGTGTTGCTTAATCAGATTTTTCAGTGTTTCTGTACCCAAAAATGGCAGCGTGACCAGAACACACGCAGATACGGTTACAAATACAGGTAAATATATAATATATATACATCGGGTATATATATATATATATATATATATATATAGGGTATATATATAGTTGGGTAACGTGGACGTGTATGTTTCATGTGTATTATATGTGTTTGTGTATTTATATTGAGGAACAGAGATGGAAAACGGGGTGGAGAGAAAGAAAAAAATAGATATATTTAAATACATATCAAATGCTTGTGTGCGGGTGTGTCTATGTGTTGGTGTTGGTGTAGGTGTGAATGTATGTATGTATGTGTGTGTGTGTGTGTGTGTGAAGCGCAACTTTTTATTCTTTTTTTTTCAAATTTAATTTATTTTATTCATTTGTGTAGGTGGGTGTGTGTGAGAGTTTTGTGTGTATGTGTGATGATAGATGACACATTGTAGAATTTAATGTTTATGCATCAATTTCGTTTTTTATTTATTTTTTTTTTTCTTTTATATCTTATGCAAAGAACAGCAAATAAAAGTGTAATACAAAAATTAAATTTGCTGTTCTTTTTATATTATATTTTTAATTGTTCTTATCGTTCGATTATTGTTTTATATGTAGTTCTATCATTTTATGGCTAAAAAGTTCTATTTATTTATTTATTGATTATGTTATTTTCTTAATTTTTTGTTGTGAATTTGCTTAAATTGTTTTGGAAAGCGGACACTCACCTTCACTGGCATCACTGAGATTTCTGGGGCTGCCGCAACGTTCTTCAATGATGCGTCTACGTTCAGCCGCTTTGCGTTCCTGTTCTTTCTTCAATTCCTCAGCGGCTTTCTTGCGCAGCAACAACTGTTGGCATAATAAGATGAGATGGCGATAAGTACATGTGTATTAGAGATCTGCATGGCTGCATTCAAAGCGTCAAATGAGAGATTCATGCCCAACAGAATTGAATGAGTTCGGCTGCTTCGTCCAATGAATGAATGAATTGAATAAATGAATTGAAACCAAAAACTTCACATTTATAACACATTTCAGAACTGAAAAAAACGAGTGAGCGAAATAAGTGCTGTAATTTTAGTTCCTTTTAATTTAAAGTAAAAATCTAGTCACGAAAACATTTCAATGCCCCGAATGTGACGAACAATATATAGATTATTACAAAAAAAAAAGGTGTATTCTGAATATGTTTGCTTCATTATGAAAAAATGAGTATTCAATCGATGAGAACCGGATCTTTGAATTTATTGCACTCAGGTAACTGAATTAAACTCACGAGTACTCAGAGACGCTCAAGTTTGAATGTAGATGTGCAGACCTTTAATATTTACGTATTATATGTACATGTGATATTTGCTTATCGAGCTTACCCGGAGTTTCTTCTTCCTTTCTGGGGTCATGAAACCCTTCTTGGCCTTCTTGGCCTTGGAGGCTTCCTCCATGCGCTTGCGCACCTCAGCGCGCTTGCGCTCGATCTCAGCCTGTTTAGCCTTCTTAGCCTGTAAAACAGAGGGCAACAAATCGCTCGATTAGTGTATGTGTATGTTATCGTTATTGATATTGTTATCATTATCTCTGGCACAACAATAAGATGACACACGCTGATGACATAGTAGGAATTGAAAACACTCGGTAAAACATTCTCGGGCGAGAACTTATGGACATTGACGACGGTGAGGCGATTGCCGTGCATTGCGGCCACACGTACACCAGTGTACCTCCTCGGCCTTCACTTTCGGATCATTGGGATCCTTGGGGGGACCAGCGGGCGCGGCCGCTTTACCGTTGGCCGCTGCCGCTTTGCCATTGGCTGCTGGAGCAGCGGCTTTGCCATTGGCTGCGGGTGCCGCAGCTTTGCCATTGGCAGCTGGAGCAGCTGCAGCTGGCGCCGCTGCTGCCTTTTTCTGCAAGTAAATAAAGAATGAGTCGATTAGTCGATTAGTCGATTGTTATCGATATTTGCATGGTCAACATAAACATAAACGGATCACAGACAGCACGACAAGCAACGACAAACATTTGACAATTGACAATCGATAACATTGATCACTTGACAGTTAATCCATTGCAGTTGTCTGTGTATTGTCGATATTGCATTCGTTATCGCCACCTGAATCGCAACTAGTTGACAATCTGTGAAGGCAAAAGAAGCTGTTGCTAATTTACGCGTGTTAATGCGGTTAATTTGAAGCGGTTTTTAAAAGGGGTTTAAGTGTCAGTTAGCTCGGCTAATGCACAGTGTGACTGCACAGTGTGCACTCAGCTTTAACTGCACGTTTAAGCATATTCCAATCAGTAACTCACCTCTCAACAGATCCAGTTCCCAGTTCCCTGTTCCCGTTTGTCTTTAAAGCTTTGATGCACACACACACGTTCAACTGCATATTGAAATGGATATATGAGTATATACATATATATGCAGAGGATAAATCCAGGTGCAAAAGTGCGATACTTACCTCACCTCATCATCAGCCATTTTGATTTGTGTTTTTAGTTACTGCAAGTAGAAAGAGAGTCGAGCACAAGGCTGTGTGTGAGTATCGTGAATGATAAGTGAACTGCAGTGCAACTGTTGTTGACTGTTGAAGCTGCATGACATCATCGTGACACACATAGATACACGCACACACACACACACACACACACATACACACACACACACACACATGCACCAGAATTGCGTAGGTGTATCCATGAGGTCGACAGGGTGTCGCTTAATTGGCTTGTAGTATGTATATTATCCATAAATCCAAAATAATTGCCTGATTTGTTCGAGCATATTCCGAAATTTGTTCTCTTTTCACACATACTATACACATAAATTAACACACACAAGTACAAATTTATACAGCTGGCTGCCAGTGCGTATGCGCAATGTATGTGGATAAAGACATTACGTATACGACAGCGTTGCCGCACCGTATATGGGGGGCGTCTACTGATCGCGCTCTCACGCTATTTAACTTCTCGCGCTCTCTCAGTTGCTCGCTCTCGCACCCCCTCTGTCTGTCTCTGTTACACACACTTTGGTTTTGTTTAGTTAGTTAAAAGTGCGAGCAGGAAAGCTTGCTGTAGCTAGAAAACTGCTTTGGCATACCGATATCCAATTACAGGCGTGAGAGCGAGAGAGACTGCAAGTGAGAGAAAGCTTTTCAAAAGCTTCTCACACATAATTGCTTAGAAAAGCTGTTGGAAAAGAGCTGTAAAAGCTTTGGCTAATTGTTTAAACAAGCACTCGGTCAACTGATCAATTGATTAGCTATATTAATGGCATCGATTGTTGTTAAACTTGTAAACCTAACTGTATACAGACCGGTTAATGGGTTACATAAATAAATAATCGTCAGATACTTGGGTAAACTTGATTGAAGGTCGGTTGAAAAGCTTCAAATTAATGAAACAGAATTTAAGCTCTTTCGAATCTCCTTGATATCGAAATAACAATAACAAAAGCTGCAAATTAAATAATATAAATATGCATATATACATAAAGGTCTATTTAGAAATGTCGAATCTTTAAATAAATATTATGCTCAGCAATATCCAATTCCTATAGTTCATGAATGAACATTTTACATCCACGAAAAACAAAGTATCTGAAGCAGGTTTGAAATTCCCAAGTTCAGCTATATCTTTCGATTTGATTTAATTTGATTCGATTTTAGACGATTTGAGAAAAAAACGCGCACACTCTACAAATGTATATGGTAGTATATATTCATGTTTGCGTGTGCGTGTGTGTGTGTGTGTGTGTGTGTGTGTGTGTTAATGTGTGTATGGCACATTTCTATTTCGGGTTGCCGCTACTGCTGTTGACGTCTGCGTTTGCACACAAAATTGTTGCTTGCTTTTAGCTTATTCGAATGTATCTGTATCTTGTATCTGGTTGGTACATTTTTAGCTTTTGCACGCACACACACAAGCACATACCCACACTGATTTATATATATGTATGTGATTTATATATACATATGTTCTCTCTATACAGTTCACACTCCTTACATAATCATTGCGTTCAACGAATTATGAACAATATTTAAATTAAAAAAAAGAAACGAAAAAAATATTGAGAAATCAAAATAAGAATACATATTGTTTTCTTTTCTGAATATATGCTCTGTAATCCTTGGCTACACTTTTCAGTAGTTTGGCACTTGAAAAAAATATAGTAAAAAAAAGTTGTAGATAAAAAAAAAAAACAATAATAAAAAAAAGTTGGTTATATCTGTATAGATTCAGAATATAACATTTAAAGTCACACGCACGTTACAACTGGTGAGAGTTGTTCAAAGAGTCGTAAGTTTCCCAGTTTGTCTTTTACTAATATTATTATTATTATTATTATTATTGTTATCTTTTATTGTATGCACGTAATTTGTTGTTGATTGTTTTGGTTCATTTGATGTAGTTTGCATTCTTATTGTAATCATTTAGTTGCAGTTATACATAGTTATAAGTTGATAACTCTTGAGATTTGCTTGTGTTGCTTTCTGGTTCTTGGTTGGGGCATTTGAGCATTGCGCCAGCAACCCACTCACCTTCAAGGAATTAGAAAAAAAATGAAAAAAAATTGAGCGATGCTGTCGATCACACGAATCGGATGGTACTGAACGACACAAAAAGACTGAACGGTCCGACGATCCACGGCAGACTATATTCTAGAGGCGGCCAACCGATGGATACAGATACCGATTCGGATTCAGATTCAGATTCGGATTGTCCAACAATACACACACACACACACATTGACATTTATATCTGTACGCCCACCTGCCCGTCCTTCGGTGTTGGCGCTCTCTCTGGCCGCTCCCCACACAGGCAGAGAGAGCAAGAGCGAGAGTGACAGAAAGAGAGCGCGTATTGTGTAGTTGTATTTGTATCTGTATCTGGGCGCGCATCCTAAAAATAGAAGCCGCTGGCAACCCAAATCGAAATGGATACCGAAAAGTGTGTTGCCCGTTGTTCATGGTGTTCATGGTGCATTGGTGTTGGTGTTTAGTGTTGGTGTTGGTGTTTAGTGTTGGTGTTGCTGCTGCGCTCAGCGCTGAGTGATCAGCCAGTGGCCAACAACTCGGCCTGTTGCAGGCACTTGGAGAAAACATCCATGGTATATCTATGTATATTTCACTCACATACATATGTATCTATCTATCAATGTTTGTGTTTCTGTGTGTGTGTGTGTGTGTGCGTGTGTGTGTGTGCGTGTGTGTGTGTGTGTGTGTGTGTCCGTATGCGTATGTGAGTTGGCGGTGTAAGCGGAGCCGCTTGGAATTCAATGCATGTATAAAAATAAGTTTGCTCCAGTTGAGCGCTTCAGTTGAGTGGGCCAGCGATTCTTTCGCCGCTGCCGTCCTCCATATGCAGTTAACCAGGCATGCATGCAATGCCAACAACACAAAAGATCAACATAATCAAACTAACAACTCATTTTAATTCAGCCCTGGTCGACAGCTGCAGAAAACAGCGACAGACAGTGGACGGCCTAAAACTACTTAAAAAACTTTTCTAAAAAAAATAAAATAATATCAACCTAAATATGAAGCTTATCACACTTTATGTAGTCCCTCATTTCGACTTAATTAAGTGAACTTTCAATTAAAAAAAAAAACAATTTTAATACCAACTCCTATGTAAAGGCAATAATTTGGTATTTCACAATTCACATAGTTTTATATTCTGTACAATATTTAATAGCAATCGCAAATTTTTGAATAAAAATATTAACCTAACAGTTGAAACACTTTCAAGCTGTATCCATAAGATTCATTGCGTGTGTATCTATGCATACTATTTTCAGACGCTATGAAATGACCCATTTACTTGGGGCAAAAGTAGATTGCCGAAACTTAAATCAAATGAAATCATTTCAAGATCAGACTAGGTAACTTTAAGTGTGAATGAGATACAAACATTTTTGTTTTTTTTTTATTATTAAATTAATTAGTTATAACAAATTACCTTTTATTATTATTATTATTAATAATTATTATATTAATAAGTAACTACTTAAAAATTATGCACAAAAAATAAATTTATTTAAATATTTTAATGAATTTCTTAAGACGCTGAAATTAAAAGCTTTCGCAAACAATCAATATAGTGCGGAAATCTTGCCCTAGACTAAAATTTCTTACTGTTATATACTAAATATACATAATACATCTATATAATACAGTTATATATGTATGCATACATTTGTATTATGTATAGATTATAAAGTTGGCACAGACTGTGTGCCGATGACGCTGCAACGCTTCGTATTCACATTCTGCCAACGGCAAACAATCAAAAAACAAATCAGAACTGGTACGAATGCTATACTCCAGTACACGACTATAAGATACCTGTCACGCAATATTATTATTATTATTATTATAATATTATAACTATTATTAAAATCGAATGGCAATAGCGTGTACTCAGCAAATTTCATAAAATTCTGCTTCCGTAACTCGAACTTCCATAAGTCGAATTTCTCCATAACTCGAACAAAAATATTGGCACGTGCTTCTGAAAGTCGAATTTTTCAGGGAAACACCAATAAAATGCTTTTTGTTTCTGTTTCTGTTTTGTTCTACTGTTACAGTTTTCTGTTACCAGTTCCTGATGTTATATGTTATAATGATGTACATTAACATATGATGATGTAATATGATACAATATTGCATTCACAATTACATAGGCTGGTGAAAAAGCTTTCGAAAAGACACAGTTTACAAGAGACGATCACTTTAGGGTCTTAAACAACCTAGAAGTCCTTTTTTTTTAGAACATAATATAAAAAAAAATAATTATTCGACCCTAATTTCATATTATTTAAGTTCTGCTTAGCTTGAAGAATAAGAGAAAACTTAAAAGTTAAAGTAAGAGTAAAAGTAATTTGGAGAGTATGATTTTTTGTAACTTATTTCTGATTTTTTTAGTTTTTTTAACTTTTACGATAAGAAAAATGTATTACCTTGCAATTGGAATGTATGATTTTGTAGTCACTAGTTTCTGATTTTATATTTTGTAAGCAAGATTGTAAGCTTTACAAGATAAAAAAAAAAAACACAAATTAAAAAGTTTACAATTTAACGTGAATGAATTTGTAGTTCTTTTAAGAGCAAAAAAAAAAGTTCAATCATTCTAAAGTTCAAGATTAAGGCTCTTGATTTAAGCATGTATTTTTTAAGTATGCATTCAGGATATTATTGTTGAATTAAAACAATATGCGTATAAAATGGCAACCACTCAACATGAAAATACATGAATCAAGTATTTTGTACTCGATTTAAGAAATTTCTCAATTACTAAATATTTGACACCGTTTTGGATTGATTTTATGATTGATGGCCAATATTAAATGAGCATGCTCGCCACCAAAACAAAGTTCTTCATTAAAAACTGAAAGTGTGATGGAGATTTTTTTTCGGTTAGCTAGAAGTGTTGAATTTGAAACACTCTGAATTTGGAGTCTGAGCATTTATAATGATTGCTATTGCTAAACATTTTTTTATTTTTATTACTTTTAAGAACTAACTTGGCTAGCTCGACTCGGATATTGATGCCGATCAAGAATATATGATATATATTTTCTCTGCTGTGCACAAGTCATTTTCCCTGTTCCATCCATTGCAACGAGTACGTATACAATATACCCAAGATTTCTACGAGTAGAAACGAATATAAAAACAGACACTGAATACAGATACAAATACATTTGCACACACTCGTGCATTTACAGATACGCAGCTGTCTTGCAAGTAGCGCTAATGTGCAAAAATTTCCCAAAAATCCCAACAGCAATTGTTGTTGATATTATTGTTGGTGTTTTTTAATGTGGCCAGGCAGCATCTTTGAAGCAGCGCCAAAGGCAACATCAATTTTCGTTTCAATCACATTTATACATATGTATATGTATGTATGTATGAATGTATTTATGTGTGTAGGTGTCGCTGTTAATGTGTGTATGCGTTTGTGTGGGCGTGCATTACCATGTACTAAGCATATAACCAATAGATACATATGTATTCTACAATACATATTTACATACAAATAAGTATATGTATTGTATGTACATGTATGTAGACTGCGATCTCTGTAAACTTTCGTGTTGAAAACAAAAAAACCGAATTCTTCTTTTCGTTGCTCAAAATTTCTACATATTGACTATTTCGAAATTATTGTTGTTATTCTTTGATTTGCCTTTTGAGAAAATTTTGAATTTTCTATTTCTTGGTCGGGCGTGTTTTGTTTGTCTGATATTTAAATAGAATTTTTTGTGGCAGCCATTTATGTAGCGCAACAGAATTTACTATCCATAAGATACACGAAAAAGTTAAGATGCAATTTCGACAATGAGTAGAAACGAAATAATTTGAATGTTTTTTAATCATTTAATCATACCTACAATATCCTTATTTAATACAACTATCTCATTCCGTAAATATAATTTAATTTAATTTACTTTTATTGGAAGATTTCTAAATATCTATGCATTTTAGGAAGGATTTTGATTATTTCTTTTGTACATAAAATTTCTATCAAAACATAATTGCAGTTTGGGGAAGGAACTGTGCAATCTTTCCTATATCTATGTATATCTTTCGTATTATCTTAGACCTATGTAGATTGATTATTGCATACAATATGAAAACCACGCTTTAATTAAAGTATAAGAGGATGTTATTATAATTTTCACCATAATTAGACATTTCTTAGCTTTCATTTCAACTGTCATGACAATTTGTCATGTAATAAATTCATTTTAATTTTTAATTAAGTTATAGCTTGACAATCACATATGGAAACTTTGTCAATTAGAATATTCAGTGTCATGTTGCGATATTTAGTCAATTATCTAGTTGTTTTGGATAGCTCAGAAAGTCTACTGTAGGCGCTTAGGAAGTTCGGATATGCCTTACGCCATATTCAGCGGCTTCTTCTTCTTGCTCTAGCCAATGCTGCTATTTTTATGCTGAAAGCCATTTGAAACAGTTTTGAGCAGCTTTTTAGTAAATGGCCAACACAATTTATGATGCTCGATATTGTTTTCTCTACGAGTGTATATGTGTGTGGGTGTATCAGTGTGTGTGTGTGTGTGTGAGTGTGTGTGTGTTGCTGTTTTGCTTTTGGTCAAGTTTTTTTGTGAGCTATTTTGGGACTTTGGCAAACAGGAAACTGCGGGCGGGCAAGGCTAGGTAAGTGTTAAAGGTCCACAAGCACATGCATACATATATACTATGCATACCTACATACAAACATATGTCGACTATTGAGGCACTCGGTATGCGTCAAAGCAAAACAAACGTCATAAACGTAGCCACATTATGCTGCTCCAAACCCCCCAAGCCCACAACAAACCGTTGCATGTTGCAACCCCATTGGCCTTGCAGCGTTGCGACCCACCTGATAACAATTTGACGCTGATAAATTTGCCGTCGCTATTGTGACCCATATAAGGTTATACCGATTCAGATACAACACAAATACAGATGCAAATACATACACAAATACAGATAAGAATACAAACACAAATACAAGTACAGATACAGATACAAGTTAACATGCAGATACAGACACAGACACAGCTACAGCGACACAGTGACTGTGACTTTGAATGCTGCATTAACAACTCTAGCCACAGATTCGGATTAAAATAAAGTTGCAGATACAGATACATTTACAGATAAATTTACAGATACAGATACATTCACTGATAAATTTACCGATACAGATAAGGATACAGATACATTTACAGATACATTTACAGATACATTTACAGGTAAATTTACAGATACATTTAAAGATACAGATAAAGGTACAGATAAAGATACAGATACACTTACAGATACAGATACATTGACGAAACATTCAAAGATTCATTTACAGATACAGATTCAGATACATTTACAAGTCCTTTTTTAGATACATTTACAGATACAATTACAGTTACATTTACAGACACATTTACAGATACATTTACAAATTCATTTACAGATACATTTAGAGATACATTTACAAATACATTTACAGACACATTTTCAGATACATTTACATTTAAGGATACATTTAAGGATTCATTTACAGATACATTTACAGATACATTAACAGAAACATTTTACAGATACATTTATAGATAAATTTTGAGATACATTTACAGATAAATTTTCAGATACATTTTTAGATATATTTAGAGATACATTTACAGATACATTTGCAGATACATTTAACAGATACGTTTACAGATACATTTGCAGATACATTTACATTTAAGGATACATTTAAGGATTCATTTACAGATAAATTTACTGATTCATTTACAGATACATTAACAGAAACATTTTACAGATACATTTACATATGCAGATATGTTTAAAGATACATTTACAGATACATTTACAGATACATTTACAGATACATTTAACAGATTCATTTACAGATACATTTACAGATACAGAAACGGACCCTCACACATTTGCATGAGTAATATATATATTTATGTAGATTGCTGCAACAACAGCGACAACAGAGAAAGCAGCAAAAGGGGATGTGGATGGGGGTTGTTGATGGGGATGGGGATGGGGAGCCGACGGGGCAGACAGAGTTGCCGAGCAGTGTTCGTAGTTAGTTGGCAGGTGTGGAGGTGTGGATGTTGATGTCGGCCAACAACTTGCACTAGTTTCGCATCGCACGTCACTGCGACTGGCAATGACGTCATTAACCATTCGCCTTCAGCTGTTGCAACACTGCCACGAGTGGCATGCAACAGCCCAGTGACGCCTAATTGATGGACGCACAAACTTTAGATAACCAACTAAGATTTAGCTCACATTCCGAGTCCGCATAAGGAGCCAACATAACCCCAATTCACACGCCCCCCCCCCCCCTTGCCTATATTCCCCCCTTTTTGACGCCATCATTTCGGTGCTGGGTCAGCGTCATTCCACACGAAGGTCACTTGAATTCAGATTCGGTTTATTTGTTATCCGTCTGACGTTAGCAACCACCGGCCTCCTTTTCCCCCTTGCCGCTCTTCCCTGCGCGGTTCGCCTTGAGCATCTGCACTTGCAGTTTTATGAATGAAATTTGCGCCCTGCTCGCGTCATCAATGGCTGCTTTTGTGGTCTGTGACTTGACTGGGCTGGGAGATTCACACGACACGACACGACACGACACGAACACACATACACACACACAATCTATAATATTCATAAATTTCGAGTGTCCATGGACTCGAGTGCAGCACACTATAATAAGCGAGACTGGCAACCAGGCGTCATCTGTTGACATTGAGGATGCTTCCCAGCTTACATTCGACTTGACTTCCCATTAACATTTTATCTAACAAGTTTGAATTCGTTAGCAGCCGCTGGCTCCCGGAGGCATTGCGTGCCCACCGCTGATTAAAAACACAAATTTTTCAATATTGTACAGAACAAATGGTAAAGACGGCTTGATCAAAAGCGTTTTAAAATTTTGGAGTAAAGCCCAAAGTTTTGGTGGATGCGATAGGGGGAACAAATTTCCCTTTCCCAGTATGTCCGAAACTAGAAACATTTTTCTATTTAAAAATACAGCATGGTTAGCCCACAAAGTCGCACCTAATTTATCAAATAAAACCAAATCTAGTGAAAACTTTATATTAAAAACTATTTATTTATACTTGTTAGAGTATTAAATAATAATGATTATTGAATTTTTTTTCACATCAAAAAATCAATGACTAAAATACATTTACAAAAAATTAATGATAATGATTAAATTTCACCGAAAAAATAAAACTCACAAATAATCAATATTTATGATTCTTATTTTTTTCACTCAAAATAAAACTCACTTCATGGCTTTTGTATAGAAATTTTCACCCAGTATGTTTGCATATCCCTTTAAAAGAAACCCAGGGACCCAGGGACGCAAAAAGAAATATTTAAAATGATCACGTAATATTTTTTAAAAGTGAGTTTTATACATATTTAGATAAAATCTTGTTTTTTTTTTTTTACCAGTTTTAAACGCATTTTTATGGCGTATAAAGGAACACATGCACGATCAAAAGCTGTTAGCTTCAATATTGCAGTAATAACCAGTGTTGACAAAGGAATTAAAATATTAGGGTCTACTTGCTACTGTTTTTGTCTTTGATTTAATATTGAGTAACTTTTAAACTTTGGAGCATTTTTATTGTCAACCTTCTAGCAATGGTACAATGTCAGAGCCATAAGCGCTTTTTGCCTAACGCTCTTAGTCGTGCTATTATAAATAAATAAATAAATAAATAAAAGTAAATAAATAAACAAATGTTTTCATGGTTCTTCAAAGGGTATTTCGTAGATTGTTACAATAAAGTTGCAAAAATTCAAATAACATTCTGTTGCGGGTCGATTGCGAGTATGCTGTGTGTTGTGTGTTGTCACTTTGTTTGTTGTTTGTTGTTTGTGCTGTGCCTCACAGGAGGCGTGTTGCACAAGGCCGTTAAAACTGTGTCCAGTTACTTGACATCCTGAGAGGATAAATCGTTGGCCGTTGTCCTATGGGACACGCTGAGATACCAACTAGTCATATTATACCACCTGATCATCTGTTGCTTGAGCTGAGAAAATGAACTTGTCAAGTGGTTGAGATAATTTATTAACAGCGACATTTCAGATTACGTTCATGTGTTTCAGATTAAAATTGTTAAAGCAGTTAGATTGATTGCAAGACGTTAAATTTATCACACGATCACTCATTTCATTACTAAGAAGCATTCATGTTGTTCTTAAACTAGATTCAGCAACTTAATGCTTAAATTCCTCGATATTTAACTTTTAAAAATATCTACAAATGCGTAGTTAAAAAGTATATTAAATTGCAATGAGTGCTCTTTCCGTTCTCAGACTATTAATAATTCCGTGCCAGATTAACTGTTTCGTCGTCTGTGCCTTGGAGAGCCCAAATCAATTATTAACTGATCGTTCCTAAGTCATGATCATATCATAGAGATATATCAAAGCAGTAGTTTAATCAAATTTTTTTAATTTTCCTTGCTAAGATATATAAAAAAAACAAACAACTTTGGGTCTTTGTAGTCTGTCAAAATAAAACAAAAAAAATCTACTAAATTTGTCTGATCATTCACTGGAACGCAGACCTATAAATACCATTTTATATATTTTTTTTTCTATATTCTATTTTTGGCAGATAATTCTTGCTAAATAGTACAAAAAATTTATCTGAAAAACAGGTTAAAGGAAACGTTAACGTTAACATGGAATAATGGAATTCAGTTAGTTCAAAAGTCGTATATTTTCTCTCACTCTTCTTTTCATTTATAGAATGTATGTATTTCAATAAATAGCCTTTCCGCTACATACATAACTGAAAGATACTTTGAAAAAAACACATCTGGTATAAATACACGTTTATAAACGTACATATATGCACCATTGCATTATATATCCATATACATAGATATAAAATTGGGCGATAACAAAAATGTTCGCAGTATACAAAGAATGTCTTTTTCTCATTTTATACACTGTCGGAGGATATTATAATTATGTCATGGAATGTGCAAAGCAATACATCAAGCGCTTTCGTTTAAATAAGTTTCATAAATACAATACAATACACTAGGCAATAAAATCAAATTTTTGATATTACCATTAATAAGCCCCGTTTTCTGATATATGTATTTACAGAATAATATATAAATTTTTTCGTAATAAAAAAGACTTTCTTTTCCAACTTTTAAAATTTAGAATTTGTTAGTCGTTTTTCAGAGGGAAGTTTGCTTTAGTGATCTTTCTCGACAGCTACAAAAAAGGTTCCTGAATTTATTTTAATTGTTTTATTTTTTTTTATGCTGCATCTTACATATGTAAGTATATTAATATTATTTAAAAAAATTTTTATTTAATTTAATAAAAAACACTTACAAAATAAAATGTTATTTTATTCCCGATAAATTAATTTTAAGTAAATATATTAAACGTACAAAAGGTGGCTTCTCCTACCACTTAAAGAACATATATTCTTGATCGGTATCAACAGTCGTGTTGAATACAATTTTGTATGCTACGCCAAATATTCGAAAAAAAAACCAATAACAAGAGCAATTTTGAATCGGTACACATATAGGTACCGTAGTTTCGAAGTGTCTTAATTTTATCAGAGTGGGATTATAAATTATTATTTTAAGATGATTTTGTTTGCCAGCTATAGTATTTTAACCAGTGTATATGGCTCAATGTACTGAATAACTTAAAAACTCATCGATAATCAGTCTTTAGTTGCTTCTGCTTGAATAAGTGTTTTATTTTCGAGGACATTGATCAGCCAAGAACATGTCTAAATAGACCAGATTTGATTACAATATCATATTTCCCACATATTTCTCAATAAAACTCAGTATAATCAAAATTCTTTAAAAAACAATCCAAAATGTATTTCTTATATGAAATAATTAAATATGAGAAATGGCAATAACGCAACTTTACTTTAAATAAGTTTATTCGGAATCGTGAGAGCATATACATACATATCAAGTACAATATCCATGAAAAAATTCGAGACAAAGTGCATATGTCTATGTGTATATACCAGCGGTGGGCACGCAATGGCTCCGGGAGCCAGCGGCTGCTAACGCATTCAGATTTCGTGCCCACCGCTGGTATATACAGATCGGATATAAGTATAAGTAAAGACATCACATAGGCACGGTCGTATACTTATTGTCTATATAAAAACGCACCTCTACAATGCATTTGTGCCATAATAAAAATACATTTGTTGGCAGCCAGAAAGTGCCTCATGCTGTTTGCGGCATGTTGCCGCCTGCCTCGATATTTTGGCTTCACTATGTATGCGGGTGCTGCCTATGGCGGCCATATAAACAGACTGGCAATCAAATGGGAATACAAAGGCGTATGCGTATGCAATTGCAATTGAAAACGACTAACAATTGCCTGTGAATTCTGGTGAGAGTTCGTTTTTTTTTTTTTTTTTTTTTTTTGGAGGGAGGAAGTCGCAACACTGGCAAAAATTGTGTTGCCGCTCGACTGGCGCTGACCCCGTTTATATTTAGAAAACGCACTAAAAATAAATGCGAAGGTCGTTTTATCGCAGCCGTCGGGTATGCTCGTACCAGGCTGTACCCCTTCCCCCTGGGTTTCTTTCTCGACGCCAAGCAGCTGCATAAGGTCAAAGTGCCAATTGCACTGTACCTACCAATGTTCCATGGCTTCATTCATATGACAATGGAGGCGGCAGACTAGTGCAGAGCAGAGTATGAAATTTCATGTACACACATATGCATATATGTACACACTCACACACACACACATACACACACACAAACACACACACATACATGTGTATGACGTGAGACGGTGCAATGCCAAACAGGTGTCTACGTCATTGCAGGCTGCAAACTCCGTCAGCAGCCTCATGTCAATGCCTGGTCTGGTGTCAGAGTAACATAGTAATATTCATCGAAGCGCCCAAGAACCCGACAAAATCATTCAAAGCATTCACTGCTGAAGATTCTTTGCTGCTTTCGTCATCTTCGTCTGTCCAATTCGAAAGTGAATTGAAAGAATCAAGTTCCGGACTGCACAGAGGCAAAAAATCAAGTATTTCGGGCAGTTATTGAAAATAAGAGTTAATTTTTAATTTTAATTTTCATTTTTTTTTTCTGTGATTTAAATATATATAATTTTTTAATTTTAATGCCATATTTTTAAATAATTTGTTGTGTCGGCTGCTTTTAGCCTGGCAAAAAATAAATAAATAAAAAAATTCCAGGGACATCGAAAAAATTCCACATATGTATGCTATTTTTAGAAGTTATATACAGCAACCGGATAACTTTTATTTATAATTTTTATTTTTAAAATTATTTTTAGCTTTTATTTTAAATTTTTATGACAAAAATTATAAATTAGACTTATTTTTCAATTTTTATTCAATTGTTGAAAAATAAGAGTTATTTTCAATTATTAAAATAAAAATCAAAAATAAAAGTTATTTTCAACTTTTATCATAAAAATCAAAAATAAAAGTTGTATTGAAATATCTTTTGATCGGGAGGGCCCATTTCATGAATAAAGGTATGATCATTTTATGGGCCACGATAGATAGTGTAAATAAAATATATAGGCCATTTAATTTTATTTTTGATTTTTATGATTTGATTGTTCCAAACTTATATTGGGCATTTTTGTACTCATTTAAAGTAATTTTAGAGATTTATTTGATTCTAGATTGTTGTTCTTATATGAAGATTGTCAATACTTACAAAAATAATTTGTATGCTCATTTACAGTGATTCGGGTTTTTCCTATTAGCAAAAAGACAACATTTGACGAACCATTTATTTCAAAATCAGGACTTTGATTGCCAGCACATGCGATATTTATTCGAACGATTTATTTCAAAATCTACATGTTTATATTGTGTGCCAGCTTATATAAAAAATCAACAATTTGTTCATCTTTGTGTTGGTTGTATGTATTGAGTAGCGATTTAAGACGGTTGCCTACCCTTTTATATTTTGATTGTTTTTTTCTCATATCTCCAGCGTTAATTTGAATAATCTTAATGTTTTGTTCATCTCTCTCTTTAATTAGGTATTTCAAAAATTTGAATATTACAATTCGAAAATTTGACCAATGACAGGAAAAACAAAAATACTATACCTATAAATAATAAGGCAATGGGAAAGTTTTGCTGGTAAACCCATTATTTATAAAACAAAAAAAAAAAAAAAAAAAAACAAAAACAAAAAAAAATCCCTACATTTTTTCCTAATTTTTGCACTTTGAATATTTTTCTTAGTTGAATTTCCTTTTTTATGATTCCCAATTTTGAATTTCTCAAATTTTATTTTTGGCTTTTTTTTCGGAATTTGTATGAGGTACCATTTACAGTATACATCACAATTTTTTTTTTTTCTCAGTGTGCGACAGTGTTGTGTGTTGTGTGGCAAGCAGCAAAACATCGAAACATCGAAGCATCGCAACATCCAAATATCCACATCCGAGGTATCGTATCGATTGGGCGTCTCTGTTGATGCTGCGACTCGTAACACAGTGACCTAGTGGCGAGGCCGAAAAGCGTTCGGTTGTGTCAGTCGTTTTTTGTTTTTGGCGAGCCGAGTGACGGCGAAAGCGAAAGTCTGGTGACGTCATAGCTGGCATTCATTCACAGGATATAAGGGCAGGCAGCATAGCATCATTTTTGCAGCCAACAAGGTGCGGCCCCAGCCTAGCGACAAAACGCGGCAAGCAGATGCACGAACAGAAGGACATTCAACGCACACGAAATTTCATTGAGAAAAAGAGGCAGTCACAGTCACAGTCGACAACGGACCTCACGAGCACCAAAGACCGCGAATCAGTTGGCCAGTATCCATGCTGCTAAAAAGGACACTCTGTGCGACAGCAAGTTCGCTGCCTTTCTCGTCGTCTCAGTCGCAGTCGCAGTCGCAGTTGCAGTCGACGTCAACGTCGAGAGTGCGCGCTTCAAGTTGCGCCTGGTTATGGTTTACATTTTGAAGCTGGCACATTTGGTAACATCAGTCGGAAATTCATCTCCAAGCCAGCCAGTTCGTCAATCTGAACACTGGTCCAGTATCCGGGGATTCCACGTTCTACAATACTAGTAAATTGTACCATTATTGCATATAACATTATTATACAAATCTCAACTTTTTTTTGCAACTTTTTTTGTGTGTGGTGTTGTTTGGCTAAAGAACTCTAGTAAATGTGTTGCCAGTGTTGCAAGTGCGCTCAAATTTCGATTTCGCTGAGTAAGTAATTAAATCGTGGCGGGCATGTCATCCGTACGAGTTCCACTAATCAAGTTTTGGGAGTATTTAAAAATCAAAAACTTGACACGTTGAGCTCGTCCGTGTGGCAGCAACAACAGCTGCAAAACAATAACATATCATCAATAACAATTGCTACGCTACGCTCTGAAATCATCAGAAATTTTACAAATTTCATTCAAAGAAAATCCTACTGTTTGGTATCTTTTAAACAACTTCAACCAAGTTGTATGAATTATGAAAACAAACATTGTTTGTTTTGAAATATTTTAACTCTTATATCTAGTCACTATTAATATAAATGCAATCACAATGTCAGAAAAATTACACTTTTCGCGGTATGAAGATCTCAAAACTTTTTACTTCTTTTAACAATTTTTAAAATATATTTAACACTTACATTTCTTAAAGGTATTCAAAAATGTTTATATTTTTATATGCTTTAACTGGCAGAATTGAAAGAACGCCGATTTTTACCTATTAATTAAATATGTTTAACTTTTGAACAAATTCGATAATTTTAAAAAAATTTAAAAAATTTTCACTGTATATGCATTACAAATTTTTGAATCAAGCCAGTTCAAAAATTTAGTAGCAGTCTTAGTAAATTTTTGGCTTTATTAAAGACAAAGATTGGATTGGATAAATATTGAATTGTTATTCTTTTATAATTTATGTGAAATAGCTATAGATTAGATGCTGCAAGAACTAACTTGAGTGCAAAGTCATTAACGTATTTTACAGTTCAGCTTTAAAAAAAAAACGCATGTAAATAAATACAATTAAATGAACTAAAAAGTACATTATTAAATTAATTATGTGAAATTGCCGCGAAATCAAAGTGCATAGAAATATGTATACGTAATATATATAGAAATATCTCTCAACGTATCTTTCTGTATAAACCTAAAATATAAAATGCGTTTCTGAAAAAAAGAGCTTAAACTAATTTATTAAATTTCAAGCGAGTTGAACGGCTGAATTCGCTCACAAATGTCATTGTTATAAGGTCGAAAATGAAATAACTTCGCGAATTGTTTATGAATCATCTTGACATGCAAATAGAGCTCCGAAATATACCTTCAAAACCATACCAATAAGATAAAAATTTAATTACATGTAATTAAATATTAAATATATATTCAACACGAGTGTATAAAACAATATATATTCGATATAGAATTTGAAAGAAACACGGAGCAATATAATTAACAAGGAGTATCAATCTCGGTGATTTAACAATTACTAAAAAGAGTAGCCTGCTTTCAGGCGCAATCAGCGGAGAATGTGTGTGTGTGTGTGTGTGCGTGTGTGTGTGTGTGTGTTTGTGTGTGTGTGTGTTGTGACTGCGTTTGCCAGCAACATGTGACTTGTTGGCAGAGGCCATTTACCCGCCAAGCTGCTGACGTCATTGTCATCATCTGTGACAGAGCAACGGGGCTAGGCCCAGGTCAGGAGCAGCAGGAGCAGCAGCAGCAGCAGCACAGTAACCCAGTGACGAGGCGACACGAGACAATACGAAGCCATAACCGACGAAGCCAAAAATCCGAAAGCAAACCGAACCTGCCACAACAGTCTGTAACGTCAACAACGATGCTTACGCTGATTTCGAAGGCCAATAGCGAAAAACAGGCGCCAATGGGCGGGGATGGAGGACGGCGGACGGAGGACGGGGGAACAAGGACTTGCGGACGCGCCCACAAATTTAAATATGGGCTAATCCGAACAATTTTTAGACCAAGGCCAAAAAGTTAAAGTTGACAAAACACTAAATATTCTTTAGCAATAGTTGCTTTTTTTTAATAATAGGATGCATATCCAAGCTTCAAAATATAAAACCCAAATTGGTTTACGGCGGTTTTGTTGGTTCATGACCGAGCATAACCACTTTAAGATCAAAACTATATTGAAAGGATACTTAATATTTTATTATATGTAAATTAATAATTTGAACAAAAGTGTGTGTGTTAAAAAACTAAAATTTTTATTAATCAAGACTTCTTCTCATTATTTAATATGGGCAAATATTCCACTTAATTTTTTGTAGTTGGTTATTTTTTGTTTATTATGCAAAATGCGCTTAAAAAAATGTATCGCAAATCAACTTCCATTTATTGTAATATCCGCAACGAAACATTCGACGAACTTAATTTTTTTTCAAAAACAGTAAGGAGCCAGAGCTGAAAATTTCAATAAAATTTAGCGATGGGAACGCGAGATGTAACGTTCACAATGCTGGATTAGCCCATACGTGTTTCAAACTGACAAATTCAATTTCAATCAATATTCATGAAGTTACACGGTAATTAAGTGCGCTCGTGCACTCCCACGTACACATACACACAGATACCTAAGCAATAGATACTGACAGCATGAATGGATTGAAATTTGTTGGGGTGTATGTACTAGTGAATGTATGTCAGACGTGTCCTTTGCCGCAGGCGACCGCAAAATTGCAAGGCCGATGATAATGCAACCCAATGGACGTCAGCAAATACAAAATGCAAGTATTTGCAGGTTGAAGCAAATTTCTGTTGTAACCTTCGTTGTTGTAACGTCATGCAATTGTATGTTGGAGGCAAGGGAGAAAGGGGATGCGTATGAGGATGGGGATTGGGAACGCCGCTTCTTCAGAAACTGAGGACGCGGCAGCGCTAAAAATAATTAATCAAATTCACAGATATTTACTAATCCAGCGTTGCGGACGTTACATCTTCAAAGTTTAATGAAATTTCCTGGTAAATTCAGCTCTTTGGGAGTACTTTTAGATCTATTTTAAGAAATAAGCCTTTCTGTTTTTGAAAAAAATAAATTAAGCTTGTTGAATGTTCCGTTGCGGGATTTACAAAGAATGGAAGTCGATTTGAGATTAACGTGCATTTTTAAATTTTTAAGCGAATTTGGCATAATAAACAACAAGTATTCAACTACAAAAAATTAAGTTAAGAATATTTGACCATTTTAACCTAGCTGAAAAAATGATGATAAAAAGACTCGTTAAATAAAAATTTGAATTTTTGTCCGTCTGTCTGTCGTGACTAGCTAGCTGTGACGGCCTAGGCGATACATCATGAAACAAAAAAAAAATTATAAAAAAAAAAAAGAAATACATATTTTTATACAGTAACTCACAAGTTCTTTGGCCGACTACATACAATATTACAAATTTTAGAAATATCAATATCAGATTTTATAATTGTGATATCTAACCGTTCGGAATAAGCTCGATTGAGCAACTCACCAAATTAGGCAACTTGTAAATTTTTCCTCCGTGCTTTAACAAAATTGAAAACAAAAATTTTTTTTTCGTTTTTTTGGATTTCAAAAATCCACGGCATTCGCACGCAAAGAAAATTGCTTTCAAGGCAAACAGTTTTAACACTGATTTTCAAGAAAGCTGAATTAATATTTGAATGCTCCTAACTTTAGTTCAGTTCATTTTTTATTTAATTTTAATCAGTGTTGCACGCGACATATTGGTCAATAATTCATTTTTTTTTTTTCTGTCTTGAATTTTTTGAATTATATATCGAAAACAGCTTGAAAAACTTGTTTTAAATTAAACATGAAATATATTTCTCTGTATTGAAATGGTATACGTTAAGTTTTTGACTTTTCTGTGGAAATGCCCATATGTATATACTTTTGGGTCGGATATGCCTTCTTCTCACCATTGCAAATATTACAACGACTATAATAATCGTATACTGTTGTTCTCTTTGAGTCTCGAAAATTTATTTATTTTGTTTTTTTTTCATAAAAGTAAAATGTTTATTTAGAACTTGTACTAGTGCGTTAATTTATGTAAATAAATTAGTATTCATTTTAAGTTTGTCCTTTATTGAAAACAAAACCATTTTTCTTAACGTAACTAAAAATGGAAAAGGAACCGAATGGTTATGTGAAATGGTTAACATACAGCATATGTGTAATACTTAAGTTCAATAGTTGTTTTTAAACGCAGAAATACTAAAATGTACGCGATGTCGAAATAATGACTGGAAAAGATTTACAAAAATGTAAGTAAATATATTTCGGAGCTTCTGAAGTGACCATGAATGAATGTAATGTAAGTATTACACAGAATGCAATTTAAATTTGGAAAAGTTATTTGCATCAAAATCAGCTCGGAATCAGCTAGTTTAATGCAGTTCGAAACTTGAATCGCACAGCAGATATTCCATTTCAATAACACCCAATTGTCTTTAATGTTAATATTTCACCAATTATTTTCAAATTAAATGCAGAATTTTATAATGCATTGATTCGAACCTATCGTTAAATTATTTTTGATTTTAACAATATTTTTTGCACACACTTGACTTCTTCCTTTCTTCTGTCTTCCTTTGTTCTTAATAAAATTGACTACAATATTTTAGAAAATATTTCTTTAATTCATCTTTTCAAAGAATGGAGTCAGTCCTGGCAATTTCAAACGCTGGCACAATTACAAAAAAAACTATAGAGAAAATACTTTAAAAATTTAATTATAATCTGTCTCTGAAAATGATTTCTTGTAAATGAAAGTTTAGGCTGATTTACATTTCGGGATTATCGCGTTCTTAATCGTTAATAATCAAAAGTAATCTTTATGAGTATTCGATTATTTTTTATTTTGTATGATTATTTTTAAATAAATGTAATAATTTTAGATTATTTTTCTAATCGTAATCATTAAATAATTAATTATATAGTCACTACAATTATTTCCAAAAATAATCAAATTGATTAGTAATTGTTATCGAAATTGAACAGGTATGAGTGCAGGACACATACATACATACATACTTAAATAACAGAAAGACGGTGTCACAAAGTGTTGCTAGTTGCACTTAAACACAGATGCAACTAAGAATATAGTATACATTATATGTACATTAGAGTACATCGATTTTTAAAGAAATAATGGTAATCTATGGTCAATTCTAAGATTTTTTCACCCAGAAACCATAGTTCTAAAGTGAATTCCTGGTCCGCGCTTTTGATTTGAAAAATTCAATTTTTCGAGCATTTATATCTTGGGCGTTAATGGACCGATCCCTACAAACTTGGTGTCAGTACTCTTGTTAGGACCAGGACTTGAAAACTCCACAAAACCAAAGGACAAAATGTCCTTTGAACATAATTTTCATCCTTGGAACCACGATTTCGCGATTCGTCTCATCCTTAAAAATTAGTCAGAATTAAATCAATTTTTTGGCCCAAAAAAAAATGTTTGTTTCTTAAACCCGTGGTTTTTATTTGCTGAAAATGTAAAACATATTTTAATGCAATTCAAATATAATGTAAATAAAATGTGTATTACATTTTCTGTTACAGGTTCGAGAAAAAAAAATTGCTTGGGCCAAGAAATAGCTTTAATTCTTACTAATTTTTTTATAATAAGACAAATCGCAAATCGTCGTTCCAAGCATGAAAAATTTTGTTCAAAGGACATTTTGTCCATAGATTATGAAAATGGGTTACCATTTCTTGTGAAAAGAAATCGATGCACTCTAATATACATATATGTATATCGATACATATGTGAGTGTGTTGGGTGGGTGCGTATGTTAATATGTTTGACTGTTGTCCGCTTAGAAAATTATGGTTTCACAAGAGCAACAACAACAACAACAAGAGCAACAAGAACAACATCCACATGACAGAAGAAACAACAATAAGAACAGCTCGACACTGGCCGTTGTTGTCCGGAGCTGTTGGCCTCTTTACCGCAGACAATCTGTCACTCGATACGCGCCATTTTCGCTAAGCGCCGCGCCGTTGCTCGACCCTCCCTCGACCCTCGACCCACCCTCGCCGGGTTGTTGTTGTTGCTCTTGTTGCTGTTTTAAGCTTCTGACTGCCAGTTACCTTGTTGAGATTCCCCACACGGACTGAGGCCCCGTTGTACGGGCGCAGCGCAGCGAAGCATTCCAAACGGCGATGCCATACAAGTGATTGGCCAACGCGAGGGATGGGGAGTGGGGGGTGGTGCAGGTGGTGCGGGCAGGTGGTTGACGGTAAAAGGTGTCACTTGCATGCAGAGAACAATGTTATTTAATTTTTGTAACGCCCTCGCATGGAATACGGCACCACATTTCCACTGATTGTGTGCTTCAACCATCCCCCCCCCCCGTCACCACTAACCCCTTCTCTGCACTTAAAAACGAAGAAAAAAGAAAGGAATAGAAAACAACCCTAGACGGAATTGGAAATCGGAATCGGAATTGAGAATTGGTATTGTTGCAAGTGGAGTTGCAGTTGCAGTTCCATATGCTCGTAACGGTATCATATTTCGAGGCCTCCCACTAGGCTTCTTCTTCTTGCTCGGAGCGCAAAGCCTGCCTCAATGATTTTATTTCGCTCTCTCTCTCTCTCTCTCATTCAAATGTGTCGCATTTGTTGCAGTCGCTTCTCCGTTACATTTAATTTGCTGTTCATTTTATGGGTAATTCTCTAATGTCGAATGCGACATTCGCACGCATTTAAAATAAAATAAAACATATAAAAAAAAACATTATTTTTTTCGAAACTAGACCTATAACTGGTGCTAAGGTTCATTTTGGACAATTGTTCGTATTCAAGAGAATTATAAAAGAACCAAAACATTCATAAGCAACTCGCACAAAAGTCGTTTTTTTGTAACACTGATTTCAGCCAAATGTGAACGAATATTTTGATGCAATTAATTTTAAAATATAATGCATTGATTCATCCTAAAAATGTTCTTTGTTTAATTTAAAAATATTAAGCAGTTTTTTTTTTTTAATTTGATTTGAATCACTGTCACTTCCACAATATACCTTTGTCGTTTCTGTCTCTCTTTTTTATACTATATATCGAAACCCTTTGAAAAACTTGCTTCAAAATAAACTTGCAATATATTTCTGTGTATTAAAGTGGTTAATGTTACAATCTTACTATCTTACTAAGTGTAATCTATAGAATTCAAACGGTCCACTTTGGAAATAAATTTTTTAGAAAACGGACAACAAATATAGAAAAAGTGAATTTATTCCAATATACATATATCTATATGTTCATCCTATTGAATTTCTTCTAGCGTATATTGCTGAAATAAATAACTTCAATACATTTTTGGAAGAAAATTTCACAAGTTGTGAGCTTGTGATCCATTTTACGTTTTTGTCTTCGGTTGACATTTCTGTGGAAATGCTTTCTTTTTTTTTTTAGTTGCAGCAAATGTGCAATTAAACTTAAATAAAATTAGAGTGGCTCAATCAGAAATCCTAAGGCGAAATAGGGACATCGAAAGAGATTTAAAGGTTCCCAAAGTGGGCGATGTTATGCGATCCTAACGCGCTAGCCAAACCCAGAAAGAGAAGACTCAAAAGGTGCCATCCACCGGATCTCCCTACTAGGTTCCTTCATTAATTTCTAAATACTGTAAATAATATAATTCAATATATGTATGTATCACCTGTGATCAATTGTTCCTTTCGTTGAATGTTAAACTAGATTAAGTTGCCACTCAAGGTAGCAGAAAACTTGTTCAATAAAATATACAAATTTTTATGAAAAAAAAAAAACTGCCCCATAAAAGTAGGCAACGACTTTTAGTTTAGCACTCACACACACACATTGAGTGTGTGCTGCTATTCCCCGGTCAAGAAATAGGGGCTGCCACACACTAATACCGTCTAATAATATTATAAAGTCACACACACATGTAAGACTTCGCACTGGCTTGACCACTGTCCGCTGCGTGTGTCTGTGTGTGTGTGTGCGTGTGTGTGTGTGCGTGTGCGTGTGTGGGTGTCTTCATATGCTGCCCAACAAGCAGTTTAAAAAATTTGTCTACAACAGAAACAACAACAACAACAACGGCAACCATGTAGCTTGAGGGATGCGACGCTGACGCCAACGTCGCGTCGACGACGACGTGGTTCACCTGCAACTATAAAAGCCACCTGACGGCCTGAACATTGTCTCAGTTAAATATTGTTAATTAAACGACAACAGCAACTAGCAGCAACCAGCAGCAGCAACAACGGTATTTTAAACTTCACACACGATACCAACAACATCAACAGCAACAGCAACAACCACAACTGCAACAAAAACAGCAACAACACAGATGCATATCTAAATAATAATTGAAACATGTTGATAAACATCGATATTTTTTACAAGTGAATCAAATACAAGGATACAAACTATGCTAGAAAATATCCAATATTTTTTGATCATTTTTTTTGCATTATTTTTTTTAACAGTGTTGAATAACGAACAAGAATTCAACGAAGCGGCATATGAACAATTTCATATGGCATACTTTTTGGCGCTACTGTCAAATAAATGCATTGCCTACGTACAGGCGGCGAATGTAAATGCAGTGCTGGAAATTTTTGGGCGTTTAACTAATGCATTTATTATTTATGAGAAGCATGGAAATGGTTAAAATTGAAAATCAATAAATATTACGACTAGGTGCAGTCAAAAGACAATGAAAACAACAACAACAACAACGGCAACAGTAAGAAAATCAAATATTCAAAACAGTAACAGGGTCAATTGTACACTTGGAATTGTGAACCAAAACATATGGTGGGACACAATCTCATCATTAATTCAACACCAACAAAATCGCATCAAATATGCCAATAAGGGAGTCCTTTAAGCAAACACACATTGAAATTCTCAAGTAGGTGACATCCAGTCCAAAGTCCAAAGTCTTAAGTGATACAGTTCAGTGCAAATGTGAAACGATATTCGAACTCGAAGTCGAACTCGAATTCGAGAGGTGCTTATTGCAGCTGCTGGCCACTGCACAAGATTAGACTCAAAACTCTTGTGCGTGTGACAGCGGCTATTGTAAGAAACCAGAGAAACAGCACAATATAACTCTAAAAATTTACAAACATCTATTCTAAACAGGGATTAAAACCGATACAAATATCGGTTTCAGTTACGGTTTCAGTTATTTTCGCATTTAGGTTTTAGGTTATTGGTTACGAAAAATCTTTTAAAAGAGGTTTCGCAATGGTGAATCGGTTGTGGTATGTTTCGGTTTTGAAATACCGGTATGTTTTCGGTTCACAAAAGAAACAATTTGGTTTTTTAAATAATACTAAAAGGGAATTACTTTCTTACTGTTTCATAAACATTTTTTTGTCTATTTATGAATATAAAAAATTTACTTTTTAAGGGTATAAAAATATACACTCTAATTTTTAATCCTGTATGTTTATACTTTCGGTATGTACGTTTGTACAACCGAAATTAACCCTTATAAATGAGTCGGTCTCTAAAGTTAGTTTCGGTAAAATGGAAATTGTTTTTAACGGTTACGGTTTCACATTTTAATCGGTTTTTACCGGTTAAAAGTTACGGTTTCGGTTAGGGTTTTAATCCCTGATTCTAAATATCTTTTATCACATTCCTCACAGCAATATAAATAACGACACCTTAAAAGTTCATTTCATCGATTTTTGTGTTAGATAATGAAAGCCAGCTGTATGTTTATGACACTACGAAATTTGAAAGCAATTACAAATTGCAAGTGTTGCTTAATTAAATTAACGTTTATATTCAAATTAAGGGCGCTATTCAGCGCTTACCCATGAAGTTGGCTGCACACAAATCTGCAGACACGTGAAGATGGCTGCGCGCAGATTTTGACTCGCGTGAAGTTTGCTGAAAGTTAAACGAAAAGAAATCTATTAATCTGGTTGGCAGGCTGGTTCTCAATGACAGCTGATAGAAATTTGTAAACAGACAGGTAAACACACTACGTATTTGCAACGTTTCATTAGCGAACTATAAAACATGACACCGTCGCCACCACCCGCAAATCAGCCACTACAGCCGCTACAGCCACCACCACCAATGGGCCAAAACATTGCACCCACAGGCGCGTTCCCAGGTAAGCCGAACACAGGAAGCTCTTCGATATGCAGCACCACGTATTACTTTCATTTTCTCCGACTGCTAGGATCTCTCACACCCGGCTGGAACGATCCGCCTCCAGTTCACGCAGACGGTGCCACCAATTCCAGCAACAGACGTCCCCGACTTGACCTGAGGAAACGCGTTGCCTATCCCATGAATGGCAATGAGAACAGTGTGCAACCACCGCCACAGCCTCCATTCTGAGGTGGCGAAGGGATTCTTTCTACACATTGTATGTGGTTTCTAGACATTTGTTTAAGCACCAACATAAATATACATAGATTGATGCAAATTATATATGTACATATGTATATAAAGCTAGAAGCACCCAATTACCAGGGTAGCTGAGCACCATCGTACTGATAGAAGCCACCGTTGTGCGACTCGTTTAGCTTGCAAATGGTGTCAACGACCTGTTTGGTGCTGGTGGTAATGTCGAGGGGGGCATTTTTGCCACCCATGTCAGTGCGCACCCATCCGGGATGGAGGCTGACGCAAAGTATCTTCTGGTCCCGCAAATCGATGCTCATCGATTTGGTGGCCGCATTGAGGGCAGCCTTGGAAGTGCGATACGCAAACATGCCGCCATCCGCGTTCGCCTCTATAGAACCAAGTATCGAGCTCATGTTGATGATGGCAGCACGGTTCACGCCCATGCCCAGAGCCTCATTGACCAGTGACGCCTTCTTCAGGAGCGGCAAACAGGCTTTGGCCAGCATAATGGGCGACACGGTGTTGGTAAGGAACGTATCGGTCAGATCCTGGTGCTTGGTGGCGCCAAGGCGCACAGACTTGGATGCAATGCCAGCATTGTTGAAGAGCACATTAAGTCCGGCATCTTTGGTAATGTCAGCGATTTCTCCAACCAGCTTTTCGTACTCGTCAAAGTTTTTCAAATCTGCAATAGAAAGCGATTGACTCAAGAGTAGGGTTGTTGATATAATATTGATATATCGATATTTATTTCTTGGTGATGATATATTTTTGGGCGATATTTTTTTCTGATCATGTTATCAATATCGATATTGTCGTCCGCTGTCTTTTATCAGTTTTTCTTATCTTTTGCCGCCACTTGTTTTCTTCACGAAACAATGAGGCTTAAATTTATGCGAATAATAAACGACAGTACATATCTAAGTGACAATTTTGCATTAAAATAGTAAACATTAGTGTTAGCATGACTATTTTAAGTTGATTTAAGAACGCGCCCAGACACTTATATTGATATTATCGATATTTTTTGTCAAAAATATCAAGAAAAATTATATTTTTTCATATCGAATTCTCAACGATATTTTTAGAAATATCAACAATCAAACAGTTAGAGGTGGAGAACTATCGATGGCACTATCGATGGTTAAGCACTCTCGAGCCGCTATCGATGGCAGACCTGCACAATCGATAGCGGTCGATTGTTTATTATGACGTCACAGAAATGCAATATAATAGCTTAGCTAAACAAAATTGTTGATAACGAGTTTTATTTATTTTTAGTTTTATAATATCTAAATTAATATTAGTTGGAATTTTATATAAAAATTTATAATTTTTGGAATTTAACGTTTATATGCTCAAATTAACACACTATCAAAAACTATCGATAGTTCTCCACTTCTACATCATATGTGCAATAGCTTACCAAATTTAAGTACGTGTATATTGGAATGCTTTCTGGCCAGCTCGTTCAGCTCCTAAAAAATCAATATTATTTGAAATATTCATATTAATCGTTGTTTTGTTTTTGTCCATGATTGCATAGGTGGTGCATTTGTGTTTCGAAAAAAAAAAACAAATAGGGGCGCCATAGTTTTGAAACGTTGTTCCCAAATTTTAAAATAAATTTGTGTTGTGTTGTAAAAGATTTAAATATTGCATTTAAATTGTAGGGCCATGACCAATTTTTAGCTTCGAACGGTTGATAGATTGTGGCGGTCGGCCGATAGATTGTGCTTTCCATAACTGGAAAACGAGCAGCAAAGCGACCGTCTGCCGAAAACATAAAAGCAATTGCAAAAAGTTTACCGCTTATTTCGTATTTGCGTTCGCTAGCGAGAGAGTATAGCGCGGAGTAGCTGGTTACTGTCATTCGACGAATTGATTTGATATTTGTGTTGCTGTTGCACTTCCGTATAGTGTTCGTCTTCAATTTAACTGAAAAGTTAACAACAATATTTGGAAATTTGTGCTGATCCTGTTTGTTAGTCTAAAACACTTGCACAAACTGCAAAACATGGCGCCCGTCGAAGGTAAAGGTGAGTAGCAATAGCAATGAAGGTGATGCCAGAAGACTAGAATACATATTAGTCGCTGTCTCTCTCTCTCGTTTGGGATAACTGTTGTTGTTGCAATTTTTAATTATTCGAGTAGTTTCGATGCCAGTGTCGATGATGTCTTTGACAGACAAATGGGCGTGTATGAGTCATCATTATGGCGACTTACTGTGGCCTGCTCCAAGTTGCGGCAAGTTGCAAACAGATGCTGTGGCGGCGCCGGCAGCGAATTGAATGCCTTCACCAGACCCAATCCCAAGCCACGGTTGCAGCCCGTTATTAAAATGGACTTCATCCTGCTGACTGCTGAATGTAATGGCGTTGTTGCTGTAAATTGTTTGAAGCCCACCGAATCACTATTTCGTCACGAAATCTAATCGTGTCTTTGTACTTGAGATTAGGCAACGAGCACAATAAGTGTTGAAGCTTTACAACTGTCACAAGCGGCAAAACTTTCGTACTACATACAATGAGTGGCCACAATAATGTTAAATGCGTTTATCGCGAACGATGTTCTCTTTTTCCTCCACACTATTATTATTATTAGACAAGCGGCCGGTGGCGGCAGCTGACAGAGTTACCAGCTAATCGAAAAAGTAGCAACAATTTTGAATTTCATTTCAATAGGAAGTGAATATGTGACAACCCTGTCAAAGCAACCAACTGTTGCTCTTTCCAGTCTGAAATACTTATGCAAATTATGTTGATTGTTCTTGGTACAACGGATTTTAATTTATTGACCAGGCTACTCGGCGACCCTAAAGCAGCCGTCATCTTCATCGCATTCTCTTTTCATCGCGCATTCGCATTCAAGAGCTCTGCCGCTGTTACGTGGTGAGTGCCGCTGCCAGAGCTTTCCAATCATTCCAAGTGTTTTGCTGCCGCTTGACGACGACGACTTCGCGTTTTTTCTGTCTTTGTTTTCGTTACATAGTTTTTATAACTTTGCTTGGCAGACGCTACGCCATAAACAAATTGTGAATTTGCAATACTTGGAAAGTTCAACTGCGGTTGCAAAATATAATACTATCTTGTGCGAAAAAGGAACGTGCCCTAGGCGTACATACATACATACAAAATGTCGCTCACACTGTGGAATTCAAGATTTTCCATAACTTTGGTTCGCCAGCATTCGACGATATTTACGTCAGCTGCGACAATAACAGCTGCTAATAATTCACACTACACGTTCAATTCAAATTCACAACTACAACAACAACGAAGGAATCTGACAAATATGAAGCCAACAATCCAAAATGGTGCAGAGAAGAGTGGCAACAAACGCAGCTCTCAATCACCGGGCAGAAATGCACGCAACATTAGTCAGCAGGGCCGATCTTCTGTCGAAAGTTCAGCCAGTGACACGGGCATCAATGTGCCGCCCTTTAATCATCCGCACTGCGATAGACAGGCCATGTACCAGCAGCCGGTGCGCAAAGTTAAGACCCTTAGAGGTAAGCCCAGTCTATCGTTGTTTTCGTTATTGTAAATCGATCACTTTTCACAAATCAGTTGGCAACGCGATAAGCCACAATGGCGGCTTTTATTCTTCTTTTTGTTTCCATCAACTTTACTGTATGTATCCGTATCTCTCTCAACTTACACTTTCCTAGCTATGTACATATGTATGTACGTTTGTTATGCAATAACTATTGTTAAGCGGCTCGCGCTTCTACGCACGTACCTATCCTCATACTTATCGAATTTCATTTGGTTTTTGCCGGCTTTTGCTTGTGTTACATATAGCCCAAAGGTAATTTTCGCACTGTCATGATTATACCGATAGGGTGGAAGGGGGGGGAGCAGGTGGTGCTAGGGCAACAAATAATGTACATATATAAACAACTTTCCAACATTTATGGTTGTTAGACTGGTAATTTCACAAGATAACAAAAATGTTAATTTATCCACTGATGTAGGAATGAAATGTTCGAGAATAATATCTTGGTATATTGTATTGTACATCTCTCAATGCTTATCTTCTAATAATAGATTGCGTCATCATCATCATCATGATGATCATCGTCATCATCACAACGTCATTGTGAATGGCGAAATGCCATCGTGACTTGCTATGCCCTTGCATAGGGATCGTCTTATTGCAAAGTACATACACTTGATCGAAACAACTAAATAAAAGGGGGTGGTAACTGTTTATCTACAGTTTGTCAAGTGATTGTTTTGACAAAGAAACAAATGCACATACTATATGTGGTTTTTATTCTCAAAAATTAAAAGAAAAAAAAAACCCAATCGGTCTTATTATTTATTTTTTAAATTCCCATTTTAAATACAAGGACAGTTTTTTTTTATATGGGCTATTCCAGCATTGCGGATGTTGCACTTGCGCGCTTATTGTCATGCTTAAACTGATACCGTTTAGTTCGGTAAATTTTAAGGAAATTCTCCGGTAAATGCAGATCTTTGGAAGTAACAGCCTTACCGTTTATAAAAAAAGTTAAGCTGGCTTAAAGTTCCGTTGCGGCCGTTACAAAAAACAGAAGTAGTTTTGAAACAAAAAATATCCAATCATAAAAAATTATTTGGCATATCTGACCATATTAATCCAGTTAAAATAATAATGATAAGTCTCGTTAAATACAAATTTTATTTTTGTCTGTTGCAGACAAAGTATTTTAACAAATCTAAAGTTAAATCTACTCATAATTTCAACTTACTTAATGGTCAGTTTAGCATCAATGGAAAAGTGATATAAATACCGTTTGAATGATACAAAACTTTCCTTAACCCATTAAGTACCCATTGAAAATTTTACATTTTTATAAAAGTCTTCTATTTTGACTTCTTTCCTCGGTCTTAAGCAAAAATTGTTTTGATGCGAAAAGTTTTTCTAAACAATTCTAATAGTGGCTGCAAAAATCTGAAAAATGTCTTCGCTAGTATTTTTTATGATGTATAATAGTTTTTAAACTTAACGATAGTTTGACCAAGATGTATGCAAATTATGGTAAATGAAAAGATATTTCTTTTTATTGAATACAGTTACTGTTGAATATATCGAAACAATAACCACTATGATTTTCATGATCCATATTCGTAGCGTAAATTCCAATACAAGTTATATTCATTCATATTAATGTGATAAGGCTTTTATTGTTTCCTTAATTAAGTTTTACGAATAGAGATTTGCGCTTATCGCAAAACCTTCCCTTCCATGTGGACTTTTAGTTCTTTTGACCCGCACTACATGCTGTGGTTTTGTTTTTTAAGCTGATTGAATTAAAATTAAAGTGGAGCTGCCACTTATGGTATTTACTTCTCAAGTTCCCATTAATGTGTCAGCCTTAAGTAGGAGTTAATTTTGTACTCTGTTGAGATTAAAACAAAAGCAAAACGGAAATATGAGAACTACTCATATTTGGCTGATATGCAAATACAGTTGAACTTTTATAACTCGAATTTCTCTCAAACTCGAGCTTAATAAGTGGCAGTAACATTAATAAACTTAAGAAAAAGAACTCTATAAGTCTAATATATCAATAACTCGAACCTTTTCTTTGGATCAGCGGTGGGCACTAAATTTGAATTCGGGAGCACTACAACAACGAGTCTTTTGTGCGACTTCACGGCGCCGAATAGGCAGAAATAAAGTTGGGAGCAGCCGCTAGCTCCCGGAGCCCATGCGTGCCCACCGCTGCTTTGGATAATGGTGATTTGAGTTAGGGAAGTTCGACTGTACTTAGAATACAATCACTTCGGTAAATGTGAATACTCTGTTTTTTATTTATTATGTAATTATCTTTGATATCTTGTTGGACCACAAGAGAATTTAAAATGCATTTTATTTTTAACATTGGATTGGATACTTAGAGACAAGTGGCTTGGTCACCCATCCCCTTCCCTCCCCTGCCCTCCTAGCTATGTGTTGGCCTGCCCCTGTGTAATTTAACACCAACATCATACTATAATCGTGTAATCGTAACCATGGCAAGCGCATTGGGTCAAAGCAAACCGCACGCCAAGGCGGGGCTCAAATGATTGCTCCAGTTTGATTTGCACGTCGAGTCATATGTTTATAATTACCCACTATATCGACAAGGATCGGAACAACGACGCCAACTACAACGACACCGGCAAAGACAACGCGAAGGCGTGACAAGAGCCCTCAGTTGAACCAGAAGTTGCTGGGCAAATGCATCTATTTGAGTTTGTGCCCGCTTCGTTGGCCGAAGCTCAGCCGTCCGAGGGTCGTAGCATTTATCGCTCAGCCTATTTGGATATACGGCTGCGTCAAAAGAAGCCAGAGAAGGAGCTGGGTAGAGAAACTGTCCTCCAACACTAATTAGCATTAATCCATTGCAATGAATCGTGTTCTTAATGCTTTCAATTCTTTATTGTTCATTTTCAGGTAACTATGATTACGATCTGGTTGTGATTGGCGGCGGCTCCGGTGGATTGGCCTGTGCCAAGGAGGCTGTGGCCCATGGGGCACGTGTTGCCTGTCTGGACTTTGTGAAGCCAACACCATCTGGCACCAAATGGGGCGTTGGCGGCACCTGTGTCAATGTCGGTTGCATACCAAAGAAGCTTATGCATCAGGCCTCGCTCCTGGGCGAAGCCGTGCACGAGGCAGCCGCCTATGGCTGGAATGTGGATGATAAAATCAAGCCCGACTGGAGCAAGCTCGTCACCTCGGTGCAGAACCACATTAAGTCAGTCAACTGGGTGACCCGCGTCGATTTGCGCGACAAGTAAGTGACCTCAAACGGGACAATTGCAATAAATGTTGATTTATTCCTCATCTGTGACTATTGCAGAAAAGTCGAGTACATCAATGGCCTGGGCTCCTTTGTGGACTCACACACACTGTCCGCTAAGCTCAAGAGCGGCGATCGCACAATTACCGCTCAGACCTTTGTGATTGCCGTGGGCGGTCGTCCACGCTACCCGGACATCCCCGGTGCCGTCGAATACGGCATCACCAGCGATGACATCTTCAGTCTGGATCGCGAGCCCGGCAAGACGCTTGTTGTGGGCGCCGGCTGTAAGTGCATTTTGATTTCCGTCAGCCCATTTAAGCATTCGATCAATCTTGGCAAAGACAATTGAGATTAAGAGCATCATTGTCAAAATCATAGTTTCCGATTTAATAATATGCTCCTCTTGCAATTATCAATTTTCCATTGTGCCATTGCATCAATATTAATATTACCTTTGTATTTTATTTTAGACATCGGTCTGGAGTGCGCTGGCTTCTTGAAGGGTCTCGGCTACGAACCCACTGTGATGGTGCGTTCAATTATCCTGCGCGGTTTTGATCAACAAATGGCCGACCTGGTAGCCGCCTCCATGGAGGAACGTGGCATTCCGTTCTTGCGAAAGTCGGTACCCCTGTCCGTTGAGAAGCAACCCGATGGCAAGCTGCTGGTGAAGTACGAGAATACGGAGACGGGCGTGATAGACAGCGATGTCTTTGATACAGTTCTGTGGGCTATTGGCCGCAAGGGTCTTGTTGAAGATCTGAACCTGCAGAATGCCGGTGTGATGACGCAGAAGGACAAGATCCCGGTTGATAGCGAGGAGACGACCAATGTGCCGCACATTTATGCTGTTGGTGATATTATCTATGGCAAGCCGGAGCTAACGCCAGTCGCAGTCCTGGCCGGTCGCCTGTTGGCGCGTCGTCTCTATGCGGAGTCGGATCTGCGTATGGACTATGCTGATGTGGCCACCACTGTGTTTACCCCACTTGAGTACGCATGCGTCGGTCTCAGCGAGGAGGATGCCGTTAAGGCATACGGTGCCGATGAGATCGAGGTATTCCACGGCTATTACAAACCCACGGAGTTCTTCATTCCCCAGAAGAGCGTTCGCTATTGCTATGTCAAGGCTGTCGCTCAGCGGACTGGCGATCAGCGTGTCTATGGCCTGCATTATCTGGGCCCAGTGGCTGGTGAGGTTATTCAAGGCTTTGCTGCCGCCATCAAGTCGGGTTTGACCATTCCCACGCTGATGAACACGGTGGGCATCCATCCAACCACCGCGGAGGAGTTTACCCGTCTCAGCATCACCAAGCGCTCTGGCTTGGACCCCACACCCGCCAGCTGCTGCAGCTAAACGGGGAGCTCCCATCTCAACGCATTGCCCTACCCAACACGCCCAAGAAACCAAACACAAATCTAAACAAAACATGCCCCAACTGGAAGTCACCAACGAATTAGAGAGTTGCCGCGTTTTTAGCGATAGAATTTAAAGTTTTTATTTAGTTTCGATAGAATCACACAATACAATATACATATACACAATACACACGCATACAATAGCTGAGTTAATGCACAGAAAGGCGATAACATGGGCAGGACTGTGACTTCAGTCGAACTGGAGAGCGTACGTGGAGCGTCTACGAGAAGAAGGGTCTTAGCCCTTTTCAACTCTGCCTCCTGCCTCTGCGTGCGGCATTCACTCAAAATTACGAAATTATGTTACGTGAGATAAAAACAAAAAAATATGAATGAATAAATCTGTATTTTTATGGTAGAAAAATATAATTTTTCACCCACATAGAACAATTTTGTGTATATTAATATGATCGGTTCATTTGATAACTGCTATTTACTGTGGACCGGAAACATATTCATACTTAACTAAATACTAGTGAACGGTGCTACAAACGAGCATACTCGACTGTCGGAGACCCCGTACTTACCATGGAAAAGCAAACACTGTTTAAAATAATATATAAATCGCTATTGGTCCGGATATCTTAAACAACAAATAGGTTTTTCATACTAACACTTAATATTCGACTGATCGTTCTATGACAGCTATATGATATAGTGGTCCGATCCAAAATCTAAATCAAACTCGATCTACTTGCAGTACAGACGAACCTACATACAGAGTTTGGAGTTTTTAGCTCTTTTAGTATCTGAGATCTAGGCGCTCTTACAGACGGACATGGCTATATCGACTCGGCTGTTGATGCTGATTAAGAATATATGTACTTTATGGGGTCTGCCACGCCTCCTTCTGCCTGTTACGCACACCACCCTTCAGATTACAATAAATTTAAATTATCCTTAACAAAAGTTATAAAGGTTATTAAATTTTTCGAGTCCCAAAGAGTTAGTTTGCAGCTAGTGGGAGACAGAATGTGGCATCCTCAAGTTGCGTACTGAAAACTCATGAAGATCATTTTAGAGAAACTTTAAATTTGTACATCCTGAAAAAAAAAGTAACGGAATTTTATAGCTTGATTCGGTAACAGGTGTGAGATTTCTAAGGAAATAGTTAATCATGCAATTGGATCTTTATGAATGTTTTAGTCCAGCGGTGGGCACGAAATCTGAATTCGTTATCACCCGCTGGCTCCCGGAGCCATTGCGTGCCCACCGCTATTTTATTCTATTGATAATCCATAGATAACAAAGGAAATCAATCAAGTACGCCGCATCCAAGTAACTCATCTGCTTATTAAGCATTAATTAGAATGCAATGAACATACTTAAAAGCGAGATAGACAATGCAACCAGATAGTATATGAGTATTAGGGTGGGTCTATTTGTATGGACTAAAAAAATTAGCCAAGTCGTTGTCAAAATCTTAATCTACGACGCTGTTACAAAACACGTAAAAAATACATATAAAATGGTACAAAATTTGCTGGTACAAAATACGTACAAAATACATATAAAATGGTACAAAATTTGTATGTATTTTGTAAGTATTTTGTACCAGCGCTCTGTTCGTTTCACCGATGTTGGTGGCAAACATCTGTAACTTTTGAACTGGGTGAGATATCGGGTTGAAACTTGAACTATATATTCTCAATACTTCAAAGCATTTTTTGATACAAAAATAAGAGTGGGTGTGGCACTAAAAAGGGCATAAGTTAACGGTCAAATGCAAATCAATGCCATTTTTTATAATTTAATTTTTTTAAATGTAAAAGAAATTATAAAAATAAAATTTAATTTTTACATTTTTAATATTTTTGAAAAAATCTTAAGTAAAACAAAACATTTTTTTTGCTCTCACTAAGGTATCTAAGCGTGTTTAAAATGACACAAAATACGAAAAGTTTCTCGAGCAAAATCGGAAGCTCGAAATTGATTTTAGACCCATGGTTTCTTGGGCAAACCTTAGAATTCGTCGTAGATTACGATATTGACAACCGCTTGGCAGTGAAAAAAATTGACCCACCCTAATGAGCAGGCTAAACTACAGAACTCGTGATGATAAACTTTGATACAAGTATGTATTTTAAGTATTGTATTTTCTATTTCACGTTTATTTTGCGTTTAAGTTTTTGTTTTTTCTTTTTCCTAAATTTGTATTGTATAATTGTTGGCTTTCAACAAAATGACATTTACAAACTGCTCTGCGCCTGCTCCATATATATTTTGAATAGCATCTTTTGGATTCACTTGTCTCGCCTGCTCGGTTGAATTTGAGTTGAGTAAATAGCAAAAATCGAAGAGCAAAAGGACAAGATACCATTAAAAAAAAACAACATTAATTATTTAATATTTATGTTATATCATCAGATCAGAGTAGAGGCCGCATCCACATCCGTTTAGATGGCTGCGCTCTGCTTGGCCGCCTCGTCCTGTCGCTGCTGCTTGTTGACCGCGGATATACACTTGGCCATGGTTGGCGAAGCACGTGATATGGCGTCGGTCATGAAATAATCGCGCAGTTCCTTTAGCTTAACATCGATGGCGCCGCCGCTGATCGATTTGCTCTGCATTAAATGCATGAGAGGATTAGTAACTTGGCTACGTTCGGTTGGAGGAACTTACGGGTGTTGTCTTTGCGCTCGCTTCGCTGTTGTCCGACGGCACGAGCTCGCCGAAACGCGTCAGATGTGGCGCAATATCGTCGAGACGCGTACGCAGCTCATCGAGTGTGTCATAAGCCAATGGTTTGCCCATTATCTCGGACAGAGCGCGCAAAATCTTCCAATCTTCGCGTGCCATGCCTGGTGGCGAGACGCCCGGCAATGTTTGCTGTGATCTGCCCTCGGTATTAACATAGATTGCCTGCTTCTCGGTATATGCAGCTCCAGGGAGCACAACGTCGGCTATGGACGCACCATTGTCACCATGGGACCCAATGTACACAACACAGCAGTCCTTGGGCAGCTGATCGCGGCTCAATTTACCAGAATCGGCGTTCAGCAGGAACAACACCTTTGGCTGTCCTTGCAACACACGCTGCAGGCCCGGTTGGTAGCCCACATCAAAGGCGCCCACCTGGGCAGCACTGTTGTGCAAGACATTGAAGGGATTCCAATCCTGTCCAATGGATAGGTGATGACAGGTCAATTATAAAACGAAATGTATACAATGGGAATTGCACTCACCGGCTTCTTTAACTTCTGACAGTACTCGGAAATGGTGGCATGAATGGCGGCACCATCGGGACGCTCTAGAAGATCAGCGCCAATGATAATCGCTGGCTTCTTAGCACCCTCCAGCACCTTGGAGAAGGCGTGAGAGCCGCTGCAGACATCCTTGACGAGGCTGGCATCGGTGCCCAAATGTTCATGCTCGTAGGATAAATCCACGTTGGGACCAATCGAGGCAATCTGCAGCTCATTGTGTACGTAAGCCTTGCGCAGACGTGTGTTGACCAGCGGTGCCTCGTAGCGCGGATTCGTGCCCACGAGAAGTACAGCATCAGCCTGTTCCAGACCTTTAAATAAGGACCAAGGGATTAAACGATTGACTCGTAGATTGAGGGGCACTTACCCGCAATGGTGCTGTTCAGCAGATAGCTGGAGCGCACATCGATGCCGCTGCCCTTGATGAAGTCCTGTTCGGTGACAAGGTTCTCACCGCCCAAGCGATTGACCAGATCCTTGAGTGCCACCATTGCCTCCACATCGGCCAGTTGGCCGGCAACACCAGCAATCTGGCCATTGGCTTTTTTCAGAGCCTTGGCCACAGCAATGAGAGCGCCCTCCCATTCGACAGCCTGCAGCTCACCGTTTGGCATGCGCACCATGGGCGCCACAAGACGTTGCCGCTTCAGGCCATCGCAGGCGAAACGCGACTTGTCCGCCAGCCACTCCTCGTTGACATCCTCGTTCTCGCGCGGCAGGATGCGCAACACCTCGTTGGTGCGGGTGCTCACCACGATGTTGCTGCCAACGGCATCGAGCACATCGATGCTGCTCACTTTGCGGATCTCCCACGGGCGAGCCACAAAGCTGTACGGTTTGTTGGTGAGCGCGCCGACGGGACACAGATCGATCACATTGCCCGAGAGCTCGGTAAGGAAGAGCTTCTCCACGTAGGTGCCAATTTGCATGTCATTGCCGCGTCCAGTGGTTCCCAAATCATCGACACCGGCTATTTCGGAAGCAAAGCGCACGCAGCGTGTGCAGTGAATGCAGCGGGTCATAATTGTCTTGACCAGCGGACCAATATCCTTATCCTCCACAGCACTAAAACAATGGCAGCGTAATGATTTCATTTAAAATTCAGCCTGGATTTGACGCTTACCGCTTGCCCGTGTAATTAATATCCGTGAAGCGTGAGCGATCGGAGCCAAAGGCCATAGCTTGATCCTGCAGATCGCATTCACCGCCCTGGTCGCAAATTGGGCAATCGAGCGGATGATTCATGAGCAGAAACTCCATGACGCCCTCGCGCGCCTTGCGGGTCAAGTCGGAGTTGGTTTTGATGCGCCATCCCTTCATGACGGGCATGGCACAGGCGGCCACTGGCTTTGGTGACTTCTCCACCTCCACCAGGCACATGCGGCAATTGCCGGCGACGGCCAAACGCTCATGATAACAGAAGCGTGGAATTTCCACACCAACTTCAGCCGCAGCCTGTACAGGATTACAAACAGATTATGGATTTGAATATGTGCACGCACGGATGATATTGTGAGTGATATTATGCAAATGCCTGCTAACCTGGAGCACTGTGGTGCCGGGCAAAACCTTGACGGGAATATCATCGACAAACACTTCGATCTTCTCGGGCGCCTTGGCCGGTGTTTGGGCCACGACGGCGCTGGTGCGCACTGCTCGGCTGGCGATCTGATGTGTGGGTGAGCCGAGGGCGCCCAGCGCCTTCACTAGCGGTGCACGTATCATATTTTCTGCAGCAAATCAATTGACAAACGGGCGACAACATCAACTTTACTGACAATTACATAAGTTGCAAGCAGGCCAAGCAGACACTTTCGACTATTTATCGATTTGTTGCTGCCAGTTGAAGCTGGCAAGTCGTCTATGCTTAATAATTGATCTTGCTTGTTTTGGTGTCAACCAACATAAACAAAACTTACCGATATGCTGGAAAATATTTAGCAGCGCTACAAAAATTTTTAATGCCGAGCAGACAACTTTTTTTTATATCGCTTTTGACAGTCGTCGCACTGTAACTGTGCGCAGGGCTGCCAACTGTTTGGTTGACAGCTGTCTTAATGCGCGGCGCATTTGAAACAGCAAAAATTGAGCAAGCTTAATTAAAATATACCATTTAAACTGTGTACTAAATAAGCTATGCAAATACTCTTAATAAATTACTTTAATAATTATAAATAAATAATATACATTTTATCTATGCACATTGGTAACATTATTTTATTAACAGGGATAACAATGGAAGGTGCGTACTTAGCTTAATTATAAGTCGCATTGTATTTGTATCATTTGCAGCCCTGTACTTATAAGCGACATCTGGCAACGCTTTACTGCACAGCTGTTTGTGGTTTGTTTACTTATTTTGTGCCAGCTGCCATTCACATGTCGCCGGCAACGTGTGCAAAACAAATTCAAATTTTATTTTCAAATTAGGATTGAATTGTTCCTGTCCAAAAACAATAAGCAATAATTAATTTTACCGGGCCACACAGTGTGACACACACATTTCATTCAGTTGCAGTTGAGCTGCAGTCATTACTTATTGTTGGCGCCACACACACACATGCATATGTGCATTCATATTTATGTAAATACATACAAAGCTGGGCAACGCATTTGGCGTCACACGGATGAGACTGCGGCGCCACAAATGAGATCTGTTGATTAGACATCCGACATGAGAGTCACGCGAAAAACACACACAAATAAACGATAGCAAGGATGATGATCATAATAATGATGATAATGACGCTTGGGAGGTAGCCATAAGTCGAGAGTGTGTGTGTGAAAACGCACGATTTGTGCCAAGTCTGTCGTCAGTCGTCTGCTGGCTGTTAATCAGATAAAAATATATTATGACGTACCAGACCGACTTTTCATTGTTAATTGAGCAGCGTTGGCGGCGCGCATCACCGACAAAAACCTTCTTTCTGACAAAGTCTGATCTGACCGAACCCGGCCCTGAATGATTCGAGATTGAGACGTGCTTGATATCTGTTGCCATCAGTAGCAACGACGCGTCGCACAGTGGGGCCATTGCTTATTTTGCTTTGCAAAAATCGTACCTTTTAAACCACATCAGATAATCAATTGATTTAAAAATCCAAAATTTTAAGGGTCTTGGCATTACATATATGGGCATTTCCATAGAAATGTCAACCGAGGCCAAAAACGCAAAATTTATCAAATACTCTTTTAATATATTTTTGCCCATTTTCTTAAAAATTGTTTTCCACAATGGACCGTTTGTATTCTATCGAGTACACTAAGTAAGATAGTAATATTGCAGCATAAACGATTTTAATTCATGGAGATATATTTAATTAATAATATGTTTAATTTTAAACAAGTCTTTTCGAGCTGATTTCGATACATAATTTAAAAAAAAAAAGAGAGACAGAAGTAATATAAATATATTGTGGAACAAATTGTCGCATGCGACTTATCGCATCACAATATTCGTTCACGTTTTGCCGAAATCAGCGTTAGAGCTGGTCGCCGAAAAAACGACTTCTATTTGAGTCAATTGCGAATGTCTTGGTTTTTTTTAATTATGTTGAAAACGAACTGTTTCCCAAAATCAACCTTATCACCAATTATAATGCTAATCAAGACCTATAAGGTTCCCCCTTTGTCGCGTCAAAATAATGTGTTGGCATATGGGCATTTCCAAACTCGCGCACGGGCCATTCGTACACATTCAAAGTAAAAAAACGGTAAAAAGGAAACGATTTTTTTTTCTGAAGAAGGGCTTAACATATAGCATTTGATTAGCTCTTTCATTGGTGCAAAGATTGATTTTGGGTAATTTAAAATTTTTAAGATAGATAAGATAAACAAAATTCAAGTGATTCGCACGGGACACGAAACGGAAGTGACTTGTGAGGTCAACCAATTCAAACGCCAATTTCAGCAAATCCAGAGGCAATATTTTAATGCAACTTATTTTTAACTCTTGTGCATTGATGCCTCTTAAAAATGGTTATGATTTTTTTCAAATATGACTTGCACTTTTTTTTTAATTCAATTTGACGTAAATTCGCACGGGACATCGCGCACGTTACATTTTTTACCATCACTATTTTTATGTTGTTTCTGTTTCTCTATTTTAAATTATATTTCGAAAACAGCTCGAAATACTTTATTAAATTAAACTTTCAATATATTTCTTTTAATTAAAATGGTTTATGTTACAATCTTACTGTCCTACTTAGTAAAATCGTTAATATACAAGCGGTCCATTTTGAAAGTAAATTTTCAGGAAAATGGGCAAAATTAAAGAAAAATTTAATTTATTCCAATGTAGAATCTCTAAGTTCATCCTATTGAATTTCTTCTAGTGTATATTGCTTAAATAAATAACTTGAATACATTTTTGGAAGCAAATTTCATAAGATGTGAGTTTCTGATAAATTTTACGTTTTTGGCCGCGGTGGACCTTTCTGTGGAAATGCCCATATGTTTTTACTTCATTTTGAATGCGTACGAATGACGCATTCGACATCAGAGAATTACCCATATGCCATTTAAATTATTCGATTATCTCATTTCGTTCAAAAGTTACGATTTTTGTCAACCAAACCCCACTGTGCGGCTTTAGCGGCGATGCTGCGTCGCGTCTAGGCTGGCGTCTGCTTGCTGTCGCGTCGCTTAGCGTCGCGCCTCCCGTGCATTGCTCTTATCTTGTATCTTGTATCTCAGTTTGTACATACGAGTATTGTTGTTGCTGTCGTTTCTCCTTTACATTATCGCATTTGTATCTGCTGCTCATGTACGATTCTTATTGTTGTTGCTGTTGCTGCCACGCTCCAGCTCCCAGGTACATATGTATGTAGCTCCAGACGTGTCGCCACAATTTGCCGCCATTGCTGCATGGCGCCTAAAAATCAAACGGGGCGCCATACAACAAATTTTTAAAAATAACGTGCAACAACGCCGACGCCAACGTCGACTTTGAAAGCGACGTCGTCGTCGTCGTTGACGTCCACTAATAATAATGGTATTCCGCAAAGCGTTTTAGATTTGGTTTGAATTATTTTTAACCAAATCTAAATCAGTTGACGGAGCGATCATTTTTGTACACTGATTAGTTTTAGATTTCGTGAACAGCTGACAACTAAAAAGTATAAAAAAGGGCGTAATTGCACAAAATCGAATGCCGAAAGACAGCCAGAAAAGGAAACTTATGAACGTAATAAACGAAAGTTTACTAATCGAATATGTTTTTATTGAATAGTCGCAGATTTCCAATGTAAACAAAAACCATATGTCAGACAGTTTTCAGTTGAAACCAAATCGAAATCAAAACGAAATCAGCCTCAGAGCCGATTTCACGTAATCAATTAGTAAGACCACATCTTTTCCTGATTTGCTTTCCGGAATACCATTAATGTGATTTCTTCTTGTGGCTATTTTTGTGCTCTCGGGCGCATGGTTAATGATGCTCTCCTGCTCTTGGACAGACTCGAACTCAACTCGATTCACCTTGTCCCCGACTGGATTCGATTGGCGTCGTCTGGAGCATGATGAAACTATAACAAGGTGATTTATTCGCTCGGCGTCCCCTCTTTTTCGGGGCCACACCGAACAAAACGAAAATGAGTGAAGAGGAAAGAAAACTAAACAAAACAAGTTTACTATATACATATGTACATATATATCTTTCTATCTATCATCGCCCCGAAAGAGTGCGAATACATCACCTTGTTATAATTTCATCATGGTCTGGAGTTTTTACAATGTGATAATTTTAAACAATTTACTCCCCATTTTATGCTGCCGGCGATTGTGTTTTCCTGTGCGCTTAACGGTGTCGTCCTTGATGTGCTACAATAACTGAGGATCGAACGGCGCCGCCTCGTCGTCGTCGTCGTTTGTGGCAGTTTCTAGAACACAACACAAGACGATAGCACATCAATTTCTGCGCTTCTCTAGTCATGAGATACATATGTATGTATGTACAGTGAATCACTAATGTATTCATACACCCTAACTTTGCCAAATTTTTGTATAATAAAACAGATTTGATGCAGATTTCTTAATTTTATCGTATATTTACTTAAATTCCTTTTGAATGTTACCAATGATTCCTTAACCTATTAAGTACCCATTGAAAATGTTGAATTTTTGCAAATGTCTCCTTTTTAATCGTTTATCCTCGATTTAAAAAAATTTGATACAAAATATTCTTCAAGAAATTCTAAGAAAGACTGCAGAAAAAAATTTTAAAAAATCTCTTCGCTAGTATTTTTTATGATTTCTTGAAAATAGCTAAAAATGCCACTTTTTGTATAAAAAGGAGAAAAAAAAGGGGATATCATAGTAATTTTTAGCAATTTTCAAAAAAACATAAGAAATACTAGCGAAGAGGCTTTTCTTGCACTCACTCTTAGAATTGTTTGAAGAATTTTTCTGCATGAAATTATTTTTTAAAATGGAGGATAAAAGTTGAAAAAGTAGACTTTTACAAATATTCAAAACTTTCCGTGGGTACTTAATGGGTTAACGAAATTTTTGTATCATTAAAACGGAATTTAAATGAATAGAAGATTAAATCAAGAAATCTGCACCAAATCTTTTTGGTTATACAAAAATCTGACTAAGTTAGGGTGTATGAAGACGTTAGTGGTCCACTGTATGCATGATATGATTATAATTATATGGCAAGCAGTCGGTTCGCTGATAGCGACACGCATGGCAACAACAACAGCAACAACTACAACTATGACTACTCCCGGTTTTCATAGCCAAATGATGACAATGCTGATAATGGACCAGAGACAGCGACAGAGAGAGGGTCACTGGCGCTGCAGTCGCATTTCCCTTTGGAGGGAATTCGCTGGGGGTCACATGCCGCTGACGCGGCAGCAAGACGCCGCAGCAGCTTCATTGAGGCAGCGCCGCTGCTGTCGCTGCCGTCAGCAATTTGATTGTAAAAGCTGCGCTGTGTTGTGGAGCTGGCGTCTCACGACAGCGAACGCGACGACGACGACGACGACGACGACAAGAATAACAACAGCGAGTAAAGCCATGATGGAATAACTATGAGGTGATCTCGTAGTCAAAAAGTAGGGCTTTAACTATACTGTATTTGACGGGCGGGGCGATGCATAATAGATCATAAATTAATTTAAAAAAGCCATGTTTTATAGCATTCTGTTATTATATTTCTATCTTCTCTTTTAATTTAGAAATAAAATAAAAGTTTGCTAAAAAACACTACCATACTTTTTATTTTTACTTTAAAACAGGGGTGCCCAAAGCTGCCAAATACAAGAAATCACACGCATACTTGCAACGAATTTTTTTTTTTTATTTCAATGTGTACACAGAAAAAAAAAATTAGAAACATGTTTCTTCAAAAAGTCACACGCATCACATGTTTGAAAGCGAAGACATGTGTTTCTTTTCCAGTGTACATAAAACGATAAGACAACAACAAATTCCATTCGGATTAGCAAAAGATAACGGACGCAATGCAATTGTTTTGGTTTTGCCTGCACCGAAAATGGATGTAAAGCAACAAGGAAAAAGTTGTTCTTCTTTTTCTGCAAGTTGTTTGTGTAAAATTCAATGTGCAAGAATTTCTTACCTATGTGTATTCTGTTTTACTTCCCATATCCCATGTACATTACAAAAACAGATGTGCATTGTGTGCATAGGCGATGGGCACCCCTGCTTTAAAATTTTGATATTCAACTTTGTCCGTTTTTAATGAACTAATTCTGGCAATACTGATGCTGTTAAGTATCAATGGCAACCTTAGCCAGGGCTGCAAAAGTACATTTGCCCCCAGAATCCTTATGGGAATTAACTTCAACCCAAAATTTTGTAGCGCTGTTATGCCATTTTACGAAGTGAATTTTTTTATATTGGCTTTTAATTTTCCCTATATTTGGCATTTACAAAAAAAATCTGAAAAAAGCATTTCAACACAAAAAAAAGGTAGAATTCCCGCGGCCCGCTGTTTTCAATTTTTCTAGCAAATGGCCTTTGAAAAAAGCGAATCTGGTACCAGTGGATTCGGCAGCCGACGAGATCACCTTATACTTATTGCATCATGGAGTAAAGCGACGCGTTGCGATCGCGCGTTCGCTTCGTTGTCGTTCGTTCGTTCGTGTTTGTGTTTATCTCATTCGGCCGACACTCGTTCGGCTCTTTGGGCTCCGGCTTTGGCTGTTTGTGTGTGTGTGTGTGTGTGCTTGTGTCTGTGCCTGTATTACTGGCACTGTTACTAGCATTGGGCTCCCCAATCTTTCCTTCAAATAAAACCAGTGCCCGCTTGCAATTTTCACTTAGTTTGAGTCCGAACGGCGACTGCGCCGGCGTGTCCGTATGTGTGTGTGTGTGTGTGAGTGTGTGCTTGCGTGTGTAAATGTGTGCACAATCAGATCGAACCAATTCGATTCTCATTGAATTGAAATTAAACCTGATTCGATAAACAAACGGCGAACGCGCGCCAAACTTATTATTGTTTAGATTTCAATTTGTAATCTCGTACTTTTAATTTGATTGTGCTTTATATCAGAAAAGTGCGTATAGTGCGTATGACCAACAACAACTCAAGTTTAAGAACGGAAGCAGAAGCCAATTCAAAGTCGAAATTCCTATAATTTCTATTTTTTTTCTGTGTTTTTTGTTGTATTGTTTTGTGTTGTGTTGTGTTGTGTTGTGCGAATCTGACGAATTGGACGCCCCGAATTGACGTCGTTACCCGCAGCATTTACCTGACATCATCTTAACTTCATAATTAGAAGAATCATTATCATTATCGTCGTCGTCACCATAATTATAAACAGCGGCGAAGCGTCGTCGGCACTTGCGGTTAACGTCTTTACGGGCTTCATTCAGAGCAAAATTACCAAAACCAAAAACGAAAACAAAAACAAAAACAAACACAGGCAAAGAGGTAACAACAAACGCGGTATTTTACTGAGTGAGTATATATGTACATACATATGTACATATGTATGGGTGTATCTTAAGTACATGTTAGAAAACACACAGTCACTCACAGAAATCAATTGCAATAAAAACCCTTTTTCTATGAAAAACGGTTGAGATTTGATCAAACTATAAGCTTAACAATGGCAGGTAACTTTGACATAATGCCTGATTACTAATCTTTGCATTTAGAAATTCCCTAATATCAAAAACGACAAGTTTTTGTACTGATTTCTTAAGCACTGCAAAAATTTATCATTTAGTAGACTGATTTTTTTTTATTTTTAAATTGTAATCTCAAGTAAATGAGCGATAACTGATTGAAAAATCGGTCATAAAAAACATGCATTTTCATTATATGAAATTTTGAAGCTTACTTATTTTATACTGAAGCCAAAGATAAAATAATTTGACTCCTTAAGATGAATAGTTTATTCGATCCGTAGATGAAACCCATATCAAAAATCCATAATTTTAATTAGTAATTATTAGTTGTTGATATTTGATTTACATACTCTACATCAGCGGTGGGCACGAAATCTGAATTCGTGAGCAGCCGCTAGCTCCCGGAGCCCATGCCCAGCGCTGCTCTACATATGTACATCAATTAACAGTTTAGGGTTGAGTGTATGAGCCGAAGTATATTTATTTGTTTTGCTATATATTCGTGATCTGACTATTTTCAGTTATTTATCTTTTTTTAATTTCTTTATTTTTATTTTGTTGGTTGTTTCTTGTTGCCACTCCGGCAAAACAGAAGCCATATATTAAGCTAATTTCCTGTGTGATCTCAGCCAGATCACACACACACACACACACACGCACACACACACACACACACACACACACACACTCAAGCGAACGATACCAATACTTGCAGATACACATATTTATCTGAGAGATACACAAAGCCAGGCGAGCTAAATAAATGCCACAAGCAGCTCCCAAAAATGGTCAAAATAAGCGCGCGGCGCATGTTTTGGCCAAAGGCAACAACAATGTATGAGGCACAACAAATCAAAGCAAATTAAATGATTTGTTATAACGTACTTTTTATTAATATTATTTTTGTTTGGAGTGCACTGTCCGTTTTTCTCTCTGTTTCTCTTGCACTTCTGCTCTTCCTTCTCTGTCACTCGCTCTGTCTGTCTGTCTGACGATTCGTGGCCATCCCAAGAAACGCCTGTGCGAAATTTATGGCCTGCATTTGTTGTACAACAAGAAGCTGGAGTCAGAGCGCCAGAACGAGATCGAGAGAAAGAGACACAAAATGAGCTGAAAAAAAAACCAAAAAAAAAAATAAAACAAAAACAAAACGACTTCGCCATAAAAAATACATTTTCGGCCCACATGCGATGAAACCGACGCGGAGACGCCCGCCACTAAAGATATTAAAATATGCCTCGAGACGGCGACAACATACATACATACATACATACATACATATGTATCGTTGGAGTTACATGCGATCTGGACAGCCAACAGTGCAGACCCCGCTACACCCCTCCCCGCGTCAGCCCCTCGTCGACTGCTAGCCGTTAGTCGTTCCGCGTTTTACGTTAAAAGTTTCATTTCATTCATAAAAATAAAAACTGTGTGTGTCGACTTGGGTGTATGCGTGTGTATGTACATATCAGTGTGTGTGTGTGTGAGTATGTGTGTGCCTCAATGAATCTACAACGCATGAATGAAAAATATATGAATGAAGCTCCGACAATGGGAGTCTCGGCTGGTAGGCGTACAAATTGCTTTGGTTTCGTCTTTGACTCGCTTCAAGTGAAATTTTTTAATGCCCAGCCCCCTTCATTTATGCTAGCATAGATTTTGTTTTTTTGGTTTTTGCCATTTTTCTTCATGAAATGGTCTGGCCATATGGTTTGTGGGCAGATGACCCCACTTACATATGCATATCCACATACATATATCTAGAATTGAGCACTAACAAATCAAAATACTCTTCTCGTATACTCGCATTAAACCCAAGTCGATTTTCAAGAGATTTCTCAATCGAAATGAATGTGAATGTTGTTGAGTATTTACTAAAAATTTCACTAAATTTCTAAGTTTCTACTGCTTTCAAATGGCTTGAAAAAACAATGGATCTTTGTTCAATTGATCAGCTATTAATTTAATTAATAGATGATGATCAAAAATTAACAACATCTTCTGTAAGTATTTTGTATTACAACTTTTGCTGAATTGATGACTGTCACAAAGTAGAAGATACTACATATATAAATCTAAAGGACTTTGACGATTTTTAATAACACTTTATTTATGTCTAAAAAAAAGTGTTTGATAACATTTGAAAATTTGTTTAACATTAAATCATTTGTTCACCAGAACACATCGACAAATTTTGTGATTATGATGACTGAAAATTCATCACCAAAATAGAAATTCTCTGATTGTGATGCTTTGTTATCGATACAACAAATCGTAATCAACAGAACACAAGATTTGAAAATAAATAGGACAAAGTTAAAAAAAACCATATTATTAATATTAAATTGGTTGTCTTAAAAAAAAAATGCAAAGAAGAAGTTGGAATCTGCGTATTTTTAAGGAATTAAACTTTTTTATAAATAAATATTCAATGTGCATACAGTATTGGCCTAGTTATTGATTAATTATTTTAAATGTGGCCTTTTGCTGTGTTCATTCCTATTACATTAAGCATTTTGCGCCAAATTGTTTTGAATTATGACAATAAAATAAAAGTTAACTTTGATTTGTGTTACATGATTAGTGATTGATTAGTTCTGGTGAACACTGTCAATGTCTAATTCGAAACTGTGCATTAAGTAAAATTTATATGTACTTGCATGTATGCACGGCCCTAACATCTATATAAGTTTTCGATCGAATTTTTAAGAATTATAAAATAGAATTAAATTCTGAGAAATAAACTAGTTACTTTAAGCTTTTATTCAAATTATTATACCCAATTAACACTGAGAAATTTTAATTGCTCTTTGTTGAATAATAAGTTGAAATAGAAATTTGTGTGAACCTCTGCCATGATCGAATTTAAAATTTAAAATATAAAGTTGTCGATTCAAAAAATATACGAATCGACATACCCATTCTTCGAATATTCCCATACAAATCCTAAAACTTTATAAAAGTAAAATGTGCTTCTTGGTTCATGAGTTTCTTTATATTTCAAGGCTTTTTAAATGAATAACTATTTATTGAACTCGATTTATCGTTAAAAATACCCAACTTAAAGTAGTAGTAGTTCTATTCCGCAAAAATCGATTTATCTATGTATTTTTGCACTACTAGGGCAGAGTATGTAGTTTCCGGCTTTTAGAAATTTTGTTTTATGATTGGTTTAGTGTTGCTTCTTGGGCATGGAGTATTTTTCTGTATTCTGGGAAATTTGTTTGTGATCTTTTTTGGTCTCGAATTCGCGTTATTTGCATACAAAGTCGAGATGATCTAACAGTAGAGCTCAGTTTGTCGCAAATGGTGACGATGTTGATGATCATTATCATGAGAAGATGATGTGATCGACCAGCCAAATGTAAAGCAACAGCAAAACGTGGCTAATAAATTAGGTAAAGCGTCAACAAAGCTGTTGACAAATGTCAATTTTTTGAATGCTGACACAAGTAATTCCCCGAAATAATGTAGAAAAAACAGCTATCAAATGAAAAATCAATATGTACATAGTATATTTATGATTATGCAGTGAAAACAGCACAATTAGCGAAGAAATTATTAATGTGAGATCATTTAGCACGTGGTCTAAATGAACATTCAGCTAAATACATGCATACATAAATAAGCATGCGATGCGAATGGATAAACCAACAAGCTTAATGATTGAATGAGTTTTTGTAAAGAGCTTTCACACGGACACGTCTCATGTACACTGAAAAAGCTTCGCGTGTCATTGATGTGAACGAAAGCACATCAATACTGATGCATTGTTCATGTGACTTGAGCGCAGTTCATCAATCAGCGCTGCCGGCAATTGCAATTGGCAGCCAACGAACCATGGCCAACTGAGCTGCAGACAAAATCATTGATCAATGCTTTGCGGATGCGGATGTGATTGCGTATAGATATGTACATATGTACATATATACATACATATGTATGTATTTAGTTGGGGGAATAGGAATATGGGCTTGGGTATCTGCCGTTTGTCGTTGTCCAAATGAAAATTCAATCAATTGACTGACTTTTAATGGAGGGAGCCGTCAAATGTGATTGATTGATAATAAAAAGTGGCGCCTTCCAGCCGACGCAGTGGAGCATAATGAACAGCGCCAATGGCGATTGCCATACAGACTGTCTCTAAAGCCTGGACAACGATTGGACTCGACTTGGACCAGAGACAGTGACTTGAAACTGAGACTGCAATGCTCAACATAGTACAACATACATACATATGAACATACTATACATACATACATACATATGTATGATAATGTGGCGCTTGCTAATTTTGTGCGATTCTTTCAAGTTTCGCCGCAATTGCAAATGAGAATGCCTCGCAGCTCAGGATGAGGCAGAGAAGACTGCGTCTGGGGACTGGAGATTGAAGATTGTAGACTGGAGACTGGAGACTGGAGACTGGAAGCTGAGTTAAACCATCAGTTTATTGTCAACGTTATGCTCACGTTGGGTTTTTGCATTCAATTTGAATTTAAATTAAAATGGCGCCTGAGAAAGGCGCCAACCAAATCTACGTCTCTTTTTATACTCTCCTTGACAGTTTACTGAATTTTGCATTAGCTTGGTCAATTTATTTAAAAACATTTCCCATGAATACTTAAACTCGTATTGATATAGTTAGTAAAGTTTTTTACGCTCTTTAACCCATTAAAGACTGCCTATAGATCTGCTGGTACGATTTTGATGATTTTTTTGATTTCCATACATTTTTCAGCTTTTTTCGTCAACATTTTCAATGCAGAAAAAAACCTAGATATTCGACTGTAAAAAACTACATGTATATCAAGGATAACTAAATTGTTAAACTTTTATATTTCATATTTATATTTTTTAAAGTCAAGATTTATACGAACAATTTTAGTGGTCTATTTTAAGATTTGGTTAAATATGCAATGAAAATGTAATCACTATTTGATAACCTTAATTTACGCTGTTTCGCTCATAATTTAAGTTTTTTTTTACAAGTTTTTACTTAAGATAATACAAATTTAGTATCGAAATATTTTTGAAAAACGTTTATATTTCACTATTTGTGCCCTTCTTAGCTTAACTTCTGCTTTGATCTGTGATAAGTAAAAATATGTTATTATATTATTTTATTGTTTTTCTTTTCTTAGGTAAGCATATACAAAGATCGTTGTATCTGCCAAGAAATGAATTTCTTATATGAATTGTATATTTTTTGGACACGTTTTGTGATTGGCAAATATCAAACGATTTTTAATTTGTTTTCAAGCTAATGAGCTTTGTTTAATTTTATTAATGGAATTGCCAACATTTATCATAAATTACAAATCGTGATCGTGATAACAGCGCCAGTGTCCCCTGTCAATAATGACAACAACAACAACAACAGCAGCAATAACAACATTAAGTTCCCAGATTTGTATCCAGCCACAGATCCCAGTTTCATCTCCCAACTGCCTAGTGGCTAACTGGCTGAGACTTCGTCATCTGTTGAATAATTAAGTTGTCGTGTGTTGCTTTGATAATGACAACAATGTTGTTGTTGTTGTTGTTTTTGTTGTTGTTGTCTGGTTTTTGTGCTTGTCTTTGAAACACCGCATTCAAATTATTTGCTTAATTTTATTGCTCGTGAGTCTGGCCAACGTCTATGTCTATCTCTTTCCCTCACCCTCTCTCACTTGCTCTCTTTGAGAACTGCCAAAAAAAAAAACCCCAACATCTTCATTTCCCCATTCGCATCCCCTACCCTGCCCTGCCCTCTTCCAGTCACCCGATCTCTCATCTCCATCGCTAAAAGCAAATCAGCTTTTATTTATTGTCTAGAAATAGGTTTTGTTTCTTTGTTGTTGTTGTCGTTGTTGCATACTTATATTTTTTCGTAGAAATTTATGCTATTATTGTTGTCTGTGTTTCAGGCTTGCCTCATTCATGGGGCACAACTGTCCGGTCGTTCCGTCCGTCGAGTGCAAGTGTCCTGTGCCAATTGAATGTGCAACTCAACTGCCAATCAGCAGTGGCGCCACAGTCCAGCTACAAATTGCTGCCTCAACAACTACAACAACAACAACAACTACAACTGCAACTACAACAACGTTGTTGAAATGCGCACTATTGAAATTCAATCTCATTGAAATGGCAAAAATAAATCTTAACCTAAAGCGACGCCAACACTTCTGTGGTTATCGTCGTTGTTGTTGTTGTTGTTGTTTTCATTTTTATTGTTGTTGATGTTAGCTAAGTTAAGTGACTTAAATATGGCATTAATCTCGTATTAATCCGCATACAAGTTTTTTAAATGAAGCATTTGATTAGAGCTCAACGCATTAAATAGGCTTAATTTCATTGATGTTATGCACTTAACATTTTATCCATAGTAGGGGGTATTATAATTTTGTCGCTAAATGTGTAACGCATATAAATGGCATGGTGGCATAATATAGCAGCGGTGGGCACTCAATGGCTCCGGGAGCCAGCGGTTGCTAACGAATTCAGATTTCGTGCCCAACGCTGATATAGAATATAGATTACACAGGCCAACACTCAATTTGCTTCTTTGAATTTATTTGAGTGTTGGCCTGTGTTATTAATGAACTTTACTTTTTTCGCTCCAAATAAAACTCAACAGTAATTTACGGCTTCTTATAAATGGAACCTAAAGCTACCTCCCAGCAAAAATTTTGTTTCTTTCATTTTTTTTTTAAAATTACTGCTGAGTTTTATGTTGACCAAAAAAATAAAAATCATTTAAAATATAACAATAATTAATAATTTTTTTTTTTAGTTTTAGAAAAATAAATGTATGCTGGGAGGTAGCTTTAGGTGCCATTTATAAGAATGAAAAATAATATTGGTAAAAAATTTAACCCAGAAGCCGTAAAGTACTGTTAAGTTTTATTTTGAGCAAAAAAAATTAAAATTAATTATATTTGATTTTTATATTTTTTTTATCAAAAATAATAATTATGGTGTAAGTTTTAGAAAATTACTCAAAAATAATGATTATCAGTGAAAAAAAATTAAAAATCATAAATTTAAAATCAAGGCGGAAATGCAGAGATTAAGAAAAAATAAAAATTTTGGGTGCAGGTCCTTTAGAAGTGTGTGATTTTTGAAGTTAAAAAAAATTATTATTAACGGTCCCTGGTAAAATGTATAAACATTAACTGTGAATTGCGAATTTTTTTGTATAAGAGACTTCAAAATTGATTTATAATAATAAAATTGAAATGAAACTTTTGAGAATTGAATTGTCTGCCCTTGCTTGCAGTTGGCCCCCAGGAGGGGATTCGTTTAGGGGCAAGCATATAATGCAATCGCTGCCATGTGCCCGCTAATTGCCAAGCTGCTGAGACGCATCGACAACGGCTAAAACAGCGCAATAAAGCAACGGAAAGCAGATAGAAGACAGAGAGTGAGAGTAAGAGTGTGTGAGAGAGAGAGTCAGTGATTAAAGGAATCAAAAATACTTAAGAATGAGAATAAAGCGCTTTTATGTGAGCACCCTGCTCTGTGTGATCTGGTTGAGCTGTGGGGCCAGCCTCAAGCTTTACGGCATCCACACAGACGAGCTACTGGAGGGCGAGGGGCAGCTGGTGGTGCCGCGACGTGTGCACGCCGATGGCGCATTTATGACGCACACACTCCAGTATGTCCACGATCGGGATCATCGACGGCATCGGCGCAGCGCTGATCAGCCCCAAATGGGATCTAATTCACAGCCAGAGTTGCATTTTCAGCTGCCGTTGGAAAACGAGACGCTGCATCTGGAGCTGACGTAAGTGATTAGTATCTGCACTGCTCAGTTCAGTTCAGCTCAGTTCAGTTCAGCTCAGCTCAGCGCCATCATTGTCATCCATTGCAGGCCACACAGCTATTTTCTGGCGCCGCTTTTGGTTGTGGAGCGGCATCGACGGGACCTGAGAACCCGCTCGTCACCCGCTGCGCACCAGCTGAACTGTCATTTTCATGGCAAGGTGCGTGGCCAGCCGTCGGCCAATGTCGCCATATCCACCTGCTCCGGTCTGGTAAGTAATATTCAAATTAACAAGAACAATTGAAATCGGAGACAAAAATGCCTGGTCCGGCATTTACTTCTCATTATTTAATTATTGTCAAGCTAAAAGCAAGCTAAATTAAAACAAGTGGGAAAGGCTATAGTAGTTACTTATTTTAATGAATTTTTTAAATATTTTTTATTGCACGCTTTTAGGCACTTATATTCTTTAAAAACTTTAATTAGCCATAACCACCTTTCTATTTGTCCGTTCTTGCTACGATTTAGTAAGATAATAGATAATAATAGTAAATAACGAAAACTACAAAAAATAACGTGATATCTTAAAAACTATGCGAATGGTAGATTTTCGCAATTTGCGGAGGCGAAAATTAAAAAAATGTTGAAATAATAGTCTATTCAAGTTTTATAGATATGTTCACAAAATAATGATTTATTTTATGTTGTACTTTATTTCTCAATAAATAATCATTATTTTTTAAGAAAAAAATAAAACTTATGGAATAATCATTATTCTTTTGCTCAAAATGCATAAATGAGCCATAAAGAAGAATATTGGTATTTTTCTCGGTATCTTAAAGTTATTATAAGTGAATGATTTTTTGATTACAAAAAAAAACAAACAAATAATCATTATTTGCAGTCCCTGATCAAAAGTCAAGACGAACAAAAAGAGCAATTTTATTTAAAACATTTCGTCTTTGTTATCCCAAAAAATGTTAAAGTTTTATCACAGCTCAAAGCTACTTTTTGATAATGCCTGTAGAGTGTCATTTCAATATAGGTACCTGAGTTGTAGGAAAGTTCGGTTTCGATCCGATTGAATTTTCGTATTGGAAACAATTGCAAGTTTGTTGCCTGAGTCTTTCGTTTCTGAACCGCTTCTGTTATATTCGTTCAGGTGGGGCACATCAAGACGGCGAGCAATGAGTATTATATAGAGCCATCGAAGCAGTATGAGGCGCATCCAATCAACGGCCATCCGCATGTTGTGTTCCAGCGCTCCTCGGTGAAGCCCAAACAGAAGGTGAGCCATTCAATAAAATGTCAAAGGATGGATATATGTACATATGTATGTGGAATCTCATTTGTGACCCTTGGACTTCTTTTTTGTAGCCAATGCGGCATAGGCGGCGCCACAAGCGCAAGCGCAAGGAGCATCGCAGCAAGGGTCACGTGAGCAATTGCGGGACACGGGAGCCGCGGCGACGCATGGAGACGCGTCTGGAGTGGCAGCCAAGTGGCAAGTTCAAGATTCAAGGAGGTCGCAAGGTCCGTCGTCCTCACCCTCGCCCTCGCCCTCAGCCTCAGCCTCGCCCTCACCACCATCATTATCAAGATGAGGTGCAAGAGCCGCACACCAAATTTAAGTACGACACGCAGCCAGAGGAGCAAGCTGGACATCAGAGGAGCACACGATCGATTAGCAGTCCACGGCACGTGGAGACACTCATTGTGGCAGATGCGACAATGTCGGTGTTTCACAAGGACGTCATTGCCTATTTGCTGACCATCATGAATATGGTATCCGCACTCTACAAAGATCCCAGCATCGGCAATGCCATTGAGATCGTTGTGGTGCGCATCATTGTGCTCCAGGAGAACGACACGGAGCCGGAGCTGAATCTCACACAGAACGCGCAAAAGAATCTCGATCGATTCTGCAGGTAAGAACCGTGGCAACAGTGGCAATCAATCCACAACAGCGGTGGGCACGAAATCTGAATGGCTCCCGGAGCCATTGCGTGCCCACCGCTGATCCACAGCAACCAAAAAAAAAGGTGTCTCTCTCAAGTGTCTCAAGTGTTGCAGCTGGCAGCACAAACTCAACTCGGCGAACGAGAATGATCCGCATCATCATGACGTCGCCATACTCATCACGCGCAAAAACATTTGCGGCAACAATTGCATGTGAGTTTTTGATTGCTTGTTGCTTGTTGCTTGCTGCATGTTGATTATTGATTATTGCTCATTGATTTATCTTGTTGCAGGACTCTGGGGCTGGCCAATGTGGGCGGCATGTGCAAGCCGAAGCAATCGTGCAGCGTCAACGAGGACAACGGCATCATGCTCTCCCACACGATCACGCACGAATTGGGGCACAAGTAAGTCGCCACTTCCGGCATGATGTTGTTGCCAACTTGTGCAACATGCAACCAATAGTAGACAGACGCAAGTAGTAGTAGTAGTTGTTGGCCAACATGGAAATGCACTTGCAGACAGTCACTTGGCCAGTGGCAAGTGGCAAACGACCAACGCACGCAAATGCATCAATTGATGGCAGCCAAAGATTTATTCGTTTAATGAATGATTCAAAGCAACAACAGCCTCAAAGTGAATGAATGCATGATCGAATGAATGAATGAATAGCCGCCTCTAAGTGGACGCGACGGATGCTTTGACACCTGCGTGTGTTGTGACAATGATCGCCTGCGTTGCACGCCCACAGATCAGACCCGATCCGATCCGATCCGATCAGAGCAAAACACTTGCCCCTCCCTCCACCTCTTCCTTCCTCCTCCTTCCTCCTCAAGCTCAATTAGTCGCAGACCTAGTGACAACACACACTCACACCAGCAAAGGCGAGTACTCGTTACCAGGGATGCGTAATGGGATTGTAAGAATTGTTTTTATTTTCTAAAAAAATAATATAGATACAGTCGAACTTCCCCAAAGAGTTCTTTTTCTTTAGTTTACTAATTTTACTGCCACTCATTTAGCTCGAGTTAGAGAGAAATTCGAGTTATAGAATTTCGAGTCATGGTAGTTAAACTGTAGCTGAAAATTTCAGTCTCTTAAGCCCATGAAAGCTTAATGAAAATGTAGTAAATTATGTATTATTGATTAAAGGTCAGACGGTATTGAGGGTTTAAAATTTTTAGAGCTTTTCAAGCTCACTTAAACTGCAATTTATCCAGATTACCAAATGGGATTGAAAATAATATAGCTTTCCTTTAATTTTCACTCTTCTCGGTGATTTGAAAGCTTAAAGCTTTCCGCTTAATTTCAACTAAAGATTATGAATGCAGCTCACAGCTTATTTCAACCAGCACAAAAAAGCAACTTTAATCAACAAAATTTTGCAACTAACTAAAATACAAACCTAATCAAAAGTGTTTACAGAAAACTAACGCTATATCAACTCATAATTTGAAAATATTGAAAATGACTAGACAATTTTTAGTTTTTGAAAAAAATCAACATTTGCAACTTTTATCCTCGATTTTTTAAAAAACAATTCTAATAGTGACTGCAAAAAAAAAATTTTCAAACGTCTTTTCACTAGTACTTTTCAAGAAAAAAAAAGAAAAATTTTGTGTGAAAAGGAGTAAAAAGTGCCTAAAATAGTAATTTTTAGCAATTTTCAAAAAATCATAAAAAATACTAGCAAAGAGATTTTGGAAATTGTTTTTTTTTTTGCAGTCATTATTAGAATTGTTTAGAGAAACTTTTTGCATGAAAACATGATTTTTTATGTCAATGTTCATGTCACGGTTTGATCCAGCCCTGGCACACGCACACACGATCACAAGCAGCGGCAAAGGGGAGGAAACATAACAATTTAGTAGCCAGAGGCACAGTGGCTGTCACAGTTGTTGCACTTCGCAGTGGCTCGACTCTCAGACTGTCTGACTGTCTGACTCTCTGACTGTCTGACTGTCCGGTTGTCGTCGGCTTATCTCATTTCGTGTTCGTGCCAAGTGGATTTTTGTAAAACGCCTTATAAGCGCAGCCAAGTGCCCGTCAGTCTGGCGTGTTTCGATTGAGTCAACTATTTAGCCAGTCAGCGGATCACCAGATCAGCGATCACACACACACACAGACACACACACACGCATAGGGAAGTTGTTTATATTGTGGTTGTGATTGCTGTTGTTGTGCAATTTACGTTTGATTGTCATTGGGTCGCCCGGTCATCGTCAGGTGGCAGCCACTGACTAACGATCTGCTTATTCACTCTATAAAAACACACATCCAAGTGTTGTTGTTGCTGTTGTTGCCGTTGTTGTTGTTGTTGTTGTTCTTGTGCTGATTTAAGCACTATTCTAATAATCAGGTTTTTCACTTGCTTTCGGATTGTCGCACAGCGTGGCATAAATTGCCTGTTGCATTTTGTTGTTGTTCATTACCCAAAGACAATACAAATCACGCTAGTGACAAAACCAGAACGAACGGTGCGAACAGCGACTAGCAATATATACAGCAAGTTTGGAAAAATCGCTATGACTGTCCGATCAGGTCGAGTTATATACCGATCAATAGGTATCATTATATATCGTTTAAATATGCATACTAAGATTTTCGGAAACTTACCTGGTGAGATATTCAGATACAAATTCTGATATCCAATTTTGTGACGAATAATATTATGTTTTACATATAAATTAAAAAAAAATAATATTAATGTTATTAGGTATGAAGAATTGAGAGTGCCGAACATTTTCTTTTTTAAATTTAAATGTAAAACTTAATATTATTCGTCACAAAATTGAATATGAAAATGTTTTCGTCACTAGACTGTTACCTCGTAAAGAGGTTTTTTTTATAAGTACATATTCAATCTAGGCAGGTAGGTGGATCGGAAGTGGAGAGCGAAGCTGAGTTGAAGCAAGTGGTGCTGAGATGTGGATGAGATGAGATGAGATAGTATTATTATTGTAATGGGAGAAACCTGCACTGCGACCCTTTCAATCTATTGTGCCCCCTTCTAAGCCTATAGCTCATCCATTTTTACCGGGTCGAGGTCTGCTATGTCCCCATCGGTAGGACATGTACCCCTAGAAAACTACATCTACCTCTAGATAGAGAAGTGCATTCTGCTAGTATGTGCATCGAGGACTCCTCTCCGCAATTGAAGAACCGTCAGGCTTACAATTCCTAGCGTACATAGGTGACTTCTCAGTTTACAGTGTTCATGTCAATAGACCGGTGAGTATTCTGAGTATATTCTTACCCAATGCGATAACTCGCTCAACCCGCTTTGGGTTGAGGTAGGTAGCTAGGAGGTATTTGGCTTGTCTGCGACCTTAGATCCATCTTGGAGTTAGCCTATTATACGATCCCAGTTGGTTTAGCTTCTTTCGCACCTTGTGCACTACTTTAGACGTTTTTTTCGCTTTGCTGAGTGCATTGAGAGCTGCTTGACTATCGGTTAAAATGGCTATATCACATGGCTATATCACATCACCAATCACATTCCCACATCCGTCCTTCCATCTTATGCATGTACTTGAGATTTGTTCATGTTTAGATGGGGTAAAGTGAGGTCAGAGGTCAGGAGTTTGGACCGTTGAATTTCACATTTTTGCCAACTGATTACGTTTTCACGTTAGCCCGTTACGTAGTACACCAACGTAATATACCAGAGATTCAAACTGTAACCGTAACCGTAACACTTAACCGTTAATACCCGTTACCATTGGAATTGGTAACTGTTACCGCAACAAACAATTTTTATTATATTAAAACCGACAAAAAGCAAATTTTGAAATGAAAATAACCGATTAGTAACCGATTTATAAGGCTAGTTTTGGTTCAGTCAAACATTCATTTCAATTATGTTGTTTGGATGTTACAAATTAATTGTTCAATTTTCAGCTTAAAAATAAAATTACAAAAATTCTGATAACATTATCACAATTAATTTGATGTATTGTTAAAAACCAGAATAATACAGGTAATTGAAAACAAACAACCGGTCACCGTTAAAAACCCAAATTCGAAAATAATCAAAGCCCTAACTGAAACCAATATTCATTTTCTACAGCTTTTATTTTTTTTCTTTGTATTGTACCGGATTAGTTTTAAAACACATAAACAAGTTTTTCAACGCCCATTCAAAGCTCTACCAGAGAAAATAAAATGATAAATATTAGACAAGTTTATGAAAATACAACCTCGTATCAGAGACGAGGAAAGAGAAAGGAGAGCTCCAGTTTCATCTGATGAAGATCGATAGATTATACTCTTAGAAGACAAGTAGTAAAGAACTTATGATTATGACACTTATCACATTTAATGCTACTTACGATTGAAGTTTCATTTATTCGATAGTAACTTATGATTAATATTACAAAATTTGATTTTGATTTTAATGCATACAAATTTTTAAATACAATTTTTAATATAATATATATATATTTTTAATATAATTTATTATTTACTTATGATTTTGTAGGTGCATGAAAAGTTTGCTTTTTTAATTATTTTGAAGTCATGTGGAATATTGTTCCAAAGGCGAACAGCAAATACAAAATAGTGTTTTTCTGACAACGAAAGTCAATAAAGTTCCGTAGATCATTCTTTTACATTTGACTTTAAGTATCGATGCAATCTTATTTTGTAGCTTTGGCATGTTTCACGACACGGCCAAGATTGGCTGCCATCCTCGGATGGGCTCGATAGTGCACATCATGACGCCGACCTTTGGGGCGGATACGCTGCAGGTTTGCTGGTCGAACTGCAGTCGCAAGTATATCACCCACTTTCTGGAGTAAGTAGATGGGATCGATGGTCATGTATTAGGTGGTAAATAGTAAGCTCCTTGACCAAAATAATGCGCTGCAATCGCAAAAAAGTTTATGGTGCCTTTTAGTCCAATCATATTTAGGCAGACAAAAAAAATTTCAGCGCGATACAGTCATTTGTTTTTTTTTTTTTTTTTTTTGTGAGCCCATTTTTGTTGAGTATGGAAAAAAACGACTTTCGATTTTTTATGAAACATTATTTTTTGAGATGCAAAACGGCGAAGGAATCAAAGGAAAAGTTTTATAAATTTTATGGGGCTAGTGCTCTTTTAGATTACACCATAATATTGGTGTTGAGAGTTTCGTGGTAGCCAAAACTCCACTGGCGATAAAGTCCTCAGCGGCAGCTCCTCCGATGGGCTTTCACAGCAAATATCATTAAAATACATGAAATGGTATTGGTCGACCGAAAAGTGAAGGTATGCCAGTTAGCAGATGCCACAAGGATAAGTACTCTAGTTTACAGCCAAAATGCAAAGTGAATCAAAGTATTTTTTTTTCTTATGGACTTTGGCCCGCTAAGCACGAAAATGACACTTAAAATTTTTTTTATGGAAGCGTTTTCAAAATATTCAAGTTTCGAAATTTAAAGGTTACACTTTTGAGTATATTTCCATTTCTACTTATCCGATTCTTCTTTGTGATTTCAATTTTTTTTTTTTTTTCCTGGACGATATGTTAGCTCTCGAACTGAAAAAATCACAAAAATCGCTAATTTTCGATCATATTACAATCGCTAGCACCTGAACTGCTGAACAGACCTTAATACTGTATGGAAGAAAGTAGAAGAGAATTGACTTAATTTTAATTTAAGTGTTTGCCTGCCCAAATCGGATAAGTAGAAATGGAAATATACTCAAAAGTGTTGGAGTAACGTCGAAAATTCGAAAAAATTTGAATATTGTGAAAACGCTTCCATAAAAAAAATGTTAAGTGTCATTTTCGTGAAATTCTTTAATTTTCTTTGCAAAAAAAAAAAAAAATTGTAATTTTGTAAACTAGTGGTATTGTGCGCACAATCTTTTTTTTTTAGATTTCGATTTTTCATATGAAAAAATTATTCGGAGCAAGAACACAAATGCGAGCCAACGTTTTAGGGCTCCAATTGATTCCCACCTTATTCGAACAATTTGGCTCCCTCAGACTATTATCTGCTTCCAAACCTCAAAAGATGGCTTGTCAATAAAAAATGAAAGGAGGAATGTTAGTATTTTTTAGATCTTCCGAAAATCGGCTCTCAACCAAAAAAAAAAAAAAACAAATGACTGTATCAGCCTAAATATGTTTGGACTTGAAGGCACCATACTTTTTTGCGATTGTAGCGCATTTTCCTGGCGAAGGAGATTACTTTGCACTCCACGTAGTTAGGTGCGCTGCAGGTCACAGATAATGTTAAACTTTCTGAATTGCAGCCAGGGACTGGGCGAGTGCCTGGACGATTCACCGGTGAATTTGGATGAATACAACTACCCGGAGGCGCTGCCAGGTGAGCGGTACAATGCAAAGCGGCAGTGCCGCATGCAGTTCAACCTGACGACGGACAGCGACGTGGGCGCTTGCTCGGCACCCCACGAGTTCTGCTCGACGCTGTGGTGTCGGGTGAACGGCGAGTGCGTGACCAACATGCGACCCACCGCCCCGGGCACCGCTTGCGGCAAGAACAAGTGGTGCCAGAACGGCAAGTGCGTTCGCATGGAGGAGATGACGCCCATCCAGGGCGGCTGGGGCAATTGGAGCGAGTGGAGCGAATGCTCGCGCAGCTGCGGCGGCGGCGTCTCCATCCAGCAGCGGGAATGCGACTCACCCGTGCCCGCCAATGGCGGCGCCTTCTGCATTGGCGAGCGCAAGCGCTACAAGATCTGCCGCAAGCGGCCCTGTCCGGAGCACGAGCCCAGCTTCCGGGCCCAGCAGTGTGCGCGTTACGACAATGTTAGCTATCAGGGTGCCACCTACAAGTGGCTGCCCTTCTTTGACAAGAGTAAGTGCATCCAACTGATAACTGATAACTGATATTTGATACCTGATCCATAATTGATAATCGTTGTGTAGACAATCCGTGTCGGCTGTTTTGCAGCGATGTGGATGACACGATCATTGCCAACTGGGGCGAAACTGTCCTGGATGGCACCCCCTGCACACTGGGAACCAACAACATGTGCATCGATGGCATCTGCAAGGTAAGTTCGACTGGCAACTGAGATTCTAGATCCGAGATTCGAGATCAATTAAACAAGCGTTTTATTCAGAAAGTTGGTTGCGATTGGATCGTTGACTCGGACATGCAGGACGATCGTTGCGGTGTCTGTGGCGGTTCTGGTGATCAATGCAAGCCCATAAAGGAGATCTACAGGGATGCCTTTAACGTTAGCGACGGTGTCTACGTGGAAATCGTTAGCATTCCCGCTCGAGCACGTCACATTCTGGTCAAGGAGCTGACCAACTCCCCACACTTTCTGGCCATCGGCCGTGATCAGGGGGATAAGTTTTATTTGAACGGCGACAGCTTAATTTCCATGCCCGGTGAACTGGAGATCGCCGGAGCGGAGAGTCTCTACGATCGCCAGGACGAGCTGGAGACCATCAAAATACCTCAGCCCATACAGCATTCCATAGCGCTATACGTAAGTGAATGATTGAATTGAATGATCGATCCACTAACTGAACTCTCGATCTCATCTGCAGGCGATCGTGCGCGGCAACGAGAGCAACACGGGCATCTACTACGAGTTCACGCTGCCCGCGATCAATGTCAGTGCGGGCAGACAGTATCAGTGGCGCCTCAGCAACTGGACAGCCTGCTCTGTCAGCTGCGGTGGCGGTTTCCAGCATCGAGAGCCCATCTGCCAAGAGAACGGCAAAGGTGAGTTGCCACCGAGTTGGAAATACTACACAGAAAAAAAAATCCGGGATATATAGCCCGAATTCAATCCGAAACAATGTCAAAAGTGGGGTAATCTCGCATTTTCTTAAATCAAGTATGAAATACTTGATTTTTTCAATCCCGAATTCAATCCTGAAATTCTTAAGTTCAGGCTAAAAAAAAATAATGTTTTTTGTTACATTTAACCTTTTTTAACGTTTTTTTTTTCAATTATTTTTTTTAATAGTTTTTTTTAAATTTTTTTTTAAATGACGGTGGGAATCGAACCCAGTTTTTTTTACAAACAGGTCGGCGACTCTAACCACTGAGGCACCGAACCAGTTGAAATGAGAGAGGCCGAAAGAGAATAAAGTAATTTGGGCTTATTTTCCCATTTTAATCCCGATATAGGCTTGATTGTTCAGCTTAATCCTGGAAACATACTTAACAAATGCAGGCTTAAATCAAGTATTTTAGGCTTGATTTTAGAACGGTTTTTTTTTCTGTGTTCTGTTTCATCATAATTCCATTCACAGTTCACATTCCACATTCCACATTCCACTGCAGTGTTGGCCGACAAGCTGCCCTGTTGGACGCATGCAAAGAACAAGCGTCCATTGCGTCTAACTCGCGCTTGTGCCGAGCAACAGTGTCCGGCGCATTGGTGGCCAGGTCCCTGGCAATTCTGTCCGGTCACCTGCCGTCAGCCGGGCACACCGATGCCCCTGAGGCGACGCTCCATTGTCTGTCTCGACCAGCACGATGTTGTCGTCGCGGATGCCCAGTGCGATCTTCTCTCCAGACTACCCGAAACGGAGCCATGCGAGGCAACGCTGCCCGAGTGCAGGCCAAAGCTCTGAGCAACCTGTGAGGAGCTGCAACTGGAGAAGGAAACTATTTATTGCTACCAATCAATTTAAAGCTAGTTTAAGTGAGCTGCAAATAAAATCCAGACAGACATAACATGCATAACATACATATGTACATATTTATTTAACACAGCTCGAAGTCCAATTGCTAATCGAATATTCAAATAGATAACTATCAGGCCTGTTCCGGTTTTCACTTGTTTTTAGCGAATTTCAATTCGCAAGATTTAATCGATTTTTTCTAAAAATTCCTTTACCTATTCTTCGAATTACCCTCCGAATTTCCCACCCACATTGTTTTGAGTAATTTTTAGCAGAACAGTGCTACAAAATGTTCAAAAGAATTTCCGTCTGTCAAAATGTGTAATTAATTCATCAAAAATTTATTTAATCATAAGCGGAAACATTTTTGTTATAACTTTTGTATTTTTGAAAGCGCGGATTTGTTGCAGTGTTGAGAAATGTCTTTTTGCAGAGCTGTCAATTGTTGCACAGTGTTTGTTTACAAAAATAATCTTCTCTTTTTTTTTGCATAAAATAACAACATTTTTGTCCCAACTTGCATTTAAAAAACAAGAAATTTAATTTATTGAATTTTTACGCAATGCTTAAAAGCGCTTGAATTTTAGTTTAAAAAATATATATCAAAACATATACTACTATCCTCACCTATAAGGGCAGCTCTAATAAACTTCCCATTCATTTTCACAAATACAAATTAGAACAAGTCAAGCAAATCCGACCAAAATGTTAGGTTAGAGTGTTATCGATTTTGAGGTATGATAACATAAAAATTATTTAAAAATCAAATAAATTATTTTTTGTTTATCTGATGATGTTGCATTATTCCTAAAACATTGGAGAATTTTGTACATATTTTGTTGTCACTAGCTAAATGTCATGTGAATTCATTTTCGCAAAATCTTTGCCGAAAGTGAAAACCGCAACAGGCCTGATTGTTAAACAATTGAATCTGGTTTTGCTGCAGAGATTAAAAGATTGTAAAATCGATTACATTCATTTTATTTATATTTTAGGTAGTTAGTTACTATTCAAATTACTGCTACCCAGTTTTCTAATAAAATTTTTTTGTATCAACTTGTCGATAGCATGAGTTCATAATAAAAAGTGGAGAATTAGGTCGATCTACTTAAACGTCTTAGTTAGTAATTCAAATACTTATTACAATGTTTGTAATCAACGATAAATGTATATTTTTTTAGATTTTGAAATGCAAATTTTTTTTAGATAGGTAACAGTATCAGCATATCGAGATATACACTATAATATATATATATATATATTTCGATCCTAACGCTCGCAGAGCACAACAAATTGTACTTAATGTAGTATGAAAAAAAAAAAAAAAATAATAAACATGTATCTATATCTAAAGAAAACAAGGTTAATATATTTTAATATAATATAGAAAAGAACAAAATAAATTGTAGGAAGTAAGCCTAAAATTTAGTTATTCTTATGTCTGAATTAGAGGTCTGCGCAGTTGCATTCAAAGTTGAGTGTCTCTGAGTACTCGTGAGTTGCATTTAGTTTCTCTGAGTGCAATAAGTTCAAAGATCCGGTTCTCATCGTATTGAATACTCATTTTTGACGTCAATTTGAGCACTCACATGAACGGCATCGAGTGAATGAGAAACGAATGAAATGAATGAAGCAAAGATTTTCAGAGTACTCAGAATAAAACTTATTTTTTTTTTTTTTTGAATAATCTATATGTTATAGTTAATACAGTTCGTCACAAAATAAGATATCAGAAATTTTGGGGCATAGACATGTTTTTGTGACTAGATCCCCCTCATTCGATTTGTTCAGATATTTCGTCATTCAAATCACTTTGCCTTTTTCTGAATGTAAAGTTTTCGGTTTCAATTCATTTGTTCAATTCATTGGAAGACGCAGCCGAACTCATTCAATTCATTTGAGCATGAATGTCTCATTTGACTTGTTGAATGCAGCCATGCAGATCTCTAGTCTGAATGATGTATGTATGTATGTATACTATGTATGTAGTATTATCTATGATCAAAAGTATATTGTATTTGTAGTTACGAATAATAATAATAATAATAATAATAATAATAATACAAAGTTATTTTTGATGGCCTTATGAGTGTGAACTGAAAGTGGAACTGAAACAAGTTCGTGATTGATTAGAAACGCGTGTTGTCCGGCATTTTGCGGAAGTAAGCGATTTTATCCTTGGGCACACGATAGCCGTGCATCCAGCGGCTGCCCTTGCGCAAGGATCCGTCGATGCCGTCCTTCCACACTCCCTGCGGCAGGTAAACTGAGGAAGACAATGAATGATTGATTGATTGATTGATTGACCGACTGACTGACTGACTTACCCTCGCGTTCCTCGCGGCCCGCATCGAGAATGGGCGCCACAATGAGCTCCTCGCCAACGGAGAACTCATCACTGACTATGAGACAGGCGGGATCGTGTGGATCGAGCATCCAGAGTGGCCGCACCAGTGGCAGGCCCTCGTTCATGGACGGGCTGAGATATTTCTTGAGCAGTGCTATCACCACCGTCTGACGCACCTCCTTCAGCTCCTGGGCCACGCGGGTGACCAGCTCGCTGTGATACTCGTCGGGCAAATGGCTGAACTGCATCGCGGGCAGGAAGGTGGCGAGCTGCAGCCAGCGGATGAACAGCTCGGGATCTGGCAGCGGTGGCTGACCGAGCGAATAGAACGATACCATCTTGGTGAGCGGACGCTCGAGCAGATAGTCGCCGCCAATAGCGCCGGGCAGCACAAACGGATATCCAATGACGCCATAGTTGAGCACTGCGGCCAACGTATCCCGTAATCCCTCCCAGGTGCCATTGGCCGGTGGTGTGCTCAGAAAGGTCGGTGGCTTGGGCACAACACTGGCCGTGGACACCGCCATGAGGCCGACGCTCTCGAGGCTGCTGGTGAGCATGCGAGCGTACATGTCCGGATTGTCCAGTGGCTGGCGGCATTGATAGTAATGCGGCAGATTGTAGCCGGTGCCGAGATCCAGATAGAAACTCTTCACCCCATACTCATCCTTCAGGCGCTGCAGCTTCTCAATCAGCCAGGGCACAGATGCATTGTTCGTTATGTCCAGGACACCGGCACTGGAGCTACTCTTGTAGCGCGTCAAGGCCGGAATGCTGCGCTCCGAGTGGCGTTCATAGATGAGCAGCTTGCGGGCAACCGCATCCTTGAAGTTGACGCTATCCGTGCTGATGAACGGCTGAATGGTGAAGACGACCTTGAAGCCACGCCTGTGCAGGACATCGATGGTGTCCTTGAGCGTGGGAAAGCGCGCACGATCGACGGTAAAGTCACCGATGTTCTCCTGCCAGAACTCATTGATCACAATGTGTCCGAGTCCCATGGCAATGGCATTCTCCGAGTAATCGCAGATGATCGTTTCGTTGAGGGAGTCGCGAGTCTCCTGGTTGGGCATCTGCCACACCGGCTCCTCCAGCAGCGAGTGCAGCTCACCTAGTGTTGATTGGGTAAACATTGTTCATTTAGGTGAACATTATCACTTGTTCTTTTTTTTAAATGAGTCAACTCACTCAGATTGCTCACTTGTTCAGATTGCTCACTTGCTCAGTTGCTCACTCATGTTGCTCATAAGCTCAGTCATTCACTAAGCTATTCACTAAGCCCATCACCCAATTAATCGAAAATATCATGCAGTGAACCACTAATGTCTTCATACACCATCAATTTGTCAAATTTAAAATTTTTTTTTTTTGAAAATTGCTAAAAAGCACCTTTTGGTATATATATTAGGAAAAAAGGGTTAATATAGTAATTTATACCAATTTTCAAAAAATTATAAGAAATACTAGGGAAGAGATTTTTAATTTTTACAGTAACTCTTAGAATTGTTTAAAGAATATTTCTGCATCAAAATATTTTTTTTTTTTAAATCAAACAAAAAAGTTGAAAAACCGACTTTTTTTAAATTTAAAATTTTCCATGGGTACTTAATGTTTTAAAGAAATTTTTGTATCATTCGAACTGAGTTCAAGTGAACAAAAGATTAATATAATAAGACCGCATCAAAACATCTTTATTATACGCAAATTTGACAAATTTATGGTGTATGAGGACTTTAGTGGTTCATTGTACATAACATTTCAATTTAAATCTGATGCCTGCTCAGCTTGATCTGTGATCAACAGCTCAATAAAACATTTGCAATATTATCTTCGAAATGGCTCCATATTTTGTAGGGTTATTGATAATATATCAAAATATCAATTAACCGATATTTTTCATAATAAATGATATATTTATATCGTGATACTAAATTTGCCGATTTATCAAATATCCGATATTTTTTTATGTTTTGTAGTGCAGCGGAGAGAAAAAAAAATGGATGCAAATTTATCAAATATATCGATGTTTCAAATATCATTGATACGATTCTTTAAAAACATTCAATATTCAAATATTAGCTACACTTTTTGATAAGCGACATTCCGAATTCTTAACATGAGTATTTGGCTTTGACAGTAATCCAACAATGTGTATTTTCAAAAGAAAGAATCTACACAACATGCCCTAAGATGTCTAAGAGCACAGAGTGCGCAAGTGAGCAATAAGGCTGCGCGCACACTGGGAGCCGAAAGCGGAGCGTACAGCGGAGCTTATAAACGAGCTGATAATTTCAGAACTAAAATGATAAATCAGCTCAGCTTGCAGTGTGCGCGCTTTCATACAAGCAGTGTGTTTGTTTTTTTCAAGTTGATAAGCTCCGCTGTACGCTCCGCTCTCCGCTCCCAGTGTGCTCGCAGCCTTAAATGATAAATCAGCTCAGCTTCCAGTGTGCGCGCTTTCATACAAGAAGTGTGTTTGTTTTTTTTAAGTTGATAAGCGCAGATGTAAGCTCCGCTTTCAGCTCCCAGTGTGCGCGCAGCCTAAGGAGCAATTTGGAAGGAACATGCTCACTTGCTCACTTCAGGGAGCAACTCTTGTTTGTTCACTCACTCATGAGCAACCCAACACTGATAGGAACAACTGAGCAAAAAAGAGCAAGTGAGCAATAAGGAGCAACATGTTCACTTGCTCACTTCAGAGAGCAACGGTTTTTTGTTCACTCAGTCATGATTCATGACTCATGAGTAACCCAACACTAAGCTCACCAATGTCCTGTTCGGTGAGCCCGTCCCACAGGCTCTGTTGTGTCATCAGCATGTGGAGGCTGCGCATATCCTCCGTCGTACAGATCTTGTAGTCCAGCTGGGGCAGCGGCGTCAGTCGATTCACAAAGGTAAAATCATCGTTGGCCGCTCGCAGGCAGAACTGGTTCTCGGTCCGATTGATGCCCAGCTGGAGGGGAGTCCGCTCGCTCACCTGCATGGCCACGCCAATGGAGTTGATGAAATACCGCTTGACCGCATTGCCAAACTGATGCACCTTGTTGTCGCCGCTGGCGTAGGGCATAAAGTCAAAGTTGGCATAGCTGAGTGACCACTCCTGTCCCCTGGTTATGCCGCCACCGAACCACAGGCCATTGTCCCGCTTCAGCTCGTAGCAGTCGGTGGGCAGCAGTCCGGGTGTCAGTGCCTGCCACTGCAGCGTATAGCAGCGGAAGACGTTCTTGTCCTCGAAGTTCATGTGGAGACGGGCGATTCCATTCCATTCGATGCACACGCTGCCATCGCTGCGCCGATTCTCCTCGAGGCAGTGATAGGGCGCCGAATCGCTGCCCAGGGTGACGCCCAAGTGGCCATGGATCACCTCCTTGTCGTCGTGGCTCAGTATGCGAAAGATGCGATCCTTCGAGTTGAACTTGATCTTCTGGAAATAGCTTCTGGTCAGCACCTGCTGATGGTAGGCAATGTACGCGTACCCGATCTGTGCAAAGACAAAGCAGAGGGGCTTCATGATCCTAATCCCCAACACAGATCCAACGGATCACTCACCAGAAAGATGATGATGAAGAACATCATGATCACGAATATCTTGATCTTGTAGTCTTTGGTCTCGCGCTTCTTCTTGCGTATCATCTGTGGAAAAGCCTGTCGAAACAGGCATCGATTAACTTGCAGTGTTCAAATCTTATCTTATACTCCTATACTCTCTTCCCTGACTCCTAGTTCCTTCCGTTCTCTTCTTAAGCTTGACTTTCTTATCTCTTCATTTTTCTCTCTTTTCTTCGTATTTTTTTTATATATTTATTATTTTATATTTTTATATTTTTTTTTTCTATGTTAAGAATTACTTGTGGATTATTTTTCATTACAATTTTTCAAAACAATTAAAAATTTGAAATAAATGTTAAGTTTACATTTTTATTAACAAATCATAAAATATGTTTAATTTTTTAACTTTTATAAGAAAAATTAATAGCACAAATTATTTGCAACTTTCATTTAAAAGTTGTTAGTCAAATTTATTTGTAAGCCCGCAGAAACCTTAATATTGATCCTTTAAGGATTAAGATCATTTATGTATATGTAAGTCGACTTTTGAAAAACACAGTTTGGCTCAAAAAATTTTAAAAACCAATTTTGAGAAACAACTTTTATATTGAACTCTTAAGATATAAGTCGGTAATATTTTTTTATAATCAATTTTTAGTATACAAATTAAAAACTAAGACTTGTTTTATGATTTTAAAATAAAAATTGAAATTCAATTATTATTTCATATAATACAAGTTAAAATAAAATGTTTTAGTAAAAATTATAAATAAAAGTTTATCCTGTTGCCATTAGTTTTCTGGATTAGAAGTTTTTTATACTATATTCTAAGGTTTTTTCACTCATCTAAATACCTTTTATCAGGCTTGATTTTTTTAAACTCATAACTCTTATTACCTGGCCCAATGCGTAAGATTTTAAAGGCGCGGATCCCATTAAGTATATGTATTCATGATCCCTCGGTTTCTATGCAAACTCTCAGGATTGATCGGTCTAGTATAAAACGTTATGAAATCTAAGTGGCTCAAATTCACACTATATACGTACTAGGGAATCAAATATTAAATCTCCCTTTTCACTGCTTTTCTTTGTTAACTTCCTGTCTTTTTTTGCCTGCTCTCTGTCCCTCTAGAGTCTAGACGTTTCTCTCCCTGCTCTCACCTGCATCTTCTCGCGCAGCAAACTGGCCAAGGAGTTAACACTCGTTATTGAGGCCTGGTTGCTCGCCACGCTGTGCGTGTCAAAGTCGCTGGCCAACATCTCCTTGCTGTTGAGCCGCAGGGCGGGTAGAGGGGCGATGGAGGCGCGTCTTCGACTCCGAAAGCGATCACTAAAACAAAACAAAACATATTGAGTGAGTGTCAATCGAAATACTGCCGATTGCCTGTTCGGGGACTGGGGTGGGGCCCTGCCTTAAAATGGCATTAGCAGCCTCAGGCGAACAGGCTCATCTCAAACTATTGGAGCTGCCTGCAAGTAATCTAGGATTCAGTGCCACGGTCCTTAGACCCACATATGGTGTGCGCTGAGTCTCTTATGTCTTTATATGTATGTACATGTAATATATTGACTTTAAATAAAAAAATAATAGCTTATTATATACATATATTCCGTTCGAATGATGTCAAAATTTACTTAACCCATGAAGTACCCATTGAAAAATTCGAATTTTTTGTAAACGCCTACTTTTTTAACTTTTTACCTCGATTTTTTGTACAAAAATTTTGGATGCAGAAAAATTCTTCAAACAATTCTAAGAGTGACTGCAAAAAAAACAAATTAAAAAAAAAGTCACTTTTTGTGTGAAAAGTAGGAAAAAGGGGTTAAAATAGTCACTTTTAGGATTTTTCAGTCACTCTTAGAATAGATTGAAGAATTTTTCTGCATCTTTTGCAATAATTTAAAATATTCAATGGATACTTAATGGGTTAAGGAAATTTTCTCACCATTCGGACGGAATTCGAACGACCTTTCCAAATATATATAATAATCTATTATTTTCTTATTTAAAGTCAAAATATTACATTTTTTAGGGTGTGTAAAGTGTTTCTTGACAAACTGTATGTACATATATGTCAACCTTTGATTGCTCTGATTGTTTATGATCGTGATCGTATTGCTGATATTCCGATATTCCGCAACGATCTTCAGCTATCATTAGTTGTGACAAGCGTATTACAAATGAATTATGCGATTCAGATATGACAAGAAAATACCTATTATCAGATGCTCTTCGAAGATAATATTTATTTATGATGGTTAATGACAAGCTTTTGTCTGTCTTCATATCTGTACTGACAATTTCTTAGTGAGATAAGAGTAAGAAAAGAAATATATAGTTTCTGATACGATGACAGCCTATGACACTTTATAGATCAAATGACTTACTACTTAAAACCGAAAAGAATATCGGTTTCAGTTTCGGTCCCGGTTATGTTCGCGTTTAGGTTTTCGGTTATCGGTTACGCAAAATCTTTAAATAAAGGTTTCGTAACGGTTAACCGGACTTCTTGTGTTTCGGTTTTGAAATACCGGTATGGTTTCGGTTCACAAAAAAAAATTTGTTTGCATAAATATAAATTTATTAATAATATAACAATAATAATTAAAAAGGCATTACTTTCTTAATGTTTCATTCACACATTAATTTCACACATTCTTTAGTTTGATTTGGTTTAGTTACATTTTAACAAATTTAATATTTCATTTAACACATTTATTTTATTTCCGCTTATTCACTGATATAAATAAAAATTCGAAATTAATGAAAATTAAAATCAAAATTTAAAATTGAAAAATAATTTTTTTTTTTTTTTTTGATGTGTGAAAAACCGAAATTGACACTGCGGACGGCAGTCCGCGCTAGTGACGAAAGCATCGCGAAGGGTGCGAATAAATGAAACGGTTACCAAACGGTTTTTTCGGTTTACAGCATTTCGGTTTTAAGATTTCGGCCAGATGAATTTTTTTTTCGGTTACGATTTCAGTTATGGTTTTAAATTTCAATCGGTTTTTACCGGTTAAAGGTTACGGTTGCGGTTAGGGTTTTAATTCCTGCTAATAACTAACGTCAAAATTACCGAAATTAGATTTGTTATGTTCAAGTGTGATAATATATACATTTGTCGCTAAGTCAATCGCAGGCGTCAGATTCATTTAGATTAAGATTAGGCGTATTTAAGAATTGTTCCTATCGCCTTTGCTTATCTGGTTGCATACGAAAAATACTAATGAATATAAATACTTAGTATACATTCGATTCACAGATACGTTGGATTCACCACGAGTCGATCGTACTTCTATAAATATTCCAAACTTGCAACAGGCCTAGCTTTCAGTGTTTTTTTTAAACAACAATTAATGAAAAAAAAATAAAATCTTAAGAATTAAAGATTTTTTCACTCTTTTTATTTATTTTTGAAATTCATCTGCAATAAGAAAAAATAAATTAGTTAAAACTTCTCATAAAGCCAAAAGCCTGAGAAATGTCAGGTCTTTTAAATCTCTAGTTTAGTTGCTGAACCAAATTGATCAGTCTCACATATATTTTCACTTATTTTTAAAATGTCTCAGCGCTTTATGATCGTCATTCATTTATTTGGAGACAGGGCATAAAAAGAGAAGGTTAAATGGAACATCATTCATTCAAAGGCAAACAGAGTTGGCATTATCAGTTACGTGGAAAAGGATCTACCAACTTAGTGACCCATTTTGCCCATATACATATGTACACACATATATGGAATGATTATCGCTTTGCTTTATCTTTATGGCGACTTTATGGAAATGCGAAAAGTTCGTGGCACAAAACAGAAACGATAATTGGCCCTAATATAAATGAGCGTAATTGATAAAGGCCTTTAACCGTCGATGAGAGTACATAAATACTCACATCATTCACAAGTTTAAATATTTATTTGTATTTATTTATTCTCTTAATGTTTTCAGAAGCACAGATCTCAATGTAAAAAGCGTTCGCGATAAGGCCATAAATAAACTTGGTTTCTACACGAAATTAGCACATTTATGAGTAATTTTTCATTCGAAGACAGAGATACCTGTTTCATTTACGAGTACATTTACCTGTAACTATTATATCTATTTCTATATAGTATGTAAATATAGAAATGTGCTCAGCTCCATTGGACGACAGCGTCTAGGCGATTTGAGAGCGTGTTTTCAGTGTTGTTATCACGCCTAATCACAACTATCTACTGAGTTGGGGCTACTTTAAGATATTAAATCCCGACATCTCAGAGATACATATACAATGACATACGCCTCACATCAGTTTACTGATATCTCTATATGTAGATATGTATGTACGTACATATTTTCATTGTTGCAATCAACAAAGTTTCATGAACAACAATAACAACAACAACAATGACAACGACAACGACACCAACACAGCGACAATTCACAATGTGTGTCTCTGCTTCAGCTTCAGCTTCAGTCTCAGTCTGTGTATCTGTATCTGTATCTGCCTCTGTATCTGTTGCTGCCTTTCATTTACTTATCAACAACGAGCGAGATTTGCTTTTACCTTCACCTCCACCTTCACTTCTCCTTCTCAATCGCAACAATTGCTGCGACATTAATTCGCTTAAACTGCAAAATTACTTGCATTATTCTGTGTATGTGTGTGAGTGTGTGTGTGTGTTGTATGTGTGTGTTATATGTGCGAGCTCAAAAGCTTTCTGTCGCAACTTTTTAGCAGTTTTAGCTACCCTTCGCTGGGGTGGAAAGCGCAAGCGCAACGACAATACTGTTAAAGCTCTGTCTGTTATTAGCTCTGTTAGTTGCCATCTCTGTCTACTGCACAGCTCTGTTAGTTGGCGTTTAAATGTATAAGTACAATGTCAACCGAGGCCGAAAATTGCCTGATCTAAGGCAATTGCAATGACTTCTTTTAAACAGCTAAAAAAAATTGATTCAACTAAAAGCTGTTTTTCAGCATCCTTCACAGTCGGGTTCTCTCGAAGATTAATTTAACAGTTTTAATGTAGTTATCTGTTTATGGGTTTTAATTGAAGGTAAATTCACATTTATGTTTGTTATCAATGCATTTGGGGCTACTGATTACATGTTTTTTTATTTTGAAACTAACATATGCCAAAACATTATTTTGTTGTGACAAAACCGAAACTTATAGGTCTTGATTAGCACTATAATTGGTGCTAAGAATGATTTTGGCCAATTGTTTGTATTTAAGATAATTTCAAAAAACCCAAGACATTCACAAGCGGCTCTCACAGAAGTCGTTTTTTCGTAACACTAATGTGAAATTTCTAAATATAATGAATTGATTTATCTTAAAATGAAGAGGTTTTTTTTAAATTTGATTTGAATCACTGTCACTTCCACAATATACTTATGTCGTTTCTGCCTCCCCTTTTTTAAATTATATATCGAAACAGCTTGAACAACTTGTTAAAAAATAAACTTTTAATATATTTCTGTGTATTAAAATGGTTAATGTTACAATCTTATTATCTTACTAAGAGTAATCGATAGATCCATTTTGGAAATCAATTTTTGCGAAAATTGGAAAAATTATAGAAAAATGTATTTATTCGAATGTAGAATCTAAGTGTTCATCCTATTGAATTTCTTCTAGCGTATATTGCATAAATAAATAACTTGAATACATTTTTGGAAGAAAATTTCACACTACGTGAGTTTTGACATTTCTGTTGACATTTCTTTGGAAATGCCATATGTATGTATTTAAGATTGCAATTAAAAGAATAAACGAATAAACGAATGACAAATATTGAACAATTTAGATATTGTATAGAAAAGTAATGCTGACTTGTATGAGATGACTGAAATGTCACTTTTAATTCATTTAGCGTATTTCACAGCAAGATAATTAACTTTTTAATGCAACTTGGTTTTCGGCTGTGGACTTACAGTCTCTGGATTCGTCGAGCCACTGATCCCAACCAACTGCAACTGTAACTGTAACTGACACTGTGACTGTGACTGTGACTGTCACTGAAGCTCCAGGTAGCGGCATTTTAGCTGTAAAGTGTTCAACCTGAAGACGCTTCGATGTTGGGAATGTCGGGAAGGCACGTTTATAAATAGTCACCGTTATACAGTGTCCCCTTCCGTTTCCCTTGGCCGCAATTAACTTTGATTCCGAATGACGTGTCGTTAATTAATGCAACAACAACAACAACAACTCAGTAACAGCGACTTTAAATTAATTAATTTAATTACAAGCTGAACTTTAGCACGATGCGAGCAATGAATTCGTGCTTAATGCAATCGAGCAGTCAATTACAGGGTATAAAAATGTATCACAACTCAACTGCCAGAAATATCTGTAAGTTTAAATGTGTCATATCGATCCCTGTGTGTGAAACTGTTGACTTTACATTTGGATAATCTTAATGATAATACAAAATGAATTTCTTTTTGTATTTAAAAATTGTTGCCAAATAAATGTTTATATTCGGTGATATATGTTATGTACAATAGAAGGGATAAATTTTTTTCACTGCAAAGCGATTGTCAAAATCGTAATCTACGACGTATTCTAAGAAAGTTTGCCCAAGAAACCATGGGTCTCAAATCAATTTCGAGCTTCCGATTTTTAACGATTATATATCTAAGCGAGTGCATAAACAATATTTCGTTTCACTTAATTTTTTTTTCAAGAAAATTATAAAATTTTAAAAATAAAATAACAAGTTAAAATTTTATTTTTATAATTTTCCAAAAATAAAATTTTAAAAGCTGGCATTAATTTGCATTTGACCGTTACTTTACACCCTTTTTAGTGACACTCCTACACTTATTTTTCTTTCGAAAAATTCTTTGAAGTGTTGAGAATATATAGTTCAAGTTTTATCCCGATATCTAACGTAGTTCAAATGTTACAGATTTTTGCCACCAACATCCACCAGCCACCAAAATATATATAAAATGGTATAAAATTTGTCAAAGTAGTTACATGCCGTACTGTATGTTTATACTTTGGGTATGGACATATGTAAAACCAAAATGAACCCTTATAAATGCATCGGGTACTAAACGGTTATTTTGGTTTTCAGGTTTCGGCCAAATGGAAATTTTTTTTATATCGCTTACGATTTCAGTTACAGTTTCAAATTTGGTTAGGGTTTTAATCCCTGATAAGTACCAACTAACTTTTAAAGATTTTAAAATAAAAATAATAAGAAATATATAAGAAAATAATAACTTTAGCAAAGTTATTGGGCAAGATCTGTACAGATTGTATACTGGGTATTGGGCAGTTTAACAAGCAGCGATATGTATACAGTGACTGTGACTAATTAACAGAAGCGTGTCAAGTGTTATTGAAAAGCAAAGTTGAAGTTCGATTTGAAAATTGAAGCAAAGAAGATGCGACTCAAGGTCACGGAAATAAATGAGTTCCGAATGGATAACTTACCGATATACAGGCTTCTTAATATTGCCGAACTCGTCACTGCTGTCATCATCATTATCCTTGTCGTTTCCGTTCGAATTAACTGAATCTGGAACCACTGTGACTGCTGTAGGCGTGTCAACGCTCGAGGCCGAGATATCATCGACAATCTATCAATGGGAATATGAATAAACTGAGATTATTATCATCGTCATCGTCATTGTCATATAATTTATTTGGTCAATATCTTTTGAGGCGGGGCAGCGGGGCGTATGCATAATTTTAAGTGGAATATGGAAATATTTGTAAGTCGCCTGTCAAATGACGCTTCCTCCTGCCTTTGTTAGCGGTTATCAGTTTGGATGCATTAAACCAGTTCGATCCAGCCACAAACCAAAACTGATCGGATCGGTTCAGATTGAATCGGATCGGATCGCACTTCAACGGGCACATTTGAGACTTAGTACCTGCCTTAACCGCAGTTAGCTCTGATTTGTCGTCCTGCGGTGCATCCTGTTGCTCCTGCTGCTGCTGCTGCACGCAGGCCAAAGTGAAGCGACCGCTGTGATTGGGTGAACTCATCGTGAGAGGCACAGACTGAGACACTACCAGTCGACGGTTAACAACAGTCAAACAGTCAACAAGTCGAACAGATCGCCGACTTCGGAACGTAGCTCGTCTGCTGCCTTTGCCGGCTGCTTGATAATTGCTCGAATATTGTATTAGAAATGTCGGCTTTGCTTCAAATCACTATCTATGCCTCTGGTTCTGTGTGAGTGTTTGTGTGTGTGAGTGAGTCTGTGAATTTAATCACTCGACGTCGAGCTTTATAACGACTGCGAATAGGAATACAAATGAACGTCTTTATAAACAACTCAAAGGGAATCAAACTACACAACTTTATAAGGGATATACATATGTAAGTTCAGTCGAGCTACCCTATGACGAACATCGCTCGTGCTCTCTGTCGGATCAATATTAATGATCTATCTAATTAATAAAAATACACACGAATATGAATGATGTTGTTGATTTGACAGAGAACACAAGCGACGTTCGTCATAGGGTAGCTCGACTGTACTCGTTTTTGAGTAATTAAATACGACGCTACGGCTTCGCATTTCTCACAATTTCATTGAGACTTTTGCCTTACCGCTTGTTCACTTATTAGACTCGAGGGCGGCACGAAAAATTACGAATTTCTCAGATTTTCTGAAAATGTTACAGCCTTGCAGATTGCTATTGGAATTAAATGTAATTCAGCTAAGCTAATAATAATAAACAAACAAAAATAAAAAAATTTAAAATTTTCCAGATTTTAAATCACTCTATGTATATTAAATCAAATTCATCAAAATAATCAATAAATCGTACAAAAAATCGTTATGAAGTAAAAGTCTAGTGACGAAAACATTTTTATGCCCCAAAATTTCTAATATCCAATTTTGTGACGAATAATATTAAGTTTTACATATAAATAATTAAAAAAAAAAATTTGGCACTCGGCATTTCGCTAAAATGTCTCAATTCTTCATACTAACTAAAACTCACTGTTTTGCGCAGTGCCGAATGCAAAAATTGTTTTTAAATAATTCAATTCTAGCTGTTTTCAGCCATTTCCCGCTAAACTAGCGATTTTTCAAAAAAAAGTTGTAAAACAATCGTTTCTAGATCATTCAAACTGTTAAGCTTAATCAATGATTTGATCTAAACCAACAAACAGACTGACTTTTTATTTCAACTTCGGAAGGCCACAAAAAATTTAAAAAGTCTTAGTATACACATTTGTAAGTTAAACTGATACCTTTCGATCGATATATAACTCGACCCGATCGGACAGTCATGGTAAATTTTCCATTCTCCCTGTGTATATATGCTAGTCGCCTTTCGCACCCTTCGTGCTGCTTTCGTCACTAGCGCGGACTGCCGTCCGCAGTGATGTATAGCTTATTTTTTTTGGCAGTCCATCAAAACGAGACAAACACATTTTTTGGTTTTTTTTTTTTATTTATTTAGTACTCGCAAATGTCTATAATTATTTGAATGCCAGTTATTTCAAGCAAAACAAATTAAAAGCAAATTATTGAATGACACAAAAGTACTTTTGGGTTATTTAGGGTCATTGGCTAAACTTGTTAATTGGTTATTTATTTATTAACAAAAAAAGAGCTCAATACATCTCTTTTTATACCCGTTACTTGACACATAAGTATTAGGGTATATTTTATTTGTTGAAATGTACGCAACAAACAACAGATTGAATATCCGACCAAAAAAAAAAAGAAATTAAATTGAGTAATTCAAACTTGCATTCCTATTCGTTTTGCCGACATCGTTGTTATACAATATGTATTAGATTATTAATGATAAATATATATGTATTACAACAGAAACCTATTAGGCAACTCTCGCAGCAAACACATTTACTCTCGCCAAGAAATTTTGATTTTGATATGTGGCGAGAAATTTTTGTGGCAGACTTATAAATTACTCAGTTCAGTTGACTTTGGCGTGCTTTATAATTGCGGACGACTAGAATTAGCTTTTAATCTAAACTACTTCCCATAAATTACAGTCTATCGGATTTTGGACATTATATTTAGCCGTAGTTCCCGCTGTCCTACATGGCCGTCAGTGATAGACAGGTGTAAAAAGTTCTACCAGATTCCAGCGACAAATTACTAGACTTGAATCTGTAATCTAATAACTTTAAAAGTAAAAATTTAATATAATTTGCAATACAAATTTAATGAAATAACAAGAGATCTGTCAATTTCTCAAGACTTTTTCTATTAATTTAAATTAATAATTCATTTAAAATAAAGTTTGTCTATATTTAAGCAATGCGAATATTTCGATGCCATATTTGAAATGCAAACTTGCAGTGCAGTTTATATAGGCGTCTAACGAAATTCAAAACTTATTGCTTACTTTCGGGCTGATCGGCAAGAGACAGAGAGAAGTCATATAACCGTAAAAGTATGCACTTCAGCAGTCATGTTCTATCCTATTAAGAATTTACATATACGCATATAAATACAGATTCTGGGACAGTATCAGAATCAGTATCAACAAAAAGATCTATTTAATATTATCAAAGCGTAATTAACGTATGGCAATATTTCACTCTATCCAGAAGTGTCTATAGGGTATGTCCGATTTCCGAATGTCATGTTTTAATACTATCTAATGCAGATTCGATTACAGCTTTGTTACAATTTGTTACAATATTTTTGGTAATAATCGCATTGATTAAATAATTCACTGTTGAAAAATTTGTGATAACTTAATGATTACGATTAGAAAAAATAAAAAAGAAATCCAAAATTACTACAATTATTCAAAAATAATCAGAAAAAAAACAAAAATAATCGTTTTGAGTTACTCAGATTACGTATATTTTTGACTTTTTCCTGATTTTTTTTGATTTTTTTTTAGTTTTTTTTTAAATTATTTATGCTTATTTGGTAAAAAACTAAATTATTTTTAATTTGATTTAATAATTTAAATCTCATTCAATCTCAAGGAAGATGTTCGGCTCGAAATAAAAATGATTACAGAGATTTCAAGTTTTTCTTATATCATTTAATAAAAAAAGCCCCTTTCCGAGGTAAATATCTAATCAAAACATTTCTCTCTCCCAACATTTCTGATATCCAATTTTGTGACGAACGAAATGTAATTAAATAACTCTTTTGTGCAGTACCGAAAGCCAAACTCCCAGGGTATCTGCTAGTCGCCACGGCTGCTAACCGCATACAGTAGATCAAGTCATTGTTTTGACAAGAAGCTTTCATATTTTTGTTTAATTTTTTGTACACTTTTATTCGATATACCCTGTGTTACTATTTTTAAGTTCGTTCCATACAAAGACCAAGAAAGTGTTATTATTTTGCAAAACAAACAACATGAAAAATATTAATTTTGTCATAAGAATTACTTGATTAACTGTTTGTATTTTTTTCAGACTATTTGCAATTCACATTAATTGCATTTGAAGTGTAAACACAGGTGAAACACGAATAAGAATGCTACAGCAAGGTGATCGGCAGATAGATGCCCAGCAAAAAATAATAAAAAAAAATATGGTATATAAAAAATATAGTGTATATACACTTTGCTTTCTTCCAAGGAGACATGGATAATTCCTTAAATAAAACACAACATTTTATCCGAATTTAATTACTCCAACTCTCAAAGTATCTGAGAAATAGATATTCATATGGCCGGACAGACAATGCCACAAACCCAGTAGTCTCTTCACTTTTTGGGTACTCGGCTAACAACAATAATCATGGCATCGGAATAGATCATATGCGTCTCGCTTATAATGACGATGATGGGATGATGACATGATGATGATTTAACTTGTGGCAGTGAACAATTCCGTTGTCCGTATGGTTTTGGGCATTATGGATAACTAATTTGTTGGAAAATTTTAAGTGCCTGTTTTCAAGAATTTTGTGTGGTTTAAAGTTGGTTTGAAACTGAAATATAATTAGCGTACATATTTTGGTAAACTACAAACAAACACACTTTGTGTCGTACAGTGCACAGATAACACTTAATGAGCGTTTTATGATTACTTATTTTTATTTTCATATATTTTGAATGATGCTAACGATTGTGCTTTCGTGAGTGCAAACTCGTTTCCACAATCAAAAATGGGTATTCAGTTGGTCACTTACACTGTCGGTTTGACTCTCCTCATGCAGCGCCTCCTGCGCCTTCATCTGATGCCGCAGACGCAGTGCCTCCAGGTCGAGCGAGTTAATACCCGATGGCAACGAGATGGAATTGCGTCGCAGTCCGGGACCAAAGTGTTCCTGTTCCCGTTCCCGTTCCCGTTCCCGTTCCAGTTCCGTTGGCGGCGGTGTTGGTGTTGAGGTTGTTGAATTCAGCGATAAGATCTCTGGCTCATTTGGCAGTTCATTGATCACAATCAGATGTGGCAAGTCCACGTTACGTCGATTTCCCAGCGATAACTGGGACCCGGACTCCAGCAGCTGCTGCTGCTGTTCATCCATCTCCTGCTCATCCGCATAGGGCAACTCCAGCGATTCAGCGTGCTGGCCGTTGAGAGCCTGAGCGGCCAGAAGCGACGGCTTCGGCTTCGGCTGTGGCATTCTGTTAGCGGGTTTACACGATTCTTGTTTGCACAATGTTTACACGACGGACGTGCACGTGTGCACGCGATCGCGTCCAGGTTGCGACTCGCTGCCGAATCAAAACCAAAAACCAAATGCCCCTAAAACCGTCAACAGCGTCGAGAGCGCCAAGTTAAGCTCAGCTGAGCACGGGTGTAGGTGTAAGGGTGGGAATAGGGTAACGAGGGTTAATCATTATCATCATCTTCCATTCGTGGCCACGATTATAGCCGGTACTGATATTACGTATGCGATGCGTTGTACGCATCGCTTTTAACTGGGCCGCCAGTTAATTTTGCTTTGTTTGTCAAATAACATTGTTTATTGCTTATTGATTTAGTTAATTAAATTCATTTAATGCCACAAACAAGGTCTGATCGCTCTGCTTTGTGCACCTAATTAGCCCAATATCTCAATCGCTCTTTCTCTCTCTCCCTCTCCCTCTCACACTCTCTCTCTCTTTCTCTCTCTTGCTTTACATATAGTCTCACTATCACACATCGCTCTATTCACGTTCATGGTTTAAAGCTGTTATCAGTAGAAATAAAACGCTAAATCGCGCCAATTGATCAAATAACACCAACAAGCGTCAAAGGTTTTCATACTCTACCCAGTCAGTCATTCACACTACATATGTGGATTTGTATCTGAAATCTATGAGCCCAAAAAATACTCATTCTTAAAATGAAGTCTAAAATTCTTGAGCTATCATGTGTTTTTGGGGCCAATACACAAAGGATGAACACCTCGACTCTGGTAACAGTACTCGTATATTGAAGCAGAATGGAAATTATCAAATAAGCTTAAGTCTTAAGAATATTGAGAACGTTTTCTAAATATGTTCATGTCGGTCAGCGGGCAACAGGATGTTCATTTTAATTACTGGCCTCTATGCAATTATCAGAAATGATGAAATGAGACATTCATGCCCAACTGAATTGAAAGAGCTTGGCTGCATCTTCCAATGAATTGAATGAATGAATTGAAACCGAAAACATCACATTCAAAAAAGGCAGACTGAATTGAATGACGAAATAACTAAAAAAAAACGAGTAAGGGTTATAAGTGCCGTATTATAGTTTCTTTTAATTTAAAGTAAAAATCTAGTCACGAAAACATTTCTATGCCCCGAAATTTCTGATAACTAATTTTGTGAAGAACAATATAAACTGTAACATATAAATTATTCAATAAAAAATAAGTTGTATTCCGACTACTCTGAAAGTCGTTGCTTCATTCATTTCATTCGTTTCTCGTTCACTCGATGCCGTTCATGTAAGAACTCCCATTAATGTCACAAATTAGTATTCATACGTTGAGAACCGGATCTTTGAATTTATTACACTCAGAGAACTGAATGAAACTCACGAGTACTCAGAGACACTCAAGTTTCAATGTACTAATATAGAAACTATTTTTTAAGCCTAATTAATTTATTAATAATCAGGGATTAAAACCCTAACCGAAACCGTAACCCTTAACCGGTAAAGCCCGATTTAAATTTAAAACCGTAACTGAAACCGTAACCGAAAAAAAAAAATCTTTTAATAGAAACCTTAAAACCGAAACTCTGTAAGCCGAAATAACCGTTTAGTAACCGTTTCATTTATAAGGGCTAATTTCGGGAAAAACAAGTTACAAATAATTTAAAACGAAAAATTTTGAATTGTTTAGATAATTCCTGTTGCCAAATCTGATATTTCGTTATTAGTTTTATATTTTATTTTTAATTTTATAATTTTGATTTTTGATGTTAATTTTCTTATTTTTAATTTTGAAGTTTTATTTGTGAATTTTTATTGAACTGAGTAAGCGCAAATAAAACAAATTTCTTAAACAAAATACATATATTTTTGCAAAGAAATTTTTTCGAAATTGTTTCGTACTTCAAAACCGAAACATGCAAAAACCGATTCACCGTTACGAAACCTTTATTCAAAGATTTTGCGTGACCGATAACCCTGATAAGAATCCAAGAGAAATTGGAAAAACAACTGAGAATGAAAACCGTTAGAGCTTTGTTCCAAATAAAGTGTGTGCACGATCGACGCCTTGGAAACAACAACATTTTGTGTTGAGTTGAATAATGACATGTGTTGCTGATCGACCAAGAACATAGTACGAAAATACTAGACCTTCCCTTGCCCGTGCCCGTGCCCGTTCCCACTGATTGACCACATCGATCAGACGATAAGTTGATCAGCGTACCTTTTTCTATTAATCAAACGAGTCAGTCTATTAAACTAATTCGTAATATTGTGCTAATAAAATCCCAAGCATATCTGCGCAGTAAATTGAACTGAATTGGATGGAAAAATGGATTATGTCAATCGCAAGGCAGCTTCGACTCACACATTGGAATATTGTTGAACCTATTGTCTAATTGACATGCCACACTTGTCGATTCAACTCTCTCCTTTTGTGCTACGCGGTGTGTGAAATTTTAAGTTGCAACCAGCTGTCTCAATTGGCATGCATATGCTTATGGCATTTTATTTTGCACATCCAATCGATTTATTAATGATAGCATATGGCAGCACGACGGCTGTTATACCCCGTAATTAGTTTAAAACAGCGGTGGGCACGCATAAGCTCCGGAAGCTGGTGGCTGCTCCCTACTTTATTTCTGTCTATTCGTTGTTAATGCTCCCGAATTCAGATTTCGTGCCCACCGCTGGTTTAAAACATCGTTTTGCTTAGTTGAGCCATTTTGAATTGTCGTCAGCCTGACGGCGAATGAATGAATGTTGTTATTTGTCTATTTTAAATTTAAAAATCATTTTGTGTTTCAGTTATCTGAAATTCATTAAATTCATGAATATTTTAATGAAAATGAATATGTAAACCACAAATATTAAACACACTTTTAGCTCTGAAACATTGTTCACAATAACATTCATTTTCTCAGTTTTCAATTCTCGTTTACTTACTGCAACGGTTTGTCAAAACTTACCAGACAGTTTGAAATTCATTGCGAAGTTGCCATCTTACAGTGATACATGTCAAGCCTTTGTTCAATTTAATACAAAAAATATATTTGTATTATGTTCATATTACAGTTGCCCTATTAAAAATGGGTGTAATCTCATTTTTTTATTTTTAATTTTACCATCAATTCAATTTTTTTTTTTTTTTTTAATTTTAAAGATATTTTAACTTCATTTTTTAATTTAAATATGAATCGAACTAGTTCCGCGTAATAGAAAAGAATGTAATTTACGTATTTTTTAATTAGATTAAAGTTCTAGTTCGCGAATAAACAAATTCAATGGATCGGTTCAGGAAGACCAAAAACCCTAACCGAACCAGTTCGAGAATTGGTGCAGAATAGACGTTTACGCCGCCGCGCCACAGTTAATTTTTTCATCTAAAATTGTTGGTCACCGAATATACAAAGCATTGCAGTTAAAATCATAAATAAAAATCATAAATAATGATTATTTGTGAGTTTTATTTTTTCGCTCAAATTTAATCATTATCATTATTTCTTTGTATATGTATTCTAGTCATTGATTTTTTTATGTGAAAAATTTTCATTAATCATTATCTGCAGTACCTGAAACAAACTTAAAAGTAGTGTCAAAAAATCGATCAATTTGTATTTATGGTTGTCGTATCTTTTATTTGAAAATTTTTATATTTTAATTTAATTATCTTTCTGTTTTTTGTTTTATTTTTTTTATATATATTTTTTTTTGTAGTTGTTGCATTTAATATTTGTATATATTCAATTGTATGAATTTACATCAAATTTGTTCTTTGTTCGCATAAAAAGTCAACACTTGTGTCGATATTTTTCAAATATATTGTATGATTTTGTTGTTATTGTACTTATGTAATTCTTGCAGAATAAATACCATAAACGTTCAGTTAAATGATTTGCCCAGTTAATTGTTAATAAGTAATACAATATTTATTATATGCAATAATTTTGTTTATACATAAAAATATATTCTGTAGCACAAATTTCACAAATGGTGTTTGTTAATGTTGTAGCTGATTAAGAGACACAGTGTGGTGCGAGAGACAATACGAAACTTGGAAGCAGCTTCGCTTGGAAAATGGGCCAACTTCTTTAACTATAAATACATACATATTTAAACAATTGTGTTAAATTGTTAGCGAGGCTTAAGCTTCTTTTCTGACCCGATATACAAAAGTACAAACATCATCCTCTTTCTCGCTCTGTTTCATCTGTTTCAAATTAATAAATCAATTTTAAACAATATTTTTTTTTTTTTTTACTTTTTCTATTTTTAATCGATAATGGTTGAACAAAAATTTCAATCAAAACAAAATATGGGTATCTTGCTGAGAAAGTATTTATCAGTGAATGGGTGAATATATCGTCTTTTTTCCTATAGTATGTATGCCTCTCACAAATTATATTGGTTTTGAGTTGCATTATAGCGATTGGTCGTGAGTACTTCAATTTGCTTGCGCTTGACTTTCAACATAAAAAGATTTCAGTTACCATAAGTTCATTGTGTAATTTATCAATTAAAATTGCTTAGTAAAATTAGTTCATAATAGTGTTTTTCTTGTATCCTCTTTTTATACTTTGTTAATTAAACGCGTGTGGCTTTGAGCGAAAAAAAAAATAATAATCAGACTATATTAAAATCAAATTTTTGCGGTAATCACACTGAAAAACAAAATACGCAACACTTGCAAATTTGATTAAAGCTTACTATTCATATAAATATATGTATCTATAAATGTCGCTTATGCTTTTCGCGTTGCGCTTTCGTATGTTGTTCTTCGTCCCTTTTTTTTTTCTTAGGGGCTCCAAAAAATGTTTCTAACAAATATTACATAAAGCCAGTGTGTGTGTAATTAATTAATATAATTAAAAAGTACATACAAGCTACATTTAAGTGTAAATGTGTGTGTGTGTGTGGGCGCCTTGGGCATGGGCTTTTTGAATCTCTCAGTGCACAACAGCATTGCACAGTTGACGCATTCTAAATTACACTTTAAAAATTACATAATATAAATAATTTATTATTTTATACACATCTGTGGCCCCAAACTAAGCTAATACCAAATTAAAAAAAAAGTATATATATATTTTTAGAATGAGCACGTGCATGTCGGACCAGTCGGAGGAGCACAGTGATATAGCGCTGGGTCTCACTCGCATAAAGTATCAACTTTTTGCCAAACGTTTGTGTTTTTTTCTGTCTTGCATTTGTTTGTTTTTTTTTTTTAACAATATACTCATGTAATTTTTACGCAATTTATTAAATGAACAAACGTTACACAATCAGTGCAAAATGCAAATGTTACTTTAACTATCAACTGTGTTAATTTCAACATTTCATGGCTGTTTTATAGAACACCGATAATATAATCATTGTCTTTCATTCAAGCTCGACTTGGCCTAAACACGTGGTAGTGCCAATTGCTCATTGTATGGGCAGCAGCTTGCCAGATGTCTGGATCTGTATCTGTAGTCTGTGCCTTTGAGTTTCTCATTTAATTTCATTTTATGATTATATCTATTCTGTTGTCACTGTTGTTCTAGTTGTGGTTTTAGATCTCGCTGTTGTTGTTTTAGTTGTTGCTGCTGCTAATATTTATGTTGATGTTTTGTTGCTGCTGTTGTTGCTGCTGCTGTTGTTGTTGTTGTTGTTGTTGTTGTTGTGTTGTTATTGTTGTTGCAGTGTGAGCTGGACACGTTCAACACTCACTTTGGGACAAATCGATATCCTTGTTTACGCTGCGCGCCAATCGATCCAACTCGGCAGCAGCATCTGAGCGAACCGCAAGCTTTTCGGCCGTCATGAGTGCGTCCGTTCCATTGGAAGTGCGTGGCGTGCCCATGCCGCCTCCTGGACTGCCAGCGCCTGCCGGTCCACCTGCAGGTCCTCCCGATTTTTTGTGTAGCAGTGAATTAAAGAAATTGGCCAGCACACCTTCGCCGCCCGGCGTGGCTGGCGTCAACTTGGGATCAATCTGTGGTGAATTAAATTAATTATTGGTAAGAATTTAATGTGTGTGTTCCTCCACATATATGTAACTGTGCGAACCTTTTTCGGCGAACTCTGACCGGTGCTGCCGGGTGTCCGCGGTCCGGCCTTGTTGCCGCCAGTGTTGGCGCCCTGTGAGCGCAGCGGCGATTCACCCCGCACCTGGCCGCCTTGCTTGAGAATCTCCTGCTGACGTGCCAAAAAGGCCTGCTCGTCCTCGGTTTGCACCTCCGTTTCGCGATTGGAAACCGCCTGAAACAAATGGAATACATTGATCAAAATTTGTTGTCGCATATTATTATTATACACACCTTTCGTGTCGGCGGTGCCTTGATTATGTCTGTGTAATGATTCTCTGCCTTGACCGCATGCATGTTCTCATACAGAATACTTATTTTCTTCAGGCTATCCCAACCAGCCGGACTGCAAAAGAATAACAACAAACAGATATAGAGCGAATGCACATAGATATACTGACAAAGAAAACCGGACATTATAAAAAAGCGGTTTTTGGAGTTTTTTTTAAAATGTTTATTTATGCGAAAATAGGAAAAACGTACGAGGCCTTGTAACTGTTTTAATCATACAAAACTTTTACTAACCAATTAAGTACCCATTGAAAATTTTAAAATTTTTGTAAAAGTATATTTTCGAAACATTTTTTTTCTCGGGCTCAAACAAAAAATTTTTGGATGCCAAAAAATTCTTCAAGTGACTCCAAAATTTTTTTTCAAAAATCACTTGGCTAGTATTATTTATAATTTTTTGAAAACATAAAAAGGAAAGTTTTGTATGATTCAAACGGTTCCTAGGCCTCGTAAGTTTGTCCTATTTTCGAATAAATAAGCACTCTAAAAAAAAAAACAAAAAAACCGCTCTTTTATGGTGTCCGATTTTCTTTGTCCGCTACGGTGTATAGAATTAAATGCCTACATGAGCACCGCATCCTTTTCAACGACTAGCGCTGGCGTACGGAATGGTAGACCATAAATTCGATGCGTCAGATATTTGTAAAGGAGATCACAGTTTTTATCCTCTTTCACACTCGTGTAGAAGAGCGAGGTGCCGTGCCGCAGGCAAAAGTTTCGTATCCACTGTTGGATAAAATCGAAATGCTCATCGCGGTACTCGTATTCCTTCTCCAGCGTTGTCATGTAGTCCGTCTACAAATGAAATTCAAATTGTTTTCATAACTGACTGACAATCGTGTTGAACTTTGTGTGGGTGTGTACGCACCTTTGTGACGACAACAACAATGTCCAGGCCCAGATTTGTAATTAGTGCGTCCTCAGTCAGCGGCAACAGATCATCCTCATCGATCGAATTGTTGTGCATGGTGCGTTTAACTGGCGAGCCAGGATCCAGATCATCGCCCACCTCACAGTAGCTTTGCCACGTCGTTGCCAGTCGCTGACGTGCCGCCTCCTTCTCTTTGGGATCCAGCTGGAGACTTTCAATGTGCTGGGCCAGCACCTTGATCCATTGGTTGAGCTGCTCGAGCCAGCCCCATGGCTGTGTCATCGAGACTGTTAGTATGACGAGGGTGTGTGCATAGTTCGTTTCGTTTAGCGCATAGTGCAGCAGATTTGTGTGCCCTGGATCGCCATCCAGAACCCAAACGCTTAGGCGCGTCATATCTATAGAATTGAAAAAAAAAGGGTTCTTTAATTAAATCTGGCCCATTGGATTCCGAATACATTAAATAAAAAGGCAATATACCACTTACCGTCTCTGTACTCATCCTTGACATCAATGTAGGCGTACTCCAGGCCAGAGCCTTTTTTGGGATCCTCGACACCCTGCAGTTTCGCGATGAGTGTCGTCTTACCAGTGGCATTGTCACCTAATACTAGTACTGATTTGTTTGACGGTAACTTTGTGCTGCCTTGTGTTTGTACTTCATTCAATATCGCTGACCTGCGGGCAAAACAAAACCAAAGGGAAAAATTGAAAAAATGGGAACCTAAATCGTAAATCGTAAAAACAATTGGGTCAGTTCCGTTGGCTATCACAATTTTGCAATCTACATTAACGCTGCCCCAATTTCGTGTCACCACAGCCACGAACCACGAACCACAATTCTCAATTCTCAATCCTCAATCCTCAGTCCACAATAATACTGTTAATACTGTATCATGCCACGCAATCAAACTAATTGCATCCCTGTGCTATTTATGAGCCCCAGACCGCTTTCTTTATTCTTCTTTGTACAAAATAATTATACATACCACATATACTGATGTATATATTGTATATGTATTTGTTTGTACATTTCTAAAAACACATTAAACCGAGTCAATATTTTAAGGGCCATGCAATTTCAACAAAACATTTGTGCAATTCAATTAAATCCAATTAAATATTTCGATTGAAAAATGTCCATTTTTACTGACCAACTCACTGACGCACTCATTCACTCACTCACTAACTCATTCACCCACTTAGACGCTGACTAACAAACTAACTGACTAACTGACTGAATGACATGCAAATGGCGGTTACTCAATTGGTAACTGGGAACTGGGAACTGGACGCCAGCGACTTTTCAATATAATGGCGCCTTCGTGCCAAAAACTGCGAGCTGCGAATATCGATTGCTCGCTTTCCGACAATTACTTTTTAGCTGGTCTCTTCTATTGCTTATTCAAAGGTGTCGTACACTGCACAGTGGCTAAAAAACTATCAGGGGTGACACAGAAATCGCAAGCGAAATAGAATTTCGCAGAAAGCAATTCCGCACGGAAAATTCCGAGGTGCCACAGAACTTCGAGAGATTTAATTTTTTTTTAACTACGCTGCTAAGGGTTGACACCTTTTCAGATTAAATTACCCAAAGGTTTGATTAGCAACTTTTTCAAGTTTATCATTGCAGAACAGTAAACTTTTAATTTTTTCCTTGTTTAATTAATAAAATTTAATTTATTTATGTAAAAATTAATTTTGTTTAGCTGAAAAAAATTTAAAAAGTAATTGGCGCGAAAAAATAAAAGTTACTCGACAGCTCTAGCAATTGTCTGCCATTAGTCTGGCAACTCTTCGTGAAAAATGTTTTCACAAATTGCACAATAAGTTTAAGGGTTTTTTCGATAAAACTTGATTTACCTCAAAAGAGCTATTTTTTTTACTGCTTAATTTAAAGAAAACTCAAGTGGTTCCATATATATTATTTAAATATCTTACTTCGAATTTTGACTAAAAAATGTGGCATCGCTGACCCTGACTTCGAAAATCTAAATCGGACTTGGTGGCAGCATCGGACGAAAACCGACTTAGCGCCAGTTCTTTCCGCACAAAATTATTCTGCGAATTGACCTGTGGAACCGCGAAATGAAATTGATGTGAAATTCAAGCGAAAGCGATTTCTGTGGCATCCCTGATAGAAAGCAAACCAAACACAAAATTTTCAATAATCAAAAAACATCAACTTTTGGTAATGAAATGACAAAAAATGTATCCAGATATTAAAAAAACACATGGCAAATACAAATACTCGGTATTAAGAAACAAGTACCGATTACTGATTATAAATGACCTGTTAGATGCCCCTATTCTCTAACCAAGAATTATACAATTATGACATTGATTCTTAGAAACCGAGCAGATTTGACAAGTAAATCAAATCCAAGCAATGATTAATTCATATTATCAAAATGTGAAAATCGACTAAAAACGGTTGCTTTATTGATTTAAATTATATTGGTTTGTGTGTTATAGTTAAACAATCAAAAAACTCAACGAAGTATATAATAATAACGGTGGTAAATACAAGAAAGCCCAATTTTTTTGTTTCATTTAATATACAGGTGTGCTACAGAAATCTCTTCCAATTGAATTGCACGTCAATTTCAATTCTCCTTGACACAGTCAACATTTTGGAGGTAAGCGCAATCATCACTCAATCCACTGGCGTCCGATGCCATTAGAATAATGTCACATTTTTTATCCGAATTTTAGAATTTAGAGTTGTCAAGTAACTTTTATTGTTTGTCGCGCCAATAACTTTTAAAATTGTACAAGTTATACAATATTAATTTTTGTATAGATAAATTCAATTATATTAATTAACAAAGAAATAAAATAAAAACTATTTATTCTGTAAGCATAAACTTGAAAAAGTTGCTAAACAAAACCCTTGGAATATTTAATCTGAGAAGGGGCCAACCCTAGCAGCCTAGTTCGAAAAGGTTGGTGAACATGCTAAATAATAAATCACTCGAAGTTCTGTGGCACTGAGAACATTTTCGAGTGGAATTGCTTTTCTCTGAATTCGTTTTTGATAATTTACACATTTCAAATATGGTTTTTGAAATGTGTAAATTATAATTTGCTATTTGAATGGGAGTACGGAAATCGAACACCAATATGCAGCATTTTTAAATTATTGAAAGTTATTGACTAATGCGAGCCACTGTAGCTGGTGGTGGGTCGAGTCGCTTCACACTTGAGAGACATGCAAACAACCCAGCACTACTCCCCCCGCTCACAATTTGTGCCTGCTCGCATTTGTGTTCCAGGCTGGTTGGCATGGTGCACGACGGGCCCAAACGAAAATATTTTCCGAGCTGGTAAAGTGAGTCTAGCAGGCAGACAGTCAGGCAGTCAGGAGACGAGCCGACTGGCATTCCCAGTGCGCATTTCGACAGCGGCACGCGTCAAAAGTGGACCACATTTGGAACAGGACAGACCGAGTCCAAGTTGGATTCAGTGGCAAATAGTTCATTGGCAGGATGAGTCTGCTGCTAAAGCGACGTTCGCGCAGCGAGACGCGTCCACAAACAAAGCAGGATAATATTCCATCGGAGGTGCAACCACAGCAACAACAGCAACCACAGCAACAACAACAACAACAGAAGCAGCGACAGCTGAAAAGTGTGGAAAATAGCAGCGCACAATCCGTACAGCGTCTTGGTCTGGGAACGGGCATGGGCACAGGAACGGGCATGGGCATGGGCAGACGCAAGACATCCGCGGAGCTTATCAGCGAGGCCAAACTATTCCTGGGCGATCTGTCGACGACAACGGCCACAGTGACGGCGGCAATGACAGCCGCTGGAGGCGCACGCTTGGTCAGCACACGGCGACCCATAACGCCTCGAGAGCCTGGACGTGTGCTCTACGGCAAAGTGGCGTTAGCTGGCCGTCCGCCGAGTGCCTTCTCGTAAGTAATTCAATGATGCATAGTGGCCATAGTGACCCCATCTTCCTCTGTTGCCACAGCATGCGATATCTGCAGAATGAAATGCACAAGTCTCTGACAGCAGCAGCAGCAGCAACGCCAGCAGTTGCCAAATCGGAGCTAGAACTAGAGCTGGAGCGGAAGCTAGCTCGCCGGAGTATCGATGCCAAGCTGGTGCCACCGCGCCAGTTGCCGGCCTTGCCGGGTGCAACTGCTCAGGTGGCGACAGCAGCAACCACGCCGGCACGTCGCAATGGAGCACTGCTTGGTCAGTGCAGCACCGAGACGCTCATCGAGCTGCTCAAGCAGCATGCCGGCCTCAAGGATTGCAGCGCCGAGACCGTGCAGCACATCAATGCGGTAAGAATCCAGCATCAATTCCAATTCCAATTCCAATTCCGATTCCGATTCAGACACTCATATTCTCAATGCTCCGCAGATCCTTTTGGAGCTGTACACGCGGGTGCGCCAACAGGAGCGCAACTTCAAGCGCGCTTTCATACTGGGCGGTCTCTATGGTCTCGTCGAGTGCACATCGCCGCGTGTCCTTTTAGCCGTGGCCCGTGTCGTCCTGGCGGTAAGTGATGCTCATTCCAATTGCAATCTTCTGCCCATCTATCGGTTAACGTTCTTAGCTACGCGTAACGGGCAGCAACTTGACCGGTGCCTGCAAGCTAATCTTCAAGGTGGCCCGCCACGAGCAGCACGATGATCTGTTCCATGAGAATGACGTGCTGGAGCTGCTGATCGATGGTCTGGGCCATGCTTCGCCATTGGACGAGCCGGAGGCCTGCATTTATGCCTATGGTTCTATACGCTTTCTAACCGCCAGCAGCGCCCAGGATCGGGACGATGCTCTCAATCGCAACTGGGTAGCCGGCCTTGAGGAGCCGCTGCCGACGATGGCGACAACAATGGCAGCCATAACAGCTGTGACGCCAGCCAAGCTGAATGGCCAACAAACGCTGGTATCCCGCCTGGCACGTCATGGCGCCGTTGATCTAATGATTCTCCACTTGCAAATGCTGAACGAGGCGGGCGCCACACGGCGACTGAGTGGCCCGCCACTCCACACCCTCTATCAGCTGTCGGCGGCCTTGCGAGCCCTGGCCGATGTGGCCAAGCAGCAGCAGCGTCTGCAACTGCAGCTGCAGATGGCGTGTCCACATCTCATACGTGCGGCCGAGGTCTCCATGGGCGAGCTGGAGGTGCAGGCCAATGTGGTGCGAACACTAAGGTGAGACCCAAGTCCATTCAGTTATCATTCTTAATGACCAACTATCAATGTCTAGCGTATTGTCCGAGGATGTCGACTGTTGCGAGACGTTGCTCAACTATGCCGCACGCATTGGTCTGCTGCTGGGACCCTGCTCCAAGGGATCTTCTAAGGACTCCACCCAGGGCAACGGACAATGCAGCGAGCGACTGCTGGCGGTGCTCAGTCGACTTGGCTACATGCTGGGCAATATTCTGGCCAAGCACGAGTCGGCACGAGTTCAGGTAAGCCGTAGATTTAATTAACCGATAGGTAGATCGATCGATGACCATTCCATTTGATGCAGTACTATCACAACGATGTGGCCATGGAGTATCTACTGAATGTGCTGCAGCAGCTAAGCGAACGCAATCCGGTTAACGAGTCTCTACTCGATGCCCAGATCAAGCTGATACGAGTCGTGGCTAATATGAGTGTCAATGCGGAGGTTGGCGCCGGCTTGGGCAATGTCCATGCTCTGGGCACGGTTCTGTTGCGTCTATTAAAGACCGCAGCTGCTGCTCTGGATGCAGCTGGATCAACTGGACCAACTGGGGAGATGCTGGAGCTGCTGCATGCCACGCTGGGCGCCCTTCACAATCTGTGCTTTTACCAGGACAAGCAAACGACGACAGTGGTGGTAGCATCGCCAGCAGCGCCTGGTTCACTGCAGAGTCTCATCAAAGAGCTGTCGACGGAATTGGCCAACGCTTTGGGCCGCTGTCAGCCGAGGTCCGTGTCCACCAAGGTAGAAATTGCCCGTGTCCTGGGAAATCTGACACGCAACGAGTTGGCGCGTCGATGTTTCTGCGAGGCCAACGGATTGCCACTGATGGTGCAGCAGCTGACACGACAGGCGAGCGGACAGGATTACGAGCTGCGCACCTGTGCCATTGGAGTGCTGGTCAATCTGCTTGGCGATGGAGAGCAACGAGCTCCATTTCTCCAGCTGCGTGGAGCTGAGCTCCTGGCTCTATTATTACGGGGCGCACTCGAGCAGGAGGATTGGTTTTTGGCCAATATTGTATGCCAGGCACTGTGGAATCTCCTGATCGATGCTCAGTGTGCAACAGTCCTGTGCCTCAATGGTAGCATTCTCGACGAGGTTAGCGAACTGTTGGCCGACTATTTGGATGAGGATCGATTGATTGCGATCGATGATGATGCGACCAACGACGATGAAGCGGAACCGGAAGCGGAACCGGAGTCTGAGCTTGGCAAAGTTGTAGAGCCGAATTCGGAAATGGATCCAGATTCGACACCTGATGCTTTATGGGAGGACTTTGCTCTGGTAGCCACCGATTTATTGGAGCGCATTCAAAACAACTTCGACAAGCAACAACAACGCCAAGCAGTGCATATCGATAACGATGATGACAACGACAACGATAACGACGATGTGTTTATCGAAGAAATGTAGAACATTTTAATGCCTAACGAATAAATATGAAAATAAATAAATAAATATACATATACTAGGGGGCTCCGCCCCCTGCTCGCTTCGCTCGCCAACCCGCGCTCGCTTCGCTCGCAAAATTGAAAAGATTTTCTTTTGTTGTCCGGTTTAACAAATTAATACTGCTTACTTAAAAAGAACATCTTTAGTAGTCCGTTTTAACAAATTTATATAATATAGCATTTTTTGACGAAAAACGCAAATATTTAACTTTAGTGTTTTAATGTTTTTCCCCGGTAATTGTACTTAGGTTAAAGACAGATTTATCGATTCAGCTGGAAAAATCCAGATTTAGCGGGAAAAGGCTAAATTTGGGGAAAATGTCAAAATTTAGCAAGAAGAGCTAATCTATGAGTTTGGTTAGGATATCTCATACAACAGAATTTTTGGTTCTAAAAAAATAATTTGCATCCGATTGTTCCTATGGCAGCTATATGATATAGTCATCCGACTTTGACCAAATTTGGTCAGGATGTAAGAGACTGTCCCAAACACACAATCTATGAGTTTGGTTGAGATATCTTAAGAAATAGAAAAGTTTTTCATACTAAAGGTTATTTTGCATCCGATTGTTCCTATGGCAGCTATATGATATAGTCATCCGACTTTGACCAAATTTGGTCAGGATGTAAGAGACAGTCCCAAACATCCAATCTATGAGTTTGGTTGAGATATCTTAAGAAATAAAAAAGTTTTTCATACTAAAGGGTTTTTTGCATCCGATTGTTCCTATGACAGCTATATGATATAGTCATCCGACTTTGACCAAATTTGATCAGAATGTAAAGGACAGTCCAAAACATATAATCTGTGAGTTTGGTTGAAATATCTTAAGAAACAAAGAAGTTTTTCATACTAAAGGTCAATTTGCATCTGATTGTTCCAATGGCAGCTATATGATATAGTCATCCGACATTGACCAAATTTGGCCAGAATGTTAGAGACAGCCCCAAACATACAATCTGTGAGTTTGGTAGAGATATCTTAAGAAACAAAAAAGTTTTTCATACTAAGCAATTCCGTGACCTTTGACCCCGACTTAGAGGTCGAATTTCGCAAAACGCCGTCTTATTGCACGATGAAATTATCTCATCTATGTTGTGTGCAAATTTCAGCTTTCGTTCTTTTACCGTTTGGACTACACGTTGATTCTCAGTCAGTCAGGACAGAGTTTTATATATATAGATTGAGACGTCGATTTCTAATTGTGGATTACCGATAACCGATACAAAACCGTTTCGATAAATTTAACATGCACATATTGTGCTGCTATAAGATATTCAAATTTCAACTGCTTCGATGTTTTTCATTTCAATGAAAAATTTTAATAAATTTATACACAAAATCTTTGCATTTTCAATTTGAAATCCGATATTAAAATCTGTGCCATGTTTTACCAATAATTTATAAACCACAACAAATCGACAACAAAATATCGATGAAATTTGTATGATTATTCTGGTGAACGAGAGTGATGAGCAAGGTGTATTTACTATTAAGGTGACGTCGTCCGATGTGGTGAGGGGACAAATTCAACGCCTGTGCTTCTTGACCAGAGCTCCCTCCTTTTTTCGTCACGTGGGACTAATAATTGCAGGGTTCAAAAATTGTTTTCTGTCTACGAGTTTATTTGTAAACCCAACAAAAAAAAAACGACCTACTTCGACAAAGTTTACAGGCATACTATCAAATATTTGCCCCCTCGAAAGAGAGCAGTTGTGGTGACGACGTCACTTTAATAGTAAATACACCTTGTATCGGACCAAGGTGGATTAATAAGGTGATGTATTCGTTTCCTCTTTTTTCGGGGCACAAACGTCATTACGAAAGCATTTTCTATATATCTATCTCACTCTCTCTCATACTCATTTTGACAGATTCGCCCGAGAGAGAGCGAATACATCACCATATATTAATCCACCTCGCATCGGAATACGTCACCTTTATAGTAAATACACCTTGGTAATGAGCAATCATGATTTCAAATTTTGTGATTATGATGACTGAAAATTCAACTGCAAAATAGTACGCTGAAATTTTGTGATTGTGATGTTTTTTTTTATCGAAACAACAAATCGTAATCAACAGAACACAAGATATGAAAATAAATAGGAAAAAATTAATTAGGAAACCACATTATTAATACTTATTTGGTCTGCTTAAAAAAATGCAAAGAAGAAGTTGGAATCTATGTATTTTTAAGGAATATGGTTAGGAAATGTTCTTTAAACTTTCTTATATGAAATATTAAATTGGCTTCATCTTTGAATAAGGCAAAATATCATCTATTATTTTAAATCTGACCTTTTGATCTGTACATTCCCATTACATTAAGCGTTTTGGGCCAAACTGTTTTCAGTTTTTTTTAATAAATATTAAAAGCTTTGGTCGAAAAAAGAAATGACAACAATAAAAATTTTCTGATGTATCTGACGGTTTCAAACCAATTAGGATTGCCACATTTCTAAATATATGTATATATTACTCCGAGATTCCTGGAAACTTGGATGAACAACCACTGTGTTTGGAGCATTTCCAACAAACGTAATTCGATTTTCAAATATAGATTTCATTCCCATTTGAAATGGATCTGCGTTTTGACTGATGTTCTGCACATGCGCGCCACCTAACGATCGATTTGCTGCGTGTGTTAGTGTGTACATATTTAAGCGATGACAACATCGTTTGCACGCACACCAACATAGCAAGCAGCACACACACACAGACACACACACTCGCATAGACACGGCTTAAATCAACTCTATGCTTATTGGTCAATGCAAACTGTCCAATTGGACTGTCAAATGTTTATAAGATTTCGAACTATCAATAGCTCGGCTTATGAACCTACAATAGTGTATGTATATACTTGTGTTCATATTATTTAGACACAACAAAAATTGATAAAGCAAAAGGTGTGTGCTGCCGACTGCGCAGTCAACGACATTGCCCTCAATTTTACTGCTGAATGAATCATCGGCAAGCTTGCTCTCTCTCTCTCGTTCTCTCTCTTTCTCTCTACAATCCCTTTAATAATTGTCTTAGCTTTTAGATTTTGTTTGCCACAAATTCATTAAATCATCACAAGAGAAAATTTGCAAAAATACATATGTAAAATGCGCATATTAAATATGTCTAGTTGTGTGCGTATGTGTGAGCCAAACGTGGTTTGAGGTTAGGCGAGTGTTGTCCAAATGACAACATGCACTAAATAAAATAGCGGCATGAAATCAGCTGTCAGTGGGCCATTGGGTGGGTGGGTGTAGACGGTGCCAGTGTATACTGTAATTAGCACCTGCAGCCGGCACGCAACGCAGAGAAAAAGAGATGGCAGTAACCGAAATTTATTGCAAACGTCAGCTAAAGATAGATGGCAAAATGGGGAGATAGGCAGGCAAAAGCAGCTGTTTTGCGTCAGTTGAAAAAGGACAGAAGAACAAGAAAAAAAAAACAACGAGTGTGTTTCATTTGGTAAACATTAAGTGAGTCTGTCAACCACATACATACATATTTACAGAAACTCACCAAAGGTTCTCCTTGTCGGCGGCGGCATCCTTCTTTTTGGTGGTAAAGGATGATGTCAGCGCATTACTGCCCGTCATTGTTTGCGTGATGCTATCCATTGCCATTTGGTCAGTTGGTCAGTAACTGCTCCAGGCGATTGTTGCCCTCGAAGTTGTTATGCTGCGGGATGCACGAAAAATATTAGATCAACACAAAACAATCACACACACGCACACACACACTGAGAGACAAAGCAATAATAACAATTAAAATGCAGTTGCATTGAACTTGGAGCCAGCAAACAGTGTCTGCAAGGTGTCCGCCTACACCAACACTGCGGCGCTTCCGCTACTCCGTTTTGTTTGAGCTTTTGGTTACGTTGCGACGTCGACGTCGTCATTTGACGGTATGACAAACGCGCAGATTATGTCTATTTAATATTTTATTTAATATTGCAGCCTTGTTGCTTGCGCATGTTACGCAGCACAGCTGCTGCTAATGCTGCGGCCTTGCTTCTGGTTGACTCTCTACATGTCTGTCTATGAACAATTTGCAAAATCTCTTTGCGTTTGCGTTTGCTTTTGTTTTTTTCTTTTTCTACGTACTGCAGCTTTTACTCGAGCTGTTTGTGTGCACTTCGCTTGCAAATTTGATCCTTTTAAATAAATTTGAAGTTTAGCGTGTAAATTGCTGCATCTGACGCTCGTTACTTTACTTTGAGTTATTGTTGAATAAAAATAACAACAAAAAAATATACGCCCGATATTGAGATGATGAATTTTTCGCTGAAATAGCACAACGAAACTAGACACAGTGTGTACACACTGAGTTACAATAGAAAAACTGATGACGGTGCTGCCAACGAAAGACAAATTGAAAGTCTGGCAGTACTTGACGCATTGTTGTATTTGCACAAAATAATATTTGCCAAGTGGCAACCTTATGGCGCCCGTCATAAAAACAAAAGAACGAAATCAGTTTTTACTCTCACTGCATCTAGCGTATTTGATAAAAGTAATATTAAAAAATATAATAATATATTATAATAAAATGCAAGCCTCTGTGTTCATTATTACTGTGATATCTGTTATAATCGCCAGCAATGCACCACAGATAGATGGTATGTATGTTTTTCAAGTTTGCTGCTAGTTGAAGTCTTTTGTACAACACACACACACTCATACACAGACACGTAATTGCAAATGCGCATGTGTGAGTGTGTGTATGCGTATGCGTAATGCATTTATCATTTTTAATTTCACTTTTCACCTTTTGCTTAAAGCGCTACTGCGTCGATGCTATCAGTGCCGTTCACGTGGCGAACTCGGTAGCTGCAAGGACCCATTCGGATTCAACGCAACGGATGTGGAAAGAGAGCCCGGTCTTGCCGCAATTCCCTGCGCCAGCGGCTGGTGTGGCAAAGTGATTGAGGGCGGTGGCACCTACGCCCTCGACGGTAAACTGATCTACGATCTGTGTTCATTTATTTATAACTGCATTCCATTCGATTTATTCATCAAATTGCCATTGCCATTGCAGACTACGATCTGGCCATTCAGCGAATGTGTGTGCAGCGAGGACCCGATGACAACATGGACCGATGCGCGGACACAATCTACAACCATAAAAAAGTGTTCATGTGCTTCTGTCAGGGAGATCTGTGCAATGGCGCTACTGGCCAACAACCGCTCCCACAGCTGACTGTGGCCACTGTGGCGTCCATAGTCCTCTATAAATTGTATTCAAACCTATATTTGTAATGATAATCCACAATGCTTGGCATTAGTTGTTGGAACGTGGCAATGAAACTTATAAAGCTCTTTTATCGGAATTCAGAATGTGGTTTTCATTTTACAACGAGTGCATTTTAGGGAATCGTTGAAATCGCTTCGGCCGATTCTTAGTCCAGATTGATCTTGAGATTAATTCTGGCAACTGCCTAAAATCAAATAGATTAACACACTGAAGGTCGAGGATAAAAGGTTCCGTTGGATTCAAATGAACTCCTGACTTCCAAATGATTAGCAAACTACATAAACGCGACGCAATAATAATAATAAACTTCAGGAATTTCGAGATCCAATTATTTAAGCTCACTTCACCATCTTTCCATTAATGACAGCTTCAAATCTCGCGCCCTTTAAATTGGCAGTGCTGCCAACCTAGCAAATATTATTACTTCGCTACCAGGGCTGGGCGGCCTCACTCGTTATTCGTTATTGTTTCGTGGACTGTCGTTGGATTTGGCATTTTCAGGGCGCAATTTCCGGCATACTGATATTAATGATACCCATTTTTTCTTTCCAGAAATTTATCCTTAATGAAAGACAGATTTTGAAATAGTAATATAAAGAATAAAAAAATGGCTTAAAACGGTAAAGTTTAGTTTTTGTCTCTAAGAAAATTTAAAGCGAAATTTTGTAGAGGTATCTTAATTAAATTAGTGTGTCAAAACTATCATGAAATTTTATTATGTAATTAGTCTTAAAATTTGACGGCAAAGAAATGTATTCTAAAAGGAGTAACTGTTATTTTCCGACACATTCAATTGTTTACTTAACATATTTTCCCAAAAAAAAAAAACCTTTCGCAATGTTATTTTCTGATATTACCTGGAAATGGTTTTTAATTTATAACTGCAACGAAATAATTATTTTATTGAAATAAAATCTTGAGTCGAAAATATGGAGTATTAAAAAAAAATTGAATTTTGATTTTAAGATTTACAAAACAGCATAAATTACAAACTCAAAGAATCTTATAAAAAAACATTGGATTACTTATTTAAATAAACTGAAACTATTTTGTATTGCATGCTTTTAGGCACGTACACTGCTTAGAAACTTAAAGTCGGAAAGGGGGAAACAAACTTGACCTGCGTGGGGTTTATATAAGTCCGTGTGCCAAATTTGGTAGCTGTTGCTTCTAAGTCTATGAAATCTAGGCCCCCACAGAGACGGACATGGCTATATTGACTCTGCTGTTGATGCTGATCAAGAATATATATATACTTTATAAGATCGGAGATGCTTCCTTCTTCCTGTTACATACATTGCACCGAATACAATATCCCCTTTTACTTATTTTTTAAATAACGGGTATAACTAGATTCCGAAATTGGAAATAAGCTTTATCTGTCTGCTTATATCTATTAGGAGTTTAGATCCTACACATTTTTGTACTAGTACTTACTTTTGAAATCCAAGGACTTCATATTTAGACAAAGTGAAGTTCTCACAATTTGTACACATGTGAAATATTACAGTTTATTCAGTTAAACATTAAAGAACAGCTATCTTCGGTTTACCGAAAATTCAATACTCCTGCAGATCGTCTATGGCAGCTACTATATGGTACAGTCGGCCGATTAAATTGTAAGAGGGTTTCAAACAAAAATTTCTAATATACAATTTTCGCATTGATCTTGGGATTGAGATTATTTGTTTGCTTATACACATACACAACAGACAGACATAAAAAAAATTTACATCTATGTATTTATAAAAAATCTTTATAGTTTATGCCCTCTGCAAGAGTATGAAATAACGATTTTAAACAGGCGTTAGAGACTTTAAAAATAAAAAAATCTAAATGATACATGTTTGGTTGAACTTTGATACGGGCACAAATATAAAATACATACGTTACGTATGTAATGTATATGTATATATATATATGTATATGTATATAATGTGTATTGTAGAAATAAAGGATATTTCAAGGGAAATGTCGACCGGAAGGTCACAGCTAAAAAAAAAAAGTAGAAAGATATGTACAAACATATGGAGAATATAATGATCCGAATAGACTGTACAATAATCGGCGAGCAGGCGCACAAAAACTATCGCCAGTTTTCATATATACACTGGCGAACATATTTATAGGCACAGCACGCATTTTACTCATTAATAAAAAATGTTCTGATGCAAACAAATTCTTCAAAGAATTCTAGGAGTGACTGTAAAATAAAATCCAAAATCTCTTTGCGTATATTTATTTATAAAAAATTTTGTTTTGCAATTTTCAAAGAATATCAGCGAAGAGATTTTTTGAAAATTTTTTGCAGTCACTCCTAGAATTGTTTGAAGAATTTTTTGCATCAAAACATTTTTATTTTAAATCGAGAAAAAAATTTCAAATGTTGACTTTCACATAAATTCGAAATTTTCCACGAGTTGTTAATGGGTTAAGGAAAGTTTTGTATCATTCAAACGGAATTTAAATGACCATTTCATTGACGGCGCAAATTAGACCCCAAATGTCAAAATGTTTGCTGTGCCAATAAATATGTTCGCCACTATACATGTAAAACATTTTTAAGCAACTATTAAGAAAAACATTTAGTCCTGGCTGTCGACGTAAAGTCGCGCAGGCACTGTGGACATCGGCTACTCAGCTGACTCTGAATCTGCGCCTGCGTCTGCACCGGAGACTGTGTCTTTCCCTTGGCGTCCTCGTGGCAGTCGATATGATAGTATCCCTGACAGCTCTGGCACATTAGTAAATTGTCTGTAAAGAAAATTGATTTAGTTTTAAAGATTAAAAACCATTAAGTAGTAATGAACAGTCGAGTGCATTCGACAGTAGTATACCCTGGGAATAGTCCCCGGTACGCCGAAGATTTAATGCCCATGCAATTCCCATACTTGCCCTTAAATATCAACCTATTGTTTTTGTGGCAGCTACTTATATACATACATATATAATATGATAAGTGACTTGCACCAATTGGCACGGTATATTTAAATTTCAAAAATTTATTTAAAGTAAAAATAATAAACAAAACAAAGAAATTGGTTTACTAAAAACCAGATTCTGAGCATATTCTAACACACGTTGGTAAAAATTTTTAATTTTATCTTAAGACCCAGAATTAAAGGTGATGTCAGTTTTTGCGAATTACGCCCCCCACAGTAGGCGTGCAAAATTTTAACATAAACTGGTTCTGCCTGACATAATAGGGAGTCTTCATTCCAAATGTGGTGGTTCTAGCTCTTACCATCTCTGTGATCCTTTCGCTTATACCGACCGACGGACATGGCTATATCGACTCGGCTGTTGATGCCGATCAAGAATATATATACTTTTTGGGGTCGGAGATGCTTCCTTCTCTCTGTTATATACTTTTAAACAAACCTAATATACCCCCAGGGTATAAAAATGTGGAATAATTTTGTTCAATGATCTTATTAAATGTGTGAATTTTTAAAATTAAAAAAAAATTAAATGTACAAATTTGTGCAGGGTATTTAGGGTTTACTTTGCCGACTTACCAGCACGTTTGCGACATTCCTTGCACTTCTGCTTTCCGACCTCAGTCTGGCTGCCCAGTTGGTCGTCCAGTTTTTCGGGGGTTTTACTTTTGCTTTTGCGGTTAGCTGCGGCAGCAGCAGCGGCAGCAACAGCGTTCGCTTTGTGCGCCTTCTTGGCCTGAAGTCGCTTATCTTTGGGCGATAAGAGAAACTCTGGCTTGTCCTTTAGCTTCTTTTGACGCACTGCGTCGATGGCGGCCAGCTGTTGACCATAGTGAAAGTCGACGCCGCTTGCATTTTGCACGGTGCGACGCTTGCGTTTCGAATGACGCTGGCACAATTTCTTGACCATGTCATGGGTATAGAGTCCAAAGATGCCCAGGAACTGTTCCTGCCCATACTCGGTTGCCAGCACCCGCGTCTCACGCGGCTCATCGCGCCACTGAGCCGCCGAGGCGCACAGACGCTGCTGCTCCAGCTCTAGTTCCTGGTGCAAATCATCCGAGGACCCAGACGACCCCGAAGAGCCTCTGGTGGCACTTGCTGTCGAAGTCGACGCCAGCTGAGTCGCTATTGATGGCGGCGGCGGTGATGTGGGCTTTCGTCCCACCCCAAACGCATTACGCGTCTTGTACTGTTTGCTTGGCACTTGCAGCGATGACTTCTTGGCCAACGATGCTGCCGTCGCAGTTGGAGCACTAACAGTTGATTCCAGCACTTTGGCTGCTTTGCTTTTGGTGGCCAAACTGCCAAGCTCTGACGGCTGCTCAGTTGCCTTATCACTGGGCAACTCCAGAGCATCCTCCTCGTCGAATTTGCGCGGCTGCTGTTTCGTCTTGCGAGCACGCCGCAGTGCTTGTCGCAGATTCATGCGACTCTGGGCGACCACCTCAAAGTCTGTCACAGTCGCTGTCGGTGTCGCTGTCGGTACGACCTTTGTAATTGGCGCCAGTGGCGGCGGCGATGTCGAGATGCGTTTCATTGGCTGCTGCTTGACTTCCGCTTGAGCACGTGGCGCACGCTGCTTGGCCACTGCCAATGGCGGTGGCTGCGACTGACCCTCGGTGGCAGCCAGGGATCCACGCGGTATCAGCAACGAGCGCTGCTGCTGTTGCTCCTTTTTGACCAACATGGTTTCCGTTAGCTGGATCTCTGCTGGTGTCAGTAAGTTGCCGCCAGATTTAAGTAGAGTTTCGGGCTGCACAATCTTAAGTTCACCGATTCCATCGCCAGCAACAACGTCACCAGTCTCTGTCTGTGGGTTGACCAGCAATAGGTTGACATTGTCGTCGAGCTCGCTAAGCTTGAGCGGCTCAATGCCAGCTTCTTCATCCTGAGAAATGAGAAAATGCTTGCGTATTAGCATCTCCTCATTGTCGCGGATCAGCACCGATTGCGGAAAGATTTTGTAGCTGGCATCGCCAATCAAAGGCACTATGAGGCTAGAGATGTACTCATTGCCCAACTCAGGTACGGTCTGGATGTTGTTCTCCTCCAGCTTCTTGTAAAACAAGTCCAAATCCTCGTCCAGGCGCAGCATCAAAAACTGCTGCTCCGCATTGATCTCGTACACCTCCGCCTCCAGTTCATCCAGTATGCGCTGCATCTGCACTGGATCCTGCAAATTAAACATTTCACTACATTTTGTCAATACAACAACACGAATTAAAATCAAAACTAGTGGACGGTGCTGCAGTCGAGCATACTCGACTGTCGGATACCCCGTACTTACTATGGAAAAGCAACACTGCTTAAAATAAAATACTATAAATCTCAACGAATATTAATATACAGTCGAGTGTGCCGATTAAAACCAAATTCGATCAAAATGTAAAAGACAAAGAATATTCCCAATAAATGAGTTCGGTTGAGATACTAAGAAAAATTGCATACTAAATCTATATTTATATCTATATGATATAGTGGTCCGATATCGACCAAATGTAATCAGGATGGCTAGGTCTATCCTATATGCATATTCTGTCAGTTTGGTTCAGATATCTCAAACCACAAAAGTTTTTCATACTAAGACTTGATTTTCGACTGATTGTTCCTATGGCAGCTATGTCATATAGTGGTTCGATCCAAAATCTAAAACAAACTCGGGTTGCGTGCAATATAGACGAACCTACATACCAGGTTTAGAATCTTTAGCTCTTATAGTCTCTGAGATCTAGGCGCTATTACAGAACGACAGACGGACATGGCTATATCGACTCGACTCAGCTGTTGATGCTGATCAAGAATATATATACTTTATGGGGGTCTGCCACGCCTACTTCTGCCTGTTTTTATTTTTTGTGACAAAGTTAATAGACCCCTGTACTTTTTGTAAGTACTGGGTCTAAAAAGATTTGGACACTTGTTTTTAGTTTTTTTCTTTTGTTCTTTGTTTTTATTGTATTCCAATTCTTGTTTCACGACTTATAATTAATTATTAATAAATTAAAGCGAATTGTTCAATTCTATAAGCATAACAAAATAAAAGGCAAAATAACTTTTGTACTATTTGTAAAGCATAAACCTCACTTTTCAAATTATCAAATAATGTACATACATTTATTAATAACCTGTCATTCATCCTACATACATATGTACTTATACATACATACATATGCACATGCACATATGAATATGTGGTGTCTGTGTAGGAAACTAAATCGTCAAAACAAAAGAATTGGGGTTTCTCCTGTGTTATGTGAATGTGTTTCTGTTTCAATAGTTTATCTGTATTGGCTGCATATTATACACATTCAAATGCTCCTGACACGGGCTCATCTTTAATTACAGGCAAAGTGCATGATTGCTAAAATTATTTATTAAGAATCGACGTTTTGCGATTGCCATTATTAAAGCCATAAAGGGGGCTACTCTGAGCCAAGTGAAGTGAAGTGAAGTGCGGACTATGCTCGTTGGAGTTGACAACCCTGTTGCCACCTCGGCTGCCTCAGTAACCTCTGCTGTTTTGATGGGCACATTTTTTTTTTATTTGCATTCCAAACAAAGAAAGTGGATATCATACATATTGTGCACAGTGCGCTTTTATTAAGGTGAACAATTAAAGGAACTTACCGCATCCGCCTGCTCCTTGAACACGTCGGACACCAGCTGCAATATCAAATGGAGGGAGATGGGAACGGGAATCGAAGTTAGCCAACGGTCACTGGTTGATTTTACTTAAGCTGTTACTCACCCCGTGCACTTTGAGAAAATCGCGCAATGCACGCTGGCAATAGATAATGTCATTCTTGAGCTCCGAGGGCAGCACATAACACTTTTCCATGTAAAACTTGAACAATGAGCAGTCCTCTGGAACTTCGTTATTGCCGTTGTTGTTGTTGTTGCTGATGCTGTTGTTGGTACTGGTGCTGCCACTCATCTTGACTGGCGCACAATGAAACGATCTTGATTGAGATTCGTTAAATTGGCATGCATTCAATGCAACGTTTTTAATATTTTGTATTTTTTCTAGTTTTATGACGGCGTGAAATGAGCGATTTCAAAATTCGCGACCTGCTCGTAGTCCAGTCGGCGCAGGCACCAACAACAACGCGACAAAGCAACAACAGGCAGCAGGAAGTGTTGGGTAAACACTGCTCATTTAAATGAACATGTTCACTTGTTCTTTTTTTTTTAGATGAGTCAACTCACTCAGATTGCTCACTTGCTCAGTTGCTCACCTACTCTGTAAGTGTTGTTGTTGTTCTGCTTGCCAGATTGACCCCAAAAACAATGTGGCAACCAACGGATAGACTCAATCTGGAAAAAACATCGATAGAAAATTGGTCCCATGTCATTCTCTAATAAAATTTATTAACATTAAAAAAATTATTAAAAAATTTGTAAGTGCAAATTGAAAAAAGGAAGAACGTAAAAAGTTTTGTAAATTCATAAAGTTAATTTTAAAATTGGATTGGGAAACGTCAGCCTTTTGCGTTGTGAAGAAATTAACAAATTAGTAAAATACAGTTGAACTTCCCTAACTCGAACTTCTCTAACTCGAATTTCTCTGTAACTCGAACAAAATGAGTGGCAGTAAAATTAATAAACTTATTAAAAAGAACTCTATAACTCGAATATCTCCCTAACTCGAACGTTTTCTTTGGATAATGGTGATTCGAGTTAGGGAAGTTCGACTGTATTCTAAAAAAAAAAAATTATAAAAATTTAAAAAAATATAAGAAATCCTCCTGTGAAAGTTTCAAAGCTCTAGCTTCAATATTTATTGTGAAAAAAATAAAATGTAAATATTGAACTCTTTTTCTGAAATTATTAAATTCGGTCAATTTGAACCTTCTGCCAAGGCTGCCACCTTTTTTTTGGCTGCCATTTTGCTTTTACCGTTATATTTTCCGACCCACACACACACACACACACAACAACGCGCGCAATTTTTAAATCAAAATGTCACATTTTCCACTGCCGTGCATTTTGTCCGGGGAAAGGATGTTCAAATTACGATCAAGGCACGACGAAATAGTAAACGTAGAATGCGTGCACTGCGCTCCAAAAACACCACGACTGTTCCACGGCTCTGTTCGAAATACGGGAAACTTCCTCAAGCACATCTAAGTAAAGTGTACATACATACTTATATTGTTTTATTAGTGCGTTGTCCATCGACATTTTTCAACTTAAAATTTTACCTGGATTGCGAAGAAGGAACATCCTCAGAAGCTGGGTTTGCTAGAGGAAATGAAAATTGCCCACAAGGCAGAGCTAGCCTTCCTTCGCTAGAAAACTGCGACGAAGGAAGAAGAAAACACCATCAACACCACCAGTCGTCATTAAATCGACTGAAGAAGTCCCTACCAAGCCGCCGTCGAGCAGTCACCTCCACCATGACCACACATATTCCAAGAAACCCACAAATTAAAACAACTAATGAATGGATTGTTGCGCAAATAATATATATTTATAAACATTAATTAATTAATATTAACACACATTAATATTACCATAAGTGTTTAGAATATAAATCTTATATAGTCGTCCCGTCAGCTTAATTAACTGGTCTATATTATTATTCTAACTGAATGAAGGATCTCTTTGGGGGAAATTCATTCCTGGATGAGTGAGTGCTAAATGAGCAATTTGGAAGGAACATGTTCACTTGCTCACTTCAGGGAGCAACTCTTTTTTGTTCACTCACTCATGAGCAACCCAACACAAGTCTAAAGCCAAACATTTTCATTTTCATTTTTCTCATTATTAAATAAAAATTGCAAACAAACAGCGAATTTACCAGTAGCGAAAATTTGCTTGCTGTGCACACATTAATAAATCAAATAAAAAGTAAAGTAAAAACATTTTAACAAAACTGTCTTGAAAAGTGCATCCAAAGTTACGAACATCTCCAAGGGTTAACAAATAAACAACGTTCCAGGTTCCAGAATGTGTAAGTGAATATAAACTGCAACGCCTTTGCGAGAATTATAAAATAATTGCCAACAGCAGCAGCCGCAACAATCAAAGAAAAATTTAGCCGTCGATTTAGTTGCTTCTGGTTGTGTTGGAGGCATCCGCATCGCTCAACAGTTTCGTTTCGTTTTGTGCGGGAGCGAGCGAGAAGCAACATGCTGACGCCCCAATATGACAACAACGACAACGAAAGTAAAATTTCACCCAAATTTGTTTGTTTTTGCTGGTTTGCTTTTGCCTTTGCCTTTGCCCACCATTTGAGGTAATCGTTAAAAAGCTGGATAAACAAGTTTTTGTTGTTGCTGCCTTTTTTTTTTGTAGCCCTTTGTGTTAGTTTGTTTAGATTTGTGCCATCAGCACTTACTGCGCCGGCTTGCGCGAAAGTTTTAAACGGTATATTGCTCTCCTTCCATTGCTCCCGGATCCCCCACAACCGTATGGCGGCATTGTTTGCGTGTGTGTGTGTGTGTACGTGTCTCTATGTTTGTATGTGCCAATAAACTGGTTTAATTGCACTCTACAACATCGCATCATTCGTCTCTGTGGTTTGCGCTATTGCTTAACTCTTTTACAATCGAGATAAAATGCAATCTGGCAAATATTTTTCCAATTTAGTTTATCTTACAATTTCAATACTTGCACATACAGTGAGACATGCATATGTACTCATTGTCCTTATCAGTACTTGCAACGTACTTGGTTTTTGTCACTTCTTTATACTCTACTTTGTTGTGCGGTGTTGCCAAGCCATTTTCAAAATAGAGTTCTTCTTTCACTCACACATACGCAGGGCTACGGGCACTCGAGAAATCTAACAAAACAAATGTCGTGCAGTATAGCCGTAGCGGGTGGTAGGAGGAGGACGACGACATTTTCTGCTGCGCTGCTGTTGGTGTAACTATGAATAACAAAGCGAATGGCAAAAAGTGTACACTCATTAATCCAAAGAGCAAGACGCACACATACATATGTATGTACATACATATGTCTGCATGTGTGTACAAATGCATGAAAGTTAATAGGCTGCAGCTGCAGCTGTTGACGCTGCGCATAATTCAGTTTTCCTTTATGCGCAGCGTGCGACTGTTTCGTTTTGCTTTTCTTTCTTTGACCACGCCCACACAACACAGGCATCTTCCAGAAGAAAGCATTGCCGATAAGCTTTCCTATATTGTAGATAAATATGTAGATATTATACATTGTATATGTATTTATCTAAATGTTAGTCAAGTAGTTGTTTTGTCAAAATATAAATAAATAAAATGAAATAGTTAAGCCCAATAGAACTTGTTAACTGTTTTAAAACTTGTTCTAAAATCATGGGCAACCAAATTAATTATCACAAATTAATCATTTACTTGACAATATACAACTAATTTCCCATAGGGATGGTGTGAAAATAAAAAATCAACTTTTTAACGGTTATTGGATGTTTTTGACATTTCTGTGGAAATGCCCATATGCAGTTTTCATCTCTGATTTTTATTTTAATTAGAATATTGACATCAATAAACAGATCTTTAATTTAAAAATTTGTATAACCAAATTTTTCGAAACATTAACATATCACAAAAATATGAACAATAAATACATACAGAAATAATGAAAGTTGCATGCCATCATTTCGAATTTCTTTATGTATTAGGATCTAGGATCCGGAATCAAAATAAATCTCATCAATCAAAGAAATCTCATCAATAAATCTCATCGATCAACTAAATTCCTTGTAATGTCCGAAACTTGTTTGCAAATAAATTCGTTGTGAAATTTTGAATGACATTGAAATTAGTGTATTTTGCATTTTTGGATATCAGTCTACTTTATCATAATTATAAATATGTATCGAATTATAGGCACATTTTGATTTCGTAAATAAATATTGAAATCAACAAATTCTATCAGTGGAGTGAGTCCCTTGAAATCGAGTTAACATTTGGAGATCACAATGTTCATGCGTACGTACTGGTTATTGTCTATCTAGTGTGATTTGTCCAATAAATCTAAAAAGTTATTGTATTAGCTTTTAAAAAACTTACGGTGTATCGGTTGACCCGCTCAATGAAGCTTCAACAGGTGGCGAAAGCAGCTGCAACTGCAAGTAAACATGCAGTTCAAAATAGAGTATATGACAATTGCAATATCCCTATTGATGTACTTTCAGCTGACAACAATAGCATCATCCCAGGAGGCGGCAACATCAGCAGCAATAATAATACTGGCATCGGCCATATCGGACTTAAAGATGCAAATCGGGGTGCCAGCAGTAGCGCCATAACGGAGGAGCTACTCAAAAAGTGGCGAGAGAACTTTTATAGCGAGCCGAAGAATCTGCTGGCGCAGAATGTCTGCTCCAGGGTGGACCCGTTCGATGTGTGCCTGTCCCGCAAGGCGCTGGAGACGACCAATCACGTGTTCAACTACAAGGTGGAGACGGAGGGCAAACCGATTACCAATCAACGCAGCTCGGGACGCTGCTGGCTGTTTGCAGCACTCAATTGCATACGCCTGCCCTTCATGAAAAACTACAATCTGGATGAATTCGAGTTCTCGCAGGCGTTCCTCTTTTACTGGGACAAAATCGAGCGATGCAACTATTTTCTCAACAATATCGTTAAGACGGCACAACGCGGCGAGAAGGTTGATGGCCGATTGGTCTCGTTCTTGCTGCTCGATCCCACCTCCGATGGCGGTCAGTGGGATATGCTTGTTAATCTGATAATCAAACACGGTCTTATGCCAAAGAAATGTTTTCCGGAGAGCTTTAGCTGCGAGTCCAGCATACGTTTAAACGCCATACTGAAAAGCAAGGTAACTACACAACAATAATAATAATACCAATAATGTAATAATACCAATAATAATCGACTAATGTGTCATGGTGGTTGCTTACAGCTGCGCGAATATGCGCGCCACTTGCGAGTGCTGCTGGAACGACAACCAAGTGAGCAGGAAATTGCCAGCAAGATACAGGAACAAATGGCCGAGATTTACAAAGTGGTTGGCATATGCTTGGGCATACCCGCCGAATCTTTCACCTGGGAATACTATGATAAATCAAAGAACTATCAGTCGATTGGGCCAATCAGTTCGCTAGAGTTCTACGAGCGTTATGTTAAGCCGCATTTCAATGTCGAGGACAAGGTGTGCCTCGTTACCGATCCGCGTCCTACTAGCAGCTACGATCAAGCCTACACGGTCGACTGTTTAGGTAATGTAGTCGGCGGCCGACCTGTCCTATACAACAATCAGTCCGTCGAACTATTGCTGGCCATGGTCACAAAATCACTGAAAGCGGGCGAGGCTGTCTGGTTTGGCTGTGAGGTTAGCAAGCGATTCGCCTCCAAGCAAGGCATTGAGGATGTTGATGTGTAAGTAACATCTGCAAATCTATTAACCCTTTTTTCAGGGAACCGAAACCGTAACCTTTAACCGGTAAAAACCGATTGAAATTGAAAACCGTAACCGAAAAATTTTCATTTGACCGAAACCTTAAAACCGAAATTATTTAAAGCGAAATAACCGTTCAGTAAGCGTTTAATTTATATTGGTTAATTTCGGTTTTTCATACATACTCTTAAACTCTTTTTTCGATCTCTGATATTTTGTTATTAGTTTTGAATTTGATTTTTAATTTTTATTTTAATTTTCTTATGTTTAATTTTGAATTTTTATTTGTGATATTCATGATCGAATTTGCATAGCACTGAGTAAGCGCAAATAAAAAAAAAAGTTAAATGAAATATTAAAATTGTTCAAATGTAACTAAGTAATGCCTTTTTAATTATTATTATATTATTAATATAATTCTATTTTTGCAAAAGAACTTCTTTTTGTGAACCGAAACCATACCGGCATTTCAAACATAACCGAAAACGTAACTGAAACCGATATTCGTTTCGGTTTTAATCCCTGCTTTTTTATATATATCCTAAATTGACAGAAGGATTGAAATATATCTGTATATTAAAAACATGTTCCAGTGTATCATTAGTCAATCATCGATTTAAATTTATCGTTGTATTAGCTCTTCAAGGAATACATTTGCTTTAATTAAGCAGTAATTTATTTATCATTGTTCCTTTTCTCACTTTTGTCTCCGGTTGGTGCTCTGTCTCTTTTCTTTTCATGTGCAGTCACGATTTCAAGCTGGTCTTCGACATCGATATACAAACAACATTCTCCAAAGCGGATCGTCTTATCTATGGGGAATCAGCTATGACGCATGCCATGGTCTTTACTGCCGTCTCTGTAGATGTAAGTGCAACTTTCCTATATACATAATTATTAAATAACTATATAATTTGAATTTGTTCTCTCTTTTCCATTGTGGTGGACAGAAAAATGGCGTTGCACATAAGCTGCGCGTAGAGAACTCCTGGGGCGAAGATCGTGGTGAAAAGGGCTATCTGGTCATGTGCGCCGATTGGTTTAGGGAGTTCGGCTTCGAGGTGGTTGTCGACAAGAAGTATGTGCCCGAGGATGTGATGCGTGTCTTTGACATGGATCCCATTGTACTGCCTGCCTGGGATCCCATGGGCACGCTGGCGCAGTAAATGGCATTTAGCCAAATGGAAAAGCTTTACAATAACAATAACAACAAGTTAGCACGACAAGCAATAATCCGCATAAATTCAAGTTATATGTTCAATTTTGGCCCTAATATTATCTACAAATTTTAGCCAGTTTTCTATTATATTGTACTTTTTTTTTGTTTTAAATATATGTGTATATGTATATGTTATATATTATGTTATATGTTATACGTATATATATATATGTTATACGTATAATTGTGTATATATATATGCATATACATATAAATATAAAATTATCTTTGGTCTGCTTATAATATGCATTATAATGACTCACATCCATCCATGAATGTTATATATGCTACAAAACCATTCTGTGAACTTGTATCCAGATAATGAAGCGAAGAAGATAGCTGGACGAATTGATAAACTCCATATTACACGAATAGAACGAAATTGTCTGTTTCTTTAGTCAAGATTTGTTTCAAGTAATGTTCACGCAGCATTAATTTAAGCACAGTGGGCTGTGCTGAATTTGTCGCAATGTCAAACTAAATTAAATACGATTGAAAACCATTGAAAATCGGATTGAATTGACTTTTTAATTATTTAAATTCATGTATAGCTTTTTCCCAATGCTCAAATAACAATTTTCGACAGTTGAAGTCTCTCAAAAACATAGAATTTGTTTTGTTAGACAATTAACTTTAATATTGAAACTATTTAAAAACAAGCAATTTGGATTACTAGTGCGTATATATTGATTAATACTTATCTGGACTGTTTTTTAACTAAATAATGCATTTATTTGTGCCTACAATCAACAAAAAATAATTAAATTTCTTTAAATAATGTTTAAAACTTCATCATCTAAATAGTATGATCAATAAAACAAATTTGAAATTAAAGTGTAGAGCAGTGGTGTCCAAAAGCCTACTATAAAGTAGTCTGTTCCTGTCCCATTAGCTAGGAAAATACACATTTGGACAGCACTGTGGTAAAGCCATCTCATATAAAGAAATACAACACTTTAACTTTTTATTCAACAACTCCTTGATTTGTAATATTAAATTAAAGGTTAATCCGACCTTCTTCTTCGTTACCATTTTATCCGAATCACTTCTCTTCATTGCTTTGGAATTAAGGGCAGTTATATTGTAACATATATTTTTGGCAACTTAACATTTATGCACATATGTATGTATATCTATGTATTTACCAAAATATATATTTAAATATACATATGTATGCATGTATACATGGATCAGCCTCAAGCCATATAAACATACATACATACTCGTGACGTCAATTCTTTTGTTAGCGTATTAATTAATTTACATACACACATTTACAACTATTTGCATAGAAACCAAACTGCGTAGCTTAAGTAAAAAATTTGAATGTTCTGCAACGATGAGGAAAAAGTTTAGCGTGTTTTTTGGTGCCGGCCAAGTGCAGTTGAAATGTTAATGCATTTGATACGTACATACATATACACACATACAAAATAAAAAAATATATATTGAATGCATATTATTTGGAATATCTAAATTGTATATTTTGCAGCTTAAAGATTATCGGTAAACCAAGAACAATTCCATTTTATGCACAAACTTAATCGACAGCAAACAGATTGAATTTACATATGTATAGTATATGAATAAATTAGATCAGTGACGACAGTGACCAGATTCCCGACGACTCCTGCGCTCCTCGTACTCGAATCGCAAGCGCAGCCAAATGCCAAGGCACATGCGCATAAGCCGCTGGTCAAACTCCTTGTGCTGGAGCGCAAATCGGTATTGGGTGCGAATTAGATGCTTGGCCTGGCGCAATTGGCCTCGCTGGATTAACGATATGCTATAGTATAGTTTACAGCGCGCTTGCAGGAACGGATCACCCAGACGCATTCCAATCGTCAGCTGTTGCAGCGAGATTTTGCCAGCCGTTTTAGCCTGTAAATTTGAAATAAGCGTGCTTTATGTTATGTTACATGTATTCATATAGTGACCACTTACACATCGCTCAAACTGTTCGCCCAGTGCCGAGAATCCGCCACCCAGCGTGGAGAGCCAGGACATTAAGTGCTCAACCTCAATGTGTTCCCATATTGTATGCGCCAGCATATCCGACCACTTGTAGTCGATGGTGTCGCGTTCCGGTGGACACAATGACAGCCATAATAGCTGAACTCCATACTCGCGCTGCAGCTTTTCACTCAGCACCTTCTGTTGGAGCAGCTCGCGAAGCCAGTAGTTGGCAGTGATGGCATCCAGCTGCAATGGCAGCCGACGAACAAAGGTGTCCTTCGCCTTGCCGGTGTCACTAGCACAAGACGGTGGCTCAATTGACTTGCGATTGTAGTAATGGCGGTGTTGCCAGTAGTCACAGACACACACCATCAGTGTCATGTTGTGATTGCCGCGTATGATGCAGTTTGAATTAATATGGCAGCTGAGCACATAAGGCACAGCGAGATAAATAGTATTACAAAGTTTTACGCTAATTTACATATATGTGCATGTTTGTTGTGCCACCTGATTCAATAAGTACTTTGTACGATCTGGCAACGACTGCGATGATTTGACTCGATATATCGATAACTTTCGCAGTTCGATTGTCCGACATTGAAAAAAAGAAAACACATTAAAGGTATTCCATTAACAAATTTTGATTTGATTTTTTATTTCGTCTATTTGATGTTTACGGCTGGTCCATCCAAAATGTGTAATGTGTGAAAAAAGGGAAATCTACTTTCATATGAGAACCCAGATCACACTTTTTTTTTTACTTTTTCAGAGGTGAGCTTGCAGCCCTGATCATTACTCAAAAAGCCAAAACCGATTTTAAACACATTGTTCGAATTATATTGCTTACCATGAAATATATTGATTTATCAGGCCTGTTCCGGGTTTCACGTTCAGTATGATTTTGCGCAAGTGAATTTCTTTAACCTGCTCTAATATCATTCCAGATTGATATCACATTGAGTTGATGGGTTTAAGTCCGATAAATTGAAAAATGATCATTTTTAAAAACTACGCCGCAATGCAAAGTGAATAAATGTATTTCACTAAATGCTATAAAGTAAGAAGTGAAAACATAAACAGGCCTGATTATCTCAAACGACGCTTAATTAATTATTGTGTGCGAACGGCAGTCCCCACTAGTGACAAAAGCATCACGAAGGATTCGAAAGGCGACTAGCAATAAATACAGGAAGAATGGAAAATGTTATAATTCTTTGATCAAATCGATAATAGTATTGAAACTACACTATATAAAAATTATACAGATGTGCTGCAGATATCTCTTCCACTTGAATTTCACGTCAATTTCATTTCTCAGTGACACAGTCAACTCATCTGAAAATGTGATGAGGGATGCCCTGAGAATAATGTCAAATTATTTTTTTTTCCGAATTTTAGAAATTGGAGTTGTCGAGTAACTTTTATTGGTTATCGCGCCAGTAACTTTTTAATTTTTTTAAGCTATACAAAATCAATTATAATATAAATAAATTAATTTATATTAAAAAGTTTGTTTGTTTTTATTAATTTATATTAATTAAAAAAGAAATAACAAATTCTATTTCTGTGGCAGGCTTGCATACTAGTATTTGAGACTTAAAGAAATAAAAATTACCAATAATTATGAAAATTGATTTTTATTATACCCATAAATAATAAATAAATTTTGATTCTTTATTGAATAAGCCTTAAATAATAAATCATACAGTTTTTTTTTCAGTTTTTTTAAAAGTTATTCAAAACATTTTTTTGAATAAAAATCTTTAGCCTTTTGTTTTCAATTAAAAACAATAAATGTCTCGAATGACTTTTATTTTTGAGGAAAAAAATAAAAGTCTCAAATTACTATTATTATACTCGTTACTAAAAAAGTAAATATATATGTATATATATATATTCTTTATCAGCATCAACAGCCGAGTCGATATATTTTAAATTTATTTAAATGAGTAGCGGGTATCCTATAGTCGGGAGCTGACCATAGCCTTTCCCACTTGTTTTTGAATTGAAAACGTATAAGTCTTTAAAGGCTTTTATAATTTGAAATTTTGTATAAAAGTCTTTTTCAAATATTTTTTTACAAAAGTAAATTAGGTTATCATCTTCCTGCGCAAAAGAGTTGACCTGATCAGATAATAAACACTCAAGGAATTGCATCTCCTTCTACAAATAAAGTTACCATTGGTAGCAATTAAATAATTTTTAAATTCTCTATAGAAGTAAGTTTGATAAGTTTTTGGTCTAAGTAGAAAAACGCATTTTTTTAATTGTAACATTTATTTTTTTAATCAAAAATAATTAAGTGTGATTTATAAAGTAAAAGTCTTTAAGTATTTCTCATAAAAGTTTTGGTCCCTGTTTATACATTTTTACATGTTTTTTTTATATTTTCAGCAATAAGGTTGAGTCAAAACGCTTGATATATCACTTTATTAGTACATCATTGATTCACTTGCTCCATTTTTATGAGGAAATGGGACAGGCTTTAAGATAATATAGCCCTCTTGTTGATTTATGTTTGCACTATTACGTATGAGTACATATACATATACTACATTCCATATTCATATACATATATATTAGGGTGAGCCTTCGACGCAATGCGGTTATCAAAATTCTAAGAAGATTTGCCCAAGAAACCATGTGTCTAAAGTCAAAACCGAACTTCCGATTTTTAGAGTGAAATATGGAGAATCGTACGAAAAGCCAAAAATTATCATAATTTCTTGTTAAAAATCGGAAACTCGAAAATGATTTTACCCCTATGGTTTTTTTTTTGGTCCATACAAATTGACCCACTCCAATATATATACATATATACTGTATATCTGTCTATGTTTGCATGTGAATAAAAGATCTCCTTAGTAATTTAGCCGAAAGTTGACTATGACTTGTGTGGATAGCCGAGTTCCAAATACTCGTACTCCCTTGTACTAGTCATCATCCACTGTTTGGGTTATCTTCGTCACACGGCAACAGGCGATCGCGATAACGCCAATAATACTCTCTATACATACACAGTAAAGCGCTTCAACGCCATTCGAGTTCATTTAGTTACCATCTGAGCTTCAGTCCGTACGGTCGTAGAACGCTTCAAACGAACGAATCGGCAATACATAAATACCTTGTGAAAATACTATTGAAATACTCAATATGAAATTCTATCTGTTGGTGATTGTTGCCGTTGCCTATTTGGCATACGTTAGTTCCGGTAAAGTTTTTTGTGTCTTGTTCTCTTTTTTATTTTTTTTGAAACATCTTATATAACTATGGAATTTACTAGTGATAATGCCTTACATAATAATGGATTGCCCAAGTTAATTGACCATTTTTTTCTTTTATAATCTGACTTGATTTCTTATCATTGTTTAAATATATTTTACGTACACACGTATGTACATATGTACGTATGTATGTATGTAACTAGTCTTTGCTTATCATCCGATAACTGAATGCTTTTTATTGTGCTCAAATGTTTTTTGTTGTTATTGTTGTACAACCGGCAAACACTTGCTTTGCATCTGTTATTTTTTTATGCATATACATTAGATTGGATAAATTTGTTCGATTTGAAGCGATTCTGAAAATCGTAATCTCCGACGAATTTTAAGTCAAAATCGAGCTTCCGATTTTTAAAGAGAAATTATGTTAAGTTTTGGTTTTTCATACGATTTCCCATATTTCTCGCTAAAAATCGGAAGCTCGATTTAAACTTTAGACATATGATTTCTTGGATAAATCTTCTTAGATTCCGTCGTAGATTAAGATTTTGACAACGGCATGAAATCGAAAAAAATTTATTTTTGCTCCATTCAAATTGAGCCACTCCAATATATGATATGCATACTTTATTTGACGTATGTACACATCCAAAATTATTGTAAACACAATCGAATTGTGATTTGTATAAAATGTAAGTGGACTTTTAATGTAAACCAGGTCTATTCCTTCACTTACTGCCAGAGTGAGTCATCGAGCCGTGAGTCAAGGAAGGTTTATCCCCTTCCTACCTAAAAGTTCGGGGGAAAACACATACATACATACATACATATCGTATGTATGTATGTATGTATATTTGTTACACTTTAATGCAAAATCTTTAAAATTCAGAACGCTGCAACAATTTGAGAGTAATAAGCGTTTAGACTCCATTATCTAACTTACTGAATTTAATAGTGGATAAGAGTATGGATTGTTGTATTTATGACACAGATATATAATATTCAAGTACAGTCGAACTTGCCTAACTCGAATCACCATTATCCAAAGATAAAATTCGAATATGGAGATTTCGACTTATGCATAATATAATATATAGAAATCTTTTTGATAAATTAAGTATACGCCATTGTTCGAGCTACAGAAAATTTGAGTTATAGAAGTTCGAGTTATGGAAGTTTGACTGTATAATAAATATGTATATACAGTATTTGTACATATGTAGTGTGTAGTATAATTGCTGAGTATACCAAACTACCGATAACTGGTAGTGCTCCAGCTATTAGTATATCATATCTCAGGTGTAATCATTGTATTATCGGGCTCGGTATCAGTATTAGTTAGTCATATAATTGGCATTGAATTTTGTTGATTTTCGAAATTCCTCCTGTTTCTGATAATAAGGGAAACGGCAAAAAAGTATGTTTAATATGGGCTCAAAATAATATGCGCACAGTGGGCAGGTTAATATTATACGAATAAATACAACGATCGCCAATCCTTCGTTAATGGGCTTATAAACTAACAAGTTGCTGCTCGTAAACGATTCTTTAACGAGCCAAAAATTGAACAATACAGGATTAATTTGCAGTCCGTTTTCATACCTTATGTACACCCACTCACATATTTCTGCGTACACCCTTTTTTTTGGCTTTAACAGCTATGAAAGCCAAGTCTTTACAGTAAAAAAAATATAGTTGGAAAGGCCGCTTCAATTCCTTTTGAATGATGCAAAACTTTCCTTAACCTATTAGGTACCCCTTACAAATTTTGAATTTTTATATCAGGAGAAGATTAGTTTAAGAAACCTGCATTAAGACTGTTTTGTTATTTTGAGTGACTGTATGTTTATTTTTTTTTTTTTTTGTTATACCCTGTAAAAATATATATAACAGAAGAAGAAAGACATACGTATACTAAATGGATGTTGATTCCTTAAAATTAACCCAAGTTTTTTTTTATTTCTCTCCATGCCATTGAACTCCCAAAGAGGGATGCGTGCAGTGCCACTCGAAGACGGATGTGCGCTGTGCCGTCGATCCAACATCGATTCTGGCCAAGGATTGCAAGACCAACGACGGAATGTGTTACACACGAGTGCAGGGTATGTGCTGATCAACCCACATCACGGGTCTGCAATTGCATCTTTCATTGTTTCAGATGGATACACGATTCGTGGATGTGCCAGCGATCTGGATAATAGCACAATCCAAACATGCAACAATGAGTTGGAGTGCCAGATTTGCAAGTTCTCCGAGGGCTGCAACCGTGTGCTCTTCCCACAGCATCGCGCCCACTGCCTGCAGTGTTCCGGCAACTCGACCAATTCCACCTGCGCCACCGAATACAATGCGGCCATAAATGTGTGTCCCATTTACCGGCTGGGCGACAAGTGCTTCATCCGCAACAGCCAACGCCTGGCCGAAGGATCGTTCCAGCGCGGCTGCCTCAGCTCCGCCCAGGCCAACAAGCTGTGCGTCAAGGAGGGCAACTGCTTCACCTGCGACGGACGTGGCTGCAACGCCCTCAAGCCGGACAACGCCCTCATCCCATTGGCCCGCGATGGCGCCGTCTCGGTCATCCTCTCCATGACCCTGCTGATGGCTTGTGGCATCGCCGGCTTGTCACTCTAAGGATGTGGAAGCCGGAGGCCGGAGCCGAAGCCGAAGCCGAAGCCGGCGGTTGCAAGCTTCAAGCTGAGCATTCAACGACATACATTTAATTTAATTTTGTATTCTTTGTATTTTTATTTACAATTTGCATATGATTATATTTTTTGTTTTTATTTTTTTTTTTTTTTGTTAAGTTAAAAGAAAATAAAACAACAACTAAGAAGAAAAACAAGCCAAACTGATGAAATTATCGCGCCTTTGATCTGCAACAACAAAGATTTCCTTTTGTGAGTCACAACAATTTTGTTGCCGAGTTTATGAGGTGCCATTGAGTTAGCCAAACACTTCCACATCCTCATCCACATCCACATCCATTCCACTAGCCATTCAGTTCGTCTAACGGTTGACATTTGATGCACACAAACACACACACACACAAACACACACACACACACACACACACACACACACACACACTGTAAATTTAGTATATGTAAAAGTGGAGAGCCGAATGGAACCGGAAGCTGCGCCAATGGGGTGCATAAATTTATCAACGCCTCGAAACGAACGCTAGTCTCCCAATTGACTCTGAATGGGACAAATGCGGAAACAGTTGCCAAGTATCCAGCATACACACATATATACACATACCCTTATGTATGTATGTATGTATACTCTAGTACACATACATATGAAAGAAGGAGATTAATGTGTTTAGTCAATATCCCGCCCAGCATTTGAAAGATCGTCTTAACCAAAATCACCCTGGGGGTATATTAAGTTTGTTCAAAATCATGTAACAGGGAGAAGGAAGCATTTTCAATGACATAATGTATATATATTTTTGATCAGCATCAACAGCCTCGTCGATATAGCCATGTCCGTCTGTCCGTCGGTCTGCATAAGCGAAAGAGTCCCTTCCTGGCCAGGATTGGCCAGGGCACCATTTTCTCCCGACGAAAGCCTCATATCAGATCGGAAAACGAGCGAACTTGGGACGCTTTTAATCAGATAGAGGAGTCGAAAATGACTCGAATGTGATCAAAAATATAATGAAATACGGGCTGGGTATTCTTAGGTACAAATACGAGCACATATGTACGAGCCCATACATATTGTATGTATATAAGTACATATGTAGATCCTTAATGGAACAAGTTGATAATTGTTATAAAGTAAAGCCCTCAATTTTCTTTCCGATTAACGGTATTTTAAATGTATATGTATAATACTCGTACCTAAGGCATGTATCGTTCTTATCGGTTCAGTTATCAGCTCGATTGACGCGTCGATCATTAGTGATCATTAGATCATCAGCAAGTTATATACTCAAATACCCTTACATTTGACTTCAGGTATGATGAACTTTTATTTATTTTGGAACAGATATATAGTTTTAGATGCTTTACTAATGCGTATGACTCTGTGACCATACCCTCATCTTTCAGACTTTTAAAGTGTACAAGGTATATTAATGGGTGTTTTGACGAGAACTGCCGACTCATTAATGAGCTACTGTCAACTTACCGAACTGGCGATTAAGAAATCCGATTTAATTTCCGATTTCCAAATTTAATTTCACAAACAAATTCAGACAACTTGGCCGTAAACAATAACATATGGGTCTTTAATTGTTTTACCCTGAAATACCCACATAAAATTTAGGTAAATAAAAGATTCTTTTGCAATAAACGATTAAAAAACGTTACATTTGGAAAGCAAGAAAGTTGAAGTATGTGTACTTGAAATATAAAAAACATTTGATTTGTGTTCCAAATAGCTTTAATTTATATAATTCCCATAATGATCGAATAGATTTTAATCCAAGTGCAAGAATTAACTATAAAGTGTATTTATTTCCACGCATATACATAAATAAGATATTGCACAGATACATTTTTGTTGTCCCTGTTCCAATTTGATGAAAATCAAATAATTTATGTCATACGAGAATCTTATAAAAAAAAACTTCTTCACATTGCGCTACTAAAAAATACCTGCTAAAAACTACTTTTTTGCGCAGTGCTAAATACCAAACATTTTTTTAGTAATTAACATTATTCGTTACAAAATTGGATATCAGAATTTTGAGGCATGAAAATATTTTCGTCATTAGACTTATACCTCGAAAAGAGTTCTTTTTGTGAGCAAAAACAAACTGTTTGGCAACACTGGTTCCTATTGCAATGCACAAATATGAAGGTCAATTCTCTTGTGTGCAGTATTATTCTAAATAATACATTTTCTCAAGAATACGCGGAATTTTACATTCTTCAATATATTGAAATTTAAATAAAATCGTTAGGGGCGTTTTTTCCAAAACCTTCACAATGCGGGGTAAAACCCATATTTTACCTGAACTCTTTTACCTAAAAAACTTTAAAGTTATTCCAAAGAGCCCTTCAAAATACCTATTCAAGGATATATGGATCATTTGTGTAGCTTTTATAGTTTGGATACTGTTGGGGTTTTGGGGTAAATTTTAACTAGTTTTCGCGATTTCCCGCTAAACTAGCAGTTTTTCGAAAAAGTCGTAGAACAAACGTTTTTAGTTTTTGTCGGTCGGATATTAATGATCAAGGTGTCATTCGACGCGTATTTTAAATAAGAATAATTAACAATTAAGAGATATTACCAAAAGACTACACCGGCCCACGAATCAGTTAAGTTTTCAAAAGTCTAAGAACGCTACTTTGTTAGTTTAAATTATACCTGGGCCCCTTCCGATCAAAAGATATTTCAATTCAACTTTTATTTTTGATTTTTATGATAAAAGTTAAAAATAACTCTTATTTTTCAACTTTTAAATAAAAATTTGAAAAATAACTCTTATTTGTAAATTGTATTATAAAAATTGAAAATAAGAGTTAAAAATAATTTTCAAAATAAAAGTTGGAAATAAAAGTTTATCTGGTTTCTGGATAGGCCTTTCAAAAATAGCATATGTGGTTTTGTTTAGGATGTCCCTGGCTTTTTTTTAGGGCTTGATTACGACGATGCCAATAATGATGAGTTTGCCATGAGTTTTAATTCGTTTGCCAGAGAACAGATTCAAAATTTATATAAAAAAATTACATTTAATAGCAAACAAACAAACAACTAGCACACATCAGCATCATCATCACATGAAAAGGTGAAGATTGTCCAGCAGCAAACTTCATCAGCAACAGGTGAACATTTCGCATTCAATTTGGCATTGGCAACATGCGCAAGCTGCAGATTCAAGTGCTGACCCGTGACGGTCGCAAGAGCATCTATGAGACCGATCGCTTTCGGAACGTGGCTGATCTGAAGAAGCGCATTGGTCGCACTATGAACGTGCCGATGGCATTCAGTAGGCTGACCTACAAGGGCCGCTTGCTGACCAATGGCAGCATCCTCGAGGATGAGGGAGTGAAGCGGATGTCCACGCTGGAGCTGCACTGGCAGCCACTGGTGCTGACGCCCAAGCAGTATCGCGAGAAGGAGCTGGACCTGGACAAGCAGGACCTGAAGCAGCGGCACCAGACTGTCAAGAAGGGCATCCCGGATCGTACTCCCAGCGATGCTCGCCGGACATGCAGCGATCAGTTGAAGGACAAACGTTCGCCTGGCTCCGATGATATCAAGATCAGCACCACCAATGAGCCAGAGGATCTAAGCTCGGCATCTTCTGATGAACTGGATTTTCTAGCCGAATATTGGTGCTGCCCCAAAAGTGATGGCAAGAAAAGAAGCAACAAGGAATTGGACAACTTTGAGCCCAACTTAAAACAGGCTAATCTGAAAACAGATGCCAAGAAGCTGGACATTATGTGCGAGCTTCAGAGTTCGGTTTCTTGTGCCGAGTACCCCTGCAAAATGCTCAAGGATGACGATGATGATCTATTGGGTGAGCTTCTGGAGCAGCGCTGTTTGGGCTGCAAGCATCAACCATTTCGCACCGGGATTCGCCTGACAGCTGGCAGAATGTCTCATAGTATCATCTCCAACATCAGGAAGAACATTAAGAATTGCAAGAAATAAATACTGGAACTGGCCTACAGAGTTTTTGATCAGGCATTGGAAAATATTTTTATTTCTTTATTAGTTGATATTTTGGTTTGGTTTTCATTCGATTATCAAAATTTTAACATGTATGCCTTGCTAAATTGCAGCAATTTCAATTCAAAAACAAATGAAATGTCAATCATTTTGCAGTTTATTCCAAATTCTAGTTCAAATTTATATTCATGATAAATATCCATGCAGGATTTGTACTTTATATGTTTACTCGCTATACAAATGTACATAAGCATAATATTATATCTTATCAGCAATCTCGCACGTATTCAAATCAATCGTCAGTCGACTATTATTGGAACTTTTGTTGTCATTATCTTCGAGTTTAGAAGCAGTTTAAGTACTTGGATACATAAGTATCCACTTTGATAACCCTAAAGAGGCGAATACTTATCACGTTTTAAGATTGTTTCCACAGTCCAAGAAATTTAGAAAGACATTTACATTTTATATAAATATCTGTTGAACAAAAAAATTTAAAAAAAGTACTAGAAATCATAAAAATACCAACCAATACCATTCATAAAATAAGCAATACTATTTTTTGTTTTTTTTTTATGATTTATAGTATTTTTTCATTAACCTATTAGGTTCCCATTGAAATTTTCGAAATTCTGTAAATGTCTACTTTTTCAACTTTATTCCTTGATTTAAAAGAATGTTTTGATGCAAAGTTTTTAAATTTAAATAGTAACTGCAAAAAAAAAATTTCAAATATTACTTTTTTATAATTTTTTTTAAAATGTCGAAAAAGGCACTTTTTGTATGAAAATGAGGAAAAGTGGCTTTTTCGCAATTTTAACAAAATATTATAAAAAATACTAGCGAAAACATATAAAATTTTTTTTTGCAGTTACTATTTAAATTTAAAAACTTTCTGCTTCAAAATTTTTTTTTTTAAAACCGAGGAAAAAAGTTAGTAAAGTAGACAAAAATTACAAAAATTCGAAAATTTCAATGGGCTCCTAATGGGTTAAGGAAAGTATTGTATCATTCAAAAGAAATTCAAAATACCTTTCCATTGATGCCAAAGTAAGTTCAAAATTTGGCTAGAACTAAATTTAAAGGGTGCCAAACCACTTTTGGCCACCGTGTAAGTGCTATTTCACAGCTTTTAATTAAAAATAGTATTTTATTGATTATTTTTGACTTTTTAAATAAAAATTAAAATTGATTTATATCTTATAAATTGAAAATAGAAGTTTTTGGCTGAAATCGATAGTTCCGACTGAAATAGGAATTTTGGTGTGTACCATTTGACTGTAGCATTTTTCTTTCACAATGATTTTTTTTAGTGGAAAAAATGTGAATGGGTCCCCGATATTTAAAATATTTGCGGTGAAGAAATTGAAAAAATCGTAGTTGAGTCAAGTATTTCGTAATCGATTTAATAAATTTGGGACTTATACTCGTCTAATTTGGATATTTCTGCTTTTCAAGTTGAATTCCATTAAGTAATGTTTTTTTTTTTTTTTGATTATAAATAAACTATGGCGATTATAAAGCATAAACAATTTCGCATAGTTAAGTGCATTCCAAAAATTAAATTTTTCATTATGCAAGTACGCTGCTGCTGAGATCAATCGAATCGAACACGCAATCAAATAGGTTCGAGTTCAGGTTTTGGGTTTGGGTTCTGATTATGTACCTAACATACTATAGAGGAGGAAAGGCAAACAAACAGCGAAACAACTTAACTCAAAATAATTGTAAACAGCTCGCAGAGAAACAACAGAGCACCCAAGTGGTAAATGTGTGAATCCTGGGCGTAACTGGATGTTAAGATTTATAATGGATTAGCCGGAATACACTCGTTTATATACAATACCATACATAACAAAAATGCAGAGGTAAACAAATATTGTGTAGTCAGTGTTGCCAATTTAGCTATTTTACCGCTAGGTCTAGTGGGTTGCAATTGGCAAATGCGTTATAAATTGTAAAATAGCGGCTAGCGAGAATTATAGCTATTTTCCAAACGAAATTGACGTAATTTTAGCTTTTTCAAAACATCTGGTAACTCATGCATTTTTTTTAATGCTTTACTATGTCACACTTCAATACTTTGTAGTATTTTTTTAAATTATTTGAATCGAGTTTTATCCCAAAAGGTAATTCACAATTAATGAATCGATTGCGAGTAACTTTGTAAACATTTTTGTATAATAAGAATAATTTGATGCAGATTTCTTAATTTAATCATCTATTGATTAAATTGCATTTGAATGATATTTCTTTCACTCATGGAAAATTTTGAATTTTTGTAATAGTCTATTTGTCAACTTTTTTCCTCGGTTATTCGAACAATTCTAAAATGACTGTGAAAAAAATTCAAAAATCTCTTCGCTAGTATTTTTGTGATTTTTTGAAAATTGCTAAATAGCCACTTTTTGTATGAAAATTATGAAAAAGGGGTTAAAACACTCATTTTTAACAATTTTCAAAAAAACATAAAAAACACTAGCAAAGAGATTTTCGCAAATTTGTTGTAGGTCAAGAGGTGTTATTATGTTCATATATTGTCACAGCCCAATTCCCCATTTGGAATTGTTTTGCGGAACCAAAAACACTGGATTAAATCAATAAAAATAGCGTTTTACTACTCTAGCGTTTTTTTAGCTACCAACAAAATTTTCTGGCTATTTCTAGCCTTTTTCATAGTCTAGTTTAGCACTTTCATGGCCCGAAGAGTTGGCAACATTGTGTGTAGTATGTGTTGGGGGTACAGGTGCAGGTGCAGGTACAGGTACAGGTACAGGTATGTAAGGCCCAGGTGGGGCAGAAGTCGAGCACCAATGGAGGCAGCAATGGCGGCGGCTGCACTTACCGTTAATTGAATGAGTGTGGGTGATGAAAAGCAGACACCAACAAAGCAGGCAGCAAGCAACAAGCAACAAGCAAAGCCGACAAAAACCACAAGCGGCATCAAAGATCCCACAATTGCAGACAATTTGCCGCAGCCACAACGGATTCCAATTGACGCGATCTACGAGTACTCGAATGTACTCGAATGTACTCGTTGCACAGGTACATACATACATACATATATCTGCATAGCATTCTCTTTGATCGGCCTAGGCCCAGTCCCAGTCCCAGTTCCAGTTTCAGGCTAATGCTAATGGCTAACAGACGCCATTTTATTTTGTGGTGGTGTGTATAAGCCACAACAGCAAAATGCCTCAATAGAATCATCTCATCATAACTGGGGCCGTTTTTTACGGTTTATTTAGTGTCGAGGTTATGGCGCAATTTGTATTTATGGCCCGACCATAGATATATGTATGTATAGACGACCACCACCACCATGTGGTAGCAGTCCAATTAAAAGCATTTTCCAAATGAGGGCCATGTGAACAGTTCGAACCGTTTTGCGCTTCTTCTTGAGAGCTGAAGACGCATCCAATGAATCAGCACGCCCCCTCACAGCAGCTGTAGAGAGTGCGAGAGGGAAACAGAGAAAGAGAGCGAGAGCGAGAGCGAGAGAGAGATCAATTAAGGTAAACTGCCTCGACCAGTGAGACGAGATCCCGGGGCGTGGCCTTTCGTCTTATGGTACTTGAATATCGGTGATTAAGAGAGAGGGAGCACACGTCGCATTTGGAGCATACAGTGAGCCCACCTAATGACGGTCATAACTAAAATATATATGCATAGCCAACTCAAATTGTTTATCTGTTTTTTTTTATTTATCTATGGTTTTTCTCCGATTTTGATACGGCAATTTTTTTTAGAAACATAATTGAAAATTAAAATCGCTGTATCCACGCTAGTGACGAAGCATTGAACAGGTTGTGAAAGTCGACTAGCAATATAAACACACTCGAAAAATATATTTTTATTAAAGAAAAGCAATAAAAAAAATTACATTTTGTTAACAAAATAATACAAATTTAAAATAAAAAGTCAAAGTCAATGAAACTAATTAATATAAATCATATACACGTACCATGCGCCATTCAAGAGTGTTTACTGTAACTCTGCTTAAGCACATTTTGACTTGCATGCCCTACGAAAAACATGCTGGAAATATCAATTTTATTGCAGTTTGTTTCTTTCATATAGGGATTGTTAAAATTCAAAATTTGTTATTATTTGCGATATTCAGTGTCAGGACGATAGGATATTTCACATACACATGTATATATTTTTATCATACAATTTTCATTATGTATTTATTAATTCACAGATATACGTAGTCACGATAAGTTTAGAACTTGTGACGTCGCACAGTGGGGCCATTGCTCATTTAACTTTGCAATTTGGACTATTTTTTAACTTTGGTAGACGATAACTCTCTTGTCCGCAATTGTCCTGAAATAAATTGACTTAAAAACACTTCAGTATTCATTTCTCTAAATAAATATATCTGTTTTTGTACCCGTCCGGATCCATCCTTTTACGTAAAATCAGAAAAACGAATGCAACCTCACAATAAAAACACGTAGCATTATTGCATAGTTCGTCCGATTGCTGCTATGGCAGCTATATGATACCGTCGTCCGACTTGAACCAGATTTGGGCTGGATGTATAAGACTAACCCATATTCATAATATGTCAAAGTGATTGAAATCTGACTACTATAACATATAGATGCCATACGAATTAGGTCGATATATGCAATTCTGATAATTCACACTGAAAAAATAAAAAAATTATTTAAAAAAACAAATTTTTCTTTTTAATTTTAATAATTCGATAGTGACCACAAGAATATGTCCTATAAATAGTGTGAATTTAGATTTATTTACAAACTTTTAGAGACATTTGGAACGATTGCTAATTGAAAATGCATAGCAACAAATATTGGCTTTGACTCTTTAATTTAGCAGATTCGTAAAATATTAGAATACCTTTGAATGACTTACATAAAATTCCTACTATGTACATATGTGTATATCGTGGAAACATTTGTCATGAAAAGGTTGCGATGACGAAGATAGTTTCTCAAGAAATTAATTTTTCTAGTCCTTTCTAAAATCTTAAGTAATTGAAATCACTAACCGATGGGAACAAAGATAATTTGTAAATATAATATATTTATTAATTTATTTTTTTTTGTTTCTTAATTAACAAATAAGGAATCAGATTACAGATTATATATACGCACATTTCCATATATTTCAGTGCTACGTGTAACATATAGTGTGGTAAGCCCGGTATTCTGGGATAAAATAATTTCTTAAATCGAGTACGAAGCAATTTCGATTTTTCAACTTCTCCGCCAATATTTGATAATAGGGACCATTTAAGAATATTTTTCAGTACAATCAAATGATTTTCTTTGGATATTTTACTGCTATGTGGTTCGTTGATTACGTTGATTTAACAATAATATTTTTCATGCATACTTACTAGGGAATGGCAAAAAAATCGAACGCTAAGCAAATGATAGGGACGTTGAGAAAATTGCAAATATCTATTTCCAGTTTTTATGTTTAAAATAACATATTTTTTACTATTATTTTTAATTTTTTATTACAAAAATTGAAAAATAAGTTCTCTTATTATGATTAGTTCTACCATAACTTGCTTTTTAATTATTTTTATACAAATTTAAAATAATAGTTCTCTTTTTCCATAGTTTTTTTTTTAACTTGGAATTGTTACGATCAGGGACCGTCATCATTATGAGTTATATGATAAAAATTACATAGTAATGATTATTTAAAGATTTTTGAGGATTTTCTTCAATGATAATGAAACAATAAAACTCACAACTAATCATTTTTAGTGATAAAATAAAACTCACTTTTGAAAAAGTTAACGTAATCAAAGATTTGTTTTTGAGTTTTATGGGTTTCTTTTAAAGGGATATGCAAAAATACTGTGTTTTATTTTAAACGAAATAAATAAAAATTTTAAATAATTATTATTTGTGCATTTTATTTTTTCGCTGAAATTTAATCGTTATCATTATTTTTTAATTGATATATTTTAGTCAGTGATTTTTTGATGTGAACAAATTACAATCATCATTATTTGCGGTTTCTGGTTACGATCCCTGTTCGTAGCCGACTGACAATCAATAGAGAGCAGCGCATCCAGAGACTGCCACTGCCCATACTGAATACTCGAGACTGTGCGGAAGAGGGAAGCTGTGCTGCCATTGGCCAACTTGATGAGCGCCTACACATGGATGAGCATAATCATATTCACACACACACACACACACACACACACAGAGAGAGGCGATGCTAAATTTGGATACTGGTCGCGATCTCGTCTCAAGTGGCACGGCGATTGGTGAGCACCGCCGTCAGTGGCTGCAGCAGCAGCATCCCAGCCCAGTGAGCATCCATTGGATGTGCGGCAGATGCGCCTTCTCATTCCGCAGTCGAGCTCTTGACGATACGGATGCGAGCGCGTTTACAGCAGCAACAGCAGCAGCGGCAACTATTTAGTGGATTTAATATTCTGCTTCAAATTCGTATCAATTGTCCACAGTCGTGTTTAACGGTATCGCGGTATCACGGATCACGGATCACGGATCACAGATCACAGATCACGAACCGATATCATCAGTTCGCACTTGGTCCAAACGTGGCAAGTGAGACACTTCAACGCTTCAAATTCGCAACTGCAACAACAACAACTACATCAGCAGCAGCAACAAAAATCAATCAATCAGTCAATCAATCAATCAACCAATCGTTCGATCAATCAATTTAATAAGCGAAGAGTGTCAATAAGAAGTTGGCAGTCAACGCCATCGAACCATTAAACACCAAAATTTTATAAATAACAAAAAGATACGGAAAATCAAAAGAAAATATCAATTAGAAAACTGAAATATCGGAAGATCGGTAAAGAAAAAAATAAAAAAATACTTATTTGTAAATTGCGTCGAGGTGTTGAAGCGATTGCAATTTTAAGTTTCTTTTTTTTTTTAGTTAGTTAGTTGCTCTGATTGACACACTGACAACTTGATCGGCAGCTTCGATTTTTCAACACTTTCGCAGGCCTCATTTGAATTTTGTTATCGAATCGAAACCTGTGCCCGGTTGTTAATATCCCAATTTTTTGCAGTGTTTGTGCTTGTGTGTGTGCGTGTTCGTATAATAATCAAATTTGACAACTGCGCGAAAAACTTTTCAAATCAAAACAAATCAAGTACTGAATACCAAATCAAAAGCATGTAAATGATTCAGTAATTTTTCCGACTTTGTGTTGTTGTTGCTGTTTTTTTTTCGGGTTTTTTGTTTTTGGATATATGTATGTAAATACCTTCATATATATTCTGGTGTTTTACTTCTGATTTCGGAGATACTCGCCAATATATTTTGGCTCTGATCTATCGTCAAACCGTCAAACAAAAAGCAAGACTTCATAACATAGACTGCCCAAATGACACACATGATGGGGCCCACGGAATGTGCCAGCGCCATGGTGGCCACAATGCCATTCCTGGACAATGGCCTCAATGGAAATCTGGCGGATTATGGATGCTATGCAAATGATTATTGGACATCGCCCTATACAACCGGCGGGCTGAGTCCCATGAAACAGATTGAAGGTGAGTCGGCGGTAAAAGTTACATATTCTCAACTTTTTTGACATTTCAAATATTTGTATGGATTAGTGTGATATTCGGAATGTATCCAATTTACATCATTCTATATTCATTAAATATATATAGTCATATACTCGATATACTATGCATATTAAATTAAATAAGCGAGCTCCAAATTAATTTTAGCCCGAACTTTTTTGATCATGATCTTTTGATATAGAAATATATTTAACATACTCATAAATCGTAATTGAGAGTATTCATTTTTAAGACTAGCACTTAAAAAATTTTATTTTAAAGCATCATATCCCGAGTGTTTTATATTATTAATTTCACCACTACAAACAACTGTTTTGTATAAACTTAAATTCAAATAACCATTAGGCTTACGAATATCTGAAATTATTCTGTTAATAAATTATTTAAAATTCTATAAAAATATCGATATTAAAACGCAAATATAGAGAAGTTTAAGTTTACATCCAACAATGTGTTTAACATTTATTATTAATATTATTATTAATTAAAAAATAAATAAATTATTATATTATCTTCAAAGTTGCTCCTTCAATTTTAGTCTAATTGGGATTAAACTAGTTTTTTTTTGTATTACTAGTAATGTTAAGTTTTTTTTTTGAAAATAATTTGCCAACCACTTATTATTTCATAACATTTCATAGTCAAGTGCCAATAGGATTTTACAGGTATGATTCAGCTCACCAAAAGATAAAACAATTAATTTTAAAAACTGTAACACTATCAATCTTTTATTTAGTTACAGAATATAAGAAACTTGGATAAAGTTTAAGTTCCTAAGTACCTAAATCAAGGGCAAACGGCTTCCATCAAGTACAATTGAAATAAGATCGAGATACTAAACTTCTGCAATTAAAATTTAAGTGAAAAATCATCTTTTAAATGAGGAGTTTTAAATCAAACTAACTAGAATCATTTTTTCAATTGTATAGTCTCTGTAATCGTTGATACTAGCGGCGTAAAAATGCATCAAATTCTTAATTAATTGCCATTCCACGATTTTCGCGAAAAATCGACAGCTTACTTGAGATTCTTTATCGTTTTATTTAAACAATTAAGTTGATTCGTTAAATTTTTAATAAAGCAAACTAAATGAATAATTGTAAAAACTAAATAATTGAAAAAGTAATAAAAAGAAAAGTGGTGAAATAAATGATAAATATAGCACCCAAAGCACAATTAATATTCGAGAATTTTTACAAAAACCTATATGCATGTTTTTGTAAAAAAGCACATCTTCAGTAGTTATGGATTGAATTTTTATCAGTTACATTTTTACTCCTGGCACAGAATTCAAATAAAAACGAAAGAATAATTACGAAGAAGCTTTGACCGTAGCGTGAAACCAGAATATAAACAAAGGGGGCAATTAGCGCCAACTTCTTAAGATTCTCGAGTACCAAGCGATAAAATTTGGTTTGACATTTTTGTTTGTATTTTTATATTTATTTTGTTTTTTTTTTTGTTTTTTTTTTTTTGATGGTTGGGTTGGCGTGACAGAAAAACGATTATTTGTGCCAAACGCTAATTGATTTTAGAATTCATTCGTGAAGCGACTGCCGGGAAAATCACTGCTGAGGCCAGAATAAAAATTGTCTCATTAAGCGACAATTGATGGCGGAGCGTGCAACAGCAGCAGCAGCAGCAACAGCAGCAGCAACAGCAGCAGCAACAGCAGCAGCAACGACCTGTCATGGGTCATTTGCGATGACTCCGACAGAGTTACAAGCAATTGGAATGCAACTCCAACTGCAACTTGCAGCAGCAACAAAAACAGCGGCAATTAATTGCAAAATTTGTACTTAACGCGAGGCGCCTGCTGCCTGCTGCCTGCCTCATCATTCTCCTTTCCCTTACACACTCTCTCTTTCTCTCTCTCTATTTGCCCCTTGCAACTCAAGGGCTGCCCTGAAACACTAAATTTAGCCGGCAACTCAATCAGCAGCAGTTGCACTGACGACTTTTATAATTGGATTGGGTTGTTGTCGCTGCTTTTATATGCCTCTCGTTATAGCCGCCTGATCCAATTTGTCGTACGTGTCCGTCTCTCTTCCCATCTCCGTTCTCATTCTCATCCTCATCCTCATCCTCTGGCTTGCGCCTGCGCAACCTTCCACTCATCCAAGTGTTTGATGTCTTACTCGGTCACACTTTAAATCAAATAAATCAAAACACTCGCATATTCTAAATATATTAAAACACCATCCAGAAACAGAACATGCAAAATGTTGCCTAACACTCGACAGACCTCATTTGATTTATGTGCGTCGCTTTTCCGCTCATTTGCTAGGCAAATTTTTGCACCATGTCGTACCTGAAATATGTATGTAGTCTGAAACGCATGTATCATAATTTATTTGTATTAAATAAGCCTAAGAGCTGATGTCGCAAATTGTATTTAGCATAGAAACCAATTTAACCACTAATCTCAATTTTAATTTCATTTTACTTTTTGCGCTACGAATCAATAAAACAAAATTTAATTTAATTTAAATTGCAAACTCCAAGCCCACGAACGCGGATTTGTTAAACCTTAAAATTTCGCCCTGAAGACGACAGCCGACGGCAGTCGAAATATATCGGCAAATTTAATAAATGAAAAAAATCCAGACCTCAAGCTAGCCAAAAACTCAACTATAAATTTAATTAAATTAAATTGAACTAAATCTATCCCAAGAGCTTGTGGTGCATTTTAAAATAGCGTCAATGGAAATACTTAATTTATGCATACATTTTTTAAAAATGTGTATTCGGGATTAATCTGTATAATTATGCCTGTATCAGGATTAAAATGGGAAAATAACGCCCAAATTAATTGATTCAAGCTATGAAATTCTTAAAATGTCCCGTTGATCACCACACTGGTCCGGGGCTCAGTGGTTAGGGTCGCTGACCTTTCACATAATTAGAACTTAAAGTTTGAAAGAAGCCTGGGTTCGATTCGACCGTCAATTGTGTTTTTAAGTTCTCCGGAATGAAACGCAAAAATATATAATTTTCGTAATTAAAAAAAAAAAAAAAATGCTTAAAAAAAACTAAATAAAAAAAGTTTAAAAAAATTAAAAAAAAAAACAAATATTTGAATTAACAAAAAATAATTAGCCTGAATACACAATTTCAGGATTGAATTCGGGATTTAAAAAAACAAGTATTTTTAAATATCGCGGATTTTATTTTCTGTGAACCTGTACTCATGCATCTACTTTAACATAATCAATCCTGTGAACCCAAATCCGATCGTGCCTCATTCACAGCTTGCATTCAAACGGCGGGCAAGGATCGCAGCTCCTACAAGCCACTGGAACAGATTGATGCCAAGCTGGCGGACATCGACACACAGAGCACGGGCAGCAGCAGGAGCAGCCAGGGGAGTAGCACCGGAAACTGTCAGGAGCAGTTGCCCTCAGTCCCCGATTATTCTGGCAGCAACAACAACAACAACAACAGCACCACCAATACCAGTAGCAACAACAACAACAACAACAGCAATGAATCAGCAGCAGCGCCGGCAACAACAGGAGCAGCAACAACGTCTGCCAAGAAATATAAAAACAGCCACAAAAAAGACAACAACAATTGCACAACAAACAACGCGTCAAACAGCAGCAGCAGCAACAACAACAAAAGCAACAATAACAACAAAGGTGTAAGTGTCAAAATATTTTGGAAACAACTGAATTGAAGGGACTTTCCATTTTTTTTTTTCGTTTTGTTTATTGAATAAACTTTCATAAATATTTTTTGAACGGAAGGGTCCATTTGATATATATATGATGATATATATTTGATCTACACTTCATTACCATTCTATTGATGTTTCATATATACCAACGGTGGGCACGCAATGGCTCCGGGAGCCAACGCCTGCTAACGAATTCATATTTCGTGTCCACAGCTGATACATACCCATAAACCTATACTATATGCCTAAATAACACAGTAACTATATTTCAAGTCAATGTTTATAATAAAAATTGAAAAATAAGTTTTATTTTTAGTTTTTATTTAAAAAATTGCAAAAAAGAATTATGATTTAATTTTTATTTTTAATTTTTCTAAATTTTTTATAAAAATCCGCTAATAACTCTTGTTTTATAATTGTTTTTAGCTTATAATTGTTTGAAATTTGATTTGATTATTTTAAACCTCAAATATACTATGTGCGAACTATAAGTATTAGTGATACATTGGCCCGAACAGTTTTGAAAATAAAAATTCAAAAAACCGATTCCTTTCAGGTTTTGGGTTTTATTACAAAATTACCATTACTAAAAATTAAATTCATTTATAAAATCATAGAAGAAGAAAGCTTCCAAGAGTGGAAAAAATACATACTTATAGTACATATGTTATTTTTTACGTAAATTTTTTAAACAGGATAAACTTCTATTCATTCTTTCCATATAATTTTTAAATGTTTCGATGCAAGTCGGCACGGGTTATCATACTTCGATTGAGGTAAAAATTTATTTTCGAGAGCTTTAGGACCAAATGAATAGAATAACAAAGTAAGGGACACCCTACTTTACATATTATAATACACGAATAAACAAATGAAAATACTATTTGCAAACTAGAAGTAATAGTTTAACTTTGATATAAAAATTAAAAAATAATAATTATTTTTTATTTATAATTTTTTAAATTAATTTTAATAATAAAAAACATAATTTTCGTTTATGAGATAAAAAAGTTTGGCTTGTCAACAGGAACCTGAGTCAGTGCATCCATCGCTAGCGCAGGCCATTGTCGTACTGGAGACAAAGGCACTGTGGGATCAGTTTCATGCGCAGGGCACCGAGATGATAATTACGAAAACGGGTCGCCGAATGTTTCCCACGTTTCAGGTGCGGATCGGAGGTCTCGATCCCCATGCCACCTACATATGCATGATGGACTTTGTGCCCATGGATGATAAGCGATATCGTTATGCGTTTCACAAGTAATTATCGACCAGGTGGAGGACTATATAGGTTCGTCCAGTCAACTGATAAAATCTTTTTTTTTTTTTTTATTATTTTCTGCAGCTCGTGCTGGGTAGTGGCGGGCAAGGCGGACGCGATATCGCCACCAAGGATTCATGTGCATCCGGATTCGCCAGCAGCCGGCGCCAATTGGATGAAACAAATTGTGTCATTTGATAAGCTGAAGCTGACCAACAATCAGCTGGACGAGAACGGCCATGTGAGTACGCGTTAAAGCCATCCAGTCAAGTGGGCTATAAATTCGATGCTTCGATTCGCTTTGTTTATGGCGGCCAACAAACATTTGGTCACCGGCCGCATCCAAAGTTTTTTTTTATTTTTCTTTTTATTTGTTGAATTTGTTGAAGCGCTAAACAAAAGCCGACAGCCGTAATTCGAATAGCATTCAAAATACATACTTATGGGCATGTGTGTACTATATGTACAATACATATTTTCCCCACTTCAATTTTGATATTCACAGATCATACTGAACTCCATGCATCGCTACCAGCCGCGCTTCCACTTGGTCTACTTGCCGCCAAAGAACGCCTCTTTGGATGAGAACGAGCATTCGAGTCACTTTCGCACGTTCATATTCCCGGAGACCAGTTTTACGGCCGTAACAGCGTACCAGAACCAGCGAGTGAGTATTTTAGACAATCCAGGGCGGGGATTCAGATTCAGATACAGATACAGATTCAGATTCAGATACAGATTCAGATACAGATTCAGATACAGATTCAGATACAGAGACAAAGCACTTGACCCACTTGTCATCAGAACCACTTGTAAACGACAAGCGCCAACGCTGTTCAATTTTTCAAATTTACATTCTCGAAACATTTGGCCGAAAAAACTTTGCCGTTGGGTCCCCCCCTCCCCCCCCTACAGTCTCCACATGCATTCATACATATTTGTTTTGCCTTTTTGGCCTGGTTGTTTGTTTTCTATTTGTTGTACTCTTTTATTATTATTAATTTACAATACGAAATCAGGGAAATTCTCTATTAAGAGGGTATTGCTGCTTGACAAAATTCGATTTCGATTTCATAGATTTTTTTTTTGCATATTTTTATAGCTTGGATATTTGAGAATATCGCGCCAAAAGGGTTTTTTTTAAATCTAAACACTTATGGAGATATGGTCTTTTTTGTCCAGCAATGTTTTCGCAAAAATGATACAGTAGAACTTCCATAACTCGAACTTCTATAACTCCAACTTCTCTCTAACTCGAACTATATGAGTGGCAGTAAAATTAATAAACTTAAGGAAAAGAACTCTATAAGTCGAATATCTCTATAACTCGAACCTTTTCTTAGGATAATGATGATTCGAGTTAGGGAAGTTCGACTGTATTTGCTTTGCTTTTGATGCAAAAAAATAACTTCAAACTTTATACGCGTTTATCTCCACCACGTTTACTAGCTGGCGGCACTGATTGCACCCGTAGTTCTGAACCAATTTTGATGAAACAAAGTGCAATAGACGCAGAATTGTCACCATTATGGCCCCTACCTCAATCATAATTTTAAAAATTAATTAATTTAAAAAACTACAAAAAAAAATTGCCCAAAATCGATTTTTCATATTTCAATGGCCGCCATTTTGTATTAACAAATCGAAAAATTATGATTGAGGCAGGGGCTTGAATTACATCTGTACTGAATCTAATGCCGTTCACTTTTTCTATTTCGGATGATCCGAAGTGGAGTTACCCGTGCCGCCAGCAGAATACCTTTTTTTTCGACGTCCAACTTTGAAGGCCGACAACTTTTTGAACAGCCCTCTTACAAAGGAAAACCAAATATTTTTATTTAAATCAATATGTTCTTAATACAATGAAACAACAGAATTTAAATAACTATTTCCGTTTTCAAATAAGATTTTTATTAAAAAAGGTGCAAAAACAGCCTCCAAGCAGCAATACCCCCTTAAATATTAAGTTAAATCGACAATAGCAAAAGTGATTGTAATCAAATTAAAACATTGGTAATCTTATCTGTTTTTTTTTAAACCCATTCAATGGTTTTTATCCTAATATTAATAAAACTATCCATTTATCTTTACAAGGGAAAATGGTTCTTATTTAATGTTGACACAGTTTATTTAAGAAAAATGTCTATCGAAAATTATTTTATTACGTTCCATACTTACCAGGAGGATAGTAAATTAAATATTTATAAAACAAATAAGCAATAAGGCGGATCGCGATATATTCATTATAAATTATAATACCCTCTGTTGTGCATTGCTAGGGTATAATTCATAATTTTCCAAGTGGTATAACAGCAATAGCAACAAGAACAACAACCACATGATCAACAAAATGAAAATTCTTTGGCATTTTATTTTTAGCGGCATTTTTCCGAAAGTATTTAAATTATTTATGCGCTCAACGTGGGTGTTAACACTTTTCGTTCTACAATTTATTGCAAATAATTTTATTCTGTCAGTGTGAGTGCTGGAACATGTGTGTGTGTGTGTGTGTGTACATCTAAATAGTTTTCTGTTGTTTTTTAATGATTTGTAAACATTTTCAAATTTGTTGCATTTCTCACAACAAATAATTAAAAAATCCGAATAAGAGCTCCAAAATGTTAACATTAGTTATTAATAAATATAATTGAGGCCAAATCATTTGAACCACTTTACATGCATATATTATTCGTATTGCAGGTAACACAACTGAAAATATCTAGCAATCCTTTTGCAAAAGGATTTCGAGATGATGGCACCAACGATGTGTAAGTAAACCAAATAAGTATATGTTTATCTTCCAAGCTAACTTTCTTAGTGATATATGAAAAGTTTTTCCGGTTACATATCAAGTTAACCCATTTTAGGCTAATGGGTATTAAAAAATTCTAGCACAGAGATATCGAGACAAAATTTATTTCGTAGTAAAGAGAAATAACAAAAATATAGGTATTAAATTTGTACAGTTTAGTTATTCTTGGTATACCTGTAGTTTTTTACAGGTGAATATCTAGGTTTTTTTCTGCACAGAAAACGTTGACGAAAATAGCTGAAAAATGCATGGAAATCGAAAAAATAAAATGTGAAGATAACATTTTTTTTTTTGTCTTTCTTTCTTCGCGGCTCACATTTCAAAATTTAGTCAAAATCGTATCAGCCGATCTATAGGCAGTCTTTAATGGGTTAAATCGAGAAAGCGAACTCTTTAACAGTTTTATCTTGAAACCTTTTACTAAAAATTGAGTGGTATCTTGTAGTCGAGAACCTAATTAATTCGCTTACTTGTTTTGGGAAGCATTCAAAACTTTTCCAACGATAGCATTTTTGAAAATTAAACAGCAAATAAATTAAACAACAAATCTTTTGTAAGCTTCAAAAATATGGCATGAAATGTGAAGCGATGTTTTTTTTGTGGCATCAACGGTAGGAATAGAAAAATATCAAGGGTCGATTGATATTATTCCCATTTGTTGTCGCCTATTCGGTTCTGAATTGAAGCGTTTGAATCGTGATTGTTTTTGGTTTATCATTAGATAATTTGTTATGAAATTGACCCAGTTGTTTAGGCAGCTACCATTTGAAATGTTATCAGCATCCAGAGGCGGCCAAGTGGCTTACTAGACAGCCCGTCGACCGCTGCTGTTACCATAAAGAAGGGCATTCCGGGAATTGCCTACGTCGCGTCTACAAAAATAAAACACATGAAACAATAACTCAAAACGAGGAGTGAGTGGAGCATAAGCATCTCTGGCTGGCTGTGATGGGGCAACTGACAGATGTGCCTGCTTGCCGTGATGGCATAAACAATTTGGGTCTTCCTTTTTCGTATTTGATATTTTTTTTTTTTTAGGTCGATTGTAAACAAATCGTCAGAGCAGCGACTGCAAACTTAAATATTTATCGGAAACGATTTCAATTTTACAATTTCAAATTTTTTTATTATAATTGCAGTACCAGCAGCAGCCTGGGCATGTCTAGCATGAGCCACGAGAGTCAAGCACGCATGAAACAACAGCAACAACAGCAACATCAGCAACAACAACAGCAGCAACAACAAATGCATCAGCAACACCTTAAAACAAAGGACAGAACGCCACCCAACAGCTTCAGCTTGAGCTGCACTGAGCTTGTTGAACAACAGACAACAACAACAGCAGCAACAACAGCGGCAACAACAATACCAGCAACAGCAACAGCAACACCACAATTGCCCATGCAGCTGCCGGCAACGCCATCAAGCAGCTCTACGTCGGGCAACTCGCCGGATTTGTTGGGCTATCAGTTGGAGGCATCGTCGCAGCAGCTCCACCAACACCAATTGCAGCAGCAACAATCAGCGCCACAGCAACTGCATCAGCAGCAGCAACAACAGCAACATCAACAACAGCAGCAGCAACAACAGCAGCAGCAGCAACAACAACAACAGCAGCAACAGAACCTACATCAAATGTCTACCAGCTATGGTGGCAATTATCATCATCATCCCTATCAGCATCAACATACGGCAACGCCACTGACTCCCCTCTCAGCCAGCTCCGCCTCGCCGCCAGCGGCGGGCGGTGCTGCTGCTGCCGCGGCTGCCACCCAGGTGATGGCGGCGGCCAACATCTACTCCAGCATTGGCCAGCCATACGCGGCCGAGCAGAGCAACTTCGGGGCCATCTATCATCATAACGCGGCGGCGGCGGCGCACTATCACAGCCATGGCAGTCCCTACGGCAGCCCCTACGACAAGCTCAAGGTCTCCACGGGTCACATGCGACAGGCGGCGGCGGCTGCCTACGGCATGAGCAGCTACCAGAGCTTCTATGGATCCGCGGCGGCAGCGCATCAGATGATGCGGCCCAATAGCTACATCGATTTGGGGCCGCGCTGACCACTGAGTGGATCACTATCCAAAAGTATTATATAGTAGTCAGCCTGGGGTCTGAACTCAAGTATTACAAGTATTTTCAACTTTAAATTATACTCAACTCAACTCAAATATATATGTATTGAATTTTTTTTCTAGTCTTAAGGGACAGATTTGTGTCTAGTTCTAAAGAGTGCCAAAAATGTGTCTTAATTGTATTAGAATGTAACTAATTATTTTTTTAACCATTTTTTTTTACGTCGTACAATGTACTTGCATTGCCTATTAATCGTTATTAAAAATATATATATATATATTGTAAGTTTACTCTATCTCGAAACTCTGATTTAGGGTTGTCCACCCGACCGTCGTAGCCCTGCAGATATTTTATGCTTGTCCACAATATTGCACATCTGCAAGGATAAAGATGCGCAAATCAATTTATGGAAACAAACAAAATTTCCAAATACATATACAGTGGTCTACTAATGTTTTCATACACCATAACTATACAAAATTTGCGTGTAATAAAAAAGTTTTGATGGAGGTTTTTATATATTATTCTTTTATTCGTTTCAATTCCTTTCGAATGATACAAAAATTGCGTTAACCCATGGAAAATTTTGAATTTTTGTAAAAATCTATTTTGCAAACTTTTTTCCTCGGTCTCAAACAAAATATGTTTGAATGAAAAAAAAATTCTTCAAACAATGCTAAGAGTAAAAAAAAAAAAATCTTTTTGCTAGTATTTTTTATGATGTTTTGAAAATTGGTAAAAATTACTTTTTTGTATTAAGAGGAGGAAAAAGGGTACTTTTTATAAAAATTTACAATTTTTTAGACATTTTTGTGTCATTTCAATGGAATTTAAATGAATAAAAGATTAATATAAGAAACCTGCATTATACGCAAATTTGACTAAGTTATGGTGTATGAAGACTTTAGTGGCACACTGTACATATTAAGAGCAGAAAATTGTGCAATTAGGACAAGTCACAAATAACTATCTTTGTTATGAAATCAAAAAGGATCGATAAAAATTCAAATAACCAAAATGAAAACTCTCCATTGAAAGGCTGCAACGGTCAAGTGAACCCTTAATTGTTTTACCTATGTACATACATAAATACATTGATTGCTGCTACAGTTTCAACAATAAAAGCAAAATTTTAAACAAATTCAAAAGCGACTTTCTTAGTTTACGGTTAAATGCGTACAGACAAATAAAATGGCTGCCAGCAGCCTGCAATTGGTTATTTCTTTGTTTATGTTTATGCTTGTCAGCCTCCACAATCTCTTTATCTCTCTTCATCTCTCTCTCTCTCTCTGTCTCTCTCTTTATCTCTCTCTCTCTATCTCTCTCACTCTCTGTCGAGTAAACAAAAAGTGCCGTTGATTTAATTGAGAAGAACGAACGAAAGAGTGTGTTCACACCGACACACCGACATACAGACACACACACACACACACGCACACACACACACACATACACACCTTTGAGTCAGTGTGCGCATTGAAATCAAATGGTTTCGTTTGTTGTTTTCACGCTTATCTTCGCGCTCCACAATTCCCCATCCCTCACCATTTTGATAAGCACATTACAAGCTGCGTCCGTTGACAGATGAAAGCCGATAAGTCGTCATATCTGGAAACTAGAACATCAAAGTAAGCAAAAGATTCTGATTACACTAGTACCTACATACATACATATATCACAGAATTATTATGCATTATTTTTTGGCAGTAACCCGAATACATCTATAGTTTTTTAATGGTTAATAAGTACTACCTATTTGTGAGATGCATTACATATTGCATAGATTACACATAAGTTTTGCAACTCAAAAGTAATAGACATAGACTGTTTATCAGGTACAAACAAAATATACGGCACGGCGAAGATTTGACATACTTGTAGAGTTCGTTTGAATCTTTGTTCGATATAGTACTATCTCCATAAAGTTGCATGCTAGTTTAAATCTTTAAAAACATTTTTTTTTTATTTTAGTGGATTGATTCAATGTTTCCAGCACTTTAAAAATTTATTGTTTCGAATAGTAAATTCTTTAATTATAAGTAGCACTTAGTAAAATTATTCTTAAACTTATTTTTTAGCATTTTTTCTGTCTTAATATTTGTGTATTATGATTGATTATGAATTTTTATGTAATAATTTAAGAAGATATCATTTCATGTATAACAAGCGATCTTGTAAGGGTTTAATTATTTGAATGGAATTTTTTTTTTGATGTTTTAAACCTATGTATTTATCAATATTTATCTTTCGGGTCTGTTTCCAATTCCAAAAACGAGTCGATTTGCCACAAAACGAATTAATTGTTGTTTCGAATTCCGAAAATCCACAATAATTGTCGTTTTCTAAACGTGTGCTGTAGAGTCACCGGATTTAAAAGTAAATGCCACTTCAAAATGAATACCTAAAATTATAAACTCAAAACCATAATACTGTTGAACATTTTTAGAATCGAATAACATCACTACTTCAAGTTTAAACAGTTGAAGTATTTTTTTAAAGAATTTTTTTAAAAGCATGTATAAAATATTTTATAAAAAAAAAAAACCAAACCGAGTTATTCTGAATTCCACTTTCATTTTTTTTATAGATGGAAACTCTCGCAATCGAAAGCTGCTAGAGTTACTTCAATTGAATAACAAAATCCGAGCAACAGGATTTAGTCTGTCTGCTATATTCAACCTGAAATACTTTTTCGAAACAGCGTCAGAAAAGTAAAAAAAGACCATTTCGATCGGAATTGGGAACAGCAAATAGTAAAACGTTCGTTTTCGGAAAAGGCCTGATTATTATTTATCTTCTTAACCCTTATACCAAATATTTCCCCGAATATTTTTTATGCTATTGCTCATGCATTATTTTCGTATCCAAATTAATTAAATTTGAAACAAATATAACTTAAATTTATTAAGAAATCTGTAAAAAGAGATCACTTTCAAACAAAACCTCAAAACTCATTAGAGAATTTGTACCTAAAAGGTTGTTTTACTTTCTTTATGTTTTCCCTTTAGATATAATCTCAGGATCAGTGTTCTGTTCGGATTCATTCATATTGTATGTACAATTCAATAAATGAATCACAATGTTGACCACACCCTTGTGTGTCCGTATCTCGCTCTGCTGATACTGGCTAATCTAATCAATAAATATTACAAAATTACCAACAAGTTTTTTTATGAAACCTCTGATTAATATGATCATAGTATAGTTTCATGTGGAAATCGTTATAGACAGTTATGGTCAGTGCTTTCTTATTAACAATAGATGCACTCGCTTACAAGTTTTCTTGGGTCCAAGTTCGAAGCGTAATGCAATCTGTTAAATATAATATATACTGATTATGTTATAAGTACTACATACATACATACATATGTACTATACTCAAATACTTTTAGGGGACAGAGACCTGAGCATTGAAGCGTTTGACATGTGGTGCTGTTATCATTAGTAACGGCACGTTTATGACGTATAGTAAATATATATATGTATATATACGAGTACTATGTACATATGGTATAGAGTATAAGGGCACTGCGTCGGGAATCTATGCGATTTCACACGTTGTCATGCCTGTGCCTAGGAAAAAATATAATCAACTGACAAGCCGTCAAAACGCGACATTCATTAGTCACAATAAGCGCACAAATCTAAAAAAAAAGGAAATAAAGAAAAAAAAACACATTCCAAAATAGCTTTAAAAAAAAGAAAGTGACGTGAAGGCAACCTGAAATCGGAGATTGATTATTTCGCTATTGAACTTTGCCCGTGTCACATAATAAATGTTCCGGAGCAATTCCAATATCCGATCTTCAAAGAGCTGTCATACATATGTACATACATACTTAAGTCATAGTACCAAGGGCGTCGGCAGACGGGGGCAGGGGGGGCCGTTGCCCCCCCCCCCCTACACTCATAATTTTGCACTATTCAGCTTCTGAAATTCACCCAGAGTAGTTATTTTGTCTTGAAAAAAATATTTTGGCCCCCCCCTCATTGAAAAGCTGCCGACGCCCTTGCATAGTACTATGGTTCCCGTTTATCCAAGTTTTTCGCAGAGTCTAAAATTTAATAACGCCATTTACAGTTGTTGTTGTTGTTGTTGGTATTATTATAATTGTTGTTGTTAGTTAGTGCCATAAATAACAGCAAATTGGCATGCATTCTGGCTTCCAGTTGAGACGCGGCCAGGGAGCACATAAATTTCTCAACACTTGCATAAAATTCATAAAAACAATAACACAAAAATACTGAACAACAGATGTGTCGTCGATCGACGGTATACGAGTAGAGGGCCAAAGGCATCCCAAATGTGTTGAATGGGCCAGCTGGAAGATGGAAGAGAACTGCGAGTGTTACAGACTCACACACACACACACACACACACACATGCAAGAGATTTAAGTTAAATGTACAATAAATATGCGCAAACATTTCATTACTATTAATACTTTACTAGAACTTTATCATTTGTAATTTATAACTATTTAAAAAAAGTCCATCACAATACCTGGAAGAGAGCTAAGAACAGAGTTATTAAGGCCCTATTCTCCTTCAGCTAGCTGTTTTTGGACCTTTTTTGAAAAAATTCTCATTTGAAAACGCAAAAAGATATTTGAATTTTGTTTTTTTATTGAATTAGTAATGAATGAAAGAAAATAAAAAAATTTTTTTCGTCGCGATATATATTGGCCCTCAAAAAAAAAAGGCATTGTGCTGACGGCCACGATTCCGCCAGTTCTACTGAACCGATTTGGATGAAACAAAGTTTAATCGACGTAGAATTGTCACCATTCGGGCCCGTAGTAAAATAAAAATTTTGCTATTTTTTTGACAAAATGGCGGCCACTTTAAATTGACAAATCGACAAAATTTATTTTACTACGGGCCAGAATGGTGACAATTCTATTATTATTATTATATTAATATAATTATATTTTTGCAAAAAAAAATTTTTTTTTGTGAACCGAAACCACACCAGTATTGAAAATACTGTAATTTTTCACCGTTTTTGAGCACAAGTGTAAGCTACTTGCATTCTAGTTTTTAATATTTATAAAATTGCTATGCAATATTCAGTTTAGTTACATTTCCGAGCTTGGCGTTAAAGTGAGAAACTTCAACATATGTATTTAAGTGATAAGAATGGCTTAATCATCATTTAACAACTTTTACTATAGGCACCTGATATTGTGGATTTTCAAACAGACTATATATGATGACTATATTATGATGACTAACTATGCAAGTGTCAAGTCTGTGATTCACTAACACAAGAGGGACGTAATCGAAAGTTGACACTGTTTAAAAATACAGTTTGTCAAATAACTCATTTGACCAGTCTAGTTTTTTTAATTTAAATGAAAACAAGTTGAAAAAAATATTTATTAACCATTTTTTCTTTGTCAAAACGGTAACTTGTATGTACATATATATATTTGTGAATTTGTAAAGGTATTCAGCAGGAATACAATAGTTTCGATCAAACCAAAACGATTTTCGGTAATCTTTTGATTTTGAGTTACCAGTGAACGGGACTTGTAATGTTTTAGATTTTAAAAAGTTACATGATTTCCGTTCACAAAACAAATTTGTTTGTTCTTCTGCCTATCTACATTTGTTTCTTTCCGCAAGAACAACTTTGGACAATTCCTATAAAATTTAAAAAATTGTTATACATGAATCGATTACGAAACGGTTACGGTTTAATTACCTGTTTTGGATATCACATCCTGTAGCTTAAGAAACAGCTATTTGATGTCGAAAGTAAGGAATCCATATACTATACATACATATATATGAATATAGAGCACACGAATCATTCAAGTTCATAATTTTGTATTTGGCATTTGTTAATCAAAGGCAATGTTTTTTTTTTTTTTATTATTTTTACTGATAAGTCTTATCGTAAGATGACGTTGTCGGGGGCCATATTTCCATTATGCCAAACCCAACATAAATAGTCCAAGTTATATACAGCACCATGGCAATAGTGGCCTTGGATTACAACTGTGCTTAGTCCAGTTACCAGTCGATACACAGAAAAAAATCAGGGATATTTAGCCCGAATTTCATCCGAAACATAGTGTGGAAATTTTGGATTTTCTAAAACCAAGTATGAAATACTTGATTTTTTCCATCCCGAATTCAATCCTGAAATTGTGTAATACAGGCTAAAAAAATGTTTGTTAGCTAAAATATTTTTTTTTCTATTTTTTTTAATCATGTTTTTCTTAACATATTTTTTTAAAGAGGCCGAGAGAAAATTTTCCTCTCGCGCTCAGCAAATGTGGTGATCAACGGGACATTTTAAGAATTTCTTAGCTTGAATCAATTAATTTGGGCTTATTATGCCATTTTAATCCTGATACAGGCATAATTATACAGATGAATCCTGAATACATACTTAAAAAATGCATGCTTAAATTAAGTATTTTAAACTTCATATTAGAATGGTCTTTTTTTCAGTGTACGAGTACCATATAATGATTATGCTCTGGACAGACGCCAGGCACTTCAAAAGGCCAAACAGAGACCGAGGCCGAGACTGACGACCGAAGACCCTTTGAAAAATGATTTCAGTGTGCCACTGTAAAATGAATATCAGCATTGAAAATTTGAATACTTATTGCCAGGCATCACTGCGGTAGGTCCATGTCAATGTGGTGCGTGTGTGCGTGTGTGTTTGTGTGTCACTGTTGTAGGTGTGCGGTGTGTCGCCTGTGCGATCGGTCGGCCGATCGATCGATAGATCGGTCGTCTGGTCGCTTGTTCTCCTTGCCTCGCCTAATGGTGTCAAATGGCTGGAAGGTTTTCAAGTGGCAGCAACAACAACTGCGGCTGTTATTCTTATCAACTTGCACAGTGCTGTGTGTCATTGTTGTTTTTGTCGTTTTTGTTATTGCCTGCATTTTCCGCACAAGTTCAAGGCGCGCCCATGGCTAATCGCTTTGAAAGTGAAACCGTGTTTATATTTTGACTTATTTTTTCCGCTTTTCAATTGACACTTGAACCTTTGTTTACGTGCGCGTCGTGTGTTTGGTATTCTAATTTTTCCGTTTTATTTTTTTAATACCCTGTAACATAGATACACTTTTGTTATTGTGTTGACCAAGTGTGTATTTCAAGGAATTTATTTAAATAGTAATCATTTCATATTTTTACAACAAATGTATGTCTTAGAAGCAGTTCTTATACTTTAATTTACCAACAATTTCTAAGGACAAAGACTGAAATCTTTAAGAATTTTCAACCCCAGCTATTATTTCGAGCCTGGTTTTATTATTATTATTCCGCTGTTTTAAATGAAGTTAAATTATAAAGGAAGGTTAAACATAATTATCGAGTTAAAATATTAAAACAATATTATATGAATTACACTTGGTATCCGCCAGACTCTAGCTCTTACCAAACTTCTTTTTTTATATTTACACATTTTTTATTGAACTTTTTTGTTCTTATAGGAAATATATTTTTATTGCTTTACTCGCTTTAAGAAGCGTTATATTTAAATATAATTTTCAATTTTTTTTTTTTTTTTAGTTCGGATAATTATGATTTTTTATGCCATATTTTTACAATATTTCGACAGTAAAATTCAGGCTAATTTTCAATTTAAATAATATATTTGCTATGTATTTTTTTTAAACTACTACAGAATAACACATTTTTAAAATAAAAATGATTTTAAATACTAAAGTCGATGAAGATTGGTTTTAAATTCAAAACCATGTGCGGTATTTTCTAGTCGATCGTTTTCAAAGTTTAGCTGGCAGCCACATCCATCCGGGAGATGAGGGCAGCAGTGAAGTGCTGCAACCCTTTGTGGTTACGCCTTCGGCTCTGCAACGAACTTTTCCGGGCATTTGGGGAGCACGCATGCGCGACTCTCGAGTGGATATTGACATATTGCTGACACGCCCACAAACAAATCTGTGCTGCATGCCCGAGACGAGGATACTTTGCCCATTTCTTCGATTTTTTTTAATGCACTTACACACACATGCCAGACGCACGTGCCTCCAACTGGCGACGTTCGGCTGTAAAAAGAGCAGAGCCAGATAGAGGGAGATAGAGAAGGGAATAAAGAACAAAGCTGACAGGCAACAAAGTAGTTGCGTTTATGAGCCGTGAAAATTATGAAATAAAAAAAGTTGACAAAATCATGAATCCAATATATGTACATATGTACATATAGAAGATGCAGGGTAAAAATATGAATGTACACCCACTCGCATGTGTCTGCGTACACCCTCTTTTTATTTTAACAGCTATGTAAGTCAAGTCTACTCAGAAAAACCTTTACCTTCCTTAACCCATTAAGTACCCATTGAAAATTTTGAGTTTTTGTAAAAGTCTACTTTTTCAACTCTTTTCCTCGATTTTTTACAAAAAATATTTTGATGCCAAAAAATTCTTAAAACCATTCTACGAGTAACTGCAAAAAAAAATGTTCAAAAAATATTTTTGCTAGTATTTTTTATAATTTTTTGAAAAGTGCTGAAAAGTAACTTTTTTGTGTTAAAATTAGGAAAAAGGGGTTGAAATAGTCATTTCTAGGCTATTCAATAATTTATAAAAAAAAACACCAGCAAAAATATATTTAAAAAATTTTTTTGCATTTGCTCTTAGAATTGTTTAAAGAATTTTTTTGCATCAAAATATTTTTTTGAAAAAAGCGAGGATAGAAGTTGAAAAAGTAGACGTTCACAAAAACTCAAATTTTTAAATGGGTACTTAATGGGTTAAGGAAAGTTTTGCATCATTCAAACATAATTTAAACGAAATTTCCAAATAAATTGTTTTTCTATGATGACTTGACTTACAGTAGCTGTTAAAGTAAAAAGTGTGTACGCATAGTTTTGCTGGCAAGTGTGCATATTTACAAATTATATTTTGATGGTTGTCGCGAGGGGCTAATTAATATTACACAATATTGCAACAGGCCATCAATTAACGTTCGCACTTGCCATTGCAATTATATACTCCAAATAAGTTGCTGAAGAGGACAGTCGAGAGTTCGGAGAGTCGGTTGTTGGTTGTCGGGAGTCGGGAGTCGAGAGTGAGAAGTCGGTCTCTCGTTGATTCAACGGAAATTGAGCGAGTAATTCAAGAAAATGTTGCTCGGAAATGTCGTGCCATAAAAATCGTTTGCCACTGTGTGTTGAAAAGCATATCTTCAACATCTTAGGCCTATCCCCTCGCGCCCAATGCTGCGCACTTACCAAAATTAATGCGATCGATGACAACGCTGCCTGCAACAATAAAAGGCAACATCCCAAAATAGCCGGAAAACAAAATAACATTATGCTGCTGCTGATGCTGCAGCAACCGAAAAGGGACAAAGCAGACACTCAAATTATGACGATGTTTCTGCTGCAGCACAATTATTGCCAACTGTTAACAGATTTGTTGGCAGCGGGAATATCAGCAGCAGCAGCAGCAACAGTCGCTGCAACAACAGCAACATCAGCAGCAGTGTTGCCAACTCTCCTCCTCCGTGTCATGAAAAAGCTAAACTAGCCTTTGAAAAAAGCTACAAATAGCCCAAACAAAATTTTGTTGCTAGCTAAAAAAAAAATTCTAGAGTAGTAAACCGATATTTTTATTGATTTAATCTAGTGTTTTTGGTTTCACACAACAATCCCAAATGCTCAATTGAGCTGACAGATGAATTTGTGGCCATATATAAACATAATGCCGCCTCTTGATCGCAGGTTTTCACAGGAATAAATGCAACAACAAATTTTCATAAATCTCTTCGCTAGAATTTTTTATGATTTTTAGAAAATTGAAAATTGCCTCGTTAGGGGTATAAAACCTGATTCAATTGATTTCATATAATTTTACAATTTTCCCGCATTTGCAGATTGCAACCCACTAGACCTAGCAGGAAAATAGCTAAATTGGCAAACACTGATTCAGCAGCCAGGCAACATTTGTATGATAATGATAATGGCATGTTGATGTCGATGTCGATGGCGTTCCCACTGAAATTGAGTCATTTTTATTGGAATTATTGTCATTTGCACTGTGGAAAAGCTCAATGCATTGAAAATTAATAACATAAGTAAAACATTACACAAGTACATAGTGCAAATTGAAATATTCTGATAGCAGATGGATTGGATATAATTGTAACAAAAGTAGAAATAATCTCGTTAAGGAAGACAGTTCAAAAATGGACAAAAATTTAACTTTTTCACTCATTTTCATTTTCCGATTCCATGGGAAACAACGCAATGTGACTGACCTAGATAAAATGATTGTGGTAAAAAATGACAAATATCACAGTTAAAAAATTGCCGGTAAAATTGTAGGAGATACTCTAACCTGTTTATTATTTCATTCCATTAGTATAGCTATTCACACTACAAGCACAAGTTCATCTTTAGCGGATTCGGTTGTGTTGTTCAAACAAGTCATTGAGAAACCACATGAGAGGGTATTGCTGAGATTCTCCTCCATACAATAGGTAGTGGGGTATATCAGCTGTGGTAAAAGGCAAATCAATTGATCGACGGCAATTCGGGCAGTTCCTATTTTTGATCAGCCAGAGATAGATGCATTTCTTATGGAACCAGTGACCGCAAGATAAACGTTTGATGTAACCCAGAGGACAATTGTCTCCGTTGACGCATTCTAAACAAATTGAACACAAGTATCCCGGTTCCATTCGGCGATATTGCAACAGGAACAAATACTTCTTCAACGATGCCTTCAATCTGATTCCGTATAAAAATACGATGGCGATGGCTGGGATTAAAATGATAGTCACCACACAAGACATTCCAAAACATTGCAATGTATCCATTATTATTCACTTGATTAATATTAAGCTCCGGTAATAATCCTTTTACATCACCCTTGGTTTTCGCTGTTTTCCTTTGTTTTTCTACACTTACTCTTTTATATCATTTTATTTCTATATGTCTGAGTTCTGATGTTTCTAGTTCAGAAACAGATTTATAATGAATGAGTAACGAATTTTATGTTAACTATAGACACACATAAATCAAACTTGAATCTGGTTACTGCGATTATTAAAATTATATAGGTGGAAGTCGTGTACATTTTTTGAAAATAAATAATAAATTCAGTCATAATTTTAGGTTTAAATCAGCCAAGTCACTTATCACATTTTCAAAGGTAATGAAATTTGTAATTTTTGCAATTAGTTTAATATTTAATGATTATAAAACCAATAGAATTATAGCTCACATTCTCATACTGATAAAATTAAAAGCAAAATAATAAACTGTACTCCTAGCAAGTATCAAGAATCTAAAGCTAATAGTCATCAACATTCGTTTAAAAAAAAAAAACACTAAAAACTAGAATACCAAAAAGAAACCACGCCAAACTAGTTTTAAACAAATTAAATCAATTATATCTTAATTTAATCTGTCTGGTTAAGTTTTCTACATCTCATTAGACATTTGATAGCTGATTATGCAGCAAGCAATACCATTACGTACTATAAATCCGTGGGCTTTGATGACATCGTCTCAATATCTAATTTTGCAATTTTTGTCCAGAATATATTTACGGACTCTATACTTATTTAAATAAAAATAGAGTTTAAATTTGTGCACCTGGCAAAAGGAGGCGTGGCAGAGCCTTTCTTAATCACCTGCCTCTTCTTCTCAATAAACAGCCATCTCAGATACCATAAGAGCTAGAGTCTTCGATTTTGTTATGTAGTCTTCTCTTTAACCTCTATCGAAGACATTCAAAGATTTTAGGCTATACAATATGAGATAAAGAGAATTATTCTAAAAGGACTATGTATCTTCGATGTTAAGGTGATCTTCTAGTTTTGAAATTGTTTTTCTTTAGCTTAGATATGCAAAAATATTGTCTAAAAAGGACAAGCTAAAAAATAAATAAATCACTCGAAGTTCTGTGGAACTGAGAAATTTTCGAGCGGAATCGCTTTTCTCTGGATTCGCTTTCACTTATGATTTCTGTAGCACACCTGTAGATAAGCGTCTTCTACGCTCACAAGTTTATTTACATTTCTTCATCGTTTTAAGGTTTATTTAACGTTATGTTCAAAACTCAAAGATGTAAACTTTTCCTGAATATTTTTTTAGTAATATCTACTTTTTTTCGATCTTCATCCGGTAAAAACTTATGCTTTATGTAATTTATAATGTACTTTTATAATGTTTTAAACGTCCAACGGACAAAAATACTTAAAATAGAATGTTTTATTTTAAAACTTATAATACGTCCGCTACAAAGGAAAATTACAGACACAAATGAAATGCGTTGGGTTTTTAAATTTTATATTTTACTGTAAAACCATAATACTCTTTTTGCCCATTTTCAAAGGACTTGGGCAGCAAATAAAAGAAAAATAAAAAATTTATTTAACTTGACACTTTTTAATCAATCAATAATATAAATATTAATTTGGAAATTCAATATTTACAGGAATATCAGCAATGATGTGATGTGTGTGCAATCGATAGTGCGATAACTGTATCGATAGTTTGTGGACAGAGTGGCAGCACCGCAGCTGACATCAAACGTTTGTTTTGTTTTTGGGTATCATTTTGTTCGATTCGCCAATATTAAACAGATTAAATTAACAGATTGTGGTATTATGGCTGAAACACCAAGCACGCCCAGCACACCTGGCAGTCGTGCCGTCGAAATGATCAAGGCACAAAACACTGCACTGGCCGAATTTAAGCGTCCACTGCCGAATGCCAGCGAACGTCGTAAAGCGAAACCGAAAATCTTAACCGAAGAGCGCTACATTGAAGAAATGTCGAAAATTATCCAGCGCGACTTCTTCCCGGATCTAGAGCGACTTCGCGCCCAAAATGATTACTTGGATGCAGAGTCACGACGAGATTTTCTGCAAATGGCCGAAATACGGGCGCGTTACAGTCTTGGCACAGGGAGTGCTGGAAGCAGGAATGCCAGCAACGGTCGCAACAGTGGTAAGTGATTGAATATGTTACTTACATTTTGACTAACATTGTTGTCTGGCCATTTTACAGCCATGTCTCCAGCCACATTTGAAACGCCACTGAGCACAGCAAATGCGAGTGCTACTCCACACACACGCACGGACACGCCGCTATCCAGGAAGAGTCACAGCAGCAGCCGCAGCGTCGCTGAAGGTGGCCCTGATGGTGGCATTGGGGGTAAAATGTCGCTGGACTCATTTCTGCAGCACTACACCAGCGAGGACAATCAGAGTTTTCAAGAAATTATTGAGACGGCCGAGGCGAAGCTGCGACAGAAATACGCCGTTCTGTACAATCACGAGCACCTGTCCGCGGAGCAACTGCAGCGGGCATTGATGCTGCCCAGCATTGAGCAACAATTTGAGGAGCCAGATCCGTTGCGCAAGATCGAGACATGGAAATACACCAATATGAACTCGGTCATGTATGTGCCAGATGGCGTCGAACTGACCGAGCAGGAGCGGGTTCAACTGGCCGAACGGAAGCAAAGCATTCAACATAATGCCACACGATTGCCCACAACTCACCAATCCGAAGATGAAGCCAACTCGGCCAATGCTGCTGCCAATGCGAATGCAAATGCCAATGGAACGGGTGAAGAGATTGCTGCAGCGACGCCACGAATACGCGGCTTTGATCTTTTGCGTTCACCTTCTCCCCGGCCGGGCGTAGCATTCTCGCCCATCATGACATGGGGTGAAATTGATGGCACACCCTTTCGCCTGGATGGAGGTGATACTCCGCTTCGCAACACGTCCGGTCCCTCATTTCGCATCAATGAGAACTCGCGCAGAGAAAACATTGCGATTGCACTGGCTGAAAAGGTTAGCGAGAAGATGCGCAACCAAAAACAACAAGCGCTCAATACAGCACGTCGCAACATTGGTTCCCCTTTTGTCCGCTCCAATATGGAGCGTCTGGCCAGCATGTCGCCAGCAGCTCGCCGCCTAGCCTCGGGTAAACTGGGATTGCGTCACACACCTTTAGCAACGCCATCGCCATTGCCGGGCAAAGTCAAGATTACCCCGAAAATGGTGCGCACGAATCCTCTAATCAATGGCAAACAGACTCCAATCAACCCAGCTACGCCCATTGATACGGGATCTACGCTGACCGATGACCTCCTGAAAATACCCACGAAACGACGAAGTGCATCAGATTTCTTTTAAAAAGTTGTTTCTTTTATGTTACGAGTACTTGATTTTAGACAAATAGAAACCATAAACCAATTAATTAAAGCAAAACATATGATCTAATCTCTGTAGTCCACATGATCGCCCGAATTGAATTTTTGAGCCTGCAGCACTTGCACAAACTTGAGCACCGTTTGCTGGGGCGTAAGCATAGTCTTCGATTCGCGCTGCTCCCGGAATGCAGCCGCCAGCGCTGGATCATGGGATTCACTCTGCACCTGAAGCGTCATCTGAGTGTCAATGACACCAGGCGCATAATTGATCACAAGCGTTTTTGACGGCGTCTCCTCCAGCGCCAGCACACGGAAGTACATCTCTCTGGCCGCCTTAACCGTACAATAGTAGGCCATCGATGCGAATGGCTCCAAAGCGGCCAATGTGCTGAGATTCACCACCAGCTTGGACTGTTCGGCAAACACACGCATGAACTCGCGATTTAATGCCAGCGCCGAGAACAGATTAACATGATAATACTGTTCCAGAATCCCAATGTCGCCCAATTCATGGGCATGTTTGGAGGTGTCACCCAACGTGCCGGCATTGTGGATAATAATAGCCCGCTCAAAATCCTTACACTCCTTGCCCGTTAGCGTTTCATCGAGAATTCGCGCAAAGTCCGATGACTGGGCGGTGGCCAGTTCCAGTGAGTATGTGTGCACCGTCAGCTGCGGACGATCGCCCACAATGACGGCCTTCGTCTTCTGCAGCTGCTGCTCACAGCGGCCCAGCAGCACCAGCACCGAGCCAGCATCGTTAACATGGCCCGCAAGCTGCTGGGCCATCTCCTGGCCAATGCCGCGAGAGGCGCCCGTCACCAGCAAATAAGTGCGTAGATTCAAATTCATTGCGAGCAGACAATTAATTTATGAACTCCAATCACAGCTGCAACAGTTGGTTGAGTATTTGTGACTGGCTCTTTTTCTCAGCACAGCTTTCAAACAGCTTTAGTAAAAGCTTCAAATCGTACATTCACATATATATTATATATGTATGTACGTATGTATGCATCTGTGTATCTCTGTATCTGTGTTGTGTACGTCCAAGTGATTGACTTTATGGGGTTATGGCACTTGTTATTTAAATGTTTGCGGCTAACTAACAAGCATTGCGTTCTTGCCACACATTTAATTTTGATTCGAAGAAAATACGTTGAGCTTTCGCTTTCATAAACATGCCTGTACCCAGAAAACATTTGGGGCATCGCCGAAAAGAGTCTTCTGTGAGTCGCGCAAGAGATTAATACAAGTTTGAGTCTTTCAGGCGATTTTTTTAGCGATAGAAAGCTGTCAATCGAAGGAATGAGAGAGAATAAAAGGAGAGTACTCTAAAAAACAAAAAAATTTAAAATGTACAGTAGCTTACTAGTTAAAGTTGCCGTCCTGTCTGTCATATTCCGAACTTTGTCAATGTTGAGCTTTGATTCCCCTGTTGTGCTAAAACTGTAACATAACCCAGCAAACATTTGGGCAAACTTCTGCGAGTCGCGCAGGATTGTTTGGCGATAGAAAGCTGTCAATTCAAAAAGAAAGTAATGTGAGATAATCTTCTGCGAGTCGCGAACTAGTCTTTGGAAGATGATTCTTCGACGAGCTCCACGTCTAAAGCAATTTAATTCAGATTTTTTCTAGTACACCAAAGTGTTGGTCCTGTAGCTCACTAGTTAGAGTTGTCGTCCTGTGTCATACTCCCGAACTAAAAAATTTGAGGTTGAGGTTCGATTCCTCTGTTGTGATAAATTTGTTGTTATACATAATCTGCTTTGACAAATTCCTCGACCAAAATACTCTCTCCAACATTTTTTTTTTTTTTTTTAAGTGAGCTACTTTCGCGATTTTTCTCAGGAGAGTCGCAAAAGAGTCTTTTGGAAGACTCGCAAATGAGTCTTTCCGAAGTGTCTCTAACAAAAGGTGATCAAAAGGCAATAAGAATTCTATGTCGCCTGAGACTTCTAGGCGGGTCGCCGGAGACTCTCTCGCGATAGAAAATGTTTGCTGGGCATACACAAGTATGCATGGATGCATGTGAACTAGCTTACTTAATACATTGTTGCTTAATGGCTAAATGCAGCTTCAAGCATCGATTGAAATAACACCGCCATAAAAAGGTTATCGCCACACTTTAATGATAATTGTTATTAATTTTCGCATTTCAAATAAGCGATGGCTGCTCTACGCCGCTTATCAACTAGCAACGCTACGGAACCGATTGGATTTCGCCTGCAACACCCAAGATCACTCAGCACTCGCAATTAATGCGTCGAAAGATTTGCTTAACTTGACTTTAAGTTATTTGTGGCGATAAAAACATTCTAGGCATTCGCCAAAATCAGCTTATTAAAAAACAGACAACAAATATGATGAATAGAGAACGCCGTGGCATATTACAAAATAGTCGAGCTCTGGCCGAAAACTCTCATTTCTGGCCAGGCTCGTATTTAACCTAAAGCACGAAACGCCCCTAAAATTAACGATCAATAATCACAAAAAAAACAGAGTCGGACATCTTATAGTATTTTTTGAACTTTAAAAATTTGCATTTTTGCTGTAAAAATAAATTATTAATTATTCAAAATAAAAAAAAATTTATTTTAAATTTATTTAAAAAAGTCAATGCACTTTTGCTTAGAGTTGACCACCGTTTACACTAGAGTTGACTAAGTTGCCATCAAATTTTTTAGACTACTGAGATGAAATTGACAAGCTTGTCAACTAGTGTAAATGCACCTTAATGCTGAGCTCGCTTCCCTGGCACTCAGTACCCGTATTACTAGAATCGATAAGACAGTGCCGATAGTTTTCAGTGCCCTGCAAACATCGATAAGCACGAGCGACTTCTGCGATTTGAATTGAAAATTAAAATAATTGCAAATGATTTCATTGGCTATTTAACAACAAAAAGGGTTAATAAACTTGTGCATTACCTATGATTACAAAATCACTCCGTATTTTGTTCACATATGTAGGGCATAAGAGTAAAAAAAAACAAATTTCCTGAGATAGAAAGAACAGCTGCATCTCTTACATAATTGTAACGCTTTACTTGTATTAATCATGGTTCATGCATCTCGCTCATTTACTACAGCTCTGTTGCTGAGCCAGTGATCGCATTTGTGTCTTATCAATGATCTGGCTGGTCTTTTCAATGAATGGTTCATTGGTTGATGCGATCGTTATCGCTTACATTTAAGCGTCAGGTCGTAGTGTCAAAAGACAGAGACAGCGAGGGAGAGATTAATCAAGCTTGACAGAGAAAGAGAGAGCGAGACACAAAGATCATTAATAGAGCTCTGCATTGAATGAGACAAAACGAAGTTCGAAGCATTCATGTTCGAAAGGAATTGAAAGAAGTCGAATGCGAAGTCGAACGATTTTGATTGAGTTGGTGCGTTCGTGTCGGACTCAGTCGCACAACGTTCATACGGAGTGACTCGAAGTGAATGAAAGAGAAAGCTACTTTGTTTTGAGTTAATTCGAGTTTCTTTCGGATTTATAAAATCTAATTATAATTAATCGAAGTTTGAATCCGAAAACATAATTTTATTGACATTGTCTGTGTTGGTGGCATTAAAACAAACGTTTCTCCATTACTTTGTGTAATGAGGGAAAGATCCTTTTCTATTTATTCCACCAACCCAGACAATCAAAGTCATTATTTCTTTGCGACCGACCCTGAGGAAAATTGCAACAACGTGAAAAAATGCAGTCATTTGACAATTAAAATTAATTGATTGAATTCGTTATTTTCATTTAGCACATTCCTTCATTCAAACTCAAAGTGACTCACACAAACGAATTCAACTCAAACTGTGCCTCGCATTCGCTCAATTCGACATTGTTCGAATTAATTCATGCAGACCTCTAATCAATACTGAGATTTTTGAAACTGATTTGCCTCCCCAACCAAGTAAAAGGTAACTGATAACAGAATTTGTTTTTTTTTTTTTTGTGTTTCGATTTCGTGTGTTCCGTTTCCGTTACACGTGCATTGTACCGTATCGAGCACGAGAGTCAGCAGCCAAATTTTATTAATTTCCATTTCCGTTGCCATGTTCATATTTATAAAATGTAAGTGATAATCGTCAGCCATGTTTATGTACGCGTCAGCAGCAGTGCGTGTCAGTGCGATCCACGTCCAATAGCCAGGTGGATACACGGGCCACGACTGCGTTGCTACTCATAAGACGAATGTGTCATAGTAGTCCACATCGTGACCGGAGACAAAAGATGTCTCCTCCAGAATGTTGATCAGCTTGAGTGTTGCCTGTAGCGGTTGAACGCGTGCTCTGGCACAATCGTCACCCTGTGACAATCCCATTAGTTGCTCGGGATCCACAATATTGCCGTTAATATCGCACTGCGTTTCATGCGTCTGCAGAAGTCCAGGTGCATAGCTCAGCACATGGACATCCGAGCGCTTCTCCTCCGAGGCCATTGAACGAAAGTACATGTCGCGAGCCCGCCTGCACGAGCACAACAATGTGCTGTACACCAGTGGACGCACCTGCAACGACGATGTCACATTGACCACCAGCTTCTCGACGCCAGCCAGCGCCTTGGAGTGCAACCAGAGCTGATTTAGTGCCACCGGCGCGTACAACTGACGCTGCACATACTCGGTCCAGGTCTGGGCCGACTGCGGCTCCATTAGCACATGGGTAGCGGCAACGCCTTCGTTGTGCACGATGATGGTGCGCTGGAAGCCATAATGAGAGGTCTGCCGCAATATCTGCTCCATCAGCTGGCCACCATTATTATGGTGATCATTCAAAACGCCAGTGATTATTTGCACAGCACCAGGTTTCAATTGCTCATTCAACATTTGCTCCAACGACTGCAAATTGTCTTGATTGTCATCGAGGATGAGCGCCACAGATCCAGCTGCCAAGCGGCAACAAAGCTCCTGAGCGAGCGTCTGGCCAAGCGGATTGGAGCTGCCGCTTAATACCAAAAACGTGCGCACACTTAAGTCCATTCTCTTTGCTGCCATTCTAATGTACTCGTAGTTTAAATATCAAGGATACCAACTATTGATCAAAAGGAGACGCCGACTAAAGCTTCTGTTGCCGCTAAATGTTTCGATCACTTCCGACTGTGCAATTGTACTAATCCGACGACTGTGATCCAGACTGACAGCTCGGCTCGGCTCCAACTGATAAGCTCACAGTTTCCAGCGTGTGCTCTATACTCGAATACAATTTGAAATTTCAACTTTGCCTCTGACTGCGACTGAATCAGAATTAGAATCGGAATCAGAATCAGACAGACACATTCTGTTTAAACTCGACTGTACTCGTAACTCGCACCACTATCTGTTGTCCCCTGATGAATCTGTCTTGACGTGTTTTCCCGCCCTGAAATCTTCTCGCCGTTCAGCGCTGCCGATTTTATAGTACAAGTATTTCTCCCGGATGGCGACAAGTAACAAGGGCGTAGCCAGCTTTTCACTAAGCCCCCTCTGCTTAACTTACTATATACTCGTTTTCGTTTTGGAGTCCTATAAATAAAATAATACAGAATAATTTGCTAGCTATCCTAAAAAGACAGTTAACGTACATATTATTTAACGTAAAATTCCTTATACTGTATAAGTCTCTTGATTTTTCGCAATCTGTGACAATAATACAAATAAAATTATTTTATTTTAAATTTTATTGAGATTCAGCAATATTAGTTACGAATACAAAATATTTTGTATAAATTTTAAGTTCAAAATTTAATATCGCACTGGAAAACCATCCGGGCACCACAAAAATGAATAAATAAATTATACATGCTTATCGCGCAAGGAAAAAAGTACAAAATAAATTCAAATTCAAATTCACCAAAGATGTCTTTATTTTATTCTTCGATGGATGATTTCATATGAATTGAGGAATGTTCGCTAATTGAACCATTCACAATATTGAAGCTAACGATAATATTATAGTCTTCTCTCCTCTCCGCCTACGCCAATGACTGATGACGGTTGAAGCTTCCACAAATTTGTTGCCGTGCGCATCCATTGCGAGCGGTGACCGTGGTCACATGGAATTACCCAACGGAGACACAAATATTCGAATTTTGTACACGCGCTTAGCAGCTGATCATCGTCTCAGTTGGACATCAGCTATTGTTTTTGATCTCGTTATATTATTTATTAGTAGTTGACTATCGTTTTCCGGCCTAGACAAAGTGGCGCTGATAATGGGTCGAAACGGAATAGTCAAAGGTTATTTGTATCTATTTCTGGTATCCAATAAGAAAGTTAAAAAACTGCATTCAAATGTTATTTAGTATTATAATGGGGAAATCCGCACTGCGACAAATGTTATAGTGCATTAGGATTTATATTAAATCATTGATGAAATAACAAAACGTGGTAAATTAACAAGAGTAATCAGAGCAGATATTTACAGTATATACAATATATACAGCTTAATGTTTTTTATACAATACGTTTTGATTTTTATTAAAGATTACATATTGACGTTGTATACTTTTGCCGAGAGTATAGTAATTTTGTTACGAAATGTGTAACGCCTTGAAGAAGAAGTGGCATATCCCTATATATACATATATATATAAATATATGTACAGTGAACCACTAATGTCTTCATACACCATAAATTTGTCAAATTTACGTATAAGAAAGATGTTTTGACTCGGTTTTTTATATTAATCTTTTGCTCGAATAATACAAAAATTTCCCATGGAAAATTTTGAATTTTTCGTCGATTTTTAAAAAAAAAAAATATTTTGATGCAGAAATATTCTTCAAAGAATTCTAGGTGACTTAAAAAAAAAATTTTCAAAAATATTTTTGCTAGTATTTTTTATAATTTTTTGAAAATCCTAAAAATTACTATTTTAACCCCTTTTTCCTACTTTTCACGCAAAAAGTGGCTTTTTAGCAATTCTTAAAAAATTATAAAAAATACTAGCGAAGAGATATTTAAAAATTTTTTTTTTTTAAAGGGTGCCAAAATAATTTTGGCCACCGTTGTAGGTTTGGTAACAAATAATTTTGGAATTCTCATGTGTGCTACAAAAATCACAAGTAAAAGCGAATTCAGAGAAAAGCAATTCCGCTCGAAAAATTTCTCAGTGGCACAGAACATCAAGTGATTTATTTTTTTTTAGCATGTTCACCAACCTTTTCAAAGTAGGCTGCTAGGGTTGGCGCATTTTCATATTAAATTTTCCAAGGGTTTGTTTAGAAACTTTTTTAAGTTTATCATTGCAGAATAATAGGTTTTTATGGTATTTCCTTTTTAATTTAATTTATTTATATAATAATTAATATTGTATAGCTTAAATCATTTTAAGAGTTAATGGCGCGGTATACAATAAAAGTTACTCGACAACTCTGAATTCTAAAATTCCCACAAAAATGTAACATTATTCTCATGGCAGAGGACGCCAGTGGATTGGGCGATGATTTCGTTTCCCTTAACAATTTTGAGATGAGTTGACTGGAATATTAATTAGTACAATAGTTCCCGTCTGCATAAACATCAATTAGGTTAATAGCTTGCTTTGATTCCTAGGGACAATCACAAATCGCAGACGTTGACCTAATTTGTGGGCAGCGACGGACAAAAAATGGGAGCATAATTGCCAGCATCGCGAATCATACATATGTATGCGTATTGTGTTTTGCACAACTTTGATTGTTAATTTGTTTTGACAACAGCAGCAGCAGCGCCGACAGCGGCAGAAGCAGAGACTGCGACAGAGACAAGACGCAGCGTTAGCGATATGAATTTCATGGAATTTGGCAGCATTTGCGATGCGATTTCATTATCAACACATCCCACAACATCCAAGTGTCGCTGGTCGCCGATCATTGGGTCATTGAGCACGTGCAGCAGTGGAGCGAAAGCAGCATCTAAGCATCAATCTGACTCTGACTTTGACTCTGAACTTGAACCACAGACAGCCTGAAGTGTTCGTTTAAATGAGAAAGTGTCCTTCTCTCTCTGAATGAAGCTGAAGCGATGCCAGATTTCATTTAACTCGAATTGCCATCAGCAAGAATAGACAATGACATATGTACATATGTATGTGTGCACATTTAACAATAACAATAACTGCAAGAATAAGAATCACAATAAGAATAAGAACAACAACAGCAGCAACAGCAAAGCAAAAAAACTAGAGACGAGCTTTTCATCTCGGGTATAAAACGTGTGGGTCGCTTTGGTGTCAATTCAAACGTTTAACGAGCGCAGAGCAGCACGCGACCGATAAGAGAGAGCCCAAAAGAAAACAAAAAAAAAATAAATAAACAAAAATCATTATCAACTTGAGCAACAACAAGTACAACAACATCTAAGATGCACGCCTGTAAATTGCTGTTGACTTTGCTGCTGGCAATGCACTGCAGCCAGGGTGTAAGTGACTGATCTGGCAACGCTGTCAATGTTATCCATTATCCATCCGTTATCCGTTCTCCATTTGCAGCTGCTTGCGGCTTGCGTATGCTCGGAAAAGGGCACGGATTACTGCCAGAGCTGCCAGGGACCAACGATAGTGCGCCCGAAGCCGCGTTATTATGAGCCCAGCGAGGTGAATCTATCGCCAATTGGCGACAATTGCTGGTGCAGCAAACAACTCATCGAGCCCGCCCAGCTGCCCAAGACCTGCGGTAAAGTACGTGAGCTCTTTCAATATGTGCACGCGTTTAACAATCTGTTGAGCCGCCGAATGCTCGAGGGCGCCATCGAGGCCAAGACATTGGCGGCACAGCGTCTGGCCGAGCGGCTGCAGCGCTTGCAGCATGCGGAGTGCCACAAGAGGCGTGCCGTTCACATGCTGCCACCCAGTAGTTATGGCTATGGCTATGGCCTGTGATTAACCCAGTGGATAACTAATTAACAACTTTGACTCATCGATCAGACCCAGTAACAGTAACATTAACAGTAACAGCAATGTTAACTCGTAATCCCAGCACCACCTTCTACACATACTTTACATACATACATATAAGCAAGCACTCACACATACATACAAACTTACACACACATGCAGAAATCCTCAAAAAAATCAGAGAAAGCTTCCGCATGCACGAGCGTTATCAGAGACCCAGAGTATGGGACTGTAATAGGCCAACAGCAACAACGTTGAGCGTTGCGTCATCATCAACAATAACTGCATCATCATCATCATCATGCTTGATCTTGCTTGCCGTCTCTTTCGTTCGCACTCTGTCATCGCTGTGTCGTCATTATCATGCTGTACGTGCGCCATCTGTCAACAATCTGTATGCCATGATAGAACTTGAACTCAATTCGATACCATCGTTTCCACAGAAGACGCCATGCAAACCCACATGCGGCTGCCAACAGAACAACGATAGCAGCTACAGCAGCTCCAGCTCCATCTCCAGCTATGACAAGTGAGTAACCATTCCAGGGATCCTACGAGTGTGTGTAAGTAATATTTATAATTATCATTTAAGCATTGCATACGCCGCTGAGAAGTCACAAGATCAGGATCAGTATAGCTCACCCGCTGATCCCATCAGCGTCAGTCTGGCGGCTCAGGCTGGCAAGGCTATCAATGTGCCCGAGGCAAAGTTGGCATATGGTTTCGCCCAGAAGCCTATCGATGGACAGCAAAAGGTGTTCCATTCCAATGTGCCTGAGGAGAATCTGTTCAAGCTCAAGAGCGAGGTCATCACACTGAAGAAACGCAACTATGCCGCCAAGGAGGAGGAAGAGGAATATGTTGAGGAAGAGGAGCAGGAGGCCTCCAATGATGACGACGATGAGGTGCCCCAATTAACATACAAGCAGCTGGGCTATATTACCGAGCAGTACAAGAATCCCAAGTTCAAGAAGGTCACCAGAAAATCCTCATATGGCTCCAGCTCATATGGCTCCAGCTCCAGCAGCAACAGCTATGCCAAGGTCGGTGACAAGGTCTCGGTCGACTGTGGCTTCAAGCCCGGACGTGCCGCCCCCTATCGGAGTGCGCGTCGCCAGGAGCTCATGAGCGACACCTATTGATAATAGCTTGTAAATCAGCGGTGTAAATCAGCGGTGGGCACTCAGTGGCTCCGGGAGCCAGCGGCTGCTAACGAATTCAGATTTCGTGCTCACCGCTGCTGTAAATAATAGTAATCTTGCACGATGCATGCATGTGTGTGTGTGCGAATACGAGTATGTATTAGTTAGACTTAAAAATATACACAAAAAACAGCTGAATTGCTAATTAAATTGTAGACCCACTCCAATATACTTACATATACAATAATTTTAATACAATTTTCTACATTTAAAAATGTAACAATTCACGGCTTAATACGTTTAAAATACCATTGCGTTTATAAGATACAATTGTTTATCAATTTCTTAAATACCGTTGGTGGCTCGAGTGTCGCTCTTTTAAAACTGATTGATCAGTTTTGGGGCTGTTATATCATAACTGGTTAGTATTTAATTACCAAGAATAGCACGCCCGATAGCATGCATAACTTTCAAGTGAGAATCACACAAAAAAAACAAAATAAATAATTGCATTAAGTCTGCGATAAGCAAAGAACGCGATTTACTGCTAATTTTATAATCTGTAATAATTGTATGTTTTTGTCCTAAAAGTATGCAACGTATTAAATAAAAAAACAACTCAAAAACTATGATTTAGATCCCTGCAGTAATTGAGGTGGCGATTGGCCATGCTTGAACTACCTACCCCACTACTCCCTACATGGGTACTTTCCTGACTGACCCTATGGTAATCGATTGCCGAAACACCGAGTTCATGGGCACATTCCTGAATGACCCTATGGTAAGCGAACGCCGAACCACCGAGTAAAAAATATGTGCACTCGAAAGCGAAATCGAAACGTAACGGATTAGCATCACTTTGTTTTTGTTAATTTGCGAATAGGACATAGATGACCGAAAAAAACATAACTTCGATTATGCTTTCTGTCGCTGTTTGTTTATGAATTTACAAAAACAATTGTGATGCTAGTACCGTTTGTTATCGTTTTGCTTTCTGCTCTTTTGCAATGATCGAACGCTGTTGCGTTTGCCGGATGACCAATTTTGTGAGAGCATTGAAGTTGTCAAGTTGTTGGAGTGCAGCAGAAGTCAAGCGCAAATACGAATAAAGTGCAAATTTAATTAAATAAAATAAAACAAAAGTGACTTTATCCTTATATAAATTAACAACAAAGGTACGACAATAAAATATCACTCAAATTAAGAACACAATATGTATAGTGAACGGCATATAAGAAGACTTAAACAGCAACAGAAAAAAAATATATAGACAAGTTAAATAGTGTCGCAGCAGAAGAAAATGCGCTTGAAAAGGAACAACAAGGCAACAATGACGGTGATATCGAAATGGAAGTGGTTGACTTAGATCGTATAAATATTTTTTTTACTTTCAGCTGAGACGAAAGTTCTTGTGGAAGAAATTCAATCTTTAAGAGGTATAAGTATGATTATTAAGACCTTAATCAAATATGCATACATTTATATATTTACAATATATGTATTTACATATATTTATATTTAGCTGACCTAAATGCGACGCAGGCTAAAATCGAGGTCCTTGTGGAAGCAGCCTCGGAGCAAACCGCCACTATCAAAGGAATGACGAAGCAGCAAGGACAAGGACAAACAGTGGCCAGAAAATTTCCGATTCAGACTGTAAAGGATCTAAATCAGGTGAGCATGGAAATTAACGACACAAACGGAAAGCTTTATGTTAGTATGGATTCAGTTAAAATGTTTCCTGTAAGTTTAATTCTTATTTATTTTTTACAGATTGATGCAATTAAGATCCACATTATGCATGGTGGAATTATAAAAAATCTAAAAAATGTGTTGTCCAATACTGTTGTCTTGGCTTATAATGTTGATGGCGTCCAAGGCAAAGCTGCCTTGAAAAACGAAAGCAGTTTTTATGGAGTTTTGCTTGGTAGGTTTTATTAAATTCATTGTAATAGTAGTTGGGCATGTATAAATTAATTTTTTAGCATAAATTAATTTTTTAATTGATTTGTCGATTCATTTAAGACTAATGGAACTTCTTTTTATTTTTATTTTCCGGATGCAATCAATTTGGTAGAAGGGACTGGATCAGCTGAGGACACTCTACGAAAGGCCTTGCAGCTGCAAAAAAAAACGCTATTTTAAAAACTCCAGCTGCAACAAAAACAAAATTGAACATGAAATCAACAACAACAACAACGTATAAATAATAATAAGAATATATATATCTTAAAATAAATAATAGTTTTATTTATTTTACCTCTTGGTTATTGAAGAAAATAAAATGGAATTTTAGATAATAAAAAAATTGAATTATAAATTATTTAAATTTTTACTTTTGGGGACCAATTTCACCACCCTTGGGTACCCATGTAAGTACCCTTTTCATGGGTACTCATATCACCACCCCTAGCATGGGTAGCCATGTAAGTACCCCTTTCATGGGTACTCATTTCACTAGTTCGCGGTAAACGATGTGGTGGCGATTGACCCTTTTTGCGGACATTTCATACAAAAAACGAAATGATGAAACGCATTGCTTAGGGTTAGCAAAGTAAGTAGAGGTGGTTCCCTAGTAAGTACTTATTTCACCAGTTTCGAACTAGTGTCCATTACTGAAGGGATTTGATACATCCTTTCTGCAACCAGTGCTGCCAACTTAGCTTTTTTTCCCCGTCAAATCTGGCTGTTTTTGAAGACGAATTGCGGGAAGCGGGAATTTTTGATTTTATAGAAATGCATTTGGCTCTTTTCCGCATTTTTGAATTCTGCCACCAATTTCATGAAAATATGTAGCAATCCGGTTGCCACTTGCAAGAAAAAAAAAGTTGTACCAAAAAATACTATTTTTGATAGATCTGTGGAAAAAATGTTTACTGACCCGTTAAGTTTTGGTAGAATATACCAAATGTATGTAAGCGTGGCAGCTTAATCATACATTTTTATCGATATTTGCCAATACCACCACCACAACCTTAAGCTATCATCACAATATAAAAAGTGCGCGTAATGGCACATATTTTTGCTATCCCAAAAGAATATAAACAAAAGTGCCCCGATGCTTGGCTAAAGAGTGAAAAATTGAAGACATGGCTTCGCAGCGATTACACGGACGAGAAAAGGGTCTATTGCAAGACTACATTAACTACACAGCTAAGCGATTTGCGTGCTCATGCAACCACTTCCAACAAAAAAATAAATAAAATAGCGAAGAATTTGACGATCTGGTGAAAACCTTATAAATAAAACAAATAAACTAAGACCATAACAATGCGCTTTTTTTGCGCTTTTTTTCAAATTATTTTTAGCTTTTTTTCATTCTCTCCAGTCAAAAACAGCTTTTTTATTGGTAAAAAGTTGGCAGCACTGACTGCAACTGCTTATAGCATTTTTCATATACATACTTATAAATAAATACATGTGAATGGGCATTTCCACAGAAATGTCAACCGAGGCCAAAAACGTTAAATTGATCAAAAATCCATATCTTGTGAAATATTCTTCCAAAATGTATTAAATTTACGTAGATTAAATTACGTAGAAGAAATTCACTACGAAGAGGATATCGATTCTTCATTGAAATAAATTCACTTTTTCTATATTTTGGCAGATTTTTTTAAAAATTGACTTCTAAAATAGACCGTTTGTATTCCATCGATTACACTAAGTAAGATAGTAAGATTTTAGCATAACCCTTTTTAATACATATAAATATATTCAAAGACAAGTGAAAATAAGTTTTTCAAGCTGTTTTCGATATATAATTTAAAAAAAGAGACAGAAACAAAATAAATATATTATGGAACAAAATGTTGCGTGTGACAGTGATTCAAATTAACTTTAAACAAAAACTACTTAATATTTTTAAATCAAACAAAAAACTTTTTTGAGACAACGCACTGCATTACATTTTAAAATGAATTGCATCAAAATGTGCGTTCACTTTTGCCGAAATCAGTGTTAGAACTGGTCGCCGAAAAAACTACTTCTGTTTGAGTAGCGTGCGAATGCCTTGCTTTTTCAAAATTATTTTTAAAACGAAGAATTGCCTATAAATTTCTCCTTTTGTCACAACAAAATAATTAGAGTATTCGCAAACTATGTCAAATTTATAAAGTCATAAATTTGTTACACTGTAGCTAGTGAGTGAACTTTTCAAGTTTTTGTTGTCGTGTTTGTGATATCATTGAATTTAATTTCAATGAACAGCTGTTTTGCATAAAGCAAGCATTCTTTTTATTTCGTTTACTTTCATGTGTTTGGTGTCACCCTCTCTTAAACTTTTTTTAAAGCTTTTTCCACTGCATAAAATCAAATTAATAACTTAAAATAATTTTTTTATCTTTATTTAAATTTAAAATCGGTCCTAAGGAATAAGCACTAAAATTGTCATTTGTGTGATGTGAAAAAATCAGTTTCAGGAATCCCTTCATTGCATGTTGTAATAGAAAGTCTGTTAACGGTAAAAGCTCGAAATGGATGTGAGGTGCAATTTCGTATAATCGATAGACTAATCGATTGGTCGACAGTGAAAGATGGCGTCCGCAATTGAAAGCAGTGCAAAGCAGTTATCGATCAAATATGCTATGTAAGTTTTTGTATGTACTAACTAACAAAATCTAAACTTCTGATATCCAATTTTATGACGAACAATATTGAATGTAATATATAAATTATTAAAAATTAAAAAAAAAATTGTTTTCTGAATAATCTGAATATGTTTGCTTCACTCATTTCATTCGTTTCTCGTTCACTCGATGCCATTCATATGAGTACTCAAATTAATTTCAAAAATGAGTATTCAATCGATGAGAACCGGATCTTTGAATATATTGCACTCAGGGAACTGAATTAAACTCACGAGTGTTTGGCACTGTTGCCATTTTTCACCCTTAAAGCAAGCTAGATTTGAGCAAGGTGGATTAATATATGGTGATGTATTCGCTCTCTCTCGGGGCGAATCTGTCAAAATAAGTCTGAGAGAGAGAGACGTTTGTGCCCCCAAAAAAGAGGGAACGTCAAACGAATACATCACCTTATTAATCCACCTTGGATTTGAGTAATCGAATTTTAATGAAATAAGTTAATAATAGTGCAATAATTATAAGTTCCTTAAAACTTGTAGCACTAGGATGTTAAAAAAAATAAATTAAATTAAAATACAAAAATATGCTTGTGGTTTTTAGCTTACTTTTATTTTATTTCTACCATCTTTGCACTTTAATTTAGAAATCAAATAAATTTATGCTAAAAAACACAAGAATTGGTTTTTTGTATTTTATTAGCTTATTCAAATGTAGCTTGCTTTAACGGTCAGAAATGGCAACAGTGGTCCCAAGTCCAACTAGAGGTTCGGCACTGAAATCAACGAATGCTGGGAACATGACTTTTGACTGAAAACATCGCAAGAGCAAATTATTTGAAAAGGTCAGCGTGAGCAACAACAATAATAACAATAACAACACTGACTGTGAAAGCTAAAGAACAAGAACAATAACTTGGAGCTAAAGCAGAAAAAAACATTGTTCAAGTTCAAGTTCAGAAAGAGTCGTCGCCGCTTGCCGCTTGCCACAGCAGACAGACAACGCTCCAGACGTGGTCTGGGAGAGATTGCACTGGATGGAGTCAAAGACGATATAAAGAATGCGACGAGCCAAGTTTTGGCTAGTAGCCAGAACGTCATTTAGCAAAGCAGACGCCATTTGAAACCGTTTTATATATACATTTATATTCATAATGATGCACTCGATCACAGTAACTGGCCTGATGTCAGTGCTGGCTTTGTTGTTGTTGTTGTTGGGCGATATTTCGGGGGCGCCAACGCCCGTTCAGGTGGTTTACACGGGCGAAGAAGGCTGCGCCTGTCCCACACAGCTTGGCTATCAGCTGAATGTGCCCAATCCGAGCAAGCCGAAGAAGTACGAGGGCGGCGAGTACGGTTATCGTGTGGAAAAGCCCGTACAGACCAAGGCAAAGATCAGCTACAGCTTTGATTTCACCGTGGAACAGCCCCGCACGCCAGTGCCACCCAAGAACAAGCCAGCGAAGCTATACGCCAAGGTGGATCGCATTGCGGTTAACAAAGCAGGTATGTCCATTCCGACATCATCAGATATCCCCTATCGATCCAACAAAACTAATTTTTTGACAGATTGTCGGGCCAATCACAAGACCAGTTGCAGTTGCAGTAGCTGCTCCGCTGCCAAGCCAAGGTACGTAGCCAAGAAGGTACAGTCCAGCCCAGATCCAGATCCGAATCCGAATTGTAATGCTAATGCCATTCGTCGTCGTCGTGATCTGAGTTCACATGGTTCGCTGTTGCGCAAGCGTATAATGCGCCAACAGCAGATGGAGGAGCGTCCAGCTCGTTATGTTAAGCTTTATCATAAGGATCTGGATGCACAGCATCAGCAACAGCAGCAGCAGCAGCACAAGATGCATCTGTTTGGTTTGACGCCCTTGACCACGACCAAGTCCAAGCGCAAGGCGAAAAAAGCGCCTGCGATGAGCTCAAATCCTAAGCTCTCTAAACATTGGTTGGGCTTGGGACGTCGCAAGCGCGACATTAAAGGTGAGTATGATCTGCTGGAGACGGAGCGTGCCAATGCCGATTTAACGGCACCGGAGATCATACAATATATGCCGGAGACACTGAATCCGAGCTTCAAGCGTGGACAGTGCCATATGGGATGTGGTGCCATTACAGCCAACGCACCGCCCGAAGTCACAGAAGATGATGCCAACACCAACACCAACACCAAGAGCAGCGGCAGCACAGAACAACCCAACTCCGAACCGGAACAGGAACGGGAACCGGAACCGGAACGGGAACGGGAAGCGGAGCAACCATCATTGGTCAACTCCATACCGATAAAGCGTGCGGCGCTTAACTATTACCCCGAACAGATACCATCGCCATTGTCCGGCTCCTCCTACAATGAGTACAGGTTTGTCGATGACTCGCAGCTGCGCACCTTGCTGTCGACCACCTCGGTGCCGGATCCGCTGGAGCAAAATTCGACGCCGCTGCGATTTGCTGGCGATTTGGAGTCAGTTAATCGACGCTCGTACTCGTTGCCCGTACTGGGCACCGGCGGTGGCTATCCAGTGGAGCATGTGACCGACAATCATCTGGACAGCATAATATCGGGCATTGTGTATCAGCATCCGGATTATGTGTATGCTAATTCAAATGCTGGCGGTTCCTTGGTGGATCCCGAGCCGGTGCAAAAGAAGCAGACGACAGACTTTCTGACGAAGCTCATCGATGGCCGGCTAGGCGGTTGGGGTTTCGATTCAGCCACTGAGCCCGAATCGGCGGTCCGAGCTGATTACTCGACGACGCCGTCCAAGACATATGGCTTCAATAGTCACACTCACGACGGTTATAGCGTGGATACGTACAATGTGCCGCCGATTACCGATTATCTGCGTGCCTGGTTCTAGATCATATTCCCATGTACTCTCCCCATCCCCCCATCTGCCATACCTGCCAGGAATTAGGAATACATAACATTGTAATATAGTGCGGTTGCCTAGTTTTAAATAAACCTTAAAATGCATAAGAAGAAAAGCGAGAACAAAAGACAAACAAAACAAAAGAAAACAAACATAAAATTACAAAATAAATGAAAAATCATTGTGGCTTTTTTTTTTTGACTCTCTGATTCGCTTCTCATTGCAGCTACGGCAACAGCGACGGTTACGACCACGTTTACTAACGAAGAAGATGACCCAATAGCACCTGCAACAGCAACGGGCCAAAAACAATCTGACGAATTCTGCTGAGCCAGGCAAATAATATTGGCGAGCATTAAATTAGGCCACTTCACTGGCCCACTTGTACATTCTATCTGTATCTGTATCTGTATCTGTATATTTCTCTGTCTGTCTGTGCGTTTCTCTATGTGTATTTATTTTTGTAATATTTTGCACTTTTCATTTAACTGTCCGCCCGTTTTCTGTTTACGTTTCACGATTCAATTTAGAGCTCTGCTCAACAAATGATTCAATAAACTGTTTGCTCAAAATATGCTTATTATTATTACTACTATGTCTAATTATATTATTAGTACAGGGTTACCTAATAACTCGTTCTAGCTAAACAGCTATATACGAATATCGAAAAACATTATTCAGAATACGAAAATTCGGAATCCGAAATTGGCAATCGTATAAATAGGAATACAAAATTACATATCCGAAATTGGGAATACAGTTATTAGGAATTCAAAATTAGGAAGATACAAATTGGGAAAGCAAAAAGTAGGAAGACAAAAATTGGGAAAACAGATATTAGGAAAACAAAATTTAGGAAAAGTGGAAATCAAAAATATTTTATTAAAAGTCGCTCTATTTATTTTCCTAATTTTTGTACTCCGAATATTTTTCTTAAATGAAATTCCTTATTTATGAATCCCAATTTTTTCTTTCCAATTTTGGATTCATGACATTTTATTCCTGTTTTTTTTCTTCTTAAAAATCCCTTATAAAATTTTTGGAATTCGTATGAGATATCATAATTTTATGATTTTTCTTGCACAATATATAGAATGAGTATTGACCAGAATATAACCTCGACCGTCTAGACTAGACAAACTAGACTCTTGAGTCACCCTAAAGTCAGCTCAAGGAATCTTGAAGCAGAATGGTTTTATTTCTGCAGACAGGATGACGATGTTATGAGAACAATTGGTCTAAAATCAATGTTCAGTATGAACAACTATTCTGTTCCTTGGGATATCTCAACTGTACTTGCAGACTATGTTTTTGGTAATGTCTTATACATACAGTGCACTCCCGAAACCGTGAACACTGAATATTGTGAGTATCGCTATTGTGAACAACTTTCACATTAAAAGGTAAACAATGTCAGAAAGCTCTAAACAAATTAGTTCGTTTTCCCGAGTGAACCATATAAATATACTTAAATTTAAAAAAAAAATCTATTTTGTAAAATGATAAAAATTATAACAATATTTTCCCTAAATTTCTCTATTCATCATCCTGAACAAATGTGTATAAAATAGACTATACATACTAGAGTATTCAGTCTTAGACGTGCCTTTCTCTCTTGTTATTGCTGAAACATTCAAAATTTAAGCAGACTTGGACATTTCATAAGATTCTTTCAGCCACTATACCGTTTTCAAACAGAGAAACTATTGGCAATACTGCAAATTAAATACGAATTAAAGAAATATTTTTGAAAACTATTCAAGTATTATTCTAAATAATTTACTGGAAATTTTCTTCTGATGAAACACCTAATTATGAATGCACTTTTTAAACAACAATCGTGCTCTTTTCTCTTCTCGGTCTCAGTTTAACGGAAGTAAAAACACTACACTTTCCCTCAGTGTAGACTAGTAGCTTTCACGTAGTTATTGACAAGCACAAATGGATTTGCCAGTCTAAGGTGGACAATTCTCGTCAATCGATCAAGTTATTGGTGTTAAAAGTTATCGTTATTCACAGTATACCAAGGAAGTTAATAATGTTAAGAGTAATATTTGTTTAGAAACTTTATAAGTTTTTTTTCTTTACAAAATTCTACTTGCTGAATTTGTTGTACTTTCATATTGTGCTTGGCTTTTATTGGAACGCTGGAATGAAACGCTTTTTTGCGTACAGTTGCCGTCAAATAAATATGAGTACGGCATCCGGAAATGGCCGCCATTTTGAGCGTGAAAAGCAATCATCAATGACAAGTGTGTAGAGTACTCGCAATCTCTGTTAATTTTTGAATTTTTGAACTTAAGATCAATGTTATGGAGAACTCTTGACTCCATAGTCATTGTGATCATACGCACCCATTGAGAGGGCCAGCTAGAATTATTTCAGTGACCCTGGAGTGGTCGGCTGACGCATCGAGAGCAAGCAAGGTTGATGTTGATGATGATGATGTACACATCTGATATCTGGCCGTAGATCACGTCTCTGATCGCGCTGGGTCGCTAACGGGTCGTCGCAGACCTCACGCACCAAACACGCGACTATTTAAGTCCAGATCTATGCGGCCACTGGGTTCAGTTGGTTGGAGTTGGAGTCGGAGTCGAAGTCACAGCCAAAGTTAGATCAGATCAGATCAGAGCAAATCTCATACATACATAATGGGGGCGCCTGCCAACTCCGTTTGGCTGCCGCTGATGCTAATGGCCATGATAATGGCAATGGCGACGCTGGCAATAGCGCAGGTGAGTCTCTGCCCCACCCCCCATTCCCCTCGAACGTGGGATGATCGAAGATCGAAGTGGACTAAAGTCACATTTGGTTAACTTTCCATTAGAGCAATGAAACCACGAGCAGACCAAGCAGCAGCAGCAGCACTGTGCCCAGCACCAGCGTCGCTCCGGATCGAATCGTTGCCGGAGACCTGAACAAGGCAGCTCGCGTGGAGCAATTGAACTCGATTTCGAACTCAGATTCGGTTTCGGACTCGAGCATGGTCAATGATGAGGAGGCGGGCGTGCGTCCAAATTCTGATGCGGATGCGATGAACAAAGCAACGCCAAAGAGTACAGATGGTCAGTACGATGTCATCGACGTGATGGCCGCAACGGGCGCTGGGGCGATGGGTCAGCCCAGAACTGGACAGACGACACGCATCTATACCACCGGCGAGGTGAACGATGAGTTCTGGCTGAAGCACCTGGGCGATGACTTCAAGCACGCCATCCACCTGCAGGTGGGCGGCACCAATGAGGATTACAATCGCATCGTCAATCGGACCAGTGTCGACGGTGTCCACGAGGAAGTGCATCATGAGTATTTGCCGGGCGCCGAGCGGCCAGCACAACACCGGCAACAACAACAACAATCAGTGGGATCCGGTTATGGCTATGGACAACGCAATGTGCAAAGCCATCTCAATTTCGATGGCGAGGCGATGGCTCTGAAGGATAATTATTATAGGCAGCAGGAGCATCAGAGCTTTTTATCTCAGGGTGGTTATGCACAACACAATACACAACAGCAGGAACAGGGCGGTTATGCACAACACAATACACGACAGCAGGAACAGGGCGGTTATGCACAGCACAATACACGACAGCAGGAACAGGGCGGTTATGCACAGCACAATACACGACAGCAGGAGCAACAGCACTATTTAGCACAGGGTGGTTATGCACAGCACAATACACGACAGCAGGAGCAGGGTGGTTATGCACAACACAATACACGCTACAACAAAGGACACGACTCGCATAGACACACACACACACACACGCACACTCACACAGACACACACACAAACACACACGCATACCCAACACTATTAAACACACGAGGCAGCAAATCGCGCCATTCAATACGCAATCTCTACCAGAATCCAGCTCAGCCGGGATCTGGGCCATCGCCGAGCATCATCAACTCCAGCGAGGATACGTTGCACGCTGCCCAATCGCAGGCCACGCCCACATCGGCAGCGTCGCCCCGATCCAGTTCGGCGCGACGCGATCACGATGATTTCGACATCCCGCTGCCCTTCAAGTCGGCCTTCAATGACTACGGCAGTCGTCCCACTCGCGATCTCACCTATATGCTCTACAAGCGCGGTCTCTGACCAGCCCATTAAGCCCAAGTCTAACATTTAAATCAGCGTTGGGCACGCAATGGCTTCGGGAGCCAGCGGCTGCTAACGAATTCAGATTTCGTGCCCACCGCTGATCTAAATTCTTAATATAGTCCATACTATTTATATCTGCTCATACTCGTAATAAATGAAGAAAATACAACTGAAGAAATTACAACTATTCATATTTTCTTTTAAAACACCCGAAAGTTGACTAAAGTTTTAGGGCAGTCGAGGAAAATTTAACTGCATTTTAGGTAGTCATAAATTACCTTTTTTATGTTAACGTTATCGTTTTCATATCCTTGTTCTTTACTAATTACAGTTGAAATTTCATGTAATTTCAGATATGGTTAATTAGTTTTTAGAAAATTTCATATTTTAAAGGTAATTGACCTAAATTAAGATTTTTTTAGATCAAATTACCCGCCATTTATTAAAATACATACTATATTATCAAAAAAAAGAAAAAAATGTTATCAATAAAACCAACTTTTTTCAGTTTTAAGAAATTCCAAAGAGTCTCATGAAATAAAGTTTTCCATATTTTTCTCAATTTCCTTAGATTTTGGTTTCATTTCAAAAAGTTACCAAATTTGCGACACTCAAATGAACTAATAAATCTATTAATACCATTTAACCTTAGTAGTAAATACGTAGTCAAGAGCGTAGCTATCTTTTTGCGAAGTGGGGAGGGGTGTATCTATTTTTAATACCGAAATACCACGCATTAATAGTTGTCTTCGTGGATCTTGTAGCACCTTAAAAAAAAAAAAACTTCAACTACTCGTAGCTTTTAATCCATTACAAAATGTATTTTGAAATCGAATTGTCTGTTAATTCAAAATTCAAATTATTTTTATTTATTCAACATTATTATAAAATTTAGTAGTTATACAAAAATATATAAAGAACTGGGTTTTTTCGCTTCATTTGAATGGCACAAATTCCTAAAAATCGACATTAATTTATATTTGTCTTAAGAATATCAAATGGTCAATTATAAAATTGAATATCTTATGGCTAATTTAAGTGCTGGGTTGAACCTTTCTTGTTTTAAATTACCACGTGTACCCAATAAGTACTATAAGTTAAAATATTTTATTTTCGGAACTTACAAAAAAAAATGTTGTATAGAAAAATTAATTGTCGATGTTCTTGAAACCAGCGATATTTGAATTAATTTTTAATGCCTTTTAAGCAATAAAAGGTCTGGATATTGAAAGTTGTTTTTAATTTTGATGCGTTTTCAAAAACAGCTCTCAGCTGATTTCGGAAGATACAAAATTTTTAGCAGTGAGTGGAGGAGGAGGAGGAGAAGGAGGAGGAGGAGGATATGGCTCCCACTTCCTACGCCCATGAGCTAAGTCCAAAAGTGTTACCGTCCATCGATAAACAATTTAAATATGTGAATGCAGCTGAACTTATGCTGAAACATTCCACTTTGCTACTAGCGAAAATCTATTTATAGTCAGCTTGAATTCCGTGCTACAATATCATAAAAATAATTAAAAAGAGATATGTATGTTCATCATTTATTTTATATCTACACTTTCCACGCTCGACACACGTGGTGAAGTTAATTTAAATCAAGTACCTAAAATATTTCTGTTTGCTGTCACATTGAATTCCCATTCTCGATCGACAGATTTTGCAGCCCTTATTTTCATATTTCGTTGGTATTCATTTTATTTCCTTATAATTACCTACAATTAATTGATTAAATTTAAAAAAAAAAATGCAATTCAATTATATTTTTAATTATGTTATTGAATATATGTAGTTAAATTCAATCGATTGAATTATTTTTTTTTCTCTAAAAAAGATAAGAAACTTTAATAAAATTAAAGAATAAAAAATTACTTGTATATATGTAGTGTATGTAACTTCGGCTTTAGTCTTTTGTACATATAAAAATATATGTATTTATCTGACCAATCGGACGCTGTTCTTGACCCATTATTAAGTTGTGCTAATAATATTATTTAGTTGGATTTAGTAATTTTATTTGCTTCATAAATTTAAAATTTTTAAAAACAAAAATTTTGAAGAACATGTGATTATTTAAAGTTACTTAATAAAGGCTCAAGATACAGAGATAAAATGGAAATTTGTAATATTTTAGCTGCCAATAATTCAGTTTGTCAGCAAATCACTTTGGAATATTTATGACCAACACAATGTGGATAAACTGTTGGTCACAACTTAAGCCAACTTGAAGCTTTGTTAGTTACACTGCACACCATACGCACACTGCACTACATGTGAATAGTTTATCCGCATTCACAGGCCATGCGAACTTGCATACACTGATAAAAATAAAAGATTCTAAAATCAAGATTTTGGTCTCAGAACTAAGAACTTTGATCTAAAAAATGCGTCGAGAACATGAAAATCTTAAAGTAAGAAAACACATCTTGTTTCTAAGAACATTTCAATTAAGTGCAAGTTCTTATTTTTAAGATGTTAAATTCTGATATTTTCAAGACCACGAATCTTAGTATCAGACTTATTATTTTTTTAAGATTATATGTTCTTATTTATAGACCAAAAAGACAAAAAATCTTAAATAAAGATGAAGCCTCTTAACATTTTAATAAGAATGAAGTATGTTTAGTCAACAAACAACAACACACAAAACACTTGCAGCTGTTTCAAGAGATGCCAATCTCTAAAATCAGTAGCGTTGTGCTGGCTTGACCAGCGATCCAAGCCTAATGTCATCTTTGAGACGCCAGAACCAGTTGTGAATTCTAAGTCCCAAAAAGTGACAAAATTTGAAGATTTTTGTTCTTATTTTAAGAGAAAACGATTTTTTAGAATAATATTCTTAGTTTTAGTAATTTGGTCTTAAAATGATCTTATTTTAAGAATAAAATATTTAAACTTAAGAATTTTATTGTTATATTAAGAACTTGCAACTTTCAAGATTAATATTCTTAGTTTTAGTAATTTGGTCTTTAAATATTCTTATTTCAAGAATAAAATATTTAAGATAAATGTTCTTGATTTTGAAAAGTGGTCTTTTTTTTCAGTGTATCTACTGATGATGGATCGGACTCTGTTGCTGATTAATACAAGTCGGCAGAATCGAGAGTCGAGAGTCGAGCATCGAGATTCAAGAATTAAGCGATCAAGAACAATGAGAATACAAGAAGAAGAAGACGAACAAACTGACAAACGATGCGCAGAGATCAACAATTTGAAATCGGAAATGGAAATCAAATCGGTGGCAGTGGCGGTGGCATCGCAAAGATCACGTAGCTGTGGAGCCGGGGCCGTGTCGGTTTGGGCAACGTGAGTGCGATATAAATGGGCATCGTTGACTCGCTATAAAGAGCTAGCACATCGGCCGTCCAACGAGCAGTAGACATCTGAAGAGCTGACGCACATCATCATCATCGCACAGCCGACAACATGCAACTTGGTCTTTGGTTTGGGCTTTTCGCCGTCGCCGCCGCACCGGTACGTTACCAATCCATCTTGACCCAACTAGATCTTATCTTCAATATCTTTATTTATTTATTTATTTTTTTGCTTTGCTTTGATTTGATTTGATTTTTGTAGCTGGTGAGCGCTAATTACGGTCCATCAGTTGGTCATGCCGGTGGTCAGATTCAGTATCTGCCCGGTGGTCCATCGGCCGGTCTGGAGGAGTATGTGAATGCCGCGACTGGTGGCAACCAGCCATCGTCGAACCAGCTGACATCTCAGGCCGAGATTCAGCCATCCGCCGAGGAGGCCCGTCGTTTGGGACGCGTCCAAGCTCAACTGCAGGCACTCAATGCCAATCCCACATACCAGAAGCTGAAGAACTCTGAGGATATTGCCGATACGCTGGCCGAGAACAATCTGGCTAGCAACATTCGTCAGGGCAAGATCAATGTTGTCTCACCACAGTTTGTGGATCAGCATCTGTTCCGTTCCCTGTTGGTGCCATCCGGTCACAACAACCATCAGGTGATTGCCACCCAGCCCCTGCCTCCCATTATTGTGCACCAGCCAGGCGCACCGCCAGCCCATGTGAACAGCGGCCCACCGACTGTGGTGCGCGGCAATCCCGTCATCTACAAGATCAAGCCCTCGGTCATCTATCAGCAGGAGGTGATCAACAAGGTGCCCACGCCACTGAGCCTCAACCCCGTCTACGTCAAGGTCTACAAGCCCGGCAAGAAGATCGAGGCTCCTCTGGCCCCAGTCGTCGCCCCCGTCTACAACCAGCCCCATTCCCACTATGGCAACGCTGGTGATCATCATCACCATCATCATCAGTCGACTGCCAATGTCGCTTCCGGCCAAGATAGCTATGCCGCCGGCGCTGACTCACCATTGTACGCCAGCCCAGCGCCCTATGGCGCCCCCAGCTACTAAGCACTGCGCCTCAGACGGAGCAGGTCCTGCCAGACAGCCAACCTGGCGGATGATTAATTTCAACTATTTGTTTTTTTAATGCAAATAAAAATGACGAAAATCTATTCGACAACTGTTTTATCTTTCGATCACAATTATTTCAATTAGGTAATTCTGACTTAAATTGAAAGTAATTAATTAAAATGAAAATTTAATTGATACAACATTTGTTGCAACGCGATTAAGAAAAACCCCAATCAAATCAATGAAATAAATATTTAAGTTAAAAACTCAGGGTGAAAATAATCTAACCATTTCTTGAAAGAATGTCTGCTTATTCGCTGTCACATTTGACCAACTTTTCGTATTATTAACTTTAATTACAATGTGTGGAGAATAAATTGAGAACATGGAGAACAACTGGGCCAAGGTGGAAGACCGTTGAACGGCTAACATTATACGACTCTTCAGCATTTTTATGCTTGATCAGTTTTCGAAAATTCCGCTGGCGTTTGCGTTTTCTGGAATAAACCGTCAACATTGCAGTGCGCCGCAAAAGGAGGAACTTTTATTTATTATGAAATTTACTTGTACATCAATAATGAAATAAATAAAACGAAATCAACAATAAATTAAATGTTTTCAACATGTTGAAAATCTTTTTTTGATTCAACAAAATACTCAATGCGTTTTCTTAAAGATGTTTATGCTTTTCCTTAAGTTCCGTTTTAATATACTTACAAGTAACAAAAATTATAAAGCTAAAAAAGTGAAATGTGTTTTGAATGTACACCCATTAAACTTTCCAGATACTGTTGTAATTTTCTCAGATTTTTGTGATAACAGTAAAATTTTACCAAGTTTTCAGATATTTTAATATTTTAGAAACCTTTTCACAGATTAAGAGCAATAAATCCTACAATCTTAATTTTACAATTAAAAGATTCTTTATTCTTTGTGTCTTTCATGTCTTCATTAATCTTCATATTTAAGTTTTTAACTTTTTGAACTAACCAAACTGGGTCAGAAAACGAAACTTTCCAGCTTTCGACCTCTCAAATCCGAAGCATATTATATTTTTAGAAAACTGTCTATTATCTACAATCTATCAGATCTATACCGGTTTTTCCCCTTTTTATTTTACAGCATTTAGTGAAATTTATTTGTTCACGTTGCATTTAGGCTAACGTAAGTGTTTAAAAGTTAAGCAACTCTAAGTGAATCCAATGCACAGAATTATTGCCGAAAAGATATTAGAGAAGGTTAAAGAAGGTTTTTGAAATTACATATCGGAGCAGACCTGTATAATATTACTTTAGCATGATTTTAATAAAGTGAGAAAATTTTAGCAAAATTACAATTTAAATTAACTGTCCTTAAAGAGTATTTATTTATACCAAGAACGTTATATGCTTTAAAAATATCAAGGAAAAGTGAAAATCGGTTGAGAATATAAAATATTTTGTTTTTCTACATGAAGAACTTTATAAGCTTTAAAACTTTTTGAAATTCATTTGAGAATATCAATTAATTTGTTTTGTTTTGTATTTTTTAAAAACCATGCCGAAATTTTATGGGATTGGGACGTATGTAGGATTATTTATAGCACTACTTTGTGATTGGACAAAGAAAATAAAATAAGGGGAACTTCAGCAAATCGCACAGAGTTCTCAATGCGGAACTGGTTGCCAGCGATTTGGCAATCGCAATCGCCGCAGACGAGTAATATTCTGAAAAACCTCGATATGGCTTATAGTGTGCGCCAGGGCAGGGCGAGCAGAGATGGCGATGGTGATGGCAGCTGTGGATTATGGTAAGCTAATTGTTATTGCTTTCTGGTTAACTCGTCGAGATATGCGCGACGAGATGCGTGCAAGCAATCAGCATTTGACCATGTTCGTTAGCTGGTGTTGTGGCCCACACAGCAACAATAACAACAAGTGCAACAAGAACAACAACAACAACAATGTGACCAGCCCCCCTCCCAGTGGCTGGAGCGGAACAGCGAAACGTCTACCGGCAGAACCGCAATAGTGAACCGGGCCAAATGTCACGTAGCTTGTGGCAAGCGTTCGGTGGTAGCATATTTAAAGAAATCTCTGGCCGGGTTAGGGCAGCAGAAGACAGCAGACGTTCTCACAGCGAGCCACTCGAGACTCGAGACGCCAACTGGGACTGGAAACGATGAACAGACACAGCTTCGTATGGGCGCTAGCCGCCTGCTTAATTGTACGTACCCCAACAAGATCAAGATAAAAGCAGAGGTGGGCACGCAATGGCTCCGGGAGCCAGCAGCTGCCAACGAATTCAGATTTCGTGCCCATCGCTGATCCAAAGTCACCAGTCACGAAACAAACATTAATTTGCAACTCTCTCTCTCTTTCTCTCAATCTCTTTCCCTCTGGTTTTGACCCATCTCTATTGTAGGCATGCGCCAGCGCAAACGTCTACGGCGGACAGCAGGGCTACGGCTCTGGCGGCCAGGGCTACGGCCCGAGCGGACAGCAGAGCTACAGCTCAAGCGGTGATAGTGCCGCTGCCGGTGCCGCCGCCGCTGGTGGTGGTGCTGGTGCTGGTCTGGACGATGGTGCCGCTGCTGGCTCGTTGGCCGGCAATGGTGAGGCCGCTGGTCTTGCCCAGGCCGGACAGAGCTCTTATGGCTCTGACCAGAATATTCCGTACAAGCCGGTGAACACCAAGGGCAACACCCTGACCTCTTCGATCACATACCCACAGAACAAGGGCGAGATTCTGATCCATCGTCCAGCGCCCATCATTGTCAGACGGCCACCCACCAAGGTGCTGGTGAACCATCCTCCATTGGTTGTCAAGCCCGCACCAGTTGTGCTCCACAAGCCCCCAGCAATCGTGCTGCGCAAGGTCTACGTCAAGCACCATCCACGTCGCGTCAAGGTTGAGCCCGTCTTCGTCAACGTGGTGAAGCCCCCAGCAGAGAAGTACTTTGTCAATGAGAACAAGCAGGGTTATGGCCAGTCATCTCACGGTCACGCCGCTCACAGTCACGGACACGGACACGCTCATGGTCACCATGCCCGCAACGGTCCAATTGTCGCTGGTCCCCAGCACTCCGCTGGCCCAGCTCTGCCCGCCTATGCCTCTGGCGCCGACAGCGCCGCTGCCAGCGCTGGCTACCAGCTGCTCCAGGGCGGCAACCACGGCCTCTCCGCCCTGGCCAACATTGCCGGCGAGCGTGAGGGCAACTATGGTCAGCACCAAAGCCAGCACTATGGCGGTCCAGCCCAGTCCGGACCTGGTGCCTACTCGGCTCCGTCGTACTAAGCGTACCAGCTTCCAGCTGCCAGCTTCCAGCCACACCTTCAGCTTCCAGCTGCCAGCTTCCAGCCTCCTCCGGCTGGTCTTAGTTACTATGTTTTTTACACGGCTTGGACGCCCACGAAGCGGGCGAGCAGGTTTCAATGCAAACAAATAAAAATAAATTCAAAAAAATTTAAACCAATATCTCTTTAATTAAAATGCACTTCAGCATTTATGGCTATTTTTGGGCTACATAAAACGAGGTGAAAATCTTTAACCTATGGGTAGTGTGTAGCAAGGTGTATTTATGTTACTATAAACACGGTTGCCACAATTGGCGTTTTTGGGCCAAAATGGCGCAATGGCACTTATTTTTTCGATCTGGCTCTTTTTTTCATCAATTCGGAATCAGCTATTTTGTATAGCTTTAGGTTGAAGTACATATTTATTTTTATTTGATAACATAATCACTTCATTAAATTGAAAGTGCAAAATACTTTGAAAATATGTGTTATTGCTTTTAATTAATTAAATGCAAAAATAATATGAACTGCAAAACAAAAATTTTGGCTCTTTTTTCGTCAATTTGGCTCAGTATTTGTTTGATTTTGGCTCAGTCAGCCATTTTTAAGTGGCAATCGTGACTATAAAGGTGCATTTACACTTGTCAATTTCATCTAAGTAGGCTTTGCTTTTAACCAGGTCAACGCTATTTTGTTTAGAGTTGACCACCGTTTACACTAGAGTTGACTAAGTTGCCATCAAAATTTTCAGCCTACTGAGATGAAATGGACAAGCTTGTCAACTAGTGTAAATTCACCTTAAAGGTGACGTTGTCCGATGTGGTGGGGATACAATCATTTGTTCACCTCTCTCTCTCCGCTCGTAGAGAGATAAGTGCTAGAAAAAGATGTCGAACGTTTTACGTTTTGCACTCTTCGTTTGTTATTGTTTCAGCTGACAGAAAAGAAAATGTTGTCGCAAAATAAATAACACGAAATAATTCAAAACAATTGATAATAATGGGATTCCTAAAAGCGTTTTAGATTTGGTTTAAATTATTTTTAACCAAATCTAAATCAGTTGACGGAACGACCCTTATTGCACACTGATTAGTTTTAGATTTCGTGATCAGCTGATTGACAACTAAAAACTATACAAAAAAGGGCGTAGTTGCACAAAATGCCAGAAAAGGAAATTTAATTTTATTAAACGAAATCATTGCAGATTTCAACAATAATCAGCTTATTCTTTTCATACGAGTTTATTCGTAAAGAAGACAATAAAAAAAACTGCTATACAGAAACTCTTTCGACAACGTCTGTCAAATATTTGTATCCTCGAAAGAGAGCAACTGTGGACTATGTCACCTATACTGTAAATTCACATTGGTGTGTAGTATGAATGCTATTCAATAATAAATGCGATGATCATACAGATTTGACCTATCCATAATATTAAGTTTTATTTCAGAATTCCAGATCACCACAAACCCATTTGCCATTGATCAAGATGCAACTTTGGCTTGTACAATATGTACATTAGGGTGGGTCAATTTTTTTCGACCCAATGCGGGTATCAAAATCGCAATCTACGGTGAATTCTAAGAAGATTTGCCTAACAAACCATGGGTCTAAAATCAATACAGAACTTCCGATTTTTAGCGTGAAAAATGGGGAATCGTGTGAAAAGTCAAAAGTTATCATAATTCTTGTTAAAAATCGCAAGCTCGAAAATTGATTTTAGACCTATGATTTCTTGGGCAAATCTTCTTAGAATTCACCGTAGATTACGATTTTGATACCCACAAGGTACTTTTTTGTTTTTTTTGGTCTATTCAAATTGACCCACTCTAATGTACATACATATACAGTTGAACTTCCCTAACTCGAACTTCTCTAACTCGAACTTCTCTGTAACTCGAACTAAATGAGTGGCAGTAAAATTAATAATCTTAGGAAAAAGAACTCTATAACTCGAATATCTCCCTAACTCGAACATTTTCTTTGGATAATGGTGATTCCAGTTAGGGAAGTTCGACTGTACTTTTTTGACATTTGCTGCAATAAACTGCATTTACTTACTACTAAAACGACAGTAAAAATACTAACAAAATAAATTTGAAAAATAGTATTTTAATTAATATATTTTAAATAGGTGTTTTTGGGTACAAAAAATAACAAGAATTTAAATACATAGTAGTAAAAAATGCAGTCATAAATCTATAGATCGAGCTTCATCTTTAAAAATACTAAGCTTTAACTTTAAATGGTATTGACTAAAGTTTAATCTGCTACTAAAAATGCTGGCAATCTAAATATAGAAAACTATCTGGTAAATAATAATGGAATCAAGAGAAAAAAACTTGACTCATTTTGTTCATCTTAAGACACAAAAAAAAACTTCTACTTAAAGAGGTATGTGATTAGCAGTAGAAGTACTACAGAAACGAACAGATTAACGTAAGTTAATACAATGTATAAGATCTATTCACAATCATTATCCATGGCATTATCAAAATCTTTAAAACGGAACTGTTGGTCTGGTAGATCGGTATCATCTTCATAATTTTTACTACCGAGCAAAAAAAAGAATACAAAGCAAAACTTATTTTAAGATAAACGCCAAAAAACCAAAATTATTCGTTGATTAATTTTGTTATGTGAGACAAGTCGGTAAATTTTATCAGTTAATCATTTATCTAAAATAGTTACTATCGGAACTATTTAAAGCTAAAGATATTATTAGAATAACTTCTTTAACTGAATGAAATTTGAATATCAAAATATATTGATTATTTTAGAGACAAAAAAAGAGAAATGTATGCATGATAGATAGATCTTTGAAATGATATTCGTATTTGTTTTCTTTTATATGTCTGACAAGCCAGATCTTGAGAAACGAAAATCTGCGGCATTTAAATTTTTGGAAATTAAGAGACAAGCAAAGAACTGCTGCTCAATTTAAAACACCGGTAAAAAGTATAATTTGTATGATTATTTTGGTGAACGGCAGTGATTAGCAATTATGATTTGTTCATTCATCACCAAAATAGTACGCCGATTGTGATGCTTTGTTAGCGATAAATCCAATCATAATTAACGGAAAAAAAATATCTTAAATTAAAATCAAGGAAATTTATAAGGAAACCACTTTATTCATGTTATTTTTGTTTGAACTTTGCGTATTTTAAAGGAAAATGGCTAGGAAAAGTGCTTTAAACTTTCTTATATAAAATAAAATTAAAAAAAAGCATATTGCGTCAAATAGTTTTAATTTTTTTTAAATAGGTATTAAGAGCTTTGACAAAAAAAGAAACGATAACTTTGATTTTGCCTTTAAGTTTCATCAAGGCGTTCACCAGAAGCCCATAAACAATTTTTTGATTTGTGATACATGATTACCGATTGACTAGTTTTGAACTCAAAAAAAAAAAAAAAATGTTGATAGAATTATTATGGGAATTCAGAACTATGTGAAGTATTTTGACAGAAAATGTCAACTATTCTAATAATAATAATAATAACTCTATAACAAATAATTACTGTCATTTGAATGGTAAAGTAATCGGATGTTTCAAGTTGGGTTTCCTATCATAGTATGAACTTGTAAATATTTGTATAATCATAACCGACTCGGATCTTGAATACCATATAGTTATTTAAATGTGTATATATTATGTGATTAATTTGATGAGTGCTACAATTCGTTGCGAAACCGTTGAAACATCATTACAATTATATTTCCAAGTCTCAATGTGGTGTCCCTCTAATGTGGGAGATAAGATTTCAATCGTTTAAATTTGCACGCTTTTAAAAAGCTCATGACTGCAATTGACAACAATCGAATCGGATTCCGACTTTAGCTCCAAGTCCGACACCGACAGCAACTTTAAGATGTAGGTCGCCTCGTGCCGCCCATTTGTCGAATTGAGAATTCAGCATAAAAATGCGACACTTTTGTGAAACGTTTTCAGTTTGTAAGCAAAAGTAATCGAGTGGAATAAAAACACATTGCGTACTCAAAATCCAATAACAAAAACGAAATACGAAAACTGTTACAAGTTCAGCGCTCGAAAAATTCGCGCCGAGTCACAAAAAGAAAAACGCGCGCGTTTGAGATGCGACTTTTTCCGCTTAATGGACTGATGCTATTGATGGTGGCTCTCTGGCTGCTGCTGTTCCTCGATCACTGCTCTTCCACTGTGCCGGTGAGTGTTGAATATTCAGTAGTGATACTTTTGCCAATAGCCAACTCCAATTTAGCCAACTCGAAAGCGTGACCAGCGACACACGGAATATGCGTTGCCATCCTTCCTGCAGCAACTTCTTGTGAGCATTGCGGGAAGATCTTAGCAACCAGCATAACGGAGTTCACCTCAAAGCCTGCACACACAGTCAGTCAAGTAATTGTACTCACAAAACAAAAAACTCACATCTTTATTTTTTATCAAAATTTGGTAAACTCAATGGATCTGTCTAAATTGTTTAGCTTGCTCTTAGGATCATAACCAACTATGTATGTATATAAAACAGTAAACAAAATGTAATTTAGTTGGCAAAATAAAATATGAGAATTTTTCATTTTGTTTAAAAGCTTACTTGACTAACTAGTTCTATTAATGAGTTATAAATTGTTAAATCAATTACTCGGCACACTTTTTGTCTCAAATTTAAAAAAAAAAAGATTAATCTGTTGCTCGCTTTTTTCGTTATTATCAACAAAATTTTATGTTTATGGGATCGGCATTTTAAAGTTTCAAGATCGACGGCAAGGTTATTTAAATAAATAAGTGAGTAAGTGAATTGTTTTGGTTAATACCTCACAGCTCTAATACATTTGGCTCAAATTTGTATGTTTAATATTAATAAAAAAGCTGCACAGCTATCAAAATACCACGTACGAACGAAATCTCTTCAATAATTAACATTTCCGTTACTTTTTTTGTCTTGCGCGGTTTTTTTTATTTATTTGTTATCTTACTCGTTATTAGCTGTTAGTTTAATATTATGTTATTGTTCTCTTTGTTTTGTTTTTTTTTTTACATTTGAAAATGAACATCAAAATTTGTTGTTGATTAATAATAAAATAAATGCCAGCCGCTTTATGCTCAAATAACTTTAAAATGTATAAATATGTTGTATGTATATGTGTGATCTGTTAATAGTTATATATTTTGCTTGTTGATGGTGTTTAGGCTAATAAAATGGAAAAAAAAAAATTGCATAGATGACACATTTAAAATTGTTGAATTTATGTTTGTGTTGAATAGTGCAAAAATGGTTAGAGCTTTATATAGTGTTTATAAGTTATATGTGTGATTCGACGAACCGTTTAGATAGTGTTATTAAAATATATAATGTACAGATATAAACATCATATATATGTATACTTATATAATAAAAAAAAAATCTAAAACGGTGAATAATTTGTGAGTAATTTTAAAAAGTCGTTAAGGAATATGTAGTTAACTAAGTCCATGAGTGTGCATCAATATTGTTTCTGTGTATGCAACATGTGATGTTGCATTTACAAGCCGGCGTTTTAATGACGCGGAGTTTTATAGGCGGCTGACGTAGACTGCTGCGATTGTTGCTGGACATTGGCAACTACTCCATTGGGATCCATGTTATGATGCCCCATTTCGAATGGCATTCCAACCATATTTGCTGCACCCGCTGGTGGCGGCATGCGCCAAGCATAGGGCATCTATAAAGAGATAGGTAGACCAAACAAAAGAATGATTCATTTGGAGTATAATAGAAAAGTTTTAGCACTTTACTTATAAATTACTTTACATTTTTATTTAACTTTATTTTTATATGACACATTTTTATGATTCCTTTTTTTTTTTTTTTTTTTTATCAATATGTGACTCATTCCAATCAATTTTTACAGATCCCTTGGATTAAATGGACATGGGCAGGATCACAAAATTTCCTATATATAAGCGCTTAATATGAGATATAGTGAAATTCAACATAATATTAACATTTTCCGTCCGAAATGTCTCTTCTCGAGTTCAGTATAAAAAATTTTAATTTGACCAGTTTTCAGACTTCAGCCTTTCCACAGAAATGTCAACAGAGGCTAAAATCGTAAAATTGATCAAAAACTTACATCTTGAGAAATTTGCATCCAAAAATGTATTCAAGTTATTTATTAAAGCAATATACACTAAAAGAAATTCAATAGGATGAACTTATAGATTCTACATTGGAATAAATTAAATTTTTCGATATTTTTGCCCATTTTGCTGAAAATTGACTTTCCTTGAAAACGGACCGTTTGTATATTAACGATTACACAAAGTAGGACAGTAAAATTGTAACATAAACCATTTTAATTCACAGAAATTTATTGAAAGTTTAATTTAACTAAGTATTTCGAGCTGATTTCGATATATAATTTAAAAAAAAGAGAGACAGAAACAATAGAAATATATTGTGAAAGAAACTACTCATTATTTGTAAATCAAAAAGCATTTATTTAGATAAATAAATGCATTACATTTAAAAATTAATTGCTTCAAAATATTCGTTCATGTTTTGCTGAAAAAACTACTTCTATTTAAGTCGCGTGCGAATGCGTTGGTTTTTTTTTTAATTTTTCTTCAAAACGAACAATTTCCTAAAATCAACCCTAGCACCAATTATAGTGCTAATCAAAACCTACAAGAGAATTAGCCAAATATGTTTTAGTTGAAAATTTCAGAGACGAGTCTGCAAGGTAGCAGACAGACACTGGGATATCATCAACTCATCATTTTCAAATCAAGTATTTCATCTACAGAAAATCTACGCAAAATGCCTCCAATTAAAGCAAAAATTATACCAGCAATTATATTTTCGTACCTGTCCGCCTTTGTGAGCCGCAATGAAAAGCGGTGGGGGCTGCATCGGCATTGGTGGTGGCGATAGAAGTGGCGTCTTCACCGGGGGGTAGAAGTTAAATTGATTGCCGTTGGTGTTGGGCGACGGCGTTGGGGTTGGCAACATCATGACATGCGATAGTTGCTGTTGATTGTCTTTGTTAAGATCGTATAATTGTTGCGGTCGCTTGGCTTGGCGACCACCTTTGTTTGAAGGGGCACGCTTTGCGCGAGGAGCGCGAGGAGAAGCCTTCTCAACACTTGGTTCAGTGCATGAGGGTGTGCTCCCAGTTACCGCAATTGCTGGAGCAGTCACAGCACTCGGCGAGGGCGGTGGTGTGGTGTTTGCCACCAGAGCAGCAGTCTCATCATTGCGTTGTTTCTGTTGCGGCTGCTGCTGTTGTTGTTGTGGCTGTTGTAATGGTTGTTGGTCCGTGTTGTGTTGATTTTGATTGTTACCATTAAACAAACGCATGTGCGTATCCACTCCAATGTTGTAAAAATAGCGCAGAGTGCCCAAGTCAGCAGGCAAATCCTCACCATTGACTTGCATCAGTCGACGCACCTCATACTGATCGTCAGAGCAGCTGTTGGAGTTGCAGTTGGGGTGACCACCGAACGGAGGCATCACTAAAGAACCTGGCATCGGTTGTGGTCCAAACATAAATGGGGAAGCCCCAAACGGTGGAGACGGAAGTTGCGGAACTGGCGGAGGTGGCGCAAACCCGCCAAAGGGCATTAGCATGCAACCATTTGATGGTATTGGTGGCCCTGGATAAATCGCAGCTGGAATCTCCTCTGGCATGGTCAACGGTGAACCGTGCCACGGAGGCGGCACTTGACCAGCTGTTGGTCGTGCTGCCATTGGCACATAGTTAACAAATTGTCCAACATGTGCTGGATGTGCTGGTAATCCCGATGATGTTCCACCTGATACCATTGGCAGTTGCGCCTCCTGTGCATGCTGAAGTTGTGACGAATTTGCGCGTGACTGAAAACGTTGCTGCTGATGCTGCTGCTGCTGCTGGCGATGCTCCCCCTCGACTGGATCATGGATTCGCTGATGCTCGGCATGATAGCTGCTGTGCATTTGTTGGAAAGTGTAGCAGGAATCCACATGCAGATACTGCATTACGTCACATTTGCTGGCCTCAAAATAGTTGCCCATGTCGAAGACCTTGCTCTTCTTCCACTTGTGCGCCTTGAGCTTGTGTCCAGACCTAGCCAGGTGAAGACGCTGCATCTGGTTCTGATAGCGGTGCGGCACCGCCCAAGGACGGAACTCATCGGGTGGCACCGGATGTAATGACTCGAAGGGCACCTGGAATATATACGTCAAAAAGGGAACACAACGGATAATTGCTGTTTAGTTATTATACTGAGCATTTGAATGTTTAAAACAAAAAAAATAAGCAAATATCGTTGTGTGTGTTTGGGTGGGGGATTGGAAGCATACCAAACAATTCTTTGCAAACTTCTCGATATAGACAACACAGTGACTTTTGTCGGCACCAATCTCTTGAATATGGCACGTATACATTCGCGGGTCAGTATCAATCAGTAGTTCCACGTAGCACTTGGCACCCACCTGAAAGATGAGGGGCAGGAGGTAGGATTTGTATATACACATTGAGACAAAATAGATTAACAATTAAGTTGCAGAATTGGAATCAATTGGGATTGGATGCGTTTTACAGGAGATATGATATCATATCAGACATGCGCAGATTACACCCTGCTGACACCTTCGATTAGCCTAAAAATGCATACCTTGAAATTGTAATCATTGGCATAGATATTATAACGCTTGGCCTCCTTGCGCATGTCGTTCCAGCTATCAAACTCAATATTACGATACATATGAGGATCCAGTGACTTGGCCACCTTATACGGAAATGGAGTGATCCCTGCGTAGCAAACAGAAAAAAATTTCAATGATTAGTCAATAAAAAAGGTTATTATTGGAACGCCAAAAGTCCGACTAATCATTCCTATTACATTCCTCTATGATGTACGAGTCCAATTGGAACAACATTTGGTCAAGTTGCATAAGACAACACAAAATGCATAAGTGAGATTGAGATCCATATAAAAAAAACAAGAAGTTTCTCAGACAGAGAGAAACAGATAACCATTGTTATATTGACTAAGCCGGACATCTTGATCAGGGACTTGATAGATACTCTTAGGGATTTCTGAAAGTTTACAAAAAAGAAAAAGAGCCGACATGAATGTTAACATATGCTCACCTTCGTCCAGCAATTGGCGCACACAAGAGTTTAGACGATGAGGACACATATACAGCATTTCTGTGCTTATGCCGGGCAGTAAGCTGTCGATCTCTGCAAGATCAAAGCGCCTGCTAGTTGCGTCTGACATCGTTGATAGAGCAACTGAACCCGTGTCTGCCGGTTGGAGTGCCATGTTGTGCTTTGGTGGCTTGGGATTGTTATGAAACTGGCACAGCTTGTAGTTCTCCAATATACACTTGGTATCATCTGGCAAATCCAGCTGAAAGGTACGACCGTCACAACAGATAAGGCGAGTTATGTAGCCTTTATCATCGATCTCCATCTCGTAGTTGTTCCAGTTGAAAGTCTGCGGATGCAACATTGTCTCAACGGCATAGCTAATGTCGGGTAATTTAAAGAGCATTTTGTAGAGGAGCTTAAACGAAATCGCTGCAAACAATTAAAGTGAGTTCGATCAGTCAAATGGATTTGTGCACTTCAATGCGAAACAACTTACATTGGCATACTGCCGCCATTTCAATGTAGTCTACAGTGTAGATAGAATCAAAGTGATACTCATTGGCGTTGAACACCCAAAAGTCGTCCTTGAACCGCTTGTCATAAGTGATTGGCGTGCCCAAATTGTACGGCTCAAACAATATAACATTCCGGCTGCAATAATCATCAAATTGGGGCACAATAGATCCAAAGGGTCGCAGTGCAGGTTTCCCCATTATAATAATAATCATCGAATTGAAATTGAAATTGCTTCTCTGGTCAGGATTGCGTTCAACTCACCGATACATGTAGCAGAGTGCGCGCAACTCGAGCACTGTTCCATAGGTCTTGGGTTTAGCCATGTCAAACATGTACGCATCAAAATCGCCACGGACATGCTGTCAAATAAAAATAATATAAAGGTGAGTATCTTGTCAGTTAACTCTTATGAAATGAAAAGGTGAGTATCTTGTAATTAATACATTTTCTCAGTTAAATCTTATCAAATAACTCGTTAAACCATCTTTGTTAATCACATACAGTGGCTCACAGCTTATTTCAATTGGCACCTTCGATTACAATAATTTAAAACAACCAAAAACAATGCCACAGCTTATTTCAACCACTTAGGCTGCGAGCACACTGGGAGCGGCGAGCGGAGCGTAACAAAACAATCACACTGCTTGTATGAAAGCGCGCACACTGCAAGCTGAGCTGATTTATCATTTTAGTTCTGAAATTATCAGCTCGTCTATAAGCTCCGCTGTAATCTCGCAGTGTGCGCGCAGCCTAAGTTCCGTTGTACGTACCTTCTCAAATATACGACGCTTCCGTGTCATAAAGCGCACACACTCCAAGCGCACCTCATAGTGCAGCATCTGGGTATCGTACATTTGCTCGGCTATAACGCGAAACAGGCACGATGCATCCCTAGCCGTATGCTTGCGGTACATGCTGCGGCTCTCCAGATATTGATCAAAGGGATCTGGAGCCTGTCGGCTGCCAGAGGTAATTGGGCGCCTCATCATCATCATAGTAATGCCGCTTCCGGGAATGTTGGGAATATGCTAAATAAGCTTTTCGAAAGACAACCAAATAATATATTAAAACAGTTAAAATATACTATAACTATAAAGTGCAAAAGTGTACTATTTTCAATATATGTAGTTAAGTTAAAACCTTTTGTTTTGATCAAATTTTCTTAAATACATACATATTTTATATTATATGTTATGTGTGCATATAAAAAATTGTAGTGAACCCATATTAGATAATCCCAACACGCGCTCATCTCTAATTTTTACTCTCCTTTCTGTCTCGCATTCTTTGCCTCTTAAATTGATCAATGCCGCCATCTTTAAATTGTTGGTCGTTCACTTTGCGCAGTTATAACCTCTATTATATCTACTCATTCGCACAAGGGCAAATGCTGCTAGTGCAACGAACGCTAGAATTGCACCGTTACATTTTTCGAATGCGTATACATTCGTGTGTATACATACGTCATACATACATACATACAATTCTGCGTCGCGACTATTTAATGTGAAAACAGACCAAGCTGTCTTTGACTTGCATAAATACATACATACATATGCAAATAAATATGTATGTATGTATATTAATGTGTGCATGTACATATTTCTTATTTATCCATTTTACAATTTGAGAAAAACGTAAAATAATAAAAAAAAAATTGCACAATAAAAACTTAGATTTCAGAGTTACATTATTCACATACATACTTACACTGAATGATCAAAAGTAAATTGATTAAACACTCGAAATTGTTGGAAAACACAAAATATCAATTTTCACTTGCCACCTTAAATCAAATGCAGCGGGGGCCTGAGGCAACACACACGTAAAGAAATTGAGCGAAGTATATGTACATGTGTGCACAGATATTTAAAAAACGAAGAAAATATTAAAAAACGAGACAAACGAGTGTTTTTTGCTGTTATCCTTTGCCCGGCACTTTTACAATATAAAGTTAATACTCTGCAGCATTCCGTGTTAATCGCGAGCTTGCACAAATCTAGCTAAATTCATTTTGAATCGACTAAAACGAAGACAAAAGTTGACTGCTATGTGAGGATCTATTGAACATCGAAAAAAAACATCGACTATCGATATACTTTAAACAAGGATGCCAGAAATTCGGCGCAACAACTGTTATTTGAAAAGCTGTACTGTTATCGCACTCTGGCAAAATGAATACATATGTTTATTTCAATTAATTGACAACAAACCGCAACAGAACTTATTATTTTCGCTTATTTTATTTGAGTTTCACAGCTTAGATTGTATTTGTGATTTGTATTTGTTTTTATAATTTGTACAACAAAAATTTACCTCTCGAAGAAAAGTATCGATACCACAGTCATCGATAGACCACCGTGCTTTCCGTCATTCAACATCGCCGGCGAAAGCGCCTTTTCGATTTTGCATGCTGTTTTTGTTGTTGTTCCTTGTGCTCGAAATGGGGTGGAAAGAGCCGCCGTCGTTGTCGTCTACGCTTTTCATGGTTGTTGTTGCTGCTTCAGTTTGAAATTGTAAGTCAATGAAGCGAGCAAACTTCAAGTTCGCGCTGTTACCGCGACTAAAGTTGTCTGGAAGAGATGTGAGTGCGCTTTTCAAAATTGTTAAATGTTGTTGTTATTTTTGTTGATTTCCTTATCTAGTAAGTGTATCTTTTTGTTTGGTGTTCAAGTGTCTATCTGTACAAGTCTCATTGTGTTGCCATTTCTCCATGCACACATTCAACGGCAATACTTTTGTTTTTAGTTTTAAAAGAAACGCGTAACATAACCAACAAAACAACAACAAACAGTCAAATGCATTTAATCATGGGTGTTTTTTTTGTGTTTTTTATTATGTATTGTATATGCATCGTCCATGAATTTACACGTGCTACCACAAACAAACAAGTATTTTTAATGCATTCGCTAAAATGCGTGGGTGGGTGATTTAAGAATTTCATGTGATTATGAAATTCAAAAATGGTTTTATGCCAGTGTCGCGACGTCGCAGTCAGCTGCAATGTGCAGTTATTTTCCCCCATGCTCCTTTTGGCCGTGTGCGGGTAAAAATCAATAAAAATAAAGAAAATAGTAAATAAAGCATTTTGCAAATTACACGTGTTTTGCTTATGTATATGTGTCTGCGTGTGTGTGTAGATAAATGACAAATCAATAAACAGTTAATCAAGTTTGTTGAACGGATGACAAATGAGACAGACAGACAGACGGACGGGCAGACAGACGGAGCATCCGCATCCTTCTACTGAGCTTCGCTTTGTTTACATACAACGTGTACATGGCGGCGGCAGCCTTGCGTTATGTGTGTGTGTGCGTGTGTGCGAGTGTATAACCCAGCAAGCCAAGTTCTGAGGGCTCGAAATTATGTGTCTGAAAAGTGCCGAACTTAAGAGCGTTTTTAGAGTAAACCAAAAAATTTTATGGTTTTCGGAACACATTCAGTGCCTTCTACGCATGGGCTCATAAAAAGCACTTCTGTCCGAGCATTTTCGGAGTTGAAGTGGGCGGATAATCGAAAATAACGGTGATGAACATAATGGAATGCAGAATCATGCGATATGCAAGACTACAAACTATTCACACACTCATTCATTTGTGCAATTAAACTTAAAAGAAAAAAAAGTGTTTGCGAAAAATTATTTGAGATTTTAAATATGTTCATGTGTTTAAGCTCCAACTTTCTTCTCATTTTGTTAATTTTGAAGACAAATATATGTAATTATATTATTAGATAACAAAAATTAATTTCGTTTTAGTCTCTTATTTAGAGCACTCATTGCAATTAAATTTGCACAAAAATATGCAGGAGCCGATTCAAGGGCCTAGAAAAGTAACTTTTATGTGTATTTTCTGAGGTTTTTATATGCTTCATTGGGAGGGTGAAGCACTTATATCTGTGTCAGAAAAGAGTCAGATTAGACTCAAAAATCTTCCACGTTAAGGCTGCGAGCACACTGGGAGCGGAGAGCGGAGCGTACAGCGCAGCTTATCAACTTGAAAAAAACAAACACACTGCTTGTATGAAAGCGCGCACACTGCAAGCTGAGCTGATTTATCATTTTAGTTCTGAAATTATCAGCTCGTTTATAAGCTCCGCTGTACGCTCCGCTTTCCGCTCCCAGTGTGCTCGCAGCCTAAGTGCGACCATTTTCATAGAAAAAAACGCCTTTTTCGAAGTACTTTTTGGGCACATTATGACGGTGAATGCTCATAAGTGTCAGAAAACGCACATATTGCTTGCTGGGTAAGTTATCTGCCATGTGCCATGTAAATACATACATACGTATGCATGTATGTACATACAGCTGTGTTCACGAAAATAGCAGTGCAGATGACCTGCACCTTTAACATCGATTAATCCTAGTATAGAGAACAATATAGGACAAAAACTTTTTATAATGGTTAAATATATTTATTTTCTCAAAACTTAACACTTTTTTTTTTTCATTCAGTCAGTATTTTTTTCATAAGGATCAAAAATAAAGAAAATCGATAATTTGCGCTGTTCATTAAAATAGCAGTGTTAAAGAAAAAACTTAAAAAATTAAACAAAACTCAATGATAAACTTAACAATATTAAAGAATATTTTGATTATGGCCTAGTATTTAGTTGCATGTCCTTTATTGGCTATTACAGCCTCGCACCTAAGCCCACGGAGCCACCCAAGTCCTGCCAACGCTTGAGCGGAACTTTCGCCCTTTTCTCTTCAACAACTTGGCAACCCTGCGACTTAGAAGTCGTGAATCAATTTGAGACATTTCATCTGATGTCCCCCCATAAGTTTCAAATGGGATTTGGGTCCGGAGACTGAGCTGGCCATGGCATTGGGTCGATCCTTTCCTGGCAATCCCGGTTTTTGGCCGGTTTGCTGGTGGATTTGGATCGCTATCCTGCTGGAATGTCCAGTTTAAGGACATATTCCAACTGGCATATGGCGGCATAACATTCCTCAATATATTGACGTACAGATTTTGGTCCATAACCCCCTAGATCATATGTGCTAAGCCCATACCGCTATGCGAAAACCAGGTCCACATTATATTTGAACTGGCCACCGTACTTAAAAGTCTTGACAGTATGATTTGGAAGATTCCCCGTATTGGGAGTCAACTGACGCACTGCCAAGAGTCTATTCTATCAAAAGAAGATCATTTGGACTCATCTGCCCAAAGGATATTACTCCATTTTGATATTAGTCAGTTTAAAGTTGGTATGGGAATTGTTTTCGCATAGCGGTATGGGCTTAGCACATATGATCTAGGGGGTTATGGACCAAAATCTGTACGTCAATATATTGAGGAATGTTATGCCGCCATATGCCAGTTGGAATATGTCCTTAAACTGGACATTCCAGCAGGATAGCGATCCAAATCCACCAGCAAACCGGCCAAAAACCGGGATTGCCAGGAAAGGATCGACCCAATGCCATGGCCAGCTCAGTCTCCGGACCCAAATCCCATTTGAAACTTATGGGGGGACATCAGATGAAATGTCTCAAATTGATTCACGACTTCTAAGTCGCAGGGTTGCCAAGTTGTTGAAGAGAAAAGGGCGAAAGTTCCGCTCAAGCGTTGGCAGGACTTGGGTGGCTCCGTGGGCTTAGGTGCGAGGCTGTAATAGCCAATAAAGGACATGCAACTAAATACTAGGCCATAATCAAAATATTCTTTAATATTGTTAAGTTTATCATTGAGTTTTGTTTAATTTTTTAAGTTTTTTCTTTAACACTGCTATTTTAATGAACAGCGCAAATTATCGATTTTCTTTATTTTTGATCCTTATGAAAAAAATACTGACTGAATGAAAAAAAAAAAGTGTTAAGTTTTGAGAAAATAAATATATTTAACCATTATAAAAAGTTTTTGTCCTATATTGTTCTCTATACTAGGATTAATCGATGTTAAAGGTGCAGGTCATCTGCACTGCTATTTTCGTGAACACAGCTGTACATACATATGTATGCATGTATGTACATACATACATATGTATGTATTAGCGGCATTTGTTGTGTTGTGTTTTTACATCAAATGAAAGCGAAATTTCTTTAATTATCTCGATATTTCCATTATATATTTTAAAAAAATGTTTTTACTCTTAAATATTTATCGTTAAATAGGTCAAGTTCATAGTGACATATCTACAAGCATATTAACACTTTTGATTGCTGTAAGTTTGAGTCTTTGCATGTCAGCTATATGCATTTGTATATTGTGTGTGTTATCTTCAATATCATCATAGTCTGTTGGTGGGTTCAAGTACTGTGTCAATGTCAAAAGCCTCCGATAGAAATTTCCCAAACTTTCGACAAGAAACCCATTCACCCACTCATATACAGACACAGACACAGGCATGCATACATATAAATATATATGTACATACACACATACTGCAAGCGACATGCGACAGTTAAGTTCTCTCTCTGTTGCTCTCTGTCTTGCTCTGTCCCCCATGTTATTGTTGCCTTCTATTATTTTTCTCTTTCCCATTCGAAATTTGCGTTTACTGTCAATTGATTAAACAAAATCATATTTGCTATTATCAACATTTGCTGTTGTTGCTGTTGTGCAACTCACGTCCTGCATATGAGGGTATCTTATCTAACTGTTATGACTATGATAAGTTAATGTTAGTGAGACAACCTGGTTGTTGCCCCGCCTCCCTTCGCCTCTCCAGTTGACATGTGTCATTCAGGCGCGACTTGGCTTTTTTTTCGCAATCACCGGTTCTGGTTCTGGTTCTAGTTTTGTGCTTTTTGTGCTTCTCTCCTCTCTCAAGACAAATTTCCTTTTTTTCTTTTATCTTTTAGTTTGCATTTGTTGTTGGCTTTCTCAGCTGCTTCTCTTTGTCGATCGGCAGCAGATTTTGTGTTTGGTTTTCAGTTGCTGTTGAACATTGAGACTTGTCGTTTCAACAGGAAAGGTAGACAGACCTTGCTCACTTTCGAGCGTAAAATGTTTGTTAGAATATCCACAATTGCTGCATCAACCGGTTTAAATGTATTCTCGACACTCGTTGTTTTTTGCGTGCGATATGTTGGTGAACAGTGCGTTACCAGAATATAAGGCTTAGTTTGTTGTGTCTGAATGTTTAATACATTTCATTTGCTTCCTATTGAAATGTGTTAGTGTGCTTAATATTTTTTCCGGAACTGTACGCCAATACGAGATAGTCTGCCCCTTTTTTTTTTGCATTACAATTAAAACGTACCTTCATACATATCTTTCTTTTGGTTTTTTTCTTTTTACATATTTTCTTTGCAAAATTTACGCCCACTTGTTGTTGTCAGTCATCGTAGTCGTCGTCCACTTCGATACCGAGGGCATCATGAAGCCGATTAGCAGCATTAACAGTGGCGGCGAAAATAGTGTGACCAGAATGCGTCGCAGGCCCATACGTAAGCTATTTATATCACTCTCACTTTATTTGCTATCCTTTTTATTTTTAGACACGTATTTACTTTTAGTTTTAGATTAATGTAGTTGCATTACAACATCTACAAATACTTTAATTTAATGCTTTGTATTTATATACATATGTATGTATATTTGTTCATTAATCATTATATAGTGCATGCTACTAAAAATATGTTGTACACACACAGACACACGTCACACAAACACTACACATCGATTCATGTAAATTAACATTATATTTTATTGCTTTTAATTTACCTGTACTTATTAATTTACATGCTTAAAAATAGGAGGTTCATCAACACCTTGCAGTTTAGCCTAGTAACATTTATTGTTGTTTACAAACATTAAGCACGCCATAATTGAAGCCGACGGCCCTCCAGTCAATGCCATTGTCGGCTATTGGCGTCGCCGTCGCTGCTGGCGCATAACGGTGCCCAGCACAGCTGTTCAAGTTACCGGCGCATGCGTGTGAGAAAGAGATATGGTTTCAAGTTTTCTTTGTTATGTATCTGCGTCATTACTGTATTTACTATTTTGAATGATTCAAGTGCATTGAGGGCTCTGCGATTCATTTGCGCTCTCGCTCTCTCAAGGGGTTACACGCGCACTAGTCGCACGCACACAAAACTTAGGTGCGATTTCAACTTTTAAGATAGTTTACAAATTTTAATTAAATTATTTTTATTTAAATCTCGATCTGATTATCGGCAAAAATATTGAAGTTGGAGAACTAATCTAGAGCCGAATTTCGTTGATTTTAAGTTTTTATTTTCACATATGAAATTAGAGATGACAGTCCAGACAAATATTTCTCAAAATAATGCATTGCTCAACTAAACCGGATGTTCCACAGCAGCGTTGGGCACGCATGGGCTCCGGGAGCTAGCGACTGCTCCGAACTTTATATCTGCTAATTCGGCGCCGTGAATTCGCACAAAAGACTTGCTACCAAGTAGGTAGATTCTAATAGGGTTGTTGTAGTTTTTTTTTTGTATAGTTGGAGTTGGGAGTTTTGGAGATTGGATTGCGTGAGTCCTGCCGTCAATAAGTGTTCTTCATAGATATGCAATGATCACATAGTTTTAAAAAAGAAATGTTTTTGTTACAGAGTTTTACAAGTGTCTTATATATTTGAAACGCACCTTACAAAAACCGTAAATAACGCTGCTCACTTATAAATATCTTAAGCATTTGAGATGTTTGCTTCGTAACATTTTGTGACGCCAATGATTTGCTGATTGTATCAGTGTTTGTTTTAACTCCCTAAAACACTTTGTAGGCAATACGTTAATTAAACATTAATAAAAATGATTATATGGCACCTAATAAAGCAATAAGTGATTCTTCGTAATCGTTAAATGTCAAAATCTTAAGATTCAATTATTATTTTCTCAATATACTTGTTTTATTTTCAACGAATTGTTATTAATGTGATAAATGAATCGAATTTCAATGCATTTTTATTCAGCTTCAGCTAAATTCAAATTTAAATGTCAAAGACTATTCACGTTGCTTTCACTCAGGGTCCGCCATCTAAATTGTGACCAAATCAATTCGTTGAGCTAATTCAATATACTTTCTGCTCAAAATTGCAGTAGATAGCATCGTTTGTGTGAATTAGACTTTACGATATGTCAAAGGTCCCCAAGTCTGTTCCATGAGTTTTGGTATAAAACAATAAAGTCGAGCAAAGAGTTTGTTTAAAATTTTGTTTCCCAACATAATTTCTTGTGATAACGCACATCAATTTCTACGAAAAACCTATGGCGATAATACTCTATCACGTGCAGGTGCATTTAAGGCGGAACCTCCTTTAGCGGGTCCAAAAAATCGATTTCTTGGAAATAATTTTATTGGATTGTATAACTCGTTAAGAATATGCTCTAAATATTTCAAGTCGATATCTGCAGTATTTACGAAGTTATGTGAGTTTGAGCCGGACGGGCCGGGAGGCGTACTTTGACGCTCCAAAACTTAAAAGGAGCTTTTCTCAAAATACCTTTTTTCGGTTTTGCGTACAAAATTGAGAAAGCTGTACTGAACCGATCAGGCTTTGTGACGGCTCATTTTATAAATAATTAAATTTGCCTCTATATGACATGGAGTTTAAGAAAAATGTTTCATTCTTTTTTTTTCGTGCTTTCAAGTCATTTTTTTAGCGAAAAAAACAAAGTTAAATTTTCAACTTTGAAAAAAAAAAATTGAATTTCAAGATTTCGAGCTTGGTTTTTGTTTTGGCTTAGACCACAATTAAGGACTCTACAGTGTACACAATGGAGACACTCCAAAGGCGAGACGATAAGTGGATCGTTCGTTTACACAGTAAAAGTGTTTATTATTATTGAAAAAATTGTGTTGAAAAAATTAATGTATACCTATTAAATATGTATTAAACTGTGATAAAAGTCTCAAAACGATTCGAGAAAATAGTAAAAATTACGTATTTTTCGACCGTGTAGAGGAGGTTCCTCCTTAAGTGGAATAAATAGTTTAAAGATGGACCTAAATCAGTGGAGAATCGATGAAGTGAAGGCAATGCTGCTTGGACGACACAAAGGGAGTTTTCTGCTTTTTTAATTGGAATTCATTCGATATTTGGAATTTTTTTAAATTCGAGAAAATACTATCCCTAGATTTCTGAATTTCTGGCGCTCAAACGATACTAAATGTTTCTTTGGTGAAATGGTGTTTTCACTTTGGGCTCCCTTTGCAATGGTTTATCTGAATGGTTTTAAAATCCGGAAAAGCTAGATGATCTCCTGGACATCAGATATTCTTCCATTTATTTTCTCGAATTTTTGTATTTCAGTTGTCAAACGATTTTGTAAACAAATCATAAATGTTTTGTAAATGCTAAATGCAAATGCTATGATAAAAGGACAAACAGCTTCATACTTATCGATAGCTCCTATATTTTTATAAAATGTACACTAGTGAGGAAAGGGCATTAGTTTGTCATAACGTAAGTTCTGGTTCACACGAGCGTTGCTGTCTACTTCAATTTTGAGCAGAAGGTGTTTGCTACAAGCAACAAAATGCTATTAGCATACTATAATATTGTATTCTTTGGGAGAATGCTTATAAAAGTAAGGAATATGTCATTGAAAGTTCCCACCCACAATGCTTAATGTGAGATGAGACAGTATGGAAATGAAACAAGAAAATTGGGCCAAGCTGTTGATCTTGAATTTATTCGCAGTGGTTTTCTCACCTGTTTGCCTCTGGTTATGCTCTTCTTTAATTTAAAGTCAAATGACTGTGTCGGTTACCTGTTTGGATGCGGGCCAGTTGACATTTCGACAGAGCAGTTTGGCTTTTTGACGCTCAGCTCAGTTCAGCTGTTGACAGTTAGCCAGTTGGCCTGCTTATCGTTAACGTGTACGAGTATATTTGCATCCAGTAAGACACAAGATGTGTGTATAAGTAATAATAAGTAAAATATTTGAGAAAATATTGAGAACGGGAGAGAGAGAGTAAAACCCATGTGTGCGTGAGCAATAGATTAAACAGTAGCTGCCCAACAACATTAAAAATACATTTTAATTTTTTGTTGAGCACCGTGAACAACTTAAACTTAGTCTACAATAAATTAGCGCAGATAGCGCCACATAGACAACGTTAGCGGATAAAGTAACTTTTGTTTTATTTTTTTTTAAACTTCTTTGGTGCTGGTTAAAATGTGGTAACACTCTCGACTGATTATTCAAAATAAGCGCGTCTCGTCCAACAAACCCTTGACCCCCCACAACCACGGCTTTCCGACTGGTTGCCATGGAAAAGCTACTTCAATGTGATGTGCGGATATTGGGGAGCCGTGTCCGCAGACGTGACAACAACAATTACGACTATGCCCCACTCCTGAACAGTGACGATAATGCCAGCGATGTGGAGAGCGAGGCAGGTACGTTCCGAAAATCCAAGTGACAATGCCACATGCCATGGTATTAAATAAAAGTACAACTTACATTGTCTTGGGGTATGTGCGTACTATGTACAAACTTATCCGGCTAAACATGTTAGAACAAACATTAATTGATACATACATATGTACATCTGTATGTGTTGTCTATTTTGACAATAAAATCTCCTCGATTTCTAGTTCACAACAACACTCAAAAGTGAGCTTAATTTTTTTTTTTTTTGGAAACTTTGATCTCGTCATGTCGCACTTTTTCCTGTTTCTTATCGTTTAAAGCAGCTGTGGGCACGATATCTGAATTTGTTAACAGCCGCTGGCTCCCGGAGCTATTGCGTGCCCACCGTTGGTTTAAAAATAACTATCCATTAATATAGTCAATACATACATATGTATGAAGCTAGCCTTATTGATTTAGTGAGTTGACTTGAGCAGGAACATTTGATTCCGGAGAAGCGAAGGTATCTTCAAGTTATCCAACAGATACGCATCCTAAAGTAATGTGTGATATAAGATTGCAAAAAGTCAAAGGGGCACACGAAAAGCCATACGGTGAAATGGTGAAGTACTTAAAATTCAATATTTAAACAAGTGCTTACCAGTTTAAAATTTTGAGTATAAATTCCCAACAGGGTAATTCCCTAATGTTGAATGCGAAATTCGTACGCATTCAAAATGAAATGAAACATGCCAAACCATTATTTTGTTGTGACAAAATTGGAAACTTATTGATTAGCACTATAATCGGTGCTATGGTTGATTTTGGGAAATTTAAAAAAAATGTTTTTTGTTGGATCTAAAAATATTAAGTACTTTTTTAAATTTGATTTGAATACTTGAATACATTTTTGGAAGCAAATTTCCCAAGATGCGAGTTTTTGATCAATTTTACGTTTTTGGCCTCTGTTGACATTTCTGTGGAAATGCCCATATGCATAAGGAACGCAAGTTCATGCCATTTTAAGCAGCATATTCAAAATCCAATTTTTTTCAGTTTTGAATGCCTTCGTGAATCTCCCTTATAAATCAGATCTGAGTATAGGGCACTTTCTAGTCGAGTCCGGATCTTCTTTTAAAATTGACTTTAGACAAAAATAATTGAAAATATACAAAGTACTCTCGGTAAATTAAGATCATCATTTGTTTTATTCTTAAATCTAACTTTGCGTGCCTTTCGAAAAAAAAACTAGTGAATTGATGTTTTTGATGTATGATGTGAACCCTTTGGGGCATTTAATTATTAAATCTCTTTTCGTTAATTACCAAATACGTCATAATATCCGTAACAGCTGTTAACCAAATTGTTTTTTAGATTGTTTCCTAAGACATTTGAGCACTTCTCTCAATCAAAACGCAAAATGTAAACAAATACAGTTGAACTTCAACTAACTCCAACTTCTATAACTCGAATTTCTCTCTAACTCGAGCCAAATGACTGGCAGTAAAATTAATAAAATTAAGAAAAGGACTCTATATGTCGAATATCTCCATAACTCGAACCCTTTCTTTGGATAATGGTGATTCGAGTTAGGGTAGTTCGACTGTAAATTCGTTCAAGAAGTCGACTTTCAGTTTTATATAGTGAGCGAATATTTTTGTACAAAAGATTATCTTATCTTATTCATGTTTTATGGATTACTTTATAATACTTAGGCTGTTAAGTTTAAACCAAATTTATAAAATTTGTGGCTCTGAAAAATTTAAGAAAGCATACTTTTGGGCATATTTAAATTACAATTTCACGCATATTATCAATGCGTCTTTTGCACTTTAAGTACGACTGCTGGAAGTTAGGACATAGTTTGACTGTAATTACTGAGCTGGATATTTCTCGACTTTAAAATGCACATACATAAATAAATTTGGAGTGTGTAAGGCCCATGCCTTAATCCGTAATAATAAAATAATAGAAATACAAAATACAAGAAATAAAAAAAAGGCTTTGCCACATCGAAGATTTAGTATCGCTTCCTATGATTAAAAATTACAAAGTTGATTTGTAGAAAGGATTGATTCAAAACTTTCCTTAAGCCATTAAGTACCCATTGAATATTTTGAATTTTGCAGTCACTGCAAGAATTGTGTAGAGAAACTTTTAGCATCAAAACATTTATTGTTTGAGACCGAGGAAAAATTTAAAAATTTTACAAAAATTCAAAAGTTTCAAGGGGTACTTAAATAACGTTTTGTATCAAACTTTACATAAAGTAAGTTGAAATTATGAGTAGATTTATCTTTAGTTTTGACAAAATACTTTATCCAACGACTGTATGTTGATCGGTCTCTAGCAGTATATAATGCAATATTGGCGAAATAATCGATAAATTAACTACTTTATAATAAATAAATTAATGTGTAAATTGTTTAAAAAAGTATCAAAAAGAAAATTTTAGAAGGCGTGAGCTTTAAATCTAGCTTAACCCATTTTCTGCCGCTGTTCGACGAGTCGAACAGCAAAATTTGTAATTTTCAGAGCAATTTTTTTATGTAAATCAATGTGTTCAACTCCAAATGGAAAATTAGAAAATCCAGAAAATGTTTACTCTGGTCATTCCATATTTAAAAAATAAAAATTTAATTTTAAAAAATATTTAAGTTTTAAAAAAAGGTGAATTTTAAATTTAATTTTTAACCTTAAATTTGATTTAAGAAGGTTCAAATTAGCCTAGAAAAGTGGTTTTTAATGAAAAACACACTACTTTTTGTATCGCGGCATAAAATGGGTTAAATATGTCGACACTTTTTACTTATTTTGTAATTTTTTACCTGTTAATAAATGATTTTGTCAGACCATATAGAATTCGGCTTGAATTTGTGTATCTTTTGATTCTATTGCTTTTTTTTATTGCCGTTAATATCATCATTAAGATATTATTTTTTTAATCTAATTTATGGTTAATTTTCATTGTTTTTGTACACACATCAGTTAAATTGGATGTCTTAACTGCGCATATAGCAGACCATGAGCCGCCCGTCAATATTGCGGGCAAAATTCTGAGTTATCAGGTGACGAAAGCGAGTCATCGGCAGCAGCTCGTTATGGGTTGTTGATGTTGTTGAAAAACATTTTCCTTGAATTTCTTTTTATTGACATTGCGCCCGGTTGTTGTCCGCCCGCGCTCTTATGATTCTGATTACGGCCGGAGCTGATAACACGGTTAATTTTCAGACAATGACAGAGAAAACTTCTGAGGAAGACCTAATTAAGACGCAATGAAACTCTCATAAAAGTTGTATTTTTTTTTTTTATCAAAAGTTAATATGAACTCCAATTTTATTATAGTAAGTTGTAAAATATAAAATGATTCAATACTTTCTTTCTGTACTTACGCCTATTTAACGACACTCCGATATCTGTTAATTGCTGGCGCCAACAAAAGTTGATTAGGAATAATGATATAGACCAGTATTCAATGCTTAGTTGTCCTAGGTTTTAACTAACTCTAGTTTATAGAGCAATATAGATATCAGTGGATTGTTTCGAGACCTAGGTAAACAAATGAAAGTTTTAAATTCAATATTACGCATTCGCGTTGTTTGCGCAAACTATATTAACAAAATTTACCTTTTTTATTGTATCAATAAGAATAACTCATCGGGGAATTATAAGAGTTTAATGCCCCGATGAGTCATTCTTAAACTCATCTATGTGAAGCGTACTTGTTTTCAACATCAACCTAAATGTGGATTTCGAATTGGAATTTCAGGAAATTGCTTGAATTATTTGATCTTATTTTTCAAAAAAGTACCAACATTAAGCAATGATCGCTGATATCGCGTTATTGATAATGTAATGACGGGAAGTAATATATGGAAATTAGATAAAAGAGAGCTGTCAACTTTGTATGTATAACATGTTCTATAATAATTTGATGTTGCTAGGAAATCAGATTTTTGGACTCGTTAACACTGTGGGAATCCATTGTAATTGTTGTTGTCATCTAATTGTGTATGGGGTTCGTCTATTTATTTACTTGACAACACTGAAGGCCCAGCGACAAGGTCATCATTGGATTATCGCACTATGGAGAAAAGATATAGATTTTTGGACATTAATTTAAAAAATTTATTTGCATATAATACATATACAGTCGAACTTCCCTAACTCGAATCACCATTATCCAAAGAAAAGATTCGAGTTATGGAGATATTCGACTTAAAGAGTTCTTTTTCCTTAGTTTATTAATTTTGCTGCCACTCATTTAGTTCGAGTTAGAGAGAATTTCGAGTTATAGAAGTTAGAGTTATGGAAGTTCAACTGTAATTAAAATAATATAAAAAAAAAACAAAAAAATGTATACAAATAAATACCGATAGCTACGGCCAATCTGAGATATTAAACTAAAACATTTTGGGTATGTTTATTGATAAAAACTAAGATTAATTTGTTCTTCGACTATAAAAAGAAAAAATTGTTAGTTTTGTAGAACATCTATAAAAAAAAAATTATCCAGCTAACAATTGTATCACAAAGCTCATATAACTAATGTTGGTAGCTCAAAATACATATGTACATATTACTATAATATCTGACCAACAAGTTTAGTCACAAAATCCGAAATATAATACGTGTAATTAACCTACAGTGTATGCATATGTATATTTTTATCATTTGCGATGAGATGAAATAATTTTTCGAAACTTTCTTTAATAATCATAACCATCATTATATCTTATGCTCTCATAAAGGGCCTATTTGGTCATAGTCCAATGTAAGCAAACAATTACATTTGTTAACTTATCCCCAACTATTTGTACACCAATGTACTCGTATCTGCATCTACGATCATGTGTCGTTATCGGTATCGGTATCTGTATCTGTATCTGTAGCTGTGCGCTAGTGTATTTGTGTATCTAAGCTGTCGCTTCACATACTAATTATGCCAAATGACGCGTGTCGATTGTCGGGCTCTTCAATTATATGCGAGCACGAAGGTATGGGTACAATCATTTTATTAACTGGTTTATTGACGAATCATTGCAATTTACAAACACAAACATACAACTGCACGCACAAAAACAAACACCTATGGGTACTCAAAATGCTATCGACGTGATAAGAATATCGTGCAGCGGCCGTTGGGATTTCCAAAAGCTTTGACTGAGAAGAATGACGCCATGAATAAGGTGCTCTACATGAGGCTTATATGTATATGCATAAGAATAAGAATTGTTTTGATTAATTCTGGTTTAGGTGAATTGGCGATAAGATTTTTTTGTAAATAACTACGCCAAGGTAGTGACCATGAACAAGTGTGCCTATCTGCCATCAACTTCATATCAAGATCGAACATTTCGCACGGTTAAGTCGGAAAGCAGAATGAAAGGCAGTCAATTCGAATTTGGGATACCCTGTAATCCATAATGCGGTCGACATTTTTAATCTGAAAACGTACGTATCTAGAACGTACGTATATTAAACCTTTAGATCAAATCAACCGCACAATAAAACGACGTTTTGCAATATTTTATCTGCAATATTTGAGTCCAGCCAAATTTAGTTGAGATCAGATAACTAACCTTTAATTAACCTTTTCTTGGCATTGCGCAGGGTCGGATGTCGGAGATGCTTCCTTCTCCCTGTTACATGGATTGCAACGAATACAATATCCCCTTTTACGTATTTTTTAAGTAACAGGAATAATAACTTATATAATATCTTAAAAAAAAACCTCTTTTACGTCTAGTGACGAAAACATTTGAATGACCCAAAATTTCTGATATCCAATTTTGTGACGAATAATATTAAGTTTTACAAATAATTAATAAAAATAATATGTTGGAACTCGGCAAATTACGCTAAAATGTCTCAACTCTTTATACCAAATAAAACCCACTGTTTTGCGCAGTGCCGAATGCAAAAATATTTTTTTTATTATATTATTTATTATCATTCTATCAAAGAGATGTTGCGATAAAAAGTGCTTGTCAGAAATTCTACGTGAGACTTGATGAGTACATAAATTGAATGGGTATGGGAATGGTATGGGTTGGCCTTTTTCGTGCAGATGGTATCACTTGAGGACTAACTCGAGAGCAGCACTTACATAACTATTGTAATATAATATGTTTATCTGTTATATCTCAAGTGACTTGGTATGATTGGATCGCTAAAATCAAAATAAGTATAAGGAAAATAGAACTAACATTTGGATTTAGTTTCTTTTTGCGTCAGCATCGCACTCAAGTTTTGAGTTCAATACAGTTTGTGAGTACTTATGGTGAATATAGCGTATTTTCTATGTAATAATACTCATGCTCATCAGCAATCCGATAACGATTATCTTTAATATATTTTCGTACAAATTTTGGTCTGTTTTTAATCAAAACTGTTTGGTATGGTCTCATTTGGGCCTTAGTAATCATGTTGACACTTTAAGACTATTCTCGGAACAACCAACCACTCTCATAAATGTTATGATAATCACATTTATAGCACTTGACCAGGCGATAAAACATCGATAATCACATGAAGAAATATTTTATGCTTCTCGCAATGCGTTACTATTCAAGGTTAATACTTCAAGTATTCTTATTATAAACATTACAAATTTGTGGAGTAATGGGAAATTGGTTTTCGGTTACAGGCTACTGGTTTTTAATGTTTTCGTTTTGAGTTTTGTCAATTCGGTTAAAAAAATTCTAATAACTCTTCCAAAAACAAGTGCCAAGTGTAAATACCAAATTGTTTAATTTGAATTTATAATCGTAACAATATAAATATATTTTTTTAATTGGTAGCTTGTCATGAAATTCCAGCACAATAATAAACTTAATGCATACTTCGAATAATTTATATATTTAAATAAACATCGTTCGTTACAAAATTGAATGTCAGAAATTTTGGGGCTTAAAATGCTTTTGTCATAAGACTTTTATCTTATGTAGAGTTTTTTTTAGAAAATGTTTGCAATGTTTGTCAAACAATTAAAAACGCTAAGGTCGAGTCCCCCCGTTACTCAATATATTTCTTTAATTAATGAATTATAAACTTCAACCATTTTTTTTTTTTGCGAACATGAATTAGGACCGGTACTTAAGAAATATTGTGTTGATAACAACATGACGAATTTAGCGGTTTTAACGTTTTCGCGCTAAACTATTAACAATGCCCGATATTTTTAAGACAAACTATGTTTTACTTTTATCTTGCTGAGGTTATCAGAATATTTTGATACTTATATTTTTGAAAGGAATAATCCTTTTGGACGCATATTAGATAGAAGGAGTTTCCTGTCCGTAGGAAATGCTGGCAAATGATTGAAAGATCGGGAAAATTTATATGTCATAAATAATGAATATAATTAACTTTTGAAGCGCTAAACAAATCCCTGCGACCAGCTTTCTATTTCGCTTTATATTTCGATTTATATTTCAAAACTACGTGAATTTAGAGGTGTTGTTGGAGTCTGCTTTCGTCACTAGCGTGGACTGGGTGATAAGTCATCAGGTTTCAATATAAGATTTGGCATGTCACGATCAGATTTGTTGGGATTTCTATGGATTTTTTTTTTTTTTTGCCAAGATTTTCTGACCATTTCCCAGCGTTAATACAGCATAATATGACATTGACACACGATTATACATTTCGTCATGTAATTGTTTTGACAAACTTAAAAATTCACATATTGTAATTTGCAAAAAAACGTAGTCTTAACTTTTTTTCTTATAGTATTACAGTTGTTTATGGTTATAAGAAAAGTTAAATAAAAATTAATGAGATGAATTTTTGAAATATAATATACCAAACTTTCTATGCATCTAAACAATCTTATGTAAAAATAGTTTAAAAGCAAGTAATATTAAAATTTGTAATTATTAAAATTTAAATATAATTGTTAAAATTAATTATAAGTTATTTAAAAAAAAATTGTTATACCAATCATAGTATTAAATCTATTGTATTATGTTGCGACTAGTGCAATAATCATAAGTTCCTAACAACTTGTTAAATAAATAAATAAAATTATAATATTAATATGTGAAATTTGTATTTTGTCGAAACCATTTCTTGACTAACTGAATAGATAGATAGATATTTGTTAGTACAATTCAAACGTTTTAAGTATAACTGCGGACATGTGCAATCAATATTAGTTGCCGGCTAACCGATTAGATTGTCAATAGAAAGTGACAGGCGCGACGTTGATTGGCACTTCAACTCGAGTGGAAGGGCCCGTTAAATGCCAGTTGTGGTGTGGCTATTCTCGATGATCCTGAGTTTGAATGAACTTTACACACAGAGCAGCATGCCAGCATACAGCAAACATATGTTATTTCAATTGTAAGCTTTTTCAAAGTACAATTAAGTGCATTACATGTGTTTAATTGCCTTGAGCAGGAGGAGGTGGAGGTGCTTACGACGACAACGACGTCAACGTTGTAATAATTCCATATGGCAATTTCACCTGCTAATTTGATGTATAGCGTGTGCATAAGAATCGACTATATGTACATATATACAGCGGATCGGAACCACTTGGCTTTAAATCGAACCGATTGCGCAGTTGCAAGTTCAAGTTTAAGGTTTTGATCAAAACGGGGGAAAAGGGGTTTAAGTATGTGGCATTTGCATGGCGAGACCCCAAATAGACAAAAAAAAAATAAAAATAAACAAAAAACAACACAATTGATCGTTGATGGAAACACATTTGATTGGCGGCAGTTGATTGAACATTATCCAACAATTTGATTGAACGTCTTTTCTCTTTTCCTCCCTCCCTCGCTATGATATGAACGATCCGATCCGATCCGTCAGTTCGTCAATTGTCTGACGATAAACAAATAGTACGAGTAAATGCAATACAATTCGTTCAAGTAATTCACTTAAAAGTTGCCACCGCCATCTCCACCCACTCCAACACGTACCAAATGAAACGTACAACGTGTAAGTCCCCGCCTCTCAAAGGCTTCTGTTTTTTACCTGACTACCTGACTACCCCCCACCCAACTATGATGAGACTGAACTGAGAAGTCGTAGTCGGTTCGTCTGATAAGCGTCAATATAATACGTACTACAAGTTGCTTTTGCCAATTTCCCAACTTATCCGCCTTTGTTCGTTATTAAAAAAGTACATACGATTGCCAGGCAGATCTCCTATCATAATTATCAGTAGCACGAAAAGTCCCCTAGTCAGGTTATTTTCGCTATGCTCAGATATTGTAGATACTTCCTATAAGTATTTGAGTCATTGAGTGTGTTTGTCTGTCTTTATGCAGAGAACCTCACCTACAAGTATTTATTATATTATACGTAGTATGCTGTTGGTTTCTGTAGAATTTCTTGTTTTATTTTCCGGACAACAAACTTATGACAAAGCCTTCCCAAATTTGATGTTGTGGGTTTTTCCTTAGCAAATAAATATGGTTACGATTAAAACAAAACGGCTTGTTTAATTTGTTTTATCGCTATATCCACACAAATGTTGCAAATCATAATTGTTGAGTATGATGAATATTAATTTAAAACGTATCAAAGTCAAGTATTTATTTTTATCTTATCTTATTTGCCTTTTAACTAATTGTTAGTTCACTAAAAAATCTTTGTAAATCAATAATCCTAATGTATTTGTCTCTGCTCTCGTGCGACTTTTAAGCTATGTTTATGCACGCAATAAAAAAGTTCGTGTGTTTGGGTCAACAAATAACTTCCAATCAGTTTAATTTGTTTTCGATATGAATCGTAAATGGATTTTTAACTGTACACTAGGATAACCCAATGAAAACTATTTCATGCGGAATAAACTATATTTGTTACAAATAATAATTTTGATAACATTCACAACTTTACAATTATTATCGTGATAGATTGCATTATAATGCAGAACTAATAGCGGTATTCAACAGGTAATTTTGTTCGTCAGCTGCTGAATATTTTCAAAAATCATAATCTTACAATTTTGTACAAATAGTGTAATACTGATACTGATTTCTTTCTGCGAACGTTGATTATTACATTTTAACAAACTTGAAATTAGTAGCAAACTGTCGTAACAGGTGCTCAATACTGATATAGAGAAGTAAAGGAGCGATTACTGATCCCTATTATCGGCTGAATGGCCCTAATGTACGAGTATCCAAAGCAGCGATGGGCACACATGGGCTCCGGGAGCTAGTGGCTGCACCCGAATTCAGATTTCGTGCCCACCGCTGATCCAAAGTGTTAACATCAAATCGAACACCTTCATAATTGATTAATCATTTTAGGCATCCCATAATTAGACACAAATTGTTTGGTCGCTTGTTTGTGTTGATCTTATTGATTACTTTATTGTCGTTCCCATTTATTTAAAAATATTTATTTATGGCTATTCTTGTCGGCACTTTACAATTTCGCTGAGTGGCTCCTTCAATCTTCAATCCACAATTCCCGCCAAATTCAAGCAACTTCAACGTCCACTCTTGTTTCGCAATTACCATCCACAGTAAATAAAATCAAATGAAATGAATGATACAACAAACTTTTAACAACTTAGCGCTACATCCTGCACCCAATCCATTCTATTAATGACTTGGAGTACAAACAACAACAACAACAACAACAAAAACTTTAAAATATATTTAAATAAAAAAAAAAGTTTACTCACTTATTAATTAAAGCCGCGGGCCTTACAATGCGCAAGCGAGATGGCTAGAGAAATGGTCAAATCGTTAATGTTTTTGGACCTACGCGTTTTGTATCCAATTATCCGGATGCGAGCAAACCAGTTTTTTTGTTTTTTCTTTTTTGTTTGGCAACGAACATGTCGATTATTGTCGATTGTTGTAGTATTCATTGTATGCTTTGTGAATGTACTCTCGGGTATCTATAGATTGTTTATAACAATATGCTAAATTCAATTGCTGAGGGCATAGAGTGCGTCGCAGTAGTGCGTCATTTTTTGACCCAAAATCTAAAATGCTTTTCGTGTTTTTTCTCACATTCCAAACTTTCAAATGAGGTTTCATCATATACTGCACAATAATAAATAGAACAATAATAAATCATCTCTGGATTTTGATGTTGTCAACTGTTTAGCAAAGTATTTACGTATAGTTTTTGCAATATAAAATGTGTATAAAAAATAACCTTAACTTGTGTTGCATATTTGCCTAATATGAGGATCGTGCCGGATTATACTTATGGGTTATATGGAAATGCTCTCTCACTATCAATTGATGTAAATTACGTCCTTATTACGACAGAGAGAAAGAAGGAAAGAAAGAGAGAGAGAGAGATGATATTGTAGAATATCGGTTTTTAATTATCGTCGATTTGTGCGACTTAAACGTTTCACGGTGGTCGTAACTTTTTAGCATCACTCATACGCCCCATGTGTGCTGCCCTACGAAAGCTGACAATTAATAATGAGTAATGAGCCAACTAACTGTCAAAAATGATGATTGCCAGCCGAACGTTACCGAGTCGATAGATCGTCAACGTTGTTCGTTCTAACGGTGCAAACGAAGCTCCATGACGTCGGCGTTGCGTTGACGCCAACGTCAACGCCTCAGTTGACGCTGCCGTTGACGCAGCCGCTGCACAGTGGTTCCGCCCATAGGCCAAAAATCAAAACAAACGAGCCGAAAATATTTTCACAAAATGAAAACAGTCTTCATATTTTGAAAATCGGTTTTCGCTAGAAATCTAACGGGACTTTCTGAAAATAGAACTAAAAGCTAGTCAAATATTTCAATGCAAAAGCGCACTTCAAAATTGGTCGATCTTAGATATTGTATTTATTTGAAATAGATTTTAAAGTTCAAGGTATTTATTACATTTTCTAAAATTAATAATAACTCATTGCTTTGCAATTTATGTTTTATCTAACCTATTTCTTTGTACCGTTTTTGTACGTTTTTAATTTGTTTACCCTAAGTTATAGTTATGTTCCCCCCAAATTCTATAAATGAATACTTTTCCAGTGTACTTGTATGACTGTTAAGCTAATAAGTCCGTTAAGATTAGCTACGGAAATTTGCGAATGTGCTTTTAATCGTTAATTTACTAACAGACCGTCATTTTTTTAAGGTCGCCTGTTCATTGTGTTGTATCTTTGTTTACGTCTTACGGAGGAGTTTATCAACTAATCATGTTCAGCGTTTAAGCATGTTTTTTTTTTTTTTAAATATACGGGGCTGCCACAGAAATCGCTTTCGCTTGAACTTCACTTGAATTTGTATGAAAATTAAATGAAATTCACGCGAATGCGATTTCTGTAGCACCCCTGATATTCTAAAAGCCTTATAGAAACTTGTAGCACTCTACGACCATTAGAAGTATGGCCGCGCCTCCATATAAGCGGAACCACTGTACGCTGGCAGCATTTTCATTCATTGATCTTGTCATTTGTTGATTTCTTTGGCTTTGGCTTTGGTTTCGGCTATCATCAACTGAACTTGATTTCTATTGATAACAAGTTGTGAGCAATGACGACTGCGTTATCGACGCTGCTCTTCTGCTCTGCCGTCGAGCAAGTTTTGGATAGCTGCTTATCAACAGCCAATGCCGCTGCCTCGAAGTCCAAGTGCCTCGGGCCGGGCCGGGAGGCTCGCAGTTTTAGCCATCTACTGCTGACTGCACCGCCCGTCGGAGGTTTAGTCTGTCGCTTGGCTTATTGATTCGACCAGAGATCGACGATACTCAACACAACGCGTCCGCTCACCGGTCGCTCAAATCGCCGTTGCCGTCGCTGTCGCCGTTGGCGTCTACGTCGGCGTCGCTGCGACGCTAAATGAAACGCTTTGACGCGTTATAATAACAACTGTTTGCCGTCTTTGGACATTCAGTGTACGATATCCCGGCGTACGGTTCAGACTACGTCGACAGAGAGAGAGAGATAGACAGAGAGAGAAAGATCAAAAACAACAACAATAATATATATTAAAAAAAAAAAAACAACGAAATTAAAAACAAAACAAAAATTACAGAACTCTTACATACGAAAGACGCACGGCAAACCCTTTTGTCACTAGTAAAATTGTGTTTTTTGTTGTTTTTGTTTGTGCTAAAAAAGAAAACAGATAAATAAATAAAAATAAAAAATATCTACAAGTGCCGAAATTTTGTACAACTTCTGAAATAATTTAATTAGCCCAGCGTCCTCGAAAGTTTAAAGTGACTGCGAAGTGAGTGTTATATTGGTTTAACAAAAAAATAATCAAATAATAAGTAAAAACACGAAGCAAATAGGAAATTCAAGCACTGCAACAACAGTTAAAAATTGTAACTGGCGGTAAAAAATCAGACGGAAATCAATGGAAAATAGCACACTTGACGCATAATTGGCAATGTGAAATAGGGTTACAGCGTAATACTGCCAACCAGGTTAATAACAACTGAACTGGCCACATCTGTTGCCAGCCATACTTCAACAAAAGAATGGGAATATTTAAAAAAAAAATTACTTACTTATGCAGCGAATTAAATTAATAACTTTGCACATTAATTAAGAGCTAGGTGCTAAGTATCTTTGTTAAAAAAAAAAAAAACTACAAATAACCTTTTCTTCTCTTTTATCTCCAAGACGGCTTGCAGTTGACCTTGCCCCAAGTAATCCGAGTAGATAATATGAATTTCCTAATCGTTGCCGTTTTTTTGTTCACAGTTCTCCATTCTTCGTTTATTCAACTCGAGGGGTTATTAATTATGGATTATGGAATTTTCTGCCCATTACCATTAGTTAATAACCGCATTCTATCGATCCGTCTTGATAATATATTTCGTTTTTTTTGCGGACGATCTTCAGTGCTTACAGCCAGGTCTAAGCTCAACTTCATGACTGAATGTGACCTTAAAATTGCAACTTGAACTTGTAAAAACATAAAAAAGCAATTCTTAACTTCTATAAATAAATGTAAAAACTGTGAAAAAAAAACGAGTGGCCGCAGGCATTTCGCATGCAATAAATAAAAATACAATAAGAAATATATACAAGTACATAAAAAAAGCAATTAAAATGCTCAGTGGTAACATTTAACATAATACAGTTCACTGAGTACTTCAACAAACATTTCGTAGTTGCTAAAAAAAAAAAAATAAAATAAATTATTAATTATACAATTTTAAAATGCAACCTTAACATTCGGATTGTTTTTTTTTTTTTATTGTGGACGGGCCCTGCCCTTTAGCGTATCCAAATTGAAATCAAAGTGAAACAAAACCAACCAAGCCAAAAACAAAATAAGCCCCAACCCAGAGCCAAACTCAGGCCAAATGAAACAAAAGGCAAGGCAACACCAAAGGAAAAAATAAAGCTTTTAATTAATGCATAGTTAATATTAATTTGCCCAAGATATAAATAAAATAAAAAAGAAAAAAAAAAACGAAAAGCAATACAATATACAAATAATAATAATAATTAATTTATGTTGCTGGCATTTCGTTTTCACGGCCAAATTGCATTCGAGTCGAATAGTTGGCAGTGGGGGTTGCCTTATTTTATGCATAACCATAACTATAACCATAGTCGGTGGATCGTTGAATCGTTGGGGTCGTTCAAGCCCCCCATCATACTGTGAGCTGTTACTGCTCACCCGCTAATTACTCATGATCTATATATGTCTATACTTCAATGGCTTTGGTATTGCTGTGGAGTTGCATGAAATTTGTCTTTACCACCTGGAAAGAAAGTTTAATTCACATTGCTCCTTCCTTGATAAAAGAAGATTATAAGATCACATTAAATTTATTTTTTGCTTACCTTAATATTTTAATTCTAAAACATTTTTCATGACGTCAACATCGATTCTTTTTCTCAACATTTGTACCAACACTTATTGCAATCGGGACTACAGGGTGTTTACAAGTCTTACTGTGCAAAATTTGCTTGCAAAATATGGTTTTGGCATTAGAATTGTCATTAGCCCAGCTAAGTGAACTGTTTTACCCCGTTCCTAACTAAAACAAAAATACAGCAAAACTAAACTAAACAAAAAAAAAACCTCAGCTGTTTGCTTTGTGTGCAATTTCTCATTATTATTATATTTTCTTTGTTGAACTGCTGCGTGTTGTTAATGAGCTGGTCCCCTTTCCCCACTCCACGCAACTTTGCCATTTGACCAGACCCCTTTTGAGGTCTGCGGTTTAGACATATGTATATTCTTAATTCCCAGCTCAGGTGCACTTGTTTAGGATTATTCCTCTTTTACCTGGTCACTTAAACTAATAGCAATAATAAGCTGCAATTTATATGAAAGCCATTCAAGAAGGTGTGTACAATTTATATCAGCGGTGGGCACGCAATGGCTCCGGGAGCCAGCGGCTGCTAACGAATTGTATTCCTAAACAGGGCGATAACGGATTAGGATTCTCTAGGGAACAATGAAAATCTATCTAAATCATAAGTACGCACAGATTAACTTAACTAATCTTTGTATCAATGCTACTTGATTAATTTCTATTCTTATTACTTGCTATCAATTTCTACGTTTCTTTTTATGGAAATGTTTTTAATCGTTTTATGAACTTCTGTCCAAAGATGTGTTTACGACCAAAGTTTCTTTTGTTGATGATTAGATAATAATGCACCTGTTTTTTTTTTTTTTTTTTTTTTTTTTTTTGGGCATATGACATGACAATCTGAAGAATTTATATTTCTGTCGAATTTGCTTTGAATTCGGATATGAGTCACGCTCAGCCTCTTGGCCATAATTTGTTTAAGCCATCTTGATAGCCATAGTAGGGAACGCCTTGATCAATTGATGGCACCAAGCATATATGTACCATATATAAGCTCAACCGATATGTAGTCATTTTAGTTTTGTATTCAGACAGGCATGCAGTTTTATTTCATTTGATTTAATTGTTTTTTTTTTTTTTTTTTTTTTTTTGAATACTTTTGGCAAGTTGAATGACTTTTGATACAGTTCCAGTTTCGGTTTCATCAAATTTTGCTGCCTTATGTCTGTGTTTTGTCCGAGTTTTTGTATTTGACACTTTTTCTCAGGCCGATGACGTAGTTAACGTCGAATTTCGACACCCAAATAATTGTTTGTTTTGACCTATAAAATTGTACACAATTTAATTACTTTTATTTTGGTTGACTTCTTTCGCTTGAGCTCGGCTCATTCATTAAAATATTTGTAAATTCATAAACAAATAAGCTTGTGAATAAGTCAAATAAAATCATTGAGCTCAAAGCTGAGAATCAATCGGTTTCACCTGCGTCATCGGAATTGCCTCAACAAATTTTTGTTAATAGAAATACATCTACTTGGATATATGTTCATATAATAAATAAATAAAACAGGCATCTGTCAAAAAACTTGTTGCCAAATAAATTTTAATAAAGTTAAGTGAAAAAATAAAATTAAATAAGCCAACAGAGACGACGAGCGAGGCACATAATAATATTTAAATTTCTATAGAAACATTCATTGTGTGGAAGGCGTTAAGAATAATATAGACATAATATATGTTCGTATGTACATTAGCATGCAAATATACATGAAAATATATTCATATTTATGTATATTTCTAATTAGCATATCGGTCATACCTATTCCCAATGTCCAAGTATCTAGTGTGGCGCCTTTTGTCCGACAATAGATGCTATCTGCCAACAATTATCGTGATTTGATTTAGCTTGTTGCCCAAAATCGATTTGCTAAACTTGATTAAAAGTTCGTTTACATCCAAAATGCAAATGCGAATGCAAATGTGAATGTAATTCATATTCAATTTAGTTGGACCTGCATTGCTCTCATTCTCCACTCGTTTAAGCGAACCAAGCGCCTCTATATATGCAACAGCTGCGAGAACTGACTGACTGACTGACTGACTAAGTGATTGACAGAGCAATCGAGATGGCCACATGTTGCCGCTTCACGTGTTTGGACTCTTTAATTTGCATATGTGCAGGTTTATCTCAATGAAACGCTACGTTCGTTACGTAGCCGACAAGTTCGCCGCACGTTTTAATCCCCTTGCAACTCGTGAACAGCATCGCCAGAGTGAAATATCTATAAATACATTTTAGATGATTGAGTTGAGTTGAGTTGAGTGCACGTTAGATAACACGTCTAGAATATGCAACGGTTAGATGCTTACTTAATTCATGTAAAAGCTCCAATAAAATATCGTTGCTAAGTATAACACTCAAACCAACTTTATTTATATAATTTATACATAATTATAATTTTTATAATATCAATTATTGAATAAAAGTTATTTGTTGATTTTTATCAATAATTTCAAAGAAAACTTTTTATTTTCGATCTATAATAATTATAATTATATATTAATACCTAAATTTGATTTTTAACCATAATTAATTTTAAAAAAGTTATTTAATGCAGATACTACAAAGTAAAAAAAATTAGATTTAAAATTTTCTTATAAAGCTTACAAGCATTATATTATACGAAGATCATAATGGATAATTGTTCGAGAGTATCTAACATACCTCGTATAATTTGTGCAATTTAAGATTATTCAAAAACCAAATTTACAAATTAGAACAAGTCGACACAACACAGAACATAACTGAAACATTGAGAATGCAAGCCAAAGCGTTTAATTAAAAGCCTGGGAACTTGAAACAAATACATTTACACACATACATATATGTAAATATATATACATACATAGACAATGTTCTCAAGACGACAACGGCGACTTAATCACAATAAATGAAAATAAATAGAAATTAACAGGCAGCGCACATATTGTTCACGTTTTGCAAATTAACGTCAACAGTACGACGACGGGTTTCCTGGGGATAGATAGTCCGTAGTCCGGACTCCGGATTGTGCAGCGGAGTCCATTAAGCGGCAACAGTTGCCACATTTCACATATCATATATCGGGAACTTACGCGGTACGCGAGGGTTTATCCAAGGGCCATGAATATTGAATATCATGAAGGTGTCTGCTGCTTGCCTAAGCTGATAACAAGTGTAAAGTGTTATATACTCGTTGAAGGAAAACAATCATGGATTAGAACTTGTACACGCTGATTTTTGCTATTGTTTGTTACTATTGTGTCCACCCTCGTAGTAATAGTCTCATTTACGGGCTAGTCCGAAAAGTTGTCAAAAATCGAAATGTTTTTTAATAACAGTTGTTGTTTGGAATAATACATAGTAAACATATTCAAGCTTCAAAATATAAAATATGGTTTTACAGTGTTTTCTTTATTCCTATTAATTCCTCCTATTGCCTCTTGCTTTCATTAATTCTTGTAACAAATCTTAAAATTTATTTTATTTAATAAATTCTGAATTTTTCAGAAAATATCATTAAAATGTACCAATCTGAACATGAGCGCTGTATCAGTTTTAACATGAGTAACGCTGGATTAGCCCAAATACTCTTCTCTATTTTGTTTTCTTATTGATAACACGAGGAGTGCAAAAGTATTTCGTTTACTCTTATGTCCACTCCACAGCATCTACTGCTTCGAGGCCAAAGAAATGTTAAAAACAAATAGCAATAATGCGTGAAAATAATAATAAAGTCAATGAAATTTGAAATTGCTTGTATTTTTGACATCTTTTGATTGCTTTTGTTGATGATTGCCTTAGCTTTATCGTACAGTATTTTGCCTGCGATGCCTTTGCGTCAATCTGAGTCTGTGTTTGCCATTTGCGATCATTTGTAATCTTATCAATGCAGGTGTTAAACATTAATCAACTGCCAACTAGATTTCTATAGGTTCTTACCATTGTTTTGACTGATATGAATTGACGTACTAAAAATGATCAAATCTCAACAATTTCAAGTCTAATATGCCAAAAAGAGCTCTTACGTGTGACTACTTAATTTATAACAATCGAGTATACTCAAATATTCGTTATTCGAATATACAATATGTACATATAATTTATTAAGTACTCGCTTGATATAATCTTAAATTTGTTGACATTGTTTATGTTACTCACAATAGATAATTTCTGGTTATTGAGTTCTCCTAATTAACTTAATCGTTATTCCTTTTTTAATACCCTGCACTTATTTAAGATAACTATTTTTAACAGGCATCGCTAATATATAAAGTAAAGAATTACAATCGCATCATGTCGTCTTTGTAGTGCAAAATGAAAGTTGCGATTTAAATTGAAGATCGTCAAACAACCAGCAGAACTTTTGATAATTCGACAATTAATTTAACAGACAGCAAGCAAACAAACAAAGAGACAAACGAATAAATTGATAAAAACAATAAAATGACAAAGTTAACAAATGGCAGCAATTAACAATACGCATCACAAATCCATTAGGAGACATAGTCGGTACTTTGGGGCTTGCATCACCTGTAGATACAACATTTAAGATACAATATCTACACACACGTAATAAAGATTTAAATCTAAATTCTACTTTGAGTCTTAAATTGAACTATAAAAAAATCGCTATTAATTATGATGTCTTTTCGTTTTTTACTTTGCTATGTGTATAATTTGAGATGTGGCAAAATTCACTTTGCAGAATTTGTTAGAGTTGACAATGAATCAGATGCATTTGTGAGTAATAGATCGTTTAGTTAAGGCGGAAAAATAAAAGTACACAATTTATGTACTCATCGTCAAAAGTTCCGCATTGAAAAATCGAATGTAAAGCAACTTAATTATGTGACAATTAAGAGAGCAACATTTAGTTTAGTTAAGCCACAATAGCAATAGCAACAACAATACCGATTGGTCAACGACATTTATTTAAATTACTCGTAATACAGTTTGACTGTGAGAGTTCGCTTCTCAATTTCTGAATTTTTCAATTTGTCACTAGCGAATGTTAGTTGCTCCCCCGCAAAATGCTTAAACGTGTTTACTATCTGTTGACTTTGAACTTGAACTGAACGTGGCGCCATTAAAACTGTCATCATTTAGTTGCATTGTCGTCGTTTCAGCTGTCTTCCACAAATGACTAGTTCGATCGTAACAATTTTGATCCAGCGTACAAATTAGTTGTAATACAAAAAGACAAATGGAAAAACAATAACAGCGACTAACTACTTGATCTTTGCGTTAACTCAGTACAAAACTTGTCGCAATTGTTATCGCAGATATCATTACAAAAATCAAACTAAACTTTATCTCTATCACAAGCACTTTTAATCATTGTGAATGGCCTGAATGAGAATGTCCCTTGTCATTTCAATGTTGCCAATTTCAGTGTCCGCGACAAAACGGCTTGAGAGATAAGATGAGCAAAAAGATTTTAACCATAAATGAGGCGACTCACACACTTAAATCCAAATATTTCGATTTTTTATTATCGCTATCTTAATAAAATATTTTACAAAAAATATATATTATATTATATAAAGATTGTTACCTACTCGACTGTATCGATTGATCATTCTTATTGATTGTGCATACAGAGTTGCTTAACTTATCAATTCAGTATTTTGTAGCGTAATTAGTAGTCAGATTTTGGTTACTGATTTCATTCAAGTTGTAGGTTTCTCCATGGGCTTTTTGTTTGAAAATTAATTTCGGCACTCCATACAAAGGGGGCATGACTAATGATCGTCTCTATCAGTACTTCTTCCGAGTTGTTGTTTACTTTAAGTGTCCATATTTTGAGGAAACGTTTAACAATCTGAAGTGTCTGATATTATTGAAGGAATTCGCACATGTCGACACTTTCCATAGAAATTAAGCTAAGCTTTTTATTGTTTTTTTTTTTTTTTTGTAAACCATAAATAAAGCGATTAGAAATATACTTTGCACTGATAAGAATATATACCACTATGTTAAAAGAGAAGTACTTTTACACGTGCTTCTTAAAAAAATATTTCTTTAATAAGCGATTATTTATTATTGGTCTACGAAAAGTAAATGAAATCTCAGTTTTTCGAACTGGGCCCTGAAGCCTTTTACCACTTGTAAATAATACCTTACTAAATTTTTCAATGGTCGAGCAATTATATATTTATTAATATATATTTATTCTCGAGTATAATTATCAAATTTGATAACAAGGATCGAGAAACGATTGAAGATAGAATCGCTGATCTTTCTCTTCTTCTCTTTGCTATTTCTAATTATGTGATGAAATATGAATTTAATTTTTATTGATTTATTATCGTGGATTTGCGATGCGCGTTTGTCGTGTGACCGAGTTTCCGATTACCTTGATAAGTTGAAAGATTTGCTGACCAGCTGACTTGGTGCTATAAATAGCGGGGTTTGTTGTCGCAACAACAGTCGGAACAACGATTGTTGCTGCTCCAAAATCTAATCAGATAAACTGTCAAAAGTCCATAAACTTGAAATCGACACACGTTGACTGGTTGCATTTGCCACTGCTTGGCAAGAGTCTCTTGTCGTTTTCAATTTTTAGGATTAGTTGGAACCGCATTGGTCTTTTTTTCTCGTTGTCAGCCGCAAGATTGTTTATTTGGCTTGGTTATTGCAGCTGCAGGTTTTTCTTTTTAGCACGGTTTTTTGGATGGCCGAAACTGGTTGCTTTTCAATGCGCTGTTAAATGTTGCCATTAATGCAAATGCTAAATGCGTGGGCTGGTAAACCCGCTTGGATGAAAACAGGTCCCTATTTCCAATCAACAAAATGAAAACAACTCAAATAAAATATATAAAGTCAATAAAATAAAAGAAATCAAATGACCCGATGACAACAAACATATTTACTATACATACAAAAAGTATTAATTATGTTATAAAAGAGAAACGATTTCGGAAGTGCTGCTCGCTTCTATAGCTCAATTTCAAAATAGAAAAATACTCTTTTTTTTTTTTTTTTGTTTTTGTTCCCCGTTACTATTGAAATTGATTAATAGAATTGCATATGAATTAAAAGCTTTTTTTATGACGAATGGATTTTATAAAACCTTTAATAGAGCCTTATATTTTATCACATGATTATATTTTATAAACTGTTTTAAACAAATATTTTACTCGCTTAAAACGATATTTTTATAACAAGAAGATTGAGTTTAAAACCTAGAGGGCGAGTTTGGTTCAGTTTTACTGATCGGTAAACCTTATGTTTGGGTTAGATTTTTTTTTTATTTAATGGATAGCAAAATTCTGTGATAATTTTTTTTTATTTACTTGATTTTAAAAGCCAAAAGAATTATTTATAAAATATTTGTAAAAGAATCTAAGCTTAGATATTGACTGATTGATAATAAAAAATATGTACATATGAAATATATATATATTTTTTTCTTTTTCGAACTCAACCTTTTATGGAAAGGGATGTGGTTCTTGTTGGAGCAGTAGTTAATTATAAAGGATGTGTTCAGCTCAACAATATTGTTGAAATATGTATTTTGATTTATCCATTGATTTCCATTGATAAAATGAACTGTCTCGGTTTTAGTTAAGAATTTTAAAAATTTTCAAACACAATTACACACACAACAAGAAGATCAACAATATGAACGTTATGTTGTTGCTTGCAGCCATATCAACGGTCCGGTGACTAAAGCTCTGTCCTCTCTGCTCCTCAAACTACTCAACCCGCCATCCCCCACCCGCCTCGAAGAACAGGACACGCAACCACAACGAACTGGACACAGGACTTATTACACTTATTACTATACACACACACACACACCACAGACACAGACACAGACACACACACAACACACAACACACACCCTACAACTCACATACAATGTAAACCAAACGTCTCTAGTTTTTTCAATAACATTTTTATTCTATTTATGTATATTCTTCATGCATTTTCTTAACAACTTTAAAAAACTATTTAAACAAAAACTCCTCACTTACATCTAATTTATTAATTTATTTATTTAAATTTGCAAGGAAGTCAATCAATTGTGTGATATTTCGATTTTTAATTCAGTTCAGTGATAGTTCCAAACTCTGAGAACCTTAAATAAAAAAAATCAACTTTTGCACATGCAAATATGCCAAAACATTAAAGCAGCATAATTAAGTAAACAAACAAAAAAGAAAACCCTTAATAGATATACGCATACATATATTATATATATTATTGCACCTTGATTAGTTGCAACTGTTTTAAATTAATCTGTTTTTTTTTTAGCAAGTGTTTAGTTTCAATTGTAGTTAACTTTATGCATTTCCATTGTGCAACTGAAAGAGAATACTCACATAAAATAAAAGCTGAATTTTAGGCACTTAATTTAGCTGCTGAGCACGCGCTTAAAGTCATTCCAAAACTATCACACACACACACACACACTCTTGTACACACACTCACACAAAAAAATACACTAATGCAAAAATGTCGCAAGCGAACGAACCACAGAAGCCAACAGCAGCAGACAATACAGACCACACAATCCACACAGGCGGCAACACATCCCACAATCCAAATCCCCAACCTCATCCTCATCCCAGTCCCAGTCTATCCATACCAAATGAGCTGAAGCAGCGACAGAAAACTTCTCTCTCACCGCTGAATGTGCGACGCCTTTCCTCCTATGCCGCCCACAATGAAGCCGCCGATATTGGGGCTGATGATGGGGTGCTGCCGCCGTCGTCGTCCACAACCATCAATATAAATTCGATCAACAACAACATCAACAACAACAATAACAACATCAATAACAACAATAACACATCATCAACGTCCTCATTATACTCAACGCCACCAATATACCAACAACAATTGTCAACAATGACCACAACGACGCCATTAGATACGGCTTTGGATGATAAATACAAGTTATTTACCATCTACAATGGAAACGGTGAGTGATGCAACCAAACTGACAATTGTGGCAGCAACTAACAACAGCAGCAGCATTATTAGCATCATTGTTAATACTATTTAGTAGATAGACCAGCTTCTCCATCAACCAATTAGCCATTATCAATATCAATACAAATGCTGCTGCCATATTAGTGCTGAAAATTGTTGCCCCGATCATTTCTTATTTCAATCGTGCTCTTATTCAGTCTCTCTCTCTATTTCTCCTTCTCGCTATCAATTTATTTTCGCTTTTTTTTTTGTGTTTTTACCTTTCTTATCTGTAAGCTAACTTGTCAACTTTAGTTTTTATTATTAAACTCTTGCAGAGCTCTAAATAAAACCTTGTCATACTTATAAAATAATAGTTTGACTATCATCCGATTATATTACATACTTATATGGCTGTAAAGCAATATTCTACCAAATGAGCAGAAGGCTAAATGGCGTGTAAATCTATAGATCCCAGATTTGTAGGTCTCAAGACATTATCAACCAAACTAATTCGAAATAAATCAGTTTGAGTCATTAAGATTTCCTAATCAAGGCTATAATATAAATCAATTTAAAGTACTGGAAAACATTTGAAGTTTCATAAATTTCGAACAATAACTAAAAAATTCACATTATCAATTTCATTAGATAAGTATTAGTATTTGTTTATGTGTGATCGTAAGTCTGTGCGATATCTTAGGTTTATATCGATAAAGTGAGAGAGGTGCTAAACTGGATGTTTGAGTATTTAATATCAATATGTTATTGTAATGTTACATCAATTTTTTAATATTATTTCTTAACATGAATATTCTAATATTATATTATTTACTTTATATTATTATAAATGTATATTTCATCGCTGAGCGAGTTGTGCTCATTAAGTCTATTCTTTGATAGATCTATATATTTTTTTAAAACTGCTTTAGCAAAAAAATAGATCAAGCAAAGTAACTTTCAACCTCTTTCAACAAATGAAACTAATAAATATACGGTGATGCAAAAAATAGTAGTAACGATCGTTTTCTTTTGTACTTTTAAAAGTAATTCGGAATAAATAATTAATTAAACTAAAAGAATTTCATAATTTTTACTTAATACCTATTTAGAGATGTTTCAAAACTAAACAACCGACGGGATTCTATATTCATATACTGCTTTTTATCAATATATTATTATTTTTTTCCATCACTGTATCCCCATTAAAAATACAATACAACCTTTTAGTAATTGTTTATGTAACAGGTATAAAAATTAAAACTATTTGTCCCAAATTCAGACCCCCTTAATTATAACTTTATCCTTTTGTCCCTGTTTTTCTCTGGACTGTTTGTCCTGTTGGTGTGACAACCCTGAGGCTTCAACAATCAAGAATGCTTGAATATTGGTAAATAATAAGTTTATCCTCTAGTTACGCAAAAATGCAGTTTTAACAAATCTGTGGAAAATGTGAATGCTCTCAAGTTTAAAAAGTACTTTGATATTCCCGTTATGACCAATTTTCCTTTCTAAAATTACAAATATCGAAGAACCATTAGAACAGTGACAGTAACTGCAATAAATTATTAGCCCACAAACTATACAAGTTTTTCTATAGGATATTCAAGTGAGCACATTAATTAAAAAATTGCGACAGACACTTTTATTATGGTTACCTTATTTTATAATTGTACAATCGCAAATATTATGCATGTTTATTATGGAAGATAATCATATAAAATGTTTATTAATTATTGCATGCTCTTTGTGTAGTTGTTGTTGTAACTGTTGTTTCTGTTTTATTTTTTGTTTTGTTTTATAGACGAACGATTTTTAATTTATTGACTTGGCGCAAAAAAATCTGAATCTGAATCAAAAGCAATATGTTATATTCATTTGGCAGCTGAAAACTTGTTTAGGCCAAAAGAAAAAAAAAACGTAACAAAAGCAACAAGAACAGCAACAAAAATACATATTTTATTCTTAATACTAAGTAATACTCGTTATTTATAGTGATGTTAATTAATTGTTTCGCTAATTACACAATGCTCTTGACTTTAGTAGACACACGCATACGCACACACACACACACACACACACACACACACCCATACCCTTATACATATCTACATTTATTTATATATCTTTTATTATTATTTATTATTTTCAGATAGCAATGCCTTACTAATTGCATCCATTTTTTTTTATCTCTTTCTCGCTTTCTTTCTCTCTGTATTTGTTACCACCACCCCAATCACAATGCTGCACAGACCCCGACAATGAGAAGTTGTCCGGGCTTCCACATTCAACAACTGGTTCACTAAGCTCAATCATCACGACGTCCATAGCATCCTCCGAACCGGATCCTGGTGCGGCGGGCGGTGGCAGTGGCGGCAGTGGAGGCGGAGGTGGAGGTGGTGGCGGACCCGGCGCTCTGGCAGCAGACGCATGCAGCATTGCGGGCATCAATGGCAGCTCCGAGGAAAAGTTGGCACTCAATCGTCCGGGCATCAAGCAGGAGAAATGGACCACCATATTACTCCAGGTGTCCATACCATTCTTTCTGGCTGGCATTGGCACCATTGGAGCGGGCATTGTACTTGGACGCGTCGAGGTAATGTATAATTCAATTAATTGTCCAATTACACTAGCCAATAGACAGAATTCCATTGATAATTTAAATCGGTTGTGAATCAAATATATTACCGAATGGCGGCCAACTGTTGCTAGCGCCATCTATTGACAGCTGGCTTAACATGTAGCATGGTTGGCCAACTTCTCAGACTGAGAATGAGTTAGGATAAGGGAGTCGGAATAAATATATTGACTGGTAGGTCGGGGAAGAGTATTTATTCCATCGAGGTCTTACTTATCCCTAAGTAATGCCGATAGATAGCCGGCAAATCGATCCATGGATCCGATAGATACGACCTAAAATGAAGATACTTTAAATAAAACCAGGAATTAAATATATCAGGGGTGCCACAGAAATCACAGCGTTTCAGCGTTTAGTGTTTTCAATAACCTTGCAGAACAATACGATTTTTCCGTTCTAATTTATATAATTTAATTTATTTATATTATTATTTAATAAATTTATATTATTATTGAGCTGAAAAAAATTCAAAAGTTATTGGCGCGAGAAAAAAAAATACTCGACAACTCTTGCAATTGTCTACCATTAGTCTGGCAACTAGGGTTGTCGAATATTTTTAAAATATCGTATCGATGATATTTTCTGTTTTAAAAAAATATCAAAATGATATTTAATATATCATTTTAAAATATCGATATTTTGATATATTTTGTTTTTTTTTTTTTACTTAAAAACAAAAAAAAAAGTAATACGAGATAGTCTTATTTATCAAACATAACAATATATTTCATCAAAATACAGTTCATTTCAGTATATATTTCCATACATATTTTTCATAATATATTTTTTTCATATACACTACTGGCCAAATTAATAAGTACACTCTTTCTTTTACTATAACAGCTATTATAAGCCAAGTCTTAAAATTTAAAAAATTTATTTGGAAGGTCATTTAAATTCCGTTTGAATGACGCATAACTTTTCTTAACCCAATAAGTACTCATTGAAATATTCGAATTTTAAAAAAAGTCAACTTTCAAAACTTTTTTCCTCGATTTTTTCCAAAAAATGTTGGGATGCAAAAACATTCTTCAAACAATTTTAGGTGTGACTGCAAAAAAAAATGTTCAAAAATCTTATCGCTTATATTTTTTATAATTTTTTGAAAATTGCTTAAAAGGCATTTATTGTATGAAAATTACGAATTACGAAAAAAAAATATCGTATATTTGATATATCGCCAAATCTAATATCGCGATATAAATATATCATTTTTTATAAAAAATATCGATATATTGATATTTTGATATATTTTCAACAACCCTACTGGCAACTCTTCGTTAAAAATTGCACAATAAGTAAAAGGTTTTTTCGGTAAAACTTTAGAACTTTTTAGAACTTTTTTTTAATGCTTAATTTAAAGAAAACTTAAATGGTTGCTATATTAAGAGAAAATTGTTTCTCATCTGGGACCCTAGATATGTATCGAAAATGCAGCGCATTTTCCTGGTCAAGGAGGTTACTTTTCACCCCACCTAGTAGGCATATACACTAAAAAAAAATAATTAACTTTATTGCCTATTGTAATCAAAGCACGCCAAAATTGTCACGTGCCTCGGCACTCGGTGGTGGCTAGTTGATTGGTTGGCTGGGATGGGTTCATGGGATTCTCTCGCCATTGCGAGGAGACAAATGAAACACAGCTGATAGATGAGTCTCATAAATTGTTTCATTGACATTGCGCAAATGACAAGATTTAGATAAAAGAGGTGCGGACAATTAAAATGACACGCAAATTCAATTGTAAAATTTAATAACAGTCGTCGACTCATTAAATTTACAACACACAACAAAGTAAAACCCAAGTACCAAAACCAGACACAAAGTCAAACAAAAGATTTTTCTAGTCTTCTAGTCGGTCTTTTTCTCCCTCGCTCTCGTTCTCTCTCTCTCCGACGGCCGACTCAGTCTGGGAAAAACTGAAATTAATTCAAAAAGAACACAAAGGAAAAACAGACCCACCATCACCATTTTACCCTTCAAAATGGGCTGCAGCTGTTCTCTATAAAAAAATTAACTTTATGCACCGCAGCTTTATCTTTTCGCCTTTAATTATTAATTATCAATATCATTGCTCTGATTTAAGCCAATACGTCGCTCAATTGACCATTATAATTGACTTAATCGAGCTGAAACCATTTGTGTACTTATTAAAGTAAAAATTTATTAAAATAAGTAAGTTGTGATGAGAAAATACACTAGACGGTATATTTATTTTGACATTTAAAGTTAAATCTACTCATAATTTAAACATTTTTTTTGCAGTTACTCTTAGAATTGTTTAAAGAATTTTTTTGCTTCAAAATATTATTTTTAAAAAATAAAAAAAAAATGTTTCAAAACAGACCTTTACAAGAATTCAAAATTTTCAATGGTTACTCAATGGGTTAAGGAAAATTTTGTATCATTCAAACGGGTCAAAAATACATGAAGTAGATTCAAATTATGCGTAGAATGTTTTCAAAATAGATATGCCGTCTAGTGTATGTTAGTAAATTGACGATTGACTTCAAATCTAACAAAAACAATTAAATAAAAATATCCATCTTTCAATGGAGGAACAATGAAAATTCTGAAATTTGAATTGCGTTTCTTTGAATTAAACTTATTCAGATCAAGGTGTATTTATTATTAAGGTGACGACGTCCGATGTGGTGAGGGTCCCAAATTTTTTTCACCTCGCTCTCTCCGCTCTCAAAAAGGGCTGACAGAAAAACAAATGCTTACTTAAAGTAAATAAAACAAAATAATTCAACAAAATTTATAATATTCTCTTCGCTCTCAGAAAGAGCTGACAGAAAAGCAAATGCTTACTTAAAATAAATAAAAGCAAATAATTCAAAAAGACATTTTAAACCCCTTCTTGATCAAATGGCGTTATGCCCGGTGACCTGCAGCATGACGTATCTCCTGTATGCTCCTGACTTTTGGGGTACATCAGTTGACATAATTCGTCTCCGTTTTGTTGCATTTTCGGACACATAGTAGAAGTCAGAGTCATTGGCACAAATTTAACTAGAACTCGAAAATTGAACGCCTGTGCTTCTTGACCGGAGCTCCCTTCTGTTTTCGTCACGTGGGACTAATAATTGCAGGTTTCAATAATTGTTTTCTGTCTATAAGACAAAGAAAAAAACACAACCTACTTCGACAACGTTTACAGGCATACCGTTAAATGTTTGCCCCCTCGAAAGGGAGCAGTTGTGGGGACGACGTCACCTTAATAATAAATACATCTTGATTCAGATGTGTTCTAAAAGTCAAATAAATTTAAAAAGTCAAACTATGTAATTTAAAGTATTACAACTGCCATAAGTGTCAATGAGATTGCAGAATTGGATAAGTATTTAGATAAATTAAAAATAGAGATGACAAATAGAAGTAATATTGTGCATGCTTAACTTGTTTAGCGGAACTTCAATTAACTCTTGACTCAAGTCAAAGGAATCGAGACATTTGAATTGTATTTTCGGCTCGTTCCCTCATTTATTTATAGCAGCTATAAATAAAAAGTTTTCAACACTTTATAAATATTTATTTGACTGCTAATTAACCACAAATTCTGGTTTGGGGCCAGTTAAGAGCGGTCCGTGTCCGCCAATAACCGATAACCGATTCCAAGTGTACAGATTTCTAAAGTTAAGTTGAAAAATCAACATCTGAGAATGAATCAGCAGCTATCTAGACGGGCTCACTCCAAATTTTGGATGGTGATGACATTATCTGATTTATAATTAAATGTACCATATATTCAGTCATAAATCGTAAAGTATATAGTATAAAGAAAAACGACTATATTTATTACACAACTAACCTATAATCTATTTTTTTTAATGTTGTTCACGATCACAGAAATGGTATGTCTTCAAGAATGTTAGTGAACTGTTTATCCTGGTGCCGGCACTGCTTGGCCTAAAGGGTAATCTGGACATGTGTCTCGCCTCGCGTCTCTCCACACAAGTCAATCTGGGCAACATGACGTCGCGTTCGAATGTGGTGCGCATGATCGTCGGGAATATAGCTCTGGTGCAAGTCCAGGCAACAGTCGCCTCCTTTCTGGTGGCCATGTTTGCAATGAGCGTCGGCGCGGCGATGACCGGTAGCTTCTACTTTGAGAATGCGATGCTGTTGACCGCATCGGCTATGTTTACGGCAACATCTTCGTGCTTTGTCCTTGGTAAGCATACGGTTTGAGTTTATCTGCAATTTACAACTTGTACTCTATTATTCGAACTTTTTGATTTACAGATTTTGTGCTGGTCGCTGTGATTCTATTCTCTCAAAAGTATCGCTTAAATCCGGATAACCTGGCTACGCCACTGGCTGCTTCTATTGGTGACGTTGTGTCGATCAGTTTGCTGTCTTTTATTGCCTCGCTACTTTATGAGAATATAAGTACGCTGTGTTATTGTCATTAATAATTAATATTGTAAATCTAAAACAAATGTATCTTTTGCAGAGACCCATCTGTGGATCACTTTCATTGTGGTTACCTGTTATCTGGTGCTGCTTCCCATGTGGGTCGTCATTGTGCTCAAGAATGAATATACTCGACCGGTGCTAAAGAGCGGTTGGGTGCCAGTCCTCTCGGCGCTCTGTATAAGCGGGTAGGTGTACAAACAAAAAAGATGCGATATCTTGGAATTGTCATCGACATTTGACATCTCATACACTTGGGGACCGACACTTAAATGGGGCCATGATAAGCACAATTTGTGCTTCTATTTCTAACCACATCCACATACATACATGTGTACATAATCGACTATAAACAAATTTGAGATCAATTTTTGTGCCAATTCATGTCAGCATTAGGTGTGCTAAATTTGGCAATGTATTTATATTGATTGATTGTCTTTGAGTTAAATATAAAACGGCGAGTGGCAGCTTAGCCAATGCCAATTCTAATTGTTAACTCTTGTCCTTGACTCTGAACATGACGGTCAGCAAGGTCCACTTATCATATAATTTAACTTTTTTTTATAAATACTACGACTACAGTTAGAGCTCAGTCAGTCAGTCAGTTAGACCAATTAAAAGATGGTGAGAGCTAGAACCACCAAATTTGGAATGTAGACTTCTTATTATGTCAGGCAAAATCAGTTTATACATTTTGCCACGCCCACTTTAGGGGGAGTAATTCATTAAAAACTTACATCACCTTTATTTTGGGGTTTTAAGTTAAAATTTTAAATTTATTTAACATTAATGCCCAGAGACTAATTACCAACTTTCAACACGATTCGGCCATAAATAGTGAAGATATTAAGCTATAAAGATTAGCAGAATATCCATATATGTATATAAATAGAAATAATGGTCAATTAATTCATTTTCACATTTACTGCCAAATTGTACATCGAGAATATACATCGTTTATTTGGATTGTCATTCTAATGCTAGAGATTCGCGCCCGTGCGCGGGGGTCGTGGTTTCGATTCCTCGTTTTAGGTTTAATTTTTTACTTTTGATAAATTTTTTAAATTTAAATATACTGTGCGAATTAGTTCCAATCACTCAAATATTCGGCGTTCCGAGGCCTAAGCCCAGGGTATATTACTGTCGTGTGCACTCGACTGTTCCGCTTGTTCGCTTTAGGATTCGAAGTTCTGACCACGAGAATATATAAGTTTCCGTTTGTTGTTGCATATTAGAATTGATATCTAACAAAATTGTGATTTACTTATTTGCAGGCTCGGAGGCCTCGTATTGGATGCGGCTGTGGAGGTGTTCAATGGCTTTGTGGTCTTTCAGCCGATCATTAACGGCATTGGCGGCAATCTGGTATCCGTGCAGGCTAGCAAGATATCAACCATGTTGCATCAGAGTTCAATTATTGGCATTATACCACCGCACACAAAAGTCGTCGAGTGGCCGTGGCGTGCATTATTCAAGGGCGGTAAGTTAACTCTTTGTTAACTGCTTTGAAGTCTTTTAAATATAATCATATCAATTACAATATTTTTGTTACAGTTCCGTATGCTAAAACGGCCCGCATTCTTATCGCCATGTCAATACCCGGCAATATATTGTTCATCTTTGCGGCCGACTATATAAACATGAACACGACAACTGTCACGTGGGTGTTTATGCTGTCATATTTGATAGCCAGTTTAATACAGGTGAGTTCTGAATACATACATATTCCACGCATACGCATATTGACCAGGTCATAAATTTTGTTAACAGGTAATGCTGCTGCTCTACATTGCGCATATCATAGTGCACGCCATGTGGAAATGGAAGATAGATCCGGATAACTCGGCCATACCATATCTAACTGCGCTGGGTGATCTGCTGGGCAGCAGTTTGCTGGCAGTCGCGTGGCTCTTTACGATGTCGGTTAACATGCAATACGGCTCCAATTTGGACACACTAAATGCGCCCAACTAGCGTCCAACTCTCCACTACTCTTAACACGGTACACACGGCCTACACACTAAATTGCATACATAGTTGTGGGATGACATCGCTTTTGATGGCGCCCAGTTTCTTAGTTAGCACGCAATAAGATATTACAAATTGAAAATTTAACGATAACGATATTGCGTATATAACAACCAACTACAACACAACACAATACAAAGAACTGTAATGTACCTAAATTCTAACATAGAAACTGTACGTATCTAATAGATACTATCTATGCATACACAAAGAAAGACACCAAAACAAAACAAAACACACACACACACACACACACAACAATCCAAAACAAATATTTATTCAAATATTTTCATAATATTTCGAATGTTTAAACTGAGGATGAATCCTTTTATGTAGCTTTCACATGGCTTTTGCTTGTGTTCCTTTGCTCCACCAAGATATTATGTACGTACGAGTCGATTATAAATTTTTGTGTCTTGTCGGCCCAGGACGAGGGCCAGACCGCAGCGTAATATTTTTTAAGGCTTCTAGGACAATATTATACACATAATAAAATGTAAGCTCGACAACAAGGGCAGCTAGTGCATAACAAATACATAGTTAAACTTAAAACCAAACATTTCCGTAATTTGTCAATTGCTGTCTCTTTGTTTTCATTGTGCGCGGTTTACTTTAAGCAGCTAAATTAAATATAATTTAAGCTTTAAATATAGTCTTAAAAATGGCCTATATTATTTTAATATAATAAAATTAATAGTATTATCGCAGATTTGATTTTTGCAAATTTGGCTTTATATTCTTATATTATGTAATTTTTTTCTTACATTAGTATTACATTTTTTTTCTAGCGCATCTTTCAATATAAGAAATCAACAATAAAACTATACATATTTATTATTTGCAGAAATTAAAAGGCAAAAGTGTGTGAAATTTTTTTAATAACTGTAAAAAATAATTTAAGCTGAACATTATTTGTGTATATGTATATGTATTGAAAATGAAGTATATAAAATTATAATGTATGTAATTATTATATTGTTTTTGCGTTATGTGAAGCGAACAGGGAATGATGAGACGTTCTGAAAGGAAATGTGATCGATATTTAATTATAATAATAACAATAATTATAAACTAATGTAAATCATAAACATAGTACGATTATTGTGTAACATAGAAAACAATAATTAAAATTAATTAAAATGTTGAAATAAACGAAGGAAGTTCGAAACCATTCAAATTGTTGTGTACTCTCTTTGGGGAATAATATCGAAAACCCAAAGCAGTTAAACGAGTCATGTCAAGTACCAGAATTAAACCCGGAATAAATTATTTTTGAAAAACGGAAAACGTCGGTATAGGTACGGAATTTCGGTACATTTCTCCTTAAAGTGTGTTGTGTGTTTGCAATTGGAGATACTTACAGCTGCAAAGTTTGACCGTAATATGAAGCTTAAAATTCCTATTTTGAAATCTGACTACTTTAACAGTCAAAGTTCAATCAGCTTCAACATCATATTTAGTGCTGTGACCGCCAAATTGAAAATGAGGCAATATACGGGACAATATATGGGGGGTAGGCCCATGGTATATTACTGTCGAGTGCACTCGACTGTCTCGCTTGTTTGTAGAAAAGTGTATTTTGAAATGTATTTTATAATACTTAATGGAAAAATCTGAAATATTCCGTAAACTAAAATGAAATGAAATTTTGTAAACTTCCTTAAATTTTCATGTCGCAAAATGAAATGAATTAAATTAAATTAAATGTATTTTATCTTATCTTCCTTAAATTGAAATGAAATTAACTATTTTAATTTTTTGTTTGAATTTTACTTAAAGATATTTTTTGAAGTATAACCCACAATCGATAGCTATCGATGCTTTGTTAAAAAATATCGCCCACTATCGATGGTGCCGACTAGAGGTGGAGAACTATCGATTGTCGGCACCATCGATAGTCAACGATATTATTTTTCAAACCATCGATAACTATCGATAGTTTTCAATAGTGTGTTAAATTATAAATTTTTATACAAAATTCCAACAAAAATTTGAAATTGGCATTAATTTAGGTATTATAAAAGTAAAACTAAATAAAATTCGTTATCAACAATAATGTTTCGCTATTAGCTATTGTAATAGCCAAAGCTTCACGATCTAAAACTTTTTGTTCAGTCAACTGTTCATGCGCTCGGACTTGACTGAAATGGCGGGCACACATAAATAAATATTAAAACATAATAATTTGTATTAATTTTAGTTCCGTTTCGTTCTTCTTATCCATGTTATGAAAATAAATATTTATTAAACACAAAACTTAAGTGCAGATGCGAAAAGAGAGCCATTCTGTGACGAGTTAGCGTCATAAAAAACTATCGACCACTATCGATAGTGCATGTCTGCTATCGATGGCGCCTCGATAGTGCTTGACCATCGATAGTGCCGATAGTGCCATCGATAGTTCTCCACCTCTAGTGCCGACCATCTAGGGCAGCGAAGTATTCAGCACTTTATTCCGCTAAAAATTTATCTTGCGTCCGTACCAAGCTTATATTTTGAAAAAGTGTACGCAGCGAAGTATGGCAGCCCAATGCGATGAACGATCAAGCACGGTTGCCACTTTAAAAACTCAGATTGAGCCAAAAAAATAAGCCAAATTCATTTAGAAAGAGCCAAAGTTTTTTTATATAGTTTCAGTATAAATGGCACAAAAACACGAATTGTGGCAACCGTGTGCCCAAGCCCAAACATGATATCGATAACACGCATACTGCGCTTAGTGTTGCCACTATGATATTGGCAATATCATACCGATGCAGTGTTGCCAATTTGTCCTTTTTGCGCACAGATATGTCCGATTTGGAACTGCGATTTGCGGACAAATTTTAAAACGTGCACTATCCGGAAAAAATGCCTTTTTAAATTTGTTTTACTTTATCCTTTATTCATTCTTTTTTAATTGTTCTTAGTCGCTCATAGAATATATCAAATACAACTAGTCATCTAGAATATTCATTTTCGGATCGCCTAAAAACTTTGATATATAAAAAAATATTGATGCATTTTCTGTGCAAAATATTTTTATGGCCAAGAAAGAGATAATACTTTCATAGTTATGAATTATTATTATATGTATTTATAAGAAAACATTGTCTGTCCAGATTTTTTGTCCTTTTAAACAATATCTGTCCGCTTTCTGTCATTTTTTTGGGCTTACCGGCCTTTTTTTTTGTATTTAAGCGTTGGCAACACTGTACCGATGCCAAATTTAAAACAAACTGAATCAATCAAGCACTGCACAAGAGTAGGCCGATTTCGATCGTTTCTATGTATTTCAATTGAGTATCGCGCGTTGTTGTTCTGTTATTGTAATTGAATAATGTATCAGCCACGACGAACTTCCGAGTTTCATGAGGACGCACGCGAGGATGGAAGCGTCTTGAAGAAGCGACAAACAAGGCAAGTTAGTCGCCACAATGTTTCAAATAAATATGACTTGAACTATTTTTGTAAATTTGTAGGACGCAATTGCGCGCCACAATAACACCGTTGAAGAAATCAGGCCACTGGCAGCCTCAATCTCGAATTTCCCAATTCAGTCCGTCCGGCAATACGAAGCGTAGTACAGCAAACAATGGAAGTGTGATCAGCGCGACGCCGTTGCGACTTCGACAGGCGTCGTCCGAGGAGCGTGCTGTCATGCTGCACAAGGACAAGAAATGGGTGCAGGAACAGACGCATTTGATCGCCGAATATTTGGACGAAATAATGCAGATTCATCCAGTGCAGGGGTTTTCCCGCGAATTCTTTAGCCGTGGTGCAGCTTCCATTCGCCAAATGACCATGAAACAGTTCGTGGCCATAGTGAATTTCTTTTTACAATTGATTTTTGGAAATCGCGTCAATGTCAATGGTAGCAATCATGTGGAGGAAATTACGAATGCGCTGCACAAGCTAAAGTATCCATATCAGGTGAACAAGTCCTGGTTAATGACACCAACAACACAGCACTCCATTGGCCATGTGATTGTCATGCTCGACTTTCTCAAGGACATCTCGGGACCATTACCGTCAATCCAGCAGGAACTTGGTCAAAACGATGAGTTCCCCTTTACGGAAACTAGTGAACAACCCAGTTGCATGCAAAACACCCTAGATCCAATAGTATTGTCCAACTTGCAGATCAGTCACGTTGTTCTTACAGAAGACACAAATCATTTGTTGTTTCCCAGTGCTGCCGAATGTTTTGGATTGTGGGATACCCAAAATTTTGAAGAATATGATGTGCTTAAGCGCAGTGTCAGCGATCGACTTGTAAAATGCCTTTGCGACATGCCCGATATCCAAACCCTAGATGCGGACTTGATTCGTCTAAAAAATGAGCGAAAGCAGCTGGAGGATCAGCTTCAGTTGCCGGCAGACAACAAACGCGAACAACTAGAACACCTAAAATCCCAGGAAGAGCAACTGGAACAGAAACTGTCAGCAGTACAAGGCCATACGAAAGAATACATTAGAAAGATTGAGAAACTTGGCGGCCTAATCGCAGCAAATGCTGAACGGGCAGTAAACCAGCGTAGGGAAATACAGAAACTGCAGCGTGAGGTGGACGGACAACGATACACAGCCGAACAGTTTCAAAGCATGAAGGTTCTGCTGAGCGACCTGACCGCCGAGGATCAGTTTTTTAAGAGGCAATTGCACGAGTTCTCGGAGCGCGGCAACAATCAGCAAGTGAAACTGTCGCGTGCCAAAAAGCAGTTGATTGATAAAGTCGAAAAGTTTAATTCACATTCGCAAAACATTGTTCTCGATTCGGATATTTGTAGTGCCAGCGAGAAAAACAAGATGGATCTGGTGTTGCCGCTGCCTCCGCACTTTTCAAATATTGAAGCCCATAGTCACCGGCTGGCCAAGATCGCCGCACTACTGGCTCAACGGCGAGCACAGAATGACCAGAAGGGTAGACAGTTGGAGCAACAGAATGCTGAGCTGGCGCTATTTAGCGAACAACTTCAATTGGACTTGAATAAAAATCATAGGCAGATTGAGTCAATCGAGCAGCAAACAGACAGACTACCCCTCAGCTATAAAACTAAATATTCCACGATGTCCCAGCATCATCAGCAGTTAATCGAACTGAACTTTAATCTTAGCACTGGACTCGATCGTCTTGAACGACAACAGCAAGAGTTGGACAAACTTTTGCAAACCAAAAGAAAGCAAAATGAGGATTACCTTAGTGCTGCCGAGCAACAGCAAAAGGAGCGTTTACGTGTCAAGAACGCGTTTATAAGGGACTACAAGGAGATGCTCAATCTGGCTGAGGAAAAGCTTAAAGAGGTCAAGGCCAATACTGCAGATAACGCCATAAAGCTGGCGAACTTCAAGCTTGAGTTGCAAAGCCACAAGCTGCCATCATTTGCAAGCGAACTTAACGCGACCTTCAATGAACTCAAAAAAATGCCATAGGCTTTTATTTATATACTGTCTTCAACTGTTAATTTGTTGCCACAAAAAAAAAAGGAAAAAGTTGGCTGCACTCTAAAATTATATGCATTTGTGAGCTCTCTAGCTGGAGGCTTCCCCAAAATTTGTCTTACTCTTAGTTTTATTTTTAGTTGTTAATGAATTATGTAATTTAAAACAACATTTTATACAAAATACAAAGTCATATAATTAGTAATAAATATTTTTTTTCAATCACACTTGTTAACGGCTATTGAGTAATTTGACCAAACGAACGAAACAAGATACGTTTTATTATAAAAACGGTTATTTTTAACAGAAACCAAATTTTTCCTTCAACTAAAGAATGCACAAATGCATAACATTTCAGAGTAAAGTTTATTAATTTCATTTATTCATATTCATTTATAGTAACTTTAGTAATAATCATTTTGTACTTGATGTAGCATTTATCTAAAGAAACGATTGAATAATGAGTTCAATGACACTGGCTTAGTTGCCATAAGCGCATCAGACATAAGAATGTCTGCCCTTTTTGATAAAAATTTCGAAAGGCATCAGCTATATTAGGTTGCATTATTTATTCAATTCTTTAACTTTTTAATTTGCATAAGGAAACGTACAGATAATATAATAATTACATGTCGATTATAAGCATTATTTGATAAATATATAAATTCATGCATGGGGTAACTTCATGTCGAAGATGTAAACAGCTTTCAATGGGTCGTACGCACAGGTACATGAATAAGTAACTAACATAAGCTGACAAACTGTTTGCACTGGCAACGACAATGCTGTACCCCATCAAATATCAATATGAGAGAGATAGAGTTACATACTATTGGATTAGCTATGGATTTTCGATTGCGTTCCATCTGCGCGAATATATCGTAATTGACAATAATGAAATTTTACATTGGATGGTTGTTCACCTTTCTCTTTTTTTTACGATTACGATTCAAAAGCCAACAGCATTCTTGGATTAAAATGACAATTTCGATATACAGTGGACCACTAATGACTTCATACACCCTAACTTTGTACAATTTTTGTATAATAAAAAAGGTTTGGTGCAGATTTCTTAATTTGATATTCTATTCATTTAAATTCCTTTTGAATGATACAACAATTTCTGTAACATATTAAGTACCCATGGAAATTTTTGTAGAAGTCTACTTTTTCAACTTTAATCCTCGCTAAAAAAAAATATGTTGAAGCAAAAAAATTCTTCAAACAGTTCTAAGAGTGACTGCAAAAAAAATTGTTTTAAAATCTCTTCGGTACTATTATATATGATTTTTTGAAAAATGCTAAAAATTACTATTTTACCCCCTTTTTTCTCCTTTTTATTCAAAAAGTATCTCTTTAGCAATTTTCTGAAAATTACAAAAAAATACTAGCGAAGAGATTTTTGAAATTTTTTTTCTGCAGTCACTCTTAGAATTGTTCGAAGAAATTTTTTGCATAAAAATGTTTTTTTTTTTTTTAAATCGAGGATATAAGTTAAAAAATTGATTTACAAAAATTCAAAATTTTCAGTGAGTACTTAATGGGTTAAAGAATTTTTTGTATCGTTCAAAAGGAATTTAAGTGAATATAAGAGTAATTTAAGAAGCCTGCATAAAAACTTTTTTGTTATATAAAACTTGACAAATTTAGGGTGCATACAAACTTTATTGAGTGACTGTTTATGTATCCAGATGTCGGTACGATACGATATCTGAGCGCAGATGTACTGCAATAGTTATTGCCATTTGAATTGGTTACATACAATACATGGTTACAAATTGCACTTGGTATGGGCTAGCTTTACATTGTACTATTGTATTATTGTCAATACGAGTACATTGGATTTGTGGGTGAGGGATTAGGTATGTGGGAGCTCTTTGGGTGCCTTACATATATACGAATACACATACATATAATATAATATTTGGCCAATATGAGTAATGCGAAACAAAAAAATGCACCGAAACAACGATTTTGTTGTTGTAATAAATAAATATGTATAGTAAGCTTAGGTAAATTTATACAGTGTTGTTTTTTGCTATTGCTTCTGCAGCTGCTGCTGCTGCTCTTGTGCGAATTTTGATCAAACTATGAAAACATCTCCGTTATTGTGCTCTACAGCGGACCCGGACCCGCTGGTTAATGAAAGATCGCCACCGCAGTTGGCACGCAATGATTGTGATTGCGTTTGAGGGATTGGTGCCGTTTCGCTTTCACTAGGGGTGACCCTGTCTAGAAGCTCGGCCTCTCGGCCAATCTCAACAATACCCTGTTGTTGCTGTGGTGAGTTACCACTTGAATCGTGAGCTTCCTCGAGCCTATTCTCGCTGATCTGGCTTGAAATGTGTATGCTAACGCCAGCCACATCTAGCTCCGCCTCGTCCTTGTGGTTCTGGAATGTAACTGAGATCTCCTGCGGCTGTTGTGTCCCCGCAGCACCGTCAATGCCCTCGTCAATGTGACTGAGGTTGTGGTTCTGACTTTCATCACCGCCAGCAATGGAGCTGGCGCCCGCTAGGCCAGTACTATTTGTGGGCGCTGTTGTAATTGAGGACCACCAATTTGAGAAGGCCCCTTTGGCCTGAGAAATGGCTCCGCCAACGGCCCGACTGGTAGTATTAACTGCCTGGTTAATTTTTCGCCCACTCTCGCTGTTCTGCATGGTTCTATTTGGAAGTAATCAATAAAATTATAGAATGCAAATCAATTAAAGGTAGTTACTTACTGCGCTAGCTTCAGCTTCATGTCCGCGACGGATAACGTGCCCGCAAATGGGTGACCAGTGGGAAGTGCGTAGAAAAATTCGGGTTCAGGTCGCACATCAAACCACTCCTGGTAGCATTGTGTGCGCTTAAAGGCGTTCATGAAGTGCGTGTTGAAATGGTCGTTGTCCTTGACGTCTACGAAGTATAATTAGACCATTTCATAAGTAATTTAAAGGGATTAAAACCGAAACGAATATCAGTTTCCGTTACGGTTTCGGTTATGTTCGCATTCAGGTTTTCGGTTATCGGTTACGCAAAATCTTTTAATGAAATACCGGTATGATTTCGGTTCACACAACAATTGTAACAATTTTAATATTATATTTTATAAATTGTCTATCAGAAAAAAATTCAAAAGTAAACCAAAGAAAATTAAAATCAAAATAAAAAATAATTTTTGTTTGGATGTATGGAAAACCTAAATTAACCCTTATAAATGAAACGGTTACTAAACGGTTATTTCGGTTTTTATAGTTTCGATTTAAAGGTTTCGGTCAAATAAAATTTTTTTTTTCGGTTACAGTTTTAGATTTAAATCGGTTTTTACCGGTTAAGGGTTACGGTTTCTGTTAGGCTTTTAATCCCCGGCAAGTTATGTAACTTTTTGAATGCTTATTGAACCAAATGAACATTGGAACATATAAAATATCAAATAATCTTCTCTTACTTCAATGTGGCTAGTATACACAAATTTAACAATTAATCACCTAGACTAAATAATTACATATATTTTCATTGAAAGCTTTTAAAAATTCTGACTCAAGTTTGCCCAGAGAAAGCTTCGTTTCAACATACCAGGAGCTACTGCAGTGCGTAAAAGTGCCAGAATGTAACCCTGAAACTGTTCCCGTATCCAGTATTCGCTACCCTCGGCATCCTCCTTCGGGGCTTGTACATGCTTCAATATGTAGTCCATGTAACGCAGATCCTCAGTGCTTAGCACTAGCTGTCGCCGCAAATCCGGATCATGCGCCTCCAAGTTGGCTGCCTCAATATCCACGAGAACGTCAGCCAGCTGACGTTTCTGCTGGAACAGTACATTGGAGGTACCGATAATATAGGATAGCACCATTGGATCGCTTAGCAGATCCATGTACGGTAGCGACAAGTAGGGCAGGCACAGATTACCGCTGGCAAAAATGCTGACGGGTGCTCGGTACTCATCTGGGTTAATGGCGCACAATGCGGCAAGGTTGGCTAGCAATGAAAATAGAACACTTATTAGAACTGATTGGTTTTAAATCAGGGGTGCCCAAAACTGTCATATGGATGTGCACGCACCAATACAAATATAGTTAAGAAATCACACGCATACTTTTTTTATTTCAACAAGTCACAACGAAGCAAAACGATGCAATACAATAGTTCTTGTTTTGCCAGCAACGAAAGTTGACGGAAAGCGGAATGTGCAAAATTGTTTGTGCAATGTGCGCCAGAAGCTTACCATTGTGTATTCTCACACACTTCCCATATCCTATGTGCAAAGCAAAAACAAGTGGGAAAGGCTATAGTCCAGCACCCGACTATAGGATACCCGGTACTTATTTTAATGAATTTTTAAATATTTTTTATTGCATGCTTTTAGGCACTTATATTTTTTAAAAACTTTAATTAGCCATTACCACCTTTCTGTTTGTCCGCTCTTGTTACGATTTAGTAGAATGATAGGTAATAATAGTAGTTAACGATAATTAGTAATATCTATATTTTAATATCTTGAAAACTGTGCGTGTGGTGATTTATTGCGATTTACAGAGGCGGAAAAAGGCATGGCAAAAATTTGAAACAAACTTGATCTGCTTGGGGTCTAAACAAGTCTGCGTGCTCTATCTCTTTTAGTCTCTGAGATCTAGGCGCTCACACAGACGGACAGACGGACATGGCTATATCGACGTGGCTGTTGATGCTGATCAAGAATATATATAATTTATAGGGTCGAAGATGCTTCCTTCTCCCTGTTACATACATTGCAACGAATACAATATACCCTTTTACTTATTTTTATAAGTAACGGGTATAACAAATGTGCGTCGTGTGCATAGGCGTGCATAGGGTTGCCCTGTTTGAAATGGTTTCAAATTCAACAATGCTTACATGCCAATGTGTCTACACTCGCCTCGCGAGTCAACGAGCTGCTGCGTCCACTGCGTTTACTGCCGCCCGCACTGGCGCCGCTTTCCGTTGAGTCCGCACGCTGTAGCTCTTGATGCGTGGGCGTTGTGGTCGGGCAGCTGGAGTCCTGCGACTGGGAGTTTGGAGTTGTGTTCAGTGAGGTGTCGCCACTACAATTGCCGCACTGGGAACCCGCCGATGCTGCCGAGGATACTAGTGTCAAGTCCTCCGCTTCCGGCACGACTTCTGCCTCCGCTTCCGCCTCTGTTTCGGCTTCGCGTTGCAGCGAGTCTGTAAAATCGGGCATAGGTGACAGCGGTCGGGAAGTTCGCACACACGCCACCTCCTGAAAGCCCTTCTCGAGTAATCGCGGTATCAGCGAGGCCATGCCCAATATCAGAACACACATGCCACGCACTGGCGACCCAAAGCAGACGACTCGACGCTGCAGCAGCAACAGCTTGAACAGCATCAGCGTCTTGTGGCGCCAGTGGAGCACAATTTCGCGCAGCGATAGACCCACATGGAAATGGCGCAGTGGGCGGCGTGTCTCTTCGTCCAGCAGGCAGGCGTTCAACTGCTGGTACGCCTTCACCAGGAGATCCGTGCAGCTAAAGTCACCCTGGTCGAAGAAGGCGTCCGCGATCAGCGAAAGCTTTACTTCTATGTATCCATATATGGGAAGTCGGGCCAATATGCATACAGACTTTTGTACGGTGCTGCGCGTCACGTCCGCGGTGCGAATTTTTAGCTTCTCGACGGGTATTTGGCGATAGCAGGACACACCGTATATGCTTTCAGCCGGCTCGAAGAGACTAGGTAGATTGAAGAATACTGTGTCCTCCACGAAATTGTGTGAGCCATCTGGGAGGGCCAACGTAGGCAGGTATTTCCAGCCGGATGGGCACTCGTTGCGGCCCGTTGAGCCGGCGATTAGCGGTGGGTGCGAGAACTCCACTTGACAGCCCAGCTTGTGATGGAAACCGACGACCAGAATGTGCAGAATAGGCGGCTTGTTCTCTGGCTCGCTGGCCATATTTATATGCCTAAATGCGACGCAAACTGAACTGAATTTTAGCGATGCGTCACTCAGACTGTCAAAACGACGACGGATACTCGTAAAACGGGATGCGCTTCTTTACTGCGTCACAGTCACAAGCAACACAATAATCAAAACGAAAACAACGCAATCACAACAATATAAAACCATGTATATGTATGTACAAACTGCAGTAACAAATTGTTCAAAATAAGTTCAACTGAACTACAACCAAAGTGAACGAGTGAACTACTTTCAATTAGAGATGAAGAACTATCGATAGTCAGCTCTATTATTTCCCAAACCATCGATAGCTATCGAAAATTTCACAAGATGTGAGTTTTTCATCAATTTCACCATTGTAGTTTGGAAATAAAAAATAAAATGTAAAACTAAATTTGGGAATATTGTCATTAGAGAATCAAAAATAGTAATTCCATCTTTTAATTTATTTGTATTTCAATATGCATGCATTTGGTAATTTGTTATCTTTATCATTTTGATTAGATCGCCCAATCTAATCAGCCTTATTTTCACTCTATTTTTATAAAATTTAACTGAATTATAGTGTTTATCTTTATTAATTGAATAATAATTAGTACGACGTGCCATTAAACTTTTGTCCAATTTTTGTTTTCAATCTGTACCGCCCTTGGCCGAACAGTGTTGGGCAACGCCTATTCCTTACACATGTTAACATTTCATTATTATTATCGATAACTCAAATTAAAATATCGACTCACAGCTGTGTTGATTTTGGCGCACGTGTTGGGCATAAACAATTTGAAATTGGAATAAGAAAAACGCGGATTAGCTTATAAAGGCAACTTTGTTTCTATAGAATATGTTGCCGAACATTGAAGTGATTGTGGGCACGTACACGGACTTCCTGCTCGGCTACCAGCTCGTTCAGCAGAAAGCGAATGGAGGCGACAAAATCCAACTGAAGCCAACGTTTGCGGACAAATCACATGCCGGCTCGCTAAAGTGTGTGGCCGTGCAGGGACCATGGATAGCGAGTGGTGGCAGCGACGATCGTATTTTTGTATATGATATGCGTACGCGCAAGCAGTCGCACATTCTGCACTCACACTCTGGCACCATAAATGCTGTGGTATTCTCCCCGGATTTGACACATCTGCTTTCGGCCAGCGCTGATGGTCACTTGATGGCCACGCGCGTGGGTAGCTGGACAACAGAGGGTGACTGGCGCAAGGCGCATGCTGGCAACCCGGTTACACACATTGCCTGTCATCCAAGCAGTCGCCTGGCCCTGTCCCTTGGTGGTGATCAAATCTTAAACACCTGGAACTTGGTAAAGGGACGTGTTGCATATAGAACCAATCTGAAAAGCAAGCGAACGTTGGGCAGCTCACCGGACTGTCTGTCCTGGTCCACGGACGGTAATCACTTTACGCTAAGTGGTCCACTTGTTTTAGAGATTTGGAACATTGAGACAGCCAGCGTAGTGCGTAGCACCAAAACGCCATCCAAGCCAATATGTGTGTCCTGGTTAAATAAAGAAAACTGCCTGGCGGGCTTAGAGAATGGCAACATCGCTTGGATCTCACTGGATGCCGAAGATGATGAGACCGTAAATATAGTTTCATCATTTTTGTGGGTCAGTCTATAATTGCATTTGTTTGCTTTTTGCACAGCCCACACTTATAGAAGCGCATGAAACGCGAGTCAAGGCCATATCATATTTAAACGACACTCTGGTGACCATTTCCAGGTGAGTGACAATCGATTTGAGTTAGTGATCTGAAATTAATTGTTGTACTATTAACAGCGCGGGCGAAATCAAGATCTGGAGTCCCGATATCGATGAAAAGAGTCTGAACCAGATTGCTAGTGTTAACATTGATTGCCGTCCTACCTGTCTGGCTTTACTAGACCTTAATCAGTTTGGGAAAGCGCCACAAGCCCATTGTAGCGGTGATACTGTCAAGCAGCGACAGCCAGAAGCCAGGAGTCAGGAAGATGAAGAACAGGATGAGGATAGTCAGGAAATTGACTTGGTAAAACCTCGTAGCTTTGTATCCATTGAATACGAACAGGACGCAAAGACAAAAGCTGAAAAAAGGGGCAAGCAGAATCAGAAAGAGACCAAAAGCATCAAAGACAGCGATGCATCCGACGGCAGCAATGACAGCGACGACAGCGAGACTCTAGCGACGCATAAAAGTGGTGGAAAAAAGCAAATGAAAGCCAAACAAACGAAGTCAGACAAAAGTGGCAAACAGAACGATCATTCGGCTAGTGACAGCGAAAGTAAGAGCGAAGACGACAGCGATAGCGATAGCGATGACTTTGACAGCAGCAGCGAGGACGAGCGACGTCCAAGGTCCAGAAAGATGCCCAACAAACGCAAGGTGAACATGAACCACAAACGAGGTGCAAAGAATACAAAAAAGAAGTGAGCATAATCCACAAATAACGTCAATAATAAGTAATATACTTATGTAACTATTTAACAATATTGAATATCCTGTTAATAAATGTACTGTTCAACAAATTGCCCTTAAAACCATAAGTCTCACTTTGTAAATCAGAAATTTACTCTTGCTAAATACAAAATCCACCTTTTTTAATATTTCACTTCCAATCTCTAGTTTTTGGCTTTTCACTTGAAAATTAATTCAGAAATTAATTTTAACCAACATTTATATATTTATTTACAGGCATGCTCTACAAATCGCTAGAGATTTAAAATTAATTTAAAAATATTTAAAATTTGTATTTGCTTTTTAGCAGGGATTGAAACCGAAACGAATATCGGTTTCAGTTACGGTTTTAGTTATCGGTTCAGTTTGATGTAGTTTAGCTACATTTTAACAATTTTAGTGTTTCATTTCACCAATTTATTTTATATGCGCTTATTCAGTGCTATGAAAATTTGATCACGAATATCACAAAAAAAAATTCAAACTTAAACATAAGAAAATTAAAACCAAAAATCAAAATGAAAAATAATTTTTTTTTTTATTTATGAAAAACCGAAATAAACCCTTATAAATGAAACGGTTAATAATGTCGGTCAAATGAAATTTTGTTTTTATCGGTTACAATTTCAGTTACGGCTTTAAATTTCAATCGAATTTTAGCGGTTAAAGGGTACGGTTTCGATTAGGGGTTTTAGAACCATCTTCATCAAATTAATCTTTAGACGGGGCCCCTTAGTTATTAATTATTTAAGTATTGAAACGTTTTATCAGTATATAAAGGGTGATTTTTTAAGAGCTATAGGAAAGTTTTAAAAAAAAAAAAACACGTAAAATTTAGAAATGAAATTTTTATTTGAATCGATAGTATGGTCGCGCGATGAACTTTCTTAACAGAGCAGGCATTTTGATAATAAGATTAAATGTTCGTTTGTAAGACGATTCATGGTTAAATTATGGACCAAACTGAAGATGTTTGACAGTGAAACAAAACACGAAACGTGCGTGAGCTGTTTAAACCAGTGTTGCCAAAAATATAATAGCTAAAAAATCACCCTTTATTAAGGGCCCCGATTGAACTGTAATCTGCAAAATACTTGTAAGCAACAAGTCCTTGACAGAATATGATTTGGTTTGTGCAACGAAATAGATTACGAATTCGTTGCATTATATTAAAAATAAAAAGTTTCTTCGTTGAATTGTATTAAACAAAAAAAAATTGTACATTTAAAAAAAAATGAAAGCTTGTTCAAGCTAAATTATTTGGATGTTTATTACATGGTATAGAGTCAATTTAAGATATTGATAACATTTTGTGTTTTAACAATCTTTATATTTATATACTTATAAGGGGCAAAAGCGAATACAAATTTGGATGTGGCTGTGGCTGTTGCCATGGCCTAATCTACAGGTTTGCACCCAATTGCTCCCCAGTCAACAATAAATTGTATGCCAACGCATCAGCTTCAGCGGTGTGTATTTTGGTATTCGGATACATGGAGCACCTCAGTTGGCCAGAAAATAGTGGATCATCTTAAGGTAAAGGCGTTCCAACAGCGGCCACATGTACTCCACGAGGAACTGCAATATGTGTCGGAGCGGTGGGCACAGCGTGCACATATAATGCGTTAGGGCATCGAGCACACGCAACACCAAGGGTCAGTTATTGCGCTCCAATTGGATATAGAAGCCACTGCCGCTGTCAGTGTCATTATCATTGCCATTGGTGCTATCGTTGTCTTTGTCGTGGGGATTCGCGTCCGTAGAATAGCATCCATCTGTCCGCTTCTTGCAGCTGTGTGTCCAGGCCATCGGCTCATTAAATTTGTCCAAATGTCCCAGATTCTGGTAGACATAAAGCAGCGGATGATCAATATAGGCGCTGCACTCGTAACACCACACGGACAGATCGCTAAAGCTCAACACCAACGGATGCCCCTCCCGCCGACAATGCTCCTCCATGTGCCCATTTATATACCGAGCACAGCCGATTGCCTCACAGGTCAGACACAACCAATTTTCCACCGTCGAGGCGCACACACCGCATGCGTTGTTCGTCTTTATTGCTGCAGGTTACAGTCGATGAGTAGACGAGGACCAGAACGAGGACGGCGATGAGGAGAACAAGAAAAAATAAGAATGAATTTCAATATTAGTACTTTAATAATAGTACTTTAATAATAGTTTCATAAATATCACAAAATCGCTTTTCTTAACACGTAATCAAAAGCCCATAATGAACATAAAAATAATAAAGCAATTAAAGAACCAGCGAGAAAATGAATAAAAATAAATAAATGTGCTTGTTCCCGGCAAACATTTTAAAAGATACTTCTGCAAGTCGCGCAAGAGATTAATAGAAGGTTGAATCTTCTAGGCGATTGTTTACCGATAGAAGGCTGTCAATCGAAGAAATGAGAAAGCATAAAAAAAAACTCTCACAAAAACAAATTGGTCTCGTAGCTTACTAGTCCAAGTTGGCGACCTGTCATACTCCGAACTTTTAATTTTGAGGTTCGATTCCCCTGTTGGGCTAAAACTGTAACATAATCTGCTTTGACGAATTCCTGGACCAACACAGAAAGATCTTTAGTTAGCGCACAGCGTGATTTAATAACAATAAATTAAAAAACAAAGAAAATCCTTTTTTTTTTTTTTGTTCTAAGAAAGTGAGCCTCTGTGGCGACTCTTCTTAGGAGACTCGCAAAAGAGTCTTTTGGAAGACTCGCAAAAGAGTCTTTTGGAAGACTCGCAAAAGAGTCTTTTGGAAGACTCGCAAAAGAGTCTTTTGGAAGACTCGCAAAAGAGTCTTGGAAGACTCGCAAAAGAGTCTTTTGGAAGACTCGCAAAAGAGTCTTTTGGAAGACTCGCAAAAGAGTCTTTTGGAAGACTCGCAAAAGAGTCTTTTGGAAGACTCGCAAAAGAGTCTTTTGGAAGACTCGCAAAAGAGTCTTTTGGAAGACTCGCAAAAGAGTCTTTCCCAACTGTCGCGGAAGTGTCTCACTCTCTAACAAAAGGAGATCAAAAAGCGGTGCGACTCTCTCGCCATAGAAAGTGTTTGCTGGGTTAGGGTTTAAATTTGGCATGAACTTTTTATGTGTATTGAAGATTATATACCAAATTTAAATAATTTGAGCGTAATCTTTGTTATTTAATATGGGGTATTCCGTGTCAGTTAAATACACACATTTAATGTATTTATATAGTATTATAATAAATTAAAAAGTTCAAAAATCTAAACATACACTTAAGAATGTAATTATTCTGACGCGTACCATTCCATTAAAAGGAAAATATTTGTGTACTTTGAAAACTCCAAATATAATGTGATTAACTTGGTAAGCAACTTTAATAAAATAAAAATAAACCAAACAAGTTTCCAAGTTCCAAAAAAAATATACCAAAAAAAAAAATCTACCAGATAGAGATAGATTGAGATAGAGTGAAGGAGAGAGAGAGAGAGAGAGAGAGAGGGAAACACCTTTATATCTCATGCAAAACTTAAGCAAACTTAGATATGTACACTGTACAAGCTGATAGTAAAACTATTTTAATAACAATAAAGATAATAATAATCGTAATGAAAATAACAGTAACACAAGCACAGCCACAAGCGAAAAGGAGCAAGGGAGACGGATAGATTCAATAAACAGAGAGAGAGCGATTTCATAGTTGTTGGATTGATTTTAGCTTACATTGTGGCGCCTCCTCCGGGCGCAATTGTCCCAAGTGTGGGCAGCTCTTGAGCGGATAGATGGCAAACATTTCCTGCTGCTCGAGTGCCTGCCAACCAATTAATCAAGCAAGTCGAGCAGCAATCAATGAGAGAGAAAGACGGGAGGTTTTGTTTTTTTGTGTGTGTGTGACAGAAAGACGAGAGAGAGAGAGAGAGAGAGACAAAGGAATGAAATTAGTAATTCGATTCTAGATTCTGGGTGTGTGCGGCTGGAGCTGCTGCTCAGTTACTCGTACCTCCTTATGCTCGGCCATAAACTCGATGAGCGTTTTTACCTTGACTTTGGGCTTGCTGCCGCTGGGCCTCTCCTGGCCACAGTCGGACTGATCAGCGATGGCTCCGCCAGCGGCGCCTTGAGCATCGTCATTTGAAATGTTCAACTGCTGCAAGGTAACAGCAAGAAAATCCTCGTTGTTGTTCGTCTCGCCCAGCGCTGACTGTGGCAGCTTGCAGCCGAATACCAGCGATTTCCAGTGATGACGCTGCACCTCCAAACACTGCTGCAGCGTCTCGATGCAGCTCTGGAAGGCCACCGTTGGCGGACGTTGCGATGCAGTGACAAACTGTGGCGTTGGCATTGGATCACCAAGCAGCGTCTTGGTGCACATGGTCATCGCATACGATATGGAGTTGACGTTGTAGCCACCCTCGAGGCACACCAGCAACCGTCCACCGGCCAGTGACGACAGCCAGTGCGTAAAGAGACCGTATCCCTCCGGTGTCACCTTGCAGCCACCCAATGGATCACCAATTGCCGCATCAAAACCAGCCGACACCAGCACCAGTTGGGGATTAAACTCGTATGCTATTGGCATGATGAGCTGCTGAAAGGCCAATGCATATTCCAGATCACCCATGCCCTTCTGCAAAGCGAGAGAAGAATTTTGTTTGAATTTACTATATTGTACGACTGTATGTCAATAAAGTTTGTATGCACCCTAAATTTGTCTAATTTTTGTATAAGAAAAAAGTTTCTTTAATTAATCGTATATTCACTTAAATTTATTTCGAATGATACAAAAATTTCCTTAACCCATTAAGTATGTTACCCATTGAAATTTTTGAATTTTTGTAAAAGTTTACCTCGGTCTCAAACAAAAAAATTTTTTGATGCAAAACAATTCTTCAAACAATTCTAAGTGTGACAGTATGATTATTTGAAAATGGCAAAAAACGACTATTTTAACCCATTTTGACTACTTTTCAAACAAAAAGTGGCGAAGAGAATTTTGAAAATTTTATTTTGCAGTTTTGAAAATTGACTTTCAAAATTGACCGTTTGTACTCTAACGATTACACTAAGTAAGATGGTAAGACTGCAAAAACATAAGAATAAAATTTGATGAACAAATTCTTTTAACAAACTAGGTGGAAATCTTGTCACGTTAGCGATGTCGCGTTACAAATTACTAATAAAACGTGTAAAATAAATAAAATGAAAGAAGCATATCAAAATTATGTCTAAAATGGAAAACTACATTATTTTATTATGGTTTAAGAGTATTTTCTTCCAAATTACTCGCCATATTTCGCAGACTTTTGCATTCTTCAAGATGAAGTCAAACATGACTTCCATTTTTCGTTTCGTTCGCAAAGCGTTGTTTTCTATAAATAATTTGAAAGCTCTTGTCCTTTATTATAAAAATAGTGTTGTTAAAATCCATTAAACATGTGAGAAAAATTTTTAAAAAATGTCAACTTTTACCATTTTTTTATTATTATTTAAAGACGTACAAATACCTGGAAATACCCATATGTATATTAAACTAATTGTGCTGGCTGACTGAAAATCATTGCGTAGGCCAAACGGTAAAGACTTGAAAGCTGAAACTTGCACACGACATAGCTGAGACAATTTAAAATTTTTTTTTTAAATATCGGATACAATCGGATGTTAATTAACCTTTGGTATGAAAAACTTTGTTGTTTTATAAGATATCTCAACTGAACTCACTGATTTGCTTTCCTTGTCAAAACTGGACTGTTTAGCCTTTTCCCACCAAATCTGTCGAATTTCTGGCCACAAAATCTTATCCTAATTAATTTAACTAAAATATCTAATTGCAGTCAGTCATTTTTTGGATTTAACTAATGATTACAGTCAATTGTGAGTTTAAGTATTTGCTTTCAATTGATTGTGGATTGCTAATTTTGCAATCTTAATAAATAGTATCTTTGTTTTTGTACAAGCGAAGTGTGTAGCATATTATTACCTTATTCCAGGGTATGTTAACATTGAAGCCGCGTCCAGCGTTCTTGCCCACGACATCGTAGTTGCCATCGGGGCCCTTGGGAAAGAAGGCGCCGTGCTCGTAGCGATGCACGCTGATGTAGAGGACCTTGGGATTGGACTCGAAGATGTGCTGAGTGCCATTGCCATGATGCACATCCCAGTCGACGATCAGGATGCGTTCCAGATTATATTCGCGTATCGCGTACTGAGCCGCAATGGCCACGTTGTTGAAGATGCAGAAGCCATGGGGCTGGTCCGACTCGGCATGGTGACCCGGCGGCCGTACATTACAAATGCCGCTGCGCGATTCGCCGCGTAGAATGCTGTCGACCGCTTGGAGGACGGCACCCGAGGCGAGTGTGGCGCACTCGAAGGTGCGCGGATGCAGGTACACCGAATTGTAGCTAGCGCCCAGTTGCTGCAGCTCCTCCTCATTGCGTCCCTGCAGCCGGCGCACTGAATTGACGTGCGCCCGCGTATGCGCCAGGCACACCTCATCCGTGGTGGCGGCGCGTGCGGTCAGCGGCTGCATGCGTCCAAGCAACTGATAGTCCTGATGCATTTGATGAATCTGATGAATGCGCATTGGCTGCTCCGGATGGGAGGTGTCATGCAGATTGAAATGCTGCAGCATCTGGACATCGTAGGCGTAACAAACCCGCGACGCGGGCACCGACAGCTGCGTCTCTGACCGCAGCATTTGCAGACGTGCCGCATTGCGAGCTACAACATCCGGACTCAGCTGGGCCGATGTGCCACGCGTTGGATAACGCTGCGTTCCTGGTTCTGGCAATGGCAACGGCAACGGTCCGCCCAACCATATGCGTTTCACGCGATGCAGCGGCAGCTGTATGGACAGATCCGTCGCCTGTTCTAGCTCACTGTCAGCGTAGGTCTGTTGCAGTTGCAGGCAGCGCCAGTAGGGACGATGCACAAAGATGCAATTGAGCAAGGCGTCTCGCAGCTCTGCGCTGGGTATTTGCAGAGGCTCCACTAACGGCGGACACGGATCGCCGAGCAGGGCGCGCAGCGTCAAGGCGGCACCCTCGGACAGGGATTCCACACAATAGCCGCCCTCGAGCACCACAGCCACACGGCAGTTGGCGAGTCGCAGCAGCGGATTGAGCAAGTGCGGATAACAGGCGGGTGTCACCTCCATTTCGCCCTCGGGGCAGCCAAGTGCTGCATCGTAGCCGGCGGAAACGATAATTAGCTCCGGCTGATACTCCAAGGCAACGGGCAACAGCAGCTGCTGGAATATGGCCATATAGTCGCCATTGCCCATCCCCTTGGCATTGAGAGGCACATTAAAATTGTAGCCGGTTCCAGAGCCAGCACCGATCGCATGGTAATCCGATTCCGGCAGATTCGGCCAGAAGCTGCCATGCTCATAGCGATGTATCGAGAAGTACAAGACTCTGCAAAAACCGATAAAATCAATTAGCAACTAGTAAAAAAGAATACCGCCGAACCGAACTCGACTGTGCGAGACCCTGTACTTACTCCGCAAAACTAGAGAATAAATAAAACAAAATCAAAAGTTTTGAAATTATACAAACTATTTACCATATCGCTCATATACTAGACATAAGTCAACATAAGTCGATAAGCACGATTTTTGAGTTAATAATGCAAAAATGTTCACAATGTAACAATCTATGATGTGTACAAATTTCATCATCCTGTCTTTAAAACCGAGAGTGTGAGAAGAGCATATGTTTTTCTTTCATTTTCAACGATTCAACATTATTTACACAAAAGAACGATATATCTCAGTTGCCCTGCAATCGTTAACTAGAAAATATTCTTTGTGTTTTTAAAAATTTTAAGCGACTTTTGCATAATAAACAAAAAATATCCAATTACAACAAATTAAGTAGCCACATCAATCCAGTTAAAAAAATATTAATAAATAGTCTCGTTAAATAAAAACTTTAGTTTTTGTCAGTTTTACTTTAAAATTTTAAAATATACCAAATATACGACTGTTTTGTCCATGTTTTGAAAATGATAGCAAGAGGGAAGAAGAGAAATTAATAATTTGAGCTCGGTCATGAATAAAGTCACATTGTTTTTATACTTTGAAGCTTGAATATGTATCCCATTATTAAAAAAAAAAAAAACTAATATTTAAAAAAAAAGGTAAATTTGTGAAGCACGATTGGATCCTAGAACCTCGAGCTTCGAGAATTCAATGTTTGGTTTCGATTAAATTGTTCTTGTTATTATTCCTTGACAAACTTTTTAAGTACAGGGTCTAAGTCTAAGCAGTTGGAGGTCGAGTAAACAAGTACATAGAAACGATCTCACCTGGCATCGTTATAGAAGAAACGCTGCGTGCCCTGGCCATGATGCACATCATAGTCAATGATCAGGATGCGCTGCAGATGGTGTGCATCAAGAGCATGCTGTGCTGCCAGAGCCACATTATTGAAATAACAATATCCATTGAATTCAGCTTTCATCGCATGATGACCAGGCGGACGGATGATGGCCATTCCATTCTGGGCTTTTCCCGTCAGTAGTTGATCCACCAGTTCGATGGTCGAGCCACTCGCCAAAAGTGATAGCTTAAATGTGGACTATAAAGGAATTAAGCAATTAGTGAACTGATTAAAGGAATCTTTGGTAGCAATCATAAATAAAAAAGGTTAGTAATTTACAAGGAGTTGAACAGGTGGGATGAGGATTATTTAGAGCAGCGGTGGGCACGAAATCTGAATTCGTTAGCAGCCGCTGGCTCCAGGAGCCATTGCGTGCCCACCGCTGATTTAGAGCTCCGTCAGACGAGTGTTTTTTCACCGACCCTTTTTTAAATAAACTGACAGTACCTTTTTTTGTAAACCTGTCCGATATCAGCTGTTTAAGATTTGGCAGACATAAAACATAATTTTGCCGTCCGATTCTAACCAATTTTGGTGAGAATGTTAACGACCTAACGTTCGCTCCTATGATATATTAATAACAATGATTGATAATTAACAAATAGACCTTCGTTTTATGTTAATCTAAACAATTTGAACTGAATATTAAACATTATTAACAACAAATTGATTGAATTGCTAGAGCCATGTTACCCAGATCCAGGTATGCGGTTTATAGTATAATCTGCATATAGAAAGGCCCCCACTGATATCTCTGTCTAGTCACACTTGATTGATCTCTGGGTGTAAGCATGCAAGCAAGTGAATGCAATTGCATGATAACCGGTTTTAATCACATCAAGATCCCACAAATAAGTCCCTCCCTTATAAATAATCAATGAATGGGAGCTAGCAAAATTAGATTTTCAAAACTTAGAGAAAATAAATTAAATAAAATAGAAAACAAATCGAAAATTTACAAAACATATAATAAAGTTTAATATTTACAAGTTAACATGACACCGAACAATAACTTCATTAATAGCCATGATAATAATAATACGAATTATGAACAAGGCTCATCCTAATTTTAATTAATTAGGTTAATTATATTAATTATTATTCCTGTTTGTAGAAATCCTAAATTTGAATATGACAAGCGCCTTAATTTAAAAGCTTCGTCTTGTTGCGCTAGGAATCAAATCAGAAGGTCATGCAATGGAATTTACGGGGAGCAGTATTACTTACCGGATGTATGTAGATGGCATCATAATGGGAGCTCAGTTCTTCCATAGCCTCCTCGTCCTGCACGCCCGACGTTTGCTCGAGGCACTCGTAATGCGCCGCCGAATGCAGCTTGAGGATTTCATCTTTTGTTGCCAGACGCGACGGCAGCGACAGGCAACGTTCAATCAGATTTAGCTCCTTACACCTGTTGTGCACCACAATCAAATCAGGCATCAGGTGATGGTGGTGCCAAGTACTAAATGGTGCCCTAAAAAGTGCTCCTCACTTACCGTTCCAAGGTGCGGGTAAAACGCTCGGGACGCTCCTGATGCTGATCATCCCATAGGCAGCAGTGTTGGCTCATGGACTCATCGTAGATTAGAGCTGTGGGACCGCGTTGCATGCTCTTCGCATTGACGGCCTGTAATCGGAGCGAGGTTAAAGGTACGTGTGCTTGTATAAATGTACCTAAGTGTATTATCCCACCCAGCATTTGGAAGATCATTTAAAGTCCTTATGATGATTGAAAACAGATTAGTTTCATTGGCGATCAAAAGAAGACTCGAAAATGACTCGTACATGCTCAAAATGTGATTTATTCAAATTACACGAACAAAATGTAAGGCAATCGAAAATTGATCGAGCAGGAAATTAAATTGAGATTGATCTCAGTGCTTATAAACGACCATGATGAAATTATAACAAGGTGATGTATTCGCACTCTTTCGGGGCGACGACGACAGAGATAGATACATACGTAGTAAATTTGTTATGTTTGGTTTTATTTACTCTTCATTCATTTTCGTCCCGAAAGACAGGGCACGTTCAGCGAATAAATCGCTTTGTTGGGTTTCAATTTTATTTTTTGCGACGAACGCATCTTTTGTGATCAGAAAACGAGCGCACTATTTTAGTCAGACAGAGGACTCGAAAAAGACTCGAATGTGATCAAAAATTTCATAAAATGCTTGCTGGGATACATTGGCAAGCTATTGTTTTGGCAAAATAATAAACTCACATACAATGCTGTTTCTTATCTCATCTGTGTTTGTTTACCATGTTTTAAAAACCATAAGCTACTTTGATAAAGCGAAAATAATCAGGGGTGCCACAGAAATCGTTTTCGCCTGAATTTGACAAACAGGGGTGCCACAAAAATCGCTTTCACTTGAATTTCACTTAAAATTGTATGAAATTTAAGTGAAATTTTTATGAAATTTAAGTGAAATTGACGCGAAAGCCATTTTTGTGGCACCCCTGATACATTTCATACAAATTTATGTCAAAATAAAAATTGGTGTTTTGCTTATTATTTTCGTGGTATTTTTCTTTTTTGAATAAAATATGTAAGTTATATATTTTGCCAAAACAAGTGTATATGGCAGCGGTGGGCACGCAATGGCTCCGGGAGCCATCGGCTGCTAACGAATATGGTATGTACTCACATTTTGAAAGATATCCGTTACACTCTCCTGCAAGGCAGATGCTCCTCCATTGGCTTGCGATTTGAGCATGTTGCGAGCTCGACGTTTTGCTTCTAACAGCGCTGGATTCGGTTTGCGAATTCCGGTTCCAGCATTGCCGCTGTTGGCGCTCGATGTCGTTGCAGTCAGTGACGCTGACGTCGACGTTGACGTTGACGACGACGACAACGACGCTGAAGCTGATGACGTTGGCGCCAACTTGGACTTGACCATGGCGCGGGTTTGTATTTTGGCCTGTTGTGCGCCGCGCCTTGTTACTATCGGTGAGCTCTACAACAGAGATAGACAGAGAGAGAGAGAGAGAGAGAGAGAGAGAGAGAGAGAGAGAGTCAGAGAGGGAGAACGTTGATGAGAGACAGCGAGAGAGTTGAGCTCGCAGCTGTGCAAAGATAAAGCCTTCACACGAGCTATTCCATCAACTGAGATTTAATCTATACAATCTATAATCTGTACAATATTATATTAATCCTTATGGTTTGATTTTTCGTCGACTTGGCGATCAAATAATAACATTTAAACAATGTCGTCTAAAACTATAAATAGTTCTAAGTTTAAGTTGTATGCGCTTTTAATGAGTTTTCGGAACTGACAATTATTTCCTAGCACAATAGCTCATTAAAAAATAAAAGTTTTGTTTTAATTTTTTTTTTTTTGTAATTTAATAGATAGACAGATATTATTTTACTAAATTCTTCTACTTTCTTATCTTAAATAGGATTCACATTGAAGCACAGAGCGTTATATTTTTTCTTTTTAGATTTCTCGGATTTACTCGGATTTTACTCATTAATGATAAACTTGTGCAACTCAAAAAAAAAAAAAAGACGAGCAAACTCAACGGTTTCCACTTGATTTAAAAATTTTGTGAAAATTAATAACAAAAAAAAATATTTTATGGGTTCCTGTATATTCTTGCTATGGTAATTTTTTCACCATGATTTTTGGAATTAACAGAATCTTTGTTTTCCTATAGGTATCAGATAGGAAAATTCGATTACAGGACAAGATGACCGAAAAATCTTAAAAAAAAAAATTGTAAAGATTTGATTTTGCTGACCACCAAAACAGCCATTTTAAGGCTTGGTAAGTTCCCAAAACTTGTAGCGTAAACTATTTCAAGCAACTTTGTCGAAGAAATTTTGAAAAAAAAAAACCATCACCTTACATGTTAGAGACTGAAGAAGAATGTCATATTTTCTTTTAAAAAAAACCAAAACTTGGTCAAAAGCTTCACGAAAAAATTTTGCATGAAACCATCACTGTAATTAAAAAAAACTAATGACGCAGTTCGCTTCGTAGGACTCGAAATAAGGGGATACCGTTGAGTTTGGTCATGTCTTTTTTTTTTTTTAATTTAATATTAAATTTTTTTTTACACATTTTCGATTCTCGATTTTATTCGTTTGTTCAGTTGAAATTATGAACACTTTAACTTGGCTCGAATTTGACATGACCATTATTTGTTTTTGCATTCAATTAATTCTGAGTTCAAACCATAAAAACAATGAAAATATGTGAAATTGTAGTAAGTGATGTACTTTACTTTACTTAATAACCAAAGATTTTACTCTTACAAAAGATTACATACTCATTCCGCCAAAGATAAGAAATAGAGATAAGTGCGCGATAGAATGTTTGAACGGAGTATCTCTATTACTTGGTTGATTCCCTTCCAATTCGAGGCGAAAAAACATTTCATGTTAAAGAAGGATTTATTTTTTATTTAATTAACGCTTTGCACATATTTTTAATATTATATATATATATTTTAATATTTTAATTGCTCATAGCTGAATTAAATAAATGCAAAGACAGGTGACCGTTTTATTAAAATAAATATTCCAGCCAGTGCATCACGACACTGGAATACATGACGACCGACAATCTAACGTTAGAACGGCATTGTGGAAGAGGAGTGAAGAGGGGAACTTGTAATCAAAGTGGGTCGCAAATCCACCGTGTTCGACATACAAAAAAAGGTTGACATTCTTCATACACATGTGTGTACATTAGGGTGGGTCAACTTGTTTCGACTCAATGCGGTTATCAAAATTGTAATCTACGGTGAATTTTAAGAAGATTTGCATAAGAAACCATGGGTGTAAAGTCAAATCCGAGCTTTCGATTTTTAGCGTGAAATATGGGGAATCGTATGAAAAGCCAAAAATTATCATAATTTCTTGTTAAGAATCGGAAGCTCGAAAATGATTTTAGACCTATGGTTTCTTGGGCAAATCTTTTTAAAATTCACCGTAGATTACGATTTTGATGATACCCGCAAGGTGCGTTTTTTTGGTCCATACAAATTGACCCACTCTAATATACATATATGATATGTATTTTTCATAATAGTCGAGTTCAATAGATATCAAAATTTTTGGGTTTTATCGTGTCTTAAAAGCCAGAAGCATTGTTGGTAAAATAAGACGAAAAATTATATAAAAAACAAATTTTTATTTGTCAAATTAAAAATTAAAACAAGTGCACTTTTTATTATGTAAAAACAGTAACTTGACTGACGGAATAAAATGTAATTTCGATTGTGCATTGTGTGGTGAACAAACGAAGACACCCTGTAACATATAAGTGCACGGTCTAAACGGTCTAATAGATAACACATCAATGAGTTGAGTATACAGGAAGACAGAGGCTAATAAGTAGAGCTGCTGTGATAAGTAATTAAATAACTATTCGTTCAGAAAAACCATTTGCATTTATGTGGTTAAACAAAAAGAGCAACAGCAACTAACAGTACCACATACACAATGCAATTGCCGGCCACAAAATGGCGTTGAATACCGTTGGGCACAAAATCAGCGCGTTAACTGAATGGATTTGCGATTTTGAATGCGCTTGGCAACTCGACGAGCTTCGACGTTGACTGCGACTGCGACTGTGACTATGGCAATTGCCAAGTTTATAAGGCAGCTAAACCCGATTTAAGAATTACCTTGATTTACAAAACGTTTCTTTTTAATCAGCAACTTTAATAATAACAACTTTATGATCAGCCCTCGAACGAAGGAAATAAAATTTTTTTTATTTAATTCAATGTGTTCTTAATACAATAAAAACAGAAATAACTATTTCCGTTTTCAAATTTGATGTTTTTAAAAAAGGGTCGAAAAAAAAGGCTTCCAACCAGCAATACCCCCTTAAAGTGAACTCGATTTGATTCAAGTCAACTTAAGCTGCCGTATAAACTTGGACTTTCAACTGAATGGTGTGTGGGTGTTGTTGTTTTTGCGGTTGTTGCTATTGCCTCTTTTGGTGCGAGTCCAAAAAGGCGCGAGTCAGATCTGGACTTACCATTATTTTAGCTGATGCTGTGGGAGCAAAACTTGATGCTGGAGCTTAAAGTTGACGCTGGACTATTTGTGGGCGTCTCTTACAATGCATTCAGTGTTGTTGCTTGTTTGCTGCCTTTATTCTCTCTTCTCTCTTTCTGTTGCTCTTGTTTGGGAGGTGGGCGCAACAATGCGTGCGTGCGTGCCTAGGTCACTGAGCGTGAGTGTATGTGTATATATGTATGTGCGTGTGTGCTTTTGTGTCTGTATGTAATACTTTTTGGGCTGATTGTTGTTGTTTGTATTGTTGCGTGATAAGCGTTTACAAACTTGCAGCGTATTTTTTCACAGCGTATCGATTTGAATTTGAACTATAATTTAAGTCTTATAAATATGCCTACATATATAGAGCTGCATTAAATATTGCTTCTTTTTTTTTGCTATCTCGTTTGCTTTCACGCTGCGTCAGTTTTCTTGCCTATTCGTCTGTCTGTCTGACTGTCCCACTGTCCAACTCTCCTGCCGTGGCTGTCGCGCTTCAGTTGATTTTATGTTTAGTACTCTTTGTTATTATTATAAATAATACACATGGTTTGTATGCCTCCGTTCTGTTGTTGTTTTGAAAAAACAATTTTACTCGTATGTATGTATGGATTCACATGCACGCAACGAAAGAAAAAAAATGAATTAACGTTGTTCTTTTACACACACACAATTCGAACACAAGGCCCAGACGACGCGACGGCTGGATGCAACAAAGATTGGCAACACAGCAGACCAAAAGCAGAACCAGAACAAGAATTTCAGACACAAGCGACCGAGTAAATCAATGCGACTGCTTGTTGGTTTTCGCGCGGGCGGGCGGGCTGTTGGCGGCAGGCGGTAATGTGATGTTTGTATGTCTGTCGTCTTCTTTTGTTATTGTTTTGCAGTTACAAGAAGAGTGTGACCGTATTTGACAAAAACTAGATTACTTGGATACCATAAAAATACTAAAAATATTGCATTGCAACTGAATTTGAAGTTTGGATAAGTTTAAATAACTAAAAAAATAAAAGGAAACGGATTAAAAGAAACTTAAATTTATGCATTCATTTATAATATTATAACATACAATGCCAAGCAAGTTTGAAAGATGCCACATTGTTTCGCAAAATACCGAAATATGCAACAGTCAAAAGTTATCGTGACTGATAATTTTTTGCAAATACATTGCCATTGACTTGTGACATTGCCCAACACTGTTCTGAACAGCTGATCTCTACATTGGCTCGTTACGCAAGTGAAGCAACAGGTTTAACTTGACTGTAATTAGATTCAGTTAATATTCTATTAACACGTTGAGTGATCGTGTGTTGTTCATCCAATCCAAGTCAAATCTATTCAATCCTTTGTGATGTCCGCCAACCTGTTGCAAGCCACCAGACGCCAGCTTTGTGCTCAGGCCCGTCGCTACAGTTCAAAGATCAACGATGTTGTTGTTGTCTCTGCGGCTCGAACGCCCATTGGAAGCTTCCAGAGCCAGTTGGCTCCATTGTCGGCCACCCAATTGGGAGCCACCGCCATTGAGGCGGCCATTGAACGCGCCGGCATTGGCAAGGGCGATGTCAATGAGGTGATCATGGGTAATGTGATATCTGCCGGTCTTGGACAGGCACCCGCTCGTCAGGCTGCCATCTTTGCGGGATTGCCAACGAACGTGTGCTGCACCACCGTCAACAAGGTGTGTTCTTCGGGCATGAAGTCAGTTATGCTGGGCGCCCAGTCACTGATGCTCGGCCAGGCCGATGTGGTTGTTGCCGGCGGCATGGAGTCCATGTCGAATGTGCCCTTCTACATGAAGCGCGGCGCCACACCGTACGGTGGCATCAATCTCACCGATGGCATTGTCTGGGACGGTCTGTGGGATGTCTACAACAAGTTCCACATGGGCAATTGTGCTGAGAACACGGCCAAGAAGATGCAGATTTCGCGACAGGATCAGGATGCCTTTGCCATCGAATCATATAAGCGATCAGCCAAGGCCTGGAGCGACAAGATCTTCGATAACGAAATTGCCCCTGTCAAGATTCAGCTGAAACGCAAGCCCGAGCAGATCATCAGCGTCGACGAGGAATTCACCCGTGTGAACTTTGACAAGTTCGGGCAGCTGGCAACCGTGTTCCAGGGTGAGAATGGAACTGTTACTGCCGGCAATGCCTCCACTCTGAATGATGGTGGTGCTGCTGTCGTCCTGATGACCGCCGAGGCGGCAAAACGTGCGGGCGTCAAGCCACTGGCCCGCATCGTGTCCTACCAAGATGCTGAAACAGATCCCATTGATTTCCCCATTGCGCCCGCATTGGCGGTGCCCAAGCTGCTGGAGCGGGCCGGTGTCCGCAAAGAGGATGTCGCCATGTGGGAAATCAACGAAGCCTTCTCCCTGGTGGTGCTGGCCAACATCCGCAAAATGGACGTCGATCCCGCCAAGGTGAATGTGCATGGCGGCGCCGTCTCCCTGGGCCATCCCATTGGCATGTCCGGCGCCCGTCTGGTCACCCATTTAACCCACGCCCTCAAATCCGGCGAGTTCGGATGCGCCTCCATTTGCAATGGCGGCGGTGGCGCTTCCTCCATTCTGCTGCAAAAGCTTTAAAGCTCAGCATTCGATCCAAGACGATGACGAAGACGAAGAGGAAGAGGAAGGCAAAGAGATAGAGAAAGAAGAATAACTGCAGCGGCAGTAAAGTTTTAACCAGAAGTGCATTTAATTAACAATCGAAAGAAATTTCAATCGAAAACAAATAACGATTATCGTTGACAAAAAACGAACACTATTAACACAGTTTTTAGTGCTTCTTTTTTTTATAGCATTTAAATAAATATTTTGTGATTTGGATAATAAAATGATTAATCAAAAAAAATTAACGAACTTAACTATTTTTTTTTTTAATTTAAAATTTTCAATAATTTTTTTTATCTACTTGTCAAAATATCATTTAACGCGTCTGACTTGACTAAAAAGTGACCACTTTTGATAAAGGCTTTTTGCATGCAAAGTCTCGATATTTGTTTGCTTCGGACCAAAATTTTGAAGTATTAGCAACGTGTGTATTCGCTTTTATATCGCTTCCATTTTCAAAGTGTTTCAAAATTGGATTTAATTTAATTGAATCTAAAATAAAGCCAGATTTGCGCATAGAAGATGTTTGAGACAAATCGATCCGAAAAGAGGCCAAATTGGCATCACTGCTTACAATCGATAACAAATGGCTTATCGATGTTAGCAACACAGTTTTTAGTGTTTTTATTTACAAATGTACATACATATGTGTTTATGCTAATTGGAGCGTCGCCAACGCGCTGAGAATAGCTCCCAAAGGAACACGAGCGTCGCGAGTGCATAGAGGACGACGGCAATGACATAGATTGCCCAGAGATCGGGCTGACGCAGTCGCCGATCGCCGTGCATGAAGGTGCTGCTGAAGTACCGCTCGCTGCCCAACTGGCCCGCCCAGTAGTTGATGAGTCCCACGGCCTGTATGGCCATGATCAGCTCATCGAACTGTTGCCGCAGATGCGAGTCCTTCTGCAGGAAGATGGCCAGCTGCTGGTCCAGGACATGCTCGGGCAGCACATAATAGGCGCCCGGCTTGTGTGCCAGCTCCGTCACATGCAACAGCGTCTGATGCGACAGAACGCCAAATAGGCGCTGATATTGTTGCGCTCGCAACTCCATATCCTCCAGGACATCGCCTTCCAATTCGGTTGCAATGATAATGGTGCGGGTATTTGTGAACAGTCCCTGCAGGCTGCTCGCCTCACGCACATCCTGGGCGGTTATGCGATTCATCACCGCCATATAGCTGCCCTCCACCAGCTCCTCCAGGGTGTGCGGCAATCTCTGATGGACTTGCTGGCGCAGCATATGGTAGAACAGGGCCGAGTACATTGCGCGAATGAGGAGCGTGAAGCCAAGCCAGTGGACGTACATCAGCTGCTGTGAGAGACGCGTGGTTGTTGCACCAATTGGTTGTCCACAGGCCACCGCCAAAATGGAGAGGAGCACAGTTGCTCTGTCCGTCCGCTGTCTGCTGTAGAGCATGAGGCAGGATACGCTCAGAAATGTGGAGAGCACACACAGCCAGGTGATGGTCTGGAATGGAAATCGCAGTATATCAAAGCTGGTCAAATTGTACGCATTAAGGAGCAGGCAGCTGACCAGCCGGCTGGAGTAATGTGGAAAGACTGCGGTCAGGTTTGTGGATTGCTCGACCCGCTTGCGCATGTAACCAATGGCCAGGTGAGCTCTTTGCTGCTGCAGCTGCAGAGGTAACAAATTTTAATCAATTTGAATCGAAATCTAATCTGAAAAATTCTCACCAGCTGCAGCACCTGTTGTTCCGTCCAAACGATACTCTGATTGTGCTGCTCCACAAGGCGTATAATGAAATTCATGCGCCTGGCCAGCTCCTGCAGTAAGCGATCCTCCAGGCCGGGCACACGGCCAGAGAGACTCAGAAAGGGCGACACGGGACGCAACAGCACATGGAGTGGACACTGATGCAGATTGTGAAGTTTGGGCGGAAAGTAAACGGGATGTTGCCAGGTCTTGCCCAGAAACTTATTGATCTGCCTAACAATAACAACGCCGCACTGGTCTTCCTCATATGGGAAATAGGTGTGCATGATGACCTCCCCGTGGGAACTCTGAGTCATCACATTGCAATTGATGATTTGATGGCGCCAGCAATAATCAAAGACACCCTGCATGTCACCCGGAATAAGGGCATCCCTCTGCTGGAGGAAGATGAAATAGTACTTGCTAGCGTCGTTCTGTGTCCTGTACGTGTGGATCTCAATATCCCTGCAAGTGTTCAATCAAATGGAAAGAATGGAAAGGTTATCGGTTATCGGTTACGCAAAATCTTTGAATAAAGGTTTCGAAACGGTGAACCGGATTTGTATGTTTCGGTTTTGAAATACCGGCATGGTTTCGGTTCACAAAAAAAAAAACAAATTTCCTTGCAAAAATATAATTATATTAACAAAATAATAATAATAATAAAAAGGCATTACTTTCTAAATGTTTCATTCACACATTTATTTCACATATTTTCAGTTTATTTACATTTTAACAATTTTAATATCTAATAATTTTATTTTTTTTGCGCTTATTCAGTGCTTTGAAAATTCGATCATGAATATCACAAATAAAAATTCAAAATGAAACATTAGAAAATTAAAATTAAAAATTAAAAATATTTTTTTTTTTATATATGAGAATCCGTAATTAACCTGAATAAATGAAACGGTTACCAAACGGTTATTTCGGTTTAGAGAGTTTCGGTTTTAAGGTTTCGATCTAATGAACATTAATTTTTTCGCTTACAGTTTCAGTTACGCTTTTAAAATTCAATCGGTTTTTACCGGTTAAAGGTTACGGTTTCGGTTTGGGAGAATAAAGAAGAATAAAGGAGAATGAAGCAGAAAAAAGGAGTATAAGAGAGAATAATTAGGGAATAAAGAAAAATAGAAAATAATAAAGGATAATAAAGGAGAATAAAGAAGAATAAGAAATAGTAGTAGTATAATGAAGAATAAAGGAGAACAAAGAAAGAAAAAATGAGAATAAATAAGAATAAAGGAAAATAAAGAAGAACAAACAAGAATAAAGGAGTATAAAGAAGGATAAAGGAGTATAAAAGAGAATAAAGGAGAAAAAAGAAGAATAAGGTAGAATGAAGCAGAAAAAAGGAGTTGAAAGGAGTATAAAGGAGTATAATTAGAGAATAAAGGCGAACAAAGAAGAATAGAGGAAAATAAATGAGAATAAAGAAGAATGAGGAGGTATAAAGGAGAATAAAGAAGAAAAAGGAAGTATAAGAGAGAATAAAGAAAGAAACAATGAAAATAAAGGAGTATAAAAGAGAATAATAAGAATAAAGGAGTTTAAAGGAGGATAATTAAAGAATAAAGGCGAACAAAGAAGAAAAAGGAGAATAAAGAAGAATAAAGGAGAATAAAGAAAAAAAAGGAAGTATAAAGGAGAATAAAGAAAGTAAAAATGAGAATAAAGAAGAATAAAGGTAAAAAATCACTTCAGTTCATATATATTGATGAACTTACAGCAGTGCCTGCAGCGAGTCCACCAGCAGGAGATTGTGCAAACGTGATCCCGCCAGGCGTTGTGGCTGACTGTGATTGTGGTGGACCAGCTGTAGAATCATTATGTCCACGCTCTCATACAGCAGCTGCATGATGTTGCGATAGAAGTTCATCGGACTGGGACGACGGCACGAGATGATTAACAGGAACGATGGCGCAATGCGCTGATAGAAATCCTCAATGAACACACGCAGCGAATTGGCCACAAAGCGATTTATGATCATCGACTGTGTCTGTGCTCCCTGATAATGCATCGACTCAAACTGCAGCAGGCTGCTTATGTTCATCCTGAAAAGCTCTGGTCAACTGGTCGACTGGTCAACTCGATATCCGGACAGCTGGTTAGCTGGCTAGCTGATTGAATGCTGACAAAGCTATTAAGCTTTTGGCCTTGTCAAGACAGCCACTAGAACATGGAGGAGTACGAGTGCCCACACTTATTGCAGCTGACCTTATGCCGACATCCCAAAGAAAGTCCCTCATTAGTCAGCCGGCACTTACTCTTTCTATATGCTCATTATGTCTAATTGGAGCCAAAGTCAACAAACTATTGCATGCTATGTATATATACTTGGACTAAGGATTCGGGTTTAATCAATATTTGGAGCCATAACAGTTTGGTTTTCAGATCACGCGACACAACACGTGTAATACCCGAAAACTCAGAAAAAAGAACCCAAAATCAATACTTGGTTTACCAAGGTTTTAAAAATTTAAGGATATTATAATTGTATAATTATATAAATCTTAAGCCAAAATTTTAAAAGTGTAATTTATGGTACATTTTAAGATGTTTTCACCAAGAAACCATAGTTCTCAAAGGAGTTCCTGGTCCGCGCTTTTTGAGTTGAAAAATTAATTTTTTTTTTGAACATTAATATCTTGCGTGTTTGTGGTCCGGTCAGGATCAGGACCAGGACTATTAAAATTCCACAGAACCAAAGGACCCAATGTTCTCTAAACATAATTTTCATCCTTGGAAGGACGATTTTGCGATTCGTCTCCATCTTAAAAATAGGTCCGAATTAAAGCTATTTTTTGGGCTATTGAAATTTTTTTCTTGAACCTGTTCTTTTTATTAACAAAAAATGTACAACAGATTTTATTAAAATTGTATTAAAATATGTTGTACAGGTTCAAGAAAAAAATGTTATGGAACAAAAAATAGCTTTAATTTTGACTAATTTTAAAAGACCTACTAACATGAAAATGGATGCAAATATCAATTAAAATCAGCAGGTAGATTTAATATTGCAAGAATGGAAATTTTAAGAGTGGTTGCCACTTACATTTTGAAAATAACTGATATTTTGGTAATTATTTAGTAAAATCGATAAGTTATCGCACATTTGGAGAAAATAAATATTTAAGCTGGTCACACTTTCTACAGACTAATGATTCATAGACCAAAATAAAAGTTGTCGAGTTCCAGAGTTGTTCATCGAAGGTTAATAAAAGAAATAAGTTCAATCGGCTTAATTTTGGCTGAGCGAAAGAGTTGGTCATCATATAGTTAAGTTGTTATTCCGTCCATTAAGTATCGTATGATAAGCTATCGGTCTACCCCCACAATCCGCCACCGTTCAAAAGAACGAAACGAACGAATAAAACAACTGAACAACCTACAATTAGGGATTTAGTTCGTTTGTTCACTTTAGTGATTAGTTCAATCGAAATTAATCCAAACGATTCGATACAACTCTACTGAATTCGGGAGACAAATCAAACGGCGGTGAACAAGCGCGGACCGCATCGCAGCAGAGGCACTAACAACAAATAATATTATTAACGCAAATGTTTGTCTAATACGCAGAGTGCATCGTTAACGGAAATCGCATTGTTAACGCGGCTGCAACTAGAAGAACAATCAACCCTTGCGTCGCGTTGCCTAAAACAGTTGTTTGTGTTCTCAGCGGTGGTGGTGGCCTCAGTAATGCAGCTAACATGAAATCAAAATTAACCGTTTTCGTTGTGTTTTGCGCGTAAAAAACGTTTGGATAATATAAAAGTCTGCATCAAAAGATAGCGCCAAGTAAGTGTATAACGTACAGTGCACGTTTAGTGATCCCATGTATTGTGCAATTGTGAAAGAACAACAGTTAAACGGTTGAAGTTCATTTAAATATGCCTTCCTCTATTTTCTACTAGCTGTACATTGTATGCGAGAGAGAGAGAGAGCGAGCGTTTGCCTCTGCTGCATGCATGCATGCATGTGTGTGCGTTTGTTAGTATGTGTATGCAGCTGGTATTTAAATTCTCTCTATATCTCTCTCCCTATAGCAGTGCGTGCGTTTCTAATGTGTTTGTGTGTGTCAGTGCACAATAGGAAAATCAACAACAAAGTAAAATTACTGCGAATTGCTAAATTAAATATTTAGCCATAGATACAAACATCAGCGGCAGTCACAGCAGCTATTTCGATTGCTGCCTCTCTTGGCCATTTGGAATTGCAAATGTCCTTGACATGATTACGATTTTCGATATGCTTTTGCATTTCAGCCAGGAAGGGGTGCAATTGTCTATCGATTGTTGGCTGCCCGACGCTCCTGTTGGTCTCTCTCTCTCTCTCTCTCTCTTGCGCTTTCTAATAGTCATTTGCTTGCGCTCTCGATTGCTCTATATTTGCCAAAAAGGGTTATCTTCTTCTTTTTTTCTGTTGTCATGGCACATGTGAATTGGGTTGTTGTTTATGTGCTGTTGCTGGTGACAGTGCGTGTCTTATCAATTTCCCACACTTGGAAATGTTTCTAGCTGTTTCTGATAAGGCGACAAACAAAACGAAAAGTTAACCGCAACCGCAGCCAAAGCGTAGAATCAGAGAGTCCCAGTTGAAGAAGGATGAGGTGTGCCGATATATGTGTGTTTACGTACATATATATGCAGATTGCGCATGTATATACATATACATATGTATAAGTGCGGACATATGTATTTATAGCCGTCAAAGTTCAAGTGCAACGTCTATCGCTGTGGGAGCCCCACTTGGCAGCTGTGCGCCAGTTGGAGCCTCCGCTTGGGACCATTATCTCAGTGTCTATAAATGTCGAGTGGCGGCTGACGGCTGCTGGCGACTTTTCTTGACCTCCAGTTCAAATGAAGCAGCAAAAATAAGTAAATAAATAAAAAACCTACTATAAGTACAGTGATCATCCGCTTTGGCAGATCATTTTCAAAAGAAGATATTGAAAAGCATAAGCCATAATTAATTCAAATTTGTAAATATAATAAGTGGGAAAGGCTATAGTCGAGCGCCCGACTATAGGATACACGTTACTTACTTAAATAAATTTTGAAATATTTTTTTGCATGCTTTTAGGCACTTATAATTTTTAAAAACTTTAATTAGCCATTACCACCTTTCTATTTGTCCGCTATTGTTACGATTTAGTAGGATGATAGGTAATAATAGTAGGTGATGATAATTAGTAAAAAATTCCTAATATCTTGAAAACTGTGCGTGTGGTGGTTTATTGCGATTTACAGAGTCGGAAAGGGGCGTGGCCAAAATTTGAAACAAACTTGATCTGCTTGGGGTCTATAGAAGTCTGCGTGCCAAATTTGGTTGCTCTAGCTCTTTTAGTCTCTGAGATCTAGGCGCTCACACAGACGGACAGACGGATATGGCTATATCGACGCGGCTGTTGATGCTGATTAAGAATATATATACTTTACAGGGTCGGAGATGCTTCCTTCTCCCTGTTACATCCATTGCAACGAATACAATATCCCCTTTTACTTATTTTTATAAGTAACGGGTATAAAAACCTGCTATAAGAAGATAATGAAAAGCATAATCCATAATTAATTCACATCATTTTCAAAACAAGATATTGAAAAGCATAAGCCAAATTAATTCTAATTTGTAAATATAAAAATACCATGTATTATGATTAATTATGTGGCAAATGATATACAGGAATCTACATGCTAAATATCGCGTCTTTAGCTCTTATATGAAATCCACGCCTCCAATCGACTCAGCTGTTGATGCTGATCAAAAGTATATAAATTTTCACATCGCTTATTTACTTTATGATTTCCAAAACTGGTGCTACATTCTGTAATAAATTGTTAAAAAATTCCTTTTTACATAAAGTGTTATTTGAAGTTTGAGAGACTTTGAAGTAAATAAGTTATATTGTACAAATGGGCATTTCCAGAAAAATGTCCAACTCGCCCAAAAACGTAAAATTGATCAAAAACTCACGTCTTGTGAAATGTTCTTCCATAAATGTATGCAAGTTTTTTAAGTAATAGGTTCTACATTGGAATAAATTCACTTTTCCTATATTTTTGACCATTTTCTTAAAAATTTACTCCCAAAATTGACCGTTTGTATATAAAAAAAAGGTTTTTGGGCTGTTTTTAATATATAGAGTACAATTTGATGAACAAATTTTTGAAAAAAAAACTAGGTGGTTTTTAATATATAGAGTACAATTTGATGAACAAATTTTTGAAAAAAAACTAGGTGGAAATCTTGTTACGTTCGCGATGTCGCGTTACAAATTAAAATCAAAATGGAAATCTACATTATTTTATTATGGTTTAAGAGTAATTTCTTCCAAATTACTCGCCATATTTCTCAGACTTTCTCATTTGGGAAAATGAAGTCAAACATGACTTCCATTTCTCGCATCGCATTGTTTTCTGAAAATAATTTGAAAACGACAAGTCTTCAAAGCTTGCCTTTTATAATGAAAAATAGTGTTGATCAAATCCATTAAACACTTGAGAAAACCTTTTTGATGGTGTCAACCATTTTTTTTTTTTCATTTGAAGACGTACAAATGTCGCATTCTCAATCCTGGAAATACCCATATACATATGTATAATGCATATCTTTTATAGGGTTCGCCACGGCTTTTTTTTTCCTAAGACATACTTTTATACATAGTTCACAATAAATTTTGGCGATTGTTTTTTTGGATTCGAATAAAAATTCCAACATGCAATTCTATTTTAAGTGTCTTGCGTAAAATTGAAGTAGAAATTCTAATCGAAATCAATAAATAAATATAAAAAAAATTCCCAAATTTATCAAAATATACTCATGTATTTGCCACTATATTGAGCTATTGAAATGTGCGCAAAAGAACTTGTAAACTATGCGGGTTTGCTAATGTGACGTTGGCCCTGTACTAGGAATATCATAGTGTTATCAACTTTTTCAATCACATTAATCAATTTTCAAAGTGCAAAAGTTTTTTTTTAGAAAATTCCCATACCTCACTCCAGTTTTTGGTGATGCAACCTGTGTCTCTGACCCCACTTTTCAGCTTACCCAGAGTTACATAGCTCCCCATCACAGTACAAATACACACACACACAATCACACACGCACACACACGCACACACACTTGTTGCTTATCGACTAGAGATGGGCATGGGCCTCCTTTTTGAGGCACGACACGGCCCAAGCACGGCTGGTAAAAGCTGATGCCCAACACGGAATTTTTTTAAATAGGCACGGCACGGGCACGGCCTATGCCCATCTCCAATTGCAACACACAAAGTCTTGCCTTTCCTTGTCGTACTCAATTTAACAAACACTGCTTTTTCCATCTTTTTTCTTTATCAAGTTTATTTTCAGATCCTTTGCTTTTAAAGCTTTTTGTAAATTCTCTTTATTCATTTTTGTCACTTCGTGGCGTCACTTTTTTATTTAAATGGCATCAATCGTGCTATCGATGTTGTAAGTGTTCGCAAATTGTGCGAAACATCGATGAATCCTACAGCTCAAGCTAGAGGTGGAGAACTATCGATACTCGGTACCATTGATATTCAACGATATTATTTTTCAAACCATCGATTATTATCGAAAGTTTTCGATAGTTTGTTAAATTATAAATTTTTATACAAAATTGCAACAAAAAATTGAAATTGGCATTAATTTAGGTATTATAAAAGTAAAAATAAATACAATTCGTTATCAACAATAATGTTTCGCTATTAGCTATTGTAATAGCCAAAGTTCCACGATCTAAAACTTTGTGTTCAGTGTACTGATCATGTGCTTGGACTTGACTGAAATGGCGGGCACACATAAATAAGTATTAAAACATAAAAATTTGTATTAATTTTAGTTCTTTTTCGTTCTTCTTATCCATGTCATGAAAATATATATTTATTAAACACAAAACTTAAATACAGATGTCAAATGCGAGCCTTTCTGTGACGTGTTGAGCGTCGTAAAAACTATCGACCACTATCCATAGTGGTCACGTCTGCTATCGATGGCGACTCGATAGTGCTTGACCATCGATAGTGCCCATAATGCCATCGATAGCTCTTCACCTCTAGCTCAATCTAACAAACAAGCTATAAACTACGCCAACTTATCGATACTACCATAATTAAATTCAAAATCTGTACCGTGCTTTCTCTGTGCCTACCTTGCCTACCGACTTTGGCACGGTAAACAAGGCACGGCACGGCCCATGCCCATCTCTATTATCGACTATAGAGCCAGGGCGCGACATGTTCAAACATGCAAGCGGGGATTGATGACGATTGAGGCTTGAGTCATTTTGCCCGCATTATATTTGTTTGCTGTTTGCTGTTTGCTATGCGATAACGTTATCAGCACTTGGCATGGCTGGCTAACTTGGTGGGTAACTTGAAAGCCCTTTGCCCAGAAAATTACCTGATGTCACGATTGACTGACTGACTGAATGACGGATTCTACCTGTGCGTAATTGTCAGCCCTAAGTAATAAAAAAAAGAGAAAGAGAAAGAAACCAAGACGAAGATGAAAATAAAACAAGTGAATTGAATTGTCGTCGTTGTCAGTCTGTCGAGTCAATCGGTCGAGTCAGTTGATATTTGTCTACGTTTGTCAGTTACTATTTGTTTTTAATATATATTTTCTATTTACAAATCTAATAATATTTGACCAGAAGTTGAAGGTACTCTTCTTGCCAAGTGTCCCAGGTTTGTATATGTGAGAGTGAGAGAATTGTCTAAAACGCGGAAGTGTTTTCGTTTCGAGTTGAGTGCATTTCACGCTGCTCTGGCTATATAATGTACACCCTCCTTCATCCCCCTTCATCTGGGACTTGGACTCGTTGCAGTTGTTTCGCTTCCTTATTTTGTTTTTGTATGGCCAACAAGCAACAGTTAACGCCCATTAACTAATTGCCACAAATCACGGCAAGTGTAACGTGCCGCGTGCCAAGGGTCTAGACATGGCTCAAAGACCTGGCTCATTAAGCATTAGCCATTTGCCATTAGCCAGCATTGCCAGCAGCCAAGTTAAGCAAAGAGCAAAGAGAGATGTGGACATCTTCTCAGTATGCGCGTCGCATTCCATGCGAATAACATTCGAACAACATGACAGGCGATACAAATGGACAGACAGAGAGACAGAGAGACAACACAGCACACCCTCTTATCTAAGCATGTGCGTGTGTGTGTGTGTGATTGATACGCCCACCTATTGCCTATTGCCCAACTGATTAGCCATGCAGCCAGCATGTACATAAGCGCCAAAAAGAGTCGCCCTCTTCTTTATTCACACTCCTTCTCACTCTTCTCAATTTGGCCATATGTTTTGAGCCTAGAACCGAACCACGTTGACTGTTTGGACCATGTTAAAGACTTTGATTAATGAGCTGGCTTGCAAACTGTCGACAAACAAATAAATTACAATTTTATTCAAATTCGAATAGTCACTGCGAACCACGAATTGTGTAGAGAGTAGCGACTTTTAGATACCCAGTAATCAGTATGTTGCCTGGCCCTTTTTTTTTCTTTTGAAAGATAGACTGCCGACTGTGCATACCCGACGTATACCATTTGTAGGGTATACAAGCAAACAAATTACCAAGTACAAAAAAATAACAAGTGATAAACATTTAAATCGATTCAAATTAACTCATTCCCATTCTCTCTTTACAGCACACGTTTACCGCCCGTCTATATTCATATACATATACATGTATATATAAGTCTCATATATGTGCAGAGAAATAGAGAGATAAAGTATATATTTCTATATATATTTTCTACAACACGGCAACCAAATTAACAACCACAACAAACAACAACAAGTGTACACACATATTTTGGTCTACGTTCATTACCAAATTTGGTATCTTGGAAATTACATTAAGCAATTTTGTTATTGTTCTTGGATCATTATCGTCATCATCGTTGTTGCCATCCAAAAGAGTTTAAACGTCGCATTTCAGTTCCTGTTCCCGCACCCACATCCACATCCACAAATCCGCAATCCACTGGACGTGGATCAAAAGGTCAAGTTTAAATAAAACACATCGAGATCGTCAGTCAAGATGTTTAGTCCGGAGTATGAGAAGCGTATCTTGAAACACTGCAGTCCAGTTGCAAGGAATCTATTTGACAATATTGAATCATCGACGACGCCAACATCGTTGGATCGCTTTATACCCTGCAGGTGAGTAGAGTCCATTGTAAGATCCACTGAACTGTGGGGTATTTGACTAGTTTTTGTGACACCGATTGATTACTCGTAAGCAACACAAGAAACAGCCGAACTTCCCTAACACGTATCCAAAAATAAGATTCGAGTTATGGAGAGTTCTTTTTCTGAAGTTTATTAATTTTACTGCCACTCATTTAGCTCGAGTTTGAGAGTAAGTGCAATTTGATAATAATGACTAACATCCGTGAACACCCCTTGGTAAATTTACAAATTATTAATAGTTTAAACCTCAAATTGTAAACTTGCATTTTTAAAATGATTTTCTTTGATATTTATGACTTCTAAAATGCGCTGTAAATTTGCACTTTGTCAAGGCGCGAAATCTTCGGATGCAACTTTAACAGCTGTTGTTTTAACATTTGACTGTTATGTTAAAATTTCTAGCTTGCAACTAAACAGTTTAATGTATTTATGCATACTAGTAAAAATTAATAAATGCCACAAAAAAACTGGTCAAACACTGGCTACTGCGGCACATTGAACCCAACCCAATGTTGCCCCACCAGCAGCAGCAGCAGCAGCAACAACAACAACAACAACAACTATTCTGTGTCCGACTCAAGCCGTTATTTCTGCTACGTCATCTTTTCCGCTTTCGAGCGTGTGCAGTAACAACAACAACAACAAACAGTTCTTTTTCCTACAATATTTGCCGCCTGGTTGCGCCTCGTTAAACTAACGGAACCACAGAGCCAACAGACACCTTCCCAACTTGCCTTTCCCTTCCCTTTCCTTGACCCCACAGATTCAGAGGAAACCAGTTGCCTAGGCTATTTCCCGCTGTATGTATCTTCTATCTCTCTAATTACAACTCCAGCTAAAACATTAGCACACCTTTTGCTTAACTTTTCCATCTGTGTTTTCTGCTTTTTTCACATACACAAAAGCTGTTTAGTTATTAGTAGTTCCTTCAGTTACCCAAGCAACTCTTCTATTTAATTGGCAATCATGAGTATCCCCAAGAGGGAAAATACATCGACTATTGTTTAAAAATTTCTTAAGCCCCATTGCTTTAAGCAATGTTTTATGTACAGAGATCATTGATGAGTTTCTATGTTCAAACTTAGCTTAGCTGTCAAAACTCTGTTAACGGTTAACAGTTGATGTTAAGTATTTAAGCAGTATGCGTGGTTTATTTTTCGATGGCTGTTAAGGCTCTGTTAATGCAGATGTTAAGAACTTGCACAGTGTGTGTCTTTGTCTTTCGATGTTATCAGCATGCTTTCCCCTTTAGTTCAACGTCTTATGGCATTGTGTCCGTGTCACCTGTTGCCTTTGATTGAATTGTTGTTGCCCTCCTGCGCTTATGATTACCTTGTCCGTTTATGGAATTGATTTATTGTAGGTGGAAGTAAGTGCTTCAAATGCGTTTTGAAGGGGCAGGCAGAGTCAAGGGAGGGGCAAGGGAGAAGGGGGTGCAAGGCAAGGGGCGACGCATGTTGCATGCATAAACAGTTTTCAAATGTGTGTGAATGTGTGTGTGTGCATTGCAATCTAAAAACTTCTCTTTTCCCCTCAATAATCACGTTTGTCATTTGCGTTTTTTTTTTTATTTTTTTTTATTGTAGTTCTCTCACACTTGGACAAATTTCATTGCGAATTTGCCAAGTTAGCAAACATTTGTGAATTTTGCAAAATTCGCAAATTTGACATTCAATATTTTTTTTGCACGTTGCACACGTTTTTTATGTTTTATGAGCCAAAATAATAACAATTGGCCGTCTTAGTAATGTTTGCATTACGTGGCGGGCAACCAAGGTATCGATGATGGGGGGTGGGAGGAGGAGGTGTCTACTGGATCGGTAGGTGGTGGGGGGGGAGAGGTGCTACAGTGGATTGCAAGCAGACAGACAGACACGAAGGGTGTTAAGAGAGTCATTGGGGTCCCCTTGTGCCAGACACATCGCACAATTGAATTTGAACGCGTTTGCATAAATTTATTTTGCAGTTGTTTAGCTGCTATTGTTGTTGTTGATTGTATAAATAATTTATATATTTGGCAAAACATTTTTGCTATGCTTTTTGCATGGTTTGCAAAATAAAAAAAAAAGAGAAACAACCCCGTGAGAGAGTGAGATGAAGAGCGAAGCGGAATCACAGTCTTCCGTTTTGATTTACATTAATTGCAATTATTAACATATTTATTTAATCTCGTCTCCCACTCCCTTCCCTGCAGGGCACACAACAATTGGCAGACGTGCTATGCCTCCATTAACAAGTCCAATGATAACTCGCCACAGACGAGCAAAAAGCAAAGGGATTGCGGCGAAACAGCACGCGATAGTTTGGCCTATTCGTGCCTGTTGAAGAACGAGCTCCTTGGATCGGCCATTGATGATGTGAAGACGGCGGGGGAGGAGCGCAATGAGAACTCATATACGCCGGCGGCCAAGCGCAGCCTCTTTAAATATCAATCACCCACCAAGCAGGTGAGTTTCTCATTTCTCATACTTATTAATATAGCATTCCATATTCCCACCAACCTACTCTGCTCTGTGTGTTTGAGCAATTGAAAGATATTTCTCTTTTTTTGTTGCACTAATTGAATTTGCAGTCGGGGCGATCAATGTGTGAACTAATTGAGCCAACAGCTCCTTTTGTAAAATGCGTTTGAATCTGTGTCTGAAATAGCTCGAGAGTTGAATGCACCATCGGGCACCACCAGGTCATGGACTCAGATCCAGACTCTGGGAAAACTATGAGCATTCCAAATCAATTAACGCCCTTACCCATTCGCTCTATCTCTATCTCTATATATCAATCCATATAACAAAATTGGTAAATCTGTCTACTTAACTTTAAAGTTTAAACTATGAAAATACGTAAATAACCTCTCTCTCTTACACTCCTATATCAACCAGTTCTACTCTTTCTCCTATCTTTATTTAATAATCTTGTATATATTTATCTGTATACACATCTCTTCAGATTTAAATAAAATAACACTTCAAGTTATTTGGTTAATTTTTCTGATTGTTTATTTTTTTTAACTATCAGGCGTGATCTATAAATTAAAAACTGATGTATTAACTTAAAAACTACGCCGAAACAATTCTCGGTGTTCCTGAAACCAAATTCGATTGCTTTAAAATGTTAGAATTTTTGTACTATTGAAAGATTGAATAAAATTGAAAATTGATTGAATTAAATTAAATTAAGTTAAATAAATTTTTTAATACATTTTACTTTTTAATTCAATTATTGTACAAAATAGACCAATATATAATACACATAAATTGAAGGCAGGACCATTAAAAATTAAAATCTTGAGATTTTTTTTGGAGGTTTAATGATTTGTGAAACACACCAGCATAAATAATCTGACATCTATTCTTCACCAAATGTTTTAATAAAAAGTATTTATTAGTGAATATTTCTGCTACTTGCTACTATCTAATAATCAATCAATGTATCTTCTGTTTAAATATTACATCAATCTATCTATTCTTGTCTTTTAATTATGGTTCTTTCCAACTGTCTACTCATTTTGATATCTTACCATCCAAACAAATTTATTTACACGAGTATATGTATGTATCTTTTAGCTCAATATATCTAACTATTTGTCTGTCGTCTGACTATTTGTCTGGCAATTAATCTATAGATAACCGGTTTAAGAAAACTCTGACCATGGGAAGCGGGTGAATTAGCCTTTTTCCATTTCTATCTCTCTTACTCCCTCTCTCACTCAAAACTCTTCCGCTCTCTATCATTTTATCTCGTTCGCTTGCCTCTGATGCTTATAGACCGGATCGGTTCAGCTCGATATGGGGTTAACACACTTTGATTTGTCTGCTTGTGATGTTGTTGTGCCTATTAATATTGTTGTTGTTGGTACAGCCGGTTTTTAGTTGATTTATTTAAGTGTTTCGGTCTGTTTGCACCTTCACATTTATACATTTCAACATTTTTCAGTTTTCTATTTTTCTATTCAACTGTTGCCACTTGCCACTTGTCAATTGCCGCTGAAGAGGCAAGTGTTTTGGGCCAAATTGTATTTGTAATGGCGATCGTCATCATTTGAGCTGACATATTTGCGCGCTTATCAGATTTATGTTGCTTCAATTGCTCCGGCGACAGAGACACGTCTCACCATCCCCCATTCCCCATTCCCCACAATTCCCTTTTCGCCGTTTCTCGTTGTCATCGTTGTCCGCTTTGCTTTGACTAATTTTTGACAGTTGACACGTTGCCAGTCGCCAAGTTAACAACAACAACCACTTGAACAATAACAAAAGGCACATGCGTATTTCCAATCTGAGTGCCAAGTGAGCAGCAAAGAACAAAAGCTTCAAGTCCGAATCTGAATCTCAATCCCAGTCCCAGTCCGATTTTTTCTCATTTTAAAACCAGCGTTGAGTGCGTTTCGTGACACGAGTTGGCACTACGATATTTATCGTATTGATGTTGAAAATATTACATAATTAGAAACTATCAAACCTATAAATTTGATGGATTTTTTTCTATTCTTTTTCTATTGATATCAAATTTGTTATTTGCTTTCTTAAACAAACAATTTTTTCATTATTTTATTGTTACTCGATGTGATGTTTGCTATAAATCGATGGAAATCAATCGATGTTTATTAAAAATCTATTGTAATGGGTATAATCAGGCGTGTTTCGGTTTTCACATTTTACTTTGAATTTAGAGTAAGTGTTTGGAAATGATTGATTTTCGCTTTATCTGACTTAAACTTATCAATTGAAAGTTATATCAATCCGCTGAATATCGCCGAAATGGTGTAAGAGCAGTTTAAAGAAATTCAATTTATCAAATCTTATCGAAAGTGAAATTCGGAACAGGCCTGAATATGTAAAAGTAGTGTAGTAAAAAATATCGCAAGATTGATAAATTATTTGCAATTAAGATTTAAATTAGATATGTATTTCAGAGAGAGAAAACATAATGAGTTGATGAATACTTTTCGTAATTATCAAATTTGGATATGCATTTAATCGTCTCCTAAAATTGCTTTCCATGTGCGTTTGGTAATTGAAAAAGCGACCATCTCTAAGTGAGACAAAAACTGAAAGATTGTCTGGGCCCAACTACTTCAGTGGTCTAAAACGACACTTGAGTCAATAAGCGCACGCAATGAATAACCAGACCCCAGTTACAGATACAGATACAGATACATATTCAGATACAGATACAAATTTAGATATAGAGAGGCACACACATGGGAGAGTAGAGTAGTTGGATTGGAGGCGGGGTAAGGGGTAAGGGGGCCATGTGTAATTGTTTATGGCCGCGGGCAACTTTAGCTCAAGCACTCCATTAACGTGCCATTCTGACCATATTCTTTTGATGGCCGAAAACTCACATTTTGGCTATTTTGCTTTTGATTAATGGGCTCACATTTCATCATGGGTAAAGAGGGGAACTGGGAGGAGGGAGGCGGGGTTAGCTAGCTACCAGTGCGAGCTATGAAATTGAAATTGTCGCCTCAATCAGCGGCCATTCATCTACATCACGCCCACACAATTAACACACAAAACTGTGGGCCACTCCCCGCGTCAGACGGTCCAAAAACACTACGGCTCCAAATTTTGAGTCAGAGAGTTTTGGGCCTGGTCATAACATGACTAACAAATAACAAATAATAAATATAATTCAATTATGTGCGGCCGCAAAGTTAATGCCATAAATAATGGCCAATTCATCCATTGGGCCACACGTACGCACATACAGTATAACAAACATACAGTAGCCCCCATTCAGCCCCAAACTGCCAATCTGTCAGTCGGGTTATATATAGGTTCTATTATCCAAAGTGAAGTAATTGCTAGAAACAATCAATTGAAGATCTTTAGAATTCAAGTTTGTGAAACAATGGACTGTCTTTTCTTCTTTCGCATAATTCAAATTTGATAAGACTATTGATTGATTCATATTATTCAATTTCTGTAAGGCTGCGATAAATTTCGACATCAAATATCCAAAAGTCTTTGCGGGATTTCAATCATGATATAGAAATTCTTTAAAAAGTATCAGACAATCATATAATAAAATAATATAGTGAAATTAAGGTTAAAAAATCAAAATCTTTTCTTAGATTTGTTAAAAGTTGCTTAAATAAATAGTCTTGTAGGATTCAAAAACTCAATTGAAAAACCAGTATAACTAAGCTGTATAAAATGTAGAAAAAAGCCCTTTGTTTGTTTGAAACATTCAGTTTTTAGATTTATGATTCTTAAATAGGTTTTTACTATAATTAAAAAAATGTATCGTCGATAATTCAGATTGACAAAATTTATAAATGATAAGCACAATTATTTTTCCTTTAGAGCAAGATTATATTTGTTAGCTTAGAGATCTCGGCTCTTTCGTTTTTCTCTCTGTGTTTATTTGAAATGGTAAATCAGTATTTTGGTCGACCGCTCACTAAGCCATCTTCAATTATGGCCAAGTGAAAAAGCCGAAGGTTTTGCTTTCATAGTCAGATCGTGCACCTGTTGGCTGCCCAACTTGAGTCCAAAATCCATTAAAGAATTATAGGAATACAAAGACCTCTCCCAACACTCTGGGTTTGTTTTATTGTATTATTATTATTATTATTGGTATTAATTTATGCAGCAGACATTTGCATTAGCATAGCATTAACGTGAACTCTAAGCCGATGATGGCTATGACTACTACCAGCATTGAAAGCCACTTGACCAGTTGGCCGTTTGGCCACTTGTTCACTACTAATTTAGTGATTCAGTGATTAACTAAGCTGAGTTTCGTCGAGACAGGTTCACAATGTCTCACAAATGTATAAATACTACACAGAGGGAAAAAATCAAGTATTTCGTACTTAAAACGTCACATTTCGAACTTGATTTCTCACTTAGATCCAAATTACTGAAGTCAAGTATTTCGATCTTAATTTAAATTTATGTACGAAATCTCAGTATAAAAGTAAGTGACACATAATTGACTTAAACACAATTCAAACTTAAATGAACTCCTTTTAATTACATATATTTATGAACATGGTACTTGATTGAAACATACTGCAGCGTGGGTTCTAAAAAGCTTTCAGTTAATCTTCAGTCAAGCTAATTCCATAGCAGACAAGCCAGAACCAGAGTTATAAACTAGCGAACTTAAAAAATAAAATAAGCATTAAAGTACTTGAACCTGAGTCCCGAACTTAAATGAAAAATGTTGGTACTCATTACTGGTAATTCTAGAGTTTTACTTATGTCAGCATTTTAAGTACTTGTTTATAGATTTTTTTTTTGCTTATTTTCAGTAATTTGTACTTATATCAAGAATAAATATTTAGTATAGAAAATACTTTCGATAATTCGAGTTCATTCGAACTTAATTTTAATACGCCGTTTTTTCTCTGTGTACACACTCATATTTATACATACATATACATACATATATCCATATCCCATTCGCATGCTCATTCGCTTTCCCATTATCATGATCATTAACATTCTCACCTCCCCTTTCATTACATTGCGCTTTTGACTTGTTCCTCCTTCTCCTTCTCCTTCCTCTACTTCTTCTCTGCCGCTGTTGGTTGGCTGTTTGTTTGTTTTATTTATAGCTGTATTTAAGCGCCTCCCACAAGGAACACTTCAAAACAAAAACAACAACAAATGCCGGCCGGCAACTTTACCAATGATTCCATTTCTTTCCATTCAATTGCTAACATTAATCTGATTGGACAACTTTCGAATCACATTTTGCTCTTGTCAATTCAAAACTCACTTTAACATTTCAAATTTACTGGCTACATTCGCCATTTTGTCCATTCGGTGATCGAAGACCTCTACATCGTGAGAGACTGTACTTTTTTCAGAGTCATTAGTTAACAGTGCGCTGTTAATAAGCTGTTATTGCTAGTAAAGTGTGTTAAACTGACCGATACCCTGTACTGAGTATTAGAAAAACTCACATGAAATATGTGTTGTAATTTTTTTTTTGTTAATCTTGCAAAAATAAATTTTTTACTATGGCAAGGAATTATTAAAAACCTATTAGCTATATTAAAAAATTATAGATTGAAGACGAATGATGGTTTATTAATACTAATAATAGTCTCAAATGATTAATTAAGTATCTTCATCAAGGCGTAATTATGATAATAAAGAAATAATCATAGTTAATCGCATTAAATACAAATTATGCATTAAAGAGTAGTTTAAAGTCGTACCACATTATTATCAGTTAGTATCGGTGATTTCGATATTTTTAGTGTGAAAAATATAATTAGTTTCATATCAAAATATCGATATAGATATTTTGAAAAATAAGCTAGTCACGCCTCCATTTTTTTTTGTTTATAGTTTGCACTTTGATTGTAGGCCACTCATTTATTATCCTCATTTTCGGTACACGCTATCGATTGCTTTGCAGCTCTAGTGCATGTATTGAGTTCAGAGAATTTCGTAGATGTCAAAGAACTTTATTGTGCCACTGTTTTAAGACATTTCGGGGTCTAAAGGGTACAACGAAAGACAAAGACTAAAAGAACAACAATGACAACAACTGATGACTGATGACAATTCCAAATGACAACAACTACAGACTACAACATAGCAACAACGACAAGCAGCAGTCAAAGGCCAAGAGATTTAATCGACAAAAAAAAAAAAAAGCGGCAACAAGCGCCGAACAACGTGAGTTTGGATTTGAATTTGGACTTGGTCTTTACTATTGAGTTTTCTGTCTTACTTGGCATTTGTCAAATGTTGTTGTCGCTGTCGCCGTTTTCACAGCTGAATTTCTAATAGGCATAGTTGGCACGCACACAGATTCGCAGTCCGCACTTGGCATCGAAAAGCATTTAAATTTAATGGCAGTTGCTTGTACGCTTTATGGGCCCACAGACCAATCCAGTCCAGTCCAGTCCAGTCACCAGAGCCCAGAGACCTGAGACATGAGACTTGAGACTATTAACTGCCATTTGACGGTATTCCCAGAAAGCAGAAACAGAAACAGAGCCAACAGCAACAGACCAAACAGAGCCATTAAATTGCTGGCCAAGTGCAAAATGAGCATTAAGGGCAGCAACAGTACACACACACATGTCGTTTGTGCCTAGTGTGAATATATCTTAAACATACTGTACTCATTTCCGGTTGGCAGAAGGTAGCTTAATTTCCCTTTAAAACTCGAGCCTTTATGTTTTGCAAAATGGCAACACAATGTCGCGTAGTCAACGACTAAAATTAGGTAAAAGCCAGATTCTTACACGAACCAAATCCACATCATTTTTGACACATATGTATTGGGCCCAAAATTCTACGGTATAGTTTTTTTTTTTGTTTTAAATAAATTTTTTTGTTTTTAGCTTTTTCAGAGTTGAGCTTGCAATTTCTATAGTTTTTTTGAAAGCTAATGAAAATACATATCTGCAATTAATTCATTCAAAGCTTTAAATAAAAATCAATAGTTTCGCTATTAATTTTAAAATTAACAAAACTACGCATTTTTTTCTTTAATATTTTCAATATTTAAAAAAGGTTAAAAAAAATCGAAAAAAAATCAATTAAAGTTGATGACCCAAGAAATTACAAAACATTATTATTAATATTAAATGTTTACAAAACTTTAATCTACTAAAGGGGAAGCCATTTTAAAACAAAAAATGGCTATTGTTGTTGAAATTCTTTTGGTTTTTTAGAGTTCACTTGCAACATTTGGCTACCTTCCCTTGCTCCAAGTCATAATGACATTACTACAAGGTGACTTATTCCAGTGTGGTGAGATCTTTAATAATTTCACCATTCGTGCACGACAACAAAGAACCAGAGTATAACTTCGCATTGTCATTCGATTCACTTTGGAATCGAGTACACGAATTGGAACAAGGTGTTGACAAAAACTGTTATATGAGTACAGAGTAATTCTGTACTTGTACAAGTTTATTTGTAAAGTAATCGATTTTGATAGTTAATACAAAAATCGTTTATAAAAAAAAGTAACTTGGCTTATTGCAATTATTTTCTATTCTATAACAAATACGCACGTATTGAGATAGATATTCACTTGAAAAATGAGTACAATATAAAATGAAAATATTTTCAAAGTGAATGCTAAATTGTCTGTGTTGAATTCAACTTAAGTTAGTGCCACTTGTAATTGGAAACCATCGCAATGCTCAGCAATTTGAGAGACTTGGCTGGTAAATGCTATTAACGTTCCAAGTACTCTTCACTCTCTAGCCGGCTCGTTTCAGCTCTTAGCTTCTTCCTCCACTCGCATGTTAATTGAATTAAATTTTAATTTGCGATGTGAATTAAATGCGCACACGACCAATCTCAAGCTAAAGCTCAAGCGTCAAGTGGGTTGACCCGTATTCCTTCTCCTTCTCCCCCTAACCCGATCCCTACCATTGGAATCAACCTATTGCTGCCCCATCGCTTATCTCAAGCAAATACTCCAAAAAATAAACTGCTCTTGTCTTGGGGTTGTCTCTGTTTGTCGGGATGTTTGCTTGTTGAATCAGAATATGAATCGGAAAGGGGTGTGGACACGACATACTATACGCAGCCCAGCCATAACGAGTCGATGACAAATACAACTACTTGCAATGTGTGATATTTCTGAACATTTGTTTCAATACTCGAAAGAGTTTGTTTAATTAATTTTTCAGTTTATTTCGGTTCTGATTAGTCGACTTGTTAACTGAGAGATATTTTTGAATTCGATAAAAGTTACCCTAATCTTATTTAGCTCAACACATATTTCAATTAGACATAGACTTGGATATTATTTTATTTCACTTTACCTTCATTTAGTCAATGTGCATAAAACACAATAAAAAACAGATTAGATTAAGAATTGGCCTTATCCTTAATTTCAATAGAATTTTCTTTTATCTAACCTAGATTTAATGAAATGTAATGTTGTTACCCAATATTACCTTAATTCTCTTGGCTGTATTCCTTCCATGTACCGAAAATTCGACTTTGCATATGAAATATTCAATTGAGCTCGATCTCTTATAGGAATTGAAAATATTTAGCTAGACTTAACACACATATAAACAATTGTATTAAGACTTGTCAAACTGAATCCTGACTAATTTCAAAATTAGGAATAAGAGTCTCATTAAGTTGAGATCTTTTTTTATTTTAAAGATATAGAGATATTTCCAGCTTTCCAACTTAGTGGAACCTTTCCCAACTTATCCGCTCAGTAGGATTAATTGTTTCAACTGAATCTGAACTAAACTCATATTGTTAGTGCAATGCATTTAGTTAAGACTTCAAGAAGTTCAACTCTAAGGTTTGGCTATATAAAAATATTATTTTTACCTGATATTTTTGAGAAAAAATAATAATAAAAACATCTGAGCTGTCTTTCCACTAATGCTTACAATTTTTTTTTCACAATTTTATTGTAAAGTCAGAAATGATTTTTGCCTTATGATTTACAAAATAAAGAAAATATGACGGCCAAGGTTAAAAAGTATTTAAATATCAACATTGATATTATCGTTTGAATAAAATATCACTTGAAAATAAATCATCACTTGAAATAAAATATCAATATTATATCAAGAACTCTATTCGACTCTCTAATTTTTCAACAATGAATTTATCTATAGATCTATCTATAGACTTATTTGTCGATCTATCAATTTACATCTTTGACCACAGTTTTTGTTTGTTGAAGGTCTCACATTTTGCATGGGAATTACGGCCTGCATAGTTGGGCACGAACTGTTGTTGCTTGCGTCTTGGCTTACGCATTTGTAATGGGGCCCATTGCGTAAGGCAGTTGCCCCTCCCCGCCCGCCCCTCCTCTTGCGTGCACCAAAAGTGTAGGAGGCGGGGGTTACGCATACGCTTAACACACTTCTTCTGCACGCATTTTCTATGCAAACAAATGAAGAGAGGCAACTACTCCGCTTGAATTGTGCGTAGGAGGAAGAGGAGGAGAAGGAGCGATTGGGAGCGGGGTCGGGTGCTGGGTGCTTGGGTGCTGGGACCACCATTAGGTAGCGAATGTTGTGAACGCGATTGCGTTGGACGCGGTCGTTGCTTTTAGCACCGTGGCGTTAATTGCCAATCGCGTCAAGTACGCGGCGAGCAAACAAAGTGCGTCCCGTCCGTCTTGGCCAAAGAACTGATGATTTGCTTTGGCAATTTGTCGCTTAGCTGCAACTGGAACAAATGGCATATCTGACACTGGCAAACCAACAATTCAATGACCAACTCAAATATCTGTTTGCTAAAATTCGATTCACAAACTCTAGAAGGATAAACAATATTGATTGCTTATAACCTAAATAGGCACTGCTTTATTCATACTGTTTTGCTTATGGAATGAGTTACCACATAATTGAAAAACACAGTTTAGGGCAAAATTAGTTACACACTAGATGTCTGCATGGCTGCATTCAAAACATCAAATAAGACATTCATGCTCAAATGAATTAAATGAGTTCAGTTTTGTCTCACAATGAAATGAATGATTAGAATGAATGAATTTAAACCGAGAGCCAGATTCACAGTGCTACAATAATTAACATATTACAACAAATATTTAAGCTACAATAAGTAATTAAGTTGGACGAACAATATTAAGCAATTAATTTATTACATTAATTACTTACATTTTGTTCATTAATACTTTCCGAACTCATCTTGTCAACAGTTTTTTGACAAATGTTGTGTTCTGGGTATTCTGACAATCTATGCTTCATGCTCTGCACTCTACCTTGGAAATTAAACTAAGCTCCACATAAAAAGTAAAAACAATACAAAATATGAAAATAAATTACAAACAAATATTGCAGGACTATAATGGGGAATGCCCGTACTCACTGTCGCCGGTCAGCGCAAAGAGCCAGAAACTATTGCGATCACCGCGAAAGGCAACGCGCAAGATATCGAGAATACCATTCAAGGTGCTGGATGCACCGGAGCTGCAGGATGACTTCTATCTCAATCTGGTTGACTGGTCATCCCAGAACGTACTCGCTGTCGGCCTGGGTAGCTGTGTATATCTCTGGAGCGCGTGCACCAGCCAGGTAAGTGACTACACCAATAAGCAGTCGCAAAAGCAAAAAATTATTAAATACTCAAAATAAAATAATTTTTCAATTAATAAAAAATGTATATGTATGTATTTGTATTTTCGATTTAAAACTAAAACGTTAAAAAGAAAAATGAGGCAAATAAAGGCAGTATTGGATTCAACAGTCAGATTAATAAAACAATTAAAATGTAAACTATATTTTAATTCGATATTTCTATGAATATATGCTATAGTTTAAAATTTTATGTTACAGTTTTTTTTTATTTTTTATAATTTTATAAATTAATTTTAACTCATACTTTGATCGAAATAAAAGAAGTTTCTATTGAATTCAGTTTTTAAAAATAAATTTAAATTGCATACCAAAATTATTTAATATTACCAATAATACTTTAGTAATGCTTTTATATATGTATGGTAATTCAAATTTAATCGCTATTTGCTTCGATCAAAAATAAGAGTTTTCTTTGTTTTTAATTTTTCGATACACATAAACAAAAAACTTGTAAAAACCAAATCCTTGATCTGGATGAAGTTTGTGCTGAGGACACCAGGCAGATAGTAATCCAGTAATCCATTAATATAGTGCCATAGAGATAGCCGATAGTATTGCCTAAGCTTGTTTTTAAAGGGATCACCAACCAGATCTTCGACTGGAAACTAATTTTAGTTTAATTTCTGTTCTCTATTTGATACAGGTGACCCGCTTGTGTGATCTCAGTCCCGATTCCAACACGGTCACATCCGTGTCGTGGAACGAGCGTGGCAACACAGTCGCCGTTGGCACACATCACGGCTACGTAACCGTCTGGGATGTGGCTGCTAATAAGCAAGTGAGTGTCGAGTGTGACTTGCACAGATATTGATAAAATTCTATTAACAACTGACACTTGTTTTGTTGCAGATCAATAAACTCAATGGCCACTCGGCGCGTGTGGGCGCCTTGGCGTGGAATAGCGACATCCTGTCGAGCGGATCGAGAGATCGCTGGATCATACAACGCGACACCCGCACACCGCAGCTGCAGTCAGAGCGGCGACTTGCGGGCCATCGTCAGGAAGTGTGTGGACTCAAATGGTCGCCGGATAATCAGTATTTGGCCAGTGGTGGCAACGACAATCGTCTATATGTGTGGAATCAGCACTCGGTGAATCCGGTACAGTCGTACACGGAACATATGGCTGCGGTGAAGGCGATTGCCTGGTCACCGCATCATCATGGACTTCTTGCCAGCGGCGGCGGAACAGCAGATCGCTGCATACGCTTCTGGAATACGCTAACGGGCCAGCCCATGCAGTGCGTGGACACGGGCTCTCAGGTGTGCAATTTGGCATGGTCCAAGCACTCATCGGAGCTGGTCTCCACACATGGCTACTCGCAAAACCAAATACTCGTGTGGAAGTACCCGTCCCTGACCCAGGTGGCCAAACTAACCGGCCACTCTTATCGAGTTCTCTATCTGGCCCTCAGTCCCGATGGCGAGGCGATTGTCACTGGCGCTGGGGATGAAACGTTGCGCTTCTGGAATGTGTTTAGCAAGGCGCGCAGCCAGAAGGAGAATAAGTCTGTCCTGAATCTGTTTGCCAACATCAGGTAGATGCCCATCGCCATCCATTCCCAATGGGTGGGCGTATGGCAGGCACGCCCCCTAAGCTGGGGCGTGCGTTGACTGAGCGAGGCGCCAAAGGCAAGCAACTAATCAACCAACCAATCAACCAATCATTAACTGGGGCTAACTACGCATTCACATATATATTTTATGTGCTTGTGTTTGAGCTTACTAAGTAATAACAATAATTACTAAATTTATGTTAACATTGTCATCAAATGTTCACCAACTGCATCTATGTGTGTAAGTTTTGGGCGGGGAATTTATTTGGTAAGCAAAAAATGTAGTTCGACTTGAAACAAAAAAAAAAATACATCAAAATCCGTTCACTGCAGCGCTAAATCATATACAAAGTTAACAATTTAGTCACCCTCTCCCCCCTCCCTTTACTACTGCTTAGTTATAGTTGCTCAATTTAGCAATAACCCAAATTGTATATGTTTAAGTATGTATAGTTATTATTTAGCAGAAATAACGAGTAGCCGCTTTATATTCAAAACGATATAAGTGTAACTCTATCTATAATCCAAGAACCAGAACTGAAAACGGTTTAAGTTAAGCTTATCTCAAAAGAACTTACATAAACTTAACTAATTTCATTTATTCTCTTTGTATACTAAATCACCCAATTCTTTTTTTGTGCTTAGCTCGTAAGGTCTAATTATTTGCAATTGCAATATATTATATTATAATAATATTTGTTTTTTTTTTTGTATACACATGTATATTTAATAAATTTATACAATTTAAAAAGAAAACGGTTAAAAACATTGAATTACTTATTAGAGTTGTATCGGGTTGTTTAGAATAAGTTTCATGCTACCCACCGAAGTTGAACGAATGAGATGCGTCCTTGATTGATCTTTTCGTTGGGTCGTTCCTTTGAATTCCGCTTATAGTACGTGCTGTTCTCGTTGCCATTTTTGCCTTTTTAAAACTACTTCGGCCGGGTAATATATCAAATATCCCCTATCCGCAATTTTATCCTTTTTAAAACATTCCTAAATTTATCAAATCCGTGCAAACTTGGTCGCAAAAAATACTCGCAGAATGCCTTTCTCCCAAGCAACTAAAACTAATTTATAGCCGTCTCAAGCAAGGGAATCAGAACAAAAACTATAGAAGAAAATATCCACGGAAAAAGTTAAATATATGTACAAGCATACTTTCTGAATATTACTACCACTAGTAAACTTTTAAGAAAAAACCATTTGTCCAATATTCGTGCAATATTTTATTGTTCTTCCTTTCTTTCCGTTCTTTTTTATACCCTGGAGGTATATTAAGTTTTTTCAAAAGCATGTAACAGGCAGAAGCAAGCTTCTCCGACCCTATAAAGTGTATATATTGTTGATCAACAGCCGAGTCGATGTAGGATCTCAAAGATGGTAAGAGCTAGGACCACCAAGTTTGTAATGAATACTGCCTCTTATGTCAGGCCCCACGCCCAGTGGTGGGCGTAATTTATAAAAAACTGACAGCACCTTTATTTGGGGGTTTTAAGTTAAAAGTGGTTTGTAGTTTTATACCAACGTGTGTAGGATCATGTCCAGAAACTAATCACCAACCTCCAACACGATTGGGCCATAAATAGTGAAGATATTAACAATTTTGTCGAACGCCTTTTAATGGCAATTCTAAAAATAGAATTAATGGTCAATTAATTTGTCTTACATTTACTCCGCCAGAATGTATATCGAGTTTGCCATCGTCAGACCAAGTGGAGAATTGGTGGAAGTGATAGGTGCTCCGCAAGTGAAACGGGAGATCACGGTTCGAATGCCCCCCGGTCAGTCGATGCAGAGGATTTTTATATTATTTAATATTTTTTATTTATTTTCATTATTTTCCTATAATTTTAAGATATCCGGTAAATTGGTGAAAATCACTCATTTATATCATATATGTACCTTTGTATATAGCAGACACAGAAACGACAGGTAAATAATTAAGGATTAGTATGAGAATTCCAAACAATCTTATTGCAAAATTAAACAATTGTAAAATGATTTAACTTTCGCGCCTATATTTGATCGAACTGTCGACATATTGTGGCGGTCGGGCGATAAAGTTACTATTTAGCGGTGACACAAACCGCACAAAAACTTAGCATCCACAGCAAGGTTCAGTAAGTCTGCTAAAGCAGTCACACTAGTGTTGTTTTTGCAATGACAAATGGTATGGCAAAAGTTTAAAAAGCTTGTTAAGCTTTCTGCCGTGTAAATGCAATTAACATGCTGCAGCTTCCGACGGACTCGACGTATGTATGTGCACACACACATTCACATGTATGTAGATAGACTCCCACACATATCAAGCTTCTAGCCGTGTCTGCTTCTGCATGTGTGTGTGTATGTGTGTGTGTGTGTTGTGTTGTAGTTGTTGCTGCTATCGACGGTTGCTTTTCAATTTGGCCAAGTCCAAGTTTAACAGCGCTTAGCGCGCCAGAATCAAGTTCAGTCGCGCCGCAATCGCGTTGCGGAAATGTTTTGTTGTGAGCATCGTCGGCAACAGCTGCAGACCAAGAAACGCACGACTTACCTACATATCCTGGCCATAGTTCCAATTGCTGTTCCACGACTATCGATCAACAATACCGAAGGAATATCGTTAAATACTCCCAGGTAAACGGAGCCGGGCAAAACGGTTAAACGGGCAACGGTTTAACGGGCAACGGTTAATGCAATTCAAGGATACGAGTATTTATCGTTATCTTTTGCAATTTTTATTTTTTGTTGTTTTTGTGTAACTATGTATGTGAAGCTAGCACGTGGTTTCGGCAATGTCCTTGCTGCTCCTGTTGTTGTTGTTGTGTTACCGCTGCTGTTGTTCTCGTTGTTGTTGTTGTTAGTGCCTCTGACTGTCTTTTGAAGGTCATTACGCACGAGGACTGAAGGCCACAACTGTTAAAACGACAGAATGAGACGAAAAGCGTTTGCAAATGAAAGAGAAAGTAAGAGAGAGAGAGAGAGACGAGTCGACCAAATGTCATCAGGTGTTGGCGTCGTCAGCCTTGACTGGGAGAAGGGGGCAGTCTACATATGTATGTGTGTGTGTGTGTGTGTGTGTGTGACAAGTGGAAAAATGTTTTGTCCTCGCTCACAAAATAGCGAAAGTGTAAAGTGAGAAAAGAACAAATTACAAATTACAAATAACGAACAAGATGGAAAGAAGGAATGTTTAACTGTCAATTGCGATTCAATTAAGATTCGTTTCAATAGTAAATTTGATAACTGACAACTAGACTGCATCAATTATGATATTACTATCAAAAACACCATAAATAGTCCAATAATAAATAAATAAAAAATAATAATAAATATGTGGTAGTTGGTGCATTTTAGCTTATTTTTTTAAGCAAAATTTTTTCAGATTCAGGTTTTTTTAAATGTAATTTTAAATGTAAAGAGAGCACAACAGAAGGGAAAGTTTATTTTATTCTTATTCAATTTAATCAGTTATATTTTTTAGATATAGCTCAAAAGGTAAACAAATACATATGTATATTAGATGAGGCACGATTTAAACATTTGAATTTAATATATGTATGTATACAATATACCGCAGTGAAATAAGAATATGTGGATGAATTTATTAAAAAATTATATTTTCAACAAAAAAGATTTGATGGAGATTTTTTTAAATAATAAATTCTAAATTATCCATGTGTACTTAAAATCATAAATGGGTTAAAGAAATTTTCGTATCATTCAAACTAAATTGAAATGAATTTAGTTTGAATGATACGAAAATTTCTTTAACCCATTTATGATTTTAAGTACACATGGATAATTTAGAATTTTTTTTAAAGGTTTTTTTTAAACTTTTCTCCTCGGGCTCAAACAAAAAATGTTTGGATGCAAACAAAATCTACAAACAATTCTAACTAAGAGTTACTGCAAAAAATGGTTTTCAAAAATCTCTGGTAGTATTTTTTATGATTTCTTGAAAATTGCCAAATTTGTTAAAAAAAACACTTTTAAAAAAATTCTAAATTATCCATGGGTACTTAATGGGTTAAACAAAATTTGGTATTATTCAAGCGGAATTTAAATGATAATATTATTTTAAGAAATCTGTATAATATATATTTTGTTAGGAGTATAGTTTTTTTTTAATAACTTTATCCCCATATACTTATTTCACTGGGTGTAGAACACCTAAAATTTAATATGGGTTTCTGTACATCTTAAGATTCTTTCGCACAAAAATATAAAAAAAAAAAACTACTCACAACATAACATTTCCTTAACTTAACATTTTCTAGCCATTATTTTAAAATTTGAATATCGAGGCTCATCAAAAAGTCAAAGGTAATTGTTAAATTCTGTGAGCCGGTTCAAATATGTTTTTACAGCTGATTTAAAAAGACTTGGTCCAGAGATTTTATAAAATTTAATGTTTCAATTTTGTGTGTAGTAAAGTTAAGTAAGTTAAGAAGAAAAACGATTTTGAAAACCACTTAGAAGATAACTGTTAAGCAGGCTTAGTAAATACATATTTGTTTAAAGATAGAACTCTTGTTATCGTGTGTACAACAAATCAAATATTAAATATTTGAATAAACGATAAGTTTGGCCTCGAATATGACCCGACTTCCCAGTGCCACCCCGACTTCCATTGGCCAACCGATTCTGAGTCTTGTTAAGCACAATTCGCATATTTTCACACCTGTCACACAGAGAGACATTGAGAATTTGGCATTTGTTGTTGAATCTGCATGACTTCTCAACAAGTTGTGAAATTTACTCAGTGATTAGCACAGCTCATTCAATGGATATGGAAATGGAGGAGGAGATGGAGATGGAGATGGAAATGATAGCGGTGTCTCAACAAAGATTCAAAGCCTCTTTAAATTCTCATATTGAACATTGGGGCAAGTCAATTTGTTCCAGTCGAAAAAAAACGTTATAATCGTTCACCAGAATCGGAGTCTACGACAAATTCTAAGATAATTTCACGAAGAAACTATGTGTCTGAAATCAATTCCTAGCCTTCGCTGAGAAGCATGAAGATTTCAGGTTAAGGTATTTTGAGGTATTTAAGGTTTTCAAAAAAACTCACACATTTTCCAATAATGTTGGGTCTTATTCTGATTCATATTTGTACAACAAATTTTATAATTGATTTCATATTTATATTAATTAAATTTTAAAGTCAAATGTCTGTAACTCTTTAACGAAGTGAGATATCGGTCTGAAATTTGAAATATATATTCTAGAGATTTAAAAAAAAATGATAGACAACAAAATAAAAATAGGCGTGGCATCCGACTTGGCGTTAATGAACTGACAAATGCTAAAATGCGTCTTTTTTTTCAACATTATAAAATTAAAAAAAAATTAAAAATATAAAGTTTTATTTTTATTTTTATTTTAAAAATATTTTAAATGCCACTCACAATTAGCGAAGCAATGAATTCCATGTCCATTTCCAATTCAAAATTCAAATTGAAATTCAGATTGAAAAGAACCCGCTAACTCCTCCAATGAACAGTTAACAGGTAATGCAGACTGTGCTTGGCTTTTGTCTTATGGTTAAGGTTTTGGCTTTGGCTTCGGGTTTGGGTTTGGGTTGACCTTCACCTGGCCAGCGAAAAACGTTCAATGACCGCCACTGTCATTGCCATTGTCCACTACAAAGCTGATGCTCTGTTTTAACACTCGTGAGTTAAACTCCCAACCAAACCCTATTTCCCCTTTTCTGCCTTCTTTCCCTGCCCCCCTTAGCGTCTTCCCGAAAGCCTGCTCTTCAACTTGACCTCAATTTAGTTTTTTTTTTAATTTCTGGTTTTTGTTTTGGGGCAAGGACCAGACAGATTTGACCACGCCCAGATCGCTCGAAATTTAAGTTGGACCTAAAACCGAAACTGAAACTGAAACTGAAACTGAAACTGGACGGTAACTTGGACTTGAAGAGTCAGCACGTATCTTTTGTGACCTTTTGCAAGGCGATTAAGATCATTTTGAGAGACAAGCAGACGGTTTAGATTGAGGGAGCAATTACACGTCCAAAGGTAACAACTTTACTGGTAACTGACTTCAAATTGTATGTCGGCCAGCTCTTGAACTTGTCATTGCTGTCTGAGCAGGGGAATCGGGTAGTGTAGTGTAGTGTAGTGCAGTGTAGTGGACTAAGACGGTAGCTTCTTGTAGCTGGCATTTTGAATTTGTTTACTCTAGCAGATGGTATTATAACTTTGTCGTTAAGAGAGGCGTGACAGACCCCATTAACTATATACTGTTTTGACAACAACAACAGAAACGATTCTGTATACAAATGTCCAAAAATATTACTCAGTATACGAAAATTCGGGAAAAAATTAGGAATCCAAAACTATAAAGACAAAAATTGGGAAGACAAAAATTAAGAAAACAAAATATCGCTCGATTTTTAATAAAATATTTTTGATTTCGGCTTTTCCTAATTTTTGTTTTCCCAATGTTTAAGACCAGCGGTGGGCACGCAATGGCTCCGGGAGCCAGCGGCTGCTAAAGAATGCAGATTTCGTGCCCACCGCTGTTTAAGGCGGTTGTATGCCCTTTCATATTTTGATTGTTTTTTTTTTATTTTAAATATCTTCCGTTAAGAATTCGGTCAAAAAGTTGTGGTCTAAATAGTTGGAAAATCTTTGTTGGTTCTTGAGATATTTCAGAGAAGCTCGCGGATATTCTTGTTTTGGTATTGTGCTGTAAAGTCTGAAAAAAATGTGGTTTAAATCTGACAAGTGAACCATATAGCTGTCATAGGAACGATCGATCATTCGGTAAGAGTATCAAATCGTCTGTGTGCCGAGGGTAACCATTCTTTCATGTTTTTATTATTTGTATTATGTTTTCCAGTTTTCTTGCTTGTTTGTTTATGATGTGCCTCAGAATCAGACACTCAAAATGCAAGGGGAACAATGTATCAAAACAACGCCAACAGCAACAACAGCAACAACACCAACAACATTAACAACATCAACAACAACAGCAACAACGCCAACAGCAACAATTATAATCATAAATAAAAAACCAGTTACACTGCGCTTCGCTGCTGAAGGCAAGTGAAGGGTCAGGCAGGTGCAGAGGCAGATTGGGAGCCCCGGGAGGGGGGGGGGTAGAGTTGCCCTCAGCTTCGAGTATGTTTTTTTATACCCGTTACTTATAAAAATAAGCAAAAGGGGATATTGTATTCGTTGCAATGTATGTAACAGGGAGAAGGAAGCATCTCCGACCCTATAAAGTATATATATATATTCTTGATCAGCATCAACAGTCGCGTCGATATAGCCATGTCCGTCTGTCCGTCTAGATCTCAGAGACTAAAAGAGCTGGAGCAAACAAATTTGGCACACTGACTTCTATAGACCCCACGCAGGTCAAGTTTGTTTCAAATTTTTACCACACCCCTTTTCGCCTCTGTACAGTTTTCAAGATATTAGCAATTTGTTACTAATTATCGTTAACTACTATTATTACCTATCATCCTACTAAATCGTAACAAGAGCGGACAAATAGAAAGGTGGTAATGGCTAATTAAAGTTTTTATAAAATATAAGTGCTTAAAAGCATGCAATGAAAAATATTTCGAAATTCATTTAAATAAGTAACGGGTATCCTATAGTCGGGCGCTCGACGATAGCCTTTCCCACTTGTTTTAGTTTATTCAGTTTGGTTTGGTTTGGTTTGGTTAAGGAGCAACAACAGTAGCTGCGATTGCTGTGATTGATGATCCAAGCGACACCCCAACCCATCTGAACGCTTCACGACCTCTAGCGACCTACCTACCTACCTGCCTGCCTACTTCCCGCCCTTGCCACCAACTGGACGTCTCTTCCCTTCTCTCCATCTCTCCTTCTGAAATGCCCCCTCGACGCATTTGCCATAATTGCAAGCTGAACAAGTTTATTGAGGGCTAACAGTAGCTTACAGCTTGAAAATCATAATACAAAGTTACAAGCGGAATTAACCGATAGGGCTCCTCGCCTTTTCCCTCTCCCCTCCCCAGTCAGCTTAACGGACTATGATCCAAGTGTGGTCAAATGTCAGGCAAGTGATTTGTCGGCTGTTGATCCGGCGTAGATTCAAAACAACTCACGTACTTTTTTCAGATGGATCATAAAACAGATACATACGATTACGTATTATACGTACATGTATGTTTGTATACAATACATATGTATATACTCGTATATGTACCTGATTGTTTGGCAATTGTTTGCGTTTTCGAAAAAAGTGTTCTTACCTTTTTTCCAAATTAACTCCATCAGGTGTGCTACGGAAATCACAAATGAAATTGAATTCAGAGAAAAGCAATTCCGCTCTAAACATTTCTCAGTGCCGAAGAACTTCGAGAGATTTAATTTTCTTAGCATGTTCACCAACCTTTTTGAACTCGGCTGTTAGAGTTAACACCTTCTCAGAATCAATTTCCCAAGGATTCGTTTGGCAACTTTTTTAAGTTTATCATTGCAGCATAATAGGTTTTTATTTTATTTCTTTTTATTTAATTTAGTTTAATTTATTTATATATATACTGGCTTGACAACCAATAAAAGTACTCGGCAACTCTAAATTCTAGAAGTCGGACAAAAAAAGGTGACATTATTCCCATGGCATCGGACGCCAGTGGATTGAGCGATAATTTCGTTTCCCTCAACAATTTTCAGATGAGTTGACTGTGTCACGGAAGAATGAAATAGAAGTGTAATTCATGTGGAAGAGATTTCCGTAGACTTCCGTAGAACGATGAAATTTTCACACAACATAGATGAGACAATTTCATTGTGCAATAAGAAGACGTTTTGTGGGTCAAAATCGGGGTCAAAGGTCACCGAATTGCTTTTTCGATACCTCAACAAAACTTGCAGATTGTATATTTGGGACTGTCTCCTACATCCTGACCAAATTTGTCCCAATTTGGCTTACTTAATCATATAGCTGCCATAGGAACAATCGGTTGCAAATTAACCTTTAGAATCAAAAACTCTGTTGTTGTATGAGATATTAAACAATATTTACAGATAAACTGTTTTTTCTAAATTTGAACTATTTCGTCCAATTTAGCTGAACTGGAAAATAAATATTAGAAAATTTGGCTTTCATACTTGTAAAAGCTGTGCTGCGAACCTAAAAAGTGGACAATATTTTGGAACGGTTTTTAAAAATTCACTAGTTTTCAAATAAATTAGTTAGTGCTAAAATAATATTTATATTTAATTTAAGACTTTTTTAATATTCTAAACTAGAGATAGTGATCATAAAAATACTTGGAAAAGAAAGGGAAAACATAATTTAAAATAAATACTTGAAAAGCCAACAAAAAAATAATATATGTTACAGATTTGTTCCAAATGTACCAAATGTGACAACCATGCATCTGTAACATATGTACATATGTATGTATACATATGTATGAATGTACATTATGTAGATCTATTGACACTTTGGCGCCGCGGTCATTGTACTTGACGTAGTCAGAGTCAGAGTCAGAGTCAGAGTCAAAATCAAAGCCAAATGCGATCCGAGTCAAACAATCGTACGATACATAGAAATCGAATGTTGATTTCGTTTTTATTTTTGTTTTCTTTCGCCTCTTTGTTGACGTCGAAAAGACAAACAAAGACAAGACAACACGAAATAATAATGATAAAGTAAGATAAAAAACAGAGCCAACTGTGTTTTTTTGGCTAGACACTAAGCTAGACCAAGACGAGATCGACCCAGGCCGGCTTGATGCCTATTTATGCCATGAAATTAAAAAGCATTGACATTGAAAATTATGCGAACGGACGGAGATGCTGAACTGATCCGTCGCTGATCATGGCGACGATCAGACATGGCGAATGTATGGACAGACAGACAGACAGACAGTTCAACAGATCTAACAAAATTGAACACAAGTATAACATATGTACGTATGTATGTATGTATGTTTCGATTCAATTATAGATCATGCTACTCGCTTAACTATAGCAAATGATCAAGATCAACATCAACATCGCGATCAGCGATTTCAATCAGTCGCCACTTGGCTTTTTTATTGTTCCAAATTCCCAATTTTAAATTCCTACTGACAATTTGCGAATTAAGATTGATCGATGCTTTGTCTCTTTCTCTCTCTGTCTGTCTGTCTGTCTGTCAATCTATACTCGTAGTTAGCTCGATCGATCGCCCACCAAATATTAGAGTATCTATACATTTATTTAACATCAACTAAAAACATTCGACAAATTATTAATTGTAATTTAAAACTAAGATTTAAATACAAATTTCATTTATATCGTTCTATTTAAAAAACTGAATGGCAAAAAAGAGAAAAAAGTATCTACATCTCACCGATGTCAAGTCAACATGTACAATAATGCAACATGAACTTGCTCGTAAATAATACGTACATACATTCATAATACCATACATATTCAGTTATAAGCCGCTCTGAAAATATGCCATCATTAATTATTTTCATTTTGCGACATACTGTACCAACTTTACGCCTTGGAATTCAATGTCCCTCCCAAAGAGAACAGTCAGATTTACTCGTTACTTTATGAAGTGGCTCCAAAGACTTGCACTTCAATGGCATTTCTGATGTTTGCCTGACAAGAAACACATACATACAGTGGCTCACAGCTTATTTCAACCAGCACAAAAAGCATCTTTTATCAAAAGCTTCAATTACAATTAGGGATTAAAACCGAAACGAATATCGGGTTCAGTTACGGTTTCGGTTATGCTCGCATTTAGGTTTTCGGTTATCGGTTACTCAAAATCTTTGAATAAAGGTTTCGGTTGACAAAAAATAAGTTTTTTGCAAAAAATTGATTATATTAAATATATTTCTTAATGTTTAATTCACACATTTATTTTACATATTCTTCACTTTGATGTAGTTTAGATACATTTTATCAATTTTAATATTTCATTTAACAAATTTGTTTTATTTGCGCTTATTCAGTGCTATGAAAATTCGATCATGAATATCACAAATAAAAATTCAAAATTAAACATAAGCAAATCCAAATCAAAAATAAAAATTCTCTAAATTTTTTAAAATTATTTTTAACTTGTTTTTTACATTTTTTTTTTTTTTTATGTATGAAAACCCGAAATTAACCCTTATAAATGAAAAGGTTACTAAACGGTTATTTCGGTTTGTAGAGTTTCGGTTTAAAGGTTTTGGTCAAATGAAAAATTTATTTTTCGGTTACGGTTTCGGTTAGGGTTTTAATCCCCGATTACAACTAACTAAAATATAAACCTTATCAACTTTTGATTTATAGAAAACTAAAGTTATATTTATAAAAATACACTTTTTCAACTTTTATCCTTGATTTAGAAAAAAATGTTTGGATGCAAAAAGTTTCTCTAAACAATTCGATTAGTGACTGCAAAAACAATTTTCAAAAATCTCTTCGTTTGTATTTTTTATGATGTTTTGTATGGGGTGATCTCAGAAAAATTTGGTATGAAGAGGAGGAAAAAGTGGCAAAAATAATTATTATTAGCCATATTCAAAAAATCATAAAAAGTACTAGTGAAGATATTTTAGAACATTTTTGCAATCATTAATAGAATTGTTTGGAGCAACTTTTGCATCAAAACATGTTTTTTTTTAAATCGAGGATAAAAGTTAAAAAAGTTTATTTTTACAGAAACTCAACAATTTTCAAGTAACTTTCAATATTAATTAGGTTTGAATTTTAGTTTGTTGTAATTGAAGCTTTTGATTAAAGTTGTTTTTTTGTGCTGGTGCAAATAAGCTGTGAGCCACTGTATGTACATGTGAAGAAAAAAATTTTAAATTGATTTGTGCCCATTCAATAAACCAACAATACAAAATGCCAAAGTCGCTGTCATAACTAAAAATAGCTGAAAAAAAATAAATAATTGAAAATAACTTTTCGAGTGGATTTCACAATAATGGACATAAACATGTTCGCACCTAAAATACTCTAAATATTGTCGGTTAAGAGTTAAATTTCAGTTATGTTCCTGTCAAGGCTAACAATTTTGTTGCTAAACTCGAGTTCAGTTAGCCGTGTTCTTGTTGGTCAAACTGCCTATTAAGTTAATTCAAATTCTATATAGCTGCAAAATTCTGATTTAATTGCACTCTTGCAATTCGGCAGCACTGGCAGATTGTAAGCAGCATACAAACTTATTTTTATTTATGTACTCGCTAAGGGTGTTTAAAATGACCCAAAATACGAAATCGGAAGCTCGAACTTGATTTTAGACCCACGGTTTCTTGGGCAAACCTTTTCAGAATTTATCGTAGATTATGATTTTGACAACCGTTTGGTTAATTTTTGTTTAGTCCATTCAATAGAGGGCGTGGCTGGGCGCAACGTGACCTTCACCTATTGGTAATTAATTGGTCCAAATTGGGTAATCCACCAATTGGCCAACAAGAATTGGTAAGAAGCTAATGGCTTCCACTTCTGCAAAGAAACCAAGTATGAAATGCTTGATTTTTTCAATCCCGAATTCAATCCTGAAATTGTGTATTTCAGGATAACATTTTTTTATTAATTACAATGTTTTTTTTTTAACGTTTTTTTTATTTTTTTAAATTATAGGAATTATATACTTTTGCGTGTCATTCCGAAGGACTTAAAAAAATACACGTTTGACCACAATCGACGGGGGAATCGCACCCAACTAAAAATTATATTTATGTGACAGGTCGGCGACTCTAACCACTGAGCCACCGGACCAGTTGAAATGAGAGAGGCCGAGAGAGAATTTTCCTCTGGCGCTCAGCAAATGTGGTGATCAGCTTGAATCAAGTAGATTGGGCTTATAATCCCATTGTAATCCTGGTACAGGCATAATTATACAGATTAATGCTGAATACATACTCAAAAAATGCATGCTTAAATTAATTATTTTAAACATGATTTTAGAATGTTTTTTTTTATCTGCGTGCTCATCCGTCAGATGCCCCCGACTCCCCCTTCCAACGCCTGGCGATAATCGCTGAGCTTGCCTTAAAGCTATCGTAATTAGTTTCCGTTTTACAGTTATTGTTGTTGTTGTTGTTGTTGATGCTTTGTTGTTATTGTCTCTATCAACGCCTTAGCATCGTTGGTTTTTGTAAATTGTTTTGTTATTTCTTTCATTGACTTTGTTTTGATCGCCAAATTTGGCGCCGTTCACCGCTTCGATCGTTTGCTCGTTTTGCTCGTACAGTGGCAACAGCTCAACGCACAGTTGCTCCAGCTGCGGCTTACATTTTTCGCTGGCCTGTGGCCCACTGTGCCATGTGTCGCAAAGGTCAACGGTGCGCTGGCCGGGCCATAGAAATGCTAAAATCAAATATGCGGGTGAGCCATAGACTCCATTCAGCTGCTAATTAACTGGCTGTGACGGTGACGCGGTGCTAATGATGGCCCACATTTCGGTTACCCAGTCCTTCAAATCTCAGTGATTCGCTCTACCTGCGCATCTATTCTCAAGGGCGTAGTCAGGATGACAATTATGGGGGGAAGAAATATTTTTTTTTTCATAAACATACATATGTACATATGTATATATCGGGGATTAAAGCCCTAACCGAAACCGTTGCCTTTAACCGGTGAAAACCGATTGAATTTAAAACCGTAATCGAAAAAAAATTTTCATTTGACCGAAACTCTGTAAACCGAAATAACTGTTTAGTAACCGCTTAATTTATAAGGATTAATTTCGGTATTTCATACACCTAAAAAAAACCAAATTTAAAAAACAAGTTAAAAATAATTTTAAAAAAATTGAGATCATTTTTATTTTTGATTTTAATTTGCTTATGTTTAATTTTGAATTTTTATTTGTGATATTCATGGTCGAATTTTCATAGCACTGAATAAGCGCAATTAAAATAAATTTGTTAAATGAAATATTAAAATTGTTAAAATGTAACTAAACTACATTAAACTGAGAAATATGTGAAAAAAAATGTGTGAATGAAACATTAAAAAAGTAATGAATTTTTAATTATTATTATTATATTATTAATTTAATTATATTTTTGCAAGGAAATTTGTTTTTTTGTGAACCAGCACAATACCGGTATTTCAAAACCGAAACATACAAAAACCGGTTCAGCGTTACGAAACCTTTATACAAAGATTTTGCGTAAACGATAACCAAAAACCTAAATGTTAACATAACCGTAACTGGTTTTAATTCCTGGTACATACATATATTTATTTAGGGTTCTTAAAAATATCTTAACTTGTTATTTTGAAAATATTATTATTTGACTGGTTATATTAAATGCGTTTTATCAGTGCTCGCCATTTTGTTAAATCAAATGAAACACTATCATAATTCTTCTTGGATTTGAGTGAAATATCGATAAGTTGCAAACTTGATGGATTCAGAACCACGGTTGCCACTCAAAAATATCTGATTGAGCCAAAATCAAGCAAAAAATGAGCCAAATTGACAAAAAAAAAGAGCTAAAAATGTTGTTTTGCAGTTCATGTTATTTTTGCATTTAATTAAATAAAAAATATTTCGTTGAACAACTCTTAAAGCAATAATACATATTTCCAAAGTATTTTACATTTTCATCTTAATGTAGTGATTATGTTATCAAATAAAAATAAATATATAAGGCTATACAAAATAGCTGATTCTGAACTGATGAAAAAAAGATTGATTGAAAAATAAGTGTCATTGGCCAACAGGAAAAAAAGAGCCAGTTTTGGCCAATTGTGTCAACCGTGGGCAGAACAGAACAACAAAGAATAACATGCATTTTGATGGACAATCCCCCTGGCGATACCTGACTACGCCCTTGCTTATTCTTGCATTATCTCTTGTGTATCTCTCCATCTCAAACTCTCTCTCTCTGTCTCTCTGTCTCTGTGTTTCAGTGAAGGTCTCTCTCCGCTGTCGCCATGATGCCGCTGGCGCTGTCGCTGAAGACGCTGCTGCTGGCGCTGCTGCTGAGCGAGGCGCTCCCGCCGAGTTGCGGCTCCGCGGTGCTCATCTCCGACATGACAATGACCATGATGGTGGAGCTCTCGTCGCGACATCCCTTCTGCAAGATGCACACGGATCGGTGAGTTGGCAAGCGTCTATTTCCCATTGGGTTTGGCCTTAAGACACTCTCGTGATGTGGACTACTCTCTCGCCAGGGGTGACATCCAACGAATGCTGCTGCAATCGGATCCGCGTCGGATACGCCAGGTGCCGCGCGAGTCGGTGGTGGAGCTGGAGGAGGTGTGTCGCCGCCAGGGCTCCTATGGTCATGAGTTTCGTGGTGGCCTGGGATTCATCTATCCGGGCACCAAGTGGTGCGGACCTGGCACCTCCGCTGCTAACTATGACGACCTGGGAGCGCATGTGCGCGAGGATCGATGCTGTCGCGAGCACGACATGTGTCCCGATGTGCTCAACGTTGGCGATTGCCGGCGCGGATTGTGCAACAGGGGCACCTTCACCCGCTCCCATTGCGATTGCGATGCACGCTTCCGACGCTGCCTGCAGGCGGCCAACACGGAGACGGCCAATACACTGGGCGCCATATTTTACAATGTGGTGCAGGTGACCTGCTTCCAGGAGCGCAGTCCTTGCTCGGCGCACCAGAGGTTCGAGGATTACTTTTACTCCAGCAACCACTGTCCGGCCGAATATCGGCAAGCGGATCTCTATGTGCCACCGCATGCCGACAATCTCATTGCCAAGATCCTTGCCCATCCCCAGGGCCGTGCTCTGGCCGCTCCCGTAGCTCCGCTCAAGCACAATGCCCGTCGCTTTGGCGTCAAACTGGCCAGTGTCGGCCTGGCGGCTGTCAATATTCTGCGCGAGGTGGTCCAAAGACCACGACTGCTCTGGGACAGCCTAAATTCGCCAGTCAGTCGCGATCTGCCGCCAGGACGACCGTCCGCTCCAGGTTACTACTACGAGCGTCCAGGGCCGCCCTATAACTATGGCTATAATGGCTATAACAATGGCTATGACAATGGCTACGGCTACGGCTGGAGCTGAGCTGAGCGGAGCTGAGCTGAGAGAACTGACGCAAAGACTGTGCCCGTTTAGTATTAGTAGATGTAACATAGAACAGAATCACGCATCATAGTCATCGTTAGTCATCTACATCAGCGGTGGGCACGCAATGGCTCCGGGAGCTAGCGGCTGCTAATGATTTCATGCCCACCGCTGATCTACACATAAGCAATCTCTTCCAAAGCATGTGCATGATTACACGGTACTACACTCAAAAAACTTCTGGGATGCGACATAGCGTACATTGGAGATATGCCTACTTAGTTAAATATATAATTGTGGCATACTAGATCTTTTTGTTGCCCATCTAAATTTTAAATTACGTTAAGAAAACCCGTTTTTTCGAGGTTGATCGAGTACAAAAATCCTAGAATAAATTGTAATACGTCGTTGGAAAAGTAACACCTTTCTAACGGTGTATTACACTGCAATTTCGGGTAAATATTTTGGGAGCTATATGTAAAAATATGTTTGACTAGCTATGGGCGCCTTAGTGTGCACCAAAAAAAATCCTAGTATGCCAAAACAATTTTTAGCTACAACCCACATTATGTCCCATCCCAGAAGTTTTATTTTGATTTTTTTAGCACTATGTTATGCTTATATTAAGTTTTGAAATTGTTTTGTTTTGTTTTGTTATCTCAAATAAATTAAGCCATTTGTAACATAAGGTTGTTGTTGTTGTTGTTGTTACCGGCCACTTGTCACCTGTCATCTGTCACATGTCAACAGCGTCTGCGAATTGGGCAACGCCAAGCTTAACTATCTTTCTCTCTTTCACTCTGCCAGGGCGGGCTACAATGAAACGGAGCAGGAGGCCATCTGCGCCCAGTGGCAATATCAGCCGTCGGAAAAGTATGTGCCCAGTCAACCGCGCACATCCTAAATGTCCAATGTATGTATGTCCATGACGACCTGACCTGGAACTGTGCAAGTGACCCAACCTGGAAACGGATACAAATCTACAATATCACTTAGCAATAACTACATATAGTATTATACATATATCGCATCGTATTCGTCCCTCCATCCTTCATTCTGGAGCGAAAACCAGTGCCAAATTGTGCAATACAGCGAACAGTGCTGGAAAATGGCAAATATATTTTCATATACAAAAAGAATATATTAAACAGAAAACACTAGATATATATACATACATTCATACTCATAGAAACATATATTTACTGAGATATGAGAGCGAATAAATCTTCAAGCAAACAATCAAAAAAAAAGCATTGTTATTTTCAAATCATTGCACAGTGGTTCCTCCCATTAGCCAAAAATAAAAAAGTCCAAGTTAAAATTTGGACTTTAAATGTGTCAACACTGTTTTAGAGTTGGTCTAGCTATTAAACTGTATTCTTGTTTTTGTTTTGCTCTAGCTGTCCTCTTCAAGAATAGCATCAAAAGAGACAACATAAATTATGTTGGTATTGCAGCGTGAGCAACTGCAAGTAGAGCTGTTAATAAAAAAAAATTAGGAACCCATTAAAAACAAAGTTATTGTACGATGGACGTGTTTAATTTTAAAAATAAGGGTATTATCTACAGTGGCTCACAGCTTATTTCGTGCAAGAGTAAGGACAAATTTTAAGATCGAATAACTCTAAACTATTAAAGATATCAACAAAATTTAAATGCAGCTCTTTTCAGCGGACTGTCTATATTAGTTAAGATATTTAACTGTTATTCTAATTCCGTAAATAACCCTTAAAATTAAGAAAAACCAAAACTATTGACTATTTTTTCATGTCACAGCTTATTTCGTGCAGGCACTTGGAGTAACTCTAAATCTGAAATTCTTATTATATTGTCGCAGTTTCTTCTGCTATACTTTAGGGACACATCATTAGCTAAATCGGGCGATCGCAACAATCAAAAAAAAGCATCGTTATTTTCAAATCATTGCGAGCCCAAAAGTATGCAGCATTTTATTACGTTCCACATATTGTGTGACCCTTAAGCTTGCAGTTATCATTGAAACCCGGGACTCAAACCACAGCAGACCATCGTTAACCGGTACCAACCGATTGAAATTGGTAACCGTAACCAGTGCTGCCATTTTAGGTAGTTTTCTTTATCCATTTATAATTGCAAACAAAATCTGACAGAAATCTGTATGGACTTCAAAGTAGTGCAATGTGCTGTTACAACTACTCATTGATAAACAATAAAATAAATACATAAATACAATAAAATACATCCGATTTTTATAATGATTGAAAACAGTAAACAATCAGAGCGCGTAACTACCCTTCTAGCTCTTACCTTTTGTACTTTTCGTTGATTGGTTCATTATATGATATACTCGTTTCGCTAGCTAGCCCTCAGCTCTCTTAGCTCGCACAATTGAAAATAAGGTCTTTAGTTGTCCTGTTTAACAAATTTATATATGTTATTATTTTTAGAAAAAAAAAGGAAATATTTAGGGCTTTGGCTGAAAGTCAGATTTGGTGATGTGTCGGAAAAAATCCAGGTTTAGCGGGGGAAAATGTAAATTTAGCGGAAAAAAGCTAAATTTGGCGCAATAGTCCAAATTTAGCAAGAGTTAATCTTTCAGTTTTGTTATGATATCTCGTACAACAGAGTTTTTGATTGTTAAGGTTAACAGGTTAAAGTGCATCTGATTGTTCCTATGACAGCTATAAGATATATAATCCAAATTTGACCAAATTTGGCCAGGATCTAAGAAACAAAAAAAGTTTTTCAAATTTGATCCACTTAAAGTCGAATTCCGCAAAACGTGGGAGAATTTCATCTTTCTACGCTTAGCCGTTTGGCCTACACATTAATTCTCAGTCAGTCAGCCAGTGAGTCAGTCAAGACAAAGAGTTATATATATATATATATATATATATATCCAGATATGTACATATGTATACATATTAAAAATGACAATTTTTCCATATATGCAATTTGCATTCTTTAATTTTAGCACTTTGTTGATTACAAATTACAAAAAGTTGTCATTTAATGTTGTTCTGCATGTGTGTTTGTTTGTGTGTGTGTGTGTGTATGACTTGTTGGGTAGATGTTGGCTGCTTGATATGGCCCTTTATATATATGCATGTTACAAAAACTATAACTTAAGACTAAACTAAAGCGCAGACCAAAGTGAAGCGGGCTGACTGCTCCATGTACCGTGGGCTGACCAAGTGCTGTCTGCGGTTTATTGTTGACCTTTCGAACGTTCCTTTGTTGTGGGTGGGTCATTAGGCGCGCAGTGCGACAAACTGTTGGAATACCTCCAATATGTGCGTGTCCAGATCAGACGTGAAGAGCAGTGTCTCCAGTGTGCTACTGTACTTTTGCACCTGCTCGTGATGCTGTTGAGAATTTAAACAGAGGATTAGCTCTCACGTGTAATACACAAAAAGTATGTTAACCCATTTTCTGCCGTGGTTCGACTAGTCGAAAAGCAAAATTTTTAATTTTCTGAGCCATTTTTTGTATGTGAACCAATGTGTTTAATTCTAAGTGGAAAATTAAAAAAATAAAGAAAGTTTTCACTGAAGTCATTCCATCTTAAAAAAAAAAAATTTAATTTAAATTTAATTTAAAAAAAATTAAGTTTTAAAAAATGTGAATTTAAATTAAATTTAAAAAAAAAACACACTATTTTTTTGTCGTGGCATAAAATGGGTTAACTCGGAAAATTTACCATGAGGAAGACCTGCTGCAGTCGGCCAATGGTCCAGCGGTACCAGTCCGTATCCGGATCGCGTCCATCTGTATCGGAGCGCAACAGATGCTCGGAAAGAATCATTATGAAACGCTGAAAGACAATCAGGAACAGACGCTTCTGGTTGACATTGGCTGCCTCCAATTTCTCCTCCATGCGTTCCACCACCTGTGAAGAAGCAGAAGGAAGGAAATAAATGGATGGATGGAATTGGAGCTACAATGGTTACAATAAGTTACCTCCTCGGATGGCTTGTCCGCGTGAGTGATTGGCTTCTTGCGTTTATGCGGTGTGTCCTCGTCTGTGTCGCTAGAGGAGGAGTCTGCCTTGGACAGCTTCTCCTTGGCATCACTCAGCTCAGTGTCTGAAGTGAAATACAGACCATCAATGATTGTCAACTGGAGTGGTGTGGTCTACTTACTAAGCTTGATGACATGCTTGTTCATCTTCTTGATGGTCAGATGGAGAATCTCCCAGAGATACATTTTGGTGAATTCGCCGGTCATCTCCTTGGAGAATATCCATGTGGCCACCGCCGAGCAGTCGACAATTTGGAGCTTGAGCAGCTTATCGATCAGAACGACCATCATTTGCTGATGGGATGACCACAGCTCAAAGATGTTATGCAATATGCAGATTTGTGCCTCTTCCGTCTCGGCCAAGGCGCGGAAAACCACATGGAATTTGGAGATGGCCGCAAAGCTGTGCGAAAACGACTTGGAGCCCAGATTAAGTAGTGTCTGTACAAAGACATCGATCTTAAGTGCATTAAAGCTGCCATCGGACATCTCCTCGCCACTGTAACCACTGCTGGGTATATCCTTCAGGATGTTGACCACCTCCTCTGGTGTGCACTTCTGTCTAATGGCCACCACCAGTTGATGAGCTACCGCGGTGCCCGGCAGATTGGCTAATGAAACGAGAAACGAGAAACAAGAGAAGGGAAATGTGAATATGTAGCAAGTTGAATGTATCTTCATTAGACGATAATATATGTATGTATATATGGAGGAATCTTGAATTGATTGACACTTTCGCTTTTTGTGCTTCGCCGCGTGGAACCAAGCGCCGCATAACCACAAGCTGCTGAACTGCTGAATCCCGCTGTCAACTGCACTGCCTGGTGCGTTACTAATGATGTGCTCCTCTCCCCATTCCCACCACATGCCCCTCTCCGTGCTCACCATGCCCACCAACCTGACAATAACATGGCTATTACATGCAATTTATTGGCACTTGAGTCGATTATGTCAACGAAGTGCGCGTTAAGGGAACAGGTGATGAATTCAACTAATGCGTTCAATTTGCAAACGCAGCTCTCGAATGCGGAACTGCAGCCAACTCGACCCCATTGCGATTGCGATTAAGATTGAGATTAAGAGTCCGAGTCCAAGCAGACGAGTACCGTATGTGAGTGCCAGCCAGCAAAGAAACAAAGACCGAATTCTTCACATTGGATGGAGCGTGTCAAGATCAGCGGGTACAATTCTCACAAAGGCCAGAGAGTCGCCATGGGAATATTATGACAGCTTATTAGTTACAACGCAGACAAATAAAACAGTCTCGACTAGAAGATGCCCTCTGCCGTATGACACGACTTGCACTCCTTCCAGCCGTCTTCCAGCTAAATGTTATCCGGATTAGTAAATTTTCAAATATTCCGATATACGGGACAGATTAAAATATCATCTGAGCTAGTGTTTTTTTTAATTATAATTTGTATCGAAGTTGTATTCAAATTAAGGAACTTAAAAACAATTTTTCTTTTCAAAGGGAAGTTTTAGATATTAGATATTCATATTTAAATAATCCAATTGTAGTTAATATTGATTTTTATGAAGCAGTAAATTTCTTTTATTCAGTCCTGTTCCGAATTTCACTTTTGACAAGATATGTCGGAATTGAATTCTTTAAGTTTGAGTCCGATAAAGCTAAAAACGATCATTTTCAAACACTTAGTATAATTTCAACGTGAATAAATGCATATCACTAAAGCTGGCTTCACACGAGCACCGTCGCTCACCGTCTCTCACAATCGCTCACCGATAGAATAGAACGTGTTCTATTTCCATCGGTGAGCGTCAGATTTTCACCGAAGCTTTGAAATTTTGTGTGGTTACACGACAAGGACAGCTTTGCAATGAACAGTGTCGGTGAAAAAAAAGCCAGTTTAAATGCTAAAAAGTGACTCTTAATATTGTTTGAAGGGTGTGTAAAGTGTTTCTTGTCAAAGTCTATGTAGTTGAGTCGAGTAAAATAACTTTTGTTGACCACTGTCAAAAGTAATAAAAATTATATAATAAAGAAGTGTCTTTTGATATTCGCAATGCCTGCATATGTTGTCTAAGTAACCCTAAAAAATAGAGGGTGTAAGCCTTTTATTAGCCTTATTAGCATTTGCTTTACTTGATGCCGCATATTTTTACGGATCTTTGATTTTGAGCGCAAATTGAGCGTGTCCAAGGCACGCAGTTTAAAGATCAGGGCACTGCTCCATGAAGCGTACCATGTCCAGTAACTCTCTCTCTCTCTCTCTCTCTCTCTCTTTATCTCCCTCCTTCTCTTTCTCTCTCCTTCTTGCTGGCTTTCAATGATATATGTCTCAGTTAGAGACGCGCGCGTGACACCACATGACCTATCGGCTCAGTTTCATGGCAAAACCAGAAAAGTTGCAACGTTTACGAATGCAGCACAAAACAGAATAGAAAAACCTTACGCTCACATTGTTTGTGTGTGTGTTAGACACGTTTTTCTGAGCAATTAACGAGCGTGACAGCTCTGAGAATCGGCACAACAGCAAATAAAATCTACAATTCAGTTTTCCAAAAGTTTGTTCGGTATTTCGTGGCTCATCTCTAGTAGGTTTAATAATCAAAAGTCAGACAAACTCTCAAATCAAAGGCCTGATCTTTACCCCCAAAAAGAATCTGAGCAAGGTGAACTGATTGCAATGAGAACGACAATCAGATGGAATGAAACCACTTACTATATATAGGGTCAGGTCACAAGCGGAGGCGGGAGGAAGTTCCACTATTGAACTTCAACGAAGCGAGCAGCATATCTCACATAGGGAATCTCATGTAGAGTTGAGTTGCTCCAAAAGATTCGTACCGAAGAAACTAGCGCGTTGCCAAAAATTAATTTAAAAAAAAAACAAAAAAGAAACAGAAACAGAAGCAGCACACACAGCGGGAGGGGCGTGGTCTTTGGTCTCGTCTAGGGTAAGGGTGTTGTGGCGGCTTTCAAGGGGGTTTAGACATCCGCAAATGTTGCATAAATGCGCGTCGCTGTCACCCGCTCCCCGCTATCCACCGTCGCGACGGCTGCCACCTGCCACAAAACGCGGCCGTTGTGGCGTCTGACGCGCGAAGATTGCGAAATCTGCGCCGTTGGCGATGCGTCGCTTGGCTGATCCAACGAAAGCAGCAGTGGCCGAGTAGAAGGCGCTGGGGGCAGAGGGAGGAGGCAGGAGGCAGGAGGAAGGCGCAGCGGGAGGCAGCAAGCAGCAACACAGCTGACAGTGCACTATGGGTATTTGCTCAACTTTTCTAGCACTCATTCATTTTCCACAAGTATGCAGATTAATCAAAGCCTTTCAAGTTAACTATTCCCTCGAAACTCTCGTAAAATAATTCGATTTGGAAAAAAACAGTGAGAAAATAATATAAAATCATTCAGGAATATTCCGAATTTCGAACGTTTCCAAAAAGAAAAACGAAACGAAAACGAAAATATTTTATAGATGCTTTTAAAAAAATGCTTTTAAAAAATACTTCAACTGTTTAAACTTGAAGTAGTGATGTTAATCGATTCTAAAAAGGCTCAACATTATTACAATTTTCAGTTTATAATTTTAGATATTAATTTTCAAGCTTTAAATGGCATTTACTTTTAAATCCGGTGACTTTACAGCACACATTTTGAAAACGATAAATGTTTGGATGCTTAAAAAAATCTTCAAACAATTTTAAAAAAATTGTTTATACAAAAAGTTTTAAAAAAATTTAAAAAATACTAGCGAAGAGATTTTGGAAAATTTTTTTTGCAGTCACTATTAAAATTGTTTGAACAATTTTTTTTTGCATTTAAACATTTTTGGTTTGAAACCGAGGAAGAGTTTCGAAAGTAGACTTTTACAAAAATTCGAAATTTTTAATGGGTACTTATTGGGTAAAGGAAAGCTTTGTATTATTCAAACCAGCGGTGGGCACGAAATCTGAATTCGGGAGCACTACAACAACATAACCAACAACCCTATTAGAGACTATCTACTTTGTCGGTCACCCAAATGTGCAAGCAAAAATTTGGGAGCAGCCGCTAGCTCCCGGAGCGTATGCGTGCCCATCTCTGATTCAAACGGATCCTACCCTCATCCGTTTTTTCTATGGTCTAATAAATAAAAACTTAAGAAAAAAACGCCAAAAACCGCTCTTTTAAGGAGTCCGGTTTTGCAAATAAATAAATAAATCAAATTTACATGAAATAAATGGGCAAAGTGCCCATAGTGCAGTGGTTGGGTGGTTGCTTGGCTGCTTGGTGGGTGTTTGTTTATTATTAGCGGTGCGCACGTCGCAGACGCGTTTCAGTCGAGTGTTCAAGCGCGCGCTGCACAAACGTCGTGCGTCTCAAGCATTTGGCCAAGAGCTCGAGCTCGAGATTCACCATTCTGTGCTTTTTTTTGTTTTGTATTTTTATGTGGAAATGAAGAAATTGTGTTGCCTGAGCATTCTGTTGGCAATCGTAAGTCCAAGTTGCAGGAGAGGATTCCGAGTTGTGATATGTTGTTTGTTGTTTGTTGCTGCTTTGCAGCTGCATCAGGTGACGGCCATTGTTGGTGCTGGTGCTGGAAGGGATCTGGTGCTGACGCCCAAGCAAGCACTGCAGCTGTCTGGCAAGCGTCTCTACTACGAGGAGCAGCCTGGAGCTGCTGGAACAGCAGACAGATTGTGGGAGCATACGCTCAAGCATGTCACCTATGTGACGCTTTTTACGGACGCCGCTGTGGGTGCTGCTTCCGGCAATCTCAGGTAGGTGCTGAGCAAAAGGAGCCGATCTTGGCTCTTGTGTTGTTGTTGACCCCTAACCAAGAGCTGGTGCGGCAGTCAGCTGCACGATTATCACGACTTCCTACAGACGCCCTATATCCCAGCTGATGACCAAGCTCAGTCGGCGCAGTCCCGTTTCGGGGACATCGTGACCTTGGCCAGCGGACGACTCGAACAGCTGGCGACCAATGGAAGCTATCGGTTTGTCGAAGGAACCGCCGATACCAACCAGGCATCTGAGCCGGGCCTGCAGACGCGTGCTCTGTGGCGGGTGCAGCGCATCCGACATCGGGATGATGGCAACAATGCCCAGAGATTGCCCCATCGCTATCACTACGAGCTGAAGTTCAGCGTGTCACCATTGGCCTCCAGCATTGGCTGGCCGCCACAGAGCTTTATCCAGAAGGAGGCTGACTACCCGCAGAGCTTTGGCCGTGTCGCCTACGAGGAGAAGCGTGACCAGACCCTCGCCCAGCGTCGTCAGGATCGACAGCCCCAAGCGACCTTTGTCCGAGGCATTTTCCAGCCTCCCCCTCCGCCGCCGCCGCCACTGGCCAAGTTAAATATTGGTGAGTATCTGAAGGGAGTCCCGGATGGTCCCAAGGGATCACCCAAAATCGAACTATTTCCGGGACTGTACAATCTGGGCTTGCGGCCCAATTATATTCCGGCCACAACGTTTCGGCCGGGCTATCCAATTAAATTTGGCCCGCATCCGCAACCGGAGTTGCCAAAGCCTCTAGAGCGTTATCCTTTGCCCAATGGGCAGAGTCCAAATGGTGGCACTTCAACGGATGTGGGGGGCGTGGCCGGAGCACCAGTCACCCATCACTTTCATCATCACTTCTACATGGCGCCTGGTGGGCTTAACGAGGGCAAGAATCACCCCGAGCACGGATATCATCCGGCTGCATACGCTCCAGAGTTGACCACGCCATCACCTCCGATTCCAACTCCACCTCCGCCATATCATCTGCAATATGTGCATCAACATCATAGGGAGCTGCAGTTCCCGACGAATCACGCATCAGCAGGTTCAGCCGAATCCCTAGAAACTGGCGAGGATCTCTATCACAGTCAGGATCAACATCCACATCCACATCCACTTGTGCGCTCCCCTCAACTCTACACGGGTGAGTAAATATGGAGTGACCTCGAAGGTGACAAGTGAGATGGTAAAGCTAATTTAATGATTGCTCGTGGTTAGATTGGTTACAACTAGGCAATATGAATGAATAAGGAATGGAAAGGATTAGGTGACCATGCAGGAATTTAAGAGACGTACATCAACAATAAACAAATTGGATAGAATTGGCTAGAACTGGAGGATACAGGACCGAGAAAACTATAGAGAAGCCATCGAATTAAATAAAAGGCGCAGGAGAATTAAAGCTATAAAGTTACCATGAATAAAACAATTAGGGTACAACAATCAAGATTAGCTTGTCAAGGAAATAACTTATTAATATAAAGTGACCATCGAGGAGTAAATAAAGTTACAGCAAAGGTAATAACCCCATAGAGAAGAATCAGCTTCTTTTGCCATGTAAGATGAATTGGATTGTGAAGCAGATAGAGACATTTTAATGAATCGAACAATGATTTTAAATATTAGACGACTGCTTTAAGGTGCCAGCCATTGACCAAGTAGGGAATCATACTTAACGGGGGGATTACCTCATATAAATATGTACTCCAATGAATTGAAACCCAAAACTTCACATTCAAAAAAGACATAGTGAATTGAATGACAAAATAACTGAATCTAGTGAGGGGGATAAGTGCCGTAATTTTCGATTCTTTTTATTAAAGGTAAAAATCTAGTCACGAAGTCACAGTCCCCAAATCGGATATCCAATTTTGTGACGATCAATATTAACTGTAACATATAAATCATTTCAAATAAAATAAGTTGTACTCAGAGTACTCTGAAAACCTTTGCCTCATCCATTTCATTCGTTTCTCGTTATATCGTTATTCTTTGTTTGCTTTTGAACAATTGATGATGCTGCCCAGGTTATAATCAAGCGTCTAAGTACCAGCCGTCGAAGCTGAAACCGCTGCTCATCTATGCAGCCGGCGGTCCTGAGGCTGGCGAGGATCAGAAGTCGTTTGTGCAGAGCGAGCCACTGGAGGAAACTGTCTATCGTTATTCGGAGCCGGATCCGCTGTATGTGCAACAGAATCCGGTGGATGTGCTGCATTTGGAGAGCCCGCACAATTACGATTCCGATTCCGATGAGCCACAGCGCTATCAACATCCTGCCCAGGTCCATGAGACAACGAGTGAGGAAATTGCCCAAGTGGAAGAGGTGCAAGAGGATCAGCATCGGGAATCCGCAAGAGAGCCAGAGCAGCGACCCGCTGGAAGTCAAAAGACGACCAAGGTTGCATCCACACCAGCGCCAGCACCCAGCACAACGCCACCAGCCGAAACAGCCGCTACGACAGAGAGAAATGTATCCACAACGGTAGCACCAAAGCCCACAGCAGCACAGTTTTTGAGCAAAGGAAGCTTCGTGTCCACCTCGACCAGCATCACACCGCTACGTGCGTTGAGTCGCTATCGGACCACGCCACGCATTACAGCGGGCAGATCGACAACAACCACAACGACATCCACCGAGCCGCCATCGTTTTCCAAGTGGAAGCATCGGCGCAAGGAGAATGCCACCGGCTTGGACAGCAAGGCGAAGAGTAGCCATCGACACGAGTCCAAGATAGCCTTTATGCCGTCGACAACAAGCACAACCACGACGACAAGCACAACAACGACAACGACAACAATGCCGCCTCCACTGACCACAAGCAACAGCAACTATTCCAGGACCACTGAGGAGATGCCAGCAACCACAGCGGCTGTTCCGTTAGCGGGGCCGTTGCCAGTTCCAGGACGGGAAGTCATCGAGGTGCTTACCCAGAAGTCGGTAAGCAAATCCGTGAGCATCAAGGTGGGCGAGAATGGCGAGGAAATACCCATCATTGTGGACGATGAGGAGAATGAAGTGAAGCGCAGCTAAATGTCAATTCAACAACAACTTAATCCTGATCCTCGATCAGATTATAAAGCGAATCACTCTCCTTCTTAAGGTTCACAGACACTTATTTTAATATATTGTATATTGATAAACTATGTTAATTAAGAGTTGCGTATATGTAAGTGCTTATTCCAAATTAAATCATGCTAATCTACGATTTGGATATGCATTATATTATTCTACTTAAATTTCACCCATTTCTAATACAACCAACAACGATAACCAACCGGTTCAGCTTTCGTTGACGTTTTTAAAATTCAATTTCACCTCAACTTTCGATTGTGATATTCACCTATTTCAACAGTTGACTTGGTGTGTGTGATCACTTTATAACATTTGTATTTAGGAAAAAAAAACAAATTACAACTGCTCTTACGTCCTTTTAATTTATTATTTATGAATTGTAAACATTAAAAACAGTGGTGGACACGAAATCTGAATACGTTAACAGCCGCTGGCTCCCGAAGCCATTGCGTGCCCACCGCTGATTAAAAATTGTGTCCGATTGTTGACCGATTTTAATGAAAACGAAACGAAAACTAACGTTTTATTATTTGCTGTTCCCAATTCCGATCGAAATGGGCTTGTTTTTAGTTTTCATTTTAAGTATTTCAGATTGAATATAACAGATAGATGGTAAATTAGACTAAAACTTCGTTGTTCGAGTTTTGTTATTCAATTGAAGCAACTCTAGTAGCTTTAAATTGCAAGGGTTGGTATCGATATTAAAAATAAAAGTGGAATTTGGCACAGCTCGGTTTTGTTTTTTATAAAATATTTTATATATGGGCATTTCCATACTCGCGCACGGGACATTCGTACACATTCAAAGTAAAAAAACGGTAAAAAGGAAACGGTTTTTTTTTCTGATGAAGGGCTTAACATATAGCATTTGATTAGCTCTTTAATTGGTGCAAAGATTGATTTTGGGTTATTTTTCATTTTGAAGATAAAAGAAAAATTCAAGTGATTCGCACGGGACACAAAACGGAAGTGACTTGTGAGGTCAACCAATTCAAACGCCAATTTCAGCGAACCCAGAGGCAATATTTTAATGCAACTTATTTTTAACTCTTGTGCATTGATGCCTCTTAAAAGTGGTTATGATTTTTTTCAAAGATGACTTGCACTTTTTTTTAAATTCAATTTGACGTAAATTCGCACGGGACATCGCGCACGGGACATTTTTTACCATCACTATTTTTATGTTGTTTCTGTTTCTCTATTTTAAATTATATTTCGAAAACAGCTCGAAATACTTTATTAAATTAAACTTTCAATATATTTCTTTTAATTAAAATGGTTTATGTTACAATCTTACTGTCCTACTTAGTGAAATCGTTAATATACAAGCGGTCCATTTTGAAAGTAAATTTTCAGGAAAATGGGCAAAAATAAAGAAAAATTGAATTTATTCCAATGTAGAATCTCTAAGTTCATCCTATTGAATTTCTTCTAGTGTATATTGCTTAAATAAATAACTTGAATACATTTTTGGAAGCAAATTTCATAAGATGTGAGTTTTTGATCAATTTTACGTTTTTGGCCGCGGTGGACCTTTCTGTGGAAATGCCCATATGCTTTTAAAAAAATTCTTTTAAAAAATACTTCAATTGCTTAAACTTGAAGTAGTGATGTTAATCGATTCTAAAAATGCTCAACATTATTATAATTTTCAGTTTATAATTTTAGATATTAATTTTCCAGCTTTAAATGGCATTTACTTTTAAATCCTGTTTTTAAAAACGAGCATTATTGTCGATTTTCGGACAAATCGACTCGTTGTCGGATTTCGGAACAGACACGATTCTATTCATTTTCAAATTGAGTTGGTCCAATAACCTTTCGTAGTATTTCCAATTGGGAAACACAGAATCTCAATTGGTCGCATTTGTGAAAATTTTTTACATATATAAATGAGTTTGTTTTTTTTTTAATGAAATTTTTGGTGGCATCGAATTAGCATTGAGTCAATTGTCAGCCATTAAAATAAATGCACAGAATAGAGCTTAGTTGAAGACCACTTCGATTTGTGTTAAGTTCAATAATTAAGCAAATTAATTCGACAAGGAAAAATTTTGCAAGTGTTTTCGATTTAGTTGGTGAGCATTGAACAGCAGTTGAACTTAAACCCAAGATCCTCAACTCCTTTTATAAATTACTTAAATGTTTATAAATGTGTGTGAATGAAATCATGATTCGTTGGAGAGAGGAGAGTAACTGTTGGGGGATGAGACTCACCTGCCTCCTCGTTGGAGTACTTGTAGTTGGGCACAGGAGTCACCGGAATAAGCTTCGCATATGTTGTGGGCATCATTTCGGTAATACGCTGATGGTACGACAATCTGTTCAGGATTAATCAAACAACAACTGTGAGTTAAGGCTATAAGGTGTTTGGCGCCTGTTAATTCTTACCGTAGGCACTTCTGTAGCACCTCCTGTATGAATTTGGGACGGGGATGCTCGGCATCGAGCAAAAGGCAGCTGTCCCACTCGTCCCATGACCAGGTGAACTTAAAGTTACTCAAATGATAGCTGAACCAGTTGACAAAACGATCAAAGCACGAGGTATTCATCGAGTCGATGCGCATAAACAGAATCTCGGTGGCCTGGGCTAGCACCTGGGGCAGGGTGCCCGGCTGCAGTTTGCATAGCTCGATCAGAATGGATCCGTAACATATATCCAAATAGCGGGGCGTTGGCATGTGAAAGAGCTCCGCAAATATCATCTCCACGATACAGTATTCCAATGGGATCTTGTGTTTGAATGGAAAGTTGAGCAGCTGTGCGGCGCAATCCTTACGCTCGTGATGATGCGTCTCAATGATGTGATGCAGATGCTCCTCGATTAAAAAGCGTTCAATTGAATGTGCACCAGGCAAATTGGGACCATCCGGGCAGTCGGTGTAGTCAAACATGCGATACACTACCCACGGCATCGGATACTCGAATGAGTCGTGATGTGGCGGCGGCGTAATTTGCGGCAGATTGTGCTGCAGTGCCTCACACAAAATGGAGTCGAAAACGAGATAGGGACGTGGTATGTGCTTTTCGGCCCAGTTATCCTGGCGCAGTTTGCGTATCTGTGCCCACAGACAGTCAAGGTACTCCTCCTGCGGATGTGGCGCATCTGATGACCAGACGCGCAGTGCATTGTGATGCTTTTTGGATCGCTTATTTAAATACACCTCAATGCGCAGCAGCAATGATTCCAGCGCCGACTCCTTTTTCTCGTAGAGATCACGTCCCACCCAGGGCAGTGTGGAGAGGACGGCAAACACAAACCAATCGCGACGCACCTGTGGCACAGTGTCCTCGTTGGACACATCTATCATTGTGTCGAGCAACTGGAGCAGACTTGTCGCCGAGATGACGTGACAGTTAACCAGATCAGCCAGAAAACGTAGCGAGTAACGTGCCGCGTCCCACCGGCATAGCTTCAATGAGTCCTTGAACGTTTTAACCATATGGTCGACGAACTCACCACCAAACTTGTAGTTCTTGGCATTGAGTAGTCCCACCAACGTCGTGTACACTGTGCATTTCTCGGGCATACGTACTGCACAGTCGGAGAGGATGCGTAGAATTTTTAAACGGAAAGTGCCCAGATCCGCCTCGAGCACAGAAACAAGGCCTTCGAGATTCGACTCCACCGATGAGGTGCTGCGCTCGCCCACGCGCAGAATCAGCGACTCCAGACGATCTTCAATCTCTTGATTCTCGGAGACGCGGCGGCGTTTGTTGCGTCTATGGTCTGTAAATATCATTCTATTATTATGAGAATGAACATTTGATCCCAATTTTACTCACCATAGCCCTCGTCCTCAGTATCGTGAGCGCGTCGACGACTCATATTGCAAGAAATATCAACAACTACTACAAAAAAATCAATTCAACAGCACGTAGACAAGTAAAGCGGCGTTTTTTTTTATTGGCAACCGGCACAAACGAAAACTGTCAGTTGCGGGTGCTGTGTATGCGAATTGATGTGGACACGGAGACTTGTTGCGTGTCAACTTTAGATGTGCGACGAAGTTCACGTCAAAATAATCAAATTGAAATGTAAACGTGCAAATTATAGTGAACAAAAAAAAGTATTTTCGAACATGAGCTTCTGCATTTCACCGTAGTGTTGGGATTAGTGTTGGGTTGCTCATGAGTGAGTGAACCAAAAAGAGTTGCTCCCTGAAGTGAGCAAGTGAACATGTTTTTTCCAAATTGCTCAGTCTTGCTCAGTTGTTCTTTTTTGCTCAGTCTTGTTCAGTTGCTCTTTTTTGCTCATTATTGCCCAGTTGTTCCTATTGCGAATTTTGCTCGAATTTTGCTCGAATTTTCTCTGTGCTCTTAGACCTCTTAGGGCATTTTGTGTACATTCTTTCATTGAAAATACACATTGTTGGATTAGTGTCAAAGCTCATACTCATATTAAGAATTCACAATGTCGCCATTTCGAAGATGTTGGAAGTTAGCAAGCTAAATGCAAGTATTGTAAAAGTTTTTCGAGCTGTTGATCACAGATTAAATTGAGCAGCCATCAGATGTAAATTGATTTGTAACGTATGATATTTTTGATCAGTTGAGTGAGGGGCTAAGTTAATAACTGAGCTAATGAGCAATATGAGTAAGCAACTGAGCAATATGAGCAAATGAATAATCTGAGTGAGTGACCCACCTAAAAAAATAGAACAAGTGAACATGTTCAACAACATGAGCAATGTTTAACCAAAAAACTTAAAACTTAATTTTTAAAAAGTTTCCAGCTCTTATCGATAATATTGATCGTCCAAGTTAAGTTATCGTTAATATCGATAAGGGTGAATATCGATATAATCCCAACACTATTTCAGGGTGCCAAAGCGCAATGTGACCAAACGCAGCATACCCAAAATTACCCCAATTCAAAACATACTGAATATCGGCGATTGTAACCTGCTCCCATTATAAACTTCTAAAATGTCCTATTTTTATCTATTGCTTTACTTTTTTACAAATCGTAGATTTGTATCAAGTACAAATTATTATAGGGCTATTTGACTACAAATGTTTTTAGTATTTTTTATGAAATATATACTTATAATTTGAAAATACTTTATGTTAATTTTGGTAGCAATGGATATGTCATTTGAATTCTTTTTGAATGATACAAAAGTTTCTTAGCCGAACAGCCACTTTTACCTAATTTTCATACAAAAAGTGCCTTTATTGCAATTTTTAAAAAAATTAGAAAAAATACTAGCGAAGAGAATTGTTTAAAGATTTGTTTTGCATCCAACCAATTTGGTTTGAACCTGATTAAAAAAGTTTCGAAAGTAGACTTTTACAAAAATTCAAAATTTTCAATGGGTACTCAAAGGGTTAACGAAAGGATTGTATCATTCAAACTGTTCCTGGGACTCGTACGTTTTTCCTATGGTCTAATAAATAAAGTCTTAAAAAAACTCCAAAAACCGCTCTTTTAAGAAGTCAATGCCAATGATAGAAATCTGTAAAAGTAGTAAAAACAATTCTTAAAACAGACAATTTTTTAGTTAAGAATTTCTTCATATTTCCAAGATAAAAATCAACTAAAATGTCAACACTGGTAACGCTTTATATCGACTCTATCGATAATTTCAGCAATGAAAGTGACCGATTTTGAGAAAAAGAAAGCAATGAAAATAAAATACCGTCGATTAAATGCATAAAATCGGTATTGCTATCGAAGTGAATTGGTGCCAATTGTTGAGGCTTGCATTTGGATTATTTTTGTTTTATTTTGGATTGAATACATGTGAACTAGTTAAATGAAACGTACTTGAAACAAGGTGTGCTGGCGCAATGGATCAGTTCTCGCACGACTTGACCCTCGCCCTGGAGGAGACCTCGCTGATGGACAGGGCGTGCGGCGTTGGTAGGTGGGGCTCGCGTCGAAGAACTCGATCAACGGGTAATTTGCGTAAGTATTTGAGCCGAGATTTTTCCAATATTCCACTGATTGCGAAAACTGCTTTAACTTGACATCTTGGGCAGCTTGTGCGCCGCAGCCGACGGAAGATTCGTCGAGCAGCCCCACAGACACATTAAATGCACACGGACATGGCCACCATCCCAGTGCAAATGTGGATGGCCTAGACACGCACACACACTCACACACACACACGCACACACACAATACAATGCTGCCGGCTAGTGACTCGGATGAGAAAGCTGAGGCCATGCTGCCCCTCCGCTTGCCCGGCAAGACTCTGAACGCGACAGCAGCTGTTCGCATGGGCATGGGAGCCCTCGAATCGGACTCTTTAAACGAGACCAATTTCAGTCCAGCACGGTAAGTGACTGCTACTTGGCAAGAATTGCACATTTGTTCATTGAATTGGTTTTTTTTAGGTTCTACAAGCCAAACTCGCGACGGAAACGAAAGATAAAACGCATGTACATGGAGTTTGAATTCAGCAAGGACACTAATTTGGCAGTGTCACCGCACAGTTTCATCGAATCGCCACTGTGTCCGGGTATGCTTGGCGGTGGAGCTGGCAACGCTGGGTGTGGCACCAGCACGAACACAGTGCGAAAACGAGTGCTGAAGACGGACAGTGGCAATCGCTCGAATTTATTTTTCTGTGGCAAGCGCAAGCGTTCGAACCGTGATCGCTATAACGAGCACGAGCAGGGAGCAGGCGGTCTAGGTGCTGGTACATGTGGTGGCTCCAGCAAGCTGCACTCTTCCAGCATGCCGCGCTATACGCACATGGAGGAATATCATCGCATGCGTCCACGAAGCTATTCTTCCACATCGAAGCCACACAGCGACCGTCTGTTGCCGCTCAACAAGGGACTGTTATCCAAGATCAATCGCATTGCGCAATCGCAACAATCACAAAAGACTGACAATACATCTAACATGGAGCAGGGTCTGGAACCATGCTGCCAAGAGCTGCCCAATTCGGATGCAGCCGAGCTGCAGCAGCAGATAAATGAGTGTGCGGCAGCTGCCGCTGTTGGGGACTGTAGCATGGAAACGCTTGTGCCTGTCAGTGACATTGAGTCGCTTCTAAATACGCCGAAACAGGCGCTACAACAGCTGCCACTTGAGAATGCCGGTGCGGATTATCATGCACATCGCAACAAGTCTCAACACGGCGCCTCGAAGGCCCATCGCAGGCGCCGCTTTTGTCAGACACCGCAGCCGTTGCATGTGCAGTCGATGGACTGCAGCGAGCTGTACGATTTCTTTAGCTCGAGCTCGCTGAGCTCCTCATCTGACAGCGAGGATGGCCATCGACGGCATGACACCGACCGCGAGGGCGACGACGAGCTAACCGATTGGCCGGGTAATGAGTTTGGGCCCGGCGGCAAATACGATCCGAAACGTAAGCTGACCAAGAAATCGTTGTTGCCACAAATACGTTCGGACGACACCATTGGGGAGGATGACACGCTCATGTCTGGCACTGAAGCAACAGCTACTTCCACATTCATTGAGAGCTGCGGTGGAGGGACCTCACAATCGCCCACACAGCCGGATGCACTCCAGGATTTGTCACGATTTCAACCGACAGCCTGTTCGGAGCCAATTAGGATTTGTGGAAGTGGCGCGAATCGTATCAATCGCAGTGGTGGCCTCCATGACGTTAACGACATCTGCTTGGACATGGAGAGCAATGTGAACGACATGCCTCTCCTTAAGCAGATCGAAAGCGAAATGTCCGGTGAGACGTCAAATCCATTCCTCTCCTCGTCACCGCCCATGCAAGTGCAGGAGGTGCGTGAGATACGCGCCGGCTGTAGGCGCATTAACGGCGACCGTCCAGGATTCAGCATCAAGCTGAGCGTTAACGAGCGCCTGGCGCGCTTTCTGCAGGATCCGCGCCAGACCCAAATCCGGCTGCCGGACATTGAGATCTATGAGCACGATAGCCTTTTAAATCTATCGACCCTCTATTCTCTTAACATGGTCGTGGAGCACGGCTGCACGGTTCTAACTAAAACGAGGTAAGTCCCACTGATGACCCACTGTCTCCCAAATGTCTCACAACTAAGCTGTGTCTCCCGTGCCAGAAACACAACGCAATCAGTCCACGTTGATCCACAGCGCAGTCTGCAGCAGCGCCAGGATCTCTTCAGCGATTTCAAGCGGCGCTGCTACGGTGAGATGGACAATGAAGATGAAGCCATCAGCCCCGATATCCCCGCTGTACCTGCAGTCCATGCACCTACTGCTACTGCTGCCAACGCTGCCTCCGAGCTGCTGTCCAAGAAATGAAGTGAATTAAATCCAATTAACGGCGCAAAAATCACTCGGAAATTCTAGGAGCTTCCTCGGGTTAATCTGTGCACCTTGTGGCCTATTTTCAATAAGCTGCTTTTAATGCGTTTGTATAGTGTCGCTTTTACATGAGTTTGTATGTATGTCTACGCTTGTATATAGTATCTACTATATATCTAACATATTGTGTCTTGATAAGGAGCCAGCGCATGCGAGTCATCCATCGGAATCTATAGCTTACCGCTTGCCTTGATATTTATACATATGAGAGGTCTGCATAGCTGTATTCCAACTTGAGTGTCTCTGAGTACTCGTGAGTTTCATTCAGTTCTCTGAGTGTAATAAATTCAAAGATCCGGTCCTCATTGTATCGAATACTCATTTTTTACATTAATTTGAGTACTCAAATGAACGGCATTGAGTAAATGAGAAACGAATGAAATGAATGAAGCAAAGATTTTCAGGGCACTCTGAATACAACTAATTTTTTTTGTAATAATTTATATTTTACAGTTAATATTGTTCGTCACAAACTTGGATATCAGATATTTTGTGGCATAGACATGTTTTCATGACTAGATTTTTACTTTTAATGAAAAACAAATATTACGGCACTTATCCCCCTCACTCGATTCAGTTATTTTGTCATTCAATTTACTGTGCCTTTTTTAAATGTGAAGTTTTCGGTTTGAATTCATTCATTCAAATCATTGGAAGACGCAGAAAAACTCATTCAATTCAGTCGGCAATAAATGTCTTATTTGACGTTTTGAAACCAGCCATGCAGACCTCTAATACATTTTGTAGTATTAATATCTGAAGGCTCTCTTTCTGACATACGACACAGACAGAGAAAGAAACAGATAGAGAGGAAACGAGGTGGACAAGGATGGATATAGATAGAGATATGGCTGGAAAGGTTTCTCGCCATGCTCTTGTCCCACTGTACAAATATTATTATTTGAAAATTGTTTCACTAGTGGGACTACAAAAATGCATATATGTAATTGACTTAGTGCACATAATAATAATAATAATAGTTGTTTTATATAAAACCCTAACATAAACATACTTGTAATTGGTGTAATTGTAATTATTATACTCCAGAAAGTAAAGTCAAGTACTTGTAATTATCCGCATAATATAAATATATATTATGATGCTGAACCAGTCATTGATTGAAGTTTAAATCCAACCGACCTTTCTAATGCATCTAAATAATATAGCAGTTTCATATTAATCAAATATCGTCAGACTGTATAGATCTACATATGGGCTATTCCGGAAATTTTAAAACCAAGGGCGAAAAGTTAATTTTGTGAAAAAACTGCATGTTTTTTAACAATAGTGGTTTTTTGTTTTATTAGAATACATTTTTGGGCTTCAAATTACAAAATCAAAATGGTTTTATGGTGTTTTGGTTTTTCATGGCCGAGCCTTATCAATTAATTCCTCTTTTTGCCTCTTAATTTCAATATTTCTTGTAAAAAAGAGGGTATTTTCAATGGTCAAAAAAGTTGATAAAACAGTCGTCTGAGTGTTTAGCGCTTAGCTCATCAAAAACTTTGCTTCATTTTCATTTTGTAACGTCCGCAACCCAGGAATAACCCATATATAAATTCACATCCTGTGGGATCCATTAAGGAGATACATAAAAATCTGTTATAAAGTTTTTCATTCTCAAATTTCATCTTTGAACAGGCTCCAATTATCTAATAAGCTGACAAACACACAATATAACTCGACTAATGTAAGCATCAGGGATCCCAAAAAAGTGTTATGAGAATTTCGATAAACTTATATTTTCAATTCTTATTTAAAAACCATAGTAGAGAAACTATTTTTCAATTTTTCTTACAAAAATTAAAAATAAAAGTTATTGTTAGATTTTTACTTTAGAAATTGAAAATAAAAGTTATTTTGAAATTTTTATTACAAAAGTTGAAAAATAAAAATTGAAAGTAAATGTCTTGTAAACCGGAAGGTGAATTTCATTGCGGGAGGGCAACGTTACTTCACATGTCACTTTTGGAAAAATTTACATTCAATTTTCTAACTTTTATAGTAAAAATTGCAAAATAATTTTTAATTTTAATAATAAAAATTGAGACACAATTTTTATATTAAAAATTATGATTTTTTAAATCGATATTGAAATTCAATTACTATTTTATATTAATTTATTTAGATCGAAAATAGGAGTTATCTTTTTTTTTTTTAATTTTTTTTGTTTTTTTAAATCAAGAAATATGTTTTATTTAGTAATTTATATTTTAAAAATTATAATTGGTTCGGTCCCTGGTAAAACTGGCAGCCTTCTAGCTCTTACCCTTTTATGCTCTACGTTGATGGCCGTCTCCATCGCTTGTTAGGACAAAGAGATAGATATTCCCGAGGGTCTGAAAAGTACAAAAGCCACATATGAAGTATGTATGAATGGGTAGATGAATAGATCAATAGGTTGATTCGAATAAATGAATCATCGATTTCTGCTTAATGTCTGTGGCTAATGTTTATCGATAAAGCGCGTTATTCGAAAATAGAACAACCTCCAAAGAGTCGAGTCTCGATGGGAGTCAGGCGCATGCGCATTGCTGCACCACCTGGTGCCCCACTGGGTTGCCAGGCATGGCGGCATGCGGTGAAATGCGGTGCAAAATATGTTTTGGCAACCCTCGACGCAGCATTGTCTCTCTATTGGGGGTCAAATCCACGACAGAAACGCGCTGCCCAGTGTCGCTGTATATCGTGTCGTGTCGTCCGTGTCTTCTGCTCGCTGTCATCCGCGTCCACGTCCACGTCCGTCGGTCTCTTGTGAAGCTCTGCTGGCATAGCTTGCTGTGTGCATGACCTGTCTTACCGGGGCAGATCGAATCGGAGCAATTCTCATCGGAGGACACAACGCTATGCATGCAAATCGAATACGAAATCTGACAAATTGACTTAAGGCCAACAATTCTGGAATTTACTAACGAAACTAATGGTAATTTATTATTACAGTGCATCAAAAGTTGTGATTACTACTACACGTGAGTAGGCGGCGTCTCCAAGCGAGAGATTTCTGCTCCGCGCGTCGTCTGCTTATTGATTTTTCTATGCTGCAGACACATACACCCCATAGCACACAAACCGACAGAATCATTCGCACTCACTGCGCACACTGTATGTACAGTATGTCAACTAATTGTTTTGACCAGGAAATGCAGATAATTTCATACATTAAGTTTAAAAAACAACTGAATCTCTTTTTTCTTGTTTTTCCTTTTGTAGCTTTTTATAATTCTTAATCAACTCAAATAAAATTACAAAATAATGAATTTAAACCGGTTCCCGTTGTGGTCGCCGGTTGCGCACATTCATTTTATTTCGGTTTTTACCGGTTGGATTTTTATTTTCACATTTCACTTTATGGTGGCTTTACTGTTAAGTAAAAACAAAGCAATACATATTTAACAAAAATTTTTGTGAATTTTAAAAAAGTATGCTATAAATTGAATCAACTTTAAAATAAAAAAAAAGTGATGAAGAAAATTTGTTTGACAAAAAAAAAAAAAAAATGCTTACAGCCCAACGACTTTCAGTGGACCACTAATGGTCCAGACTTCTTAATTTAATCTTCTATTCATTTAAATTCCGTTTAAATAATACAAAAATTTCTTTAACCTATTAAACACCCATGGAAAATTTTGAATTTTTATAAAAGTCTAGTTTTTCAACTTTTATCCTCAATTTAAAAAAAAAAATATTTTAATGCAGAAAAATTTTTCAAACAATTCTAAGAGTGACTGCATATTTTTTTTTTTGATTTTTTTTCGCAATTTTCTAAAAATCATAAAAAATATAGGTGAATTGATTTTTGAAATTTTTTTTACTGTCACTTAGAATTGTTTGAAGAATTAAAATATTTTTTGTTTTAAATCGAAGTTTTTGTATCATTTAAACGGAATTTAAATGAATAGAAGCTTAAATTAAGAAATCTGCATCAAATCTTTTTTATTAAACACAAAAATTTGTTAAAGTTAGGGTGTATGAAGACATTAGTGGTCCACTGTAAACTAAGCGGGTATGAATCGGTTACTAAACGGTTATTTAATGGTTTCGGTAATGGTTTTAATTATAGTTATCAATTTCAATAGGTTAATGCTTGTGAACGAGTTCGGTTACAAGTTTGTGCCATTTGTACTCATTGTCAAAACAATTACTTGACATACTGTATGCCCGCTTGCGTACGCGCATGTATGTATGGTACATATATTTGACATGTGTGTGTGTGTGTGTGTGAGCTAATCTCTTATCAACGAATCGAAATTTGTAAACTTGTTTGCGTTATTTTCTATTCGACAACCGCAAAGGGCGCTGCAATGGAGGAGCGTGCACCTAGTCGTCGTCTGTAGTGCTGCTGCATGCGCCGGGAGCATGTGCAGCGGGAGCAGCAGCGCCAGAAGTTTCAAGAGCAGCGTTTGAATCCCTGCCAACCGACGGCAGTCGGAAGATGAGTGCGTGCGAAGCGACGGACGAGACGACGGACGACTCGTCGCCAGGTGGGAAGACAAGTGCAGGTGCAGGTGCAGGTGTAGTTGAGGTGCCAGCGACGCCAGTCAAATCCAATGGCCATGAGCACCAGCAGGAGTCAAAACCGAAGCCGAAACTGAAGGAGCAACAGTCGGAGGGCAGCAGCAGGGAGTTGCAAACTGATGAAAAGGTGGTGCGTGAGGCGGAACTGGTGGAACCGGCACCAGAAACTGCTCCGGATCCGGAGCCAGAGGTGCAGGTGCAGGCCAGCACACGGAGTGTACTCAATGCTGCGCAAGCACCCTCCATTGAGGCATTGGTTAGCTGCAAGGACGTACTCCTGGCGCAGAAGATCTTCGCCAGCGGTGGCGGCACTGGACCCAAGGAGCTGCTCAAGCTCAAGGAGCCAATGCGTGTGGGCTTCTATGATATTGAGCGCACCATTGGCAAGGGTAACTTTGCTGTGGTGAAGCTGGCCAGGCATCGCATCACCAAGAACGAGGTGGCCGTCAAGATCATTGATAAATCGCAGCTGGATCACACTAATCTGCAGAAGGTTTATCGCGAGGTGGAGATCATGAAGAAGCTCAAGCATCCCCACATCATTAAACTCTATCAGGTAAGTGGAACCTGTCTCAATCCCTTCCAGACATTGAATGACTCCATTCCATTCTATGCTGCAGGTGATGGAAACCAAGAACATGATCTACATCGTATCGGAGTACGCCAGTCAGGGCGAGATATTTGGTAAGTTGCGTATCCTCTTGTGCACTAGAGGTCTGCATGGCTGCATTCAAAACGTCAATTGAGACATTCATGCCCAACTGAATTGAATGAGTTCGGTTGCGTCCTCCAATGAATTGAATGAATGCATTGAAATCGCGAACTTCACATTCAAAAAAGGCACAGTGAATTGAATTACAAAATAACTGAATCGAGTGAGGGGGATAAGTGCCGTAATTTTTGTTTCTTTTCATTAAAAGTAAAAATCTAGTCATGAAAACATGTGTATGCCACAAAATATCTGATATCCAAGTTTGTGACGAACAATATTAACTGTAAAGTATAAATTATTACAAAAAAAATAAGTTGTATTCTGAGTACTCTGAAAATCTTTGCTTCATTCATTTAATTCGTTTCTCATTTACTCGATGCCGTTCATTTGGGTACTCAATGCAATGAGATCCGGAAATTTGAATTTGTTACACTCAGAGAACTGAATGAAACTCACGAGTACTCAGAGACGCTGAAGCTTGAATGCAGTCTTGCAGACCTCTATTGTACACCACCAAAATCAATTGCAACTCCTCTTCGACTCGTCCAACTCCTCCACAGATTATATTGCCAAGTACGGGCGCATGTCGGAGTCGGCGGCCAGGTTCAAGTTCTGGCAAATCATCTCCGCCGTGGAGTACTGTCATAAGAAGGGCATTGTGCATCGGGATCTCAAGGCGGAGAATCTACTGCTTGACTTTAGCATGAACATCAAGATAGCCGACTTTGGTTTCTCCAATCATTTCAAGCCCGGCGAGCTGCTGGCCACATGGTGCGGCTCTCCGCCCTATGCCGCTCCAGAGGTGTTCGAGGGCAAGCAGTACACTGGTCCCGAGATTGACATCTGGGTAGGCTAATGGCTAATGGCTAGTGGCCAATGGCTAACGATGAATCCCTAATCTCACGCTTGTTTTGATTGCAGTCATTGGGCGTTGTGCTCTATGTTCTGGTCTGTGGAGCGTTGCCCTTCGATGGCTCCACGCTCCAGAGTTTGCGGGATCGTGTGCTCTCGGGTCGCTTCCGGATACCGTTCTTCATGAGCTCCGAGTGCGAGCATCTCATCCGTCGCATGCTGGTGCTGGAGCCAACGCGTCGCTATACCATTGATCAGATCAAGCGCCATCGCTGGATGTGCCCGGAGCTGTTGGAGCACGCCCTAATTGCCAAATACAATCTGAACATGGAGAGGCAGGCGGTGCTCGAGCCCAGCGAGGATATACTCCGGATCATGGCCGAGTATGTGGGCATTGGGCCGGACAAGACCCGTGCCAGCTTAAAGAAGAACACCTACGACCATGTGGCTGCCATCTATCTGCTGCTCCAGGATCGCGTCTCGCACAAGAAGGAGCCGATGAAGCCATCCAGCGAGTCCAGCGGCAGCAGCAGCAGCAGCAGTCGGGTGCTCTTCAAGAGCAGCAAGCAGGCTCTAGTCCTCGATCAGTTGCCCACACAACAGCTGCTCCAGCTGCATCAACAGCAGCAGCAGCAGCAGCAGCTCCAACTTCAACAGCAGCAACAGCAGCAGCAGCAATCAAAGACAATATCCACCACGATTCTGGCCAAGGATCCGATACACAAAAGACTTAGTCGCCACCAGACTGTTTTAATGAGTGAGCGCTCCACTGCCGATCCCTACTATGCGATCAAGCAACAGGCCCATCCCCATGTCCGTTACATGAACGGTGACGATGGACACGTTCCGAGTCAGGTTCAGGGCATAGCATTGCCCACTAGGTATACCCCACTGCCAACGGGCAGCAGCTGCACTGCCTCATCCCGGGTTAGCCACCATAGCCTAAGCTCTCCCCGACGGCCCGTCGGCATCTCGCTGAGCATTGACAATACGAACAGTGGACAGATGCCCTCGCTGGCCAATCTGCGATGTCGGGAGATGCTGCTCAATGCGAGTCAACAGCTGGAGCAGGCAGCAGGAGCGGGAGCAGGAGCGGGAACAGGAGTCGGACACATGCATCTGGCATCGCCGGCGCCCAAGCAGCTGCATCAGACTATTAGCGAGTACATTATCAAGCAGAGCACCGAGGACTGTCGCCAGCTGCTGCAGCAGGTGAGACTCACCAGCCACCTGGCTGGATCTTATCTCATCTTGCATATTGCATCTTCTCTTTGCAGTCCACTGCCATTGTCGATGCGAAGAAGGAGACGAAGAGAGACCGGGAGAAGGAGAAGGAGGAGGAGGAGGAACAGCGACCAGATCATCTGACTGCCTCGACGCCCAGTGTCGATCACAACAAGACAATAATAAGACCCATGTCCAGCTCCAACAGTTTCGATTCCACCACAAATCTCAACCAGAGCTTTCGTTTCAAAATGTCCGCCGAAGCCAGCCGACTATTTCAGACTCTGCAGGAGAGTCCATTGCCTATTGAGGTACGTGTAGCTTTCTTTCCATTTCTTTCGATTTGTGTACATTTCTTTCGATTATGTACATTAGAGTGCATTGATTTGTATGAACCCGAAAAAATTATAAAATTGTAACTCATTTTCGTAATCTATCTATGGTCAATTCTAAGATGTTTTCACCACGCAACCATCGTTCTTAATAGATGTGGAGAACTATCGATGGTACTATCGATGGTCAAGCGCTATCGAGCCGCCATTGATGGCACCCCTGCACTATCGAAAGTGATCGTTAGTATTTTATCTTATAAAAAAAACCTCTTTACGAGGTAAACGTCCAGTGACGAAAACATTTTCATGCCCCAACATTTCTGATATACAACTTTGTGACGAATAATATTAAATTTTATACATGAATTATTAAAAAATTGAATATATGTACCTATATGTAGGTTATCATTTTCTGTAAAAAAGAAAAATCGATGCACTCTAATGCACATACATAATTCCTTGGCAGTACATGTATCCTCCGTTGCTTACTCGTTGTCTACTATACTCCTGTGTGCTTTATTATTCGTACACCAAGTGCTTCGTGGTCAAATCACGCTCTTTGAATTACATATCTGTCTTTTAAGTGCGCCTCTCATTCAGATTTACTAACAAGGTCACTTATTAATAATTTCACTGTAATCCACATTAGAAACCCAAGCGCAAGGGAGCATCCACAAATGGTAAAAGTAATGGCATCGCCATCGATCCCAGAAAAGCAGCTGAGGAGTCTGGACACGAATCCAAATCATGTGGAGACGGGTGAGTGAGATGTGATAATGTGAAAGAAAAGCTGCCGATATAATATTGATATATCGATATAGTTTATTCATTGGTTTCATTGGTCCTTATGCTCGCATTTGGATTTTTAGTTATCGGTTACGAAAAATTTGTATATATCGGTTACGTAACAGTTACCAGTTTTTTGCATGTTTCGGTTTCGAAATACCGGTATGATTTCGGTTTACAAAATAAAATTTTAAAAAATCTCGAAGATATGTAAATGCGAAAACAAATATTCAAAAATTTCAAGTATTAAGATCTTTTTATTGAGATCAATATAAAAATATGCTTGACCAATTCGGAATTAACTTCAATACATGAATCGGTTTCATAGCAGTTATTTCGTTTGAAATAATTTCGGTTTTTGGATTTCGGTTAGATTTCATTTAACGTTACCAATTTCAAAAGATAATTTGTTGTTTCTTTTCTAAGTATTATTGATTTCAATATTTAAAAAAATATCCACAGCTGTATGGGTATGCTTGGGATGGGTATCGATTTGCTGATAAAGATATTGTATCGATAAGGGACAATAATATTTCAGTTAAGAGACGATATGATTCTCAATAATACCAGGGCCCATTTAACCCATTTTATGCCGCGATACAAAAGGTAGTGTGTTTTCCGTTAAAAATCACTTTTCTGGGACCTTCTAAAATCGAATATGAGGTTTAAAATTAAATTTAAATTGAAATTTTGTTAATTTTTCATTTTGAATTGAATACATTGGTTCACATAAAAAAATCGTACAAAAATTTGTAGGGGGTGACTGCTAGTTTTTTTAATTGAATTGAAAAAAAAAATAGCCTAAAAATTTGTTTACCAGAATTTATCATAAATCGCCCTCCTTTTGGTTTTTTTTTTTGAGAGCAGGGTTCCAAAAATCTTCGTGCTTCTTTCTCAGCGGAGGCTAGGAATTTTAGACACATAGTTTCTTGGTGAAATTTGTATAGAATTCATCGTAGACTCGAGAAAAAAAATTGAGCCGCCTTAATAAATGTAGCTATATATTTTTGGTTTGCTCTAATACCGATCCCTAATGAAGACTAAAACTCCCAGTAAATGTTTGTTGTTGCAGGCGCGAGAAGAAGACTTTTGAGAAGAAGGTGCTTGCCCAGGGCAGCTCCAGCACCGACGAGGGCTGCGAAACGGACCAGGGCAACGAGGGTGCCAAGGAGGGATCCCAGTCCTCGACGGATCTGACCAGCGTCCAGGCAACACGAACGCGCTCCTATGCCAGCAGCAGCAGCTCCAGCGGCGTCCTCGCCGGCAGCTATTCGAAGAGCCTCAGCCAGAATCTGAGTCGCGGCTCATCCAAGAGCAACTGCAGCGCCTACGAGAGCCTGGACTTTGTGCTCCCCTCCGTGCCGGATATTGCCGGCAGTCTGCCCTCGTGCATGAGCAACTCGATGCTGGCCGCCACCGCCGCATCTGCATCTGCAGCTGGTGCTTCTGTTGCTCCCTCTGCCAGCATTTCCGTCTCCAGCGAGCACTCGTCGGAGCGCTCCCTGTATAGCAGCCATAACTCGTGCATTCATATGCCCAGCGCGGTCAATTTGCTGGCCATGCCGACGGCGACACCGCCTCCATCACAGGCTCAGGCTCAAGCTCAGCCAACCAACCAGTCGCCGGCGCCGCCGCCGCCGCCCTTTATGGATAAGCGTTCGCCCATCCACTTTCGGGAGGGTCGCCGCGCCAGCGACGGTCTGGTGGCCCAGGGATTGCTCAGCTCCAGCTCGCTGCTGGGCGCCAGCCGCGTCTATGGCAGCTATCGATACGAGCAGGCCAAACGCCACGGCTGGCTGGAGATCCAGCAGCTACAGCAGGAGGCAGCTGTCTATGCGCCCGGACATGTTCACGGTCCTGGTCATGGTCATGCCCATAGTCATGGCCATGGTCATGCCCATGCTCATGGTCATGCTCATGGTCATCACGCACTGGAGGAGCTCAGCCTTGCCAATTGTCAATTTTCACACGGTCAATTTTATGCCATGCCCGTGAAGCAGCAGCATCCGCATCCTCATCCGCATCAGCAACTGTCCTATGTTCCGCCACCGCCACCGCCGTTGATGATGGACGCGGCCAGTGATCTTTATGCCAGCCATGGTCACGCCTGCTACGCACCACCGCCGCCTCCGCCTGGCATGTATCCGCATCCGCATCCCCACCAGCATTTGGTGGGCGCCAGTGGCGGCGGCGTCGGCGCCGGTGGAGGCGGAGTTGCCATGTCGCCCATGCAGAAGCCACCGCTGCAACAGCAACTGCTGCAGCATCGCCTGCTCCAGCAGAAGCGACAGCTCTTCCAGAAGCAGTACGCTCTGGAGGCACAGCTGGCGGGTCGGCATCACCACCATGCGCACGTCCAGTACAATCATCACAGCCATATACACGCCGTGGTGGCCCTTGCGCCCGAACAGCATCTCGCCGACGATCTCTACGAGCTGGCCATGCTCGACCGGCCGAGGAGTGGGCCACCGCGATTGCAGCACTCGCTGACCATGCCGGGAGCTCATGCGTTCAGTCAAATGAACTTGAAGACATCCTACATTAGCCAGCCGGCAAGTGAATCCCTTCCGGGCGTCAGTGTGCCAGCAACCGGAGGAGGAGCATCGGGAGCAACATCGGCGCCACCGCCGTCGACGACGCCAGCAACGCCACCGTCAACTCCGCCACAGGCACTGCTCAACAGTCATGGAGGTCACGGTCTCGCTCACGGTCACGGCCATGGACACGGCCATGGACACACTCATGGCCATATCCAAGCGCATCATGGACTTGGCGAGGCCGAGTATCATATGAGATCACAGACAACGACACCGGTGCTCAGCCTGTTCACGCCCAGTTGGCAGACGTTGGCGAAGCCACTCAGCGAGAGTCCCATTCTGGAGATCTCCGAGCATCTGGAGTCGGTGTGAGATGCAGCACAGTGGGGCAAAAATCATTTTATTACGCTCGCAATTGCAACTAAAATTTACAACTAATAATTTTATCCATATACATGCATACAATAATACGATATATAATATACGATATACTATATACCATATATATATATATATTTACATACACACACACACACACAAACACATTTATAGGCTTACATATACATACATACATACCGTTAGCGATCCGAACTAAACGAATGTACGATTCAAATTTGATATCGATAACGATAACGATAACATACGAGTAGGTACATGAGAGTATTATCATATTAATACTGGATCATTTAGTTGTGTTACTAGCCTTAAGTAGTCCAAGTTTCGTACGCATTAACACTGGCATATACAATATGTATATTGATAATAATTATATATTAAGAGAGAGCTCTACTTGTATTGATCTGGTATTATAAAAATATTCTAAAATTCGATTACTATGACGATTATATACATAATTGGCGATCTGAAAGAAAGAAAAGCAACAACGTCAACTACTTACATACATACAGTAGCGGACAAAGAAAACCGGACACCATAAAAGAGCGATTTTTTTATTTTTTTTTTTTTTTAAATGAACCGTTTGAATCAGCGGTGGGCACGAAATCTGAATTCGGGAGCACAACAACAATAACCCTATTAGAGTCTACCTACTTTATTGATCACCCAAATGTGCGAGCAATAAGTTGGGAGCAGCCGTTAGCTCCCGGAGCCCATGTGTGCCCACCGCTGGTTTGAATGATTTAGATGAAAAAATGTTTTCAAACAATTCTAATAGTGACTGCAAACTTTTTTTTTTTTTAAATCTCTTCCCTAGTATTTTTTATAATATTTTAAAAACGGCAAAAAAAGCCTTCATTTTCACACATTTTTTCTTCGAGCCCGAGAAGAAAATCTTAAAAATAATTACCAAATCTTAGTACTCAACACTTAAAAAAAACTCGAAAAACCGCTCTTTTACGGTGTCCGGTTTTCTTTGTCCGCTACATACATATATCAATTATTCGAAGCATTTATTGAACGGTGCATTGGATATGTGCATCCTATGCATATATACTACTATATATATTCATAGTCTGTTATAGATATGTATGTATTTATTGTATTGGTACAATAACTTGCGGCAAGCAGCAAAACATCGATTGTTCTTAAACATGAAATTCAAATGTAAAACCCAGATATTAAAAAAGTCATTTGGTACATACTATACATATACATATACATATAAATATAAAATGCAATACAATTTTTTCGATCCCACGCAGCGTTGTTGATTTAGCGATTCTTATTTTTTTTTTTTTAGAATTTTCTCAGTGTCGGGGGCGACGGGGGGAGGAATGGGCGGTAGGGACGTGGCGACTCCAAACTTGATAAACGGAAGTGTGTATAGATATACATACATACATACAAATGTATGGGCATATACATACATACGTATGTAGGAATCGTAAGCTATCTCTTCATTTTGGAATCCAACAAATAAAACTACAAAATTCAAAATTTTTTTTTGCAAAGTGAATCAAAGTATTTTTTTTTATATACACGAAAATGGCACATAACAATTTTTTTTTATAGAAGCGATTTCGAAATATTCAAATTTTTTTGTATTTTCGAGATTACTCCAACACTTTTGAGTATATTTTCATTTTTACTTATCTGCTTTGGTCAAGCAAGCACTTAAACTAAAGGTAACTTTCATCTGTACAGTATTAAGATCGGCTTGGCAGTTTAGGTGCTACCGATTTTAATAAGTTCTAATATGGGCGTTTTTTGCGATTTTTTGAGTTCGGAAAAAATAGAAATCACAAAAATAAACATTTTTTTAAAGATTTAACTTAAAGCTGATACTCAGGCCTGTTCCGAATTCCGAACGTTTTCAAACAGTAAAAACGAAACGGAAACGAACGCTATACTATTTGCTGTCCCCAATTCCGTTCGAAATGGGCTTGCTTTTAGTTTTCGAACTCGGTTTCGTCAGTTTATTTTAAGTATTTCAGGTTGAATATAGCAGATTAAAGGTTAATGAGACTAAAACTTCGTTGTTCGAATTTTGTTATTCAATTAAAGCAACTCCAGCAGCTTTCGATTGCGAGAGTTGGTATCGATATCAAAAATAAATGTGGAATTTGGCACAGCTTGGTTTTGTTTTTTATAAAATATTTTATTGATGCTTTTAAAAAAATTCTTTTCAAAAATACTTCAACTGTTTAAACTTGAAGTAGTGATGTTAATCGATTCTTAATGTGTTCAACATTATTATAATTTTCAGTTTATAATTTTAGGTATTAATTTTCAAGCTTTAAATGGCATTTACTTTTAAATCCGATGACTTTACAGCACAAGTTTTGAAAACGAGAACTATTGTCGATTTTCGGAATGCGGAATAGCAAGCCACTCGTTTTCGGAATTCGGAGTTTGTTTAAAAACAAACAAGGTATTGTTTCCGCAAATCCATGGATAAATGGCGGAGTAATACGCTTTTCAGTGATAGAACTTAAATCATATTTTTAATGATTGAATAATTGAATATTTCGAAAACGCTTCCATAAAATAAATTTTAAGTGCCGTTTGATTCACTTTGCGTTTTGGCTGTAGACTAGTGTAATTCAAACTTAACACTTGACTATTTCAAATTGTGCGATATTCAGTAAATATCAAAAATACTTGTATAACAGTAACATAAATAATATTTTGTGATCGAAAAGATTTATGATCGCTACGATCCCTATATACATATATCGACATAAGTATGTATACTTGGGGCTTTATAATAATTACAGATTCGGGAATATGTATACAGATATGGATATGGATTTGAACTTGGATGCGGATGCAGATGCGGATATTTGGTCAGGTTGATGTATGTACGATGATTTTTCACATGTTGCTGTCAATGCTGTTAGGGACGGAGCGGAAAGAGCGGAATCTCTAAGCACACAGATCGAATCAGATCAGGTTTTGGGCGCCCGATTCGACTCAAGATGCTTCTTCATGGCCCGTTGATGCTGTTGCTGTTGCTCCGATTGATGGCATCGCAGAAGGTTCCAATAGGCGCGTCTATACTCGGAGCTCATTAGCACATAGATCAGCGGATTAATGCAAGTGGTTAGATAGATCAGCAGATAGCCCATTATGTTGAAAACGTGCACATTGTTGGCACTCTTCCATATCTTGGCCACCGTAATGGGCAGATAACAGATCACGAACCACACAAAAATCACGAGTATCATCTTCAGCAATCGACGATCCTTAACACTCATCCGTCCCGGATAAATCGAGGAGGCATTCGACGTATTCCCCATGGAAACATAGTGCGATTTACGGGGACTGAATCGCGTGAAAGAAGTGCGCAGTGAGGTTGTAATCGGATTCTTTCTGAAAAGTGAAATGACATTCAAATATTTATTCATCTGTTCTTTTTATAATAGAAAAAAAAAGTAGTTTCTCATCTCTATAAAGTTTACACACATAATAAAAACATATGCTGATCAAAGAATTAACAATTTCTCTTATAAAAATAATAATAAGGAGCTAATGATTATAATTTTTTAAAAATATTTATAGAAATAATTAACTTACTCCCTATCTGAGTGCCTAAAAGCATGCAATAAAAATATTTTAAGTTTATTTAAATAAGTAACGGGTATCCCATAGTCGGGATCTCGACAATAGCCTTTTCCACTTGTTAATTTTTGCACTTGAATGTTGTGTCTTTTATTTTGTCAGAATGCATTTTTCCTCTCCCTTTCGTGAAAAAGAAAGTGGGGGCAAAGGAGTAGAGGGGGAGAACTGTCGATAGTCGGCACCATCGATAGACAGCGATGTCATATTTTGAAACCATCGATAACTATCGAAAGTGTGTTAAATTATGAATTTTTATATAAAACTCCACCTAAAATTTAGTGCCGATAGTGCCATCGATAGTCAGCGATGTTATTTTTCAAACCATCGATAGTTTTCGATAGTGTGTTAATTTGAACGCATATGTAAATTTGAACACATTCCATCAAAATTTTAAAATTGTTATTAATTTAGGTTTTATATAAGTGCAAAAAAATATTTTATTTCGTGTGTGTTAAACATTAAAATTCGACATTTTTATTTGGACCATTTCCGTTTCGTTTCCCCTTCTTTTCCCCTTCTTTTCGACTAAAGTAAGGAACTTATCCATGTCATAAAAATATATACGCTAGAAGAAATTCAATGGGATGAACTTATCGATTCTACATTGGAATAAATTCACTTTTTCTATATTATTGCCCATATTCTTAAAAACTGATTCCAAAATGGACCGTTTGTATTCTATCGTTTACACTAAGTAAGATAGTAATATTGCAACATAAACCATTTTAATACATAGAAGTTATTGCAAGTTTAATTTAAAACAATTTTTTCGAGCTGTTTCGATTTGTAATTTAAAAAAAGAGAGACACAAACAATAGAAATTTATTGTGGAACAAAATGTCGCGTTCGATAGTGTTTAAAATCAAATTTAAAAAAAACTTCTTAATATTTTTAGATAAAACAAAAAGGATTTTTAAGATACATCAATGCATTACATTTTCAAATTAACTGCATTAAAATATTCGTTCACGTTTTGCCAAAATCAGCATTAGAACTGGTCGCCGAAAAAACTACGTCTATTTAAGTCGCGTGCGAATGTCTTGGTTTTTTTTTTCAATTATCTTGAAAACGAACAATTTACCAAGATCAACCTTAGCACCAATTATAGTACTAGTTAAACAAGACCTAAAAGTTTCCCCTTTGTCGCGACAAAATAATGTTTTGGCACATGTTTTTTTTCCTCGTTGAACGCGTACGAATTTCGCATTCGACATCAGAGAATTACTCAAGGGTGTCGGCAGAGGGGCGAAGGGGTGACCGTTGCCCCCCTCCCAATACATTCATAATTATACACTATTTAGCTTCTGAAATCCACTCAGAGTTGTTATTGAAACTTGGCCCCCCCTCATTGAAAAGCTGCCGACGCCCTTGGAATTACCCATACGTAGAATGACCTCTAATCTTTGCAGTTAAAGGGTATGTTTCTTGGAATACTTACGAGTTTCTGGCCTGCTCGACTAAAGTCTGAGATCTGGTGATGCTGGTGTCGTGCGGTGAGGAGCCTGTCACCGTTGCAGCCATCGATCCTGGTCGCGTATCCATCGCTTTGTTGTTGTCCTGCAACACGACATTGGCGTCGATGGGGGATTCCCGCTTAATGCTGTAGGAGATGGGAAAGCTCTCCGAGGAGACGTTGTCGTCGATAAAGGCGAGACTTTCGTTCACCACAAAGGGACGGGTGAGGATTGCCTCCTGATCCTGATCCTGATCCTTATTCTTGTCCTTGTCCTTATCCTTATCTTTATCCCTGCTTTTTGGCTTGGCCTTGTCCTTGTCGGACACCTTTTTGGCCAGTGTCTGAAGCTGTGGCGTCGCTTGGATTGGCGGCGTTGTTGCTATCTCCGAATTCTTGGCGGCATTGGCGCCCGCCCGCATGGCCGCCTGCCGGACGAGGAGGAAGATCCGGGCATAGCAGATGACAATGCAGATGCAGGGCAGCATGAAGGCCGACATGAAGAGGAACTCCTTGGGCGAGCGATCGTTCTTGTCATGGAGTATGGAGCAGGAGCCAATGCTGGTGTCCAGACCGAAGCGTCCCCAGATCCCTCGCCACGTGGGTATCATAATCGAGAACGTGATCAGCCATGTGCTGGCCACCATTAGTGCCAGGTAGCGTCGCTGATAGATTCTGTAGGAGATCAGTGGGTAAATGGGTATGTTAGTCAGGTGAATCGGGTGAATCGGTTGAATCGGGTGAGTCAATTACCGTGGATACTGTCGCGGATGGGCAATGATGATGTAGCGATTGATTGTGATAAGCGAAACGGAGAGAAGGGAGACGGCCATCAGGCCATATCGGAGCAGGGGAAAGAGACGACACAGGAGATCGCTGTGCGTCCAGGCGCGCTCCTTGAATGTGGATGCGGCCAGCGGCAGATTGAAGCATCCGAACAACAGATCCGAGCACGACAGATTTATGATAAAAATGGCCGTGGAGTTGCGTGTCTGTTTCCCACGCGACAGTGCGATGATGGTTAACAGATTGCCGGGCACACCGACAATGATGAACACAATGCAGGCGATCCACGCGAACGTGAGCAGCTCATCCGAGTATCCCTCGAACAGCTGATTCTCCTCCTGCTCCCCCGCACTGCTCCTGTTGACGCCCGTCCTTCTGGCCAGTCCCAGGGGTAGTGTCAGGGGCAGGGGCAGGGCCAGGGGCAGGGGCGTCACTGGCACACTGAGCAGCCGGATTTGGGCCTGCGCCTGGCTTTCCAACTGGCGTAACATGCTCCACCCCAGTTGACTGTGTGACCAACTGCTGAGAGTGGATGAATCGATGGATGGATGGATGGATGATGTGATGCGATGTGATGCGATGCGATGTGAGGCGTGCTCTCAAGGAATGCGGCGTTTGAAACTATGACGCGCCCGTTTCTGCGCCGATTTTGTACTAAACTAAATTCTATACATTCACACTAGCCCAAATAGCCCCAGCCATCCCATCCAGTTAGAAACACAAAAAAAAAATACATATACATATATATATATAAAATACACTCATCCAGACTGCTTCAATGGGGAATGCGCGACTTGCAGATACCGCAAGTATCTCAGCCCTTGGCTTCAAAATAGTTAAATGTAATTTGTTAATTTTAATTGCACGACACAGTTTATCGGAGGATATGATAGTTGTAATACCCTAGAAATTTATACAAAAATACACATTTGCAATTCAATTCCAAAACTCAAGATTTTATTGTTCCTGAGCTTGAGAGGTTGTGGACATGTGGATTCAAATTGACAGGATAATAAAACGAAACGAACATCGGTTGAAGTTGTGTGCGCATTTGTGTTTTCGAAAATTATTACATAACGGTTACGTAACGGTTATCGGTTTTTTGTATGTTTCGACGTATGATTTTGGTTTACAAAACAATTTTTTGAAAATGTTAAAGATATTTCAAATTGAAAGCAAATATTACAAATTTTAAAAACATAAAGATCTCTTTTTTTGAGATCAATATATAAATGTAATTGGGGCAGGAGTAAAAATTAAATTAAGTTTTAAAAAACCAAATTAACCGATATGCATGAATCGGTTTCTAAACGGTTATTTCGATTTTTGGGTTTCGGTATAACAAAAAAGTTTTGTACCGGTTACCAATTTCAATCGGTTAATAATGGTTAGCGGTTACAGGTTAGATCAACAGATCTTTCACAAAAATTATTCCTCATTTCGATATCGCAACAGGTACAGGGTATTAAAAATGAAACGAAACGAAACTTTCGAAAAGGAAAACAAAACAATTTTTATTGTATACAACAATTGACTTCATCATCGGGCAATTTGAAATGAGCGGACCGCTTTGTTTACATTGTTCTTCTACATTGGGTGCCTTTGTTTTTGGTATTGCTTCTTTTTTGGAATTTTAAAATACAATACACTACCAGGGCTGCAGACTGGCCATCCTCGACCATTCTGAAGAGATCCCATCTCTTCTAATATCATTAACTGTTCGCCTAATGCCCTGGCGAGTGATCTCTCACGATTTCCAATTTGAATTTTTCAATTCTTTCGAGTTGAAGCAATGATCATATCATGCATACATACATAGTATTATAGTACGAGTAGTTTCATCCGCCTGACTGCCGATAGTATGTATGTATATGTATATACATATGTACATAAGAATGATATGGTCAGAAAACCAAAAAAGAGAGCATTACATTTGTCGGAACCACTCACATAGCGAACGTTCCTTATGGGTAGACAAATCTTGTACTTACTTAGAGGTAAAATTGAGAGGCACCTGTGGAGTCAACATATATCATATATCAACATATAATGTTATGGACCAAGACTTATTGAAGAGAAAATATAGATTGCTTATAAAGAATCACACTTCATGGTGAAATAAGTGTGAAGCAAATACAAACATATTTAATTCATGAAGAACATGTTTTGGGCGGAATTCTTCGAGAGTTATTATATTATACTCGTCGCATAATATAAGTAATAGGTTTGTAGAATGGGAAATACACACACTTTTTCGGATAGAGCAATAACTTTCAGAATACCTGGAATCAGATTAAAGAATACTAGCTACAACGGATCATATACTTAGGGTCGAATTTTTCTATGCATATGTACATACAGTGAACCACTTATGTCTTCATACACCATAACTTTGTCAAATTTGCATATAATAAAAAAGTTTTTATAAAGGTTTTTTATATTCATGTTCCATTCATTTAAATTCCGTTCGAATGATACAAAAAATTTCTTCAACCCATAAAGTAACAATGGAAAATTTTTGAATTTTTGTAAAAGTCTACTTTTCAACTTTTTTCCCCAGTCTCAAACAAAAAATATGTTGAGGCAAAAAAAAATTCTTCAAACTATTCTACAAGTGACTCAAAAAAATACTTTTAAAAATCTCTTCGCTAGCATTTTTTATGATTTTTTGAAAATTGTTAAAAATGACTATTTTATCCGCCTTCTCCTCCTCCTCCTTTTCATACAAAAAGTGGCTTTTTAGCAAATTTCAAAGAATCATAAAAAACACTAGCTAAGGCATTTTTTTTTTTTGCAATCACTCTTAGAATTGTTTGAAGATTTTTTCTGCATCAAAATATTTTTTGTTTGAGACCGAGAAAATAAGTTGAAGAAGTAAACTTTTATAAAAATTCAAAAATTTTCCATGGATACTTAATGGGTTGAAGAAATTGTTTGTATCATTCGAACGGAATTTAAATGAATAAAAGATTAATACAAAAAACCTTCATCAAAACTTTTATATTATACGCAAATTTGACAAAGTTCTGGTGTATGAAGACATTAGTGGTCCACTGTACATATGTATATTAGGATACCAAAACGTTAAGGATGAAAAGTTTAGGGTAAGTTTTGAGTTTACGCAAATTTGACAAAGTTCTGGTGTATGAAGACATTAGTGGTCCACTGTACATATGTATATTAGGATACCAAAACGTTAAGGATGAAAAGTTTGGGGTAAGTTTTGAGTTTACTTGTAGAATATTAGATACACAATATCAAGAAATAAAGAGCATAGTATCTTGCAAGGTATGTGTATATCCCATTATACAATAAGTAAATTAAATGTGATGTATAAATAATTTTTAAACTCTGTTCACACAAGATGAGTGAAGAGTTTAACAATAATTGATCTTTTGTTGAACTTTATATCGACCCGTGTTTAAATTTTAAAAATTATACATACATAGGTCGTTGCCGTCAAAAGAGATCGGTTCGATTCGATTTGAACTGCGACTGGGACAGCAAATAGTTGGTTCACGATGGTCTCGTGGTATTCAACGTCATCAGCGTCATTGCATTGGAAGTCTTAATTAATTAACCAAGCAAACAGCAACAAAAGATACATTCATATGTACATATGTGCTAAATATATAATAAAAAACAACAGTGTGATGGGTGCGGGTCCCCGGGCGCTGGACTCCGAGTTCATTGAGTAGAGCGCAAAGAATGGGAATGAGAATTGGAAATGAAAATGAAAATGGGACTGCAAATGAGAGTGAGAGTGTCAAAGGTATTATACCCAGCAAACATTTTATGCAATTTTTGATCACATTCGAGTCTATTTCGAGTTCTCTATCTGATTAAAATAGGCCTAAGTGCGCTCGATTTCTGATCAGAAATGATGCTTTCGTCGGGAGCAAATGGAAGCCTAAATATAATTTAAAACGAAAAATTTGGAAAATTTTGATTTTGTTTTTCTTTTGTTAAATTTTTATTAGCAATATTCATGATCGAATTTTCATGGCACTGAATAAGCGCAAATAAAATAAACTTGTTAAATAAAATATTCAAATTGTTAAAATGTATCTAAACTATATACATCAAACAGAAGAATATGTAAAATAAATGTGTGAATAAAACATAAATTATTATTATTATATTTTTAATATAAATTTTATAATGCTATTCAAAGATTTTACGTAACCGATAACCCCAAACTTAAATGCGAACATAACCGAATACGTAACTGAAACCGATATTCGTTTCGGTTGTAATTCCTGGTAATTGGTGTAATTTCAATAGATCACACTTTGAGCAAATGTTTCTCTTTTTAATCATCAAAAGGGCTCGTACAAGACTCTTCAATTTTGGTAAAATGATCTTCCAAAAGCTAGGTGGGTATATATATATATATGTGTGTGTGTGTGTGTGCGTCTGTGTGTGTTCTACTCAAAACAACTGACTCAGAAGAAAAACTCTTTGGCAACAATTGAAAATTGACCGCGTCGTCGTCTTGAACTCTTCTCAGTCCATTTCAAGTGTGAAATGTTTGTATTTATGCAGGCACACATCAACACACACACACACACACACACAAATCTAATACATATGTATACATACATATATACATATATATATATATATTTATATTTATATAAAAATATCTACACAATATTGTGGCATGCGGTTGGAATCGATTGCAAAGTGACCACTAATCGGATGCACTTTCAATGGGAACGGGGCACTTTGTTGGCAAACACACACACACACACACACACACACACACACATACACACACACACACACACACACTGAGAGAACTCTGGAGAATTGTTTAGAAATCAAAAGATATGATGTACGATTTCCATCGGCATTTACAAACACCATTTTCTATGTACTACTACTTGGATATCTGAAGACGATCGTGTTCTTCACACAATAAACAAACACAGACCGATTTGAGTAAATATTTAGGGGGAGAATTGAAACCAGAAATCGAATCCGCAGTTGAGCCTTATCAATATCAATATCAATTCAAGTAATCTATGTACTATGGACAAAAATCCCGATATGGTGGCACAAACTCTAAATAGATAGAGACTTGAATTTTGACATGAACTTTAGTTAGACTGATTTAGAATTTAGAATTTTTTTTTGGAGTTGGACCACGCCTTCACCTCCCCCTCCCCATACAACAATGCGAAAAAGTTAAAAAAAATTTATAAAAAATTTAAATATATAGCTAGAGGCTTGAAATTTGACACGAAGCTTAGTTATAATATTCAAAAATATATAATTTTCGTTGTTATTCAATTTGACCTTGTCTTTATCCCCCCTTTCTCCCAGACTAAGAAAAAACATTTTTTCTCTTAAATATAAAGCAATTTATTTTAAACTTTGCACATAAAGTAAAATTTGCAATTTAGTTTGTTTTTTTATTAAACCGTGTTTTCAACTCGCTCGCAATCTGAATCTGAGAAAAATCCCATTTTCGGCCAAAAATCACACCTTCAACATGTAATTTTCCATGAAAATTAACAAAATCGAACAAAACGGATTATTAACATCTGATTCTAAATGGTTCAGTTAATAAATTTTCCGCAAAACAGAAGAAGAACCAACAAAGTTCTTAGCAAAAATACACATAAACAACACATCGGACAATTACACAATAATACACAAATACTAAAAAAATCGAATACTACCGTTTTTTTAAAAACCTTTATCAACTTAATCCAAATTTAGCAATTTTTATTATGCTTACGAAACAAACACAATCAGGCAACTTTGAGCACGCTTAAAATATTAAGGGTAGTCCCGACAAATCTACAAAAATTATTTTTGCTTTAGAGTTTTTCGATTTAGGAAATAAAAAAATTTTTAAGATACTGAACAAAACAAAATTTTGTTTATTTGAATTTGTTTTATTTGAAATATTGCCAAAATATCGGACTTTTTTTTATTTATAGGTATTTAACTAATCGACGTATCGAGTGAAACGTAAATAACAGATCTAAGCAATTAATGAACCTTTATGATCTTTATTTTATAGAATGTTAGTAAGTACTACAAGATTCGAATCATCAGTTAATCAGTTAACTGTCAGTAATAACTGAACAATCCAAAATGCATGGCTGCCCATCGGGTGTATATAGAACTAGCTGTATGGATCCATCCAAGTTGACAGTTTTCGGTATTATGTTATTAGATTCAGTGCTCTCAGTTGTACTTATATCCAGTGAAACTGACTCCTGATCAAGATCACACATAGTTTCAAAATAGTCAGTGTCTGATTGATTTTTAAATTCATCAGTATCTTGTGGATTTCCACCGTTGTTAGCCGAAGTATCTTTTGATTTGAATTCCAATCCTTCATAGAGATTAACATTATATATATTTCTCTGAAGATGATTTTCTATAATATAATTTTTCTCAGCTTCTTGAATGCTGGACATATACTCTGACTGAGTTTCGGATTCTTCAATTAAAGTAACAAACTCCTTGAAGATTGTTGAATTTGTAATCCCTATATCTTCAGACTTTGTTTGCAGTTCTCCGCTTTCTTGATCGCATAAAGATATATCTTGCATTAAATCCTTATCATCATCTTGCTCAGCTTGCGTATATTCTTCGGATTTTTTGTGAAGAGAACACAAAATATCTTTAACGCTTGGACACATAAGTTGTAAATATTCTGCAGCTTCTCGATTAATTGCAGGTGGTACAAAAAGAGCTAGACGATCTTCAGTTATATTGTCTACTGCCTCTTCCAAGTCGCCAATAAACTGGACAACATCGTTTTCGGTTTCTGATGGTAGATGTTCTTCGATTTCCCGATCTTTTACAGATGATCCAGATAGAGACGCAGATATATCTGATACTTCTGATGTGTCCCCAATCTCCATGTCATTATGCTGTTCTTCACTGCTCTGAGATACATTCTCCCCGGCTTCTTGATCGTGCGGCAATGATTCTAGGCAATCCATGAACTCTTCTGAAATGGCATCGTCCTCATCTGTCTCTTGGATTCTATATCTACAGTGTTCAGTTAGAAAGTATTCATCAGCTTCATCGTCTTCGTCTTCTTCTTCTTCTTGTTCTACTTGAAGTTTCCAATTCCAATTCAAGTTATGCAGCGATTTTAATAAAGTCAGTAGAGCAATGCACACAGTGAATTGTATTGAGAACAGCCGAGTCCCGAAAGTAATTATATTCCAGAGTCCCCTTAGATTGTCTTTAGTCAAGCTGCGTCGAACTATCCAATTCTGCAGTTGAGTGATTGATAGATTGAGCTCTTTATTTGTCCACTCTCCAATGTCCATTCCATTATCTTCATTAAGAGTTAGACCGCAAGTATCACTATCTCTCGTTAGATTATCTGCTATTACCATCGCTTTATACTGATTCATTTTCGGAATTACTTCGTTGTTCCATACAATCATGTTTTTGGGGTGGACATCGTAAAATATTTCCACTTCAACGGCAGGAACTTTAAGCTTTTCCGAAGGCCCATTAATTCTTTGCATGAAATTCTCAGACGGGTAATGGTAATATGACAAAAACCATACCAAAAGTGTAAATATAAAAAACAATTGCATTTTTTTGTTTTTTTGTTTTTTTCAAAAAATACAAAGAACAAATATTTGAATAGACTAAAAGCAAATGCTTGTAAAATCTAAACATCATTTTGACAATAATCTGAAATGCTACATTGTTCTGAAGCATTAAATTAACAAACAGAAAGAACACTTTAAGGAGACCAGGCCAAATTTTCAAAAATCTCTTCGCTAGTATTTTTAACGATTTTTTAAAAATTTCTGAAAAAACACTTTTTGTAGGAAAAGGAGAAAAATGGGGTTAAAATGTTCACGTTTAGCAATTTTCAAAAAATCATAAAAATGACTATTAAAGAGATTTTTGAAAAAAAAATATTGCAGTCACTGTTAGAATCATTTTGTATCCAAACATGTTTTGCTTGATGCCGTGGAAAAAATTCGTAGATTTTAATTAAGACTTCATAAATTATAACGATATTCAAACTTCAAATAAAAATTAAAGTTGCTTACAACATATTTTAATAATAAAAAAAAAAAAAATTAAATTAATTTTTTTGTCAGAGCTACGACTACTAACAGCTGTATGCATATTTGTAAGATTGAAGACTATATGACATATGTACTGGGAATCTGAATTGCGGGCCGCGTCTCGTCGTGCGTATCTCCGTTTATCGACAAATATTCAATACGCACGCCATACACTACTACTAGTATACAATAATGAAAGCACATTCAATACTCAGAGTACCTAACGCGATCGCAAATCGTTGTCTCTCCGACGCCGCGCTCCAATCTTGTCTAACAAATATTCATATGTGTATGTACTATGCAGAAGTGAGTACAATAACAATAAGAGCAGCAATTGAAAGCGAACGAGCCAACAATCAGTGTTGCCAACGCATTAGGGTGTAAAATAGCTATGTAAATATGTATCAGCATTTTAAAAAAGTTATCAAAAGCTTGGAATGGCACATAGGTACAGTAGCGGACAAAGAAAACCGGACACCAAAGTGCTTATTTATTCGACAATAGGAAAAACGTACGAGGCCTAGGAACCGTTTGAATGATACAAAACTTTCCCTTACCCATTGAAAATTTTGAATTTATGTAAAAGTCTACTTTCGAAACTTTTTCCCTCGGGCTCAAACAAAAAATGTTTGGATGCAAAAAAGTTCTTCAAAGAATTTTAATAGTGACTGCAAACATTTTTTTTTCATAAATCTCTTCGCAAGTATTTTTTTTTTTATAATTTTTTGATTATTTTTGATTCACAATTATAAAAAATACTAGCGAAGAGATTTGTGAAATATTCACTATTTAAATTGTTTGAAAAAAGATTTTGCATTAAAACATTTTTAAACATGAAGTAAGTTAAAAATTTGGGGCACGATAGATCCAAAGGGTCGCAGTGCAGAGTTCCCCATTACAATAACATAAGTTCAAAATTTGACTAGAATTAACTTTAAAGGATGTCAAAATAGTAGTTATAATTGCCTCTATTTTCACTTCCGAGCTGGCGGGAAAGCAGCTAAGTTGGCAGCACTGTCAACAACGGGAGCGAATGCGATTCAGACAAAGAGAGAGTTCGAAAGAGAGCGCGCGTGCGGCCATTCAGACGAACGCTTGAGAGAAAAAAATTGTCAATATCATTTGAAAGCAGCAAATGTGACATTAACTGCGACGCCGACGGCGACTGCGACTGCGATGCTCCACGAACTGAGCACTCCCGATACGATAACGTGCAGTCGTTGTAGACAAACGCAAGCGCGAAGGCGACGAAGACGAATTGTCCGTTATCCGTTATCCGTTATAGTTCATTTAGTTTTGGCCCGTTTGTTTTGATCGCGTTCGCCGTTCCGTGTCCGATGTTGAAGGTGGCACTGGTTGATATACACGCATATGTATGTATTGTATCATGAGCAATGTCTGATTTTTGTTGCAACACTGAATAACGAAGAAGTCGAAAAGTCTGCAGTGCATGAGCCCCAAGTGTATTAGTCATGATCGTGATGATCGTCAGTGCGGGATTTGAATCACCCGACAGGCCCCTGCCCCCTGCCCCCGTGCAACCCCGACCACAACCTTATACCCAGTGACAGTCAGAGCAACAGTCAAAGCCGCTGAATAGTCGTGAATAACCACCACCAATGGCAACAGAGAACTGAAGAGAGAGAGAGAGCACAGCGCACAACAACTGTTTACATTGCTCAGTTGAGCTCAGTTCAGTTCAGTTCAGCTCAGATCAGCTCAGCTCAGCTCAGATCTGATGAGTTCAGTTATTACTCATACAATCTGAACGCGCTTTGAGTCCGACTTGAATTTGACTGACATCTTAAAATTCTCCTTTAGTTGCCATTATTACGTGAACAACGATCAGCAAATAACAAACAACTATTTAATAACAAATAACAACATAAAAGAAAAATACAAAAAAAAAGTGCTGTGCTGTGCTGTGACCGAACTGATAAGAAATATTGTACTCCAAAAGCACCGAGTGCCAGTGATCTGTGAATCTGTGGCCCGAGATTGGCGATCTGTGATCAGAGTGTGTCGCAATCGGAGCATGTAAGTCAATACAGCTGTGAGAAATCGCATACGTCTAATAACAATCGCATGTGCCACACACCAATAAACCCAGGTGAGTTCTACTGGCTGATAAGATATCATATACAAGCACACAATACACACACACTTTTCTACAAATGAAACTACTAACTGTTCAGAAACAATCCACCCAGCATTAGTTCCAAACGATCGATAGATGGAAAATATCGCGTATACGCAACAAACGATCTTTAGATTTAAACCTTAACAATCTATCTGTGTTTTTAGTGAAAATATGGATCGGGACATCTTTACCAGTCTTTTAATAGATCTCTTTTAAATTGATATATAAGCATTTCCAGAAAATGGTCTAAAACTCACATCTTGTGAAACTTTCTTCCAAAAATGTATTGAAGTTATTTATTTAAGCAATATACCCTATAAGAAATTCAATAGGATGAACATATAGATTCTACATTGGAAAATTTGATGAACAAATTCTTAGAACAAACTAGGTTGAAATCTTGTCACGTTCGCGATGTCGCGATGAAACTTGTAAAATAAATAAAATTAAAGTAACAAAACAAAATTATTTCTAAAATGAAAAACTACATTATTCTATTATGGTTTAAGAGTAATTTCTTCCAAATTACGCTCCACATTTCGCAGACTTTCGCAGTTGTCAAGATGAAGTCAAACATGACTTAAATTTTTGTCGCGTTCGCGATGCATTGTTTTCTATAAATAATTCGAAAACGACAAGTCTTCACAGCTTGTCTTTTATAATAAAAAAAAAGCTGTTGTTAAAATGCATTAAACACATGAGAACATATTTTTGAAAATGTCAACTTTTGCCAATTGTTTTTTTTCCAATTTAAAGACGTTCAAATGTCGCGTTTTCGATCCTGGAAATACCCATATACGTATGTTAGGATTAGCCTGCAAAATATTTTCTCAATCTAAGCTTATCAGTTGATTCAAAAATAAGAGACCGATCAAAAGATATATATTTTTTTTGTGCACATAAATATATAACCAATTCAGCAAACATTCGACATTTTGCTGAATATTCGCATTATTAGTTCAAACCTTGGATCAAGAAATCAGTTCGGTTTGCGTAGCAATCTTAAGAATCCCTTTAGTTGGAACCTTTGTTTTCTTTGTTTTAATTATTTTATGTTTTCAATTGTTTTCTAATTTAATTTTTCAAGTTTAAATAATTTTTTATAACAAAGGGACAAACTATGTAGAGAAACTAACTAAAGATATTGATAAAGGCGAAAATGAAATTGTTTGTTTTGTTTTTGTTTAATAAACTTTAAGAGCGGTTAAGATAACTTTTTAACTTTTTTGGCAACTCGAAAAAAATAGAGGGATTTTTGCGAGCTCAATTACAAAAAAAAAGGTGGCTGCACAGAAATTTGAATGCTTTAAAACTAAAATAATTTTATTTTGCAAATTATAGAGAATGTACAGAACATTTTGTGAAGGAAACCGATTTGCAGCCTTGTTTATACTTATCTCAAAAAATCTAAAAAAGTAAATATTAGCCGATCCAAGTTATTAAATGATGATAGAAAGTTTTACCATCACGAACTGGGCGTCGATTTGTCAGAAATAGAGCTATGTACATATATAAAGTACATATAGTACATATGCACAAACGAGTAAATATTAAAGTGTTCCGGCATTTCTGTACGAGTATTGAAACAGACTCGAGAACACTCAATTAATTAAGGTTCGGCGATGATCTTTGCACCCGGAGCCTAGGAGATGGTGCATGGCATGGCCATTGGGTTGGTGTGTATGAGTGTGACCTCTTTAAATTATTTAATTGACACTAATTTATTGTAGTCTAAAGGAACGGCCAATGCGATGTGAGCGCAGAAAACAAAACAAAACTAAAAAAAAAAAAAAAAAAGAGAAGAGAAGAGGGTCCGATCCCCATGTAAGACGGAATCCGGGTGCCGCCCCGGGTTAGCGCATCATCACTTCATGCCAGTCAATATCAAAGTTTAGTTGCCAGTTGCCAGTTGGCAGTGTTCGGTTGTCGGTTGTTGGTGGTCGTTCGTCTCTCTTCACTTGTTACTTCTTGTTGCAGTTGTCGATCGATCGGTGCTTAGGCCATACTATATATAGGGACAAATAACGGATAAGCTTATCAAGTATTTCCATTCACTGTTTATGCGTCCAGCCTGCCTCAAGCACAAACCTCATGGGTCTGTCCTTTCTTTTCGTTTTGAATTCTTATAGCATGAGTGACGACACAACCCCGGGCCTTACATATGGCTACGATACGAGTATGGGACCGGGACCAACGATGGCTCTGGATGCCGATGTTGTGGACGAAAGCGGGTAGGTTGATGCTTGCCCTCGACCCTATCAGTGCCTGCTGGGTAATTATAGCGCAGTGTGAAAGGTCTGATAACAGATCGTTAATATTACGCGCACCATTTCAAGCGTCTCTCACATGCAACAGATTGTGGCTCTCCTTTCTTGCGATCAGCTACTACATTGATCGTCTAAAAGAGAGCGAGAGAATTCGAACTCGACATACATGAGAATGCGATAAAAGCGGGACAATGACTGGCGATTCTTAGCCAGCGGAAGCACACCAGATTTGATATACCCAGCAGGCTAAAGGTCACTACGTATGATCACATGAAGGATCACAAGTTGATCGTTTTGGAAGATCTTTGAAACCCTTTCAGGAACCGCAAATAATGATTATTGAAATTATTTCACATCAAAATACATATACAAAAAAAATAATGATAATGATTAAATTTGAGCGATAAAATACAACTCACAAATAATCATTATTTATGATTATTATTTTTTCCGCTCAAAATAAAACTCACTTTCAATTCATGGCTTTTGTGTAGCATTTTTACCCAGTATTTTAGCATATCCCTTTAAAAAGGAATCCAGGAATTTCAAATGATTACCTAAACTTTTTTAAAAGTGAGTTTTATTTTGAGCTAAGAAATAAAAATCACAAATAATGATTACTTGTAAGTTTTATTTTTTCACTCAAGATTAATCATTATTGAAGTTGAAGTAAATCCTTAAAACTCTTTAAATACACAGAAAAAAAAGCCGTTCTAAAATCAAGCCTAAAATACTTGATTTAAGCCTGCATTTTTAAAGTATGTTTCCAGGCTTAAGCTGAATAATCAAGCCTGTATCGGGATTAAAATGGGAAAATAAGCCCAAATTACTTTATTCTCATTCGGCCTCTCTCATTTCAACTGGTTCGGTGGCTCAGTGGTTAGAGTCGCCGACCTGTTTGAAAAAAACCTGGGTTCGATTCCCACCGTCAATTAAAAAAAAAAAAGGGGAAAAAATAAAAAAATTGTTAGTAAAAAATAATTTAAAAAAATAAAACTATTAAAAAAAATTGTAAAAAAAAAAAATTTAAAAAAAATTAAAAATAAAAAAAAATTTAAAAAAAAACTTTAAAAAAAAAGTTTAAAAAAAATTAAGCAAAAAAAAAGTTAAAAAAAAAAATGTTTAAAAAGAAAAAGTTTAAATGTAACAAACAAAAAAAAAAATTATTTTTTTTTTAGCCTGAATTTAAGAATTTCAGGATTGAATTCGGGATTGAAAAAATCAAGTATTTCGTACTTGATTTAAGAAAATCCGAGATTACCCCACTTCTGACATCGTTTCGGCTTGAATTCGGGCTAAATAGCCCGGATTTTTTTTTCTGTGTAATCATTACTTTGTAATTTTTATAATATAAGTGATAAGGATTACGGTCCCTGCATACTATACATAGTTTACTTCTCATCTCTCGCCTTCAGCTTCTCACAGTCGTTGTTGACCTTTGCGGCGACCATGACATTTCTGATCATGATCGTGGGCATCTGTGGCAATTTTCTAACAGTTGTGGCTCTACTCAAGTGCCCCAAAGTGCGCAATGTGGCGGCCGCCTTCATCATTAGGTAAGATCACCACCAATCTGATCTGATCTGATTGATCTCTCTTATTAATTGAATCGAATTTTCCCCTCTCTCTCACTCTCTCTGGGGTACAGCCTTTGCATTGCCGATCTGCTGTTTTGTGCATTGGTGCTACCGTTCCAAGGACTGCGCTTCGTGCAGGGCACCTGGCGACATGGCGCCGTGCTCTGCCGATTGATCCCGTTCATCCAGTATGGCAACATTGGCGTCTCCCTGCTCTGCATCGCGATGATCACGATCAATCGGTACGTGATGATCACCCACCATGGCTGCTATGCCCGCATCTATAAGCGACACTGGATCGCCGTCATGATCGCCGCCTGCTGGCTCGTCTCCTACGGAATGCAGTTGCCAACACTTTTGGGTGCCTGGGGTCGCTTTGGCTACGATGCCCGGCTGCAGACGTGCTCCATAATGAGCGATAAGCACGGGCACAGCAGCAAGACGACGCTGTTTATTACAGCTTTCGTTATACCCTGCCTGGTGATCATTGCCTGCTATGCCAAGATCTTTTGGGTGGTCCACAAGTCCGAGCAGCGACTCAAGCGTCATGCCAACAAACAAAATTCCATTCCCAATAATCTGCGACCCGTTGCCACCGCCACATCGTTGCCCTCTGGTGCGGATAGCCTCCCGACACCGACTCCGCTTCCGATTCCGACGGCTGGCGCATTGCCCGCACCCAGCCGAGTGTCCTCCGACAGCAGCAGCAGCTACTCGACTGATGTGCCCGAGGCAGTCGCTGGTGGGAAGCAGCCGCCGACGCGAGTCAAGGATCAGCGCGAGGTGCGGGCCAAGCGTAACGAGTGGCGCATCACCAAAATGGTGCTGGCCATATTCCTGTCCTTTGTCATCTGTTATCTGCCGATAACCATTGTCAAGGTGGCCGACAAGGATGTGGAGCATCCGAGTCTGCACATATTCAGCTACATCATGCTGTACTTATCCGCCTGCATCAACCCGATCATCTACGTCATCATGAACAAGCAGTACCGCAAGGCCTACAAGACGGTCGTCCTCTGTCAGCCGGCGCGTCTTCTCCTGCCCTTCGGGAAGACAAATGGAGCCAGCAGTGCGGCAGGTATGTAACTTGATATGGTTGGAACCGCATGCGAACTGCGTCGACTAAGTCACGGTCACAAATCGTTTCAGAGAAATGGAAAGATACCGGGTTGAGCAACAACCACAGCCGCACCATCGTCTCCCAGATGTCGGCAGGCGCAACAGCGGCGCCGTCATCGGCATCGGGAGCGGGAGTGGGAACGGGAGCGGGAGCGGGTGCGGCACAGACATTAGACTCCCGCCCCGGTCCATCGGCGGCAGCGCCAGCTTCACCAAAGTCGATCCAATCGCTGGAGCTAATGTCCAGGAGACCAGATCTGCTAAGCAAATCGAATGTAGCGCCATTGGTTACGCCCCCACCGCCATCAGTAACGTCGGTCAACGGGAACAACCGCCTGCCGCTCAAGAAGAACAATCACTCCTACATCAACAACGGATTCAACAGCAGCGGGAACAGCCCGAGCAGCGCCATCTACCGCCCAGGAGCTGGATCAATGGGCAGCGGCTCAGCGCCATTGCGCCGCATCACCATGGTGGGGGACGACATCATACTGGAGGAGGAGGAACTGCCCGCAACGCCAAGTCCGATGGGGACGTTCCCACCACCAGCAGAATCACCAACGAGAATAGCCTCAAAAGTAACGAAATCGCCCATTTATATGAACGTCAACAGTCCGAAGAGAACGCTGCCTTATAGCGCCAACATTCCAGACAAGGACAAGGATGCATCGCAGTGCCAGGACCACGGCCAGGATGATGCTGGCAAAGTGCCAACACAGTTTCCAAATCCAAAAGACTAACGAAATGCTTTAATTCCAAATATCGTAACTGTTACATCCCCGCACGTTGCTCACGATATGTTAGCACGTGAATAACATGCATATGTATATCGTAAATGTTAAATCGTGCACTCAATACCGTTGCCAGTTATCGTAATCGTAATTATACCTATTTATCGATATTTATCGTTGATCACAACTAGTATTAACCAGTCTATCATAGTATATACTGCACCCAATTTACAAAAAACAATTTCTATGTTATAAGATCTATTGAAAGCTTTTAACTGAGTGCAGGGTATCTCATGTCGTTTACACTCGACTGTACCTTTTATTTTTTTACATGGCTTACATTTATAGCAGCGGTGGGCACGCAATGGCTCCGGGAGCCAGCGGCTACTAACGAATTCAGATTTCGTGCCCACCGCTGATTTATACATATGTATATGTATTTATTTAAATAAATACACTTTTTTTTTTTTTTTTTTTTGTTAGTTTAATATATCAGATACGCTTAGATCTGATTGGCAGGGGTCTATCCTAGACCTTAACCTCAATTGATAACTAGATTGTTGTACGAGTATTTTATAAAACATTCCACATTATTTAAGTTTACTTGTATTTTGAAAGCTTATTATGTATGTATGATTTTATGTATGTAGATCGCACGCAATATATTTTAAAACGAAAACGAAAACAAAAGAGATGCACTCTGAGTATGTCGAATATACAATAATAATATAAACATACATAAATATTCAGTAATTACATATTGAGTGAGTATACGTGTATTTGTCTGGTTATCTCGGGTGGGTGGAAATGGGAAAGGGAGGGGTAGAGAGAGAAAGAAGAGACATTCGGGCAAGTTCCGAATTCCGAAAACGAATCGAAATGCCACAAATCGAGTTGATTGCTGTTCCGAATTCCGAAAATCGACAATAATTGTCGTTTTCAAAAAATTTGCTGTAGAGTCACCGGATTTAAAAGTAAATGCCATTTAAAGCTTTAAAATTAATACATAAAATTATAAACTGGAAATTATAATAATGTTGAGCATTTTTAGAATCGATTAACATCACTTCAAGTTTAAGCAGTTGAAGTATTTTTAAAAATAACATTTTTTCAAAGCATCTATAAAATATTTTATAAAAAAAAAAAACAATCGAAAGCTGCTAGAGTTGCTTCAATTGAATAACAAAATTCGAGCAAATAAGTTTGAGTCTAATTTACCTTCTATCTGCTATATTGGACCTGAAATACTTAAAATGAATTTTTGAAACTTTTTCGAAACCGAGTTCGAAAAGTAAAAACAAGCCCATTTCGATCGGAATTTGGAGCAGCAAATCGGAAAACGTTCGTTTTCGTTTCGTTATCCCATAAAGTATTTATATTCTTGATCAGCATCAATAGCCATGTCTATATAGCCATATCCGTATATCTTACGGTCCGTATAAGCGAAATGATCTCAGAGATGGTAAAAGCAAGGACCACGAAATTTGGAATGAAGACTCCCCTTTATGTCAGGCAGATCAAGTTTATGTTAAAATTTTGCTACGCCCACTATAGGGGGGCTCATCAAAAACTTACTTACTTTAGTTTAGGGTTTTAAGTTAAAATTTTTAATTGTTTTTGCACCAACGTGTGTTAAAACATGCTTAGAATCTAATCACCAAGTCCCATTACGATTGGGCCATACATAGTAAAGATATTAGCAATTTTGTCTAAGATATTTTAATGGCGATTCCATAAATAGAATAGAATTAATGTTCAATTAATTCATTTTCCATTTACTCCTCCAGAATATCCATCTAGAATACACATATATAGGTTCGAATCTCGGTCCTGTCGATGCAAATGATTTTTAATTATTTAATATTTTAGAGATGCGCGTCCGTGAGCAAGGGGTCGTGAGTTCGATTCCTGGCTTAGTAAAAGCTTTGTATTGTTTTTTTTATTATTTTTACTTTTAATCTATTTTTAAAATTTAAATATATTTACCATGCAAATTGGTTCAAATCACTTATCATATTATATATGTAAGTATATGAATTACATGGACATCAAATCTTCGGCGTGCTGGGAACTAGGCCCAGGGTATATTACTGTCTAGTGCACTCGACTGCTCCGCTTGTTACTTCTTGAAAACGTTCGAAATTCGGAACAGGCCTGATTATGCGTAATACACACGCCCAACGATCAGCATAAACATATCAGTTGACCTGTTTCTTGGCGAGAAGAGACAACCATATTCGCCCTTTATCTGCTTATCCGTTTCGCCCGTTTGTTTGTTTGTTTGTTTGTGTAGTCGTGACAATTGATGCTGATAATGAGCAATCAGCAATCAGCAATCGGCAATAAGCAGCGATATGCAGCGCTGTAATGCCGTGCATTAGAAGTTCATTATTACAATGTGTGCCAATTGGAACAGCATCAGCGGCAGCAGCAGCCACAAAAGTGGCGGCAACCCTGGAAGCACTCGTCGTGGCTTAGAGAGCAATTCCAATGCTGACAGGATCACGCTCAGGATCAGTTGTGTCATTTGCTCGGAGCAGTACAAGGCTGCGGATAATATATATGCTGGAACCTGTGGTCACGTGTTCCACTGGATGTGCCTGCTGCGCTGGTGGGAGGAGTAAGTTTACTTCAAGCACTCAATAATTTCTAGTTTATTGTACTCAACTTGAACGTATGCAGATCAAAAAAATGCCCCATTTGTCGAAGTACGAGTGCCGATTATTTTCAAATCTTTTTGGATTTTGAAGAAACAGTTCCGTGCCAAAATCAAAGCCGAAGAAACGAAATCGAAGATGCAAGCGAACACGAGAATCTTCTTTACGAGGCGGAGCTTTACAGGAATGAGATTGAGTATTTAAACGCCCGCATCAGGAATTTAAAGTTTAAATGTGAACAGTTTTCATCCATGTTCGACGATTCGGATTAGTTTGTACGGCACATGTATGAATGTACATTTATAAATATTAAAAAAAAACTAACGAAATACTCAATGTCATACATATATATTTACATAAATGAAATTAAAAGTTCCCCCCGAATTCAACTCACAGTTGTATTTGTTTGTTGAAGATTATTCGTTCAAGTATTTTATCGATGCACCTTCGTAGAAGCGTTTTATTTGAATTAGGGCAAATTAAGTGCCTAGGGCGGTTGTATGCTATATAAAAACAAGTGGAAAAATGTTATTTTATACAGTTAGATAACTATTTGATCAATCGAATTTTAAGAAAGCAAATTTAGTGCCCTTTCGTAGTTTTACTTACATTTTTGTTATCAATTGTTATCAATAATGGGATTCCGGAAATAATTTTATATTTGGTGTGGATTTTGCAGTCAGCTGTTCACAGCTGCTCCATACAAAATGTTCAGTGTGCCCAGAGCAAATCAGGGAAATGTGGTCTTACTGATGAATTTAGTGAAATCTGCTCTGAGGCTGATTTTGTTTTGATTTCGATTTGGTTTCAACTGAAAACTGTGACATAAGGTGTTTGTTTACATTGGAAATCTGCGAATATTCAATAAAAAACATATTCGATGACTTTCGTTTAATACGTTTATAAATTTCCTTTTCTCGCTATCTTTCGTCATTTTGTGCAATTTCGCCCTTTTGTGTATACTCTTTAGTTGTCAATCAGCTGTTCAGACAGGCTGTCTGTTGTCGAAATCTGAAACTGTTTTAGATTTGGTTAAAAATAATCTAAACCAAATCTAAAACTGTTTCCGAAATACCATTAATAAATTAATAATATCCACAGCTAAAAAAGTCAATTTTTATTGTGAGAAAAAAATGGGAGTCCTATTTGGCTCATATTAAAATAATCATTTGATTAATCGATTATTTTAATTTAATCGCGATTAATTCTGATTAATAATCGCAAGGATGCGATAAATCATATGATTACAATAATCGATTAATTAATTTTGTTTGCCATCTCTAAATGGGACTTTGTTATTTTCCTTTAAATATTCATATATATGCACATATGTATATGTACGTATTAAACTTGCACTTGTATGCGTTTGTTTATATTTTGAATGAAGATAATAAAGAGAATGAGAGAAACGTTTGTTAATACGATCAGTATATGTACGCATACCACTGCATGCGCGAGTTTAGAATATACAAATATGTATGTTTTTACCATACATAGTACATAATCACAGTAAGAAAAGTAATTATTTTGTCTAACAGAAGATTCACATATTTTACTTTTCAAACATAATTAAATCATGAGAATGAAATAAAGTAACGAAAGGAATTGTAATTAATTTTTATGATTCATAGGAAATATTCGAATTAAATCTGCACCAGTCTGCCATAAGTACATAATCGAATCCGTAACCTTCAAGCGGTAATAACCGATTAAAATTGATAACCGTAATTTAAACTCTAATCGAAACGTCAAACAGAAATTATTAAAAGCAAAATAAAAAATAAATAAAAAAAATAAAAATTTTTGCTTTAACTGCTATGTAAGTCAAGTTATCACAGTAAAAAAAATATATTTGGAAAGGTCGTTTAAATTCCGTTTGAATGACACAAAACTTTCCTTAAAGTCACTTTTCAAAACTTTTTTCCTCAATTTTTTACAAAAAATATTTTTTTGCAAAAAAATTCTTGGAACAAATTTAAGAGTAACTGCAAAAGAAAATTTTCAAAAATATTTTTGCTAGTATTTTTTAGAATTTTTTGAAAACTGCGAAAAATTCACCGTTTGCATGAAATTGAGGAAAATGGACTAAAATGGTCATTTTTAAGATTTCCAAAGAATTACTATCAAAAATATTTTTGAAAATGTATGTACATATGTGACTAGAATCAATATTCGTTTTGATATGATACCATGATCAAAAGAATTACTGTACAAACTGTATTTGTATGTATGAAATTATAAGCAAGTAGAATGTTTATATTGATACGACTATAAACATTTGGCGACTGTAAGCGGAACGGGTGACAAATGGTGCTGATAAGCACTGCACTTTAGGATGTAGGTATGAGTAGGCAGCTGCTAAGGCGCACTAAAATCTCATTGTTAGAATTTGCGGCAGTTGGAAAAGCACGATGAGCAGTGACAACAGTAACAGTAACAGCAGCCGAAGAAGCAGCAGCAGCAACCTTAGTGAAGCCTGTTGTTTCGAGGAATCATCTACGAGTTCAAGTGGCAGTAAAATCAGTCAAGTTCACTGTATCATCTGCTTGGAGTCTTACAAGTCAGCGGATAACATCTGTGGCGGCACCTGCGGTCACGTCTTTCACTGGAAGTGTCTAAAACGCTGGAAGAAGAAGTACGTGGTCATAAATACATACACATATAATCATTAAATTAAATTAATTGATTCTTTAACCCTGTGTGCAGCTCAGAACAATGTCCCATTTGCCGAAGTACAAGTGCCGAATATATTCCAATCTACTTGAACTTCGAGGAACTAGGTCAATGTCAGAATCCCACTCAAAGCCACTCGAGCGAGTACGAGAATATGCTGTATGAGGCAGCTCTTTACCGCGACGAGATTAAGTATTTAAACGAGCGCATCAATGAATTAACGTTGAAGACCAATCAGTTCAATGGTACATTAAGCGATTCGGACTAGTGGATAATATATGTACATTCATTTGTTTGTTGAATCTTTAGCATTCCATATACATATAGCTATATAAACACATACATACATATATAAATAAACTTATTTTTATTCCAACATAAAATTCCCCTTTATTTAAACTTTACTCTTATTTCCGGGCACTATTTCCGATATTTCGATAACGATATGCCAATTGAAGGCAACAATCGTATTTTTAGCAAGGCAAATTTAGTGCTTTTAGTATTTTTACGTATTTTGTTTGCAGTGCGTTTGAATTGGACGGCAGATCAGTTCGGTAAAGATAATTAATTACAAATAAGACGCATCTATCAATTGTTTTTCATCAATTTGTGTTTGTGTGAATGTGCGTGTGCGAAAAGATAGTGCAAAAGTGATAAACACAACCGTAGCGTCGTGGCGTGAAATCAAACAAGTGCGCATGCAAGTAAGTTGCATTGTGCATTCACCATTCATTAATATCACATTTAGTATTTTAAATCAACTTTAATTTAAATGTTGACTAAATAAGTTGCTGCTATTGGTATAGCTTAAAAAATATTTAGGCCTCGTATATAGTATTTGTTGTTTGTTGTTGGTTTGTTGACTTGTCAATTATTTGGGCCGAGGCCGGAGCCGGAGAATTGGCGCTTTGTCCATATGTATGCATGTCTGTGTGCATACAGACATACATATGTTTACATGTATTCGTATTTTTGCATATGCCGTTCATAATTGCAAGGAGGGTCGTTGCTGTCTGTGTGTGTTTGCGTCTGGCTCGGCGCGCTTGGGTATATATGTGTTAGTGCGTTTGCAAGTACAACAATAATTGTATTGCGACAGACACAGAGTTGCCTTGTGTTGTGCCTGTGGTGAGAATTCTGTTGGTGGTGGTCTGCTTTACACAGGGTTGTTGCACTCGCAAAAATACAAATGCTGCATATTTAATTGACATGCGTTTAATTAAATGCAGCTAATGCAAAACAGTCAAACAATTTGCCTTTATCAATGCTTAGTGCTGTTTTGTGTTTGCGTGCAGCAAAAGCAACAGCTACAATTTACGAACACTGGACAACACTGGCCGGCCGCTGGTGAATTGAAGTTGCTGTGGTGAACTTTGTCTTTGTTGAGAAAAAAATGTCGACGCGAAAAGTATTTAATCATTAGTCAGAAAGCCTGTCTACACTAATTCTTGTTTTTTTTTTGTTTGTTGTGGCGAAGAGCAAATAAGAATTTTTGGCAAAGAGCAGCCCAAGAAAGGAGGATAACAATAGCAAAGTTATGTAAATGCTGCAACCGCAATTAATGCAGCTAACAATTTAGTATTGTAAGTTAACCAGACTCCATTCCGACTCAGACACGGTGGCGTTCCTGTTGGCGACAAAGTGAAACTGCAGTGGGGAAAGTCGGCAAGACATTAACACACACACACACACACACACGCACATACAACAACAGTAAGAAGAAGAAGAGGAATAGGAACATCAACGGCAACGGGATGGATAATTGTGATCAGGACGCTGGATTCCGTCTGGGGCCCATTAAAGAGGAGGTCAAGCCGGACATATCGCAGTTGAATGACAGCAACAACAGCAGCTTCTCTCCCAAGGCCGAGAGTCCCGGGCCCTTTCTGCAGGCAATGAACATGGTTAATGTACTGCCAGGCGGTGGCAATAACAACAATCAGAATCAGAGCCAGAATCAGAACCAAATGGCGCAGGCGCCAGCCTCAGCACAGCAACAACAATATCCGCCCAATCATCCGTTGAGCGGGTCAAAGCATTTGTGCTCCATCTGTGGGGATCGGGCCAGTGGCAAGCATTATGGCGTTTACAGCTGCGAGGGCTGCAAGGGCTTCTTCAAGCGCACCGTTCGCAAGGATCTCACATATGCGTGTCGCGAGAATCGCAACTGCATCATTGACAAGCGTCAGCGCAATCGCTGCCAGTACTGTCGCTACCAGAAGTGCCTCTCCTGCGGCATGAAGCGCGAGGCCGTCCAGGAGGAGCGACAGCGCGGTGCACGCACATCCACTGGCCGCTTAAATGCAGCTGGCGGCGGCGGCGGTGCGTCTGGTGGTGGTGTGAGTGGATCCGGTGGCGGTGGCGGCAGCGTTGGCGCCAACAGTGCGTCCGATGATTTTATGACCAACAGTGTGTCACGGGATTTTACGATTGAGCGGCTCCTGGATGCCGAGCAGCGGGCGGAGGCGCACAGCGGCGACAGGTCACTGTCATTTCTGCGCGTCGGTCCAAACTCGACGGTCCAGCCGGACTACAAGGGCGCCGTCTCGGCACTCTGCCAGGTGGTGAACAAACAGCTCTATCAAATGGTCGAGTATGCACGCCTGATGCCTCATTTTGCACAGCTGCCGCTGGATGATCAGGTGATATTGCTGAAGGCCGCTTGGAACGAGCTGCTCATCGCGAACGTGGCCTGGTGCAGCATCGTCTCGCTGGACGATGCGCTGGCCGGGATGGGGCATGACAGCGCCTTTGAGCGTCGATCGCCGGTGCTGCAGCCACAGCAGTTGTTTCTCAATCAGAGCTTCTCATATCATCGGAACAGCGCCATCAAGGCTGGCGTTCATGCCATCTTTGATCGCATCCTGTCCGAGTTGAGCGTTAAGATGAAGCGTCTCAATCTGGACAGGCGCGAGCTGTCCTGCCTGAAGGCGATCATACTGTACAATCCGGATATACGCGGCATCAAGAACCGTGCCGACATCGAGCTGTGCCGAGAGAAGGTCTACGCCTGCCTCGACGAACACTGCCGTGTGGAGCATCCCGGCGACGATGGTCGCTTTGCCCAGCTGCTGCTACGATTGCCCGCACTGCGCTCCATCAGTCTCAAGTGTCTGGACCACCTGTTCTTCTTCCGCATCATCAGCGATCGGCCGCTGGAGGAGCTGTTCATCGAGCAGCTGGAGTCACAGCCACCGCCGGGCTTGACGCTAAAGCCCGAATGAGTCTCAGGACGAGCATTAGAGTTGTTAAATGTATCGATCAATTGAATGATCGATGATCGATTGGATCGAGATCGATTGATATTGATATTGATTGTTTCATTGTGATTGAGTTTAATTGCATTTCTCCTCAAACTCCCCCTTGTCACCTCTCCTTTTAATTTGTAACATGAATACTATTTAATATGATAATACTACATTATAAATATGTAACTGTTTTTATATACATATATACTTTTTTTTTTTTTTAAATAATTGCGATTTAGAAAATGTTTTCCTTAAGATGATGCCCCCTCTGCGTTTATTCCTATGTAAACGATAAAAAATAAAAGTAATATGTAATACCAACATAGGTATATGTATGTATAGCCGTAGCATTCATACATACATACATAGATGTATATATATACTTATAACAAAATATGTAAGAAACAAAAATTGTAATTATTTCTTAAAATAATTGTATCCACAACAAGTTATAAAATACATGCGAATTAATATACATACGTGTCTACACAGTGTACGAATATATTTACACATATAGTACATATATCTATATACGTAGATATAGATACAGATACAAGGTGTACAAATTGTAGAGTCTGTGTTATTTTTGCCTTGATTTGTCCTTGTCCAATTGTCCCCATAACGATTGGATATGCACCATCTACAGTAGACGCTCACTAATGTCAACCATTTTAGTTGTTTTGCCTATAGAACTTCATCTTGAAAATATTCAAATTCTTTGAAAATTGTGAATTTCACAATCCGAAAATGTTTTTTGTTTTTTCGCATAAAACGAAAAGTTTACGATTTATTTAAATTTAGATGTCATAACATAAGGCAGATTTTATCAATTTTTGTTATTAATGTTTGGCGAATATTAAAGAACAAATTCTTTCAGAAATTTAAAATTAAGGTTTTTAATAAAATGGATTGCATATAAAAATATGTTTTTTTTTTTAACTTTAAGGGCCACTATTTTATGTGGTATTTCAAACTCGTTTATATGATTTGGTATTAAAGCTAACAGCAAAAACTAAGGCAACTAGGGCTTATCAAATTTCAATTAGCTTGGAAAATATTTATTCCCGAAAACATTGAGAAAACTTAAGCAAATGTCGTGCTGAATGTTGTGAAGAAAAAGAAATTGTATTACAATAAAGTTGCGTTTTACTGTATTTGATTTAAACCGAGAGCTGCTCTAGCTTCCTTAGCTTTCCAATCGACGTAGGTATGTATGTGCATAGATACATAAATATGCTCGTATGTATGTATATTGAAGGCATTTCTTTCAATTTTTATTAAATTTATGTACGTTTTGCGTCTTAATACATATTTTCAGAAATATGGTATTAACGCACAAAACGGCTAAAAATAGATATTGTTTTCGAAAAAAGAACAAGAGTTGCCGCTGACGACGCACATTATGGGCCAAAAATAAATGATTTTTTGTTGGCACTGTTGGGCGATCGGGAGAATTGCGACCACGTAATACCCTGCCCTGCCCCTAGTGGCTCTTCCTCATCTTCTCCTTTTTCTAGTATAATCATACATATCTTATCTGGAGGTTGAATGTAACGTTTTTTTTTTTTTTGTGATATTTTCCTTTTTACATGCTTAAACTCTTGGGTCATTTAAAGAATGAATTCACTCTTCCCATGAAGAACCTCACAAATATTTAGGCACAAGTATAAAACGTGTAAATAGGTATATGTGTATAGAGGATTTATATGTAGATTTGTGCTATAAAATATTTAATCAATTTCACAAATAATCCGCCTATATAGATTTTCATATTTGCTTGTACATACATACAGTGGTAGAAATGATCATAGAAACGAGAGGTATTTTGACATAAATATTCAACCAACATTTCTAGGAATATGATAAAAATATACACATAAAATCTAGTGTTTGAGTTACCAGGATATCGATTATTTATTTTGACTTCGATTTTCTGCTTATTGCTGGAAATGTAGTAGCTGTATTCGGCGAAGAAGAAACTTTCATCTCGTATTGAAAATCACCAATTTATAATACTATTTGTGGTGCAGTTAGGTTCAGAATGTGTCGGGGTGAAACTTGCACAGAATTGGTGTTACCATTACTTTTGAACTAGCATTGAAAAAAATAGAAAAAAATGTCATTTTGACATTAAATAGTTATTATGAAATTTAAATTTAATAAGCTTTATAATTATAGTTTGGAAATTTGGTACTAATTGGTAAATCGGTAAATATTTTAATAATCTTGGTAAAATTTGTAAAGTTCGATTTGTTAGAGATTCAAAAAGGATCCTTTTCTTTTTTTCGGAAACCTTCTAACGGGTATAAAAATTTAGTTGCAAGCAGGGATTAAAACCGAAACGGTTTCAGTTACGGTTTCGGTTACTTTCGCATTTAGGTTATCGGTAACGCAAAATCTTTGAATAACAGTTTCGTAACAGTGAACCGGTTTTTGTATATTTGGTTTTGAAATACCGGTATGGTGTCGGTTCACAATCTTCAGTTGATGTAGTTAAGTTGCATTTTAACAATTTTAATATTTCATCTAAAAAATTTATTTTATTTGCGCTTATTCAGTGCTTTAAAAAATCGATCATGAAAATAACAAATAAAAATTCGAAAGTAAATATCAGAAATTCAAAATCAAAATTAAAACCCGAAATTAACCCTTATAATTGAAACGGTTCCTAAGCGGTTATTTCGGTTTAAAGGTTTCGGTCAAATGCAAATTGATTTTAAAGCAGCGGTGGGCACGAAATCTGAATTCGTTAGAAGCCGCTGGCTCCCGGAGCCATTGCGTGCCCACCGCTGCTATAAAGCATTGTTAACAAGTATTGAGCTAAAAGTAGAAAACCTCAAAAAAAATTAATATCTCCAAAGAAAAAATAGAAAATGCACATGAAAATTGGTCGATTCTATTATTTTTTTATCATTGTATATACATATATGTTAGTGAATATGTATGTACAAGTAAATATGTTCAATATGCGGCATTCAGAGTAGTTTTGCACGGAAAAACCAAGTGGCATGCCAATAAAAATCATGTGCTCCCACCCCCGCTACCTTAGTATGTGTGTGTGTATTGGAAAAGAGTTTTTGAAGCGAAATTAACAATTTGCTATTTTTGTAGCTATGCGGGGGCGTATGATGCGACAGTCCGACCCCGAACAGACAGATGGACAGACGGAGGAACGGACATACCCGTACTGACAGATACGCACTGACCATCAGCCATCAGCAGCAAACAACAAGTTGTTGTTCCACACACACACTCACACACACGCTCTCACACACACATACACACACACACGAGACGCACGCACACAAAGACAGGGTGGTTCATTCAGCTGCAAATGCAGATGCTGGTTCTCCTTTGGTGTGTGCGTTCCGTTTATTTTCATCTTTCTTTTTGTTGTTGCATTTCCAAAAGGTAACGGCTTTTTGCTAACAGCTTCTACCTGTTGTACTCTTTGCATTCGTACATATCGATAATTATCGGGTCTCACAACTGAGAGTCGACTCTTCGCATGCCAGACACACACACACACACACACACACACACACTTACACACAGCATCACTGACACACGGCAACAACAAATCACTGTTTGTTGGCCGAATTCATACTTTCTTCTTTGCTTTGCTTTGCGTTTACCATTATTGTTGTTGCTGTTGTTAGTGCCTTTTGCCACCCACTCCCACTGTGTGCATGTGTATCTGTGCAGCTGTGTGTGTGTGTGTGTGGGTGCGCTCTCGATCTTCGTGTGTATACGAAGGCGACGAGAGGCGATCGTTGTCGTCGTGCATTTGTTGTTGTGGTTGTTGTTGTTGCTGCTGCGACGGCTGCTGCACAGTTTTCTTCAACTGTTGCTGCTGCTGCTGCTGCCACCACTTCTGGGTCGCCGCACACGTACGATATTCAGTTTTTGCTGGCGCGACATCAGTTTTGAGTTGGCTATCAACGCGAGCGGGTCTTTCTCTTTGCAAGCGACAAACGTAGATATTTCCTCCAATTGTATTCACATATTGTTTTGTTGTTTTTGTTGTTGTTGTTGTTGGTTGACTATTACCTTTTTTTTTAATTTTTTTTTTTTTATTTTGGTATAAAAACTAAAAAAAATATAATTTCTTTTGTTGGTTGAGACTTGTTTAAAAATACAAAAATACTTACCTAAATATATAAACACATGTATACAGTTATATGTATACATATATACATATAGTATATTAATACATACATAGCTATAAAAAAAGCTTTTCCATCGTACGAATTTCGAATTTGTGTGTGTGTGTGTGTGTGTGTCAGATGGGTATATATATGAAAATATAGATATATATATCAGAATACATATAAAAATATATATATATATGTATATCTGTATATTCTAAAATGCCAAAAAAAAAGAAATAAAAAGGAATAAAAACGTTGTTTCTAGATCTGTGCTAAATACTTGAAAAACGGAACGAACATAATATATAGCATATATACCCCATTTATACATATAACATTCACATTCGTACTCGATTCTGAATCCCAATCTGAATCAAAGTCTAAGAACTTACTCAACGTACATACATATATGCATACATATACATATGATCACAAGTTATGTGTCTGTTTGTGTGTGTGTGTGTGTGTGTGTGTGTGTGTACCATTGAACAAGCGAAGATTTTCAAAATTATTTCAAATATGTACTACATCCACAATCCAACCTACCACCCGAAAGCCCCGTTAACGTCCCGGCCCAGTCTGAACAACGGCACATGCGTTGACGTTGACGCCGAAAATAAAATTTTCAAAACATACTATTTTTAAAACGATACCAATACGAAACGGAATGAACTAAAACTATATATGAAACGAAGTGAAATGAAACGACCGGACGAGATATAAAGCAAATTGTGAACAAAATAATCAAGTAGCAAATTATCGTGTTATACAACGTTTTTTTTTTCGTTTTTTTTTTTTTGTTGCGTTTATAGCAAACCTCTTCCCGTCCTACCGATCACACGTTAACCCCTCACTTTTTTAAATTTGCAGTATTTCTTTTATATTTATACATATCTATACATTTTTTTCGCAATTTTTTGATTGAGATCGGAAATGCACATTCATCGCATTTACAAGCGGTAATTGTATTAAACCAAAAAAAAAACATGCTTACGAAATTGAAAATTGTTTAAAAACACAATTCGACCCACCGAATACCAAAACCCCACCCCCCCACCACCCACCTGGGGTGCATATATATATACCCTTTGAGTCCATGGTACGAGTATGTTTTTTGTTCATTCCGTTTTTCGTTTTCGTTTCCGTTTATCAATCTTCAATTAGTGTTTCTGTCTAAATATCTGGCTCTACTTGTCTCTTTCTCTCTCTCTCTCTCAGATTAAATTTTAAGGATCATCTGCGAACGAACTCCCCCTACCCTACATAAGTAGTATGTGCTTTTCTTTTGTTTTACTACTTTGAAAAGAACAACAATTTAGTATTTCTTAACCCATATTTGATACCCGCTCCCAACTTTAACAAAAAAAAATTCCATCACGATTCTAATTCAAATTCAGGCAAACAAACAAACCACAACGATATATTTTCGAAATCGAATTCGAAAATCGAATTGAAAAGAATAAGACGATTGCGAGACTTTTTTGCTCACACACATACACACATACGTATAAAAAAAAACACTGCAAACCAGCAACTGCAACTGTTAAAACCAAAACAAAAAACAAAAAAAAATACATAAAGAAAATAATAATAACAATAAATTAAAGCAAGTAATAAAAACAAGTGCAACCCATCCATCGACAGCAGCGACAGCAACTGCACCACCAGCAACTGCACCTAACCAAACAGCCACAAAATGATGATGGAGAACGGTATCTCCATGGAGTACGGAGATGGCTACATGGAGCAGGAGGAGGAATGGGAGCGCGAGGGATTGCTCGATCCGGCGTGGGAGAAGCAACAGAAGAAGGTAAGTTCCTCTTCCTCTTTGCTGTCAGTTGTTTGTTGTTTTCCTTTTACACTCTCTCATTGATTTTACAATTTTACAATTTCACAATCATAATTGATATTTATCGAATTATCCAAATCGCTTATCGATTATTATTATTATCGATCTAAAGGAGAATCTTATAAAATACATAACATTTTGCTTGATTGTATGTCTAGTTTATAGATACATAGCTGACATATATGTATAAATTCTATATGTATATTCATATGAACACATACGTATAAATATATATAAAAATATATATTTGTATATATACATACATATATGTTTCTTCGATTATGTTTCAATATTTGTGCGAGGCAGCCGAAAGCTCAGCGCGCATTTTAAAAATAGATTCGTTTCATGGTTTTTATTTTATTTTTTTGTTCTTTTAAATGTTTGAAATATGTTGAACAAAAATAAGTGTTTTTGCTGCTGTTGTTGTTGTTGTTGTTGCTCATGATGGTGGTTGGTGTTGCTGCCACTGCCTTGGCATCAGGAATCCATATCGTTCGACACAATCATTTATCACTGGAAGCCTCAATTTCAGTCGCACACTTTTTTTTGATTTTTTCGGTTTTTTTTTTACTGAAAAGTTATGTCAAGTACATGACAAGTGAAGTTAAGGCCATGTCTATCGGTAGAGAACGCACCTCACCTCAGTTAACCCACCTCACCCACGCACCCACAAGGTTGTACACAATGTTCCATTCAATTATGTTGCGCCCGCTTCCCACCCCTTTGACTAAATACCACCCTCTCTCTCTCTCTCTCTCTCTATCACCTATCACCTGCTGTTCTTCTGTTTGTTCTGTTCTGTTTTGAACGGAAGCGGCAGCCGTTACTTTACAACAACAACAACAATGGCAAAAACCGATAACAATAACAAGCTGCCACTGTATAAATAGTTGCTCAATTGATAGATTGTTAGATATGACTCAATAGAAACTATTCTGACTGCCAGACAACAGCTTCCCAGCTGCAAATGGAAATGGAAATAGAAATGGCAATGGAAAACTGAAGGCTGCGACTCTGTTCTTTTTCCTGTAGTTTAGAGTGTTTCAAGTGGGTGTTTGTTTTTTGTTTTGTTTTTGATAAGCAATTCAATCAGTGGGTCATGCCCTCCAACTACCCAACCCCACTTCCCACTTTCCCACACACACCCTTTCCACTTTCAATCAGCTCACAATATGAAACCAGTTTCAGTCAGTGATGCCAACTGTTTTCCAAAAAAAAAAAATAGACAAAACTGCCAAAAAAAAAAACAAGGAAAAAGGCTGAAAAACTAAAAAAGACAAAAACAGGCTTACCTATATTTCTTATTTTTTTTTATTTAAATTTTTCCTTATAATTAAACTTCAACTTTAGGTATTTGCCTGGCAATTTATTCATATGGCAACATTAATTGAAAAATGTTAAAATATATACATTTACCTAATGGCCAAAAGAGCGTTTAACGTATATATTTCTAGTTGGTTCTAGAGTCAGATTGAAAGTGACCACTTCTGAAAAAGGGAGTCTCAATATTTGTTTGCTTCGGTCCAAATTTTTGACGTATTTTCAACATTCGCCCATTTTAAGAGGCGAATTTTGGTGTACCGAAAAGTTTTTCGCCTTTATTCCGTTTCCATTTTCAAAAAGTTCCAAAATTGGCAGTATAGAATCCTTTTAGGATTCAATTTTATTGAATCGAAAAAAAGCCAGATTTTTCCTCGCTGAAGCAGTTAAAAACCAAACAAATCTATCCGAAAAAGACCAAATTTTGGCATCACTAGTTTCAGTTGCCAAATTGGCAACTGTTATTTTATTTTGTTTTTTTCATTCTTTTGTTTTTTATTCTTTTGGGCGCAAATGAAGCGCATCAAATGATTCAACGTTGTTTATTAGCCAGCAATTCTTCTTGCAACAAATTTGTAACAAGAACAAGAAAAATAAGAAAAAGTCTCTGCCTATTGCCTGACAGATACAAAAACTATGCAGATATTTATATACATAATTCTAAAAATTGCTAAAAAGAATATATATATGTGTGGTAGATATAAAAAAAAAATAAGAAAATTTAGTGCAAGGTTGTGGTTTTGACACGCCGCCTAATAGTGGACACATGGACACTGTGCGGAGAGCGGGGAGCGGCAGCAATTTACAATTATAAATAGCAAGCAATATTATGAAGCAGTGCAATTTCCACACACACACACTCACACACACACACATGCACCTGCAATGCCACAATATGCTCCTGGCCAAACCAAAAACCAAAAAAAAAGACGAGATTGCCAGTTGCTGTTGATTCGAAACAATTTGATTTTTGAGCTTGACACACACACATACATATGTACACATTCAGACTTGATCTATATATAAATTTCGTAATCGTAAGTTACCGCACAAGAGAATTTCGTCTCGTCATTTTAAAAGACGCATCAGTTGAAATAATGAAAGCAACAAATTGTTGTTATTATTAATGTTAATGTTGTTTTTGTTGCTCTTGCTGTTTTCTGTGTTTACATTGGCCAAAATGGAAGGCTGATGACTGTGTGAACAAGCACTGGGTGGGGGGAAGTTAGGGGGGGGGGGAGCTGTTGTGCAGGTGTGTGTGTAAGTGTAGGTGTAGGCGTAGGCTGTTTGTTGTTGATGAATTTTTTGCTGGCACTCTCACTCTCACTCTCTCTCTGCCTCTGTGTATATGTGTGTTTGTGTGTGTGATTCAACTGTGCCTATGCGTCATCCACTTTGCCGCGCACATAGGTCTCAGGTGTTAGACATTTGCCAGCTTTCAGGATTGCAATAGACAATGACTTAACGAAACATTTGGCAGTCAACTAAAAACAAATCAATTGCGTACGATTGTTTTGACAAGTGTGACACATTGGATAGCTACTTATCGATAATTACTTATCGATTTGCAGCAATCAATTTACCAAAGCATCTCTCTTTCTCTACTCTTGCTCTTCACCCCATTACGCCGAATGTCTGTCTGACTGTCTGTCTGTTTTATCTGTGTGTCCGCTTTGGTTGTGTGCGAATGAGTCCATGCTATGATGCCGCTCAAATTACATTCTGCTAAAAATGGTACGTGCGAGAGCGAGTGCGCATCGCATAGAGCTTTTTTCAAAAAGCTCTCATCATCGTCGGTGTCTGCGTCTGTTTTACTTGCTTTTATTTTATTTGGTGGTTTTTTTTTGTTTTTTTAATGAATTTTTTGTCTTTTGCTTTTGGCGCGTGCGCATTGCTCGATACGATTGCTCAATTGTAGCGGCAAAGAGATCATGCTCAAGAACAGGCAACAGGCTGTAACGGACTGACCAAACCGCTGCCTGATAACGGTAATCATGCAGAGCTCGACTTGGACTACTAAATAAGAGGAAGAAAAAGCAAACGGGTTGACGACGGAATGCGGCAGGCACTTAGGCCAGACAGCTTTACACACACACACACACAAACACACGCATACATAATATTTATGTATGTATACTTAGCTACATAACTAACTAGCGGTAAGCGCCAACGACTCGTTTGGCAACGCACTGACACTGCAGCTTACCCCATCCTCGAACACCACCTTTCCCTCATTCCCCCCTTTCACTGCATAGATATGTATGTATGTATGTATATTGCTCTCTTTCTACTGCGCTGCTGGCCTAGTTGAACTTGTTATGGTTTGTGTGGGTAATGTAATGCAGAGGTAATCTGTCCCCAGCACCCGTTTTGATCGTCACAGACTCAGAACCACACACACACACACACACACACACACAAAGAGACGCAGACAGACTAACAACGATTTGCATTAACAGTTGCATTTCTTGTTCTTTAGTGTTTCTTTTCCGTTTGCTCTTCTAAGCTAAGCAGCCGCATAGCGACAAAGCTACAGCTACAAAGACAGACAGCGGCAATAACAGCATCCAATCTTAACTTGGCTACAAGCTTTGTGATTGTGTCCCATTGTCTCATGCACGCATGTAACTGTAAGCAGCTAAATGGCCAATAAAGCAGCCGGGTTGTTCCCATTATTTTTCTTTCTAATATCATTTTCCCAGCTTAGCAAGTGAAAGATGCTGCCATTGTTATGGATATCGATATTCGTTATATCAATACAGTGTCGGACAAAACTTACATACGATCTTTTTTTTTTTTTTTTAAGTCTAACAAGCTTTAAAGCATTTCTACTTTTTGACGTTTTTTCCTCGGGCTTAAAAAATTCTTCAGACAATTCTAAAAGTGACTGTAATGACTATTTTAACCCCTTTTTCCTCCTTTTTATACCAACAGGTCTTTTTTTTGCAATTTTCAAAAAATCATAAGAAATGCAAAGAGATTTTTGAAATTTTCCCGTTTCTACTGCAACCCTATAAAGAATATAGTATGTTTTTGATCAGCATCAACTGCCGAGTCGATATAGCCATGTCCGTCTGTCCGACTGGGTGAGGGCTTAGATCTCAGAGACTATTATAGCTAGAGCAACCAAATTTGGTACACAGACTTCTATAAACCCCACGCAGATCAACACATGCACAGTTTTCAAGATATTAGGACTTTTTAACTTATTAACGTTAACTACTATTATTACCTATTATCCTAACAAAATCGTAACAAGATCGCACAAATAGAAAGTTGGTAATGGCTGATTAAAGTTTTTAAGCAACGTAATTGCCTAAAGGCATGCAATTAAAAATATTTTAAATCTATTTAAATTTTTAAAGATAACGGGTATCCTATAGTCGGGAGCTCGACTTCGCACTTGTTTAGAATTGTTTGAAGAATCAAAACATGTTTTGTTCTAAATTGAGGAAAAAAGTGTTAAAGCTAGACCCTTACAAAATTTATAACTTCATGGGTTAAGGAAAGTTTTGTATCATTCAAACGGAATTTAAATGACCTTTCCATTGATGCGCAGATTAGACCCCAAATAAACATGTTCGCCAGTGTATATCGATGTATGATGAACAACGATCCGTTAGCCTCCGCTTTCCTTTTCACTGTTCATTCGATCTATCATCGAATTCTCTTTTGATGCACATCCAAATGGTCCCACACTCATATTTTCCTGCACACACACACACACAAACACACACAAATATTCGTACTAAACTATTTCCAGCTGTGCTTTGTGGGCGGTGCCATTGTATGCTGTAATTCCATTTGTGTGTGTGTGCAAGCTTTTGCCCAGCAAAAACAATGAATGCTCGTATACGAGTAAAAGCTGTAAATTTACAAGCACCAAAAATGCAGACGGCGGCGATGGCGACGGCAACTCCAAAATAATGAAGTGTGTGCAAAAAAAAAAAACTGGTTTATATATGTATGTATGTACATATTTACACTTACATACACATTGTCTTTTCTTGTTTTCTCTTTGTTCTTGCTGTCTGTCCCCATTCTGTGAAAAATAACTGCAACTGTCAGCCGCAGTCTTTGTCGCCGCCGTCGTCGCCGCCGCTGTCGTCGTTGCTTTCGCAGTCACAGATGCAGCCTTGCCAGACCGGCCCAAGTCATACCTAAAACTAGCTTGTGGCTAAGCTTTCCGCTGTGGGGTTCTAGCCCACTGAAAGTTAGGGCTGTCAAAGTTGTTTTTCCTCTCTGGCTAGCTATATTTTTTGTTGCCAAAGATCTTGTGGTTTTTCTCTTTATAATAAAGATATCGAAGTCAGTTCAAAACTAATTTTTGGATAGTATATGGGTATTTCCAGTATTGAGAACAGGACTTTTGTACGTCATTAAATTAAAAACAAAGAATAGCTAAAGTTGACATTTTCAAAATTTCTTTGAAGACTTGTCGTTTTCGAATTATTTTAGAAAACAATGCATCGCGAACGCGACGAAAAATGGAAGTAATAATTTTAGAAATAATTTTGACATATTACTATAATTTTATTTATTTTACAAGTTTTATTAGAAATTTGTAACGGGACATCACGAACGTGACAAGATTTCCACCTAGTTCGTTCCAAGAACTTGTTCATCAAATTTTATTCGATATATCGAAATCAGCTTGTAAAACTTGTTTGAAATTAAATTTTTAATATATTTCTATGTATTAAAATGGTTTATGTTATAATATTACCAACTTACTTAGTGTAGTCGATAGACTACAAACGGTGCATTTTGCAAATTAATTTTTAAGAAAATGGGGAAAAACTATAGAAAAGGTGAATTTATTCCAATGTAGAATCGATATGTTCATCCCATTGAATTTTTTTCTAGCGAATATGGTTTAAATAAATAAATTGAAAACATTTTTGTAAGAAAAAAACAAAAATTTGTTTTTTAATAATTTAATATTATTCGTTACAAAATTGGATATCAGAAATTTTGGGACATGAAAATGTGTTCGTCACTAAACTTTTACCTCGTAAAGAGGTTCTTTTTTATAATAAGATCCTTTGGATCTGTTATAATTAAAAAATGGTTGGTGACAAATGCATATGTCCGTAAAATAAAAAATGAGTTTATCATCTTGTAATGTTTTTGTTTTTTGATTTATAAATAATTGTTCATATTTCTTTTTGTATGTGAATAGACATTTACCGCGTGGTGTAACAGTCATTTGCGTAAAGCTGGTACCGCCATCGACAACATCGAGGAGGACTTCCGCAATGGCCTCAAGCTGATGCTGCTGTTGGAGGTGATCTCTGGTGAGACGCTGCCCAAGCCCGATCGCGGCAAGATGCGTTTCCACAAAATTGCCAACGTGAACAAGGCGCTGGACTTTATTGCATCGAAGGGTGTGCATCTGGTGTCGATTGGCGCTGAGGAGATCGTCGATGGCAATCTCAAAATGACGCTGGGCATGATCTGGACCATCATCTTGCGTTTCGCCATTCAGGACATCTCCGTCGAGGAGATGACTGCCAAGGAGGGTCTGCTGTTGTGGTGCCAGCGCAAGACGGCGCCCTACAAGAACGTCAACGTACAGAACTTCCATCTGTCCTTCAAGGCAAGTGGAGTGAAATTCATTTTTTAAATTATCATCATTTGATACGTTAATCTTCTTCTCGCAGGACGGTCTGGCCTTCTGTGCGCTCATCCATCGCCATCGCCCAGATCTGATCGACTATGCCAAGCTATCCAAAGACAATCCGTTGGAGAATCTTAACACTGCCTTCGATGTTGCTGAGAAATATCTTGATATTCCAAGGATGTTGGATCCAGATGGTATGTATTGTATTTTACATAGATTCAAGGCTAAGCTAAGTGATAAACATACTTGGAGAGTTTTTATTAATGATCAAGAAATAGTTTAGGGTTATTTATGTATATAAGTATGTAGTTCTATTAATGATTATGATTCAATTCTCTATTGCAAATTATAAATTTTGTGCACCATCAACTACAACAACTACCACGATCACGATAACGATCACGATCTCAATCAATCACAACATATTGATATCAACGATACAATTATCGATAACGATAATGAACAACAGATTTAATCAACACTCCAAAACCGGATGAACGTGCCATCATGACGTACGTCTCCTGCTACTATCACGCCTTCCAGGGAGCCCAACAGGTTGGAAATGTGACGCATGTACCCGAACCCACAAGACAATACACCTACGTCCCGAATAATTACAATGTGACTAAACTTCACATCGATACACTTAAATATGATATATATATATTCCATTTCTCGTTCTATATAGTATATATAGCAGTTTGTTTTTTGGAAAATGTGCAAAAAAAAAATACTCAAAAACGCCAAAAAAAAAAAAAAAACAGCCTCAAAAAATGCGCTTCTTTATACATACATACCTATTGTATATTGTTATTCGTATATACATACATCTAATGAGTATATATTTACTATGCAGTTTGCTATAAATCTGATTAATCTGATGCGATTCACTAACAACACATTCCCAAACTAATACAAGAGATTTCGCATTGATATTGGAGAGCTTTTAAAAGCACAGTCCTGCACAGTTTCCTTAAAGCTCTGTTTGTGTGGAAAGCTGTGTGTCTCTCTCTGTCTCTCTCACAAACGCACAGAAAGACACCGTTATTCGCGTGTCTCTTTAATCCCCCATTGATCGTGTCATCCGCCAAATGTCGCTGCATGTTGCACTTAATCCAAATCGAAAACTGAATGCGAACTAATTGCAATTGACCTTAAAACCAAGTGTTACCTTAACCGTACTTCTGTTATGTTATGTTCTACCCATGTGTTTTACAGATACAAATGTATCTATGCATGTACATATAAATATGTATTTATGTACTCGTATGAACAAACATACATATTTACATATGTAGCACAACGAACTCAATCCATGCTTAGATCGGCAAAAAAAATAAAATTAAAATATATGTATGTATGTTAAACCCGTGAGCGTACTTTGAGTTCGTTTGAATGCAATAATCTCTAGGCATGCTTTAAGTTATAAGATAATTAAGCTACTAACTTACTCAATATGTGCCAAAACCTATAGAATACAGATAAAACAGATATGAATTTTAAATACCAACGTTTATACAGCCTTATCTCAATTGCCCAGAATGATTATGAAAATGATTCTCAAGAGCTTAGAGCAGATTCAGATCAGTTATCATGTTTATGTCTATGATCGTTACGATAAGTAATGCTGAACTTCAAGGCATAAACAACAGACATTACAAATTGAAATACAGACTTCTCTGGATATAAAGAACATTTGTACATATTTAGGTGTGCCACAGAAATCTCCTCCACCTGAATTTCACGTCAATATCAATTCTCCATGCCACAGTCAACTCATCTGAAAATGTTTGAGGGAAACGAAATCATCACTCAATCCACATTTCCGAATTCCGAATTTTGGAATTTAGAGTTGTCGAGCAACTTCTATTGTTTGCCTCGACAATAACTTTTAAATTTTTTTAAGCTATACAATATCTGTTATTACACCAATAAATTAAATTATAATGATTACAAAAAAAGATAAAATAGTTATGCAATGATCAACTTTAAAAAGTTGCTAAACCAACCCTTGGGAACTTTAATCTGAGGAGGGACCAACCCTAGCAGCCTAGTTCGAAAAGGTTGCAAAACATGCTAAATCACTCGAAGTTCTGTGGCACGCAGAAATTTTCGGAGTGGAATTGCTTTTCTCTGAATTGGCTTTCACTTTGTGGCACACCTGTATATACTATGTACAAACTACTCTGAATAGTGAAAAATAAAAAAAATTAAACGAGAAAAAAAAGATTCAGATACTCGAACTTAATTTGATAGTTTGATAATTCAAACAAATTCTTGCAGTTACATTACCAATGTGTATTTTGAACAATGTGTTGAATAACTTGAATCCTGTAAAAAGGACCCGCAATAATTTTGTGACTATATCCAGAGATGACTGTATAGTTCATAAACATAAGTATTGTAGGTACATTGAGTGTTTTGCCATTTTTGATATGCCTGCTCGAACACTAACCCATAAATAATTTAATTTTGTGTGTTTTGTTGCTTTTTTCTCTCTCTCTCTCTTTTTCTCTCTCTTGCTCTCGCTCGCTCGCTCTACTTCTCGCCAATGTGCTCATCATCAACAACAACAACAACAACAACGCCATTAACAACAACAATACTCTGCTACTGCTACTGCTACAACAACAACAACAATATCTACTACTACTACTACTACAATTCCCAACAAAATGATAACGATAATGTTACAACAACAACACCACAACCGCCACGATCACCATCACCACCAATAAAACCACCACCACAACCACCAATACCACCACCACCGATCATACAGATTTGCAGAATACTGCATTGCCCGATGAAAGAGCGGTCATGACATATGTATCATCGTATTATCACTGTTTCAGTGGCGCCCAAAAGGTCTGTTATACACACACCCCACAATCTACCATATACACTAGGCCAGCGGTGGGCACGCATGGGCTCCGGAAGCTCGCGTCTGCTCCCGAATTCAGATTTCGTGCCCAACGCTCCACTAGGCTGTCCCTTATTTTAGCAAAGTCATTATTTTTAAACGCATACGGGCTAGTTCTGTTCATTTGGTCCTACAGCACTCGGCAATAAATTTTCTTCTCAATCCGAGTACAAAACATAAAAAAATAGTGTTTTAACACTGATTATACATTTTTCGATGTTTTTCCATGTTTCAATGCAAGTTTGCATGGGTTATCGCACTCGGATTGAGATGAAAATTTATTGCCGAGTGCTTTAGGAGCAAGTGAACAAAACTTAAAAATAATGACTGCAAAAATAGGGGACACCTTCATATATACACCACAATTTCAATTCACACCCTCCTCCTCCACCTTCAGCTCCCTTCTGGCCATCTCATTAGGCACTTTGGGAACCCTTTTTTCATTTTGCAAACAGACTTTGTTCGGGTTTCCTTTTTTGAGATCTTCCTTCTGCAGTCGAAACTCAGTTATCGATAGTTAATCGATAGTTCTGCTCACTCTCTCATCTCATTTACATTTTGTCCGACACACACACACACACAACACACACAAGCACATACATTTATTACACACTGTCGACTGTGCGAAAGGATTCGCGATATGGCAAGTGAGAAGGCAGTTCCTTGAGGGCAACCAATCCTTCAGAGCTTGGAACACTGCTTGCGCCTGCCTGCTGCCTGCTGCCTGCTTGAATAACGGGCTTCTTTCTTATAACTAATGCGCCTTGTCGTTCCAATTGGATTCTTGCTTACATAGTTTGTGCAGTTCATTGTTTTGCTGTTCGTTCGTCTTGTTTGCTCTCCAAATCTGAGTTGGTTTTTGTGAATCCTACACTCAGAGTATTTGGCTGGCGAGTCAAAAGTGTTTTCTAACGACATTTTCAACATTTCACAATCGGCAGGCGGAAACGGCAGCAAACCGTATTTGCAAGGTGCTCAAGGTTAACCAGGAGAATGAGCGTCTCATGGAGGAGTACGAGCGTCTGGCCAGCGATGTGAGTATACATTAATTTAGTCTAGCAAGTCGATATCCAATGATTTACTCGTTGTAGCAATCGATCAATCGGTGTGTAGGATCAATCGCTGTAACGTTCACTCGTTGTAGCGATACATTTTTCAAATAATTACTTTTTCATGAAATGATTACTCGTTATAAATGACAACTCGTTGTTAACAAGGAGCTCTTATTTTAACAGATATTCATTCCGACTTCCGATCAATCAGTCTAACAATAATAATCACTCGTTGTAAATGATTACTCGTTAGCAATTATCACTCATTTCTAGCGATTACTCCTTTTGACGATCTCTCGTTCAATTGATAACTCGCGATTAATGATCACAACGAACGATTACTGGTTACTCGTTATGATGACTCGTTTTAATGACAATTTGTGCTTTCAACTCGTCGGTTTAGCTGCTGGAATGGATTCGTCGCACGATGCCGTGGCTGAACTCGCGCCAGGCGGACAACTCGTTGGCTGGAGTACAGAAGAAGCTCGAGGAGTACCGCACGTACCGTCGCAAGCACAAGCCACCACGTGTTGAGCAGAAGGCAAAACTCGAAACAAACTTTAACACGCTGCAGACGAAACTGCGTCTGTCCAACCGTCCAGCCTACTTGCCCACCGAGGGCAAGACAGTGTCTGATATCTCAAATTCATGGAAGGGCCTGGAGCTCGCCGAGAAGGCGTTCGAGGAATGGCTGCTGGCTGAGACCATGCGCCTGGAGCGTCTCGAACATTTGGCCCAGAAGTTCAAGCATAAGGTAAGGTCACGACCTTCAATCGTGGATTTTATTGACTCCAACTCTCTCTCTCTCTCTCTCTCTCTCTCTCTCTGTCTCTGTCTCTGTCTGTTGTAGGCTGATGCCCATGAAGACTGGACACGTGGCAAGGAGGAGATGCTGCAGTCCCAGGACTTCCGCCAATGCAAGCTTAACGAGCTGAAGGCCCTCAAGAAGAAACACGAAGCCTTTGAGTCTGATCTGGCTGCCCACCAAGATCGCGTCGAACAAATTGCCGCCATTGCACAGGAGCTGAAGTAAGTTGAGCTCCCTCATTGGCATCTTTAGTTCCTTAGCCTCCTTCCTCATGAATCTCTATCAATTGTATATCCAATTATTATAATTTTCAATGCTTGCCTTGACGCGCGATCATCCGATGGGCAACAACGCAAAGTGTGAGGTTAGGTGATGTGTATGATCATATAGTTTTCATCAGATTATCGATCATCGATCGGTTTTGCACTTGCAGCCACTTCTCTTTTTAACATGCATAAATTTAAATCACGCAATGATCCTCCTGATCTATATCATATAAAGCTCAGTTAATTTTCATCAGATCGCAGATCATCGATCATCGATCAATTAATCATCAATTTTGCAGTTATCATGCCTTTATCCTTCTACCTTGATCATCGATTGATTATCGGGTTTGCACTTGTATCAATACTCTTTTCAACAGAATTTTAATCATACAATGATCCTCCTGCTGTGTCTTCTAACGTTGATTATACAGCTTTCCTCAGATCACAGATCATCGATCGTCGATCATCGATTGATTATCGGTTTTGCACTTGTTTCGATACTCTTTTCAATATTATTTCAATCATGCAATGATCCTCCTGCTCTGTTTTCAATTGTTGATCATATAGTTTTCATCAGATCATCGATCATCGATCGGTTTTGCACTTGTAGCCACTTCTCTTTTCAACATGCATAAATTTAAATCACGCAATGATCCTCCTGATCTATATCATATATAGCTCATATAGCTTTCCTCAGATCACAGATCATCGATCGTCGATCATCGATTGATTATCGGTTTTGCACTTGTTTCAATATTATTTCAATCATGCAATGATCCTCCTGCTTTATCTTCTATCGTTGATCAGATCATTGATCATCTAGCTTCTATTGATCAGTAGCATTCATTAGATTACACATCATCATCATCAATTGATTATCAATTTTGGATCATCATTAAGTCAGGAATTCATTTGTAGCAATCAATAATCGTCTGATTAATATCATATATGTATAATAACATACTTCATCTTAATCTTCTATGTTTGATCTTGAAGCACTCTGGAGTACCACGACTGTGTGTCGGTGAATGCGCGTTGCCAGCGCATTTGCGATCAGTGGGATCGCTTGGGTGCACTCACCCAGCGTCGTCGCACTGCTTTGGATGAGGCGGAGCGCATTCTGGAGAAGATCGACATCTTGCATTTGGAGTTTGCGAAGCGTGCGGCGCCATTCAATAACTGGTTGGATGGCACACGCGAGGATTTGGTGGACATGTTCATAGTGCACACCATGGAGGAGATTCAGGGCCTGATCCAGGCGCACGATCAGTTCAAGGCGACACTCGGCGAGGCCGACAAGGAGTTCAATCTGATTGTGAACCTGGTCCGCGAGGTCGAATCGATTGTCAAGCAGCACCAGATACCCGGTGGCCTGGAGAATCCCTACACCACTCTGACCGCCCACGACATGACACGCAAATGGACCGATGTCCGCCAACTGGTGCCACAGCGTGACCAGACGCTGGCCAACGAGCTGCGCAAGCAGCAGAACAACGAGATGCTCCGTCGCCAGTTCGCCGAGAAGGCCAATGTGGTCGGTCCCTGGATCGAGCGGCAGATGGATGCGGTGACAGCGATAGGCATGGGAATGCAGGGCTCTCTCGAGGATCAGCTGCATCGCCTCAAGGAGTACGAGCAGGCGGTTTACGCATATAAGCCAAACATTGAGGAGCTGGAGAAGATCCACCAGGCCGTACAGGAGTCGATGATCTTTGAGAACCGCTACACGAACTACACGATGGAGACGCTGCGCGTCGGCTGGGAGCAGCTGCTCACCTCGATCAATCGCAACATCAACGAGGTGGAGAACCAAATACTGACACGCGACTCCAAGGGCATCAGCCAGGAGCAGCTGAACGAGTTCCGTTCCAGCTTCAATCACTTCGATAAGAATCGCACCGGCCGCCTGACGCCCGAGGAGTTCAAATCGTGCCTCGTCTCGCTGGGCTATTCGATCGGCAAGGATCGTCAGGGCGACATGGACTTCCAGCGCATTCTCGCTGTGGTCGATCCCAACAACACTGGCTACGTTCACTTTGATGCTTTCCTCGACTTTATGACCCGCGAAAGCACCGACACCGACACTGCCGAACAAGTCATTGATTCATTCAGAATCCTGGCAGCCGATAAGGTGAGAAAACCACCGACAACTGATTCAATCCAATCCAATTCAATTCGAACCAATAACTAACGATTCTATATACGAATGTCGACAAATATTACTCAGAATACGAAAATTCGGAATTTAAATTAGGAATCCAAGATTACGAATCCGCAATTAGGAATACAGTAAATAGGAATCCAAAACTAGGGAGACAAAACTTGGGAAAAGGAAAATTAGGAAAACAAACATTGGGAAATCGAAATATTTTATTAAAAATAGCGCGATTTTTAATAAAATATTTTTGAATTCGGCTTTTACTTATTAGCAAAAAGACAACATTTGTGGAACTATTAATTTCAAAATCAGGACTTTAATTACTCAGAATACGAAAATTCAGAAAAAAAACAATTAGGAATCCAAAATTACGAATACAGTTATTAGGCATTCAAAATTAAGAAGACAAAAATTGGGAAGACAAAAATTGGGAAAACAAAAATGGGGAAAACAAGAATCAGGAAATAAAAATATTTGATTGAAAATCGCACGATTTCTAAATGAATAGGGTCTTCATGTACATGCAATATATGCCGTGTGCCAACTTTTATACAAATTCAATAATTTGAATTATTTATACAGAGCTATTTGAATAGTGTATTAAACTATTTGAAATAACAGGAAAACCAAAGTTACATTTCCCAATTTTTTTTTTTCCTAATTTTTGTGCTCTGAATATTTTTCTTAGCTGAAATTCCAAATTTAAGATTCCTAATTTTTTCTTTCCAATTTTGGATTTCTAAAATTTTATTCTTGGTTATTTGTTTTCTACTTTTTTTCAATTTCTTAACTAACATCTCTCTGTTTATCTGCAACTCTTTCAGCCATATATATTGCCCGATGAGCTGCGTCGCGAGTTGCCTCCAGACCAGGCCGAGTACTGCATCCAGCGTATGCCGCCATACAAGGGACCCAATGGCGTGCCCGGCGCCCTGGACTACATGTCGTTCAGCACAGCTCTCTATGGCGAGACCGATTTGTAAACCAGCAGCCCGACCAGCCCCTCCCTCGTCTCACCACCCCACCCACCCACTCAAAGCTCTCCTATGTGCCGTTCATCGAGAGCGGCCCGTAGCCTTCTGGCTGGAAGAGCTCATATAATAATTGATAAATTTTAATAATAATAATATTAATAAACATAGATTTATTATTATACTACACTCGTCGTAAAGGTAACTTCAAAACAAAACAAAACAAAACAAAGCAAACAAAACAAAAGTGAACATATTATAATTTCTCGCAAATTATATATATTGTATATCTCGATGTATGCTATATGGACGTACATCTATCTTCAAGCCGATTGTAAAACAGAAAAAAACAACAACAAATGCATATCGAATATCCAAAAACGTCTATAAAACATTATTTTTTGAAATTTATGTTAATAAAACAAACAAAAAACCGAAAACAAAAAAAAAACAGCAACAACATCAACAAACAAACACAATTCTAAACACGATGGATCCATATATGAATGTATATAACATGATCCACGAAAAACAAGAGCCAGTAGAAAAGAGACAAACATAAAACACGGATAAGAACTAGAGGCACAAGCAAACTGATTGATAGAGAGAGAGAGAGATAGACGTAGATACACACATACATAAAACAGAAGAGTACAGATAAACTAACATCTTAGAGATTTTAGAGATGAATCAAGGTTCTAATCTCCATGAAACATACTTATCAAACTTATATACTTCTCCTGAGATCAAGAAAGACCGACAGGGGGAGATTCAAAGAGAGCGAGAGCGAGAGAGATAGATAAAAAGAGAAAGCAAAGGAGCATAGGCAGAGCTGGAAATATACCTATAAACAACAACAAAAAGAAGAGATTAAAGCAATGATATAAAAACAGCCAATAAAATAAACTATTTATATATGTAGCTATTTATTCATCGAAAAAAAAAGGAGAAACTACTCGTATCTTATTCATATTTATTTTATTTTTTAGAACTTCACATTTCAGCACTCGATACTAAAAGAAACATAACAAACTTAACATTAACAAAAAATTATTTATCTCGATACATACACATACACAGACACATACACATACACATACACATACACATACACATGCATACATACATACATACATATACGAGAAAGTGAAATAAAACGATTATTTGGTGATATTGTGTTTTAATATACATCGCCAATTTCACTTGGAATCATGTCTTTATACACTTAACGGATTGCAGCCATCAGGTGATCAAGTTCGCGACGTGGATCACAAATTGGAAAAGTTCACTACTCAGCTTCTTAGCTCCTGTTTTGCTATTGGAGTTTACTTCTAGCATTGCCCCGGAATTGTCGTGACCTGGAACTCAAACAGCTATGCATTATGGCTAGTCAAAAATCTGTAACTTCTGAGCTAGGCGAGAGATCTGTGGGAAAAAGAAGATAGATGTGAACGGAACAACGAGACTTGTTTAGAAAAGGAACTCAAGTTGGAAATGTAACACATACATAATAAGTATAACATATGGGTATTTCACGTCTTTAAATAAAAAAATTAAAAAAAAAAATAATGGCACAGGTTGACATTTTCTAAAATGTTAAACACAATTAGAATAATGTAGTCCTCCATTTTAGAAATAATTTTGACATGTTACCATAATTTTATTTTTTTATTAATTTTATTTTTTATTAGTAATTTGTAACACGACATCGCGAACGGGACAAGATTTTCACCTAGTTTTTTTTAAGAATTTGTTCAAATTTTATTCGATATACCGAAAACAGCTGGTGATACTTGTTTTAAATTAAACAGTCTTACTTAGTGTAATCTTTAGATTACAAACGAACCATTTTGGAAATCAATTTTCAAGAAAGTGTGTAAAAATACAGGCAAAGTAAATTTATTCCAATGTAGAATCTATATGTTCATCCTATTGAATTTCTTTTAGAGTATATTGCTTAAGTAATCAACTTGAATATGGTTTTGGAAGAAAATTTCACAAGATGTGAGTATTTAATCAATTTTCGGTTTTTGGGCGAAGTGGACTTTTTTTGGAAATGCCCATATGGGCTAATCCGAAAACTCTTAAACGAATAGCAAAATTAAAAAGTTGTCGAAAACTAATTGTTGTCTAACAGTAATTGTTTTTTAGATTATTATGATACATTTTCAAGTTTCAAAATATAACAAAAAAATTGTTACGGTAGTTTGATTGGTAAGAGCCGAGCCTAACCAATTAATTTTTGCCTTTTGCTTTCATTAATTCTTGTAAAAAAAAGGCTTGTTAATCTATCTGTAAGAAATACTCGGTTATTAAAAAATATTTGATAAGGGGTAAAGATATAGTGGTAAATTAGAAATTGTTAACGGTGCCATAATTTAGTTCGTCAGATTATGATGCTAACATTGATTTATTTCCTTTAAATGTCTCCATTATGTTATTAAGCATTTTTATACTTTTTCAGCAAATATTAGAAAACTTTGACAAGCTCAACACCCCTTAAAAATGTTGCTAAGATTATACTAAAACGTTTTCCATAAATCAATTCAAAATTGTTGTCCAACGAACTTTGGCAAATGAAAAGATTGAAAGGCTTTCGGATGCTGAAACTCTTTTAATCGAATATGGAAATTAAAACAAAGTTGTATTTGTATTACTTATTAAATGGGTTTATTTTTAATTTCAATTTATATGGTAACAAAAGACTGAAGACCGCATATAAATGGGATCTGTGCCTATTCTTACATGAACTGAAATTAATGCATAAATAAGTGTAATTGGTAATTGATACATATAGTAAGTTTTATCATTAGAATACATAAGTCAACATTATGTACACACATTTACATTCTCATGTACATATGTACATACAAACACGCATTCACATACACAATGACTCACGCACATGCACACAACGTAAAAACCAAGTTCTTAAAGGCAAATGTGCATCAGTTAGATCAGTTTATCAGCATATGTACATAGTATATACTGGATAATGGTATGTCTATAAATTCCCATACAGGCGACAGCTGGGAAAGCATGTGTTTATACCCATATGTATTTGTAATGTATATAGTTCTCTCTATATAAATAAATATATATTTACTTTTTTTTTTTAGGCAAAAACGACGACAACCGAAAATATTTTCAACATTCATAATTTGATTTTTGTTTGGTTTATAAATACATTTTCAATGTTTAACAACAACAATTGAATTCATATGTATAAATATAACTATGCTTAACCAGCTAATTCACAATTAATCTTCTTCCTTAAATATATATGTATGTATACATATCTTTTGTATCCATTTCATATAAATAATTTGTTTTGCATTTGAAAGCTTTAGCGATTTGAGTGCCTTTGTCAATTTATTGACAATTTGTGATTGATTTTTGTTGCATTGTCGATCCCGATACCGATAACGATGAGGATATCAATAACGGCAACATTAAACTAAACAAATTATTAAAGGATCTGCGGAGAACGAAATGAAAATAAATTTTGAGCACTTCATGTGCTGAGAGGAATAGGAGGAAATGTGTATAAATGTGTGTTTATTTAAATTAATTTTCGATTTTATTGATTACTTTTTGCTGTTGTTCTCGTTCATGTCTGTGTTTGTGTATATGTATAAATATGTACAAATAATAATAATTGAAATGAAACATAAATTAGATATCTATAATCGAAACATTATTTCTATTTGTTGGTTATTAAGGTTCACCCTTTTTTTTTTAAATTTGTAGTCTGTAATTGTAAATTAAAAAAAAAATACTTATAACTAAAAGTAATTGTATCTAACTGTTATGTTTGTATATGTGTGTGTGTGTGTAGAGAAACCAACCTGGCTAAGACAGTCGGACTAAGACAGATTGCACAAACTAAAGACATGATGTTCTGGGGATCATCATGCGACAACATTTATAAGAATACATAAGTATAGTCGATTATGACATGCATAACATGTGTAGTTTGTGCTCTCTACTTTTCACTCTCTCGCTATCTCGATCTTTCGAACTCTTCTGTCTCTGCCTCTTTCGATTTGTGTACATATGTATATAGTTGGAGCCTATATAGTTTTAGATGTATGATAATGTATGCCTGTATGCTAACCATTACCAATTTGGTATATATAATACACGAATGCCCATTGAATAGATGTGCGGTAAAATCTAATAAAAAAATATAGTAAATATATATTTCTGTTTGTTTGTTTGTTTTGTTTTGTGTAAATATATATGGGAGATATATAATTTATATGTATGGTATATCTGTTCTCAGTATCGTGTAACGATGTTAACTTTAAAGGCGTACTTAAAAATGATTCAATAAAACACACCCCAAACACTAATACTACCTTCTTCTATATTCTGAATGCTGTATTTTATCCTCGTACTTGATTCTGTTTTTGTATCTATCTCATCTATTTGTATAGTTTTCAACTCTAGCTGTATATATGTAGTAAACTATGCTTAATTCTAGACCCTAATCTTAACTTGTATGTTCTCTCCATTTTTTCTTTTATGTTGTGTTTTAATGTTGATTTTGGGGGAATTTCCTCATCAATTTGTATTAAATATGAAATATCCTAATATATCTCCTCGACACTACTATGATAATATATTATGGAATTTGCATTGTCATCTTGATCATAATCATAATCATAATCAAAGCTGACTCTGATTTGATATCTGATCCGCACTTGCTTTTGTTTTTGCTTCTGCTCTCTCTGCTTTCTTCTCTCCTTTCTAATAATATTATTATTATTATGTTGTTATTGTTGTTGATGTTGCTTTTAAAATGCAGATGTTCTTTCTTATCCTTATTAGTTTCTGTTTGATTCGCTTTCCCATCACTGGCAGGATTGAGTTGTATTCCTAAATTTAGTTGCAGTTGCAGGTTTATGCTGATTATTGTTATTCCTCATTCTTTTGCCCCAATATCTCCTCCTCCACCACCACCACCGCCTCCTGCTCCGCCCATTTGCTGAGGAATGACTGTCAGGCTTTTAGGTATCTTGGACATGATGACATTGTCAATAAGCTTCTGCTGCTGTTGTTGTTGCTGTTGTTGCTTCAGAGTAAAGGTGATTCCACCTCCACCTCCACCACCGACACCGCCACCGCCACTAGTGGCAGTTGCCGCCGGCTTCGCTGTGAGATGTGGCAATTTGCCGGCGACCGCGGATCCTCTGCTGCCATTCCCATTCAACAGCAGCTGACTGGCATCGGGAAAGTTCTGCCACAGCCAGGAGCTGTTGCTGTCCAGGGCGACATTGCTGTTGGCCGCCGCACTGGCGGCTGCTGCCGCTGCCAAAGCATTGACCAGCATCGGCTGATAGTTGGATGACTGTGCGGCGTTCTGTTGGGGATTGCTCAGCGGTGGCATTGGCTTCGGTGCCAAGCGCGCCAGACGCAGACCGCTGCTGGCACCAGCAACTCCACTTCCACCTCCACCTCCAGGCTGCAGCGTTGGCAGCTGTTGCTGCTGCTGCTTGTGGTGTTGCTGCTGCTGCTGCTGTTGCTGCAACTGCTGCAACTGATGACGTGCTGTCTGCTGTGCCGCTGTCATTTTGGACATGTTGCTTAGTCCAGCAGAGTAAGCCGAATGTGTCTGCGATTGATGCTGCTGCTGCTGTTGTTGTTGTTGCTGCTGTTGTTGTTGTTGTTGCTGCTGTTGGGATTGAGTCTGTGCCTGGCCAGGCTTCAGCTTGGCATTGGCCTTTAGCATCTGGTCGCGCAACAGTTTCTCGCGTCGCAGAATGCACATGCGATTGTAGTCCGTGATGGAGATGAGGTACGGCTTGCCGCCGGACTGCACCTGCACCTGGGCGGGCAGACGGCGTCCGTCGGCGGTCTGGAATAGCGTTTGGCTCGACTTGTTTGGCACCCTGTGCTGCTCCTTGAGCGGTATCAACGTTGGCTTCCAGCTCTTGCTGTCCTGTCGCTCTTGCGGCGACAACGAATCCGGCAACTTGATCACCTTGGGTGCACTGCCCACAGCGCTGCCAGCTGCTCCTCCTCCTCCTGCTCCTCCAGTGCGCGGCAGCTGCAACCGCTTGCCAGCCAACGAGGGAACCGTGGCAGCTGGACCACTAGCACCACCAGCACCGCTGGTCCGACGCCGTTGCAGACTAATCAGCTCTGGGGGCGAGCTCAGCAGCTGTGCCACATTTTGCACTGGCTTTGCAGATTGCTGTTGTTGTGGTTGCTGCTGTTGTTGTGGTTGCTGCTGTTGCTGTTGTTGTTGCAGGATTGTGGGTGTTGCCGTCTGGGGCTTTTGCTTCTGTGCCTGTGTGTGTGTGTGTGCAAGTGCCTGTTGCTGCAGCGAGGAGAGCAACGCCACGTCCACGCTGGCCAACTTATTGGCCAGGTCCAGTAACTTGTGTGGCTTTTCAACGGAAGCGGAAGTGGAAGTGGAAGTGGAGGCGGGCTTATTGTTGGACTGCTGTTGCTGCTGCTGGAGCTGATGAAGATGTTGTTGTTGTTGATGTTGTTGATGTTGTTGTTGACTAGCAAGTGGCACAATCTCAACGGCCTTGTTTAGCAGATTGGTCTTAAGGATGCTGCGACTATTTGCAGCCGCACTAGTGGGCACTAGAGGAGGTGCATCCTTGCACACCTTTTGCTGCGATTCCTCGTTAAGCACAGCAGCAGCAGTTGCAGTTCCTCCTGATCCTGATCCCGATCCACCTCCAGTTGCAGTCTGTTTGCTGGCATTGTCTTTGGGTCGTGCTATGATCGTGACGGCATTCGAGCTGAGCTGCTTCGTCAGCTTGTCAACGGATACATTGCATAGGCGATCCAACGACATCAGACCCAACTCTGGCATGTAGTAGGACACCTGTTCACTCTCCTTGTCCTCCATGTCATCATCATCATCGTCATCATCATCATCGTTCAGTTCCACCAGTGGAATGACAGCTTCTGCCTGGCTTGATGACTGCTGTTGTTGTTGTTGTTGTTGCTCATGGGGCGTGGTCAGAGCGTTGGCAAGCACACTGGCAACACCAGATGAACCCGAAGCAGAAGCAGAAGCTGCAGTCAAATTGACATTGGCTTGTTGAGGAGAGCAGGAGCTAGAGCTGGAGCTGGCATTGGCATTCGCATTGGATTGGGTATTGGATTGGTCGGCATTAGGAGATAAAGAGATGGCGTTCGTCGTCTTTAAGTTAGCAGCCTGATGAAGGCCGCCGCAATGACCATGATCGTAGGAATTGAGACGTTGACGCACCGTCTGCGTGTAAACGCTGGCATTGGGCGAGGCGTGCGGAGCGAGCACTAGATCCCCGTTGCGATAATACTTTTCCAGCAGAATGAGATGGCGCAGAAAGGAGCTCTGATTGCCATACGGTTTCTGCAGATCCTCCCAAAGGCGACGCGTTGGCTCATCATACTGCAGGAACGTCTGCACCCGTGTCCAACCCTCGGGCGTGCGCTGACTGCTGCTGCATCCGAACGGCACCTTGAACTGCACGCCCAAATCCTCCTCGCCATGGAAGAGCTCGCGCATCGAGATGTTTGGATTGCCACGCAGCACATTCGAAATGTCCGCTTCGGATTTAATGCTGCCTTTGCCATTCGAATTCGCATTCGAGTTGGCTTTGGAGTTGACCACCGCCGTCTCCCCGGACAGATTCTGTTGAAGTATGGCCTGCAGTTTGGATATCTGTTTGCTGCTTGTGCTCGGCCCATGTCCATGGCCCATGGGTGTCGTCGTTGAGGAGCTGCTCGAGTTGGAGTCCGTTGGCCCATCATAGTCAACCACCATTGGCATTGGCAGTTCTGTTGACGCTTCATCACAAGCGGCCGACGACGTTGTGGGAGCACCTCCTCCTCCTCCACCACCAGCGACAGTTGAGACTGTGGAGGCTCGCAAGTCCTCCTCATCCGCTTCAGAGGCCTCATTGCTGCCATCCTGCAGATTATGCACCTTCAGCAGCCTATAATAGAATCAGACAGCAACCAATTAAAACAATCTTCAAAAACACTAGTTTAGTTTAACCCACTTGAACTTGTCTAACTCGAATTCCTCTCTAACTCGAGCTGAAAACTAACTAGCTTAAGTGAAACAACTCTATAAGTCGAATATCTCCATTGCTCGAACCTTTTCTTTGGATAATGGTTAGGGAAGTTCGACTGTATTCATATTTATATTTTATACATAGATTTTCATAAAAATATTCGCCCACTTTCTTGGTTTTTTTAGTGTTTACTTAAACACTTAATTCACAAAAAGGTTATATTTTTTATTTTAGTGTAATCCTATGAAAAAAAAAAAGTGGGGAACAAGCTTCTGACTATAGAATATCCGTTACTAACTTAAATAAATTTTAAAAATTTTTAATGGCATGCTTTGAGGCATTTGCATTGCTTAAAAACTTTTATCAGCCATTACCACCTTTCTATTTATCCGATCTTGTTACGATTTCGTATGACGTTAAGTAATACTATTATTACTATTGTTAGCGCTAATTAGTAGAAAAAAAACCTAATATCTTGAGAGCCGGAAAGGGGAGTGGCAACAATTTGAAACAAACTTCATCTGCGTGGGGTTTACAGAAGTCTGTGTTTGCCGCTTTATTGGCCTGTAAAATTGCTGCCTTTCCTGATCCTCGAATCCCGAGTAGATCCTAAAGTTGTTCCCCAAATATGAATGCTCGTCCCACGTTGATTATCCAGTTGAAACAGAAACAATTTGCTTGTATAACTATTTGACGTTTATTCTCTTCTGTAACTCTTTTGGAAATGACTTTATATGATTTCCAAATTTACATTGGTAGATACAATAATTACAGGAGGAAGAGTAACGGCGTTGCCAGACTATTGAACTACTCATAGATCTAGTTCTCTCGAATACTTAACATAGATATTGAGGAACGGTGAACTGAACCTGTCCGCGAACAGTCTGTGTGCCAAATGTGGTTGCTTTAGCTGTTGATGCTGATCAAGAATATCTATACTTCATAGCAGGGGTGCACATTTGTTTTTGTTTTGCACATAGGATATGGGAAGTGTGTGGGAATATACATTGGTAAGCTTCTAGCGCACATTGCAAATTACACAAACAATTTAGCAAATTCCGCTTTCCGTCAACTTTCGTTGCTGGCAAAACAAAAACAATTGTATTGCATGGTTTTGTTTTTGCTAATCCGAATGTATTTTGTTGTTGTCTTTTCGTTTTGTGTACACTGAAAATAAAAACTTCACTTCGTTGTAAAAAGTGTGACTTTTTGAAGAAGTATGTTTCTATTTTTTTTATATTGGTGCGTGCACATTCATAAGGCAGTTTTGGGCAGCCCTGCTTAATAGGGTCGGAGATGCTTTCTTGTCCCTGTTACATACATTGCAACGAATATAAAATCCCCTTTTACTTACTTTTTAAGAAATGGGTATAATAATAAAAAAATATCAAAGACACGAGGAAAAATAAGGAAACATTTAATTATAAAATTAAACTTTAAAAAATTATTCTGCAGAGTGAAAAGTCTGTCAGCGATGCGTAACACTACTGACGAAAGCAGCACGAAGGGTGCAATACATACAGGAATAATGAAAAGCTTCTATGACTGTCCGATCAGGTCGAGTTATATACCGATCGAAGGGTATAGTTTCAACTAACAAAAGAGCATACTAAAACTTTTGGAAACTCACCCGGTTCGCGAGATAAACAGGTGTAAGTGGGAGGGGCTTACTTTAAACGATCAAAAACACGAGTCGAATGACACTTTAATCATCACAGTCCGGTTCAAAATATAATTAAATATAATTGAAAAATACTAATATTTAAAATATTAATATTGAACATATAATTAAAAAAAAAAAAAGCATAAATGTTTGAATGTGCAGATATTCCCTATCAAAAGTCTAGACTCTAGAAACATAGTCTCAATCTTATTGACCCACCCTCGTAATTGCTCTCTTACCTCTTGCGATAGTTCTTGACGAACTCGGCCTTTTGGGACTTGGTGCTGTCCGGTGGCTTCATCAGGAGATTGGCAAAGTAGCGGCACAGCTTGCAAACAGCGGTGCCGACGCCAAGCTGCACGGGAATGCCCATCTCGGCGAGGGCCTTCTCCAAGCGATCAGTGTCCTGCTGGGAGTGGGAATGGGAGTGAGTGAGACAGGGATACAAATTGAAACATGAAGGAGATCAATTCAAATCACTACTGATGCTTACTGAGGTTATATGGTACATGTGATTCTTGCCCAGACGACGCTTGCACAGGACGCAACCGGAGGATTGGATGACTGTGTTGTAGTGCGGTTCGCAGAGCCAAACGTTTGAGGTGCCCACTGGTATCTCGAAGTTGAGGAGACACTTCTTCACACTCTTGCGGACGCACTTGCGCCGCAGAGAATGACTGGCACCGTCCGCGCAATCTTTGACGGCACAAACACGTTGAGCCGTCGTCCCGGATCCGGATCCGGACCCGGACACGACACCAGACGATGTCGTCGCAAATTCACCATCTCTGCCAGCATCGCCGCCAAAATGTTTATCCATGCTATTCCCGGCGTTGTTGTTGTTGCTGGATTCCAAGTGTCCCGGAGCAGAGATACGCTTCTTGTAGGAGGGGGCATTGGCACGGCGATCCACATGACGAAAGCAGGCATCGCACAGGCAATTATCCACCGTCAGCTTCTCCTCATCTACAGTGAACAAGAAAAAGTCGTAATTAGAAATGCGCACATCTTTTGAGGGGTTATTTAAAGTGACGACGTGGCACACACTTGCTAAAATCTTCTGCTGACGCTCCACGGATTTGATCTGGCCCACATGGCACGGTGTGTCGTATAAGCCAAACTTGCCGCTGCAATAATAGCACTGATCCTCGCACAGGCGGCCCGGATGGAACTTGAAGGAGGATGCCTTCTCTGGAATGAGTATCTTCTCCTTCTCGTCCTTCTTCACCATCTGATAGAAGCCGTGATCCAGTTGGCCGCCATGTCCCTCAGAATGTGATGAATCTAATTGCAGTAAACAATAATTGCAAGACTCTTGTATTTAGTCAGATTGATTGAAACATCCTATTCCGATATTATTTAAATTAGATCTCGAAAAGACTGCATATTATGATTTCCTTATGATTTCAAATATTATATAATTTATACTTTCTGATTCTGTCTGGCATTATTTCGATTCAACTCCATATTATATTTACATATTCAAAAAGTTTTTCAGCTCTATACAAATTAGATCTACCTCTGAAATATTATGCAAGACAAATTTTTTAAATATCTTTGGATATTTATATTCTTTTGTAACAATTTTATATTCTAAAGCAGGGATTAAAACCCTAACCGAAACCGTAACCAAAAAAAATGTTCATTTGACCGAAGCCTTAAAATCGAGACTCTGTAAACCGATATAACCGTTTGATTTATAATGGATAATTTCGGTGTTTTATACATATGCATGTCTTGCTTGCGATCTCTGATATTTTGCTATTAGTTTTGAATTTTAGTTTGGATTTGAACTTTTTTTTAAGTTTAATTTTGAATTTTTATTTGTGATATTCAAATTCGAATTTCAAAATGTAACCAAACTACATTAATCTGAAGAATATGTGAAATGAATGTGTGAATGTTATTGAAAACCGATATTGGTTTAGGTTTTAATCCCTGTTCTAAAGTAAATTGGTAGAGCAAAGCATCTTGAACAGTTAAAGGCTCGCAATAATGCGATATAGTATGTATCTCATATATACAATATAAATATATTTTCAAGTCCATAAAATTTGGTTATTGGAAACTCAACAAGAACTCTAACAACATTTCAATTGAACATATTTATATGTGGTAGATGTGATAAATTAAAGGATTTAGGCCCATCAATGTTTAGTTAATACCAAGGATAATTAACTGAATAATTTCTTTAGTCCATTGTCAAATGTATGTTATGTGTATTTCAGTTTATATTTAACCAAACATTGAGAAATAGGCCTAAAAGCTGTCTAAAGCTTATGAGAGCAGGATGGGAAGGAGGAATGGGAGTGAAAGTGGGACAAAATTGATGGAGCAACAAAAGCAAACAAAACATAACAAAACAACAAAATCAACATCCAACTTTAAACACACCCAGGCAATTTCTGGTCGCGTTGTTTTGTTGGTTGTGCTGCTGTTGCTGTTGGTGTTGCGCCAACTGTTGCTGTTTCTGGCTGCTGTTGTTGTTGCTGTTGCTGCTGTTGTTGTGGTTAGTAAAACTAAAACGGTTATTTGTCTTTCGGCCATGGCCAGTGTTACCCGAATTCAAATTGGATTTGGTTTTCGTCGCACCTTCGTTCTGTAAATGAATTAAACAAGTCATTGATTAGTTCATCTTGTCCAGCTTAGAATTATTCAGCTTGTTGTGTTGCTTACCTCATTCTGTATGGTGTAGTACGAGTCCTCGGCACCATGGGCACCATGCTGATCGGCAGCACGGTCTGCTGCACCATGACCACGTGCGCGTCCCTTTTGGAATGTCATCTTGAGCGATTGGCGACGCACACCGTGCGCCGAGCTGCTGCCTCCACTGCCACCTGCACCTGCACCACCGATGCCACCACCCTTGCGGGTTGCACTCCCCATCCCCATGTTCGAGGTAGCCACTCCGGCGCCGGCCGCATGACCGCCATGGATGACAGTTCCGGTGGGCACACCACTGGCACCACCGGTACCGCCGTTGCTGCTCCGATTCAGCTTGATGACGGTCTTGAGGGTGCCACTGGACTCAATGACACCACTGCCACTGCCACCTTTGGCAGCTGATCTCTTGCCACTGTGCTGCTGCTGGTGCTGCTGTTGCATCTGCTGCTGATGCACGGCACGAGTGTGCGCCTCCTGGATGTACTCCTGTCGCAGCTGCTCGGCTGCCTGGTGGGTCAGCAGGCCAAGATTCTGCAAGTGGAACTCTTTTTGGCGTCGAAGCTCCTCTTCTTGGATATCCTGAAACTGAGGCTTCAGCTTGGCATTCCCATTCCCATTCCCATTGCCGTTGCCTTCAGTTTTGGGCAAAGTCATCTTCTGCTCGGCGGCAATGGCAGCCAATGGTTTCTCATCCTGATCCTCCTGGTTCCTCTGCTCCTCCTTGACACATTGCAGTTTGGCGGCAGCAACGTTGTCTTCAGCCTTAATGTCCATCTCGGCCAGCTCGATGTCCATCGCTGACGAATCATCACTAGCAGCGGCGACGGCGACGGCAACAGCGATTTCATCCGATGTCGATGTGGTGGACACGTTCTCCTTGTTCTCCTCTGGATATTCGGTGCAGACCTCATTTAGGATTTGCACCTTCGTGTCGTCCTCGTCCTCAACCTCGTCATCGTCATCGGCTTGGGCATTGGCTTCAGCTTCCTGCTCTTCGGTAAGTGGTTCCACCTCCAAAGCGAGCACCATTTCATTGCCATCTTCTGTCGTCAGTTTCTTTGTTGATTCCTGCTCCTCCTCCTCCTCCTCCTCCTGCTCATGCATCTCTTTCTCTTTCTGTTTCTGTTTCTGATCCTCATCCTCCGCCTGACCACATTCAATCTCTGCCAGCTGCTGCGGCTCTTCCTGGCTCTGTTTGCTGGCGCTTAGCGCATTGCCACTGGCATCCACCACGCCCTCCTTGGCCAGCTGCTCCATAATCTCACTCTCAAAGTCATCATAGTCGTCAACCACAGTCTTGGATTGCAGCTCAGTCTCGCCATTAAGCTCACCCGGTGACCCTAATGACTCCTCAACTGCTGCATTTGCTTCGGATACTTCAACTGCTTCCTCTGCGGCCTTCGGTGCACTTAGATCCAGATCCACCTCATCGCCACTCTCGTCGACACGCAGTTCTCCCATGCCCGTTGAGTAGGAGTCATCGAGTTTCGTCGTCTCCACATCACCACCGTCCATTTCAATCTCAATTTCAACATCTGCGGCAACATCCGTCTCCGTCTCCGCGTCAACTGCCGTCGTCGTGGTCTGTCCCTCAGTCGCAATTTGGACAATCTCGCCCAGCTCTGGATCTTTTTCAATGCCCAAATTGTTGGCCAAAAACTCGGGCTTCTTGTAGAACTGCTTAACGCTAATGGCGCTAACGCCCTCGCTAACCATCTCCGGGCTCAGCGAGGGTGCCTTACCAGCCTCATTCGATTCGGTTCCTCCCTCTGTCTCGGCCTCTCTCAGCTCACCCTCAGAGGCGGTACCCTTCACAGCCTCAGCCGCAGTCTCAGCCTCATCAGCGACCTGGTCAAGCAGATCCCCAGAAGGCTTGCATGCATCCGTATCTGTATCGACCGTGAGCGGCTCAATGCCATTCAAGGAGGCTGCGCTGGTGGAAGCATGTGCATCCTCGGCCGAGTCGACAGGTTGTTCAACAGTTTCTGGCTCGGGATCTGTTACTTGTGGCTCTTCGAACTCGGGCGTCAGTTTCTCCTGCTTGATCTCCACCGCGGCCAGCAGCAAATCTTCAATGGAAGAGGAGGCCAGGCTATCCTTGGAGTCCTCATCGCCAGCAGCGCCACCCTGCGAACTGGCCGATGTCGCCTTGGCGACCAATAGACTCCGATTGGCAGAGCCAACACGTCGCCGCTTGGACACTGTCGGCTCCGTCGGCGTCGCAGCCAGCAGTCCCGGCGATCCCGCCTTGCTGTGACGTGTGGCCCGGGTGCTGGTTGTCGTTGTGCTGCCGCTGGCGGTGTTGTTGCTGGTCGAGGAGGGCGTCGTCTTTGTCTGAGGTCTGCCTCGTCCGCGCCTGTTGCCTGATTGTGTTGTGGGCGTGACAGCTGCTCCCGCTGGCGAGGCCAAGCTGGCGACTGTGACTTGGTCCTCGCCATCGGGCAGTTCTAGCTTGATACCATCCGATGACTTGGCCGGCGTCGACTCATCGGCGCCCAGGGAGGCAATGCTTGACTCATGATCATCCTCCTCCTCTACCTTGACCTCCACCTTGCCGTATTTCAGTCCCAGTTCGGCATCATCGTCGGATCGCTTGCGTTTCAAAACCTCCTTGGGATCCGGGGGCGCTGGCCTTTTCCGTCGCCCACGGGCGGGCAGTTGTGGTTCATTGTTGACCGTCGATGACTGACGCCGATTGCGGGTGACGCGCGTGTTGTTGTTGTTGTTGGCCAACGCGAGCTCCTGGGCGTGCGCTTTGCGAGTAACACGATTGCACGTTATTGGTTGGAGAATCGGTGTTGGGGTTGGGATTGGGCTTGGAGCTGGAGCTGAAGCTGGAGCTGAAGCTGGTATTGGCGTTGGTGTTCTTTCCTTTTCCTTTTCCTTCTCCTTGTCCTTATCTTTTTCTTTAGAGTCCTTTAAGTCCTTATCTCTGTCCGTTGGATTTACATCCAGCGTTGACTTGACATTGTCTTTTGTGTCTTTCGTATCCTTCGTATCCTTTTGGTCTTTTACATACTGTTCTGATAGAATTGCAATTGTTTCTTCGGAATCCATTTCAATAGTTCCGTCTTTAACGTTCAATTCCTCAAGCTGCTTAGCGGCTGCTTCCTTGACCTCTTTCAGATCCTTAATGGACTTGCGGCCACGTATTAATAACTGACGATCGACGGAGCTCTTTCTTTGGCTGCCTTGGCCTTGGCCCTGGCCACTGCCTTGGCTGCCACTCGGTAGCTCATCTCCATCGCTGACCACGCCCCCGCCACCGCCTCCAGAAGAGCTGTTGAGCAGCAACAGCGGCGATGAATGCCGCGTGACACGAAGATTCTTTGCCACACTCGAGGTATCACTGTGCGTCTTTCGTGGCGAGCCGCATTCGGTTACTAATAATGGGGAAGGAAGCGGACATGATTTTTCACCATCTTTGCCAGTTTCTCGATGTTTATCTGCATCCTGTTCGGCCTCATCAGATGCAGTTGCTCCAGTTACCTCTACCTTCTCGGATGTGGCCTCGTCACCTGGGGACGTTTCAATTTCTGGCGTAGGTGAGGCCACATTATTGTTATCAGGCTTTGCTCCTGCTCGTGTTCCTTCCGCATCTGCTTCAGCGGCTGCTCCTGCTCCTGTTGTTGTTGCTGTTAGTGCTACTGTCCCTGGCTTGCGCGCCGACATCCTCGAGCCGTCACCGGGCAAAGCTTGTGACGCTGCTGTCGACGATGTCGACGCTCCTATTTTGACGCTTTCGATTCACTCGCCAGTGGATCCAGCTCCTGTTGCTGCTGCTTGCGGTCAGCGTGAAAGTAACAAATCTCTAGCTGCACTTGTAAACACTTGGAGTCGTTGTGATTTGGTCCCATTTGTTGACTACCTGCGAATTATGCAAAACAAAATAAGTAATAATGTATTGCACAACTCGCTTTAAATTAATTTACGAATATGTTCATTAAATGTTCAGAAATGCTCGTTTAATTCAGTATCCCAATAATCTAAACATAAATCAATCTTAAACCTACACTGTATTATTTGATAAGAATTTAGCATAAATTAAATAAATTGTAGTTTTCCACTGAACGTAGCTCAAATAGTTTCATTACAGATTGGATGGTATCACGTATACGTCATGTGAAATTCATTGTCAATGGAACGCAGTCAAAAGGAACACGAACAGCAAGAGAATGACAAAGAGAAAATAAGGATAAGTGGAAAGCAAGGATCGTAGATCGGTCTGTCGCTTGCTTCCCGTTAAAATCGCTGTCCCCCGCTCCCCCTCCTACCTCTTCACGATGGTAGCCAAAAATCAAAACGAGTTTGAAAGCAACAGCCGAGTAGTTTGTCGTAGCAGCTGGGCGAGATGAAAATACAACACTAACTACTGAGAGAGAAGCGTCAGAGCGGCTTATAACGCCATTCAAATATTGAGCGCACAGAATATAAAGCCGAGAGAGCGAGAGAGACAAAGGCAGAAACAAACTTGAAGCGTCGTTGCTAACGGCGACTGCGGCGGCTAAGAGAGCGAGAACACATGGCGATTAATTACCACACGTAAAATGAAAGACAAACCGAATTTTGTTTGGAGCACAGCCGCCTGGCTGAGGCCGATCCTGTCAATTTATTGTTGTTGCGAGCGTTGCGACGACGCGCGTGCAAAATGACAGGCGCCATTTTTGCGTTGCCTATCAACAGAGAGTGAGAACACACAAAGGCATCGCGAGCTGAGAGAGACACCGAGAGAGTAACATAATTCGCTATAATAATGGCAATAGCAACTCGACCTTCGCCTGGTCTATCTATGCGATTCTTCGACTGCAATTGCAGCACAACAGGAGAAAATCGGACTTCATTTCCCACTTCCATTTCCATTTCCACTTACACATGCACAAAGCACAAAACGGATTTAATGACACTGATACACACACACAAACAAACTCTTCTCACAAATTGCACACACACTAGCGCAAGCACTTCGCTGCTCACCGTAAAATAATGACAAGACGAAGCCGCCACCACCCTCTGCAACGAAGGCGGTGGAAACAGACACACAAATGACAGCGACAACAAACAGCGAATAAAGGAAATAAAAGCAAATCGCAAATAACAAAATCAAAATGAAGTCCACACAAAATAGAAAAATTGTTGACACATACACACATGCAGCAAAGGCTCAACAGTGAGTATGCAAAAAGAAAAACGAAAAATACGAATTGAATTGAACTGAAATGAAATGCAGTTGTAAACACTTACAAGCACACGCGCACGTAGCAACAGAAGTCCCGGGGCATTTGCACTATTTGTCTGTGTGTTCACTATTTATTTGTTTGTTTGTTTTGTTGCTTGCTAAATGACGACACTTACTTTCTATTGCTTTAAAATAAAACAAGACTCGTTTAATTTTGTTTAAAACTTTGCTCCGTTTTATCAAATCTGGCTTCTAGAGTTGTGTTCCGTTCGGACTAAGTTCGATTGAACATCAAAGTGAACGAACGAACTAAATCCCTGATTATAGGTCTTATAGTTCAGTTGTTTAGTTCGTTTGTTGAATAGTTCGTTCGAGTCCACGATAGTATCGATATATCGAACTTTTCCTCAAATTTTACACTATCGATGTTTCGAGTTCGATAGACGATAGCCTACGTTTTGCATCTCTGTTTTCGGCGCAAATTTAATACCAAAAACAAGGTGGCAACCAACTCAATCTGGAAAAAAAAACATCGATAGAAAATTGGTCCCATGTCATTTCTCTAATAAAATTATTAATTTTAAAAAAATTATTAAAAAATTTGTAAGTGCAAATTGAAAAAAGCAAGAACGTAAAAAGTTTTGTAAATTCATAGTTAATTTTAAAATTGGATTGGGAAACGTCAGCCTTTGCGTTGTGAAGAAATTAACAAATTAGTAAAATATTCTAAAAAATAAATTATAAAAATTTAAAAAAAATATAAGAAATCCTCCTGTGAAAGTTTCAAAGCTCTAGCTTCAATATTTATTGTGAAAAAATAAAATGTAAACATTTAACTCTTTTCTGAAAAGAGTTAAATTCGGTCAATTTGAACCTTCTGCCAAGGCTGCCACCTTTTTTTTTGGCTGCCACTTTGTTTTTACCGTTAAATTTGAAGAGTCGAGATGAGATAAGTTTGATTTGTTGATATAATTATTTGATGGTGTGTGTCTTGGTCTTGAGTTACTGCATTGCTACAGGTGAAGGAGCATGCCAGTTGGTTAAACACTTTCATTTTATAAAGTACATTTTTTAATATTTTCTATGTAAAAATTGAGACTGGATTCGTTGAAAATGTATTAGAAATAAATGAATACCGATGCATTAAAGGCGAGAAACTAGATTATTTTTAGGAGTTTTATATTGAAAGCATAATAACAAGAGTTAAACATACAAATTTGTGCTTCAACTGAATTCATATTCGCTTTTTATTTTAACTGTCACAATTCAAATTCAAATCCAAAATTAGTGGTGAAAATTTACACACTCACTTTGGTCACACTACAAATCATGTTAAGCGCCTTATCATAATTTTGAATTTCGAAGAATCGGAAACAATTGTAACACTTCTTTCGTTTATGACATTGGTCGGTTAATAATAAACCAAGCTAGTATTTCTTAAGTTCGATGTAATTACAAAAGAAGCCAAAAATCACACCATTAAGGAAGATCAGGTAAGAGGCTGTTGTTGTTGTGAAGGTTTGATTTTATGTAGATGTAAACCGCCAAAGTCCAAGGACGAGCATCGAAGCTGAGTTAGACAAAATTGCGACAGACACGCCAGCAGGTGGCTAGGTGAAACTGGAACTGAAAGTGCCGCAAGAACGAGGCACAAATGATTCCACTAAAAAGTCACCTGCCGCAAGTGCCACAAATTTAGCGAATACCACTTTAGGGTGCACCATTTGAGATTTTAATTGTGTGTCGTTGATTGAAGTCATTTAACAAGATAATTTTTAATTTTGTTTTTGTTTAGGTTTAGGTTGAATTGATGCTGCATATTTGCCAATGTTTTTGTTTAGTGTTTTTTTGCTCTTGTGGAAAGTTTACAATTGCAGTTTTCTTTTAATTATGCATAAAGAATTTTTGTTTGCGAATGATTTGCCATGTACGCACACATGCAAATACTTTAATGTGTGTGTGTACATAAACAGCTCTTACACACACCGAAACATATGAGAGGCACATTCGCGCACATACACGAGCACACACACTCACACACACAACAGGCAGACAGCCACAACGACGATACTTACTTAATTCTCTTTTCTTTTTTTTCAGAGTCGCCTTCGCATCATTTGCGAATTTTCCGCATTTATTGTTATTCAATTGAACCGAAATCAATTCGAATTTCCATTAGAATTCAAAGTCAGTGGAAACGCGGTCAGTTTTACATACGAATGTACAAAAAAACTGCACAAGCCAAAGCAGAGAAAAACAAAAAAAAAATAATAATAATAAAATAAAATGCAGAACTCGAACCGACAGAGTTGTGAACGCAAACACGGTACGAAGTGAAATAACAAGGCAAAATGGCAGCGGACAACTTGTCAAAGAGAGCGAGAGCGAGAGAGTCCAAGAGAACAAGAGAGCGTCACAGCGGCGAAATATGTATTCGCCGCTGACTCTGACTCGACCACATGCAAGTGCTATCTCCGAGATACTTTTATGCTCTACTTTAAAAACGCAACACAGTTATTTGTATAAAAGGATACGAAAACTGTATTGAAATATTTGATCAATTTTCCACAGTTCACAATTATTATAGTCCGTACTTGGACAATGTATACATACATACATATGTATGTATGTACCTCAAAACATATTTCGCATTAAAGTCATTTTTGACAACTGAAATGTTTTGCAGCCTAAAGGGTTTGTCGCATTGATAAACACATATGATCATTTATTAAAACATTATGTTTTATGAGTGTAGGGTACCGCACGAGTCGACTTATCGCGCCGCCATATGCACGAACTTCGCTTACTTGTTTTTGTTTTTGTTGCCGCTCGACAGCTACTGCAAGGACTATACGAGTAGCGAAAAGCGAATGCTTCGTCTTCGGCTGGGGGTAGCAATAAAACTGAACTAAAGTCTTTCAAGCAGCTTATGGAACACAATATATTTTGTTGTGCTTCGATTCGCCTAATGTGGCTGCTGATTTTTCGCTTTGCTTTTTCGTATGCAAATTCATTTATTCATATCGCTTTTGTCGCTGATTTTCTTCGTCTGTTGCTGCTGCGTCTGTCGCTTGCTCTCTTTTTTTGTTGTTTTTTTTCTTTTGTGTTTTTGTTGCTTTATCGGAAGTGAAAGAGGAAACGGATTTCTTTTCAAATATGGCGAAAATGGCAAAGTCCCGATGTCCAGTAGGTTGAATATTCGCATAAAAAGAATAACAATTAGCGCAATCTAAACCTGTGTACATATGTATATGTATATTTCAATATGTTTTATTTTAGGTGTTGGTATTGGTGCGAGTAGACGAAAGCACGACTGAAAAGGGCGACGTTATTCTTTCGCTCTCGATTTGAATTGTATTATTGTGAGTAAAGTGGACAGTCCTGAAAGTGGCAGACAAAGTCCTGTATTCATTTGCAATGCATACGTATGTGTGTGTGTGTGTATGTAATTGGGTTAGAGAAAAACTTAACGGCCTAGAATAATAATTCATCGTAATTGGATATATAAAAAACGGACAGAAGGAAAATCAATAGACCAATGACAGTGTGTTAACAAACGTATTTGTATGCAACATTTATGTGTATGTGTGTGTGTGCGCCTTTAACTATGTCAAGGTCACAAGGATGCATCAAATTAGGACACAATAATTATTCTCTGCACTTGCCTTATTTAATTTGTCATAACTTAAATTAGTTAATACTTAAAATTAATTATAGCAAAGCTTCTGTTTTCCAAAAATTCTTTAAAATCCTTATATGTCTTATATACATATGTACGTATTTATGTATGTACATATGTATCATTTTCAGCTCTTCCTTAATTAAAATAAATAAACTAATAAATAATAAAAAGTGATTTGATAACAATGAATCCTAAAAGATGGGACAATTTATAGGTTTCTTTTATTACTATTCAATTATTAAATTGTTTATTAATTATCCATTAATTTAAACTTTTTACATTTGACATACATTATGAAAATATGTAGAAGTGAGTTTACATACGTACACATGTATGTAATTTCATGTAAAAACTTTGTGCACTCTGGCAGCCACATTTATGTTTGTATGTATGTTCATACATATGTGCATTCATACAACTTACGTTCACAGACACTGTATTTAGATGTGAGTGTATGTATGTATGTATGTATGTAAGCGCTAAAGGCAATACAAATTGGAAAACGCAATGGCCGACAAACGCCACGCAGCTACGAATATCAGCCATGAATCTCAAGGCAAAGCAGAAGCGACGATAAACATACATGCATACACATGTATGTACATAGATACGAATACGAATATCAGTGTGCAGGCATAGTGCATAACAATAAACGGATGAAAAACGAAAAGAAAACTTCCGGCAAAGCTCAAGCTCATTGCGAATTGGTGAAAAACACACACACATACATATGTATGCATGTATGTATGTACGTATGTCGAGTATTCGCCCAAAACCAAGAGAAACCAAACCCATATTCATTCATTCATACATACAAGTGTGCATGAAAACCCACGTGAATCAGAGAGGGAGAATCGTTAAGAACAGGAGAGAGCTGGAGAGCGAGAGAGATAGAGAGAGAGAGAGAGAGCAATGATCGCGATTGCGAGATTTTTGCGGCGAATTCGGAGAGTTTTCTTAGGCATTGTTGTTGCTTCATTTTCTTTAGCTTCACCATGAGAAAAGCCAAATGTCTTTGTATATTGTATATGTATATTTGATATATATACATACATATATATATACATACGTTGTATGCGTATACACTGCATATGTATGTGTGCATGGCTACGAACTGTCGTGCTCTTTTTTATCTCCGTTTCTCTCTTCGGCTGTTGTTCATCCGACATGTCAGCGTCATTTTTACGCCATATTGGATTCTTTCAAAGCGCCATTGACTTTTTTCTATTGCTTTATTACCACCCTTGAAACTAAGATGAGGCATAATTATGTCATGCATTTGATAGTTCACAATACGAATTATATGTTTTAAGGCAGAAATTGGACATAAAAGCATTTCTAAAGCCAAAAAATTGAATTGAAAACCATGGCCATTTAACAACATTAATTGGCAAAACTGAGCGTTGCCAGAACATTGTATGGCAGCCCTCTCAGCTGTTTTCACAATACTATTGGCAGCTCTGTGCAGGAACAGGGCTGGCGCAACACCGGCAAAAGCAAAAGAATATACAAATATTGAGGAAAAACAATTAAATCAAAAGAGAAATGCTGCGGTTGAGATCAATTCTTTTTGTGTTTGCCTTTATATTTGGCTGCACTGCTGAACATGTGAGTAACTACATGGAAATTATCCAAATTCAGAGCAGAATAATAATAATAATAATAATTGTTGTTGTTGTAGGAAACGTCAATGTTACCGGAGGCTTATGTGGATGCCGCTCAGCGGTCAACGCACACAAACAACTGGGCGGTGCTGGTGGACGCATCCCGTTTCTGGTTCAACTACCGACATGTGGCCAACGTTCTGTCCATTTACCGGTCCGTGAAGCGCCTGGGCATTCCCGACTCGCAAATCATTCTAATGATTGCCGACGATATGGCATGCAATGCGCGCAATCCGCGTCCGGGCCAGGTGTACAATAATGCGAACCAGCACATCAATGTGTACGGCGATGACGTTGAGGTCGATTACCGCGGCTACGAGGTGACCGTGGAGAACTTTGTACGCCTGCTGACGGGACGCACACAAAATGGTACCGCACGCTCCAAGAAACTGCTCTCGGATGCTGGCAGCAATGTGCTCATCTATTTGACTGGGCACGGTGGCGATGGTTTCCTTAAATTTCAGGATTCGGAGGAGATAACCAGTCAGGAACTAGCCGATGGAATACAGCAAATGTGGGAAAAGAAACGGTATGAGATTGCTTGGATATCTCTTCAATTCAGTATTAAATTCGAACCGTCATGTTATTTGTAGATATAACGAGCTCTTCTTCATGGTGGACACTTGCCAGGCAGCGTCGCTCTATGAGAAGTTCACATCGCCCAATGTGCTGGCGGTTGCCAGTAGTCTGGTCGGCGAGGATTCACTATCCGTGGGTTGAGTTCATCCGAGTCTCTCGCCCCGTTGCTAACAGCCTGTCTCCCATTGTTCTCTTTGCAGCATCACGTGGATCCTTCCATTGGAGTATATATGATCGATCGCTACACTTACTACGCCTTGGAGTTTCTAGAGAAGGTCCAGCCGTTTAGCAAGCGCACAATTGGCGAATTTGTAAGCAAGCAAATTGTGCGATTCACTTGTGTTATGAATTACTTTTATTTTGTATTTACCATACAGCTGCAAGTATGTCCCAAGCGGGTGTGCATATCAACTGTGGGCGTCCGCAAGGACCTGTATCGACGCGACCCGCACAAGGTGCCCATTACGGACTTCTTTGGCGCCATTCGACCCACACGCGTGTCCACGGATCGGATCAATGTTACGCTGGCTAACGAAGAGTAAGTTGAGTCTACAATATGGTGTAGAAAATGTACACACTATATGATATGTAATATGATCAATATATTTGCAGGGATTTTATTAACGATTTCACCAATGTCGGACCAAAGAAACAATTCAAGATCAGAATGGAAGCGCAGTTTACAGCGGAAATTCTAAAATGAATGAATGATGTGATTAAACATTCCAATTGCCATGTAGATCAAGCTGAGGATACGATCGACCATGAAAGTAAAATCAAATGTTATACACATTGTATGTGATAATATTAACTTTATTCGTAAATACATTTCATTTCATTTCATTAATTTATTATATTAATATTATTATTAATACATGTGTAATTAAATTTATGTGTGTGATCTCGAATCGTGCTTCAAAATTCTCAATTATGGGCTTAGTTCGTTTCACCAGTTATTTATCTTTTCTTTTTTTTTTTTTTGTTTTATGCTTTTCGTGATTTTTATTTCTTTTGCTTCATTTTCTAAAATTATATTTGGTTTTCTATCATATTATTTTCATTGATTTTGCTCAATGTAATTACATCAAATATATGTTAAATTATACTTTGGTTTTCTTTTTTTTTCCACTATCAAACGCTCATTAATCCATCAAGTAACATTCATATCAAATCCCAAAAATAAACAAAAAACAATAAATACATATGTATGATGTGTTGTATACTTATATAAAAGGTATGAGCCAGTTCAAGCCTTTGGACAACACTCATACAGCAAGTAGAATCCATCGAGTTCACGAAAAAACAGTATTAATATATAATTCATTTATTTTCTTTTTGTTTTTAATTTGGGGTTTCAATCATTCTTTCTTCCCCTTGCTAATTGGGTATACACAAAAAATTTTAAAAGAGTAACAATGACATTTCTTGATCTGTTAGCTGCCTGAATGTATCCATCCAGAAATCGTCCAGAAATTGTACAGGACGACGATTACTCTTTAACGTATGGAAGGATCTACATTGTTGTTATTTATAATTTTTCGCATTAATTTATTTCAATTTTATTGTTGTCATTGTGAAATGAAATTGAAAAAATGCCCGATAATATCAATTATACATACATACTATATAATATAAAGTACATACATACATATATGTGTTTCATTAGATTTTTATTGCATCAGTCCCATTGTTTGAGTTTTAGGTTTATCGATTATCTATTATTATGTAAGTATTAAGGGATTTGTTCTCAAGATCGAGTTAAGCACCATAAAAAGTTGTTACCCCACTTGCAACTGGCATTCTAATTATCATTCTCATTCTCATTACACATTACACATTACACGCTATTTAGAGGGCCTGACTCGAATCTGACCTGAACTAACTGATTAGTTAGTTCTTGATTCCTTTTATATCTAAGCGGTATTTGTTTTGTTTTTGGATTGAGCATCGAAACATGCATGTATCTCTATTCCATTTTCTGTTCTGTATATATCGCATACTGCATATCAAATATCATCGTGGTTCAGTGAGTTATATTTACTAATGATCATCTACATTTTGGTGTATGTGTATGGTTATGGAATCAATTTCTTACTAAGTACGTCTGTCTCTAGTGTAAGTGTAAGTGTAAGTGTAAGTGTCTGTGTCTGTTCGTGACTCATTAAAATTAGCTAACTAAAAGATACGAATAATGCCAGGATAATGCAATATGGCTGCGATTCTGAGGTGCATTCCAGAAGGATATCAAAGAAGTTTAACTACAAAATCATATGTTATTTTGTTACATACTTGTTCAAGTTACTTTCTATTTACAAAGACAATAGAACATTCGGTAATAATATAAGATGGACAGGATTAGGCAAGTGAGTAAGAGTAAGATTAGGATTGAGATTAAATTAGCTGGTGCATTGTCAGTGCAAGTCTTTTCGCATCTTGCTTGTGGTAGTATTGTTATATGTTATATGAAATATGGAATATGGTATATGGTATATCGGAATATAGCTGGGCGCTAACCTATTATCAGGGAGGGTTTGTCCTTCTTGTCTCTGGGGACACTTCTAGCTCAAATGCAATGAAATACAATTACAATTTAATGCCTATCACATATTTGATAACACGCAGTGCAAAAATATGGTATCATCATCATTTATCATTATCTCCATTGTGATTTTTCTCTTCTCTTCATTTTTCTTTGCTTTTTTTTATTTGATTCATATTGTATCCAGATGCATATGTATGTCTCTTCTATGTCTTACAAAAGATGCTAGAGCGTTATATCAATGGTATGGTATTTACTATATTTATATATATTCAAACATGTACAATATATATTAGAGTGAGTCAATTTTTTCGATTTCAAGCCGTTGTCAAAATAGTAATCTACGACGAATTCTAAGAAGATTTGATAAGTTTTGGCTTTTCATACGATTTGCCATATTTCACGCTAAAAATCGAAAGCTCCATTTTGAGTTAAGACCCATGTTTTCTTTTGGGCAAATCTTCTTAGAATTCGTCGTAGATTACGTTGCTGACAACCGCTTGAAATCGCAAAAATGTATTTTTGCTCCATACAAATTGACTCACTCTAATATATATGCTTACTTTTTTTATTTGATTTTTTAAGATTTTCGCTTTAATTGTAATGCAATAACACATATCCTTACGTGTCCTTGTGTACTTATGTATTTTATGCTGGGTTCTTTATACGTACTTTTATTAATATTAATCTTTTCTTTTTTCTGTAAAAAAAAACCCTACTGAAAATCTTGAAAACAACTTGAAGGCAATTTTATGTCAGACTCTTGCTTTAAACTATTCTTAGCATTTTCTTAGCTATATAGATGACGCATTATGGTTTCTTTTACATCCTTCTTTTGTCTATGTGTCTCTTCTACTATGTATATATGTATGTATCTGTGTATGTGTGTGTGACAGTATGGGTGTGGCAGTAAGATAGCAAATGGCTTGGATTGGGACTGGAACTGTGTTTAAGAAGATTTTCAATTTTCTAGGTAATTGTGTCCACCACATTGTCTTCAAAATCATATACTTTTGTAAATCTTTTTTATGCTTATCAAAAATAATGTATTTGATCCTCAAACAAATGATGATATGATTTTTCAAAAGTGTGCGGGCTGTGGAAATTATACCTTTCCTTTTCTGCATTAAAAGATCTATGAAACCGTCCTTCATTTCATGGCAAAGCGAACATTTTTCATTCTGTTTTGCAGACATTAAACCAAAGTATCTTAAAAAGATTTGGAAAGCTTTTTCGATAGGCGTTATCATTGGTATCTATTACAAATATTACTGTTGCTCTGCATATAAAAAAAAACATTGAGCTTTTTGTTTACTTCAGTTTAAGATCGTCCCGTTAAAGTATGCAACACTTTTGTGCACTGAGTAAAACGCACTATACTGGAACTTTCGAAGGACGATTTCAAGCTAGGTGATTCCCCTTTTTTTTCGCTCTTTTCAAGTTAAAGTTGATGGAAAAACGGTGTCGTTAGCTTAGAGCTGTTGCTGTGGGCGAGATGGTTGAGGGAGTGGGGAGGCGACGATAAATAAAAATGAAAATATTTCAGAATTACATTTATTAAAAATGTTGTTAAAAAAAATGTATACAGACAGCAAAAAAATCAACAAAATTAATACATTTACAATAAATGGTAGTGCGACGATATCGATAACAATCGGCATCGATGAATCCCAAGTTAGGCGTTAGGGTTATCGACGACGACGCGATTTCGATAAAAAAGGATATACACATATACATATATATAAATATATATATGTATATGTATTTGTATATGCATGTGTATATGTATATATATATATATAATGTAATTTGTATGTACTATGCGTAGTTATGTTTAGTATGTATACGTATATAGGCATATACATTCAAGTACCTATATAATAATATATAATAATAATAATAATAAAAAAAAAAAATAGATTTACATATATAGTATAAATGAATAACTATAATTAGTTTAAGTGTATACACATACATACAAACATACAAACAGATGTATTGCTTGTATGCACATTCTTTCATTCTTTAATTTTATGCGTTTTTTTATTCTTATGCTTAAATGTAGTATGTGTGTGTGTGTGGGTGTGGGTGGTATGTGTGTGTGTGTGTGTGGGCTGTGTATGTGTGTGCGTGCGCGATCGTTTATCTATCAGCCAAAGACTGATAAATATAGTGTGTGTTACAGTTCATATAGTATATAGTAGATGTAAATACATACATACATATATAGTAGTATGTCTGTGTGTGTGTGTGTGTGTGTGTGTGTGTGTGTGTGTGAGGGAGTTTTTAGTGTAAATAGTTCATTAAACTAACATTACATAATATGCCATTGTAATAATTTAAAGTAGAATTTCTCTCAATTTGTTAGCTTTATCGACTATCGTTTATCGACTATCGATAAACGAACACCAGCCCAACCCCAAACTATATGTCCTGCTTCAAAATTTCACCCGTTACGCCACTGCAACAGAGCCTGCAGCCTATGTATACGTGTGTGTGTGTGTGTATATATATACGTACATGTATATATATATTGTATATATATGAATATGTATGTGTGTGTGTGTGTATAAGTGTGTGTATATGAAGCAACTGCTTCACGAATTTCTCTACAAAAAGTACTTAAAAACAAATACAGTAAAATCTAGCTACATACGACTACAATTTCTATGTATATAATATATGTATGTATGAATATATACTTTATGTGGTTGATTTTCTTTGCTTCGTTCGTTATACACAATATGCATACATACATACATATGTATATCCTATTCAGATCCGTGTGTATATATATTTAGTTATGTATATATTAATTTTTTTCTTTTTCTTTGTATATATAAAAAAAAAACTGCATTCTCTTTAGCTGTGTATGAGTGTGAGAGTGTGTGTGTGTGTGTGTGTGTGTGTGTGTGTGTGTGTAGAGTCCACACTCTTTCTCTCACTTTCTCAGCTTAATTCATCTTAACTGATCTCATATTGTGATACATGTTAACACTTAACTTAAGTTTTGTATTTTCTTTTTTTTTTTTTCTGTTTTTTGAGTTTTTCTTACATTTTCTTTAAAATTTGCACACAATAAAAAAAAACGAATTTGTTATTTATGTAATAAAACGTATGTATATATATCTATATATATGTATATAGATGTGTGTTTGTGTGTGTATATTAAAATAATATAGTAAAAGCATAATTTATTTAGTTATTTTAAAAAGAAACTCTTGTCCGTAATGCCGTATAACCACAGAATCCAGTTCAAAAAACCGAACCGAATCGAACCAAACTGTTTCATTCCATTGCCTTCCACTTTTTTAGGATTTCGGTTTCATTTCATTTCATTTCGTTTCGTTTCATTCTCTACAGTCTTGTGTTCTCTGCTTGGTTGTTCGGTTCAGTGTGTTCGGGTATAAGATAGTCTATAACAGGTTTTGCTTTCGGATTTAAGATTTAAGATTTAGGATTTAGGATTAGGTATAGGTTTAGGTTATGCTTATAAAATCCAACAATTGGGCGAAACTAATTAAAAAATACACAAATACAATATGCTCTACATTTGTTATGCATGTAGTAATAATCGATAATTGATAGCTGATAATTGGTAATCGGTAATCGCTAATTGGTAATTGGTAATCCATAATAATGATAATAAAACATGCTTTAAGTGTACAATTCTAAAATAATTCAGTCATCAGGTAACATTGTTTTGAACACAACTACAGTAACAGAAGCTGAGGTCACGGGCGTGCGCGTAGGCGGGCGCATGGGCGTGGCAGCGGCGGCGGCAGTATAATTATTTATATTACTATAACTATTATTATTATTAATAATAATGTTGCTATTATTATTATTATTATTATTATTGTGGTTGTTGTTGTTGTTGTTGTGTGGTGCTGTGGATGATGTTGTATGTGATATTTTTGTTGTTGTTGTTGTTGTTGGTTGTTGTTGTTGTGGCTGTGTTTGTTGTTGCATTGCTGGGCGCATTGTTAATGACATGGGCGTGACAGTGTTGCCAGTTGCTGTTGCCGTTGCTGTTGCCGTTGTTGTTGCTGCTGTTCTTGTTGTTGTTGTTGTTGTCAGCAACATTTCATCCGTCTGTGTGTGAATTGTGGCAGTGCTAACGGCTGCTGTTGCTGTTCCCAGCAAGTGGCAACAGTTGCCATTTGGCAGTGTCGTCGTTGCTGCTGTTGTCGCTGCTGCTGTTGCTGCTGCTGCTGTTGCTGCTGCTGCTGGCAATTGGTATTGATCATTAACTGCGTGAATGGATCACAAATTATTTTGCTTACCATTCGCCGTTTGGCATTGAATTTGACTTTGATTGTGGCTCTGATTTGGACATTGACTTTGACTCGGACTTTTGTTGCTATGGCAGTTGCTATTGTTGTTGTGTTTGTTACTGTTGTGGCAGTTGATGTTGCTGTTGCGTTGTCGCATCTCCAATGCTCTTGACATTGGTTTGGCAGTGATTGTTATTGCTCCAGGGCCAGTGGCAGTGTTGCTGGTCAAATTGATTATCCTTCTGGGCAGTTTATGCGCATGTTGTTGTTGCTGTTGTTGCTGCTGCTGCAACGCCAACATCTGTTGTTGCTGTCGTGCTGTTGCAATTTCACTTAGGCTGGCTAATGTCACCGCCGTTTTCAGTACATGCGCTGGTGGTGGAGTTGTTGTTGCTGTTGCTGTTGTTGTTGTTGTTGTTATTGCTGCTGACGTTGATGTTGTTGGAGTCGTCATTGTCGTTGTCGTTGTTCTCGTTGTTGCTCTAGCAATTGTTGTTGATAATGATGATGATGCTGATGTTGATGTTGTTGTTGCTGTTGTCGTTGATGATGTTGCTGCTGTTGTAACTGCTGATGGCGTTGATGTGGCAGCTACCATTGGACGTTGTGACATTAAGGCCGTTTGTAGAATTGATGTATACTGTTGTTGCTGATGTTGCTGTTGATGTTCAAGTCTTTTGCTCTCTTCTAAGCTGTTGCTGTTGTTGCTGCTGTTGCTGTTGTTGCTGCTGTTGCTTTCTGTTGTTGGCATATTGGCATTGCTCCTGTTGTTATTGTTGTTGACCGCATCGATTGCTGCTGAGCTGCGCGCTATTTGATCCGCAGCTGCTGTTAGTGTGGCCAATGTTGCTGCTGCACCGCTAAGCAGCGAAGTCTTTAAAATGGACGAGGATGTGGATGTGGACGCGGTTGAAGATGCTGTTGTTGTTGTTGTGGATAGCAATGGCAATGGCAGCAACAGTGGCTGATGTTGTTGTTGTTCATGTTGTTGTTCTGCTGCCCCAATTTCAATCTTTATTTTTGGCAGATCCAACAGCAGAGCCACCTGCGCCTGCGCCTGCAACTGCTGCTGCTGCTGCTGCTGTGGCCTCAACCTGCTGCGCGTCAATTGCTGATGTTGCTGCTGCTGATGTTGCTCTTGTTGCTGCCGCTGCAACGGCTGATGATTGCTAGCTGGCAGCAGGCCATGCTCAAGCATTTGCTACCTTATGCTCGCCGAGTTGAGCACGAAGGGCACGTAGAACATTTTACTCTCCAGCAACAAACTGGCCGCCGCTTGGATCTGCAATGGTTTTCCGACAATGAGACAATAACGGACACCTCTCTCTCTCTATCTCTCTCTCTCTCTCTCTCTCTATCTCTTGAGAGCAGAACTGGCATATAACAGTTGACCGTAACCATAACCGAAAAAAAAACATGCACGATTGCTCTTTATTTGAGCAGAAAAATTTGATTCTCGTTCTTTTTGTTTTCGGTTGAGTGTTCTCAGTTTAAACTAACAGTTTTTTAAATATTACCAATTTAATTTTTTTAATTAATAATAATTTTCAATTTAATAATTTATGGAGACAACCCGATTGAGTGCTCAAAATATAAAAGTCGCCAGGTGAATAAAAATTGAAAAACTCTGTTCAAACGGTCATTAATTTTTTTATGTTCCATTTAGACTTTTTAAAATTTTGAATTTTTAAATATTTAGTGGCATATTGCCTCCAATAACAGCCCAAATACCCAATTTACTTTCTGTACACATAATTAATTTACATACTTAAATTATTTTTATTTATTCAGTGTTAAGCTTTACGACCAATAGAGAATTTAAATTTTCTGCACTTAAGGAGTTGGGTTTCTCCCACAGAATAAAATGAAATAAATAAATGCAAAAACTTTTATTTTCTTTGCTCACTCTGAAATTGACAGTTGAATAACCCGAGAAAAGGGAATAAAAAAAATTGATTGTTGGCAATATGTTCAAAAAAAACGATGTGAACTGTTTATTTCTGACACATTGCCTAAAAAGTTAGTAAATAACAGTTATTTTTGAACAATAAAAAAAACGGTCAACTGTTATTTGCAAGCTCTGCTGGAGAGTCTCTTCTCTCTTCTCTCTTGGCTCCCGACTCTCTCCAACAACACTTACCTCGGGTATGTGCGAGAGCAGCTCGCTGAGACGCGCCTGCGGATTCTGGGGCGATGAGCTCTGCAGATAGGATCGCAGCACCTGAATGTAACGCTCCTGTATGCTCTCCAGTTCCACTTCTGCTGAGGTGTTTTTGGACGGCGGCGGGAGGGGGTAGAGGAGCAAACATGAATATGGAGCTATTTAGAGCGGGCAGAGGGTACAGATCTGTGTGAACGTATTCAAAAAGCCCTATTCTGAAATCAAAGTTCGGTAATCGCGGAATTTCTTAAATCTAGTTCGAAATACTTGAGTCAAGTACAACTTATTTATTTATTTTTTTTTTTTTTAATTAAAATCAAATAATTTAGCCTTTTTATTTCTTATTATTTTCAAGTTAAAAATTTTAAACTTGAATTCTATCTAATGCATAAAATAATTCCTCTAGAACTAAGCACACTTTTTGCTGGGCCTATTTGAAATAATGATTCTATATGAGAATGTCGAAAAATATTACTTAAAATAAAAATTCGGAAAAATAAATTAGGAATCTAAAATTACGAGTCCGAAATTAGGAAGACAAAAACTGGGAAAACATTGATATAGTTTGCAACTGAGATGATTGATTTAAAAATGTTAACTAACGAATAAAAAGGTAGAAAATACTTTTTAAATATACAGGCCTGTTCTGAATTCCGAACGTTTTCAAAAAGTAAAAACGAAACGAAAACGAACGTTTTACTATTTGCTGTTCTGAACTCCGAACGAAATTAACTTGTTTTTACTTTTCGAACTCGGTTTCGAAAACGTTTCGATAGCAGCAAGTCATCGACCGTATCAGCTGTCATGAAGGGGAAGAAATTGCTCAAATAACAACAAGTTAAGTTAATTTTTCAAAATGCTATTAGCTATGCATATTGGTTGCTTGCAGGCCAAGCTGATTGACCCGTGAATGTGCTTATTCATATTGGCACGAAGCAGATGATCCAATTGTGGAAAACCAGAGCTGTCGTCAATTCAAAAATAAAAGCATTCAAACTTCAATTTGTATCTTAAAAGCAATTAGATTTATTTAAAACTCTTTTTAAAAATTTATTAAAAATATTTCAGGTTGAATATAGCAGACAGAAGGTAAATTAGACTAAAAGTTTGTTGTCCAATTTTGTTATTCAATTGAAGCAACTCTAGCAGCTTTCGATTGCGATGTTGGTATCGATAACAAAAACGAGAGTGGAATTCAGAACAGCTCGGTTTAGTCATTGATGCTCGGTTTTGTTTTTCATGCAATATTTTATAGATGCTTATAAAAAAATTCTTTTAAAATTCACTTTAAGTATTTAAAGTTAAAGTAGTAATGTTAAATGTTTCCAAAAATGTTCAACATTATTATAATTATCAGTTTAAAATTTTAGGTATTTATTTTAATGCTTTAAATGGCATTTACATTTAAAACCGGTGACTCTAAAGCACACGTTTTGAAAACGACAATTATTGTCGATTTGCGGAATTCGGAACAGCAATCAACTCGTTTTGTGGCAAATCGACTCGTTTTCGGAATTGAGAACAGGCCTGATAATTATAAATCATAATCAGTGGTGCCACAGAAATTTCACGTTTATTTCATAAAAATTTAAGTGAAATTAATTAAGTGAATAAAATTGGCTCTTAAAATATCTAAGAGATAAAATCTCTGACATTTCAAGTAATTTGCAGATTAATATTAGTTTCGTACATTTTCTTTTCACCTCAAAACTATTAATTTTTTTTTGTATATGGGCTAATCTGAAAATTTGTAAACCAAGGGCGAAAACTTGAATTTGTCAAAAAACTGCATGTTTTTTAACAATAGTTGTTTTTTGTTAAAATATAATATATTTTCAGGCTTCAAGTTACAAAATCAAAAAGGTTTTATGGTGGTTTGGTTGGTCATGGCCGATTCTAATCAATAAGTTCCTCTTTTTGCCTCTTAATTTCCATAATTCTTAAAATAAAAGGGTATTCTCAATAGCCCAAAAAGTGGGCAAAACGGTCGACTGAGTACTTAGCGCTTAGCTCATCTTAAATTTTGTTTCATTTTCTTTTATTTAAGATAAAAACTGTGTCGAAAAGATATTTAATATATATATATTTATATTTTGTAAAAAGTGTAACGTTCGCAACGTAACGTCCGCAACAGACAAAAAGTAAGATTTTTAACTAATTTATTTTGATTCTTAAAACTTATCTTTTATTTAAAAAATCAAAAATAACTCTTATTTGTTATTGAAAAAATCAGAAATAAGAGTTATTTTACAACTTTTAATAAAAAATTAATTTTAACGATTATTTTTCACTTTTTAAATAAGAACTAAAAATAAGAATTAAATTTGACGTATATCGTATAAATTGAAAATATAAGTTTTTGGCTGATATCGATAGTTCCGACTGAAATAAAAATTTTGATGTTTACCATTTTACTGTAGCATATTTCCTTCACATTACTCTTAACTTAATTAACTGCTCAGTATGTAGAACTCAACTGCACTCTTATTTTCACGCACTCGGCTGCATATTTAATGTTTTCGTTTAAATAATATACCCTCGCATTGGATAGATAACAGACCCATCAAAAATTCCAATTGAACTTGAAAAAACCCATATTAGACGGAAAATCGCTGTTCTGACAACACTGTTGAATACATTCATGCAGATCTGTGTTTTTGGGGTGTGGTTAGGCTTTAGCTTAAGCTAGATGCACGTACCTTTGTTCAGCAATATGTAAACCTTGAGACAAACATACTCCTCCATCTTCAACTTGATGCGACGGAACATAATCGTGATTTGGGTCATCTTGTCGACCATGTGACCAACGTCCAGCTTGAGCTGTTCCATGGCAATCGGCTGTCCCATTAGGGTTGTTAGGCAGGTCTGCAGGGTGCTCAGATGCGAGTTCACCTCGCTGACAAACTCCGGATCATCCTTATGCAGAGGCATCGGCAGATGTGTTGCCGTTGGCGTTGATGTTGGTGCCGGAGAGCCGTGTCTATTGCTGCCGTGATTATTGGCAGCATTGGCAGCACCAATGGGACTCAAACTTGTGGCTCCTGTTGCCGCTGTGCCGACGGTTGATCGTTTGCCGTGGAGAGCCTGGTAGGCGGCCGTGGTGAGGATGAGAATTTCATGCCACTTGTCGGTGAGCAGTTTGGTATGTATCTCGACGGGTATTTCCAGATAGAAGGGCAGCTTCTTTGTCCACGAGACCAGCTTGTGCACTATGGAGTCACCAATGTTGCACAGCTTCTCGCTAATCTCAGACTTGTCCTCGAGGAACTCGCTGAAGTGCGGCAACGTCGCAATATCCTCCATGGCATCGCAGTCGATCAGCGTCTGGATCATGGAGAGCGCGTGCTCGTAAGAGATCTGTCTGTCCTTCGACGAGCTGACTGCCGAGTCGAGACGATGTCGCAGATGGACAATCTCGCTCGGATTTGTCAGAGCAGTCTTTAGTATGGTGCCATTCATCAGATGAGCTGGCAGTGATGCCTGCTGCTGTTGTTGTTGTTGCTGCTGCTGCTGCTGTTGTTGCTGCTGCTGTTGCTGCTGTTGTTGCTGCTGCTGCTGCTGCTGCTGGTGATGGTTATGGTGTTGCTGCTGCTGGCTGGCAGTTGGCGGCTGCGGCACATGATGCGGGGAGGAGAGCGACAAATGCGGCGACGATTGTTGCTGCTGCTGTTGATGTTGCTGCTGCTGCTGTTGTTGTTGTTGCTGTTGTTGCTGCTGATGTTGCTGCTGCTGTGCTGGACTGTGCATTGGTGGCGGCTGAAGATGCTCCGCCTTTAACACCGATCCCAAAAACATCGGCTTAAGATCCCCTGACCCCCCATGACCCGCCAGCAACTTGGATTGTTGATGCTGATGCTGTGCAACGGCAACAGCTGCTGCCAGTTGCTGTTGCTGCGGCGACAGTAGATGATGCGGCGACAATTGTGCCGGATGTCCGTGTCCCGCCGCCGGATGATGATGATGGATGGGCGACAGCAACTGTTGTTGCTGCTGCTGTTGCTGCTGTTGTTGTTGCTGCTGCTGCTGCTGTTGCTGTTGCTTCTGGTTGGTCTTCTTGTGCTTCTTGTACTTGACCTTGTACAGATTGTAGACGGCTCCGCTGTTGCGTCCACCAGGCATTCGATCCTCCCGCACGGCTGACAGGGATCATAAAAACAAAATCACATTAGCTTTGTAATTATCTTCTATTACTGTGTTCCTCACTATTTAGTGATCAATGAATTTAAAATATTATGAATGTGGTGTTAATTCGTAGGATCATTTATTATGTTTCCATATGTATACTGTAATCTTTTAGATAATCTTTCATCTTAAATTACACTTTTAATGTTGCTTAATTTAATACCATTACTTCTTAAGTAATTAATTATTTCAGCAATTCTAATATTTTAAAACTGTTTTCTTCGTTTTTTTTTCAAGTATTAATTGTGCGCGTATAATAACCAGTAATTAAAGTATTTTGTAAATAATACAAAAAAATTGTAAATAATACAAGAATACAATTTTTGTATATACATATAACTATATGATTTGTATTAGGCTTTTCTATCAACAATATTTAAACTCCTCTCTCGTACTATTTGTCAATATTTTTTTTAAACATATTTGACGAAATGTATGTAAAATATATTTTATAAAATATATATTTTTTAGAATCCAAAATTGGGCACACAACAGTTATTGCTATTCTGAAATTATTAACTTTTAAATTGTAGCAATTTGAATTAGAATTAGTTAATTGATTTTCCAGAAATGTTTTAAGTATTGAGAATCAAATTATGACAGTTATACAACTTTTCTGTGTCCCGAAAAAGTTGAAAATTTCAGCTTTCTAGGCTTAATCGTTTGGCCTACACGATAACCTGTCAGTCAGTCAGTTAGTACAATTTTAAATGTTGTTTAATCATCATCCTAACAGAGTAAGTTTGGGTCTTTGTTTTAGAACTTAACACTTGATTTTTAAATAAAAGGGGATATTGTATTCGTTGCCATGTATATTACAGAGAAAAGGAAATATCTTCGACCCCATAAAGTATATATATTCTTGATAAGCATCAACAGCCGAGTCGATATAGCCATGTCCGTTCGTCCGTCCGTCTGTGTGAGCGCCTAGATCTCAGAGACTATAAGAGCTAAGGCAACCAAATTTGTCACACAGACTTCTCTAAATCCCAGATCAAGTTTGTTTCAAATTTTTGACATGCCTATTTCCGTCTTCGTAAATCGGGAAAAGCCAGCGCAAGCACAGTTTTCAAAATATTAGGAATTTTTTACTAATTATCTAAAGTGCCTAAAAGCATGCAATAAAAAATATTTTAAACTTCATTTAAATAAGTAACGGGTATCCTATAGTCGGGAACTCAACTATTGCCTTTCCCACTTGTTTTCGTTTGTAGGCTAAGCATTATTTAAATTTTATTTTTTTTATTTAAAATTTATTTTAATAAGAAACGTGTTGCCTAAAGCCTTTTCCACTTGTTTAGTTTGTAGATGAGATTATATCATGAGATTATGAGATTATAATAAGTAGATCAGCGGTGGGCACGAAATCTGAATTCGTTAGCAGCCGCTGGCTCCCGGAGCCATTGCGTGCCCACCGCTGTAATAGATGATGGGTTGTTGGTGGCGGGTTGGGGGTGGTTTATACTGACCTTGCAGCACCATGCCCTGCTCGATGCATTTCTTAAATCGACAATACTGACAACGGTTGCGCTGTGCTTTGGTTATCTCGCAGGTGCCATCCGCCACGCAGGTGTAGACGCGTCGGTTCTGCACGGTGCGCTTGAAGAATCCCTTGCAGCTGAGATTGAGAATGAGAACGAGAATGAGAACGAGAAGAAAGACAGAAGAAGAAAAGTTTGAGGTGAAGTTAGTGTTGGGTTGCTCATGAGTGAGTAAACAAAAAAGAGTTGCTCCCTGAAGTGAGCAAGTGAGCGTGTTCCTTCCAAATTGCGCAGTCTTGCTCAGTTGCTCAATTTTGCTCAGTTGTTCAGTCTTGCTCAGTTGTTAATTTTTACTCAGTTGAGTTGAAGTTAGTGTTGGGTTGCTCATGAGTGAGTAAACAAAAAAGAGTTGCTCCCTGAAGTGAGCAAGTGAACGTGTTCCTTCCAAATTGCTCTTTATTGCTCAGTTGCTCATTTTTGCTCAGTTGTTCAGTCTTGCTCAGTTGTTCATTTTTACTCAGTTGAGTTGAAGTTAGTGTTGGGTTGCTCATGAGTGAGTAAACAAAGAAGAGTTGCTCCCTGAAGTGAGCAAGTGAACGTGTTCCTTCCAAATTGCTCTTTATTGCTCAGTTGTTCATTTTTGCTCAGTTGTTCAGTCTTGCTCAGTTGTTCATTTTTACTCAGTTGAGTTGAAGTTAGTGTTGGGTTGCTCATGAGTGAGTAAACAAAGAAGAGTTGCTCCCTGAAGTGAGCAAGTGAACGTGTTCCTTCCAAATTGCTCTTTATTGCTCAGTTGTTCATTTTTGCTCAGTTGTTCAGTTTTGCTCAGTTGTTCATTTTTACTCAGTTGAGTTGAAGTTAGTGTTGGGTTGCTCATGAGTGAGTAAACAAAAAAGAGTTGCTCCCTGAAGTGAGCAAGTGAACGTGTTCCTTCCAAATTGCGCAGTCTTGCTCAGTTGCTCATTTTTGCTCAGTTGTTCAGTCTTGCTCAGTTGTTCATTTTTACTCAGTTGAGTTGAAGTTAGTGTTGGGTTGCTCATGAGTGAGTAAACAAAGAAGTGAGCAAGTGAACGTGTTCCTTCCAAATTGCTCTTTATTGCTCAGTTGTTCATTTTTGCTCAGTTGTTCAGTCTTGCTCAGTTGTTCATTTTTACTCAGTTGAGTTGAAGTTAGTGTTGGGTTGCTCATGAGTGAGTAAACAAAGAAGTGAGCAAGTGAACGTGTTCCTTCCAAATTGCTCTTTATTGCTCAGTTGCTCAAATTTGCTCAGTTGTTTAGTCTTGCTCAGTTGTTCATTTTTACTCAGTTGAGTTGAAATTAGTGTTGGGTTGCTCATGATTGAGTAAACACAAAAGAGTTGCTCCCTGAAGTGAGCAAGTGAACGTGTTCCTTCCAAATTGCGCAGTCTTGCTCAGTTGTTCATTTGTGCTCAGTTTTTCAGTCTAGCTCAGTTGTTCTGTTTTGCTCATTATTGCTCAGTTGTTTCAACTGCGCACTTTGCTCGAATTTTCTCTGTTCTCTTAGACCTCTAAGGGTATTTTGTGTAGATTGTTTCTTTGAGCATAACCATTGTTGGATTAGTGTCAAATCGAAATACTCATATAAGGAATTCAAAATGTCGCTTATCAAAAAGTGGAGCCATTTCGAAGATGTCGGAAGTCAGCCAGCTAAATGCAAGTATTGTAAATGTTTATTGACCTGTTGATTACAGATCAACCTGAGCAGCCATCAGATTTAAATTGATTTGTAACGTATGATATTTTCGATAAGTTGAGTGAGGGGCTTAGTGAATAACTGAGCTAATGAGCAAGTGAGCAATCTGAGTGAGTTGACTCACTTAAAAAAAAAGAACTAGTGAACATGTTCACCTAAATGTGCAATGTTTACCCAACACCTGGTCAAGTGTAATGGGAATGGGAATGGGAATGGGGAGTAAGGATAAGATGTCTTACCCTTCGCAGGTAATGATGCCATAGTGCAGACCCGTCGCCTTGTCCTCACAGATCATGCAGACCAGCGGCTGATCGTCCTCGTCCGTGGGCTCGTGTGGCGCGTCCAGGGAGCGACCACTGCCGCTGGAGTTGGAGTTGGAGTTGGAGCTGCCCCATTGCTGCTGGGCGCTGAGATTGAGCGCCTGCAGCTGACCCGGTGGCAACTGCGAGTAATCGCCAGCCCAGAGACGCTCCATGTTGAGGGCGTGCGGTGTCCGGAATTGATGCGGTCGCGGTCGCATATCCTGGATGCGCGTCTGGCCCAGCGAGAGCAGCAGCTGGGCGGCCTCCTCGTTGTTCTGGGGACCAACTGGACCTGGTGTGTGGGTGGGCGTGATGGAGCCCGTCGAGGGCGAGGAGGCGGTTTGCAGGCAATGTTGCTGATGTTGTTGTTGTTGCTGTTGTTGTTGCTGTTGTTGTTGCTGCTGTTGTTGCTGCTGGTGTTGTTGCTGCTGATGTTGCTGCTGCTGTTGATGTTGCTGCTGCTGCTGTTGTTGTTGTTGTTGTTGCTGGTGTTGTTGGTGTTGCTGCTGCTGATGTTGCTGCTGCTGCTGCTGCTGTTGACCTGCTGTCGGTGGCGGCGGCTCGTAGCCCCAGACCATGGTCCTCACCCCGCAGCTCTCGCCCATGATGACGGTGGGCGTGCCGCGGGGCGGCGTCTGCGAGGGCGTCTGCGGCGACAGCTGCGACGACGACGACGAGGAGGAGGGATGCGGCGACGGGCAGAGCGGGCCGCCAATCACCTCCGGCTTGACGCCATTGATGCGGGCATTGCTGAAGCAAACCATGCGCTGAGCAGCCGCCGCAGCAGCCGCTGCCGCTGCCGCCGCCGCCGTTGGCTGCATCAGATGGGGCAGGCCCGACGAGGCGGAGGCAGCGGCAGCTGCTGCCACCGCCACCTGTTGTTGCACCTCGCTCTTGACGCGAAACAATATGGCGGCATCGCGGCTGGATGGACGCAGCGATTGCAGCGTTGCCGAATGCATCAGCGACTGTTGCTGTTGCTGCTGCTGCTGCTGTTGTTGTTGCTGTTGTTGTTGCTGCTGCTGCTGCTGATGGTGGTGCGGCGACAAATGCCGCTGTCCCTGACCAGCATTGCCAGCAGTACCGCCCCCAGAGTTGGGCTCCTTTTTGACGCGAATCAGCGAATGCGGCGAATGTTGCTGCAAATGCTGTGGCGATTGTTGCTGTGACTGTAATTGTTGCTGCTGCTGCTGTTGCTGTTGCTGGCCGAGCAAATGATGCAGTTGCAACTGTTGCTGTGTCAGCTGCTGCATCGACTGCATCGACAGCTGCGACAGTTGCAGCTCCTGCTGTGGCGGGCTGGTCTTCCTCAGCGTCAGCGGCTGCGTCAGTTGCTGGTGCAGATGATGCGTCTGCACGATGGACGTTGGCGCCAGGCCGTGACCGTGACTGTGACTGTGACCGTGACTGTGAGCGTGACTGTGGCTGTGAGCGTGACTGTGCCCGTGACTGTGAGCGTGACCATGCCCAGCCAAATGGGCTGGCGGGTGTCCGTAGGCGTGGCCATGATGCTGTGGCTGTGATGAGCTGATGGAACTACTGGAGCTGCCCAATGATTGTTCCCGTTCCCTGTCACGTTCCCTGTCACGTTCCCTGTCACGTTCTCTTTCCCTGTCACGTTGTGTCGTTGACGAGGGCGATGATGGTGGCGGTGGTTCCGCCTTGATGCGCGATGGCGTCACCAGCACTGTCACATGTCCCGTTGCTGCCTCACGCTCCCTCTCCCGCTCCCGCTCCCGCTCCAGTTCTCGCTCCCTCTCGCGCTCCCTTGAGCGCTCCCGCTGCTGCTGTTGCTGCAGATAGACGAGCATTTTGGTGGGAGACGACTGGATGCGTTCCTCCTTGACGGAGCGTATGACGCTCAAATTGCTGGCAGCATTATTACTATTATTATTATTATTACTATTATTATTATTATTATTATTATTATTGTTGCTGTTGCTGTTGATCTTGCTGCTGCCACTGCTGCTGCTGCTGCTGCTGGTGGTTGTTAGCAGGCCATTGGTGGGCGTGTTGCTGCTGCTGCTGCTGCTGCTTCTGCCCGTTGTCGTTGAGGGCTTCTCCTCGAGCGAATCGGGCGAGGCGCGTCTGCTGCCGTTGCTGGAACTGGAGGCGCCACCATTGTTGTGCGGCGGCGTCGGCGTGCCGCGCGCATTTAGCGCCATTGCCAAGGATAATGCCTCACCACGATGATTATCACTAGCACTAGCAGCTCCTACTCCCACTCCCACTCCCACTCCCGCTCCAGTGTCCAATGACTTTGGCGGTGTGTGTGCGGATCTCGTCAGCTCTTGTGGCGGCGGCGACATGACAGTCGACGAATGAATTTCAGTCTGTTGATGCTTGGCCGATCCACCAACTCCAACTCCGACTCCAACTCCGCCTGCACCTGTTGTTGTCGTTGCCTTCGCTGTTGCTGTTGCTGTTGGGGTTATGGTGATGGTGCTGCTAGTGCAGGATGTTGCTGCTCCCGCAGATGATGATGCTGCTCCAGTTGCTCCCGCAGATGCTGATGCAGATGATGCTGATGATGATGATGATGATGACGAGGCTGTTGCTGCTGCTGCTGCTGCTGATGTTGTTGTTGTTGTTACGGCAGCTGCTGCTGCTGCCGCTGATGTGGACGCCGCTGTTGTTGTTACCGTCACCGTCACCGATGGCAGCGCTGGCAGCGGCAGAGACAGTGGCAGTGGCAGCGGCAGTGGCAGCGGCAGCGGCAGAGACAGCGTCGGCGCCGTGCCGCTGTCGCAGAGCTTGGGTGACATCGGCGCCAACAGATCCGGCGACGAGGTGGATGTGTCCGCTATTGATTCACCGTCACTGCTGCATCTCGAATCAATTTTGCGCCGCTTGAGTTTGAGGTCTTGAAAAAGGCTCATTTTATCGAGCTCGCTGTACGGGCCACGGCTCAGTGTCATAATTCCTGTGTTGCAATAAAAGAAACAGATACGTATACGCAATATTAAAGATTGACCGATTATCCCGATGGCAGTTACATATGTACATATATAAAATACAATTTCGATATTAACATAATTTGTTCAGAATACATGTTCAGGAAAATACAAAATATTGGGCATTTCCAAAAAAAAAAAGGTCCACCTCACCCAAAAATGTATTAAAGTTATTTATTTAAGCAATATACGCTAGAAGAAATTCATTAGTATGAACATATAGATTCTACATTGGAATAAACTCACTTTTAACATAACAAAATCTACTTCCAAAATGGACCATTTGTATTCTAACGATTACACTAAGTAAAATAGTAAGATTGTAGCACAAACCATTTTAATACATAGCAATATATTAAATGTTTAATTTAAAACAAGTTTTACAAGCTGTTTTTGATATTTCGAATATAATTTGATGAATAAATTTAATGAACAAACTAGGTGGAAATCTTGTCACGTACGCAAATTACTAATAAAACTTTTTAAATAAATAAAATGAAAGTAACATGTCAAAATTATTTCTTAAATGGAAAACTATATTATTTTATTATGGTTTAAGAGTATTTTCTTTCAAATTACTCGCCGCATTTCGCAGACTTTCGCATTTGTCAAGATGAAGTCAAACATGACTTCTATTTTTCGTCTCGTTCGCGATGTTTTGTTTTCTATAAATAATTTCAAAACAATAAGTCTTCATAGATTTTCTTTTATAATAAAAATAGTGTTGATAAAATGCATTAAACACGTGAGAAAACATTTTTGAAAATGTCAACTTTGGCCATTTTTTTTCATTTATGACGTACAAATGTCGAGTTCTCGATTTTGGAACTACCTATATGCAATTTGTTAGATTGTCTGGAACATAGAACTGTAATAATTCTTTCAAACTAAGCTTAGCATCATTTTAAAACAGTGGTGCCTATAATATGACATTTTCTATCCCATGGGATAGGAATAGCCTACTTTATAGTAGGCTCTTATAAAATGTTTGATTTTAATGGATTTTCGTTAATGACAATAAATAATTTGGAGAAATTTGTGTATTTGAATGAAAAAAGAAAACTAAAAATCACATGTAATCATTACTTATGATTTTTCATTTATATAAATGAAGGGACAGATCATAGAGGTTCGCTTTTTTATGACTGCTTTATTAATATTTAATGTGCTTCCTCGCACTTGACTTCTCTCAGCTTTGGATAGTATTCTTATGAAATAAGTTAAGTTATACTTTAATTTTTTATATATACTTAAATTGTTTAAGAAGCCTTGCATGTTATATATATTTTTTTAAATCTCGATAATAAGCATTTTTACTTTTTTTAAGTCAGAAACTAAACAAAAAATGTTTATTCTCAATTTTTATTTCTTTACTCGCAATACCAAAATAATAAAAAAAAGATCGCAGATTTGACTATTAAGTTTTTAAAACTCACTGAATTTTCATTACAAAATAATAATAATTGTATTATTGTAATTTTAAAAACATGCTTTCAGTTTCAGTCGAAATGGCAGTCATGGTATTTACTTTTTATTGAATTGAGAGTAAACTCTTAAGTTCTTGAGTAGTTTGAATTTTGTTTCTTGCATTTGGCAATTTTTCTTGTAGTATTTCTAAGATTCGCTGATACTACGATTCCCATGGCCATGACTTTGCCAACAGTTAATCGTTTCGCATGAGTGTTAACTTGTCAAACTTGATTTGGAGTTTAGAATTTTTGCTTTGATTTCAATAACATTTTGAAATACCGTTATGAAGGTATATGGTGAAAAGTTTCCAATAAAGCTAGCCAATTAATATAAGCAAAAATTACTTTTTAGAGATGATCAAGAGACAAATCAACTTATCGACAATTGATTAAAGATCGTTAAAAAATTCAGTTCTTGTGCAAATATATATTTTCATACTTGAATTAACAAAGCTATTATGAGTCACCCTCTCTATAGTATATATTGTAATCTATCAGCTCAGTTTAGTGGGTTTTTTATACGATCTAGCTATCTGAAGATCTTGCGATCTGCGATCGAATTTGCGGAAGTTTTTTTTGTGGTCAAATAGCCAAAACAAAATTTGCATTTACTTCCCCACAGTGTCAACGAAGACGTCAGAGGTGTACAACAAAATTATACCATAATAGTGCACACACGCATCAGAAAACTGGTTGTGTGTGTACAAATGGAAGGGTGAATCAAGAAGGGGGCAACGAGGTGGGGAGCTGAGATGGTAGCTCGCTGGCTAATTAGCTTGTCGCTGATCATTCTTCGCTTGTCTTCGAGCTGAATAAAAACACATAAACTCTGCTCAAAATGGGTCAAACCGAATCGACAAATAGATGGATGCGATTGGAGCGGATTCTTATGGAATGGGGGTCGCTATCAGTGAGCATTCTCTCCGTCAAGATAAGCGAATGTGCTGCAATCTGTTGCAAGCTAGAAGTTCAACAACAGACAGAGACAGAGAGAGTGGGAGTGAAGGGAGATGAAGCTGAACTTTCGATCGCCAACTGAAATTCTATTTATGCCTCTTACTTGCTCTCTTGCTGTGTCTCTCTCTCCCTCGCTGCCTTAATTAGTGACGCTCTTTAGCGGTGCGTTGGCCCACACAGTGATGCCAGTTTAGCCATTTAGTTGCTAGATCTGGCAACTTTTAAAAAAATGTGCAACTTTTTTTTTTTAAATGCTATTAGCCACAAATTTAGAAAACTTTAATCTTTCCCTACCATTTTTAGCAACTTTATTACAAAACTAGCAATTATTTTTTTCTTTAGCGTTTTTGCCTTTTTTTCTAGCTTTTTGCAAATGATTGCACAAATTACGATTAATAATCGATCAGTGGCCTGATTATATGAACAACTTGAAAGTGTTTGCTCACTTGCTGGGTTAAATGCCAAAATTTAAATTTTAATAATTATAAAAGAAATACAAATTGAAGAAATGCAAGTTTAAATATTTTAATTTTTTTTTTTTTTTCAAAAATCTCTTAGCTAGTATTTTTTTTATAATTTTTTGAAAACTGTATGAAAAGAAGGAAAAAGGGGTTAAAATAGTAAATTTTTTGCAGTTTTAAAAAAGTTTTTAAAAATACTAGCGAAGTGATTTTAGAAAAAAATTTGTTGCAGGTACTATTAGAATTGTTTGAAGAATTTTTTTGTATCAAAAAAATTTTTTTTTTAAATCGACGAAAAAAGTGTGAAAATAGACTTTTACAAGAATTTAAAATTTTCAATGGGTACTCAATGGGTTAAGCAAAGTTTTGTATTATTAAATGAAATTGAAATGACCTTTTCATTGATGCCAAAATGTGCATGAAGTAGGTTAACTTTAAATGTTGTCAAAATAAATATGCCGTCTAGTGTATATTTGTTCAAAACAAAACATTTAACGATTTAGAATTTTTTTTTTGTTTTTGGCAATTTTCACATAATTTTTAGCTATTTTTTTTCCAAATCTAGCCATTACTGCTTCGAAGATTCTGGCAGCACTGGGCCCACAGCTCCATCTCTTCCCATCCCTCCCTCTCCTTCTGTCTGTCCCCCTCTCCCCCTCGCGCGCTCTCACTATCACACACTCTTTTTCTCTCTCTCTCTCTCTCTGTATCCATCTAATGTTGTCGCTACGCATGCCGCGATCATTTGCCGAGCGCAACGACAGCAGCAACGACAACAACGACGGCGATACGACGTCGACAATGTCGCGTTTGTGTGTGTATTTTTAAAATTTGACCTATTTTCATTATCAAGCGCAAGATTATTCTAAACAATAAAAACTTAATGCGTGTGCGCATATCTGTATCTGTTAGTGTATCTGTAGCCGTATTTGTATCTGTGTCTGTAGCTGTGCGTGCGTGTTGTTGGCGCGTGGTAGCAACAGCAAAAGCAACAGAAATTATTACTACCATCACCAACACACACACACACACACAGAGCAGCTGTTGTTCATGTCGCTTGCACACACACCTGTGAGTCTAAGCAAGAACACAATTGTTGCTGAAGTTCTTGATACAGAATTTATAGAAAACGATGTCTGCAACATCAACTGCAACAGCAGTTTAAGATCCCATTACGACTCCCTCCAACAATTAGCAGAGCTGGATAAATTCAAGAACAACACTCAGAAAATAATTAATAGTAGCAAAAAAAAAAAAAATAAATTATAAGAAGCACCCTCGATTTCAAGAGTTTACGATTCTATATATACCTAATTAACAAAATATTTGGAAATAGTAAAGATTGTAAAAAGTTTCGTTATAATACATTATTCATTAACATCGATATTAAATATCCTGCTATGCAAAACTAAATTGGAAATAGTTACCATAAATAAACCAAAATAAATCAAAATTTATTGCATAAAATAATCTTAAATTATTTTCAGACATTGTTTTAAGTATCTTACAGCATCAGAATATTGTCTACAATCTAGATCTGCGGTGGGCACGAAATCTGAATTCGTTAGCAGCCGATGGCTCCCGGAGCCATTGCGTGCCCACCACTGATCTAGATGTATCGAGTATTAAACTTAATTGTATATAATGATCTCCACAGCTCCCAAATTTAAAAAAAAAACTTTTAAAACATTATACAAACAAAAATGTTGTATTTAACGGATCAGACCTCGTATCTTGAGTGAATAGTATGATATCAAAAAACTCCCAAGATACATTTTTATCAAATGGGTAAGAAATGATATCTAAAGCACATTCTAAGAGATCAGGATCAGGTTCTGTGCAGGTTTTCAAGAACAGATTTCTTAAAAACATTCCAATATTCGACAATATTCGATCTACAATGTTATTTAATAGTTATAGAAGGATAAGCCTCTGAAATGTAAAATAAATTCAGCTATTTCTGAACATTTCGAATAAGTTTAGATTAGCGATAGTGCCATATTTTTTGTTTTTTGTTTTTGTCACAGTGTAGCAGGTGCTCGTAAAGAAAATCGAATATGGAAAATACATATGTATGTGCAGACAGATCTCCTGAATAATGCAATAAATACAGAGAGCGAACTTTTTATATCAATAAATAAAAATGTATATTTATAAATATTAGGTAAAAAAAACAAACATGTAAGGGTAGGTTGGATTAGTACGTATTTGTAAGTTGTAAGATTTGTTAGTTTCATATTGGAATTTACCTATGGATGTCATAATTTTGTTGTTGCCGATTCGTTTCTTGAATTTGGATTGCAAGAGAAAACGTACAAATTTTGTATGCCGATTGGAAAATTGTTTTTGTTTTTGTTTTTGGTTTTCAGTTTTCTTTTTAAGGTTTTTGGGGTAATTTAAAAATATATTTGATGTTGTTGTTTGTTTTTTTTTGGTGGTGGCTGTTGTTGTAGTTGTTGGTAATGGTGTTGTTGGTATTGTGATTGTGGTTGTGATTGTACTCGAGGTAAGCATTTAGGATCTGTAATAGGTGCATGCCACACTTGCCACATGGCGGCAGATTCTGGACAAACGACAAAATGAATATTAGTTTAATAAATTCCTCTCGTCTTGTGAGATTTTTTTTTTTCTTTTTAGTTTGAATCGAGTGATTGAATGTATTGATCACTCGATTCAGTTATTGCCAATTTGCTTTGTTTTCCTGTTTTTTTTTTTATTTTGTTTTTTTGTTTGTTTATTTGTTGTCAATTTTGTTTTTGAGTTTTGTTTTCAGATTATGCTGAAATTTTGATTGTGTTTCATTTGTCACTTGTTATCAATATTTTTGGTTAAATGGATATTTTCTAGGGGTTGCTTGGGGCTTTAATACCGGTGTGTGTGTGAGTGTGTGTGCAGAGGGGAGAGCGGGATTTCTAAGGATATTATGATACGAGTTATGATATGAGAACAGAACGAAAAGAATACTAACGGCAAATTGGCGGCATACGAGATTTTTTCTTATAATAATTATTGTAGTTATTGTAATGAATATTGTTGTTGTTGGTATTATTGTTATTGTTATTGTTGTTGCTGATATTGTTGTTGTTGTTGTGGGAATTGCACTTGTTACACTTGTTTTGACTGCAGGCATTTTGTGTCGCCGCCTTTGTTGCCGCCGTGCAAGGAGCTGTTGCTGTTGGCGCTTTTATAAGAAAGTCATTTGCTTGCTGCTGCTGCTGCTGCTGCTGATGTTGCTGCTGTTGCTGTTGTTGTTGTTCCGTTTGCTGTTCAGCTGCAAGATGATCGGACGTTGAGCAGGATGTTGTTGCTGCTGTCGCTGCTGCAGTGTTTGCAACATCAGCAGCAACATCATGATTATTATCGTTATCGTTATTGTTTGTGTTATCGTTATCGTGATCGTGATCGCCATCGCGCTCGCCATGATGATGATAATGATGATGGTAATGATGATGATGATGATGATTATCATTCATAAATTGTTCTTTTTCATTGTTATTTCCGCTTTGAAAACCGGAATCGCAACCAAAACTCGAAACGTCGTCGACATCGGCATCGGCGTCGCCGTCAGCGTCAGCGTCAACGTCAGCGACGACGATAACGCTGCTGCCGCTGCTGCTGCCAGCGTTGGTGCTGCTGCTGCTGTTGTTGTTATTTAGTGCAACATGCGGCAGGTTGCCATTACTGTTGTTGTTGTTGTTGTTGTTGCTGTTGTTGTTATTATTATTGTTGTTGCATTTCTTAAGCAACGTTTTGTTCAACGGCGTTTTGATGATGGTCAACTTGCTGCTGCTGCTGCTGCTGCCGGCGTCCTTGTCAGCAATATTGTCGTTGTCATCGTTGTCATCGATGCTGCTGCTGCGACTGTTGTTGTTGTTGCTGTTGCTGGTGCTGTGACCATTGATGGACCTCTGCTGATCCTGATCATGTGTGTGCTGGCCATTCTGTTTGGCTTCGACATTGGACGGCGTCAGAGATTTGGCTGCTGTTGCTGCTGTTGTAGTCGAGGCATCTGCAACAATCGAAGCAGCAGCAGCAACATTGACAGCAGCCACCTTTGGCTCCAGGTTCAGAGGTTGATTGGCGTTCATTTGGGTTGTTGATGTTGTTGTTGTTGTTGATGTTGATGTTGTTGATGTTGCACTTAGGTGGGCAGACACAGATGATGATCAGTGGCCATGCTGCCAATGGCAATGTCAATGACAACGCCAACGCCAATGGCAATGACAACGGCAACCGCTGGCAACCAGCGCCAACTATGACGCATTCTTCCCATACATGAGTTTAATCAGAAAATTATGATATTGTCGTTTCTCGATATAGATTCAGATTCCACTTTTGATCCCGACACACACACAACAACAAGCGAGAGTTACTCAATAAAACTGATCAACGGAAAAAACAAACATGAGCAAAGAAAATGAAAAGGCACACACACACACACACACGCACACGCACACACACACAAAATTATCCTTGTTTTGATCACTGATCCTCGCTTTCTCTCTCTCGCTCTCGTTCTCTCTGCGATATGCACTGAATGGAATATGAAATGGATGCACTTGCTCTGGCTGTGTATGTGAGTGTGTGTGTGTATATTTGAGAACACTTGGGGAACAACATGAAACTTGAACAAGAAAAAAAAAAACAAATACAAATACAATATTTATATCGTATATTTTGTACTCTATAATCACTTGATACTGCGTAAATCCATTCACAGAATAAGTGTTATTATTTTTGTTGTTGTTCTTGTTGATCTATCCACTAAATTTCAAAACAACACACACACACACACACACACAATGGCACACACCCACACATAAAGCGAGAATGTAATTGTTGATTTGTATGTTTGAATGTAAGTATAATATTATGTTTTAATTTATATATCCATTAGTTTCAGTTGATATGTAATTATTACAGGCAGGCCACATGAAACAAGGCGCGAACGATATTCGAATTCGAATTAACCGTTACGTTGACAACAAAACTGTTTCGCACCCGAAGTACCGAGCAAGAGTAACAGTAACACCGGGTACTGGTCTCGTTGTAGCGCACTCGTCGACAACAAAATAGCAAACAAATTTTAAAAAAATAACAAATAACAAAATACAAAAAAAAAACAAGAAAAAAAAACCAAAAGTCTCTTCCGTATGACAACGCACACAACAAACAAACAGTGAAACAGCAGACAAAAGTCGCTTTCGCGCCGAGTGTTGTTTTCCTTGTTGTTGTTGTTGTTGTCGCTTGGTTGTTTTGTTTGATGCTGCTCCGCGGTCAACGTGCGTACATTCGAACGAAATAAAGTGAAATGAAAGGAGTAAGCGAGCGAAAGAAAGCAAGCAGCAGCCACAGTCACAGTCTCAGCCCAGTCTGCGCTGGCTTCGCTGCTAACGTTGCTGCTGCTGCAACTATTTTAAAACGTCGCCGCCGCAGTCGCTGCCGAAAGCCAAAGCCAACGATCGACAACGCAGCACCATTAGACGACGCCAACGTCGACTGCAAACGAAAATGAAAACCAATAGACAAAAAGTAAAAAAGCACACCAACACACACATAGACATCGACATAGACACAGACACAGAGCTGGCGACGTCGACGTCATAGTTATGCTTTGCGAGCTGTTCGGCAACACTCGGCTAGTGTTCGTTCGGCTGCAATAAGCGCTAGATAGATAAATGGAGAGAGAACTCAAGAGTGGGAGAGTGCAAGCAAAGGAGAGAGAGAACGAGAGTGGGCGCACACCAGAAGCTCGCTCTAACTTACTTGTTATGTTATGTTATATGCATTGCAGTTGCAGGCCGACTACCATTTCCGTCACCCGCCACCCACCACCCTCCACCCACAGGAATAACTCCGTTCAACTGCGTCTGGCGACAGTTTCAGTTTAACGTCGCTGTCGCCGTACATGAAAATAGAAAATAGAAACATGAAAAACTCTGCTAAACTTTGTGGCCTCCAGCCCCCTCTCCCCATAATCCCAGCCAGCATGTTTGTGTATTTGTGTAGCATTTTAATTAAAACACGAAGCAGCCTATGTAGAGTGTTTGCTTGTGTGTGTATGTGTATGTGTGTGTGTGTGTGTGGACGTTGACCGGCTGCATGCCAGTGGGTCGCAATAGTTGCAGTCAGTGTTGCCAGCTTTTGTTTGAAAAAAAAAGCTGTTTTTGACGGGAGGAACGATGCAAATAGCTAAAATATAGTTTTTCAATTCAATAATTCCTGTATTTTCTCCCGGGAGGGTAAAAGTGAGTGCACAAATTTGAAACTCAGAAAGAAACTTAAAAATTTTGAGCAGCAGGAGCTCTGCTATTCATTAGTAGATGTGAATAATTTCATTAATGTTGCCCTCATTCTACTGATTTTTATTCTCATATAGTAATCCCGTTCCTATCATCCGTAGGAATTTATTGGGAGGCTTATATGAAAGTAACAAACTATTGAACCAATTACCTTATATAAAGTACACTGTTGAGTATCAATGGCAGCCTTAACCAGGTCTGCAAAAGTATAGTTGCCCCCAGAATCCTTATAGGAATTGACTTCAATCCAAAATTTTGTGGTGCTGTCTTATTTTGCCATTTTACAAAGTGCATTTTTTTATATTGGGTTGTAATTTCCTCTATATTTGGCCAGATTTGACGGAAAAAAAGCGAATGTGGCACCACTGGCACGCAGAGACAGGAAAAAGTTTTGCTTCGAAATTCGAATCTGACTCCAACTCCGACTTTAACTTCGGCTCAGATTCGGATTCGGTTGCGGACACGAAGTTAGACGGCCAGCTCGGGAATCCTCACTCGGGCCACATTCGTGTCGTGTCGTCACTTACGTCAACAGGCTAGAAAGAGTGCGGCCGCGGAAGATTGCAGGCGCTTATGCAAAGGTTCAATGAAATGAAACATAAAACTGTGCCACCAGCGTGCGCGACTGCAGCGACGCCAACGGCGTCGTCAACGTCGTTGTTTCTGCCGCTGCTGCTGCTGCCGCTGCTGACGTCGAATGAAAAGCTTTCGGCATGAGCGCAACAGCCATTAGAGAGTGAGAGAGAGAGAGAGAGAGAGCCAGAGAGTGAGAGTGAGTGTGTTCCCAGTGGCGAATGCTGCAAATGCTTCCTGGCTCTCAACAATGCAGATGGAATCCCGTTGCTTGATCAGTGGGTGACACACACACACACACATACATGTATGTATGGACATACAAACTGACATACACTCACACTGTGTGCACTTATACACTGGCACTCGCACTCGCGCACAGTGACAGTGAGTAAAAGGTAAAAGTTAATTTGAAAAAGAGCACAAAAACATCGACGATTGCGCAACGGCGCACAGTGGGGCCATTGCTCATTTAACTTTGCAAAAATCGTAACTTTTGAACCAAATGTGATAATCGAATAATTTAAATGGCCTATGATAGATAACTCTTCAACCTATGAAACAAGTGTTCAAGAAAAGTGCCACGTCCCCTAAATGCTTACTTATTGGCTATTAAAGTAGAAATTTGAAATTTTTTTTGTTTTTAACTTTTTTATATTTTAAAATTATTATGAATGTTTTTTAAAAAATGATTTTTTTTTCGGTGTGAATTATCAGAATTGCATAGTTCGACATAATTACTATGGCATGTATATGATATATGATAGAAATGATAGTTAGTGTACTGCTAGACAGTTCTAGACAAGAGAGTTATCGTCTACCAATGTTAAAAAATAGTCCAAAAATATTAATTGTACTGGCCAGAAGGGTAAGGGGTGGGTAGATGGGTATTGAAAGGAATTGAGCAGACCAAATTGTTGTCCAAAACAAAAAAACAAAAAAAAAAGAAGTTACAAAAAAAATTTGTTGCATGTTGGTGTGATATTTTGCGAAGCAACAGAGCTTTTTAACATGTCTCTAACATTTGCTCGTTTTTGGCAAGCACAACACCCCGCATTCCCCCTACCCGCTGCCCTCCACCTTAATGCCCAGCACAACGTCTACGTTCGTTGACCATTGTCTGAGCACTTTCGATTTCAAATACATTGCACGCTGTTACCAACAACAATGGTAACAACACCAATAATAATAATAATAACAACAATAACACCGTAAACAACAACATTAAATTCAATATGTAATTGCTTGGCGCACATTTCATTTCCTTATTGCTCACTGACATTTTACTTTACACAGAAACTTGCACGCACACATGCAAAAATGGCTTACGACTTTATAATGAGCAACCAACTACAACAACAGCAACAACAGCAGCAAAATGCGAGCATTACTTGAGCAAAATCAAACGTGTCAAGTCTAATACAATATATGTATTTACATGCATACATATGTATGTATGTATATATTGCATTTTCTGCCGCTACTGTGGTTGTTGCAATTGTTGTTTTTGCTGATTGTAACTTGTAACGCAGGAAGCTTAAAGCCGCCTAAGCTTGTCTTTGGCTTTGGCGCTCGCGAACACGCCATTTTGCTCTCGGCTCTCTCTCTCTCTCACTGTCAGTGCTCTCAGGGCCATCGGTCGCTCTCTGAAGCCAGCTGACAGGCTGTTGTTGCTGCCCTGTCTGGCACATTGGCGCAAGTGAAAGTTTTGTTGGGTTCTTTCCTTGTCCATGACACGGATCGGACTAAGCTAAAGAGAGCATCAGCGAGAGCGAGAGCGCGAAAGAGTGAAAGATAGTAAACAAGCATGCGCGCCCGTTTGTGTAAACGAGACAGCATGCGGAAATATGCAACTGCTCAGAGTGACTTAAAATATTGAGAGAGTTGTGTGAGTGGGAGAGATTAAGAGAGCGCGTTTTGAGCGAGCTTCGCATGTTTGTTTTTTTTTTGTGTTTTGCAAGTCTGGCGATCGCCGACGCTACTCACCGGACCACAGCGCCGGGCCAGGCATAGTTGTAGGCGTTTCTCTCTGCTGTTTGTTGTTGTTGTTGTTGTTGCTGCTGCTGCTGTTGTTGATGTTGTTGATGTTACTGTTACTGTTGCTGACGTTGTGATTTTGATCCTTTTGCGTTTATGGCAATGCACTTGTTCTGCATTTGACGTCACTTGCACAGAGTTAACTACACATTAACAAAAAAATATTCTATATATGCTTGCTCGCTCGCTTTGAGTTTTGAGCTGTTAACGCGTACCGCGCTGCTGACTGCTGTCTGCACTCTGTGGCTGCTGCTGTTGAAGCCAAAACAAAGCGAAGTCAGCAGCAAAGAGTATCTTTTAGTATATAGGCGAAAATCACTTTGAGCTGCAGTTGCAGTTGCAGTTGTTGCTGTTGTTGCTGCTGTGCTACAAGTGCTTCAAGTAGAAGTTGTTCAAGTTGTTTTCGCTCTTTTTCATTTTGATTTTGTATTTTTTTTTTTTGTTTTAAGTTTTTGTTTTTTTTTTTTTTTTTGGTTTTTTGGCTTCGTTACTTATACGCAGCGTTACACGCACTGTACGAATTTATGCCAAGCGGCTGCTGGCCAACCGAGCGCTGCTGTTGCACGGCGGTCTGGCGGATATAACGGAAATGTGCAACTGGCAGCAAACGGCAGCGAAATTGTCAAATGCTTGCAGCGACAGCAAACGAAACAGAAACCGAAACAGAAACAGCAACAGAAACAGAAACCGAAACTGAGACCAAAACTAGCGAGAGCCGCTGCACAGAGCAGCAGAACCCGAGCAGCGACAACAACAACAACAACAATAACAAGAATGACGACAACAACAATGACGACGACGACGGCGCGTGGGGTTTTCCTTAGCCCCAAAAGCTGTCGCTCTTGTTGTTTTTCTACATATATATATATTTTTTATTTTTTTTGTTGTTGCCACTGCTGCAGTTGCAATTTTGCTAACTGCCATTTGGCATTTGCTCTTGGCTCTTGCCTGTTGTCTGTTGGCTTCTAACGGCTTCGTCAAGTGCACTTTTGCTCTCTATGGTGTCTCCCTCTCCCTCTCTCTCTCTCGCTCTTTCGCTCTTGCTCTCTCCCACTGGCACTCACTCGTTCTCTCGTTTGGCTGCTTGCATCATAGACATTGCTCGCCCCTCTTCTGCACAACTGCAACCGTTTACCCGCTCCACTCTCTCTCTCTCTCTATCTCTCTCTCTATCTCTCTCTCTCTGGCCCGACACTTGTCAACTTTTGCAGAGCTGTTGCTTCATCAAAGTTGCCGTCAACCCCCGCTTCGTCCCTGGCAGAACAGCTTCCTCTCCCCTCATGTTGCGTTGCCCTCGTCCTCGTCCCATTCGCTGTTTTGGGGCGCGAGTCAACCAACTTTAGAAGGTCATGTGGACTTAGTGCAGCCAAAATATCCTTGGATGATATTGGAAATGCACACACACACACACACACACCCACACACGCATGCATAAATGTGTGTGTTGTTCTATGCTTACCTAGAAGTCGCCTGGGATCTGAGCCAATTGCCATCAATGCTTTCGTTGTTTGGCACCTTTTTGTTGTCATAGATACACATAACATACATACATATGTTAATGTATACTCACTTATATATGTTCATATGTATATGAATTATCCATCAATATGACCAACTATCGAAAATAATTCACTTAATGTAAAAACGGAAAGTTCTCGATCAGTTTTTTGTATCTTGAATTTTTGAATTAAATAATTTCGATCATTTTCACATTATAACTCTCGTATTAAGCTTTCAATTTAAGAATTATGAAAATGTAAAATAATAATACTCAAAGTAAAACCATTTTTTTTTTTTCAGTTTTATTTGTTGCAAGTATTCTGCATCAATTGTGTTAATAGAAACTATCAGCATTGAAAGTGTTTCATGTTGAGTTAAAGAAAATTTTGTGTGTTAACGTGTTAGTTGTGTTATCAATTCTCTTGACTCATTAGATCTATTATAATAATAAAACGCACACATGGAAATGCAAGCACACACAGCTATTTTAGAAGTAGAGACATCACAAATATTTACATACTCTATAAAATGCATACAAGTTGCAGTTGCACTCTAATTGCCAGTCATGAGGTTCAACAACTTTCACACAAAAATCCTTGAACGCCATTTGCATAAAAACCCAAACAGCCAGCTGAACAACAACAACAACAACAACAACAACAACAACAACAACAACAACAACAGCAATAATAGGCTAGCAGAATAACAACAGCAACAACATTAGCAACAACAACAAGATTACGTATACGCCACCATTGCGACAGACGTTGTCGGGGTAGACAACGACTACGACGGAGAGGGGAACATTGCGGTATGGGGTGTGGTGTGGTGTGGTGTGGTGTGTGCCGCTTTGTAGAATGTGGTAGAAGAAAAACAACAGCAGCAGCAGCAGAGCTGTCTTAACGGCACCTTTGTTGTTTTGTTGTTGCCCAAAATTCGATCAAATTGGCGGTTATTTTTTTTTTATTTTGGTTTTCTGGCTCTAAACAAATGTCAACTCGCAAAAGCATAAAAGGGAAGGCAGCAAGGAGAAGAAACAAGGGCAAGGGGCTGGGCAGAGGTGACAGTCGACAGTTGAGAGTCGATCCGAAACTCAAAATCGAATTCGCAATTCGCAATTCGAATTGAAGTCACAGTCACTGACGAGTGTGAGAGAAGCCCATGACTCTGAGAGGTGTACGAGTTTTTGTTTTTGTTTTTTTGTAGTAAAGTGCAAAATGCTGACACTTTAATGTTGTTGTTGTTGTTGTTATTATTATTGCTATTGTTACTGTTATTGTTATTGTAATTGTTATTATTGTTTTGTGAGCCACTCGCGTAATATTTCTGGGTCATAGATATTTGTACATAAGACACACAAAAACATAAACGCTCACACATTCTTGTTGTTGTTGCATGTTTACGAAGTACAGTGGAAACTATATAACTTAAATAGATCGTAGAGAGTGCTGTTCACATTAATGTATAATTATTATATTTCATTTATTTAAATGATTAATTAAAAGTACACTCACTTAATCGCACCTCAAAACGAGTATATTGATGAATTATAGGAGAAAATAATGCAATAAAAACAATTAATTTATAAAAAAAAGAGGACAATTTTGAATTAATTGTACAAAAATAACTACGTATATATTATATTTTATGTTATCATGCCACCGTTTATTGTATTGATGTTTCAATTCTCTTTAATATTCTACACTGAAAAAAGACCAATTTCTAAAATTAAGAACATTTATCTTAAATATTTTATAGACATAAGAATATTTGAAGACCAAATTAGTAAAACTAAGAATAGGTATTAATCTTGAAAATCGTAAGTTCTTAATATAAGAATAAAATTCTCAAATATAAATATATTGTTCTTAATATAAGAGCATGTGTTGTTGTTTAGTGTCATATTGACATTACTAGACCTCAAGTTAACTAAAACATACTTCATTCTTCTTAAAATGGTAAGAAGCTTAATCTTTATTTGAGAATTTTTGTCTTGAGTATTTAAATATTTTTGGTCTATAAATCAGAACATATAATCTTAAAAAAATATTAAGTTTTATTCTTATACTAAGATTTGTGGTCCTGAAAATATAAGAATTTATGATCTTAAAACTAAGAACTTGGTCTTAATGGAAATGTTATTAGAATCAAGATGTGTTTTCTTACTTCAAGATTTTTCTGTTCTCGACGCAAAGTTCTTAGTTCTGAGACCAAAATCTTGATATTAGATGATTCTTTTTATCAGTGTAATTAAATTTTAAAAGTGACTTGAAATCCGAATTAAATAAATTCAAATTCAAATCTTAGCAGCATAATTTGTATGTGAATATTCAGATATGAATGTATACAATCTCAATTTAATTTTCACAATTTTAATCGGTTGTTAGGGATAATTATACTACTACTCAATGATCCTAAAAACCAGCCACTTTGGTATGAAAAATTGAATGCATACCTCATTGAAATGCCGATTAGGAAGTTGGATTTTTCTTGGGTTTTCCTCGTTTTAATGATTTTAAATATTTTTGGTAATTTTGGTTTTACAAACACATTTTTACTAAATACAAGATTCCTAGTGATTCCTGTATTTCTAATTTCCTTTTCCCAATTTGGAAATTCTCTGTTTATTTATCAAGTTGACTCATTGAATTTGGAATTTACCTAGAAACTACACATGATAATAAGCAATAGCTATGTTTTCAAAAGAGTATTTCTAAAATTTACTTATGTGCGTTACTCACCTTATAAAACGAAAGTCCAACGCTGCAAAAGAAATGCCTGCGTCATTCCCTCTAAGAGCTGAAAGTAAAAAATGGCAAAGTAGTTGACGTTAGAATAAAGTTCATTTTAATTGCGTGGTATTGTTAGATATGTATGTTAAATTTATTTGTATGGTATGTATTGTAGATGATGTCTTATGCAATGCAGTTTGGATATTCTATCGGGTCTCTTCAAATAATTCATTTCAAATTTGGGTGACCATTTGGCTTGACTTGCTCCATATTCTTATCTCCGATTTCTTTAACGTTGGGCGTTGACTGGGGGGAAACCAAGAGACCTAGGGGGATTTCAGGTAGTGCTAGCAGCTATCAAGTTTCCCCGGTGCTGTTTTTTGTATTTGTTGCTGGTTTGCTGCGCTTTTCTAAATTCGAATTCGAATTCTCGTTTAGCTTTTTTTCATTTTTAGGTCAATTTTGACAGTTGCGTCGACAGTCGGACATTAAATGACAGCTAACAAAAAGAACAACAACAACAGCAACAAAGGTAATATGAAATCCATAAAGACTAAGATCGATGCCCCCCCCCCCCCCGCACTTAACGAAAAAGAACAAGAACAAGAACTACAACAACATAATCATCATCTCATCAGCATTGACAGGCGACGGGCGCTGGGCCAAGAACTTGAAATTGCATGTGTGTGTGTGTGTGTGTGTGTGTGTGTGTGTGTTGAGGTGTGTGTGTGGGTGGATGTGCAACTGGCAGCTGCGATGTGCGGCACTTGAATACTTCGACGTATTTCCAATGGAAACGAGAAACACTTCAAAATAATCATAGACACTGAGAGGGAAAAAATAAATCTCAATACACTGATAAAAAAATAAAAGGATCTGAAGTCAAGATTTTGGTCTCAGAACTAAGAACTTTGGTCTAAAAAATGCGTCGAGAACATTAAAATCCTTGAAGTAAGAAAACTCATCTTGATTCTAAGAACATTTCAATTAAGACCAAATTCTTATCATTCATCTTTTAGACACCAGAACCAGTTGTGAATTCTAAGTCCCAAAAAGTGACAAAATAGCTGTAAAACTGAGAGAAAAAGATCAGTGTAGAAAATAAACAGTCTAGAAAATAAACAACAAAATCAACATTCTCGACATTCAAATAGTCATCTCTAAGACAGAAATATATATTTTATTTATTAAATATATAGTTTAAAAATCACACCACTTATCAAATATGTTTTAAAAAGATGAAATTATTTTATTTCATTATATAAAAACCTAAAACTGGAATTAAATTTCTTCGTATCGTAAGCTAGGATTTGATTTTAATACAATGTTTCTTAGCATTCTTCGTAGATTCGAGGGTATACATAATGAAATATACCCAATAATTGTATAATTTAGAACTAGCTTATGTGGAGTTTGTGCAAGGTTTCATAATGAATCTAGTCGGACATACCCAATGTGATATCGCTACATGACACTGAAGAGTGAAACACTTAAATCTGAGCTCCAAAATTTGGAATATGGTTAGCTTAAGCTGATTTTAACCGGAAAAGTATAAAATTGAAAAATATATACATATTTCTTGTACAAAAACTGATTTTACATCTCGAATTATTAACTCGATTTATTTATAACACATGTATGAATTATATTCAATTGTTATTTTATAATAAAAATTTGCTTTTGTAAGAATGAGACATTTTTCTCAGTGCAATTAGGCAGCCTATGTTTGGGATGTTATTTATGTTTGCTAGTGACCTATATCCAAAATAGCAGAGCGAGCGAGCGAGCGAGCGAACGAGAGAGAGCGAGAGGAAAATAAATGGGCATCACTAATTACCAAAGGTACATTTTCAAAAATACATAGAATGATCTACGCAAAGCTAAGGCGACTGACTGTTTGCTCATTTTTTTTTTTTTTCTATTTGGTGTATGGAAATATTTCTAGACATAAATACTCACAACATACATGCATATGTAGCAACTATATGTGTTATCTGTGTATGTGTGTGTGTGTGTGTGTGTGTGTGTGTGTGTGTGTGTGTGTGTGTGTGTGTGTGTGTGTGTGTGTGTGTGTGTGTGTGTGTGTGTGTGTGTGTGTGTGTGTGGGGCACCTTCAACACATCCCTGGACGCGTATCAAGTTGAAGGTTTATTTTTGTTTACAATCATTTTCGAACATAGTTGGGGAACAAACGGAACAGCAACAACAACAACAACAACAGCCACTACCCCAACATACATAGATACCCCTCTCTATCTTTCCTTCCCCCGTCCGCTGCCCTGCCCCGCCCCCGTGTCGAATGCCGCACGCCCACACATCCAACAAGTAGGTCGCCATCGTCATCCGCAACGTTTCGAAATAGCAACAAAAAAAACAACCACAAGAAACAAAAAAAAAAAAAAAATGTGTTTGCCTTCTTTTTTTCGTTTCTCTTCTTTCTATTTTATTATTTGGTGCGTTTTTTTTTATGAGTGTTTTTTATCTTATCGGCAGTCAACGAGTCTAAATTTTTCTATCGTTTGTTGTTGTTGCCCTCTTTGCTTCTTTCTCCCTTTCGTTCTTTCTTTCGTTTCTTTCAAATATTTTTCTCACTCTTGTTTCTTCGTGCGTTTTCAGGTTCTAAATCAACAAACAGCAACAAAAATTTAAACAAATTTTTAACAATTTTTGTTTGCCTTTTACTCTCTCTCTCTCTCTTTCATTGTGTATATGTCTGCGTATTTGTTCATATTCTTCGCACCCGGCATAAGGCAATAGCAACAACAACAAGAAAAAGAACAACAAACAAATATACAATACAATATGAACCATGAATTGCTTGCGGCATCTGCGTTAACTTTACGCCCTACACAGCCCCGCCCACAAGTGGCACGATCATCGGCTGTGGCAAACGAATATGCCTCGGTGCAGTGTAGGGCATCCAACCAAATGAAATATATAATTTTTCAAAGATAAAAACAAAAAAAAAAAAAAGAATATAAGACGAAAACCATTTGAAATCTGGGTCAAACTATTTTACGTACGGAATATATTCCGCTGTCTATCTTTCTCGCTCCTCCTCTTTCTCTCTCTCTCTCTCTCTGTTTCTCTTACTCTCCCATGTACTCTGTTTTTCTGTATTTGCTCTTGCTTTCTTTTGGGGCAACAACAACAAGAACAACATCAAACAAACAAACAAAGAAGCAAACAAACATATGATCTAACTAGAGATCATTTGTTTTACTTTATAATACAATATTTATCTATATAGATACTAGATATTTATGTGGTACATAGATATCTATCAAGTGTCAGAATTAGCCCACAAAATTAATAAGTTGTCACAATAATGGAAATAGAACACACACACATATATACAAAGTAATTTCCATTGCAATTTCTCCAGATTATCTAGAGAGAGAGAATGTGGCTAAAAATGTTAATACAAACAGGACAATAACTCTGTTAATAATTAAACTGATTCAAGATCTATTTTATCATATTTCCCATAAAAAAGTCTATGAATTATCCTATTTTTCATCAGTTTCTTCTTCAAAATGTTTATCAAGATTGTCTAATCAAAAGCAATCATGGAATCCGAGACATGCGTAATGTAAAGAAAAGACTTCAACTTAGACTAGAATATTAATTGAGAATTGTTCTAGTGACTAGGAAATAAAATCAAATTAATTTGATCGCTTTCATTTTATATTTACATGTTATGTTTAGGAGCCTAATTAATACAATGTTTCATAATATGTACTTCTGTTTTAAAACTTATTATGATGCTTAAAATATAATCAGGTGAGTTTCACAAATCTCAGGATTTATTAATTTAATAAAAATATCTTTTGTCGAAGTTTCAGAAATGTGTTACATAAATCATTACAAATTTAAACCAATTAATAAGTATTTGTATTTTTTCATAAAATAAATAATAACTTTCAATTAAGTTTACAATTAATTTAGTAAGAATAATATTATTATAATTATAAAAAGTATCATAAAATAAATAACAATTAGATTAATCGCAACAATTGTCAACTGAACTAACTGTAGTTTGATTATGAAAATTAGAAAAAAAAACACACATACACACACACACATACTCATTCTAAACACACCGTTTCACTGTATAGAAACAACAACCACAGATGTTAAAAATACTGTTGTCGTTGTTAATTTACGATCATGATCAATTATATGATCATCGCCGATTGGCAATCTGGCGATGGATTTAGCTCAGCGACAACGGAGCGTATGCGCAACGCGCAACTCACTAACTACTCAAGGATAACTGCTACGATCTCTGCTCTCCGATCGCAGCACCGATCGTAGGTGCTGCTATTATGATATATGCGCAAAGAATGCGCCATAAAAAAAAGTGCAATTGAATGTCGGCAATCGATCGAGCGGCGATCGTGGGAGAGGCGACGACGGACGACGGACAACGAGCGATGCCGATGTCGATGCCGGTGACAAGACGGTTACACACGACGGTGATGTGGCGGTGCACTATGGCTAAAATTTCCGATATTTTGGCATAAATTCATATTTTTGCGTTTGTTCAGTTTCATACAAATTTTTGATTTCCTAAATCTAAATACTCCAGAGAAAACAAAGATCATTTTTTTTTTTAGATTATTTGGGACTACCCTTAATATTTGAAGGTCCCTAAAAGTCAGCTTATTGAAAACTGAAAAAAAAAACAGTAAAAATAATAGCAACTTTCAGAGCGAATTGTGTTTGTTTTGTGAACTTGAAAAAAAAATAATTGTAAATATAGATAACGCTGAAATAGATATTGAAATACGAGATATTTAGCATTTGTAGTTTATTGTGCAATTGTATATCTAGATTTTATTTAAGTATAATATAATTTTTTAAAAATTCTAAATTAGTGTATCTAAGGCTCATGCCAAATTTCCATTTCCCTATCTTTTTATTAATAGTTTATGTTAAAATTTCGGTTGTTTTGTCCATAGTGCGGTGTTAGCAGTGTTAGCGGACCAGACTAATGCTAATGCAATTAACGGTAGTTTATGCTAATTTTAACATTGAACTTAACATCGAATCGTAAAACGCAGACGCCGGACGTTCTAAAGACTCAGACAGTGAGTTAGAACGAGTCGAGTTGTTGTTGTTGTTATTGTTGTAGTTGTAGTTGCCATTACTGATCTGATCTGATCGACAACAGACAGTGGGAAATTGATATTTATGTAAAGAATGTAAAAGATGCGAAACAGAAATTAGAAATAGAAGCAATGCTTGACTCTGTCAGTCAGAACAGATATAGGATCAGACTGATTAGTAGACATACTGGACTACTCCTATCCAACCCAAAAACAAGATCAACAAAATAGAGTCATACATAATGACTGTAATTATTATATGAATAAACATATGAATAAATTGAGTAACATTTCAGTCATTTTAGCACTGATTAAAAAATGGGAAATCTCTTTATTCCTTAGTAATCAAACTGAAGAAACGGCAATTCAGAAATGATCTCATGACTTTACAAGAAACAGGAAACAATTTATTCATTAGTTCAAATATTTATTCTTTCTTATTTTTAGATTCATCACTTGGTAAAATACATACTAATGTAATAGTAATTAGGTTTGTCAAAAGTGCTGTGCAAAATTGTTACTACAATAACTTTCGAGGTTATTGTCTAATCGTGATGAAATTTTCGAGAAACTTTCAGAATATATCATAAGCTACTTAGGCTATAGAGGACTTTAAATACTATCATATTCTTTGAGCTCTTTGTTTTTTACACAGAGAAATCGAGGAAAAAAGTTGAAAAAGTAGACGTTTACAAAAATTCGAATTTTTCAATGAGTACTTAATGGGTTAAGAAAATTTTTGCATTATTCGAACGGAATTTGAACGACCTTTCCAAATATAAACAATAAGCTTATTTAAAATCAAAGTACTACATTTTGTACGGTGTGTAAAGTGTTTCTTGACAAACTGTATATGTACATAAATCCAAAGTTGTAAGTTCAATATTAAAATTTAATATTAGAGAACAAAGAGCCAAAGAAGAATTGCAGATACATTTGTTAGCTGTTCTTTAAATATACTTTATACCTGCCCGATTGAGGACAATGATTGATAAATAATTAGCATGCATTTTATTTCATTTAATGAATGTTAAGAATGCTGCTATTTATAAGGGTAGTCATAATAACATTTTCCACTTAAGAGAGAATGTTGTCTCGGATGCTCAAAGTGTTTAAATTATTGTTCATATTAAACATTTAGTTACGACTGAGTTTGTGATAGATAAAATAGAATAGAAAATTTCCATCAATTTTTGTATGAGTACATGAATAAATGAGAAAATAAGAAGTAAACGAATATTTCATTATTTGTACGGATCCATAGAAATATCTTCTTGGAATTTTGCAGATCGATTTAGGTTGTTATTAAAACACTCCATTATTTATCGATAAATATATGCAGACATTTCATATGTTATTCTGTTAATGTACACATGAATTTTGCAGATTGATGTGATGATAAATGATGAAAACTGTTTTGGGGCTTCCTCTTTCTCCTTTTACTTCTCTTGTTGTTGTTGTGAACTTTGCATTTTGGCAAGGACATTTACAACCACCACAACAATAGGTCAAAGACAGAGACAGAGATGGCGTCAGAGAGAAGAGTGATAGAGAAAAGCCGTGACTGGGACTGGGACTGGGACTGGGGTCGGGGCCGTACACAGAATCCGTTGAAATTCATAGATTGAACTTGCACTTGGGCGCAAAACAAACTCACAAACACACACACACACACACACAGACAGACAGACACAGATACATGCAGACATGCAGTCACATTGTGCTGGTCAGGAATCGGGCAAGGGAAAGGGAAAGGGAAAGGGAAAGGGGAAAGGAAATGGGGAAAGGAAATGGGGAGCTTGCAGCGAACAGAGCAGAACAGAGCAGCACAGAACAGGACGAGGACAAAGCTAAAATTCTGATGGTAGGTCAGGAGCAGCTGCAAAAGCAAAAGCGGCAAAAGCTTTCCCCAGCACTGACCTGCCGCACGTTGCCAAACGTTGTCCGTGCGTCGCGCTTCTATATATATATATCTATATCTATATATATATATATATACATATATATATAGAACATGTACATGTAGCACGTACTGCGCAGGAGCTGTCCCTTATCAATTTTTCTATTCTCCTACATTTTGCGTTTATGCGTGCAAAACAATATGAATCTGACCATGAAACTTACACGCAATATTGAAAGCAGGTAATCAAACCGAAACAAATATTGGTTCCGATTCCGGTACTTCCCCAAACAACTGTTTTCTTATGAGTTATTTTTTTTTATTATAAAAATTACATAGTTATGATTTTGTAAGGATTTTCTTCAATTTAAATGATTAATCTTAAGCGAAAAAATAAAACTCACAATTAATCATTATTTGTGATTTTTTTGTTTCTTAGCTCAAAATAAAATAATTTCTTTCCCTGCTTTTGATAAATGGGTCTAAATCGGTTTTTCGTTTTTTGGTCCGGTATTTAGTATTAGTAACGGTACATACAGGTACTAAAATCCAATCTGACAATTTTTTGAATATGAAAAAACAAATGCATTTTAAAACATTATCAAAGCAATAAAAACAATTTGCAAGTTGAAAGGTTTTTTTTAAGCTATATCTGACATCTCTCTGCAGTTATAGTTATGAATCGTGAATTTCATGGTGTAAACATTGTATATTTGTGTATGTGTGTGTGTGAATGTGTGTGTTTTGCAGCAATTTCCAAGGCAACATGAATCGAGAGTTCAACGTACCGCTGCACAGCGGCACGATGAGTCCAAGGACATTCAAAGGAGCCACATAACGTAGGAAAGAGTAGCAAATGTTGCCACTCGTCGCGTTGCATGCTCCGTGTGGCATTCCGCATGATTTGCTGGCCAGGCCGCAGGAGGCAACCGCAAATCGCAGTCAAACAATTGTTATGACTACTGTATGGTATGTTGAGCACACGCTCCTAACTGTGCCACGACAGCCCAAATGGCATTGACAACGACAACGCCAACAACAACGACAACGACAGCAGAAGGATACAATTTATTGCAGGTTATGGTATGCTCCACGTCTTCCTTCGTGTCCAACAGACGAGCTCAGATCGCATCCCGATTTCCAATGTTATGTTCCAGACTAAGATTTGGGGCATTCGACATTTGGAAATTGGTTAAAAGCCGGGATTAAAGCCTTAACCGAAACCGTAACCTTTAACCGGTAAAAACCGATTGAAATTTTAAACCATGACTTAAACCATAACCGATAAAAACAATTTCCATTTTTCTCTATTTTCATAAATAGATAAACAATTTGCAAGAGATAGTGAGAAAAGAATTCTCTTTTAGTATTATTGAAAATAAATTTTATTTTTTGTGAACCAAACCATACCGGTATTTCAAAACCAAAACATTCCAAAACCGGTTCACCGTTACGAAACCTTTATTAAAAGATTGTGCGTAACCGATAACCTAAAACCAAAATACGAACATAACCAAAACCGTAACTGAAACCGATATTCGTATCGTTTTTAATTAAAGAAATTGGGTCAGCCATTTTAATAAGAAATGAGTCAAAATACGTCACTTATAAAAGCAAAAATATCAAATAGATTTGAATAATTCGACTGCAATCAAGTCGCTTTACACAAAGTCAATTAAATAATTTTCACAATTTAATTGCTGGCATAGGTTCAAAATACTCCACATTTTATTTATGAAAATATTTTTGAGTTATTCTCAAATCAATTTGAAATCACTTCAAGTAAAGTAGTTGTGCATCATAAAAGATCATTTATTTATGTTCGTTAAAGTAAATAGAAACATTACAAAAAAAAAAACAGGAGATTTTGATAGAAATTAATTAATCAATGAATGTGATTCGCAATTCATGTAAGTTGTTAAAAAGATAACAAAAACCCAGATGAAGCTGTTGAAAAGTTCGCTAAGAATCGCTGGTTCTAGAGATGGGCACGGGCCGGGTCGGGCCTCGGGTCCCATGGGCCTTTTTCAAGATTTTCGGGATGTTCGTGCCGTAAAATGTCATTTCGGGTCGGGTCGGGTCGGGCCGGGCTCGGGCCTTACTTCAAAGCCCGAAAGCCCGGAACACGCCAAATCTATTGCAATATTTTGCTACCCGAATTTGGTCACACTACAAAAAATTCTGTTATAGCCGTGAGTTTTTTATTCAATTTCTGAACAAGCTTATGAACACTCAATCAACTGAGCGAAATGAACAATAATGTTCACAAATGACCTAATATTCGTTCAATTTATTTTTTTTTTTAATTTTTCGGGCCGGGCCGGGCGGGTTCGGGCCTCAAGCAAAAATATCGGGCGGGCTTGGGCCTTTTTTCCGTTAGAAATTTCGGGCTCGGGTCGGGCCGGGCCTAAAAAATGAGGCACGGGCCCATCTCTAATATGAACATTCAAAGAAAACAAAAAAGTTCCGGGTTAAAGTCAATTCCAAACAATGTTAAAAGCTTGACAATTTTGGAATATCTTAATTCAAGTACAAAACAATAGTTATCAGGACTTTTCCAATTATTCAGTAAAATCAAATGTTTAAGGTTAAATTCTGAGTGGTTGCAATTTTATTGTGCATTTTGTGTTAATTTAACAACGATATCGAAAATTTTAGAACTACAGTTAAACTTCCATAACTCGAACTTCTATAACTCGAACTTCTCTCTAACTCGAACTAAATGAGTGGCAGTAAATTTAATAAAGCTTAGAAAAAGCACTCTATAAGTCGAATATCTCTATAACTCGAACCTTTTCTTAGGATAATGGTGATTCGAGTTCGACTGTATTTTTTTGTGTCTCTTTTTGTCTACCTTATTTTGTCCCATTTTCTTTGCCCCTGCTTATGATCTGAGTTTAGCATTAGTTGGATCTTTTCTATCTTCGTTTCTATCTCTATCTTATTACCTTTCTGTGTATATTTAACACATTTTCTATCTACATACCCTCCTCTGTAAATCTCTATCTCTATCACTATTTTTATCTCTATCTCTATTGCCAATGTGATTCGCATTTCAATTGCTCATTTTGCGCATAGGCAAAAGTTGCTATACTTTTATGCTATTTTGTTGTATTGTATTTTATTTTTTGTTCCCCTGTAACGATGTTTGTCATTGTGCAGGGGCGTGCATACTCAGCCACCTACACACACACACACTCACACACACACATATACATATACACACACTATTATAGATGGACGTTTGAATTGCGTCGTGCGTTGAATTCAAGCGCCAAGTGAAAGTTGTTCAATTGTTTATTATGATTATTGTTGCTATTACAATTACTATTACTTATACTTTTGTTGTTAACAATTGTTGTTGTTGTTACTCTAGCTTTTACAGTTGCTTAGCTGTTGTCGTTGCCGCGCTTTGTCAGAATATTACGCATACGCTCCGTATTTCTGTATTTCTGGCAAGTTCAAAGGCAACACACATGCACACACACACACACACACACATACTATGCTACCTCCCCCTATAACTCTAACCCCTGCTCTCCACTTCCCCTACATCACTATTGACGCATTCCATGAGTCGAAGCGGCGCGTCGCCTGTCGCGCATTTTAAGTTTTTAAATTGTAATTGTTAAAGTGCAAAATATAACAAAAGCCGCAAATGAAATAAAACTAAAAATACAAAACAAAACATAAAAAAAAATACAACAAACATATAAAATAAAGCAAAAAAAAAAAAACAAAATAAAATAAAAAACCTTTGCGCCGCACAAAATTTGCACTTTTTTCACTTTCTCCTTTTGTGCACGCTTTTGACATTTTAATTGCTATTTGCCCATTAAATGCAAAGCGAGAAGTGAGAAGGGATCAAGAGGGGCGGGTGAGGTGAGGTGGGGTGAGGTATGAGAAGCGAAAGAGAGAAGCGCGTGAGCTCAATTTGAAGTCAAAGTCGCAGTTTTGTTGCCCATAACTGGGCAGGGCCATGGTCAGTATATACACTGATAAAAAAAAGGATCGAAAATCAAGATTTTGGTCTCAGAATTAAGAACTTTGGTCTAAAAAATGCGTCGAGAACATGAAAATCTTGAAGTAACAAAACACATCTTGATTCTAAGGACATTTCAATTAAGAGCAGATTTTTAAGATCATAAATTCTTATATTTTCAAGACAAATCTTAGTATAAGAACATATTATTTTTTTAAGATTATATGTTCTTATTGACAGACAAAAAATCTCAAATAAAGGTGTTATAATAATAAACAACAACACAAAAACACTTGCAAAGAGCATGGCTCGGAATACAGCTGTTTCAAGGGATGTCAATCTCTGTCATCAGTACAGTTGTGCTGACTTGACCAGCGATCCAAGCCTAATGTCATCTTTGAGACGCCAGAACCAGTTGTGAATTCTAAGTCCCAAAAAGTGACAAAATACCTGTAAAGCTGAGAGAAAAAGATCTAAGATCTAAGATTTTTATTCTTATATTAAGAACTTAAAATTTTTTAGAATTATATTTGTAGTTTTAGTAATTTGGTCTTAAAATGCTCTTATAATAAGAAAAACATATTTAAATTTGAGAATTATATTCTTATATTTAGAACTTACAATTTTCAAGATTAATATTTTTAATTTTAGTAGTTTGGACTTAAAATAATCTTATTTCAAGAACAAAATATTTAAGATGAATGTTCTTAATTGTAAAAAGTGGTCTTTTTTTTAGTGTATATGAGTGCGTGTGCGTGTGTGTATGTGTGTGTGTGTGTGTGTGTGTTGTACTGAAATCGACTCTGGTGACTCTTCAATTCTGATCTAAATTTGCAGTTAAAGTTCATTGACTGCAATCGCTGTTAGATGATTTTGCCACACAATGCGGCAACAACAAATGGGGGCGTGGCGTTCTCTATATGACTGTCTATGTGTGTGTGTGTGTGTGTGTGTGTGTCTGTGGGCGAGTCAAGCATTGCATTTGGGCATGCCACAACAACAACAACTGTAACAACATCAAGAAATATGTTGTTTAACTTTGACTAAACGATACCCTGCAATAGTTTTCTAAATGTGTTTCTTAGTCGATCGATCGATATGAAAGTGTTTATGATATAAAATGATAAAGCGAACCTCTTAAGGGGGTATTGCTGGTTGGCAAACATTTTTTTTTGTTTTTCGATTTTTATTTTATAGTTTGGATATTTAAGAATATCGTCCTAAAAAGGTTTTTTGAAATTCGAAATACTTTAGGAGATATGGCCTTTTTTGTACAGCAATTTGAATGTTAATGCATGTGAAGTCAAAACTTTAAACGCGTTTATCTCGAAACCACGTTTCTCGAGCTTGCGGAAACGATTTGACACCATTATGGCCCCTACTTCAATCATAATTTTAAAAACATTTTTACTATATTTTTTTTACACTAAACTACAAAAAAAATTGCCCAAAATCGATTTTTCCGTTTTCAATGGCCGCCATTTTCTAAAAAAAAATCGCTAAACTATGATTGCATCTGTACTGAATCTAACTCCGTTTAATTTTTCCCTTTTAAATTATCCGAAATAAAGTTATCCGTGCCGCAAGCAGCATACCTTTTTTTCTTCGACTTTTTTTTTTTTGTTTTTGCAACAATTCTGATCGTTTATTATTACTTATTACAAACTTTGCTTTAATTTAAATATTGTGGCTGAATACACGACACATGAATTAAATAAAGATCACAGAATTGTTGCAAAAACAAAAAAATACATGACAGCCGTAGTAAATGAAAAAATTTAATGTGCTCTGCTCTCATCTCGCTCCCGACCCCTGACTATTTCCGTTTTCAAAAACAGCCTTCCAACCAGCAATACCCCTTGAATTTCGGAATTCTCCGCCCCTTTCCGCCTTAAATCGTTACAAGATCGAACAAATAGAAAGGCGGTATTGGCTGATTAAAGCTTTTAAGCAATATACGTTCCTAAAAGCTTGCAATAAAAAATATTTGAAAATTATTTAAGTCAGTAACGGGTATCCTATAGTCGGGAGCTCGACTAGTGCCTTGTTTTTATTAATTTAAAATTTGTTTTAATTTAAAATAGGTATCGACACGATCATAAGTTTTATGAAAAACATTATGAAATAAGATTTTTGTAATCGAAATTGAAAAGTGAGTTTTATTTTTTATTTTTGTAATACAAATTGAAAAATAAGTTTTATTTTCATGCCACAAGTCTTATTTGCATTGGTTAAAATGAAAAATTTAAAACAAAAAAATTAATGCCACAAATAATTAAAAACACACAAATTGGAAATAAAAACGTATCCTTTTCCAGGATAGTCCTTCCGAAAATAATGTATGTTAAATTTTCTCAATATCCCAGTCATTTTTTAAAATTTTCGATATTTTTCCGACTGTTAAGTCGTACTTAATTAAATTATTATAGGCTTTTAAAAGAAAAGGAACTAATGAAAATCAATTGAAATTTGGAGAACAAAGCACGAAAATTCTTAAAATTCTTTGTGTTATAATTTATATGTACTTTATTTTGAAGCACGCAAACACAAATTAACAATTTAGTTGTTCACCAAGCACTAAAATAATTGAATTGAAATAATAAATAAATAATTGTTTTATTTGTAAATATTGAACCTATACAGAAGTTTTTAAATTAAACTCATAAATTCTTACATTCTTAGGCTTGGACAAAACAAAGTACAGAGTTGAGCGTCCATCACAAGCAACCTTTCTATGAAATTGCACAAGTACAGGGTATTGAAAACTCGCTCGTCGTGATGGCGTCTCCTCTGCAAGTCGGATCGTTTCGATCGCTCTCGCAAAGTTGACGGCAAAAATGGTTAGCAAATTATGTAACATTTACCCAGTAACGCCAAAAGCAGCAGGAAACCTAGAAAAACGTTCAATGAAAAGTGAAAAACCAACAGCAACAGCAACAACTGCAATAATAATAACAACGACAACAACAACAACAACCGCATCACGAACTCTAAAAGCAACTTTAGCTACAACTTTAGTTGCAACTTCGCTTCAGTTTAGCAGGCTGCAATTTGTTGAAAGGAAAACTTGTCCAAGGCGGCGCAGCCAGTTTTGAGCCCACGTTAGAAGTTGTCAACAACAACAGCAACAACAACAGCAACAGCAACAACAACAATAACAACAACAAAAATGACTGCAACAACATTGGCAACTCCTGCTACAACACCAAGTCCAAATGATTGCAACAATGTTAACGCTGTTTGTGTTGTCGTTGTTGTTGTCGTTGTTGTTGTTGCTGTTGTTGTTACTGTTGGCCGTCGTCGCTTTGTGCACTGCCAAATTCGCTTCCTTGTATGACATAACAACCAAGCAGTGGGCAGCAACAACAGCAACAACAACGATGACAACGTCGATCTTTACCTCCACAACAGACCGTGTGCCACATTCCAGTTTCTTTTTCTTTTTTCGTTTTTGTTTTTCTAATGTTGCTGCTGCCGCCTGGAAAATCCCGTTTTTTCCCATTCACTGATTCGATCAGTCGGCGTAATGAAAATGAGAAAAATGGCAACTAACTAACAATGCCAACTGCAACTTGTACAACAACAACAACAACAACTACAACAACAATGGCAACGTTGCACCAAAGTCGTTGTTGTTGTCGTCGTTGTCATTTTGCCAGTTGCGAGTTTTACTTTCGTTTTTCACGTAACAACTGCAACAACAGCAACAACAGCAACAGCAATAACTATGACGACGGCAACAGCAAAAGGAAAATGGTGTTAGCAGGCAATGTTACCGCTATATGCAGCTGATGAAGGGGGGATGGGGGAGGCATGCTGATCAATTTCAAGCGGTTGCACGATAAGCAGGAAGTGCAACATGGCAAATGTTGCAGCTAGGTGGCAGTTGCATGGCGAGAGAGAGAGTGAGAGAGATGCAAAAAGAGCTGCCATTTTACAAATGCATTAAACTTGCACGTTGCACGTTGCATGTTGCATGTTGCATATTGCATATTGCCCATGTGGCTGCCACATTTTGAGTTGGTTTTTTTTTTTTTCATTTCATTTTTTAAGGCACATGAAAGACTAAAACATTAGAAACCGGATGATGCAAATAAATAAATTTAGATATTCTATGTAAGTACGAATAAGAACAACGAATCTTGAATCAAGTAAAACTCTAAAATTACTAGAAATGAGTATCAAAACCCTTAATTTAAGTTCGGGACTTAGGTTCGACTCACCGATTAATATCGTAAAATTAAGATTTATAGCTTTTTGACGTTAGCATGCTTAAAATTCCCAATTGGTTCTTGCTTTTCTGTTATAAGCAGTTCGACTGGCGCTTAAGAATATATTTCACAGAATAATTTCTGTTAAGTTCCAGAATTATCAGGAATTAAATTAATCATGTTTGAATTGTACTTCAATCAAGTACGTTTTATAGATATTTTAAGTTTGAAAATACAATTTCCTACCTAAAATATTGTACATGAAATAAAATCGAAATTACTCGACTTTAGTAAATTCTGTCTTTGTTAGAAATCAAGTTCAATATCTGGAGTTTTAAGTACAAAATACTTGATATTTTCGCACTGGATCGGATTGACAACTTATTGAAGCAAATCTTAATTTTATTTTAATACATTTAAAATAGATTCTCTATATATTGGTAATTGTCTAATGTCGAATGCGGGATTCGTACGCATTCAAAGTGAAATAAAACAAATGCCAAAACATTTTTTTTTATTTTGATAAAAGGCGAAACTTATAGGTCTTGATTAGCACTATAATTGGTGAAAAGGTTGATTTTGGGCAATTCCTCGTATTTAAGATAATTTAAAAAAACCATGGCATTCCCACGCGACTCAAATAGAAGTAGTTCCAGGTCAAACACTGATTTCTGCGAAACATGAACGAATATTTTAATGCAATTCGTTTTAAAATAAAATATAATGCATTGATTTGCCTTAAAAATGCTTTTTGTTTGAATTAAGTATTTTTTTTTTTAATTTAAATTAAAATTTCAATAGATTTCTATTTATTAAAATGGTTTATGTTACAATCTTACTATCTTACTTAGTGTAATCGATGGAAAACAAACGGTCAATTTTGAAAATCAATTTTTAAGAAAATGGGCAAAAATATAGAAAAAGTGAATTGATTCCAATGTAGAATCCATATGCTCATCCTATTGAATTTCTTCTAGCGCAAATTGCTTAAATAAATAACTTTAATACAATTTTGGAAGAAAATTTCACAAGTAATGAGTTTTTGATCAATTTTACGTTTTTGGCCTCGGTTGACATTTCTGTGGAAATGCCCATATGAAGAATCAATAAATATTTTCGCGTTTCAAAAAAAAAATGTTTTGATGCTAAAAATTGTCTTCAAAAAAATCCAAAAGTGACTTTTTGACAGTTTTTCAAAAAATTATACAGGCATGCCACAAAAATAGCTTTCGCTTGATTTTCGCTTAAATTTCATAGAGCGATTTCTGTAGCATCTCTGAAAACAATACTAGCTAAGAGATTTTTGAAAAAGAAATTTTTGCAGTCACTATTAGAATTGAAACTATTTGCATCACAACATTTAAGGAAAACATTAAGGAAAGTTTTGTATCATTAAAAAGGAATTCATTGATGTTAAACTTTACATGAAGTAAGTTCAAATTATGAGTAGAATTAACTTTAAGTGGTGACAAAATACTTATGGTCACCGCTATATACACATATTGCCTGTTCAAATATCATGATCGAGTTTTTAACTCCACTTTTTACATCATTAATAAAAAAGTAGCTTAGAAACAGTCAGATTCTGTTATTTTGGTCTAATTTGTCAACAATCTATAAATACCCTTTTTTTGTAATAAATCTTTAAATATCTAAACCGATAAATATCGCAGATCCTGAGATAAAATCAAACCCCAATTGTGACAAAAGTCTAATGATTTCGAACTTTCTTAAACCGAGTACGATATTATTGATTCAGGCAGGGTTTTAAATTAAATTGTGAGTTAATTGGTGCTCTGATATCTTTTTAAAGGTTAATTTATTACTGTTTTATCGGAATATAGCTTAACAATTATGTGTGCATACAGATTAAATAAAGACTCGCTAAAATCTGAAATTTTAAGCTAGAATTTTACGAGTAGAATGTTCATTTGACCAAATAAGAAAATCTATTTATTTTATTCGTAATGTTTTTGCCACCTAGGACTCTTACAACAATTTAAAAAAGGAAAAATCTAGATCCATTGCGGTTTAAAAATATGAAATAAAAAAAAAAATTCTAATTGATTTCTTACTAACTTTGGCACTCTTAAAAAATTGGTAGAATTTGTTAATACATATTTACTACCCAATTCAATTATTTTTGTATAAGTCTTTCTTTATTGTAGTTATTGTTTTGTATAGTTGTTGTCATTTGAATGTATTCAAATGATTCAACTTCATTAAACTCACTTAAATTACTCTAAATGATTTAACGAATTCTATAGCTGGTTGTGCTCGGAAATAGTTGGATACATTTATTGCTTCCAATTGCGGGCTGTACTAAAAACTCACTCATAAAAGCAAAAATAGCTCACACTAAATCAATTAGATGGATTCAACAATTCAATGTCTGGAAATATTTCAAAATACTCCAAAATACGAAAAACTTATTTATGGAAATATTTGAAATATATAATATTACGTAATATATAATATTTGTAAATCACGCGCATATTAACTAAATATTGGATATAAAACAATAATCCGTTACAAAAATTCCTCAGTTGTTTTCCACTTTTTTTTAGTATTGTTAATTCTATAAAATGAGTAAACAAATAAATTTTCAACATTTAAAGGAAACCAACTCAAGTCAATGATTTTAGCTTTAAAATACAATAAAATTTTGAACAGTTAAATATTAAATGGTATGACATTTATGTAACTGTTAACCGTTAGAAAATATAAACATTTAATGGCCAAACGAATGTAGGGGCTAAAGTTTTGACCTGCTCCATTTGGTTGAGCCTTTTAAAGTTGCTAAGGACATAAGTTGGGAGTTAGTTTCATTACGTTATTTTTAATCTTGACTGTTAATCTTGCAACTTTCACGTTTATGGCCTGGCTTAAATATTTGCATTGAGTCTCTCTGGGGTCTTCGGCCACGCCCACACACGCACCCCGCCCGAGGTCTAGGGCTTCAACTTCAGCACCTTCAGCGCCTCCTTGCATTTGGATGCCTGATGTTACCGTAACCATCGCCAACGTAACCAAGACAACAACTTGTAAGCCACTTTGGGCCACACCAAGCCTGAAAGCTGAAAACTGAAAACTGCGCGCAGCGAACTAAAAAGTAAGCGATCGTTGCGATCGTTAAGCAAAGATAGGCTCAAAAAGAAAAACTGCAAACTAACTGCAAATACTAGCAAGTTATAATATGAAAAAAGAAAAACACGTAAGAATGAAACTGATCGAGAGCGACTGACTAAGAAATACCCTGTTCAAAGATAAACTACATTCTTTGTTATTAGCGCGAACTGTTGAATAATTTGATGAATTTTTTTCTATGTAGACTTTTTAAATAAAAATAATGAGAATCTTTAGGTTGAATCATTAAAAAAAATAAATATGTATAAAAAAGCAAGAAACTTAAAATACAATATATAAAAACGTGAATGTCATTAAAGCCTTAACTTAATTTTATTTAGGTGTTATATATTTTTAGTTATGAATTAAAATTATAAAATTTAATAAAAATAGTAATTAATTTCATATTTTTATTTAATAATTCTATAACTTTAATCCCTCGCTATCGACTGTTTTTAGTCGACGTTAAATAAATAAATAATTAAATAATACTTTACGGGGTATATTTTGCAAAAAGAAAAACAACAACAAATGTCCATTATCATTTGTTGTGGAAGAAAAATCGAAACCAGTTTTCCATGAAAGCAAAATGGCAAACGAGGAGAGAAAAAGAAAAAAAATTAAGTCACCGTTGAAAACTGCAGCCGAAGCGACGATCAAGGAGGTAAGATGGTGAGGGGGTGCAAAGGGGGAGTGGGAAGGGGAGGGCAGTCGTCGATTACTTCATCGACTGCATCATGAGCAGCGCCACAGCAGAGACAGAGAGAGAGAGAGAGAGAGAGGGAGAGAAAGTGCCAGGAAAAACTGCAATTGCGAATGGCGATCGATGCATGGAAAGAGAGAAGTGTCGAGGTGGGAGGGTGTAACGTTGTGGTATGGTGAGGTGGGGTGAGATGAGGTGGGGTGGGCTGTGGTGTGGTGTGGTGGGTATTGTTGCAGTTGCAGCAAGATGGCGTGTCATGGTCTGGTCTCTTCACTCCCGTCACCGTCGGTGCAACATTTCCCCATTTCCCATTGCAATTGCTTGTTGCAACTTCAGCCATGATTATGTGGCATTAACTTTAGCTTACGTAACCTCTAATGCAATGCTATGCAGAGCCAAATGGAAATTGTAAATCATATGATGGCCGACGATACCGACACCCAGTGCAACAACTGCCTCGCTCTCCGCTCTCCGTCTACCACTCCCCACTCCCCACTTGCCACTCTCTTTCCCCCTTATTAATACAGCTTCAACCTCGGCCGTGCGCAAATGTTGCGCAAATGAAACCAACAAGGAAAACAACGACAACAACAACAACAGCGACAAAATCAAAGACAACGGCGATCGTCGTCGTTGAACGTGAAAAGCGGAAAACTTTGTGCAGCTTTGGCACATAAAAAATAATTTATACACGTACCGAGCGGCATGGTACGGGGGCAAAAGCAGGTTAAATACTACATTAACTTTGGCTATGTATTTTTATTTATTATTTTTTAATTTTTAATTTTATTACAAGTGTTTTTTTTTGAATTATTGTTTTCTAATTTTGCTTTTATTGATTTAATTTATATTTCAATATTTTGTGTTATTTTGTAATTATTTTTTTTCCATATTATTTTGACCTTTTATGTCTTATTCTATTATAATGTCTTATGTCTAATTTTATTTTTGTTTAATATTATTTATATGTATACTCATATATTCCTTTTTATTTTATTATTATTATTATTATTATTATATAGATCCCTACTCTAATATAATAAATGAAAATAACTGACATACCGTATTATAATACTTTTACATCAGCTTTGGATAAACTTTTATATGACAAATTAATTATTAGTTTTAATTCTAAGATTTGGTTTCTCAAAATTTTGATCCAAATTTCAGGACTAGTTGACTAAGATATTTACATTAAGATAAACAAATTACACTACTTTTAATAAGTAAAAAAAAGAAGAGGAATTTCAGATAAAACTCTTGAATTATTTAAAATGTTTTTTAGGATTACAAATATAGTCATTATCTAGCAACAGTTGTAGCTATTAAATCAGAACTACAAAGCTAAAAACATTTGAGAAGGTTGTGTTTTATTTTCAACTTGTTTTTCCTGTTTTTATTCCATTTTTTCTTTTAAGAAACTACCTAAAAATTATGTATTATTATTATATTTTTTCTACAAGACCTTTCTAATCAGTAAGGAATATAAAAAAACTTAAAAAGATTTATATTTAGTATTCTTTAACTAAACAATTTACTTGTCTAAACAATTTTTGTGCTGGAATATTAAGTATACGTATTGCAGCAGTTTGATAAACTACATACATACATATATAATAAATACATTAAATATGCAAAATATAAAAATCATATGTAATACTAAATATATGGTGTCTGTTAATTAAATAACGTACTTGTTTGTAGACTACATTTTTGACTGGAATATGAAGTACTTATATACGCAAATTGTATGGATAAGTGATTTGATCCTCGATAAAAGCTTGTGGGTAAGCGACCGAGCACTTCTAGGTGCAGTTTTTGTGGAGTGCCTGCCATGTTCAGCGGGACAGACAGACTGACAGACAGACAGACAGACAGACTGACTGACTGACAGACAGACACCTTGAGGAGCACTTGGACACTGACATCGAGGAGAGTGGAATGCCAGTATGAGTATGTGGGCTGTGGATGTTGTTGTTCTTGTTGTTACTAGTGTGTGTTGCCATGTATTGCATAAAAGTTACCAACTGTTGTCATCGCTTATTGCATAAGCACTCTCCCCACTCCCTCTCTCTCTCTCTCTCTCTCTCTCTCTCTCTCTCTCTTCCTTTAACAAACAATGATCACTCACCTGTAATGTGTGATCCTGCCAAACGATTGCGTGCAATTAACAGTTCCTCTGCCTGGCATGTCTGCAATGAAAAGAAAGAGCGCGGCATATGTATGTGAGTATGTAGTGTGGAATGCGACATGTGGAAAATGCAATAAAGTAATTCTGCATACATAACATACATATGTACGTATGTATGTTTGTAAGTATCTAGTCACATTGCTATAATCATAGTCATAAACGCAGTCCAACACTCCCCAACAATGCATGCCCCTCTCTTGCTATCACGCTCTCTATCTCACACACACATATGTACATATGTATGTATGTGTGCATACTAGAATAGCAATATGGCGAACCAAATGCATTTCACTCTTGTTTTCGATTTCATTTTCGTTCGCTCGGTCGCTGGGTCGTTGGAGCAGCAGTCGCTGCCACTGTCGTCGTCGCAGCAGAGCAACAGCAGCACCGACAGCAGCACGCCAACGTCATCAGCAGCGTGAAGCTTTCCTAAGCTCTTTCGCTCTTTAAATCTATTCAAACTTTACTCTCTTTACGCTCTGTGTATTGAATGCGCGCGCTCTCTCTCTCGCTCTCTCAGCTGCACATGCGACGTTGTTGTCGTTAGCTTATGTTATTCAATAGTGCATACTGCTGCTGTTGCTGCTTTTTGTCTCTGTTTGTGTTTGTGTATGTGTGTATGTGTGTGTGTGTGTGTTTGCTATCTGCCCGCCGTTGTCGACATCGCCGTGGTATTGTACGTTGCCTATTGCCACTGCAACGGCTGAAACGACCTCCTACAGGTCTTTGACCTAGTGCGACGACAACGACGACGAGCTGTGCCCTCTGCTGTTCCCTCTGCTGCCCACCCTCGTTCGCTTAGCTTTTCATTTGCACGTTATTATTATTATTATTATTATTATTTTCCTCAGTTTGGTTTGCGCGTTTGCTCGCTCACTCGCTCATTTAATAGTAAGTATATTCAGTTCATTCGTTTGTTTGCTGACTCGCTCACTCGCTACGTTTTGTTGGTTTTGTTTGCTTCTTACATGCACTTCCCATCTCCATCTCTATCCCCATCTTCACCGACTCTCACTCTGACTCCGACACTGACTCCGATTCCGATTCCGACTCCATAGGCCTCCTCATATTATAGTCGCATTTGGTTTCCTTTCAAATACATGCACATTTCCTCCACTTGCGTTTTCTATTGATGTGTTGTGCTCACACCACTACCACCCACTGATAAGGCATCTAAATGCAGACCGAGCCTAATCGATGCGCCTCCCACCAAGTAAAGCATTCAACTGGGTGGCTTTTGGGGTGGTCGCATCTTTTGTGTGCTTTTGCTTATTTGCTTCTGTTTCGTATTCATCGTACACTGTTAACTGGGTTAGTTTTATTTGATGTCTGGCATTTTATTTCGGCGTCTGTTTGCACTGTCCACCATGTGGTGGACTTCTACCCCTTCACTCCTTCACCCCTGACCCATACCCATTGCCACATTTGGTACATTTGTACCAAAACTGGCAAATTTCCTATTCGCACGTGGAATCAGTTATTTTTTCAAAATTTGATTTAGATTGTGCAATTAAATTACAGTCGAACTTCTCTAATGCAAATCACAATTATCCAAAGAAAAGGTTCGAGTTATGGAGACATTCGACTTATAGAGTTATTTTTCTGTAGATTATTAAATTTACTGACACTCGTTTAGCTCGAGTTAGAGAGAAATTCGAGTTATGGAAGTTCAACTATATTGTGTATACGTATTGTTATACCTGTTACTTTAAAAATAACTAAAAATGGATATTGTTTTTAAGCAATGTAAGTGCCTAGAAGCATGCAATTAAAAATATTTTAAATTTATTAAAATAAGTAACGGGTATCTTAACTCGGCGATAGCCTTTCCCACTTGTTATTATTATTTTTAATTTTGTTTTTAATTTTGAAACTAGCATAGGCTTGAAATTCGGCACACATGATGTTGGATTCTAAACTCAGAAGATCGAGAAAATCGTCTTTTTTTATTTAAGTTTGTTTTCTTAAAATTTATTTAATTAAATGTATAAGTTAATAATAGATTAACCTAAACAAAATATGCAAAATATTATTAAGTTGATACATTTCTTTTTTTTTTTTTTCGAAAATTGAAGATTTGTAGGTAATATCCTGATCTAATAATGGGATCAGTGACGTCTGGACAATGAACTGTGATTTGTGGACTCTGGCATGTGGCATGTGGCACGTGTCCACACGTGGTGCGTTGACATATCATCGACATTGTTGCCACAAACGCCTTTGCCATGTGCAATTGAAACTGGCGCAGCCTTCGACCATGCGGCGACCATGTAACCACTTGAGGCGGCTGATATGAACACACACACACACACATATATATATATATATATATACATACACAAACACATATACACACATACAAACTTATAGACATGCATTGAAATCTCTGCATTGCTCTATAAACTTTTAACCCAATTTTTATGCCTTATTTACAGAGACAGCAACGTTTTATTGTATGCCACTTATACACACACACTAACACACACACACTAACACACACACACACACACATTCAGTAGTTGTTGTTGTTGTTGTTATGAGAGAGTCATCCGTTTTGGAGCTGCTTCGCTTTTCCTCCGTTATTTATGTGCTATTCATTTTAGAGAGTATTTTTATCTAAAGCAAGTCGGAGCGGTGGAAGTGCTGGGAAGGGGGAGGGGATGGGCGGAGGTAGAGGAAGCAAGACCACAGAATACCAACAACATACAAACAAAGAGCAGATGAAAGGGTAACAGTGAAAAGGCAACAGGATAATGACACTTAGAAAAAAATGTTGGCAAAATTCAAGGAAATATTTACTAGTGGAAAGGCGCAAAGTCGTGCATACTCGACTTTTGAAGACCCTGTGCTTATTAGGTTAACAAATTCAATAATATAATTCGCAATAAATATCGTTTATAATTATGTATGAAAATTATATAAAGAGAAAAGACTCTAAGATCTTGGGTGTGAGATGCTGATCCAAATATTTTTGTCCTATTAAACCAGTAGTGTCCACAATGTTTATTTTCCTATCCCAGGGCTAGGAAACGGTATTTTATATCATATTTAGTATACTTCATTGGGTCACCCAAGCCTCCCCTTATGTCTTTATTCTTCCTTTTGTTTCCTTCTTTACAAGGATATTAAAAGCACCCACAACACAGAAAGCAAAAGCAATAAACGCTAGATGGCGCCATTATGTCTTGTGTGAATCCTGTCTTTATTATGAGATCTTGATGAAATACTCAGGCTATTTCTGTATATTTTTTTAATTACAGGTAGTCCAAGTTGAATAAATAACTTATGCTTTTATAGTAAGATAGTATAGTATATATATGCATTGATCATAATATAATTTACTACTTGAGAAACTAGTTGTTACTCCATGAGTTTGAAACTTTAGAAGTCCGATATTAATTTAACACAATTTAAGTTATTTCAACCTCATATCTATATAACTGTATTGTTTGTCAATGTAGAGCTAGATTTTAATTTCTGTGTGAAAAAGTTTATTTAATTTTATTTTCAGTTAGTTTAGATAAATGATTAAATTTTTGATATGACAGTTTCACTTTCAAATCAAAACATGGATTGCAAATAAGAGTTATGGCCCAAAAAAATATTTAACGCTAAAAAATTATAGGGTGATTGGAAAAATTGCAATTTTTTTGCTTAAAATTATTTTTAATGATTATAATAAAAATTTAAAAATCAGTGTTTTTCGTCCTTGCAAGGATAATTGGTTCCTTGATTCTATGGAATTTTGAGAGTCCTGGTCCGAAAAAGTTAATTGATATCGATATTGTCATTATAGGACCTTAAATAAATATACGCTAAAAATATAAAATTTAAAATAAATATTTTTTTTTTCAACTCAAAAAGCGCGGACCAGGAATTGATTTTAGAACTATGGTTTATTGGTGAAAAAATCTTAGAATTGAGGGCGGATTACGAATATGTGTTACCATTTTTTTCAATGTTTATGGGCCTAATGTACACAGTGGAAACAGCTGATGTGAGAGGCGAACGGAAATAGAGGCATGGCAGGGTTGCCAAAATATCCTCGACCTTTACATCTTGGCTCAACATTTAATCAACGGCCAGCAGCAGCAATTGCAAGTTGCAATTGCAACTGTAACGGCAACAATTTCCATGCCGAATTTGTGTGTGGCAAGCAACCAAAAAGTCAATGACTTTGCCACAAGCAACAACAAATAAAAAAAAAAAAAAAAAAAAAAAAAAAACTGCATAAACATTATGTGTGCATGTGTCGGTCTGTTAGTACAAAAAATGTGTGTGCATATAAGTGCATCTATATGTGGACTGGGACATGAGCTGTACATGCATTGCTCTGTGCAACAGAAACAACAACAGCAACAACAGCAACTCTCGAGTGCCAACTACTGCCCTACATTCAAGGCAACGACTCTGAGATAAGCGCAGCAATACACACACTTACACACACACACACACACACACATTGCCACTGCCACCAGACACTTCTATGAGGCCCCCAGCGGTTCTGCCCCTCGCCTCGCCTCGCCTTTCCTCGCTCTTTTGTCCTCCCCCAATGCAACCCAACAAAACAGCAACGCAACAGAGCAACAAAAATTCCGCTTCAAGTTCCAGAGTCTGTTCCGTATGTGTTGCACATGTGTGAGTCTGTGTCTGTGTGTAAGCAAGTGTGTGTAGATATATTCTAAGCGGTCATAGTCCCAGTAAACTTTCGCCTGCCACATTTGGCGGCTGTCGTGGGCGTTTTGGCTAGCAAAGAGCACCAGCCAAAAACCACCCAACCACCCAACCGAACCACCAGCCAGCCAGTTGATCAGTCATTTCCTTAGCTACCGACATGCACATATTACAAGCCCATAAATACGAAAGTTGACTCTTAGATACCCTGTAAAACATTCATCAGTAGGTCTAAAGCAAAAACATAAAAACAAACGGTCAAAATATTTTAGTAGTTAAGTATACTCTATACCAGCGGTGGGCACTAAATTTGAATTCGGGAGCACTACAACAACGAGACTTTTGCGCGAATAGGCAGAAATAAAGTTGGGAGCAGCAGCTAGCTCCCGGAGCCCATGCGTGCCCACCGCTGCTCTATACGCATCTTTAACCTAGTCTAATGAACCTTTATATTCAGCTTAGGAAAGAGTTTTCTGAAATTGCAAGCGTTTATTTCAAGGAAACATCTCAAGTTCGAAATATTTAATTTTCTTTCACTTAACTTATATTTTTTCCACCGTTTACACTAAAAAAAAAGAGCTCTTTCTTAAATCAAGAACATTAATTTTAAATATTTAGTTCTTGAAATAAGATTATTTTAAGACCAAGTTACTAAAACTAAGAATATTAATCTTGAAAATCGTAAGATTAGATTAATATCAGAATAAAATTCTCAAATATCAATATTTTGCTTTTAATATAAGACCGTTTTAAGACCAAAATACTAAAACTAAGAATACGATATACATATGTAGTTCTGATAATTCACATAATAATTTTTTAATATAAAAATCTTAAAATTTAAACAAAAAAATTTAAGAAATTTTTTTTTCAGGTGTCATAAATTTTTTTTTTACAAATTTCAACTTTGATAGCCCCTAAGTAAGCATCTAAGGGGGCGTGGTACTTTTCTTAAACTCTTATTTTATAGGTTGAAGAGTTATCTATCATTTGCCATTAAAATTATTCGATTATCTCATTTGGTTCAAAAGTTACGATTTTTGCAAAGCTAAATGAGCAATGGCCCCATTGTGCGCCGTTTGGAAATGTTTTATAGGAATTTCTTGCTGTGTAGAAGGTATCCAAAGTTTCCTTAAAAGTTTAATATTCATAGAGCTATGGAGTAAAGTTTCTTATGTCTAGTTTTGCTTCCTGGTATCGTATTTCCGATTCGGCAAAAGTTTCAAGTGTCGGAGTTGGATTTCATATATTCGTATATACATAATTGCGTTTATTCGCACTTTGAACTTGTATATCATACCATAATACATTCCGTTTACTCTTTTACAAACCTCATTCTTTGCTCTCTCTCTCTCTCTCTCTCATCGTCTCTTTCTCTGGCTTTGCTAGGTGATTCCATTTACATTTTGCTGTGAGCGTTAAATTTCACTAAACTTGAATTGAAAATTTTCATGATCAACGGCCAACGATGCCATGTAATCTTCCCCAAAAGCATCTGAGACAACAGAAAACAACAACAATCAAAAGGGGCAACACTTAACTCCAAAGAGAAACAACAGTGCCGAGCACGGGGAGGGAGAAAGAAAGAGAAAAAACGGAGGGGAACGGGAAAGATATGGAGTAAAAGTGAACGGGCAAGTTCAAGTTTATTTTCTGAAGGAAAAAAAAAAAAAACAAACCCAAAAAAAAAAGAAAGAAATATGTTGTATGTGTATATAAACAGCAACAACAACAACAAAAACGCACAACACGCACGAATTAAGCTACCAAAAACAACAAGAAAGATATCCAAAAAAAAAAAAAAATAGCAGTGCGACAGAATCATGGAGAAAATATGGAGACTGCAGCGGAAGATGGCGGGTTTGAGGTGTGTCAAGCCATATTTAGCTTAGGGCCAGAAGTGAGGGCGATACATCTGCATCTGACACACACACACACACACACACACACACACACACACACTCAACATGTGTGTGCATGTTGACCCCCAAAAAAAAATCCAATTTTTAAACTGTGTGTAACTGTAACCGGTTTCAATTTAGACTCCAACTCGACGCTGGGTCGCTACCCTCAGTGAACTATAAAAACTAAAACAACGAAAACAAAACAAAACTATCAAATTTAAAACAGTTAACGCGACTTAACAAATACATTGATAACACAGCACTCAAAACACTTAAGGCCAGTTTTTTCAATGTCTAAATAAGGTGTTTGATTACTATTGTAAAGACAATTTGTCATAAAATGTATAGAAATTAATGTCAAATTTGAAATTATATGTTAAAAAAAAATTAAATGTACATTAAAAAAACTTCCCTAAAACATATAAATGTTATTGAACAGATAGTTTTAAATTTGACATTCATTTCAATGCATTTTACATCAAATTTTCTTTTCAATAGTTATTAATCACCTTTTTTCTCATTGTAAAAACGCTCCATAGAGTTTGAATAAAACAATTATCAGCTTTTCGCTGAGAACTTAAATTGAACAAATCTAAAAAAATATATATATATATATAAAACTCTATAAATGCAATTGGCATCAAAGTTGGGAGCAGCCGCTAGCTCCCGGAGCCCATGCGTGCCCATCGCTGGTTTATAATATAAAAATAGTTTAACCTAATGGATTTCATAATTTCTTTAAGGACCCGTAATAAAAAAAATAAATTATATATCAATGAAAATAATTTTCTTTTTTATAAAATTTAAGAAATATCAAGAGTATGCCTAATATAAACACTAGATAAATTAATTTGAAATTTGAAAATTTACTTCTAATGGAATAAACTTTACTTCTAACTTCAAGTTATCAGATAATAATAATAGCATGAATATAGCTCACAGCGATGTAGTTTTTCACTTTTTGAATATAATCTAGGCTTCGATTGCGGATTTTTAAAACTTCTTCTTAAAGAGGCATAAATAATTTAAAAGTTATCATTTTAAATTACAAAAATAAGTCACCATTTTGATGAGGTACAAAATTAATTACACAGAAATTAGGTTAATTAGGTCTCTGTTTGTTATAATTACAGGGTATACCAAGTGCGACTTTTGCAGCAGCATTTAGAATGCCCTTTACACTTTCTACTCGAGGGTCGACCGGCAAAGTCGTTAAAGCTCTATCTATCTCTTTTTTCCCATTTGTATGTCTCACTCTCTCCTATTCACTTGTTCGCACTCTCTAGGGTATAGAAAGGGTATCGGATATGGGGTATACCCAAGTGGCGCTCTTCATGCCGCTTTTCGGTCACTTGAACTTCCAGTTTTGGGTCTCCGAGCCAGTTGACAACATCCAACAAAGGGCAGAAAGTTGAGCATAAAGCGTTCATTGACATTTGGCGCAGGGCGGGGAATGTCGTTCAATGATTGAAATATTCGTTTGAATGAATCTTATTCATATGGACATACTCGTACATATGAACATAGATTTATGTATATTTAAGGAGCTGTCAGTGAAGTGGTCATCATTCAAATGTGTATCCAAAAACAAAAACAAAAACAAAAAGCGAAAAAAGAAAGCGACAAAAGAGACCGGGATCGGGGAGAGAGAATTTTGGGGGTGTCAGCTTAGTTGTCGATCTGCCTCAAACAATTTTGATGGCTTGGCTCGACAGCAGTTACAAAACGCATACAAACATACGCGCCAATCGCACATGCACACAAACACATATACATTCATGGAGAAATTAATAGAAACGGCATATATTTTTCGTATTTTTTTTAATTTTTATAATTTTTTCATAATTTGTTTATATAAAGCCTATCCAGTGATGTATCAAAATATAACAAAAAAATATAATTATTAAGAAAAACAATTTTTAAGCAACAAAGGCATAATTATTAACGTTTAACTTTACTATTTGGTTAAGGCATCGACAACATATGGAGTCCACCAGTTTGGCCCAAATTAAAGGATCAATTCGAATTTAACTTTTTTCTACAAATAATTCTTATTTTTGGGGCTTATAGCCCCCAATCCATTTCTTTAAGATCTCCCAAAGCTGCTCTATGGGATTTAGGTCTGGTGACTGTAAAGGCCATTCCATTAAGGGAACTTTGTTGTCAAGGAACCATTTCTTGACCAACTTTGAATAATGTTTTGGATGGAATTATGTTTGCTGGAACTCATGGTTTTCATGGCTGAAATTTGACCAGAAACGAAACATTTGGTTTTAAATGTGAACACCCCAGTCGTTTCTATTATTTTGTCCATAACTGTACATGTGTATACTTGCAAGCGTGTGTAGTTGAACTTTTTCAAGTACAGTACTTCACCGTCGTCGTAATTGATGTGAAAGTGAAATTTTGTTTCGGTTACATTTTTCTTTTTTTTTTTTATTTTTTTTTATTATTTTTTTATTATCTGTTTTATGCGTTGCGGGGCGTGGCGGTGGCAAGAGTAAAGAGTGGAAAGAGGGGAAAGAGTTGGGGGTCATGCCGTCACTGCGAGTGACCATAACCTTAAGTTTCATACACGACTTGGTCAAAGCAAAATGAAGATCGCCGTTTGAAGCCACAGTCACAGTCGTCGTCAGCGTCAGCGGCAGCGACAGCGCAGAAGTTGACGTCGACGTCACAGACGGCATCAGTTAATCACGCATCACGCAAGTCATAAGTATGCACATCCATACATTTGTTCAACCATCTTCTGACCCAAAGAACACGTGCTGACTACACGACATTAAGGCAGCGACGCTAACGGCGACGCCAAAGCCAACGCTAGCATTGACGTCAACGTCAACGTCAACAGCAGCAGCAGTAACAGCAGCAGCAACGCCAACGCCAATGCCGACGCTTGTGTAGTCGTCGTCGCAACGGGTTCAATGGCTGACCCAATTTCGGGCAAAGCGTCGAATGAGTGAGAGAAAGAAGCAGACAAGAGCGAAGCACGCACTGTGAAGTGAATTGAAGTAAAGTGAAGTGTAGTGAAGTGAAGTGGAGTGGAGTGAAGTGGAGTGGAGCGCAGAGGAGTGGTTTGGTTTGCTTTGGTGTGAAGTTGAGTAAAGTGTTAAGCATAGAAGTCGGCCAAGCGAACGGGAATAGTTGTGAAAGCCAACGGAATTGGAATGATACAGAGAGCAAGAGCAAGAGCAACACCAATCAGTGTTGCCAATTTAGCTTTTGCCCAGTCAAATCTGGCTTTTTTAAAGGCCATTTTCTAGAAAAATTTGCAAACAGCGAGCAGCGGGAACTCTGCCTTTTTCTTTTTTTGTAATGCTTTCTTTCAGATATTTTTGTAAATGCCCAAATAAAGGGCAAATTAAAGGCCAATTTAAAAAAATTCACTTCGTGAAATAGCAAAATAATTGCAGCACTACAATATTTTGGATTGAAGTCAATTTCTAAAAGGAAATTGGGGGACAATAATATTTTTGCAGACCTGGCTAAGGCTGCCATTGAACAGTGTACTTTTTATAAGGTAATTGGTTTAATAGTATGCTACTTAAGATGATGGTGCTACACACATAATCCTCCCAATAAATAATGAAAATCAGGAGAATGAGGACAACACTGATGAAATTATTCACAGCAACTGATTTTGTGAGCTCACTCTTCCCCGCAACAGGAATTAATAAATTAAAAAACTAACTTTTCTTAGGCTTTTTTTTTTTAAATAAATTTTGCAGCTTTTTTGCATCGTTCCTCTAGTCAAAAACAGATTTTTTCAGACAAAAGTTGGCAACACTGACAGCAATGGCAACAAAAGCATGAGAGCAGCAAAGGAAGATAGAGAGCCAGAGAGCAGAACACGCAAATGCCACAGGAAGAATGCAGAGAGCATAAAGTTCAGAGCAATGACGAGACGAGACTGTGGCGATCAAAAGTTGCTGCTGCAGCAGCACTGCTCTCTCTCTCTCTCTCTCTCTCTGCCTCTGCCTCTGACTCTGTCGCTCTCTCTTTAGATTTCTCTCTGTTTTCATTTCATTTTTTTGTGCTTAAGCTGCTGTTACAGTTTATTGCTGTTGCTTTTCATGTTATTGTTGCTATTGTTGGTTACTTTTTATTTATTTTTTTTTTTTTGCCTGATTGGCATTCATGTGATTGTTTCTGTTGCGTTTGGCTGTTGTGTTGTCTGTGTGTTGTCTGTGTGCTGTGTTGTGGGTTCGTTGTTACTTTTATGTAATTTCATTTATTTTCACTCTTTCCGTGTATCTTGCTGTTTGTTACTTTGTACTTGTTCACTTTCTTTGCCAGCGCACAAATACAATATAATAGTAGCTAGCGTGCTGGAGTGCAACAGAGATAGCGATAGAGATAGAGCTTTAATGCAAAGCAATTGGCAATGCAATAATTTCTCAATGTTATACGCACTTTATACTATAAATATGTACATACATACATACATATATGTATGTGTATGTGTGCACAGTGCTCAAATGTTATTGCTTGACCGTCAACTGTCGCTGCGTATACGTAATGTGCAATGTGTAAATTACGCATACGCCCCCTTGGCCACACACATTGAGTATATTCAACATTGAATGCGGCCAAACAACAGCAAAACAACATCAAAAATAGCAACAAAACCAACAGCAACAGCAAATTGCATTCGACTAGCATCCGACGACTCATCAACATCCACAACATCGTTCACAATTTGTCGATTACGTGAAAGTTTATTGAACTTTCGATTTCGCTTACAAATTTCAATTTAAAGGTGGCGCACAATTGCAAGCAAACACAAACCATACAAATGTACTTATGTACATAGATATATATGTATGTACATATGTGTACTTGTGTGTGTGTGTGTATCTGTATAGTTTGCTCAGTGAGTCGCTCGGTCAACGAGTCAATGGCGGCAGTTGGATGTTGGCAGTCGGCGCAACTTGAGGCAGCCGCCAATCGAATCAAATCCAAATCGGACACAAATACACACACACCCAACAAGTGGATATTGCCCGACGGCGAGATACCCTATAAGATATATTGTACACGCGCACATTCAATAAATATTATTCGACTAAAACTGTTTTTGTTTTCTTAAAAACTGAATTTGCATGTGCTAAATATAAAACTTATGATTTCCGGTAGATATATTCAACTTCGCATCTTAGCTTTTACAAGGATGCAAGCCATTATGGCATTATTATTTAGGACGCATTTCGGTTCGATACGTCAAGCAATAATTTTCAGGAACCGATGAAAATTGGTTAAAGTTAAAACGAAAACAAAAAATATTTAGTCTTCTCAAATGTTTATGCATTTATTTTTGAACGATTCACAAATTTTAAAGAGTTTTACCAAAAATGTTAAAGTAAAGTATACCTAAGAAATCTATGTAACTATACTTTGTCCATCCTTAAAATTATTTTTAAAAAGGGGCTCCGGTTTAGGGAATAATTATGTGTAAGACAATGACACGAATCAAAGAAGACAAGAACTTGGTTGAGAAAGGGAGAAATTAACAATAGAAAAGTTAGTTAATAAATTAATATAATATTGATGTCAAATTTTAAAGAATTTTGAGTTTTTCAAAAGAAGACTTGAGAGTTGTATATGAACTTTATTTCCAACTCTATCATTTTGTAATAAAATGAATAAATTATATAATAGTAAGATATTATATTAATCTCGACTCTTCTTTTAAAATGATCTTAATAAAATAAAGAGTTCCCTTGAAAACAAGCATATTGATTTAGTCTTAATATTTATCTCGTTATGATCCAAGAGGAGTTTCCTATATTGATTTACAAATTGCTTATGTTAAAAATACTTGTACGTAGACTGACAAAATTGTATAACATCATCAGATCAGTTTGATAGTGATTTGAGTTCCCTTTCATAGAGTTCATCCTTGGCTTTCAGGCCAACTTTACACAAGTCAAACATATGTAAAGTATGGTATGTACTGTGCTGTGTTGTTTGTTTGTCTTGAAGCTTCTTTCCATGCAATTTTGTTGCTGTTGCTGTTGCTTTTGATTCGGCTTGCCACTTTCCATTGCATAAGCAAAAGTTGATGTGAAGCTGAGAAGTGGGTGAAGATGGTTAGAGGGGCGGAAGGTAAGTGCACTGTTCAAACACTTGAATGATGGCCAAATGGACACTTCAGTCTCTCCCACACACACACACATCCAACAATCCCTTTCCTCTAAAACACCCCTTCTCCATTTGCCACTCCTCTAATGCTATGTGCCTTAGTCGTTGCCACTCTTTTTTTTTATTTTATTTGTTTTTTTTTTTTTGTTTCAACCTCTGCTGGCATCCATTTCGAAAATTTACTTCCTTGTTTGCATCGCAACAGCAATTTGCAACCCTCAACAATCAACCATTCAGCTCGCCTGCCTTAGTCTTTTCATCTCCGCATCCCCCATCGCCCACGTTTGTGACGCCCAGTGGCCTCGACAACTGCTCGGCCTTCCTGGTGCACCAACAACATCAACAACAGCACCCACAACAAACAACAAATGTCGTGTTTGTAACGGTGAATACACAGAGAAAAAAACAAAAACAAAATTTCTTATGAACCCGATTTAAATATTGTCGATACTTAAAGTGTATACGTGATGTAAGTAAAATTCTTTAACCAAGTACTAACAATCTTAATAGAAGTACAACGAATCTTGAATCATGTTACATTCAAAAATTACTAAAATTGAGTACCAATATTTTAAGTATAAATCTCAATCTAATAAAATCTTAAATCAAGTTCTTTAATACTAATATCTCTTTTACGTTTACTGGTTTAGAATTCCCAAATGGTTATAGCTTGTCTGCTATGATGATCAGTTTGTCTGGCACTGAGAACTTAAGACTGTATTTCACAAAATAACTTCTGTAGTCAATCTTCATTCATGATGGTGATGCTTGACAATCATAATATTTTTATAAGTATTTCGTACTTAAAACATCGTACTTGAAATCAGATAGAGTTGTCAAATATTTTTCAAATATCGTATCGATTATATTTTTTGTTTTAAAAAAATTTCAATATGATATTTAATATATCGTTTTGAAAGATCGACATATTGATATAATTAAAAAAATGTTCACCTTTATTCCCAAAAAAAAAAAAAATTATTACTGTGTTCCAAAATAAAAAGAGATAGTCTTATTATTCAAACATAACAATATAATTCATGAAATTCCAGTTTTTTAGGTAATATTTCAATTATTTTTAGGTTTTGAACAATGTGAGAGGTTACTTAATTAAGCTCAAAATAAAAAAAAAACAATTAACGCTTTTTTCTGATTTTCAATGAATATAACCTAAATAATTAATCAAATTGGCATTTGTCGTCTAATTTAAGTAAAAACTTAAAACCCATTTTACCTTCCACTGAAAAGAAACAGCTGTAGCCTGTCACATCGTTTATTATTCATAAATAACCGACCAACTAATCAGAATGACCTATTCATCTTTAATGACCAACTGAATAACGGAACTAAATGACTGATTTAGTTCACGACTGAAAAGTGAACTAAAAAGCCCAACTCTAGTGAGCAAAGCACAAATTTCATAAAACTTAAAAAAACATATATATACATACTATATATATCGCATATTCGATATATCGGCAAATACAATATCGCGATATAACTATATAATTTTTTATAAAAAATATCGATATATTGATATTTTAATATACACATTATCAACAACCCTAAAATAAGATCAAAATACTAAATACTAAGAATGAAATATTTGATTTGATTTTTTCCCTCTGTGTAGGCGAAGGAGAAACATGTAGAGGCGGAGGAGGAGGAGACGTTGTCTGCCTCTGTGTGTGTGTGTGTGTTGAATGTGTTTGTTTGCCAAGTCATGTTGCATATTAACGCAACAATAAAAACAACATCAACAACATCATCGTCATCATCAACATCATCCTGATCAACAATATCATCATCATCATCAACAATAACATTGTCATCATCATCATCTAACTCTTTCATCTTTCTACCCCTTATACAGTTTACCCGTTTACCCGTTTTGCCATACTCCCAGCAAGCAACTCCCACTGGAGCTCTCTCCCTCTCCCTCTGCCGCTCTCTCTCTCTCTCTCTCTCTCTCTCTCTCTGTCTCACTCTGCCTCGCCTTGCCTTGTTCATCTGCCGCCCATCATCATTGCAATTGGCGTCACTGGCGTTGTCGTCGTTGCCGACTTCGTGTTGCAGTTTGCATCATCACCTTGTGCCGTTGTCAGGGCATTGGCACAGTTTCTCTTCTTCTTCTTCTTCTTCTATATTGAAATATACACATACATATATATTATATATACATACATATGCATGTATAAATATATGTGCCTGTCTAGCTGGCTGCGTATTTGTATTTGATTTTCTTTACTTTCAGCCTTTTGATTTCTTTTCATTTTTTTTTTTTTCAGTTTTCAGTTGTTGTTGCTGTAATACTTGTGCTCAACTTGTCAAAAGGGTATTTATTATTGGCTGCATGTCTGGCTATGAGTGTGTGTGTGTGTGTGTGTGTGTGTGTGTGTGTGTGTGTGTGTGTGTGTGTGTGTGTGTGTGTGTGTGTGTGCGTGTATTTGTGTGTGTGCATGTGTGTCTGTGTATCTATAATGAATTTGGACTATAAATTGTTTCACAACGATCCGAAACGAACCGAATTCAAAATCAGTCAGGACTAAAACCGTAACCGGTATTAACCGATTCGTAAACATAACCCAAACAAAACTTTTTATTATACCTAAACAGAAAAACCAAAATAATTTTAACCGAAATAACCCTTTAGTAGCCAATTCATGCCAAACGGTTAGAAGAGAAAGAAAACTAAATTTCCAGGGAAAGAACTTACAAATATGATGTTTCCGTTTCACACTTTTTGAGAAGGTTCGCATCGAAGATTCAAGGCATAGAACAAGTTTTTGGCTCGATTTTTTTTTTAATTTTGAAGGCATTTAATATTATTCAATAAAAAAATCTCACTATTTAAGAAAATATTTCTTAAAATTTAAGTTTTACAGAAAAATAAAAACAAACTTTTTTATTTAAGTTTTACTTTAATTTACTGGCTCGATTTTTTTTTTTTTTTTGATTCGGTTCATAATCCAAAAGACCAGGACCAAATCGGTTCTGTAAGGCTCGGCTTAGAACTAACTAACATACAGTGGCTCACAGATTATTTCAACAAGCGCACAGTAAGTTTTTTATTCAGTTTGTAAAAACTAAAATAACATCAAATAAAATTTCCATTTTTATAAAATATTGTTAAACAATTTAAAACTTAACCATCCACCAAATATTCTGTCACAGCCTATATTAACCAGGTAACAAATTCAATTCAAAAGTATTTTGTCATGGTGAGGAGGATGGAAGACTTACCGGTGTAACTTTAAGCGAGGCAGCTGCTACTGAATCGACGTCTTTGGCTGAGAATCCCACTTCGCGAAGATGGAAGTGGGAATGGCTGAAAAGAGAACCAAAAACAAAACCAAGAATTAACAATATTTTGGGGCAAAGAGTCGTTTATAAGAAAGATGCTACAGGTGACACGAAAGGGCGAGAGGTGGAAGGCAGCATTACAGGCCTGCAGGAATGTGTTCAGTGGCCGAGTGTCAACTGACCAAGTTAACGACCCTGGGTTTATTTTTGGTACTGCTGGCACAGCTGAGCGCCCGGACTACTGGCTGCACCAACGGGAAACCCAGGGAATTTCAAGGAGCATCTGCTGTGCCCCGGACTCATAGACATACATATGTACATATGTATGTACATTGTACATAGTTGAAAATCAATGTCTATGTCTGTGCGGACCACAAAGCTTTTGAGGGTCGCGGTGAGGGACGTTCACAATGCTCTGCTCTTGTCGTCATTATTGTTGTTATTGTTGCTGTTGTTGTTGTTGTTGTTGTTGCAATGCATTCGTAAAAGCTTTGCTAACGTACAGGCTGGCAGCGAGCGCTCTTTTGCAGAAAGCTTTTGCACTGCTCTCGCTCTCGCTCTCTCGTCGCACATTGCGAAAAGGAAAACTGAACGACGAGACGCGACGAGATGTTAACGGCGCTGCTAACGCGACCTGCCGCCTGCGCTGGGCTATTGGGATAGGTCCAAGTCCAGGCTGTGTGCATATGTATGTGTGCATGTATATGTATGTGTGCGTGTGTGTGTGCGTGTATTTTGCATTGCTGTAATTGCGGTTGGCGTTTGCAGTGCTAAAAATAGCAAATGATTGCAGTTGCATTTGTCGCTGCTCGTTCTGTCGGTTAGTCAGTCAGTCAGTTAGTCAGTCAATCAGTCAGTCAGTTAGCGCAGTCCGCTTCTCCCCCTCCTGCGGAGAAGCACACCAACACATTTACACATCCCACCTGGCCATGCACTTTGCTTTGCATTTGTTCGCCTTTTTCGCTTGCATTTTTATTTTGTTTCGCTATTTTCAAGCAAGCAAGCAACAACAACAACAACAGCTGCTGCTGGCAAGAACTGCAGCGCACACACACACACACACACACACACACACACATACACACCCGCCCGTCCCTTTTGCCATGCAGTGCACAATTTTGTTTTCATGCAAAAAGGTTGAAGACCTTTCACCTACTTTTGTCGCGAATGAGCAAACGACGCGACGAGCCGTCGGCACAGGGCGAAGAGCAAACACTTTTCGTGTAAGAGTGAGAGCGAGAGCGATAGGCGAGATGCGAGCTGCGAGCTGCACGAGAGCCGAACTGAACCGAGAGCCAAGGCGAGGCAAAGACAATGACAATAACAACTATGTATGTACATATGTATGTATGTACATATCTACATATAACTGAAAGCAAGCCATTTAAAGTTTCTTGAACAGTGAAATACCCTTGACGTGTAGATCAGTTATTGTGAAGTTACCTAGTATATCCAAATTGTAGTAATTACACAGAAGCGAAAAATCATTAAAAAATGCAAGCTTAAATTTCTATATTTTATTATGTAATTGTTGAAATTTGGCTATATTAGAAGCAAAAAATTAATATTCAGTCTTCAAATCGACATATGAGCCTTAATTAAATTCAAAATTGTCAAAACCATTGCTAAAACTAAATAAAAACAATACTTTAATCAAGTATATCTTACTCAGTTTAAGAAAATCAGAGATTGATAATATTGACTGTGGGATTTCTGTTAATTTGTCACTTTACCTTTTATTTACCTTTTAGTTAGAAACCTAAAACCCTAACTAGACATTGTGAGAATAGGCCATAGATAAACATTTGTATACCGTTTAGAATCGATATATAATATGTTCATTGTGAACAATTTTGCAAGAGCTCAAAATATGTTCAATGAACTGAAGTTTAGCGAAAAATTCTATAAAAAGGACAGGGTAATTATTTATTTCTAGTAATATAACATAAGAGTTCCGTAGTATAAAATTCAGAATTTGTTTTTAAAACCCAAGTCTTTCATTTGTATAAATTATTTAGTTTTAGTTCTTACAGTCGCTGAGATTTAGGTTTCAATATGGACGGTGCTGAGGCAGATGATCAATATGCCTTGGAACGATGCTGTTACTAGTACTACTGTGTCTTTGGTTACATATTGCCTTACAAAATGCTCATACTCTATTGAAGAGCATCTAAACAGAAACAGATGCAGCAGCAGAAGTCGCGAATGACGTGTAAGCAAGAGGGGTTCGAAGGGGAGTCTGAATTGAGTTACCTCTGTACGAGTATATGTAAATACATGCATAAATGTTGCGTTATGTTTGTGTATGTATGTATGTGTTCGAATGTTTAGCATATTTATTTTGTTCGATTTGCAAGTTATTGTTGTGGTTGTTGTTCTCGTTGTTGTTGTTGGTGCCGCATCTGTACAATATGTTGATCATATTCAATGATCGCTTATTATTAGATATTCGAATCGACTTTACGGCCCACAGGATTCCTAATTATGTTTATACATCTGCCATCTCTCTTCTTTCCCATGGAGTGACCCTATTTAAAGTCGCTTTCTTTGTCGTCTTCTTCTTTCTTTATGCTTTTGTTGGTTTTTGTTTTTGCAAAGCCAATCACAAATTATTTAGGTCAATTATAAATATTAAACGCAATTAGCAATGAAATTTCAATTTCATTATCACCAACGTCGACTGCGAGAAAATAATATTTTTATTTATTTTTTTTGTTGACGACGCGCACAACGCTATTGATAAGCTGCAGAGAGAGACAGAGGCAGAGAGAGAGAGAGAGAGAGAGAGAGAGAGAATGCGAGACGGGTTCGGTGATGAGCTGAGCAATAAAATAAGGTGCGATTGGGTGAGGTGTGGTGAGGTGGGGTGAGGTGTGCAGGGGTCTGAGTGTTGACGGCAACAAACGTCATCGTCATCGTTTGTTCTCGCGCAATGTCAAGATTATTGTGACCTTAATTTTGGACACTGTCAAAAATTGCGTTTAACATCGAAACGTGTGTAAACAACAGTTAGATAAGATGTAGAAAAAGAGAACAAAAAAACAACAAAGACACACAGTCCTTGACTAATGCCAGATGGATTATCTCATTTCTAGCATGCAATGCAATTGTTTCTTATGCCTCTCTCCTCCCCGCCCCTCCCCCTCTCGCGACACTGTGCTTTGCTTTTATATTTTTACCTGCACTCCAAATGTCAAAGCGTAAAGGCACAAATGACGGCAATTGCAAAAAGAACAAAAATAAACAAAAAAACTCTTCTATTACACTCGCACACACATACACACACAAGCACACATACATACATATGCATGTTTGCGAGTTGTTGATTGTCTTTGACTTGAAAATGACCTTAAACTAGGTTAAAGCTCGCTAGAGTTGCCCAAGTTAGGTTGGGGGTTGTGCTTTTCGTCTGTGCATTCACAGCGGCCGTTCTCTCTTAATTTGAACTTTCTGTGCAGTAAAGCGTGACTGAAGAGCGAGGGAGACAGAGAGCTCATGAATATTGAATTAGGTGACATATGAATTTGCAGGAAACGATCCAATGCAATTCAATAAACAGTTGCAAAAATACATACATGCATATATAGACTGCTCAAAGCTCTTATAATTGCTGAGACATACATATGTACATATGTATGTATGTATGGAATATATGCATATGGGCATTTCCAGAAAAACTCCACCTCGTCCAAAAACTTAAAATTTATCAAAAACTCACATCTTGTGAAATTTTCTTCCAAAAATGTATTCAAGTAAATTATTTAACCAATATACGCTAGAAGAAACTCAATAGGATGAACAAAAAATTAAATAAATTAACTTTTTCCATATTTTTGCCCGTTTTCTTAAAAATTGATTTCCAAAATGGACCGATTGTAATCTAACAATTACAGTAAGTAAGATAATAAAATTGAAACACAAACCATTTTAGTACATAGAAATATATGAAATGTTTAATTTACAACAAGTTTTTCAAGCTGTTTTCGAAATATCGAATAAAATTTGATGAACAAATTCTTGGAACAAACTAGGTGGAAATCTTGTCACGTTCGCGATGTCGCGTTACAAATTACTAATAAAACTTGTAAAATATATATGTAAAATGATAGTAACATGTCACAATTATTTCTACAATGGAAAACTACATTATTTTATTATTGTTTAAGAGTATTTTTTTCCAAATTACTCGCCATAGGACTTCCATTTTTCGTAGCGTTCGCCATGCATTGTTTTCTATAAATAATTCGAAAACGACAAGTCTTCAAAGCTTGTTTTTTTATAATAAAAATAGTTGATAGGATGCATTAATCACATGAAAAACCATTTTGAAAAATGTCATCTTTAGCCATTTTATTTTTAATTTTCGATCCTGGACATATTCATATGTATGTAAAATATGTATATTTATACGCGTTCACATGTATTTATATGTATTGCTGTGTGTGTGTGTGTGTAATTATTTTCTATTTGCCAAGAGAAAGTAAAAACAAAAAACTTAACTCACACACATACACACACACATCATTCATTGCTCATCAAATTTGACGGCAACGCTTCGTTTTCTATTGTGACCCTTCCTTGCCCACTCTCTTGACTTCCCATTGTCATTGTGCCGTTGCGTTGCGGCGTAGGCGTTAAGCCAGCTACGCAGCGCCAACAAGAGAGCGCGAGTACGAGACTAACAGCAACAACAAAGAGCATAACAAGGGCCAGCCAACCAGTTAAGCCCTTCCTTCCCGCCCGTTTACTGAGAGCACAGCTTGAAGTTGTAGTCTGAGAGCGAGAGAGTGTGCAAAGCAGACAACGCATAGCGTACAAATATACAATATGTATGCATGTAGCTGTTTTGTATTTTGTATGAACAGCGCAAAGAGAGCCAGAGAGAGCGGTAGCCAAAAGGTGAATGACATGCTGCTGCTCATAGACTTGGCGTTCGTTACAATTCGGCTTTGACTTCGTTGATATCGAAAAATGCAGGGCATTAGATGTTGTTGTTGCTGTTGCTGTTTTATATCTAAAATAGAAGCGAGAGGCGGCGAACTTTCATACATACTATAACAAATTTAATGCAGAATGAGCGCAGCGCAGAAGGCAAAGCTTTTGAGAGCCCAAAAGCTTTCGCTGTTCGTGTTGATTCATTCGGTAAAGACTTCGGCAAACGGCAATGACAGTGTAGCTATGCCTCGTACTTTATACATTCTGCCTCTTAGTAGGTCAACAAAATTCCGGACAATGGCCTTTCGCTTTCGTCTGAACGTCTGCGATGCGTCGCTGTTTCTGTTGTTGTTGTTGCTGTTGTTGTTATTGTCGTCGCTGCAACTGCAACTTAGAAGCAACGCTAGCAGCGGCGCCAACAGTGGCAGCGAATGAGCGTGGAAATGTAAATAGAAGCGACGTGAAGGCGACCGAACAACACAACACACACACACACGCACTGACAGACGTACTATCACATGAAAATGAAGATATGTATGTATGTGTATTTCAGCCACTGCCACCGATGCAGTCAGTTTGTTTTTGTTGTTGTTGATTTTGCGATGGCGTAATAGACATGTCCGTCCGCCTCCCGCTGCGGCAGCGTCTGCGTCTGTGAATGCGAATGCGACTGGGCCTGCTATTGATTTGCCAGCTGGAAGCTCGTTTAGCCATGTTGCATGCACCTCACCAATAACTGGTAGTCCAACATTTCGCTAGGCTGCTTTACTCAAAGAACTAATTAAGATGGTTTCATTATAAGTCAGTTTAATCGATCATCACTTGAACCTCATCGCTTCAAAACAAAACATAAACACATTACTTACTAAAATTATTTACATACATAACATACACTGGCCAGAAAAACTATGCGTACACACTTTTTTTTTACTTTAACAGCTATTGTAAGTCAAGTTATCATAGTAAAAAAAATATATTTGGAGAGGTCGTTTAAATTCCGTTTGAATGATGCAAAACTTTCCTTAACTTTTCCATTAAGTACCCATTGGAAAATTCCCATTTTTGTGAACGTCTACTTTTTCAACTTTTTTCCTCGTTTTTTACAAAAAAAATTCTTGAAACAATTCTAAGAGTAACTGCAAAAAAAAAAATTTAAAAAATATTTGTGCTTGCAACTCTAGCAGCTTTCGAATGCGAGAGTTGGTACCGATAACAAAAATTCAAGTGGAACTCAGAACAACTCGATTTTGTTTTTAATAAAATATTTTATAGACGCTTTTAAATAAATGCTTTTAAAAAATACTTCAAGTGTTTCAACTTAAAGTAGTGATGTTAATCGATTCTAAAAATACTTAACATTATTCTAATTTTCAGTTTAATATTATATGCATTTATTTTAATGCTCTAAATGGCATTTATTTTCAAATCCGACAACTCTACAGCACACGTTTTAAAAACGACAATTGTTGTCGATTTTCGGAATTCGGAACAGTAAACAACTCATTTTGTTTCACATCGACTCGTTTTCGGAATTCAGAAGAGGCCCGAATAAGTTTTTCCTCAATATAGCACGCTTCTCGTACTATATACAAACCTTGAAAAAACTGGGATTATTGTAAAATATTTTAAAATTAATTTTCTTAAAAGTATGAGATTTTTATTTAGAATATGGAGTCCCAAATTAAAAAGAAACTGACTGGTATCCGTATATCATACACTTATGTAAATATAAGTATGTATACGAAATATACTTTTTCGGAAATTTGAGATCATAAAAAATGACGGTAAAGTTACCTATGAATAAATGTTCATGTTCTATATGTGATTCGAATGCCAAATGCATAACATACATATGTACGTATGTATATATCACGTTAACCAGGGCCTGCCATGCAGAGAGCTACTGTTGAGTTGCCCCCTCCAACTCCATTTCCAACTCCATCTCCAACTCCAACTCCATTCCCCCGACCAGCAATAGACCGACGATGATGGTTTGTTGGGTTATGTGTGCGCATCCTATGTGTATGTAGGTTAAAGGGCAGCGTTCGTTGCACTCGCAGACTGAAGGACAGCTTGAGGGACGGTGGGCGGGGTGGTTGCAGGCACGACTGGAGCATGGGATGGCCTTACATGAAACATGGCCAACAACAACAGCCAAATCAGCTCAGCTCAGACCAGCCCAGGACAGGACGTAAGCCAAGCCAAGCCAAGTTAGGCCAGGCATCAGTGTTGCCATTTTCAGCTCATTTATCGATAGATTTAGCGTACAAATTTACACACGTTTCTAAATGAACATTTGTAAGTCCTTAAATGGAAAATAAAGTGACAAAAGTTGAAATTTTCAAAAATGTTTTCTCATGTGTTTAATGCATTTCATCAACACTATTTTTATACCTGTTACTTATAAAAATAAGTAAAAGGGAATATTGTATTCGTTGCAACGTATGTACAGGGAGAAGGGAGCATCTCCGACCCCACAAAGTATATATATTCTTGATCAGCATCAATAGCCGAGTCAATATAGCCATGTCCGTCTGTCCGTCTGTGTGAGCGCCTAGATCTCAGTGACTATAAAAGCTAGAGCAACCAAATTTGGCACACAGACTTCTCTTAATCCCACACAGGTCAAGTTTGTTTCAAATTTTTGCCACGCCCCTTTCCGCCTCCGTAAATCGAGAAAAGCCAGATATTGAGAATTTTTTGCTAATCATCGTTAACTACTATTACTACCTATCATCCTATTAAATCGTAACAAGAGCGGACAAATAAAAAGGTGGTAATGGCTAATTAAAGTTTTTAAAGAATATAAGTGCCTAAAAGCATTCAAAATTTAGTCGGGAGATCGATTATAGCCTTTCCCACCTTTCCCACCACTTTTTCTAAGTATTATAGTTACGTTTTAGTGTCAAAGTGTGGCAACACTGGCAGACAGGTCCAGTCAACACACACGAATCCTTGACGATGACGTTGGCGTCGACGCAAAGTCGAAGTCACGTACTTTGGAGTGTGCTCGAAAAGGCGGCGACAGGCGGGCAGCCAACGAAGCAGCAGCAACCTACTACCAGGCAGTCAGCACTAGACATGGTGCACCACCCAACCACCCAACCACCCAATCAGCACACATCTAACCACGTATCCAATCCAGGCAAAGCAACTGCATATTTATGAGCACACACACATACCCATGTACATATGCAAGTATACGTTAATTTTGCATGGCTGCGAAGGTTGTTGGCACAGATTTCAGCTTGTCATGAGCCAGAGTCCATTGTACCTTCCGAAGGACTCGCACAATATTTCTGCCAACCATGCGAATTCAAGCAAAAGAAACAACAACCTTGGCAATTACGTTTTTTTTTTTTTTTTTTTTTTTTTGGTGTTTTGTTTTTTATTACTTTTTCTATTTTGTTTTGGGGCAACGGAAATGACTGTTTTCAGTTTTAGGATATCGAATAATTCGACTTACCCGTCGTCTCTGGTACCGAACTTCTGATGATTGCTGTATTTGGTGTTGCTTCTGAATCTGAATCTGTCTCTAGATCGTAAAATATGTGTTTTTGTTGTTGTTGTTGTTGTGATTTTTATAATGCTTGTTGTTTTTGGTAGATCCGTGCGATTAATATAACTGCCAATATTCACATTGACTCTGTGGACGCGGGCAAGACGGGTGCTGCAACAAGAGAAAAAGAAAACAAAATTTTAATGTAAATGAGAGAATTCAAAAAACCGTTAGTAAAGTACGGATGTGCTTGTGTCTTCGCTATGCTTAGCGAATACTTTAACCAAACAACAGATTGGCTTGGTTATAAGCCAGATGGCGCCACAAATAGCGCGCAGCGTTACTGCTTGTCCAATAGGTGGCGCCTCCAATCAGCTTGAAGACAACAAAAGCTTGCGGTCTAGGCAAGTGGATGGTACGAAGCTGAGACACACACCACAAGTTTAGTGCCGGCAATAGAAAAGTTTGTTATTGCAATTTAAATAAATGAAGTTTTAATGTTTTATGTTTTATTTGGCAAAAACAATTTTAATTCGGGATTAGATTAAATGAAGATGGACACTTTCATGATGTTAGGTGTTGGTCACTGCCAGGGGTTTTAATTTGTATTGTTTAATTGTAATTTAAAAAAGTCAAATTCCCGCTAAATTTTAAGTCTTTTAGTTCCATATTTAGAGAAATGATTAAGAAAACGTTTACTGAAATAAATGTACCTTTGCTCTAAACAAGAAGGACAAACTAGAGGTGGAGAATCATCGATGCTTCCTTCATCGAAGACAACACCGACAGCAAATATGATAAATATTCTGTGTTTCCTGAAACCAAGGCTGCCACCTTGGTTTCACAAAGTTGGGCCAAAGCTGCCACACAGATGCAACTTTCTGTTTTTTTTTTTTGTAATTTTGTTAAAAATGTTTAATAAATTTCAAAATTCAATAATAATATTTCAAATGCAATTCAAAAAACAAAATAAATTATTAGTTTTGTAAAATAATAAAGTAAATTTTAAAATTGGTTTGAACACGTCAGTCTTTGCATGGTGAAGAATTTAAAAATTGGTAAGAAACTCTAAAAAAAAAACTATAAAATTAAAAATAATATAACAAACCTCCTGTGAAAGTTTCAAAGTTCTAGCTTTAAAATTAATTAAAAAAAAAATTTTGATATTTAACAACTTTTCTGAAAAGAGTTAAATATTGTCAAAAATGCAACCGTTGTCAAGATTGCAACTATTTGCAGCTTATTAATGTTTTTTTTTATTAGAGGTGTGAGTTGTGTTGTTCCCGATGTTTCTCCACCTCTAGACAAAAAAGCCATAAACAAAAAGTATGAAAAACAAAAAGCAGCACAAAATTTGCCATATTATAATTTTTTTTAACTGACGAGTTTTAGTTTTATACTCGTAATTATTATTATTCGGAAAGTATTTATATGTGACTTTGTGTGTGGCTTATTTGATTAAATTTAGAATTTATAAAAAAGGATAAGTACGATTTCTGGATAACATATGTTTATAAATTAATTAACTGGCTAAAAACTATTTAAAAACCCAGATCTATCTGAAAAAAAGTCTAAATGACAGCACTGTTGCCTATATATTTTCATCTCCTTCAGACGCACACTTGCCATTTCCTTCTTACTAGTGCGGTTAGTGGACTGACAACGCGTGCGCTCTCTTTGCAGTTGTGTTGTCTACTGGCTGCTCTCTTAAAGCGTTCGCTGGCTAGCACGCTCTTAGCTGGCGTGTTGTGAGATTGAGTTGTCTCTTGATTTGGCTTGTCTGTTTTGAAATTGCTTTTGTTGTTGTTGTTGTTGTGTTTGTGTGTCAATCGGTTTCATTAACCCGGCGAACTCGACGTCGACATCGACTGCGACTGCGACTGCGGCAGTGGGAAACAGCGACAGCTAGAAAGGTCAACAAAGTACGTTCTACAACACCAACAAACAAACAAACACACACATGCAATGTGTGTATGTTTGTATGCATGTGTTTGCACTTCAGGAAACACTTGTGTGTCGCCTGGCGCAACTTGAACTCTAAAATGTCACTAAAACTAACTATGCATGTGTCGCCCTTTACCGCCCCCTCCCCACCGCCATCTAACCATGGGATGACACCTGCTGCACCCTTTGACCCTTCGTTCTCGACATTGCACAACTAAACAACAATCATACGGAAGAATATTTACCGGCGAGCAAATAAAGCGAAAACCAAAAAAAAAAAAGAATGCAACAAAACACAACAACAACAATAATATCAACATCAAAAGAGAACTCACTTACTGACAGTGCTGAGAGCACAGCGAATTTCCCGCTAAAATTTAATTGGGTATGGAGACAAAAGGAGCCAAGATGTGCGTGCCCGATTATTTAAAGCAGCGGTGGGCACGAAATCTGAATTTGGGAGCACAACAATAAGAATTACAGCAACATCAACAACAACAGGGAGTCTTTTGGGCTACTTCACAGCGCCGAAAAGGCAAAAAAATAGCTGCGCGCCCATCGCGGATTTAAAGTGAGTTCTCTAGAATGCATGAATACTTTGTCCTCTCCTCTTTCCTAGATAGTCTTATTTACTTGTTACGTTGCCAGTTTCTTTTTAAATGAAGTAAAAACAGCGTTGTCACAAATTTTTAAATTATTTAAAAGATTTGAAAAATTTTTATTCAACAACATCTAAACTGATTTGTTAATTTAAAATACAAAACACACTAACATAATGGAAGAATGCTCAATTAGAGCATAACCTATGTACATACATATATACAGGTCTGAACTTAGAAATCGGATTGTTTACAGTTTAAAGTAAAAAAGAGGTTGTACCTATGATAGAGATTTAAAGCTTGAGATAGAGAGAACGAAGGGCAGTCTCGTTGAATTTGTATACCTTGTAAGCAATCCGATTTCTAAGTTCAGACCTGTATATATGTACATAGGTTACTTTAACATCTATTGTAAGTCAAGTCTTCATAGAAACAAAAAAATATATTTGAAAAGGTCGTTTAAATTCCGTTTAAATGACCCAAAAATTTCCTTAACCCATTAAGTACCCATTGAAAAATTTTTGTGAACGTCTACTTTTTCAACTTTTATTCTAGATTAAAACAAAAAGTATTGTGATGCAAAAAAGACTTCAAACAGACTGCAGAAAAAAATATCAAAAATCTCTTTGTTAGTATTTTTTAAAGATTTTTTTAAAAATGCTAAAAATTACTATTTTAATCCCTTTTTCCTACTTTTCACACAAAAATCGTGTCTTTTCGGGACTATCAAGATTTTTGCACGAAGCGTGGAATTTATTGAATACAATATGTGCCACTGTATTGATAAGTAAAATCTTTTTCTTTTAAAGTTGGTACCACTGTCCTCACTAGCGGTGTCTAAGTTCGCGCAAATTCAAAATCTGGCTATTCAAAATCTCTAAGGACACCGTTTTACTATGGTTGAGATGATTAAAGACGACTCAAAGAACATTTGTATGTACGTAAATTAAATAAAGAGCATACAAATAAATCTGATGTGACACAAATTAATAAAACTACTAATATAATACATTTTCTCTCTCTGCACTTTCTTTTCAAAGTTTATATCTAAAATACGTTCTGGAATACTTTCTATATGTTTAATTTCAAAACTTTATACAATTTTTAGCATACACAATATCTTTAAAAGTTTTCTTGTCATTCCTTTAATAAATTTAAAAACTCTCCTTTTTTACAAAAAAAAAAAAAAAAAAAGCCAAAACAATCAACTAAATTTCTTCATTTCAATCTTCTTAATCTAAAGGTGACATTTTTTTTTATGGTTTTGATCGAATAAAAATATTGGTAACTTCCAACATTTTTTACAATTTTAATCTAAACCGAATTGAGCGTTAGTGGATTCATCAAAGGAATTATAGCTTCAAATAATAATTTTGTACCGTAGAATGTCATGAATATAAATAATGTTTATATATTGTATCTAAATTGCTTATTTCATAAATTTAATCATAAGTAATCTATATAAATATGTATACGTATATATAAAACTCTTTGTCCTGACTGACTTACTGACTGACTGACACATCAACGTGTAGCCCAAACGGTAAGAGATGGAAAGCTGAAATTCACACAACAAAGATGACATAATTTCATCGTGCAATAAGACGGCGTTTCGTCCTATAAGTGGGTCAACATCGGGATCAAAGGTCATGGAATTGCTTAGTATTAACAACTTTTTTGACTCTTGAAATATCTCTACCACATATTGTATTTTTGGGACTGTCTCTTACATACTGACCATTAGTCGGATTAGTATATCATATAGCTGTCACAGAAACAATCGGATACAAATTAATTTGATGCATTTTGAAAGAATACTCGTATTTGTGTATTTTCATTAGTTATGTTACCCTGAATTTAAGGCATCTTTATGGGAACGTTAAAGTTGCATCTCAGTGATATTAAATGCTACAAATCTACTGAATGGACTTGCTAGTCTTCTTCTTGATCTTCCTGGGCTTTTGGCATCGTTTTGTTTGTCAACAGTTGGCAGCACCGCGACACTGAGTCGTTTACATTTGGCCTTGTTGTTGTCGCTGTTGTCGCTGTTGTTTCGCACTGTGTGCATACATATGCACATATAACAGAGCACAATACAAACACAAAGGTAGCCTGTTCCGTGTGTTCCGGCAGTCCTATATATGTACAACCGTCCTCTGCTATTCTGCCACACTCCAGCACTCCAAAACCCAATGGAGCCGACAACAGCAGCAACAGCAATAACAACAATGGAGAGCAAGGCGAGCCAGAGAATACATGCAAAACAAAAATAGATTTTTCTCGGTATATAGGATAACGACCAGGAACGACCCCAAAGCTGACACACGGGCAACGACCGGCAAAAAACAGACGCAAAGCAAAGCAAAGCGTCGCGTTTAAGTTTCATTCCACTTGCCGACGTCCCGTTGTCCCCATTGTACATATATGTATATGTATGTATAAGGGGGCTCTTCGTCATCGAAGAGAGCAATGTGCAAAGAGCGAGTGCGTTTATCTCTTGGCTCTCAATCTCTCCCTTACGCCCTGTGTGCGTGCGTGTGTGTGTGCGTGCGTGTGTGTGTATGTGTGTGTGTGTGTCCCTCTTTAGGTCCTACCGCACCACGCACACATTCAAAGTGAATCGGAAGAGCGAGAGCGCAAGAGAGAGGGAGTGTAGTTGTTGTAGGGGTTGCTGACCTCTTCTCAGGGTCGCCAAAGGTTGTTCAACCCAAATATGAAAGCAGCTCAATGTATGCCGTTGCCGGCAACAACGAGCGGTTAGCTTGGAGTGGAGTGAAGTGGTGTGGAGTGGAGTGGTGTGGTGTGGAGCGTGAGATGGAGAGGTGATTAGGGGTTACAAACTCTTTAAGCCCAAAACAGCGCCCGACTTGGCCCACAACTGTGTTTGTCGCTTGTTGGGCGCCAAATGTGTGCTGGTCGTTGCCCTCGCTGTGGCAGCTCCTTCACTCCTTCCTTTCGCCTCTCCTTTCTCATTCGTTTCTTGGCTGCGTCTGTCCTTATCACACGTTGGTTGAGCCGTGACGTAATGCCGCAACAGGGCATTTCCCGCTCTCTCTCTCTCTCTCTCTCTGTCATTCTCCCTCCCCGTTCATATTGTTGTTGTCAATTTTATTCGCTTGGTTTTTTTGAGCGCGTTTTTATCGAGCAGCCACTGTAGGAAGTTGGGGTGCATGGTGCACATACTATAAAGAGCTGCTGTTGTTGTTGATGTTGCACTGTGTTGTTGCATAGTTTTATATTGTCTGAGGTTAGGGTTGAACGCTTGCTTGCATTTTTGCTCGACAGTTATTGCCGAGTTCATGTAACTGTTACTATGAGTATTTCTATTCCTGTTTTTTGATTCTCTACACACGTTCTCTTCTCTTTTCTTTTCTTTCATTCGAATGCCTGCTTCTCTATTCCACGTATTATCCTTTAATCTCATTGCAACCCTATTATTTTTTTAATATTATCAGGAAAATAACAGTTGTCAATGTGAAACTACAGTTTAGCATGAATTTAATATAATTTATAACATTTTGTAGAATAAGCGGCAGTTAAATACTAAATTGCTTACACTCAGAAATATTAAAAAACAATGAAATACACCATTTTTTAATGGTTATAATTTTGTAACTTATAAAATTAAAATAAAAAAAAATTTAATTTTAGTTATTATTTAAAATTCATTTTCAATTATTGCAGAACAATAGTTATTTTTACAACTTACGTATAACACTTACAGTTGTGTGATAAATAGATATAGATAGAGAATTAATATTTACAAGCAAGTTCGATTTTGTGTTCACCATTTATAGTTTCTCACTATATCGACAAGAATTATTTTTCCAGTAAAAAAAAAAACAGTTTTATTTCGTTAACAAAAAATTTACAAATAAGACTTTTAACTTAATTTTAATTTGAAAAACAAGCGGAGAAAAGCTAAAGTCGATTTCCCGACTATAGTCGATTTCCCAACTTATTTATTGCAAGCATTTAGAATAGCAAATACAAATTATTGCATTCTTTTAGGCGCATAACTTACTTGAATGACTTAAATCAGCCATTCCTACCGCTCTATTTGTCCGATCTTGTTGCGATTGAGCAGGATAATAGACAAAGTTAGTAGATAACCTTAAAAAGCAATGAAAAAGTCATATGTTCAAAACTGTGCTTGTGTTTTTTTTTGCGATTTGCGGAGGTGTAAACTGAAGTGGCAAAAATTGTACATGTGTACATCAGTGGTGTCCATATAAGAAAATATTTAAAAGTGTGTTTTGGACACCGCACACAGATAAATTTGATATTTGTTTGTATATATTTTAGTCTATATTCACTTTCAAGCTCTGGCTGGTACGACACTTCGTTTGCTGTTGCTCTATTCAGTTGACAGGTAATGTATTCCAAACCCACCGCTAAAAATGTATGTGTCATATATCAAAAAACAGTTAAAATATGGGAAAATATACATTATTTCACCTGTAGCTTTTTACCTATGTGGGGGTTTCAATTTTATCGGTTTTTAGTGATTTCCCGATAAGCAAGCAATTTTTCGAAAAAGTCGTAGAACGAACGCTTCTAGATTTTTTATCGGAAACAAGTCTTCATTTACCCTTTTAAGCTATATTAACGCTTGAATACAAACAAACAGACAAACTGACTTTTCAAATTTTCAAATTTAATTATTTTTTTAACCAGTAATCGGTTTTGATTAGAATAGTAAAAAATTTGACCAAAGGGCTCCAACGGCTCCATTTGCTCCAATCGTTTAAATTTCGCCCCTCACATAAATAATCTAAAGTTCTGAAGAGAAAAGATCTAAGATCTAAGATGTTCATTCTTATATTATATTATAGGGACAAGTTAAAACGTTTTTTGAGAGACACATAAAATATAATACAAAAAAAAAAAGTAAATAAAATAAAATTAAAATAAAAATAAAAAAAAAAAATAAATAAAAACAATAGTATTAATTATGTTTAGTTTATATACATGTATAATTATGATAAATCTTAAAGTAAAGCAACTTTTGTTTACGGTTATATATTACTTTTTATTTTCTTTCATAATTGTAAAATATCTAATGTTAATAATATTAAAAAACCGATGTTTGTAATAGTGACTAGTGCAGTAAATAATAAGCGTTAGCTTGTAGCACTAGGAGTCAAAATAAATAGAGTAAATAAATAAAAATAAAAGAATAAAAATCTTAGATCTTTTTCTCTTTTTGTCTCAGCTTTGCAGCTATTTTGTCACCTTTTGGGACTGAGAATTCACAACTGGTTCTGGCGTCTCAAAGATGACATTAGGCTTGGATCGCTGGTCAAGTCAGCACAATGGTACTGTTGATAGTGATTGGCATCTCTTAAAAAACAGCTGTATACCGAGTCAGGCTTCTTGCGTTCTGCAAGTGTTTTGTGTGTTGTCGTTTGTTGTTTGGTGTCATATCGACATTAAAACATACTTCATTCTTATTAAAATGATAAGAAGCTTAATCTTTATTTAAGATTTTTTGTCTTGAGTATTTAAAACTTTTTGGTTTTTTTATTCTTATACTAAGATTTGTTATAAGAACTTGGTCTTGGTCTTAATTGAAATGTTCTTAGAATCAAGATGTGTTTTCTTACTTCCAGAATTTTATGTTCTCGACTCATTTTTTAGACCAGCGGTGGGCACGCAATGGCTCCGGGAGCCAGCATCTGCTAACGAATTCAGATTTCGTGCCTACCGCAGCTTTAGACCAAAGTTTTTAGTTCAGAGACCAAAATCTTGATTTTAGATCCTTTTTTTTATCAGTGTACATGCATATTTATATTCCAATTTCTCATTTATATAGCTCGTCGCATTTAAATTCCAGTTGCTGTAACTTTTGCCCTGCTGCTGATGCCTGACTGTCTCGAGTCTTGGGTTTTTTAATCTCCGTAGGATCACAGCTCCGACTCGTTGTCCGGTGCTGTGCTCCCCGTGACTTTGTCAGTGACTTGGCTTAATCAGCTCCAGAAATGCTACGCTCAACAACAGCGTGACTGACTTTGGTTCTATCTCTATGTCTGTCTCTGTCTCCGTTGCTGTCTCTGTTTCTGTTAGATTGCCAGCAGCGTCGGTATCAGTATCAGCTACGTTGATGTTGGCGCGTGCTTGTTTTATCGGTCATTAGCCTTCACATCCCCTCCATGCTGTCATAGTTAATAGAGAGCAGAGAACCGCTCGCCTAGTGGCCATCAATGCGTCACATTGCGTTGTGGTCGCTATCAATCACACATGACGCCGACGTCGACGACGACGCCGACGCCTACAAAACAGAAAGAAAAAGCCATGACCGTGAAGTTTAACGCCCTCCGGGGGCGATGCCACAGACCGCAACTCACAGCTTGCTGCGTATCGCAGTTGTTGCTTTTCCAATTGTTGTTGTCTTGCAGAATGTTCATGGTGCGTGTGATTCGCACAAAGAGCGACCCTGTAATAATACCACAACTATGTGTGTATGTATGCCCAATCCCATACTCCCCCCCCCCCCTCCACCGTCCACCATCCACCCACTCACTACTCTCCAAATGCTGCCCTTGCCCTTCAGCAACCGTTGTTGTCATCATCTTCGTTTTTTGTGGCTTGACATTGAACTCGAAATTGACGCGCGCCGCTGGGCAAACAGCGTTGCTCATGTCCCCAACCTCTCTTTTGCTCTTGCTCTTGCTCGTTCTCTTCTCTTTCTTTTTCTTTGCGTTTCCCCAACTATTCGCCGCTCCTTCTCGCCCCTTCATTTTCTTCCAATCATCTTTTCTTGCAAGCTCACGCTCCTGTTTCCACATACGCACCAGTGTTGCAAACTCTTCGGGTCAAAAAAAATCTAAACTAGCCTTTGAAAAAAACTAGCAAAAAAAAAACGCTAGAGTAGTAAAACGATATTTTTATTGATTTAATCCAGTGTTTTTGGTGTGTTTTTACTAAGGTTTTCACAGGAATAGTAGATGCAACAACAAATTTTCAAAAATCTCTTCGCTAGTATTTTTTTTTTTTTTTTTTTACTATTAATGACTGTTTTAACCAATTCTGCTTTCATTTCAAACAAAAAGTGGATTTTTAATTTTCAAAATTTATATTTTTCAAAAAATCATAAAAAATACTAGCGAGGAGATTTTTGAAATTTTTTTTGCAGTCACTCTTAGAATTGTTTGAAAATATTTTTGCATCAAAATATTTTTTGTTTTACAAAAGTTCAAAATTTTCCATGGGTTAAAGAATTTTTTGTATAATTCAAACGGAATTTAAATGAAAAGAAGATTAAATTAAGAAATCTGCATCAAATCTTTTTTGTTATACCAAAAACTGATAAAGTTAGGGAATATGAAGACATTAGTGGACCACTGTATATATTTTAGGCATTTTCACCTTACACTCACGATCGATTCATAAATTGTGAAATACTACCTCGTTAGTGATTGTATAAAACTCGGTTCAGCAGATTTCATGGTCAAAAAAGATAAAATTGAATGCTCTTTTGGCTCATCGTTTTTTTTTTTTGTAATTCAAATGGAAAAAATAGTACAAAGTATTTAAGTGTGTTATCGTAAAGCATAAGAATACATGAAGTTACCAGCTGGTTTTAAAAAGCTAAAATTACGCCTACTTCGCTTGGAAAATAGTTATAATTCCCACTAGCCGCTATTTAACAATTTATCCCGCAAAATGTTTCAATCTAGCGGGAAAATTGCCAAATTGGCAACACTAATACGCACACACAAACACACACACACATGGAAATGCGGGCGCTCTTCCTACTCTCTTACTCTTGCTCTCTCTCTCTCTCTTTTGCTTATTAGCAATTTCGTTTTGACTATGCGGCCACATTTTGTTGTTGTTATTATTGCTGTTTGCTTCCTCCGCAGCTGTGGACGCTGCAAGTTCAGTGAACTTTTGGGTAGAAAGCGCTAAAAACCTTTTTTGGGGCTTTCGGGTTTTTTTGGGCTTTGGCTTTTACTGCCGTGATTTCTATGCGTGCCCATGTATTGTACATATGTATGTTAGTATGTGTGTGTGTTTGTGTGTGTGTGTGTGTGTGTGAGGAACTACAGACGTGATAATTCGCAAGTGGACGCCTTCAGAAAGTGAAGCCCAACTTTGAAATTGTGTTGTGAGCAATGATAATAATGATGATGATGATGATTACGACAAAATCTGCCCACTCTACGGATACCTACATGCCACTCTCTCTCATCTTCCTCTTCACCTCAACTCTTAGTCATACAAACAAGTATTATAAATAAATACATACATATATATGTCTGTACAGTGGATCACTAATGTCTTCATACACCCTAACTTTACACCCTAATTTTTGTATAATTAAAACGATGCAGATTTCTTAATTTAATCTTTTATTCACTTAAATTCCGTTTAAATCATTCTTTAACCCCATGTAAAGTTTTGAATTTTTGTTAAAGTCTATTTTTCAACTTTTTTCTTCGGTCTCAAAAAAAAAAAAATTTTTTTTATGCAGAATATTTCCTCCATTTCCTCCTTTTCATAAAAAAAGTAACTTTTTAGCAATTTTCAAAAAATATTTTTTTTTGTTTTTTCTTATAGTTGTTATAAAAATTTAGTTGCATCAAAAAAATTTTTTTTTAAATCGAGGATAAAAGTTGAAAAAATATACATATTTTTACAAAAATTCAAAATTTTTCATGGTGTTAAAGAAATTTTGGTTTCATTTTAACGAAATTTAAGTGAATAGATTATATTTGTACAAAAGTTTGACAAAGTTAAGGTGTATGAAGACATTAGCGGTCCACTATATATAGCCAGATGCATATATAAATGTGTGTAGCTGTGTTTACCTAACTGATTTACACAGTTTTATGGCCCAAAGCAATTGTGTGACCCCAAGACGAACTCTCACGTCACGCATAGCTAAAGTTTCATTACGTTTCCTTCAGGTTTAAGGTTACATTTAATTACACTTCCCCACCCTCTAAAGAGCCTTAAGCAATGTTCAGACACGCTCACACTAGAATAGAATATACCTTGGCATTGAAACATCTCTCGAGATCTAAAACACCTTTATAAGTCCAAGTCCACGCCTTTAGGATCATTAAATTTCAGCTTGAAAAATTCCAAGTGCTATTTTTTAAGTTCTCATTTGATTATATTGCAATAAGTCACTGTTATGATTCAGAAATAGTTAATGGTATTTTTAGTGTATATTTACACCAACACTCCTATACTTTGTTTTGCTTTTGCATCCTTGAAAGTTTTTTACTTTGACATCAAACGTTGTTTTCTTCTTTCTTCGCCTTTTTCAATAGAATCCTAAATAGTTTTAAGAGTTCTCTCTTAATCGCCCTCTATTTCTCTCTCTCCATGCTATAAATCAGCGGTGGGCACGCAATGACTCCGGGAGCCAGCGGCTGCTAACGAAATCAGATTACGTGCCTACCGCTGCTATAAATTAATATAAATGTATACATTTTTTCTGAAAAGATACTCTTCTTTAATTTGAAACTGTTACTGTCGCATAACCTAAGGGTAACAAGCGGAACAGTCGAGTGCACTTGACAGTAATATACCCTGGGCCTAGGCTCCAGCACGACAAAGCAGTTACATACCATATAAATGCATGATATCTTAAAATTTATAAAAAGTAAAAATAATAAAAAAAAAAACAAACAAAATTAGTTGTACAAACCAGGAATCGAACCCACACCCCTCGCGCACAGGCTCGTGTCTCTAGCATTAGATATACAATTTAAAAAAACCAAAAATATTATATAATTAAATATAATCTGCATCGACCGAACCGAGAATCGAAACTCGATCCCCGATCACTTCCACCACTCCACCAATTGGACTGATGCTGGCAAATTCGATATGCATACTCGATGTACATTTTGGCAGATTAAATGTAAAATTAATTAATTAAACTTTACTTCTATTTATATACTCGTACATACTAGGTGGTATGAAAAGTAACCTCCTTGACCAGGAAAAAGCGCTGCGATCGCAAAAATGTTTATGAGATCTTCTAGTCCAATCATATTTAGGCATACAAAAAAAAAATTCAGCGAGATACAGTCATTTGTTTTTTTTTTTATATAACACATAAATTATTAAAAAAAAAAAAAGTTTGGCATTCGGCACAGCCCAGAAAAGTTATTTTTATTAGGTATGAAGAATTAAGACCTTTAACGTTTTGGCAAATGAAGAGCAGCTTTTGATATTAAAAACTGTATGAATAGTCGCTGAATTATCTAGGTGTTTTTTTTTTTTCATTTTAGATTTTCTTATTTGGCTCAGTGTACAAATTTGTATGTGTTCAATTTACTATAGTTTATGACTCCATATGGTTTGTTGTAAACAATTGGTGCAGAGTTTTACTATCCGCCTCTATTATATCACCATTGAAATAGCTTTTAGGATATACTCACATACATATGTACATTAGAATGTATCATCCTTACAAACTTGGTGTCGATACTCTTGTTAGGACAGGGACTTTTTAAATTCCACAGAACCAAAGGACCAAAAGCCCTTTAAAGATAATTTTCATCTTTGGAACGACGATTTCGCGATTCGATTATGTCAAGATACAGTCGAACTTCGCTAACTCGAATCACCATTATCCAAAGAAAAGATTCGAGTTATGGAGATATTCGACTTAAAGAGATCTTTTTCCTAAGTTTATTAATTTTGCCGCCACTCATTTAGTTCGAGTTACAGAGAATTTCGAGTTATAGAAGTTCGAGTTATGGAAGTTCAACTGTATATCATAAAAGGTTAGTCAGAATTTATTATAATGTTTTCCCAAAGTACATTTTTATTTTCTTTGACATTTTTATTTTCCTTGACACTGTATCATTTTCAGTTAGAAAAAATACAGGTTCAAGGACAAATAATTATTTTTACTTTACTTTTTACTTCTGACTTTTAAGATAGAGACGAATCGCAAAAATTGGTTGAAGGAATAGTGTTTAAAGGAAAAGATTGTTATATTTTTTAAACTTCAACTAGATTTGGGTCATTTTGATATTCCCGTTAATGGCTATCGATATAATTAGTATAGACGACTATCGAATAGTGCTAAGATAATCAGATCTTGAAAATAATTTTTTAAATTTCCCATCCATTTAAAATTCATAAAGTTTTATTGAACTCTGTAACTTATTCTGTAAATCAGCGGTGGGCACGAAATCTGAATTCGTGAGCAGCCGCTAGCTCCCGGAGCCCATATGTGCCCATCGCTGCTGTAAATGTTTATATGTATATGTACATATGTATTTGATTGCATTTATTATATTATTTTAAATATGTATGAAATGCATGTTAGTATTTTTGATGTCGAAGAAAAATGAAATTCAAAAATGATGACAAAGAATAGAATAATAACAACAATAATAACAGTAACAATAACATAAGCAGCCAGCAGCGGGCAGCGGGCAGCAAGCAGCGGGCAGAGGCAACGACAAGAACAACGAGAACAACAACCAATTTTATGAAAGTCACAGTCAAGGTCAACATGCGGCAAAGACATACAGTGAGCGCAATGTTGGAGCAAAAGAAAGACAAAAAGAGAGCGTCAGAGAGACAGAGAGAAAGATGGAGCGGTAGAGATAGAGAGAGTGAGAGAGAGAGAGAGCAATACAGATATATGCATACATTTGTATGTACATATACTATGATCGAGAAATATGTTACCACTTTATACATGCATACATGCATACATATGTATTCTTCACGCTTGCTTTCACGCACTTGACAGGCCCATGGATTAAGCTCCAAAGAATTCGCACGACCAGCAAATAGACAGAGCGATTAAAAAGGAAAAGAGCGTAAAATGATGAGTATGAGAGTGTGGGGAGAACTTCAGTTCGAGTGAGTGAACGATTGTGGGTGCGGTGATCGCTTATGCAGACGGCGACAAGGAAGTGCAGCGAAGCTCATTGCCATTTTGGCATCAACTGTGTCGCTGTCGCTGTTGCTGTCGTTGTCGTTGTCGTCATTGGTCAATAAAGAAAATAAGAGAAGAGCACACGGAAGACGGCAAACAAAACATCAGCAATAAATGAAATCAAAGTAATTCTTTTTGGCATGGCCCAGGCGGTAAGCAGCAGCCGTAAAAAATGACTCACTTGCTCCCCAAGCAGCAGCAATCATACAAACACATGCTAATATACAAACGTACATAAATACACACATAGATACTTGTACACACTCATACACGCAAATGCAGATGCTCTCTTATACACACACACACACGCACATGCAAGTCGCACAAAAGGAAAACAAATGGCTAGGTCGGTCGTTCACCTGCGTTCGCTTTGACGTTGGAGCTTAAGAGAGCGGCGCACGATACGAAAGAGAGCCAATGTACAAATCGTGTGCGCGCCCCCACAGATGTTTGCGACTTTATGCATATGTGTATGTGTGTGTGTGTCAGTGAGTTTATCGTTTGTGTTTGTGTGCGGGCCGGCCGGCCGTTCATTGCTCTCGAATGTTGCTCTCTTACGTTGAGTATTTCATAACGCTTCTGGTTTTTCTTGTTGTTGTATTCGTGTCAATGTTCTATCGCATTTTGTGTTGTTGCTTTCGCTCTTGTTTAGGGTTTAATGACATTGCCGGTTTTCTGTATTTTTTTTTTTTGTTTTTGCGCTCGTTCGTTTGCCTGCTTGTTTATTTATTCTTGCAAGGCAAATAGCAGCAGCGGCGTCGCCGCACAGGCGGCAGAGGAGGCAGCAGCAGATTACACACACATACTTATGTACACACATTTATATGTATCTGTAGAAAATATAGTTTGCTGCTGACGCTGTTGGAGCCAACGGTAGGGCCGATCCCGGTCCGACTGTACAGTAAAAGCTTGCCCAAACCCAAAAGTACACAAATCAAACTTTCCAAAAAAAAAAAAAAAATACAAACCATTATCATAAACACCGAAATATTAAGCAAACCAACAATTAGCAATAGACAAATGGATCGTTAAAACTGATGTATTAGAAATTCTCATTAATGTTAGATATTTGAACGGCAACTTGAAATTCCCAAAATATTACAGATTTAACCCCTAACAAATTGTCAATTGTTATTAGTCACATGTAACTGGCCTGACAACAGTGCAAGCGACAAATTTGTGGGGTGCGCAGCGTTGATGACGCCGCCAACTTACGACGACGCTGCAACTTTTCAGTGCTGTATTTTTAATATTTCTATACCCCGTAGACGAAGCTGACAAAAGGTATGTAAATAGAAGGTGCGCATATACTGTGCATTTTTTTTTATCTCGAATCAAATTGATTTATAACAATGTGCAAATATATTTAATTTGTATATAATTTATTTTCATATTGACCGTCAAATATGCATTTTTAAGGTAAAAGTCTTACAAAAAAAAAGATTTTTATTTTGAAAAGTGCCTAAACTTTTTACTTCTAATCAGCGCTGAACTTAAAAAATTAAGGATTTCGTACAAAAACAAAAGCAGAGTAATTTTGGGAAACATACTCTCAATTTTTATTAAAAAAATAGAAATAATATAGTAAGACGGCACTAATGCTGATCCTAATAAATTCATTTTTGTTTAAATAAGTATCTTGAATAAGTTTCCGTAACAAAGCTTCATAATTGTAAGTTTCTGATCAATTTTAAGTTTTTGATAATTTTAGATTTAATTGCTATTGTATGTACATTTCTATTGCAATAGCTGCTTATATATTTTAACAATATATAAAATCTTAAAAAAAAAACTCTTTACGAGGTGAAAGTCTAGTGACGAAAACAGCTTTATGCGCCAAAATTTCTGATATCCAATTTTGTGACGAATAATATTAATTTTTACATATAAATTATTTAAAAAAAAAATTTTGCGCTCTGCACATTGCGCTAAAATGTCTCAGTTCTTTATATCGAATAAAACTCACTCTTTTGCGCAGTGCCAGTCAGACTTTTTACAACTCTATTTATTTTTAACAAAAAATAATGCAACAGATAAAAAGTGAGTGTTTGCGAATAAGCACAAATTTGACTGTATACAATTAAAATTGTGGTAATTTAAAAGAATAATCTGTATTATTAAAAATGTCGCATACCTAACACACTTAGTACATTTTCCATACTTAGTTTACAGGGCATTTTATAGCACAGCCGCCGCAACAGCTGGCAATTGTCTTACTTGTTTTACTTTTCAGTTTTTGTTGTTGTTATTGCTGTGGCTGCTGTCGGTCGCTCGGTTGATTCGCTTCCTCGTATTCGACGCTGCCGACGTCGCAGCTTAAGTTTTTTTTTTTGCTTTTGTTTTTGCGCTCGCACAAATGTGTGTTAGCGGCGGTCATTCACACCGAACGTGCCCTTTCGAGAGTAGTGCGCGCTAAGCGCTCTCTATCTCGCTACAATGCTCTCACTCTCTCTTTACACTTAAGAGAAAGAGTGCGTGAGTTTATATAAGACCATATGTGTATGTGTGTGCGTGTTTGTGTGTGTGTGTGTTTGTGTGCGCAGAGTGTAATACAATGGCAACAACCGCAATACGCAACTTTAACATTGCTGGAAATTAACATTTAACAAAAATTACGATTTGATAGTGTTTATTTTAAAATTTTGAATTTAATATTGTATTTAGTTTGATTAACGAGTTATGTGTATATGTTATAAGATGATTAGAGAGTTTGGTAAATGCATAATAAAATTGATATGATTAGTGAGGTGATTATACCTGCATCCTGTGTATAGTATAACTCAAGGAATTTGCCTTTTGGCATCCGAGTGACGTCAATTTGCGAAATTACGCAATTTGTGCGCCCTAACGACGACAACGACGATGAGTGACTAATTTAACCGTATCTTTAACTTAAACACACACACACACGTACAGATACAGATACAGATACGTATACATAAACGCATACGCATGCACACAAATGAAACGTAAAGCGATGGGCAACTAAAGCATGGACAGCGTGGAGTAGTGTAAAAGTAAAAGGTCATTGAACGAACATTGTACCTATTTCTGCTATTTACACACACACACACACACAATCATATCGTAGGCGATTGTTTTTACTGCACACATACGAACAAACATATACATATGTATATTTATTTGTGTTTGCAAAAACTAAAGAAAAAAAAAAACAATAATACAATGAATCAAGCTAAGCCAAGTAAGTACTTTGCCTTTTACATATTTACACACATATATACACATAAATACGAGTATACGCCGCACTAAGCGAAAATGGAGAAATTGGAGAAATGGAAATGGTGAAATGCTGAGTTAAAATGAAATGAAGTAATGGGCAAGGGCAACTTGGAAAGCGTCGCCGCTGACAAACGATGAGACGAGCAATCGACAAAAGAAATAGACAAGTGCCAAGTGAGAGCGCGTCAAAAGAAAGAGCGCAAGAGAAAGAGAGACAATATAAAAGAAAGATGAGGATCAGATGCGGCAGCAAAAGCACAGATTCCTGCATATTACAAATGAATGTACAATTGTATCTACAGTGGACCACTAATGTCTTCAACTTTCTCAAATCATTGTATAATAAAAATGATTTGCAGATTTCTTAATTTTATCTTCTATTAATTTAATTTCCTTTTAAATGATACATACATTTCTTTAACCTATTAAGTACCCATGGAAAATTTTTTCAACTTGTATCTTCGAATTTTTTAAAAAAATATTTGGATGCAAAAAAATTTTAATGACTATTTACATATATCTAAATGACTATTTTAATCCCTTTTTCGTCATTTTCATACAAAAAGTGGGTTTTTAGCAATTTCCAAAATATCATAAAAAATACTAGCGAAGAGATTTTTGAAAACAAATTTTTGCAGTCACTCTTAGAATTGTTTATAGAATTTTTCTGCATAAAAATATTTTTTGTTTGAGACCGAGGACCGATCGTGTTTTATTCACACTTTTTTTCTTCTATTTTTTCAACAAGCTCACAAAAAAACAGCAATAACAACAACATAAGGCCAGATCGACAATATGCTTGGCAAAAGAAGTATGCGAACTTGATACCCAATTCATATCCAATTTATTTTTGTGACTCAGACTTGAAATCGGACTCTGAATGTGACACTTGTCATTGCAACGATGACAACGATCAGAAGCGAATTATCGAACACACAAACTAATCAAAATTTTTTTTAAATTAAAATGATTAAATGATAAAAATGAAAAACAATTAACGTTTTTCCATTTTGTATATACAAATTTAAATCTAACTTTTATTTCAAATTTTGATTAAAAAATTGACACATAAATCCTATTTGTGAATTTTTATTATAAAATTTGGAAATAAAAGTTAGGGATAAATTTTTATTAAAAGGAGGAAAAAGGGGTTAAAATAGTAATTTTTAGCAAGCTTCAGAAAATCATAAAAAATCATCCATTTTTTTTGTATGAGACCGTGGAAAAAAGTTGAAAAATAGAGTTTTACAAAAAATTCAAAATTTTCCATGGGTACATAATGGGTTAAAGAGATTTTTGTATCATTCAAAAGCAGGGATTAAAACCCTAACTGAAACCGTAATCTTTAACCGGTAAAAACCCATTGAAATTTAAAACCGTAACTGAAGCCGTAACCAAAAAAAAAAATATTTTTATTTGACCGAAACCTTAAAACCGAAACTCTTTAAACCGTTTAGTAACCGTTTCATTAATAAGGGTTTATTTCGGGTTTTCATACATCAATAAAAAATGTAAAAAGGAAGTTAAAACTAAGTTAAAATGGAAAATTTTGAACAGTTTAGATTTTTTCCGACTTAAGTCTTGTTTGCGAGCTCTGATATTTCGTTATTAGTTTTGTATTTCATTGATGATTTTAATTTTCTTAAATATTTTTTAAATGTGATTTTCATGATCGAATTTTCATGGCACACTGAGTAAGCGGTTTTAATCCCTGTTCAAAAGTAATTTAAGTGAATATAAGTTTAATGTAAGAAATCTGCATCAAATCTTTTTTATTATTAGTGGTCCGCTGTATATGTAATTAAATGCTAGACTTGAATAACGGAGCGATTGAGGTAGCTGCCTCTGGAGGAAGGCAATAATAATAATAATATAACTAACGATGTAATACGCTTACTTTATCGAGGCGCTGACCTCTTGATTTATATACATATATGTATACATATATATGTGTGTGTGTGTTTACAAACTTACATCTACTATGTTCTCCTACTATGCTCCCTAGACTCGCAAGTATTGTCACTGCTATCAAATAGCAATGACAACAACGACAACAACAATAGCGATAAGCACACAGACCAGGAGACGCAGCAAGTGGGATCAAGCAGCTACATATATATATATATATATATATATATATATATATATATATATATATATATATATAGGAACATATGTATATATGTATGTTTGGTGTATGTATGTAATTATACATAAATACAACTGTACAACAAGTATTAAAATCATGGCACACAACTTCTGCCCGATAAGCTGTTGCTGTTGCTGTGTGCGGGTGTGAGCAGCAGGTGTACGAGTATAGTTTGGATGGATGGAGCGAGTAGAAAGCAGCGAGTAGCGGGCAGTAAGCAACAGAGAACAGAGAACAGAGAGCGAGAAGCGAGCGAATAAACGCGGACATGTATTAAATAAACGTCAAGTTCATTGGCATTGATTAAAATGCAAAGCGAAATAAAACAAAAAATTAAATAAAAAGATAACAAACAGTTGTCGACAACGTATACGTAATATTGTAAATACTGTCGCGAAATGGAAAACACCAGCTTACAGTTTACAGCTTACAGCTGCCCTTGTCCTTGTCCCTGCTGTTACTGCTGTTGTCTCTGCTGTACAGTGGTGCCAGATTCGCTTTTTTCAACTCAAATCTGGCTTTTTTCAAAAGCCTTTTGCTAGAAACATTTGCAAACAGCGGGAATTCTGGATTTTTTTTTTGTTGAAATGCTTTTTTCAGATTTTTTTGAAAATGCCCAAATGTAGGGCAAATTAAAAGCAAATATAAAAAAATGCACTTCGGGAATTGGCTAAATAATGACAGCAGTACAAAATTTTGGATTGAAGTCAATTCCTTAAAAGATCCTGGGGGCAATAATACTTTTGCTTACCTGGCTAAGTTTGCCATTGATTCTTAACAGTGTAAGGTAATTGGTTTAATAGTTTGCTACTTAAAATTAAAATAATATATTTTGTTATTAATTATAAATTATGCTGCTACACATATAATCCTCCCAATCAATTCCTACGAATGATAGGATCGAGATTATTATATGATAATGAGAATTGGGACAATTTTGATGAAATTATTCACATCTAATGAATAACAGAGCTGCTGTCGCTCAAATTGTTTAGTGTCTCCCTTTTGGGAAAAAATACAGGAATTAATGATATGAAAAATTAGCTTTTTTTATGGGTTTTTTTTAAATGAATTTTTCAGCTTTTTTGCATTGTTATTCCTGTCAAAAACAGCTTTTTTTCTAACAAAAGTTGGCAACACTGTTGATATGACTGTTCATTCCTTAGTGCCAACCCCCTGTTTGCCAGCAAAAAGGGAGATGTAGATGTGTTGTTGTTGTTGTTCTTGTTGTTGTTGCTGTAAATGATGAGCTCTCTAAACTGAAAGAAGTTTTGGGTAGCAATCATTCCACTGAACAAATATCGAACGCTGCTTTTTAGTGCATGGGCATTTCCTACCTCTTACATACATAATTGGGTGCGCAGACATATCAGTGTGAGTATGTTAGCCTGTGTGTGTGTGTGTGTGTGTGTGTGTGTGTGTGTGTGTGTGTGTGTGTGTGTGTGTGTGTGTGTGTGTGTGTGTGTGTGTGTGTGTGTGTGTGTGTGTGTGTGTGCGTATGCGCTCTCTTCCTCCCTTCTGATTTTTTGGGCTGCTCTCTCGCTGTAACATACATTCAATGCTTGTAACATGGGGGTTACATGACATTGAAACCAATTTTGAAGGTTCAACCTTAGGTATACATATGTATGTACATAAGAGCGCATCGAGTTGTATGAGCCAAAAAAAAAATTAAAAAATGGTTACCCATTTGCATAATCTATGGTCAATTCCAAAATGTTTTCGCCAAGGAACAATAGTTCTTAAATGAATTCCTGGCCCGCGCTTTTCGAGTTGAAAAGTTTATTTCTTTTCGAAAATTTATATCTTGAGTTTTTATGATCCTATCCTGACAAACTTGGTGTCAATACTCTTGTTTGGACCAGGACTTTTGAAACTCCACAGCAACAAAGGACGAAACGTCCTTTAAACAAAATTGAAAGAACGACATCGCGATTCGTCTCTATCCTAAAATATTAGACAGAGTTAAACATTTTTTTTGGCCAAGCAATTTTTGTTTCCTTGAACCTGTATGTTTTGGTAACAGAAAATGTAACATATATTTCATTAAAATTGTATTCAAATATGTTTTACATTTTCTGCAAATGAAAAGCACGGGATCAAGGAAAAAGAAATTTTGTTGGGCCAAAAAATGTATTTAATTCTGACTAACTTTTAAGAATAGTGACGAATCGCGATGTCGTCCATCCAAGGATGTTTAAAGGACATTTCGTCCTGGGGTTCTTTGAGTTTAAAAGTCCTGGTCCTAACAAGAGTATTGACACCAAGTTTGTCAGAAACGGATCATAAACACCCAAGATATAAATTTTCAAAAAGATATAAACTTTTCAACTCAAAAACCGCGGACCAGGAATTCATTTTATAACTATTGTTTCTTGGCGAAAACATTTTGGAATTGACCATCGATTATGGAAAATGGGTTACCATTTGTTTTGAAAAAAAAAATCGATGCACTCTAATGTACATACATCTGTACATAAGCAACTCCTTTTTAAATTAACGTAGCAGAATCCACAAAATATTTATGCACACATTTGTATCTTTGGGTTGTGCCCTTGTTATTACATTTGGCAATTGTACTGGACTTGGTAACAGGCAACATTTAGTTTAATTTGAATGTCGAGTAAAGCAAAAACAAAACAAAACAAAAAAACAAAAACAAAGCATAATTCTTAGTTGGCTTTTCTCTCTTGCTTCGCAAGCATTTTATATTATTACCATTCCTTATCGTGCCAGCCACCCACTATACATATATACACACACACGCATACATATGAACACACACACACACACGCAAAACAATGAGGAAGAACTCTGAAGAACGTTCCAAGCAGCTTTAACGAAAGTTGCATGCTCTTTCCCAAGTTTATGACAGCAGGCAGGTAGAAATACTGAAGGAGATTTATTTTTACAAAATGTTATATGACTCACAATCAAATTGTAAATGTGGCATTACAATATAAATGAACAAGGCAATTAATACAAATGTGATATTACATATTTTCGAAAAATAAGTGATCAATAATTTAAAAAAAAAAAGTCACAAACTAAAATCGGAAATTATTTACAGTCTGATCGTTTGTCGTATGCTTTACAATTATAATACATATGGGTATTTCCAGAATCGAGAACGCGACATTTGCAAATTAAAATTTTCAAAAATGTTTTCTCACGTGTTAAATGCATTTTTATCAACACTATTTTTGTTATAAATGACAAGCTTTGAAGACTTGTCGTTTTTGAATTATTTATAGAAAACAATGAATCATTTTATTTATTTTACAAGTTTTATTAGTAATTTTTAACGCGACATCGCGAACGTGACAAGATGTCCATATAGTTTGTTTCAAGAATTTGTTCATAAAATGTTTTCGATATATCGAAAACAGCTTGTAAAACTTGTTTTAAATGAGACATTTAATATATTTTTATTTTTTAAAATGGTTCATGTTACAATCTTATTATCGTACTTAGTGTAATCGTTAGAGAGTTTGAAAGTAAATTTTTAAGAAAACGGTCAAAAAATAAAAAAAAGTGAATTTATTTCAATGTAGAATCTATATGTTCATTCTATAGAATTTTTTCTAGCGTATATTGGTTAAATAAATTACTTGAATTACTTGAATTTCACAAGATGTGAGTTTAAGATCAATTTTACCATTTTGGGCGAGTTGCACCTTTTTCTGGAAATGCCCATATGTGTTTAATTTCCCTAATTAAGCATTTTGTACAGTCTAAATAAAATATGAATTAGTTATAAGAAACACATCAATTGTTTTGGGAAATTCATCTCTAACGAAAAAATAGAAACATAAATATACAACAAAACATACATAGTATTTAGTTATCTAAAGCTGTCTGGTATCAGCAAGGGGTTAGATCACTATCTCAATCTGTGTCAAATTGCATCACATTTCAAAGCGCGCGCGCACACACACAGATACACATGCACATAGATACGTATGTACATACAGCTGTGTTCACGAAAATAGCAGTGCAGATGACCTGCACCTTTAACATCGATTAATCCTAGTATAGAGAACAATATAGGACAAAAACTTTTTATAATGGTTAAATATATTTATTTTCTCAAAACTTAACACTTTTTTTTTTCATTCAGTCAGTATTTTTTTCATAAGGATCAAAAATAAAGAAAATCGATAATTTGCGCTGTTCATTAAAATAGCAGTGTTAAAGAAAAAACTTAAAAAATTAAACAAAACTCAATGATAAACTTAACAATATTAAAGAATATTTTGATTATGGCCTAGTATTTAGTTGCATGTCCTTTATTGGCTATTACAGCCTCGCACCTAAGCCCACGGAGCCACCCAAGTCCTGCCAACGCTTGAGCGGAACTTTCGCCCTTTTCTCTTCAACAACTTGGAAACCCTGCGACTTAGAAGTCGTGAATCAATTTGAGACATTTCATCTGATGTCCCCCCATAAGTTTCAAATGGGATTTGGGTCCGGAGACTGAGCTGGCCATGGCATTGGGTCGATCCTTTCCTGGCAATCCCGGTTTTTGGCCGGTTTGCTGGTGGATTTGGATCGCTATCCTGCTGGAATGTCCAGTTTAAGGACGTATTCCAACTCGCATATGGCGGCATAACATTCCTCAATATATTGAAGTACAGATTTTGGTCCATACTCCCATCGATCATATGTGCTAAGCCCATACCGCTATGCGAAAACCAGGTCCACATTATATTTGAACTGGCCACCGTACTTAAAAGTCTTGACAGTATGATTTGGAAGATTCCCCGTATTGGAAGTCAACTGACGCACTGCCAAGAGTCTATTCTATCAAAAGAAGGTCATTTGGACTCATCTGCCCAAAGGATATTACTCCATTTTGATATTAGTCAGTTTAAAGTTGGTATGGGAATTGTTTTCGCATAGCGGTATGGGCTTAGCACATATGATCGATGGGAGTATGGACCAAAATCTGTACTTCAATATATTGAGGAATGTTATGCCGCCATATGCGAGTTGGAATACGTCCTTAAACTGGACATTCCAGCAGGATAGCGATCCAAATCCACCAGCAAACCGGCCAAAAACCGGGATTGCCAGGAAAGGATCGACCCAATGCCATGGCCAGCTCAGTCTCCGGACCCAAATCCCATTTGAAACTTATGGGGGGACATCAGATGAAATGTCTCAAATTGATTCACGACTTCTAAGTCGCAGGGTTTCCAAGTTGTTGAAGAGAAAAGGGCGAAAGTTCCGCTCAAGCGTTGGCAGGACTTGGGTGGCTCCGTGGGCTTAGGTGCGAGGCTGTAATAGCCAATAAAGGACATGCAACTAAATACTAGGCCATAATCAAAATATTCTTTAATATTGTTAAGTTTATCATTGAGTTTTGTTTAATTTTTTAAGTTTTTTCTTTAACACTGCTATTTTAATGAACAGCGCAAATTATCGATTTTCTTTATTTTTGATCCTTATGAAAAAAATACTGACTGAATGAAAAAAAAAAGTGTTAAGTTTTGAGAAAATAAATATATTTAACCATTATAAAAAGTTTTTGTCCTATATTGTTCTCTATACTAGGATTAATCGATGTTAAAGGTGCAGGTCATCTGCACTGCTATTTTCGTGAACACAGCTGTATGTAAGCATGCAGTCAGTCACATGTTAATGCATTCTCAGATTTTGAGCATAAGAAAAGAGCATACAAAAAGCAGCAACAGAACGTAAAAAAATAACGACAACAACAACAGCAACTGGCAAGTCAACAGTCGATTGTTTATCAATGTGTAAATAAAAGCGCATTTATATTTGTATGCGTGCGTGTGTTTTCCATATGCATGGATTTGTGTGTGTGTGTGTGTGTGCTTGTATCGTTGCCCAAAAATTTCAATAGCAAAGGTCAATGAACTCGCGTCGTGCCAGTGCCTGACGTTTGTGATTGCTCTCTCTCTCTCTCATTCGCTCACTCGCTCTCAGCATGCATGAATGTTTGCTTATGTGTGTGTGTGTGTGTCTGTTTGAGTATTGCGTTCCGCATTGCGCGCTCTCTTTAAATGCTGCTGCTCTTTGGCAGTTTTTCGACTCTCTTTAGATTTTGCGCTGCTTCCTCGTTGTGTTTCATTCATAAACAGAGAGCGCCAGATATCGGCCAGGCCAACGAACCAAGGGCCGTTCGCTGTTAACATGTGCTTTGACCCCCCAATTTAAGCGCACAACCCCCACTACAAATACATTCAACCACCATTGCATCTTAAATTGTTACTTTAGTAATACACAAGTAGTTATGTACTTGTATGTTTGCTTTCAATTTAATTGGCCCGAATAATATGCATATTTAACTATTTGTGTGTAGTACTTACATTAACTGTCGACGTCCTTGCAGCGGCGGCATTTTTGTGGCCTGCTGGCGCTCATTTAATATGATCCTCTTGTGAGCTTTGCTGTTGTTGTTGCTGCTGTTGTTGTTGTTGTTGTTGTTGTTATGATGAAGGCGTAATCCATGCTCTGTTACACCTCTGTAGTAAGCTACAGTTCTTGTTATTGTTATTTAGCAATTCTCTTAAGTATTGCCTCCCTTAATAATGCAATGCGTTGTTTGCACTCTTTGATTTCCTTGTCTTAAATTGCAGCATATGATTTGTTTTGTTTTGATGTAATCCGTTGTTGTTGTTGTTGTATAGTATTTTTATTGTAGTTAATATTTACACATATTTATACACATGTATTCATGTATGTATCTATGCACGTACTTATGGTTACTTGCACTTAATTACACTTGAATCTAATTAACATTTACATTCAATTTGATTTACAATCGGTATTTTTTTTATGTTGTTGTTGTAGAATAGATAAGGGGCACGTGAACACATAGCGGGGTATCGCTAATTTCGTTTTAGATACAATTTATGATTAACTTGAACTTTATCCTAAGGCTTAAATTAAAGCGCTTCTGGCTCTTTTACTTGAACATTTCTTATGGGTTTTGGGTTAGCTCTTGTCACATTTTCTCACTTGTCACTTTTGCAAATATACATATGTATGTATGTATCTGCAACAGAAACAGAAACAAACACAAAAACAAAAATTACGATTACGACGGTATGCGATCACAATTTGTTGTTGCCACTGCTGCAGTGCCAAGGGCTCAAATGGGCGGGCGGGAGGGCGTTGGGAGGACTGCTAAGAAAGGGGCCAAACCGCACGCAGCGCAACAACAAATGTACGCAATTGCATTAGACCGGCTAACGGCAAACGGCAACAGCAGCGTCCTTGCTGACGTCTTGGCGCCTATTTCGAAAACAACGGGCACTTGTCAATTGCTTGGTAAATAGCAAAATATCAATAGCACTAAATATGCACTTTATTTAATGCTGCCAGTAGTGGCCACAAATTTGTTATTCATAATAATCATATATACATATTTTCAGCAATATTCGAATTCGTTTAAAAAAAAAGCACACAACAAAAAAACCAACTGTAAAATATCGTTATCCGGGCGCGAACGACGACAGCTCGCGGCGAGTGAAATTTTAAGAATGAGAGAGAAATTTTTTCGTTTCGTGCGTTCCGTTTCATCATTTGGCTCGGTAGTTCGTTTGCAAGCCGAAGCTATAGATGGCGCGCTTAAAAGCATGCAACATAAAATCCCTTAACAGAATGTTACATTACTATGTTAAAATTTTACATTAACATTTACTTTGCGACAGAATGTGATGTTGATTTAAATTGGATCTCCACAGCAGTGATACCAAATTGGCTTTTTTTTGGATAGATTTGTCTGGTTTTCAACTGCTTCAGCCGGGAAAAATCTCAAACAGCTTCTATCCGAAAATCCATCCTTCTTTACTTTCAATTGATGTTTGTATTTTTTAAATTTCTTGTATGTTCCTTCAAATTGATCTTGTAAAAACAATGTGGCATCCCTTTTTGAATATTGATTCTTTGCAAGCGAAAGTTGAACAAAGCGCGGTTGTTCGTTTGTAAGTGTGAGAAAATGCCGGCTACAGCAGCCAGATTTTAAAAACTGGAGTAGCCGTGATGAATCGGACATCAACAAAGCATTTTGCAAATGCCCAGTACGCCAACATAATTCTCATAAAATGGGAGAACGTTGAAAATACTTAACAGTCTTGGTCCGAAGTAAAAAAATATCGAGACTCTGCCGGCAATAGCTTTTTTCCCTTTTTTTTCGGCCGTTTTGTCTTTTTTTTCAGAAAATGTTTGGTATCTCTGCTCCACAGCACTGTTGCCAGATTTTGTCCGTTAGTCAAATTTAGAAGAAATAAGTTTAAAAAAAAAATAAAAAGCATGCTTGTGTTTTTTAGCAAACTTTTATTTTATTTCTACCTTCTTTGCATGCTAATTTAGAAATTAAATAAAAGTTTTTACCTTGCTTTAACGGACAAAATCTGGCAACAGTGCTCCACAGTTTAATATAATTCGCTTGTGTTAATGTTATACTCGAATTGGTTCTGTTCTATTCAAATTGTATGTGCTGTACGATAATACATTACACATAATTAAGTCCCAGACAATATACAGTACGCAACAAGCTAAAACTACAGTATTTGTAGACAATTTTAAAGTATGCTTCTACAAAATAAATTAATACTGATAGCTCAAAAAAGAGCTTCCATTTCGTTAAGTAAGAGTTCTCGTTAAGCTTGCCAGTTTGTGGATGCATTGGATAAAGCATTCATTTTGTGCAGCCAATACACAAACCAGCTTTGTAATATTACAAATGTGTCCGTGTACATTGTACAAGTTAGCACAGTCTATCGGACGACCTCCACAATCAATCGACCGGCCGTACCTGATCAATGAAAGCAAAATCCAAGCAATTAATTAAGCCAAAAATCAAACAAAAAATGAGCCAAATTGACGAGAAAGAGCCGAAAATTTTTTTTTGCAGCTCATGTTATTTTTGCATTTAATTAAATACAAATTTCTCAGCTATCTAACTGTCGATTTTTATGATTCGAACGGCAAAATGATTGTAAAATTAATGCCAATTCTCCCACATACCGTGCATTTGGGGCGGTTAAAATTTTATTCCAGCAATGATTTTGTAAAAGGTGGCAGCTTTTCTGTAGTTCAGTTCACGTTGGAGCTACCAGTTCGATAGGACTTGCTCGTGAACTTTTTGGGGGTTGATTTACAATTAATTAAATTTATAAAAAACTGTACTTTTTATTTCCCTAAATTTAATTGCAATAGCTTCCCCAAACTTGTAGCTTTAATTTACTAAGTGCCGCGTTTGCGGCGGTTCGTCCTGAGATAAGCCATTGTTGCATCTGGGTCTGGCGGCCGATTAATTTTGCTTATAAAAGCCAGTGTGACCGTGGTCGGCGAAGCACAAAACGCCCAACTTATACGATTGGCCGATGGTTCTGCCATATTACTTGGAAGAGAGAGTATAAGAGTGCGCGAGAGGGAGAGCGAAAGGGCTTTTGGGAGTATGCGTGAGCGGCTTGCTCGCGAAATGCACCAAATAATTCGGTCAAGGCCAAGGTCGATCGGCCGTTGACTTTCGGGACCGTTGCGTGGGCAGAGAGAGAGTTACAGGCTGACTTAATTGCAAACGGGAGTGTGGTTTGGAACTCGAACGCAGACGGAAGCGTTGGGAGTTCGGCCGGCTGACTTATTTTTTGAGATCGAGTGCGGTATACGCTATTATATATATATATATATATATATATATATATATATATGGAACCTTTATATGTCTGTTCGAGTTTTATTTTTTTTTGTGTGTGTGGGCTGTCTTGATTAGTGAAGTGCCAGTAACTTTATGTTTAGTGTAGGGAATTAATATTCACACACAAACATACAACAAAACAAGTTTGACGCAAACAACAAATACCCGTACAAATATTTCAAGAACTAGTGCAGTGCAGTTTAGCACAGTGCAGCAGCAACAACAACAATAAAACAACAAAAGCAAACAGTCACAAGTTGACAAAATAAGTTTTATGGTAAAAATCGTAAACAACAACCACACAACAATATAATCAAACAGCCACAACAATATATTCATACACACGCACAATTAAAACCATTAACCCGCAAACAAAAACGCAACCACACAAACATTTAACTAACATACATAAACACACACACGAGAAGCAGCAACAACAACAGCAACGAGAACAGCGGCAGCGAGTCTGGCTGCGGTCAACAGCATCAGCAGCGATCAGCTGGTCGTCTTTGGGTGAGCCGTATCCCTGCAGTACTCCCCTTGTTCCTCGCTGGAGTGGCGAAACATTTATTATTTAGTTATTATTTATAATTCTATTATTGTTTATTTTCTGTTAACGTAAAGTCATTTATTTATTTTTTTTCGTTTAATTTATTATTTATTTATTTTGGTTTATTATTTCGTATTCTTTATCTGCTTATTTATTTAATTTATTCAATTTATAATTTTGTTGCAAGTTCATTTCATTTGTTATTTAATTTTTCGCTTTTATTTGTCTCTTGAGTTTGTTTGGTTTATTTATTTATGATTTTGTATTTATGTTCACTTTTCGTTTCGCATACATTCCCACTAGATATTTTCCCCGCAGGCCCCGAAATACACCCAGAGCTCTGTAGGTATTAGGCCCCTGTAGGCGTTTAAAATATACATGTATATGCACACATAACTTAAAGATAACAAAACAAGACAGTGAGCCACAGAATTGATACAGGAAAATTAAATAAAAATCAAGACAGGACAGAGATAGAAAAAAAATTAATATAAATATATTTACAAAATTGTGAATTTGTAAAATTTAAATATGCTAAAACTTAATTATAAATAAATATTAAGAGATTGAAAATGATGAGTGAGTATAGAATTTTTTGTGGGAGGGGGATCGCATCGTCATGGAGTAGGATAGCCGCCAGAAAACATTTTGTTGGGTGGCGCAACTAAATTTAAATTTGAAGTTGCCGCCACAGGTTGGGAGGGTACGCTGCGGTATAAGAGCGAAGCCGCCGATATGTGTGTCCGATATTTGTGTTGTTTTTGCGATGTTTGTGTCGTGTTTAGTTTGTAATCGTTGAGAGTGCGAATCGATGATTGTGATTGTGCGGCTCGGCGGGCAATTGGTTAACAACCCCCCCTGAGGTGACTGAGCTAGCCGGCGTTGCCCCACGGAACCAAGCCGAGTCGTAACACTATTATAGTTTGAAAATAAGGCATATATTTTGGCGGTGATTTTGTATGGGACTTTCACTGAGGTAGCTTCGCTCCTTTCCAAATATCTCAAAAACGCCACTTTTAATTTCTCTAAAAAGTGTACCATTAGAAAGGTGAAATTGTAAGCTTTCATCGCTCATACGCGGTTTTTGGGGTGGTTCCTCCTAAGTTGAGCTATTTATAAAATGGTAAAAAATGTTCTCTTTTTCACTTTTTTTCCCTTGTTGCACCCATTTTAAAAGCTGAAATGGCTAAGATATTGTTTTAAACTATAGATTATTCAATTTTCTACGATTCTGCATCATTATTTTATTGATTAAAGGTCGAAAAATGTTTAAAATTGAGAAAGTTCATAACTGGTTCCGACTCATGAACCAAGTTCCGTAATTCGTTGCTGAGCTATCTTGACGCACATATGCGCTAACAGGAAAAAAAAGAGCCAGTTTTGGCGCAAAAACGACAATTGTGGCAACCGTGGCAAAATCAAACCAATATGACTAATTTCGGCATACTCCTATCAAAGGCAAGCATACGACTTGAAGCTTAGTACTCAGAAAACTAAATTTTACGCGGCGTAAAGTGCTCAATATTTCGCTGTCCAGTGTAGGCCCAGTGTTGCCAATGCAAAACGGAAAAAAACCAAAGGTTGAGTGGTAGCTCTATGCTTCAACAGCGGTTTATTTCAAATATGAACATGCAGATCGGGTTTGGATAAAAAGAGGAGAGAATAGACAATGAAAAATTTCAAAATAAGTTAATATAGGAGAAATATACAAAACTATCTACTTTATGTATATAATAACAATTTTAACTTTCGTTCTTGATTATAATCTACTAATATTGTCGTCGTTATTGTCAACGTCACTATTTTTGGTCAAAGTTCCGGCCATTTTTTTGAATTTATGTGAGTGAGCGAGATAGATATACCCAGCGAAACTCTAAACAGTTCGATGTTTCGCTGGGCCAGTCAGCTGTTTCAACAGCGTTGCCCATTCTGTTCCTTTAAGCATAGTACTCATGAAAAAAAAGGCCCAGCGTAAACCCAAACTCCATATAAAAAAAACGCTGGCGTAAGGGGAAGAAGAAGAACTTGACATTTAGCTACGCTGGGGCGTCCGCAGTTCTAACTAAATTAACAGAGCTGTTAAGTAAATGAACAGAATGGGCAACGCTGTTGAAACAGCTGACTGGCCCAGCGAAGCATCGAACTGTTTAGAGCAACGGTGGGCACGAAATCTAAATTTGTTAGCAGCCGCTGGCTCTCAGAGCCATTGTGTGCCCACCGCTGGTTTAGAACGAAGAACGAAAGTTAAAATTGTTATTATATTCATAAAGTAGATAGTTTTGTATATTTTTATTAATATAGAAGGAGAATCCCCATAAAAAGTTCAAAAGCGATAGGTGCACCCAATACCCGCTTCGCTTGCGTGCCATAGCATATTTCTCCTATATTAACTTATTTTGAAATTTTTCATTGCCTATTCTCTCCTCTTTTTACCAAATCAGTTCTGCATGTTCATATTTGAAATTACCCGCTGTTGACGCATAGAGTTACCACTCAGCTTTTTGTTATTTTTCCGTGTTGCATTGGCAACGCTCGTCGACAGCGAAATATTGAGGAATTTACGCAGCGCAAAATTTTTTTTCATGAGTACTAAGCTTTACTTAACAGCTCTGTTATTTTATTTAGTGCTGCGGTCACCCCAGCGCACGAAGCAATAACAGAAGGAGGTCTCGTCGGCTGTCAAATCGTTCGGATTTTCTCCCTTGATGCTTCAGTGCGGTGCAATTCGGTGCTCTCTATCCCTTTCCCTCGCATTGATTGTCAGATAGTCAAGGGAGAGCTTTTTGCCGACGAGACCTCCTTCTGTTATTGCTTCGTGCCCCAGCGTAGCTAAATGTCAAGTTCTTCTTCTTCCCCAGTTTTTTTTCGTGAGTACTATGCTGAACGAATAAAACAACTGAGCGACTGAACTAAATGAGCTAATCACGGATTTAGTTCATTCGTTTACTTTAGTGCAGTGATGGGTAGAGGTGGAGAACTATCGATTGTCGTCACCATCGATAGTCAACGATATTATTTTTCAAACCATCGATAACTATCGATAGTTTTCAATAGTGTGTTAAATTATAAATTTTTATACAAAACTCCAAGAAAAATTTGAAATTGGCATTAATTAAGGTATTATAAAAGTAAAAATAAATAAAATTCGTTATCAACAATAATGTTTCGCTATTAGCTGTTGTAATAGCCAAAGTTTCACGATCTAAAACTTTTTGTTCAGTCCACTGTTCATGCGCTCGGACTTGACTGAAATGGCGGGCACACATAAATAAATATTAAAACATAATAATTTGTATTAATTTTAGTTCCGTTTCGTTCTTCTTATCCATGTTATGAAAATAAATATTTATTAAACACAAAACTTAAATGCAGATGCGAAAAGAGAGCCATTCTGTGACGACTTAGCGTCATAAAAAACTATCGACCACTATCGATAGTGCATGTCCGCTATAGAGGTGGAGAACTATCGATAGTCGGCACCATCGATAGTCAACGATATTATTTTTCAAACCATCGATAACTATCGATAGTTTTCGATAGTGTGTTATATTATAAATTTTTATACAAAATTCCAAATAAAAATTTTAAATCGGCATTAATTTAGGTATTATAAAAGTAAAAATAAATACAATTCGTTGTCAACAATAATATTTCTCTATTAGCTATTGTAATAGCCAAAGTTCCACAATCTAAAACTTTTTGTTCAGTCTACTGATCATGCGCTCGGACTCGACTAAAATGGCGGGCACACATAAATAAATATTAAAACATAAAAATTTGTATTTATTTTAGTTCCGTTTCGTTCTTCTTATCCATACCATGAAAATATATATTTATTAAACACAAAACTTAAATGCAGATGCCAAAGGAGGGCCTTTCTGTGACGAATTGAGCGTCATAAAAAACTATCGACCACTATCGATAGTGTACGTCTGCTATCGATGGCGCCTCGATAGTGCTTCACCATCGATAGTGCCGATAGTGCCATCGATAGTTCTCCACCTCTAGTGATGGGCACAGTCTTGCACGCGTGCGAATCAGCTGTTCGATTTACTAATACACACATAAATCCAGTGCTGCCAACTTAGCTTTTTTCCCGTCAAATCTGGCTGTTTTTGAAGACCAATTGCGGGAAAAAATTGTGAATTGCGGGAAGCGGGAATTCTGGCTTTTACAGAAATCCATTTGGCTTTTTTTAATGCTGCCACCAATTTCATGAAAATATGTAGCAATCCGGTTGCCTCCTGCAAGAAAAAATATATTGTACCAAAAAAATACTATTTTTGATAGAGCTGTGGAAAAAATGTTTACTGACGCGCTAAGTTTTGGTAGAAATATACCAAATTTGCTCATAATGAATGGCACATATTTTTTCTATACCAAAAGAATATAAACAAAAGTGCCGTGATGCTTGGCTAAAGAGCGGAACATTGAAGACACGGCTTCGCAGGGATGACACGGACGAGAAAAGGGTCTACTGCAAGACTACATTTACTGCAAAGCTAAGCGATTTGCGTGCTCATGCAACCACTTCCAACAAAAAAAATAAAACAAATCGATAAGAATTTGACGATCTGCTGAAAACCTTATAAATAAAACACATAAATTAATACCATAACAATGCGCTTTTTTTTGCGCTTTTTTTCGGAATACTTTCAGCTTTTTTTTTCCTTCTCTCCAGTCAAAAACAGCTTTTTTGATTGGTAAAAAGTTGGCAGCACTGCATAAATCCCGAGCGCAGCGAACAGAGTGAAGTCAGTCGCAGCTAGGACGTCGAACGGAGAGGCTATGCGCGCTTGGCTCATTTTATGTACTGAAAGAAATGGCTGGGCAACTCTATTTGATATTCAAAAACTTTTTTTGCTAGAATTTTTATTGCAAACCACAATTATTGGTTTGGGGCAACGTTTTTTGCATGCTATATAGAGTTTTAAGTTAAGAGGCATAATTTTTGGTGTCATTTGGAGTACGAAAATACCGACCGCAATCTGCCACATTGCAATGTCGCAGAAGTTTAATTTTTTCTTTCAGTGCAATGCAAAGACAACTTGAGAAATCAAGCGACGACAGATGTGCTCTCGCTGAAGGCAAGCTGTGCACTGTAGTGTTGGGTTGCTCATGAGTGAGTGAACAAAAAAGAGTTGCTCCCTGAAGTGAGCAAGCGAACATGTTCCTTCCAAATTGCTCTTTATTGCTCACTTGCTCTTTTTTGCTCAGTTGTTCAGTCTTGTTCAGTTGTTTTTTTTTTTTGCTCATTATTGCTTAATTGTTCTATAGCGCATTTTGCTCAAATTTTCTCTGTTCTCTTAAACCTCTTAGAGCATTTTGTGTAGATTCTTTCTTTGAACATACACATTGTTGGATTAGTGTCAAATATAAACTCTCATGTAAAGAATTCAATATGTAGCAAGCTAAATGCAAGTATTGTAAGTGTTTTTTGAGCTATTGATTACAGATCAACCTGAGCAGCCATCAGACTTAAATTAAATTTAACGTAGGATATTTTCGATTAGTTGGGTGAGGAGCTTAGTGAATAGCTGAGTGAATAACTGCCTAATGAGCAATAACGATTAAGCAACTGAGCAGGTGAGCAACTGAACAAGTGAGCAAACTGAGTGAGTTGACTCACCTAAAAAAAAAGAACAACTGAACATGTTCACCTAAATGAGCAATGTTTACCCAACACTAGTGCACTGATTCAAATCGAGCGTTCGCTTCAGCTTTCGGAAAGTGTCGGCTCGTGCACGAAGCAATAACAGAAGGAGGTCTCGTCGGCAAAAAGCTCTCCCTTGACTATCTGACAATCAATACGAGGGAAAGGACCGAATTGCACCGCACTGAAGCATCAAGGGAGAAAAACCGAACGATTTGACAGCCGACGAGACCTCCTTCTGTTATTGGTTCGTGGGCTCGTGTCTGTGTGAGCAACCGATAACGATTCGATAAACATGCCCATCACTGCTTTACAGTGCTGCCAACTTTTTAACAAAAATAAAAGCTGTTTTTGACTGGAGAGAAACAAAAAAAAAGCTGAAAATATTCTGAAAAAAGCGCAAAAAAAAGTGCATTGTTATGGGCTTACTTTATGTGTTTTATTTATAAAGTTTTCAGAAGATCGTGAAATTCTTGGCGTTGTTTTATTTTATTGTTGAAAGTGGTTTTGAATGAGCACGCAAATCTCTTAGCTTTGCAGTAAATTTAGTCTTGCAGTAGACCCTTTTCTCATCCGTGTCATCCCTGCGAAGCGATGTCTTCAATTTTTCGCTCTTTAGCCAAGCAACACGGCACTTTTGTTTATACTAGTATTCTTTTGGGATAGCAAAAATGTGTGCCATTTACGTGCACATTTTATATTGTGATGATAGCTTAAGGTTGTGTGGCAAATATCGATAGAACTGTATGATTAAGCTGCCACTCTTACACGCATTTGGAATATTTCTACCAAAACTTAGCGCCTCAGTAAAAATTTTTTTTCACAGATTAATCAAAAATAGTATTTTGTTGGTACAACATTTTTTTTCTTGCAAGTGGCAACCAGATTACTACATATTTTCATGAAATTGGTGGCAGCATTAAAAAAAGCGGAAAAAAGCCAAATGCATTTCTATAAAAGCCAGAATTCCCGCTTCCCGCAATTCACAAATTTTTCCCGCAATTGGTCTTCAAAAACAGCCAGATTTGACGGGAAAAAGCTAAGTTGGCAGCACTGCTGCTTTAGTGAATAAATAGTTCCAGCGAGATTAAAATGTGAACGATTCGGTACAATTTGAAGAAACAGTGTATAGCCATACTTCGACGCTTTCGATTGAGAAGCTGCTGGACGGGTAAATATGAAAACCACGTGCTTTAGTCGACATATGCATTAAAGGCTACGGCCAATTCTCATGCTGGCTCAATTGACGAGTTTAACCTTTTTCCTTTTCATTCCCTTCTTTTTCTCTTTTTTGTTTTTGTGCTCGCTTGTTAAGGGCAACGTTAGAACTGGCAATTGAAATTAAATTGTGCTTAACTGGTTATTTTCAACAAGAAATTGTTAACAAAAAGCGGCAAAGCAAATTGCAATCTTTCAAAAAGTAAACGAATCTATATATATTTATATATATATATATATTTAGAATAGCAGCAGTGATAATAAATAATATCAAATAGAGACATCTTCGATTTTTGTTGTCGAGTGTAAACCGTCTGTCGGCTGTCTGTCTATTTGTTTGTTTACTTTTGCGCTTGTTTTTGTTGTTCTTGGCTGTTATTCTATTGCCGTTATCGTTGTTTTAATTGCCTAAGTTGAACGGACGGACGGCATGGCAAGCAGCTTCACTACCGCAATCGCCGACGACGACGTCAGCGCTGCCATCAACCTGAAGCCACGAGTCAACGGGTTAAAGGACAGCGCAGCTGTCCCGCTCGCCGTCGCTGACAGCATGAAGGAGCTCCAGGACGGACTGAGTTGCAATGAGCTATTCAACAATGGCGACGGCCTAACCTACAAGTAAGTACCACATATTATACAAAATAACCCTCTGTGCGAGCCGAAAGTCTAGTGACGAAAACATTTTCAAGTCCCCACATTTCTGAAATCCAATTTTGTGACGAATATCAAGTTTTACGCATAAATCGTTTTAAAATAAAATTTTTGACCCTCGCCACATTGCGCTAAATTCTTCATACCTCATATTACTTTAAATATATTATTATATAATCAGGGATTAAAACCCTAACAGAAACCGTAATTTTTAACCGGTAAAAACCGATTGAAATTTAAAACAATAACTGAAACCGTAACTAAAAAAAAAATTTTCATTTGACCAAATCATTTAAACCGAATTTCTGTTAACCGAAATAACCGTTTCGTAACCGTTTCATTCATAAATTTCAATTTACGTTTTTCATACATAAAAAAAAATTTAAAAAGCAAGTTTAAAATAATTTAAAACGAACAATTTTGAGCTGTTTCGTTTTCTTTCGACTCAATCTCGATATTTTGTTATTAGTTTTGTATTTTATTTGTGATATTCATGATCGAATTTTCGTAGCACTTAGTAAGCGCAAATAAAATAAATTTGTTAAATAAAATACATCTATTGTTGCAAAAAAAAATTTTTTTTTTCGTGAACCGAAACTATACCGATATTTTAAAATCGAAACATACAAAAACCGGTTCAGCGTTACGAAACCTTCATTCAAAGATCAGCTTGCAGTGTGCGCGCCTTCATACAAGCAGTGTGTTTATTTTTTTTCAGTTGATAAGCTCCGCTCCGAAACTTTGTTGCTGCTGTCCTATTCGAATTCTAAGTAAAACGCATACGAGTCTATTCAGTTAACAATTAATATCTTCCAAACCCAATGGGAAAAATTTTACAAACTACAATATACAAATTTAAAAAAAGTCGTTAGGGGCGTTTTCTCAAAAACCGTCAAAATGTAGGGAAAAATACCGTATTTCACCTGTAGCCGTTTACATACGTTCTTAAAAAAAAACTTTAAAGGTATGCCTAAGAGTCCTTGAAAATACCTTTCCAATGATCTGTAGCTTCTATCGTTTGTATGCTGTGTGGCTTTCAATTTTAGCGGGTTTAATCGATTTCCCGCTAAACTGACGATTTTTCGAAAAGTCGTAGAACAAAAATTTCTAGATTTTTGATCGGGTACAAGTACTCATCTGGCAATCATAGCAAATTCTCCATTCTTCCTGTATATACTGCTAGTCGCCTTTCGCACCCTTTGTGCTGCTTTCGTCACTAGCGCGTACTGCCTTCGGCAGTGATACAGAGATCTGTCCGTTTCTCTCATACACGACACATGATACCTGATATTCCGATAACCTTTTCATATAATATAATACATATAATATTCCTTTTCATAACTCATCTCCTCCATCATTTGACCAAATTGTTTGTCTGTTTAGCGATTTTCTCATATTACCCGGATACATTTACTTTGCCGCCGAGGATGTTGATCTCAGCTCGCCCCTAACCAAGAAACTCACATTGCGTGCACCGTTAGTCAGTTCGCCGATGGACACGGTAACCGAATCGGAGATGGCCATTGCAATGGCGGTAAGTTGAAAACAAGTTACAAACAAATAATAAAATATGTATGTATGTGTGTACATATGTATGTAGCAGACGACACCACAAGCAAGGCTGCCAATCTGTTGTTGTTGTTGTTGTTGTTGGTTTCATTTTGTTGTGGTCTAGTCAAGTAAAGTCAAATCAAATCAAATCAATTCAACATTAATTTTTAACATTTGCAATGTCATCAGTGTTATGAAAACATTTTGTGGTCCAGTCAAGTAAAGTCCAAAGTAATTAATTTATTCAGTACTCACAATATTTGTAATAAAAATCACAATGCATAGAATTGTTTAAATTGTTTTTTTTTAAATTAAACATTTTCAAAGTCAATTGTCAAATGGTAGCAATGACATCAAATTCGAATTCGAAGTCGAGTTCGAATGTCACAACAGTGTGCAGCCTTGTGTACAGTTAGGCAGCAATGCAGTTTAGTGTCGATAACCGATAACGATAGCGATCGGCCGCCGATGCACATCGCCTTTGGTGTTCTAGTATCGGTGTCGCTCCAGTTGTGGTTGTAATTGAACACTCTTATGCGCCTCTATAATCGCTAATGTTTCCCTTCCAAAAACCAAACAACCAAACAAAAATGTATGTATCTTTTGGCGCCCACGCGCAGCTGTGTGGTGGCATTGGGATCATCCATCACAACTGCACGCCGGAGTATCAAGCGTTGGAGGTGCACAAGGTTAAGAAATACAAACATGGCTTTATGCGTGATCCATCCGTGATGTCGCCGACAAATACCGTTGGCGATGTGCTCGAGGCTCGTCGCAAAAACGGATTCACCGGCTATCCGGTCACCGAGAATGGCAAACTGGGCGGCAAGCTGCTGGGCATGGTAACATCCCGTGACATTGATTTCCGTGAGAATCAACCGGATGTGAAGCTGGCCGATATAATGACCACTGAACTGGTTACGGCACCCAATGGCATTACACTGCCCATGGCGAATGCCATTTTGGAGAAAAGCAAGAAGGGCAAACTGCCCATTGTGAATCAGAATGGTGAACTGGTTGCAATGATTGCACGCACCGATTTGAAGAAGGCCCGATCATATCCAAATGCCTCGAAGGACTCCAATAAGCAGCTGCTTGTCGGCGCTGCCATTGGTACACGCAACGAGGATAAGGCACGTCTCCAGCTCTTGGTGGCGAACGGTGTCGATGTCATCATACTGGACTCATCGCAGGGCAATTCCATTTACCAGGTCGAGATGATCAAGTACATCAAGGAGAAGTATCCCGATCTTCAGGTCATTGGTGGCAATGGTAACTACTAATCCAATATTCATATTCCTTTTTTTTTTTTGGCATGCCTATCTGACTAATATTAACGGTACCTCATGCGAATTCCGAAACTTAAAGAGTTTAAAAAAAGGTCAAACAAAAAAAAAAAGAATAAAATTTAAGGAATCCAAAATTGCGAAGAAAAAATTAGGAATCAAAAATTAGTAATTTCAACCAAGAATAATATTCAGAGTACAAAAATTAGCAACAAAATTGGAAAAAGTATCTGTGGTTTTCCTATCATTGGTTAAATTCTTTCAAATAGTTACAGTGACACACAAAAGTATTGGCACGGCAAAATTTTTGACATTTAAGGCTTATTTGAGCCGTTATTGGCATCAATGGAAAGGTCATTTGAATTCTGTTTAAATGATACAAAACTTTTCTAAACCCATTAAGTAGCCATTGAAAATTTCCAATTTATGTAAATGTCTACTTTTTCAACTTTTTTCCTCAATTTAAAAAAAATATAATAATATTGCTACTCAGCATACGAGGAACACAAAAATAATAAAATGATTGAATTTTGATATAAGGTAGCACACCACACATACATGTAGACGCTATTGATTTTGAAATAAATGGTTCGACAAATGTTGTCTTTTTCCTAATTTTTGTTTTCCCAACTTTTGTCTTCCTAATTTTGGATTCCTAATAACTGGATTCCTAATTTCGGATTCGTTATTTTGGATTCCTATTTTGGTTTCCTAATTTTGTTTCCAAATTCTTGTATTCTAAGTAACATTTTCGATATTCGCATATAGAATCATATTAACATATATCGTATATATCGTCATATATCGCCATCTCTCCCCGCACCTCCGCCTCCTGTCGTCAATCTTCCGTCCACCACCGTCCACACAGTTGTTACACGCGCCCAGGCCAAGAACCTCATCGATGCCGGCGTTGATGGCCTACGCGTTGGCATGGGCTCGGGCTCCATCTGCATCACACAGGAGGTAATGGCATGTGGCTGCCCCCAGGCGACCGCCGTCTATCAGGTATCGACATTTGCCAAACAGTTTGGTGTCCCGGTAATTGCCGATGGCGGCATTCAATCCATTGGCCACATTGTTAAGGCTTTGGCGCTGGGCGCCAGTGCTGTCATGATGGGCTCTTTATTGGCGGGCACATCGGAGGCACCCGGCGAGTACTTCTTTTCCGATGGTGTGCGCTTGAAGAAATATCGCGGCATGGGCTCACTGGAGGCCATGGAACGTGGCGATGCCAAAGGTGCCGCCATGTCGCGTTATTATCATAACGAAATGGATAAAATGAAGGTCGCCCAGGGTGTCAGCGGTAGTATTGTGGACAAGGGATCCGTGTTGCGCTATCTGCCATATTTGGAGTGCGGTCTGCAGCATAGTTGCCAGGACATTGGCGCCAATTCGGTTAGCAAACTCAGGTAAGAAAATGCACAACTAATCCAATCAACTGTCAACTACTAATTACGTATATATATAAATTTATCCACACACAGACAAATGATCTATAATGGGCAACTGCGTTTCATGAAGCGCACCCATTCGGCCCAGCTGGAAGGCAACGTGCACGGCCTTTTCAGCTATGAGAAGCGTCTCTTCTAACATACAACAAGCGCTGCAGTGTCGTCGCTATCTGGCGGCGGAGTAGGCGCTCATTATCAACAACATCATCAACAGCAACAACAACAACAACAACAGCAACAACAATCCAGAACACATCAGCAGCAACAACAACATAATCGACTTGTCTACTGTGACAGTCGACAATTTCTGGAGAGAACGTTGCTGCAATCGCATCCCTAAATAACAACGCATGTGATCTGTGACACATGTGTGTGCAAATCCATTTTCCAATTTATTTAGTTCTTAAGTTTCCTTCTATAACTGTTAGGAATTGACCCTTTTGGGGTCAATCGAATTGTCGAATTTGAATCTATCAAAAATCTGAATGGAGTCTAACCACTAGAGGCAAAAATATACACGTAAATCGTATATATATATATTATACGTACAAATATACAAGTTATCAACTCTATATGCCAAAACTTATTAAATGTACATTTTTCTGGAAAAAAAGACGCTTGAAATTATTTTATGTGACGACGATTTTTACAGCGACCATTCCTTTTCCACCTTTTTAAAAAAAAACACCCTGCAATAAAATTCTTCGTAATTATTATCTCTTTTTTTTATTATAATAATATTTATAATTTTGATTCTTGATTTATTTGTACATATACATACATAAATATATATAAATAAATTACTTTCGGCAAATGCTTGACTTATGAATTGTTCACTTTCTCTGTTGACCATTTAAGATTAGGGTATTATAAATATAGTGCTCTGAGAGAATAGTTTGAATAATAATAATTTTAATAGTAAATATATTAATCAGAAATATTATTTTATTTTGTATTTGTTAAGTTATTTGTTTAGTTATTTCGCTTTTCCTTATTTATTATTTTTTTAGTTTTTAGTTGAGATGTTTGACAAAGTTTCGTGCAAAAAGAAGAAAAAAAAAACCCTTTTTAAGGACACTTAAACAAAGCTATGTATATATACAATATATATGTATGTATATTGGTGTGTATGTGTGTGTCAATTTGAGTGCTTGTATGTGTGAATGTGTGTTACTATTTATACCATGTATATATATGTAAAAAGAAGCTAGCGTGTGGCATAAGGAAATTGAGTGTATTTTGAGCAAAATGATATGCAAAGCGATTTCATTTCAAAGAGACACCAAGAAGACACACACACTCTCATACACACACACTGATGCATGCATGGAGGTATATCAAAAATATATATGTATATATGTACAACGGTTGCCATAAGTATTTTAATACCACTTAAAGTTAATTCTACTCATAATTTGAACTTTATGCAAAGTTTGGCATCAATGGAAAATACATTCGAATTCCTTTTGAATAAATTTAAAATTTTTGAAAATTGCCAAAAAGGCACTTTTTGTATGAAAATAAGGAAAAAGAGCCTTTTTTGCCACTTTGAAAAAAAAAATAGTAGAGAAGAGATTTTTGTGAAAAAAATGTTTGCAGTCACTTTTAGAATTATTTGAAGAAACTTTTAGCATGAAAACTTATTTTGTTTGAGACGTTTACAAAAATTCGAAAATTTTAATGGGTTAAGAAAAGTTTTGTATCATTCAAAAGGAATTCAAATGTCCTTTCCATTGATGGCAAACTTTGCATGATGTAAGTTCAAATTATGAGTATTTAAAAAAATTGTGAAATAATATTTATATTCAAGTTTTATAGACGTGTTCACAAAATAATGATTAATTTTAAGTTATACTTCATTTCTCAACCAATAATCATTATTTTTGAGCAAAAAAATAAAACTTATGGAATAATCATTATTTCATGAGTTTTATTTTTTACTCAAAGTATAATTCAAGTTGTAGTTTCGACTTTTTCTTAGGGAATAAAGACAAGAATGATACATATTTCTAGTCAATAAGCCAAGACAAACCATTATAATAATCCATTTAAAAAATACAATTTCTTGTGTTGAGCATCAAATTAGGCCTTGTCAAAATTACAATTTGAGTTTTATTTTGAGCAAAAAAATAAAACTCATGAAATAATTAGTATTTTTTGCTCAAAAATAATGATTATTGGTTGAGAAATAAAGTATAACTTAAAATTAATCATTATTTTGTGAGCAAATCAATAAAACTTGAAACATTTTCAATAGTGGTGAAAATGGATAAATGAGCCATAGAGAAGAATATTGGTATTTTTCTCGGCGTCCAAAATTTGTTATAAGTAAATGATTTTTTGATTACAAAAAAAAAAACAAATAATCGTTATTTGCAGTCCCTGATAGAATTAACTTAAAGTGGTGTCAAAATATTTACGGGCACCGTTGTATGTATGTATGTATTGTGTAAGGTTAGTATATGTATGTATAAAAGCTGGGAGGAATCGCATTGGGATGATCAAAGGATCAAAGGATTAGGGGCAAGTCTAATGCGTTGGATTGTCAGGGGCCAGGCAATGCCATTTCTCATGAAAATGATCGGGAAGACGGATGCAGTCCTGCCATTGCTGCAGTCGATCCCCTTTGCTTTGCGCACCGAGCTGCAGGCTGCCCAGGAAATCGTTGCTTTTGCCCAGATCCTTGTCCCACACGGTCAGTATGAGCATCTCCTTGTTCAGATCATGCGGACTGGCCTCAAAATAGAACTCCTCGTTGTAAATGGGATTCAGTGTGCGCCACTTGACGCTCGTCTTGTGCTTCTTATTCTTGTGCGCATCCGGTTTCAGTTGTCTATTTTTCAGAATATCAAATGAAATAAACAATTCTGATTAAAGTACGATCTGAGCCATGTACAGGGCTATTATGGATACGTATTTTTAGAAATATCAATATCGTTAATATTTGCATATGAAAAAACTTTAATTATACCCGTTACTTAAAAAAATAAGAATATCTATGGGAAATTTGAGCGACCGACTATAGAATAAACCGACTTATTTAAATAAATTTTAAGTATTTTTTGTTGCATGCTTTTAGGCACTTACATTGCTTAAAAACTTTAATCAGATGATAGGTAATAATAGTAGTTAACTTTAATTAGTAAAAAGATCCTAATAGTTTAAAAACTGTGCGTGTGGTGGCTTATCGCAATTAACGGAGGCGGAAATCTGAAACAAACTTGATCTGTGCCAAATTTGGTTGCTCTAGCTCTTATAGTCTCTGAGATCTATTCCCTCACACGGACACTCGGTTGTTGATGCTGATCAAGAATATATATATTTTATAGGGTCGCAGATGCTTCCTTCTCCCTGTTACATACATTGCAACGAATACGAATATTCCTTCTAACTTATTTTTTTAAGTAGCTTGTATACAAATAAATACAATATATATAAGCCGTAGAGCTATCTGAGGAATTCCTGAGCCTATGGTACTTACAGCTTAACAAATGGATCGGAGCTGCCATTGTTGTCCATGGCCAGCAGATTGATGCACTGCTTCACGTTGACAACCAGTGCACGTCGCTTTGTATTGTAGCACAGCGAGATGAGCATCTTGCCATTGGGCCAGCTCTGTGCCAGCTCCGCCTCGTTGCTGTACTGATCCTCCACGCCCAGCGGCACCGAGATGCGATACTGCGATGTGTTATGCACCTGCAACAACAATAAGATCACAAAACCGTATTGCACATATTGTAAATATTATTTTGATATTGTATTTAAAGCGAAATTCATTGTAATCAGATCTGCATTCAGAAACTTACAGTGGCTCACAGCTTATTTCAACCAGCACAAAAAGCAACCATAATCAATAGCTTTAATTAGAACTAACTCAAATACAAACATAATCAAAAGTTCTTACAAATAACTAAAGTTTTATCTGCTCATAATTTGAAAATAGATGTGTGTTTTGGTGACCTTTGTACTTGATTAAAGTTATTTAAAGTTTATTTATTTGGCAAATTTAATAAATAAAAAATCCACACCTCCAGCTAACCGAAACTCAACTGTAATAGAGTCTTTGTTAAAAATAAACTTGTTCAACTTTTATCCTGGATATTGATAAAACAAAGTTTTGATGCAAAAAGATTCTCTAAATAATTCTAATAGTGATTTTATTATTTTTTGTATGGGATGATCTCAGAAAAATGTTGTATGAATTGGAGGAAAAAGTGGCTAAAACAGTAATTTTTAACAATTTTTCAAGAATCATACAAAAATACTAGCGAAGAGAATTTTTGCATCAAAACCATTTTTTTAAGAAAAATCCAAGATACAAGTTGATTTTGTGAAGTTTAATGTTAATTTTTATAATTTATTTTTAAATTTTTTAATTAATTTTTAAATTTATATATTGCAGAACGTATCTGAAAATTTGAGTTTAGTTCTTTTTAAAGAAGTTACACGTATTTGTAATTTTGTATGTATGTAATTTTTTAATGTATTTTAAATTTTGCCAGATTGTATCGATTAACTCACCGTGGATAGGCAGATCTTTGCGGCACCCAGAAAATCATGGCCATATTTGTCATCATCGAACAGAGCCACATAGAGCAGGGAATTGCCGAGCTCCTCGGGCTCGACGCCCACAAATTGAAGAGTCTCATTAAAGTCCGGATTGCGGGTCTTGTGGACAGTTTTGGTTCGTTGCCAGCGTGTATATTTGGTATGTGCCTCGGGCGTAATGATGTTCAGCTTGCAATATGGATCGGCCAATCCGGCGGCATCCATGGCCGGCAAATCTCGTGCCCGCACCATCGTGCAGTCCAGACTGTGAAAGCTCTCGCGATAGCTAATCGCAATCTCCAGCCAACCGAGCAGAGGATCACGACAGTGCTGCTGTTGTTGTTGTTGTTGCTGTTGCTGTTGTTGCTGCTGTTGTGCAGGCTGCAACTGTTGGGATTGTGTGGCCGAGTTGCCGGAACCGGAGCTGTCGCTAAATGACCACGATGAACTGACCGAGCTGCGTCTCAAGAAGCTGCTCTCACGTCGCAGATGCGCCGCAGTGGATGCATTCGAAATGCTGATGTTGTCATAGTCAGCGGGCTGCTGTTGCTGCTGCTGGTGATGATGATGGTGTTGCTGCTGCTGCTGCTGCTGCTGGCGGCCAAAGAAAAATGAATTGGACAACTTCCGTTCGCCACCATCGATAAAGCTGCGTATGGAACCGTAGGCGCGCAGTCGAAAGCTTTCATCCCGTTGCAGCCGTGAGGCCGTTGCAGGTGTTGTTGCCTTTGCCCCATGCCCATCCAGCTCGTCCTCGGGATCGGAGTGACCGCTGGCGCTGCTATTGCCGCTGTTGCTGCTGCTGCTGTCGTTGACGCGTATCGTTAGCTTCTTAACGCGTGCAGCACGCGTCGGTGTCCCGTGGCAACTTTGAACGGCCCGCACGCAACTGACCGACCCCGACCCCGCCCCCTGTCCGCCCCTTGCTGCGTATGTGGGCGTTGGCGTGGGCGTGGCACTGGCACTGGCACTGGCACTGCGCGGTATATCATAGTTGGGCAGTCCCTTGAAGAACCACGCCCCCGACTTCTTCCACATCTCACGCGTCTCGGAGCAGATGCGACACAGCCAAATCTCTCGCGTCCTCTCGCTGTTGTTGTACCTGTAGCAGAAATCGAAATTCAAATATCAATCAAATGTTATTATCACTGTTAAATGTATGTACAAAAATATATAACATACAGTGTACATAACATAACATACGATTATATAACATACTCTGTAAATAAACAATTGAATTAGATAGTCAAGATAGGCATAAAGCAGCGGTGGGCACGAAATTCGAGAGCACTACCAACAATATCGATCATTTATCGATCATCCAAGTGTCAAAAATGCCTCGAATAGGCAGAATTAAAGTTGGGAGCAATCGCTAGCTCCCAGAGCCCGTGCGTGCCCACCGCTGGCATAAAGCATTGGAGATTGAAAAAAATCAGGGAGTGTATGGAAAAAATTGTGGAAAAAGAAATGAATAAAAAAAATTTTCATTATTTTTTTAATAAAAATTGAGTTGAAATATCTTTGAAAGTAGTTATTATATTTATGGGTATACAATATATAGTATAATACGTCAATTGAAAGTTAATCTAGTGTAGATCGAATACAGTCTTAACCATAAGTATTTTGACACCATTTAAAGTTAATTTCACTCATAATTTGAACTTACAATCTTAGGCATAAGTATTTTGACACCATTTAAAGTTAATTCCACTCATAATTTGAACTTACTTTATGCAAAGTTTGGCATCAATGAAGAGGTCATTCAAATTCCTTTTTGAATGATTTATAGGTACCCATTGAAATTTTCGAATTTTTGTAAACGTCTACTTTTTAAACTTTTTCCTCGAATTTTTAAAGAAAATATTTTAATGCAAAGAGTTTCTTTAAACAATTCTAATAGTGACTGAAACAAAAAAATCTCTTTCAAATATCTTTTCGCTTGTATTTTTTAATTTTTTTTTTTAATTGTCAAAAAAGAGGCAATTTTTGAAATTTTTTTTTTAAATGTAAAAAATGATGAAAATACCATTTAATTACATTTTAAAAAAATTTTAATTTTCTTGAAAAAATGTTAAGTGAAACAAAATAGTTTTTATGCACTCACAAAATACGAAAAGTTTCTCGATACAAATTGAATTTAGACCCATGGTTTCTTGTCAAGCCTTCTTAGAATTTGTCGTGGATTACGATATTGACAACCGCTTGGGAGTGAATAAAATGGACCCACCCTAATGTACATATGTATACTAGTATTGTAAACTGTCTGCATACCGTATGTTGATGTCTACGCTGCACTTGGCGCAAACGGACTTGCGGCAATCCTCGCAGATGATGCGCTGCGGCCGCAACAGGCCGAAGGTGTCGCCGCAAAGGCGGCAACAGTTGGGACCCCGTTCCACCGCATGCAATTTGATTTTCTCGACGCGCTCCACCAAACGGCCAACGCGCTGTCGCTCCGCAATCTCGATCTCCTCATTGCGCCTTATCACGGATATTATGGCCTCCTGCTCCTCCGGACGCAAGGGTTCATTGGTCTTTGAACTGCTCCAGCCGGCTTTCAATCTGCAATGTCAACAAGCAACAAGCGGCAACTTGTTAGTGTGTGAATAATTACGACCATGTGTGGAATTGGATTTGGATGGGGGTCAGTGTGCGCCAAATGAGTCTCATTAGTGCTGCCTGCTGCTTAATGCGGTTATCATGTTGTTGTTGTTGTTGTTGTTGTTAACGCTGCTCGGGGCAGCTGCTAAAGTGTGACAGCAACAGCCTCAGTTCCATGGCCAAAAATGTCAAGTTCAAAGTTAATTAAGAACCAATGGCGCCTGGGCTCTGAGAACTCAGGGCTACATCCGGCCATGACTACACTGAGTAAAGAGACGTACTAAAATCGAATTAAGTAATTTCGATACTTGATATAAGAACGAATTGCTGAAAGTGAACATAAAAATTCTATAACCAAATCTTGACATAAGTACAGCAACTCTTGAATTAAGTTAAACTCTGAAATTACTAAAAATGAGTACAAAAATTTTAAATAAAAGTTCGGTACTCAGGTACAACTCACAGATCAAGTTCGTACAATCTGAAATCAAGCTCTTTAATACTTATATATTTTAAACGTTTTCTGGCTTATAATTCCTAAATGGTTCAGGCTTGTCTGCTATAAGTATCAGTTCGACTGTTACAGAGCGATTAAGACCATATTTCACAGAATAATTTCTGTGTTCAATATTTATTTAGTTGCACACGGACTGAAAGCTTTTTAACACCCACGCTAATGATTTTGATAATTTTTTTTAGGAAACGTGAGATACTTATTTTAAGAACATTTTATACGATTTATATTTAAATTTGCTTTATGCTTTAATCATGCACCATGTTCATATGCTATTGCCCTCAGTTTCATAAATAACAGCACATGAATCTAGTTTAAATTGTAAATGTCGTACTTTAAATAAGATCGATATATTTGAATTTAGAAATTTTAAATCTTAGGGAGAAATCAATTTCCAAATGTGCCAATAAGAAATACTCCATTTTTTCTCTCTGTGTAGGGCTGCGGGCATAGTGATGGGGATGGGGATGGGGTTGGCAGGGGGTACAAGTATGGGTCCGGGCTTGCGCGTTTATAGCCACTTTGGTATCACTTACACATGGCATTAAGTACACAGCCGCTTGTCCGCTATACGGGTGCTCACACAAATACGCACACACACACAAGCACAACATACATACACACTATGTAAATTAGAGTGACCCCTTTTTATTTATACCCTCACGAGATGTGAAAACCATCAGGAGACAAATCCAGGGAATCAAATTGAAATAAACATTAGTTCCGGTTTCGGTTCCGGTTAAAAGGTTCTGTATGGATTTTTACTTTTCAAAATAAAAACAAATACATATTAACCGATACTACTGTGATCAAATTGAATGCTGAATTTTCTTATATTTTCAAAATCCATGTTTTTTTTTTTTTGGTATTTATCTAAATCAGCGATGGGCACAAAATCCGAATACGTTTGCAGCCGCTGGCTCCCGGAGCCATTGCGTGCCCACCGCTGATCTAAATCTATTTCATTCCCTTGAAAGTAATTCCCTTTCTTTGCAATAAACTTATGCCAACGCATTTTCTAGTTATCATAACACTTGACACAATTCGCAATCATGTCAAACAAATCAAAACGGTTTTACCATAGCGGTCGCTTCAGTTTGCTGATAAGCCAGAATCATTCGGAGCCAAATCACGTGAATAGGTAGGTTGAGGAACTTTTGGCGAAATGCTCACGAAGACATAAAAACCGCAGAGTACCTAGCTCAACAATTAATAACGTAAATTTTCGCACAATCTAAAGAACAAATTATTGACTGAAAAAGCCCCTGGAAGCTTAATTTCAAAAATCACCTTTCGGCATTTATTTTATAGAGATAAACGGAGCTTAAGACTTAAGTCATTTTTTTAATTAAAGGCAAGATTATAGAAAAAATATTTTACAAAAAAACAACAAATAATTTTTGAAAAATTTATCGAAACCGTACCGCTTTTGATTAAGGTTGCAGTATTAAATATTAAACTGTTAATTTCGATTAATGTTCCCGGGACTATTCCCCGAGCAGACCCCTTAAAGTTGTTTTTAAGAGTTTAAGTTAATGAAACCAACCCCCGAAACTATTATGCTATTTATAATTTATTATTATTAAATGGCCAGATTTCCAAACTTATCAAAAATCTATTGCGTGTAAGCTAAGATCATTATTTTATTATTCTTTATAATACCTAATAAAAAACCTGTTTTAAAATTTACGCTTCTCTGCAAAGATATAAAATATTTGGCTTGATAAAGTTAATCTTTCGTCCTTTTTTAGGTTAACATATCTTCCGTTAAACTTTAAATCCCTGTAAGTATTCTAAAAAGTTAGCAAGAGAGTTGGAACTGAATTTAGCGATGCATACAATCGAAATACAGAACCCAAAGCACAAAGCGATGCTTGAAGAATTAATTTTTCTTTAACTAGCAATTGCCGTTTAGTTAGCTCTGTTTTATTAATATGGTATTATAATGACTGACTGACTCATTGAAAATGGCAATTCTCCCAGCTAAATTAGCTTAGATTATTTCTTTCTTACAAAGTTGGAAATTTCACGTCTGAATTCTGCCGCAACTATACAAAACTTAAACAATTCCTAAGCGAGCAAATTTATTTTCAAGCAAACTTTCGAGAACTTTTGTAGTTAGTGCCAGCTTTCGACTTAAAAAACGTATAACATTTTTAAAATGTTCTTAGTATATTCAAACTGAAAACTTTAAAGAACTGATGTTATTTATTGACTCACGACTGTTTTTTAAGAGATTTCAAAATGATCCTAGGTGGATTCCCAATTGTTACCAAAAACAATAAATTGTGTCTCTTGTGTATCTTGCTCAATTAAGAATTAGACATAGTTGGACCCGTTACTTACTTGTTTCAAGTTTTCAATATGTTAGGATCTTTTTACTAATTTACATTAACTACAATAATTACTTATTATCCTACTAAATCGTAATAAGATCGGACAAAGAGAAAGGTTGTAATGGCTGATTAATGTTTTTAAGCAATGCAAGTGCCTAAAAACATGCAATAAAAAATATGTTAAATTAATTTAAATAAGTAACGGGTATCCTATAGTCGGGAGCTTGACTATAGCCTTTCCCCCTTGTTTTGTTTCGATTTTGACACGACTTGAAACTCACTTTGCCAGTAAGAAAAAAGGCGTTACTGAGCAGGTAAATTTATTACTATGATAAATGTGTTGTATATACGGTATAAATAGCGCAGGTGAGAGCGTAACATTAACATCTCATGCACATATGGTTGGTTCACTCTACAACACTTTAACATGCAAATCCCCCTTCGTAGTATGTAGTTGTTTCTGTTACTCTCTATTTCACTGTTTGTGGTTTCAGTGTTCTTGTTCATTGTATTGTTGCCTTGTCGTGCCTGGGGTTTATTGACATGCACGTGCTATTGAATGTACTAGTCACACTCAATATGATGTCCGAGTTGGGAAATCAATTAAATTTCCCAGTTTTACATTGAAAAACTGATAGCTATAATCTCTTGATGAATGTTTTAATAATTTAACACGACGTTAAAAAAGAATCCCGACCCTATCATTTCCGACCCTAATGTTCCGAAAAATCCTTATACTATAGTCATAGCATCTTTTGTAAGGTATGTGTTCAAATTGTATTTAAATTATAAACGTCAGTGTGATGCCATTTTGTAATTCCATTTGTTAAGGTTGTTATTTTTTTTTTATATGGTCAAACATTGTGAAATCAAAATTAAATTATTGGTTTGCTGATAAGGATTATAAATCAACTTTTCCCGGCAAATCAACCAACTGCGTCTGGTAATATAAATGTAAAAGAACCACATACATGTTACCCCCGAAAATATCAGAGAAATCCGAAAAAAAAGGTGCTGAGCAATCACAAAATGAAGTTTGAAAGACGAGAGTGCATTAAAAATTTTGCACGAACGGTTGGGTACCAGAAACTACAATTTTTTAATGATTTCCAATTTTTTTTTTATCTTTTAAAGTGGGATATGCTTCTTTTTTTCGTCGCTATGTAACTATGGATGAAACAAGAAGTCATCTAAAACATGTAAAGCTGCAACAGTTCTCTGTTAAGGTTATTACATTTGTATTCTGGGACGCTCACGGTATTTTGTTTATCGACAAAAAGGTAAATCAAGGGATAGAGTTTTCTCTGTTATGGTAAAGAAATCGCCGCAAATGAAGCAGATTTTGAAGAAAGGTTTCATTATTTTTAAAAATATTAATTGAAAAGTTTGAAAAATTAGCATAAATACAATTTAGTTTTGAAAACAAAAATGGCAAAAATAAAATACATATGGGCATTTCCAGAAAAAGATCCACCTCGCCCAAAAACGTAAAATTGATCAAACACTCACATCTTGTGTTATTTTTGTTCCAAAAATGTATTGAAGATATTTATTTGAGCAATATACGCTAGAAGAAGTTCATACGATGAACATATGTATATGTAGATTCTACATTGGAATAAGTTCATTTTTTTTATATTTTTCCCAGTTTTACAAATTGTTTTCGATATACCTAATAAAATTTGATGCACAAATTCTTGGAACAAACTACGTGGAAATCTTGTCGCGTTCGCGATGTCGCCTTACAAATTACTAATGAAACTTGTAAAATTAATATAATGATAGTAACATATTAAAACTAATTCCAAAATGGAAAACTACATTATTTTCTTCCAAATTACTCGCTACATTTCGCAGAATTTCGCAGAATTTCGCAGAATTTCGCATTTCTCAAGATGAAGTCAAACATGACTTTCATTTTTCGTCGCGTTCGCGATGCATTATTTTCTATAAATAATTCTAAAAAGACAAGTCTTCAAAGTTTAATTTTTATAATGAAAATAGTGTTGATAAAATGCGTTAAACATGTGAGAAAACGTTTTTGCGAATGTCAACTTTTGCCATTTTGTTTTTCATGTAAAGTAAAGTATAAATGTCGCTTATAAATCCTGGAAATGCCCATATATTTACGTAAATTTGTTGGGTTTTTTATCCCTCAAACTTTTGAAGCGAAATACTGTTGTTATTTAACAGCAAATATAATACTCGAATAACATCAGCTCATTATATTGAATGTGCCATGTGTTTGCTGGCTCTGTATGTATGTATTTGAGTGTGGGCTTATATGTACATATACATGTATGTATGTATGTATTTAAGTGTGTGCTTTAACCTCGTCAGTTGCCTTGAGGGCCATCAGCTTCAGCTTCAGTTTCAGTTTCAGTTTCAGTAGCTATCGTGCAAGCTGCCTGAAGCTGGAAATGGCCTTTGTGTTAGTGCAACAGGCAATGAAGGAATTGCGTTTGAATTTGAATTTGAATTTGCTTTTGCCTTGGCGTGCATTTAATAATTTGTTTGCCCCATTTGGAGCACTTAAAACGCCATTGCAAAATGCACTTAAGAAGTGTATACACTCAATTTTCTCGTATTCGTTTAAAAATATAACGATAGTTCGTCACGCGACGAGCTTTTACCTGGATAATATAACAGCTTAAGACGGTTTATCGAGTTAAGCTAAGGCGCATTTATAAACACTTGTTTTAATACGCTAAACTAACTCGTCGTTTCTTTCTTAACAAAATTATCCGTGTCAGCTATGAATAAAAGTTTTGTAGGTCATAACGATGTTGGTTGAATCGGATTAATGTTGATAATAGTCGCCTTATCGTATGATACGGTTTTCACTTACAATTCAAAGATTTGGAAAATGATTAACTCGCTAATTGTATAACTGTCACAAGGAACAAAAGGGAAATTAACAGAGTACTTTGTATGTTTTGGTTTCGAAATACCGGTATAAATTTGATCCCTAAATTAATTAGTTGAAAAAATGTTTAAAATATGTTTATGTTTTCAATTCATCAAACAACATGATAGAATTCTAATCTTTATGAAACTTTAACTAACCATTGTACATGAATCGGTTACAAAACGGTTAATTCAGTTTTATTGGCTTCGATTTTTCGGATTCGGTATAATAAACAAGATTTGTTTCGGTTAAGGGGTCAGTAACCGGTACCGCTTTTAATCGGTTAATACCGGTCAACGGAGAAGACGTTATCCGGGGGAATAACGATAGTACTTTGCGCGTCATTTAAAATGTGATCTATAAGTTATCGATAACATAGTAGACGCTGATCGATTGCAAGTATTCTTCCCGTCAGCTATAGCTAATTTGCGCCAATTCATCCCATTTGGATTAAGAGCTGCTGTTGCTTTGATTTGAATTTCAAGTACGCGTTTGACATAACAATTCTAAAAATCTGTAACTTTTGAACTAGGTGAGAAATCGGGTTGAAACTTGAACTGTATACATACATACTCGCAATACTTCAAAGCATTTTTTGATAGAAAAATAAGAGTGGGAGTGGCACTAAAAAGGGCATAAATTAACGTTCAAATGCAACCTACATATGTAATTTTATTCATGCAAAATGTTTTAAGCTGTAAAAAAAAATTTAAAAACAAAAGTAAATTTTTTTATTTTTTTTTTTAAATTTTTCAATTTCTTAAAAAAAGTTTAAGTAAAACCAAATACAGTCGAACTTCCCTAACTCGAATCACCATTATCCAAAGAAAAGGTTCGAGTTAGGGAGAAATTCGAGTTATATAGTTCTTTTTCCTAAGATTATTAATTTTACTGCCACTCATTTAGTTCGAGTTACAGAGAAATCCGAGTTAGAGAAGTTCGAGTTAGGGAAGTTCAACTGTATTTTTTTCGAACTTGCTTAGATACCTAAGCGTGTTAAAAATGACCCAAAATACGAAAAGTTGCTCTTAAAAAATAGGAAGCTCGAATTTGATTTCGGAGCCATGGTTTCTTGGGTTACGATTTTGACAATCGCTTGGTACTTTTTTTTAGTCCATACAAATTGACCCACTGTAATGCACAGTCAGCCCGGCACATTGGCCGGTGGTATCCATGTCTGTGTCCAGTGTGCATGCGTCACGCACAGTGCTCCCCGCGCCGAGGCATTGTTTCTATGCTATTTTATGCACATACATACATACATATATGTATATAGTATATCCACTCGACATGGAGCTGCGAAAAATGAGCGAACGGAAGTGTAAATTGAGCACTTGAAGCCTGCCTGCCTGCCGCTCAACTGCTGCCACACAGCTGCCATCCGGCGCGCCTGCTGTGCGTGAGTTTTTTGCGGCTTGGCATTATGCATAAATGTACATCTGTGTTAGTCCATGTGTGTGTGTGTGTGTGTGTGTGTGTGTGTGCGTGGTGTGTGGTGTGCTTGCACGTGTACGTATGTATGTACTTGTATTTAATTCAGCGTAAAGCTCAATTCCCATTCTCACATTCAGTCAGCTGGGATTGCGCCCCACAGTATGCTACACATTTCAACATTGACACAACATATGCTTCTAGCGCGACCTGCGCTTGTGTGAGTGCGCTGCTTATGTCTCACTGTCTGTGTGAGTGCTGGAACATTACAGGACAGCATGATGTGGCATGTGGTTTTGGCTGCTTGTCTTGAGTCCGTGACAGCGCACTGCCAATTCATGGTCATGCACACACACACACACACACACACACACACACACACACACTAACACAGACAAGCATATCACTATGGGGCCAAATCCAATATTTTTAATATTTATATTAATAACTTTAAAAATAAGCTAAATTTTTGAATGCGGTTTTTTTTATTAATGTTAAGTACTAGTACACCCTCAGAAATATTTCTGGAAAAGTGGGCGAGTCACCAACCCCGCCCTTCATTTTTTTTTTGTATCGGCAACAAAAAAGCTCATAATTTTTATTTTAAATAACCATAAAGGCAAAAAGTACTTGTTAGGCAAAGAAAGTTGTATTGTCTTATAGATGGCTTTCAGCATAAAATTAAAAAAAAAAATTGGGGAGGGGATTTTGACACGCTCACTTCTCCAAAATAAGACGTATTTTAGGTAAACAAAACACTAGAAAAAAAACCGCATCAAAATATCCGAAGTAGCTTTCGAGTTAATAATTAATACCTCAAAAACTAGTCAACAGCATTGAAAAACGTCCTTAAAAATTTATTGTCGCAGATTGTTCACAATGAGACAAATTGCCTTTAAATTACAATGAATGGTTCTACGACATACAGTTGGTATTTTTTTCCAAGAAATTAGAGTACAAACCCGTATAATTGGTATCCATTTTGAATTCTATAAAAAAAAATGATTAGCCTTTGAGAAATACCAATTTGAAAATAGGCTGCAAAAATATTGCAAACTTAAAGGACGTTCTTTTCGACAGCAACAGCTGAATTTAACAGCTGTTAGGTTTAACATTGGTCTGTTATATAACTTAACAGTTTGTTAACACAAAAATGTATAGTAAAGTTAATACTTGGATAAAATGACAAAATATTAAATTTTTCGGATTTCGCCCCATAGTGCCCTGCCTACATACATACATACATATGTGCATACATGTTGAGTGTCACTAAACGAGTGTATGTGTGTATGAGATTAGCTAAAATGCGCAACATTGTATGTAGCTTAATCAAACATACACGCAAACAAACTGACAGAGAGACGGCCGGACAGACACATGCAAAGGATAGCGGCGACTGACGCAGTCAAAGTTAATTAAATTATAGCTAAAGCTTTAGTCGACACATACGCGACAGTTCAGTTGGTGTTGGTGCTGTTGTTGTTGTTGTTTTTGTTTTTGTGCTAAGCGCTAACTGTTGCGCGCCTCTTGTAGCCTTATCAGTCAGCACAGCAATAATAACAAGAACAACAATATGTATATATGTACATATAAGCGACCAGCTTTTGTTTATGACGCGCACACCACATTTCCATACACATGTGCACATTGCTTAAGTTTAGTCAACGTTAACGCGATTGTTTAACTTTCACACTCACTCACACAGTCACTCACACACACACACACAAATAGAAGCAGACTTTGGAGCTGCGCCCAATTGTTGCATTGACAATTTATGTTGTCTGCTCTCGGTATTTTGGAGCGCACTCATCACCGTACTGTCCTTGCTCTTCAGCTGCTGCTGTTGCTGCTGCTCCTTTTGCTACTTACTTGGCACGCAAGGCCAGCTGCCTGTCGCTGGGACAGACAAATTTGTTGGCCGTATTATTGCGATTCGCGAAATCCATTATCTCACATTAAACTGCTTATTAAACATTTCAAATATACACAAATTAAATGTATGTTGAGCAGTATGGACAACAATAAAAACAAAACCAAATTCAAAAAAAAAAAAAAAAAAATTCGTTGCCTGCCAGCAGGCGCACTCTAGTTTATTGCTTGTTATTGTTTATTCCAACTGTTTGCGGCATACAGCAGGCAAACAACAACAATATGACAAAAAAAAAACACGTCTAAATGCGCACGCAGCTGGTGCGCGTCTATATTTCTCTGTGTAATTTCTGCTGCTGCAGCCAGCCAACAGCTACAGTTGCCAGCAGTCGTCGGTCGTCGCCATTCATTAATGGCGCTCGTTCCTCTCCAGTGCTGCCAACTTAGCTTTTTTCCAGTCAAATCCGGCTGTTTTTGAAAACGAATTGCGGGAAATATTTGTGAATTGGGGGAAGCGGGAATTCTGGCTTTTATAGAAATGCATTTGGCTTTTTTACGCTTTTTTTTTAATGCTGCCACCAATTTCATGAAAATATGTAGCAATCCGGTTGCCACTTGCAAGAAAAAAAATGTTGTACCAAATAAAATACTATTTTTGATAAATCTGTGGAAGAAATGCTTAAGCTGCCTTCACACGAGCACTTTTTCACCGACACTTTTCGTCAAAAAGCTGTCCTTGTCGTGTAACCACACAAAAATTTCAAAGCTTCGGTGGAAAACTGACACTCACCGATGGATGGCGAGCGACGATGAGCAACACGGACAGCTCTGCCAAAGAATATAAACAAAAGTGCCGTGATGCTTGGCTAAAGAGCGAAGAATTAAAGGAAAGGCTTCGCAGGGATGACAAGAACGAGGGAAAAGGGTCTACTGCAAGACTACATTTACTGCAAAGATAAGCGATTTGCGTGCTCATGCAACCACTTCCAACAAAAAATAAATAAAATCGAAAATAAATTTGACGATCTGCTGAAAATCTTATAAATAAAATACATAAATTAAGACCATAACAATGCGCTTTTTTTGGGCTTTTTTTTCAGAATATTTTCAGCTATTTTTTCCTTCTCTCCAGTCAAAAACTGCTTTTTTTTGTTAAAAAGTTGGCAGCACTGCTCCGCTCTCACACAACGAACAACCGATGAAAACAAAACAGCCGCAGTAGTTTTACTGCAGCGCGCTTGCTTGCTCCCAACGCAAAACGCTTCTGCTCTACTCTAACTTGCAACTTTGTTTTTGGTGCAAAGTTGAGCTCATTTAAAATAGCGCGCGATCTAAAAGTGGCGCCTGCTTAATTTTGAAGCTAGAATTTTCAAAATTTCACCAAATTTTTTTTTGAATTTTTCTCCAATTTGTAAGATTTGTTTCAGAACCTTTTACCCAACTTCGCCACGCGTAGGGCGAATTACACCAAACCAATTTTAAAATAAAGTTCATTATTTAACCTAATTTTGGATTTTGTTGCTTTTTTGAATTTTGTTTTTAAAATATTTTTAATTGATTTTTGAAAAAACTAGAGAAATTACATGGGACCAAAAATTTTCTATCGATGTTTGTGCGAGCGAGAAGCAAAGAAACAAAAGAGCGAGAAAGCAGAAAAAGCGGCAGACGCAACAGCCGCTAGCGATGTACCCTGTGCCGCCAGGAAACTATCGACAACAGCCAAATATCGATTAAACTGCCATCATGCGTTCTAATCACTGCTGCCAACTGTGACCGTTAAAAACAGCCAGATTTGAATAGGCAAATTTTAAAGTAAAAATAAAAAAGGATGGTAGTGTTTTTTACCAATGTTTTATTTTATTTCTAAATTAGAATGCCAAGAAGGTAGAAGTAAAATAACAGAACGCTTTAAAACACAATCAAAATTTTATAACATTGTTTCAAAATTTGCTTATTCAAATCTGGCTGTTTTTAACGGTCACAGTTTGCAGCAGTGGTTCTAATCGCAAACTCTCTTGAATAATGTTTTCGCGGCTAATGCATAAAAAATGCTTTTTGACAGTCAAACACACTTATGTACTTTATGTTGTAGAATGAATATCTTATTCTAAGTTACTTTCCCTACTGCAGTGAATTACACAAATTTTATGTGAAAACACAACCCAATCTGATTTAAATGAATATATTTTAATGTTTGTGTTAATCTAATAATATTTTCCATCATATTACACGAAAAATGTTGATTGTGCGAGCGATCGATAGCGCGAAAGTATCGCATAAGCACAAAACGATAGCATTCAACAATCGATTGTGCCAAGCCCAATTCAAGCCCCCACCCTTTAAAGAAAGGGTGGGGGCGAGTGATGGGGTGGTTTGCTTGGGCCTCATACATACATCAAACAGCTTCAGTTTCAGTCAGTCCCTCGTTTCGCATATTTGCACGAGCGGAGCCAAAGCAAAGCTCGTTTGGGGAACATCACTTGAGCACACTTGAGCATTTTCCGTCTCAATTGCTCGCGCTTTTTCTCTGTCTGACCCACTCTTTCTTTTACTCGCCCGACCATGACTGTTTACGGTCAGTGTTGGCAGAATTTCTAAGTACTTAAAATATGGTCAAAATATTTTACTTTAGTAACTTTAATTTTAGTAAGTAATCAAGTTTGAAATATGGAGTTTTAAGTACGAAATACTTGATTTTTTCCCTCTGTGTATAACATATACGTATGTGGCTGTCTGGAATTGTAGTCAAATCAATGCTAATAGCATTTTTTCAAAATTTCTATTTTATGAAATCTAGCTACTTATTGTAATAGCTAAAATGGCAGCACTGCTTCCGGCTATGCCCTCCACATGCCACATAATTTCATTGCATGCTTTTGTGCGCTGACTAAAATGCCAACTTTTTATTTTGTTGTTGCGTTGCGTTTGTTGTCGTGTTGTCGGTGAAACGACCGTTCTCTTGTAACATGAACTCATGTTTAGTAGAAGTGTTAGTACTAGTACAGTGCACTATGGGGTATTTGACCAGTTTTTGTGATCCAAGTGGCTGTTTAGCAATTTTCAAAGAATCATAAAAATTACAAGGGAAAAGATTTTTGAACATTTTTTTTTTACAGTCAACTTTAAAATTGTTTGAAGAATTTTATTGCATCAAAATATTTTTTGTTTGAGACCAAGGAAAAAAATTAATGTATAATCCTAGAAAAATTAAAGCATCAAAACATGGATATAAAAATACAGATAAATCTTGATAACAATTTTTTAAAAGTCTCTGCCAAAGTTAAACTTTCCTTTAGAAAATCAGACAATGGCTTCACTTGCTAAATACGCCCATTATTAAATAGACACGTATAAAAACTACAACATAGTAAAAGTTCATTCAGTTAACATCCATTGCAAACTTAAATTTTCAAAGTGTTTTTCTTTGATGTGCATTAATTTAAAAAAGCACTACAAATTTGCAATTAACAACTGGTATTTTAACTTTGAACTGTAATAAGTATACTTACATTCATGGTATGTAACATAACAGTTTGCTGAGTTTTCGACGTGAGCCGATCACTGGTTTATAATGTATTAGCATTACAAATCAAAATTTATGCCACAAATATCGATCAAATACCCCATAGTGCAGTGGTTGTTGCTGCTACGCACAGCCGACGGCAACTGAGACTCCGTCTATTGCCTTGCCAAACACGTAGTCGTAAGCCATAGCTTATCCTGTGCATTACGTCGCGACGCGTCTCGGACAGTGTTGCCATTTTAGCTTTTAAATAGCTTGATTTAGCAATTTTACAAGAGCAAATGCTAGAAAATTTTAAAAACATCGTTACCTACAATTCTGATCTTTTAAATAAATGGACGGCTGCACGGTTGCCACAATTGGCGTTTTTTACGCCAAAAAGGGCACTTTTATTTCTAATTGTCTCTTTTTTCATCAGCTCAGAATTAGTTTTGTACAGATTTAGATTGAAGTATGTACATATTTATTTTTATTTAATAACATAATCAATAGATTCAAATGAAAATGTGAAATACTTTGGAAATTAAGTATTTGTAAAAGAAATATTTTTTATTAAATGAAATACAAAAATACCATGAACTTGGAAAAAGTTTTGGGATTTGGCTCAATTTTTTTTTTATTCAATAAGATATTTATAAGATAAGATTAAGATTAAGATATATACAATTTGTTGTGAACATTGAATAACTTTTTAGCTACCTTAGTTGATCAATTTAGTTCACATAGCCCTTGAAATTCGGTCAGCACTTGCTGCTGCCTGCCATATTGGGGTGTGGCTAGTGCGCTCCTCCTGTGCATTCAAGAGGAATTTATGCGCGACGCCTACAAACCGACTACCCCTCACCTCTGGCGGCATTTGGCATATTTTTGCACTATGGCAGCCTAAAACCTGTAAACGTGAAGAATGTGTCCAATCATATGCATGAAACGGCCGCCCATATCCCATATCGGTCGAACACAGTCCGAGTATGAGTAAATATGTACATTATCCTTTGAGTGAGTGCGTGTGTGTGTGTGTGTGTCCATTTTAAATAAATGCTGACAGCCAAATGAAAATATTTAATGTACGTGCCAAGTTTTTAGCACTGACATTTTGCATGTCCTGTTCTTTTCTATTCTATGTTGACCACCCCTCTCCTGTCCTTTTCTGTCTCGTCTTGTCCGCATACTCTCCCGTAATTCCACCTTCCATCTGTCACTTTTCGTATCTAGTTGTTGTCATTGTTGCCTTTGAACAACTTGTTATAGGTACTTGAATCGTTCAGTATATATTGTATTCGTAGCAATGTATGTGACAAGGAGAAGAAAGCAATCGAATTGAACTATTCATCGTCTTCTATCTGTATCTCCTCTAACTTGACCACGCCTCGCTTCTGTTTCAAAACCCGAAACTGCTTACAAAATTTATCAGTTTTTTTTATCACTGTGGACAGCGCACAGTAGGGCCATTGCTGATTTTAATTTGCAAAAATTGTAACTTTTAAATCAAATCAGGTAATCGAATAATTTAAATCAGCGGTGGGCACGAAATCTGAATTTGTTAGCAGCCGCTGGCTCCCGGAGCCATTGGGTGCCCACCGCTGATTTAAATGGCAAACTTGAGGAATTTAAAAGCTACACTAACTTAAAAACGCTTTAGTAATCATTTCTCGAAATAACGTATAAAATTTTGTCCGCACCAATTCTCACCGCTTTACGTGAAATCAAAGAAACTAATCACACCAAAAACAAACGGCAAAATTGCATGAAACATATTCATTGATATTAAATTGTGAACATTTTTATTTGTTTTTTTATCTTGTCGGGCTTACAAGCTTACTTACTTTACTTACTGGTTACTACAAACTCATACAAATTGCGAGCTGTTAAATTTTTTATCTTTAAAGTTAAACAATACTAAAAAAATCAGAAATTAGTTACATTAATTCATTCCCTTCAAATTACTTTTACTCCTACCTTACTTAACTTTAACTTTTAAATTTCTCTTATTCTTCAAGCTAAACAGAATTTAATTAATCGGAAATTAGGGTCTGATAATTATTTTTCTTATATTATTTTCTAAAAAAAAAAGGGCTTCTAGTTTGTTTAAGGCCCTATATAGTAGTGGTCATCACTTGTAAACTGTGTGTTTCCTAAGGCTGTTTCACCAGCCTTTAGAATTGTTTATGCAATATTTTATCATATTGGATCACCATATGTTAATGTACATCATTATAACATACCCAAACGAGCTGGTAACAGAAAACCGTAACTTCAAAATAAAACAGAAACAAAATAAAACCCAATTTATTGGTGATTTAAACGAAAAATTTAATTTACAGAAGCACGTGCCAATATATTTGTTCAAATTAAGCAGAAATTCGACTTATGGAAGTTCGAGTTGTATGAAATTTGCTCAGTAAACGCTATTGCCACTCGATTTTGTTTGAGTTAGAGAAAATTCGAGTTAGGGAAGTTCGACTGCATGTATCTCACCCGCTAGGGACCAATCAATTTTCGAGTGGGTAATTAAACAGACTACCTAAGTGCGACTTCCGTTTTTGTATCCGCATCTGTTAGAAAAACAAACACATGCCAAAGGCATAGAAACAGTAAGGCAAATGGTCTGCGGTAGACACCAATGCTCTTTGTGATCATTATGGTATGTTAATGATAAAATAATAATTAAAAAAACAGCAACAAATTTGGCGAGTGTTGATCCTGCGACGAACGATTAAAATTGGACAATCAAAGGGCCTGTGTGGAATCCACTAAAGTGGAAGTACAAGTCCAGCATTGGGTCGATCCCGTTGCATAAGAAATAGGAAGGATGATTGTTTTGTTTTGACAAGTGCGCACCAGTTCCGTTGAGATGATGTACTTGTAGTAATGTTGTTGTTGTTGTTGCTGTTGTTGTTGTTGCTGTTGTTGTTGCTGTTGTTGTTGTAGTTATTGATGCTTGAGTTTTTGTTCATGCACAATTTGTCGTCACTTGCGATGGAGATGACTTAATTCGTTTAGCAGCAGTCTACAAAATCTTCAAGTGAAGATCGCACAGATCGAGCTGACCAAAGAGATCGCCTTGCTGTCATCATCTCATTCGTAGTTCGAACAGCACGTCGTACACATGCCTATGTACAAACTACGTACCATAAGTATTAAATAAATAGTATTCATTGAGATGGAAATAAATACAAATGCCAGTGGACCGGTAGAGATGTTCACACATTATTTTTCCTCATTTACCAACGTCGATGGCAACGGCAACTGCAGCGGCAACAGTGGCAGTGACAGCAATGCCGCCGGTGGAGATGCAGAGGACTCCGCCATCAGTGATTCTGGCAACAAGCCAACAGCTCCCAGGCAGAAGATTAATGCTAGAGAGCGCTACCGTACCTTCAAGTAAGTAAGGAATACTCTTACAGTACGCTTAATACCATAATAGTAGTGCCACCAGACCTCAAAAGCTTTTCGGGTCTGTTCCGAATTCCGAAAACGAGTTGATTGCTGTTTCGCTTTCCGAAAATCGACAATAATTATCATTTTCAAAATGTGTGATTCACCGATTTTAAAAGTAAAGGCCACATGAAGCTTTAAAATGAATGCCGAAAATTATAAACTGAAAATTATAATAATGTTGAGCATTTTAAGCAGGGACCGTAACGATTATGAATTTTTATTCAACAAATTAAACAAATAAGAGTTATTCGGGCCTGTTCCGAATTCCGAAAACGAGTCGATTTGCCACAAAACGAGTTGATTGCTGTTTCGCATTCCGCAAATCGACAATAATTGTCATTTTCAAAACGTCTGCTGTAGATTCACCGAATTTAAAAGTAAATGCCATTTAAAGCTTTAAAATGAATACCGAAAATTATAAAATGAAAATTATAATAATGTTGAGCATTTTTAGAATCGATTAACATCACTACATCAAGTTTAAACGGTTGAAGTATTTTTTAAATATTTTATAAAAAACGACACCGAGCTATTTTGAATTTCACTTTAATTTTTGATATCGATACCAATTCTCGCATTCGAAAGCTTCAAGAGTTTCTATAATTGAATAACAAAATTCGAACAACGAAGTTTTAGTTTTTAATTTACCTTCTATCTGCTATATTCAACCTGAAATACTTAAAATTAATTTTCGAAATGTTTTCGAAACCGAGATCGAAAAGTTCCCATTTCGATTGAAATTGGGAACAGCACATAGTAAAACTTTCGTTTTCGCTTCGTTTTTACTTTTTGAAATTGATACTGATATTGTCAGATCATGGTATTAACTTTTATGGAAATTTACAGTTACGACTTAAAAGTTTTTTTTAGTTTTTAAGTTTCTCCTCGTGATCCACACAAAATTTGCTCCGGTCAAAAAAAAATAATAATGAATCCCCTTTCTTGGCATTAAATAAGCTGATTGCATTTAAACTACTAATAAACTCGTCCCTTATATGGGACTAATCCATGAAAGAGTTAAACTTCTTCAAAAGTGAAAAAATTACGGATTTTAATTAATTTATTTATTCAAAAAACAAACATTGCTGCCTCTAATTAAATCATAGATACAAAATATTCAATAGTTATTAATATTAATAATTACAAGAGATATTAAAATATTACAAGTAGTTATAAAGAAAAGAAAGCCTTAAAGATTTTACAAGTTAAGTCTAAGAAGACCACTGACATGATGGGGAATTTTATTTGCCAGACATTCATTACAGACATTCTGCCAGTGGCGCTATTAGAGGCTAACTCTGGGTAGAAAAACTAAAAGAATAAATTTAGAAGAAAAAAAATAAAAATAAATAAATAAGACTTGATTTATAATATTAAAATAATGATGAAAAAGTGCAACTCGATGGGGGAAGTTTGTTAGCCGGTCCGGCAAGTGTAATAATTTACAATATATTTTATATGATTTTATTTGATTAATTTAGCGTTAATTCCGCTTACGAAGCGCTGCGAAGTTTGATTCCCACGGAGCCAGTGAATCGAAAATTGTCCAAAATCGAAATCATACGCTTAGCCAGCAGCTATATTACACACTTGCGCAGCACATTAAACACCGGTAAGTGTATTTATTAATTGTGTACTTCTTTATTTTAATCCAGCCAATCCTCACAGGCACAGATCGACAGCCCTGCTTGTTGCACAAATGGAACAACGAGAACGTAGAAGAGATCAACGGCGTATCAGAGCGATTAAGCATTTGTACATTCTGCCTGAAACCCAAGTTTCCACATTCGACGCTTAATGAATAATAGTATTTTTTTTCTCAATAATAAGTAGCGAAACTAGAAATATAAATATATTTTTGTATATAATTCCCATACAGCCTTATACCATCTAAAATCGAAACATAATCCGTTCTGATAAGTTTCAACTCGTAATAAAATAAAAAAAATTTCGAAACAAATTAGTGGAGTTTTGTGCTGATATCTGATAGTTGACAAAGGCCTCGAAATACATCCAACTGTTCATATGCACATCTATATTTGTTTTACTCATTACTTAAAAGATAAGTAAAAGGGGATATTGTATTGTATAAAATGTAAAACGCGCACCGTTTTTGAAATATTACGTATTTTTTTTTTTGTAGTTAACGTTATCTATTAACTAAAGAAAGAAAGGTTGTAATGGCTGATTTAAGTTTCAAGCTATACAAGTGCCCAAAAGTATGCAATGAAAAATATTTAATATTTATTGAAATAAGTAACGGGTATCCTAAAGTCGGGAGCTCGACTATAGTCTTTTCCGCTTGTTTTTTTTTTATTTTTTTTATTAGTAAAAACAGAACTTGAAGAATAAAACTTCAAGACTTTTATAACTCAAAAAACACCAGATTCGAGATATTATGTTCTACTATTTTAGTGTGTAAAATAGCATCTATGTGAACGGTAGTCTACGCTAGTGACGAAGCATCACAAAGTACAAAAGGCGACTAGCAACATAATGTACAGGAGAATGGTCGAGTTATATGCTGTTGGTAAGACACGAGGGTAACTAAATGTAACGGGGGAGTAAATGCACAAAAGAAACGAATAAAGGTGTTTCGAAAAACGTACTGGTAAATATTGCACATTTCGACTTGAAATTTTTAAGGACTACTACTCTTGAACAATTTTACAATCAAATAAAATTATTTCCAAAAAAAAAGCGAAAGAGCAAAATTTATGTCAGTCTTAAAATGGCTCTGTTCTATGAGATCATTGTGACAAAAATCTAAGACTTTTGTAATTTTGGCGTCGATTAACATAACATAATTTTTATAAGGTACAGTCAATGTCCTTTTTTTTGGAGAAAAATTTGTCATCAAACTACTTAGTACCTATTGTTCATACAATTGCATAGAAAATATATACCTAGCCAATTGAAATAGATAAAATATTTCAATTTCTTAAAAGCAAAACAAAAGATGCAGCCACAAAACATGTCAATTAATTTAACTAATTTTCAAAAATCAAAGCAGCCGACAGAAAATATTTTCATATTTCAATACATTCACATTTTTCTGCTCGGTCTTCTTGGACAGCACTTCTTTCACTAATAAGCATTTTATATTTGACGATCATTTTGATCAACAGTGAAAATTTTCTTTTTTACCTACAGTAATAAATAAAGTTGTAATATACAATTTTTTTTATCCGTTGATAATTTGAGCCTGTAAAAAATATAAAAAACTATTGGCCAATTTGAATAAAGTTACGTCTATAAATATTGATGTTTATTTGCAATAAATATAATGGATTTTCAACTACACAATATTGATCGATTGATTTAAATAATGGAAACTTCCGAGAAGCAAGCAAATAAACAATGTAACAAACAATAAGATGAAACATAATTTACTCAGTAAAATTTATGTATAAGCTGTATTCATATGTATGTATATATGTATAACAATTACAATTACAAAAGTACACGACACGACATTACATGTGGACAGGGACGGGAACGAGATTTGAAACGGGATCGGGAACGGGGAACAACAGCAATGATAATAATAACTCATAGGTGGAGACTATCGTTTGCTGTATAAAGATAAAAGTTTGTATTATTTATGCTTTAAATACATTTAGATGTAGAGAAGTATGTATGTATGTATATAGTGTGTGGTATATGGTATATGCATATCATACTATAAATGTTTTTACTTAAAGAACTAGAAAACATCATTATCAGCAGCATTTATCATAATCCTTATCTGAATCATCATCAGCATCATAATCTTCATTATGTTTATTATACATACAAATAGCTTTAATTATATTTAACTTTATATTTTGCGCTCGAGCTTGAATCGATATTGTGATTAGATATCCACATTTCCTCAATCTGCAGCTTTAGCCTGGCACATATCCATCCAGGTTGATAAAGTTAATAAAGCAATTTTTATAAATTCATAGCTTAGTAATTTCTTAGGACACTTTTGCGAAACACAAAATCTGTAAGCTTATTTTTTCATATCTTTTGTATTTATATATTAATTTATGTTTAATTTACTTTGCTTGTGTTTAAGTGCTTAATAATTGCGTTTCAGCAATTTTAGGCCAGAATGTCTACGAAGGCAACGTGCGCCGATTTTCAAGTTTTGTTATTTTAAGATTCTAGTTTCAATTATAGTTTAAGTATCAGTATCAGTTACAGTTGCTGTTTCATTTCATCAGTTGTTAGCTTTAGCATTCTATTATATTTATATATGTATATGTTCATATCATATATTATTACAGTATCTAATTGTAATAAGGACGACGGCATTTTAGGAATTGTTTATGCACAAAGCAATTAGTTATTAGTTATGCTTTTATGTTCGCTTTTAAGCCTATATATATATAGAAATATATATATATATATATATATATATTTATATGTATGCATATGTGTATATGTTGTGTGTAATCGATGCTTCTATGATTATGTTATAGAAACATTTGATTTAACATTTGATTTGACTTGGCTCAACTTGGTCTGGTTGGCTTCCCGGATACTTCTCTGTGCATTGTGTGCTTTTGTTTGGTTGTTTGATTTGTTGGTTGGTTGGTTAGTAGGTTGATTGATTAACTGATTGATTTTTTATTGCTGCTTGCTGTTTAGTATCTGCTATTGTTAAACTGTGAATTCACCGCCGAGCCGACGGCAGAGGAGGCCGCCTCCTGGACATGCTGATTGCGCAGAAACTCTGTAGTGAACTCAGCCTTAGCCTTGTCCATGCTGGCACCGGTGCTGCGGTAAATCGTATGGATCTTCATAATCATCAGCACATTGGCGCCAGCGGTGATGGCGAAACAAAACGCAACGATCAGTAACAACAGGCCAATAATAATGCCCGCAGCTGAACCATCGAACTGTGAGATGGCTACGATGAAGCCACAGTAGCCTTGCTTCTCAAAGCCAATGGCCTGGGTGATCGTGTAGAGCGTTTGAAAGAAGTACACGAAAAAGAACACCATAAAGTTGAAGCTCGAATCATTGCGGAATGCCTTATAAGCTGGCCGAAACCTATACACATCAACAAGAAAGAGACAAAAATTAGTAAGATTGTCAACAAAATGAAAAGACACATAGAAAGAGAAAGCACGAAAGAGTGTTTATTAACTGAATGTTATCAACTTACCAGCATACATATGATGCGGGCGTGTAGAGAACAGTGTAGAACATGGCCACAAACAGACTAACAATGCTGCCCCCGTGGAAGATCAAAATAAAAAATCCGATGACATTGGCGCACAGCGTCATGGTGTAAACTGTCAAAGAAAAAGAAGAGAGTTACACATTAAAAGTCAATGTTGAATGTTAAATCTATAAACAAATAAACTGAGGATCAACTAGACGGCCAGGCCCAAAAAATATTTGGGTCCTATTTTATTAAATCTTTTATTGTTTAGACAGGGACCCTAACCGAAACCGTAACCTTTAACCGGTAAAAACCGATTGAAATTTAAAACCGTAACTGAAACCGTAACGGTAAAAATTCATTTGACCGAAACCTTTAAACCGAAATAATTAATTAATTTTGAATTTTTATTTGTGATTTTTATTTCGAATTTTCGAAGCACAAATAAAATAAATTTGTTAAATGAAATTTTAAAATTGTTAAAATGTAACTAAACTACATCAAACTGAAGAAGAGATTTGGTTTTTGTGAACCGAAACCGTACCGCTATTTCAAAACTGAAACATACAAAAACCGGTTCACCGTTACGAAACCTTTATTCAAAGATTTTGCGTAACCGATAACCTAAAAGCGAAAATAACCGACACCGTAACTGAAACCGATATTCGTTTCGGTATCAATCCCTGTTGTTTAATATGATCGGTGAAAATTTCCCCTTTTGCTTTTCCTAGCTGAACCTAGCAAATAAACCTGTTTGCAAAGACAACACAGTACTAATTGTTGGTAATATTACTTGCTCGGATAAATACTTTAGTCTTATCATTACGATGGGCACGCAGTGGCTCCGGGAGCCAGAGGCTGCTCCCAACTTAACGTTTGCATACTTGACGCCGTTATGTTGTAGTTGTTGCCGTGCTCCCGAATTTAGATTTCATACCCACCGTTGCTTTAAACATTTAAATAATTTAAGCAAATCCACTAACTAATATAATTGGTTCTTAAGCTATAATTGTATATATAATACAATATATAGGGGTGTCTAAGTGTACACAAGCTTTATGATTATGACCGCTATGACTAATTCAACTTGATGGTCTTATCAGGTTTGGATTCTCAATATAGTAACAATAACATGGCGATAATGATTAGCAACAAATTGTTCCCAAATGCTTACACATCCAAATGTAGTACAAATGCTTGACCAGCTTTTGGAACTCGGGCGGTATTTCCACCTCAAAGTCTTGGTAGAAGCACGGCTTCAGGCAAAAGTTATCCGGCAAAGGTGGCCAATTGTTCAACTGTGGCACATTGCCGCCCTGCAGCTGTTGCTCACGACGATCCAGTTCGGCAGCCTTGCGGTCCAGTTCCTCCTGGCGACGCTGTTAAATGAGATAAAACAAATGTTTAAGACCTCAAAGTTCAGTCATACACACATACACCAACACCTCCCACATATGAGAGACAGACTGACAGACAGTGCACGCCTTTGTGGCAGCCGCAGCAATGCAGTAAACCGCATACAAATATACTATACATATATTTGTAATGCGAGTCGCCGCGTCAGCTCGTTGTTAACTGGAGCAATCGCCCTGCTCTGAATTTAACATCTGAGTAATTTGATTTACCTGCAACTCCTCCGAGGTGATCTGTATACTGGTACTTGGCGCCGATGCGCCCAATGAGCTCGGCTGTGGGGGCGGAACGTTCTGTGATAAAGGCTGCACAACGGCCGCTGTATTGGTTGAGTTGATTTGCAGTTGCGGCTTTGCCTGCTCCTCAAACGGATTGTAGTCCTCCAGAGAGACATTGGTCGACATACGTGTGGCCTGCTGTATGGCGGGATCCTAATCAGTAGACCAAGAAAAGTTCACACATTAGCTAAAGCTTGAATAGCGTAGGCGGCACACACATAATACACACACACACACGTATGTATATATATATAAAGTGGTGTCGTCGTTGCACCTACAATCACGCACACATACACATGCATGCACAAATGTTAGCTTAGTTGTGTGCGTGCTTGTGTATATGTGTCGGGTTTTCATCAGCAGAATTTTGTTGTCAGACTTACCGCAAATGGATTATCCAGATTGGGCTCGCCAAATGGTTGATCGTCGAAACCGTTGCCTGACATTTTGTGGTCGTTGCTGTTGTTCTTCGCGTTGGTATTTGTGCTCACACGATTTTTTCACTTTTTCGCCAAATATTCTCTGCGGTTTTGCCTTCTTTCTTCGTTTTTTTTTTGCTTTTGAGTGACGATTTTTCGGAAATTGGATGTGACCAGTTTAGTGTTGGGTTGCTCATGACTGAGTGAACAAAAAAGAGTTGCTCCCTGAGCAAGTGAACATGTTCCTTCCTCTTTATTGCTCATTTGTTCTTTTTTGCTCAGTTGCTCAGTTGTTCCTATCGCGCACTTTGCTCGAATTTTGTCTGTTCTCTTAGACCTCTTAGGGCATTTTGTGTAGATTCTTTCTTTTCACATTGTTGGATTAGTGTCAAATCTAAATACTCATATAAAGAATTCAAAATGTCGCTTTTTAAAAGTGTAGCAAAATATGGAGCCATTTCGAAGATGTCGGAAGTCAACAAGCTAAATGCAAGTATTGTAAATGTTTATTGACCTGTTGATTACAGATCAACCTGATCAGCCTTCAGATTTAAATTAAATGTAACGTAGTGAAGGGCTCAGTGAATAACTGAGCTAATGAGCAATATGAGTGAGTTGAGTCATCTAAAAAAAAAAGAGCAAGTGAGCATGTTCACCTAAATGAGCAATGTTTACCCAACACTAGTTGTGGTGGTATTCTGTGTGACCGTATGCGCCAAGTGGTTAAATACGAAAACAGTATTAAAGCAATAGCTGACTATCGCACATCGATATTTTGTAATATCGATATGACTTTGCGAAACCAAGTCATCGCCATGTGATAGATATTGATAAGTTAAATTCAAATGCTTGGTTTTTTTTTTTTTTATAACGTAAGAAACTTTTATTTATTAAAGTACAGCTTAACACATGCACTTAATATACTTGGAAGACAAATTAACGCTTGCTGCGCATTTGTAAAGACGTAATCATTACATTCATATACATATACAAAAAATTATGCTTAGATACATTATTATTATTATTACATACATATTACAAGCTACATGTACGTTACATGCTACAATAAATTAAATCTTTATTGTTCTCCCTAAAATATTCGGCAGCTACTCATGCTGTGTGTAAGTACATTTCATTTGCATTTGAAATTGGCGCACCAAATACTTTGACGCATTTTGACTCAAGACTCACGATTACCATACAAATATACATACATACATACACATTAATATATATATGTATATGTATATAGGTGTATAGTGCATATGTAAGATGTATAGCGCAATATCGACTACCAACTAAATTGTTTGTAAAGTAAAAAAAAAATATATGTATATATAGAGATGTTATATTTAATTCTTGATTTAGATTGCGGCAAACGACATATGTATATATATTTATATATGTATACACATATGTACTATATTTTTGTTTTTCCCCGTTTCATTCTTCGCCATTAACAGTTAAGGTTGACAGTACAGTTGAAACTGGGAGACATTCGAATTTCGAGCTAAACCGATACGTCAATAGCTTTTGCCATTTCTTTTTATTATTATTAAGATTAAGATTGGTTTTTTTTGTGATTTCTAAACGATATTGCTTTCAAAGGTTTTTCCACTCTTCACTTTCTTCGCTTCTTTCGTTTTGCATTTCGTTGTCGTCGTCGCTCTACTGACTGTCTAATAATTATACGGTCCGTATTGGGAGCCATGATAGTAGGGACCCGGATAGATCTGCGGTTGTGCATAGTTGGCGTAGGGTGGATACGGGGGCTGCTTTTGCGAATACACTGTAATAAAAAGAAGAGATCGAGAAATTAAGTTGGTATTTTTCTTAACTCGAACTACAATTGTTGATTCTATATACGAATGTCGAAAAAATATTTTTGATTTCGGCTTTTCCCTATTAGCAAAAAGACAACATTTGTCGAACTATTTATTTCAAAATCAGGACATCGATTTCCAGCGCATATATGTAATATTTTGTCGGTCAGGGGCTCGAAAAATGTATTTCAAAATCAATAGGGTCTACACGTTCATATATATCTACATACATAGGTATATAAAACTATTCGAAAGAATTTAATCAATGACAGCAAAACTAAAGATACATACTTTTCCCAATTATTTTTAAACAAATTTTTATTTTCCTAATTTTGGTACTCTGTATATTTTTCTTAGATGAAATTCCTAATTTATGAATCCTAATTTCATCTTCCCAATTTTGGATTTCTAAAATTTTATTCTTGGTTTTTTTTCGTCTTTTTTAAAATGCCTTAAAAAAGTTTCGGAATTCGGATAGGGTAGCACAACTGTTTTTGTCCAGAAACTTACCGGGCATCAAATACTGCAGATTCAGTTGCTCCTCCTTCTCGCGCTCGTTGCGCAGACAGACGGCAGCGCCGGACAACAAGATGGCAGCCAGAAGACAGGTGCCAATGCCTGTCCAGGCCACAATGTAGGACCAATCATAGACGATCTTTGTGTTGTCACGCAGCACCTGTAAAAAGTAGTGGCGATTAAATGTGAACTCAGGACAAGACAGGATAAGCAAACGCACCGTATTCCACTGCTGGAAGTAATCCTCGCCAACGACCTTCTCCTTCTCGAAGAACTCGACCGTATGCCAGAGACCCATGGCGCCAGCGGCCAGAAGACAAGTGACCAGCAGAAGAATCGATGTGGCTGTTATGGCGCCCGATGAACGCTTCCAGCAGCCGGACAATCCTGTCCAGAATGCACAGAAGATGGTCACAAAGCTAATGATGAACAGCGCAATGCAGGATCGTGCCAAATGCAATCTCGATGTGGCATCTTCGTTGGAAATCTTATCATCCTCCACTTGTGGAAAATAGTCAATGTTCGAGCAGTGCGTCTCAATCGGCGACAAATACGTGGGCACTGTTTTAAATAATGAACGATTAATTAGTTTAATTTTTAATATTATAAAAAAAATTAATTACTAATAGAGGTCGCAAATATTGCCCAAATCTGTTTCCTGTTTTCTGCAGTCATTGTCCAAGCAAAATAAATATTTTTCAGTTATGAAAACATTCAAAGGCTTTTCTATATTTGACCAACACAAATCCCAGAAAAGCAGAAAAGCACAAAATGAGTTTTCGGTTAAGTGAAACCCAAGCCAATTTCAAATTATTCTGATTTTGATGTGAGCAGACCGCATTTAAAATATTGACTCATTTCCTAAAAAGAATCGTATAGAATTTTTTAAATTGAGATTAATATGTTAAAGTGCTGAGCAAATTATAACGAACTATCCTGTACAAGATTATAACTAACTGATTTCGACATGTATGCATATGGGCATTTCCAGAAAAAGGTTCACCTTGCCCAAAAACATAAAGTTGATCAAAAACTCACATCTTGTGAAAAATTCTTCCAAAAATGTATTCAAGTTATTCAAGCAATATACGCTAAAAGAAATTCAATAGGATAAACATATAGATTATACATTGTTTTTAAATGAATTCTTGGGAAAAAAAAAACTAGGTAGAAATCGCGTTACAAATTACTAATAAGACTGGTAAAATAAATAACATGTCAAAACTATTTCTAAAATAGAGTACTACATTATTTCGCATTTGTCAGGATCAAGTCAAACATGACTTCCATTTTTCGTCACGTTCGCGATGCATTGTTTTCTATAAATAATTCGAAAAAGACAAGTCTTCAAAGCTTGTCTTTTATAAAAAAAAATTAGTGTTGATAATATGTATTAAACATGTGACAAAACATTTTTGAAAATGTCAACTTTTACCGTTTTTTTTTATTTAAAGACCTATTTGCGACCTCAGATTTATACTCGTAACGTCAGCTTACCTGATGATGCCGGCGGACGCTCTTTGGGATAGCATATCCTGAACAATCCACGGGTTCTCGTATAGTAATAGTATTTATTATTCAAATTGTGCAGAAGTGAATCTGCATCCGAGTGTTTGGCGGCAAAGGCCTAAAAGAGAGCAAGAAAAAAACCAAACTTGTTAAAAACTCTGCAAAGATTAAACAAGAGAGAGAGAGAGAGAGAGATAATTAAATGCGTATCTTTGCCACCTGCTTTACTAGTATTTATCATTGAACGCTGTAGATCAGATCCCCGGAGAACCAGTTCCGCATGTGGGCGTCTTAACAAAAGATTTCAACTAGCTTATACACAATTCATGTAGACTGTGTAGTTATTATTGTTGCCATTATTATTATTATTATCATTATCATTATGGTTGACTGTCTGTCGATCATCATCCGGTCATCTGTCGACTTAATGATACACGGATGTAGCTATGTACATATGTATAGATCTGATCTTCATCGTAGGTGTACAATCTGTCTCTGTGTAAGTCTCTCCGTCTATGTATTCTATATTCACACACATATACGAGTATGTATTTATCAGATCATATGGCAAATAAACACGTTTCGTCGTTCGCATACGTCATTAAATGCAAATTTCATTGCGAGTTGAGCAATTTCAACTCTTACAATTGAAGGTTCTCCATTGTGAAGTAACTAAGTAAATTGGAAACTCACTTAATCATTTTGAAGGCTAAAACAGTTCATTTAGTGTTTCTCCACTTGCAATATGGAATCTTAGCCTGTTAAGCTGCATATATCGAAACCGAAACAAAGTTCTGCATAGAAAGATCTAAAGCAGCGGTGAGTACGAAATCATAATTCGTTAGCAGCCGCTGGCTCTCGGAGCCATTACGTGCCCACCGCTGATCTAAAGAATGATATTAATTTCACTCAAAATAGTAAATATTCATCAATTACAATTTTAGAGCATTTTAGAACCTTAGCCCAGCTTTGATTGAGAAAACACTCATTTAGCGATAGGAGAACATTTTATTTTTTTTTAGTCTCGGACATTAAGTTATAATTTCCAGTTAATGCGCCAAACCTTCATGGTTGATCACAATTGATGCTCAACTCATGCGATGAGATAAGCTTGAAATCTGATAGCTACTCGTTAGTAAATACTCACTTCGAATCTTCCTAAGAATTAGTTCTTGTGAGGATTTAAACAGTACAGAATATGATGAGAGTTTGCATAGTTTCGGTCCTAATCCTAAAGAATGATCTTAACAATATACAAATATATAAATCTGAGAGCTTCTTGTCTTACTCGAAATTTAAATAAAAATAACCTTTGTAACGAGAGTATCAAACCGAAACGAATACCGGTATCCGTTACGATTAAGTTCCAATTTTGGTTTATGGTTATCGGTTACGCAAAAACGTAGGATATCCGTTTTGCAACGGTTATCGGTTATTTGCTGGTTTTACTTTTTATATATCTATTTTTGTCCATTTATTTAAAAATTTAATTCCAAAATGGACCGTTTTTATTTTAACTATTACACTAAGTACTTAGGACAGTAGATTGAGCCATGAACAATTTAAGTCCTTAGAAACATATTGAAAGTTTAATTGAAAACAAGTTTTGGACAACATCATGAACAATTATTTCATAAAAAGTGACTGTAACGAAATTATATTTTATGCCATTCGAAAGTACACTTAAATCCCTCTAGCAGTACATAAAAGTTGAGGGTTCATCCTTAAAAAGTCCAAAAACTTTTTATACTTTAATCTACAAAAACGACACGCAGGATTAGCCCATATACCATGAATTCCAAAATTATTTGATTTAAAAAAAAAAACTTTTCTTTCGATTGAATTTATTTTCAAATTAAATTTAAAAGACCAAAATAACAACAAAATTTAAATTAACGATTGATTGAGCCGAAATTAACCGATATGCATGAATCGGTTTTATGGGTTTGAAGAATTTCGGCTATTTTGTTTAGGTATAATCAAAAAGTTTCGGTTAATACCGGTTGACGGTTGGCGTTTCGGTTTTATTCCCTGTTCCCAACACAAATGAATGTCCATATACAAATTAGGCAATTTTTCTAGTCTTTTTGCAAATCTTAAAGAATGATCTTGCCAAAAAGAAAACCATTGTTCAAGCTCGAAGATGTGACAGAAAAAGAACTTGAGAGTTTTCACAGTTACACGATAATAATAATAATTTGTAATTCTCAGGCTTTCGCTGCTTTGATCGACCTTCGAGCTTTCCTCGGACTATATTCGACTTGCCCACTTGTGCGTAACTCCACAATTAGCTGCTGGCCAGCTACCATATGTATAAGTATAAGTATAAGTATATGGCTATGGCCAATTGATGCTCTCGTTTCCCAGGAGCTAAGCGCTCTGCCTCTGCCTCGGCCTGGTACACACGACTGATTTTCGGATTTGCGAGGTGCTTTCTAGCTGAATGGTTTTCTAATACCAACAATTTGTTGCAACTGCAACTTGCCGAGTATATTTAGTAATACCATTAATTCGACGATTCAAAAACAACTTTGACAAGGGAGCCCTTAATTGACAAGACTTTCATAAGAAAGTTACAAAATTAATCCGCAGTGGAGAGTGGCGAGTGGGAAGGAAATGCGCTAATAAAAGACCAGTCCAGACCAGACCAGTAAACCAATGTTAACCAAACGGGTCCAAAGGGGCCAGAGCCAAAAACAAACCAAGCGAAGCGAGTCAAACATTTCATAAGAGATCTGGGCGGGCAACACCTTCCAGTTCCCAGTTCGGGTATCTTGTTTTTTTTATTTCTTTGCATTTCTTTTCTTTGCTTTTCATTTCCATTTTCATTTTTATTTATTTATTTACTTTTTTTTTTTTTTGGTAACAGCCCTATGCAATCATTTTGACGTGTTGCGTAAGCGAAAAGCATTTTTCACAAGCATCCAATTTACATAATTCCAGTTCTCCAGTTCCGATGCAAGTTTTCAATATGAGACTCCGACTTTACCTTCCCCCCCAAACTTCTCCTCCTCCTTCCCACTGTCGATATATGTATGCATAATTTTGATAACTTTTCTTTGGCTCTGTTGTTGTTTTTGTTTTTTATGTCTCATTGTTATTTAAGTACCGGACATTAAGTAAAACACGTTTCACGTTTTTGGTGGCAGACAAGTCTCTTTTCTCTTTTCCTTAGAGCGAGAGGGCTGAGAGTGGGAAAGGGAGGGGTTGTCAGTAGCTGAAAGTTGCCACTAGAGTAGCTGATTAGCATTTTTCCAAAATCACACACACACACACACAAAATGTAGAATGTCATGGGGAAAACGTGTGAAACGTGATTTCAATTCAAAATTCTGGATATTTGTGACTCAGTAACAAATAAATCCCTAATACTTACAAATACATACGTGTTCTTATATCGTCAACTCAAGATTAGCATCCGATATTATAATCATAATCTCATAATCAGTGTGCTAAGCGATCTTCTCAATTTATGTACTTAAAACTTAATCACAATTAGAACTAACAGATCCCACCAGCTGATTTGATAAATCTTAAGTAATCTACTCGATCATAAGCAAATGCTTAAGCTTTCGAACTTTGGATTGAATTAAAAATAATTCAATAGCTAACAGATCGATTCTCATGTATAGTTTCCAGGGATTTAGCCAGAAACGAATATCGGTTTCAGTTACGGTTTCAGTTAGTTTCTTAATCTTTTATTTATACATTTTTTCACATATTTCTTCAATTTGATGTAGTTTAATTACATATTGCAAATTTTAATATTTCCTTAAACGAATTAATTTTATTTTTGCTTATAAAAATTCGATCTTGAATATCATAAATAAAAATTCGAAATTAAACATAAGAAAATAAAAATCAAAGTTTTAAATGTATGAAAAACCAAAATTAACTCTTATAAATGAAACGGTTACTAAACGGTTATTTCGGTTTACAGAGTTTACAATGTATACAATGTACAATATTCAAGAGTCAAGCAAATAGACAAGATATTCCAAATGTATCAGTTAGCAGATTGCACGATCAGGAAGCAAAGGCTCCTAACATAACATCCATTCTAGACTAGTTGCAGACCCTAACTACAGGGTCTACAATTACCAGTTACCAGTTTCAAGATTCTGGAAAACACATGGCTTTAACTGAATAACTATAGCACAAGTATTTTTATTACACGGCCAAACGAGTTTGTTGAGAGGCAGATACACAAACTTGGAGATACTTGAAAAAGACAGCCCCTCACCCCACTCCACGGATGTTGGTGATTTGCCAATCGACGGCGATAAAAGCCAAGTCTGATCTGGCCAAGTGGTAAACTGGATCAGTTCTACGCGTGGTGCAGGATGCCAACCACACTCAAGTTGTAGTGCTCCAAGGCCGCGATCCGGTAAAACACACGGTACGACACCAAAAACCTCAACTACGAGTACAATGCAAAAAACAACTCAAAAAAATACTTCCAAAATATATACTCGTACAACAAAAGAGAGAAGAAAAAAAAACACAAATGCAGGCGACACATTTTTTGGGTGCGGCAAATTAGAAAACCCAATAACAACAACAAATAACACTCCCAATATTGTCGCTGGTTTCGTCTCTGAATAATTTATTTCGATTGGAATGCATGGCAATTATTTTTGGTGCACATATTTTAGCTTGTTATTGTATTTGTTGTTTCATCTTACTGTTTTCTTGACTCTACTCGACTCGACTCGACTTGACTTGACTTTGTTTTATAACTTTGCCATTCGAGTTTCTAGTTTTATTGCAAAGGTCGTGGGAGCGCGACATTGGCCATAGATCTCTATTTCAATATCTCAATCTCGTCAATCTCTTCAATCTCACACATTGTGCGTACTGTAGTTCAAAGTCCAAGTTCCAAAACCAAATCGAAGCAATAAAAACTATAATTATGATCAGCTAAGAGCCCCAATACGGAAGCCGCCCCAAAATTTCCTGAATTTTGAGACAAATCAAAAATAATTCAACTTCAATTATTTGTGTGTTCAAGCCAAAAAAAAAAAAAAAGAAAAGATACAAATTGCTTGTCGAGGCATGTGTGTGTTTATTATTTTTATTTATTTTTTTTTTTTTTTGTAGGAAGCGAAAGCGTTTGAAATCGCACACTCAAAATAATTACGATTGAAGTGAGCTCAAAAGATGTGTGAGAAAGATTGGAATCTTCGGAATCTTGAGAACCTCGCATGCTTATGATAATGACCATAGCGAAAGCACTGTTTGCTTTAAGAACGTGCAAAATAAACTAAAAACACAATTCACTGTAGCAACTATTAAAAATTCGCTATCGAAATAAGTTTTTATTTCGAATTAAAGAGGAAATAATAATCAAAATTACAGCTAAAAAGATTTAGAGATTTATTTAACTGTAACGTAAGCAAACAGCAATAGGAAATACCAACATTCTTGACATATTTCGTCTCCCCAAGCCCAGGAATTTGACCAAGAAGCAATTGGCCAAGCAGCCACCAGGTTATGATTAAGCCAGTTGTCAGTCGTTGAAACCCAACGCCAAATGCAATTCACTTTATGCAAATGTGTTTGGTTCTCGCTTGGCTTTCATAACGTCGCTAAAAACTCTTACGGTTGTACACAACTTATTTTAGTGGTGATATATCATTTTGGAATTTCACATGATGTCAGCAAATAAAATACAATTTAACCAGTTAATGATGCTCGTCTGCTGACGCTTCAATAATAAACACTGTACGATTTATTACTAACCGCTTTGTTGGGAGTCACTTGGCTAGAAGATGCCCTGTTCTTTGTCGCAATGAGGTAGATTCATTCGAAATTACGAATTAATTAATTCCTTTTATTAAGTGATCGTTATGAAACATGTCGGACCGCTAGAACAAATATTTTAAAATGTATTTTTAAAAACAGTTTCTCAACTTGTTGAATCTGTAGTATATATCTATACACATACAGCAGCGGACAAAGAAAACCGCCACCATAAAAGAGAGGTTTTTTGAGTTTTTTTATTTAAGTTTTTATTTATTCGACTAAAGGAAAAACGCATGAGGCATAGTATTAAGTACCCATTGAAAAATTCGAACTTTTGTAAAAATCTACTTTTTTAACTTTTTCCTCGGGCTCAAACCAAAAATGTTTGGATGCAAATAAATTCTTCAAACAAATGTAATTGTCACTGCAAAAAAAAATTTCAAATATCTCTTCGCTAGTATCTTTTAAAATTTTTTGAAAACTGCAAAAAAGCCACTTTTTGTATGAAAATGCAGTTTTTGCAGTTTTACCCAATACATATTAGTGACAGTTTGTTGTAAATGTTTTTTTATTTATATATTTATGTACATAAAACTTCAAAAAGCCACACAACAAGTGAGATGGATTTAGATGAGCGTGCTCGACTGTAACATACCCTGCTCCAGTCCCTCAGGGACACAATTTTTTTAAACATCAGTACATTCTATAGTAAGTCAAGTCTGAAGTTTTAAGATCGTAATTCTTACATTTCGTAATATTAAATTTTAAATAAATTAAATATATTGGGAGCGACATTTAAGATTTCGTGATTCTAGCTCTCACAATCTCTGAGATCCTATTGATGTTAGTGTTCAAGAATATTTATACATCTAGCCCCTTATGGATTTTTTGACAGGCCTTCTTCTTCTGTCTGTTACATACTTTGCACAAGCTAAATATACCCTCGACCAGGGTGTAAGAAAAACAATTTCACCACGTATGATTTTACAATTTATAATTGATAAATGGTATGGGCACAGGGTGCACAGAAAAAGAGAAACATAAATGAAATCTTAGCTCCAAGGCGACAGTTGCTGTTTGTGCTGGTCACACATGGCGTATGAGCAATTTGGCAAAAGCTTAATTAATTTCCAGAGTCTCAAATTAACATGTGTTTCATCTTGACAAATCAAATCGCTTACTAAGCGTAAAAATACTGCACGAAATTCATTCATTGACAAAGCAAAAAAAGACGAGAGAAAAAACATTGCGCCAATCCAAAAACTACAAAAGACTGACAAAAAAAGAAAAAACAAAAAAAAAATGGAAAAAACAACAAGTCTGTAAGTATAACAGCAGCTTTTCATTTCTTTTCATTTCATTTAATTTCTTTTTGGTTTTTCTCCCCAAGTTGGTTTTTCTCGTCGCCAGGCAGTTCCAAAACGAGGCAGTTCCCATCCCCATCCCCATTCCCGTCCCCAACGAATGAAATGCAGCAAAACGAAACGAAATGAAAAGAAAAAAGAAAACAAGACATAAAGACAAGAAGAAAACAAAGCAATAAGTGCAATGGATAGAAGGGTTTTCTCTTTTAACGAGCCAACGAACGAACCAAGCAAAAAGTTGGCCAAAAGCGCAGTTTCATCAATCGGATTTGTGTCCGATCCGAATCGGATCGGTTCGTGGATTGGATCGTGGACTCAACCGCGACTTGCCTTTGACAAAATAAGAGAAAAGACAACAACAACAGCAACAATTATCAACTCCGACTTAGGGCTGCGATACGATAGATCGGGAGAAGTCGCAACGGGAACGAGTATCGCATACCAATTTTGAGCAACTTGAAAACGTGAAACGAGTGAAAACTCAAAACCTGTTTGCCAGATACGTATACATATGTATGTATGTATGCACATAGGCGTGTGTGTAAGCGATCTACCCCTCCCCCTCCCGCTTCATCCCTCATCCCATCAGCCAAATGGTTTTGGCTTTGGCTTTGGCTAAGGCAGCAAAATAAATACGAAATACGAGACAAGCACAAAAAACAAAAAAACCACAATTTTTGCTTTGGCACGCTGACAGGTACTAAAACCAGAAAGAATCTAAAGAACAAGAGGAAGAACAAGAACAAGAGGAAGAAGGAGAAGGAGAAGTGGATGAAGCAGAAGCAATAGTAATCAGACAACAACATGGAGCAAGAAGTTGTTGCTGCTAAAGTCGAAGATCTTGTTTTCTATGAAGCGCTTGAACTTTGGTTGAACGCGCAACAAATTGAGAGAAAAGAGATAGAGATAGACAGATAGAGAGAGAGAAACAGAGACTAGTACTCGCAATGGTATTGCTGATAACAGTAATCCATACAGATAAAGTTCCAAGAAAACAAACAAATGAGACAAGCGCATAAAAAGCAACATGAAACAAAGTATAAAACTTAAAAAAAAAAGAAATATGTTTTTTTTTATTTTGTACTTTATTTAATTAAATTTTCAATTTTCATTTAATTAAATTTTCAACTCGGTACCACCTTGTAGTAAAAAGAAAAAAGCTATGAATTTGCAATTTTAAAATTATATAAAATATGATATATTTAAACTTCCATAACTCGAAGTTTCTCTAACACGAATTCCATATATCCAAGTCAACATAATTCGAACATTTTCTTTGGTTAATGGTCATTCGAGTTAGCGACTTTCGACAGTATATTGATTAATTATATATTATTGGCTCAAAAGTCCCGTGTTGTTAAGTGTTTCAGTCTTTAAATAAATAAGAGATGTATCTCACAGCGAATACTAAGTAAAAAAAGTTTTAAAAGTAAGAACAGATTTTACTCAAAATCATGTGAATTTTGAGCATCAAGAGAAAAAATAAATAAAATAAAAATTTAAGATTTGACGAACTTGCTTAAGAATCGTTTCGAGCCTGTATTATTTCTAGAATAATAAGAGATTTATTTGATTTAAGAATCTCTGTTTTTAGAACGAGATTATTGGTACTTGATTAAAATGTTTTAATGCTCATTTTCAGAAACTAAAGCATGGATTTGATTAAATTCATTTAACTTCATTTTAGCATGACCCTTTTCTCTGTGTATTTCATCTCTATCCCACAATAGAATCGTTTTTCATTAAATTCCAACAAACATAAAAATTCACGTTGCTTTCTCAGGTAGTTCGAAAAACTATTCATTTGCCATAAATGAAATCAACATGAATTCGTAGCGAAACAATTGATTGGACACGGATATGTTGAGTAAGTGTTACCAATGGATTGCCAAGGTAGATAGCTATATCTTTGTTCTAATGAGTTTATAAATGCAGAGTTTAAAACTCCACAGAAAAGAGATTAGAAATTTAAATAAAAAACAAAAATAAACAGGTAAAATAAAAGAATAATAGAAAATTGAACAAAAGTCTTTATAATATTTTTTAGTTGTTGATTTTGAATAAGTGTATATTATTATAAGAAACTATTTATACCAGGTGGGAAAGGCTATGCTTATTTAAAAAAATTTTAAATATTTTTTTGTCTGACACAGCAATTAATTTAAAAACTAAACATTCTTATAAATTGTAGACTTCATAAAACAGGATAGATGACCGGTTAATAATCCATAGAATTAAAAAAGCAGGAATTATTCTATCCGGGAAAAGTCTAAATGGGCAACACTGGTAATGGTGTGTTGCCTACAAAGCCAGGTAAAGAAAGAGTGCAATTATCTAAGTGCATTTGGGAAAGCACAGCTGGCTCTTTCTTTCCCTCTCGTTCTCAATCTGTCTGGCTCTCACACTATTTAATTTGCTTTTGGCCTTAGCTGTAAAGCGAGTTGGCAGCCCCGACTGATGATAGGATTAACCTTTAAGCGAGCCCAAACGTCAAACGCCAAAGTCAAAAACGTGCAAATATTTTCAGCACACGGTGTTGGTGTTGTTAACTTGTTTTGGTATGCGAGGTATGTACATTGTACACACTGTGGATATTGGCGCTCTCCCTCTTTGCCTCTCCGGTTTTGCTTAAAGCTCTCTCTCACTCGCTCTCGCTCTCTCTCTCTAAGCTACTTCCTCACCGCATTGTTGCACCTACAGGCCGCTGTTGTTGTTGTGTGTATTACATGCAAAATGAGAAATTGCCGCTGCTTCTTCTTCACCCTCAACGTCTTCTTCATTTGCCCTGCCTCCCACCTCCTACCTCCCACCACCCACCTGCCTCACAGTCGCGTCGCTTGGCTTGGCTAAGCGCTCGCGTAGAAAGTTTTAGCGTTAACGGCTAACCAACCGCCCAACCTTCTCTCCACTGCCCTCCGCCTTTGATCGTGCGTTGTTGTTGCTGCGCATGCCTGGGGATTTTTTTGTTGTTGCTCTGTTGATATTGTTGCTGTTTGCTTTCGACCTTTCTTCTTTTCATACATATGCCTCACACGCTGTGCCATGCCCTTATTTCTTCGTTGGCTAAGCAACAACACGCGCGTCTGCTACTGTTATTGCTGTCGCTGCTGCTGCTGCCGACGCTGACGCCAGCGCAGACCGTTGCAGCGAGCAGCTTGCACAGTGGGACACTTTAGACATGTTTGAAATGCTCCGTTGCTCGTCAAACTCGAGAAATTTCTTGACCAACTCGGTTAATTGTACAAAACAATTTGTTGTTTTCTCAAGTTATATGAAGTGATCGTAATATCTGAAGGCACTCATTGATGTTTTGGTGTCGTTTTTAAATGTCACTGTTGAGATTTTTTAAATTAATATTATAGATTTCAAGACGAACTCACAAAAAAGTATAGCGAAGATCCAAACTCACTTTGATGACCAAAATTGGGCAAGGCACAAGATATACTTAAAGTCGCTAGCAGTTGATTAGTAGTATTCTAAAAGACTATAATTTTAAGTATTTTAAGAAACAAAATACCTAAAGTCGCTCAAAATAAATATGCACCTGTCGCATAGTGTCTATAGCAATAATTATACTTTTTCTAAAGTGGGGGAGCTAAAAAGATATTTTTTGAGATAAAATAGATCAAATCAAATTCGGAATTATAACTTTAAAATTTAACTTTGCCATGTAAATCCGAGCTAACAGTTAAAGATAAACTACTCTGGAAGCCTATGGATTTTTTTTAAATTCTGAATTCTTTTATTACAATATGTTTTTGTCGTTTCTACCCATTGTATCATAGTTTTGGCTTCTGCTTCTACATCATCTTTGTCTTCGACTTGTCCTCTTCTTCTTTGATGGCGGCCTGTGCACTTCTATGACGCTGGGACCTTGATTCCATTTGAACCCATTGTCTTTGACTTTGGCGTGGGTGTGAGTGAGATACACACATACACATACACACGCATGCATGTTCGCATTATAATATTTAATGCATAACAAGAAGGGAGATGCGATATTCGAGATATTAGATATAATGTATAAGAGCTGCGTTTGCCGTCAATTTGTTGACGCTTTACACTAACCTGTATCTGATTGCGTCTGACATCATAATGCAACCAATTGTCTGTGGAGAAGGCGATCGCGAGCAGCGCTGTGGCGATAATAGCACAGATTGTAGCTATTGATAATGTTACGGCTGAGCAGGGCATTTTGATAAGTTGTTGATACGTTTGTTGATCTTAAGATGCTCCTTTTGCACTGTTACTGTTACTGTTACCGTAACTGTTGCTGTTACTGTAAGTGTTGGTGCTCCTTCTACTGTCGCTAAATGGTTATTTTTTTGCTGTTGTTGTTGTTGTTGTTGTGGCTTCGAAGATTTTCCGAACGAGTAAAATCAACGACAACGAAAAAATACGGTTGTTTAGTTGTGGTTCTTGTTGCTTTTTTTTATTATTGTTGTTGCTCTTTTGTTCACAGCTAGCTTCTGCTGCTGCTTCTTACTCCAGCAACCAGTTAGCTGCTGCGGCGACGACACAGAAAAAAAACACGAAAAAAATACGTGTATAATAATTTAGCAAGCAGCGGCAACGACAAACGGGAATATAAGCCAGCCAAAGTAACATAGACACAGTAACCGATACAACAGCACACACACACGCATGCACGCACTCACACACATACACAGTTATAGGGACGTTATTGCGACAAACGACAACGATAAACTGCGCTCAAGACAACGTTCGTCAGCGGACTGAACGCAAAAACTCTGAGCCAAGTTTCAACAGCTCAGCTCAAACGAAACGCGACGCGACGCGACGCGAAGTTGACTTTGACGTCGACGTCGAAGCGAGCTGAGACAGCGGCAGCGACAGCACTAAAAATGCAACCGACCCGACTCTTCTACCTGCTGGATAAGACCACTGAACAACAACAGCAAAGACGACTGACAAACAAGAAGAAAATCACAAAAACAATGTACACTACACCGATCGTAGTTGTTTTTGTTGCTGTCGGCGACGACGGCGTTTTTGGACTTGTGTGTTTGTATTATGTACATACTTTTCTTGTTGCTTTTGTTGTAACGGCCTGTTGATATTTTTCTTGTTTTGCTGCTTTGCCACATGAAAGACGAAGGCAGGAACAGGAGCAGGGTGCACTAAAAGATACACTGCAATCAATTTCAAGAATAAGAATATTCAATTAAACATATGTATAACTATCTTAAAATCTGCCGGATGCCAAACGATTATTTATGTAAAGATAGTTTATATTAGTTTAGGTTAATTAAATCAAAACTCCTTACTGGAAAAGTAACAGTTTAATTTATTCAAACAAAAAAAATTTGGAAAAGCCACTAAAAATTCGAATATATTTTTTAGGAGTTATCGGATCGGGAGATCGAAGCGTTTTTTGAATTGAGATAAATAAGCGCAAAAGTAACAGTTTTTTTCAAATCACTAAGGCTGGGCGCACACTGTGAGCTGAAAGCGGAGCTTACAGCTGAGCTTAAAGACGAGCTGATAATTTCAGAAGTAAAATGATAAATCGCTCAGCTTTCAGTGTACGCGCTTTCATACAAGCAGTGTGTTTGTTTTTCAAGTTGATAAGCTCCGCTGTTCGCTCCCAGTGTGCGCCCAGCCTAATAAGGCCCGCATATCTTATGGTATAAGTGGGTTACCAAAAATCTCAGAATGCATAGCACGATTTTGACGAAATTTTGAAATGTGTGCTTAGAAGACCATAGAAGTTGAAAGAAACAAAAAAAAAGTTGTATCTTCAAATTTTATTTTTCCGATTTCCATACATTTTTCAGATTTTTTTCGTCAAAATTTTCTATGCAGAAAAAAACCTAGATATTCACCTATTCATCATATGCCTAAAATGGAATAAAGCATTTCTTTCGATCGGTATATAACTCGATGTGTTCGGACTATTCTGGCAAATTTTATTTTTCCTGCACATATATTTGGTACTACGAGTATATGGTATACAAAATTATTTAAAAAATGAAAATAATTACTTTGAGAAACTATGATAATGTATAGTCCAAATGTAGTTTTCTTTCAGATTTAGATTTTCCTGCATTTTGACTTTCCACAATGGAATAATGAGTGTAATATGTAATTGCCAAATCGATGTGTTGAATGGAAAAAAACTTAAATTTTTGCCCATCATATTTTTTCCTTATTTGTAGCAGACAGTAAACCGAATTGTGAAAGTTGATTACATTTCTTTCAGTGTAATGCCAAATAATGTAATGGCGTTGCAGCTGTGTGCAGCAAAAGATGCTGCGACTGCGCTGTTGACGTGGACGTCGCTGCCTCTCGGCGCAGGTAAACAACAACATACATACAGCACAGCAAGTGGTATGCGTTTCTATAAGTCTGCGCATGTGTGTGTGTGTGTGTGTTTTGCATTGGCATGCCGTTTCTTTGTTGTTTTCAACAGTTTTATAGTTGTCTTCTATTTTGGGTTTTCAGATATTGCGTGGGTTTTTTCTCAATTGCATTTTTGAGCGCGCTCTAGACAGCATCATAGCATATGCATGTGTGTGTGTATTCTTGGTCAAATACCAGAACTACACTAGATAAGTAAAAACAAATTCGAGTATAACACAAAACAGGATAGTCTCAATTCTCAATTTTTGTTACTGAAGTAGATAGATACATATGTACATATATATGTAATTATTGTTGGCTGGCCAAAACATGTCTGCGCATGTCTGTTCGTCACTCAGTCAAACCGTCGTCTGTCTGTTTGTCAATTTGTCCATACTTCGTTTTCTTTTCGCATGCCGTTTGCATTCCACAGCGTCAAGATTGTAGTAAGTAGTTGTTATTGCTGTTGCTGTTTGCTGCTTTTGGCCTGTTGCTATTGCCAATAGATTATTATGTATGCGATGGGGGCATTTAATTCACATTTTAGCAAAAATTATTAAATATTTGACAGCAACAATAACGTTAGTATTAGTAGCAACGAAAGTAAGAGCGACAAGTGAAAAGACTTCCGCTGATCGCTGCGCAGAGAATCGCTAATTTATGTATGTATGTATGTACATAAATGTATGTATGTTTAAGCGTAAGCTTTGAGCCATCCATCCATTCCAAAAAGAGCTCCCGGCTGGTTGCCCTGTCACCGTAGACGCGTTTTTGTAATTTTAATAACTTTTCATTGTTTAGCCGATGGACTAACACAAAACGTGTTCGTTGTTGCCTTTGCCGTTGCGCTTGCCGCAGTGAAAGTAACAGGTGACCGCAACGGTCAACGCCGAAAAAGTCGCGTCGCTGTCAACGCCTCCAACGTATGTACATATGTACAGACATACATACATATGTATGTATGTGTGCAATGTTGACCCATCGCGAGACCCTTGCGCATGAAAGTCGCCAAAAAGCCAGGCGTGTGACAGAGAGAGAGAAAAAACGTCAACGCCAGCTGGGGCACAACAAATTTTTACAGCTTTCAAAATAAACAAGAAAACAATAAATTATTAAATTGCAATAAAGCTTTGGCATCCACCAATAAAATTCGCCATATCTTTTAAACTGGTCTACAAAATAATGTGCATTTATTTCAGAGTGAAATTCAATTTTTTCTGTTAAATAATTAATAAACAATAACATTATTCAAATAAATAAATTAACTTGTCCACAATGCGCCGATAGACAGTGGCGATGCAAGGCTGCACGCTGAGATTAATATCGATAGCTAACGGGCGATAGGCATCAATTAATGTAGCATATTTTCAAGCGAACGGAATTTTGACAAAAATATAAATTTCACTTAAAAATTTATCATCACAAACAGTATCTATCGATATATCAATATTGTATCAACAACCCTAATATCGATATTTTGGTGCTCCATTTGTTTAATATCGTATTAATTAATAATAATAATATTGGGGCTGACGGAGACAAATTATATCAAGATCAGACATATTTTCGCATTAAAAGCAACTGCAAACATGCCGCCTCACTATGAACGTTGTGGTGACATTGTCTGGCAGTGCAAGCGGGAGGCTCGCAGTTTTGCCTTTAAGTGCCTCTTCTGTGCGCATCAATCAACGGCCTTTAGGGATTTTAGGGTGCATTTGGAAAGTGAGCATGCGGGGCAGATGGGACTCGATCTGCAAGAAGAGCCTATAATAAGAAAAACACTGCGTAGCCAGCAAGAGACACAAACGGCATTAATAATCACTGACCAGTTGGAAACAGAGACAACTGCAAAACTTTCTATGACGGAGCTCCAAGAAGATCCGTTGGAGAAGAGCGAAGTTTCGTTCGCGGCAGTCAAGCAGGATTTTGAATCCGAGCCAGAATCGGAACCCATGCTTGATATGCCAAGCAACAGCAGTAGCGACAGCGACACATTGATGGACAGCGCTGCCGAGAACTTGGAGACTGCGGTAAGTTAACATGATAAGCAGTAGCTCCAATTTGTATTGTGTATGTTTTACAGCCCATCGATTCATCATACTTTTGGCTGCGCCAGCATCCCATAATGCTCTGCCTCATTGAGCAATTCAAGGAGACTCGGCTTCTCTGGGACATGGGCATGCTGGAGTATCGCAACTACAAACGACGCGGCGACGCCTGTGACCAGATCGCACGTCATTTGAACGCACAGTTCGGTCTGCAGTTCAAGGGTCAGCAAATTACCGACTACACGAAAAGCCTACGTTCCGCCTACGCAGAAGAACAGCGACGTCTGGAGCGAAATGAGGATGCAGCACCAGCTAAATGGTACTATGAACAGCTAAGCTTTCTGGACAAAAATGTGCGGCGGAAACGATGCACCCGGTTGGCGCAGAAGGGCAGTCACAAAAGCGTTGGTGTTTTGGATGCAATGTTGCCCGTGCCGCAGCTGACGGACGAGCAGAATTTAAAGTTCATAGAACTCTATAAAAGCTGTAATCGTCTTTGGGATATGCAGGATTTGACCTGTCGCCTGCGTCACGTGCGTGTGGAAGCCAAGAAGAGGCTGCTGCAACTGTGCCACAGCGAATTGCAAGTGCCGCTGGAGCCGGCTCAGCTACAGCGCTACATTAAGCATATGCGCAAAGCCTACGCACAGGAGAAGTCGCGTCGCTTTGACTGCAAGCGGAAGGGACTCGTATATACGGCACGAGGCCGCTTTCAGCAGCAACTACAGTTTCTCGACGAGCACATGCCGCCTTTTCAGTGCAAAGAATGCAACGAGTTGCTCAGCAGCATGGATCGCTTCAAGGTGCATTGCGCCGAGCATGACGGCAGTTTGCCCTTTGTCTGCCCATTCTGTAAGCGAGGCTTTACGCGCAGCGACAATTGCATTATGCATGTGAGGCGGCACACCCAAGACTTTCATCTGGGCTGCAAGGAGTGCGGCAAGCGATTTGCCAACACCACGGATCTGCAGGTGCATCGGCGCCAACACACGGGTGAGAAACCCTATTGCTGCGACGTGTGCGGCAGTCGCTTCAGCACCTGCTCCTTCTTCGAACGCCACAAGCGACGGCACGAGCAGCGGCCCACTGGCAAGTGCCATATATGCGACAAGGTATTCTATGAGAATTCATTGCTCAACGATCACATGAAGGCCCATCTGAATGTGAGAGACAAAAAGTGTGATATCTGTAACAAATCCTTCACAAGCGCCAAGTATCTGCGCCAGCACAAGGAGATCCATGCAACCCACAAACGCTACATCTGTAAGATCTGCGGCAAGGGATTCGCCCAATACGCCGGACTCAGCGGTCACATGAAGTCGCATGGCACGACAGTGCGCGGTGTTACCAAGGAGGAAACCACCGCGATATCATCACCAACAGATCCGCCAGCTACTGCATGAATCTAAAGTCCGTTATGTCTTTAAGACAAGAGCACTTGTTGGCCTTATGAAAGCTGCTACGAAATCCAAATATTACAGCCGTAGGCATAAATATTTTGACAAAACTAAAGTTAAATCTATTCATAATTTGAATTTACAAGGTCATTTGAATCCCGTTTAAATAATGCTAAAGTTTCCTTAACCCATTAAGTATCCATTAAAAATTTTGAATTTTTTAAAAGTCTACTTTTGAAACATTTTTCCTCGGTCTCAAACAAAAAATGTTTTGACGGAAAAAGTTGCTCTAAACAATTCTAATAGTGACTGCAAAAAATGATTTTCAAAAATCTCTTCGCTAGTATTAATTTACAATTAATATTGAAAGTTATGGATAAGTTAAGTTAGTTATTCAGCTAGAAATCAATTTTCCAGAACGTGTATAGCATACTTTTGGGATTTGCATTGCTTCAAATATTAGTTACTTTTTTTAATTTGCATATTTGATTTAAGCCATCTCTGCTACCTTTAGTGGCAAACTTAATCGAGTTTTACATTCAAGGAAAAAAGAAAAATTGATCACAGGTGATTCATATGCATATATTAAGATTTGAATGTTCCACAATTAAATCAATTCCGATAAACACATTTGCATTTGTGTAGTATACTTTTCAGACCAGCTTTAAGCAAAAATCTAAAGAATCTTGCGTTAACTGAAAAGTCTTATATAGAATTAGAAACGGTATCATCACAAAAAAAAAAAAAAACAAAAACATTTTTAAGAATGTTACAAGAGTTTAAAATGACATATCGGTATTACAAAAAAACCTGCTTGCTGTTTTCTGAATGATGAAAACGGATTTTTCACAAACATAGACTGATTTAATGAAAAGGCATCGTAGTAAAATAAATTACGCACAACCTACAGGGTATCTCCAAGTCGATGTCTCTTCGTCTATTAAATTCTTACTTAAGTTGGTTACTGGTTGGAAGGCTGTTTTGGACCGTTTTCAAAAAAATCTTATTTGAAAACGGAAATAGTTATTTAAATTCTGTTTTTTTTTTATTGTATTAAGAACATATTGAATTAAATAAAAAATAAACAAATAAAATTATCTGCCTTCAAAGTTGGACGTCGAATAAAAAGGTATGCTGCATTTTGGGCCATTTTTTTTTTTTTAGTTTAGTGTAAATAAGAAATAGTAAAAAAATTTAAAATTATGAATCAGGTAGGGGCCATAATGGTGACAATTCTGCGTCGATTGCACTTTGTTTCATCAAAATCGGTTCAGAACTACGGTCGCAATCAGTGCCTCCAGCTCGAAAAACGTGGTTTTGAGATAAACGCGTTTAAAGTTTTGACTTCACATGCATTAACATTCAAATTGCTGAACAAAAAGCCCATTTCTCCTAAAGTACTTCGAATTTCAAAAAACCCAATGGCTCCGGGAGCCAGCGGCTGCTAACGAATTCAGATTTCATTCCCACCGCTGGTATAGATGTATGAAAACTCGACATTAACCATTATAAATGAAACGGTTGCCACACTGTTATTTCGGTTTACAGAGTTTCGGTTTTATGTAGGTTTCAATCAAATTAAATTTTTTTCGGTTACTGTTTTATATTGCAATCGGTTTTTACCGGTTAAAAATTTCGGTTAGGGTTTAAGTCCCTCAAAAAAAAACAATCCCAGATTTTTTTAAAATATTTATTTGGTATTTTGGTCTGAATTTCTAAAAGGTTGCAATCTGGCGGTTACATAGTGTTATTTAACATTTGTATGGTTCGCGTATTTGGATTTGTATTTGTATTTGTGGGGTTTTATCTTATCAAAGTGGCCAATGTTGGTCGCTGCCGTCGGGACGCAGTCGTTGGCGATAAGAGACACCGCAGAGAACCAAGAACTCCACACTTGCATGCTTCCAGTCAGTCAGCGTGAGTCGAGACTGTAATGCGAGCTGCCTGTGAATTATACCACAACTTTGACAGCTCCCACTGCGTCATAGTTTGAAATATTTCTGGAACCGGCCATTGGAATTCGACTGAAGCAATACAACAACCAGAAATAAATAAATAAATAAATATAAAGTAAAATAAAAAAAGAGAGAGAAGCAACAATCACTTACTGGCATCGACATAGGCATATGCCTGGGCTTGTGGTCAATCAGTCCAACCAACTAACCAGCGACAACAACAACAACAACAGCCACAATTTGCACAGTGGTGCAAGTTACATATATAAGGAGCAGCGGAAATTGGCACTTGGCGAAGGGAGCGGTTGAGGTATGCACATGATATAAAACTTATAAAAATAAATATACACACTGCCTACAGTGAAGCACCTCAAAGTCGATCAAAAGTTAACAATTTCAGGCATAATAAAAGATTGACAATTAATAAAGTTATAGACTGAACAGAATAATGTATGTATGTAGAAATGCTTATAAAAGAAAGCAGACTAAAATAGCACATAATACAATATTTATTAATAACACGCATTAAAACAAATACGAAAATCGGTTTCAGTTACGGTTTCGGTTATGTTTGATTTTGGGTCTTAGGTTATCGGTTACGCAAAATCTTTAAATAAAGGTTTCGTGACGGTGAACCGGTATAGTTTCGGTTCACAACAAAAATAAAATTGTTTTTCCAATAATACTAAAAGAGCATTACTTTCTCACTGTTTCATGAGCATTTTTTTTACCTATTTATAAGCTCTGCCATGCCTCCTTCTCCTCCTGCTGCATACACACATTTAACAAAACAAATATACCCTTTTTTCGCATTTTTAATGCACAGGGTATAAAAATTCCTTGACAAAACAGTTACGTATACTTGCCGTACTGTAAGTTTATACTTTGGGTATGTCCATATGTAAAACCAATATTAACCGTTATAAATGAATCGGTTACTAAACGGTTATTTCGGTTTACAGAGTTTCGGTGTTCAGATTTTGGTCAAATGGAACATTTTTTTTCGGTTACAATTTTAGTTACGGTTTTAAATTTCAATCAGTTTTTGCCGGTTAAAGGTTACGGTTTCGGTTAGGGTCTTAATCCCTAATTCATAATATCAAATCTTTGAAATAATATGCAATTCCAAAATGCAGTAGACCTTTGACAGGCTTTACTGTGGCAAAATGTATGGCCGTATATATGTTTTTTAATGGTTGCCTTTTTCGCATAGCTCGCACCACGGCACCAGCTGCGATAAGTCGTCCGTCTTCCTGACGTCATCGACACTGGCAACCGGAGAAGTCAAAGTCGAAGCGGGAGACAAAGGAAGGCCGCAAGTGGGAGGGGCTGTCACTCATGTTCGCACAATAATAACAATAACAATAACAATAACAACAACAATAAGGGGTCGATAAGCCGAGCGGTGTCTAAAAATTCAAAACCGACTCTGACTCTGAGTCGGAGTCCAAGTGCGAGTGCGAGTGCGAGTGCGAGATAAACCGAATGAATGCCGAGAAGATGCAGGCGAGCCCGAGTTATGTGCCAGTGGCGGTGGCAGTGCCAGTGACAGTGACGCCTGGCACGCCGGACTCGACGCACTTGATACTTGGAGCGGCGGGTTACGTGGCCCACGAGCGGAGGCAACAATCGCACAAGACCTTGATGAACTGTTTTCGCGATCGATCGACGCCTTCGACGGCCACAAACGCATCCCACTATGTGCGCTCCCAAAGCTCCGCCTCGTCGGCGGCTCTTTTGCGCTTGGAGGGCAGTGCCGGCTCCAACAGTGCACTGGATGCGGCTGTGGTGAGTGCTGGCGCCGGTGCTGGCGCTGGTGCTGGTGCCGGAAGGCCGGAGGCGGTGGTGCTCTTGCGGGAGCTAAGGAGCAAGCCGAATAAGCTGACGCTGCTCAAGAGCAGCAGCACCAGGGATCTGACGCGCCTCATCTTGGATGAGTCGTCCACAGTGCTGGTGTCCAACACCAGTCTGGACATCTGCTCCTCCAACTCGTCGTCGGCTGGCAGTCCGGCGCAGGGGCGAGAGCGGGGCGGCAACAGTCGGGAGTGCTGTGCCGTCTGCTCCAGGCGATGGCACAACCTTAAGCAGCGCATGCATACACTGGAGCAGGATCTGATGGCACAGGCCAGCTACAGTCAGGAGCTGGAGGCCAAGCTGGCCGAGATGAGTCGCCAGCTGAGCGAGCTACTACAGGAGAAACGCGCCCCTTCGACTTTCGGCGCTGGCGGAGGGGGGAAGCGGAGTGGTGGGACGCCGGTGCGACCATCCAGATTGGCTGCCTGGATGAATCTGGCCAACTGGTGGAAGAGTCGACCCAGCGTGGAAACGCTACGTGAGCAACGCATCTTTTTCGATGAGCCCTGCTTTGACACGGAACTGGAGCTAGTGCTGAAGCATGACCAGCATCGCACAGTGCCACGGATCGTGGTCGATTGCTGTGATCTCATCGAGCACAAGTATCGACGATCCACTCAGCCGGTCGAGGGCATCTACCGCCAATGCGGCGACTATAATAAAATCCAAACACTGCGCTTTAACATCGACGCCAACGACTACGATGCGCTGCGTCAAAATGACGTCGATATACACACACTGACCGGCGTGCTCAAGCTGTTCTTGCGCGAGATTAAGAGCCCCCTGGTGAGCGTGAATGAGGCCAAAACCTTCATCGGCCCGCCAAATCAATGGCGTAAGTGGTAACCCCAAGCTGTTCCCCTACCCTGTCCTAAATTACCGTCCCTTACCGTACTTTACCGTAATGTAACGTACCTTACGGGACCCTACCTTACCGTACCTCACGTTACCCTACCTTACCGTACCTCACGTTACCTTACCTTATCGTACCTTATGTTACGGTACCTTACCATACTGTACCTTACGTTACCTTATCTTACCGTACCGTACCTCATCTTACCTTACCGTACAGTACCTTAAGTTAAGTTACCTTACCGTACCGTACATTGAACTACCTTACCGTACCTTACATTATGTTACGTTACCTTACCTTACTGTACGATATATTATCATACCGTACCGTACCTCATATTATCTTACCGTACAGTACCTTAAGTTACGTTACCTTACCGTACCGTACATTGAACTACCTTACCATACCGTACCGTACCTTACCGTACCGTACCGTAATGTACCGTACCTTACCCGACCCATCCTTACCGTACCTTACGTTACCTTACCTTACCGAACCATACCGTACCGTATCGTACATTGCCCCACCTTACCGTACCTTATCTTATCTAATCCTATCTTACCGTACCGTACCTTACCTTACCGTACCTTACGTTACGTTACCGTATCATACCGTAATGTACCGTACCTTACCCGACGCTATCTTACCGTACCTTACGTTACCTTACCGTACCATACCTTACCGTGCCGTACATTGCCCCACCTTACAGTACCCTACCTTATCTAATCTTATCTTACCGTACCGTACCTTACCGTACCTTACCCTACTCTTCTTAACCCCCATCCGTACCCAGTTACTAATTGCTGTTTCTCCTTCCTCAACGCAGTACTCACGGAGCTCAACCAGAAACTGGACACACTCAAGAGACTTATACGCTCGCTGCCAGAGATTAATCGCGACACCATGGATTATCTCTTTGCCCACTTTAATCGGTGAGTTGTTTTATTTAAACGCGCGTTACATGAGAACACGTCCTATTTCCATCGGTTTTTTGTATCGATCAAAAGTTTTAAAAATCGATGGTCAGGATGTGTGGGACCATCCCATTTGCATATTCTGTCAGTTTGGTTCAGATATCTCAAACAACAAAAAAGTTTTTCATACAAAGACTTGATTTTTGACTGATCGTTGCTATGGCTACTATATGATATAGTGGTCCGATCTAAATTTAAAAACAATCTTGATCTTCGTCCCGTATCCAGCATCCTACATTCCAAATGTGTCTCTTTATTTTCTGTGAGATCGACACGTTTAGACTAGCGAAGAGATTTTTGAAAATTTATTTTGCAGTCACTCTTAGAATTGTTTAAAGAATTTTTCGAGGATAAAAATTGAAAAAGTAGATTTTTACAAAATTTCAAAATTTTTTATGGGTTAAAGAAAATTTTTGTATCATTTAAAGGGAATTTAAATGAATAGAAGATTAAATTAAGAAATCTGCAATTTTTTTTTGACATAAATTTTATCATAAAAATATATACCTTAACTGACCGTATTTCTTTATATTTCCGTCTCTCACAGGCTCACCAAAGTGCCATTGCAACAGATCAGCGCCGAGACTCTTTCGATATCAATAACACCCTCGATATTTCACACTGTGCCACAAGGTGTACACATGAATGACATACAGCAGCTGTTGAGAGAGGGCGAGACCCTGGCTGATTGTGTCAAGCTAATGATTGAGTACCAAGGTCGCATTTTTGAGTAAGTGGGTGGGCCCAAAACTTTTGAACCTGGTGCTGGTGTTGGTCTTGATCTTGGTATTGCTATTGGTGTTGGTCCCCAGCTTTAATGCTCATCATCAACTTGTCTCGAAATCGTTGCTAATCACTCGATCCTTCAAATTCCCAAATCCAAATCCGAATCCCATTCGAAACTCTGCACTTTGCTCCTCGTCTACTCTACACAGATGTACGGCTGATCGTCGCCTGAAGCGCCTAAGTATGCGCAACTTGAAGAAGACGCTGTCGCAACCGGATTTACTTTTTCATAACTTATTTTGATTGCGATGCCAGCAGAGCTCAAAGTGACCAAATCGCATTAAGTATGACTATTTTGTACATATTGCTCCTATAATTTACGATTTTATACTGTACATAATATACGAGTATTGTAATTATGATTATAAATATATATAAATATAACAAATTCATAATACATCCCCTTTTTTCTGTAAGCAAAAGCTTTTACCAAATTCATCTAAATTAGTTAATAAAAAAAATTAATTCACAAAATTTAAAGTATGGAGTAAACACTTATGTTTTAGATATTTTAGCTTATGAATGCTGAATGAATATTTTGTAAGATCAATCATCAAGTTAATTAATCAACGAGAACATTATGAAATCATTATAAATTGCTTAAACTACTCAAACATATTTTGATGTGTTGTTAAATAAAAATAAATAAATAATTTACAAAAAGTCATCAAGTTTGAATTCTTTAAAGCTGAAGCTGATAAGACGAGACTGAATACTGATAATATCACAAAGGGTCATTGCAAAGTCGACGTCGAACAAACATTGAATATAAAACAATCTATATTTATGTATATATTGTATAATTAATTGTTTTTATTTTGAACATCTGGATAACACTTTATTTTTGTGATTGTTGAGAGGTGTCGGGGTGGGGGGAAGAGCCAATGATTGGTTTAACATAGTTACACGCACAGTCTACGCGTCTCTAGAGCTACCGTATATTATTTAAAATACCAACTGGTGTTACTGAGCTAAGTGACCTATTTAATTACATATGCATTCTATGTATTTGTAACTGTATGTGTAAGTATATATATTTGTATATGTATATGTATAAATGTCTGTGTATATCTGTAATCTTATATATGTAAATGTATGCATGCAATTTTTATTTATTATTGTTTATTGCAATACTTTTGCTGGCTTTCGTGTGACTTGTTCAGCATTAACATTAGACTAAGTAACTATAAACTAACTTGTATTTATTTGTTATAGTTGTTTATATAAATACTTGTTAACAGGGTGTGTTTGTGTATATATGTTTATATTTGTATTATATGAGAGAAGGTTGTACACAGTGTATATAGATAAATTGATCAATGAACTTCTATAGATTTACGGCAACTAAATAAAAAAAAAAAATAATTATAATGACAAACATTTTTTTCATGATCACAATGTTCATTTGTTTATATCCTTCAAATATATCTATATGTTTGTTTATGCACATGATTAAATGATTCAGACAACAACTGAATTCATATGATTAATATACTAGATATATAATTAAATTAGATACATATCATCAAAGGCACAGGAATCTTTACACACATATGGGCTGAGGTCTTTCAAGAACATAATTGAATCTGAATCGAAGTGAACTTACACATGAATACAAGCTGTTTTTGGCAGTACTCAACTGCACTCAGGTTATTCACGATATTCATTCACACACACGTAAGTACATTTCGATTAGTTAACACTAATTAAACATAATTGTAATTATTTAAATGAATTATTGCTTAGCATTTGAAATAGAGGCGGGGCGGGAAAGTGGGCGGGAACAGGGACGACGATAAGATGCAATGATGAATGGGCTCTACTTAAAGAATGGATTTTTTGAGGCCGATGATTTCATGGTGCATAAGATCTGGCGCTCCAATTGAAAGTCATAGTCCAACGTTTTCAGCAGCGTTGAGATTTCGGGCAGTGTAGGCAACTAAAAAAAAATAAGAATATGTTACATTTCCTCCAAACGCTCAATTACTCGCACACTCACATCAGTCGTTTGTTGGCCACGCTGGAGCATGGCATTCATGATAAATGGCACACCTTCTAGTTCGGTATAGGTGCCCAGAGTCCCAGTGCCGCCATAGACAGAGCGGCCAGTACTAGTTGCCGCCGCTGCTGCTGTCGATGCTGGACGCGGTGGCGCCGGTCTCTGGGGCGAATTGATTTGATAGTGCGCCTGAATTTCTTCATAGTCATGATGTTCAGTCGTTGCAGGCACCTGTGGAAGCTAAGACAACCATTCATTAAAATATACAATTTAAAATGTATGTATATTTATTAGGGTGCTTCAATTTCAATCAAGCAGTTGTCAAAATCGTAATCGACGACGAATTCTAAGAAGTTTTGCCAAAGAAACCATGGGTCCGATTTTTAATATGCAAAGTTTCTCGTTAAAAATCGAAAGCTCGAATTTGATTTTAGACCCATGGTTTCTTGGCCAAAACTAAAATTTTATTTTTACACTGCTAACAAAAAATTTTAAAAATAAAAAAAATACACGAAGTTTTCGTTAAATAACGGAAGCTCGAATTTGATTTTAGACAAATGGTCTTGGGCAAATCTTAGAATTCGTCGTAGATTACGATATTGACAACTGCTTGGTAATAAATAAAATAAAATCCACCCTAATATTTATGCATTAGCAACTACTCACCGGTCCACGTGAGCCACGTTGACCATGTAAATTGAGACGATTAAGCGCCAGCTCAACCTCACAGCTGCTCCCTGGCACAGGAGGTGGCAAGCGCACCGGAATGGCACCAGTTTTATAGCAAATTAATACGCCATTTATATCGCCAGCCAGCTTGAAGCCATCGGGCGCTATCTTCAGCTTCGAACAGAGTATTACATCAGTGACGGCATGGGTGACAGTGCCTCGTTTGGATAGCTTGTAGGCTATCTGACGTTTGCGCCAGGCCTTCTGATCACTGTCGGCGGTGCGAGATAACAAGGAGAACTCCTTTGGTGGCGGCACCTTTTCCGCAATGACTCTGCCAATGAGATGCAAGTATCAAAATTAGCGCAGTTCCATTGTAAGTATATTTAGTCGGTGCAACCTACTTGAGTGTCTCCACGACGTATTCGGGCAGACCTTCGGATTTGGAGAGGCACAGATAGCGTGTAGTCTGACGGCCAAAGAGTATGTTGTAGTCACGCCACAGATCGGCATCTGCATCCTGATCATAAGTGCGATGAATGGCACTAAAGTTCTTTGGGCATCTGCAAATGGCAAACAAACAAATAACACAATAAATTGGATTTAATTGAGGTTGCGACACTTGTTTGTTATTAGAGCGAGACAGAAGAACATTCTTAAATTAGAATAAGTGCAATAGTTAAGTATACTCGAGTAAATTATTAATTTTAGATAAATTTAAAACTAATTTTTGTTACAGAAATGTCTGTATTGGAGGTCTGCACGGCTGCATTCAAGCTTGAGCGTCTCTGAGTACTCGTGAGTTTTATTCAGTTCTCTGAGTGTTGTACATTCACAGATCCGGTTCTCATATTTGACATTAATTTGAGTACTCAAATGAACGCCATCGAGTAAATGAGCAACGAATAAAGCAAAGATTTTCAGAATACCTCAGAATACAACTTATTTTTTTTTATGTTGCAGTTAATATTATTCGTCACAAAATTGGATATCGTGGCTAGATTTTAACATTTAATAAAAAGAAACAAAAATTACGTCACTTATCCCCCTCAATCGATTTTTTCGGTTATTTTGTCATTCAATTTACTCTGCCTTTTTTGAATGTGAAGTTTTCGGTTTCAATTCAATCGTTCAATTCATTGGAAGACGCAGCCGAACTCATTCAATTCAATTAAGCATGAATGTCTCATTTGACGTTTTGAATGCAGCCATGTAGACCTCTAGTCCGTATGTATGTACTTATGGATGTTAATGAGTACTTACCGCTCAAAGTCCTCAACGATATGTAAAGAGGTAATGGGCCGATTGTCTGGCAGAAAGCTCATTATAGAATTGAACACATTCATTGGACTGGTTGCAGATCCATTCCCAGCTGTTCCCGGTGCACCTGCCCCGACTGCAGCACCTGCTGCAATTCCAGGTTGTGGCTGACCCAGCAATGCGGTTGCACTGACCAGTGCGGAGTTGCCACCACCACCGATGGCTGTGGCGCCGCTTTGAATGTGCTTGCCGGCCTTGTTCATGTCCAGGCGGCGACTGTTGATAACGCGGCCTCAGTTACTGCCCAACTCCAACTCTTCTTGGCAGTTTCTTGCGACTGGTTCTGGTTTATTGTTTCCCTCGTTTCTTCCGACCTAGTGTGTGGATAACACAATCGAATGTACATATTTATTAAAAGTAATTATTTTATATGTGTAATATATTTTAGTGCTGTGGCAACCTCGCCAACTCGATAAACATATGTACAGTGGACCACCAATGTCTTCATACACCCCAACTTTGTCAAATTTTTGTATATTATAAAAGAATTGATGCAGTTTTCTTAATTTAATCGTCTATTCAATTAAAGTCCGTTTAAATGATTCAAAAATGTTTTTAACCTATTAAGTTCCAATGGAAAATTTTGAAGTATTGTTAAAGTCTATTTTTCAACTTTTTTCCTCGATCTCAGACAAAAAATATTTTAACGCAGAAAAACTCGTCAAACCATTCTAAGAGTGACTGCAAAAATTTATTTTTAAATCTGTTAGCTAGTACTTTTTATGATTTTTTGAAAAATTTTAAAAAGATGTTTAAAATTTTTTTCTGAAGTCACTCTTAGAAATGTTTGGAGAACTTTTTTGGATCATCACAAAAATTCACAATTTTCCATGGGTACTTAATGGGTTAAGGAAATTTTTGTATCATTTAAACGGAATTTAAGTGAATAGAAGATCAAATTAAGCAATCTGAATCCAATCTTTTTTAATATACAAAAATTTGACAAAGTTGGGGTGTATGAAGACATTAGTGGTCCACTGTATATAATATCAATAACATTAGGTTAACTATTCCCAAGAGACTCACTAATCTTGGAAGTTATAAGTCAGAGAAATATTGATGAAAAAATAATATATATATATTCCAAGAAAGTCTTACAGTGCCTTGTGAGTTTTGACATATTACTCATATTCATATCTCGAATCTGCATATCGTATGTGTTCAATCAACAACAACAACAACAACCTTAATTAAACGGCATTTACGGGCATTTCCAAACAGTGATTCATACACAGATCAAGAAACAACAAGCACTGCATTTTGTTGCCGCTTTGTAGGTCTTTTGGAGCTCCTAATAAAAATTACATATGTTTGAGTAGTTGTACATGTGTATGTAAATATGTACACGTATTTTGTTTGCGTCAGTGCGAAGCGGTGCCATTGTGCAGAGTTTCTCTTTTTCGCACACACGCACATTCACATTCACCCACATACATACATACATATAGACGCTAAAAGAAAACAATAACAAAAACACGCACACGTGCACTTGATCCAGTGTTGCCAATTTTGTCCTTCTTGCGGACAGATCTGTCCGTTTTAAAACTGCGATTTCCGGAAAAATTTTAAAACGTCCCCTATCCCGAAAAAATTCCTTTTTTATTTTATTTTATCCTTTAATGCATCCTTTTTTAATTGTCAATTCGCTTATATAATTTATTAATTACATCAATGTGGCATCGATTTCATATTGATTTTCCGACATCGATAAGCATTTTTTAAAGCCATGCAGCCAGTGCTGCCAAATTGTCCTTTTTGCTGACACATTCGACCATTTTAAAACTTAAATCAATTTCTCTATCCGGATAAAATGACTTTTTTAAATTCATTTTACTTTACCCTTAACTCATTCTTTTTTCATTGTTTTAAGTCGCTCATAGAATTTATCAAAGACAACTAGGAGAATGTGGCATCTAATATATTAATTTTCGAATTTCCTGTGGAAAATATTTTACTGGCTAATAAAGAGCTATGATTTTTTAAAGCTACGATTTTATTTTAATAATTAACATTACATACAGTCATGGAAAAAATAATAGAAACGGCATTTTTTTTTCGTATTTTTTTAAATTTTGTTCAATGAAAATTTTTTTTTCTTAAGTTTCATAATTTTTTTATAAAGCCTATCCAGTGATGTATCAAACTACAACAATATAATAATTTTCAAAAATCTTAATATAGCAGAAAATTTTTTTTTAATTTTTTAGGCCTGGAAAAAATAATAGAAACGGCACGCCTAAAGTTAAGAAAAACAACTATTTACCTACAAAGGCATAAAGATTGAACTTTAATTTCACTATTTGGTTGTGGCACCACGAGTTTTAGTGACTTTGGCACATCGACGACCCATGGAGTCCACCAGTTCGGCACAAATTGATGGGTCAATGGAGTACCATTTGGACTTATCTTTTTTCCACAAATAATCCTTTGCTTTGGGGCTTATAGTCCCCAATCCTTTTCTTTAAGATCCCCCAAAGTTTCTCTATGGAATTTAGGTCTAATGACTGTGAAGGTCATTCCCTTAATGGAACTTTGTTGTCAAGGAAGCATTTCTAGGACAGCTTCAAATAATGTTTCGGATCATTATCCTGCTGGAACTCCCACTTTAACGGCATTTCCTTTTCAGCATAAGGTAGCATTACATTGTCAAGTATATTGGCATACTGGGAGGCACTCATTTTTTCCCTTATCCAATGTATTGGACCAATACCAGAATGAGAAACGCATCCCTACAAAGTTGTGTTTCTACCTCCATGCTCAAACGCTTTAGTTGAGCACCTTGGGTCCTGGGCAGTATTTTTAGGGCTCCTAAAATGTGGTTCCTCATCAGATCTAAGCAAATTGATCTTAGTTTTGTCTGATTACAACCTTTTTTTTCAATTTGGACGAAATAAACGCATCTGCCAGAAATTTCCCTTTTGCTGATGCTCATTTTACTAAGGTATGGTACCTTTTGAGCTATATGGCCTTTGAAACCGAAATCAATCAGCCTTTTTCCTATAGTGCGACTCCTGATAGGTGCATTTAAATCATTTTTTTGGACTTCCGATGACAGAAGGGGATTTTTTTTTTATTTTCAGACAAGGAGGTTGACGAATTTAGCCTAAGGTGCAAGCTTGTTTCTGCGTGTCTTTGGTTTTTTTTTTTAAGTAAATCGCTAAAAACATTTTGTTTACAAACATTTAGGAATTGTTTCAATATTTGACTTTGAGTTGCCTTTAATTTTTAGATTAAAAATGTGTTTCCTTTCAATAACGGTACAATGTACGCCACGACCCATTCTGAAACGAATAACAACAACAAGCGGACCCGGATCCAAAAAAAAAGTTATTTTATGTCTTCTCCTATCTTTAGTTCATGAAATTTTACCTATACAACTCGATTTTAATCTTTAACAAACAAGATAATATCAAAATTCTTGTGCGTTTCTATTATTTTTTCCAAGTCACAAACATGGTCTTTCTACAAATCAGTACACACAATTAATAATTCTTACAAAAGAAGCCCAAAAAGGCATCCAAAATAGAGAATTGTTATCCTGAAAAGAAGTACACTTGTTTTCATGGATGAAATTTGCTCCAGAAACGAAATATTTGGTTTCAAATGTGAGCACCCCTGTCGTTTCTATTATTTTTTCCATAACTGTATATTAATAAGAAAACAATGTTTGTCCGTTTTCTGTCTTTTTTTTTGTTAAACCGGCCTTTTTTGTGTAGAGGCGTTGGCAACACTGACTTGATCACTACCTTTTGTTTCCGATCGACTTTATCTTTGCTCTGTAATAAAGCATTGTTATAAAACCCAAATAACTCTTTTACCGGAACACATTAAGAGATAAGCATAGTTCAATGAGTTCACAAAATTAAATTGTATATGTTTATATTCTAACCAATAATAAAAAACAAATACCCAAAATGTCGCCCAGAAGAGATGTTCATTTGAGTCCAAATACCTTTGACACTTTGCGTTCTATGTGACCCCTGTTGACCACTCATTAGGCGAAATTATCACGATCACATGAAACAATTGATTGAATAACAGGTAGTCGAGATAATTTTGAAATTGCTTGAAGTGTATTGACCCCAAGAAATTCATTGAATTCTTAACCAAAGGCAATTAAATGTATTATGATGGTTTTTCCAGAAATTGGTTTATTAAAGAACATTCATTCGTACATATATATGAACATATGTATGAATAAGCAATTAAGGGCATGTGAACTTCGATGAAGCATGATACGAAATTTCACTCTTGTCTATTGACTTAGATAAGCTTGCGAATTTCAATATTAATTTGTGATTTTGTTTAGATAAGAAATAAACATTTCAATTCAATAATTCCTGAATTTTCTCCCGAGAGGGGAAGAGTGAGCGCACAACATCCGTTGCTCAGATAGAAACTGAACAATTTTGAGCAGCAGCAGCTCTGTTATTCATTAGATGTGAATAATTTCATCAATGTTGTCTTGATTCTGCTGATTGTTATTATCATATAATAATCCCGTTCTTATCATCCGTACGAATTTATTATTTGGCATATGTGTAGCAACATGAATAATTCATAATAAAAATATACTTATTATTTCAATTTTAAGTATCAAGCTATTGAACTAATTACCTTTTATAAAGTAAACTATTAAGTAGGTCTGCAAAGAATTGTTGCCCCCAGAATCCCTATAGGAATTGACTTCAATACAAAAATTTTGTAGTGCTGTCATTATTTTACCATTTCACGGAGTCCATTTTTTTTATAACAGGTTTTATTTATTTATTTATTTATATACAGTTAACTTATAATATTAAATTACAACTATTAACTTAATTATAGAGTACTGGCTGCTGACGCCTTCGACTCTTTTGTTTTAGCACGAAATCCAGAATTCGCGCTGCCCGCTGTTTGCAAATTTTTCTAGCAAATGGCTTTTGAAAAAAGCCAGATTTGACGGGAAAAAAACGAGTCTGGCACCACTGATTAAAAGTTTTGCATGATTAACATATATTAGTACTTCTTGTATTCACTTTGTATGTGTTGACTAAAAAGCAAATAAGTACATAGGGGAAGAGGTGGAGAGCTGATGGTCAATTGAAGTGCAGGAAAAGGAAAGGCATCGCTTTGTTTCTGTGTCTCTCGAACAGTTTTATTTATTGCGTTACTGATAAGAGTCAGGAGTCAAGGTGTTAATAAAACAAGAGATAACCGCACACACACATACACATACACGTCTCAATGTCTCATTCATAGAGAAGCGACTTTGAGTCATCATCGCAATGAATCTGAAAATCGCAACAAAAGCAAACCTTAAAAGTTGCTGACGAAGAGCGTGGGGACTCTGGGCTGGGGTAGAGATTTTGGCAGCCAGAAACAAGTGCGAAACAAAGAACAAAAAGAAAAAAATACACAAATAAATAAACTGCAGTACGTGCCAAGGGCTATAAGAAGGAAGACAGACAAGACAAATAGTACACAACCGACTTACTCGCACACCCGCTTCCTCGTTTCGCACCCGCTCTCTCCCACTTACATATGCACACGCACTCACACAAACACACTCTCTAAAATATTTCAAGTTTTGAGTCTAAAACGGAATTAGGCGCATTTCGCAATTGGTACAACATAAAAATAGAAATATTTGTATATATGGAGCCGGTTGCGGCGCACACAAATCATATTATAGGCCCAAATTGCAATTGTAACTCACTTAATTGAAAATGAAAGGCAGCCTAGCAGAAGTCGGCGTTGTTAGCTGCAGCATCACATACAGCACTTTTTGTTGTTGCTGCTGCAACTCATTCTTACAAGATTGAAATTGAAGTTGAAGTGCCTAATACATAAAAACATTGCGCTCTGTTGCTGCGAGGGCAACAACAACAGCACTAGCAACACCAGCACAAATTAATTGATGTGAATACATATGTATATTCATTGTTACATACCTTTTGCACGGTTGGACCTGACATACAAATTACATTAAATAGTTCACTTATTGTCTGCCTTGTTTCTATTTTTAATGCACATATCCAACTTTGTTAGAACACATAAAAAACAATATTTTACAGCACCCGCCGCCCGCAAGTACCGTCAGCTGTGGATAATTAAAATTAACTAATGTCAGTAGAGTTGTGTCGTTTCGCTCTGAAAAAGTTCAAATGAACGGGTCATTAAAATGAACGAATGAACTTATTCAGTCAATCATGAACTAAATCGTTCATTTCTCAGTTAAGATAGCAACGGTTTATAAAATCAACATGGCAACGCATGTTCATACAAAGAAGAGCATTTTACGTAAACGATGTGCTGGCGCCATCTATTTACTGTTGTAAAACGTGTGACCGCATCATTTTATGAACATTTTTTAAGAAAATACAAGTGCGAATTGCTCAGCAATGTGAGCTCTGAATAGAATAATGCGTACGGCTAAATTTTTATAAAATCAACGCCAATACTCCCACATACTGTGCATTTCCCGCCGTTCATATTTTATTCTAGCAACGAAAATGTAAGTAAGCAACGAAATTATTTAGCAGTTAGCTTTCTGTTGTAGACATACGCTTATAATCCGCCCCATATCAGCGAGCTTTTTGTTGCGTAGTAGTTCAGTTCACGTTGGAGCTACCAGTTCGATAGGACTTGCTCATGAACTTTTTTGGGGTTGATTTACAATTAATTAATTTTCTAAAAAACTAATAAATAACTTTCTCTAAGCTTAATTGCAATTGCAATATGCCGCGTTATCCGCTGCTCGTCCTACGATTAACAATTATGGTTTGAAAACAAGATATGTCATTTTGGCGGTCAATTTGTATGGGACTTTCACCGAGGTAGCTTCGCTCATTTCAAAATATTTCAAAAACGAGCATATAACTTTCTTTTATAAATGGTACCATTAGAAAGGTGAAATTGCACTCTTTAATCGTGCATTAGCGGTTTTCCACGCCGTCCCCCTTTAGCATGGCTTTTTAACAAATGGTGACAATGTAATTTTTTTCACTTTCTATATTCACGTGTTGCACCCATTTTAAAAGCTGAAATGACCAAGATATTGTTTTAAACTATAGATTAATCAATTTTCTACGATTCTGCGTCATTACATCAAAAAACGTTTAAAAATGAGAAAATTCATAACTGGTTCCGACTCATGAAACAAGTTCCGTTTTTCGTTGCTAAAAAACCGTTGCTATCTTGACGCACGTAAAAAAGAATAACTGAGCAATAAAGAGCAATTTGGAAGAAACATGTTCACTTGCTCACTTCAGGGAGCAACTCTTTTTTGTTCACTCACTCATGAGCAACCTAGCACTAAAGCAAACCACATGCGGCAGAATTGCGATTGTTTACATTTGTTTCTGTTACAATAAATAATTTGGCAAAGTAGCGTTTAGCATGGCAAACAACAATAAGGGTAAGCGCAAGGTACTGACACAACGTCACGTCTGCTCGCGAATGAATTTCCTCTACCAGGCGGCCAATCTGATGGCGCACAGCAACAACAACACGCTGGCCGCCTACTACGGCAAACTGTGCCGCAACGTGGGCACCAAAGCACTGATGCACATGTAAGTAGGCGAATTCCAACTTGAATCACACTAATCGTCGTCGGTCTAGGTCGCCGGCCTTGAAGCGCACCCTGTGCAAACGCTGCTCGTTGCCGTTGCTGCCAGGCGTCAATACGACGCTGCAGCTTGAGGAGCCACAGCAGCAGGAACAGGAACAGCACGCAGAGACTTCAGAGATGAGCAGCGATAAGCGCAGCAAGCGTGCCAAGCGTCAAAAAGATAAAGCTGCTGTGTCCGGCGCAATCTTGGACAACAAGGCCCCGTTGCATGTGGAGTGCAGCTTGTGCCGGGCGAGGCGTCGCTTCCGCGTCGACACCAACAACGAGTGCTGGCCCGAGCGAGCGGAGGCAATCGTGCAGACCGTCAGCTTGGACCATCAGTCGGACGACGAAGAACGAGGCGAGTTGAGATAAGAAGAGGCCCAAACACTCGGATGTCTTATCGCAGGGCACGTGCGATCGCACTCACTGATAACCGGAGTGGATTATCATTCATCGGTCATCAGCCATCGACTGTTTAGTATTTTCCGTAACATGCTGAGCTGCAGACATCTGATTGGCCAGCTGCTGAACCAGCGCCAATTTCAGCGCCACGCCAGCAGCATTACAGCCAAGATCTTGGATCGGCGCTATGTGGAGCTGACTCAGCGAGATGGACGCCAACTCAAGTATCCGAGTGTTTGGCTACGTGACAACTGCCAGTGCCCCGAGTGCTTTCATGGAGCGACCCGAGCACGCCAGAGCTATTGGGAGCGTTGTCCATCGTTCGACGCGGAGGCGGCGGCGAGTCGCGTCAGCTACGATGAGAAGCGACAACAGCTAGTGGTCAACTGGCAGGATGCACACAGCTCTGTCTACGACTTGGAGTGGCTGGAGCAGCGAGACTTTAGTGCGGTGGCTAGACAGCGCTATCTGGATGAGGTTTACAAGCCGCCCGTCCAGCTGTGGAGCAAGTCGCAGTTTGGCGAGGTAACTCGTGAATTTGCTTACCAGGATGTGATCGAGAAGGATGCAGTCCTGTGCGCCTGGCTCGAAGCACTGGCCGTCCAGGGATTCGCACTGTTGCGTGGGGCGCCCCACGAGGTGCAGGTCGCTCGCCATCTGGCGGAACGCATTGGGTACATCAAGCACACCACCTATGGGTAAATAACAGTCGTCCGTTGTCCCATTCAGACTTAGATTCTCAGACGTGTATCCCTTATTTGCCAGTGATGTGTTTGAGGTCAAGTCGAAGCCCAATGCCAAGAACTATGCGTACCTCATGAAACCGCTGCCCATGCACACAGACATGCCCTACTATGAGTACAAGGCGGGCATTAACATTCTGCACACGCTGGTGCAGTCGGATTCGCCGGGTGGTGCCAACACCATGACCGATGGCTTCTTTGTGGCCGACAAGCTGCGACGCGAGCATCCGCAGCACTACGAACTGTTGAGCAGCGTTCCCGTCAACTGGTTTGACATTGGGCACGATGGAGACGCGTGCAAACCATTCCACAATCTGTGGCGGGCGCCTGTCATCTGCTTGGACGTGGACGGGCATTGTACTCGCATCAATCACAACACCACGAAGCGCGACAGTCGCTTCACCGTGCCCCTGGACAAGGTGGTGGCCTGGTACCAGGCCTACGACAAGTTCCTGCAGCTGGTCTACGACGAGGCCGTGCAGTTCAAGACACGGCCAGGCGACGTCTTTGTGTTCAACAATCTTCGCATGCTGCACGGACGCACCGCATACGAGGACTCGCCACAGAATCAGCGACACCTTGTGGGAGCCTATGTGGACTGGGACACTATATACTCCAAGCTACGCTCTCTCAAGTACCCAAACGCAAAGAATTAGTCATTCCATGTCAACTTTCTTAAGAAATGTTCAACTTTTTACACTGTTTGTGAACATTTGGAAACTAAAATCAAATATAATCGCATTGCACTTAAGTATAGGTGGATTTATAAGTAGGTGACGTATTCGCTCTCTCTCTCTCTCGGGGCGACTCTGTCAGAGAGAGTCTGACGTGAGAGAGACGACAGAGATACAGTGGCGCACAGCTTATTTCGTGCAAGGGTAAGGACAATTTTTAAGATCGAATAACTCCCAAACTTTTAAAAATATCAACAAAATTTAAATGCAGTCCTCTTCAGCGGACTGTCTGTATTAGTTAAGATATTGAACTGTTATTCTAATTCCGTTAATGCCCTTAAAGTTGACTATTTTCATATCACAGCTTATTTCGTGCAGACACTTGAAGTAATTCTAAATCTTATAAAAAAACCTCTTTACGAGGTAAAAGTCTAGTGACGAAAACAGTTATATGCCCCAAAATTTCTGATATCCAATTTTGTGACGAATAACATTAAGTTTGACATATAAATTATTTTAAAAAAAATTTTGGCACTCGGCACATTGCGCCAAAATGTCTCAATTCTTCATACCAAATAAAACTCAATGTTTTGCGCAGTGCCGAATGCAAAAATTTTTTTTAAAATAATTTATATGTCAAACTTAATGTTATTCGTCACAAAATTGGATATCAGAAATTTTGGGGCATATAACTGTTTTCGTCACTAGACTTTTACCTCGTAAAGAGGTTTTTTTATAAGATATCAGAAATTTTTGAATAAGACATCAGAAATTTTGAAATTGAATTTTTTTTTTGGACAGTATATCTTTATCAACTTTGTTTATTTTTTGTACAAGCTGAAACAAACTGTCTGGCAACACTGGTTCCCTTTACAAACACACATGCCAAGCGCAAAAGCTAGTAGCACTCTCAAACTCTGGCTGCTATGACACTTTGCTGCTGCTGTATGCATGCTACTGCATATGTACATGCAGAAGTGTAAAGGTAAAAGGTATATTCAGTTAACAGGTAATATCTTGCCCAAACGAAATTTGACGGCTATGTGTTATATGTCAAAAACGTGAAATTGAATTGTCTACAACAAATAACATATTTAAAAGTCATTTGAAACGTAGATTTTTCTTAAATCGCCGAAATGTGGGAAAAAAACCTTCTTTCACCTGAAGCTTTTTACCTGTGCTTTTAAGCAAAAAAGTTTACAACTAGGCTTAAAGCCCTTCAAAACACCTTTCTAACGATATATAGATCAAATCTGTAGCTTCTATTGTTTGGAAGCTGTGGTTTTTGGCGATTTACATGCACATGTACATACTGCATATGTACTAGTACATGCAGTAGTGTAAAGGTAAAAAGTATATTCAGTTAATAAGTAATATCTTCCAAACCCATCGGTAAAATTTTTTCTATCATATATCAAAAAACGCGAAATTTTATACACTACAACATATTGAAAGCTAAAAAAAATCGTTAGCGTCGTTTTCTCAAAAACCGCCAAAATGTGGGACAAAATATCTTATTTAACCTGTTGCTTTTTACCTATGCACTTTAGAAAAAAAGTTTAAAGGTCTGCCTAAAAGCCCTTCAAAATACCTTTCCAACGATATATAGATCACGTCTGTAGCTCATATCGTTTGGATGCTATAGGGGTTTTAATTTTAGCGGTTTTTAGCGATTTCCCGCTAAACTAGCTTTTTTTCGAAAAAGTCGTAGAACAAACGTTTCTAGATTTTTGATCGGGAACAAGTCCTCATTCAAACTTTTAAGCTAAATCAACGCTTTGATACTAACAAACAAACAAACAAACAAACAAACAAACAGACTGACTTTTCATCTCGTTTTGAGAAGGGCACCAAAAATTTCAAAATTAATTATCTTCTGAACCAGTGATCGGATTTTGTTGATCAAGGTGTCATTCGACGCGTATTTTTGATAAGAATAGTAAAAAATTAAAATAAAAATCGAAAAGGCTCCAACGACCCCATTTGCTCCAATAATTTAAAATTTTCCCCTCCCACTAACACCTGTTTATCTCACGAACCAGGTAAGTTTCCAAAAGTCTTAGTAAGCACATTTGTAAGTAAAATTGATACCTTTCGATCGGTACATAACTCGACCCGATCGGACAGTCATAGCAAATTTTCCATTCTTCCTGTGTATATATGCTAGTCGCCTTCGCACCCTTTGTGCTGCTTTCGTCACTAGCGCGGACTGCCGTCCGCAGTGATCTGCAATTGTCACTATAATGTCGCAATTTTCTTCTATATTTTAGGACACATCATTAGCTAATATTATTTTACTTTTAATATGTTAATTCACGTTAAAAACTTTAGTTTTGAGGTGAATTCCGAAATGAGCCCTGGTAAAAATATTTTATAGTAGAAATGTGTCCTAAAGAGATTAAAATTAGGTTTAACTTGGCGCAATATTGTCGAAATGATTTGATTAGGCCCTAGTGTAGAACATTCCGTCATCCAAGGTTTTCATTGAGCCAACCAAGTGGCAAAAACGGGCCAAGATTATCCCAACTAAGTTTTCACTGAAATCTGTTAAGATCCTGTTAACCGTCAGCATCCTTAGGCAAACAAAAATTTTAATACAAAAATGTCTGCTAAAAAATGGAATCCCAAAAAAGTGATACAATTGATATATCAATGGCAGAAACATCGATTTATCGCACAACCATCGATAATAAAACCATATCTAGAGCAGTGTTGGAAGCGGGCTGCCACAGTTTTATAACATAATCACTACATTAAGATGAAAATGTGAAATACTTTTGAAATATGTGTTATTGCTTTAAGAGATTTGAACGAAATATTTTTATTTTATTAATTGCAAAAATAACATGAAACATGAAAACAAAATTTTTGACTCTTTTTTTTTTGTCAATTTGGCTCATTTTTTGTTTGTTTTTGGCTCCATCAGATATTTTTAAGTGGCAACCGTGATTACAAACAAACTTGCCAACTCTCGGATCTGTAAACAGCCAACTTAAAAGGCAGTGTTGAAAAACATCAATGTTTTCAGGTAACATAACAGCATACATCGATGTATCGATGTTTCTCCAGCTCTGAGAAAAACACATTTGTTGTCTGAAAAATGCCAACTGCTTGCAAATTATAAAAGTGCTTGATTATTAAAAGTGTGTGAGAGTGTTTTTATGAGTGCTGGGCTAGCAAATGATGCCCTACAATGTGCGTGTCGGTGGCAGCAACGCCATGACACGTGAGTACGCTGGCGGAAGCATCAATGGCATTTTGCGCAAAACAGGAACCGCTGCAGTTGTAGCAGCAGCGGCGGCGGCAGCTGCGTCCGGCGTGGGCGCCAATGGGGCGGCGTATGGCGGGACAGCGGATGGACGCCAGCCCGCTGTGGAGCTGCTCGTCTTTGGCTATGCGTGCAAGATATTTCGCGATGATGAGAAGGCACGCGAAATGGATCAAGGGAAACAGCTGATACCCTGGATGGGCGATGTAAATCTCAAAATAGACAGGTTAATAATTGTTGCCTGCAATTAGCGGCTAAACTTAATTATACTACTTATATTACGATATATCGCAAATACATAATACTATAGCATATGTAGCTAATACTTTTTGGAATGCATATGCTTCTTATGTACAAGATGAATCAACTTGCAGCAATTGCTAGTACATACATATGAATGTATGTATGTGTGGTATCGATGGTATCGATATCCTTACCCACAAAAATATCCGTGCCCCACTTGGTTCGGATATTGGGAGATCTCTCGCCTATTCTCTCCAAACTTAAACCGACCTCGACCTTTGTTTTCAGAAATTAAAACAATTTTTAGTCGAAATTTAATTTGGCATATTTTATAATTCTAATTAATTGAATAATTCGAAAACATTTGTGAATCCGAATCGAATGTTTGCAATATTTGTCGAAAAATAGTGCTGGGTGGGACAGGGACAGGAACAGTGGCGAAACTGACGTTGACTGCGAAACTGTTTTCTCATTGTAATAACAGCTCTTTTCAGTACTTCTCAAACTGTAATATTTACATAAATATTTTTACATACACTTTAATTATAAACTGGAATTGTAAAACAAATAACGTTTTTTTTTAGCAACCGGAGCGGTATGTATAAATGATTAAGACATAATTAATTATAAACATATACCAATTATAATATATGAAAATATTAAATGATATCGACAATTTATTTAACTGTGTGATGAGCATTTCTCGAGATGCATTTTCTTTTTGGTTTCTTTTTAAAAATACGAGTACTTTTGATTTGTATTTGATTATTATTTTGTGTGTGTGCGTGTGTGATTTATGACCCTTCATGTGGAACCTTTCACTAATAACATTCTTTCTTCTTGTTTATATTTCTCTGATTCTTATCTTTGGCACACTATATACATACAAACACACACATAGATATGACGTGCGTGGCGCGTTGTGCGAACTGTCAACATACGAGGCACCACCTGGTGGCTATGGCAATCGCCTGGAATACCTCAGCTCCGAGGAGCAGCGGGCGGAGCAACTGTGCGAAGAGGAGCGCTATCTGTTCCTATATAACAACGAGGAAGAGCAACGGCTGCAGCAAGGTAAGTGACGTTGACGGCAGGTCCAGTCCAGTCCAACTTGCCTCCTCAAATGCGATTTGTATATGTACAACTATTTAAATTTTAAGTGTCAAGATAAAACCAAAGAATGAGTACCTAAATCAAGCTCGTAAATAAAATACTCACAATACACAAATAAGAAAAGCAAGCATAGACAAATCAAGTAAAACCCAAAACGAATCAAAGAATCAACAACAACAACAGCAACAACAACAATAAACATCATGTTCAACCGTAAGTTTCATCTGTTGCTTCTGGTGATTCTGCTGTGACACCGAGGTTCAGGTAAATAGAAACCATTTGTCATTTAACAAATTAAACAATCTCTTGCAGATGCATTCCACGTTTTATTGCGGCATGCAACCAATTTGGTCGTCAGCATTTCTCTGAGCCAACGAAACCAATATACAAATTACAAAAAAAAAAAAAACGAAACCAGACGAAAAAAATACCCAAAAAAAAAAAAGAAAAAAAGTCAAAGCTTATTCTATGAATTTCTCTATTCTGTTTGCAAATTTCGTCTCAATTGTTGCGGTTGTTGTACTAAAGTCGATTGTTTGTCTTGTATTTTCTTGTTTTTGCCAAATCACACACGCACACACACACACACTATCACAACCATTCGTATAAACACGAACAGAGGAGGATCTGAAGCGTCTGCAACAGGAAACCTCCGGCGGCAATTACAGTCAAGTGGACTTTCATTATGATGGCCAGTCCGCGTCGACAGCTGCCTCGGATGCAACGTCCCCAATGCCGGAGTCAACGACACCGACCGACGAGTCCGAGCTGCCCTACTCGATGCCCAACAATCTCCTGGTTGCGCCCATGCCGGGCATACAGCTGGCAAGTTTTGCTTTTCTATCTGTTTTTTTTTTTTTTTAGAAATGTTTTAATTTAATGATGTATGGGTATTTCCAAAGAAATGCCAACTAAAACTTACATCTTGTGCAATTTTCTTCCAGAAATACATTTATGTATATTTGAGTTATTCATTTAAGTAATACACTCATGGACAAAGTAATAGGTGCACTCTTTCTTTTACTTTGTCTTCTCTCTTGTCTTCTCTATTGTCTTCAAATTTAATACATAAATTTGGAAAGGTTAAATACATTCAGTTTGAATAATGCATAACTTTAAAAATTTAATTGGATGATAATATTCAATTGGAATAAATTCACATTTTCTATATTTTTGCCGATTTTCTTAAAAAGTGACTTCCAAAATGGAACGTTTGTATTTGAACCATTACTCTTGGTAGGACAGTAAGATTGTAGCATGAACCACTTTAATTTATAGAAATATATTGAAAGGTTAATTTCAATAAGTTTTTCGAGCTGTTATCTAATTTTAAAAAAAGAGAAACGGAAACAACATAGATCAAAAATATATTGTGAAACAAAATGTCGCGTGCGACAGTGATGCAAGTTAATTAAAAAAAAATAAAACTACTTTATATTTTTAAATAAACAAAAAACATTTTTTAGATAATACAAGGTATCACATTTTAAAATGAAGTGCATAAAAATATTCGCTCACGTTTCGCTGAACTGGTTGCCAAAAAAAAGTCTTCTGTTTGAGTCGCATGCGAATGCCTTTTTTTTTAAATTATCTTGAATACGAACAATTTCCCAAAATCAACCTTAGCACCAAATATAGTGCTAATCAAGACCTATAAGTTTCGCCTTTTGTCAAAATAAAGTAAAGTCCTGGCACATGTTTTAATTCACTTTGAATGCGGACCCGTATCTAGTATATTTCTTTATTAATTAATTAAATATTTCTTATTTTAAAACTCGTTAGTTGTTAATAATGTAATCCCCCATGTTCCCTTTGCAGCCGGAGACGATGAAGCAGCATGCTATCATTGAGAAGACCGCCCGTTTCATTGCCACTCAGGGTGCCCAGATGGAAATCCTGATCAAGGCCAAGCAAGCGAATAATGCACAGTTTGATTTTCTGTCGCAAGGCGGACAACTGCAGCCATATTACCGCCATCTCCTGTCGGCCATTAAGCAGGGCAAATATTCGCCGTCAATGGATGCGGCGACGGATAAGGCGAATGCACCAGCTGATGGCAGCCTGTTGCCGGGCAGTCCTAAGCGGAATCAGCAGGTCATTACCGTGCCCATCATCAAGTACAAGCCGTCGGCCAATTGCGCCTACACGCAGCTCATCAGCAAGATTAAAGGTGTGCCGCTGCAGGCGGTGTTGGACGACGAGGTGGCATCGCAGCATTCCGGCGGCACCGCGTCGCCCACGCTCAGCTGCAAATCGGAGGGTCAGAGTCAGAGTAGCGTCCCAGCCGCTGCCAATGGCGATTTTACGCCCGTCCTGTTGCAGTACAATGGCAGCACGTTTGCCCACGAGGAGGAGAACGCTAATGATGCACCACCCAAGGTGGAGCTGCTGAAGAACACCAGCGCCTTGGCATTGGCGCAAAATTACAGTTCCGACAGCGATGAAGAGGAGGAAGCGGAAGACGATAGTAATGGTCAGGGACAACAGCAGAAACAGCCATTGCAACAACAACAACAGTTGAAGTCCTCCGGTGGCATCAGCTCTAAACCCGCTGCGGCATTAGCACCACCGCCTCTATTGAACTTCCCCCTGCCCGAGGAGACGCTGCGACACATTATCGACAAAACGGCGACGTATGTGATCAAGAATGGTCGCCAATTCGAGGAGACGTTGCGCACCAAGAGTGTCGAGCGTTTCAATTTTCTGCTGCCCGAGCACAAGTTCTATGCCTATTACATGTACAAAATAACCGGTGATGTGGACGCCGCATCCAAGGAGGAGAAGACTCGCAAAGCAGCAGCTGTTGCCGCAGCATTGATCAGCAAAAAGGGTCTCAGCCTAGGTGGCGGTGCGGCAGCTGCTGCAGCTGCTTCGGCCTCGGCTTCTAACTCAACTGCTGCTGTTTCTACTTCCACGTCCAGCTCGAGTGAAAAGTGTGCGTAAACCCAATAAAGAATATTTGCTATCCTGCTTCTGTGCTAATTTCTATGTCTTTTGCAGCTCCCGTATGCTTCTCCATACGTGCGCGCGATGAGAATGCTTCGCTGCCACCAGCTTTGCCACAGGAGGGCAGCGATGATGATGCTAACGATGATGTCAAGGCCAAAACAAATGCGGAGCAGACGCGTTCCGGTATGCCCGACAGCGTACAGCGCGCCATCAAGCAGGTGGAGACGCAACTGTTGGCCAGGAGTGGCGGCCAGAAGGCGACAAGTGCAGTTGCCACAACGACAACGGCAACAGCACCGGGCGCAACAGTTCCATTGAAAGAGCAACGTCAGGGTGAGCACAACTAGAAGAGATTAAAGCAAACGTGAAAGAGAAAGATATATGTGATATAAAATAGTAAGCCAGTGGCGCACTGCTAAATGAGGTCTCCGTCAAAATGGATTATCAAGTGATTCAAAATAATGGATAACTCCTGCCGAATTTGTAGGTCAAGTTATAGAGGTTTTTTTTGGTTTTTTTGGTATAAAAAATCGCGAACTCTGTTAGAAAAATCTCATTACAAATCGGCAATAGTTATCAATTACTATGAATCAGTTAATAGTGCATTGCACTATGGTAAAAATCCAATATTTTGGCATTAACTAAAATTTTTCTGTTCAGTATCTTAAACAAACAAAAATAAGTTTTTTTTAAATTTTTCGGGACTACCCTTAATATTTTAAGCGCGCTAAATGTCAGCTGATTGAGCGTTGCCATATGAACTGAAAAATCGCGGGAAAAATAACTGTAACTTTCAGAGCGAACTGTGTGTGTTATGTAAACATTATAAAAAAAAGTATAAATATAAACAAAGTTGAGTTAGGGTATTAAAAAAACGATAGTAGTAGTGATTTTTAGTATTTGTAGTATTTTATGGTAAAAATGAATTAATTATTTAATTTTGTTCGCATAAACTAACCATTCTAATCTAGACTGAATCATGTTTGTTTTATTGCTAAGAATCTTATCTTAAAAAACCACTTTGATACAAAATGTATTTTCTGAAATATAAACAAAAATCGGGGTGTCTTATGATTATGAAACGCACTTTAGTATTTAGATTTTATATCATATTATTTTTTTCACTTTTTCGTATGGGGAGGTGGAGGTGAAGGCGTGGTCCAAATCCAAAAAAAAAAAAAATTCTAAATTCTAAATCAGTCAGACAATTTATGCCAAAGTCGGGTTTTTTTTGCCATAGTGACTTGTTTAAAAATACCACATTTAGCATTGGGAAGAGTGAGAGAGAAAGGGTCTGTGCGAGAGAGATAGCATAAAATGTATTTACCTTATAAATTATAGCTGAGGAACGTGTCAAGGACAAATTGGCGCTGATAGCACGGGACAAACTAAATGGAATGATATCGCGGGAGAAGCAACTGCAACTGGAACGCAAGCGGAAAGCGATGGCGTTTCTCAATCAGATTAAAGGTATGTAACAAAAGCCACTAAATACGAATGCACCACTTCATCTGTTTACGTCTGTTTATCCAGGTGAAAACACAGGCCTTGGAGCAGCTGCTCTGTCAGAGGCGGCAGTCGCATCAGAGGATGCGACAAGAGCGGAATCGGAAGCGTTAGCAGCGATTAGCAATGGTGACTCCGATGATTCAGTGCGCTCCATACCCATCACTTACTTTGGACCCGATGATGATGATGATGACGACGAGAATTTGAGTCGGGCAAGGACTGTGCGGCAGGCGCCTAAAGCGCAAAACGACGATGACGAGGAGGATGATGGCGATCTGGAGAAGTACAATTTACTTAACGACGATAGCACCAATACGTTCACGAGCAAAGCGGCCACAGCGCCCGTCCTGCTGTCCGATGATGACGATGTGCAGCTGGTTTCGACTGCAGCTCCATTGGCAGCATCGTCATCCAGCGGACGATATCGCAGCGCTGTCCGCCGAAGTCGCAGTCCAAGTCGCAGCAGCAGCTGCTCCATTGCACACGATGCTTCAGGGACCTCATCCAGCAGCAGTCGCAGTCGCAGCTCGCATCGGCAGCGACAGCGTCAGCGGCATAAGCGCAAATCCAGCGCCATATCAAAGCATCGTCGTCGGCGACGCAGTCGCAGCCGCAGCTCATCGCGCAGTTCTCGGCACAAGCAACGCAGTCGGAGTCGAAGTCGCAGTCGGAGTCGGAGTCGCAGCAGCAGCCATTCAAACTCGCGTCGTCATCGTGGCCATCATCGGGACGAGGAGGAGTCATCCTCGCGCCGGAGGAATCATCAGCGACACGCCAGCAAAAAGAGTCACAAGCGCCACAAGCGTCGACGACGCAGCAGCGGCGGATCCATCTCCCAATAATGATGACTCGGCATTGTCTTAGGAACTTTAGCTGTTAAGTTCAGTGTAAAAGAGTGTGCATTTCCCGTTTCCCTGTGTGTACTTCTCCGACTTCTTTTTAAATGTTGAGCAATCTTTTTGACTGCGTCCAATCATTTTTTGCCACTAAACAATAAAAGTTAATTATAAGAAAATTTTGTAGTTTTGGTTTCTTGAAAAGCTAAAGGTAAATGTTGTACAGGATGTTGACAAAGAGTTTGTAACTATTTTACAGCGTAATATCAAAATTATACATTTCTGTACTTTTCAGCTTCATTTTGGGCATGCTGAGAGAAATTTCTGACAAAAATTTAAATACCCTCTTATATTTTTAATAATTTTTAATTTTTCGAAAATCAGAAAAATTAAAAATCATCTTTTATTGTAAATGTATATTATCAAAAGTGAAAATGCGAGTTTTTTCAAGTTTTTTAAATACCTTTAAATTGATATTTAATGATCATTTGACATTTTTAATTTAGATCAGAAATTAAAAGTCTTAATTTAATGATAATAATCACGGAATAATTCTTATTTTACATTGTTTTTTTTTTTTTTTTTTTTTTTTTTTTTAATTGTAATCGTTACGGTCTTGGATTTATCTGTGAAACTATAGTGATTGTTCTTTTTTACCAGATGAAATAAAGTGGCCTTATGACATAATTTCCCTGAAAAGAGTCAGTAACACAGCAGAGAATTTTAATGATTTAAAAGTTATTTTTTTTTTAATTTTTAAGGATTGACAAACAATTTAATGAACATCATTCTGTACTAAGAGATGTGTTTAGGCTTAAAACGAAATATTTCTCGGTTTTTGCTCATTCCCATATTAAGTTGATGATAATATTGGTTCAATGATGGGAAACATGGGTTAGTAAAATAGTATAAATATATGTATGTATGTATTTATATAGATATATATCTTGGAAACAGCTTTTAGGGTATTGGTACATAAGTTCACTATTAAGTATGTGTATATATGCAAGTATATTTATAAATTTATAGATATAATGCACAATTGTCTAAAAGTTCAAAACACCGGGCAGATATTTGTCAATCAGTGTCTGGTAATAGGGCCACAGTGCATCAATGTCGGGAACCACCTCGCTCTTCGTATACAGATCGTAGCGGCTGTAAGCAAATGAATAGTTATTGTTATCGGTATCGTTGTCGACATTGTTATCTGTATCGTTATCGTTATCGACATAGCTATCGATATCGTTATCGGCATTTGATTCATTTACAAACGAAGTTGACTCACTTGAAGATGAGCACCCATTTCTTGGTCTCCTCATCCTTGGGCGCCTCGAGATGCTTGTAATCGCCGCCATTGTGCCACGGATAGAAGGAATGGAAGCGTATAATGTTGCATGCCACATCCGGAAGCTTGGTCTTGTTGTGCTTGAGCACCGAATACATGTACTCATCGTGTCCCCAGGACATGAGCAAATTATCGACACCACAATTGGGCTCATACATGCCGTATTCGGTGTTGTACTTGGGATTCGCACCATCGGGATTGCCCTCAAAGCTCTCATCTCGATAGACAATGCTGTCGCCCCAACGGCAGCCCACAGCAAAGGTGTCACCCACGACGGCCCATTGCGGCTCATCGTAGAAGGCCATGATCTTGCCGAGATCGTGGATCAATGCGGTCAAGTGCAGCCAATCGTGTTGGGGAAATTCCAGGCGGGCACGCTCCGCAGCCTGAAAAGCGTGTATAATGTTGGGCAAGTCCAGATCAGGATCGGATTCATCCACCAGATCGTTGAGCTTCTCCAGCGCCTGACGCACGGTCATCTTAATCGTATTGAACTTTAGCCAGCGAGCACGACGTCCTTTGCAAGAGGAATCACAGAATCGAAGGCAGTTCAGAAGGTCGAAGGATTTGCTGTCAGAGGAACTCTGGGCACTTACCATTGACAAAGTCGACGGTTTGATTCAAATGCATCTGACGATATGTGCGGCGGACACGTTCCTTGAGAGGATCCTCTGTGTCCACGCTATAGTCACGGAACTTGGAGGGATTCTTGTCGGCAAATGAGGGTTCTGGACGCATCAGCTCCGAAGGATCCAGCAATTGGATTTGATGCTAAACACAAACCCAAACACAGGTATTTAAGTCACAGTTTCGATATTTTTTAATAAATATTTTTATCACCTCTTGTAGGATTCTCATCTTAAGGTTTTATTAAAAAAAAGAAAATCAGATGAAAGTATAAAAAATAGATGTGTATAATTCTATATATTGGGTTGACTTGAAAGTACCGCTCAGTTGGCAGTACGAGATGTTATTGAATCGTTGCCGTTTCAGACGGCCCATATTTATAGATCGCCGAACGCAACGGGAGAATTCACAATCAAATTGTTTGCTATATAGTATTCACATCAAGAGTACATTTGTATGTATTTGTATATACATATATGTTTATATATATTCTATATGATTTATGGCATTTTTGTTGCCTTTCAAAACAGAGCTATCGGCACTTTCGTCGCCCCTGTCCGGTCACCTAATCAGCTATCAATGTAGGATCCCCACTTGCAGTCACTGCGATGTCGATGTAAACGAAGGAAATGTGTCCGATTCCAGAGCCTCAGAAATGTTATACAAGTAGTGCATTTCAGGGACTGCAAATAATGATTATTTGTTTTTTTTTTTTTGTAATCAAAAAATCATTCATTTATAATAACTTTAAGACACCGAGAAAAATACCTATATTCTTTACCATGGCTCATTTATACATTTTCACCATAATTAAAAAATTTTCAAGTTTTATAGATTTGTTCACAAAATAATAATTAAGTTTAAGTTATACTTTGCTTCTCAAAAAATAATCATTATTTTTGAGCAATAAAATAAAACTTATGAAATAATCATCATTTCATTACTTATTTCAAGTTGTAATTTCGACAAGGCCTAATTTGATGTTCAATATAAGAAATTATATTTTTTAAATGGATTACTATAATGGTATTGACTAGAAATATGTATCATTCTTGCCTTTATTCCCTAAGAAAAAGTCGAAACTTCAACTTGAGTTTTATTTTAAGCAAAAAATTAAACTTATGAAATTGTGATTATTCCATAAGTTTTATTTTTTTGCACAAAAATAATGATTATTGGCTGAGAAGTAAAGTATAACTTAAAAAAACATAAAATTAATTTTATTTCGAATTTTTTTAATATCACTTATAATTATTACAGTCCCTGGTGTATTTACTTCGGGTTTTCTAGGGTTTTATCAAAGGGTCTGTGCCATATCCGCGCTGACTCGCGTTTCCACGTGCCGGGCTTATCTTTATCCATTATGGAAACAAACGAATGTTCTCCTACTTTTATGCATTGTAGTTGTAGTTGTAGTTGTAAGTAAAGGCTGCACTTGACCGATAAGGCTGAAGTAGAATACTTACAACTGGAGCAATTATAATATAATATGTATATATTCACTTATATAATTGATTTATTTGTGGGATTTACTCTGCGTTAACTTACCTATAACAAACAGGAAGAAACTGGATTTTGTCAATTGCATCTTTCCAATTCTCCGAAACTCCAAAAAATTAAGTTCTTAATTCCTTTTAATTTGGCTTTTAGGCTCCGTATTAAAATGGTCACAAAGGGCCTTAAGTTTGTTAGAATAACATAAGTGCAAAGCAGTCAAAAGGAGGTAATTTTAGTGCAATAAAGCTTATACATATTGATTTTGAATAGCCTAATTAATATATTCATGTCCGTCCGTCCATATATATAAACACTTAGATATAAGACTCTTACTAATTTTATAATACAATTAAGCCGGGCTTAACCGAAACAAATTGGTAATTTTATTTGCAGTTAATTTTGCAACGCTTTTGCTTTGAGTGTTTATGGTTGCCACTTAATTGTGTTATTATTGTTAATCAATGCTTTTTAAGTCAACTTGCTTTCATTAAGCGTGACTTAAGCCAACACTTAAACATGGTGTTTAACAGCTAAAGATACCAGATTTGGTCATATCTATCCCATATCTAACAGCTAAGGATACCAAATTTGGTCATATCTATCCCATATTTAGTATGTTCACATACATACATACATTAAGTTTGTTTTGAAAAAAAAAAAAAAATAAAATTAAAAGAGCGAATGCTGCAGTCTTGAGTCTTTGTACATATGTATTTTACTATAAGTATCATACTTGCATATGGGCATTTCCAGAAAAAGGTCCACCTCGCCCAAAAACTTAAAATTGATCAAAAACTCACATCTTGTGAAATTTTCTTCCAAAAATGTATTCAAGTTATTTATTTAAGGAATATACGCTAAAAGAATGTTAATAGGATGAACATATAGATCCTCTATTGGAATAAATTCACTTTTTCTATATTTTTGCCAATTTTGTTAAAAATTGAATTCCAAAATGGACCGTTTGTATTCTAACGATTTCACTAAGTAGGACAGAAAAATAGTAACATGAACTATTTGAATTCATAGAAATATTATGAAAGTTTAAGTTAAAACGAGTTTTACACCCGGTTTTCGATATAAACAATAAAATTTGATGAACAAATTCTTGGAAAAAACTAGGTGGAAATCTTGTCACGTTCGCGATGTCGCGTTACAAGTTACTAATAAAATTTGAAAAATAAATAAAATGATAGTAACATATCAAACTTATTTCTAAAATAGAAAGCTACATTATTTTATTATGGTTTAAGAGTATTTTCCTTCAAATTACTCGCCACATTTCGCAGTCCTTCTCATTTGACAAGATGAAGTCAAACATGACTTCCATTTTTCGTCGCGTTCGCGATGCATTTCTATAAATAATTCGAAAATGACAAGTCTTCAAAGCTTGTCTTTTATAATAAAAATACTGTTGATAAAATGAATTAGACACGTGGGAAAACATTTTTGAAAATGTCTATTTTTGTCATTTGTTTTTTCATTTAAAGATGTACAAATGTCGCGTTCTCGATCCTGGAAATACCCATATTTTGTTCAAGACAAAATAACAAACTCGGAAGTTAACCAAGAAACGAAGAAAATCAGAATGGAATCAAATTTTGAAAGATGTTATCGAGATAACATTTTGCAGTTTGTATTTTTATTAATTTGGTAATTTTTCTATTTGACAAATGTACATGTATTTAAATTTAGCGTATGGGGTTACTACTAGTACTTAGATACATAAATATGTGAAATCACTTGTAATGTATGGTGAGATCTTCTAAAAAGAACTGGAGCACTGTTATACAAGATAGAAAGTAGATTTTCTGTGACTTTATTTTCTAAGTTGCCATTGATTCTATTTGTAAATCCTCCCATTATCGGGTATAAAAACAACTGTCGACTTGAAGTCGACATCAATGGCACCTTAGAAGTGGGATAATGTTCTATGGAAAACTTATAGTTGATGAAACAGCAAATAATTACAAAGAAGACAATTTAGCCTTTCATAGTGTAGAAGACTCGAAACCGGAACCCCCTAAATCAAATGACTTAGGAAACTAATTTTTTGCATGTGTATGTAGGTCGTCAAATTGAAATAAAAACAACTTAAATATAAGAATCTATAATTGTAGGATGTTTGTTGTTATTGTGTGCAGTACGATAGCTTCTGGCGTCGTCACCTTGAACACATCTCCGGCAAGGGCAAGTGTTCCAGATTTAACGTACAGACGAACCTCCGAAATCGCAATAGCGCCGTCTAATCTGGGTACATCGTCATCAAGCGCAGAAATAATGTGCCATCAAGGGGGGGATTGCCTCGAGAAAAGTTATCAGCTATCAGTACCATATACTCGTATTGTTTGTTTTCTCTCTCTGCCTCTTTATTTCTGACTCGGATTTGAATCGTGAGTATGAGTTGGATTCTGAATATTGTGAATAAACTGCGAGTATTCGCTATGCCCACGAATAGGCGGCCTGATCGAACTCGCAACTAGCTGTGCTCAGCGGACAGCGGACAGCGGACAACGGACAACAGACAGCGGCGACAGGCGATTTTAGTAGGTGGCCCGAGGGGCTCGTTTCTCTGCGACGCAGTAACGGTACTGGCAGCGACGCCGTCATAGTCATCACCAAAGGTCAATTTGTAACGATCGGGTGCGAGGTGTCAATAAATCTTATCAATTAATAGAGATGGGCCTTAGACGCTCTTTACACCATCCAACAAATTAAGGGTCTTTTTTGAATGAACATATAAGTTTTATTTAACATATAATTTTAAATTTGACATTATACATACATTTTAATTCAAATTCTCTGTTGAATACCTATTAACTTATTCAGACTTTGAAAAAAACGGGCAAGTCTATATATGAATTATTTATTTATGGGAAGGCTCAATTAAAATTAAATTTCGAGTTCGAATTTTAAATTGAAAACAGCAAAATCTTAAAAGTTATTAATAATGCTGCTAAAAGAAGATTTTCTTGTGGTTTTAATGTTTTGTTTTTGTTTTTGTATATCTACTGCTTTTTCGGTTTTTAAGTTTTTATTTCTAAGTATGCAATAGTTTTTGCTTATTTTAATTGTAAAAACTTGGCAACATTTGTTATATACGTAACTTGGGGGTAAGAAACTTTACTAAAATTTTTAAAAATAATCAACTATTTCTTATTGAACTCGGTTTCGAGCCAGAAACTTGACTTTAGAGGCATTTAAAGCTTTTCTGAACCCTTCCTTGGCTACAGACCTCTGAAGCGTAGCTAGTCTAATACTTTGGAACAGCGGTGGGCACGCAATGGCTCCGGGAGCCCGCGGCTGCAAACGAATTCAGATTTCGTGCCCACCGCTGATTTAAAAGATGAGAAGCTTGCTGCACAGTGTTCAAACAACCTAAGACGCGTTTGAAGTGTTCATTCGAGTTTTGTATTTGGGATGTTAATGGAAATGTTTTATAAGATTTGTATACGAGGTTGTTGTCATTTATAATACTATACGGCAGAGAGAATAAATGCGACTGAAAATATCAAAACAAAAAGGAAGAGAAATGCCCGAGTGAGGGCAATAAATAGAATGGTCGGACAACGTCAAATAATATTAAATATGTAATATGTACTATGCTTATTTGTTATGTACGTTTACAAATTATTATTGAAATGCACTTTCATTGTGAGTGCAATAAATGGGAAATAGAAATGTGTGTGAGTGTGATTTATATTATTTTTTTGGTAGTTCTCCTTTGCCCTTTCGGTTCCATAGCCATATCAATCACTTTAATGGACTCCGACATGCTAATTAAATGATCATAAATATAATGCGCTGATATAAACGAGAGGCTCAAAGGCCAGGATGACAATCCACTCCATGCTAACTGACAAACTGACAAACAGACAAACAGACAAACGAACAGCAATCATGATGATGATGCAGTGTCGTCTCAATCGGTTGTCAGCAGCGGGAAAAGAAAAGTCTTATTTTAAATATTTGGCAGACAGGTACAGCAGTCTATCCATAAGACGTATTCAGTATGCAAGTTTACAACTTTTCCGACTCTTAAAAATCATCTGTAAAATGCACAATTCAGACACTCAAGTCTCTTAATATCAAAAGTTAACACCATAGGTAAGGCGGAGTTTGCCATAGGCTTGCCTCACTGTGCCTGTCAAGGGTCAAGTTGATAATTATCAATAAATCATATACTCGTGTGTTCGCTCGCATTTCACTGTGGCATAAAAATCGCCGTCCGAACTCTTCGACTCTGCTTGTTTTTTGTATATTTGTATGTTTGTACATACATATATAGTTCTACTTACTCGTATTTTTATTTTTTTTTTCGGGAATTTTGTCAATAGATTTTTGCACATGCTTGCAATAATTCATTTGGCAAGTCTGACAGCTCGGGTCGCTAGTTCAATGCGACCGATTGTTAGATAAGTCATATTATTGCTATTTGATTGTGTCAGCATAAAAATGAATTTAATTTCCGTTGTATAACAGTTATAGCACACTTTGCAACAACTGAAAACAGCTGTGCTTGATACTGTATAACAGTTGTAGAACACTTGTATACTAGGTGCAGTGTACTATGGGTAATTTCACGAGTTTGTGAGGCCATAGTTAATATCTAGTAAACTTCTCAAGATATTTTGATGCAGTTTTTTTTTAATGTTATGTATCCTCTTAGAATTATTCTGGAAAAGTGGGCGTGTCACCACCCCCACTCCAAATTTTTTTAGTTTTTATTATTATCGGTAATAAATTAGCTTATGATTTCTATTGCAAATAAAAAGCTTTGACCTTATAAATTATTAGTCAGAATTTAAGCTATTTTTTGGACCAACAAGTTTTTTTCCTTGAACCCGTAGTTTTTTTTTGCAGAAAATTAATACACTTTTAATACAATTTGAATAAAATACTTGTTACATGTTTTGTTAACAAAACAAGAAAAAAAAAATTTGGTCCAAAAATTAGCTTATATTCTGACTAATTAATATTGGTAGAGACGAATCGCGAAATCGTCGTTCCAAGGATGAAAGCTATGATTAAAGGACATTCCGTCCTTTGGTTGGAGTTTTAAAAGTCCTCGTCCTAACTAGAGTATTGACACCAATTTTGTCAGAATTGGCGAAAACATCTTAGAACTGACAAAAGATTATGAAAATGGGTTACCATTTTTTCATTTTTTCGGGCCCATACAAATCGATGCGCTCTAATGTGCATACATACGTACATATATGGCTGATCTAAACGGTAAGGGGAACAACGGTTGTATAACAGTATAACACCAGGTGTACTGTTCTCAAAGTTACTGTGTGCCATGCATTGCAATTGTATACCAGTTGTATTCCATTTCGAAATGTCTAATTTCATACAACTAATTTCAGTTTTTGATTGATTTAAGATTGATGAGGCACAGTATAACAGTTTGCAATTTTTGTATAATACATACCACTGTGCTAAAAAGAAAATAATTATAAAAAAAAGCAGATTGTTCGTATAAATGGATAAAATTTAATCAGTGGCTTTTGTTTAAATATTACAAATAGGCAAGTGTAGTGTTTGTGTGTGAAGTAAAATAATCAGTGTAGATGTATGTATGTATGTATGTATGTATGTATGTATGTATGTATGCATATGTGTATATACTACTGTATAAATAAATAAATAGAATGCGATATGCTAGGGCTAAGATGATCAGTACAAGGCGGAAGTCGAGCCTAAAGCATAACTAACAATTATAGCTAAAACTAAATATTTCTAGTTGGTAATATCAAGAAATGGATATCGAGCTGGGAGGTCAGACAGGTCTTAGACAAGGCGAGCGGAGGAACAGGTGGCTCCGGAGTTGGCGCCCTGTGCCTCAGCGTCGCCTGGCCCAATGCCAACGACGAGACCGCTGACAGCGCCGGCTGTGGCCAGGACGCGTTTGTAGTTGCTGCTGCACTGGGAGTCGGCTACGGAGCGGCCGTCGCCCTCGTCGCGACGACAGAGCTCGGCGGCAAAGGGGGCGCTGGGCACGACGGTCTCGAGGCGGCGCTCGAGGATGTCGGCGGTGGTCAGCTCGCTGGCTTGGACGAGGCTCGTGGCGGGCACATTACTCAGCCAGGGCTTCAACGTCGCCTTCTTCTGCATGGTGGCAGCCTTGCAGCGACAGACGACATCGGCGCGTTCGCCGCAAATTGAGCAGGTGGACTCTACCTCGATGGCGCCGGCAACTGCTGCGGCTTCAGTCTCGACCCCGCCGACACCTCCGCCTACAACAGTGGGAATGGTTGCCCCGGAGGAGCTGCCACTCAGCTCCAGCTCGTTGACTGCATCCACAAGGGTTTTAATGGCCGCCGCATTGCCAGCGGATTGAGCGCTGCCTTCCACCATGGTGGTCACCTCCTGTTCTTCGTAGTTGGGATTCAGCAGCAGCTTGGACAACGGCGGTGCCAAACCCAATCCCAGGCTACGCTCATGGTACAGCTCCGAGATGCTGGGCGTCAGCTCGCGGTTCATGTGACGCATGATGCTATCCTGGATGCACTTGACACTCGGCTTAACTGGAGTCTCCTCCAGCGGTTGCTTCGGCTCGCTCAGCAGCTCGCTATCCGCTGGCGAGAAGTAGAGGCTGGCAGGATTGAAAGCCACATTAGCGGCTTCCTCCTCCGTCAGCGACAAGGCCTTTCGCTGACCTCCACTCGCAGCCACTCCGGATCCAGGAGCAGGATTACTCAAAACCGTTGGAGCACTCAGCTCTGTGCGCACACTCAACCTGTCCATGAAGAGTGCATGCTCCTTGTTCACCCGGGCCGCGAGGGAGCTCTGTGCGCTGCCCAGCTTGATCTTCGGCTTGCTGCGTCCGCCTGCTCCCAAATTGTGATAGACTGGAGGCCGCGGGGGCGGAAGGGGAGGCTGCTGCGTCGGCTGTTGCTGCAGCAGCTGATGTTGGGCACCTGCAGCGGCACCACGTCGCAGCACTGTTGCATGTCCAGAGCCCTCCCAATCGGTCGTCGTGCTGCTCGCCGAACTGGAGCTATCCGGCCGTCGATTGTTATTTGTCGGCGGAGCTACCGAGGAGCCACCTGGTGCTGTTCCTGGCTGGGCGTAGAGGCACCGGATGCGCGTTTGATGAGCCAACGCCAGCGATAAGCTGGGATCGGTCACGGGTGGACTAGGCGTAAAGGCGGCATCACTCTCTCCGCCGCCTCCTGGGCGGGAGACACGCACCGGACCACGCAAACTGGCGTAGCCGAGACGGGGACCAGCCTGACCGCTGCCCGCCTGCGTCGCATAGCCATCCGAGAGCGAGTGCTCGCTGTCCGTGGTATTGGCCAGACTGGAGTCCAAGCCGCCGCCTCCATCGGGCTCGCCACGGCGACGGACATACGAGATGAAGGCACTGCGCGGATGCAGCGGCAAAGGCGACTGCGTCGAGGTGGGAGCTGTTGAGTTGGAGACGCCGCTGCTTCCATTGTTCGTTGTGGGTGGCACGGCGGCCACATCCAGCTCAGGCTCGGCAAGAGACTCACAGCTGCTGCTGCTGCTGTGGGCCGAGGAGTCAAGGCTTAGGCTCTTGGGGGCCTCGTGGGTGTCTGTAGGAAAAGTCAATATGATTCAGACAGGAGCAGGAGAATGCGCTGTTCGGAACTTACCAAAGAGAGCTAGGAGGGCCTGCAGCACAAACTGGCAATGACGACGATTGGCCTGTTTGCCCGTACGGAGAATCACCTGATCCGCACCCACCTCGGTGAGATCGAAGCCCACGGATGCCAGAAGCTCGTGACAGCCAGCGACTCGCCAAAGTCGCACACTCAAAGGCATCTCAATGCAGGCTTCGGCCTCCGGTTTGGCCGGGAACTGTGCCAAGATATTCCTGACAACAGCAATGATATCATCCGCATGCTCTGCGCTGTTCACCAGCTTAGCCAGAGCTTGAAGAGTTGCGGGAGTCAGCGCTAGAAGAGCCTGCAGGCTGGCCGAGCACTGGGAGAGACGCTCCTCGGGATCCGTTTGGGGGAAGAATACGCTCGAGGGAATCCCATTTGCTGCGGGCTCAAACCTAAAGCCCACGGCCATAAGAAGATCTTTCCAGCCGGCCACAGGACCCGCTTTATTTTCAATACTCTGTTGGGTTGTGTACATTGCATTCTTTTGTCCCCGATGAATGCGTTGCAGACTCTTCTCCACCAGATGCAGGCAGACGCGCAGCGCATCCCGACAACGCTCTGGTGTCCTAAGCAGCTCGCAGAGTGCATGTCCAAGGAGGGCCACTTTGTTGGACAGACGCACATTGCCGCCCACGAGCAGGAAGCCAGCCCAATTCGCAGGATGTGCAAAGTGCTTCGTGTGCTGCACTGTCTGCATGGCCTCAGCCAAGGCGCTGAAAGCGAGGGAAAAAAGTATGTGATGAGGATAAGAAAAGGTTAAACGAGTTTTGGCGATAAAGCTAACAGATCGACACGAGATTCGGTCAGCTGAGTGTACCTTATCGGGCTAGGTAAGTATTAAATACAGAAGATTAGGTGCATACCACTATATTTATAAGACATCTTTGAGTAAAGCGAATAATGCTGCATTTACACTAGTTGACAAACAAGTCAATTTTTATGCCAACTGAGTCAATCCTAGTGTAAACAGGGGTCAACACGGTCAACAGCTGTGTTGACTATAAATTGACAATGCGAAAAACGTCAGTTGACATTGTGCGTGTAAACATAGTGTAAACACTTATTGTCAACTGTGGAACTCGTAATTGACGCGTTGACAATGGAAATTCAAATTGACTTCATGTTTATTCTTTTGTTTTGTGTTGACAAACTTTGTGTACATATCAGAGGTGGCAATATTTCGATTTAACCATCAATGTTGATTGAATAACATATTTTTTATCAGTGAACTGTATGTAAAATTATAATTGTAAAATCATAATTTTAATAAAATACATTATTAATTATTTATAAATATATTTAATACAATATATTAAAACGAAGCTATTTTTGGGGTGTATGGTTGAAACCATTTACTATCGGAAGATATCGATTAATTCAAAATAATTGCTGCTGCAATTTGGTTTTCTTGCTGATGTCGTTAAACTCATTTTATCTTATTGTAAAAAAGACACATATTAAATATGTAAAATACATACAAATTTATGTGTACTTATCTCTTGTTTATTTTTACTAATCAAGCAAGTTCGATAGATACAAAATATCGATGTCAACTAAACAGCAATGGCAACGCAAACGTCAACGAATTTTAATGTCAACTAGTTTAAATAGCTGTCAACTTCATCGACCATGAGTTGCTAGCTCTTGCGTTGACCAACTGGAAAAGTAGTTGCCAAACTTGTTTTTTTGTCAACTAAGTCAACTAATGTAAACGCAAATAATGCGTTGACCTTGGTTGCCAATAGTTGACTCTGCTAAAATTGACGCTGCGTCAACTAGTTTAAATGCACCTCGAAGAAGGATAGGCGAGATTGCCCAGAGATCCACTGAGTCTTTGGAGCGATATTCACTTACCGAGCAGCTCTAGCGCCTTGCAACAGTGCAGAGTAGAATGCGCGCAGGAGAATCTTTGCAGCCGTCTCCGGTACGGGCCACAGCGAGATGAGGACGGCTCCTGCGCCGGCCAAGAGCCAACCGCCAGCCAGTTGGGCAACACCCGAGCCAGTTATGGGCTCCACCGAGTGATAGGAGCTCAGCACCACGAGGCGAGCTCCTAGACGTAGCTGGCGCAGCTCCGCAGCGGCGAGTGTAAAGTCCGAAAGCTGTGGCTCGTGGGGTTCCTTCTGTTGCTGCTGCTCCGCGGTGACCACATCCCCGGGACTGAGCACAACGGCGCCCAGTTTCCAGCTGAGATTGGCGGCAAAGTGGACGCACTCTGCGCTCGGAAGCTCGGCGAGCACGGACTCCTTGGTGGCATTGCAGCCGGCAAGGGCATTGGCCTGCAGCATATCTGCCACCATGGCGGCTTCTTGAAGTGCAGCCGGAGATTCAGCGGCTGCCCAGCCCCAGCGCTCGGCCAGAGCCGCTGGCACACGTGGTCCACCGACCACCAGAGCTGTGGGCGGGCGACCACGATCTCGACGGCTTCGGGAGCGACCACGCAGGGATTGCAGCGAAGGCGCCGTCAACAAGGCGCAGCGCTCCGAGAGATATTCGCCGTCGTCGCCGGCTGCGCGAAGGATGGCAAATGGCACCAGGTAGAGAGCGCTGTCCAGCACCAGGATGAGTTCACGTCTGCCCTGTCGGGACACACAGGCGCCGCTGGGCAGTAAATCATCGAATGGAGCCAGCAGCAGATTGTACAGCGTGTGCAGGCAGGCGGGTCCACGCCAGGCGGGAGGAGCAGGAGCTCTGCGCGAGCTCCGACTGCCCACGGAGCGGGTCGATCCCTGCAAGCTTGCAACGGAACCCAGCGAGAAGAGCGAACTCAACGAGTAGTTGGATGAGTTGAGCAGTTGGTTTCGACTAACCATGCGGAGGAATCCCCCGCCGCCAGCGCCAGCACCGGGTAAATCCTCGAGCAACTGTTCGCTGCTTGCACGCCAACCGCTGCCGTCGCCCTCATGGAGAAGACTCTGCGAGTTCACGCCGAGATTATCCCGCACCATGTTCACATAACGTTCCAACAGCAATTGGCCATCGGTCTCGGATTGTTCTCCTTCCCGGGGCATCTGCTGCTCGTCCTCATCCTCCTCTTGGCACTCGCTGAGTGAGAGGGGCAACTGCAACGTCTGCGGATCGATGCGTGCCGCATGGAAGCGCACAATGCCCGACTGGGGTTGCAGCAACCACGCATAGAGCTGCTCTCCCGCCAGACTGTAGTACAACACGGGCATTCTGCCCCGATTCACCGCCTCCAAAATGGCCTCAATGTCAGCTAGAGGCGTTGATGACGTTGTTGTGGTCGCTGTTGCTGGAAGAGGCGCCTTTGCATCGGCGCCATTTCGCGCCTTGCAGCGTTCGGCGGCAACAAGCGCGTCCTCATTCCGTTGCAAGGCCACTAGGAGCTGTTGCAACAAGTGGTAACAACTTGTTTGCAGCTCATACAAAGCCAGTCGTGCCTCCGGACTGCGCTGTTCCTGACGCACAGACTCAAGCAGCTGGGCAGCAGTTTCCAGTTGAATGCGAGCACCCTCTGGGTCGCCAGAGGAGCGTAAAGCAAGACCTAAAAAAGAGGAAGTTACTTGTTAGTTAGTCTTTTTTTTTTTTTTTTTTTTTTTATTAAGTATAATGAAATGATTTTTGGGCAACTTAAACAAATCAGAAATTGAATTAAAAGAAAAAGATTATTTATCAAAATTAAAAAAAAAAAAAATAAAAAAATAAAAAAAATATTATTAAGTTTCTCATGTACACTAAACAATAGAATTATAAATAACAGAAATAATAATAATAGCAGTAATAATAATAATAATAAGAGTTATAAGAACTGATTTCTCATCTTAATTGTTTAACCGAAGTAATTTTTTGTTTTTTTTAGACTTTAGACTTGAATGTATTCTTAAACTTAAGTATGACTAGCGCCTTAACTTATAAGACTTGTCTTGTAGCGCTAGGAATCGAATAAAATAAATAAATAAAAAAAATAAAGAAATGATTTAAAGTTAATTTATAAGGTGGGAGGTTTGAATGTGTATTGGGATAAATGTGGGATTTCAATGTTAGTTAGTCATAGCAACTAAACCAGGTAAGGAAGCGCTTTCGACTTACCTAATTGATGTCTTATTTTGGCCTCCTCCTCCGACTTGCCAATGGACTGTGCGCTGGCCAAACCTTGCCGCAGATACTCGACTGCCTGTCCATGTTGCTCCAGTTGATGATGCACCCGTCCCAATGCACCACAGGCCAGCGCCTTGCCGAGCCTATCCGAGCTGAGTCCGAGTTGCCGTTCATAGCATTTTAAGGCCTCATCCTGCTGTCCAAGTGCCTCGTGGACGGCACCAAGATTGCCCAGGGCTCGTGCCTGGAGCGATGGCGCCGCCAGCTCCGTGCAGAGCTGCAGGTCCTGTTCGTGGAGTTGCAGTGCCTCCGCCAGTTGTCCCATGCGCTGTTGGACCTGTCCCAGCGCACACATGGCATCCGATTCCAAGGCACGATCCTGCAGACCGCGTGCCAACTCCCGCTGATGCTCCAGGCAGTTCAGGGCCTGTGCATGATTACCCAACGCCGCATGTACATGCCCCAGATCTCCGTACGCCAGGGCTTTGACCTCGGCGCTGTGCAGCTCATGGGCCACCACCAAACGCTTCTCCAGGCACACCAACGCCGTGGGCAGCTGTCCCAGAGCACGACGGGCCTGACCCAACCCTCGATAGGCCCGTTCCTGATCCCGATGACTGGCCAGCCCCAGGGCCAGCTGCAACTGCCGATCGTGGCATTTCAAGGCCTCCTCGTAATCGCCCAGGGCGGCATAACAATCGCCCAGGTGTCCAAGAGCTCGCGCTCGATCCGCTTGAGTGGAGGGCAGGGAGACACGCTCTAAGGTGCCCAGTTGCGCCTCCAGACAGCCAATGGCCGCTTCGTAGTGCGACATATTGAGGCGGGCAATGCCAAGGTTGCCATGTGCCTGAGCCTCCACTGCCGCATCCCTTTGCTCCTGCGCGCGCTCCAGCTGCTCCTGATAGCATTTGACCGCATGCGTCCAGCTGCACAGAGCCATGTGAACAGCACCCAAATGTCCGTGGGCACGGCACTCGCCTGCCAGATCGCCCAGCTCCTGGCGCAGGGTCAACTCCTGGGTGTGATGTCCCAAGGCCTTGTCCCAGCGACGCAGCAGACGATGGGCCAATCCCAGAGCGCCACAGGCCGCTGCTTCCATGGCCCGCTCGCCGGCAGACCTGGCCAAGGCCAGCTGACGCTGGTACAGCTTGATGGCCTCCTCATGGGCGCCTGTGCGGATGAGAATGTCTCCGATATTGCCCAAGGCACGAAACTTAGCCGGCAACTGACCCGTCGCATGGGCAACGGCCAGAAAGAGTTGCTGACACTCCAAGGCGGCGGCGGTGTGTCCCAGCGCCAGATGGGCCAGTCCCAGATTGCAATAGGCGCGTCCCATGTGCGGACGGTGCTGAGCGTCCTTGGCCAAGGCCAGATCCTGATCGTAGTATCTAACCGCAGCACGATAGTTGCCCAGGCAATAGTGGGCATAGCCCAAGAGATGACAGGCCTTGCCCTCGGCGGCGACATCGCCCAGCTCCTGGGCGAGCATCAGATAGCTCTCGTAGTGGGGCACCGCCTCGCCGTACAGCTGTCTGGCACTGAGGCAGTTGCCGAGATTGAGCAGCGCGCACGCTTCCCCCGCGGCATCCTTGAGAGATCGCGCCGTGGCCAGGTGGGCCCGATAGTGCGCCAGGGCGGCATCGTGAGCACCCAGGGCCTGGTAGGCCACCGCCAGATTGCCATGGGTGGCCGCCTCGGCGCTGCGGTCGTTGACCGCCTGGCTGATGGCCAACTCTTGCTTGTGGTACTTCACAGCCGCCTCGTACGCCCCAGCGGCGGCATGGGCATTGCCCATGTTGCCATAGGCACGTCCCATGCCCGCCCGGTCCCCCAAGGCGCGGGCAATGCCCAGATGCGCCTGGTGCAGCTTTAAGGCGGCATCGTGGGCTCCAAGCAGTTGATAGACAATGCCCAGATTGGAGCAGGCACGTCCTTCCCCCAATTTATCGCGTGCTGCGAGCGCCATGGCCAGTTGGCGTTCGTGCCACCGTTTAGAGGCAGCTGCATCGCCGGCACAACGTGCCGCATGCCCCAGTCCCGCATACGCACGCGCCTCAATGCTGCGATCCCCCAGGGACTGGGCAATGCGCAGCACCTGCTCGTGGCAGGCGGCTGCCTGTGGGAACTGCCGACGCTGATGGTGAGCCGAGCCCAGATTGGAGTAGGCTCTGGCCTCCTCCACCTGATCGTGCAGCTTGCGGGCCAGACGCAGATGCTGCGTGTGGCAATCCAGGGCTGCCTCGCACTCCCCCAGCGCTAAGTAGACGGCGCCCACGTTCCCGATCTCCCTCGCCTCCTGCAGGCGATCGCCGAGCTGCTTGAAGAGTTGCACGCACTGTTTGTGGGAGGCCAGTGCATTGGGGTAGTCCCCGCTAGCGGTGTACACATGTCCCAGCGAGGTCAAGGCCGAGGCGGCCGCCTGCGTGTCCTTGCACTTCATGGCCAGGACGAGCTGATAGCGATGGGCTGTAAGCGCCTCCTTGTAGGCTCCCTGACTGAAGTAGGCGGAGCCGAGATTACCGTGTGCCCGACACTCGCCAGCCGTATCGCCTAGGGACTTGGCCACTGCCAGATCCTGTTGCATGTAACCAATGGCCTGATCCAGCTGATTGAGCGCCCAGTGCGCCGAGCTCAAGGCACTGAAGACGGAACCGCGCAGCTTCAGGGAGCAGCTGCCGATGCGCAGGGCAGCCTCAAGGACGGCGACTGCAGCCTGATACTGGGATGCTTGGAGCAGCTCCTGACCGACCACCGAGCTGACTACAAACGGCGACTCGTGCAACTGCATGGCGCGCAGCTGTTGCAGCGTTGGCTCCAGTGCCGCACGCAACGGACTCTTGAGCGATGCCTCCACGAGTCCCGCCAGCAGCTGCTTGTGACTCGGCTCCTGGGCCAATCCCGCTGCAAAGGAGGCCAACGCCTCGCCGTATCTGCCCAGGCACTGCAGGGCGACGCCTTGGCGGAAGTACGCCTTGGGCCACTGAGGACACAGCTCTCGCGCCTGGGTCGCGTCCTGGAGAGCCGCCGCGAATTGTCCCTGCTTGAGCCGGGCGGCGGAGCGGTTGCTGTACAGGATGTGGTTGCCCGGATCGAGCTGCAGTGCGTCTGTGTAGAGCAACACCGCCGTGGCAAAGTCGCCACTCTGACAGGCGGCATTCGATTGACGCACCTTCTCCAGGAACAGGGCGCGATTCGCGGCGGGCAATTCCGGCGTGCATTCCGGCTCGTTCTGTTCAGAGAGAGAGAAAGAGAGCGAGAGAGAGAGAGAAAGACAAGGAGAGATTAATTAGCGATCATTTGCATCGAGTGTTGCATGCCACACAAAGTTCCAGAAGAAAGAATAGTCTTTTTAAATTCGCTTGACACAGCGTATTCTGGGATTCTACACTGAAAAAAAAGACCACATTCTAAAATCAAGAACATTCATTTTAAATATTTTGTTCTTGAAATAAGAACATTTTTAGACCAAATTACTAAAACTAAGAATATTAATCTTGAAAATCGTAAGTTCTTAATATAAGAATGAAAATCTCCAATTTAAATATTTTGTTCTTAATATAAGACCATTTTAATACCAAATTACTAAAACTAAGAATATTATTCTAAAAAATCTTAAGTTCTTAATATAAGAATCAAAATCTGAGATCTTAGATCTTTTGCTCTTAAAATACGAACAAAAATCTTAAAATTTTGTCACTTTTTGAGACTTGGAATTCACAACTGATGACAGGGATTGGAATCTCTTGAAACAGCTGTATAGTATACAGTGTATACCGAGCCATGCTGATTGCGTTCAGCAAATATTTTGTGTGTTGTTGTTTTTTGTTTAGTGTCATATCGACATTACTAGACCTCAAGTTAACTAAAAATTACTTCATTAATCTTAAAATACTAAGAACCTTAATCTTTATTAGAGATTTTTTCTCTTGAGTATTGAAAACATAAAATCTTAAAAAAATAATAAGTGTTATTCTTATACTAAGATTTGTGGTCTTGAAAATATTAGAATTTATGATCTTAAAAATAAGAACTTGGTCTTAATTGAAATGTTCTTAGAATATTTTATAGTGACTGGCAGGCACTTGAGAAGCAGACATGACAACAAACAAAGTAAGAAGTAATAGTTTTGCTTAACGACTCCAGCTATGATATATTAAAAAAAATACCTATAAAGATCGGCTTTAATATTAAGTTTAAGAGATTAAGAACCTGGAATTATAAACTCAACAGACTCGTGAATAGTAAGTCTAAGGTAAACTAAAGAAGACCCCAAAAACCACAAATTATAAAGAAAGTTTTTCATTCTAAGATATACGGGACTTTGTTCGCATTATAAACTTAGCATGTGTGAAATTATGTTATAATTTAGCTGAAGAAAAGAATCTCAGACTGAATAGGATTTTATAGTGGGACTCTATTTATCAGTTATTGAAAGGGGTTAATGGGGCTCTGCTGCCATTAATTGTAATTGTAAAGCAGAACTGAGTATTAAGTAAAAATATGAAGAACAGAAGCTATTCAGGAATTCAAGATGTTAAGTGTTGAGCAGGGACTGTTCTGAAAGACACTAAAAGTTGAAGACGAGAATGAACAAAAGTGAAGAAAGCTTTTTAGTCATCGAGTATGGAAAATGATTAATCAGACCCTATTCCCATTACGACTTTCATTGCAATGCCAGTGAAATTAGTAACTTTTAGACTGTGTTTCAGCTGCTTTCAAAAGTGAAATCATCAATTCGGGCATGATTGAGGAAATTATGAAAAGCAAAAATGGAGAAATATATTTAATAAGCCAATTTTGTGTTGGCTTTTTGAATCGCTTGCCCCACTGTGTAGTCGGCGCTGATGCGCTGTAATTATGTTAAATTGCCGCCGACTGCAGTGCGAGTCACAGTCGAAATCCCAATCCCAATCCCAATCCCAAAACCCAATCCCAGTCCCAATCGCAATCAGAGTCCAAGTTACAGGCAGGTATGCGGCCACTGAGTCACGTTTCCCGTTCAACTGCCAACTGCCAACTTGCAACTGGCTGTCTCCGATTGCTGCTCCTGGTCGAGGCAAATGCGGAAGCAATTCCACGAATTCGTGGCCCAAGAACTGAGCCACGAACAAAGCAGCCGGTGGTCACAGAACGAGGTGTTGCAGCTGGAGCCTTTTTTGGCATATGCCACAGACGCGAACGAGACGAGGACGAAGACGAGGACGAAGACGAGGACAAAGAGGAAGACGAAGACGAAGACGAGGCCGTGACAAGAGCGTACAGTTGATTTTTTTCTTTCTACATATTTTGAAGCAATTAAATGGAATGAGTATGCAAATGCATTAGCCTGGCTGCAAGACACAAAGCCAAAGCCAAAGCCAAAGCAAAAAAAGCCAAAACCCAAATCTCAATGCGATGAGCTGTTTCCTAGAAAACGTGCACACAGCAAGTGCCAAGTGCCAAATGCCGTTGTCAGTGGGGCAAACGGGGCTAGCGGATAAGGGGTAAGGGGTGAGGGGTGGTCGGATACCTGGACAGAGGGGGGTGCTGCTTTTGGGGGCGTGGGTTACGGATAACGTGCTTAGATTAGACTTGTCTTTACCTTTTTTTTTTTTGTTTTTTGCCTTTTTCTTGGGAATAAATCAGTTTGTCGATGCATGCATGAGAGTTTACATAGATACAAGCATAAGACACAATGTATCTGACAGATGCAGAACAGAAATTTATGTTTTATGCACCCATTAAAGCTAAGAAGATCCCTTTCCCAATTCCCTCTTGACCCTCATCGCCATATTAGCCGTTCAGTCTTTGAGATAAGCCAAATGAAGTGGGCGTTACAAAGAGAGGAAAATAACAAAACAATCCAAAAAAAATGAAAATAAAATAAAATAAAAACAAAAGCAAATACACACGCACATACACATACACACAGAGTGAGAGAGACCGTCGGACAACTTTGAAAACCACTCGCATAACTTAGGAAAAAATGAAATTTTTGCACAGCGTTGGCGTTGCTAGCGCAGATCTCAGTTAGCTGATTGGAGACCGAGAGCCAAGCTTAAAACTTATCCAGCGACTGGTCAAAGTCAAATAAACACGCACAGCAACATGGCCAGGCTAACCCAGAGACAGACAAACAGACAGACAGACAGACAGACTCACAGATCTCACTTCGAAGGCCAAGCCAAGAGCGGAAGGGAGCGCCGTCGTTTCATATTAGCTGATATTATCATCTCGACTCAAAAATAATAATAATAACAGCCGGCAGGCCCTAAGAGACCCCAGGTCCACTAAAAAAGTACCGAAATTGCGAGCAGCTAAGCCTTCGCTTTTATCCGCACTAAACGCTTAGCTGCGGATAAGTTCGGATAAACAGCTATAGGCCAAACGTCTCTTTTGAAACTTAGAACGATAGTTTGATAGATTAATATAAGCTGAATTCCAAGTTAAATATGTTTATCCGAGTTAACGATCTTGCTATGAATATTTAAAGGGCTACCTTTTATTTTATGAATTATGCAATTTAAAACCGTGTTGTTCCCAAAGCTTTATCCGAGCCAAGGGCTGATCCTTGGCTTGATTCCTATAGCAATTGAACTATGTCTCATAACACAGTTGGAATTATTATTGCATTGGCTGGATAAGTTAAAACATTGTAGTACCTATGGTACTGCCACGGATAAAATCGGATAAACTGCTAAATCTTTTGGAAAGAGCTCCAGATAATCACAAGTACCAGCTTATTTATTTTAAAACTCAATCTTAAATCAAATAATTCGATTGACTTTAGCTAATTTGACTATAAATCGCAGCTAGCGGATAACTGCGGATAAATGCTTTACAACCCTTCTACTATTAATAAATCATACAACCACTGAAGCAGGCCTGTAAATACATAGGTTAGATTAGGTAACGCTTGATCAGTCGACGGATAGGTTATCCTGTCTGGAGTGGCAGTTGCAACCCTTTTGCCACATTTGCTACAGTTGCATGCCTCGCGTCGTGTCGCTTCATCGTGCTGTGTATCAATTTAGGGATTGGCGCCCAAATGCCACATAGAGAAGTCATGTAAAATGATACGCCTGCCATCTCGCTCCAACAATTTCCAACTAAAACATTTTAGAAAATAGTCAAGAAATTTGCAGAAAGAAGCTGCAAGAGGGAGCGACAGAGACACACACACACACAGGCAGAGATAAAGCGAGGGAGAGAGAGCGCAAAGAGATCGGAATGTTTGAGGAGAAATAAAAAAAAACCTGCGATTCGAGAACTGGTCGCTTGACTTGGGCGGACAGCAACGCGAAACTGAAAGAAGAAGGAAAAAAAAGTGGCACCCAAAGATGCAACCAACCCCCCTATTCCCCCCCACAGTTGCCCCACTGCCCGCTGCCCGCTGCCCGCTGCCCGAGCACAGCTGAAGTTGATGTTTATGTGTGGAGTGTGGAGTGAAGTGAAGTCGAGTCGAGTGGAGTGGAGTGGAGCTTAACTGCCAAGTGGAGCTCTGGCCATATGTGAGCCAGAGGGCATCGAGAATGGGGCTCCGTCCCATCCCGTTCCGTCCCGACGGCCCATCGATAAAGTCGCCGCATCGGAATGCCAACAATTTCACGATTGCTTGTGGCGCACATTGGCATGTTTTGTGCTTAAGTCAAGAATTTTGTTGCAATTTAACGCGTAATAAAATAATTAGCTGTTGCTTTCGTTGACGGCCTCTCGTATCCGTTCTCATTCCTCTTTCCGTTCTCATTGTTGTCGTTGTCGTGGTCGTTGTCTATCCATTGGGCTAACAGTAGTTCGCTCTTATCCGCCACTTGGGTACTCATTATCCGCTCTCCCAAAAAATAAAATAAAAGAAATGAGTACTATAAACCAATTTGCAGTTGAGGAGAGCGAACCCAAAACTTAAATCCAGACGGATCAGTCAGTCTGTCAGTCAGACAGACAGATGGATAGATAGAGAGACAGCAGGGAAGCTTCTAAACATGCGCCACAAACTTATCCAACAACGTTGACGTTGTCGTCCCCATGCTCATCGTTGTTGTCGTTGTCGTTGTCGTCGTTGTTGCCCGTGACATGACAGCGCGGAATATGATGAAAGGGCCTAGGGTGTAGTCGGAGCTGAGAATGCTCTTTTGTGTGTATATCTGTGTCTGCATCTGTATCTGTATCTGTGTGTGTATTTGTATCTGTATCTGTATCTGTGTTTGGCGTTTTTATCTTTGCGCTTTGTTTAATTTGGCGTGTGTTTCATTGTTGTTGTTGTTGTTGCGGTTGCTTAGCCCTTTTGTAGTCTCGCCGCTCAGTTAATCAACATTGAAATCATTTTGCCATCTTTTTGATTATTAGCGCTGGCTTCTTTGATTTGTTTTTTTTTGTTTTCAGTTCCTTACTTTTCGTATTCAATTATTTCCATTTTTATACCCGTTACTTATAAAAAATGAGTAAAAGGGGATATTGTATTCGTTGCAATGTATGTAACAAGGAGAAGGAAGCATCTCCGACCCTATCCGTGTCCGTCTGTCTGTCTGTGCCTAGATCTCAGAGACTATAAGAGCTAGAGTAACCAACACACAGACTTCTGTAAGCTTCTATAAATTTTTTACTTATTAACGTTAACTACTATTATTACCTATCATCCTACTAAATCGTAACAAGATCGGACAAATAGAAAAGTGGTAATGGCTAATTAAAGTTTTCAAAGAATTTAAGTGCCTAAAAGCATGCAATAAAAAGTATTTCAAAATTTAATAAAATTAGAAAGGGGTATCTTATAGTCGGTGGCTCGACTATAGCCTTTCCCACTTGTTTTTTCTTTTTTTCTCTTGTAGTTGTTGTCCGTCTTAATTTCCAAGTGCAGTGCATGATTAAGTTTCTGTGAAGGCCAGAAATAATTGTCATGCTGTATAAATTGGGAGCTTGAAATGCATGGAAATATGAGAGCTGAGAACACCGACAATTTGTTCGATGCCAAATCAAATACAATATCGAGCATATAAGCTCAATGCAATATTTGATCCGTTCATTTTTTACTTTTATCCGTTGTCATACTTTTTTTTTTTCATTAAAACTTATCCGCCTTGTACATAATGCCAAAATATCTCTATGTATTTATCTACGAACTTATATTTAACATTTTATTTATCCGATCTTATGCGCATTAATCCATATAAATGTTACTGTACTCATTAGATGGTGCAAATGTTTGCCACCCAGAGATTCAATTCAATTTATTTTTATTTTTAATTAACATGCCCATTTCACATTCCCCATAACTATTACGATTATGATGACGTTGCCCATCTCGATACCCATTTTAATTCCCATTCCCATATTCCCAGACTTACCTCGGAAAAGTCCCGCTGCGACATCTTATTCAATAGCTGCTCGGCAACAGCAATTTTGCCATTGTTCTCATTATTATTTGCATGATTATTTGCATTAAAATTTAATGGCAAATTTATAAGATTCTCATAATTCGTCATTTGTATGCAAAAACCATCAAAGCGCCTTTAGCATGCCGATCTCTGTAAAATAAAATAAAACAAAACGAATGTGAAAGAGAATGCGAATGAGAGAAATACTCGTATACTCGTAGAAATAGATGGCGAACAAAACAAGATGAAGAAGATTTTGGAGAGAATGCGTATTGAGAGCCGAAAGACATATGTGTATACCTATGGGTACTGCAGCTATGTCTGGAACTGGACAATGAGACTTTCAAATACTGCGCACGAGAGAATTCTAGAGAAGTTCGCCTGCTGTTGAGCAGCTCGGACAGCTCGGCGATTCGGCGGCTCTTATGCAAATTTAGGCCCGGCTCGCAGTCACATAAACTTGACAATTGAATGTGGCCATAAATTGTTCGGCCAGAAGACGTGTCGTCCGCAGCCAGCGACCATCAGCCATCGGCCATTGGGCAGCACAGTGGTCTCAACTGTGTGCGAATTGTGCCGCTGACTTGCCAGCGGCGCCTCAGTATCGTGACCATCGGCCAACCCCAGACCCAGACACAGACACAGACTCAAACTCAGACTTATTCTTAGCCGCTCATTTCGTTCTTAATAACAGCAGCTGGGCTGTATATTTAATTTGTTATCATTTAATTGAGTTTGACTGCGATGAGACGACGATCGGTAGCTGTCGACGCTTTTGGAGAAAGTTCGTATTAACAAATTTAATTAAAAGCCAAATGGTGGCAATGTAAAATTAACCAAATCAATTAAATCTCAATTCAAAAGCAGCGGAAATTGTGGTTGCACCTTGAGAAATTGCAAAAAAAAAAAAAACCATGTGCGAAAGAAGTATTGAGAGAATTTGGCTCTTGCTTGCAGAAGCCATAGTTATGTATGTGTTAATATTCTCCTATGTATTCCATGTCTGGTATTAATTGAAATGTTACGCACAATGACAAAAGACTTAGGCGACAAACCTCAGAAAGATGCCGCATACTCACTGAAGACTTAGAACACAAACTTGCTGCGGTTACTGCCTACTGATATGCACAGTTTGAAAATGAATCAGTTTACGATCAACATGTGACGGGACATTTCTAGAGCTGCCATCAATCAAATATTCTAAATGCTGATTGACAGACTGACAGAGTGACTGATTGATTGACGGACTGACTGATTGACTCTACGTGTTACATGAATACGTGTTAAAAATGAATTTGCTTAGATATTCATTTTTATTCCAAGTTTGCTTGAAGGCCAACTTGGTTACAAAGGTCAAAATAAAAAGTATCAGTTCAGTTGGAATAAAGGGTCAAGGTCATTATTGAAAATTCCTATAATTAGATCATATGCAATTCCGTTTTTCTTTTACGAAAAAAAGAAGTCTAATTCTTACCAAAATTATGTTGCATTTACCTTAAGATTTTTTTAGCATCTTCTATTAGATTACATTTCCGCTCCGATATGAAAAGGAGGCAATGCAAAAAAAATCTTCTTGTTTTTGTTTATGTTTATTTGACTTTTATGGGAATGACGCAAATTACTTATCAATTGCAATCCCATCTGTTTTTATTACTTGAAATGTCGTTTTATGTTCCATTTCTTTTTACTTGTCGTATCTCTTTGCTTGATTATCATTTGCCTCGCTTTTTTTCGTTTTACTTTTTTTTTTATTATTTTTTGTAATAATTTTTTAACGATTATGAAACCCGGTTCCATTACCAATGCTAATTTAGCCGCATTAATGGTTTTATAATTGTACTTTGCCCGGTCTTTTATGCGTACCGATATTAAAGAGCCGTGTTTGATCTTGGCAAAAAGGTGAAGCGTCGACCGAAGAGGAACTGAAATTATTGACCAACGATTTGAGGAGAAGAGGAACTGAAATTATTGACCAACGCTTTGATTGTAATTTGCTTTGTGTATTTTTTTCACTTTTTTTCTCTTTGTGTTTCTTGCTGATATTTGTGGATTTTCTGCTATTTTTTTTCCGTATATTGCTTGATACTTTAAAATTAAGTCATACGGGAAATGAGTTCCCCTTGTAATACCATATTCGCGAATCTCACTTTCCACGCATGTTTTTGTGAAGACAGTATCCAAATATATCACACTTTGCGCTGAACTGGGAAATAGTATTCAAGTGATGGCTAGATAATCATAACTTTCCTTAAATTAGTATCGAAGTTTATTTTCTGACTTCTTAAGTTCAATGTCGAATGGCCACTCTAATTGAAAAAGCGAATCACATTCTCAATAGCTTTCGATAACCAACTAATTATCCCTCTTTCATTGTCCTAACAATGATTTCACTGGCCGCTATTGGAAAGTCGAGGCACTTCCAAAAATTGCTTGGGGTTCATTAGTGTCAATGATGATTTTGGGTTTGGGTTTTGGGCTTGAGCTGCCGTTTAACTGCGATCCTTTACCTGAGCTTAAGCCTCGATTGTGGCAACAATGTTGCGCATCGGCAACTTCGTTGGCGGTCGTTTAACGAGTACAAAGCACAGCTCTGGGCAATGGCAACGACAACAGCAACAGCAACAACAGCAACAACAGCAACAACAAGAGCCCAAAACATCACAGGAGAGCTGAGTCTTTGTTACAACTTCTATAAATGATTTCCGCTATTAAAATAAAACACTTTTGCATAATTTTTCACTTAGAAAGGACAACAACATCGCCTTGGTCAGGGCAACAACAACGAAAAGATGAAGTGGAAAAGAAAGAAATTCCTCACGCTTCATAACGCCCGCAAGGCATGCCCGAAAATTCCGCAACGACAACGCCTACCCCGACCCAGAGCCAGAGTCAGAGTCAGAGCATAACTATCAGAATGAACAGAGAACCATCAGATTCAGATTCGGAGCCAGGTCCGAGATAGAGCCGAGGCTTAGACTCAGAGGGCTGTTACCGCCAGTTGAGGCTGGGGAGTCTCGTTGGTCGTCATCTCGACGTTGCGTCGCTCGCATCGTTCGCTTTTTGATGATGCCTCCTTGCAACCTGTTGAAATGTGTGACAAATTGGGCGTAAACAGCCGATGTGAAAAGGGTATTCCTGCCTCCCCTCGGAAGACTTGAGCCACCCCTTGCCCCATCGATTCAGCCTCATTGAGTCGACAACGTGGGCGTGACGAGCATCGATTTTATTACAATTTTTTTTTTTTTTTTTGGCTTTCTTCGTTTTGATCCCTTTTTGGAACGATCAAAAAAAATGAGTATCAAAAATTGAGCCATAAATTTAAAGTTTATTAATATGCAACGCAAGTTGGAGAAAAGAAGTGCAGGCAAGAAAAAATTATTTTTTGTTTTCTGTTATCAGCATATATAGTATTTCCTAAGTATTATCAAGTGCTTTATTTATCGTGCACTTGACTGGAAGAATCTTCAAAACAAAAATCACAATCAATTTGTAGATCAGCCCCAGAGGCAACTGGGAACTGTACAATAAGAGTATGGTTCTTTACGAATGTCTTTCGAGCTGCGTTTGTTCTGCTCTTAATTGTCATTAAATGGCAATGGACTCGCTCAAGTTCGTTGCTTAAGTCTTTTGTTTGCACAAGTATGTACTAGTGTGAGACTATGAGATACCCTAGAGTAGATCCATTCATATGCTTACATATGTGCTTTGTAAAGGTGTGCTTAAGCGGGACTGCTTGACTAGAAGATACCCTGTAGTCGCAGCAGAGTCTATAGTTTCAAAATCACGGAAACTTTATATTCAAATTGTTCATTTATTATTTTATGAGTTAATCATATTTTTTAATTTTAAGAGAAACTACAGATACAAAACTCTTTATAGTACTACACAATGATTCTCTGTCTCCTTTAATCTCCAAATGTGGGACAGTCACCTCGATTGATCGGAAATGAAAACATAACTGGGTCGAAGGAGCCGCCTTTAGGCAGTTAAGCTCATTTACCAAAATTGCAGGGTATAACAAGTGAATAAGTCTTAATGAAATGTGTTGCGGTTGCTGTTTTTGTTTGTTTTTTTGATTGGTTTTTGTAGCCTTTACTTGGAAACTTGGCTATGAAATACTCGTACAATTTCATAAAAACTCATTAAAATTTTTTTAGGCCATTGTTGGTGTTGCTTCTGTTGTTGCTGTTGTTGCTATTGTTACTTTTGTTGCTGTTCTTGTTATAGTTGTTGCTGTTTTTGCAGAGTAAAAGCCAACAAACCATGCACGAAAAGCCGAAACGTATGTGAAAGACATGGACCCAAATGAAAAGCAATTTTAATGAAGCCAAAGTCGAAGTTGTAGTCGAGTCCAAGACACTTGTTGCAGTTGCAGTCTCTGCTGTTGCTGCTGTTGCTGCCGCTGATGCCACATTGTTGCTGCCTTATAAGCTGGCATGCATTTGTTGCCCACAATGCGAGTGGCACGATGTAATTGACATCATTAGACTAAAGCGCGAGCAGCGACCAAGCCGACCAAAAGGAGCGCTAGAAAGTGGCCTGCTAGAGACCCGTTATCAACATTAACTGTTCCCGTTCGCGTTCCCGTGCCCCATACCCATACCATGGCAATGACCTACCGCATCGAGCAATCGTCATCCAGTAGAAGGAGCAACCCTCTCTCAGTTGCCCGCAATCCCCAATTTAGTATTCAAATACCAAAAAATATATACAAATGCTACTGGCAGAGCCCTTTTTAATCTATGCAAATTGTTGGGGAACAAAAAGAAAATGCATTATGATTATTTTATAATTGATGGTGCGACACGGGTTTCTTTTTCTTATACCCTGTAACCAGTTCATATGCCCAAATTGGGTGCAATAAATGTATGTATGGCTATAAAATGTAAATAAAATTTTAAGTAGTTATTTAAATAAATTTAGATTCAATTAATGTCAAATGTTAAATACATTTTGGTTTTAAATCCAATACCAATGAAATATGAAATAATAATAATAATTAACGATTTTTTGTCGCTAGATTGATCTTCTATTTTGAAGGTATTATTTTTTATTTTTATCGATAGTATCTTTAATAGTTTTGTAATAATTCGAATTTTGTGCAGAGTATTTCAGTGTCCATCACTTTGAGCAAACTCAAACATTCTATCTATCTAGGGTGTCGCACACACACATACACACACACATATATGAATATATATTTATTTTAATTTTTAATTTCTTTGCTAGCTGTATAGCGGCTTTGTCTAATAAATTTCATGTTTAAGCATTTTCGGGCTGAATTTTCACTGAAAATTTATGGCCTCCACTTACCATGGAATGTGGCGACAGCGTCTGAATTGGAGTCGCCGACGCCTCGAAGTCGTCGTAAGTTGTTGTTACTGTTGTGCCTTTCAGTTGTGCATACACACACATACATACGTACGTGTATGGAAGTATGTTTGTATGTATTTAATTTTGTTCGAGTTTTTATTATTTTTTTTATTTTTTTTTAACTTTTTTATGGTCTTGATCTGCACGTGAGATTTACGATTGGTTATTGACTTTAAATTGAAATTGTAAAATTATTTATAAGCAATAAATATTAGTCGGCGAAAAGAAGTGGCAAAGAACGGGGATGGGGAAGTGCTTTAGATTTATTATATAATTGCCTTGCTGATGACATTTTAATCGTCGACTCAACTCGCAGTTTCGATACCTGCTCCTCATTTGTATTATACAGAGAAAATCGGTTTGGGATTAGCTTTAAATTAACTGCAATCGTTGTCTGCCGCTTGGCCTATTATCATACAAATGACTTAGGCAACGAACTTGCTGTATACATTTCAACAGAAACAGAGACGCTCTTCATATCCACATGCATAAATAATTTAGACGAATTTTAGATATTTGTCTGGGCTTAAATTTTGCTGTTATTGTTGTTTGTTATTTTTGTTTATTGCATAAATTACAACTTCTGTTTTAAAAGTTCTCATTTCGGTTGGCAATTGAGGTATGCAGAATTCTCTGACCACTGCAGCAGTCTTTGAGTTGGCCAAGAAGTCATTTGGGCATGCCCAGAGCCAGCCGCCTTAAAGCAATGCACACACACACATGCACACACACATATATATATATATATATACAGATGTATTCTTTCTCTCTTTCTTATATATATACACACACACACACACACATCCAAAAGTGTGGCTGAAACAAGTCAGGCAACTTTTTTTTTATTATTTTTGTTCCTCATTTTATTGGAAGCGGCCGCCGCTTTGGATTGCCTTCCTTTTTCTCTTTACTACAACTACTACCACTATGTTGTTGTTGTTGTTGGCTTTTTGTTATTAGTAGCATTTACTTTGGAATGCAACAAAGCGAGAACGTTTCGAATAATGACGACGACGACGACGACGATGTTGGCAGCGCCTTTGGCCATTGACGTCTTGTTGCGAAAACAGAAAAATGCATGGCCTGGTTAGCACTCGTAAGAGGAAGCGAAATAGAGAGATAGTGAGTGAGAGAGAGAGCAACTGTGAGAGGAAGCGTGTGAATGAGCAGAGAGAGAGAGAGAGAGAGAGAGAGAGAGAGGTGGGCGACTAAATCCGAACAGATGTCAAAAACAACTCGTAGCAGAGTTCAAAGGCCGTGGCCAGTTGATCATTTGGCTAACACAATTTGCCACTTCGCATTGCCACAACATGGCTAAAACAAAGCGCCATTCACTCACTTACAAAAACGTAAACACAGTCACTCGTTGTTGTTGCTGATGTTAAATAAGCAAACGAAACAAAATAACACACACCAAACAAATAAAAAAAAAAGAAGCAATTTAATGAAAGAGAATTAAAATTAAAACCGAATCGCGTTGCGTTTTTTGCTTCGTTGTTGAACGCGCCGCATGCAAAACTCAACTAAGGCAAACACGAAGAAGCAGAAGGAGATGGAGACCTGCCAATTGAGTGAGAGCGCAGCATACCAAACAAAAAGAGACAACAAAAAAAAAAACAGGTACACAACTATAACAAGTATTGCGACCGTTGTTTACCTGTTTGAGCTGCTCGATTTGTGCTGCCAGATGCGCAAACTATTCAACTGATCTGGCAGTGCGCAGTGTGACCAGTCAGCATTACTTTCAAGTAATAACAAAATCGACAAAAGTCATCGATAGCGATTAAATATGTATATGTGCAATGACTACAAGCAGTGTTGCCAACGCCCTCTGTCCAGAAAAAGGCAGGTTAAACCCAAAGAAAAGACAGAAAGCGGACTGTTTTTTTTTTAAGAACAAAAAATCTGGACAGACAATGTTTTCTTATTAATACATATAATAATATCATAGCTTTACAAACAACTCCAATTTTGAAAGTATTAGCTCTTTATTGGGCAGTACAATATTTTTCACAGGAAATGCATAATTTTTTTTTGATTTCAAAGTTATTCGGCTATTCGAAAACTAACTAACTAACTGACGCATACTTGTATTTGATATATTCTATGAGCGAGTTGGAGCAATTAAAAAAAGGATGAATAAAGGACAAAGTAAACATGTAAAATTAATTTAAAAAAGGCATTTTTTCCGGATAGGGGACGTTTTAAGAATTTTCCGTCTTAAAATTGTCCGCAAAAAGGACAAATTGGCAAACCCTGACTTCAAGAAACATTAATTGGACCTAGTTTTTTTTTTTTTTGTTGTAATTTTGCACGTTTTTTATTTAATAGGTTCCATATTAATACTAATTAATTAATTTTATTCATTATATTGCCAAACAAAGACTTTTTGTTTATTATTTTGAACAATTTGAAGCAAGAACATTTTATTTAGCTTAATATTTTTTTTTAATTTGAAATTGTAAAAATAATTCGCAGTGAGAACTGGATTCTAAGCGTGCGCACCATAAGGGGGAGGCCTATGAGAAGAAGACTGAAGCGACATCACCCAATAGACCTTGCCACTAGGCAACTTTGTTAGTTAATCAGCAGCACAACCTAGCCTTTTGCCTAGGTTGTATTAGAAGTTAGCATATAAGTTTAATTTATGTTGTTGTAATAATAACAGAATAATTAAATAAACAATAAGAAAAAAAAAGAAAGAATAAAAAAAAAAAGATAACAAATTGATGTCGCCTCAAATAAAGTGTTGCATACTTTGCGGCTGTTTGTGAATTGACACTGTTGGTTAATTTTTAGCGATTTTTTAGCGACAAATGTCGTTTTGGTGTGTATTTCAATAATGGCCGCCGTTTGTGACAATGAGTAGTTCCCCGATAAAGTGATAACTGTGCCCTCGACTGAATATTAAAACGCGTTTGATTCATGCTAAATAATTTAGTTCTCGACAGGTTCTACAACTGAGACAACCACTGAAGATGCCTTCTAGTCAACTGCTGAATGTGTGCTTGCTGCTCGGCTGTCTCTTGGCCTTGTGTGGCGCACAGCCGTATATAAGTGCGTACTTTGATTGTTGAAAAATGCCAGTGGAATATAAATATATGTAACACATTCTTGGGCAGCACCTCGCAATTGCTCCAGCCACGAGACGTATTTGCCCTGCGGACCCAGCTGCCAAACCGAGTGCGCCACGTTGGGCGAACCTTGTCTGGTTCGACACATTCGCTGCCCCGACGGATGTTACTGCGACGAGGGCTTCGCTAGGAACACGGCTGGCACCTGTATTCCCGTCAGACAGTGCAAGAAACCAGGACGTGCCCCCTATTAAGATGAGTACTTCAAAGCGATCGCAATACAGATGGGAAACTGATTAAACAGCTGCTTTATTGACATAATTAGTTTTGTTATTTTACTCGTGTTGCTATTGTTTGATTACATATTAATAAATCGGGTTTAATGAGTTGTATACGAGTTTTGTTACAAATTCGGTGATTTCTCGGTAATAGTTTATAGATACGTGCGTGATATGCATGCTACTTAATAATAAATTTGATAATCATAATTTGCACTATCCATAATGTAAAGTTTATTGACTGGTTGAAAGTTGGGAAAGAAGAGAGTGATGTAAAAAAATACTGGTGGTGTGAAATGTAAACATATTGAAATATCAAAACAATAAATAGCAATACAATCTGTGGTTGCATAAAATATTGGGAGATCGCCACAGTTTTAAAATGCACTTTAAACTCTTATAACTACTAATGAAATAATTTAAATACTTAGATAGTAAGCAAGTAAGATCTTTTCTAAGTTTCACGTTATTAACTTAACTAATTCTGCTTACGTCAATTATGTATATGTTGAATATCTGACAGCTGCTTGAATAAAGTAAAGTTTTCAACACTTTATAAATAATATCATTTATACATCTAATTTAGGAATAAGCTAACAAAAGTGTCACAACGCTTGTAAAAATAAGTAAAAACAAACAGGGCATTTATTAGTTTAATTAACTTTCGGTGCTTGCGTCATACATATTATAATCTGACTAAAGTAAAGTTTTAATTGCTTTATAAGTAATACTAATTATATAGCTAATTTCTGAGTAAAGGCCACGAACCTGTCAGAATTATTGTGTAAAAATTTTACGATATTTACAAAAAGATATAAACAATTAATTGATAATAACACACAATGTGGAGTTATGAGTCAGCAAATACAGTTTTAGAGGCGTTGTGCTGAGGCAAGCCAATTAAAGTTCTCTGGAGTAAATGCTAAGCTTTGATCAGAGGTTTGTGTCATGGCTCTCTTTTACAGTTTAGAAAGCATGGAATCTTAATAATTGCTGGCTTCAAATCAATGCGCACTCGGCAGGTTTTTCAATCAGTAATTATTTATTTAAATATTTTGTACAGAAATTAACCTTCTACATGAAAACTATTTTATTAAATCAGCCTAGTATGTTTTTTGAATGTTTGTAAAAAATTTCTTTTTATCACAATATTGATATATCGATTCCAAAATTTGACGTTTTAATTGGTGAAATTTTCTTACAATGATTAGTGTGCAAATTTAGCTGCTGAATGCCTCCATTGAATAACTCAATGATGTTAAGAGTTGTGTTGAAAGCGTTTTTTGAATTAAATGCTGATGCTGATGGGACTTACTAAACTTGACGCTTGACTGGTCCTTGAATAAATATTGGCTAGATTATGGCCAAAAGAGCCCGGTTAACAAGAAAATCTTATCAATTGACAGGCAGCAACAAAAAAAAAAAAGAAGAAAATAAAGAAAGAGAAAAGGGAAAAAGGTGCAAAGGCAACAAAGGAATTGCTGGCAAGCAAATCAAACTCCAGATCCACAAAGCCGCGTAACCTATGCGAAAGTGAATGGACAGTGAGAGGGGAGTGAGGGGGTAACCCAGACAACATGCAGAATGTAAATGTTTGCTGTCATTGAGTCGAAAATGTTGGCTGGATACCAAACCAAACGTTAATAAACTCACGTCGCCCGCCCACTGCGAGGGGTGCTCAATTTACAGGAGCAAACATGACGGCAGGCTGTGGCAGACACTCACCGAGTCACTCAGTCAGTCGTCAGTCAGTCACTCGACGGGTATCTCTGACTGCCTGCCTGCCTGCCTTTCTTTTGGTCCTTTTCACTCGACATACACATATGTATATATACTTGTGCCCATGCAATGTCGTATACGGGGCTTGGATAATATGAAAAGAACTGGCGCGCTTGAATTTGAAATGCAAACATGTTTGTACAACTTTCGGGTTGCCCATATACGAGTGTGCATGTACACAGAAAAAAAATCCAGGATATTAAGCCCGAAGTTAATCCGAAATGATGTCAGAAGTGGGGTAATCTCGGATTTTCTTAAATCAAGTATGAAATACTTGATTTTTTTAATCCCGAATTAAATTCTGAAATTGTGTAATTCAGGGCAAATATTTTGTATTCATTTAAATGTTATTTTTTTTAACTTTTTTTTAAACATTTTTTTTTTAAAGTTTTTTTTCTTAAATTTTCTTTTTTTTTAATTTGTTTTTTTTTTTAATATTTTTTTTGTTTTAATTTTTTATTTACCTTTTTTTTAACACAATTGACGGGGGAATCGAACCCAGTTTTTTTTCGGTCGGCGACTCTAACCACTGAGCCACTGAGTTCAAATGAGAAAGGCCGAGAGAGAATTTTCTCTCGCGCTCAGCAAATGTGGTGATCAACGGGACATTTTAAGAATTTCTTAGATTAAATTAAGTAATTTAGGCTTATTTTCCCATTTTAATCCTGATACAAGCATTATTATACAGATTAATCCTGAATACATACTTTAAAAGTCCATACTTAAATTACGTTTTTTAAACTTGATTTTAGAATGGGTTTTTTTTTTCTGTGTAGTACTACCAATCTCTTTCTGCCATACCATACCATACCATACGATATCCCGCCTTCTTTGCCCCGATCTCCCCCTTTGTTGGCTTGTTTGTCTATTTTGCTGGACTGTGTCAAAGACGCAGCTGGCTGCGCTCGTCAGACTTGTGTATTCCTCAAATTCATTGAGTTTCGAACTAAAAAAATAAAAGATGAACAGAACAGAAAGGAAAAGCCGATGAATAGCGAGCCAGCGAGCTGCATACATGGCTCATGGTCGGATATTCAAACCCAATCAACATGAAAAACTCAAGGGAATCAAAAAAAAAAAAAAAAATACATAAAAGACACTCAACGAAGAGAAAAAACTTAACCCGACATCGAGTAAAGTGCTTGATTATGATATATTCACTTTTTTTTCAATAGGGAGAAATATTTGCTCAATGATTAATTGACAGTTGTAAAGAAAATCAATAAAATAAGTTTGGAGCTTACGTTTAATGGAATGTAAAGTTCTAAAATGTTTGTTTTTATTTTAGGACTAATTGGGCTTTTCTCAAATTTCCGTTTCTTGGCAATGTCGCAGAAATACAAAATTTGTTTTGCAAGTTCAACTTGTGAGACAACATAGTTAAAAGTTGGATTATTAAACACACTATATTTAAAGCAAGGAAAATTGTTTTATTCTCGGAATGAGTGTTAAAACCGATATGAATATCGACATGAACTCTTAGTGAGTTGCACTTGGTGCAATGCAAAACTCGCGAATTCATTCCCACATTCTGCGAACCTTCTTTGATGTCACGGGCCACACATGTGAATATATTCACACATTAATTCACATGTGAATATATTCGTACCTTTACAAACGTATCATAACGAAACCATCGACTGTCGGGGCTTGAATCCTTTTTCTTTCTCTTTCCCTTTCCCTTTCTATTTGCTTTTCTGCCTCTGTTTCTGTTTCAGTTTCAGGTTCTGTGAACGTTTTAATTTACATCTGACTGATTTTTTGGGCTCTGGCTATAAAATGCTCATATAATTTGACTTTATCTGTGCTGCCAACAGCCTAACGATTGGCATTGAAATGGGTACAAAATGTTTAATGTTTACATTCAACACTATTTAAAACGAAACACTTCAAAACTTGATTTATGACTTTTTAAACTCACAACACACAAAGGCCATAAAAATATTTGCTCATGGTGTGCGAAACTTTGAGTTTAGAATTTGTTAATGTTTCAAGTTTGGCAATTTGAGATATCAAAAAGTGAATTCATAGTTTTATATATATTATTAGAGCATATATATCATCAGCTAATATAAACAAATATATGAGATTCTTTACACTAACATAATTAACTAAATTACTTTAGATTCATTGGATGCATATTCAAGCTCTAAAATCTCTGATATCCCATTTTGTGATGAAGGATACTATTTTTAATAAATCAATTATTCTAACAAATCAAACAAAATGTATGCCAAATAGATTCTTATATCATATTACGCGAATTTCTTATAAATTTCAATATATTTAGAAATTTTTGGAGCACAATATTTCGTTTTCGAATTGATTTCAAAAATGTGCAAGCACTTATAATATTTACATTTTCAATAAACATATACTTAAGTTAATTTTAAACATATTAATAGAAAGCAAAACAAAATGTTTAATTGTTTCAAATTTACATTTTTGATTATTGAAGCAATAAAGTTGTATTATCTTCCTCCAAAATCGAATCGAACATTTTTTTTAATAAAAAGTAATCTTTGTATCTTTGCAGCGGTGGGCACGCAATGGCTCCGGGAGCTAGCGGCTTCCAACGAATTCAGATTTCGTGCCCTACGCCGTAGACACCAAACTTACATCTATAAATAATACCAAAAAAATGATTATTTTTTATATTCCAATTTCCACTTGCCTACTTGCGTAGGGCACGAAATCTGAATTCGTTGGCAGCCGCTAGCTCCCGGAGCCATTGCGTGCCCACCGCTGGTGTATAGTAATAAACTAAGGCATGAAAAATAAACCTTGAACGTTTTCCAAGACATTGGAGGCTTTGCAGCCTTGATTGTAAATTTTACATTTAAATAAATTAAAATTGACAGCTTAGACATTATCGGATATAGCAGTATTTCTTGAAAATTGGAACGTTTTTCTATATGCATCTTAATTCCAATCTCTGTGTACCAAAAGCTGATTTCATCTCCATTGTAATCTTAAACTCAATATTTTACAGAATTGGCTTAACTATAAAAGCATAAATAAAAGATTCTTATCATAAAAATGCCTAAAAATGCGGAGTCCTTTGATGTTCAAAACTGATCTCCACAATAAGGGATATTTAGTCATTTGAATGCCAAAAAGTGCTTGTTGCATACTTTTGGGCAAAACACAAAGCCGAAATTCTCTTTTTGACGGGACCTCAAATCAACGCCGTAAATGTTGTTGGAACAGGGGAGCAACACGGGAAGTGCAGGTTGAAGTTGAACCAAATGTTTGTGTTGCCACACCAAAATGCAATCAACAACACTATCGGCGGCAACAACAACACCAATCTACGAGATGAGGAACAACAGAAGAGTCAGCATTATATGTACAATGTACATACATATGTATGTACGTTATCGTCGATTGGGCCAATGTGTTTGTGCCTGACACCTCTCGACGGGTCGCCAAATTGTAAACATTGTGTAAGCAACTGAATCAATGTGCTTGCCACAACAACAATGATGATGATGATGATGATGATGATAATGATGATGATGATCATCATCATCAGCCGGCGGCGACGACACGAATGTTGTCCATGGACATCAAAGTGACGCTATAATGATTGCCATTGACTGCAGCATTGTTATTGTTTGTGTTATTGTTTTTGTTATTGTTTTTGTTTTTGCCAACAACACATAGCATTTTTCGACTGCTGATGTTGTTGTTGTGGTTTTTGTTTTCCTTTTGTGGGTGCTGGGAAACTGCATCAGCGGAAAAATCCATGCAATTTGACAGATATCAAGTTGTATGGCATTTGACAAACGCGTTGTCATTGTTGTCATTGTTGCAAGCTGCATGCACGTCGACACGCATAAGGACATGCATGTACATATGTATATGGACATGGATAGGTGCAAGGACAACAAGGACAACAAGGAGCTGGGAGACGAGGTCATGGAAGCACTTTGGGTCTCACTTGTGCCTCAAACACTTTCAAGTTGTTGTTGCTGTTGTTGTTGCTCGCAATTGTTTTTCAGTCTTTTGACACAATGTTCGTCAGTTCAGCTCAGTTTTATTGATTCTGATTCTGATTTTGATCCCTTTTCGTGTCACACACTCTCGTGAGTGTCGTGAGCAGTTGACCCATAAATACACGGCCACGAATCTCAATCAAAGCTCGCTCCTGTGCGCACTCGAATTCGTATTCGTATTCGTAATTGCATTTGTATTCGAATTTGTATTTGCATTTCTTTTTACACACCAAATACCCAATATATTGGCGAAGAATGGGTAGGACAGACGGATAAAAGCATTGTACTGATTGACAACAATTACGAGCACAATGGGCAGCTCCAAAAAATTGTTTAACACATATGAGTGTACAAATTAGAGACATGCCTAAATATATTCATTACTAAAAACAATCAAAACGAAACTTCTGGGATGGGACATAGCGTAGGTTGTATGTATAGCTCAATACATTTTTTTGCATACTAGAATTTTTTGGTGCACATCGAAATTTTGAATAACGATACAAAAACCGTTTTTTCGTACTTGCACTCACTCATGCGTCCATAGCTTCGTCAAATATCCACCGATTTTCATTTTCTTACCAGTTTTAGATAGAAGAAACTTAGGTCTTTAAACGTGCCATACATGACTTAACAGGTTTCCTATATTGGAGTATTTGATAGGTAAACTAATTTTTTGTTGGTTTTTTTACAACTTTTTTGACTTTGGTGATGTTTTCGAACACTATTTTGGTATAAACCCGTTATACTTGTTTTATTATTTGAAAAGAATACTTTTTTACGAGTAAAACGTGAGTCCATTTTCTAAAATCGGTCAATAATTAGCAAAGTTATAAAAGAGTTTTCAAAACGAAATTGCTCAATATTCGCTCCATTATAGCACCTAAAAGTATGCAACTATTTTCCGTTCGCATATTGCGTAGTTAACAAAGCGCAGTTTTTGACATGCCTTTTTTCCTAAGAGTTTGAATAGCTCAATTAAATATTATTCGATTTTAATAAACTAAAAAGCAGAAGACGTAAAATAAAATGTGTTTTGAAACTACATACCAAAAAGTAGTTGCTTTCTACAAATTTAACTTATTAATTTACGTTCAAAGTTGGGTAATGTCGCAAAAAACTGAAAAAATGCATATATTTTTAAATGTAGCTCCCTCAATATTTATCCGATATTGCAGTGTAATACACCGTTAAAAAGGTGTTACTTTCAAAATTCGATGTGCAACAAAAAATTCTAGTATGCCACAAAATTCTATTTATCTACAACCTACGCTATGTCGCATCCCAGAAGCTTTTGGACTGTCACACAGTGTTATCCTTTTTTTTACCCACTCCTATTTTTATGAAGTGACTTTGAAGTAATGTTGTTATACTTTTTTTTGTTTAAGCCCTGGAGGCGCATTCAACTTAATTTTTAAAAAGCCAACTGAATATTAATTTAAATATGTTTATTGAAATTTGTATCACAGATTTCTTTTTTTAGTGCGTTTATCATATAATTAACCTGCAGATGTACGCGGTATCTCTCGGTCTTCTCAGTTGACTCGACTAATTTTATTTTTTGTGGCAAAAAGATAGTTCCTTTTTTGGTTTTAGTTATTGCACTTCTTTCCACAATGTTTTTGCAACAGCAACAAAAGCAACAGCAACAGCAACAACAACAACAACGACTGCCCTTGTCTCTCTCTCTCTCTCTCTCTCTCTCTCTTCCTTTCCTCCTATCCCTACTGTCCTATCCCCAATTCTATCCCTTTATATGCGACAATTGGTTGCGGATAGCCAAACAAATTTTCAATCCATTTGCCGCATTTGCCATTTGGCATTTGGCATTTGCTATTTGAAATTTGGAATTCGTGTTTGCGGTTTGCGTTCAATTTAATTGCCATGCGTTTCTTAATGGATTTAAGCTGTTCCAGCTGTCATTTGCACGGCGATAAAGGGTGCTATCAGAGCCGCCCCCACAGGAGCAACAATCAATTACAGTCTGGAGCACACTCTCTGCAATTATTCTGTCGATGATCGACAGATTCAAATTATATCAATGACATTGTATTATAAATTTAATTGTCAAAGTCATGAAGAAAAATGTAAAGTTGCAATTAATTAAATACGACAAAGAGACCTCAAGTTGTGTATAAGATGTATGTGCTCGTGTGTGTTCAGGGGTTTGTGAGAGCCAAGTTTAAACATAATTGTAGTTAATGAATTGGGCACAGTTTGCGCTTTTGTTGTTTAAGCCACAGAACTTGCGAATCAATGTTTAAAGGACCTCTTTCTATGCATGTGAGGTGTGTGTGTGTGCTTGTGTGTGTGTGTGTGTGTGGGCATTGTAAATCATAAGCACACACTCACGTACACACACGAAGACACACACACGCACACATATGTATATTCATATAATAGGATTCATGCACACGCTTCAATTTGCCGCTCATGCAGCGTCTGATTATGAAAATGAAATATTTGCATTGAAGTGCACACAGATACAAACTACTACAGTTACAGTTACTAAGCACACACAATTGCAAACTGGCAGCTGTTGTATGCGTAACAATACAACAAGCTCATTTGCAAAATGATCATCATCATCATCATCATCATCATCTTCTTTAGCATACTCGTAATCACCATCAACATCGTCTAAATAGCATCACACGCACTGCAAAAACGGAAACGGAAACGTTGAAAAAGCAATTGGCAAATGGCAAATGGCAACGTTGACGTCGACAGCGACGCCGACGTCGACATTGGCTAAACAGTTGCAATTTATTGGCAGCTGCAATTAGTTGGCCGTACTTCCGCAATGGGCAAGGGAAATGGGAAATGGCAAACTTCATGCTTCATGCCAATTATGTTGCAAGTTGAGCATTAAAATTATGACATTACCCAAAGCTAAGTACGTGGCACAACGGTACACAGAACAAAAAATAAATTCTCAAACTTAAGTCTAAAATTCTTGATTTTAGCATGTATCTTTCAAGTGTGCATTTAGTATAGTATGGTTAAAATATCACAATATTCTAATAAAATGGCCTAAAACATTTCATTTAATTGATGATGCCAAAATATTTGCGAAAAAGAAATTAAAAAATTGTATTGGAATCAAGTTTTTCGTACTTTATTTAAGAAATTCCTATATTGATTGTTTTTTTTTCCCAGAATCTATAATTTTTTTCAGTGCACCTACCACGTTGGGCTGCACAGCAGCAACACTGTTGCAAAATACGTTTTTTATTCGAAAGTTTCATTGAGAAAAACACTAAAAAATAAACGAAAATAATTTTGTTATTTATTTTAAGTTAGTTAAGTTAGTAAGTTTGGTTTGAGTCTTGTTTTTAAATATTGTAATAATACTGTAAGCCGCAATTACAAGTATTTTAATCATTTCACCATTTAAACTAGGTATTTTGTTGTTCAGATAACTAAATTTTGCAGCTGTTTCAGATGATTAGCATTTAAAGCAAATGAAGTGTCACTCAAGTCAGAAAATAATTGAAATTAGTGGAATAGAGAAATCCTAATTAAAGATTATATATTTTTAAATAACACTGGCAAATATTGAGCTGATGAGTAGCACAAATATTATAAGCATGCTTAAATTAGTTGAACTCAGTCATATAATTATTATGAGCTTCACTGATAATCAGTCAACGCAGTAGGTCATTATCTGGTCGACAATAACATTAGTAAATATGAACGTCACATAATCGCATATAAACAAAAACAATCTTGTCAGAAATCAATTCCTAAACCATTGTTTAAGACACTTTAGATATGATATTTTATTATTTAATAGCACAATTCAACATTTTTTTATTATTGGACTTAAAGTAAGCGGCTTTATCGTTCTATTAAGATAAATAAGTATATTATTTAGAAGTGTGTTCCACAAATCCCTAAGGATTTGAATTGAAATGGCTTTTGAAAACAATTAAAATACATTTGGGGGTTTCAGAAATGTTATTATAGTTATTGTTTTAAAATTCAACAAAAATAATTATTAGAAAATTTTGTTACACACCAAATAAATGCTTTTGAATTGGTTTTCATGCCATTTTATTTAATTTGAAAACGAACTAAATTATTGAGTCATATCGGATTGCGCATTTTACACAATAGTGCTAAAACTAAACATTTTAAAATATTTAGTTCACACAAGCAACGGTTGCGTCTAATTTTCAGCAAACTATTTTAAATAGAAGTTAAAACAAGTAAAATCTTGAGCTGTAATTTTTTAACACGGAAATATGGTTTCAGGCAAATTGACAACTAATTCTGAAATGTTAGAGATTTGTCGAACATGTCTATTAATATCTGGAGTTGTTGCTGGCAGTTGCCTAAAATAATTTTTTTTTTCTTTTTTTTTGTGGGCAACAATTCATTTGGCCTGCACCACTTGCACCACTTGCACCACTGAACACTGAACATCGGGCTGTGGCTCTGCTGTGATTAATGCAAATTTGCGCTTTTCTGTGAAATGCAAGTGCACTAATTGCTGGCAACTAGTTAAAGCGTCTACACCCGATCCGTTCACAAGAAATCTCTCCCCTTCCTCCCCCTCCTCGCCTCACCCTCTCCACTACCCACTGGGCATGCTTTGTATGTATTGCCACGCCCACAGCAACATCAAGAACAGAGAACAGCAGCAACAATTAATTGCCATCATTTTTTAGAATCCTTTCATGCGCTTCATTTCAGTTCTTCCCGTTTCCCTTCCCCTTTCCACAGAATTTTCGGCTACCCTTCGTTACTTTTGCCTTTCGTCTTTCATCTCGAGACGCAGTTAGCTGTAATTCTCTGTATTATTTCTACCCAAAATTCTTTGTGTAATGCACCCTATGTTCCCTAGCACATGCCATGCCACGCCCCTTTGGTCTACGCCTCCCGTTGCCGTGTTGTTTATTGCGCTGCAACTTCCGTTACAAACGAAGATAAATTGTTAGCTTTTTTTTTGCTGTTGTTATAGTTGTAGTTGTAGTTGTTGTGTTTTTGTTTTCGTTTGTTTGTTGCGTTTTTCTATTTGAGTTTTACCAGCAGCTGTTGCTACCAAAAAACTTCACCTCGATTTCAACTGCACAGTGTGTCAACAGCACGACATAAACTCATCAAATAGTTATTTACAGCTGGCAATCAATTAAATTATTTGCTTTAATACATAATTAGCCCTTGGGCTTAACGGCTTTTATCAGCCGACAATTGAAAATGATTTATGAAACCAAAACTGAATCCGAAGTAAATACACACTATAGACACATGTACATATAATCTCGGAGTAGCTCGGAAAAAATTATTGTTATCGTTGTGCTTAATCAAGTTCATAGTCTGAGGTCACCGCTTATTGATTGCGTTGCAAGTAATCCGATGGACTTGAATCGGATTTAACTGCATGCTTTCATCTATTATATGTATGTATGTAAATCAGCGGTGGGCACTCAATGGCTCCGGGAGCCAGCGGCTGCTAACGAATTCAGATTTCGTGCCCACCGCTGATGTAAATTTATTGGGATCTACAATTCCACTTTTATTTATTTGTCGGGTCAATATGCAACTCAGACAAGGTCATTAAACAATCCGCTTATCAGCAATATTTTAGGTAATGTATTTTATTCACCTAAAATTTTGAATTATGAAAAATGAAACTAAATTAAAATTTACTCAAGCTGTGTAGTATAAATATTAAGTACAATTCAATTAATAAACTAGGGAATCTTATTATACATATATTGTATAAAAAAATACTTATTTAAATGTATTTCATTATAATTTTGGTTATTCCTTCTACACATTTTAAATTAAATATATAGAATATGGAATATAAATACGTGTTGCTTTCAAATACATATAATAGTATTTTATATAGATACATAAATATTTTGGGTAGTATACATATATATATATATATTTAACATCGTACAAGCTAAGTTAAAATTATCTTAATTCAACATTAATTTCCAAAAATCTAACAATATTAGTCAACATTTCTTGGTTCATAAATAATAATATTTTAATTTATTGCAAAAGTAATGTTAAGGCTAAAATGAAGCAAAATGTTAAAATTTAAGACTCTTTTTTTTAAATTTTATTTTAACAACTTTAAAATAATAACAAAAGTTTTTTAGATGTAAGAATACATTTTATTAAAATATTTACTTTTATTAATTTATAATTATAATAATTTAAAAATTGATGACAAATGTTTTACTTGACTTGAAAAGTTAACTTAATTTACTGAGAACTAATGATAAGATTTATCTATACATTTTATTGACTATCTGCCACATGCTACCACTGTGCCTATTTCCTAGGAATGTTGCAACTATTTCCGCTTTTGGCGATTTATGCGAGAATCCCCATCAGCTTCAGTTGAGTCCAAGTCTCCGTTTCAGTCTCCGGCTGAACTCTCAGCAAATGCTCCCTCGTTGTCGTCTCTAAAATTGTAGCTTTGATTAATTGTTTGTTAAACGCAAACAAACATATAAATAATACACACTATGGTATGTTGCTATGAATATGGAGCTGATTTGGAGCTGAAAAACTACGTTAATCTCGTGCAATGACCGCAGTGATAATCGCGTATTGGGTCGTCTTACTAACTGTGTCGCTCGCTGATAAGATAAGACTATGAATGTGTGGCCATGTCTGTGCTCATGTCGTTATCGTAGTCGTTGTCGTTGTCGGCAGCTGTTTCAATCCAATCCAATTCAATCCAATCCAATCCAATCGCAGCTGGCAGTCATGGACACAACGCTGAATGGATCACGTCGCCTGATCGCGTTTTTAATCGCGCTTCTCGGCTGCTGCTCTCTGAGTGGCGCTCAGCTCGCGCTGCCGAAGGATGCGGCGAATATCAAAGACCTGAACGAACTGGGTGCACACTATCTGCCGGCGGGATATGCCCAATCGAACATCACCTACGCGGACTTCCAACGCCTCCTGAAGCAGAAATGCGAGAAGGCGAATGCGGCGCTGCCCGAGGGCGAAGTCGATGCGGCCAAGTTGAGTTCCAACATTGAAAAGGCGGCAATGCAGCTGATGCAGTGCGTCGGGGGACTAATCAACATCACAACGGTGCTGGACGAGGTGGAGCAGGCGAAGCCCAAAGGTGATCTCGATGTGGTCTTTGAGAAATACTGCCTGCGTCTGCCCAATATGACCAGCTGCCTCACAGAGTTCAACTCGGCGCTGTTGCCCTGCATGACGCGGGAGGAGCGCAATCACAATGCCATGATGAAGCGCATCATGGGCAAACTTCTGGACTTTGTCTGCTACAAGAACGGCGATCAGATTGCGCTCTTCATTGCCGAACAGGGACCCGAGTGCCTCGAACAGCACAAGGACAATGTTGGCAAGTGCCTGGAAACAACCTTCGGCCACTATCTGCCCAGCACGCTGAATGTGTCCCAGCTGGTTCTGCCCGACCTGGTGCTCGGGCCACGTCAGTGCGTCGAGCTGCACGAGTTTGAGGCATGCGTGCTAAAACACCTGGAGACGTGTGAGAACATCACGCCCAGCAACATTGTCGAGTCCATGTTCCGCTACGTGCGCAGGGAGTCCGACTGCCAGCAGACCATCAACCGAGAGGCCAGAGATCACTCCCAGGCACTCCTTAGAGCCGGAGCTGCCTCCCCATTTAGCTGGAGTTCAGTGACAGCAGCGGCGATCTCCTTGCCCCTAGCATTAGTACTCCGCTCGGTTTAGTATTTAATCTACATTTATACCCTAAAGAAATACCCACAGACACACACGCGCACATACAAACACATTACGCAACTGCAAATCATTTTTTTTTTCTATTTTTTTGTATACTTTTTTTTTATAAAAAATGATTAATAAATAATTGAAATTATAAAACTTTCAACTTGCTTGAAAAATGTTCTCTTTGAATTCAAATCCAAATTCATATTTAAATACAAATTGTGGATCGAGTTCTACATCGATATGTGAAAATCGTCAAAACAAAAATAGAATTGTTGACGATTTGTTGAATCGCTTACGCAAAATATCAAGTCGATTTTTGTATACAATTTTACATTAGAAATTCAAGCAGACTCTTTTAATTAAAATTAAATTTAATTTATCAAAGCTGAACGAATTTTCAATCAAAACATTTGATTAATTATGGTATTATATTATCTGTGCATTTATTTGATACAAAAATATTAATTCGCTGCTTTCGATATCGCTCATTTTTGAGTTAGTGATGCAGAAATTTTCATTATGTAAGATTCTATGTTGTGTAAAAATATCTTTAATGAGAAGAGTATATGTCGTTCTTTCTTTTCCAACGCTCCGACTTTGTTTATTCACAAGAAAGATATATCTCAGTGTTGCTGCATTCGTTGACGAGTAAAGATTCTTTGTGTTTCATTTTGTGATATTATTCGAGAAAAGGTTTTCTTGATTTAAGCTAGACTTGAAAACTTTAAATGCGTTTATCTCGGGATGTAGTTTTTTGAAATATGTCGCTCTTCTATTAAATAAGCGATATGTCTAACACATTTTTGCGAAATAATTTCTAATGTCAAAGCTCTAAGAAAATTATTTTTATCTTGATTCAGAGATCAATTTTTATTAAAACTCCTTCAAAATTCCCAGAGTCTGAACTAAGTATTATTACTTTGTCACAAATTGTGTTTTCTCGTTTTTTTTTTTTGATAACTTTCAAAAAAAAAAATTATCTTTAAAATTTACTTTAAAATTCCCAAATCAAATTTCACAAATTGAATAATAATGTGCATTTTGTAGATAATTATAAAATTGCGCTTTTGGTTTGAAAAACTCATAGCAGTGAAGTTCGCCAGCAGGAGTATTTCATAATTATATTTAATAAAGTCGACGCGGCGTATGCGCAATGTGTCCGTAAGCCGCTTAACGGCTTCGCTTTTATTGCCGGGCAGCAAGCTGAAAGTCCCAAAAGTGTTAAGTTTCAAGCTGCATAAACACGACTCTGAAATATGAACAGCAGTGGCAAAAAGGGGGCAGCATGTGGCATGAAGCACAAGGCACAAGGCAGAAGGCACATTGCAATGTGCTTATCGGCCAGTTAGCAGCCGGGTCAAAATGTCCGTCCGCTGTCCGTTCGCTGGATTGCTGACTGGGCCAGCACCTTATCAGGCACTCGCGTAGCAAAACAATGAGCCTGGATTTTGGGATGATGCTCCTCCTGCTTCTGCAGCTTCTGTTGCAGCTGCTGAGAGCTTGAAAGTTGAAAAGGTTTAGTCAAGGGCAGGGGGCTGAAGAGGAGCTCCAAAGGGAGCTGTGTTATTCTTGCTGGGTATCGGTCTTGGGCCTGGCCTGGTCGTCAGTCTGGCAAGCAAATTGATTTGGCACCCAAGCCAAGATTACCGCAAATGACGTTGTTGTGGTCGGTCTTCTGCCCCGTCTCAACTCGTAAATCATAAAAAATTGCGTATAAATCTAAGCGGAAACAGCACAAAATGCGAGACGGCGAGAAAAAGCGCAACTGTCATCGTTTCCACAGACAGTACAGGACACAAAGGACTTGCGGCACAGAAAAGTTCAATACTCGTCGCTGGACGGTGAGAATGAGGTTGAGATTGAGGATGAGGATGAGTTTGAGTTTTAGTTGGAGGATGCGGATGACGATGACATCTTAGGGCGACATTGGGCAACTGGCGATGCGTGAAATGAATAGAGTTTTACTTGGTTTAGCTGAGTTTATGCACGCACTTTTTCTCATTTCTCAAGGATGGTATTAAATGGAATGTGATGATATGGAATAGAATGGAATGGAATGGAATGGGATCAAATGGTAGGGACAGTTTTTATGATTATGCAATAGATCCAAACTCGATGAGTGCTTATGAATGCTGGAGGACAGGTGAGCAAGTCAAGTGACCTTCGAGCAAAGAGAATTCGAAATTTTATAGTAGATGAGAAAGTTGTCCCTTAATGAAGAATTCATTTATTCTTGATCGATGACAGCTGACTGATGTGGTTTGAACAAAAAGATCTGTAAAATGATTGAAGAAGGTAACTATGGAATGTTAGAAACGAGGAAGATTTCAATTGAACATTTCATTAATGATTTGTGTATGTAAAAAGTTTTCTTACAATAAAATCTGATATCTGTCGGTAGCAAAAGCAACAAGAAAATAGTGTTGGTAAATGAATAATAACTTTATCATACCAAAAAAGTTCAACAATATTGGCTAACAGACGGTTTGAATCAATTTGACCAGCTGCTAATCGAATGATTTGAGTTTTTACTTGACGAGTATTCATAATCATTCATACTCATTCAATGAGCTGAAAGAAAGGGAAAATGGCAATGGAAAGTGCCAGTGAGAGAGAGAAGGAGGGAGAGTGGGAGGGAGGGAGGGAGGGAGGGAGGGAGAGTGTCAGCAATCAGAAATCGCAATCAGTACAGTTCCGGGGCCAAGTTGCAGCTGTTGGCTCAGTTAGTTGCTGAGTTGGTTAGTTAGTTAGTTGGTTAGTTAGTCAACTGTTTGGAGCCAAGCTAACAAGTCATAAATGTTACAAACTTAATTAGGCTTGCAGACTGTTTGGACTTCTATTGCAGCACTGTAAATACTTTGGGCCAGTTGCAAGTTGCCAGTTGAAATAACCCATTGGCAGTGGCAGTGGCATAAAGGATGTAAAGAGAAACGGGTAACTGGTAACGGGTGCTGGCACTTTATTATTGATGTGAAAAATGCGGAAAATGAATGCGTTTCCGGTACTTTTCGCGAGTTGGCAGCTAAATTGCTGCGGCCATGAATCATTCGACTTTGCCTTAAACTTCAGCTGCAACTGCAACTGCAACTTCAGCTTCAGCTTCAACTTGGCATTCCGCATTCGCCGAGCAGACAAACTTTGTACGTGCCACGCGAGCAGCTGAGCATTGAGTGTTGATAGGGGATAGAGACTAAAGAGGGGAATTTTAGAGTTGTCTCAAAACTTGGCTGGCCAAATAATTGCACGTCATTGGCCAAATTATTGGCTCTACATGGGGATTGGGGGCCTTAAAAAATGTTAAGGCTTAAAGTGAGTGTCCAAAGAATGAGATGAAAAGACAAGAACTGCAAATGCGAAACTCTTATATGTGAATCGCGAGGCTCAAATTGAAATGTAAAAATTATATTTAAAATTAATTCCTTGTAAGTTAATTAATAATATTAATTTAATAAAGAGCAGCATTTTAAATTTGATTCGAAAACGTTTTATTTTTCTTCTAAAAAATAATTTTGATTTGTTAAGTTTTCATCATTTTGCCACCACTGTTGGGCCTCTTATTCTAATTTAAAATTTTATTAATTTAATGCAAATACTTTTTTTCTTTCAGCAAAGAAATCTCAAGCTTTAAAATTTCATCAACTGATCAAGTCAAAGTGAACTGAATTGAATTCTAAAATCAATTTGATTAACCCAATTTGTTGTCCAAAGCTAATTAGCTGGTATTGTGGCTCAGTGGCTAGAGTCTCCGACCTGCCACAATTATTACTCTCAGTTGGAAAAACTGAGGTTCGATTCCCACAAAAAAGCCAAGTTGAAAACTTGTCAAAAATGAAGTAATTAATTCGCTAAAGTTAAATAGATATAAAATTCAGTGATTGTTCAAAAGCTTTCATAGGTTCCTTACACATTAGTAGTCTTTAGTAGGCATTTCTAGCTATATGGGTATATTCGAAATTCTCCAAGTAACTCTCCTTTGCTCTAGTAGTTATATGTTGCATTGCCAAATGTAATTAAATATTTCAATTTGGCTGCGAAAGCTGCTGCAATCTAACTCTAATTGTGCCCGCATTACAGAAGCGAGAGATGCAAGTGTTGCAAGGAAGCAGAAATCAGGGAACTGAGAGGGGGAATGCCACCAACTGGGGACCTAACGGATGGCACCTGGGGCACCTGGGGCATCTGAGGGTGTCTGCGCTGTCTGCTGTCCCACGCTTCAACGCTCATTTGCAAATGTTTGTCTACGTGTGCGGTGTGAAAAGCGCGACGCACTGACTGCCTCAAAACGTTTGTCTGTCTGCGTATGTATCTGTATCAGTATCTGTGTGAGTGTGTATCTATGTGAGTGTATGTCTGCGTCTGTGTCTCTGCTTGTGTTTGTCTGTGGTTGAGGAAAAGAGAATGATCCACCCGCTGGTTAATTGCTGTGAATTCAGTGCAACTTGCAGATTGACAGTTTCTTAACATTTTATTGCAAATCTTATGTCTGTCGCTGCTGTCTAAGTATTTCTAATTGCCGAGTCTAATTGTTATCGAATCATTTGCTGTTGATTACAACTGATTGTGATATTTAATCCAAATCAGTTGCTAATTATACAGTAGCTACATATACAATAAAAAACCTTTCGACCGTGTGATAAGTTATCAATGGACTTTCAGAATGTGCTCCAAATCATGATGAAACATAATGTATACGTATTTATTGAAGTCAAATTAAACCGAAAAACATAAATGAATGTTTAAATACTTCTAAGAGGTAAGATTCATTCTCATTTCTAGAGAGCTCTTTTGGCTATTACTTGTACTGAGGGATATCTAGATAAATACGACTACTTGTGCGCTAAGTCGACATTTAACTAAAAGTTGCAAGTTTTGTATAAACAAAGTTTTGAATAAATTTTCATAGTGGCTGGTTCTCATCCCGGGCCCAAAATGTTATCGGTTATCGAATCGATTATCCGTCATTTTCTTTTTTGCAGTGTACGTCACAAATATGTACTGGATAAATTAAAATGATTAAGCAAATGATGTTCATCGATAAATTAAAAAATCAAAATAAAAACATATATATATACTTAACAATATTACAATGAAAGCCATTTCAATTATTTATTATCGTTTGGTTATCGATTGATACCCATTAATCGATTTCTTATCGATTGCTTAGATTCTTTATAGTTCCCTATCGAAGCGCACGCATAAAATCTTTACAATATGATATCAACCAGGACAAAAGCAGCATCCAACAGTCGCTTCAATTTCAATCAATGTTGTTATCGGTTTTTCGCCTTTGGTCAGTTCGCTAATGTAAAAGAATCGATTCTGTATCTCGGACCGTGGGTATCACATATCCCTTGCCTCGACTTATCGGACGTCTCGCGCTGCACGTCTTTTCAACTGCACTTCAACTTTGTTACACTTTAAAAACACACACATGTGTGTGTGTGTGTGTTCATGTGAAACGACATGCGTGTACATGTTGGTTTTACGCATGAATGTCTGTGTATGCGTGTGTATATGTATGTGTATACACTTTTGTGGTGCTTCTGTGCATGTGTTTGTTTGTGGGTGTGGGTGTGTGTGTGTACTTGTGTGCGTGTGGCTTTATTTGGCATCCACAAAGTACGTATACTTTGGGGTCTAATTTGCGGTTGCTGGCGCAGCTCAATTTACAAGTGAGAAATTAAGATGTCGACAAAACTTTTGCCCAAACACCTCAACAGCATCACACCCACACACACGCACACACACACATAAACAGGCACACACGCCCTAACAGACGCACACTCGACTTTTGGATAGCGGCTTTGAGTGGAGCATAAAAACCGCAAAGTCTCAGCTTGCCACAAAGTCTGAGTGTTATTGCCACAGCAACCAATGCACTTTGCAACTTTTTCAGCTCTTTTTTTCCACTTCCCGCGTTCAGAAAAAATGCAAACGCAGTGGTCAGTTGTAACAGAAAGCCATGTGCTAAAACATATGTAGATTTAATTGCTTAAAGCACAGTGCTTAGAAAAGAATTCTTTATATAAAGTTCCGTTGCGACTAAAATTAAGGTATGCAATCTATAATTAACAGCAACCAAAATCCAATTTTAGCATAGTAATTGCACATACATATTCCATGCCACACAGCATAATTATTGTTAATTAGCATTAATTATGTTTCACAAATTAATTACCACAGCAGAGGACATTTTAATTGCAGTTATTTTTACATATTTGTTCGTATTATGTATATCTCGTTGCTCCTAAAAGAATGCAACATTTTTTGCAAATTGCAAAGATTCCCAAAGTGTTGCATACTTTCCATACATTTACAATTGTGAATAAATTTAAGTCATTTATTGCAATTAATAAATTTTTTTAGGTGAACTTTCGCTTATAAATTAAGTAATTTTCGAATCTAATTAAGCTTCCTTGTATTTTCTGGGCTTAGCAAAATAAAATTTCTTTTTTTAACATTCAGCTTGTGTCATTTTCTAGCTGCTTTAAATTTGATTAAAACTGCATTTCAAAACTGCGGTCTGTCAATTTGGCACACAGATGGATCCTAAGGCAAGTAATAGTGCGAGTATTCGACTAGCATATACCCTAATCGCTACTGTCAAATACATATAATTCATTCGATACTCTTGGCCTTAGTTGTGCCCCTGAAAAGTATATAATATAAATGTGAGGTCATCGTCGTTGGGTAAGAATGGCTTGTCTAATTGGGCATAGACATTTGACGAGCTGTCATATGTGACGTATACGCAATGTCAGCCATTTTTCCATAAATTGCCAAAATGTTCAACGGGATCGTGATACTGTTGTTGTCGATATTTTTGCTGTAGTTTCTTTTTTCATTATTTTATTATTTTGTAGTTTCTGTGGTTTTTTGTTCGATGCAAACTTTATTAATTGCGACAGTGAAGTTCGCAGCTGCAAGCGTCCCTAATCCAATCCCCAACAACCCTGGAAACTATTTAAACGCGCGATGTTTAATTTTTCCTTTCATACCCTGTATTTTTGTTTATGGTTCAAAGGGGTATTGCCACCTGCCAATTATACATATCCTTCTATAATATTCTCTACACGTATAGAAGCCTGACTATATATGGGTATTTCCAGGATCAAGAACGCGGCATTTGTACTTCTTTCAATTAAAAAATAAATAGCAAAAGTTGACATTTTAAAAAATGATTTCTAACGGGCTTAATGCATTTTATCAACACTATTTTTATTATAAGAGACAAGCTTTGAAGACTTGTCGTTTTCGAATTAATTATACAAAACAATGCATCGCAAACGCGACGAAAAATGGAAGTCATGTTTGACTTCATCTTGACAAATGCAAAAATCTGCGAAATGTGGCGAGTAATTTGGAAGATAATACTCATAAACAATAAAATAATGTAGTTTTCCATTTTAGAAATAATTTTGATATGATACTATCGTTTCATTTATTTTTCAAATTTTATGAGTAATTTGTAACGCGACATCGCGAACGTGACAAGATTTTTCCAAGAATTTGTTCATTAAATTTTATTTTATATATCGTAAACAGTTCGAAGAACTCCTTTTTAATTAAACTTTCAATATATGTCTATGAAATAAAATGGTTCATGCTACAATTTTTCTGTCCCTTTTGGAAGTAAATTTTTCAGAAAATGGGCAAAAATATAGAAAAAGTGAATTTATTCCAACATAGGATCTATATGTTCATCCTATTGAGTTTCTTCTAGCGTAAATTGCTTAAATAAATAACTTGAATACATTTTTGGAAGAAAATTTCAAGAACTGTGAGTTTTGATCAAAATTACGTTTTTGGGCGCGGTGGTTCTTATTCTGGAAATGCCCATGTATGATTTAGGGTTTAGAAAATATTTAATTTATTAAAATTTAAACATTTAAGAGTTCAGTAAAAAGATGAGTTAAATTTTATTGGGACTAAAATTTTCACATTTATAACAGGGTATTGCTTAGTTGAACATTTATAATAATAATACAAGTATTCAAATTTTTTTTTGTGTTTTAAAAAAATGTTAGATTTATTTTTGCATTTTTAATTGAATTCCTCTCACACATGATGCTGTGCTGTTGGCCGTTGTTGCTGTTATTGTTGTTTTTGTGTATGTACTTGTTGTTGCCGTTGTTGTTTTTGTGGTTTTTTGGTCAGCAGTCAACGAACTTTTCTAATTATTTGCGCGCTAAGCATAAAAGTTGACAGCTTTTAACCATGTGCTGGTAAATTTGCATAGTTTGCAGCTGACATTCAGTTGAAAGGATAAGAATCTGGAGAAGAGAGAGAGAGAGTGCAGTGGAGTGAGAAGGGGCAGAGAAGCAAAGAGGTACTACAAAAACTAAGGACGTGTCTGCTTAAAAATACATATTTTAAATATTTGCTCACAATTGTATGTTTGACTTTTGACCCATTGATTTCTGACCCAAAAAGTAAAGATATTCTTAAATTCCTGCAGTCTCTTTTTCACATGTCAAGTGTCAGTTGATGTGTGTGTGTGTGTGTGTGTGTGTGTGCATGTATGAGTATGTATTGTGGCCAATTAAATCATAAAGCATTGAATGCATCAATCGAATATTCAGACCAAAGCACTGGCATTTCGAGCACAATGAGATGTAAATTGTGGTAAAGTTTATTGCATAACATTGAAAATCATTAGTAATCATTGAAAACATTGGTTATCATTTCCAATCGAAACTTGAACCGATAAAATTTTAATTGTCATAATTGTCGATTCAGTGACAGCTGTAAAAGCCGTCAATTTCCCCATCTACCTTCCTCCCTTTCCCCACTGAATTCAATTTGTGGGGGTGTGTGTGTGTGTGGCAACCGAGACAAAGCCGGGCTACAAAAGTTTACACTCTCTGTCCTTGTCTGTCTCTATGTCAGTCTGTCTGATTGTGTGGGTATGTGTGTATGACATGGGACACGTGAAACGTGTAGCATTTCATTTGTTTGCATTTGTATCAAATATGGAAAACACAATAAATGTAGAGCAAATGGATCTGTGCTGGGCTTGCTTTGTCTGTTGTCTGTTGTCGGAGTCAGAATTTGGTACAAATTGAGCCAAATACAGAGGCCAAGACTAAATCGTTTTGACCAGTTGAGAATAGTCAGCCATAGTAATATAATAATAATTGAAATATATTATAGATCATATATGTATTATAGATTTACATAAATTTTGGTTACATTCAGTCGAGAGTTTTCTCTATACTAAAGTAAGCTATAAGTGTGCTTCCAAAAAATATAGCAATCTTATTTTACATTAGAGTGCATCGATTTTTTTCACAAGAAATGGTAACCCATTTTCATAATCTATGGTAAGTTCTAAGATGTTTTCACGAAGAAACCATAGTTCTAAAACGAAGTCCTGTTCCGCGCTTTTTAAGTAGAAAAAATCATTTTTTCGAACTTAAATATCTTGGGTCTTTATAGTCCGATCCTGACAAATTTTATGTCAATATTCTTGTTAGGACCAGGACTTTTAAATACCTACAGAACCAAAGGACGAAATGTCCTTTAAGCATAGTTTTCAACCTTGGAACGACGATTTCGCGATTCGTGTCTATCCTTAAAAATTTGTCATAATTTAAGCTATTTTTTGGACCAACAATTCATTTTGTTCCTTGATCCCGTATTTTTTATTTACAGAAAATGTTAAACATATTTTAATACAATTTTTATACAATTTTAATAAAATACGTGTTACATTTTCTGTTAACAAAAATACAAGTTCAAGGAAAAAAAAAATTGTTGGTCCAAAAAATAGCTTAAATTCTGACTAATTTTTAACGATAGAGACGAATCGCAAAGTAGTCATTCCAAGGATTAAAACTATGCTTAAAGGACATTTCGTCCTTTGGTTCTGAGGAATTTTAAAAGTCCTGGTCCTAACAAGAGTATTGACACAAAGTTTGTCAGGATCGGACCATAAACACCCGAGATATAAATTAAACAAAAAATGAATTTTTCAACTTAAAAAGCGCGGACCAGGACTTTATTTTAGAACTATGGTTTCTTCGTAAAAACATCTTAGAATTCACCATAGATTACGAAAATGGGTTACCATTTTTTCATTTTTTCGCGCCCATACAATTCGATGCACGCTATTCTACATATTTACGAAAAATATGAGTCTTCGGGCAGTTTTTTCAATGTACATATAAGTTTTATATAACAAATAATTTCAAATTTGACATTCATTTATATTTAGACAAAAAAACCGGCCCTTATTCTTATTATATTTTATAAATAATAAGCCTACCTTTATTCGTCATATTCCGAAACGTCAAATCTTGAATTGCTCATTAAAAATTGGTTGATTTAACCTTAGAAACATGGGAAAATTGTTTTTTTTTTAGCCCTGACATGAAACCGAATATGGCACCATCGATTAATTGAGTATTATTTACAACCTGAGAGCCATGCTACGGGGTTTCCACTCAACTGCCCAATTCCCGTTCCACTTTTCCAACTTGCAGCATTTCTACCAGAATTTAGCAAGAAAATAAACCAAACTGGGTATCCGAACAAAAATGAAGTTGCAATTCTTAAACTAACATCAGAGCAGAAAGAAAAAGTGGTAAAACTTTCCAATAGTTGCAATTCAATGCAACATTTCTGCCCGTTCTACTATATTTCCCATTTCTATTTCTATGCGTTGCTGGAGGAGAATATTCTACGGTCTTGTTCTATGGTAAGTGTTGACAGTTAGTTGAGCTCGAGTTGTTGCTCAATTGCGCTGTATATAATTAACAAAGAAAAATTAAAGCATCGTTTTAATGCCTGCCATCCGCAAATTTAAAACTTTCGAAAACCTTTGCTTTTGTGCGATTTTAAGGAAATGAGTTTTAAATTGATGAATTAAAAAACAGAATTTTAACAAATTTTCAGATAATTAAAGCTTTATTATTTACTTTATTATTGCAATGGGGAAATCTGCACTGCGACCCTTTGGGATACACATACTCATTACATGGTAAATTTATGCCAGAATGTCTTTCAGTATGGAATATATAGACATGATAATGGGTTGGACTTGTTCTATTCTGCTATAACTTACGCATTTAACTCAAAACTACCTTCTACCATTCACTTCAAATAGTCCGTTCATTAGTTCAGTTCAGTCTAGTTTTGTTCGAACCACCAACCAAATGGAGCCATTAGAACTACAACTACAATCAGCACTTAGCCGCCCTTTGAATATCTTCGAAACCAAAAATCGAATCGATTGCTGAAGAACGAGAAAGGGTCAGAGAACAGTTTGTTGATGTCGTTTCATTTCTTTGTCCTCACGAGTGCGATGAACACTTGCTGTTTTTTTAGACTTTGTCTTATTTTAATTGCTTTTCAGTGTCGCTGCGGTCGTTGGGTTGTCACGTTCCCTCACCTCATCGGGCCATTTGCAGTACTTGAATGGCATTATCTGGCGGAATAATTGCGATAGGGATGGAAAGCGAAGCGAAGGGAAGAGAGAGAGAGAAGGGCAAAGGCAAATGTCCTTCATTGTCCTCATTGCGAGCCAAACAGTTTGCAATTGAGTTTCGACTTTACAAATGAAAAATGAAGATTGCCGCTTTTCATATGTCCGCACATACGTACACAGAAAGAAAATCCCGAAGCTTCAGGATAAGATCAATCCGATCTAAAGTTCGGTTATCCTCGATTTTCTTAACTTGAGAACAAAATACTTGATACTAATCAGGGACTGCAAAGAAGAGTTATGAATGCCAATTTCAACTTAAAATATCAATGTGAAGGAAATATGGTACAGTAAAATGGTAAACACCAAAATTCCTATTTCAATCGGAATCATCGATATCAGCCAAAAACTTCTATTTTCAATTTATAGGATATAAATCAAATTTAATTCTTATTTTTAATTCTTGTTTAAAAATTAAAAAAAAATCTTTAAAATTCATTTTTTTAATAAAAGTTGTAAAATAAATCTTATTTATGATTTTTTAAATAAAAGTTATTCCGTCATTTTTATTTAAAAATCAAAAAATAAAAGTTAAGCTGAATATCTTTTGAACCAAGTGCTGTATTGCCAAAATTTAACATTATTCTTGATCTATGACTCGAGACCTTTCATCACATGTTCTTCAAGGATGAATTCTAAGGATCCACCTTTTTCTATTATATTTCATTTTGTCTTCTATATTCTGTTGTGGTGTATGAAGTAATTATTGGCACATAAAATACCAATTGATACTTAAAATATCAAAAATATACTGTAAATCATAAAAGTATACCAAAAAGTACCATCACCTTAACTTTTTTGACATCTTTTGATTTTTTGAATAAAAGTTGCGGAATAACTCTTATTTGTAACTTTTATTTTAATAATCAAAAATAATTCTTATTTATATTTATAATAATTCTTATTTTTACAGAAAAAATCGGGATTAAGAGTTATTTTACAACTTTTATTTAAAAATTGAACTTTAACGATTATTTTTGACTTTTTAAATAAAAATTAAAAGCAATTGTTATATCGTAACTTTAAAATAAAAATTTAAAATTAATTGTTGATTTGCAAATTTTATTTTAAAACTTATAAAAGTTGCCGTCCCTGATTTAAATATCATTGTTTAATTTCTTCTCTGAAAATATTTTTATTAGCGCGGCTCTATAAGAATTTTTTCAGTGACATTTGATTTTTAGGCTTTTTTTTTGACTATTTGAATACTGAATGGTTGAGTTGAGTGGTGATAATTGAATAATAACATCCTGAATCCATGCATAAAAAATACATGCGAAAATCAAGAATTTTAAACTTGAATTTTAGAACAATTTATTTTTCTGTGCACATATACTATGTAATTTAAATGAAACACACACTCACAGAAGGACACACACAACAGCACTTACACACACACACATGGGTTTTTAATAAGGAAAATGCATTTGTGCTGCAAACTTGGCCAAAGAAGTACGCCCGCCACTTGCTACTGACTGACTGACTGACTGACTGACTGACTGTCTGTCTCTTTTCCTCTACTCTCACTCTCACTCTTTCTCTGTCTATCTGTGTGCTGTGGCATTTGGCAAAGGCAAATAGCTTGAAAGGAAATAACTCACAAAAATACACGTAGCTCAAGTGCAGCGTTGACACCTAAGCAGCTGGCAAGGAAACCAGGCAAATACTTTAAACCCGGAGACATAAACAGAGCGAGACAGACACAGAGAGACAGAGAGGGAGAGAGAAAAAAAGAGAGAGAGCTGTGTAGAGTTAAGGGGATCGGAAGAGAAATTGAAACGGAGACTTTGAGAAGAGCACAAGAAGTGAACTGAAGAACTTTTTACCATGCAATTTGTATTTGTGTGTGTGGCACTTGAGAATGGGCGAGTTGTCTCGGTTGTCTCCCCTCTAGGGGGGGGGGGCGTGGCTGTTACATGTTGGCTGATGGCATTTAGCAGTTGTTGAAGCCAGGCTGCACTTGGCTTCACTTTGTGCTGCTGACTTTCCTGGGCTGATTTTGAATTGCTTTTAGTTAAATTATGCGCAGAGCAAGTAATGAAAGGAATAGAGGGTGTGAGCGAGAGAGAGATAGAGAGATAGAGAGTTCCGCAAAACACCAGAATTTTGCTTGACAGCAAATGATTTAAATATTTGTCAAGTAGATGGGCAGGTACCAACTGCCACACAGCTAGACAGGTAAATGTTGCGCATACGCCGCGTGTTGCCGCCCACTAACGTCAATTATCAACGTAATTGTTGGCAGACAACAGGAAAGTAACACCCCAGCAACATTAACAAACAACAAACAACAAACGAGCTACAATGCAAACAACAAAGCAAAGCAAAGCAAAAAATGTGTGTGGTAATTAGTTTATAGCCAGCAGTTAGGCAAAACACGGCAAAATGGTAGCACGACATGACATGCAGCGTTGGCAGCGTTGGCAGCACTGGCAGCATTGGCAGCACTGGCTGTGCCACCATTATCATTGTCAGCAACAACCGCAGTAGGGTAAACAAACAACCTAACAAAGTAGCACTAACAACACCCCCGCAAACAACGAGTAGAACAAACAAACAAACAAACAAACAAACAAACAGAGCTTTTTGGCTTACAATCAACACTACAAGTTGATTGAACTTGGCGTGAAAGCAAATGAAAGTCATCTAATTGTTGGCCCCCAATGTGAGAGCCAATAAATAAATGGCGGATGTCACTCCAGTCGAAAGGACTTTGACTCGGACTCGTTGACCTATAAAGGACAATTTGGTTACTCCCAACTTCACAGAATGAATAGACGTTGATACGAGGGTGTTTTTTAACCCATATTTAGAAAAAAACCTCAAGTAAAATGTTGTTACTTTAACGATTTTACTTTCTTGCCCACAAGTATTAGATATTAAATGAATGATTTGTATCTTCCTATCGAGAGCAGAGTTAAAAGAGGCATTGAAGAAAGAATTCAAGATTTTAACAATTGAAGAAAGATTTTATAAAAAGAATTAAAGGAAGAATCGAAAGGTCCATCCAGTATTTTCTAAAGCAATTAGGAAGACTTTGTCCAAGAATCGCAATTTATTGAAATTAATCAAATTTAAATGCTGAATGAATAATGAACTTATTTTGGAAAGAACAGGAAAAGGAGAGTTATTCGAAGGCTTAAAAGAAATGAAAATGAAGAATTAAATGCAAGAGTGGAAAGCAATATCCAGTGCCCTCATATTTCTTAGCCTATCGACAAATCGATTTAATTTAAATGCTACACAAGCATGAAACGGAAGTTCATTCTCTGATAAAAATTAATCAAGGTTTACTTAAGTGGTTTAAATGGAGTATTTTTTAATGATCAAATTTCAGTAGTTGTAGTCAAAGTCAATTTGGGGAATGGCACTTGAAAGCGTAACGTGTGCATGAGGAATTGCCGCATGCAACAATAAAGTTGAGAAACGTGAATCTGGATCTGGATGCAGTCCTTCTAATATATATATATATATATATATAGAGTGTGTCCCCTGCTCAGCGATGATCAGTCTGGTTGTTCACTTGACTATCTTACGCTTGACCATCTCGGTGTGGAGCATCTTGCCCATGTGACAGGGATTCACGGCAACCAGGATGCCCGCAGCTTCCAGCGCCTTGACCTTGTCACTGGCGGCGCCTTTGCCGCCCGAGATTATAGCACCAGCGTGTCCCATCCGGCGACCAGGAGGAGCCGTCTGGCCCGCAATGAAGGCCACCACAGGCTTCGCGTCGGGGCCCGAGTTCTCCGTCTTGAGATACTCGGCTGCATCTTCTTCGGCAGAGCCGCCGATTTCGCCAATTAGAATGATGCCCTTGGTGTCCTTGTCGCCGAGGAAGACCTTGAGGGCGTCGATGAAGTTGGTGCCGTTGAACGGATCGCCGCCGCAGCCGATGCAGAGTGTCTGGCCCAATCCCACAGCCGTGGTCTGGTGCACCGCCTCGTAGGTGAGAGTGCCGGATCGGGACACGATGCCCACCATGCCGCGCTTATGGATATGGCCGGGCATGATCCCGATCTTGCACTGGTCTGGCGATATGATGCCGGGACAGTTGGGACCCAAAAGACGACTCTTCTCCTGGCTGTTGAGCATCTGCATGATCCGCACCATATCCGCCTGGGGAATACCTTCAGTGATTGCCACTATCAGACCGATCTCGTTCTCAATGGCCGCGCAGATTCCCTCGGCGGCACTTGGTGGTGGTATAAAGATGGCTGTGGCATCCGGCTTCAGCTCCTTCACGGCCTCCTTTACATCCTTGAACACGGGCTTCTCCAGGTGCTTGGTGCCGCCCTTATTGGGCGATACCCCGCCCACAATATTGGTGCCGTACCTGATGGCCTCATCCGAGTGGAAGGTGGCCTGCTTGCCAGTGAATCCTTGGACCAGCACTTTGGTATCCTTGTTGATCTTCAGATTGCAAATGGTCTTCGAGTAGTCCGACTTGAATCGCATCAGCTTGTGGGCATTGCCCACCAGACGCGGAAGGGTTCGGTTCCAAAAGGACATTTCGATATTTGTATTTGAAGTACGGCGTTATTGTAAACTTGTTTTTTCTGAGATTTTGTTCTGTTCTATCGAAATTGTTACCAAAACTGTACTGTATGCTACTCCAAATGAAATGATACGAATAACTGGTCTAATGCCACACTGCCTACTTTACAGTTTTCTGTCCTACTCTGGCGGGAATTGAAAGGCTAACTCGATTCGAATTTGGTAAGTGTACACTGTACAGGGTATCAAAAGTGAAGGCTAGTCTCGGTCAGATGATACTCATTACATCATCAGCTTATCAATTTTTCCCTGAATATTATTTATTTCGCTTACCGTTGCTCCCAAAAGTATGCTACATTTACCTAGATTTGTTGGTAAGCTTTAATTGTTTAAATACAGTCGAACTTCCCTAACTCGAATCACCATTATCCTAAGAAAAGGTTCGAGTTAGAGAGATATTCGACTTATAAAGTGCTTTTTCTAAGGTTTATTAAATTTACTGCCACTCATTTAGTTCGAGTTAGAGAGAAGTTCGAGATATAGAAGTTCGAGTTATGGAAGCTTTATTTGTGTACATATTTCTAGTTCGGATTTTCACTGTTTCATCAATTCCCACCAAAAATTTTATTTATTGAGCTCAAATTACTAGACATTTTGATGTCAGAAATTTCATTTTTCAATCATTTTCTTTTTTTTTTTTATTTTATTTATTATATACATCTTTTTGATGTTCTTGTACTAACAACTATGCAAAAAGTATGCTTAAGTACAGTGTATTTCATTACTCGAGTGTTCTACATATTGGTGAAGAATTCCCAAAGTGCAAACTTATTTTTTCATAACTTAACTCGGATTTATTGCAATTCTTGATATTTTAAATTCAATAGACGTCGATTGCAGAACATTCCTGAATACGTGAACATTTCTCAATTTTGTAAATTGAGCCGTGCAGATTAAAGATGTGCAAATTTCCATGTGTTGGCCTCGACTCGTTTGGGATCAATTGACTTCGAATTGCCGAGAAAAAAGCAAGTTAATTCAAAGACTTGGCAGTGCTTCTTTGGCTTCTTCTTTCCGATTATGTGTATGTGTGTGTAAGTGGGCTTAAACATATATGGGTGTATATTAGAGTGGATTAATTTGTATGGAACAAAAATAATTTTAAATTTAAATTTAAAACCGTAACGGGAAAAAAATTGCATTTGACCGAAACCTTAAAACCGATACTCTGTAAAGCGAAATAACAGTTTAGTAATCGTTTTATTTGTAGGGGTTAGTTTCGGTTTTTCATAAATCAAAAAAAAAAAAAAAATTGTAATTTTGATTTTAATTTTCTTTGGTTTAAATTTGAATTTTTTTTCCAAGCACTGAATAAGCGTAAATAAAATAAATTTGTTAAATGACTGCCGAAAATCGGAAGATCGATTTTGACTTTACACCAGGAAATCGAAAAAATTGACCCACTCTAGTGTATATATATATAAATGTGCATAACTTGCCGCTGTCAGAATAAATCATTCTCAAAGCCTCTGTGGCTGCAGGTTGCAGGTTGCAAGTTGCAAGTTGCAAGTTGCAAGTTGCAGGCAGCTTGCCTTTGCCGGATTGCAGTTGCCTTTTCTGTTGCAAGTTGTAGTTGTAGTTGTAGTTGTAGTTGTAGTTGTAGTTGTAGTTGTAGTTGTAGTTGTAGTTGTAGTTGTAGTTGTAGTTGTAGTTGTAGTTGTAGTTGTAGTTGTAGTTGTAGTTGTAGTTGTAGTTGTAGTTGTAGTTGTAGTTGTAGTTGTAGTTGTAGTTGTAGTTGTAGTTGTAGTTGTAGTTGTAGTTGTAGTTGTAGTTGTAGTTGTAGTTGTAGTTGTAGTTGTAGTTGTAGTTGTAGTTGTAGTTGTAGTTGTAGTTGTAGTTGTAGTTGTAGTTGTAGTTGTAGTTGTAGTTGTAGTTGTAGTTGTAGTTGTAGTTGTAGTTGTAGTTGTAGTTGTAGTTGTAGTTGTAGTTGTAGTTGTAGTTGTAGTTGTAGTTGTAGTTGTAGTTGTAGTTGTAGTTGTAGTTGTAGTTGTAGTTGTAGTTGTAGTTGTAGTTGTAGTTGTAGTTGTAGTTGTAGTTGTAGTTGTAGTTGTAGTTGTTGTTGTAGTTGTAGTTGTAGTTGTAGTTGTAGTTGTAGTTGTAGTTGTAGTTGTAGTTGTAGTTGTAGTTGTAGTTGTAGTTGTAGTTGTAGTTGTAGTTGTAGTTGTAGTTGTAGTTGTAGTTGTAGTTGTAGTTGTAGTTGTAGTTGTAGTTGTAGTTGTAGTTGTAGTTGTAGTTGTAGTTGTAGTTGTAGTTGTAGTTGTAGTTGTAGTTGTAGTTGTAGTTGTAGTTGTAGTTGTAGTTGTAGTTGTAGTTGTAGTTGTAGTTGTAGTTGTAGTTGTAGTTGTAGTTGTAGTTGTAGTTGTAGTTGTAGTTGTAGTTGTAGTTGTAGTTGTAGTTGTAGTTGTAGTTGTAGTTGTAGTTGTAGTTGTAGTTGTAGTTGTAGTTGTAGTTGTAGTTGTAGTTGTAGTTGTAGTTGTAGTTGTAGTTGTAGTTGTAGTTGTAGTTGTAGTTGTAGTTGTAGTTGTAGTTGTAGTTGTAGTTATAGTTGCAGTCGGCTGTGCCACTAAATTACTTCATCGCACCCAAATAAAATATCAATAACTTCAAAAGTGTAATAAATCATCGGCTTCTTGTTGTTGTTGTTTTTCGTTAAGCCCAGGATTCTTACTTTATTTATTTCTTTTTCTTTTTGGCAGTTTCCCGACCCTGCCGCCCATTCAGTCATTCATCCATTCATTGACTGGTCCTGGAGGGGAAGGGGGAAGGGGGAAGGATAGCGCTTTCCATTTGATGCGAACGTCCGCCGTGAAATGGAAAATGCAAATTTTTCATGTGGCCCGCACAAAAGTATGCAAAACTGGCCCAAAACCCAGTCCAAAAACCGAAACCGAAACCAACACCAAAAACCGAATTGGAAACTGAAATTCAGGATTCATTGGTAGCACCTCCTTTTCGGTGAATTCTAGCGGCTCCTAGTTTATATAATTCTTTTCTTCTTATTACATTATTGGCTACTTATGTATTTATGCGATATTCTTGTCTGACCTCATGACCTTTTCAGGCTATTCAAAGTGTTTTCTTATTTAGTGACCTTGACTATTTACACACTTAAACTCGAATTGTTTTCTGAATACCGCAATTGAGATTAACTTTTGCTTGATAATTGATTTCTTAGCAGTTTTAAATGCTGACCGAAATATTATTCTTAGAAACTTATTCTAAAGATTCTAAAAAAAAATGTTGAAAGCTTTATTTTGATAGCTTTTTAAATGCCATATTCAATCTTAAATCGTTAGCAAAAATTGCATTTAAAGCAACAAAACAATAATAAACAATGTTATATCTAACAAAGTATTTTTATAAATCCACAAGAATATTCATAATTTAATTACCTGAAATTTAGGTCATGTAATGTGCGAAATGTTTTCAATTCCTCTCGCTTAAAATTAAAAGCTAACATTTGTTTATGCATTGTTTCTGAAAGGACATTCCACAAATGTAACAAAAACACACAACAAAAAAATGTCAACGTGGTAATGTTTTAATGATTGGAACAACGAACTATCCATCGCTTTAATGATTACTTTTTATGATACTTTGTTAAAAAAACTAATCCAATTTAAGTTGTTATCATTGTTGTTCAAATTTAAATTTTTTTGGGGTTGAAATATTTGAAATTTCCATTTGGACATCAAAACTTTTCTATTGGCGTTCATTTGCGCATTATTTGCAGTGCATTGTTAGTTTTTTTAATGTTTGGTTTTAATCGTAAATACGGCAATATTTATTATTATTGTTATTGAAACATTTGCGTAAATTTGACAACGAGCACTCAATAGATCGCAAATACAACGTATACTTTGATATGATACACTAGTTAAAATATCCAGCTATTGTCGTGATTGCATAATTTCAGTACACAGTGGAAATAGCAGAGTTTTGACAATGAGCTCTAGACTGATTTGGACACAAATCAATTCGTACATTTTGTAATCACACACATTTCAACCAAAGAGCTTTAAATTCTTTAAATTGGATGAACATAGGTAAGTTACATTTTAGCATTTAGCATTCATAACGGACGAAGAAATATAAATTTCACACAAAAGGAATTTCATCCTTTGAATTTTAGCTTGATTGCACTAGTTCACAAAATTAAAATTTTTTTTTTGTAAAGTAAATCAAATTTTTTTTTTTTATGGACTTTGGCCAGATAAACACGAAAATGGCATTTAAATTTTTTATGGAAGCGTTTTCGAAATATTCCTATTTTTCCATAATGATATGTAAACTTTCAAACTCAAAAAACGCCCATTTTCGAACTTATTAAAAGCGCTAGCACCTGAACTGTTGAACCGATCTGTATGAGAGAAAGTTGAAGATAATTAACTTACCTTTCATATAGGTGCTTGCTTGACCAAATCGGATAAATAGAAATTTAAATATACTCAAAAGTGTTGGAGTAACCTCGAAAATTCGAAAAAATTTGACTATTGCGAAAACGCTTCCATGAAAATAATTTTAAGTGCCATTCTCGTGTTTATCTGGTAAAAGTCCATAAGAAAAAGTTACTAGTTGCATTTTGGCTGTAAACTAGTGTTGCCATTCAAATTCATGTATTAAAATGTATTATATACGCTTGTGAAGTAACAAATATACGGAGTCTTATACATTATAATAATTATTGCAATACCATGAAGTGTGAATCTTTTATTGTAGTTTTGAATTTTGTGTAATAGTCAGAAGAAACCATTTAATATTGGAGCTACTAAGCCAAATGCTATTTAACTTGAATTTATACCATTTAATATACTGATGATCGCATTTTTATGGAATTTCGATACCGTACTAATATTATTGATGATGATTATTTTATTTTTACGAGGCTTTGATTTTTATTTAAAAAAAATGTCATGAACAGAAGAGCAACAGATTTGTATACTAGGTATCTGTTAGTCGGACAATCGTCGTGCCTATTCCGCTTAGTGGTAGCTGTCTCTTGGCATTGACCATTGGTATTTGGTATATGGTATTTGGCAGATGGTGGTTGGCAATTGGCTATTGGAAATTGGCAATGGGGCGGCCGTTGACAATTGGCATTTATGAATTTCGTTTTCAATTTGGCGCCTGGGCCCATAACGAGCAGTTTTGCCCGGCGATTGTTGATTTTAATTTATTATTGTTTATTGATAAAATGTGAGCAGAAATTTGCATAAATCGATGAACAATGGCATAGCCAGAAACAGAGCCATTGCCACAGTCAAAATGCAAATGCGAATGCGAATGCGAATGCGACTGGGACTCTATGAATGCGATGCAGAAATTTAGATATTTATTGCATTTGCTGTAGGGGGCGGGTGACTCTTCACCGGGGGGATCGGAGGGGGTGAGGTATATCCGCTCCAAAACGGTGCAACTGCTTGCAACATTTGGTGGCACTACCTCTCAGTCGCTGTGTGTCGCTGTTTGTGCTTTTGCTTTCAATTTCCGCACAGCATTTTACCCAATTAACTAGATTTTGCTTTTGTTTGTTTTGATGCCAGCCCAAAAAAAAAAAAAACAGGAGATGGGATTTGGAAAGTGGAGAGTGTAGAGTGTAGAGTGAAGAGTGTAGAATGTTGTGTGGGTTGCCTTGGCCAGCAAGAGTTAACACAATAATGGTCATAATGGGACGCTGGCCAAATGCTGAGTGGATGGGGTAGATGGGGTTGTTGTTGCTTGCTTTTTGCTGCCAATGGCAGCATCTATTTTGTAGTTGGCATTTAGCGGAAATCGTGTGGTTGCTGCAGCCCCAAAATGAGCAGAGCCAGGCAATGCCAACAACTGTGGGCTAACTGACTGCCGGACTGGCTAACTGCCCTTCTACGGCGATTACCAGGCCCATACCATGGGCTAAATGCATAGAAAAATGGATTGAAAGCAACATTCGAGGGACTTTAATCATTACTAGATTAACTATAAAATAAGGATTATTTTTATTTATTTACTTACAAAATGAAAATAAATGTTTACTAAAATTTTGACAGCTTACATAAGAATTATTGTATTTGCGCCAAAAGAATTAAGCTCATAAAATAATGATTATGCCTTGAGTTTTATTATTTGCTCAAATATTACAATGATTATTTTTCTTTACAAATAAATATCAAGTTGGGAATTTCCTTTTCAAATTTACATAATAAAGATTTGACTTGACTCACTTTGAAAGAATATTAATAAATTATGTCCTTAAAAACCCAAAATTGCAAAACAAATTGACTTTAATTTTTGACAAAAAGATCCTTGATAGATTATGAGTCTACTTAAAAGCATTTATTAAAAAATTATTATAAAAAAAAGGTTTTTGTAAAATATATTTTTCTACTTTAATGAACCTTCCTCACTGAAACTACATTTGAGCATTTTATCATTTTCGGAGCATATGCTAAATTTGTTCTTAAAATTTCATATAGGAGCTATTGGTGGAATGTAACAACATTTTCAGAAAAACAATGCGATATTCATTGGGATTCAATCGATATTTGGAATTTTGTTGAATTCGAGAATATACTAACCCTAGATTTCTTAGCTTCTGGCAAACAATAAAAAAAAACCTCCTAAACATCAGAGAGCAGTGAAATTTGCTTGAAATCCTTCCATTTATTTTCTAGTCTTTTTTTAATTTGAGTTGTCAAACGAATTTGTAAACAAATCGCAAATGTTTTGTAAATGCTAAATGCTAATTCTATACTATAAGGACATACAGTTGTATACTTAACGATAGCTCTGATATTTTTATAAAATGTACATTTGTGAGGAAAGGGCATAACACATCAGGAATAAGAAAAGTAATAAGTTAATAAGTAAAAAAAAATTACTTGACTATTGGTATATCATTTAAAAGCTTTTGGCGCATTGCGAGTATTGAAGTGTGAGTCAAAAGGGGATTTTATACCACGGTGCACGATTGCGTTGGCTTCTGGATTTTGCTCACATTGGTCTAGAACTGGACTAGGCTGTCCTTGTTCCAGCAGCAGCACCGACACAATTTAAACTTTTGCATTCCTCCAGCATCTTTTTGTTGTTCGACTATCACGGCATATCCCATTCAGATGGTGTGGCACCTAGTGCTTGTCCCAGTCTTTGTTCTAGTCCCACATTCAATGGCTGCAAAACTTTTGTTTATCTCTTAACGTTGACGCTAAGCACCCAATGCCAATGCCAATCCCAATCCCAACAGTATTCCAGTTGCATCCGCGTGCCTTGTTTGCCCCCCTCCTTCCCCTCGTCTTCCTTCGCCGCGTTGTCCTGTAGTCCAGATCTAAACAAATGGCCGACACCGAACTGTTTTTCTCGATATCCGTTTGGGATTTGTTTCGTAGCAAACGAAACTTGAACGACAGCTATGCTTTAACTGTATCTAGATACTTTTGTATCGGTGTACTAGTGTCTATATATGCATGTATATACATATGTGTGTATGTATGTACCTACCCATCTGATTAAAGGTATTGCCACAGCTAACCACATGAATGAGCTGAGCCGCACACCTCGGCTCTGTATGATTGCCTTTGGACGAGTATTGGCCCTCATATTGGATACACTTTTCTGTTTCTGTTTCTGACTGACTAATGAGATACGAGTACAAGTACTCGAGTGGATTTCGTTACAAGCCTTGATAGTTACGAGAAACTGACGGCAGATTGAAATCACTTATTGACTCAATTTTGTAAGCCAATAGTAAAAAAAAGGAAAAATAGCGTTACGAAAAAAAACTATGTGGATAACCTTAAATACGAGTACCATTCATTTAATTACTTGAATACTTTGAACAAATTTATAACTACAAATTTATAAGTAATCTTAATACTTGCTATATCTGGATACAAATAAAAAGGTTCAAAAAAAAAAAACAAAAATAAATAAAAAATTATGGCTAAGAACATTTGATTACAGTTGTTGAACGCAATCAAAATTATACATATAATTTGTAAAACACGTTTTTAATAATATAAATAAGTAAAAGAGGATATTGTCTTCATTGCAATGTATGTATGTAACAGGGAGAAGGAAGCATCTCCGACCCTATAAAGTATATATATTCTTGATCAGCCTAGTCGATATAGCATGTCAGTCCGTCCTAGAGCAACCAAATTTGGCCCACAGACTTCTATAAAGCCCACGCAGGTCAAGTTTGTTTAAAATGTTTGCCACGCCCCTTTCCGCCACCTTAAATCGCAAAAAACCACCTCTCGCAGAGTTTTCAAAATATTAAGAATTTTTTACTAGTTAACTTTAACTACTATTTATACCTATCATCCTACTAAATCGTGACAAGTGCGGACAAATAAAAACGTGGTAACGGCTGATTAAAGTTTTTAAAAAATGTAAGTGCATAATAGCATGCAATGCAAAATATTTTAAAATTAAACTATTGAAAGGAAAATTTTACATAAAATGTATAGAAATTAATGTCAAATTTGTTACTATATGTTAAATTGATTTTATATGAGCATTGAAAAAACGGCTCTAGTTAGATTACATTAAATTATTCCAATATGGAACTAAGCTAAAACTGAACTGAAGTATTATATATTATAAATAAATTGTAAATAAAAAGTATTTTAAAAACTATTGTATTATATTTATATATATTGTTAGGCCTGTATTTAGGCCCTAATTGGGCATGGCCTGATGTACAATTTGCCTCAACGCCGACATTATTGCTGCCAGAGCCGTGGCATTTAATTTACACAAATGAAATATTTCTATTCATTCCATGACTACAATCACTTTTATTTTAAAATAATTTCCTCAAGTGAATAGAAATGTTTCGCCTGCTTCGTCGCCGGCCTAGTTGGTTTTGAATGCAAAGTAATTGTAGTTGCTGTGAAATGTGTTACAATCAAATTTAATAAAAGCTATACATATTCAGATAATGCCACTATTATGTACCTGCAAAAAAAATACTCTACAATCAGCGGGAAAATGGCACTAACAAATGTACTGGAAAGAACTAATATACTACAAGAGAAAGTTAATTAATTTCAACGTCATCTTACGTAAGTATTTAAAAATCACTAAGAAAGGATATAAGTATGTACGTAACATTTGATTGAGGAAATACTTTAACATCCTTAAGTTATTACAAATCTCCGGAGAGATAGAAAACAATTTCTTCAGTCAAGTTAGAGCATTTGTTCAACGTGTTTGTGTTTCGTTTTCCGTGTACGAGTATTTCTGCACTTTTTACCCGTATTCCCTTTTAAATTCTTTCTGTGTTTTGTGGTTTCCGTTTTGTACACTCTCCATTGTGCCCCAGGGTGTCCTGTGTCCTGCGTCCCGCGTCCTGCGTCCTGGGTCGTCGTTTGCCTTTTGTGTGTGCCCCGCTGCTTATGCATAATTCTTTTATCTCATCCACACGGAGCTTGGCCAACTCGTGCTTCCCTTACTCCTGGCCCTAGTCCTTTTGGCCGCTTCTCTGTTTCCCAGCTGCTTTTCTCGTTCTCTTTCTCTGTCTCTTTCTCCTTTTGCGATGCTATTGATGGCTTGTTTACATTGCGCCGCGCACAACTCCCCGGCCATTTGTCTATAATTGACTAATCGACAGCAGGACCTGGCAGTCGAGGCGGTCCTTGTGGTCCTTGTAGCTGTAGCTGTAGCTGTAGTTGTAGTTGTAGTTGTAGTTATAGTCGGGACAGGACAATAGTGTGTGCATTGTGAATGAGGGGGCAACAAAAAGGAGCTAAGCGCCAACTGGTAAACTGTGTCACTTGCCACTTTAACCCTGCCGTTAAGATGAGCTCTTTAAGTCCACTAAACAGCCATTCTCTGGCCGCAAGGACAGCAATATCGAGTACCGAGTACCAAGTACCAAGTACCAACTACCAAGTACCAAGTACCAAGTACCCAGCATCCAGTTAGCACAAAGGCTGGCAAAGCGAATTAAATTAGCGCTGAATTCCGTTCTCAATTAAGCATAGTGTGTGCGCGACTCTCTCTCTCTCTCTCGCTCTCTCTCTCTCTCTCTCAATGTGTGTGTGCGTGTGTGTGTGTATGTGTGTGGGAGTTGTGAATACACTCCCTCCTCCTCCCCACACAGCAGCCAATTGGGGGGCTACTCATGCAACTCTCGCATGCGGTTGCCAAAATGAGTGGCAAATATTGGTAGCACGATTTAGGGATCATGTGATGAAGTAGTTGAAGGGTTGATTTCGCTGCCCCATTTTCTCTCAGTGCGGTTAATTAGATTGCGAGCCATAATATTGTATGTCGGTGTGTGTGTGCGTGTCTGTGTGTGTTTTGGGTTACCACTTAGATGGACATCGAGGCACACGACCGCGACTTGCATGCACAGTGCCTTCAACATACACAGAACAAAAATCAAATGGGTAAGCTAATGCTTAATGGCTTCCGAATATAGGATACCCATTTCTCATTAAAAAAATCTTTTAATATTTTGTATTGCATGCTTTTAGGCACGTACATTGCATAAAACTTAATCAGCCATTATTACCGTTTTGATAACGTTAATTACCAAAAAAAAAAAAAACATAATATTCCACAAGCTGCGCATGCATAAATTCTAAAAAAAAAAATAAATGAAAAATGGGGATATTGTATTCGCTGCAACGTATGTAACAGGGAGAAGGAAGCATCTCCGACCCTATAAAGCAGCGGTGGGCACATATGAGCTCTGGGAGCTATGAGGCAGCTCACAACCTTTGTTGGCGCCGTCATGTCGCACACAGGCAGCTCGAGTCGAGGCATTTTTGACCCTTCAAATTTATGACCGTCAATAAAACAACAACAACAACACTGCAAAGGCGAAAAGGGTTGTTGTTGTAATTTTTGTTGTAGAGCTCCCAAGTTAAAATTTTGTGCCCACCGCTGAATAAAAGCCTACTTAAAAGCAATAAGATCGAGCAAATAGAAAGGTGGTAATGGCTGATTTTTAGTTTCAAGCAATGTAAGTGCCTAAAACCATTCAATAAAACATATTTTATAATTTATTTAAACAGTTACGGTTATCCTAAAGTGTGTAGCTCGACTACAGCCCTTCCCGCTTGTTTAGGTATGTTGTCAGGACATAATTGTTAAATTTACTACATATGCGGATAATGCCATTTTATGGTAAAATGGTATTAAAATAGGCAAAAAAGTGTAAGAAATTTAATTTTACTGATACAATTTATATAGAGCCCCGGTAGTAAAAAATAGTTGTCGGAAATAAAACATTTTAATTGAACTAATAATTTCGTCCTCGATTTAAATATATTTATGATATTAACGAACTTTTAACACCGCCTGGGTTTGATTTTATCACGGAGTCCTAAACTTTTTTTTTCCTGTGTGCTACCGCACAAGTATATGTTTATATGTATGTACTCGGGTACACTTACATGCAATTAGCATTTGCTGTTTGGTTAGTCACTAGCACACACACACACACACACACACATTTCAAGCTTATAATACGCAGCCAAAAATCAAGTTCCATACTCGCATGCAATATGCATCTGAATGCCCCTTTAAATGTATATGTACCTAAGTGTGTGTGTGTGTGTGTGTGTGTGTGTGTGCTGGCCATAATTATGACCAGTGGGTTATGGCCTGGTACATGCAAACGCATATCCTTATGACCGACATGCCAATGTTTAGCTGGCAGTCGCCGTTTTTAACTAACACGTTGATTGGTTTGCCACCTAACTAAAATTGCAGCACGATGCCATTTGAATATGAATATAAATGTGAATGCATTCATATTATGAATACATAGTCACAATTGTTCTGAAATTTTTTAACACTACATGTGGCCATGCCACATATATAAAATGCTTAATGATGTATATGAAAATTATGAAAAATCAATATACTCACATTTATGTATATTCACAACTTTTATAATAATTTTGACTTGTACTATTGCCGGTTTAATTGTATGATGTCCATTTCATTATGTATTCTTGTTATCAAATGAATTTTTTAATTGACTGACAGCTTCCGTGGAAAATAGCCGACAAATCAACCAACTGCATGGATTTTGGCTAAAAGCTAAAAGCTTTCAAAAAATGATACGTTCCCTCATATCGTTGTGTGCCCAGCGGTTAAGCAAGAGATTACACGGAAAATAATTGGAAGTATGAACAATTATTTTTATTATTTTTTTTTTAGAATAGAACTGAATTTGATGCTAGAAAGGCTTAAGGTAAATGTCAATTCTTAAAAGCTGTAAATTGTGTCTAAATCTGTAAAGTTATGCTCATCAAAAAAAAACTTACATCTATTTGTAATGTACAAATTTTATAGACATTTATGAGAAATGTAATTTACAAGAGTTAAGTGAATCTGAAATTGCAACGGTCAAGAAGCGGAAGCTTAATGGACTCTCACAGAAAGTTCCGCTAGGTTCGTGGGTATAATTTAGTATAAACACACACAGATACACAAACACACGCAGACAGGCGGATTCATATGGAAATTGCATCGTAATTGCACATTTTAATTCTGGATAGTTTTCAAGCCGAAGCGCTTAATTTTTGGATTTATGCACATGCATTATAAATAGCTACCGCCGATCCTATATAAGTATGTACATATTTAAATGTATATATAAAATACGAGTAGATTTTAATTAGCATGCCAGAATTTGCATTTTTGAGACCTGTTTGGTCGCGTTTAGCAAAAGTTGCCAAGGGAAGCGCACTAAATTGTACTATTAATAATATATCACTTGCTATACGTGTTACTAGTAAAGTTGAAGGGTTTTTTGTATTCGATGTAATATATGAGACAGGGAGATGGAGAACCACCACCATAAAGTATATAATGATTATATACTCAGTATTTGTAGATATCATTCATATACATATGTTTAAATTAAATGACAGCTAACCTTATGTCGAAGGCTCAACTATTGTTTTGTTCCCATTTTTGTTAATTTGCATGTCTAAAAAATGGGTAAATATATATATATATATATATGTATGTATATGCCTAAAATTGAGAACTGTTGATTCATGACTAGCCTTGAAAAAGTTATAGTAATCCTAAATCAAATGAGGCCAAAATCATGGCCCATAAACTGGTAGGCAAAGGAATGCATTAGGTGTGTAAGGATGCTCTCTTTGTCTTCATCCCGTAAAGTCCTGTGCTGAGCAGCTTAATAGGTCCATATTCATAAAAGGATATAAAGGATATATAGTCTTACGCATACTTAAAGCTGCCTCATCATGCACCGATGAGATTTCACTTAACGACTCACGCACATGCAAAAACCGAACCAGGCTGCAAAAAAAAGGGGTTGCCCTGTCTTCATCACAGAGACTCGGACTCCATTTTCAGACCAGGAAGAAGACTGTATATATATGTGTGTGTGTGTGTGTGTGTGTGTGCCCATATAAATAAACATAATCGTGAAACAAGCCAAAGGCAACTAAAATTCTCGGGAATTTTAATAGTTTAGGTAAATGGTTTTTGTGGTGTTGGTAATGTTTATTAACCAAGTTAAGCGCCAACGTTGCCAACACTCGTTCCAAAAAGGACCCTCCTTACAAGCAGTCGGAGTCCTGCAGTGAAGCGTGTTTAATGCTCACTTAAGTTGCGTTTATACAAATTTCTTTGGCTCCTGTTGCCGCTCAGCATCTTCTGTATTTTCCCTTCCCCCACACACAAAGATACCCTGTAACTTTCATTTTACTTGACTTCCTTCCGACGCTTCCTGACTAACTCACTGTTGTGTGTGTGTGTGTGTGTGTGTATGTGTGTGTGTGTGTGTGTGTGTGTGTCTGTGTGTGCAATGGTATCTTAAGGTATGCTTCTTGTTGTTGGTCTCTTTGGCCAGAGTAGGAATTGGGCTCCCGTTGCTGCTGTGGCATTTTTGGGTGCGCGTTCCACGCCAAGTTGTGCGTAAGTGGATTCATTTATGCCCCAGAATAAATGCTTTGTTGTTTACATTCTTAGAAGTTTTATATCTCACGTCTTGCCACGCTGGACGGAGCTGTAAGCGTGGGCAAAAGGATGCCACGTTTCTGCCAAGGTGCCTGGGTAACTAACCATTCAACTGGAAAACGCTTGGGTTCTGTCCCAATTCAAGTGTCTGTCTCTCTCGCTCTCACTCTCTCTTTATCTCTCTCTCTCTGTCTGTGTGCCTTCGTATCCGTATCTGTATTTGTTTTGCATGCCTGAATTTTAGCTATCTTAAATGGTTCTACGTACTCTTGACTGCAACCTGAAATCATCTGGCCTATAGCCGAGTTTAAGCCAACGGCGGCAATTAGTCTGTCAATGCACAGCCCAAGGACCATCTGTGTAACTGTGAAGAGCTTATCCGGTTACTTAAATGAATGCGACACCAGCGATTAAATATCTTCCATTTCGCATAGTCTGAGCTATTACTTAACTTGAGATGAAACGGAGAAATATGTTGCTAAAGCTTTAATCTTCTTTAATCCTTTCAAAGTATAAACATATTTATATTTAGATCTTTAAGGCTGTTGAAAGACAAAAGTGTATCTGAGAGATAAGAAAGTATTAATTGTAAGGTAATAGCTTTAAAACTAGATTTACTGTTAGCCGCAGTAAACACAGCGGAGAACTACTTTTAATAATCTACATTAATGTATTTATGAGATACAAAAATTTTACCAAAACTATGATTAAAATCGGAAATACTATATATGAAATATCTCTGAAATTTTCATTTTCAACATTTTCATGTGTTAAACGATCTGTCTGTCAAACTTTCAAATAAATTCACAAGACGCTGTACAATTTTTAAAATTTTTATTTTTCAATCACTTGTTTTCATATCAATTGTTATTAGCTAGGCAAAAAAAAAAGTTTGGGTTCCATCATATAATTATTTACTAACATTAATACATTGATGTATCTATATGTGTTTTTGTTTTTGTATAAGTATATACCTATATATCCATGTATATATATTATATTCTTCATAGAAATTTAATGTTAGATCCACGTGATCTAGTGCAATAGTTTAAGTATCTGCAACCTGTTAGACATCATTCCATACAAATCAACGCTTATGCAAAATGTAAACAACTTTTGTTTTTTGTTCCAACAATTTGACTAAGCTGCTAAAATCATAATATTATGTTCGATAAGGAAACAATAGCAATAAAGTAAAAAAAAAAAAATTATGTTTGATTAGATGCTTAAATTTATGTACAATCGAAAACTTTAAACACAAAACAAACTATTCACTTACAATTTATAGGATAGAAATAAACAGGAATAAATCCAAAAAGAAGATGAAACTTTTTATAATGATTGAGCAGCTTGCAATACGCAACTGTTTAGTTTGATAATTATTATTACAATATTATTACTATATCTTTTGTATTTGTTTTTTGCTTGTTTAACATATTCATATATATATATATATATATATATATATATATTTATATAATTATTATAATAATGTTTAGTGTTTATAAACAATTTAACTATATACAAGGTTTTTATATTTGCTTTTGTTATTTTATTGCTTAGCATTTAATGATATTCGTTCGCTAAGTACAGTTAGAAGTGGCTTTTTGTATTTTTTTTTTTTTTGTTCAGTTTCGTTTACTTGCCGTGCAATCCACAACAATACTAACTAATAGATAATATCAATTGAAATTTGCTTGGCTTTCGCACAATTTGAAATAAATTTTTGAAATTTGTTTCAATTTCCCACGATTTAGCAATTGTATCTAATTATTATATAATAAACATCATCAGTCTTGAACTTAGTATAGGTTTTCCGTTATCTTTATCTTCTCAATGTTTGCATGTGTTTCTGTTCTTTTCGGCTTTTATTGTTTGTTTTGTTTTTGTTTTTATTTTTGTTTTTGTTTGTTTTAACTTTGTAACGTCTTTTGAGAAAACTTACAATTATATGTATAATATAAACGATTTGTTTAGGTTTCAACCTATTATATATGTATCCCTATATAGTATGATTGGGTATGTGTGTGTGTGTGAAGGCGTGTGTGTTTGTGTGTGTGTATAGTACAGTTTTTCCGACACCTTGATGATAGTCGCTGCCTTTAAAACCCTAACACTACAATTTAAAGTTGAAGGCACAATTTCAAAAGTGTTTTCATTTGCTTTTTCTTTTTTTTTGTTCATAGTTGTTCTTGTTTAAATTTTCCATTTTGTTTTACACTAGCCATACGAAAGTTGTGAATGGATATATTATTTATATATGTATGTGTATGTACATATAGTTTTTAATACGGGCATATAGGTAGAAAAATAACTTTACAGTAAATAAACTAATTAAATATACATATATATATATAGACTTTTTAAATGGAAGGGACTCCAAATTAAGACAAATTAAAAGAAAAATTATATTTATAATTGTTATCATAATGGTAAAAAAAAACACACTTTTCTATAATACACAAAATGAACAAATCGAGGTGTAGACTAAGGGAAAATTAATCGTTGGTAGAGGACGGGTTTTAGTTTAAGTTTTTGCTTTTTTTTTTGGATTGGAGTTCGTGTCAGTTTCGGCAAGGAACTCTCTCTCTCTCTCTCTCTATCTCTTATACTCCCTTACTCTTTTTATGATTTGTCTCTCGATATGACTTTTTCACTAGACAAAAAACTCTTCGTTGCCCAGTCCGCCGGCCGTCGCAGGATCCACGAAAGGGGCCGACGGTAGCCAAGGCCACGCCCAGCCGCCGAGCAGTGGAAATCACCGTTCCGTTGAATGCGTTGTGGCGCCACCGCCGAGGCCGCTGCTGCTGCCGGTGAATCCGGGGCCGCCGCCGCTGCGCCTGAAGAAGCCCAGCGTCTCGAGCGTCTTGATGGTGCGTCGGATTAGCTCGTCCTTGTACTTCCATATGGTCTTATCCTCAACGGAATTCTCGCGATACTCCTCACAGCTCTTCTTCAGCGTCTTGACGCAATCGGCGCGATAATGCTGCAACTGGGCGTCCTGTGTATCCACCGGATACGATTTGCAAACACCGCCCAGACAGCTCAGCGGAAAGTGATTGTGGAGCGTGAGGACACGCTCCGGATCGTGGAAGCACTTGACATACTGATTGGGCTTTGTGTAGTTCTTGGCGCGATGCACATGCTGCAACATGTGCATATACTTGGGAATATCCTTGTGCCAGCCGTGCTCGTGCTGCTGATCGTCCAGGAAGTAGACGTTGCGAAAGTTGTAGCTGTGATAGCCGTCCGGTTTGATTTTCAGCGATTCGGGACGCACCTTGTCCATCAGCTCGGACCAGAGGACCGAGTTGCCCTTGGGCATGATCACCTCATCGATGTCCAGCAGGGCAATGTAGTTGTACAAATACAGATTCTTGTAGAGGCAATCGTTGTAGGGTATCACCTCGTTCTGTCTCTTGTGATTGGTCTTCTTCGTCAGATAGAGATGCTGGAAGCCCGGAACATTCGGTTGTCCTCCAGGCAGCGTCAATGGAATCACCTGAACTTTACCCTCCTGCTCGTAATGACTGAGCACTTTGGTGATGTTCGGATGCACTTGCAGATTGTAAAAGTAAATCTTATCGGCTCCCAATATATTCAGCATTTCGATCCATTCGATCAAGCGAACACTCAGATCATCATAGAGGAAATCTAAACCCTTGACACAGACGGCGAATCCCTTCTTCTGATCATCCGGTGGTCGATTGTAGATGACACGCAAATTGTTGGTGGCCGTGTCACATTCCTTCTCCACCATCGACACCGAACTGGGCACGACACCGTGAAAGGGTTTCGGTATCTGGCAGGCAATCAAATACGGCTGGTAGATACCCTGCTTGTAGTTGCCCCATTTGTTGTACCAAATGTACTTGTACTCAAAGGTCTTCACAATAAACGGCTCCTTCTGGCCATCGAACCAAAACTGACAGTATGTCTTCACTTTCGGTTCAATGCGATCGATCATGCCCAGAATTCGCACCGTGGGACCCAACAACGAGGTGCGTCTAATGTCGTAGTAGGCGCCAAAGAGCTGAAATGTTCCATTCGATGTCCGCAGAGTTTGCCAATAGATATTGTTGAACTCCAGCTCAAAGATGGACGGATACTTGGCGCATGTCGATGACTTTTGCTGCAGAAAATTCTTATTCTTGCTCCAGTAGGCAATTGGGAGCGATGGAATTCTAGATTCAACATCTCGCACCAGCTGATCATCGTCCATGGCTGCGTTGGGCGATAAAAAGAAATAAATAAATTAAATTAATGTTAACATTTTGGCAATTGTGGCAGGTTTTAAGCAGAGTCTGGCATGAATGTATTCAAAGTATTATGTACAATCTTTGTGTACTCATGGTTACAAGTGAATGTATGTATGTGAATGTATTATAGAAAAGTTTACACTAGAATTGAGTTCTGTTCAATAAACGCTGTGTTTCGATTTTGAACATCCAAATTAAAATTCATTTAGAAAAGTGGTGTCCTCACACACACACAGGCAAAGCATTAAGCTGGCTTCACACGAGCACTTTTTCACCGACACTTTTCGTCAAAAGGCTTAAGGCGAAACTGAAATTTGAGCTCTCATCTTGATATTTATGTAATACTCCTAAAGCAGGGTATCCACAGTTGATTTTGTTTGTCGAACGTGTTATGTTCGACAAAAGTTCGCATGTTTATATCTATGTTCGAAACCAAATTTAGTGAAACTGAATTGTGTTCGACAAACACGTTCGACAAACAAATTCTACTGTGGATACCCTGCTTAAGGGGAGAGGCTTTTCACATTTTAGACAACACTGTAAAGCAGCGGTGGGCACGCAATGGCTCCGGGAGCCAGCGGCTGCTAACGAATTCAGATTTGGTTCCCACCGCTGCTGTAAAGTTATTAAAGTAGTTTTCACATGTTTGTCAACTACAAAGAGTATTTTAAATTTCAGGATTGCGGAGTAAAATCCATCACAAACTGCGCCACAAGTTCGGTAATCCCAAGATTCAAGTAATTTTTTTTTTTTCAATTTCTACTTTGCAATATTTTGATTATCGAGACTTAGAAGAATTTTTCGGTGGAATCAAATGCTATCGGTTTTTTTTTTGGAGTGGTTGTGGTGGTTATGTCCGCATATTGTGTTAATTAAACAATAATACTCTGAAAACATTCAATTAAAAATACATGCAAAAAGCAAGTATTTTGAAATCGTTCGTTTTTTGTGTGTGTTTAGTTTTAAGAAGCGCCACTCACCTGTGCGATTGTCGACGAGTATTTCGCTGGGATCGAAATGATCTGTGGTCGTTGAAGTTGTCTCCGCATAGCGTAGCATGTCTTTTTGCAGCAAACTGCGTCCGTTGATCGGCAACTGTTGATACTCCTGTGGCACCTGGTGATAGTCCTGTGGCACCAGATTTGTGCCGTGCATCTTGAATAGTCCAATGATGACAAACGACCACACGCACAGCGAGAAAAGTATCTTCAATATTACTTTGGAGTGTGCCATTGCTGTAAGTTGTCTTGTCTCTCTCTCTTTCTCTCTCTCTCTTACTCTCTCTGTCTCTTTGTCTATGTCTTTCTTTGAGTCCTTTCTTAGCTCTGTAAAGAAAAGAAAAGAGAACTAACAATCAACAAAATGCACTAAAACTGTTGCCTACTTTCAGGCAACAATAAACTTAAATTGAACCTTCGCTCGCGTTGTCAAATCGTTTTACATTTTTTATCAGCATTGCCCATTTCATGGCCCCCTCTTTTCCTCACCCCACTCTTGCTAATGAAATGTCATCATTCATTTTTAATATGGCGGCCAACCGCTTTGCCATTTGCCATTTCCCATTTCCGTTTTCCCAGTGTCTTTTAGCCAGACTCAGACCCAAAATGTCAACTTGAAAATTGCGTGTAATATTTCGTACACAGCAAAGACAGCAAAGAGAATGAAGCCTCTGAGACTAGACAGTCGACAGTCGTCCATTTGCCCTTTTGCTTAATGGAAAACAATCTAAACCTGCCACACACATAGTGTGTGTGTGTGTGTGTGTGTGTGTTTTTTTTTTTTTTTTTTTTTTTTATTAGGGATATTACACAATTAATAATATTTAACTTTAAACATATAATTATATAACAATAGGGACGGGGTGGGGGGGGGGGGGGGGGTCCGTGCCTGCGGAACTACCGATCAGCACCACTTCGCGGGGACGGATGTAGGCTAGCATGCTAGACGCTCGTTTGGCTTTCCTCTCGTCGGCTCCTTTCTCGTCGACGCAGCTCCTTCATTATGTTTGATGCCATGTTTGATATGGCAGTCCATCCATGTTCTGATCCTATCATGGTGGCTACCAGGTTTCTGGGCGTCAGTGGGGTGTTGGGACCTGCCGCAAGCTCCCGCTCCTGTGAGAAAAGCGGGCAGTGGAATATCGAGTGTTCCGCGTCTTCTATGACACCCCCTCCGCAGTGGTCGCAGTATGGATCTTGCTCATGTTTAAAGCGGAACAGGTATGCTTTAAAGCATCCATGACCGGTCAATACTTGGGCCAGGTAGAAGTCAACCTGCCCATGTCTGCGCTCTATCCAAGGTTTCAGCTCGGGGATTAGTCGTTGCGTCCACCTGCCGCTGCTCGCCTGCTCCCATTTGCATTGCCATCTCGAGATTGTCTCCTCCCGCAGTGCTCTGTTGACTAGCGTGCCGGTCTGGCGTTCCGCTGCTAACAGTCCGAGGGGTATCATTCCTGCTACGACCAAAGCAGCATCTTCCGACACAGTTCGGAAGCAAGAGGCGACACGGAGAGCGCACCGCCTATAGCTGGAATTGCATCCTCGGCTATAGGAAGGTATCTGCATTGCCGCTGCCCACACTGCGCAGCCGTACATGATCGTGGAGGTGACCACGCCGGCTATTAATCTTCTACTCCGTTGTTTTGGGCCTCTGCAGTTGGCCATTATTCGGCTAATGGCTGATGTTGCTGTGGCAGCCTTGCAGCTGGCGTATGCTAGATGCTCCTTGAACGATAGCCTATGGTCTATCATGACACCAAGGTAGTGTGTGTGTGTGTGTGTGTGTGTGTGTGTGTGTGTGTGTTAAACTGTTTGATTACAAGACTCACACGCTCGTAAATCAGCTGGCTAATCGATGAGGGGTGATAAGAGTCCAGGTTCAATGCTGGAAACTTATCGTCAGTTCATCGAAAGGTTATGCTGATAAATGTGAACGCCTTTTGCAAGCCAATCAATTGAAATACTTCTAATATTAGCAGCATTCATCGTTGCAATCGATTTGTTGGTAGGCAAGTGAATAGAGAAATACAATTTAACTCGATAATGTTTACTGATCAATTCCAAAGAAATACTTCTTACAATTCTTCAATTAAGTATTTTCTTTGTTTACAGTACAATCGATAAATACCATTTACTAAAGACGTAAAATTTGTATTTCTTGATGCTTAAATTGTTCTTCACAGCTTGATTGATTTTAAATATAATATATAAATAGTTTATTAATAAAAATATTTGATATTTAAAACGCCGCTGATAAAAAGCACAACGTTGCCAAGACTTTTTCCTCAATTTAATTATCGTCCAGATGAGTCACTGATATCGATATCATTAATTAATGAAACTCTGACAAAAATAACGATTAATTGTCATTGTCTTTGCTTTGTAGAGAGCATAAATTAAAAAATTATAGAAATTCATCTTTTTAAATTTAAGAAAGAATCGTTGAAAATGTTCCAAAGAATCTCAACTCGAATAAAAAGATTGGCATGCAACTTAAAAATTTTTCGATAACATATGGATATGCACTTCCCATTACTTTTCCACAGTTTCTCTACATGGGTCAACTGCCTTCAGTTACTATTCGGACTCTTCGCGCTCTCTCTATCTCCACTCCACTCCACTCCACTCCTCTCCTCTCCTCTACTCTCCTCTTCTCTACTCTCCGTTATGTTTATCGTGGTCTAACTGCACGCAATACAGTAGCTGCAGAGCATTGCCATCTCCTTCTCCATCTTTTCATCTGACACGACACTTCGGGCGACAATCTGTTTGTCTATCTGCGCTTTGCATCTTTGTACGATGTTGACGTTGACTGTGACGTCGACGTCGACGTCGCTGTTGGTATTGCCTTTGGTAATGGGAATGGTAATGGTGTTGTTGCTCGTACTCGTATTGGTGTTGGGTGTTGCTGTTGTTGTTGCTGTTGTTGCTGTTGGTGTTATGTGTGATGGCGGACCTCTAATATTTATGACACTGCAAGGGCTTTACACTCGTTCACTTCCACGTCCACAATTGCGTGTGTCGCCTCCGACTCCGACTCCGACTGCTGACCTGCCTCGAGGCGCTTTTTGCCGAGCGACAAACAAAAGCCGTGCCCCTTGGCCAACAATGGCAGCAGTTAGGGATGTACATTTGGCTGGAACTGTCGTTGTCGAGTCAACCGATGTTTTCTAAATATCAACCAATGTTGAATGATGTATTGCACAGAGTTTTTTGTTGCAACAATATTTCCAAAACCATCAAATGTCCAAAATTTTTGATTACAGAAATTGTATGCATTTTTTTTTTGGTTTTAATAACAATTGTCAATTTGATAAAAAAATAAAGTTGCTTTCAAGTCTTTAACAAATTAAAATAAAAAATGGGATGACTAAGTTCCAAACCAAGTTTCTGTTGTAGATTAAAAATTGAACGATACTTAGGTTTTCTATCTTTATCTTTTTATTGTAGTCACCGATGCTTTACAAATCCAAAAAAATGGCAAGTACTAGAAAAATCATTTATGGCAGTGTTTCCTATATCATCCCTATCAGCGGCAGCTGAGTGCCTTTCATAGCTCAATTTTGTCTACAAATTGCACGTGGTGGCAGTGTCCGTGTCTAAGGCAAATGGACGACAATGGACATTGGAGGCTGCCACAGTTTCAGACAAACAGGCGACATTTCAGACTCGTTCCATTCGTCTTACTCTCTGTCTGTGTCTGTCTTTTGTATACTTTCAATTGATGTAGCTACACTGTAGAAAAAGTATGCATGATTTCGCATTTTTGTAATATTTTTAATTTAAATATGGCTTTTCATTTTGCACTCAGCAAATATTTTGAAAAAACCACTCGATCTCTGGATATATCGCCTTTTGAAAAACCCACAAACATATATTGTCATATTTATATATTTATTAGTATTTATATGCATGCTCAAAATTCTGTACTAAACTCAATTTGTATAAGAATGTTGAATCTGAATCTAATATTTTATTCATATTTGCCCAATAATATGCTTAATTTCACAGTTGTAAGCTAAATTCTGGAATTTAATGCTGGAATTTCAAATAATTTTTTTTCTGTGTATGTTTGTGTATTTGTCTGCATTTGCATGTCCGATTCATTTTCTTTGGCTACTCCCGTTGCTTCCGTCTGGCCCTTTTGGGCCACTAAACAGTTTGTTAGCCCTGCTGCTTAAGCAGCTCTGGGCCATGGACAATACCCTGGCGAGACAGAAGTAGAGTTCTGCACACACCTGAGTCGCTTTTATGATTGCCTGCCTCTGGGATTGGCCATTTCAAAGGCAGCAGCAGGCACTTAAAATCCTTTAAAGCTCCTCTCCCCATTACCCGTCTTGCTCGTGTGTTGACCGAACCCCCGCAGCTTTAATGCAATTTTTACATAATCAAAAACTTTGTGCAACATTTGCAGCACAGCCGAAATCAGGCAAATGTAAAACTCACACAAACACACACGTACACATACAGAGAGTGAAACAGTCCCTAAGCCAGGTCGCATCCCAGCAGCTTACAGTTTTTGCTCAAGTGTTTTCCATTTCATTTGCATGTGACGCAAAAACTTTACCAGCAAACTCACAAAATACACATTCACACAAACACAAACACATAGAGACAGTCGGAGTTAGCGAACATTATACAAAATATTTTGCAACATGCTTTCAACAAGCTTCTCTCTTCTCCTTTTTTGTTTGATATTTATTATTTTTTTTCTTACCTTTTTTGTTTTTGATATATTTTTGGCAACAAACATATACATCCTCGAGTTGGCTGGCTGTTGGTCTCGTGAAATATGCAGCAACTATATGTATATCTGTATCTAAGGCAGTGTGTGTGTTATTTTGTGTGTGTGTTGGTTTGTGTGTGTGTGTGTATTTGTGCCTGAAGTTGTTATAAATCTCTGATGATTTGCACTCAACTCATCTGAACTGCATTCAAAACCAAACTCAACAGTTACCATACCCTAACCATAAACGTAATTCAAAGAGGGTGGACACATTTCGCGGTTATATCCCATCAAAATAATAAAATTGTATACCATTTTAAATTATTTACAAAAATAATTATTATCGAATGATCTGAACTATTCCATGGTCATAAGTTTATAAACTAAATGTGGTTTTTTCTCCTGAACGCTGAATGTGAAAGTTGAAATCCTGTAAATATGTATAGTTTTTCAAAGATATAACCGCAATTAATATTTAATTCACAAACTTGGAATTTTGCTTAAATATTTTGATAAACACGTATTTGAAACATAAATAAATCACTATGATATGCCATACACATTAGAGTGCATCGATTTAAAAAAAAAATGGTGACCCATTTTCGTTATCTATGGTCAATTCTAATCGATCTCGCGATTCGTCTCTATCCTTAAGAATTAGTCAGAAATAAACCTATTTTTTGGCCCAACAATATTTTTTTTCTTGAACATATTTTGAAACAATTTTAATAAAATATAAAATTAATAGGTTGAAAATTATATTTAAAGGATATTTCGTCCTTTGGTTCTGTTGAGTTTTAAATGTCCTGGTCCTAACAAGAGTATTGACACCAAGTTTGTCAGGATCGGTCCATAAACACCCAAGATATAAATTTTCAAAACGAAATAAATTCTTCAACTCAAAAAGCGCAGACCAGGAATTCATTTTAGTACTATTTTTTGTTGGCGAAAACATCTTAGAATTGACCATAAATTATGAAAATGGGTTACCATTTTTTAATCTTTTAGGACCCATACAAATGCGCTTTAATATACATACATAAATTTTATTTTATAAATATGATTACTTAAGCAATTATAGCTGGAATTAATTTTCAAATACTGTCTTTCTCAAGCTATTTACTAAATTATTCCTATATGAATAATAAGCAATTTTTTTTAAACTATTCTTTCAATTTTGATCTTAGGAGTTAAGCATATTTACTGAAATAAAATATCTCTTACTTTAGATAAAAGAATTAAAAAAAAAAATAAAGTAGTTTTAGCATTACTTTTGGATTATTTTTCTACTTGTTGTGGTTCTTTTCTCAGAATTGGATCAGTCGAAAGGCGAAACCCAAAAATGTCTATCATTAATCTGGAAGTCTTACTGTCGCTATTGTGTGTTTAAGTGTGTGTGTGTGTGTGTGTGTGTCTATGCCTTTGTGTGCACTTAACCCAAATCCATATCGAACAACATGTCAGGCATTAGCATTTACAAGGTAAAGCTGGACTCGACTTTCTCGTCAAGCTTTTCGATATTTCAAGCACAGTTCTATGTATCTACAGTTGATTTGGGTCATTTTGCCATTTTGTTTTCTCATTCTTTATTTTGTTTTTCTTTTTGGCTACCACTGAAACAGCAGCAGCAAGTGTTGTACTTGTTGTTGCTGTTGTTGTCGCTAATTTGCTAGGCGAAACAGGTTCGATCTGTGTATCGCCAGTGGCGGCGTGTTCCGCAATGTGTGTCGCGCCCAAAAACTTGAAATGTCCAAAATACATTTTAATGATGCCCAACTATTCAACTACTTATTCAACTATTTAGATAGATAGACAAACGGACGGACGGACGGTCGCCTTTCAAATTGGGTCAATGAGCGTCAATGACTTTTACAATTTTCTAGACGCGTTCTGGTCGCGTCTGTCCAACTGTCCGACTGTCCGGGCTAGCATTTAAACAATTAAGAATGCTCAACTCGCGGTCGGTCCGCTTTTGAGATTCGATTAGCAGCTGCTGCGCAGTCGTGGCGTCCATTGATCTCCACTTGCGCCTGTGACTGCGAATGTTCAACTAACGGAAATGTGTGTTGCGCACGCGCAAAAGCCACCAAACGAGTCGCTCTCCCTCTCTCTCGCTCTCTATTCAACTCTTTTCCCCCTCTCGCTCGCGCTCTCGCCCTCGCGTTGTGTGTATCTTGCAGATACTTTACTTGTTCTATAGCCTGACTGCAGCGAGCACAGGAAATGCGTGTCACAACGCATTGTTGCTGAGAATTTCTTGGAAACAACTCGACAAGTTTCCCATTGCTCAAATTGCAACACAACACTCCACCTCCCCCATCTCTCTCTCTCTCTCTCTCTCTCTCTCTCTCTCTCTCTCTCTCTGCATCTTTCGCTCCTTGTGGCCCTCCACAGTCTGCCAAGAAATATTTATAGAATTTTCTCTTCTTGTTTTTTGCTTGCGCTTCTTTCCATCTTTTTCCCCATTTAATTTGCACTGCAACTCAGAGATCCAGACGACTCGACTGGCCATGGAACTGATCGCTGGCTGTCTGGCATATAATCAAGGCTTATCACGCCGGCCCGCAAATGACGGGAGCTGCGAAGCAGCAGCAACCAACAGCAATAAGACAACAAAATAGAAAATTTATATTTGGCATACAGAAAATTTGATACCCTAGTATTCCATTTTTGATTAATTCTTTCTATGTTAGCTATATGTTTTCTTAGACTTAATTTAAGCAGATTTCTTTAGATAATGTCGTAGTTGTTTTTATTTTTGGAAAATATCAAAAAAACTAAAAAAAGAGATGATAAGTTGTAAAATTAAATAATTAAGTCAATATTTTTTGTATGAGAATTATGAGAAAGTTTAAAGTACTTCTCATAGCAATTTTTCTTAAAAATAGGCAGAGTCCAAGAGCGTGTTCTTTTTCCAATTTTCATTTCTTTCAATTTTAAATTTTGCATCCGTTTGCTTACAATTTGTTTTATCAAAAATATTAGCTTGAACTTTGATCCATCACAATCAGAATATCCCTGCCGTTAGCAGAGTAATTATACAAATTCCAGAGTTAGTAACAAAATTATGATACCCTCTGGAAGGGTATAAAAGGGTCTCAGACCTGCCACAGGCTGCATCTGTTGCAGCTGCAACACAGCCGCAGCATCACAAAGGCGTTGCATTGTTTATTTTGAGACAAAGATGTGCTCTCGAGGCTAAATGAAGGATGGCTGCAAAAAGAACTACGACGAGTTTCAGCATCAATTTGCTGTGGCTGTGACTGTGACTATGGATGCCACAGATCGTGTGAAACTTATTTATGCCTTGCTACTCGAATATTTGCACTTGCAACACATGTGCACACAACCGATCCATCAAATGGCACCAGTTGCAAGTTGCAAGTTGCGTTTGATCCGCAGATTTCACTACACTGAGAACTATTAAGCTTACAAAATGTTCATTTGATTGGCTTAAAAAATATTTTTGGGTGGAATAAGACTCAGCTGAAGTTTTCAGCATTCAATAATTTACCCTATTCACTGAAAGTAGATTAATGTCACAATTATACTGTCATGCTTATTCATAATGTCACATTAACATAAACATGTATTTTTTATTTTAAAAAGAAACATATATTATAGAAACTTTATATTACCGATATTATATATTATTAAATATTAATGTTTAAAAAATGTTTAATATATCTAAGATTGAGAGAATGTTTAATTAACAAATATACTACTGCAAAAAAAAATGAATTTCCACTTTTAAAGCAACAAAAAGGTGCTGATTAAAGTAAATTAAACTAAGCGGCTAAAACTTATTTGCTACACAACACTGTACAATAATTTTTTATTGCTTCCGCTGTATCATCATGAATTAATTGTTTGCTTAATTTTTATAAATGCTGTCAAATTTGTATTGGATTCATTCAACTGATGATCATGATGCTGGAAGACGAACCCGTTTGATGGGTTTTTTTGATAGATTTATGAAGTTTCAATTAAAATTCTTTGCATATACAAGTTGTGAGTTGGCATTCGAGTTCGAATTCGATTTGTATTCGATTGAGTCATTAATGTTCGGTTGTTGAGTGTTTTATAGATCATCGACTTGACTTACAGCAGCAACAGCCGCACATTAGTGGCCGTCGTTGTCACTGATTGGCTTTTACGACAGCTTTCTCGAACCGCATAAAAGATCTATAGTAGAACTGCCAATGGCAAACATCAAAATTACGATCGTTATTATTACTTATTATCGACGCGATACTTAAAGAACGACGCGATACTCTGAACGGTTTCAAAGATCTCAATAAAACTCAAAAGTGACTTGAGTTGAATTCATCGACTCGGTTTCGGTCGCTGTTATTCAATAAGCTTTCAAGCCATTGTCTTAGCCACCAAATGAGCAATGACCGCTTAAATATGTGAGTGTTTCGTTCATTCATCTATTCACTTATCTACATATTCATCTAAGCGAGCTAAAGAATCTGAGGCCAAGGCAGAGACAGAGAATAAGAATAGAAATGAAATGAAACGAAACGCTATGGGGATTGCTGAAGTGGCACAGTGAACCGTTTGGATTGTGTGGCTGTTATTATTGTTGTTGTTGGACAAACGCAGCAGCCGTTTAACGACTCGAGATACATTTGTATCTGACACATGCACAACTTTCTAGTTCACTGAAGCTGGATGGGGCGATGAAGGGAGCTATGTAGGGGAAAAAAGGCATCTATCTAGGGTGTAAGGCAACGTTTTATTAAAAAAGTCGCACACACTTAAAATGCACAGGCGCAAAGTGGCGCAAATGAACTTAAGTAGCGTGCGTGCCACCGTTTGTTGCGAGTATCTGACGGATGCGTCTACGCACAGCATAACATATGCTCATACCATCTTTAGATGTCTACGTATTTCCAGCTATATCTGTATCTGTATCTCTAGCTGTATCTGTATCCGTATCCGCTGTTTGAGTTTTTAATTCGCATCACATCCTTTTATTTGCGTACGTGTGCGTGCCAAAGTCGTGAGAAGTTCGTTTTAAACCTCAGCCAGAGAGCTCTTTCTCTTTCTCTCTCTCTCTCTCTTCGTTTCTCTGTCTTTCAATTTGCACCCTCCGGCTTTTTTGTCGATTGATAGCAAATGATTTTTCGTTATGTCGCCAATGTTGATTTTCCTTCCATTTTTTGTTTGTCAAATGAAATTTGGTATCTTTATCTTTATACTTGACGTCGTCTATCTTCTGCTCCTATTCGGATATATTACACATTGACAAATTTAATTATAAATAATGCAATTACACTCGCACATACACATTCATATCCACACACAAAAAGATACTTTTGCCTTTCTGCCATTGAGAACAACATTTGCGATTTTCGATGCTCAATTTTCGGAATTGAAATTGATTAGGACTTCATGAGCTGTACTACCTATTTTTGAAATAGATATATATATACATACACATATGTATATCAGATGCTACACGTAATGCAGACACATTTTCAGATTGTGTATCTCAATTCAAATTCTGTCATGAAAAATTGTCGAGTAATCAGCCAATCGTCGATTAGTGTTTAAGTACGCACAAAAAAGAAGAAGAAGTATCTACATGTGAATGTATAAACGAGTATCTCATAAATTCAACAGCAGCGGCAATAAAACAAACAACAACAGAAACGGTAATGGCAACTGCAATCGTTGTCAGTGATTTAAAATGTTTAACAATTAACAAACAATGCGGCAAATTGTCAAAAGACATGAAACGGGCGTCACTTGACGGCAGCGGCGGCCAAAAATGCAAATTGAAAACTGGACAAAAAGTCGCCATATAAATGGCGCAAACTGAATCCTCCCCCCCCACCCTTTAGTCACTCCCTCCCCCGCATTTGCAGGTCCTCTCCAATCCTCCTGCCAGCACCGACTAGAGCCTGACATCATACAGAAAATATCATTAATACCAATGCATGGGAGAAGCAAACGCAGGCTTCTTGTTATTGTTGTTGTCTTTTATAAGTATCTGAATCTGTGTATTTGTATCTGATTCAGTGTATTTGTATCTGCATCTGTATTTATGGCATATTCCCCGGTTCTCACGCATATGCGACGGAAATGCTTGCCAATCAAAATGTTTATATCTCGTTAAGGAAATGGTAGAAAACAAATTCAAAAAATCACAAGATGATAAAATACATACTAGGGGGCTCCGCTCCTGCTCGCTTCGCTCGCAAAATTGAAAAGAAGGTCTTTAGTTGCCCGGTTAAATAAATTTTTTGTAAAAACGGTCAGATTTAGTGATTTGGCGGGAAAAATGCAGATTTGGCGGGAAAAAGATATTTTGGGAGAAATAGTCAATTTTTAGCAAGAAGAGTTAATCTGTGAGTTTTGTTATAATATCTCATACAACAACAAAGCTTTTGATTCTAAAGGTTAATTTAATTCCGATAGTTCCTATGGAAGCTATCTGATATAGTCATCCGACTTTGACCAAATTTGGTCAGAACGTAAAGGACAGTCCAAAACATACAATCTGTGAGTTTGGTTTAGATATCTTAAGAAACAAAAAAGTTATTCATACTAAGCAATTGCATGACCTTTGACCCTGATTTTTGCCCACTTACAGGTGGAATTTCGTAAAACGCCGTCTTATTGCTCGATGAAATTATCTCATCTCTGTTGTGTGAAAAGTTCAGCTTTCTATCTTTTACCGTTTGGGCTATACGTCGGGGTGTATTCTTCTGTCTAGTCTGCTTTTCAGTTTAATTACTTTTCTTTTTTTTACGCTTTCTTGTTATATTTATAATGTTTGTTATCTATTGCCATATTATTTACATTGTCTTCGTCTTAAGTTGTTGTTGAATTATGAACATTGTCAGCTGCTGATTGTTACACCTTTCGTCGTCTCACGTCACGTATTTCACTTACGTAAGCGCTTACGTTGCACTGACTAAGCTGAACTGAACTAACGGTTAGAGTCCCATCTGAAGGGGGTTGGGGAGATGTGGTGGAGAGGGGGGGGGGGGGGGAAGGTGGGTTGATCACATCAATCAGCTGCCTCAGCAACAACAGAAATTGCATCTGCATTTGTGACACACACACACACAGACACACAAGTTGTTGCACGGCTCATCCTGGAAACTGACAACGGTGACTGCCAACTTATTATGGCAATTTACAGATGGCACACCACAATAATACACTTACTCATACACACACACACACACGCACACACACACATGCTGGCTTGCAAACGAGCTGGGCAACGAATTGAGAAACAATTTTGCGAAAACCAAATCAACGTTTAGCCCACGCTAAACGAAGGAGACAGAAGTAACACAAGAGACAGAAGAGAGAAAGAGAGGGAAATAGATAAAAAACAGCGGCACGTTGTCTATAAATGCGACACGAAATGTTTAGCTTTGGCTTTCGAGTTGCATGCCACAGAAACATGCAGCTAACTAACTGCAAGACATGTCGTCGTCCGATGCCTCTATCGTCTCCAGTTTCCTTCTTCTAACTTTTTAATACCCTAATACAGCATCTTATGATTTTCTCAGCATTTGTGTAACGCCTTAAAAGCGACGTGACAGGTCCCATAAGGTCTACAGTTAGTCATGTAACTCTTTTGACAAAACTTAAAATTCTCAATTTACTTTTAAATAACATTTTTGTAGCTATTATTTTTTTCTGATTTGATTATTATAGATTAGGAAACTTAGGACATCTTTTGACACAAACTTGATGAATCTTGTTGACGGATCGAATCACTATCATATAATTCTCATAAGATCAATCGGTCGCAAATTCCCATTTTGTTAGAATGATGTTTTTGCATTTGAATAATATCAAGCAATCTAGCAGATTATCAAATTATTATCAAAAATCTAATCACTTGTTTTTGTTTTTAATTGTATAATGTAACTAATTTTAAATAACAGTCCCAATTTTTAAAACTGTTTTAAGATAGGGTTACCTAAATGCAAAAATTTAACAAATTCTGGCTAATATATTATATTACTATCATAAAAACAATCGATCAAAAATTCAATACAGCCTCTTCAAGGGTATCAAATCTAAGGCGTGCCGAAGATAAACTTTTGTACTTTTTTTTTTGGTGGTTTTCTGTGTGGTTGACTGTGGTGCCCTAAGTCCTACTATAGTGTTATCATGGGCACAAGGCAGCAGTTGAATGCTGTTGTTGTTGTTGTAGTCGCAGATTTTTGCGTGTTTGATTTTCTTGTCACGTTTCTGCTAACAACATAAGGAAGCAGTCAAAAGCTGGTTGGCATCCCCAAAGCGGCAGTCACTCAGTTGTTGCAACGGAATCAGAGGCAGAAACAGACGAAGACACAGACACAGACACAGACAGACTGTGGCGTGGGGAGGGAAGTGAAGAAGAAAAGAGAGAGGAGAGAAGGAAAAGTCTTGTGAGTTGTCAACAGCATTTGAATGACATGCACAGAGAACGTAAAGCGGCATATCTGTAAGTTCGTCCCGCTGTCAGTCACTGCGTTGACTTTGATTGCAATGCGCCAAGGATGCTGCAACTACGACGACGACGACGACGTCAACTTCAACGTCGACGACAACGACAACGTCGGTGGCATAGTGCTATGCTTCAACGCACATTGCCGAAATTGTCAAGACGTTGACGAAGACGGTCCGCATAGTCAGTCAGTCAGTCATTCAGAGAGGAGACAGACAATTGCAGCAGCAGCAGCTCATTGCAGACAGCCAGAAAATTGTGGCGCATCAATTTCTGATAGAAGACAACCTGCCACACCATCTTCTCCTGCCCATCATATCCTTTTCTCACTCATCGCTTAATGTGGCGGAAAAAAGTCAATAGATGCATTTGATGCATCTTCTGCTTTAACTTTAACGAGCTATGTAAAACTGAAGACAACTTCAAGCTTAAAACATGTAGGAGAAAAGTTCTATTAAGATGACTAAAGAAAATATATTTTTAAAAATCCAGATTTATAGATGCATTTCAGTATATAATTATAAAGATAAGACTATAAACGAATCAATTAAGCTGGCTTCACACGAGCACTTTTTCACCGAAAGTTTTCGTCAAAAAGCTGTACTTTTTGTGTAAATTTCAAAGCTTCGGTGAAAAACTGACGCTCACCGATGGAAATAAATTACGTTCTATTCCATCGGTGAGCATTGGTGAGCGACATGGACAGCTTTTTGACGAACAGCGTCGGTGAAAAACTGCTCGTGTGAAGCCAGCTTTAACAATGTCTCAGCATTACTAGAAGCAAATAAGCATAAATAATCGATTTAAGCATATTTTTATAAAAACATATAATAAGAATTAAGTATTTAGTTTAAGAAAATACAAAATACCGGATTTTATTTCGAAAAACTAAAAATGTTTCTGTGTAATCTTAATCTTAAAGATCGTAAGAAGTTTCGTAAATGCAAATAATGAAAAGTACGATGCTGTCACCTGCAGCTTTTTCAGCGGTAAAACGGCATCAAAAGATGTGTAGATGTATAAATAAGATGTTAGAAAGATACTTTAAATTCTGAATTTCGAAATAAATAAAAGGGAGCTTAACAGATATTCTACAAAAATGTGTAAAATGGAATAAATTATTTTTTTTTTAAATTTCAAATTTCCTTTTTTTGTTTTTTAACGTCCTTTTATAACGCTTCTTGATCAATAATCATTTTTAATTACAGTTGTGCAGTAGCCTTTAACACTTTTCTTAACTTATAGCTTGGCATACCAGCTCGCATATTCAAGCTACAGGGTATGCCAACTAAGCATCACAAAAAAAAAGGTATATTGTTGTGCGTATTTCATAGGCTGAAGCCATGGGTGGCCATTTTGTTTGTCTGCAGTCGTCGTCGTTAGTTGTTGGTTGTTAGTTGTTGTTGTTGTTGTAGTCGGTTGTTAGTTGTTGTTTGTAGTTGTTGCTGTTGTTGCTTATCGACACAGTTGGCTATTTGACATCGGCGGTTTTCCTCTCTCTGCTGTTGCTTTGTAAGAACTTTGGAGCAAAAAAAGCAAGTACAGGTTCGGAAAAGAAAACGAAATGTAGGCAAAGCAACAAAAAACCGCCTCACCACACTACACCACACCACACCCACAAACCCACCCACATTGTGCTCAGCGATTTGCATGTGGAATTTATGCTTTTGATGGCCGTCGCAAACCGTAGTCCTCATAATTTTTCTCGTCCTCGCCTCGACTCCGTGCTCATCGTCGTCGCAGTGCATGTTAATGAAAGGCAACTGCAGATGCAACCCTGGGCCCTCAGCAAACAGCTGTCATGAGCCGCTAAGGCAGCAAGCAACAACAACACTAACAACAACTAGTGGGAAAAGCTAACGTCGAGCAAGCTCGACAGTAAGAGGCTCTTTACTTATAGCGTAAAAAAGATAAAAATATATAAATTGTGACACAAATCATAAAATGTCAATGACGCAATCCAAAGTGTCTAAATATGTTACGTTACAAGAAGAGTATTATAATTAAAAAAAAAAAAAAAAAATTAGGGAGATTCGTTAATTTGTTATTTTTTTTTATTCTTCATGTGAGTCAAAAAATTCATGATTTGCTATAAAATGTGCTATAAGATCATGAATTTTTTGACTATAAAATCATAAATGATTTGCTATAAAATCATGAATTTTTTGACAGTACTAAATTTAAAATTGTAAACGCAAATTTTTTTAAATTCCAAGTAAAAAAGCGATGTGTGTATTTTAAGCACAATTATTTTTTTTTTTACAAACTATATACAGTCGAACTTCCCTAACTCGAATGACCATTATCTAAAAAAAGTTCGAGTTATGGAGATATTCGAATAATAAACTTACTTAATTAATTTTACGGGCACTCAATTAGCTCGAGTTAGAGAGAAATTCGAGCTATAGAAGTTCGAGTTATGGAAGTTCAACTGCATGTACATGATACATTTTTAAGTACAGGGTCTAGGAACACAGTGGTAACGGATTTTCATGCCTGTATGCATATTGGAAATGCGAAAAGTTCAAGGATTGTGGCTCGCCGTTGTCGTGAGCTTAGATTCTGTGCAGATTGCAGATTGCGCTGCATCGCAGTCATTTGTTGGTTGGCCGCTGTTGCTGCTTGTTGGCCAGGTAACCCAAAAAAAAGAGAAGAAAAATATATAAATAAACCAACAACAGAGCAGCGGCAACAAATGCCACGGCCTGGGGCAACAAATGCAATGTGGCACATGAGCGAGCAATGTGCACTACTTAGCTGAGTGCATGAATGGTCTATATGTCTATAGGAGAGCATAACAGGCAAGAGGGAGAGAGACTGAGAAGAGGCACAACAACTGCAAGTTGCCACAAGAGCAGCCACAGAAACGTTGCATTAAAGCTGAACGAGCAACTGCGATGATAAAGATCAACAAATATGTAGATCTTAAAGCTTATGAAGAGACCAAGAAGATTTTCAAAAATAAAAAATCCCTTTACTTATCAAGTTTCTAGTAGCATGAATTAATTTTGAAGCTATTGAATTATAATCTGAAAGTATTCTAAATGAGTTTTAGCATCAACAAACTTCTAAAGTGGGCTACAAACATAGACTAATATACTAGAAGGAGGTTTAGCCTTGACAAACAAATTGATATAATTAAATCAGTTAGGACTGCGAGGACATTTCAATTTATGTATCTATCGCATCTAATTTTGTAATTTTTTCTTTAACAAGTTTGAAAACATGTTATTTAATCATTTAATTCTTTCACATTTTGAACGATAAGTAGAAGAAAATTTAACAGAAAATAAATGCATCTATAAAATCTATAATAATAATTTGCAGTTGCTTGTCTTAGATTGAGGTTTAATGGTCTTTAAGCTCGTTCCATACCCCATGCTCACATCCAACTGCAATGCTTATCCAACGGCCAACGGCTTAGGCCAAGACCCAAGACCTGGCCAACCCCACGACCATTGGATTTGCCTCCCCCAAACGCTGGACAAGACCAGACTTGTTGCCTTTCACTTGCTGTTGCAAGTTTGCAAATGTAACTGGCCATGTTGCCAGTTTGTCAGTTTGTCGGTTTGTCAGTTCACCAGTTCGCCAGTCAGGCTGGAATGCAGGCAGTCATTCATCAGGTTACTTTGCCTTGGCGCCCGACAGTCATCCAATTAAGCTATAAAAATCCTAATTTAATTATTTGCCACACGAACAAAGCCAAATGCACAGAGTAAAACGCCAGAGAGCCCATATTCAACATACAAACATATGTATGTACATTCAGCATATAACATTCAACATTCAGCATTCAACATACAACATTTGCCATTCACATTCACATTCACATTCGCAGTCACATTCGTAAATTTGATGCAGTGCAGCAACGTCGTCGTCATCGTCGTCGTCTCCGAGTCCGAGTTGTCGACGACGACGACGATTTATGGTGGCCGGTTTTTCTTCATTTGTTGGGCACGCGGAACAGGCAACTGGCAGCATAGGGTCCAACAACGGGCAGGGGGTAGATACAGAGGGGGTGAGAGGGTTAGGGGGGACAAGCAGCATGCATTTTTCATGAATTAGTTCATATAAAAGTCAAATGCACAAAACGTACGCTGTGGCAACTCGCAGCCTTCTACGGGTTGAAGCACATGGACAGGGGGTTGGTTAGGTGCACTGACATGGGCGGTGAGGGGGGTTTAAGCTTCGAGAAGCAGGCCATCTGAAGGGTTAACCCAAGCGAGGGGGGGGGGGGGGTATGGTCTGCTGCAGCACATAAACAGATTTGTGGCCGCAACACACAGAAAACAAGCCAAATAATAAAATTTGAAAAGAAAACATAACAGGCAGCAAATGCAGCTCAACAAAATGGCTTGACTATCAGATACTACGTAAACAGTTTTTAATTTGATTAAAGAACAGATAAATAAATTCTGAAATTTATTTGTTTACGAAATTGTGGGATGTGATTTTTATATCGATTAACATATGTTATTGGCAGAGCAAACTTAAGGAAGTAATTTCAGCTAATGTAAATTTGAAAAAAAAAAAAAAATTAATTTAATGTCGAGCTATTTCTGTTGCTTATGCATTTTGGTGCCTGCATGTCGACTTTATCGTTGTCAGTTTCAAAATATATTTCAAAAAGTTAAAAATTATTGTTAATATTTCAAAAATTTATTCAATTCTTGGCATACCCAGTTACAGTGTCTTTTCGTTTACAGAGTATTACAGTACACACTCACACATACACACACATTCTCTCGTTTATGAGGAGAATTGAAAGGAGTTTCAGTAGGAATTACAAGGGGGTTTCTATTCCAATTCTTGTTGATTTTCGCTGCATAATTAACGAAATGAAAGCTTTTGGCTGCGCTCCTGCTCCACTTTCAGCTCCAGCTCCAGCTCCAGCTTCAGCTCCAACTCAAATTCCTCTTCTGTTTCTGTTTATTTTTCTCATGTTTAGCTTGGCTTCTAGCACTGGACTTAGTATGGTTATGGTTTGATACGAGTATGTGTATTGTGGGCTTGGACATAAATTAGATGCATGAATTGAGAAAGGGGAGATAATACGCCCGATTATGCGAAAGCGTGCCGAGCAGCTCAGAGGAATCTCTTGGACGGTTAAACCTTACCAAAATCAAAATCAAAGCCAGGCAGACAACGTTGCCAGTTGCCGTGCCATGCGAGGAATGCAGTCAGAAAGAAAGAGCCTGCTCCAGGCTCTGCCTCAACTCAAAGCTCAGTCAGCAGGATAAAACGAGTCGCTTAATGTTGTTATTGCTTTTGCTTTTGTTTTTTTTTTTTTCTTTTTTCTGATTTCTGTTTCTTCTTCTTATTCTTGTTACTGCTCGTACGGATTGCGGGCGATTGTGGGGGAGAAATTCGTGTGGTTTGTTGTGCCCGTTGGCCATTTCTGAGCCTGCCACTTGATACAAAAATACAACAAAATAAGTACGAATTACTTTGGGCCAGAGGGAGGGAATGCCAGGTTTAACATTGCCTTTACAAGCAAAATGACCAAAGGAAAAAAAAAGGAAAAAGAAAAACGGCAACAACAACAATTGGCATGGCACATTGAACAAGTTAAAATATAATAAGTACATAGGTTTCAGTGTATATATACTATATATTGAACAACAACTAGCAAGGAACAACAACGATGCCAGCAACAACAACAGTAGGAAAATAAAGAGAACAGCAATTTATTTTCAATAGCGAAGAAAAAAATGTCTGAAAATGGCGCAACGTGAAAATGAGCTAAGCTAATTAAATGGAAATAGATTGGGGAATTTTAAAAAGTAACCAAATTACTGATTTTCAAATTAAATATAATTTGATTTTGTTTGCATCACTTATCTAAGGATAAAATAAATCTTCAACTTGATATCCACACTTTAATGAAAATCTAAAATTTAGATTTTAGATTTAGATTCTAAATAAATAGAACCATGGGTTAAGCATGCATACTTCTGTTTTTTGGGATTAATCGAATATTTTGTATAACTTGCTAAGGTCATGTAAATCACTGTACATTAAAAAGTTTGCTTTGGGTTGCTGCGCTTGACTTTAAAATTAAGAAAATATTTTAAATTTATTTAAAAATAAGAAAAAAAATATATATGTATGTTGGAGTAGAAAAGTTGGTTCTGGGTAAGATATGTTTCCTCCAAATCTAGAATATATAGTATGGACAATTATACCATTTAATAGATATACAATTTTATAACTTTGCATTGAGATATTTGTTTAAAAAAATATGACTCAGTTATTCTAAAATTAACGTGTACACCAAAAACTTTGATGCTGATATTTCATGAATTTTCCACATTTTTATGGAATAGAATCAAATTCTTATTTCATAACATGACACTTTATTATTATATTTATTTCTAAAAGCAGGTTCAGTTTGTCTTTCTCCATATAGTTGAAGAACTTACCTGGACAATTGTGCTGCCAGTTGTCAATTTGTTTCGAGGACAGTTGATATTGATAATTGTATTGAAGTAGTTGTAGCTGTAGTTGATCTGGTTATTCCTGTACTTGCTGCAAAAGAGTAGAAATGGAAAAAAGGCGGTTAGAGTCAAAAATCTCTTTTGTTGCGGTCTTAAAGCCGTCGCCAGACAACGACGCACAATTTAACAAAACAAAAGGAGAGAAAAAAATGTAGTCTAAAATCGGCTTTCGGCTTTTGGTTTACCTCTAAGCTCATTAATTTTATTTGCCCTTTGCGGTGGCTGCTGGAAAAGCTGCGCCTGCCTTGTCTCAAGTGTGCGACTCGATAAAAAAAAGCATGTAAAAACGCTATTGCCGACTAAAAGATACCCGTTAATAAATTTAAATTTACATCAATTGCATCAACGAATTGCGATGGTATAATAATTATTGAACACTTTTAGGAGCTCGAATTGTTTAAATAAAATATTATGATTATGGTTAAATAGGTTAATTAAAGATAATAAATTAAGAAAATACTTTTACCTCCCTAAGAATAATACCCGTTCAGGGAAGTTCGAGTCAATTTCAATTTTGGTACGTCTAGCTCTTACAGTCTCTGAGATTCAGATGTTCACACAGACAGACTTGACTGGATTGAATCCGCTATTAAAGTTGATCATGAATATATGTATATAAATATTTAATTTACCTGCAATGGATACAATATACCCCTCTTACTAAACGGGTAATAATAACACAAAAATTGAAAAATAAAGGCAAACTCACTGTACACGCATACCTATGTATATATTCTCGGTTCTCTATGCTATGTACGTATGCAAAATAAAATACAAAAAAAAAAAAAGCCAAAGTCAAGTGGCAAGTGGCAAGTGGCAACAGGCTGAAGCTGAGGCCGAGACCGAGACTTAGGCACAGACTCGACCCCAATCCCAATCCCAATTCCAATCCAAATCCCAGGCCCACAGCTTAAACGGGCAAAATCCGCCCAGACAGGGCTCTATATACATATATACATATTGCCAGCTGCCAGTTGTCGGTTGCTAGGTGAGAATACAGAAATGCGGTTCAAGGTTTTTTTGGGTGTGCGAGTGTGCGTGTGTTGTTTTCAGGTGTAGGATTGGGGCTTTTAGTACGGGCGCAAAAGTGAAAGTGAATTATTAAAAACAATTGCAATTGACGCTGCTGATAACTGCTGCACTGCTCGCATATATTTTTAGCCAGCAGCGGTAGATAGGGCCAACAAGAAAAAGGGTGCGGGTAGGGCTGAGGGGGTGGGGAGGAAAGTATTTCCCACCAACACCACCACCACCACGCTCGAGTAGCTTTCATTGTCGTTTGTCTCGCAAGTGAAGTGAACGGCTTGAGTTCAAATTAAGCCCACATAAATGCTTGTCATCTGAAATGGCACGAGCCGAGTGTCGAATATTAATAACTGGCCTTACACGTAAACTTATATTTTGCAGCTTATAAATACTACAAACACATATAAATGTGGGTTATTGGGTGTTGCCAATAGTGACATACTTTGGGGTGAATGGGAAGCTGTAAGCCAAGAGTTTACTTGACCCCAAACTGCACATTTGTTTATTGTTTGGACTCTCATTCATTTAAGTACGATTCCATTTGCTTTGACATTTATTTATTGATCTATTTGTTATAAATTTAAATAACAATTCTTGTGACGTTACGGTATTTCCATATAGAACAATTAAAATAAATTAGAATTTTTGGACAGCGTCTGTTTTTGTCTCTCTTGTCCTTTTCTTCAAACTTGCCTTTGCTTTTGCTGAATGATTTCGGGTTTTTGATTAATGCATCTCTCTGTGTGTGCGAATGTGTGTGGCAAGTGCAGCTGCAACCTCAAACCCTTCAATTTATTCTTCTGTATAGTATGCCAAGTTAGCCACTGCTATTGCCATTTCCACTTCCATTTCCATTTTAATTTTCATTTCGATTTTCATTTGGTTTTCTAATTCGAGTTCCATGCGAATGTCAGTCAACTTGAGATTTCCGCATTGAGTTCTGTTTAGTGGGAGTGTTCACTGTGGCTTATCGTCCATGGGGGAAGGGGCTTTACTTGTAGTTCTCGACACATTACTCATACGCAGCGCTAGCCTCGAGCCAAATGAAGTTACTTGTGGTTGCTGTTAGTTTTAAAACAGTTTTTTTGTATATACATGTATAGTTATTTTTTCTATTTGTTGTTGTTGCATCAGACGTCTTTTTATGTACACATATGAGTGTTTGTGTGTGTATGCGTGTGAGAGAGAGAGAGAGAGACTTGATTTATGTCGCTTTATTTCATTTTAATTGAAAAACTTGCACAGTGAGCGACCAAAGCCAAGTGGAATTTACGCCCAGCCAACGCACAAAAGAGCAAATATAATTAAAGTGGCATTTAAAATGTTTTCGGCTACAGGCAACACCAGCAACAGCAGCAACAGTTACAATAGCAATACCATCAACAACAAGAACAATATCAACAGGAGCAGACGGCAAAAAACAAATATGCAAGCTACGCGTACAAAATGTATGTAATAGCATAAAAAAGTAAATAAATTACAAGACAAAAGCACAAATGTAAATAAAATGACTTTATTAAAAAGCTGGGCAACCCAACAACAACAACAAACGGACACAAAAAAGGATAGGCGTGTTTATAAACTTTCAGTGTGCAAATAATAAAGACATTCGCAAGTTCTATGGTCGGGAGCCGAAACTGAAACTGAAGAGACAAAACTGAAGCTGGAAGCTAAAGCCGAAAAGTAAAAGTAAGTAAATCGTGCCGGCAGCACAGCTAACGATCCACAGATACCCTTCTCTTCTTCCCCTAACCACCCTGTCTCCCTCCCTCAATCCGGCCAAAACGACGTTAGGCCAGGCGACCTGCAAATGACAAATGCAAATGACGCATACAGAGTTGCTTTTGGCGTCGGCGGCTTCGAAAGTGGGCGCAGCAACAGCAGCATTAAAAAAATACAAATAAAGATAATAAAAAATAAAAATCTAAAATTATTACAATTATTCAAAAATGTCAGAAATAATCAAAAATATTCGTTTTGATTATTTTTGATTTTTTCCTGATCATTTCTAATTATTTTAGTTTTTTAAAATTATAAGTATAATCATAAAATACTCGAAGCGTTGGAAAGTTATTCATGTATAAATCAATTAATTCATATTCCGATTTTTAAACTGTTTCTTTAAGTGTAAATATACTTTTAAAATATATAAGCCAAATGCTGAATATGTCTCTATCTGCCTAACTCGAATTACATTTATATTTACTATCTATTTATTTATTTATTTATTTTGCCTGTCGCTACTTGCCACCTATTTGGCAATACAATTCACTGCCCCATTATGTTTTACCACAACTTTCAAATGCACAGCTTCAAATTTCGAGCCGGCAAACAGATGAAAGCACTTGGCCAAACCACGGTGCAACTGCAACAACAACTGCAACAGCAACATCAACAGGCAAAGCAGCAGCAGCAAAAAAATGCCGCCAACACCGTAAATCATGCGGCCAGCAGAAAACGGCAACAGCAGCAGCAACAACAACAACGCCGACAACAAGAACAAACAGAGAAACCAGCACGAAAAACGCCAACGCAAAACGGTAACAGCAGCAACAACAGCAGCAACAACAACAACAGAAGCAGCAACAAAAAAGTGAAATTAAATAACAATAACAAGGTTAGCTATGTTTTTATGTTGCTTCTGCTGCTGCTGCTGCTGTTGCGATAACGTCGCCAATATGCGAAGTGCAACAACAGCAACAGCAACAGTTACAACAACGAGACAAACAAGAATTTATTTCGAATGTGCAGCAAATTGAGTGTTTTTATTGCATTAACATAAATAAATTAGAATGCCAACGCGCGCGCATGTTGCTGACTCACTAGTTGGGGCTACAGCAGCAACATCAGAAGTAGCAGCAACAGCAGCAGCAGCAGCAACATGAAAAACTTGTCCCTGCAGCAATGTCAGCTGACGCGTGTTGGCTGTCAAAGTAATGTGTCTATGTGTGTATAAGTATCTGTATCTGTATGAGTGTATATATTATGCATAGCAACATTCACATGCAACTTGCTGTGTCAGCAACATTCGCTTATTGTTGCCGACTGTTGCCAGGCTGACACAAGTTTCTTGCTGCCGTTGCAGATGCTGTTGCTGTTGTTACCACCGAGAGTTGCAATGAACGCGAATAACGGTGCATGTGCATATGTTGTTGTTGTTGCCGTTGACGTTGCTGTTACTTCTCGCGCCCATGCAACACCGGCAACATTGCCACGTGCGGCAAGAAAATCAAATGATTTTCAAGATTTGCATATATGCAAATATATAAACCAAACTTAGCTAAAATATAACTTTACTAAACTCCACTTTATTAACATATATGTAATTATAGCACTTAACTTCGAATCAATAATTGCATTTATTTTTGAATGTCAATAAAATTGTAAACTATAAAATTCGACGCTTTGAAAATATTAAATTTCATAATATTCTATACTCTTATTTATTTAACTGTGCAAATAATTGCCTACTGTCCTCCAAAAGAACATTAAATTAAATATTTTATTACAAATATGTGTGCCAATAATTATTGAGAGAAATTAATTAAAATTATTCGTTAAAATTTGAAATAAATTGCAATTTATGAAATTCGCTATGGTAATAATATTATGTTGATAGTAAGTTGCATTTTCGGTTTCACAGAGAATTATCAAAGTTTAAATTCAAATTTAATTTATTGGAAACATTAATAAATTGCAGTTAAGCTTCAAGACTGCTTAAATGTGTCAAAGAACAAAGTGTATACAATGCCCAAACCGTCTTTCATGTCAGCATCAAGGAACATTTTCGATTTCGACTTGAAGCTGCTCGACTTCAGGTTCAGCTTCAGAGTCAGTGTCAGGTTCAGTTTCAGTTTCAGTTTCAGCTTCAGTTTCGGCTTTGGGCTTCGTCTTTGTCTTGGACGTGAAGTTTCTTGGCTTGGACTACGTTTGATATGCGTGCGGGGCAAGTCGTAATGACAGCAGCTGTTGAGATGCCTTTGACTTGGCCTGGAAATTGTTTGGCTTTGTGTTCGGGTCAGGCAACTGTCGAGAACAGTAACAGTAGCTGCTCCAAGAGCAACGGCAATGGCCACAATAATGGCGACAAGGCTTTAAGCCTGTGGCAGCTGACTGAAACTGAGGTCAGCGAGTGAGCCCAATGCTGCCACTTTTCTACTTCCTCCTCTTGTGGTCAGGCAGCAGTGTCAATAAAACGAAATTAAAAACTTTAAATACAGTCCCAGCGAGCTAAGACCAAGACAATTTAATCAAGCAACTGCAAATGAATGCCCAGAGCAGAGACCGGAGACTGGAGACTTTAGACCCATGATGAGAGCCAAGAAGAAGACTCCCTGGCGCCAGAACGTGTGCGTCCATTTGCATGCCAGCAACAACAGCGAAACAATCAAAAAGTTTTTAAAACAAATTAAAAGTTGACAGCAAGCGGCGTTGTGGCAAGCGGCAAGTGGCAAGTGGCAAGACGAGCTGAGGCAACGGAGGCAACTAAACTGCAACGGCCTCTCGCAATGACTGGCAAAATTTATGATGCGGTCAAGTGCAATGCACTCAAGTGGTTAACCGGGCGTTGCAAGTTGCCCCCAAAGGGGATGAGGGAGCGGGGCAGGCAACGGCAGAGGCAGTGGCAGAGGGACGACAGAGAGGGAAACCAACTTTATTAGCCCAAAATGTCAAACAGAAACGGGCCAGTTTTATTGCCCAAGGTGTCATTGACTTTGCTCTTGCATTTATTGCCACAAATACAACGACAACAACAACAAACAACAAAAAAAAACCAACGACAACAACAACAACAATGACAAATCGGATTAATGTCAAGCTGAGAGGCAACACAAGCGTCCAGTAAAAACGTTTCAATTCATAACAAATGTGCTTTGTTAACAAATTTGCATCGATGCAAAATATCGCACTAAAGCATTTAAATCTTAAAATATTTGCATTTTATGGTATGTGACACCATCCCATCAACTTTATTTTGCTCTCAAAGAGTACGAAAGAATTAGAAAGAAAATATTTCTAATTATTGTCTATTCAATTTAAAATTAAGCTTAGACCAGTGGAAATGATTTGAAATTTTTGCTTCGGAAAGAAAAATTTAAAGGACAAAGACCTTTCCTTAATTTAATTCAATTTAATTTTTGTCAAATTAATGGTGAGTAAAGTACTACGTAAGCGAATACTTTAATAGCCAAAAAAAGGTACATAACTGTTTTTTTACTGATGTCAGATTAAAGCTCAACGAACATTTAAGCAAATTAACTAAAACATTGTAAGATTTACATATCTAATCAAATGATTACCAATTATTTTCGTGTTTTAATTAAATTAAGTTAGACTAAATCTGAGGCTCCACAGGATTAATCTATGTACCAAGTAAATCTTTAAGTTATTTTAATAAAGATCACTCAAGTCTTAAAGCTTCATATATTAGCATAAACAATATTAAATTAAGCTTACTTAAAAGTGCACATACTCGCATTAAAGCAATTGCAACTGGGCGGCAAATCAAATTATTTTAATGATTTCAATTTCAATGGCAATTTAAAATTGCCCAAAGCTTTTCAATTTCTGACCACGCCCACTGCAATACGCATTGAAAAAGAATATAAATAAAAATATATATTTCAAGTTGCGATAAAACGCATGAAAAAAAGCTAAAAAGCTTTAGTTGAGAGTGAACGATAACGAGATACCCTGTGCTCTGATTTTCAGATATTTGGATGTATTTACCTAAATAAATAAAAATGAACATTTGCAGCCGTTCCCACGAAAATTTTCACTTTTCAGATTTCACTTTGAAATGTACAATTTTAAATATTTTAATTTGTCAAATTAGCTCAAAACATATACGATGAAAGCATCGAATGCAAATAGTATACAAAGGTAGAAATAGTTACACGTGTTGTTTTGTTTATTATCCATTTTTTACATCTGTCTGTAACATTCTACTGTTCAAAACCATAATGCCCTTTTTTGACCATATTCAATGGGCTCAGAGTAGAAAAACTTTTGGCAACTGATGGCTGTCCCTCTCGTAGAGAGTCCTCCAAATCGATTGCAAAGTTGCTCGTAGGATCAACCGGCAATGGGACTGGAACTGAGAACGAGAACGAGAACTGCAATTGCAATTGCAATTGCGAACAAACTTAAATCGAATTCATGACAAATGATGCGCGAATTTTTCATTTGCCTTTGCTACATTTTGTGGGCGTGGCATTGCCCACCTTCCAGTCTCTGCCACAAAGGTGAGCAAAGAGGAAGTGCGACGAGCCAAGCGTCACAGAATTGTAAAATCCACGGTTAAGTCAAGGTTATATTATGTTGGTAGTACGGTTCAATTACCTCCACTTTTGGGCTGTTTTTGTGTCTACATCTACATCTACTTCTTCATAGTTTTTTTTTTTCGTTTCTTCTTCTCTGGCTTGCCTTTTTGCTCTTTGGTTTCCAAGCGCCCTATGGATAATGGTAGTTGCTCTTTGGCAAAGGTTAAAGCCAAATTAGAAAACATAGTCTTATGCTTGAGCGCACAGGCAAGAGTCTTTGGTCAAGAGTTTAGCCCCCTTTTTGTATTGCTCAAGTATGCGGCAATCATTATCATGAAGATGACGACAGTAATAATAATGATGATGTTGTTTGTTGAAGATGGAGATGTTGATGATGATGATAAGTTTGCTTACTCTGGGTCTGGCCAATGGCCACACTTGAAATGTAATTAGAGTGCAGCCAAATGCATCCGAAAAAGAATGTTGCAAAAATTGAAGGGCGTTCGCTTTTCAAGTCCTCTGCCAAGTGTTTTATTTGTGTTTGTTGTAGTTGTTTTTGTTGTTGCTAATGTCTGCCATGAACTTGGCAAAGAATAGCACACAATGTAATGGAAACAAGAGGAAAAACAGCAGCAGCAACGTGACTGAACTAACTTTAAAGCATTTGTTAGATACTTGTAATTGTTTCAAGCTCATGTGCTTAAAGAAATGTCTCTTGAGTCGTTATAAATATTCATTTGGTTTACCTGAAACTAGTTAATCTAATGTCATATGAGTTGTTAATATGACATTAGATTAAATAGTTTCAGTTAAACCAAAAAGTTTGTTCACAAACCAAAATCTTGCCTGTGTTTTTAAAGTCTAAATTCATATTGAGAAATAAATTTGAATGCGCTTTTACAACATTAAAGAGTATTCCTTAAATAAAACTTCCTTTTTTGCGCACAGTTTTAATTTGATTTTAATATTAAAAAATAGAAAGACTGTGTTTAAAGCTCAGCATATTAAAGTTCATTCAAAAATCAACCAATAAAATGCAATTCTTTTAAAATATTTTTTCGGATAAAATAATATTAAAGAATTCACTTTGGAAAAAAAACTTTTTAGCGTTTTCAAATTTATAATAAAATCAGTAACATTTATTTTTGTAATTAAAAGTTTCGTGATTATTCTAGGCAGGGATTAAAACCGAAACGAATAACGGTTTCAGTTACGGTTTCGGTTATGTTCGCATTTCGGTTTTCGGTTATAGGTTACGCAAAATCTTTGAATAAAGGTTTCGTAACGGTGAACCGGTTTTCATATGTTTCGGTTTTGAAATACCGGTACGGTTTCGGTTCCCCGAAAAAAAATTTCTTTGTAAAAATATAATTATAATAAAAATATAATAATAATAATAAAAAGGCATTACTTTCTTTATGTTTTATTCACACATTTATTTCACATATTTTGCAAGATTTATAATTAATTTTTATTCAAAATAAAACAAGAAAATTTAAATCAAAATTAAAATTGAAAAATTAAAAGAAAATCAAAAATAAAATATAAAACTAATAACAAACTTCAGAGATCGCAAACAATTTACCTTGTTTTTTAAATTTGTATAATACAAATATCACATCACAAGTCACTTAAATCAAATGCGTGTATTTATATACATAACTGTGTATGTATGCAAATGTATTTATGTGCATACATACATACATATGTATGTATGCAACTACGTATGTTTCACTCACTGAAATTTCTTTTTCACAGCGTTTATTGTCACTTTCGACCAAACAAGAGCTTGTGTTCTTTTCTAAATTATACGAAAAGAACTTTCTAAACGGATTAGATTCCGGTCGCGGCATTTTGTTCAAAATATGTGTCTATTTAATTGCGCGCACGTCTTCTTCGTTAAAAAACTAACTCCGATTGAAGTTGCGCACTCTTTCAGCAGGCGAGCAGCGTTGTCAAAATTAGTCCGTTAAAAAATAGCCAGATTTCAATAGTCAAATTTTAAAGAAATAATAAAAATTATGGTACTACTTTTTTTAGCAAACTTTTATTTTATTTCTGAATTAGAATGGAAGGAAGGTAGAAATAAAATAACAGAATGATAAAAAACAGTACCATATTTTTATATTTATATTTATTTGCCAGTTGCAACCCACTAAATCTGTCGGGAAAATAGCTAAATTGGCAAGCCTGCAGGCGAGGCAGAAAATGTGAAGTAACGGAATGTGCGTGAAATAAAGAAAGAACGCTCTATTCGAAAGGCGACTGTGAAATACCCTATGACTTAATATGTTCCTACATATGTAAAATATAAAAACAAATTATTAGATCGTTACATAAGTATTAACATATGTAAATATCAAGCTAATATGTATGATTAACATAAATAATCTTATGTAAATGCAGATATTTTACATATGTATGTACATATGCATGTCAATAAAAAAAATATGATGGGTATTTCTGCAGTCGCATATGTGAGTCGGCATATGACGTGTGCTTGTACGATTTCGACTGTTTGCTGTCTCACTCGCACTTGCACACTCAAGCGCACAAAAGTAAGCGCCGATCGTCACCACGAAACGAGGAGGAGACAATTGAAATTTCGTTACTTTTTGCATGCATATGTATGTATGTATGTACGTACATGTGATGAACTGCTCAGTTTACAGTTATTGTAGCATATTTTGCTTATTTGGCCTTGAAAACATTTGACGCGTCGCGTCTTTCATACAAACATAATATGTACATACATACACTGAATCAATAAAGTATGTATGCAATTGGCAATACAAACTTTAGGAAATAAGAAAGCATAACTGCAATGTATTAAGATCAAATGAGTAGATATATTTCAAAAATATAAATTATTAAATAAAGTTAGTAATGAAAAAAGAAAAAACATAACATAATTAAATAAAGTTAATAATCACTGCGGACGACAGTCCGCGCTAGTGACGAAAGCAGCACGAAGGGTGCGAAGGCGACTAGCATATATACACAGGAAGAATGGAAAATTTGCTATGACTGTCCGATCAGGTCGAGTTATATACCGATCGAAAGGTATTAACTTAACTTACAAATGTGCATACTAAGACTTTTAGAAACTCACCTGGTTCGTGAGATCAAAAGGTGTAAGTGGGAGGGGAAAAATTTAAATTATTGGAGCTAATCGGGCCGTTGGAGCCTTTTCGAATTTTCTTTGAATTTTTTACAATTTTCATTAAAAATACGCGTCGAATGACACCTCGATCATCGAAATCGGACAACTGGTTCGAAAGAAAATTAATTTTGAAATTTTTGGTGCCCTTCTCAAAACGAGATGAAAAGTCAGTCTGTTTGTTTGTCTGTTTGTTTGGATCAAATCGTAAATTTAGCTTAAAAGTTTGAATGAGGACTTGTTCCCGATCAAAAATCTAGAAACGTTTGTTCTACGACTTTTTCGAAAAAAAGCTAGTTTAGCGGGAAATCGCTAAAAACCGTTAAAATTAAAACCCCTATAGCATCCAAACGATATGAGCTACAGACGTGATCTATGTATCGTTGGAAAGGTGTTTTGAAGGGCTTTTAGGCAAACCTTCAAACTTTTTTTCTAAAGTGCATAGGTAAAAATCAACAGGTGAAATAAGATATTTTGTCCCAGATTTTGGCGGTTTTTGAGAAAACGCTGCCTACGATTTTTTTTTAATTTGCAATATGTTTGAGCTTGTAAAATTTCGCGTTTTTTGATATATCATTCATAAATTTATGTTAATTGGTTTGGAAGGTATAACCTTTTAACTGAATATATACGTTTTACTTTGAATTGAAATAGGACAGCAGCAGCAATTACATTTGACTAACAGTCCAGTAACAATGAAATCTATAATTAGACAGGCGTTCTTAAGGATTGGCAGTGGCGCAAAGTGTAGAGCGTCCAATTTTGGCATGAATTCTCAGCTCGGGTTTCGGGTTCGAATCCTGGCACGAACAAAACTTTTTTTTTTTTTTTTTTTTTAAATGCAATTAATTTGTTAGTAGATGATTATCATGCATACGACGCTAACGATTTTTTTAGCTTTCAATATGTGTAAAATTTCGCGTTTTTTGATATATGACACAAAAAATTTTACCGATGGGTTTGGAAGATAATACTTATTAACTGAATATACTTTTTACCTTTACACTACTGCATGTACATATGCAGTATGTTAATGTACATGTAAATCGCCAAAAGCCACATCATTCAAACAATAAAAGCTACAGATGTGATCTATATATCGTTGGAAATGTATTTTGAAGGGCTTTAAGCCTAGCTGTAAACTTTTTTGCTTAAAACACAGGTAAAAATCTTCAGGTGAAATAAGGTTTTTTTCCCCACATTTCGGCGATTTAAGAAAAATCTACGTTTCAAATAAGTTTTAAATACAGTTGAACTTTCCTAACTCGAACTTCTCTAACTCGAATTTCTCTGTAACTCGAATTAAATGAGTGGCAGTAAAATTAATAATCTTAGGAAAAAGAACTCTATAACTCGAATATTTCCCTAACTCGAACCTTTCCTTTGGATAATGGTGATTCGAGTTAGGGAAGTTCGACTGTATGTTATTTGTTGTAGCAATTCAATTTCGCGTTTTTGACATAGCCGTCAAATTTCGTTTGGGCAAGATATTACCTGTTAACTGAATATACCCTTTACCTTTACACTTCTGCATGTACATAAGCAGTAGCATGCATACAGCAGCAGCAAAGTGTCATAGCAGCCAGAGTTTGAGAGTGCTACTAGCTTCTGCGCTTAGAATGTGTGCTTTAAGGGAACCAGTGTTGGCAGACAGTTTGTTTTAGCTTGTACAAAAAATAAACAAAGTTGATAGAATGAAATATCAAAATTTCTGATATCTTATTCAAAAATTTCTGATATCTTATAAAAAAACCTCTTTACGAGGTAAAAGTCTAGTGACGAAAACAGTTATATGCCCCAAAATTTCTGATATCCAATTTTGTGACGAATAATATTAAATTTGACATAAAAATTATTTTAAAAAAAATTTTTGCATTCGGCACTGCGCAAAACATTGAGTTTTATTTGGTATGAAGAATTGAGACATTTTGGCGCAATGTGCCGAGTGGCAAAATTTTTTTTAAAATAATTTTTATGTCAAATTTAATATTATTCGTCACAAAATTGGATATCAGAAATTTTGGGGCATATAACTGTTTTCGTCACTAGACTTTTACCTCGTAAAGAGGTTTTTTTTATAAGATTTATATTTCTGAAATATATCTACTCATTTGATCTTAATGCATTGTAGTTATGTTTTTTCATTGCCTAAAGTTTGTATTGTCAACTGCATACTTACTTTATTGATTCACTGTATGTTTATATGCATGTGTGGACATGCATAAGACAATAAAATTCTGATTTTTTTTTGCAACTTGCTTTAATTTTTTTTTTTTTTGCATGTATGGAAAACCGAAATGAACCCTTATAAATGAAACGGTTACCAAACGGTTATTTCGGTTTTCAGAGTTTCGGTTTAAAGGTTTCGGTCAGATGAAAATTTTTTTTTTCGGTTACGGTTTCGGTTACGGTTTAAAATTTCAATCGGTTTTGACCGGTTAAAGGTTACGGTTTCGGTTAGGGTTTTAATCCCTGATTCTAGGTTAACCCAATATTGGAACATTGAAATTGGTAAGGTAGTATTGTAACTGAAATTGCTAAAAGTACAGCTAAATGGCATAGAAAATAATCCATTGCTTAAGCTCTTAAGCCCCAACTGGTCAGAGATTTTGCCAAATGCTCATCACGAATATTAATGGCTCAGGTCTGCTTTCACAGTCCTCCCAGCAGAGATAATACAAATAGGCAACAACAGTGGCAACAATGACAAACGCCCACACATGCCACAGAGAGAGATAAATTCAGCTGTGGTTGCATTTCAGATTGCTGTGTTTGTTATTTTTCGGACCGTATAAGACAAAATGCGAAACAATGCGAAAAAAAAGAAATACTTATGCATATAAAAGACATGAAAGTCATGCGTATAACACAAAAATCCATTGATATTTCTTGATGCCAAATGCCAAAATAACTTGCTGATGTTGTTGTTATTGTTGTTGTTGTTAATGTTGTTGTCTTTTGTTTAGTTTCCATTTCAAGCCAAGTCTTGCAAACAATTAATCACTGGACATTCAGTCAAATTGAGTTCAGTTTTCAAAGCTGAGCTGAGCTCAGATTTTGGTACGGTTCGGTTTGGTTTGGATCGATCATACGGTCATTCAATGCTTTACCGAGAAGAAAGTCTTTTGGCCATCCAAGTGATGATCATCATGCGGATCGATCAACGTCGCAACCAACCATCTTTTGTCTGCTAGTCAACGGGTTTTAATTTGGTTGGTTGAGATCAGGCAACAAATGCCAAAAATGGCAAAGTTTAGCGAGTCACTAAAATGTTGACGTTTTATGCGAAAGCTTTGACAAAATTGACAAAAGCATAAAGAGCACATCAACTTTCGCTCTTCAAGAGGTTCATTCCACTTTATTTCCACTCAAAGACCGAGTTAAACTAGTTCTTTAAAGAGTTTTCCTTAAGCATAAGTAACTTGCTTTTATATATTGTACGTATACTCGCAAGGGTTTCTTATTCGTGAAACTCAATTGAATTGCTGTGCATGACATTTATTACCAAATAATTTCAGAGCAGCTTATCCTTGAAGCTATGGCATGTCTTCAATGTCAACATTTATGGTATGAGTATATGAGTATTGGCCTGAGTTTTACCATCACCCATCTTCCATCTGAGATAAAGGCGGGACACCCTTAAGCCAGACAAGTAACTCTAACGAATCTGTTTGAAGTTTCTGCCCTGCCTGGCTAAAATCCATAGAGCATGTTAAGTTTTGCAGCTGCACTTGAAACTTTTCCAACTGAACTTTCACAAGCCGGCCAACTACGAGTTACCAACTGGTAACTGCCAACTGCCAACGACACCTGAGAACAGCTTTAACTATAAGTCCATCTTTTTCCCTTCCATTGCCCCAACTCACATCTTACATTAAACATATGCAGGTACAAGAGATTTTGGCCAATGGGTCAAAGTGATCCCGGTTTTTGTCCACGCCCCAAAGCTGATTGTTGTTGGCCACAAATTGAGACACACACACACACATTTACAGAAGCTGTGGCTACGCATCGCCTGGCAAGTTCAAGTTTAACAATTGCTGTTAAAGTCGCCTGCGAAATGCGCCAGCCATTGGCATTTGAGAAAAAAGCAAAAACAAAACCAAAAAAAAAAAAAAAAAAAAATTCAACTTACTTTGGCAACGTGTCAAGCCGGTTTTTCACTGAGTTAGCCAGCGAGTGGCACATGGCCGATACGCCGGTCAACAGCGCATTTTCAATCCGGTCTGTCAGTGTGTCTGCCAGTCTGTCTGTCCGTCTGTCGATGTAGCGTTATAAAAATGTAGATTGAAACTATAACAAGGCGACGTTGTTAGTTGTTAGTGAAACTGCATTCAGTTAATTCAGTTCAAATATACTCTCAACTCGATGGATATGGATATTTTAGTGTTGGGCGCTTGTCGTGACACGAACAGAGAGTACAAAGCACGAGCTGTTTGGAAATGAGCTACTTGGAATATTTATCTATTGAAATTCCTGTTTGGATATAAATAAATATATATATATGTCTAACAAGTAGTAGAAGTAGACACGAATTTGAAAGAATTATAATTATAAAAATTTATATAAATATTCATCAATTAATTTCATATAATTGAGCTCTGAAATTCAAAACTTTGAATAGTTATTTATCGAGATGAGCCCATTGTGACACAAAAATGTATGATAGAAACATCTTTAAAATTGTATAACGCATAGGCCAAAGATAAACGTGAGACGTGCTGTGTCTTAAGATACAATTTGAACCAAACAATACAATATAAAAATACTTCGAAATAATATTAAAAATGAAATGAATACCACAAATTCTATAGAACAATGAATATGCATTAAAATTGTAGTATAAAATAGAATTATTTACATTGCAGACAAAACCTAGACGCTTCGTATTTATCACATAAATGCTGTGGTTCAATTGTAGTTACATAAATACAAGTGCATCCCGTACAATATTGTGCACAATTAATTACTAAATACTTCATTGGAATATCGAACTCAGTTATGGTCGACAGACAGACACTCTCATTTCTCATTTCGAGTGGCCTATGGCGATTTGTTTACTAGCTTAAATTCCCATTTCCGTTGAGTGCAATGCAACAAAGTAAAATGCATTAAAAACAGAAGAGCTTCCTCTATATGGTTGCCAGCGAAACGAACAAATTAATAAACTATTGCAAACATTAATAAAAATTTGCTGTTGGGTTTTATTTTCTTTTGCCATTTGACTTGACCGCCTAAGTTGCCGCTATTTGATAATAATAAATAAATATGCTAACCGTTCATACATCATAATAATCATCATCGTCATTTACTATGCTTTGTGTGAAGTGCTTTCATAATCAATCAATCAATTGATTGAAGAAGTTGAAACAGATGCTTAAATGGGCCAAACTGGACGGTCAACGAAGCACTTACTCACATAGATTAACAGAGTATTTACAGTTGGTCAATGCACCAATCCATAGACAATATACATAATAATAATCTTGCATTGCTTCGTCCGATAACGGCAAATGCAACCATCTCGAGATGCCAAGCAGAATACAGGAAACAGCTAGTAACTTGGCTAAGCTTATGGAAAGACAATCAGAATCCAAGAGATAATTATTATTATAAATATAATTCCGTTTGGTTAAGGCACTCTGGTATTCTTCACTTTAATTACAGCTTCAATTAAGATTCTAGTTGGTATGCAATCGATTCGTATTTGGGATGATCTAGAATTCGTTTTAAAAGAAATGTATCTACATACCATATTTAATCTTTCTTATGAGCAACATTTTAAATATCATCATACCTAACTTATAATTTAAATTATCAATTTATTTTTCATCATGTTTAACAATCTTTGAAATTGTTTAATATTTAATCTTTAATTTTCTTCATTCTTTCTCTGGGATTTCTGTCAATTTAAGTCATATATGAGCGCCTGAGCATTGTCTCTTTGCTTTTCTTCGTATCAGATCCTGTAATACTCTTTGATTTATGGCCAATCGATATCGATTTAAATAACAAACAGCCTATCAATACCGAACAAATAAGTTTCTCGCGCTTATGCCTGATTAATGATGATGAAAACGATACGTAATTCTCTGAGCAGATTAACAGCTATTCAAGCATCAGACACATGACTCATTCTTCAGTCCAAATAATTCGGAATTTTAATATTTACATATCGTTTGATGGTTGTTTTGTTTTCGAGCCTGTTTTCGTTGACGAAATGTATTCGCGATATTTTGAAAGCCGTGGTGTGTGTATAAATCAGAAGCTGCGGGCGGCATTAGCATATTATTAACATTTTGGGGGCGAGGAAGGGGACGGGGACGGGGGCAGGGGCAGGGGCGGAGGCAATCAGCGGCGTTCTCGTTCCATGCACGGTTCGAACTCAGACGATCGAACTTTAAATGTGTTAATTTATTTCGATTAATTGTTAATTTGACCAAAAATAAACACATATTCAACAACAACAACGACAACGACAATAGTGACAACGGCATCGGCATCAGTAAAATAAATAAATGTCGCACGGCAATTTCCGGAAATCGTTCAGCGATTACTCATACGCAACGTTAACCAGACCGAAGCTGTGTGGGATCAAATGTAACGGGAATAGACCCCGAAAAGGTCGTGCAACTTTCATGTCATTAATCATGCGAATCTAAATCTGAAAACATTTTGCTTATACCCTGTAGTCATAAAGGTTGATAAGTTCTGATATGTTCCTAAGAGTAACTCATAATCCTTTTATTTTGTACATCCTTCAATTTAATTTAATTTAATTATTAAGTACAGGGTATAAGATAGCCAGGCACTCGTCACATGATTATTACTAGTTGTTTTTATTGTTAATTAGTTTGAAGCACGCACAAAAGTCAACGTTCAATTGTCTTTAACTCGTTCAACTGTTTCAGTTCAGTTCAATTCGATTTAATTGAATATAATTGCTTGTCTCTTTGTTAGTTATAGTGTGATTTATTTGCCAAATGGGTGAAGATATTGCATTACTGCCACTTGCCACTTGAGGCGTGGCAAAATGTGGGAGTATCTCAGCCATTTGCATTTCCCAATCTGTCCACTTGAATCGCATTCAACGCAGATAGCCGGAAATTCAGATGCACACTCGTATGTTGAAAATATGCACAGATTATTTATTTATTTATTTATTTTCTTCTTTTTGCGGCTCGTTTAACCAACAACGCGGTCAACAAATTGTTGACACAATTTTCCAAAAAAATGAGAGAAAAAAAAAGAAAACAAAACAGCGTGTGTTGAAAGTGAAGGTGGCGTTGGTGCGGTCAACCATGTGGATAGAGACCATGTATGAGACTCGTGTATATGCTTATGTTAATCGCATATAATGGCGTGTTTATGCAAATTTGTGACAGATTATCACATTCACACACACAAACACACACATAAAGAGGCTTGCTTGGCCAATAGAGAATGTAATGTCTTGTAAGTTATTCAACTCTTAAATTAAAACGAACCAAAAATCAAACTGTATTTTAATGCACTTGATTAGAGTTGAAAATGTATACAATATTTTGTGAATCAACTAAATTGAAAGCAGTTTTCAACGAAAACAATTTAAACTGAATGCAAACATATCAATATGAATTCAATAAACAAAAGTTTTGTGAAATATTGTTTAAGGTTGAAATAAATTTGATTGAGTACATTCCAAAAGCTATAAACAGCAATTATGATTGAAATTGTATCTATGAGATTGTCATGCAAAGTGTGATTAATATTTGAGTTTGGCTTCAAATTCAAAGTGTTTAGTTGAGTTGAATAATTTAAATATAATTAAAATTTGTAAATTTATTGATTATCACAATGTGATTTCGTTGTGTTGCGATTCTCCTCTTTTTCCCCTGCCTCAACTATTTTTTCTCTTACAGTCTTTGGCGCATTTATGCAACTAATCAAAGCAATTGCCAGAGGTTGTAACTGTTGTTGTTATTGCGCTGATTTGTTTGCTTTTTGTTGTTGTTGGTGTTGCACTCTCAGCACTTTCAACTTTGCTGCCCGCACAGTGTTCAATTTCAACTTTTGATTGCACTGCATTAAATTGATTTTCGACATGTTGCCTCTAACATCTTTGGCTTCATCTCCCTTCAGTTTTGTCTCCTCGTGGCATCATCATCTTTTTGTTGTTGCTGTTATTATTGCGCATGATTGGCATTTCTTCAGCTTTGATTTTTTTCTGTTTAATGTATATTTTTTGCGTTGCCTTCAACAGCAACGAGAAGAAGAAGAAGAGCGATGCTCATCAGTTTGTTTATTTACTTTACTGTTTACTGTGATTACTTCACTTTGCTTGAACAACACCAGAAACAACAACACCAGCAACAACAATAACAACGCTAACAACTGCAGTCATCGCTGGTGTTGCTCGTCAAGCAAATGAAAATTGATTTCTGTCATTTGTTCATTTCCGATTTGCAGCTACAGTTACGACGACAAAGTCGCAGACAGACAACAGACAATGTTGAATTAAGTGGAAGCCACAACTGGAGTCACAGTCACAGTCACAGTCTCCACAATGTGACACATCATTGACACGGGATTGGGATTGGGATCGAAGCTTATTGCATAAGCGGAACAATGCGGAATGCGACCCGCGAAGATGCCAGCTAAAATGACTTGCAAATCAGCCAACAAATATGGCCAGAAAAGATACGAAAAAAATAAAAATAATAATACAAATAAACACAAATGAAAAAAGCGTTGCTCACATTTCACTTTCATTCGTCAGCTTAGAAACAATCAACGACTTTTGGCCAAAAAAGCCATTCACTTTTTGCCAAGCTCAATTCAGCTTTTGCCGCAAAACTGCATCATGTAATTTCCTCCCACAATTTGGCTAGTATTCGTTAAGTTATTGAATGTTCAATCCTCCAAAATCAAATCAAATCAATTTCAATTGAACGACAATCCGAACGACAATTCAATGCAATGTGTTATTATAAAGTTGTACTAATTTAGACATTCATTTAATTCAAAGTGATCGTTTTGTATTATTTTGTAAACTTAATCGATGTCATGTTAAAAGTTTACAGATGTTGTCTGTTTTTCTTTTTAATGCCCTATATTTTACTTGCGATTTTGTTGGGTAAGAGAAGATGTTAACTATTACATATTGAAAGCAAGTTAAATACAAATAAATTTAACTAACGTTTAAATTTCTACTATGTGTAGATCAGCAATTAATTTTCATTTAGGTTCAGATTTTAAAGTTTGAATTTAAACAATCTGTTTACCAATTCAATCAAGTTGAGCATCATTTCCATTGTATTTAAACTTGCGATCAATTTCAATTTCAAATCAACGATTACACAATTTCAAATGTACCAAAGCTTCCATATTAAATTGTTTATAGTTCAAGCGTCATTCAATTTAAATTGCAACTATAAATTCTAACTGAATTCCATTTCCTTCAACCCTGATGCTGATGGTGACAACTTGGCCGTGTTTTGTTTTTGTTGCCACATTGAAAATGCGATTGATCGTGAGCAGGAATTTGTGTCAGATTTCTTAAGCCCCAGTCAAAGTCGCATTACTAGTATGTTGTGTGACTATATAAGTGCATACTATATTATAGTTTGGAACAAGTCGGCTCGACTCGACTCAAGAACAAGACAAGCATATCATTTAACATGCTGACCAACATCAAAGTTCTGCAAACTGTCCGCGACAAGAGCGAAAAATTCGCTTCATGCCTTTGGGTTGATGCTGTTTCTCCATTTTTCTACAGCTTTTTATTCATAGTCGTATTTTTTATCGCTGCCAGGCGGAAATGGCTTGTTGCCGAGGCGCGCATTGTGTGCGGCCTTTTCAATAGTATTTTTCACACTTGTGAAAATTAAAACTTAACTGAACATTTTGCTGTTGCCGTTTTTTTTCTCTCTTTTTTGTTGTTGTTGTTGTTGTTGTTATATTTTTCTGTCTTGTTGTTGTTGCTGCCTTTTATTGTTTTAATTACACGCGTTTTTTCGCGCATTGTTTCAATGACCGTCACGCGCCGCAAGCCTCTAGTTGTTGTTGTTGTTGAAGTTGTTGTTGTTGTTGTTGTTGAAGTTGTTGTTGCTGTTTGTTGTTTGCAAAATGAAGTGGTCATATCTGTGCTGTAGTTCTCCCTCCTCTTGCCAATGTTTTTGCTTTAATGATTATTTCCAAATGACATAAAAGCGGCCAGAGTGCTTCAGGGCGTAATGTCCTGTATACCCTGTATACTTTGTGCAGTATGTGTGTATACTCTCTGTGCTGGACAGCAAGCGTTGTCGTTGTGCTCGTAATCAATGAACTGGCTGGGGCCAAACCCCCAAGATAAATGAATTAAATGAATGGCTACCGGTATCTCTGTGAATGTCTGATTGTTTGCCTATAAATTTATATATATATATATACATATATATGTGTGTGTGTATGTGTCTGTCTACCTCCCTCTTCCTCTCCCTTTGGCTCACACTCTGTCTCATTCTATCTGTGTGTGTTTGTGCATTTTAATGCCTTAATGAAAAATGCATTTTTAATTATTTTTTGTTCATTTACGGGCAATTTTTTATCATTGAGCTTGCCTACATACATATAGCTCGACATTCGTTGGCTTATGCGGCGTATGCGTTATTTATTGTATTTAATTTTCTTTCTGACGCCTGACAAGCTTAAGTTGACATGTCCACTGTACAATGGCACTTTTTTATTTTTGTTTCTTCATCGCTTTTCTGCTTCTGCTTCTCCTGTTAAATTCAATCCGTTTGCCTGTTGGCCATGAGCTGCTATTGGCCCCGTTAGTTATGTTTTGGGGCTGAGGGATTCGTTTACACTAACTGCACTTTATGGTTGGACTATTTGTGTTGCCGCAGCCAACGGCAACGGCAACGACAACAGCAACAACAACGTCAGCAACAACAATAACAGCAACATCAACATCAGCAACAACAACAACAACAACAACATTGTATTGTACCATGTTGGCCATGCGGCCAAATATCGTATTTCATCATTTGTTCAAGTTGAGCCATTGATTTGCACACAGGTAACAGTCGCTAACTGGCAACTGGCAACTGGCAACTGGCAGCTGGCAACGCTGTCTCTTGTCATTCATTAGGATGGCATGTCATTCATTAGACACCGTTGCTGCTGTTCCCGACCCCTTACCCTTTCCCTTCACCCCATCCTTCGGCCCCTTTGCATCTTTTGTGTTGTTGCACAACATTTTGCACCCTTGCGAGACACAACGGAAGCACCATAAACTCATCAAATTTCAAGCCAATTTGTTTACTCGTCTTAACGTTTGACACTTGAAGAGCCACAAGGCAAGAGGCAGCAGGTGAGATATATGTACACAGATATGAAAGGAAAAACAGGTAAAACAACGACAAAACATACAAAAGACAGTTGAGTTGAGCATAATTCACTTCATCGATTTCCATGACAAGAGAGTGGAGGCTAATCACAATTTAATCGCATTACCAAAAATATTAATTTGCAAATAATTTTCAACTCAATTTCAATCAAATATCAAATGTAGAAATACTTAAAATTTGTATATTCAAATAAAACGCAATTAGAATTTACAACTCTTTGTCTACTGGCTTTTGTTCAGTGAATTTATAGGTCTTATTTTAATTTATGTATTTAAGATTTATTTTAATTCATCCGCTTTCTATTTTAATCGTAATACATTTTCCATACATTCACTTTTCGTTTAATTAACATACAAATTATGATAGTTTTTTAACATAAAAATGTCATGAAAATGTTCTCTTTTCCATCCTCTATTTTTACTTCAATATCAGTTTCAATTTCAATTGCAATTTCCAAATAAAAAAGACTTGATTATGTGACAAAGCTTTGACTACTGCAGTCATTGTCTTTTGTTGAATTTCAACATAATTGCAATTTGTTCATTTTACTTTTATTACTCCTGTTGCTGTTGTTGACATTCGCGTGTCAATAAAATGTAGCAAAACTTCAAAAAAAAATAGTGATATAAATAATAAAAAAGGTTTTAACGACTAACAAATATCCTCTATTCCGAGGCAGCTCAGTTATATAATTCTCAGAGAACAAATTATAAAAATGGCCTTGTTAAAAAGTTGATATAAATTTCTATCTTTCGAGGGACGCTCCTTTACGGGTTAACCCCCACTTTTTAATTATAACTATCTGAGAATACGTCCTTAAAGTTTGAAAGAGAGGAATCCCTTACGTAAACGGCTGAAATTGATACCTACAAGGCGTGTTTCCCAAAATGCCATTCGGTGACCAAAATTACTCGAAATCTATCGATCTTTTGAAACTTGGCAGGCTTATTCAGGCTTTCGAAAAAAAATTGTTCTTTTTATTAATGAACATCCAAATCCTTCAATGCAATACTAGTTTATACTGTTATTTTAGATGATCTTGTTCGCCACAATTTTGGTGACCGTAAAACGAAAAAAATAAAATACTATTTCTTTAGCTGCCATTTTGCAACTTAATTATGTAATGTTTTCAATAAAAAAATTACTAAATTACTAAAATTATATGTATGATGGTCGTGGGGTTAACCCCTTAATTACACTCCCTTCTTCAATTTAAAACAGCAGGGTATTTAAAATGTATTAACACTATCGGAGTGGGGAATTTTGTGTTCACAGCTAGCAATGTCAACTGCTAGCCGAGTAAATGTACATTTACAGATCTTGAGCAATTGTCTGTCTGTGCGACTGTTCGTCTGTCGGTAGACGCCGGTTTTTCATTACAACTTAAAAATTGTGAACAAAAACGAAAAGTGTACAAAATGAAAATGAAAGTTTCAATTACAAATTGGACAGGTTAGTGTTTGTCTGGTTGTGTTTGGGGCCGTCGTCTGGCGACACAAGAAACAAAAACAACAAAGCGAGCAACATAATAAAAAGTCGAGAGCAGCATTTTTTTTTTTTAATTTTTTATACACATATTTCCATTTTTTGAGAGAGAAAGAGAGAGAGAGAGATAAAGAAGTAGAAAAACAAAGCGTACAAGTGAAGCCATTTAATTACTGGTTTTTCCGCTACAATGTGCATTTCAAGATTTCCAAGGTGAATGACGAGCAAATCGGCGACCACGCCTCCTCTTATATTGATTGAAAGAGTCGAAGACCGCTGATTGAAAGTGGCAATCAAGCGGAACAGTTAACACAGATTTCTTTTGAAGATCTGCTTCGTTGCGACAAATAACTAATGTGAAGGATAAGCCAAATGAATCAATGGCTTAAAGGCGACTGTTGAAATTCAACAACAACAATGCACTCAAGATATATTTCTATATTAGCGACAGGTGATTCGTTAGTTAAATGGATTTATGCAATTACTGAAATTGAAACAAAAACTCAATGAAACTGAACAGCTAACTAAGTTTTTAAGCAATTTTTCGAATGAAATGCCAAGTAATTTGCTTATATTGAGGATGAGTAAATTGTTGAAATTGAATTGAATCAAAGCTTAATTGAAATGCATGAGCTGGGAACAACTGATATTGAATAGAATGATGAGTAAGCAGTAATATTTTTGAGTATGTACGTGTATAGTATTCTTTTTTTTTTTTAGTCAGTTCTCAGCGTCAGCTTGACATGTCGGCAAATCATAAAGGGGAAACCTACTATCAATGGCTACAACAGTGTTCGTTCAATTTGTGCTCATTGTCAGAAATTGAACGCTTAGCCAAAGCAATAAACAAGTCAAAAAAAAAAAAAAAAAAAGATTCTCAAGGCCGTCGCAGCTCCCAAAACGGGCAAACTGCGAACAGACATAAGCAGCTTATGGAGTTCTTCTAGCCAACATTGGTGTTGACATTTTAAATCCAACACATACATACATGTAGTTAAACATACACACAGAGTGTGTTAGACAGCATATGCGAGACACGTGCATATGTGGGAAGACCCCAATAAAAAACGTCTTAGTTCAAAGCCCAAGATATCAACCTTCTTCTCCTCCTCCTTCCTCTTCTCTATCCCCCAATCCCCACTTGGTCTCACCAAAACATGCAATGCATGACTTGCATGCCAAGATCCAAGATCTGAGATCTGAGTAATATGAACTGTGAACAGTGAGCTGGCACAAAAAACAGTTGTGCATTGTTTGCATATTTTTATTTTTTTATTTTTTCATACCCTGCAGTTGGTATTAAAATTTAGTAACAAATTGTGTAACTCATTCAAGATATTGACGAACCTATTTATGTTCGAAAAAATCAATTAAAAGTTAAGTTACAATTCTATTGTTATTTTTTTGTCTTGTACCGAAAAAGTCGCAAGTTTCTTTCCAACCGAAAGAGTATCACAACCTCGACACATTGTCCATAGTTTTTGTTTTGCCTTGTAACTTGTTTTTTACGAATCGATAAATCTGGCAAACTCATGTTAATGATAATTTATAATGCGCATAAAAATAAAAGATAAAAAATGTATATAAAGCTGGGGATGGTGTGCATCTAATTATTTAGTACAGAACGCACCGTTGTTGTCTCTGTGATAAGCTTTGGCAACAGCCATGCTGCATTATGCCATCCATCCTAAAAAAAAAATGGAGAGACAGGCGGACAGAGCTCAGAGCTTTGCCAATATTTGCACTGACTGAAACACTAAAGTGAATTATTAGTTGTGCAAATAATTGCATAGCTCGGTTTACAGCAAAGTATCGTTCTACCGTTCTGATAACTTGAACATAAGACGAACGATGAACGACGTTGTCGTCGTCTTCGTCTTCGTTGTTGACAGCTAGCGACAATATTTATCTAGGGATATGGCAATAGGGAAGGGACTAGGAAGACTTGTGCTGCAAAAGCCGATTAGATAATTTTGTTATTTCTACTTTAGCTCAATTGTATCTATTCTTGCTTGTATCTAGTCTAGATTCAAGTGGTCGCTTGAGTGCACTGCTAATTGCTTGCCACACATAAGTATCAGTTATCAGATATCAGTTATCAAACTTGATGAGAATCGCTTAATTGACTGACCCTGATCTCAAAAAAGCAATAATTTAAGCCATATTTTGTAAAGTTTCGCTCGATTATTTAAATATCACGCTTTGCTCCCTGGGATGTTTATTTCGCCAAAGTGCGAAAGTGTTTATGTCATGATTTAAAATGCGTCGCAAGTCAACGAGACATTTATGTAGTGCCAATGAGTTATGAAAAAATCATTGGAATTTGTTGAGCTGTGTAAATAAATACAGCGCAGCTTATTGCATATTAAAGACGTCAACGTTAGATGTTTATGGCCCTGGTATGTTTATTTGCCTGTTGAGCAAATTTAACCAATAAAAAACAACTATAGTGGTAACAGCAAACTGACAGTGACTGAAAATGCAGCCAGATAAGGGATGTGGGGCAGAAGCTTATAAACAGACAGTTTTACTCAAACCACTTTAAACAAAACATAATTCATTGTTCTAAAATTCTAATTATTAAATAAATATAAATATTATTTAAACAAATAAAAATATTATTTAAATTTTAACTGAGAGAATTTTAATACACTTTGCATTAGGTTTGTAAGCTGAGATTTTAAGCAAACATTGAAAAATTAAAGTTAATTTATTAAATAAACTTTAGGCTATCAAAAAAGGTTTCGAGTACGAGCCTAACAATGAGATCGAGAAAATATAAAAAATCCCATGTGAAGTAGTTTCAATTCACTATAAGATATGCTTTATAGTCTGGCTTAATTTGAAGTTTAAAACGTAGCTAGCACTGGCTCGAAAATAGTATTGTACGAATTGAAACTAACGAGCTTTTCTCATGCTGAACGTTCATTTTGAATAGCACAAAGCTCAGTTCCTCGCAATGCACAAGGCTTTTGATAATTGGATTTGGGGGTGGAGTTAATTTGTTAATCTTCTGACTGCTATACCGGGTGCTATGTTTTCCGTTATCGAGCCTGTTTAACTCATTTAGTTGCCGGCTGGCGGCTCTCTTCTCTTTCTCTTCATGAATGAAGTGGAAAACACAAAATGAGGCTACATTTGGTAAGGATTGATTCATCACATTCCCCTTTCCCTTCTACTACAACTGCCACTTCTGCAACACTGTTGCAAAGTTCTAAAAAAAAAAAATCAGGCCAATAGCTGTGGGTAAGGATTTAACGCGTGGTCAAAGTTAATGGAGGAAAACAAAATGTTTCATTTAGAGTTTCACATGATGACAATGAACATGATCATGATGATGATGATAATGATGACGTTGACTGTGGCCAGCGTTTCATGCAGCATTTTTCAGCTGCAGCATCAGCGATGTCTGCTGGCTCGTGTTCTGACATGAGAGCTTCCCTTAACCCGGCTATTATATGACCGCCTGATGCGATTGCCTTTTCCGGCGACTTTTGCTACTGTTATTAAACCGGGAAAAATATTCATTCATTCCAAAATTCAAGTTTAAAATTCTTGAATTTAGCATATATTTTTGAAGTATGTATTCAGAATATTATTGTTAAATTAGATTATTAGATTTAAAATCAGTTAAAGGACCATCATTAAATTGTGTGATATACATATGTCTCAGTAGGAATCGAATTCAGATATTTATCTAAAAGTTCGAAATGTGTTCTTATGGATCTTCGTTAATCAAAATATTTGTCGAGCAGCAATTGAATAACCGCGCCTGAATCAAGTATTCGTTTTAAGAAAATCCGGGTTTACCGAACTTGTGACGGATTTTTTTCTCTGTGTATTGTTGCTGTTGATGGCGATGACGATGACGATGACGATGACGAGGTTGCAGTCAGCATGAGACTTTTGCATATACTTGCATCAGCATCGCAACATCTGTCTACGCTCTCTCATCGCATCGCCTCTACTCGTGTTTGCATTCACAGCCGTTTATATTGCAGTCTCTGCACTCCCATGTTTCCTCTTCCTCTTTCTCCTAACCACACAGCGGGAGGGCGAAGGGAGAAAGGGATGGAGCTAGAATGGACGCTCGTTTAGTCATTCATTTTAGTTTATAGGTAAAGCTGCCCCGACATTGAGCTGCAAAGCAATTTAGTTGGCGCCGCATTACGAGGCGTTGGGCGTGACCATTCGTATCATACAGACACGCATACATACTTACATATGTATGTACGTATGTATGTATTATACATAGATGCGGATGTTAAGGTCGAGGGCAAGGGCGAGCACACAATGAGGATGTTTATTCTTTAGGGAAGCTGAATGGGGGCTACATACATTTGGGGGCGTGGTGCGGGTTCTGATTGTGAGTTTAAAATGCATTTTACAGACAATTTTGCACTTACCATTTACGAGTTAGTTGAGGTCATTGATGGCGGCGTTGACTGCAATGAGAAGAGAAAAACGGAGACAATGAGAAAAGAGAGTTGCGCATGAGATTGAGCAGCTTAGAAAGGAGTTGGGGATATTTTGATATTTTATTCTTATGATGGCATGTATTCCACATTAGACTGAAATTGTTATGCAAAAAAGCTAGAGAAATTACATATGCGTACGACTAAGAAGTGTTTTGTTTAAATATATCATAACATTAAAAATTACAGTGGCATATTTAGAACACATAATAAATCATTTTAGTTGCTGTTCTTCTTCAAAGACAAAAACAAAAAACCAACATAATTGTTTGACAGTAATTCGGTATTTAATATCATAAGAACTAAAATTCTTTCCATCAGTGACTCTAAATTATTTGCATTTCTGAGGCTGCGGACAATTCTCCGTTATGATCTTCTTTTGGAATAACTTGAAAGACAAAAGCTATAGAACTGGAAAATAAATAATGTTGCCTATTAGTGTCATTTGTCTTTTTTAGTCTCTCCTTTTTATGTACATTCAGCTCCATCATTTGTGCATCTAATCCGATTACCTTGGCACCCAACTATCACACTTTAAACGACAATTTGCGGGTGTGCAAAAATTTGGCAAACACATCACGTGTCGTATTGACAGATGTTTCATGTGCCACACTGTTGCCTATATATATGTATATATATATGTACCCCCAATTCACCCGATCCACCCACGCACAGGTGCCACTCGCCAGTTTAAATGTCAGAAAGTAACATAAAAAAAAAATAAAAAATAACAGTTTGGCAAATCGACAAGACCTCAAAAAAAAAAAAAAATAGATTTAGAAAATAACAACAACAACCAGAAATGGGAATGGAATCTGAAGGGAGCGACGACATTTTTATAAAACCAACTCATTATTTTACATTTTTGGTTCATGACCCAGAAACGTAGCCGCAAAGAATCGCAGTCTGTCTCCATCTCAGTTGCAGACTCTATCCCTCTCCTACTCTCTCTCTCTCTATTTCTATCTCCATCTCCACCTCTCTCTCTCTGTCCATATCTACATTTTTTATACAAGTTTCGACTGCGTTTCGTTCGTGAGACGTAAAATGTACTCTGTAGTGAGTACGTGCGGTCATCTGTCATGATTCTCGACTTATCGTCTTGGTCTTCGACTTGGTCTACGTCTTGGTCTTGGTCTTGGGCTCCATCGCGACCAAGTTGGCCTACAAAGCGAGCCAGTATCCAGGGCGAGAGAGAAGAGAGTGTGTGTGGCTGACTGTGGGTATGGGATGGATGGACTTGACTTGTCCAGCGGTTTGTGGTCTTGTCTTTCCATTGTCTATGTGCGTGCGCTTTGCTTAAATGTCAATTATTTCACGCTTATTAGATTCTCAATGTTGATGATGATGATGGTCATAACGACGAAATGGAACTGGATGCCTGACGACGGACAAAAACTTCATTAGCGAGAGACGCGAGAAAGCCGAGACAGTGACAAAAAAAGATAAAAAAAAACCAAATAAAGTCAAACGAAAAGTGAAAAAAAAACGGAAATATTTCAGTATATAGTATACATAGGTAGATTATAAAAAATAAAAGTAATGTCTCGCTTTTTATGGCATTTTAATGCGATCTTTACGAGCTTGCGACAAAGATCTCGACAGTGACTAGACAGACAGTCCATGTGACGTGTTCTCTCATATATATATGTATATATAGATGTATATACATATTTTTATTTTCAATTTTGGTTTCAATTTTTGTGGGTCAGTCCCAGCATTATCGCCAGTGTTTACTTCAATTCTAGAGCTAAGAAATGCGTGAGAATGTTTCTAACTCTCTCTCTCTCTCTCTCTCTCTCTCTCTCTGCCTCTTTCAGTTTTCATATTGATCAGTCTCTCTCTCCCTCTCTCTAATCTGTTGGCAGCTTGAGAAAAGTTTAGCGGGAAATTGACTTGCGTATTCAGAAATGATATATCGAAAATTAAATGGATATACAGTCGAACTTAAAAAACTCGAACTTGTTTAATTTGAATTCTCTCCAACTCGAGTCTCTAAGTCTCAAATTTGTACTTTTTCTTTAAATTATGATGATTCGAGTTAGGGAAGTTCGACTGTACTTCTAAGAAACTTAAAGATACTAGCACTCTCAAATACAAGGATTGTAGTGCTACTTTGTCTAATTTGAAGACTCTCTGGCACACGCACACAGAAAGAGAGAGAGAGAGAGAGAGAGAGAGAGAGCAAGAGGAAGAGCGAGAGCGAGAGAGCATGTCAGCTTGCATCTTGGCTTCAACTTTAACCAATTTCCAAACATTTTCCCGCAGATACAATCAAGAAATTTTCAACAATAAACTAAAACGTACGACGAACAGGAGGCTCTCTCGTGAACTCTCTCTCTCTCTCTCTCTCTCTCTCTCTCTCTGAACGGAACATAACGACATTTTGTACGACCCCATTTCCAAAATCGTAATAATTTCATGAAAAACGCAGCGACGTCAACGTCGACGTTTGCAGCGCTGCAGTTACGGTGAGTTAACTTTCGTTTTTTTATTTTTTTTTTTCGGTGGTTCGTCTAAAGGAGAAGGGAGTAAGGGGTGAATAAGTGAAAAGGGGAGAGGGGAAAGGGGGAGTCTATTGGGCAACGCGCGTTGCTGGTAATGTGCAACTAAAAAGGTATTTTAACACTGGAATTCCTCAGCCTGAAACTTCTTCTCCTGCTTGCACTCTTTCACCCGCCCCATTTGCCAGTGCACCTATCATACACCCCAACCCACCCCCCCTTCCCCCCATTACTGTCCTCTGTTGCCATTATCTGCTTTACCGCTAGCTTCTCTGTCTGTCTGAGAGGGCGCTAGCGAAAGAGAGAGAGAGAGCGAAAGAGAAGTCCTCGGCTGCTTTGTCATGAAAAATAACTTCGCTTCGTTGAAATGACAGTCACGATTTTGCTTTTGCTTTTTTGGGCAACTCCAATGCCGACGTCTCTGCCACGCCTCCCCACCTCCCCTCTACCGACCCCGCCCCCATGCCTTTGACTCTGTATTCGCATCTTTAGTGCACGTTGTCTGCGAGATTTTTTTCATTTTCCATTTTATTTTTTTTTTTTTGAGATTTTTTTCTTTTCTTCTTATGATTTCCCTTCTTTATACTACATACATTTATATAATTTTCCTACTTTTCCTCCTCTGGCAGCCCGCTTTCTTTCGTTTCTATGAGGGACAGCAATATAACTGACTTGGATGCACCAACTAAATGAAAGATGATGAATTTATTAAATTCTCTCCATGTGGGTGGAACGAGTTGAAGAACGAGAAGAGAACGAGACGCCGATGGAAGGATGACATTGCCTGATGTTGGTCATAATAAATATATTTATAAAGAATGCATTTCTAGTGTACGCTTAAAATGCCACAATAATGCAATCAGTTTCGATTTAGGACAGAGACTGCAAATCTTCTGGCATAATAACAATGTGAGTATTTCTTAAGCTGAATCGAGACCATGAGTTGAATATAGTCTTAAATGATCAGTTTGCACATTTTATAGGCAGCAGACCTAAACAATTGTAGAAAAATAATTGTAGGACACATCATAGAAATATTTAAAACTATAAGAATTATTCGGTAAACTCAATACCTTATTTCAAAACTGTGATTAATTTTTTTCTGAATAAATTATTATTAAAGTAAATCTAAATTGTTTTCATGTTTTCAATTTCCGAAACTGAATATACGTTAAGTTCTTTCGTGTATACAAGCTGAATAATTATTACTTTTTGCCATTACCCTAATTCAACTGTGAATTTTGTTTGTTAACACAATCTTAGACTTATGTTGAAGTTATCTTTAAATGGGGCAGAACATATATATTTAATTATTTTTATTCAATTTTCTTTCTTTTGTGTCTCCAAATGCAACTCTTTTGACAGATACTATTGTATGCTACAGAATTTATATGTGACCCACAAATTGACAAAGTTTGCATTCCTATTTTCCATTTCCAATATTCCATTTTCCCATTTTGACTTTAGCCGTGTGTCAAGCATCCGTCTACACCCCTCATTTGACTTACCTTCTTACCTGCTCCGCTTACCAGTTACCTGAGAAGAATGAAAACTTTGTTGTGCCCCACCCCTTGGTCGGTTTAATCTTTTGTATGGCGATTTTATGTAACTTGCATACGATGATGAAATTCTTTGGCCAACAAAACACACACCAAAAGAAAATAAAGAGAGAAAAACTTTTTAGCCCAGCTAACTTGGCGTCGGCTAATAAAGAATGTAAATGGAGCAAATTGCTTGGCCAAAAGGTAAAATTTCATAAATTTCCACGCAAAAAACCAAAAAAACAAAATCCAAAGAAAAGGAAAAGGAAAAAAAATAAAACAGAGCATTGCGTCGTAACTTGTTTTTTCTTTCGTAACTTAAGAAACAATCGTAAAAATCGCGCAGTGTCATTAATCTGAGGACTTTCCACCCCTCTCCATGGACCACATCAACCCTCTGCCCCCAACCCCCAACCCTCTACCCCCTACCACAATCCAAAGTTTTCGACTGCCCCGTCCCAAAATTGATGTTATAAAAGCGTTTAGCCTTAATTGTTGGGGCGTTAAAGGTTATTGCTGTTGTTGTTGTTTTTGTTGTTGGTGTTGTTGTTGTTGTTGTTGTTGCTCGTATTATTTTTGTTGCTGCCGTGTGCAACGATTTGTTTTTCCTTTACGCATTTTTCTCGGCATTTTGCTCAGTCATCATAAAAAACAAAAACTCGCCTTATAGGTGTGCGTACAAAAGAAAAATCAGAAATGTCGTCGCTCGGATTCATTATACCCTGTATTTATAAATTTATTGAAAAGAGTATATTGTGTTTTATTTGGTCAAAGGAATAATTCGAAAGCCTTTCAAGTATCAGTAATCAGTAAAAAACTGACTAGTATTTGATATTTCTAGCAATCAAATCCGACAAATCATGTAATTTTAAAAATTACTAATGCTACCGGTCATTTTTTTTTTAGTTTTTTGTTTTAATTTTAGTTTTAAACCTGGCTTTCTACATATATTTTATGTTTACATATAGAATATTAGAGATACATTTATCTGTTATATAGTTCTTTATCTAAAAGTCCAATATGTCGTATAAACATTTATTACATTGTTTTCTAAACTCCCAACTGGGTATCTCACAGAGGTCTGCTCTTATTATTTGCTCTGACTTAAGGTATGAGATTTTTGGGTTCGGATACGGATATGGATCTTTTTTCGACATTTTCATCGTCTTGGGCTTAGTGAGACTGGAAACTGTTTTTAATGACCAAATATTAAAATAAAAGGTGCTGCCATTCAGACCTTTCAGTTTTTGTTTTAATTTTTGTTTCGTTTCGGTTTTGGTTTCAGTTTTCTGCTTTCTGTTTTCTGAGCGCCTTTTTCGTGGCCTTTTGTTTATGGTCATGGGTTTGTTTTTGTGTGGGGTCCAATGGTCCGATGGTCTTATGACACTTTTCATTTGCCGCTGCATAATGGAAAATTAAATTAATGAACGCACATTTAAGAGCGGATGGAGATTCATTTCTTCGTCGTCGGCCCCCTTTCCACATTGGATCCCAACAAAACAGTTGCGACACCCTTAAAAAACAGATTTCATCTACCATTTTCAAATTGTTGTTGTATTTTTGTATTTTGTTTACTATACTCATTTCCATTTCCCTTGCTTTGCTGTTTTCATTTCCATATTCATTTCCATTGCCATTGCCATTGCCAAGTAGTCCACATTAGCAAAGTGCCAGGCAAATAATAAGAACAACAAGAACAAGAACAAGGTTGGCGCCTTACACTTTGTGGCAAATTAATTTGGCAAGTGCAATAAAACTTTTGCAGCAGATTTGGCCATTATTCAATGCCTGGTAAATGCAGGCAGCTTCCAAAATGAAGCTGGAATGGGATTGGGGTTGGGGTCGGGGTTAGATTCCCATTGCCAGCCTGTGTTCGTATAATAACCAGGCCATTAAATAAATTAGTCAAATGTTTTTGCTGCCATTTAGGGTTTCTCCCCAAAGTGGATGATTGGGGGCAGCTCGCAACTCTCAGCACGCAACTCGCGTGCCACAAATGGCCTTTTTGAAGTTGAAGTTGAAGTTGCTTAAAGAGTTGTTGGAATCCATTAAAGCTGATCGCAGAATTGCCAGCATCAGTCAGCCATAATTAGTTGCGCTTCACTTGCCACCTGAACTCAACTCAAAAGTCTCTAAGGACAAGTCTTCCATCTCAGAACAACAGACACAAAACATTTGTCACTAGCATTTTCTTCGTCAACATTTTCTATGTAATTAAACCAAAGTGCAACGAGCAAAGTGTAAATAAAAGAGGGGGACAAAGATTTGGAAATATTTTGGAAAACAGATTGAATGCAATAAATCGCAGCTGAGCCGAGAATCGAGTTGTGTGTTGGCATAAGTTGCAAAGTTGAAAGGACGCAGGATCTGTTTGTTGTCCATGTACCGGAAGCTGTGAGTGCTGCAATGAGCAATAATTGCGCTTTGACACTCGACTGACCCCACAATAAGGCCGACAGACAGAGACAGAGATAGGGAGAGCGAAGGCGATAGCCAGTGTGAAAGAGAGAGAGAGCGTGATGTTTTTGTAGTGCCTCAAATCAACCCTGAAATTCATAAATGACAACGGGCAGCGACAAGACAATGGACGAGGACGAGGACGAGGACGAGACTTGACTGACTACCCCACTACCATGTGCGCCTTCCTTGTCGGAGGACACACTAATAAATCCCTGTCACAATATCCTTTTGTTTTGCCATTTTTCGAGGGCCACGCTGAGAGCTGAACTGAGTTGAGTTGAGCACCAGGAGTTCGTTCTCGCTCTCTGGCAGGCTTATCATCCTTTTTAAATTTACAGGGCAATAATTCAAAACACATTCATGTTGACTGACAGACGGACGGACGGGCGGACGAACGGATTGCGAAGCGGGACAAAAGGAAAAAGAGAGAAGGAGAAAACGTGGATTGTGGATCAGACTGACGTTCTAAGGCGGCTCTGGCGTTTGGCAAGCTTGTCTGACTGTCTGTCTGTCTATCTGTCTGTCCATCTGTCTGCCTGCCCCTTTCAATGATTAAAGTCCTGTCGGCACGCAGCATTGCCATATGCTTCCCGGCGGCCTCGTTCTCAAACGTTGCCACACTGTGAGATTAATTTGCCGCTGCTTTCAGTGGCAGCTTCTACTTCTAGTGTCTGCCTGTTGATTGCCTTTGCCTTTGTCTTTGTTCGCAACAAAGTGACTGTCTTTGTTCCAAGCTGCCCCAGCAATTGTTATACTTAAGTACAAGAGGGAACAGAAATAGACAAGAAGAATACGACGATCGTCTCAAGAAAGCTAAGGAAAATTATCAGAGAAATTAATCAGTTTTTTTTAAATTCGAAAAATGAATCTGCTCCTGGCAATTCTCAGCAAGAAATTTTGTTATTTTTACATAACTAAAATCCAATAAAGATTCATTCACTATCTGCTATAGTTAGCTAAAAATTAACATTTATTGAGCTCTATTTATGGTACAGTTTATTTGTGTTTTTTCTGCAAATTGTACAATTGATTGAAGGCCATTTGTAATTTGTAGGTAAACAAATTAAGATAAGCAGCTAAATGAATATGCAAGTACAGAGAGGAAATCGCATATAATACAAAAGTCCCATATCATAAAAAAATAAAATAAAATAAAACAATATAGATAAACGGCCCAGTTTAGTTGAGTTGACTTAACTTGTGCTTTTGTCTGAATGGGCAGCAAAAGGCGGCAAAGGAGCAATGAGAATGCAAGTGAATTTGGTATGGCAACAAGGCTAACACTGACACTAACAACAACAACAACAACAACAACACTGACAACAACTGCAAGAAGAGAGCAAGTCGTGTAACTGTTTAAAACACTTATTCACACACTTATACTCACAATCAGACAAAGCACTCATAAGACACTGTTAGGATACTTGAACTTTTTGTTTGCGCTTCGCATCGTTTCGTTTCGCTCTCAGACTGGGGCATGTGTGTGTGGCAAGTATCTTAAGAGAGTGCAGTGGCAGCTAACGAAACACATACACAAATATCTACAAGTTTAACGCACACATAAACATATGTATGTATGTGTTTGCTACATACTTAGGCAAAAACTTGTGTGCTTAATTCCATTTTCATTTTCATTTCAACGACGTTTTGTTTGTGTTCTTGAGGCATCCTTTTAGCCCAGTGCCTTCCTTGGTAATGCCTCTGTTTGTCTTACTCAACTTCTTCCTCTCGCTCTTTTGCAACTCGGCCATCTTCTTCTTGAGCTTTTCCTTTTTCTGCTGCTGCTGCTTTTGGGCATTTGCCCCTGGGAAATGGGTCAGCAAAAAACAGAGCGCATTATTAAATTGCCAACAATTTGACTGTGCAATGCATTTTACCAATTACAAAAACTTCGAAACTTCTCAGTCTCAGTCTCATTCTCAGTCTGCATCTCTCTTGCCTTCATAAATCATGTTAGCTTAAAAATAGGCGCCTCTGACATTTGAGTGCGATTGTCAGTCAATAGCTTGGCTCCCACTTAATTGCCGCACATCTGTCTGTCTAGAACGTGGAAAACGGCAGATCAGTTCACATTCAGATTCTTCTTCCACCTCGACCCCCGATCCACACCTCTTTCCCCCGTGTGGCAGCAGCTTCAGCTGTCTGTCTGTCTGTCTGTCTGTCGGCCACCCTGCCAAATGAATTTATGACAACTAAGCATAAATAATTCAATTCGTGCGTGTTTACAACATTTATTAAATGAAGTGTTGAAGTGGCTGAAAATTACGCCCACACACACATGCACACACACCTCTCCGACACTCACACCTCTCCAACACTTACACACACACACACCCACACACACTAGTACAATCATCTTTTAAAACGTATTTCTATATAATGTGTTTTTTGGGTTAGGGGCAAACACCCAAAAATATCTGAAGTTGTGTCAAGAAGAAAACAATTTAAAAATAATATTAATGAAAAAATGATGAGAAATAAGAGAAAAGCATCACAAGTCAGTTTTGGAGCTTTGTAAATTGTATCCATCATTATTCGTGAGGCTGTGACCCTTGTAAGCAGCTGAGTTGAGGCAGCCTTGCTTTATCTGGAGATTGTCTATCCATCAAATGAGTCATAAGTGCTGCGACTTCCGCTTGTGTATCTAGGGTTCAAAAAACTTCAAATTAAAAAATAATGAAGAAATCCGAAAAAAAAAAAAATAAACAGATTTGCGGCGCAGATTTGTGGCTTAAGCTTCAGTTGTTGCCCATGATCATGTTCAGTTACTTGGTTTTGTTTTTCTCTCCCCCTCGCTTTATTCGTTTTTATCTTAGCTTGTTGTTTGATTGATTTTCGTAGCGTCCTTTACCAAGACTGGGCATATATCTTTCTCGCTCTGATTTAATCATAATCTTAAGAACAAGTTTTTAAAATAGTTTCTGTATGTAAAGGAAATTCCCACCAAGGTAGAAAATTGTTTTGTAACCTTTTTGTGTTTCAAACTCATTGTGAAACTTAACAAATCTCTTTAATTTTACTTCAAAAAAGGTTGAAAAAATACAGCTAAGCATTTCAAATTCCCTCAGAAATATCAAGAAATTCCTCATTCTTCAATTAGTAATGTTTCAATAGTTTAGAATTTTGTACTTGAATTAAGCAATATATTTTTACTGCTGTTGTATTTTTAAATATTCAATCAAGTTTCTGCATTTGTAATTCCCCATCGTAAATTCAAGAAATTTCTCAATCTTCACTAAGTGATGATTCTATGATTTACTCATCGTTTGACTCATCTTTCTATGTACATATTTCACGTTATCTCAGACGACCTTAATCATATGTTGATTCGTTCCATTTAGGATCTTGCAATCTCCTTGGCATGCAAAGCTTTGCAAACTGTCCATATGTAGACATTGAATGGCTTTGGTCAACTTATGATGTCAGCTACTGGAATAAAAAGCCGCCTTGTCAACGTCGTCAACAGCAACGACACCAACAACAACAACAACAATAATAATAAACAATAGCAAACGCACAACTATTATAAAGAAAGAAGAAAAAAAAAAAACGGCCAACAAGTCGTTAACGTCATGAAATTATAATTAAAAATCTGAACAAGCCGTCGGCTCTGGCAACGACCTCTCCACCTCCTGTAGTAGAAACCACCCAGCAACTGTTTAACATTATAATAATCATCATGTTGTTGATGCTGATGATGGTAATGATCATCATTGTGGTTTGTATATTTGATAATTGACTTGGGCTTAACGCAATTAACAAAGCGAACGATTGAAAAAATAAACTCCATCAACGATACAATGATATAAAAAAGAAATAAATAAATGACATAAAAGCGGAGAAAAAAATAATAAACACTAGTTATATGTTTGTGCACTGTACATACATGTATTTATATAAAAATTATGCATTAAACAGATAACAACTCACACTGGTGCACAGATTTAAAGTTGTCATTAATTCATTTGTGTATTTAATAAACAATATAAACATTAATAAGTTAATAATCGTTCAAAATGTGTGTGTGTAAGTGCGTGTGATGTGTGTGTGTGTGATGTGTGTATTTGTATATGCGCTGTCATTGGCTCTCTGCATAATTGATGTGGGTTCAGTTTGGATTCTACTAATAGATTGGTTAAATGCTTGTTGTTTTTTTTTCTCCTCTCATTTTTATCTTTTTGGGTGAATGATAGTAACAACTGTGATGGTAATGGTAATGCGAACATCGATGATATCATGCGATTATATTTAAGACTCGTTAATAATTAAAATAAAAACTGACCGCGACCAGAGACTCTGCCTGACTCTGATTTCCTGCTGACATCGCAGACTTAATCCCACCAAAAATACGCATAATCAATCTTAGTATTGCTACAACAATTTCCACAGTTGCGGAAAACAAAACGTAATATGACAATAGGTAAGAAATAAAAAAACCAACAACTGATGCGAAAATTTACTAATTTTATTATTATTATTATTTTTATTTTTTTTTTTATATTAGTATTTAAGAGTCGACAAAACTCCAACTAACCATGAAAATCAAATAATCAAAAATAAACTGAATGGGCCAGAGCATCAATTACCTAAAACATTTTTCGTATGCTCCAAACTTCCGGCAGATGAGCGACGACTGCGAACTCTGACTACATTTGTCCAAACTATCTTCATCATTATGAATATAGTATGATGATCATTTTGCTTGTGATTATTATGAGGTTCACAAGCAAGTGACTTCGTCTGGGCAAACATAGTCAGAGAGACCCAAACGCAAACTCAGCCGGATGGAAGACGTAATTGCTCTGCCCATTATATGACCAGGCCAAGATGTATGAAACATGGCAGCAGTATCTTTGTATCTTTGGGATAAGCAAGCAGCAAACGCAAGTGCAAACATGACGAAAATAAATAAAAATGTATATATATTTTTATTTTTCGTGATTAACATTTAATTATGCGCATAATGTTAATTAATTAGCGCCCCTCCATGACAAATCAGATAAGAAACAGGTGTGCAATAGCACGAGCTAACCAACTAACCGCTAACCTCACAAAGCGCCTTCCCAAATCAACCTGCAATTCAAATAAAGTTTGTCTAAAGAAGCTCATAAATCATATAAGAAACTTCAACAAGCTAATTGAATAAAAGACTTGTTCAGATACAAGACTTCGGATCGTTGATTTTACGCAGAGAAAGCTATAAAGTATATTACTTTTATAAGATCGATTGGCAATGAACTTCGTTGCAATATAAAGTGATGATCTAATCACTTGACATTGCGAATAAAGGTTTTCTTAATTGAAACCTATGACATTGAGAGAAAACTCAATAGTATTAGAAAATGTATAAAACTGAATGGAATGAGTTTGATTCTTGAATATTTATTTACCATTTACCCAACAGAACTTTTAAGAACTCAGAGATGCAGTATTTAAAACTGAAATATATGTTTAAGTCTTATAATGTAATTATTTCACACCATAATGATTTATAAAATTCATAGTGTTAAATTTTGGGAGTACTTGAAAGTAAACTTTTTAAGGACAGTTGATAAATAGTTAAACTAATGCTTGTATTTATTTCGATTGAAACATTCATGTCAATAACAGTTTGCTATGAATTCATGACTAGGTTCGTTTCGTTGATTGTTTTTGGCTGCTGTCTTTTGCTTTGATTTTAAAGCCATTTACAATGTTATAAGTAAAAACCTTTTAGTCAGGCTTAGCTTGTGCTGGTATAAATTCATGGCATGCAAATGAGAGTGGATATTAATTAAATCTTGCGTAAAGTACAACATTAGCTCAAGATCTGATTGGGTTCTTTGGTTGGTCTTCCTTTTCCCTCTCCAATTGCATCTTCATCTTTAACTCCACCTCCCTGTTCGTCTTGGCTTAATTCACTTGTCTCGCCAATTTATTTTCATTGGCAAACATTTTCGCCAAGGACAGAATATCAGTGAAGAGAACATTCCCATTCCCATCACCATCTTTCCATTTCCATCTACGCACCTCTTTAAGACTTTAAGCTTAAGGTATGAGTATTTTGATGGTAACTCGAGTTATACCATTTGAGCCCAGAGCTACTCCTAATAGACTTTTAATTACCTACCTTTATGCTTTGTTCTGGCGCTTTTCGAGCCGTGTTGATTTTTGCGCAATGACAGCATGAAATTACCATTAATTTTGGGACCTGCAAAGGAGAGAAACGGAAACAGAAACCGAAAAACAAAATAGATTAGCATTAATCAAGAAATATGTATATGTATGTGCGATATAAATATTTGTAGATTTTTGGTATTTATGTGGAATAGGGGGAGGGGAAGTGATTTGCATAAGCTGTCGAGACTATAACGAAACAAAGTAAATCCAGCAAGTGCCACAGTTGCATGTCAAGCTGACATTAAGTGCGTGCCACAGTAAGTGCCACAATCACAATCAAGGCAGGGACTCGACTCCCCAGCGGGCCACTCAAATTGAATAGACAGCCGGGCCAAAGTAAGTACTGGCACTTGAGTGGAGACAGTGTGGAAGCACAGGACAATCCATAAGAATTGACATGTAGCTCGAGAAATTTGTCACACAAAATTAGCGTTGGGAATGAGGAGACTCGACTAGACTCGAGTCGATTCGTGTTGAATCAAGTTGAATCAAGTCGAATCGAGTCGAGACGCGTCTAGTTGAGTTTTCTTTCTAGCGCATCATTTATCAATGTGTGCCAAATCGCCCAGTGACAGCGAACAATAAAAACAAACAAAGCGACAGCGAAATTGTTATGGATAATCTGGGCAGCTTTGCCCTCTCACTCTTTTTTGCCCTGTCTATCTCTTTTGCTCTTTTGCTTTCGCATTGTCAGTCATCGTGATATTGAGAGATTTACATGGTCTAATATGACAATAATTAGCATAGATAGCATGTATCTAAGTTCTATTTATATGCATATCAAGTGAAAGATGCATTCAAGTTAGATACTTTCAGTTCAAGTGGCTCTTGAGAAAGTAAACGTCTCTCAACTGAGCTCATACACAGCTAAAAAAAAACAAAACCCATTCTAAAATTGCAAGTTTAAAATTTTGAATTAAGGCACACATACATATGTGTTTATTTTAAATACTTAGTGTGATAATGATAAATAAACATAAAAAAAATAAGAAATAAGAAACAAAATGGAATTAAAGTAGTCAAAAAATTCGAAATCATTTTACTTAAAAAATCAAAATGTTGAAAATTCAAAAACCGTATTTGAATGAAGGATTTGGTTACCGGGATTAATGATTCTGAGTGATTTTATTGAGAAATCCCATTTTTTTTCTCTGTGTACCTGTACAATGTCCACTAATTTTTTACAGCTGCCTTCAAAAGCCACTCTAAAATCAAGTTTAAAATACTTAATAATAAGTATGGAATTTTTAAGTGTGTATTTAGGATTAAGCATTAGAACTAAACCTGTTTTTAGGATTAAAATGGGAAAATAAGCCCAAATTATTTCTTAAAAAAAAATGTGTAAAAAAAAGAAAAAAAAATATTACATTTTAATTAATAAAAATGTTTTTGAATTACATAATTTCAGGATTGAACTCGGGATTGAAAAAATCAAGTATTTCGTACTTGGTTTAAGAAAATACGAGATTACTGCACTTCTGACATCGTTTCGGATTAAATTCGGGCTAAATACCCCCGATTTTTTTTTCTGTGTATGTAAATATACAACACTTCAATTGTCCAATTGTGGATTCTCAACTTTCGATTGTCAATTGACGGCTGTCAGTTATCAACTTGTAGTGCGAGCAAAGTCAAGAGATGATTTGCTCATCAAATTTCCACCTGACCAAAGAGAGTGCATATTGCATAAAATGTGGCGTGACCTAACTTGAACCGGACACACATACACACAAATTTATATCGATACACACTCACACTCGAACTTGGCCAACTGACATTTCAATGGCATTTGTTCGCGTTGTTTGGCCTTTTTTAACTTTCCGTTTCAATTTTTCAGATACATTTTTCAAGTCTCAACTTCTTTTATTGTTTTCGATTCGTTCATTTTATTTTATTATTGGTTGTGTTTTGTACTTTGCATACTTGAGCAGCAGTTGCAGCATTTGTAGAAGAGGGGATTAAGGGGTCATCGAATTTAACCCTCACCCTCACAATTACCCACACTGGAATGCAGTTTTGGCCTCAGTTTCGTTACCAATTTCGTTACTTTTAGCCATTGCTTGGCACCCTGAAGTATTGTCGAATGTGCCCTTGAATACGAATACAAGTGCGACTTCGAATACGAATTGACAATTTTGTACTCGTACTCGTACTCGTACTCAGACTTGTGTGTGTGTGTGTGTGTGTTTTCGGCTTTGAGTTAATTTTATGGCCTGGCACATTTAGTTTTCAATTTCAATTATTATTTATAGCCAAACTGAAGGCCGCGCGCAGGCGTGTTGACAACAATTACCTTTGGCCAGACCGGAACCAAAACCGAATCAAAACCAAATTGAACCCCAACATTACCATAAATAATTGTCGACAATCGATAGTATTTAAAGAGTTGCTGCTGCTTTTGTTTTTGTTCTTGTTGTTGCCCCCGATCACAAATCACATTGAAATATTAGTTGCTTACACTGATAAAAAATACACACTTTGCAGCACATTTGGAATATCTTTCAGCTTTCGAGCCCAATTTTAAAAACTACCTTAAAGATATTTTAACGTACAATGCAAAGAATTTATTGTAAAATTTAAATATATATATAAAAATATATATAAAAAAATACAATTTATAAGAAGATAAAAATGATATCGGCTCGGTTTCCCATTCTATTAAATAGGCATTTTGTGTTTAACAAATTCAGAAAACTGTCTGAGTAATAACAATTTATAAAAACACTTTTCTACAAGCTAAAAAATAAATACGCTTGTGCAAAACAAAATAAGTGGCGTGTAGTTAGTTCTTTTTATTTCTGAGCGTGTAAATTACTGGTTAAAACATTTAATTGAGTTTACAAACCAATAAAGAAATTAATGTTATTAAATTAAAAACAAGACTTAATGTCGAAAAGTCTCTTTCAGTAGCGAAAACAATGTTTATTAATGACAACAGAGAACAGAAAACGGAATCTCTGATTAATATTTGCAGGTATTAATTTATACAAATGGGTTGTTTCAGTATAAAAAGGTAGTACAACTGGGCAATTAGTGGGCTTGCAAGCTGTTGCAGTTTGGGCTTCCATCGACAATGGCATCAATGACGATCTGTCGAGGCTTATGGGAGGAGGGGCACCTTGTCGAAATTAAACGTTAGATTGAACTAACATTGTCACAACGATAACAAGAACAACAACAAGGACATCGACAACGACAGCGATGAGAAGGACAACGACAACGGAGTGCAGGCGACACCTATGTATATCCGGGTCTATGTGCAATGCATATTATACAAAATGTTGCAGCTCTGTCAGCTGCCTTTCAATTAGAATCTTGTCAATTGCTGCACCGCTGCTGCTGCTGTTAACAGACATCAGCATGGAGAGCTAGGCAGCTTGCCAAAGGACCTACAAAGCACATCTATTGAATATGTCGAGCCTCTCTCTCTCTCTCTCTCTCTCTCTTACTCTCTCTCTCTGTGTCTCCGTCTCTGTCTATCGTCATCTTCTTCCCACATGTCGCCCATTTTTCGTATGACAAAGCGTGCCATTGTTGATTTCCTGCCAACCAGGTCTCTGTCCCCACCTCAATCTCCGCATCCGCATCCGCATCCACCTCTATCGCTGTCGCTGCAGCTTCCCTTGCCAGATACCACTTAACTGGGCAGACATCCATCGAACTTGCACACTTGCACCATGGAGTCGATCAGAAGCAAAAACAATGTGTGCAGTATCCATAAATAATCAGTGACATTTAATAAAATTCAATAAATTTGATAACTATTAATCGTTTCACACTGTTAATTGCAATTACAGAAATTCACAAATATGGATCTTCCTTCACTAAATGTAGTAAAAACACTATTGACATATTATCTATGGCATTTATCTTGGCATTTACATATTCACATTTACATCTCTTAGTGTCGATAATATGTGTGGGCCTCACGATAAACGATATACGACTGATCGATAGCATTTAACTTTTGCTCTCAACAAAAATTTGACAAGCATTTGGAATTCCATTTAGTCATTCCACCCGGATTCATGCATAATCCTCAGCTACAAGCTGCTACAATCCTGCAGACTCGGTCCCATGGTGAATTGATGCTGCTGCCTGGTTCCTCGTTCCTGGTTCCTGGCTTCTGGTCGCAGTTTGCTGACATGTCAGAAATTTTAACTGGCAATTTGCAGGAGGACGCGCGCCACGCACGTACAACGTCGACGGCCAGACGGACTGAGGGGGCGTAGCGGGGCGTGGCCGGCAGTTGTGTCGCACAGGAGCCACAAAAGGACAATCTGACAGGCGAACGGACACTGAGACTGACAGACAGATATATTCAGAGACAACGCCAGCAATTTCCATGTGCGAGTTTCCTGTTTGGACTGCGAGTATCTCTTCACTCCCTCTCTCTCTCTCTCTCTCTGTCTCTCTCTCTCTTTCTACCTCTACCTCGCTGTCTCTGTTTATGTCTGTTTTCTTGTTGTTTTTGTTGCATAGAACATGGCACAATATGTTGCCATGTCTGCCACGCCTTTCACGCCCTCCCTCAGGCCACGCCTCGAGTCTAGCTTGCCACTTGAGTGTGTGCTTTGTGTGTGTGTGTGTGTGTGTGTGTGTGGCGAACATTTTCGGTAATGGTGTCAAAATAATTTGGGTTGTCATTTGTTTTGTCGGCCACCCAGAAAGGTAAGCCATATAAGCAAGCACTGAGTGTGTGTGTGTGCGTGCGTGTGTATTTGTGTGTGTGACTCTGTGGAGATGCTGTGAATACTGTGTACTCTGACTCATAAGCTCATAATCAGGGGGAAGTTTGCCATTTACCATTTGCGATTTTTAATAAGCAGGAAAACGCAGTCGGCTAATAAACTGTAAGTGGTTGGGCAAAGCAGGCAAAACACAAGAGGGGGGCAGGGGAATGAATAACAAAGGAACAAACACAGGCACGCACACACACACACACACACACACACATACTAGAACACCTTTTGTGTATTGTTTTAGCTTAGCTTTTGCTGCTTGCTTGTTTGCCCTTTTATTAAATTTTTTGTTGTCGAAGAAAATAGAGAAAAATGTGGAGAAAGGGAGAAACCAAAACACTATGGGGCCAAATCCAATATTTCGAATATTTATTAATAACTTTTCAAATAAGCAAAATTTTTGAATGCGGTTTTTTTTATTTATGTTATGTACACCCTCAGAAATGTTTTTGGAAAAGTGCGCTCAAAATTTTTATTCCAAATAACAAGCTTTGAACTTGAAAGAAAATTAAAAAGTAAATAGACAAAGAAAGTTGTGTGCTCTTATAGATGGTTGTGAGCATAAATGAAAAAAAAAAAAAATTTAGGGCGAAAACATTTCTAATGGTTTGTATAATACTATAAAAAACGCATCAAAATATCTTGCTTAGTTTACGAGTTACTAATTAATACCTCAAGAAGAAATCGAATTCTCCATACAAAAAGCGAGAAAATCAGCATTAAAAAATTGTGAAGTTACGTGCTAAAAAAAAGAAATTGGGGAAAAATTGTCAATCGTGGACCTCGAGATAAACTATTTTTAATAGAGAAATAATGACTCTACACCATGGACAAGGACTCCCACTTAACAATTGATAACAATTTTGTTAAACTCTTTGCAAAGATCAACTTTTCTTTCCAAAATTTGTCATTGACACCACTTGGAAAAACATATTTTATTAAACAAACACGTTTAAAAACAACAATATACAAGCATTACCATATAACACAAACCTGAACAGTTAACATCCATTTCAAATTTGAATTTATTATATGATACTTTACGTTGTGTTTCAATTTGAAAATGCTCTTCAATTTTGCAGTTAATAAAAGCTAGCGGTCGTCGGTTGCAACAGCTGACTTTAACAGCCGTTATCTTAACATTGAACTGTTATGTTAACATTTCTGGCATGTAACATAACAGTTTGAAGTGTTGATTATATCTTAGCATTGACACTTTTTCGGTAAAATACCCCATAGTGCTTTGATAAAATGACTAAATATTCGATTTTTCGGATTTCGCCCCATAGTGCAAAGGAGACCCGTCTGCGAGTAAAAGGAAGAAGGATAACATGTGTGTGCGTGTGTATATATTAGTAGCTAAAAATATTAATTGATTTTCGTGTTTGCCATGTGTGCTTACAGCTGAGATAAACACAACTGATTGTGTGTCTGTGTGTGTTGCACACATTTTCCAATTTTTCCTTTCAATTTAACAGCGTGCCACATTGTGTGGCAAGCTAAAATTCAATTCTTGTTCAACGATATTCGATTTGCAATATTCGTTTTTTTAAATTGTCACACAACGTGGCGTATAAGTAATTCGTTGCATAAAAACCAGAACCAAAAACTATTGCCTACTTTGCAGCTGACTTGATTTATGAATTCGAGCAAATGAATTTAATTTGTTGCAACATGTGTCTTGATATGTTTTGACACAGTTTCTATTTTTTTTCTTTTTTATTTATTTTTGTCAATTCTTTCGTTGCTGTTGCTGTTGTTATTAAAACTGAAAGCAGACAACAAGTTAAATGGCGTCTCACATTTTTGATTTCTCGAGCGTCAGTTGAGTCATAAATCATTGGCTAGGTGTGAGGCATGGCAACAATAATACTAAGAATAATACAACAACAAAAACAACAACAACAACAACAACATCTCTAGCAGTCAAGCTTATAATGAATTGTTGTTCTCATAGTAGTTGATTGATGCTCGAGCTTGGAGCAGTAACAAGGCGTCACCCAAAGCCTTTTGCATCGCTTAAATGTCGTTTATCGGCATGGGGCAAGGGACAAAGGGGACAAGGGGCAGGGGTAGTGTGGCATGCAACAGCTGTCAATGCCAGGACACAACGACAGGAGAGTAACCGAGTCACAAATCCAAGCTCTACTCTTGCAAGAACCCCAAAACAAAAAAAACACATCGTCATCAACATGAAGAGCCCGTTGTTTGTTTCCTAATAGCTTGTTAGCCATTTCAAAAACAATTTTCCAACAGCAACAACAAAAACGAGGACAGGGACATGTGTCCCCTCCTAACTTATCTGGCAAAGCCCTCACACCAGGGAGCTCCTGGTCTCGACTTTCATAATTCAGACGAGGAACTCGGAAAATGAAAAAAAAGTCACACGCACTCTTACAAACGCACACACTTGCACACACATATTGACAGCTTTGCCATAAATTTCAGGTAACAGCGACAGCCAAGGACAAGCACACACACACAACTCACACACACACACACACAAACGCACACAGTCAACTTGTTGTAGTTGTGTTGGACTTTTTTTCTCGCACAGTTCGTTAAGGTTGTTGCCAAGTGTGTGAAACTCATTTTGCGTATCATTCATACGACACGTGGTACGGCCGAGAGACAAACGAAAACTGTCAGGGAAACGATAAGGTATTACGATTATGTATGTAAATGTTGTATGCCAAGAGCAAAATGGGAACAAGGCAGAGACAAGTGATAAGTGTGAAGCGAAGCGAACAATACTAAAGATCGCGCCATTTCTGGTATTACAATTGTTTAAAGTATCATGATCACTAAGACTTTTCGATTTTCGATAAGAACGTGGGAGTTTGGAGATAATCAACACTTTAAGGATTTGAATTGAATTTGGATTGAAATTGCTTTGACAGTGACCCACGTTGGGCGCCACAATAATGTGCGATAGCTTAGCAATCTTGTGCATTCACTTTTAGTTTTTTAAATCAGCGGTGGGCACGAAATCTGAATTCGTTAGCAGCCGCTGGCTCCCGTAGCCATTGCGTGCCCACCGCTGATTTGAATTGACAATCCCAGCGTTAAGTACCTTTCACGCAGTTGACACCTCGCCGAGTCCAAGTCACAGCCCCCAAGGCAACGGGCATTGTGTAAATGATGATGCCCGTTCAGTTAGCTCAGGGTTTAGAACCCTGTTTAGCTGCTGTGCCATTTGCGGCAGCCGATGGCTGTTATTATTACTCTGTTTGTATAACTTCAATTTCGCCAGCTTGTTGCTAATATTTCATCACAAAGGGTTGTCCGACCAAAAATGGCAAAAGGGGATCTACCTTCTACCTTTCGTACGGAACAGAAACCCCGATCCTTTTACCACTGTTGTTGCTTTGTTTCCTACATATATATGTGTAAATATTTTTTTTTTTGCTGGTCTTTTTTATTTTACGAACTTTGAACAAGTTTGTCGCTGTTTCAACCCTTGTGCACATCCGGTGCCCAAGACTCCCCATTCAGCTTTTAAAAACTTCAACACATTCACACTTCACCCGTGCTATCAAATTTACAAGCACAAACACACACACACACACATGTTGGCTTTGTTTATGCCAAATTAAAACTCACTTAACAACATTTCGTTTCAGTTTTAATTTTCATTTAAAAATTTGCCATTTTATTCTAATTTTTTATTTATTTATATTTTTTTTTCTTAACCTAAATGCTCCAAATCCTAGTTAAGAATTTATGAGCCACAAAAGCCGCAGACGTGACCCATGCAATTTGCATCCTGTTGAGAGATAAGTGGAGAGATTTGGAGATGCGATGCGAATTGGGAGAAAAGAATGGGAATGCAGATGGGCAATGCTGACGGAGATGGCGATAAAGATGCCGATGGAGTGGAATGAGTTGAGTTGAGTTGAGTTGAGTGAGCCACGTTGCTTGCCAGATAGATGCTTCGTCAATAATATATAAGCATTGCGGCAAAAACTTATTCGGTGGCTGTGTTTCCTCTTAAAAGGTTTTCCATTTCTCTACCTCTCTTTGTCTCTGTCTCACTTGCTCTCTCGCTCTGTCTGTCTGTCTGTCTGTCTGTCAGTCTGTGTGCTTTCTTGGCTGTTCAACGCTTAAGAGAGCTCGCAGTCTTTGTGTCGACCTGCTTTTACTCAATTGCAATCAATTAAAAATCAATCAACTCAAATGTAGTGAAAAACAATTTTTAATTGAAAAGCTGGCAAAGCAGTCGAGTGCCCGACCGGGCAGAAGAAGAACCCAATCCCAACTGACCGGGGCACCTGAAAGTGCTCTATATAGTGCTGAGTACTGAACATCAAGTGGCTTTACACATATACAGAGAAATACATGCACATATATAAATATATATACATATAAATAGTCGCATATAAAGCGGCCGAATGCAAAGTGCATGAATATTTTATGAAGATAAATAAGGATGAAAACTTCAAACGACCACGAAAAGTGGTCGACGCTTCGAAATGGACCTGGCCAAAAAGGATGCAGCCAACAGCACCCAGAAAAAGCAGCACAACAGGAGGTTCCGCAAAACAAAGACTGGGCAAAGAATAAAGAATGGGAGCGTTAAAGAAACACAAAAAATAGGTTATGCAGAGAGAGAGAGAGAGAGAGAGAACAGCACAGCACAGCTGGACATTCACATGGCGTATGAGCAATGTGCTCTGTAAACGACATTTGCATTTTACATTCCTCCATTTTCTAGTTTTATTTAGTTAGCTGATCACAGGCCACAGAAATCGAAATGCATCACTCACTTATCCTTAAGAAAATTGGCTGTAAAGACAGACAGGAAATTGGCTATCTATCTGGCTATTGTCAGAGCGATCATTCAAAAGGAAATTGTCTGAAAGTTCGATATTCTTTGAACTAGATACTTTAGTAAGAAGTCTAAACAAAGAGAGTAAAGTCTACAAGACAAAACGAAAAGTTTGACAGTTGTGATAATTCTTATTGAATTATAATTAAGATTTATTTAAATCTACTACTGATCATTTATAAATGTAATGAATATTTACAATTTAATATTCGTTGTATTAATGAATTATTAAATTATTATTAAAAGCTTTAAAAATAAATCGAAGTTAAGAATGCCTTTAAATATATCTGAAATTTGGGTTTCAACTCAATATTCGCAATATTTATACTTGCGACAACTGAAATGCTTTTGAAGACCTTAATTTGCGTCTACTTAGCTCTCGAAACGAAACTAAAACTCAACTGTCGCTCGGATAATGATATATGCTACTTAAAGATAGTCTTTATGTGACCATCAAAATAAAGAAAAACTAAAACTATGTGACCGCTAATGTTGTCTGTGGCCCACAAGTTTTTTAATGAACTTTGCATTATGAGACGATGGCAACGACAACGACAGCAACAACGAAAACGACAACGACAACTGACCAACAGTCAAACAAACTGTGTCCAAAAAGCGAAACTCATTTCAAAGCTATTAGCCGGAAACTGCAAAAAAAAAGAAACTCATCAACAATGAGAGCAACTATTAGAGGATGAATCGCAACGTTGTCGGCCAACTACTTCAGGCCTTGTTACAATTTCTTGAGCAAAGGCGTTCGTGCGAGCAGCAGTTCCCCCCTCCCTCATCAGTTGTCGCATCCTTCTCCTCAGCGGCAGGATGATGATACTCATACGTCCTTCCACCTAGCAGCTACACTCAGAAAACTTAAACAGAGAATACTCAAGATACAAACAATCACAAAAACTGAGTGAGCTCCGAACTCCTAAAACTGAGAACAAAAATCGTATTTCCGGCTCGGTAATTACAAAAAAATCATGCCAAATAACTAAATTAAATAACATTAAATACTAGGGTTTTTTTTGTTGCATAAATGCATGGAGCTAAAATCAGTTGGGAACTCAAAGTTGCAAGAATGACAAATAAAACTTAAACAATAAAGTTTTTAAGAACGAAATGGTATAAATTCAAATACAGACATACTTTTTTTCGAGTGTAGCTATTCACACAATCTTCTTGCCTTTTGTCGTCGTAGTCGTTGTCAGCTGAAACGGAGCGAAGCGAAATTGGAGAGCGGCTTGAGGGTTGGAGTGGTGGATTGGTGGAGGAGGTTAGAGGGGTGAATGCAGGGGCCACTCAATGTAATGAAGGTCATTAGAAATGTACCCGGGGGCAGGGCGCAGCGCAGAAACACGCACAACTCATTTGCACTTGGCCAAGTTGCAGGGTGCCATCAAAAAGTGCGTAAAACACAGTAGAGCAAAAGTTTTTCTTTTTCTGACTTTGGTCTCTTCCTCTCTCTGTCTTGTCATTGTTGGCAGCTTTGGGTCATTAGGTGACGCTTGTCCATGGGCGCAAACGTAATTAGTCGACAACAAATACAACAACAACAACAACTAGAAAAAAGATGACGACAACATCAAAACATGTAAAGTAGGGCGAATATCGCTCGACTGACCCAACGAGCCATGCCCCCAAATGAATGGCGTCCCCATCGGATCTCGATGTCTGTGTCTGGGTCGAGGTCTCAGTCTCAGTCTCCGTCTGAATCTCCGTCTCAGTCTCCGTCTCAGCCTTAGTCTTGCACTTGGTCTGATGAGAGCTGAGACTTGAGCAAAAACTTGGTAATTAGGATGTTTGTGCTGACAGCAAGACAGACGCCGGCAGACAGTTCGACAGACGGACAGACAGACAGACAGTCGGGCCAAAAGAATGCGCAAAAAACATTGCGTGAAGGCAAAAGAAAGCGAAAAGGCAAACGGGCTGTCGAACGGGTTTCTTTTTTGCCAGCCAACAACACAAATCCAGAAGCTAAAGCTGAAACTGACGATGAAGAAGAAGACGAAGACGAAGAAGATAACGATAACCAAGAGATGCCCAAGATATTCGCGTTGGCTCGGGCTTGGATGTAAATTAAGTTGGCATCTTCAGTTTAACTTTTCTAATTAGATTTTATCATCATTTTAATCAAGTCACAGTGGGAGTGGCAACTGACACCAATCCAAAAGCTGACAACTCTAAACCTTTTCCCCCTTCACCTACCTCCCACCTCTGGGTCAGATGTTGCAACATTATTTAATTTTCAATTTTGCACAGAAAAGTAGGCAACGTATTTGGTGTGTTGCAACATTCAGAGGCAAGCAATTTACTCGCACAATTGCATTACAACAATGCAACAATGTGGTTCAAAGTCTAAATTGCATTTTATCGATTCGCTTCACATTTGCAACCGTAAATCGTCGAGCAGTTTTAACTTCTCACACACTCATAAAAATAAAGAGTGTTAACAATAAAAAATAACGAGTGAGTAAAAGTGCTGCTGCAACAATGGCAAGTGGAAAATTCTTTACATTCAGATTCATTACAAACCTATTTAAACGAAAAAAAAATAAAATTCAGAAAAAAATAAACTAAGATATTATAAAAAATTAAATATAAATTAAATTATATTCTCAATTTAAAAATAAATTGTTTTAAACAATTTTATAATCTAAAAATAGAGAGCAAAAACACTAAAGCAATTTATATAAAAAAAATACACTCTGAAAACATGTAAATGCGTTGAATATACAGAAAAAAAACTTGAGTACCTACAGTTGATTTGACAAATATAAATTTAAATTTGCCCAATTCATGATAAAAAATAATCATGTTAAAGGAGCTTCAGGTGTCTTGAGCAAAATACTAAACGAAAGACAAAAGTTAAGCTCGATTTGGTGCAGTCCAGTTCAGTTCAGTTGACTTCACTTCCATTCAATTCGGTTGAGTTCAATGTGATTCAGTTTGAATCCATTACAAATGCAAGTTGAAATGTCGAGCTGATGAGCATTTTTAATGTCAATTTGATGATTTGTCATGAAACCAAAGAGTGTATGTGTGTTTATCAATCTATTTGTATGCATGTGTGCGTGTGTGTGTGTGTGTTTGTGTGTGAGAGAAGCTTTATATACCAACACTGGCCACTAAGCAAATAATAACAAATGAATAATGAACAGCGACTATACGTGGAGACCAATCAACCGAGCCGACAACGAAGGATTCAACTGTCCAGTTGTCGTTGTCGTTGTCGGTGTGTTTTTGGGCAACACCTCATACTCCTAAAGCATACACACACATACACACAGATAGACACACCATTACTCACACATTCACAGAGAACATTCATTGATTATTTAAACGTTTGCGGTGCCATTGTCCATTGTCCATTGTCCACTGTCCACTGTCCATTGTCCACAGTCCGTCCAAATGTCCCAGCCAGAGCCGAGTTGATGCCACAAAACGAGAGCCGCAGAGTCGGACACGTGCATTTGTGTGTTTCACACTGTGGCATTTATTGTTTACCGTTTGTATCTAAAGTTTTATGGCATCGGAGCATGAATAAATATTGATTCGATGTGGGCAATTCGAAATTGTTGGTTTTGTTGTTGTTGGGCTTTTGCTTGTCTGGATTGGTCTGGTCTGGTCAGGTGTAATTTTCTAAGAACTCGATTAAGTAAAGTTATCGAAGAGTAGCCTACGAACGTGTAAAAATAATAAACAATTGAGGCAAGCAACAGCTAAAGGTCTGATTAATCTCATGAAAGAGAGCGAATGAGAGAGAGAGAGAGAGACAGTTAGTTAAGTAATTATCGAAATTAAGATTATTTACCTCATGCTCTTCTTATATTTATAACGTTAATTTCACATTAATAAACACTTTTTAAACTTTCATGTGCCTTCAAATAAGTATATTCATTAGGGTGGATCAATTTGTTCGGGTCGAAAAAAACGTGATAATCGTCCACCAGAATCGGAATCTACGATGAATGTCTTAAATTAATTCCTAGCCGCAGCTGAGAAGCTGAAGATGTTAGGTTATACACCTTATTAGTCTAGTAAAGGACACTTCTCAAAAAAAAAAAAAAAAAAAACGCCAAAAGAGGGAAATTTATGATGAATTTTGGTGAAAAACTGTTTGGCGGGTCTCTGCTACTTTTTTTTAATTCAATTTTTAAATTTTTAAAGAAGTTCATTTTCCAATATTTTCTCAAAATTTCAAAATACAATTTGAAAAAAAAAAAACTAGCAGAGATCCCCCAAACATTTTGTCACCAAAATTCATCTTAAATCTCCCTCTTTTTTTTTTTTTTTTTTTTTTTTTATTGAGTAGTGTCCTTTACTAGACTAACACCATATACCTTAATCTAACATTTTCATGCTTCTCAGCGGAGGCAAGGAATTGATTTCAGACATAGTTTTTGGTGAAATTTTCTTACAATTCATCGTAAATTCCGATTCTGGCTGACGATTTTCGTGAAAAAAAATTTACCCGCCCTAATTTACCCACCCTAAGAAACTAATTTATGCGCTAGTTCAGTATTAATTTAATTTAATTCCTACACTAAAAGCTCTCATGTGCTCAATTAGTAACTGAAGCTTAAAAGTCACCCTAATAATTAAATAATATTACAACAGGGAAAGTAAAAATAAGAAAAAGGGTTGCTTATATGATATGTTGATTAAGCTTTCAACTATCATTTACTTGTCCACCTAAAGCTTTCATATGCTTCCAAAGCACAACAAATGCAAATAGACAGTTTATTAATTTGATATTTCAAAGTGATTTGTTACCACTTAATCAGACTCTATGGGAATAATCAAAAGCAAGCTCATTAATTTACAGAAACCTCAAGTTTGCTTGCTTGGAACATAAGAATACTCGGTTGTTGCTCTGTTGCACATAGTCTGTCTGTCTGTCTGTCTGTCTGTCTGTCTGTCTGTCTGCATTGCTTGCTTTCTCACATACGAACAGTGCAGACAATCCTGATGCGCTTCAATTACTCAAGCAGTCAATGCCATTGCTGCAGCAACAATATCAACAGCAACAACAGCAGCTACAACAATGGAGCCCAAAGAACTAGCTAGGGAACATTGTACGCTGAAGTAGCAAAGTCGTCGACATCGACATCAACTGAGCCTCCCATTCATGGAGCGCCTTCTGTACTTATTTTTAAACGTATTAAGGAAGCCCCACCAAGGAGTCGACAGTCGAGAGTTGCGAGTGGAATTGGAGTCGAGACTTAAAGCGAGGCAACAGCAAAAACAGCTGAATAAATGATACGATTTATGTGCATAAAGAGCAACTATGTCTGTAGTGGGGAAACTGGGAAGTCTTCCAAGGTAAAAGTAAGCAAAATTCAGTTGCTATTGAATTGGCTTTCATATTCGAGTGCTTGGCATAATAGCCTTTGTTACATACATATCGTTAAGACTTATGAAAAATGGCAAGAAATTAATTTCGAATTTATAAAATAATCACTGTCTTGAATAATATATTAATAAAAAGAATTGTATGTTTTTATAACTCTTTCTAGAAATTGTGTAATTACCTTTGATTATTGTAAATTAAATATCTGATATATCGGACCTTTTGACTTAAAATACAAGGTATCTGCTAGTAAATTAATCTGCTATTGAAAGCACACAAATAAATTTGTTAAACTATTGCAATGTTTTGGCTGCATTTCAAAACAACAAAGAAAGTGGGGGGAAGAAAAAGGAATGGGTTAGTCCTGAACCGATAAAAGCGGTGACCCAAGTTGCGAGTACACACACATTAAGTTTCAATTCCGGTTAACAGATTTTGAACTTCAGGTTACTTACAGCCACATAAAGAGAGCAAAACTTTTGCGCGAAACAAACAAAATAAAATAACAAAAATATTATAAAATAAACTCAAGTAAACCAACAAAAAATCAACTAAGAAAGAAAGAAAGGAGTAGAATAAAAAACAGAAAAATATGTATTTTTTTGTGTTTTTGGGCACACTTTTGCTTCTTAGTTGTGCTGTCGAATTCATGTTGCAGGCAAATTTATGACTGTCGAAAACTTTTACTGCAAAAGTGTTAAGAAATAGATGGATATGGGAGTGTGAGACGGAGAAAAAGCAATGGCAGGAGAGATAGAGATAGATAGAAGGATATGCAACTATGTAAGGCTTTAGTACTTTATGCACTATGCCAAATTGTTGTCTTTGCCGAGCAGCATTAAATCACAACCTGGCAGCTGTTTTATGTGGATTTTGAAATTGTTCTTTCCACTTTTAATTCGAATATGATTTTCAATAGTAACAGTAAAACACACACGCACACGAAGCTGTCCTTTATGCTCAAATATATCCTTGGCAAAGCATCTGTCAATGCCCCTTTACGTCTGGATAACAACAACAGCAACAACAACATTCAAACCAAAGCCACAAACCTATCAAGACATTTTTAATGACACCCCAGCCAGGCTTGCTTTGGGCCCAGACCGCCTCCCCCCTGGCCTTGCACCACGGGCTCCCCTGCTGTTTGCGGTTGAGGGATCCCAGACAGAAGTTACAACTCCCATTCCAGATCTTCATCTACCCCTTCGCCCCATTGATACTTAAATATACACTGGAAAAAAAGATATGGGATTTGGAAATAAAATAAATTTCAAACTGTGTCAACATTTGGGTGAAAAGAAAAATAATAATAATTTTATATGGAAAACTAAAAAATAAAAAATATTTTCCTATTGATAGAAAAAAATCCATCAACTTAAGCCAAATTTTTTGACACTACATAAAACAATCCGAAATGCCTATTCTGTCAGACTAATTGGAAAAAAAAACTTCATTTGGTTTCAAAAATTTAAATACCTTTTTGCAAGCGTATGAAAAGCTCGCTAAATATTCAAACATTTGAAATATTAAAAATGCATTTGTTTGTTTTTTGCTGTGCATGTGTACACATTTCAAATGAAACAAATGCAAATCGTTGTCATTCAGCGACGTCGACAGCAAGTACGACAAGGACAACCGGGAGTCGATTGGATTGAATCCAGAGGCGCAACACTCATTTGTCCTCCTGTGCCGCCTCGTAAATGTTCATTAATCCGCTGGCGATGCAGACACAACACCAACACCAACAGCTACAACAATGACAATGACAACAACAACAACAACAACAGCACATGAATTTTGCGGTGTTTGGTTTGTGTATATTAATGCGGCTGGCAAAAGTAGCTTTTAATTAGCATGTTGTCTGCGGGCCAAGCGACGCAACGCGACGCGGCAGCTCCTCGTTTTGTTGCAAGTTGTTTTTGGGGTTTTTCTGAATGGCTTTTTGGTTGGCTGGCAACGGGGCAGAGTCGAGGAATAAACGGAACGCATGCCTCTTACCAGGTGCCATTGTGTTTAGTCCAGGTTTGTGGTGGCAATAAGTACTCGTATATAGTTCTTTTGATTGAAATGGGTGGAGAGCTCTGCCTGATGTGCTCCAAGGGCTTAAAGGGCGCCTAAAGCATAGTGTATTCGTTGTCGTGGTTGCGGTTGCGTTTCGGTCTCGATTTCGGTTTCGGTTTCGGTTGGCATTTGTATAAGCGAATACCCAAGTCTAATTATACATATATTCTTACATACATACATATCAATAGTTTTATTGTCACATTTGACTTTAGAATTTACCTATTTAATTAAAGGTGTTCTATCGATTTTAAGCTCCGGTCCCACTGACAACCTAATTAACGTTGAATCAAACGTATTCTTAAGTTTAAAGTTAAGCGGATCTCTTGACAATTTAATTTTATTTTTGTTTCTTTTTTTCTCTATAAAAATTTACTTTTTCATTAATAGATGAAAGTCTTATTATATAAAAATCGTCATCATCTTAGATATATCTTAGGTATTATTTTTAAACTCATACGGGCTAGTTCTGTTCATTTGGTCCTAAAGCACTCGGAAATAAATTTTCACCTCAATCGGAGTATCGAAAAATGTATAATTAGTGTTAAAACACTGTATTTATTGTGTTAAAAAACTATAAATATATACTAGTATATATGCTTAAACTGTCAGTTTATCTTGAGGATGCTAAGTATTTTCAAGTCGAGCAAACTTAAGTAAATCTTTTCTACTTGTCTATAAATTTAATCGCATATTAATATGGATTTATAATGCAGACCCTAGAATTAATTTTCTTTTAATAAATGCAATTAACTACTGGTACTTAAAAGGCATCATCTTTATCGGTTTTATATCCGTCTGATATATGCTTGATTTAAACTATGAATCACTTAACCGTTGTAATTTAATGACCAATTAACTCTCCTTATTCACACAACTGCAGTCACGCACAGTCAGATGAAGTACAACGCAATAATTGCGATTACATTTTAGCTTTGGAGTAGAAAGTTTCGGGTAAAACACGCTTAGTAGTTTTTAGATTTTCACTAATACACAAAAATTTTAATTACTCTACATAACCTTGCATTCAATCAGTTCAAAAAAAAAGATGATCCTTGTTTATAGCAAGAGCTTTTTTTGAGTGCACATTTGAGTTTTATGGAGGGTATTCCATATAAGCATAGCCTCGAACCGGCTTTAACATTTAACATGACTTGCACATATAAATGGTCATTAAATTATTGTATTGTCTGTTCACAAAATCTGTGAAATATAGTTGAAATATATAGATAAAAAGTATAACTTGTTATGTGAGTAACATTCTTTTTTTTATCATATTTCCAAGCTTAAGAGCTCTCCCGAAAGCGAAAGAAGCATATGTACTCAAAGAGTTTAATTATAGTCTATGATAAATAACTGACGAAATAATATTCCCTGCTAGTCAAAACATTACAGAAGTAAGTCTAAAGTTTTCAGATAGAGTTAAGTAAAAGTATAGTCATCTTGGTAACGAGAAATAAATTTTCCCCGAAATCTTACTGCCAGCCAGTAAAACGTTCCGAATGCTCTCTTCGCTCTTTGTCTCTCTCTCTCTCTCTCTCTCTCTCTCTCTCTATCTCTCTCTCTCTATCTCTCTCTCTCTCTCTCTCTCTCTCTCTCTCTCTCTCTCTCTCTCTCTCTCTCTCTCTCTCTCTCTCTCTCTATTGTTTCTCACTTTCAATTTATCTCTGTCTTTGCTACAGCTGCAGATCTTTTCCAGCCAACTTCCAGCCAGTAAAACGTTCCGTCTGCTCTCTCTTTCTTTTTCTCTGTTTCTCACTCATTTTATTTCATAGCAAAGAGACATAATAAAAATATACATATGTATACAAATTTAACAGTTTAGTTATCCTTGGTATACCTGTAGTTTTTTACAGATGAATATCTAGGTTAACGAAAAAAAACTGTAAAATGTATGGAAATCGGAAAAATGAAATTTAAAGACAACATTTTTTTTTTTTTTGTTTCTTTCAACTTCTATGGTCGTCTACGCACACACTTCAAAATTGTACCATCCGATCTATAGGCAGTCTTTAATGGGTTAAGCTCCAAACTAGCTGTTTTTTGATAGATGTTACTAGCACATGGCCTAGCGCTTAGCCAATGGTCAATAGCGTCGGTTAATTATCCACATTAGCCAGTTCATTGGCATGACGAACAAATGAACGGATACAGTGCAAACTATGCAATGTCAAGCGCTGTAATTTGAAGTCATCGCCGTAGTCGCAAGTGCCTTCAAGTGGGTGATTCAAGTGAATTTCTCAGTGCACGCTAATTAGACGGCACGCAGGCGCATGACGCAAAAAAAAAAAAAAAACAAAACAAATCAAGAGGGCTGGGATGAACAGAAGTTAAAGGAGGTTGTAATTGTCGCAGCCATTGTTGTTGCTGCAGTTGTTGTTGTTATTGTTATGATTATTAGGCATAAAGTGGTGAGGCTGTTGCCGTTGTTGTTGGTGCTGCTGCCTCTGACCAGGCCTAAGTAACACGATTTTTCTTCATTATTATTTCTTGGCACGCGATCTGACAAGTTAGACGACTTGCTGCTGCTGTTGCAGTTACTCTTGTTGTTGTTGCTGTTAGTTGTTGTTGTTAGTTGTTGTTGTTGTTGCTGTTAGTTGTTGTTGTTGGACTTTGAGCTAGTCAAGCAAGCTGTCGCCATCGCCTTGGCTGTCGTGTTATGCGATTTACATCAAGTGTTGGCAAAGGCAAAAATTTTCACGACGCCCCCAGCTGCCCCACAGCCCCTCCACAATCCGCTTTTGACCATTTTCCCTTTTGCTGTCTTTCTTTCTGAGGCAAACCAAACACCCTGTTGGCCGTTGATGTCTATATATACATACTTTAACATATGTATATGTACATATAAATATATTCATATAACAATGTACTTTTATAAAGAAATTACATTTGACGACTTACTTGCAATTAGCCACGTCTGCAACTCGTTGACTGGTGTCGTTGTTGTTTTTTATATTATTACTATTGTTAGTGCTAGTGTTTATATATGACTCCGCAAATATTGTCAAGTTTTCCTTAACGATCTGTAAAAAAAAAAACAAAAGACAAACAACTTTTTTTATTTCGGTTAGAAATGTGAATAACTCATCTTAGGAATAAATAAACAAAGTAAACAATAATTATATTTATAGCGAGATCTTGCTATACGATTTTACTCGACCTTCAATGAGATACTAATCAGACGAGCACTTACTAACCCCAAGTAATGAGTTGCAAACCTCAATGAAACTCAAATTATTTCAATGAGATAGTTGGCGGGGTCAAGGAAGAAACCAAATTATTAATCTCGGCTCGGAGACTCTAAGAGACTGAACGTTAAATTCATAATTACAATTGTATTATCAAATATGTTCAAAAGTTATAAATAATTTTTTCATTTTTGAAACTGTAAAAAAAAAAGTTTTTATTTTCGAGCGACTATTCGATTATGTTAATTTACTGTTATATAAAATTCTAGTCAATGATTCTACACAATAATCTATTATCAGTCGGCATTCTGGTCTAACAGCATTCTATCGTCTCTAATACGTAACATGGTCAACAGTTTATGAGTCACATTTGTCCAGTTTTTTTTTAGTATCGTAGTACTGATTCATAGCATAATAAGAGTTGCTAATCTTTTTGGGTTATTTTCCATTATTTATGGCGATCTTATCACAGACTCATATCTTGAAAATCTTGTTTAAAAAAAGGTAAACAACAAAAAATACCGGTGGATCTGATAAAAAGAATCAGCGTCAATTGATCAACATCATAAACACGTAAATGTTTCTGCTAACAAATGACCTTGGCTTCTTTAAATTTGATGCATGTACATTGTACAATCTTATCTATTTGCATAACGTAAGGCAAGTACTTGAGTGGCAACAATCTTATCGCGAATCTAAGCGTTGGGATGGGATCGCAGATGACTAGGGGTTGTATGTAGAGTGCCAACAGAACAGGGCCTAAACGATTTAGGAGCTATGTGAAATGTATCTCTGTGCATCACGTGAAAGATGTGCGCAAGTTTTTTTTGTTAATTGCAAAAAGTATTTGAAGAAGGCAAAAAAATAAAGAAAAAAAATTAAACGAATGAAATGAAATTTCATGCACATAAATAATGAATGCGGCTCGAAAGAAAAAAAATTAGTAAGCGAGCAGAAGAACTAGGAGTGGAAGTGGGTGGAAAGGAGTGAATTGGCGATGCACAGACACATTACATTTTCTGCTCCAAATACGCTTTTCACAATTTTCACACACACACACACACACACACGAAAACACGCAGACTTCTTCTTAATTTTACTTTTGCCAACGCGGCGTATGCGCAATGTTTGCGAGCGAAGCATGCGCGCACATAAAACAAACAACGCCAACAAACAGATAAGCAAACAAACAAACAACACACACACACACACACACATATATGACTACAAGCTGGCCCAGTCAGTCAGGCAGTTAGTCAGCCCATGAAGCCACTGAGCCACATAAAAAGTGAAAATTGCATTTGTTTTTAATGCAGCTGCAAAATTAAGTCGCATATAATATGAATATGTGTGGCAAGGTTGTGTGGCAGCTGTTGCAAACAGTACAAGTCCAAAGGCAATGAGGTGAAAGAGTCCCTTTAATGAGATTCAACATTTCGCAGATTTTCGGCCTAACTTGTATCTCGACAATCTGCTTAAATTTGCACTACACCAGGAAAAATATATATAAAATCGTCAATTCTTAATTCCAGATAAATTTTATAACAATCATTATAATCATCATTAAGTTATACTACTACTTAAAAATGAGTCAGGTTTCTGATACAATATTATTTTAATATTTATTTCGACTTATTTAGTTGGAATTCTATTTAAAAGTACTTTTGCACTATCAGATGGAAACACAAGGTCTTCTCATAATAAGCTTAAAAAACTATATTATATTAAGTTAGATGAATCTGAATTCAGGCAAAACTCAAATGTTATATATGGCAAATTGGTGAATCATGCTTTTTGTCGTAATTTAATAATACAATTATTGAAAAAATAATGTTTATTAAATATTTGGTGATAATATATGTACAAAAGGCCCTAATGAGATAAATTCTAAGAACATCAGTGGAATTTATAGAACTGCAACTATTAATTATCTATGATTAGTAGCTCTAAGTTCTATTTATAAAACTTTAGTAGATAAAATATTATTATAAAAGTTTTGATGATTCTTTTTTCTTGCAATTGCATTTTTTTAAATATCTATCTTTTCCCAACTGATTCTCATCAGATTGACAGCTTAATATCAAATTGCTTTCAGAGTTGGTTTGAATTGGTTCTGTCAATCAATTGGACACCTTTGATATTTGGTAATACCGATAACATATGTTAATCGCATTGCACTCACATATGCAAAACTCATTGGCATTTTGTCGGTTGTCTGGGTTGCCCACATTACGTGGCAATACTAGAGAGACAGACAGACAGACAGACTGACGGCAATCGTCAATCGGCGTCGATGAACCCAGTACCATCATCATTAATTTAACACTTAATTAAAACTGCAGCCGGGCAATCGGTCAGTTTACTGGGAGAGGAGAGGAAAGTTGTTCGAGTGCCGCGAATGAAATGAATGTGAATGTGAATGGGAGCAGGTTCAACAGGGCGACGCTACAAATTGATTAGGCGGCATTTTGTGAGCGACTAACAAAAAGCAACATCAACAAAAAAAAAAACAATAAAAACAGTTGGCAACATTTCAAACATAAACATGCTAAATGTAAACAACAACAATGAATAAAAGACAACTAATGACTACCGTATAATAATGGGTTCAATAAATAAAATATACAAATATGTAAGTAAAGAAATTAACGCAACTTTCATTTCATTTTTAACACAATTTCATTTGTATTGGGCAAGAGATAAGCGATAAACCGTGTCGATAATTGATAATCGATAGTACTATAAATGAATCAATACAATCAATTTTCATTAACTAATTGTATCAAATAAGTTTGTAAATTTTTGTTTTTTTTATTTATTTTTGCTCTGAATGAAAAACCCATTTAAATTCATTGAACGCAACTCGCATAACATTTCACTCCCGTGCATGTGTGCCGAGGAATACCAAGATCTGTTTACCGTTTACACTTATGCAATTACATAACAACAAGGGTGATTCTCCTTACCATCCCTAAAAATGGACCCCAAGACCCTAACAAGCAACAACTATAACGAGGACCCGAAAATCCGACAAGTGAGAGCAACTCTGAGCCCGAGAAACAAACCCAAAATGTAGGAAGACTCAACAGTTGACTTTGAAATACCCTATAAAATTACAATAATGAAATTGATATGATACATATCATATTGAAATTTATAGGATAGTTAAAAACCTTATTGTAATTAGTGTATGGTCGCAACTCAACATTATCTACAGAAACCAATCTTTGACAAATTTCAAACTAATAGCCAAATTGTTATTAAAGCATAATACATTTTTTCTTTTTTGTTACATTCATTTGACAAACATCATACTCTTTACATCTTTTTTCAGAGGTATAGGGAAAAACGAGAACACAACACACAATCAAAGGCTGTGTATCTTCTTGACTGCTTCAGTCAGAGTCGTTCCCTTTTCCCTTTCCAGTCCGTCGGACATCGAATGAGGGTCACACAAAAGGCAATAGATGGCCTTGAGTTTTGGGTTGGAAGCAATCAGATTTTCAAGTATTTTTTTCATTTGCATTTTCAGTAATAAAATATTAAATAAAAATAATAATAGTATGAGTTTGTAATACATATTGAGGCAATTTGTTATTGCCCTTACTGACCGCCGAAACATTTATTATTGCCAAAATCGTTTATAAAGTATTCAATAGTGCAAATATCGAAGCAGTTTACGAGAGATGGGAGACAGTGGGCGTGGTCATGTCCATGTCCATGTAAATGAAAAGGAATTGTTATAAATTGTCTCGGACCTTTTTCCTCTTGTATTTTTTTTGTCTTTGGCATTTGCCTTTGATAGATATTCCTTATTTGCCGTTAGGGGCTAAGCAAAATATCTTTGAGATATTGTATCTGTTGTCATGCAGCATGCGTAGGCGATTTAGTTGATGTGCCAATGGGACTGGGGTTGCCCTCTTTAGGGTTGCTGCCGTTTAAATCGTTATGTAACTGTTATTGAATACATTGTTGCGGACTGCCGAATTATTTATGGGCTGTTCAATGGTCAAATATCTTCTGCAAAAAGCCATCAAAAATCCCAAAATCCCTTTTCCCGCTCAACGTGCATAATTGTAAACAAATTAGTTGGCAACTCTGTTGCCCTTATCAAAAATAATATTTAAATAGATAAATAAATAAATACAAAAAATTGTACTAGAAAAAAAAAAACCATCTGAATTATTTAGCCAAGTGAAAAGCTAACCATGTCAGGAGGGAATACCGGAAGGGGGCACGGGAGAGGTTAGCTCAACCTGATTTTAAACCGGTTGACATGGCAACATTTGTCGAGAGCGTTGTTGTGGGCGTGGCAGTGGCAGGGGCAGGGGCAGGGGCAGGCGCCTAGAACTGTTAGCCAGACAAATGACCAGCCAGACACTTGATAGAATCGTTCAGCCCACAGCAGCAGAATCCGTAGTCCACAGTCCGGTTTAGTCCAGTTTTTGCTTTGTCCAGTGCAAAATGGCTGATACTCTGACTCTCTCTCTCTCTCCCCCTCTCTCTCTCATAGTCAGTCAACTTTGGAGCGGGTCGAAAATAAATTTCAAAGCGATTTATCAAAACCAAAATCCGAATCCCAATCCCAATTCCACACAACAAAAAGGCAACATTTTCAGCCACAAAACGCAGCCGCAGCTGAATATAATTGTAGCCCAAGAAGAGAGACAGAGAGGGATAAAACAAAAAAAAAGAGTGGGAAATGGAAAATGGGGAAATGGGCCTCAGCTATAGAATCAGCTTTTAAGTCTTCAGCTCTGCTGCGTTGCCGTTGACAAACGTCCAATGCAAATTATTCATAAGCAGGGCAAACAAACATCTTGTAGCTACACGCAGCACATAGCTAGAAAGAGACAGACAGAGCTATAGAAATAGAGAGAGAGAAAGAGATAGAGAGAGAGAGAGCGAGAGAGACAGAGAGAGAGAGAGAAAGAGAGACAGAGAAAAACTGTCACTGGTTTCTTTGTGTTTCGTTATATACAAAATGTTAAATTAATGTTAGAAGCATGTTGCCCGCCTTCGTCTGTTTAGTGCGTCTAGCTCTTGTTCTTGCTGATTGTTGTTAGACTTTTGATGCCCTGACAAAGGTTATTATCATTTTTTCACGAAATTGTGGATTTTTTTTTTCAATAAATAATTTAATATATGTAGTATTTTTAGGTATATTTTGTATATAAGTAAAGACAAATTGTTAAATTAATGTTAGAAGCATGTTCGCCTTCGTCTGTTTAGTGCGTCTAGCTCTTGTTCTTGATGATTGTTGTTAAGCTTTTGATACCCTGACTGTCATTTTGTCACGAATAGTATTTTTAGGTATATTTTGTATATTAGTGTATACAAATTGTTAAATTAATGTTAAAAGCATGTTGCCCGCCTTCGTCTGTTTAGTGCGTCTAGCTCTTGTTCTTTATGATTGTTGTTAAGCTTTTGACTTAAATTAAATTATTGATTATAGTATTTAATGGTACAGTCCTAAGCATTCCGAACAAATTTGATAAAACAATTGGTGAAAAATCAACGTTTAGTATGAAAACCATAGTTTTATTTTTTAAAAAAAATCTCAATTAATCTCACAAAGTATTATTGTCTTAAAAATTTTGAACACATTTGGTTAAAATGTGAGTAATAGTATAATAGTATCAAAAGTGTCGAATACAAACTTTCGTTTCTGTTACTGTTGGATTCATTGTTGTTTTTGTCATTGTTACATACATATATCGTTCCTTTGCTGGCCATTGGTCTCGTGGTCTAATCACTTGGCTCGCTCTGTTTACTTTTTGGCTGCAATTGCGTTCAACGTCTCGCCGTTTGAAACCGCTGTCTGCCTTAGTTGCCGCTGTCTCTGTTGGTGCCTCAGTTGATAAGCCGCTTAGCTGTTGTGCAGTAAAAATGTTTCGGCTGTGTTGTGCCCCAAGCAGTGGGCGGCGGCTGAGCTCAACGAAATGGCGTAACGGCAGCCCAAGATACAATCGAAGCTTAAAGCAAGCAACTTTTTAAAAACTCTCTGTTTAATTTAAGTTAACCAATAGCCAAAAGTTATTGATTATATTGCATACCGATTATAAATCAACAATAACAAAAGGTGTTGATTATGAAATATTTTTTAAAGATTATTTAAGCTAATCAAATTTGAATATAGAACGTAGAAGTTGTCCCAGTTGCAAACTCAGGGAACCCATAAAACGCAAAAACAAATCGTTAAAATGATTACGTAAACTTTTTTAAAAGTGAGTTTTATTTTGAGCGAAAAAATAAAAATCACAAATAATGTTTACTTGTGGCTTTTATTTTTTCGATCAAGATTAATTATTATCATTGAAGTAAATCCTTAAATATCTTTTAATAATCATTACTATGTAATTTTTATAATATAACTCATAACTCCATGATATAAATATTAAATCAGTCATATCTTATATTTATTTTAATAAACCTACACATAATATGTGAAATATAAGGTACAAACTACTTTGTAACTTTAAGTTTAACCAACAAAAAATATACTGAATAAAATATAAACCGCTTGAATGAAAATCTACTATTAATTTTGCATTTAAATACTATATCAGTCATAACTTATTTTTATTGTTAGTAATAATGTTGGTGCTAAAAGTGGAAATCTATTAATATTTGAAACCATATTCTTTTTTTTTCACCCTATAAATTATCGATAACTTTGTTTGCATTTGTTATCGCACACTTGAGTTAATTGAAGTGCACAATTGCTTTAGTTGGAAGCTGTGTGCAATTAAAGGCCAACAACTGGTAATGGGGACAAAAGCAGTTGATCGATTTGCATTGTTTTCCCACACATCGATAATCGTTTTCGATTAGTTTCCTGAACCAGGCAAGGTTGCCGCCTCTGCAAATTACGTAGTAGTTGTAAATAGTAGCTCCAACTATTGCCGAAGATTGTGCGGTGGCCCTGCCATTTATGTGACCCACCCCTCAGACTCTGCACCACCCCCGCCTCGGGTGCAGTTGTTGTGCAAATAAAAAGCTTGTCACTTTGACATTTCGCCGGCAGGAGCGTTAAGTTGCAACCTGGCCTCAAACGTGCAGACGGCAGACGGCAGAGTCAAGTCAAGAGGAGTGCCGCAAATAGACGGGGACGTGCTGCAAGCAACATGCAACATGCAACGAGTTGCTTCGTCTTCATCATCATCATCAAGTTGGGTTGGGGTTGGGATTGTTGTCTAAATGCCTGCCTAGGCCAATGAGCGGCTTGTAGAATTGACAGAATAGAGGGGAGTGAGGAGTGAGGAGTTGGGAGACGGTAGGCGGTAGACGGGAAAGGGGATTAGGGGTAAGAAGCGGGGCAGCGCCTCTTTGTTGCGGTTACTTTATTTACAATTTTGCATTGCAAAAATCGAATTGGCAACTGCAGTTGTTGTTGTTATTGCCCACAAATTAAACGTTTTGGATCGTGCCAACAACAACGGTAACACAACAGTTAACAACAACATCAACAATAGCTACAACAACAGCAATAACAACCACTCTACATTGTCTGCTCCTCCAATTATTTTGCATTATTTGCAACGAAAAGTAAAAGTTTCTTTTATGACTGCAAAATATTGTCGAGGAAAATGAACTAGATAATCATCATCATCATCATCATCATCATCATCATGATCATGTTGAAGAAGCGTCCGCTTGTGCAATGCCCAACATGTAAATATGTATCTCTGTATATACATATGTACTCATGTATCTGCTGGATGCAAGCACTCAAAAAATAAAAGACAATGAAAACGCTTTCTGTGATATACTTACGAGTGCGTTTGCCCTATAATTGGATAAAGATACATAGATACATCTCAAGATACACAGTTTTAGCTACAGCTCACATAAGTTTCCTATTTGTTATGATTCCGTTTTGGGCTGTTGGTCAAAAACATGAAATTTGGCCTCTTCAGGCCTTGGATCGTGCGTTAATTAAGTCAAATAACAAAAATAAACCAATAACAAAACACACGTATACATTAGGTGGCTTGGCTAATACTTTTGGGCCAGATCAGTGTCTGTGTAATTGGGCAATTGGGCCTGAGGACGCACAAAATGCGTACATAAAGTATGTAAATTGTAGGTCAATGTCTATCGATATGCGATATGAATCTTGATCTAAGTGCAAAGATTTCCAATGAATACGAATCGATCGATTATACATTTTAAATGCTCTTCAATTCGGATTCGTTGGATAATGAGATGATACACACAATTGTTAAGTAAGCAGGTGAAATCTTATTAATCGAAAAGATAACATTTTAATGGATCGACAGCAATTAAAGAGTGATCTTTTATAGAAAACAAAACTGATTTAATTTTAGTTATCTGTAAAAAAGTTTTTATCCTTTTTGGGTTCTATTTTTATTGAAAAACAGTCGCTAGATCATTGAACGATCGCACTGATCGATTTAATCTAGCTCATCTTAATAAACACTTTAAAATCTCATAAGCATGTCTTATAGAACTCAAGGGATCTGTGATCTGCCATAAATTAGCCGATCTCCTTTAAATAGCACATTTATGAAGTATCTGTTATTCTTTCAGATTGCATTTGATTATAGAATTAAATGTGATAGTTAATGATCATATATCGACGATCAATTTTCAGTTTAACTAAAAAAACTTCTGATCTGCATCATGCTTTCATAGTATTAAAATTGTAAAGCTGAACATCAATAAATGTTTTCCACAATATTTCAATATTAAGAAATTTATTTAGTATTTGCAGCTTAAAAGGCGTCTACTAATCGACTTATGTGACGATCATTATGTGTTCATCTTTAGGCATGTCACAGATTTATGAAGTGCACGTCTTTATTGGGCACTCGGCGTCTGAAAACGTTTTCACTTGAATTTTGAATTGAAAGGAAACATAAAACTCATTGCATTTTGTAACCATTAATCGATGGCTATGAAATTTTCACTCACACAAAAGATGTGAACAAAGCCCAAAGACGAGTAAATAAGTCAACTGAATGAAACTTCATAAAGACCAAGTCGGTAAGTGAGTGCAAGAAAGAAAGAAAGAAAGAAGGGGACAGAGGGAGGAGGCAGCGGCTTTGTGCACTGCAATGGGTGCAGTGGCTCTGCCACCGCCGCCCACGTGAGCAGTTCGAGGGGAGAACTGGGGGGGGGGGGAGGTATTCGCATGGAATCGCAGATTCAAAGAAGAAACAAACGAAGCACAGCGCAAAGAAGTGAATAAAAAAAAAGTCAACTGCTTCGCTTCATTGCACAAAAGGCCGCCCAGACAGAGCCTCGGTCTTCCAGTGAAGTAACCTCCATTCCCTGCTCTTTCCCTTTCCCTCGGCACTCTCTTTTCCTCTCCTTCCATATGCATACGGCAAAACCATAAACAAAACCCCGCAGCAACCACGACGAGGAGCGGCGACGCTGACGCTGACGTTGACGTTGACGCTAACGTTGACGTTGTCAATATAATCTGCTTCTTTCTTCTCCAGTTATTTTATACACTTGCCACTGAGTACTTGAAGTTTGTCACGAATTACGTAAAGTAAATATGTTTCCGATCAGAAAGGCATGACAATATGGCCGAGTCCTTCCGTCCGTCAGTTTTGAGAATATCTTAAAAAGTTATATATGGGCTTATTCGAAAGTTTTTAAATTAAGGGCAAAAAGTTAAAGTTGTAAGAAAACTAAATGTTTTTTAGCAACAGTTGTCTTGTCAATGTTTATTTCTTCACGGCCCAGCCTAATTAATTAATTCTCTTTCAGCCTCTTAGTTTCAATAATTCTAGTAAAATAAGAAAGGTAATTTTAATGGCCAAAAAAGTGGGCAAAACAGTCGTCCAAGTGTTTAGCGCTTAGCAAATCTTCAATTTTGTTTCATTTTCTTTTTTTAAAGATAAAACTAATATCGAAAGGATATTTTATATGTGCATATTAATAATTTGAGGTAAAAATGTGTGTAAAATGTGTAACGTCCGCAACAGACAAAACTTAAAATTTTTATTCAGGGAGACTTATCATGAATTTTTATTATTCAGCTTTATTGATATGGTTAAATATTGCACATAAATTTTTGGAATTGGAAAATTTGAAATTTTTCTTTATTATTCAAAATTCGTTAAAAAAAAAAATGAAAAAATGCACATAAACCTCAACTTTCGACTTCGACTTCTTTAAGCAAGCTTAACTTATTTTCATAAACAGTAAGGCTGTTATCAAAAAATTGGTTTAAAAGTACTCCCAAAGAACTGAAATTTCCAGAAAATTGCATTAAATTTCACCGAACTGTGCGGGAGCTGTATCAATTTTAACATGCAAATATATGTGCAAATGAAAGTGGAATAACTGAGGTGGAATAAAATAAGTATCGATACCAATCCGTCGATCCTTCCATATGCATCCCGACCACATTTGATCTATGTACGTACTATATATTGTAGTCAACATAGATGTACGACCAGTGTAATACAAGGGTATCAAATTTATGGCGCATCGAAGATAATCGATCTTTGTTTTTTCGGTGCGTCTTTCGCGAATCACAGTGGGAAAAGATGATAATAGGTGTTGTAGGAGCCACAGTGGCCACTCCTCTTGTGCGCCTACTGCAGTTTTCAGGCGTTGACAAATTTTTGAGCCCAAAACAAAGCACAAAATAAGCGACGGGGCGAAAGTATGCGCAATAATCGAAAAATGTCGGCACCGCGACGAACTGAAGGGAGAGTTATCGCATGGGGGGAGGAGAGGGATTGGGTGGGAAGTGGGTGCAGTTAGGCGGCATCGCATTGCTGGAAGCTGTTGTCTCGTTCCCCAGAGCTGCACTTTGGTCTCTTCGCCCCCGCCACAAAGTGTGGCATGAAATTGAAAGCAACAACGAAGTAAAAAAAAAAAAAGAAAAAATTGAAATATTTTGAATATTTTCACGTGCATTTGCATAAACGGGTGGGTGGCTGTGAAGTGTAGACGGAGAGAGGGGAGGGGCTGCGACAGAGACGTGTCGCATTGACAGGCATGAAGCTGCTGCACTTGAAGCGACTGCAGCAGCAGCGCCAACAACAACAACAACAACAACAGCATAAAACGCGTCGCAAAAAGCTTTTTGGCAATTTGCCTTCAAAACGGTTTTCCCCCTCCCTCTCCCCCTCTATTTTTGTGTTGTTCTTTTCCATTTTTTTCTTTTTTATTTTTTGTCCAGGGGCGTGGCCAGCATTGAGATGAGTGCCGAGCTTGGCTAGAAGGACGTATTGCAGAGCAGTTTTAACGTTTAGCCAGAAGGCAGAAAAGCATTTCGAGGGATTGACAGGCGACATCGCAAAATGATCAACACAATGGTTTCGTTGCCTAATATCCTAGTGAGTCCTTGATGGATGCACTCAATGCTGCAGTCAAACATTCAATCAATAGCTTACCATTTCAACAAGTCCACAAATAAATTCTATAGCTAGTCCATATAACCACAGTACTACTTAAATATAACAAAAATTAAAAATTTAAAATCTTTTCTTTTCTTTTTAACTTTAAATCTTAAATATCTAACATCATTTCTTTGAATATCATAGATAGTTATTGGAAGTTTGAGTCGATTTACTTAAATATATATTCATTCCGGGAAATATATAAAAGTAGAATTGTATAAATTCAGAGCTAAATATTACTTTAAATTTAAAATTTTGCAAAATAAAAATTACTTTAAATAAAATGGTCAAGCATTATAATAAGATAAAATTGAGATTTAAATAAATGTTAGTGCAAAAACAATTAAATCTATTTATATATGTATATCGACAGTTTATATTCTAAGAAATAAGGATTACATTTGTCACTAAAAAACAAAAAATATTTAGTGTATCTGCAAGTAAATCAGCTAGTTAATATCAACTATATCAGATATAACCGATCCAAAACAAGTCAGATACTACAGAGAATAGTGCAGGCAATTATTCAGCTTCAACTAAAGTACTTGAATCTTTTTCAATTGCAATCAGTTTAAGAACTGTAAGACGAAAAGTTCCTGAAGCATCTATTTAACTGGGAATTAGATCGTTTCCGAAGCCAGTTTCATTTGCAGTTAATCCATTTAGCTGACATGGACAGCATCTCGGAGCAATTCAGCTAAAATAAATGCTGTTGCAGAACATTGTTGCAGTCAGGTCTTGGTGCTCCGACCTGCAACCACAAAACCTATGCAGCACACACAGAACCCGGCGCAAAGAAAAAAGCGAGAGAGACAGAGCGACAGAGCGAAAGAGAAAAGGGGAACATCACGACAGGAACCAAACAGGAAAAGAAACCGCCGACAACAACAGAGAAGCAGTCACAGCAACAACAACAATTGAGAGTTGAAATCCTCCCGTCAACCGGCAATGCGCAACCACAACAACAGCAAAAGCATGCAACACTCGTTGGGTACCTGTTCTACATATATACATATATATATGCATATATATATATATGTACATATATATACACATCTATGCAGTCAGTCGGCCACTCATGCGCAGGCAGAACGAACCGCAGGCGAGATGAGGTGCAAGCAGTGTGGCAGAGAAGGGGCAGGAGTCAAAGGGGGGCGTGGCAAGTGATGTTGCAGGAACCGAGACGAAGTCGAGACTGCAAAACGGGTCTGTTGTACCAAAGCTGTTCTTGCTGCAAAGAACATGTGGCTGCAAAGTCAGAGAGAGGCGGAAAAAAAAGAGAAAGAGAGCTGTTAATACTCTTGTTTTTATTACTCTTGCAGAAAGTATTGCATTTTTGTTGCAAAATCATTAAGGCATTAAATTAATTTATGGTATATATAATTCAAAATTTATTTTAATTTTTATTTGTATTTTTAAGGCTCTCATTGGAACAATAAATCGAAAATTTATCTTTAGTTTTTTAATATAAGTACATACATATATATCAACCATTATCCCGTCTTTGTATTTAATGTTTCCTAAAAATTCTTACCAAGTTAATTCAAAATCGGTTCAATCTCTTTGGCCACAGAAAAGATAAGTCAAAAATCAAAATCTAGTGTGAACATTAACTTGCTTCTTAAGATTAATTCCCAGCTAAATAGCAAATTGTGTAAATGTGCACTCATGGACAAAATAATAGGTGCGCTCTTTCTTTTCCTATAATAGCTATTGTAAGTCAAATCTTCAAATTTAAAAAATATATTTGGAAAGGTCATCTAAGTTTCGTTTGCATAACTTTTCTTAACCCATTAAGTAGCCATTGAAATATTCGAATTCAAAAAAAGTCAACTTTCAAAACTTTTTTCCTTGATTTTTTCCAAAAAAAAGAAAAAAAATTATTAGTTAAAAATTAAATACAGAGTATTAAATATTCAGCGTGCCGAAGTTAATCTTTTTTTCTTGTTTCTCTAGAATTTTGTTAGCATTTTTTTATTTTTGCTTTTCATTATTTGGTGCAGCATCAAGATTTTCTTGGTTGACCCTGAAAAATGTCAGCAAAAAAACAAAAAAAAAGATTTATCAGCTTTTCGCTGCGATTGTGCGGAAAATTTAATTTGAAGCGAGCAAAGCTCTTGAATCAACATTATAATTTCAACTGCTAGCTGTTGAAGCTTTCTTTGCCCCCACGCTCTCTCGCTCTCTCTCTCGCTCTCTCTCTCTCTCTCTCTCTCGCTCTCTCTCTCTCTCTCGCACTCTCTCACACTCTTTCTCTTGCATACTCTCCTTGTGGCTTTGGTTGCATGTGCTACATGCAACATGGCCCGGCAGCTATACAACAGCAACAACAAGGCTGAATTAATTCAAGAGTGCTCCTCATTAACATCACACACACACACACACACATACACACTCACACTTGTAATGATAATGATGATGTTGATGATGATGAAGCCTCAGGCTGCACATAACTCGTTCAACATCACATGACGACGGTGTTGTTGTTGCGTTTGTCTTTGGGCCAAAACATGCGTCGTCTGCTATCTCTTCTTCTTGTTGTTGTTGCAAGTTGTATGTTTGCTGGTTGAATGCCGCTCCCGTTCCCGTTCCCGTTGCCGTTGCCACCCGCTTCGCAAACTTCGCCTATCCCCGAATTGACTTTGTTTTTTTTTTTCTTTATTTTCTGTTTAGCTGCTGCTGCAGGAATTTGTTTAAGGCATACACAACATCAGCAACAACAACAACAACAACATCAACTAGCTAACAACTAGAAACCGGTTGTCTTTGCATGTTTTCTTCTCTTTTCTCTCTCTTTTTCTCTCTCTTTTTTCTTTTTTTTTTTTTTGGTTTCTTCAACTGCTTTTGGCTGGGAGCAGCAGCAGCTTGTTGCAGGTTTTGTTGCCGGTTTGCCATCCATCCATCATATTCACTTTTCTTAGGCGCCCCAACTTGTCAAGCGCTCAGAATCTTGGCCAGTTAACAGCTGCTGCCCGCACTCGCAACATTTTGGCCAAAACCACACAATCACAAGTGGCAATCACTTGTTGCGCAGCGTCTGTGGCACAAAGAAAGCGCCAAAGTTCATGTGGTTCAAAACCTCACCAAATTCTTTAGAAGAGTGGATGCTACCATTTTGTACAGTGACTCGAATTTGCCACAACTAGAGAGTATTAAAAAGAGTATTCAAAGAGAGTGACTTTAAAAAAAAACACGAAAAAGTCAAAATGCTATTTACAAAGTTAATAAAATATATATAGAGATTTTAATGTCAATTGTTTTTAAAAACAATCCAAACAAATGTCGTTTTCCCTTAAAAAAGAAAGATTTCTATTTATGGAATCCCGATTATCAATGGCATTAATTAATTTCTAATTTTTGCAAAATAATTACTTTTTGATGTACACTCCCGATCAATGAAATAGACTCACATATTTTTTTTTCAAAATTGTATTCGCAAAATCAAAATAGGAATGAATCATAAAAAACAATATTTTTCTATTATTCAGGACTTTATTCTAAATCAACAAAACAAAAATTTTACGCTCTATGTCTTCAGATTTTTTTTTAGTATTTGGTTTTGTGTAGTTACATTATTAATACACTAATTTTTATCGGTCAATGAAATAGACTCAAGGCCCAAAAAGTATTTTAAATCACAACTTCATTCGAAAACTCTATATACATTCGATTTTTTATATTATTTAAGACTAAACTAGTAATGTGTGTATCCACCTTTATTTGAAATAACTTCGTAAATTCGGTTAGGCAACGAATCGTAAAGGGACTTTAAGTAGTTTAGTGATAACTCACTCCAGGCAAGTTTAATGGCATTCTTCAACGATTGGACATCTTCAAATTGTCGTCCTCCTTCATAAACCTTCCTCGAGAGCCATCCCCATACATTCTCAATAATATTGAGATCTGGAGAGTAAGGCGACCACTCCATTAAAGGAACATTTTGATCGCCAATCCACTTCTTTACTACTCGAGCAGTATGTATTGGGGCATTATCTTGCTGAAAAGTCCAGGATAATGGCCCAAAAATGTTGCCGAATTGGGGAAATGCCTTTTCGAGAAGTTCCTTGTAGCGATTGGCATTCATTTTGAAAGAAACAAACTCGATCTCGACTGGTCCAAAGTAAGAGATGGCACCCCACACCATTATGCCACCCTCACGACTATGGTGACGGGTCAAGTGGTGTTCTTCCTTTCTTATGTCATGGAAGTAATAATTAAATCCATCTGGTCCATCCAAATTGAAGCGTTTTTCGTCCGAAAAAACGATTTTGTACCATTCCGTCTTCCATGTCATATGATACCGAGCAAAATCAGAGCGAGCTTTCTTACAAACATTTGTTAGCGGTGGTTTTTTTTTTAATTTTAATCTTTTAAGATTCTTGGCGCTTCTAATCACTCGGCGTACGGTAGATATACTGGCTTGAACTCCCAATTTTGACCGGATATTCACCGCAGAACACATTGAGTTTGACGCCTCTCGGAGTATTCTTCGCTTTTTTATTATTTCCATAATTTGATGGATTTTTTAGGAAATGACACACTACTGACTGACTTCGTGCGATTTTTTCTGCCATTTGTCTGGTTGACAGGTTGCTGTCTCGATACGCCAATATTTTGCCTCTTTCCTCAGCTGTTAAAATTTTACCGCGACCCATTTTATATTTAAAAAATGGAATAATTCACACTGTAATTAAATTTGCATATTTGGTTTGCACAGCCTATCAGCAACTAAAATTACAGCCTCTGAATCTATTCTAATGACCGCCTAAAAAGCTCTTTTTTTCGCATAGTGCAAAGAAAAATTGAAATAAAACATAACTGTAAAATTTCTTGTGCTCTTTCTTATGTCCAAATATTGTCTAATGTAACACTCTACAATATATAACAAGAATTACGGTGATAGCTAACGGCATAAAGGAGAGAATCAAGAAAGAACACAAAAACACCGCTGAGTCTATTTCATTGATCGGGAGTGTATATCATACAATAAATTAATATATTTATAAATTATATTTAATGTCTAATTATTCTATTTTATGGAGTCGCAATATTAAACTGCCATAAAAGTATTTCAAATTTGAACAAAATAATTAATTTATGAAATTAATTAAATTGATTTAAGTTATTTTGTATGCCACTTATTCCATTTTAAATGTTATTTGATTGTATTCAATCAATTTGCAATTTTATCAAACTTGTCAACAAATATATGACATTTGACAGACTAAAGTGAATTTTATTTAAATTTTCAAATATCAAAGGCTTTGTACTGTTAATGTTGTATGGAAAATTCTTCAAATTTTAAAAAGTAAATAAATAAATACTATCTTTAGTTGCAGCTACTTTGGAATCGCTCAATTCAAATAGTGAAAGACAATTTGCTTTTGTTTCATGAATTCAAATGAAATGTCTTGATGGTCTTCAAATGAATTTCAATAAATTTAACTGTCGAACTGCTCACGACGAGCCCCAAATTAAGATCCAACAAAAAATAAATAAATAAGCACACACAAAAGCGCACTTTAAAGCCGCATTTTGTATGCACTCCAAATGTGAAAAACAACAGCAACTACAACAACAACAGAAGTAGAACAAACGCCAAAGAACAACACAAGAAAAGTCAAATGCGAGAGCAAACAAAGCAAAAACAATCCCATCAACAACAAGCAACAGCAGCAACAGCAACAACAATTGCAGTCACACATGTGCCACCAAATTGTTCACACCTCCAACCACAGCAAGAGAGCTCCCCCACCCCCTTCCCCAACCAGTTCTCCAGTCGCCCATTCTCCACTCATTTGGCTGCCACGCCCACTCGAGACGCACACGTGCAGACGCCGCATTATTATTATTTTAATTGCACAAATAAAAAAACGAGTCGCACTTGCAACTCGCAACTTGGAGTGCGACAAATGTGCGGCACACACACACACACACACCTTTACAACCATATTGGACAACTCTGCAAAGGGTTGCCCTGTGGAACAAGGAGGGGGAGAAGCAACAGACACACAACAACAACAAAAGAACACAACGGCAAAAACATGTTGACATGTGTGTGTGTGTGTGTGGGTGGGAGGAGGCCAGGAGGCAGTTTCAAGGATGCACTCAAAACTTGTCACTGCCACCCCCTTCCCCATCAGATAATGTTGAACACTGTTGCATGCTCGATAACTTATCGATGGCTGATTATGTTAATGTACTCACAAAATCAATATGCTGTTAAATTATATTCATTTTTATTCCAGTTCAAGTTCGCTTTTATACTTTTCAATGAATTCTAAGCTAAAGGATCACATTATCAATAAATCTTTTTTTCGATTTTGATAATATTTCAAATGCGTTTTACAGTTAAAATTTGCTAAAGAATTTATTAAAACAGTTTTTACTTCAATCTTAAAAAGTATAATTTTTTCTTTTTTTTGTTTGAAGAAATAAACTTATTCACAATTTCAGTAAATTTACCATGGAATCGATCGAGTTTTTAATACTTTTTTTCACTATAAATATAGTATTTAATAGGAAATTATAATTTATTTATCGCCTTTGAAACGATTAAATATATTAATTGTCTATAAAAAATAATAGCATCTTAGAACTTTGCCCTTCTTAAAAAGAACAGCGAATTTTGTATTTTTGTAAAAATCCAGATTTGTTTTAGAATTTCGCACGGACTTAGCATTTATGCTATGAAATAAGTGTATATCATTTTTTGATAGTAACAACAAAATCTATTGCGTTTTGAAAGTTTTGATGGTTAGTCAATTTACAGATAGGAGATATCTTTGCCTGGTTTACTTATTGCAATGTAAGAGAATGGATAGAAAATCGCAAATTCTATATATATACGCGCCCCGCAGCTCTGAATTCCACTTCCACTTCTCACTTCGTGCCACACGAAACCCCATGCATTCATTTCAACGGTTTTTCATTATTTCTTTGGTTTTTCTTTTTAAATTTTTTTCTTTTTGGTTATTTCTAGTGTTTCATCGAATGCGTTTCGTGAGCTTCGCGAGAGAAGCGCGAGCAAAAAGACCAAAAGACCCCAAGAAGCCAGCAGCTAAATATAAAATTATTCGAGCCAAAAACTAAAGGAAAAACCATGCAATGCCAGACAATTGAAAATGCACTAAGAAAATGAAACAAGCCAAAATGATAATAGGCACATTTTACAATAAATCAGCTAACGAAAATGTCGTTTTTTTTTTTGTTTTTTAATTTTTTGGGCCTTTTATTCGGTTTTGCGGTTGCCAAGTTGTTCGTTTTTTGGTCTGGGAATTAGAACTGCGCATGAAGCTCACACGATTAGACACAAAAGAGTTGAGAATACTGATCTACCAAGCTGCACTTGGTCAAATATATTGTATATTGTACTGTTCCCATTCATAAATCATGTTATCTAAGTATAAACACGCCGTATCTAACAGTTCTTGCTATCAGTCAATAAAGCATAAACTATTGAATGACCTCAAGTGCGATAACGAGTGCATCAAACAAATGCTTTCAATATCGAAAGTAATGTAGTTAAATGTAGTTCAGTTTCAGTTTTCAGAAAGTTGAAAGATTCATTAATAAGCATTAACCAACAAAAGGGTCGATGATTCGATGAGTCGACGAGGTCTCGTTATTGTTTCCGGGTTTCAAAATTGAGGCGCCTTCAATTACACACAGAAAACTTTGCGAAATTGTAGCCAAAAAAATGGAATATCATTTACAAATATGAATATGATTCGATTACAATTCGTTAGTCGAAATGCACCAAATTGAATAAAAATCACGAACTTTTCAAAAGGTCGTATGTGAGGGAGCAAATTTGTTTGTGAGTGTGAGTGTGAGTCCGAGTCTGAGTGTGTGATGTGGATTGGATATCAAGAGAGATCAAGCAAATGAGTGTTCATTATATCGACAGCTGCTGCTGCTGTTACCAAACTATTGAATCAAAGACAGAAATATGTACAAACAAATCCAAAAACTTGGCTAAGCATAAAGACATTAATCAGTTAGACGTCAAGACGTTCAAAAAGACATCAATATATTGTATATATGTATACAGTATGTCAAGTAATTGTTTTGACAAAGTATAAAATTTAAATGATTAATTTAAAAAAATATATATTATTCTTGAGTTAAACTATTTTTTAAAATGACAAACAAATATTTGATTTTAAATCTGACAAAGCAGTTACTTGACTAACTTTATATTTAATTTAATCTATTTTTGGCAGCTTTTTAATTAGTTAACATGGTTAGAGGGAGTGAACGATGTTGTTAATGATGTTGTTGCGCTTGCTGTTGATAATTATGGTGTTGTTGTTGTTGTTGGGCTTGGGTTTGGCTTGCCTGATTTTACAATGTACAATTTTCACTTTCTTTTCGCAAATCAAATTAAAACTGCTGAAAGCGAGACAATAGATCAAAGGGGCATATACATACATACATATGTATGCTTATATGTACATAAGTCCCCCTTCTAATCCGACGACTTGTGAAACTATATCATACAATCATCAGTTTGTGGTGAGCATTACTTGCTATCTTTTATTAATATAAACTTTTGGACATGCCCAATTCAAACTCATAACGAGCAATTAAGCAGATGACTTGGCAATCGAGTTATTCGTGAATAATGCGCACGCAGACCGACAAATTGTGAACATTATCGTAGAACATCGCCAATGCTGATTATCGATAGCCTTGAGGTCGTATAACAAATGAAATTTAAACATATGTCCAATCAATTTGATTAGCATAATCGATAATCAATGTTATTGTCAATAACAAGGCAAATGTATTAACAGTGTGAATAAAGTGCAACAAAATCGGTAAATTATCGAAAATCTCATTTATCCACATAATACTTGAACGATACATTTGTAGTATTATCGAATTGTTAAAAAAAATGCAATATTCAAATTCAGCGCTGTTATCAAAATTGTGTTTTTTGTCCCATCTTATTGGATTCGAAAATTAAAGAATTTCCACTTTAAAGAGCGAAAGTAAAAAGTTCTAATCACAATATTGATAACGTGACCCGTGAAACACAAGCAAAACAAAAGGGAAAAAACAAAACAGAACAGAAGAACAATACAAACAAAAACACAACTGCGGCCAAAGCGAAGAAAACAACTTTGTTAGCAATTATTTGTATTTCGATTATGGATTGTCCACTCTGACGCCGGCGCTTACCCAACTCCCACCCCTTTCCCTTCCCCTTCACGCCCTCAACTCAAGAGCATTTAGCCAAGAATTAAATGCACATAAGTATTTATTGGCATTTATTGTTAACAATGCTCGATTATTGGTATCATAAAAGTGCTGCACAAAAAGCTATTACACTTTTTGACTACTCTCTCTTTCTCTCTCTCTCTCTCTTTCTCTTTCTCTCTCTGCTGTTCTTGTCTTTGCTCTCTTTATATCTACATTAATCCAATTTACTGTGGACTGCTGTTCAGCTCCCTTTGCCTTTTTCCAGGGTGATAATTTAATTAGCGTTTACGCCGGCGAATTTCTCGTATTTTTTTTCTCAGCACTCTCTGTAAACTCGTTGAGTCCATTAACTTGTCTTCCCCCAACCAACCATAGTCTCCACCCTGTAGAGCATATGAATATAATGTTTAGCTTTTCGGTGATCCAATATTTTTCGTATGAAATTAACGCAAAGTCGTTAAGTGTTACATTCCATCTGAAACAAATATAACAACAACTCGTAAATGGACCTAGCCCCCCTAAATCATAATATCGAAATGAAGCAGAAAAAATTCAACTTAAATGAAACCAAAGCAAAGCAAAAAGTCTGGCAAGATAAGCTAATTTTGGTATGTCGAATCTGAGCTACCCTATGGAAAGGTCTTTTGAATTCCTTTCGAATGATGCAATACTTTGCCCATTGCCCATTGAAATTTAAAAAAGAAAATTTATTGATGCAACGAATGATGCAAATTCAGGAAAAAAAAACTATAAAAAGTTGACTCTTACAAAAACTCGAAATATTCAATGGGTACCTAATGGGTTAATGAAAGTATTGCATCATTGAAAAGGAAAAATAAAATAAAATGAAATAAGTTTAAATTTTGGCTAGAACTAACTTTAAAGGGTGCCAAAATACTATTGTTCACCGTTGTATGTATTAAATGTTGTATAATTTTTAGTTTTACAAAATATATTTAAAATTTATTTTATAATAAATGAAATCTCTAGAGATTTTGATGAATATTATTTTGCAATTTATTCTCTATAATTTTAAAGTAACTATGTTTCAATGGAAGGAATAAACAAATGTTATTCTTTTCTGAAGTAGACTGATCCAATGTGATTGTGAGTTTGTGTCAGAAATGTTCCCCTTCTTGAGTCTGCCCTTCTTTTAAGCATTCTCTGACTCACAGGGTATAGAAACAAAAAATGAGACCACGAAGTGTGTAACGAGTGCAATGCCACCACAACAAATCTATGCACATTTCTATGAGCTATGAGCTTTGAGCTGTGGTCATTTCATTTCCATGGGTCTTCTTCCATATTGCACTGTTTGTTCAGCTTTTTAGCTCATTATGTCAGCGGTTTTTATGGCGCCGGTCAGTCAGACACCTGTCAATATGCTTTGACCATAAACATGTTGACCGATATTTACATTGATTTACTATTTTGAATGAAAGGTGAGGCCAGTGGCATACTGGGCCACACTTTTTGTTCTCTTTCTGTTTCACAACGTTTTTTTTTTTGCACACTATAGAGTCAAACGATTTTTCTAGGAGAAACAGTTTTGCTTTCTAAAAATTAGAAAAAAAAAAAACACTCTATTTATGTATGGGCTTGAACATCAAGTCACTTTCTATTTCATCCTCATTCAAGGAAAAATTTTTGGTTGACCTCATTTCCCATAAAATAGCATATGGTCACTCTATTTTGGTTACAGCTAATTAAAACATTACACAAAATAAAAAAAAATCACATAAATATTTAAGTTAATTTGATCGGGATGCCTGGGATTCTCTTTGTCAAAACATTCAATTGATTAACTAACACAATATCCATTTTATTTTCAATTTGGTTTGAAACTTCTATCCTTCTCATCGCGCTGTTCCCACTTTACAGACGCGCATCACTGTTCCCACTGAAAGTGATCCAAAAGCCGTCGCAGACAGTGCTGCCAACTTAGCTTTTTTCCCGTCAAATCTAGCTGTTTTTGAAGACCAATTGAGGAAAAAATTTGTGAATTCTGGCTTTTATAGAAATGCATTTTTGGTTTTTATAATGCTGCCACAAATTTCATGAAAATATGTAGCAATCCGGTTGCCACTTGCAAGAAAAAAAGATGTTATACCAAAAAAATACTATTTTTGATAAATCTGTGGAAAAATGTTTACTGACGCGATAAGTTTTGGTAGAAATATACCAAATGTGTGTAAGAGTGGCAATTTAATCATGCGTTTTTATCGATATTTAACACAACCTTAAGCTTAAGCTATCATCACAATATAAAAAGTGCGCGTAAATGCTATGCCAAAAGAATATAAACAAAAGTGCCGTGATGCTTGTCTGAAGAGCGAAATATTGAAGACATGGTTGCGCAGGGATGACACGGACGAGAAAAGGGTCTACTGCAAGACTTTATTTACTGCAAAGCTAAGCGATTTGCGTGCTCCTGGAACCACTTCCAACAATAAAATAAAACAAACCGCCAAGAATTTGACGATCTGCTGAAAACTTTATAAATAAAACACAAAAATTAAGACCATAACAATGAGCTTTTTTTGCGCTTTTTTCAGAATATTTTTAGCTTTTTTTTCCTTTTTTCCAGTCAAAAACAACTTTTTTTTTTGTTAAAAAGTTGACAGCACTGGTCGCAGGCTTTGATATCCTAACAGAAATACATACAAACGAATGTTAAGATTACATACATACATACATATATAGAAAGATGTTAATTTGTACTCAATGTTTTTGCCCGTTCTCTCCCACTGATCTGTTTACTTGCCAAAAGGAATCTCGCTCAAATCATAAGACTTTCTCAAATTGCAATTGTGTTCGTCGTCTTCTTTATTTTCATTCAACAGAATTACCAGCGTTATTACCTCTGCTTATTCTATTCCAATTTACTGTTTGCACAGAAATCGATCGGTTTCCTGCTCTGCCCACACACAAGACTAACGGAGAACAACAAACATTTGCACTCACCTTTTAGCGTTGTCTGCTTGCTTTTGCTTTTGCTCCTTCTTCTTTTTGTTTTCCCTCTCCTTTTTACGATCGCTCACGCTCCTGTTGCGCTTGCTCTGCTGCCGTCTAACAGCAGCAGCAAAACAACAACAACAACAATAACACAATCGGCTGAGCAGCTGCCGCGGGATGCTCTGTCGCTGAGGATAGATGTTAACGTTGGCGTCGCTGCTGTGTGCGTAGCCGCAGCGAAAAATTTGTTTTTTCTTCGGCTGCTGTTGCTTCTCTTGTTGTTGTTTTTGTATTGAATCCGGTTTTAAATTTCTTTCAACTTGTGGTGTATTATTTTCTTTTTTTTTATTTTGCTTGTATATATCAAAAATTTTGTTATTGCTGCTCTGCTTTGCCTTTGGGTTTTTCTTTACACACTATTTTACATATGTACATGCCAACATACAAACACGCATATGTAAGTTTTGGATGTACATGTGTGTGTATGCGTAGCACTTCACGTGTAGCAAAAAAAACAGCAACAATTGCACTTTAACTATTTTTTATTCACTGCGTTTTGGTTGCCAAAAAAAAAATGAATGAGAGAAAAAACATAAAAAAAAATGATTATGTTGCTTTTTGTCCTGGTGGTTGTTGGTCGGACGACAAATATTGTTAAGCCTTTTTTGTAATGCTTTTAATGAATGCAGAATCACCAGCAATCAACAGCAACAATGATTATTTACATGAACACCAAGAATGAAATCACGCGCGCAAAACAAACCAAGTTAATATTTACGCAAACTGCGAAACATTTGCGATAATCCTAAAATACGGCAGCGACGGACGAAACGCGCGCGTTCGATTCGAATGCCGGCAAAAGACTAACGTCACGGTTTAACAGACGCTCGCTACGTCAGCGACGCGCTGTTAAGTTAACAGACTCACTCAACAGCTCTGTTGTCGCAACATGTTGCTGGCGGCGTTTGTACAGTGGACTTTAAGTGCAAACGAACTGACGATTTGTGTGAGCATCACAGTTGATGAGGTTGCAAGGCGTTTGCACTGGACAAGTTAATTCAAATTGTATTTCCTGAATATTGAAACTGCTAGACTTAAAAGTTCAAATATTATTTTACAACTAACTTTTTAAGATATTGTAATTGTTAGCATATTTGGTAAGAGGCTGTGCAAAATATGGCGAGTGTACCACTGTATAATACTTAAATCATTGTATCACGCAAGCGCGCATGTCGACGCTTCTTGTCGAACATGAAACATGTTTGACCTGTAAAGTAACAGGTGTTTACAGCCATGAAGGCTTCATTGGCTTAACATAACTATGTAAGCATGTTGTGTGCACTGTAACTTGTATGAATATAAATCGTATGTGTATGTTTGTGTGTGTGTGTGCTTGTAAGGTAAATAGGTATTACAACTTAATACATTTAGTAATTTATGCTAAATTAAATATTGTGCGTAGCCTAATGTATTTTGGGTAAACTTTGAAACTTAACTATATTAATCAAAATTGCAGTACAACGCGCCGCAGGTGCGCCGGCGCTCGGCTCGTTCGCGTGCAAGTGAGACGGCAATATGTGGAGATGTCTTGTGCAGTGTTGTCATTATTTCAAGAGCCAACTAGCCAATTTGATTTAAAAAGAGCTAGAAATAGCTTACAAAATATAAGGAATAAGAATTGTAAAAAATTATGACTTAAGGTACTTGTTTAAATAACAACTTTGTATTATAATTACGAAAACTAACTGTTATTCTATGATTTTTTGATAAAATTTTTATAAATGATTAAACATTAGTGAGCATCAATTTGAAAATATGGCAACCCATTTTCAAAATCTATGATCAATTCTATGATGTTTTTACTAAGAAACCATAGTTCTAAAATGAATTCCTAATTCGCACTTTTAAGTTGAAAAATTAACCAAAGGATAAAATGTCTATTAAACATAATTTTCATCCTTGGAACGACAATTTCGCCATTCGTCTCTTTCCTTAAAATTAGTCAGAATTAAACCTATTTTTTGGCCCAACAAACATTTTTTTTCTTGAACATATTTTGAAACAATTTTAATAAAATATAAAATTAATAGAATGCAAATTATATTTAAAGGACAGTTCGACCTGAGGTTCTGTGGAATTTAAAAAGTCCTGGTCCTGTATTTATATACATTTTTCAACTCAAAAAGCGCGGACCAGGAACGCATTTGAGAACTAGTTTGCTTGGTAAAAACATCTTAGAACTCACCATAGATTACGAAAATGGGTTACCATTTTTTGTGAAAAACATCGATGAATTCTTTTAAACATATTTTAAATTTAGAAAATAGTTAAGAATTTAATTTCACTTTTATGATAAATATTTTAATGAAACAAAAATAGTATATTTCAGATTTTTCAATTTATACAGATAGTTATTGACAAACCAGCTAGATTTAGCTATAAAATAGCTAAAGTGGCAGCTCTGATCCTATGCTCACATGTTTGTGAGCGTGTGTATTTGTGTTCAGCTCGGGGCGAAGTGCGTTTACCCAGCATTTTAATGAGTCGATGTCGTTTAACAATTTTTATTTTATTTTTTTGCACTTGACTTTGAGCATTTGAAGAGCCATAGGCAGGTGGAAAGGGGAAGCGAGCAGCGGGTGTTGCCTTAAAATTGTGTAATTAATAGTTGAAGTTGCTGGCGCTGTTGGCGTTGTAGTTGTTGCTGTTGCTGTTGATAGTGCTGTCTAATGCATTTAAATATGCCGGACAACGCACCTGCTGCCACTGTCAGTGTTGGTGTTGTTGTTGTTGTCGCTGCTACTCTGTACTATTTGCTGACCTTGAGGACGGCCCAACATCCAATGTCAAGCACAGGCGGGCGAATTTTAGTTTATATTTGGTTTGCTTCATTTATTTATTTTAGTTATTTGTCTTGCGCTTCAGTGTTTTGTTCGTTTTCCTATATATTTTTTATTTATTTATTTTCTTTTGTGTTTTTGTATTTTTATCAGCTTTAATTGAACTTGAGCTTTAGTTTCTGCCGAAAGTTGGCCAATTCGCCTGACTGGACAATTATTTGACATGCAGCAACATGTCCATGTCGGCCCATCATAGGCGCAGTTTAAGTGCAATTCGTTGTCAAATTCAACATCAATCAACACTCATCAATCAAGGCTTTAGGTACAGTTAACGAAAGCTGTCGCCAAACACTTTTTGGCACATTTTACACCCCCCACACCACCCCACCCCACAGAAATACACGCTAGCATATAGTTCGTCGTGTAATTGTTTTGATCAAATCAAAAATTCACACAATTATGTTTTTGAATATAAATATGTATTTTAACTTAATGTTATATGCAGGGTCGGAAACCTTTAATATATTTAAAACGTTTAGGTCAAGATTTTTTCTTAATACCCCCCAGAACCTTACATTGTTTATCTTTAATTTGGTTTTTTATCCTTTTAGTTTAAAGTGAATTATAATTACATAATAATCGAATATAATATTAAGTTTCAAATTAAGTTATAAATATTAATCGTTAATTTGGTCGACTGCTCTCAATTGACATTTTATAAATAAAATACAATTTCACCTTGTTTGGTTTGAATATTTAGTTTAATTTTACACAAAAGCTATTGTATTTCCACAATTGATTTGTTTTTTTTTTTTTTTTGATTTTTAAGTCAATAGAATTATTTAGTAAAAACATTTTTTACATTGTAAGAAATTCAACATAAAATACAGTTTCAAAATCAATATAGAATTAAAAAAAATAAATAATTAAAATATGAACAAAAATTAAAAACCAAGTAAATGTGTTTTTTTTTTCTTCTCAAGATAAAATACACATGTGAATTTGTTTTCGTTGTCAAAACAGTTTCTTGACATACTGTCTGTCATCTCATTAACATCAAAAGCATTTTGATGCAGTCTAGAAAGTCATTCCCCCAACTCTTCGCACACGTATAGAGAGAGAGAGAGCGAGAAAGAGAGCAAACGCAGTTATATTTGTCTGTCGCTGCGTTTGTCACTCCCTCTCTCTCTCTCTATCTCTTTTGCTCTCTTTTATCTTGTGCTTGTGCCGCCGCTTCGGCTGAGTTCTTGTGGAACGGCAAAAGTTTCAATTAAAACCCAACTTCAAGAACGACGATGTGGGGACGCTGGGACACAGTGCGTCATGCTACGCTTACCAGAGTTATTAAAAGCGGCAACAACAACAAACAGCAAACAACAAGTCAACAAGCCAAAGAAGCGTTCAAGAGTAAGCACAACAACAACAACAACAACAAGAAACTTTGAGCCAGCAACAAAACTCATCAGCAAATCACGTTAATCAGTCAGAGCGCCAAGTTCTTATGCCGCCAGGCAGCAGTGTGAGGTGCAAGGGAGCAAGAGATATATAGATAGAAAGAGAGGGAGAGGAGTTGGGGCTACCTAGGTCGGTTATAGTTAAAGATTTTGGGGTCAAACTCGCTGATGGTTGCAGCCGTAATAAAGTGCAGCCAGGCGAGGCAACGCCAAAAAAACACAAGGACAGAGAGAACGAAAGACTGACGGAGAAGAGAAACGATCACAGAAAACAAGGCAAAAGAAGCTGAGAGAAAGAGAGAGATGCTTTCGTAAATATGTGTTAAATTTGGCTTAGACTTTGACTCGAACCTCAAGCTTGTACTAAAGCTGAGCTTTTGTTTTTGGTTTTGCTTTCGTTGCCAGCAGCGTATGAAAATGGAAGCAAGAGAAACAGCAAAAGCAAAGGTGTTAACTACAAGAACATGGAGTAATCCAGGGGTGCCCATCGCCTATGCACTCGACGCACATTTGCTTTTGTTCTGCACATAGGATATGGGAAGCAAGTGAGAATACACATTGGTAAGCTTCTGGCGCACATTGCGAATTACTCAAACAGATATTGCACATTGACCTTCGGATCGTCATTCGTTTCCATCCATTTTCGGTGCAGGCAAACAAAAATCCGAATGTATATTGTTGTTGTCTTATCGTTTTGTGTATACTGAAAATGAAAAACTTCACTTGAACATGTTTCTATTTTATTTTCTGTGCACATATTGAATTAAAAAAAAATGTTCGTCAAACGAATGCGTGTGATTTCTTATACATATTTGTATTGGTGCGTGCACATCCATAAGGCAGTTTTGAGCACCCCTGGTGTAAACCATCTACTGATGGTATTTCTATTTAACGTCTGATTACCTTAAAGTAGTGATGTAAGAATACATCGAAAAAAACCTATAAATTGAATATTAAAACTTGAGATTTCAAATTTTTTAAAAAATTACGAGAAGGAAACGTTTAGTTACTTAAAAAAATATATTTTTGTTAACAAAATTTATTAAAGTTGTTCGACTAATAAATTAAAAAAGTTTTGGTAAGCTAAGAAAGTATCGACAATTCGATTAATGTTGGGTTTATTTTCAGATTTCGATATTAAGCTCGATTCACTGTTTAAATTTACATCGCTATCTTAAAGTGAAAATGGAAATTCCTACATGCTTTTAATCAAGTCTTTTTTAATTCCCTTTTAATTGATTTGCTTGACTAACTATATTAAATTCAGTGTATTGAATATCTAGTACAGAAAATTTTTTATTTTTGGGAATGACTATCCATAACTTCATAATACTGAAAAAATGTGATTTAATTTTTTTCACCAATGAGTTTCAATATTGAGATTGAGTTTAAAGCTTAAATTTGTAACATGTGTATTAGTCGAGCACTTTCAAAAGCACTTTACAACATTAAAATGACTTTAAAAAAACAAATTTAATTTAATAATATTAATATATTTTACAGGGTATCTGCTTGCCGCATACTTTCGACAAGAGCCAACTTAATTGTTCATATGGCTTTAATTGCTAAGTTGACGGTCAATCGATAATTATTCTAATGATTTATGAAGAGGAAGAATAACAACGAGAACAAAACTGTATAAAATGTTGGCGATTGGCCAGAGGGCGTGTCCTGGCAGCTGAATGAACGAATGAATCGATCAACCCCAGCCGGACTTGGCAAATTTTACCTTTATGAGCCTGTGCACATGCAGCCTCCTGGATAAATGTTTCATCCTTCCATTTCCACAGTCGCGTTGACAGCTATAATTACTTTAATGATGATTTCAGCTCCAGCTGACTGATGGGAAAGAGGTTGGCGATGGCACGGGAAGGGGAAGGGGCAGAAAAGCAGGGAATGGAGCTGGAGTACCGAGGCGTACTGTGTGCAAAGCTGGAGACATCGTTGGGGTTGGCTTTTGTTTGTGCGCGCTTTAAATGCAATTATATATGCATTTAATAATACTCATTGCATACTTTGGAGAGCCGTCTCACTTATCGAGCCACTGCAGCAGCAACGGAGTCTGGCGACAACAGAAGCCGCTGAAGCCGCTACTGAAGATTAATTAAATTGAAATGCGATGGCAAATCGAATTTGAACGGCACACGCGGCGTATGCGCACTATTCCATTAAGCATGTCATATGAAGGCTATATGGCTTTTTGGAAGTGTGTGCTCGTGTGTGTGTATGTGTGTGTGTCTCCTGCTACATAAAATTCAGCAAATTCATCCGTTAATCAAACTATTCAGCAATTATTAAAAAACTTAAATAAATTATCACATTATACGATAGTAAAAATACTCATGTTAGCAATAAAGCTATGAAAGTTCTAAGAGGGAAAATATTCAATAGCAGGATTTGATTCATTGTAAATTAAGATTATTATGAAATAATACAGCAATATATGTATTTCAAATGTAGATCGGAGTGGATTCTGAATTTATTTATCGCAGTAATGGTAATTTCTAGATAATAAAAATAAATACAAAGCAGTTCTTAATTTTGTGGAAAAAAGATTAACATTTTCATTTACAATTATATTTTTATTAAACATTTTTAATTTGAATTTAGAATTTAAATGAATTTTGCAGTATCGGCTGCTTATAGCTTGAACAAAAATAAATAAATAAGTGACGTCATCAACATTATAAGAGCATAAGAAAAGAGACGCATTAATTAAAAAAAAGAGAATCAAAAGAAGAAGAGAAGAAGGAGAAATTTCAGAACCTAATTAAGAGAAAATTTTCAATTAATTAAACAATAAACAATAAATGTAGTTAATTGATTGCTTTGCATATTTTTTTCCAAAATAACCTGTACACGCTTTTGTTGCGGGTTTATTAAATTTGTATGTATTTAACAAATGTTGGGACACACAAGTTTTAAAGCAATTAAAATAAAAAGCTTAGTTACTTCAAATTGTATGTGTTATTTCGTCTGTTTTTCTGATATTTATGCTTGTGTTGACCTATAGCCTTCTTAAAAGTATTTCATAGTTTCGTTATCCAAAATTCCCTACAGGATAATTTTGGTCGAGCACACTTTGCAGACATAATTTGTTATTGAATTGATTACAATTGAGTTTGGCAAACACAAAGCAATGATGTAATTGTCTAGATAGTTGCGGTGGGTTCTGGTACAGTCACGAGGGGTGTTGTGGGGCCAATTGAGATGTATGCCACGCCCACCATTATGCCTACAATTATTCAATTAAAAAGTGCATGGCGCGCAATTAATATAATTTTCGAGCAACGAAAGCGAAGTTAAAAGTTTTTCGGTCTGTTGACTTTCCATATACATATATATATATATATATATGTAAGTGTGTGTATGTGTGTGTGTGTGTGTCTGAGGCAAGGGCTGCCAGATAGGTAGACTTTTGGGTGCGGGCGTAGGCGTGGCAATAGGCGGTCTGACAACGATGTTGGCAGCTGCATGGAAAACTTGCAAAAGTTTTTAAGTGACTTCTAATAGCGAATTATGATGCCATTGCAGCAGGCGGGCTTTGATGAGCTTCAGCAAGAAGGGGGTAGATGGGCGGTGGGGGTGGCTGTGGGGGGTGGAGCTAAGAGAGGCGGCTGGTTTCCGCTAAAAGGAAGGCAGCCAATTTTCAATGCAATGGCTGCGGTTCCTGTGCAACAGCACCAGGTTTTTAGAGGCGGGAAAGGCAGCTTCAAGTGGAGGAGGCGTGGCTGCTGGCAAAGCAAAAAGTTCACGCTTAAAACTTGGACGATAACTTCATTGCAGTGCACACCAAGTGACACACACACACACACACACACACACACACACACACACACATGCATACATAGACTGTGAATGAGCACCAAAGAAAGAGACAGGAAGAGCGAGAGCGAGAGAGACAGAGAGAGAGAGAGAGAGAGCAGAGTGTGAGACATGCATAAACAGAGCACACTTTTAACAAAGTTAGTTAGTTTCTTCCTTCCGCTTGCGGGCCATGTGTGTGGGTGTGAGAGTGTGTGTGTGTGTAAGTATACTTACACCGAAAAAAACATTTATTTTAAAGCTCAAGACCAGGGCTTAAAACCCTAACCGAAACCGTTATCTTAAACCGGTAAAAACCGATTGCAATTTAAAACCGTATCTTAAAAAAAATTTGTTTTTCAACGAAACCTTAAAAGCAAAACTCTTTATAATAACCGTTTAGTAACCGTTTCATTAATACGTGTTAATTTCTTTTTTTCATGCATAAAAAAAAACATTTTTCTTTTTTGATTTGAATTTTCCAATGTTTAATTTTGAATTTTTATTTGTGAAATTCATGATCGAATTTTAATTACACTGAATAAGCGCAACTAAAATAAATTTTTTCTGTGAAATATTAAAATTGTTAAAATTTAACTAAGCTACATCAAATTGAAGAATTTGCGAAATAAACGTGAGAATGAACATTAAAAAAGGTAATGCCTTTTTAATTTTTACACTGATAAAAAAAAAAGAACCTAAAATTATGATTTTGGTCTCAGAACTAAGAGCTTTGGTCTAAAAAATTCGTCGAGAACATAAAAATCTTGAAGTAAGAAGTTCTTATTTTTAAGATCATAAATTCTTTTATTTTCATAACCACAAATCTTAGTTTAAGAATAAAACTTATTATTTTTTTAAGATTATATGTTTTGAATATTCAAGAGAAAAAATCTCAAATAAAGATCAGGCATCTTAACATTTTAAGAAGACCGGCCCGGCCCGGTCAAATTATCAAGAGGCCCGGCCCGACCCGAGCCCGACCCGAAACAACTATATACAATTTTTTTTTAAATTAATTTTTTTTATTCATAATTTTTTAATGACATTTAGCATCATAAACATATATCGATAAGAATCATATCGATAATAGAGATGCGTAAATGATATTAGCAGTTACTTATTTTAAAAAATAAATAAATATTTTAAGCCAAGCCAAATGTCATCTTTGAGACTCCAGAACCAGTTGTGAATTCTAAGTTCCAAAAAGTGACAAAATTTTAAGATTTTTGTTCGTATTTTAAGAGCAAAAGATGTAATATCTCAAATTTTGATTCTTTTACTAATAAATATTTAAATTTGAGAATCTTATTCCTGTTTTAAGAACTTACGATTTTCCAGATTAATATTCATAGTTTCAGTAATTTGGTCTCAAGAAAATGGCAGCCACTTATAAATAAAATAGTCAAAAAATCCCTAAAACAGTTGATTTTACTTAAAAAATTCTCAAAGAGTCTTAAAGATAATCATAATACAATAAATCCGACTTAAACAAAGTATTTTAAACTCGATTTAAGAAATTCCAAAACTGGGATTTGATTTCATCCCGAAATCGCGTATGTTTTTTTCCAGTGTATGTGTGTGTGTGTCTATTGCTGCCTACTCCTGATATAATGACAAAGTGCACTTTGACATTATCATCATCAGCGCATGTCGCCGTCGCTGTCATCAAGTAACCAGCAGGCAACCAAAAACTCTAACCCTCCCCCCACTCCCTCACTCACCGACTGTCACGCCTACGCCGCCCCTTTTTTAAGGCAGGAAAAAGTTGCTTGTTTTAATGAATTATACGTACATTGATAATAATTTCTTGGTTAGTTTTTTGGGGCTCCCCAACTTGTGTATTGCAAGTGCGATGCGTAGGCAAAAGCCACGCCCACAACGCACACACACACACACACACGCACACCCATACAAAAGAACAACAATCTGCCTGGCATATAAAAGTTTTTTGCACTTTTAATAAGGCCACGTTTATGATGTTGAAAATGAGGATATTTCTTGGCTGCCGGCTTCCTTCATACGACAACGACAAATGTCAGAAAGTCGTCAGTTGGCTAAAAAGTTTCGCAAGGCGGCCAACAAAAAATCAGCTAAGAAACTAGAACAGAGCAAAGCAGAAGGAGAAAGAAAAAGAAAAAAAGATTGCAAGGAAGGGTAAAAGTGTGAAGACTGCAGGCTGAATTAATCAGTTCACGATCTGTGCCTCAGAAAATGAAATCAAAATTCAAAATTTTGCCAGTTTTTTTTCAGCATAGACAAAATTTAATTGAATTAAAGTACGTCTTATGAACAATTAGCTTAATTGAAATGTTTGCCTAAGCTGGAGTTATTAATTTTAAATTAATTTAATTTAATTTATTTTTAACCCATAAGATCTATACACTTTTGTATTAAATATGTAATATAACATAATATTACAAATACTTGAATTGAGTTAAATAAAATAAATACAATTGATGATTCTTAATTAAGCTGTGATCGTAACGTATTTTCAAATTAAAATAAACAATTCTAAACCAAAATAAATAAAACTGTTAATTAATTTATTTGTATTTAATTTATATTTCAACCAAAAGATTTTATATAAATAGTCCATATTTAATATGAATTTATTTTTTAGTAAGAATAATTAATGTTCAACATATTTTCATTTTTTTTTTTTATTGTATGTCCCTGTTATATGTTTGTAACTAAAAAATAAATGTAAAGCTAAGTTAAAAATTTAGTGGTTAATTTAAGATGTTATTGTTATATACTAACAATAAACAATTAATGCATCAGATACATTTTCTCACTCCTTGACAGCACTTCCTTCTCACAGGTAATCAATCGACTTGCATCTTCTTGAAGATTAGATGAGATAAGGTTTGAAAATAGCAGCATATACTATTTTATTGGTAATATTATGTTTATCTCATTTTCAAATGTTTTCATTTATTTAAAATTGTCTATTTTCCTTGTTAATGATCTTCTTAATAATATTGGAAATATTAAAATAATTTTTTAAAATTATTTAATAGATATCAATGTTGTTAATTTATTTTTTTTTTTTCGTGGCTTTTGAACGGCATTCTTAGGAATACGCTAATTGAGGCCTGTCGCTAATTTGGGGAAGACAATTAAGTTTCCTTGCGTCCTCGAAATACTGGATCTTCTAATGATAATTGAGTTGTTTGTTGCTGCACTGCTTGTTGCAAGTTGGTCGCATATAATTGCATCAAGTGCGTTACAATGATAGACCACAAAGGTTGCCCCAAAGTGAGGCAAGCTAAGCAGACAGACGGAGCAAACGTCTTCAAAGAGCCCAATAGCTAAAGCCAATGGCATTTTAATAGATCCTAATGGACATTTTAATTGCCCCATCGCACACGGCAGCAAAAGGACGATAAAAATCACATTGGCACGAGATAGAGACAGAGAAAGAGAAGGAGAAGTGGAGTATATATGGTTGGAAGAGGGAGAAAATGGCTTAGGAGTGAGACGTGGCAGACGCACGCACGCACGTTTCGGGCTTAAACGGCAACTAGGCAAGTTTATCTTTATGAATATCGCGACACTTTATGAGCGCCAAACGACGGCGACGATAACAGAAAACGTGTCCACTGGACAATGCGGCGTATGAGCAATGCGACGAACAAGTCGAAACAGAGACAGAGACTGAGACAGAGGCAAAGACAACAACAACAATGTCCGAGACAGAGACAACGAAGTCACGTGCTTGATGCATATGTCAGATATGTCACTGATAGTCAAGACCTCTGAGTCGGCAAGTCGTGTCGCTTCACAACCCGTGATATATGCACTAACAAGATCTGTTGCGACAACTGCTGTTTTTTGGAACTGGGTCGTTCATTTCTTTCCACTTCCCCACTTCTGAAACACTTGTGGAATGCATTACGATGTGCCGAAATTTACGATCTTAGCCAAGAAGATTATCAGCTTCTTGAAATTGGCCGCGCCTTAACTTTCCTCACAGATTTCACTATCTGATCGATTTATGAGTTTAATAAAAGACAGATAGGAACAACTGTCAACAGTAGCTAAATTACTTGTAATAATAATAACATTGTTAAGAATTTGATAAGCATATCAACTACTTATTATCAGTCTTTTAATAGATCTACCAACCAGTTCAGATTTTTGTTGACATCCTACTTATCTTTTTGTAGAAATCCGTTGAGATAAGCTATTTCCGTTTTCGCTTAACAATTTGCTTAATCTATTTTAAAGCTTTTAAACCTAATGGTAACTAACTTGTTTTGCTTAGTGCAGATTACGCGAACTAATGAATTCTTTGTGCCCAATTTAAACTGTCTAAAGAAACCTTAAGACAACTTAAAACTAATTAATAATCCATTTACTGAAGACTTCAAGTTTTTGGGCAGTCAATTTTTTTGCTTTAAGTAATAAGTTAGTAACTGGAAGATACCCTATAGAAGTTCGCGATAGTATAAAGGAAATCATATGAGCCCAAACGATTCCATTAAAATTTGAATGCAAAAAAACTAAAGTGATTGATAAAGTATTTATTTGGTATTTTTGGAATATTTATAACAAAAATTTTAAAGTACGAATTAAACTATAATTTTAAAATAAAAAACTTTATTTTAATAATAAAACAAAAGTTTCTAGAATTCTGAGCTCTGAGATTTTTCTTTTCGTTCAGATAATTTTAATTAGGTTGGATCATTTTAAACATATAACACTTGTATGCGATTTCTGATCGTATCTTAATTGCAATTAACAGACATTCGAATTGGATTTATCTTTGTAGTGCTGATCAAGTCTCAAATGGCTCTTAAATTGATTACAAAGCTTCTCAGGGGAAACTGCGATGTGGTTTAAGCCTTGAGTATTCTGTCTGTCCCCCCGGCCGATAATGTTCAGTGAGTGTTGTGCAATAAATTTGTTGCAAGGCATCCATGATCCGCAATGCTTGTTGCATAACAACTAACACCCAAACTCACAGGCAAAAAACAAATAGTTAACAAAAAAAAAAAATAACAGACTCAACGAGAGGCACAATAACAAACACCTTGTGGCCAACACAATGAGCACAACAGGCAAACACTTTGACCCAAACCAAACCAAACCAAAGACTGAAAATCCAGTAGCCAGAAGCAGTAGCTGAGAGCATGAAGATGGAGTGTCTGTGATGCGGCAACTACTGTTGTCGACTGTTTGCTGTTTTCTGTTTTCTGCTTCTCTGATGCAACCTGTTTCCTGATTTCGGCATAGCCCAAACACACACAGTTACTCGTACCTAGGCCCCAACATCGTCGTCAGCGTCATCAGCGTCAGCGACAGCGTCTCCTCTTTCAAAATGGTATTACTTAATTATAGATATTCGAAGTGCTCCTATGCTCTGCGACAAGAAGATTTGCAGGCTGTCACGCCTCACCCTCTGCCCGGGATTACATATGCTTCTGCTTTTGGACCATCCCATTGCAACTATTTATATGTCGGAGAGAGATTAAAGGCTGGCCAAAACGCCAGCTGTTAAACTTGGCGCCGAGCTGGTGCCAAGCTAAAGGGGAAGGGGCGAACGAGCCAAGAGAGCAAAGTGAAGAAGCGCTTTGAGCTGAAGATGTCGCAACGGGAGTGTTAATGGCGAAATTGAAAATCCATTTGCTGATTAATTTCTCACAATACCAAAGCACTTCCCGAAAAAACAAAAAAAAAAAAACCGAGAAAAAACACAAAAAAAAAAAAAAAAGTGCTCACATTTACGTAAATGAACTTTTTGCTTTGGTGTTGCTGTTGTTGTTGTTGTTGTTAATACCTTTGCTGTTGTTATTGCGAATGTAACTCTCTGGCAAACAGTTGAAGTAAAAGTTTTGTTTGTTGTTTGTCGCCTTTGCCTTTTTTTTCAGTTGACAAAAATGTTTTCGCATTCGTTGCCAGCTTTTCCGTTTATCCCAAATTTTTTTTTCTCTTCTTCTATCTGTCTATTTTTCTACTTTGTTTCACAATTTGCAGTTTACATGGGAAAATGTTATCGCAAGCTGCAATCGAGTGCAAGCAAAACATATTTCGCAAAGTTAGCCTTAAAGTCTTCTGTTTAGAGCTCTCATTGATCATAGCTTAAGCTTCAAAGCTCTTGAAAATGCAGCTGATAAATTTATTTATGCCAACAACAGAGCTATTATTCAAAGTCTGTACTATAACTTATCCTTAGGCCAGTGTTGCCAATTCGTCCTTTTTGCGGATAGGTACATCTGTTCGTTTTGAAACTCCGATTTTCGGAAAAATTTAAAAAATTGACTTATTTTTTATTTTATTTTTTTATTCAGTCTTTTTTAATTGCTAATTCGCTTATGTAATTTATTAATTATAACAATGTGGCATCGACTTATAAAGTTCTAATACGTTGAATATTGAAGTTATTTTTAAAGCTACGATTTTCGAACCAGAGTGTTCTCTTGGACAACCCGAACCAGAATTCATAAAATTAAGTTTGATACTTTACAAAATTTCCAATAATTCTTTTACAAAATTTGATGGATTGCAAGAATCAGTTAGCTTGACTCTACTATTTATAAAGGTCTGCTGCTCAAGATATATATATTCATTTACTGACAGATTCTTTAACTTTTTGTTAATTAAGGTAGATTGTTATTCGATTAGACTAGCAACTTATCATATGAAAGCATCTAAAAGCTCCCCTGGACTGCTGTCCTGTTAAATGTCAGATGCCCAAGAGAGAAAAAAGCTCTCCGTTGACTCTTTATACCCGTAATTTTAAAAATCTTATAAAAAAAACCTCTTTACGAGGTAAAAGTCTAGTGACGAAAACAGTTATATGCCCCAAAATTTCTGACATCCAATTTTGTGACGAATAATATTAAGTTTGACATAAAAATTATTTTAAAAAAAATTTTGGCACTCGGCACATTGCGCCAAAATGTCTCAATTCTTCATACCAAATAAAACTCAATGTTTTGCGCAGTGCCGAATGCAAACATTTTTTTTTAAATAATTTTTATGTCAAACTTAATATTATTCGTCACAAAATTGGATATCAGAAATTTTGGGGCATATAACTGTTTTCGTCACTAGACTTTTACCTCGTAAAGAGGTTTTTTTTATAAGATATCAGAAATTTTTGAATAAGATATCAGAAATTTTGAAATTTCATTCTATCAACTTTGTTTATTTTTTGTACAAGCTAAAACAAACAGCCTGCCAACACTGGTTCCCTTAAAACACACATGCCAAGCGCAAAAGCTAGTAGCACTCTCAAACTCTGGCTGCTATGACACTTTGCTGCCGCTGTATGCATGCTACTGCATATGTACATGCAGAAGTGTAAAGGTAAAAGGTATATTCAGTTAACAGGTAATATCTTGCCCAAACGAAATTTGACGGCTATGTGTTATAGTCAAAAACGCGAAATTGAATTGCTACAACAAATAACATACAGTCGAACTTCCCTAACTCGAATCACCATTATCCAAAGAAAAGGTTCGAGTTAGGGAAATATTCGAGTTATAGAGTTCTTTTTCCTAAGATTATTAATTTTACTGCCACTCATTTAATTCGAGTTACAGAGAAATTCGAGTTAGATAAGTTCGAGTTAGGAAAGTTCAACTGTATTTAAAACTTATTTGAAACGTAGATTTTTCTTAAATCGCCGAAATGTGGGGAAAAAAACCTTATTTCATTTGAAGCTTTTTACCTGTGTTTTATGCAAAAAAGTTTACAGCTAGGCTTAAAGCCCTTCAAAATACATTTCCAACGATATATAGATCACATCTGTAGCTTCTATTGTTTGGATGCTGTGGCTTTTGGCGATTTACATGTACATTAACATACTGCATATGTATATGCAGTAGTGTAAAGGTAAAAAGTATATTTAGTTAATAAGTAATATCTTCCAAACCCATCGGTAAAATTTTTTGTCATATATCAAAAAACGGGAAATTTTACACACTACAACATATTGAAAGCTAAAAAAAATCGTTAGCGTCGTTTTCTCAAAAACCGCCAAAATCTGGGACAAAATATCTTATTTGACCTATTGATTTTTACCTATGCAGTTTAGAACAAAGTTTGAAGGTTTGCCTAAAAGCCCTTCAAAATACCTTTCCAACGATACATAGATCACGTCTGTAGCTCATATCGTTTAATTTTAACGGTTTTTAGCGATTTCCCGCTAAACTAGCTTTTTTCGAAAAAGTCGTAGAACAAACGTTTCAAATTAATTGCATTTAAACATTAAAAAAAAAAAAAAGTTTTGTCCGTGCCAGGATTTGAACCCGAAACCCGGGCTGAGAATTCATGAAAAAATCGGACGCTCTACACTTTGCGCCACTGGCGATCATTAAGAACGACTGTCTAATTATAGATTTCATTGTTACTGGACTGTTAGTCAAATGTAATTGCTGCTGCTGTCCTATTTCAATTCAAAGTAAAACGTATATATTCAGTAAATAGGTTATATCTTCCAAACCAATCAACATAAATTTATGAATGATATATCAAAAAACGCGAAATTTTACAAGCTCAAACATATTGCAAATTAAAAAAAATCGTAGGCAGCGTTTTCTCAAAAACCGCCAAAATCTGGGACAAAATATCTTATTTCACCTGTTGATTTTTACCTATGCACTTTAGAAAAAAAGTTTGAAGGTTTGCCTAAAAGCCCTTCAAAACACCTTTCCAACGATACATAGATCACGTCTGCAGCTCATATCGTTTGGATGCTATAGGGGTTTTAATTTTAACGGTTTTTAGCGATTTCCCGCTAAACTAGCTTTTTTTCGAAAAAGTCGTAGAACAAACGTTTCTAGATTTTTGATCGGGAACAAGTCCTCATTCAAACTTTTAAGCTAAATTTACGATTTGATCCAAACAAACAGACAAACAGACAAACAGACAAACAGACAAACAGACAAACAGACAAACAAACAAACAAACAGACTGACTTTTCATCTCGTTTTGAAAGGTGCACCAAAAATTTCAAAATTAATTATCTTCTGAACCAGTGATCGGATTTTGATGACCAAGGTGTCATTCGACGCGTATTTTTGATTAGAATAGTAAAAAATTAAAATAAAAATCAAAAAGGCTCCAACGGCCCCATTAGCTCCAATAATTTAAATTTTTCCCCTCCCACTTACACCTGTTTATCTCACGAACCAGGTGAGTTTCTAAAAGTCTTAGTATGCACATTTGTAAGTTAAGTTAATACCTTGCGATCGGTATATAACTCGACCTGATCGGACAGTCATAGCAAATTTTCCATTCTTCCTGTGTATATATGCTAGTCGCCTTCGCACCCTTCGTGCTGCTTTCGTCACTAGCGCGGACTGCCGTCCGCAGTGATAAGTAAAAGGGTATATTGTATTCGTTGAAATGTATGTAACAGGGAGAAAGATGCATCTCCGACCCTATAAAGAGTTTATATTCAGAGACTATAAAGCTAGAGCAACCAAATTTGGCACACAAATAATCCCCACGCAGATCAAGTTTCTTTTTTGACTGTCAAAAAGCCACCACACGATCATTTTTGAAAATGAACGTTAACAAATATTATTAGCTATCATCCTACTAAATCGCAACAAGATCGGACAAATAGAAAGGTAGTAATGGCTGACTTAACTTTTAAGCAGGGACCGCAAATAATGATTAATGAAATTTTTTCACATCAAAAAATCAATAACTGGAATACATATACAAAAAAATAATGATTAATCTTCAGCGAAAAAATAAAACTCACAAGTAATCATTATTAATGATTTTTATTTTTTCGCTCAAAATAAAACTCACTTTAAATTCATGGCTTTTGTGTAGGATTTTAACCCAGTATTTTTGCATATCCATTTAAAAGAAACCCAGCAGACCCAGAAAACGCAAAATAAAAATGTTTAAAATGATGACGTAAACTTTTTTAAAATTCACAAATACCTTGTGAGTTTTTTTTTTCGCTCAAGATTAAACATTATCATTGAAGTAAATTCTGAAAAATCTTTAAATAATCATTACTATGTAATTTTTATAATATAACTCATAATGATTACAGTTCCTGCTTTTAAGCATTGTAAGTACCTAAAAGTATGCAATAAAATATTATATATATATATTTAAATAAGAAACGAGTATCCTTTAGTCGGGAACTCGACTGTTGCCTTTCCCGCTTATTTTCTTCTATGTTGTTCGCTCTCACAGTCTGTCTGTCTAAGTATTTGTATTCCCGCTCACAGTCAGTCCAACGGTGAATTTCTCGCCTGCCTAATCAAGTGTCCAAATCAGTGCTAGCTGCTTCCTGTGCCAAGGACTTGACTCACATGCATTATTCAGGAGTTCAGAAGGCAGCGTTGTGTCTGTTGCCGAAGCGGGACACGCATGATTTGGATTGTCTGGAAAAGTTTTGCAGCTCGAGCTTCAACTTCACTTTGCACCTTGTGTGACAGCTATGTGCAGACTGAATTTCTTGTCAGCCAACGAAAGAATCAAGAACAACAACTGCAAAAACAAGATTTAAGAAAAAAAAAAAAACAGTGTGAAAGAGACTGAGAAATAGAGAGAAATATTACAAGGCAAAAGGACACACACACACAGACGATTGTGTATCTATAGCACTGTCCTATGTATGCAAAATGCAAAAGTTTAGCCAGTAAATCTTTGCAAGTGGCACATAAACTTTGCCAAAGAAACTTTTTTACACTCTCTTCTTCCAATGCAGAAATCTAGAAAAAATGATACAGTGCCAAAGAAAAAGTCAACAAAAAAAAAAAAAAAAAAAAAAATACAGAAAATACAACCAAAAATAACAGACTAAATCGAAAAAGTATCAAAAGAAAACTTTAACACTGGAGTCGCCGAGCACAAAAAGCACAAAAGGCCATTGGATTTGTTTCTTTTTCCTTGAATTGGACAAAGTCATAAATATTGGTCTTGTAATTAGAAAATTTTCATTTCAATCAAATTGTGGCCCTAAGTAAAGAATTAGGTAAATTCTCCAGTATTTTTTTTAATTCTTGTAAAGCTTAAGACAGAAGTAAAAATGTCCCTTGAAATCGATGTAAACTTTTAGTATGTATTCACGATATGTGTATTAGCAAAGACTCAGCATTAGAATATGCAACGAATCCTAGGAAATATTTATACAACTTATTATTTATCGAATATATAATTTATAAAAAATATATATTATTAAATAATTTGTTATTTTTAGCTAAAGACGATTCCCTTACACAATCATTTCATAACCCCATGTGAAAGGCTGAACAATTTGTGCTTTAAATTTTACATTTGTTGGCCTCAAGAATGTATTGAATCTGAAACAATGGCAATCAATATTAAATTGTGCTCAATCAGTTTCCAACTAAATCATTTTCCCCCTATGCGGAATATGAGTCGTCGGCTTAATTGATGGTCGAATTGCATTGGGAAATGTTTGCTCTACAAAACCCATTAATAGTTCCAAACAAAAATAAATACAAAATGAAAACAACATAAAGCATCATAATTGAGCACTACTTCCTCAATGATCTGTCAAATTTGAGGTGCATTGTTGTTGGATTAATCAGGCCAAAGCTGTTGGAATTGTTGGAACAAGGTGCCGACAATTAGTTTGAACAAAATGTGAGTACCCAATCCGAATACGAATACGAATACGAATACGAATACGAATACCTGCTTTCAAATGATGATCGTGGATGGCTTAAAGCGCTGTTGCAATTGCCGGACTATTAAATAACTTAAATTTGCATGCACTTTTCGGTTGCAACTTTGACTCTTTGGCCGACTAACTGACTTGGCTGACAGACAGATAGACGGACAGACAGACTGTCTGGATTGGTTTGGTCTGCTTTGGTTTGGCTTGGTTGTATCGTCATTTGTCCCACTCGTTAAACATTCATTTGTCGAGGGCTCGATGATCTCCAGCTCGTAATGACAGACGCAGACCTTGAAGTCAAATGCTGCGACTTCGGGGCAGATGTGTTGCAAGCATCGACGTCGACGTCGTTGTTGTTGTTGTTTTTTTTTTTGTAGCCCTTTTTGGCCACGTTCGAGCTCTTGGGGCATTTTTGACTTGGAATTTGGCTTAATTGCGAGCACGTTTGCCCAAAGTGTTGCCACCAATTGCAACTGCAACACTTATTGGGGGCATAACATTGGCGTTGCTGCAACACTCTGCTCGTATTGCTCTGCAGCACGAAAGTAGCATCCACACCGGAAAATGAATAAAGCACGAAGACAATCGATTTGCGATCATGACAAACAGTTCGATAATTCGTCCAGACTGTTAACATCGCATTGTTGGCTAATCTAATCCCAATTGGTATTAACTTAACGATAGTAGAGTGATCATATTTGAGTTGTTTGGAATACATTTTGAGCAAATAAAATGTAAATGTATGAGGATTAGTCCAAAAACAGTTTAAGATTTGATTATACAGGCTTTTTCGTTATAGGTAAGTTAACCTTCAGCTTTTGACACAAGATTTCCAAACAAATATCACAGATATATAATATAATAAATACATTAAAACAAATACATTATTGCGTATTATTAATTTAAAAGCTAAGAGATGTAGAATAATTATCAAAAAATTTTTTGAAAAAATATTTGCAAATTGGCGTCGATAAATTTCAAATCTATTAAAAACTGAAGACTCGTGAAAAAGTTTGAGCCTGCCTATAGTTTATTAAATTTGACTTCATAGTCAACGCACTTGATAGGCAGTGAAATCTTGGCATTTTTAATATCATTTCAATTGCAAATTGTTAACGATAAGTGGCAAAATGAGTAAGCAACTAAATTTCTAAGTACTACACACTTCAAACGTTGCTGCAGCATTTTCGTTAGTTTTTGTTCATTCTCGAAGATTTTCCAAAATAAAAATTTGTGTGTGCCATATTTGTGGCTGTTGAAAATGTGCAGCAATTTGGCTCTTCATGCCATGAAATCAGAAATTTTGATGATGGTTTACATGGCAATCAGAATTTCTTGTTGCACGATTACCCAACGAAAGGGGGAATCCCATTGCTAAAAATTCACCACCCTTTTCGCCTCCATGAGCTGCCTAGATAGTTGCTCGCAAGTGAAGTGCATAAATCGTTTTAGCCAAACACACGCGTTCGCATAATTTTCAATATCGTGCCAATAAAAAGGAGTTTGCCATGGGTGTTTATATTTTTTTTTATTTTGCAGCAGCAGAGAATGAAATGGGGAAAAGGCGAGGGAGCTGAAGTGGTTGAAATTACATTTAAAATTGAACAGCATACGAGACTCACAGCTCGCACATTTCGCAGCCACTTCCGGCGGCAATGGCTGACATTAGCACCTCGTCTCGACAAGGTGGAGGCACTTGCCAGGTGGCCAAGGGTTGTGCACACACACATATCGTATACGAAGGGGTTCAAGTGTGGGCCAGATGAAGCAACGGAAAGGACCGAGAGAGAAAGAGAAAGAAAAGAGATTTATGTACCATGTGTTTTTATAGCGGAATAAGCTGGCGCTGCTGGAAGCAATGCAATATGCTAAAAATTTCCCAACGCAATTTTTCATATGCATAAATGTTCGTTCAATAATATATGTAACACCTACATACATACATATTTGGAATAATAATATTTGTATGTATGGAAATACCCATATTTTCCAGGATCGAGAACACGACATTTGTACGTCTTTAAATGAAACAAAAAAAAAAATGGCAAAAGTTGACACTATCAAAAATTTTTTCTTAAGTGTTTAATGGACATAAAAAAAAAACCTCTTTACGAGGTGAAAGTCTAGTGACGAAAACAGTTTTATGCCCCAAAATTTCTGATATCCAATTTTGTGACGAACAATATTAATTTTTACATATAAATTATTTTAAAAAAAAATTTTGCACTTTGCACATTGCGCTAAAATGTCTCAGTTCTTTATATCAAATAAAACTCACTCTTTTGCGCAGTGCTGAATGCAAAATTTTTTTTAAAATAATTTATATGTAAAACTTAATATTATTCGTCACAAAAAAAAAATCGAAAAGGATCCAACGGCCCCATTAGCTCCAATCATTTAAATTTTGCCCCTCCCACTTACACCTGTTTATCTCACGAACCAGGTCAGTTTCCAAAAGTCTTAGTATGCACATTTGTAAGTTTAATTGATACCTTTCGATCGGTATATAACTCGACTTGATCGGACAGTCATAGCAAATTTTCCATTCTTCCTGTGTATATATGCTAGTCGCCTTCGCACCCTTCGTGCTGCTTTCGTCACTAGCGCGGACTGCCGTCCGCAGTGATTTGTATGATGAATTCAATGAATATGTTTCCTTCTCTGGAACAACACTGACATTTCAAAATTCATTCGAGAATCCCCAAATAATATTTCCAAGTTGTAATGATGCTGAGCAAAGCCAACAGGTATGTAAGTAAAGTCAACTTGAAGTTGTCATTCGGCTGCAGTTTAAGGAGTCGAACGAATCAAAGCATTCAGATGCAGTTTTTAGAATTGATTGATGTCCCCAATGCTCGCTCCATCAACAACAAATCAATATCCTACATGCACAATCGGAATGGTGAGGTGAGCTGTTGTGAGGAGAGGAGAGGAATGTGGAGGAAGGAAATGGAAGGGAATGAGAGGGAGTGTTGTAAAGCTGAGCAACTGGTCGAGTGCTCATCCTGGTGGACGGACAGCCCGCAGCATTCAATCTGAGCAATTCAATGGCGAACGCTAAAATGAGAATAAACCCAGACAATCAGATTCGCTCCATTTTGGTTAGCAATTCTCCTTGTCCATACTCCCCCCTCTCTCACTCTCTCTCTTTCTCTGAGCCAAAAACTGGCAACTTGTCTGTGCCGCCAAATTCGCATTTCTTTTGTGTATATGTGTGTGTGTTTTTTTTTTTGTTTGCAACACTTTTTGCAATGCGATACATAAACATGGTTGCAATTTATGCGATGGGCCGGCAGTTGTGCAACCGCATACCCATTCCAAAAGGAACATGCTCCCTCTCTGTCTCCATCTCTCTCAGCCTTTTCGAATGCTCGACAACAACAACTGCTGCCCTAGAATTGCGCGGACTGCCAAACTAACTTCAAACTCGCAATATAAACACATAAATCCTCTGCACTGATACACACAGATTCCGTTAGACAGCAGTTGTGGGCCAAATGGAGACAGGGGGAGTGGTAGGGGAAGCAGATGGCCCAGAGGGGTCAGCTGAAAGAGAGGGAGCCGGAGAGGTAGGTTGAAAATCACCAGCAGCAACTTTTGCGTGTCTCGTACCGACAACAACCGAAAAAGTAGTCAGCAACAACAACAACAGCAAAAATAACAACTATACACGGAAAAAAATGCATTATTAAAATTTAAACTTTAAATTTTTAATTTTTTGTAGTATGCATTTCTTTATATACAACGGCGGCCAAAAGTATTTTGGCACCCTTTAAAGTTAGTTCTAGCCAAATTTTGAACTTACTACATGTACAATTTTGGCATCAATGGAAAGGTCTTTTGAATTCCTTTTGAAAGATATAATACTCTATTTAACCCATTAGGTACCCAATGAAATTTTAAAATACTTGTAAACGTCGACTTTTTTTGATGCAGAAAAATGCACCATTTTGTATAAAAAAGAGGAAAAAGACCTTTCCATTGATGTTAAACTTTTCATGAAGTAAGTTTAAAATTTGGCTGGAACTAACCGCCATATGTATGTATTAAATATATAATAAAAATTAGATATAATATTAAATTTTATTAAATTATTAAATACCTTATTTTTAAACAAAATTCCTGTTATAGTAATATTAAGTGACAATAATAAGTCTGGGTATATTCCAAAAACTACAATTAAAGCAACAAACCCAATCGGATCAATTAGTCTTAGTTGCTACGGGATAAAGAATTTAATTCAATTTTATTCAATTCAATGTAATTAATGTCAAATGAATACAATTTGCAGATATAATAGCAACCACTCAGCAAAAAAAAAAAGGTAAAAAATTCGAAATCAGTTGATTTTACTGAAAAATTTCTTATAGTGCCCTGAAAATCACAATATTAGTGAAGAGGGAATTGAAAAATCGTACTTAAATCAAGAGATTGATTTTATTCCGAAATCTCGGATTTTTTCCTGTGCAGCTGCAACAACAATAACAATAGCATTCAAAAAATATTATTGGGGCGTTCTTTTTGCTATGGGCGTGTTGGCATCGCTAAGCGTGGGCACTGCGAAAAATGCGGAAAATGGGAAAGCGGTCAACAACAACAACAACAGAAACAACTGAAGTTGCACCTTTTGCTAGTTTGGGCGGCGACTTATGCGGTGGCGGGGGGCGTGGCGGGAACGTTGCTTTTAAATGATGGAACGCTTAGTTTTTTATGCATGGAACTTGTCGATGGCAAAAGTTGAACTATTGTGAATCTCGCAGCAAATGGCAGTAGCAGCAGGGTTAGAAAATAGAGAGAAATAAGGAAAGGAGTGGAAGAAGAATAAATGAGACAAGAGGACAGATGTAAGAGGCAGCAGCATTTCTCATGCATTATGAATGCTCTTGGACGAAATGGCGACGATGACGATGACGATGAGGACCAAACAAAAAAGATGAGGAAGCTGCCAACAAGCTGTTGGACTTATGTGGCTTAGGGCTGCCACTACGGCGGCGGGAGGAGGGGCAGCAACGAGGGACTAGCAACTGGCAACTGGCAACGTGGCTGTGGCAGCTACAACACATTGAGTAGGTGCCACAAATTGTGGTTGTTGTACGGTGCTCTTAAAGTTGCTACCAACCGTCGATGTTGCCGTTGAGCTTCTCGCTGGTGGAACCTTGTTGATGAACTCAAGTATACATATTGGCAGATAAGCTTTTAATTATGGACTTATATTTATATCATAGATTAACTGTGGAGTTTTGGTTTTTTATATGGTATATATATGCTCGAATGTTGTCTACTCTTGTGTATTTGTCTAAGAAGCAAATTTGCAAGCATTCCAAAATGTTGCAGAATGTTCATTTCGATGGTTCAAACCATAGATTGAAATTTCGAAAATTTAAAAACCTCAGAGACCAATTCGTTACAAAATTGGATATCAGAAATTTTGGGGCATGCAAATGTTTTCGCCCCTAGACTTTTACCTCATTTATATGCAAAAAGTGCCTTTTTCGCCATTCTCAAAATATTATAAGCTTCAAAAAATTATTTTTGCAGTCACTATTTAAATTGTTTGAAGAAACCTTTGACATCAAAACATTTTTGTTTGAGACCCAGGAAAAAGTCAAAAAAATTGACTTTTACAAAAACTCAAAATTATCAATGGGTACTTAATGGGTTAAGGAAAATTTGTTATCATTTGAAAGGAATTCAAAAGACCTTTCCGCTGATATCAAACTTTATATGAAGTAAGTTCAAATTAACCCTTTCATGGGATTAAATCAGCTGATTGCATTTAAACTCCTAAAAAACTTGTCCCTTATATGAGACAAATCTATGAAAGGGTTAATCAAATACTTTTGACAACCCCTGTATATGCTAATCGCCTTTTGCACTCTTCGTGCTGATTTCGTCACTAGCGTGGACTGCCGTCCACAGTAATACCTTCAAATTAGACATACTTTTTTTTTATAGAAACAGACCGACATTGGTATATGAACTCAGCTCTTCATCCTGATAATGAATATATATTAATTTTAATTATAAAGGACTACAAGGAGTTTCTAAGATTTTGTTCCCAAAATTCAAAGTTTCCTTGATTATATTTAGCCTGTAAAGTGATTTTTTTTTATTACTCACCTATTCTTTGTTTCATAATCAAGATAAAACTTGCGATGTCAGTAATCGTTAAATTCATTTGAAAAACCGAACCTATGTTGTGTGAAAAGGTAATGCCTGGTGGCAAACACCTGGGGAGCAGGCCGTCAATTTAGTTACCAAAAGCGAACATTTCACAACGCAACCGAAATGTAATTGACGCCGACGCCGACGCCGACGTCAGCCTTAGGTCGAGTTTTGTCAGTGAGACTCACCTCTCACCTCTCACCTCTCAGCTGCCAACTCTGTGTAGAGTTGAGCTGAGTGTTCCCCGGACGAAATGCTATCATCATTTAAATGTTGATTGTCGGTTTGTCGTTTCGTTTTGTTGCTTTGCTGCTGTTTTGTTGTGCAGGGTTGTCGCCTTTCTCGTTTACGGCTCGACATCAAAGGGGGCGCCACAGGCGATGCCCCAAAAATTGTATTGCAATCGCGCTGACTGTTGCAATTGCAACTGCAACAACAACAGCATATCGAATAGCGCTGCAAATTGAAATGGATGCGATAGAAGCGCTAATTTGATGACATCATGGGGCAAGCCAGTTACTTGGGGCCAAGTTATCGTAGATGTGGCAAGAGCATTGCCAACTGGCAACTGCCAACTGGCAACTTGCACTGTCCTTCTAATTAATGACGCACCTTATGGCGGCCGAGGAACACGGAATAGAAAGCAACCCTTAGTTATATAGGGTTGCCGCAGGGGGCGCCTTGCCTTATTTAATGGTTCAGCACCTCAACGGGACAAAGTGCACAGGGTCGGGGGTCGGAAGGGACAAGCGCTCTATAAAATGCACATAATTAAAAGTTATGAGCAGGACTCTAAGAACAAATGCCCACTGGTTCCATGAGCTACCCATCTCACCATTTATTGACTTGTACCTTTGACGAAGGTGTTGCTCAAAACGAATGCAGAACAATCAAATAAAATACCCGTTAAATGAATGCCCAAAAGGTACAAATATTCAAACAATAATGAAATGCAGCTCGAAATGAGTCAACAAATTAGATACAAAGCGAATGCTCAAGTCGAGGGTAGTGGACTATGAAATGTCTAGTTTATAAATACTCTAGCATTTGCTTTTATAATTTATTAAATTATTACCAACAGATGGAGGGGTTTTGATGGTAACCCTCTTTTAAACGTAGAGTCAATAAATAAGATCAGACATTTAAGGGAATTGGAAGCCGCCTTATAACTCTTATTTGCAATCTCTGGTAGAAATTGTAGCATTCACAAAATTAAAAAATAACAACAAGAATTTCCGGCATTTTAACAAAGTTGTTTGAAAGTCCTAATCAATTTGAATCGACGAGATCTATCATTTATTAAGTTTAATTTGTCGTTGTTTAAATACTCGTATTTTGAATACTGTCAAGTACTTTGGTATTAATCGCATGCTGTAAAGGTGGGTTCTCACTGCTTCACATTGAGAAATCACATTTTGTTATGCTTTGTGATGATTTGCGAAATACGTCAAAGTGTTTACATTGGCAACACAAAATTTGTGCTTCACAATATTGTGAAAGGCGTTGTGAAAAGATTTGTGAAAGCCTTCAATGTAAACACTACCAGTCAATGTAAAGAGCATCACAAAAAATCATAAGGAATCAAAATGTTCACAAAATGTTCGCAAGGGAACAATAACAAGTTCCACAAAATGAATAAAAACAAAGAAATGTCACTTTGCAATTGTCCTCCAATAATAAAGATTTAATTTCTTTGAAAAAATTGCTATGAATATTTCTATTAGTCTCGCCTGGTAAAGTTGGTTAGCTTAACTTTTTTGTCTTCTTTTTGATAAGTGAAGTGACTAAAAAAGCGAGCTGGTCGAATGTTGCTCCGCAGCTTCCCTCTTTTCAACGAGTCAAATTCATTTCGTCGATCCAGCAGCTGCGCTTTGCCTTGGGTTCATCATCGTCGTCGTTCTAAAAGCCGCAGCCCAATGACCGCAAAGCAGCTAGCTCTGTTACATCTTGTGAACAATGTTACATGAAAAACAATGATAAAGGCCCGAAAAACAACAATAAAATATCAGCTTTGACGTTTATGTTTTCACAAATGTGAAAGAAAACCAACTTGCTCGATGTGTTTTCACAATGGAATTGAGCTCATTTGAGCTGCTTAAACTTTAACAGGAGTTAACATAGTTTTTATCAAAATTGTGTCAGCCTCCTTCGCAAAAAATTTTTAACAGAATGTGAAAGTGGTGTTTACATTGGATTGTCACATTTTTGTGGCATCACAATTTTGTGACTATGCATTTAGTGTTTACATTGCCTTGTGACATTGTGAACAGCTTTGTGCAGCGTTTGTGACGCAGTGAGAACCCACCTTTACTTGCTGGTATTTATTTTCAATGTTGTGCAACACTGACAACAGCTGATACGTCATTTCGTATAAGGCGCACCATTAATCTTTTTGTTTATTTTGTCGGCCTTCAATATTCGTACATTTATCCGCGCCATCAAATGCAAACCAAGTACGTACACATACATACAATCTATGTTATATAATTTTATAATAAAGTATTTGTTAATATATTCATTTTACCCCTCTGTAGACTCTGTCATCCAGTTGGACAATTGAAATGAAAAACTTGTTTATTGGCAGTTCAAATGAAACCAAAGATGGCATATGAAAAGATGGTATTTTGTACGGAATATTTGAGCTTCTGAATCGTTGACCATTTCAACCCAAACTTTTATCAAAGTTATTACTTATTTTTCCCATAAGCTTTTTTACCCAATCTCTGAATTTCTATTTAAAGGAGCGGTGGGCACGCAATCGCTCCGGGAGCTAGCGGCAGCTAACGAATTCAGATATCGTGCCCATCGCTGATTTAAAGTATTGTGCTTATAATATTAGTCAGCTGACCTTGCTGATGTCGTCCACCATAGAAATTCTTAATGGAGGTGGCTAATTTTAAATTGATTGGCGTTATACCAAGTCTGATAATGTGGTCTGTCTGGCTGTTTGGCTGTCTGGCAACAACTTGCAATTGGCCTTTTGTGTTGGGACTCAATTTGAAAGTGGCCAGAAATAGAAAACAAAGTCATGGCCACCACAATTGCGATAGTTCCCGGGAAAGTGCTACTAATTAGCCATGACCAATTGCAAGACGTTAGCCAAGTCGTCGCACAAGCAGAAGAGGTTAACAAAGAGAGAGGTGGTCGGGGGCAGGGGCCACTTACAAAAGCCGCTTAACAAAAGTGTCGCTCCAAATGTGTCACAATGAGATGACATTTTGTTATTGCTCTTGTCGCGCTTGGAGCGGAAGTCAAATTGATGTTAAATAAATAATAAGCTGTCTATATATATATATATACATATATATATTTATATGATATAGACGTGTGGCATTTCGATTTTCGGTTTTGCCAATACGCATGACATAAGTCTAGCCAAACAAACCTGCGACATATTGTTGCAATGTGGGTGACATGTGGCAAACATCGACATACAGAAAATTACATACCTGTGCATCATTAGTTGTGACATGAAAACAAACCAGCTCACAAACTATCTTTTTTTGTCAAAGAATATCAATGTGACAAAATATATGTACATACATATTTAGATAGACAGAAAAAATTCCTAGCTTTTGGTTTGAATTTGTCAATTACACAATCCAAGTCAGATTAGAGATTATATTTTTCTACAAATTACAATTCACTATAAGAACTCTGCGGAATAAGCATCACTAGGAAACTTGCAATTAGAAATCCATAATTAGAAAAAAAAAAATTAGTTTTACATACTACTTATTTATATTTAATGTATCGAGGCCCACATCGGCGCTTTTTATAATTAAATGGTCATATTTATTCAATTTCCATTATTGCTAACTCTAAACTTGGTAGACCTTGCTAGTAAAATATATTTATGTATAATAGATATGACACTTTTAAATATAAGAATAAGCTTCCATTTGAGAAAAACTACACCCAATATACAGTGAACCACTAATGTCTTCATACCATAAATTTGTCAAATTTGCGTATAAGAAAGATGTTTTGACGCGGATTTTTTGTATTAATCTTTTATTCACTTAAACTCCGTTCGAATGATACAAAACTTTCTTTAACCCATTGAAAATTTTGAATTTTAAAAAAAGTCGGTTTTTAAACTTTTTTCGTCGATTTAAAAAAAAAAAAAATATTTTTATGCAGAAATATTCCTCAAACAATTCTAAGAGTGACTGCAAAAAAAAATTTTCAAAAATATTTTTGCTAGTATTTTTTATAAGTTTTCGAAAATCCTAAAAATTACTATTTTAACCCCTTTTTCCTACTTTTCACGCAAAAAGTGGCTTTTTAGCAATTTTCAAAAAATTATAAAAAATATAAGCGAAAAGATTTTTGAAATTTTTTTTTGCAGTCACTCTTAGAATTGTTTGTTTTATTGACTCTGAGCTCTGAAACTGATGCTATTGTAGAATATAATATTGTATACATATTTAAACTTAATATTACACTAATAGAAAATACATTAATTATTAAATAATTAATAATTAACTGTTAGGGAACTTTTGAAGTCATATGGTACTTTAAACTTGTATCTTTAGTTAAACAGTTCTAAAAGAGCGTATTAAAGTTTAAGCCGGTTAGCCATAAGTCATGAGATATGTAAATTCAGATTGAAGTGCATTAAGCCGCAGTCAATCAGCTGGGACAATCCGACTGCCTTTTTCCTGTCCAATGAAAAGTTTAAAATGCCAACCGAAAATACCACGCACAAACGAAATCATTTACATTTTTAACGTATTTTTTTTTTTTACTTTAAACATTTTTATTTGTATTATTTTCTTTTCATTGCTATGTTTTTTATTTTATTTTTTTGCATTTTGGACTTTTTAATTTTGTTCTGCCCAAAATAAACTACCCATGAATTTATGCATACGAGTACATTCGCAGTGTGGAAGTTTGTGGCAGTTGCGCCGCCAAGTTGCACGAATCGATGGTGGCACAAAGGGCTGGACAATTTTCACCTTTTCGACTCAGATGGAAAGACTGCAACGGAGGGAAACTGAAGCAGCAAACACAAAAAAGAAGGGAAAAGAATGCAAACAATGAAAATGCTCGCAATGAAATGCATTGAAAATTGAAAATCAATGAACTGTTATAATAACTTGCCGCAGAGTCAGAAACAAGCGTCGAGCAGCTTCAGCTGCACACCCACATGTCCATCTGGCAGTACATACATACATACATATAAATTTATATGTACATATGGATGTGAAGCACATTTATAGTTACGTCTATAGCCTTAAATTCATATGTGTGAGCCTGGAGAGACATTCATTCAGTGCAAAGCAATGAGAAAGCCTGTTTAACAATATACACTGCACGAAAATACTATAGATTGTGAATTTCCAAAACACTTTTGTTTAATACTTATGTGACATAGGCCCGTTTTTTCAATGTCTAATTAAGGGGTTTAAGGTCTTTGATAACTATTCACTAGAAAATTGGACATAAAATGTATAGAAATTAATGTAAATTTTGAAATTATTTGTTAATTAAAACTTATACGTACATTGAAAAAACTGCCCAAGAGTAAAATATGCTAAGCAAATCAAACAATTTGTCATAAAAAATATATGGTTAAAGCAATGAATTTTTTTTTGAATAAATTTTGAAATATTCTACTGTTCACTGGAAAATTTTAGTCAATTTCGAACACATTTCAAATTGTATACTTTTTACAAAATTATATGAGAATCTTTATTTTTATTTTAATTATATTTTAAAATGTTTAAATCAATAGCATTTAACCGTCAATTTTGCTTACTGGACCAGAGATATGGCCTCAAGGGGGTTTTCTGCAAGAAGGCCGTTAAAATTGCCAAAACAAAGTTCTTTTGACATAGTATTGCGCTTTCTTCTGATCGCGTTGTGTAACTATTAGTGGTGTGTTAAGCATTATTGAATCAGTTTTTAAGTTGTTGCTGAACTTATATTTACATAACAGCTAGATAGTCTGTAAACCTTTGCAAGAACTTGTATTAAAAGAAAACCCAAATCGGCAACTAAAAACTGATTTTGTGAGAGATTACTTAGATTTCTCGACTTATATGTTTCCAATTCTTTATACCTAATATTGAATGCCAAACTTTGTTTTTTGTTTTAATAATTTATATGTTTAATTTAATGTTTTTCGTCACATATTTGGAATTCTTTTCGTCATTCGTAAAGAATTTTTAGTGTAAGTTTGTTTTAATTTTTGTTAAATATTTAATAAGGGCTTAGAAATGCCGCTTAAGTATTATTTTTAAAAATAGGATTTCTTTCAAATATATGTATGTATCTTCTTTTATTGGCGTATTTTGTTTGTGATTTTTATATGTCCACGTCTATATGCAGAAAGCAATAATTATGGATTGTTTCTATCCAATCTATTTGCACAATCTATCTTATTTCACAAATTTGTTACAGTGCATAAATGCATTGAATATTGCTGAACTTCTCAGACTATCTGTCGATGTGGCAGTTGCAGTTGGTTGTAGCTGAGATAATGGGGAACGGTGAACAGAAGAGTGGGACGAGGAGGAGGAGAGAAGCGTGAGCCGGAGGATTGCATTGAGCAGGCTGTGGCAGTGGCAACTCGTGCGTGCAACGCTCTTCATTGAACACACATACATATGTAACGCATTGGGTTACAAGTTGCGATTCCAGCATCGTTCACCATTCCCAACTTCATCGCCATCTCCACTTTCAACTTCAGCTCCATCTCCTGCAATTGAGAGTCGGATGCATCGATTAAAATTTAAATGTTGTCGTATTAACAAACAAGCTGCATCAGTTTTTTCAGTTGCCGTGGCAGTTGCATCTTTGGCCACAGAATTGTTGCAATGCAAAAAAGGAATACAAATAAAATGAGATGAAAGTTTATCGTCGCCACGCCGAAGATCTGATATCCTTGTAGAGTTCAGTGAGTTTGTTATAGGTACATATCTTCACCAAGTTTTGCGCTAGCTTAAATTTTTTAAATAAGTAGTGATTGATTTTAATGGAAATACTGAAATAGATTTTACAATTCTGTTCGAGGTGTTCATCGCAATTGTTTTGTAGCCTGCCTTAATGAGAAAACTGAGAGATTAGCTCGTGATCTTCTCTGCTCAAGAATATACATATATACAGTCGAACCTTTCTAACTCGAATCACCATTATATAAGATAAAAGTTCGAGTTATGGAGACTTTGACTTATGGAAGTCTTTTAGTTAAGTTTAGTAAACGCTATTGCCCCTTAATTAAGTTCAAGTTAAAGAGAATTCGAGTTATAGACGTTCGAGTTATGGAAGTTTAAGTGTACTTTATTTGCATTTATTTTGTTACTTATTTCCGAAGGTTAAAAAAGTTTCAACGATAGATAATTATAGCTAGATTATTTGTATCTATTAATTGTTTAATTGCTACTGGTATTTTTTTTTGTATATTCATACGTTACACATTACATGGCATAACTATAATATCACCTACAGAGATCTTTAAAAAAAACACAACACCACAACAACAATGAGAAAAAGCAAAATGGGTTAAAAGAGAAGTGAAAGACTGACTGGCTGGCTGACTGGGTATTGAAGCATTCTTGGTCTGGCTCCATGACTGAGCTGGAAATCCTTTTGTGCATGTTAAATGCATAAGGGGCTGGCGAGGCAGGCGTGCCACGTGTGAAATTTATGCACATATGTTGAATCCATTTAAAGAGAGGGTGTCCAGTCTCCATCTCCATCTCCATATATGTATGTACATCTGCGTCCACTTTCAGTGCAATTGTGTTGAGTTCAGTTCAGTGGCCGACTGGGTGCATTAAGACTCTTCGCTAGGTGATCAAAATTCATGAAAAATCAAGCAAAGCGCGCATAAATTTCGGACACCGGAAAAGTGTGCAAAGAGAATGAAAAATATGAAAATGAAATTGTTGGAAAATTGCAATGGCAATGGCAATCACCATGTCCATGGTCATAGCAACGGCAATGGCAGTAGCAGCAGCAGCAGCAGCAAAATGGCCCAAATGGTCTGGCAAGGAACAACGACATGCAAGTCATGTTGCCAAGGCGGCAAGTCGACCAGTCAGGACGATCAAGCGCATTAAATGAGTTGGAAAATGCATTCGCCTTGCCTGGCTCTTGGGGCATGCAGCTAATGGCCAACAGTTGCACTTACTGCGTAAGCTGTTGTCGTTGTTATTGTTGCTGTACTCGTAGTTGGCAGTCATTAAGGCTGGCCAAATATGCTGGGCTTCCCTTCCTCCCTTCCCACCGTCCTTGGGTGGCATATCAATGATGTTGCCCTCCCTCAGGCTGATGAATGTTGCCACTCGATTTGAGTTGTCCCCATCACTCAACACATTTTTCAATTTTTTGTTTTGTTTTTAATTTCTTTGCGACTTGCCATGACCCAAAGGGCCTGCGGTTACATCATTAACGTTAAAGTCAGTAATGAGAAAAAATAATAAAATAAAATTAATAAAACATATTGCATAAACGTAAAAAAGTCAAGTACACTACATATAAATAAACTGTAAAGTCATTTAGTTTGACTGTCAAATAAGTAAATAAACAAGCACGTCGATTATAAAAGCCAAATAAAAAATAATAAACAACAATTATAAATACTCACCGTAATGAAAGACTTGATAAACAAACATTGACATACTCAAAGAACTACTAAATACATTTATATATTCTTTTATATCCCTGAACCGATACGTCATGTCAGGGTTGTTAATAAGCAGTAAAAGTCAGTGCTGCCAACTTTTTATCAAAAGAGCTGTTTTTGACTGGAGAGAAGGAAAAAAAAGCTGAAAATATACCGAAAAAAGCGCAAAAGAAGCGCATTGTTATGGTCTCAATTTATGTGTTTTATTTTATTTGTATTATTTTTTTGTTGGAAGTGGTTGCAGAAGCACGCAAATCGCTTAGCTTTGCAGTAAATAAAGTCTTGCAGTAGACCCTTCTCGTCCGTGTCATCCCTGCGAAGCCATGTCTTTAATTCTTCGCACTTTAGCCAAGCTCTTTTGTTTATATTCTTTTCGCATAGTTAAAATATGTGCCATCTACGAGCAGTTTTTATATTGTGATGATAGTTTCCCGTAAGGTTGTGGTATTGACAAATTGATAAAAACGTATGATTAAGCTGCCACTCTTAGACACATTTGGTATATTTTTACCAAAACTTGGCGCGTCAATAAAAATTTTCAACAGATTTATCAAAAAGAGTATTTTTTTGGTACAAAATTTTTTTTCAACCGGATTGCTACATAATTTTATGAAATTGGTGGCAGCATTAAAAAACGCTAAAAAAAAGCCAAATGCATTTCTATAAAAGCCAGAATTCCCGTTTCCCGCAATTCACAAAAAAGCTAATTTGACAGCACTGGTAAAAGTAGGTACTTAAAGAACTAGAGCTGGGCATCTTTAAATAGAGGTGGAAAACTATCGATGGTCAAGCGCCAGACCTGCACTATCGATAGTGGTCGATGGTTTTTTATGACGCTCAACTCCTCACAGAAAGGCGCGACCACATTTAAGTTTTCTGTGAAGCAAATTTAAAAAAGTAATTTTTTCCGGATAGGGAAATTGATTAGGGTTTTAACAAGGGCAAATTGGCAACACTGGCTGCATGACTTCGAGAAATTCTTATCGATGTCGGAAAATCGATAGGAAAGCCACGTTGTTGTAATTAATAAATTAAATAAGCGAATTAACAATTTTAAAAGGATGAATAAAAGGACAAGATAAAATAAAAAAGGATAGGGGACGTTTTAAAATGTTTCCGGAAAACGCATTTCCAAAACGGACAGATAGGACAAAATTGGCAACTGCAGTCGATTAATATTGACTTTCGTTGAGTTGTATGCATTTTACAACACTAAAATCAGTACCAGAAAGTCTTTGACTTTAACTTGATATGGTCACTCCTAACTCATAAAAGCGAAAAGCGTGCTTTCTCCGTTTTATTTGATGAAAGATACAATTTTGCACCATGGAATTCGACGAATGTAAAATATTCTTTAGCATCACCTTAAGACCGGACAGAGCCGTAGCATACTGGAATTTATCCGAAGACGAGGACTGTCGCAAGCTGGTCATCTCGAAAATAATTCTGGGCGCCGGCGCAAACGAGGATGAGTACAATGTAGTCGAGCTTAAAACTGCTGAGAACGATGTGATACCAATTGTGTCGCTAAAGGCAGATGAGAATCGCGTCGCGATTCTTGATCTGGAGTTCTTCGATTCGGAGGTAGAATTAACTTTGACTGCAGGCAGCGGCCCCATCAACATTCTCGGCCACATTGTTCTATATGAGGCTGAGAATATATCCGAAATGGGGAAACCAGACTACAGTTCTCGCAGCCTATAATTACGACACATGAGTTTATTATAAACTGATTAATAATTATACAAAGCATTTGTTAAATGATTTGTATTATTAAAATCTTGAAGTTGTACTTAATCACTGTGCACGATTTCTAAGAGATACAAATAGAAATTATCGATGTCGACGTACTTGTTTATTGTGTTTTATTAATATTTTCGATGGATAGGATTTGTTTTCGAGATATACGCACACTCAGACAAACATTTATTTGTACACCCTTTTTTTTCCAAAAAATTATTAAAAAAAAATACTTACATATACATATTATTCAAACGGAATTTAAACGACCTTTCCAAATAAATTTTTTTTTGCTGCGAAAACATGACTTCCATAGCTGTTACAGTAAATCTTCAGTCTTTAGTCAAAGATATACATATGCAACAAATGTATATCAGACTGTTTTATTAAGGCTTATAACCAAGGCTGAAAGCAAAATTGAACATTTATTTTCTGTAACGGTTTCTACAGATTCAGTCTTAAAATACTTGACAGAGTTAAATTTAAGTTGTGAATTGCTCGCGACATAATCTAATTAACTTTGTTTGTTCCTTGGCTTGGGAAAATTCCAGTCTATTTGAAGTCGCTTCAGATTTTCGTCGACCACTTTAATTGGCATGTTTGGTTTGGCCTCAGCCATGTTGTCACTTTCAGTTAACAAGCATTTCATTAGCCTAATTTCAATGGCGATTCGCTGTTTGATTGCTAAGCCAGCCTGCCTGAATTTCTCAGCTCTCTCAGCTGCCGGCTTAACATTCGCATTACCATAGTCGCCCATAAGCCATAAGGTTCCCGTCCGTCCCATTCACGTCCCCCATTCATTTGACTTGGTCGCTTTTCATCATTTGCTAAGCAAACAGAAAGTAAAGAACGACACTGACAGCAACATTTGCTCAAAATGGATGGTCAACTGTCACACGCGACGTATGCGCAATATTATGTACGAGTACACATTTTTCTCTTATTTGTCTCTGTTCTATTTTCATGTCCATTTTGATTGCTTTTAAATGTTTCTATTACAGCTATCGCAATGATGCTTCTGCTGGTTCCTGGAATGGACCATCAAAAGGTTGCCCAGCTACCAAATTCTAGTCTCGTCTCTGTGAAAATCCATATTATTTTGCTGCTGGTTAAGGTTTTTAATATTAAAAAAAATGTAGGAACGAGAGAGAGTCAAGAGCAGAGTGTATTTCTAGCATAAAAAGCAAATATTCTGATTTCGGGCTAAAAGCAAAAGGAAAAAAGAGAAGAATACACGACTTAACGGAACACGAAAAATGCTGTGTTAATGTGAAATTCAAAAGTAAATGCGTAGGAAATTCCTTGTGAATGAGCAACATAAAATTAAAGTACACTCTGCATATAGTGAACACCCAAAACAGTATTATAGCATTATTAATGATATTTTAAATATGGTACATAAACGATCCTGAAAACAAACCTTGTTCTTAAATGTTTTAAAAATATAAAACCAAAACCAGATGAACTTGATCTGACTATATTTTATTTTATCAATTATAGTTTTAAAAATCTACTTACATACAGTTCTTCCGCACGCAATTAATTAATTAATTTCGGCCAAATTAGTTTACTAAATTTAACAAATATTGCGTTATCGTAAAACTTATTTGTTTATAGAGCAGCGATGGGCACGAAATCTAAATTCGGGAGCATTACAATTACAACTACAACAAATAACTCGAAGCAGTTTTGTTGATTTTTATGACGGTTATAAATTTTAAGTGTCAAAATGCCTCGTCGTTTTTGTGGCTTTACGGCGCCGGATAAGCAGAAATAAAGTTGGGAGCAGCCGCTCTCTCCCGGAGCCCATGCGTGCCCACCGCTGTTATAGAGATATGTAAGTGCATAGAATATGTTTAATAAAGATACAAAAATATTAAATCTTTAAAGCTGACTTAATATAGATTTGATTTATTCTTTAGTATCAATTACCATATCTCGTTAGTTTTAGTTGATTTCTGAAAAGAGCGAATAGTTATATGAATGGGAATTCATACCATACATAGGTGGAACTTACAATTGATTTCTGTGTGGGCGAAGTTCTTTCTCTTGCTCACACAGTTGCTGCAGAGACACATGACGGTGGCTGCTTTCCTATTGGCATCAGCTGGGGCAGCAAAAGGTTCTTGATTGGCCATAAAAGCAGCCACGGCGACCTGTTGATTGTTAAAAAGTGATTGAATTTGTTGCTTCAGCTGCGACTCCACGTGGTCAGCAGTTGACTGCGATTGTTCTTGGTTCATCGACAGCTGCTGCTGTTGCTGCACAGACTCCTGAATGGACCCAGCCGATGGCTGCTGCGACTCGTCCAAATGTTGCGACTTTTCCAGCTCCCCAGCTGGACAGCGGGCTGGGCGATTTGTATTTGCTCGCGGAGTTGATTTCCTCGGATGACACTGCAACTGATTGTTGCGAGTGTCGCGGAAATGCGACAGGGTCGTGGCCAACCGAAGCAGCTCTAAATTGTTGCCAGCTATCAGTTTCCTGGAATCAAAAGTCCAGGACTTGTGGGCCTTGCCAAATGCCGCCTCCAAGAGCATATAGTTATGCATTGAATCGCCATCATTCGCTGGCCGATTAATGATCAGGACGCTGGCCAATGAGCCCGGACAGATTTTGGCCATCAAACGACAAAAGACAACACCATTACCCAGATTCTGAAGTCGAGTATAGCGCGGACTCGATGGACTCGCGGATTTCTTGATCCATTCGATCAACTGATCGAAATCATTTACATTGTGCTCAGACAATGCTGCGAATAGATGAAAGCGTCCTTCTGTTCTTGTCAGCAACGAATTAGCCATGAGTAGTGCGATATGTCATATGTTAACAAACTTTAATATTTCTTACTTTTTTCCATATTGCAACAAATACCTCAAAAATTTTTTGTGTTAATGACTTAAAATTGAATATTGAAATGGGCTTCACTCACTTGACGTAATCTTCGTTGGCATTCTCTGTTTCTCTCTTTATTTTCCTTCATCTCTTACTTTGCTTTTTGTACTGCCATTTAACACTTGTACACTGATTTCGCCACTGGAAACTTCAGCTAATTACAGTGGACCAATTTGTCTTTCTTCAGACGCCGCGCTATTGAATTCAATGGAATTTATCCATGTGCTTCGTTTGATTTTGAATGAATGATCGTTCTCCTTACTCCATTCACGGCTAAAACTCGATAAACATAGTTTATTCAATATTCAAATGTTAACTTAGCATTTACTCACAACTCATGTGGGATATTCAATTACAATACAGTGAATAATTTTACGGACAGTTTTAAAATCTGCTTGATTACAAATACTGACATTCTATGACGAAAACTGGGTTAACTTATTAATCGTTTCCTATTCAGTTCATAACATAATAATGTCTTAGGATTCAATAATTCTCTTGTGCGGTACAAAACAAAAAAAAATTCATGGCTCACTTTCAAAATATACAGATTTATTCAGTCCCCATTCGATCAGAAGACAGCGAATAGGTTTTGAGTATTATTTTTAGATATTTATCAAACAGAAACAAATTTACTCATTTCCATTTAAAATATACACATTTATTCACTCTTCTTTTAATGACAAGAAAGCGAAATAGCTTTAAGTATATTCACACACATTTGGTGCATTATTCCATTTATTTGTTTATTCATTTATTAACTCACTATATATCACATTTTACTAGTGAATACTTAATATTTATTCACTTCATCTTTTAGTGACAACTGCCAAATATCTACTTGAACATTTTTCTTTTTTCGCATTATTTTAAACAAAAACCTATACATAAAATTTGTTTTGTGATGAAATGATAATCATTACACCTTTCGTCAATCAAATTCTTCCAGATTAAAAAATCTTAAAAATAGATTGCCTAATTAAATAACAACTTGAGACACATATTCTAAATTTTAAATACCGGTCTTATACTTATAATCTTTTATATATATTTTTTTGAATGAAATTGAATTAAGGGATGAAACTAATCCTTGTGTTCCGGGGTTCCTAAAACCTATTTTTGAATGGTTCAAGCCTTCTCCAAAATTTTAAAGCTTGCCGGCCTGTCTTTCATTTTTGGCAAAGAGTCGAACTTCCCTAACTCGAATCACCTTTATCCAAGGAAAAGGTTCGAGTTATGGAGATATTCGACTTATAGTTCATTTTCTTCAGTTTATCAATTTTACTTCCACTTATTTAGCTCGATTTAGACAGAAATTCGAGTTATAGAAGTTCGCGTTATTGAAGTTAAACTATATTTTCATTAATAAGGTTTTCACCCACTTTTTGTTTTTATAATGCGTTACATGTTTTGGGATAATTTTAAAAAGAGCTGTTCCTCTTGTGTTGGTTTGATGTGGGATATTGTGTTCGTTTCTTCTTGGTCCTGGTATATTCTTTGGTATTTTACTTTGTGCTTCCTGCATCTGGTCTGTGTGTCCTGTGGTCAAGGCGACTCCATTCCCGGTTCACAGTCCCGTTGCCATTTGCAGGCAGCATGCAAATGAATTTTGCTCAGGATACGGCACGTGCTGCCATCGGCAACTTCTTTTTTTTTCATTTTATTTTTTTCTTTTTTTTGGCGTTGGCAGTTGGCAACGCCGTCACCTTAATGCGGCCATTTCATTTGGCCAAAAGCAGAGCCAGAACTAGAGGAAGATCTTGGATGTAGTTGGACGTTGGCAAGAGCCATCCTGTTGCAGGATGTAGCGCAGTTCTAGAACAAACACACACACACACACCCACAAAGAAATAAATAAAATGCAAACAATGCTTGTTTCATTTGCGTAATAAAATATTTATACAGGTATTTAGTTAGCTGGACTGCAAAATAAAGCACACAAGAAGCACGCGAAAAAGCACCGAAACCAACGGAAAATTAAGCAAAATACCTCCACAAAAAAAAAAAAATCAAAAAAAAAAAATAATTAAAAGGAAAACTAAATAACAAAAGGAACATGCCCAAGAAAAATGAACAGCTGTGAAGTGGGTAGAAATACCCAAAGCATTTGAAAAACTCATGCAATGTTTCCACTTTAATGCGAACTCTTTGCTGCCCATTGTTGTGGGGTCGAAAACGAAAACTGTCTAGACGTCATTTCTCAGCCAAAAGTCGAGCAGAAGCTTGGCCAATATCCTTATCCCTGTCGCCGTTCGCGATGTGTTAGATAAATCAGTTCACGCTGCGATTTAACCGAGGAGGATGAATTTCGAGCTTCAGAAAGTTGAGCATGACATGGATATTGCATTCATTTATCATCGCTCGTCCATCTATGACACAGACAACGCGAGAAAGGAAAAGTATGAGTATAAAATAAAGCGAGAGAGAGAGAGAGAGAGTTAGACTGACCACTGTAACCAATAAAGGCGAACAACTTTTTGTATGCATTCAATTATTATTTATTTTCTGCTTTCAATTTACCAGTAATTAAGGAAAACTATTCTCATTACATATTATTAACATAATATTGTGAGAAATTTGAATAAGTATTTATGACTCGAACCATAGATATTGGTTAGGTGTGTGAACTGATTTCAGAAAGCCCGAACTTAACGACTTTTTTGAATCCTTGTTCAATCTTATATCAACTTTATCGTAGGTTCTCAGTTGATGTTATTTATTAACAGCTTTTAAACTAATTGTTTTCAGTTTATGATTATTTGTTTTCTGCTTTCAATTTACCATTAATTAAGCAAAATTATTCTCAGGATATTTGATTAACATAATATTGTGAAAAGTTAATTAAAAAAATTAATTTCGAATCTTTTAAGAACTTTAAATGTATTCCGAAATAAAATAATAAAAAGTAAAATATGATGAAGCAAAGGAAATGTGTGTCTATTGAGATACAATTTAAATTAATTTTATTTATTGCTTTCTCTTGTTATAATTTAAATACTTTTGACTCCATTTGAAGGCTACGAAATTCACTTTATATCCGAATTTAAAATGGCAGGGTACCTACATCAACCTACAAAATGTCTGGATTCCTATATGATATCTCGTATTCTGCTGTGATTTAAATTTGTACTGTTATCAAATTTAGAGCTTTGCCAAAGCATTTAACACTTTGAAGATGGTATAATTATATTACTTAAATGTTTTTTTTTTTGACAATTTGAGGCGAGCTTGCTTAACATTATTGAAAGGCAATTTGCATATCTGAGCCACTGTTGCCGAAGGTACATACATACTATATTTCCCAAGTGGGCGATGGTAGACAAAATGCGCCAGTTCCAGCTGAAGCAAAGTGGTTACCGTGGCCATGGAAGCAGCTTGTGGTGGTGCAGGCGACGGTTTTGGCTGTAACGTGCTTTATCGCAGAGACGCTAATTAATCTGTGACGCCTCCAACATGATTGTTGCGGCGGCTGCATCTTCGTGCAGGTCGAATTGCCGGCATCTCATCTCCATGCCCCCGATGACAGGCAACTGGCCCGTGTTGTCTGTTGTTTGTTGCTTGTTTGCCTGTTGCGAACGAAGGCTGTAAACATTTTTAACACGTTTTGCGGAACGGAAATTCTTCTAATATATTTACATAATTTTATGGCAGTGACTGAAAGAGATGGAAATGTGCAGCGAGAGAGAGAGAGAGAGACATAGAGAAAGACGACCACGACCACAATGACAATTAACAATATAAACAAAGTGTAGCAAAAAAAAAAAAAAGATTTAAAAAAAAAGATTGAGTGAGTTGTGAGCTGTGGACTGTGGGGTATTTGTCACTTAAATGGTGGCACGGGTGAGGAGGGGAACAGGGAAAGGCGTGGTGAGGGGATGAGGGGGTGGCCAGCCAGTTGGGACGGGGTGGGGGCACTTACTTGTGCCGTGGCAAACAAACAGCGCTTTTTAATGTGCGGTCAACAGTCAGGCGACGTCTAAATTTGAAATGTCAGCGTTGTCAACGGCAATTTAGTCGCAAAAACAACAACAACAACAATAACAAGCTGCAACATAGAGATTGTTGCACAATGTTTGTGCTTTTGTTTTTTGTCGTTGGCAACAATAACACTTGTACACAAATAATGCACAATACATAATAATAATTGCGAAAAGCTTTCAAATGCACTGTTGTTGTTTGTTTAAATGTTTTCGTTGTCGTTGTCGCATTTTGGGCATTTTGCGTTGTGTTTTTGAATTGAGTTTTGAGTTTTTTGGGCCTTGGCACGAGCTCAACACATGCGGCATGTGGCATGATGCATGGCCCACGAGTTTGCCCAATACCAAAAATACTACTCACCCACTTGGCTGTCTGCAACCTTTGCCACCGCCACAACAAGCCAACACCTTCCCTTCCCCCTTCACACCCTCCTCGCCATCCTATTAAAGGGTCGACTGTTGCACGAGCTCTTGTGCAACTCTGGCTGACTAAGCAAAATCTTACAAATCCAACACATTATTATAAATACATAAATGTACATAAGTATTTATTTATTTATACTCGTAGATATATTGTTTTTTATTTATTTAAACCTTGACTAAACGCTGGCCCTCAACATTTTCTTAAGCTCGTGTTTTTTTTTTTATTATTTTAGATTCTTTGACAAAATTTAATAATCATTGAAGATACAACAAAGCAGGCGAATGATCTTTGACAAGGCTTCCATGACAAATTGAGTTTTGGCACTGTGTGTTTCTTTTTTGTAGACAGTAGACAGACCAGTCGATTTCGTGACGCTGATACCCTGTAATTGTATTTTATATAACTGAGTATGCTCCATTTTACTTGTTAAGTTATAAACATGATTTTTAAAGTAATTGCATTTTACTTTTACATTTTTAATGCAATTCAATTCATAAATATACTTAATAATAATATAATAAAAATATATTATTTGGTCTTAAAATGGTGTTGAGTGTAATTATCTGTCTGATTAAGTTTATACCCTGTAAGCACAGCAAATGACACGATATATTAAGATAGACTCTCAGAGCTTGCTGAGCTCTATCCGTTATTTTAGAAAGTTCAAATTGATCATTTGAATAAGTTTTTAATAAAAAGTGCATAAACGATTTACTTAAATGTTATCAAATAAACCATAATAATTATTGTAATAGCTAAAACTCTAAAACTAACCAGACATTTGAGCATTTTAAATGATTTCTCCAATTGCTTAAATTTTATAAAAGTTATCCAGTTTCATTGAGTGCACTCATAAGTTCTTTGAGTAGCACCATTTCTATTTAAGGCGTCACATACTGAAAACGAAGCGTTAGTATAAAACACACACACATACATATCAAGACGCACACACACATAGTAAGACCCGAAAAATTGTCAACGCGAATTAGTGACACATTTTCGAATTCGATATAAATGTTTTTATGGGTTAGTCGCGAAGAGGAAGCGAGTGCGGGAGAGAGTGAGAGAGCCAGTCTAGCACATTGTTGGAGGGTTAAGAAGTGACGGTGATGGTGGGTGAGGATTGGGGAAAGTGGGGTGGGTGATATGTCGTCGTCAGCCTGGTTGTTACATTGATAGTAATTGCAAGCAGCATGCACAATTGCAGTCGCTTGGAGCTTACTAAAAACGAGACGCGTAATAAATCCATAATCCAAGGCGACAATTTGAATCATTGCACTGTAAATGCAATGGCGTTAGCTCTGACTCCATGGGTAGAGTAGGAGAGTACACAGAAAGAAAAAAAATCATTCTACAATTAAAGTTTCAATTTTTTTTAATTATTATTATTGTTAAATAAACACAATATGCGAATATGCTGACTACTCAGCATTAAAAAATATTTAAAAAAGTCCAGATCAGCAGCTGCATTTAAGCTTGAGCGTCTCTGAGTACTCGTGAGTTCAATTTAGTTCCCTGAGTGAAATAAATTTAAAGATCCGGTTCTCATCGATTGCATACTCATTTTAGACATTATTTTGAGTACTCATATGAACGGCATCGACTGAATGACAAACAAATGAAATGAGCGTAGCAAAGATGTTTAGAGCACTCAGAATACAACTTATTTTTTTAAATCATTTATATTTAATTTATATCTATTTAATTTTGGGGAAAAGAAATGTTTTCGTGACTAGACTTTTACTTTAAATTAAGAGAAACTAAAATTACGGCACTTATTACCCTCACTCGTTTTTTTCAGTTATTCCGTCATTCAATTCAGTCTGCCTTTTTTGAATGTATAGTTTTCGGTTTCAATTCATTCATTCAATTCATTGGCAGACGCAGCCGAACTCATTCAATTCAGTTGGACATGAATGTCTCATTTGGCGTTTTGAATGCAGCCATTCAGACCTCTACTATTGTAGAATCAAGCTTTTCGAACTTGACCTAAGAGTATTCGGGATTACCGTACTTCTGACACTGCGTTGGATTGATTTTATTCCGGAATCCATGACTATTTTGTGCTGTGTAGTGGAGAAGGAGAGTTGGGGAGCAGAACATGGCGGTTCGCAGTCCAAAGGTCTCGAGTCGAGGCAAACGCTTGACAGGCAACGGCGACGTTGTCACAGCTGCAGCTTCAGTTTCCAGCTCAGAGCTCGCAGCCAAAAGACAAGACAGTCGCAGTCGCAGTTGCAGTCACAGTTGTTGTACCCACCTCCTATCTTCCCGCTTCCACCCTTTTACTCCTTTTTGTTTTATTGCATTTCACTTTACTGGCTTTCAGTTCTTGCTCTTGTTGTTATTGTTATTGTTGTTGCTGCCCCGACGCCAAATTCATTTGCCCCCCATCCGAAAAAGTCCTCGTGCCAGTTCCCGGTTCCCAGTTCGCCAGTTGCCGCTGTCAGGCATGTGAAAATTGCATTTTATGCTGCGCTACTTGCCACACTTTGCTCAATCCTGGCAATCTCTCTCCCTTCCCCCTCTCTCTCCCACCGTCCCACTGTCAAGCATCCAACTGCGGGATCCTTGTGCTGTGCATTTGCCTTTGCCTTGGCAGTTAAAATAATCATAATAAAAACAAAATCCAGAGCACAAATGTGCCACAGAAGCAGACAAAGGAGAAGACACACACAAAGATAAAGACGAACTCTGGAATAGGATTGGGCATAAGATGGCCAAGAACAAGGGAAAGCGCATTAAGGCAACTGTAACAGCAACAACAATAAATGTCAACATTTGCCAGTGCACTTTGCCAAGGCAAACGCAAACTGGTTTGCAGGCAAAGGACAGTGCAGTGCAGGACATCGGCATCAACTGGAGTTGGACATGGAATAGACGTGAATGCCTCACGTCGGCTTAGTTATCTTGATCACAGCTAAACAATCCATTTAATTTGCCCTTAATGAAGTCTGTGGAACGAAGGCGGCGGAATCAAGTGGCCCTTTTTTTGTTTTTGGGTCATCCACTACTGACGCCATTCGATTTATTGGCCAACTCTTTTCAATTGGCAGCGGATTTTCATGTTGCGGTTACTTGGCAGCCAAAAACTCTGGCCAAAACTGACCAACTCACTTCTCTGGCCCAGGATCTGTTCATGTTAATTTGCAAAATGGTTTTTGGTCTGCCTCTTTTGTGGCATAACGTTATCGCCGTATCAGCAATGCCAGCCAACTCTTTGTAATATGGCCAACAGAATTGCCAATTGGCCAACTGGTCTGCTTCTCAATTCAGGTGCACAATTTGCTTTGACTGTTTTATTTCCAAAATTCAAGTCGTCGTCGTCGTCGTCGTCTGTTGACAATGTCCTTTTGTTAAAATCCACATCCTGTTGGCTTGACTTATCGATTAAAGCATATCGATTGCTGTATAAGCAGCTCTGTTGAAAGGAATCCAGTAATTGAATTGTTGGTCGTTCAAGTCGGAAGTGAAAGGAGAAAAGTAGTGAGGTTACTAACACACGAATAGACCAGAAGTGGGCACCTTGTGTCTCATTGTTTTTTTTTATTTGACAAATTGGCAGCTGCATGTCGCCTTCTCCATCGTCGACGAACAAACAAAAACAAAGCTTAACAAATGCCCGCTGATGCAGAAAATGTTTACTATTCGATGCTTGCTATTAAATATTAAAAACTTTATAATTTACTCATTGAGTAATTAAGATGATTTTCGATTTTAAATTTTGTATCCATGAGATTCTTTATCCGTCTGTGCGAATATCATAGTCAAAATCTTTTCAGTTTCAGCAAATTTAGGAAATTTTAAATTTGGTCTGAATTTCAATATAGCAACTTTACAAGCCAAAAGTTTAGCGTGTATTTAATGATGACAACTATGTTTTCTTTAAATTTTTTTTTTTTTTTTTTTTTGAAAAACTCGATATGTTGTTAGTGTTTGGAGACATATTAACAACTGAATTGGGTTTTTTTAGTCGATTGCAATAGATAAGCAATTTTATTAAGGATGGGGGAAGGGAATTTCCAAACTGAAAATAGGGTCGATCGAAATGTGGAACCCATTGAGCTTTTGTTCTAAGTCGAAGTGCTTCTGCAGATACGAAAGGCTGGGTTTGCAGGGACTCGGATTATGTGTGGTGGTCAGCCAGGTAACGTTGCACCTAATTATGCGACGTTTCCCAAAGCACACAGCTTGTTAATGCATGGAGATTGAGTCGGGTCGTTGTTTTGGCCTCCATTGAAGCAGGCCTAAGCCTGTTGGAGCAGGCATCTTAAATATGTAATGCCATGGCTGTCAGTCAAGCGTTGGTGTGATTACCTTTTTGGCCAATGGTAACCCGATGACCGTTGACCTGTAGCTGTTGAGCATTGACCGTTCGCTTGGCCCGGTCAAAGTTCAATGTGCAATTTGCAATATGCAATCCGGCTGGCTGGGGAGGGCTGAGTTTTGACCACTTTGACCATTGGCACGATATGTCAATCAGCAAACGAGGTCAACGCGTCGGTCAACGGACGGCGGCTGCCCAAATTTGGTCCAAAAATTTTGTGATATTCCATGAAATGCGAGCAAACAGGCGCCGATAAATGTTTGGCAAAATGTTTCAACTAATTCCTCGTTGCATTAATTAAATGAGTTGCTTTGCTTTTCATTCATTCACTTCACACTCGCACCGTCCGTGCTCCGTCCCCCGTGTGCAATGCAATGTGCAACGTGCTACCAATGTACGTGCAACCTGCAACCTGCAACGTGTGCGTTGTGCATTGAAATTGATTGAGTTCAAAATGCAAATATTGAAAAATAGCACAGAACACAAATGGAAAATGCATTAAGAAAAAAAAAGTGCCATTGCTGCTGGGGAAGACAGAGCGAGAGAGAGAGAGAGAGAGAGAGGGATATCATGTGAGAGTGAGAGGCAACGAAATTGAATTGTGCATAGAAATATTTGTGCAACTTTTGTGCTGCTCAATTGATTTGGCAAACAAAGCTTTTCAAAAGCTATATTTAACCAAGTTTTTATATTCTCTGTTGATATGGATATGATTATTATTTTTTTAACATAGGTTGAATACTTAAAATTGTAGGGAGTTTTAAACATTTGGCATATATAATTGAAGCCTGCATTAAATATGTTAAATAAGGGGTATTTCGAAAACTAAAGTATATTTGCAAAACTATGCTAATACATAAAAACTAATATTTCTATTAACCTACATATTAATAAATTTAAATTTATTTTAGAATCTTAACATCGACAGATCCTAAATTATGCAATAAAAATAGTGCAACAGCATTTTATTTTAAGTTTTACCTATCTTTTTAACTTTGCAATCATCTGAATTGAAGACTGTTACTAGCGGTTTCAAATCGATTATCAAACTAATTAGTTTCGGGCAAATAAAATCCTTTTTTTTTAATCTAAATGTACTGAAGATGTCATTTCAATATATCTAATATATCCGTTATTAAACAAAACGATTTTATACCTTTCTTCTGTTTCAAAGAGATCTCTTTTCTATTTTAGATATGAATTATTCAGGTATGCTGCGGAAATCTCTTTCACTTGAATTTCATTTCTATGGGGCACAGTCAACTCAGGAAACGAAATCATCGCATCCACTAGCGTTCGATGCCAAGAGAAAAGTGTCACATTTTTAGTCAGAATTTTAAAATTTAGAGTAGTCGAGCAATTTTCATTGTTTGTCGCGCCCATAAATTTGAAATTTTTTTAAGCTGTACAAAATCAATTATTATGTATATAAATAAATAAAATTACATTAATTAAAAATTAAACAAAATAAAAACCTAATATTCTGCAATGCTAAACTTAAAATAAATGCTAAAGAAACCCTTGGAAAATTTAATATGTTGAACTTGCTAAAAAATGAAATCTATCGAAGTTCTGTGGCGCTGTGAAACTTTTCAAGCGGAATTGCTTTTCTCTGAATTCGATTTCACTTGTGATTTCCGTAGCACACCTAATTATTATACTATATCCTAAAGATAGTTTTTTATATTTTTTGTTGGGGCCTTTTGAAAGTATGAAGAATGCTTGTTTTTAAACTTAAAGCAACTTCAGGCAAAACTCAATTTTAGATGAATCCACACGGGTCCCAATCGCTCTTTGCCGCAAATGGAAAAGCACTTTTTCACTTACTGGAAGTGTGTGGTTCTCTGTGTATGTGTGTGTGTGTGAGTGCTCGTGTGTGTGTTAACCAAAATCAAGCCGACTATTTTGCATACGCAAATAAAAATAAATAAATTGAAATACATGCCACCTTACCCCAAACAAATGCAACCCACTTTGCCACACTCTCGTCCGCCCATCTCATATGTTGTATATAGCACGCATATAAATCGACGTTTTACAACACACAAATGCCACCTGTGGGGCCCGTCGTCAGTTCCTGACCCGTTCACTCGACGTCTGGGGAGCACAGTGTAAGATTTTGCCAATCTAGGGGAACTCTATTCAATAGCAGTCGTAATTTTAAAGCTTGCTTGGTTTGCTTTCCTTTTTTCCATTTTCGCGACTCATTTTTCTTTTTCTCTCACTATTTTGCAAATAAATATCCAGCCAATAGCATTGAATAAAATATAATATACTAGTATAATATAATCATTATATCGTAAAAAAAATCGTTAGTTTATTACCCAAATAAAATTTGTAGATCATAAGCATAATATGATTAGATTGTAAAAGATCAAAAATTAATTTTTTTTTCTAAAAATACATAAATAGTTATTGGTACAATGTCAGAGAATTGTGACTCTCAAGCTGATTATGCGTTTATTATAAAATTCTCCAAATAAGCATAAGTTTACTTTAAGTATTCCAATCACGAAACATTTTCAGCACAAATAAATCTGTCAAATAACTGAGTTATGCTAACTAATTTGTGAGTATATGGAAACCTGGGCATACGTAATAAAATCTGTTTTTTTTTCGGCCTTGGGCCAATAAAAATGGCTTATCGATTAAAGTGTTTTAATCAATGTTCAGGCAGGTTTTCCTTTATGGATGTGAACGCAATTACAACTAATTTACTGCCACCCCCCGCGTATGCAATAAAATGAAATTAAATGTCATAAATCAATGCCAAATACTTTGGTAGCTGCTGCCCCAAACTAAGTGGTGACACACACACATATTTGTGCCTTGACCTTTGACTAGATGATGTGTTATTTGGCGCAGGCTTTTGGGTCGATAGAAAAATGTTCTGAGGACACTTTGAAAACGCACAAATGTTTGATTAAATTATTATAGCTGCGTGAATTGAAAAGCTTTTAACAGCTGCAAATTTATAATGTATTGTTGTATCGAGTATCGATACAGTTTTGTAACTGTTGATTAAAGACCAAGGTAACAAGTGACAGGATTCGATGTTAACAACATTGACGCTTGAATGGGGTATAATGGACATTCAGTTATGCGAACAAAACAAAAAATATAACATCAACATTAAAAGCAACCCAATCAAATGGAAGTAAAATGGTCAACGGCTTGTGGGTGACCAGTGGTCCAATGGTCAACAATGAGGTAAATGGAGGAGAGGGTCAACAAAAGAAACCACCTGATCTGAAGGCTTCCTTCCCTCTCCTGCACCACTGGCAGCAACAGCAGCAACCAAAAAAATAGTCACAATAAAATGCCAACTGCCAATAAACGTCAATAAATCAAACAATTGAACGGAGCCAAGTTTTGTGACGCCGTGCGCCAAATAAGTCCAACCAACGTTTGTGGCCCCAAAAACAGTCAAAAGCCAACGGAGCACTGCGAATGTCCACACAATAACCAACAACGCAGCAAAAAACAACAACAAGAAGAACAACAACAGCAAAATGACAAAATGACAGGCCTTCTTTCATTGATTGTGTTCTTATCCCAATCATGGAGGCAAATGTGCTTGTTTTACTCATCTAAATTAAACCTAAATGTTTGCGACAAAAATAACTGGCAAATAGTCTTAACCTGTAATTAAGGCACATTAACTCTCCTGAGAACCTTTGATCGGTCTTCCAATTTTATTCAGTTCTGAGTCAAACTAACTAGCCATATGTCGCTATTGATGTTGTCTATATATGTATACTCGTATTGTATTTATTTTTTTTAATTGAAAACAAAATCATCATTTAATAAATAAATAGGCAACACATTAATCTAACACTAATAATATAATTGTAAAATTGCAAACAACAAATAATAACATAAAGCAGAATAAACTTATAAAAAAAAAAATAATCGGACCAAAAAATTAATAACTTAAACCAGCGGTGGGCACGCAATGGCTCCGGGAGCCAGCGGCTGCTAACGCATTCAGATTTCGTGCCCAACGCTGATTTAAACAATAGTGACTACAGCATTTGGTTAATGAAATGCTTGTTGCACTAAAAAAAAGTGCGACAAACAATAATAACAAATTCATTAAATTGGAATATATAAATACCCTTAATCCAGATCCACAAGGTTCACTTTGCGCAGCAAATCTGGATTTTATTAAATCCAAATTAAATTCTGAAATATTGAGACGACTTGTCCAAAATATATTTATGGTATTATCTATTTTATGATATGCTCTACGCTCTATTTGCATATCATTGATTATATTGAGGTTGCAAACACTTTACAATTTCAAATTTATTACGATCGACAATTAATTTATATGATTATTAACAATTTTGGTTTTATTCCACAGAATATGAACTAAAAAATTTCAATTTAAAACTCGGAACTACTCGGCTCCTAATATTCGACTTGGAATTTGGTTGGCGTCAATGGGATCAGCCTTTGCGTCAGAGGATTTCGGTGGTTTCGTTTTTACTTCCGTGTGATAAAAATTGTTTGCAGTTGCTGCTTTTGATGATGCTACACTTGATATAGTGCATGTGTTGCGACAGGACTGATATCCAAAATCGGACTAAACTTGTATATTGTGTATATATACTATATATGCATTTATATATACATATATGTATAGCTGTGTGTAAATGTGTGTTGTGTGTGTATATAAGGATCGGATGTGTTTTATTGTGTATCAATAATTTGATTCAATTCAAATGAGTTTGATTGGATTTGATATTTTGTTTCTTTTTGTTGAGGGAAGGGGATGTAATTGTAATTGTAATTGGATATTGTGGATGGTGGATAGTGGATGGTTATTCGTCGCACACACTTAACGCGTGTAGATGGTCTTGACCAAAGATCCCTGCTTGGCCATGGTATCCTTGTGTAGTTGATACTGTAGCACATATGCGCTCTCCATGCGGAGTCCATCGCGCAACTTGCCACCGATCTCAAGGGCGGCTGCCTCATTGCTGCCGTTTGCTGTCCATATTGAGATCTTATTGTTCTTGACGCGTATGTTGACAACAGCGCCGCACAATTCGTGCGAATAATCGCAGCTCTCGCCGATGAGAACTAGCATTGTATCCAGCCAGAAATTATCCAAATCATTTTTGTTGCTTTTATTGAGGGTTATCACCCAGCGACCCCCCTTCACATTTGCCTCATCCTCCCACATGGGTCGTATGCCTTTCTTGAACAGACAATAATCGCTGCCCATTTTGATTTCCGATGGCGTTTTAATATGATTGATAAGGCTCCAAAAATTTTCGACCGTATTAAAACTGGCCACCTCGTGCAGCATCTCTTCCCAGCTCTTGCTGCGATCGGTCTCCAAATACCAAAGGGTCCATTCGCTATTCAATGGATGATGCGGTTCCATTGGTAACTGTTGCTCAACTTCACTGCCGTTCACCTCAATGCTGCTGCTAACCGTATCCGTGGCCGTATCATCCCTGACCGCCACTGGCGTCATATATGCGCCATCTGTGTTGCAACCGCTTAAATCGGAACGAGGCGTCGATGTTGGGGAACAAACGCAGCTGTCACCGTTGCAGCATGTTGCATTCAAGACACTCTTATAGCTGCCACTGCTGCTGCTGCCACTGCGGATGCCACTCGAGCCCAATTTGTTATTATTATTATTGTTGTTGGTCTTCTTGGTGGACGAACCGCTTTGCACCGGTGTCGTTGAGAATTCATCGTTGTTGGAGCACGACTTGAACATGGTCTTCGGATTGGCAAAGTTCTTCATTTTGTAAAAGTTCGATGGGTTCATATTGCACTCTCACGCTGAACTCTCTTTTGAAAAGTACCCACAATTATCGAAAGCTTACACTTACAATTAACTTAAACTTGCCTTTTTTTGCCTGCGATTTAGTTGATCTCAATTGCCGTTTTTGTGTTCCTCTGTACTTTGCTCCAAATACAAATTTGATGCTTTTGATTTTAGGATTATCACAACATGCAAACGATGTTATTTCTGTTCTAGAAAGCAAACTATTTGACTGAATTTTTACACTACGCATGCTTGATGAACAACAAAATATTTCAGTCTGTCTTTTCTTTTTAGCTTTATTTATCATAATGGTCATTTTACCAATAGTAAAATATTAATCTCTTAATTAATTCGAATTTCGCAAAAATGTTGCCGTCTAAGTGATTTCCAGTCAACGGCAGAGTTGCGACCTTAAATAAATATTTGGAGCTTTTGAACGAGTCAATAAATGAACAGATGAACTTATTCTTTAATCTTGTACAGTTTCACCCAATAACATTTATAGTACTATGCACTAAATTTCCTAGTAAGACTAAATTATTGTATTGAATCGCAATATTTAAGTTGTCTCATATCAAATATACAATTAAAAAATACATAATTAAATCTTACCTGAATTATCGATAAAAATACCACCTATTTATAGTTATTAATAAATTAAAAATTATCTTATGTTAAATTCATTTACCAATCTGTTGTTACCTTAAATTTAAATTTATAGAATTAAAAACTTCAAGTAATCGAATTATACCATCTTTCGTTAGGTATAAAGTTTAACGCATTTTACAACACCTAAGAATATACTGCAAAAATGGTATCCCTTTTTTCAATATGGTCACTCTTTTTTTTGTGTTTTTCGGCAAAAGAAAGTGTGCACGAACTAAAATTGTGTCAAGTGTGACCAGCTTCCGTGAAAAACAAAAGCCGATGGGATTTTGGTGTGAACACCGGTGTGCGAATTGTGTGAATGCAACATTTTCCATCCGTCAAAATGAGTCGGTCGGAAACCGACCATCTAAATTGGGCTTAAAGGCATTTCCATTTAATTCCATAAGCATCAACTCGATAAAGTGTAACATAAATCTTATAAAAAAACCTCTTTACGAGGTAAAAGTCTAGTGACGAAAACAGTTATATGCCCCAAAATTTCTGATATCCAATTTTGTGACGAATAACATTAAGTTTGACATATAAATTATTTTAAAAAAAATTTTGGCACTCGGCACATTGCGCTAAAATGTCTCAATTCTTCATACCAAATAAAAACCACTGTTTTGCGCAGTGCCGAATGCACAAATTTTTTTTAAAATAATTTATATGTCAAACTTAATGTTATTCGTCACAAAATTGGATATCAGAAATTTTGGGGCATATAACTGTTTTCGTCACTAGACTTTTACCTCGTAAAGAGGTTTTTTTTATAAGATATCAGAAATTTTTGAATAAGACATCAGAAATTTTGAAATTGAATTTTTTTTTTGGACAGTATATCTTTATCAACTTTGTTTATTTTTTGTACAAGCTGAAACAAACTGTCTGGCAACACTGGTTCCCTTTACAAACACACATGCCAAGCGCAAAAGCTAGTAGCACTCTCAAACTCTGGCTGCTATGACACTTTGCTGCTGCTGTATGCATGCTACTGCATATGTACATGCAGAAGTGTAAAGGTAAAAGGTATATTCAGTTAACAGGTAATATCTTAAAGCCCTTCAAAACACCTTTCTAACGATATATAGATCAAATCTGTAGCTTCTATTGTTTGGAAGCTGTGGTTTTTGGCGATTTACATGCACATGTACATACTGCATATGTACTAGTACATGCAGTAGTGTAAAGGTAAAAAGTATATTCAGTTAATAAATAATATCTTCCAAACCCATCGGTAAAATTTTTTTTTTCTTTTCTATCATATATCAAAAAACGCGAAATTTTATACACTACAACATATTGAAAGCTAAAAAAAATCGTTAGCGTCGTTTTCTCAAAAACCGCCAAAATGTGGGACAAAATATCTTATTTCACCTGTTGCTTTTTACCTATGCACTTTAGAAAAGGTCTTTAAAGGTCTGCCTAAAAGCCCTTCAAAATACCTTTCCAACGATATATAGATCACGTCTGTAGCTCATATCGTTTGGATGCTATAGGGGTTTTAATTTTAGCGGTTTTTAGCGATTTCCCGCTAAACTAGCTTTTTTTCGAAAAAGTCGTAGAACAAACGTTTCTAGATTTTTGATCGGGAACAAGTCCTCATTCAAAGTTTTAAGCTAAATCAACGCTTTGATACTAACAAACAGACAAACAAACAAACAAACAAACAGACTGACTTTTCATCTCGTTTTGAAATGGGCACCAAAAATTTCAAAATTAATTATCTTCTGAACCAGTGATCGGATTTTGATGATCAAGGTGTCATTCGACGCGTATTTTTGATAAGAATAGTGAAAAATTAAAATAAAAATCGAAAAGGCTCCAACGGCCCCATTAGCTTCAATAATTTAAATTTTTCCCCTCCTACTTACACCTTTTTATCTCACGAACCAGGTAAGTTTCCAAAAGTCTTAGTATGCACATTTGTAAGTAAAATTGATACCTTTCGATCGGTACATAAATCGACCCGATCGGACAGTCATAGCAAATTTTCCATTCTTCCTGTGTATATATGCTAGTCGCCTTCGCACCCTTCGTGCTGCTTTCGTCACTAGCGCGGACTGCCGTCCGCAGTGATAAACAAAACCATTGAAATAAATTCCCATTCCATTTACGATTTTGAAGTAAAAATTGGATTAAACTAAAGTATCTAATATTGTAGCTGCCATGCGAACGACCAGTTAAAAAATAGTTTTCGTATACATAAATAACTTCTATTAAACATGCATTAAATTGAAGCTCTTGACCTTTAGATGAAAGAAAATCAGAACTCTTTTGAAAGAAAGAAGAAACAGTTAGCAAATAAAATGAGTACAAAGTTTACAGCATTTTATTGAACGCTTTTGGTCTTTAAAAGTGTTCACAAAGGGGCAACAATCTTTTCAACTGATTGATACGTACAACTCACTTAAAACTTGTTCAACTAATTATACCTTTCCATTGAGAGGTATAGGAAAGAAGAAAGAGAACACACACACTTAAACGTAGAGGTGAACACAGTTTCTTCTTCTCGAATTGACTTGAGAATTACCAAGAAATAAGTAAATTGAGTGTGCACGACCATAGAACACTCTGTAAGTTAAAGATTTATGTATATGAAATAACTTTGGTTATCAGATAATCAAATATTTTTGATTTATAGTATCTTAAGTTAAGTTAAACTAAAGATGTGGACTCTTTGCAGTGTCGAATATAAAGGTTGGATTTTGACTCCTACAGGAATCGAATACCCAAAGCCCAATTTCAATTCCAATCGCACGCAAAACTTGAGTTTCAAAATAAATATTTACTCACACTCACACACAGTCACATAAAGCACCCACACACAACTCAAAACACACTCGGCCGACACGCTGGAGCAACACTTCACGCATTTCTTATTAGCTGCACTTCAAAAACTGTGCAAAGTTGTGCTCCAAACTTATTATGGCATTTCGGTTGGCCCCCCAAAAAGGAGCTCGACGAAACGGAAGTGAAAGCAAGAGAATAAGAAAATGGAAGTGGTAGTGGTAGTAGTAGTGGAAGTGGAAGTGGAAGTGGTTGAGAATAAGTAAGCCAACTTTAACTAATGGCAACATTTTTGTTTGCTTATGTCGAGTGTTATTGAGCCAAAGCAAAAGAGCAAACTTTCATTTGGCTCCGGCTGTCATAAGTTTAAATGGGGTTATTGGGCACAACGGGGGAAAATGGAAAGCCGGCTAGCATTCAGCATTCACAGCAGCAAAAGGATGTATGAAAAATGTCAAGTCCGAAGTATGCCAACAAAATCGTTAGACTTGGCTGGCAAATATTTGTGCAACGGCCAAATGAAAACCAAAACCAGATCCGGAGCTGCTAAGCTCAAAATTGAGATTCCAATTAGTCACAAGCGGAGTGCATGCATTAGCTGAAACCTATGCCACGCCCCATCGGCATTATCGAGGCCAAAAAGAGATACAGCTTGTTTACATATGTTCTCAGTATTAGAGCTGACAGTTCCATCAACATCATTCAAAAAGTTAGATTTTCAATTTCAAAGTAGTGGATAATGCATGTTTTTAAGTGCTACACACAAAAAAAATCAAACTTACTTTTATAAATAAATTTAATTTTAGCCGCTCCTATAAGTATGCTGTAGATCTTTAATGGCAACTAGTCAATTAAGCTGCAATATTAATTCCATAGATATTTGTTTTGCATACTTTTCAGCGCAACTTAAAATTGCAGTGAGTTTCGATTTATGATTTCAAATGTGGTTAGAAATGGATGGTGTTTAAACGGATGTTTAAAGTTTTTTCATTTTGAAATACGAAATTTATTTATAAAATTTCTTTAAAAGAGTGTTTTTTTGTTGTTGATTGAATGAGCAAACTCGTTTCATGTATTAAACAAGTTTTACTAGTATACTTTGCTGTAATAAATGTCATCACTTTTGACTGTCCGAGCTGATCTGTCAGCGTTTAACACTTAACGCCATCATAAAGTGCCAGGGGCCAAGAATAATGCTAAAACATTGCACAGCAGACATAAAATGCGCAAAGAAGTGCGCAGCTTGTGCCAGATTTGCTTTTAAAAAGCGCGCAGGGATTGAAATTGGCTGCCAGGCCAAAGCCAATCCCCATTCCCGTATTCGACTATTCCATTCCCATTCCCATTCCTAATTTCCAGCAACAGTTTCAGCTTCAAGCGCACATATACATGCATATACACAAACACAAACATAAACACATACATATACACTTCACTTTGCACAGTGAGAGCGCGCTTACAAATGCGCTTTTAACTTAAATGACAGTCTTAGGAGGGAAAAACGGCAAGACCTGAATAAGCTAAAGAAGAATCTGGGGTACCCTTAGCTTGACTAGATGTTGCTGCTGTTTTTCTTTGGCTTAAGGTTAGGGTAAAACTCAACTGGAAAATATACGCACCGCAATTTTTTATTTGGACATCCGCCCGCGCCATGTACTACAACAATTTGATGTAAATATTGTATTAGTTGGGGCCAAAGTGTTGAGTAAATTTATTGGCAGCACATAAATCGCTTTCTGAATGGACGATGCCATTGCCATTTCCACTCCCATTTCATTTGCCTATGTATTTGCTTTTGCCTGCTGCCATTTGAGCCAAGCTCTTTAAAGAATATTGTTTGCCCACCTTTTCAAACAAAAAAAAAGAAAACAAAAAATATATAAGAACGCTTTAGTCGATACGCTTTATTCTGAGTTTGTTAACCGACCATGATTAGGTTTACGATACAGATTTGGACTTCTTTTAACTCAACTTTGCTTAACTTAAATATCTTTCGTAATTCGTGAATATAATCAAAATATAATAATATGCTTATCTATGGTCCTTATGCTCCCTTAGAATTATCTAAAATTTAATTCTCAAGTCAAAGTATAAATATCTGTCTAAATTTTCTTTATGAATGTGATTTATAACCTTTAACCATTAAGGAGTATATGGGTAATTCTCCCAAGTCGAATGTGACATTCGTACGCATTCAAAGTGAAATAAAACATATTTTATTGTGACTAAAGGCGAAATTTATAGGTATTGAATAGCACTATTAATGGTGCCAAGGGGAATTTGGGCAATTGTTCGTTTACAAGATAATTTCCAAAAACGAAGGCATTCGCACGCTACTCAAACAGAAGTCACTTTTACGACGACCAGTTCAAACACAGCTTTAAGCGAAAATTGAAAGTTTAATTTTAAACAAGTTTTTTAAGCTGTTTATTTATTTATTTATTAATAGCAAACATTGCTGCCTCTAGTTTACAATATAAATATACATTATAATTACAAAAGATAAGAAATTAAAAAGAAAAGAAAGCCTAAATGAACTTACAAGTTAAATCTAATAGCACCACCGACACGATGGGGGTATTTTATTTGCCAGTCCGGCGGGCTATGCCCCTATTCACAGCCAAGGTCTGTCAGTGGCGTTATTAGAACCTACTTTTGGATAGGAAGAGTGAAGAGATAAAAGTAGAATAAATAAATAAGACTTAGTGTATAACTTAAAATTAATGAAAGAGTTTTCGATATATAATTTTCAAAAAAGATAGAAACAATAGAAATATATTGTGAAACAAATTAAATTAAAAAAAAAACTTCTTAATATTTTTAGATCAAACAAAAAACATTATTAAGAAATATCAATGCACTACATTTTAAAGTTAATTTCATCAAAATATTCGTTCATGTTTTGCCGAAATCAGTGTTACAACTGGTCGCCGAAAAAACTACTTCTATTTGAGTCGCGTGTGAATGTCTTGGGTTTTTTCAATTATCTTGAAAACTAACTATTTCCTAAAATCAACCCTAGCACCAATTATAATGCTTATCAAGTCCTATAAGTTTCCCCTTTGTAGAGTCAAAATAATGTGTTGGCGTATGTTTTATTTCACTTTGAAAGCGTACGAATGTCGCATTCGACATCAGAGAATTACCCATAAGTAGTTTTTTTTTTTTAGTTTTTACACACTTTTCGCTATTATTTAATAATGTTTGTTGAGTGCAAAATTGCTATTATGGCTGTGACTTGTGAGTATTGTTGCTGCTACTGTCGATGTTGCTTCTACTGTTGCTGTTGTTTGGCTGAACAAGCTGATATTGCCACTGCCAGTGCTGCGACTAATGCCGTTGTTAGGGCTAATGCATTAAATATTGCTACTGCTACATGCAACTAATGATGTTGGTAATACTTCTGCTAGAACTGTTGTTGCTGCTTCCTACTGATACAAATGTTGCTGTTTTAGCTGCTGCTGTATCTGCGCTAATTCTTAATCTTCTTACTTCTGATGTAGCTGCTGCTCGCATTGCTTTTGTGAGTGCTAATGTCTTATATGTTGCTCTTAGCGCTGTAAATGTTAATGATGTTGCAGTTGCGACTACCGAACATGGATAACACCGACAACTGTTGGTGTTGGTTTTGCTGTTGATACTGCTGCTGTTGCTGTTTCAGGGTTTGCTGTAAGCTCGTACTTTCGTTGCTGACAATTTCGGCAACTTTTACTTTAGTTCTTTCTGGTTTAAAATTTTAGCTCAATGTTGTTTTATTTTGTATATCAGTAGTTATGTTATTCCTGTTTCTCTCTCCTTTAAGCCTTGGGGAACTTAGCCCTTTGTCATCTTCAATTGCTTTATTAAACTTTCTAGAACATAAAATACTAACAGAAAATACTAACAGTAGCTGTTTTTGAAAGTTGTTTTGCGAAATGCTCTTCCATTTGCCATGGTTGGCATGTAATCCAAATGGACTGCCAAATTTTATATTCAAATCGAAAGCCAAATCCCATAAATGTAATATTTAAATCCTGACCTGTCTTCAAACTACTTTGAAATGCGTGTCACTTTTTTTTAATGCACTCCCCAAATCCCCTTATGTTGTTGGTGGAAATGTAGAAAATATTGATGTTGCTGTTGTTGTTGCTGCTGTTGCTGTTGCTGTTGTGGCTACTGTGGCTGCTGTGCCAATTTTAATTAACAAAAAACATGGCAAGCTCATGTTGCGTTGTTTTGCTTTGTTTTTGTGTTCAGTTGATTTTTTTTTGTAATATATTTTGTTTTCTGATGTTCCATTTTATTAGACTGCAACGAGAGAGAGAGAGAGAGAGAGAGAGAGAGGTCACCACCTAAATAGATCTGGAAGGGAAGGGGCCATGACATAGGACATCGCGACGGTTGCAAATATTTCAATATGGGCCATGGCTAAGATGTTTCCGCTGACAGCCGCAGTCTGCTGTTCCTGCTATTTTTTGTTGTTCTTGTTGTTGATTTGTCGCTGCATTTCGTTTCCGTTTGCGTTTCCATTTTCGCCTCAGTTCCTTTTGAGTTTGTTTAGTTTTTTGGTTGTGTTTCTTTTGGTGTTTTTATCTGCTTTTTGATGTGCCAACAGCAACTGCCTCTTGGTGAACAAATATTTCCCATAGTTTGCCCCATGAGATTTGAGTTGAACATTTAATTAAAAAATACTCATGTGCTCTCAAGCGCAAAATGCAATAAAGTTCGCTTGTTGGCTCCAATAATTATTTGACCATTTTTGTCCATCAAAAAAGCTTAGCTTATATTTTCATACATCCATTGTAAATACAGATAGGAATTTAATACCCTGCAATAGGTATACAACGAAGTGATTAAGTTGTTAATAAATTATGAGTATGAATATAAGTATAACTATCCTTCGTTTTGTTATCTGGAAGTTAGAATTATCTCACCAAAGGACCATTATAAATCAAATAGTAAGGTACAGGGAATCCTGACTGCGTTAAGAATTTATTTAGAAAAATTTATGATATCAACTAGTTCAACATTTTGTGACTTGTTGTTATTGTTTCAAGTCATTTTTGGTTGTTGATTTTGTTATTTATGCAATACATTTAATAAAAAGCGCAACATTGGTTTATTTTTTTTTTACCGCAAGTGTAAAATAAATATTAAAACAAAACGACAAGAATGCAATTAAAAAATTAATTGAAAAGAATAAAAATATATATTTTATTATTAAATAAATTTATAAGACTAAAATATTGCATCGTTTTAATTGTGATGCTAGTCATAAGTAAAACATATTTACTGCTTACAAAAATTCTTATAAAAATGGAGTATACATCTTAATTAATTTTTAAATAATTTTGAGAAATTCTTTTAAGCCTATGCTTTTCAGATCTAAATTTGAATACGAATTTGAAAAGTTATTTTATCCAATCAACCCGTGCGGTGGGAGTACTTGACCTTTAAACAATCTGATAAGTTGCTAACTGGGTTATCATTTAAGCAGTATAAGGAAACGATTTCTGTTTTTATCTCTAAACTCAATATTAGATGTCTGTTAAACTGTCAGCCACCGCTCTGACATACTTGTAGTTGCTACTGTTGCTGGATGAGCAGATCCGACAACTGTTTATAATGTAACGTGGAAAGAACTTGTTTTACTGCTTGTTCAAGTGTTAAATGAAAAAGTTGGCTCAGAGTAAAATAATGGATAACGAGAAAAATATTGTTGATGTTGTTTTACAAATAATAGACAATAGAATAGGCCGTTTTTGTAAAATATTGGCTTAAGTACACACTTACACTACACGACAAGGTGTGCTAACCTAAACCTTTTAGAGTTTGTAGTTTTGGCTCAATTCCATTCAAACAAAAAGGGTTAAAAATTTTATATTGATTCCAGCTAGTAGCTGATTCCGTTTTCTGTTAAATAAAACCAAAATAATTGTTTTTGTATTTTTTCATATATATTTTTTTATTTTTTTTTAGAAAATACCAGAAAAAAAACCAAATTAATTTTGGTTATCAGGTTAGCACATGGAAACTATTTTTAATTTTCTTAAGCTTCGCTGATATGAACTTTTTTAAAACTTTATTATTTACTTATTCAAACATTTTATAAATCATGTGAATCGGACCATTTAAATGTTGAAAATGCCATGGCTGATTCAAAAACAAAGTTTCAAATTGTGGAAATGCATGCCCAAGCATGGCTTCCCACACCATCACACAACCCATTAAGCAATGAAGATGATCCAAGTGGTGCTCCTCCATCCTAAGATCATGGATCATCAGTCCGCTCAATTCAAATTTACTTTCCTTTCATCTGAAAAGACAACGTGGTGTCCATCACATTTTTTACTTGACTTGTTTCGCATTAATGCTGATATAACTTTACGATTCCTTCCGATTTTTTTTTATATTTCATAACTTTAACTGCTCGTAAGCTTCAGTTTAAACTTTCCCTTTGATGGTTAGCGTTTGTCCTTTATCCATATCAAAGTACAGAGATCACTAGAGCAGCACATGCGAAAGATAATAGAATTTGAAATTGTGTGTGCTAACCTCCTGACGCAAGAATGTTGTATACTTTGCAATTGAAAATAAAAGAAACAAAAACAATTAGTCTCATAGTGGATATGCTAACCTGATGACGTGCAGTGTATATTTATTTATTTATTTAGTTCATTTAAAGCAAACATTGCTGCCTCTAGTTAACTAACAAATATAAAGTAGAAACCAGGGATTAAAACCCTAACCGAAACCGTAACCTTTAACCGGTCAAAACCGATTGAAATTTTAAACCGTAACCGAAACCGTAACCGAAAAAAAAATTTTCATCTGACCGAAACCTTTAAACCGAAACTCTGAAAACCGAAATAACCGTTTGGTAACCGTTTCATTTATAAGGGTTCATTTCGGTTTTCCATACATGCAAAAAAAAAAAAATTAAAGCAAGATGCAAAAAAAAATCCGAATTTTATTGTCTTATGCATGTCCACACATGCATATAAACATACAGTGAATCAATAAAGTAAGTATGCAGTTGACAATACAAACTTTAGGCAATGAATAAACATAACTACAATGCATTAAGATCAAATGAGTAGATATATTTCAGAAATATAAATTATTAACTTTATTTAATTATGTTATGTTTTTTCTTTTTTCATTACTAACTTTATTTAATAATTTATATATTTTGAAATATATCTACTCATTTGATCTTAATACATTGCAGTTATGCTTTCTTATTTCCTAAAGTTTGTATTGCCAATTGCATACATACTTTATTGATTCAGTGTATGTATGTACATATTATATTTGTATGAAAGACGCGACGCGTCAAATGTTTTCAAGGCCAAATAAGCAAAATATGCTACAATAACTGTAAACTGAGCAGTTCATCACATGTACGTACATACATACATACATATGCATGCAAAAAGTAACGAAATTTCAATTGTCTCCTCCTCGTTTCGTGGTGACGATCGGCGCTTACTTTTGTGCGCTTGAGTGTGCAAGTGCGAGTGAGACAGCAAACAGTCGAAATCGTACAAGCACACGTCATATGCCGACTCACATATGCGACTGCAGAAATACCCATCATATTTTTTTTATTGACATGCATATGTACATACATATGTAAAATATCTGCATTTACATAAGATTATTTATGTTAATCATACATATTAGCTTGATATTTACATATGTTAATACTTATGTAACGATCTAATAATTTGTTTTTATATTTTACATATGTAGGAACATATTAAGTCATAGGGTATTTCACAGTCGCCTTTCGAATAGAGCGTTCTTTCTTTATTTCACGCACATTCCGTTACTTCACATTTTCTGCCTCGCCTGCAGGCTTGCCAATTTAGCTATTTTCCCGACAGATTTAGTGGGTTGCAACTGGCAAATAAATATAAATATAAAAATATGGTACTGTTTTTTATCATTCTGTTATTTTATTTCTACCTTCCTTCCATTCTAATTCAGAAATAAAATAAAAGTTTGCTAAAAAAAAGTAGTACCATAATTTTTATTATTTCTTTAAAATTTGACTATTGAAATCTGGCTATTTTTTAACGGACTAATTTTGGCAACGCTGCTCGCCTGCTGAAAGAGTGCGCAACTTCAATCGGAGTTAGTTTTTCAACGAAGAAGACGTGCGCGCAATTAAATAGACAAATATTTTGAACAAAATGCCGCGACCGGAATCTAATCCGTTTAGAAAGTTCTTTTCGTATAATTTAGAAAAGAACACAAGCTCTTGTTTGGTCGAAAGTGACAATAAACGCTGTGAAAAAGAAATTTCAGTGAGTGAAACTTACGTAGTTGCATACATATGTATGTATGTATGCACATAAATACATTTGCATACATACACAGTTATGTATATACATACACGCATTTGATTTAAGTGACTTGTGATGTGTTTTGCATTATGACTTAATTATTATATTTTTACAAAGAAATTTTTTTTTTGGGGAACCGAAACCGTACCGGTATTTCAAAACCGAAACATATGAAAACCGGTTCACCGTTACGAAACCTTTATTCAAAGATTTTGCGTAACCTATAACCGAAAACCGAAATGCGAACATAACCGAAACCGTAACTGAAACCGTTATTCGTTTCGGTTTTAATCCCTGGTAGAAACTAAATATAGAATAAATAAATAAGTCTAAATTTAAAACTTAGAATCAAAGTTAGAGTAAGGATAAAAAATGCAACCCGAGGGGGGAAGTTTACTATCCGGTCCGGCAAGCTATGCCGGGGTTGGGGTTGGTTGCAAATTTCATAGGAAAAAGAAAAAGATAGGATGTACAAAAAAAAAAAAAAATGTAAAGAAGAAATATTAAAATCAAAAGAATAAAGAAGATTATGAGAAAGAGAAAGAATAGGATAAAGACAGAATTAAGGTGTAAGATACCAAGTTAGCGTTGATTTGAAATAGACCCAAGATAACAGAGAACAGAAAGCTTAATAGAATGCAGAGAGTGTTTCAAGTTTTAGTAGGTCTACATGGAACAGAGAAGTTAAGACGACTTAAAAGAAAAGAAGAATCTAAATATATCGAAATTAATAAGATTATGTATAAAAACTACACTAAGAATTTTTCTACGATCAAAAAGGGAAGGAAGGTTAATAAGTAAAAGTATACTGGAATAAGAAGGTAGGCGAAGATTGGGGTCCCAATTTAAACTACGTAGAGCAAAGAGAAGAATTTGCTTTTGGATCGACTCAATACGGACCAAATACATGAGCAATATTGTAGAATGGGACTTAAAAGGGATACATAAGGGAGTTTGGGAGTGAAAGGTTCGTTAAATTCCTTCGAACAACGGTTTATGAATCCCAATTAAAAAAAAAAATCAACAACACACGTTCAAGACAAATAAAAACAAAACAGTTTTTTTTATTAAATATTTGGTCCACCCTAATGCCACCATGCCCACTTTGGAAAGAAAACTCAATGAGACGGAAAACACATGCACGAGGAAAAATAAAAAATTATTGTTTTTTGCAATTTTTTTTGGGTCCACCCTAATGTGATCACGCCCACTTAAGTAATAAAAAAAATGAAAGCACCAGAAGAGCACGCAGAAACAAATTTATTAAAAAAAAAAAATTTTATGTTGCGGAGTGTAGTTTATTTTAAGACCAGGCAATAGGAAAGCACGTGACAGTGGGACAAATGCGATGAACACGCAAAGAAATTGTTATATGCCATGGAATATGGAAATCAGCCATAAAGACGCTCTAGAACTACAGGTTTTTTTTCTTTAAATGTAAAAAAACTATAAAAATAAAATGTAATTTCTTATTTCAGTGAATTTTGTTATTAAAGGGCGCTTTAGACGAGTACTTTTTCACCGACACTTTTTGTCAAAAAGCGTTTTTTTCTTGTCCGTATCGCTCACCATCACCATAGAACACGTTCTATTCCATCGGTGAGCGTCGGGTTTTCACCGATGCTTTGAAATTTTGTGTGGTTACCCGACACGACAGCCTTTTTACAAAAAGTGTCGGTGAAAAAGTGCTCGTCTGAACCGAGCATTAGTGAAACAAAATAATTTTTATGCTCTCACTGAGTTAAAGGTAAAATCACAAAAAAATATGCAAAGTTTCTCTATAAAAATTTAAAGCTCAAAATTAGAATTAGAATTCGTCGTAAATTACGACATTGACAACCGCGTGGTAGTGAAAAAAATTGACCTGCCCTAATATTCATATCTGTAAATACAAATGTGCTCTGATAATTTAACTTTCAATTTAAAATTTAATCAACAAAATCCTTAATGTTGATTAAATTTTCTTGAACATTTTGTAAACTAATTCCGAATGAAACCTTAATCGGTATTGATAAAGTTCCGAAAATTCTTTAGATACATCATTGGCAAAAAAAATAAATTATTATTGCTGTGTCTCAGGTGAAAACATACGTCTTATTAAACTTAATTAAATGATAAAAGCTAATACAGCTATTTGAAGCTCGATTACAGAGGCATGTGTTAACTGGATCTATAACCATACGAGAGAGGGCTGACAAGTAATTGGTCAAAGTAAGAAAACGCCACGTCCTTTAAGTTTGTTGGTTAATGTTTTCTTTGAGCTCAGTGCAGTTTCTTGAAACATAAGGCGCACGCTGAAACTAATTTGTATTGATTCCTTCTGAGCTTGTGTATTGATTCGAAGTCAAATTACTTTTTTCCGACAAGAAAACGCACCAAAACTCGATAGCGTAATGTCCATAGTAAAAGTATAAGTATTGGGCTACAAACTATTATCTCAAAGGAAAAATGACTCGGCGGTCAGATATTTCAGGTTATTTGTGAAACGAATGTCTTTTTTGAGGACCTTGACCATTATTATATTTTGAATGGCAAAAGAAAGTTCGAGGGCCATTGGATAAAGTGAATAGCCCTTAAAGGAGATTATGTTGAAATGTAAATTGAAATTGATTTCCATTCCAAAATGTAGTATTTTTACTACTACTTAGAGTAGTGACTTATCAGCCGACTCTCGTAAGTGTAAGTATACGATCCCAGCTAAAAACATTTTTATCAAATATTGCGTTTAGACGTCTCTGCCTCTGTCGATGTCGACGTCGACGTTGACGATGGGAGTTTTGATAGGAATTCGAGGGCTAACAGAGAGCTGAATGAAGTTTTTGAGGGCAATTTAGAATTAGTTGTCGAAAGTCAAACATCGAACGCTGATCGTCGAACGTCAGCCGCTCTTGAGTTGTCATTTTAAATATGTTGGGAAATTACACGCGTCTCTCAAAGATACTGTTTCTAGTTATCTTTGTGAAAGTGTTCATTCTTCTGGTGCTTCTGTGTCTCAACACCACTGATATACAACGGAAAAGTCATGGTCGCAATCGTGTTGTGCTTATTAATGAACTGCTGATCGATAGACGCGAAGGTATTTACAGCCTTAATATATAATCAGGCAGTTATCTTATTCTTATTATTCGACCATCAGCTCCCAGTTTGCAGGAGCGGCTTAAACTAATAAGGGAGGAGATGCCATCGTTTCCGCTCGAGGAGCTGTTGCGAAGACCCGGGAATGGGAAGAAACGAAGCTGCGTCGAGGCACCGGACTTTATGAACATCGAGTATCACAATGAATACTGGCAGGTGCTCCACAATGGCAACACAACCTTCTACTTATTTGGCGCCTACTATGATGACAGGAAGGCGGTGCCCAAGACGCCGCTAGTCCGATTGCTTTCCATGATCAATCGTTATGGCAAAGGAAATGAGCTCAAGTATCCGCTGACGTATTGTCAGCTCTGGTATAAGGATCGTGTTGATCCCGTGATTGTCGAGGCCGTAGATCACAAGATCGTCTGGCTCTGGGGCGGGGCAGCAAGACGTGTCTTTCCAACGCTGATCAGCTGCCCATTGCCAAAAATACCATCGAAAGCAAATGGTACTCAGGAGGTGCCCGAGATGGTTTCTCTCGTATCCGATCGCTGTGATCGGGCCAAGAATCTGTTGCGAGTCGTTTACGAAACGGACGAGGTAGGATCCACTACTCAAATCGTCAAGAGAACGACGGCCAATTCAACGGAAAATCAGTTGCCGGAAAAGGAAAAGCCGCTTCGCTTTATGGTCTGCTTGAAAGCGATGGATTTTCCCTACACGGACTTGTCCTGGCGTCTGATTGAATGGCTCGAGCTGTTGCGATTGCTGGGAGTGGATAAAGTCGTCTTCTACGATGCCCAGATGCATGAGAATATGACACGTGTGCTGGATGACTATAAAGTATCCAGTCCCGGCTTTGTGGAGGTGCGACCCATGTCCTTGGGCCGTGGGGAGCCGCACTCGCCGCGTCATTTTCATCACTATGCCCTGGATTCCGATGGCTTTAATCGCATTCTTAACGAGATGATACCCTACAATGACTGCTATTATCGAAATATATACAAATACGATTACATCGGGCTCTTTGACATCGATGAGGTCATCATGCCGCTGGGCAATGTCACCAACTGGAATGATCTGATCAAGCTGGCCTACCGAGTACCCGACTATGAGAGAGACTCATCCAAGTGCAAGGACTGGGTAAGCTTCTGTTTTCGAAACGTCTACTTTCCGCGCTACGTGGAGCGACCCAAGGTCTACAAGCAGCTGCCCAGTTACTACTACATGTTGCAGCATGTGGAGCGTGTGGCCGAGCACTGTGACCGCTACTCGGCCACCAAGTGTCTACATTCCACAAAATATGCCGTCGGACTGCACAATCACTTTCCCCTCCATCGGGCCGAGACTGGCGAATGTGCCGCCAAATCCGTGCCAATTGAGTTCGCCCAGCTGCACCATTATCGGGAGCCCGATAACAAGACCCGTCTGATCAATCCCATCATCGACGACAACATTTGGCGCTTCCAGCCGCAGCTCCAGCAAAAAGTCTACGCGAAATACGACAAGCTCGGCTTTCTGCCCACCATCCACGAGGTGGAAGTTGCCGAAGAGCAGCGAATTCATAACGACGAGCAACAACTTCGCGAAGCCATATCCATAACATAGATGCCTCAACTATCAAAGGTACACAGATACAAAACATACGGAGTTCCGGAATAAAATCAATCACAAACGGTGTCAAAAGTTCGAAAATCTCGAAATCAAATACGAAAACTCAAATTCAGTACGATTTTTAAATTCCTTCTCCGCATATACTTTGATATTTTCAATGAATTTTTGACTTTTTTTCTAATTTAATTTTATTTTAATTTAACAATTATATATGCTATTCAGGGTATTAATGTTAAACTAACACATATCAAATTCATGCCAACATCAAGAATTTTAAACTTGAATTTTTTAATGATTATTTTTTCTGTGTACAGTAGTTTTTAGTCATTTCTTTTTTTATTTATACTATCACGAGCTGTGTACCGCATTGAAGCATTATATTCAAAAAGGTTTGTGGGATTATTGATCATAATGATGTTCTCATTCGGGAACTCTGCCATGGCAAAAACTATATGAAGATCATTATCCCAAAAGCCGTAATATATGATACTAAACTCTTGATTGACCACCATTTCATTCTGGTTTTAATCAAGCAAGTTTGCTAACTTATCTTCAGATATTAATTTGATTTTTTTTTTTTTTTTTTTAGATAAGATAGTTCACTGTCATTAGAAAACATATATTAATAAGCTGTGTGATATTCTTATCTCATAGATGATAGTAATGACATGTTGTTGTTGTTGTTGGCATTGTTAACAACGGTTAAGGATAGGTAAATGATAAGTGATTATCATAGATGTACACGGTTATATATGCCTAATTGAGAACATACAAATTTTCGACACGTCCAATAAATTTTATGACATAATTACCTCACCAAAAAAAACTAGATTTATTTCTTTCTAGGAAAATATATTTACTTTGTTGGGATAGTATTGTACAATATATTCGCTATTATTGGAACTTACATCCTAATATTTATTTCAGTCAAGTAAAATAAATAAAAAGCTACAAGATAGCATTGACGAAAGAAATAATAATTATACAAAGTCAGTCCAGTCATTATTTTTACAATTGTTTCTAACAAAATGAGCCATCACAAGCATTACGAAATATGTACATAAGGGTAGGTCAATTTTTTTCTACCCAATGCAGTTATTAAATTCGTAATCTTCGGTGAATTCTAAGAGGATTTGCCCAAGAAATCATGGGTCTAAAGTCAAAACCGAGCTTCCGATTTTTAGCGTGAAATATGGGGAATCGTATGAAAAACTAAAAATTATCATAATTTTTTGTTAAAAATCGGAAGCTCGAAAATGATTTTAGACCTATGGTTTCTTGGGCAAATCTTCTTAGAATTCACCGTAGATTACAAATTTGATACCCGCAAGGTGCGTTTTTTTTTGGTCCATACAAATTGACCCACTCTAATGTACATATTGTATATTAGAGACAGGCCTCTCTACTCATTTCATATGGAAGTGGCCAGGTATGGTGAGTTAAAAAAATGCAACAGACAGCAGAAACCAAACGCAAACACAGACACAACTAAAAGATGCACAAGACGAGCCTTGGTCTTTGCCATGAAGCAATAACATAAGGAGGTCTCGTGGGCTGCCGAATTGTTCGGGTTTTAGGTGGCTGGCGTTCAGTGCGTGCTTGCTTGTTGATACGAATTGTTTCCAAAAGTATAACCCTTGTGCAAAAGAAAAATATCTTATTGCGGGTTTTGTCGCAAGCACGTGCAAGGCGTAAAATTTATGAATGTATCGAAATGTTGAGAGAGGAGAACATTGTGGGAGCTAACTCTGGGCTTTTCTTTCAAGTTCAAATTATACAAATTAAATTATAAACAAAAATTCAACTCTTTTTATTATAATAGGCAACTTTAAGCCCCATGTACCATCTAAGGGTTAATCAAAGCACTCTATTGTCGTTTCACTCACACTCACTACGCTGAACCCTTCCACTCGCACTTATTATTAGTATAGATAACATGCTACTTTTTGCCGAGGAGATCTCCTTATATTATTGCTTCATGAGTCTTTGCTATCTTTGTGTCTGATTGTGCGAGAGTGTGTGTGCGCCAAAGAGTGCACAAAAACGCACCTGAGCGCAAATGAATGATGATGTTATGTACTCGTAGTCGCTGCTTCTTGTCGATGCTCTCACTCACTCGCTCTGCCAACCCTGGACAGTGGGCACAGTGGCACGAAATTATCATCGCGATACTCGTTACTTCATAGCGTATTTCTATGATCTGCTCGATAGTCAATTTTTCTGATAACAATTTATTGGTCCATGATTCTTCTCTGAAAATGATATCATCTGTAAGACTTATGGAATTCTAGAATGCTGTGTGAAAAGTGAATTAGTACAACGAGTACTGTTATTTATTTTGTATTTATTCGTCTTCATGTGACATGTATATTAAAATATGTGACAAGTATATTAAAATAATTAGGAAAGTAAAATACATGTTTTGAAATGTGACGAATTGAAAATAACGAGTGATAGCAGATAAATTAAATTTTTATTAACTCTTTCCATTCTACTACAAGTAAAAGTATTTATAATAGATAAGAAACTTTAAGAAAATAGTAAGTTTTTGATTTGCTTACACTTCGAATGTGATCAAAGCATTTAAATGCAAATCCATCAATAACCATCAATAATAACACTGTGTGACAGTCCAAAAACTTCTGGGATGCGACATAGCGTAGGTTGTAGATATAGTTAAATAGAATTTTGTGGCATACTAGAATTTTTTGTTGCACATCGAAATTTTGAATAACGGTACAAAAACCGTTTTTTCGAGGTTGATGGAGTCTAAAAATTCTATGTCCTAAATTATGCGTCTTACAAAAACGTCGTTGGAAAGTGAAACACCTTTCTAACGGTGTATTACACTGCAATATCGGATAAATATTGAGGGAGCTACATTTAAAAATATGTGCATTTTTTCAGTTTTTTGCGACATTATCCAACTTTGAACGTAAATTAATAAGTTAAATTTGTAGAAAGCAACTACTTTTTGGTATGTAGTTTCAAAACACATTTAATTTTACGTCTTCTGCTTTTTAGTTTATTAAAATCGAGTGATATTTAGTTGAGTTATTAATTTTTTTAGAAAAAAAGTCATGGAAAAAAACTCGTTTGCTAGCTACTTTGCTAACGACGCAACTACAAATGGAATATGAGGGGATGGGGAAATGGCGCAATAATGTCGCAAATACCACCATTTTGAGCAATTCTATTTCAGAAAATCTATTATAGCTTGGCGAATTATTGTCCGATTTTAGAAAATGGACACACGTTTTACTCGTGATAATGTGTTCTTTTTAAATAAAATTACAAATCTAAGGGATTTCTAATAAAATAGTGTTCAAAAACAACACCAAAGTCAAAAAATGTAAAAAAAAACACACAAAAAATTTGTTAACATAGAAAATACTCCAATATAGGAAATGAAACCTGTTAAGTCATGTATGGCACGTTTAAAGACCTAAGTTTCTTCTATCTAAAACTGGTAAGAAAATCGGTGGATATTTGACGAAGCTATGGACGCATGAGTGAGTGCAAGTACGAAAAAACGGTTTTTGTACCGTTATTCAAAATTTCGATGTGCACCAAAAAATTCTAGTATGCAAAAAAAATTTATTTATCTATACCTACAACCTACGCTATGTCCCATCCCAGAAGTTTCGTTTTGATTTTTTTTTTGTAACACATGATAAATGAGTTCCAATTTAAACGGTCCTCATTTGTAATTTCTGTATTTTGGTAAATATTTTATATTATTTTTTTTAGCACTTACAAATCCAATTTAACCCACTGTGCCCGTTTGGGCAAGTCTTGCATCCATTGCTGTTGCTGCTTGTTGCATCGTTTTTTGGCTCATATGTTGCAACCTTTCGCTTAAGCAAATTGCCACCATATACAAATGTGTTTGTGTGTGTGTGTGTGTGTGTGTGTGTGAGGGTGTGTGTGTTAGTAGTATGTGTGTGCTGAGTTCTGATGAGTTTGCGTTCGCTGCCTGCTGCCTGTGCCTCAGTGCCTTGTACTCGTACTTGCGACCAGTGAAAGGCGCTGAGTTATTGTGTTCGTCGTACAATGCACTATGGGGCGAAATCCGAAAAATCGAATATTAATTAATAACTTTTAAAGTAAGCTAGATTTTTGAATGCGGTTTTTTTATTTATATTATGTACACCCTCAGAAATATTTTTGGAAAAGTGGGCGTGTCACCACCCCCGCCCTTAATTTTTATTTTTTTTTATTTTTTTATCGGTAACAAGTAAGTTCAAATTTGTTAACCCAAATAACAATCATTGACCTTGTTTATCATTAGCAATTAAAAGAAAAGTGGGTGGGTCACCGCCCCAGCAAAAAAAAATAAATGAAAAAAATTTTTTTTTCATATTTTAAAATTTAATATCTACATGAATATATATTTACTAAAATACTGCTTTATACATACAAATAAAGTTATCATATTGGAAAAACATAATTTTGAAGAAATTCATCAGTTAAAGGAACAATAGTTGAAATTAATTGTAATTTTCTTAATTTTCAATTTCTCCATCAAACATAAAAAACGATACGGATAATTCTTCTTCGAATTCCGCAGATGTTTGATTTGGCCTTCCATTTCACATGATAATTTGTCGATTATTGATGCCATTTGATTCGTTCAACTATAATTTAGTTGTGCTCATTAACCAATTTGAATGTGTTTTTTCAAAGTATATTTTTTTTCTGTGGCATTTCTTCCATTTGGTACTTAAATTTCGGCACATAATTTGGCTTTTGTTTTTTAAATAGGATTCATATATTAAAACAATTATTTTTTTACTTAGTTTCCTCTTAAAAAGATCAATAATTGCATTTATTTGGTAATGGCTGCCTTTCTTCTTGCACCATATATCAAACAGCTCCACATTTATAAACTCGAAGTCACCAGCAAAAAATTAATTTGCGCCGATTGTCGCAAATTGTTCACATTGAGACATAATTCCTTTAAATAACAATGAATGGATCTACGACATACAGTTGGAATTACATTAAGCCTCGTTAAGCATCATTGCTAAATTCTTTCGCAAAGTTGATATTTCTTTCCAAGAAATTACGTTTCAACGCATTATCTAATATAACAAAATATAAACAGAACACGCACAAATACAGAATACTAGTACAACCAACACGTAGTATAAATCCGTATAATTGGTATCCATTTTAAATATTGTAAAAAAAATGATTAGACTTTGTGCAATACCAATTTGAAAATAGGCTGCCAAAATGTTAAAATGCTAGCGCACTTACTTTTCGAAAGCAACAGCTGACTTTAACAGCTGTCAGGGCTAACATTTTTCTGTTATTTAACATTTTTGGTACAGAGCTTTACAGTTTGAAGTTTTCTTAAGATGTTAACACCAAAAAGGTAGTAAAATTAATACCTTGATAAAATGACTAAATATTCGATTTTTCGGATTTCGCCCCATAGTGCAATGGAAGCAGCGACAGCAGCAACGAGTATCCCAAAATGGCAACGTGCAACACGGAGGTGTTCTCATTTTATCCCAGTTACTCCCTTTCTTCTCTCCAGAAGTCTCTGGGTGTGTTGCATTTTTACTTAAAATGCTTTTAACCAAAACATTAAGCAGCTGGTGTCACATTACATCACAATGTAGACTAGCTCTAGTTATACTCGCATAGTTGTAACGAGCCACAACAACAACAACAACAACAACATTGGTGGCTAAAAGAGCATCATGAAGCAGCAGCTACAAATTTATGGCTTAAATAAGCTCCTCAACTGGTTAAAATGCAGGCAAGAAGACCTGTAAGACGGCAACCACAACTTCACTTGGAAACTTTTATTTTAAGATTATCTAATGCTAAACAGAATTTATACATTTACCTGAGATCGTATTACAAGCAAACTTCATCTAAAGGGCTCAAGGCAGGTATACAATAAACCAAGACAACTTCATGAAAATATTGAGTGTTTAATTCCATCTAGACTCTAATAATACTCTTAAAGCTACCGAAATCGAAACTCAGCTTAAGTGTTTTGGAAGCTTCATACTTGTAAAGGAAATAACAGATATCTTGAGTGGAAAATGCCTGGCAAATTGTTGGACAATATTTTCTGTAGTTTATCTCATCTAATTATTCAAAGTCTATAAATAAAAAAAAAATGTAACCATTTTAAATAACTCTTACGCTTAGAGGGAAAAATTACAAAGGTCTGAAGTGGAAAATCAATTGACATTTCAATTCTTATTCAATTTATGTCTTTGGCTGATTAGTCAAACATTTAGTTTCATAGATCGAAACAGCAAAAATAAACGGTTTCATACCGTCTTGGATAAAAGGTGTGCCGTTAAATTTATATTCGATATACATATATTTTAATCTTCAATTTAAATCTAAAATAAAACAATCAATTACGTGCAGTAAGGGGAAACAGGGATGCACAAAAATAAATGTTCGCTTAGTATAAATATTCTCTTTGACACAGAGAATCATAATTGGAATCCCATAATTTTAACTCTGGACTTCTTTTGATAAGACCATGCTTTGACTTGGATAGAATGTTGTCCTGGCAATGCGAACTGTTTGCAGAATGTCAATCAAAGCTCGATATGCGTTTGAATTGCCGCATTTGCATTTTGATATCCTTTTATTAATTTGCATTTATTTAGATACCAAATGTTGACATTGATTTTCATTAAACTTCTATTTGATATCGGCTTCAATTTGACTTTTATAACGATGTGAAAACTTTGTTGCTGTTAGGTAAGCAGTTAGATGTGCAATTTCTGACTAAAGGCCAACAATTTCAATTTTACCAGTGTGATATCGTTAACTAATTAAAAATCACTCTCTTTGATTGATTTAGCATACGAGTTTATTAAAATTAGTAAAATTAAGGTGCTTAAATAAATGCACATGTCAAGTACAAATTCTGTTTTGCCAAGGCTCCATTTTGGGTCAGGTCAATCACTCCTGATATAGACTAACTATTACTATTTAATGCCGAGCTGGTATTATGTATATACTCGCTTTTGTTCGCCACGATATGCAATGTTGTGGCAGCAATTGATTGCTTGTTTATTCAAATTAAATTTTGCATAATAAACTAAACGAAAAATTACCTCAACTTTTGTTGTAATGCTTTTGCCAGTCATTCGCTTAGAGCAGCCAAAACTCATTTGCCTTTCAATAATTGATGAAATCGCTCAGAAAATTGCCCATATATGTATACTGCATGCACTTAAAGCTGACTCCTTCACCAGCAACAACAACAACAACGAGAAGAACTTGAAATAGTTTTGCTCACAAATTACATGGCCGTGCGTCGAGGTCTCTTTGGCAATGGACCGGCCACTCCATAAATCACTTTAATACCCGCACTTCATGCTGGGGCCACTGCTCGGAGTAACCTCACAAGGGCCAAGGCCAAGGAAGGAAACTGTTCGCAGGATGCTGTTATTGTTGGTACTTTGCCAATCCCGATCCCACTCCTGAGATACTGGATGCTGTTGTTTACCCATATCGGAATGTCTGGACTGATTTGAAGTTCACTTTGAGCCGTGATTGATATCTTTTAAATACACTCTCTGCAACTCTTTTCGTAATCATGTCACATTTGCTATTTAGAGATGAACTTGCCTCTATTTCTTGAGATCTTTGACAAATCCTAATAATCAGGCGACTGAAGCGGAATTTTCAATGTTGGTAAGTTGTCCGGATTACCATTTGTTTTATGGCTATTACGAATTTTTGACCATATAAACAAGTTCTCTGAATTGCGGGCTCAAAGCTAAACTTTAACTTGAGCCAGATTTGGAGCTCATCCCAACTGATGGTTTGTGTGTGTATGTGTGTGTGTGTGTGTGTCGCAAGGCCGATTAAGTGTGGGCCAACAGTGTGTTGTTCTGGCTGTCCAACTGCAGCAGAATCGTCAGCATGATTAATTGATGAAAATCCCTTTTGCCATGCAGGATAATAAATTACAATACACAGGAGCTGAGCAGACAACACACACATCCGCCAGACGGACAAACGAATGAACGCATGGACACGGACACGGACAGGTAGCATGTGTTCCAAATAGCTAACAGGGAACTCACACACACACACACACACTTTCCAAATACACGCACACACATAGCGACTCATCGTTTTATATGAGGTCGTGATGTGTGCGGTGGCCCTGCATTGAATTAAACTACAGCCAGGACGACGTACGTCGACAAGTCCCCGACAAGGAAGGGGACGACGACACGTTGGCTGTTTCCTAAATTAGCTTAATTTCATTTAAAAGCATACCATGTTGCAGCAACGAATGGCCATGGCCACGCCCCACGCATCAAACAGGCGTTGCACACTGCTCACTTCCCCTTATTATATTTCTTTTATATACATTATTCGTAGAATATATTTAATAGTGCACTCCTCACTGTCTCTAAATGTTTAGAATTCATTAACTTGTTAAACATATTTGCCAGCTTAATTGGGGTACTAAAGCTGTTGACTAAGCTCATGAGCTGGCCAAGGCAGAATAATCAGATCCAAGCCAGACATTGATGAGAGAGCTTCGCATTGCATTGCTCGACAAACAGATGTGAGATTTTACAAATATATGCTATGTATAGGTATAAAACGATATGTAGTACAGACATAGATAATCATTTGCTGGCCCACCTGTGTCAGACTCACAATTAGCCAAGGCATACAAATGCCTACTCGCATGCAGTTCACTTGCTGCATTTGTGTTGCCTCAGTTGTTGCCCCTTAAGTGGGCCAACACGAGGCGTATACGCAACACACACACACACACACACACACACACACACACACACACACACACACACACACACACCCACAAAAATAGCACACTCAGTTTGTGCTTCTGGCATTTCCGTTGGCTGCTTGCTTCCGTTTTAGTTGCTCCTAAAAGTATGCTTTGAGTTTATTATGTGCGCTGACAACCACAGACAGAGACAATAACATACTCGTAGAGAGAGAAGGAGATAGATAGATAGTGAGAGAAAGAATGAGATTAAATGCATATGCAATGACTAATAATAAAGCATTTCCGCCTACAAGTCAGGAATTTTAAAAACTATTTATAACTAGTCTGGACAACTTATTCCCAACATGTTTTTCTACGAGTTCCCTTATGGTCTTTTAGATTTCAAGTAGTTCCAGCTGGATTTACTATCGTTCCTAAACAGATAAGAAGAAAGAAGGAAATAGTGAATTCACTAAACTGACTCCGATCAGAAATTGTTAATTTTATTTATTTGGTTTTTGCTCTAATTGCAGACAAACAACAAATCTTAAAGTAAATTTAAAACTTATTAAAAATATTCAAAATTGGGAAATAGTTTTATAATTTGAGACAGCGCTATTTGAACTGCCGAAATTAAAAGAATTATCTCCTTAAGTCTCAAGCATAAAAGTCTCTGAAGCCTTTGGGTAACGAGCTCAAAGTTTTCAATTTAATACTACATTACAGTACAAAAATAATAAATTCTTACTTCAAGTGTATACCATACATGAGTATGAAACTTGGAAAAAAAAATTTAGTTTTTGTTGTTTCTTCAGTCTTCAAATAAAGGAGAGAAATGTACCTGATATATATTTCATTTTGCATTTCGTAATAAATTTAACTACATATGCATAGATTTTAGAAAATTTATTAAAATTATACTTGTATGTAGAATTGCGATTCGAACTATAGCAGCTGTAAATGGAAATTTATATGTTTTCTTTATATATTTTCATATAATTTTTCTGTAATTCAGAAAATAACTTCACACTCTCACGATCATAAGGATTCGTAAATACGATCAATCCATTTCTGGTTTTTTCCCGATAAATTTTTAGTTTACTTTGGCAGTAGTCACTCTCGCTTACTGCTTGTCGGTTTTCTGCGTCTCTTCCATTCATAAAAAGCAATTGAGCAATATAAACTTATCGCAGTCATTACGTAGCAAACGTATCTTTGAACTTTGAACCCAAATAAAATGCTGAATGTCGTTCGCTTTTATTTTGTCGCATATCAACAAAAGCTTGAGCTTTGGATTCAGATGAGTTAAGCCTTTGTTTCTGCTAAGATCGTGCATGTCGCTTATGAGGTACTAAGAGACTGCTTAATTAAAACAATAATGCACACTAAACGATAGACTAATTAAAGCTCGAGCGACTAAGTGCATAACATTTATGACTTGATTATTGGGTATGTATATACAAGATCTTAAAATTAATTATTATTATAGTAGAGTAGATAAATTTGGAATTTACCTCCCACCGCTTTATAATCGCAACTATAAATTTATCGAAATATAAACAATGCGATACTCAACAATACTTTTTTCAGTTCCATTTCGATCCGCCTCTTTTTAATCTAATTGTTATACTAATGAAAGTTTTTCTATACATTTATCGACCTATAATTATGACCAAAATATATTATCGCCTCATGCGATTCAGTTAAGGTAATCTTTTATTACTAATTATAAAAAAGTAGGAAGCAAACTTGCTTATTAATGACTGTAAACTTATTGAATAATAAACTACAGTAAACTACATAATTTTTTAAGTTCGAGAATTTACTTCACAGCGTGTCATTTCTTACGATTTCACCGGTTCAAAACTATACTTCACCTAAATATAAAATGATTCAAATGATACTCTTTGTACTTAATTTCATTTCTTTCGTCATCTTTTGACTGGTTTCTTACAAATTTGCTGCGAAATAATGTTATGTACCTTAAAATATATTGCATATTCATATATTTAAAAGTCTATTTGCACAGGTCATACTCAAATTACATATAATAAAAAATACACTATAAAAAAGAGTTACAAAGAAATTGTGAAGCATTTTAAAGGAACCGAGTTGCTCTTGAAAAAAAATCCATAATGAAAATTCCGCAAACGCTGCAATCGAATCGAGGTCGTTGATGACGATGTTTGTTGTTGTTGTTGTTGTTGTCATTGTTATTGTTGTAGTTGCTCATGTCTTTGTTGCTATGTTGTTGTTGGTATTTTATACTTTTGAGTGTTATCAGTTTTAAAGCATTCCGACTCTGGTGACACTGTTACTAAACGGACGAACAAATACATCGATAGTGCAATAAGCGTATAAATAAACATTTAAGGCAAACTCCGATAAGATTGACGAACCCTATGTATGTGGATAGCATAACTTATATGTACATTATGTACACTAGGGTGTCCCTTATTTTTTTAAAGTCATTATTTTTAAACGCTTATTTTTAAACACTCGGAAATAAATTGGATTGGCAAATTTAAAAATTATATGGGACAAAAATTGCATCGAAACTTGCATTGCATCAGTGTTAAAACACAGTTTTTTATGTTTCGATGGATGTTTGAATTGGTTATCGTACTCCGATTGAGGTGAACATTTATTTTTGAACAAAACAAAAAATAAAAAATTAAAAAAAAAAAAAAAATTAAGATTTTTTTTGTACCATACAATTTTTAAATTTTCCGATTCAAATTGGCACTGGTTATCATACTCCGATTGAGGTAAAAATTTATTTCCAAGTGCTTTAAGACCAAATGAACAGAACTAGCCTGTTTGCGTTTAAAAATAATAACTTTGAAAAAATAAGGCACACCCTAATGTACACGTACTTAAATATATCGCTATCGAAATCAAGCAACGATCGCAAGAGTCCGAATATCTTTATACTCGCACATGAGTACATTTTAGATATGAGTACTCGACTGATCGACTTATTTTGCAGCAAATCAATTATTTTCCTAGCAGCAAGACAATTCCTGCCCTTTGCCCACTTTCGGCCGCACATGGGATCCACGTAAATGATGTCACACCGACAGTGACTACAAAGGTGTTCGGATTACCGCCACCGAGCCACCGTTGTTGCACAGTGGTTGAACATCGACTCTATCTCAAGTGCCAACCACTTGCTAACGTATCTTTAAATCAAGTACTTTACTAAATAGCGAGATTTAATATATCATTTACTTCAATTGATTGCGAGTATTTGTGCATTACAGGTAATTCAATTTATCTTTCAATGTTAAATCTTTTCCACTTGGCTATAACTTATTAAGAGGGATGATATATTTTAATGCTTGCTAAAACTTATAATTTTTTTGGATAACGTATGAAATACGTTAATGAAATACTTTTTATCTGTCATTGTCAGGGATAAACATGTATTTTCTAATATAAGTTTATAGATATTTTTTATGCAATCATCAGACTTGAACTATTTGATATAATTAGTATTAAAGCTTATATTAATACTTTAATTATTAAAGTTAAATATATGCTAAAACTTATAATTCCAACAGATAACAATTTAAGCATTTGAAACTCATTTCATCTGACATTATCAGAGCTAAAAGATTTTGTTCATCACTTCTACTTTAAGGCACTTAAACATAGAATTCATCACATTTTTCGCAAAACTCAAAATGCTTGCTAATTTCATTAAATAATTTACTTTTTTTTAAGGGTTTTGAAAAGAAGAAACCTAGGTATTTAAACATGCCATACTGGACTTAACTGATTTCAATTCCCTTATTAGATTATTTTCTAGTTAAGCTATTTTTTTGTGTTTTTATAAATTTCTTGACTTTGATGAAGTTTTTGAACACTATTTTATTAGAAACCCCTTAAACTTGTATTTTTATTTAAAAAGAACACATTTTCACGATGAAAAACGTGTGTCTATTTTCTAAAATCGGACAATAATTAGCAAACATTTTCTGAAACAAAATTGCTCAATAAGTTGATATTCGCACCATTATTACCCCATTTCGCCCTCCCCACATATTCCATTTGTAGTTGCGTTGTTAGTAAAGAAGTTAACAAAGGATTATTAATAACTCAGTTAAATTTCACTCGATTTTAATAAACTAAAAAGCATAAGACGTAAAATTACATGCATCGAAACTGCATGCCAAAAGTAAATTGCTTTTGACAAATTTATCTTAAAAGTACGGTAAGGTCGCAAAAATAAGACATAGGATTTTTTAGCTCTATCAACCTCGAAAAACAGTTGTTTTACCGTAATTTAAAATTTCGATGTGCAACACAAAATTTAAGTATGCCACAATGTTACATTTAATTATATCTACAACCTACGCTATGTCGCATCGCAGAAGTTTTTTTGACTGTAACACCATGTTATGCTCATTATTATTCTGTACAAAATAATGTGATAGTCGCGTTGTTTTCTGTTGTGAGTTTACTTATTTTATGTGCACAATCGATCAGCGAATTAGTTTTATAACAATAGAAATACATATTTGTATATTACAAATGTTTTGACAAAATATCGCCTCTCTTTTGCTGATAAGCAGCATTTGGCTATGACCTGATAACAGTGTCAATCTGCCCGTTGCTTGGTTGGACTTGGTTCTCATATGCTGTGTACCACTGTGCGGCGCTGCACTGTCAAGTCGCACTTGCTTTCTGCTCATTCGCTCATTCAAACGCAGCAACGCGCGCTGAACGGGCACGGAGGCCGCAAGAAAAATTAGAAAAAAAGAATAATAAGAAAAAACAATAAGTGATCGCACACTCGACTCGACTTGATTCGAGTGGATTTAATTGGACTCGTCGCGATTCTAAACAGTGGTCATAATGAACAAATACGCTCTGCTGGCTGTCTGCCTATTGGCAGCCCTGGCCACTTTGCTGCTGGAGGTGCGTGCCAGCCCTGCCAATCCGCCCCAGTTCAGCGCCAGTCAGCTGGACAGTGTTTCGTCCCAGTTCCTGCCCCCAGAGTTTCGCAACACAAACGTGAGCATGGGTAAGTTCCGTCCGTAATAATCATAATGTTAACATGACTCATTTGGAACTCAATTATGCAGATGATATCAAGCGCGTGTATCGGGAGAAGTGCAAGAAAGTGACGGGATCAGATAACTCCACGCTGTACAAGGATATCGAGAATGCGGCCGCCGATTTGGGCACCTGTCTGAGTGGACTGGCCAATATGACGGCTCTGCAGGCTGAAATGGATGCAGCTCGTGCGATCGGTGAACTGGACACCGTCTTCAACAAGTATTGCAAGCGTGCCCCAGAGGCCGAGGACTGCATCCGTGCGTTTAAGAACAAGTTGAAGCCCTGCCTGACAGCCGAGGAGCAGCGTCAACAGGCGGTCATGATGCGTCTGGCGGCCTCTTTGCTGGGATTCGCCTGCTCCCGTGGTGGGGATCAGCTTGTGCTATTCGTTGCCGAAAAGGGGCCCGAGTGCCTGGAGGCCAACAAGGAGAGCATCAGTCATTGCTTCAACAAAACATTCCATCAGTATATGCCCAAGGATGGCGAACTGTCCGACATACTGAGCCGACCCGAGTTCCTCTTCTCGCCCACACACTGCGTCGATCTGCAGAGCTTTGAGGGCTGTGTGGTGCATCATTTGGAGCAGTGCTCGGACATCACGCCCGCCAACATTGTCCAGTCGATCTTTCGCTTCGTGAAGAACGAGACCGACTGCCAGGCCTGGATGGATGCCCGTGCCAACGAGCGTCCCATTCTCCTCGCCGCCAAGGGCAACAGCACCGGCGGTGGCGCCTCAACACTTGCCACAACACTCACGGGCACCTTGGCACTCGCCCTGAGCGCCTACGTGCTACGCTATTAGGCAAATCATACTCATAATACATAATAATAAAAATGTCTAAAGTATTCCTTATTCCCATTATACGTACTTCCATTCCCATTCCCATTTTCGTTTTCGTTTTTTTTTTTTAATACTTTTTTTTTGTTCTGCGATAACTAAAGTAGTGATAACATTTCCTGCATATGTATAAGTGTGTATGTATTGTACTTTTATTTTATTTTTTTTTTGTTTTTGCTGAAATATGTGCGGTACTTTGTAATTTAATAACTACTCTATTTATTGCTAATAATAAACAATTGATTACAATACAAATGTTTTCTGAAGTTTTTCTTCAAACCTGACACGATATCTCAAATACTGTATAAGCTGATTAAGTATATTCTTTGATATGAGACTTAATCATACCTTTTAGTTCTTTTATTTTCTCTGAAACTTAAATGTCAATAGAATTGCCATATATAGCGGGGCTTTAACTTTATTTCCTGCACTAGTCACTTGGCTGAGTTGCTTCTTATCTCATTCGCTTTGTTACCAATTTCTTCTTTATTACATATACAAAAGTCCAAAATTCTCAGCGGGTGCCGATGATGATTCAGTCTATTTGTGTGAAGCAATATTGAATTTATGTCGGGTTCGACAAGTGTGAATGACAACCGATAAGGCGGCCCAGTATTAAGAGACGGGCCATTGCACTATGGGACGAAATCCGAAAAATCTAATATTTATGAATAATTTTTAAAATAAGCTAGATTTTTGAATGCGGTTTTTTTATTTATATTATATTGGGCGTGTCACCACCTCCGGCCTTAATTTATTAATTTATTTTTTTTTTTGTATCGGTAACAAGTTCATTATTTTTATTCAAAATAACAATCTTTGACCTTTAACGTTATTAGCAATAAAAAGAAAAAGTACTTGTTAGACAAAGAAAGTTGTATGCCCTTGTGTTGTGAGCATAAAACAAAAATTGGGGGAGGGGAATTTGACACGCCCACTTTTCCCGAAAACCTTTAAGGGTATACATAATACTAGAAAAAAATGCATCAAAAAATTCAAAGTAGTTTTCGAGTTAATAATAAATAGCTCAAAAACTGGTCCAATACCTCATACGACAAGAGAGCAAATCAGCATTGAAAAATGGGGATTCGCAGATTCTTCACATAAGACAAATTGCCTTTAAATTTGAATGAATGGATCTACGACATAGAGTTGGACGTACATTAAGCCTCGTTAGGCATCATTGCTAAATTCTTTCGCGAATTTGATATTTCCTTCCAAGAAATCACCTTTCAAAGCATTATCTAATTTATCAAAATATTAATAGAATACACACAAATACAGAATACTACTACAACCAAGTCCATATAATTGGTATCCATTTTAAATTTTATAAAAAAAAACTGATTAGCCTTTGAGAAATACCAATTTGAAATTAGGCTGCAAAAATATTGCAATGGTAAAGCACTTGCTGTTCGACAGCAACAACTGACTTTAACTGCAGCTGTTAACATTGGTCTGTTGTATAACATTATTAGTACGAAGCTTTATAGTTCGAAGTTATCTTATTTTAACACGAAAAAAAAAATGTATACCTTGATAAGATGACTAAATATTCGATTTTTCGGATTTTGCCCCAAACTGTGTTGAGTCATGAGATTTAACAAATCATTGCATACTTTTGAGCTGAGTATTAAATTCCAATTAGCAATGGCAACTGCTAAAACTTGGTAAAATACAATTATTTACACAGTCAAAAATCTGCATTTTTAAACATAAAAAAATCTGCTTGAAAATATAAAAATATACTTTGTTAAAAACTGTCTTCAACTTAATCTCTAGAGCAATACACCCAGTTGCAATGTGCTGTCTCTGCAGGGTATTTGTCGCATTCCCAATATATGTCTGTATACAGTAATCAAACTACTCAGGTACGAAATGTATATAGTAGCATGATTTTAAAGAGCCATCAGCGACAAGAACAATGGGAAAACACATAATTACGTGTTGAAGAAGATAGATGGGAATTGATTCGCACTTTGACGTTTGGTTGGTTTTGATACGAGTACATTGAATTGCTGTGCTTTGGGTTTTCCATTTTAATAATCTTATAAATAGATTAAGTTAACTATGAAAAAGTGTAAATTGTGGAAACATTTAGAATTTACATTCCATTCTCAACCTTTAATATTCTGTAAAGGAAGCTGAAGAGAATGTCTTTGATTTTCTAATAAATGTCGTGTTCATGATATACGACAAGTATCATATCTAAATGATGTGGTACATTTTAAAATGATCATGTTCTAAATTAGGGAGTTAAATAATGCCCTTCTAATTGCTTTCATTTTTTTTAAAAATTGAAAACTAACAATTTTTTTTAAATTTTTATTTCAAAGTTACGAAATAACAATTATTCTTAATTTTTATTTAAAAGTCAAAAAAAAATAGATAAAATTCAATTTTTAAATAAAAGCTGTAAAATAACTATTATTTCTGATTTTTCGATAAAAATAAGAGTTATTGTTGATTTTTAAAATAAAAGTTACAACTAAGACTTATTCCGTAATAAAGACTTATGTGTAATAAAACATAAGAGTTGTTCCCTATCTTTTATTAAAAGAAATTAAAAAGTAAAAGTTTAAGTGATAATTATTTTGGTATTTTTATGATTCATAGTATATCATAGCATATCTTTTTAGTAACAATTGTTATTTTCTTTGCCAATAATTACTTTATACATATATTACAACAGCAGAATATAGAAGACAAAATGAAATATAATAGAAAAAGCTGGATCCTTAATTTTCGTCCTTGAAGGACATGCGATGCATCATATGAAAGGTCTCGAGTCAAAGATCAAGAATAATGTTCAATTTTGGTAATACACCACTTGGTTCAAAAGATATTGAACTTATCTTTTAGTTTTTAACTTTTAAAATGAAAGTTACGGAATAACTCTTATCTGCAACTTTTATTTTAAAAATCAAAAATAACTCTTATTTGCAACTCGTATTTAAAAAAATCAAAAATAACTCTTATTTATTTGTGTGTCGATTTTAGATTGAGTATTTCAAGGATTAAAGCATATTTTTAAATATGTTGTAAACAATTTATAATAATATTAATAATTTTATTATTAATTTTACACATTAAACTAACAAATTCGTACTATTGTACATAAATAAATAATATTTGTAGACTAACAAAAAAAAAAGGTGAATTTTTTACAAGTTATTTCTAAGTTTTCGACACCTGCGCCTGCGCCTTCACCTGTTGCATCATTTGCTGCTGCTCCTGAGCCTGTTCCGCATCGGATTCGTGGTCCATCAACTCCTCGAGCATTCCCTGGTCCTCAGTCTCCTCACTCTGGCGCTGCACATCGTCGAGATGTATCCAAACTTGCTCCACAGCCGCCCGCAACTCGGAGGCATATTTCCACGCGTTGCGATCCTCCACGAGTTCGGAATTATTGTATTTGTTATCCGGCTCGCGGTAATGTTGCATTTGGGCGATCCGGACGTCTATAGTGCGAGGACTGCAGCCTCCCTTGAGCCACTTTAGGGTGAAGTGATTGTGCAGCGTTTCCGAGTAGCGCGTGTTGTGGAAACACTTTGTGGCACGATTGGGCAGCGAGTAGTTGCGATGCCGCATCGTGTGCTGCAGGACGTAAAGCTCGTCGGCCTCCAGCTGCTCGTGGTTGAGGGCCTCGGGCACCACTTTGGTGAAATAGGTGTTGATGAAGCACTGCGAGACAAATCCATTTGGACAGGTCTGCATGGTCAGGGTCTGATCCGTGTCCAGGATATCCTGCCAGGTGCGTAGGGCGCCCAGTGGCATTATCACCTCATCGATGTCCACATTCAGGAGATAGTCATGCCGATACATGTTCCGATAGAAGCAATCATTGTAGGGTATCAGCTCGTTGAGTCGCTTAGTCAGCCGCCTCTGCTGGATCAGCATGTGCTGATAATGCCGCAGCCTGGGCATGCCATTGGCCATGGTCAAGGGACGCAACTCCAGGTAGCCAGTGCGCTGATAATAATCAAGAACCCGCTGCACCGCCGGATGCACATCGTACATATAGGCATAGATTCGCGATGCCCCAAGCAGACGCTGCAGCTCGAACCACTCGATGAGTCGAGCCGATAGATCAATATACGGAAAGTCGAATCCCTTGACACAGACTCCAAAGCTAAGTTCGGGTCTCGACGTTGTATTGGAACCTGTAGTTGTGATCGTTGTGCTATTGGGCTGATCGTAGTGAATGCGCAGTGAATTTGTCGCATGCTCACAGCTGCTGCTCACCAAGGAGACGGTGCTGGGCATTTTTCCGAGTATATTCGGGGGCATGGGACCGGGCACGGGGCAACTCAATAGATGGGGATAGCTGAGCAGGGGCTTGTAGCCCCAGTTCTTGATCCAGACACTCACATAATTGCTAACCTGCACTGTGATGGGTTTCGTGTGATTCGCGTACCACAACTGGCAGTGGGTGACCGGAAATGCGACGCCAATTTGATTGGCCGTGGCCAGAATCCGGACCACGCCCCTCGCCTTGAGGCCCGTACGCATGTCCAGGTAGGCGGCATACAGTCGAAATGTAACATTGGCATTGTTAAACGTCTGCCAGTAAATGTTATGCAGCTGCAGATCCAACGGATCCGGATATCGGGCACAATTTTTGTTCGTGGCATACTTTTTGGGCTTGGCATAGCGATACCAGAAGCCATAATCCACCTCGGGCAGCTCGTTCTCCAGCTGCCTCACCAGCTCCTCATCCACGGGCTCCTCCACGGTTCGCACTGGCGGCGGCGTCGCCTTCCCCACCTGCGGTTGACTCTCCGTCCTTAGCAGCTGCTCAAACTCCAGTTGCTGCTTTAAATCATTTAGCTCCAGCTCCCGGAGACTCAACTCCGAGTTGCGCAGTGAACTGAGCAGCAACAGAAACGCAAACATCACCAGCAACGCCAGCAGCGTCAGCTTGACGAAGCTACCTCTACCTCTCGTTGACATTGCGACCGAACTAATCGCTCCAATCATGCTGCTAGGAACCCACCGACGAGCTGGGATCCGCAAGCCTTATCTACATATACATACATATTCACACACCTTCTTACTGAGTTACTCAGTTACATATGTATGTATATTTATGCATATGTATTTACTCTGTGTCTGTGTGATTATGTATGTCAATGGCGGCACCGTCTCCACCGTCTAGCACATATGTAGTTGGCCCTAACTTTTATCAGAGTTATTGTTACTGCCATTCATTAGTTGGCTAATTAGACTGTTCGATCAGAAATCATTTACACTTAGAAAAAAAAATCAAAAAACCCTAACCGAAACCGTAACCTTTATCCGGTAAACCGATAAACTGAAATCGTAACCGAAAAGAAAATTACATTTGACCGAAACCCTTAAACCGAAACTTTGTAAACCGAAATAACAGTTTAGTAACCGTTTATAGGGGTTAATTTCGGTTCCTTATACATCCATAAAATAATTATTTTTGATTTTTTATTTTAATTTTATTATGTTTAACGTTGAATTTTTATTTGTGGTATTCATAATCGAATTTTCATAGCACAGAATAAGCGCAAATAAAAAAAAATTCTTTAATTAAATATTAAAATTGTTAAAATGTAACTAAACTACATCAAACTGAAGAATATGTGAATGAAATTTGGAAATGAAACATTAAGAAGGTAATACCTTTTTAAATTTTTAATACAATTATATTTTTGCAAACAAATTTTTTAGTGTGAAACTAAACCATACCGGTATTTCAAAACCGAAACATATAAAAACCGGTTCACCGTTACGAAACCTTTATTCAAAGATTTTGCGTAACCGATTACCGAAATGCGCACATAACCAAAACCGTAACTGAAACCGATATCCATTTCTGTTTTAATCCCTGGTTCTCAGGATCATGACATGTAGACAACAACAAAAAATAGTAGACAATCAAAGTAAAAAAAATTATATATTTACATAAATGAATGTAATATGTACATAGATATAAACGATCAAGGTTTTATCTCTTAGAATTATCTATATAGATTTATCTTTAAAACTTAACTTAAAATGAGCTTTTTCAAAATGAAAACCGAAAAAAAAATTTACAATTTTCAGCATAAGTTATTATCAACATCAAAACACTTAAGTTGTCTTATCTGCTTAAAATAAATCCAATGTGTCCGATAAACTTCAGATCAAGCAGATTTATTTCCTACTTACAATAAATCAATAATGTTTTATAATAGATAAGCGCTTTTCAGAACTTCATTTTAAATTAAAAAATAGCTTGTCTCATCATTATATTTTCAATTTAAAGTTTTTCATATTAAAAAACACTCCAATGTTGTCAATAATCACTTAAAGTGAGCTATTTTAAACATTGCATAAGGATTACTGTATAAATGTTAACATTCAACTAACATCAGAAGATATCAACTTATTGATCGATTGAAAAATTGAAACATTTTAGGCTTTCTTTAAGTAGCCTAATCTGTATCCCAGTTTTTCTCAGTGTGGTTGTACACCGCGTACATTCCAATCAGAATAACTTCATATCTTCGTTTAAAATGACTAAAGCTAATATTTATTTTAAGTGTTTTGCGTTTTATTCATTGGCATTATCAATTGGACGATCATTAAAACGGAATAAAAATATCTCTTTAGTTGTCTTATACGCTGCTTATCAATTTTATGGTCACATATAATAATAAATATGCCATTTAAATACAATAATCAATCGATAGTTGAACGTTGGGCTAAACAATAGGTGCGGGAAATTTCTTTATCTAGCTTAGCTTAGCGTTTCCCAACATGTAATAAATAATGCAAAGACTTTTATCAAACCAATCGATAAAAATACTTTTCCATTGCTGATTAATCATTACGGAAAACTCAGGTTACTTGCACTTTAAATGTGTCCAAACAAAACAATAACTCATTTGATTTAAAAAAAATATTCCAATAAACTCATTTTATTGATAAAAAAAAGTAGTCAGAAAATTATAAGATAGCCAATGATATTTGATTTTTGAAACTATATTTGAAATGAAGTGCTTAAATATTTTATATGTATAATCTGAGCTAGCTTTGTAAATGAAGCTACCCCATCTTGTCCAGTAGCCTTAGAAATGGCTAATTGTTGTTCTTCTAATTAATAGATCAATTATGTATAAGTACTGTGGGCGTGGTCAGTGCACTCTGGACATGGCATTGCTTTTAAATGATATGTGGAACAAGCTATTATTGTTGATAGCTTGCAGTTGAACTTGGAGGCTTTGAAGTGTTTTGGCGCTGTTGGAATTGTTTAAACAACAGTTGATTGCAAGTGACATACTCTCGTGCTCTACCCAATATTGTGATAATATAATTACATCGAATTGAAAGAGTAATAATTTAAATCAACTACCACAATAAATTGAAAGTTGAGCATTGATAATGCCCATTGATAGCTTTAATATCACTAGTTTACAAAATTAAAATTTTTTTTTGCAAAGCGAATGAAAGTAATTTTTTTCTTATGGACTTTGGCCCGCTAAACACGAAAATGACAGTTAAAATTTTTTGTATGGAAGCGTTTTCGAAATATTCAAATTTTCGAGGTTACTTTTGATTATAATTTCATTTCTACTTATCCGATTTAGCCAAGCAAGCACTTAAATTAAAGGTAATTAAATTTGTACCATACAGTATTAAGATGCTGCACTTCAGGTGCTAGCGATTTAAATAAGTTCTAAAATTGACGTTTTTTGTGACTTTTTGAGTTCGAAATTTAACATATCGTCCTGGAAGAAATAGAAATTGCAAAGATAAAGGTTCTAAAGGTTTAACCTAAAGCTGATATTCTTCCAACGAGAAATTGATGTTGTATATGCAAATCCATGGATAAATCGCGGAATAATACGCTTTTCAGTGATAGAATTGTAATCATATTTTTAACGATTTTCAAGAAGGTTTCGTATGACAGCTATTTGATTTATTACTTCGCCATTTATTCATGGATTTGCATGAACAACATCTCTTTTTCGTTGGAAGAGTATCAGCTTTACGTTAAACCTTTAGAAAAAATTTTATCTTTGTGACTTCTATTTTTTTTCCAGTACGATATGTAAGCTTTCGAACTCAAAAAATAACAAAAAAAACGACCATTTTCAAAATTAATTTAAGTGCTTGCTTGGCTAAATCGGATAAGTAGAAATGAAAATTTAATCAAAAGTGTTGGTAAAACCTCAAAAATTCGAAAAAATTTGAATATTTCGAAAACGGTTCCATAAAAAAAATGTTAAGTGGCATTTTCGTCTTTAGCGGGCCAAAGTCCGTAAGAAAAAAGTACTTAGATTAACTTTGCATTTTGGCTGTAAACTAGTATACGAGGGTGGGCTGATAAATAGTCGGCCTACCAAAAAAAACACGGTTTTTTTTTTATTTTTCTTTTTTATTTTTCAACATAATCTCCTTTTAGACGTATGCACTTAGTCCAACGGTCCTCCAATTTTTTTATACCTTCCATAAAATATGACTGGTCCAGGTCCTCAAAATAGGCGTTTGTTTCACAGATCACATGTTCATTCGACTGAAATTTCTTTCCACCAAGCCATTTCTTTAAGTTTGGAAATAGATAATAGTCACATGGTGCTAAATCTGGAGAATAGGGGGGATGTGGAAGAATTTCATAGTGTAGTTCACACAATTTCATCATGGCAACAACGCTCTTGTGAGCCGGAGCGTTGTCCTGGTGAAACAGAACTTTTTTCTTCGCCATGTGCGGCCTTTTTTTCTTTAGTTCTGAATCGAACTGTCCCAAAAGGTTAGAATAGTATTCTCCATTAATTTTTCTGCCTTTTTCTAGATAATCCACATGAATTACGCCTCGGGCATCCCAGAAAACCGTTGCCATTACCTTGTTGGCCGACAAACCAATCTTTGCCTTTTTCGGCGCCGTTTCTCCGGTTGAAATCCACTGCTTTGACTGTTCCTTGCTTTCTGGTGTATGGTGATGTATCCAAGTTTCGTCGACAGTCACAAAACGACGCAAAAATTCATTCTTATTTGCGTTTAACAATGCCAAACTCTCCTTCGAAATGACCAAGCGGTTGCGTTTGTGTTCCGCTGTGAGCAATCGCGGCACCCACCTTGACGAAAGCTTACTCATATTTAAATATTCGTGTAAGACGTTTCCAACATGTTCACGAGAAATGTTTAGGGCCTTAGCAATCTCTCTCAGCTTTATTCGGCGATCATCCAATATCATTCCGTGGACTTTATCTACCATTTCTGGGGTTGTTACCTCTCTGGGACGTCCCGGACGGTCCTCGTCAAAAATGCTTGTCCGCCCGCGCCTATACTCAGCAGTCCAATATTTAATGGTCGAAATCGATGGAGCTGATTCCCCATAAACTTCGATTAACTCATTTTTTATTTCATCGTTGGATTTCTTTTTTAAAAATAGAAATCTAATGACAGCAGGATATTCTATTTTACTCATTTTGGGGACAATGCAAAAGTGACCATGCTAAAACTCCCGCCAAAATTACCAGTGTTGAGAAAAACGCCTAAAACTTTTTCAGCAATCAGCCGATAGAAAACACTAATCGAATAAAATATTTATGGGTTGTTTAAGATGTTTTTTTTGGTAAGGCCGATTACTTATCAGCCCGCCCTCGTATTTGGTAAATGCCTAAACAATATGTTGATAAGTTTAAACTATTTTCCGCTCTCTCTGTCTATATATCTCTCATTCTCTTTCTTTATTTAACTTTCTCTTCGCTTTCCCTGCCATTTCCGTGCACCTTTTATTTACCTTGCTTTTATAACGTATATTTTAACTTTGTGTTTTGTTCCGACACCCACGTACTAACAAAGTACAATTTTAAAACATAATCTCTGTAAAAATTGCTTCCTTAAACTATAAAAGATACATTTAACTGGACCAGAATCCGGATTAGAGTGTTACCCGTGAGTCTCTGCTATACATATAAAAATGTGCTCTAACCTAAAGGTAACAAAAATTTGTTTCCCTTTCTAAAATAAAAAAGTGTATATATGTTATAAATGACTTATGTAATTTAGAGCTGTCATAAGTGAATAATTAAAGTTTATTTATATAACAATTTAAATGCCTAAAATCAGATGTGGTAAAAAATTCCATTGAAACTGTTAACTTTTGCAAACAGGGTATCTTCTAGGTGCGCCAACTCATCTAGCACATTATTACTTATTCCACTCTTTGTGTCGCTTCATATTATTATAACTTTGCGCTGCCCTATTTTTGCAAGTAATTTAAAAATAATTTGATGTTGTTGCTGCTCGGTGGGGTTGAGTTGGGCTTAAGCTTGCGTTTGTGCTGGCTTCGGACTCGGGTTTGGGACTTGAGTGTTTGTCAGGTCCGAAGTTTGCTTTATTGACATTGTCACCAGGGCTTGTGACAATGAGACTGCACACCTGCAGGACGACCACGGGGATAAGAGCGACGCCAAGGACGCCAACGAGAGGATAGTAAAATTGTGAAACAACTTTTTAATGAGAAACATTTTTTGCACATTCCGCTGCCAGGTTATGGGGTTGTCGGGAGTAGAGGGAAGAGAGAGAAGAGAGTAGAGAGAACAGGGAAAAATGCGTACTGGTAAATTGTTGTCGCTTCTAGGGTTGCCGCCACTGATGATGATGATGGTCAGGTTAAGTCATCTAAAGCAAAGACGCAAGAAACTCCACCAACTTGTCATTTTTAAATGGTGCGGTAATCGCTTGAGTGCCCATAAACGTTCTTATTTAGCATATTAAACTGCATCTTTTATGTTTCGTATCATATAATATCTATATCAGAAATCTGTTTAGAATATCACATTAAAATGCTAGTCACAAGCACATTTTTAGCACAATTTTTGGATCATCTAACAATTATTATTTATCATAAATTTTGCCATAATTATCGAAAGTGGAACCCAGAACAGCACACCACATCGTATGCTCGGTTGTGAATGTCGGAATGGCCTTCGGGTAGTAAATGATAATAGTTGCAGATATGAGTACTCGTATTTCAAGAGTCATTTCGGTGGTAATCGCTTATCATATTTAATTATTTTTTGATATGCTCGTAATCTGAAGAGCAACTTAAGAAATCATACCATTTTTAATATATTTGGTTGTACTTTGATAAAGTAAAATCTTTGAAAATTTCTATTTTGTTTATGAATTTGTTAAACAAATTCGACGAACTAACAAGACATTCGTACAGTTTTATAGTTCAATACAAGAACTAGCACTTTGAAATTGATTTGAATTAGAGTCGAACTTCCTTAACTCGAATCACCATTATCTAAAGAAATGGTTCGAGTTACAGAGATATTGGACTTATGAAGTTCTTGTTCCTAAGTTTATTAATTTTACTCGATTTATGGAAGTTTCACTGTATTTTTATTTTTGAATAATATTACTCAAGCACTAATAAAGGTAGGTTCTGGCAAATTAAGCTTTGAAATATCTATATTGGCAGTAAACATTAGATTAAAGACGCGACATCTATCTTTTATAAATTTTCCAATTTAATTATTAACTTGTTTTTACAATCACATTTAAAGCAAATTAACACGAAAATAAATAAATAAAATTCGTGATATTAATTTCTTGAAACTAATTAGAAGTTTAGTTGGATTTTCAACTTTGACAGTCGGTGTTATTTATAACTTGGAAGACCCTAAGCACCCTGAGATTCTGCAATGGGGGTAAGGGGAATAAAAGATGCACTTGTTGCCGACTGATGAGCAGCAGCTTCCCATTAGCAACAGCCACAATCGATTTTAGAGTCATGCAAAGTGCTCTCAACAACAACAACAACAATAGCAACAATAACAACAATTTCAAGTTGCCAGCGAGCGGATAAAGTTTTTTTTGTGCCAAACGATTGACGTGGCCCATTGCCACGCCCATGACTCAGTCGTCTATGGGCAACAGTCGGGGCTACAATTAACTATGAAAATTTTACGCCGCACTGTAAAACTGCAAACTTTTTGCCTTAATTGCCCAGAAAAGTAACACAAATGAAACGCATCGACGCTTAATTACTTTTGCTAAATGGCACGGACGTTGCCGTCGACTGCGTTAGGTAAACACTGGGCGAGTGAGTGAGCAAGGACGCTTTTCTCCATTCTCTCCTCTCGCTCTCTCTCCATTCGCCCGCCCTTTCCACTTGCGTACATCCTTTTCTGGCTCTGCTCTGCTCTGCTCTGTTCTGTTTTGGCCGAGTCCAAGGGCCAACTTTGCTGCATGCGGGCGTTAAAGGTAGCGAGAGAGTTTGGGCTTGTGGCACGCTTTGAAATTGCAGCATGGCAATTTACTGCATTCACTATATAGCATAGTATTGGCTTAGGCTTCTTCTTTTTATACACTTTGGCCATGAATGTTTAAGAGTTCACACAGAACTTAGAATGACAGGCAATCATATTTGATTTTTTTATGCTTTGGATTGCCTCTTTAATATGTTGCATGCCATTTCCATAGAGATATTTTGCCACCTTTCCATTTATTTAAATGCCATTTAGCAGAACATCACAAAGATTTTGATAACAAGCTTGAATTTATTCAGCTCAAATCGTTTCATTTTTTAATATTTTTTTCTTACCTATTAAAACGGTTTGATAACAAATTTGACATTTATAAAATTTTAGTTATACTACTTAATTTATACATATCTTGAAGTTAATATAATTTTAATTTTCATTATTTTATAAAAATTTAAAAAAAATACTATGTTTTAAGAAGGTCAAATTTAAGAATGTTTTAAAATGTTGAAGTGTGTAGAAAAGTTTCTTTTGTCCTTATTTGAAGAAAAGTTGCATTAAAAAAATGCAAAGTTTTAAAAGTTTATGTTTTAATTCTGATGGGGTTCAACTTAAAAAATTAGAGAGACAGAAAAAGCGAGATATGCCATAGATAATAAGAGCACTGACAATTCGTTGGGAAAAAGTGTGAAAAGTGAGTTCTTTATTTCAGTGTGGACTCGAGACTGATTGCTGCCAGCATGTGAGAGGGCTCCAGCACGATTTGACTTTTGTCGACGTCACAATTTGAGAAGTTAGCCCAGCTTGCCAGGCAGTGGCAGTTTTGGCTGGCAAACTTGGCCGAAAACTTGTCTGCCACTTGGGTGCAAGTTTTTGATTAAAAGCCTGCTGCAAAACACTATGCACGCAGTGCGGCAAACTTTTCTAGCATTCACTCGCATTCAGAGAAATTGTTAATTGAATGCATGCTGCGCAATGTTTGCCTTTTACTGAAATGAGGTGGCCATCTGCTGACTGGTTGCTGCCAACTGGTAACAGTTCAAATCAGTGCAAAAAAGGAAGACACTCAGTCTGATCCATTTGATATTCGAATATGTAAGTTCAGTGGGTCGACGATAAACCAATCTCAACAGTCGACAGTGCTTTAAAACGCTAAAAATGTTAAGATCAAATAATTAATCAACTGTATACCAAGGGCGCAGACCACATAAGTTTTCGGTTTGCGAACCGATTTATGTGCCCACTGAACCTTAGATTATGCTTTTAATTAAATACAAAAAAAAAAAACAATTTTTGTTTATTTTCCTTGATATTGCAAATCTAATTATTTGTTTAAAAAAAGAAAGAAATTGAAAATTTGTGTATACATAAATTATTACTGAAAAATCATTTAATTTATGTAGTTACCTGTTTACTTTTCCGAATATTTTATTTAACAAAGTGATTTGATTCTGATATAAATGCGTGGACTTATTAATTTCAATGCTTTAGTTCATGATTCGGTTCTCAGCCCTTTTAGCCTTGCTATATATGCTTATGATATTGATCTAGTCTAGCCTTATTGCAGTTGAAGTTAATTTAAAGGTGTGCAAAATATTCTTGTATTTTATTCAATATATCGATTTTAAAACACAATAAATTATAGTCCAAAGTAATCAATTGGCTTTTAGTTGCCTTTTCATGGTCAGTACAGAAAATAAATCTGTACATATGTGGGAATACAGGACATCTGTCTTTCTGCATTCGTCTTGACGTTTATTATTCAGTATTTATTATTCAATATGGGCATTATCACAGAAATGTCAACCGAGGCCAAAAACGTAAAATTGATCAAAAATCCATATCTTGTGAAAGTTTCTTCCATAAATGTATTCCAGTTATTTATTTTAGCAACATAAGTACGCTAGACCAAATTCGATAGGATGAACATATACATAGATTCTACATTGGAGTAAATTCATTTTTTCTATATTTTTACAGATATTTCTTAAAAATTGAGTTGCAAAATGGACCATTTGTATTTTTACGATTACATTAAGTAAGATAGTAATATTGTAGCATAAGCCATTTTAATACATATAAATATAATGAAAGTCTAATTTAAAACAAATGTCTAAGCTGTTTTCGATATAAAATTTAAAAAAAGAGAGAAAGAAGCAACATAAATATAGTCCCTGTCATATTTATAAAATCACCTTATAAATTGGAATAAATCGAAAACTACTGTCTGCAGCGGAGTACAATGTATAGAGAAAATGAAGAGCAAGAAGAAACGAAAAGAATGCATGTATAGTTAGTTCACACCAATGTAACGGTACTTAACAAAGAGCACCTTATTAAACTCGTAGTGCTGCATATTTATAAATTTACAATTTCACAAAAAATATTTTGATGCAAAAAAATTCTTGGAACAATTCTAAGAGTAACTGCAAAAGAAAATTTTCAAAAATATTTTTGCTAGTATTTTTTATATTTTTTTGAAAGCTGCAAAAAATGACAATTTCAACCCATTTTACCTCATTTTCATGCAAAAAGTGCCTTTTTTGCAGTTACCGAAATCAGTCGCGTGCGAATGTCTCGGTTTTTTGCAATTATCTTCAAAACAAACAATATTCCAAAATCATCTTTAGCACCTATTATAGTGCTAATCACGACCTATAAGTTTTCCCTTATGTCACAAAAAAATAATGTTTTGGCAAATCTTTTATTTTACTTTGAATGCGTACGAATGCAAGGTTGCTCTAAAGTTACCCACTCATCATCTGGTAAAATAATATCCTATAAAAAAACGAGGTAAAAGTTTAGTGACGAAAACATTTTTATGCCCCAAAATTTCTGATATCCAATTTTGTGACGAATAATATAAAGTTTTACATATAAATTACTTTGAAAAAATTTTGGCACTCGGCCCATTGCGCTAAAATGTCGCAATTTTTCATACCAAATAAAACTCACCCATAGAAAATTTTCAATTTAAAAAAGTCAATAGTCCTAGATTAAAAAAAAAAATGTGTTGATGCAGAAAAATTCATTAAACAAATTTTTTCTAAAATCTCTTTGCTGGTATTTTTTATGATTTTTTAAAAATTGCTAAAAATGACTATATTCTATGGGTACTTAATGGGCTAAAGAAATTTTCGTATCATTCGAACGAGATTTAAGTGAATAAAAGATTAATATAAGAAAGAAAAGATATAAGTGGTTCACTGTATTTACAAAAATTCGGCAGAATTCATCATTACATATTAGCTGGCATATTCCGTTGGCTGACAATTGTTGTACATCACTGCGGACGGCAGTCCGCGCTAGTGACGAAAGCAGCACGAAGGGTGCGAAGGCGACTAGCATATATACACAGGAAGAAGGGAAAATTCGCTATGACTGTCCGATCGGGTCGAGTTATATACCGATCGCAAGGTATTAACTTAACCTACAAATGTGCATACTAAGACTTTTAGAAACTCACCTGGTTCGTGAGATAAACAGGTGTAAGTGGGAGGGGAAAAATTTAAATTATTGGAGCTAATGGGGCCGTTGGAGCCTTTTTGATTTTTATTTTAATTTTTTACTATTCTAATCAAAAATACGCGTCGAATGACACCTTGATCATCAAAATCCGATCACTGGTTCAGAAGATAATTAATTTTGAAATTTTTGGTGCACCTTTCAAAACGAGATGAAAAGTCAGTCTGTTTGTTTGTTTGTTTGTCTGTTTGTCTGTTTGTCTGTTTGTCTGTTTGTCTGTTTGTTTGGATCAAATCGTAAATTTAGCTTAAAAGTTTGAATGAGGACTTGTTCCCGATCAAAAATCTAGAAACGTTTGTTCTACGACTTTTTCGAAAAAAGCTAGTTTAGCGGGAAATCGCTAAAAACCGTTAAAATTAAAACCCCTATAGCATCCAAACGATATGAGCTACAGACGTGATCTATGTATCGTTGGAAAGGTGTTTTGAAGGGCTTTTAGGCAAACCTTCAAACTTTTTTTCTAAAGTGCATAGGTAAAAATCAACAGGTGAAATAAGATATTTTGTCCCAGATTTTGGCGGTTTTTGAGAAAACGCTGCCTACGATTTTTTTTAATTTGCAATATGTTTGAGCTTGTAAAATTTCGCGTTTTTTGATATATCATTCATAAATTTATGTTGATTGGTTTGGAAGATATAACCTATTAACTGAATATATACGTTTTACTTTGAATTGAAATAGGACAGCAGCAGCAATTACATTTGACTAACAGTCCAGTAACAATGAAATCTATAATTAGACAGTCGTTCTTAATGATCGCCAGCGGCGCAAAGTGTAGAGCGTCCGATTTTTTCATGAATTCTCAGCTCGGGTTTCGGGTTCAAATCCTGGCACAAACAAAACTTTTTTTTTTTTTTAATGTTTAAATGCAATTAATTTGAAACGTTTGTTCTACGACTTTTTCGAAAAAAGCTAGTTCAGCGGGAAATCGCTAAAAACCGTTAAAATTAAAACCCCTATAGCATCCAAACGATATGAGCTACAGACGTGATCTATGTATCGTTGGAAAGGTATTTTGAAGGGCTTTTAGGCAAACCTTCAAACTTTGTTCTAAAGTGCATAGGTAAAAATCAATAGGTCAAATAAGATATTTTGTCCCAGATTTTGGCGGTTTTTGAGAAAACGACGCTAACGATTTTTTTTAGCTTTCAATATGTTGTAGTGTGTAAAATTTCCCGTTTTTTGATATATGACACAAAATTTTACCGATGGGTTTGGAAGATATTACTTATTAACTGAATATACTTTTTACCTTTACACTACTGCATGTACATATGCAGTATGTTAATGTACATGTAAATCGCCAAAAGCCACAGCATCCAAACAATAGAAGCTACAGATGTGATCTATATATCGTTGGAAATGTATTTTGAAGGGCTTTAAGCCTAGCTGTAAACTTTTTTGCATAAAACACAGGTAAAAAGCTTCAGGTGAAATAAGGTTTTTTTTCCCCACATTTCGGCGATTTAAGAAAAATCTACGTTTCAAATAAGTTTTAAATACAGTTGAACTTTCCTAACTCGAACTTATCTAACTCGAATTTCTCTGTAACTCGAATTAAATGAGTGGCAGTAAAATTAATAATCTTAGGAAAAAGAACTCTATAACTCGAATATTTCCCTAACTCGAACCTTTTCTTTGGATAATGGTGATTCGAGTTAGGGAAGTTCGACTGTATGTTATTTGTTGTAGCAATTCAATTTCGCGTTTTTGACTATAACACATAGCCGTCAAATTTCGTTTGGGCAAGATATTACCTGTTAACTGAATATACCTTTTACCTTTACACTTCTGCATGTACATATGCAGTAGCATGCATACAGCAGCAGCAAAGTGTCATAGCAGCCAGAGTTTGAGAGTGCTACTAGCTTTTGCGCTTGGCATGTGTGTTTTAAGGGAACCAGTGTTGGCAGACAGTTTGTTTTAGCTTGTACAAAAAATAAACAAAGTTGATAGAATGAAATTTCAAAATTTCTGATATCTTATTCAAAAATTTCTGATATCTTATAAAAAAAACCTCTTTACGAGGTAAAAGTCTAGTGACGAAAACAGTTATATGCCCCAAAATTTCTGATATCCAATTTTGTGACGAATAATATTAAGTTTGACATAAAACTTATTTTAAAAAAAATTTTTGCATTCGGCACTGCGCAAAACATTGAGTTTTATTTGGTATGAAGAATTGAGACATTTTGGCGCAATGTGCCGAGTGCCAAAATTTTTTTTAAAATAAGTTTTATGTCAAACTTAATATTATTCGTCACAAAATTGGATATCAGAAATTTTGGGGCATATAACTGTTTTCGTCACTAGACTTTTACCTCGTAAAGAGGTTTTTTTTATAAGATATGAAATTTAGAGCAATGTCCCAAATCAAACTGGAAGACACCAGAAAAGACGCTTTCCCTTAAAAATTTGATTTTTGAAACAAATGATAATTTCGCAATGTTCATTGTCCATTGTTGGGAAAGATAGAGCGTCAATAAAGTTGCTGCAACTTACAGCCTGTTGCAAGTTGCACTTAAAAAGCTTCAGCTTCACTTTTCACCTATGTATGGTTGTGAAAAGGAAGACCTTAGAAGACGCACTAAAGCTTTAAAAGGCATTCATGTGCAGCTGACACCGCCCCCAAGTCCGAGTTCTAACTGGGCGTGGCACCTTTTCACTTGAATGAAGTGCAAGCCAAAAAGGATAAGCCCGAAAATGAAAGCAAAGCAAAAGCAGCTGCAGATTTTCTATAAAAGCCGAGGCTAACGAGATTTGATGAATTGCAAGTCTTTGTAAATGGAAACTGAAAGAAAACTGTGCGTGAAGAGCGTCTTACCCCTTACCTTCGACCCGCACTAAATCCCTAAAGAAAAAACCCCATTAAGTGGTTAAAGCCAAATAAAAATAAAAATAAAAAGAAGATGAAGATGAAGATGAAGAAAATTGTAGTGCGCACAAGCAACATCAAGAAAGAATGCAGTTGACATAAAAGGCGCCCAAAGAACTAAGGCCAACTCCCAAGCCAATAACAGCTCCAGCACAGAAAAACTGACTGACTCACTGACTGACTGACTGACTGTCAGCCAGGCCAACTGACAGATGTACAGATAACTGGAGACGGCAAAAGCGCGTGGAGCTGAGATGAGGACAAAGCATCTTGACGAATTACTTGGCAGCTGTTGGGCCAAGTTGCACTCAAAACGGCTGCAAGGAAATTTAATTCGACCAACATTTTCATGTTGCTGAAGCGGATTTATGACTGGCTTCCTGCCAGGTGCAACACAATATTGTCTGTGAGTTATTGTCAAAGTTAAAAGTCTTCGAGATGGGTTATAGTAGTAAGTTTTGTTTTCCATTACGTTTTAACAATTGAATCTGTATATCAATTAACTTAATGAAACAAAATGCACTTAATTTAGTAAGTTAGAGAAAAGGACATTTTATTTAAATATAGAATTTGTCATTCAAGAGTTTAATTAACAAAACTGTTCATCAGATATCTATTGTCACAAAAAGTTGGTTCATTATCGGCAGTAATTTGTTGGAAAACAACTGTTATTCTTTATTCAATGTTAAGCTGTAACTTTATTAATATTTAAAACGTTTTTTATGTTGCGTTTAGTATAGCAAAATTTAAATGCTTAGATCTTAAGATCAGGGACCGCAAAAATATATTATTGAAATTTTTTCACATAAAAAATCAATGACTACATATACAAAACAAAATTATGGTAATGATTAAATTTGAGCGAAAAAATAAAACTCACAAATAATCATAATCTATGATTTTTTTTTCGCTCAAAATAAAACTCACTTTAAATTCATGGCTTTTGTGCAGGATTTTCAACCAGTCTTTTTGCATATCCATTTAAAATAAACCCAGGGGACCCATAAAACACAAAAAAATCTTTGAAATGATTACGCAATCTTTTTTAAAAATGAGTTTTATTTTGAGCGAAAAAATAAAAATCACAAATAATGATTACTTGTAGGTTTTATTTTTTCGATCAAGGTTAATCATTATCATTAAAGAAAATTCTTAAAAATCTTTAAATAATCCTTACTATGTAATTTGTACAATATAACTCATAATTATTACGATTCCTGCTTAAAACAAAATAAGAGTCAAATATTTGTTTTAAACTATCATATGGTTCAACTGATTCTCTATTATATCTTGTAAACTTGAAACCATTTTTAGTTTTTAAAATTGGATTTTTAATTTTGAATGCTGAATAAACTAAATTAAAATAAATAAATGTTCATGTTAATACGTTCATTTTGTTTTAATTTGTGATAGATGTTGGTGCTTTTGCAATAACAAATGAAAGTAAACAGGCGACTTATCAAAGTAGACGAAAAACGACGGAAAACAATACAAGCAACAGTTCCTTGATTTTAAAGCCAGTTTTACATGTACATATTTCACAAATGCCAGATTCGTGTACAGTATATATTTTTAGCATATTTGTTAATTCGATCAAAATTCAAACTGAAATGCACAGCTAACAATAACCAGCAGACAAAAGAGACGCAGAGACAGAGACAGAGACAGAAAGAGAGAGAGAGAGTGAAGCAGAGAAGGAAGATGGAAAGCCTATCGATGTCAGCTCTGGGCATGGCGATACTTCTGCACTCGGTGATGGGTGTCTCGTACTACTTTCTGTTGGCCCGATGCTCGCCGGCCCCGTTGCTGGGCAGTTGGCTGTTCGTTGCCTGCATCGGGGCCGTGTTGCAGGCGGTGCACATATTTCCACAGTGGTGCCGCAACTGTTCGGCATTGTTCCGACTGACAGTGGAGACGGCTGTCTGCTGCATAACACTGGATCTGATGCTGACCAAGTTGTGGTGCCGGATCGAGGCGTTGTGCCACTGTGCCATCATTGGAATTCTGCAGCATCTTGTCACCGATGATCGCACGTTTGCCTCCTGCGAGTATTGGATGTTGGGTCTAACCACCAGCATCATTGGCTGCTGTCTGCTCTGGTTCACACTCTGGGCCACCGCATTGCCCAACAAGCTGCATCTCGGCTTCAACAATTGGCAGCGAAATGTTAAGCGGTCAGTTGGACAAAACATTTGCCATATGGCTTTTGGCTCGGCAGAACTACAGGACAACAACTCCCCACAGCTAGAGGAAAGTCAGGTGAGCTTCACTAGCTGAGGACAGTAGACTGGACACTGGACACTGAGCACTGGATAACTGGATAACTGGACAACTGGACAACTGGACAACGTTACGGACATAGCTGCGAATTTGACAGACATTTATATAATCAATCAACCATTGCACACTGCGGCGAAATCCAAATCCAGCTCAACTTTTTTAAAATTTCCCCATTTTCGTTCATCAAGATCTCTTCTGGTTCCTTTTTAAATTATTGGCTGTAAAATCTAAAATTTGGCGATGCATTCCTTTACTGATCGGATATCTTGGAACAAAATATAATGTAAAAATATTTAATAAACTAATTGAATTAACATTCACTTGATTCATTTTCTTCATGCATAAAATCCAGATGAGCTCCAAAACAGCTCAGCAATTATGGTAAAATTTAAAATCAGGCTTGACTGCTTGTTCAACTGGGGATTAACGTTTAGACTCTTTTGGGAGCTAAACGAAACAAAAACTAAAATACATATTTAATGTTTTGAAAATTTATATGTTGTGGAAAATTTCTTGAAAGTCATAAACAATACATCTTCGAATTAGGAAGATATAGGCACATCTCTATTAATTCAGATATCTACTTATACCTTAAATTATATCATTACCATCTTCCCAATTCTCTGGCATCATCTCCAACCAACAATAAAATATTTATGGGCCCATCTTTTCCATTACATTTTATTTAGGTAAGAATTGCATTAAATATCAAATTAATTTATGCGACGACCTTGCCATGTATTTGCTACCGTCAACAAAAACGGCAAAAAAAAAAAAAATGCAACTTGGGAAAGCATATAAGTATGTTGTTGTAATGCTATTAGCCAACTGGCAACCGATGCAGGCACAAAGAAACCCGTTTAACCGTATCATGGCCATGTGGCAATGCGGAAGACATCCGTTGCAAGCGCCTAATTGTGGGCCGTCTATTCGGAAGACGGAACCAAAACATCAACAAGACGACAACAAACATTTGTAGAGTATTAAGCAACGAAATACCCTATTTAAAAAAAAAAAAAGAAAACTACAATAATAATATTTCATTTCAAGTTGAGAATGTGTATCAACGTTTATTGATAGTTAGTATCACATTAAGTTAGGGTATTAAATACCAAATTCATGGGCAGGCACCTGCTTGATTGTCATGGTAAACTTGAACTTCAAACATATCCAAAATGATTAATGATGCACATGCAACAATGTGCACAGAATTTGCAACGTTGCAAATGTTTTGATTTCAACACACCAATGCCAAAAAAAAACAAAAATAAATAAATAACTAAAGAAAGAAAGACACGCACAGGTGAATTGTTTAAGAGTCGTTGGTAAGTAAGTAGCTAACAGCATTGCCTGCAACTTGGCAACTTGTGGCATGCTTTGGTTTAACCGCTTTTAATGGCAATTGAGGAAAATTGCAGTCCACCTCCGCCACTTCACTCCCTCCCTCCTTACCTCCTTTCCTCCTTTCTTTCTGGCTGCAGCTGCTCCGCTTGGTCAAGTGGTATAAAAGCCGCTTCGCTTGCGTCAATGACGTTAATCAAACCGCGTCGCTCGACAGTCTCAGGCTGCTGCAAAAGTGCAAGTGTTTTTGCCAACAACAGCAACAACAACAGTCATAACAACAATAACAAGATAAAAGTTATAAACAAACGCCCCAAAAACCAAACTACAACTTGTAGCAAAGGTGAAGCATTCAGTGTGTTGTTTTTTCTCCCCCTTTTTTTTTTTGGTTTGCTTTTTATTTTGTTATTGTTTTAAGCAAGCATTTGCGCCTAAACATAAGCATAATTGTTATAAAACTACAAATTAAAAAACATTTAAACAACAACGCGCAGCAAGTGAAAGTGAACTTCAGTCAAAACATTGTTGTCCATTCATGGAAGTTTGTTATGCTTTTATTTCTTGTTTTTACTTTTATTTAACGTTTATACACCACGCTTTGGGCAGAACAAGCTGTCTGACATGTTAACCAACAACTTGGGGCTTGACTCTACATAAGAAAACTCCAAAAAAGAAATTAAAAATTCATAAATTAATAAAACGCACCAAATCTTGAACTCAACCAAATTTCTTAAAATGAGACAAAATTTAATAGTGTGCCCGAAACTTATCTCGTAAAAATTGAATACTTTGGGCTATATAAGAATAAATATTTGTTAAATATTTGTTAATTGATGTCAATACAATTAAATAAAAAAACATTGTCTATTTAGATTTAGACAAATTGGTTTTAGTCAATAAATGTTTGTATAGCTTGAATTAAAAACTTGTATAAATCAATATGATAATAAATTATAATTTTCATAAATGAAAACTAATATTACAGTCAGATTATAATTAAAACAAACTAAATTACATTTCAGCAGTCATTTAGAATTTTAAAACAATCTATAAATATCGTAATAAAGAAATTTATTTTGAGTTTATAATGTACATACCAAAAAAATTTAAGAAGAAAGTTAGATTATCGTAGGAACAACAACGATTCGATATGTTTTTTGAAAACATATATAAAGGTAAAAAAAATCAGTTGATTTTTATCGATCTTGTGATTTAAAAATACATCGAAAAGTTGACAACTCTTTTTAGGTGAAAGCGATTTTCAAGTACCTTAACTTAATCCTTTTTGTATTACTCTCAACTGTGTTATTTTAATAAATTTACATTTTTGGGTCGATTTTAAATTTTTAAGAAATGTTAAGGAAGCAGAGTACTTAACTGGTTAACCAGAATAAAACTGGGTATAAATTAACTTTTAATTGACAAAAATGTGACATTATTTCTTCTTAAACTCTCTGACAATTTATATGTTGTGAGTTTTAAAGAAGAGTTTATTAAAGATAATGAAATTTATGTACTACTGCAATATATACCACACTAGACTTCTCTTATACATAGTATGTAACATATTTATACAGTGTGTAAAGTATATTTTTGAGAATCTGACTATTCCCTTTTAAGATCATTTCAAAATGAATTATCCCCTGGACTGTGTGATATTAATAACTGCCCGCTACACCCGCTTTACTTTCTGTCCTTTATTGCAGATGCTTGGTCGAACTCAGGTGCATAGTGTGCTATTGCTCGCTCAGCTGCTGGTGCTGCCCTTGCTTCTTGATGCCTCGCCAGTGTCCAATCCCGAGATAGCCAACAAATCGGCCAAGTCACCCAACAGTGTGCTGGCACAGCAGCAATCACAACAGCTCAAGTCCAACGCAAATGGCCAGGACTCGCATCTGAATTCGTTGAGTGCATTTGCGACCAGCTATGACAGCTTGGCCCCGTCGCAGGCACAGCTGCAACCGACAGCCGAGGCGGGCTTTAAGCCCTCCTACAAGTTGCCCGAAATGGAGACGAACTTTACACCGATGCAAAGTGGCAGCATCGGCGACTCTGGCGTCACTCTGGCCAATATGCCCAGTACGCCCATGCTGATGCAGTATCTGCCGGCACAGACGCTGCAGGATGGAACTGGCACCGTGCAGTATCTCCAGCTGATTCCCACTCGTCCCATCATTGTGCCCATCAGTCCCTTTCTGACAGCAGCTGGCGCTGGCAACGTTCAAGGTCCTTCGCCCGCACTCACTCCGAGCCTTAGTGCCACACCTGAGTTTGCGACACGATCTTCTGCTGTACAGCTCGGAGCTCTGCCCTCAAACACTGGCGTGACGGGTCTACACTACGCCTCCGCCGGACTGCAGGGCTATGCGAGTTCCATCAACCCGGTCGCCGCCTATCGCAGCAGCTACCGCATCAACCGCGAGGCGAAGGAAAAACACTTTCCGCCCACCTTCAGCCTCAATCTGAATGAGTATCTGCCATCGGCTGCAGGTGGTCATGATGCCACAGCAGCGGCAGCAGCATCGCATCCGCACACTCAGCTCTACATCAGAGCCAGGCCTTAATGTAATGCACTGCAGTCAACTCTACTCCAAAGCCAAGTTTGTTGTCTAAGTCTTTTGTTATTGTTTTTGTTTTCTTTTTTTTATTAGCTCTTAAAAGGCATAAATGTCATTGTTGAAAACTCAATAAAATATATAATTACTGACAAATTAATCAAGATTATAGTAAAGTGTGCTCTTATCTTAAAAAAAAAACTTCTTCACGAGGTAAAAGTCTAGTGACGAAAACCTTTTCATGTCCCAAAATTTCTGATAACCAATTTTGTGACGAATAATATTAAGTTTTACATATAAATTAATTTAAACAAAATTTTGGCACTCTGCACATTGCGCTAAAATGTCTCAATTCTTCATATACGTACCAAATAAAACTTACTGTTTTGCGCAGTGCCGAATGCAAAATATTTTTTTAAATAATTTATTTGTAAAACTTAATGTTATTCATCACAAAATTGGATATCAGAAATTTTGGGGCATGAAAATGTTTTCGTCACTAGACTTTTACCTCGTAAAGAGGTTTTTTTTATAAGATTTATTAATCCACAATAATTCTTCAGGGTTAGGTTATTGTGGATTAGTAAATCTTATAAAGATTAACTCTACTTAAAAGCCAAGTTTGTTGTCTACGTCTTTTGTTTTTGTTTAGCTCTTAAAAGGCATAATTGACATTGCTGAAAACTCAATAAAGTACAGAAAAAAAAATGTTACTAACACACTAAAGAGTGCTCGAATAAATACTACCCTAAATAAGATATTACTTTTGTTATTATTCTTTGGGAACTTTCTAAGTTCGTAAATAGTTTATCAATCATTCAATCCAACCCAATAATGTCAAATAATATAATAGTTAGCATTAGAAACTTTACCAAAGAACAAACTTGCTAATTAGAAATGCGTTCAGTTACCAAAATTTGTTTCTAAGTTTACCAAAATATGTACACAACAACAAGTTAATAGAGCATTATCGTGGTTACAGCGCGTACCACTCATCCATTACAAAACCATCAAATTGGTCAAGAAAGGCAAATAAACAAGCAAGCGAACAAACAAAGAAGAAAACAAAACTCGGAACAAGGTCAGAGTAAGACGGCACCCGCCGTATAGAATGCATTTCCATTGTCTTTTGTTTTTTATTTGGGTTTCTGTGAAAGTAAACATAAATTTCACGCCAGTACCGGAACAGTCAAATAACTAACATGGGTAATACTCAGGCTTACGCACATGTGTCAGCCAAGCAGACATTACGTTGGCAACCTTGAAGTTGCGTCAGTCTGTCAGTTGGACAGTCGGACAGTCGGACAATTGGCCACTCGCTCAAAGCGTTTGAAGTTGATTTCGGTTCGAAACGAAGCCACAATCTGATTTGAATCGTCGTCATATTCATCTCTCTAATTGTCGCATTTTGACAAATTCATTTGGCATTACAAGAGCTTTCATTACCACTCCATCTTACACTCAAATATACTTATCCAAAAGCTTCTTTCACTTGCGGCATTATGTGGAGCGAATGATGTTGGATAGCTCAAATTCAATGTAAACAACTGAATACACTAAATGAATATTTTATTTATCTATTATTCCTTCCATTTAATTTAAATTTAATTAACATAAAACTTATTATAATTATGTAAAGTTTAGTTAGTAACAAATGAATTTTCATTGCGATTTTTAGTTTGCGTTGAGTCTAATAAATTTTGAAAAACAACTGAAAACAACTGAATACATTTATTATTTCTTTTAATGTAAATTTAATTAACATAAGACTTATTATAATTATGTAAAGTTGAGTTAGTGACAAATGACTTTGTATAAGTGAACATAAAAAAAGTTTTCATTGCAATTCTTAGTTTGTGTTGAGTCTAATAAATGTTGAAAAGCGTTGTTGTATTGTACCTAACATTCATTCGACAGACAATTTCAATAAATTTGTATGCAAATTAAATTTAATTATCCCTTAAGTTCATAAAAGAAATACACTCACATTTTAAAGGATCGTATTTTTTTAACCCATACCAAAATGTGTTACTTTTAATTCCTGAACATATGTATGCAAATAGTATAAATCGAATATCTTGATTATTGATCTATTGACAGCTGTCTAAGTAAGTTTCCACGATTAGCTCTCTGTTGAAAGCAGCTATTTTTATTAGAAAACTGATGAAAATGCCAATTTTTAGTAAAAATAATTCCTGTTATTTATTGTATGCTAAAACATTTTTAGTACTCAACATGAAGATTTTAAGTTCCTGTTAAAAAAAAAGTTTAAAATTAAAAAACGACAAGTGGGAAAGGCTATAGTCGAGTTCCCGACTATAGGATACCCGTTACTTATTTTTTTTTATTGCATGCATTTAGGCACTTATATTCTTTAAAAACTTTAATTAATTAATTAACCACCTTTCTATTTGTCCGCTCTTGCTACGATTTGGTAGGATGATAAGTAATAAAAGTAGTTAACGTTAGTTAGTAAAAAAAATACCTTATACCTTGAAAAGTGTGCGTATGGTGGCTTTTCGCGATTTACAGTGGCGGGAAGAGGCGTGGCAAAAATTTGAAACAAAATTGACCAGCGTGGGGTTTATAGAAGACTGTGTGCCAAATTTGATTAGTCTAGCTCTTATCGTCATGGCTATATCGACTCGGCTGTTGATGCTAATCAAGAATATATGTATATACTTTATAGGGTCGGAGATGCTTTCTTTTCCCTGTTACATACATTGCAACGAATACAATATACCATTTTTTTTTTTAGTAACGGGTATAAAAATATCCAACTTTCAAGTTGTTTGTCATTTGTGATATGCCCAAACTCTCATTGAGTGCTGCACAAAATCGATGAGCATTACATGCCACATCGATGTACATATTGCCACAATTAACTTTCGAGCTCTAGAGGCGATGACGATGCCCCGTGGCGTATTTAGCGTTTGTTGCACCGTCTTGTGGGGGCCCATCCAAATGTGGATGGGTCTGATTAGGCTCACTTGGGTCGACTATTGACTGGTCGTTGCTTTGGGGCGGAAGTGAACGGTTGAGTCCATGTTTGGCCCAAAAGCAAAGCAACAACAAGCACTCAGTGAAATACTTGTATATAGTTCAATTAATGTTCAAGTTTTTGGGATGCTTTCAATGCTTCTCGCAGGTGTGGTGATGATGGTGGGTTAAGGCCTCCCATGGCTGAAGCTGTTATAACACTTTTAAATGCGTAAATTAGCTTTGATGATTGCTGTTGTTGTTGCTGTAGCTTGGGCGGCATTTAAATTTGAAATGATTTCAATTTGAATATCCAAGCTGTTTGCTATTTACTTTCCATTTCAATTAATTGCGCGCACTTGGTGCTTTCAGCTGCTTTTTATTTTATGCTTCACATTTCTGGGCTTGCCGCTGCCTCAACTCAACTCAACTCAAATCAACGCAACTTAACTCAACTAAAATCCTTCAACGCCGTGAAATTGTTTCGCTCATCTGCATCACTATCGCCATCACCCAGACAGCAGTTAACAACAATGTTGCTTCCTCTTACTCTACCTCTCTCTTTCTCGCCTTCTGAGAGCCAACAATGCGTCCACTTGTTGGGCCGCAGCAGAACTGCACGGCTAACGCTGTTGGCCAAGTCGTCGCCTCTTGGTATAAAACGCACAGTTCACTCTTTGCTCTGTCGCAGTCGCAATTGCTTCGTTGCTCGCTTTCGATTTCGGTTTCGTTTTCAATTGTGTACATTCAACTCTGATTTTTTTTTTTTTTTTTTTATATTTCTGTTTGAAGGAAAATTTGCCCTACAATTTTTCTGGTGCATGAAACAAGTGCTGATTTGAAAGAATTATTAATCTATCTGGTGTAAAGTTGACAATCAAAAGATCATTTCAACAAACGTAAAGTGATCACAGTGAAAATGGTGCGTTAATATTTATAAAAAAATATATATACATACATATATGCTGATACGAGGGCTGCTATATATATTTCTGGCCTAATAATGAAAATGCGAATATTTATCATCAAAAATTGTTTTATTGTTTTTCAAAGTATTCTCCAGCCTGATTTATACACTTTTGCATGCGCTCAAACCAATTGTCGAAGCACTTTTTCCACTCCGATTGAGACACCTCCAAAACATGGTTTTTGAACGCTTCAACAGCATCTTCTGGGCACGAAAATCGTTGACCACGCATTTTTTTCTTGATGTGCGGGAATAAAAAGAAGTCATTGGGTGCCAAGTCAGGGCTGTACGGCGGATGACCCATCAATTCGACGTTTTGGCCGGTCAAAAAGGCGCTGGTTTGAGCCGATGTGTGAGAGCTCGCGTTGTCATGGTGAAGAATGATTCGTCTTCTCTTGTTTGTTTTTCGAATTTCTCCGAAGACTTCAGGCAAACAAATTGTGATGTACCACTCAGAATTGACCGTCCTTCGTTGCTCAAGCGGAACAGTCGCCACATGACCAGTTTTGCCGAAGAAACAGGCGACCATTTGCTTCGAAGTGCTTCTTCCACGAACAACTTTCGTTGGATTTGGCTCGTCTTCGAAGACCCACACGGTCGATTGTTATTTTGTTTCGGGCTCATACGCATAGATCCAAGGTTCGTCACCTGTGACGATCTTATGAACATCTTTTGAAGCACCGCGATCGTATTTTTTCAACATTTCTTTGCACCAATCGACACGAGCCTTTTTTTGAGCGATTGCCAAATTGTGCGGGATCCAACGACAACAAATCTTTTTTACGGTCAGGTGTTTATGTAATATCGAATGTATGCTGGTGGGAGAAATGCCCAAGGATGCCTCTATCTCCCGGTATGTCACATGACGATCTTGCATTATTAGTTCACGCACGGCATCAATGTTCTCTGGCACAGCGGACGTTTTTGGACGACCTTCACGGAATTCGTCGTTGAGCGAACTGCGACCACGATTAAATTCGTTATACTAGTTTTTCACGGTGCTATAGGATGGTGCTTGATCGCCATACAAAGACTTAAGTTCATCGATGCACTCTTGTCTGGATAATCCACGTCGAAAGTTGTGAAAAATGATCGCACGAAAATGCTCACGTGTCAATTCCATTTTTTTAAAGGAATTGAATTGTTCAAAGCTCTGTAAGTTTAACAATTCACGATTAAATGACAACACGTTCTGAGTGATGTTATGCTAAAAAATGTCAACCTTTCCAATGGAAATATCAGATTGCACCTGGCAGCACTTATTGTTGCCTAGGCCAGAAATATATATAGCAGCCTACGTAGTAACTCGTTTAAACGAGGCAAATTGGATTATTTTTTAAGATATTAATAGCAAATTGTTAACAGATTTAAATCGATTTATTTTGGACATGGTTCATTGGAAAATGCTTAGAAAGAGCTGAATTATTGTAAATTGAATTTTTTTTTAGCTTATGAAAAGTTAAAAAAAAAATTATCAACTCAAAAGTTAACAAAAAGTACATGTTCAATAAGTTATTAATTATTTATAGTAAAATAGGTAGGCAAAGTTTAAGGTTTAGATATAAATATAGCCCCTTGCCAAGGTTTTGTAAAGTATTTCACATTTCCATTAATCTTCTTATTTTTTAAGAATAAGTTAAATAACGTATTTAAACAACTTCATGTTCACATATGACTATTGATGTTAATATTCCTTTTACTAATGTAAAATTATTTTAATACTAATACAAGTTTGAGCAACCTTCTTAAATGTGCTCTAAATATGTTTCTCTTTTCTAAAACAGAAGCTTCTCAATCAACCGAATTTCTTCCAACAATTTCGATAGGATTGAATACTTTAATATATTCTGTTTAAAGATGTTTATTTAACCTCTTAGGGTAATGAGTATTAATGAGAATTAAATTTGCAATTACAGCTTCGATTTGTGAATACACTCACAAGTGCTAATAGTCAGACTTAGACCGCCCAGTAGCTAGTTGACACCTCTGAATGCCATGACATGTCCATGTATGATTGATTGAAGTTGCAGTTCTATAAGTTCGTGTCTTAAGTCTTTTGTTTTGTTTTTTTTTTTTTTTTTTTTTGCTGAGAATTTGATTTTTGCCATCTGTCAAAAATTACGCGAGTTAACGATGGCATTTGGCAGCAGTCCATCAGTAGCATTTGCCAGCTTGTCATTAATGAAGCTGCATTTGCATTTAAGACCACAGCGCACTCATGTGACCTGGCTGATCATTACCAGATGCCGTGGCCAAAATAATTAGAGAGCAGCGCCAAACTAGCGCACGCAATGAAGATAATGATGACGCTAAATTTGAAGTTGATGCTGAAGTTGATGCTGTTGCTGGCCCCGGGCATCAGTGAATGCTGCCTCAGTTGCAACCAAAAATTGCAACTAGTTTTTATAATTTTATAGATTTTTGTAATTTTGTTTTTTTTTTTTTTTAGTGCCATCATTGAGTATTGCAAAAAAAATGCAAGTTTTGGCCACTTCAATTTGAGACCACATGTTGAATGCTGCATGATGAGAATGTTGCAATTCTGGTGTGCTTGGAATTTGTTGCGTGTGTGCCGTGACAAATGGACGTTAGTTAGTTAGTTTAGATGCTGGCCAGCATTTTTAGAAAGGCGCCAGCTTATCAGGTAGTGCTTTAGTTGGCCTTGTGCCGCTTCCCTTCCCACAAGCCACAATCGAAATACAAATAATGCCGTTTAACCCACCCACCCAGAGAAAATCACAATTTACATTTACATTTGGTGCGCTTGAGTGGTCAGAGTTGTAGACAAGTTGTAGACCGAGCCAAATTCAAGCCAAATAAAAACTCAATTAAACGCATCACTGGGCGCGTGGGGGCGTGGCAGCGGCCACATTTAGCGAAAGGCAGCAAGCTAAGCGAAAACCTTTCACCAGCAAAACACTTACGCGGTAACATTCAATTTTAACTTGAACTTCCACTGAGTCCGCCCCATGTTGTCGTTGTTGTTGTCGTTGTTGTCGTTGTTGTCGCTTGGTGAATGCCCTTCTAATGGATCAAATTATAAACTACATCTACTTCTTGCAACTATTGCAGCAGCAACTACCTTTGCTCTGGGCATTGCTCGCCGTGCTGCCAGCAACACGAGCCGTGCTGTCGCCTTCTCATCGCTATGACGATGAAAACAGTTCGCTGCAATTGAGTCTCGAAGATCTGGAACGGGAACAGGAACAGGAGCAGCAGCAGCAGCAATATCATCACCATTTGGACGTCAATCGTCCGCCACTGCTGCCCACACATTACGACTGGCATCCAAGCGTGGCTGCCAGCGTTCCGCCCAGCTACGTCCGCGATGCCGCCCAGCTGGAGCAAGCGGAGCGACTGCGCCAGCTGCACCTGCAGCATCAGCAGCTCAGCGCTGGCTACGCGCTACCCGCTCAGCTGCCAGATGGTCTAATACTGCTGGCCGGTCCCAACGCGTAAGTATGCAACACGCGCAGGCCAAAAGCTCTGCAACAACTTGAGCTTTTGGTGCAAACACAAACTAGTTTCAACCGACTTTGGCTAAGCTTTAACCAATTGTATTTGAACCTAAGCTGCAAGCTCTCTGGGACAGCTTAAAGCACACTGATGTCTAAAATACATTTTAAATTAATATATAAGTGCAATGACAGTTTATTGCTTAAAATCGTAAAAGTACGTTACCTTTCAAATTGTTGCTTAGTAAAGTTTCACATGCTTTTTGAAGTTTTTTTTTGGAATCCCTTTTAGAATTGTTTGAAGAATTTTTTTTTTTTCATCATAACATTGTTTTGAGAACGATGAAAAAAGTTGAAAAGTAGACTTTAAAAAAAAATTCCAAATTTTTGATGAGTACTTAATGGGTTAAAGAAAATTTTGCATCATTCCAACGGAATTTAAATGAATAGAAGATTAATATAAAAAACCTGCATCAGAACTTTTTTATTATGCGCAAATTATACAAAAGTATGGTGTATGAAGACTCTAAGGGCACACTGTATATGAATTTAAATCTTAAAAGGATTTATCTCTTATAAGATCGGATAAGGTATGTTTATAGGGATGTAAATTATTGAGAGTTTCTTTGCATTTACACCGAGAGAATTTTGGGAAATCTAATCAGAAAATTTAATCTAATTTAAATATGGTATGAATAAACCAAATCGAGCATCGAAACGTATGTAGTTAAGTTATAACGAGTTACAACTAAAATGCTGGATAGATTTTGAGCGCCTGTAGCTTAGGCAGTCTTTGTCGTATGGCTATGGTATTTGGTAATAAAATCAGTTATTGCATAATCTTTTTACTAAATAATTCCAGACCTATTATGTACATACATATATATGTAAATAAAAAAAATGTGATGAACGAATTAGGGAAAATCAAAACTACAAAAATTATAAATACGAAAAAAAAAAAAAAAACCAGTATTAGAGAACATTTGAAAAATAAATTAAGATTTAAATTTTAATTTTAATTTGGAGGTAATGGGAAAAATTAAAACTCAAAAATATTCAATTAAAAATCCCGCAGTTTATCAAGCGTATAACTAAGATATTCAGGGAATTTGTATTATTTCATGCACATATACGTATTATTATTCCGTGCTATAAAAATTCGATCATGAATATCACAAATAAGAGTTAAAAATAAAAATATAAAAATATCAGAGATCGCAAACAAGACTTATGACCTGGAAAAAAATCGAAACAGTTCAAAATTTTTCGTTTTAAATTATTTTTAGTTTGTTTTTTAAATTTATATAACATGCTTTGAAAATTGTATTTAAAAGTAACACCATTACTCCTATGTGCAATTTTTAAAACGACAATTTAAAATAATTTTTTTTTTAATTTTTATTTACAATTTTTATAATAAAAATTGAAAAAAGGTTTTTTTCTGAAACGGTTATTTCAGTTGACAGAGTTTCGGTTTTAAAATTTTGTTACGGTTACAGTTTCAGTTACGGTTGCAAATTTTAATCGGTTTTTACCGGTGAAAGGTTACGGTTTCGGTTTGGGTTTTAATCCCTGATTTAAGCATTTTAAGAAACGAAATTATGACCGATAAGATGCTGAATCCATGAAGCCTTTGTACAAATTTCTCTTAAAAATTGCAGCGATTTTAGATTACTCTTTTTTCCAACTCACTGTTGGCAGGCAAATTGTGTTGTGCTGCAAAATGAGTGCAAATTGCAGGCGCAAAGTATGCACTTAAAGGCATTTAGGTCTGTTTAGGTTGTGGTCCAATCTCGCACATGATGTCAGGTTAATTGCTGTCGCTGATAGATTTGTACTCGTATGTGGAATGTGGAGGGGGGGGGGGGGGGGGATGATAGGTGGGTGTTGAAACACCAGTTTCCCTCACGATTGTTGCCGCCGTTGGCTTCCGACAAATGGCAGCAATGATTGCCATAATAAACGCGTTCAAATTAGATAATAGGATCTCGTTAAATGCTATTAAGCTCACGCTCCTACTTCTCTTTCTCACTCTCTCCCTCTCTCTCTTTAGCTCACCCACGAGAGCGACAATAACAACAACAACAGCAGCAACAAAGTCTCGAACGCGACTTCTTCAACCCATTGTGCCCTTTGATCTGGACCTGCAGCTGCAGTTGCAGAATGGCGTGCAATATCTGAATGGCAATGCACTGTCTGGCAATGCTGGCCCGGCACGTCTTCTGCCTAGACCGGGGCCACGCCCACTGCGACCGCCATACACCTTTGTGCAGCATTCACAGCTTCCGCTTCGATCCACACACAGTCCACAGTCCCATCTGCTCCAGCAATCCAAGCAGTTCGCCTATGCGCCTCTTCCACAACGCAACTACGCCTCAGGCTCCCGGATCCCGCTGCCCTATCCGCCCAGCTTTATCAGTATTACGACCAGAAGACCGGGTCCGGGATCTGGTTACGCTGCCAGCTATTCGAAGCCATTCAGACCCTCACAGCCAGACCTAACGCCCGATCTGTTTGCGGGCCGAGAGTCCAAATCCCTGCTAGAGTCGTATATACCCAGCTGGGAGGTACTGCGTCTCCTTCAGCAGCATCAACAGCCTCGTCCATATCAGCGTCATACCTTGGCCTATGCCGTGCCCAATCTGAGGCTCTTCAAGCGCGACTCTTCCCAAGAGCGATTGGACAGATCGCCCGAACGGAGTAGAATCGTTAAGAAATCCCTGTCCAAGGACCAGATTTAGATGTTGCTTAACGATTGCATCATCAGAAACCGATACATTTACTTATAGTTATTGTATTATATATATATTATATGTACATATATGCATTTTCATTTATTTATTAAAGCACACCCTTTCAAATATTAATTAAAAATAATTATGTTTATAAGAAAAGTAATTATTTAATTATGGACATATTGCTAAGGATCAACTTCGATACAAAATGTATTCTCTGAAATATTTAAAAAAAAATTGGAGTGTCATAGGACAGGTATAAGTATTGTCTGCAAATATACTCTACGGATTCAAAGATGAGTTCTCCAATGTGTTAAGCATTTGCAAAAGGTTTAAAATTGACAGTCTAATAGGAATTTGATGAAAAAATCTCTCGGGAGAGTTTAAATGTGGCTTCCAATTTTTAGACGACTGTCTGCACTATCTGACAACATTAACACCAGATATATAACGAATATTTTGTACATATGTGTTGGGCGAAGTGAAACTGAATATACAGTTGCGGTCAAAAAAATAGTAGTGCATGCAATGTAATTACAAAAACTCAAAATTAAAGGACTTTTAATTTATCCAAATTTTTTATTTAATTTTTTTAAGATACGTGATTATATTATAAATCCATCTGAGAAATCAAAGATAGTGAACAGTTATTATCTTTCGACTTAGAAATTTTTTTCTTGAAATAGTCTGAAAAATGGGCGGTCAAAATAATAGTAGTGGTAAATATGTTCTTATATTTTAATGATGAAAACGATCCAAAATTTTATTTTTTGTTATTTAAAAGGTTAGATATGTTAAAGGCACTCAATAATTAAGAAATTTAACTTTTTTTTTAAGCTTTTATTTCCAATTAGCGCCATACAGCGACGGATCATGGAGTCCACCAGGATTTGACATCGTTCTGGATGTATTGAGGTCCTGGCGCTATTAACGATCTCCCAGAGATGATTATTCTTTGTTGATTGATGCTTGGGAATATCCCTCTTGATATCGGACCACAAATTATCAATGGTGTTTAGATTGGGGGACCGTGGAGACCACTCCACCACATTAACTTTTTTCTATGCGAACCATTCTTTGGCAGATTTGCTGGTATGATTTGGTTCTTTTTTCAGTTGGAACCTCCAAATGAACGGCATATCATCCGAATAATACAGTAGCATAATGTCCTGCAAAATTTTCACATGTTCGTGTCTCTCCATTATGGTTTTGATCCAATATATGGGTCAAACCCCGAAATGTGAAAATGCGCCCAGATCATTATTCTCGAACCACCATGTTTGACGGTCTTGCAGGTGAATCTGGGCTGATATTCGGAGTTTTGTGGATACCTTACATGTCGTCGAGACCCTCGACCACCAAAAAAAAATAATTTGGACACATCCGACCACTAGAGGTTTCTCTATTTCTCAAGGCCAATTCGGATGTTCCTCAGAAAACCGAAATCGGATTTGGACAGGTATTGTTTTTAATGACGGAAATTTTCTCGGGCTTCTTTCTGCCAGATTATTATTCCACAAACATCTAAGAATGGTTTCCACACTTAGGTCCATACGTAACCCTTTTTTTATAATTGCTGCAGGAGCAAAAGGATCGTTCTTCAAGTACCTCACTACTTTTGTCACTAGTCTTTTGGACGTGGATCGAGGTCTTCCACGTTTATCTTTTTTTGGCGACTACTTAATGACATTTCTGATTATGGTTGTCAATCATCTAATCAAATTTTCCACTTCCTGAGACGTTATCCTTTTAGAAATCAATTTTTTAATAGAAACACTCTTTTCAGGAGTGCAATGCTTGCCACGCCCCATTGTAACAACTCTAAGCAAAAGAAAGTTTATAAAATTTATAGCAAATTATCAAATTGCGATAATAAATATCAAATCAAGTGCCTTTCCTGCTTTATATCCTTTTTTTCCACTTTTAATGCATTCACTACTATTATTTTGACCGGAGCAAATATAGCATAGATCACGAAATTATGAAAAAACTCAAAAATGGAACAATCTTTTAAGTCCTAATGATACATTTTCATAAAAGCTGTTCCAACACTTTGATCTGATAAATTCAGAAAACTAAAACTCTTATTAAGAATCAAAATATCAAAGCTTAAGTTTTTTGCCTGATAGCACTACTATTTTTTTGACCGCAGCTGTACATATTATTTATTATTATTTCTCTAATTAAATTTGTTAATTTAACGTCAACTAAGAACAGTTGAACAAAAGTAATTTTAAAATTAAAAATAAAATTAAGAAATTGAGTACGATATCAAAATTTATCTTAATAATGCTTAAAATCTTGGATAATGCATAATCAGAGAAATCTTAATCGTTCTCTGGCTAAAACTATTCTCTGTTTAAACAAGTCGATTTTCCATTTCAAGATAACACTTACAAGCAGGGATTAAAACCGAAACGAATATCGGTTTCAGTTACGGTTTCGGTTATGTTCGCATTTAGGTTTTCGGTTATCGGTGAACCGGTTTTTGTATGTTTCGGTTTTGAAATACCGGTATGGTTTCGGTTTGCAAAATTTCTTTGCAAAAATATATGAATTTCATTTAACAGAGTTTTTTTTTGTGCTTACTCAGTGCTATAAAAATTCGATCATCATAAACATAAGAAAATTAAAATCAGAAATCAAAATTAACAATCCAGAGAAAATAATTAATTAAATTAATTAATTAAATTATTTTTAACATGGCAAAAATATATATATTTGTTGTTTTTGGAGCGGTTTTAAATTTTAATCGGTTTTTACCGGTTAAAGGTTACGGTTTCGGTTAAGATACAATTTGGTAAGCATAGGACCCTAGACAAATTGTTTGATTGTACAAAAACTGTGTGGTTGTGTGAATCTATTTTTAGTATGTATGTATGTATGTATGTATGTATATGTCACGTCGCATCCCAAAGAGCTGTGCTCACATAATCACAATCATGAGTCAGGCCATTTAAAGCGAGGCGAAATCAATCGAATTATGCGACAACTCTGAGTGCAATTTACTACTAAATGTGACTTTGGCGCCTGTTAAATAGTCGATGAAGTCGATGGCCCGTTGAGCTGCTGCTGCTGCTGCTGTTGCTGCTGATGTTGTTGCTGCTGCTGTTGCTGTTGCTGCTGCTGATGTAATCGCGTCCATAAACCAAACATCCAGCAACAACAGCAAACAATTACAGGCTGGCCGGATCATCAACAGCATGCACCATCTGAAGCTGCACCCAAGACCCAGTCTCAGTCTCAGTCTGTCTCAGTCTGTCCCTCTTTCTGTCAGAGTCAACATTGCATCTATTCGCTGATCACAAAATTATGATTTGTGTGGCAGTGTGTTTGTTGTATCGCATGCTTTTCTGAAAAGCATCTCCAACTATACAATTTATGCAAGTAGGAAGCGTCGTTGCAACGTCAACTTGCAGCAGCAGCAGCAGCAACAACATTAACATTAACACCAACAACAACAACAACATCATCTGCCGTGTGCCACTGTTAATGAAGTTGCAACCAAGTTAGCTGCCACTGCCAACTGACTAAGGCCCTAATTGTTGCATTGTCTGCTGCGGTTTGTTTTTCATCAATTAAATGCGAAATTATGAAAATATGAAAATCTGCAAGCGGAGGATGTTAAAATTGTCCCGAAATTTCCGCTCATCATCCACTCAAAACCATGGGTTAAGGTTGTGGAATATTATAGTCTGTCTGTCTATAAGTTACGCTATATTTTCAGACGAATTATAATGCACTTAATGTAGCTAACCTTATGACATTATACTTTAGGATCAATATTTTGCTAAAGAGTCAAACAATTTTTTTTAGCATTCGAGTGAAATCTATCAGGAAATGAAGTTTATGAAAATTTAAGGATGTTAACACAGCAAGTTTGTTTTTCTCGTATAATTGTGATCTAAAAATTAATGTGCACATATCATTCAGTCGACTCTCCAACAGTTTTATTAAATATAAACATAGTATTTTTTTTTTTCGATTTTCCATTTTTATAATTTTTTTATTTAATTACATGTCTCTAAAACTACTGCCTTGAGTTTAAAACTATATATTTATGAAAGATATATTCATACACATACGCTTTCAGAAAGTGTAAGCCTTTAAAATATAAAAAATGCAAGCTTAACTCTGAAAAAAATAGCATATGAAAAATTGCTAGATTTCATACAATTTAATAAAATGTCTAAGCATAAAATCATTTTTCAAAATAGAGTTAGATTACTATAAATGTGAAATTTATAAATAAATAAAGTTTGATATATAACTGAACTTTATTACCATCGATGTAAACAACTCTATTAAATACTTAATGAGGAACAGGGTACTAAATAGCAAATAAGAAAATTGTATGCAGATACGAAAAAGGTTGCCAGTTGAAATGCAAATGAACTTTCCATATACTCGCAGGTGATATAAGACATTGTTATTCTCACTATCAGCAAACTGTTGTAGCTACCATCGCCAACCTGCGGAGAAGTTGCGAAAAAGAAAAAGACAGGCAAAATAAACGTGTTTGGATCGCAATTTCGAGTATCTTCATTATCTCATCAAAATCCCATTCATTTGCGGTAAATTGAATTATTTGGCAAAGTTTACAACAATTTAGAGGAGTTAACAGCTGGAAATTAGTCGCAGTTTAGATTGTAATAAATTTTGTAAAAGTAAAAAAAAAATAAAATAAATCATATAAAACACACATAACAATTTGTTTATCGAGTTGTTCATTAATGTATAATATTATCTTATAAAAAAAACCTCTTTACGAGGTAAAAGTCTAGTGACGAAAACAGTTATATGCCCCAAAATTTCTGATATCCAATTTTGTGACGAATAACATTAAGTTTGACACATAAATTATTTTAAAAAAAATTTTGGCACTCGGCACATTGCGCTAAAATGTCTCAATTCTTCATACCAAATAAAAACCACTGTTTTGCGCAGTGCCGAATGCAAAAATTTTTTTTAAAATAATTTATGTGTCAAACTTAATGTTATTCGTCACAAAATTGGATATCAGAAATTTTGGGGCATATAACTGTTTTCGTCACTAGACTTTTACCTCGTAAAGAGGTTTTTTTTATAAGATATCAGAAATTTTTGAATAAGACATCAGAAATTTTGAAATTGAATTTTTTTTTTGGACAGTATATCTTTATCAACTTTGTTTATTTTTTGTACAAGCTGAAACAAACTGTCTGGCAACACTGGTTCCCTTTACAAACACACATGCCAAGCGCAAAAGCTAGTAGCACTCTCAAACTCTGGCTGCTATGACACTTTGCTGCTGCTGTATGCATGCTACTGCATGCATGCAGTAGCATGCATACAGCAGAAGTGTAAAGGTAAAAGGTATATTCAGTTAACAGGTAATATCTTGCCCAAACGAAATTTGACGGCTATGTGTTATATGTCAAAAACGTGAAATTGAATTGTCTACAACAAATAACATATTTAAAAGTCATTTGAAACGTAGATTTTTCTTAAATCGCCGAAATGTGGGAAAAAAACCTGCTTTCACCTGAAGCTTTTTACCTGTGCTTTTAAGCAAAAAAGTTTACAGCTAGGCTTAAAGCCCTTCAAAACACCTTTCTAACGATATATAGATCAAATCTGTAGCTTCTATTGTTTGGAAGCTGTGGTTTTTGGCGATTTACATGCACATGTACATACTGCATATGTACTAGTACATGCAGTAGTGTAAAGGTAAAAAGTATATTCAGTTAATAAGTAATATCTTCCAAACCCATCGGTAAAATTTGTTCTATCATATATCAAAAAACGCGAAATTTTATACACTACAACGTCGTTAGCGTCGTTTTCTCAAAAACCGCCAAAATGTGGGACAAAATATTTTATTTCACCTGTTGCTTTTTACCTATGCACTTTAGAAAAAAAGTTTAAAGGTCTGCCTAAAAGCCCTTCAAAATACCTTTCCAACGATATATAGATCACGTCTGTAGCTCATATCGTTTGGATGCTATAGGGGTTTTAATTTTAGCGGTTTTTAGCGATTTCCCGCTAAACTAGCTTTTTTTCGAAAAAGTCGTAGAACAAACGTTTCTAGATTTTTGATCGGGAACAAGTCCCCATTCAAACTTTTAAGCTAAATCAACGCTTTGATACTAACAAACAGACAAACAAACAAACAAACAAACAAACAAACAAACAAACAAACAAACAAACAGACTGACTTTTCATCTCGTTTTGAAATGGGCACCAAAAATTTTACAATTAATTATCTTCTGAACCAGTGATCGGATTTTGATGATCAAGGTGTCATTCGACGCGTATTTTTGATAAGAATAGTAAAAAATTAAAATCAAAATCGAAAAGGCTCCAACGGCCCCATTTGCTCCAATAATTTAAAATTTTCCCCTCCCACTAACACCTGTTTATCTCACGAACCAGGTAAGTATCCAAAAGTCTTAGTATGCACATTTGTAAGTAAAATTGATACCTTTCGATCGGTACATAACTCGACCCGATCGGACAGTCATAGCAAATTTTCCATTCTTCCTGTGTATATATGCTAGTCGCCTTCGCACCCTTCGTGCTGCTTTCGTCACTAGCGCGGACTGCCGTCCGCAGTGATATTTGGTGTTTGTTATATTTTATGGGTCGCATTTAAACAATTGCTTAGTTCAACTATCGAAGATTATCGTATGGCCTTGTTGTGTCCAAGGGCTCGGTCCAGATGCTCCAAAGTATTTAAATACCCACACGTAAGCATAATAGGGAACTCACCTTCGGTTCAAATCGAATGCAGGTCGATTGTTACCAAAGATCAATACAAAACTATTTTACTTTTTCTACTCAACTATTTATAACTCAGATTGTTTATTAGTCCGACGATACCCTTTAATTGAGTTGTATGTATACAGAAAAAAAACTTAATTTAAGCAGGCATTTTTTAAGTACGTATTCAGAATTAATCTAAATAATTATGCCTGTATCAGGATTACAATGGGAAAATAAGCCCAAATTACTTGATTCAAGCTAAAAAATTCTTAAAATGTCCCGTTGATCACCACATTTGCTGAGCGTGAGAGGAAAATTCTCTCTCGGCCTCTCTCATTTCAACTGGTCCGGGTTCATTGGTTGAAGTCGACAACCTGTCACATAATTAGAACTTCCAGTTTGAAAAAAACCTGGGTTCGATTCCCCCGTCAATTGTAGTCAAACATGTGTTTTTAAGTTCTTCGGGATGAAACTCAAAAATATATAATTCTCGTTATTAAAAAAAGAAATGTTTAAAAAAAAAATAAAAGATTAAAAAAAAATTTTCAGGATTTAATTCGGGATTGAAAACATAAAGTATTTCATACTTGGTCTTAGAAAATTCGAGATTTGCCCACTTCCCCATTTCCCCGTTTCGGATTGAGTTCGGGTTAAATATCCCCGATTTTTTTTTCTGTGTATAAAAGTTCAGTTTAATTGAAGTGTAAATATGTTTTCATTCACATTTAGTTTCATATAGTTTTTAATAGTTTTATGCAACTTTGGATCTTTCCTTTTGACTAGCGTATCTGCTCGTCGCTGTATTTATTTTTTAATGTATCCATCTTTAACTGCTGTTGAACATTTGCAGCTGCAGGGGCAAAGCCCACGGTTAACCTTCTGCAAATGGGCGAGTAAGCTGCATTATCATTGCCTGGCATTATGATATTTCATATTTTATGGGCCCCTCAAGTCTTTGGACGCATCTTCACACACATGACAAACATAATATACCATAATAAATAATAAACAATAATAATAATAACAGTGACGTATTCAAAATGGGTATACAAACTGACCGACTGACACAATTGCAGCGATGATGGGCTGAACAGGGGAAGGGTTTTCCGGGGGAGCAGTTGAAGATTGGTTAACAGACTAACCCACGACTGATCAATTGGGGATGACTTTGCTCACTGATCAACATTTCAATTGCTGTTTATTCGCCTATCGATGCGAGATCAAAGCGAATTTGTAAAATACGCAAAGCTAAAACTAAAACAAAAAAAAAAACTAAATAAATAAAAATAAACATTCAAACGATGCAACCGATTGCCGATTGAGACTATGGCGCGTGATATTTGTATTATTTGGTTTTTCTCATCGTTTTTACGTCTCCTTTTCAAATATTTTTATTGCTATTATCGTTATCGCTGCTGTTGCTGTTGCCAATGTTTTTGCTGTCGCTTCATTTCGACCAAATAGATTACAAAACTAACAAAAAAATAAAACAGTTGACCGACGACGTTTGCATTTTGCCGCCTTTGTTATGCCATTTCTTTTTTCACGCAAGCCCAAAATTTCAAATTCAACTAAAGCTAAAGTCCAAGCCCCAACTCCAATCCAAATCCAAAAAGTTGAAATCTTCAACCCAATCCAAATGCTTGGCGTTGCCAACTTTAATGCGCCAATTAAATCGCCACTACTTGTGTAGATCGTAGTATTGCCTTCCAGCTTTAGCATTGGTTTGTTTTCGGGTTCGGGTTTGTTTCTTGAGTCTGCAATTGTCTTTATGCAAATTCAGTTTCGATTGGTCTTCAACATCATCATCGTCGGTGGTGGTTGGCTTTTGTGTAATGGCCATAATAATAACCATAAAATCTATTCATCTAAAATGAAAGGTGTCTCCAGATTGAATCTCGTGACGATACTCGATTATCGTTCACTCAGCTAAATATTGCGCCAGTTTCTTATATTTTGTTGTCATTGTTTTTTATGACTTTGAACTTGAACTGTGGGCAAACAAATAAGATTGTCTTTCTAAAAAGAAATTTCGTAAAATGAAAGGGATCACGCCGAACAATTGCCATACATGAAAAGGCGTCAATAAATGGCAAGGTCGTTCACTAAGCCCATATTATAGCGTATTGTCATCTGTCAATCGTTGTTATAATCGGTGACAAACGAGCTTAAGTCTTTTACAAAGTCTGACCAATTTTAATCCTTTGTAATGAGTTATAGTTGATTGTCCTTGAAGTGAAAAGACATTGATAATCATAAATTGTAATTACTGAAATTTGATTTATTGAGCTGACATGACTCAGCATACATATTTAACCATAGTTTTTTACTTATGTTTCCGACTTTACGCATTGGAACTAACTTTGACTACGCCATATATCTTAATAACCTAATATCGTGCCAATAAATACAGGTCTCAATTCAGCTAGTTACTCAAAGTTAATGTATAGACATGTTAATTTTTATTAAATAATATAGAGAATGTTATTATTAAGGTAAAGATGAAAGTTTATGTTTAAGTAGTACTAACAGAAACTCTAAAACTTATATACAGGGGGACCACAGAAATTAAAAGTAAAAATTAATCGTTTTTGGTTGATTTGCATTTTTGTGGCATCCCTGTTAGTTGTAATTTTACTTAAAATATCAACAAATATAATTAATTCATAAAAACAAAAATCTTAGAAAAAAATTTGTTCATCATATATTTAAATTTAATAATAAAAAAGCTTGCAGAAGAGTAAGTAAAAAATCATTCATTAAATATATGTACAATATATCAAATGGCATAGAATAAAAGTTCGTTATAGTTACTTTTTGCGAATTTGCCAATTATGCATAATAAAGCACACAAAATCCAACATCTAAAAGAAAGCTGGGAATAATATAGTGCAGAAATAACTTATTTGAAATCCATCAAAATATATATATATATATATATATTTAAGCAAACGATTTGAACCCAAGTGTCACATATTTATGTTGTTTCTGACTCTCTTTTTTTAAATTATATATCGAAAGCAGCTTGAAACACTTGTTTTAAATGAAAATTTCAATTTATTTCTAAGTATTTAAATGGTTCATGTTTCAGTCTTACTAATCTAATCTAATCGACAAATATATATAAGAAGTGAATTTATTCCAATGTAAAATTGATATGCTTATCCTAATCAATTTCTTCTATTGCTTAAATAAATAACTTGAATACATTTATGTAAGAAAAATTCACAAGAAGTGAATTTTTGATAAATTGTATTAATTATATTATTAAATTATTATATTAAATTTTAGTTTGTTTTTAATAAGTGTGGAAGGACTTCGTATAATTCACTAAGAGCAAATTGTTTTTTCACTTGAATATTGAATTTCTCAATATAATCGACAGTAAAATATTATATTTTATTCTGACTACCTCAAAAGTTATAATATTACATGTGTCTTATACGCTTTCTGGCAATTTATTTAATCTAAGGCAATCAATTGTTATTTAATAGCTTAAAATAAGCTGATAAATCGAACGATCACGCGAATGATTAAGACTAAATACATTTAAGTTAAGTAATTTAAGAATAATAATCAACATTGCTTCATAGATTATTTAAATCAATGAAATACTACTTGAATTACCTGCACACTTTCCATTTAATTATGCCATTAATCAAGTCAGAAAAGTGATATTTAAAATAAATCATTGTACGTATCTTTGAATTTGATAATATTATGTATGTATACAAATGCATCTTATAAGTCGAATGCTTGTCGATACTCCAGAACTTTAGCTTTATTTATTGCAGTACTTTGAGACGGATTTGCGTATCTGCTGTTGGCATTTCTTATTGCAGCAGCGCACTATGGACCCGATGACGAATTTTTTGGAAAAAAATAATAACTCAAGAAGAAGACAAGATATTTTGGTCTAGTTTTTTGCATTAGAGTAATAGGGTCCATTGACATCGGTGCTGTAAAAAGTGGGCATGGCACCGCCTTTTTGCTTATTTTAATCATATGCAAAATTTTTGGTTTTTCGCGCTGTTTGAACCAAACTTGCACGATTAATTTGTTTTTATGCTTCCAACACTCTGTTAAAAAATAATTCAAATCGAACAACTATATCATATAGTAACCATATGAATAATAGATTGAAACAAGTTTTTTTGTTTAAAAATCGTCTTGTTTTCTATGATATCTGAACCAAACTTATAATACATGAGATTTATCATAGGCCAGTCACATTGGCCAAAAATAATCAAGATCGGTCAACTATAGCATTTGACATAGGAACATAGCATAGGAACAATCAGTTTATACACGATGGATAGATGGCAAAATATATTTTTCCTGTATTTTTGCTATTTTTTCTGTTAAAATACTTTAGAATATATTCTTTTAAACAACATAATGATCGAAAACACAAACTTTGAAACTAGATTTCTTCTTTTGTTTTGCCGAATTTCAGCTTAATCGATACCTTTTACAGAGAGGTTATTTGCAATAAAGTCAAATTTCTCGAAACCCTCGGAAGACCTCGGTTTGAGCTTTACTGGACGACAAAATTAGTTTTCTTCTCTCAAAGATAAAATATATTTCCACCGTTTATTTTTGAGGCAACTTTTTAAGAACAACACAAAGGCCGCTGATTTTCAACAACGCAGATTTATTAACACAAGGTACAAGTCACACTGAATAATATACATAAATAAAAATATCAGTTAATTGTCTTTTGGATTAGTGTTGAAACGCACTTCAATTATACCTACAAAATTAGTTTAACACCGACATGTACTCATCGTTCATAACATGTCTGTTTCAGAGCTGTTAGCTTAACAGTGTTGGGCAATGTTAAAATACTGACTATGTAACATTTTTGTCTGATGTATATTTAATGTAGGTATTGCCACGAAAAGATCAACTTTAAAAGTGGATTTTTTTCCAAAATAATTGTCATCGGGACCATAGTGCAGTGTCTGTCAACCTACACCTTCAAAGACACACAGACGCACACATGCACACACATATATATACGTGCGATGTCATTGCCTGTGAACTCGTCTATAGCGCGTTCCGCACGCTCGTCCCGCTAACTTGGCTGACTGACTGGCCAAGTGACTTGGACGCTGCTGCAACGAAGACGCTGCTGCTGCTGCTGCTGCTGCTGTTGTTGTTGTTGTTGTTGTTGTTGTTGTTGTTGTTGTTGTTGTTGTTGTTGTTGTTGTTGTTGTTGTCGTCGTCGTCGTCTTCGTGGTCGTCGTTGTGGTCGTCGTCATCGGGCATAAAAACCAAGCGCGGCGCCAGCGCCATCCACAGTTGGTCGCGCGACTTTTGAACGCGTGTTGTACGGATCGCAATTGAGCTTCTCGCACGTAACGAGCAAGTTTCCCACAATTTCCCAGCATCTGTTTTCCAGCTATCTTTTATTGTTTTTTTTCTGTTACTGTTTTGTTTTAAACTGTGCATTTGTTATAACTTGGAGACTGGTACTTAGCATTTGAAATTGGAAATTTGAAATTGTGCGAAAGGCAATCACAACACATAGTAACTAGTGAAGCAGCCAGAAAATATATATTACACTTGATCGGACAATAAAGAAAAGTACAATACTCATATGCAATTATATTGTATGTCTGTGTGAAAATTATTATTTAAATGTGCATTGTCTGAGGCGAACGAATCGAGAGCAACAAAAAAAAAAAAAGAAAAAAAACGACAAAACATCATCACTGAGTGCCGCCATTTCTGAGGAACAATGAGATTAGCATTGATACTGGTATGTATGCAAGTAGGAAGTGAAACTATCCCCAGCCCCTGCCCCTGCCCCTGCCCCTGCCACACCCCTAACACACCCCATACTCCAGGCTCAGCAGTTGCATAATCGTTGCCACAACTCACATCGCAATGCGGAAGAAGATTCTACTGGGAGCTGCTCTTCCTTCCTCGTCCATAACTCTAATCGATTTGATCGGTCAGCTTGTCGATTCATCAGCCTCCAATTAGAAGTCTTTTCAGCTGTGGCAATTTCGAAAGCTCGGCAATTTTTGGGGCGTGACAAACGACGCCAACGCCACATAAGAAATGCACTTCCTACTCCTCCTGTGCCGTCATCCGTTTGGCTGCCCAATTAATTTGCATTGCAATTGCAGCCGCTCAGCCGGCTTGGCCAGCTGCCAACAGTCAGCTTGTGTTTCACTTTTGTTCAACAAATTGGTAGTAGCGGGTAGTAGCGGGCAGGAGCGGGGCAGGAACGCCACGTAATGCCTGCAATGGTGGAAAGTGTGCACAGTGGGAGTTTGGAGTTTGAGGCACCGATAACAATAACAACAGCAATAACAACCACAAGTTGGCCAGTTTGAGGAGCTAAAGCTTAGCCGGTCTCTGACAACATACTCGTAGTTCAGTGATCCTGACAGCCAACTCTAGTGCAACTTTCATGTCAATATACAATCGACAACATACCCTCTGTGAAAGTGGTTTGTGAATAGAACATTATCACCCTTTTTGTGAGTCACGTATAATTATGGATTACCATTATGTCAGCTAATTATTCCTACAGAAGTAAAAGATTATAATATAATACAGAAAAATAAAGTTATATCCAGGGACCGCAACTTTTATAAGTCTTAAAATATAAATTGCAAATTAACAATTATTTTTAAGTTTTTATTTAAAAGTTACGAAACAACAGTTATTCTTAATTTTTATTTAAAAAGTCAAAAATAATCAAAAATAGGAGTTATTTTACAAATTTTATTAAAAAAAAAAATAATTTTAACGATTATTTTTGACTTTTTAAATAAGAGTTTAAAATAATATTCAATATATTCAATTTGATTTATATGTTATAAATTAAGAAGAGAAGTTTTTGGCTGATATCGATAGTTCCGACTAAAATAGGAATTTTGGTGTTTACCATTTTAGTTTAGCATACTTCCTTCATACTTCCTTTGCAAGCTTTTATAAAGTTTTGCAATTCAAGATATTCTGTCTTAATAAAAAAAATAAAGCTAAGATATTTTCTTTAATTCTAAACTAAATTATTTTACTTATTACTTACAATTAAGTCTTAATTTTTAGGAATCCCTGAACTTACTAATTGTAATACTTGTATTACCACTAATTATTACTACTAAATTTTTTCGATATAATCGCGTTTTTCTGAGTTTTTCGCAATCTTTGCAAACATTATTGGATTATTTAATAATTTTTTGAATACCCCCAGTATATGAATTTTTAAATTAATTTTTTTATACTTCCAGTTCAAATTTAAATATAAATATAATTACTAAATTTTACTCATATTTATATACTATTTAATTTTTACTTAGTTGACAAAAAGGAAAGACAAATTCCAATTACAAAGAAATTTATTCAAAATACATAAGATAAATAAAAATTACTTTTTTTATCTAAAAAAATACATATAAAAAATAAAAGACAATCAGGAAGGATCTCAAAAGCCTTGTTAAACTCGTAATCTCCACACGATCAGTCAAGAAATGAATTTAAAAAAAATGTTACGGTATTTTAGATTTGCAACAAACTGGCTCACCCAGTATATCAGCTTTTACCAGCAACAATTTAAGTGCAGGCTAACTGCACAATCGACTTTCGGCTGGCAAATGTAAACGAACTGTAGACGAAAGATCCCCCAATCTCAGTCTCTGGCCAAAAAACTAATCGCTTCGTTGAACAGACAACAGCAACAACAACAACAACAAGTTATCTTAACTTATCTTATCTGCCCTTGCCCTTGCCCTTGTCTGTTGTCTGTGGTCTCTGCTGTGGCTAACGTGGCCTAAAGTGCCCGCGGTTCTGTTGATTGACCTCGTCGCTCATCCAACCAAATGACAAATGGTAGCAAAATAGCCACTGGCTAAAATGACACATCACATTAGAGCAGAGATCGTACACAGAAAAAAAAACCATTCTAAAATCAAGTTTAAAATACTTAATTTAAGCATGTATTTTCAGGTTTAATCTGTATAATTATGCCTGTATCAGGATTTAAATGGGAAAATAAGCCCAAATCACTTGATTCAAGCTAAGAAATTCTTAAAATGTCCCGTTGATCACCACATTTGCTGAGCGTGAGAGGAAAATTCTCTCTCGGCCTCTCTCATTTCAACTGGTCCGGTGGCTCAGTGGTTAGAGGCGCCGACTTGTCACATAATTAGAACTTCCAGTTTGAAAAAAGTGGGTTCGATTCCTCCCGTCATTAAAAAAAAATTTTAAAAAATTAAATTTAAAAAATAAAACGTTTAATTAATACAAATTTTTTAGCCTGAATTACACAATTTCAGGATTGAATTCGGGATTGAAAAAATCAAGTATTTCATATTTCGTTTAAGAAAATCCGAGATTACCAAATTTCTGACAACTTTTCGGATTGAATTCGGGCTATTTATTCCGGATTTTTTTTTTCTGTGTACATACTTATAATATGAGATCTGATCGGTTTAGATAGTTCCAGTTCCATATCTCTTGGCTAATTGGGGCAACGTTTTATTAGAGCGATGGATTGCCAAACCGTCAGAGTTGGCCACAAAATATGTTTACGCAAATGTGTGGCAAGTTTGCATTGATAACTTGTTTCATGTTGTGGTTTGTTGTTGTTATTGTTTTTGTTGTTGTTGTTGTTATGTAAAGTCACAGGATTAACTGCAATTTGAGCTTTTAAAGCTCTTTTTGAAGCCGCTCAACAAGTTGGCTCATTGTTGTTTAATTTACATTTTATTGTTATGGTTTTAGTGTTGCATCACTACAAACAACAACAACAGCAACTACAACGATTATCCGCTGTGGAAGCTGAGCAAAAGTAACAGCGGTAAAACAACAACAACAACGTCAAGCCAAATGATGAGACTACAACGACAACTACAACTACAACTACAACTAAATTTGACGCGTTGCGTGGCGCCTGCGGTAACAATTGCTGATTGTTGCAGCCGCTTTTTGTGGCACGCGTGTCATGCCCCAAGCAACGCAACAACATCACACGAGACTCGCATTAAATGTTTATGTTTTGCAATTGCATAAAAATGGAAAACGAAAATATTTTTCAAATTCAATTAAAAATGTATACATTATTTTGAAGCACTTTTTGCAATATGTTGTTGTGGCTGTTGCTGTTGCTGTTGTTGTTGTTGTCGCACAATGTTCTGCCTGAGCTGCTTGACAATTTGTTGTCACATTCTGCAAAGTGAAAGGCGACAACAACAGTGCTTTTAATTAAATTATTGCACAAAAGTCTTTTAAGCGCCGTTGTTGCCAACAAAGATAAATCAATGCTAACCGAAACTGACAGGCGGACGCTTAAAGATAGAGAGAGAGAGAGAGAGAGAAAGAGAGCGAAATAGACAATAGAGGGGGCTAGAGGAGTAGGGGGAGGGGGGGCAGCTGCTGGACGCCTTATATAAAGCGAGCAGTACGATATAACAACAAAGATCACATAAATTCGCATATAAGCGAAACTTGTTCGCCCACCCCCCTTTAACTCCCCCCTCAACTATGCCCCATCCCCATCCCCCATTCAAAATGTTAACATTTGACAGAAATAATTTTTGTTGTTTTTCCTTTTTTTTGTTTTTGTTGTCTTTTAAGCATATACTGTAATTTTTTTGCTGCTGCAGGTGCGGCCGTGCAGCAAGTGAACGAAAGTTTGCCAAAAAAAAGTCTTCCTGATTAACACACACATAAACCGAAAGTTGTAAAAAGTAAAACATAAAAAAATAAACTTACAGCGCGCTATTAAATGATCTATCATGTGCGGAGTTGAGTTGAGTTGAGTGGAATTGAGTGGAATTGACTTGACACACTGTCCCAGTTTCGAGTTTATCGTCGCTCGCAGTAATTGAGTGACAAAATGCAATTAAAATTCAACTATATTATTATTGCGGCTTTCCTGAGAGCTTGTAAGATACGAGTAGTTGAATCGTATGCAAAAATGTTGAAATTATAGACACGACAAAAGCCAAAGAAATGGTTTTTTTTTTTAATTACGCAGAAAAACAAACCGCAGTAATCCAATTGGAGATACCCTGTGGCACAGACTCAGCTTAATTTTATACAGCAGAACTTCTCTAACTCGAACTTCTCTAACTCGAATTTTCTCTAAATCGAACAAAATCGAGTGGCAATAGCGTTTACAGAACAAATTTCATACAATTCTGCTTCCGTAACTCCAACTTCCATAAGTCGAATTTCTCCATAACTAACTCCATAACGACGTGCTTCTGTACGTCCAATTTTTCGGGGGAATCACCAATAAGCTGCGTTTTATTTTTGGTTTTGTTTTTGGAAAGTAGCCAACCAGCAACTTTACAAGAGAGCCCTGTTTTTTAGAAAATAATATAAAAAAAGTAATTATCATACTTTAATTTCCGATTTTTTTAAGTTCTGTTTAGCTTGAAATTTAAGAGAAAATTTAAAAGTTAAAGTAAGAGTAAAAGTAATTTGAAGTGTACGAATTTATGTAACGAATTTTTTTTAGTTTAGTTTAACTTTAGCGATAAAAATAAAATGTAATATAGTAGCTCGCAATTTAAATATATGAGTTTGTATTCACTAGTTTCTGATTTTTTAACTACAAGGTAAAAAAAACAAATTAAAAAGTTCACAATTTAACATGAATAAATTTGTAGTTTTTTTAAAAAAACTAAAAAAAAAAATTTCCTTAACTCTAAGTCTCCAAAACTCGAACTGTTTTTCTTGAATAATAGTGATTCGAGTTAGGGAAGTTTGACTGTATATATCTTAGTGTCGGTTATATATTAATATTAAATTCAATGGGATTATTATTTAAAATTTATTTAAAAAAGTAAATAGAGCTATGAAATTCATTTCACTGCAAAATACACATTTTAATATTATTTTAATTGCCTTATCGAACCTTGAAAGATTTATTTTTTATTCCAATATAGAAAAATCTAAGATAACTGGAAATGTCCAACAATTTTTAGAATTTTCTACATTGTTTTCTTCTTGTAATTTCCATTAGTTCTTAAATTATTTCTATTAAATTACCAAAATCAATGAAAATACTGCAATATAGACATAATTGCAGCTTTGATTGTAATGTAAAAATTAAACGTTAAAAAATTAACTATTAGGCAAAATATTTTGCGAATTAAATAAAACACCTCTATACAAATTATTATTTATTTTAAAGTTGCTGTACTCACAATTGTTTTCTAAATTTTTATTTGTAATAAATTACTACTTACTTATTTGATCTTTTAATATCAATTCTCTTTTAAGCGTTTGCGATTTTCTGTTAAGTAAATAAAGCTTAAAAATTCTCTACAAATCAATTTAAAATCTTGTATTGCATCATGTGCAGAATATGCATAAATAGTCCAACTTGGATCCATTGTACACAATTTGTAGGCCCCTCGTTTTCAGTAGTTAACCGGAAATACCAATATTGTATGGAACAAAAAAACAAAAGACTTAAGACACGAACTTGCAACAAATTGTTTACCATCACAACTGCAATCAAAAAACATCAACCCCCCTTAAGTGAATATGAAATAGCAGTATTCACTTCATTCAAGCTACAACAACATGGTTAAGACCAAATGTCAAATGTGAGAAAACTGTTAGTGTGTGTGAACGAGATGTTAAAGTGTTTGTTTGACTTTAATATTGGTGCTGCTGAAAGCATCGTTTGATTTTATTGATTTTTGATGATTTGGCTTTTTGTATCGAGACCATTCGATAGCCAAGAGCACAAAAACAAAAGAGCTTTTGGCGCAATCGATTGCGCCTCACCTTGAGCCCAAATTGGAGGAGACAAAGGTGCCAGCAAACAAAAGCAAACAGCAGCACTCGTCTCTACATTTATGATCAGTTTACGAGTATTTTTAACATTTCGCATCCCTTTTCTATTTTTGTTTTGTTTGCAGTGCACACTGAGTGCAACGCTGTGTTTGGCCAGCGCAGTTGGCGGACAGTCGGAGGCGCCTCCAAAGTCATCGGCCAGTGGGTATCCCAAGAAGGTGACCACTCTGAAAAAGAGACCCACCAAGACGCCCAGCACGGCAGCCACCTTGGCCATTGGCAGCCAATCGTCCACAACAAAGCCGAGCAAGCCACGCGTCAAGATTGCAGCCAACGGCAAGACAAGAGCCACAAAATTGCCAACTTTGGATGACAAATTCAGCAACTTGCCGGCCGATGATTTGGAGTTCATCAAGGAGCTGGACAAACAGTTTAAGCTGCATGGCAACAAGATTAAGATCAAAGTCGAGCGCGACAATTCAACCAGCACTTCCAGCGGCAACGGCAAGAGCAACAAGCGTACCATCGATGGCGAACTTGGGTCAGTGACTGTTCCATGAGTGCAGTGTAACCACGGCTGAAACCAGTTTGCACTCATTTTAAAGTTGGCTTCTCGTTTTCATTTGTGACGCCATTAATTTGAATAGTTGACAGCATCAGAGACGACAGTGATAATAATACCCTGTGCTCTTTAAATAGATAAATGGGGATAAATAATGCACCCAATTATTCAAAGCTATAAACCAGCGGTGGGCAGGCAATGGCTCTGGGAGTTAGCGGCTGCTAAAGAATTCAGATTTCGTGCCCACCGCTGTTATAAACAATCGCCTCCTTAACAAGTGCAGATGAAATTAAGTTTAAAATGAAATGATTTGCAAATTAAAACTCTTAAACGAGCTAAGCCTTAATTTTCGAACAATCATTTTTAGTGCTGCCATATAATGGACCGATTTAAACCAATTGTGCTTTACAAAACTCATATTCTGTGAGTTTGCTTGATATTTCACATAAAACAACAAAATTTTCATACTAAAGGCTGATTTGGGACCGATCGATTCTATTAGCTGCAGTAACGCACAAAAGTATTGGCACAGCAAGAATTTTTACATTTAAGGCTTAATTGCGTTAACATATTGGCATCAATGGAAAGGTCATTTAAATGTCGTTTGAATGATACAAAACTTTAATTAACCCATTCACCTATTGAAAATTTCGAATTTATGTAAATAACTTTTTCCTCGTTTTGAAAAAACAAAGGTTTTGATCCAAAAAAATTCTTCAAAAAAAAAAAATTTTTTTTTAAACATTTCGCTAATATTTCGTATAATTTTTTGAAAATTCCTTGAAAGGCACTTATTGTACGAAAATGATAAAAGTCATTCTTAGAATTCTTTGAAGAATATTTCTGCATTAAAATATTTTTTTTTTAAAATCGACGAAAAAAGTTTAAAAAGTCGACTTTTTTAAATTTAAAATTTTCTATGGTTACTTAATGGGTTAAAGACATTTTTGTATCATTCGAACAGAGTTTAAGTGAATAAAAGATTAATATAAAAAAACCGCGTTAAAACATCTTTTTTATATGCAAAATTGACAAATTTATGGTGTATGAAGACATTAGTGGTTCACTGTAGATGAAATAATTTCATAGTGCAATACGACAGCGTTTTGCGAAATTCGACCTGTAAGTGGGTCAAAATCGGGGTCAAAAGTCACCGTAATGCTTTTTTGGTTCTTAAAATATCTTAACCAAACTTACAGACTATAAATATATATTATTGACCTTGTCCCTTTTTTGCTTGATAGAGATTAAAAATTCACAAGAAGAATGCAATTTAAATTAAATTCACAAGTTCAATGTCAAGTTTTTCTGTTGAAACAAAACAACTATCGAGAATTGATAGCGAATCGAATGAAAATCAAGGGTGACCATATTTTCTAATACTAATACTAATGTGCACTTAATCCACAGGTATGGCTATGCACATCCGGGCTACGATTACACGCCACCCAAGTTCATGTTCTATCCGTACTCGCAGCACGATATACCCGCAACGGAATCACCAGATGCCTATGCCTATTCGCCAGCGGACTATGATCAGCCAGAGGCACAGCAGCATCCGCATCAGCAGGTGACCAGTGTGACCATTGAACCGTCCTATTCCTACGAGCTGAAGCCACAAACCAGCTACGAGTCACAACAGCCCACGGCCGAGCAGCATTTGCATCATCCGGAGCAGCCGCAAATTGATTTGCCACAGCCACAGGCACAACATGAGACGGACGGCGGTGCTGGCGGAGATGAGACCGCTGGCTACCAGGAGCCAGTCATTGTGCTGCGCATTCCCGGGCCGGCAAAGTATGCGGCGCATTTGCAGACACTGTTACAGCAATACCTTGAAATACGCGCCGCTCAGTATCTGCAACTGTTGCAGGAGGCGGAGCAGCGCAAGCAACAGCAGCCGGAGGAGCAATATGCCCAACAGCCGGAGCAGCATGAGGAGGCGCATTATCATCCCGATGTCAGCTATGCACATCAGTTGGCGCCAACACCGCCGCCAGTTCAATACGGTGCCATTGATGATGTCTATCAGACGTACAAGGGTCGCCAGCAGCCACAGCAGCAACAGCAACAGCAGCAGATTCAGTACGAGCAGCCAGCTCCAGAGGCATACTACAATCCGGCCAGTTACCAGCATCAGCATCAACATCAGCAGCAGACGCAGTTCTATTATGCTCAGCCACAGCAGCAGGCGCAGTATGAGAGCCAGTATCAGCCACATCTCTATTTGATTGCCATGGCGCCTCAAGCGCAGTATGCGGAGCCAACAGCTGTCGCAGAGCAACATCAGCAACATCAGCAGCATCAACATCAGCAGCAACCTATTTATGTTCCAGAACAAGAGGCGCCCACGGCACCGGAAGCGGAAACAGCTGGTCATGAGTTGCCCATTACCGAGAATAATCCACGTGCCACACACACCAAGGTCATCTTCAACTCGCCGAGCAGCAATATGTACGCCTTACCCGCCATGCGAGCCTACGAGGAGGAGCATCAACATCAGCAGCATCAGCAGCATCAGCATCAGCAGCATCAGCTGGAAAATGCTCATGTGGATGTGGAAACGCAAGCGGATGATTATCAGCAGTCTGCCGAATCTATGGGCATTACACAGCCGCCCTACAATTACCACGCCCACGGACTGAAGATGGCGCGTCAGCAGCGCCAGGGCAAGAGGGCGGCCAAGGCGGATCAGCCGGCGGATCATCAGCTGCAGCAGATACGCGAATACGTTAGGGAAAAGCTCGGCGCCGAAATGGGCTCGGCTGTGGAATACAAGACGACGCAGCTGCTCGAGGGTTAATCGAAGAGTTCTTCCAACTCAGTTTGTTAATATTGTATTGTATTGTATTGTATGTACTTTAAAATCAGCGCTCGTTTATTGTTGTGTTTTGTTGCAAACGAGAGAGAGAGAGAGAGAGAGAGAGTAATCTATCTTTAGTATTTATTCTGTTGTGGAACTAGAAAGCGGAACCAGCTGTGAACCAGTTCAATGAGCCATGCACAGCAACTAATCCAATTCGATTCCATTTTCCATGCCTGATTTCAATCAATTTTTAAATTCATCTCGCATTGTTTTTTTCTCCATCCATTTCACGATCATGCCACATGCCACATGCCACTTGTTTTTATTATCGTAATCCAATGATTATTATTACTTTAATGTCTATTAATTTTTTTTAAATTTTTTTGTTATTTGCCAACAACAAACAAATTGTATTAAATATGTGCAATAATTAGTTTGTAATAATAATAATATGTGCTTTTGAAATTATTTTTGCACAAATAAATGAAATTTAAAAAAAAAACTTTAAGGCTGCTCGTGATTTTTTTTTTTATTGTAAGTGCAGCAGGTTTTTAAATAACTAAATTTTATAGTGTAGATCGGGGAACCAGCACCCATCGACAACTCGATTTTTGCGGAAGCGATTTTCACTTTAATTTGATCATTTTTGTACTTCAGTCGAATTAATTAAATTTCTTATATTTAAATTGCAAAATGAAGTTCATCTAATTATGACAGAATATTAAATATTTAAATTCGAGATCTAAAATTTTTAATTTCAATTCTCAAGGTCTGCGCTTTGATTGAATATTAATATTTTAAGATAAAAAACTATTGGGAAGGACTATAGTCGAGTTCCCGACCATAAGATACCCGTTACATTTAAGTATGTAAATAAATTATTTTATTGCATACTTTAGGCCAGCGGTGGGCACGCAATGGCTCCGGGAGCTAGCGGCTGCTAACGAATACAGATTTTGTGCCCAACGCTGCTTTAGGCACTTACTTTGATTAAAAACTGTGCTCAAAACCTTTCTATTTGTCGGATTTTGTTGCGATTAAAGTTAATTAGTTAAAGTTCATTACCAAACAAAACTTAATGCAAACTATTTACGGAGAGGGAAAGGGGCGTGGTATCTGCGTGGGACTTTTAGAAGTCTGTGTGCCAAATTTGGTTGCTCTGTCTCTTATGCTTTATGAGATAAAGGCAATTGCACAGTCGGACGACTATCGACTTGGCTGTTGATACTGATCAAAAATATATGTATTTTATATAGTCGGAGATGCTTCCTTTTCCCTTCTACATACATCTCAACAAATACAATATATCCTTTTATTTATTTTTTAAGTAAGGACTATAAGTATTGCATCGAAATGAATTCAATTTGAATGTAAAATAAATTTAGAGGCCAAGCCACGATCAAATTGATATTAACTTACCTTTTGATTACTATTTGGATATTCAGCACAGCAAACATTTCTTATAAGTATTAAAAAACAACTTCGTTACAAAAAGAATTTTCTGAAATACGAACAAAACTGGGGTGTCTTATGATTATGAAACGCACCTTATGTACATATTTCATGCAGTTTGCAGATGAATGCATCGCCTGTTTAGTACACAGTGTGTACATCAAAGTTAGTTAGTTGTTAAGACATGGTGCAAAGAGGATCCCTTTAGAAGTGGAATTTCTTTTCCTTGATAGTGCCTTGCTATCATTGTTGCTTAATGACGTTTTCTTGTTTTTTTTTTTTTTAATTAAATAAAGGCATATTTTAATCGGAGCAATAATTGGAGTTCCAGCAAATAAAAATACTAAAATGTATATACGAAGAATGAAGAATCTTTCAGCTGAAAGTCCTTGTGATTATTTTTACATATATGTATCTATATTTTCAGCAGATCGGAATTGGTATTTGCGTCTTCTATCAAAAGGACAGAATCCAAAATGGGAATTATAATAGTATACTCCTTACATTAATCAGGTTGCCATCTACATAATTTGTATATGCACTGATTTCAAATCCAATTTCGATTAGGATTTTTTATTGAAACACACTTTTCGATTTTGTTTTTGCATTTTATATTTCGTTATCAGATTTTTTTTTGTTTTTTATTTATTTTTTGTTTTGTTTGTAACGTTAGTAAAATATCCAACAATTATAATTGTAACTAATAGTTAAGCCAGAAAAAAAATATATATAGTAGTTGTTGTTGTTTCTTTTACAAATAAATAAATAATGTGTCTTGATTTTTAGTTTTTAGGCTTTGTGTAGTTGTGTGTGTGTGTGTGTGTTGTATTTAGTAATAGTAGTAAGCAGTATGTAGGTAGGTAGGTGTATTGTTTGTTGCTCGCTTTCGGAAACAAGTTACATTATGTACACATATTTACTTTGATTTCTGAATTGGTGTTCATTTTATATATCATCATTTACATAAATACAATACAATAAATAAATAAATAAATTATATAAATTAAATAGGCAACAAATTGTATAAATATGTAGATAGGTAGTTTGGTGGCAAATAGCAATTATTTATATATCTGGGCTAGGCATAGCGGGTAGGAGGGGAAAGTATTGGTTATACGGAAATATTTCGACTAAAAATTCAGTTCAAAAAAGATGAAAAGAAAAAACAAATAAAGATATTTAAATATAAATATTAAACAAGGTTCTCCGTGACAAATACGGCGGAAATTAAGTATTTCGTACACTGATACGACATGTAAATTTGAGACTAGTTTGGATTGGATTGGATTGCTTGGTGTTTAACAAAAACGAATTTAATTTTTAACGTAAATTTATAAGGTATTCCTTGATGTTTGTTTTGTTCTTCTTCTGCTTTTTGGTGTTCTCGTGCTATTCTCATCCAATATAATTGGTTTTTTTCTTTGTAATTAACTGCTAGCATTTATCATAAGTACGTTTCACAATGCAGCTTCAGTTTATTTCTTTTTCTTTTCTTATCATTTTTGTTTGTTGCACTTTACGCCAAATGTTTTTTCTCTTATTTGCATTAGTTTTTCTTTTGTTTTCTTTATAAACTATTCATTTGCTAAAAGCTTTTTCTTTTTGCTAGTCATGTTTTGTATGTTATATTTTGTTTTTCACATTTTATATTATTTAGAATTTGTGAGGGTGTGTTTGTTACTAGAGTTGCGCTACTTTTAGCGCCCCTTTTATATACTCCCCCATTTGTTCTCTTTCGCATTATTGCTGTTTTATCATTTGTCATTTTTTTTTTAATATTTACTGATATACATTGCACAAGTTATCGTAAGTTATAAATTAGCTTTCGTTCAATGCATTGTTTGTTTACGTTATCGTTTTCTTGCTTTTTTTAATTTAGTTTCTTTTTACACAACCACTTGACACGGCTTTCGGCAAACCAAACTGTGGAAAACTATTGATTTATTTCATATTTTTTTTTTCTTCTTTTGACTACGATTAAAAATCAGACATACATATATAATTGTCAATCATATACATCATTTTCATATTTTATAGCATAAATAATGTGTTTAGTGTGTTTGCTAAAGATCGATCGAAATTGGGTTTATGACGCTTATATAAGAAACTAAAATATATGCAAGAGTAGTGCAAGTAACAATTTTGTTCAATTTCGATTTACAGTGTTAAATTGTCGTTCTAGTTGTTGTTGCGCTGCATTTCTCTCTCGGTTTTGTTTTTAGCTTGCCGAAAGCTGTGTTGCACAAATTGTTACAATTATTATTTTTAAATATATATGCATATCGCATGCTCTCCTGTTAGCGGTTTCAGTTAATGGTTAGACATCGTTTATATACATCATTAGCTTTCACCGTCGTTCAATTATCCATTTTTTGTAGTTGTTTTATTTGGTTTTGAGTTGAGTTAAATGTTAGTTAATAGTTGAATATAAATTTACGCGCATTTTGCACAATTGCAAAAAATTCTAAGAAACATTTACTAAGGTGTTAGATTTTCTTGTTGTTGTTGTTCTTATTCTTGTTGTTGTTGATGGTGTTGCATTTACTTTTGCACTTTATTCCAGTTGTGGTTGCGATTTGTTAGTGGTGGTGTTTTTTTTTTTTTCTGTTGCCAGTGATGTGTTGATGTTGCTGTTCTTTTTTGTTATTGTTGCAGTTGTTGTTGTTTTAATCGTTGTTAATTTTCTTTTGAATTGTTCAGCTACAGCCCGTCTCTCTTTTTTGCTTCCGAGTGGAGTTAGTTTTACGCTCGTTCGTAGAATAATATATAGGCACTGGATGAAACGAGACAGTTTTCAGGTATAGCATCGCTGACGCTGCAACAATCAATAAAATATATATTGAAATAAACATAACAATAATAAAAAAAAAAAGTAACTTGAGTGTGCTCGACTACTAAATATACTAATTATGTTTCCCATTCCCACAATATTTATATCCCTTACATATTGGGCTATACATGAAAGTACTTACCTATTGTCATTGAACTCGTGCCACTTGTGGGAGACTGGATGCTTGCAAAGAGCCACGTAATGGCCACCAGCCGTTGAGCCTAAACACAAAATATGAAATCAGGCAAATGTTCATGAAATTTTCATATTTTTCAGACAAACTTACCCATATGATTGGAGATCGCATAAAGCGAATAATGCACATTCGAATTTGGATTTGCGCCATATGAGGCCATATTGAGCTCGCGATCTGATGTGGGAAACTCAACAATATTCGATAATTTGCTCCAGCGAGTCTCTGAGAAGCGTTTGAGATCTAAGCATAAAAACAAAACAATAATTGTGTAAAACAGTTTAGCTTTGGAGTATTTATAGCCCTTACGTATAACCAAATATTTGGGGAAACGCTGAATGGTAAAACTTTTGGTGCATTTTCGGCGTGTCTTGCATTTGGAGCATGTGGGCATCTCGTCGCCATCCAGCACTTCTTCGCGTATAAATAAATCCAAACAGGCCTCCAGTTTGCAGCGCGATGATGATGGAAGCGGCACACTCAAATCCCAAAATGGATCAAAGGTAACACTGGTATTGCCGCAATTTGTGCACTTCAGTGTGCTCTTCAACTGACCAACGAATAGATCGCGTATCAGGGAGTTCTCGTGCCGCGCATACCACTCCCAGGTCAGATCGGCCTTCTTATTGTCACTGCAAATACAATTGTTGTTCGGAATTTAAGTTTTAGTGCTATAAGAATTTTATTATAAAGTAATGCACTAATCAAACTATCAGGGATGCCACAGAAATCGCTTTCGCTTGAATTTAATTAAAATTTCATACAAATAAAAGTAAAATTCAAGCGAAAGCGATTTTTGTGGCACCCCTGTATAAAAATATATATATTTTACACAATCTTACTATAATTTATCATACATGAACATATGTACATCTAACGACCATTAAATTGTTGGTGTAATTAGCATCTCACCTGAGATTATCATCAATGTTTAGAGTTTCGCCTTTGACGCCCGAATTGAGCGCCGAGTGCAGCGAGTCTAGAAAGAAGCGCAGAAACTCCTGCGCATCCTGTTGATTATAATCACTGTACATGCGATGTTTTGTCGAGAAGGCTCGCTTCAGTTCCATCGGAGTTACGCTGTGCACATTTGTCGTCCACATTTCCTGTATGAGCTTGGCAAATTCTGCAATGTAAGAACAACAACAGCAAATTTGAATTACATTCGATACACAATCGATAGAAACTTACCGTGTAATATCTGTTGATCCTTGGAGTTCGTCGAGCGTGTGTTGGTATGATGTGTGCGCAGGAAGCGCGTCAGCTCAGTCGTGTGGCTCAGGCATTGTATGACCGAGTTCATGAAGCAAGTGTTTCCGATATTCCTCAGACCGCATAGACCTGTGGGTGAACGTAAATATTTCAATTGTTTAATTATTAAAAATCAAATGCAATCTATTATAGCTAACTGGGCGTTGCCCAAAAGGCACTCCCCAATTCGGATGGCGTATCATGAATTTGTCTTCGACGCGTTCGATTTACGGGCGGCATTTTGAACGTCTTCAAGATATAATCGAATTTACGCGAAAGTTTCTATGTGTTAATATAACTCAGTATATCAACTGACATACTGAAATATTGGCTAATATATTAACTTACAGGAAGAGCACAGCCTCCTGATCTCTCAAATAATTAATATAACATATTATAAATACCTTTTGGCATTAAGTGATATGCATTTATTCACTTTGAAACTAGACTAAGTGATTGAAAATTATCGTTTTTCGCTTTATCGGACTTAAACTTATTAACTCAAAGTGGTATTAATCCGCTGAATATCGCCGAAATGGTATTAGAGCAGATTGCAGAAATTTAATTTAGACGCATTTTATTAAAAATGCAATTTGGAACAGGCCTGAATATTTATCAGGGGTGCCACACGAATCGCTTTCCCTTGAATTTACCATAAATTTCAAACAAATTTATGTCAAATTTAAGCGAAAGTGATTTCTATGGCACCCCTGTATGTTTGCCTATAGATCAGCGGTGGGCAAGCAATGGCTCCGGGAGCCATAGGCTGCTAACGAATTTAAAAATAAAATATTACTATTTCTATTCTTTTTCTTCGGTTCGTTTAATTCCACCAAGACTAGTAATTATTATTTAAGATAATAATAAATTCAACAATTGTTGAAAAATAAGTTAGGAGTATAAGTTAATAAGTTAGGAGTACAAGTACATTTCTACTATTTGATATTTGTACCAGGGCTCATTTTGGAACTCACCTCAAAACTGAAGTTTTAAACGTGAATGAACCCATTAAAAGTAAAATAATATTAGCTAATGATGTGTCCCAAAGTATAGCAGAAGAAACTGCGACATTGTAATAACATTTACAGATTTAGAGTTACTCCAAGTGCTTGCACGAAATAAGCTGTGACATAAAAATAGTCAATAGTTTTAGTTTATCTTAATTTTAAGGGCTATATACTGAATAAGAATAAGCAGTTAAATATCTTTACTAATATAGACAGTCCGCTGAAAAGAACTGCATTTAAATTTTGTTGATATCTTTAATAGTTTGGAAGTTATTCGATCTTAAAGTTTGACCCTACCCTTGCACGAAATAAACTGTGAGCCACTGTACATATTTCACAACACCGAAATACGGTTACTTTTTGGTGCTTTTAAAATTGATTATTGCTTTACTCACCCTCGAACTTCTCGTCCCGAGAGCTCTTGTAGCCTTCATCGACGCTATTATGCTTATTGCTAAGCGATGATGAGCCAATGGAAGAAGTTGTGGCATTGCTGTTGCTCCGGATGCTGTCCCGATCCCAATAGCGGCTGGATGTAGGCGAAACAGGTGGCAACACTGAGCGTGAGCTGCTTGTGGCGTTGCGTGACGCCTGGGCGAAATTGGATATGTAATCGATAAGTAATGACAGATCAAATTGAATACACGCATACATATGTATATATGTACATATACATACGTGTTAAATGTAATGTTGGCCAAAGAAAATACGATTGCCAATCAATTTTACAATTAGTATTTAAAAGCAGCAAGCAATCGAGCGTTAGAAAAGGATGCATATATGTATGTATGCCGGATTGGTGTAAGTGTATGAGTGAGAGTAACAAACATGCATGCGTTACAAGCAGACGCACAAACAATCATGATAAAAACAACAAACGCAAAAAGACGAAACGAAACAAAACGAAACGAAACAACTAAAACAAAATTATGCCAAATTCTGCACAGATCGAGAGAGCGAACAAGTGTGAGAGCGGGAGGGGAGGCTGTACGAGGTGTAAGAGGTGAAACCAAGAGAAAAAAACGCAACGGATATTTGTATCGAATTATCGATATCGATATCGACAACATTGGCAAAACGAAACCCAAAACGCGATATCCTTGAGAAAATAATAATTATTAATAACAAACACAACAACAGAGTACACAAAATGAATACTAAATGAAAAGAAAAAAAAAAGCTAATATACAATTACAGTGCTTGGTGCTAATAATGAATGACTTAAAAATAAGGCACCCGAGCAGATTGTCTATGGGAGCTAATCAGAAGAGCAAAATAAACATAAAGAGGAAACGGAAACGGACAAAGAGAGAGTAAAAGAATATATATGTATAGAGAGAGAGAGAGAGAGAGAGAGAGAGAGACAGAGAGAGAGCGCCCCAAGATAGTTGGGCGCCACTTACGCTGTCGCTAGCTGTTGCATTAACCGTGGCAGAGGCGGAAGCGGAAGTAGAAGAAGAGTAGGTGGAGGAGGAGACGGAGGAGGAGGAGACGGAGACGCCCGAGCTGCCGCTGGCACCGCAGCCATTGTGCTGCTGCTGCTGATGATGATGATGATGATGATTTACCTTATGGTTGCCGGATGACGACGATGTTGACGACACACTCGCAACCGCACAATCAGCATTTGTCCCGTTGCTGTTGTTCCCGCTGTTGTTCGTTGCCTTGGCCAAAAGACCATGCCCAATGCGATTTGCCGACTTGCCAATGGGCGCCAGAGTTGTCATCGTTGTCGCTGATGATGTTGCTGCTGTTGCGAGAGTGTTGCTTGTGGTAGTGGTTGTGTTGTTGCTACCGCATGTTCGATATCCGGCCCGTGTCAAGGAGCTGCTATATCCGGCTGCTATCCTTGCGTTCTCCAAGTCGCTGCCGGCGTAACGTTGCTGCAGATTGCTGCTGCTGCCGCCTCCACTGCCAGCAGCTGTTGCCGCCGATGTTGCTGTTGTTGCTGCTGATGTTGCTGTTGTGGCTGATGTTGCTGTTGCATTGCTGCGCATTGCTGGCATCGGTTGTCGCTTCTGTTCGCTGAGATTATTAAACTTTTCTATGGATGCTTTAATGCTTAACGAATCGATGCCATAGCGACGTGCATTACTGCTCTCCCGTTCCCGTTCCCCATCCCGATCCCGATCTCTATCACGTTCCCGCTCCTTTGGCCGCTGCTCGCCATTCGTATACTTATAGCTATTGAACTTCTCGTAGCTGGCGGCAAAGTTGGAATTTGTCGAGGAGATGATTGTGGACTTGGGACGCACCGAACGTTGTCCAATTGGTTTTTCATGATTGCTGATGTTGCTGCCCAATTGCTGATTGCGCAGCTGCAATGGCGGTGTTATGGGCTTAAAGTAACAGATGTTGGTCACCTTTTGGCTGGATGATGTGGTTGCTGCTGCTATACCTGCTGCTGGTGTGCCAGCAGATGTTGCTGTTGTGCCAGCAGCTGTTGTCGGCGGCGTATCGTCACTATCAATGTAGCTAATGTCATCATGTTGTTGTTGCTGTTGCTGACGTTGCATGCTGTTGCTGTTGTTGTTGTGGCTGCTGCTATTATTGCTGCTGCTGCTGTTGTTGTTATTATTGTTGTTGTAGCTATTGTGACTATTCATAGCGTTGTGATTGTTGTTGCACTGCAACATTAGCGGCTTCAGCTTACCACCAGCCACAACGCCACGTCCAACAGTTGCTGTTGCTGTTGTTGTTGCTGTTGCTGCGGATGAAACTGTTGCCTTTGTCTTACTATTATTATGGCTATGACTATGGTTATGACTATATTTGATATCGATCCTGTGGACGGTTGTGTTATTAGCTACTGGTGGTGTTGTTGTTGCTGCTGCTGCTGCTGCTGCTGTTCTGCTGCTGCTACTAATGTTGCTGTTGCCGGCCGCTTGATTGCCATTGAGCGTCGTCGGTCGACGCATGTCCTGCAATCCAATTCCAGCTGCTGTTTGTTTGTTGTTGTTGTTCTGATTGTTGCTGCTGTTGTTGTTGTTTTTGTGATCGTTGCTGCTGCGCTTGTTACGTTGTGTCTTGGTATTAAGTGTCACCTGGGCATGGGCCAACTCGCACTCCGCCTTGAGAAAGCTGGGATCCCTGTAGCTGGATACCAAAAAGTAACGTTGATTTGCCGCACGCACCGGATTGTTGCTGTCGCCAATTGTGGCAGCAGTTGCTGCTGCTGTTGCACGTCCGTTGCTGCAAGCAGCGACGCTTCTATTGACAGTCGCTGGCTTTGGAACAACAGCTCCTGGCGCACTTCCTGCTCCTCCTCCGGAGCTCAATTTGTTTGCCTTAACGTGTCGTGTGATCGTCTGTGGTTGTTGTTGTTGCTGTTGACTAATGTTGTTGCCTCTTTGTTGCTGCTGCTGTTGTTGATTGTTGTCTGTTGTCGCTGCCTCGCGCTGCACTTTGGACGCTGGAATCTTATGGAATCCTCTGTTTTTCTTAATGTCTAACATCATTCAACAGCTGCTTGTCCGCTAACTGTTGTTGCTGCGGTCACGCGGCACTTGTTCTTGTTGTTGTTGTTGTTGTTGTTGTTCTTGCTGTTGTTGTCGGTCGATTTCTCTCTCTCTTTCTTTGTATTATTGCGCTTGGCTTTATTATAACTATACTTCTCTCCTGTTATTGATGTTGTGATGCTTGTTTCTTGTTGTGTTTTTCTTCTTTCTTTTTTATCGAATTCGAAAAGGCGTGTTGTGCTTACCAAAAATACATACTCTCAAAACTATTCAAAACACACACATTTGGACTTGTTTGCAATTACAAACTACTAAGTTAAACTAAAATTTGTTTGAAAATATCTTTGAGTGTATCTATATCTATATATATAAATATATATACATATATATATTTAAATGATTTGAACTTTGTTTGGAGCGCCTGCCTAAATCATGATCGACTTTAGTTGCACATACAGTTACATTTACATTTACAGTTTCGTTATTTCGATTTTTTTTTTTTATTTTGGTTTCGTTATCGGTATCGATTGCTCTAGGGAATAAAGTACTTATATGACGTAACGTTTTGCCTTCGGTTTGGTTTCGAGTACAAGTTAATCAAATGAGTTAGTTAGTTGGTTAGTTTAGTTTAAAAGGGATGCGATCTGCAAGAGTTTAGCTAAAAATATATAGAAATACATATATCATGTAAATCGATTAATGGAAATTGCGTTTAACGGTTTAGCCACAAAAAAAAAACCAAAAAGAATAAGAAAAACAGAACAAAACAAAGCCTGATCGAAGAACAGAAATAGAGACAGAGAGAAAAAAAAGAGTGAAATGAGAATGCCAATGTGATTGATTTATACATATGTGTGTATATATGCACATATATTACGATGATATACGATGATTAATCCAATTGATTCCTTGGCACACCGTTCTCCTAACACAAAGCTATGTATAATGGACCAACAAAGGGGTCGGGGCTTGGAGGGGGCAAGGGGAGGGGGCTGCAGGCTGCAGGCTGGAGAGCAAAGCAAAAGCAACAATGTATGATTATTCGCATACACACTCGCACGCACACTCATTCACAGAAATAAATTAAACGCACACACACAAAAAATTTCATAAACTTTATATGCTTAGATCGATAGTTAACTTGAACAGATTTATCGGCGGTACTAACTCCACAATGGAATGGCAACCCTGGGCATGCGATTAGTACATGTTGCAATTTGTCAGTTGCTTATTTCATATCAGCATTTGCAGTTATCAATTATCGGTTATCTGTTATCGGTTTACCTTGTCTGCCAGAGTCAATGTTGCCGTGGCACAAACATCACCATCAGTTTCCCCATTGATATTGATATTGTCATTGCCATTAGCTGTGACATTTTCTATACAAGTCACCGTTGCATCGTCTGTGGTGTCTGTGCTTGTTGTTGCTGTTGTTGTTAAACTGGAGCTATCATAGATGGCATTGCGCTTGGGCGATGTTGACAACAACGAGAGTCCATTTAGCTTGGCATCGAGTCCATTCTGTATCTCTGTCGCATGTCCATTGCTTGTGGGTGTGTCCACATTGCTGCTGCTGCTGTTGTTGTTGTTGTTGCTGCTGCTGCTGCTGTTGCGTTGTTGTCGTGCTCGATTGCTGCGCAGCGTAAACGTGGCCGTGGGCACATCTCCGCTGCTATTGCTGCTGCTCAATGTGAATCTGCCGGATCCACTGCGATGCTGTCGAAGATTTGATGCTGATGTTGTTTCAGTTGTTGTGGCACTTGTCTCACCACTGCCAGCATCGCTGCTGTTGCTGTATAAGCGACTATAACGGCTGCTCCTTGGCCTGTCCAGTGTTACGGTGCATGTGGTGTTATTGTTGTTATCATTGCTGTATTTGTTGTTGTTGTTGCTGTTGCTGTTATCAGTGTCGGCTTCATTGACCGCCGATCTGGAACGTGACAGTTCACGGTTGGGTTTATAGTTAGACGGACTATACTTTTCATACATGTCCAGGCCGGATGTGGCAACTAAAAGTGCTAGGGATGATGATGAGCATGAGCTGGACAAACGTTTCGATGTGCTGCCATTTGTGGCATCATTGCCACTGCCAGCACCGCTTGGTGGCAGCTTCTTTGTCACATAATCGTCTTTTTTTGAGCTCTTGGCTGCTGTTGTTGATATTGATGATGTTGTCACATCGCCATTTGATGATGTTGTGCCCTTTGATCGACGCGACAACTGAGAGTGTCGGGAATGTTGCGTGTTGTGGTTGTTGGTTGAAACATTTATACAGATGTGTAACGATTGACAGTTGACGTTTTTAAGTTTTTGATTGTGATATAGCGATAACGATTAACGATTAACGGTTAACGATCAACGGTTAACGATAAGATGGGCAGCAACACAAACCAACAAAATTTATTTAAACAAAAACAAAATGTAAAAAATTGGAATTATAATAAGCACCAAAAATAAAATAAATAAATTTAAACATAGAAAATTACAATTCTGTAATAAAAAACATACACACACACAGCCACACATACTCAAGTCGAGTTGCAGAGCCCGCCCAAAAGTATGCAATGCGAACAAAAAACCACGCGTTTTAAGCGCGACTTTAAACGCACGCGTGTCTCGCTTTGAGTGAAATAACTTTTAGACAAGTTTTACCAACTACTTATGCTTATTAAGAAAAGAATATGTTCCCATTTTGGATGTGGTATTCTTGATTGCAGTATATTTTAGGTTTTAGTTTCTTTTTAAACCAATTAAATGTATCTCTTATTTTGTGTTCTAAAACTAAAATCGATTTTTGTTCATTTCGTTCTCTACAATATGCGCTATCCAGAATTAGAAGTCAATCGGAAAAAAATAGTTGTAATCGCTTTAGCGATATTCATTTAATTTGAAGTTATAAATAGTTATAGCCACATTTTGAGCAATCAAATGAATATTCGCAAATAGAGTAAACAAATGCCACAAGTGCTTAATGTTTTCATTCACACGTATTCTCTTTATTATATGTAATTGATCTTCGATCCGTAAAAGTGCTGCCAATGACGTGCACAAATTAACGCGTTATCAGAATTGAGAACGTGAGAAATAGCTAATTTGTTATCGATAACGATAAATCATGCGTAGGTTGATGTTGATGGAACACCTTTTAGATTTTTGTTTGTTTATGACAAATGCAATACCCACATTTTTGATAAATATATAAATTATATATATGTATGTATGTACATACATTAGTATGTATGAATGTATATACGCACATAAACATACTAACAATGCATCATCACATTTAACTTGTTGCGAATTTTAATTTTAATGCCGCCGATGCCAACAACAAATCCATGTATAAGTGTACATATTTACATATAGACATATGTATGTATGTTTGCACATATGTAGATAGCACAAGGGCGGTGAGCCACATTGTTGTTGTTGTTGTTGTTGCTGTAGTTGTTGCTGCAGTTGCCGTATTGTTGGTGGTGCCATTGTTGGAGCAGTGCCAACAAGTGGTTCGGCTTGGCCAAAACATTCCATTGCCGTGCCGCGGCGGGTGGGTCTATGTTTGTGGTCATGACGCATCCGCCGCCTTATCGCACATTTGTGCAACACACATGTATGGATGTGTGTGAGTGTATAACAGCAACAGCAACAACAACGATAAGAAAAAATGACAAGTTAGCAAATTGAAAATGCAACTTCAAAATGTCGCCAACTGTCAAACGTGAGTCAAGAACAACAGGAAATACATATTTACATACGAGGGTGGCCTGATAAGTCATTATCCCCAAGAAGATAATAATTGAAACTTCTTTATATGAAAATATAATAACATTTCAGAAAATCGGATTTTTTAGCAACTCACTCACCTAACGAACCAACAACTTCTTAACATCTTCAACTTCTTAATCTTAGAAAATTACAATTTTTATATTGGGCTAAGCCCGGAGAATGTAGAGTGGGCAGAATCAAATTCTAGCAAAATGTACACAATTTTGACATGGTATGATTTTCCTTTTCATCGTTTTAATTAAGTCGTTTTTTAGAAAATTTAAGAGAAAATCTTTAAAAATCCGAACCGTTCTGACATTTTCTAGAGAATCTGTGTTCATTTTTCAAAAGATTTTCCGCTGTACATTTTGAATGATATTTCAAATTAATTATACCCGTTACATAACAAATAAATAAAAAGGGATATTGTAGTCGTTGCAATGTATGTAACAGGAAGCATCTCCGACCCTATAAAGTGTATATATTCTTCATCAGCATCAGCAGCTGAGTCGATATTATCAAGTCTCTAGATCTCAGAGACTAGACTAGATCTCAGAGACATAGAGCAACCAAATTTGGCACACAGACTTCTATAAACCCCACGCAGATCAAGTTTGTTTCAAATTTTAGGATTTTTTTAATAATTAACGTTAACTACTATTATTACTTATCATCCTACTAAATCGTAACCAGATCGGACAAATACATAGAAAGGTGGTAATGGCTGATTAAAGTTTTTAAGTAATACTTAAGTGCCTAAAAGCATGCAAAAAAAAAATATTTAAAATTTATTTAAAGTAACGGGTATCCTATAGTTCTCAAAGTGGCTCACTGTAAAGTTTTGACAATATTAAACAGTGACCGTACTTCATAAAACTTAGCCAGCCTATAAAATATTAGTTTTATCAAGAATGTTGCGTTTCCTACTGAAGTCAATGACTTCTAAGACGACCCTCGTAAATATATACATTCATATGTGTAGGTACACCGGTAGGGATGGGCTCTGCTTAAAAAGTATTGTAGCAAAAGGGGGGAGAAGGGTCGTGACTCTAGGTTGGCATGCTAATAAACATATAGCCAACTGGGGCGTGCCTATGTGAATGATGAGACCATCGAAACATACGTACATTTGTATGTCTTATGTCCATGTATATATACATATGTATGCATATATGAACTATGATCGTGAAAGTGGCAGGTGGGCGGGGGGTTCGACCAGGTAAGTGTATGTCATGGGGCGACTTGTGACTTTTGGACAATGTCTAACATGAGAAACGCACAGCCAAAGCTGATTAAAAATAGTTTTAGACACTAAACGCACAGACACACACACTGACATACATACACACATTTACACAGACGCAATGCTATTGACACAAACACATATACTACATACACAGGGCTGTTCCGAAATCATGTTCACATTATTTCCAATCCTTTTAAAATAAGTAAATTTTTAAACCCTCTTTTCATTCCGAAGTTTAATATGTTTATTTAATTGTGTTTTTAGACATTTTTTTTAAAGTGTGCATTTCAGAAGAGCACTTTCACCGACACTTTTTGAAAAAAGGCTGTCCGTGTGGGGGAACCACACAAAATTTCCAAGCGTCATTAAAAACCCGACGCTCACCGATGGAAATAGAACACGATCTATTCCATCGTTGAGCGATGGTGAGCGATACGGACAAAAAAAAGGCGTTTTTTGACAAAAAGTGTCGGTGAAAAAGTACTCGTCTGAAGCGCCCTTGATAATGCCAAATAAAGTGTATGAAAGAGAAAGTATTTGAATTTCGAACAGCCCCGATATTTGAATATACAATATGCATACAGCAGACAACAATCCTTGTTTATCTATTATGATGGTGGATTGATCTAGCTGATTTTAAGCCAAACGACGTATACATATGTGCATGTATGAAATGTATGTATTAAAGGTCTGCATGGCTGCATTCAAAACGTGAAATGAGACATTCATGTCCAACTGAATTGAATGAGTTCGGCTGCGTCTGCCAATGAATTGAATGAACGAATTGAAGTTGAAAACTTCACATTCAAAAAGGCAGACTGAATTGAATGAAGAAATAACCGAAAAAAAAAACGAGTGAGGGCGACAAGTGCCGTAATTTTAGTTTCCGTTATTTTTTGAAGTAAAAATCTATGCCTATGTAAAATTTCTATTCGCCAAAATTTTCTGATATCCAATTTTGTGACGAACAATATTAACTGCAATATATAAAAAATTTAACAAAACAAAATTAATAAGTTGTATTCTGAATACTCTTAATATGTTGCTTCATTCATTTCATTCGTTTCTCGTTCACTCGGTGCCGTTCATATGAGTACTCAAATTAGTATTTAATCGATGAGAACCGGATCTTTGAATTTATTCCACTCAAGGAACAGAATTAAACTCACGAGTACTCAGAGACGCTCAAGCTTGAATGCAGTCGTGCAGACCTCTAGTATGTATGCAATGTATGTGTGTGTTTGACAGTGTGCGTTTATTCATATGTTTGTTTTTTTGCTTTGATTTTTAAGCCCAAATATGTTCTCAGTTCAAAAGTGAAGTGAAAGAGTTCTACACTAAATATTGTATGCCCAGCATAATATGTACTTTCTTGAGCCACCAATATGAACGTTCATATGTATGTATAAGTATGTATGCATGTACATCAAAAATTAATTGATATAAGATAATGGTACGGAGGTGGCTGGTGGTAGGATTGGGACATGGGGGCTGGGGCCGGGTTCAGGGGTGTGGCTAAAGCGATTATTAATCATCATTTAATACTCACTCCGAATCGGCCGAACGAATTTGTATCATAGTTGGAGCTGCTCAAATACGCAGAATTGGTTCGATATCCAGAGTTGCCAAGGGAACCAGAACCGCCGCTCAGATACGATGTGGATCCAATGCTATTCCGCTGTGTGCTCACACGCGGCGTATACGAAGAGGAATATGTTGAATAGGAGCTGGGATAATGGCTGCTGTTGCCGCTGCTGCTGTAATGGTTATAGCCAGATGATGATGATGCTGATGTGGATGATGATGATGCGGTGCCAGCTGACGAGGGCAGATATTTGGATAGGCTGCTGCCGCGATCGTAGTACGTTGAGTAGCGCGAATAGCCGTTAGTTGTGGCGCCTCCTCCCCCGGTGCTGTTGCTGCTGCTGGTGCCGGTGCTGCTCGAGCTGCCAGCGCCGCTGGCCGACGTTGTGCCGTAGAGACTGCCACTGCCCGCTGCTGACGTTGACGATCTACGCGGCGAAATTACACGCATATTAGTGGCAGCAGCGTTCTACCGCTTCAATCGGACCAGTTTGCCGTTTTGCTGTTATTTATTGCCGTTGCGAATTGACTCGTTGCTGTTGTTGTTGTTTTTTTTTCTATTGCTGATTGGCAAAATGTCCAGTTATTTCTCTTTTCACTTCTCTCTCTATCTCTCTGTGTGGCTATTATTGTTGTTGCTGTAATAGTGAGAGTGAAAGTTAATGAGGCTGAGTGAGAGAGCAGCTTTTAAAATGGCCATGCGAGACAAGATGCACACAAATACACACTCACCTTGACTTGCAGTTGCTCTCTTTATTTTTGCTAATTGCTGCTTATTTACATAGTTAATAATTGTTGCTGCTATTTTTTGTTTGTTACTTTTACTGTTGTTGTTACTTATGCTACTTGTAAGACCCGTTATTGTTGCAGTAGAGCATAGGCAAACTGTAAAGAGAATATTTAACATGAGCGACCTTCGATAGTCAATATATATGTATGTATGTATGTATGTATGTATGTATGTACGTATGTTTTGAATGTACATATGCTTAGAGGATGCAAAGTATGTTTTTACTTGTATCAACACACAATTGCAGTTTATTACGAATACGATAATTTTATCACGGACTTAACAGCAAAGTCGACGCGTCATATTCATGTTGTTTACAAAAAAACAAAACAATCTACAACAAAAATATGCACATATCACACAATACTCGTAAAGTTTCACGTCACTGAGCTGGCGCTGCAGCTTGTCTTAACAACAACAACGTGCCGGTGTATGTGTGTGTGTGCATGTTTGGGGGGTAGCTATGCGGTAACAGTGAAGTTGTATATGTATGCGTATAAGACGCCGCCAGGCTGTCTACGGCCCTATACGGCGCGCAATGTCATTGTAACCGAGGAAACCGTTGCTCGTGTTTCGTAGTGTGCGTACGATTCGCATGTGTGTGTGTGGGGTAGGGCGCCACAAACTCTCACACACATACACTCAACAACAAACAGACAGACACATGGTCACTATCATATCGATCTCTCGTTCATAAATACGAATACAACTACAATTACAACCATAAACAGCAACACTACAACTCATTCAGATTCACAAATTCCAATGCGCCTATGCGAGAAGCAACGATGCCGAAAATCGCGTCAAAAATCGAAATAATTATAATAAAAGCAAAAAAACAAAAAAAAAAAAATAAAATGAAAGAAAGAAAAAAGGCGAATCTATTTATAAAAGCGCTTAAAAGCACACACACACAGCTGGCTGGCGCTGGCGGTCGCCACGTTCCCGTTCGTTGGGTGGTGCGGCGGTAGCGGCTGTAGTAAAACTGCGCTGCTTTGCCTGGCCTATAAACGGCATGCGCGCAAATGAGATAGCAATATTGATATTGGCGACAGCGACACACTAACACACACCAACAGACGATAAACACACACACATATGTACATAAATCTATGTGTACATATACGCGGCCAAGCAGGCAACGTACGAATTACGCAAAGTGAAATATCTTTCTCAAAAATGGAAAGTGGAAAAGTGACGACTACGATTTTGAATTTTATTTCAGAACGCAAACATTTTACTGCACGCATTTAAAAGGAGTTCAGTGTCAATGAATCAATGGCAGCCAGTATTAGCAATTTATTTATAAAATTCATCATCCAACTCAGCCCACTCACGACGCTAGAAAAAATTCCGTAACGCTTAATTGTATCACCAATTCTCACGCACAAACTAAACTATTTATGAATTACACTACAAGAGCTGCTTTACATGGTAATAACTTATATTATTGGCTTTTTGTATGCAATTTTTAGCCCACAGCACGCAGAACTCACTTCGCTCTGACGAACTTGCCAGAGATTAAAAAAAAACACAATTCTATCTAAAAGAGTTGCCACTTTGCCCCAACTTTGGCAAAACGAGGTGGCAGCCTTCGCTCCCAAAACACGATGGCAACCATAAGCCCCAGAAAAACACACAATTCCAAAAATATCCAGTTTTCAAAAATTGAGTTTTTTGTGGATTTTTAAAACTTTCACAGGAATTTTTGTTATAGTTTTGTCTATAGAAGACGTACACTATCGATAGTGGTCGATAGATTTTTGTGACGCATTTGGCATCGGCAGCTTCGGAAACATTTAAGTTTTTAATTTTAAATTTTAGGTGGAATTGTACATAAAAATTTATAATTGAACACAGTATCGAAAACTATCGATAGCTATAGATGGTTTGAAAAAAAAACATCGCTGACTATCGATGGTGCCGACTATCGATAGCTCTTCACCTCTAGTATGAATTCCCATCGTACCGCAAATGGTAACAAATTATAAATTATCGACTGAAGTCGCCATCACTATTAACAGAAAAAGTGGCAACTCCGCCGTGTATATACATTTTAAGAGAAAATTCTGTTCAGGTGTGAAAAATTTGTACAAATTAATGGAATAATGAATAAGTTATATTTAATTAAAAATGGCTACTTGATGAAATGAATAATTGCTGTTGCCAATTATAAAGCTCGTGAAGTGCGTTAAGCCTTATTTACTTATTTATAAACAAAACCTAGCAGCCGCAATTGTCGCGTCGCATTACATTCAGTGTTGCCAACTTTTGTATTTGCAAAAAAAAAAAAACAATCTTGGCTAAATCTGTTGAGACTTCCAACCTTTATTGCTGGAAATTCAATTCTGATCTTAACAAACAGATCTAATCTCTCTGCACAACATATATTTGTAGAGAAACTGTAATTAACTAGAATTAACTAATTTCAGAAGAGCTACAAATTACCGCCGTTCTAGCTACTGATAAACATTAGAAGGACTCTGGACATTAAATAGCTAAATCTAACCGGAAAAGGCTGAGTGGGCAACACTTGAGCCTGCGCCGCCGCCGCCGCCAACGTCGTCATACAAAATGAAGTGAGCAACAAAGAAAATAATAAAGTCATAAAACTCACAATTTGTACAATATAATTTGATAAACCTAATATTCGATTTGTTCTATTTGTTGCAGTAAACCAAAGAGTACGGCGTTTTTTTGTTAATTTTTGGATTTTGAGTCGTCTCGTCGTCATTATCATCATTCGCATCATCATCTGCATTGGCATCGTCATTTATTTTTTTCTTTAAGCAGCTCTGTCTTAAATCAACCATCGTCCCCCTCACCCCGCCTAGCTAGCTTTTGGTGGATAAACCTTGTGTAAGGATCTTCGTCTTGTCTTCTTTATTCCCCCGACACACACACACACACATAAATATTTAGGTAAGCAGCATCTGCTGGTTTATTTATTGTTTGTTTAAAATGTAATTATTCTGATCTCTGACTTTGCAGTTATGTCATCAACCGCCGGCAAACGCAAGGAAATCTACAAATACCTGGCGCCATGGCCCTTGTACTCCATGAACTGGAGTGTGCGGCCGGACAAGCGTTTCCGGCTTGCGCTGGGCAGTTTCATTGAGGAATACAACAACAAGGTGCAAATCATTAGCCTGGATGAGGATACCAGCGAATTTAGTGCTAAAAGGTGAGGCAACTAACGAACTATGGATGGAAAGCAACAGGGATTAAAAGCGTAATCGAGTCCTTAACCGATAAACGGCATTAACCGATTGAAAATGGAAACCGTAACCGAAACACAACTTTTTTTTTTAACACACTTGACCAAAAACCTAAATTATTCAAACCGAAATAACCGATTCATGCATAGTGCTTAGTTTCGGTTTAATCAATCATCTAATTAACCGGTAAACCCGATATGCTAAGATTTTGTGTAATCGAACCAAAACCGTTATTTATACCGACATTCGCTTCGATTTGATACCCTATAAAGAGACTAGTCTTCTCTAAATTCTGCATGAATAGAGAGAATTCTGTAAAAGAATCTTGATATTCCCGAATTTCTAAAGAACTGTAGACATATCAAACCATTGCTTACGAAGAATCAAATCTAAAATGAAAGAAATTTCTTCAATTATCTAAATAAATCTTTAAATCTTGATAGCTCCACATTGCAATAGAGTTTCAGTAATATCGAATAATTTCGGACAAAGCATCGAAACTAAAAATAAACATTTTTTTCTTTGAAACAAACTGACAGAAGTCTGTAAAGCAGCGATCGGCACGCATGGGCTCCGGGAGCTAGCGGCTGCTCCCGACTTTATTTCTGCCTAATCGGCACCGTAAAGTCGCACAAAAGACTAACGAGCAAAATAACAACAATAATAACAACGCACACAATAATCGCGTGCACTCCAACAAGAACAACATAGGAGCAGCTTGAGTCGAGGCATTTTTGACACTTAAAATTTATGACCGTCATAAATTATAAATAACAACAACAACATAGCAAAGGCGCAGTGTATGCTCAAGTAAAAATTTGGGTGATCGACAAAGTAGGTACACTCTCATAGGGTTGTTGTTGTTGTAGTGCTCCCGAATTCAAATTTGGTGGCCACCGCTTCTTTAAAGTTTTAAAATGATGTATTGTATTTTCCATTTTCTTTAATGACCTTTGTTTTTTTTTTCTGTTGTATCATCAGCACCTTTGACCATCCATATCCCACAACGAAAATTATGTGGATACCAGACTCCAAGGGCATCTATCCCGATCTGTTGGCCACCAGCGGTGATTACTTACGTGTTTGGCGCGCCGGTGAGCCGGATACACGTCTGGAGTGTGTGCTGAATAACAATAAAAACAGTGACTTTTGTGCGCCGCTCACATCGTTCGATTGGAATGAGGTTGATCCGAATCTGGTTGGCACATCATCGATAGACACAACATGCACAATATGGGGCCTGGAAACGGGACAGCCGCACGCTCGCGTCTATGTTGCCGGTCATGTGAAGACGCAGCTGATAGCGCACGACAAGGAGGTCTATGATATTGCATTTTCACGTGCCGGCGGCGGCCGGGATATGTTCGCATCTGTGGGCGCTGATGGCTCTGTGCGTATGTTTGATTTGCGTCATCTGGAGCACTCGACCATTATCTATGAGGTGAATTGAATTTCAATCAATGATTGACAATAATTTCAAATTGTTTATCATTATTATTATTACTATTTAAAATTAGGATCCTGCGCACACGGCTCTGCTGCGCTTGGCCTGGAACAAACAGGATCCGAATTACTTAGCCACAGTTGCCATGGATTCATGCGAAGTTATTATTTTAGATGTTCGTGTTCCTTGTACACCTGTTGCAAGACTGAGCAATCACAGAGCGTGCGTCAACGGTATTGCGTGGGCGCCGCATAGGTAAGACATCAACTCTTAGACCTCGGCCTAGTCGGATAAGTTATTGTCCCAAGTGGAAAACGCAACTTTTTAAATCATTCGAAAATTGTTGGGGCTCAGTATATTGAAGGTCGAACACATCGTTCTATTTTGCAAACATTTTATGGCGAATAACTTAAACAGCATCAAATTTCATGTGTGTCAAGTTAGCTAAACACTTTTGAAAAAAATCGACTTTTAAGAAAAATTAATTTTGTCGCTCTTTTACTTTGAAAAAAAAAAAACTAATGTTCTGCTAACTTGATATAAAGTTAGCAAGACACTCCCACAATTTGTACAATTTTCGAAAACTTTTTATCCTGGAATTCGCCTTTAATTATCCGTAATTTATTCGTGATAAAATTAATCTTGACGCTCATTTGAATTTAAAAAAAATACTAATGTTCTTAAATCGATCGTTGCTGTTATGTTAAAATTGGACTGTTATGTTAACATTTCTGGTATGTAACATAACAGTTTGATATATTTGTGTTAGCATAAAAAATTAAAAAAATTTGCACAAGTGTGATAATTAATTAATGCCACAAAAACGGATTAAGCATTATAAATACTAAAACTGTTATGTTACGTACCAGAAATGTTAACATAACAGTCGATTTGAATTGAAACATGAGAACATTAGTATTTTTTAAATAAATAAGCGGCAAAATTAATTTGTTCACGAATAAATTACGGATAATTACGGCAAATTACCCATTCCTTAGAAGTGTTTTTTTTTTCGAAAGTGTTTAGCTAACTTGATGCGCATTAAAATTTCTGTTTTAAATCTTGAATATCCTTGCGGTAAGGCTGGCCCGATCACTTCGGAGAAGAAGATTGAAAAGGCGCCACATGTCAGACAACTGGATTTTCTGTAGATCCCCTTCGGGTCGCCTATTAGACAACGACTAATATTTCCTCGACCTATCATTTTTCTACTAATTCTTTGCCTTCTACCAATGTGAAGGTGTATTTATTTCATACACGACCACATTTATCTATCAAACAAAAAAAAAAAAAGTGATGAAACCGATTAGGTTGATAAAAGTAAATTAAATTTAAAAATAAATTGCATTTATATGTTTAAGGGAATGACTTATCAGGCAACTCTCGTATTTGTATTGAGATAGTAATTAAAGCATTAATATGGTATTTCGTTTTGCAGTTCCTGTCACATTTGCACTGCCGGTGATGATCACCAAGCACTGATCTGGGATATACAACAAATGCCACGCGCAATCGAGGATCCAATTTTAGCCTATACAGCTGCTGAAGGCGAAGTCAATCAAATACAATGGGGTGCCACGCAACCCGATTGGATAGCCATTTGCTATAACAAAGCGTGCGAGATCCTGCGGGTCTAAGAGTCAATTTTTCTTGCCTCCCTCAACCCCCCAAAAAAAAAAAACAAACACACAGACACACACGTCTCTCCCCATCACTGATCTGCCTGTAAATGTAAATGTGACTGTGGATGTGTATGTGATTGCGGATTAAAATGCTGCTGAACAGCGCACAGTGGTCAACACAACACTCCAAGAACAATATGAACAACAACAGCAGCAGCAGCTCACACAACAAACAACACTCACACACACAACGCAATGTAGTTGTAGGTTTTGTAGACACAGCGGAAGAAAGGCGCTTTAATTATTATAAAATATATATAGACACACATATATAATTATAATTTTGTATTCGGATAACGATCTGTGTATTCCGAACGCCATTCCGTCTCGTGTTCTAATACTAGTGAGAATAAGTTTGGAGACGGAGTGAGAAAGGCGGGGCAATCCGATCGATTCGAATCTGTATTCGAATTCGTTAAGCGTTTTTATTAGTTTATCTTTAGATTAGTTGAACATACAATTATGATATAAGTCTCAAGGTATAACCAAAATATGTATTGCTATTTCTAATTTATTTGACAATTTGACCTTTTGCGCTTTTCATGCTGAAAAGTTAAACAATTAGCCGCTTGATTCGGGCTCCTTTTGTTTATAATTATTCCTTATTCAATGACAAACAACACATAAATATAACAACAGAAAAAAACAATGTCCTACCTCGTTTTCCAACATGTAAATGTTAAGAATTTGTGTCTAGCCGCAGCAACCATAACAACAACATGAACAACAACTACATGCAAAACAACAATAACAACGAACAGAGAGAAACAAAATATGAATGCAAAACGCTTTTTTCGAAATGTTTTTTATTCTTTGTTCGAAGTTTTATTATACGTTTTCTATGAGAACCAAAACAAAACCAAACAAAACAAAATCATAAAACAAAAACAAAGGACTTAAGCAAAACGATAAACGCAAACGCAAGCAAACATAAATAAGCGAAAATACTTGTATTAAGAATAAAACAAAAAAACAAAAACAACTGCACAACCACACCTAAAAAAAAACGAAAGAAAACAAAACAATACAATACTATTTAAAATACAACTAACAAAAAAACCGAAATATTATATGAGCGAGAGAGAATACAAGATTGTTGCTATCCACTTAAAAACAAAAACAAAAATGAAAACCCATAAAAAAGTAATGACTGCAAACGATTACCATAATAATTATAATAATAATTGAATTCATGAAAATACAGCAAGCCCGAAAGATCGATCGATCCTCACTCGTAAGCACTGAGAACAGATAACAGAACTATCCAACAAAAAAAACCACAAATTTTTTACGGTCGAAACTAAAAAGCGCTGCTCTGAGACTGAGACAAGGTGAAAAAGACAAGGAGGACAACAAATGAGATAGAATGAGAGAGAAAATGTATCCAAATTCCCTCAGAGAGAAAGAGAGACGGAGAGAGAAACTCACTTATTTCGTAACTTCAACTTGCAACTGCTCATCAATTATACATACATAATGTATATGTATATTCAGTCAGTATATCGTATTCTACTCCATTACAAATCCGATTTATATAAAAAAAAATTAAGATACGCAATTGTTTGTTTGTTTTTTGCTTTTGTTTTAGTTGGAACCAAACTCAAACTCTGTAAACTTGACAAGACTTAGTGCATTGTAAAAGCCAATAAACAAAATATAATGAAAATCAATCCCAATCCAAATCAAATACATCAATTAATTAAGCAGACCTTATTTGGCAAACGGTTTCCGTAACTTGTAGGCATTCAGATAAATGCATTAAACAGAAACATAATTAGCCAAAAGACGACAAAATATTCTTTATACTTACACATATATATATATAAAAAAAAAAAACAGAAACACACGTACACATACATACCTTATATACACTAACTATATATTGTATTGTATTATTAAGTGAAGCGATTCATTTTTGTTTTGCCCAATTGTTTGCATTGTTTTTATTCAATTAAATCATCATAAGTTTATAATATACAGATGTAACAAATATTAACTATATATATATACTATCTATATATATAGTATATAGGCATCTGGGTCAGCGCGGAATGATTGACTAGGAGGCAGCAGCAGGATTGTAAGAGCAGCATAGAGAGACAAATTGATGGTGATGATGATGAACAAAAAAACAAATTGAAAAACCCCAAAAATAAAAAAAAAAACAAAAATTATTTAAATAAACCATTTTTAAATAAACATCAAATGAGATTCCACACTTACCAAATTATATCAAATCGGGCAGATCGGGCGGCGCACATATATTGCTAACATCCACAACGCCTTGGGGTTCCTTTTCAGGAGCGCTGCAAGACATTGGATGAGATGATTGATAAACAACAAGACCCTTTTCACTTCTCACCTCTTGGCGGGATTCGTTGACCGCTTGGTTGGAGCATAGGACTTGACACTGAGCAGCTCATTGGGCTTGACTTTCTTAAGTATGATCTGAAGATGTCCAGTGATTTGGGAACGCTGCACCACGGAATCATCTGGTTTGACCTCCTCGCTATAAGCCATTTGAAAAATCTTTCCCTTGACTGTGACGCGCACATAGTTTGTCTGTATGTCCACATTGATGAGCGATGTGTCCAGATGTCTGTGGGATAAATATTAACCCCTAATTATTTAAATTTCTAAAAAAAAACATGAATATGATGTGCTAGTTTTTACTATTAAAACGAATTTTAACTCTTCACTCCAATATATTTTTTGTTAAAAATGCACTTATTTATTAAGGAAAAAAAAAAAATAATAATAATAAGGAATAGTTGTGAATTTAATTTTTTCGCTTAAATATAATCGTTATATTTATTTTATTGTATATGTGTTGTAGTCATTGATTTTTTATTTAAGAAAATGTTAATAATCATTTATATTAAAGATAAAAAATATTTTTTTTCATGATTTTTAAACAAAAACTAAGTAAAATTATTGTTCCTAACATAAGACCAAACTTATTTTCTTAACAAAACAAATGTTTTCTTTCTAAATATATCCCAAGTTATTTCGAAACTTTCTAATGTAACCAGATTTTTTTCGGATTCAATTGCTTCAAGCTCATTAATAAAAAATTGAGTATAGTGTAAAAAAGTATATCTGCTAATTTCTCATTTATCCGAATTTATTTTTTGTCAGATTTCAATTATTTGGAACCCTTAACTCCTTTTCGGAACGCTCGAGTAAAAGTGAAATAATTTGTATACAAACTTGTAGACTTCCAGAAGCAGGCTGTAGTGATCTGACTCATCCAGAAATTTGAATGGCAACTTGGCCTGGTTGAGATTGTAGGGTCTACCACAAGGTGCAAATAAGTTCGGTGTCCTTTTGGGCTTTTGGGTCAATGGATTTGGCTTGGACTCGCCTTTCTCCCTGCCCAGCTTGTGCCGTCGCGCAATCTCTGTGCGTATCTCCGGACAGTGCTCACTCTTTGCATTCCAGAAGGCACGGGTGCGCTCCTCTTCATCCTCTAGGCCGGCACACTGTTCGGCCAGCACGGCTTGCTGCTCGGCGACACGTATGCGCTGTTCATCCCGTTCCATGGCCTGGGCAGCCTGCAATTATTTAGTTAGGGGTTTTGATATTTCCCAAAATATTATTATAAAAAATGGTTAAACATAAAAATAATATTATAATTGACAATGCTAAAAAAGTATATTGATATTGATATTATCGCAAAAGCATGTCTATCGAAAAACCTTTTAGCGAGACGATTTTCAAGTCTTTATCTCGATTATTTTATTTTTACGATATATCAAGTTAATAAAATCTTTATAAAAAACTAACAACATTAATTCATTAATTTTACTCATTTCTGATAATATCGTCTGTGATAATGTCGCTTAAAAATATATTATTGCTCGAAAATATTTAGAGATTTATCACTGCGGACGGCAGTCCGCGCTAGTGACGAAAGCAGCACAAAGGGTGCGAAGGCGACTAGCATATATACACAGGAAGAATGGAAAATTTGCTATGACTGTCCGATCGGGTCGAGTTATGTACCGATCGAAAGGTATCAATTTTACTTACAAATGTGCTTACTAAGACTTTTGGAAACTTACCTGGTTCGTGAGATAAACAGGTGTTAGTGGGAGGGGAAAATTTTAAATTATTGGAGCAAATGGGGTCGTTGGAGCCTTTTCGATTTTTATTTTAATTTTTTACTATTCTTATCAAAAATACGCGTCGAATGACACCTTGATCAACAAAATCCGATCACTGGTTCAGAAGATAATTAATTTTGAAATTTTTGGTGCCCTTCTCAAAACGAGATGAAAAGTCAGTCTGTTTGTTTGTTTGTTTGTTTGTTTGTTTGTTTGTTTGTTTGTTAGTATCAAAGCGTTGATTTAGCTTAAAAGTTTGAATGAGGACTTGTTCCCGATCAAAAATCTAGAAACGTTTGTTCTACGACTTTTTCGAAAAAAAGCTAGTTTAGCGGGAAATCGCTAAAAACCGCTAAAATTAAAACCCCTATAGCATCCAAACGATATGAGCTACAGACGTGATCTATATATCGTTGGAAAGGTATTTTGAAGGGCTTTTAGGCAGACCTTTAAACTTTTTTTCTAAAGTGCATAGGTAAAAAGCAACAGGTTAAATAAGATATTTTGTCCCACATTTTGGCGGTTTTTGAGAAAACGACGCTAACGATTTTTTTTAGCTTTCAATATGTTGTAGTGTATAAAATTTCGCGTTTTTTGATATATGATAGAAAAAATTTTACCGATGGGTTTGGAAGATATTACTTATTAACTGAATATACTTTTTACCTTTACACTACTGCATGTACTAGTACATATGCAGTATGTACATGTGCATGTAAATCGCCAAAAACCACAGCTTCCAAACAATAGAAGCTACAGATTTGATCTATATATCGTTAGAAAGGTGTTTTGAAGGGCTTTAAGCCTAGTTGTAAACTTTTTTGCTTAAAAGCACAGGTAAAAAGCTTCAGGTGAAAGAAGGTTTTTTTCCCACATTTCGGCGATTTAAGAAAAATCTACGTTTCAAATGACTTTTAAATATGTTATTTGTTGTAGACAATTCAATTTCACGTTTTTGACATATAACACATAGCCGTCAAATTTCGTTTGGGCAAGATATTACCTGTTAACTGAATATACCTTTTACCTTTACACTTCTGCATGTACATATGCAGTAGCATGCATACAGCAGCAGCAAAGTGTCATAGCAGCCAGAGTTTGAGAGTGCTACTAGCTTTTGCGCTTGGCATGTGTGTTTGTAAAGGGAACCAGTGTTGCCAGACAGTTTGTTTCAGCTTGTACAAAAAATAAACAAAGTTGATAAAGATATACTGTCCAAAAAAAAAATTCAATTTCAAAATTTCTGATGTCTTATTCAAAAATTTCTGATATCTTATAAAAAAACCTCTTTACGAGGTAAAAGTCTAGTGACGAAAACAGTTATATGCCCCAAAATTTCTGATATCCAATTTTGTGACGAATAACATTAAGTTTGACATATAAATTATTTTAAAAAAAATTTTTGCATTCGGCACTGCGCAAAACATTGAGTTTTATTTGGTATGAAGAATTGAGACATTTTGGCGCAATGTGCCGAGTGCCAAAATTTTTTTTAAAATAATTTATATGTCAAACTTAATGTTATTCGTCACAAAATTGGATATCAGAAATTTTGGGGCATATAACTGTTTTCGTCACTAGACTTTTACCTCGTAAAGAGGTTTTTTTATAAGATCGATATAACGGAATTTTATCAACAATTTTTTATTTTATTTTAAATCGGGGACACTAATCATTATGAGTTATGTAATAAAAATGACAGTAATTATTATTTAAAGCTTTTTAAGGTTTTCTTCAATGATAATGATTCATCCTGAACGGAAAAATAAAACTCAGTATTAATCATTATTTGTGATATTAATTTGTTCGGTCAGGATAAAATTAACTTTTAAAAAAGATTACGTATTCATTTTAAAGATTGGTTTTTGTGTTTTATGGGTCTCCTGGGTTTCTTTTAATGGATATGCTGTTTTAAATATCAATAACGATAATTATTTGATATGAATAAATATTATTTGTACTTTATTCTTTTGACAAGGGATTAAAACCGAAACGAATATCGGTTCCAGTTACGGTTTCGGTTATGTTCGCATTTAGGTTATCGGTTACGCAAAATCTTTGAATAAAGGTTTCGTAACGGTGAGCCGGTTTCTGTATGTTTCGGTTTTTAAATACCGGTGTGGTTTCGGTTCACAAAAAAAAAAAAAAAACAATTAATAATATAATAATAATAATTAAAAAGGCATTACTTTCTTCTTAATGTTTCATTCACACATGTATTTCACATATTCTTCAGTTTGATGTAGTTTAGTCATATTTTAACAATTTTAATTTTTCATTTAACCAATTTATTTTATTTGCGCTTATTCAATGCTATGAAAATTCGATCATGAATTTCAAAATTGAACATAAGAAAATTAAAATCAAAAATCAAAATTAAAGGTGAAAAATAATATTTTTTTTTATGTATGAAAAAGCGACAAACATTTATAAATGAAACGGTTACTAAACGGTTATTTCGGCTTACAGAGTTTCGGTCAAATTAAATTTGGTTTTTTCGGTTACGGTTTCAGTTACGGTTCCAAATTTCAATCGGTTTTTACCGGTTAAAGGTTACGGTTTCGTTAAGGGTTTTAATCCCTGCTTTTGACAAACAATTGTCTATATATTATTCAAATTTCTGAACACCTCTTTAAATCAGTCGTACTTTCAGTTAAAAGTGATGATTACCGCTAATATAGATACTTTTATTTTTGGAAAAAAATATTGTTTAAAAAGATTTATCGGAATATCGATTGATCAACAATCCTACCTGGCATTGGACGATGACAGCGCGATGTTGGGAGAGCAAACGCTGCGCCTGCAGACGTTCGGAGGGCACAATCTCCTTGCAGTCGAGACTGTGCAACTGCGGCAACGTGCCCACCACAAAATCGCGATAGTGTGGATAATCCACACAGGGATTGCCGATCAGCAGCAGTTCCCGGAGATTGTAGTTGCCTTTCAAGGACTCGACACTCGTCAGCTCGCCCACAAAGTTGAGCGTCAGGTCGAGTTTGTTGAGAGACTCGAGTCCCTCGAGATTCTCGATGCGTTCAATGTTGTTCACCGCCACATTGAGATACTCGAGACGCTTCAGCTTGTGGAGATTTTCGAGGCGAGCCACGAGATTGGATTGCAGCAATAAAATCTTGAGATCACGGCACCAATTCTGCAGATGCTCAATGCACTCAATGTCCTCCTGGTGCAGCGACAGCTCCTCCAATGTGCTTATCAATTTCTCATTATGCTCCGACTTTTTGCGCACCAACTCCTCAGTGACTTTTCGAAATGTTAACAAATTTTCTAGTTATACAATATATATTTTTCAACTTACTGCGCACCATGATTGTTCAAAGTACTATTTCAATATGTAATTATGTGTCTAAAATTGGGTTTGACTGAAGCAATAACAAAATCAAAAAACAAAAACAAACAAACGAGGTGACTACGTTGCTAGGAAAATACTTTTGCTGTTTTTGCTATTGTTGTTGTCACCTAATAGAAATTCAAAGCTTGTGTCATCGGCGGGCGGCCGATTGAACTTATCGTAATTAACATATCGGTTTGCATGGCGGCAACGTCATCGTAACGTCACGGTCACCCTGCTTCTGATTGGACATCGGTTCATGCGAAAATCTAATCAGACTGCACACGTTAGCTACCAAAATAAATTGACTTATTCAGGAGCGGACTTAACTCAAGATATACTATAAAATAAAAATATTTGATAGAATTAAAAATTATTGGTGGTCAACAAATTAATTTTTATTAAATGTTTATGCTTAACTTTTTACTTATCATAACACTGTCTTACAAAAAAAAATCAAAACGAAACTTCTGGGACATAGCGTAGGTTGTAGGTATAGATAAATACATTTTTTTTTGCATACTAGAATTTTTTGGTGCACATCGAAATTTTGAATAACGGTACAAAAACCGTTTTTTCGTACTTGCACTCACTCATGCGTCCATAGCTTCGTCAAATATCCACCGATTTTCATTTTCTTACCAGTTTTAGATAGAAGAAACTTAGGTCTTTAAACGTGCCATACATGACTTAACAGGTTTCATTTCCTATATTGGAGTATTTGATAGGTAAACTAATTTTTTGTTGGTTTATTTTACATCTTTTTTGACTTTGGTGATGTTTTCGAACACTATTTTGGTATAAACCCGTTATACTTGTTTTATTATTTGAAAAGAATACTTTTTTACGAGTAAAACGTGAGTCCATTTTCTAAAATCGGTCAATAATTAGCAAAGTTATAAAAGAGTTTTCAAAACGAAATTGCTCAATATGTTGATAGTATGCAACTATTTTCCGTTCGCATGTTGCGTAGTTAATAAAGAGCAGTTTTTGGCATGCCTTTTTTCCTAAGAATTTGAATAGCTCAATTAAATATTATTCGATTTTAATAAACTAAAAAGCAGAAGACGTAAAATAAAATGTGTTTTGAAACTACATACCAAAAAGTAGTTGCTTTCTACAAATTTAACTTATTAATTTACGTTCAAAGTTGGGTAATGTCGCAAAAAACTGAAAAAATTCATATATTTTTAAATGTAGCTCCCTCAATATTTATCCGATATTGCAGTGTAATACACCGTTAGAAAGGTGTTTTAGACTCCATCAACCTCGAAAAAACGGTTTTTGTACCGTTATTCAAAATTTCGATGTGCAACAAAAAATTCTAGTATGCCACAAAATTCTATTTAACTATATCTACAACCTACGCTATGTCGCATCCCAGAAGTTTTTGGACTGTCACACAGTGTAATTGTGTAGTTTGAAAATTTAAGATTTGAAGTTATTTTGGCAATACGAAAAATCTAAATCAAGATTTATTTAATAAATACTCCTTGATCTAAATGTTCTCAAAAGAGTTACTTCATTGACAAAAATAATTTAAAATCTATCTTGTCAATAAATAATTTATTAATATATTGTGTTAATTTTATTGAAATACGGCATTTGATTTAATTTAGCAACAGACTTGAACCACAATTTAAAAAACAATTTTTTTTTTTAATTTAAAACTTTAGTAATTATGTTGAATCCGCTCCTGTTCGCTGTGGCTAGCGATAAGCTCCAGCTAGTCCGCTAGCTTAGGCGTGAACACGACCAACGGCAGACAGACAGATTCCGGCACTGTAACTGTAATCAGCGCTTCTAATCGAAATGAGCGATAAGGATATCGATATATTGCGTGCTCTGAGCGATACTGAAGTCGACGAGTTGATGAAGTTGTATGGCGACAAATACGGTCCACTTAACTTCCACTATTTGTTATTTTACAATCAACGCAAATGGGATCGTCAGTTGGAGGCGGCGGGCATTTCCAAGGATGACAATGCTTACATTTCGCTGCGCAAACGATTCTATACACATCGCAACGGTGATTTCCGAAAATTTGGCACATATGTGAGTCTTCACCGTGACATTGTGCAGAGTGTCTCCTTCTTCAGCTGGCAGACGGCGGAGAAGGCGGCGATGGGGGAGGCGGAGGCGGCGGAGTTGTTCGCCTGCCTGGAGCAAACGGAGCGCATTGAGTGGTCATCGGGTGCATTGCTCACCAATGTGGATCTGAAGTTTTGCGCACGCGTCAAGGATCTGGCCATGCGGAAGGGAGCGACTGGCATCCAGGTAGAGTTATTAATGTAATATTCATATTTCGATTTATTGATCATAATTTTTTGTATCGATGATATATTTTTTACCGATATATTTTTAACCGTTTTTTTATATTTTTTTTTTTTTTTTGAAAATATCAACAACCCTGCTGCAGGCACGTGAATGCTTTGGAATGATCCTGCCACATGAAGAGGCGCGATCCGTCGAGGTGCCGGATCTGCTATCGGACTTTGAACTGCGCCCGCTAAGCGACGACGATGCGAGCATGGTCCATTCCATTTGGCCCAACAATCGCGAGGGATCCTTGGAGTATATACGCGCGCTAATCCGATTCAACCGGACACTGGGCGCCTGTCGCAGCGACACCGGCGAACTGATTGCCTGGATATTTCAGAACGACTTCTCAGGATTGGGGTAAGTTTCCTTTAACACACTGAATGTGACATATAACCGGTATTCACCGATTGGTAACCGTAACTGAAAAACAAAACTTTTTTCTTATTATATCCAAGCAAAAAACAAAACAAAATTATACAAACCGAATTACGCGTTCAGTAACCAATTCATGCTTAACGGCTAGTTTCAGTTTAACCATTAAATACAATTTTGTTGTTTCTGTGTAATCGTCTTTTTCCAAAACTTATGTTGAATTAGTATATTTTATTTCAACATAAATCCCATTTAATGCAAAAATCTTTTTTAAAGTCAAAGAATTTTTCGTTATACAGTCTTCATACACCATAAATTTGTCAAATTTTCGTATAAAAAAAAGGTTTTGATGCAGGTTTCTTATGTTAATCTTTTGTTCGCTTAAATTCCATCCGAAGGATACAAAAATTTCTTTGACCCATGGAAAATTTTAAATTTAAAAATGTCTATTTTTCAACTTTTTTCCTCGATTTTTTTAAAAAAATATTTTGATGCAGAAAAATTCTTCAAACAATTCTAAGAGTGACTGTAAAAAAAATTTCCGAAAAACTCTTCGCTGGTATTTTTTATAGTTTTTCGAATTATTTGAAGAATTTTTCTGCAAAACAAAGATTTTGCGTAACTCACAATCGAAAATCAAACTTACTTTATTAACTGTATGTGCATTTTATACTCTATCAAAACCATTACTTGACATACTGTATGTCTAGTCAGTTCAAATTTAATTTAAATTTTAAGTGCCGCCACTGCAAATCAAACGCACGAAAAGTTTATTGCACTGCAAATTTTAAAGATTGAATAGAAAAAAAAAAATTAAATTACGCAATTTATGCCAAGGATTTATCACACGTATTTTAGCTTTTTATTCCCTTATTTTTAAATTAATATTAAAACGTATTGAAAAAAAAAAACAACATAAAAAAAAATATTTTAAAACATATTAATTTGTTTGTGGAAATGCCCCTATTGGGTGCAGGGTATTTCGTAGTCGTACACTCTCGTCTAACGCTTTCTTACTTGTTGCAGCATGCTGCAGGTCCTGCCCAAGGCGGAACGTCGTGGTTTGGGCGGACTTCTGGCAGCTGCGATGACCAAACGGATTGCCAAGGGGGAACAGGTGACGGTCACCGCATGGATTGTGACCAATAATTGGCGATCGGAGGCGCTGCTCGCTCGGATTGGCTACCAAAAAGGCATCGTCAACGAATGGATAAAACTGTTGCCCGCCTAATTTATATTGCTATATGTATATTTAGATGTATATATTGTATGTTGTTAATCCCATGGTGTTGGTTTGTGGTTGCATCATGAGGATGGCCATGAATAAGCCTAAGCCGGGGTAAGGGTAAGGGCACTTGGACGGGTTTAAATAAAAAGTCAAATGATTTGCATAGTACGTAAGTACATACATAATATGCCTATGTACACGGTCAACAATTTTTATTACGCTTTACAACGCGTTTCGGTTTTGTAAATACACTTTTAATGCTTAAACAAAATGAACTGAATCAAAATGAAAACAAAATTCAAATCTAGCGGCAACTGAGACGGCAAATCCCCGTCTTAAGTTGGGGCTTTCGTCTCGTTCTTATACATATTTACATACCGCGCCACACACATCAACATGTTCACATACATACATATATATCATACAATAATTTACATTAGAATTTAGGAAAGGGCGGTGAATTCGATACAAAACAGAAATGGAAATTAAACAGTCAATAATATTAATATTTATATTAATTCGACAAGCACAAGGTGAATAACCAAAAGGGAGCAGAGAGCAAGTTGGGAACAAGTATTGCAAAAGAGTAATATGTGATGGCTGTTTAAATGCGGAATACTATTATCTTTTGCTACTGATAGAGACAGAGTCTGATAGCTCTGATAAGATTGTTTTTTTTTTTATCGTTTCCTATGAATACGTTTACGCAGCGAAGAGGGAGCGAGGGGAGAGGTAATACAATTTTCTCTAAATTACAAAACTAAACAAAAAGCAAGCGTGTTGAGCTTCCAGTTGGCATCCCACTACCATTCGCCAGCAGACTGTTGCTCTTAGATGACATTGGCATTGACATTGGCATATTGACAGTCGCCGTTCCCGTTCCCGTCCCCGTCGTTGTGTGCATCTTGTGCAGACCATTTGGCAAATTGCCATTCTTTGGACTGCGATAATAGGAATCGTTGTGCTGGAGCGGCGTGTACTTAACATGATTACTATGCGATACCGTCGGTAGTTCCCTGTTCTTTGAGATTTGCTTGGCACGATTGTAGCACAGCACACCGATAATGGCCAGCGTCATGCCCAGACAGTTGATCCATGTAACTGGATTGCCCAAGATCAACAGCGATACGGCAATCACAAAGATGCGCTTCGAGGCGCTCGCCACAGCATAAGTGAGCGGCGTCACTAGCGATAGCACACTAAAGGCAATTATATTTTGCATCCAATTGAGAACGCCGTCCGTGAAGAGTAATGCAATTACCCGATAGTCAAGATTTTTCTAGCAAAAAGGCAAAAATAATAAAGAGCAAATTACAATCAATTCAGAGTCATCGCAAAAATTACTCACAATGGCCGTATGTCGGAGCACAGCTAAGCTGTCCATGTACAGCCAGAGAGGCAGGAAAATAAGCAGGGACAGCTTGCCCAGCAGATGCAGCAGTCGCAAGTGATGAATTCCCGTGTCCTTGAGCACCTGCAAAGAATGAACGTCAATTTTAGTATGTATCCAATACAAGACTACAAATCTTTAAATGGTTTTACATTTTATACAAAAACAATTGTTAACTTTTAACTTTTAAATTAAAAAATTATTAATTGTAAAAACGTTCACACATATTAATTATTTGTTTAACTGATAAAAGGAAGTGACATATCTATATTCATGATCAGAATAACGCGCTGAGTCGATTTAGCTTCGATTAAAATTTGTTTACCTCATTGTAAAGTCAGTTTTTTGTAGTTGCCAATGAAACGACTGGTCGAAAATCCACATTTAATATGAAAAATTTGTATTATGTTCTGAAATATTTAAACCATTTTTCAAGATTCTATAATCTTTTACATTCTGACAAAATTTAGTCAATCTCGGTCTGATATGTCATATCATATTGCTTTTATAGGAACAAACTGTTGAAAATCGGACTTTAGTTTAAAAAAACAACTTAGATTTTTGGGATATTTAAAAAAACACAAATTGTGCTTTTAGTATTGTCTTTTAAACCCTGTTCGACTTTGATTGAAATTAAAAAACTACATACATTATATTTTTGAATAACAAAACATTTTTGATGCAGGTGTATTAAATTAATCTTCTATTCACTCAAATTCCGTTTGAGCGACAAAAACATTTTATTAACCCAATAAGTACCCATTGAAAATTAAGAATTTTTGTAAATGTCTACTTGTCCAACTTTTATACTCGATTTAAAAAAAAAAAAAAATATTTTGATGCAAAACTATTTTTCAAACAATTCTAAGAGTGACTGCAAAGAAATGTTCAAAAATCTCTTTGCTAGTATTTTTTATGATTTTTTAAATGAAAAGGATGAAAAAAAGGGGTTTAAATAGTCTTTTTTTTTAACAATTTTCAAAATGTCATAAATACTAGTAAAGAGATTTTTGAAATTTTTTTTTTTGATGTCACTCTTAGAACTGTCTGCAGATTTGTTTTGCATCAAAACACTTTTTGCTTGAGACCGAGGATAAAAGTTAAAAAAGTAAACATTTACAATATTCGAAAATTTCGAAAATGATTTTAAGAAACCTGCATAAGCATTTTTTTTTTTGTTATACAACAATTTGACAAAGTTGGGGTGCATACAAACTTTATTGAGCGACTGTAGCTGTCCAAAGAAAGGATTGAGCCAAAATCAAAATTGATCGATTGAAATTCCTACCTTCTTAGAGAAGATGTTCTGCATGGAAAATCCCATGGTGGAAATGAGCGCGCTGATTAATCCAAGCATATCGAATGAGATTTCCGTTACTGTCGCAATCGCCACGCCAGTTATGATGGGCAAGAGACTCAAATAGACGAGTGTCGGTTGTTTCTCGCCAAAGAAGAGGCGAGTCAAAACAACGGTAAAAAGCGGCATTGTCGCTTTGACTATGAAATCCGAAGGTAAATAAATGTTATTACATTTGATGACGTGTGAGATAATTAATAATAATAATAATGTATACTCACCAGTGTGCGCATAGGATACGGGCACCTTCCACAAAGATATATGCGATGTAACAGAGGCGAGCAGCTTGCCAATCGCCAGCGGCACAATTAATCGCATGTAATAAGATCGCGGTATGTCCTGATATTTTCGTATGCGCCACAAATTGAAGAATGGTCCACTGTATAGCGTGATGCTGCATAACTGGACGAGAGTGACGGTTAGGGGGAATGGGAATTCGTTGAGCACCATTTTGCCAATCACATTGTTGCTGGACGAGATGATGTACCAAAAGAGGCACATCAATATTACGACCGCAACATGGCGCGATCCTGTCCGCTTGCCACCCAACATATTTGTGTTGTTGTTATCGTTGTTGCTGTTGTCTTATACACAGGAGCTGTAGTCAGTGTGTCAGCGCCCCCAGAGTATCTTGACCTGTGCGCCTGCCAGTCAGCGGGTCGTTCGATGTTCACTTGGTTTATTGCATCTCGTCGTGTTTAAATATTAAATAAGATGTATGCACGTCGACAAAGACGCCCGTTTGTTTTCTACGTGGACGCGACAATGTGGCCAGATATTGTGATTACGACACAAGTGTTGTTAAGTGCCGGCAAATCATGTTATCGATAAATATCAGCTGTTGCATTTCGTATTAAGGTGGGTTCTCACTACGTCACAAACGCTTCACAAAGCTGTTCACAATGTCACAAGGCAATGTAAACACTAAATGCATAGTCACAAAATTGTGATGTCACAAAAATGTGACAATCCAATGTAAACACCACTTTCACATTCTGGTAAAATTTTTTGCGAAGGAGGCTGAGACAATTTTGATCAAAACTATGTTAACTCCTGTTAAAGTTTCAGCAGCTCAAATGAGCTCAATTCCATTGTGAAAACACATCGAGCAGTTGGTTTTCTTTCACATTTGTGAAAACATAAACGTCAAAGCTGATATTTTATTGTTGTTTTTCGGGCCTTTAGCATTGTTTTTCGTGTAACATTGTTCACAAGATGTAACAGAGCTAGCTGCTTTGCGGTCATTGGGCTGTGGCTTTTAGAACGACGACGATGATGAACCCAAGGCAAAGCGCAGCTGCTGGATCGACGAAATGAATTTGACTCGTTGAAAAGAGGGAAGCTGCGAAGTCTTCCTTTCAAATTCAAAAATTATTTGCGTGTGGACGGAGCAACATTCGACCAGCTCGCTTTTTGGGTCACTTCACTTATTAAAAAGAAGACAAAAAAGTTAAGCTAACCAATTTTACCAGGCGAAACTAATAGAAATATTCATGGCAATTTTTTCAAAGAAATTAAATCTTTATTATTGGAGGACAATTGCAAAGTGACATTTCTTTGTTTTTATTCATTTTGTGGAACTTGTTATTGTTCCATTGCAAACATTTTGTGAACATTTTGATTCCTTATGATTTTTTGTGATGCTCTTTACATTGACTGGTAGTGTATACATTGAAGGCTTTCACAAATCTTTTCACAAGGGCTTTCACAATATTGTGAAGCACAAATTTTGTGTTGCCAATGTAAACACTTTGACGTATTTCGCAAATCATCACAAAGCATAACAAAATGTGATTTCAGAATGTGAAGCTAGCTTGTAATTTTACATTATACGGTAGCTCTATATAAATAAATAAAAAAAAACTTCAAAAAGACTTATAATATTTTAAACCCCTTCTTGATCAAATGGCGTTATGCCCGGTGACCTGCAGCATGAAGAAATATGACTTGCTATGCTCCTGGCTTTTGGGGTACATCAGTTGACATAATTCGTCTCCGTTTTGTTGCATTTTCGGACACATAGTAGAGGTCAGAGTCATTGAAATGGCTGGCACAAATTTTACTTGAACTCGAAAATTGAACGCCTGTGCTTCTTGACCGTAGCTCCCTTCTGTTTTTGTCACGTGGGACTAATAATTGCAGGTTTCAATAATTGTTTTCTGTCTACAAGTTTATTTGTGAAGACAAAAAAAAAAACACAACCTACTTCGACAACGTTTACAGGCATACTGTTAAATATTTGCCCCCTCGAAAGAGAGCAGTTGTGGTGACGACTCGTCACCTTAATAATAAATACATCTTGACATAGTTTTTATCAAAATTGCGTCAGCCTCCTTCGAAAAAAATTTTTAACAGAATGTGAAAGTGGTGTTTACATTGGATTGTCACATTTTTGTGACTTCACAATTTTGTGACTATGCATTTAGTGTTTACATTGCCTTGTGACATTGTGAACAGCTTTGTGCAGCGTTTGTGAAGCGTTTGTGACGCAGTGAGAACCCACCTTCAGTTAGTTATATTAATAGTTATATATTTGACATGGATACGTTCCTTACGTTAGTCGAACGAAATAAGGGGGAACTTAAGGGAAATGGACCTAAAAACAGGTCTAATTTTAATGTTCAACATCCAAATTAAATAATTTTTTCATTGCTTGTATAAAACCTAAATTAATAACAATTTTAAAATTATGTTGAAATTTTATATGAAAATTTGTCATTTTTGAAATTTATTTTATGTTCAAATAAACACACTTTCGAAAACTATCAATGGCTATTGATGGTTTGGAAAATAATATCGCTGACTATCGATATTACATGCTATCGATAGTTCGTATTACTTAAATATTTATTTGAAAACAATAAAAAAAAATGCGTTCGAAAATCAAAAGTCTTTTATTTCAGCTATATTTTTAAAGCATAAGTACTTAGGTTAAGATTAATTTTTTTTATGAAAATATAAATGTTTCTCTGTGTGAAATAAATTCATTTTTGGCACGTTTGTGTTTATTTTTGGATAAGTTTAAGATTCTCTGGACTGTTTGGGAAATTCTGGATTCCTTAAGCTGAGTAATTTTGCATGTTTCGTAAAATAACTAAAGTTCCATAGTTTTTTTTAAGTATTAAGGCTAAGATTAAGGCATGTATGAAAATATAAATGTTTTTCTGTGGGAAATGAATTCATTTTTGGCACGTTTGTGTTTATTTTTGGGTAAGTTTAAGATTCTCTGAGGCTGTTTGGGAAATTCTGGATTCCTTAAGCTGCGTAAGTTAGCATGTTTCGTCAAATTACTAAAGCTCAATAGAATTTCTTTTTCATGGCAAGTTGCTTAACTTCTTCGCGCTTGATTTTCAAAGCACTATGAAGTGCATTGTATATAGCATCGGCCCAGTATATGGAGCTGGGCAATGTTGAGCAGAGTTCTTTCAATGCATACATGACATTAGCATGTTGTTGCGACAAGTCGGACTCGCAGAATTGAGAGTCGAGCCAGAATATGCCGTGTTCAGAGATCGCCTTGGTTTGGACAGCAACAGTCTTGGTAAAGTTACGTGCATCTGTTTGAGTTGACAGGCTTCGAAATAATCCTGTGGAGATGCATTCATCTTCTGTTTTGGTAGCCGCCTTATTAGCCTCTTGCTGAAGTCGCAATTTATGCATGGAAATCTTTGAATTCTTTTTGAGTTCCATCAAACGCGTTACATCAATGCCGGTGAGCTGTAACAATTTAGTTGTTTCTGCTGGCATCGCCTCCAAGCCCCATTTGGACAGATCTATGTTTGACTTTGTAGTTGAGTTAAACTTATAGTTGACGTTAAAGTTGTTGCACAATGGTGACGGGTTCTCAAAGCTTGCGCTGCCCATCAATGATACTGAGCTGGGCAACTTGCGAATTGTGTCCACAACCAGGAACTCAGTCTCCGGTATCTTTGATGCCTTGCGATGCATTAAATGAAGCACAGCTTTAACGCGTTCCACTGCCAACTTGCGCTTTTCCATAATACTCAATGTTGGTGGCGCTGGGTCAGTTGCATTTGGTCTCAACTTGTTTAAACTGATAATTTTGATGCTTCTCTCACAATCGTTGACTGGCACGTAGTCGAGCTCATCGGATTCTGCTTTAACTGCGATCTTGGATCCATTAATGCTGGGAGATTCATTGAGGCGCCTTTGTTTATGACCACGTTCTGAACTATGAACTCGACTAGGACTTCCACTTTGACTGCGTTCTCGTTCTCGTTTTTGTTTTTTCTCCTTCTTGCGTTTCTTTTTCTTTTGCTTTTCCTTTTCCATGTTTTTACGGTTCAATGATTCGAGTAATTGGCTTTGCAATTTGGTAAGAGCTTCCAATTCTTCATCACGTTCATCGTTTTTCCGTTCTCTTGATGACGGTTCTCGCTTCATTTTGGCCAATGGTTCCGTTTGCATATCGCCACTTAAAAGGTCTGTATCCTCAAGTGCATCCAGGAAATCCAATTGTAATTCATCCCGTTCCTCTCTCTTAAATTTGACATCAAGTTGATCGTTGGAAGTGTTCAGCGGCTCCTCCTCATTAGTGCTTGAAATTCCCGGAGGAGATGATTGATGATCATACCTGGGACTACTTTTGATCCTTGTCAGATTGAATGATGGGGGTGGGGGTGGTTCTGGAGATTCACCAAGCTCCGGCAGCAACGAATCTGTGAAAAATTCATAATTATAATTAAGATTGAAGATTATTTAGTAACCTTGCAGAGCCATGTAGTTAATTTTCGACTGATAGTGATCCTATACGGCTGATCATGATAAAATTCTATAAAGGTGATGCATTCGCTCTCTTTCTCTCTCTCTCGGGGCGAAGCTGTCAGAGAGAGTCTGCAGTGAGTGAATCGACAGAGTAAGATACATGGAAAACTTGTTTTGTTTGGTTTTCTATACTCTTCACTCATTTTCGTTTGGTGCGCTGCGCAATATATAAAATTGGGGCACATAAGATCCAAAGGGTCGCAGTGCAGATTTCCCTATTACAACAATAATAATATATAAAATTAAAATAAAAAGCAATGACATGTTTGTCTTATTGTTCCTGTTGCATTTATCCACATTTGTCTCTTCTTTGTTTCTGGGAACACCAGAACCAAGGTGGATTAATATATGGTGATGTATTCTCTCTCTTTAGGGGCGAATCGGTCAAAATGAGTCTGAGAGAGAGAGAGAGATATGGAAAATGCTTTCGTAATGACGTTTGTGCCCCGAAAAAAGAGGGAACGTCAAACGAATACATCACCTTATTAATTCACCTTAATCAGACCAATGAAGCAATAAGTATAAGGAGGTCTCGTCGGCTGCAGAATCGTTCGGTTTTTGTCCCTTAATGCTTCAGTGCGATGCAAAGCGGTGCTCTCCATCCCTTTCCCTCGCATTCATTATCACGATAGTAAGGGACTGCTTTTTGCCGACGAGACTCCTTATGTTATTGCTTCATGACCAGAACCAAACGACATACATATTTTGCACTTACGGGGCATTTTTCACGGAATTCACGTTTGTTTTCGTACTGACGTTTTCGCCCCTTAAAAAAGTCACGTCAAACGAATGCATCACCTTTATATAATTTCATCATGAGCGCGTCACGTCTGGCCAAGAATATTTAGCACATGCCTCGACTAAATTACTACACCTTCTGCAAGGATATAATGATTTTAGGGCGCACCCAATAAATTGTCGACATTTGGCGGTGATTCCAGATCGTCCTCCACATTCTCAGCAGCGTTTGAAGTACGCTGATGTGTTGCGTGCTCATCACACCTGGGGCTTCTCTTGATCCTTTCAAGATTAATTAAGGGAGGTGAGGGTGGCACTGGAGGTGCCACAGTATCCTCATCATCGGTATTCCACCCGGAGTTAGAGACACACGAGGCTGGGCGCTCGAACGAACAAACTACTTCGTCACGCAACGGAGTATTCTCGTTGTCGTCCGCTTCTGGTTCGTTTTTTACATCTTGGCGAGATTCGTTATTAGCATTCATTTGATCGTCCATTTTACTTTTTTGGTTTATTAAAACGAACAACAACAACAACTGTCTTAGCTTAGAAAAAGCCTTAAAAAGACCAAAATATACCTAAATTCTTAGTCGAAGCAATGTAGGGATAACAATAAATGCAAGCTGATTTGCTAGTATTTAAAATAAATCCTAAAAATGAATATATGCATGCATATCGGATATCGAAATTAAATGTTTTATTTCCAGACACTGCAAATATTAAATATTGATATTTCTTATGTCAAAAAATCAATGACTAGAACACAAATAAAAATCAAGTAAGATAATGATTAATTTTAAGCTAAAAATACAACTCTCGAATAATCGAAAAAAATAAAGCTCGCCTATAATAATAACTTATGACATATTGTTTTTTCGCTTAAAATAAAACTTTAGAAACATTTATGTGATTTTTAAAATTGATTATTGATTTTTTATTCGTTTTCGTTTATTAAGAAGCATTTCTTGTTATAATTTGTGATTTAAAAATTAATTGATATGTATTGGATGAACCTGAAGTGAATTAAATTTGAAATTTTTGTCTGAAAACATAAATATCGATTTTATCGATACTCAAGGCGATATTGACAATATTTAATACGATATGATATTTTCAATATGATAATATATACGATATTATTTCGGATATCAATATCGTCACATTTTTGGGTATCGATAAATCCCTAATCGATTCCCTTCCCCAATTCGATACAGCTCTACAGAAAAAATATCGAAGACAAATACAAAAGAATTGGTGAAATAAAAAACAGCAGATAACAACATAAATATATAAGAAAAAAGATGAATCGTACGCGCAGGAATGTTGGAAATAAACCCTTCGTGTCTGGAGGAGTCTATGTAAGTTTTCTTTTGTTTTTACAATTTCCAAGAGCTGTAAACAATTTCATTACTCATTGCTCTTTCGACGTTCATTCAATTTTTTCATTAAACAATTGTCTGTATACATATGCATATGCATGTATGTATATATGATTGCAAATGTGCATACATACATATGTATGCGTTATGTTTGATGGTACGATAAATATGATAGCTATTAATGTTACGTATGCATACGTATATGTTTGTGTGAATGAATTATGTTTACACGTAAATATAAGTAAGTATGTCATTAAGCTTATGTTTTTGCATATTACATATTTATATGCATACTTGTATGTACATATGTAATGTGTAGTTTCGATCAATACCGGCATACATACAAACAGACGTACATACATACATACATGCAGATACACAATACATACATACATAGATATGTAATTGATATACATACATGCATACATACAACCTACATATTCATTTATAATTTCATTTTATATTACAACTATTTTGCAATAACAGTAATTCTTTTTTATTTATATAATTTACAGAGCACAAATTGAAAATGTGTGTCTCAGACCAATTGTGAATTTATTTGCAATAGCCGCTAAAAGTGCTTTAATCGCAAGTGCCTAGCGTTCTCCACTCTTCACTCCTTATTGCCGTCACCTACATACATACATACATACCCACAACTAAACACAAAACATATTAAGTTTCTACGGCAGCTAAACCTGATTTACCTACTTTTTTGTTAAATGTTTGTCTAACTATAATTAGAAACCATTTAAAAGTTGATTAAAATTGCGAAATCATGTTTAAAATTCGATGCAACCGATTTAAGCTGACGTATAAATTTAGTAACTTCTGCAAATTAATTATACACAAAAACACTTTGAGTTGACGGCGTTAAGAAGTTTTGAATGGTTTGGTCAATTTACATGAGGGGGCGGGGGGGCCAGCACTTGTTTATATGAAAAGCAGGACTTGCGATTTTGGTTAGTTTTTGTGGCTACTGGAAATCGATTCATCCAAAATTGTAACTAAAATTATTAGTTTTGCGTTAGATAGCGATGCTCATTTACTTCACTTAAGTTCCCAAACGAAACACCAAAACGCCAATTCGAAATGATCAAACGTTTGGGGGGATCCCACAATATGGCAACATATATCTAGTTACATATGATCCCCAGATATATCCGCCAATCGACGTCATGTTGTTGTCGTTTTCGGTGATACCCAAACAATTTGGTTAATGTGGATGTGACATTAGCGAAAACCATCGAATGGTTGGCTTCGTGGTTTCGTTGGAGCAGTGCGTCTGCATGATTCGTTTGGGCACTTTAGGTTGTAGGAGTGGTCATGGCTATTCCTGAACTATAGTTTTTAGTAGAACCGCCGGCACACGTGCTGCGATAAATGACCACGCCCACACGCCGGTAGTAGATCCCTTGACATCTTGGCATGTAAGACATTTCGAGATTGATGGTATATGCAAAATGGCCAACGGGCGCAACACGTTTGTTCTGCCCGTGCATTTTCTAGTTTAAGACAAAACCAAGGATTCATAATATTTAACTATTTTCTTATAATTTATTCACGACATTTTATTATAATTTGTGCCTCTTTCGGTTTTCGTATTTGTATAAATTACATTCCAAAGGCCAATCTCAAATTATCCCAACTATTTTCAAGCAAAAGTGAAGACCGAAAAAGTGCTAAAAATTTTCAATATACCACCGCAGCATGTGTTTAAATTTTGGAATTTTATTGTATACATTCGCATACATAGCTCATTTAGTACAAGTCTGTTTAATTAAAAAAAACACTATTTAAAGTTCACTATTCCATAACGTAAAGAAGAAAACATTCGATTCTCACATAAAAAGTTAACAGGACATTTTATCACAATATACATAAAGAATATTTCTGCAACATAAACTCAGATTGCGCTATTATGAGTTATGGCTGTCTTGAAATAAATGTTCTATATGTCAATTTTTGATCTATAAAATTCTCCTATGTATACTAAAAGCAATTGCGAAAGAATCAAAGACGCAATCTGCGAGGGTATTTAATCTTCAGTAACTCGAATAAAGCTATTCTCAACAGTAAATCTTTAAAATTTAATTTTCATCAAAATAAAATCATTTTAAATTATTTTTTTATTTAATTTTGTGTATGAACCAAACCAATGTAAAGATTTAAAAATTATAAAATGTCTAGAAATAATTGGGAAACCACAAGCAAGTCGAATTGCGTTTAATATCGGCTAAAGATAATAAATATAAACCTTGTATGCTTAGCACTTTTGAATACAAAATTAGAAAGTTATAATTATTATATAATATAATTATTATTATTATTATTACTAATACTTTATTTTCCCATTCAGAATCCCAATATAACTCCGGTTCAGCAAGCACCACATGTGGTTGCACCACCTGTGGTTGCCCCAACTGCGGTTGCACTACCTGTGGCGGTACCACCACCATCTGCCGTTTCGCAGCCGGTCGAGAAATCGGAGCTGTTGCTGTCGAGGCCAATGTTAGTCAAGAATGAGCAGCAATTAAGCGATGGCGGCAATGGATCTGATGATACCAATACCGAGATGGCGTTCAACAATGATGATGATATGGAAAATGGCGGTAAAATACCATTCAAGAAAATATTTCAAAAGCGCAAGAAGTCGTCGGGTGCGTACACAAATCTATTACATACATATATGGGCATTTCCACAGAAATTTCCAACCGTAATTGAAAACTTTAAATCGAAATCTGAATTCGTTAGCAGCCGCTGGCTCCCGGAGCCATTGCGTGCCCGCCGCTGAATTATAGAAAAGTACTACAGTTGAACTTCTATAACTCGAATTTCTCTGTAACTCGAACTAAATGAGTGGCAGTAAAATTAATAAACTTAGGAAAAAGAACTCTATAACTCGAATATCTCCCTAACTCGAACCTTTTCTTTGGATAATGGTGATTCGAGATAGGGAAGTTCGACTGTAATTCAAAATATTTTGTAAATGCATTTAATTAACGTAGGGCAGCCAATCCGTTGTGTTGCAAATTGTCCAAGTTTTTGAATTCAATACGCTTGGAAATCAAACCAAACATAAAATATAGTGTAATCAATTATTTTCATGTTTTTACTGATTATTTATTTATTTATTTACATTGATGGTTAAGTTTGAAAATTTTACTGAATATATTTCAACTTGATTACTACTCCGATTTTTCATATACATATACAGTTGCGGTCAAAAAAATAGTAGTGCAATGCATGCAATGTAATTACAAAAACTCAAAATTAAAGGACTTTTAATTTATCCAAATTTTTTATTTAATTTTTTTAAGATACGTGATTATATTATAAATCCATCTGAGAAATCAAAGATAGTGAACAGTTATTATTTTTCGACTTAGAAATTTTTTTCTTGAAATAGTCTGAAAAATGGGCGGTCAAAATAATAGTAGTGGTAAATATGTTCTTATATTTTAATGATGAAAACGATCCAAAATTTTATTTTTTGTTATTTAAAAGGTTAGATATGTTAAAGGCACTCAATAATTAACAAATTTAATACTTTGTTGTGAAGCTTTTATTTCCAATTAGCGCCATACAGCGACGGATCATGGAGTCCACCAGGATTCGACATCGTTCTGGATGTATTGAGGTCCTGGCGCTATTAACGATCTCCCAGAGATGATTATTCTTTATTGATTGATGCTTGGGAATATCCCTCTTGATATCGGACCACAAATTATCAATGGTGTTTAGATTGGGGGACCGTGGAGACCACTCCACTACATTAACTTTTTTCTATGCGAACCATTCTTTGGCAGATTTGCTGGTATGATTTGGTTCGTTGTTCAGTTGGAACCTCCAAATGAACGGCATATCATCCGAATAATACAGTAGCATAATGTCCTGCACAATTTTCACATGTTCGTGTCTCTCCATTATGGTTTTGATCCAATATATGGGTCAAACCCCGAAATGTGAAAATGCGCCCAGATCATTATTCTCGAACCACCATGTTTGACGGTCTTGCAGGTGAATCTGGGCTGATATTCGGAGTTTTGTGGATACCTTACATGTCGTCGAGACCCTCGACCACAAAAAAAAAATAATTTGGACACATCCGACCACTAGAGGTTTCTCTATTTCTCAAGGGCCAATTCGGATGTTCCTCAGAAAACCGAAATCGGATTTGGACAGGTATTGCTTTTAATGACGGAAATTTTCTCGGGCTTCTTTCTGCCAGATTATTATTCCACAAACATCTAAGAATGGTTTCCACACTTAGGTCCATACGTAACCTCTTTTTTATAATTGCTGCAGGAGCAAAAGGATCGCCCTTCAAGTACCACACTACTTTTGTCACTAGTCTTTTGGACGTGGATCGAGGTCTTCCACGTTTATATTTTTTTGGCGACTACTTAATGACATTTCTGCTTATGGTTGCCAATCATCTAATCAAATTTTCCACTTCCTTAAACGTTATCCTTTTAGAAATAAATTTTTTTATAGGAACACTCTTCTCAGGAGTGCAATGCTTGCCACGCCCCATTGGATCAACTCTAAGCAAAAAAAAGTTTATAGAATTTATAGCAAATTATCAAATTACGTTAATAAATATCAAATCAAGTGCCTTTCCTGCTTATCCTTTTTTTCCACTTTTAATGCATTCACTACTATTATTTTGACCGGAGAAAATATAGCATAGATCACGAAATTATGAAAAAACTCAAAAATGGAACAATCTTTTAAGTCCTAATGACACATTTTCATAAAAGCTGTTCCAACACTATGATCTGATAAAGTCAGAAAACTAAAACTCTTATTAAGAATCAAAATATCAAAGCTTAAGTTTTTTGCCTGATAGCACTACTATTTTTTTGACTGCAGCTGTATATATTTTTTTCTCACATTCAGTGGAATTGTCCATATCTTTTGTATTATACCAGATTGTATGCTATAATATTTGATTGATACATTTTAGAAAGGACACGGGATAAGAAGCTGCGTCAGAATCGTCAATTGCGCAAATCGATGTTACCCAAAAACGCATTGATGGCATTAAACGAGGTCAAGGGTATTAATATTAGTGACTTTACGATTAATAGCAATCCCGATGGCGGCTTTACGGCCATTGTCACCGTCAATTGCAAACAATACGAGGGCAAGGGACATTCGAAGATGGCTGCCAAGAATCTGGCATGCGAGAAGGCTTTGCGCGATTATATAATTGCCAAGATGACGCCAAGGACCAGAAAATCTCAAAAGGCGGCCAGTGAAGGAGAGCCAGAGCCAATGGATATTAACGATGGCGAAGCTGGTGAAGCGCCAGAAGATGATGTGCCCATGTTGAACTTGGCCTCATTTGCCATTTACAAGCTATTCGCTGAATGGGAACGCGAGGGTTTTATTGTCCCCGAAATGCATCCATCGGCCGGCAGCTCGTCAGCTCAGCCAGGTGATCAGAATATTCCAGCTGCGGCTGCTGCCGCCGTCATTCCAAAGGAGCCAAAGAAGCCGCCAGTGCGCACAGAGCTACCACCTAACTGGGAAATAATGCATCCAGCCACATTGCTATGCGTTGTAAGTAGACAAGACATGAGTATTATCTATTTTATTTAATTGATTTTACTTGATTTATTTACAGATGCGTCCGGGACTTTCGTATGTCGACCATGGCTGCATTGGCGAGAAGCCAAATATTATGCAGCGTCTTGGAGTTATTGTGGATAATCAGGAGTTTACCGCCAATGGAAGATCCAAGAAGATAGCACGCCGAAATGTCGCAGTCAATGTTTGCAACAGTTTGTTCAACACGCACTTCTCATATGAAGAATATTAAAAAAGCGTCAATAGAATCCCCTATAATATCTATTATGTCACATTTCCTAACTGTTAGACGTCTTAACATTTACATTAATACACTAACCCTTAAGTTATAAAGAGCATGCGTATGTCGGTCCATTATAATCACTTATCTTTTAAATAAATAAATATTATGACTTGGTAGTAGTACTACACCAAAATCTGTTTTTGTTTTTACTTAAGCTAATCAAGTTGAGAACTTCGTTAATTCTTGAAATTAAATGCAGACATTTTCTCTAAATATAGTAATTAATTCGAATATATGTTTATAAATTGTCTTAATAACTGATAAAAAAAAAAAATAATTTTGGTAAGAATCAATTAAATTCATAAAATTTTTAAAGAGTATGGTATTTGGTTAAATTTTCTCTACACAAAATAATTTATATATATTTTCATTAGATTATTTGTAACGACTATCAGCAAAACGACCCACTGTGCTTCGGATAACTATCGCACATCGGAATATCGTATACCTACAGATGTTGCTTTTGGCAGTCTGGCAACATTGAAGGAAACAGCTGTCTTATTGTTAGTACGTAGTTCATATGTTTATGAATTCATCGATTATAACAACATATTACATAGACAATGTCGAAATTCATTTCATACGCTGCTAAAAATACCTTGCGTAATACACGCCTAAATGCAAATCAAATGTAAGTAGAAAACAATCATATTAATTATGTGGATGCAGCTATGAAACTTCTGGATTTCTCTGCGTTATCAGTTCCCAGTATGCGGCCAGAGATTTTACGCACATGTCTGCGTCGTCGGTTGCGGCATTTTCCACACGCAATTCATGTGCAGGTCTTGCAAAACAATCTGTGCTACAGCAGCCGTTGGCAACAGTTCAAGGATTGGGACAGATCACAAGGCGCAGCATGTTCATCCAGACACAAGACACACCGAACCCAGACAGCTTGAAGTTCTTGCCCGGTGTCGAAGTCCTGGGCAAGGGAAATACGTATGACTTTCCCAGTGGCTCAGCAGCCCATTGCAGTCCGTTAGGTAAGTGTTTTTACCCTGTGCCAAGTATACAATAAGTACATATGTAACAGGCAAAAGGTGGCAAATCCTATATACTTCACTTATACTAAAATTCTTGGTCAGCATCACCACCTAGATCGCTCTGTCGTTCAATTCTAGATCTCAGAAACTATGAACGTTGGTTTTTTAAATTTCGCTACATCACTTTCCAAACGCAAAAATTTTCGCCCCACCCAGAATGTTCTTTTTGATGGTTAGCATTCCCTTTGATTTATCATCAGGGAACTATTAACCGTTTCATATTTAAAACCGGAACTAAAAAAATTTCATTCAATAAATTTTTAAAAAACCTCTTCGCTGGTATTCTTTTATAATTTTTGGAAAATCCCAAAAATGACTTTTAACCCCTTTTTCACACAAAAAGTGGCTTTTTAACAACTTTTAAAAAAAAAACATAAAAAATACTAGCAAAAATATTTTTGAAAATTTTTTTGTTGCAGTCATTCTTAGAATTGTTTGAAGAATTTTTCTGTATCAACAATTTTTTTTACAAAAAATCGTGGAAAAAAGTTTAAAAAGTAGACGTTTAGAAAAATTCGAAATTTTAAATGGGTCCTTAATGGGTTAAAGAAATTTTTGCATCATTCGAACGGAAGTTGAACAACCTTTCCAAACATATATAATAAGCTTTTATTTTCTTATTTAAAGTCAAAATATTACATTTTTTAGGGTGTGTAAAGTGTTTCTTGACATACTGTGTGTAGTTTTGCTTTAAATTCAAAATTACTTGAGATTAAAGTTAGTTTTATCTCGATAAAATACATGCATAAGTTCATATGTTTCTTTTAAGTTTTTTTCTTGTGTTTTTAACATTTAAAATAATTGTAGAACCAAACGAAAAAAAAACCGAAATCAAACCTTTTAACAAAAAATTTCTTCAGGAAACCGGATCCGATATCTATTTCGGTTTGATGCCCTGATTATCACCAATCAAGTCAAGTTTAGATAACGTAAAAGTTAGATATAAAGTTAGATTTTAAAATTCAAAGATACAATTAGTATATTTTTATAGGTTTCAATTTTTAATTAATTGGTACATTGAATATTAATATAATCAACTTTTCCGTTACAGCAAAGCTATTGTTTCGTGTGGAGGGAGTGCGTGCTGTATTCTTCGGTTCTGATTTTATAACCATATCCAAGGAGGAAAGCGGTGCTTGGGGCGTTATAAAACCAGAAATTTTTGCCATCATCATGGATTTCTTTGCCAGCGGCTTGCCAATTTTACACGAGGCACGACCAAACGCAGATACCGAAATTTTTGAAGATGATGATGAAACTGTCATGATGATTAAAGAGCTATTGGATACGCGCATTCGGCCCACAGTGCAAGAGGATGGCGGTGATATCGTTTTTATGGGCTTTGAGGATGGCATTGTCAAGCTAAAAATGCAAGGTTCATGCTCATCGTGTCCCAGCTCTATTGTTACCCTTAAAAATGGTGTACAGAATATGCTACAATTCTATATACCGGAAGTTGTATCCGTTGAGCAGGTTCTTGACGACGCAGATAAAGTCGCAAATAAGGAATTTGAGCGTTTCGAAAAAAGTTTAAAACTAAAGGAACAAACCAAGGAACAAGAGCCTCCTGTTAGCATCGGTGGCACCCCAAATTAGTCTTGTTATAATTGTTTTAATGGTTACATTACTATCTATAGTAGAGATACAATAATATACGTACCTTTATGCTTGTACATATAAGATTGTTTGAATAATATACGATTTTAAAGAATAGTTTGCTCCTTGTGTTTTTAGAGAGGGTTTAAAAAAAATATATATGCTATGACTGTGATTTAAAGCAGCGAATTATAAGAAATACGTTTATTTTAGCCCGCGCTATCAAGAAAAATGTTCAATTTTGTAAACTTTAAAAAATAAGTTGGCAGCACTGACAGGGCAGTTATCTTTGCAGTGTTGGTTAATATTATTTGGACTTTCGATTGTGAGTCATTCACGCAACTTAAATTAAAAAATAAAAATAGCTGAATTTGTAAGCAATTGTTTATGATAAAAAAGTTTGAAGTTTGATTGAATTCTATAAATAATTTCAAATTTTCATCTTGTTTGTTTTCGAATAAACGAATGAACAAACCAACTGAACAATATCAACTCATAATTTGGGATTCAGTTCGTTCGCTCACTTTGGCAAGTGGTTCAATCAAACTTATTGTGAACGATTCGATACAACTCTATCGCACACACTCATACACGAAACGAATTAAACAAATCTTTATACTTTATTTATTTTTGTCACATTTGACATTAATAGCAATAACAACAAGTGTGCTCCTCAACTTGAACCCACCTTGCAAGCAAATACAAAATACATTTAAGCAATATCAACAGCTGTCTCTTTTGAAAATAGCAAGTGAGACTTACAAGGGACACAAAAAGTTTCGCAACAAGCATAAAAAGTCGTGAAATATGGTCAGAGTATTTAACTTGAGCATCTTCTACAAAGGCGCCACCGAAGCGCGTCTGCTGAAGACAACATCTGACCTGCAGTCCTTTCCATTTTTTCAACGTGGCACCGTCAATGAGTTCATGACGTGAGTACGCAACGGCGACGGCGCAATTTCTTCTGCTGCCCCCTCGTTAACATTTTTTTCCCCATTTCTCACATATGTGTGCATTAATTTTGTGTATTTTCTGGATGTGCACAGCTTTGCGTCACGGACTATTGTGGAACGCACTCAGCCGGCGCTGCGACAGTCTGTTAAACAGGATGCCTACATGTGCCATGTTTATGTGCGTGCCGATAATTTAGCTGGCGTTCTTATTGCGGATCACGAGTATCCACATCGTGTGGCCCACACGTTAATCACAAAGATACTGGATGACTTTACGGCCAAAGTGGCGGCAGGACTGTGGCCCAACGGATCGGAGGCAACAATCCCATTTGATGCATTGCCCACATTTTTAGCCAAATACCAGGATCCCAAAGAGGCGGATCCGCTGTTGAAAATGCAAACCGATTTGGATGAAACCAAAATCATATTGAAGAACACCATTGAAGCGGTACTGAAGCGTGGCGAGAATCTGGAGGATATGGTCAGCAAATCGGAACAGCTATCAATGCAGAGCAAGGCATTCTACAAGACAGCGAAAAAGACAAATTCATGTTGCAGTTTCACTTAAGCCAATCACACGAAACAGGGAAACACTATAAAACAACAACAACAACACCAAACACAAATAAACAAATAAACAACAACACCAATAAACAACAACATGATGATGATGGGAGATCGCGGCATTGGCTTAGAATTTGTATGCTGTTTTTTATAAAATAATTAATTAATTTTATATTTTAAAAATATGTATAAACATGCATACACATAATGTGCATTATTTACATGTGTGTGTACATTTGTGTATGTGATGTACGAATGTACTACAACTACAATGTTATGCACGTTCCATTCGTCAGCTTATTGTTTGCATGGTACAGATAAATGTTATACATACATATGTAATTATACCAATACAATTATAGTATATATATATTATATCTATATATATTTACATCGCGTGTGTGTGTTCGCTATCTAAGTGTATGTTTATGTCTTATCTCCTCTGATTTCTGAGAGCGCTCATCATCTGTTCAGCTTTAGTTTTTGTCTTTTGTATCTGCTCCAAATCGGATGTGTATGTATCTAAATAACGAATCGTCGTTAGTTATATAACTGTGCAGGCGACTCACAAAACTGCCGAATACTCATGTGGCGACTCTCGCCATTTCTATGGGCTAAATAAAAAGTATTATGCCAAATGTGAATGCAATTTTATTTAAACTATGATTTTAATTATACAATTTGTCAAACTGCCGTTTTGACAAATTAAAAATTTCGCTTTTTTTGGTGTTCTCTTATTTTATTACATTATAGTATTAGTAGAAAAAAGATTCATTGTCTTTTTTTTTGACAGTATTTTCAACTCTCATTCGATTTCCATAAATCTTATTCAAAATTAGGTACACTTCAATTTGTTTCAAAAATGTGTTTATTCAAATTTTAAAAGGTTTTAAAAACTCGCTTAAACATTTCACTTTCAAATATATTTTTGAAATCGTTTAAATGTGTGTTCAAATGTCGTATATTATAAATAGTTGTTAATAACTGTTTGTTAAGAGTACAATTAAAGAACTTTTAAAATTATGAGAAAAAAAGAAAGAATTCGAAAAAAAAATATATATATATACAGTTTATTCCAATTCCGAATCTCAGTGCAGTGCTGTCTGTAAGAATTATTCAATTAAAGCATATTTATAATCTATTTACTTGGTTTGTTTTTGGCAAGAACTAAGTTAAATGAATGTCTTTAAAGAATTATAAAATAGAAGGTCTTTTATTTGTTATTTGTAGTCGAATGATGAAGAGTGGTCTTGGAAAGAATTGGGCAATCCGTGATATCGAGTATTATAGTTATGGACGTTGCTTGAGATGCCCTGCAATTAGCTTTGTCTTAATACGTTTGCGATCCCGCGCGATTATCTCCATGCGCTCCTTAATGCTCGTTTGAAAGAAGATCAGATGCAGAGTGCGGCTGGCAGAGCACAGCTAAAAAAGGAGACCAATTTAATTGAATTGAATATTATACATAATTGAAATGAAATTCGCACCTGCTGCAAAAGGCGTGCCTTTAGACGTATGTTGGCCGGCTCCTCCTGATCCAGTTGTGTTCCATACGTCTCCAGATGTAGATTGAGCACAAAGATGAGCGTATCGCGTATGGTTTGAACAATACGCTGCACTTGCTCAGTTCGGAACAGACGACGAACCAGAAAGCCACGTGTGACGGCATTAAGAAGCGTTGCGGCTTCGTGACGACGCTGTGTCTCCATATCCATATCCATCTCCAATGCTGTCAGCTGGCGATGATCAAGATGCAGGTTAACATTAGCATTAGCAAGCTGGCCAGCCGGCCAACTGGACTTGGGTTAGTACACGACTTGTTGAAGAATATGCAATTGCAAAACGGAAATTTGTTTCAAATGATGGATTGGTTAATATTGCTTATAAATCTCAAGGATTGCTTAAGGCACTTGGCTTATCTTCGATTTGCTTAACGTTTACTTTTTGCGCTGTTCACGGAGCAGAGCAGAGCAGAGCAGAGCAGCAAAGATCAGTTAGATAGATAGGAGTAGATAGATAGTTAATTGTTGCCCAACAAAAATCGGGCGTTACTTACAGACTGGCGACTGGGCGAGGCAGGTCGAAGCGTCTTGGACAGAGATTGCTGCTGTGGCTTACTCTTGGTCACCGTCGTCGTTGTAGTCTTGTTCAGGGCTCTTCCTGCCGGCGGTTTCTTGGCCGACAGTACAGGACTTGTCGCCTTTCTGGCTGTGGGCGTCTTAGAATTATTGCGTTGTACAGGCTTTTTAATCTTTGCTTTGGCATTGTTGTTGTTGCTGTTTATGTTGCTGCTGTTGTTTGTTATCGATTTGGGTGAACTGGTGGCGGAATCTATGGGCAGCAGCTCCGAGGGCACATCGGATTCGGTGTCCACATCGAAGAGACGCTTGCGGCACAACGCAGAGTCTTTGGTCGATGATAATGATAAGGAGTTGTTTTGTGAGGAACGTGACGGTGTCGGCAAATCATCGGTGCTAGTGTATTCCGAGATGCCGCCCGAGTTCACACTGAGGTCGGTGGAGAGCGGCGCATAGGCGGACACATTGATATCCGCACAGATTTGTTCGATGAGAAACTTCTGCTGGCGATCAAATTCCGCCTGCATGCGTCGCTGCTCCTCGTGCTGATATTGCACCAGTTGCTGGAAGCGATCGCGATGCGCCGACTTGATATCCTTGAGCATCTGTCGCTTGGCCAGCGTCAGTTGCTTCCGCTCCGCCTGATCCTGCTCGTCCAGCACGTCATCTGCCTCGTGTAGGGCACGCTGCAACAATTGCTTGAGCTGCTGCTGCTGATTCTGCAGGTTTCTTGTATGGCCACCACATCGCCTGCCTGGCGATGGCGGCTTGCCCAAATCCACACAACTACTGCTAACACTCCGCTGCACTTGCTTCGCCTTGGACTCGACGGTGTCGCGGCGCAAATGCGCCAGACTCTGAGCCGAGGAGCAGCACGATACACTGCCAGCTGGCAGTGCAAAGCGGCAACGGGGCGAGGTTTTTGACACACCCGCAGTTCCGACTGGCAGTGGCGGAGGTATGGGCGCCTTGTTGCCTTCTCGCTTCATGTGATCCACCAGTGCCTGTGAGGGCTCCTCCAGCGTAAAGGAGCGGGAGCGCTGCATTTGCATGCCATTCGTTTGGCCAGCATTTAACGATGGACTCGTACTTGAACGCAACATTCGCTTCTCCACAGGACTGAGCTCCTTGTTCTGCCACAGCAAGTGGACGGACTGTGGCTCCTGCAGCTGCAGCTGCTCCCCCCTCCCAGTGAGCTCAAACTGCATAATGCGGCTGGTGATGTTGTTAAGCTTGCGACGGGGTGTGCCCAGCATGCCACTGTCTTGGATTTGTGGTTGTGGTTGTGCTGGTGTTGGCGATGGAGGAGGTTTGGGTGGCTGATCATCACCACGCAGCGGCGTTGGTGGATTCACACAGATGGTAGGTATTACATTCTTGGCCACATTCAGTGTCTGGGGACGAGTTCGTGACGAGCCAAGCCGCGACTGTTGTTGACGTGTGCTGTCATAGATAAATGTCTGTGTTTGCTGCAGCTGTGGGAATCTTTGTACAGTGCTCATGGTGCTATTGTTGGCGTCGTTGTCGTTGCTGCTGCTGTTCGTACTGCTGCTGCTGCTGCCCGAGTCGAGAGCTCCAGTTGCGTCTAGGCTTGTTGCTGATCTGACGGCATTCGCCTGCTTGTACTTGGCCTCCAGTTCCAGAGCTCGCTGTCTTAGCTGCTGCATCTGGCGCCGCCTTTCCGCTGTCATCTGTTTTAATGATTATGTGTTGTTAACGGTTCAGTGATGGCGCTCCTATTAACAATGTATCTACTCACCAGCGGCGGCAAAATGGGCTGTCCATCGATGCGGAACTGGGAGACGTATGGCGCCGTAGATGCTACTGTATTGGAACTGCCAGCTGTATCTGTATCATGTGACTGTGAATGTGACTGTGTATGAGATGGCGATGTTAACATTCTCTCATTCTCCTCTGTGGCGGCACGCAGCTGATCCATTGCCCAGCTGCCCAAAACCCAGATACGAACAAATACAATTTATAATACAAAAATGAAATGTGTTAACTGACCCACCTTGCACTATCCATATCCATAGTCAGCTTTAACGTCTGTGCACTTTGAATTTGGAATGTTCCTCTTGGAAAAATGCCAAACGCGAGAAACGCGACCCAAAAACGTTGAAATTAATAAGCTAAACTTTACATTTGTTGTGTGTCCGTTGCTATGACAATTTTTAAGGGCAACTGTGCACCTGAAACAGACTCTGCCTCTGCCACATCTAGCAACACAAAAATTATTAAATATATACAAAATAATAAACGTATAAAAAACTAAAAATATAAAGGCGATGTGTTTTTGGCGTTCGCTTATGTGCCACTTTTTGTATGAGCCTGCCAGCTTGTTAAAATTTTTAAATTCAATTTGCATTGCTACAAGTTGACAGCTCTCGCAAGGTGCGCGCTCACTCAGCTCAAATGAACAAGTTAAGTTGCTTAGATTAACTGAACTTGTTTTGAACACAACGGCAGAATGGAGTTGGAACTTTTAATGAAATGATGAGTCATTTTTATAAGCCATGAACGGTTAGCATAGCGCGCTATTTAAGCAGTCAAATTCATTTAAGAAAATGCAGTTGTTTAATAATTAATTTTACAATTTTAAATCGAAAAAAGATTGGATAAATATGTTTTTATAAAGGTAAATTTGTATTCAAATAAAAAAGTAAGGGTTTTGACAAAATTCTAAAAATAAACAAGCGAACAAAACGAACGAGCAAAAACACTGAACAATCTGGATTGCAGTCAGTTCGCTCATTTTTGTAAGTAGTTCAATTTAATTTATTCTGAACCATTTGATACAACTCTATTTAATATAGTGTTGCGCGTTTTATACATAGCGCTCGCTGTCCTCGGTTGTTATTATCAATTTTTTTTGTTTTTGTTTATCGTGCCGTTTAAACGGAGCCACCAGGCTCACATTCATCAGCAGCGCGTAATCAGCGAGAGTAAATCAAAAGTATATTTAGTTTTGCTGGTCGTTTTCAACGTGTCAGTGAAGGACGTACGAGCCCCTTAGAATAATCTTTCTCTTTCCGCCCGCGACGCGTCTAACAACATTCTTTGTTTTTGTTTGTGCTGTTGCGCTGTTCCATGCGAATTTTAAATGTGTGTGTGCGAATTACAAAACGAAATTATTTAAAATTCGTACACTTACATGCATATGTATGAATGTAACCAAACACATTGATGTATGTGAACAAAAGCTTACATTTAAAAATCCGAATTTTTTAAATATGAAAATCACATGTGTGCGGAAAATATAAAGCCTTGCACATATTCCTGTATCTGTATCTGTATCTGTGAGCATGCTTGTGTTTCTGTGTGTGTGGGTGTTGTTATCCAGAGCAACTGCCCTTTGTGCGGCTGTAACTGCTAACTGCGTTTTAGTTTGTTCTAAAAGTTAAAGCGTTCTTACTGTATCATTTACTTTTCTTTTTTTTGCAATGGGGTTTTACAAGAGAGGAAAATGGCCGAGTGTTAAGTCATTTCAAGTCACTTGACTGCCAGCAAACTCTCGTTTGTCGTACATACTTACATTCATACATACATATGTATGTATTATTTGCGTTGCTTACTTTGTAAATACATACATACATACATATGTCCATACATACTAGAACGAAATAAAGTGTAAAAAGAATAACAACGCCACACACATGAAGCATGTGCGAATATACATAGATACATAATACATATATATATTGTACTTCCATACTACATATTTATACTTCCAAAAACATAAGTATGTTTGTATATATTCTGCGACGCAATTGAAAAGACATCGAAGGCCAAACAACTTTGCCGTTTTCGTGTTTCTGCCTTCTTTTTACGATTCGTTTCGTTTGTTAGTTGGTTTTGTTTTTGTTATTATCACAACTTCACTCACACCACTCAAACTATTTTTGATGGACACTCGCGCTCTCTCCCTCTTCCTCCTCTTTCGCTGTTTTTCACACGCCGCCGGCGGCGTCGCTGTCAATGCCAAACACCAACACAGTTAGAATCTTGTGCCACGTTTGTAAGGCAGTTAAACCTGCTTTAACTAAAATCTGAATACCTTACAGCACATTTGTTGGGTGTTTACATATCTCGCTTAATTGTATTTTTATATTTTTTTTTTTATTAAAATATAAATATTTTGCATATTACAGTTGTATATGTTGGCATCAGCTGATTTTGTAATAAATTTCAAAGTGCCAGGTGCTTATACTACAATTTTTGATTCACGAAACCGACTTAAGCTGTCGTATAAACTTGTAAACTAAGGCACCTGTATAGATTTTGATGTAAACCAGCGGTGGGCACGAAATCTGAATTCGTTAGCAGCCGCTGGCTCCCGGAGCCATTGTGTGCCCACAGCTGGTGTAAACTGTAACTAACAGTTTTAAAAACGATATGTATACATACATATGTTTGTGTGTATGTACGTAATTACATACGGAAATCCTTAATGAAAGTCGCAAAAACCATATTAATATGTGCTTACATATTATTAAACTTTGGCTGGCAATTGCAACGCAGTTTGTTTCTTTGTTCTTGTTCTTTGAATTGAAATTGTTGTTATTTTAAGTCCATGGTTGATGCGATGACGAATGCTGAGAGAATTCGAGAGCGCCCTAAAATATGGACTTTTGAATTTGTCTCATTTAAATGTACAATAATAATAATAATAAGAATAATAATAACAGCAACAACAACAACATTAACAGTAGCAACAAGATTGTTTTTCATTTTTGGACTTTTCTTTTTGCGTTATTTTTGGTAAAATGCCATGTCTTGTTTTTGTTTTCAAGCAGCAATATTTCATTTCTACGCAGCAACCAACAAGCAGCCGGAAAAACAAGTTGGCGCTGTGCCTCATTGTGAATTGACATTCTCGGTCTCTAGCCATTCAGTGAGAAAGTGCAAGTGAGCGAGTTGCAACGACGCACAGCTGATCGAATCACCGATAGATCGCTCGCTCGATCGATCAATTGATTGAGCCGAACCTAACCTTACCTAACCCAGTCTAACTGTAATTTACAGATTTAAATCAAAGCAATAATAACAACAACAACAAATCATTTATTAATTGAAAAAAAAAAGACAAAAAAAGAGCAGTAGCAGGCTGCGAACATCGAACCTGATAATCAAATACAATAAAATGTTTCAAATTCCACGTCCATCGCGGCTAACGCTGCAAGGCGCTGCCATTGCACTCGTTATGGTGCTGTTAATGTCCTGGTAAGTACACATCCATATAAATATCTACATATATATATTCGCACGTATACATACATATATATACTTAGTATGACATGTAAAGATATTGCACTCATTCCCATAAATAATTAAACTTTTAAGTGAGCTCACGCCTTTCAATTTGGGTCACAAACGACACGCACTCATGCCGTCCATTCCCATGGCGCATTCGCCCATTCCAAAAGGAAGCAAAACAAAAATACATTTTGTAGCCGGCGACAATCTCAGAGTGAGAGCAGTGCTGCGAAAACCAATTCATGGTGAAATTATTAACAAGGTGACACTCAGCCACCGCAGTCTCAGCCCAGTCAAGTAATTGTTTTTTCAAATTGATACATTCGTATGCTTGGCTTGTTTTCAGTCGAACTTCCCTAACTCAAACAAAATCGAGTGGCGTTTACTGAGCAAATTTCATACAATCCTGCTTCCGTAACTCGAACTTCCGTAAGACGAATTTCTCCTTAACTCGAACAAAACTATTGGCCCTTAAGTCGATTTTTTTGGGAAAATCCCCAATAAAGTTTAAATTTTTTTCGCTTTTTTTTATGCTTTAATATTGATGTAAATTAACACATGGTGATGAAACTTGATAAAATATTGCATCAACAATTACTTAGGCTTCTGAAGGATGTTCGTAATGTACTTCTTTGTTAGCGCATCAGTACAAGATTATTTACCATGGCACTAAAACGTGTATTTAAATGATTATCGCTTTAAGAAATATATAAACTTATTTGGTAAGAAATTTGAAGCTGGAGCAAGAAACATAAAGTTTCTAAAAAATATGGTATCTCATTGAAAACAGTTTTCATTACATTAAAAAATGGAAAATTAATTGTGATTTCATTTGAATCGGGAACCATCGGGATAAAACCAATTTTTGAGAACATCGACAGGTCTTGAACAAACTGGAATTTTTTTTGTTAAAAATAATAAGAAAAGTTTGCAATTTGAAATGATTTTGTGATTCAATAAAATTGTAGTTTGTTTTAAAAAATTAAAAAAAAAAAAATTCCCTTACTCGAAGTCTCCATAACTCGAACTTTTTTCGTGGATACTGGTGATTCGAGTTAGGGAAGTTCGACTGTATATTTTCTTATTGTATTATATTTGTTTATGATTTTTAGAACAAGTTAGTCAGAAACACGTTTTTTTCTATCAATGATCATAATTTCAATCATTGTAGTGAAGTAAATTAATACGTCACCTTGCTAATTATTTTACTATGCACGCGCAGTAGAAAGAGCAAGAGAACACCAAGCCCAAAGCAAAGAGCCTGATGAAACGTCGCGTGGCCAATTTTTAAAAGTTGCAATGTTTTATTTTAGGAATAAGTATGTATGTATATGTACATATGTACGTGCTTATACCTTCGTTTTGGCTGGCTGCTCAGAGTTTCCTTTTACATCTCTCTTTTTCATATACAACATACATACATACGTTCATGTCTCTGCGGTTGGTAGTCCGCTTGCGTTGTTTCTGTTGTTAGCTTTTTATTTACTCACATATACATGCATATGTACATGCATATCTATATATGTATATGTGTATAAAAATGTCATTTCCATTGCATGCCCCCCAGAACTTTGTTGCTCCACGCTGTGGATATACATATGTATGTATGTGTCTCAAAGTGTGCATGCATGTGTGCGTGTGTAATCACAATTCTCTGTGTGGCGTAATTAACCAAAGAAAAATGCAGCAAAAATGATTCGCACGCAGCCTCAGGCAAAGCTTGCCAGATATATATATGTGCATATCATGTGGGTGCATACATATAAATACATTGCACATATGTATGTGTGTGTTATTGTATCTGAAGAATAGAACCAAAAACATGAATGCACTTGTTACACACTGTATTACTTTGTTTACCATTCGACTATCAGTAAAAAAGTAACAATAACAATTGCAATTGTGTTTGTCAGGCAACAGTTCAAAAAAATAAAAAAAATAACAAGACAAATAATACTGTGATCCATCCGTTACAGATCTATCGATAACATTGACAAGTTCAATAACTTTAATGGGAGTGTTGTAAAACAGTCAAAGTCCTATTGAATTTTAAAGCAAATTTATATACAAGTCAACAACAAGATCAAAAAGATATTTTCCTCCACACTTAATTCAGAAGGCTAGATTGAAAAGAGTTTTTACTATCTCAGTTATATATGTATGGTTATGTAAGTACATAGACATGTGTAGTATTTCGTAAGAGCAATTAATTAATTTTTGGCAATTAATTCGATTGGTCTAACAGCCAAACGGTTTGTTGTTACTTTGTAGAATAAAGAGCGAGATGCAAAGCGATGTGCGAATTAGTTGTGAATAACAAACAGAGCGATAATGATAATTAGACACAAAAACAAGTCGTCAGCGTAAAAAAAGCAACACAAGCCAAAAAGTTGATATTTGATTGTAATATATACATACATATGTATGTATGTATGAATGTACGAATATGATAAGTATCTGTGTACGTATGTACTGGCAAATACCCTGTGTTAAATGTGAAATTATTGATCCAACGATTAGTCGGTATTGTTTATGGTTTTCTTTGATATTGTTTGCTATTGTTTTTTAGATAAGTATGTTCATAATACGCACTTTGAGAAAATAAATAATTTCGCCATTTTTGTCCCACTTTTGACAATCTAATCTTAATGAGTTGAAATACTACGTAGAATTATTATGCAAAAAGAAAGCTGACTCATAAATCCAGCATATACAATGTGAAAGCGTGGAAAATAAATATCAGCGTTATTGGACATTTATATTTTTCATTGATTTATGGCTCATATTTTATTATTATTATAATTTTTTTTTTTAATATTTTCCAATACGTTCGTGTCAATAACAAAAGTCAGCTTAAGCCAATTTAATGACTCAAGCGCTTTTATAGTAAAAGTAAATGATTGGCAAGCAGCACTTAATTAAAAATTGTTGTAAACTAAAACTATTTTACTTTGAAGTCCACACATGAATATGGAAAATTTTTTATCGGTTACTCGCAAAAGCTACAAGCAGAATAATGTAATGTACAGTTGAACTTCCCTAACTCGAACTTCTCTAACTCGAATTTCTCTGTAACTCGAACTAAATGAGTGGCAGTAAAATTAATAATCTTAGGAAAAAGAACTCTATAACTCGAATATCTCCCTAACTCGAACCTTTTCTTTGGATAATGGTGATTCGAGTTAGGGAAGTTCGACTGTATTATATATTTTTGTTCATTTATTATATTATATTCATTTAATTTATTATATTTGGTTGTTAAGATCGAATAAACATAGTTGTAAATAAGGCTGTTTTCACTTTTTAAGAAACGCAATCGCCTATAAAAAAATCTAAATTCAAAAACTAAATTATTATTAGTAGCGTTTCAACTTCTATTAAAATGAATATACCCCATTAAAAATGTTCACATAATAAATCCATATGAAACTATTAATAAATTAAACATTTTGCATGTCATGTGTTTTTAAAACAATTTTCGCAATATAAATGATGAAATCTGCGTGTCGTGATCATAGAGTATGATTCCAGCTAAGGGATCATAGCAAAATTATTATTTATTTTATATCTTAAGTGACGTTTGCATAATTAAAACAAAGACAATAACAGCGGATTCCAAACCAGGTTTGACCTGCTTGGAAGCTAATGAACTTATGGCCAGCTGACAGGCCAGGGGAAGCTAATGCTAATAGTAATGCCAATGCCAATGCTTCCTGTTTCTGTTAGAACATGTTTTTGGCCATTTATTTATTTTGTATACTATTAAAGAGTAGTTAATAATTAGTCAGTCAAGAATATTTAGCTAGTCGCATTTGTGTTTTTGGCTCGTGTTCATCTCCGGATCATTTAATTAATCTGATTATTATTGTGTGTGGGTGTTAATTGTTATCGCTTTCTGCTCTGTGATTTATTTCAGTGTACGTCCTTTGGGTGTCCTGTTCCTGGGCCTCTTCAGCTACTGGCTATATTGGACACGCTGCAGTTTTCGCGTTGTTCTCACACCAGAGTTGCGAGCCAAATTTGAATCGTGGTTGCAACGCGCTGAAGATTGGCGTCGCGATTCTCCCAGCATGTTCTGCCTGGTGAGCAGCGGTTGCCTCGCCACCTTGGCCATTTTGGGTCATCTCATATCGGGCTCCACACTGGTGCTGACACTCCTCGTTCTGTCTGCCCTCGTCTCCACCAAATACAACTTTAAGTTGCTGCAAATTGAACGCAAAGGTAAACATCACGCCATACATTTAAGATTGCCATATAAGAACAGCACTAAAGATACCCAATTTGGGAGAGTTTAAAACTAGAAAATCGAAATTAGAGAAATGTAGACATTTTTTCCATGCCAATTGAATATTTTGGTTAAGTTTCCGAGTTTCCGATACATTTTTAAGAGATTTCATTTGGATTTGTATGACAAGCCATGACCGTTTCTATTAAAAAATTCCATTACTACTACTTTTCCAAAGCTGTAAATAGTGATTAAAATGTTAATTAATGAGCACCTTTAAACAAAAAATCGTATTTACTGGTTCTCGTTGCAAAATTCAAAATTATTTGCTGTAATTAGTTAAGCAAATTTGAAACGAAATATTCGATAATTTCGACTATAACTTTAATTATTATTTTCAATTATTTTTAGACCCTAAACTAATTTTAATCGGATTTTGTGTTTGCTGAACCAAGTAAAAGCTGACCAAGTAAAAGAATTATTCAATAAATAATTTTAACCCTATTTTTTGTTCTCATTTACTCTAATTGTGTTTTTTTTTTTAAGTTTCTCGGTTTTTCTTTCATTTTGTTTTGTATCTTTTTTTAAAATTCAAGTCAAGTTTATTTTGATTTTATTATGATCTAATTCCATCTGTTGGCAATTGCAGACTTTCAATGGTCGGAGAAGATCAACTACAACAATGCCGATGCTGAGCTGGACGATGAGTTCCTGCCGGATGTGAATGAATCGAATCTATTTGTGCTTGAACGTGCCAGCGATGTGAATATCATCAGCTCACCCACCGATGCCGATGTCGAAGGAGTCGAGGATGACGATGAGCGGAGCGACGATATACCATCGGAGCTACTTATACCCGATTCTATACCCGAAATCGATGAACACTCCACAGATGAGGATGATGAGCTGGTGCCGCTTTCGCAGTCCAAGCCAAAAGCAAATGCACAAACGAATCCCGCTGCACATGAGTATGAGAAGACTAGACCAGCCGATGTGAATAGTCAACAGTCAACAGAGGACAAGGCGATGGATTTTCGCAGAGGGCACTTTAAGCGCGACTCCTCGCTGTCCACCACATCATCGTCGTCGGAGGAGAGCCTCTCCAAGGGCCTACAGTTTCCCGATCACACCAGCGTCGATGGTGGAGGCTCCTCGGCGCTCCGTCAGCTAACTGCCGCGCCCAGCAACGATGATGCCTCCAGCAGTTCACAGCTGTTGGCGCTGGCCGTGAAAACACAAGCGCAAGCGCTCCTGCCCAGCCTCATGTCCAATTTGGTGCAGTGGGGTGCCAATAATGAGCTGGTCAGCACGGATAATCAAGCGCCAGCCAATCGCCATAGACGCCAAGTGACGGCACTGGATTCTTCCGATGAGAGCGACTTTGAGATACTCGAAACGGATGATTTTAAGTAAAGTTTTTTTTTGTGCGAAGCGTATTACCAACTAATATCTTAAATATATCTATAAATATATGTACACATAAATATATACAATGCATACGCATGTAGAGATCAATCCAAAAACACAGATACACACAGACACAGACAGGCAAAGATTTTTGCATGCCATATGAGAAAAAAAAAGAAAAGAATAAAAAAGCAAAGCAAACGATTCTAATTTGCAACCTTTATATTAACAACACATTCAGTAAATAGAAAAGAAAAGATAAACGAAAATCAAATAATATTATTATTGTAAGTCTATTATATCATCTGGTTAATCGATTTCAATAGATTTGTAATACTTGATTAAATGTTTTTGTATTTGTTTGAGTTCTGTTATCTGTGCTTTGTACATTATTATTTTATTTTATTCTATTATTTTAATGATTACAATTATTTTAATTACTTGTGTTTCACTTTTTTTTTGGAGCAGCGGTTTAGTTACTAAAGATGCTAATCGCAATTGATTTACATTTCGATTACGAGTTCTATTAGCTGTATGCAATAATGTAAATACGTTTCCTTTTTTTTTTAATTTTTATCAATATTCATAAATACATACAGACAAACCCACACATTTAAATACATACATATTTATATACATACGAATAACCATGGAAATGTTGAAGCTACTTAATCTGTACCCGGAACGCTTAAAAACAGCAAAAATATGATAAATGTAACGTTAATCGGGCAACCCAACCAAACATACTTACAATTATTCTATAAACCTGATGCGGTGCTATATAAACCATAAATATTATAAAACTCGCTTAGGAGCAAATCGAGATAATGTTTATAAAACGAATTGTTCTTAAGCGATAAATTCGAATTATTGATTTAAAAATATAAAAAATTAAAAAAAAATTTATTTATTTTGACAAGTTTTTCCCATTTTCGGTTGATCAAATTCATTCTTATATAAAACGCAGGACGAATTCACAAAATGCCGCAAATTTCATGGTAAATTTCATTAGTTGTCATAAACGAGTTGTGGCGTGGTTTGGACTGAAGGCGTCATTTTGATTGGTATGGTCTCTAAATAAATTTTAAGTTTTTCAAGTTTTAAATTTTTGCACTTGATATGAATTAATTTTTAATTCACTTGGTTGGACTAATTTCACCTTGTCTAATTTATAATTAAAATTGTATTACTAATAAATTGATCTTATTGAATACAATTAACATGCATATGTTTAAATTTAATTGAAATTGCGCGCCATGACAAGTTGACGTCATTGATTCCGTTACATTCAGAAGCATCGGTAAAGTTATCGATAGATCATGTTAATTGGAGCGCTGCCACATAAGCTGAGGTTTGAAATTATTTAAAACGAAGTTTATTTTGAACATTTTTACACTAATACAGTAATTCAAATCGAAACTTAACAATTAACCATTAAAAAATTGAGCAACTTTTCAGCGCAATTTTGACAGCTTTAACTTCTAACCATAAATGTGCACATACTATACAAAATAACTTAACATAACTAACATATGAATTGCATTTAAAGATCCACTTTAAAGAAATTTTTGAGATTGACTGCGAAACGCAAAGTAAAGTGATACATGACCTCAACCAAGCTGAGTATTGAGAATCCCATGAAAAGCCCAAAGATGCCACCACAATTGGCTAAAAAGTCGGTGACGCCGTACAACTCGGAACGCCTCGAGGTTATAAATTGGCTCTGTTTAAAGTAAATTGATAGCCTGGACATTTGAGAGCCAGGATATTCGCGCATAAATTCGGTATCTCCGTCGGCGGCCAGCATCTCATGCAAATCAAAATTGGCCTGTGAGATTTCAGCGTTGTAAATGAGAGACGTGCACGCCGGCATGCAATTGCAGGCAGTTTCCTCGCCCTTTGGGGCCTCTCCGGCCACATTGAGGCTGCGCACACGCTGAAACTCGCGGACGAGCAACTCACGCTCGGCGCGATCATAGCAATAGATCTTCTCCTCGCCACAAACGGGCATATCCAGGCTGCGCGGCATGGAGAACTTGACGCAGCCGCATTTGGTTAGCGTAAAGTTGGCCAGACACTCCAGCTGACAATTGGATTCCGAGTAGACTTTGAAGAAGCGCAACAAGCGCTCGTGACTGAGGAAACACTGACGTCGCTGCGGATGATATTCAGCAATGCCCACCGAAGTGGTGATCATATTGGGCTTAACAGCTATCACAACCTCACGGCCCATGGGAATGCGCACAAACTGCTTGGACACCTGGGGCACATCGTCCGGTGAGTGCAGCAGGACCTGGAAATGAGAATCATGTCGAATTTGAATGGAAACGCCTTCATTAAACAAATTCATACCTTGAAACCCTGGACGGGACCACGGCAGGCATAGTCAACCTCCTGCTTAAAACTCTGCAGAGTCATAAAGATGCCGGAACGAGATCCGGCGCTGAGGACACGTGCTGGATAAGTTTCCACATCACTGGCGGCATCATAGCCAGCTTCCAGGCTCCACGACGATTCTGTGAAATTGCCCATGGCAAGGCTATGATGATATTGATATGTGTCCTCTCGGTAAATCTCGGTGGGACGCAGTCCATTGAACGTATAGCAGATGCCCTCCTCCGTCAGGGTCTGGCGAAAGTATTTGTCGCACTCGTCGAAGCGACTCAGCCAACGGCAGTAGAAGAAATAGCGCTCGAACGGCGGCAGCATCCGCTCCAGCACATCAAAGTAGTCGATATCCTCGCCGGGTATCAGGGGCATATCCTGCTCAACGATCAGCGAATTGCACACATGCAACAGTGTGCGAAATTCCTCCAATTCCCGAGCCGTGATGTTTTGTGGCTTGAAAATGCGGGTTGCCCGCATATCAGCCGTAAACTGATTGTAGAGATTCGCATATGAATTATTGCCGGATGCCTTGTTTAGCACACGTTTCGTTTCCGAGCATATGGTGATTGCCGGGAAGGGTATACTCCACACCGGTGTCGATTTCTCCGCAAAGCTCACAATCACCGGCGTCGCATCCCATTTGGTGTAGGCACTGTAAATCAATTTGGTGCAACAATAGATGGACACCACAAATACAGTTAGCCAGAAAAGTCGCTCCTTTATCGGCCGATCTCTCTCGCCCAAATACTGAACACCGTGTATTGAAGTGTGATGGCAATAGTCCTGATAGGTGCTCACAAAACCCTTGAAAACTGTTGACGCCACCGGCGGCGATTGACGACGCTGATTTTTCTTCGTCGTTAAATCGATGCCATAATTGTTGCTCTCCATGTCGGAATCGACTGTCGATATCGTTGCATTCAATTCATAACTCTTGCTGCGCACAAACATTTCTTTCTTTTTTTTTAAGACAATTTACCAATAAAAACGAAAGATTTTCCTTTAGTAAAGCTTAAATGAATGGCAAAAGGGAAGACGGGAATAATTAACCGCAATTTTTACTGTTAGGCTTTAACCATATGCAAAGTACGCTGATCATGCAGGAATCTTGACATTTATTGTATAAATGTAATGTGTTGATTTTTGGTAAGAAAAGATTAAGTTATTAATGGTACTTTCGGAGTAAGTTAATAAATACAAATAAACAATTTATTATTCAGTACACAAAGTATTTATTATTTTTTTATTTATAGGGCGCGAAAGCTTGAAAGTAACTGCAGTTTTATTTAGTAGAGTTGTTCATTCAAGTTCAGTTGAAGTATTATGTGCGTCAAGATAGCAACGGTTCTTTAGCAACGAAAAACTGAACTTGGTTCATGAGTCGGAACCAGTTATGAACTTTCTCATTTTTAAGCGTTATTAGACCTTTAATCAATAAACTAATGATGCAGAATAGTAGAAAATTAATTAATCTATAGTTTAAAGCAAAGTTTTGGCCATTTCAGCTTTTCAAACGGGTGTAACAAGTGAATAAAGAAAGCGAAAAAAATTACATTGTCACCATTTGTTAAAAAGCCAAGCTAAGGGTGGACGGCGTGGAAAACCGCTAATGCACGATTAAAGAGTGCAATTTCACCTTTCTAATGGTACCATTTATAAAAGAAAGTTATCTGCTCGTTTTTGAAATATTTTGAAATGAGCGAAGCTACCTCGGTGAAAGTCCCATACAAAATGACCGCCAAAATGACATATCTTGTTTTCAAACCATAATTGCTAATCGTAGGACGAGCAGCGGATAACGTGGCATATAGGAAATTAAAGGTACAAGTTGGGGGAAGCTATTGCAATTAAGCTTAGAGAAAGTTATCTATTAGTTTTTTAGAAAATTAATTAATTGTAAATTAACCCCAAAAAAAGTTCATGAGCAGGTCCTATCGAACTGGTAGCTCCAACGTGAACTGAACTACTACGCAACAGAAAGCTCGCTGATATGGGGCGGATTATATGCGTATGTCTACAACAGAAAGCTGACTGCTAAATAAATTCGTTGCTAACTTACATTTTCGTTGCTAGAATAAAATATGAACGGCGGGAAATGCACAGTATGTGGGAGTATTGGCGTTAATTTTATAAAAATTTAGCCGTATGCATTATTCTATTCAGAGCTCACATTGCTGAGCAATTCGCATTTGTATTTTCTTAAAAATGAACATGGCAACTCATGTTGATAAATAGATGAGGTCACACTTTTTACATTTTCGTTGCTAGAATAAAATATGAACGGCGGGAAATGCACGGTATGTGGGAGTATTGGCTTTAATTTTATAAAAATTTAGCCGTATGCATTATTCTATTCAGAGCTCACATTGCTGAGCAATTCGCATTTGTATTTTCTTAAAAATCAACATGGCAACTCATGTTGATAAATAAATGAGGTCACACGTTTTACAACAGTAAATAGATGGCGCCAGCACATCGTCACGTCGAAGAAGAGCATTTTACGTAAACGTTCGCTGTTCGCGGGCAACGAAATCCTTGATTTACCTATCCGGAAAAAATGATTTTTTTTAATTCATTTTACTTTATTCTTTATTCATCCTTTTTTCATTGTTTTAAGACGCTGATAGAATTTATCAAATACAACTACAAATTATTTTACTGGATAATAAAGAGGTAATACTTTCAATATTGAAGTATATAATCCATATAATACATAATAATAATGCATATATTATGAATTAATAAAATAATATCGTAGCTTTCAAAAAAACGTTTACGTAAAATGCTCTTCTTCGACGTGACGATGTGCTGGCGCCATCTATTTACTGTTGTAAAACGTGTGACCTCATTTATTTATCAACATGAGTTGCCATGTTGATTTTTAAGAAAATACAAATGCGAATTGCTCAGCAATGTGAGCTCTGAATAGAATAATGCATACGGCTAAATTTTTATAAAATTAAAGCCAATACTCCCACATACCGTGCATTTCCCGCCGTTCATATTTTATTCTAGCAACGAAAATGTAAAAAGTGTGACCTCATCTATATATCAACATGAGTTGCCATGTTCATTTTTAAGAAAATACAAATGCGAATTGCTCAGCAATGTGAGCTCTGAATAGAATAATGCATACGGCTAAATTTTTATAAAATTAACGCCAATACTCCCACATACTGTGCATTTCCCGCCGTTCATATTTTATTCTAGCAACGAAAATGTAAGTTAGCAACGAATTTATTTAGCAGTCAGCTTTCTGTTGTAGACATACGCATATAATCCGCCCCATATCAGCGAGCTTTCTGTTGCGTAGTAGTTCAGTTCACGTTGGAGCTACCAGTTCGATAGGACCTGCTCATGAACTTTTTTGGGGTTAATTTACAATTAATTAATTTTCTAAAAAACTAATAGATAACTTTCTCTAAGCTTAATTGCAATAGCTTCCCCCAACTTGTACCTTTAATTTCCTATATGCCACGTTATCCGCTGCTCGTCCTACGATTAGCAATTATGGTTTGAAAACAAGATATGTCATTTTGGCGGTCATTTTGTATGGGACTTTCACCGAGGTAGCTTCGCTCATTTCAAAATATTTCAAAAACGAGCAGATAACTTTCTTTTATAAATGGTACCATTAGAAAGGTGAAATTGCACTCTTTAATCGTGCATTAGCGGTTTTCCACGCCGTCCACCCTTAGCTTGGCTTTTTAACAAATGGTGACAATGTAATTTTTTTCGCTTTCTTTATTTACTTGTTACACCCGTTTGAAAAGCTGAAATGGCCAAAACTTTGCTTTAAACTATAGATTAATTAATTTTCTACTATTCTGCATCATTAGTTTATTGATTAAAGGTCTAATAACGCTTAAAAATGAGAAAGTTCATAACTGGTTCCGACTCATGAACCAAGTTCAGCTTTTCGTTGCTAAAGAACCGTTGCTATCTTGACGCACATTGAAGTATTTAGTTCAGTAGTTCAGTTTTTGGTGAACGAACTAACTGGTCATTTAGTTCAGTAGTTCAGTTGCTTAGCCCAACCGGTGACTCGAGTCCACGGTTGGCACTTAAAAATATCTGATTGTGCCAAAATCACACAAAAAAATGAGCCAAATTGACGAAAAAAGAGCCAAAAATTTTGTTTTGCTGTTCATGTTATTTTTGCATTGAATGAAATAAAAAATATTTTGTTCAAAAACTCTTAAAGCAATAACTCATATTTCCAAAGTATTTTACATTTTCATCTTAATGTAATGATTATGTTATCAAATAAAAATAAATATGTACTCAACCTGAAGCTATCAGTGCTGCCAGATGTGACCGTTAAAAGTTGCTAGATTTGAATAAGCAAATTTTGAAGAAATGTTATAAAATTTTGATTGTGTTTTATAGCGTTCTGTTATTTTACTTCTACCTTCTTGGCATTCTAATTTAGAAATAAAATAAAACTTTGGTAAAAAACACTACCATCCTTTTTTATTTTTACTTTAAAATTTGCCTATTCAAATCTATCAACTTTTAACGGTCACATCTGGCAGCACTGGAAGCTATACAAAATTGCTGATTCTGAACTGATGAAAAAAAGAGCCAGATCGAAAAAATAAGTGCCAATGCACCAACAGGAAAAAAAAGCCAGTTTTGGCGCAAAAACGCCAATTGTGGCAACCGTGGTCGAGGACCGACCATTGAACAGCTGTTTGCTGGCATTTAAAACTTATCGATAGCAAGAAACAGAACGACGCAGCAGCGCAGCCAAAGGACTGTTTAGCAGCCAATATTATGCGAAGCAGAAAATCTATAAAAAAGTAGAGCAGCAGAGGTTGGGGCGGGGTAAGCAGCAGCAGTTGTTGTAGGAGCAGCAGCAGCAGCATGGAATCTCTAGCGAATGTTCCTGCAACGAGTGTCTTTGGTGAGAATCCAACGGATGCTGAGATGCATGACAACCAAGTGACAACAACGCAACTCAACGTAGGTGAATCAAATAATGATGATGAGGATGACGATGAGGATGAGGATGATGATGATGATGATGCCAAGGATGCTTATTACGAGGCGCGCAATGGCAATGAAAGCGATGAGCTGGAAACGGCATTCCAAAGTTCGTTGACATTGGCCAGTGACGTCAGAGTAAATATTTGTGATGCAGATGCAGATGCAGCTGCAGCTGCCCATGATGATGATGATGATGACCGTGATGTTCATGATGCAACGCTGACTGAAGATGGGCGCGCAGAGCAGCGGCCAGTGGAAACGGACCAAGTGTCCAATTCAAGTAAGTTCAATGCCCAATAAATAAGAAAAATTTGCAACTTATTGGACTGCCCGCAGCTCCAAGAGACTTGCCACATGGGACAAACAACGAAGCGGGAGCGGCAGCCGCAGCTCCCACTATAGTCAATGAGCTGCCACGACTGCGTCAACAGCACCAGGCGCTGCTCTCGACCAAGTCTTGTGAGACGCCCGCTTCCGCATCCGCATCCGCCACAACGTTGTCGCCGACGAGCTCCTGCAACGGCAGCATTGGCAGCGATGGCAGCTGCAGCGTTGGCGGCGGAGCACGTCGCAAATCGTGGACTTTGTCGCCCCAGAATGGTGGCTCCAAGCGGAAAACCAAATCAACGACAGCAACCATGTCCAATGGCGACAGCTTCAATTTGTGGGTGGCTCGAGAATGCTTTGAAACGGTGCCGGCCGAGATGGTGGATACGCTCAGTGTTGTCGAGCTGCAGGAGCAGCGCCAGCAGCAGCAGCAGCAGCAGGATGTGGAGGAGGAGCAAGATGAAGATGTGGATGAAGAAGCCGCTGCCGTTGAGAGTCTTTTGGGTGCAGCGGCAGCCCTGCAGGCAAGTGCCTGTGCATCCAGCGGTGGTATCCAGAGTCGACAAAAGCATCATCTGCGACAGCCGGCCCAACATCGTCCACTGGAACGCTCCTGGCCACCGCGTGCCATCGGCAGGGATTTCAAGCTGCAGGGCGATGTCTTCAAGTTTGACATTCTGGACACGGACGAGCGTTTGCCTGGCGACGATGTGGCCAGCTATAGTGGCGCCAGCAGCAGCAACAGCTCCCCGCTCCGCTATCCAGGTCAGTCGGAGGCGAGTCCACCACCCATGCGCTTCAAGCCCCTGATCCAGAAGAAGATCGGACCCGATAGTTACATCAATACGATCAGCACACAGAAGGTGCCAGCGCATTTGACCTACGAGTTTCCCACGTTCCCGCTACAGGATCAGCACAATATCGTACCCAGCAGCAGCAGCTCCAACTCCAACTCGAACTCCGCATCCAATGGCCTCGGTGCTCATCAGTTTCCCTATTTGCGACAGCATCGTCCCTTGACGCGTGCTCTGTCCAATGGCAAGGCAACCGGAGCGGATGAGCCACATCATCATCATCTCTCCGGTAGCTGCAATTCACCGCGTCTGCTGTTGTCACCGAAGCGACAACGTAGTCCGCCTTCCGGCTGCTCCACACGCAGTGCCTCGCCGCTGGATCTCAGCCTGAGTCCGGAGCAGCATTCGCCAACGCGTGGACGTGGTGTTGGTGGAGTGGTGGACGCAGTGTTGCCTTTGCCATTGGCACAGCCGCCGCTTCCGGGCACGCCTCCCACATTCCATGGCCAACGGCCGCAGCAGCGTCTGCTGAAGCGTGTGGGGGGCGGTGGCGGAGCTGCTGCTGCTGGAATTAGCGGTCTCGTCTGTCCGCCCACGCCCACACATCATGCACGTCGTCATGCGCGTCTGCAAGCCGTCACTGCCAATTCCGTTGCCCTTGGCGCAGCGGAGTCCAACTCTAGTCAATTGCAGACGCCTCCCGGCTCGGCCCAGAATGGGGATGACAGCAACGACAGCGACAACATGGTGCATTTGAGCAGCACACGTCTGCCCTCCATTCCAGAACGCAGTGCAGCCGCTGCAGCGGCGGCAGCAGCAGCAGCAGCAGCAGGAGCGGGCAGCCCAGGATTAGGATTAGGAGTAGCGGGAGTGGGCGCAGGTGCAAGTGCTGTTGGAGAGCCATTGCCGCCAGCTTGGGAGGCACGCATGGACAGCCATGGACGCATCTTTTACATTGATCACACAACACGCACCACATCCTGGCAACGTCCTGGTCCCAGCACCGGGCCCGGCGGTCGCGAGCAGCATCATCGCCAGCAGCTGGACAGACGCTATCAGTCCATCAGGCGCACGATTACGAATGAGAATCGCTTGTCCCTGCCGGCTGCTGCTGCTGCTGCGGCTGCTCCGGCTGCTCCTGCTGCTCCAGAGCCGTCCCAGATTTATAATCTGCCACGCGGCGGGCCACAGGCAGCTGCCCTTGCTGCTGGATCGGGCGCTGTGGCGGCAGCCGGAGCGGGATCGTCAGCTGGAGCTGGAGCAGTTGGAGGAGCATCTGCTAATCTCGCCGTACATCCGGCGGTGTTGATGTTGTGTCGTCCGGATTTCTATTCCCTGTTGCACACGAATGAGGCAGCCTTGGCCATTTACAACCGGAACGCGGCGTTGAAGCACATGGTGATGCGGGTGCGACGGGATCCGCAGTGCTTCCAGCGGTATCAGTACAACAAGGATCTGGTCGCGCTGGTCAACACGTTCGCCCAGCTAACCAGAGATCTGCCAACGTGCTGGGAGACCAAGATGGATCAGACGGGCAAACAGTTCTTCATCGATCATCAGCATAGGAAGACCTCCTTTATGGATCCTCGCCTGCCTGTCGACTGTCCACGTGTCGTGCGTCATCGCCAGCAGCAGCAACAACAACAGCAACAATACTTGCAACAACCGCAACCGGATCTCGTCGATGGCAACTGTCTGTCAGCCACCAGTGGCCACATTAATTCCAATCCCAGTTGCTCCTCCACTGCGTCCGCATCCGCTTCCGTCTCCGTCTCTGGTGTGCCTCCGCTGCCCCCGCCGCGCCCCTGTCGCGGCAATGTCCATCCGTCGGCCACCACCCACAATTGCACCACGGCAGCAGCGATTGCATGTGCCTTGAGCTTGAGCGGAGCCGCCGGCGGCGCCAGCGCCAGTGGAGCCACTGCCTCTGGCTATGAGGATGTTCCGATTGCTTACAACGAAAAGGTAAGAGGAGAAAGATTGTCAGTCAGTTAAAGCTAGTGATCTATGTACAGTTTGTCAAGAAATACTTTACCCATTGAAAAAACTTAATATTTGGGTTTTAAATAAGCAAATAATTGCTATTTATACGTATATATATTTGGAAAGGTCATTTAAATTCCATTGGAATGATATAAAACTTTTTTTAACCCATTAAGTACCCATTCAAATCAATCAATCATCAATCTTTTCGCTAATATTTTTTTAAATTTTTTGAAAATTGCCTAAAGGCACTTATTCGTCATTTTCATACAATTAAAAAAAAATTAGCAAAGAGATATTTGAAAATTTTCGAAGAAAAAAGTTTCAAAAGTAGAGATTTACATAAATTCTAAAGGAAAGTTGGGTATCATTCAAACGGAATTTAAATGACCTTTCCATTGATGCCAATATGTTAACGATAACTGCGCAAATAAGCCTTAAATGCAAAAATGCTTGCTGTGCCAATACTTTTGAGTGCCTCTGTATATTTAAAATATGGATCGAGACTTCAATTGAAATGTTAATGTCGTGAAAACTGATACCAATTTGTCGATATATCGGCAAAAAAATTAAGTTGTCAAGTTTTTAGATGTATTTTTACACTTTACTCCACTTTAAATTTCGATTGATCAGCAAAAAGATAATCGGGATGAAAAAATTTGAAAATCGGTTACGCGCAAATCGATATGTCAACTTTAACATAACTAAAACTAAACACTTCTTTGGTGAACTAAAATCTCAACGTTTTACTTAGTGACAACTTATTAATGGCTATTCACATTTTCCATCTACCAGATTTAGCAGAAAAAATTACTTATTTCAGTTCTCTTCTATTAGTTCTATCAGTAGATACAAATTTTAAATTTATTTTTTAATTATTATTTAATTTTTAATTGAATAGTATTTTGAATTTAATGATTTCTCTATAAAAAATCAGAACTTATTTATTGCTTTAAAATATTTTTGAGAAATTTCACTTATTTTTTAAATAATTTACAAGAATACCTTACACTAAAAAAGGGTATCCCGGTTTTTCTCATTTATCTAGGTCTCTTGCTCCAGTTCAGATTATTGTAAACTCATAACTCTTTATTGTTATCCTTTCTTTTATCTCAATTGAAAACGAACTGTTTATTTTTCAATAATAATAATAACTTTATGCAATTATTATGTTTTTGTCAATTTATCTATAGGTTATTGCATTTCTGCGGCAACCAAATATTCTGGAGATTTTGAGAGAACGACATGGTCAGCACACGGTGTCCCGTTCGCTGCGTGAGAAAATCAACATACTCAGGGTGGAGGGCGTGCCCGCGTTGGAGCGTCTGGGTCATGACCTTCAATTGACCATATTGCTAAGGTGAGTGATTCAACACTATAAAGTGCTATTGTAGCCGTATTCACACACTGTTACAAAATAAGAGGTTTTTTAAAATCCAAAATATTATGCTTAAATTTTTATAATTTATTTTCCGACAGGGTTTAACACTTAGAGTATGTTTGTATTGATTACCTTCTAACCAAGTTATAATGTCAAAATAATCTCTTTAGGAAAAGTCTAGTGACGAAAGCATTTTCATGTCCCAAAATCCCTGATTTGAATTATTCTTAAAAAAAAGTTTGGCATTCAACACATTTCACGAAAAGGTTCCGATTTTTTATTTCTAGAAATAAATTTTTTGAGCAGTGACAAATAATAACAATTTTTTAAGAATAATTTTAATTATATAAAAAAAACCTCTTTACGAGGTAAAAGTCTAGTGACGAAAACATTTTCATGCCCCAAAATTTCAGATATCCAATTTTGTGACGAATAATATTAAATTTTACACATGAATAATTAAAAAAACAATTTTTGTCACTGGGCACATTGCGCTACATTTTTTGTACCTAATAAATAGAACTTTTTTGCGCAGTGCCAGTGACAACAATTTTTTTTTGAATAATTCAAGTGTAAAATCTTCGTGCAATTTACGCGCACTTTTTATAATGTGATGATAGCTTAAGGTTGTCGTGGTGGTATTGGCAAATATCGATAAAAACGTATGATTAAGCTGCCACTCTTACACACATTTGGTATATTTCTACCAAAACTTAGCGCGTCAGTAAACATTTTTTCCACAGATTTATTTATTTCTTGCAAGTGGCAACCGGATTGCTACTTATTTTCATGAAATTGGTGGCAGCATTAAAAAAAGCGGAAAAAAGCCAAATGCATTTCTATAAAAGCCAGAATTCCCGCTTCCCGCAATTCACAAATTTTTCCCGCAATTGGTCCTCAAAAACAGCCAGATTTAACGGGAAAGAAGCTAAGTTGGCATCACTGGTCCACAGTGATATTTTATTTAATATTGTTCGTCATATGCACGTTTTACAATCGAATCTAGATTCTTGACACAATTTTTGGAAGATAAGTCTAAATTAAATAAATATTTTGCTCACAAACCTACGAATTTTGGTGAAGAAAATGCGTTGAGAACTACATTTATTATTTTTATCAGTGTAGTCCGAGTCAGTGTCGGAGTCCGAGTCCAAGTCAGAGTCCGAGTCTGAGTCCGAGTCAGAGTCATTGGATGCACTTGGCAAAGGCTTTGGCCCAAATTGCATAGCTGAGGTGGTTCGATGGTCTGTTGAGGTGGTTAAGGTGGGTAAGGTGGTTGGATGGTTGAGTTGGTTGAGTTGGTTGAGGTGGTTGGGTGGTTGGGTGGTTGAGGTGCTCGTCCTGCTTCACTGCCTCTGTTGACGTCGCGACGTTGAAGAGTGTTGCATGTGTGTTAATTGCAGTTGAAAATCGCTTTGAAGGCTGTTGTTGATTCATTTTCGAAACACACAAGGTTAATCAACTTGGTTCATAAGCAACAAATTGGTTAAAGCCTCCGTCTCTTCGCGTTTACAGACAGGTGCTTACACTTAACTTTAGTTGTATTTATTGTTTAATTGCCAATAATAATAATAATTCATCAAAATGTCGATTCAACCACAAATATTGAGGAAATATTCACATGCATTTGTTGACCTTAATATTAAACAACTTGTCGAAAGATTAAGCCAAAGATTATGCCGAGCTCCTATCAAGCTTCAACCCACTGAGAGACTGAGATCGAGCGATTTAATTGCATTCAATTAGACAAATTATCTCGCTTCATTGCACCCCAAAAAGCATTTAGACAAACACAAGTTGGCAGCACCGTGGGAGTGGACAGTCCACTTGAAAATAGTGGAAGTAACTGCTTACTAAGCTAATTGACAGATAAAGTACTCAGTCTGAATTTCGGCTAATAAATTTAATTATTTTCACATGACAAAAGAATTTAGTTAACAAACCAAATCAAACAAGATATTCCTCAATGAAATCGGTTAAGCTTTTGGCAAAACTTGCTATAGCAAGTAAAAAGTAATTAGCGTTTAAATCGTTTAATATTCTTGCAATCGATTGCAAATTGATTATACAGATTCTTACAGAATACAGATTTAGATTTTCAACTTAGCACAGTGTTAATACAGTTATGGAAAAAATAATAGAAACGACAGGGGTGCTCACAATTGAAACCAAATATTTCGTTTCTGGAGCAAATTTCATCCATGAAAACAAGTGTACTTGGTTTCAGGATAACAATTCTCTATTTTGGTTGCCTTTTTGGGCTTCTTTTGTAAGAACTATTAACTGTGTGTACTGATTTGTAGAAAGACCATGTTTTTGACTTGGAAAAAATAATAGAAACGCACTAGAATTTTGATATTATCTTGTTTCTTAAAGATTAAAATCGAGTTGTATAGGTAACATTTCATGAACTAAAGATAGAAGAAGACATAAAATAACTTATTTTTTGGATCCCGTTCTGCTTGTTGTTGTTATTCTTTTCAGAATGGGTCGCGGCGTACATTGTACCGTTATTAAAAGGAAACATATTCTTAATCTTAAAACTAAAGGCAACTCAATGTCAAATATTGCCACAATTCCTTAATGTTTATAAACAACATGTTTTTAGCGATTTACTACACATAAAAACCAAAGACACGCAGAAAAAAGCTTGCACCATAGGGTAAATTCGTCAACCTCCTTGTTTAAAAATAAAAAAAAAATCCCTTTCTGTCATCGGATGTCCAAAAAAATGATTTAGATGCACTTATCAGTAGTCGCACTATAAGAAATAGGCAGATTTATTTCGGTTTCAAAGGCCGTATAGCTCAAAAGGTACCATACCTTAGTAAAAAGAGCATCAGCAAAAGGGGAAAATTCGGGCGGATGCTTTTAATTCGTCTAAATTGAAAAAATGGGTTGTGATCAGACAAAACTAAGATCAATTTGCTTAGATCTGATGAGGAACCACATTTCAGAAGCCCTAAGAATACTGCCCAGGACCCAAGGTGGTCAACTAAAACGTTTGAGCATGGAGGTAGAAACACGACTTTGTAGGAATGCGTTTCTCATTCTGGTATTGGTCCAATACATTGGATTAGGGAAAAAATTAGTGTCTCCCAGTATGCCAATATACTTGACAATGTAATGCTACCTTATGCTGAAAAGGAAATGCCGTTAAAGTGGGAGTTCCAGCAGGATAATGATCGGAAACATTATTTTAAGCTGGCATAGAAATGCTTCCATGACAACAAAGTTCCATTAAGGGAATGACCTTCAGAGTCATTAGACCTAAATCTTATAGAGCACCTTTGGGGGATCTTAAAGAAAAGGATTGGGGACTATAAACCCCAAAACAAGGGATTATTTGTGGAAAAAAGATAAATCCAAATGGTACTCCATTGACCCATCAATTTGTGCCGAACTGGTGGACTCCATGGGTCGTCGATGTGCCGAAGTCACTAAAACTCGTGGTGCCACAACCAAATAGTGAAATTAAAGTTCAATCTTTATGCCTTTGTAGGTAAATAATTGTTTTTCTTAACTTTAGGCGTGCCGTTTCTATTATTTTTTCCAGGCCTAAAAAATTAAAAAAAAATTTTCTGCTATATTAAGTTTTTTGAAAATTATTATTTTGTTGTAGTTAGATACATCACTGGATAGGCTTTTTATAAAAATTATGAAACTTAAGAAAAAAAAATTTTCATTGAACAAAATTTAAAAAAATACGAAAAAAAATGCCGTTTCTATTATTTTTTCCATGACTGTATATGAGCTAATCCGAACAATTTTAAACCAAGCGAAAACAAAATTTTTTTTTTAAGTTGTCAAAAATTTTGATTCAAAGGATTCGCACTCAAGCTTCAAAATATAAAAGCAATATGGTTTTACGGTGGTTTATTTCTACTAATTGCTCCTTTTGCCTCTTGTTTTCATTAATTCTTGTAAAAAAAAGGGATTTCAATGGTCAAAGTAGTGGACAAAGCAGTTCTAAGTGTTAAGCGCTTTGCAAATCCTTAACGTTGTTTAATTTTCTTTTATTTAAGATGAAAACCATATTGGAAAGATATTTAATGTGTTAATTATTTGAAGTAAAAATGGGTACACTGCATGTAACATTAGCAACAGACCAAAATAAAGGTTTTTATGTAACTAGACTGTTTATCATTTTTTTTTTATTAAGCTGGATTGATATGGTAATATTTTCCACTAAAATGTTTTGCATTTGAATTTTATTTTTGTTTATCATGCAACATGTGCAAATGCACATTAACCTCAAAGTCGACTTCCAATTTTTGTAGCGTTCGCGACGGAGCTTTAAGCAAGCTTAACCTTTTTCAAAAAGAGTACGGCTTTTATCTTAAAGTTAGTTTAAAAGTACTCTCAAAGAACTGAATTTTCCCGAGAATTTCATTTAAATTTACCAGTTTAAACTTTAAACATAAAAATATGCGTGCATATATAATTTTAAAGGATATTGTGTACACATTTTGTGTATCGGTTTTCCTTGTATTGGCGCTAGTTGCTCCGTAATATAAGTCAGACAGACGGACCTGACTATATCGATTTGGTTGCTGATTCTAAACTAGAACTTACACTCAGCCTCTTAAACAACTTTTTATACTTAAACAACAAGTCAGGTTTTTATGAGTCAACTGTCGCAGATGCTTTCTTCTCCCTGTTAAATACATTTCAATGAACCCAATCAGGCCTGTTCCAAATTTCGAATGTTTTCAAAAATGAAAACGAAACAAAAACGAACATTTTACTATTTGCTGTTCACAATTCCGATTGAAATGGGCTTGTTTTTACTTTTCGAACTCGGAACATAAGAATACAGTAATTTTCAAATTTTAACAGGGTATCTGCTAGTCGTTCATGGTAAGTATATGATAAACGAATAACTGTTTCTCAAATTTGAACTCTTTCACTTTATTAATCAAACTAAAGGATACCCTTATCGCAGATGGTTAGCAAATATAAGCGGCATTGCATTAATTAATGAATGAGTTAGCATTATTCTAAAAAAAAAAGCCACGCCCACAAGCGACACACAATAATGAATATAAACAAAGATTCGCAGGCAAATGTTGTGTTGTCTCCACTAAAATTCTCCAGCTAATCCCTGTGATGGAGATGCCGACGCGTCGCGACTCTGATGGGACGCAATTTAACCCAAATTTCAAATATTGGAATCTCGAAACATTTGCCAATAAACCATAATTTATTGGCTAGGCAGGGTTACAGACACAGCTTCAATTTCAGGCTCTAAGCTTTTGGTTTGGGGGTGTGGCAGCGACGTCATCTTCATTATAAGCCAACACACATGATCATCATGATGATGATGATGATCATGCTGATTATTTCCTAGCATTTTTGACACAACTGAAGCGTTGACAACCATCGAGTTTTAGTGCTACTGTAGTTGTTATTGTTGTTGTTGTCGTTGTTGTTGTTGGGGCTATTTGTGTTTGTTATTTGACCCATTGAAGGCGAATCTTGCCCCGTTAGTTGTTCTCGTCTCGCTTGGTTTACAGTTCATTGGGTTTTGGGCTGCGCATGCGTGCCTTTAAAACAGTGGACGCTACTGTCGATGTCGTTGTTATACCCTTGGGGTATATTAAGCTTGTTCAAAAGTATGTAACAGGAAATAGGAAGCATCTCCGACCCCGTAAAGTATATATATTCTTGATCAGCATCAACAGCCGAGTCGATATAGACATGTCTGTCTGTCCGTATGAACGATCGAATCTCAGAGATGGTAAAAGCTAAGACCACTAAATTTGGAATGAGGACTCCTTAGAGTGTCAGGCAATATCAGTTTATATTGAAATTTTGCCACGCCCACTGTGAGGAGCGTAATTCATGAAAAACCGACATCACCTTTAATTCTGGGTTTTAAGTTAAAATTTAAATCTGAATCTAATGACGATTCGGCCATAAGTAGTGAAGATATTAACAATTTTGTCCAAGGTATTTCATTGGCAATTCCATAAATAGAATAGAATTAATGGTCAATTAATTCGTTTTACATTTACTCTGTCAGAATGTACATCGAGAATGTGTATCAAATTTGTGATTTTCAATCCAAGTGGCGGAGTGGTGGAAGTGATAAGTGCTTGGCAAGCGAAACGGGAGATCGAGGTTCAAATCTCGTTCCTGTCGAGGCAAATGGCTTTATTTATTATTTTATTTTTTTAATTTTATTTTTAAACTTGGTTCAAATTACTTATCATACTGTATATGTATGTACAATGTAGCTGCCACAAAAACGATAGGTCGAAATTTAAGGATAAGTATGAGAATTGAATGGGCATCAAATCCTCGGCGTGCCGGGGACTAGGCCCAGGGAATATTACTGTCGAGTGCACTTGACTGATCCGCTTGTTGTTGTTGTTGTTGTTGCAACATTTGGGCGTGCTAAGCGCATGGCGCGCCCAACTCCGCCTCGCCCCCAAACAAAAGCCACCCCTGCCTAACAGTCAGTCAGTCATTCAATCAGCCGGCTGTCGACTGATGAGCCACAACTGAAACCATGACCAACGCCACAGTTGCTCGGAGTCGCAGTCGCAGTCGCAGCCCTTTGGCGCGTAATCGTGAACGTAATCAAAGTGCAGTACAGCCAATGACTCAGTTTCAGCAACGCTGCCGCTTCTCCGCTTCCGCCCCACCTCCATCTCACTCGCCCTCGTTAACGACGCGCTGCCCAGCTGACGGCGACGTCAGCGCCAGAGTCGGCGTCGTCCATTTGGTTCTTGCACAGACGCACAGTGGTTCAGTTTGCCCATAGTTGATGCAAAAATCATAGCTTGTAAGCGAATTATGGTTTTGAAAAATTGGAAAACAATGAAAAAAAAATTTAAGAATTTTGCCTTTTGAAAAAAAAATAATTTATAGCAATTCCTCATCCGATTTGGATCATTTTTTTTTTTTTTGTTTGTAAGGTCTTTATAAGATAAACTAACAATCGGCAAAGTATTCAAGTTATTCAGGCCTGTTCCGTTTTTCACTTTTTACTTTTTAAAATTTAGTGATATGCATTTATTCATATTGAATTTGGACGAAATGTTTGAAGTTATCGTTTTTAGTTTTATCAGACTTAAACTCATGAACTCAAAGTGATAGATATCCGCTAAATATAGCCGCAATGGTATTAGATCAGGTTAAAGATAATCAATTGCGACACACATTATCGAAAGTGAAATTTGGAAAAGGGTTTATTATATTCGGCGTGAAAGATTAATTTCCGGCCCGGCCGGGCCTTGAGAAGGTGGGCCGTGCCCATCTCTATCTCCAACCGTGATTTTAATTTATCATTTATGTTCTGTGAAAATTGAAAAAAAAAAATGTTGCGTTTTAAATCATTTAATAATTTTTTGTTTCTATAAAATGTTAAGCTATTGCAACGACTATCTAACCACTGTGCTTCGCAGCAGAATTAGAGAAGTTCGGAAAGAGTTCGTGCAACGCTTCGGCTGCACTTCGGCAGCAGCAGCCAAAACAAAAAGAACGAAATGAAACAAAATTACAATTAAATAATTTTCTTTGGTGTTTGTGTTTTTTTTAATATGTTTTTTTTTTGGATTTTGTTGTATTCATTTCCAATTCCAATTTCATATTTATCGGTTGGACGCTAGACAAACGCGTCCATTCTGTTTGTTGCCATTCGATCGGCCAGTATTAACTATTTATTATCTATGACTCTCTAACTCCGAGGCCGTTCGTCCCGTCGCCGATGTTGTGCTTGTGGTTGTTGTTTTTATTTAATTTTTGTGTTGTTGTTGTTGTTCTCGTTCGATTTCGCGCGCCTCTTTAAAACTGAAATAAGTAGAAAAAAACAGAAGCATTTGAACTGTCAGCGCGTGTGCAAGTCGCAGTGCCAAAAACAATAACAACACCCAAGACGAAAATCCAAAGAAAAAACCTAAATAAATTAAGAAAAAATATCTAATTAATATTTAACTCAATTGCGACCGAATTGCCAGTGTGTATTTTTTTTGTTGTTGTTGTTGTTCTTGTTCTTGTGTGATAATTTGTGCAGTGAGTTTGATAAAGAATTTGAAAATTATCAACGGCATGGTTAACCATTTAATGCTCAAGGCTTTGGGCTCACAACAACAACAACAACAGCAACATTTTCAACTAGATCAACTGCAAAAAAAAACATCCACAACATGGGCTTCCTTTCGAAAGCAGCCTACATCGTTTGGGCCGTGTAAGTGACAAGAAACAAGAAACCAGAAAAAAGCTCCCCTCGTCTTTTAATTTATTTGTCAACAAATATTGTATGCGCGAATATTTTACGAGCTGTGATCGAATCATGACTAAATACTGTGTAAATTACTGACATTTGTGAAATACTCGCATCAAATGCATGGATAGAGAGATTATTACCAGTAATTAGGAAATCTATGAGTAAAACAAAAGTTGTTTGAATATTTCATAGCCATAGCTCAAATATTTAATGAACTTTTAATGTTGCCTGTGTTAAACTTGCCATAAATTGTTTAAAATGTTCAGTCATATTTTAAAATTTGAAAGTTGACTTTTAGTTTGACCTGACTGAGTACGCTATTAAATGTTTTCACTCAAAGGCTTAAAACCAAATATTTTGTAAGCCTCTTTCAACAATCGGGAGATTTCGGGAGATCCCCATTTGAAGTTAATTTACAGAAATCTCGAAAAGCTTTTTAGCTATCCTTATTATATTTGAACACACCGTAGTAGTTTTCTAAGGAAATTTACGAAAGCTGTTTAACCTTCTAAAGGATTTTTGAATAAATTACTAGGTTTACTTTAATTTTTAATAAATTGTTTGTTCATAATTGACATAATTGACGGTCCAAGATTAGTAAAATATTAAACTTTCAAAGAAGACCCAAACTTTCATCCTTTTCAAGTAATTATTAATTACAGTGTTTACCAAATGTTTAACGCGTTTGAGTGAGCTTTTTTCAGATACAGAGCTTTAAAAATTAAAATGATCCTTTAAAGTTTACCCTGAAGACGGTCATTTTGTCCATGTTCTGCGGAGCTTTGAGAGCTTTTGTGCACAAAAGTTTCTTGTGTGTATAAGTTTTCGGAAAAGTGACCTGATTTAAAAAGCTTGTAAGGGGATTTAAAGACAGAAGTTTATAAGCAAAGGTGTATTTATTAGCAAGGTGACGTCGTCCGATGTGGTGAGGGTCCCAAATTTTTTTTCTCCTCGCTCTCTCCGCTCTCAGAGAGAGCTGACAAAAAAGCAAATGCTTACTTAAAATAAACAAAACAAAATAATTCAAAATAATTTATAATATTCTCTCCGTTCTCAGAGAGAGCTGACAGAAAAGCAAATGCTTACTTAAAATAAACAAAACAAAATAATTCAAAAAAATTTATAATATTTTACACCCCTTCTCAAATCAAATGGCGTTATGCACGGTGACCTGCAGCATGAAGAAATATGGCATTTCAAATGTATACACTTGCTATGCTCCTGGCTTTCGGGGTACATCAGTTGACATAATTCGTCTCCGTTTTGTTGCATTTTCGGACACATAGTAGAAGTCAGAGTCATTGCAATGGCAGGCACAAATTAAATTAGAACTCGAAAATTGAACGCCTGTGCTTCTTGACCGTAGCTCCCTTCTGTTTTCGTCACGTGGGACTAAAAATTGCAGGTTTCAATCATTGTTTTTTGTCTACAAGTTTATTTGTAAAGACAAAAAAATAAACACAACCTACTTTGACAACGATTATAGGAATACTGTTAAATATTTGCCCCTCGAAAGAGAGCAGTGGTGGGGACGACGTCACCTTAATAATAAATACATCTTGTTCTAAGCTTTCTCATTAAGATAATGCCGAGATTAGGAAGTCTAAAAGTAAGTCTGTGAAAGCTTTTTAGGACATATAAAACTTGTCGTTTCCAGACAACTTATAGTATAATTGGAGCTACATAAGCTTTTTAAGTGCTATAGTTTTAGAAAGCTTTACCACATTTAAAAAGTGAAGTTGAGTTCAGAAAATATTGAAAAGTTGTTTTTTGCACTTGCAAGTCTTTTATTTATCCGTTAGCAAGGTTTGAAAGTTGTTTGATTTTGCCAAGCTCTAATCTTCGCATAATTTCCATGAGTGTGAGTATTTATGTTTATCCGTTGTGGACTTCGTACGTCAACATCCTGAGCTATCAGATTACACACTTGGACGACAATTGTTTACTATACTCGTAGTGGTACTATACTTATCGTATGAATCATTTCCCATTCAGTAGGACACAATTGTGCTTATGAAGCATATATCATTTATCATTTGATGCAGACACTGTGTCATTCATGATCCAACGATCAGTTCCTCACCCCTGATGCAGTTCTCACAGTTCGGCTGCATCTTAATAAATTTTAATGGAATGTGCGGACAGACAGACAGACTGACAGGCGGACGGACGGACAGATCAGATATATTTAAATACTTTAAAGTATCCCAGGGTTTCTGATTGCAGGAATGCTACGCAAACATATCGCAAACATTGTGTGTCTAATGCTCTGTGGAAATGAAATGAATAAAGAATTCACAAGCTTGGATCTTTTTATTTTTTAATGATCTCAGCTCAGATCCCCCATGCTAATTGTGTCCACTTGCTGGGCTCAAGGATCCAAAACCAAAAGTAATAAAACTCAAGTGTCTTTCACTCAAATTACGGCAACAATGTTAAATGTGTTGAGCTCTTATCGTGGCGAGGCGGGGCACTCAAAGAACTTGCCACATTCGAAACTGATGACAATCGATCAACTGTTGAAATTGCTGCTGGCCACAATCTGAGTTGCCGGATTACCCCCAAACCCCGTACCTCCAGCCCCTACACCGACCGTCTCCTACCCTTCGTTATGTTCTGTTTGGAACTTGCGACATCGGTTTGTTATTAAATTCGTAATACCTAACAATGGTTAATTTTTATCATGCTGCTTATCAACGCTATCGGGCTTCGCTCCTCTACGTCTTCCCCCCCCCCCCCCCCGTCCCACTGCCCTTTCCCCTCTTCCGACTGGGGGTTACTGCAACACCTACGCTTCTAGAATGCCCGTAGAGCCAAAGTAGACCAGAAACCAAATCAGTCGCTTTCCTGCGTTCGCTTTTTTTGTTTCATTTTTTGTTGCTTCAACTTCGACAAGCTGAAAATTGTTGTTAAATTGAGTTTATAGTGTGCTTATTGAGAGTCCATTCGAGTTGTACGTACTGAAGGGCTGCCAGGGTTGCCAGCTCCATCAGCAAACAGCAAACAGATGAAATGGGACTCTTCTCGAAGTTCAGTTACACCTACAACACCATGTGGGCCAAGTGAGTTTCGGAGTCAGTGTAAAAAGTCAACACACAGCGTATCATATTTTCATGATCATCATTATCATCAGTATTATTAACATTTAGCATGGGACTTATTTATGGAATTCTATTTTGTTATTCCATGTATCATATCATAGCCTAGCACCAACATCCTCAGGTATTTTTATTACACCAGCTTGGGAACATTTTTCTCTTGGACAATTTGCGGCATTTAAGTGACATCGCCGTCTCGGAAACTAGAACTGAAATTGGAATAATTTTAGATTGACCAACTATATTAAGATGTTGAAAGTAAACACTGTTTGGTGTCAATCTCTCTGTACATTATATTCAATCTACACTGATACAAAAATTTGGTGTTTTTGACGCATTTTTAAGAAGAAAATTCTTAGTTATGTTGGAAATATATTAATTTAAAATAAGAGAAAACATTCTGGATTTATAATCAGGGATTAAAACCGAAACGAATATCGGTTTCATTTAGGTTTTCGGTTATCGGTTACGCAAAATCTCTTAGACCCATTTTTCGTAACAATGAACCGGTTTTTGTATGTTTCGGGTTTGAAATACCGGTATGGTTTCTGTTCACAAACAAATAATATTGTTGCAAAAATATTATTATTACTATTAATAAATAGTACAATAGTAATTAAAAAAGCGTTAATTTCTTAATGTTTCATTCACACAATTATTTCACATGTCTTTTAGTTTGATGTAGTTTAGTTACATTTTAACAATTTTAATATTTCAATTAACAGATTTATTTTATTTGCGCTTATTCAGTGCTTTGAAAATTCGATCATGAATATCACATATAAAAATTCAAAATTAAACAAAAAAAATTGAAATAAAAATGAAAAATATTTTTTTTTGGGTATATGAAAAACCGAAATTAACTATAACTATTAACTATACGGTAATTTTGGTTTCCAGAGTTTCGGCTTAAAGGATTCGGTCAAATGAACATATTTTATTTTTTTGGTTACGGTTTCAGTTAAGGTTTTAAATTTCAATCGGTTACGGTTAAAGATTAAACCCTGTTTAAAATCAATCGTAATTTTTTTTCCCTACCTAAAATTGTCTAAACTAAAAAAGTGTATTTATTTTTTCTTTTATTTATGATCCAAATTTAAACGGTTCATCAAGTAAACAATGAAATGCACATGCTTTTGGGGTCTGCTTGTGTCACTAGCGTGGACTGCAGACCACTGTGATATTCAAACAAGCACTTGTCAGTTTGTGCAAATCCCTTTTGATTGTTATTTGATATTACATGCCATAAACAAAGTCGCAGAACTCACGATAAGCAATTAACTAGGACAAGCCAACACTTGGATCTCTTCACAAGTGTATATATGCTATATGCTCACAATTGTTATCAGTTTAAATTATTAATATTTGCGATAAATTATTTGTGAGCTGTGTGTGTTTTTTGAAGCCCTTTGTTGTCTTTTTTTTTTATGATAAAGTTGTAAAGTTTCATGTATTTGATTACATTTACATATATGCATCCGGCGGGTATAGTTAGATTCTGATAAACAACAGTTACAAAAGTTGCATTTCTCTTGGGGTTCAATAGCTCTTTCGATAAGACGAACAAGCCACAGAACTGTGATTAAGGCTGACTCGGAGTTTACACGATGAACTTATCGTGTACCAAAAGTACACTATATTATAATATATGGGCATTTCCACAGAAAGGTCCACCGCGGCCAAAAACGTAAAATTTATCAAAAACTCACATCTTATGAAATTTGCTTCCAAAAATGTATTCAAGTTATTTATTTAAGCAATATACACTAGAAGAAATTCAATAGGATGAACTAAGAGATTCTACATTGGAATAAATTCAATTTGATTTATTTTTGCTAATTTTCCTGAAAATTTACTTTCAAAATGGACCGCTTGTATATTAACGATTTCACTAAGTAGGACAGTAAGATTGTAACATAAACCATTTTAATTAAAAGAAATATATTGAAAGTTTAATTTAATAAAGTATTTCGAGCTGTTTTCGAAATATAATTTAAAATAGAGAAACAGAAACAACATAAAAATAGTGATGGTAAAAAATGTCCCGTGCGCGATGTCCCGTGCGAATTTACGTCAAATTGAATTTAAAAAAAAGTGCAAGTCATCTTTGAAAAAAATCATAACCATTTTTAAGAGGCATCAATGCACAAGAGTTAAAAATAAGTTGCATTAAAATATTGCCTCTGGATTTGCTGAAATTGGCGTTTGAATTGGTTGACCTCACAAGTCACTTCCGTTTCGTGTCCCGTGCGAATCACTTGAATTTTGCTATTATCTTCAAAATGAAAAATTACCCAAAATCAATCTTTGCACCAATGAAAGAGTTAATCAAATGCTATATGTTAAGCCCTTCATCAGAAAAAAAAACCGTTTCCTTTTTACCGTTTTTTTACTTTGAATGTGTACGAATGTCCCGTGCGCGAGTATGGAAATGCCCATATCCTATCCTATGGGTTAAGTAAAGCATTGAAATCTTTTAAGCTTGAATCGAATCTAATCAAATTTTATTTATAATTTATTTATTCAATGTCAACAAAGCAGGGAATGTAATTATTATAAGTGATATAAAAAAAATTTGGAAATAATAAATATATTTAAGTTTTATAGATTTGTTCACAAAATAATGATTATTTTTAAGTTATACTTAATTTTTCAACCAATAATATAAAACTTGAAAAATTTTTAATAGTGGTGGAAATGGATTAATGAGCCATAGAGAAGAATATTGGTATTTTTCTCGGTGTCTTAAAGTTATTATATGTGAATGATTTTTTGATTACAAACAAAAAAAACAAATAATCAATCCCTGCAACAAAGAGTAGTTAACCGAAAGTACTTTAAAAAATTAAAATGTAATTAAGTAACTTAAAATCATCTTTATAATCGACAGTTATTCATGCTCTTTTAACTGGAAATTTCAATGTGCAATTGAGCAAACTTAATTGAATTTATTCGCATGACCTTTTGCACTTTAAACTGCTTTGATCCAGAAAAGAAGAGTGGTGATGACACCACTGCAAATACATGGAGCACCACACGCACCACTTTGCACCATTGTGGGCGCGTTTTCTATGCGCGCGTTTAAAATCGCACGCGCGTTTTTCGCCGTTTTTAATTTAAGTTAATTGCAATTTCCTGTGTGGTTTTTATAAATTCGGTTCAATTTGAAAGTAATTTGACACGGTTCACATTATATATGGCAATTTATTGCTATTGGCGATCAGTTTCCATTTCCAACATTATGTTTATTTTTATTGTTTTGCCCAACAAAATTGCCAAATTTATTTATTAAGCGTTGGGCTCAACAAATTTTCAATTTTTGTAAATTAGTCATTTCCGTGCGGTGCGAAAGAGGCGTTAATTGCACTCAAAACTGTTGTCACTAGTGCACGGACACGCCCCAATGCCCCGACGCCCCTCTCCTCACACCTTATTTTGCCTCTTGACCACAGCCAGTTACCGATCGCCATAATTTGCGTTATTAATTGACCAATTTTCAAATTCAAGTTGAAGGCCAAAAAGTAAGCGCGAAATACAAAAAAAAAATAAAATAAATAAAATGAGAAAAAAAGAGCTCAAAACAAATTATGAATCGACAATTAGAATACTCGTATTGCCAGATATCGGTAGTTGGGAGCTTACGATATCTAACCGATCATCGACATCGAACCATGGGGAAAAGTCGCGCCAAGGTCTGCGGTGTCTCTAAATTCTTCCGCCTGACGATTTGTTGTCTATCGGTCTTTTTGTTTGTTTTCAAATTGAAAATCAAGGCTAATCTGTATGCTAAATGCAATTCATTTGGTGCACTACACAATATGCAGAGCATATTCAATTATTGACTCTGTATGTATTAAAATGTAACTATTATAAATTATTTTTTACTTAGTATCCCAAATTGAAATTTACTATCGTCTCGTCTTATTGCTCATTTTATGAGATATTTTACTCAAGTCCATTAAAAACATTGCAAACACATTATTTAAGTTATCCTTTCAAAATGAATTAAAATTTGTATTAGTTTCTTCAGTCTTCCAAATTTGTTTCAGATCATTCATTGAATTCATTTATTATTCCTTTGCATTTTGTTATGAGTATTATGTAAACTGTTTGCCAGGTTTGGCTAAAAGCAGAATTATAATTATTAAAAAGAAAACTTTATTTGATTACTGTTTTGATCTACATTCATAGTTATCATTATATTAGCTTTACTTTAACCTAAAAACTACAAATAAAAACTCTCAAATTATTATAGAAACTGAACTAAAGTAGTTAGTTATCAAAGTTATGTACATTAATGCAAGCCAAGTGCTAAATCTTGTTTAAAATAAGTGATTTCATTTTGTAATACTTTGTGAAGCTTTAATTAAATTAAAATCATTAATGAATTATTGCAGTGATATTTGCAAAAGTTAAAAAATTAATTAAATTGCAATTGATTAATAGTAAACTAATAATTATTAATTTATTTAAGATAGGCTTCAATTTATAGGGTATTTCAATGGCGACCCCTTTCTCGTTTCAACTTGGGCCTGTTGCACCTGCTAAACAGCTGTCACTTCAGTTGTTGTTGTTTTTGTTGGAGTTGTAAATATTCTGTTGCAGTTGTTAATATGCCCCATTACTAAATTGTCAGCTTAGCGAGTGAGAGAAACAAAAAACCAATCAATTGTCGCCATGGGAGCCATGGAGTATTGGCTAATGAATAATATGGCTGACATCAGCTGAATGACTTACGATCCAGGCCAATATGAGTGCATAGGAGTTTCGCTTGGTTTGTTTGCCATGTGTAATCAATACCAGCCATAATATAATCCTATCAACTCCATTTCTTTTTACCAACACTTTAGTTGGCATTCAAAATAAAAAAGTCAACTCAACCTCTTCTGAGAACACAAAATATATATATCTTTTAAACAAAATATGTGTATATACATTTTTTTGCTATGCCACTAAATAAAACAAAAATAACAAAAGCCAAGCAAATAAAGAAAATATAAATTACTTAAAGTTAATTATACTCATAATTAGAACTTACTTTATGTACAGTTTGGCATCAATGAAAAGGTCAATTGCAAAAAGTGACTGCAAAAATAATTTTTCAGAATTCTCTTTGCTGATATTTTTAATAATTTTTTCAAAACTTCAAAATATCCACTTTTTGTATGAAAGTAAGGAAAACTTTTTTTCCATTTTCAGATAATTATAGAAAAATACTAGCGAAGAGATTTTTGAAAAATTATTTTTGCCGTCACTATATAATTAGAACTGTTTGAAGAAACTTTTTGCATCAAAACATTTTCTGTTTGGGACCGAGGAAGTAAGTTGAAAAAGTAGACGTTTACAAAAATTCGAAGATTTCAATGGGTTAAGAACAATTTTGCAAAACTCTCATTGTTTAAAGATTTTTTCTGAATCAAAAATTTTTTTTTTTAAAAATCGACGAAAAAAATTAAAAAATTGACTTTTTTAAAATTCAAAATTTTCCATGGGTACCTAACGGGTTAAAAAAATTTTTGTATCATTCGAACGGAATTTAAGTGAATAAAAGATTAATATAAGAAATCCGCATCAAAACCTCTTTCTTATACGCAAATTTGACAAATTTATGGTGTACGAAGACATTAGTTGTTCACTGTATGTACTTCATTGCATCCTACAGAATTAATATGTACATATATTCCTGAATTTTCATTTTTACCTGTAATACAATCGTAAAAAGAATCAATGTGCCCTATTTCTCACAATCTCTAACTCTCCGCCGTCTCTCGCTTTGTCTCATTGTCTCATTGCAGCCTTTTTGAGCAGGAGATCATGAGCTATGTTCCTATTGAAGAGCGCAGTCCTCAAGGTTCGCCCGTGCTCAGCTCGAGGATGCCCCAAAGGGCGCCGCCGCCATTCCGACGGGACTTTGAAGCCAAATTGCGCAGCTTCTACCGCAAGCTGGAGTCCAAGGGCTATGGCCAAGGGCCGCACAAGCTCAAGTAAGTGAATGTCACATTTTTAAATTGCCATTGAAATGTGAAATGATGTGCTCTTGTCTCATAGGTTGCACATACGTCGCAGTCATCTGCTGGAGGATGCATTCCGTCGGATAATGTCGGCGAATAAGAAGGATTTGCAGCGTGGTCGTCTGGCCGTGCTGTGGGACACGGAGGAGGGTCTGGATTATGGCGGACCATCGCGAGAATTCTTCTTCCTGCTGTCCCGCGAGCTATTCAATCCGTACTATGGACTCTTTGAGTACTCGGCCAACGATACGTACACGGTGCAGGTGTCGCCATTGTCCGCCTTTGTGGACAACTGCCATGATTGGTTCCGCTTCAGTGGCCGGGTCTTGGGACTGGCCCTGGTGCATCAGTATCTGCTGGATGCGTTCTTCACGCGCCCCTTTTACAAGGCTCTCCTGCGTCTGCCCGTTGCGCTCAGCGATCTGGAGTCGCTGGACAATGAGTTCCACCAGTCGCTGCAATGGATACGCGATAATGACATTGGCACCGGCATCGATCTCGGTCTCACATTCTGCGTCACCGAGGAGCTTTTGGGACGTGTCGTCGAGCGTGAACTGAAGGCGGGCGGCAAGAATATCATTGTGAATGAGAAGAACAAGAAGGAGTATCTGGAGCGGATGATCAAATGGCGTCTCGAGCGTGGTGTTCAGGAGCAAACCGAATCGCTGGTGCGCGGCTTCTATGAGGTGGTCGATGCTCGGCTCGTCTCCGTTTTCGATGCCCGCGAATTGGAGCTGGTCATCGCCGGCACCGCGGAAATAGACACCAACGATTGGCGCCTCAACACGGAATACCGCTCGGGGTATCATGACAACCATCAGGTGATCATCTGGTTCTGGCAGGTCATCGAACGTTTTAGCAACGAGCAGCGACTGCGTCTGCTGCAGTTTGTCACGGGCACCTCCAGCATACCCTACGAGGGATTCTCCGCGCTGCGTGGCTCGACAGGACCGCGACGCTTCTGCATCGAGAAGTGGGGCAAACCGAACTCTCTGCCCCGGGCGCACACCTGCTTCAATCGCCTGGATCTGCCGCCGTATCCCACACCGGAGCTGCTCTATGAGAAACTCTTGCTAGCCGTCGAGGAGACAAACACCTTTGGCATCGAATAGACAAGACTCGAATGTGATGTTGTTCTCTCTTTCTTACGTTTTTTACTTTTTTGTTTTTACCGATTATTGCCGTATTTATTGTACTACTTACAATATGTATTAAGTAGCTCCTGGCCAGCTCACAACTCGACTGTTTCAGCCTGATTAGTTGGCAAACTTAAATTTGCTTTGACTTTACCATTATCATTATCATTTTCATTCTCATTTCCATTCTCATTACCATTATCATCACCATTTACGTTACTACTACTGTTACCTCAAAACGTTTTATTTGCCAGTCATTAGACCTAAGATTCCTTCCACCCTCCACACACATCCCTCACTAAACCAATGACAAACTGCAGTCCGTAGAACTTAAGGACCCAAGACTCTAACTTGAACTCTTTTGAATTCATATTCTTAAAGCTCAAGTTCATTACTTAGAATATTCTTCTTTGTTTTTTTTTTTTTGTATTTGTTTAAACTGCCTAAAGGAACTTTGCAAACTAAACTTAAAACTCGACATGAGATCTTAGAAACTTTGAAACAATTTCTTAGCATTCCCAAACCAAAAAGTAAAAAACAAATAAATAAATATAAATATAAAAACATTAAAGGAATTATATGAATATAAACGTGAAAATGAGAGAAAAACCTTTGAAAAATTCTACGCCAATACTTAAATAGCTTGTAATATTTTAGCCTTAAAAACCTCTTAAGATGCATTCCATTTTTTGGTTATAAAAAATATGGAAAATACGTAAAATTAGTTGTATTTAAAAACTATAAACTTAAACAAATACTAAATTAAGTAAATTGTTTTTAACGAAGATTTACGCCATACAGAACTAACACCTCTGTCTCTACAACAGTGAACAAAAAGAAGAAACTATAAAACTTTATAGCTTCGCCGATCCCTACAACAAGTTAAGAAATACATAATATTTTTTAATAATCCTCCTTTATTTGAATAATTGAAGATTCTAATATCTTCAAACCCAAAACAAATTTTACTTCAGCTGACAACGAAGTAACTATATGTATTTATTTATTATTTTTTAAATATGCAGCTAAATATTAATGGTTTTTTTGTATTTTATAGATATATCTGAAAAATGTTATGATTTGTAAATTCTAAATTCTTATTAATATGAAAAGTTCATAATGATGTGAAGACGTAGAAAATCTTGTTGCAGTGGTCGGTAAAGTTTTTAGAATTGATTGATCGCAAACACACAAATTGGTCCAGTGCGTTGCTTTGGCTTTATTGGTTTTTTCGGCGCATATTAAAATTATATATATATAGAAATATATACATATATACAAATGAATTAATAAAATATATTAGCTAATAATTAATGAAAAATAACGATACAAATTTTATGATCGAGTATTGCGAACAACAAGAAATACTAAATGGTGATTTGTTTACATGTATTTTGGCATTAGTTAAACTCATATGAAATGGATAGATATACAGAAAGAGAGACATGAAGTGAGTGATAGAGAGCTATAATGAAAGCTTGAGATAGAAAGATATATAGAGAAACGCTTTTTGAACTATGTATTGTATATTGATAAATGAGAATGTTTTATTGAATTATTAATGTGCGTGTATTTATTAATTACATTTACTATAATTAAATAATTAATAAATGTGAGCCTTTTACTTCAAAAGCTAAATTCTGTGTTTCCATTCTGTCTACCATTTTTATTTGAATGAGTTTTCCAACAAACGATTCCTTCTGTTCCAAAACTGTAGAGAAAAGTCTTAAATTTTTTGTCTGGACTTTTAAAAATTCGACACTAATCTTTAGCCGCAAGATTTTTTACGCAAGTTGGAAAGAAAAGGTTGCCCTTTCTTTGTGTATTAATTCTTCACCATTCTGAAGGTGACTTGGAAATGTTAACAGCTTTTAAGTTTTCTGAAGTTATCAGGAGCTTGTTCAGGTCAGAAATAACAGATTTGTAGCTCCTAAAGCTTCCTCCAAATTCCTTTTTTTGTTAAATCAAACAACAGGTGTTCTTTTGTTTTCTATATATTTTGTCCACAATTTTTGTTTTCTCATATTTTTTTTTCTTTCAGCAAATGGAATTCGCTTTACATACATACATTGATAGATGTATTATTCAATTTTGTATTTTTTTTTTTTTTTTGCTGAATTTGTGTTTTGTATGTCTGTAATGAAATGTTAACATACATATGTATGTATGTACATATATGCATTTAATTAATTATTAATTATGTGACTTATTATGTGTTCGCTTTTACATGGTAAGTAAACCGACTTGGACTTGGATCTTCTTCTGCTTCTTCTTTCCATGTATGTAAGTATGTACAGAGTATTGAGCCGAGTAATGGAAGTGCTAGTTTTATGTATGTATGTAACTAGTATTTTTATGTACATACCATGTATGTACTATGTAGGATAGGATTGACGACGGAGAAACAGGGATAGAGAGAGAGAGAGAAAGAGAGAGTGTGCATGTTAATTATACCAGACATATGTAGCAGCAGTCTATGTTAATGTACTGTTATGTTAAGCTGTGTCTGGACATTAACATAGGTTCTAACGTATGTATGTAATCCATTTATGTTATTGTGTGAGGTGCGCAGAGTTGGGTGGGCTTTTCTGTAACAGTGTGTATGTGTATGTGTGTTTGTCTGCGTGTGTGTGCCTTCTACAAGCGCAGCAAAAACGTTCAGGAAAGCTTAAATGCTTATTTCTGCCTCACAGTGAGCCTTGCCATGAGACAGAGCGAGAAAAAAATTCATGTTACCTGAATGTTGTTTGTTGTACGAGTACAAGTATGTGTGAGCTATGTACGTATGTATGTAACTCTAGCTAATTGTACATTACACTTGAAGAAATTTTGCTAAAGTTATAATTCGTATAAATATTCATATACATATGTCTCTGTACATATGATAGTTTAAATAAATTCTCTTTGTTTTGCTCAAAAAAATATTGACCTTGACCTTAATATGTATGTACATACAAAACAATACATACAATTCAATTCAGATAAATTATGTAAGTGTGTATGTATTTAGTTAATTCATATAGTACAATCTTTGACTTAATTTCATTTTCCACATTTCCATTTCCTTTTCATTTCAAGCAATACAAAAATAGAGCATCATTTTGAATTTTGAATAGATAATAATACTTTTCATCTGGGCTTGTTAAATACATACATACAAACATATATATGCACTTATGTACATATATACATACATATGTATGTATATATGAATTATGTATGTATAATTCACATCTCGAAAAGGCCATCAAAGAATTGAAAATGCTATGAATAATGTTCATAAGCTTTATATACCATATATGTACATATGTACACTCATGGACAAAATAATAGGTTGGAAAAATTATCTAAATTGCGTTTGAATGAAGCATAACTTTCCTTAACCCATTAAGTACCCATTGAAATAGTCGAATTTTATATAATTTTTTGAAAATTGCTAGAAAGCCACTTTTTGCGTGAAAAGTAGGAAAAAGGGGTTATCATTTTTAGGATTTTCAAAAAATTATAAAAAATATAAGCGAAAAGTGTTTTGAAAATTTGCAGTCACTTTTAAAATTGTTTGAAGAATGTTTTTGCATCCCAACATTTTTTGGAAAAAATCGAGGAAAAAAGTTTTGAAAGTTGACTTTTTTTAAAACTGGAATATTTCAATGGGTACTGAATGGGTAAAGGAAAGTTATGCATCATTCAAATGGAATTTAGATGACCTTTCCAAATATATTTTTTTAAATTTAAAGACTTGACTTACAATAGCTGTTATAGTAAAAGAAAAAGTGCACATATTATTTTGTCCATGAGTGTATATTATTATGAATGCCTCTAATTAATCTCTTCGATTTTATTTAAACTTGATTAATTGGGTTTTGAGTTAAATGTGCAAGCGGGAGAATGTTACATTATTTGTTTTTTTTTTTTGTTTTTCTTTAGATTAGGTCTATCATTTCTATATTTTCTTTATTTTCTCAATATGTTGATCACAGCTTTTACAATTCTAATGATATACAAATGTATGTATGTATGCAAATGTGTGTGTGTGTGTGTGTGTGTGTGTTTGTGGTCAACAAAGTATGTTTGATTATTTTTACTACATTTTCCACAAAAAATACTATTATACTGTTACGTGTGTGTGTAAGTGTGTGTATGTATATATGCGTACTTGAGATCCCCATTTGTGTATGTATGGATGCATGTGATATGAGGCCTCTATCATGTTGCATATAGTTACTACATACTTATATTTATAATACTTTTTGACTTTTACAAATATGCACAAAATTTGATCAAAGCGTGTTCCCGCTTTCACTTTCTCATCGGTTTGAAATGCGATGCGAAAATGAAATACGGAACATTCCAGAATGATTATGTTCATTTCCGGTCAAGGAAGCTGTCTATTTAATTTATTTATTTTTTCTCGCTGCACACAACAAATAAATATTAATTTATTTATTTCCCTTAGATTCTTCAACTTTTTTAATTATGTCATTAATTTTTTTTTTATTATTTTAGTATTCAAAAAGGTAATACAAAATATGTTGATTTTTAGTTTTAGTTTTGCCTGGCATACATACATATGAAAATCATGAAAAGAAGCGATGTCATATGTTTGTATGTATGTATGTATGCATGTATGTAAATTTTCATATGCAGACAGACTCTTTCTCTTTCATTTCGTTTTTATATTATATGCATCTCATTAATTACTTAGTTAAATGTTTAGTAAAATTCCACTACATTTACACTTTAATTTTCTGCTACAGTAAAAAATAAAAACAAAAAAATAAATTTTAAATAATAAGAGAAAAAAATACATTATATTTAATAACATTCAACAGCTAGTACGACGGTATTAATTTGTTTTGTTTCTTACGTTTGACGTTGATCCTTTTGAAAGCAATACGAGCATTTTGACTCGAATATCGAATATCAAGTTTGGTTCTAGTTTGGACTTCTTCTAGATGGTGGGGTTACTTCTTACGGTACGAGTATGCGGCCACTTTTCAATTTTTTAATTATTTTTATTTTTCTTTTTTCTTGGGAAATAGAGGAAATTGCTGCTTGCTGCTTGGAGAAAAAAACTATTTTGCACTTTGCTTTGGGCTATTTGTCAACAGTTGAACAATGCTTAAAAATGTATGCTTAGATACTTTATCTATGTTTGTAAACACTAAGTATCTATGAATGTATATATGTATATGTGTATGCCTGCCATATAATACATATATATTGCTATGTAACTAAGTAGTTTTTAACTGTTTTGTAGTCGATTGTAGGAAATTTGCAGCAATTTGCATAAATATTATTATGATTATTATTATTACATCTTTGTCAACTTGATGGCCAATCATTATCAACATGTGCAAAAACATAAACAAAATTTCTAATAGCATTATTGAAATTCAATGGAGACTAGTATTATCAATCCCATTTACTATCGCATTTTTCATTCTGCTGTCGGCCTACATATATTATAATTTAATTTATTTACTCGTAATGATTGACTTGCTTAATGCTCTTTCTCATTCGCCTCCTACGTTACCGTTACACCGGACGGTATCAACTTGTTATTTTTTGCTTCTTCCATATTTTTTGTTTGAATTTATCTGACGCTTTTTCATATTTGTCCTTCTATTTGCATTTGTTATATTTTGGGAGGTTTTGCCTTGCATCTTGTTTCGTTGTACTTTGCCGCGTTTCTCTCTAAGCGTCATATTTACTTTAATATTCTTTTGTGTATTTTCTGTCTATATTTTTTGCAAGTTCATTTTGTTTTGTTGTAGTTGTAGCTGTAGTTAACTTTCATCAGGCTGTTAATTAAACATTGGTTGTTTTAGAATGTTGTTATTTATTTGATTTTTTCTCGTTTTGTCCGCATTTTTGCATAATGCTGTTCTTTTTTTTTATCTAGTTTTCTTTTTTTGTTTGTTTCTTTTCAATATTAATTTAATTTAAATAAATTTACATTACAATTACAATTGTTGTTAATTAGAGCAGGAAATGGGAAAGGGGGATTCCTTGGATAAGAGGGGCGGGGAAATTTTGGGAGTTCAAAAAATAAAGATGGTTGCAATCATGAAATGATCGTAGTAAATAAAATAATTCATTTTAAATATTAATTACGTACATTACAAAAAAACTTGTTATAAATACAAATACATCTACATGTACATGTACATACTACATGTATGCATGTACATATGTATGTAAGTGTGTGTAATGCTAATGCAATATTATGGGAGTGTATGTGCGCACACATACACTCGCACATATAGAAATTTGTTAAGCAATTTAACAGTTGCTCAGTTGCAGCTACACATTCAATTCATTTCACATAAATAATAATAATAATAATTATATAATAGAATAATAATAATAATAAACATACAGAAAATAGTCAAATTTACAATTACCAGCCGCTTACATAAAACATTGCTAAACTTCCATCATTCCATCTTGTTCTCGCACCTGCTTTCTTTTAATTCAAATATCTCTAATATATATGTATAGTATACACATACATGTATTTATTTATGCGTATAAAGGTTGTTGTTGGTATGTTTAAAAATAGAAAAAAACATTATTATCTTTCGCATACGCATTAACTGTTTGCCTAAACATTTCCCAGCATGATCGAACCGAACATCTAATACAAAATTACAATTTCCCATCATCATACTTGTGTTTAAAAATCAAAATAATAACGATAATATTAAGGGAACAAAAAAAAACTAACTATTTATATTGACAAAAAAAAATCTAGAATATAATGTGTATACAATTTGTATTTCTTGTGTGGCTGCTTTTGGATTTATGGATTCGTAGATGTTGCTCCTGCTCCTGCTCCTACTGTTGTTGAAGTCTACACCGATGCCTATTCAGAGTCCTGTTCCCGCTCATCGAAGCCCGCCAGGTCGACAGTTTGCAGCATGCCACGCGAGTGTGCATACTCGATGAGCGCCAGATGACAGAACACATATTGATCTGGCATCTGTATGGAATAGGCGCGCTGGGAGCGAATCTTTTCAACGGTGCCACGTATATCCGCTGTGCCAACATCCTCCAGACGCGATATGCATATGTCCAGTGTGATGAAGGTGCCTATGTGCCCAATAATTATAGGTGTTTAGTAATTGATTATAAATCGTATTAATCATTTAATGCTATTTACCAGTGCGTCCAATTCCTGCGCTGCAATGCACCACAATTGGGGGACCACGCACATGGCCAGCCCATGTATCACCAAGGGAGCGCACCAGCTGTGCCTGCTTATCCCGCACCTTCTGCAAGAAGTTCAACATGGCCATGGCCGAGCTGGGCACACCGTAATCCGGCCAGCTGGTAAACTGCCAATGTGACACATTGCGAATTTCGTCAGTCTGCAAAAAAAAACAAAAGACACAATTAGATATTACTACCACTAACGAATTCCAAATATTTTTCTAAGCATTTTTAAGATGATGTAAGGAAATCGTATTGAAAGAAGCCATAATACTAGGAACTAGAAAGTCCAAATAAAAAAAGCATTTGGAGTAGAAAAAAAAAAGAAAAAATGAATTCATTTTGATAAAAAAAAGAAGCTAAGTATGATTTTAACAACTACAGTTTCTTTTGAATGTAATACCATAAATGTGTTCCATTGCACATTTAACTTGAAAATGTAAATTGCTTTGATTATCGTCAGTTTATTGCACGCTAGAGGGCTCCGCCCCCTGCTCGCTTCGCTTGCCAAACCCCCGCTCTCTTCGGTCGCAAAATTTAAAAAAATATATTTAGTAGTCCGGTTTAACAAATTTATATAAAAAACGGAAACATTTAACTTTAATGTTTTTCCTCTGTAATTTAATTTGGTTAAAGTCAGATTTAGAGGGAAAAAGTGTAAATTCGGCGGGAAAAAGTTCATTTGGCAGCTATATGATATAGTTATCCAACTTTGACCAAACTTGGTCAGGATGTAAGAGACAGTCCCAAGGAGTCTGTGAGTTTGATTTAGATATCTTAAGAAGTTTTTCATACTAAGCATTTCCGTGTCCTTTGACCCCGATTTTGGCCCACTTACAAGTAAAATTATCTCATCTATGTTGCCAAAAATTAAAGTTTTCTACCTCTTACTGTTTGGGCTGCACGTTGATTCTCGGTCAGTCAGTCATGACAAAGAGTTTTATATATATAGATGAAATATATAATACTAGAGTTTTTCTCAGTTCAATTACGAATTAAGTATTGTTGAGTCCCATTTTAGAGTATTAACGATGTTTTTCCCTGCTATTTCCTAATTTTAGTTGCTCATGATAGCGAATATCTACTAAAATGATGTGTATTTTTTCCTAGCTTTTGTTTTCAATTATATTTCTTTTTTTGCCTAAATACACTTTAAGTATAAATTCAGTAATCTTGGTGATATTTGTCAGTATTACAGTATTTATGTAAATTGATCAACTGACCTTTAGGTTTCTCAATTCTAGCGAGGCAACTGTGTAATCCTCGTTGCACTCGACGCTAATTGTTCGCACTTGGTAATTTCCAAACTCTAAGGAACTATCGTCAGTCGGCTCCCAGTATTGGCCGCATTTAACACGTCCGCGCTCCATGACGCGCGTTGTCATAACTATAACTAAGCAATGTTGTTCCCAGATCATGCGCCAAAAGTCCTGGGATGTCTTTGGTAATGGACCTGCAACCAAAAAAAATTTAAATTAAAATCAAAATAAATAACAAGTTCTCAAGTTGAGTTCTCGTTGTCATTTCCAACGGGAAGCCGTAGAAAAAGTGTTATCGATTCGCTGGGCTCACCTTGAGTTGAAATATATGCATTCTTCTGTTTATAGCCATCGACAAAATTCGCATTTATGTAATCGGACAGCTCGTCCCCATCCTCGCGAGCCAGGACCACACGACTGTGATCATAGCAAAGGACGTCTGTGTAACGATTTTTGGTCAGATTGTTTCGCATGCTGTGTGTATAAGAGTTAAATATATTTAGGAATATTTACATGTATAATGCATTTATTAATTTAAAATGTATGGTACAACTAACTTTAAAGATTAAAGATGCCAAACATTTCAATGTTTTTGAATATTTTTTAAAATAAGCTAATAATTAGAAAATTATGAGATATAGTATGAATGGATTTTAAATCTAACATCTCTGAATTTAAGAATCACTAAATTAAATTTTGCTGCAACTGAAACATAGCGGAATTAGTCAAATTAAAATACCCAATAAATTGACAGAGAATTGAAAAGTTTTTAAATTATAAATAATTATAAATAATATACATGTAATAAATTAAGAGTTAATTTCAACTTTTATTTTGTTTTTGTCGACTGCTTAAGTTGATGTAAGTAAATAATAAATATAGAATTTAAAAAAATAAATAAACTAGCTATAAAAATTCTAAAATGTCAACACTGACTCTTTCGACTCAGCTAAACAGAATACAACAAATTATTCTAAAATTCAAGTTTTCATGGTTTTCGCATATATTGTATTTCGAAATTACATACTCAGAGCATTATTGTTAAATTAACACAATATGCAGATAAAATAGCTCAGCATTAAAATAGTCAAATAAACCAAAGCCTTAAACATTAAATTTACTGAAAAAATTCTTATATAGCCTCTAACAATATTGATTTAGGAAATTCCGAGATTAGTGGGATCCCAAATTTTCATTTTTCTGTGTAGTGTCGATGGATAATGCGGTTAAGGATCTCGATTCAAGAGATTTAACTTACCGCGCATGAACAAAGGTGCCTTCGGGCGCCCGATTCCTGATGTCCGCATACTCCTTGATTAATCCCTGTCGACGGCGTTCTTTGACCATTTGAACGATTTGGTCAATCGATTTGGGGTCGCCCTCCTGGCCGGCCAGGCTGTCGTCATCGCTGAAACCGGATGAGGCGCTGCTTGGCGGATTTTCGGACCAGAATTCGCCGGGGCCGTTGTTGCTGCCGTTGCTGGCGTTGCCACTTGCAGCAGTTGCAGTTGCCGCGACGGCGGCGCCACCAGCTGTTGCCCCAGACGCCGTTGTTGTTGACACTGGCGCAATGGCAATGTTGTCACCAGCACCGTTGCTCTGTTGCAGTTGCTGTTGCAGTTGTTGTTGTTGTATGCCACTTGTGTTGAGCTTGAGCAACGTGTTGGCAGTCGGATGACTTGGACTCAGTCCGTTTATTGTGATGTTCTCGTTGGGTTCTGTCGATGTGTCGACGTTGTTGGATGATGTTGTTGTTGTTGTTGTTGATGATGCTCCTGCTGCTATTGTGTTGTGCTCACCGCTGACTGTGACAACGGTTGTGTTACTTTCGGCCAACTGATGAACAGCGCTGATTATTGTCGCTGCAGCGGCATTGGCAGCGTTGTTGCTGCTGCCGTTGCTCAGCGTCGACGCTGTTGCAGTTGCAATATTTGTTGCTGCTGCTGCTGCTGTTGTTGTTGTTGCGGGTGCAAGAGCTGTCACATCCACACCGACACCAACACCCACAATATTGGCAAGCAGCTCGTCTTCACGATTCGTCATCGATTTGCGGCAATTTAGCAACCATGTGGCGTGATCGATTTCCAGCGTGCCGCCAAGATGCACTGGCAGCGCCTTGCGCGGCACGTGCAGACTCAGCTGCGGCACCGATACGGTGAACACTCGCTCGCGCAGCTTCTCGCGCACAAACAGGCGAAGGATCTTGAATGGCGCCTTGAACCACAACGGCGCCGTCACGATCAGCACTTTCTTCAAACGCGCCGGATAACCGCCCTAAAACAAACAAATACAAATAGATAACAATTATTGTTTTTTTTTTACTATTAAATAGGTAGAATTATTATTATTATTAATATAGTTATTATGTGCAATTGACGTATGCTAACTGATAAGAACAGCCTCCCACAATACTGAATCAATTTACTCACAAAACCTTTACAAATTGGCGTCACAATTTCGCCTTCCCTATCAAGGACAACAAAACTGCAAATGGGTATTTCCAGGATCGAGAACGCGACATTTGTACGTCTTTAAATAAAAAAACAAATGACAAAAGTTGACATTTTCAAAAATGTTTTCCCACGTGTTTAATTCATTTTATCAACACTATTTTTATTATAAAAGACAAGCTTTAAAGACTTGTCATTTTCGAATTATTTATAGAAAACAATGCACCGCGAACGCGACGAAAAATGGAAGTCATGTTTGACTTCATCTTGTCAAATGAGTCAAATGAGTCTTGTCAAATGACTTCGAAATGTGGCGAGTAATTTGAAGGAAAATACTCTTAAACCATAACAAAATAATGTAGCTTTCCATTATAGAAATAAGTTTGATATGTTACTATCATTTTATTTATTTTTCAAATTTTATTAGTAATTTGTAACGCGACATCGCGAACGTGACAAGATTTCCACCTCGTTTTTTCCAAGAATGTGCTAATCAAATTTTATTGTTTATATCGAAAAACGGGTGTAAAACTCGTTTTAAATTAAACTTTCATATTATTTCTATGAATTCAAATAGTTCATGTTACAATTTTTCTGTCCTACTTAGTGTAATCGTTAGAATACAAACGGTCCATTTTGGAATTCAATTTTTAACAAAATTGGCAAAAGTATAGAAAAAGTGAATTTATTCCAATAGAGGATCTATATGTTCATCCTATTAACATTCTTTTAGCGTATATTCCTTAAATAAATAACTTGAATACATTTTTGGAAGAAAATTTCACAAGATGTGAGTTTTTTTTTTTTTTATCAATTTTACGTTTTTCAGCGAGGTGGACCTTTTTCTGGAAATGCCCAAATGCTCTGCTTCGACTTGAGGCGCTGAACACAACTAATTGATGATTACACTTGCAGAATTCGGCTGCCTGTTGTCCCCGTTATAAATCAGTGTTTCTCAGTAAGCGATGTAAATTGTTGTAGATTCGTATTTTTACTTTTTTGGTTCCAATTTTTCAAGCACTCAATATTTTGACTAAACCCAATAAAGTTGCTTGGATCATAAACACATTAAAGGTGCATTTACACTAGTTGACAAGCTGGTCAATTTCATCTCAGGGAGAAGGAAGCATCTCCGACCCCATAAAGTATGTATCTTCTTGATAAGCATCAACAGCCGAGACGATATAGACATGTCTGTCTGTCCGTATGAACGATCGGATCTTAGAGATGGTAAGAGCTAGGACCACCAAATTTGGAATGAAGACTCCTTATTATGTCAGGCAATATCAGTTTATGTTAAAATTTTGTTATTCATCAAAAACCTACATCACCTTTAATTCAGGGAGTTAAGTTAAAATTTTTAAATTTTTTGCACCAACGTGTGTAACAACATGGTTACAGTCTAATCACCAAGTTTCATCACGAATGGCCCATATATAATGAATATAATAACAATTTTCTGTAACAATTGTCTCTTGCAATTCTATAAATAGAATAGAATTAATGGTCAATTAATTAATTTTGCATTTACTCTGGCAGAATGTACATCGAGAATGTGTATAGATTTGGCCAGCGTAAGCGCTTGTTGAGGAGTGGCGTAGGTGATAGGTGCTCAGTAAGCGAAACGGGAGGTCGAGGTTCGAATCTCGATCCTGTAGATGCAAATTACTTTTAATATTTTTATTTTTAAAATTGGTTCAAATCATTTATCATATCGTACATGTATGTACGTAGATGACACAAAAACGATATGTCGATATTTAAAGATAAGTATGAGAATTGCATGGGCATCAAACCTTCGGCGTGCCGGGGACTAGGCCCAGGGTATATTACGGTCAAGTGCACTCAACTGATCCGCTTGTTACATTTTACATTCCGCAGGAAATTTCTTTCTCTCAGTTTGGAAACGCTTTTAATAATTCGTAAATAAAATTAAAAACCAATAAAATTAATTAAGCATTAAATAAATTATCGTGCGTGTCAAAGATAACCTTTTTTTTGTTACTATTATTAATTATATATTATTTCAATTATTTTCGGTATTCGACAAACGATTATTAAATGATAATTAGTCTACTTATTACAAAAACACACATCAACTAATAAATATTAATCTATTGTATCTGTGTGATTGCTCGCTTCTCTCTCTCTCTATTTCTGTTTATATGTGTGTGTGTGTGTCTGCGTGTGGTTACAACGAGCTTTTTATTGCCCGGTTCAGTAGCACTTGCTGCACACGCTAAGGTCACCTGGTCGACATCGGCCCACCTAATTGTAATACCCACAAATATCAACTATGAATATTTAAATATGCATATTCAGCTTACATATGTATTTTCTCACATACATTTATACATAAATACATATGTATTATACATTTACAAATGTGCCAATGATTATTCAAATTAGGTGCAATTAGTTCGTATGGAACTAAGTTCCTGAATTTGTTGCTCATTTGGTTCACATTAATAGATTGAAACAAAGTTCTTGTTCATTTGTGAGTGGATGTCAAGTTCTTGGCATGTGGATCACTTGCAAATTTAGTCTCTCGATACTTTGTAAGATGGAAGGAAACACAAAGTTCCACATTTGATTGAGTCGAATTTAGTTGCTCACTTTGTTCCACATTTGTCTTTATGTTCAGATAGAACTTAATTGCTCATTTTTTTTGGGTTCAATATTTGAGTGGCACTTAATTAACATTCGTGGAAAATTCAGCTGCTTAATTGCTCTTACGTTCGAGAGGATTCATTTTGCATTTAAGATTAAAAGGAAACTTCGTTCCATTCGAGCTCTAATATTCAAGTGGTAATTACATAGTTCCTACTTGCTGCCCACGCGATCTGGATTTATTTTACAAAAATAAAAATGATAAAAGCAACACAGCAAATAGTTTCATACTGAAGTGCAAAGTCTATTTTTGATTTTTTTCTTCTTCAAAGGATATTAATGCTAGCATTTACTTTTCATGAGTCAGAAAAGCAAAAGTACCCAAGTACTCGTTAATATTTAAATCCTTCGTTTTATGACTCAACTGTCAGTTGAATATTCAACTGATTTAAGGACGCGTGTCAGAATTGAAGCAACTTTTGAGCGTGTAATTAATTCTATATAATTTGATGACCGAAAAGTTTTAATTCATTTCAGTAAAGAGTCAATTAACAATTAGACTAATCAATAAATAAATATTGATACATCGAAAATTTTATAAGTTCTTCTAAATATTAATACATGTGATATTTTTTTAATGTAAATATATATGTAATTTAAAAACTTAGACCTGTAAAATCAACTAATTTATTTATTTATTTTTATTTAAAATTCGAAACTCTTAGTTTCAGTAAATGTTAAATAATTAAATATATATATTAATAAGCATTACTTAGCACCATGAAGAACTTCATTGCCATTAGAGCAAATTTGATTAAGCTTTGTATTTTAAAACAAGTTGATTTAATTATAATTGATTGCACTGTCAATCAAATTTTGTGCAGTTGCGTTATAAATGTGCTTTATAATAATATTGACATTTAACAAGACAACTCAATTTGCCAGGATTTGTTGAAGCACGCACACACATGCATCATTGTGTGTATAAGTCAATTAATTTGAATTAATACATTTGAATTTGTGTATGTGTGTGTGTGTGTGTTTAATCAAGTGAAATTGAAACAACAACAAAATCAAATGGACCAAATGCGAAATGTAAATGCAAGTTGTTCTTGGTGTTGTTGTTGCTTCTCGTTCGCGTTCTCGTTCTTCTTCTTTGTCTTGTTTGCTGTTGTTGTTGTTGTTGTTGTAGGAGGAGGAGGTGGAGGAGGAGGGAATGCTGCGACACAACCTTCACCCAGTTGAAAACGTTGAAATTTTCATTGCGGACATTTCCAATTGCAAATGGCGTCCGCAGCCGTAACAAACTTTCCCTTCTCCCTTCGCCCTTCCCTTTCCCTTCTGCATTGCCTATTTTGTATCCGTGTCATCGCCATTTATATGTAGTTTATTGGCCAATCTTCTTCCCTTCCCGCCTGGCAATCTCTCTCTCTCTTTCGCACACAAGCAAGAAGATTAAGGTCAGCGGCATCAAAGCAAACAGCAACAACAATAACAACAACAACGGCAAATGCAGTTGGCAATGTCAGCAACAATATCTCTTTAGCAGATTTAAGGCTCAAAAGCTTTGCAACGCCCCCGCGAGAAACGCAATCAGGTGTAACATAAACACTAAGACACACACACTACACATTAGGGTGGGTCAATTTTTTTCGACCCAATGCGGGAATCAAAATCATTTTCGAGCTTTCGATTTTTAACAAGAAATTATGATAATTTTTGGCTTGGTGAAAAGCTTGGCTTGGTGAAAAGCCAAAAATTATCATAATTTCTTGTTAAAAATCGGAAGCTCGAAAATGACTATAGACCTATGGTTTCTTAGGTAAATCTTCTCAGAATTCGCCGTAGATTACGATTTTGATACCAGCAAGGTGCGTTTTTTTTTTGTCCATACAAATTGATCCACTCTACTACACATACAGTTAGTCAAGAAATTTCGTTGTCAAACAAAATGCTTTGGTAAAAAAAAAAAAAGGCGATTTATGATGAATTTAGGTGAACAAACTTTTAGGGTGTCTCCACAAATTTGTTTTTTATTAAATTCTAAAATTTGTAAATTTTCAATGCAAAATGAGCATTTGCATCGTAGTTTTTGCATATTGTCACTAATATGTTCATTTTTTATTAAAATTTCAATAACAACAAACTAGTGAAGACCACCTAAAAATGTTTTCACCTAAATTCATCATAAATCGAGCTCTTCCTGTTTTTTTTTTTTTGTTTTTTTTTTGTTGAGAGTAGATGCTGCTATTGGACTATTACCAATGCTTTTATTTGTTTTAATTATTTTTAATGAAAACGGTCCAATAATTGCAGTACTTTTCTTAACCTTGTTTGCAGAACCGTTAGCAGCTTAAAATAAATAAATATATGTAAATGTTTTCAAAGCCATTACTTGTTTGTTTCATTTTATATTTTTTATAAATTTAAGCCATTTTGCTGTTGAATTTTGCAACTAACAAGTTTGCCTCCTGTGCTTGATACTGGATAATTATACCTATTGCTAAAATTAATATTAATTTTCCAATTCAATAATTCTAATTGGCCGTTTGCAGCCAGATGTTTCAGTCACAACGTAACTTCCAGTTTTTTTTTCCTTTTCTGAGTTTCATTTTTAACTCAAACGCATCTTCTGCTTTTCTACTCTTCTCTCTGTGCTCAGTTTTAGCTTTTTTTGAGTGTTGACTTTGTGGTGCCTTTGAGATTGCATCATCAACATAACTGCATTTCATTTACTGTTTTTACTGCATTACAAGCTTGTAACGGTGCTTAAAGTTGGCTCTCTACATTGTAATTCAGTTACAGCACCAGCAACAACAACTGCTTTTGTTCAAGGCTTTGGCGCAGCGAAGTAGGCAACTGAAATTCAGACTGCGTTCACGTGGAGCTGAGCTTGAAAAGCTCTCCGAGTGTGGAACGTGTTCCGAATGCTCGCTCCATATTAAATGCTCGACGTTCAATGTCACAACTGTTGCAGCTGCTTTTGACCCAAACGGAAAATTGGAAAAACGAAATACGAAAAACCAAAGTCAATTTGCATAACAACAAATACATGTGTACAGTTCTAGATGTTTTTTCTTTTGTTTTCGTTCTTGTTGTTGCCATTGCATGTCGTCAACCATAAAATAACCAAAGAAATAATTACTTATGCATAGAAATTGCTTAAGTTTATTATGCACACATACATATGCACATACACAAATGTATATAGAATAATAAAGCAATAAATCAATTTAAATCATTTTCGAATTTGCTTTTGAGAGAGCTTCATTCTAATACAGCTCAAATACTAAACTGCCAAAATGTTAATCAAATAATCAAAATTGATTTAATTTAATTTCATTATTTTGCAAAATGAAAACACACTTTATTTACTTTCCAAAATAAAAAATTAAAGTAAAACATATTAGTTAAGACCATAAAATCAGCTATAACAAAGCCCGTAAGTTATACAATAAAAGTCCAACAATTTTACCAATTTTTAGCAAATCAAATCTATTATGTCAACTGTATTTATAAAGGAAAAATTCCTTTTATTATAATTCACTCTAATTAAATCTCAACTTTATCTAGAGGTTTCACTGTAACGATTAGCTTACAAGTGCTATGAATTTATCGATACAAACTGTATTACATCGATTGCCAATACTGACAACTAACACTTTCCAGTTAATTTGGGCTCACACACACTTATACAACGCACAAATTGGCATTTCACGTGTGTGTGTGTGTGGGCGAAAAGAAGAAGGAGGAAAAATGTGGGAGAAATAAATCGGAATATTGGCAATGTAATAAGCAGCATTATGACGCACCTGTCCCTAATAAAACACCAACAACAACAATGACAATGGCAATAAACAACAACAACAACATTGACATATTCATCATTCAGGCAATTGACAGCCTACACAGCCTAACAATAAGAGAGAGAAACAATAACAAAAAAAATAGCAAAATTAATCAGAAATAATAAGCAGAAAACGCGCACACATGCACACACGCACACACACACAAGTCAAAACTTCCCTGTACGCCCACGCGCTCCAATGTTGAGTGCAAGCAGCATCGTCAAGTGGCGACTTTTGAGCAGGATGAAGATGGAGAGATGTGGGAGGCAAGAAGGAGGAGGAGGAGGAGAAGCAGGCAACATGAACTGAAGGAGTTTCATATGCGTCAAGTGGCCAAGTTATGCACTCATCGCTCCACGTTCCACACTCATTACGTGCTTCGGCATGCGATTCGGTTTCTGCTAATTGTTGTTGTCTTTTGTTTTTTGTTTTGGTTTTTGGTTGCCATAGTCGAAGAAAGTGTTCCGGAGTTAGCTTAAAGCTTCAAACTTTAATGCTTAATTAAATGCGATCCATTAAAGAGAGGAGAGAGTTTAAAAACTCTTATTAAACGAGTCAGTTCGAATCTTGATCTTTTCTCCATTTTGTACGCTGAGACCATTGAAAATTAACAACAAAGGGTATAATGATATCGATAGGCAAATTCACTTTTAAATTTTTAATCGAAACAAATAAAAACAAGTAGTTTTAATAGTTATAAAATGAAAATTGCAATGTAATATATATTTTTTATTTATAGCAATTTTCTTATATTCTTATTTGATGATTCTTAAATAATAATTAAATATACATATTATTTTAACCAACAGGCTTTAGCGATTTCGATAACTACGACTAAAATAGGAGTTTTGGTGGGTTTCATATCCATATGTCGATAACGATGAATTGGTCAGCTTAAATATAGGTTTGTGGTAATTGTTGTGGACCTAAATGGACAAATATGTGTGCAGATCTGCAAATTTTGCAGACGTGTGCAAATGTTATCTCATAAATACATTGTTTGTTCCATTGCGGCAACAGATACCAATATAGAAATAGATACAGATATACAGATAGCCTAGTCAAGTACACATTTAGTTGCAACGATCAGCGTTAAGTATACGCCACATGGGTTCGTGTGCTTAAGATGTTTGCCAAGCTAGCGCTGCTAACGCTTTTGCATATTGTCATCAATATTCGTTTGCCCAAAAACAAAAGTGAAAAGTCAAAAACTCTCAAAAAAAAAAAACGCTGCTCAAACAACGAGTTGTCCAAAGCGCCAGGCCAAGCGTATAAAAAAAATAAATACATAGATATTTGTGTATGTAAAATTAGCCATGGCCAAAATTGGTAATGCGTTTTAAGCTTGTCGCCGGCTTTGGGCATGAAACGAATTTGTCGTCGTCGGTGTTTGGCCTTTAAAGGCAAACGCTACACGCACCAGACGACAACCAGATAGTCAAACAGATAGACATACAGACAGATAGGCAGAGCGATAGACAGATAAATATAGATAGATAGTTATGACAGATAGACAAGGAAGAAGCGTAGACAAAGAAAATAAAAAACAAAACAAAAAATACACACAAGCGAAACAAAATATTTGGGAATGTCTAATCAGCGCGCCGGATATCGATAAATCGATGCCAATTCCCAACAAGAAACAATTCAATCATAATTATACATAATAAGAAAAGGCGCAAGAAGTAACTATACTATTACATTTACAGTTATATTCTTTTTGTATAAACACATAATTTTTTCGTTATAACTGAATTCAATTCAATTATGTATTTTCTTGACTTTTCCTGGGAATTTGTGGAGCTTATTTTCCAGGGAAACTCATTTTATGTTTAGCATTTGCAATACGTTGATTTTCTGAACAAGTCACAACTACAGCTGTACATCACTGAATAATTGATCAATCAAGTGAACAATAGAAAATCATAACTAAATATGACAAATTTGTATCTAAGCTTTCTATTTTTGCCCGTTTAGTGCTTCCTTTTTCTCCTCCTGTAGTTGCTATGCACACATGTACATACATATATATATATATATATATGTATATTTATACACAACGAAGAAGCTAAAAAGCTATGTGTGGACATATGTACATGTGTACATACATAAATCATCAAGAGTCAAAATATACGCGCCAATGTCCAAACAGCTGTGATTTCATTGACTCTTTTTTATACACATACATACATATTTATATTCTCTGGCTCTGGCTCTGCTTCTTTCTCTTACTCATACTCAGTCTCTTTTGCTTTTTTCTACTTGTTGTTGCTGTTTTATTTGGTTATGTCATTCTTTTGCAACTCGCAGCTTTTATTCTCGCCATAAACAACAACTATAAAATAAATAAAATAAATAAAACCTTTTAAAGAAAATGTCCCGTATCAGCTGTCGTCAGTTAGGGCTAAGCTAAGCATCGATACCGATAAAAACGTACTTTTACAATTTTTTAAAACTTTTTATTTTAAATACAAAATATTTGCATATATTATTTAACGATTTTTCATTTACCAACTTTGACCCTAGTTTTGTAAGCCATTTTAAAATAGGATTTGACCTAGTTTGTTTCTAAGTCGTTCTTGATCTGTTCCCGCGACAGTATTAAAAAGGTTCAAAGAACTTTATTTTTAATTTAATTATGAACTGATTTTAAGTGCAATAATTTCGTGACTATTTCAATTTAACAAACTTAAACTGATATTATGGTTGAACAGTTTAATAATCAAGTCAAATAACGATCAAATCATATCAACAAAAAAAACATTAATGAAATTTGCGGAATTGTAACATACAATCATTTTTCGAAAATTTTTGAATATTAAGTTTTATGAGTTACTTTAAAGATATTCTTTAACATTAAAGATTAATAAGTATTTCAATGACAGGATCTCCAAAATTACCTTATCTGTTAACATTTACAGATTTTCCTCACAGCTATATTTATTAACTAATTGGTACTAATTTAATTCAATTTATTTCATAGTACAATTTTAGAGAGAATTTATACTTTGACACTATTAACTTGAACTGCATTAGAAATTATATCGAACATAGAAAAGTTGATTTATATCTCCATAAATTAGATATTCAGAGTTAAAATACCTAGCATTTATTAAATATGGAGGAATGGCATTTTTGATTTCAATTTATTAGATAATTTCCATGGAAATGCAAATAATTGTGAGTATGCCGAAATGATATTTCCCGTTAAAATTACTAGACATGAATATTATAAAACAGCAAATAATTGGCATTCTTATAGTAAAAAAAAAAATGTATTTCACACGAAATTGTTTTAAAAACTGCAAAATGCAATCAAGAAACGATTATTATAATGAACAATATAATTGCATGGAATGAATACATAAATATATACATATATGTAAATACGTGTATCAGTGTCTGTGTGTGTATTCAATTTAATACCTGTGTAGGCGTTGTTTGTTGCAAGTTGCTGAAGCTGTCGCTATATTTATTGTTATTCTTTTTGTTGTTGTTGCTCACTGTCAGGTTAATTATTTAAATATATGTATGTATGTATGAAAATACGTTGTCTTCTCCTTGATGATGCTGTTGTTGTTGTTGTTGTTTTTGGCAATTGTTGTTATTGGCTTTTGGAATATTATATGTATTGTGTGTGCATTTATATATTCGCACAATTAAATGCTAAATGCAAAGCATACGGCGAAACGCGAGGCACAACAAGGGAGGATGAGGGGGGTCGCCGGGGCTGCGCGGGGGTGTGCGGAGGGCACGGGTACGGGTACAGCTGTGACACACGATGAGGGCGCTAATTTTTGTACATTTTCAATTGGCAATTTTATTTGTTAGTTTTCGAGATTCTTTTTTTTTTTATATTGTTGTTGTTTATTACTGTTGTTGTACTTTTCGTTGTTTATATAATGCGCTTTTCAATGTTGTTTGTTTTTGTTGTTGTTGGTGGTGTTGTTGTTGCTACTACTACAATTGTTGTTGTTGTTGTTCATGGTTACACAATTGCACAAATCATGCATTAAAAAAAAGTTTGCAAATTGTACACGAAATGCATATAAAAAAAAATATATATATATATATATTAAATAAATAAATGTGGGTATAAAAACAAAAACAAAACAATAGACAACGGATGACAGATGACAGGCGACAGACACGCTCTCCTCTGCTCTGCTCAGCGGCGACGCCAGCAGAGGGCAGCGGACAGCGGACGATGGGCAGCGTCTTTTTGCACTTGTAGATACTTTTCTCGCTGCCGATTCAAAGTTGAACTTCCAATTGGATTTTACAAGAAACTATGTAATTCATTTGTTTAAGCAACAAATTGTGACACTTGCAACACAGACGAGCCGCGTGACAACAAGCACAATACATATGTGGATACACACACACACATCCACACAGATATAAACACACACACGCACACTCGGTGAGTGCAATACAAATGCGTTTCTTTCGCCTTTTTGCTTACAATTTTCTTTGGCTGGCAAAAATTCACAGTTGTCACTTTTCGCTGTGTCATAAAAAAAATGTACCAAAAAAATATAAGTGAAACTGGGCAGTTTGTTTTCGGTGAACAATTTAAGCTGCGTTTTTTTTTTTTAAATTATTTGATTTTTTTTATTGTGTTCTTATTTGAATATTTTATTCAGTTTTTTTTTTTGTCAGATTTTAAGTTTCACGGTTTAACGGTTAACTTGATTTGCTGCGCGTCGTCGTGGAAAGCTGAAAGCTGAACTACGTCTGTTTGTCTGACTGACGCTGCCGCTGCCTCTGCCTCTGCCGCTGTCACTGTCTCTGCCAAAGCGACGCTGCGTTCCTGATGTTAGCGCAGGCGCGCTCACTCCCACCACCGTCAACAATAAGAACAACAACAACAATAACAGCAAGTTACAGAGAGAGAGAGAGAAAGAGAGAGAGAGCGAGATTGCAAGAGAACACAACCTACTGGCCTGCTGCTCTGTTTTCGCTCGCCACCCTGAGCACAAATAAACCGCTAACTGCTGTTTAGGGTTGCATGGTTGCCACAGACAGAGTGAGAGCGCAAAAGAGTGAGAGTTTTGCAAGCTAAGTGAGTGAGGGTTGTTTTGAGTTTTAGCATTGTGCATGGTTGCATTTTTGCAGCTGTCCATTCAAGCCACCCACCGGCTGGCTGATGCCAGGGTTGCCAACCCCCCAAAGTAACAAGTACAGCAAACTCAACAGGATTTCTCAATTTGAAAACTGAAGAAGAACAAGAACGCGTTGCTATAGGGTTGTCAACCATAATTGTACAATACTTTAAGTCAGCGGTGGGCACGAAATCTGAATTCGTTAGCAGACGCTGGCTCCCGGAGTCATTGCGTGCCCACCGCTGCTTTAAATCATGACGTTTTAGCGAATCAATTGCAAAATTTAGCAATTCTTAAAATGTTTAAAAGTTTAAGTAAAAAAAAAAAATATACAATCTAAAATTCTTCTTTCTTTATTTCCTTAAATGTATTTCTTTTTAAATCAATCTAACTTTAACAATTAAAGTTGAGACAACATTACTTGTATGAAGGGTTGCCATATAAAAATTACTTGAGCTTCGCCTTGACTTAAATGCTCAGTGTATTTCAATGCGGTAACGAAGACAACAAAAGGAAAAATGTTGAAATTCAATAAAACTGAATGAAATACGTGAATGCTTGTAAAAGTAAGCATCTACATATAATCGTATACAAATACATTGAAATGAAAAAAGTAATAGTACAACAAAATAAGGTAAATAATGGCACATAACTTTATTTCGTTGACTTTGAATTTGCATTTTAAGTTCAAAAACAACTCAATACACACAAAGTCAACACTTGCGTCAATGTCAGACAGTAATAGCAACAACAACAACAACAACAACGAATAAACAGCAAGCGCACGTTGTAAAAATAACACGAAATATCGACGCAATTCACTTATTTAAGCCAACTGAGCAATGAATGAACACAGTCAGTTTGCTCTCTATATACATACATACATGTGTATATGCATCTTTGTGTGTTTGTGTTTGTCTGAGCACTAAAAATAACAATATCAATTCTATATAATAGATAATTGAGTTGAGTTGACTGCAGCTACCTTTTGTTTTTGTTGTTGTTTTTGTGGGTTTTTTTTTTTTTTTTATAAAGAAATTGAAGTTTAACACGAACAAACTTTTGCTACCGAACTACGCGCGTTCCAAAGAATGTGGAGGTGGAGTTGATCAAGGGATGGCAGGGGAAGGGTGGGGGAGGAGTGGGCGTAACGGAAACGGTTAACGAGCCGGCACGATAAAACAGCAATAACAAGAATTGAGAACGAAGAACGAAAAACGCACGACGCACAACGTCGCACGTTTTATTAGATTTGTTTCTTTCGTTTCGTTTCGTATCGTATTGTTTCTTATTTTATTTCCCCCGTTTTCTTTCGTTCAGTTCAGTTGCTTATAATCAATCTATTACGTTCGACTAGAACTCGTCAACTGAATTAGTTAATCAAGCGAAAGATAGCCACAAGCGACTGCGCGCGTATACCATGAGAGCAACTCGAGAGAGCACAAGACACAATAGGGGGGATAGAGAGAGTAAAAGCAAGAGAGAGAGAGAGGGAGAGAGAGAGTGTGTGAGCTGAGAGTGAGCGCGCACTAAAAACGAGAGTGAAAATGTGTCAGACCGACTTAACATATTCTTGTGTGTGTGTGTTTACACATTTTTGAATGTATATACATACGTAGGTGTGCGTCTGTTTGCCGTGTATAGCAGCTGTTCCAATGTGCCACGCAATAAAGTTTACAATCGCTTTCCAATATGATTATAATCTATCCATTCAAAGTACATACATATACTGGCAAATACATATTTACTTAAGTACATACTCATGTACTCGTACGTACACAACCCACAATATACATTTATTTATTATGCGCGCAAATTCAAGTGCTTATATTTGGCCTTATACGAAATGTTACGCTGCGTATGCGTAATGTGACAAATGTTACGCATACGCCCGCGAGACCCTGTTAAATCAGTGAGTGAGAGTGAAAAGAAGATTGAGAGCTTGCTACCTCATCGTAAGCCGAATTGCCTACTTAATTTACTTATTTAAGAATAATGGTAGGGAACAGTAAATTTTGTTTATAATTTAATACATTATAAAAAAAACCCATATTTAGGGAATAATTATTTAAATTTAAAATTGCATGAGAATTCTAGGAAAACAGTTTTGCTGTATGAGCATGAACTGATAAACTTATGTTAATTATAAATAAAAATATTTAACATAAATAACTGTTTTGCTTTATTGCAAGATTCTAAAGAATCAAATAAGAGCATTCTGTTCAGCATTATGTGCATATAGTAGGAATAGCAATATACCTTTTTAGCAAAACAGCTTTGTTTGGCATGTATGAAATCAAACTTAAATTAAAACAGTTTTAGTAAATTGAAATAATTTATAGCGTCTAGTAGTGTGCTCTTCAATTCACTTTCAATATTATTATTTTTATAAAGTTTACCAATGCCATACACTTCATTTATATTTATATAGATATGTACCCATATAGATATGTACTTTACCTTACATTATTCCACCTTGCATCCACTCTCGCAATCATGGCATCTCTATCCCACACACACGCATAAGAGCGCACGTTGCTCTCAATTTCTTAAGCTCTCAGCTGCCATCGACGCTGCCGTCGGCGCTGCTTAATGCCCACGCAAATTATTTTATTGCTGAGCTTTTTATTTTTTACGTTTTGAGAGCAGTTGTTGTCAAACACATGTACATCTATGTATATGTACACTCAGAACAACAATTATACTTACACCAAATTTAACTACTTTTAGCACATTTTTAAATATAATTTATTTTTTAATATTGTAATACAAATATTCCCTATCATGTTGGAAGAAAAATTTGTAATAAGTCAAGCCATACACATGTGGACAATAAAATAGGTATACATTTTTTTTAATATTAAAAAGCAAAAATGTTGTATTCTTATCGATTTCATTGAAATCTCCAATTTGTTTGATCACTATTTTGCATATACGCATTGTAGGTGGTATTATCGGTTTTCGTTTTTGAGTAGGATGTTTTACTGAAAATGTCAACAAAGTTTTGAATAGTTGTGTATTACTTCTTCTAATTTGGCTAAAATCTTCTTGTTTCGATTTTGCTTAATGGTTTGAAATTCAATTGTTTCTGAACTTGTTAGTTTTCATCTGTAATACTATCTTCTCACGATATTTGAAATAATTTGATATTAAGACGATGCTACTTTGGGTAGACATTCATATAAAACTTTCAAACATTTTTAAGCAAATGGATAGTTTCCTGCTGATTGAATGAATAATTTATCAAATTACGACAAGTCTGCCTAAAAAGATGTCTCTTTACAGGACTAAAATATTTGTTGAAAGATGTGTTGAAGTATTTAGATGTATTTTTTGCTAATTAAAATGTGTTTTTTTTTTTTGTCAAAATAATTACTTGACGAACTGTTCTCAAAGCTATTTATTGCTCTGACCATGAGCCGTGTTTTAGAAACGTCACAATCGGCCATAATTTATATGAACTTACATACCTATATTAGTAAAATATGTATGTAGGTAATTACATAGTAATATTGTGAATATGCCACTAAAATTGTCATTTTTATTGCGGAATTCTGAAAAGTTTACAACTTGAACGTAATGCGTGCACATACACTCGTACATATCTATGTATTTGCCATTTTTGAGCTAGCTTCAATGCAAAGAGCAAATAAAACTGAATGAAATGAAAAACGAACAACAAAAGGGGAACAGCAGTAGTAGCTACCTGTTGTTGTTTTTGTTGCGATTGCTGCTGCTGTTGTTGCTTTGCTCCCCTTTTTTTGCCGAAAAACAAAAACAAAGAAAAAAAGATGACGACTTATTCGGTGCTTTGCTCTCAGAAGTTGGCGTTGGCGTACGAAAAGCACCGATTTGACCGAAGTCTTCAACCTCTGTGTGTATGTATGTGCATGTGTATGTGTGAGTGTGTGGGCGTCTTTTATTTGCTTTGTTTGTAAATGCGTACGTGTGTGTGTGTGTGTGTGTGTGTGTAAGAAAGGTTCCCTTATGCTCAGTGTTGTCGAAATTTCAAATAATTTGATCAAGATAATTTGATCAGCTAGAAATAACTGAAAAATAATAAAAAGTGCCTGAACATTTTTAATATCTTCTAGCTTTTATATAAAGTCTACATATTTACCAAAAATTTAGGTTTAAAATGTGCCGTAATACAATCTTATCTGCGAACTATTTACTTTATTAAGTTATTAAAATTTCACAATTTTTTACTTTTTATACATGTATATAATTTCTATAAAAAATAAATTATGTTTTCGGAATGTTGAAATTATTTGGCAATCTAAAAAAAGGTAGTCAAATAATTTTAAAGCAGTAGTAGTAATTAATTTGAAGTTTTGATTTTGTAGCTTTTGCAATTAGAATTAACTGCGGGGTTTAAAAATAGCTAAATCTAGCTATTAATTACGGCAACACTGATTAGCTTCTGTTGGTATTGTTGTTGTTGTTGTTGCGCTGATTGTTAAGCTCAACTACTTCCGTTGAGGTTGCTACTCAAAAGGATTTCCGAGTCGCTCTTTTGTTTAGCTCTTCAAATGGAGCTTAAATAGACTCGTTGCTGTCGGCTGCGCAGCATGCATCGGCAGCAGGCAGTGACATCGGCGGTTAACCACGCCCACGCCCACGCCTACGCTTCTTTATGCATTCGGTTGGCACAATTTGCGGAGAAATGAAACCAAATTTTCAGCTTGAGGACACAAAGTGCCAGCAATGATGCATGTGAAATTAAAAGTCTCAGGCATGTTTTCTCAATTTGTTGGCTACGCTCTATACACACACCCACATAAACACACGCACACATGTGTGTGTCCCTCTCCCCCTTTCAGTTGACCGACTTTCACAGAGTCCAACAAAAAAAGTGTGTCAAACTGTGAAGCTTGTGTAATTTCAAAGACAGCCCAAAAGTATACTATGAAAAAGTAGGGTATAAATGGAGTACAAAATAAAAAGCTAAAAAAAAATAAACTCACCTTGAGCAGCGTGAGAATCTTTTGCGACAGATCATAATCAAAATTGGAATATTTGGAGCCACTCATATCGTAAATGAAAACAAGTCCTGCACGTTGCGTCTCCGTATCCTGTAACGCGCAGTCTAGCTGATAGACAATACCCTGTAATGTTGTCGTATGCGAGGCACTCAACGGACTATGCCGATTGGCAGTGAAGAGCGCAATTGCCGCTCCGCTCGAAGTGCGCGCGGGCTAAAAAGAAAAAAATAAACAATAATAAATAACTACAAAATACTAGTGGGAGGGGACTGAAGTTGCCCGAGTCCGACTGCAAGAGACCCTGTATTAATTCTGTAATCAAAGAAATTCAAACGAAACAAAACTCGAGTTCTTCAGAAATTAAATTGACAAAAATGTTAAAATTTTTTTTTTTTACTTTAGCTTAAATTATTCAACATTGACTAAAGGCAATAAACAAAAAAACGCTTAATATTTGTTAAAAAAAAAAGAATAAATGTCGATATTAGATTATCCTTTTAGGTTTCAGGCTGTATGTAACCAATATATAATTTTATTTTATATTTGGTTTTGACAAACTTAATACACTCTTTTTACATTTAAAGTACAGGTGTTAAATAAATATTTTTGTACGTTTGTATGTTTAAATAGTCTTTGTGAACTTATGTACCAGCATTGTGAATTTGTACATTTTGTAAGTTTAAATTGAAAAACACCGTTAAGTTGTCAAAACTTGAATGCTTTTGCGAAATTCTAGAAACTGAATTTTTCGTTTAATATTTAATAAAGTTCGTTAATCAAATAAATTCAAACGAAAACGAAACTCATATTCTTCAGAAATTGAATTGATAAAATTGTTAGCTGAAAATATTAATAATGCATGGTTTGCTGAGAAACATGAATTCTACATAAATTTCATATCTTTATGTATTTTTTTCATTTTGCTGCTTTGTCAGAAATATTTGTTTAAAGACGGACACATTTATATCGACTCGGTTGTTGATAATAGGATACTAATATCGATATTTATTTTAGTTCACTTTCATGTTGACTACAACAACAAAAAAAAAGGATATGTTAAATAAACTTTTTTTTACTTCAATAGCAGATATTATTTTTAACGTAAATATTGAAATTATACTGGCCAGTTTACTGGCTAATTAAAAATGTTATTATCCAATCCTAAATAATTTTATGATAACTTCAAATTGGAAAAATTAAAAAAAATATAGTTAATAATGATCAAGAATATATATATATATGCTGGTTGCCTTCTGATTGTTACGCATATTTTGATTTTGACAAACTCAATAGACTCTGTGTACATTTGAAGTGCAGGTATTAAATAAATATTTGTACGTTTCAATAGTCTTTGTTAAGTGAAGTTACGTACCAGTATTGTAAATTTGCCCGTCTGCAACTCGGAGCGCAATGGCTCCACATCCGGATCAATGTTGTATAAGTATTCCCTCTGGCGAATCTGCTCATGTTGCTCGTAGAGAGATACGGCCCGAGGTATATCAAACTTACGGGCGTACAGAAACTTGACGGCTGTCGTATGCGAGATGTGACGCCTGATGGGCAATGATGACGATGATGATAATGATGTTGCACCTACTGTTGTTGTTGCTTGTATTTGTGTATCTGGGGCGATTGTTGTTGTTGATGTTTTTGTTGTTGGTCCACCAGTTGTTTGTTGTTGTATGTTATTGCTGTTATTGGTATTTATGGTGATGTGGAAGTTTGATGTGTTGGCGTTCGAGGAGCTGCTCAATGAGGAGGCGGCGGCTGCCGTTGTTGCCGTCGTTGTTGTTGTTGTGCTGCAGTTTGCGCCTAAATTGTTGCAGAGATCAATAAATTGTTTGACAGCCTGTAAATGAATATGAATCAAGTCCGAATGTTAGAATAAGAAATCCATCATTAAAAAATACCCAGTATAAATAAATTTGATATTTGTATCTTTTGAGTGATCACTTAAAATATCGTCAAGTATTCTGAAAGCTCCTATCAATCAAAATACAGTTTGAAGAAAAACTCTAGACATTTATTTAATTGAAGCGTTCTTCAAAGGCGTTTATTGTCATTACATGAATTGATCATTAGTACAGTTAACTATCTGATCTACGATTTATAGGCCAGCTCAATTGATAAGAGTCATTTTAAATGATTTATGCATATATTTTCACATTATAGTAATAATAAGCAACGACTGTCTGCATGCTGATTGCACTCACTGCTAAATTACGCAATTAAAGGCTATTAATAACTGAAGTAATAAAAATAATTGCCGTACGAGTAATTAAAAGATTGATAGATTTCAATAGAAAAGCGATAAGCGTATGGAGGCAAATGTAGCATTAACCTTGGAGCTATAAAACAATGAAATCAGGTCAATAAAACAGTGTCAAACAATCGAAACTCTTAAAAAAATTTTCACTCAAAAGTCATAAAACTCTTAGCCCATTTTCAATGCAAATTGTCGGTAGACAAAAAGAAAAGTTCAACAAAATTACGGCGAAAAGCTGGCACAAAAACCAACAAAATGATTTTCATATTTACATTCGCTATCAAAAGTACGACAGACACGCATATAAGTATAAATACAATGTAGACATATTGTGAATTGAGTTTCTCTTTATTATTTGGACAAGAAAGAATTCGCGAAAATTCAAGAAGGCTGCTCTTCAAAGGGTAAAATAAACTCATATTAATTATACGCATTAGCATATATGTATGAACATTTGTTAATTAAATAGCAGGGCATAACTAAGTTTAATTTACATTATGTGTATGCAAAATAATTTATATTTTTCAATTTCCAATATACATATTTATGCAACAATAGCAAATTTACAACAGTAACTGCGAACAGAATTGTCAAAATTTAAAAGAATTCCAGAAACTGTTATAAAGTAATACAGTTTGTTTACCAAAAAAAAAAAAAAAAAAAAATTTAAAAGAAACTCAATTTCAAACAAAATGGGAATTCTAGTTTCAGAGAAATTGAACTTAATATTGACAAAAATGGTAGCCAAAAATGAGAAATTTACCAAGAAACAAGAGTTCCACATAAATTGAACAACTTCAAACCATTGATAGACATCTTCATGTAGATACATCTGTTCATTTCAGTGTCAGTTTCTGTTTGGGTCTGATTCGCAGTAAAGGCAAACTGATATCTTTACCAATTTCTTGATAAATGCTAATTTGGGAAACCGCACGTCAAAATCTCAACACGTTCCATTGAATGACTCGTCATTTAACAGCCATGGTAGTTGCCCCTCTCTCCAATAACCAAAGCGATAAGCTCTTCAAGTAGTCATAGTACTTCAGCACACGTACATACATCTTGACATTTCCGCATAAAAATTGATATAAGTACATATAGATTATACATATTATGTATTAAAATTCATATTTGTTCAATTAGCTTTTTAAAAATATATATTCTAAAACCCACAAAAGTTACAGGTTTCTGAGAATAGCTTGAAGCACAGTTGTGTATGAATGAATATACCATCAAATAATGAGCTTAGAGTGAGGGTGAGTATAATAAGTATGAGTACTCAAATATGAATCCAATTAGCTTTTGGCTTTTGCTTCCGTTTAATGGAAGTTTCTTTGAAGTCAATTGGGCCATAGTGCAGAAGGGAGAGAGCGATACAAATGAGTGAGAGCGGGAGAGAATTGCATATACGCTCGTTATCATCTGTCATTATTACGCTCTATCTCTCTCTTTCTCTCTCTCCCTCTCTTCGCAATTATCACTTCCTATTCGTATTCTTCACTTCAATTTTGTTGTATTCATTCATGCTTTTTACACTTGTTAATTAGATATGTACTTGGCATGCGGGTAACGAAATCGATTTGTTTCTTGAAAGAGTTACTTATGAATATTCCTAATAATACCGTAACCGATAAAGAAACCTGTGAGTTATGTTTATCTTGATAAAATGCTTATGTATATGTCTGTTACTATATTTTTGTTTTAAGAAAAATTCACATTTTTCAAAATTGATATCAGAACCGAACGAACAAAAACGAAATAGTTGTTTCGGAAAGTACTGGAACCAAAACCACAGCCGATCTTTGTATAGATTTGATTTCCCGATAGTGAAAATAACAGATGAGGCGTTGTCTAAGGGGTGCAAGTTAACCCCACCTAACCCACCTGTTCCCGGCTGCGTCGACGCTGATATAGATGCACCATTTTCGTTGACTATTCGCAGCACGCACAAAAACACAACAAAAAACAAAACACACACAGACTATATGTACTAATAAATGTACTATATATTTGAAATCTTTATGTATATTCTATATGTTTTTCGATATGGTGTGGTGACACTGAAATTCGCGACACGACGCATTCAATGTTTCTTTCATTACTGAAACACAAAAAACCACAGCGCGATCTACCAGCGAATTAAACAACGAAGCGCAATAATAACAACAACAACATCAGCAGAAGCAAAAAAAACCACAAAAGCAACAACAAGAACACACAAAGGCTGATAGCAAACTCTGTCGATGTTAACGTCGCGTCGCTGCCCTGATGACTAGCTTCTGCCTCTGCTTCTGCCTCTGCCGAGCCGAGTCATGTTAACGAACTTTATTGAACTGCATTTGCATTGGGGCTGCCCCCGACAGCGTCAAACGACGCTGACACGAACTACTCAACGAACGAACGAACGAACGAACGAGAGAACATATTGAACGACAGAACGAGAGAACGAACACAATCAGACAAACGGGCGCACGGACAAACGCATGGATCGATGGATGGACAGGAACAATTCTAAGAAACAGCAAAGCCAACAACGCATGCGCTGCTTGAACACTGTCTCCGTCTCTGTCTCTACTAACATGCCGACAATTTGAGTCATCGCGTCGGCTTGCCCATATGTCACCGTCGCTGCTGCTGCCGCTGTCGCAGTCGGCACACGGGAGTTTTATAGCGTTTGTGCCATCATCGCATACAATTACAACTGCATTTATGCACTGAACAAAAATTCTTTAATTGGTCGATTGTGTTTGAGTGATAGATATGAAGTATGCCACAGAAATCACAAGTGAAAGCGAATTCAGATAAAAGCAATTCCACTCCGAAAATTTCTCAGTGCCAAAGAACATTGAGTGATTTATTTCTTTTAGCATGTTCACCAACCTTTTCGAACTAGGTTGCTATGGTTGGCCCCTTCTCAGATTAAATTTACCAAGGGTTTGTTTAGCAACTTTTTTAAGTTAATCATTGCAGAATAATAGTTTTTTTCTTTATTTATATAATAATTAATATTGTACAGCTTAAAAAATTTAAAAGTTATTGGCTCGAAAAACAAAAAGGGTGCATTTACACTAGTTGACAAGGTGGTCAATTTCATCTAAATAATCTGAAAATTTGGATGGCAACTTAGTCAATTCTGGTGTAAACGGGTGTTAACTCTAAGTAAAAGTGTGTTGACTTGATAAAATTGACAAGCTTGTCAACTACTCTTACTTCTAAAATTCGTACAAAAAATGTGACATTATCCTCATGACAGCTGACGTCAGTGGATTGAGCGATGATTTCCTTTCCCTCAACAATTTTGAGATGAGTTGACTGTGGCACGGAGAAATGAAATTGACGTGAAAATCAAGTGGAAGAGATTCAGTGGTACATCTGTATATCTGTGATACAGATCGATAATAGTTATCGATCCCCTTTGACCAAAATAACCAAATGTAGCATTTTTTTATTAAATGAAATTGTTGATAAAATTTTATTTTTAAATCCCTTACTGATTACCAGGTATACAATATTATTATATATGCATTATAAATACTTAAAACTCTCTAGTATAACGTACAATTAAGACATGAGAGACTCTATTGACTCATTCACAAGTTTTACAATAGAGATAAATTTTCATTTTCGTTTTCGGACGGAATACGTGCAATTGCTTTATTTGGAAGATTCATTAAAAACAACATGCACACGGCCCTGATGTCGGAACAGAATGAAAAAAGAAGCAAATGTACCAACTAACTGATGAAACATCTTTCCACGTTCGACGAGTATGATAGACATCACTCAAAATAAAATATCAGCCCTCTGTCAATACAATTACGTAACATTTAGGGGGAATAAAACAAAAATACAAAAGCGAGATGCTGATTCAGTATAATATGCATGTTGTAGTCGCTACACCCTTTCGCTGAGTGTACAGAGATGGTGATAATTTCAACAGGCCACTTTGGAAGAGTGCGTCACCTTTCTGTTTTATGGTGTGATCGCCCATTGTTTCCACGAAACATCATTATCAATACAGTCTTAACTGACCAGCATCACTCATGAAATACTAGAAAGACAAACTATCGAGGGTATTTCCCCTCGTCCGAAACTGGAGATAAAATAATGTTTTGTATCTAAGGTCAGAGACATTCCTCGTTTCATCTGAAAAGATTCTCCAGCTGGTTAAGATCATTTTGAAAATCAATTTCATGTAAATTACATGACGTCACTGGAATGTCTCATCCATGTGTGTGTGAGTGTGTGTGTGTGTGTGTGTGTGTGTGTCTGTGCTAAGACCAGGTCAGCTTTAATGGATGACTGTATCTAATTTTAGACATCTGTTTGGGGGTGTGTTGGCGGCTTTCACTTTTTAACGGATTCGGTCAATTGGCTTATCAGCGAGCAGCTTGTGACTAACACAAACTTTGGCTTAAAGCATTGTATATTGCTATACCCTATCGTAACTGACAAGGGTATAATCATGCGGACCACTTGTATGTAAATATCAATGAAGATATCTTTAAAATAATATATTTTTAGGAGTAAGGAATAGTAGGGTATCTTCAAGTTTTGCTAATTTACAAATGTAGATTTTTGGGTGATGTATATACAGGGTATCTCTTAACCGAGCAATAGCTTATACTTATAGACACTAGAAAACGCTTTTTTAGTTGAATTTGAAACGCGAAGATTAAAAAAGGAAATCGATTTTTTGATTTTTGAAATGAAATGATTATGAAATTGCATACAGAGTATCTGCAAGTCTACTATGCTTGAGTGGATAGAAGTTCCGTTTTTTTTTTTTTGGTGTTTTCTTGTGTAAATAAAGGAAATTAAAAGTCGCCGCCACAAAGAAACACATTGCCCCTCCCTATACTCTACCCTAAAGTATCTCCTTATCAAGTATCTCAGTCTTAACGTGTCCACAATTGTTGCTAAGTACACATGTTGCAATATTAACATGTTGGCAAAATTGTTAAACAACATTTATATTTATATGTAAACAAATTTGTAAGAATTGTTGTTTTACAAAGATTGTGCCGTCAATTAGCCGAACATGTGTATGTGTATGTTTATTTGCATGTGTGTGTGAAGTGAAGAGCATTTCCGGTTCCGATATGTTCAACGCGGAACGTGCGATGCCTCAAATTATTGGCCATTAGCTCTCAAGCGAGTTAATAGAGCAACAAGTGAAACGTTTTTGCGGCAACCGCCTTTAAAGCGCTCATAACTGTGTATGCAAAGTAACAGCAAAAGCAGCAGAAAAACGAAGAAGAAGAAGACGAAGAAGAAACATTCTAAAACTGTAAACGGCTTCGAAGCATGCACGAATAAATAATAATACAAAAAAAGAAAGAGTTAAGAGACTTGCCACAGATTAAAGTTGAACGTTCGCTGAACATAGAGAAGAAGACTCTTCCATGACAGTTTGTAGTCTACAATATTCTTTGATTGAGGCGTCTCCAATCCTGATCGTCAAGGAGAGGGAGAGGGGGAAGGAGGAAGATAGTTAATCGCTTAAGGCCATGCAAAGACATTGCTACAATCGTGTTCACGTTGTTCGCTAATCATCGATCAACAACAATAACAACAACAATATATGATCATACGTTATTGTCAGTTTTGAATAGTGACTAATCAGTGAATATGATCAGAGTATGAACTTAACGCTAAACGTGATCTCTAACAAATGGCCAATGAGTGAATTTGATCATGACTTATTGCAACGGTTTACGAAATGATTATTCGATTGCATCAGCATCAGTGTCAGCTGCTATTCATGTTGTAACACTTGTTACGATCTCCGTATGCTGAGACCTTAATTAATGCTTCAAAATGGGATCAGAATTCAATCTCAACTAAATGTGATCACCTTAAATTCATGCCGAATCGTCTAAAATCATGTAGTAATAAGATTCTCATCTTATCTTTTCTAGCAATCATTCTGTATTTTGGCCGTATTGTGGGTGATCTCATATACCCAATAATTTATTTATTTATTTATTTAATGTCAACTAAGAGCAGTTGACCAATTAAGTAAAAATTAAAGTATAAAATATAATAAATTTAAAAATTAAGTTAAATATTTAAAGTTAAATTTAATATTAAACTGAAAAGATAAAAATTAATTTAAAATAAAAAATAGTGAATTGAAAATTAATATTAAAATTAAAATCTGGGGGTATTAAAAATTATAAATGATCCAACATTCGTTGCAAGGATTGGGAAAAACCCAGAAAAACCCAATCAGATCAAAAGTATTAGTTGTAATAGTTAATAATATTACAAATATTAGAAATTAGTAAGGTTAGGGATTTCTAGAAAGGAAGAGGAAAAGGGAGGATTTCAAGGAGGGGAGAGAGAGTTCTGAAGAGATAATGTAATAAAGGCTATTATAGTATGTGCACAAAACACGAAGTGAACTGTGCAAAGCGTAATCAGTTGTGCATGTAGGTAAAGATAAAGGCTGATAGTTCCTAGTGGTTCTACGGGGAACGGAAAAGGTAAGGCGTTCTAAAAGAAAACTAGAGTCAATATTGCCATTAATTAATTTATGAAGAAAAACAACACCAAGAGTTTTTCTACGATTGATTAAAGATGGAAGATTGAGAAGAAGAAGCCTGCTGGAGTACGATGGTAAACGAAGATTGGGATCCCAGTTTAAACCACGTAAGGCAAAAAGCAAAAATTGCTTTTGAACTGATTCAATTCGGGCTTGATTTATAAGATACTGAGGGGACCAAATGCATGAACAGTATTCCAAGATAGGACGAACTAAGGAGACATAAAGGAGCTTAGTGGTGAAAGGATCATTAAATTCTTTCGACCAACGTTTAATAAAACCAAGCACTCCTTTGGCTTCATTAACAATAGTGGAGATGTGCAAATTGAAGTTCAATTTACAGTCAAATAAAACTCCAAGATCTTTTACAGACGTGACATGATGCAGCAGAGTACTGTCAATCGTATATAAACCTAAGTATGGCCTATTACGACTAAAAGTCATAAACATACACTTCGAACAATTGAGCTGCAACTGATTGGCCGAGCACCAAAGTTGCATAGCGTTTAAATCATCTTGCAGACAATTATGAAGAAGGGGATCAGTATAAGAGAATATAAGCTTAACATCATCCGCATACATTAGAATAGAAGAATTTGACAGAACAGTAGGTAGATCGTTAATGAAAAGAATGAAAAATAATGGTCCCAGGTGACTTCCTTGTGGTACACCAGAAGTAACGTGAACCGAACTCGAAATGGATGATCTAAGAATCACTTTTTGAGTCCTGCCTTTTAAGTAACTGGAAATCCAACTTAAAAAGGATAGTGGAAAACCTATACGATCGAGCTTAAATAACAGAAGGTCATGGTTCACGGAGTCAAAGGCTTTACTGAGGTCAGTATAAATCACATCAGTTTGCTTTTTCTCTAAAAATGCGTCATTTACCAAGGTAGTAAATTCAAGTAAGTTGGTCGTAGTAGACCGACCCTTTACAAAGCCATGTTGTGCAGGGGAAATAATTGACTTACAGAAATGTTGCAAAGACGAAACAAGGATTTTTTCTAACAATTTGGGGATGGCTGATAGCTTAGCAATTCCTCTGTAGTTCGAAATATCAGACTTACCTCCTTTTTTGTGGAGGGGAATGATATAAGAATCCTTCCAGAGATGTGGAAAGGTTGAAGAAGCAAGGGATAGGTTGAAAAGCTGTAGCAATGGTGCAGCTAAAGAAGAACAGCACTCCTTAAGGACACAACTAGGAATGTTGTCAGGCCCAGGAGAGAAGGAAGATTTTAAAGAACTAATCGAAGAAACTACGGTGTTATAAGAAAAATAGGGAGCAAACGTAGAGTTAGATGGAATTATAGTGTAAGGATAAGAAGAGTTGGAGGAAGAGATGGGAGAGTAAGTTGATTGGAAAAAGTTAGCAAATAGTTCAACGGCAGCAGAATCATTACCGGCTTTATCTAACCCAAGAAAAAAAGAGGAAGGTAAACTATTAGATTTACGCTTCAAGTTAACAAATTTATAAAACTGTTTAGGGTCGCGTCTAAACTGCCTTTTACATCGAGAAAGATAATTCTCGTAGCAAACAGAGTTTAAAAGGGCAAAGTTCGATCTGGCTACTGCGTATTTAGACCAGGCGAGACAGGAACCTGAAATCTTAAATTTTTTGAAATATTTTGACTTAGTATTCTTCAAATGAGAAAGTCTAGGTGTAAACCAAGGGGGCTTCGTTGAACAAGACGCTGGAATAAAATTGGGAACACACACATCTAAGAGTGCATTCAAAGTCACATAAAAAGTGTTAAGGGCAGTATTAATTTCAGCTGATTTTTCTATAAATGACCAGTCGGTTGCAAGAATAAGTTCATTAAGCAATGAATAATTTCCTTTGCGAAAACAGCGACGTGGCGATTGCTGAGATAATAGAGGCAGGGTATGAAGCATAGAAATAGAAATTTGTATTGCAGGATGATGTAAGTCTTCAGGCACTGAAATTGGGAATGACCTAGAGACGGCAGAATTTGCGAAGTCGTTAATAAATACCAGATCAAGGATTCTATCTAAGTAATTTCTTATTGAATTTATTTGAAACAATGAATAATCAAAAATACAATCTAAAAAATCATGTTGATTTGAAGGGACCAGATAATTGGCACTACTGAAGAGGGACCAAGAAATATTAGGTAAATTGAAATCACCTAGCGCAACAAAAAGGTCACAATCCCTCAATTTAAGAGAAACTTCATTGAAACAAGCTATATGCTTCATATAAACTTCAATATGAGAAGTCGGAGGTATATATGAGCAAGTGATAAAAATTGATTTATTAGGAAATGCTACTTTAACAGCAACAATTTCAACATCAGTAGGCGTAATAAAAGAGATACGTTCCGATTGAAGTGACGATTTAATGGCGATTAATACACCACCTCCTCGACGAATCGGACGATCATATCTATATAAATTATAATTACTTGACATTATTTCACCATCAGAAACAGTTGGCGTTAGCCAAGTCTCTGATAATGCAATAATGTCAGAATCAAAAGATAAACTATTCAAAAATAAATTTTTAAGCTTAGATAAAAGACCTCTAACATTCTGGTAATGTATTAGGGCTGAGTCGGGACAGGGAACTAGTTTTTTGGGGCATTGCTGGTGGAAGCTTGAGGGCTAGAATTACCAGCAGGTAGGGTGACAGGCTCTGATCTCCTTTTCGGTTTAAATTCATGAACAATCATATGTGGTGGCCAAAATTTCGGGTCACAAATGACAGCAAAAGAGTCGTTAGGGACACTAATTTTGAACGAGGATATTTCTCGAGGTGTAGAAAATTTGAATTTAGTAATAGAGACACTCGCAGGGGTTTTACTGGCAATGTAAGCCGCAACTGATTCACAAGTGGTATCCGAGGATAACCTAGACACAAATACTTGTTTGCGAGGAGCAACAACATTGAGATGAGGAACTTCAATGTTGCCACTTTCTTTACGGGCTGAATTAATTGGGGGCCTAGCTTTCCGACCAGATCCTGCTCGCATCGAAGACTCAATGATTTGGGCAGAATCTGTAATCGGAGCAGTGGGAATAACTGCTCCTGATGGCGCAGGAGGACTAAATAAATTCGAGGTACCCGGAGAGGGCGACAATGACAACGTTGGCGTAACGTCGAGGTGTTGACGAGATGCCAATGGAGTCGACGGAGACTGGTTTACTGAAACTTTAGGGGGAACAGTTAAAAATTGGGAATCAGGGGGGGAATCGAATTTAAATTGGCTGAGCAACTCAACGCTAGAGTCAAAGTCACTTAAAAGAAGTTTAGTCGCTTTGCTAAGTTTTAAGAATTGATTTCTCACAGAATTGTACATACGTGAAAAGTCAATTTGCTTATCAATGCATACTGGGCAAGACCAATTCAAAACGCCACATTCCTTTTTGGATGTGGCGATGAGTTTATCACAGTCTCGGCCCGAAAGACCAGCACATTTTGCATGCATGATATTGTCACACAGCCAACAATAAACAAACTGCGGCTGCGCAGTATCATCAGCACGCTTGAAAGAGCAGTTCTTCTTACAGCACGACATTTCCTACTGTGGTAGCTAAAAAACTGTAAAGAGCAAAAGCGAACTAAAATAGAGGGGGGGCACTCGAAACTAGCTCTAAGCTAAGAGAACAAGAACGAAAACAACTGCTTTGGAGAGCGCTGTGCAAAACAAAAACGAAATGCACAAACAAGCACGCACACACACACCCACTTGTTTACGATAAGTAAAGCGCTGCAGCTGAGAACTGCAGATGAAGCACAACAACAAAGTTTATGTGAGCGAGGTGCAGAGCGAGAGCAAAACACAAACAAACGCACTCGCAGGCAAATGTCAAAAAGGGAAAAAAGCAGAAGATGCTTAGCAAATGAACAAAATTTAAAATGATAATTGCTGAGATATAAATGCACAACTGATTACAACTTACTCAGTGCCAATGTCTTGCACAAATTCACAAATATTAACGAAGAAGTTAAGTTTAATTAGTGCAATATTAAGGCACAAAAAGAATAAATTTCAAGAGCACAAAAAAACACGTCTGATCGCAATCAAATGAGAACTCTCTTGTATTTAATTGGGTTATTATATGAGGTAAACTGGTAAATGATCGTGGAGCATTCATCAGAAAAAAATATAGTGATAATATTTTAATTTAATCTGATAGTCATCATTCTTTAGTATTTCGAATCATGCCTAAATTCATCAGTTAAGACATACTCTCCAGGAAATCAAAAATATCATTTCTTTTAAAAAATCAGCTATGACAGAATTTAAATAACATATCTTCAATCGCTTACTGAAAAGTCGAGCACTGATCATTTGCAACCATGTCATACAACATCACTCTGAAATCGAGACTTTAGTGCACTATTTTGCTCTCGCACTGTCCAATTATAGTACGAATTCTTTTTTAGCTCTTTCATCGTAATTCCTTTGATTTTTTACAGAGTCCCGGCTGGACTCCATCGCACTTTTACGGAATCAGCATGTGGCATGCAGGATATTGCTGGCAGATTGCCGCATTTGACACCAACACCGACACATCCGTTGTTTTTCTATGACACAAGAACTGACGGCCATTTGCCAGTGTTTTGAACAGTTTCCATAGTCTGCGGCATCAACGAACAGCAACCGGAAATGGACGCCGGTTGCATTGTGCGTGCCCAAAGGGGTGGCTGCTCTATGAATGAGGGGGCAACACTTTCGCATAGCTTTCAAAAATGCTCTTGAAAGCACATTTAATGTGCTTCCGCTTTGTGCGCAGTCGCGTGGAGATTAATAACTAACTAGTGGAGCGGTTATTAAAGTAGAGCGAGAGTATGGGGAACTATAAACTGGAACTGAAACTGGGCGGAGGCAGAGACATTGGCAGAGGCCGAGGCTGCGGTTAAATTGTTTATCTGTCCGCTTGTCTCGGTCTTCAGTTCCATAGCTCATTTGCATATGAGCAACTATTTTACAAGAAAATTGAATTTGCGTGCCAAATGATGTCGGCCCGCCAGTTCAGATACAGATGTATCTACGACTATGTATGTTATATTTAGATACATTTGTATAACATGGTTGAGTCAGTAAACGGAACTGCACATCCAAAAACGAAACCAGACAGTTGTTAAGATAAACGAATCAATTAGAAAACAGATTGCTTCAACAGCTGTAAATAAAAAATGCTAGAAAAGGGGTGAATTTAATTACAGCAAATACTTAATATCCTTTCTATTCCGCCATTTGTATAAAAATTCTATGAAGAGATAAATCAAGTTGTCAGCCATCAGATTTATTTATAAACACTTTCTTTTGTATCAATGAGCTGTATTGTCCTAAGCTCCAACAAAATTTGTATCTAAGCTTTTATGCATTATACTATATGCATATTTAAATAAATTAAATTGGCAATTACAAATGAACGTAGCTTTCTCAAGTTTTAAACTTTTTGCTTTTGTAGTTAACACCACACTCAAACACAGAGTCATACTGAATTCTAAAGAAGAGAAGAGAGTCAACGTCAGGTTTGCATCTGACAGCTGAGCTGAACTTAAGTAAGCATAGGCAATGAAAGGTAGAAAAGGCAAAGGCAAAGGCAACAAAAACTAATGAAGCGTGTCTATAAATAGCGCAACAAAAACAAAACACACGAAGAAAAAGAAGCAGAAAGAAGAATGAAACAAAAAAAAAACAAGCTTGGCGTCTGCAACTGCAAGTGATGGGAGCAAGATTGAGCAGAGCAGAAGACAAGCCGCAGTCAAAGTCAAAGAGACTCACTGAAGCTGAAGGATAGTGTAAAAAAAAAGGGAGGGACAAAGGAGAATAGAGTATCGTCTGGACAAAAACCGCAGTGTAAAATGTTGAGAAAAAGTGTGTGTAAAAAAAATAAACAAATTTCTGTAAATAAGCAGCTTAGAAAAGGTGAGAGGAAGAGAGCGAGAAAGCACCTTTGCTATACACAGGAACAGGCGTCGATGACAGCTACTTGCTTTGACATTGTCATATTCGTAGTCTCCTCCTTGTTTATCCTTTCTCTGCTGAGGCTGCTGCATTTTGACGTCCACAATCTCATTTATCACCACACACTTTTCACATAAGCAAAACAAACAGAAAAAAAAAAGAAAGCACTATGAGCACGCCATAAACATAAACAAATTATTGATCAACCGTAAGTGCTCAATAAATTCTGTTCAATATGCAGATATTTGTGGTTTTCAGTCTCCCAGCATAAACAAAAATGACACAGAGAAGCGAGCGAGCGTGCGCGCGCGCGATCAGCAACACCAAAGAGACAAGAGATGAACAACGCGACGCGGCTGCGGCAACGACGACGACTGATGGAGCCAGAAGCAGGCAGCAACACAGTTGTCCGCCAGCAAACAACAAACAATAAATCGGACAGGCGGCGGCTGCTGCTGCCAGGCAGAGCCAACAGCGCAAGCACAGCCAGTGATGCCAATTTAAATTTTTTTTCGGATAGATTTGTCTGTTTTTTACCTGCTTTAGCCGGACAAAAACTTAAACATCTTCTATCCGAAAATCTAGCTTTTTTTAGATTCAATTAAATTTCATTCAAAAAGGATCGTATATTGCCAATTTTGGAACTTTTTGATAATGGGAACGGTATAAGAACGAAAACAATTTACCTCTTAAAAATTCACCTCTTAAAATGGGAGAATGTTGAAAATACGTCAAAATTTTGGTCCGAAACAAATAAATATCGAGACTCTGCAGGCAATAACCCTTTTCCGAAGTGGTAACTGACTCTAGGAACAACTAGAAATAGACACGTTTAATGATATTTTGACAATTTGGTATTTGTATATATTATAAAATTTTTCAATTATATGCATACAGATAGGGTTTGCGTAGACACAAAACTTGTTGCATACGAATAATTTGCCTGGCAAATACCTATAAATGATAGGCACCATGGGCAAAGTTCAATGCCAAAGAAAATATATAAAAAAAAATCATTGAAGATGCCTTAAAACTGTTAATTTAAAAAAAATAGGAAAAATGGGTTAATCTGTTAATCTGGCTTTTTTTTTTTTTAAATTTTTAGTTTTTTCCCCCCTGTTTTCTTTGTCGGTTTTGTCATTTGGCATCACTGAACACAACGCAAACAGAGCGCTCAGCGCAGCAGCAGTAGCTACAGCAACAGCAACAGCTAAAGCAGCGCAGCGAAAGAGTATGCGCCGACGCGACGCAGCAGCCCGTCCCATTACACGCTTTTGTTACAGCTGCTGCTGCTGCCACTGACACAGTTCAATGTCAGTCAAAGTGAGAGAGGGAGAGAATGAAAGAGAGTCAAATTAAAGCAAAGCTCAACAAATGTTAAACTAAGGATGAATTACGTATGTTAAACTAACAGTGTGCTGTTATTCATCAAAATTCTAACTCATTTCGTTATGCATTCATTCGCATTGACTGCGTGCCTGTCTGTCTGTTAGTGTCAAAAGAAACTATACAAAACAAACAAAAAAAAGAACTAAAAATAAAACAAAAACAAAAGTAATACGCGAAATAAAGTGCGCATTTGGCAAGTCAAAAGTCAAGCACACGCCTGGCTGAGCAGCTTTTGTGCTTAATTTAATTTATGTATGTACATATGTACATTTGTATTTACTTAAGCTTTGCTCTCTCTCCTCGTCAGACGCTTTATTTTATGACTTCTTATGAAAGTGTTAAGAAATTTCGCCGTCGTTTTGAGTGTCGCCATCAAAGCGGGGAAAAATTTCACCCGCCACTTGCAGCTGCTGCTGATCAGTTGTTGTTGTTGTTGTTGTTGTTGTTGCAATTGTTGTTGTTAATACTGTCTGGCCTCGTGCTGTGCTTTTGATTTGTTTTCTACCATTTGCGCATGATTATTGTTATTATTATTATTACGCTTTCTTATGGCCGCATCGATTATTTAAACAAAAGTCTAGCTTAAAGCTCACATGGGGCGTGACACTGACACTAGAAAAAAGTTTTGCTATCACACGTTGTTGTACCGGGTTAAAAACTTTCTTTTCAATAAACAGAAGTATATATGTATATGTATATATATATACTATATTATTAATACGACCAAGTATGTGTAGATACGAGTATAAATCCGCATCAAAAAGAAATCACATCATTTGTATACACATCTAAATAAAAGTTTTGTCGCTCAGCCCTGAAACTAAAACCGAAACAAGTTTGAAGTTTGATCTTCACAACACAACACAACACAAATTGGACAACACATGCGATTCATTCATCAGCTGCAGCAACCCACTTAGAAAGTGATCCGAATGGGATTATTGGAGTTCCACTTTGGCGTCCGCTCCGCTCCGGTTACGCAAGTGAAGAGGCCACAACAGTTGCGAATTGTCGCCACATGATGATGATGATGCGATATTTTTGTGACCAAGCTCAATCCAAGATAAACGTGACCTGCAAACTCCCCTGCAGCTCCTGCTAACTGCTCTAGATCAAGCTGCCAATGTTATGCAAGTGCCTGATTTCAGCTTTGTTTATTGAAAAAGCTTTGTGCACGTATTGATTCAATTCGGTAACGTTGTAACCATAACATTATTATGTTTTGTATACAAATGTGTGTATTTAGAATGCAATTATGAAAGTTTCGTCAAGTTTGAGACGGATTAAGGAGGAATCTAAAGTCGCCAGTGAGATGCACTGTAATCAGGTCTAAAATATTGATTCAGATGTGGTGTTTCCTTCTGTCTTGTGATAAATGGCATATCAGTATCTTAGTCAACCAATAGCTTTTATTACTTTAATATAAATATATAACTTAATATATATTAGTGATTTTAAATTTACGTGCATGTAGGGATTTGTATCGTATAATAGTTAAAGTTTCTGAATAAATTATACCCAGGGGTAAAAATAAACTAGAAATTCGCTTCTTAAGAATATAAGCATACATATTATAAGAAGAATGCATCCAAATACTTGAATAGAGTGTTTAAGAATTGATAATTAAAATACCCAAACCAAATTTGACATTTTACTCATTTTATGCTAATGGGTATTTAAATACCCAAGAAAGTGTTCTTACTTTAAAAATTCTAGCACGGGGCATGTGAGAGATATCGAGGCAAAATTGACTTTATAGTAAAGAGAAAAAACAAAAATATATGTATAAAAATTTAACAGTTTAGTTATCCTTGGTATACCTGTAGTTTTTTTACAGGTGAATATCTAGGTTTTTTTCTGCATAGAAAATGTTGATAAAAAACGCTGAATGTATGGAAATCGGAAAAATAAAATTTGAAGATAAAAATATTTTTTTTAGATCCTTAAACTTCTATGGTCTTTCAGACACATACATATTTCGCAATTTTGTTAAAATCGAACCAGACGATCTAAAAAAATCCTTTAATGGGTTAACTGAATTAAAGTACTTTTTTGTTAATTAGCTACTGTACGAAGACTTTATTGGTATATAAACCATTGAAATTAATTGAAAATGGAAGGGTGATTTTTACACATATAATATTGATTTAATTTACACTGGGGCCAAAACTATTTTTCGAAAATTTCAAAAGGAATTCAAAAGACCTTTCCATTGATGCCAAACTTTACACAAAGTTAATTCAAAATTTCGCTAGTACTAACTTTAAAGGGTGTCTAAGAATTATCGATCATTATCAATAAACATTAAACTTTTCAAATAATGTTGATTAATCTCAAGACTATAGCATGTCTTCCCTTGCACACTTGTCAGTTACGGGGTATTCGATTGTAACAATCGTATTTTAAGCAACTAAAAAGCCAAAGTTGTCACATATCTTAAGATAGTTATACTCTTTTGCTTCAAACATTATTCTCAGTGAAAATCGACAGAAGTTTTTAATTAACTTAAGCCAACAAAAAGCTCTGGCAGTAGCATTATGTGTAACGGTTATTTCAAAGCTTTGGGCAGAATGCCAACAAACCGAGCCGAAGCACAGCAAAGCAAACTAAAGCAGAGCGCAACAATAATACAAACAACAACAACAAGAACAACAATTCGAGTGGTAACAACAACAGTAGTAAAGGCAAATGTTGCTTTTTAATTATCAGAAATGGTAAAAAATAGACCCACTCTACGATAGAGCAATGTAGGGCAAAAAGACGCAAATAAAAGCTTTTTTCTATATATGCGAAGTTAGACAGCCCGAAAATGAAAAAAAAGACTACATATAAAAACTCATTTCTTTTCACAATGTAAATCGGTCAAACCAATCAAAAAGGCAGAGTAAAAACCTCAACGACAACAACAACAATGACAATGCCAACAGCAACAACAACAACAAGTTAGGTCCGTTCGGCGATATTATCAACGCTCTATTAGAGTTCTTTCAACTCGGTTTTAACAACATTTTTTTGCAATCATTTTTTGAAAGAGAGCTCCGCGGGGCATTGGAAAGCGTTGGAAGATTGAAGATGAGCCAGAGACAGACAGCTAACGATTGAAAGAGAAAGAGAGAGAGAGAGAGAGAGGCAGAGATGTGGACACGTTTGACGCCAAGTGAGTGACCCCAAAGCAATGGCCAAACAAATGCAATTGAATATTATTGCAACAAAGACTTGAGCACGCCACAATGGATAAGAGCTCAGCTGAGATAAGATGACAACAGCAGCGGCAGCAGCAGCGGAAATAAAACGTCAGACAATGCCGTTGCTGCTGCCAGAAACATACATAGCTTGACAACAACAACAACAAGTCCAAAAAGAACGCAAATGAGCTGAGCGAGAGAACAACAAAAACAAATCTTGTCGCCGACTATAAAATACCCCTCCCTAGCTCAATTAAAATAATGAAGCCACAATTAAAAACTATATTATTTATTAGTTATAGTTTATAGTTATTTATTTATAGTGTCACCTCAAATAGAGCACTATTAAATTTTGAAAAAAAAGCCATTAAAAACTATTTTACTAAATTTCAAAGTAAAAACACTACTCATTAAAAATTGCTTCTGGCGTTCACATCACTTTAAGGGTTAGGTTTCAGTGCATTTTCATCTACGAATTTTAAACTCTTTTTCTCTATTAAAAAAATACTGCATACATTTAGGCACTCGCGTTGCTCCAACACTTAACCCATTTTCTGCATATTTATTTTCTGAAAATTAAAAAATCCAGAAAATTTTAACTCTGGTCATCCCATATTTGAAAAAAAAATTTTATTTAAATTTAGTTTTTAAAAATATTTAAGTTTTAAAATATTTGAATTTTGTTTACTTTTAACCTTATATACGATTTTAGAAGCTCTAAATTAACCTAGAAGTGTTTTTTTTTTATTGAAAAACACGCTACTTTTTGTATGGCGGCATAAAATGGATTAAAACAGTCACAACTATACCAATATTTTTTCAATCTTGATGTGATTAAGTGGATTGATCGACAATAATAAAATGTTAACTTGAACAAAAAGAGTCTTTATGATTTATTAGTTTTATTATTTAAAACAATCTTGATCTAGGGGTTCAGGAAGGAGGTCATATGCCAAATTTGTTTGGCACTTTGAATTTATTAATTTTTATAATTGAATACGACTCGCCTCAAATTTTAATCACACCACGTTTTCTACTCCTTGCTACATAGAATGCAACAAATTCGATATACCCAGGTATTCTTCGAGTAACGGGTATAAAAAGCAGCGATAAAGCGCTGCAAACAGAAGAAGAAAGCGTTGCGGAAGCAACAGCAAAAGATGGAAAAGAAGAAGCAGCGTCAGCCTACGAGGGTCTCGAAGTCTGAGAGCCTCGAGCCACTCCGCCGGTCGGTCACATGTGGGGTTCAACAACCTGCGATTGGAATAAATACGCAAACAGCAACAACAACAAGAATAATAATAATAATAATAATAGACAAACATTGCGATAGACAAATGCGCTATGCCAATTATGCATAGGTAAAAACCAAAAATACAAAATTACCAACAAGTTGAGCCAAAAGTTTCTATAAACTTTATAAGTAGAAGGAAACTTGGAACCTGAATAAAAACATCTGTATTCAAACAATCCTCTTCTTGTATTCTTTTCAATGCTTACTTTCGTTTTTGCCTTTTTTTATTTAAATTCTAAAATTACAAAGCTCGTAAACCTAGAATTAGTGAAAGTAAGCAACGCACAAACTGGAACAAGTAGCATTATATTGTACTTAAAAAGATTTTTTAAAATGCATAAACTCAACGTCGAAATATTAAATGAATATTTCTCGATTCCCCAATGGGAAAGTACAACGCAATAGCAACAAATGAACAAAATATAATGCAATGCTTTATATAAAGTAACGATATATACATTCTATAAATACACAGGTCTATAGTAAGCATGCATTGTGTGTGCTTCAGCAATAGAAGAAGCGAAGAAACATTTTATATTAAAAGGGTTCATTTCTGTGCCATTTTTTGTGTGCTCCATTTGGCGATGCCCTGCACCTGAAGCAAGTCCTTCGACTATGTCATGTGATAGGGTTGCAATATTTAGATTCATTCTGTTCGATTTTCAAATCTATCAATTGTTTTTTAACAATAATTCTATAAATTAAATAAAATTTGTTCAATTACTTTACAATTGTTTCATTTTACTTTTAAAATTCTGCATAATATTTTAACTGACTCAACTGTTCTCTGTGCATTTAATAAAGATGTCCAATGATGCATTTATTTTTTTCTTAAGCTAAATTAATTTAAGTGTGCCACATTTTGTAATTTTTGCAAACTAAATATTTTTACTTATCTTTTTTTAAATGCTTAAAAAAAGAAGAGGTATTTTTTTTTAATAAAAACATACAATTTATTTATAAATTAAATAAACTGTATATTTTGGATAACTAACCAATTTTTCATGTCAGACTTTTATCGATAGCTGAAAAACTATTGGCTTAAATACACAAATGATCAAAAATAAATTTGATTTAAGTTTAAAACAACGAAAGTCTGTTCTGATTGTCACCTATTGCTATTGTAATTATTATGCATACTATGTGATCGTAGAGCAAGCGCAATTCGATGTTGACTGCAACGTTTGCATTTCGCCTATTTTCGCTTGTTTATTTTTGAATACTTTGACTAGGTAGAGCACTAGAGGTTGGTTGGGGGTAGAGGGCTAGAGATAGTGACTAACCACTAAGGCCCTGGGCGATTGGCGCTCAGCGTAGAGTGCTGAGCACAGCGTCTAGGCCCCCAGACGGACCCGGAACATGGCTTCGTTTTGGTTTCGGTTTGGGTTTTGGGGCTACACCATGATGAGAGGAGGCAGTAGGGGCGGTTGCGAGCAGGGGAGGTGGGTTTAGGGGGGGGGGGACTTAGGGGCTGCTGTTCCATTTTGTGGGCTTGTGTATGCATTGTTGTTGTGTGTTTGTTTGTGATAGCGACGGCCACAGAGAGCTGACCTATTTTCAACTACAAATACACACATGTATGCATGTACATTGTACATAGTATGTATGGATATATTTTTGCCTTTAAATTTGCATGAGTGTTTGAGTGTTTGTATGTATAGTTGTTGCATATCGCATTTTGTTGTTGTATTTGTTTTTTTTTTTTTAATTATACGTATATTTATTTTACGATTTTGATGAAAGTTATTGTTGTTATCTGCAAGCGAACTGATGGCTTAATCAACGCAAATGAGGTAGTCAGTCAAAAGCAAAGCAAATTGAAAAGCGGTCAGAGCAACAGGCTGCAGAAAATTAACAAAAAAAAAGCACATGCAACCCCTAATAACAACATTGTTGCATACGCCCCATTTCCCCATCTACCCTCCACGCTGTGGCACAAAAGGTTATTGTACTTTTTGTGGCTACCCCATTGTGAAGAGCGTTGGCTTCAGAGTCCGTGCCAAAGGATGAACAGCGAACGAACCAATGCTAAAAGTCAACTGCAATGGGACACTAATATTTCATAACTACATACCCATACATATAAAGAGGGAAAGAGAGAGAGAGAGAGAGAGAGAGAGAGAGAGAGAGATAGACATATAACTGCTGTTGCATGGGTTGCTGTCTGCCTCATTTTATGAGCAATTTGATTTATGCATCGAGCTAACAAATTTAACAAACATACAAATGCAACACAGAGCAATACGAGACATGTATGATTTCAGTTCAAGTGAAATCAATTATGTATACAATATAAGCACATGCACATACATACATTTGTATGCACATTAGGGTGGGTCAATTTTTTTCGACCCAATGCGGGTATCAAAATCGTTACCTACGGTGAATTCCAAGAAGATTTGCCCAAGAAACCATGGGTCTAAAGTCAAAACCGAGCTTCCTATTTTTAGCATGAAATATGGAGAATCGTATGAAAAGCCAAAAATTATCATAACTTCTTGTTAAAATTCGGAAGCTCGAAAATAATTTTAGACCTATGATTTCTTGGAGAAATTTTCTTAGTATTCACCGTAGACTACGTTTTTGATATCCCAAGGTGCTTGTTTTTTGTCCATACAAATTGATCCACCCTAATGCACATATATACATGCATCATATACAAATTGAGCAACATGTAACTGACATAACCACGATACATGAGACAAAATGTTTGACTGAATAATGGAAAGATTCAAATTGTTAAAAAAGCATTGTCAAAAACAATTGACAACATGGCACACACTCAAATGTAATTTAATTTTAAAAACCATTTTACGTTATTAAAATTTGTTTCGATGTAGATTTGTATAAAAGCTACAGCTACATAATATAAGTAGTAGACGGACTTGAAACAAATTTGGTCAGAATGTATGTCTATTTGGAATATCTTCAGAAACAATAATGTTTGAATGAATATATGAAAATAACATAATCTAATAATAATTTATGAAATGCATGGCATGAACATGGTCCAACTGCTAAACATGAACATAGGATATTAGGTAATCTCACAATTAAAATAGGATAAACAACAATATAGCGTCCTTGATTAATACATATTTTCGTGAAATGTCTTTGGATGCAGCTCGTGAATTTCATGGCATAAACGAAGCTTTACTATTTAGCAGGTCACAGGTAATTGGGTAAGTGAATTCTTATTAAAATGACATATGAACCGACTCATCGTCATATCGTTCCGTTCCGTTTACTTTCAAATGCCCAAATACAGTGAAACATTCCTATGAAGAGCCATTGACTCATTCCAGCCATGAGTAATTGTACATGTACACGTTTATTATAATTGTTCAAGCCAAACTTAAAGTTGTGAATCAGTTTTTAGTATGAAAACTCAATTTTCTGTACACAATTATCATTGTGTTTTACATTTGGAATTACTTTAACAGAACATTTACTATAACTAGAACGGCTCTTGGCTCATTAAAGTATTTCTTGAATTTACTTGTAGAATGTATAGCCTATACAGTATAGGATTATGTTTTATCCACGATCATTCGACGAAAAGACTTTAATTCAGAAATCAAGCCATCGAGAATCAATAAACATTTGCTACTCTAACAAAAGTCAACAAGATATTCGTTGAAAAGAACTAAAATAATGTGTATCAGGGAACTGGTTCATTCTGTATAAGTGTGTGTGTGTGTGTGTGTGTGTGATACCAGGTGTATGTGTGTGCAAGTATCCATGTTCTTATGTATTGATTGGTATGGGTTTATAAACAAATTTGGGAGCGAATGAATGAAATTGAAAAGAGCCCTAAACAAATTTTCAATAAGTGGAAAATAGTGTAGCAAATTGCAAGTTTTTACTTGGAAATTGAAAAGCTTTAGCTTCAGAGCACAGAAATTCAAATGAAATTAAATCAAATGAACGGCATCTTAAACAAATAAGTAAATAATAAATAAATAAATGCGCATTAATAATACACACGAATTGTGTCTGGCCCAGTGCTGCCATTTAAAAAAAATGTACTTAGATATAAATCTGGCTATTTTTAAAAATTATCAGACTATATTTCCAAATTGCCAAACAATTTAAATATGCTAAAAAGCCACTTTTTGTGTGAAAAGTAGGAAAAAGGTTTTCATAAAATTAAAAAAAATACTAGCAAAAATATTTTTGAAATTTTTTTTGCAGTCACTCTTAGACTTGTTCGAAGAATTTTTTTGCATCAACTAATTTTTTACAAAAAATCGAGGAAAAAAGTTGAAAAAGTAGACGTATACAAAATTTAAAATTTTTAAATGAGTACTTAATGGGTTAAGGAAATTTGTGCATCATTCGAACGGAATTTCTATTTCTTATTTAAGGACAAAGTATTACGTTTTTTAGGGTGTGTAAAGTGTTTCTTGACAAACTGTATGTAAAACTCTTTGTCCTGACTCACTGACTAACTGACACATCAACGTGCAGCCCAAACGGTAAGAGACAGAAAGCTGAAGTTTTCACACAACATAGAAGAGATAATTTCATCGTGCAATAAGACGAAACTCGACCTTCAAGTGGGTCAAAATCAAGGTCAAAGGTCACAGAATTATTAGGTTGGGACTGTTTCTTACATTCTGACCAAATTTGGTCAAAGTCGGATTACTATATCATATAGCTGCCATAGGAACAATCGGATGCATTTGGAATAAAAAACTTTTTGTTACTTAAGATATAGCTGTGACTGAAACAGCCCTATGCAAATTAACCTTTAGAATCAAAAACTCTGTTATTGTATTGAGATATTCTAAGAAAACTCACAGTTTAACTCTTCTTTTCTAATTTTGACCTTTTCCTTGAATTTATCTGCTCCCGCCGAACTTAGCTTTTTCCCGACAAATCTGGATTTTCCCGCTAAATCGGACTTTAAAAAAAGTTTAATTACAGGGGAAAAATTAAAACATGAAAGTTAAATACTTCCGTTTTTTACAAAATATGGTATTTTATATAAATTTGTTAAGCCGGACTACTAAAGATAGTACAGTATAATTTGCTAAGTTGTCCCATGTATTTTTCACAGACATCTATCATAAAAAGGAAATAACGTTATTTTTTAGCTTATTGAAAATAAATTTATAACTGTCGAGAAAAATGAATTTCCTTTTAGCAATGATCATATTTTAGCTTATGCTACTTTAAGCTACTTTTTTCAATCAAATTAGCTATTTTGGCCCTTGAAATTCTGGTGTCACCAATCTGGGCTGATCCAGGTGTATGCTTGCGTGCTCTGTGGAATTTCAAGCAGCTTCATACAAGGTCAGCCCCACTGTCTATCCTCCTTTCCCCAAAAATCCCTTCGTTCGCGATCCCATTAAGCAAACAATGAACTTTAAGTGAGCTGGACGAAGTCAAGAATTTCGAATGAGGGTTGTGTGTGCATGAGGCAATTTGGCACAGTTGCCAAAAGTCGACACAAATCCAAAGAGATTGAGAGCGAGATAGACATAGATCATAATGAATGTGCACTTTGCTAACTGTAAACTGGTTTTGTGGGCAAACAGTTCGACAAGTACTGTAAAATGCAAAAGTGACAACAACAATAACAAAGAGAAGAATAAGAAGTAGACAACTATGAGAAGCAAACGGAAATCACTTTCCCTACTAAATGCAGCGAGAGCGAGTCGCAAGAAATTAACAGCGATAATAACAACAAGAGCCCACTGCTTTAAACGAGAGATTGACAGAGAGCGAACGAGCGAGAGAGAATGAATAACGAGCGTGAGCGTGAAGCATTTGTTGTTGCAACCACTTGCTACACAACGCAAAGCAACACAAAATACATAAATAAGTACGCACATACACACACACATGTACACAGAAACATCCACTTCCCCAGTTGTTGTTTTTGGTTGTGTTGTTATTGTCTGATAACACCGATAGCCCAGAGAGCGACAGTATTGGAATTTATTTAGATTGCGTTGTACAGAAGCCGCTGTTATGTTTTTTATTTGTAAGTAGCACGTGCTTATGCTATTGCATACACATATGCACTTGTATTTATGAGAATGAACACAAAACTTTTAGCAAGTTCGGAATACCGCAACAGATTTTGATGAAACACATTACAAAAAACACAATTATCAAACACAAGCTCAATACACTCACACAAACAAACAAACACACACAACATGTGCACGCACACCCACACACATTCACACAGTAGGCAACACGCACGCAACTTTTGAACTTTTTATTGTTTTTTCTGTTTGTTGCGTTTACACACATTTTATTTTGCACAATATTTGGGCGTGTGTCATTTTGTTGCAAGCATATATGTATGTATCCAATTGGTTAAACAAATTCTTGTTTATACACTTACAAATTCTTGGTCTTGTTGTTCAACCGCTACCTCCGACGCCATTTTACGAATGTGAAACAGTATCGCTGATTCGTTTTCACCACATAAACAGCTGTTTTGCGTGCAAAGTTGGCTGCGAATGAACACATCAATGGCATGAAGTTAGCTGTAGGCACAATGCAAAGTTATCGATAAGACAACCGATAAATTTATATTAACCTATTTTAATTAAAAAAATAAAATGTAAACTTGAAAGTCGCCAATATTTAAAAAAAATATCCATGCTGAATTAAATTCTTCAGCTGTATTTTTTAGACAGTCCCAAAAAAATCTATTATTTTAAAAAGACCTAAAAATTTATTAAGTACTTTTTCTGGGAGCCAACTGACTTTACAAACTTAAATAAGCCCCCTGTACAAGATATGGGTCTCAAAAGAGGAGCGAACAAACAAGACAACTGAGCAACTGAACTATAGATTAGGAACGGAGCTTGTTCACTCTGGTAAGCAGTTCATTCTAGTGATGTAAATTTGAGTAGAGACTTCGATGTCGATGCTCTTTGATGTTTTCAAAACGAAAAATCGATGTTGTGATGTTGCATCAGGTCGGAACTTCGATCTGTGTATGTATGTCTAATGCTGTAAAACCATACTATTTTTAGAAGAAAAATAGAATTTCTTAGTTTAACAAAGCTCATTTTTCACTTTTTGAGTTTCAAACAGTTTTTATCATAAAAATATAAATACAATCTACAAGAAGGCTTTTTGATGCGAACTTTTAAAAAAAAATGTAACCTTTCTTGTAGTATCTCAGACCAATTTCAATAAATTTACTTAATTTGGCATCGCAAACACTGCTCATAGAACTATAAACGCAAGCTTAAATAAACAGTTTTTCCACCCAAAATTACTTATGTTACCACTAATGCTTACTATTTTATTGCAAATTTGGCACTTGGATGTCGTGTCGCTATTATATTAAAATGAATTTTTGATTCGTCATTTCCTGAAGAAAAAAAGTGGCGGCAAAGACAAAAACAAACCGGTGAAAAATAGTCCACGATAATATCGTACAATTATATCGATATTGATATTATCGTTTTAAAACAATATCACTTAAAAATATATCATCACCAAAAATTAAATATCGATATATCGATATGTTGATAATATATCAACAACCCTATCAGCAGCCGATAAAAAGTAGAAAAGTTGAATTTTTTACACAACAACTTAGAATAGGTAAGCGCTAATTTTATTTTGCTAGCCTGTATGCTAAATACTATTACTACTTTTTTCCACAAATGTACCTATTTTGCTTAAAGCAAATTTTGTTTTGTGTTATTTCTATTTTTGTTATCTTCGGAGAATATTAATATTCCAACTAATTAGTTTAAAATGGGAATTCTATTGTTTTTTATTTTTAAATACTATTTTTAAATAGGACGAGCGATAGGGGATCTCGAATTAACGATTAAACGATAATGGGACTCGAACGAACTATAAAAATACTCAAACGATCTATTGAACGAACGAACTAAATTACTGAACTATAAGATTTACTTCGTTCGTTCACTTTGGTGAATAGTTCAATCGAATTTAGTCCAAACGTTACGATACAACTCTAATGCCAAGCAATTAGTTTAAAATTGTAATTGAACGAAAATGTGAAGACTTTAAAAAATCAAAAGAATACAACATTAACAAGAGACCGACACAGGGAAGGAGGCCGTACATTGATTCGCTAGTTGATAATGCCATTGACGACGACGCGTCGCCAGCTGTGCCACCAAGAAGAACTACACTGTTGAAATTGCCGATTTGTGGTGAGGAAGGCGCAGGGCGGTGTGCTCAGGTCAGCGTGCCACATTTTCGTGGCAAGTCTAAACAAATACGAGACGAGAAGTTTTTGGTCCAGAAGCGCCGCTTTGGCCATTTGCGATGCTGCTGTTGTCAACGTCAGCTGTGCTATTTTGATAGTAAGCGAGAGAGAGAGAGAGACAGAACCTGTGGGCAGTGGGAGTTGTTAAGAGACAAGGTATGTAATATTACATTTGCCGCATTTGCCATCCCCCTCCACCAAAATCCCCCTTCCACTTTCCACCTACTTGTCTTTCCGTTTTCGATGCCTAATTTCGTGAATTATTTAACGAGCACCTACAGTTATTATAAGGTGTGTGCTGCCACCCGCCCATTTGGGATCCATTATTGTGAGTGAGTGTGTGTATGTCTCTCTCTCTCTCTCTCTGTCTGCCTCTGTGTGTGTGTTCAACCTTGAGATTTATACGAGTTTATACGAAATCGGTGTGGATTATGAAGAATTTTTGAAACATGATTTAGGCAAGCTATAACTTTAACTTTGTTTATTTTATTATTTAAATTAGTAACTTTAAAATGTTTTACGAAATGAGCTGATTTCCCTATAAGAACATAATAAAAAAAACATTTAAGTGGCGGATATAACACTTAAGAACTGATTTGGTCTGATCGAAATTAAGATTGTCTGCCGTATAAACTTGGTAATTTTCGCTTATCGTTATCATCATTAATTTGTGCGCACTGCCATATTTATAAAAAAAATCGTATAATTTCTCAATTAAATAAATAAACAACAGCTCTTGCCTTCGTTAAAGAATTACGAATACGAGTATCAGCGACGTGGTGAACATTGTGAATAGGGCTCCAGCATGCGATTCAATAGATCGGAGCTAGCTAGCTTGGCAACAAATCCCGCAACCAGATTTGACAAAGAGGGTCTACTGATAATCACTGAGCGACAGGAGGGCATCTTCTGGCGCACCGATGGTGAGTGCATCATATGCGTCTTAATCATCAAAAACATTCTTATCCACATTTACACACACACACACTTTCACTGACACATGTACACAGGAATATACAAAGAAATGTTTCTTTGTTGCCTTCCTTTTAACCGCAAAGTATTTATGACTTTTGCTTATCAGGTGCACACACACACAAACAAACACACATACACACACACACAGCCATACATACACTATTATGGATCCCTGGATCCTCGCTATTTCACGCTTCCAACTCACCTCAATCACTTTACTCACCACTCGCCACTCCACTCACCACGTTTGCTTACGCACTTTCGCCGTCTCTCTGCGTTCTTTCAATTTCGAATGCAGTTAAACTGGAATGCTGGTGCAAATTACGCGGAAATTTGCTGTTCTATTTGAAAGACAAGAATCCAAAGTCTACAGTTGCCGGTGTGCTTGTCCTGCAGGATTGCCGGCCACGTATACAACATGAGGAGCCCGAACTGGAGGGCTACGTGTTCGATTTAGGTAACTCTGCTCTATTTCAATATGCCCTTGCAAAATATCTTTTTATTTCTTTATGACAATATGTGTATATGATAATCTTTCACATGTACATCTTTAATCAGGGATTAAAACCGTAACCGAAACCGAAACCGTAACCTTTAACCAATAAAAAACCGATTGAAATTTAAAACAGTAACTGAAACCGTAACCGAAAAAAAAAAATTCTTTACACCGAAACTGTTAACCAAAATAACCGTTTAGTAGCCGTTTCATTTATAAGGGTTAATTTCGGTTTTTTCATAAACCAAAAAAAAAATGTATAAAGAAAAATTTTGAACTGTTCCGATTTTTTCCGCTTTATAAATCTTGTTAGTATTTATTTTTGAATTTCTTTTTCAATTTTCATTTCAATTTTATTATGTTTAATTTTGAATTTTTATTTGTGATACTCATTTTCATAGTACTGAATAGGCGCAAATAAAATAATGTTAAATTAAATATTAAAATTCTTAAAATGTGATAGACACATTAAGAAAGTAATGACTTTTTAATTATTATTATTATATTATTAATATAAATTTATAATATTTTTGCAAAAAAATTTTTTTTGTCAATCGAAACCATACCGGTATTTTAAAACCGAAACATACATAAACCGGTTCACTGTTACGAAACTTTTATTCAACCTATTACCGAAAACCTAAACTGATACCAATATTCGTTTCGGTTTTAATGCCTGTCTTTTATATAAATGTCATATGGAATACAGTCCTCTGCAAGGCGCATTAAATCTTCAGTTAGCTGAAGATAAACCATTTTTTATTTTAACTAATCCCAGAATCGACTTGCTTTTAGATTTCAAGGACAGTCCCTCGCAAAGGATCGTCACGCACAGTGCGTCGGATCGTCTGGATTGGGTGCGGAGCATTGAGGCTTGTTCGAACGAACAGATCAACTTGCAGATAAGGCAGCTGGAGCAACAGATAGCTGACGCCAAGTCGACCACGTCGAAGAGTACAAACGTCGCCTCCATGGGCAATCGCATTGATCAGGGTCTGCCATTGCCATTGTCCTTTGGCCATGAATCCTGGCCGGCTTCGGTGTCGGTGTCAAGCGCGGAATTGGCAACGGCAAAAGCGCCCTTCGAAGGTGATCTTATACAGTTCTAAAATTGGACTCTCCCCAAGTTGGATATTGTTTGTTTGCTTCTCCCCCCTTTCACATTTAAATGTTAACGTTCTTTGGCTGTTGATTTCGTCAGCTAACCACCGAATAACCCATGGTTAATGTAAAATCTTAAGTTTGTAAATCAACGAATTTTATAATCATGTTATACTCGCACACACATGCTTAACCAACACACTCACACCAACACTTTGGCATATAGTAATCTCATTTTTTAATACTTATTAAGTTCCTAGTTGTGATTATTAAGCTTAAAATTTGTTCCTTTCAAAGACATCAGCCAGTTGTCTAAAAACTAAACCAAAGAACTCACTGAATTCCTATGATGACATTTGCTTACAAAGAAAAAAACAGACTCGGATTATATTAATCTAATAGCAAAGTACTGATTACAGTTTAGAGCGAGATAGGCAATGAGAAGAGTGAGAAAGAAAGAGCTTTAAGTGCAACTTCATTCTTTTAATTTCATGGTTTAATCGAATGTGATTGTAAGCCATTTTAAGCAAGTGTCATTGTAGCATATTTTTCAAAATTATAGAATGTAAGATTTACTTAGTTAAAAAAAACCAATTTCGGGTTTATTTGATATGAATTTAAACACTCGAAATTTATCCCCCACAAAAAAGAAGCAACATAATGTGTATATACATAATATAATATATTTTTATTTGGACGTGGCTTAAATCAGGTGTGTGAGAGTACCAACGAGATAACTATATATGTACATATATAAATAGATATATAGTCGCATACAGGGAGAATTGAAATGAGATTTATTCGAAGAATAAACTTTATTTTGCTTATACAAAAAATGTAAAAAATTGATTTGTTATTATTCTTTTCGTAGACACTTTAATTAATAGTTGTAATGCATTGGTTGTAGTCCTGAGCATGTGAATCTTTCTCATTAATTTTCAAAGAAAAACGGAAGAAGAAAAACAACAACTATTTAATCTTGGTTTTGCAGATCTGGAGCTCTCGGAGCTTTCTGAGCTGCCCATCTGCGAGACGGCCATCTCCTGTGATAATCTGCCGCTGGACGGCTTCGGTCGACCGCCAAATCCTCGTGTCATCTGCTCGGTGCTGCAGCCGGGCGAAGATTGCCTCTGGCGGCGGTTTGCCCGCACTGAGCTCTTGGAGCGCACAAGGACACCACAATTCTTATGCACCATGCGATTTTTGCGCAGTGGAGGCTTTAAGACATCCACGCGATTGCGATTCAGTGTCCACGATGTGCGGGAACGTGTTTCCCTGACATCATTGCCTTTGGGCCATGCCGAGGTCGCTTTGGGCGTCATCCAGGATGCGACGCGACTTCGTCTCCCATTGAGTTCGCCGAGCGGTGAATGTGGCTTCATTACGCTCGCCTCCTGGGCCCCCGAGGCACCCTCAGAGTTCGTCCAGTCCAGCAATGGATTGGGCAGAGGCGCAACGGGATTGCTGCAGCCGCCGCCGCGTTCCAGCACACAGATGTTCGACCAGGCGGCATCAGACAGGCACAACTCTGGCAGCAGGCAAAAGGGTAAGTGTGCAGCGACTTTTAATTGAATTCCTTTTAAAAAATTTGTAATTTGCGATGGCTTTTATAAGCCTGGATTTATCAAGCATTTGCGATAAAATTGTACTCGATTTAAGGAGCTCAAAATAGGACAAATATGTAGGAATATGTTTGGCTAAATTTTAATTGATATAATTTAATTTAATGTCAATTTAAGTCTTATCAGGGAATCAAACTAAAACAATTATCGGTTGCGGTTACGGTTTTAATCCCTGCTCATTACACTCCACTATGGATCGAAATCCGAAAAATCGAATATTTATTATGAACTTTTAAAATAAGCTAGATTTTTGGACGTGGTTTTTTTTTAAGTTATGTTATGTACACCCTCAGAAATACTTTTGAAAAAGTAGGCGCGTCACCACCCCCGCCCTTCATTTTTTTTTTGTATCGGTAACAAGTAAGCTCATATTTTTTGTTCCAAATGACAAGCTTTGACCTTCTTTATTATCAGCAATAAAGAGAAAAAGTACTTGTTAGACAAAAAATCTTGTGAGCTCTTATAGATAGTTGTGAGCATAAAATTAACAAAAATAAATTTGGGTCGGGCATTTTGTTCCAACATAAAACTAAAAAAAAAACCGCATTAAAATATTCGAGGTAGTTTTTGAGTTCATTATTAATACCTCAAAAACTGGTCAAATACCTCATACGACAAGCGAGCAAATCAGCATTGAAAAATGTAAGGTTACGTCCTAAAAAATAAATTTGCGCGAATTGTGGACAATTGAGGGCATTGAGACAAATTGCATTTAAATAACAATGAATGGATCTACGACATACAGTTGGACGTACATAAGGCCTCTTAAGCATCTTTGCTAAATTCTTCCGCAAAGTTGATATTTCTTTCTACGAAATAAGCTTTCAAAGCATTATCTAATTTTACAAAGCATTAATAGAGCACGCAAAAATACAGAATACTAGTACTACCACTTAGTACAAATCCGTACAATTGATATCCATTTTAAATTTTATAAATACCAATTTAAAAATAGGCTAAAAAATATTGCAATGTTAATGCAAGTGTTTTTTGAAAGCAAGTGCAGTATTTAACAGCAGTTAGGTTTAACATTGGTCTGTTATATAACATTTTTGGTATTGAGCTTTACAGTTCGAAGTTTTCTTAAAATGTTAACAAAAAAAAAAAAAAATTGTAATATTAATACTTTGATATAATGACTAATGACCCCACTGTCCATAGTGCACCACTGTGCAAGTCAAAAAAAAATCATGATCAAACTCAACGGTTTCCCCCTATTTGTGGTCCTACGAATCGAACTGCATCATTAGTACAACAACATTTTTTTTCGCGAAGTTTTTGACCAAGTTTGCTATTTTTAAGGTAATATGACATTATTCTTCGAAATAGGTTACGCTACAAGTTTTGGGAATATACCAATCCTCCAAATGGTTGTTTTGGTGGACTATTGGGTCAATATGTCAACAAAATCAAATCTTTAACGAATTTTCCTATATGATACTTACATATACCAAAATGAAGATCCTGTTATTCTAAGCCAAAACATTATAATAAAAATTAACCATTAAAAAATATACAGGCAACCAAAAAATATTTTTTTATTAAATTCTTACAACATTTTTAAATAAAAAAAAACTAATGATGCAGTTCGATTCGTAGAGCCCGATATGGGGAGAAACCGTGGAGTTTAATCATGCCTTTTTTTTTTTTTTGAAAAAAAAAAAAACTATCACAGTGTTATCAAATCAATTTGTTATTGTTTATGCATATTTGACTCATAGTGAATCTTCAACTCATTCTCCTTTCCTCTAGGACATAGACGCACTCAATCGTTGCCACCAAAACTGGGCGTCCGTCTGTTTGTGCCACAACAGTGTGGCGTGGAACGAGTTTGCGCTAATCCCCGCCTGCATTCGTATCGACTGCACTCGTCACTGGGCGCGGACATAAGTGTGCTGGAGACGATGCTCGAGTCGCGTCTGTGCTGTGCGGTGCCACAGCAGCTGCTGTCCATTTGGATACAGCGGGAGAAGGAGCTGCTGCAGGAGATCTCCGGCATGGGCGAGCTGAGCGGCGAGTGGCGCTGGCGTCAAATGAATCTGCTCGAAGAGCATCTTAGCCTGCTCAAGGACTATTCCCAGGCCAAGCAGAATATCCAGCAGCTGATGCGCGATGGCGTCTTCTACAAACGTTCCGCAACCAAAACCGACGAGTCTCTCGAATTTCTGCCCGTCAATCTGCACGTGCAACGCATGTGGGCCCAGAATGATACACTCCAGCGCCGTGGCGTCCTGGACATCATCACTGTGGGCGCCTTCACCCGACACGATGCCAAGGGTCGCAAGTGTGGCGGTCTTATCAAGTAAGTGCTATTATTTTAAAATTCAAGTTGAAAATTCCTGATTTTAGCATGATTAATTGGTCAGTATGCTGATAAAGTAGCAATCACTCAGCATTAAAATAGTACAAAACCAGCGGGAACCTCCAAAGTCAATACCCGTTACTTATTAAAATAAATATAAAATAATTTTTATTGCATGCTTTTAGGCACTTACATTGCTTGAAACTTAAACCAGCCATTATCACCTTTCCATTTGTCTGATCTTGTTGTGTTTAAGTAGGATGATAGCTTTAATTAATAGATAACGTTAAGTACCAAAAAATATGTAATATTCTAAACATGGGGCGTGTAGTGGTTTCTCGCGATTTGCGGAGACGGAAAGGGGCGTGACAAAAATTTGAAACAAACTTGACCTGCGTGGGAAATTTGGTTGCTCTAGCTCTTATAGTCTCTGAGATCTAGGCCCTCACACAGGCGGAAGGAAAGACGAATATAATGAGGACTGTTCCGAATTACACTTTCTATAAGATTTGTCGGAATTGAATTTCTTTAACCTGATCTAATACCATATTCAGCAAATTTATATCACTTTGAGTTGATGAGTTTAAGTCCCATAATCCGAAGTAACAAGTATAAAATGCTAAGGAATTTGATTTAACTGAAAAAATTCTTATAGAACCTCGATAATCGAAATATTTGCGAATGTGGAATTGAAAAATCGTATTTGAAGGCAGTATTTCGTACTCAATTTCAGATATTGTTGACTAACAAAGTTTTGACACCGGTTTTTTTTTTGTTTTTGTCTTACGTTAAGTGTCTTTCAATCTCCTTATAACGAACTTTTACAGGGTAACTGTGGTTTTCTGTAAAGCAAATTAAATTTTTTTTAAAATTAAGCAATATTTTATTATGGGGAACTTCATTTGATTATATCGTTGTAAAATCCAATTGCTTGACTAATAGAAAGTTAAATTCCAAGAGACTGCAAAAGAAAGTGAGTAAGTGCAATTTTTGGGAATTGCGATAAAAGAAGTGAAACACAATCTGAAATACAATTATGAAGAAAATTAGCACTTTGCCCTTATAACTTTTTTGCAAAATTCACTTTAGTTTCGATAAGAATTTAATTTGGGGACTTATAAATTTACGAAGAGCCGCGATTATTACTAATGGGGCAAAGCATTCAGATATCTTTGACAAAAATAGTAAACCAATAAAAATAACAGCCTACTGAATGAATCAGAAAATTTTAATTCCAATCTCCTTATTTCAGATAAAACTCACAAGTTGCTCATATGAAATCAATATAATTATTTTTCGAATTCAATGTATTTTTTAGTTATGTTAAAGTAAAATTAAAATAAGTCCCTAAATAACTCTTATATAGGGATAGAGTTGAAGGCCTTATTAGCTGCTAGTAATCCCTGAAATCTGTATTGCGCCTTTTAGATTTAATATTCCATATTATATCTAATTTAATAAAATAAAATACAAAAATAAAAAAATAAACTCTTATATACAGGGGTGGTCAAAAGTATTTACACAATACTTAAAGGTTAATCTACTTATAATTTGAACTTACTTCATGTTAATTTTGGTATCAATGGAAAGGTCATTTGAACTCCTTTGGAATGATACAAAACTTTCCTTAATCCATTACATACCCATTGAAAATTTTGAGTTTTTGTAAAATCCTTTTTTTTACTTTTTTCTCGGCCTCAAACAAAAAAGGTTTTGATGCAAAAAGTTTATTCAATCAATTCTAATAGTGACTGCAAAAAAAATTTCAAAAATCTCTTAGCTAGTATATTTTATAATTTTTTGAAAAATGTAAAAAAGTCACTTTCCTTATTTTCATACAAAACCACCCCTGCACATAAGTGAAAGTAGAATACTTTACTACCTAATGTAACTAGTTGCTTTTAAATATACTCGTAAAAACTATAAGCTTTATTTTAATTTTAAAAAGAGTTATCTCTCCTATAATGTTATTTAATTGCCATACTTTCTTTCATTAGAATATACAATAATATTCCTTTATTTTAGATTAAATTTGCAAATTGTACTTAAAACAATTGTCAATTTTTTGATCGTATTCCTTAAAAAGACAGACTTCACTGTTATATAAGTAAAAATAGAATTATATATATTTTTTCTATACAATATAATATTTCTCAAATCAAGATTAAGCTCAAACATTCTTTAAAATGTTGTTAAACAATTTACGTATTTATTTCTTGGCTTCTTAGGCTGCTGCAGGAGAGCAAGGCATGGAAGTTGGAGCAGAGCAATGCTTGCAAGGTTCAGGCGGCAAATGATGCGGTCCAGGCCACAAAGCAGCTGCGAAAGGAGATCGTGGAACTGATGTCGCAGCTGCTGCAGTTGGCCAGCAGGCGGAGTGCCAGGGATATGATGCCGTTGTGCAATGAGATGGTGGCCAAGACGAGAACATTGCTCAACATATGGGAGCCGAGTATTGTGGAGGAGGCGGTGACATTTATAGAGCGTCATCGCATCATCGAGGAGCCGGACAATGTGCTTATGGAGCCCATGTCGCCGTTTCGCAAGATCACACAGCAGCTGAGCGCACTGGAGTTGAAGTCACCCGAGCTGGAGGACTTTGCCACACCGGTGGTCGCACCACCAGATCTTTGGCCACGCGGTCAGCCATTGATGCGCTCGAATAGCTGGCATCCGAGCAACTCATCGCCCTCTAGTTCGCTAGACATCAATGCCATCGATTCGCTGCAGCACGTGGTCAAGTGCTATAATGCCCATCTGCGCAGTCTCGAACAGCAGCATCAGGCGGCAACGTCTCCGACACAGACCGAACTCGAGAACGAGGCCACATATCAATCACTGCCACCGAGCTGGCAGGGTGCTCCCACGGCAACTGCTCCCCCGCCTCTGCAGCTCATCGACCTGGATGAAGTGCAGGCGAAGAGGGTGAGAGCGAAACAGCCACCAGCTGGATTCCTCGACACCAAACTGATGTGCTCCTCGCCATCGGCCAATTATTATCGGCCCACTGAGGAGCCGGAGCCTCTTGATCTCACCCAGTTGAACATTGAGGCAAGCGTCATGTGTCTGGTCAGCAAATTAAAGTTCTTTTGTGGACGCTGTGACAGTCCCGCCATCCGGTTGCGTCATCCCAAGGCGCCCATTAAGCGCGAGGGATTCACAGTGGCGCCACAACAGACGCCAGATGTGATAGCTGCCCCCAAGGAGCAGCCACAGCAGCTAAAACTCGATCTGACACCACCATCAGCTCCTGTTTCAACACCAGCTCCAGCTCCAGCTCCTGCCGCCAAAAAGGGTAACAAGTTCACCGACGGATTGGATCTATCGCTGACCACCGACTGGGTTGGTGAACTGCGTCCCAGCATGCGCAAGCTGCGTCACGCCATGGATCGCCTGCTGAAAACCGCACGGCTGATGCACTCCGTGCAGCGTCTCCAGCAGGATGTGCGCTGCAATCGCCTCCAGGCGAGCATCATGTATCGACGCGACGTCTGCTTCTCCCAGGCGGTAAGAAACTCTGATTTATCCATTTTTTGTCCACTCAGTTGTTTAGTTTGCTCGCAAATTTAAAAGCGTTGTTTGCAAATTGGCGTCACTATGTCACTATAACCGTTAAAGAACCGGTTCATGCATAACGGTTAATTTCGGTTCGGTCAAGCATTAAATTTTACTATGTTATTATGGTGCAATCCTGGCTTTCAAGAGTAAATTTGATTTTTATTTCTAACGTGAATATTAAACTAAATAAAAAGATCTCAATTTTTGAAAATTTTTTATATTTATCAAAATTTACATGATTTTAACATTTTAAATAATTTTTTTTGTGATCCGAAATCATACCTGTACTTGGAACCGATAAACAAAAATTTTTCGAAACTTAAAACAGAATTTTGAGTAAAACAATAAAACTCACGTAATAATGATTATTTCATAAGTTTTATTTTTTTATTCAAAAATAATTAGGGTATTCAGAAACTCTGATATTTGCATTATTTTAAAAAGTGATATAGTTTGTACTGACAACAAACACACAGAAAAAAGATTATCACAACAAATATTCCCTGGGGTATGTATACAAAATTCGTCATAATAATCTTTTTTCTGTATATTTGTTGTCAGTACAAAATATATCACTTTTTAAAATAACAAAAATATCAGAGTTTCTGAATACCCTAGATGAATATTCGTTGGGAAGTAAAGTATAACTTGAAATTAATCATTATTTTGTGAGCAAATCCATAAAACTTGAAAATTTTTTAATAATGTTGAAAATTCATAAATGAGTCATAGGGAACAATATTCGCACTTTTCTCGGTGACTTAAAGTTATTATAAGAGATGATTCGATTACAAAAAAAAAACAAATAATCATTATTTGCAGTCCCTGATAATTACCTATCATCCAACTAAATCGTAACAAGATCGGATAAATCGAAACGTGGTAATGGCTGATTAAAGTTTTTAGTTAGGCAATGCAAGCGCCTAAAATCATGCAATAAAAAATATTTTAAATTTATTTCAATAAGTAACGGTTATCCTATAGTCGGTATCTCGACTATAGCCTTCCGCGCACTTGTTTGTACTCATTTATCTGACTGTGTTTATTTGGTTTGATGCAGTTAACTGCCTTGGTCAGTGGCCTGATGCTTCGGCTGTGGGGCAGCGATCTGGACAGCGGATTCATGACGCTGCTGCGCGAGCTGGGGCCGTTGGCGTACTTCGAGGGCCTGTTGTCGCTCTACGGCGCTGAGACGGACATGTGGAGCGATATGTGCATTGCGATTGAGGATTTGTCGTCGGTTAACTTCACGCTGGTCCAGGCACAACAGGGCGATGTGACCATGCCCATGCCCCGCATAACGGGCTCTCGCCAGGCGCTGGAGGTGCTGTTGCCCATGCCGGAGCATGCGCTGTCCAGTGGCTCCATGTTCAGTTTCAAGATCACGCCCGTCTTCTTCAACATTGGCATCAATGAGAAGGCCACGTTGGGACAGACACGGGAACAGCATCGCTCCAATTTGGACAACTATGTTAGGCTTAATCAATACTTTAGTCGTTATCGCAAGCTGGGATTGAATGCTTCAGCCGCGGCGGATGTCAGCTCTGTGGAGTTGGAGTCCCTGCAGTCTGTGCTCGGTTTTATGGAGCAACAGCTGCACTCCAATGTCACCAAAAATGTTAAGATTCTGCATTTAGCTGAGGACGCGTGTCGATTGATGGGCGGACTGCGTTTTACATCATGTAAAAGTGCCAAGGATCGCACCGGCATGGCGGTAACTCTCGAGCAGTGCCGTGTTCTCGTCCGGGAGTTTCAATTGCCGGCTAAACATGTCCCCTATGCACTTAGCACCATGAGAAGGTATAGTATATATGCACTTACATTGAATATACACTGGTCGGCATATTTATTTTGACAACATTTAAAGTTAAATCTACTCATAATTTGAACCTACTTTTTGGCATCAATGGAAAGGTGTTTAAATTCCGTTTGAATGATACAAAACTTTCCTTAATCTATTAAGTACCCATTGAAAATTTAGAATTTTTGTAAAGGTCTACTGTTAAAACTTTTTCCCTCGATTTAAAAAAAAAAGTGTTTTGATGCAAAAAAAATGCTTCAAACCATTCTAGAAGTGACTGGATTTTTTTTTTTTTTTCAAAAATCTCTGTTAATATTTTTTTTTTATAATTTATTGGAAATTGCCCTTTTCCTCCTTTTCATACAAAAAGTAGCTTTTTAGCAATTTAAAAAAAATACTAGCGAAAAGATTTTAAAAAATTTTGTTTGCAGTCACTCCTAGAATTGTTTGAAGAATTTTTTTGCATCAAAACATTTTTTATTTGAACCCGAGGAAAAAAGTTTCAAAAGCAGACCTTTATAAAAATTTTTAATTTTCAATGGGCACTTAATGGGTTAAGGAAAGTTTTGTATCATTCAAAGGAAATTGAAATGACCGTTCCATTGACGTACATGAAGTAGGTTCAAATTATGAGCAGATTTAACTTTAAATATTGTCAAAATATATATGCCGACCACTGTATTTATATTTATATACATATGTCTCATTAAATCTTGTTTTGTATTTTGCAGCGAGGGCACACGAATGGACAACGTGTTCAAGAATATTGGCAAGCACAAGTATGCCTTCAATTTGCCACAGGTGATCATGCTTCCGGCCATGTATAGGCCACCAGTTGGCGCCTATGGCAAAGCCCAGACCTAGGTTCAACCTCAATTGCATTCGAACTTCCAGTTAAAGATCTGTCAATGATCATTTTAGGCTAAGTACCTATGAAAAACTTATTGACAAACAAAACACTGTGCCAAAAAAAAACAAACGTAAATTAATCAAAACATAAAAGAAAAACTTATTAAAAACATATTGTCTCAGAACTGTATCGTCTGTTAGTACTTAAAAAGGGAGATGAGATAATGATTGTTGAAACGCATCAATACGAAACAATTCCGTAGAGTTTAGCTTTCTTCAAAATATTTATGTTAAAGTATTTATTTAAACTATTATGTAAGTCATACACATGTTACTTATATAGGCGCAACGTGTACTTCATTGATTCAATTCATGTACTTCCAGCAAATACAAAAGGAAAGCAACTTGTTAACCAAATGAAATCAAATCAAAAATAAAAACAAGGCAACTAAACAACGATTAATCAAATGTGTGCATCTGTTGTGGGAGGAGTGTAATTCTAGTAATCCTGGACACGTCCAGTGCCAAGTCGCCGTTTACGTATTTCCGTTGCCAGCCAGGAGGGTACATCTTTTATGGGATGAGCCATGGGGAAACGCAATGGAGGCGCGGGTCCATCGAAGGGATGTGTTTGGGCGAGCTTGCGCTCCAAATACTCCTTGTTCACCTGCTTGACGTCGCGATGCTTGTCCATGTACAGATTGAAAGGCTGCTTGAGCGGAAAGAATTTCTGATCTGCCAAATATGGCTTGGGGAAATCGTATTCATACACCGGCTCTTTGATCTCTGCAAATTGTGGACATTCCCATTAATATAAACATGGATAAATAAATTGTAAAATTGTAGCTTCAACCTACGCAACACATTGTGATAGAACTCTGTCAGGGATTCGTCCCAGTTGGACTGGTAGAAGGCGAGACCCGCTGGTGTCAGCTCATCCTGATGCTGGCGATAGAACTCCAGCGTGCTAAAGCTACGCTTCTCCAGATTGGTGTGATCCCTTGCATCCAGCTTGTGTTTGCCCAGATCCAAGCGAGACACCTGCTTGTAAAGCACAAACACCATGCGCTGGTAACCCAAGCCTCTTGGCGGAAATGGTGGTAAATAATCGGCCAAAACTTCGCCTTCGCCGATCTTGCCATTGGGTATATTGGAACTATAAGTTTAAGTAATTTAAATATGTCTAGTTATAAGGATTAATCCAGACCTACATGAACCAATGTAGACATTCCGCTGCTGGATTTGTGTAATGAGCATCGGGATTGGTCAGTAGTAGTGTCCAGTAGCTGTCACCCTCCGCCGACTTGCCCGTAATGGGATCCAGCTGGCCATCAAAGCTGATTATTGGCGCCTTGGCTGCCTCCAAAGGCTTTATGACATTGCCATTGTAGACAGGATGAAAGGTATTCGCATCGAACTCATACCGTATGCTGAGCGGGACGCGTGGCACAAAGTAGGCACTGCCAAACAGATGCTCAAAGATGCCATAGTGATCCGCCAGCAGACGCAGATCATGTTGGCCTGTTGACTTCACATAAGCATCTTGCACCTTGTCCAGGTCAATGACCACTGCGAGCAAAAAAGAACGCTTTACAAAATCCGAGTTAATCTAATTATCTGTGTCTGGCCACTTACACTTGTTGCTTCGCGCCAGCTTTTCCAACTCTTTGCTGGCACGCTGCGCCTTCAGATGCTCCAGGCGCAGCTTCAGTTGTGCCGAACGCGATGGCTTCAGCTGTGGAAAGCCAATGTTGACGCGTGCCACAATCTCTGGGTCGGCAACGTTCTCATCTGTACAGAGATTAAATCATTGTCACTGTTTGCTGATTCCGATTCCCACTATTGTTGGTTACATCAACAAACAGCACTTACCCCGCAATCGCTGCTCCAATGTTCGTGCCACACCGGGCGGCTTGCCGCGCAGCGTGTGTCCCCGGCGCGTATTAGCATTGAGTAGTCCCAGCGCTGCGGTTGGTGTGCCTCGCAAACCGCCATTAGCACCGCTTTTCATTAATAAATTACTAAAATACAAAGACATTGTGTTTTATAAGCAGGCCGCCTCGCGTTTTTCCATCAACTGCACAGCTGACTGACTAGGGCTGGCAAAGTATCGATAGCATCGTCATTTCTGAATTTATTGACAGATCGAATTTCTTATCGATATATTATTTATATTCGTTAATTAGATTTGAAATAGATTTAATGTAAATTTTTCAGTTCTTTATTCTTATTTAATAATAATTTCACAACTATCTCAACCTTTCCGTTCAAAGATTTCTTAAAATGTTAAGTATCGAAGCTCGTTGTATCGATATGGTTATTATTATTATCTTATTTTAATTTGAAATAATTATTACGATTTTACATTAATTACTTTTAAATATAAAATTTCTGTTGTTTTTTTTTTACCATTTTTAACGCTGTTAAATATATATTTTCGATGGCACCGTTGACATCGATGAGACCACTATCGATGCTCGTCCGTCGATAGCTGGGTTGGCAAACGATACTACTTACTGAACAGTAGTGTTATTAATTGCAAGAGCTTTTTTGTGCAGTCCGGCAGCCTTGGCACAATTTAAATTAAATTTTAACAGTTATTACTTATTAAGCTCAAGATTTTTCTGAATGTAACACAACATCAATTATTTTAGATTTGACTTAAATAATCAATTTAATAAATGTTGGGTTGTCAAGATATTAATTTATTAAAAAAAATTGATTTCTTCCTCACTTCATAAATGTTCGATTATTTTGTGATTAGGCAAATTCAAGAACTTATGAAGTGCACCATATAAACAAGGTAATTGACTGTTGTCAATCAACACTTGTAATTCTACACCTAATAACATTAGGGGTAATAAATATGCAATTCCTTAATGTATCCTGCCAAGAGAAACAAATATAGAGACAAGGTACATAAGTGGATTAAGAAGACTAATACAGATTTGACTTAAAATACACAGACAGTTTCATATTTTAGATTTTAACTTCTAGTACTAATAATCCTTAAGATTGGACAGAAGGGCACAAAGCTTATGTTCTATTCATGTTCATCGCTTTAAACAAGGGTAAATTTGCAATACGCTACGTACATACAAATTACATTCATTTGCCATAGTTTATTACACTCTTTAATAATGGGAGAGAAAAAAAAGCAATTGAGAGCAATGGCTGCGAGTGCCGGTGACGAGCCTCCTACACACACTCACACAGTTTCGTGCATGTATACATACATATTGTACTCGTAGTAGGCAGTGTTATACAAACCACTTTATACCCGCTTTCGTATAACAGTTGCTGGCGCTGCCAAGTGCTGCTGCCGCTGCTGCTGCGTCGGCGCTCGAAAAGGACAAACTCAAGGGCAATCCATTGTTCATGCCAAGCAAAGGCGCGTCAGGAGAGCGGCAAATGACAGAATGTTATAAATTAAAACACGAGTTTTCATCAATGTGATTGCACACAGCCAGTGTTGGTTAATATACATATATACAAGTACATACATATGTATGTATGTATTCATAACATAAGTGCTAATATTACTCGATAATGATTACACAATCGACATCTAACGTCATTGCGCCACCCAGTTGTGTCCCTTCCAAGCTCACATACATATGTACATACATACATAAATGGAGAGTTTGACATTTGCGCTCTGCCTACGCTGCCAAGCCGCCTACACACAAGCCGACACATGCTCTTCCTGCTCTCGCCACGTTGTCATTTGCTCTCTCTTGACTCTGTATGTCTGCTGTTTTTGTAGTCTCTTTTGTGATTACAGTCACGCTGCTTAATAATTCATCACCTTTGCTTGGCTTTTTGTTCTTCTTGTTTTTTTTTTTCGGCTCAGTTGCTGCTGTTGCATTTATGGGGATCTATTGCACAGTTAATAACAGAACAAAAACGTTACGGTAAAAGCTTTGCGACTTTATCATTTTTTAGTTATGGCACAGCGCTTTACACTTTAAACTATTTGGCCAATTAAAGGTATGCATTCGTAGTGTAAATCACTTTTTAAAAATTGCCAAAATATCCAACTAAATCTATGCAATCATTTGCAACGAATGGAGATCAAAACAAATGAATGTCTAAGAAAATTGATAAATCAGCAAATGCATTAATTTACTAACATACATAGATTGATAATCGTTAGTTTTTATGTTTCAATTTTTGAATTGATGACTACGCCTTGGTAATGAGAATGAGACTAATCACGGTTATTTTCTTTGCATAACTGCAGCAACAGAGTGTCACAGCATACAGAATTCTAACAGGATGCATGCATAGCAAAAAGTTCTGCTTGCTATGAATTATCTTATTGCAGATGCCAAAATTGCAATTCGACAAGTGATCAAATGTGGACTCCATTGGCTTGGTGGATAGCGTTCACAGGTCCTGCGGTCGCGGACATCGGTTCGAGCCCACTTTCTTTTGTATAAGTTATTTTGATCTTAAATATAATTTGAACTATTTTTATTCTTTTAATTTCGTTCTATTCAAACATAGGCACAATGTATCGCATGGAACAGTAGCCCTTTCTACTTGTATTATGTGTTCCACTTGTATGTGTGTGTATGCACGTGTTGCCTGTGAGCTGATTCCCAAAAGGCGTTTATTTGGTTTTATTTGTAAAATTTTCCACTGCGCACGCACTGAAAGCGGAACCACATCTAGCGGGTCTCGTAGGCTGCTGCTGCTGTTTCGTCATCCGCCTCAACGGATTCGAGGTTGCCCCCGTTCGGGTCAGAGCTGCCAGATTCGCTTTTTCCCGTCAAATGTGGCTCTTTTTTTTAAAAGCCATTTCCTAGAAAAGTTTGCAAACAGCGGGCAGCGGGAATTCTGTCTTTTTTTATTAAATGGCTATTAAAGACATTATTTCCTTATTGGAAGGCATTAAAAAAAATACAATTCAATGCCAAGTCAATCTTGTAAAGACAAAGCTGCGATATAAACTACACTTGAGTACACTTAACAGTGTACTTTAGCGGTGGGCACGCAAAGGCTCCGGGAGCCAGCGGCTGCTAACGAATTCAGATTTCGTGCCCACCGCTGGTGTACTTTATAGAAGGTAATAGGATTAATTGTTTGCTATTTACAATGAAAACAATATATCTTATTATGAATTTACAGATATGGCTTGCGTAGTCTCGAAAAGTGCTGCTACACATATAAATTCCTGCGGATCATAGGAACAGGATTATCATGTGATAATGAAAATCTGGAGCATAACAGAGCTGCTGCTGCTCAAATTGTTCAGTTTCTTTCTGACCAACTGATTTTGTGAGCTCACTCTTCCCCTCTCCGTAGTAAATACAGGAATTAATAATTTGAAAAACTAGCTTTTTTATGGCTTTTTTTGAATTAAACAAAAACAGCTTTTTTCAAACAAAAATTGGCAACACTGGTTCATGTTGGTGTTGCTCCTAAGAACTGGGCTAAGTTGGGGGCAAGTTGCTATTGATTGTGCACGGCATCATTAGGTTTACCTGCTATCATTACAACTACAGTGACAACTCGATAGCATGCATAATCGCAGTTCTATCAAAAAGGTCTTAGATATTTGGAAAATGACTAAAAAACTTGATACCACTTTTTGTGTTCACTGTGAATTGCCAATTTTTTAAGACTTGACATAGAATTCATTAGAAATTGAATAGCCAAAAGTGCTTGATTTTTGCAATTTACCCGATTTACCGATTTTTGACTTCTCATCCAGCCCCCAACAGTGCCACTTACTGATAAACGATAAGCGACGCGTCCGGGACTCTTGAACATATGCCAATTTGGGCAATCAGTCAACTTGTACTTATGTATGTATATATGTATGTATATATTCGTTTGTCTATCGATCGAACAATCGTCAAGTGGTCTATAAATACATATACAATATAGCATGTACATTTGTACAATATTCAAGTATTTTATACATATGGAGCCCCCTCCCCGATACAGATCTAGGTGTATTTTATTTTTGTGTATTATTTACCCCATTGAGAAGTACGCACATCAACCTCCGTATTATCATTATCGTCATTATCAATGTGAATGAAAAACATGAATTAATGTGCACTGGCATCACCTCAAAAAATCTGTGTCCGTTACCGTCCTTATCAATATTTCATGGCAGGCGAACACTCGGCATTTTCACTTTTACTTTCGGTTACTACAAGGCAATTGATTGCTTGTCGATTGCATCAAATTAAATCCAAACAAATTGCGTTTACTTTCATTGACCTGGGCATGTAAATATTTACATCTGATCCTTATCAATGCATGCTAATTATTAAATAGATTACAGAAAATACTATTTTTATTAGTTACTCATCACTTTCCACTAGGTTTTAAGTGCATAGACCTTACAATTTACTAAAATAATCTAATCTTACTTGTTACTATTTATTAATCGTCACTCTTTAGTTTTGTGTGCTTACTTACAACAACATCCTGTAATTATTACAATCTACTCAATTTTTTAGTTGCAATAGAAACTAGAGCTTACTCGTTACATCTCAATACAATTTATCTTTTGTATCTTTTCTTATGTTACTTCATAAAATGCTACTCGTAACAATATTTGTTACCAGCCTTTAATCATTGGACAGTACAGTTTTTAATAGTTACTAGCTTAGTACTCACTCTTTACTCACTATGACTAGTTCTTACTATTATTATGGGATTAACTCGCTACTCGTTATTCGCCTCTCGTTACTTGTGACTCACTTGGACATTATCCAGAACCTAGAAACTTCAAGTGTACTAGCATTTCAGCTGGGAATAGTTCCTATTACGACTTCGTTGATGTGTTATGCTATTTTTTCGCCTATCTCGAATTCGCGGTAATATTTTTAATTACCAAGAACACTCGACAGGGACCCACTTGACCCACCCCGCCGGCACCACCAGCACCACCAGCACCATCAGCACCACCCATGAATTAATCGGAAGACTCATTATAAAATTCGCATAGCATTCCTTGATCGCATTGTCTATATGGCCACCTATAAATATGTTTATTGTGTATAATCATAAACAAGATTGCGCTTCGAGCTGTTTATGTCTACATGTGTTTATACAAATGTAGGTGTGAATATGCGACTGAGATTGTGAATAAGTGTGGGGGCTGGGGCGGTAGACGTGTCGTATACTTAACGTTGCTTGTCGTGCCTTTTGACCGCTGACAACAGTCCCATCTGATTTGTAGTCCGACGCGATCTTATCAAACCGAAACTGAAATTGAATAAGAATAAAAAAAATCACCGAGTTCCCTGAGCCGCTAAACTCTCGTGCTGCTTTTCTCGGATTGTCTGTGGCCATCGACACACACACATCGACAATTAGGTACATGTGGTTGTGTTTTCAGTAGGCCGCGTCATGATCATGAACTTTGCCTTTGTGTATTACGAGTGCGAGTACGAGTACGAGTACGAGTGCGAGTATAGGTATATATTGCGCAGTTTCATTGCAAAATTGCCACTCAAGCAATCAACCTCAACTGGGTATTGCATTCCCAAAGAGTCAGCGAGACGTAACCGAACCCACCTACAAGGTGGATATTAGTCATACAAACACAAGTTCTTAGAATTCCAATTCTAGGCCCTGTAATTCCATTCAAAATTACTATCACTTAGTTATTGTAATCCATGCTTTTTATGTTTATTGTATCCTTTTATTCATTCTCATTTATTTGTTATATCGCTTATACAATTTATTAATTACAACATATTGCTGCCAATTTGTCCTTTTGCTGATACTTTTGCCCTTTTTAAAACTACGATTTCTCGAAAAATTTTAATCGTCTCCTATCCGGAAAAAATTTACTTTTTTAAATCATTTTTTTACTTTATTCTTTATTCATCCTTTATTTTATTGTTCCAAATCGATCATCAAATATATCAAATGCAACTATATACTTCATCTAATATATTCATTTTCGGATCGGCAAAAAACTTTGAAATTAAAAAAAAAATTTATGAATTTGGAAAATATTTTACTGGCCAACAAAGAGCTAATTCTTTCAATATTATTTTTAAAGCTACGATTTTATTATATGAATTATTTTTATATGTATTAATAAGAAAACGTTGTATGTCCAGATTTTTTGTTCTTTTAAAAAAAAATCTGTCCGTTTTCTGTCTTTTTTTTTTTGGTCTGACCGGCCTTTTTTCGTGTAGTGTAGTTGGCAACACCAAAATACACAAAGATCAGATCAGAGGTTGCAACAATCATTAATTTTATTAATTGATTGAAATTTAATAATACTCTAATAAAATAATAACAACCAAGGTTTTTAGTTCTTTGATAATATTTCATTTTCAAGACGTATTGTTTAGAAAATGCGAAGAGAGCTAATAATTCTTAAAATATAAGAAAGCAAGAAGATTGTAATGTTTTTTTTTTTAGTTTCCTTATTGAATGAAAATGAAAAGAATTGTTGTCTTTTGAAGACTAAATACAAGTATTATTTTTCAGTGTATCGATTTAAATATCCGATATGGAATTGCGTACTAACGATCACTCTTCAATGATTATTGCATTAAAAAAAAAAACTAATAAATAAAAAAAAATAATAGAAATAAAACTAATATAAATTTCATATTTCATAAAAAGATCTTATAAAATGTAGAGTTGGTTTTCCAGAATTTGCAACTTTGTTGGATTTTCCTGCTACTTCCATTTTTAAATAAATATTAATTAATCTGAGAATACCGTAAGCGGAAGAATCGATTTCCACGACTTAATTGTATCTGTAGGAATTCCTAATAAAGTTGTTAAAGATACATATTTATAGTTAATGGGAATTACTTTGTGGGAAGTTGCATAATATTCCTGTCAGCATTGAAATCTCTCTGTCGCACATACATATGTATTTACATAAGCTGAACTTGAAATTACAGGCAATTATCGTAGTTATTGTCTCTCTATCTTTCTCTTTTGCTCTTTGTCTCTCCCGCTCGCCCGTTGCTCTTTGAACCCAACTGTCTGAAATGAGTGCAGTTTCCACTGCAATCGTAGACAATAAATACGAATAACAATAACAATACGAATAGTTGCGAAATGACAAACCCAAAACAATTTCGCTGAATGAACCGACTGACAACTGTTTATAAACAACGATAATACATACACAAATACACACATACACTGTATTTACATAAATACATACATGCTTATGGCCAAGTCAAAGTACTTGGAGCGGTCATATTAGACTATTAAATGACCTCCACTTCACTCGTTACTCTCGCTGTGTGGATCTAAATGTAGAGCGAGGTTAATTTTGGGCAGCTTAGGCCAAGTTCCAATTCCGATTTTGTGCAGACTAGGTTAAAGTTTAGTTTAGGGTCAGGTGAGTTATCCTAAGGCTCACATTAAAAATATTTAAAAAATATTTACTTAAGTCAATTTATGTTTAAACTTAATAAATATTCGAGGGATAGTACTTATGTATCTTGAATTTGACTTTTCTATCGTATACATAAATATTGCTTATTTATTAATAATATTATCTTACTCATTTCTTAAAGTTTTAAATTAAATTAGAATTCGTTGTGGTTATAAGCTGATTGGATAAGATTAAGTTAGGTAAAAATTAGGCTCAGACTTAAGTGAAGTTCAAGTGAATTCAGTTTTAGTTTGGTTTATATTTGAATTCAAAATAAGATAAAAATGAGGTTGAATTTAGGATAGCCACAGATTTAGAATGTTCGTAATCCACTTGTACACATATAAATTTAAAGTACCTTAATAGTTTATTTAGTTTTAAGCTACTTGAATAAAATGAAAAGCCTCTTATTTGTATATTACTGAGGTGTAGAAATATGTGCAATAATTTCATACAAGTTGTGATAGTTTCACTTGCAGGATTTTAGCCAAGACTTGAGCTCAGATTTAACCAAAAGTGAACAGTACCCATAAGTAATCGAATCAGTAACAAAACTAATGTGCCTGAATGTGGTGCAACTGGTCATACGTACGAGAAATGCAGAAACGTGATCTATTCCATGTGTATTCCATTCTCAGTGGCACTTTTCGTGGTTATCGGCCAAATGAGCTTGTTGTTTATTATTGCGACGACGTCTGTCATTGTTTTGTTTTGTCTTGTTTGGGCTGTTTGTTATTGTTATTATGGCTATTTGCGTTCTTTGATTTATAGACGAAAGGTTTATGCATACATTTTATTTATGCCTCAAAATAATCTACGGCAATTTGCGGTTTTTTTTATCTGTATCTTGTGTTAGATCACATTTCAAACGATTAAAGTGGATATTCCCCCTTGGGGAACTACAGATAAAATCGTATGATATCTACACCCACTCGCATATGTCTGCGTACACCCTTTTTTTTAATTTAACAGATATGTAAGTCAAGTCTTCACAGTAAAACAATATTTTTGGTAAGGTCGTTTAAATTCCGTTTGAATGATACAAAACTTTCCTTCACCCATTAAGTACCCTTTGAATATTTTTAATTTTTGTAAAAGTCTACTTTTTCAACTTTTTTTCTCGATTCTTTACAAAAAATATTTTGATGCAAAATAATTCTTAAAACAATTCTAAGAGTAACAGCAAAATTGCTGACAAGACACTTTTTGTGTGAAAAGTAGGAAAAAGGGGTTAAAATAGTCATTTTTAGGATTTTTAAAATATTATAAAAAGTACTACCAAAATATTTTGTATCATTCAAACGGAATTTAAACGACCTTTTCAAATACATTTTGTCTTACATAGCTGTTAAAGTAAAAAAAAGGGTGTACGTAGACATATGCGAGTGGGTATATATCTGGGTCTGGGTCTCACTATGGGATAAAAAAGCCAAATTTTTGGCATAAACATTAATTATAAAGATAGATGTTAAAAAATTTTAAATAGAATATTTATATAGTAAACTTGAGACTTGAAATGTGGCATGAATATTAGTTAGTCCAAAGTAAAATTTATAAATTTTTTTGTGTTTTAACTGAACCTTGCCTTCACCGCCCATCCTTCACAGAATCTAGGAAAAATATTATTTTTTTTTCCGACACTGTTTTTTATTAATAGAGCAACTCGCAATATGCTGACTTTGTTCGAGCTATTAAACTTTTAAAAATAAATAATATTTATTCAATCTTCTGTATTCAGATTTAGAAAATCAAAACTATTTTTAAAATACTGTTCAACAAAAAAATAGCATTGAACTTATGCCAAGATATCAGACTTTTTCCCATAGTGGGTCTGTTCTTTTTATTATATGATAAGATGTGTGTATTTTTTAAGTTAAGTTTTGTGTAAGTGGTCAGTTGTATGTTTCGGGGCTTCACAAGCGACGTAAATTGATTCAAGTGTTCAAGCTGATATAATAAAATTGTATGCCATGCATTTCTCTATGCCAGATCTTTAAAACAGCTGCCATTAATTGAAAGAATTTCGACCGACTCGACACTTCGGTTCGGAGGTAGTTGAAGGCGGTTTTCTCCGCTCTCGAGACTGTGACGCTGCTTCCATTCAATTGTTTTGTATTGGTAGCCAACCAATTGACTTGTTAAACGATTAAATGTGAATGACATTCAACTTCATTCATCATAATCAGCATCTATTTGTGTTCTATATATATTGTATATATATACATATTTTTTTAGATTGTTTTTGTTATGGCCATGATCTTGTAAGATCTTGAGACAACAACTTTGGGCTAATGTCGATAGGTTATCGGTTTCCGGCTATTGAACCCCGAAGTTCATTCATTCGACCTCGTTATAAGATTTTAAATAACCATAACATAACAAATGAATAACCTTCTAACAATTTTTAATAATTAGCTTACTTTGAATTTCGTTTAAAGGTCATTAAACATGTGTTTTTAGAGCTTATATTGCAGGTTCTAAAATATTCGACAGAAACTAATTTGTAGATCCTAACGGAATAGATTGTAGAACTCGTATTATAGTAATTTTACTCGTATCATCACATGATTTTTCCGTATAATGACATTAAAAATTACTCGAACGAGTTTTCTCTGTACTTGTAAGCTTAAAGACCATATATTAGTCAGTTAACAAAAATATCTTTTTATACAAATTTAATAAAATCAGTCAAGAGATGTTTAGTTTCAAATCACAGAACAATAGTTTTTACAGATAAATAAGAATTTTAATAATAAAACTTTTTCTTATTGTTTTGAGATAGAAAAATGCATCTTTCTTTAGAGCATTTTCTCGTCGGCGTATCTTGAATTATTGTCCTATTTTTTCAGCTTGACGCTTGACGAATTTTCCCGTTTCACAGTTAATTGCGGAAAATAATTGAAATGTGGTTAAAATAAGATAAAAACACAAAGCAAGCTCGTTAACAGAGTCTGCAATATTTTTATTTATTTTTTTTTTAATTATAAGCACAACACGCTAACGCCGCAGTTGGCAGAGGCAGCGACGGCGACGGCGACAGAGCAGCGCCTCCATTAAACATTAAAAACAGCTCACAATCTAATTTGACAATAAAAATGTTTCCATCATATTAAAAACCAAACAAAACAAAAAGGCACAACAATTTATTTGCAGTTGTGTGTAATAAAATAATAACGGCAATCATTCAAAGAAATCAACAACAACAACAACAAAAAAGCGTCGCAGCTTTGAACTGTTATTGCTGTTAATACCCTGTAGAGGTTGAAAACTTGACTACAGGGTATCTTAGATCGTCGGTAAGATAAAATCAATTTTTATAAATTTTATATTCCGTTTTTGCCTTTATTTAAAATACCTTTTGATCCGATTTTAATTCATAAACATAAAAGTTTTTAGATACCTTTTCAGTTCACATGAATTTGCGTTTGATTCTCGCATGCTAAATCACATGGTATTGTCAAGTCGTGATTTCGATGAGTTTATTTTTTTGCTTTGTTTTTGGCAAGCAGCTGCGACCCAGTGATCAATTTGAAGCCGCTTAATTGTTTTATTGTCTGTCTGCATGATTGTCTGTCTGTAATTAGTAGCTCCTAACTTTTCTCTTTTTGTCATGCACCAATTATAAAAATTTTTAACTTTTGCTCCATTCAAACGCAGATCTTTCTCCGAACCCATTTCCTTAGATTCAAGTAGTTATGTAAGTAATTTATAACAACAATCAGTATTCACAAAATCAGGAATGGTTATCGACAAGAGTCCGACTATAAGATACACTTTACATATATTTTGGCATTGAGTTGTTTAAAAACTTAAAACAGCCTTTAACAGCTTTGAACTTATCCAATTTTGTTGGAAATCAGTAGAAAACGAAATAAAAATAATAGAAATGATTAGTTACCAAGAAGAGATATGTATGTACATATCTTTAAATCTGTGGGTGTTTTGAATTTTCGCGATTTGCAGAAACGGATGTGACAAAAATTTAAAACAATAGTGTGTGTAAATATATTTATTTTTTATTTTTATTTGTAAGCAATTTTAATTATTCGACAGTTACTAAGAATTTTAATAAAAATAATATGAATAAAAAAATAAAAAAAACAAGGAAAAGTACAGACCAACTTCTCTAACTCGAATCACCATTATCCAAAGATAAGCTTCGAGCTTATGAGATATTCGACTTATAGAGTGCTTTTTTTAATATTATTAATTTTACTGCCACTGATTTAACGAGCTCGAGTTAGAGAGAAATTCGGTTTATAGAAGTTCGAGTTATGGAAGTTCAACTGTAAAATATTTATTTGGTCGAAACAATTGCTTGACAAACTGTACAAATATTTTATCTACTTTATATGTAAAGTACAAAAAGCCATTTGATTGCTAAAGAAGTGCTACTGGAAATTTGCGATAAGAATTGTTATCGACCATATTAATTGGCCAATGTTTGCATTAGCTATATTTAAAGAGTTCAGCTGTATTAATTGCTAGTACGGTCTCTATATAGAGATTATTCAATCAATGCGTTCACGTGTGCTGACGTCATTAAAGTTGCAGTTCAGTTGGATCGTACATTTACATTTACATACATTTGTACATACCTTATTCCAGACAATGCAAATTAATTTTTCGCTGCCCTAAAATGGAATTAGTTTTCTTGAAGAACTTTTTTAAAAAAAAATCCAATACGGAAACCATTTTTTCAGAATATTGATAAATTAAGATTCAAATAAAGAAATACGTATGTATACGTCAAATATAGTAAAAATAAAAATTTGATCAATAATTTAAAACATATATGGGAAATTTTAGAGAAAAATCCATATTCATAAAAAGAATAAAATTTGAAGAACAAATTCTTGGTAAAGACTAGGTGAAAATCTTGTCACGTTCTTGATGTCGCGTTACAAATTACTTATAACACTTGAAAAATAAATAAACTAATAGTAACGTATAAAAATTATTTCTAAAATACTACATTATTTTATTTTGGTTTAGGAGTATTTTCTTCCAAATTACTCGCCACATTTCTCAGACTTTCGCATTTGTCAAGATGAAGTCAAACATGAGTTCTATTTTTCGTCGCGTTCGCAATGCATTGTTTTCTGAAAATAATTTAAAAACGACATGTTTTTTATAATAAAAATAGTGTTGATAAAGTCCAGAAAACATTTTTGATAGTGTCAACTTTTGCCTATTTTTGTTTTTTTTTCATTTAAAACGTACAAAAATCGCGTTCTCGATCCTGGAAATACCCATATGTAGGTCAACATAAGTTAGATTCACTATGTGTACAGTACAAATGTACTTCGTCACTAGCGTGGTCTGTCATTCAATTCACAGTGAGGGAACATACATTCTCACTATGCAAATTCTCCACTGGGCACACGAAACTCATTTCCGTCTTCGTCTTTGTTTTGGCCTCTCTACCTACATCTGTATGTATGTACAGTATGCAAGTATGTATGTATGTTTGTACATATGTATTTAGGTATTTATTTGTCTATCCGCTTTTGCGACATTTTAGTTTGGTTGCAACAGGTGAAAAACATTTGAAACTGTTTAGTCGTATTGAAAACAAGTTTTCCGATCTCGCTATGCACTTGTTCACATTTATATATATATATATATATATATATATATATATATATATATATATATATATATATGAATGTGTTTACAAACATTTATACACTTGTATGTTCAAGTAAACTAATTGCTAATAGTTTGGCCAGTTGTTGTTGTTGTTGTTTTTATTGTGGCTATTGCAATTTGCGTTGTCTGCGTCGCGTGATTGAGCAACAGTAACAACAACAACACGAACAACAACAACAACTACTCACTTTCTATACGATCAGTTGGGATCTTGTTCTTGTTGTTGTTCTTGTTGGCACTCACATGATTCGTTTGCGTTGTTACACTTTCAAACAAATTGCATTTAGCATCCGTGTTGCCAACTCTTTGGCGGCCTAACAATCTGTATCAACATTTCAAAAAAGCTAGAAATAGCTAGACTTTATCATAGCATTTGGGTTGTTTTAATACCCTGCGTTTAGTAAAAATAGGAGCACTGGGTACAATGGTTACTACAAATATATGTATCAGGCGAACGGTGGAGCAGACAGCAAATTAAACATTGTGTATTATTATTTTTATCAGGGATTAAAACCCTAACCGAAACCGCAACCTTTAACCGATAAAAACCGATTGAAATTTAAAACCGTAACTGAAACCGTAACCGAAAAACAAAATTTTCATTTGACCGAAACCTTAAAACCGAAACTCTTTAAACCGAAAAAAAACCGTTTAGTAACCGTTTCATTTATAAGGGTTAAATTCGGGTTTTCATACAACAATAAAAAATTGAAAAGGCAAGTTAAAAATTATTTAAAAGGAAAAGTTTCCAACTGTTTCGATTTTTTCCGACTCATAAGTCTTGTTTGCGATCTCTGATATTTTGTTATAAGTTTTGTATTTTATTTTTGATTTTCATTTTTATTCTTAATTTTAAATTTAATTTTCTTATGTTTAATTGTTATTTGTGATATTCACGATAGAATTTTTATAGCACTGAGTAAGCGCAAATAAAATAAATTTCTTAAATGAATTACATATATTTTTGCAAAGAAAGTTTTTCTTTTATGAACCGAAACCATACCGTCTTTTTAGTCTTTTTTAGTTTTTCTTCGATATTCAAAAAAAAAAAAAAATTAAAAGAAATACTTCTAATGGAAGCAACATTTCACTAGAATTGAAAAGTATGTAACATACTTATATTTTGGCATGTTTCCTGTAGTTTTGTAGAAAGTATAATAAAGCCAGCAAGCTATCTGACGAAAAAATACCTGAGTTGGCAACACTGTTTAGCATTTGCATAACCAGCACTCAAGTAAAGGTAAGCAATGCAGGAGAGCATCTGAGGAGGGAGAGAGAGAGAGAGAGAGCAAAAGAGCAGACACTGAAGAGAGTAATAAAAATGCAATCTGCAAGCTGCAGTGTTGTCAGAATTTCAAGGGGTAACATAGCTAATTAGATCTTCAAAGTTGATTAGAAGTCGCTAAATATCTGATACCTTTTTTAAATTTTGCATAAGATGTGATGATTTAAATTAAGCAACTAAGTACGCAATAATTTGGACCTTTAACAAATCATTAATGTTAAAAAACTGACACCATTTTAATGCGCGTTAGCTAAAAAATAAGCATAAGGGTATATTGTGTTCGTTGAAATGTATTTAAAAGAGATAACCGTTGAAAAATTTTGAAAAAATTTGATATCTTTATTAGAAACTAAGACATAAAATATTTGCTTGGATGTAGATTTAAGAGTGTCCAGATTATGATCATCCACAGATAAACAAATATTTAACAAAATAAACACTGTCTTTAATCAGACTACAGAGAGCACCACTAGCTACAGTGAGTGGGCGTGTCTGTCACTTTTCGCAAAACCCACTCAAAATCTCAAAATTAAACTCTCAATTCGCGTGTTCTCTTCGTTCTGCGTTTTACATTTGGATTGTCAATTGCGTATTTTGTTTTCATTCTATGCTCACTAAATGAAAATAAAAGATGCCCGAGCAAAATAACGATAGTGGTCTTTAAATTTAGATATTTATTTATAATTATTTGTATATTTTTTTTTACAGCCAAACAACACACAAAGCATATTTGCTAAATTGCCGCTAAATTAACTCAAGATCACAAACAAAAAAAAAAAAAAATAGAAAATTTCGAATAAGTAAAACAAACAGCAACAAAATAACAAATTGTCAAATTGTCATACTATTGTACATACACTAGACGGCATATTTATTTTGACTGCATTTAATGTTAAATCTACTTATAATTTGAACCTACTTCATGTACATTTTGTCGTCAATGGAAAGGTCGTTAAAATTCCGTTTGAATGACACAAAAATTTCCTTAACCCATTAAGTACCCATTGAAAATTTAAAATTTGTATAAAAGTCTACTTTTGAAACTTTTTTCCTCGGGCTTAAACCAAAAATGTTTTGATGCAAAAACAATCTTTAAACAGTTCTAGAAGTGACTGAAAATAAAAATATTTTTTATATTTTTTTGAAAACTGACAAAAAGGCACCCTTTTTAATAAAAGTTGGAAAAAGTGGTTGAAGTAGTAATTTTTTGCAGCTTTCAAAAAATTATGAAATAAATACTAGCAAAGTGATTTTTAAAAACATTTTTTTTTTTCAAATAGAAGAAAAGAAATACAAGAATTTAAAATTTTCAATGAGTACTTAATGGATTAAGGAAAGTTTTGCAACATTCAAAAGGAATTGAAACATTTCCATTGATGCCAAAATGTATATGAATTAGGTTCAAATTATGAGTAGATTTAACTTTAAATGTATAATTTGCAAAATATAATTTGCAAAATATATATAAGATGGGGTTGAGATATTCAAGTATTATAGATTAGCTGACATTATGGATTTAGTTTATTGAGGGTATCTTCCATGACTGTTGACAACACAAATGTGATAAAGCTTTATTATAAATAAATAAAATTTTTTTTTTGGTTAGAGATTATTATTATAATTTGATTATTTAGTCTTCCAGCGCTTCAAGCAGAATGCATGACTTGCATATTTTAGCAAAATTCAAGTGAAAGTGAAAATCAGAACACAGCAATCAATAAAATATATAGAAAATTAATCAATTAAAGTTCATTTCTGACCTACTAAAATTTCAATTGGTAATGTAATCAGAAAAAAGGCGTTTTCAATTTCTGGAATTATTCCATTTGCGTTGGTTCTAATGTTTATTGAGTATACGCCGCGTATCACATGCTGACTTCTACTTGCTCTGGTTGGCTCTGATGAAATATTGGATGAATAATAATACCCACTCGGTATAAAGACGGGTCACAAGTTTCGCCCGCAAAGCGAAACTGCATTCGCGTCGTAGTATTGTAATTTGCATTTGAATTTAGTTTTTATTGCGTTTGATATTAAAATGAAACGTGAGCTGTGCATTTCTGTATCTGTGAGTCTATATGCATACATTACACTTAGTCAAGTAACTATTTTGCCAAAACAAAGAAACATATATTCATTAGCATAGAATTTGTATTTTTAAATTTTATTTATTTATTTTTTTTTTTTTTTGTTAAAATACTTACTTTAAAAACTGTATGTGAACATTTATGTGCATTCATATGAATATTTCCAATCCAGAAGCGAAGCAGTTTCTTGTTCTAGTCTGGGGAATTTACATGTGGCTGGCAATTCTAAAAACAACTTTCGCGGAACTTGCGAAAGTTCCCAGCTCAGTTTGCCCCTTTCCACGCACCCCTCTCCCTTCCACTATAAGCGCAGACTTGTGGCAAAATCAACAACGATGGAGAACAAATCAAACAACAATAAATCAATCTATGTGAACACTGTCTCAAAATGTGTGTGGCTGGGTTCGTTGTATTGACATCATGCATGAGCTGCAACTGCATCACCACAGCACCATCGCACTATCACATATCCACATATCCACAGTCCCACATTTCTCGTCTCGATCGTTAACTGCAATTCAAATGCGTCAAACGTTACGTACTGAATCATTGTCAATTTTCAATTAAGTTGGACCATGAAATGGGCTCGGACATTTTCGATTGAATAGCTACAGTTACTGTCATTGTTGTTATTATTATTATTATTATTTGTTTGTGTCTAAATTAATAAACAAATATAAATAAAGCAGACGTTTTTTTTTTTTTGTTGCTACTATTATTGTCATAGGTTTTCAATTGAAAATGTCAATTCCAATTCCAATTCCGATTTTGGAAATAGATTGTTCCGATCTCCAGATCCCCATGTTGCATCATGAGTTTTCAGTTAGTTTACACTCCCGTCCCAAATGAAATTGAAACTCTTTTAATTTGCTTTGGTTTTTTGTGGGGTTTTTCTTATTGTTTCGTATTTTTTGCATTTTTTGTATCTTTTATATTTTCAGTTTTCATTCGAAATCAGTTTAAATAGTTTGATCTGTTTTCCTTATTAGTATATATATATTTTTTTTGTTTTTTGTTATTTCTTTCAGCTGTTTTTAAATGATGCTTAGCTTGAACATTCAGCTGCATTCAGTTTTGGGTCTGATCCCGACCACATCATCGTCTTGGTTGTACTCGTACTTTTAGTCAGATGGTCATTTTATTTACTTGTATTGATAACTAAGGAATTTATCCATTGCTAGATTTATTTCACATTTTCATGACAAAATAGAATCATTAGTTTTTCTCAAGTTCATTTCTTGTTAGAATTTCAATTATTCATGTTTTGTTTTTTATTTTTGACATTTTTATCGCTTTGCTTGGCTAAATTTTATTAAAAATACATGACAAAAAAAATTTGGATATATTCTTTGATTTTCTTTATTTTATTTTCCTTAAATTATTTTCAACAAGCAATGCGTCGCCTGCGCGCAGTTGCTAAAGATTTACCTTAAAAACCGAAAGAAGTGTGTTAATTAACCAAATAGAATTAACTGAAAAAAAAAAAACAATAGATATACTGAAAGTAAGGCAAGAATTAAGTACGCTTGCAGCTAGCAGGAGAAAAAATTATGCAATTTTCTTAATATTTTATTTGCTGTGTTTTCTCTTTTTTTCATCATTTTTTTTAGTGTGTTTGTATTTTGTTTTCGTAAACATATATGTATATGTATAAGGTTGTCTCGTATATTTAGGACTCTCTTTTTTAATAACATTTAAAAACTACATAATAATTAAGCACTAAACTAGGCATTTAACTCACTTGTGCATTATACATAAATATATATATGTATATGTACATACATACATATATAGAAACAATATAAAACAATTGTTTAGCTGCTTAAACGTTAGTAACAAACAAAAAAAAAATATATATATATAAACAGAAACAATTACAGAGAGAGTGAGAAATAAATGTATAGATTTAGATTATGATTATAATCAATATAGTGGCTAATAAGCTGTAAACTATCATGTATCGCTTCACAAATGATGTATGTATATTTTTATACTATAAACATTTACAATTACAACAAAATACACATTCTGTATTTGTTGTTGTTATTCTCTGTGTCTTTGTGTTTTAGTATTTAAATTATTTTTAATTTTAGTATATCTTTCTTGCTTTACATTTTTAGTAGTTTTGTTTAAATTTCATTAACAATGTGTCTTGTTGTCCCGTTTTAGGATAACGATGATGATGCTTTTAGCACAGTATAACGCTTTTTGGCGTTCCTCTTTTCTGCTTTCTCTGTCTCTGTTTCTCTTATGCGGGCATACCAATTCGTAATCGAAAAATTCGTTTAACTTTTTTGCTCTCTCATATTTTTAATAACAAATTGCATGTGTCAGTGTTTCAGTGTTAAAAATATATGTAAATTTTAACAATAGTTTGTTGATTGCTTATAACAAAATCGAGAATCGATTATTTAACCATTTAACTGAAGCGCATGCAAATAATTTATTTAATTTAAGTATAGAGCAAATGTAACAGAAAGTGAAAGGAAAACAGAAAACACGAGATTAGAACAAACAATTGCTGAAGCATACATATTCCATTAAATGTTGTTTTGTGTTTTTTTCTTTCTTATTAAGTTTATTTTTGTTTTATCTAAAACTTGCCTAATTTAAATACTAATAAGAAGCACGCTGCGTGGGCGCCACCTGGCGGTGGGTGGAGGATGTCGGCCGCAGCGGCCACAAAGGAAACTAAATCATTTTTGTTTAATGTCGCGTTATGAATTTGCATTCGAATTCGAGTTCGAATGAATTTCGAAGTCAATTGATTGGGCTGATTTGTTTGTTTGTTTACTTAGCAACTGCGACGCTCTGATGCCGAATCGATTTCGATTACAGTGACGATAACGATAACGATAACGTTAACAATCGTTTACTTGCTATTGACCAAATCCTCTCGACAGGCAACGGCTGCAACAAGCGCCGCTCCACGTCCGGATCCATCCTCGGAGAGCATCAGATCGAACGTGATGCCGGGCTTGATCAGCTGCGTGATCTTCTCGACCATCAGATTGTGGAACTTGGGATGGAATCGATAGACGCTGCCATCGACGCCGACCGTCACATGTGGCTCGTCCATCTTGTTGATCAGCGTGGCGATTCCCGCCGACACCAGATGTGCCGCCCGCTTCGAGACGCACTCACAGATGTAGCGGACATTGGCGCAATCGCCATCGGTGGCATTGGACAGACCGAGCTCCTCCAGCACCAGGCGGCAGTTGGTGAACGTTCCGGGCTCATCGGCCTCGATTTCGCTCACATATTTGGTGAAGAAGAGTCCGCGGGTGAACAGCACCTCGGATCCCTGGCCATTGAAGAGGATGCCGTTCTGGGTCATCTTGGCGAGAACCAGACGCACCAGCTCACCCATATACATGCCCGATATCATTTTCTCGAACGTCTGCTTGCCCGGATTGATGCTATGACTATCGATATCCTTATCGAACTCGGTGCGCACAAAATCGAGAGCACCATTGTCACCAAACGCCCCCCATTCGGTGTTGATCAGGACATGGGGCTTGCGACGATCGCCATCGAACAGTTCCGCCTCCTCGACCTTTTCCACATAGCAGGCATTCGAGCCGGTGCCGACAATCAGTCCGATCTTGCAGCTGTGATTCTTCCAGGCGCAGCTCATCAGTGTGCCCGTCGTGTCATTGAGAATGGCACAGATATCGATCTGGACATCGCCGCGTCTGGCGATCGCATCCTTTAACAGCTGGACAACATCCTCGTCAACAACGCCGGCACAATCGAATCCCTTGGTCCAGGTCGCCAGCAATCCCTTGGTCAGGCCCAATTGTCGCAACGGAAACGAGAACGTGAATCCCAATGGCAAACGCTCCGAATACACATTATGCTCGGCCATAAAATTGGACAGACACTCGGCGATATGATCGAATAGCTGAATACCCGAACCGATCATAATGTGCTGGGGTATCGCATAGATGCGTGACTCCATCTGGAAATCGTTGTTCTCCTGCAAATGGATGAGCAGCACACGGAAATTGGTGCCGCCAAGATCGAGGGCAAGAAATTTGCCCCTCTCATTGCCATTGGGCAGATCCTGGACGTAGGTGACAAAGCACTTGACATTCGCCTTGGGATGCGTATCCTTGGCCAGTCCGCGCCTCAGCTCGTGCAATATGCGATACGTTAGCTCCTGCACCTGTTCATCGGTTAGCAACAGTTGGTGACATAACTCGTACACCATTTTCTTATTTTTATCCGCTGCACTCGCTGTTTGTATTTGAAATGCATTTGCATTTGCATTTGTCGCTATCGCTGCATTTGTCGCTTTACTCGTGCCGACTGCAGCAGCAGCCGCAGCAGAAGCCGCAGCAGAGCGAACTCTCACATTGTCCGTCTCGTCGCTGTTGCTGCTGCTGTGGCCATTGAGATTTGTGGCTAGTCCGTTGGTATTTATAGACACGTTGCGCATCGCGCCATTCAGCTGCTGCTCTTGATCCATATCTCGTTTACAGTTCTAACTGTTCTAGTTGCAGTTCTCTTTCGTTTGGCAGTCGACGAGCACAAAGCACCCACAACAACAAAAAAAACAACCTTATTATTATTTATTTTTTTTTGTTTCTAATGTTTTCCTTCACACGCGTTTATTGTCTCTCTTTATTTATTTAGCTTTGCCTTGTAGTTTAATTTTTTTACTTTTTGTTTCTTTGCCGATTTTTGCTTTTAGTTGACTTTGCGTTGTTTCCGAGTCACAAACTGTTTTATTTTTTTTCTTGTATTTTTGCTATACTTCTTTATGTTTCGGCCGTTTTCGTCCGCTGCACGCGTCCACTGCTGTGAAACGTTGTTACGGAATTATTCTCCGTGGAGCTTCGTCAGTTGCTTTACTCTGGCGCTGCCGACGTTGAGCGCGCGCTGCCGTCGTTGCCGTCGGCGTCTGTGCGTCGTTTGTGTGTGCCTGTGTGTGTGTGCGCGTCGTGTACTTTGAAGGAACCTTGAAGGTCAAAATTGACAATTCATATTGGAGCGGGCAACTGTTTCTGCTGGGCCTGCGTTCAAGATACATTTTTGTATATAACACTATAAGTATGCATGTGTGTTTGCGCACACCGCTGCAGAGAGCAAGCGCCAGTCGAATAGTCGAAAATGAGAGTAAGAGAGCATAATTTTATATTTTTTGTTGAGCGCCTCATGAATGGACTCCGTACGTAGAGAGAGACAGCAGCGTCACCACCAGTGTTGCCAATTTAGCTATTTTCCCGCTAGATATAGTGGATTGATATTGGCAAATGCGGGATAAATTGTAAAACAGCGGCTAGCGAGAATTATAGCTATATTCCAAGCGAAATTGGCGTAATTTTAGCTTTTTAAAAACATCTGGTAACTTGATGCATTTTTATGATTGACGATGTCACACATAAAAACTTTATCGTATTTTTTCCATTTGAATGGCAAAAAACATCGAGCATTAAATTTTATCGTTTTTAACTATGAAATCAAGTGAATCGAGTCTTATACCATTACTAACGAGGTATTTTCCAATTTATGAATCGATCGTGAGTGTAAGGTAAAAATTCCTAAAATATACGTCCACTAATGTCTTCGTACACCCCAACTTTGTCAAATTTTTGTATACTAAAAAGATTTGATGCAGATTTCTTAATTTAATCCGCTATACATTTTAATTCCGATTGAACGCTAAAAAAAAATGTCTTTAACCCAAGTACCCATGAATTTTTGAATTTTTGTAGTCTATTTTTCAACCTTTTTTTTCGGTGTCACAAAAAATATTTTTATGCAAAAAAATTCTTCAAACCATTCTAAAAGTGACTGCAAAAGAAAACACTTTTTGTATGAAAAGGAGGAAAAGGGGTTAAAACAGTAATATTTATCAATATTCAAAAATGCATAAAAAAATACTAGCGAAGAGATTTTTTAAAATATGTTTTAGCATCTATTCCTGTGAAAACCTGCAAGCCTGTATGTTCATACATACTATATTGCCACAAATTCATCTGTCAGCCCAACGGACCATTTGGGATTGTTGTGTGAAACCAAAAACACTGGATTAAATCAATAAAAATATCGTTTTACTACTCTAACGTTGTTTTTGAGCTACCAACAATATTTTCTGGCTATTTCTAGCTATTTTCAAAGGCTAGTTTACCTTTTTCATGACCCGAAGAGTTGGCAACACTGCACACAAATAGTCGCTAAGAGCGGAAGAGAGCGAAAGACAGAGAGAGAGCGTAAAAAGAGCGGTCAGGTGTGCGAGTGGTTATATGTAGGCATTTGCCTTATTGCCATCGTCAGCAAGCCACTGTACACTGCATAGGCGGCATGATAGTCATTAAATTTCCTTAAAATGCAAGGCGTTAACTCTTTGTGTAATTAACTTATGTGTGGCAAGTTTACATTTGAAAATGTTAAACAAATAAAAAGTAGTCGTGGTTATATTATTGCCCGGCAATCTCATAAGTGAGGTATTCTTAAGGCAGAGTCCTCTACAGTGCAGCTCATTCGAATGTCGCCATCGACTGACTTCACTTTTGGAACCATTCTGTAGCCCTTGCTGGTAATTGCTCTTGCTGGCGTATAACAGTTTACTCTTTGCTCACATATCGGAAACGAGTTTGCATACATACACACATACATGCATTCATACATAGCTGTGCGCTATCTGTGTGTGTGTGTGTGTACGAGATTGGCATACAACTTTTATTGATGGTCGATTTAAGAGGCGTTCGTGGGGCTCGTCTCGCATTTTTCTGTTGCTGCTGCCTTGGCCTCCCTCTGCCACTGCCACTGCATGTGCATACATACATATATATATATGTACAATATATATATGTATATGCACATATGTACGTGTGTGTGTTTATTTTACGTGCCGTCGCCAACGTGCGCTCCACAACAACAGCAACAACTTACAATCAAGACAAAGGCATCGCCTGACCAATTGTGTTTTTGTATTTGCAACTCGAATGCTCCCGCCCCCACCGTCGCTGGCCAAACGTCTCTCACTCTCTCACTTGACACTGACATGACGCTGTCGTTCGTTCACTTACCGAATGAAAAGAAAGTTTCTGGTTCTTAGTATTTACAATACATAATTACTACACAACTGTTTCACAGAAATATGTTTGTTTAAAAACACATGTTATATTTTGCATTCTTATACATACATATGTACATACATATTTACATAAATAGCAAAGCAGTGAAATAACTAAACTGATAAACAAATACTGCTGAAAAGAATTGCATTTAAATTTTTTTTGATATCTAATAGTTTAGCATTTATTTGATCTTAAATTTTGACTCTACCCTCGCACGAAATAAGTTGTGAGCCACTGTAAGTACACACATACACATATACATGTTTATGTACGTATGTATACAAAAGCTTCTATGCTCTGTTGTTGTTATTGTTTTCCAAAGAGGCTCGTCTGTCTCACGAAGCAATAACAGAAGGAGGTCTCGTCGGCTGTCAAATCGTTCGGTTTTTCTCCCTTGATGCTTCAGTGCGGTGCAATTCGGTGCTCTCTATCCCTTTCCCTCGCATTGATTGTCAGATAGTCAAGGGAGAGCTTTTTGCCGACGAGACCTCCTTCTGTTATTGCTTCGTGGTCTGTCTGTTGCTCTTGCAGTTGCATTTGCCATTATTTCGCTCTATTTGTTTCTCTTGCTCAACTAACAGCAACTGAGCGCGTTGCACTGGAGGCGCTATGTGATCTTGTGTGAATGTACATACATATACATACGTACATATATGTACATACATATGTATGCCTGCAAGAGTCAGCTTAAGAGATAATTTGACTTAGTTAAGCTTATGTAAGTCTATCAAATTGTGTCAAATTTCGATTGCAATTCTCTTAGAGAATTGAACAAGCAAACATTTGTACACGTGTATGTATATGTACATAAGTGTGTAGGCATGTATTATAGTATGTGTATGTATGGATGTATATAGTACCAACATACATACATATGTAAATACAACGACGCACGTGTTTTTTTTGCACTTTTTGCCGTAAACAAAACAATTCAAACCACAACATGCTCATTCATACATATGTACATGTACATAATTACATGTATTTGCAATACACACACATACACACGTATATGAGAACATATGTACATACATATAATCCGTTTTGGAGGCGTACAAAGGGCATGGATAATTTCATTTTTAGCGCTTAGTCAGCGTAATGAAAGAGAGCCAAAGTCGCAATTCCTTATCCAACCACAAGCAAAATTGCTTAAATGTTAAGCCTTAAAGTGAAAATGTACAACGATTACAGTGAGTACTCAAAGTCTGTAATGCTTCAATTTCAAAGCTAATATTAATAATTGGTTAAATCTTAAGAGCATTGCAATGTTTAAATATTTGGTAATATGCAGTAATTAATAATTGAGTCCGATCTTATTTTTATATGATCACTGTTATACAAAGCGCATAACAGAGGGAGAGAGAGAGACAAAGAGAGAGAGGAATGTAAGAGAGTGCTAAGAGTAATGCTCTTTGCTGCGACTGCGGCTACAATCCTTATCAGTCCACACAAAAACAAAAAAATTCAGAAATGTTTATCTTTAAAAATTCAGACACATGAGGAACTAAATCGTTCTTATCAGACCAACGGAAATTGCCTAGAAAAAATGGAAAACACCAGCGACAGTTTTGTGGGCGTTGCGCTGGATCCGATCTGCAGGGGAGTGGCAGGAAGGGCAGGTGGTGGGGGGTTGGGGACATGTAATGTACATACATAATTTATAAATTCTATTGTATTCGGAACAAGCACGAGACACTTACACTACTTTCTAATCAGCACTTTGAAGTGCAATAATCTGTATGTATGTACGTATAACAGTAATCGCTGTCATCATCCCCCACCCCCACCGAATGACCTGTGGTGCATTGAGTCAGCAATTTATATACATACATATATAATTAATTAATTGCCAATAGGTAATTGGTAGCAATAATGATGAAATCGTGTTTCTGTACATTCATACAGGATCGAGAGATAACGAAAGTCGGGAAGACTCGAGAGGTTTTGTGAACCAGTTAAGCCAGCCAAACCTTAACAAGCAAAAATCCCAGAGGCGAGACAACTAAACAGCGACTGACCCTGTACTTATTCATTAAAATACAAGTTGAATAAAAATTTAAGTCATAAAAACAAAAATGTTTATTTTATGATATCAAAAACAAGTTGGAAAGGCTATAGTCAAGCTTCAGACTATAGGATACCGGTTACTTACTTAAATAAATTTAAAATATTTATATTGCATGCTTTTAGTCACTTACATTGCTTAAAAGCTTTACTCAGCCATTACCAATTTTCTATTTGCCCGATCTTGTTACGATTTAGTAGGATGATAGGTAATAATAGTAGCTAACGTTTATTAATAAAAAGTTGCTAATATCTTGAAAACTTTGCTTGTGGTGGCTTTTCGCGATTTGCGGAGACCGAAAGGGGCGTCTCAAAAATTTGAAACAGACTTGACCTGGTGGGACTTATAGAAGTCTGTGTGCCAAATTCTGAGATTGGACGGACGGACATCGACTAGGCTGTTGATGCTGATCAAGAATATATATACTTTATAGAGTCGGAGATGCTTCCTTCTCCCTGTTACATACATTGCAACGAATACAATATTCCCTTTTACTTATTTTTTAAGTAACGGGTATAAAAAATTCCAGAGGCGAGAGAACTCAACCGTGACCGACCCTGTACTTATTCTCTAAAATACAAATTAAAAAAAAATTAAGTCATAAATAAGAACAAAATTATTTATTTTATGAGATCAAAAATACCGTAATTTTTAAGTACAGGTTCTAAAAATAAACAGTTAGTGTAACCAATTACACACTCAGAAAAAAAATGTACACACCCACAAACTCACCTTTATACATACATACTTACTTAAATACGGATACATATGTATGTAAGTACACGTCTAAATTTAGAGCCTTTCATTTAATTTCAATACTGCGACGCCAACTTACAACATGCATACATATGTATGTATATACATTCATAACATATACATACATATTTATGTTTGTATGCAGGCATACTGCAACCTTGCTGCTGTTGTCCGCAATTGGGAATCCAGATTTGGGGGCTCGCCCCGTTGTACATACACATGTAAGTACACACACACAATCGGTTTGGTGCCTGTGTGTGTGTGTGTGTGTGTGTGTGTGTGTGTGTGTGTGTGTAGAGGTTGGTCGCGTTGCTTTGCGCTCGCTCTTCGTTGCTGCCCATGTACATATGTATGTGTGGGTGTGTGTGTGCAAATGTATACACACAGAAAAATTGATTTTTTTTTTTTTTTTGGTATCGTGTGCGCTTTCTTAATACATACAAAATTCTTGTACGGTGAGAAGCCACGCGCAGAGCCTGTCCTGACGTCAATGATGATGACGTCGAAAGCGTCGAGTTTTGTGAAGCTCCCAAGTAGAGAAGCAGAGGCGGGCTGCAGAGAGAGGCGGCAGAGAGAGGCAGCAGCGACGCCAGCAGAAAGAGACAGTTCGTCCAGGGGTCAATGCAGTGCGCCAGCTTAGGAAAATTTTAATTTTGTGCACGTTGCGTATACGCCTGTTGGCCTGTTGGCCAAAAAGGCCTTCGCACTCGCAACAAAAGCCATTAATTATAAAATTCAAATTTTTGGCAACTTAAATAATTTCACGTGACGCTGCGTAGCCCACGTAAAAAAACAAAATTTTTGTTTAAAACTGTCGCACCAGCACAAATCGCTAAAAAAAAGGAAAAATCAAACCATCTAAAAAAAACAAAAATACGAAACAAAAAAAAACTATCAAAAATTCACCGAATTTTTATATACATGTATTTGAATGTATATATATTTCTGCAGCCTTCAACATATGTACATATGAACTTTCCGCTGGCTGGCTGCTTATTATAATACCGCCAATGAGGCGTGGCAATTAGTCAGACCGATTACAGATACATCCCAACAAGTGTCGTACGACCATAAAACTCATCAGAAAACCAGTATTGTTATTTTTTTTTTAGAATCTTTTTTCCATTTTTTAATTTAAAGTTACTTTTAAGTGAGTTGTTAATTTTAGTTTAATTTTTTATTCTGAGCAGGTACTAATTTTGCTGTCGAATGCTTTTTGTAGACGTTTAACAAATAAATCCGTTTGATTTAAGAGCCAACTTCGATTGCATCAGCCTTTAAACTTCGGCAAGGTCAAATGCACGCGCGTATAACAGTAACAGTGTTTGAAATGCGGCAACTCTGCTCTCCCTCCCACTCTAATTATATGTATATTTGTATAGTTGTATTTATGTATATGTATATCTATGTGTTGCTAGACGATGAAGAGTATTCGGCCAATGCTGACTATTGAATTAAGTGCAAATAAAGACAAAACTCGTTTCTTTGATTCAAGTGTTTAGCCAGAAACTGGTTGGTTAACATTTCTGAACTGCAGGAAACTAAAACACGACTATAAGATACCCATTGAACAATATTATTTGAATCTTTAAATCGTTTAAAAAAAAAAAAAACCCTTTACGAGGAAAAAATTTAGTGATGAAAATATTTTGATGCCATAAATCTTTTGATACTCAATTTTGTGACTAACGAAATTAAATATGTTATTTCCCGTTTTTACATTCACTTTGGTTGGATTTCGGAAGCTGCAAAATGTAAAGTTATGAATGGCAATGTAAATTTATGATGGATACTAAGTCCAAATTCTAAAATCTAAGCTGTCCCAACTCTGCGATACGAACAGACAGACAAGTAGACAGGCGTAGTTTTGATAAGAATAACAAGAAAATTATCAGCTGAAATCATTTCAATTTTTCGCCGCCCAGCCCGGTTAGTTTCTAAAAAATACAAATATATATAGTTAAAAGTACATCTTTGATCGGTATATAAATCGATGTGATCGGATGATCGGACAGTTACATTTTTCCTGTGATTTTAGATTCCAACCTCATAAAAATCTAAGCACATTTTAAGGAGCTTGGGTTGATTAAAATTAAAAACCAGACATAACTAACGTTATAACCAAGGTTGCCACTTCATAAAAATATTTTGTACCGAAATTCAAAGAAAATTTACCATTTTCGAAAAGTTGTGCCAAATTTGTATGTTTTTGTTACTACCACATGTGTATATGAGCTGATTATGATATAGGAATAAGCTCGCCTTGGAAATATAAATTAGAATTTCGACAGCACGTTTCAAGCACATGTGCGACGAACTAGTCGCCCATGCTTGGCAGGACCGTGAACCGCCGGGTCCAAACGAGTGATTAGAAAAAGCAGACGGAGATAGGGAAGATCGCATGACAAACCGAATACAATGGACAATCATTTTAAATTTCAACATCATTTGACATATACTCGCATACGGTACGCGATGGCCGTTACGAATTTGAATTTAAACTCAGTTTGATCGCGCGCCACATGCCAGTGCTGCCAGGCATGTGAACTTTGTAGTTTTTGTCATTCTGATGTGGCAGCATCCAAAGTGTATTTATTAAGGTGACGACTCGTCACCACAACTGCTCTCTTTCGAGGGGGTAAATATTTAACAGTATGCCTGTAAACGTTGTCGAAGTAGGTTGGGTTTTTTTTTGAAGCCTGTAATTATTAGTCCCACGTGACGAAAACAGAAGGGAGCTCTGGTCAAGAAGCACAGCCGTTCAATTTTCGAGTTCAAGTAAAATTTGTGCCAGCCTTTCTCTCTGCCTTCTACTATGTGTCCGAAAATGCAACAAAACGGAGACGAATTATGCCAACTGCTGTACCCCAAAAGCAAGTGTAGTCATTTCAAATGCCATATGTCTTCATGCTGCAGGTCCCTGGGCATATCGCCATTTGATCAAGAAGGGGTTTAAAATATAAATAATTTCAATTATTTCGTTTTTTTATTTTAAGTAGGCATTTTCTTTTCTGTCAGCTCTCTTTGAGAGCGGAGAGAGCAAAGTGAAAAAAAAATTGTACCCTCATCACATCGGACGACGTCACCTTTATAGTAAATACACCTTGACAGCATCGATACTTAAAAACAATTGTGCTATCGGCGCAATAAGCGTCATCGATAACATTCAGTTTTACTCAGCACTATTTGGCTTGTTAGCCAGCACTAGTCGCTGGCAACGCAAAAAAGAAACGGAAGAGCGGGGTACTTATTGTTTTTTATTTTTTGCGCCACACGCTAAAGTCACCAGCACAAGAAAATTGAAACAATATCTGCAAAAAAAAAAAAACAACCCAGATTTTTTTAGAGTGCTAATAGAAAGCGAGTGATAGTGTGAAATGACAACGTCTTCAATTAAACAACGTCGCTCCCCACACGACGCACGGGCATCGCACGATGGCGACGGCCTCCAGGAGGAGAACGACAATGAAACGGGCGACAATAGCACCAGTGTGTTGGACACTGACGCCATCAATGGCATTACCATCTCGAACAACCTTGGCAAGCGTGACTCCGAGGAGGATAGCTGGGCATCCAAGGGCTACAGCTACATTAATCCGTTTGTGCATCGCATACACATCGACAGTCACATTGATGTGGCCAAGGTGAGTTTCCCGTTTCTGTACGCAGGCACTGCCTTCGTTCATTCATGCAAAACAGTTCAAGCACAGCTGTATCTCTCTCTCTCTCTCTCACTCTCTCTGTGCGTGTGGGTGTGAATGTGTGCGTGTGTGGGAAGAATGAGCAAATATACTAATGTGAACTCAAGCGGGTGAGGATCTATTTGAATGCGGAGTGGGGAGGGGGAGGTGTCTGTAACGGGTCTGCTAAACTCTCGTGTGAATTGCTATTGTTGTTTTCTTATCTATTGACCCACACACACAGACATTTCAAGTGCAACATACATATATAGAGCAAGTGACGATGTCGATAACTCTTCGTATTATACTATTCTTTGATATACTTTCCTCTTTGGTTTATCTCTGTCATAGTTTTTGCGATGCCGCTGCCAACGTCGCGACGACGCGTCGCTGTTAACGTCAGCGAAAACGTCGTTGCGAACTAGCGAGCAATGTTAAAGAACAACAAAAAGAAAAGGAACAAAAAGGCAGCGGCGAGAATCGTACGATTTTCTTGTTGTCTTATTATTGTTGTTGCTCTTTGCTTTCGTTGCCGGTTCTTTAGCTCTTTTGTTGCCATGTAGTTGTAGTTGTAGTTGCTTTTACTTGGCCACTTATTTATGTATGCATGTATGTAAGTATGTGTGGTTTGTTGTTGTGTTGTAGCAATACCTTTCCTTTGCTCTTTGCTTCTTCTGCTTCTGTTGTTATATGAAGTGTTCCCATTCCAAAGTACAGAATAAAAGCAGACAATGGGTTCCCTCGCTTCCTCTTACTGTGATAATAATCAGGCAAAACGTTTGATACACGTTCCTCTCGATTTCTAATTGCCGTTGCCTGCTTATGCATAATAATGTGACACTTATTGTCCCCCTCCCACCCACTTAATGGCTCTATGCCAGCGGTGGGCAGGCATGGGCTCCGGGAGCTAGCTGCAGCTCCCAACTTTACAGACTTTTTTGCTCGCAAATTTGGGTGATCCCCAAAGTAGCTAGACAGACTCTAATAGTTGTTGTTGTAATTTTTCTTTGTAGAGCTCCCGAATTCAGATTTTGTGCCCACCGCTGCTCTATGCTATTATCGATAGGCGATAGATATACAGTAGCTCACAGCTTATTTCAACCAGCACCTTCGCAAAAGTTTAGGTGTCTATAAAATCTAAACTAAACGAGGTATCAAAACAATTTAAATGCAGGTTGTTAGTCTGATGTTTCAACTTTTTAAATATGGTATCATTTCTTTTTTAAATATTTTTTTAATATTTTATAATAATTAAAAACTAAAAAATCAACCAAAAGCAATGCCACAGCTTATTTCAACCACTTGAGAAAAAAAATTTTTTAATCTTAGTGATTAATCAAACAACAAAAATTAGTACTAGGTATGACTATCCCGTTGGTCAACTACCATTTCTGGCCTTTTTGGCATGGATTCGACCAACATTTGGGCCACTTTTGGACCAATCTTCAAGTAATGCCTTTTTGAGCGAGAAATTGATCTCAGCCACTTCAAAAGGGGCCACTCGCGCAGGAAAATGGATGAGATGTTTGGACCTAGTGATTCTATAGTCCAGAGTATAATTTATAAATTTTTTCCGCGAGAATAGAACCCGTGTTAAGGCCAGAAATGCTCCGAGCAACGTTGTCAATACAAAGTACGACCACTTAATTGTTAGGAAAATTCGGGAGAATCTAAGGATATCGGCTCCAAAAGTGACCAATGAAGTTCAGGAAGACTACTGCTAGTCAAAACAACCGAGAAACTGCAAGTTTCTGACTGCGGGTGCCGACTTTCAGGACCATGACATAGCACTACCACCGCCATGCTTAACTGTAGGCCATTAAATTTTTGTTTTCAGTTCTGTTTTTGGCTAACGCCACACATATCTGACACCAAATTACTAAATTTGGACTTATCACAGAATAACATTGTATTCCAGAAACTATTGTCCTTGTAAAAGTGCTCCTGGACAAACTTTTGGAGACACTTCTTATTTTGGCAGCTAATAAAATTCTTTTTGTGCGGTACTCTGGCATTAAAGTCATGCTACCGAAGCACACCGCGAATCGTTTCTGGGTGGTATGCCTAGCAGTAGTCTTTCTGAACTTCATTGGTCACTTTTGGAGCCGATATCCTTAGATTCTCCCGAATTTTCCGAACAATTAAGTGGTCGTACTTTGTATTGACAACGTTGCTCGGAGCATTTCTGGCCTTAACACGGGTTCTATTCTCGCGGAAAAAATTTATAAATTATACTCTGGACTATAGAATCACTAGGTCCAAACATCTCATCCATTTTCCTGCGCGAGTGGCCCCTTTTGAAGTGGCTGAGATCAATTTCTCGCTCAAAAAGGCATTACTTGAAGATTGGTCCAAAAGTGGCCCAAATGTTGGTCGAATCCATGCCAAAAAGGCCAGAAATGGTAGTTGACCAACGGGATAGTCATACCTAGTACTAATTTTTGTTGTTTGATTAATCACTAAGATTAAAAAATTGTTTTTCTCAAGTGGTTGAAATAAGCTGTGGCATTGCTTTTGGTTGATTTTTTAGTTTTTAATTATTATAAAATATTAAAAAAATATTTAAAAAAGAAATGATACCATATTTAACAAGTTGAAACATCAGACTAACAACCTGCACTTAAATTGTTTTGATACCTAGTTTAGTTTAGATTTTATAGACACCTAAACTTTTGCGAAGGTACTGGTTGAAATAAGCTGTGAGCTACTGTATGTACATGTGTATATATGTACATGCAGTAGCACACTATTTGGTAGCGAAGCAGAACACAAACAAACAACAATGACTATAACAACAACAGCAATAGCGGTTAAATTGAACATGTGAATCACTTTGAAATAATTCAATCCGGGGGAGGAATATGGAACAACAACAGATGAAATGAATCTAAATTTAGATATGATGCGGTTCAATAGTTCGTGGTCTTAGCTCAGACAGTGGGTAAAAATCATTGAGCATTGGCTATATATTTATTGGGTAACAGTCTTGGGTAACAGTCTAGCCACCGGTAAAAAAAAAGAACAAAAAGAGGGCAATTAAATCGCCCTCTTTTTTTTTTTAGACTGGCTACTACTTTAGACCTTTACCATTTATTGTATTGACAAAAATAAAAATATGAGAAATATTAACAATCAGTATAAAGTTATCTGCATGCAAAATTAAACTGTTTACGTCTATAGATATAGAGTGAAAGTCTGGGAAAGAGAGAGAAAGTAAAGTAAAACCATTGCATTTCACGGTGGAAATGCGCAATCATTTTACGTCAATTATAGTTATTAATAGTTTTTAGAGCAATCTGAAATTGAGGTTATCACAGCTGTATTGACCCAGTGCACTTGTACGCATCAAAGGTGACTCAGACCTTGACAGATGTTTCAATGGAATCGGGCAAATCTTAAGCTAAACCAGAAACTAGTTTTAACTCGCTTCATTTGCCCTCATCATTGAATGAAGGTCAAGGAGGCACTCACACTATTCAACTCTTTGTCATTATAATGACTTGCATATGTGTATATAGTAGACATAATATATGCACAACACATTCATACAGTGGGCACTGGGTACACAGCACTTTAAAGTGAAACAAAGCTTTTTACAAATGTATTTCATTTGCATTGCATAATTTCCAGTTTACACGCTTAAAAATTACTCATTTTTCGCAAGTCGGGGTTCATTTTGTTTTATAATACTGAATTTCATTACCGTTTGTTTAAGCTTGAATATACTTAATCGTTAAAAAGTAATGATTTCAAACAGAAAGTCGTTTACGTTTTAGCAATCTGTTAATTTCGCTATATTTCCCAATGCTTCAATTTTCAAAATATTTTGAATAAATTTCACTGAATTAAGTATTCTTAGTTTCTGCTATTTATATGCTCTAAATAATTTGGATATATTTTAAGGCTAGACAGCAAATTTTAAATAAGAAATTGTCTATGATTAAAAGTTTTGTCAATTCCTGTGTCATTGCAAATATTTCAGTTAGTGTGAATATATTAGATCGCTAACTACGAATTGATCAAGTGAAGTAAAATCTTAGTTTTCTAGAAGCGGTTGAGAATTTTAAATTAATATTTGAATTAAATATTTTTATCGAGTATTTAAAAAACTATTATTTTTTAACTAAAATTAAATAGTAAAATAATGATATAAAACATATATATTTAGTTTGAATTTAATTTTATTACCTTTGAGAATTATAATAGCGTAAAACTAAATATGTGCAGTTTAAATAAATGAAGTGTCTTTATCTTTTTACTGATTGCTTAAGGGTTTCAAATCAGCAAATTTTTCTGCTTGCACTTCGTGGATATTTTTTCAGATCATATACTAGTTTCTTTTTACAAAGCCAAATACTATTTTATAAAAAATATTTTAAATGTCATTTAAACATTTCAATGATATGTAATGACTTCTGCTATAAAAGAGCTTTCATTTATATTTATTGCAACAGCTTGGCAGCTCCCAAATTCCAATAATGCATAATGCAAATATTCTTATAATTGAAGGTCTTTCGAGTGACCCCAAAAAGCCTTTCGCATCACGTCAATTGATTGATTCACTTGACTTCTTTAGAAATCTCCCGAGATGCTGCTCGTGGGATTTATAGATTTGCAGGTTTTTTTTTTTTTTTTTTTTTTATTAGTTTTTGTTTTCATACAACTTCGATGTAGATTTATGATTTCAAAGTTCAGAAATATTAACGTCTTATCATTATGTGTTTTAGTCTACGCGGTTGACGCGTCGACCGATAAGGAAAAGTAAAACACGATTGTGTCTGGAATCACAAATATGATTGTAAATCGTTTATAGATCTACGTGTTGAGTGTGCTACTGCTTCCGATTCGCGTTGTGGGATGTGTTCTCTCGCTTCTCTCGGCCTGGATGCTCGCCTACATCGGACTATATGGAGTATCCCTGGAGCAGCTACAGGCAAAACCTCTCACCGGATGGCGCAGGTGAGCTAAGTTTTTAGTAAGCATTTCATAATCGCTTAACGGCTTTCAGTTAGTGTGTATGTAGGAGATCACACACTACGAAATTTATCCAGTGAAGTTATCTAGAACCGGTTGAGAATGTTAAATCAAAAATTATAAATATTTTAAATAATTATTTTTAGCGAATATTTTTGAAAAAACTATAAACTCCTATTAGAGCTGGGACTTAACGGAAAAATCGATTTAACATCATTTTTTTTAATTGAAAAAATGTTTTTAACTTAATATTTTTAAGGCTTAAATTTGTTTTTTTTTTAGAATTGATATTACTAATCACAATTTTTTTTATGTTATTTAGCAGTTCATCATTCAGAACAAAGAAAAAAAGGAAAATAATTGCAAAATTAAAATAAATTCAGATTAAAATGACTAAAATTAGCCTCGTTTAAATCATATGAGAGTTGAAAAAAAACTTGGTAAAGGTCTAGAAGCAGTAGCCAGTCTCAAAAAAAAAAAAAAAAACACACAGAAAGAGGGCGATTAATAATGAATTAAGGTGAAACAATTTTTAGGGAGTCTTTGCTATATTTTTTTATTGAAATTTCGATATTTTTAATGCAAAATGAGCTTTTGCATCGTTGTTTTGAGCATATTGTCACTATATGTTAATTTTTCATTAAAATTTCAACATTCAATTAAAAAAAAACAAATTAGCAAAGACCCCTCTAAAAATTTTTTTACGTAAATTCATCATAAATTGCCCACTTTTTGTTCTTTTTTTTTTTTTTACCTGTGGCTACTGTTTCTAGACTGTTACCAACAACTTTTCTTTAGTACATTTTGTGTACTCAAACATACGCGCCTTTTGATTCCCAGTCACAAGCAGCATTTCACAGCATCGGTCACAGCCTTAACTCTTATTTTTTTTTAACTTAAATTGAGTAGTAAAATAATAAATAATATAAAACATACATAGTTTAGTTTAATCAAAAGTTAATTACCATTGAGAATTTTTAACTTTAATAGCGTAAAACTAAATATGTGCTGTTTAAATAATGAAAAGTGTCTTTACTTTTGGTTTAACTATATTCGCTTATGATTTTTTTAAAATTTAAGTGATTTTCAGTAGATTCAAATAGAATTATATAATTTCGGAAGCTAATCCACAATGTTATTCAATTGATAGGAATTGCCAGTACTTGACAGCGCGTGCCATGCGTATGGTTTACACAGCTGGATCGTTCCACTATATCAATGTGAAAGGCACTCCCGCTACTGCCAAGGAGGCACCCATTTTGGTGGTGGCACCGCACTCTTCCTACGTTGATTCCATATTTGTTGTATCCGGATATCCGCCATCGATTGTGGCCAAACGTGAGACGGCCGACATTCCTCTGCTGGGACGCATCATTAACTATGCTCAGCCCATCTATGTGCAGCGTGAGGATCCCAATTCGAGGCAGAATACCATTCGGCAAATTGTTGATCGCGCACGTTCCACTGATGATTGGCAACAGGTTGTCATCTTTGCCGAGGGCACTTGCACTAATCGCACCGCATTGATTAAATTCAAGCCCGGCGCCTTCTATCCCGGCGTTCCCGTACAGCCGGTGCTGCTCCGTTATCCCAACAAGTATGACACCTTCACCTGGACATGGGATGGACCAGGAGTGTAAGTGATTGTAATCTATGCTCCTTCTGTTGCTGTTTAAATCTAATCGTATCTTATCATGCACAGACTGCGTCTGCTCTGGCTGACAATGACACAGTTCTATAACCGTTGCGAGGTTGAATATCTGCCCGTTTATACACCCTCGCCAGCTGAGGTGGCCGATGCCAATCTCTACGCCAACAATGTCCGCCAAGTGATGGCCAAGTAAGTTACTAAATACCAGGGATTAAAACCCCAGCCGAAACCGTAACCTTTAACCGGTAAAAACCGATTGAAATTTAAAACCGTAGCCGAAAAATCAAAATCATTTGACTGAAAATTTAAAACCGAAACTCTGTAAACCGAAATAACCGTTTCATTTATAAGGGTTAATTTCGGTTTTTTATACATCTAAAAAAAAATTATTTTTAATTTTTAATTTTGATTTTCAATATTAATTTTCTTATGTTTCAATTTGAATTTTTATTTGGGATATTCTACTTTGTAAAATAAATTTGTTAAATTAACTACATCAAACTGACGAATATGTGAAATAAATGTGTGAATAAAACCTTAAGAAAGTTATTCCATTTTAATTAATATTATACTTTTGCAAAAAAAAATTTTTAATAAACCGAAACCATATTTTAAACCCAAAAAATACAAAAACCGTCTCACCGTTACGAAACCTTTATTCAAAATGCGAAAAAAAACCGAAACCGAAACTGAAACCGATATTCGTTTCGGTTTTAATCCGTGCTAAATACATTTCATATTATTTGAGTAATATTAACAACATTTCTTTACCTCTGTGTCCTGTAGAGCTCTAGATGTGCCCACATCGGACTATTCATTTGAGGATGTCATCGTTATGAGTCGAGCACGCGACATGAAAATCCCCTTTCCCGGTGACATTGTGGAAATTGAGCATACGCTCGACTCTCTGGGACTTTTTGACTCGAAACGTGACATGGAACTATGCGATAGCTTCCTTTCGTTATCCAATACAGACGCCGTGGACATTCTTACATTTGCCGAGCTGCTTCAAGTTGATCACCAGAATTCCGAACTGCACAAATTGTTTGCTTTGTTGGACCATGTAAGTTGTAACTAATTATGTGGATACTGCGCAAGAGATTTACTTTGAATCTGTCTCTTTTTGTAGCGTCGCCAGGGTACAGTAAGTCTGAAGAGTTTTCTGCTCTGTTCGCTATTTTGCAAATTGAAAAATTGCGATATTATAACATTTTTGAGATCTTTAATCAAGGTGAGTTCAGTTTTATCTTATTTTGAATTCAGTGTCAATACATTACACTCCACTTTTCATTGTAGCTGTACAGTCCTAGCAGTCAACAGATTGAGAGGCAGAATTTTGTACGATTAATGCGGCATGCCGGAGGCAAGTTGAACGCACAAAAGGCACAGACGCTTTTCTATGCGTTGGACACCCAAAATCTTGGCCACGTTTCATTCGGTAAGTCTTTGACCTGTAGCCTTATTCCACAAAGCAAATGCACACATAAATATTTGTGATAAATGAACTAGGTTTATTTTTAATTTTGTCAAGGCAATTACTTGATATACTGTACTTACAACAGACCAAACTAACAGAAATTGAAACAAAATATTCCGTTGTTGTTTCTTGGCAATTTGTAGTGTTAAATATAATCATATCTCGGTTATGTTCATTTCATTTGTTTTGTGGCATTAAGCTATTAAATATTTATTTATAAAAAAACATCTTACTTATATTTATTATTTTCTTAACAGATGCTTTTGCGCAGTATACGGAATGCCAAACAAGTTACAAGTTTCTCTACCACAAGTCGGAGCACATAAGAAGACCAAAGAACAGTGCCGCAAAGACATCCGCCGTCACAACATCCAACTGAGCAAAGAAAATAGGAAATGCATTTTGGAGGCTGCAACAAACACATTTAATCTGTTCTATAGTTATTCGAGAGCTGTGCCATAGGCAGCAAGCGAAATGTGCGGCAACTGGCCACATAAAAGTGGCAGAGAAAGATTTAAAGAAAGAAAGGGCGAGAGATAGAGATACGGGCCAAGTAAGAGCGAGAGGGTAGTTTGATGTAGCATGTTGGATATGAAAGCAGAGTCAACATCAACCTAAGCTAAAAGTTCAATTGTAAACTATATATATATATTTTGTAATATTTAAGTTATTTATTGTGAACGTGTTTGTTGCCAACTGTAATTAGATTTGTTAAGCCTATTAAGGCAGGTCGAAATATTCTGGAAGTATAGTATGCTATGAAATTGAATTTCACCACGGCGCATAATTTTAAAACAACCCTTATTTGTACTTGTACTTTAACACTTAACACAAGTCATTTCATTATTGTGATTCTAAGCATATACATATATCTATCTATCTATCTATCTAACTATCTATATATATTTGTATCATTATCCAAGAGCAAACACCAAACAGACTTGTATTCCATACCGACAGCAATAATACTTTTGTATTCCTTTTAAAGCCATACCAACGTTAGACAGTGAATAGAAAGAAAGAAGGAAATAAAAACCCTTACACAAAATGATGAATACCAAAAAGAACCTCCTATAAATACACTCACTCGGAACCGAATCGAAAATTAGAAAAGTTTCAGCCTTAAGTTAGTCCATTTTATCGGTTTAACAGCCTCTCCCTTATGGTATTTCTAATTGTCATATTATATATATATATATATATATATATATATATAATATATCTATACAATACTTATTGTGCATTTGTAACTTACACACGAACATAGACTTTCGGGCACGACTTGAGCACCCCTCGGCAATCCTCAATTCAATCAGTCTTAGAAACTAGCTGTACTTAAGCAACCCATAGACTTATGCCTAGGAACAGAAACTAGTTAGCAACAGCAGCAGCAACAGTTAAAAAAAACACACTCACACATATATAAATGTACACACACATGCGTATGATCCACTAATTGGCAGACCGTTTTATATAATAATATTATATTGTAATTTGTATCTTTATATTTCATTGCTATCTTATTTGCTCTTCAAAACTTGTGCAATTATGTTGATATTCATTTTTTCACTGAGTACTATGAAATGTATTTTTGTAAATATTTACTAGACTACATACATATATACAGATTGAGTTCTTATTGAAAGATAAGTTTATAATTGGCAGATCCTTAGCGAATTTACATAGATGCAGGCGTTGTTTCATTGGACTGGCGTTTTCGAGATTGTATCTCGTGACGCAGTTCTAATAGTTTAACATTTACATTTGAACTTAAAATAAGGAAAATACGTATATACATAAATATATGTATCTATATACCCTTAATGTGTACATGATACACTCTTACAATGTATATGCTAATATTTATACCAGATATTATTATTGTTAGCAACAGCTACAGCCGGTTGAGAGATCAGCTCAAATAAATAATTGTGTACCTTTTAAGGAAAAACTAAAACAAATATTTATTATTGGTTGCCGTCAACTGGGTAATTTTAATATGTTTGTTAAATTGTCAAATTTAGTTCAAAAATACTATTTTAAAATCAGCCTTTTACAGGTAAATATTTGAAAATAATGACATAATACTCACAGCCAGCCAATCGGATATAAACTAATTTAACTTTTATTCAAGTAACAAACAGATTTTTAACAACTGATGTGTTTTCTGTGCATTTAATTTATTAATTGATCCAAAAATTGTAAGTAAATATTAATGAAATCTGGCAAATTTATAGAATTTATAGAAACAATTTATTCATGCAAACGTGAAGTTGGTAATAAATATATTACAACGAAAATTGTTTTAATAAATAACACGTATGTATATGGACTAATCCTGAGTTGCGGACTTTAAACTGATACAGCTCGCGTTCAGATTGGTAAATTTAATGAAATTTTTAAGAAAATGCATTTAATTGGGAGTACTCTTAAACCTATTTTAAGATAAAAGCCTTACTGGTTTTGAATCAAAACTAGTGGACGTTACTACAGTCGAGCATACTCGACTGTTGGAGACCCCGTACTTACTATGAAAAAGCAAATTCTGCTTAAAATAAAATTATACTAATCGCTATTGGTTCAGATATCTTGAACAACAAATAAGTTTATCCTACTAAGACTTGATGACATAGTGGTCCGATTTCAACCATTTCATGGGATATGGGAAGTATAAGAGAATACACATAGGTAAGAAATTTTTGCACATTGAATTTTACACAAGCAAATTGCAGCAAAACAAGAACATCTTTTTCATTGTTGCTTTCCATCCATTTTCGTTACAGGCAAAACAAAAACAATTGCATTGCGTCGGTTATCTTTTGCTAATCCGTATGTATTTTGTTGTCTTATCGTTTTGTGTACACTGAAAATGAAAAACTTCACTTGACTTTTTGAAGAAACATGTTTCTATTTTTTTTCTGTGTACACATTGAAATAAAAAAAAAAGTTCATTACGTGTATGCGTGTGATTTCTTGTATTTGTATTATTGCGTGCACATCCATAAGGCAGCTTTGGGCACCCCTGTATTAGACCATCCCATATGCATATTCTGTTATTTTTTTTCAGATATCTCAAACAACAAAAAGTTTTTCATACTGCGACACTCAGACGACCGTTTTGCCCATTGAAAATACCTTTTTTTTACAAGAATTATTGAAATTAAGAGGCAAAAAGAGGAATATATTGATGAACAACATGAACAACCAAACCACACTGAAACCTTTTTGATTGTGTTATTTGCAGCCTGAAAATTTATTCTATTATAACAAAAAACAACTACATACTTATTGTTAAAAAACATGCAGTTTTTTGAGAACTAAAAGTTTTCGGCCTTGCTTGAAAAATTTTCGGATTAGCCCATTTGTTTCTGGAAGAAATTTTCCCAAGTTATGAGCTTCTGATTAATTTTAAGTTCTTGGCCACGTGGGACCTTCGATGAGCCGGCTGGATCGATAAGCCCTGGCTACTTGGTGGGCGGATACCCGGAGCTGAAGCTGAAGCGCTGTCGACGCAGATACGCCCCGAAGTTGACGTCGCCAGCGTCGATTCTCGAAATGACAGAGTCGAATTTAAATCGCATCGAAGTGAACGTCGTGTGATCAACGGAAAAGGCTTCGTATTTGGATACAACCCAATCATATATATTCTGTGTTTTATTTTTTCTGGTGAAAAGTGTGTTTTGTGTGTTGTGTGTGCCAAATGCTAGAATAAGGCATGGAAGGACGCCTTCAGCTGTTGCTTCTGTTTCTGCTGAGTTTACTCTACTCTGTGCAGAGTTTTGTCAACTCGTAAGTGAAAAATTGAGAAAAAAAAGCGATGTAAATCACTCAGGTCCCTTCCCGATTTTCCCTCACAGACCCAAGATCATCAGCAAAGATGGCAATCTGATATTCGAGTCGGGCGCCAATCGTAATATCAGTTTTCGACTGAGCGGCAACTCGCAACTGATCATCAATGAGGAATACGATGTCCTGGACCTTTTGTTACCCCTAAGTGCCCACAAAAAGCGACCATCTGGCGCTTCAAAGGACGAATGGAGTGGCTCCGAGAACTTTGTGGATCTACGCGAGCTAGCTGATCAGTTAACCGAGTTCAGATCACAGGCACTCGGCCCCAATGGCCTGAACTCGATGCTACGACAGCTGCAGAATAGGTAAGAAATCGGTGAGGATGAGGAAAGCCTCAATTAAAATATTTATTTAATCGGAACTAAGGCTTAATTAGCCCTGATCAAATTTATAAGATGAGGAAAGCCTCAATTCAGTAATAATATTGTTTAAGTATGTATAAGTTTATATGTTAAGAATTGTGGGTGTCATTCAGTTGTAGAATATATATGTATATGTATACTGCCAAGTGTATGCATTTCTATTTATTTACGTATTGTGTAAGGTATAAAAGACTAGATCTGTTTGTTTTCCCACCCAATTGGATTGTCGTTAACTACCCGTTTATATTGATTAAAACCGTAACTTTTAACCGGTAAAAACCGATTGAAATTTGAAACCGTAACGAAAAAAATGTTTAATTTGACCGAAACCTTACAACCGAAGCTCGGTAAACCGAAATAACCGTTTCATTTATTAGGGGTAATTTCGGTTTTTTAAACATAAAAAATAAAAAATTATTTTGCAACTTTTATTTTAATTTTTTTATGATTAATTTTTATTTGTGAATTGAGTTTTATTTTGAGCATACAATTAAACTCATGAAATAATGATTATTCCATAAGTTTTATTTGTTGTACTCAAAAATAATGATTATTGGTTGAGAACTTCTGTCAACAGTTATTTGCGAGCTCTGTTGAGAAGTAAAGTATAACTTAAAATTAATCATTATTTTTTAAGCAAATTTATAAAACTTGAAATTAATCATTATTTCCAGATTTTTTTAATAACACTTATAATCAGCGGTGGGCACGCATGGCTCCGGGAGCCAGCGGCTGCTAACGAATTCAGATTTCGTGCCCATAGCTGCTTATAATGATTACGGTACCTGTTAAAATGTAACTAAACTACATCAAACTGAAAAATATGTATGTGAAATAAAACATTTATTTTTATTATACTAATCAAATAATTATATTTTTGCAAAAAAATTTATTTTCGTGAACCGAAATCATACCGATATTTCAAAACTGAAACATACAAAAGCCGGTTCACCATTACGAAACCTTTATTCAAAGATTTTGCGTAACCGATAACCGAAAACCTAAATGCGAACATAACCGAAACCGCAACTGAAACCGATATTCGTTTCGGTTTCAATCCCTGAAAACTAGTATTACGAGTACAGTATGTCTCAGAAGTTACTTGTCTGAATTTGTGATATGCATGATTGAGAGGGCTAATGTGATATTGAATTGTGCACAGGACTCGGGCAAGTCAATTGCTGTTGCGACGTCTGCAGGGTCGACTGCGTCTGGTGGAGAACAAGGCGCAGCGGATAAAGTCGAAGCTGGAGCTGGACAGCTGTCAGAGTAGTCCCTGCGAGAACGGGGGCACCTGCTACAACACCTACAATGGGTTTAGGTGTCAGTGTCGCAGCGCCTTCGAGGTAAGCACGGTCCGAATTGAGGGGCGTCTCCGGGTCAGTTGATAACCCTCTCGCTCTCTCTCTCTCTCTCTCTCTCTCTCTCCGTGGCAGGGCACCAAGTGTGATAGGGATGTGAACGAGTGTGCACTGTTTGAGGGCACGGATCTGGGGTGCCAAAATGGAGGGCAGTGCGTGAACCAGTTTGGCTCATTCAGTTGCCTGTGCACGCCGGGCTGGCATGGGATGCACTGCAGCCAGCGGAAGACGGACTGCAGTGCGGCCAGTGCCTGGGAGCTGTGTGGCCACGGCAGTTGTGTGCCCAGCAGCGATGCCCTAGGCTATCGTTGCGTGTGCGAGCCTGGCTGGAAGAGCACTGCCCTGAGTCCCACCTGTACCGAGGATGTTGACGAATGCAGCGCCGCCGCCCACACGCCCTGCTCCACCAAATGCATCAATCTGCCCGGCAGCTTCACCTGCGCCCCCTGTGCCCCCGGCCTGACTGGCAACGGGGTCAGTTGTCGGGACATCAACGAGTGTGAGACAAACAACGGCGGCTGCAGTCTCAGTCCACGGGTGGAGTGCATCAACAGCTATGGATCCAGCCACTGTGCCGACTGTCCCCTGGGCTGGACGGGCGACGGGCGCAGCTGTGTGCGGAGCAGCGGCCAAAACGATTCGTCGGCTGGTCAGTCCACAGCCGTTGGCTTGACGAGCTGCTCCCAGCGAGCCGCTCTCTGTCATCCCTCGGCGATTTGTGCGGAAATCTCCAATACGATCATCTGCAGCTGCCCCCGAGGCATGGTGGGCAATGGGTACGGTGAGAACGGTTGCATCCGCGGCACCAACAACAACTGCAATGATCTACCCTGTCTGGTAAGTTTCAGATCTCGTGAACAGTGATGCCAATTTGGCCTTTTTTTCGGATAGATTTGTCTGGTTTTTAACTGCTTCAGCTGGGAAAAATCTCAAAAATTTAGCTTTTTTTTTAGATTTAATTAAATTGAATCCAAAAAGGATTCAATACTGCAAATTTTGAAACATATTGAAAACGGCAACGCTATAATGGGGAAAACACTTTCCCAGTACACCAACATTCACCACTTAAAATAGCAGAGTGTTGAAAATACGTCAAAATTTATCGAAACTGCAGACAATAGCCCTTTTTCAGAAATGGTCACTTTCGCTCTGACTTTCCTATCGTTGCCATTGTCGAAAGCAGAAGTAGAGAGGGTATTTAGCCAAGCTATTTTGGTAAAAACTAAATGGAAAAAGCGTTTAGAAAAAGACAAGTTTAATGTTATTTTGACAATTAGGTAAATGTATGTATATGGGCATTTCCAAACTCGCGCACGGGCCATTCGTACACATTCAAAGTAAAAAAACGGTAAAAAGGAAACGATTTTTTTCTGAAGAAGGGCTTAACATATAGCAATTGATTAGCTCTTTCATTGGTGCAAAGATTGATTTTGGGTAATTTAAAATTTTTAAGATAATAGCAAAATTCAAGTGATTCGCACGGGACACGAAACGGAAGTGACTTGTGAGGTCAACCAATTCAAACGCCAATTTCAGCAAATCCAGAGGCAATATTTTAATGCAACTTATTTTTAACTCTTGTGCATTGATGCCTCTTAAAAATGGTTATGATTTTTTTCAAATATGACTTGCACTTTTTTTTTTAATTCAATTTGACGTAAATTCGAACGGGACATTTTTTACCATCACTATTTTTATGTTGTTTCTGTTTCTCTATTTTAAATTATATTTCGAAAACAGCTCGAAATACTTTATTAAATTAAACTTTCAATATATTTCTTTTAATTAAAATGGTTTATGTTACAATCTTACTGTCCTACTTAGTGAAATCGTTAATATACAAGCGGTCCATTTTGAAAGTAAATTTTCGGAAAAATGGGCAAAAATAAAGATAAATTGAATTTATTCCAATGTAGAATCTCTAAGTTCATCCTATTGAATTTCTTCTAGTGTATATTGCTTAAATAAATAACTTGAATACATTTTTGGAAGCAAATTTCATAAGATGTGAGTTTTTGATAAATTTTACGTTTTTGGCCGCGGTGGACCTTTCTGTGGAAATGCCCATATGTTACTAGGGGGCTCTGCCCCTGCTTCGCTATTCCGGTTTACAAAATTCATATAATATACATTTTTTAAAAAAAAGCCAAAATATTTCACTTCCACTCCCAGCGGTTTTAATGTTTCTTCCTTGCAATTGAACTTTGACTAAAAGTCAGATTTAGTGATTTGGCGAGAAAAATCCAGATTTGTCGGGGAAAAAGCTAAATTTGGCGAAAAAAAATAAATAAATTTTAGGAGTGAGTCCAAGGGCGTCGGCAGCTTTTCAATGAGGGGGGCCAAAATATTTTTTTCAAGTTTAAATAACAACTCTGGGTGGATTTCAGAAGCTAAGTAGTGTAAAATTATGAATGTAGGGGGGCAACGGAAAATATTTGGCATCACTGCTCGAGAAGAGAAGGGGCGGACATGTGTAAGTTCTTGGGCTAATCAGCTGTTAATCGTACGTAGAATGGCGGTGTCTGCCTGGACAATGGCCCCACGAACTACACGTGCGTGTGTCAGCGTGGCTTCCGCGGTCCACGCTGTGATCCTCTGCCCGATCCCTGCACATCGCAGCCCTGCCAGAACGACGGACGTTGCAGTGCCACGCCCTCGAGCGTCGGCGGCTACGTCTGCCAGTGTCGGCCGGGTTACCGAGGCCGCCTGTGCGAGTCGCGGTTCAGCAGCTGCAACGGGATGCTTGTGGGACAGACGGGACGGCTGCGCTACCCGCCGGGTGGCAGCAGCTATGAGCATAATGCCCAGTGTGCCTGGGTGATCCGCACGAACGAGACTCTGGTGCTGAATGTCACTTTTCATAGCTTCAACCTGGAGGATTCGACGGAGTGCCGCTTCGACTGGCTGCAGATCAACGATGGACGCTCGGCAGCGGCACAGATCATTGGTCGCTACTGTGGCAATCGTATACCACATGGCGGCAACATCATCTCTTCCAGCAATCAGCTGTACTTGTGGTTCCGGTCCGACAACTCGACCGCCCACGAGGGATTCGATCTTACCTGGCAGTCGATGGAGCCGCAGTGCGGCGGAGTCGTTCAATTCGAGACTCACGGCACTTTAGCCTCGCCGGGATCGCCGGGTAACTATCCGAAGAATCGCGATTGCCAGTGGCATCTGGTGGCACCCAGCAACAAGAGGATTAAGCTTACCTTCTTCAGCTTGCAGCTGGAGCAGCATGAAAACTGCAACTATGATTATCTTCTGGTGAGTCTTTGGTTTGGGATTGGGATTGGTGAGGTTTGACTTATGCTCTTCACAGATTAGTGATGCCATCTCGGGCACGGAACTGAATAAGTACTGCAGCAGCCAGCAACCGGCGCCTGTGCTCCTCTCCACTCACGAGGCCATCATACGATTCCATTCGGATGAGACGGGCAGCGATTTGGGATTCCAGTTGCACTACTCTGTCGAGGAGCGACTGCCAGGCTGCGGCGGCGTCTACACCAGTCAGGAGGGATCCATTAGCTCGCCCATCTACACTTCGGACAATGGGATTACCGCCTGCGACTACGAGATACGCCTGGCCATCGGCGAGTCCGTTGCCATTGACTTTGTGACATTCCAATTGAGTTCGGACTCCTGTTTGGAGCTGTACGATGTGCCGGACAATAGCCAGGATACCAGTCGAGGTTTCCTCTCGACCAAACACTGTGGCAACAGCGGCACTCTTCCGCCCACCTTCAACTCCCTGTACAATCGTGTCCGCATCAAGTTCTACACGAGTCGGACCGCCAATGAGGCAATCGATCGGTTTAAGCTCAACTACCGCATGGAATGCTCGCGCACATTCGATGCGGAGAATGGCACAGTCAGCTCACCGGGTTACCCAAACTTGACCATGTCGGGATCCTGCACCTACAAGATCATTACGGCACCCAATACCGTCATCACCCTGAAACGAATTGACTTCCAGTTGGCGGAGGCTTACCAAGGCAGTTCCGAGGAGGACTATGAGGATGAGCCCAGCCAGTCGGATAGCTGCGCCGGAGGCAGCAGTCTGACCATCAACGACGGCCTCAACCAGGCCATACTGGGACCCTACTGTGGCAGCCACATACCCCCAGCGGAGTACGTGAGCAAGACAAATATGCTGGTGATGCATCTGAATGTCTTGGGGAATCCAGGGAGAGGTATTAAGTTCGGTTACCAATCGATGTCCATGGGTAGCTCCGAATGCGGTGGGGTTTACACCAAAGAGGGTCAGAATATACGACCGCCACTGACATCGGAAGGTCAATACCATACCGATATGACCTGCTCCTGGATTATCATGGCACCGCCTGGGAGGGCGATCCTGCTGCACTGGCTCAGCATGGATATGGAGTCCGCCGAGTGCACCTACGACTTTGTCGAGGTCTTTGACGAGCTGATTGCCGGCGAAAGTGATGGGAAAAATGCACTGATTCGAGTCTGCGGTCACGAAGCTCCGGCAGATATGATGAGTCACTCTCGAATACTGACCATTAAGTTTCAGTCGGACTTTTCGGATACGGGCACAGGATTCGAGCTGTCCTACCGGTTTGTCGAGCCCGATACTTGCGGTGGTCACTTCCATGGCACCACGGGCATGCTCAACTCTCCATTGTATCCGCTAAACTACAGCAATGGCTTGGACTGTATATGGCAGCTGAGTGCCCCACCAGGATCTCAACTGGAGCTTCAGTTTGAGCTCTTCGAGCTGGACAATACGCCTCGATGCAGCGGTGATTGGCTGGAGGTGAAAAATGGGGGTAATCGAGACTCCGCCTTGATTGGACGCTTCTGCGGCACGTCGATCCCACGACGCATACCCAGTTTCACCCATGAGCTTTATCTGCACTTCCACACGGATGATGTGGCCGTTGCCCGGGGTTTTCGCCTAAAATGGCGCAATTTCGCCAATGGCTGTGGCGGACGATTGACGGGCAACTCGGGAGTTATCACCTCACCCAATTATCCCGGCTCGTATCCGAACAATGCGAACTGTGAATGGAAACTGGACACGCATTACGGCTCCAAATTGCGTATCACCATTGAGGATTTAGATATGGAGGACATGGGCCACTGTTACTATGATTACGTCAACATTGAGGCATTCGATCCAGACAATCGACTGAGCAATCCATCGATGTATTCCTTATGCCGAATGCCTCAGGGGAATAACAATGTCATCAACTTGGAAAGCAGCAAGGGGAAAGTCACATTCCGTTCGGACATTAACAACGTCGGTCGTGGTTTCCGACTCTCGTATAGCGCCATTTGTCAGGTCCAATTGGACTCCAAACAGGGTGTTATTGAAAGCCTCAATTATGACGAGTCCTTTTACGAGGGACCCCTTAACTGCAGCTGGCAGATCCGTGCCCCGCGCGGCAATCACATTCTCCTGGAGATCTCGCACTTTGATCGCCGCCTGGAAGCACAACCAGAAGATGCCGACGGTGGACTCTACCTGCTCAATGGCAGCTCTGTGGTACCCATTGTGGGTCCAAGTGCCCACAACATCAGCGGTGATCTCATCACGATCGTGCATAACACGAGCAGCGTCAACTTCCGTCTGGAATACCGCATCGAGGGCTGTCTCTACGAGCTGCGGGGAGAGAGCGGATCCTTTAGATCCATCAACTATCCGAAAGTGTATCCCAATGACGTTGAATGCCATTGGCAGATCCATGCACCGCTTGGCAACGTCATCGAGCTGACCGTGCTGAACATGGACATCGAGGAGTCAGCCAACTGCACTAAGGACGTCCTTGTGGTCAGTTAGGTCCACCGAGATCTTCTAGGAGTAGTACCCTATTGATACCTCTTAACCCCCCCATCTCTTCACCAACAGATCTCCAATACCCTTCAAGACTCGTTCCCCACTGAGCGACACTGCGGCCGCCATGACAAAATGATCACCACCAGCGCCGGTCACATATTGTACGTTTACTTCAAAAGCGATGGCTCCACGAATGGACGCGGATTTGAGGCTACTTACCGAGTCTTCAAGAGCAGTAAGTACCGTGTGCCATATATGCTCGAGGGTAACCTAGTTTCCATTAATATTTGTGTTTGTTCTTGTCCAGAATGTGGCGGTAAGCTGATTAAGAAGAGCGGAACAATCCAGTCACCGGGCTATCCCAGGGCATATCCTCCGAACAGTGATTGTGAATGGGTGGTGGAAGTGTCGCCACACCACGTCATCATATTTGATGTGGAGGACGTGGACTTGGAGACGGGAAATAGTTGTGGATGGGATAAACTAAGTGCACATGATCTGAGTGCCAGCGATAGCTTGACCTACCCCGACGGTGACCAGGACGACACCGAAGGTGCCCGGATATTCCAGGGGTGCACCGGCGCTGACATAGCCCAAAGCAGGTCAACCACGAACCGAGCTCTGGTGCGCTTCACTACCGACGATTCCATCCAACATAAGGGCTTCCGAATGCACTATCGCGAGTCATGTGGCCAGAGTCTGTCCATCGACGAGACGGACTTCCAGGTCATCAGCCTTACCATTCAGGTGGCACTGAATGAGACGTGCGTCTGGCAGCTTCGTGCTGCCGATCCCAACAAGCACATCATATTCACACCCGTCCATGTCCAATTGCACTCGGAGCCCTCGGCCAACTATCCAACTGAAGGTGACTGCATGTCGCATGGCATTCAGATCTACGAGGGTCCTACGGCCACGGGAACGCCTCGCCTACAGTTCTGTCGCTCGCATCCTCCGGCTCTCATCTCGCACGGAGGCGCTTTGACTATCGTCGTGCCGTTATCCCTGATCGCCGAGTTCGAGGGTCACTACATGACTATGGATACGAGCTGTGGCAGTGCATACACTGCACTCTCCGGACGCTTCACCACACCGTACTACCCCTCCAGCTATCCGGTTAACATCGAATGCGAGTGGATCGTCCAAGCATCGGAGGGCAACTCGCTGTCACTGACCATCGAATCGTTTGACCTGGAGCTCTCCGATGGCTGCAACAACGATTATCTGGAAGTGCGTGAGGATTCCTCCCGGGGCAAACTCATTGGCGTTTATTGTGGCAATCAGGTGCCGCCGGCTATTAAATCGAAGGGAAGCATCTGGCTGAAATTCAAGAGCAATGACGATGTTGTGGGCGAGGGCTTTATGGCCAGCTATAATTACGGTAAGTACGAGTACTCAACCCTGCCTTGAATATATAGTTAGACCCAAGACGTCTCTTGTCTGTCATTCTTCAGATCACCACAACGAGTTGAATGGCACAGAGGGTAGCATCCTGTCACCGCATTATCCGTCCAAGCTCGAGAGCAACGAGGTCTTCAGCTGGAGAATTACCGTGGACTCGGAGTATGTGGTGTTGGTGAATGTGGATCACCTGAGGGATGTGGACGTGCAGCATATTCACTTCTACGATGGCTACACCACCATTGGGGCCGAGCTGGTGCCGGAGATGTCGAGGCCATTGATAACCCATACGAATGTGATCTACATAACGGCGACTCGAGGTCCCTTCAAGCTCCACTGGGAACGTCTGTCGAAGGAGGCCCTGGAATCCAATCGCACTGCCGAGCTGCAGACACGTAAATGTGGTCATCAGCTGGTTACCATCGATCGTATGATCAGCTTCAGCTCTCCGGGCTACCCCTCTGGCTACGCGACCAATCTGAACTGTGTCTGGGACATTGTGCCCTCGAATCCGGCAATGCATGCGGTCATTCAACTGGTCACCATCGATCTGGAGGTGTTCAGCGAGGACTGCATGACGGACTACCTGAAAGTATCGAGCAGCAGCGATATGCAGCATTGGTCGCAGCTGGAGAAGTCCTGCCATCCGGTGAACGAGTCCAAGTCCTTCCATGGGCAGCCGTACCTTCGGGTTGAGTTTGTCACCGATGCCAGTGTCAATAAAACGGGCTTCATCACCATGCTTCACACCGCCTGTGGCTCCGAGCTGACGGCCAGCCAGGGTGTGGTCAACATCAGGGAGCTGGTTCGCAATGGCTTCATGTCCCCGCTAGATTGTGTTTGGACGATCCGTGTGCGTCAGGGCAAACGTATACGGATCACGTTCCTGGAGTCGCTGCTGAGACAGAGCACTGGCAATGCAAATACGGATCAATGTCACAACTTCTTTGTGGTACGCAATGGTTATGCGGAGGATTCACCTTTCCTGGGACGTGGCAAGTACTGCGATAATAACATAACCGATGTGCTCGAGACCACTTCGAATCGGGCCTACATCAAGTTCACACGGTTGGTGTTTCCGCGCTTCCGTGCTGCCTTCAAGTACGAGGAGCTCGGTCACGCCTGCTCCGGCGAAATAGTGCTTGAAGAGGGGCCGGGTAACTTTAGCAGTCGCGTGATCAGCTCTCCCAACTTTCCCAATCTACCCAATCCGTATTCGGAGTGTGTGTGGCGCATCCGAGCTCCAGCACAGCATCGAATTGCCGTTGAGTTCATCAACAACTTTGACCTAACTCCAAGCAGCAGCAGCAGCAACTCCACTGACACCGTGGACGCTGGCTGTGATCAGGAGTTTGTCCAGCTGAACGATGGCAGCACCGAGTTAATGCCAGCACTGGGTCGCTTCTGTGGCAACCGAAAGCCGGACGTTGTCTACTCGACCGGCCCCAATTTGCGGATCAAGTTCTTCACGGCCGTACTGGAGCCCCGTCCCGGCTTCCAGGCTGTTGTTAAGTTGGCCGTCTGTGGTGGCAGTTACTATAGTGCTAGTGGGGTTATCAATTCACCTAATGCCAAGGACTTGCAGCTGCACTTGCAGGCGCAAAAGATCAAGGAGTGCGTCTATACCATCGAAATGGAGAAGGGCAGCACCATCGATCTGATGTTTGACTCGGTGCAGCTGCCGACATTGGACGATAATTGCACAAGGAACACACATCTGCTGTTGGAGGAGTACGAGGCATTTGGTGATGACTTTCAGAATCAGCGGATTAGCGATCGTGAGGTCGTATGCGGCACAAACTCTCGTCACTTTCTCGTGGAGACCAACAAGATTGTGATGCGTCTGCGCATGCCGAGTGGCCAGCTGGGCGATCATGAGAGTTTCCAGTTGCGCTACTCGGCCATCGGTTCCCGCTGTGGACAAACCATCAATAATGTGCAGGGTATACTGCAAACGCCCAACTATCCGTTGGGGGTGCGTCACCCGTCGCACTGCCAGTGGCGCATCCAGGTGCCGAAGGGACGACGGGTTAAGGTCGAGATTCTTGACTTTGATATCGGCACTTCAGATGCCTCGTTCCAAGGCCGACTGTCGTTCTCCAACGATCACAAGATGCTCTCGGTTATCGGTCGGTATTTACGTGATCCGCCCGCTGAGGTCATCTCCTCGGATAACACAATGGCGATTGATGCCTTCCTTATGCCATTTAGCCAGCATCGTGGTTTCAAGTTGCGATTTAGCGCCTTCGGAACCAGCGCGTGCACTCCTAGACTTGCACTATTCGCGGAATCTATGACCTACCGAAGGGACTCCAATGAATCCAGTCTTGTTTACTGCAACTACGAGCTGCGTCCGCCCCAGAATACAACCGTATTGCTTCGGGTGCTCAACTACACAACCGGCGCTGTTCTAATGAACAACAATAACCTCTGTTCCGTGCTGACGCCCCTGAAACTGATCCGACCTGACGAACCGGAGTCGCTCCTGTCGCACCTCATGTGCCCGGGCACTACGAACCGAAGTGTACGCCTGCCCTTCCCCGTTGACTTGACCATATCGGGTAATCGACGAAATGACATGAAGCTTCTTCAGATCAGCCTTAGCAGCCAACGATGTGGTGGCGTCTGGCCACTAGAGCCGGGTGACAATATGACCATAACACAGCCGGGGCCTCTGGATACGGATAGGGCCATCGATTGCGCTTGGGCTGTGGGACCCGATGCAACGGCCGAGGATCCCCTCGCACCCGAGGACGTTCAGCTGGAGGTGTCGGTGAGCGCGAATCTCACGGGCAACTGCGAGGATCATTATCTACTGGTTTACAACGGTCCCGACCAGAATGCTCCCCCGATGGGTCGGTACTGCAACCAGGTGACCGAGCTAAATAAGGTGGTCGAGCGTGGTTTGTTCGTGGAGTACCATGCGGAGTCGTCAGCTGATCCCAATCACTACTCCACCTTCAATGTCACCGTCAAGTACGGCAGTGGGTGTGGCGGACGTCTGACGTATCCGTATCGACACATCGAGTTCAGCGAACAGTACAAGAACAATGTGGAGTGCATCTGGGAGATAGACGCGGGGCCGGGCTTCCATGTGGGTCTGTCCTTCATGGACAGGTTCTATATTGAGGACAGCAAAGACTGCACCAAGGACTACCTGCGCGTCCAGCAGCTGAAGGAGAACACCAGCGACGGCAGCAATCTTTGGACAGATCTTCAGACAATCTGCGGTCGAGAACCGCCCGCCCACATTAACTCGACCAGCTCGTCGATGCGGCTGATCTTCCGCTCCGACGGCGACATCACCGGCGATGGCTTCACTGCCCGTTTCGAGCGCAACTGCGGTGGCATCCTCTATGCCGATGCGGAGCCACAGACCCTGAGCAGTCCTGGCTATCCGACCAGTTACGAAAAGAATCTCAATTGCAACTACACGTTCGTGCCACGCCTCACATCCTCGACGGGTGTTTTGATTAGTTTCACCCAATTCGATTTGGAACGATCGCCGATTAATTCGTGCATATTCGACAACGTGACCATCACGACCCGGGACAAAAACAACAGGGAGCAGACGTCGGTGCTGTGCGGAGTTAAGCAACGCCACGCCTATCGTGCCCAACAGTCGATTGGCCTTCTCCTGCGATCTGACAGCAGCTTCAGTGGCAATGGCTTCCAATTGGAGTACAGTACACTTCTCTGCGGCGGAGTCGTTAATGCCACACAGGTGGTGGAGTCGCCGCGACAGCATCAGGATGACCAGATGCCCCACAACAGTGACTGCTACTGGAATCTGACCGCACCCGAGGGCCATAAGTTCACCATCAAGTTTGAGCTGCTAAATCTCGAGGCAGGCAGTCAGGATTGCGCTTACGATGGCGTCGAGGTGTTTGCCAGCCCCGTGCCGGACAGTAAACAGCGCCTAGCGCGCTTCTGTGGCCACATCAGTGAGGAGCTGCCCATTCTGCATGTTTCGACCAATCGTGCTCTCATCCATGGCTATTCCGATGACACGCAAGCCTCGAATGGCTTTAAGGCAATCGTCCGAGTTCTACTCAACTGTGATGAGCACATTGTTCTCGGCGAACAGAATGCCAGCTATACCTTTAACAAGTATGTCGGACAGTATTCCAATGATCTGGACTGCAGCTTTGTCTTCAAGGCGCCCGCCGGTTATTATTTGAGCGTGGAGTTCCGCAGTTTCCACGTCGAGGCGTCCAACAATTGCTCCGCGGACTTTTTGGAGTTCCGTGACGGAGCCGGTCCCTTTGCCGATGAAATTGGCACATTCTGTGGTCAGGATTTACCACCCAAGCTAACCTCCTCTCGGCATACGCTCTTCATGCACTTCGTCACCGATGACAAGATCACAGACACGGGTTTCGAATTAGTTGTCACTGCCAAACCGAAGGTATGTGGCAATGAACTGATCAAGTTCGATGGCAAGCAGGCATTGGAGATACACTCGCCAGTCAACGATCAGGGCCACTACGACAACAATGTCTTTTGCCTGTGGAAGATTGAGAGCGATGTGCAGCTCCATCTGCAGTTCCTCAGCCTCGATCTGGAGGGACCTGATTCCAATGGCAGCTGCCAGACGGACTTCCTCAAACTCTATGACAGCGAGGTAAGTTGAAAGACGACGAATTTTATCACACCAAGCCACCAAGTTGTTTGTTGGTTGTCTTATAGACATACTAGACCTCAAGTTAACTAAAACTTACTTCTACAAATTAGAAAGGTCACTAAAAATCAAAACAAACAAACTTTTTAAACAAATCGAACAACACGTCGGATTTCTGAAATTGAAACAAGAACAAAATTGTTATTGCATTAAAAATGCCGATGGCATTTGCACAATAACGACGACAACAACAACACATAAAGGGCTTGATCAGCATCTCGGCTGTTTTTCACTCTTGAGACACTAGAATTCACAACTGGTTCTAGCTTCTCAAAAGTGACATTAAGCTTGGATCGCTGGTCAAGTCAGCACAACGGTACTGATGATAGAGATTGGCATCTCTTGAAACAGCTGTATACCGAGCCATGCTCCTTGCATTCTGTAAGTGTTTTGTGTGTTGTTGTTTGTTGGTTGTCTTATAGACATACTAGACCTCAAGTTAACTAAAACTTACTTCCACCAAGCCTTCAAAATACTGATTTTAAATGGGGTTCGGTTAGGTTCTTTCTTTCTATATGATGAGGTATATATTCAAGTCATTAATAAATATCAGGGATTAATAGCCTAACCAAACCCTTAACTTTTAACCGGTAAAAACCGATTGAAATTTAAACCGTAACTGAAACCATAATCAATAAAAAAATTGTTTTCATTTGACCGAAACTTTGTAAACCGAAACAAGCGTTTAGTAACCGTTTCATTAATAAGGGTTAATTTCGGTTTTTCTACATTCAAAAAATATTATTTTTATACCCGTTTATTAAAAAATAATTAAAAGGGGGTATTCGTTGCAATGTATGTAACGGGGAGAAGAGAGCATGTCTGACCCTATAAAGTATATATATTCTTGATCAGCATCAACAGCCGAGTCGAGATAGCCATGTCCGTCTGTCTGTCCGTCTGTGTGAGGGCCTAGATCTCAGAAACTAGAGACTAGGGCTAGAGCAACCAAATTTGGCACAAAGACCCCACGCAGATAACGTTTGTTTAAAATTTTTGCCACGCCCCTTTCCGCTTTTGTAAACCGGAATTTTTTACTAATTAACGTTAGCTACTATTATTACCTATCATCCTACTAAATCATAACAAGATCGGACAAATAGAAAGGTGTAAGTGCCTAAAAGCAAGCAATAAAAAATATTTTAAATTTAATTAAATTAGTAACGGGTATCCTATAGTTGGAAGCTCGACTATAGCCTTTCCCACTTGTTTATTTTTAATTTTGATTTAAACTTTCTTATGTTTAATTTTGAATTTTTATTTGTGATATTCATAATCGAATTTTCATAGCACTGAATAAGCGCAAATAATATAAAATTGAAATTGTTAAAATGTAACTAAACTACATCAAACTGAAGAATATGTGAAAAAAAGTGGGAATGAAACATTAAGAATTCATTTTGTGAACCGAAACCATACCAGTATTTCAAAACCGAAGCATGCAAAAACCGGTTCACCGTTACGAAACCTTTATTCAAAAATTTAGCGTAACCGAAAACCTAAATGCAAACATAACCGAAACCGTAACTGAAACCGATATTCAATTCGGTTTTAATCCCTGATAAATATTAAAATTAGTTTGAGCAAAGATTATCATCATATTATCAAGATAATGCTTGACTGAAGCAAAACTAACCATTATACTTGAATCGATTGCTAAACGGTTATTTCGGTTTAAATAATTTCGGTTACATAAAAACGTTTGAGTCGTGTGCGGTTTTAGTTACCAATTTTAAAATACCAGTTAACTGTTACGGTTTTTCCCCATGGTTAAAACCACATCTTTCGATATGATAGAACTATCGCATTTCCTTTTTCCAGTATAAAGCGCTTTCAATATAAATCGTTGCGTCCAAAGCGATAGTTGCTTCACTGATTATTTATATACTTCTCTCGGTTACAGAGTGCACTGCTGTTGGAAGAGGGTTTTGGTAACCACGTGGTCTATAATGGCAAAAAAACAAGCGGCAACAACTTCTTTGACTATGCGACGGAGCACATTTACTGTGGGACGGGCCTGCCCGATGATTTCTATCCAAACTCACAGAAGTTGTACGTGAAGTTCCGCAGCAATGGAGCCGTGACCAAAACCGGTTTCCGGTTGCGTCTGATGGCCAATAATGGATGCCAGCACAACTATGGTGGTATACAGGGTCGCGTGAAGTTCTCGGGAACAGCCGATTGCGATGTGTATATTGTGGCACCGCCCAACTATTTGCTGAGTCTCTATTATGCGGATGTATCGCTGCCATCCTCCGAATGCGATGTGGAGTACGTGGAAGTCTTTGACAAGGCGACTAACAAATCACTGCAGCATCTCTGCTCCTATTTGGAGCCCGGCAAGAGCCTCTTTACCCAGACCAACGAGCTGCGTTTGCACTTCAAGATGGGCAGCTACTACAGCACCTTCGATTTGACATACATTGCCGGCAAGGCTGAGGTGGGACCCGGATGTGGTGGCGAGATCTACAACACCGAGGGCATCTTCACCAACGCCTACTATCCGCAGAGTGTGCGCAATAACTCCGATTGCCGTTGGACTATCCGAGTGCCGAGCAACAATCGGGTGTTAGTTCAATTCAATGGTAAGTCAAGACAACTCACTTAGATACCGTTTGAGTCACGATAGATGTACATAATACTTTGCAGAATTCAATCTGGGCTCAAAATCAACGTGCCATACGGACTACTTGGAGATTTTGGAGGAAATCGACGGTAGAGAGACGCAGGTGCAACATTTCTGCGGCGGCGACAGACCTCGCATCTATAAAAGCGAACGGAGCAAGTTGGTGTTGCGATTCCACAAGTCGGTCAACTACGACGGCATCGGTTGGGTGGTCAAGTTTATGGGCGTCTATTCGAACTATCAGATACCACAATATTTGCTCGATTCCCAATATTAATCATTTCCAATTCAAATTGCTTTAATGACAACCAACATTCGCAACAATTTATGATTTTATTTGTCGTAATTTTATTGAATATATTTTAAATTAGTTATCTATAAAATAATTACTATATGTTATAATATACCATAATAGAATTTCTTTCATCGGTTTTTTCTTTACTTCTGATTTTTGCATTAATCAAATCAAATTTCAATCAATTAAAATTACTCTGAAATAAAGCGCACATTTCACGTACATCATTTTAATATTTATTCTCTTTTATCTTATTGTTGCTGCGCTATTCTTCGCTCTCTCTCTTTTTTTTTTTTCTATTTAACTACTAATATACAGTCAACGACGACGTAAAAAAAAAATATATATATATGAATAATTGTGGTATGTTATTTTAAATAAGAGATGTACTCGTATCTTTTACGCAATTATTATTATTATGGTAAAATTAAGAAAGGCGCGTTCATTTTTTAAACGTAATATTATCATATAAATTAAATATATCTCTTTAACAAATAACTGACCGTCGTTTAACCACACACACTTTCTTTCTTAAAACTTTGACCTAATAAATACAACTTTTATTCCATTTTTTGTTTATTTTAAAGGAAAAAAAAAAATAGAAGAAATAATGAATAAGAAAAAAATGCTCGTAAGCTGAAGAATACATATGTACAAAATAACCGATTGTGGTTTTAAAATGGGTTGGTAACTAAAAACAAAGTAATTATTTTTATAAGGATATGGAGGAGGAGAAGGAGGCAAAGGTGGGTGGAAGAATGAAAGCTGGAGAAGGATGAGAGAGTCAAACATAAGTAAATGAAACTTTTTGGATGACAAAACTCAAAATGTAGCTATACGGTAATATGTTAGATTGTATGTATATATATATATATATATATATATATATACATGTTTATATATATGTATGTACTCTAGGCGACATTTATGCACACAAATTTGTAACAATTGAATTTTGCAATCGCCTAATAACACGCTCTTTCTCTAATCATTTTCTTTCTCTTTTCTTTAAGTAACTTTTGAACAATCAATGCGAACAACATCGCCTACATATGAATATGAACTATATATATATTTTATTTTGTTGTATATGTATTTTATATGTATGTATGATTAATTCATTTGGTTAATAAGTACATACGTACAGTCGACAATATTCCTGCTTTGATCGCATATATCGAAACACGACTGCGTGTATCATAATACATATGCATCTTTTTTTCTAACAAACAATTACCAATTGGCATTCAACATTATATAGTATATATGTATTTGTATTTTTGCATACGATAATTTGAAGAAAAAGAAAAGAGATACAATCCACATGTGATCCACAATTCAATTCCAACTGTATCCGTATTCCATTCACTCTTTCTTTTTTTTTGGTATATGTATATGTATATGTATATGTATGTATAATGTTTAATTGTAACTTTTTGTTTTTATTTATTTAAGTGTTTTTATTTGTAATAATAATTTATGCTACACAGACGTGTGAATTGACATATATTTGTTATCGAATTCGTTGAAACATGTTTGAATGAAACGTTTACCTATCGATCGATTTAAAAATTTAATTAAACTATTTCGCACACATACACACATGATAATGATACACCTAACACACACTCACACACAACACAACGACTGATATGTATGAAATGATTTTTTTTTGTTTTGTTCAAATTTGCAAAATTGCAACGTTTCATTTGTTTAACTTCCTTTGCTATTTTTAAGCTCTCTCTCTTTCTCTCAACTTCCAACATTTGCTTTCTCGCTCTCGCTCTCATGCTGTCTCGCTCATTTTCAACTATTATCATTTTGTTTGTAATGTAATCGCCGTGCGACAATTTTTGTATACTTCAACGACAACATACATACATACATAAGTTATATATATATTGTATATATATATATATTTAGCGATTATCTTATATAGAGCGTGTAGTGGGGTGGGTGATTTATAGGGGGAGGCGGGGTGTACAGTGTGGTAATTGGATCAACTATGCGCTAATAACATTAACTAAGAAACTCAAATCAAACAAAACTTCCGCACGTGCAGGCATGTTGCAAGCGTGTGTTGCAGCTGCAGCTGTTGTTGCTGCTGTTGTTAGCCCGTAGTAGACCAGCAGCTAGGGCTCGGACCACCATGCCTACACGTTGAGGCACTGTTACATGCAACAAAGGAAGCGGTGAAAGAAACTTTTGGCATTGCGTCGCACACGATTGGCCCTTAGCTAACAGATGATGCCCTGATCCAGGGTTAAATTGTTGGTGGCGGCAGCAGCGGCATTCTTGGCGGCAATCACCACATGATGATGATGATGATGGTGATGATGATGCATATGATGATGATGCAAATGATGCGCGGCAGCTGATCGTGTATTTAATAATAATGCGGTGCTGCTGCTGTTGCTGTTGTTGTTGCTGCTGTTGTTGCTGTTGTTGCTGCTGCTGCCAGCGGTGGCATTGCTGGTGGCACTCGGATTTGGACTGCCACTGGATACAGAGCTGCTGCTGCTGCTGTTAATTGAGCTTGTGCCCATGTTGTTCTGTTTCTTGTGCACGGCTGTCAGGGGCTCTGAGGCACGACGCGTATGGTTGCCACAGTTGTTGCTGTTGCTGTTGTTGCTGGCCGTGCCGCTGATGCTGCGACGCATGTTGCTGTTGCTGTTGCTTACAATTGGCAGCACAGCGCCGGGAACGGAACATTTGCGGGTCTGTTGCAACTGCAATTGCGGAGACGATAATGAGATGGCGTTGGAGTTGGAGTTGGAGCTGGAATTGGATGTGGATGTGGATACAGATGTGGAGGACACAGCGACGGAGACGGAGGAAATGGCGCTACAACTGGCTGAATTATGCGCCTCAAGCTCCTCCAGTTGGAATTTCTTGACGAGCGCCTTCACCGATGTCGCTGAACTGGCCTCCGTTGCGGGCGTCTTGCGTATGACTTTGGGCGTGGTGGGTGCATCCGGGAACAGGGCCAATGTGGCAATCACTGTCGACTCCTCCAGCCCATTGCTGCCAATCTGTATGGTCGCCGTGCTGGCCACCGGTTTCTTCACAAATGTCGCCGTATATGTGTTTTCCTTATCCGAATCTGAGGCGCGTCGCGTTGGTGTCACAATCTGTGTTGGTTTCGTTGTTGTTGCTGCTGCTGTTGTTGTTGTTGCTGCTGCTGGCGACATTGTCAGCGTTTGGGGCAGTGTGTGTATGGCCGTTGTTGTCTCTGTGCTGGGGCTTAGCTTGTGGCTGGTTGCAATTGGTATCTTGGAGCTAGAATGTGCCCTGTGGCCATTGTGCGTGGCTTTGTTGTTGCTGTTGTTGGGAGTTAGTGTTGATTTAATTGTTGTTGTCGCTGTTGTGCTGCTCTGTTGTTGCTGTTGCTGAGGCTGTTGTTGTTGTTGTTGCTGTTGATCCGCATCTTCCTCCTCCTCATCGTCCTCATCATCCTCATCTTCATCCTCATCTTCATCTTCGTCCTGCACAAAGTCAGCATCATGCTGTGCCTGCAAATAGATTTGTCTGTCCAACGCACACTCATCCTTCAGCCAGACATGCTCCAGGCAGCCGGCGGCATTCATGCGATCGCTAAACAGAACAAACAATAAATTCAATTAGTAACAGATTCTCTTGATGCGTCGGCAATTTCACTGGGATCCATATGTACATGATTGCCTCTATCCCTACACAATGTTATGTAAGCTCTAGTGACGAAAGCATATTCAGTACCCCCAAAAATCGAATATACAATTTTGTGACAAACACGATAAAACCTATTTTAAAAAGAACCAAGAATAATATACAAGTTTTAAATTTTTTTATCCTTTCAGTGAAATTTAATTTGAATTAATTTACATAAACTTTTACATTAACTTTGGTCAACTGTACTTAGATGATATTAAAAAAATAAATAAATAAATCAGGAAATAATAATTATTTTCAAGTTTTATAGATTTGCTCACAAAATAAAGATTAACTTTAAGTTATGCTTTACTTCTCAGACAATAATAATTTTTGAGAAAAATAATAAAACTTATGAAATAATCCTTATTTTATGAGTTTTATTTTTTGCTCAAAATAAAACTCAAGTTGAAGTTTCGACTTTTTCTTAGGGAATAAAGGCAAGAATGATACATATTCCTAGTCAACAAACCAAGACAAACCATTATAATAATCCGTTTAAAAAATAAAAATTCTTGTATTGAACATCAAAGCCTTGAGCCTAGTCGAAATTACAACTTGAGTTTTATTTTGAGCAACAAAAAAAAAAATGAAACTCATGAAATAATGATTAATCCATAAGTTTTATTTTATTGCTCAAACATAATGATTATTCTTTGAGAAGTAAAGTATAACTTGAAATTAATCATTATTTTGTGAACAAATCTGTAAGCTTGAACAAATTTTAATTATGGTGAAAATTTATAAATGAGCCATAGTGAAGAACATATGTATTTTTCTCGGTGTCTTAAAGTTATTATAAGTGAATGATTTTTGATTACAAAAAAACAATAACAATCATTATTGGCAGTCCCTGAAATAAATATACCTAAATGTGTATATAATAAAATATTTATTTGGAACAAAAGTTGAAATATCTTTATTAACATGCAGAAAGTTAAACTATTTCAGTTTATACATTTTATTAAATATTTTTAAACTTGAATATGCTTTCGTCTCTACCTTTTATTTTAAGGTTCTTCTACGCTAAAAACTATTAAATATGTTGTATATATTTTCACCATGTAAAATGTGAAATTCTTTAAAATTGTGTACATATTTGATGCTCAGTGAAATTCATTCAAATTGTTACTCACTTTGGCTTAATTCGCAATGCGCGACGTATGAAATCGATAGCCGCTTGTGAGACGCCACCAAAGAGATTGTCGGGGAAGGTGAGAGCGCACTGTGAGATGTTGAGGAAGGTCTCCTGCTTCGTATCGCCACCGAATGGAGAGAATCCCGATAGCAGCACATAGGCCAACACGCCCACTGACCAAATGTCCGTCAGCAGGGACAGGGGCTCATATTGGAGCACCTCCGGTGCCACATAGTCCGGAGTGCCCGCCATTTCGCGCACATTGATGCCCTCGCAGACGACGCGCGAGATGCCGAAATCGCAGAGTTTCAGGCCATCTGCAAAGAATGTGACAAAGGTGGATAGATAATGTAATGAGAAACTGTACTATAGATAAAAGCTTTAACAAACTTAATCATCTTTCAACTTTTCATCTTTTTCATTTAAGGCTACTCTTAAAACAAACAAATAGTAATAAATAAAATTAATCATTTAAATTAAATTAAAAATAGATTGAACTACTATTTGGACATATCATTAATTTGTATATACAATAGGGCAGCGGTGGGCAAGCAATGGCTCCGGGAGCCAGCGGATGCTAACGAATTCAGAATTCAGTCCACCGCTGCATTAGGGTGTCCATTAATTTTGCAGTTATTATTTTTAAACTCATACGTGCTAGTTCTGTTCATTTGGTTCTAAAGCACACGGAAATAAATTTTCACCTCAATCGGAGTACAGTGTTTAACATGTTTTTCATGTTTCGATGCAAATTTGCATGGCAAGTTTGCATAGCCCGTATGCATTTAAAAATAATGACTTTGCAAAAAGGGACGCCCTAATAAACATAGATAAACTTGCAATGCAATTTTACTTTTATTAAAAGCTCTATAACCAATCAAGACACGTAAAAAATAATTCCATGTACAGAAATTAGCATTAGCATTGTATATGGAGTTTTGTTTTGAGTGAATACAGGGCTTAGTACGTTAAAAGATTTAAAGATTACAGGGATTTGCAATGATTTCCAAAAGTAATATAGATCTCTTGTTATTTTTTAAAGTCCAAACTTTGCCTTTTTTTCTGTCTATAAGAGGTTTTTTCTAGAGGTGTTTAATAATTATTTAATGTTTGTTGGTTTGATTTAGTTATTTAATCTATTTACTTAAATACAATTTTATTTAATAATGTAGAATTGTTTGTATTTTATTTGTTATTCATTTGTAATTCGTTTGATAATTTGGTAGACAAAAACTCACCCTCAATGCGTTCGCCGGCGAGCAATATGTTCTGTGGCTTCAGATCCAAATGGGCAATGGAGCGATCGTGTAAGAATTTGAGAGCCTTGAGAACTTCCCGCATGCAATGACGCGCCTGCGCCTCTGTCAAACACTCCTCGTTGTCCAATATCGTTTGCAGTTCTCCGCCAGTTGCCCTAGAGAGAGAGAGAGAGAAAATAAGGAAATGTATTTGATGTCAATTAGATTATTTAATTTATATACTTACAGCTCCAGGAGCAGGGCCGTGTCGGAGCGTGTCTCATGGACCGCATTCAGATTGACAATGTTGTCCTCGCCCTCGCAGAGCATTAGGACGGCAATCTCATGCTTGATCTCCTTGTCGCTGCTCTGTGCGCGTCGGCGTCGCTTTAGGAATTTCGCTGCGAAATGCAAACCGGTATTCTTGTGTATCGCCCGGCGAACAGCCGCAAATTTGCCCCTGCAACAATAGAAAAACAAAACGGATTAGTTTTGTATTTTTGTGTTTTTTTTTTTTTTTTTTTTTTAAATCAAAAACCGGACTGGTTGACTAACTGACTAACTGGCCAACTGGACAACTTGACGGCCCACACACGCCAAATGGATTTTCATTCATAAGATTGCCCAATTGTTGGAGACATCCAAAGTGACTCAACGAAGACTCATCGAAGAATCAAAGAGAATCAAAATGAGAGAGAGAGAGAGTTGGAGGGGAAGATTGATTGGGATGTGAACATGATTGGAGGGGGGAAGCGGAACGACGCGTTGTCGAAACGCCTTTGACAAAGTACGTGCCATAATGAAGCAATTGCGCTTCCGGCAACTGCTAACAACAACAACAACAACAACAACAAACGACAAATCTGGCATACCAAATAAGCAAGTAGTAAGTAGTTGGCCAACAGGAGGCCTGAAGAAGAAGCAGCAGCAAAAGGCAGACAGACAGCGGCTCAAGAAGAGAGGACAAAATAAACAAGCAGAAGACAACGCATCACGCAAGTCTTAAGACGACATCTCTTCGCTTCTAACAAGAATATGCTAACTAAAACATGGCTAAAACGACTATTGTATACCCTAACCGACAAGTTTCGAATTTCAATTGTATACCAATTTTAAACAAAATTTAAATCTATTTTATTTAAATATTCTTGCAATAAGATAAACAACTCTTTTTATGGCATTTCAATTCCACTAACTTTATCTGAAATTAAGTTTTGCAAAAAATGCAAGAGAATTTGCATTTAGTGAATTTAAATAATTCCGAGTATTTAAATAATGAAAAGTGCTAGGGAAGTGTTTATTTATAAGGGTAATATTTGAGAGATTTCTATTAAAACTTTAAAATATTATATTATTCAAATTTTAATTTTAAGGCTTAAAATGCTATTAAGTGCTTGCAATGATAATTAATATAACAATTAACATAAATAATTTACTAAAATGTTCCAAAAAACTTAAAATTTAAACACAATCATTTAATAATTATTTTTAATTGCATAAAATAATTGTTTTCAATCGTTAATCCCCCAAATTTATTTTTATTCCATTTTGATTAAAATTTGTCAAACTGCTGGAGGTTTGTGATATGCCCAGTTGAAGGTGGGGTATTTTGAAATAATGAACGACATAAGCGGTAAGGCTGTCGTCGCCTTCACGCTGAACTGGTTTCTAATTGTTGCACTGTATGCCCCGCCCCCCTAGTAATCCTCCACCCCAGTTCACAGTCTCTTCACGAAGTTTTGGCCAACATTGACAGGCAACGGAAAGGAGAGGGGATGCTTGCAGCATGTTGCTGCTGCTACTGCTGTTGCTGTTGCAACTTCCACAAATTGTCAAATGTGTCGCTTGAGGAGGTGCAACCAAGTGTGGCAAGGCAACTGGCCAACGGGCAGTTGTTGCTGCAACTTCAACTTTGCTGTTGCAACTGCGATTGCTGTTTAAGTGAAATATTTGGTGCTTGCCACGCAATGAAGATGCATGTGCTCCCATCATCATCATCATCATCAACATCAACATTATCAACATCATCATCATCATCATCATCATCAAAATCATCCTCAACATTGTCGTCTTGGGCTATTTAATTAAAGCAAGCAACATTTGTATATAAGCTTTAGCAACATGTTGCCAAGTCCTGTCAACATTCATTTGAGTCCATTCATTTACAGTTCTTTGTGTACCCATTTATATTGTTGACGTTTTTATTTTTAATTTAATAACAATCTTTGCAACTAATTGGGCAAGGTCTTCTCTGCCAATTGTTGTTGTTTTAAAATTTTACTTAGCTGACTGTTGCGTAAGTTGAGACTCATGACTGCAGATGTTGCCAGAGATGGAGACAGACAGAGAGAGAGAGACGTAGACAGAGACAGTTGCAGGGACGGTAGGGAACAGGGGCTGAGTTTGAGGTGTGGGCGATTAACTGCCCAGCGGCTGGTTAGTGAACTTTTAAAGGTTGGCCTAAGGCCTTGTCGCAGGGCAGGGGCTCTACTGTAGCTACTAACACTCTCAACAATTGTTGTTGCTATTATTGCTGGTCGAGTTCATGGTTGGTCGCGACCGTTGTTTTGGCCAAGCCACTCCCACGCGCATTGCCCTTTTTTAATGCTTCATTAATTCGAATCAAATCGACCTACAGTTGTAGCTCGCTAAGAACACTCAACCCGTTGGCCCACATATTTTGCAGGTCTAGAAACAATCTTGTATAATTTGTATGTTTTTTTTTTTCGTTTACAAACATTTTCAAATATTTGAATAAAAAAAATACATAAAGATAAAGATAAAAAGTAAGAGAAATGTTTCTTGAAAAAAAGTATTTTTGAAAAAATTCAGTAAATCAGTAAATTCTCTATAAAATTTGCTATTTGTTTTAGATTGTACAAAAAGTAGGAAATATCGAAGAGAAAAAATAAATAACTATTACTCGCAGCTGCTCTTAACCAATTGTCAGATCCAAACGTGGGATAAATAAATCTGTTTTGGCAACACTATTAATTCGTCATTCATAGCCTGGCTGTACTGTGCATGCGTTGCGTCTTCGTTCAACGATCTCGAGTGTGAAATTTGACTATCGAGTAACGAGTATCGAGAGCCTGGCTTCTAAAATGGTCAGCTTTGAACCATTTGACAGTCAGTCAGCCATCGATCCATCCCAGATTCAATTTGTGTTTGAGTTTGAGATTCAGATTCGGCGCATACTATACATGGCATTGTTGCTGCGATCTTTGATCTCAGTTCAGATCTGTCGCTGACGCACAAATTCGGTGTACAACCAAATAAGGTGGCGTTTAAAAACGCGCACAAAACGCGCCAAGCGTGTGCACGTGCGCTCCAACACACAAGCAGGGGTGGCGACAGGGGGGATAAAGCGAGGGGGCGGTGACGGGGTTTGCTGCTTGTGTAAAGTAAAAAGATTTGCGCAAGCAGCTTCAATATTTACATTCGACGATTTTTTTTCTTCTTTTGTTTTGTTTTTGTTGCCGCCGGGCGAGAATGGAGAAGGAAAAATTATTGCACAATTTGCGTTGTTTGTTTGACTGCATTGACCAAAAGTGCGGGGGGTGGGCGGGTATTGGGAGTGGGTGGGGTGCAGATATTTGACAGCGAGTTGTTCTTGTTAATTGAGATCAAAGAACTTCATCGAAATACTTTTTGGGGGTAAGCGGGCATGGAAAAATGGTTTGCAAATTATTGATGGAGTCGTACAGATGTTATCGATGATATCGATAAGCATACAAGAATAATGATAAATTTTGGAGTTGACACCGATTATTCAATTAATCGATTTTAAAGAATTCACAGTTATTTATTTTGAAACTTTTTTCCTCGATATTTAAAAATAATATTTTGATGCAAAAAATTCTTCAAACAATTCTAAGAGTGGCTGCAAAAAAATGTTTTCAAAAATCTCTTTGCTTGTATTTTTTATAATTTTCTTAAAACTGAAAAAGTCACTTTTTGTATGAAAAGGAGGAAAAATGGGTTAAAATTGTCATTTTTTTGCAGATTTCAAATTTAACTTTAAATGTTGTCAAAATAAATTTGTCGTCTAGTGTATATGCCAATTGCATTTGTAGTTAATATAGAACACTGCTTGAACTGAACAACTCTTTATTCAGTCATATATCAACTTTCTCTAGTTTTTTACATTTAGTCGCAATCGATAGCACATTCGATAGACTCATTTGCTTTTCTTTTCTTTTCTTTTCCTCTATTTTCAAATCTTCAAGTATATTCGCTGTCTTCGTCTTTTTGTTTACTTTCTCAATTGAATAAACAGCATTTCATTCTATCGCCCGATTTCTTTTTTCCTTTTCGTCGCCTTTGAAGTCGATGCATGGTTTGTTTTCTGCTTTTAGTGTTTGAGATTTTGCTATTTTTTGCTTTTTCTTTTTCCATTTCAAATTGACTTTTTGTAGGTTCTGTTTACACATTCTTGTGGCGGGTCAGTTTTTTTTTTTTTTTTTTTTTTTGAATTGAGTTGCAACTGTAATTGCAGTTGCAAATTCGCCTTGTTTGGCACTGGCAAATATTGAAATCTCCTCGAAATACAATTTTAGTGTTAACAATGTCGATGGCGCCCACCCAACCGGAACAGCAACAACAACAACAAATAGTAATAACAATGTCACACTACGCAAATTTGTATTGCAAATGAGAAAAACGTTTTGTTAACAAGGTGCAAATTGCTAGGCGGGTGTTGCACTTGCCTCCGCTGTTATTGCCGTTGTCGTTGTTGGTGTCAAGTAGCCCAAAGGTTAGCAACTTGCAGTTCTAGTTGCCCAAATGCGGCAGTTGCAAGTTCCAAGACACCAAGGGGAATGAGCGCGTTGGGTGGAGGAGGAGGTTTGTGCATTCACCTTATGCTTCTTCCGTGTAGGTGAAAAATGCATTTGTTAGTTTGCTCAAAGTGCACTCCGATAGCGGCAATTGTCTCCTGCACCCTGCCACATGCCACACAATAACAGTGCTACACAGAAAAAAATATTCCGAATTTTATAATAGAATCCATTTTTAATAGTGTCAAAAGTTCGCTGATGTTAAATTTGTTACAGTCGAGTATAAAATATATGCCTCAAGTAAGTTTTCTCAATTCGTTCTCAGCAAATAATTTGAATAATTAAATTTATTTTTGAATATTTATTAATTTAACGTCAATTAAATACAGTCGAAAAAAAATGTATGCAATTAAATTTTATATTTGAATCAATTTAAAACTGAATGACAAAAAACAAATAAAAAATATTTTATACGCATATTTAAAAAGCAAAATTTGATTGAAATAAAATATTTAAAAAAATTAAAAATATTAGATTGCAATTTTTTCTTGCTGTGTAACAGCTTGCAACAACACTCACTTCAACAACAACAACAACTGGCGGCAACTAAAGAATCTTTCATTTTGCCTTTGACAGACGACGATATGACGATGACGACAATGATGATGATGATGTTGATGATGACGACAAGGATGCGGATGACGACAAAGTGTGGTTAAAGTGCCTCTTGCTGGTGTTGTTGTTGCTGTTCTTGTTGCTGTTGTTGGTATTGCTTTTAGTGCAACCGGGTGCATTGAACCATAGAGTGAGCTGACGTTACTGCCACCGCGAGTCGCCTCGAGTTTTGTGCGTCGCGTCGCGTCCCGTTGTGTCGTGGAGTGCGAGTGAAATCATCTGGCAGACTGACTTTGCCTCGCAGGCAAATAGTTGCCCTTAAGGTGACTAACTAGACACGGACAGAGCTCCTCTCTCCCTCTCACCTCCTGCTCCATCCATTTCCATTTCTTATCCCCCCTCCCTCCCATCAAGTACTGTGTGTTGTCGCCCATTTGGCGGCTGCCTCACTAATGTGACAATTAAATTGGCCAGACCGTGCAGCAATGCCTCAGGCAGCATTTGATGACGCAGCGTCCGTTACAACTACTTGCAACAGTGCAACAATTTTCAGTTGAACTCACAGCGCATCGCTTGACCCACAGAATGTCAAACAAACAAATCATTGCACTGCATTCGAAAAAATGTTTACAGTGAGCAATATTATAAGTTTCTTTAATTTCTAATCATTTTCTTGGTTCCGTTTATGACTTAAAAAATTATATTTTTATTTTTATAAATATCTTCTAAATTTCAATCTCTGTCTTACATTTTTATTGCCATTTCGTTAAATCTTCTGTTGAGTACAATCCTGGAAAAACTTTGAATATTAAAAGATTAAAAAAAAAATATCACACTGTTATGTAATTTGCTGAATGAATGAATTTCCGATAAGATTAACCCATTAAGGACTGCCCATAGATCGGCTGGTACGAATTTGAAAAAATTTTGAAATGAGTGCCTAGAATACCATAGATATTTTTATCTTTAAATTGTATATTTCCGATTTCCATACATTTTTCAGCTTTTTTCGTCAACATTTTCTATGCACCTGTAAAAAACTACATGTATACCAAGGATAACTAAACTGTTCCAAATTTATACTTATATTTTTGTTATTTCTCTGTACTATGAAATAAATTTTGTCTCGATATCTCTCACATGCCCCGTGCTAAAATTTTTAAAGTGTCAACACTTTTTTGGGTATTTAAATACCCATTAGCCTAAAATGGGTTAGGAAAGATTTCTCGTCATATCTTAATCTCCTCTCCCTCTCACACCCAATCTCTCTCTCTCTCTGGCTCTATCTCTCTATATATCTATCTTCCTCTTAAATTCTTTGACTCCCCTCCCACTCTAATTTTCTTGCTCGCTATTGAACCGAAAACATTCTAATTTCCGATTTGGATTTAATGTCATTTCATCATTTCGTACGCTCGTCATTTTGTCAGCTTTCCCCATTTTGCAAATTGACATCAATAACTTCCGTTAAATGTGCCAATTGTTAATGCGTCTTAGCAAACACGCAAAAACTTTTGACGCTCACTGCCTTTTTTGGTAAGCTCAAAAAAACAAAAAAAAAAAAAAAACCAGCTTAAAACCGCGCACAAAACGCGTGGGCGTTAAGCGCGCTTTGTTTTTAATTGTGAACAAATTTGGTCAGAAAAAAAAAAATACACAACATGGGAAAAAAGTAGCAGCAACATTCGTTTAATTTATACAATTAATTTAATAATTTTGCGTATTGCGTTTTGCTTACTTTTTTTTTTGTTTTCGTCGCAAAAAAACGAAAAATATGCAAAGTAATTACGCATACGCCAAGGATGTCGCGAATTTGTTTGCATTCAATTTGTTGTTTGGCTGCAAATGCTAAATGCAAATCCCATTTAAGGCAACAACGACAGCAGCTGTGATTTTAATTAAGCTCATGTCAAGGCACTCCAAGGGGTTGTCGACGACTCAACATCAACATCAACCACATCCAACATCCTAAATCCATCCAACTCCATCCACAGTGGGCCATGTTAGAGTCGCATCCTGGCCAGAGTGAGATTGCCTTGGCTTTAAGCACTTGACATCCTTTCCATTATGCATAGACAGGAAGCACGTGCAGCCAACAGAGCACAGTGCCTAACGTCAGTATGCAAACAGCGAACAACAAATTGTGTTTGAGCTGTTTGCAAATATTTGCGAAAGAAATAAATATAAATTGTAGCTATCGATTAATCGAGTTCAAAAACATTTTTAAATCTTGAAATTTGAATAACTTTTCTAAGTTTAAGTTAAGAAAATATTGTCTTTAATATAAGTCAAGTTTCACAAAACCAAAAACTTACTTAAGTTTTAATAAATTTTACTTTACAAAATAACTCAATTTCTACATTTTTTTGATCTTTTATACTTAAAATGAATTATTTTTTTGTCAATACAACTTTTTACTATTTTTACCTAAGATTCAGTTACTACAAATTTGATGAGTTGTTAAACACTTTTTCTCAATTTTCCTTTTCCTTTAATTTAGTTTTTTAAAAAAGTTTAAATAAAAATAAATAATTTTTAACTTATTCAGTTTAATATGTAACTTTTTCGAGTTGATTTTGGCCAAGTTCTGCTGTACTTATTTTAAAAGCTCTTCTTCACGACTTCCTTTTGTTTACATTGAGTGCATACTTTTAAGCTGTACTATATGCATTTCACATTGCTCACAGCGGGTTATCCTGTTACATCCTTAAGCGCATTCCATTCAACACACACACACATAGAGATACTGACATACACACAAATGGAGACATTTACACACACACACACACACACACACACACACACACACACACTGATACATTCTGGACTTAAAAGCCATTTCAAAGCCGACACCGACACTCACTTGAAATTGTGTCAGACTCGTTAGTTAGTTTAACACTCTGTACCTTTCCCTTGTCACCCACTTTCAGTCCATTCTTCTATTCCTTCCTTCCATCCTTTATTCCGCTCTGAGTTCCTAGAGTGCATATCCCCTCGACTTGGCCAAGTGATTGCTTTGGGTGCATTTGCAGTTCAGCTTTAATTATGATAAATTAGTTGGCAATTGGCAGAACAGCAACAGCAACAACAACAACAACAATGACTTGGACAGCCGCCACAACTTCAATTTCAGCTGCTGTTATCCTTGAGCTGACACACAGTTGTTGTCGTTGTTGCTGTTGGCTGAGATTGTCTGTCTATTGATAAGACGCATTCCTTAAGCTTTATGGCGTCTGTTGTCTTTGCCACACGCCGCTTGCCACATGCCACATGTCCATAAGTTGCCATAGTCGCAAAACGAATTTATTGGTCATTGGCAGCTGCTGCCGTTGTACTCGATAATGATGTTGTTGTCGTTGTTGTTGTTGTGACAACATTTGAGATTTGGTTTTGTTTTTTTCGTGCCAAAGTTCTGTTTTGTCGACCTTCTATTAATCTAAATGAACTGACATTAGGATAACGCTCTTTCTCTCTCTCTCTCTCTCTGTCTGTCTCTCTCTCTGCCTCTTTGGGATCAATTGACAGCCAAGTGCGACAACTTGGGAAGTAAACAGATCACTCAATAGCTGTAACAAACTTCAAAGTCGCTACAGTAGAGACTGATAAATAGGAGCTGATAAAAAATTTCAAATTTAGACTTTTAATTGTAATTTACAAATTCTACTTCCAGTCTTAATTAAACATTTTTATCTTAGTGTATAAATTTTCGAATTTTTGTAAACGTCTGCTTTTTCAACTTTTTTCCTCGATTTAAAACAAAAAAATATTGTGATGCAAAAAATTTCTTTAAACAATTCTATTAGTGAATGCAAAATTTATCAAATATCTCATCCTTAGCATTTTTATAATTTGTTGAAAATGGCTAAAGAGGCACTTTTTCCTTATTTTCATGCAAAAAGTGCCATTTAGCATTCCATTGATGCCAAACTTTTTGTGGTTTTCTACTGTTTAAATTTTAGGCAGAGTTGACTGTAACCCTTCCGCTCGTAAAGATCAGTGAACAGACTTGAAGAAACTCAACATGTTGTACGTGTCATCAGCACATAATCAAGGTCTCAAGTAATCATGCAACAACAACAGCAACAATATGAACAAAGTTTCATTAAGTTTATGTGTGTGTATATCTTATGATTATTGTTGTTATTATTATTATAATTGTTGCTGCTGTCGTTTTTGTTGTTGTTGTTGCATGTTGATAATGCGGATATGCCAAGAGGCAGGGGCAGCAGTTGTTGTTGTTATCGTTGCTGCTTTGCATGCAGAGCGAAATGCAGTCGCAGTCTTCGACGTTGTCAGCATTGTTGAGTTTCTTTGGAAATTCACAAGAGATGTTTTCGTTGTCGTTATTGTCGCAGTTGTTGTTGTTGTTGCACAGCTGGCTTATGTGGCGTATGTGTATCAACCGCGTATCAACTGTCTGCAAGTGAAGGTCAATCCACAGCATCGTCCATCCGCCAAGTTGGCTTCAAGAATCATTTATAAGCCGATTACGAGTTACATAAGCCGACCAATCGGCAATTCAACGACTGATGCTCCTATGATATGAGCTATTAGTTATCACAGTTAACGCACACTATAACGGCTGTTGCATGCCTCCGTTAATTTTGCCGCTACTGTTGCCACTAAGCAGATTAGCAAACGAACAGAAAATTCTTCAAAATGTTCATTTTGTTACCAGGGACAAAATTAATGAGAGCTTAAGTGTGATCTGGAATCATGGCTGAGTAGTGTCAAGCTTTTAAAGCTCCTTAAATGGAAAAGTTAACACAGAGAGAAGATGAACAATTTTAGATTTGTAAATTTATTATTTTTCTTCAAATAATAAAAATATTTTTCTAAAAGATATTTTGATCCTAAAGTAAACCATGTTTACCAAAATTAACAATTAATTAAAATTAACAATTAACTCACAAAAGTATACGAAAAGTTTCTTGAAATGGAACTAAAAGTTTCTTATTTAGACTCTTTGAAATATTGAATTTTAAGTTTGCTTATTACAGAAAATTGTCTGCTTAAAATAAACTAGTTCAATTGAGTTTGAAATAAACTGCATCAAATTTAAGCAACTGACTCAGCGATGCAACTCTCTGAGCTAGTTCAACGAGAGAGATAATGCGAAGGAAGAGGCGTTGCATAAATTCCATGCCAAGTCAGAGAGTCACAGCAACAACAACAACAGCGACAACAACAACAATTTAAGATCATTGCTGGGCGCTGAGTCATCAACGCAGGTGACGCAGTCCAAACACCGAACGCAGCAGCAGCTGACGTCGTCGTCTTCAGATGAGTTTCAAAAAAAAAGAGAGAGAGAGTGAAAAGCAAGAGGGAGAAGAGGTGGAGAGAAAAGGAGAATGGAGGGTTGGGGGAGTGTAAGAAAGTGATGCTGCTCAGCGGAAACTCTACATCAGAAGAGTTCCCATTGCATGAGTCATATCACAAGCGCTGTGCTAACTGTTAATCTCAGTCAGGCGGCGACAGCGACGCAGGCAGAGTTGAATACAGTGGCAACTCTGTACCATCTGCATGACTGTAAACTGTTTCCAGTAGTGATGCCACAAAAACAGGATAAGCCGAATAGAAAAATCCGAAAAAAAAATAGATAAAACTTAAAAAAGGAACTCAAAATATTTCTTATAATTTTGGTTATTTTTAGAATTGGATGCATTTGAGGCTTTTAATTATTGACTCTCTAAGTACATTCTTTTTTTTTACTTTAACAGTTATTTAAGTCAAGTCTTAACAGTAAAAAAAATATATTTGGAAAGGTCGTTTAAATTGCGTTTGAATGATGCAAAAATTTCCTTAACCCATTAATTACCGTTTGAAAAATTCGAATTTTTGTGAACATCTGACTTTTCAACTTTTATCATTCTGGGAGTGATTGCAAAAAAAAAATTTCAAAAATCTTCTGGCTAGTATTTTTTGAAAATTGCTAAAAATTACTATTTAAACCCCTTTTTGCTAATTTTTACGCAAAAAGTGGCTTTTAAACAATTTTACACAATTCATAAAAAATACTAGCCAGGCGATTTTCAAAATTTTATTTATATTTTTCTAAAAATCGAGGGAAAAAGTTGAAAAAGTAGACTTTTACAAAAATTAAAAATGTTCAATATGTATTTAATGGCTTAAGGAAAGTTTTGCATCATTCAAACGGAATTTAAACGACCTTTCCTAATATATATTTTTTAATCTGTGAATACTTGACTTATAAGTAGCTGTTATAGTAAAAAAGGATGTACGAGATATGCGACTAAGTGTTCGTAAGTTATTAAATTTTTTTTAGCGCACGTTAATCATTCGATTATTAATAATAAAATTTATAAATATTTGAATTCATAAAATAAAATAGATTTCTGTATGAAAGATGTATCATATTCATGTTAGTGTAGTAAAAGGGAAAATAGATCTAACCATAAAAAGGCTAATTTGGCAGCACTGGTGGCTTCCAAGAAGCCAACGATGCCGCCGATTTGGTTTCTCGTTTTTGACCTATGATGTAATCAACGCGTGTTGTTCGCTTGGCAACTTGAAAGGGTCGTCCAAGGCCGTTGTTGTTACTGTTGTTGTTGTTGTTTCTGTTATTGTTTTGAATTTTTTTTTTTTCTTTTTTGCATGTTGCGTGTGGGCTGCTGCCATTTGCTGATGCTGCCGAATTGAGCCCAAAGTCAAAACCAAGGCGTCACCGTTACAATCCGCACCCCTCCCCTCCCCGGCCAACCCCTTACTCGCCCCTCATTGCCAACACTTTGTCAACTCAGTGTTTCGTCGTGTAATTCAACGCTTTGAACTTTAACGCTTCGTTAAATTTCACGCATGCAGATTTCAAATGCTGTCCATAAGTATGTGTTAAAGTGTGTGTGTGTGTGTGTACGCGTCCCAATTCTGTCAATCAACTGCGTTTTTTGTGGGTGCCAAGCGTTTTGTTTGGATTATGTTAACCACAAAAGGCCAAAGTCAAAGTATTAATAACAACAACAACAAAGGGAGAGGTTTCCCCACAACAACAACAACATGAAATGCAACAAATTGCACTTTAGTATTCAGCAATATTATAGTTTAAGTCTAAGCGCATTTCCAACTCTTCTTTTACCAACCCAAATGAGTCAGTGTAAACTTTAAATGAAGCAACCGAAAAACAATTTTACACACGCTATAAAAACAGTCATCAAATGCATTAAACACGAGACATTTTTTGCATTTGCTTTTTCTTTTTATTTTATTTTTTTTTAAATGTGCCATGCAATTTCTTAACCGGTTTAGTACTCCCCCAAAAATAAATTCAACTCCAGCTCTGACTGCAATTCAGCTTGGCAATTGGAATTGGAACTGAAACTGGAGCTGTTATTGTTGTTGGATTTTACAATTTTGTGCAAATTTCAATAACATAAAGTAAGTTCTTAACTTCTTAGTTTTGAATTCAATATTTTGAATTTTTTAAATATTTAATTCATTCATCCATGCTCAGTAATAGGTAAATTTTATTTAAAATTTAATTTAAATGTTAAAAATTGTCTGTAATCAACTTCATTTTAGTTAACGTTAAATAAATTCTGGATCAGCATTTTCTGGACTTGTCGTTCACAGCGCAACTATAAAACAATTGTTGTACATTAGTTTTTTAATATTCGGTTTAATACATTTAAATCAATTAAGAGGATAATTTTAAGGACACATTGACTCCCATTACACTTGAAATGTCCAATTTAATTCATATTTTTAATTTTTTTCACAAATTTTCTTTCTTTTAATTGTTAACGAGGGTATCTCACAGTCGATCACTCTTGATGGCATCAGGTTTATTTGATTTTGTTCTGTTTTGTAATTTTAACATTTTTTGGGGCCAGAGGTCAAGAGTGCAACGCGACTAACTCTCTACGACAGGCCATTTTTCCATGGTGGTGGCAACTCTGCTCTCCATTGTTGCAATTATGCTAATTTTTTCGTTGAAGCCTGGGAAGAAGCATGAAAGAAGGCAGCAAAAACAGAGAAAAAAAATGGAAAAGTGGAAATGAAATGTTTTTCACACATGAATGCGACCAAATGCACGTTGCAAGGGGTGGAGTGGGGGAAGGGGCGGTGTGGGGGGAGGGGCGGAGTGGGCGGCAATTGAAAGTTTTTTTTTTGTGTATTTTTTTTTTTGCTGTTGGCCGCCAACGTTTGATGGAAACGAGTTTGTTGTTGTTGTTGTTGCGGCGTCGCGGAAAATGTGGGAAATTCATGGAAACAATTTTTCGTTGTTAGCGGCTTTAAAAGTCTCAGTTTCTCAAGTCGCTGCAGAGAGAATGCAGCGCGAGAAAGAGAGAGAAAGCAAGAGAGCGGGAAAGAGATTTTAAGCTATATCGCATAATGAAATACAACGCGCGATTTATAGAGTACAGAAGTGAGAGCAGGAGACGAATGAGGAGGGGAACAGAAGCAGAGACCAAGTAGTTTTCCCCTCTCACACTCTCAGTAGAGTTGCCGTTGAGCTGACAGCTTTTACTTTGTTGTCGTTGTTGTTAATTGCTTGGCCATTGGCCCCGCAAAAAGGTTCTCACGTCGATCGGCCAGATCGGGCAGAAGACTGGCCACAACTGTCTCGATCGTCTGTCTCGACTGGCGGTTAGTTGAGCCATTAGCGCGTCTCTTTAGCCAGAACCCAATGCAGCCAGACAGACAGACATACACAGAAAAAAAATCCGGGATATTTAGTCCGAATTCAATTCGAAACGATGTCAGAAGTGGGGTAATCTCGGATTTTCTTAAACCAAGTATGAAATACTTAATTTTTTTAATCCTAAATTCAATCTTGAAATTGTGTAATTCAGGCAAAAAAATTTTTGTAAATTAAAATGCTATTTTTTTTTAACATTTTTTTTTTTATTTTTTTCAATTTTTTTTTTAAACTTTTGTTTTAACTTTTTTTTTAAACATTTTTTTTTTTTTAATTTTGTTTTTAACATTTTTTTTAATGACGGAAATGTTTGACTACAATTGACGGGGGGACTCGAACCCAGGTTTTTTCAAACATGTCTACGACTCTAACCACTGAGCCACCGGTCCAGTTGAAATGAGAGAGGCCGAGAGAGAATTTTCTCTCGCGCTCAACAAATGTAATGATAAACGGAGCATTTTAAGAATTTGTTTAGCTTGAATCAAGTAATTTGTACTTATTTTCCCATTTTAATCCTGAAACAGGCTTAAATTATACTGCTTAATCCTGAATACATACTTAAAAAATCCATACTTCAATTAAGTATTTTATACTTGATTTTAGAATGGCTTTTTTTTTCTGTGTACAGACTATAGATCAAGGAGTTGGAGGCCACAACTCTGGGTGGCTTGTAAATAGCCAAGGCGAAAGATCGTGAAAGAAAAGCAAAACCGACGATTGAATTGTTGACGCTGCATTTTCAAAAGAAGCAGGAATGCCTTCCAGGAAGAGTGGCGACCAATCCAGTTTGGTTTTGTGAAACTGAACAGATCAGCACACAGAGACAGAAATCATCAATTGCTGTGCCGACAATGAGAGAGTCAAAAGTGCAATTAATCGTTTATCTGTGAACATGCATCAAATGCTTAACTATTTGCCAGGTGAAATGAAATGATGACGATTATAATGTAATGTTAATCAATAGCTTGTTTTACTCCATCTCATTCTATCTGTCACTCTCTCTCTCTCTTTCTCCCTCTCTATTACTCATTCTCTTGCTGCACTTGGCACTACTGGCCGTCATAATAAAAACTTAGTTAATGCAATAGAAATTAATAAAAAGCTGCAAAGAAAAACAGACACGAAACGAAACGACACAAATAAATTGTGTGCATATTAGAAAATAAATGCAAAAACAAAAAAAAAAATAAGTAAGAAAAGAAAAACTTCGTGGTAATAATAATAATAATAATAAAATGGAAAAAACTGCAGACACGCAACCTCAAAGTCCATGTGGAAGCCTGTCTAGCAAGTGGCTGCCTCACAGCCTGATCTCCATTTTCATTTCCATTTCCATTTCCATCTCTATCTCTATCTCCGGCTCGACTGACTGACTGACTAACTAACTAACTAACTAACTGACTGACTGACTGTCTGCCTGCCTGTCTTGGCCAAGTGAAAGAAAGAGTTAAGACGCGCGCTCGCTGTCCGTCCGAACTGCGCGCCTTTCTTTTTGCCACTCGCGCGTTGCATGCATCACACACATACACACACACACAGCAACAACAACTTGGCCATAAAATGAATCACTCATTCAACGACAAGATCATCAAATCCTTAATTATCGATAAGTGTTAATTAATACACATTTTCATAGTTTCGATTGTGTCGTTTTTTGAGTTATCGATAGTATTTCGATTCATTTTATGAATCACTCATTCAACGACAAGATCATCAAAACCTTAATTATCGACAAGTGATAATTAATACACATTTTCATAGTTTCGATTGAGTCGTTTTTAGAGTTATCGATAGTATTTCGATTCATTTTATTCACACAAATCTTTTCTTAGCTTAGTTTAATTAATTTGTATTTTAGACAATAATCACACATTGTTTATCGATATGAAATGGTGTCATCGATAAGTTCAAATGCAGATAACTTTTAAATATCTGTCATTATCAAGAAAACATTAAATCATTAGTACATCATCAACTGTCTGCAATTGCCAACAAATATAGTTGCGATATGTTATCGATAAGCATTTATAATTTAAATATCGATACATTTTCAATTGCACAAATTAATGAAGTACAGTTATTAGTAACAGTAAACCCAAAAACAGTCTGTGCTATAAATATAACGATAACTTTGTGTATTTCAGAAAAGACATTTAAAACTAGCATAACTTATTAACATAACGTTGTAACAAGCATACATTAATCGATCTGCAGTTATCGAATTTTTTTTTGATTTTTATCGATCAATGTAAAAATCGTTAAAGTGTACTTTAAATAAGTAACAATTGATAACCTTCGTATTTGCCGGCCAATTCAACGGTCGTAGAACTCGCGTTGGAATTTCGTTTTTACTATCGACGACAAATGCCACGCCCCGTGTTGTGCGTACAAAATTAATTTTTAATTAATTATTTATTTATTTATTTGTATGATTTCATTTTTATAGCTTTATTTTTATTATATTCATTATTTTTTGAACTGACAATGAACGGCGAGGAAGTCAACGGAGTCGGTGCTCTGACCAAGATCATGGCCAGCTGATGAAGATGATAATGAGCCCGATGAAAATGATGATGATGAAGCTGAAGATGATGAAGCTGAAGATGATGATGCTAAAGATGATGATGATGTTGTTGCCAAGTTAGCCAAGGAGTTGCACATAGCTTTAAAATGGGTCAAACATGTGCTGACCAGGCAGCTTTTACTTTACAAAAATTGGCAATGGATGACTTGCAGCAAAGTGTTGCCCGCTTCGGCTTGCAACATTTTGTGGCATCTCGTTGCCGTAGTCGTTTGATTGAAGTAAAAGTGAAGTTTTATTTTCGATATACTGTCGCCCGTTTTTGATATTCCTTTCTTCTGCTCCCGTACTGCAATTTGAACTTTGTTGTGATCAGGCGACGAATTTAGTTATTATTATTATTCTTTTTTTTGGGTCTGGATTGTCCAGGTCTGAAATGGGTGGGTGGGTGTATAGTAATGTGCCTCGTTGCTTGTTGTTGTTGTTGTTGTTGTTCAATTTCCGTTTTGTTGCTTGTTTCGCTAATTGAAAGCAGCCATAACTTGCAACAAAGAGCGGCAACTGTAAGTTGCTGCATTGCTGGCATTGGACTCATTACGCCCCAGCACAAGGGCGCACTGAGCTCTTGAATGTGCCACCAAGCAAAGGGGCAGGGGTGGACTGGCTGTTGCATTAATGCGCGTCACGTAGCACCATGTTCCGCTCCACGCCACGCCACGCCACGCCAGTGCAACCCCGCCCCTCTCACAAATGCCTCTTGCAATTCGTGCGTGCAACGCTATGAAACCAATCAATGCAATTGAAGAAGCAGGCGGAGGAGCAAATGGAGATGGAGGGGCTGGAGTAGCTGGAGATGGGGATGAAGGCAGCGGATGGTCTCTAGTAGGGGGTGTGGGAGGGTCACTCGGCGTGACGCCGCTGCATTTGTATGTTGCCGGGTGCCACAACAACAACAACAACATTGACAACAAATGAGACAAAATCATGCGTAAAGATTTTCAACATGTGCCTGCAAGCTGAATGTATTCTGTTCTGTGTTGGTGTGTGTGTGTGTACAGCACGCGTTGCTATTTCCGTTCTGGACAACAACAACAACTACAACAACATGAACAACAACTAAGAGGCACGATCACTGCCCCGCAAATGGGTCACAGCCAATGGCGTAGGCCTGGATGAGTTGTCCAAGTGGATTTACTCAATGGCCTCCCAATGTCCCCATGAACCAATGTGTCTGTCCATTCATAGCGACAGTCGACTGTACCACTCACACCGTGCTGTACAGTTATCCACTATCCCAGCAACGAGTTCCCACAACAGCAGAGATTCCACTTTTTATTTTGTGGTGATTCCATAAACAGAAAATTTAATTACAATCAGTAACGATACTGTGTGTGTGAGTGTGTGTTATCGATAACATTGATTTCAATTTGTAATCAGAAAATGACAACACGATTGAGATTTGTAAGCGTAGTTAACACCATTTTAAAAATGAAGTTAAGATTGAAGTTTTCATTATTAGAACTCATTTGATCGGTTTGATACAAAACTAGATTTTTGACTCAACTTGAGATTTTTTTGAAAAAGAATGATAAATTGGGTACTTAAATCAATGAGAAATATTTACGTAGAAATATATACATAATAAATTTACAAATAATTTTACATACTTCATTTTATTTTCAGAACTTTGTTTCTAAAAATAAGATTATTTTCAGCTAATTTAATAGTTGGTCTTAAAGAAATTCTGAAATAAGATGGAACAAAACTTGAACCCAAGAAAACTGGCGAACTTTCATACTCCAAAAATACATGAGATATTGAATGCTTAATTTAAATACAAATATTCTTTAAATCTTGTTAGAATTAAGATTATTTCGAGCTAATCTAAGCATGATTCCAACTTATGAATGCCATTTCTTTAATCGTTAGCTATTCACAGTTGTTGTTCTGGGTTAGTTTACATTCATTTATGTTTATAAACTTTTGCTTATCTCTGGTTCAGGTTATTCATTCAATCAACTCATTCATCAATTGATCATTCACCGATTTCCCATCGATCGCAGAATTTTATTCGTATTTCTTTTTGTATACATATGTTTGTATGTATATTGAAGCTCATTCATTCTTGCAATTGCAATTGTTTGTGTTTGTAATTCATTCATTGATCCAGACACACACACATACACACACTCATAAATATATGTATGTATGTATATACGCCCAGCAAAAAATTAACAAACAACAGTTTGTTGCCTTTTACTGTCTCGCAATGTGCCCCGATGTTCTCAATTGCATCCCCACTTTACTCTCTCTCTCTCTCTCTCTCTCTCTGTCGCTCTCCCCCTTATACCACCCTCCTTCCGCTTAGTCCCCCCACCCTGCTGTTCATCATCCTCTCCTTCCATTGGCAATGTCTCGTATTCCATGTTCCATGTTCATTCATGCGCACGATCTTTTTCATTCATATGCACAATTTGAGTGCGTCACACACACACTCGCACACACACACACTCACAAATACGCACACTGGTACATTTTATAGTAAAAATTTGTTTTCAAGCAGCACAAATTAATGTTTATTTATTCTTGGCTTGGTTTTATTTTCCTTTCATATTTGTTGTTGTTGTTGTCAGTTTCTACTCCTTCTTTTTCTCCGCTCCTTGTCTACATCTTCTTCTTTATTTTGTTTTTTTTCTGCCACGCTTCTTCGATTGTCGTCGCCATTTTTTCAATTAAATTTCAATTTGAGTTTCTTCCTGAGCCCACCGTCTTCTCTCTCGCTCTAGCTCACCTTCTCCATTTCGCTCTAACTTTCTGCTCATAATATCGCCACAACAACAACAACTCTTTAAGTGTACAATATTTTTGTTGTTAAATATTATTGTTGTCTTTACGTAATTAAAATTCAAAATGTTCGTTTATTATTTTTACGAATTTTGTTTGTTGTTTTTATTTTTTATTATTTTCTTCTTTGCGTGGGCGTCTCTCTGTCTTGCTCGCTCTTTCTACTTCTACTTCTCCCTCTCTCCGTTTCCTTTTGACACCCTTGTGTCTGCATTTTCTTCCTCTTCTAATGCTATGCCTGTTCCTTGTTAACTTATCACATAAACTTCTTGATTGTTGCAAGTGTTAAGTCGTGGCGAAAGTTAAATATGTTGCAACCAGCTGGGTTGCAAAGCAGCGCACAGTGGGCTGTAATCAGTGGTCACTTTAGCTTGGATTTATTTAAATTTAAAACTTTGAAATTCTACAAATATTTTTTTTTTCGCTATTTAGTGTACAACTACTGCATTTTTATTATTATAATTTAGGGATCTTCATTATCTTCATAGAAGTAAAGCTGGTAAAGTTATATAAAAAGTTATGAATTCTAAATTTTTTTAATCCTAGCAATTCAGTTTTTCTGGTTTTTTAATATAAAATAAATCACATCTTAATATTTAATAAATAAAAAAATAATAGAAAATAAATAAAATTTTAATTTTAATAAAAGTTATATGAAATGTTATGAAATCTAGCCAACTAAAATAATCAATGGAACCACTGTGCAGCGGTCGGTCAGCTAAATATTGTGGCAGCTGCGGGGAAAGAAAGGAAAACAAAAGGAGGTTGCATAGTGAAAACCCTTGCGGTTGCTTTGCTTATTGGCAGCTTTTTCGTGGGGTGTCGTCTGGTTGTTGTGGATGTTGTTGTTGCTTGCCACATTTGCATTGCATTTCACACACAACGCACCACAAAGAAAAAGAAAAGTTTGTTGCCAACATTGTTACATATTAGCTCAATGAGGTGGTAAGGGTGCAACAAGAGGAGATTGTGGGAGTTAACTACTCGGCTGTTTGAGTGCCTCACTAAGGGAAGACTGGCGGCAATTCAGGCGAAGACAAAGCGCAATACAAAATAGACAATGGAATGTTGTGCCCCAAAATGGAGTTGGCCAATAGCAGCAACAACAACAACAACGGCAACACTTTTGCTTGCAATTGTATTTGCGGTTGCGCGGCGACTTCGACACGACTTTCGCAGCAGTGTCCGCATTTTCTTTCATCATCATCACCATCACCATCATCAACAATAACAACAACAGCAACAGCAGCAACTTTGTGTTGTGGTTGTTGTTGTTGTGGCATCCATCCGCTTTTGGATTGCCGGCTGTTGCAGGGCCCGCAAAAAGCCCAACAACACCAACAACAATATAAATAGCTCTCGTTGCAAGTAGGAAATGTGTCTTGTTGCATAATTTATGAGGGAAAATTGTTATACTTAGTTTTCATCTTCATTAATTTTATCTTCTACTTCGTTTTCCTTTGTCATTTGTCTCTGCTTTTCATTCATTTACCATTTTGTGGCTGCTTGCAACGGCCTTGAAGTGCGTATGTGGTTTGTGTGTAACTGACAGAGACAAATAGAGACAGAGACAGACAGAGCCAGAGACAGAGAAAAATGAAAAGAGACTGTTTCACGCATCTGAGCTTTAAATGTTTGTTGTACTTTTCATGTACTTTTTAATTAAAATGTGTTTTAACTTATGAGACTTGTCTCGAAAATAAATAAATAAATAAATGTGCTTTTCAGCACAAAGCTCAGGAGAAGTTCCTAATGTGTTTCTAGTGCCTTGAATGTGTTTTCAAGACAAAGAATGGCAAGAACTTTAAATGTACTTTCTCTAGAAAGTTTAATTAAATGCCAAGAATCAAGAAACAAGAATAAATGGGTATTGTAACAATTACTTAATCACTTTAGCCATAAAATTACGACTTTTTAATAAAATTTGCTACCATTCATTCAATGTTAGCATTCATTCAATCAGAATTCATGACAAAACAAGTTATAGAATTACCATATTTCGTTGTAAAATCTACTACCGATAGTCTGAAATTACTATCTAAATCTATTTCAAAATCAAATGAAACTAGATTCTTAAAATTGTGCAATAAACTACTTTAAAAATTTGAAACAATTGCAAATAAATTGAACAGCAATCGATCTGTAATTTGTATGCATTCCATTCAAATCATCCAGTACATAAGTGTGATTTATGTAGATCAAAGTTGGAGAGGTTGTTGCCATTCTAATTGAAGTTGGCCAACAGTTGCAAATCGCACTATTCACAGATACATACATACTTAATTTTGTATCTGTATCTATTAGCTGTACACTGTGTGCATGAGAATTTGTACGAGTAGCTGCTGCTGAAATCCAATAACTGAGCTGAGAACAACCACAGCTTTGTTTGTCCTTCAGGTGCCGCACCGAATGCCTTTCCCAGTCACCCTCTCCTGCTTACCCCCTACCTCCCTTCCTCTGCTGACTATACTCTTCTCCCTCGCCGTGTATCTCTCTTTGTATCTGTTGGCCAGACGTCAGATTAATTATTTTGCATCGTAAATAAATTGTGCATGCGGCAATTTTAGTTAACAAATTATAGTTGTGTGTTGTGTGTGTTTAACTCGCTGTCCAACTGGCGCCACCGACAACAAGCGACGCCAACGCGTTTTCTGCGCGTTTTTAGTCGCCTTCACTTGGCTCACTTGTGGCATTTCGGTTGACTGGAGGATGATTGCGGAATCAATAAAAGATGCCGATGCATGGATTCTGTAGAAGAAGGATAGATTGTCATACAGAATGCGAATGGCAATTGAGTTGCGGTAATTGGTGCTGCCAACTCGTTTCGATTGCTGGCTTATAAAGAAGTCTTCCTCAATGTGTCAACGATTATGTAAATGCATTAAATTCACTTTTGTTGTTTATTTATTATCCACTTCCCAGAACACCCCCTTCTTCACCCCTTCTTAGTCTTAGTGTCATAGTCTCTTAGTCCACGTTCCGTATGCAAATCAAAGCTAATTGCAAATGCCGCAGGCGTCGTTGTCGTTGTCGATCGACGTCTCTCAACGTCTCCCATTGTCCGTCGTCTCAGTTCTGTCAGTCGGCGTCTCAGACGCTTTTGTCCAAACACTGACATAATAATTACCGCAACTTAGCGACAACAGTTTGTACCTCCGCCCCTTCTACATACCCAGATCCCCCTTTGGGCCTGCCTGCCTGCCACCTAGTTGAGTTCGGTCAGCGCCTGGACAGGTTGCCCAACCGTTGTCAGCTAATCGTCAGCAAACGTACCGCCTAACAAAGACCTACTAAGACAATCAACCAACCAACCAAACAGGCAAACAACCAACAACCAACAACATACAACTACAACAATTTAACAACAAAATAAACTGAGCACATGACAAGCAACAAATCCGTTGCTGTAGCTGTAACTGTAACGCAAAAATGTTTCCTTTTGGGCTTGGCCGAAGCTTGGCATTGAACCATGAAATGTTCATCTGGACGTCATCAAATATACCCTGTAGACATACCATGTAGAAGGCTTTTTAGCCAGATTCACATTAAATTATACAAAACGTTAAGAAATAAGTTTTCTTTAGTAGTGCCGGGTATTCCGGAGTCAATCACACCCTTTTAAAACAGTTGCCAATGTAAACAAATTTATTTTCCACATTTTTTTGGGTTTTCGTTACTAAGAAAAATATAAAAAAATTAAAGTCATTTTTTTGTTCAATAGTGCAAGGTAGCCCGCAGTCGATAACACCCTTTTTTCCGTTGTTTCACTTTATTAAAAACTAAAATTAAGGAATAAATTTTCTTCCGGCGCGCCGGGTATCCCCCAGTCCATCACACTTATTAAAACAGCTACCTTAGTAAATCATTTGTTTTCCACATCTGTTTTTTGTTTTTATTTTTTATTGCAGTCATTGTGCGTTTCGGTTTTGGGCTCAAAAGCCACTTACGAGCGAGCGCCATAGACAACGTACATATGTATGTGGTGCGCCCCCAAACCGCCGTCCGGTCACGCCTATCCGCCCATTAGATAATAGCAACAAATGCGCCGCCAAAAAAAAAAAAAAAAAACTAAAAAAAACCTTGTTGTAAACGGTCTTTATGCAATTTTTCGTGTGTCGATTGTACCCGCTGTCCACAAGTGCACATACGATCATGTATTACCACATTTTAGCCCAACTTGGCAGCTCCAAAGCTATATCAAGTCGCTAATGTGAAGTAGAACACGATTACGGACTTTAATCGTTGCCAACAGCAAGCAAGCAGCAAGCAACAGAGCATCTGTTTTGGAATTTGAACTTTTTCAATTTATACTTTTGGCAAATTTTTTTTAAGAAGTTGGCATCTCTAAAACGATATCTACGCATTTATCTTGAATGACTGCTCTGTACAGAGCTAAATTCTATTCTAAGATCTATTCGATGATCGCCAGCAAAACTTGCAAAAATCGTAAAAAGCTGCCAAAATTATTGCAAGTTGGCAGCCCCAAACACATTTTATACATTTTCTGGCAAGTTGGCAGCTTATTGACTTGTTAATCATAAAAAGAATTTGCATACTATATTTAAAAAACAATTTCTATTGCATTTAGGATATTTGATATAACTATAACTTGCAGAGAAACTTGAGATGCTGTCAAAAATGTTTCAGTGCAACTCCTCTGCTGTTGCTACAATCCTTGACACAATTTCGAACAAGTTGGCAGCACCAAAAAGAAATACTCAAGTAGAACGTTTGTTACTTTTAATGCTTAGATGCTTGGATTTTCTGTTTTTCGTGTTATTGATGCTGGAAATCTTGTGTACTCGTCTGGTTGCAGTCTGCAATCTACAGTTTGCAGTCTACCGTCTACAATCTTCTGAGCTTCATTGCTTTTGAACAAACAGAAAGTTTCTACGCGACTCTTTTTAAAGCTACATACTTTCTTTTTCGAGCCAATGCGACTTCTACATGCAGTTGGTACCCACTTTATTTATTTATTTATTTATTTTATTTTTTTTTCCTTCCTTCTGCAGTACACCAGTACATCTTTCCCCATCATCAACCCTCTGCTGACTTCACCTCCCTTGCGGTTGGTTTTTCGCGCTTTTCATTTCTGTTGCGGTCTTTTATGTTATTTCATTTTATTGTTGTTGTTGTGGCCGTTGTCGTTGTTGTTTCGCTTTTACTTGACGACTTTTTGTCGCTCTCATTGTTGTCGGGCCATAAAAGCGCACAAGTTGTCAATTATTTTATAATAAAAAGCGAGACCGGCCACACATTAGACGAGGGGCAAAGGGAGGGCGGAAACGATGATGGGCAACGGCCAGCGAATGGCCCAAATTATTTAGGCCAAGAACTGACAAAGAGCAAGACGAGGTGGCTCGAAACTGAATTGTCGTTGGTTCTCTTTCACTCGGTTCTTTTTTTTTTTGTTGAACAACACCAACAATTATTGGTCATTGGTAAAAAATATTTGCGGTCAGTGTAAGTGAAAAGCGATTCGGCGACAACAAAAAACCCTAACCCTCATTTGGATTTTGGACGGGGGCAGAGGGCACGGGGCAGGAGGTGATGGTTTCAACTGTGCCTCGCTAATTGGTTAACTGCAATTGGTAAACTTTTCAATTGCCGCTGACCCACAAAAAATATGGCAACAAAAGGTGCCAAATTAGCAACGTTTAAATTGTTGGCCAAAATGTGTTAAACGAGCATTTTGCGCAACAAGCTGCTCAACAAGGGGGACGAAGGAGAACGAGGAGCAGAGTTAGGGGCAATCGGGTAATCCCTCAAAAATAAAAATACAAAAAAAAAGATAAAATAAAAGTAGGCGTGTCTCATAGACAGCTGAAACGTGATCGCAGACGACAGCAAATGGTAAACAAAAAAAAAAAAAAAAAAAAAAAAAAAACACAGCAAATTCAATTAGCAAAATTCAAATGCATCCAAAATGGAGGGGGAGATCTTTGGGATCGGGAACGTAAGGTATGGAGAGTTACGACCAGTTGGGTGTAAGAGGTGTGTCTGTGCTTAAAGTTAGCTAATCTCTCAATTTAACTAGAAATAATCACAAATCAATAACAAACACTTCTTTTAAAATATTTATTTATTATGTTAGTATTCAAAAATATCTGTCATCTGCATTTTATAAGCAATTTCGATCGTTTTTAAGCCATATCTAATTTTGGACAAAACATTTATCAAAAACTCAGGCAAATTCAGGAAAACGATTTAGTTTACATGCAAAACCGAATTGGAGCTCTTGAAAGAAAAACTAATGGTATTCTGTTATTTGATGCAATTGTTACCCAAGTTATCAGTGTCCATCAGTTTCGATGTTGTTTACTTTCTAATGTTTATCTGATAAATTAATCCAGAGCACAACATTCTCGGATGCTTACCTGTAAAGAGAAAAATTAAAGAAATTATTAAAAATGTGAATAGTAAGAGTACAATTTATAAATATAATAAAAGAAAGCAGAAATTCAATTTCATGACGATAACACTGCTAAAATGTTTGCTAATGTTTTAAGACACATTCACAATAGCAGTCACAGTTGGCGTATATTTTTTTTCTAGTCGACTTCGAGTCTCTCGTAATCATGGCAAATGACAATTTCTTATCAAATAACAAGAGCTACAGAAAAAAAAACAAAAAATACGCCCGCATTGCGTGTCCGTTGTTGTTGTATTTGTTGCTATTGTAGTGTATGCCTATTGTTGTTGTTGTTGTGGCTGTCCTCAATTTGCGTAAAATGGCACAACGAAATAAATTAAAATGCAGCAAGAGTCGCAGTTGTTGCGAGACGCTTAAGACTGAGTCCCAAGTCAAGTCGCAAGTTTCCACTTTGCCACTCCATATCAAACACACACTCACACACACTTACACACACACACATACACAGATTGGAAGGGAGCGGGGGGATCGTGTCATGGCATGACTGCAACGATAACAAAGTCACATTGTTATCGGCGGCGCAACAAACGCGCCACAAATTTCCCAAGCACGCAACGAAATCAACGAATTTTCTATACACAATTGAAAACTTTTTGGTAAATCAAATAAATATATTTAAAATAAATAAAATTATACAATCGATACAAATTTTGAAAAATTCGTTATGGAAATATAAATGCTATACAAATAATATTATTAATTGATATAAATATTCGTTCTATAAATTTATATTAAAAGAAATATGTATGCATATATTTTAAAAACTTGAAATAAATAGTCGACTTTCGAGTCTATGTGGAAATTCGATTTGTGTTAACATAGCCAGTAAAATTTCCTCAATTCATTCACATTATTTAATAAATCATTTTAGATTTTTAATAAACGACTATAAGTTTTCAATTTATGTTTGAAAATATATATAAAAACGATAAAAACCACAATTTATCATTCAATTATTTAATGAATTTTTGCAAATATTTAATGACTATAAATATTTTAAAATTTTAAACATAAAAATATTAGATTTGTTTGATGATATAATCGATATGTGAATTCGTACATTTGCTTAAACACTGAATGTATTCGATTAATAAATAATTAGATTCGAATAAAAACAAAATAAATTCGATTAATTAATAAAAAATTGTGATTTCAATTTTGTGTACAAATACATATGTAATTTGTGAATACATATATTCGTTTTATGAGTATACCCGATTGATTTTAAGTTTTTTCATGTTTTTTCCGAATCGTGTGGTAAACTGCCTGCTTAAATCAATGTACCCGATTCGAGTACCCAATTTGGCTTCGCGTCTTTAGCTGCAGAATCAGCTTCAAGTGAATCGACGCACAATTGACAGAGTCGCTTTCATGTTGGGTGTGTGTATTGGTGTGATAACATGTCCATATAGTGTCTAGACTCCGTCTCGCTCTCTCTTACTCTACCTCTCTCTCTCGCTCCCACTCCTTCTCTTGCAAACTGCGACTTGCGAGTCTTGTGGGTGACTTGTTGCTGCTGTTGTTGTTCTTGTTCTTACTGTTGCCGTTGTCGTCTTTTAATTTGCATTCAGCAACAGCAACAACAACAACAACAACTACAACACGACGACAACAACGAGAACAACATCAGAAATGTCCGCTTTTTATGGCGTCGGCACAACTTCAAAGCGTTTGCTTTTGTTTAGTTTTAGTTTCAATTTAAATAAAATGCGCAACAAGACAACAAACAAATCGAAGCAAAGGAAACTCAATGAAAATTTCATTTTTGTCTTTATTTTATACTACTTTTTTTTCCTTATTTATATTTATTTATATTTTTTTTTTTTTTTTTTTTTTTATTGACAACCTCCGTCGACGTGTATGGAGAACAAACGGCTCACGACTTTGGCTAAATCGAAGAGAACTTTTTATTCCGCAGTCGCCACGCCCCAGTTGCAGCTACAGTTGTAACTCGTAAGTGACGACCACCCGCCGTATACTAAGCAAATTGGCCAACAGCGCCTGTAAATACGGTCAAAACACAGCGGGAGCCGCTGGTTTAGTGAATGCAAGAACCCAGGCACGAGACATTGTGTAATCTACACTCGTTTAGTCGGGACACAAACCACTTTTAAGGTAAATTGCGTGGGTGCAACTGGGGCGCAGAGGGAGCAAGAGTAACGGGGATTTGGCGAGGCAAAAATATAATTAATGGAACCACTTGAATGCAATTATTGCATAAATATATTGTCAAGACAATAAATATTGCCTCTGCACATTTATAGTCGTTGTTGTTGTTATTATTGTTGCTGTTGTTATTGTCGGCAAATTAACAAAGGCCGCTTGTTAGACGCCCCAGCGACCTCAGCCTGCCACGCCCCGCTGACCAGCAACCCATCTAAAGCGTCGCCACTTAAATGCCTTTTGCCCAGCAACACCTCTCCCCCACCCTCCACCAATTTACCTACCCCTCTCCATTGGCATCGGCCTTTTGGCCAGTTGACCGACTCTAAAGCAAATGTCGTGTAAACCAAGTATGTAAAAGTGCTTTAGTTAAGTGTGCAACACGAGATAAACACCCTGTAGAATGTACACATTGATACGTCAACGAACTCTTATCGTAAAAGCAAAATAATCACTGTTATCGATATTCAATATCGTTTATAGACAAACATTACTGTCGATAAATGTATTGGTCGTTAGAATATCATGATATATGAATAAAATCATACGAAATCTGACAGATTATTTGTTTTTGAATATCGGTAACCGGAATACTTAGTAATCGATAGCTAAATTACATTTCTAATAAATATTTAAGTACATTTCTAAATAAATTATATATTTTAGACAAAAAAAAAAATCGAATCGATGGATATTCCATTTAAAATAATATCGATTAAAACATAATTGAGAGAAAATTGTTTTAAAGCTGGGCAATGCATTTCATATCTGTAATTTTTGCAAACAGTTTATCTATTGTGTTATACCCATCTGTTCCATTTACAGGGTAGACAGAAGTAAAGCTGCTGCTTTGACTCTTATGGCGACACTGTGTATTCTTATTTTTTTTCCTTGTTTTGTTTTTCTTTATTTATTTGTTTACTTTTTTCTTGCAGCTAAAACATTTGTTCTAAATTTGTTGTAGTTGTTGTTGCTGGTTGTTTTTGTTTTTATTATTGTAACATTTTTATGATTATGCGATGGTTTTTTATGGTGTCCAAATGGTTTAGTGATTTGCGGCCATAATGGAAGGTGTTTCTGGCTTCGACTTGGCTAATAATGCCACTCAATGAATGCACTTGTAAGCACACAGCTGGCACTCACGATTTAACCATGACTACTACTCACTATTCACTCATTATTCACAGTTAGATTTCGCGTTTTACTTTTTGCTATTCATTCAATATTTAGACGGAGTATATATATTCATTTGAATGTTCTTCATGATATTCACACTTTTATTCATATTGTATTCACTCTATTCATAAGTCTCGCCTTTGAAAATGGGGTCAAAGTTAGATGCAATAAATTTTCACCGCCATTAAAAGTTGCAGCATTCAAATTTCTATGGTTGCCACAATCGCTGCTGATGTGGCTGCCACAACGGGTCAACTGATGTCCGGCTGTATGCAAATTTCAATTTGCTCAAGCAACCAAACAGTCAACAGCAATTGGCCAAGTCACCAGGTCCATAAGTCAGTCACTCAGTCAGTCAATCAGTTCAGTTCATTTGTGTGTTAACAGCCGCCTTCTAAAGTGAAACTCTTTTCTGTCTATTTGCAGAGGCGTGCACAAAATGGGGGGAAAAACAGAAGCGCAAGTTCCGCCTGAAAATTGTTGCTCAGTTTTAGGCCACAAAAATGTTGGCCAGTCAATTGATCAGCTGGCTAATCAGTGGCATCAGTTGTTGAGTTACTAACTCACTTTATTTCCACAACGCTCTTTGCATGCATAAATCAAACAACACACCCCCCTCCCTCACCCCACCCGTCAACTCACCCTCACTTCACTTGAAACTTGTTTCACGACATTTGTGGAATTTACCAGCGTGAGTTGTTGATATTTATTGTTAAATTGTTGCTACAAATAGTGGTAAGGGGAGGGGGCAACAATTTATTGAACGTTTAAGTTTATAAGTTAAAAGCTAATTGAAGTTTGACAACAACAACAACAACGATTGCAATGATAACTGCAGCGCGCGTTTTCATTTTTTCTTTCGTTTTTTGTCGCATTGCATGCAAATGTCGCGTTTCGCTAGCGTTTTTACGACGCCAGGTCGCGACTTAAGCAGCAGCGGCAACTGTAGTTGTAGTTGTTGTTGCTTGCGCCGCTTTGTCCGCTTTTGGCAGTGCGGCAACACGGAAAAGGCAATGAGAACACAGCTTGACAATTTGCCAGGCAGCGAGAGCGTATCTCCAATTTGGATCTGGAGAGACGACGCCGTCTTTGATCGCGTTTTATTGTGCGGGTGGCCGACGCGCCAAAAACGCGCGCCCGTTTCTTTATTTATTTCTTTTTTTTTATATATTTGTATTTTTTGCATACCCTGTTCAGAGGGTATAATAGGTTTCGTACAAAGCTTTTGCAACTAGTCAAAAAATTACTTTTGAAAAAATTTAAAATTAAATTTTATTTATTTATTTATTTATTTAAATGAGTAGACTTATGTTTACAAAACTTAAATCTACTAAAGGGAAGCCATGGCATCGGAGGCCTTCGGCTGAAGGAAGTTAATTAAATCTAGTAGCTAATATAATATAGTACATACATATTTACAAGCTTAAAATTAAATTTTAATTAGCTCAACTTATATAAAATGTAATGTAAATTACAAAAATAATTAATTTACATATGGGCTATTCCAAAAATTTTTAAACCAAGGGCGAAAACTTAATTTTGTCAAAAAACTGCATGTATTTTAATAATAGTAGTTTTTTGTTTTATTAGAATAAATTTTTGGGCTTCAAATTACAAAATCAAAAAGGTTTTACGGTGGTTTGGCTTTTCATGGCCGAGCCTTATCAATTAATTCCTCTTTTTGCCTCTTAATTTCAATATTTCTTGTAAAAAAGGGGTATTTTCAATGGCCAAAAAAGTTGGCAAAACAGTCGTCTGAGTGTTTAGCGCTTACCTCATCATAAACTTTGTTTCATTTTCTTTTATTTAAAATAAAAACTGTATCGATTAGATATTTAATATATATTAATAATTTGAAAGAAAGTGTGAGTGTAAAAAGTGTAACGTCCGTAACGTAACGTCCGCAACTGACAAAAACTAAGATTTTTAATTAACGAGGCTACTTATCTGTATTTTTGATGCTGGATTGATATGGTCATATATTCTAGTTAATTTGTTGTATTTGGATATTTTTTGTTTATAATGCAAAATTCGCTAATATACGTGCAAATGCACTTTAACCTCAAATCGACTTCCATTTGTTGTAACGTCCGCAACCAAACTTTCAGCAAGCCTAATTTTTTTCCAAAAACAGTTGGGCTTTTATCTTAAAATAGGTTTGATAGTACTCTCAATGAAATGCATTTTCCAAAAAATTACATTAAAATTCACCGATCTGAACGCGAGCTGCAACAGTTTAAACATAAAAATTTGCGTACAAATGTAACGTCCTCAACCCAGGAATAGCCCATATGTGTAATCGTCTACATATTAACTAATATAATTAAAACAAAAAATATTTTTTAAATAAAAATTTTTTTCTTCTAAAATAACATGTTTATTTTGTCAAAAAATCTCATTATTTGAAATGTAATTTTTTTATTTAAACACATAAAGTTGCTTACACAATAAAAACAAATCTTGGTTTCGTAGTTCACCTGTCTGCCTGTCTGCCCGTATAAGTATATAGATTTAACAGACTTTAACAACTGAATAACTTTAGCTGATCATTATAAATTAAATTTTATTAAAGAAAACTAAAAACAGGGTGTCTCTCAGTCGTGTTAGCTCGTTTGCAAACTTTTCTGCTAGTTATTAATATGATTATTTTGTAGTTTTGTTGTAGTTGTTGTTTTTTTGTGCGCTTGCATTGCAATTACAATTAAAAACGTTGTAGTTGCAATGAAAAGCGTTTATTGTTTATGATTTATCATCGACTGTTATTATTGTTATTACCCACGTTTTCACCCGGCCCTACCCGGTCCGTTCCCCCTGGCCGACAGTTGCACCTCCTCAGGCATTCTCCATAATGGCGGCTAATTTGACACTGGAACACGCCTGAGATCGTCGCAATCGTCGCCGTCTCAGCTGTCAAATCAAACTTCAAAACCACTCGACACATTTCACAATGAAGCACCTGCCCCTTTCCTCCTCCTCATCGTCCTCCACCTTGCGGTGTTTCCCTTAAAAGCTCAATTCAGCTCTTAGTCTAACACATGAACATACGTATGTGTTACCTCCTTCTCTTTCTCCTCTCTCTCTCTCTCTCTCTGCTCATTCTATTTAGCATTTGCATGCAAATTATGCTAATTAAAACTATACAAAAACACGTTAATAATATTGGCATAGGTGTTGGCCCGTTGTTGGTCTGTCTGTCTGTCCGTCTGTTGGTTTCAGTTAGGTTCGGTTCGGTTTGCTCTTTGTGTCGACACTGGCTGGAAGATTTCTTTTTCAGAAACATATGCCCACATTAAGTTGGAAGCACAACGACGAGTCTAACAACATTTCTCTACCAGCTGATGCCGAGTTCTTGGCTTATTTTCGTATAAAAATATATATCTAAATTCATATGAACTATCAGCTATACTATTCGATATAATTGTAGTTTCTTATTTTATTTCTTATTTTATTACACTTTTCACTTATTACATAGCAATGAATATTTTGAATTATGTTTTCTCATATTAAATTATACAAAATGTATCTTAAGTTTACCCCAATAATTATTTTCAAATGAAAATATCTGAGATTAGCTTTCTGTTATTAAGCTTTTAAGTTATTTTTAATTTACTTTCCAACAATTTTATTTCTGACCTCTAAGATGATAACTTTCAAACTTGTTGCAAATTAATCTTTTAGTTTAAATCGAGCTCAGCTCTCCGACCACAAACATCAAACATCAGTATAACAAATTTCTTTGCTATCAAATTATCAAGTTTAGCAACAAAGTTTGTCATTTCTAGAACTTATTATTGTGCTCCAAAAAAAAAAAATAAAATAAAAGCAACTTTGGTGGCGCCAAATTGTGATTTGTGTCCAACTTTGATTGCCAAATCGATATAAAGTTGTTGCTGTTACCATAAACAGTCAGTCAGTCAGTCAGTTGACGTTTTGTAGTCGGCTTTTGTTTATAACTACAATACAAAAAAATTCCAAATCTACATTAAATGGTTGCCAAATATTTTGTCACGATTTGCTTTGCTCTGCTCTGCGTGTCAAAAATCTCGCAACGTAATTGAATTCCAATTTCGATTCCAATTTCAATTCCAAATGCAAGTTGAAGCTACCAGTTGAAGTTCAAGGCCACCAAAAATAAAAAAACAAAGTTGGCGCCGTTGTCGCCCCATGAAGGCTACCCGACTGCCTGTCTGTCTGTCTGTCTTCCCAAAAAGCCAATTTCGATTCAAACCAAATGCAATTGGCAAACGAATCGCGCGTGTTTGGAATGTTTTTTTTTTTTTTATCTCTCTGTCAACTTTTTTTCTATCTCTTAAAGTTGTCAATAAAATGTTGTGCGTATAAATTGTAACGGTTTCCAAATTGTTTGTTTGGCATTGATTATTGTTATTCTTTTTTTTTGCTTTGTTTATTGTATTTGTTGTTGTCTTTGCAGCGAAAGTCGGCTTATAAAATAGTAACTGATTAACACAGTTCTATGCCATTCTATGCGCTTTAACAGTTAGATATATGTATAATTCCAATAAATCAAGATCCCTATTGATATACACAAGTTAAAAATTGCGTACCATTGTGGGAATTAACCCACTGACATCCAGAGCCAAGATCTTTAGATATAACGACGCCTCTACCAATTTCAAATGAGAAAGCTTAAGTTGTAGTTGAAATTGATTTATACTCGGTTTTTTTCTTGTATTGATTGCAAGGACGGGTGTAGGCTCATTTTAGCCAACAAGCTGAGTAAAAGATTTAAAGACATTTCATGTCTCAAATGTGACAAGCGAGGGGGGGAGAGAGAGGGCGACAGTCCATGTGGGCGGGCGCCTGTTTCGGTCTCTGTCTGGTGTCAATGATGACACCATCGTCATCTCAATCTCCATTTCCATCTCCATTTGCAGCTCCATTTCAAGCCCACACAATAATTGCGAGCTCAAAATCCAAGAAATAAATACAAAAACCCATTTAACAAATTAAACAGCAACAAGCAGCAGGTGCACAAAATCAAAGCACAGCAAAGCAAAAACAAAACGAAACACGAATCAAAAAAACGTATCGAATCAAAAATGTTAAATGTGAATTTTGCGCTTTGAATGCATTTTGACCAAGTTTGTCGTTAAACGAGCCGCCTTAACGGCGCCAAGGTCGTTCAAGGTAGTCCACAAATGTTTAACGTTCCAAAAATAATGTAAAAAAAAACAAATCTGATGTTTGTCGCGTCGCATTTAATGTGAGACGGCGCACGCTGCGTATGCGCAATTTGTTGTACCGCATTTGTTTATCGATGAGAAGGAGCTCCAAAGATCTCAAGATCTGCCAAGGTGTTAACATGACCCAATAACTCTACACACACTTTGCATGTTAAATCACTTATTTAGGTCAAGGGTTTCTCGCTCTCTCTCTCTCTCTCTCTCTCCTGCTCTAAACTTAACGAAATCGCAAACAAAAGATTACAAAACATTTTGTTCTCAAAATACAATTAACCCACTCGACTCGTTTATCGATCTAATGGTACATATATGTCTTTAGATTATGAGCGATTATATCAAATATATAGGTGCATATGTACAATAATAATCAGTCATAAACATTTACAAGAATTATCGGCATAAACTGACATTGACAATATTTATATGCGGGGGTCTAATAATGAGGATCGTAAATTTTATAGCAATAAAGCTAATAGAACACTCACGATTTGTGCAACAAGAGTGAGCGAGCAGGCACGATGGGCGACAGAGAGAAAACACGTTTGTTTTAGATGGCCAAGTAAGACGTCCACACGATAAAGTTCAATAAGTTATAAATTGTCGTAATTGGATGCTTAAGTTAAAGCTAAGTTGCAAGCTTTACTTTATGATTATGAATATGAAGTTCACGTTTTGGTTCTGTTTAAATTCACGTATGTTTTAACATTCAATGAAGTTTTTTCTTGTCAATCCATAGTTAAATTTCAGTTGGATGTTATTCATTCCATAAGCTTTAAGCTAAAACACAATTTCACGACGAACTCAATTTGAGGACTGCTTTAATAGATACATTTAGTTTGATAGATACTTTTGAGATTGTCAATCACTTTATGCACTCCACATACATGAATCCCACTTGATTGTTGTCCGATCATTTTCAGCTTCTTTTTTTTTTTTAACTATTTTTTTGACTTGAAATTTGGGCAATGGATTGCGCTATGGATCTCTCACCTTGGCCTGTCTGTAGTTTTGTATCATGGCTAAGTATTTTCGGCATCGACATTTCTTGTCTTTTGTCTCATGTGTTATGTGTGATTGCGATTGCGTTAGTTTTTCTTCCTGCTGTTTTTGGCCTTGGCCTGGCCAACTCGTCGCCTCTCATCAGCCCCCCTTTTGCCTGTTGCTTTGGGTCTCCCTTTTGAGTGATTGCCATTTTTTTTGTGTTATTTTTTGCTCATTGTTTGCTTAATGATTTTGCATGCTGGCTTTTTTTTTTAAATTTAATTTTTTTTTTCGGTTTTATAGACAATTTTTGGTAGCGTTTTGTTTGGTTTGTGTATTATTTTTGGGTCAATAGAGCGGAATTCCGTGCAGTTTATTGAACTGTAACTGAAACAGCAGTTAGTTTCAGTTCCAGTTCCAACTTCAGTTCCAGTTTCAGTTCCAGTTCAAGCTTTCAAGCTTCCCGTGGCGCCAGCCTTTGCACCGTTGGCCTTTCAACCGTTTTTTTTTTTTTTTTTTTTTTTTTTGGTGCTGTTTCTGTTGTTGTTTTACCTTTCACAAGTTTTTGTTTTTTTTTTTGTTGGTTTCGAATCATTATGCAATCGCTGACTGTGGGGGCTCATTATAATAACCACAATTAATTATTAATAACACTCATAATTTTGCAATAAAATGCAGCAGCGACAAAAAAAAACACTTGGAGATATTTGAGATACATTTACAAGACTCGCAATTGACAGGCGATAATTGATTGTTATTGGGCCGTAAGTTGAACGCTTGCCACGCCCCCACACAGGGGCACTTTAAATTCCGGGATAAGCACATTATACATATAAATATTATAAAGATTTATTTATGATGTTAACTAGCCAGCTAACTGACGGACTGACTAATAATACAAATTTCAAGTTCATTTGCATAGTTTATATTGTTTTATTTTTTTATTTAATTTCGCTATGATTATAATTGCATATGATTTTTTATTATTATTACTTTTTAAAATATGTACATGTTTTTGTTTGTATGCATTGTTCTGGCTGTTGCTAACCTTCAATCAAATAGCATTTGATTGCATTTTATTTGCATTTAATCATTTTTATTATGATACCCCCCGAGTGTGTAAGCGCATTTTGAAATGTCGCACAGTTTCCTAGTTCGATAAATAAACAATTTTAATGCCATAAGTAAGCAACAAATTCAATTTGTTTTGCAATCAAATTGCTATTCAGCATTTACCTCCAATCTTCAAACCTCCTCCCCTCCCAGCACTCCCGTCTTGCCACGCCTCGTTAAACTCCCTCACTCTTTCTTTAGCATTATATTCAGTTTTCCGTTTTTATTATTATTTTTTGTATTTTTTTATGGATAAAATAAATTGCTATTTTAGCCAAAGGTCAGCAGAACTCGTTGTTGATTCATTCGCATCTTTTACCCCTCCTCCCGCCACTCCACTCCAATTGCTGATTGTTTATGTACTCCCTGCACTTATATAGACGTAATCGCAACTTATTTAAAAAAAAAAAAAAACAAAAACAAAAATGTAAAATTCGCTTGCTTTATATGATTTTTTTTTTTTGCTTTTGACGCCTAATTAGTCATAATTAACGGATCGTTCCCAATGCGATATATTGTTACATACATGTTCATTCATGTTCATATGCTCAAACAATTTGCTTATTTTTTACCAGCTATCTGTGCTGTTTGTTTACTTCACAACTGATTTGCATTAATAATTATTGCAAGCGCCTTTTGATGCTTTCATAATAATTGTTTATTTGTACCTATTGATCACCGAGCTATGTCAATTATTAAATAATTATGATTGAACTGCAGTTCCCAATTTTTTTTTAAACGTTAAGTTTTATAGTAACTACTTGCATTTAACCAAATTAAAATGAACTGATATATTTCATTAATTGTGAATTGGTTGTCAATTGTTATAAGAATAAAACAATCTTCAATTCAATAAAAAACTTTAAAAAGGCAAAATTAAATAATATTAAAATGTACTAAAAAAAATAAAAGAACGCGTTAAATTCGAAAACAAGATCTAAAAAAATACAAATTAATTACTACAAATTGAAGCAACAAATTGAATAGCAAATGTGCATAATACAGATGGTTTTACAATTAAAAAATAAATAAAAAAAATTACCGGCCTAATTATCAATTAAAATGATAACGATAAATAATACAAATAAAAAACAGAAACTTGTAATGTAACGATATAAGAATTGAGTCAAGAATTTCGTTCTCGTTTTCTAGATTTATGGGGTATTATTCTGATTGTAAGTATTCCAACAATTCTGTAGTTATTTCCCTCTTCTTCTTCTACTTCAACCCCCTGCAAGTTGCACAGTCGCCCACCTGTTGCGTCATGCAATCAGTATTTGGTTGTTGTTGTTTTTTTTTTGTGGTTGTTGCTGGCAAAGTTCGCTGTCACCATAAATTTGGGTCGATTTGTATGTAAAAATGTCTTGGATCGGATTCGTATTCATGCAGGTTACCAACTACAATGGCACTCTATATGTAGGGTATTCTCTCCCCCCCCCACTCCACTACACCCAGTCTCGTTTGTTTGGCAGCTCAAGAGGCTATTGAACTGAGCGGTAACGCACAGCGGTAGGTGAGGGGCGGGTCAGGGGCCGACGCTTTTGTTTTAAACTAAAGAGAGAAACAAAAACCAAAAAAACAAAAAAAAAAAATAATAATAATAAAGGCAAAACAAGAAGAAATTATGCAGGTATATGACCGCTTAGCAGCTACAACATTATGGAAATTATTTTTGGACAGCAGCAGCAACAAGTGAAAGAATACGAAGAAGAGAAGTCATTCAACATGTTGATCGTGTGTCGCATGTGCGGCAAAAGCAAAAGCAACAGCAACAGCAGCAACAACAACAATAGTAATAATAAAAATAACAAGCACAGAATGAGAACTTAAAATTCTATGTCAATTAACGGTCTTTTGTTTACTAAAAAAGAAGCAGAAGAAGCTGAAGAAAAGAGCTTTATGAACCAACATCACTCACACACACACACACAGTCCATACAAAAATTGTTAACAAGACGCCATTGTGCAAACTCCGCTCAGCTGTCCTCTCTCACTCCGACTCTCCCAGACTCATGCTCCAGGTAACGCATTTGCACCAAAACTGGTAAATATTTAATTGAATCACATTTTTAAAAACGGTTCGTTTTTTGTTGCAAACAATAATAAGATTCATATATAAATATTAGAATTTTAAAAGTTAGTATTGTACATTTTTTTTTTGTCACTTAAGGGGGTATTCTAGTGTAGAATTTGGAAAAATTAAAAAAAAAAAAAGTATTTTTTCCTATTTTTTTATGAGTTATAGCCGTTTTAGTGACGTGGCATCGGTTCCGGTCTGCCCTGTCTCAAAACTTTGAACGCTTTTTTCTCGAAACTACTTTTTTCGAGCTAACGGTAAGGATATCTCGGGTTCTAATGAACCGATTTACTTCAAATTTGCAGAGAATGTTCTTTATACATCTCGTCATCTAGTGAGCCTTGCCCAAAACTATAACTTCTCATTTAGTATTTTTAAAAAGTTCGGAATTGTTAAAAAATATAAAATATATCCAAAGGTTCTACGATAGCGGCATAAATTGATTAATTGTTGATTGATAACTTTGTCAATATTATTATTATTATTTTTTTTTTGATTAATTTTAATCATGCCATAATGAAACATTAATAAACAAATAAAAAGAAATTGATAGTAAAAATATATTTTGTTCCCTTTGTAAAGCGCTTCAAAAACCGGGCGAAATTCATGCCTCTACACTAGAATACCCCCTAAAATCTGGTACAAAACATTTTCATGAAGTGACAGCCGTGCTCTTGCTCTCTCTGCGCTCTCTTTTGCGCTCTCTTTTGCACTCTATTTTGCGCTGATCTCGAGCTGTTGCTGCCGTTGCTGCAATGTTGTTGGTGTGTGTGTGTATTTGAACTTATGAATGCAATTTGTTTACATACATTTGTGAACGAGGGAGAGCAAAAGCCAACAACAACAACAACAACAGCAAATGAGCTTTTCTTTGTCTGCTGCAGTTGTTGTTGGTGTTGTTCCTTTTGACAAATCACAATTAGGTTGAGCTTATTTGAAGCTAAGCTTAGAGCTAAAACTAGGATAATTCATCAATTCTTATTTAAAGCTAAGCTTAGAGCTAAAACTGGGATATTTCATCATTTCTATTTCATCAATTAAGTAAGAGTTGAGAATATTGCAAATTTTATTCTAAGGAAGTTATCGATGGCAAACAATTGATCTTTGTTCAAAGAGATACGATGACACCTTCCATTTATTGCATGCAAATCATATGCAAAAGAGAAATCACAGTGAGTGCTAATAAGTGGAGCTGAGCTGCCTGCTTGTCGGTCATTAGCAAATCGTGCGTTGGATGAACCATCCATCCATCCATCCATCTGTCCGTTCATTCATTCGAAGGGGCCCATGCAAAGTTCATTGCCACATTGGCTTGGAAAACCTTCACTTGATGTGCGCCCTTGCCTCACCCCTTGCTGCCACTTCCCTCATCCTCATCCTCCTCCTCCTCTTCTCTTCATTCACTTGCGTATTTGGTTTCCCATGTATGTTTATAAGGCACATATCAAAAACTTTCTAAGACTTTATATATAATACATATTTTCATTCTATTTCTTGTCAGTGTTTAAAAAAAAATATATTTTAGATCTTATATGCGATTTTAATTATAATATAATTAAATTTAACTTTTGTAGTATGTATTAAAAGTGTATCTTTTATATCCAGTTCCAGTTGTCCCATTCAAGATCATTTTTATAACTCTGATTTGTGATCCCGCCTTTTGTATCTTTACTATCATTTATACATTTTTAAAGATCAATAGGAATGTCAATATCGATAGCAATTTTTTTGCTGCTTTTTGATGACTTCTAATGCGCATTTGTCTGTCGCGTTTTAGTAGCGTTTTTTTTTTTACTGTGCCGCCGGCTTGTTGTTGTGGTGAAAGTTAATTTCTTCTTTCGATTTTCGCTTGCCGCACAGACTTACACACAGACACACATATTAATACACTTTTCAAACGACCGACTCTCGAGTTTGCAGCGATTACTTTCGGTTACTAACGCTGTTACTCGCAGATCTCGTATCTCTCTGAGATCGCAGCTCATCAAAGTTAATGTGACAGTTGTAGTTTTGGCCAGCCGGATACAAAGGCAACAGCAACTACACTTTGGATTCAACTAACTGACCTTGCGATAAAAGAAGTTTTTATAGTATAACGAGAGCGAGATCGTGAGATGAATACACAATCATTTGAAAATGGAATATTACGACAATAGTATACTGAGCATATTAGCCTCAATCGTTTAGTTTTGTATTGAGAACATTTTCCAGCCTTTAAGTGTGTTGAAGTCTTGAGTCTTTGGTCTGATCATCATTCAAAGAGCATGAGCATTTCGCAAGTATTTGCTGACTTGGCAAACATTTTTCAGTTATGTATCTTGGTTTTTTTTTTTTTGTTGTGTTGTTTTGTTTTCTTCTTCCAAGAAGCTATATATATATATATTTTTTTTTGAAAACTGTTTCATTTGCTACATGACTAACAACAAATGCCAAGCGATTCGGCTTCAGCAGAAGTATCTTGAGCTATGGTTATTGTATCTCTAGCTGTAGTTGTATTTAGCAGTATCTATACTTGAGTTTGTGTATCTGTGTATCTTTGTATCTGCGTATCTGTAGCTGTATATTTGCTGTATGTCTCTGTGCACATATTTGCCTTTTATGTTCGCCTTTTGAAACTCGTTCATAGTTTCGCTTTAATTACGTTCTCGACGCTAAAAATTTAAGCCTTTGCTGTTCAATTTTTGTCGAGCAAAATGTATGCTGAACATTTTTTTCTACTTTTGCTCAATTGTTGTTGGCTGTTGGCTGTTGGTTGTTGTTATTATTATTTTGTCATGTAGGAGGTACGATCGATCGCCAGATCAGAGAGCAGAGATCAGGGGAGCTCCAAGCTGGTCTGGTTCTCTGACGTTTTATGGCTGTTTGGGCTTTAGATGAAGCTTTATTGATAAGCCAGACACTGACGCAGACGTAGACTTTGACTTAGACGCACACGCTTGAGGAAGTCTGGCTGTCTATCTCTATATATCTCTCTCTATATAAATCTATATATGTATGTATATCCGTCTGTCTGCTTGATCTTAAATTCCTGATTGATTTGTATTGTATTGATATTGATATTGATACTGATACTGATATTGACAATTGAAGTGACTACAAATGATTCACGACCTCTAAATTAATTCACTATATATTTTACATATTATCGACTATCGTCTTTAGAATCTATCGATAGTCACATCTGAAACTAACTAAATAATTTTATAACATTTTTAGCATTAAAAAAGCAAAGATTTTTTCAATCCACATGACCCTATTTATTTTCAGTTATCACTTTATTTTTTGTACTTTTAAAAATAAATAGTGTAATCGTGCAAAAGACATATATACATCGATATAAAGTCGACTTCTATCAACTATTGATAAGCGCACAATTCTATCGATTGTGGTCCATCTGTAATCGTCATATTGAAAAGAAAATCAGAAATCGTGTACTTAAGGATACTTAAGATATTTCCGTGTACTTGAGATCACTTGAACAATTGGCATGTCAGTTCTGGCCATGTTAAGAACACAATTTATACCTCGGTCTTTTTTTTTTTTGTTTTTTTTTTTTGTTAAAGCTAAAGTGACATGAAGGGTCTTGCATAATATTCTGAGTGCACATTGCACAACCTGTAAAACGGCAGCTGGCTGACTGACTGACTAAATGACTAACTGACGGCTTGACGAATCAAGGCAAAGATCAGGAAAGCGGCAAATGCATAAAAGATGATGTACAAGTTCTAAAGAAGCGACAGCAAAAGCAACATGAAAGTCTGAAAGTCAGTTAAAGTTAAAGCTGGAAAGTCAGCTAGAAAGAAGAAACGAAGCAAGAAAAAGACAGCGCAAATGACTGTGGGAAGTCAAAGTACTTTAAAGCACTTTGAACTTTACACACACACAAACACAGAGCTATTTACTATAAATGTGTGTGTGTGTGCAAGACAAATTGTAAGCACTTTCTACAAATAACAGCAACAACAACAACCCAGTTAGTTAGTGAATAGGAAAATTCTTAACACAACAAACAGTAATAAAAAAAAAAATAACACAAAAAAAAGCTGGAAATAAAAATGTATAGAGAATCGTAAAAAATGGTAGAAGAACTCAACTGACAAAAACTGACAAGTAAGTAAATAAATAAATAGCCAGTAAACGGTAAATGATTTAGCCTCAAACAACAATTGCACAATTGAAGTTCGAATGCAGTTAAAAAGCTGAAGTTGATGTTGAAGTTCTAGTTAAAGTTAAGGCTAAATTTGAAATTCAAGTTGACAGCCAAAGTTAAAGTTGAAGAAGCCCTTCAATGTGGCTTTGGAACCGAAATCAATAGAAGAAGTTCAATGATAATGACGATCAACATTAATATGCTATCGATCGATCGATCGATCAGTTTGGCAGCGTTGTAATTTCTTTAACCTTAACATTTTCTATGCCTCTTGGACGATTGATTGCTGATTGATTTTGTGAGCTGTCAGTCATTGACTTGTCAAGTCATGGCAAAAACATGATATAAGCCACTTGACCGGACTTTGGTTCTAACTGTTTTCAGTTAAAACACGACAAAAAACGGAAAAAAAATAGAGGAGGGACTGTCATGCTTAATAATGCGCGACAATATTTCTGTTTTCATTTATCGGTTTCTTGTGAGGTGGAAAAATTACACACAATTGGAAGTTCAATGTCAAGATTTTTCAGTTTGTTGAACCGATCGAAAATAATAAAAAAAAAAAAAACAACAACAGCAATAAAAACTCAACTTGGGCAAACGAGAGATTCAAATGAAATTCGATCTGTGAGTTGCCCATTAGGAGATTTGTGGATTATTGTTGATCAATCTTGGAGCTCAGATGGCTGTTCAAATGACTATATATAGAAATGTCCGCATTGCGGAACAACAAGCAACATGATGATGATAATGATGATATTAGGATATGTTTATACGCACTTCAAGCACATGAAATGAGATTTCCATTCAAGTCCTATGAAAGAGAGACATAGACAGAGAGAGAGAGAGAGCGGGACAGATTCCAGCATCCCAAATAATCAAGTTTTAATTTATGCAAAAGCCAAAGTTGCGCAAATAAACACGAACCGCAACAAACGGCGCCGTCTCCGCCTCCGCAGACACGCCCCCTACCACCCACCTAGTGTACCACACATATGCATGTGTGTATGTGTGTTTATGTTAGTATTGTGGCTATAAATACGCACTAAAGCCGTCCATGTGGTTATATATATATTTTTGTTTCTTCATATTCTGTTTGTTCTACGTTTTCGGTGTGCTCTAAAAATAAGTCAAATGCCCAACTGGGGCCTCAAGTCTTCAGTCTTGGCTTATTTGAGTCTTATTTTGCTGTGTGCTTTTTTCCCTTATTTTCCATTATTTTTAATTTATTTTTCTCAGTGCTTTTTTTGGTTTGTGGTCTCATGTTTTTGGCTTTGGGCTTTACAAATCCTTTTCATAAACATTGATTAATTAATCAAGAGCAGGAGAAGAATGACATTGAGACTGGGACTGTGAGTGGTTATATACATATATTACATATATACATACATAGATTGGAAGGGAGATGAAGAGTAAGGAGTAAGTAGAAAATAAACTTGAGAACAATTCACAACTTTTCACTTGCAGCTGAAGAGAGTTCAAGGCATTTGATGTTTATTCACAGCTTTGCACGCAAATTAAAAATCAATAAATTTTAATAATTAAAAACCAATTAGCATGGCTTTATGCTCTATGCCTATTATTGTTCTGTTTCTATTTCTGTTTCTGTTTCGTCTTCTGTTTGTTGTTGTTAAATTAATTAGCTTTTAGCGAAAAACTAAAATCGCAAATCGCTCAACAAAAAGCAACGACCTTCACGAGCGTAACAAATGCAACTAAGGATCTAAAAAAAAAAAAAAAAACTTTTAATTAGTTCAAGTCAAAGTCAAACATCCAGCAAAACAATATCAAAAGTTTGTGCCAAAATCTGGAGCATTATTGTTTGTTTGTTGTTCGATTGCTTAGCAAGTGTGTTGAGAATTATAAACGAAAAGTGCTTCTAAGTTTTGATTATTGTAATTTAATATTTATTTTTGTCATTTATTTCATTCAAATGCTTAGAGCGCCCTCATTAATTCAAATGAACAAAATTCATTCAAATAAACAAATGAGAAACTTAACGTGTTTGTTAATTAAAGTTGATCGAATTGTAACAAAATTTACAATTGAAATTAAAATTTTCTTAAGAGAAAACAATAATCGGGTTGGGCAATTATCGAAAAATCATTTTTGTTTTGAACTATTGTCGATCGATTGAGTCATCGATGACAATAACTTTTAAGCTACAGTAAATTGTTTAACATCAGATATGACACTTGTTTCCCGGTTCTCAGCTGCTATGGGAAGCTGTGTGAGTTCCCAAGCTCATCACAAGCTCATTATGTTTAAGCTCACACATATATGTATGTATGTACAGATTTAGGTACACACATTTGCACGCATACATATGTACATATATGTGACAATGGTTGTTGCCTTAAGGTTATTGAACTGATGCCAGAGAGAGGCTGTCAAAGGTTTTTTTGTTGTTAGATTTTTTGGATGCAGGTACAGCACACCAAACGATCCCCAGAAGGGTTCATAAACCTCCTGTGTTAAGTCTCTGAAGCGTGCAAATTATGCAAAAAGAGAAAAAAAAAACTGAAAATAAAGAGAGTAACATAAAGCGACGCAAATTAAGGCAAAGTGATTGAAGAAGATGGATGGATTGAATATGGCGTATTGAATATGCCCAAATAAATGACGAGAGTACTTGTCATGTGTTTTTTTTTCTTTTCGCATTTCAGACTCTGCTTTGTAAGCTAATTAGTTAGGTACTCGCACAGCGATCCAAGAGATTAACACAGAGTTGCAGTTAAAGATACAGATACATTTCGCAACTGGTCGTATCTACTAAAGTTCAGCTTGGATGCAGCTCAAGATGATGATGCTGACCAGTTGCTAGTGATATGTGTATGTAGAGTCCGTCCGTCTGTCTGCCTGTCCGTTCGTGCCACATGCCACTGCCACAACTCAGCAACAGCAGCAGCAGCAGCTCAAGGCAGCGTTTGCTTGGCAACGACCTTGACAGCAAATGGCGACCTCGTTGGTTGCTAGATCGTGGCTATTCACGTGGTTACTTTGATCGCTTTTTGTGGTCGTCGTTCTGGTTTCGGTTTTGGTTTTAGCTTTAGCTTCAGCTTTGGCATTAACTTTAGCTTTAGCTTTGGTTCTGATTCGGATCGGATGCATCGTTAAGCCGCATTCCTTTGGCGCCCATTTGATTTGATTTGATTCGATTCGCTTTTTGTTTTCATTTCTTTTTCCCCATTTCTGCATTCCTTCGGCGAGGGTGTGGCCAGGCTGCATGCATACAAATCTGCACTGATCCACTGCCCTCTCTTTCTCTCTCTCTCTCTCTCTCTCTGTTCTCTTTTCTCCCTCTCTTTCTATCTTCGTGTCCGTCTGTGTTGAGCTTTTTTGCATCTCTTGCGGCTATGATACGTATGTACATACCGAGTACTTGACATGCCGGCGCGTTTATAGTGCGGAACGTGCGGCAATGGGCACAGAATTCTCAATATTCGCCCTCTCTATCTCCCTCTCACTCCCTCACACTGTTTCTAAACACATATCTCTTTCTATTTCGCTCGATCTATTGTATCAAATTGATTTGTATCAAATTATTTATGACTAAAATTCTAAATAATTAGTTTTCTTAATCCAGAATTTATTTGAATTTTGCTTTGTTCTTTTTTAATTCTTAAAATTAGTAATAATTATTTTAGTAATAATTATTTTTATTAATCTCGAATTTATTTGAATTTTGCATTATTTTTTTTATTCTGAAAATTAAATCTTTTAGTAATAATTATTTTTATTAATCCAGAATTTATTTGAACTTTGCATTGTTTTTTTTTTTTTAGTTCGTTTTCTTAATTTTTCCGTTCTGCCAGCAACGTCACCTTGACCACACAACCCCCTCCCCACCCTCTGCAACCGCCTCTCAGGTTGCCACGCCTCCAGCGAGCAGACACCTCTGTCGCCCATGTTTGATATGCATACTGCATATTGCACTCACTCAATTAGATATAACAAATTGCAAAAACAATGTGCAATTAATTGTGTCTTTGCTGGTGGGCAAATTTCATCGAGAATCGCGAGGCGCGTTTCTTGAATAACAATTTAAGTCGATGCACAAACAACAACAACAACAACAATAGTAACTGTAACAAAAAGCAGTAACAACACAATCAACAAAATAATTCTTAATTAATTTAATGCACATTTGAAGCAAAACAAAAAATTGTTCACATAAAATTTTCCATGCACGCGCAAATTTCTGTTTCCTTCTTTAAATTTTTTTAGATGGAAAAATGAATGCAATTGAATAATAGTTGAATATCTGCCTAGAAAGTGAAATGAATGCAAAAAAATGAAGTGTAGTGTGCGTGAATATAAAGTGAATGAATGGAATGGAGAGTATTTAAAAATCTTAATCAAAAATTAAATGAGTAGATGTGATCAAATTTAAGTAAATAATGAATAAGTAAATAATGAATTAAGAATTTTGTTTGGCAATTGATTCTGTTTTGATTAAATAAATAAATTTTAATGTTCCCAAAACACAAGTGGAGTGCAATTAATAAATACAGCAAAAATTTAACCTGAATGAGTTTTGTGAAGTTTGTGAATTCAATTGAATAATATTTAAACTGCAGCTTAAATATTGAACTTAAATGTGCGCCACTGTGCATGTGTGAGTGTGCTTGAATGTCAGTGTGTGTGTGTGTGTGTGTGTGTGTGAACATATTCCAATGCTAAAAAGCACAACAAGAACTTGGCCATAATTGTCAAACAACTGCTTTTGATGGCTAATTCGCACAGCAACTTTCGACTCTTCAAGGCCGCTTTGCTACACTACATCTCTCTCTATCTTTCACCCTGTCTCTCTCTCTCTCTCTCTCTGTCTCTCTCTCTCTCCCTACTCTTTGTGAGCGCTTTCTTTGTGCAACACGTTTGCTGCTGTCAATGGCAATGCCAAGCGATTTGGCATTGCAGGCGGCGGCAATTCAGTTTGATTCTCAGTTTGTTGTCGTTGCTTAGTCACAGCAACAACAACAGCAACAACAACAACAACAACAGCAACAACAACAGCAATCGCTTTGGTAATTAATTCAACGGAAATAATGTTCTCAAAAAGCCAACGACAACAACAATAAAAGCTACAGCAGCAACAACAACAACGCAGTTGTTGTCCATGCGTTGTCAAGCAGCAGCGGTGTTGTTGTTGTCAATGTTGTTGTTGCTGTACCGTTTTGTCACCTTTTGTCGTGTGCTTTGGCCAATTTTGGTTGTCATTTTCGCAGAGTGCGAAGTGCAGCTTTCTAGCAGCAACAGCAACAACAACAACCATATGAACCACGACAACAACAATTTGCTCATTAAGCTTTAAAATGTGCTTTGGCGTTTGTCAGTGTCAGTTGATTGATCGATTAATCGCTTGATTAAGTTGACCCGTTCAATTTGTTAATTGCGTTGTAAGTGGCGCAACAGTTGTTGCCATTATTGTTGTTGTTGTTGTCACTGTTGTCGCTGTTGTTGTTGCTTTCACTGGTTACGACTTTTCGTCAAGGCAATGCCAAATAAAAAATCATGACGCTTCTTATCAAAAAAGATTAATAAACATGCTGTTGTCGTCGCTCGATAAAAGAAAGACTCTAAAAGCTAAAGGTGCAAAGTTCAGTGTTGGTAAACGCAACACAGACAAAAGTAATTTACCGTTGCTTCACAAATGAAAAACATATGAAATTTCGTCTAATTGCAGCAGCAGCAACAACAATTTTACGTGATTTGCATAAAGAATTGCCAAAAAAAAAAATATATATTTAAAGCTAAAAAACACAGCACTGAAAAATTCGTAACGCGTAACGTGAATTGTTTGGATGGCATTTGGATCGTAGGTTTGTTTTGGTCACTACCACCACAGAGCGGGGGCGGGGGGATGGGGAATGGGGGCAGCTATTTTGTGGGAGGTGCGGCTGCCCATATTTGTACACAACACCAACACACACACACACACAGGTACCGCAAAGAGGTAAATAAACTTCTTATTGCCGCATCGTGTGTGTGTTTGGTTTTTTTTTTTTTCATTCGTTGTTCGTTCTTATGACTTGTTTTGTTATAATTTTCGTATGTTTATGTTAATTTTCGTCATCAGAGCCAAAAAAAAAAGAAAAAAACGTGACATCGTTTGTTGTACATGCAGCAGGGAAGAGAGGGAGAGTAAAGAGGCGGGAAAGTGGAAGACAGGCCAGCAATGGAGCCGTTGCTATTGTTGTTGTTGTCATTATCCAGGCGGCTTTAACCCATGTTGACCCAAGAGTAACTGTTGTCGTCGTCGTCGTCTGCTGCAGCTATTTCCACATTTCCACACACAAACACACACACATGAAAATGGAACATTCGCTGAGTTTTTTTTCTCTACTTTTTCTATGCTTTTTCGGGGAGTGTGCGATTCGCTGTTTTTTTTTGTTGTGTTTTAATTTTAATTTGTGGCTTTTTGGTCCGATGAAGACAATTTGAAATTTTAATTTTAACTGTTCTCAGTTGCAATTGTTGTCGCTGTTGCTTTTATAGCCATTGCATAAGCCCAAAAATTGCGACCATTCACGTGTCTAAGCAGTTGCTTAAAAATCGCTACTCGTTACAATGTGAACTCGTTACTTTTAATGTAAACGATTAACTGAATGATGCATAAAATGATAACGAGTAAGGAATTCCCGTTAGTTTATGATTTGTAAATATGATCTTAATTAAAAGCCTGAAACTCGCTGCAAATATTGCAACTCGTTACAATGGTTAATCGCTGTTTTGAAAATGACGAGTGGAAAATAAAGAGTTATTATATAAAGAAGAATAACTGAACTGCTTTTTCAGTTTACTAACAAATTCACACGTAAATCTCAAATAATTGCGCATCTAGATAATCGTTACAATTTTTACTCGCTGCAACTGATGAGTGCTGACAACAAGCATGTTCATTTGCTCCAACAACTGTGGGTTTTACCTTGTTTTTTTTTTAATATTTGGTATTTGTAAAAAGCCAAAGTTCCAATTACCTTGGAATACCTTTGTGAAATGTTGGCTGATTGAGCATGTGGATTTTACATATGCGTCATTCCCTTTCCGTTTTCGGAAGCGAAACGGAACAAAATGGAACGGAACATGAACGCTGTACGTGTCGCCATCAAAAAAAAAAATATAGAGAGAGGGGTCATTAAGGTAGTGAGTGGGGAAAAACAGGCAGGTATTTGTATGGACTTAGCAAATACGTAGAACAAATCGCGTTTATCTTATCAAGGGGCGTTGGTGAAGCACCCGACGAGTAACCGAGCAACTTATCGAGTTTGCCACAGAGACGGCAGAGGGGAAACCCTTAGCCTCATTTTGTCTGCTCTTGTTCTGCCTTACTGACTGTTTGGCCAAGATAAAATTCCAGTCAGTAACAAAACAAAATAAGTTAGTTAAGCAGAAACCTCAGACATTTTGACCTTAAACACAAAACAGAACCAAACAAAGAAAAACAATAAATAAACTCACAAAGATACGGCTGATGGTGATGCTACATGTGGTGGCTTTTTGTTAGATGGGAAGGAGGATGGATTGCGGGTCAAGCTGCAACTTCTTTTAACCGGAAATGGGCAATCATCGTGTTTTTGTTGTTGTTTAATTCAAAAGAAAAGAAACCAGGCGAACGTTTCCACCACATGGCCATTGCAAAAAAAAAAAAAAAAAAAAAACGCTATTAAAACGCTATAAAAACGCATCCCGAAATAGATCGAGATGGTGATGAATCTGGAAGCTGAAGTTGAAGGGGGACTGCAACATTTCCGCTCAGCACCAAACTAACGGCATTATTATCATTATGCAGACGGAATGTGATAAAGTTGCACTAGAAGTGCAACAATTTCAAGGCCAACTTCCACCAAACTTCCTCCCATTGTTTCTCTCCTTTTAAAACAAATTGCATTTATAATAGGCAAATTAGTAGGCCGTGTTTTTTGTGCGTTGTTGCGGTTAAAGTGGTGCTCAGTGAATTGGAGTCGACCTTGACTAACAAAAGCCACAGCCACCGCCATAGCCAAGAATAAAGGTTAAAGGTGGACGTGCTTACCACGTCAAGCGGAAATTGAAATGAAAAACGAGAAACAGCTAAAAAAAATTAATAATAATAACAACTGAAATTGTTCCATAAGCTCAGGCCACCGTCGACTAATAAACACTTAACTATTTCAACAATAAAAAACGAAAACAAAAAAAAATAACAAAAAAACAATCATTAAATGCTGTTTTAAATGCCGAGGAATATGTCTAACGAAACCGAAAGCTTACAGTGTCCTCGACATTCCAAACAAACGGAGCACACGTTTTAGGCAGCAGGGAGCAAAATATAAGATAAATAAAAAAACTCACATCTGATGATGAGAAAAGTATTTAAAACTATTATTTGTAAGCTATATTGACAAATTGATGTAAATAAACATTTGTCTTATTTAAAGGGTGCATGGAATGTAAAGTTAAGCAATTGTTGACGACGACAATAACGTCAAAAAATATGAAAAGCAGTTAAAACTATCGTTAGACCATAATAAATTTGAAATATTGTATATAATGGAAGGTGGCTGTGGTCATTCGATAGCTTGTAATGCTTTACTGACATCACTAACTAACCCAAAGTTATCGATTATAAAGCAGTTAAATTGTTCTCTATTTTTCAGCTACCGATCAACACTCTGTTGTGCATTTAAAGTACATAAGCTCTGTTTACTATCGATACTTTTACTATCGATATGCGATAGATTTAGTTTGAAAACTCTAGCTTTGACTCGAATAATCGATAACATCGTCTGCAGAGATCAGCTGCAATCGATAATTTAAGGGCTCAATTAAAAATATACACTTTTAGCTTATCGATAGTTTACTTGTAGTTTCTTTGATTGCGATTATTTGAGTAATTCGTGATTTGAGACGATTTTTCAAAACGTTTCCTTTGTTACATTCGTTTTCGGTCTGTCTGAAGTTGTCGTGTCATTTGGCCATAGTTCAAATGAAGCTGTCAGTTGTCAGTTCAGTCAGTTGTTCTCCCATCCCCCACATATACAGGGTCTGAGGGCCATTAAGCGCAGCTGCATTCATCACAAAGGGGACAAAACGGAGCAGGAGCACGCGGCGGAGCAAACCGATTCAGAAGGGTACGAAAAGACAACAAATTTTCGACTTTTTTTTTGGGAATTTTACGAGCGCAATTAAAGTTCAATGGACAACAAGAGTAAGAGAGAAACCGCAATCAAATATTTACTAGGCTGATGAAGAGGGAAGCACATGAAGAGAGAGCGAGAGAGAGAGTGGGAAATCATCTCAAAGGGGGGTTGCATTTTCGGCAGTGTTACAACAGGGTTGCTGACCTTTTGGGCAGAATGGGAGGATTGAAGGGAGGGGGGTGGGGTTGGGGCGGCTGTTTTTATTGTTGCTGTGGTCAACAAATTGAATTCATTTAATGAGAATTGGGGCAACTTTTTCTGTAGATACAATATTTATAACTGACATCTCCCTTGGGGTTGTTTGTCAGCTGTCGGAGAAGAGGGCCAAAACTAATAGACAGCCATAAAAATTGTGTTGCAAGCTGCAATGGGCTAAAGCTACAGCAACAACAGTGTAAAATTACAAGCGACAACAACAACTACAACAATGACTGAAGACAACACAATAAGGAAATGTTTACATTTTGATAAGCAGCTGATGTTGCAGTTGTTGTCGTTGTCATAGTTGTTGTCGTTGTTCATGTTGTTGCTGATATCTCAGCGTGCAACTTTATACATTATTGTTGCTGCTGCTGTTGCTGCTGCCGTGGCAACAATAACAATTGTTGATTGCACTTTCTTCTGCTGTTTTCTTGTCATTTTTTGTTTTTTTGGGTTATTTCTATATCAGTTACTATCATTGTTGTTGTTGTCAGCATATTAATTAACAGCAAACAACTTCTCCTCGCTTTAAAATTTTCTTAGCTTTTATTTTAAATTAATGTTTTTCATTTTCCCTTAACTTTTTCATTGCAAAACTAATGTTGTTTATTGAAAAGCTTAATGAAAATGAGTTCATCAGGAACAACAATAACAACGGCAAACAATCAATAATAACAATAAATTAAAACAGGCAGCGACTGTTTTGCGTTTTGTTTGGTTTTGTTGTTGTTATTGTTGTTGTGTTGCGTTAATTAGCCAAATGGCAATTTGAAAATGAATTTGGTAAAAATCGCATTCGTCATTTTTAATATATATTTTTGGTCATTTGGCCATTTGGTCATTTTGTCCGTCTCCAGAAAAAGTCACAAATGGGGGCTTGGTGGCAGTTAAAAGTGCCCAAAAGACGTAAACATATTGTAAACACACACACACACACACAAATTGAACCATTTCACAGGGCTAAATGTGGCCATCAACACACACGCACACACCTACAAGCAAGCATTAAGAAAACGCGTCAAAAGACGCGATCGCGTTTTTAACCGCGCGTGCCATTTATTTGCTTAGCCGTTGCTCCCAACAAATAAACAAATGTGAATGTGAATACAAATACGAATGTTTGAGTGTGAGTGTGGAATGCAAATTGGACTGCTCTTAGGTAGGAAAATGTGTGAAATGTGCCTGGGTTATTCTTTTATTTAAACAATTGCAAATCTTTAAACAATTACCGAGAGTATGAAAATGTCCAAAAAGCGGAAAGTTCCTTTGTCTTAAAACCCAAACAAAACATTCCAATATCTTGGCAGTTGTAATTAACTTATTTCATTTTGCTGGCAGTTAAATATAAACAAAGTAAAGTGCTTTAAACAAAAATGTTCAGCTATTACTAAATACAATCATTTTATATGTCTTGGCACAAAATTAACAAAAAATGTTATATAAAGAAAGACATTTGTTTATTAATTTTATCAACATGAAATATGAAATATTTAAATTAGTTGCAAATTAGGGCAAAAAGATTACAAATGTACAAATTAAAGTATAACAATTTAAAAATCAAAATTTAGATTTAAAATTAATTTCTATAAAATAAAAACTAAACTAAAAATGTTGTTTACATGTGGGTAAACACAGAATATTAAGCACACTCGAATTAATTTTTATGTAACTTAAAACCAAACTAAAGTTTTTTTATTCAAGTTTTAGAAAAAATATTTTAAGTATGAGAAAAGTGAGTAAGGTACAAAAATTTCAATAAATGAATTTTTATTTCATAGATATGAAATAAAAAATCATGAAATGCAGAGTCCTTTTTGCTGGCCTATGATTGACAGACTTAATAACTGTCAAATAGGTTTTGTCGCTCTACTCACCTAGTTATGGAATTTAAAAGCTCGTAACACATTTTGACTGCCTGGTCATGTCACAACTTGGAGCACTAATGACTGTGCCACAAGGCACAGATTAAACTCAAAGTTGGCCGAAAGAAAAAAAATAGCTGCTAAACAGATTCACAGGCAACAGACAAAAAACGCAGTCAAAATGGACCAAAAATGTAACCGTTTGACAATTGTGAACGTCAATCAATGGACACTATGGAACTTTTGTAGACATTGTCGTTGAATGAATGATGTATCGAATATATAATATATAAATATATATATAAATGCACTGCAAGTAGTTGTAGTTGTATGTGGCTTGTTGCTGGATTATGGCCCAATTTATATGGCATGAGGCAAAAAATGGCAACAAACATTGACAGGCCAGACAAATAAAGCTGTTTTGGACTTGTAGAGCGCAGGTAATTTTTGATTTTTGTGTGTGTGTGTGTTTTTTTGGAAGCCCACTTTGAGCACGACTTTGACTTGGACTTGGCATATTGTCCAGTTATGGCCAGTTGTTGGTTGCATTGTTGTTGCTGCTCTGATTGTTACTGACCGGATTTCAATTGGAAATTAGGAGCAGACAGAGCTCGCTTGCATAATGACTATTTTTGTTTTTTTTTTGTTTTTTTTTTTTTGTATATTTATAACATGTTTTTTGCTATTGTCGCTTAAAATTACAATTCAATTAGCAATTGTTACTAGACATCATTACAAACAGAAAATAAAACAAGTGGGAAAGGCTATAGTCGAGCGCCCGACTAAAGCATACCCGTTACTTATTTTAATGAATTTTGGAATATTTTTTATTGCATGCTTTTAGGCACTTATATTTTTTAAAAACTTTAATTAACCATTATTCATCAATACAATATCCCCTTTTACCTATTTTTAAAAGTAACGGGTATAACTAACCTCACAAATAAAAGGTCGACTTCGTACACAGAAAGTTGGCCTAGAGCAGGACAATGATTTCAACCGTAACCGTAAACACAAAAAACCAGCTGACGGTTTTTGTGACGCACTCAAAATGATGTGTGGGTGTTTTCCCTGCTGTCTCTCTCTCTCATTTTGGGGGCAAACAATTTTGTGCGTGGGCGAGGTTCAGAGATAGAGAGAGAGAGAGAGATAGAGAGAGACGAAGAGACACTCTCTTTCTGTGTGTGTGGTATATAATGACGTCTTTCAACCCTCGTTGGCAGCTTTAAATTGGGTTAGCTCACTCGGTTTTTTGGGTTGGGGAAAGTGGATTCGTTGGGTAATCTTAGATGCCTGGCGGTGCCTCAAGTGGTAAGTTTAAGTATCAGTTGCAACACATTCGCCCGTCAGCATCGCCATGAAGAGAGTGTCACCTCAGCCCAACACTCAAGACTCTTAACAAAAAGTCAACGAAACAAGTTTTTATCTCCCATCCCTTTCAATCACTTACTCTCTCACTCGCTGTTTGGTGGGCAGGAAGATTGATTTCAGTTCGATATTATTGTTAGATGAGAGCACATTGTGAGACACGTTAAGGAGTATTGACTGTGGGCATTGCCGACGAACGACCTAGAGCTGGTTTAGTTATGTCGAGTCGATGTGGGAGTTCAGATTGAGATTGAGATTGAAACTGACTTTGTGTTGAGAAGGAAGTGTTTGTTTTCTGGCTATGGTTTAAGCTACAAGCGCGGCAGTAAATTTATCGAGCAAAAATACACCAGACGGGTGTTATCGATAATCTTAAATATTTATTACTTATTTATCGTTATTGATTTATTATATCAAACAAAATTTTGCTATTTAGAATAAGCAATCGATTTGAATCATACAATCGATCGTAATTTCAAATTTATATTCTATAATATTGATATCGATCAAAATATTAATAACTCTTAATCTTATATAATTTTTTTTTATTAAATTGAAGATATCTACGATTCTCAACAATTTTTTTTACATAATAACCAGGTATTTATAATTATTAGACTTTTTATTGAAACTTTATAGAAAATATATAATAATTTAAACTGATATTTCATAGTTTTTGTGAAATGTACGTGTTAGTGGAGCTCTGACATTCATTTAATGATTGTATGATGCTTTCATCAAAAGTTTCTCGACTTTTTCTTTGAAAATTACGTCTTGGTAATTTTCCCTCTTTAATCGTCTGTTGTTTTCTTAACATTTGCATACAAATACAGAAACAGATAAAAATATGAATGCGATTGCGAATCCGAATCCGAGGGGCACCCCACAAATCAGTCGGCTAATCTTTGTTTTCGCAACTGCCCCTAAAGACATTTCCGCTTTAACTATCGCTGCTTGCTGCTTGCATCAATTATCGTATTCTGACTGTGGCTGCTAATTTATCTTCCTCTTTTACTTTTACGTCTTCTCGTTTCTCGTACTTTTGTCATCATCAAGTGCGTGTACATTGTTAATCGGGTACACAGCACATTTATTTATCTGTCCCATTCATGATCCATTGGGCTTAATGTCCAACATTTTTCACAGTAAAAAGTTCAAGCCAAATCGCAAATCTTGAACGCAAACTTGGCTAAAACAAATTCGTTATTCGCTGAACACAAAAACAAAAAAAAAAACGCCTTCTTATCTAAAAAAATGTTAAAGAAAAAACCAAATTAAGCTGAAAGAACGCTACAAAAAAATTAATAAGGCTAAGACCAAATAACGAAACAACAATCAGAAAACGCGACTTTTTCGTCAAAACAATCGAAAGCCTACGAAAAATGTCGTGTTTGTTTTGATGAAACGCTCAAGAAACACACGTTGATAAGCGACGACCCAAAAAACAAAAGCAAACAAGCCAACAAAAATTAAAAAAAAGATGCTTGATACTAAGACGAATCGTGAGCCGAAATGAAAGCAAACCCAGTAACAGGTTGCAGTGAAAAAACACTAAAAAAGCGTCAAAGAAAACACGAGAAACAAGGTTTGACAAAAAAAGAAAAGAGAATTCACAAATTTACCCGTTGGGCAGAACTTTGCGAAACAGGCGAAATTTAATTAAATGCAAGTGAAATTATATTAACATTTTAGCTTGAAATATAAGCATAACGAAGCTATAAATACTCTACAGATGCGGTGGGCACAAAATCTGAATTCGTTAGCAGCCGCTTGCTCCCGGAGCCATTGCATGCCCACCGCTGCTCTACAGTGTGGCTATTTAATGATTTGTAGAGTGCATTAAAGTTAGCTTTTACTCAAAGAAAACAGTATTTTCAGACAGCTAAAAAACTCTTGTTATTTTAATCAGTACAAAATTCAGTTTTCAAATTATAAAAAAAAACTCATTACAGACTAGACTTTAGAATTATTCACATTAAGAGCTTTGGCTAATATAAATTGATGACACTTAAGAATGAAATAAAATAAATTATCAATTTAGTTGATTTCAAAGTATCGTCTTCAATGTCAATGCTGAAGAATCTTTTTGTACTTCAGCTTAGCTTAGCTTGTTATGAGCTATCAGTAGCTTAATTAAAAGCATTTTGTCTGTTTATTAGCGACAAATAGTCATATAAAAATATACAAAAGTTAGTCGCAGAGCGCAATTTACGCGCAGCTGTTTAATATAATTGACCAAATCTTAAGTATTGCAAGTGCGACACATCTGTTTTAAAATTGTTATTTACTCATTTTTTATGTACATAGTACATACAAGTTCATGTATGTACTTGTATTTAAAATAAAACATAACATTTGTTGACTTTGCAATGCATAAACATAGCCAGAACAAAGTTAAATGCAATTTCTATGCAATTATTTACGTTCGAATTTTTAAATATTTTGGTTGATTGTAAAAAATATGTGTTTTTAAAGTTTCATTGAGGTTTTAATGAAATATAGCCAATTCAGATTTACAACTGCAAAGTGCTTTCTAACCGTAATTTGTGGTAAGTAATATCGAAAGTCAATTAAAATGAAAAACATTGAAATTGTGCAGTGTGACAAAAATTCACGCAGTTCACGCTCTGCAGCACTTGATTTGTTATCGTATCGTGCTTTGAATTTCGTATTTCACATTTTGTATTTCGAAATCAACCATCGATAGCTGATAAAAAAAATTGTGTATGTGTGAGTGTGTGTTTGCGCGCTTATCAGTAACTCTAAGCCACACGAGCTGCAGATAAAGCATTCATCGTATACACATTCACATATGTATACACATACAAAGCTTTGAGCTTGTGAGAGTGACTGATAGTTAGTCTGATAGGCTGGATTGTCTGTCATCCTCTTGTTGCTGTTGCTCCAAGTCTGGGAGAGAGGGAGATAGAACAAGTGCATGCAAAGCGGAGCTCGCAACGAAACGAAGCGAAGCGAACGACCTTCACAGTCAGTTTTTCTAGTGTGAAGAGAGAAGTGCAAGAATAGATAAAATGAAGTGCACAAAGTGGGGGACAGGCAACGTCTCAAGTGCTAGAGTTGCTCCTTTCTTACCTCCACCCATCAATCACTCTCTCACTCACTCTCTTCTACTCGTTTTAACTTTAGCTGTCAGCACAGTTGCCATAATTTTTTTTTCTCCCGTCAAATCTGACTTTTTTTTAAGCTCAATTGCGTGAAAGAATCCAAAACTAAATCGAAACTTTTTTTTAATGTGATTTGATAGTTTCCTTTAAGAATAAGAAAAATATTAATAATAATCATGATCATGATTTGCACAAGTTTATAGGTATTTGAGGGAGATGCATTAAATATTACTTTTTTAAAATATTTTTTTTAATTTATAATTTTAATACAGGCTCCACAAATGTCCAAGTATTTTGATGGAAATTGCTTTTCGTGCTTTCGGAGTTTTCTTTTAAGTTGCCTTTGGGTTGTTGAGATACAAAAAAGAAACATAAACTTTTTTCAACCATTTTCCCACTAAGAATAGCTTCTTCAGCTTGTCAAAAGTTGGCAACACTGGTTGTCAGAATAGTTGACAGACGACAGCAATAGAGTCAGAGTGAAAAAGCAAGAAGGTCAGGGGCGAACAAGGAAGCTGCTGAGGAAGCGCAACCGCAACTAAATAATATGAAGAAGAAGAGGGAGAAATATTTATGCAAATTGCAGTTGTAGCAAAGGGGGAAGATTTTGAATAAAAACCAAATAAAAACTAATGAGCGAACTGCTGCCACTGAAAATGATGATGATCATAATAATGGCGATGATGATGGTATTATTGATGACGGAACGGAAAGGAACGGTAAGGCAAAGCGGAAAAGGCATAAAGCGAAATGCAAAACAAATTATAATGAAAAACGAGCGAGCAAAAATGCAAATCTAGCTGAAAAGGTAGCCACAGTCAAACAAAGGGCAGCGCACGAGCGAGCGAGCGAGACAGAGTGCTAAAGTGCAAAGCGCAAGTGCGTATGCGAGTGCGAGTGAGATGCATCAGTGGAAGGCGAAGGCGAAATTGAATGCAAAAACGAAGCGAGGGTCAATCGGCGGCGTTAAACGGGAACAGCTGCTCCATCATGATGTTGTTGTTGGTACAAAGGCAAATGCCACAAGGGCAGGCAAAGACAACAACAACAACAATCAGTGAGTGCCCAATGCAAGTTTGTTTTGCGCATGTGTGTGTGTGTGAGCTTCTACTTCACACATACAGATACAGAGATACCAGACTGGGCACAGAAAAATAAAAACAAGTTTTTTGAGTGGCTGCGACTGCGACAGCGCTGCTGCGACTGCTGCCGCTGCGCCTGCGCAGAAGTTTTCAGTTTTCAACCCAAAAAGAAAAAAGATAAAAAACATGCATATACAAAAATGTCTACACAGTAAATTTTAAAAGTTTTAGCACACCAATAATTTTTCAAGAAATAACTAAAAACCGTGGAATAATCTAATGAATCGAGTTTGAAATCGCATTTCTTAAATATCTGTAAATACCTCAAAAACCTTTGTTTTTATTTTGGCACATGGCCGGAAAGCTAATTTTTATTTACAGTCGAACTTCCCTAACTCGAATCATCATTATCCAAGAAAAAAGGTTCGAGTTAGGGAGACTTCGAGTTAGGGAATTTTTTTTTTGTCCCTTAAAAGAACTATAAATTCATTCGTATTAAATTGTGAACTTTTTAATTTGTTTTTTTTTTTCTCTCTTGTAGAGCTTACAATCTTACTAAAAAAATAAAACATTAGAAACTAGTGACTACAAACTCAAATTGCAAGTTAAACAAAACAAAAAAAAAATCAGAAATTAGTTAAAAAAATCATACACTCCAAATTACTTTTACTCTTTACCTATTAAATGTTCTCTTATTCTTCAAGTTGAGCAGAACTTAAAAACTCTGAAATTAGGGTCTGATAATTATTTTCTTTTATATTATTTTCTAACAAAAAGGACTTCTAGGTTGTTTAAGGCCCTATAGTGATCATTGTCAACTGTGTCTTTCCGAAAGCTATTTCAAATTTCGTCCCCATATGCTAAAATACATCAATACTACATATCCAAACAAGTCGGTCACAAAAGCATAAACTAGAAATGAAAAAAAAATTAAATATCATTGGGGACTTTCCCAAAAAATTCGACTTACAGAAGTACGGGACAATATTTGTGTTCGAGTTAAGGACTTATGGAAGTTCGAGTTACGGAAGCAGAATTGTATGAAATTTGCTTAGTAAACGCTGTTGCCACTCGATTTTGTTCGAGTTAGAGAAAATTCGAGTTAGAGAAGTTTTAAGTTGAATCCATTCTTTTCATTCAAGTTCAGTACTTTTGAAGTTATTATAAAAAATATTGGAGGTGGGTCAATACTTTGTTTAGTCACTGTATAAACTGCTGACTGACTTTCTTTAAGCATTTTTGTGCTTGACGCTGGACATGTTGCAGACGATGTCGTTGTCGTCGCCGTTTTCGCTTTTTTGGCAACTTTTTGAGGCAACCAAAGTAGTAGTAGTAAGAAGAAGAAGCAGATAAAAGGAGAAGCAAAAACAAAAAAAAAAAACACGTTTTGTGTGTGCTCCGGTTTCTCACTCACCTGGCAAACGGCGTCTGTTCCACCTCGTAGATCTCGTTGATGTCATGCGACACAAGTAATCCCTTCAAGCGCTCGGCATCAACGTCCAGCAGGCCATCGCCTATGGGAAAGATGCCCTCCTCGGTAAACATGTTTTAAAGCTGCAGCTGCTCTCTCTCTCTCTCTCTCGCTCTCTTTCTTTCTTTTGCTGTCTGCTTTTCGTTGTGCTTTTCTTTTATTTAGCTTAAATTTGTTTTGTTTCTTTTTTATGTATTTTTTTTATATTTTATTGATATTTTGATTTTTTTTTGGGGGGGGAGGAAATCGGGTAAAGGCGTTTGTTGCAGTTGCGAGACGATGGCGCGATATTCAAACTGTGGCACATACAAACAATCACATATACAATAAATACAAAAACAAAAATAAAAACAACAACTAAATGTAAACAACAACAATAACAACACAAGAGTCGCGCGCGCGCATTTCGCAAAGTTTTGGTCACACTGTATGCAGCAACAACAACAACAAACATCGACAGAGAAACAGAAGCCGAGAAATTCCAGCGCCCTTTTAAACTGCAACAGCCTGTGTGTTGAAGCGTGACAGCACTAGGGATGCTGCAGACAAAACTATGCAGTAGTAAACGCAAAAACAACAACAACAACAGCACGAACGACCACGGAAATTTCTTAGCTCTGTATTTTTGCTGTTTGCCGTTTGCATCTGTGTGTTTTTATTTCCCTCTTCTTCTTGAAAAATGTTAAGAGCATTTACAAAATTTGAATTAAGCAGCGGCGCACACGCACAAATATGTCACACAATTCACAACACAACACGTTTCACGTTATTTAGTCAATGCTGTTGCTGTTATACTCGCTGCTGTGTATCTGTATCTGTTTTTGAATGTGTATGTATATGCTCAATGCTGGTTGTGTTGGTGTATACCGTCGTCGGCAGCGCAGCTCACAACAACTTCTTGCTGTTGCTGTTGCTTTTGCTTCGTTTGTATGTGTGTGTCCAACTTAGCACATGAAAAAAAAACACAAAAAATTCGTTAGCTTTATACATATGAACTGCTTTGACGATTGTGCAGTGATAGTCGAATTATTCAAATATATTTAAACTTGAAGCGCGACCGAAACGTAAGGAAAAAAAAATAGCTTGTGTTGCAGCAGCGCGCTTTTGATTTGTTAAATGGTTTGAATTTGTACTTGTTAGCACCACACACACAAACAAACAAACAAAACACTCGTGGTTAACACACGGTAGAGTCAAACTTGCAAACGACGGATAACAAAATCTGAATCGCAGAACATACACACTCACACACCAGGCGACAACGAATTACAAATCACAACTAAGCGCACCGAGCGTCACACGTCCGCCTCGTTCGGCTTTGTTTTTGCTTCTGAATTTTCGATGACAAATTTGTTTTAATGGCGCGTATTATCGATAGCTCAATGTTGTGTATAACAGCTGTGAACGCACTGTTAACAAGTAATCGTATATCGATTTATTGTATATCTGAGAGTGTACCATTATTAACTGATAATTTACAGAAAATTAAAATTAAAAAGCACTTTCCACATATTAGCTTTTATTGTCTTGGATGTTTTACTGTGAAATTATATGAACAGAGTTAACAGCAACTCAATTTGGCACTGTTAAGTTCACAGCCAACGAACCGATAACGATATACTACGCATGCGTGCCAACTTATTGCATTTTTGTGTGTCTGTCCGCTTTAAAAAATCAACTCTGCGTTGCGCGGCACGACTTGAAAATTTGAAATTTAAAAATGAAAATGAGAACAGCGATGCACACTTGACGGAATCTTGACACGCAATGATTTCACTGACTTGGCGCCGCCTATAAATTCTTAATTTAGACATTTGCATTTGCATTATGTTTATATTTATATGCAACATATATGAGTGTATATATATGTATGTACATTTTTTTTCTTTATTTACATATGTATGCGTGCTCCACTTGCGCTGCATTTTCATGAGCAGCCAGCCAGCAGCAAACGGAGACACAGGCATCCCAGGAATGCGATGCAACCAAAAATAACTGAGAACAGAACAGAACCGAACCGAACAGATCTGAAGAGAAGTGCAAAAACCTTTGCCGGGTGCTCATATGTATATTTATATTTATTTATGTATGAGTTTTATTAATAGTCCACACCATTCTTTCTATTCTGATTCTGATTCAGATTCCGATTCAGATTCGGGCTATTCACTGGCAGCACCTTTGCCCATAAGCCGACATGCGATTACGAGTCCGAATCCGAATTCGAGTCCGCTGAACCCAAAACGCAACGAACTTTGGCCAGTTTATAAATAGGATGCACTGCATCATTGGCTAAATGTCGCACTGCCTGATGCCTGGGATGCTTTCAAGTTTAACAGATCCGGCATTTGACCTACGCAGAGTTTTTACAAGTAAGCAATCCATAGTCGAGAGTGCACAACTACCATATACCCTGGTACTTAGATATTTTATCATTGTGCGCATGAAATTTCGTAATTTTTTTCATACATACCAAATTTGGTGCATCTAGCCCTTACTTAAGAATTTATATGTATACTTTATGCAGTCTCTTGGGTACTTATCACTTGTGCTAAATCTCTAGTTGCTCTAAATATTCGCTTTTATTGCAATTTTTTCATACTAAATTTGGTGCATCTAGCTCTTAGCATATCTGATATCAACTCAAGAATATATACATATATAAACTTTGGGCTGTCTGCGAGACAAATTGTGCTTGTAATTCCTTTTTTTTTGTCTTTGCAACTTTCAACATACCAAATTTGGTGCATCTAGCTCTTACTCAAGAATTTATGTGTCTCTTGGGTAATTATCATTTGTGCCAAATCTCTTGTTGCTCTAAATATTCGCTTTTATTGCAATTTTTTCATACTAAATTTGGTGCATCTAGCTCTTAGCATCTCTAATATCAACTCAAGAATATATAATATGTAAATACTTTGGGTTGTCTCGTAGGTACTCGGCTAAATATCAGCACAAATTGTGCTTGGATTTCGTTTTGTTTTTTATCTTTGCAACTCTCAATATATCAAATTTGATGCATCTAGCTCTTGCCATCTCTGAGATACTTTCTGGGGCATAACACAAAATAATCGAAAATAAATAGTTTGCCAAGACAGAGGACTTTATTGCCAAATAAAAAAATAAACATTATCTTGGGGTTTAAGGGGGATTAAGGGGGATCCCGTCAGTCCGCACAATATTCGCATTGAGCTCCGGCGGCAGCATTATCCTCATCGTCATCGCCCCCATGACGATCACCGGAATCGCCGCTGCCGCGATAATCATCGATGATGGCCTGGAGCTCCTCCTGGGCATCGATGAACTCCTGCTCCTCCATGCCCTCGCCGGTGTACCAGTGGAGATGGGCCTTGCGGCGCAACATGATGCTGGAGCCGTCCAAGAGGCGCTGGAACAGCGACTGTATCGCCGTCGTGTTGCCAATAAATGTGGCGGACATCTTTAGTCCCCGGGGCGGAATATCACAGATGGCCGTCTTGATGTTGTTGGGAATCCAATCGACGAAATTGTGAAGATTCTTGTTGCGCACTCCGGTCATCAGTTGATCGACCTCACGGGGCGACATTCGGCCCCGAAAGATGCCGGCGGCTGTCAGTAGTTTGCCCTTGCGCAGATCGATGGCACACAGCAGATTGTTGCTGGAGAAGATCTGCTGGACGAGCTCGGAGACGGTGCCCTTGCTGAACTGCTGCTGCTTGCAGGTGACCAGCGGCGCAAAGCCCGGAATGAGGAAATGCAATCGGGGAAATGGCACCATATTGACATAGATCTTGCGGAGACCCGCATTCAATTGGCCCGGAAATCGCAGACAGGTGGTGATACCCGACATGGTCAGGGCGACAATGTGATTGATGTGCTCATAGCCGGACATTTGGATTTTCAGATTGCGATTGCAGATCTGGAACAGCGCCTCGTTGTCCAAACAAAACGTCAAATGCGAATTGTTAACCAAGGCCGGAATGCTAAGCAGGGCATTGTACGGTTCCACAACCACCTGGGACATGTTGGGTGACGGTATAGTCACATAATTGCATAGCAAATTGTCCGGATATTGTTCGACCAGCGCCTCCATGATCAGCGATGTCAAACCGGATCCGGTGCCGCCGCCAATCGAGTGCAACAATTGAAATCCCTGCAATGAATCCACAGATTCCACCTCGCGACGTGTATTGTCCAGCACCTGATCGAGAATCTCAGCGCCATCCGTGTGATAGCCACGGGCGAAATTATTTCCGGCACTCTCCGAGCCGGCTACAAAATTCTCCGGCCGATACAATTGACTGCTCGTATTGAGGCGCTGTATGGTGCTGGCTTCCGTATCGATGATTATAGTGCGGGCATAGAAGCGCTTGCTCGCCGTCGCATTGAAGAACACATTGATCCGCTCCAGTTGCAGGGCACTTGTGCCCCCAAAGCGTCCGGATGCGTAATCCACGCCATGCTCATGCGAGATCACATGCCAAAACTGATGGACAGAATGAGAGTGACAGAGTGTGGGAGAGAGAGAGAGAGATGAAGGAAAGGTATACCCAGAAAAAACAATTCCATTCCAAGATTCTAGTTTACAGATCTTGATTTCAGTTACGGATATATCGGTTTCAGTTCAGGCTACTGGTTTATATATTAAAATGTGAAATATATGTAAATTTGAAAACATACACTGATAAAAAAAAGGATCAAGATTTTGGTTTCAAAATTAACAACTTTGGTCTAAAAAATGCGTGGAGAACATGAAAATCTTGAAGTAAGAAAACACATCTTGATTCTAAGAACATGTCAGTTAAGATCAAGTTCTTATTTCTAAGATCATACATTTTTATATTTTCAACACCACAAATCTTCGTTTAAGAATAAAACTTATAAGTTTGTTAAGATTAAATGTTTTTATCTCAAATCTCAAATAAAAATTAGGTTTCTTAACATCTTAAGAAGAATGAAGTAAGTTTTAGTTAACGTGAGGTCTAGTAATGTCGATATAACACTAAACAACATACAACAACACATAAAGCAATGTTTCAAAAGATAAAAATCTCTAGCATCAGTACCGTTGTGCTCACTTGACCAGCTATCCCTAAGCCTTATGTCATCTTTGAGACGCCAGTTATGAATTCTAAGTTTCAAAAAGTCACCAATCTAATATTTTTGTTTTTATTTTTAGGGAAAGAGATCTAAGATCTAAGTTTGAATTCTTATATTAAGAACTTAATATTGAAATTTGAGAACTTTATTCTTATATTTCAAGATTATTAATATTTTTAGTTTTAGTAATAAGTATGGTCTTAAAATATTCTTTTTTCAAGAACAAAATATTTAAGATGAATGTTCTTGATTTTAGAAAGTGGTCTTTTGTTCAGTGTAAGTTTAAAAATTAAGATATTTTTGTTGGGCTCAATATATAAATCAAATTAGGGCCGGAGGAAAAAATTCAACTTAGTTTTCAAAAACGATGATTACAGCTTAACAATTTAATTAAAGCTTATGCCTGACCAAAACGAAAATAACCATTATGTATGAATCGGTTTCTTAACGGTTATTTCGGTTCGATGTTTTAAAATAGTTTTGTTTCGGTTACAGTTTCAATTACGATTACACAATATGCGAATAAAATGGCATTTAAAAAGTCAAAAACAATTAATTGAACTGAAAGAAATGGTTATAGAATTGCGATAATAAACAAATTCGCGAAGATGAAATGGAAAAATCGTAGTTGAATTAAGTATTTTGCACTTGTTTTAAAAAAATCCGCTATTATCGAACTTCTGACAACGAATTATATCCCGGAATCACTTTTATTTTTTTTGAGTGTATGTATAGGAGATTTACTCACCGCATCGCCTATAGCATTGCCGGCACCGCCGATCTGTAGTGTAACTATCTCTCGCATTCCACGACCTCGCTTCCTATTTCGTCTCTCTCCCTCTCTCTCTCTCTCTCGGTGTGTCTCCGTCTCCGTCTTTGTCTCCTTACTCCACTTCGACTTTTCGTCCTTCTACTTTTCGCTTTTATGCAATTTTTAGCCTAATTCCAATTCCAAAATACAATATAAATTTTTTTTTAACTTTAGTTTGGTCGAAAAGGGGGAGGGGGTATTTTTAGAATAATTCTCAATTAAACTGCATGTTGAGCCTCTCTTTCATCTCTCTCTCTCTTCCACTCTTCACACGTTTTCAGGAAATGTACAGAAATCAACTTAGAAATTTTCCAGTTTCTTAACTATTGTTCTCTTTCTTTCTCTCCCTCTCATTCTCTCTGTCTGTCCCAGTCTCGCCACCTTTGATCGTTAGACCGTGTTAACACTATTTCAAGTGCTTAAAAAGCTAGTTTTGATCGATATAAAAACGTAGCCAAAAAAATAGCTAAACAAAAATTATAATTTTTAGATATCAAATTAATTTATTAATTTTATTAAGATATCATCATGCCCGCTTGTATTATTTGACATTATTTTATTACTCTTAAATTTTATTTAGAATATACTCGATGGGATTAAAGTTTTTCTTTCGTGACACAAGACAATTGAATATCCAAAGGTTTCTTCGATTATTTAATTGTTTCTAGCTTCTTTCGTGAAACACACTCACGCACCCATCTCCATCTGCTCTTCTGACACGGTACACTCACGCGCCCATCTCCAAGGTCGATTAACGCATCGATTAGAAATAAAAATATCGATTTGAACTTACAAATTCAAAAAACCAAGAAAATTATAATTTTTTTAAAAGAATGAAGTTCATTTTAAAATTGGTTTGGTGTACAACACCCTTCGCTTGGTGAAGGTTAATAAGAAATTCTAAAAAAAAAAACGTTCAAAATTCGAGAAGAACTCAACAAAAAATCGAGTGCAATTCTAAAAATTTTAGCTTAAAAATTAAGCAAGTTCAAAATTTAACTCAATTTTTAAAATTTAATTAAAATATGGCTGCAACCATTTTTTTTTTTTTTTGCCAAGCTTAGCCAAGGTTGCCACGTGATTTTTTTTTTTTACCCATTTACGCGTCGCCGCTCGCCGGCAAATCAATTGAAATAAATAAAATAATTATCATGTTGCGGAGCAATAATAGACTTCCTTATGTCCTGGTAAAGGGTATATATTAAATGTTATATAGGTGTGGTAACAAGGTGACACTGGAATGTGTATTCTGCCCCTAGTCGCTATTTTACTGAATTTGGCTGTTTTTTTTTTTGTCTCAATCTGAGGTGGCAACCGTGGCTGGTACAGAAAATGTTTGCTTGTTTGTTTACTACAATTAATTTAATGTGAGAATAAGTATATATAAAAAAAATGAAAAAAGTAGCAGAGAGGAAAATGTAGCAGCAAACGCATCGGCATCGATGGAAAGCAGGCAATTACAATTATTGTTATTAGACAATTAGCAATTAGTTGCTGGAGCTACTTGTCCTTCTTGTCGGCGGCCAGGGGATTGAACAGTCGGTTCACCTCGTTGGCCACCAGATGGTCCAGAATGATGCCGTTGCTGTCAATGAAGGCGGCGCACGACTTGACGCTCGTCTGCTCGCGCTGTCCGCGTCCATCGCGCACGCTCAGCGTGAGCATGTACTTGTCGTCGTACTTCTTCATATCGGAGCTGGCCTCCCAGATGCGCTGTGACTTTCCGCCCGCATCCTTTTGCACGGCGACCGCAAACGTGCCCTTCTCCCGGAACGTTGTGTGGAGCGTGAGCACGCCCATTAGAGCAAAGTAGGCGAGCACGCTGAACAGGAGCACGGGACGGGATTGCGGGAATGGATGGGTAAAGTCCCAGGCATGGGCCATTATTGCCACGCCCACGGCCAGGGCGCAGAGGACCAAACGCGTGTTGACCAATCCAAATTGTTCCTTCAACTGCGGACGATCGCCCAGCAGGCAGGTCTTCACAGCATCATCCAGAGCATGCTTCACCGCCGATCCATCCCACTTGTTCACCTTCACCAGCTGCAAATATCCACACAAGTGTTTTACAATCAAAATTAGACTGACGTGTACAACAAAAAAACCAAACCATGCAGCAAATATAAAATGGAAACCGGCTTTTAACCGATTCACGTATTCCATTGACTTACTTCTTCGGCAGGCTGGGATTTATCGTCTTTCTTGGCCATCTGGGTTGTTTTCTTTCAGTCGCTGTGTTTTTTAAAATTAATTGCCTCTGGCAAGAACGCCCAACACTTTTTGTTTTTGCAATTTGACAACGCGACAGATAATAAAATGTTTAATACAGGGTGAACAAATATTCGATATTTTGGTATTTTTTTACTTCTGTTAAGGCACTGTTGTCTTGCAGTAGTTATCGATTACTTTTAATCGAAATTTCAAAGTCTTACAAAAATTGTTAATTTTGCAATTCGACAATCCAACTGATATAATAATGGGATTCCTGAAAGCGTTTTAGATTTGTCTTAGATTATTTTGTACCAAATCTAAATCAGTTGACGGAACGACCCTTTTTGCACACTGATTAGTTTTAGATTTTGTGAACAGCATGGTGAACAACTGATTGACAACTAAAACATATACATATAAAACATATATACATAAATAAAGGGCGTAATTGCACAAAAAGCTAGAATAGGAAATTTATAAAGGTATTAATCGAAAGTTTACTCATCGAATATGTTTTTATCAGGGACTGCAAATAATGATTATTTGATTTTTTTGTAATCAAAAAATCATTCACTTATAATAACTTTAAGACACCGAGAAAAATACCAATATTCTTCTATACGGCTCATTTATCCATTTCCTCTCAACTATTAAAAACTTTTCAAGTTTTATAGATTTGCTAACAAAATAATGATTAATTTTAAGTTATACTTTATTTCTTAAACAATAATCATTATTTTTGAGCAAATAAATAAAAGTTATGAAATTAATTATGTTTTATTTTACTTTTTACTTCTGCTACTGATAAGGTGTTGTCCCTTGGGAATTATCGGTAACATAAAATTGCAAAATTTAACAACGGATACAAAAAGTTGTGACAGGGTGACCATATTCAATGAATAAAACCACGACTGCGATAACTACTGCAAGGCAACAGAGCCTTGTCTTGCCGTAGTTATCGATATCTCTGCTGCACTTGAACTGAAATTCAAATTAGAAATTTGTTGTTGTACACTTGTCAATATATTTGATTCTATTTATATGGATAACAGTATGAAATTCCGTTGTAAAAAAAAAAATGTAAACATATATATAATTATAAATAACAGAGTATGGAATTTGTTGAGCCACTTCACATGGACTTCATTTGGGCCATGAGATCCTCCAAGCTCGTCTCTGGTACAGTGGCCGCGTTGTCCACATTCGCGTCGAGCTTGTCGGGCGCCTCGTAGGCCAGACGCAGCCCAGAGACCACATGAGTAGTATCCATTGGTTTGGCGGCTGCCACCTCAGTGGGGGCATCGTCAGCCACGAGCTCAATGCCCCAATCGTTGCTGGCATGCAGTGGCTCATCGGACACCTCCTCCACCTGTTGCACGACTGGCTTGGGACGCGCCTGGAAGTCCTGCTGGCGCAGCAGGCAATGCCGATCGTCACACTGTGTGTTCGGCTTCAGAGTCATCTTGGGAAAGAAATCGTTCAGCGCATTGTATCCCAGATAATCGGAGACTTCGCCAAAGTTTAACAAATACTTGAGCGCATTTTGGACGAGGAGACCCGCCGTTATGCCCATAGTGGTGGGCAGGGAGGCGGCACAGACGCCCTCACGTTTCAGCGTTCGCTCGTCAATGTTCTCGGCCACGACCAGGGGAGGAGCACATGCAAAGCATGCCGTGTCGCCGGGACGAATGAACTGTATGTGACCGGAGACGGCATTCTCTGAGACGCCGGACTCGAACCAATTGAGATTGATCTCATTGCAGGCCGAATTGATGGCCATGCGTGCCTCAAAGTTGTCCACACAGCTGAGTACCAAGTCGACGGGCTGTCCCTGCTGCATCCCGGACTCGGAAATGGTGCTCAAGAATTTGTCAAAGTTATCCACAGTGGTAATGTTGTAATTGTGCGTCTCGATGCGCACATCCGGATTGATGAAGCTCAGTGTGCGCGCCGCTGCCTCCACCTTGGACAGGCCAGCCTGGTCGGGTGTGAAGAACAGACGGTTCATATTGGCCAGCTCCACCTTGTCGTAGTCGAAGAGTATCAGCTTGCCAATGCCACAGCTGTTAAATAGACACACATTTATTGAATGGCTATCAATGATCCAAACAAAACTTACCGCGTCAGCATATCGGCGGTGACACTGCCCACACCACCGACACCCACAATGGCCACCGCCTTGTCCCGTATGCGCTCGTAGTCCTTCACAATGTTCATCCGCTGCAGGGCCATCAGGCGACTGTAGGGATTCGAATCGACGACCTCTGCGGACATTCGTTCGATCTTCTCGCGTGCATTGCGTGTGCAGGTTTTTTGCTCCTCCAGTTCCGTTTTCAGTTCGGCAATAATTGCCTGCAGTTCATTAATCGCATTCGACATATTGCAAATGGGATGGATAGAAGGACAAACCAAAAGAAACAAAAACAAATCTCAGTCCACTAATAAATCCCCAACAAATATCAGAGACCGTCGTCGGCTGTCGTCGTGTCACTTTCGAACAGCGAACAGCTGTCACTTAGTGTTGGGTTGCTCATGAGTGAGTGAACAAAAAAGAGTTGCTCCCTGAAGTGAGCAAGTGAACATGTTCCTTCCAAATTGCTCATTTAGCACTCACTCATCCAGAATAATATAGACCAATTAATTAAGCTGACGGGACTATATAAGATTTATATATATATTAATTAATTAATGTTTATAAATATATATTATTTGCGCAACAATCCATTCATTGGTTGTTTTAATTTGTGGGTTTCTTGGAATATGTGTGGTCATGGTGGAGGTGACTGCTCGACGGCGGCTTGGTAGGGACTTCTTCAGTCGATTTAATGACGACTGGTGGTGTTGATGGTGTTTTCTTCTTCCTTCGTCGCAGTTTTCTAGCTAAGGCTAGCTCTGTCTGAGGATGTTCCTTCTTCGCAATCCAGGTAAAATTTTAAGTTGAAAAATGTCATTGGACAACGCACTAATAAAACAATATATGTATGTACAGTGTACACTTTACTTTGATATGCTTGAGGAAGTTAGTTTCCCATATTTTGAACAGAGCCGTGGAACAGTCGTGGTGGTTTTGGAGCGCAGTGCACGCATTCTACGTTTACTATTTCGTCGTGCCTTGGTCTTATTTGAACATCCTTTCCCCGGACAAAATGCACGGCAGTGGAAAATGTTACTAGCCACCTTTTACTGACTTTCGCATTTTTCAAGATGAAGTCAAACACGACTACCATTTTTTGTCGCGTTCGCGATGCATTGTTTTCTATAATTAATTCGAAAACAACAAGTCCTCAAATCTTGTCTTTTATATTAAAAAAAATGTTGATAAAATGCATTAAACACCTAAAAAACATTTTTTAAACGGTCAACTTTAACCATTTTTTTTTTTTTTTTTTTCATTTAAAGACGTACCAACGTTGCGTTCGCAATCCTGGAAATATCCATATACATAGGGTTTAATAAGTAATGAATATTTTTTAAAAATTATTTTTTAAATCTTATACTCCGCGTTGAATTTCAAATATATCGCATTTTGTGGCAGTTTTTTTTAAATAAAAATCAATTGTCATCACATGTGAATTTTTACAATACAAAAATCTATCTTTTTTTTAGTTTTTTTTCTGAGGTGAGATTGTATTTAAAAACATTACGCTTCCCAAAAGCAAATGAACGAACGCGTTTCCATGAATCCCTCATACTTAATTTGAATTTGAATTTAATTATTTAAAAGAACTACATTTGTGTAGTACGAAAATTATGATCATGTTTTTAAAATATTTTAAGAATTCGATCAAAAAGTTATATATTTACTTTACTTTTATTTTGGTACTTGTATTGACATTAAAATCGACTGATATTATGGATACTTTATAAAAATGATTGTGATAAGCTGAAAAAAGTCAAATAAAAATGCACAATTCAAAATATTACACCAAATATATTGTCAAAACATTTTACATATTATTATTAAATACACAAAAAAAAAAAGAAATAATAAATTGTTGTTGTTGGTTGTCGAGTGTCTGTATATATGTGTGTGTGTGTGTTGTGAATGTTGTTGTTGTGTTTATTGTTAAATGCAGCGCTTGGAAATTGCTACGACGATAAACAAATAATTATTAAATAATAAAAATAATAAAAAAAGAGCTGGGCTCTTTAGTGGAGTGTATCTGTCTGTATACATACTCGTGCATATGTAAGTGTGTGTTTATTTATAAAATTATATTATTATTATGTAGGTATGTATTACTGTACTGATTAAACCGGGACTATCACTTGAGAAAAGAAATATATGTATGTATGCATAAGTTTATGATGCTGCCGTGCTGGCCGCGGTGGTGGTCGCCTGTCCCGTCTGTCCCGGCTGCCGGGGCTGGAGGCGCACACGAAAGCCCTCCTCCCGCTTCAGGATGATGTCCGCCTGCAGCCTGAAATCCGATTCGCTGAGGTCCGAGTAGACACGATAGTTGCGCATGATGGTCGACAGCAGAATCTTCAGTTTGAGCATCGCATACTTGCGGCCTATCGGATATTAATCGTTTTCAAAAATCGATTAATCGGGTGAAAATCGATATATTGAATAATCGTCGATCAATTGGTCATATTATGAAATATATTCAAATATAGATTCATAAAAATATTCAATTATCGAATATTACATAAATCAAGCGAATGAGTAACGAGTGTTAATCGTTATTGCAAATTGATTAATCGGGTAAATAATCGATATATCGTCTACCAATTAGTCAAATTATAAAATATATCCAAATATAAATTCATAAAAATAATCGATTATCGAATATTACATAAAATAAGAGTTCGACTAATTGAATGTGTATAGATCAATCGATCGATTAATCGAATATGTATCGAGTATTATACGTTGTTACAAATTGATTAATCGGGGAAAATCGATATATCAAATAATCGTCAAACAATAAGTAAAATAACGAAATAATTAAAAATAAATTCATAAAAATAATCGATTATAGAATATTACATAAATCAAGCGATCGATTAATCGAATGTGTATCGAGTGTTAATCGTTATTGCAAATTGATTAACCGGTTAAAAATCGATATATCAAATATTCGTCGATCAATTAGTCAAATGATGTAGTATATTCAAATATAATTTCATAAAATTATTCAGTTATCGAATATTACAATAATCAAGCGATCGATTAGTCGAATGATAGATGATCGATGTTACTCACCCACACAGCTGCGCGGTCCCGCGGAGAAGGGCACAAAAGCATAATAATGTCGATTCGCCTGGCGTTCGGGCAGAAAATTGTCCGGATCAAAGACATTGGGATTGTCGTAGACCTTGGGATTGCGATGCAACAAGATGGTGGCCACAGTGACGGTGGCGCCACGCGGTATAACATATGGTCCCGAATTGAGCTTCAGATCCTCCTGCAATTCACGAGCTATCAGCGGCACGGGCGGAAACATGCGCAGTGTTTCCATGAGGCAACGTTCCAGATACTTCATTTCGAGCGTGTCCTGGAAGGTGGCCGGTCGTTGCGAGTCGCCAAAGATGCCATCCAGTTCGGCAATTACGCGATCCTGCACGTCCTGATGTATGCCCATCAATGATAAAAAGAACGAGGATCCAGCCGCCGTTGTGTCGTGTCCTTCAAACATAATCGTATCCACCTGTTCCTTGATTTCCGTATCCGTGATGAGGGCACCATTTTGAGCGCTCTCCAGCATCAGATCGAGAAATGCCAATCGCTTCTTTTCCCCAATATCATTGTCCTCCACATCGAGATCGTCCTTAAGGCCCGCCGACTGGCCATAGGAGAGTCCTGCAACGGCAGTTCCCGACTGCTCCGGCTTTACAGCACCTGAGCCGATCTTCGATTGCTGCAACTGTTGCTCCTGTTGCGCCTGTTGTTCCCGCAGCTCTCGCTCCTCTTGGACCAGGGCAGCCGCCTTAAGCTCACTCTGTGCCAGCGAGCCACGTGCGCCCTTCTCGAATGCCGCCTTCTTGCTCCTGATCACCTTGGTGGTCAGTCCGTGGATGATGTTAAGCAGACGCCCCTGCTCCTTGTAGTAACGGGTCAGCGTGAAGATGAACTCGTTGCGCAAGAAGATGCTTCGGTGACGTGCATGGAGAATATCACACATCCGCATCACAGCCATTGCGTACTCAAAGCCGGATTTGTCCTGTGTCTTCTTCGACACACCCATGGCGGTTTCTGGCGGAAAAAAGATAGATAGAGAGAGGGAGAGAGAGAGGAAGCCGGAGCTCCGATTAGTTCAGCATGCAAAGATGTGATGCAACTGGAAATTAATTGGGGCATTTCCAGAAAAAGGTCCAACGCGCCCAAAAACGTAAAATTGATCAAAAACTCACATCTTGTGAAATTTTATTCCAAAAATGTTTTCAAGTTATTTATTTAAGCAATATACGCTAGATTCTATATTGGAATAAATTGACTATTTCTATATTTTGGCCCATTTTCTTAAAAATGTACTTCCAAAATGGACCGTTTGTATTCCGACGATTACACTAAGTAGGGCAGAAAAACTGCAACATGAACTATTTTAATTCATAGAAATATATTGAAAGTTTAATTGTAAACAAGTTTTTCGAGCAGTTTTCGGTATATAGAATATAATTTGTTGAACAAATTCTTGGAACAAACTAGACGGAAATCTTGTCACATTCGCAATGTTGCGTTACAACTTACTAACAAAATTTGAAAAATAAACGAAACGAAAGTAATATATCAAACTTATTTCTAAAATGGAAAGCTACATTATTTTATTATGGTTTAAGAGTATTTTCTTCCAAATTACTCCCCACATTTCGCAGACTTTCGCATTTTTCAATATGAAGTCAAACACGGCTTCAATTTTTTGTCGCGTTCGCAATGCGTTGTTTTCTATAAATAATTCGCAGTCATTAATGATTGTCTGTTATAATAAAAATAGTGTTGCTAAAACTCATTAAGCAAGTGAGAAAACATTTTTAAAAAGGTTAACTTTTGCCATTTTTTTTTTTTTTCATTTAAAGAGGTACAAATGTTGCGTTCTCGATCGTAGAAATACCCATATGGAAATCGAAATGGAAATTGGAAGTGGAATGCACTCGACTGACCCAAGCGCCAATTGAACTTAACAAACATACAACGGCTACTGCTCCATCTGTCTAATTGTAGATACAATGCATATATAACATTGGAATACACATACACTTACATATGTATTTATGCTTGTATAAACGAACGGACAACGGGACGTATGAGAACATTTGATGAGCATAATCTGTATGCCAAGCGGAATATACAGGCCTGTTCCGGTTTTCACTTTCGTCAAAATTTTGTGGATTGAATTCACTTGACAATGAGCTAGTGAGTTTGAATTCCGAAGTGGTAAATCGATGATTTTGGCATGCTTAGCATAAAATTAAAATGAAAACAAATTATTTATATAGTACTTAAATGTTTTAGGAAAAATGCTTAATTTATCAGATAAACAAAAAATCGTTTATTTGATTCTTTAAATATTTTTTATTTATTATACCTCAAAATCAATAAAACTCAAACTTAAAATTAGTTAATATTCTGGAACATATTTTAAAGAGCAATTTAGGTGTTTATAAACATTGCGTAAAATAAAAAAAATCAATTTTGTTTGCTTTTTCAATGCACGTTTGGAAAAAACTTTTTGTAATTTAGTGCAAACTAGTAAACAGATTATTTTTGTAAGCAGCTCTGCAAAAATATATTTCTCAACACTAAAGTCAACCAACACTTTCAAAAATACAAAAGCTATACGGTAAGTAGATTTAGTCCTTAAAAAAATGTGATTAAATAAATATTTGATAAACAAATTACGCTTTAAAATAGGCGCAAATTCTTTAGACACAAAATTTTGATTTGCTCAGAACATTTTAAGCACTGTTCGAAATTCGACACGCAAGGAAATGTTGGGCAAATTCAGGGCAAATTAGGTTAAATCTTTCGGATTGTAATTCTCAAAAAACAAGTCAAAACCGGAACAGGCCTGATATCTATCAATATTTTTAGCAATTTGTATTAACCAAATTAATCTATTTTAATTAATAAAATGTAATGGAATAGTGGAGATTTGGTAATTTGTTTTTTTTTTTTTTTAATTACTTAAATTTATTGGAACAGTGGAGACTTGCTAAGAAGAGTTAATCTGTGAGTTTAAACTAATGGTTTCATACTAAAGGTTACTTTGCTTCCGATTGTTCTCATGACCAAATTTGATCAAAGGAGCCCCTTTTGGGCATTATATGGTTAAGAAACAACATGAAACTAAGGAATCGCACTATTTACTGGAGTGTTGTTAAAAGGTAAATTCATCATAAACCACCCTCTAATTTTGGATTTTTTTTTTTTGAGTTGAGGCGCATTTTGTGGATTATTACCTACGAGTTTCTCAAACTTAATTTAAGTCCAATTAAAATAGAATATCAGACTTATATTTTAATGACCTCGAAGTTGAGTCAAAGAATTTCAGCTTAGAAATATTTACTTTTTCCCACAAAAATTCTTTTATTTCATTGAAAGAGGAACAATCTTAAGTTGAAAAGCCATTTCAAAAAATCATAGAAAATACTATCCAGGGGATTTTTGAAAAAAATCGAGGATAAAAGTTAAAAAGTTGGACCTACACAAAAATTCGAATTTTTCAATGGTTACTTAATTTTAGCATCATTCAAACGGAATTTAAACGAGCTTTATAAATATTTTTTTTTTTATTATGAAAACTTGACTTACAATAGCTGTTAAAGTAAAAAAAGTTTGTACGCATAGTTTTTCTGGCTAGTGTATAAGAATCATAATGAACAGCATTATCCAATACACCTAATGGCGCGCAAGTTTGGTAAATAGTTCTTAGAAAACAATCTGAACACAACGGATTTGTGGAATACTTCGAGTGATAGCGGACGATGGAACCAGTGACTTAGAGCAAAATGCTTAATGAAATGGGAATGAACAGAGCAAAAGGCCATATTTAAAATAATAGACCATATGTTGCACTATTCAGTTCCGTCGAAACGTTTGTCAATTGCTGATCTAATTTAGTTTCGTGAACATTTCTAAATAAAAATCTTTTAAGAAAAAAAAAAAAATAATGAAGAACAAGCTCGTGGACTAGGTCCTCCATTAGACCAAGCTGCACAGCTGACTGAGACTAAACTAGTCGGCCAGCTTAGTGGAGGCTAGACGTTTACGCCGATTGTGTAAGCCTCGGCGGCGGCGTAGAGGCCAAAAATACCCGGCGGCGGCGTCTAAGCCGTCCAATTTGTCGGCGGCGGCGGCGATGGAGTTAAGAAAACAAATTTTTTCTTTAATTATATTAAAAAAAACAAAAAAAAGGGGGAGAACCTTTCGGAACGAGTTGCAAAACACAACTGAGGCTCTTAGCATTTACGCCTGAGTTAAAACATTTCAGCGATGACAGCAATTTCAAGGCTAATAATCAAACACAAATTTAGCAACACTTAAAAAGTGTTGGTAAGAAAGCTGTAAATACACAGTGTCTAAGGACTCGATGAAATTGTCTCATCTATGTGGTGTGAAAATGTCAGCTTGCTTTCTATCAGTCAGTCAAAGAGTTTTAAATATATAGATATATATAAATTTATTATAGTTCAAATCATTTTACATATTTGTCGTGGCGCTGTGAAATTATTGGCAGCCTAAGTAGGCTTGGTGTACGCTTTGTTGGCCTACTTTATTTGCTTCGTCATGACGTCTTGTCAGTTATTACAGTGTTGGTAAAAGAGTGTTGTAATCAGAGTCGCTCAGAAAGGTCCGAGCGAGTGAGATGGACCGAGCTGATCCTGAACGTAGAACCTAGTGTTGCTGTGTTTTTTTGAAAATTAGAAAATAAATAAGTTTGACCGCAGGAAAGACAGCACTATTTTTACTCGGAAATTCGTTATAAGCGCACAGCTCATGAATTAATTTTACAAGAAGTAAAACTCTTAAAAAGTAATAATAAAAAATAACTCGGAAACTAGTGCTAACCCGACATATTCAATATATTGAATTGGAAATGAAAGAAATATAAGTTCTTATAAATATTAAAATTTTTTGCCAATTTTAAATAAAATTTTTTAAAATAACTATTGTAAATATAAATTGTTGTACATATAAATTGTTATATAGAATACATTTGAAATTTATTTAAAAAACTAGACGAGTATAATTGTAACTTCATCTTCATACGAGTTTGTCAAACTTAATTTAAGTCTAATTAAAATAGAATATCAGACTTATATTTTAATGACCTCGAAGTTGAGTCAAAGAATTTCTGTTTAGAAATATTCACTTTTTCCTAAAAAAATTATTTCACTTTCATATAAAGAGGAACAATCTTAAGTTGAAAAAGGTAAAACTAAATTTTACTAAATCAAAACCAATTTAAAGAACTTCAAGTTTATGGATATAAGATATAATCAAGCGTACAGCCTATCTAGTTTTTTTTTTGATAACAACCGATTTTGGCCGAGTTAGGTTAGCCATGATAAAGTGCAGTTAATTGTATCCATGGCAATGCTTCCGTTAACTGAAAACGAACATAAAGAAAGGTGTTGCGCAAGCGTGGAAATGTGAGTTTTTCTCCACCTGTTTTTGGCCTGTTTCATATTGGCACAGTGGCCTGAGAGGCCTGGAAAAACTTGTTTACCACAATGCAACCAGATTATGCAACAACAATCGAAATTGACACTTTGATTTCAGTTGAATTGAATTGAGTTCAGTTTAGCTCATGTCAGTTCGGTTTCATACCAGGTCTACACAGAAAAAAAAGCCATTCTAAAATAAAGTTTAAAATACTTCATTTAAGCATGCATTTTTTAAGTATGTATTTAGGATTAATCTGTATAACCTGTATCAGGATTAAAATGGAAAAATAAGCCCAAAATACTTGATTCGAGCTAAGAAATTCTTAAAATGTCCCGTTGATCACCACATTTGCTGAGCGCCAGAGAAAAATTCAATCTCGGCCTGTCTCATTTCAACTGGTCCGATGGCTGAGTGGTTAGAGTCGCCGACCTGTCACATAATTAGAACTTCTAGTTTGAAAATAACCTGGGTTCGATTCCCCCCCCCCCGTTAATTGTTGTCAAACATGTGTTTTTAAGTTCTTCGAAATGAAACGCAAAATAATATAATTCCCGTCATTAAAAAAAAAAAATTGTAAAAAAAAAAAAATAAAATAAATTAAAAAAAAAGGAATTACACTATTTCAGAATTGAATTCGGGATTAAATTGCATTTCATACTTGGTTTAAGAACATCCGAGATTACCTCACGTCTGACAACGTTTCGGATTGAATTCGGGCTAAATATCCCGGATTTTTTTTCTGTGTATCTATTGTCGCTCAAAATGCATGCCGTCTTTTTATTTTATTATTTTTTTTTTGTGTTTTTATGATTTTTATTTTCACTCTTAATTGCTAATTGCCCGTTTGCGTCAGGCAGTCGACAGACAGTCGACCCGGAGCTGGGCCTCTGACTCGGTACGATATGTGTACAATATACTGCACAGTGGTTCGAGGGTGGAGGGTAACGGGTGGAGGGTGGAGGGTCTACTGTCTAACGGGCTGCAGTTGCATTCAAATTTTCCTGATTAAATGCTTAATGGCAATGCGACGTGGTTTTAATTGCACTTCAACTCAGCTCTGGTCTAGCAATTTTCGATCTGATGCGCGTTTTGGCAGCATTTCAATTATGGGCGAAGGTAAGCGGCGTTTAGTTAAGCTTATGCAATGGCCTAGAAATCAATCGGCCAACCAGCCAATCGGCCAACCAGCCAGCCAGCCGGCCATTTGGTATGTCGATGTGACAATGTCATTAACATTCGACCAGCCACGTTTGAGCCTGGCAAACTGCCTGACTGACCGACTGCCTGCCTTCGGAATGGCTTGGGGCGGTTTCACTTTTAAGCCAAAACGTGTCGGGCTTTAACCAAATTGTTTATGGGGTTGGCACAGTTAACGGCGACTATCATATAATGACTTAACTGTACCCAATCAAATGTCATAATCATCGCATTAACACATATGATAAATATAAGGTGTAACTGCATCTCCCTCTCGCAGTGAAAGTGGTCAGCATGCAAGTAAACAAAATTCCCTGTTAGGTTCATAATTGTTTACAGGCTCAAACTAGTTTGTTGTCTTTGAACTAATAGACTGAATCAGAAAATGAAAATCGGATCCGTTATGTGGGTTATTGCCTTGGACTGATTAAAATCAAGAGGATTTTTCATTGAAATGAGAGTGTATTATCTAAAACAGCGGTGGGCACGATATCTGAATTCGTTAGCAGCCGCTGACTCCCGGAGCCATTGCGTGCCCACCGCTGATCTAAAAAAATATAGCTCAATTAGTCTTATAATTTAGCTTGGGCTTAAATGCAATTCATGGGCAATGATTATTACTTTATGTTATACATACAAATATTTCGGTTTTCATTGACACATATACAACTTAGCTTTTTTATGAACGCTGAAAAACATAAATTGCATAAAGGAAAGTCTTGAACTATCAGCAGTTGCGCCGGATTTAAGGCATGTGATATCGGCTTTACATTAATTATATAAATATATACTCAGTTCAATTTTTGACTTGTTCTAGGTGGGTTGAAATCCTCAAACTTTCGACTGATTAAAAAACTTTTCAAATCAAAAATCGCTGAGTTATGTGAATGGAAAAAAACAGCTGAGCTTGTTTTTGGACTAACTGCCTAATATTGGTATTTCATAAAGTTTTCCAGATATAGACGCCAGCTTAAGAATTTAAACTAAACAGATAGTGATATAAGTTTTTAAAAACAGCTTAAACAAAAAAAAAAAAATGATGTCAAAGCTGATTTACGTGTAGATAGTTTAGTTTATTCCTGGAGAACAAAGATAAAAAAATCAGCAAATTCTATTTTTAGACAAATCTGAGTGTGTTTTTATTATAAAGTAAAAGCTGTCTAAGGTGGAATACGGTTTCCATTGTAAAAGAATGAATGAACTGAGAATTAGTATATGCCAGTTTGTAACCGCTTTTTTTCCTTTTGCTCATTATACACAGTGGACAGAGATGTATGTACATACGGATTAGTTGGGGATGATATCTGAAATAATTCGGTTCTGTGGGTCCCCAGTCCGTCTGTCATTGGCCACACACAAAAGATTCAAATGGGCAACAAACAAAAATTTTTGATTTCTGCCAGTATATATGGGGAAATGGGTCTGTGCTCAATTGTAGCATACACATATATATGTATATAGTTATTGTAGATATACATATATACAATATAGTTATGCACATATGATACTCCGACACACGATTTGAAATGTGAAACTGAAACTGAATCAACTATATATGATTGAGTGCGTGTGAGTGGACTGTACCGTTTGAGTGAATACTACATATATAATGCATGTACTATATATATATATGTATATAAAGTTGTGTATGTCACTTACCCAATAGAATCTCCACAGTTGCCTCACTCATGTAATCATGACAATCAAATGTGCGTCCATCCTCCGCACGCAGTTTCCGCACCACATTTCTCGAGTTCTCGTTAAACAATTCAATGAAACTCTTTAAGACATTCAAATGGAATGTGGGTGCGATTAGTTTGCGATGCGCGCGCCACTTTTGACCTGAGATCGAAAAAAAATATATATATATAAAAAAAAGAATATAAATATATATTGTTGGTCAAGTAAATGTTTAAATAAACTCTAGAGTAAAAATAATTTTTTTTTTTTCAGAAACTATTAATATATTAAAAATTAAAAACTTTTTCATATTTTTATCTCAAACAGTTACTCGACATACTGTACTTCCATAACTCGAATTTCTTTCTAACTCGAGCCAAATGAGTGGCATTCAAGTTAATAAACTTAAGTAACTCGAAACTTTTCTTTGGATAATGGTGATTCTAGTTAGCGAAGTTCGACTGTATCTATATTAGTTAAAGAAAGAGACGGACAGAGAGATAGAGAGAGACAGTTATGGCGTGAGCTGCACACCCCTCGTGACATTCTCAGTTATGAATTCGCTAGGTTTTCGTTTTATTTATAGCCACCATTGGGCACGGCATTGTTGTGCCAACTGTCCGGCTTACAAATCGTTTAATTAATTTATGATTCCATAAACGCAATTTAAATTGCATTAGCTTGGATATCACACACAGATACACGTACACACACTAACCTGGGAGATTAGGAGTGGTCGAAGTGCACCCTTAAAAAATATATAAGTACTCACCTGTGCTGATGAGAAGACCATCGCCCAGCCAAGGCTTGAAGAATTTATACTCGGATGCCTTGTCAATGTACACGTGACTGCTGAGCAGCAGCTCCACATCCCGTGGATCATAGATGAACACCACCAGCTTGGGGCCGATCCACATTTTGGCAATATGCTCAAAGGGTGTGCTTTTGCGTATAACTGTTTTGAAAACAGCTGCAAAATTGTTCCATTCAGTTAGTTATAAGTTATAAGCAGGTATCGTAACTTTTATAAGTTTTTTGATAAATGTTACGAAATAAGAGTTATTTTTTAGTTTTTATTTACATTTTGTTTCAAAATAAAAATCAAAAATAATTGTTATTTTTCAACTTTTATTATAAGAATCAAAAATAAAAGTTGAATTGAAATATCTTTTGATCGGGAGGGCCCATTTCATGAATAAAGGTATGCTCATTTTATGGGCCATGATAAGTAATAAAGTGTACATAAAATATATATAGGCTGTGTAATGAAATGGGTCAGCCCGATCAAAAGATATTTCAATTCAACTTTTATTTTTGATTTTTATCATAAAAGTTGAAAATAACTTCTATTTTTGTTTTTTATTTAAAAAATTTAAAATTACTCTTATTTATAAAGTTTGATCATAAAATTTGAAAATAAGCGTTAAAAATAATTTTAGAAATAAAAATTGGAAATAAAAGTTTATCCGGTTGCTGGATAGACCTTCCAAAATATAGCATACTTTATGTGGAGTTTTTTTTGATGACCCTGGCAGCTGTTTAGGGCTTTATGTTTTTTCGCCTCATAACTCTTATTTGCAATCCCTAGTAATAAGCTTAGCAGATAGAATACAGTGTAAGGTAAAGTTTCCACCTACATGAAGCGGGTCCAATCACATCGAAAAGATGACCCACAATGGGCAGGCCACGGGGGCCCGGCAGCCGTGCTGCCAGCTTGTAGAGGTGGGCACGGGAGAGTCGCCAGTAGGTGTACCACAGCACCAGGGTGGGCAGCAGCAGCAGATAGAAGACGCTGCTGGGCGATCCCAAGGCGGCGTCTTTTTTCAGCACCTCCATGCTGCAGGCAGGCGAGGAAGGATCACGTTGTGCTCAAAACACACACCACACACACACACACGCACACGCACAGCACAGCACAGCACAAAACAAGAAAAAACAAAAACAATATATGAATTGTGTAACAAATCAACTGAGGCGATCGGTGCAGGAGGCGTAGGCAAATGCCGAAGACGGAAACGGAAACGGAGATGGAGATGGAGACGGAACAACTTTGCCTCAAAACATTTCAATGCGCGTTCGCCTCCCGGTCGAGATTCGTTCGTCCGTGCCGTCGGATGCCGGATGCTTGTCGCTGCTCGTTCGTCACGATACTGATGCGATTTTGCCTCCAAAGGCAGTGACAGCAACGCTTTGCACACTAACAACAACAACAACAACAATGCACACACTAAATATATAATAATAATATCAAAAAAATATAACAAAATCACAAGCCGCACAATGAGCACAAAACACGAGGGAAAAAAAAAAAAAATAATCTCGAGTAAAAAAATGAAATTGAAAATGAAATGGAATGGGAAGTGGTCGCCCGACGTTTATTTCTTTTTTTATTTATTATTATTATTATTTTTTTTTTTTGTTGCACGCTCCGCGCTGTGACTAGTGACTGTGAATGGTGACTAGTGGACGCCGACACTGCGTCCGACTTTTATAGCCAACACAATGCGCGGCAAGCGGCAACGAACTGGCGCTGACCGACAGTCAACCAGACAGACAAACGACACACACACACCACACACACATACACACACTCATAGAGGGGCAGTCAAACGGGCGTCCATTTAGATTCGTTTCAGCCCCTATTTAAAAATGTGCCGCATGCTTCCTCGTAACAAAAAGCTTGTCGCTCGTTGAAAAGCTGAGTTCCAAACTCACAGCTTTGGTGAATTTGAAAGCTTAATCTTGGATTGGCAGGCCAAAAGCTCAGCTTTATTGTGGTAAGCCCTTCTATAACAAATAAAAGCTGTACAATTTCGCTGTATTGTAAAGTAAACACACATTTCCACAGAAATGCCGAGGCCAAAAACTTTAAACTTTTCTTTCTATATATTTTGCGATTTTCCAAAAAAGTAATATCCAAAGTGGACAGTTTGTATTCTATCGTTTACACAAAGTGGGACAGTAAGATTGTTACATAAACCATTTGAATTAAAGTATATTGAAAGATTTATTTAAAACAAGTTTTTCGAGCTGTTTCGATATATATTTTAAAAAAGAGAGACAGAAACAACATACATATATTTTGGAATAAAATGCCGCTAACGATTTTTTTTAATTTTTAATATACAATATTGTAGTTGCCGAATTTCTCGTTTTTTGATATATCATACATACATTTTTTTTTGATTGGTTTGGAAGATGTAACCTATTAATTGAATATACCTGCAATTGTCAAAATTTCTGATGACTTATTCAAAAATTTTACGAGGTAAAAGACTAGTGGCGAAAACATTTTCATGCCCCAAAATTTCTGATATCCAATTTTGTGAAGAATACTATTAAATTATACACATGAATTATAAAAAAAAAAAATGTTTGTTTTATAAGATATTCAGTGTTTGTCAATTTGCCCTTTTTGCGGACAGATCTGTTCCAAGTCGCTCGTAAAATATATCAAGTACAATTATGTGTCATTTAATATGTTAAATTTCAGATAGTCGAATAGCTTTAAAATTTAAAAACCAAAATTGATGCATTTCCTGAGGAAAATATTTTACTGTCCTACAAAGAGCTAATACTTTTAATATTGAAGTTATTTTTCAAGCTTTGATATTATTGTATGAATTATTATTATATGTACATTAGAGTGGGTCAATGTGTATGAACCAAGAAAAACGCACCTTGCGGGTATCAATTCGTAATCTACGGTGAATCCTAAGAAGATTTGCCCAAGAAACCATAGGTTTAAAATCATTTTCGAGCTTCCGATTTTTAACAAGAAATTATGATAATTTTTGGCTTTTCATACGATTCCCCATATTTCACGCTAAAAGTCGGAAGCTCGGTTTTGACTTTAGACCCATGGTTTCTTGGCCAAATCTTCTTAGAATTCACCGTAGATTACGATTTTGATACCCGCACTGGGTCGAAAAAAATTGAGCCACTCTAATGTACATATTAATAAGAAAACATTGTTTGTTCAGATTTTTTGTCCTTTTAAAAAAAATCTGTCCGTTTTCTGTTTTTTTTTTTTTGACTGCTTTTTTTGTGTAGAGGCGTTGGCAACACTGCTGCTCCACATCATAAACAGTCAATCTCGAAGATTATGACTGCTTACTAAACGTCCATGACAATCAAGAACCTCAATCTCAACCTCAGATTTAACTGCCTTACCTTGTATACAAAAACTATATTGCAAGCATTAGGCGGTAAAATTTTCCAACAACCAGTGCCGATTGCATTCAAAGCTCATAAGGCTCTAAATTTCAAACAAAAAACGTAGAGCTTTACAGTTTTAGAAAGCTCCTTTACCAAGTTATAATCTTTGTTAAATTTTTGATATATTTTTCTTAATAGATAAGAAGTTAAAGTTTCATTGTAGCCCTGAAAGATCCTGTTGTAACAACCAAAAACTTTATTGCAATTTTTGGGTGGAAAAGCTTTGTTTTTTTTTGGTTAAAATTTTTGTTGTGTTATTTTAGGAGCTTGTCGCATTGTAGTTAGCTTCCCTGTTAACTTGAGCTTCATTGGTTGTGATTTAAAGAAATAAAATATGTACACATGTACCATATTTGGTAGATCGTGTTTATAAATCTGTGAGAAGTTTTATTGTAATCAAAGTAAAAGTACATTTTTTAAGTCTTTTTTGGTTCTTTATTATATTGGACATTTATGCATGGTTATTAATTAGTAGCTCATACCTAAAGATGATATAATACCTTAATATATTGACTACAAAAAAATAAAAAAAAATTTGCAACTAATGTGTATATGTATGTGTCTGATCTCAGTACGTATGAGCAATATTATTACCCAGACAATTACAATTTACAATTACAATTATAAATATAAATACAAATTAGCTTATGGAAGTCGTTGGCTGGACAACAATGATGAAGGGGCCGCAATCATAGCGTGTGCCCACTGTACCACAAATAGTAGATAGATATATGACATGAACGACAATAACAACGTTGAAACCTAACTAAAAGTAAATACTACAACTTTCTATATATTAGATTTATGATATTATCCGTCTAAGCCTAAAAGTATGCTGTGATTTTTTGTTTTTCAAATTCTACTTTAAATGTGAGTGGAAAACGCTCTCTTAAATCTCGACTGAGACTGGGACAGAGATGGAGTCCTGAACATTACACCAGCGATGGGCACGATATCTGAATTCGTTGGCTCCCGGAGCCATTGCGTGCCCACCGCTGCATTAGACGGATGACTCGTAAATGACAATTTGCAGCACTTTGGGCTTGCTATTCTGTGCCTCTTTCACCTCCTTGAGTATGGCATTTGTGATGGCCTCCAGGGCGGCAATATCCGAATTGTGTTGATTCTTCTTGTTGGTATTCCACTTGGGCATAGATACCTGTAATATTGATCAATAAAAAAATATATTATACATAAAGTAAGCAGAAAATAATGAGCATTTAATTTTCAACTAATGGTTCCTAGAATAGATATCTGATGTAAGTATGTAGAAGTCCAATTTCAAAATCTATTCAGCATTTATAAGAGAATATTAACCTCTGAGATTGGTTAAGATATTTGAAAAAGGTTGATTTTCAACCGATCAATTATATGAGGGCTATATGATAAAGTAATGCGATTCGATCAGTTCTGAGATATGAACTCATTCATTGATCATTCAAGATCCATATTCGTTATAGAGACACTCTATTTTAATCCAATAAATATTTCGTGCCAAATTAAAATATCCTCTGGATCAAATGATGAATATAAATACTGATACGAGGATCAAAACTGGAACTATAAAGACAAACCAAAGACACTGCAATTTTAAAAATAATAAGCTGTAAGACTACAAGAATGAAAGGCTAGAAATCTTTCGGAGATGGAAGAAATCGTTTAAAAATTCGAAAATAAACTCTATCTAGATCAGGGGTATCCAAAACTGTCTCATATACATATGTGCACTCACCAATACAAATATAAAATATCACATGCTTACATGTAACGAACATTTTTTTTACTTCAATGTGTACACAGAAAAAAAATAATAGGCCCACGTTTCACAACGAAGTGAAGTTATTCTTTTCAGTGTACACAAAACGATAAGACAACAACAAAATACATTCGGATTAGCAAAAGCAAAACAACGCAATACAATTGTTTTTGTTTTGCCAGCATCGAAAATGGATGAAAAGCAACAATGCAAACGTTGTTCTTGTTGTGCAAGGAACGAAAATTGACGGCAATGCAGAATGTCAAAATTGTTTGTGTAATTTGCCAATGTGCACCAAAAGCTTACCAATGTGTATCTTCACACACTTCCCATATCCTATGTGCAAAACAAAATCAAATGTGCGTCGTTTCAATATGCGATTGGCACCCCTGAATCTACATGTACCATATCTGGGAATTGTCACCAAGTTTGGTAGCTCTGGCTCTTTTATTCTCTGACAGACAGACAGACAGACAAATTTGATTACAGCAGACTTGTCTATTGATGCTTATCGAAATTAAATATATACTTTATATCAGGGGTGCCCATCGCCTATGCACACAATGCCCATTTGTTATTGTAATGCACATGGAGGTAAAACAGAATACACAGAAGCAAGCAATTCATGCGCATTGAACTTTACACAAACAACTTGTAGCAAAACAAGAACAACTTTTTCCTTGTTGCTTCCCATCCATTTTCGGTGCAGGCAAAACAAAAACAATTGCATTGCGTCGGTTATCTTTTGTTAATCCGAATGTAATTTGTTGTTGTCTTATTGTTTTGTGTACTCTTGAAAAGAAAAACTTGACTTCGTTGTGAAACGTGTGATGCGTGTGACTTTTTGAAAGAAACATGTTTCTATTTTTTTTCTGTGTACACATTGAAACAAAAAAAAAAGTTCGTTACAAGTATGTGTGTGATTTCTTGTATTTGTATTAGTGAGCGCACATCCATAAGGCAGCTTTGGGCACCCCTGCTTTATATTCTGTGACAATAAGTTTTAAATTCTTTGTACACTGCACTATGGTAAAAAAGTCCGATATTTTGGCATAAACTCAAATTGTATTTTGTTCAGTATCTTAAAAATTTTTTTATTTTCCAAATGTAAAAAGTCCAAAGCAACCAAAAATAATTTTTTTAGATTTTTCGGGACTACCCTTAGTGTTTTATGCGCGCTCAAAGTCAGCTGATTGAGCGTTGCCACATGAACTGAAAAAGCGCGGGAAAAATAATTGCAACTTTGAGAGCCAATTGTGTTTGTTTCGGAAGCATATTACGAATTGCTAAATATGGATAAAGTTGATAAAGGTATTTAAAAAACGATAGTAGTAGTGATTTTTAATATTTGTGTTTTATTGTGCAACTGTCCAATGTGTTGTTTATGTGTATTTTTAGCTAAAAACTAACAAATGTATTCCTGTTCCGTTAAGCTCTACATTAGTACATCACAAAACAGTACGAGAGTTTTGAGTAAAGGTTATTAACTAAACCATCTAGAATCAGATGTTAATAATCCCGTTTGTTCGATTTTGTTCCTTTTCGTGAAAAATGACATGTTGTAGGTGTGAATTTTGGCTGAAAATTCGTATTTTTCTTAGATTCATATGGGGAGCGAGGTGAAAACGTTGTCAAATTAAAAAACAAACAAAATTGTAAATTCTACTTTAATCTTATAAGCAAACGTTCAAAGTTTAAAATAAATTGCTTTATATTTAAGTTTAAACAATTTTTTTTTAGTTTTTTTCTTAGTCGGGGAGGAAGGGAGGATGAAGACAAGGTCCAATTGAATAACAACTAAAATTATATATTTTTGAATAATACAAGTAAGCTTCGTGTTAAATTTCAAGCCTCTAGCTATATATTTAGATATTTTATCAATTTGATTTCACTTTTTCGCATAGTCGTATGGGGAGAGGGAGGTGAAGGCGTGGTCCAAGTTAAAAAAAAAAAATCCAAAATTCTAAATTAGTTTAACTAAAGTACATGCAAAATTTCAAGTGTCTATCTTTATATTTAGAGTTTATGCCAAAATATCGAGTTTTTTTACCATAGTGCACTGTGTATAGAAACTCGTTTAATTATCGACCTTTAACTTACGGTTAAGACTTTTTGCAATGTCGTATAGTCGAGGCCCGTGCCCGCTGTTTCGCCCAGGCGACGTAATGTTTCCGCCATGGGACCGGATAGTTCCTGTAATTTTTAGAGTCTTATTTATATTTGAGTGCACACTTGAATGGAGTTTAAATATGTACCTGTAGCTTGGCCCAACTGGTTGCGTACTGGCGACGGACCAGCTCGATAATGGTCGATGTTAATGCCAATCCAATAAGTATATACAGTGTGCAGAGTAGCATATAGTTGGGTTTCTCTGTAAGCAGCAAAGAGTCGAGACAAGTTTTAGCAGCTGTCGTCTGATGTTAAAGATTCCTAAATACACACTGGGCACAAGATCTCCGAAGCCAATTGTTGTCATTGTTATGAAACAAAAGTAGAAGCCATCAAAGAATGTCCAATCATCCTCCCAGAGCAGCAAAAGTCCAGCCCCTGCGGCCAAATAAACACCCAGAAATCCAACGGCCAGAATCGCATAGAACCAGGTCTTTCCAATGAAGTTCGTGAACTTTGGCTTTGCTGTACACGATGGACGATAGACAAAAAATAATAAAGTAATTAATGATTACATTTATATATTTAGTAGAATGGTTGAATTTACTGGGCATATGTTTGCCGAAGACGGACACGGCGCTGGCAAAGAGTCTGCCCCAGTCGGCGATGACCGTCAGCGTGAAGGGTATTCCGATGAGGGCAAAGCAAATGCAAAACACCCGACCACTGATCGTAACTGGCACAATGTTGCCATAGCCTGCAAAATTAAATAGATAATAATTAAGTTTTGTCAATATATTAAGCACAAAGGATAACTATTGCCTGAAGGTTTTACAAGCAAATTAATTTCAAGATCGTTCTTCTAGTTTCCTAAAATAGGTGTATTTAAATTATGACTACATGAAATATTACTGATTGACTGCAAAGCTGCTCTTTGCTTTCTTAGAAGTCATGTTTAAGATATTTATATTCTTCATTCACAATGAGTTCCTTAAAATACTACTCTCAATTGTATCCCAAAAGAGATTTTCATCTGTATAAGGAATGCCTTTTATACATATTTCTGTGTAAATGCTATTTATTCGAATTGTCCTAATAGGTGTCGATGGTAACAAATTAATTTAAAGCTGTTCGTTATTGTGGAAAAATAACTTATAATTATTTTATTTAATTATTATTATTTACTTATTGGCAATTAACAGAATTCGTAGTGTGATAGAATCTATGAACAGTTTCTTTAAGAACTTTTTTTTAATAAAACAGGCGAATAATAGCTTGTTAGAGGATGTTCATTCGACTACAATTTTTGTAACACAAAATCAATTTTCAACAAGGAGAACAATCAACAAAACCCAAAATTCGAAGTAGAACTTCCTTCATATCACTATGAAAAAAGTTCGAGTTATGGAGTTCAAGACCTGTCGAAATTCTCAAAAATTGTTTTTTTCGTTCTTTTTTTGTATCCAGAAGAAATTCCCGATTCAAATGACATTATAATTAATTTTCCATTTTTTAATATAGTGGAAACTGTTTTTGATGAGATATATTTTTCAGCCACCTCAATTCTTTTGGCCCAGTTTCGAATTTTTGAACAAATAAGTTTAAATATTTCTAAAAGCGATGAACATTTTAATACACGTGATGGTGCCATGGTAAATAGTCTTGCACTGATGCGATGACAAAGAAGTATATTAATAATTTCTGATACAATATTCTCTCATATCGGATCACTATACAAAAGCATTAAATAAATACGAAAAAATGTTTAAACTTTATTGGTGTTTTTCCCGCAAAATTCGGCTTACAGAAGTACCGGCCAATATTTTTGTTCGAGTTAAAGAGAAATTCGACCTAAGGAAGATCGAGTTACGGAAGTTCTACTGTACTTATAAAACATACTTTTCTCCTAATAATAAACATGAAATCAATCGATATTTAAAGAACTTCCTCTATTAACTCAATTTTCTTCTTTCTGAAGAGAGTTTACTGTACCATATATTTACGACTTACCAATGGTGGTTAACACAGTTGATGAGAAGAACACAGCTTGCAGAATGCTCCAGCGCTCATAGGGCTCTGGAAAGTCTTTATCGGCTACTATAAGCAGCCCGCCCTCGGCCGCCTGTTGTACGGCCTAGAGATAATTTAAATTTTTGATATTTTTAATAATAATAAAAAATAAATAGAAAAAATAATAATTGTTTCGCTTAGAAATTTAGCCAGATTAAAATTGCACTTTCGCCACAATTCCATCGAATTATGCATAGCATACTTTCCAGAACATTGAAAATAGTGATTCACAAATATGCGAAATTAAATGGAAAGGGAAATAAAAATCAATAAAATTCAAATAAATTTAACGTGTTTTCAGAATAGTACTTTCAAAGCCCGGAAAAAAATGTGATGCAAAAAATATAACTACAGTCGAACTTCTCTAACTCGAATCACCATTATAAAAAGAAAAAGTTGGACTTATGGAGATATTCGACTTATAGAGTTAGTTGTTTTTATTAATTTTGCTGGCACTCATTTAGCTGGAGTTACAAAGAAATTCGAGTTATGGAAGTTCAACTGTATTTCTTACCGCTTCATATTTGGCCAACTCAAAGGCCAGCAGCTCATTGAGATTGTTAACCTCGGTATTGTTCAGAATGGTGCTCATGAAGCGTTCCCGTTGTGTCTTTACCACGTACTTCAGCTGTGTCAGACGCTCCACCTCCGCGGGTCGCTCCAAATGGCGAAAGATCTGCATAGTAGGGAAAATTGCAAATTACAAAGGCAACGCTGCATTAGCATTTAATTAAAGTGTGCCGCATAATAAATAGCACACATACAAATACACACACACACACACACACATATAGAGGTGTTGTGGGTGAAGGGAGTTAAGCGCACTTTGATAGCATCATTAAGTCTATGGCGCTGCTCAGTGCAATTTATCGGCATTTGATTGATGGCCAGGCCATTCTGCACTTGAGCTGTCCTGTCGACGTTCTATCTATCCATGTTGTTGTTCTTAGTACAATCCGTATATCCTGTAAACATAGTATCTCGAAGGGGTATTTTGACTGTAATAGTCAGTAGGTAACACTTTTGTGTCTCTAAAGCACTTTGACTTAGACTCCTTATCTGATTATTTTGACTAGTTGACAGCAACCAAGTCTAAATGAATATCCTTTAAGCGTACAAGTAATTCAAAGGGGTACTTTGACTATAACAGTCAGTAGGTATCACTTTTGTGTCTCTAAGGCACTTTGACTTAGACTCTTTAACTGTTTATTCAGACAATAGTTGACACCAACCAAGTCCGAATGAATATCCTGTAAGCATCCAAGTATCTCAAAGGGATATTTTGACCATAACAGTCAGTAGGTAACATTTTTGTACCTCTTAAGATAGAGACAAGTATTTTATGAGTGAATTCCAAAATGACACATTTTTAAATTATTAAAAAGTGTTATTAAGGATCTCCCGAATTTAAGAAGTCAAAAAATCACCACTTTCTTTGTTAGGGAACAGAGTAACATTCCAAATTTTGTATGTGTTTTTAAAATATAGTCAAACACTTGAAGGACCATTTCTAAATTGGCTTAAAGACGGGTCATTAATGTCTTATTTATGGCATCGATTTTCAAATTCGAGCGTCATATATGCAAATTGCACCAAGAAGAAAGTTTTGTGCGATAGTTTAGCACTTTTTTACAAAAAGTAGAGTCTACATAACATTAAGAAAACATCCAATAAAAACATGCTTAGTGTATATGTATGGTAAAAATTATAATCGGGCCTGTTCCGAATTCCGATGACGAGTCGAAATGACACAAAACGAGTTGATTCCTGTTCCGAATTCCGAAAATTTACAATATTTGTCGTTTTTAAAACGTGTGCTGTAGAGTCGTCGGATTTGACTCAGTAGTGTTTTTAGATTAAGATGAAAAAAAAGAAATATGAATGCTCTTTAAATAGTTTAAAGTGTGCAACAATATGGCATAATGTTGGAATATCATAGGTTGGCTGTATAAACATATTCTGACTTGACCTTTGGCATTTTGGCCCCAGCCGATACCCTCGTTATGACCAGGCCAAAGTATTGGAAAAGCCATAAAACAAATGCAATTAAATTAAACTCATAATCATTGGCGTTAAGAAATTTTCCTCAATTGTTTTGCACGTTGATTTTGGATTTTTGATGTTGAGATTTTGCGGTTACTCAGAAAGCAGACAGACAAAAGTGCAGTAACCGACTAAACAATACCCTGTATACAGTTTTAGATTTGATTAGAAATAAGTTGATGGAGAAACAACAGAAATTATTTGGGTTTGAATGCCTATAACATCCGCATTTCGATCTATTTTATGAGAACAGGGTATGCAAAAAAATATTCTTTCAATTTCTCACACATCATCACAATAAATTTGTTTAATATGTTGTACGCGCTTTTTGCTTAGCTTTTGTTATAAAAATAGTTTCACAAATTGATTTGTGTTTCACTTTCAACACAAGACGAAGAAGATGGAGAAGCAGAAGCAGACAAAGATGATCCGAATTCACATTCCAAATTCAATTGAAATATGTCAGCCATTTCTCTTAGTTGCACCCCAACGACTTGCACTAAGTGTTCGACATGCCCCTTTTCCCTCTCTCTCTGTCACTCTCTCTCTCTCTGTCTCTCGCTCTCTATTCACCGACCAGGCAAATGCACTTTGACAGCAGCTGCGACTTTGCATTTTTCACAGTCAACACACAGTCAATAACAAATTTTCAGTTAACTTTAAGAGTTCAAGGAAACAGGCATAAATTATCGAATGTCTGACGAAAGCTTTTAAAATATATATTTCACAGAATTTTATTTTACTCCATAACAGTCTACATATTTATGTTAAATTCTTTAATAGTGAAATTTAAAATTTATTTAAATTGCAACTTTCACTGAGTTCAACTGCCAATTTTCCACAGGGTGCTGAATTTTCGGAATTGGTATCGATGTTTACAAATGAGTTCGCTTGAACTTTAAAACTATTTATTATCTATCCCAAATCGGACGCGAATCAATTTTATTTGTAAAGTGAATTTTGTATTTTAAATAAAGCTCAAAATGTTATAATTTCAACTTTAATTTGATATTTTTTTATTTGATAATTATTATTATTGTCCTAGAAACAATTTCTTCTCATCTGGCAAATGAAATTAAAAATGAATTGAATAGTTTTAAATTGCCATCTGTTCGTCTGCTTCTCAGTTAGTTTAAATAAAATAAGAAAGTAGTCATTTGAAATGATAACAATTAGTTTTTTGCAGCTGCTCGGCTTAATTGGCCTTTATTATAACAGATTGTGGACATTTTCGCCGAGCTTTCGCATTTGCGTAATTAGTTTCTGTTCACTCGACCGAATCATGGCGACAACTTGTCCAAGTTGAAATGTTGATACTCGCACTACGCGAACTATGTATTTAAACAGATCTATAAAATTTGACCAGTTGTAGTAGCCAGTTGTAGTCACGAGGGCAAGGACAAGGACAAGGACATAGACACAAAGGACATGCACGACTACAGGACACAGTGTTGAGGCGTTAAATCAAGTATAGAGCTTTGCCAACGGTACAACGCGGCGAATACTCAATGTTTATAGCTATGCCTTGTGGTCGTCCCCATTATTTCTGTGCTCGCGCATAAATTATAATTATTATTAGACAGTCTAAAGTTAGAAGTTCCGAATAAGGGAAAAAGTGAATATATTGTGAATCATACTTCAATTGACTGACTTTCGACTCTAAATTTGGTATTCAAGTCACAATATTACGGGATTATATTTGTAACTTACTGTTGGGAGCAACTGTGACAATTTGCTGGTCGCATGCATCCTTTTACGGAAGGACTTAAAGCACTTGTCAGCCCAAGTGTCAGTCCATTTGCACGCCATAAATCACGTGCCGCACGCAGCTCCACATTCAACTTGGCACAACAATTGCCACCTGGCCACAGTTCAGTCAGTTACAAAGTGCTCGAGTGTCACCTGCCTGCTTACAGTTACTTAGCTACTTAACGGACGGACAGCGTGGGCAATTGGCGGGGTGGAGGTGGGCTCACAGTACGTACACTGAAGAAAAAGACCACTTTCTAAAATCGAGAACATTCATCTTAAATATTTTGTTCTTGACATAAGAATATTTTAAGGTCAGAATATTAATCTTGAAAATCGCAAGTTCTTAATAAAAGAATACAGTTCTCAAATTTAAATATTTTTTTCTTAATATAAGACCAATATAAGATTGAAAACCTTAGATATTTTTCTTTTAAAATAAGAACAAAATTCTTAAAATTTTGTCACTTTTTGAGACTTGGAATTCACAACTGGTTCTGGCGTCTCAAAGATGATATTAGGCTTAGGGATAGCTGGTCAAGTGAGCACAACGGTACTGATGATAGAGATTGGTATCTCTTGAAACATGGTTTTATGTGTTGTTGTTTGTTGTTTAGTGTCTAAGCGACATTAATAGACCTCACATTAACTAAAAATTACTTCATTCTTCTTAAAATGTTAAGAGGCCTCATTTTTATTTGAGACTTGAAATAAAAACATATAATCTTCAAAAAATGTAAGTTTTACTCTTACTTCAAGATTTTTATGTACTCGGCGCATTTTTTAGACCAGAGTTCTTAGCTCTGAGACCAAAATCTTGAATTTAGATCCTTTTTTTTCATTAGTGTATGCTTGAAGCCATTGCTCTGTTTTCAGCTGTTATTCATTTTCATTACGAAGGATAAACAAAAAAAAAACATGAATAGTAAAGAAAATCAACTGAGCCAAGGAAATTTGTTAATTTTTTGCTTTCTAATAATAAATGACAGCTACAACAACAACAACAACAGTTATGTCCAACGCAATTTTTCTTCATTCAAAAAATCCTGAAATAATGATGTGCACTGTGCGCACCCATTTAGCGGGTGATAATTCATTTCCGCTGCGGTCTCCGGTTTTCCGGTTCCCCGGTTGAAAAGCGCCCAAAACCAGGCAACGGTCAGACAATAAACCACACTTTTAATAGTTGTGTGTGTGTCTGTGTGTGTGTGTGTATGTGAGCTCGCTCACATGCCATTTGTTGTGCTATTAAAGGCTACATTAAGGATATATATCCCAGCATACATCAGCACAAAGCCAACGCTTATCCTGCGCTTATAAAATGGTGGAGTCAAAACAATCATCTATTTTTTTATCGATACAACTTTTGTTTGGATTTACAAATTTTACGTTTACTTTGAATTCATTTCATAATTTCGAAAATATTGCTTGATAAATTGATTTTTTTTCAGGGATTGCAAATAAGAGTTATGAGGCGGAAAAAAATCAAACCCTAAACAAATGCCAGGGACATCGAAAAAATTCCACATATGCCATTTTTTGGAAAGTCTATCCAGCAACCGGATAATCTTTTATTTTCAATTTTTATTTCTAAAATTATTTTTAACTCTTATTTTCAATTTTTATGATAATAATTGCAAATAAGAGTTATTTTTCAATTTTTATTTAAAAGTTGAAAAATAAGAGTTATTTTAAATTTTTAAAATAAAAATAAGAAGTAAAAGTAATTTTCAACTTTTGGCATAAAATTAAAAAATAAAAGTTGAATTGAAATATCTTTTGATCGGGAGGGCCCATTTAACTAAACTTCCTGTACAGTTTATCTAAACCTTATTACCTTTCTATAGTGGCAGATAAAATTATACTTGTATGCAATAAATAAATACAACACTGACTGCCATAGAACATAACAACAGTTTATTGGGCACCCTGAATTGCTAAATTATTTTATTACTTTAACAAATTAAATCGTAATTTTAAAAAAATTTATTAAATTTTACATTATGGAAAATCTTGTGTACGAAAATGTTTAATTGAGAATTGTAAAATTTCAGCTCGTTTTCAAGGTTGTAAATGCAATATTGTAGGGTAATTTTTCTTATAGACTTTTTTTTAAGGATCAAAGCAAGTAACAGAAAAAATCCGAGTATATATTAACCATTAATCATTCTAAAAGCTGCCTTCAGCTAGATTCATAAATATATACTTAGTTATTATTATAAATTAGTTCGGGGCGTTGCAACCCTTCGGCCAAAGTTGTGGCAGACACAACAGCAACAAGCTGCTAGCCTTGGCCAAAAACACGAACGAATATATCTCAAAGCGAATGACGACCTTCAACCGGATTTGAGTGCGTTCTGATGCCTGCCAAAACGGAAGCGCGGTGAAAATGCGAAAATTATTAGCGGCGTCCAAAGGGCGCCATTAAATGGATTTGCCATTTTGCCCGAAACTTAAATATTTATTTTCCCTTAGAAAACTAAAATAATAGAGCTTGAAGTTTAATAAACCGAAAGTTGCTTTGTTTATTGGCAACACACTTTTCCCGCTCATTTCCCCTCCAACCAATCGTTTTCCATTTCGATGCGTTTTCCCTTTCAGCGGGTGGCCGTTTTTATTATTTTGACTACAAATATTCATGTACTTGAACTTTGTTGTTATTACACTTTTCACTCGTTACGGCTTCCTCTGAGTCTTCGATAATTTGCCTACTCATTCTGCCTTTGTTGTTTTTGTTGTTGATTTTATGATTTCTTGAGTTTATGATTTGATGGCAAATTTAGATATAAATTTATTATTTTTCCATTCTGGCTATTCTACATAAATCGCTGACAGCTCGTTAAGTTTGAGTGGTGCTTTGCCTGATTTATTGATAATTAGCTGATCATGTGCAGCCCACTGGCTTACACTAAGAAAAATTCCATTATTCAAATCAAAATAGTCAATTAAGTCTTTAATTTATATTTGCATTATATCATTCTTTCATCTTTTCCTTTTGATTTCATGTTTGGTTTATGCATTTCATATTAACTAACTGTATCTGTGGAAAATTAATGCCTCTATCAAGGGTACCTGAATAAATGATACCCTGTAAACAATTTTAAGCTAAACTATAAACACATTTACTTATTGATTGTAAGTTTAATAAATATCTCAGATGAAGATTAAGTTATTTGTAGGAGAAGATCTAACACGATTTTTAAATTTTCAGCTATGGTAAGGATTTGAATTTGATTAAGAATTTAAATTTAATGACTTGATTAAAATTTGATTAAAATTTTACAAAAAAAAACACATTTTTTTATATATGTTATATTTTCACATAATGTAACTTATTCCATCGGAACAAATTCTTGAAAGTATCTAGTTTTTCTCGCAGTGCATAGCATGCTAATCGTGACAAACTGCATATCATTGATACAATTTGAAGTATTTTCCGGGTCTGTGCACCCGTCGGGCTGCCAGCAGACAATCGTTGGCCCATAACCGAATCCATAAAATCTGAAAATCTCAAATAATTCGCCGCCTTTTTATGGCCATGACACAGCAGCCGCCCCAATGAATTCATTTGGCTTTAAACTTGACATATTTATGTGTAATTATTTGGAGGGCAAGGCCATAAAAAGATGCGGTACAATTCGAATACAACGAAATCAAATTAAAAATCAAAAATGAACAACGATAATACTCGTAATAATAATGTGAGCCCCACCTGTGCGACCGCTAATTAACAGATCAGAGTGATTGTTGTTGCTTTAACAAGATTCGTGAGTGTGGCATATTCCACGCCCACGTCCGAGTATGTTTATTTTATGCTAATGCCACCTGACCCAAATATAAAAAAATAACAAGGAAAAAAGAGACAATGTGCACAGAAAGTGGCCAAAACAAAGGACACAGCCACCAGACCAAAAAGGGCCAAAAGGTTGACTGTCTACCATGATAAACAGCAGATAATGAGGTAACACAGCTGCAGATACCCTGCTCAACAATAAGGCATAAAAATCCACTTACTTCGAGTACTATATACCCAAGGGTGCGACTAAAAGGGGTATGCGCATCTTCTAGCCTCACGAGATTTATAATCTTAAGTACATTATACTTTTTCTTCGTCCAAGTTATGAACAAATTAATCTTTGGAAATAGTCATTATGTTCAACTTAACTTAACTTATTCTATAAGAGATTGAAATTGAATTGAAGGGTTTAGAAGAATTTCAATTAAAAAATTTATTTAACTAAAAATTGTTTGGTTTAAAGAACAATTTTCTGTATATCCTGAAATATTCTTTATCCCAAAATTGAACATCAGAAGCATTGGGACTTTTACTAGACTTTTACCTTAAGTAGAAGTACATAAAATTGAAATAAACCGTAAGTCCGAATGCAGAGTATTTGCTAGTCGACCACACTAAACAAACATACATACTCAGTGAAAATGTGGATATGTGCTGATTTCCCCATAGACGGAATCTGCCTGTAAGCCTCAAGAGTGCTATTCATACATATATCAGCTCATGTTGTTGCCTTCGGGCTATGAACACACGGCAATAGATCAATTAAAATTATACCAACCAAAGAAATTGTGTGCACAATATGTCAATTTAATATGAAATGATTTTATTAAGCTAAATCAGGAATTAAAACCGAAAAGAAACCCGGTTATGTTAGCATTTAGGTTTTCGGTTATCGGTTAAGCAAAATCTTTGAATAAAGATTTCGTAACGGTGAACCGGTTTTTGTATGTTTCGGTTTCAAAATACCGGTATGGTTTCGATTCATTTTTTTTTGAAAAAATATACTTAATATAATAATAATTAAAAAGGCATTCTTAATGATTCATTCGCACATCTATTTCACATATTCTTCAGTTTGTTGTAGTTTGGTTACATTTTAACACTTTTAATATTTCATTTAACAAATTAATTTTATTTGCACGTATTCAGTGCTATGAAAATTCGATCAAGAAAGTCACAAATGAAAATTAAAAATAAATCATAAGAAAATTAAAATCAACAAGTTAAATTACAAACGAAAAATTATTTTTTACTAAACTAAACTGTTATTTCGATTTACAGAGTTTCGGATTTAAGGTTTCGGTCAAATGAAATTTTTTTTATAATTTTAATCGGTTTTTACGGGTTAAAGGTTACGGTGTCGGTTAGGGTTTTAATCCCTGAGCTAAATAAATGCGAATTTCATAAACTCAATAAAATTATAACTTTACCCTTAAATGTTAACGCGCAGTCAACTTAACAATATGATTTTCAAGTAGTCTGACAACTCTGTGTAGTTTTTTGAAAATGTTTTAAGCTTGTTGAAATGAGAAAATCGAAAAATTGCCCAGCATAAAATTGGCCATTTAACCTTACACTTTCACTGACCCAGTCAACCACTGAACCACTCAACCACCGCTATGTCGCATGTCCTGCGCACGTGACAAGCTTTTTACCGTGTCACAAAGACGTTAAATAAAATCAACTGTAATTACGCACGTTTTGCATGCAACAACAAATCAGCTGTTGGAATGAAATACTCCACTTCCGTCTGGGCACTTTCATTTTAATCAGGTCAACCACATAAAGTCACTCAATACGATTTTTCTTGACCAAACATTTTTTTTACCCTTTGCAATGCTTTGACCAGAGATAGGGTATGCTGAAGCTGATAACGATCTTGCTAATAATTACTATAACTATATTTACTATAATAAGAATTCTTATCTATTATTTGAATTCGTTTGAGGTCAGGTAACTTACAAAAGTATGGTTAAAATAATCTTTGTCTTCCTCGGATTAGGTTTAAATATGTTGGTGATTCTTTAATTGATCTTTATTTAAAAATGTTTTAGAGAACTTATATTTAAAAATAAAAGATATTTTTCGTTTCTTTTTTCAATCGGGAACTTAGTTAATAAACTGAAAAAAGGCCACTTTTTAAAATCAAGAACATTCAACTTAAATATTTTGTTCCTGAAATAAGAGTATTTTAAGACCAAATTACTAAAACTAAAAATATTCATCTTTAAATAATCTCAAAAAAAAAAGGTTCTTAATATAAAAATGAAATTCTCAAATTTAAATATTTTGTTCTTAATATAAGACCATTTTAAGACCAAATTACTTAAACTAAGAATGTTATCCTAAAAAATCTTAAGTTTCTTTTTCTCTTAAAATAAGAACAAATATCTTAAAAGTTCGTCACTTTTTGACACTTGGCATTCACAACTGTTTCTGGCGTCTCAAAGATGATATTAGGCTTGGATTGCTGGTCAAGTCAGTACAACGGTACCGATGATAGAGATTGGAATCTCCTGAAACATGGTTTTATGTGTTGTTGTTTGTTGTTTAGTGTCATATCGACATAATAGACCTTAAGTAAACAAAAAATGACTTCATTCTTCTTAAAATGTTAAGAAGCTTAGTCTTTATTTAAAATTTGTTGTCTTGAGTATTCAAAACTTTTTGGTCTATAAATAAGAACATATCATATTAAATAAATAATGAGTTTTATTCGTATACTAAGATTTGTGGTCTTGAAAATATAAGAATTTATGATCTAAAAAATAAGAACTTGGTCTTAATTGATATGTTGAAGATTTATATGTTCTCGACGCATTTTTTATTTAAAGTTCATTTTGTTTAAAGTTAATTTCCGACTATTCAGCTCGGGCATTCCAACATGCATGTCCTTACAGGACATCCTTCCATCATTTATAATTCAGTATTTTATAATCAAATTCGTCGTTCATTCAAAAAACAAACTAACAAATGTTTAAAAATAAAAATTCATAAAGGATATCTTGTAGTCGAGCACTTCACTTAAATTTAATATTATTTTTTGCGATTTTTATTTTGATCTGCTTTTCGTTTTTCACATTTTGACGTGTGTTAGCCAAACATGGCAGGTGCCTGCTTGATGGCCACCCAGGAGAAGGGGGAAAGGGGGAATGGAAACCGGGGACACAGGGGCCACGGAGACTGAGATTGGAGCTGCCAAAAGGGTTTCCGCCAACTTGCGTGCCACATGAAATGGGCCAAAAGCTGAAATGGAGGCAGTGTCCACAACGATGCTCATTCTGCGATGCCAGCTGCTTCAACTCAACATTTAATGAGCCGCGTAATTAAATTATTAAATTGCCTAAAAAAACAAAACAGAAAATAAACAGAAAAAAATTGAGCAAATTAAATGATGGACGCGTATTCATTTCGAGAACGACAACAACAACAATTTCTGACATTCAACATGTTTGGTTTGGTTTTAATTATGTGCTCGACGATTTCAGTGCGTGTGATTTACACCACTCGACAAACAAACCAACTGAGCAGAGGGGCTGGGGCAGCCAGACACATTGATTGACATTATGTTGTGAGCAGCTGCCGGATGGGATATGTACATAGTACATATATGTATATATGTCTGTACAAGTACCCTAGGTGATGCCACCAACATCATTTGGCATCGCAAAGTCAACAACAAAAACAGCAGCCTGTAATTTGTGACAGCAAACAATTGGTCCAATCTTTTTTGGCTAATAGCCGATTAGACCATACACAGACGAGTATGTATAACTAGCTGGTTTGACTAGATTCGGTTACACCCTCGCGTTGACGGCTTGTAAATATACCCTATAACGATCATGACACACATAGAGTTGTCTGTTTCTTTCTTAAGCTTGTTATTCGAGTATTCCGAGTCAGGTTGTAGAGTTGCCTGAATAACTTGAATACTTGATACATGTGATGTTATTTAAATGTGAGAACACGATTATCAAGATTTGGATATTCAAACATATTTTACTTTCCAAATCACAAATACGCCTCGATCATCGAAATCCCACCACTGGTTCAAAAAATAATTTATTTTGATATTTTTAGTGGCCTTCCAAAATAATAATGAAAAGTCAGTCTGTTTGTTTGTTTAAATCAAATCGATTTAGCTTAAAAGTTTATATGAGGACTTGTTGCCGCTCAAAAATCCAGAAACGATTGTTCTACAACTTTTTCGAAAAAAAGCTAGTTTAGCGGGAAATCGCTTAAAACCACTAAAATTGAAAAGTGCCAACATTTTTTTTAAATAATTTATATGTAAAACTTACTATTATTCAACACAAAATTGGATATCAGAAATTTTGGGGCATAAAAATGTTTGCGTCACTAGACTTTTAACTCGTAAAGAGTTTTTTTTTTATAAGATCAACTGTTCTGAAATATGCATAAGAGTAAAAATTAAAACGCAACCAATTAATATGTGTAAATTACAGGATATCTTAGAGTCAAATACTTATGATTATCTCTTAACATGTTTCTGCTTCAGTTTGAATAAAAAAAAAAACATTGAATATAATGGATGATGAAATTTCAAAACTTTTTGAGTCGGCTTAATCGTTCACTTTAATAATGTGTACATCGAAATACTTTTAGTCAACACAAAGCAAACGTTGTAGGCAAGAAGTTTAAAATATTGTATTCTCCGAAAATTTTAATTTTTTTAGACAGATCCGATTGGGAAATATAAGCAATTTTAAACTATGCTATTAAGAATTATTTCAATCATTAGCAACCACATGAAAAACATGTGTATATAAAAAAAGGCGTTAAGCTTGACATTGCTTTGCTTTTATATTCCCATTATAATCCCATTCATCAATTTGATTTAAAAGTTAGCCTTATTTTAAATCTGCCAAAAAATCATATTTTATAAAATCTACTGTTTAATTTAACTTTAAAAAAAAAGAGCTTTGAGGATATAAGCTATAACTTGGTCAAATAGGACAGTGAGAGCATTACAACTTCCATGGACACATCCCTGAATGATGTCAAGCCAACGAATAGTGAGATGGACAATTCCTTGACGGCATCTATTTCCATGATAGAAGAAGAACCGAAGGTATTGCACCTGGATTCACCAATTAGAAAACTCAAACTTGTTACGCTTAACTTTATGGAAATTCATAATAGGATGGGGTACATAAACACAATGTTGGAGCAACTAGAAGACATGCACTTTGGTCTAGACAGCGATGGTGCCACCTGTCTTAAAAAAATCCAGGAGGGTATTTATCAAATGATGATCGATTTTAATGAGTATGCTGATTTTAATTAATTTACCAGAAAATGAAAAGTACGTTTCTTGAATTGCAAAACGATTTAAAGGAGAACTTTTTGAAAAAGTTTAGCAATAGAATCATAGAATAAATATTTTGTACAAAAAAGAAATCAAACATATGAAAACAATTTTAGATAGGCTTAAGATGAACATCTGCCCACAGCTGGAATTCAATTGCTAACAGAGGCCTACAATGGGTTAAGTAAGCTTGATTTTAAGGGGTCAATCGACAATTTTAAATGCAGCTCAACAAATTGGAGGCATTCAAAACTTTTTTATCATAATTTATAAATGATTCAAATGTCAGTTAATCGACAGCATGTGAACATCAAAGAGCTGACGTATCATAGTTGATTTATTGCCATTTTATTTAATGCACTTTATGACAGTATAAGCAAATGTGTGTGTGTGTGTGTGTGTTGTGTTACCACATGTCATGGTAAATATTGTTTGAATAAATTTTGTATGATGAGTGAAACGCTCAAAGCTTGACATCGTCATCGTCACACGTTGCGTATGCGCATTATGTGCATTTAACCAAAACACAAACACTAGTTTGTGTGTGTGTGTGTATGGCATATCATCAATCAACGCCATTTTGACATGCAAATTCAGCACGCAACACAACAACTTCGAAAGGATTTCAAAAAACGCAACTGCAAATTGAATTGCCAAAGTTGTTTGCGTGTCGATGAAACCAAAAAAGCTTTTGCTTTCCACCAAAAAAAAAAAACTTGGCTACTGCAAACAGTCAAAGGAACGCCAAGGTATGCCAATAATTGGCCTCTGTTTAAATTTCGCTTTTATTTTCCCACCCTCTCTCTCTTTCAGTTTAACTGCACGCAAATGTTGCTTTCAGTTACATTGGCTCTCATTCTTATTCTCATTCTCATTCTCATTCTGATTCTGTTTTTTGTTTTCTTTTTTAAGGCGCCAAGTTGACCCGCAAAGTTGTTCAAGCTGTTGTTCTGGTTGCTTGTTTTTTACTTCCTTTAGTAATTGCTGCGGTTTTTCTGGCTTATATATGTTTTACAACATTTTAAATCGTGCTACTGAACTGTCAGGTATACTTTCCGGAGGTTCCGAGGTTATCGACACATCGAGTCAATTTTTGCGTAACAATTCAACAATTATTAAATGACATAAACTATCCCCTGTTAGAGAATTATCATGTAACAAGGTAACATACGAAAAATATAGGTATTTATTTTACTCTTAACATTTTTTTAAAGTTGACATTTGTAATCTCAATAGTGCATATATACTTATATTGAATGTTTTCTTATGGGTTACTTCCGGCCACTAAGTGCCAGCAAATGTTTCGACAACAACAACAACTACTAAAACAGCAATAACAACAACAATAATAATAATTATGCTAATAGAAAAAACAGCAACCTTGACACGCCAAATCCCCATAAACTTTTTTGTACTTGACTTGGATTTCGCTGCAGATTTTTCCTTGCCCTTCTATTGGTATTCTTTTGACGGCTACCTATACATACACATTAGAGGGCATCGATTTAAAAAAAAAAAAATGGTAACCCATTTTCGTAGTCTATGGTAAATTCTAAGATGTTTTCACCAAGAAACCATCGTTCTAAAACTCAAAAAGCGCGCACCAGGAATTCATTTTGGAACTCTTGTTTCTTGGCGAAAACATCTTAGAATTGACCATAGATTATGGAAATGGGTTACCACTTTTTCATTTTTTAGGGCCCACACAAATGGATGCGCTATAATACACACACATACGTATTTACATAACTTCATTTGTAACACAGTATATGTGCTAAAAAAAAAACAAAAGCGATATGCAAAGTAAATAAATAAATCAAAGAAACATTTTGTAGTTTATTATTTAATAATAAATTGGGAAAATTATTAATGCGAGTTTTTAATAGATCATTTATTTTGGCAGACACTGCAATTACCAGAACAACTACAACAACAACAGTTTACAAATTATTTTTAAAACTTTTTTTTGTATTTGTTTCAAGAGCAACAACAACAATAACAGCGAGCGATGAGAGATGTATAAAAATCGAGCTGAAAAATCAAATGAAACGCAAACATCTGCAGAATTCTTCAAAATTTATTTGCTCGCCGGCAAAAAATAACAAAAATAACAACAATAATAGCAATCGACACGTTAAATATGTTAAATAATTTCTCGTTATTTGCTTTTTTGTGCGGTTGCCGTGTGGCGAGCCAAAAGTCCAGAGAAACTCAAAAATTACTCATACGCCGCATTGGGCAAAAGCCGAAAATGAAACGTTGCGGGCAACAACAAAGTGCGGCGCGCCACAAAACAATAACAACATACATACATATATACGTAGTAAAATATTGTTGCAATGGACTGTCAGTCCGTCTGTCTGTCATTTTCGCATATGTACATAAAATATGTGGAAATGAGCTGTGCCATGGCCTTTACCTGGCCAGAGACAATGACAACCGCCAACAATGAAAGCAGGAAAGCCAACATGTATGTATATAAATAGCACCTGGAGATAAACATATCGCAATGGGAATTGGGAAAGTCTTGCAATTTGCAGTTCGCCCAATTTAAATGCCACAAAAACTGGCACAGGCATTTAAAGCCTCAAATTGATTGCTTTTCAGGAAGAATGCCATTTTCGGCTGAAGTACTTATGAAGTGTTTCTTTGTATAAGCTCTTTGTTACTTAAAGAATTATTTTAAAACTGGTTCAGAATTGATGCGGTCATAAGTTCAAAATTCTTAAGTTATCAAATTGAAACGTTCAATACATTTTGTGAATGATTAAGAATCCTTTCGACTCTTTAAAAAATGTCATATAATTATAAGTCAAATGCAATCATGAAACTTGAAAATTAAACTATCAATTTGAAAAGCCAGTTTAAATTTGCTTCAGTATAAAATGAACACTAGTTTTATACTGACTCCAAAATTTTACTAAATTCGTTAGTTAAAAAAAAATATATTAATAGCTTACATTTTTTTTTTTTGGTTATCATATTAAAAAATTATTTTAGACTTCAGAATTTGATTTATCGGCCAATTCTTATGTTTTAAAACGTTGCAACGCGTTGTTTGTCAGTAAAAATTGTAACAAATTTAGATTAATTAAAAAATGGTTTTAAGTTAAAAATAAATTGTATTTATACCAGCTAAGTAAAATCAGAATCTCTGCATATAAGAGGTGCTAAATGAGTCAACACTTTTGTGACCCAGTCCCCCAAATGGAACACTCAATCAATGGTCCAGCAATAAGCTGAATCAGCTTTTTCAAGGGACAAGAAATTTACATGAAAGGCCAATGATCCAAAAAAATAATCCGAAAATGAAAAATGAAATTTACGAGCAAAAAGAAAATTCGCTGTTTAATTTTTGTTATTTATAGAAAATGGCACGCGACGACAAAGAGTAAGTAAAAGCGTTTTGAATTATTTAATTAAATTTTTTTATGCTTTGGCGACTGCTGCATAAATATGTGCGAATTCTTCTCATATGTTTGTTGTCGTCTAATTTGTTAATTCATAAATTCATAATAAAATGCCACACACACACACACTCGTGGAAGGCGTCAATTTCTGGACAGGCGCCAGTTGTCAGCGTGAACGACACTGCAGCAGACAAGTGTGTGTGTGAGTGAGTGTGTGTGTGGGTGTAGGTGTGAGGGTGTGTGTGTGACTGGCATATGTACAAATTGATAAAGTTTTTTGCTGCGTGTAAAATGCGTAAATAAATAGCACAACGGCCCTTGGACAACCCCTTAAAGCGTACATCTAGCAAAGGAAGAATTAAGAGAGTGTCTGCAAAATACCCTGTAGATACTTTTGCTAAACGCTAGATGGCGTCAGGTAGTTTCTTCATCTCTTTCTCTTTCACTCAGTTCTATTTAAAATCGTTGGTTTAACAAGTTATTTTTTTTATTGTTCAATTGTATTCTAATTTCAAGTGATATATGCGTAAATGATACCTGAATCCGAGTTCTTAAAAGTCTCTGATATCGTACACTAAAATAAAATCGGGATTTCGGTATAAAATCAAAAGCTTGTAGATACTAGATTTGGTATCGTGATTACTATATTCTTGATTTAAGTACGTTTCTTCAGGCCGCTATTATCAACAATTTTGTTTTAATACCCTTTCTTTGGACTCTTTCAGCCGAGTACCAAAAAGAAAAAGTAATTTTTGGTGTTGCTGTTGTGTTTGTTGCGGCCAAGTGATTTTATTGCTTACACAAACATATACATACAATTTGTATATTGCAGAGTTTTGTTCAGTTTGTGTTGTTGTAAATAAATTGAAAATGTGCAAAAACGATTGGCAAACTGACAGCTCGACACTCGATTTGTATGCCTGAAGCGTGCGTACTCAAAGACTGACCCAAAAAAAAAAAAAAAAACAAAATGTATAAAAAAACGTCAAAGAGCAAAAACTTTGACTCATTGTCACACTTGCTTTTCTTGCTTCTTGCTCCTTCTCTCCTCCTTCTACCACCTCATGCTTTGACCCCGTCGCTAATACACTTAAACACTTTGCAAACTGTTTGCGTTGATGAGGCGACCAACAATTGATGCGATGCGGTAAGATTCTCATTCACATTTTGGGTATATTTCTAGTCATTGTTTCTCCTCTATCTCCATGCCATCCTGACATGATTGGAATTTGGATTGGAAAGCGCCCAAAAGTGTTGCATAGCACAAGGCGTCACAACTAAATTGTTTCATTAAATGCCATGAAAATGAAATTGCGGTCAACAGGCATTACAAGTGTCGCATTGAAGGAATGTAAATCACATATACTAAAGGTTAACCTGTGTATTTCGAAAAAAAAGAAACTTTAATTCTCATTCAACTGATTGACTGAATTCGTTGGAGTTAAAGGGGAAAATGCTCATAATTTCAATATTGCATTTATTTGCCTGCTTATTGTTGTTATACCCTGTTGGTATATTAAATTTATTCGAAAGGAAGCATCTCCGATAAAATATATATATTCTGTAAGGATCTTAGAGATGGTAAGAGTTAGGACCACCAAATTTGGAATAAAGACTCCTTATTATTTCAGTTTTTGTTAAAATTTTTCCACGCCCACTATAGGTGGATTTATTCATCAAAAACATACATCACCTTTAATTTAGGGTTTTAAGTTAAAATTTTAAATTTTTTTGTCCCAACGTGTGTAAGGACATGCTCAGAATTTCATCACCAAGTTTCATTACGGTTGGGCCATAAATAGTTAAGATATTACAAATTTTGTGCAAGGTATTTTAATGGCGATTCTATAAATAGAATAGAATTAATGGTTAATTAATTCATTTTACATTTACTCCGACAGAATGTCCATCGAGAATGTACATATATCGAGTTTGCCAGCGTCAAACAAAGTGCGGGAGTGGCGTAGGTGATAGGTGCTCGGCAAGCGGAACGGGAGATCGAGGTTCGAATCTCGGTCCTGTCGGTGCAAATTACTTTTGATTATTTTTTTTTATTTTAGTTTTAAAATTCATTTATCATATTATACATGTCGATATTTAAAGATAAGTATGAGAATTGCATAAGCATCAAACCTTCGGGGTGCCGGAAACTAGGCCCAGGGTATATTACTGTCGAGTGCACTAGACTGTTCCGCTTGTTGAATACAGATTTGACTTGGAAGCTTTCAGAAAACTATTAAAAATTCTTTTTAAATTTTCAATAATCTTCTTGGACTTCCATAACAGCCATAACACGAACAGTGTGGGAGAATATCTTCTTCTTGGTTTGTACTACATATTGATATATCATTTACTCTCTAATAATTTTGTATAATAATGATTTATAATTTAATGATTTCAACAAATCAATGGCTATTTCACTTAATGCCCTTTTTGGGCATAATCTGAGCATTTAAAGTTTGTTTTTGAGGTAACAAATCAGATAGTAGACTTCGAGCGACAAAAAGCAGGCAACAAAAAATGGCAGAAAAAGAAATTTGAAAGCGCAAATAAGAAAGACAACAAAGCGACACACAATAAAATGACCGCTTGTCTGTCACACGCTTAATGCGTGCCTGGCGTGATTTCCTGTCTCTCCACTTGTGTGTGTGTGTGCGTGTGTGTGTGTGTGTCTGTGTCTCTGCTTTTCTTTCATTTTTTGTATGCCCGCCATTTTGGCCAGAATCAAAACGTAAACATCCGGAACGTGGCCGTGCCTAGTTCCTGGTCTCATTTCCAGTGCCAGAAATTGGCTTAATATAAAATCATGTCTGCCTGCGCCTGGATGGCTTAGTTAATCAGATAACAAACACACACACTCACACACACACACACACACACACACACACACATCGAGACACACATTTATCTGTCTTGTGGTTGACTTTTGTCGTCTAATTGCCTTTTTGGCCAAACAACTTAATTCATTTGGCCTTCGCTTTTGGCAGTAGCTGGTCTACAAAGGTGACTCGAAGCATTTGAAAAAGCGAATAATTCACGTGATTCGTGAATCGATAAAGTTGCGCGATTTACAATAGAAACGCCTAAAAACTCTGCCAAATAAAATACGCTCTCTGTCTCTTAGCACATATGCTAATTAAAATGATTTATAGACAGATTCCCTGGGGTGTCTTCCCCTTGCCATATGGACGTGTTTTGGATACTTGAGAGAAGCCACTTGTAATCCCAGCATATCCTTTCACTCCAATCTCATATATCCACTGGAGTAGTGCAAGAGGTGGATGAGGAGCGGGTGGGAGTGGGAGTCGACAGCGAGGTCTTAATTAATAAATAAACTTTCTACGCCGTTGACAGCCACTAAAAAGGGGAACATAAAACAGATAAATGTCGATTGTTTCGTGGACAAAGTTGTCAGCAGACCCAAAGAGGAGACAAAGCAATTAATACTTTGGCGCACGTATTTCACATAACGTTTTCAACTAAATTTCGCTTCAGACCGAATAAGATACAAATTTGGCCAGTTTTTGTAGTTCGAATTGTAAACAAAAGCTGAACATTTAAGCTGTTCTATTTCTTTGATATTTAGGTAAAAATTTAATAAATCTGAATATTTTACAGTAAATGCATGTTCGGGAATAAATATAGCAGCTTTTAAATTTTAATACATCTTAATAAAAACTACATTTTCAGCGTTTATTACAACATTTCTAAATAAGCATATAACAACTAATTTCAGTTTAATGATCGTATAAAACTTAGCAAATCATAAGTACGAAATATTTACACTATAAGCCTAAGGCTTAGAATTTAAGTTAGACGTAATTTTAATTCCGCACTAACTTATAAATAATAACAATAAACCAGGGACAACTGAAATTAAAAATATTTTGAAATAATAATTAATTTAAAGTTTTATAGATTTTCTCACAAAATAATTAATAATTTTAAGTTATACTTTACTTCTCAACCAATAATCATTACTTTTGAGCAAAAAACTAAAGCTTATAGAATAAACATTATTTTATAACTACTACTATAATTTGCCAATCAAAGTAGCATTTATTTCATTTATTTTCTTTTAATGGGCTCATTTATTCAATGTCAAGTTACGGCAAAGAACAGAAACTGATAATTTAAAAAAAAATTAAAATAAAAAATAAATACTTTGAAAATTATAAGGTTTCATAGCAAGTCAGTAATGATTGTGATTGTGTTTCCTGTGATATTTGGGCGAAATTGAATTAAAAGCGTTTATCGGAAAATCCTATGTACATAAGTGAATCAAGGTCGAAATTTGAGCTGCATTTGGATCGTGTGACATTCACACGAAGTCTTTGCTTCCTGATGATTTCCGGTCAAAGTTGACGCACAAGTTAACAAATCCCTAGCCTGTTTCCTGTTATTTGAAACGCAGCATGTGTAAATGTATTTCCTCTTCGTTTGACAGCTGGCACTCGAACTGAAAGTTGATTTACAATGTTAAGCTGCGACAGCTGCAGGATGGAAGCTTAAGTGAATGCAAAGTGAATGTAAAGTGAATGCTGTGAGTGCATTGAATGCACACAAGGGTTGACATCGAGTCCTCTGGCTTCTGGGTGAATGACAGATGGATTATGGCCAGAACGTTTATGGCTTTTGCCTTTGCGCTAATTATTACAACAGATTACGCATACGCCCCGTAGCTCAAAAGACTGCAGCTGTTGGAGATGATGAGGCCACATTTTATTTTTGTATTTGTATTTGGTACTTAGTTGGCCTGTCTCGCACTCGCAGACGACGATGGCCCAAATCAAAAGGCTGAAAAACATAAAACAAATGCTCACAATTCGATTCGATTTTTAATTCCAAATTTCCAAAATTTTTTCGACTATTTGATGAGCAATTTGGCATCGGAGTACGCGTAATTGGCCAACATGTGCTATGTATGAATGTGAATAGTGAGTGCGATTCCGAACTCTGGGTGCCTTTTTTGATTAATTCATGGCAATTGTTCACCAAAGACCAAAGCAACATGAATAAAAGCCTCCTCTCGATGAGGTGTTGACGTTGTTGTACAAGTACAGCAAACACTCTTCGTTTGCCTTAGATCAAATGAATTATCTAAACTGATTCGTTAGTGCGCCAACGAATCGCCTGCAAACAAATTAAATTTCAAATGATAAATGAATCATCGTCTCAGTAAATGATTCGTAACTGAAAACGCCATTGTATGTGTATTCAACTCAACAACAATATTTTGAAGAACACTAAAGAACGGATCGAAATGACCTTGAATCGTGCATCATAAGATTTGGATTATCTTGAGCAAATGAATAGTAATTCATTCATTCTCAAAGCTCATAGATTGTTCATAATTATTTCTTCACTGTATTTGCAATATTTTTGTAGATCATTTTGAAAGAAAAAGAGGTTACAAAAAATATTATTTTAAACAAAAGTAATATAAAAGGAATGAATATAAATTCCAAATTATATAGCACATTTAATTCACATTTATTCAATAGACAAATAATAATAAGAATAGTTATGTAGCAATAGCACTACCAACAATAATGTCATAGTTCTGATTTTTATTATTATTATTTTTTGGTACTTGTTTAAATGCCCAAAGAAAATGTCTGTCTGTGTTCTTATCAGTGCTGTCATGGGTTTACAAAACCAATTTAAACGACCAAAAATTGCTTTAAAAGAAATGCAAAAAGTTATATATTTTTGTTTAAGTTTCGAATAGAGTCTATTTTTAAATTAATTCTGTTCCTTAAATAGTTTTGAATGAACTGCACTTGGCTGAAAGCAAGTCCAACCCTCGACATCATTGTAGTGTGAAAACTCAGCCAAAAAAAATTATTTCCCTCGTTAAAATAAATACATATTTAATTACACTTTTTTATGTTTTCCCCTAATAAATATATTTCTACAGACAATTTATGTACGACAAATAAAAGATTTTTTTTAATTAGTCTTAGCTCAAGCATTTCTAGCAATTATTTCTTACATTTCTTAATATCTAAAATCGCAACACTGGTTTCTATATGTATGATCTTAAAGAATACGTGTGCAGGCAAATCAATTTGGGCTCAAATCATTACATCTTCTTCACTTATGACACTTAAATATTGAAATATTGCCCTGACATTTGGCATAAGCATAACTTATTATGCTTTTTATCAAAGCTGGAAATCTCATAACTTAAGAATGGTTTTTCAAATAAAAGAAAAGCTATAGGGCAATACAGCAGAATTGACAATGGAAATTTATAGCCGTGACACTTGCATAATTTGGAAAAGTTGGAAGTAGCTTTTCTGTCAGTTGACAGCTTAAAACCCAAACAAATGCAGTTGACATTTAATTTGCTCAATGCGTGCGCTTTAAAATCCCAACTGGATTAAACTAAAAAACACGTAGTTAAACATGCAAAAGTATTTCTCATGTGTGTAAAAAATTGACCCAAAATAATAAGCGACAAATAATTGCTGAATTGTTGTTAAGCTTTGGCCATTCAAATATAGTGCGAAAAGCAAATATAAACAAGGGTATAATGAGTAGTAGAGACCAAAACATAAATAGAGAAGCTCAAGTGACTTTAAGTTCAATGATGGCCAGAAATAATAAATGTCGATTTGACATGACACCTGGCCAAAGTGTAGCTGCACTTGGCCAACGGGGGTGCCATATTGGGGCAACACTAGCGATGCAGTCATGGATTTGGTATAGAGTATATTGACTTCATCATTGGCCAATTGGGGAGACCAAGAAATGGCGACGTCATTGGCAAAAATGTAAATGTTTAGACAAAACTATTCAAAACTTGTCTAAAATGCCCGAACACACACGCACACACGCGCACACACACACACACACATATGGTGGCTATAGTTTATGGCTGCGGTCAATGTGGTCAATGATGCAGCGCGTCCAGTTCAGTTCAGTCCAGCGGCTGGAGATGAATATGAAATGTGAAATGTGTGGCAATTGGCCGAGTTAATGTGTGGGCGTTAGTTAAACGGGCGACGCCGTGTGGGCGTGGCATCTACGCCCGGCACTTAAATGTACAGAATTGTTTTATGTCTTAATTATGAGCTAATTTTTAGTATTTCCAGTGCAATAAATTTCCGTGTTGTTTTCCGCGCACACAAACAAAAAGAATTTAATGCCCAGTTTCATTTTCAAGTTCTTGCAATTGTTGTTGTTATTGTTATTGTTCATATTACTGTTTTTGTTATTGTAAATTTAAACTATTTCACATTTTTTTTTTTTCAAAATATGCAAATGAGTTGTTTGTTTGATTGTTTGTTTGCTTGTTTGTTCGATTCATACATTCTGATTGATTTGAATGTGTTGCTTACCAATCCGCCCACGCCACAGTAAATGGACAGCGAGACGAGCAGTCCAATGTGATTTAAAGCTGATTTCCATTTAAGCGACTGCCAACAGGCCGAGCTGCGACTACACAGACCGCCTCCGCTCTCGGCAGCCTCAACACGCCGATCGAGATGTTTGAGCTTCTCCAACAGCTCCGTATTGGCCTCATCCTGCGAATCGTACTCGGCTGTCGACCTGTTCTTGTTGGGCATCGCTTAGCTCTACGTCTTGTAAATATTTACAGTTTGCACTAACTGGAACTCCTTGACTGGCGTTCCTTCAATTTGATGGCGCCCTGCGCCCCCCGCTTATACTGTCTCTGAGCATTTTCATAACGATTAATTCCCAATAATCTTTGTTTGTTTTTATTTTTGGTTTTTAATTGAAATTTATATTTCGCTTGCTGGCATTCACTTCAAATACGCGCCAAAATAAAACGTCCCGTCGCGAAATCGCCCGCTTAATTCAGTGCCAATGGGAAGCCCAAAAAGAACCGCACTCGACGACGGCCAACGAGGCGTATGAGCAACGCCAGAGCAACAGCATTGCCAACTTAACACAACTCAACGCTATAACAGCACCATTTTGAGTCTAACAGCGAGTCTCTCAACAGATTATGTTAACCATGGACACCCTTCGACTTAACATGATTTAAATTTAAATTATAAATGCCAGACCATGTTAATCAAAATACAGTCGAACTTCAATAATGCGAACTTCCCTAACTCGAATTTTCTCTAACTCGAACAAAATCGCGTGGCAATAGCGTTTACTGAGCAAATTTTATACAATTCTGCTTACGCAACTGGATCTTCCATAAGTCGAATTTCTCTTTAACTCGAACTAAAATATTGGCCCGTACTTCTGTCAAATTTTTTTAGGAAAATCACCAATGAAGTTTGAATATTTTTTTCGTTTCTATTTTATACTTTTGTTACCGACTCGTTTGGATATGTAATATTGATGTACATTAGCATATGGCATACATATTAGCATAGCATAGCATATTAGCATACAAATACCGGACTCTGTTTTGTGCAGTGTGCTTCACCATGTCCCAGCTAATGTTGTGCCGGGTGAGCTCGATTCTTGTTGTTCGCCGCCAGGTGCACTTGGGTCGCCCAACTCTCCTGCTTCCCTGGGGATTCCATTCAAGTGCCATCCTGGTGGTACTGCCGTGGGGTTTCCGTAGCGCGTGTCCAATCCAACTCCATTTTTTCTTCATTAGCTGCTGATGTTCGTCGTCGGTTTTGGGGGGATTGTTGTTGTTGATCTTCTTGTTGAGGTTTCGGTAATCGTTATAATTCAGCTGATTGGGTGATTAGCCCGATGCAGCCTATCCCAGAGGTGGGGGTGCCACCTTGGCGTCATCTGGGAGTGGCGACCAAACTATTCGAGGTTCTAAACAAATACTTAGGCTTGTAAAACTGCTATAGAAAAGATGTTCGTGATGTACTTCTTTGTCAGTGCATCAGTGCAAGATTATTTACCATTGGACCATCACATGCATTACAATGTTTATCGCTTTAAGAAATTTTTCAACTTATTAAATTATTAAACTAGACCAAAGGAATTGAAGTGGCTGAAAAATATGGTACTTCATCGAAAACAGTTTTTATTATATTAAAAAATGGAAAGTTAATTAAGAAGTGATTTGAATCGGGATTTTCTTTTGGATAAGAACGAAAAAACCAATTTTTGAAATTATCGACAGGTCTCGAACTGGATTTTTTTTTTTTTTTTGTTGAAAATAACGAGAAAACTTGCAATATGAAATGTATGTATTTATGAATGAATTAAATATAATTTAATTTTTCATCAAAATATCCTTAAATTAAATTGATGGCTTTTTTTAATTCTCACACGAACCTAAAGATTAATATGAGCCTGCACGCTAGTGCCCTAACTTTATTATTAGTCATTTTTTAAGAATATACGTAAATTAAATTTAACTATTAAAGCATTGGGTTAAGAATAATTTACCAATACCTTAATTTCATTAAGAAAAATAAGAAACTATAAAATTATTTCTGCTCTTTAAAAACTATGCCAACATACTTATAGAAAAAACCCAATAATATGATTAAAAAGTGCACATGTTTAGTCTATCCATTTACATATCGACTTTATTAAGTAAATAATACATCAATTAGATTTACAACTACTTAAAAGAATCAAAGTGGGAGCAATTTAAGTAATGCTTATTCAATGTGTGTGTGTGTGTGTGTGTTTATGTTTGTGTGACTATGTGATTTTGTGTGTTTTGTTCGGTCTGTATTTTATCAGCATAACGACCCTAACTGCTTTAAAGCATCTTAAACTTTTAAGTTTATGATTATGTTATGCATGTGAACCGTGCTCCAATTTAGATTTTAATATTATGCCAACTAAGAGCTCAGGCGACGACTAGAGCTGTTGATGGAAGTGAGCAGATGTCGAGGGTAGTCTTTATACCCTGTACTCTCAAAAACAACGTACAACATATGTATTTGTTATTCATATACGAATACGCCAACGTTAATGCGGGACATATACATTACTGAGTATATTATTACCCAAATGGGTAGATTGATTAAACAAAACAAAAAAATATATAATATGTGTTGATTGAGTTCCTTAAAAACATCATTAAATATGTTCACGTTCAAGGATCCACGTCCAGGTAAGTTATTTTCTAATAGGAGAAGAAGAAAAAACAAAGAAATCTGTTAAAATATATGTGTGTATATTTTCAACTCATATTTAAATTGTGAAATATGCAAAATATTCTTAATGTCCTAATGTATAATTAATTATAGATTTAAGCTTATATCAGTTTTAAATAAATATAAAAAAAAAGCCAAAGCATGTATTAAGTTTGAATAAAAGTAACTTTTAAATAAAATTATTGAACGTATACTTTTCGAAATTAACAGTTGTCCAAAGATCGGCCAAGAATTATAACAAAAAGTTTAGCAAAGAAGAAATTTTGAATTGCATTCCATTGCCCTTGCCCAACGCATGTGTGCGAGCGAGACAGTACGAACGATAGCAAACGCATTATAGCAAAACTTGCTAATGTGTATGTAAAATATTAAAAACAGGTTAGATCGCACTAGTCGAAAGGTCACAACAACGAGATACCACGAGGCCTGGCCCTTAAATACCTTAACGTATGCTTACATACATTTACATACATATACAGCTAGACAGGTAGTTGTTTTGACAAAATAAATTAAGCTCCTTATTTTCAAAAAAAAAAAAAATAATAATAATAATAAGTAAATAAATACAAGTTTTTAGTTTTTCGAATGATTTTCATATTAAACTATAGTTGCTTGTGGCTTAAAAAAAAGTGCACTCTTGGGATTTCCCCAAAATTCATGCAGGCAAATGTTGGATCATTTAATAAGCAACATTTTTGAGAAACTCCAGATTCTTGCACTTTTTATATTACATTTATTTTGTTATTCTTTCAGTTTAAATTTAAATTGATAAAATTCATTTTAATTTGATATTATATTAAGTAACTTAATGAATAATAATATTTGAAAATAAAATAAAACCAAAACCATTAAACTAATTTAAAAAATAAAATACTTCCACAGAAATTGCTTTCGCTTGAATTTTACTTGAATTTGTATGAAATTTAAGTGAAATTCAAGCGAAAGCGATTTCTGTAGCACCCCTTTATATGTACAGATATATATATATGTATATATATAAAGTTGTTACAGGTTATCCCAAAGTCGTGGGTGCTGGACTGAAGCTTTCGCGACTAGTTTTCTTTAAATGTGTGTGAGCACATACATACAAACATGTTTAAAACGAAATAGAAAGAGATAGAAGGAGTCGTGAGGTGTTCATGACCTCTAGCTTGATCAGCACTTGAAATAGACTTACCTAAGATTCCAATACTGTCATAATATCGTCCAGAGTGCTACCGGAGATCGCATGACGGCTGTTGGTCATTTGAAAGTCGGGTTCTGTAAGCGTTATTCAATAAGACATGATTCCAAATAATCAATGAACGAAACGAATAAAGCAAATACGCACCAACCAGCTGGCCCAGCTCATCGTCATCCAGATTGGGAATATCTCCGATGGGCGAAAATGACGGTTGTACTATGCTGGAACTGCTCGCTGGCTCACTGCCATTGAATGTGTTCTGTGAGGCGTTTGGCGTCATTAAATCCGAGTCCGTCGCCTCAGACGTATTCTTCGTTTTCTGAATTGACGCCAGCTTTGTTCCTATATCGGTGTTTTCCCGTGCTTCGCTATTGGCCAACTCAGTGGCCGATTTAAAGCTGGAGTCCGACTCGGGTGAATCAAAGCGTAAGCTACGCTTTTCTCCAGAAGATGGTGAAACCAGTCGCGAGGGAGGAGTTTGAAGTTCGCGCACATCTTCAATAGACGTTTGAATTTCCAAAATGTCATCCGATGTGACATCATCGGATATAACGGGGTATATCGGTGATGATTTCCTAAAGTCTAGTCCCGTTTCCGTATCCAGCTCTGCGTCTAGTTTTGCTTCCAGCTCCGGATTCAGTCCCGCCTCCAGTTCTGCATCAAGTTGTGTCTCTATCTCCGATTCCAGTTTTGCCTCCAACTCCTCTTCCAGTTTGGCTTCCTCTTCCGTCTTCTGGTCTGTTTCCTCTTCGTTTGCTTTCAGCTTCGCATCCGTCGTATTCGCCTGCTCCTCGGAGTTTGTTGACTGTTTTTGTTTTGGGTCGTCTTGCTTCTGCTCTTGGCTCGATGGTTCTACATCTGGATCCCACTGCAGCTTTTCAAGCTCCTGCTCATCCGAATCCTCTGTAGCTTTAGGCATTGCTTCCTTTGTTTGAGGCTCTGACTTTTTTTCTGGATCCTTTGCTGTTTGCTTACTATCATCTTCTTCCGACTCGGGGGCATCCTCATTATCGCTCACTGTGGTGGTCGTAACTCTCTTAACTGGACTCGGAGTGCCAGAACGACGCACTCTTCGCACCTGATGCTCGGGTAAATCATTCGGCACTATACAAATTACAGAATATACATATAAATGGCTTTATATTTAATTGAATGGATTGTCAGCAGCATCTTACCAATGTACTCGTCCCCAGTCTCGTTGTCCGCCTGGCTGTCGTCGATGCTGAGGCTGGCAAGACCAGAGACTGGAACGCGCATAGATGAACTTAAACGTGGCTTTCTACCGCGCCGTGTGCCATTGCAGCCGGCACTGCGCGATCGTTTACTTTGAAAGGATGAACTGCCTGGTTTAAGAGTCACATTCGGACTAAGCTCAATGTCTTCCACCACATTGCCGGTGGCATCCACACGCTGAAGACGCGTCGGCACCGAGCCGCATAGACTCGACCGGGCTATTTTCGAGTTGCCACCAATGGAGGATGATTTGCGCGGTTTACTGCCAAGGATTTCGACAGCTTCGCTAAACGAAACCGACAGCTTTGATTTCGATTTTGATTTGCGATTTGATTTAAGTGCGGCAATACTGGAATGCTTTAGCCGCTTCACATTGACCACGCAGCTGAAGACACGTCTGCCATAGCGCTTGATTAGCGCTGCACTCACTCCGCATTTCAAGGGCGATCTTTTCGACACTTTTGTTGGCGATCTTACTGTTGTTTTCGTAGGTGTTGCTGTTGTTTTCATGGTTCGCGGCGGCGGCGTTTTAGCTCGTGCGAATTTCAATGAATCACGTTGCTTGGCGCCGTTTTGTGACAACTTGATGTGTATCTTGCCAGGGGAGATTTTCGCTTTTTTGGGCGGTGATACAAAGCCATCGGCATCGACATCTGGATTCTTGCGGGGTCTGCCGCGCTTGGTCGCCTTGCCTGTAGTCCAGCGATCAATCTCCTGCTGCAACAAGCGTCGAATGCGCACAACAAACGGCTGAATTTCACCAGCAGCTTGCAACTTGGAGCCCTTCTCCTTGGATGGCAGCGGCACGTCTGCAAACATTTTCTGTTGAGCCTTTGTCTTGGGCGGCGCTGGCTGTGGCTGACCATCATCATCATCATCATTGACAGCATTATCATCAGTGACATCATTATCATCATGTTTCTCTTCTGGATGCTCAGCAGTCTCAACAATTTCGATATTTTCAGCATCCGTTGCGCTTTTCGACTTTTTCTTCGATGATTCTGTCTCGGATTCGCCTCCTAAAATGCAGTTGATTGAATATTGCACATTTCTATTGCAAAAGTCAAGACATACCTGAACTATTATATGTGACTAATGGCTCCGGCGACACTGAACTCGCCTTCTGTTTTTCTGCATCTGCATCCGTCTCCGTCTCCATCTCGGTCTCCGCCTCTGTCTCGGATGCAGCTCGCGCTGTTGTTGGCTCCCTGACGTTTTCTGGCGGCGGAGCAGCTCGCACAATGTCGAACAGATCCATTATTTACCGCTGTTCGCAATTAACGCCACGCAAATTCAGCCGCTTCAGCTTTGGGTCCCCCAAATGGACGAAAGCGCGAAAAACTCACACACGTCGTTGAAAAAAAGAAAAACAAACGCACACAGCAAATTTGATGCGACACTGTTTATTGATATACAACGGTCTCAATCACTATAGCTGCCCGCTTAATTGTTGCATTTTCAATCACTTACCGCAGCTAAACGGTTTTTCTTTAATAAACTTGCGAGTCAAACAAAAAATATATAAACGCGGACTTGCTCGCATTCCGTGCTAGAAACACCGACGCCGCTGGGTTATAAAAATCTGCACTCTTCACTTCACTTCTCGCTCGCTCGCCTTGCGTGTGGAAGTTACCTGACGGTAAAAAAGTATCATGTGGCAGCCTTGGCTAAGCTTGGCGAAAAAAAGGTGGCATCCATTCAGTTTCACGGATAACTCAATTTCCAGATTTAACTCAATTCAAATATTTTGAATTCAATTTGGAAATTGCTTAGTTTTGAAGTTAGAATTTGAAAATTGCACTTTAATTTTTCAGATTTTTTTTTTTAATTTCTTACCAAACTTCACTACGCGAAGAGTGTCGTGCACCAAACTAATTTAAAATTAACCTCATTATTTTAAAAAATTATTAATTTCTTGGTCTTTTGAATTTGTTAGTACGAGTTTTTATTAATTTTTTTAAAATAATTTCGTTAGAGAAATAATATGGGAACAATTTCTATCGATTTGTTAACGCAACGCGATGAGTGCTAGGGCCACGACGCCGCTAAGAAGTGATATAAAAATCTAACATCGATATATTGATTCAAGCACAGCGATTTAATCGCACTATCAATGTTAGTCGATTAAATCGCGAATCACAGTTGGAAATCAAACTGATGAACGGATTCTTCACTTTTTCTTAAATATTTGATTACCTGTTAAGTCCTGTTCGTATTAATATTTAATTTTTTCCTTTTCTGTATCTGATTTTGTGTATATTATTATGTGCTTATATTAGCTTAAATGAAATGGACAAAAATTTCAATGTTTACTTAGCAGATTTCAATCAAAATGTATTTTACATTCATTTTTTTTTTTTTTTAAATAACTTAGTTTTTTTCATATGAGGCTGTTTTTTGTAATAAATCATATCAAATCAAATTCAAAGTCGATGGACTTTTCTTAAATCATATCTCTCGTTATAACGCTTCACTTAAGTTGTCGTATAAACTAATAATAGATTTAAAAAACTGGTCATCAGTTGTTTAAACACAATAAGTTGATTAAGAAATTTATCGTTGCCTTTGCACAAATCGATTAAAATTCTTGAGAGAACTTGTTCAATCACCAATTTCGCATGTAATCGACCGCCGCCCCAACAAATCAAAGACAATATGTACATGTATCGACTTTATCGTATATCAAAACAATTTGCGCGTGATTTTTAAAATGCATAATAAATAAAATACGTGATTGTTTTGAATTGGCATTTTTATTCATTTTCATTGTAAAATTGGTTAATTGCAATAAATATGATTTTGTACAATTAGTTGGCGAATTTTTGCAAGCATTGTGCAATTAGCAATTGTTTGGATTTGTTTCGTTAACGATTTCGTTTCGTTTCAATTTCTGAGGATTAATTTCCTTCAGGACTAGCACAAAAACTTCGCCGGCTCAGCATATAAATAGTTATATGTATATAATAAGAAGTACATACAATAGTATATATGTAGATAAAAGAATACTTTGCGTAGACAAGGGGGGGCGAGTGGTAAGTTAATTAATTAATTGGGCTGCGAAATATACATATATATTAATATATATATATTTAAAAAATTGGGTAAAATAAAATAAACGGATCTATAAAAAAAATTATAAACAATTAAATACATTATAAAAGTACAAACATTTGCTGGCGATTTTCTTGTCGTATTTGTTTGTGTGTGTGTGAGTGTGTGTGCAGTGTTTGTGTTCATATTGCAGTCGAAAATTGTCATGTCCGGCGGATACTCTGTCACGGCACCGCACGGCCTTTAAATATACACCTTAAACGCGCTCCAGCCATGAAAGCATTTGGAGAACCGTCTCGATTCCTTGTTCTTCATGGTGAGGAAGAGTTTGCGCGGCCTTTCGGGCTGTTTGATGCGCATATGCTGTATATAGACCTGGGCCGATTTATATGACAGCTTGACCTCCACTTCACTGCAACGCGGTCCCATCCAGAGAAAGACATGCTCCCCATTGTCGAGTATCATGATATCATCATCGGCGAGATCATCCTGACAAAAGTCGGCACATTTCTCGGCCACCGTATAATAACCACGTTCGTTGGAGCACCTAAAGAGTCGCGTGTAATTCATATAATCCGCATCCGTGTCGTATGGCTTGCGACCGCCCAGTGCCACCCAGAAGAAGTTCTCCGGCTCGTCGCCCTCGTTGAGTATCTGTGCAGGACGGACAGACATTGTGGATATGAGAACTTACATTCACCCGGTGAAATAAGTATATGTGGATGAAGTTATTCAAAAAAAAAAAAAAAAGATTTTATGCAGATTATCATTTAAATTCCGTTTGAATGATACAAAAATTTCCATAACTCATTAATTTTGAATTTTTGTAAATGTGTTTTTTTCAACTGTTTTCCTCGGTCTCAAACGAAAAATGTTTGGATCGCTAAAAATTACTAATTTAACCGCTTTTTCCTCCTTTTCATACAAAAAGTGAATTTTCAGCAATTTTCAAAAAATAATAAGAAATGCTATCGAAGAGACTTTTAAAATCTTAGAATCGTTTTAAAATTTTTCTTGCATCCAAACATTCTAAATTATCCATGAGTAAAATTTTTGTATCATTCAAATGAAATTTAAATGATAAAATTATTTTTAGAAATCTACATCAAATCTTTTTTGTTAAAAGTATATATATTTTTTTTTAATTACTTCATCCACATATACTCATTTCACTCGTTTAAATTAAGGATTTGCAGCCAATTTTAGCAATTATTGTTATTGTAATGTCAGAAATTAATTTGCTGAGTTGCCATTGTCGTTATCATTGACGGTCCACTTAAAGGATTCAACCGCCGAGACTCACCTGCAGGCTCACCCAGGGACTGTTGAACATCTGCTCGGCAATCTCCTGTATCAGTTTCGCCTCCTCGTTGCATGCCTTGCTGCCCAGCCAGACGTACACAATGCCCGACTGTGACTCGTCCTCAGTTTCGAATGGCACATGAAGAATATAGCTGCAAGAAGGAAGACGATTCATTTTTCAATAAGCTGTCCTAAACAAGTTTCTCGACCTGTTTTCGGCATATAATTAAAAAAAGTGAGCCAGAAACAACATAAATATATTGTGATTCAAATTAAATTTAAGAAAAAACTACTTAATATTTTTATGTCAAACAAAAAACATTTTTTAAATAAATCAATGCATTACATTTCAAAATTAATTGCATCAAAATATTGTATTCGTTCACGTTTCGCTGAAGTCAGTCAGTGTTTGAACTGTCGAAAAAACTACTTCTATTTGAGTCGCGATTGAATGCCTTGGTTTTTTGAAATTATCTTGAATACGAACAATTGCCCAAAATCGATCTTAGCACCAAAAAATAGTTCTAAACAAAACCTATAAGTTTCCCCTTACGTCACAACAAAATATTGTTTTGGCACATGTTTTATTTCACTTTGACTGCGTGCGAATTCTGCATTGGTGCATTGAATTGGTGAATTACCCATGTTTTTTTTTGTTAGAAGCAGGCATTAAAACCGAAACGGATATCGGTTTCAGTTACGGTTTCGCAAAATCTTTGAATAACGGTTTCGTAACGGTGAACCGGTTTTTGTATGTTTCGATTTTGAAATACCGGTATGGTTTCGGTTCACAAAAAAAAAATTTGCTTTTAATTAATATATTTATACTAATAATTTTATACTAATGAAATAGCCAAAAAAAAGAATAGAATAAAATACAAAACTAATAACAAAATATCAGAGATCGCAAAAAAAACTTATGAGTCGGACAAAATCGAAACAGCTCAAAATATTTCGTTTAAAATTATTTTTAGCTCCCTTTTTATATTTTTATAATAAAAATTGAAAATAAAACATGCTTTTAAAATTGTATTTTCAAGTAACACCGTAACTCTTATTTTAAAATGACAACCAAAAATAAAACTTCTTTCAATTTTTATTATATATTTTTTATGCAAGACCGAAATTAACCTTTATAAATGAAACGGTTACTAAACGGTTATTTGGGCTTACAGAGTTTCGGTTTTATGGTTTTGGTCAAATGAAAATATTTTTTTCCGTTTACGAATTCACGGTTTTAATCGGTTTTTACCGGTTAAAGATAAGAAAGATAGATATAGTGACCAATCCAGTGACTAATGTGTTATGAAATAGGTGGAGTCTAACATAAAAATAACGTTAACGAGTTTCAGCCACTGTGCGAATCTAGTTTGGTCAATAAAATAGTTAAATTTTCTACAGAATAAGTACAGGGTCTCATAACCATTGTTCTTGACCATTTCACAAGTTGAATCTGGCACTAAGAGTGATTCATAGACTGGAAATAAATGCTGGATTATGTGAGGGATTACTCACCAGAATGCCGAGTTCAGGTGCACTGCATCCGGCTGGATTTGTATGAGGCGGGTGGTCAATGCTCCGCCATTGGATCGCAAATGGAAGAACTCAACGGCGGGTTTGCCATCGGGCGTCAAGGACTTGCTCTTGCGTTTGCCCGTGTGGATGATGAACTTGCGCTTGAAGTGGGACATGAACTTCAGGTTCTCCTGCTGCTGAAAGATGCGCATCACCTCGAGCTCCTCGCCGAACATGGCCTTGAATTTCTTTTGCAGCGTGAATGTGAATGTGAGCCAACCCATGTTGCCGGCATTGCGTCCCTGCCAGAAATAGACGACACACTCGATCTCATCCTCTGGCGGCGCTGACTTGCTCTCATTCCCTCCACTCCCATTCCCATTCCCAACCCCATTGCCATTGCCATCAGCACCAGGTTCTCCATTTTCCACATCGTCGACGGGTATGCAGTAGCGACAAAGGAAGACATAACATTCGCCGGTATAGAAATGTCCGAGTTCCTCCTCGGGCAATCGTACAAACTTTTTGTTCTCGAGCACAAAGGCCTCCATCATCTCGAGATCGTAGTTCCATTCCTCCTCCAGTTGTTCGGCCTCTGCCAACGGCATGGCGCTCTGTCTGGGCATAAACAACGCCGCCAGATCTGTGCGCGTCTCCTGCTTCCGGGCCCATTGGGTGAGATTGGCGCCCGTCTTGGCCACCGATTTGGCCGTGCGGGTAAAATCGACAGCCATGACCTCATCCCAGCCGGGGAATTTGGTGCGAAAGATTTGCATCTCATTGCCCTCGGGTACGCGCATGACGAGCGCACAATCCGGACGCTCCATCATGTTGAACAGCTCCCGACTCAACTTGACGGCGGCGGCACGAACCAGACGCGTCGATTTCTTGCCAAACCAAACGAACAGATCCGTGTAGCAGTCGAGGATGTAGACGTGCTTGCTGTTGAGCAGCGTGTGCGATAGCTTCTGTTCCGGCAGCTCCACCTGCGGCAACTCTAGATACCCCATGCCCAGTTGTACCTGGTAGAGGCGTGGCTGCACCGGCGCATAGTCCTCATCAATGTGCTCCTCCGGTGGCGGCAGATCGGCCACCTCCTCGGCCAGCACATCGAACGGTTCCCAGAACTCGGGACTCTCCTCGCCCTGCATATCGACAAGTATATCGCATTTATTCTTGCGCTCCGTCTTGTTGATCTTCTCGGCCATGAGGCGGGCCTTGGAGTTGAGCGTGTTCTTGGACCGTTTGCCCAACCAGATATGTATGCGTGTGCCCACATCGAGGACGAAGGCGTGCCGTGGATCCAGCGATTGCAGTGTCAGCGCCACGGGCTCCAGATGAATGCTCGCCCCATAGGCATGCACCAGATACAGTCGCGTGATGTGAATCATCTCCTCAACCGTATAGAAGCCGGTGGCAGTGCGTCCGCCCTCGATGTAGATGACCTCCGTTTCGAAGAGGGCCAGGAACTCGTCGGACTCGTCGCCCTGCTCCTCGCGGATGGTGCGACAACGGGCGCCCAGATAGTTGCGCAAATTGACCGCATGGATGGCGGCACAGGCTCGCTTGTCCAGCGTCGCCTCGTTGCCGATCCAGAAGAAGATCTCCCAGCTGAGCGTGTGCAGCTCATCGTATTTGGTCTTGAGGACAATGTAGCAATCGCCCTCGTAGAATTTACCATGAACCACTTCCTCAATTTTATTGGGCAGAAAGTTCTCAATCTCCCAGATGGTGAGCCCGGGCTGTTGGCCATCCTCCTTCTCAAAGAACTTGGAATAGTCCAGCTGGGGCTTCTCCAGTGACTCGTCCCAACGTTTGGGCTTCAATGATTCCGCATGCGTGGCATCGCTATCATCATTGCTCTTATCCTGGGCCACATCCTTCATGCCCTTTAGCACCTTGGCCGCATCCTGTCCGCCATCACCTTCCGCCCGGGGGCCACGACGCAAACGAATCTTGCGCGCCGTCGCATCCTTGGGCGTGGACGTTGCGGGCATCGAGGGCGGAACTGCGGCGCCGGCCAAACGCAGTTGCGTCTGCAGCGAGAAGTCAATGTTGTAGAATTCCAAGCTGGCCGCCTTGCTGGCTTCACTGGGCTTCGGCGGCATCACCAGCTCCGGATTGTCACGCAAATCCAACTGATCCAGTCCCTCCAACAGATGGATGGCATCCGGCAGTGTGATCAATCGATTGCTGCTCAAATTCAACTGCTTCAGTGCACCACAGCGACACAATCCCTCCGGCACCATTTCCAGCAAATTGTTGGCCGCCGAGAAGCACTCGAGGGCGCCCAGCTTGCCAATCCCCGAGGGTATGCCCTCAAAGTTGAGCCTGTTGTCGTTGACAAAGAGTCGTCGCAGCCTCGACAGCTTGCAGAGGGCGGCGGGCAGGTGGGTCAACTGGTTGCGGGACAGATTGAGCGACTCGAGTCGCTGCCAATGCTCCAGGCTGGAGCTCAGTTCGTTAATCTCGTTGTCACTGAGATTGAGGCGGACCAGTGTGCTCACATTGTACACACAATCGGGCAGCTTGGGCAGTCCATTGTGGGACAGATCCAGCTCACAGAGATTGGCCAGACTGTCGATGCTGGTGGGGAAATTGAGCAGCGTCCGCTGTGTTCCACTCATGTTGAGCACCTCGAGACTCTGCAGCGACGGCAGCTGACGCAGCTGGAACAGCTCCAGCGGATTGTTCGATAAATCCAGTGTCTTCAAATTGATCAAACGTCGCGTCTGTGGCGGCAGCGTCTCCAGGCGATTGTGCGACAAGTCGAGAAAGATCAGATCCGTCAGGTGGATGAACAGCGGTGTGGGTATGCTCTCAATTTGATTGTAGCTCAGATTTAGCACTATTAAATTCTTGGCACGCTCCAGTCCCTCGGGCACCTCCTTTAACCGATTGTGCGATAGATCCAGCGTCGTTAGGTCCTCCAAATGGAACAGCTCCGGCGGAATGCCGCTGTTCTTGAGCTGATTGTGGCGCAAATCCAAGGAGCGCAGATTCGCCAGTTCCGTCAGTTCGCCAAAGAGCTTCTCCAGCTTGTTGTGGTTGAGGGACAGGTGCTCCAGCTTTTGCAGCTGGCCCAGCTCCTCGGGGATCTGCTGCAGCTGTGTGTGGTCCAGTGTCAGCCATTGGACACGCGTCATCTGCCGCATGGAGCTGGGGAATGTTTTCTGCAAATTCGACAAAAAAAAAAACAAAACAACAAAAACATCAATCAAAATAAACAAATATCGAAACAGCGCTGTCAACGTCGAAGTCGCTGTTGGCGTCAGCGCCAACGCCGACGTCGCCGTCAACGTCAGCAGCAGCAGCAGCTGTGCGCTGATGATGACAAATTCGCCGTGAATGGGTTGAATATTTTTTTTCTTTTCTTTTTCTTATTTGATCGAATGATTGAACCGCCAACCTCAGACCGAGTATGACCTGTTTGTGCAGGTGCTGCACTTAATTTAGCATTTACATTTACATTCCGCATTTAGCAACACACCAAAAACAACAACAACCACAATACAATCTACTTACGCTGAAATCATTTTTTGTAAAATCAACTCCGCGTACAAACGGTAAAACACTCATCCTAGATATGCCTAGCACTCGGCTACTGCTGCTTCTTGCGTGGAAGGAGCGGAGAGTAGCATAAAAATTAACAAATTTGCGCCACGGACACGGGAGACGGACGGCGAAAACGGCTGCGAGCCCTGTCTGTTAGAGCTGTGTCGTTTCGTTCTGAATACGTTCAAATGAACAGGTCATTAAAATTAACGAATGAACTTATTCAGTCAATCATAAACTAAATAGTTCATTTAGCAGTTGGTCAATATATTCTTTAAATAAATTTACATTTTCTTAAAGAAATATAATTCATGAAGTTCCGCAATTGAAATCCTTTTCTTCTTTATTTACAATGTTTCAATTTCATATATTTTTAAGTTTTTAAAAATGTGAAAGGTAACCCTTAGCCCAAAATTCAAAATCAATTTACTCCTTTTTTACATTTTCAATAAGCCAGGGTATAAGAATAACCCGAAATAATTAAAAAATAATCCGGAATCTAGTTGGCATTTGTCGTCTATCTTAATTATAAGTTTAAAACACATTTTACATTCCACTAACAAGAAACAGTTGTGGCCTATTCACATCGTTTAATGTTCATAAACAACTTACCAACTGATCAGAATGTCCTATTCATCTTTCATCGTTCATGACCAACTGAATAGAAACCATCTCGTTCATAGTTCATCAACTGACCAAAATGACCAACTGAATTCACGACTAAAAAATTTACGATTGAACTTATTCATCAAATTGAACTAAAATGCCCAACTCTACTGTCTGTGTTCGTAAAGGTGTAGAAACATCGATATCGTCGATGCTTGCAAAACATCGGAACAATCAATGTTTTTAGGCCACTATCGAATGTTTTTTGTATTTAACGAAAATAAACAATCCTGATATTACGACCCTCTGAAATAAGGAAAAGAAAGAATTTCAAAATCGAATGAAAACATGTTCAGTAAATTACCATTTACAGATGAGATTTACAGATTTAAAATATTGTGTGTTCGCCAATCGAAGCAACGGGGACTTCTCCCCAATAACACATCTTTAATAAATCAGCTGATTTCATCGGCAAAAAAAAAGTGGCTGCCTTGACCAAGTTTACCACAAAAAAATAAAAGGTGGCAGCCTTGGCAACGGTATCATTTTTGACCACATTTAACAGCTTTCAGAAAATTTATTATATATGAGCATTGGTTTTTTTTAAATAAATATTGCAGCTAGAGCTTTAAAACTTTCAAAAGATTTTTTTTTTTTTTTTTTTGATTTTTTATATTTATTTTTAGAAATTAATTCATTTCTTTACCGCGCAAAGGCTGACGTGCACCAAACCAATTTTAAAATGAACTTAAGGATTTAAAAAAATTTATAGCTGTCATGGGTTTTTAATTGCTCTTTAAATATTATTATTAAATTATTTAAAAAGTTAAAAATATTTAAAAAAATATATATATTACAAAAAAACACAAAAATTTCAAATTGTGTGGCAGCCTTGGCTTCCAAAAACAACAAGTTCGATTAAGTGAGTAAGGTGAATGAACGAACTAAATCACTAATTGTTTGTTCGTTTCGTTCGTATTATGGCCAGTGCTGCCATTCATTCTATCTTAGCTGAAGTATTTATGTTTCGCAAAACTGACGAAAGGCGGCGCTACAGTTTTTGAAACTTGCGACATTCTCGATTTCCAGAAGGAGAAATTATTATAAGCTTTTGAAATAGAATCTTCTTTTGTAGCACTTTCCTTTCTCATACAGTTTTGTAAAAGTTTTGTCGAATTTATAACTTTACCCATCATGTATGAAAATTATCATCTTAGCCTTATCTAATTAAAAAATGTAAACCAGTGTGATCCACTGATGACGATATTTTTCAAATAATCTGAAAGTGGTGGGTACACACTGGCAGTGTGTTGTGCTTGAGGGGGTGGGAAAATGCGCATGAAGCGCAAAAGCGCTCAAAGGACTTCAGTCTCCTGCTATCCTGTAACTGCTAAACGTGCCCTCTATGGCACATCAACATCGTATGCACAATCTCGAGGGTGTGACCAAGTTGAACGACTACAAATTTTCATACTTTGCTCAGTCTTCGGAATGTGAAGTTCCTGCAGGACATTTATGTCGACAACGTTCCCTGCACCAATAAAAAGAAGAAAAAAACTTAATATATTTATTCAAAAAAAAAACAACCGAAAAAAAAACAAACAATTCAATGAAATCATAAATGATAAATTCATGAAGATGCGAAAGACTTGTTAAATAAAGTGTAACGTCGTTTCGTTTCGGGCTTTGACTGGCGAAAATTAAAAGTAAGATGGTTTGTGAATGCGGTGAACGCAACGCCAGAGCTTTGTTTGTTGTGAAAAATTGTGTACCCATTTTGAAATAGGGAGTGTTTTTGTAATGCTGCATGCAAAATATGTAAACTATGCAAACTATCTACATACATATGTGCACATACATCTACATATGTATAAATTTGCGTGCGTGTGTATGTGTTTGAAAAAGTGTTGTTATTATTAAATGCTTAAGTTGGAGCATCGCTTTTGGGAGATGCGTGGGCGTGCGTGTGACTGTGCGTGTCCTAAAAAGCTAGCAAGATATACATATGTATGTATGAATGCATGTACATATGTATGTACGTATATACATTGTATTATATATATGCACACACACATGCGCCCGCGCCACAGTGCGTAGTGGGCGTGTGTGTGTAAAAGTTGTGGACAACTTTGGTTGCATTTCAATTGGGAACTTGTCAAATGTTGCAATGCCCAATTGGGCAAAAGCTTAAAAGCCGCAACTACAACTAACTAAGCGCAAGATGCTGACGGCTGCTGCTGCATTTCGCTTGTTAGTGTTTATGGATGCGGTGGTGTTGGCGAGAGGGAAGAGGTAATTACGAGTGCGTGGCACGAGCGCAACGAGACGAGAGACCGAGCATAAGGAATAAGGAAACAGCAAAGTTTTAATCAATAGATATACAAACACACACACACACACACACTCGCGCGCACACGATAGCAGGACCAGGACAAAAGCAACGATAACGGGAGCAGTAACAACAACAACAATGAAAAGTATAACATCGTGAGCGCGCAAGTTGATGAGAGAGCATCGCAAGAGAAAGAGAGCGACCGAACGAGAGCATGCGAAAAATAAGAGAGTGAGTGGAGTGAATGAGTGCGCGCCTGGCCGTTACCTTTTCTACCGTTACTCGTACTCATTGCCGTTGCCGTTGTCATTTTTTTTTTTTTTTTGTCTGCAAGCAGAGCAAAAGTTAAGGAAGAGGAAGACAAGTGAACAAAATTGCTATTGCGCTGGGCATCCAAAGCCACAGCCGCTGCGTCAGCGTCGGCATCAACATCAGCGACAGCGGCAGCATCAATAACAGAGCGCTCGTGGAACACAGAAATACAGTGTGCGGGCGGTCGCCGCAGCTGAGATTTAAGGGTGTTCGTGCTCTCTCTCTCTCTCTGTCTCTCTCTGTCGGTGCCTGTGCCTGTGTATGTGTATGAGTGGAAGAATCGTTGAAAAAAAATAAAATAAAATGGGAGCACGAACGCGTTGCACAGACAATTTTTAATTAAAGTGCAGGAACATGGCAGGAACTCAATCTGGGTTGTAAGCGTACGTACGCCCACATGCTTATTAAATAATAAAGAGACCATGCCCACACAACACACACACGCACACACACATTGTTGTAAAGAGCTAATCGTACCGGACACTCGTGTGTTTCCTTCAAAGAGTGAAAATGTGTACAAGATCTTTATCTCCACCTATTTCCCACTATTAACTGTAAAACAAAGCAAAAAGTGTTTTCAATAAGAATATTTCAATGTTTGCAAAGTGTAAATTGAATTACTTATACAGGGATGCCAACATAAATCGCTTTCGCTTGACATTCACTTAATATTCATACAAATTTAAGTGAAAGCGACTTCTGTGGCACCCCTGATAGTGTAAGGAATTTTGTAAATTAAATGCAAATTTCATTTATGATTTTTCCTTTAATTAATTTTTTCTTTTTTCAATCTTTATATTATATGTATTTAGAAAATCTGTCCTGAACAATAACTGAACGGATGACAATTGTTAATTATTTCATTTTTGCTTGGCATTTGTGAGAATCGAACCTCAGTGTTTTTGAGTTGTTGCAATTGTGGCAGATCGGAAACTCTAGCCACTGAGCCACCTGACCACCTTGTCATTTAGTGTTAACAATTTGTGAGCTTAAAATTAAAACTAAGATAAATATAGTACTTAAGATTTGCGTAGTGTGACGAAGTGTGCTTGATGAAAGTGAAATGCATGGCAACTTGAGAAGTGATAAGGAGATTCTTTATTCCTTTATCACACTGCACACACACTTATCTTAAATATAAGTTGTTCCATACTCATAAGTATGTAACTGTATGTATCCTCCACAATGTAAACCAAAGTTGGAACGTGCCAAAACCACGCCTAAATTTTGTTGAATGCGCCACACATCCTTGAGAACCTTGTGAACTAATTGTATTTCCTTGTCGGTCCCTCCCCCCCGCCTACTCATGCTGCCACAGTGTGCGACAATTTGATGTCAAGAGTTTAGAACTCTGCCCCGAGAGCACGACGCACGACGACGAGGCACCCGCCGAAGCACCGACCGCACTCCACTCCGTCATCATCATCGTCACCCGTCACCCGTCATCGTCATTACCATTATCCATTCTCCAATCTCCATTCCATACATTCGATTTGCATCACATACGCGGACCAGGGAGCACTAAGCACACAGTAGACTGCCAGTCCCGAGTCCAGAATGGGCGACTATCATGAGTTTACGGATCAGTATAAGGTGCCAGTGATAGCCAAACTGCTGCACGCATTGCCACACTACAACATCACGTTCCACAAGATCAACAGCACGTTTCGGCCCAATGATGAGATCTATTTGGAGGTAAGTAGAGACTGCGATCTTTACAATCTGTTGGACTGCTCCTCTTATATCCAATTCACTTTATTATGTGAATCTGTGAATAGTTTGTAAATCATACATTTTAAATATGATGAAAAATTAATTAAAAAACCGTAGAAAATACACATATACTCTGTATATTTAAGAGTGTGTAGAGCATGTGCATTCCATACCCTGTTTTTATTTAATACAGTGACTGTCTCTTTTTTTTTTTTTTTTAAATATCTATTTGCTAGTATTTTTTTAAATTTTTTGAAAATGGCAAAATAGGCAATTTTTCCTCATTTTCATACAAAAAAATTATACTAGCGAAGACATATTTGAAACAATTTTGTTACAGTCACTATTAAAGTTGTTTAAAGCAACATTTGCATAAAAAAATTGTATGTTAAAAATCGAAGAAAAAAGTTGAAAAAGTAGACGTTTAGAAAAATTCGAAAATTTCAATGAGTACCTAATGGGTTAAAGCAGCGGTGGGCACGCAGTGGCTCCGGGAGCCATCGGCTGCTAACGAATTCAGATTTCGTGCCCACCGCTGAGTTAAAGAAAGTTTTATATCATTCAAAAGGAATTCGAATGACCTTTCCATGGATGCCACACTTTGCATCAAGTAAGTTCAAATTATGAGTGGAATTAACTTAAAATGGTGCCAAAATACTTATGCCTGTGACTGCAAGAGCAGTAGACAAAAACTAAATTAACTTATTCAATTAAATCAGGGATTAAAACCGAAACGAATATCGGGTTCAGTTACGGTTTTGGGTTATATTCGCATTTAGGTTTTCAGTTATCGGTTACGCAAAATCTTTGAATAAAGGATTCGTAACGATGAACCGGTTTTTGAATGCTTCCGTTTTGAAATACCGGTATAATTTCGGTTAAAAAAAAAATTCTTTGCAAAAATATAATTATATTAATAGTATTATAATAATCTTAACAATCTTCTTTATGTTTCACTCACACATTTATTTGACGTATTCTTCAGTTTGATGTAGTTAAGTTACATTTTAACAATTTAAATATTTCATTAAGCAAATTTATTTTATTTGCGCTTATTCAGTGCTATGAAAATTCGATTATAAAGATCACACATAAAAATTTAAAATTAAATATCAGAAATCAAAATTAAAAATGAAAAATAATTTTTTTTTGTGTATGAAAAACCGAAATGAACCTTTACAAATGAAACGGTTACTAAATGGTTATTTCGGTTTGCTGTTTCGGTTTTAAGGTTTCGGGCAAATGAATTTTTTTTTTTTTGGTTACGGTTTCAGTTATGGTTTTAAATTTTAATCGGTTTTTACCGGTTAAGGGTTTCGATTAGGGTTTTAATCCCTGAATTAAAGTAAAACTAAAATTTGAACCTAATCAACTAAATGAATGTAAGCTTTAAGTTATAGACTGGAAAGATAAAAGTCTATCACAGATACAATGTTTTATTTTTGCTCTCTTTTTAAATGAAACAAGGCTTCTTAAAGATACATCAATTATATCGATTTAGATGAACATATATATTTAGTTGAGCTCTCCAGTTAGTTACCAAGTTTAAGACTAAGTTGTATTTTCATTGAAATATGGTCAACAAAAGTGGTTAATTATCATCTCTCCCAATCATGGCGTCACCCAAATTCTCGATGTAGAGCCTGGGAATATTGGGATCCGTGCCGGCGGCGCTGTTGATTGTCTCGCTGCTGGGACTACTCTTCTATTTGATGACCCGTTGCTGCGATCGGAAGCCACGTCCAGCGCACTCGATAACCAGCTTGAAGGTGGCCCTTTCCATAGTCACGGTGATGTGCTGTGCGGCGATTGGACTGGGTCTTTATGGCAACGATGATCTGCACAATGGGCTGCTCGAGGTGCTGACCGCGGGACGAAAGGTGGACAACTTGGTGACGACGATTCGGAATCAGACGCACATATTGGAGAATACGCTGACGAATCGCATACGGCCACAGTTGGTCGAGTTGGCGGATATCTTTGATCAGCCGGTGTCCAATCAGACGGCGCTCTCGAAGCTCTTTGTTTCCCTTAATATTGTGCAGGGTAACGTGACGTTGGCCACGAATGCAGCCAGTGATATCCGGCGACCTTTGATGGGTATCTCGATGACGCACTTCCTTGCTGTGAGTAGATCATCTGTTTTGCTATCAATGTCACTGTCATGGCTTCCATTTCCATTACGCACAGCGCGGCGATCAATGGGAGCTCATCCGTTGGCCAGGCACGGTGGCAACTCTGGCCCTGCTGCTCGTCCTTTGTGCCGTGCTGCTTGTGGGCGTGGCACGACATTCCCGATGCGCCTTGATATTGTTCAGTGTGTGCGGCTTGTTGGCCGTTACCGGATCCTGGTTGATGTCCGGCCTGTATCTGTCCTCGTCGGTGGCTGTCGGAGATTTGTGCATTAGTCCAGCTGATTTTCTAGTCTCGACGGCACCCCGAGATCTGCCCACCAACGTACTGCTGCACTACACCCAATGCGAGCCAGGACACACGAATCCATTCACGCAACGGCTCCGCGAATCCCAGAACTCCCTGAACAATGCTCGCAGCGCCATGGCCACCGTGATGAAGATCTCGCTGGTGCTGTTCAAGAGCTCGGGCCTGCAACCGAAACTGGGTGCGGTGAATGCGGATTTGAATAGCAGCGAAAGGTTGCTGACCCAACTGACCGCATTGGTCGACTGCAAGGCGGTTCATCATAATTTCCTGGCTGCGGCCCGTGGCCTTTGCGAGGGGGGACTTCTTGGCCTGGTCCTAATGCTGATAGCCAGCTTTATAGCCGCCATTCTGCTAACAATAATGGTATGGGTCGATTCACATACTTGGATCTATATACGCAAGCGTAACGACTACGCCCAGGTGGACGAGCCATCGTATATATCGCATCCGGCGCCCCAGAACCATCAGCAGATGATGAATGCGGCACGCACGTTGCCGCGCAACCATAACGGGTAGGTGTTAATTGATCCCTAGACTGATCCCATTGCAGCTTTCTTTTTGGATACCCCCCACATCTAATTGCAGGCACTTCAGTCCCCCCGTGATCAGTGGCTCCCACACGTTGCAGCATCCCAACAAGCGGCAGCAGCACGAGATGATGGCGCACGCTCACATCCAGCAGAACATGCGGACAATGGGCACCCATACGCTAGGACGACTGCCGTCGCACAACCACAGCCCCACCCATATGACTGGTAAGTCCCATCTTCTGTCCACTTTAAATCCAGCCACAACAATCACCAACAATACACACACACACAAATACACACACACACACACACAATGTCATCACTAGCACTATTAGCATCACTATCACTATCCCACTTTACTACATTCCCTCCTCGCCATCTATCATTTATTATTTTCATTTCTTCCTTCTCATCCAACCATCTTTCTTTTCATCCTTGGGCTTCGCTGCACTGAGTGTGAGCTTCAGCTACATATTGTTAGATTATATTAAATAGAGACTAGAGCTCTGCACGGCTGCATTCAAGCGCCTTTGACTACTCAAGAGTTTCATTCAGTTCCCTGAGTGCAAAAAATTCAAAGATCCGGTTCTCATCGTATTCAATACTAATTTTTGACATTAATTTGAGTACTCATATGAACGGCACGAATGAAACGAAATGAAATGAATGAAGCAAAGATTTTCAGAGTACTCAGAATACAACTAATATTTTTGTTAATAATTTATATGTTACAATAAATGTTGTCAAAAAATTTTATATCAGAAATTTATGGCACAGAAATGTTTTCGTGACTAGATTTAACCTTTAAATGAAATAAAACAAAAATTAAGGTCTTCATTCGTTTTTATTCGGTTATTTTGTCATTCAATTCACTTTGCCTTTTATGAATGTAAAGTTTTCGCTTTCAATTTATTCATTCAATTCATTTAATTCATTGGAAGACGCCACCAAACTCATTCAATTCAGTTGTGCAAAAATGTCTCATTTGACGTTTTGAATGTAGCAATGCTGTCCTCTAATAGTGACCTTCGGCTTGAGATTTTAAAACAGAATTTTCTATAAGTTTTTCTATAAGTTTTTGAATGAGAAGCTCCAAATTTGTATGATATATGCTCAGGTATGAATTAATACTAATCAATCATAGAATTCATCAGAAAGCAATCCATTCCGGTGAACGTGCCCAATATTTTTTCAACCAGAAATCGTTTCTTTTTATGGAACTGTAATCAGTTAGTGCCTTCTTTAACTTTTTATTAAATCACTCTACTAAGTCTTTGAATAGTTCTTCAAAAATCTATATGCAATATACGTAAAAAACAATCAGTAACATTTATAACATTGGCAGTTTTTAATCAGAAATCGCTTCTATACCATAACTTTATTTCATGATACCTTGTTATTCAATAAATCTAGTACTAATTTTGGAAATGTTTCTAAAATCCCATTTTTGATTGTTGAACATTTCATGCTGAATGCCTTCAATGCGAACCTAGTTTGAAAGTTTTGTAACATTTTGAACATAACATTGCGAAATTAACATAACGAATTATGTTAAAATGCTAAAGCGACAATAATTGTTGTGAAAGCGTTCTCAAGTACTCGTAGAATTTATTAAGATGTTTGAAGATTTGATTATTTCATGAACTGATTAGGAAATCATTTCAAAAATGTTGTTCCTCTTGTAATGTTAGTGATTTCATTTCCTTTACATTGGCCATTGTTGTAATCCACGTAACTAATTGTCTCATCTGTTTCCGCATCCACATCCGCATCCGTTTCCACATCCGCATCCGTATCCTCATCCGCCTTGCTAATTGTGTGTACATTTTAGGTCCCAATAACGGTAAATATGCAACCCTAAGCAAACAATGCAAAACTTTGGAAGCCAATGACTTTTACTGAAAATCGTCGCCAGCCGCCGCCGTCGCCGCCGCCGCCTCCTCCGTACCGCCGACGACACAGGCCCAGGTGGCCCAGGCCCACGCCCACGCCCATGCCCAGCAGCAGCAACAGGCACAGCAGCAGCAGCAGCAACAACAATTGGGTCCACAGCCAATCTATTGCCATCATCCGCATCAGCATCCACACGCTCATCCCCATGCACATCCCCATTCCCACTCGGCGGCCGTCGCTGCCGCCGTGCAGCATCAGCATGCCATTTATCACCAGCAACAGGCTCAGGCTCAGGCCCAGGCACAGGCCCAGCAATATGGAACATATACGACGGCAGCGGCGGCACATCATGCCCAGCAGCATCATTTGCCGCCGCCGGGTCAGAGTCAGATTTATCAACAGATACCAGCGCATTTGGCGGGCCAGTTGGCACAGAATGGCAATCCGCATTCAATTTATCAGCCGCTGGTGGCGGTCAGTCAGGGTTCCATTTATGTGTCCAATTTGGCGACAATGCGACGTCAGAATAGCCAGGGTGGACCACAAATACCAGCGCATCATCATCAGCCGTCGTCGGTGCAGGCGCAACCGCCGCCAAATCCGCATCAGACAAATCCACATCCACATCCGCATCCGCATCCCCACCAGCAACAACAGCAGCAACAGCAACAACAACAACCGCCGCCGCCGTCACAGCAACAACAGCAACTGCATTCGCATCCCCATCAGCTCAAGTCACCACAGCAGCAGCAGCAACAACAGCAACAACACCAGCAACAGCTGCCGCCAGAGACTGAAGTGGTGCCAATCAGCACCAGCATGGATACGGGCATCTATGATCGCGATAAGCAGATCTACAAGTGCTCCACATTGCGGCAGGGCGGTAAATTTGATCCCAAATACAAGCCATCGATATTGAACTGCCCGCTGCCGGAGATACCCAAGGATGCGGAGCAACCGAAGGTGGAATCCATTTACCAGCAACAGCAGCAGCATCATCATCATCAGTCACAAAACTACTCCAAGTAAGTTGAAAGCCAAACTGATGCATCATCTCAATCCGTTACTTGCAGAACCTTGCAGCGGCCACCGATGAAGTTGCCGCCCCAAATGAAGGCCATACCGCCTCCACGGATTGGCACGCCCACCTCCCCACCGCCGCCGGTGGCACAGACACAGGCGCAGACCGCCCAGAATCTGAACGATGCGGCGCAGTTGCAATTGCAGCTGCAGTTGCAGAATGGCGGCGCCCAGAGCGATGATGCTGCACTGCCTCCGCCACCGCTGGAGGCACAAACGCATCTGGGCAACACTGTGGATGCCACGCCCCCCAAAGCACGCGCCCAAACGGTCAACGGCAAGGCGGCCAATGGCCTGGCAATGCACAACGGCGGCGTCCCAGGAGCCGGATCAGGACCAGGAACAGGAACAGGAGCAACTGCTGCAACAGCAGCAGCTGTTGCTGCTGGCGTCATCGACGACGACGATGATCTGCCGCCGCCGCCGCCGGCGATAACCGATGAGAGCAACTATGCGGTGACCGAGCTGTAAGAGCGAAAGAGACAGCCATAGCCAGAGGGAGAGGGAGAGCGAGAGAGAACCATTTAAGCATTTTTTAAGTATGTTCCTTGGTTCTTGATTATTGCATTTGGAATCCTACAAACTTTCCCAGGCAGTAGTAGAAAAAACAACAAATATAACTCGACTTGCGACTTTTGTATATATATAGAATATATATATATATATATATATATATATATATATATATATATATATATATACAAGCAAATACACACACACACATGCATACATATAAGCATGCAAATATCTACATAGTATGGACGCATTCTTTTTGATAATAGCCATTTTTATGATCGCAAAATTTTATGGTAACACTTTTTAGCTGAACAGTAAGAAAACAACAACAACAATTAATTATGGGACAACATATTTGTAATATATAGCGTTATATAGATATCTACATACATTTAGTAGAGTATATATGTATATATACAGTTGGTCAAGTAAATGTTTCGACATACAGAAATATCATATACATAAATACATATTCCCAGTGTTTTTTTCCTTAATTTAGTAATAGTTGCTTACGGTTCTTAGAACAAGCTCAAAAACATAAATTAATCAGATCCCTTACTTCTAACTCTTTTTTTTTTTTTAATAAAATCTTTGTGAAAACAATTACTTGACATACTGTATGTTCGTATGTAGTATTGGGAGTGCATGTAGGCCGAAACCAAGGTGGATTAATACATGGTGATGTATTCGCTCCCACTCGGGGCAAATCTGTCAAAATGAGACTGAGAGAGAGAGAGATAGATATATAGAAAATGCTTTCGTAATGACGTTTGTGCCCCGATAAAAGAGGGAACGTCAAACGAATACATCACCATGTATTAATCCACCTTGGCCGAAACTACTCCAAGAAATAATTTCGAACTATCGTATTTAGCTCAGACTTTCCCCTTGCCCACCCGAAAAAACAACGCATTTAAAAATAAATACACTAATATATATATATATATATACAGTGGAACTAGTAATTGTTTGGACAAAGAAAAAATTTTACACAAAAAATTACAAATTCTGGTTTGGATTTTCTTGTTCTTTAGAACAACTAAACGCTATTTTCAAGTGTCCGACTATAAGATATTCGCGACTTGATTTTAATGTTTTATCAATGAATTTCAAAGTTACTGCATACATTTAGGCGCTCAAGGTTTCCAGCCGTTATAACGAGTGTCTAAAACTTGAATATGTGAATTACCTAACATTGTAGCAACAATTACTTGAGATACTGTACATTTACATACATACATTCATAGATAAGCAAATGGAAGTCGATCAAGGGGACAACGAGGGTAGTATGAGCACTTTTTAGGCATTTGTCGAGTCAATTTTTTTATGAATCAAAAAAAAAAAAAAAACAAACGCACGGCAATTGGGAGAGAGAGAGAGTGGCAAAGAAAGAGAGGGAGAGAGAAAGTTGAGCCCAAGTGTGCATCTCAATACAGATGCAGGACTTGTTGGTATTTTGGGTTGTGCGCCAGGTGATAAATACATACATACATATGTATATGTATTACGCATATATGTACATATGTTGTATGTATGTATGCTCCGCCTGGCACCGTCACCGGTTAGAGTTCAGCTCTAACCTTGCGATTTTATTGTATTTAATCGTAAACGTAAGCTTAACAAGAAATGCATTTATTACAAATTAAATTAAAACGAAGAACTAAATTAATCTAAAATACAAGTACTTAGCACAATCAAGTGCATATACACATATACATATATATATATATATACAACAATATATATATGTATGTAGCTATACAACTAACTGTATATTTAAAATAGCAGTAGCTAAACAAAAAAAAAACAATCTATATATACATATATAAAAGACTCATACACAAAATGAACTTCCCGAAATGAAGAAATAATGAAACCCCAATCCCCTCATCCCAATCGAGTGGAGAGCGCAGAGAGTGTGTAAGCAGAATAGCAATATTAAAGAAATAAAAGAACTGCCCCCGCAATCGGCTGAGCCGAAGCGAACCCCAAACACCCGAAAGACCGAGAAGAAAACAAAATTAAACTACAAAGTTATAGTATATAATTAAACAAAAAAAATATATAATATATATATATATATATATGTATATGTATACTGGATATATACTGAATGCATGTATGGCCTGCGAATAAATGATAACTTCATGACACAGAGAGACAGAGAGAGAGAGAGAGAGAGATAATGGTCGAACAATGAAATACAAATAAAGAACAATTATCGATTTAACAATTATTTAAATTTAGCTAGCGGAGTTGTTAGTGGAATTTTAAAAGACCAGTGTGACCAGAGGCCAATCACTCACACACACACACACACCTACACACGGGCAGATTATAACAGTAAAGCTAAAGATTCAATAGTAGACCTACTACTGTACACTATATAGAGCACATCGGAATGATCAATTGTATATCTATATATACACACATACATGCATATACAAAATTGGAAACGAATTCGAAAACCGAAACCATTTCGAACAATATACTCGATAAAAAAAAAAGATAAACATAAATTTTTAAGTCATAATACATATGTATAGAAACTGTAAAGTAACTTCAATGGAAAACGACCTAATCAAGTTTTTTTATTCGCTTATATACAATTAAACCAAATTCATAATGTTATAAATTATTGATAGATAAGTGAAGAAAGTAAAAAGGGGCAGCATAGAGCATCAATTCCCTTTCTTCTTTTTTTTTGTCTGGTACTAGCAAATAGCCAAAGATTCTAAGCGATCTCCAACTAGGCCTTAAAAGCGTATGAGTTGAACTACTTACAGCATTGAGGTTAGGTATGGTGTGGAATGGAACAGAACAGAACAGAAACGTAACAAAATGAAATGGAATCACAACAGTATATGGAACGAAGCTAGTATATATATATATACACTTACATAAATACATACATATACATATACTATAACACATTAGCTCGTAAATATATTTCTGTGTTAAATGTTGTCATCGTACGCGTTGTAGTTATTAAAGGGAAAAAAATTAAAAAACAAAAAAACAACAACAATAAGTAAGAAATTAAATGAAAATCGAACGAAACTTTTAGGAGCTCAATAAAGTGCGAGACATGGTAAGATCAAGTTGTACAACATATATACTACTCATAGTGTATATGCATTAATACTTAGTTAAAGACAATGTAAAGAAATTAACAGCCGAGGTAAAAGCTTAGACAAAAACAAAAAAAAAAAAAACACACATAAAATAAACATACATAAAAAAATTGAAAAATTTCGAAATTCTTGTAAGAAACGAGATAACCGACTAAAGTATTCGGTTATTCGCTTTGCCAAGTTGCGTGTTGTAAAGATCGGATGGAAAGAAAATAAGAGTTCGGTTTGGGTTCTCTAGCGACTGTATGATTGTATGTATCGTTAATATTTTATGCGCAACACAGTAGAAACTACAACAACAAATGACAAAACACAACTAAAATGGCACAAAAACCCATCAAATTTCATTCAAGCAAAAAGCGGCAAACGTAAAATCGCTAAAAAAAAAACAAATAAAATGACAAATATTAATAAAAATAACATAAAATTATAAAATTCAATTACAGTGAGAGTGTTTTCATTACTTTTAGAGATGGGCATGGGAATAATTTAAATAAATAAAAACAACTCATTTTATTACCTTATAATCGATTAATATGGTTTTAGTTTTGAGACAGATTAAAAAAAACAAAAGCTATGTCGCGTGATTTGCATACTCTTTCTAAACTGGAAAAATATGATGAATATTTTATATTGTCATCTTTAGACAAGCAGAGACTGAAATAGTGAACACTCCCAAGGGAACCAAACATTCGTAAGTGGGACTACAAAGTGGTAAGTTGCGGACAAAGACCGAATGATAACTAAAGATTTGCTAAACACTCGGAGTCAAGAAACAGCTGATTAGATTTTTATCTGATTTCGGAGACGTTAACAAGCGTTTTGCATGCAAAAGATATCGCAAAAGTCTCGCAAACGAGTCTTTTATGAGCTATCATGTTCAAGTAACAAATGATTAATTTCCAACTAGTTGTCTAGCACAGAATTTCGTATTGAACATGAGCAGGACGGCAACATGCAAGTGTGTCTCTTTCGCTTTTAATGCAAATAGTATTATTTAAAACTAAGATATTAAAAACAATTATTAAATGTTATCATTGTGCACATTTTCAGCAGCATACTTTATTTCAACTTGTCGTATAATAAATATATTTATAAATTTATATTAATTTTTTATTATTTTTTATATATATACATAATTGTATATAAGTTTGCATTTATTTATGTGTTCTTTTCTTGTGGTTGTGTTTGATTTGTATAAGTATATTAATTAATTGTTTTGCTTTTCATTTTACTTAGCGTCTAAACAAAATTAAATTAGAATAGTGCAAATTATTGCTAGAGACAATTACGTTTCTCAATGATTCAGTTATTGGTACTTGCATAATAGTACATAATAATAATAATAATAATAATAGCGATAAAAGACGGGACATTGGAATATGTTCTTTGTTTTCTAAATATATAATGAAATTATAAAACTTTGAGAACAACAACATCAACAACAATGCAGCACAAAAACAATAATAATTATATAAAAAAAAATAGAAGGCAATTATAAGTATATAAAAAGATAATACAATATATTGATTAAGAATATATAAAAGCAAACGTGCAATATTTCGCCAGTACATTCGATTGTCAATCCTTTCAAGGACTTACATCGTTGATCCTGCTTTCATCTAAGATTTTTCTTTGGAATTACAGAATTGCATTTGGAGTTTTTATCATATTGTTGTTTAGTTTCTTGGTTATTTAATCATACTTAAGTTTTTATCGCTTTGTTTTGGTTGGGTAAAGACAAGGGGTCAGAAAGGGAGACGTGTTTTTCTTTTTTTTCTATTCCTTTTTTTTTCTAAGCAGCCTGTCGTTGTCCTTAACAAGCAATCGTCTTGTGCGTCGTTTAGTTATTGTTTATTGCACTATTGACCGCCACCAGTTCCGGCACCGAGGAGGATCCAGCGCTGCTCTGGCTAATGGTGCGCGCATGATCCACATGGTTGCCCATCGCAGCGGCTGTTGTTGTTGTCGTCGTTGTTGTTGCCGCTGCGACAGCAGTTGCCGTTGTTGCCAACGTTGGTGGTGCTTCCGACGCAGCTGTTGGTGATGATGCTTCAGTTGGCTCGCCAGTCACAGGCTCCACTGTGGGAAAGACAGGCGGAGTAGCGTTCGATACCACAGGTGTCTGTATCATAGGCGTTGGCGGCGAACGATTGGCGGGCAACTGATGAGCTGTTTCTCCCGTCATTTGCATGTGATATCTGAAGTAGGAGAAGCGTCTAATCAGTGAGCTCGAAAGCAAGCGAGAGAGAGTATTGTGAATTTACTTGTAAATGTTCTCGGTACTCTCGACAACGCCTTGGGTTAAATTGAGACTGCGTCCCTTGATCCCCGACTCCTTAACGGGCGGTGACCACCAGTTGAAGACGCGTCCCACAACTGGCACATGTCGCAGTATGCCCTCCTGCCAGAGCTTCTCCTCCGACTCGCGCTGCAAGTCCGCCGTGGCCGCCTCGATACCCTGCAAAAAGCAATTCAAATAGACAGTTAGCAAGAGTCACAAAATGATAAAGCAGCGCCTTTGCTGTGTATGGTTGTTGTAGACGAAGAGGATGGTGACATTGTGTTGCCCGTCTGCAAAAGATAACTGTTTAAGTTTAAGCTTTATATCAGGGATTAAAGCCCTAACCTAAACCGTAACTTTTAACCGGTAAAACCCGATTACAATTTAAAACCGTAACTTAATGCGTAACCAAAAAAAAAATTTTTCATTTGACCGAAACCTTAAAACTGAAATAACTGTTTAGGAACCGTTTCATTTATACATTAAAAAAAATTAGTTCTCATTTTTAACTTTGATTTTAACATTCTTATGTTTAATTTTAAGTTTGTATTTGTGATATTCATGATCGAATTTTCATAACACTGAATAAGCGCATATAAAATGAATGTGTTAAATGAACTAACTAAACTACATCAAAATGAAGAATATGTGAAATGTATTTGTGAATGAAACATTAAGAAAGTAAATATACCCCTTACTTTTAAAAAATAAGTAAAAGGGGATATTGTATTCGTTGCTATGTATGTAAAGTATATATATTCTTGATCAGCATCAACAGCCGAGTCGATATAGCCATGTCCGTCTGTGTGAGGGCCTAGATCTCAGAGAGATAAGAACTAGAGCAACCAAATTTGGCACACAGACTTCTATAAATCCCACGCAGGTCAAGTTTGTTTAAAATTTTTGCAACGCCCCTTTTCGCCTCCATAAATCGCAAAAACACACCACACGCACAGTTTTCAAGGTATTGGGAATTTTTTACTAATTATCGTTAACTACTATTATTACCTATCATCCTACTAAATCGTAACAAGAGCGGACAAATAGAAAGGTGGTAATGGCTAATTAAAGTTTTTAAAGAATATAAGTGCTTAAAAGCATGCAATAAAAAATATTTTAAAATTCATTAAAATAAGTAACGGGTATCCTATAGTCGGTAGCTTGACTATAGCCTTTCCCACTTGTTCCTTTTTAATTATTATTATTATATTTTAATATTATTATATTTTTGGAAACAATTTTTTTTTTATTTAACTGAAATTGTACCGGTATTTCAAAACCGAATCATACAAAACCCGGTTAACCGATAACCCAAATGCGAACTTAACCGAAACTGATATTCGTTTTAATCCCTGCTTTATGCAATGTTGTCTCACCTTCTTCACAATCTCAGACATGGTGTCCAGGACGCGTGAGTTCTCCTGCACGCTTTTGCCAACGGTGACAACCAAATCGAGCAGCTCCTCCACCTCCGTCTCGTGGGTGACCATTCCAAAGCGCACACAGATTAGGCCATCGGTGCCCTCGCCCAGCGAGAAGGCATTGTCCGTTGACTTAAGAGCCTCGACCAGATCAATGTTGAGCTTGTTCAGCTCGGTTTTGGCCTGATCCGTTAGCAGTGACTCCCAGCCTTCGGGCACAAATCGAACACCGCCCATTCCGGCCCATTCTGGCAGTGGCACCAGCCTAAGCACCTCGCTGCGATCCACCAAATGCATAAAGCGCGCCTTGTGCTTGATTGTCGCACGTAGAATATCCACATGCGCCTCCAAGCTCTGTGCAAAGCTCTCCAGATTCTCCGAGCTGGGCGGCTGCTCACCCAATCCGAGCTCCAAGGGGCAATACCGAATGCAACTGCCATGCGTTGGATGCTCAATCACCTCAAAGTCAAACTAAAAATTATAAATTAAAAATGAATAAGAAATGGAAATGGGAATTCGGAATTTTAAATTGGGTCACTCACATTGGGACAATCCCGCTGTAGAATCTGTCCGAGCCAAGAATTGAGGCGATCAAAGTACGAGGCATTGTTAACTTTCTCCAATGGCTTGAGGCCAGTTTCTGCAGCTGGCTCTCCCGCTCCTGAACTTATTGGAACGGTTGTGCTGCCATCAAACTGATAAACCACCACGGGAGCAGCTGCATCGAACAAGGCATTCACATCAAAGGCGCTGTTAATAATATCTGACAGGGCGGCGCCCGTTTGAGCTCCCGGCGTATGACTCTACATGATCAAAGAAGAAACAGAAATGAGAGTCGGATTAGATCAAGTAACCAAACATTTTTTAGGAAATAACAAAATGGAGAATGGGCTTATGCTAAGTAATCAAGGATGGTTCAGGAAACAAAAAAAATAAAGCTGAGATTATTTAAAATAAAGAATAATTTTGTAAGAATACAAATTTTAATGAAGAAGAAAAAGATTTAAAACACAAAAATTAGAAAAAAATCTAGTTAATTTAATTTAGAAAATCGCGCGTTGTTGAAAAAAAAAAACTCGGAACAAGCCTAAATATTTCGAAAACGCTGCCTTGAAAGAAATTCAAAGTGCGATTTTCGTATTGAGTCAATGAGATTAAATCCACAGTGTCTTTTTTTATTCATGGATCTGCACAATTTAAGTTCAAATCGGATTCCTATATTATGTAATACAGGGCTCTGTAAGGATATTAAATCTTCGGCTTGCCAAAGAAAGACTTTTTATATATTTTTTTCAGGGACTGTAATCATTATAAGTGATATTAAAAAAATTTTGAAATAATAATAATATTCAAGTTTTATAGATTTGTTCACAAAATAATTATAAATTTTAAGTAATACTTTATTTCTCAACCAACAATCATTGTTTTTGAGCAAAAAATAAAACTTATGGAAATTTCATTATTTCATGATTTTTATTTTTTGCTCAAAATAAAACTCAAGTTGTAGTTTCGACTTTTTCTTATGGAATAAAGGCAAGAATTATACATATTCCTAGTCAATTAGCCGAAACAAACCATTATAATAATCCCTTTAAAAAATAAAATTTCTTGTGTTGAGCATCAAATTAGGCCTTGTCGAAATTACAATTTGAGTTTTACTTTAAGCAAAAAAATAAAACTCATGAAATTATTGGTTGAGAAGTAAAGTATAACTTGAAATTAATCATTATTTTGTGAACAAATCTATAAAACTTGAAAAAATTTTAATAATGGTGAAAATGCATAAATGAGCTATAAATATTCGTATTTTTCTCGGTGTCTTAAAATTATTATAAGTGAATAATTTTTTGATTACAAAAAAAAAAAAACAAATAATTATTATTTACAGTCCCTGACTTTTTTTAAGCTAAATTTAAAATTTCTAATCACATTTTGTCCTTATTTTGGTTTCCTAATTTGATTATTAAAGTTCCTAATTATTTTCTTTTTTTTGCAAATTTTGCTGTAACATGGGAAATCTCTAAAAGGATTCAGAGGAATGTCAAGGTAGATGCAAATGGGAAGAAGTTACATTACCAGCACCCGAATCCCCTCGCACTTGGAGGCGATCTCAAAGAGAATACTGCATGTTTGGAATGCAACGTGGAGACGCTCGGCAATTGATTTTTTGCCAAGTGCCTGGAGGCTGGTCCACAGCGAAAGAGCGTTCAGTCGCCTGGAGAGGATTGGATCCGATTCGAAGGCACTTAGTGCGCTATTTTGAAGCGTTCGATGGAGCAGTACAATCGGCAGACTGGGCACGCCCAGCCAGCTGCCCAAATTGAGAGCCATCGAGTGGAGGAAGTCGTGCACGTTGCCCGGATTCTGGGCGCAGACGAGGGCGGCCAAGCCATGACCGCTGGCATGAAGCCACATATTGTGGGCCTTGCAGACATCACGCAAACGTTGCAGATTGTCCACGTAGCCGCAGAGGGAGGCGCCAATGTCGGCGACAACCAGCAGGGGGGTGCGACTGGCGGCCAGATCGAGTTGGACCTGCTTTTGGAGCTGCGTTAGATCCATGGTGCCGTACTTGTTGTCCTCCGGAATGACCTTGATGGCATCCAGTGAGATGCCCAACTGACGGCAAGCGTACTGCAATCGCACCGGCGTCGTGTTCTCCGAGATGTAGAAACAAGGCTGAGCGAGTGCCGGAATGCCACCCTCCAGATAACCGGGACAACGGGCGACAATTGCCAGGCGAACGGTCCGCAGGACGGCATCGGCATTATCCGCATGGAAGCTGCTTGCGGCGTTGGGGAAATGAAAGAGCGTGCCCAGCCAGCGTGTGGCGTCGCCCGAGATGCTGTTCGTCACACGCAACAGATGCTGTCGGTCCAGGTGCGACAGGTAGGCGACAATGCTGTGCGAGATGAGCGCCAAATGGGAGACATCATCGAGTGCGGGCAGCGGAAACTCGGGATCATCATCGCTGTCCGAGTAGGCCACCAACTGCTCCAGCGATTTCAATATATCCGACGGCACACGATGCTCCTGACGCAGCTGTGTCGACAGCAGCACAACATCCGCTGCGGCTGTTCGTTCCCGATCCTGACCCGACGATCCTGGCTGCTGATTCTCTCCATCAATGCTGCTGTCGCCGGTTTCAGTGTTCACTTTGCTTGGTGATCCCGGCACGGCTTTCACATTCTCCAGGCGTTGCAGCACCTGAGAGGAGCGCAGTTCCAGCTCCGCCAAACCGGAGCGTATCTAAAGTTCGTAAACAAACAAGAGCATGCATGATTAATGATAACACCAACAACAACAACAGCAACTATAATAAAAAAACAACAAAAACAATTGCCCGCTTATTTGCTGCAATATAAGTATGTGTGTGTGTGTGTGTGTGTGTGTGTGTAAAAGCAACAACAACACGTTGACGTGTCTTCGTCGTCGTCATCAAATGCCAACAACTTACGCTGGATGCGGCAATTTCAGCCACGGCTGGTGTTGTTGTTGTTGTTGCTGCTATCGTTGCTGCTGCTGCTGCTACTGTTGTTGTTGTTGCTGCTGTTGCCGTATTTGTATTTATTGTTGACGGCGAATGCTGGGCTTCGGCAGAGCTTAGCTCGTCATTAACTCCAGCCGCAGACATATTTAGTTGTTAGCTTTTGCAAAATTGTCGCTGTCTTTGATTCTAGTTTCTAGTTTTTAGTTTCTTGCTTGTTTTTCTGTTATTCTTTCTAGCTGATGTGGAGTTAGTTCCTACTATCGAATAGAATTGTGTCGTTTCGTTCTGAAAAAGTTCAAATGAACGGGTCATTACGATGAGCTAATGATCTAATTAGTGATGTTAACGTAAGTGGAAATATCGATGACGATGTTCATCGAAGTTTTAAAACTGAAACATCGATGTTGGTTGATACATTGGGTCGAAACTTCGACGCATCGATGTATGTCTAATGTTTTGAAGAAAAATCGAATTTTTCAGTTTTAAAAAGCTCATTTTCTCTTAAAAACGTATGCTGTCATAGCAGTTTTAAAGTTTCAAACAGTTTTTATCTTAAAAGTATAAACATAAACAATAAGAAGGCTTTTTAATGACAACTTTGAAAACACATATGTAAGCCTCCTTGTAGTTGTAGTATATCTGAACAATTTAAGCAAATTTACTCTCTTAGGCATTGCAAACCCTGCTTAAATTACTATAAACTAACTGTCAGAGCGGCGAAAAGAGCGTATTGAAAGCGCGGCTCCGATGTTTTGCAAAACATCGATGCGTCTCTTAACATCGGAAAACATCGGTGAAAAACATCGATGGTCGATGTTTTTTTACATCGCTAGAACCCATTCAGTCAATCACGAACTAATCGTTCACATTGCAGTTGGTCAGTTTAAAATTTCTAAGAGAAATAAATACAATTGGAATACATATTGTAATTTCTTCTTTGTTTCAAAACTTTCTCGTAACGTTTATTAACGATAATTACATGAAATTAAATTATACAAAAATGTTTTCATCTTTCAGCCTTTATATATTATATATTATTATTAAGTCGAACAAAAGTAGTGTAAAAGTAGTGGAAGAACAAAAGTTTTTGTTTTTTTTACAAAATAGCTTTGTTTTTTTTAATAATATTTATTGTGTTCGCTCGATGTTTGTGGCAAACATCTGTATCTTTTGAACTAGGTTAGATATCGGGTTGAAACTTGAACTATATGTTCTCAATACTTCAAAGCATTTTTGTAAAGAAAAATTAGAGTGGGAGTGGCACTAAAAGGGGCGTATTCTAACGGTCAAATGCAAATTATTGCCAATTTTTGTAATTTTATTTATAAAATTTTGGTTTTTAATTTAGGAAAAAATTTTAAAACTAAAATTTTAATTATATAATATATTTTTTCAATTTAAAAAAATTTTATTTTTCTTGAAAAAATGTTAGGTGAAACCAAATATATTTTTTGCACTCACTTAGGTGTTTAAAATTACCAAAACATACTTTTAAGGGCGCTTCAGACGAGCACTTTTTCACCGACACTTTTTGTGAAAAAACCACTTTTTCTTGTCCGTATCGCTCAATAGAACGTGTTCTATATCCATCGGTGAGCGTCGGGTTCTCACTGACGCTTTGAAATTTTGTGGGGTTCCCCGACACGGACAGCCTTTTTACAAAAAGTGTATGTAGAAGTGCTCGTCTGAACCGAGCATTAAAGTTTATTAATAAAAATCGGAAGCTCGAAAGTGATTTTAGACCTATGGTTTCTTGGGCAAATCTTCTTAGAATTCACCGTAGATTACGATTTTGATACCAGCATTGGGTCCCACCTAATGTCCATACATGGACTGATGATGGACATGGAGTAATAATACATTTATCTACATCGGATGATGACTCCTCCTTCTCCTTCTTCTCATCATCATCGATCATTTTCCAAGAATCGCAAGATCGCTTATTGAATTTTCGCGCTGCTACAAGCTCGCTCGGTCTTAGACTCGACTTTTATTTCTATCACCTTGTACGTAAGTTGGGGATGACAAGTCTAGAATGCTTATATATTTAATTTTTAATTGTAAAAATTTTAAAATTGTCATGGACGCGTTGTCATTGTCACGTTGCGTCCCTTTATTATAACGGTAAAAAAGTCATGTGGCAGTTTTGGCTAAGCCTCCACGAAAAACTCAAATCCTATTATCTCAATTAAAAAACCGTGACTTAAAAATGGAACTTTCTCAATTTTGAAGCTAGAATTTTGAAAATTTCACTCGAGTTTTTGTTGAATTTTTCTTGCATTTATAAGATTTCTTTAAAATGTGTTACTAAACTAAACTAAACTAAACACCACGCGAAGAGTCTCATGCACCAAAGCAATGTTAAAATTAACTTCATTGACTTAGAACATTTTTATTTTGCCGGTTCTTTGAATTTGTAACTATAAATTTTTAATGGATTTTATGAAAATAACTAATTTCATTAGAGAATTTGAATATTCCATCGATATTTTATGAGAGAGAGAGAGAGAGTCTGGATTCTGCTCTGCTGGTCACACAGCATTCAAATAGTCACTAAATGCGATCGATATTATTATCGATGTATGTACACACACAAGTTGGCAGCACCACCAGCACAATATAACTGAGCGCGCGATTTTTTGAAAAGAAAGAAAAAAAAAATGATGTGTTGATGAATGTTGCTACATTTGCGTTTACGACCCAAATTCCATTCGAGAGCTCAACGACAGCTACTAATGCGAATTTGCAGTTTGGCATTAGTGGCGACATGTGTGTTGCCTTCGCACAAAACACTAAATAAAATGCAACTTTTGCGAAACTCGTGCGACATATGCGACTGGATTATGCGACATGGACATGGACATGGGACACGGGACATGGGACATGAAATGGCAGATTCTCATGATACGTGTACGTGTGTGTGCTCTGGCTTGTAACTCACCGTTTCCACATATTTAGTTAAAGGGCCTGATACGTTTGTGGGAATGTGTGTAACAGATAATACGAATTCAGAAACTACGATTTTATTTTTACGAAATAAATTAAAAAAATTAAAAATAAAAATGACAAGAAAGGAACTTAAATATAACTTATAAAAATTAATCAAAGAAAAAATAAATTTTACAAAAAAAATTAGGAATCTAATAAAATAGGGAATATCAAATATTAATATTGTAAAAAATTAAATAATGTACTTCTATATAATAAAGGGTAAAAAAAACATTGTGTTTTTTTTGCTGGTTTCATTTTTGGAGTGTTTTTGGAACTTTACCAAAATAACCGAAAACAACTCAAGATTATTAAAGAAAACTTTTAATTCTGACTTTTTCAACATTTGCCTTCCCATTTTTTCGGATTTTAACTTTTAACTGATTTTAGTTTAAATTTTCGAAATAACACACTTTTTATTTATAATTTTTTTGAGTTTTTTTTCTTTCAGAGTTAATAATCAGTCTATTTTTTATGTATTATTTTTTAATTGAATAATGAAAAAAATTAGTTTTTGTGTATGTTTGTATATTTAATATTATTTGCTTTGATTGATTTTTTGATTACTGGGTATCCAATAGCCGAGTACACTCGACTGTAGCGCACTTTCTTGTTTATTTTGCATATGTATTCAATGGATGTGTGTGTGAGTGTGAGTGTGTGCCTGTAGCTTTTCACTTTATTCATGCATAAACTTGCTGAGAAAGTTGCGCGCTTGCTGTAAAACTGCAAACTGCAAACTGGCTGCCTGCTAAAAGTTGCCGTGGTATTGGGATTTGCAGATCCCATTTGTTGTTTTTGCTACTGTTGTTGTTGTTGAAGCTGCCTCCACGCCCACGACACATGCAAATAACATATCGATGCTGCTTTTTCAAATAGAGCGACCCCCCTTTGCCTTGAGGCAAAGTCCCCCCAACAATCCACCGAGCGAAAAAATCGAGAATTTCGTCGAAATTGAGATTACTAAAGTTAAGGATCGCTATCAAATCTCAAGTACGATTTTTGATTTTCCCAAAAATCCTTGTACTTTTAATTTTGAGCGCAAAAAAAAAGCAAATAATGATTACTTGTCAGTTCTATTTTTTTGCTCCAGATTAATCATTATTATCATTATCATTGAAGAAAATACTTAAAAATCTTTAAATAATCATTACTATGTAATTTTTATAATATATGTTGAATATGTTATTTTTCTTTTTGTTACATAAATAAAGAGTAAAAGGAAGTCAAGACTGAGCTCATAAATAAAATTAAAATATTCTGTAAAATACTTAGTCTAAATTTCTCAATCTGCTACTCATAGAAAACAAGTAGTAACCATTTGGGAATTATAAATACAAATTTGAAAGTTCTTGTTCTAGAGCTTTACTTGATTTAAGTTGTTTTGTTTTTCAAGATTATTGGCTCTTGGTTAAAGACTTTTCAGTAATTCGTTTATTGATCGAGTTTGTGTTTAAAAAATCACAAATACTTAATTCGAGGTAATTCGAACTAAATTTTATTAATTTATTTATTTAAGAAGCAAACGCTATGCTGCCACAAATTAAATTACAGATATGTACATACAAGATGCCTTCATTTCTCTCAGTGTCTTACTTCGATCGCCGAGGCGGCTGCATTGGTTTTTCCTTGTGGCTTTGGCGTCTGTTGTGCCGGGGATTTGCACCGGAGCCGCCGGAACGTGCCGATGCACATGCATCAATTTGCTCTGGCAGCCACAAGCCCCAAACACCGACCTAAACACCCTTCACCCACCTACGCCCTCCTTCCTGCCTCCTCGCCACAACCGACCCCTTATGCCCTCGACCCCTTTTCCAATGCCCTTTAAAGCTGCCGCCCATGAACTCGTCCTGGTTTACCAGTGTGTGTGTGTGTGTGTGTGTGTGTGTAGAAGAAGCTGCTGCATAAGTTCGTTAATCATTAGTCTCTAATGCGGGTCATAGGCGTGGCACACACACACACTCACACTCACACTCACACTCACACACACACACACACACACACACACACACACGTCACATAAACACACTCTCACATACACACAGTACATAAATTAAACAATTTCGCTTGATTAAAACAGCCGCAACATTTAAATACACACACAAAAACACATACATACCTACATACATAAATATATTGTACATACATTAGTAATATAAATTATGAGCACAAAATTAATGCTCTTTGTCGTTGTTGTTTTTGTTCTTTTTGGCGCCACAATTCATATAAAATTTGTTTTTGCTGCGCAAATAATTGCAACCAACAATTGTTGGCCAAAATACTAAGGGTAATAAGGAGGCGAAGAGGGATTGAAAATGGTCAGTTCGTCACGTTTTTAGTTGTTTCAGTAGCTAACAAAATAAAAAAAAAAAAACAAAAAAGTAATAATAAAACAAGTGGGAAAGGCTATAGTCGAGCGCATGACTCTAGGATACCCGTTACTTATTTTAATGAATTTTTTTAATATTTTTTATTGCATGCTTTTGGGCACTTATATTTTTTAAAAACTTTAATTAGCCATTACCACCTTTCTATTTGTCCGCTCTTGTTACGATTTAGTAGGATGGTAGGTAATAATAGTAGTTAACGATAATTAGTAAAAAATTCCACATTTCGGCAAAAATTTTCAACAAACTTGACCTGCGTGGAGCTTATAGAAATCTGTGTGCCAAATTTGGTTGCTCTAGCTCTTATAGTTTTTGAGATCTAGGCCCTCATACGGACGGACAGACAGACATGGCTACATCGACTCGGCTGTTGATGCTGATCAAGAATATATACACTTTATAGGGTCGGAGATGCTTCCTTCTCCCTGTTACATACATTGCAACGAATACAATATCCCCTTTTACTTATTTTTATAAGTGAGGGGTATAATCAGAAGAAGAAAGAAAATGTTTTTGTTGCGCTCTTCGCTGGCTGATTATATAAATTGCGTATACGCAGCGTTGCATCTAATAATTTCTGCAAGCACACACACACACACTCACAGAAAGTAATGGAGGAAGTACACACACACGCACACACACACACACATACACATACACATGCACACATACATTCAGCTCTAGCTGAAACATCTATGCCAAGGTGCAAAGCAAAAAAGGCTCAAGGCCGCAAATACAGCAGCACTTCAATTTACACACACACACACAGATACATGCGTGTAAGCCGAAAGTGCGTGTGTGTATGTGTGTTACTGAGGCTTACGAGTGTGCGTGTGTGAGCGACTGAGGTGCAAAGTAGTTGCCACTTAAGAGGCACACAGAAACAAACACACAAAAAAAAAAACAAGTACGAGAGGCTTTAGTCGAATTAACTCGACTGTGAGAGACCCTGTACTTATTCTGCAAAGAAATATGGTAAAACTGAACAGAAAAATAATAATATATATACCATGAACTCAAACCAGTAGGAAAGACTGCCACTAAGCACACTCGACTATGAGAGACCCTGTAAACCAAAAAAAAAAAAAAACAAATGAAAAATTAAAATGAAAATATTGCTATACATATGTGCTCTTAATGTAATGGGAAACGAAACAATCAAGCCAACTCGACTTCGTGGGACCCAGTAGTTATTCTGCACGAATAGCAAATTAAAAATTTATAATAAAATCAAATATTATATTACAAATATTATTTTAAAGCATAAGGAAAGACTACAATCGAACAGTCCTGACTGTACTTATTCTGTAAAAATAATTAAAAATTGTAATAATTTGTACGGCGTTTAACGACAAACTTAATAGACCCCGTTAACATTTGAAGTACAGGGTCTAAAAAAGAAACTTCAAACAGCCTTTGAAGAGCCTCTGCCCGCTGAATAAGCACCGTGATGAAGGGGAAGGGAGGGGAAGGGGAAGAGGCTGCAGACAGTCAGTAAAAACAGTTAAAGTGCGCAAGCAGAGAAAGAAGCTGCAGGAGGCTGAAGGGGGCGGGGGAAGGACACTGAGATTGGATTTTTTGTGTTTTTGGTATATCTCTTCTTTTTCTTTTCTTTTTGCTTACGCTTCGATTGGCAGATCTGTAAATTGACATTTTATAAATGCCAATATATGTTCATGCATGCATGCATACATACATATACATATGTATATATACAATACAGTTGGTCAAGTAACTGTTGGTTCTCAGAGTAAGTTAAAATTAAAAAAATATACGATTATTTTTTAGTAAATCAGATAATTGATATATGTATAGTATACTATGTGTATGCATATGTACATACACACACAGTCGAACTTCCCTAACTCGAACTTCTTTAACTAGAATTTTCTCGAACTCTAACAAAATCGAGTGGCAATAGCGTTTTCTAAGCAAATTTCATACACTTGCTTCTGTAAGTCGAATTTTTCTGTTTTGTTCTACTGTTACTGTTTTTTGTGTTAGCGACTCGTTTGGGTATATTAAATTGATGTACATTAACATATAATGATGCAATATGATGGTGAAAAAGACACAGTTTACAAGAGATGATCACTATAAAGCCTTAAACAACCTAAAAGTCCTTTTTTTTTTTTAGAAAATAACATAAAAAAAATAATTATTAGACTCTAATTTTAAATTTTTTAAGTTCTGCCTAGCTTGAAGAATAAGAGAAAGTTTAAAAGTTAAAGTAAAAGTAAGTAATTTGAATTTTTGTAACTAATTTCTGATTATTTAGTTTTGTTTAACTTTAACGTGAAAAATGTAATAGCTCGCAATTTGAACGTATGAGTTTGTAGTCATTAGTTTCTGACTTATTATTTTGTAAGTAAGATTGTAAGCTCTACAAGACTTAAAAATAAAAATAAAACCAATTAAAAAGTTCACAATTTAACAGGAATGAATTTGTAGTTCTTTTAAAAGACAGAAAAAAAGCAAAATTCCCTAACTCGAAGTTTCTCTAGTTCGAACTTTTTCCTTGGATAATGGTGATTCGAATTAGGGAAGCTCGACTGTAGATGTAAGGCACATCTCTAATGTCACCTGCCTGTCGCGTGGCAACACTGTTTGTTCAGCTGAAAAGTAGGCAATGGATTTCATTTAATTGGCAGTCGGAGCCTGCAAATTGATCGTATGCAAAAAGAATCATACATATGGATGTATGTACAATACATACATATATATATGTATTTAAATAAACATAAATGCTGTCAGTTGAGTGGGCTGCAATGCGGTTGGAAGGTGTCGGGAGGGGTAGGGTTTTGGTTAGTATCCAAGTGCACAATGTGAAGCAGCAGGAAAAAACAAACCATTTGTCAGGCGTACAACACACACACACACACACACACACACATGCATAAATTGACAAAATATAAATGTGTCTGTGAGTGAGTATGGCATAAAAAGCCAAGCACACACACACACACACACATACATATACACTTGCATAAAGCGGGAGGCAGGCATCAATAACAAGCAAACAACAAGGACAAGAACAAGAACAACAATAAACAAAAACAAGAACAACTGTTAGATCGCAAAGCAAAGTGACGCAGTAGCCAAAAGTCTGAAGGCAAAACCAAAACCAAAAGGCAATGTAAAAAGTACACAAATAAGCAAAAACTGCAGGCGGCAAAATGAAAATAGACACACATATGTATGTACATATATACATATATATATATATATGTATATGTATATATACGCACACACAAATGCATAGACCAAACTCTACTATTAACGAGGTGTACTTTAAAATTGAGTTGAAGTTTTTTAATCTGCAGGCTATCATTTTTTGTTCATTTTTCAAATCATTAGTTCAAATTTATAGTTGATAGTATGCAATTCATAATTAATTATTGTTTCAATTAAAACGTTTGTTTTTATTGACATTAAACTGCCCGCCATGTTTTCAAAGATGCCGATTGATCGCAGCCGTAATCGATAAACAGCTGATTTAATTTATATCGATATTGGGCATGCGCAAGTCACTCACGTACTGCTGATTGATCATCGATGAATATTTATTTATTCTGCACATTGGTGGTGTGTACACACTGACTAGCAGATTTTGGCGCGATTTTATAAGAAAGATAGAATGTTCGTTAAATAAATGATTGTAATATTAAAAGCAATTGCATATAAACCAATGTGATTATGCAGGGAGCTAAGCGTGTGCTGTCGCCCAGCAAGGCGGACAATGTGCCCGCCTCGTGCAAGAAATACAAAACACAGTCAGATTTGCCGGTCGATCAGGAGAATTATGAATTTCTGTTGGAGGACGACGATGATTTCGATTTGAGTGCACTGGATGCCGCTGTGACGGCGCACCGCCTTGATCTTAGCAGCTGGCAACGTTGTGTGGTGCGCACCGTGGAACGATTGTCCAAAACTCACGATCTGGTGCTGCAGCTGAGCAGCCACAAGGACATGGATGCGGGACATGGCGGGGAATCTGATGCAGCGACGGCGGCGTCGTCGGCGACGTCGGCAGTCTGTCATCTGCAGACACCGTGGAATCATACGCCCATTCAGCCGGGTGATCTTGTGTCAGTCCAAGCCACTTGGCAGCCTTCGCTCTCCGCCTACGTGATCAACAAGGAGTCCGGCTATTGCGTAATCCATCCGGATTTGCTGATATCCAGCACGACGGTGACGGGATCACTTTTCTGCCGTCGTAAGGCGGTGCTGCAGGATCGTTTTCGCGGCGTTGACGCCACCAATGCTGTGGTGAGTCCGTGGAATTGCACGTAATCTTCGATTTGAATAGTTAACGTTACTTGCAGATGATCATTGGCACGCTGGTCCACGAGCTGCTGCAGACGGTGCTGGCGCAGCGTCTGCGCAGTCAGGAACAAGTGGTGGAGGCACTGCAGCAAATGCTGCACAGCGCTTCCCTCGCCCAGATGCTCTATGGCGGCCAACTCAGCCGTGCCGAGATTGAGCTGCAGCTGCACAAGTTTGTCGATCCCATTGTCGCCTTTGTGGCCCAATATATTGAAGGTGTCCTGCCATCGATGATGCCCGCAGAGATGTACAAGGGGCGCATTGAGCAGATCCATGACATTGAGGAAAATCTGTGGGTGCCACAGCTGGGACTCAAGGGCAAGGTGGATGTCTCGGTGCGGGTGCGCAACCAGAAGCAGCCCATTCCGTTGGAGCTGAAAACTGGACGCGCCAGCTTCTCCATGGAGCACAAGGGCCAGCTGCTGTTGTACCAGCTGATGCACTCGGCTCTGGGCCAGGAGACGCGCAACGGGCTGTTGCTCTACCTGCGCGAGGGCATCGTGCGTGAGGTGCGCGATGGGCGCAACGAGCAAAGGGATCTCGTCCTGCTTCGCAACGATCTGGCGCACTTTTTGACCCGGAATGTTCAGCTCCCTGTGTCTGGCGAGTCATTGGCTATGCCGGAGCAGCCGGACAAGCTTCTGCAGCCGTTTGAGCTGCCCGAACCCATATCGCATCATAGTGCCTGTGGCAACTGTGCTTATGCCACGCTCTGCTCCAGCTTTGCCAGCACTGATGCCCACCTGGAGCTGAGCAGCTCGCATCCGTTGCGTCGTCTAATGCCGCAGGTCTTGGAGCACCTCGGCAAGGCGGACCATGAGTACGTGCTGCACTGGTGTGGCCTCTTGGCGCTGGAGGATCAACAGTCACGCCAGTCGCCCCACCAGCGCACACTCTGGACTGAGACGCCCGCAAGGCGGCAGCGGCAAGGACGCGCCATCTGTGAGCTCCAGCTGCCCGCCGACCACAAGACGAGCTGCCAGAATGGACGCTACGAGCACAAGTTGCAGTTGTCGCCAGACGCGGACAAAGAACTCAACTTGACCCTTAGCGGAGTAAGTGCTCGAATGTTGCCTCACCATGTGTCAGATGTTTATATTATCCTCATTTGCAGTTTGAGCTGGGCGAGTATGTGACCATTAGCTGCGGCTCCAGATTGGCCATTGCCGCCGGCTATATAAGAGCCTTGGAGGCACGCAGCCTGTGCGTGCAGCTGGAGCGTGATCTTGGCCAGCGTTACGCGCGGGAAACATTCATTGTGGACAAGCATGAATCGCAGAGTTTTGCCAGCTTCAATTATACTAATCTCGGCCTGCTGCTGGAGGCGAGTGAACGGGCAGCCCAACTGCGCTCCATTGTGGTGGCCAGAACGCCGCCCAAGCAGCACAAGGTGCTGCCACGTGTGGTTGGCAGCAAGGGCGGACCGATGCTGCGTTCACTCAACAAGGTGCAACAGGCGGCGGCATTGCGTGCACTTACCACGAGCACCCATCTGCTGATCAAGGGATTGCCCGGCACGGGCAAGACGCAGACACTGGTGGCAATTGTGCGTCTGCTGCATTTGCTGGAGCGCAGTGTCCTTATCACGGCCCAAACCCATTCGGCCGTTGATAATCTGCTGTTGCGTCTGCTGCCACATAATCTGCCACTGCTGCGACTCGGCAGCAGTGCCAGAATCCATGCCCAGCTGCAGGAGATCAGCGAGGCAAGCCTGACGGCCAACTGTGCGACTGTGGAACAGTTGACGGAGGCGTTGCAGAAGCCCAGCATTGTGGGCGTCACTTGTTTGGGCGCTGGACATGCTTTGTTTCTGCACCGAAAGTTTGACTATTGCATTGTGGATGAGGCGACGCAGGTGCTCCAGCCGACGGTGCTGCGGGCGCTGAGCCACTGCAGCAAGTTCATCCTGGTCGGTGATCCCGAGCAGCTGCCTCCATTGCTGCGCAGTCGTGAGGCACGTGCTCGTGGCGCCGATGAGACGCTGTTCCAGCGTCTCGATTGCGAGGAGGCGACGGCGGTGCTCACCATGCAGTATCGCATGAATCGCAGCATCACCAAACTGGCCAATCAGTTGACCTATGGCCAGGCACTCAAGTGTGCCAACGAGCAGGTGGAGATCGCCAAGCTGCAGCTTGATCCGCTCAAGAACGCCTGTCTCTGGGCACAGCGTGCTCTGCAAACACATCTGGAGCAGGCGGTGCTCTTGTTGGACACATCCGACTGCTCGCAGCGCTGTCTCGATTTTGTTGCTCGTTCCAAGCAGCTGGCAGAGACTAGCGACTCCATCGAGCAGCACTATGGTGAATCTGAGCCAACATCTCAATCCAATCGCTCCCGTCGTGTGCCCAAGTACACCAACTACTGTGAGGCTTCGATTGTGATGCATCTACTGCGTCAACTCCTCGACGCTGGCTATGATGCCTCCCGCATTGGCGTCATTGCTCCGTACCGTGCCCAGGTGGAACTTTTGCGCAAGCTGGGCCACAATCTCGGAGAGGTCGAGTTCAATACGGTGGATCAGTATCAGGGTCGCGATAAGGATCTCATCATCTACAGCTGTACGAAGACGGGCAGCTCTGTTGCGGGGCAGGATATGGAACGCTCGCGAGAGGCTGAAATTCTGGAGGATCAGCGACGTCTCACCGTTGCCATCACTCGTGCCAAGCACAAGCTGATCCTGCTCGGCGATGCCAAGTGCCTGGAACGCTATGGTCCCTTCAAGCGCCTCTTCCAGCACATTCCCGAAAGATGTCGGCTGCAATTGACCGACGGTCGCATGGGATTCAGCTGGCAGACGCTGCTCGAGGAGCTGGGACAGCTGATGCAGTGACTCACCACTCTCAGGATTGTTTAAATATAAATTGTATTATTGCATATCCATTTTAATTATTTGTATTTATCAATTTATTTAAACTTCAATTTATTTATACAATTTATCACAATTATTTCTGTTGATTGACTGATTGATTGATTGACTCGCATTCAATTCAGTTTTCTGTTTTCGGCTGTGATTGCTCAAGCAAGACACATTAACTTTGATTTTTTTCGATGTGCTTTTAACTTTAACTTTGTCACAAAAAAAAGTGCGTAACAGGCGGAAGGAGGCGTGGCACACAGCATAAAGTATATATATTCTTGATCAGCATCAACAGCAGAGTCGATATAGCCACGTCGGTCTAAAACAAAAAATGTTTTGATGCAAAAAAATTATTCAAATAATTCCAAGAAATAAAATTTTCAAAATTCTCTTCGCTAGTATTTTAAATGATTTTTTGAAAATTAATGTTTGAGACCGGAAAAAAAAGTTGAAAAAGTAGACTTATAAAAATTCGAAATTTTCAAAAGGGATTTAATGGATTAAAAAATTGTTGTGTCATTTAAAAGGAATTTTAGTAAATATAAGAGTATTTTATGAATCCTGCATCAAAACCTTTTTGTTCTACAAAAATTTGATAAATTTAGGGTGCATACAAACTATTAAGTGACTGTATGTATGTATGTATATATACAGTCATAGGCATAAGTATATTGGCACTATTTAAAGTTAATTCTACTCATAATTTGAACTTACTTCATGCAAAGTTTGGCATCAATGGAAACTTTTGTTAACCCATTGAAATTTTGGAATTTTTGTCAACGTCTTCATTTTTAATTTTTTCCTCAATTAAAAAAAAAAAATATTTTGATACAAAAAGTTTTTTTTAAACAATTCTAATATCGCTTCGCTAGTATTTTTTATAATTTTTGAAAATGGCAAAAAATGCACTTTTTGTTTGAAAATGAACAGATTTAAAAAACAAATAAATATCTCTTAGAAATATTTTTTTTTGTAGGCTTGCATAAAAGTGTTATTCTAAATTGTTACTGCTCAGACACTTTTGTGTTATTGCATAACACAATGACTTAAAATGAATATCTCAAGATTTGATTCCAGAGTGAATGAGTCGTAAGAGAATGAAATAATTGTTATCGTTGGTTACCGTTTATAATTAGCTTAGCTGTAAATCTCAAGAAACAGTAACAAAGTGTTGAGTCAATGTAAAAAAAAAACAATGTAATGCAATTTTTATGAAACTGTCAATCACATTTTTTTTTAGTTTACATTGAAACTACGAGAAAAGCACAACTAAGTGCGCTAATTAAAAACGAATAATTTTTTTGAAAACATATTAAATTATAATCGGAATTTAATTATAGTAGATTGTTGTTAATGGGGAAAATAAGTTTTGCTCTAATAATACTAAGTATTATAATGACTGTGTGTACAGTTGATCTAAAAATAACTGATCGTTTTGAAAACGGATCTTATTTGCACAATAACAACTTAATAGCGAATTATGATAAAGTTGAATCTTGCTCTCACCATGGATCGGCTAACGGTGCAGTGCAGATTGACAGCTATCCGATCGGATATATCTGTCAGGTGAAATCCGGCCTGGTTTTCTGCTGTTATCCAGACAAGTTGATTCGCTACTATGCCGTCAATTTAACCCTTTATAAAGGCAATGATGTGGAGGCAATTGAGTTAAATGAGTTCTCAGTGGACGCAATTTTTGAAATATCCTGTGTCGTTATTGAAGATAATGCCAGTAATGATCGAACTCAAGGCCAATGGAAACAATTTGAGGTTCGATTGAACTCCATTGACTCAGCTTCAATATTAATAATAATTCGAGTAATATTGGTTTTAAAAAGAATGGGCGGTTGCTCGATCTGGCCGATAAGAGTGCGCTACAACAGGAGGATTACTGCCTGATCTCACTACAGATTTCCAATGACTATCATGAACTTATGGGCAAGCAACTGAAACCAGAAATCCAAGTCAAAACCACACAAAACCAAAAGCGTATGAAACTAATCTGCTTACATATTTTTTACATTTAATGTCAAATTTTCAGGAATTTTAAAGATAACAATTTTTCAAACAATAAATTAGAAAATCAACATTTTATTGTTGATTTTCAAGTTATGTTTACAATTTTAAAATAATAATTAAACAATACTTAAATTTTAAATTGTATAAAAAAGTAATGTAGAACGTTATAATTTCAATTTATGTATTTGATAAATCCTGTTCATAGACAATTATTCAGGCCTGTTCCAGTTTTCACTTTCGATAAGATTTTGAGGAAGTGAATATCTTTAACCTAATATCATTTCGGCGAAACTCTGCGGATTTATTTTACTTTGAGCTGATGAGTTTAAGTCCGATAAAGTAAAAAACGAGCATTTTTAAATTGTTAATTTCACTAAATGCTATAAAATAAAAAGTGAAAACCGGAACTGGCCTGATTGTATTTTTTACTTATGGCTTGTTGACAGAAAGGATTTGATGCGCAGATATGCATATGTTTTACTTATTGTCAATTTGGTTGATATTTGCCATTTTTTAATTTAAAACTATAAATCTCAATTAAAAATGGGAGTTATTAGATGCAATTTATAGAAAAATTTTAAAATTTTTTACATTTCGATTAATATACGTATGTATATAAGATTTTATTTATACATAATATTACAGGATACTCAACAAGAAAAAAGGGTATCTCAGTATTTGTCATTCATCTAGATTCAGGATTGATTTTTTAAACAGACAACTCTATTTTGCTCTCCTTGATTTATTAGTATTTTATTTCCAATTCCAGTTGACCTACCAAGTGGTATTAAAATTGTGTCAGTATTTTGTATGGCTATTACCATTGTTGTATATCTGTATTTGCCCCAATTTAAATCAGTCTATTGCAAGTGCTGCGTATGTTATTTTTTTTGCCTGACTTTTGGCTTTCTATTACTGTGCGCTGAGGATCTACATCGAGATGGATGGTCTTCAAAGATAACTTGCTATATAATAGGTAAGCTTAATCCCATATTTTAATGGAGCATCCCAATTAAACAATATTATTGCATAATTCGTACAACAGGTTATTGTAAACATTACACTATTATGGCCGTATTTCTTTGGCTCTTGGCCATTAACTTTATTTTGTGGAAAACATTCCGCAACTTTGGAATTATAAATAAGACCGGCATATTAAGATACCATATCTTTGTCTGGAGCACTGCTGCGGTATTACCTGTGATTACAGGACTATTTGGAAACACATTCGTAGTCATGAAATGTATACATAACTATAAAGAATTGCAACCAATAAATTACTGCTGGTACATAAGTAAGTTCGGTAATTTAAAATTTAGCAAAACAAATAATAAAAAATAACGATTCTAAACAGAGAACAATTTCTACGCAATGATTATCTATGAAGGCCCGATATGTCTAGTATCAGTTATCAATCTAACGCTCTCTATTCTAACGGCGAGGCATATATACGTGGAGAGCAAAATGATCGACTTGGAGTGGAACAGCTCGGAGAGTCAAAGGAACTTAGCGAATAAAGCAGAGTATATAATTTACATCGTTTTTAAGTGATTACATCTTATCAAGTTTTATGTATATTTTTAGTTTCATCCTGTTTCTTCGGTTGTTTGCCATTGCAGGCGTGATCTGGCTGCTTGACATGCTCGAGATGATTTCCTTTCTGTTTGAAATCAATTTTGAAAGCATTTTATTTATTTCAGATACAATTCTCTCTGCTCAGGGCATTTTATTGCTGATCGCAACACTTTGGAAAAGGAATGTGATCGAGTCTCTCGTTCAACGGTAAGGTTCTGCAAATTTCAAATAAATATTTCCTTACTTGTCTTTTCTTAGAGTGAAGGTAAAAGGCGATAAACCAATTAAAACGTCAGAAACTCAAGTGTAATGGAACAATCAAAATATACATATTATATATTATTTTTATTGTAGATAAATTTTAATATATTAATATACTATTTATAAATTTTTCTATACACATTCAAAATAAGAATTATAACCAGGGACCGTAAGTATTATGAGTTATATTATAAAAATTACATAGTCATGATTATTAATTTATTCAGGGCTAGCAAATAATAATTATTGAAATGTTTTCACATCAAAATAATAAAGATTAGAATACATACACAACAACATAATGATAATGATTAAATTTGAGCAAAAAAATAAAACTCACAAGTAATCATTATTTGTGATTTTTATTTTATCGTTCAAAATAAAGCTCACTTTTAAAAAAGACTATGGGTTTCTTTTAGAGGGAAGTACAAAAATACTGGATGAAAATCCCACGTAAAAGCCATTAATTTAAAATGAGTTTTATTTTGCGAAAAAAAACCCTTGAAAACCCTACTTTTTGTTATTATTTTGAAAATAAGTAACAACACTTAATATTTTTAAAATAAAAGATGTTGAAACACTTTGGTATTTGTTTATGAAGTATGTTTATATAGTTTTTATTTAGATAGATGGCTTATTATCAACAATATTTAAAAAAATCTAAATATCTTATAATTTTGATAAGAATAAGGTTCTAAAAACTTAGTGGAAAAATTTGCATATTTTGTGTACTTCGAATAAAATATATAACTCTAATGTCAACTTCAATAAATATTCAAAGCAATACGAATTGATCTACTTTATCGCGCTGCTATTGTACAAAGTTCTAGTTCTCACAACCTAACGACATTGCTAGTCTATATGACGTAGCGATTCTTAGTACCTAGCGATTTCCCTAGTCACCAATGTGCACGCACATTGTTTGTACTTGTTACAATAATTATGTCATTTGACAATGCTGATTACTTCAGAAACCCACCTCGCTAGTAGATGTGTTCAAGTGTAAGTGTCTTGATCACACTTAAAAAATATATTTTGTGTGTGATTTTAACAAGCGAAAGAATTGCTAACGAACACTTATGGAGCACACCTCGCATTCAGAAGTGCACCTTGTTGGTTAGTTTTTTAGTGTATAAGTTTGTGTGCCTGTGTATAATATTTATATGCAAACACTTACACACCAACACTCCTACGCGCACAGAGAGAGAGAGAGAGAGAGAGAGAGAGAGAGAGGGAAAACTCAAAGCCAAACATTGTTCACAGCACCGAAAATTTCAATGAGCTACGCGCACAAATAACTATGCAAAGAAGTTAAGCTGCAGCTACAGCAGCAACAGCAACGGCAACAACAGCAACGGCAACAATAGCAACAGCAACAACAATAATAACAGTAACAGCAACAGCAACAACTGATGTGGCACGTGGCAGACTGAGGCTGAGCAAACAACTCACCCAAAATCCTTTGTTCCTAATGCAATTGAACGTAAAATTCCAAATGCTTGTAACACTTATACACACACACACACACACGGCGGTACAGGGAGAAGGCACTGCAAAGGAGACAAAAGCAGTGACAGAGACAGAGACAGTGAAGCAAGGACAACAAGATGACACAGAATGCGGTCGTTTAGAAAAAATAGGCGAAAAAAAGTCAAACACAAGACGAGCTTAAAAGTGCCGCGTCTTAAATGCACTTGCTAATCAATTTGTTAAATATGTGTGTACACACTTGCTACTTTTTTTAACTATTTATTGCAACACTCTAAAATAGTAAAAATTCTGAAATGTTAAGACACTAAAATTCATTGAATAGGTTTAAATTATTTAATTTCAATATTAATTTTAGCACAACTAATTTTATTGATGTCATTTATTTAATTATTTAGTATAAATCAAAAGCAACTGCTCTAAAAATATTAATATAAAATTAAGTTAAAGTTTATGAAATTTGTATAAGTATTATGTAATATGAGTAGAGGAAATTTATGAATACTAGTCCTAAATTCCGTCATAATTTCGAACACAGCAAATTATTAAATTCAAACCAATTGAGCAACAGTCATCCTTCAATTTTCAATTTTATTAAACTCTTACATAATTCACACAATCGCAACTATTGACTTAAAATTATAATATTAATTAACTGCCTAATTAACTGCGTCGAGGCCGAATTACGCATACGAAACGTTGCCTACCATATGATTAATTAACTTTTATTTTGATATGCAATCAGGTGAATTGTAAATGTATTTTACTTAATTGATAGTTAATTTTCACTAATTGTTACAAAATAAAACAGTTTAAATTTGTTATTGTTTATAATGCAAATATTGCTAAAGTATTTTGCATACTTCTTGCACTTTTTTTTTTGTTGGAAATTAAATGTTTTTTAACTGATGGCGTAGAAAGGATAGAGGCCGTAATTTAAGTAAGATACCACAAGTATGATCTCAATTAATTTATAGTTACTTTACTAAGTACTTAAATTCCTCATTGATTGCACCGAGTTTTATTTTTAAATGTTATCAGGTAACTTAAATCTTATTTACGTATATTATTTATTTGGCAGCTTACTCCTTGAATTAAACAGTGAATGAAACTATTACATATTTTAATGTGTAATACATTGTCCAAATACTCTGCACACTTCGTGGAATTGTTTTATTGCGAAAAGGTTTTATACACGAAGTGCAGATGCCCTGTGTATAGGGTATCACATATTCGCCAGGTCGTATAATGTCCTAAAAATTGAAGTAAGAAAGTAAATTGTTTTTGACAAACACGTTTAAATTTCTGTTAACTTACTTAAAGTATATAACTTCAAATCAAGGGACTAACTATAAAGTCAGATAGTAAATCGTACTCGTATGTAGTTACGATATAAATGTATCTATGTAGCTTAAAATGAAATCCGTAGTCACATTCTGATATCGTTTCTGGTTGCATGACAATCGTGACTGCTACGAGTATAAGCAATAAAGGCGACCTCATAAGTTGCCATGCCATGTGGGTGGGCGTTGGGCGTGGCATAGCCATTGTACGAGTACGAGTATATTGGCATTGCGAGTCGACTCGACTCGACTCGACCGACTGACTAACCGACCCACCGAGCAAAAAGCCAGCAAACAACAAGGACTCACTAACCGACCATGCCCACCGTAGTAAGGAAAAGTGTGTGTGTGTATGTGTGTGTGTGTGCTCTTGTCTGGTCTTTATTACGCCTTATACAACATTCGCAAATCCGCACATTCACACATTCGCATATTCGCAATAACTGCATGTAAATGCGTCGTCTGAATGAATATTCGAGTTGCTTTCTTACAGTCTAATAAAATAATAAACAATTTAATTAATACAAGTATGTAATTGTGGGATAAACAGAGTTTAAAATAAGGATATAATATGTAATCACACATTGTGTATTTCTTATTGTAATTTAATACATCCTTGTTTTATTTGGTTAAAATCGGAACATAGTTTCTATCTTTCTTTAACATCGAGCAGGTTTGTGGATATGGTTAGACAAAAAACCTCACCCCTTTCTAGATCGATTTTAATGATTAATATCTTATGATAAACTTTTTTTTTAAATTTTCTACAATTAAGTAATTAGTTAATTAATTAATGAATTAATTTTATACAAATATTTAAATAGAATTTGCTTTCAGAAAATATAAAGATTTCTTAAAACAGTTGTAACATTCTGGAGTGCTGATCAAATATACAACTTCAAATCGGCAACACCGCTGTATAGATACAATTTGTTTTTTTTATTAATGTAATAAAAGTCGAAAGCGATTTTTCAGAAATAAATAAAGAGAGCTAAAAGCCTGGGTCTACACAAAAATGTAATAGATACATTTAATACTACATATCTTTATCTTTATTTTTCACATTTTGATTAATAATCTTTTGAACGAACTATGCTAGTGCAAAAGAAAACTGTAAGCGAGTAATTTGGCGAAAATTTCTTTCCAATAATCTGATCGATTGCTCACTTTTAAAAGTTCGTAAAGAACTTTCGTGAAACTTATTATTATTTTTTTTTAAATATATGTACATATATGACAAATTTACTTTAAGAACTTAAAAGCAAAAATACGATTTTATAATTTTACCATTTTTTTTTTAAATTAATTTGGGTCCTATTTGAATTTGGGAATATTCAAAATTTCCTTGGTATTGTTTTAAAATGCATGCTAGACAAAGATCAATCGATATCGACACCCAATCTATTCTATTGAATATCTAAATCACTATTTGCATCAAGGTAATATGGAAATGAAATATATGTTTGCCTGTAGTAGTTGTTGTTGTTGTTTTTGCCGTCGCAGGTGGTCGGTGTGCAGCATTTAAAATTTCTTTGATTTATTTAAGTCATCGCGGGTTTTAATTGCGCCAAAACGCAATGTTTGTGGGTTTTTATTCGTTTCTCTGAGGGCAGCAGTTAAATGTTTATTGCATAATGGCGCTTTGCATGTTGTTGGTCGTTTTATTGTAATTTTGTTTTTGGCTTTTACTCATTTTCAGCTCATTTTTTGTAGTAGTTGTTGCTGTTGTTGTTTTTCCTTTTATCCTTCTCTTTTTTTCGTGCAGCTTTACTTTTGTTTGTGCCCAAAGCCTTTGAACTAAATTTTCGCTGTGCGACTGTGTGTGTGTGTGTCTGTGTGTGTGTGCGTCGGTGTGTCTGCCCACATTGTTGTATGCAGTTGCATTTGTTGTTGTTGTTAGTGTTGTTGTTGGTACTGCTGCTGCTGTGGCTGCTCTGGCATTGCCATCATCATCATCGCGGTGCTTGGCAACCCTGACCCGAATTTAACTCTAAAAATTTTGCGCAGTTTTTGTTGTTTGTGTGTGCCTGCGTTTCGCTTACTGCTTTGCCAAAGACACACACACACACACACACACACACACACACACATACACCTACACAACCTACTACAGTCTGTGAGTGTTAATTTAATATTTGCTTTTATTCAACTTGCAGCTCTCTCTTTTTTTGTTTTTAAATTAAATAAAAAATGCTTCAAGTAAGTTGCAACAAACAAGAGGGAAAAAGATAGAACGCATGAGAGTTATGTGCCTAGCTAAAAAGGTTGAAGCCCGGCCAATGCTAAAATGAGAAAAAAGTCGGAAAATGGACAAATGAAAAGCTACTGCCGCTGACGAAGCTTGTAGCTCTTGTATCTTGTATCTTCGTTTATGGCTCAGTTGCAGCTTAATTCACCTGGCAATGCCCCTCATCTAGTAGAGAGTCTGTCTCTTGGCCAACTCTTGTGTTGTGTTCTTTTCTTGGCCTGGCCTGCTCCCTCACCTCAGGCTGTCAATGGGCTGCAATGAAAGCCACACACAAAAGCCTTTAAACCAGAAACAATACAAATTTAAGCTTACCCTCCCCCTCACTATCTTCTTCATTCTTTCCTCTCTTTGTTCCTCATCCTTACACAGAGCGAAAAATATCAAGCAGAATTTAAATTACTAAAGTCAAGAGCCTCAATTTCTGAAATAAGACAATTATGGAATTTGAGTATTTTCAAATTTATCAGGTGTGCCACAGAAAGTGAAAGTGAAAGCGAATTCAGGCAACTTCGCTTCGAAAAATTTCTCCGTGCCACAGAACTTTGAGTAATTTATTGTTTTTAGCATGTTCACCAACCTTTTCAAACTAAAATTTTCTCAGATTAAATTTCCCAAGGGTTTGCTTAGCAACTTTTTTATGTTAATCATTGCAGAATAACAGTTTTTTTTTTTAATTTTACAATTTATTTTATTTATATAATAATTGATATTGTGTAGCTTAAAAAAATTTAAAGCTTATTGGCGGGACAAAAAATAAAAGTTACTTGACAACTCTAAATTCTAAAATTCGGACAAAAAATGTGACATTATTCTCATGGCATCGGACGCAGTGGGATTGAGTGATGATTTCGTTTCCCTCAAAAATTTTCAGATGAATTGACTGTGGCACGGAGAAATGAAATTGACGTGAAACTCAGGTGGAAGAGATTTCTGTATATACAAAAGTAGTTCTTTATTGATTTCTGTAAAATTTCAAACTTAATGCATGTTCTTTACATTTTGAATAATAGATACAGAAATGTTTTAGTTTAATAACGTCCAAATGACTCTTTAAGAGTTCTAAAAATGTCTCCCTTCTCTTGACTCAAATATTCAATACATTTGATGAGTGAGTGAGAAACCAGTTTGAAACCGAGTCCCAAACTTAGATACATATAAATATTAGTATGAAAACAATATTTGTTGTACTTTCTATTTGATTAGAAAAGGTTTGTTCTTCTCCCATAATTATTTAAGTTTGGCTATTGAATTTTAGTGCTAATTATCAGTAAGTTGTTTTTATGTAGATTTTATAAATTCCAAGTATTTAAATATAACCTTATTTCTGTCAGTGTGACAGCTTTCAGTTGAAGCTGCAGGTAGCCACTTCGCAGTCGATCTGACTTGTTGTGTGTGTGTGTGTGTGTATCTGCTTGTCTCGGACAGGCCATGTAGTTAGTTAGGCAATGACAATCAACTTAAAGCACTTTCCACCCCACCTCAAGCGACTATGAGTACCGCTACCATTGCTCTTAACCTGCTGCTGTTCAGCGGAAATTCTTGGCATGGAAATGGAAATGGAACAGAGACGGAGAATCAGAATCCGAATCAGAGTTAGAGTCTGAATCGGAGTTGGAGTTGGAGTTAGTGGCAAAGGCAACTAGCATACAAAACCAATTTCCTTTTTATGGCAAATGAAATGAAAATTTGAAATGACCACAAAAACGAGTGACAAACACACACATGCAGATCTCTCTCTGTATAAATAGAAAGAGAGGGGGAAAGAGAGAGAGAGAGAGAGAGAGAGAGAGAGGGAACAAAGACGCTGTAAGGGTATTCATGACATGCAGAGAATCTGAACAGGAAATGGCAACTCGGACATCATGCGACAATGTTAGTTCTCTCCCTCTCCCTCTCACTCACTCTCTCTTTCTTTCTCTCTCACTCTGACACTCTGTCCATGTCTAGCTCGTTGTGTTGCAGCTGCCAGCAGCATTGCAGCATAAATGGCAGCCACATTAACCAAAGCAACAACATAAAGCGAAGCATCAACAGCAGGAGCCAAAAACGCGAAATTAGCCGCCAGAAACTGACCAAGTGACCAAATGTCTGCGTTCCTCGACTCCTCGATGTCCTGTCGGCATACGATTAGGTATTCGCCAGGGGGTGTTAGGGTCTTTCAGAGACAGAGACAGAGACAGGAAGAGACAGAGAGGGGAAAGAGGGGGGTGGCCTCTGTCTTGAAGCTCCACAGAGTTTCGGGTCAACCGAGCAATCTACCCGCAGCGGCTTTGTGGTGGATTTATTTTATTACCCAACGCACCAAGCAACGCACTTAGAAGGAGTGAGGAGGGAGTGGAAAGAGAGAGAGACAGAGAGAGAGAGAAAGAGAGAGAGAGACACAGTTTGTCGAGGCAAACGCTGATTCTGTGGCAGGTTTTGTTGCCAAGTCGCCTTTTGTGCGGTTTCCTTTAATCCTTTCGGTTGTTGCTCACTTCGAGTTTCGAGTTCAGTTGAATAGTCTCTACCTCAAAACACCCCCCTCACCCCAAGCGACCCGCACCCTTCACTTTCTGTCCCCCTACGATTGCCCGACCCTCCTGCCATGACATCGCCGCGCATCTCATAAAACGCCATACATATGCGCATTTCATTTGATTTGAATTAATTTTATAGCCTTTTATGTGTGCTACTCTCTCAGTTGCTGCTTGGCTGCGCCCTGTCGAGCATCTGCTGATGCGGAAGGGATGGGAAACGGTAGGGAACGGCAGGGACGGATAGGAACCTTGGGGGAGACGGTGAGCTTATTCTTACATACATGTATCCTGGGCCGTTGCATGCCACTGTTAGTTGGAATTAATTTCATTTGATTTTTATTTATTTATGCCAATGAAAATTGTTCGCATCTCATTTTTTTTTTGCGTTGTTTTTGTTCTTGTTTCTTCTGCACAAAACTTGTTTTTTTTTTTCAGAAACGAAAAGCGGCGTAGTTATTGGAGAGGAATAAACAAAAGACGGGAAAGTTAGAGCTGATGTTGAGTTTTTAACAGGCATTTTCGGTCATATGCCTAATTATTTTCTTCATAAAAAAATAATGTAAACAAAAACTTATTATACTTATCATTATTAGCATTTCATCATAAATAATTTAAAATCGAAAAATTAACATTTTAGGGTCCAGAGGGATTTATCTGAAATAAATTGTTTAATTGAATAAGCGTGAGTAACGAGTAACGAGTAGGATGATCGCGAAAGTAACGAATATCAAGAGTAGTGAAAACAACGGCGAGCGAGGAATATAAGAGTGCAGAGAATGTAGACGATGCAAGTAGCAAGTAGACAAAATTTACCAACTAGAGAGTAGCGAGTGAGTGGAGAGCTGGAAGTAGCAATGTAATTCAAATAACATAAATGCGTGAGTTGCGAGGAACTACGAATTTTGCTAGTAGTAAGAGTAGCGAGTATAAACGTGAAAGTAGCGAGATAAACATATAGCGAGAATCACGAGTAGGTAGCATACGCAGCGATTAGAGAATAAAGAGTAAACAGCTGGGTATACGAAATAGAGATCTAATTCTATAGAGCCACTCTGGCTGATATTTCTGTATGTATGTTTAGATAGTGTGTAGGTATATTTTTCCCACTCCCCATTCGCACAACTGGCATTGCTCTAATTTTGTTTTTGGCCATTGCGACGTCAATAGGTTCGTTTGTCAATCTGATAATCAAGGCCGTTCTCCCCCTTCCCTCCCTTCGAAATTCACCCAGGGCACAAGACAACAGCTTTGCAGGCAACTCGTCAGTCAGCAAGTCAGTGAGTTGTGTTCCATTCTGCTGGTGTCCTGCCAGAAATGATGCTACTACAGCTGCTGCTGCTTTCGCTGCTGTTGCTGCCCGGCAGCAATGGTTAGCACCAGCACCAGCAGCAGCATCAGTCGAGTGCGCCTATTCTTGTGTATGTCGAGTCATGTACAACGCATCATCATTTATCAAAGCGCGGCAACAACTCTCGTCTCCCTCCTCCCTCTACTAATTCCAGCTTCCTGCCCGCCACAGTGGCAGAAAAGCCAGAATATATTTCAAAATACACATATGTATAGTATTGGCATTAAAACTGTTACGTGTCCGGTATAGATTTCGATATTATTTGCTTGTTCAAAAATAAAATTATACTTTATCAATTAAGATTATTACTAAATATGGGTATTTCCAGGATCGAGAACGCGACATTTGTACGTCTTTAAATGAAAAAACAAATGACAAAAGTTGACATTTTCAAAAATGTTTTCCCACGTGTTTAATTCATTTTATCAACACTATTTTTATTATAAAAGACAAGCTTTGAAGACTTGTCATTTTCGAATTATTTATAGAAAACAAAGCATCGCGAACGCGACGAAAAATGGAAGTCATGTTTGACTTCATCTTGTCAAATGAGAAAGACTGCGAAATGTGGCGAGTAATTTGAAGGAAAATACTCTTAAACCGTAATTAAATAATGTAGCTTTCCATTTTAGAAATAAGTTTGATATGTTACTATCATTTTATTTATTTTTCAAATTTTATTAGTAATTTGTAACGCGACATCGCGAACGTGACAAGATTTCCACCTAGTTTTTTCCAAGAATTTGTTCATCAAATTTTATTGTTTATATCGAAAACCGGGTGTAAAACTCGTTTTAAATTAAACTTTCATAATATTTCTATGAATTCAAATAGTTCATGTTACGATTTTTCTGTCCTACTTAGTGTAATCGTTAGAATACAAACGGTCCATTTTGGAATTCAATTTTTAACAAAATTGGCAAAAATATAGAAAAAGTGAATTTATTCCAATAGAGGATCTATATGTTCATCCTATTAACATTCTTTTAGCGTATATTCCTTAAATAAATAACTTAAATACATTTTTGGAAGAAAATTTCACAAGATGTGAGTTTTTGATCAATTTTACGTTTTTGGGCGAGGTGGACCTTTTTCTGGAAATGCCCATATGTAATACCTAAAAAGAAACAGTTTTGTGAATCCTGTGAAGAAGTTTTGTCTGAAGATTTGCTTTTACTTGTACATAGTACAAGCATTAGTAACTTAAATAAAATTGAAAAAACAAAAAAAACAAAAATATAAATATACAAAATATAAATCACGGCCAAATTGCTTAAATAAGGAATATTATTGTTATATTTAAAAAAAATATATATGTATATCAAATACATATATATGCCCAAACGGTAAGAGATAGAAAGCTGAAATTTGCACACAATATACTAGATGAGATAATTTCATCGTGCAATATGACGGCGTTTTTCGAAATTTGACCTGTAAATGGGTCAAATTCGGGGTCAAAGGTCACGGAAATGCTTAGTATGAAAATCTTCTTGTTTCTCAAGATATCTCAACCAAACTCAGAGATTGTATGTTTGCGACTGTCTCGTACTTTCTGATTAAAATTGGTCAAAGTCGGATTACTATATCAAATAGCTGCCGTAGGAACAATCGGATGGAAATTAACTTTTAGAACCAAAAACTCTGTTGTTGTACGAGATATCCTAACAAAACTCACAGATTAACTCTTCTTGCTAAATTTTGACATTTTCTCGCCAAATTTAGCTTTTCCCGCTAAATCTGAATTTTTCCCGCTGAATCAATAAATCTGACTTTAACCTAAGTCCGGGGAAAAACATTAAAACATATAAGGTTGCATATTTCCGGTTTTTACAAAAAAATGCTATATTAAGATAATTAAAAAAAAAAACCACGGCATTAGCTCGCGTCTCAAACCGAAGTAGTTTTTTCGGCGACCAGTTCTAACACTGATATCGGTAAAACGTGAACGTATTTATCTAAAAAAGGTTTTTTTTCAATTCAATTTGAATTGCTGCAGCATGCGAAATTTTGTTCCCAAATATTTTTTTATTGTTTCTGTCCCTCTTTTTTTTTTAAATATGTATAGAAACAGCTCGAAAAACTTGTTTTCAACAACTGTTTCAAAACAACTTCGAAACACTTCTTTTGGACCACCCTGTATAAAAACAAAACAATCATTATTTGCAATCCTCAATTAAATTTTCTATAATTTCTATAATTCTCTACCCTAAATCAGCCAAGCCGCCCACTGTGCCTGCCTGTGCCCCTGTAATCTGGACAGCCCTCGAAGTCACCAAAGCAAAGCCGTCGCCATTTTCTTGTGATGCTTTTTTTTCGGCGATGGCGACGGCGACGTCGACGTCAGCTTATCGTTAGTTGGTGCTGTCATGTAACGGTTAAATCTGCATGAAAAATTAATGCTGTCGTGCCTGTGTGTTTGTGTGTGTGTATGATAGGGAGGGGGGAGGGGAGGGACTTCCCCTTGCCAGTGGACTATTGAAATTAGTCTTGGCCTTTGGCAAGCCGAGTTGAATTTGGCAATGTTTACATTTATGTTTTCCTTTATTTTTTTGTATTTTATTTTATTTTCTTGTGGCCAGGACGAGTGTTGCTTTGCGTAAATGTGTGTGCGTGTGGATTTGTATGTATTTTTTTATAGCAGCGGTGGGCACGAAATTTGAATTCGAGAGCACTACAACAACGAGTCTTTTGTGCGATTTTACGGCGCCGAATAGGCAGAAATAAAGTTGGGAGCATCCGCTAGCTCCCGGAGCCCATGCGTGCCCACCGCTGATTTATAGTCAAGTATATGCATATATATTGATATGGTTGCCGGCTAGTTATTGTATCGCCAGAGGCTCTCCAAGGTCTGCAGGCGTCGCTGTCGGAGCTGTTGGTGCAACTGCTGTTGCTGCAACTTCTGCAGGGCCACACTCGAAGAAGCGTTCGTTGGTGTGATGGCTGCACGGTGTGGCACAGTGGATCGTCTGTGCCTCGGGCTGCTGCTGTTGTGTGAATCAGTCACAGGCGTGGGCGTCGCTGTCTTCAGCTTCAGCTGCGAGGGAGCTGCCAGTGACTTGGTTCTCTCCTGCTGCATAAGGATCCTCGATGGATTTGTGGCTTTGTGCATCTTTGTCGTCGTCTTCACGTCTTCCTTCAGCTCGGCCTTAATCGTCGGCTTGTTCGGCTGAAGGATGTGCTGTGGCTGATTCTGCACATGGATGTGCAACATCTCGGCTTGGAGTATCTGCTGGCGATTCTTGAAGGCTCTTCTGAAGGCGGACACCTGAGAGGCACTGGCGGCCAGCAGATGATGTGCACCTTTGACCACATGCGGCTGCTTGGGCAAATCCTCCTCGAGTTTGCGCAACTTCAGCTGCTTGCCCAGCCGATGGGGCAGCTGAGGCGAGGCCTGAGCTTGCGAGTCCAGTATGTAGGACATGTGGCTGCTGCGACTCATCCTGTTGCAGCTGGCTGCCTTGTGCTCCGCCAGAGAGTTGGCCTGATCCGATCTGATGATCTTTGGCTTCTCCCTGGCTTTGACTTTAAACTGCTTTGGATTCATGTGGATGATGTTGTTGCCGTCGCATTTGGATGGATTCAACTTGATGCGCTTGATCTTGGCCTGGCTGAGCTTGCTGGTGGATGGCTGCGATGATGGCTCCACCGTTGGCTGCTTCTGCTGCTGTTGCTGCTGCGGTCGCCAGTTGGGCGCCAGCGGCTTCAGCGGCCCCAGCGGCGTTGTCGCCAGTTGCATTACCTCCGGCTCCATCTCCGGCTCTGGCTGCAACTGGGGCACCTGCAACTGAGGCTCCAGCGTCCGAGAGTTGAGACTGCGCTGCCTGTGATTCGTGTGGAGCACATTGCGGAAACTCAGACATGGCTCCTGCTTGGGTATATGCCTATCAGTGGCCAACGTCTGGCCACGACCACGACCACGACCTCGGCCAAAGCCCTGGCCTCGATTAAATGCCTGATATGTCACCGGGCCGTCAGCAAATTGAATCACCTCGAATTGCCGAATGCGTTCGCCGAGCGTCTGGAAGCGTGTCTGCTCCTTGCTAATTGTATTTGTTGTCGTGCTTGTGTTTATGCTCCTCCTTGTCGTCGGAGCAGCACGTTGATTGGCCAGCGTCGAGATGCCGAAGCCAAGGCCAAAGCGCGCCGAGACTGGCTCCTCATCGCACTGGCGATCGAAGCGCACGGCCAGACGATCCTTGAGCGCCTGATCGACAACCATCAGCCTATCGGGATCATTTTTGTGGCGGGCCAGTGCCGCCACAGCCGCACTCGTTGACTTCTCGATCGCCTTAATGTGATGCTTTTGACACGGCGGTCCTTGGTCCCGATTCAGCCTGTAGCTCACGCCCAGCTCAAGCGTTGATCTAGGCGGCAAACTCATCGATCTGCCAAAGTTCAGTTCATCAACCACTTCAGCCACATCCACATCGGTCGCCTGCCTGTCCGTCCTGCGTCTCGCCCTGCTAAGTCGATGACTGCTGCTTCCGCCCATGCTTCCGCTTCCGCTTCCGGCACCCATCTCGTTGCCGCTGTTGTAATTGTAGCTCGGCAAGCTGCCGGTAAAGGACATGGAGCGTCGACGATTCGCCTGCATCACCGTACTCAACAGATTCCCAGAATTCGCACACGTTGCCTGCTCGGCCATCTGTTGGTGATTCCTTGGATACTCCGGTATGGAACTGCGTTCCTTCTGCGACGTCAATGTTCTCACGGGCGCCCGATTCTCCTCACGTGTCTTGGCTTCCTGCGACTCTGTTGGAAAATAGATTAATTTCAATTTTATTCTATATGCCTTGTAAAAAGTCTACTTATACAGTCGAACTTCCCTAACTCGAATCACCATTATCCAAAGAAAAGGTTCGAGTTAGGGAGATATTCGAGTCATAGAGTTCTTTTTCCTAAGATTATTAATTTTACTGCCACTCATTTAGTTCGAGTTACAGAGAAATTCGAGTTAGAGAAGTTCGAGTTAGGGAAGTTCAACTGTATATACTATATAAATATATATTAGTGGGATTCCAGTAAATGTTTTTGATTTGGTTTAGATTATTTTTAACCAAATCTAAATCAGTTGACGGAACGACCCTTTTTGCACACTGGCCCAAAATTCCAGAAAAGGAAATTTATAAAGGTATTGAACGAAAGTTTACTCATCGAATATGTCTTTATTAAATATTCCAAGATTTCCAATGTAAACAATTACCAACTGTCACAAAGCTGTTTGAAACCAAATTAAAATGAAAAAAAAATCAGTCTCAGAGCTGATTTAACGAAATCAATTAGTAAGACCACATTTCCCTGTTTTGCTCTGGGCACATTGAAAATTTTGTATGGAGCAGGTGTGAACAGCTGACTGCGAAATCAAAATCAAATTTTAACCAAATCAAAAACGTTTACTGGAATCGCACTATTATATTTGCATACTAATATTATATACTATATACCGAATTGATGAATTCTAGTCGACTATCGCAAGCAAGTATATTAGCTAGATTGATCTAGTCATGTAACACAGAACTCCTTACAAGATTAAGAGACTATAAACCTAATTTAACTTAAAGTTTCCATCTTTTCAGTTATGAATTCCAATTTTTTTATAGACAGTTTTTTAAACTCACTTACAGTGAAACAATAACAAGCGGATCAGTAGTATACCCAGTAGTATACCCTGTGCCTACAACGCCCCGGCATTTATCCTTATTTATCTTCTATTTATATCTTTAAATTTTAAAAATTTATGAAAAGTAAAAATAATTTAAAAAAACATAAAAAAATCATTTACTAAACCAGGAATCGAATCCACGACCCCTAAAACACTTTAAATAAACGAAAAATATTAAATAATTAAAAATTATCTGCATCGACCTGACTCTCGATCTAAAAAAAAAATAAAACTTTTTTTATGAATTATGCCCCCTTAGAATGGGCGTTGCCAAATTTTAACATAATCTGATATTGCCTAACATCATTAGGAGTTTTTATCTCTAAGATCCAATCGTTCTTACGGACAGATGGACAGACGGAAAAGGGCATATCGACTCGGCTGTTGATGTTAATTAAGAATATATATACTTTATGGGGTCGGAGATGCTTTCTTCTGTCAGTTACATACTTTTAACAAACCTAATCTACCCCCCACGGTATATTACTTAGGGTACCTGCTTGTATTTTATCAAGTGCATAACAAATACTTACTTGGATTGTAGGGTAGCAAAGAGTTGCTGCGTTGATAGTAGGACTTGACAGCATGCTCATATAGTTGATTCGTGTTGCGCAACAACCAGAGATTTTTGCGTCCATTGACGCGCACAAAGCGATTAATTTGATCGGCCTTCATATTGTACAATATATATGTAGATCTAGAAATCGGTATTATCGGCGACAACACCTCGTCCTTCACCTCTGCTCGATGGAAGCGCGCACTGGCTGCTTTCGTACTGCACCTTATATTAGTTCTTCTTTAATTTCGTTACTCATTCTTGATCTGACAAGCTGATAAACACTGCTTACCTGGGATTTCTCGAATTTTTCTAAGCGATTCACCTAATCGCTGGTTTACCGGTTATTAATCGGAAGGAACTCGGGAGCTTTACTAAATGATTGAAAATATATATGTATATTGCTCAAATTTATTTGATTCAATTATATTGGTTTTGATTTGATTTGAATTGTATTCGAATTGATGCCGCTTTTTATACTTTATGCAATTTAAAATCGGAACAAAAATGGTGTAAAGGACTGACTTTAAATACTAAAAGTGCCGAAGCGTTATGAAAAATGTTTGAAAATTCAATCTCAAACTATATGAAACAAATCAACAGCCTACTAAAAAAAATCTGTATTATCTAAAAAAAAGTCCTTGTTCACGGCTAACGATGCCTTCTCAGTTTTTGATGTGCATAGCAATCTAAAAACTTGATACTGATTTTAGAAAATCATTATTTGGTTTGTTATACATATAATGTTTAATCTTGAAAACGTTATAGTTGAGTGCCCTACAATAAGATACCCATGACTCTATATTAATTTATTGTATCTATGAATTTGAAACTGTCATTTAACTAACTTAAATCAGCCATAACTGCCTTTATATTTAATCAATCTTGATAACACTATTTTTATTATTCAAATTAATTTTACAAGTGTGCAGCAAACAGTAGCTTGCAGTGTGCTTTTGTGTGTATACAGTGTAGTGGATACAGAGTATCTAAGAGTCAAGCAGTCTTAAGGATGGGAAGCAGTGGCTCAACTACAGGGTGTTTCGTAGTCAAGCAGATGTGCCTGGACTCCTCTCATTGGTTTTTTTGTAATTAAATTATTTGTATGTAAGTAGGGCGCTCAGAATGTTTATCTTAATAAATATCAAATAGCTTAAGTTGATTTAAATAAATATTTATAAATGCATAAACCAATTGTGGCAATTCTGATGAGAAACCAGGGATCGTAACTCTTATAAGTTTTTTGATAAAAGTTATGAAATAAAAGTTATTTTTAAATTTTTATTTAAAAATTGTAAAACAAGGGTTTTTTTTTTTAATTTTTATGATACAAATTATTTTTAAATTTTTATTTAAAATTTGAAAAATAAAAGTTGAATTGAAATATCTTTTGATCTAATAAGAGTTAACAATAATTTAAAAATAGATAGATGGATAGAAATTCCAAAAATAGCATATGTGGAATTTTTTCGATGTCCCTGGCATTTTTTAGGGCTTGATTTTTTCCGCCTCACAACTCTTATTTGCGATTCTTGTGAGAAACACAATAGTTTTAGTTGAAACATTCATTCAAGACTTTGAATACAACTAGAATTCCCGGATGGGTCACATTCAGTTCGCTATTCGCCACTTGCCACTTGCCACTTGCCACATGCCACTCGCCACAAAAGAATTCGCTTAGATTTATTGGAGGCTGTCACATCGCGGCGAGTCGAGTGAAAGCAATGCTGTTGGTAAAAACGAAATAATTAGCCACAGGTAATATAGACCAACCAAGTTGGAGGCGTCACGGGGCAGCAAGTGAAAGTGGCAAGTGGCACGTTGCAAGTGAGGAGTTGCGTGCCGTAATTTGTCAAAGTTGGCCATGAAGTGGACATTGCCTGATGCCACAAGTTCTTCACTGATGATGATGTTGCTGTTGATTTTAATGTTATTGTTTGCTTGCCAAATCATTAGAAGCTCACTTACATTGTGGCGCCACTCCTGGTTGCATGCTGCATGCTGCACTCATAGTGGGCATAAAAAGTGCATAAAGTGCAGAAAATTCGAGTACTCGTATGCAAGACCTGATCCACTTTGTGGTCAGTGGTTTTAATTGAATTACTCGTACAGTGCGTAATTTATGCATTGCTTAGCCCTCAGTTCAAAAACTCGGGAAACTCCTGATTTCCTCTCGCTCTCACACACACACTCTTTGTACATACATGACTATCTCTGTCTGGCCTGGCCAAACAAATCGATTGGGGGCAGCAGCTGCAATTTCTGAGTCCAATGCAGAGCGTTGCATGCATAAATGTGGCCTATTTATGCACATTGCCGCAACATCCACAACCCAAAAAGGCCATATGCCACATCCCACCAAGAGATAGACAGAGTCAGAAATAGATAGATAGAGAGAGAGAGAGAGAGCATGGAAGTTGGAGAGTGCGTGCACAAAAACTTTTCGAAATCTTTGCATAAAACTTCAAAAATTAACTTAATTAATTGGCACATCATTTCGGTTAGTGAAGCAACCCTCTATACCCTGCCTCCCTGCCCCACTAGCAGCTGTACCATCCCCATTCCTAACAGTTGGTTTATCTCGTTTGCCAGCGTCGACCTTTGGCCCTTTTAATAGCGCATTCTTTGTGCGTGTTGAATGAATTTCTGTTTAGGACCGTAAACAAAATGTTGCTTTTTACCAGACGCGTGTGTCCTCAGTCGAGTTGCCGCTGCGCCTCTTGGCCCCTTGGCCCCTTGCCCCTCTTGGCCATCTGCCCTGCTAAGCTGGCACATTAGCAAAGTGAGGTGCAAATTTTACGAGTGTCCTTTTCGGCTTACTTTTTTGTTATTGCTGTTGTTGTTGTTTTTAGCTGTGATTCGACTGAATGATGAAACGTTGTCTCGAGAAAAGCTTTCAGCTTTTCAACTTTTTAACAACCCAAAACGGGGCGTAATGCTAATTGGTGGGCGTGGTAGTAAGAGCAAGGGCATTGAGGGCGTGGCTGAGGCCAAGGGGGCGGTGTGAGCCACAGTCTGTCCATGTGCGCTGGCCCCATTAAAATTGACATTCATTGCATTTCGGGTAATTAGACTAATTGACTTTTAACCAGCACATGAGACGCAGCCTCCACACAGCACACAACACCCCACATCCCACACCCTAACTTATTCTGACCGACACCCTACCCTATCCAAAGCGACACCCTAACGAACCGCTAACCAATCCGTGGGCCCATTAATATTGTATGCACAATTTTGGCTGTCGCAGTTGCATAATTTGAAGCGATAAATGAGAATGAAGCAATTGAAATGGATGAAAGTACGAAGTAATTTGAGAATCACATGACTTCAAATTGAATAAATTGGCAGTGCGATATGAATGATGTGTGGCGCCTTAGAAACGTTACTCAAACTCAAACGCAGACTCACAACAAGTTAAAATCACGCGACTGGCAAATACAAATAGGGCCAAGACCATGTCAAAGTCTGGCAAACTTTAAATCGACCTGAAAAAATAGCGCACTTTCTCAGTTGTGAGTTGAGTTGAGCTGAGCTGAGTTGAGTTGCGGACTGTACGAGTCGAGGGTGGCTCATTCATTCATTTGCTCAGTCAGCCATTCATTCATTTCCTTGATTATGTTTCTTATCAATGATAAATGAATATGTAGTACCAGCACTCAAAACTGCTGCTCTAAACTGCTCGCAAAGTGAAAGTAATACCCGAGCGAGCCAATGCAAAAGCCAAACTACGAGTACATGACAAAATACTTCGGCTCTGACGACTCTCCGATTGCCCCTGCTTTTTTATTTTTTAAATATTTTTTTTTTGTCTTCAACTAAATTATAAAATTAACAATTTAAATTATATTAACAATTTTTTTTAAATGTTGTAAAGTCTGTAGAAATGAAAAATATTTTCTTTTAAAACCCAAATCAGATCAGATATGAGTACTTGTTAACATTATGCTGGTTCCTTAGAGATAGGCGAGAAGACTACAATGTATGGATCAATATAAACTGCTTAAAAACTAATAAACACGACATAATCTGGATGGATTTGAAGATCCTAGAGGTACTATTTTTGGAGTACCCTGCAACAGAATTATTTTCAATTTTTATATTTCCATTTTTTATTAAAAATTTGCATAATAAATATTGAAAAATAACTTTTATTTTCAATTTTTAGTATAAAGGTTGGAAATACGAGATAAACTATGATTTTTAAATTATTATTTTAGAATGTTGTTATTAAGATTACAAATGACTTACTTACTTTTTTTTTTTTTTGACAAAAACTAACAAATAAATGTTACTTGTGTCATTTATATTTTGAAATTAAATCCCTACGGTCATCCATAACTCGGAACATTTCTTGTGATTTTCAGCGTTAAATTGCCTATCAGCTTAAAGAGGTTTTTACAAATCATTACATGGGCAACTTTTTGATAGGGCCTCAATATCCTTGGTCAATAAATGCTTTGTCGATAACTGCTATGCATCGCCACATACTCTGGCATGCCCTTGAAATCAATATGCCCGATAGACCGCGAATGGAGCTGAGCTGAAAACATTAGAGAGACGCGCGATGAAACGTGGAGGAAGGGAGAGGAGAAGAGGGAAGAGGAAAGTCAAGTGCAGCCAACTGAAGTGCAGGCGAAACTGTTTCTGACGTTTTCACCCGCCTCAATCCATAGTTGAATCGTCCAGTAGTTTGCAACTGAATCTCCAGCTGCGTCTCGTTGCACCCCTGCCCCTGCCCTTCACCCCTTCACCCCTTACCCACGCCACTTGATTGCTACAACGACTACTGGCCCAAAAAGTTCTTTGTGGTTAGGCGCTGGGGCAGGTCGGGTGCAGGATTGAGGTTGAGACTCAGACTAAAGTTGAGCAGGAGGCGGAGAGGGATGAACGAATTCTCGACGGGACGAGCGCAATGATTTGGGTCTGGCTCTTGAAGTGGGCACCCGGCAATTTTCCAGCACTTTAGGAATACAATTTTTAACAAGTCGTCGAGGCGGCCGCTAAGTGCGTCGACGTTTAAATTCTCCAGCGGTCGACAGCGGACAAATGGACGAACGGACGGTCGGACGGCGTCCATCAACTTGAGAACGTCATCGGTTTTAAGTTTACCATGAAAATGTTCGGATCGTCGACTTAAATATGCAAAGCGTCCGCGATGTGACCTTAGATTATATATAATTAACCAGCACCTCCTCTAACCCTCCCCCGCCTCCGCCTCCGCCTCTATATCCTTATCCTTTCCGTTTCACTCTTCTATTAATGAGCTGCTTCATTCACCTGACATACTTATAAATAATCGACAAGGACAACAGATTTAAAGCTTTCTCCTTTCGCCTGCGCTTTGCAATATTAATGTCAATGACGTTGAATAATTAGCCATCCGTGCTGCAATTTCTGATATATGGACAATGGCCAATGGCCAATGGCTTCATCAATATTGGCCAGCTAATGACGCCTTCGCTGCATCGTCATCCACCCAATCAAGCAGGCAACCAGTCGACCAGTTAGTTATTCAGCCACCCATCCTGAGTGCTTCTCATCACAAACATTTAAGCAGAGAATCTGGATAATGAGCTCGCAGATGACCCAAATTATGGGCCAACGGAATGAGCTGTAATTTACCATTTACCATAGATACTCAAGTTCATAAGCGATTTCTTAACTTGCTTTATAATCGAGTTCTTGATCCGGTTTATAGCTCATCTTTGCTAATTACATAGATATCAGATAAGGAACTAAAACGATTTGTTATAGTACTCCATAGCCTTACTACTTCGTACCTAGTCCGGGATATTTAGCCCGAATTCAATCCGAAATGATGTCAGAAGTGGAGTAATCTCGGATTTTCTTAAACTAAGTATGAAATACTTGATTTTTTCAGTCCCGAATTCAATCCCGAAATTTTGTAATTCAGGCAAAAAAAATTTTTATTAATGAAAATGTTTTTTTTTTTAAATTTTTTTGTATACACTTTTTGAAAAATTTTTTTTTTTCAAATTTTTTCTTTTTCTGAATACGTACTTAAAAAATGAAAGCTTAAATTAAGTATTTTTAACTTGATTTTAGAATGGTTTTTTTTTTGTACGTCTTAACCAATTCTGTGTCTTTCCTTCCCTACACTAAAAAGCATGCATTCTGTTAAAAAGTCTAAATATAAAGCACTTGATGTGCTTCACAGTCCATATTGTACGCTCCCGATATATACTATATGTTCGTACCCATAAATAGGTTTCCTAGAGGATCTCTGATCATGTCTAATGTTCAGATGCACAAACAGATCTTAAAAGTCAGACTTCCTTCTCTTCGAATCCCAGTTGAAAAGCTGGCTTTGCTCAACTAACTAAGTTTGGCAAACAATGTAATGTCGAGTTTCCCTTGGCAGTATTATAAGAAAGTTTGAATACGTTTTGATAGCTCATTTATGGGTAGTTGCATTATTTATTAAGTTGACCTGGAAGTAGCGGAAGAAAGAAAAAAAAGGGCCTTAAGTAAACAGGCCATTGAAAATTAGTTGCAAATAAAATTTTAATATTTAAGCATCGGGAAAGTTGACCCAAAGAATTCAAGGGGAAACCGAAATCGTATACAGAGCGGTATGGTGCAATCAAACGGAATCTAACAAAGAAAAAAAAAAATTACGGGTACGAGTATTTGCCACGGACAAACTGAATAAAATCCAAAGCAAAGCAAAGTTGCCCCAAAAGAAAAATGAAAGAAAAGCGAGCGCAAAACGTGTTTTCCACACTTTTGTAACAACTTCTGCCTCAGTGGGAACAAAGGGGAATGGAAATGATGGAAATGCGTAAAGAAAAGGGGCAATACACATAGGAAATGTTACCAAGAACATTTTTGGCGACACAGTTGGCCCAGGCATTTGTCAAGCCTATTATGTGTTGGGCTAGACAAGGGTGGGGAGGGGAGGAGGAGAGTTGGTGAATGAGTGGAAAAGGGATACGAAGAGAGGGGGGTATTGTGAAGATGCCGTTGGCGTTGTTGCTTTTGCTGTCAGAAGTCAAAAGAAATGACTCCACACATTGATACAAGCAATGACGCCCCAATCTACAGCTCTGTTAATGTCATTCCCTCCCTCAGTGACTCTGTCCCTCAGTCAGTCACTCAGTCAGTCAGTCAAATAAACAGCTAGCAAAAAAGCCTGTCGTTGGGCTTTGGAGATTTTCCATTGCTGTTGGCAATGTCAAAAGGTTGGGGAAGAAACCAGTCGGCTGAGGCAAGCTATTACACATCATCTCTCACGAGTGTGCGAGTGTGTGTGTGTGTGTGTGTGTGTATGTGCGTGTGTGTTTGATACTAAAGTTGGCAATTGGCATTAACAAGCTGCTTCATATACTATTCGCACTTACATACATACGTTTCTGTCTTGCAACACCAGCCCATTGCAGCTGACCTCTACCTCTCTCCCCCTCTCCACATATCCCTCCCCCTATTACTTCCCTCTCCCCACTCTTCACTTCTGTTTTCCCCCTATCACTATGCCTCCACTCAATGCTCGTAACTATGTATAAGGAGAGTGAAACATCTGCTTGTCGTAATATTACACTCTTATCTTTGCCACTTTTTTTGATGTTTGAAAACCATCACAATACGATAATTCCATTAGTCTCACTTCTCTTTCTACTTCTTCTCCAATTATTTCAATTTCTGAACCTTATTGAATGTTGTAGTAACATTATACTGTAGTTAGTGCAGCGATCCATTTTATAAAATAGACACTTTTTATTCGCACTATCGGTAATATTCTACTTTAATTGATAGTTTTATCTGTTATTCAGTCCAAAGTTTTTTTTGAAAGATAAATAATAAATAATAATAAAAAAAAAGAAATATCGATTGCATTACTAGATGTACATCTTCTCACGTTGCGAAATATTCTTCGCTACATTTGAAGAGAACAAAATGCGATTCTCCAGTTTTTTAAGTGATGATATGTACTTATACTAAAAGTCCTACAATAAATTGCAAGTAATTCTGCTTATTTATCTTTAATCTTTATCAAATCTCGAAAGCGACAATTATTGGTGTCACAATTGATCGGATAATCGACTCTTCAAATAATATTGCACTAATGAATTCTATCTGCAACGAAATATTTATTACAACCAAATATTTGAATAACTTAACAATGTTCCGATTTTCTCTTTATACTTTTAGCATTTTTTGATATGCATTTATTCACTTTGCTTTTGGACTTAGTCTTTGAAAATTATCGTTCTTCACTTTATCGGAGCTAAACTCATCAACTCAAAGTGATATCAATCTGATGAATTTCACCGGAACAGGCCTGATTATGTCAATCCTTTGTACAATTCAAAATCTCTGACTGGATTGTTTTAGTAATTATTTTAGCCAAGTTTTAAGTGTCTTACTTAATTCAGTGTTTGGAACAACTTTTGGCTAGGCAATGTTTAACTTTTATAACCTTATTTTTACTTGACCTGGCAAATTTCAAATGCAAACGCAGTTTAAATAAATTGCCACCTGATAGCGAAAATCAACACAAGCCCCATTTGCAGACGCGGCACGTACACACACACACACACACACACACAGAGAGAAACACACGGACAGACAGAGATATATGTATGTATATATACATATATGATGAGGGCTGTTCTTGACATTGGCACATGGTTTCGCCATGGCTGAAAGTCGGACAAAGGGCAACACTAAGCAAATTGACAAAGGCGTCAAACTGAAGTTGACACGCCCCCTTTTTGGTTTCTTCTCCATTATCTTTGGGGTTATTGGGACGGGGTGGAGGGGTATGGGGCAAAAGGAAACAACTCCTCGGCATTTGGCTTATCGCTTGCTGTGCCAATAGTTTAACTCGCTCCCCAGCAAACCCCTCCCAAAATGTCCTTTTGCCAGATTGCGATTACGCATACGCCGCGTGTGTCACGCACTCAGCGAATCGTCTCCCTTTCTACTCTCTCTCTCTCTCTCTCTGTCTGTTGGATCATCTTTCGTTGGCTGCGCCTACGAAATGAAATTAAATGCCTTTGATTTATTTATTTATTTTTATTGTGCGTCGCCAAAGTGAACACAGGGGCGTGCCACTCCGCCAAGGGAGGCGCGGGGAGCCCACTCTGCAAAATAAAAGAAAGCGAAAAATCAGCAACAGCTAAAAAGTTTTCTATACCCTAGCAGAGGGCATTTGAATTTTCTGCCTGCCCATCGGTTACAATACACACTGCAATTCTCAGTATAATAAGTAATATTTTTTAATGAAACTAGGTAAAGTTGCGTTCTTTTTTCTTGAAAATTGACTTCCAAAATGGACCGTTTGTTCTTTAAGGATTAAACAAAGTAAGATAGTAAGATTGTAACATAAACCATTTTAATATATTAAAATATATTGAATATTTAATTCAAAACATTTTTTCTTCCATTTCGCATTTAGCAGAATTTCGGATTTGTCAAGATTAAGTCAAACACGATCCATTTTTCGTCGTGCTCGCCATGCATTGATTTCTATAAATAGTGCGAAAACGACAAGTCTTCAAAGCTTGTCTTTTATAATAAAAATAGTGTTGATAAAATGCATTAAACACGTGAGAAAACCTTTCTCGCGTTATCGATCCTGGAAATACCCATATGTCTTATAGCTGGCATAGATCGATCAAATGCCATAATAATGTATCACAACCAAAAATTTCAAATAACGTATATATGTATTTGATACGAGTATTGTCAGCAACGATTGGCTGAACATTTAATATTAAAAATTATTTTCGTTTATTCGAGTAAAAAGCTTAGAAATAAACAATTGACTTCAAGAATCCCTAAGCCCTATTGTTTTACATATTCCTTGACTTTGGAATATAATTTTTTGAATTCTTAATTGAACTTTTAAATAATCAGGTAATTAGGCAATTTAATTTAAAATTAAATTGTTTATTAATTCACTTGGAGGTTTTTGATGTGCCCAATATAACATAACTCTCTTAACTAACTTAAATAAAACCTATATTTTTTGCGGAACTGAAATTATTATGCTGTTAATATAATTTTGTTTTAAAGATTTGAAAAATTTGTAAAAGTTTTTTTGGGGCTTACCGGAACCGATACTAAATAGTTTTGAATATTCTACAAGGGTATCATTTTATCGGCGTGTTAAAGAAAACATTTCTTTCTTGTTTTGTTTTGCTGTCGTTGCCTTTTGTCTGCCCAGAAAAAGAGCTCCTTTTGTGGTTGTTGCTGTTGTATTTGTAGTTGTTAACGTTGTTGTTGCTGGTGTTGCTTCACATGACACATGGTGCAGCTCGTTGCTCTTTTGCTCCCCCTTTTTCACTTTTGTTATTGTTGGTGTTGTATATGTACATACATATACATATTTTTTATATTTTTTTTGTGCTCTTCTGCAACTGGGCGCGAATTTGCTGTCGCCTTTCGCTGCTGCTTTGATTTCACTTTGTACACTTTCCTTCATTTTCCTCTTGACCCAATCTGTATCTGCGCCTCCCTCTCTCTATCACAATTTCTCTGTCACTCTCTACATCTCTTCCTCTCTCTCGCTCTCTCTTTGTATCTGTCTCTGTCTGTACATGTGTTGAGTGGCACTTGACTAAGTTATGACACGCCGCAGGTGCGACCAAGCGACCACCCCGTTGTGAGGACTATGATATTGACGATGATGACGATGACGATGAGGATAACTGTAATGACGATTATATATTGATAGTTTGATAGTGATGTTAAGGATAACAAGGATGCAGCTCGCAGTTGATCCTGTTGCATTGCTTTCTGCTTGGCTGCCTGATCGGGCAGCTTATGGCAAATGTGTCCTGTCTTCCGAACATGAACCCCATTCCATGTTCCTGTGTGTGTGTGTGTGTGTTATCATTGCCTATAGAAGCCTTGCCTTTCAGTATAGCATGAGTTGAAATTGTGTTATAGGCTTAATTGAATATTTCCGTGCACTCTGACAGCTGAAACTGCTTCAATTTTAACATTTACACTTTTTTCAAAACCTTTTTTTGTTTTGGAAATATGTACACAAAAAATATACAATAAGTTTTAATTGTATTTTGTGGATTTATTTCATTCAGCATTTATTTTATTTAAAAGTTATTTATATCCATTTGAAATAATACTTTTTTTTCTGACATTTTTTTATACATACCATTGGATTTTGTATTAATTGTTATTTACAAATTTTTAATAATAATGTAAAAAATTCAAAAATTCAAAATGATTACTTTTCGCGTAAATTATTAAAGATAAATATCGTGATATTTAGAAAATTATTATCATGGCTCAAGCTCTTTTATTAAACATTATTTTTGAATGTTTTTTAATTAAATTACTTAAAAAAAATTTTTACTTAAACAAATGATTGACTATAATTTAATTACATAATTATTTAAAATTATTGCTAGTGAACTTATGTTTGTATTATTATTTTTAATCATATATTGAACATTTATCATTTTGTTTGCTTATAATTATAATTAGTTTACCGTAAATTAATTGGGAAAATCGAATATTCACAGGGAAGTTGGTTCAGAGCAAATTCCCAGTCGGTGTTAACATGCTCAATAAAACGTATTTTTATTTGAAAATGTACTTGATTAAATGTAATTGTTGAACGATTGACAGCCCAGATGACATTTAGCATTTGATTGGATCAACAGCCAATGACATCATTCGCGACTTTTCAGTTTCTACAGAAACGTATCGCATCTATTGGGAATAGATACATAGATTAATCCATCGACTACGTCACGGAATCCCAAGTGATGCCTCTCAAGACTCTTTAGATGGTCGAGGAAAGTTTTGTGCGTTTTGGTTGGGGCATGTCAACAGGTGAGAGTGCCTCGTCCCTATTTTATCATACCCCCTTTCCTTGCCTCCGTGTTGTGAGGTTGCTCTCAATGCTTGATTAACACGAGCAAATAAAACTTTGCTTAGCCCTCATCGCTCTTTTGTTGTTGTTGTTACTGTTGTTATTGCTGTGAACGGTGCTGTAATTTTTGTCACTTTTAATGGCAGTTTGCATGTTTGCTGTCTTCTCTCAATCTCCACATTCTCCTCTTCACCCCTTACATTCCTGGCCATCATTCAGTTGCCTCGAAGAGAAACTTTCACTTCGATTTGCCGCCAGGCTGACTTTTCACTCCTGCAATGTCTTTGGTCTCCTGTCTAGTGCTTTTCCTCTCTTCTTTTCTCTCTCCTCTCATCTCCTTTTACTCTCATCTTCACTCCCTAGCTCCCTCTTCAATCTGTTTTTCTACTGTCGCCTCCCATTGGCCTTATTTATTCGACTTTGTGTGTGGAATTTTATTGCTTTAGCATCAGAGAGACTTGTGTAAATTATTTGTGCAAAGTTTTTAACGTTGTCAGTTAACGGTTTTCCCAACTTGTCATTGATCACAGGGGCTGAGTCATTGGCCAAAATCATCGTTAGCCAAATGCGTAACATTATCATCCAGACTCAATATTAAGGTGAAAACGTCATCATCCACGGCAACATAAACTTCTTAAGCAAAGCTTTAAAGTTAGTTTCTCAGCTTTTAATTAACAACAAACAAAGTTTTGATAAGGTTTAAATTTGGAATTAATTCGGGTTAATATGTTGTACTAAAATACTGTCAATATGATATTTCTTCGTCTTTGTCGTTTTTGTTGTTGGTGTCGTAACCGCTTTGTTGTTTATGGCCATGTGAATTTTGATTTGAAAATCGTTTTACGATTCAATTTTTACGCCTGGGTTTACGACACTTTTTCCACAGCCGAAGCAGTGGAAAAAGTGCAGAGTATATTAACAGTATTTACGAGCGCACTTTCAAGATTATCATCTATACTTGCTTGACGAAACTAAATTGAAAAACATTTTCATAGTTTGTTACCTAATATTATCTTTTTCATTATTTTATATTAAAATACAAAATATATTAAATAATATACCATAACCTTAACAAAACAGCTATCTTAAACAAAAGTTTCTGTACCTACTAATATCACAAAACATTTTAGGTCTTTGAATATAAATAAAATAATATAATAAGTCACATTTAATTCATAAAATGAAGTTAGAATTTTTACAAATTGGCATTTATTGTATGTAAAAATGTGATTATATTAAAACATCTAACAAATATTAAAGATATAAAATTTTTCGGTTTAAACCGGTTGGGGAACCGAACGCTGTAACCAATGAATCGAACCTTTTTTAAGAATTCAAAATAAAATAATTAACCTTTTTTTTGATGGAGTTTCATATTGAATACATATCCGTCTGAATGAGATAAAGCTTTTAAACACATTTAGGTCTTAAAGCTTCACTGAAAATTGATTAATAATTTTAAAATTTGTTTTGTGCTTTTCACAAATTATTTTTTTTTATGGTCGCCTGCCACTGTGAAAACTTTTTAACGGCCTTTTAATGCGCTGCGATTAGCTGGAACATACGTACTCGTATTTATTAATGGCAAACGCCTTCCGTGTGCCGTGATGAAACATTTTTTAATTATCCTCGAGCGGTTTCGTTTTTTTTTTTTTTTAAAGCCCATTACCAAGTTTTCAACTATGCTATAGATATATGTAGCTAACTGGATGCAAGTATTTTTCTTCAATTTGTATTTTTTATGGCAGCGAGCGAAACTCAATTAGGTTGCATGCATGCGCGTTGCCTTGTCAAACACGTGGCATATGGGAAGCGAGGAGGGGCTATAAAGAGTGTGGAAAGGGAGAAAGGCGAATCCGACAATCCAAATCACAGCGACAACAGAAAGTACAAGCGATATACAGAAGTATAGAAGTACAACAATTACATGAGGGGTGCTTCGAAGAGGGGATGGGGAGACACACTAAATACCCAGCAAGTGGAAAGTGGAAAGCGGAAACGGAAATGGCGCACACAGCATAGGACAAGCTGAGAACTCTGAACAGTGAGTGCTGAGAATGTGTGTCGCTTGTAATTCATACAAATAGCAAAGCTAGTGATATATTCCCATCCTCTCTCTCTCTCTCTCTCTCTCTCTCCTTCTCTCACGGTCTTTCTCCCTCTAGCTCACCGCTTGTCGTGTCCTGACCATGTCAGCATTTTTAGCTGGCGTGTGTTAAAAATGAAAACCGGACTGTGGACAATCGGACTGCAAATGTTGGACTGTTGGAGTGGTCCACAATGGTGCTCCAGCTACACTCATACTCTTACTCTTACTCTCACTCCATATCCAGTGGCACATCCTGCTTCAGCTTCTACTCCAGCGCCAGCTCATCCTCCAGCTCTTCCTTCAGCTTTTCCGTCAGCTCCTGGGCCAGCTGATGCTTTTCCTCTGCTCGGCTCGTCGTCTCGAGCTAGAGTTTCAATTCAATTCGCTGCGCCATGTTCATTGTTTATTTTTCATTTAATTTTACACTTTTTCATCTTCGAGAGCTGTCCCTCGTCGATACCCTAACGGCAGCTTAAGTCCATGCGCTTTGTGGCCCAGCCTGACACATTGCAAGTGGCCGTAACTGTGTTTATTCAGCGATTTACATAGTGATGCCCATCAGCTTTAACCTTGACAAGATGCACACGTAATGTCCCATAATCCATGTTCATGTCCATGCTCATGTGGTTGTCGTATTCCAGCCCTGAGCTGTCGAACTTGACTTTGCCATCTCTCTCACTCTCTGCACCTTGTTTTTTGGACCCTGTAATTCAAATTTTCAAATGGTCTATTAAAGACCATAAGGTATAAATATTCTTATTTAATCGTAATTTTTATTCACTATTTGTATTTATTTATTTTATATATTCCTAACAGGGTATCAAACCGAACCGAATATCGGTATCAGTTATGGTTTCGGTAAAAAATTCTAAAAATATGTAAATTTTAAAACCATTCTAAATTTTTTTTAAACTTTAAAGTCTTTTTGTGGAGATCAATATGTAAAATAAATTAGAGCACAAGTAAAAATTAGATTTAGTTTTACACTTCAACAACAAACTTACATTTTATGTTTGACTGATATAAAATTAACCTTGTTGCATGATTCGGTTTCTTAACGGATATTTCGGTTGGAATGATTTCGGTAAATGGGGTTCTGTGTAATAAAAAAGGTTTGTTTCGTTTACAGTTATAGTTACGGTAAAAAATTTATATAATATTAGGATGTTTGTTATATTTATATTAATTGTACATTAATAGCTTTGTTTTAAAAAATAAGTACAGGATCTCTCAAAGTTGAGTTTGCTCGCCGATGGGTTTCTTTTTCGTTTGTTTTACAATTCGAAACGTGGCGCTTGTAGTGAAAATTCAATTATGGAATGTGCCAGGACTAGTGGCAGTCACCAGCTATATCTCCATCTGTGTCTTAGCCTTTGCACTGTCCAGTAGAGGTGTCTCTGTCTGGGTCTCGGCCTGGTTCTCTCCACCGTTCGCCGTTCTCCGATTGGTGTTACCAGCAAATTCGGCGCGTAAATGACAAAAGTTTTCGCTCGAGTGTTGATCTTTAGTTAGGTCTATATGGTGGCGAGCCGGAACGTAGCGGGGTGGTGAGGGGCGTGCCAAATAGAGGGCGTGCCACTGGCAGCATGTTGAAAAGCGTTGGGGCAACATCGTTAGCTGTCAGTGGCTGTAAGTGGCATCCTTGAAAATTACGCTTGTGCCGCACGCAATTTGCTGCAAGCAGCAGCAGCAACAACAGCAACAACACCAACATCAACGACAGCAACATCCACAGCAACAACAACATTGGCAACAGCATTCGGGGCATGGCAAGTGTAAGGCTTTCAGTTTCCATTAGAAACTAGATGACAAAAATAAATAGAGGTCATTAAAGTCGAGCATGAATATAAAATTGAAATCTCTTCAATCTTTTCTGTTCACGTCTCTTATTATACCCTGGGGATATATTAAGTTTGTTCAAAAGTATGTAACAGGGCGAAGGAAGCATCTCCGACCCCATAAAGTATGTATATTCTTGATCAGCATCAACAGCCGAGTCGATATAGCCATGTCCATCTGTCCGTATGAACGATCGGATCTCAGAGATGGTAAGAGCTAGGACCACCAAATTTGTACTGAAGAGTCCTTATTATGTCAGGCAATATCAGGCAACATCACCTTTAATTCAGGGAGTTAATTTAAAATTTTCAACTTTTTTTGCACCAACATCACAATTAGGCCATAAGTAGTGAAGATATTAAAAATTTCCTCTAACGTATTCTATAAATAGAATAGAATTAATAGTTAATTAATTCATTTTACATTTACTCCCCCAGAGTGTCCGTCGAGAATGTACGTACATTATATATGTATATACATCGATTTTTCCAGCGTCAAACAAATTGCGGGAGTGGTGCAGGTGATAGGTGCTCGGCAAGTGAAAAGGGAGATCGAGGTTCGAAACTCGGTCTTGACGAATGCAAATGACTTTTGATTATTTTTTTTTTGTATTTTAATTTTTTTATTTTTATTTTTAAATTTGGTTCAAATCATTTATCATATTATACATGTATGTATGTAGATGAGAACTGAATGGGCATCAAATCTTCGGCGTGCCGGGTACTAGGCCCAGGGTATATTACAGTGGAGTGCACTCGACTGATCCGCTTGTTTTTCTTTCAACTTTCTACTTTTCTCCATTCACCGCTGTCAATGGGGCGCTTGGAAATTCACTCGCCTGTCAAAGCAAATCGCTTAATTGCTTGACAATCGCCAAACACACACGCAAACACACACACACACACCCGCAGACACACATAAAAACACACACATACACACACACACACACACGCATACATCGCGTAATTCATATTTTGAACCACTGAATGCGGCAAATTGTCGACGTCTTTTTTTTTTCTTTGGTTTCGCTTCCGTTTTTGGGCCACATTAAAAAGCCAATTTTACTTGAATGTTGGCTTAAATGTTCGCGTCAACTGTCTGTCCCGCCGACCACGCCCACCCCCACCCCCACGCCCACAGCCTGAGTCTCAGCTGCGCCCATTGACGTTGACAGTGTGCAGCGGCAACCAAGAAACCCAACCAAATTTTCCATCTCAATTAATTAAAATGTTTTGTTTTAATGGCTTAAGATGGAGGGGAGGATAAGGGGAGAAGGAGCATGAGAATGAGAGGACATTCTGCAGCCTGATGACGAGTAGTCCTTTTCTTATACCTCACACCTCTCACCTCATTCCCCATTCCCCACTTGGCTGCCTTCTTCGAGCCATTCTAGTGTAAAATGGTGATTGATATTTCCCTTCCGGTTAATATCGTAGACTCAAAGTTGTTGTTGTTGTCGCTCCTATTGTATTGTTGTTGTTGGACCTGAAAAAACTTTGGCTTTTCAAGGTCGCTCAATAAAAATGAAGTTCATCCATCATTTAAGGCGGGCAAAAAGGGTATTTATAAATAGAGGCCTAGTCAAAGTCATTCTTCGAGACGTTACACAGAAAAACAAAATGCGGGATTCCGGGATGGAATCACTCCTAAAAGGTATCAAAAGTTTGGTTCTCTCGAAATTCTTGAATAAAGAACGATTTCTCAATTTCTTTTGTGCAAATATTTTGTATTATCGGACATTATAAAAATGTTTTCAGTGAAATCAAATATTCTAAGTTTTTTTTTTAACTATTTATTTTTATTTGTATATCATGTTAATGTTATAACAATATTTAGAATTCATTCAAATACATGCTAACAGAATTGTAATCTTGAATTTTAGAGTGAATCTTTTTTTTGCTGTGTACGAAACCAGATGAGATGAGATGAGATGATATCCGTTGACAGCAGGACGACTCAATTAGTCGCTGCATTTACATAATATTTTAAGCAAGTTTATTTCATTTAATTGTTGTCAAATTTCGCTGTCACAGTTGCGGTCGTCAGCACAGTCATCTACATTGGCCCAAAGCTCTGGTAGCTTGAATTGATGTTTTTAAAACAATAAATATGCCTTGTGGCTCGTGGCTCGTGCCTCCTTAAACAAACCGCAGACACGAAGGAGACGCACATAAATAATCATTTACAATGCCAGCAAGAACATGGTGAATAAAGCCAAAAGGGAAATCGGAAAAGCGGAATAGACGAGAAAATGAGAAGGAGAACAGATAAAAAAGCTTTCCTGTCAGCTTGTAATGATCGCTAATGGAGACTGTGCTGGCTCTGCTTTTGGCTTTGGTCAGTTTGCCACCTGCATGCGGAAACACGAGTATGAAGGAAGGAAGCAGTAGCCATACTGCTAAATAGATACCCTTTAAATTGGGCGTTATGATATTGAAGTGGCCCTGTTCTAGACTTATAGCAAATGTGTTGGTGAAAAATTGGTCGTCTGACGGAGGCATTAGAGAGCAAACCTGATAATTAAATGTTACATTATTAAATAAATATATTGAACTTAATTGATACAACACGTTCTATTCCATCGGTGAGCGATACGGATACGAAAAATCGCTTTTTGACAAAAAGTGTCGGTGAAAAAGTGCTCGTCTGAAGCGCTCTTTGGAAAACAGAAATTGTAACCTTTTCATATAGCAAAATGCAGACAACTATACTCTGATATAAATGTATATATATCAGGGACTGCAAATAATGATTATTAAAATTTTTTCAGATCAAAAAATCAATGACTAGAATACATATACATATGAATAATGTTAATGATTAAATTTGAGCGAATAAATTAAACACATAAATAATCATTATTTAAGATTTTTATTTTTTTCGTAGAAAATAAAACTCACTTTAAATTCATGGCTTTTGTGTAGGATTTTTACCAAGTATTTTTGCATATCCCTTTAAAAGAAACCCAGGGAACGCAAAAACCAATTCTTTAAATGATTACGTAATCTTTTTAAAAAGTGAGCTTTACTTTCCTATGTATTTTTTTTAATATAACTCATAATGATTACGGTCCCTGATATATACATATATGTATATATGATTCGCATATGCTTTAAGATCAATTCAAAATAGAACAATATTTAAGAGGAGCGTTAATCAAAACTCAATTGAACGCTTATTTTATGGAGAGACATTAAAGATGATGGAAAGTTATATGACTAGATTACTCTTTCAGCAAGGTTGCCACTTTTTGATATTATTTTTTTGTGCTAAATAAAACTGCTCATTTACTTAGTTTTCTATCACATTCCCTTTATTAAAATATCGCCATTATTTCATTCTATTCTTTCTGAATATCCAGGGACTTACCTCGAATTGAATTGGACCTGACAGAGAACACAAAAGACTAAGATTAAAGGAGATCTGCCATATAAGGTCAAGTTAAAAATGGATAAAAATAAATCGCAATAAGTGAAGAAATAATCGACTGAAAGCTGACACTGATTAATACACTCGTTTCAAAATTATATAAAAAACAAGCAACCAGTAAGTTAGTAAATAATCCTGATTGAAAACTGTAGCGCAAAGTAAGCTTGTCCAAAGCGTGAATTGAATTCGCGGCCAACAGAGATTGATAGACAAAGAGAGGCTCATCATATCTACCATCATACTATATATTTAGTCGTACGTTTATCCACCATATATCCCTGGAAATAGAGCTATTGTATTAGCGCTAACAATCGCGGGGATATCACATTGTATTCTAGTAGACAACGGCATCAAGTTGCCTGCTCAGCTAAAGATAGTGTAAAGTGCCAACAAAAGCCATCAATTTGCGACGCCTTGTCCATTGTCCACCACAACGCAGGGTTTTTCACATCGCGCATCCCTTATTCCACACTCCCCATTCCCAATATTGCGTCTCCACATTGTAGATTGCAACATCTATATGCGGTTTTGTGGCACGATGGCTCTCGATAGCTCATCCACAATTCAGTCAGCTGCTCCAGTGGACTGGAGCTGGAGCTGGAGCTGAAGCTTTCATTAACCTTTTTGGCATTCAAGATAATTCAATTTGGCATCAAGTCGAGCAACGATTGCAACAACTCATTTGCATTAATGCCATGCACGTGAGTGCAAAGTGCATTGAAAATGTTCATAAATAAATTGATTTGGCCGAGCCAACCTTAATTGTGGCCAACTGTGTGCGGTACGACTATAACTGTATACTGTAAATGCAAAAATTGCCAATAATATCGTAAGTTGGCTAAAAGCAAAGCTTGACCCCAATTACTAGCTAGCCCCGCAATTTGATTGAAATACCATTTCATTTGCCATGAAATTAGCTCATAAAGATTTTCGTTTTGTTGTGGATCGGTTCACTGATATGTTAGAAATAGACCTTGGTACAAAATATCACGTATACGTCCCATTGCCGGCTACAGTTGAATGTTGAATGTGGAAACGTTGTGCGTTGCGACACGGTGCGCATGCCAGGGAAATTTTAACAGTGCCCCCCTAACAAAAGGGAAATTCTTGTGCCGCAGCATCAGCAGCATCGACAGCAGCAACATTAAACGTTGCAGGACAGTATGAAACAGGACTCAGCGCAGACGGCACGCGTTTCGCTCCGAGAGAAACAAAACGCGAGAAAGCAGTCGAAGTCGCAGTCGCAGCAGTTGCCGTCGCTGTCGTTGTCGTTGTCGTTGTTTCGCATCCGTGTCCGTCTTGCTACTGTGTCTGCGTGTGTGTGTGTGTGTGCGTGTGTGTTTCGTGTCTGTCTGTCTGTCTGTCTGCCTGTGTGTCTGTTTGTGTGTGCGTGTCTGCTTTAGTGTGGCAGCTGAGTGTAGCTACTGTGAGTCTGAATGAATGCTACTCGTACATTGCCTATGCCAACAGCAACAACAACAACAACCCACTAGTCACAAGCATTTGCTGTTGCAGCAACAACAACAACTTACCACTTCAGCAGCAGCAGCTGTAGCTTAAAAGCTGAGACCCAAAAAATAAAAAAAAAGAATATCTAGCGAAAAAACGCACAAAAACCGCGCACAAAACGCTTACATAAGTTTTGTGTGTGAGTTGAGTTGCTGCTGTCGTTGCCTCTGCTGCTGCTGCTGCTGCTGCACTGCTAATCGGCCATAAAGATGCACATAACTGCAGCTGCAGCAATAATAAGCCTGCAAATACCACAAAATTTAAAAAGAATACACAAAAATAAATAAAAGGCAAAAATTGCGCCCAAAAAAGCCATAGAAATGGCGCGTAGTTGTTGCTGTTGTTGTTGTTGTTATTATTATTATTTCTGTTGTTGCTGTTATTGTGCGTATTGTTGCTGTTATTGCTGCTGCGTTTAAGCGTCGTCTGATTGCCACGAATTGTTGTCGTTGCCTACTTTGTGGCGCGCGCGCGTTTCTTGGCATTGTTTGCAGTGACTGTTGTTGTTGTTGTTGCTGCTGCTGCTGTTGTTGTTGTTGCTGCTGGTGCTGCTGAGCTGCAAAATTGTTACACGGTCATTGCGGAGGTCGCACTAACAAAGCTGCCAGCCAAGGCAAAGATAGAGCAATAGCAACCACAATGGGGCGACAATTGTGAGTCAGTTTAGGAAATTGAAGTCAAAAATTTCGTAATCAAAATGCAGCAACAACAACAACAACATTAAGTGAAACAACAACAATACTGTGCAGCACTTTATGCTTGTTATTAAATATATTGTTGCAATTGATCAACTTGTTGCTGTCAGTTACACAACCAAAAAATTAAATAAATTACCAATTCAATTGTGTTGAAAACGCGCGCGATTATTAATTTTTTTTTTTCCTTTTGGTAACTTTTGTTGCAATTCTTTAAGCCATAAATTGATGTTATTAATTTTCGAGCTCAACTGTTTCGATCACAGTCGGTCGCACAGCACAACAACATGCGAATGATGAGAAATTCAGAAACCAAAAAAACCAAAGTGCAATAAAACAATCGAAAAATCGAGATTTTTTTTATGTTAAATGTTTTTTTTGTGTTTTTGTTTTGTTGGAAACTGCAATAAAAATGGAAAATTACAATAAAAAAGTGCATACAAATTTGAAGAATTCAACGGGAAAAATGAAAAACTAAATGCAAATAAGCAGGCGAGAAGAAAAACAAATTCGAAAATAGCATATAAAAAAAGTGGAGAAGACGACAAACGAATTGAGCTAAGGAAACGGAAACGATTTTATTTGCTGCTTACTGTTGTTGTTGTTGCTCCTCATTCTTCTTCCTTTTGGCTGCTTCCCGTTCTGAAACGCGCTTTGTGCCAAGGTAAGATTAAAGATATTTTATTACAAATTCGGCAGATCTAGTATATTTATATAAATGTAAGTTTCGGTAGATGCTCCCATTTGCGGTGTGTAAGCGAGCCAAAGATAAGTGAATACTAATTTAGATGCGCATTTGCTGTCAGGGTTGCCAAGTGCCATAAAGATTGCATTTAAATTGCCTGTGTGTGCAGCTCGTATGGCAGTTAACTCTTTGTGTGTCCTTAAAAATAATTTCAGCAATTCAAACACTTAATTTGCAGTTAAATCTGCAGTTTGAATCTGTATTTAACGGCTTATTTTTATTAAAAAAAAAGAAACCACAAGATTATAGAGCTGTACACTTATATATATGAAACATATTTTAAAAGATTATTTTAATAGTGTTCTGAAATTAAGATTTAATATGAACAATTTAAAAAATGACTTTGACTGAGATGGAAGCTATGGAAAAATTTTAAAAATAGAATGTTAAATCAAGTGATCTCATGTTAATTTCCCTACATCACATTAATTACTCAATTAACTTTTTAATTTTGCTAATTAAGTTTTTTATTGGCCAATGAAATTAGTTTCAAATCCAGATCTATGTCAATTTTGATGCCAGCCAATATATTGCAAAGTTTTTCATTTAGTTATTATACTTTAATATGGTTTATTTCATATTGTCACTGAGTTTAAAAATAATTTAATGTTCACTTAATTAGATTAAAATTGCAGAATATTCGGGAAAGGGGGACTTAAGAAAATGAATAGAAATTTTATTGCAGATTGGTTTTGCTGTATTTTCCTGTTTTCGTTTTTTTTTTTTTTTTTAATTTTGGTTTTAATAATGAATTCCTTCAACGATTTTAGGTGATTTTATTCTGATATGCATGCTATTTTGTAAAACTGAAAAATTTTGAATGAAAGGCCTTTCAAAAAAAAGTTTTTAGTAACTGTTATAGGGTGTTTTATAGTTGAGCATTCTTAAATAGAATAGGCGCTATGCATTTTAATAGTTTATCAAAAACTATTCAAAAGTTGCGATGCATTTTTTATTAGTTTGAAACTGGTAAATGAATAGCACTTGCCATAGGTCAGTTAAATTTGGGATTGGTTTGTTGTGTGTGTTTTGGGGAAGTTTAGCATTCAGCTTGGCCACACTTTATATGCTATCCGTATCCTTTTAATAGACTTGCGGATTAGAATATGGAATAATAATGAAATCATTTAACTATTTTCTCAAAAACTATTTAAATATTTGCCGAGCAATTTAGCCGATTACAGTGGGAGTGAGAGAGGTTGAGGGAGCGCTGCAGATGAGAATATTGGGAGTGGACTTGTTGTAACACTTAATGTTGTTGTTGTCCTGGTCCTGAATGCGGTTGCCAAAATGGCAGCAGCACAATTCCACATTTATTTATTTTTGTTGTTGGCTTTCCAATTTCCCCCTTAGTACAATACACACACACACACACACACACACACACGCAACCACAAACACACCCGCACACACACACCCTCTACTCTCCTGTTTGGCTTATCGAGCCACTCTGCCAACTGCTCGTACAATCGTGTGCCTACATTTTAGGGTTTTAATTAAATGCAACAACAATGCCAGCTGCAAAGAAAACCATTGCACACACTCTCTTCCCTACCCCCTACCCACTACCCAGCCCCCCCTCCTCTCTCTTACTCACTCCCTGAGCATGTGGAGGTCAAGAACTGTGACCGTAATAACAAAGGCAACCACGCCCAGTTACGATTTGTGCACTGAAATTAAACGAAAGGGGATTAAATCATGAATTGCCCCAAAAGATTTGACATGAATTACTTGTATCTACTCGTAATGGCAATTGCAGATTAAACAAATATTAATAGATTACAACACAGACACTTCCGCACATAAACACACACACACACATGCCAATGAAAACTCTAGGGTTGCCTCCAGCTAATAAGTCTCTTCCCTCTCTACCAATTATGCGAACTGTGGCAAGTACACAAATCCCCATTTTGAAACTTAATAAGTGTGCAACTTTGTTTAGAGTCGAAGGATATTCCAATGCAATATCATAAGTTGTTCTTCCAATTGCAGATTATATTCTGAATATTTTAAAAGTATTATCCAACATTCAAGTTATTTCTTTTGAAATTAGTTGTGATTAACTTAAGTACATTGGCTAAAAACTACACAAATTTCTTAAATATTGTTAACGTTCTTCGTGATTTCTTTTAATGTCCATAAACAAAACTAATTACATTTGTCGATTTATAATTTAAAAATTATGATGAATTTAGCCTTAAGAAATTAATCATAATCTGACATGATTATAAATAAACTTCTTAAAAGCCACATATCCTAGAAGTGTACTCAACAAATTCTTATGAATGCAATCTCAGAGTGCATTCCAAAGAACAAATGTCCTTTATTTTATTGATCAGTGTAATGATGGCATAAAAAACTCTGCAGCTGCAAACTGAAATTACTGTGAAATGTTTTGTAATTTGATTAAAAATGCCCTTTTGCTCTTTCATTTGCAATTACATTTGACTATTTGTGGAAGCTGATAATACGAATTACTGAATTTTTTGTTAATTCTTTTATTGAGCTTATAATAAGATACTTGATGTAGTTTCTGAATACAAAACGAGTTTGTTGACGGATTCATGGAAAAATTAAATTACATTAAATTTAAAAATCTATACGTGTATTTACCAGCTTTTTTGTTGCACTAATTATTTTGCATTGAATTTAATCAAGTAATTATTTAAACGAAGATTTCCAAAATGTTGTCTGTTTTATATGTTTTGGTTATTTTGGACTTAAGTAAATCGTTGTCCCTCTTTAAGGATTTGCAAAGTTTTAAATGTATATAAAAACACCCACTCAGTTTTTTTTTTTTTTTTTTTTTGAATATTTAACGAAACATTTGTTTTTATCTAACGATAAATTCGTTATTGGACCGTTATCGATGCGACAGAGCATGTCCGTTTTGAGAATTTGGACTCGGCTTTCTATGGATAACAATAACAACAAATTACATGGAACATTGGCGTTGACTACTTTGCATATTAATCGTTTTACTTAATTGTTGTCTTCTCCGTCCCCCGTCGAACAACGACAGCGACAACGACAATGACAACAACAATCAGTCTGTGTATACTACGTGCAGAAGCATAATATGCAGAGAAAACATTACAGACCCCAAAAATGAGGCTGGCTTTAGTTGTTATCGTTGTTAGCAGGTGGAAGGGCGCGGGAACGAGAGAGAGAGAGGGGGAGAGGGGGCGTGTGGAGGTCATGGTGTATGGAGACCCAAAATGAATGAGAGAACTTGGCATTAGAATGCTGCACGTTGTTCCCGCCGCTCAATGTTCAATGTTCTGGTCAAACAAAAGGGCGCACCAGGCTCCAAAATGCGCACAATGGGGCGTATGAGGAACACCAACAACAGCAACAACAACAACAACAACAGCAGTCGAGTCTACAACAAGCCAAATAAATTGTAAACATGGGAAAAAACGTTTGCAGCGCTGAGCAAAATGAAGAGATTAGTAAAATGACCAGCAGGACACGGCAGGCGTTGAGAACACTCCCAAACCCGCCCTCTCACCCTCTCTTGTCGCCCACTTTGGCCATGCCCTTTCCGCAAATCCCTTAACTGCTTTCGGAGTTGGGGTAGAGCAAAGGATTTGTGTGTGTGTGCGACAGAGAGCGAGAGAGAGAAAGGAACAGAGCAGAAAGCAGTCGACGAAAGGAATGAAGAAAACACATTTAAACGGAGCTACTCTGTTCCCTCCTTCCCTCGACTCTCCCTTCTTTCACCTTTCTTCATCTTCCATCTTCTTCCGTCATATGCCATATACTAACAGGAGTCTACAGCCGTCCAATTTTGGCCAACTTCTTCCTCGTTGCTTTTTATGGGCATGTCAAACACTGCAAATCAGTTTAAACTAACAACTAGTTTGGATGCCAGAGGGGCACCTGCTCTTTCCTGTTTTCTTCTGCTCCTGCTCCTGCTCCTACCGCTCCTGCTGTCTGTCTGTCTGTTTTTTTGGGCGTGTGAATGCTTTTGTCCGCAGTGCAGCAGCTGACGCCTTTAACGGGCGACATTAACATCAACGGAGATGGCAATTCATGTTCCGCTCTTATATTCTAGCTAGAGATATTATAGCTTTTTTAGACAACAAATAATTTGAAAATTTCCTTGATCAATCAGTAATCATCAGAGCTCGCAAATAACAGTTGACCGTTTTTCCATTTGCGATCTACTCACGAACATAACCGAAAACAAGCGGATCCGTCGAGTGCACTCGACAGTATTATACCCTGGGCCTAGTCCCCGGCACGCACGAAATTTTCATACTTACATATCTTTAAATATCGACATATCGTTTTTGTGGCAGCTTCATAAATAGATAATATGATTAATGATTTGAGCCACTTAAAAAAAAAAAATTAGAATTAAAAAAAAAAAAATAAAAAAATTATTTGCATCGACAGAACCCAAATTGGAACATCGATCTTCCGTTTCTTTTGCCGAGCACCTATCACCTATTTCGTCTGATGCTAGCAAGCTCGAAATACATTCTCGATGGACATTCTGGCGGAGTAAATGTAAAATGAATTAGTTGACCATTAATTCTATTCCATTTATAGAACTGCAATTAGAATATGTTGGAGAAAATTATTAACATCTTCACTATTTATGGAACAATCGTGATGAAACTTGGTGATTAAATTCTAAGCATGTTCTTACATGCGTTGGTGCAAAAAAGATGGAAAAAAATTTAAGAAATGCAAAGAATTTTATTTTCTTCGCTCACTTTTAAATTGACAGTTAATAACCCGAGAAAAAGAAACCAAAAAAGTTGATTTTTGGCTAAGAAAAGATCGTTATGTTCAAAAAACCATGTGAACTGTTCATTTCTGACACATTGCCTAAAAAGTCAGTAAATATCAGTTATTTGTGAACATCAAAAAACGCTTAACTGTTAATTGCAAGCTCTGGTAATCATGTATCACAAATCAACAAATTTTTGATGGGCTCTTCTGGTGAACGCTTTGATGGAATTTTGAGGCTAAATTAAAGATTTTATTTTTGTATGTCATCAATTTTTTAGCACCGACCGGCTAGAATCCCAACATCGAAAAAAACTTCTAATAATCCTTTAGTATAATTAGCTGTGTGGATTCTCATGATATTTTAACCATTATTATCACAGATTCTTTATTTGGTATTGCCTTTTACATTCTGAAGAGTATTATATCATCGGCTTGCCAGTTGTATCCTTTCTTTCTTGTTTACATGTGATATTTTTATAATGATTTATCTATGTTTTATTTCTCTCCCTTTTAACCATCAATTTTCTGTGAAATTAAATTCAAGTGTCAATCTATGTATTGTAAAACAATATTTTTAATAACACTTGCTGCAGGTGCTCTCTGTAGAAGAATGTTTTTATACTACAGGAAATAAGAAGTGTCTGAAAACATTAATTAAATATGCCTGACATTAATATTGTAATTGTTAAACAGACAACTTTAAATGAACTTAGAGCAGCAGTGTTTCTTTCAGTCTAAAATTAGTTTATTTTTGCTTGAAAGTTTTGCTTGTTGAATTATTGAATAGGATAGAAGCTACACATACCACACTCACCTATTAGCATACACACAAATATATATATATATGTATATGTATATGTATATGTATATAAATATAAATATATATGTGTAAATAAATAAATATTTACGCTAACTCGTTTCACTTACCTGAACGCGTACAATTAACCAATTAGCACTTTTTCTTTTGTAACGTGAATTTGTTGTTGCCGCAATTTTTTATTATTATTTTTATTGCACTTTGTTGTTATTGCTGTAAATGAAAACTTGTTTGCTCATAAAAATTTTAATTGCCGCAACACAAAACAATGAAAAGCCAAAAAACAACAACATCATTAACAACAACAACAACAACAACAACAACAACAACAACAACAACAACAACAACAACAACAACAACAAAAACAGCGACAGAAACTTTGAGTAGGGAAATGAAAAATGTGTAAAAAGCGCGAGGACCAATAAAAATAAATAAAATCAAAAGCAGGCAGCAGCAGCAACAAAAGGCCATGCAGATAAAGTGCTAGACAGACAGGGAATGAGAGGGAGAGAGAGAGAGTAAGGGAGTGGGTGTAAGAGGGAGCGAGAGAGAGCAAGGGATGGACGAAGGGAGGGTTACGTGAGGGCAAAGGGGAATTTTTGTGGTTTGTAGGTAACTCTACCTGTGCGTGAACGCAATTAACTTGACAGCTCCACAAGGAAAAGCTGTTACAAAAAGTAGGATAGCAGTATATCGATAACGCTGGCAAAGATCTTACGATTATCGAACTATTTATCGAATAAAAAATTCGTTCGCTCGTAAAATCTGAGAAACTCATGTCAAACATCAGAGATGAACATAAAAAGTAAATGTTCGCGAAGCTTAAAGTTGCTTAATTTTTTAAGGTCCTGAAAATGTAGCATTCAGGCTTAGAACTTATTAAGGAGTCCCACTTATATTTATTTATTTATTATTTTAAAATCTAGTTAAGAAAAATGTAATAGATAGTAGATAGATTTAAAAATATGTCCATCCATGGCGAAAGATGTGTAAAAATTCAAATAAAGGTCATTGTTTTTTTTTTTCTTCAAATTAATTGTCAAATATTGCTTGCAACTTTATTGTATTTGACAGATCTGCTGAACAATAAACTTACATGCCAATTAGGAATTAACACATTTTTAGGTAATTTTACAGAAGACTTCAATTCGGTTGAAAATGTGTTAGTTAAAATTGTTTGGATGCAAGTTGAGTACAAATCGAAAATCATTTTATGCTCTTGTCGCTTAAAGAGATTTTAATGTGTGTTTAATACGGATAAACGCAGACATTATATACCTATAAACACGTATGCACTTTAAAAGCAACCCTCGCTGATATGTTGTGGTTCTCTTTGCTGTCGTTGTTGAGTTGAAAGACGACGCATAAAATGCGTGAGAAGCAACAAAAAATCATCATAATAAAATAAAATCTTGTGTTTTATATATATATTTTTTTTACATTTCCTGTTCAGTTTTCTTTTTGTTATTCTTGCCGTTGTGGTTGTTGTTGTTCTTGTGGTTATTGTAGGCGGTTTTCCTGTTCGCGAAACTTTTTAATAGCATTAAAAATGCCCCGAAAGGCCGCAGAAAACATTTTGAGATTTGCGACGCGTCCTTTGCACTCTGTGACTGTGTGTGTGTGTGTGTGCGTGTGTGTATGTGTGTGTGTGTGTGTGTGCATGTATGGCAACATTTTAAATAATAAGCATTGTGTGTGTATTTCACTTGCGTAATCTGGTCTGCCCCCTCCCCCTTCTTCACACTCCCCTAGTGCTGGCAGCGTCCATATTTTCTCACCCGGAAAACGCAAACATAAATGCGGATTGGCTAAAACCAAACCAAACCAAACCAGACCAAACCAAAGGAGTGAAAAAGATAAAATCCGCATCCTTTTGCGGGTTTTTGCCTCGTTTGGCAATACCCTTATTCTTCAGTTACAGTTGTCGACCACATCAGCCAACAATTTGGCCCAGTTGCCAAATCTAATCTGTTGGCCACAACAAATTGGAATTCACTTACGTCTAGATGATAACGCTTGTACTTGGTTAGGGTATGCAATATTCGGTTGCTGTTGCATTTTATGGTTTTCTGTTATTACTCTGCTTATTGTTATCGCTATTGTTGTTGCTGCTTGTTAAGTGGCTCGTCCTTGCAGCACGATCTCTGTGCTTTACCCCAAGAGCAGGACACACTCCCCAATGGGGAGCTGTCATACTACAACCCGAAACTATGTACATACAATGTATAATTCGTGTATATATATATATATATATATGTACGTATGTATATATATATTATATGTATGTGGCTATATACTTGCACAAACGCTGTCAGTGTTGCTCCCTGGACACACACAATGTGGCACAATTGAAACTGAGGCTTTCCCTTCAAGTGCGACTTCAATTGCAACTTCAATTAAGCGACGAGGGCCAGTTTTTTTTTTATTTTTTTATAAGCAATGGCCACTTGGCTTTGTTGCCCCCTCTTACAACTAAGTGGCACATACACAAGAGAGAGAGAGGGGCGCCACAATCACACACTAAAAAATGGCAACTAATTGAGTTTGGCCAAAAAGTGTTGCGTGCTTTTGAGCGCATGCCACAAAAACTCAGTGCTAAAATGTGCTCATGTGTTTTTGTGTGTGTGTGTGTGTGTGTGTAGAACGTGATTTACAAGCCAACATTTCACGTATTTTTTTTTATTTGTACGCTCGCTTTCTTTAAAAACTCATCGCTGGGGAACTGGGAGCGTACGTTGCGTATACGCAACATTGAAATTGATATACGCCCATTACAATAACAACAATGAATATACATATAACAATTACATTCGCCGACTGCAGGCTGTTCCTGTCTCTGTCTCTGTCCCTGACAAGAAGCAATTTATTCACAAAAATACTCGTATAAAGTGAATATATACATATGTATGTATATATATTTTGCGATCTGCGAAATGCAAATGGCAAGAATTTTCAATTTCGATTGAAAATACTCTTTTCGAAGCGCATTTATATTTGCCAGCATTAATATATACGTTACAAAATAAATATATATTTAGATTATAATGTATGTATATTATGTGGATATCAGGTGTAAAACCAGGGCTTCCACGTGGCAGCTGCCAATCGCAGGCATTTCAAATTTACTTGAGGGAAAAGCCTCAGTTATCTAATCGCCCAGGTCAGAGTTGGGAGTGGGACGAGGGGAGTTGGGAAAAGGCAAGGGAAAGGCGGACAATTATTCAAAATATGACCAAGGCCGAAATGCTTCCAAGAAGCATATGCAAAGTGAATATTTAGCATAACAAATGCGCCCTCTGGCGGCTTAGGATTAGGTCCGAGATGAGACGATGACTTTACGTTTCACCACAACTGTCCCCTGCTCTCTTTTATGGACGGGGGTTTCTTGTTTATGATGACTGGTAAACAAATCGGGAGAGTCAAGGGCGGCGGAGGGAGGGGTGAGCAAAGCCACAGCATGGCGGGAAACTGTGGTAGCTGAAGTGAAAAGAGAGGGAGAGAGAACAATGCGCTGCCGTTTGGCAACATTAATCGAAATTGAATGCTGAATCGCTGCTGGATGGCCAGGAAGGAAAACAGGAAGGAAACACTGCAGCCCAGACTCATGCCCAGGCCAGGCATAAAACCAACGCCAGCAAATATTTCAGCCGAAATGAACTGAAAAACGAGGTCAATCTTCAACAACAATAGAGAAGCGAACCGAAGAAAAAGCCAGTTGTCTTCGTCTTAGTAGCATTTAAGGACAGAGGTCAGGGATCTGGGGTCTGGGGTCAGCGGTCAGTTGAGCCAAACCTGTAGTCTGAAGTCTTATGATTTATTTGGCTAAACAATTGATACGAAGCAACTTTCGTCCTCCCGCCGCTTGTCAGAGAACTAAGTAGAAAGGAATTTGAAGAACTCTGGCGACGCGACTTGTTCAACTCGTTGAGTCGAAACTGTGGACGAAGATGAAATATGTAAATGGGATTTATGGCAAACTTTTAACAGGATTTTAACACACACACACACATACACATACACACATGGACACACAATAGAAAGTACTCAGCAGGAGTCGAAACAAGAGAGAGCGAGAGAGTGAGAGAAGTACAAATATGAATACAAACAGTTGAAAACATATTTATCCAAGTGAGTGGATTTCATCTTGTCGAGTTGTTGTGAGTGTGTGTGTGTGTGTGAGTTTCTTTATAAGTATGTGGCATCGTTAAGCCCAAACGGATGTGAATCTCAACTTGTTTTGGTGACGAGCTCTGCCCCCCCCCCCCCTCTCTCTCTCTCTCTGGTTGAGATTTGAAAGTGAATACGAATATTTTGATACAGAGATTTGGTTATCTGTAATGCATCTACTCAATGTCTTAAGCCATAAGTTGCCTTGTGAATACATAAATTTCGAATTGTATTTATATATCAATGATCTCTTCCTTCCTTTTGTTCCTTATGAGTTTATCTTTGACTATTCTTCAACCATTCATTGTTTTGTTTCCTTACGCTTACAATCTTCACTTCAAATCTTGGATTATATTTAAATTGTAATTGTAAACTGTCATTGCAAAGTGTTGCTTCTTTATAAGGCATTCTTTAACACCTCATTCTTTTTTCGTTGCTTTTGTTTGTTTTACTGAAAATATGAAAGTTCTTTTTCATATTCAGTTTCGTTTGAGACTGCTGATTTTTAACAACTTTCTCTTTTTACTAAAGACGTTATTCCTTTCCCTTTGTTGTGAAGCCTGTACTGAAAAAAAGACCACTTTCTAAAATCAAGAACATTTATCTTAAATATTTTGTTCTTGAGATAACAATATTTTAAGACCAAATTACTAAAACTTAGAATATTTATCTTGAAAATTGTAAGTTCTTAATATAAGAATGAAATTCTCAAATTTAAATATTTTGTTCTTAATATGTGTCCTGAGGATTCAAAACTTTTTGGTCTATAAATAAGAACATATAATATTAAAAATATAATTAGGGTATTCAGAAACTCTGATATTTGTTATAAAAGAAAAAAGATTATTCTGACGAATTTTGTATACATACTTCAGGGCATATTTGTTGTGATAATCTTTTTTCTGTGTGTTTGTTGTCATTACAAAATATATCACTTTTTAAAATATCACAAATATCAGAGTTTCTGAATACCCTAAATAAGTTTTATTCTTAAACTAAGATTGGTGGTGTTGAAAATATAAGAATATATGATCTTACAAATAAGAAATTGGTCTTAATTGATATGTTCTTAGAATCAAGATGTGTTTTCTTATTTCAAGATTTTCATGTTCTGATTTTAGATCCTTTTTTTTATCAGTGTGTACTTTAATGCAAATCCTGGTGAATCCTATAATAATTATCTTGGCCCCGGTGATTTAAAAAAGCTATGAGTCAATAAAAGAAAGAAAGTGGGGTTTTAACGAGTGTCTTAGATTTTACAGAATTCTGCTATTTCTAGCTAGTGAAGTCGATTAAGATTTGGGTTCATCTACAAACTGTACAATCACTTAAGTATTTATTTAATAATCCTAATCAGTTATGATGAAGAATTGTGGTGTAACTTCAGCTTTCTTTCATTTTGGGCTACATCAAAAATAAGTCAGTTCAATCCTTATTTGATCCCATCATTTAAAACATTTATCCAGTATCTTAATTTCTTTCTTTCAGCCTTGTCTGACAAATTACATCTGTATTTAGGAAGACTTTTATTCAGTTTGTAATGTGATTGGTTCAACTGTGAGGATCTGTTCTTTTAGACAGAAATACCTCAAAAATAACTCAGTTCATTCGCATTTCATCGTGTCATTGTTGATATAAAAGCACTTGGCCTGTCTTCACATTAGCTCGGTTGGCTTCTCCCCTCACCCTGCGCTCCTGCTCTCCTGCTCCCCCCATTTGGTTGTACTTTCATTGAAATGTCTTGCAGTTTGTCTTTCGGTTTGTCATGTGCAAATTAAGCCATCGTCCTTGCCAGTTTCCCCCTCATTCTCAGGCTCACTCCAAAAAGTTACTACGCAACTTTTGTCGTATTATGAGTGCTGTTGTTGTTGATGTTGTTGTTTTTGTTGCTGCTGTGAGTTGTTGCCATTATAAAAGCAGCTCCATCCTCTCCCAACTCATTGGCCGCCAACTGTCGTCTCTGGCGGTATTTACGCTTTCAATAATTCATGCTTAAAGGATAATCAGGATATGTTTGTATGTAAATTTTGATAATGCCATTTGCCTGGCAGGCCTCTTGCTTATGTGTGTGTGTGTGTGTGTGTGTATGTGTGTGTGTGTGTGTGAGTGTGTGTCTTGGTATTGGTGCTGGCATGTGAACCATCACACACATTCGAGTGCTTCATTCTCAAGCTGCCATTTTCACACCTTTCTGCTCGGCCCTTTTTCGCTTTCTCTCGTCTCCTTTCTCCTCTCCCTTCGCCGTGTTGTCCCCTTCCAGATGAGCTGCTTTTTCAGCTGCGTCTGCTTCGTTTTCTTCTCGTAATTTGCAAATCGAGGCTTGAGCTGCCGCCTGAGACGACTAAGCACCGCAGTTAGTCATTCCAGTTATTTACTCATTCATTTCATGCATTTATTCAATGAATTCCCCCTATGCTACCCATGACACCTTTTCGCAATTTCTCTCATTGTTTCTCTCTCTCTCTCGCTCTCTCTCTCTCGGTTTCTTTGGCAGGTGCTACTCATTTGCTTCTTACGCACTTCTTTTTTTTTCAGCCATTTGCTTGAATTTTTAAACAGTTACCCGCCAATTGCTTGGGGAGCTGTCAGCGCGCCCCATGAAATATGACTCGCTCCCTATAGATGCCAGATGACTTTTCTTTCTTTCTCTTCCCCTCTCTCACACACTCTTGCGCTTTGTGAGTTACTTTCCCATATGAGTGAGAATGCTTCTGGCCCCGAAATTGCTTTCAATCTCGGCAAGTTTGCGGTTTACAAAGAGTCCGGACGGACAGTCCCGGCGGGAAAAGGGGGATGTAGGTTACCCAGGGGTGCCCAAAGGGTGTCGAGGGTTTTGACGAGGGGTGTCATGGAGTACTGCTGGCCAAATGGTTCTCAAAAAACTCAGCTGACCAACAAAATTTGCATGCAAACCCAACACCAACAGCAGCAGCAGCGGTAACAACAAACAAAAGAGTTGTAGATTCTCATATGTCGATAAATTAAACAAAAACAACGATATCAACAACAACAACAACAGCAACAAAAAAAGGAAGAAAATATAGAGAATATACAAAACAGCAACAAACAAAATGGCAACTGTTACTGTTACTCTGTGTGTGTGTGTGTGTGCGTGTGTGTGTGGCAGTTGGCATATGCAAAATATCGTACGAAATGTGTTGCGAAATTCAATTTAGTTGGATTTTTATTTACTTTGCCACTGCTAACTGGGATTCGGAGTTCTGCCTCTCAGCTGGTGACTGACACAAACAGGTGCACAAGCTCGTATATCACTCAGTCTCAGTCTCACTCCCAATCTAACTCAACCCTTCCTCTCAATCCCTCCCACTTGTCTTTTACATCCCCCCCACACGAAACGTGTGCTATGGTTGCGCTGTTTAATCTTTCTTATCGATCAAATGTCATTTTTCAGTCGTTTTCGTTATTGCCGTGCCACACATTGTTTGCTTCTCATACACGATCTCCCCTCATGTTTCTTTTTTTTAGTCAACCCTCTCAAAGCGAATTCTCGTACTCGCATAAACAATTTCTATTATATTAACTAACATTGCAATATTTACATGACATATGCAGATTAGGGTAACCTTTCTAATCGATTATCCATCTGCATTGCAAATTATTCCCCACATGAAACTCGCTTTTATGTATTTACATTTTGGATTTTCACTTCATGAGAAATTTGTTTGCTTTAAAAGTTATCTTCAAATGTTATCCTTATATTGCTTTATTAAGCAGACTGTTAAAAAGTCTTTTGTACTTATGTATGTAAATGATGGAAGGTCTTGAGTTTAATTTACTCTTAAATTAATTACATTTGGAATAAGAGTCGTTTGATGTTTGGTTCACGAAGGAGAAACAATACATTAAGTACTTATATAATTTAGTCTAATTTGAGCTGTAATTTTTAAAGTTACTATTCAGGATTACAATTTTAATGAATTTAATGAAAATTATTTTACCATAAAACAAAATTTATTTTATGGAAGAACAAAATTTTAAAAACAAACTTCAATCAAACATTTCGAGCTGGTATGAAAATCTGAAATCAATTAGAAAATAGAAAATTACTTTCTATGATTTATTTGTGCACAATCACAAATTACCTAATTGCACGATTTTATAAAACATAGAATTAGTTATAGTTATATAGTTATGATTATAATTCTGCTATCTTTAAACTTAGTTATCATTAAATAAATACATGAGGCTATACAGTTAGCAAAGATTGTGAATAGTGCATTAAACCAGCGCGCTATGGGGCGAAATCCGAAAAATCGAATATTTAGTCATTTTATCAAGGTATTAATTTTACTACTTTTTTATTGTTAACATCTTAAGAAAACTTCAAACTTTATCAAAAATATTTCTGAGGATGTACATAACATAAATAAAAAAACCGCATTAAAAAATCTAGCTTACTTTAAAAGTTATTAATTAATATTCGAGATATTGGATTTCGCCCCATAGTGCAGCGGTGGGCACGACATTCTGAATTCGGGAGCACTGCAACAAAAACTACAACAACATCAACACCATTAGAGTCACCCAAATTTGCGAGTAAAAAGTTGGGAGCTGCCGCTGTCTCCCGGAGCCCATGCATGCCCACCGCTGCATTAAACTACAAGGAAATCCTTGTAGAGCTCGGATATAAGATTAAAATAAATGTAATTGAACTTCCTCTTGCAAAAAAATATTTGACTTGTAACTTTGGCATCATTCAAATTAATATCAGCGGAATTTAAACTGTTTAAGTTTCCATTGCTAACGCCTGTAGAGTCTTGACGCTGGTTTTTGAACAAAAAAAAGTTTGTTTTTAATTTTTTGCGCATAAATATGCCACAGTTTAAGCTGAAAATTGCAATGTGCAAGAGTGAGCTCAGCCTCTTTCCTTAACCCCCGTCACCTGCTTCCAGCTCCCAGCTTACAGACTACAGAATGCCGTCTGCAGTTAAGTTGCAACTTTGTTGTCGCATTTTATGCGACGATAATTAAAATAGTTTCTGCCTATCGTCACATTACGCATACGCAGCGTTGTCGCCCCCGCTCATGTATGTAATTTATAATGCGATAGGAACTTCCGCATGGTTGTCGTTGTCGTTGTGGTTGCTGTTGTTGCTGTCGTTGTTGTTGTTGTGTATCTACCTGGCACTTATGAATATTTGCAGCAACTCCCCCGACTTCGACGTCGCATCTCAGCTGGCTTTGCTTTGTGCCAGCTAAAAGCGCGCAATTTGCATAGTTGTAAGTTGTGTGTCGCGTAATGTTTGTTGTCGTCTGTCATACATAAGTTGACGGTGGGGATTTCGGGCCCATGTTTTATGCATGCGTTGACATCGTTTGCAAATGACGTGGACCAACCCGGGGACTCAGCCATTCACCAGAGAGACAGAGACAGAGACAGAGTGCGGGACAGAGTGAGAGAAGGGGAAGAAGACTTGATGCAGCCGTTTGGCTACACCAGTCATAAATCAAAAATAATTACTTTTTGCTGGCCGAGAGCTTAGCACACTTATTTGGGCCCAGCCTATTGACTGGCAATGAAGCCATGTCCTGTCGACTGTCCTGTTATTCTGCTTCTCCTCCTCCTTCATCTCCTTGGCCATGTTGTTAAGCGTCCAATTAGCCAGGCCGCTGACACTGACGCTTGTCCTGGCGCCGAGGGCGACGCCTCCTTGCGTTGCGTTGTGTTATGCAGCCCGTCAATTTGAGCGAGACTTGTGTCCTTGAGCATCACAGAGCAATAGAGAATAGAAAGAGAGAGTGTCTGTGTGTGTGTGTGTGAGCCCAACAGCAGCTGCTGCTGTGGTTGTGTCCTTGCAAGAGCAGAAATCAATCACAGTGTCACACCCACGCAGTCCACACCACATCATCATATGCCATTGGCATCATCATCACCATCATCATCATCATACCAAGTATTTTTTTGTACTTTTGATGTAACAAATGCAACCAAGAAATCGAGATATCGCATTACACAGCTGACCGTCATTTTGATTCGAGTATTTTTAGCACCAAAAGTATTTTCATTGAATTGTGCTTTTACAATGGGGCTGAAAACAAAAGCAATCAAGTGATGGGCCACGCCCACAAGCCCACAGCTGTGAAGCAATTTGCATTTGCTTCACTTTTAATGGATTTCAATTCTATATTTATACTCACGTGGGTATTGTATTCTTTCGCATTTAGTATGTTTGTGAAATACCCTATCAACAAGAAATTCAACGCAAAATAGTGTATTTTTTGTTCTTGACAAATCTAAAATAAAGTTTCATATACATGTATTTTTACACACCTATGTATATAAGGCCGATTTTTTCAATTTGGTATTTGGTAACCATTGAAAAGAAAAGTTAACGTAAAATGTATAGAAATTAATGTCAAATTTTTTACTATATACGAGTATGTGTTCAATAAATTTGATATGTACAGTGAAGAAACGACCTAAATATTTTTCCATTAATATAGGTAGTTTGAAATTAAAGTAGAGCCATTGCTTCAGATACATAAAAATCACAGATTTAATAATAAAAGTGACTATGTAACATTTCGAGAAAGGAAAAACTTTCTGCCCTTTTTTTTTCAATTTAGTTTTCTTTAAATATTTTTATCATTGATTCTTCCATATGCAGAATAATTAAAAATCGAAAATAATTGTCGCATTTGCTTTCAGCTCATATATGTACATCTATGTATATGTCTTTTTATGCATGTTATTTTTTTATTATTTTTTTTTTTGGTTTTCAATTTCAAATTCAATTTATCGCAGCGTGCACAGGACGAGGGAGTAATGAAAATAAATACAATTATAAGGCAGACGAAAAGGGAATTAAGCAGCGCGATGCGATGCGATGCGATGCCACATCAGAATCGGCACGTACCCGGCGCTCCCACCCAATCCCTCAATCCGCCCTCGCAGCACATCAAAAAATAACAACAGCAACAAAAACAAAAAGAAGCAAAAACAAAAGCATAAAAAAGGAGAGAAAAGGAAGGAAGGATGATAACCCTGTGACGGTGACGGTGACGGTGACAGTGACCTCCTGGCAATCACGTTGACAGGCAACTTGAAGACAGTTTTAAAATAATTTTCATTCGCCGGGGTGCTGAGTAACTTTTGATGTGGCATGCAATCTACCGCCCACCTCCCTCCCACCCACTGCCACTCTTTTCGCCTGGTCAAGAGATAAGAATGAGTCGCATTCTCTCTCTCTCTCTCTATCTCTCTCTTTCTCAGTTGATTCTCTTCTGTTTTTTGCCATATCAGCAATTTGCAACGACAAGCGGCATTCAACGCACTGAAAACCGTTTAAAGTTTGCAACTTGTTCGCACGCATTTTGGGCTGTTGTTTAACCTCACTCTCTGACCCACCCCCTCGCTTTGCGTCATGCCCCTATTTACCCCCGTCTACCCTCTCTTCTTGCCACAGCTGCCAACAGCTTGCAACTTGGTTCAGAGGGAAATTCAATTTCCTAAGTGTTGCAAGAACTCGCGGCGTCCAGTGGCTAATGCTAATGCAGTGCAGTGGACAGCGACGCAGACTGCGACTGCGACTGCGACGTCAGCTGCAACAAAGAGGGCTTAGAGTCGAGTTAAGCGTTGAATGAATGCGACTGTCCGTCTGTTGTTCACCTGTTGTCCTTTTGTCTGCCGCCGGTTGTTGGCTATAACTTGTGACGGGCTTTTGTTTGCCACACTAAGCTGACTGACTGCCAACACATATCCCCTCCCACACCCACTCCCACTCCCACTCCCTCCACCCACATCGTCCTCTTTTGCATTCGCGACTTGTGCGCCGAAAGTTTTAAGCGGAAGCATTCCAAAGGCGCCAAGTCCGTCACACCAAGTCCAAAAGTGTGCTAAGTCCAAAGTGGGGGTACACAGGATTGGAGAAGGGGAGATGGGGGCGTGTAAGGTTGTAAAGGAAGTAAAGGTGCTAGAAACACACACACACACACACACACACACACACATACACACAGCCACAACAGTGCGTCATGTGCATCTTCTGCCACGACTATTTTCTAAGCCGCATCAGCTGCCGTTGCATTGTTTTGCGGTTGTGCAAAAACTTTTCCAAGAATTTCGTTTGGCATTTTCTGCTTTTTATTTCTACAATACAAGTAATTCTCTTTCTTTTCTTTGGTATTTATAAAAAAAAGTTCACTTTTAAATTTATTAATTCTTATTGCGTTGTTAATTATAATACATTTACTATACCACATGCAAATTGTAGTTATTTAATTATTTATTAAATGTCAACTAAGTGCTGTTGACCAAAAGTACCTTCATAAATAAAATAAAATAAAAAACTTAATATACAGTCGAACTTCCCTAACTCGAATCACCATTATCCAAAGAAGAGGTTCGAGTTATGGAAATATTCGACTTATAGAATTCGTTTTCTTAAGTTTATTCATTTTACTGCCACTCATTTAACTCAAGTTAGAGAGAAAAAGTTCAAGTTATGGAAGTTCAACTGATTTTTATATAAATTTTAATTTAAACTGAAAGGATAAGAAGCAAATGAAATATTAAAAATGTGATAATCAGGGGGTGCTAAAGAAATTATGAAATGGTTGCAAGGATCGGGTAAAATCCAGAAAAACCCAATCAGATCAAAAAGTTTTAATATTGAGAGTTTGTGGGGACAATGAACAAGTTAATTGAAATTTATTTCAATCAAAATTTCGTTAGCTGGTTGTAATTATTTTTGTAAGTTTCAAATCTAATTAGTTCTGCATTTATAACATTTATAGACACTTTATACATTACATTTACTTAAAAAGTGTTTGACTTGAGTTGACTTTTTAGTATTTAATTTGTTATTTATTACATAAAAACAATTATATAGCAAACATTTTTGCAATTGAATTTTTCGAGGTAATTAATTGATAATTTTAGAATATTATTGTTGGTTTGTCAGTCAGATTAAGCGTTTTCTGTCCTTGCTCAGCGGACTGAGTGTTCAGCTTGACAAGTGACCTCTCAAAATGTTGCAATTTGGAAGGCATCAAATCGGCACAAATCAAAAGTAAAGTGACAGTGAAACTCAAAAGCACACAGACCGACAGAGGGAGAGAGAGAGTGAAAGGGAGAATGAGTGAGAGAGAGATAGTGAGATAGCAGAGCAATGATTAGGCCATTTAGCGATAGGCGCAGATCTGCCTGAAAAATCTATGCTTCATAATCAATGGGCAGGATGCGGAGGACATAGACATGGGTTCTGGAATTGCTGTCCAATGCAGCTGCCAGAACGAATGTGTGTGTGTGGGTGTGTGTGTGTGTGTGTTTATGTGCGATAAATACACAGATGCAGGCACTTTATCAGCCAGCAAAAACGTAAAGCGAAAGTTTTGCGCTTTGGCGTTTCATTAAAGTTGCTGGCGCACAAAAGTATGCTACAAAATATGAGACCACACACATACATATGTCTGTGTCTATCTCTATCTGTATATGTCTATATATATGTGTGTGTGTGTGTGTGAGTATGTGCCCTGGCAAAAGTTGTAGCCTGCTATCAGTTACTTTTACAAGGAGGAAAAGAGACGGCAGCAGAGAAAATGGCAACGGCAACGGCGACGTTCACATTATGAAGATAAGCCTTAGAAAACAAAAGGGCAACCCTCGCACCACTCCCCCCACCCCTTCTTATCCAATGAAAACATTTGCTACACAGCCTCTCTCTCTGTTTGTCTCTCACTCGGTCTGTGCGTGTGTGTGTGTGTGTGTGTGTGTGTGTGTGCCAAAACGTTTTGACTTGTCCTAGTCTCGTTTGCCGTTTGTTACTTTGGTTTTTATACTCTTGTTCAGAGCAATTGTTATGCCCTGCGTTGTGAACTCTGTGTGGCATCGACTTACAATCATAAGTACACAAATGAGTATTAATTCCTGATCAGCTTGGGCTTCTGTCTGCCTCCATTTTCTGGAACTCGCTCATTAAGTCCTTGCACAACATTTCAATAATGTGTTTAATATCAGCGCTGATTTCACTTTGAAGGGTATTAATGCTTCGACTCGATGCGCTTCATATTTAATACCCTGCATAAGCTCTATGTATATAAAAATTTATTCGCTATAAAGCTATGCAAATTTATGTAAGAGCCCTAAAAGAGACTAGTTGATATAGCCTTGTTCCACTGTTCCACTGTCCCACTGTCCCACTGTCCCACTGTCCCAATGTCTTACTGTTTAGAATTTAAGAGACTCGTTTCGTTCTATGCTTGCGATACTATCGCGATACTATTGTTGCCCATTAAGGCGGAAATTAACATTTACATTTGCAGAATTTGAATAAAATGTATATTAAAATGCACAAGAAGCATAAAAGTGAATTTTGAAATTGTTTAATTTAAAACAAGGTTGATTTATATCGATACTATCGTCCGATTTCTTAATGCCATTTGTCATTTTTAAATTGTGGCTTAAACAAAAGTGATTTACGCTTTTCCAGAGTATCCAATCTGTCTATCTGTTTTTTGACTAGGCATATTTACTTCAGCATGTTTCTAGTTGTGGCTTTAAGTACCCAGCAGCAGGCCATCCACAAAATGGGGCTTCTTATGACCCTGTTCCCACTCTGCTTTCCACCGAAAAAAGAAAAATAAAATTGAAATGAAAGTTGTTACTTTCACTGCATGTGTGTGCGTGTGTGTCTCTTAATAAGCGTGTCTATATGTGTGTGTGAGTGTGAGTGTTGAACACACACAAATCAAAAACTTTTACTTACCCCTCCCCAAGGCACAGCTTGAGCTTTTCCTCCCTCCCTTGCGCTCCCGCAATTCTTTTGGCCGTAGACTATTAACTGCTGGCACGCCTCCATCCTCCGTCCTCTTCAATCAACGCCCACTGACTATAGGCCAAAAATACAGGCACTGGCAACTTAGTTCATTTATCTACGGGTTTCTTTCATAGTTGTTGCCGTCTTTTAACTTTGGCTTTGTCTTTGCCTTTGTCTTTGTTTTTGGATACATTTTCATTTTGCTAGCGGCCTGAAAGAAATTTAAAACAATATTTACGCGCTGCATCACCAACAACAACACCAACAGCAGCAACAGCAACAACAACAGCAATAACAACAACAGCAACAACAACACAAATTGTAACATTTATTATATAAACAGCATAAGCAAGTGGCCCCAAAAAGCAGTCAAAAACAAAACGTTAACAACAACTGAAAACTGGAAGCGATATTAAGAGCGACACCAGAGACTGAGACTGAGACTGAGAAAGAGAAATAGATAGAGACAGTTATTGAGTGCCAGAGAATGAGACTGAGAAATGGCATTGGACTCTGACTTGGTTAGGGTAACGAAGACCAAGAAGAAGACGATGTGGATGTGAACCGAAAACGAGCCTCAAAAAGCGCTTTCAAATTTTCGTCAACAAGGCAAAGACAGAGACAAAAAAAACAAGGAGAGAGAGAGAGGAAGACAGAGCGGCAGCTGATGATGAAGAATAAGTGGAAAAGGAAGAGGAAGAGATGTGCCTGCCACTCAGTGCACAGTTAGTATGTTTGTTGTCATTTGCTTTTTACTTTGCTTTCATTGCTTTCTTTTGCCGCTTTCTTTTTTTTTTTGCTTTATTGGGCGCACTTTTTGCCTGAGTGCTTCATGAGTGTTAGTGAGTGAGTGTGTGTGTGTTTGTGTTTGAATTTTGCTGTGTCTTTATTGCTTTAAGTAAGCAATTTGAAACTTGAGCTGCGACAACAGCAACAACCAAAAGGCGTCAGCACAAAGACAACTTCACTTAATGTTTGCTGTGAGTTGCTCGAAAATGTATTTGCACACTGTTTGACTGAGTTCAATGCGCTCCATGTAAATATATAGGTGTGTGATTTAAGGGTTAATTTAACATACATTTAAAAAGCAGTTTCCTCAAGGAACTCAACTAAACTTTGCAAACTGACTGATGGCTGCTCGGCGAAAATGAAAATTGAAAAGCAAAAGCATTTTGAATGCCAACGCGGCTCTTGACTCAGCAGAGCCTGAAAAATTTTCTAATTACAATAATTAATGCGAGCGCACAGAGTACGAGAATGAGGTAGATAAAGAGAGTGACATAAAGGAATAGAGAGAGAGAGAGAGAGAGAGAGAGAGAGAGAGAGAGAGAGAAAAGAGCTGGCGAATTGCCAAGGATCTGCTTGGGGAACGACATGTCGTATACTCAATTTCCAGCATGCGACGTGCGCTCACGTACCATGAAGAAGCAAAGAAGGAATCTCGTCTATTATGGAAAGGGGGAGCAAAATGCCATTGGGAGCGGCAGAGGGAGAAAAGGAGAGACTAGAATGATGCGGTGTCTTCCTCTTTAGGCGCTCATCACATTTGTCATGTGCAGCGCAAGACGACATTCACACGCCGACATACAAATAAAATTCATTTAAAGCAGATAACAACAACAACAACAAATATATAACAACTACAACAAAAAAATCCGAGAAAAAGAGAGAAAGAGAGAGAAAAAATGCTGAGATGGCAACGATGCGCTGTGATGATTACACATAGAGTTGGGGAATCCAATGGATTGCAATTGACAGTCGAGCAGCAGGTGAACATGATGACGATGATGATGATGGTCGAAGCAGAATCTAAAACAACAAATTGATGACCTCATAGAGAAAACCAACAGCTTTTTGCCTTAGCTCATCTAACATAAGAATATTCACAGAAAACAAAGATGATTTCTATCTAAAACATAAGCCTTAATGAGAATCCATATGTCAAGTTGACTTGCAAATAAAATAATATAAATGCCGACTTGTTTTTGTGATTTTATAAGAAAATTAAAGTTTTTGTATTTGGAATATCCTCATCATTAATATATCTGACGAACTTTCCAATTTTACCAACTATCTGACCAAGAGTCACAAAAGTAGATTACTGAAGAAACAGCAACAGACCAACTTTCAGATATTCATTAAGAAGATAATTTTCCCTTCAAAGCTGAGACTTGTTAATAATGTCGTTAAATTGAAAATATTTTTGAGACAAGGTTCATCTCACAATTGTTAATTAAAACTAAGATTTCGTCTGGTCTTTTTTATCTGTGTATCTTTTGTAAGAGCTACTATCGCTAAAAGAATCTTAAAAATGTTTGGAGCATGCATACCAAAGTGTGTTAGTTAAGTAAAACTCATTTTATTTATCGATTAAAATACAATGGGAAGATAAAATTGACAAAAGTGAAATATATGAGTAGATTGGGAAAGTGCACCTGCTGTTAATATGAACTGAACATAATCATAACAATCATCATCATAAGTATTAAATAATTTTATTCATTTCATATTCGTATTAAACATTACGTATACGTAATATTCATTAGTATATACTTCGTTTAATCACAACCGCGTAAGTCTAGTAACTAAATTATAATATATAGAGTCGTTGCTGCTGTCGCACAGCTTAAGCAGCTGCAATATATATTAATAATAATAAGTCATGATAATTTTACATGTGCAACGCGTCGTATGCGCAATGTGCCCGCTCGTTTTCTTTCTTTCTTTTTTCATATGTTTACGTGTCTGCATTTGAGTTAGTGAGTTACTCAACTACCGAACGTATGTCTGGCTGTCTATCTGTCTGTTTTACTGTAACTGTGTGTGCGTGTGCATGCGTGTGTGTGTGTGTGTGTGTGAGTTTGAATTAGCACATGTACGTGTCACTTTCAGACAGAGTCGCGATAGCATCGCATTTGAACATGCCGAATGCAAATAGCGACCACCGAGTACCGAGTATCAAGTACCAAATACCGAATACCGAGTACTGAATTGTAAGCACCCAAATACCGACCATCAAGTACTTTTCTCACATTTTCAGTACTTTGTGCATCTCATCTATGTATTTGCCCTTTGGCATTTCCTTTCTCCATTTCCATTTTCATCTGTCCCCGAACACTTTGCGAATTTGCATGCAAAACGCATGGCGGCGATTCAAGCACAGATTTGTCCAAACAGTTCCCAATATAAGTGCTAATGCCATTAAAGTCACATCTACTTCAGCTTTATTATAAACTAGTATTTTTGTAATCAGCTTCACCTTACACTTTGGTAATGAAGTTATCAAAATATAAGACAAGACAACTATATAAATTCTTTAACATTTCCTTATCTTAAAGCGTAAATGTCTATTACGTTCATTGAATTTAAATATAAATTTTAATGTATTTTATATTATATAATGTTACTTAATTTTATTTTGATGATATGATGATATGAACGAGAGAGACGAGGCGAGTGGACGTGCTTTCTAGACGCTCTGCAAATAATACAAATATATAGTGAAGTTGGCGAAGGGCACCAACTGGAGGCGGTACATGAAGAACTCGAAGTGCTTACCTAGCCGCAGAACTCAGGAGCAGGTCAGGAACACGCAAGTAAGGGAGAAATTTTGATCCAAATTTGTTGGTTGCCGAATTTGCCGGCATTTTTGCATTTGTTGTTGCAAATAAAACCACTCAAAGCTGCAAAAAGGAGGAATATTGTGCCGAAACAGATACAGACAGCTGATCTTGTCGCACATCAGCAGCTGGTAGTGCAGGAAAACGCTCGCAGCACAGCATTTTCGGAGTAATTGAGAGAAGAACACTGCCAGACCGTCTGGATACGAGGTTGCCACCTTATTTTATGCAAGCAGTGCAAACTAGGCGGGAATTTTAAGTTTTGATATTGATCAACAGTCTTTTCAATTGGAAATATCAAATCGGCGAGCAGCTGGACACGAATTTTTGGAAATGAATGGAAGAGGAGGAATTATGCGTACACCCACTAAAGGCAAGCCTGAAAATACGGCGACGCCGCAATTCTCAAAGAGAGTTAGATCGGAATGTTCTCCTGAGCCTACAATGAGCGACTTAATGGCAGTTCTACAAAACGTGGCTACGAAAACTGATATTGAAGAGCTCAAGGAACAGTTGGGAGGTGTGTCGGAGAAAATTGAATCACTACAGGCAGAAAATCAGGAGCTGAAAGCCGAGATCGAAAAGCTCAAAAGCGACAGAAACACGGATAGGAAGGAGCTCAACAGACTAATCGAGCTAAGCCGAAGCAAAAATATAATTGTAAAGGGCCTGAGGAAAAATGAAGCCACAAAGGAGGGAGTCAAGCAGCTTCTACGAGACAAGCTTGAAATCGCAAAAGTCGAAGTATGTAGCACCCGAATACTCTACGAAAGGCAAAACAATGTCGGCGTGATTGCGGAGCTGGATTCAGCGACAATGGTCAGCGAATGCTTGAGGAACGGGAGAAAACTAGCTGGCTCCAAGATCTTCGTAGAAAAAGATTTAAGCATCGAAAAGCACGAACATAAAATAGTGCTCTTACAGCTAAAACGACATCTTGCAACCATAGATACCAGCCTTAGAGTCCTGGTAAAAGGAGATGAAATTAACATTCAAGGGAAGTGGATGCATTTTAACGCCGATAAAATCCTCGTACATAAAGGCCAGCCTGCCGATCTAATTTCGCTTTATGGAAATAAACTGAATGCAAATGACATTGTATATGCAATGCTTCTCTCCAAAACCAAGCAGCCAAAAAACTAGTCACAAACAAAAAAAATAAAGTAGAAAAACATAGTCTTAAGATAGTATCCTACAATATAGCTGGTCTAGCAAATAAGCGTCTTTTTAGTAGATTTTTTTCATTTATAAATACTTTTGATATTTTTCTCTTATTTGAAACGTTCGTCGAAAATAATTTTGCTCAATACGAAACTTACTTTCCAAACCACCATCTCCACTGGATCCCAGCACAAAGAAGGTTCGCCAGGGGGCGTGCAAGCGGAGGTCAGCTTCTCGGAATATGCAAAACGATGAACCCAGGAGTAAACTGCAAATTTCTTGTGCAACAAAGCGCAATTACAATCTCCATGACCTGTGCCCAAAACAAGCTCACCATATTGCCCGTGTACCTAAATTGCAACAACTGGAAACAGGATTTCGAGGACTTATACAATTGGCTACTAGAGTTTGAAGACGACAACATTATGATAGTCGGGGATTTGAATGCAAGGATTGGCGAGCACCAGATACAAATGGAAGATACTTTTTCAACTGCAGCCCGCATCAGCGATATACGAAGAGCCTGCGATAAAACAATTGATGCAAATGGTCTTAAGCTCATCGACTTATGCGAATCAATAAACCTGTCAATACTCAATGGCAGAATGAATGGAGATCGAGAAGGCAATTTCACTTTCGTGCGGGGCCTATCGTGCTCCACTATAGATTATTGCGCAATTCGAGGAGTCTGGCACAAGCTTATTCAAGATTTTGATGTCTTAGAGGAAACATACTCTGACCATATGCCGCTGTGTGCAAAAATCATTACAATTTCAGAACATCTGTCACCATCAAACGACAAACAATTGCTCCCGAAACTAAAATGGAACGAATCAAAGGCAGAGATATATAGAAACACACTAGATAACTGCTTGCGACGCCGAGGCAGAAGTATGGATCTAACCATTGAAGATATTACGCAGGACATACAAGAAGCAGCACAAGCCATTCAAAGTCAGCGACGTGGAAGTTTCAAGCAGCCATGGTTTGATAACCAATGTGAGAACGCAAGAAAGCGAGTTTTCAACCAACTCCAAAAAATCAGAAGACAAGTAAACGATGAGTCAAAACTTGCTTACCAACTAGCAAATTCCGCGTACAAAACACTATGCCGATACAAGCGAGCGGAGTACTACAAGCGCATAGAGATGGAAATTGGCACAATACGAGACAGCAAAGATTTTTGGTCAATGGCAAAAAAATTAAACGGTCAAAATGCTAGAAGTGGAGGCATTAAGGTATCCGCTGCAGCGTTGTGTGAACACTTTAAAGGTTTACTTCAACTGACGAGCAATATTCATATCAGCTTCGCGTTACCTCATTTAGAAATAAATGAGCTGGATGAAACGATACGGCTTAGCGAAGTTCAAGATGCTGTTCGGAGGAGTAAAGTCAATAAAGCACCTGGTGTCGACCGAATCCCTGCAGAATTTTTTAAAAACGCTCCAAATGAACTGCTCTCTCACTTAACGCGAGTGTACAATCGCATTTTTGAAGATAGCGTGGCTCCAGCAAGCTTCAAAAGGAACATTATATATCCGATTTTCAAGAAAGGAGATCCAAATGTTGCGTCCAACTACAGAGGTATATCTTTTCTTGACAGCATACAGAAAATTTTTACTTCAATTCTTTTAGAGCGAATCTCAAGCTTCGTGAATCAAAACAATATTCTCAGCGAATATCAAGCGGGTTTCAGAAAAGAGTACTCTACAGTAGACAGCATCTTCGTTTTGACGTCAATAGCAGCGGAGCATTATGAAAAAAGGAAGAAAATGTATTTATTCTTTATTGATTTTAAGGCAGCTTTCGACACGATAGATAGAAGAGCACTACTACTAAAGCTGAGCAACCGAGGAATTTCATCAAAAATGCTTGCAATCTTACAAAATCTATACTGTGAAAACCGTACAGCCGTATGGGATGGAAAAACACTTTCTGATTGGTTCGAAACAAATATGGGAGTGAAACAAGGATGTCTGCTCAGCCCGCTACTATTTTCGCTATTTGTGGATGATATCACAGAGGGTTTGCCGGGAGGCGTCGAGTCAGGAGCCCATACCATTAAAGTACTTATGTACGCAGACGACATGGTAATGCTGGCTGATAGTCCGGAATCTCTACAAAAGATGATAAACTTTACTCACAACTACTGCATCATCTGGAATCTGCAAATTAACCTTGAGAAGTCTAAAATAATGTGCATCAAGGATACAAGAGGACGTCTAGCCGGAAATGAAAAATGGACACTAAATGGATCCGAAATCGAAGTAGTAAAGGAGTACAAATACCTTGGAGCCATCTTAACACCAACAATGAGCTTCAAAAAACATCTGCAACAAAAGCTTAAGGAGGCAAAAGCTGCCATAAACAGTACCTGGAGCTCCTTCTTAGCAAAGAAAGAAGTAAAAAGCAGCATTAAGTACAAACTCTTCGAGGCGACATCAAAAGCAATAATGTGCAATTCCGCCCAAGTGTGGGGACACACAAAATACGATGAAGTCGAGAAACTTCTTCTCTTCTTTATAAAAAGACTCTTTAGGCTCCCGACGAATACGCCAAACTATGCAATCATGCTTGAAACAGGACTAGCCCCACTTTACACCAATACCCTGAATCAACATTTCAGATACCTTATGAAAGTAATGGCTCTGGAGGATAGGAGGCTACCAAATATAGTCGCCACACACATGCTGCAAAGCAAATCGCAGTGCTTCAAAGTTTGGTGCAGCCTTGCAAGAAGCCTTGACGTGCGACTCTCATTGGAGGATCAGACCACTTGGAAAGTCAGCCATCAGAATATACTAGAGGCACTAAAAATATCATCGCGACAACGAGCAGAAGAACAGGCCAGGCAAAGCGAGACTCGTGTATACTACAGATCGCTGGAATATAATTTAGGGCCGAGAAACTACTTCAGCAACGATTTTAAAACTTATGCCATCTCGACTATTTTTAGAGCAAGAGTGGAACTGCTAAGATTAAATTACTCGTCATATAGACGCGAACAAATAGAGGAGTGCTCGCTCTGTAATCGAAGGGAACGTGAAGACTCCTTTCATTTTATTGCAACATGTCCTATACTGCAGGAGATTCGTCGTATGTATTGGAACAAGGACCAGCTAGACTTTGAAAAATTCCAACGAGTGCTGAATGGCGAAAGCTGGCCTAGTCTCATTGGCTACCTAAATGATGCACAAAAATATAGGCTACAAATAATAGAGGAATTTGGATAAGAGACACTATTGCGCGTATCAGAGCTACACAATGTGTGGCACTGGTGTGCGTAGGGTGATCAGCTGACGGTTGTAAACCATGCTGATTTAAACATTATCATTATTTAATAATTGTTAACGATATTTAAAAATTAACTGTTATTCTTATGCCAAGAAAAAAATCAAATATCTATTAAATAAAGATACTACTACTACTACTACTACTACTACTACTAATTTTATTTTAACTTTTAAATGTACATTTATTCTACTGCACTTAGCTGACATTAAAAAATTAAAATTAGAAGAGTATTCGTTTTTCATTAGCCGAGTTTAATAAATACATTCCGACACAAAAGTTTATGTCCGTGCAAATTTAAAATCTTTGAAGTTTGTCTAACAAATCGCATCAGTTAAGTTCTTTTTTAATTTAGTTCAAAATAACGTAGGCATTAAAAAGCTAATACCAATGTTAAAGTAAAGTCGAAAATAACTTAAAAATCGATTCGATTGGCATAGATTCGTCGCACTTGACTGTCAGTCTAATACAATGGCCCCTGAAGGTACGAGAATATTTCTAAAAACGCCGTAGAACACCAACTTATCGATAACAGCATCGGGCACTCTTCGGGCACTTAATTCTCAATTACCAATGGGAACAAAATGTTTCGCAATGCGCCAAACTTTTGGTCTGTAAAAAACTGAAGCTCAAAAATTGTGTACAAATGCCCCGGGGTGCAAATGGAGGCCACAGCTTTCAGTTTACACACACACACACACACACATACATACATACATACACACCTCCGCACAGTGAGGGAGGGTGAAGTGGGGGGAGGGGGCGTATAAAGAGGTACCAGGGGAAAGCAACGCCATTGGCGTCTTTCCTTTTGTATTTTATAAATTGTGTGAATTTTAACACTTGATATTCTTTTAATGAATTATTTGCCCCACAACGTTGTCGACATTATTTAAATTTTTCAACTATTTTGCATGCCCAACAAACGTCTTTGGTCAATGGCCAGTGGGCTGGGGAGGGGGGGAGGGTGTCGACGGCAATAGGCTGTAAAAGTCAGTTGCAAATGGGCAGCCAGTTGGGTAAAACTTTTCAAGCAAATAGCTTGCAATTGAGTTATTTATTGTGTGTGTATGAGTGTGTAGATGTAAACATATATATATATATATACATATATATATATGTGTGTGTGTGTTGCTTTGTTTGTGTTATATATGCATGTGTGTGTTTGTGTGTGTGGCCCAACAGCAAAATGCCCAAATTACCAACCAGACGAGCGCCCACTTCACTCCACTCCACATCCCTCCAGTCAGCCAGCCAAAGGGAAAACCAGTCAGCTTCTCCCTTCTCCCTTCTCCAGACCCCTCTCTCGTTTTCCCCTTTCGCTTTCTCTTGGCTACTTGCCTTTGCCTCAGTTTTCGTATTTCTCATCATTTTGTTGCCTGTGTTTCGCCGCTGGCCAACGGCCGTTTTGTTCGGCTTTGTTTTGTTTTGGTCTTGTGGTTGCCACTTTTGATTGTCCTGGCCATAATATTTGTTGTTGTTGTTGTTATTGTTGTTGTTGTTGTTGCTGTTGTGCGTTCGTTGTTATTATGTATTTGTCTATGTGCCCGAACGCAATTTGCTGGCGAAAAAATAGAAGATATAAAACGAAACAAAATGTAGCGAAAATTAAAAGAGTGAAATGTTGTGCCGACTGGCAAAAGGCACATGGCACATGGCACACATCAGTCTACAGGATCAGGACGAAAGCTGCCGCTCGATTGCCCGTTTTGCAACACTTGCCACAGCACTTGGCCATTTCACACACACTCACACGCACACACATAGGCACACATGGGATGTGGTGAGCCACAGAAGGTGCTTTAAAAGTTCATTGTTGAATCCTCGTCCCTAGCAAGGACTTCAAATTTCTCTCCCTCTCTCTCTTTCGCTCTCCCTCTGGCTTCAGTCTCTTCACTCACCTCCCACTCTCTTTGGTAACGGCTAGCAAATCCGTTTTAGCCTTCTGTTGGCCACCTCAAGAAAACTTGGCCAAAAACTTTTACAATGGCGCCGCTAGTCATGCAACGCACGCCCAATTGAAGGCAAATGTATTTAAGCAAAGTTTTGAATGCGCCATCTAGCGGCTTAAAAGGGACAACAGAAGTCTAAGCGGAAGATCTAGTAAAGGGAACAGGCAGTGGAAAGAGTGAAGAGAAGCTAAGACTCTATGGGTGTGAGTGAGTGAGTGAGTGAGGGAGTGTATTCGTCATTACTTTTTGAAAAGTCGAAGGGAGAAAGCGTAATTGTAAAATAAGTGTAATGTTTTAAAAAATATTCAAGATACATTGCTATATATATTTAAAAAAAAATAAAGCACATCAAAATCGCTAAATCTATTGATGAATGCAATTATGAGTACCCACAAATACTCCCCAATACTTGCGAACATATAGTACAAGTGAAATATCTATTTAAAAGTCAATGGGAACAAGTGCAATTGTAAGATTAGTGTAAATGAGTATACTCATGAATTCTCATGAATGCATTCATGAGTGCCTCTGTGACTGATGTTAAGCGTATTCATGATACATTGCAACAATCCAATGAAATAAGGTACACCATAATTTAAGAATCTATTAATGAATGCAATTGTGAATATTTGTGGGTATACTCATGAATAATTTTGAATTTACAGCTCTAGTGAAAACAAAAATATGACTTTGGAATTTATTCATGAATGCATTCATGAGTATTTGTGAAAGCACTTATGATAAATAGCGAGCTTTAGACAAGACTATCAAGTAAAAGTCTTAGAGTTGTCACAAACAAAACCATTTATGAATGTATTCATTCATACATTTATGAATGATTATGAGTATATTTTTAAATACTTTCAAATGAAATTATTGGGTGATAAATTGTATTTGTACTTCAAAGCTTGTTTTAGTTGTACATATATTGAAGTAATTGTGGAATCAAATTCCAGTGTATTTGGGAAAATTATTAAACTGCGAGTGCTCATGACTATTTTCAAGTCTATTACGGCTGCTTGTTCATGAATGGCAGCCAAAATGCAAAATGAGTGCACACCCACACGAATAAATGAATAACTGTGCAAATAGGTGTGAGTAATCATCAAGAGAGATTTATCAAAGAGCCATATGGCTTTAAATGCGCTTAGACGTGGGCAAGAGGCAGGGAAGGGAAGGCTGTAAGGGGGATTGGTGGCAAAGGGGGCACTGGGGAGGGGGTGGGTAAAGCGTCACTTGCTGTCGGGCAGTTTTTCGCTCGCGAAATCAACGAAATGTTAAATAAGCAAAACGTGACTTTATTCGCAAAATGATGAGGCCAGCAGGGAGACAGGGGATAGGACGGAAGATAGCCAGGTCGAGTGGTAGGGAAAATTGGTAGGGCAGGGAAGCAAAAGTAGTCGGCATCCTAGGCATCCCATCGAACGATTCTGGCCAGATTCTGGCAGCTTAACACCTTGCTAGGACATAGCGCTGCTTTTTGTTGGGCCTTAAGTGCTGCTGGCAGCTGACAAAACCCAAAATATATTCATACACACAAATATATGTATACTATGCTGCATAGACACACTGAAAGAAATACCAGGTCCTAAAATGAATTTTGTTAGTTATTAAACTAAGTTTTAAAAAAAAATTGGATGCAAATTTCTACTGAAAAAACATTAATTTAAAATTTTATCTTAAAGCCAATACAAAAAATGTTATAATCAAAAAAATAATAAAGATTCAAAAGATTACAATTAATTTAGAAAAAGAAGATAACATTTCGTTAACCATATATGTGCATTAATAAATAATTCTAAAACTTTATATTTAAGATACTTAGAAATCTGTAGTATACGTATATTAGAAATTCAATTGTTAATTTAAATACAAAAATCCTTATTTTATTCTCTCAGTGTATACTGTATAAGTAGAATTGTATAGATGTTTATGTAGAGAAAAACATGCTAGCCAAAAAGTGCTGACAGCATTTGCGAAATTGGTCTGCCGAAATGGGCAGGAGATTGTTAAAGGTACTACATGGAGAGGGAGTGGTGACTGTGCAGGACAGGGAGGGAGGGCAGGGCAGGGGGGAATTGAGGTAGGGAGACATTGCGTCTGACAGGCGTCGTGACATTAAAGCTGCCATAAAGCTCACATCAATGCGCCAATAAAGCCGCTTCCATGTCAGTTCATAGGTGTTTCTGTTTTTTTCCGAATTTCATTTGTTCTTGTTTTTTTTTTCCTCGGTTTGTTAAAACCAAAAGTTTGTCATAAAGTGTCAAAGTGAATTGAAAATTTCCATTTAAGCGCTGCAAATCTGCAAAATCCGACCCAGAGGCGACCGCAATGACCGCACAACAAAACCGCAGCCATAATATCACCATCAACACAACAACATCAACACAACAGCAACAACACAACAAACACAGTCAAGCAAAGCAAACCAAACCAAAACGTTGATAACTGTGTCAAGTTGCGTGTCAATCAAAAATAAAGCTCTCAATGTGATTGACCCCTCCCCCAGTTTCTACACACAAAGCGTTTTGAACTTGTCAATTATAGTATGATAATCGCTTTAGGAGTTAGTTTCGGAGCATATTAAGATTTGAGTGCTTAAACGATTTAAACTGCAATCAATAGTTTTACCTTTACAATTTTATAATTATATTATGTGTGTGATAATTCCGTAGTGTGAAGCTGCAAAAGGATAATAATTTAATGCCAAAGGTGAAACTCAAAAGTGTTTTGTCGATAAGTTTGAAATTCGTTTTGGAATAATTTTAATAGTCACCTTTCAGCTAGAGACCGTGTTATAGAAATTTCTTTTTAGCTTGTTTTAGATGAAAATTCGTTCTGCTTAATCTTAATATATTATTATTTTGATATTTTTCTTGAAATAAAAAAAACAGGTAAAGAAGATTTCAACATTTAAGACATTAGCTCGTTTACAATTTAATTAATAATTAGATCATATGTGTACAATTTTAAAACTGAAATCAGTTAATAGTAAATCTCATTATCTTAACTAAAGCACCTTGGATTTCTTTCTTTCTTCCTACCTTCCCTCATTTATAAATTGCTTCTAAGGTCTTATTAAAATCAAACAATCTATTACAATTTAAAAACATTTTATCATTATACCTGGAATTTAATCACAGGGATAATTACTTGTTAAATCTTAAATATTAATGTCGATTAATTGAACTATGAATTCTATAATTAATTTGGCGACCTCATTAAATTAAAGCTGATTTTGTGAATTGACTTAAATTTAAGAGATATGCAACTAATGTAACTAAATTCGATTCATGAACCGAAACATGATGAAAGTTTAATATTGCTTTAAGAGCTTCGACAAAAGTTGATTGTTTTTCGGGTAAATCCGTTGGATTGCTTAAAAGCTAAGTTTTTGTTCACCTTGGATTTATGCATGTGGCAGAAAGAAACACTCTAATACAACTAACAGCACACATATACAGAGACAAAGAGAGAGGGCGAGAACGAGTGAGAAGGGACAAGTGAGAGAGTGGGAGATAGAAAAAATTGCCTTGCTTGGAAGATGGATACTTTGGCGGCGAGTCCTTTGCTATACGAGCCATTGTATGCTGGCGTTCTGTTCTTATTCTTGTTCTGCTCTTCCTCCTCTTCTTTTGCTTCTTCTTTCACTTCGTGTGTGTGTGTGTGTGTGTGTGTGTGAGAGTGTGTGTGTGTTCCCATGATTGATGCCCAGTTTGCGCGAGATTTCGTCTTAATGCCTTTGACAAATCCGTTAGCACAAAGCGTAGAATGACAGAGCGGAGTGGAAATCTTGGTGAGGAAATGAGGGTGAGCGGGGTGGGGAAAAACTGGAGGGCAACGTGGCAAAATCTTAATGACAAAAACATTTGAGCGTCGACTTTTTTTCTAGTCGTTGGCCACGTCGTCCTTGTCATACTGCAAACAGACGCCGACAGCTTTAAAGTTCGTATTTCTTTCAGCTTTTCCATAGGCATGGCCAGCGCACAGTGGTGCAAGAATGATTAAAAATGTATACAAATTAGTTGAGCAAACAGTCGATCTCGTTGACAAACACTTAAGTGCTCGTGCTTGTGTTCGTACTTCGTTGGGGCTACATTGATTAACCTATGACCCTTCCCTCTACCTTTTTAAGTGCTCATGGCACTTGACCCACTGTGCCGTGACAGTGTAGCTCGACCACAATTGACAATTGACAGGCAATGTCAGCGGGAAGCTGCTTTAAGTCCTGATGCGCCTCGTTTGCCAAAGGAGTAAATTCCGAAACGATTTCAAAAATGAAAACTAAAATAAAAAAATGCCCGAGTCCTGAATGTGTGTGTGTGTGTGTGTGTGTGTGTGTGTGTGTGTGTGTGTGTGTGTGTGTGTGTGTGTGTGTGTGTGTGTGTGTGTGTGTGTGTGTGTGTGTGTGTGTGTGTGTGTGTGTGTGTGTGTGTGTGTGTGTGTGTGTGTGTGTGTGTGTGCTAATTTTGTTAACGGGGCTAATAGTTCAGGGCAAGGCGATGACGGAGCCGATGTGCCAATGTCACATGACAGGGCGTTTGTCTAACGGGCTAAATGAGATTTTCATGCAACGAAGCAGTCACAAAATGTTTGCACGAGTTTTAAGTGATGAAAGGTTGAAAGGTTCAACACAGGGCGTTATAGAGAGAGAGAGAGAGAGAGAGAGAGTGAGAGAGAGTGAGAGAGAGGGAGAGGGAAAAAGGAGTGGGATCAGACAAAGGCGTTGCGAAAGCTTAAAAGCCATAAAGATGAAGATGAACGCGTTGAGGAATTAATAAATGGATAGAGCGTAAACAAACACAAAGCAATTCAGCTCATGATGATGCTGATGATGATCCTGATGATGATGCTGATGATGATGATGAAGTTCAAAATGCTCATCACGATGGTCACGCCAAATAGTGCACAAAATTTATGGCGTAATATGCAAATGACCCTCAATAAAAGTGACTTAAAATCAAATCAAATTAAATTGAAAATGTCAAATGGAAAATGGAAAGTTTTGAACAAATGTGAGAGAAAGTCGTTCATTTTTGTTTATTATTTTTTGATAAACACGTGACATTGAAATAGATTTTGTTGTTGTTATTATTGTTGCTGTCGTTGTCGCTAATGTTGTCGCGGCAGATGTTGCTGTTGCTGGCAGAACACGGCGACAATAACCTAGTACAGAACCATCTCTCATCGCATTTGACATAAAAAGCATAATTGATTATACATATACATACACAGACACATATATACACACACACACACAGAAGCATCAATTCATCATGCCACGCCTACCACCACCTACTCGCCAGTGTGTGTGTATGTGAGTGTGTGTGTGTGTGTGAGTATGAGTATGAGGACTAACTGCGTATGAAACGTCATTCAATTATCGCTTATTTAATGCGCTAAATTTGCTTGCATTTGAACCAAAAAACAAGTAAGTTTGCTCGACTATAACAGACCTCGTAGTCATGTTCTTAAGTAATAAATAATAGTAATAAAAATATATTCCATCACTAATTTAAACACATAAAAATACAATTATATCGCAACGTCAGCTTTTTCTTCTTTTTCTAAGGTTTAAGTTTAGCAGTCGATTGTGATGATATTTAAAGCTTTACTTAAAACTTTAAATTGAAGAAATTTGGTAACTTTAGCTCATAAAGACGTTGACTCGTCTGTTGATGCTGATCTAGCAAATATATATTTTATTGGGCTAAATATTAAAATCGTTTACCTCTGCAGTTGGATATACATACATATATGCCCCATTCCGACAAACCTATAAGCCCCTTATATCAGTTAGATACTGGTTTACAAAGATAAAAAAATTGCATTTACCAGCAGGCCAAATGGCATTAAAAGTGTCGCCCCCTGTTGGCCAGCAGCCGGAAAATTGTGGGCAGAATGTGAGAGTGTGTGTATGTGTGATAGTATATGTATGTACACAATATGCACTGTCGAAATTCATTTGACGGTTTGTGCTAAAGTATTTACAAGTATTCAAGACTTATGAACTGCGAATACTTGAATACTTCAACAGCTTTGCATAAATAAGTGTCTGTTAATAATCAATATGCGACATATGTGTGTGTGTATTTTGAATATTCACACTCACTTAATACCGTAAATAAATGCTAAATTATTTGTGGCAACACGACGGAATTCACAGTTAACTGAATACACTCACACGCCAGTTATGGCACTATATTCAAAACAGAGTCCTTCTCTCTCTCTCTCCCTCCCTCTCACTGTCTCTCTCTCTCTATCTCTCTGTACACATTCCTGTGCCAATTCTCTGACTCTCTGCTGCTCTCTTCGTCTCTTTCACTTTTTGAACTGTGCTTAGTTAACTTAGTCAACTGGCGCCAAACGTCAAACAGCGGCCATGGCCGGAAGTTGCGCGCCGACAGGAAGTGACCCCCATTAAATGTGTGTGTGTGTGTGTGTGAGTTTGTGTGTGTGTGTGTGTTCAAGTTTTTGTGTGTGCTAGAATGTTTGTGCTCAGCAAAATGTTTTAATTATGTTGAAAATGTGCACAGCAATTTTTGTTTCAAGGTATGTAGTTTGTTTTGTGGCAGGGTCAGAGGTCAGAGGGGGCTGTTAATGGGCCAAGGGACAAGGGTAGACCTGGAGCTGGCAACGTGGCAAATTAATGTAAAATAAAAAGTTTTTTTGCTTTGCTTTGTTTGGTTTTGTTTAGCTTCCGGTGCCGAGAGACGAGCAGCCCATCGTGTGTCTATTTGCGTGTGTGCGTGTGTGCGTAAGTGTGCGTGTGTGAATGTGGGCGTGGCCATTGTGCTGGGCAGTCGCAGTGCATGTTGTACAAGTTTTATAACCCAGCACGAGATGACAATGCAAGCGGCAATTATTTAACTTGATTTATTTACGTCAGTCAACAAAGCCGAGTATGGAAAAGGGGCGACTCTGTCAGCGGGGCGTGGCAGGCAGTCAGGATGTGTAGACACTCAGAGGGTGGTGTGTGTGTGTGTGGGGGGGGGGGAAGGTAGATAAGGGAAGTGGAAGTGACGTTTCAAGTGCCTGGGCAATGGCATAATGAAGCGGGCCGCAATTTAATTAGAGCAACATCCACTTCACCTGGCAGCTGCAGTTGCTCAAATGACAAAGCGACAACAGCTCAAGTGCAGCTGCAACAACAACACAAACAACAACAACAACAACAACACCAACATTATGACAAGGATTGGTCAAGTGGCTCATTTTGTTTATGATGCAAACAAAATGACGGACAGGACGCCCAAGTATCACTCTGAGCTCTGTCAATATGAGAAAGAAAGTGAGACCGCGAAAGAGAGACAGAAGGAGAGAGGGAGAGGGAGAGGGGGAGTGTGGAAAGATGATGAATCTCTTGTCTGAAGAGCTGTAACGACGATAACAAGCTACGCGCGGACGAGCGTTGTCCAGGCGGAAACGACCGAAAACTGCAACTTAAGCGGACGCAACTGCAGCAGGTTCAAAGGGGACAAGGGGCATAGATAGAAATGAAAACTGCTCATCACAGTAGACTATGAAATAAAGTAAACGAATTAAAAGATATAATTTCAAATAAAAGCGGGAAATTGTTGGTGAAAAGGGAGATCAGGAGCGATAAAGAGGGGCTAGCATGGGTTAATGGGAGTTAGAAAGAATAGAATTGAATGAACCAGGAAGCGAGGTGGGAAGTGAGTTAGTTGAAGATATTGCAAAATAGTTGAGGAATATTTTTGGAAGACAGCAGTTGGGATAGTCAGGGAGGAAGGAGAGGGTGGGAACAAGACAGCAAGGCACGGGGGACACAGGATAGGGACTTGTAAAGAGGGACGGAAATATGGAGGGAGATAGAAGGGGACACGTAAGAGGAGATAGACAGGAAGGCAGGAAGTAAATCTGGGAGTCAGAAAGAGTAGACCGGGGCTGCGAGAATGGAGAAAGAGCGACTGGAGAAGATGAAGAAAGACAACGAAGTAAGAGACGCAAGAGGAGAGATAGGTAAAAAAGCTAAGCAAAAAGGGATGGGAGGGAAACAAGTATGGGTTTGAGGCCGGAAGGATATTATGGATTATGAGGTGGGGTAAAGAAGAAAGACAGCATAAGGGGGAGGGCAGGAAGACAATTAATTAAAGAGGGCAAACAGATGGTCAAGAAAAGAGAAAGGCGTAAGATGGACAGGAAGAAATGAAGGCAGAGCAGAAATAAAACTCAGTGCAGGGAAAGGCGCATTAAATGGCAACTCAAAGAGCTGCAAATAAATGCGGCCAAATGGGAAAATCGTTCGATGAGCAGACCATCAATTTCAATACTCGTTGAATTTCCCTTTGGTTATCTCACTGTAATATATGTATGCATATCAGCTGTGTAACGAAGCACAGGAAGAAGTAGATGAAGAAGAAGAAGCAGAAACAGAAGAAGTTGCAAAAAGAAAATCATACATGCCCCAAAAACGTTCAGCTTCAGTTGGCTTTCCATCTTTGGGCTTTCAGTTTTAGTTTCAGTTTCTTTTCGGTTTCGGTTTCGTTTTGGTTTTCACTTTCTGTTCGCAGTTCTGTTCCAGTGCGCAAGATATATGGGTGTATTATGCCGACAACGATAAGGAACGACCTAACGGTTTAGCGTCATCATATAAATACACAGACATTACGAGGGGCAAATGCGAAAATGCGATGCTGACGCTGACGCACGGTGCGTATGAGCAATAAATTTTTAAGCAGTCAGCTCCAAAAAACTAGACAGCACAAAAAGTAAAATGAACAGCGAAATAGGAAGAGAGAGAGAGAGAGAGAGAAGGAGAGCGAGAGCGAGAGCGAGAGAGTGAAAAACAGAGGCAACACACACAAATCAGAGCAGCAGCTGTGACAGAAATCAACCTCCAAGGCGATGGCAAAGTCAGACAGGCTGGCAGGCTGAGTTTATAACTGAGACTGAGACTGAGATTGAGATGGCGATGGAGATGGCGACTGAGACGGAGCCCAAGTGCTAGAACCTGCCATGGCTGAGGCAGCAATGGGGTCGTGTGTCACCTGCATGTTGTTGCTGCTGTCGCCTTGCCAGACGCAGACAGCAGCAGTTGAAAATTGCCTCTCTGTGTGGATTGCAGGCCGCAAAAATGCAGAAGATGCTGCTGCGAACTGCTGACAAGGACAATGTAGCACGCAAACTAGGAAAGGGCGAGGGGAAGGGAATGCGGATTGGGAACGGGACCGGGAAGGGGAAGGGAGAGGGAGAGGGAGGAAAACGCACGGATCGGGCCGAGGACGAGGGCGAGGGTGAGGCCAAGGACGCCGTTGAGGACGTGGACAAGGACGAGAACGAGCACGAGCACGAGCACGAGAACGAGGACACGGGTATGGCAATCGAAGCAGGCAACCAACTGCTGCAAAATAAGCAGACAATGAGCCGAAATGCCAACCAAAAGCGAGACCAAAACGAGCGTAAAGCAGAACGAACTGCAGACGGGTGACCTCGACGGTGGGCGACCCTGTACTTATGGTGTAAAAATGCAAATTATGGCAACAATCAAGTAAGCCAACAATACTTTAGTTAAAACCGTAATAGTTAACCGGTATTTCCTGATTAGAATTGTTAACGGCAACCGAAAAAGAAAGTTTTTACTATACCAAAATCATTCCAACCGAACTAACCCTTTAGTAACCGATTCAAATGTGAAGGTTAGTTTCGGTTCAATCAAGCCATAAATTCAATAATATTGTTAAAGTGTAAACATCATTATTCAAACTAGATCTGACTTTTAATTATTATTAGTAATTGAAATACAAAAATTTGGCGTAAACTGATATTCTTTTCGGTTTGATACAATGGTAAAATTCAAATAATGTTCATAACGTAACCCAATATTTCGAAATACTAATATTGCTTTAGTAGTTAGACCTTAGACTTTTTAATTTAAATGAATGGACAGACAGATAGAGAAGTCTATAAGTCTCTCTATCTGTCTGTCCATTCATTTAAATTAAAAAGTCTAAGGTCTAACTACTAAATGATGTTGATGTTGTTGTTGTTGATCAGTAAATGTTGATGGTGATCAAGAATATATTTGTATGCGCAAACATATACATATGTTTACTTCTGTCTGCTACCCACGTTTATTTACTATTGACCAACAGAAAAGACTCTATACGCATTTTCAAGTACAGGGTCTAAAAACGAAGCAATCCCAAAAGGATAACGCTGCTAAAATGCGACAGCATTCGCAAAAAAGTAGCCAACATTAAAAACGCACCTAGCAAAACGGCAAGTGGCAAGCGGCAAGTGGCAAGGACAGCGAGGGAGGCAGGAGAAGGAGAAGAGAATGGGCGTGGGTGTGGGCGTGGCCCTGGCTTTGCCACCAGCAAGCCTGCAGCGTAGCACGCAGTCTGGCGCAATAATAGAAAGACAGAGGTAGCTGTAAAACAAGAGCGAGAGAGAGAGAGAGAAAGAGAGAGAGAAAAGAGAGATAGTAAAATAGCGAGAGACGCAATTCATAAGTAAGCGCGCCAATTGATCAACCTCCCCTCGCACCATCTCTCTTTATTGTGTGTGAGAAGCTAATAATGTTGCTCAATTTGAAATGTTGATGTCGATGATTATGTTGATGACACAGCAACAACAGCAACAACAGCAACAACAACAACAACAGCAACAACAGCAACTGCAACAACAACGAGAGCATCAGGCACTTGAGGACTCAGCTGGGAACTCGGCAAACTAAAAATGCTGAGCACATTGTTAACCCCACTTCATTGGGAATGCTAATCGCACTCATTACACTAAATATGCATGTAATAATAGCAAAATCAGCAACGGCAACAACAACGAGGGCCAAAGCAAAAACAGATGCCGAGCATGCGAATGAGATACTAAAAAGGGCGTCTCAGAGAAAATAATGAGAAACATAAGTACAACAGTCGCATCTGAACTATGAACTAAACTCAAATAAACTGAACTGAACTTGACTTAACTGATGTGCCGTGACCAAGATTAGATTTAAGAAGCAATTAATAAATGGACAACGCATCAAGAAATACACTGAAATATCAACTTACAAAATATCTGAATATTTTTATAAATCACAAAGTTTCAAGTTTATGCATATTCAGTACTTGTCCTTTCTATTTGCAAAGAATACAATAAAATATTAAATTGATTTTCATTATGCATATTACTTTATTGTAGCAAAATAATAAAAAAGAATAAAAGAAATGGCAAAACCCATCAAAATATTCTCATAATGATTTTGATCATTGTTACAGTTATCGAATAACTGAATAGAACAGAAAACTTCTGTTGATTTGATCGTATATTGACAATTACTTTTATTTGGATTGAATTGATGTCTGTTAAAGAAAAAAGAACAAGTTCAGCACTGATCAAGCATAATGTTATTATCGGGGATACCACAGAAATCGCGTTCGCTTGAATTTCACATCAATTTCATTTCGCGGTGCCACAGGTCAATTCGCAGAATAATTTTGTTTTCGACCGATGCTGCCACCAAGTCCGATTTAGATTTTCGAAGTCAGGGTCAGCGATGCCACATTTTTTAGTCAAAATTCGAAGTAAGATATTTAAAAAATATATAAAAAAATAAAAAAATAGCTCTTTTGAGGTAAATCAAGTTTTATCGAAAAAAAAACCTTAAACTTATTGTGCAATTTGTGAAAACATTTTTCACAAAGAGTTGTCAGACTAATGGCAGACAATTGCTAGAGCTGTCGAGTAACTTTTATTTTGTTACGAAAATTACTTTTTAAATTTTTTTCAACTGAACAAAATCAATTATTACATAAATAAATTAAATTATATTAATTAAACAAGAAAAATTAAATGTTTAATGTTCTGCAATGATAAACTTGAAAAAGTTGCTAATCAAACCTTTGGGTAATTTAATCTGAAAAGGCGTCAACCCTTAGCAGCCTAGTTCGAAAAGGTTGGTGAAAATGTTAAAAAAAAATTAAATTTCTCGAAGTTCTGTGGCACCTCGGAATTTTCCGTGCGGAATTGCTTTCTTCGAAATTCTATTTCGCTTGCGATTTCTGTGTCACCCCTCTATATTTATTTAAATTTGTAATTGTCAAAGTTTTCTGGAAGGCATATTTAGAGTAAATATATATTCATCGAAATATCGATACAATAATAAAATAAAAAATAATATGCAAGCCGTATTTAGTTAAGATGAAATATATGAAATGGTATTTTAATATTTATTCTATACCAATAAAATTCCATAGTATAAGTCATAAAATACTCAACTAAATATTCTTTAAAACACTTTCATTAATTAGTCTGATTGTTGTAATTACAATATATTCCGACTATTATGATTTCATTGTATGCTAAGTAAATTATTAAAAATAAAAATTGCATCGTTTTTAAGGTGACGTTAACCAAAACTATCAAGTGTGCATAAGCAATAAGCAATCTCTTAACTTAACGCTCGCTTAGCAGGCAAATGTAATTGAACAGAATATGGAAATGTTAACGATATAAGGACTTGACAGTTGAAGCAATGTAAATGTTAAAAAGTAACTTTTAACAGTCTTAGAAACTGCAAATTAAGTTAACATAACGCCAATTCTCAAGGACTGTAAATGGCTAAGTGACATGTCGCAAGTTGCCTGATAAAGTTGATAAGCTCGACAGTTGACAGCTGGTAACAATAACAACAAACAGATTGGGGGGAATTGTGAGAGGGGTTGTGAAGGGGGGGGCAAACAATGTTGCTGTTGGGGTCGTGCCTCTTTGACTGACATGCCGCGAGCGCCGCCTAATGAGCGCCCATAATGAGCGGCGACGTCAAGGGATGGGCGGGAAGAGGGCTAAAGGTTAAGGGTTGGGGAATTGAGTGAGCGAGCGAGTGAGTGAGTGAGTGAGTGAGCGAGTGAGTGAGTGAGTGAGTGAGCGAGTGAGTGAGCGAGTGAGCGAGTGGGGCTGGGGATCTGTCATGACTGGTGAATGACTGGCAGTGGCAATGGCTACAGGCGATATGGGAGGTCGGAGGTTCGAGGTTGCAAGGCTTTCATTGTTGCTCTGCTAACGGAAGTTGTCAGCCGCCGTTGACGAAAAATCGAATTTTCTCCTCTGTTTTTGTCTCTCTCTCTCTCTCTCTCTGTCTTGCACTGTATTTTTTTCTCGCAATGCATTTAATATGAAAAGACAACAGGCGAGGACAGGGACAGGCCAGGACAAGCGAAGCCTTGCGTTGTCAGCCAAGTCGAGCCAAAATCAAGCAGGGCACAAGGCAGAAGGCAGAAGGCAAAAGGCATCAAGGAGCAGGCTGCAGGCTAGCAAGGACAATGCCCAAGCGAGCGTCTTAAACGCTGTCAACGTTGGCTTTTTGCTTCAAGTGCCAGGCAAGCACGTTGAACATGAGGATGAACATGAGAATGAGAATGAGAATGGGAATGAGGATGAGCATGAAGATGAGAATGAGTCTGAGAATGTGAACGTAAACGCGAACGAGCATGAGACTGCGAATGGGAATGCGAATGAAACTGCAGATAGGGTATATGTATGTATTGTAGTTGTAGCTCCGAATCTAAGTCTTAGTCTGATTCAGAGTCTGAGAGCACACTCACTTTGCTTTTGTTCTACGATTTTAAACTTTTGCATAGGCTATTATAGTTTGTAACTCATTAAAGAAGTCTCGGCAGAGTCCATGAATTGTACTTATAACACATATTCTTGATATCATAGGCAATGATTCAAGCTTATTCACAAAAATTTTGTTTCAGTTTTCCTTGATTGTAACATAATTTTTTCACTATTATCAAATCTAGATAAAATTTAAGTATTTGAGGCATATTATTTGTATTTAAATCTTTTTTAAAAGTCTACGCTGCTCCGAAGTGGATTTGAAAGGGTATCCAATCTTCGGGGATAGCATATTTTCTTGTATTTTCCCTTCGTTTTTCTTTCTTTTTGGGTAGCGCCAAGTGTGCGGCTGTTTAAATTGACACTTGGCATCTTTTGTTGCATCAAAGACGTGTCGTCGACATCCTCGAGTTCTCATACTGCCACACGGCACCCGGCACATGCCACATGCCACATGCTACCTGGCTACGCCTGCAGGCAGGCAGAGTCCACTGTTGGATGTCTTTTAAATATTTGACAGCTCGAGGATGGCCGAGGCAGGTCGCGTTCTTCATTTTTTTTTGCCCTTTCAGACCTCGTCGGTGTAAGGACGTTGCACACATGACATTGTACCAAATTACTTCCGAAATGCTTTTCACGCTCTCGACGCTCATTTGTTGCCTGTGCCTCTGAATCTGCTTGGGACTGAGCTGTGTTGAACCTTTAACCTTAACGTGCCACACATTTTGGCACTAAACTCGTAATTAAATTGTTAAGTTGTACGACTATTGCACACTTAAAAGCTGCAGCAAGCAAGCTTTTTACACTACACATACATAAGCTGAAGCTCTTAAGTTCTTAACTGAAGTTTGTAATTCGCAAGCGGTTAAAGCAGCTAACAAGACTTACGACAACAGAATTTATTGCCCCTCCAACCTCATTCGATGTGCCCTTTGAACTAGTCGAAGTTGTATTTAATGCGCAATTAGCTGTTTCAAGCTTCGATTGATGTGCTTAATTCGAAAGGCAGATAGAGATTCAGTTGTCTTGTGCTCGTTTACAATTAACATTTGAATAATACTCGTATTCACCTGCCCAATGAATTCTATTCAACATTCCAATCCAATTTACATACGTCAACTAAGAGAAACAGAAAAAAAAAACACGATGAGCCTCGAATCATTAATTGAATTAAGCGTAACACAGTGAGCTCTTAATGTATTCGGCCCAATGCCATCTGCAAGGGGGGAAACTTTGCATAAACCTCAAAGCGCCTTTGAGCCACGTAAACAAATTGAAATTCAGACAATGTTTATGCGCCTGGAACAATTTTTCATTTTAATATCTTTATTATTATTTTATATATTTTTTTGCCTGTATCTCCCCAGTTTCTTTATCACTTTTTCCGTACAATTCAATTTGGCCCGAATGATGCCCAAAACGCAAATGATAATTAAAATGAATTTGCATAAGAAAATAAGAAGATCTGGAAGAACAAAAAGCGAACCAAGTGATGCCCAAAGCAGCTCACTTGGATTTAACAAACTTTTGTCTCATCTTTACACACAAAGTGGATAAGACAAGGGCAAGACCGAGCCACAAAATACCCTGCACTTAGGATAACTTAACTTGAATCACAGAGGAAAACTAAGGGAAAGAATATAGAGACAAATAGAGATAGAGAGAAAAAGTGTATGATTGAGACGTTCAATGATCTGCATATCGAGAATAAGTGACAAGGTCGGGTCTTAAGCAGTCGAGTATCCTTCCAAAGAACTTTTGTAGTGAAATTTGGTTAAACTCTGAGAAATATGACTTTCGTTATTGTTGTTCCCATACAAAAATGAGCTTTAAAAGAGATTCAAGTTAAAGTGAAGGGTATTAATGAGTCGATTATGCTTAACTCAACTTTTAACTTTCATTCTGCAGCGACCTTTTGTGGCCAAATCTTGTTAATTCTTAAGAAATTTGTTGTTGTGCTTATTGCTTTTTTTGGACAACAATCAAGGAAATTGTTTAATAGGAAACAAAAAGTTTAAGGACAAAAATGGCAGACTAATTAAATGTGCGGCAATGTGTTATTTACTTTCAGGACGCCAACAGAAGGACCATAGAGAAAAAAACGAGAGAAAAGGAGGGAATGAAAGTGGAGCACCAGCTGGAGAAACAGACGAAGGATCAACACAAGGAGCAACAGTGGAGGCCACCAAAAACAAAAACATTTAAAGAATTTTAATCGAATACTGCCAAGCAACAAATATATGTATTTACAATATAATATACACACATTAATATAAATGAAAATTAAATAGAGAAGACAAAGTTATAGATTAAATGGAAAATATACCGACTAGAACTCGCAACAACCACAAACAAACGATACAAATGATATGCAACTAGTTAATTTAATTATATTTAATTTAATTCAAATTAACCAACCAACTAAACAACGATGGGCTATCGGAAACTAAATGAATCGAATTAATCGACGTAATGTAATTAAATGTGAAAGATGCAAACACATTTCCAACAAAATAAAATGTAAATAAATGCTGCCAAATCAATAACAACAACAACTGAGATGCATATAACGCACAACAACAACTATAACAAAATTATAAATAATTATAATAATTATATAAACCACAACAACAGCAGCAGCAGTGAAGAAGCAGAGCAATCGCTACTTTGCACTCTTGCCAAAATTCACAGCAGCTGCGCCTGCGCCAAAGGCAACAATTGCAGCAGCAACAACAATAATAACGATTGCAACAACACTGGCTATTAACAGTTAGCAGTCACTGTACCATTGTAACAGCTACAACAACGTCGCTGCCACGCCCACAACGCCAAAGACAAGCGCGCAGAGGGAAATGAGATGAAGTGGTTTCAAGTGACCATAGATATGATTCTTGTGCTTTCATTTATATCAAGTAAGTACCTCCCCACAATACTCTCATATTTATTAGCCAACACCGCCCTGACGTCCCTTCACTCCATTACTATCACCACTCAAAGGCACTGTCCTCGACCCAATCTAATGCAAAGACCCATCCTATCAAGTGGTTATTCAAACAAAGCCACGCAAAGGACTTGAAACACAAAACAATCGCCTGACATTGCTCGACATCCACCTCTCCATCTCCCTCCATCTGTCACCATCTCAGCATCTTACCATCATGACTTGCTGTCCATTCAACCACTCAAGTGGTTCGAGTTAGCAGCTCCAGATGCTGCAGAAGAAGGACAACCCAAAGCGTAAGTTGCCCGAACTGCAGGACGTGGGCTTACCACGCTTTTATTGCATCAGCTTAATTCGGGATCTCAGCATTTCTGACAGCATCGAAAGACCCAGTTAAACTCCAACCACTTCGGTTGCAACAGCTATGCAATACCCTTTCTTTATAAATCATCCGAATTGATGACTTTTTTGACTTGTCTGTAAGAATCTTTGATCAAAAACGAAATACGATTACATACTTCATCTTTATCTTTTTAGAATATGAAATACACATAGAAATTATAATAATTCGTTAGGAAACATATTCCTTAAAAATATGAACTATAAATCTTCTGATATCGTCAGTATTTTTCTGAGAGATTGCTTTTTCCATCTTAGTACAAATCCATTTCCTGATTGCAAACCAAACCATTTTCTAGGAGTTAAGAACCTTTCAATTTTTCAAGTCATTCATATATGGAATTTTTTTAAAAAGTTTTTTTTTTATAAATCATTTCTAAGGCTCTTGCAGCCGAAACACTTTCTGTTTATTCCGAGGGAATTTAACATTAAATCGATACCTAACTGGTTCAAATTTATTCACTTTGTTTGATTAAAATCCTTTCCTGCCTTATTTGTTTTATTTAAAACTTTTGCTGGAAGTTACATTTGCACGGTATATTAATCAGCACCTTTTTGGTATGAGAAGAATAGGAAACAAATAAAATAAAATATATAGAAAGCTATCATTTAAATCATTTTCATGGTATTAATTGCAAGTCCTTTCATTTGGCTAATTTACTTGGTAACTGAATAAACACTTGTAATATTCTTCTTAAAAGTTCATAAAGAGATTTTAATATACTTTTAACTCTTTAATAATGTTTGAGTGCTAATCAGTCATTTATTTGTTATTGGTTTCGTAATCGTATTCGAACTTCGTGTTTGTGCTTTAAATGCGGCACACGCACGTTTGGGTCCTAGAAATTTATATGCCCGCACCGTCTACAAAGGGTGAGGCAGGGTATTTCAAGATTGGGAGACATGTTGTCTGGACGCATACGAAATGGAAAGTGCAAATGAAAACGAGTTGGGATGAATGTGGACGTGGACACTAACAGCTAACAGCTGACAACTCGAAGGACGAAGAAGAAGGTTGTCTGCCAGCTAACAGCAGGATAGAGATAGACAGCGACAGCGACAGAGATAGAGACAGACAGAGAGAGAGAGAGACAGCGACAGAGATAGAGACAGCAACAGAGACTGGCAGAGTCACAGATACGAGTCGGACTCGGACTCGGACTCGGACTCGAACGCAGACTCGGACTTTGTGTATGCTTCAGTTTGAGTTTGAGTTTGAGTTTGAGTTTCAGTTTCAGTTTCAGTTTTAGCGGCATCTACAAAATGAGGCCGCAGCTGTGGCAAGCAAACGTTTTGTCTGCTGCACAGACGGCAAAAAACTGGCACAAGGCAGTCATGCCAACACCCACACACACCCACACACACACACACACACAAACGCAATTGCCCCAGCTGACCCAATCCTTGCCACGCCCCCTGCCCCTCTCAGCCCACAGTGTGCCCCTTCTAGGACCAGTCGCCAACGCCTTTTCTGTGCGTGTCGTCCATTTGATTTTCATTTTTTATGCGCGTTGCGTCGCCAAGGCCGACGGCGCTGTTGACATCGCAGTCGCAGTTGGCTTCGCAGTCGCTGCTGCAGTCGCTGTTGCCGTCGCCGTCCCTGCCAACATTGCGTTTAATGGCGCGGCAACTTTTGCGGTTGACTCAGAGTCAGAATCAGAATCAGAATTGGACTGGACTGCAATTAGAGGCAATCCTTGCCTTATGTGTTTGAGCTCCAGCCAATAAGGAGTCCACAAACCTCTTATGGCGCATTTTTTGTACACATGTACTCGTACATTAGTACATATACAATTTTTTTTCCATGAACTGTATTTTTATACCCGTTACTTATAAAAATAAGTAAAAGGGGATATTGTATTCGTTGCAATGTATGTAACAGAGAGAAGGAACCATCTCCGACCCTATAAAGTGTATATATTCTTGATCAGCATCAACAGCCGAGTCGATATAGCCATGTCCGTCTGTCCGTCCGTGTGAGCGCTTAGATCTCAGAGACTTTAAGAGCTAGAGCAACCAAATTTGGCACACAGACTTCTATAGACCCCACGCAGGTCAAGTTTTTTTTCAAATTTTTGCCACGCCTTATTTCCGCCTCTGTAAATCGCAAAAGACCACCACACGCATAGTTTTCAAGATATTATAATTTTTTTACTAATTATTGTTAACTACTATTATTACCTATCATCCTACTAAATTGTAACAAGAGCGGACAAACAGAAAGGTGGTAATGGATAATTAAAGTTTTTTAAAAAATATAAGTGCCTAAAAGCATGCAATAAAAAATATTAAAAAATTCATTAAAATAAGTAACGGGTATCCTAGAGTCGGGCGCTCGACTATAGCCTTTCCCACTTGTTTTATTAACAGAAAATTAAAATTTATAAAAATTTTATGAAAACATGTTTTACAGTATCTGCAAATAAAAAATACAGGTTCAAGGAAAACAAAATTTTTTTTTAGCCAATAAATAGCTTTAATTCTGACTAATTTTTAAGGATAGAGATGAATTGCGAAATCGTCGTTCCAAGGATGAAAATTATGTTTAAATGCCATTTCGTCTTTTGGTTCTGTGGAATTTGAAAAGTCCTGGTCAAGTTTGTCATTAGCGGACCATAAACACCCAAGATCTACATTTTCAAAAAGAAATAAATTTTTCAACTCAAAAAACGCGGACCAGGAATTAATCTTAGAATTATGGTTTCGTTGGTGAAAACATCTTAGAATTGACCATAGATTATGAAAGTTGGATTCCATTTCTTCATTTTTTCGGGCCCTTACAAATCGATGTACTCTAATGTAGGTAGATGTTGTTCTCAGATCGTAAATAAAAGTGTACATAAATCTTGAATCTTCAGTGTTGTTGAAATGTAGCTATTGTTCTTGTGGCTGTTGTTGTTATTGTTGTTGTGGCAACCACACACGCTTATTTACCGCTCATTCATTGGCAGTCGCTTTGCTAAGGAATTTTGGTTGCGCCTTAAACAAGCATCGAATTTCATTCGATTTAAAAGGCCATAAATTTTGAAAACATGAAAACCTCTGCCGCACTATTGCTCGTATCTTGAGCTGCCTTCAGGCGGGCAATAAGAATCACAGCAGCTGCGAGAGAGACAGTGGCAGAGGAAGCCGCAGAGCCAGCGCCCAAAAGCAGGCAATACCATTTTTCATGCCATCATTTTGGCTGCCCAGCAGACAACGCAGCACTATGGAGCGAAATCCAATATTATGAATATTTATTAATAACTTTTAAAAAAAAGCTAGAATTAATAATGCGGTTTTTATTTATGTTGTGTACACCCTCAGAAATATTAACGCACTTAATCTTTTTTTTTTGTGTCGGTAGCCAGTAAGCTTATACGCCCACTTTTCCACAAAAATGTTATGGGTACACATAACAATAGAAAAAAAACCGCATCAAAATATTCAAAGCAGTTTTCGAGTTAATAATAAATACCTGAAAAACTGATCAAATACCTCAAACGCCAAAGGGAGCATTGAACAATGGTGAGATTACGTCCTAAAAAATTAATTTGATCAGATTGTCGCAGATTGTTCACATTGAGGCAAATTGCCTTTAAATATCAATGAAATAATCTACGACATATAGTTGGACGCACATTAAGTCTCGTTAAGCACTATTGCTAAATTCATTCGCAAAGTTGATATTTCTTTCCAAGGAATTACCTTTTTAACGCATTATCTAATTTTACTATAATTGGTATCCATTTTAAATTTTATTAAAGAAAATGATTAGCCTTTGAGAAATACCAATTTGAAAATAGGCTGCAAAAATATTTCAATATTAAAACACGTGATTTTCGACAGCGACAGCTGACTTTTACAGCTGTCTGGTTTAACATTGGTATGTTATATAAGATTTTTGGAACAGAACTTTACAGTTGAAAGCTTCATTAAGATTTTAACAAAAATAGTAAAGTTAATACTTTGATAAAATGAATAAATATAAGAATTTTCGGATTTCGCCCCATAGTGCGCAGTAAACATAAATAAATAGCACTAAAGCATGCCACACACACACGCATACAAACACATATACATGTAAAGAGAGAGATAGAGGGAGAGTGGGAGAGAGAGAGAGAGCGCATCAATAGCTGCTGCAAATGGCTGCTAATGCAGCAGCAACAACTGCAGCAATTTTTACAGCGCCGCCTTCAGTTACCACGCTGTAGTTTCCGCTTTGTGGCCATTAAACGAACCACACACACAGACACTCGCACACACACACACACACTCGCACACACACACACGTACCCATCGACTCTCATAGTCCCGCATAGAGTGGCGCTTCTTTTTTTCTTGCTGCCTTGCTTTGCTATGCTTTCTTGGGATGGAGTGCAAGTAACGCCCCTCGCAGCAGACAGACGACAACTAGGAGCACTTTTCCACTTTCCACTTTCCATTTTCCCACTTTGACAGTGCCAACGGCAACTTCGTTTTGCGGTTACACTGCACAGCAAGGGCTGCCTCTGCTTTGGCACCTAACAGACAACGACTGAAGTCAGTCAAGTTAATGCCTCAACGCAGCTGACACTTTCCAATTTGTTGCACAGTCTTGTAGCACCTTCGAAATGTGCCACAAAATAGAATTAGAGAGACAACATCATGATAGTTAAGCTACATAAACTATCAACAGTACTGTGACTTTAAAAAAGCAAGTATAATGCAAGTCATTCTTGATATTTGTATTGATATTAATATGAATATTTACAATTCTATAGTTTAATCAAAATATATGGAAAAATTAATATTCGCAAGTCTTATATATATATATATATATATATATATATATAGAATTATAATAAATTACGAAATTAGACATACCAATAATCAAACTATTTCAAAAAATAATTAATAATAATTTTGTTTTTTGGTATAATAGATTCTAAGAGTCGCAGACCTGCCACAGAAAGAATTCTCAGTTGGGGTAACTCTGGGGTTCGATTCCCACACAATGTCAAGTTCAAACAATGAGCAGTCATAAATTAAACATAAGTCCACTAAAGTCAAAAGGCCAAAACCACACAATTTAATAATTGTTCGTTAAGGGACAGATTTTAAATCTAATACATCGAGAAATAAAACATAATTCACAAATGTTAAATTGATATTCACTAGACTCATATATGTACATATGAGCATTTGGAGAAAAAGGCTAAAAGAAACTTAAACGGAACATTGAAATAAATTCACTTTTTCTATATTTTTGCCCATTTTCTTAAAAATTGATTTCCAAAATGGACCGTTTGTATTCTCTCAATTACAATAGGTAAGATAGTAAGATAATAAGATTGTAACATGAACTATTTTAATATATAGAAATATATTGAATGTTTAATTTAAAACAAGTTTTACAAGCTGTTTTTGATATATCGAATAGAATTTGATGAGCAAATTCTTCGCGATGTTACAAATTACTAATAAAACTTGTTAAATGAACAAAATTATGGTAACATGTCAAAATTCTTTCTAAAATGGAAAGCTACAATGTTTTTTTATGGTTTAAGAGTATTTTCTTCCAAATTACTCGCCACATTTCGCAGAATTTCGCATTTGTCAAGATGAAGTCAAACATGACTTCCATTTTTCGTCGCGTTCGCGATGAATTGTTTTCTATTAATAATTTGAAAATGACAAGTCTTCTGGGCTTGCCTTTTATAATAAAAAAAAGTGTTAATAAAATGCATTAAATACGTGAGAAACATTTTTTTGAAAATGTCAACTTTTGCCATTTAATGACCCATATATATATATATATATATGAAATTCTTAAGAAGTACCAATACTCAAACTATAAAAAAAAAGAATAAATATTTAAAATTAATAAATATATATATTTATATTTACATCACTTTGACAGCTGATCAATTGTGGCCTTATGGAAGACTTATCACATTGTCGCAGAGTGTGTTAGCTTCGGACTGTCTTTTATTGTAAACTTATCTCGTAACTTAGCTGTCCGACTGTTTTATCTACTGCTCCGTCGGATGGCTGAATGGATTGTGGGTGGGTTGGAATAAAGGGGGGGGGGAGGGGGTTGGGGTAGTGAAATTGCACACTCAGCTCCCCCTATAGCATTTGTAATGCAATTGCCCCGCCCCTGCGGCTGCACTTACGTGGCGCTAATATAGAAAAGTGAAGTGCTACGACGACGCCACTTGGCAAAAGGGGCGTGCCACAGACCCAGCCTCCGCCCCAAAGCGCTGAACGCCCACTTTTGAGCACTGGCATTGCGACAAATTCATTGCAGTCGCATTCTGCAATGTCTGCAACGTTGTCTTCATGGCCAACATCCTCGACGCGTCGTCGTCTGCCCGCTTCAAGTGCAGGAGACAGCATCTGAATTTGGGTCGCCAGCATCGCCGTCGACGTTGCAAAATTTTGGGATGATTCATGACCGCAGCAGCGACGCTGTCGTCTACGCGCAACTTAACAAACACAAACAGGCAAAAAGAGTGTGTGCAATGAGGAAAGAGAGATAAACTGCTAGGACACATTTAGTCATGCAGACAGAGAGACACAGAGAGAGAGAGAGAGAGAGAGAGAGAAAGAGAGAGAGAGAGAGGGAAAAGAATTGGGTGGAGGAGCACGGAGACGCACTTGCAGCTTAGCTTTGTGACCAGCATTCGTGCCACATTGGGCAACAATCGAAGCACTTGCATTAGGAAAGACACAAAAAGACAATCTCGAATATCATATACTCTACGATAAATATTGAACACTAAATTCAGGGTGTTTACCTTATCAAGGCTGTCATTGGGGTAATCAACTTAAAGCTGCCTTAATTTATTCACTATATTGCGTGTTCGCTATATTCAAACTTGACTAAAATTCTTCAATATTTATACAATTCACATATTATAATCAGTCTTTTCCGCATTTCTTATCGAACACGTAAACATTTACTATTGATTATAAAATTGTTCGATAGTTCCACAATCCTATGGGAATCTCTCCGTTTTAATGTTGTATTCAATATTTATTGATTCATAGCGAACCAGAAATGATTATTAATTGTTTAACTTCTCGATTTTCATATTGAGTAATAAATTTTCCAAAACATTTTTTATAGGTTATCGATTGATCCGTTATCAGTTAAAAGCCTATGCATATTTATGAAATGCATTTTCGAATAGCACGCTGTATAATTGTTATAGGACTGTTTGTATTTGTATTTGTATTTATTCACAATTAATAAATTTTAAGAAAAATCTCTTATCTCAAATTAAATTGATTGACAATATAATTATTCTTATTACTAGCAAACTATGACTAACAATTTTGAAATATTATATATTGTATATGTATGTGTAATGTTATTATTTATACTAAGAAAAGTGTATCCTTAGTTTTACTTTAAATTCTGTTGCACTTCTAATTGTTCTAAGGCTATGAGGCAGATTATTCCAAAGTCTAACACGTAAATAAATGATTGACACAACAGGAAAGCTTTTTTCTAATCGTAATTAAATTATTCGTTGTTCTCGAACCCGAAAATTTCAACAACCGATGTACCTAAATATTTTGGTTCTTTTGTAAAAATTAGTTTGTGTTATAATATAATTGTTCTAAGAGTTATCCAGGACTGTTTGCAGCAAACAATCAATATTCGAAACATATGCTAGCTCTATTTTTAGATTATTTTGCGAGACATGATTAAAATTCTGATATGTTCTAATTTAATAAGCAAACATGATCAAATCAAAATATACTAAGTATGATTGCATGCAAGTGTTTTCTTTAATTTTTTGTACATATACATAATTGATATTACTCAACAGCTGATCAAAGTAGCAAACTTCATTCGCATTTGGTGCATCCTTGTTGCCTCCGAGCAACTTTCAACGTCTTGAAGCATCTTCAACTATTTAGTAGCATCTGCAATTTATTGAAATTTCCTGAGCGAATTGTGCATCATAAATTCGCCACAGGCGTCCATTGCCAGGCACTTGGCCTGCAACGCATCGCCTCCGAGTGCCATTGTTATTGAAAATTGATGAAAATATATACATACATATGCACATTTACATACACACACACACGCACACTGACAGTTACACACAGTTGGGTCGAGAGGTTGCGTGGTAAATTATTGCAGGCGATGCGAGTTTATAAAGCGAAAGTGAAAATCGTCGACAAAAGCAATGCAAAAACTTTTCACACACACAGCGACAGCAACGAAAACAACAACAAACATACGAGAAGGAGAAAGCAACAGCAGGCCCAATGGAAAAGCCCCTTTTAGAATTTTCCTCCACATTTCCACAAGCTCTAAAATTGCCGGCCTACTTTTGTCATTGAAATGCGATCAGCGACGACGTCGTTGACTTTTCACGGCCAAATTTGAATTGATGGTTCATGTGCGTGTGCCTTTCTATGTGTGCGTGTGTGTGTGTGTGTGTGTGTGTGTGTGTGTGTATGTGTGCATATGTGTGTGTTGCATAAACTTTGCTCCAACATTTGCCTGACTTATTTTGTTAGCAAGCAAGCGCAAAAGCCATTGAAAACTTTTGGCACCGAAGTACACTTGCAATTCTAGCCCTCTCTCACTCTCACTCGGTCTCTCTGCCTCTCTCTCTCACTCTATCTGTCTCACTTCTGCTATCTGCCTTACTCATGCTCTTTAATAAACTTTTCAAATGAATGATTGATGATGTGACTCAAACCCCGTCGCCACTTGCAACTCGCACCACTGACCCGCCTGAACTTGCTACCTTGTTGCAGGATGCAGGATGCAGGATGCAGGATGCAGGACGCAGGACACAGGCAGTTGAAAAGTTTTGCGCCGCGTTTTGTAAACGAGTCGCGTCCTCCAACCAGAGTTGCCAACACGCGCTAATTGTTGTTTGAAAATGCGCCAATGTAATTACACAAATGAAAATGCATCGAGCAGCGGGCTCTGCCCCCTCCCCTCACCTCCCCTCCCCACCCCTTCCCCACGCCACACCATCACATCATACCACACCAAAAAATTGAGTGAGGAGAAAGGGGAGTACAGTGAGCATGGGAAGAACTGACAACGCCATTCGATTTGTATGCTGTGTTTACTGTACTCGTAGCTTTGCGGCCTCCTGACGCTGGCAGATTGCATTGTATACGTACGAGATGTTGAAACTGAATTGAGCCGAGTTGGCAGCACTGAATGCACGAATGCTCTTCGATCTTAATGAATACTATGAACATATGCTACGGGTGCTCGATTGGCTGCCAATCACCTGCTAAGAATCTTTCGACAACAAACTAGATAAATATATACATACATACATTGTATATACATTTTACCATATATTGTAGATACTCGTACATCGAGTACATCTGTGTTCTATTCATATCGGCCAGTCAATTAAGCCAATAATCAATTGTGACACAGCTACAATGCTACGGCAATTAGGACTAGATTTATTTTCCATGTTCAATGTGTCTGATTTGTGAATTAGATGTTGTTCTTTAATATTAAAAAGCAATTTGATGAAAATAACACATTTGTAAATTAAGAACGATCTTAAGCAGAAACTGAAAAAGTTCATCAATGCAATTCAAGATATGAAATTAAATTAAATTAAAATAAAATCAACAATTTAATCACTGGTATGTTGCCATTATTTAGAACAGCGGTGGGCATGCAATGGCTCCGGGAGCCAGCGGATGCTAACGAACTCAGATTTCGTGCCCAATGCTGATTTAGAAATGATAAAAATGAATTATATAAATATCTTAAGCAATAGATATCCTATAAGTAATAGTAAGCAAATGAGTAGAGAATTTATTTATTTAAATGATCAATTAAAATGTATGATAAATATTATAATAATATACAATTTAAAGCAAAAACACACTATTAATGTAATTATATTAATGTAGCAAATTACGGGTGTTAATAGAATTGAACCGACACAAAAGACACGCTCAAGAAACTATTGCTTATACTGAAATATATAAACACATCTTGATCTACGTTAAGATTAATATCAACCACAACAACAACTCAAAGCCCATTACAACGATGTTACTCTAATTAAATAAATGTATACGTAAACTAAGATGTTGATTACACTTAAATTATTGTTCTGAAAGTAAAACAAATTTGGATAGCATACTTTTAAATTCGCTTTCTTTTTATTGCAAGCAAAACAAAGCTAAGCAATTTATCATTTAATTTACATACACATACACTCTAAAATATATGCAACAATATCTTGCATATAAATTATGTATTGTATGACAACTTGTATGAAGTTGATGTTTTTAAAGGGTTTTGTTCATTTATGCTATTGTTACCAATCGCATCAGTTAGTTGAGGAACTCTTTTATCTGCTGGGTGATAGGGTAATGGGATGCTATCACAATCTGTGTGCCAAAATTACATTAGTTTTGTTATTTGGCCTGGACAAATTACATTTGGAGTTGCATTTTCAATGAATTTGTGTTGTTTTTGTTGGTATTTGGCTTTTGGCTTTAACGCAGTTGTTGTTGCACGTTACATTGTTGCATGTTTGCCAGCTGCAAAGCAACAATGCCACAATGCAACAATCAGCGAACGATGCGCTTTAAGTGCTCGCCCTATCTTCCCCTTCCCCCTCCGCGCCCCTTCATCTACAGATAGTGCTAACTGCAAATAGGGGCGTGGCCAGCGCCTAGTTGCCAGTTGCCAGTTGCCATTTGGCTGATGGCCTGGCATAGAATTAGGTTACGCGCTGGACAGCGAAACTAAGTGCGGAAAAGGGCAAATGGGAAAGAGGGGAAAGATAGGAGTGAGGGGAAAATAACCTACATCCGGGACACTCCCCGACGCAGCCAATGCGTTTTGATAAATGAAGTTGTGTTGTCTGCTGCTGTCGCTGTTTCTGACGCTGCCAAATGAGCCCCCGGGCGGGAGGCAGCGAGGCACGGATTATGGGGGAACTTTTGGCTCTCTCGTGTCCAAGTGCCACACGCGCCACGCCCCTTGTCCCACATGCCGGCACTTGAAAATTTCAAGACCCGGGCGCGAAAGAATTGCAATGCCACGGAGCAGGAAGTATGACAAACCGCAAAGGAAGACGAATCATGGCAAAAAATAAAGTACCACAAAAAAAAAAAAAAAAGGAAAAATAACGAGAAAGAAAACAGCAACAACTATGAGGAGACGAAGAAGAGGTAAAGGCAGTGCCAGAGTGTTTGTGAATTTGGCGGAAACGACAAAAACGAGTTGCGAGCGCGAAGGCGACAACGGCAACTGCCACACAGACAGACAGACAGACGGACAGACAGAAGCAGCTGAAAATTTGCATTTATCTTCAAGTTGGGTTTCCTTTTTTGTTGCACTTGCTGCTTATTTATTTACTTTCCACGCACATACAGTGCACCACAGAAACTTTGTTCCTTTTTTTTTTTTGGAAATTAATTAACCAAATAAAAAACAATTTATACTATGCAAAGATCTAGTGACACAATCAATTTCAAAACCCAAATATTCTGATAGCCGACATTTATAAATATTTTTTTTATTTCTTCATTTTGATAGCTAGTGCTAGAAGCTAACGCTTATTATTTAAGGCACTAGTAACTATTGTATAACTCTGAAAAATATGTATAATTGTCAGAAATATATGCTAAGTTCCCACTGTGCAAAATGCTGAAAAATGTGTTGGGTGCTTTAGGCTGATTTTATGCCATTTCCTTTAAGCACTGTGGCAAGTGATGCCATTTACAAGTGGCACAACGAGTTTGCATACCTTGCTACAGGTCTTGCCTTCTCTTTCACTGTCTTTCTCTGTCCTTCTCTCCATGCATGCATTTTACATGTGGCACTTGGAGGGCGCCGAGTACGCTCTTTCCTTATGTTTGTCGTATGGCTGCCTCCTAGCAATAGATCCTGCCACGCTGCATGCAACCGCATGTTGCCATTTGCCGTTTTAGCCCTTGCATAATTTGATGACAGGACTCCCCGATGGCACAAAACCCCAGCTAAATTATGAGTGAAGCACCAAAGTTTGCCAAAAATCACTTTCGTAGCTTCTTAATGGATTCCACTTGCAACAACCGAATTAAACTGAAGAAAAAGCAGCAGCAAAAAACTATAAAGATTTCATCTTGCCACTGCCACACTGTCATTGACCGTTGCCACTGTGGCCGGGGCCCCCAAAACGTAGCTGTTTCTATAATTTAATTTAATTTAATCTCAACTCATTTTGTGCCCCAGTTGCAGGCCCCGAAATCAGCGTCATGCAACAGACACACATACACTGGATGAGGCAAGAGCCTGAGCCTGATGCTGCTGCTGCTGCTGCTGCTTCTGATGCTGCACTCACCGCTCCTTAGAGCCTCATGCATATTCAAAGAGCATTTCATGAACTCATAAGCACCGCCTGCACTCACACTACAGCAAGAATCACAACCAGTTCTCTCACAACGCAACAATGCTCGACTGCCAGTTGCCCTATAACAGTGTCTAAATTAGTTGTTGCTTGGCTAATTTGCCTGTGTTTTATAACTTGATTCTTAAAGTTCTTTATTCTTCAGGTTAAGTTCGTTTGAAGTAATCACTAAAGTAAACGAAACTCAAGTACACTCTATAGCAAACAAATAATCACTGAACTGAACAAATGCATTGATTATATATCTAATGCTGCCTTCCATTAATTCTTAAATTTCCCTCAACTCATCCTGTATCCCAAATGAAACATACAAATTGCAACAGTTGCTCAGAAGTAGACGATATTCAAATCCTATGATCTTATTTCGGTAAGAACCTTTAGAACAAACTACAAGCGAGTTATGGTGTTTCATCTTAAAGACTTTAACCGTTTCCTTTTGTTGCCCTTTAGTATATACACGCGTATTGTAATACATATGTATGTATTTATTTAGTTTAGTTACAAAAGTAGACAATATAGAAATATGTTATATGTTAAATATTGAAAAGAACTCAATACGCTTCTTTTTAATTTATTTGTCCAACACTTGTCACTTATGATATTTTATGTGGGTTTTATTTTTCAGACCAATTGACACGTTAAATGCTTTTAAAATATCTGACTTTCATGTTAGTATAATTATCGTTCACTTTAATATACAATTTGCGCTCATTTTACAAATGTAGGGTATTTCAACTACCCAGCTCTGTAGACCACACGAAGGTGTTGGGTTTCTTGGTGTTGGGAGTTGGGAGTTGGGTATTGTCCAAGTTGACTGAATGAGCCCCTGGCTGTTGCCTGTTGGCTCTTTGCTCTTAACTGTTGGCTGTTGCCTGTTTTGGACTGCTATCCGGTGCTGTGGCCTATTGCTTGGACTTTGACTTGGTCAGCTGACTTTGGTATCTCCATGCTGCTATGAACGAGGATGACAATGATAACAGCATAAATGAAGTGCCATATTTTTGGTTATTGATCGATGATGATGGCTGCTAAAAGTGCTAACTTTGTGTTGCTATCATATTTGCCATATGCCACATGGGACACGTGGCATATATAAGGTAGCTAGCTTTAAAAACGAACTAACAAATGAGGCAGAGCTTAAGAGCAGCTATAGATACACTCGCCGATGCAGATACATTTCAAGAGATACATAATAGATACATTCAGTACGTATGGAGAACGCGAACTACACGCATGACTGGCTGCACATAAAGTGACAGTTACAGTTGCCACAACCACGCAACCAGTTAGCAGTTAGCAATTGTTGTTGCCACTGTTGGTTGCGTTGCAAGATGGATGGATGCATCTGCTGAGATACTCAGATACTCAGATACTTTACGCCTGATATGCTGCAACTCATTTTGCAGCGCTTTTTTATATACTCATCTATACACATGTTGATGCCACAAAGTGTTGGTGCAACGATGGTGATGGGGAGGGCGGTGGAAGTGGCAGTGGAACGTTGCATGTAAAAGAGACATCTGAGTATTTTGTATTTGTTTATCAAAGCGCGAACTTTTTCTGTGAGTTGCTGTACAAATTTGTTGCCAGCTGCACTTGAGAGCTATGCCTGTGTGTGTGTATGTGTGTGTGTATGTGTGTGTGTATGTGTGTGTGTATGTGTGTGTATATATTTACTACTTCATATCTTGCTAAATAAATTTACAACTTGCTTGTTTGTCCATATCAGCAAAATTTACACAGAGACCCATTGCAACTTTGTTGACAGAGTCTCTATCTTTCTCTATTATTCCCTCTCTCTTTGTCTCAGTCTCCATTGCAAATCAGTCATTGAAGAAATGCACAAATATTCGAATATAAATCCTTGAACTCACACTCACTTGATAATTACTCGCTCAACTAATTGATGCACTCAGATCCATTAACACCTGAGCTTCCTCCTGACCTGCATATCGCACTGTCCATTTCTCGGCACTGTCAACTTGTCAGCCAGTTGCCAGTTGCCAGTTGCCAGTTGCCAGTTGGCAGCACCAATTAGCACACGAACCAGTTAGCCCTTAATGAGCCCGACTCTTCGCCATTAAAGATACTCGCAGTTACCTTTAATAGCCGATAACTGGCGATTACTTTTCATTTGTCACCTGTATTCGCAGCATCTGTCAGGCATCTTTAAGCCATTTACCACAACACTTAGCACACAAGGTGACATTTTGCTTACCTCCTTCCCCGCCCCTCAATTGCTCATTTGTCTTCCTGTCGGCAAGTGCAGGAAAGCGGGCAGGGGGAGGCATGTGACGTGTGTGGCGACATTTAAAAGCCGCAAAGTGCGCGAGGCATGTCTAATGTCTGGCAAACAAATCAATTTGCCATAATCGTCGAGTAACGAGTACAATCGAGTACCCATAAATGAAACTGAGCCTCTCCATCCCCTCCTCCCTCTCCCATCACACTGCCCCTTCCCTCTTCCGTTAGTCTTTCCTCTCCTACAGCCGTCATCTTCGCCTTTTCCTGCCCCTCCCTCAGCAAGTGACAGGCTGATTGACTGACAGCTCGTGGCGTTCGATCAGAAAAAGTGCTGGCTGCCCTTGTGTAGCTGAAAAAAGCTAGTTTTGGTGAATTTACTCCAAAAAAAAGCTAAGTTTTTTAACAGTAGTAAATCAAGAAAATGGCTCTTGTTTTCCATGTTTATTAACATATTCAGCATTCATGTTGTCTTATTTATAATTAAAAAGATTTTAATGATTTTTTTAATTTGATATTTATTTCATTGTAAAACTAAATAAATAATTTTATTTCCGACTGTAGGACAATAGTAGGACAATAAAAAAACAAATGATTGAGCGATATATTCTGTATAAATTTGGCTGATTCACCTGAAAACTTACATATATATTTTCGATTTTTATCTGCAATCGAACTTTGAAATAAATGAAACTGATTTGACGGGAAAAAAGCTGTTCTGGCAACAGTGGTCAAAAGTTGGCTTCGTGCATACTCAGTGCAATTACACACTCACTCACACACACACACACATACACCCACACTGATTGACATACTCAAACACACACATGTACATGTGTGCTATCTTTGGAGCGCGGAATTGGCCGCTTCCCGTCGAAGCAAACGACACGAAATCGCAATTAAGTGATTTTATGGTCGCGTATTTCAATTTATTGCCAATCGAGCGTGCCAACGTTACTGCCTGCCACTTCTCCACTTCCCCATCTCGCCCAGTTCCTCTCACTTTCCCATCTCCCCACTTACACTCTTCTTCTGCCCACCCTCAGCCGTTGCAGCCCCTTGGCCCTGCTGACATTGACATGTGCGTTGGGGTTGCAGTGCAGGGCGCAGTTTTTTAACATTAAGCGATATTAGATTTATGGCACCAACACAGACGCAGACACAGACACACTCTCCCTCTTCCTCTCTCCCACTCATTGCACTTTCGCAGCTCCCCTTCCCCTTCCTCAGCTCTTATCTTTTCACAAGATATGTGCGTTATCTTGTCAGACAAGGCGGCAGCTTGATTACATTGTCATTGCCAACTAAACCCTTGGACAAAAAGCATCGCCATCCATGCACATTGGGCCAGACTCCCTTTTTTTTCGCATAAACTCTAAATATAAAGCTAATTACTTGAAGTTAACCTTAATTAGACGAACGTAGAATTTTTTTTGAATAGGAGAAATATAAATCTTATAAAAAAAAACCTCTTTACGAGGTAAAAGTCTAGTGACGAAAACAGTTATATGCCCCAAAATTTCTGAAATCCAATTTTGTGACGAATAACATTAAGTTTTACATATAAATTATTTTAAAAAAAATTTTGCATTCGGCACATTGCGCTAAAATGTCTCAATTCTTCATACCAAATAAAACTCACTGTTTTGCGCAGTGCCGAATGCAAAAATTTTTTATCGTTAGCGTCGTTTTCTCAAAAAACGCCAAAATGTGGGACAAAATATCTTATTTCACCTGTTGCTTTTTACCTATGCACTTTAGAAAAAAAGGTCTGCCTAAAAGCCCTTCAAAATACCTTTCCAACGATATATAGATCACGTCTGTAGCTCATATCGTTTGGATGCTATAGGGGTTTTCATTTTAGCGGTTTTTAGCGATTTCCCGCTAAACTAGCTTTTTTTCGAAAAAGTCGTAGAACAAACGTTTCTAGATTTTTAATCGGGAACAAGTCCTCATTCAAACTTTTAAGCTAAATCAACGCTTTGATACTAACAAACAAACAGACAAACAAACAGATTGACTTTTCATCTCGTTTTGAGAAGGGCACCAAAAATTTCAATATTAATTATCTTCTGAACCAGTGATCGGATTTTGATGATCAAGGTGTCATTCGACGCGTATTTATAAAAATCGAAAAGGCTCCAACTGCCCCATTTGCTCCAATAATTTAAAATTTTCCCCTCCTAACACCTGTTTATCTCGCGAACCAGGTGAGTTTCCAAAAGTCTTAGTATGCACATTTGTAAGTAAAATTAATACCTTTTGATCGGTACATAACTCGACCCGATCGGACAGTCATAGCAAATTTTCCATTCTTCCTGTGTATATATGCTAGTCGCCTTCGCACCCTTCGTGCTGCTTTCGTCACTAGCGCGGACGCTAGTGATGAATTTTAAAGTAGAATCTATGTGGGCATTTCCAGGATCGAGAAGCCGACACTTTTACGTCCTTAAGTGAAAAAACAAATGGGTAAATGTGATATTATCAAAAATGTTTTGTCACGTGTTTAATGCATTTTATCAACACTATTTTTATTATAAAAGACAAGCTTTGAAGACTTGTCGTTTTCAAATTATTAATACAAAAATAATAGAAAAAAAAATGTAAGCCATGTTTGACTTCATCTTGACAAATGCGAAAGTCTGCGAAATGTGGCGAGAAATTTGGTAGAAAATACTCTTCAACCAAAATAAAATAATTTAGTTTTCCATTTTAGAAATAATTTTGATATATTACTTTCGTTTCGTTTATTTTTCAAATTTTGTTAGTAATTTGTAACGCAACATTGCGAATGTGACAAGATTTCCGTCTAGTTTGTTCCAAGAATTTGTTCAACAAATTTTATTCTATATACCGAAAACTGCTCGAAAAATTCGTTTTAAATTAAACTTTCAATATATTTATATGAATTAAAATGGTCCATGTTAAATTTTTCTGCCCTACTTAGTATAATCGGTAGATTACAAACGGTCCATTTTGGAAGTCAATTTTTAAGAAAATGGGCAAAAATATAGAAAAACTGAATTTATTTCAATACTATATGTTTATCCTATTGAGTTTCTTCTAGCGTATATTGCCTAAATAGATAACTTGTGCACACATTTTTGGAAAAAATAATTCACAAGATGTGAGTTTTTGATCAATTTTAAGTTTTTGGGCGAGGTGGACCTTTTTTTTAAATGCCCATATATGTATTTATTTTTTTTAATAATCAAAATATAACATTAAATTTAAAATTGATTTTCGAATTTATGCCAAACAAAACGAATCTGGCCCAATGTGCAATGCTACAAAGGTTCTTCTGTCTTCTCGCTGTCAATTAAGGTTGTCCAATGTTAATGCCACGCCCACTTCAAAGCTTTACTGCCTGCCCCCACCATTCATTGCACGTACTTACAACAAAGACATTGTTAACTTTATTAATCACTTTGCTCTTGGCATCATTGTTGCCAATTTCCCATCAAAACTTCTTAAATTCTATGAGTTAAAAAGTTGGTAAATAGTAAAAATTATAGACTTAAAGGTCTGAATAACAGGGTGTTAATATGATGATAATCTCACAGAAGTCGGCAGATAGTGAAAAATTCTACAATAAAATATATTTTTACCTTAATGTGGAGTAGTGATGTCAAATATATATAGAAAAATCTACAACTCGATTTTCGCAAAAGCGATTTTATTTCCCGTAACTCGAAAGTTTTTTCGAGTTAATTATATTAATTTTCATGAAAAATCGACAACTCACGGAAGTTTTCTTAAAGTAGTTCATTTGAAAAATTAATCTAAGCTAATTCTGATGAGTTTATTAAATGTTAAGACTCGAGATTTAAAATTGTAATGTTCAAAAAAGTAAAGCTCCTTAAAAATAGATTTCTTAAAATACATTTGGACCAAATTAACGAAGTTAATTGTAAGCTTGATTACTTGAACTTTGGTTACTTAAGAGGATTCTGGGGAAAGTATATTAATTAAACGGAATTGATTATATTTTAGTGCAGACTAAACTTATGAAAGCTTGAAGCTGTTTAAAGCAACTTTACTAGGTCCGCTTCTCGGTTATTTCTGCAACATGTTGATGCCTCTCCTTCTGGTTAGTTCGGCTTTTCAACATTCATAAAAATGTATAAGCCAGCTGTCGTCTTGCAACGCATCAACGCTAAAAGTGTTGCAAGTTTTTTCCCACACAAACACACAGAGAAAAATCAATAAACAAGTAAGAATTATCTTCAAATAAGAGAATAGAGTTTTAAGTCAATTTAAACTCTAGACTCAATTGAAATAAATAAAAGAATTCTACATAAATGTTCGCGGCTGGGAATGAAAACAAATTTTAAAATATCAAAACTATTTTTGTGTCGTTTGCTTAAAATTCCCAAATGGTTCTTGCTTATCTGCTATGAGGATCACGGCAACGACTACTGGGAACTAAAGATTATATTTAACAGAATAATTTTATAAGTGAGTCTTCAGTATTGTATTATGTAGTATAAAGTTTTTCAAGATGCTCATAGTTAGTACTTATTTCAAGAACTTTTTATACTTACAAATTAATTTAACACGATTTTATCTAAGTTTGCAGCATGAATAGGTCCAATTATCATGTTCTTATTTTTTAATGTACCTCTATCAAGAATAAACTGCTTATTTTAAGGAAGTTTTATTATCCTTAAGTGCTTAAATTATCCGACAGAAATTGAACTTCAAATAAGATCGAGATCCTTGGCTTGGGCTTTTAGTACAAAAAATTGGTTTTTTCTCTCAGTGCACATACTTACTTACATGCACACATTAGCGTGGGTAGAGCTTTGGGCATTGAGCCGAGGGCGTGGCAGGGACAAAAGCAGGGGCAGAAGAGAGTGGCGAAAACACAAGTTCAATATGCGCGCCCGTCTCGTTAGAAATACTTTAACTATGTGAACGATAGAATTGATGCTCCATGTCTCTCTCTCTCTCTCTCTCTCTCGCTTTCTCTCTCTCTCTCTCTCTCTCTTTATCTCTCCCTGCCTCTTTCCCTGTGTACCCCTCCTCGTTGGCGGCACTGTGTGCGTGTTTCCGACGTTTTTTACTTCCGCTTGGAGTTCTTCATTCTCCCTCTACTCTCTCCACTGTTTTCTTCTTTCTCCACTCTCTTCACTCAACATTCACCATAATCGTCGTCGTCGTCGTTGTCGATTCCCGCCCAATGACGCACATTAGCGCGCTGCTGCCAACGGAATCCAGAAGTTCCGGATACAGCTAGAATATCCTATCACACAACCATTCCTGCCACACAGAGAGAAATAAGCCGTACTAAAGTTAAGTTCGAATGACCTTGACATGTATATGGATAAATAATGGTGGTTTCGAAATGTGGGTTTATATTAATACTTAAAACACATATTTGACAAAAGTAAATTTTAAACAACACTTGATATGAGAACAAAGACTTTTAAATTAAACAAAATTTAAATTTAAATTTAAAATTTCTAGAAATGAGTACAACATTAAAAAAAAGGGGAAATACTCAAAGAAAAAGTTTGTAAAATTTTTAATAAAGACGAATAACACTTATATTTTTTTTTTTTTTTTTTTTTTGAAAGTTGGTAGCTTAAAATTGGAAATTACGACTATATTCACTAACTTTGAATCTAACTGAAATCTTTCAACACTCGCGCTGATAATTTCGATTATTTTAATATGTAGCTTAAGGTGCTGCTTCTTATTACTGCTTTATCTTATTCCAGAAACAATTCATTCCTACATATCGAGTTCACATGATTTTGTTTAAGTACTTATTTAGTATGCCTAGATGAAGTATCATGTTCATATTTTGAAATTTCTGAGTAATCAGTTGCAAAGTCTAAAGAACTTATTAAATTAATTTAACAATTAAATCACTGAAATGCTTAAATTTCGAACTTAAACTATGGCACTTGAAATATGAGTGACATGCTAGATTTAAATAATTTCGTTCTTAGTATGAAGTACTTAGTTTTCTCGCACTGTGTACACCCTCATGCCCTGCCCCTGTCCACTTCATCACGAGCTCGCATCAAGCCAGTGTCATTAGAAACTTTTGCTGCTTGTCGATTTGACGGAGGGGCCAACATTTTGACACATTGGCAGTCATTCGGAGGATTGGTTATAGGAGGTCGTTGGCAGAAAAGGGAGAAGGTGGAGAGAGGGAGGTGGAGGTAGAGGTGGAAGCGTACATTGCAAGGTTGTCTTGTTTTTGACGCATGGCCATAAAAAATGATGATGGGGACCATGCACGTGCTCACGCTCAATTCATCAGGCAGGACGCAACACCTACGACAGCGACAACAACGATGAGAGAGATAGAGAGAGAAAGATAGGAGAATAAGGGCATTGAGAGATGTATGACAGATAGCGAGAAGGAGGGAGTGGCAGTGGCAGGATAGTTGATGGGCGTCACTGGCACTCTGCAAAAATATTGGCATTTAAGCTCCGGACGCATTTACGGCTGACAGGTGCACAACTATACGGCGAAATGGGAAGCAGTAAGAGCGGGAGAGCGTGAGAGCGGACGTGCGGAAGAGGGTGAGCGGGAAGAAGTAGGAAGAAGTGGCACGTTGCTGGCTTGAGTTTGAGTTTCGAGTGCCCGTTTGGTAGACGGAAAATGGGAAATGGTCAATATGACGAAGCGGAAGCAGAATAAGTGAATGAATGATTGCATTCGATTGCATTTGATGGCAAATAATTGCAGCTGTTATCGATTTGCATGGATTGCAAACCTGCTTTCAATGTACATACATATATCGTATGAATGCAGCGAACACACGTTTCTGAATAGAATGAATAGTTGCCCCTAGTAAGAGTCCATAATGATATGCTAACATTTAATAAGAAAAGTACTTAAATATTTCTAAATGTGTATATGAGTGTAATGTGATATTCTATGTTGTCAACAGTCTCTTAATATGTTTGAATGCATTTGCGAATACTTCGATTATACCAGTTACTCGACATTCTTGGCAGCCAACAGCTTGGACAGATGACAGCTTCACTGGTCGCAAGGGACACCGCGCAATGTCACATCCTAACAGCATTTCATATTCCATTCCACTGTGTTCCATACCACTCCGTTCCGTTCTGCTCAGTGTTTCCATCAACGCAATGAGACGGAAATCAGCTTGGTCAGCAATCGATTTCCTCCTGACCGTTGCAGATTGTGGCATTCCACTAGTTAACGCTCTCCTTGCCATCCCTGTCCTTCTTACCCCTCACCTGGCAGTCCCCACAATCCACGTTCAAATTATTCATATTTTAATACCCTGTACGTAGGGTATATTAAGTTTGCACAAAGCATATAAAATGCAGAAGGAGACATCGATGACAATCTCTATCAATCTCTTTAAAAAAAAAAGAGATCTTAGAGATGGTAAGAGCCAGATGCATCAAATTTGGTACCTAGACTCCTTATATGTCAAAAACAAATTGCTAAAGCAATTTTTGATGATCTTACCTTGATATTCGGTAAAAATAGTATGTGCCTTGGATAGGATATTAGCACGATTCAAAGTTATTCCCGCAACCATATTATAGAGCATCGGAACAAAAGAAGATAAAGAGAAGAGAAGTTTGTTGCAGGTTTATTGTACTGGGAGCAGGGTATCTCGTAGTCGAGCACTGCCCACTAAAACTTTCCCACTCGCTTTTAACGCAGCATTCACTATTTATGCTCTTCGCGTTATTCTTGTGTATTTTATTTGCAATTTATTATTGTTATTCGCATGGGAATGGGACTTGTGGATAGGTTCTTAGGGCATGTAGCAAGGGGCGTGTGGCAACATGAATGTGTTTGTGCCGCCAAATGACCAGCTGGACTTCGTACTCGTACTCGTTTTCGTTCTCGTTTTCGTACTCATATTCCAATGACTGCGACGAGGGCGACTGCACCTTGCAGTCACAACGTGCCACACTTTCCGAGCTGTTGCTTGCACAAGGAGCTGGGCACTCGACGCATGTTGAATGCAGCAACAACAATGAAGTGAACGCGGCCAGTTTGTCACCCACATTCGCATTCGCAATGGCCAGAAGGCGACTCCTGCCACCGTTTTTGCATTGTTCGCCCCAGTGTTTTATTATTCATACGCCCGGTTGCGACACAACCAACATACACACACACTCACACACACAAACGCACACACAGTTGCAAAATTTGGCTCTTTTTTTTTTGTTGCCAGTTATCATTCACATGCATTCACAATAATTGCGTGTAAATTTCAAGCGTTTAAAAAGTCAGCGCAAAAACGTTGACGAACAGAAAACAAAGGATATAAAAATGCCGCGAAAGAGTTCTCTTGTCGAGAGTGCTCGACCGAAAGATTCCCGAACCATTAAGTATCATTCATACATATAAATAGCATTCAATAAACTACTATCAAATTGAAGTTTGAATTATTGAGACTTACTCAAATCGAAATTGGATTTTTTCAGTTATTAGGTCTGTTCTGAGATACGGTTTCTTAAGGCTGCCACAAATTACAGATGTAAATATATTAATATAAATATAAACAATTTCCAAAGCGTGTTCAAGAAACTTTTTTTCAGATAACTTATTTTTAGAGGTTGGTTCAGAAGTGCAAGATTGGATTATAGAACATTTTTTAAATCAATAAGATTTTTTCTATATCTCAAAATTTATTAAGTTATAACGCAACGTTTCGATATATACAAAATACAAGCACAGATTTAAAAAGTTTTCAATCCAAAATCAATAGTAGCGCCCCAAATTTTAGGCAATTAAACGGATATAGTAAAATTATTTTTAACCTCTATATTCGATAAATAAAACACTTTCGTGTAATTTCTGCATTCATAAAATTTCTAACGGAATGGGAAACCGGAACACGAATTCACACACTAAACTGGCAAATATTTACATACAAAAACCACATTTAATTTAATTATTATTTATTTTATTTACAAATGACATATAAAAATATATATCATATTCCCATGTGGGCTGCAAATGGCTTTCGACCCAATTACAACTCATTTTGAAATGGAATTTGCAAAAACTATTCTGTAAAATGCAGCCATTTATTGAATGAAGTCTTTGAAAATAAAATGTATGCTTTTAAAATTCATCCGATTGAATTGCACTCAAAATATTAATGATTTCATTTGCGCTATTCTTTAGTTTCACTTTTTTTTGGATAATCATATAAAAAATACAATAATTTATTCAATTTTAAATTGGCTCGTTGTATTGTACCTTCTATCAATGCGACGTGATTAAACCATAAACTACGTCAGAATTACGATTAAGTTATCACAATGTTATGAGTTTAGAAAAACTTGACTTCAATTAAGGGATTGAATCTTTTGTACGTTTATGTAGTTTTATTTAAAGCTTCTATAAAAATGACTCATCTTCAAAAAAGAATAAGCTGCACATAAAATTCTTTATTGAATCTGAAATTTAAATTTAGAATTAATGGTTTAATTTTCAAGTTTTACTCTTTTATATATTTGAGAATCTTTGTGAAATATTCAGTAAACTTAGCAAACATACTTCTAAAGTTCTTAGGAAAACAATGCTAAGAGCATAGCGGTCGAAATATACAGAGCATGATGAATGAAGAAAACTTAAAGTTTTTAATTGTTTCACAGAGAGAAATGCTTAAATGAGTTTGTATAAATCTTTGAGGAGTGTACATAGTTTCCTGTGTGTGCATTTGGCGAATCCTTAAAAAATTGTTCATATGACATGCTTAGCTATTCGTTATTCATTATTCATTATTCATTATTCGTTATTCGTTATTCGTTTGGCAAACATCAAGAGAACATACATACGGCTAAATATTTATGAGTGTGCGCTCTCTGTGAGAGTAAAAAGGAAAATAATTTAAGGCAATCTGCAAGGCAAATTTAAAGTCTCTAGTCTTGGTCCATATAGTCTCCGATGGTAGATTTAAAAATACAACTCGTTAACAGCGTTGCGTTGGCTCTGCTTCTTGCTCAGCATCCTTTCTCAAGCCAACTATCCGACTACAAAACTATTCAACTACCCAACTAACAATCTACCTGTCCGACTGTCCCACAAAGTTGACTCTGCAAGTTGGCCTTGTCTGCCCGCGCTAACGCTTTGTTGTTAAGCCATTGGAATTTATGGCGTTGTTTACACAAAAATTGCATTCGCCTTGCAGTTGAGTAAACACACGACTCCGAAAAAGAAAGAGAAGAAAAGAATAAAGGGCAACTGAACAGAGACTGAGACGCAAACGGAGATGGAGACAGAGCTAAGAAAAAGATGGAAAAAATATACAAAAATAATTTGGCAAGTCAAATTGAAATGACTGCATTTTAGAGAGAGAGCTAGAGTGAAAGAGACGGCGAGAGAATTTCAGCTGGTGTTTCTCTCGCTTAATGAATGCCAATTACTGTTGAAGCAACTGCAACTCGATTATGTTGCAAGCAGCGATTTCAAATAACGAGCATTTTCAATTGGCCAACTGCAGGGATACGGCGTGATTTAAAAAAAATATATATATATATATATATATATATATATATAGATATATGAAGCTAAGCAGCGTTACCAGATTGTTAATTAAAATCAATGTGGCAAGCGAAGAAGAAGAAGAAGCTGAAGTCGGTGCAGCATTAAGAGCTGGCGACATACGACGCGTATACGCAATATGTATTAATCAATGTACCTTTTGCCCACATACAGCTGCAACACAAGACATCACACACACACACAGAGACTTTCACACACACATATCGGGACACACACATAAATTTCTAATAGCCAGAGCCCAATTATATGGCGACCCAAATGCGCATTGCTAGAGACACAGCTGCACTTCGAGCTGGAATGAGAGAGAGAAAGAGAGAGAGAGAGAGCGAAAGCATGCAGGAGTAAGGACAAAGGCAGTTTGAAAATGTGGCATGCGGCATGTAGCTGTCATTTGACGCATAAACAACGAAATTGCATTTATGTAGGTAAAGCCCAAAAGACCATAAACTGAGCTAAAAAGTCTCCTCAGAGTCAACTGCCCTTTTTTCCCCCTTCCGCAATCAGACAAACCGTCGACGAACTAATTAGAAATTGAGATCAATGCTGTAATCGGATTTTGAGCAAATGAAATTACAAGGCTCGCACTGCTGGCTCTTAATAAAAGGTAGTCAAAGCATAAATAAATACAAACATAATAGTTTGTCATACGACAACGACAACGACAACAACTGGGAACAACACAACACAACACAACACGCAAAGCAATCATAAAATGTGCTGTTTTGGGTTACCTTAATGTGATTGTCAGGCCACATGTAAGCAATGAAAGCAGTCGATTAACACCAACACCAACACATACGCACACACACACACACACACACACACAGAGAGAGAAAGAGACAGGGACAGAGTGGGAGGGCGAGATGACATCTTATATGTATGTTAAAGGGCATATAAAGTATACGCCTCGTGTGTGGCGACAAAAGCGGCCACCGCAAAGGTCCGTTTAACTTAACGTTTCCCACGCGAGCAACAACACAGCAGCCATTCACACCCCCAACCACACACACAGAGTGTCCTACACACCTGTTCAAATGAATGAGTGAATGAATGTGAACGTAAATGTGTGAATGTCTGAATGCCAACGTTGGGGAACTTTTGGCTAAAAGCGTTTTAAGTTGCGGCCGAGCGCTCTTAAAGTGCTGAATTGATGTTGCCCCGGAGAGGCATCTACATAGTATACCCCAAGAAATAGAACGAAAGCAAATAAATAAAGCTAGCTAGTTAATTTTTAACAGCAAATTCTGAAATGGATGCCGCACTTTATTTCCCATAGACATCGGCATCGAACCGATGCATAGACATATCACAGTTGAAAGCTAAACTAAATTGATTAAGGCCAACATGCAATGCTTTGTGGCGCTAATTGCCAACAACGTGGCAATGAGGAAAGGAACGTGGCAAGTGGTAAGTGGCAAGTGGCAGGCAACCTGCTGTGAGTGTGGTGTAAATGTGCGAAAATTGCAGGTGCCCCTTAATGATGCAGGAAATGAGTTAATGCGACGTTCCGTCCCGTCCCGTTCAGTTCCATCGAATCAGCCAGGCGTCCAGCTGAAGCTCAGTCAAGTGTTGGCCTGGCCGACTGAACTCTGGTCTGTCCTATCCTGTCCTAGTCTGGTCTGTCCTGTCCTGTCCTGGCCTAGTCTGGTCTGGCATGCAAAGCATAGTCAGTTGATTGGCAGGAGAGGGAAGCAGAAGCAGATGTTATACGAGCATTGTCGCCAATGTCATTATATGAAGCGCGCACTAATCAGCTTATCATTATTACATTGGCTACTAACGAGACGGGCATGCAGAGAAAGAGTGAGAGGATAGGGGGCAGACAGAGTGAGAACCAGGGGCAATAAAAATGCTTGTAGATGAAACCTAAGCGCATTATCGTAGCATAGTTGCCGGCCAGTCTTGGCCAGAACAAATGGTAACAAAATGACAGCCAGACGTAAAAATAAATCAATTAAAAGATTTTTCCCCAAAAGCCAAAATGAAAGCTAATTAGCAAGCAACGTTAAGCCACAACAACAGCTGAATAAGGAATGAGGAATGAGGAATAAGAAATAAGGAATGAGGAGAGGGGAGTATGGAGTGGGCAGTGTGTGGGGGGGCGTGGCTGGTCAAGCATATTGTGATGCCATTATCAGCGTATCATTAATTTAATGCGTGGCACATTAATTGCCGCATTGCGCATACGCAGCGTTGTGCGTGGACAAAGAAATGCCCCAAAGATAGTTTTGCGGATAAGCCATAATGACCATCATAATAATGTTCTTCTATCTCGGCTTGATTATTTTTTCCCTATTTGTCTTATATGTATTTTTGTTGTTGTGTTTTTTTTTGTTTTGTTTTTGCAGGCAGCACAGCGAATCCCGATGCGAAGCGACTCTACGACGATCTGCTGAGCAACTACAATAAATTGGTGCGTCCGGTGGTGAATGTCACGGATGCTTTGACGGTCCGCATCAAGCTGAAGCTATCGCAGTTGATTGATGTTAATCTAAAGAATCAAATAATGACCACAAACCTGTGGGTGGAGCAGTCCTGGTACGACTACAAACTCAAATGGGAGCCCAAAGAATATGGCGGCGTCGAGATGCTTCACGTCCCCTCCGATCACATCTGGCGGCCAGACATTGTGCTCTACAACAAGTGAGTGTACTCTCAATAAACATATGCATGTCTATTTTTCATTTTACATTTTTTTTTATGTTTGAAACAAAATCTGTTATAGCTTTAAAATGTTAAAATTTTAATAAAACGATTCCGTGTCCTCTCATACAATGTTCTATCATCCTAATTATGTTAACGTACTGTCTACTGACATATCTGAACGAGCCTGTAACGTAGGCTTAACAGATTCAATTAAATGCTATACAATGCAAGGAACACAAAGAAATCTTTTTACTTAAGATAGACTTACAAATTGAATGCAATTGTAATTAAATTTCTACATACATATTTCTATCAGTAAATTTGAGTGAGAAAAAGACCTTTTTAAAATACAGTGTTTGCACGACAACAACAATTTGTTAATTACAAAAATAGATAAAAACAAGTGGGAAAGGCTATAGTCGAGCGCCGACTCTAGGATACCCATTACTTATTTTAATGAATTTTTTAATATTTTTTATTGCATGCTTTTAGGCACTTATATTCTTTAACAACTTTAATTAGCCATTACCACCTTTCTATTTGTCCGCTCTTGTTACGATTTAGTAGGATGATAGGTAATAATAGTAGTTAACGATAATTAGTAAAAAAATTATAATATCTTGAAAACTGTGCGTGTGGTGGTTTTTTGCGATTTACAGAGGCGGAAAGGGGCGTGGCAAAAATTTGAAACAAACTTGACCTGCGTGGGGTCCATAGAAGTCTGTGTGCCAAATTTGGTTGCTCTAGCTCTTATAGTCTCTGAGATCTAGGCGCTCACACGGACGGACAGACGGACAGATAGACGGACAGACGGACATGGCTATATCGACTCGGCTGTTGATGCTGATCAAGAATATATATACTTTATAGGGTCGGAGATGCTTCCTTCTCCCTGTTACATACATTGCAACGAATACAATATCCCCTTTTACTTATTTTTATAAATAACGGGTATAAAAAGGGGCCGTCAATGGCATACCAACTATTTACAAATGCCATGTTAATAGTTGTGTTTTTTGTTGGGTGTTTTGTTGAAGGAATTTTCTAGTGGCCCTTCAGACAAATTTAATATATTTTATTTATTGGGGAAGGGAAATAAGAAAGGTTTTAATTGCAAAAATTAAGATTTATTTCAATGTACATACATAAAAATGTTATCAGCTGTATTTGACATCAATTATTTTACATTTGACGTCAAAATATAATAGTCACAAAAAGTGTAACTTTATTTATTGGCATACAAAATGTGAAACGCAATCTATTCATTTTAAATATCGTTTTTAACACACGAACAGCGCCGATGGCAACTTTGAGGTGACACTTGCCACAAAAGCCACACTCAACTACACAGGACGCGTCGAGTGGCGACCTCCGGCAATCTACAAGAGCTCCTGTGAGATTGATGTCGAATATTTCCCCTTTGACGAGCAGACATGTGTCATGAAGTTCGGCAGCTGGACTTACGATGGATTCCAGGTAACTCTCAAATTCACAGCTCCTCATATTCCAAGTCCTTACGAGTTAGCCCAAAAAGTTAGCACCGCACAAAATGGCCAAAAGAAAGTTAGAAAGTACTTGTACTTATTGCCACGTTCCGCTCACTTTATTGTACTTTCAACAAATGATGCACGAAATCGACAACAAATTGGCACTGTTCAAAGCTCTCCTACAAGTTTGGGGAGGAAAATTCAAGAAAGAGCGAACAATTTATACAAATGTCATTTTCATTCAAGGCAAAATCATTGAAAAATTGATTTTAGAAGTTTATTCCTTTGGCTCATTTATTTATCAATTTTTCAATTCGTTTTTTTTTTTCAAATTGCAAATGATTTCTATCATTTCATTTTATTATCATTATTATCATTGTTAAATGTGATCTAATTGTTTCACTTAAAATACTTATATAATTCTTAAATGCTTTATCAAGTATTGTATTAATTTTATTTCAATGAAATGGGCGTATTTTCCCATTCTCAAAACATTTTCAAATCAAATATCATACATTTTTCAAACAAACTTTTGAAAAAAGTAGTCTCTGTGTGGTGACATATTTATTTTATTATTAAACATACCAGTTCCCATCTAGCGTAATTCGCAATATTTTAATTTTTTTGTGTGGAAATTTTCTTTTTTTTCAAATTCCCAAATTTAGAATAGTTCCAGATCTTGAAAAAAAATAAATAAAAGAGAGCATGTCTGTGTATTTAAAGAAGAAAACTATTTCAATATTGATCTGATTTAAATACACTAAATGAGAAATCTTCAACTCTTATAATTCCTGTTAAAGTTGGTTAAAATGAAATCATAAAAAGTATATTTGTTTTGTATCTATAAATCTACTCTGTATAGGTGTGTATGTGTGTTCGGAATAGAAAAACGACGAGTTATCGGATTGCGTATTAGAATTGAGCTTCATTTTGCGCCTCGAAGAAGATTATTTTATTTCTAGTTGTTTTTCCCATGTTATTTGCACTTGGACATATTGTGGTCCTGTGTATGTTATGGGTGTTGTGTGTTTGTGAGTTGTGAGTTGTGAGAAGCAGCAGGTCCTGCGGCTGGTTTAGTGGCCATAAACCGAAATTTGCTCATAATTCGCTGTTCTGGCATAGAAATTCTCACAGTTTACGGCCGCCACACACATGAACTTGCCACACATAAAACTGTCTCTGGCGATTTGACAGCACACAGAGATACAGACAGACAGAGAGAGACAGAGAGAGGCAGTGGGAGAGGGAGAGAGAGTTGGCACCCAAGGGACAATATGGTAGCTTGACACCTGCCGGCGAATGGCAAATGGCAATGACAAAGACACGGCAACAGGAGCAGGCCTCGTTAAGTTCTTGCCCCCTGTGCCGAGTTGCACTTGGTGTGCGGCATTGCGGCATGCGGCATGTGGCATGTGGCAAGCAGCTTAACGCTTGCCACCCACCTTGCCAGCTAATGAAGTGGCATTAGCGAGGCGTTGCAACTACTCGTTGCTACTTTGCAGCTCGGCGCAAATGAGCCGACAAATGGCCCTCAGCACTTTCCCTCCACCGCTTCTCCTGCACCTCTCTCTGCCCCCTCAGCACTCCTCTGGCAACTCTTTAGGATCTACCTGCTTCTCAGGTTAACCGCAAGCGGCATGCTCGGCATTTCGCCATACTACAATACATACATATACTAAACATAAAAAGTCATTCTCAATGTTTGCGATACCTGTCGCTGTTGCCTCAAGCGTGCTCGTAATGTTGTTGGCACGGCTTTAATCAAATCTTGTTAGCTTCAAGCATGCAACATTGTATACAACTCTGTGTGTGTGTGTGTGTGTGTGTGTGTGTGAGTATTTCGTGCATCTCTCAACTCAGTTGTGTTATGCAATTCCCCCAACTGAGGGGACAAGCAAATTGCACTAAGCTGCTTCGTAATGCAGCACACAGGATTGCTTGTCATTTGCATAGCTCACATAGAAGATGTACACACACTCACATACACACACGCCATGAGAGAACCGAATGCATTGGCAACCCTAGCGAATTCCCTCATTACCAGTTGCACTTCCGCAAGGCAACACTCAACGTGAATGCAGTGAGAAATGCATATCAAATGATCCAAACAGAGTTGAACGAGAGAAGGGAAAGATACCGAAAGAGAGAGACAATCAGAGTGAGAGAGAGAGAGAATGAGAAGCGTTTAACATGCCCAACTAAAATACTAGTGATATTCCTGAAACAGATTCAGATTAAACTTTGACTATATTTAAGCACATCTTAATTAGTTGTTAGATTATAGAAGGATTTTGTAAATTTAAAAACAAATAAGCTAAAAATAGCAAAAGAAATTGTGACTTTATAGAAATTTTAATAAAAACTTACACATGTCTAGAATAGAAACTCTGCTATTTATTTATACTGCTTAAGTTGCAGCTTGAACATATCGCTATTAATTTATTTAAATTTAAAATGTAGGAAACTGCCTAAGAGCTGATTACTTGAAGGCTTTTAGTGTGAACAGGCTTCCTTTATTTTCTGCCCACACTGCATACATATCATATCCGAATTTAGTCTAAATCAAATCTGAATCGGATTTAGGAATTTCCATACTAAATATCTTACAACCTGTATCCACAATAAAATTTAAAAAAGGCTACAAATTCTTATGATTGTGTGACAATATCTTTTAGATTTCGTGCCCACCGCTGGTGTAAACACATAGTTTTCACTTGTAAATACATTTTTTATAAAAAAAATTAAAAAACCATAATAACAACCCCTACTGTAGGTTTGTTCTATTGCAAAATTGAGGGGAATCGAATTGAATCAAATCTCTGAAACGCTAATTCATAGAAAGGAGTTTTAACAGGAAATAAAACACACACACTCAGGCAGCTGGCACTAATTTGCTAAAAAGCCAACGTTCATTTGGTATTAAAAGACGAGGTGCTAACATTATTTGACACGTCACGACACGTCACGACATGCTACGACACGACACGACAAGCACAAAACGTGTCTACTTACCGTGATTGTGAGTGTGTGTGTGTGTGTGTGTGTGTGTAGTTGTCATTTACAGCAATTGTTGTCGCTTTCAACACCTCATTGTTTGTGGCCAAATGGACGACAAGAAGGGAATGAGAGAAGCTAAAAAGAGGGAGAGAAAGATAGAGGGGATTTCTTTTGTGGTGCGCATAAATCAACCGCAATAAGCGGCATCAACAGAGCCATTTCATAAAATATTTATAGACTCTCTTGGGGCAACAGGACAGGCACACAAACACACATGCATACCGGGGAGAAAGAGAGAGAGAGAGTGAGAAAGGGAGAGGGCGAGGGAGAGAGCTTAACCCTGGACAGTCATTAGTCGCCGATTCGACGACGCTTGATCACATTTGCCTGTTTTTCGTTTTTCTCTTAAATTGTTTTTTTGCTGATTTTTCGGAAAATATTAGCTGCTCTTATCCTGTTGTTGTGTGCCGTAGGTTGTGTTCATACAATGCGTTTAAGTATTTTATTTTGATTTTTTTAATTTTTCGCTTCGTCGAAACGACAACCGATGAACTTTGTGTCCGTTTTTCGTCTACTTTTATATACAAACTACATAAGTAGCAGACTTGATTAGAATTTTGGTAAGGGCAGTGGTCAAACCATTACGCAAATATAAAAAAGCGAGTGATTTTCCATTAGTCCCCCTTTTAAGCGACGAACGACAAAAATTTTTAGCAAAAAAAAACCACCAATACATTGATAATTGTTTCATTAATATAGTAATTTTTTGAATTTTTTGTGTGTTTTGTAAACCAAGCAAAACCAAGAAGACCATCGAAATAATTATTTATAAATAAAAGATCTGTCTTGAAATTATATATTTTTATTTAAAAATATATATAAATAAGATAATAGAAAAATAATATTTGTTGTGGACTTTTATGCATAGGATTATTTTGGTTGATTTTTAAAGAATCGATGAAGTCTACGTTCGAAAAATAACGATGACTGTCCAGGGTTAAGCTGTTTACTTCATTGTGAATTGAAAGCATTTACAAATGTCTGTCTGCTGTGGCTTTCTCTCTCTCTCTCTCTCTCGCTCTCAATCTCCTGCTTGCTGCTCATACTATCTGTCTCTGTCGCTCTCATTCTCCGTCTGTCTTGTCATCTTTCAATGTCGGAAATATTTCAGTAAATCGTAACTTCCTTATAGTGAAATTTCCGCTACCACTTAAAATAACAATTTCCGCTTCAGCAGTTTCAGTTACAGTTGCAGTTGCAGTTGCAATGCTTGCACCTGCGCCTGGCAAGGCTCACCCACATCCTGTCTGATTATACATAGTTGTTGCTGTTGTCGTGATTGTTGTCGTGGTTGTTGTAGTTGTTGCTGTAGTTGTTGCTGTTGCTGCTGCCCGTTCATGTTGAAAGGCAACAAGCGTCGATTGCCTAATTTTGTGTTGCGAGAGCTAAATATGCTTTCTCGCTCTTACACTAACTCTATCCCTCTCTCACTTTCGCTTGCTCTCTCACACTTTCTATCTGTGTGTGTGTGTGTGTTTGTGTGCACTCAAGTTCATAGGCTCAATTTTTACACTTGATTTTGCACAAAACTGCGTCATTGTGGCGCCTTCTCTCACCTCTGCTTCTTGCTTCTTGGCTTACCCCTCCCTTTGCCTGCCCACCCCACAGACATCACTCAACTCGACTCGACTCGACCCAATTCGAACTCCCATCGGCACTTACAAAATCGAATTAACGTCACTTTTCAAATTTCACGCGTTTCTCATCGCACACCTCTGCGAGCAAAAAAAAAGATCCCCCTTTCACCTGTTCCCGCCTATCTCGCTCTCTCTCTCTCTCTCTCTCTCGCTTTTTCTATGCAAGTTCATTGAGGTGTAAAAAGCAGACAGACGAGACAGCACCATAAAAATCCCCAAACGAAAATCGAAAACCAAAAACCAAATGGGGAAAAATTATTATGCAGTTGCCGAAGTTCTCAGTTGCAACGTCACAAGCACACACACACACACACACAGATACACTCTCCTATACATAAACATGCACATACACTAACTAGCAGAATAGTACATATAAATTGGTGTACGTGCATCAATTACAATATAATACTTATTTGCTCATTGATAACACTTTACAGTTTTGATCTACACTTCACTTTAGCCGCAATTTCAAGTAAGACGATTGAGAATTTTGGAACAAGCTAAAAGATTGAATAAAGCCAAATTCTTTTCTAGTAGTTTCAAGCTGAAAAAATATAGCATACCTATTAGGACAGGTTAACATTTAGTTCTGAAAAGTATTAAATTTCACAAAAATAACTTAAAATTATAGAAATTTATTATATTTTTTTTAAAAGGATTGCGGTAATTTATTTAAAAAATATGTTTTGATGCAATGAAAATCTTTAAACAATTCTAAAAGCAAATGCAAACAAAAATTTTTCAAAAATCTCTTTGCTAGTATTTTTTATAATTTTTTGAAAACTGCAAGAAATGACTATTTTAACCCATTTTTCAAGAATTTGAAAGAATTGTTTCAAAAACTAAATTCAGCAGACACATGAAAGCATTAAAGATTAGGCGTTCGCTTTAAATAAATTCTTAATATTTCCGTGATATTTTTTCTAAAGCAACATTAAATTACGTTTGACGCTATTGATATTTTCGTGAAATTCAGTCGAAGGTAAATCAAGAAAAGGCGTGAAAACAGATTAATTGAAAAGTTGGACAGTTCTTTAAATAAAAGATAATCTGGGGTGCCACGGAAATGGCTTTCGCTTGAACTTCACTCAAATTTGTATGAAATTTAAGTGAAATTCAAGCGAAAGCGATTTCTATGGCACCCCACAATATAATAATTAAGGAATTTAAAGAAAATAATGCAATGCAATGAAAACATGAATTAGAAGCAAAAGTGGAAACATAATTTTTAAATAATTTGAAACTTTAAAGTGTGCTTAAATAGTGCTTAAAATCACAAATGTATCCACCAATAATCGAAATAAGCACAACACATTTTGCATACAATATTTTCATTTTAAGAAATGAGATGTCATTGTCTTGGGTTATAAATAAAATAAAGTTTATTTATTTTAGTCTGGCATAAATATGATACAATACAAACCAAAATTATTTTTTTTGTTATTTTTTTTTTATGTATTGGAATTTTTCCCTGGTTAAGTTCTCACTTTGTGATTACTTTAAGTTCACTTTAATTGTTTTGTATCAATCATTAACAAAACAAATTAGATAATGCAGCTTGCAAGCCATTGTGTGGCAAGTTGTGTGGCATAGTTGCAGCTGCCACTTGATGGCAGTGTGGATAACATGCGGCAGCTTCTTGTTGCATGTCCTGTTCCTGTGCCTGCGTTTGACAGTGCCTGGCATGTCAATTCCAGTGGAGTCCTTTGCCACACATCCTTAAGTTCAACTCCTGTGAGTTGCAGCTTCAATCGTGCCGAACTCTGAAATGGAATTGAAGTGTTAGCTTGGCTAAGCAAAGCAATTCGGACTCAACTCTGTTCAATCTATTTATGTGATTTTTGTTGATTTCTTTTGTGTTTTTTGTTTTTGTTGCTTTTGCTGAAATGCAGTGTGTGCCACGCCCACTTAGTGCACAACTCCTTTGCAGGTCAATAATGTGAGCTGTCGACGTTTGTATTCTTGTAGAGTCCTGTAATTGTCTAATCACTCACTTTGTCTCTTACCATCTCATTCTCACTCTCTGTCTCTTTCTGTTTCTTTCTCTCTCTCTTTCTGTCTGTCTGTGTTTGTGTATTTCAGGTGGATCTGCGTCACATCGATGAACTGAACGGCACCAATGTGGTCGAAGTGGGCGTGGATCTGTCCGAGTTCTACACGTCCGTTGAATGGGATATACTTGAAGTTCCTGCAGTGCGGTAAGTTTTCTATGCAACAGCAACAGCAACACAACACGAAGAATCTACAAAATGCCAACATGCAAGTGCAACACTAACAGCAACACTAACAACAACAACAACAACTGTTTGGCAGCTGCTTTGGCAACTTTTGGCCGCTGTCACAAAACACAAACACAAATCTTTCGAATGTCAGAGCATTTTGCACAGGTCAAGGATGCCAACAGGACATCAACAACAACAGCAACAACAAAAACATTCAAGGCAGGGGTAAAGGGAAGACGACGACGACAAGTTGCTGATGATGAGCTGCAAGTGCAAACTCTGAAAACTGGGCGGTTGTGTGGCTGTGTGGGCGTGTCCCCCTTTTTAGTTTACCGCCAATATTTACACTTGTACATGAGGCGTCGACTGTTTCTCTTTCATTTTTATTTATATACATATATATATATTTTTTTTTTAAGCCTCCGCTTTGCTCACATTCCGCCTCTTTCCCTCTCGCTCTGTTCAGTCTGAAATCGCAAGTCTTTCGAGTCGGCGAAAAGTTTTTAAATTAAAAAACTTTGGCGCCGGCTGCCAAAGGAGCAGCTTCTGGTCAGGAGTGAGTGAGTGTGCTTCTATGTGTGTGTTACGCGAAAACAACGTTAGCTAAAGCCAAAAGAGGTTGTTGTTTAATTGCCACGCCCACATTGCCACTAACTGTACAATCCGACAACACGACATGACATGACAGACACACGATGCGGCCCACGCTTGTGTGCACACATTAGCACAATTTACACTCACACACACACACACACACACACACGGGGATAATGGGTGCGACTCTAATGCGTTTAGGCCAAGACAAAAGCACAATTTTCAAAGAGCTTTTCGACGATTTCATTGCGACTATGCAAAAGTGACAAAAAAAACAAAGTTGTCTCCTTTGAAGTAAGCCTCGGCGGGTGTTGGCAACTTAATAAGCAGCACACACACATATACTCACACACATTAACACACACGCAAACACAACCAAACAAAATTTATAGAAAATATGTATTGTACATTCACATAAAACGAATATTTCTAAACCATATTAAGGTAGATTTAATAAGTGTCTTAATTATATCACGATGCTTTGTGATTAATATGTGAAACCCATTTTTAAGACCTTCCTAAGACTCACATTGTCAAGACTAAATCCTTTAAATTCTGAGCTTCAAATACCAAACGACATGTCAAAAATTCGGAAAAACCTAAAAAAAAAAAAAACCAAAACGCAAAAGTATTTTTTTATGATTCAGAATTTTGCACTTATTTTTGATGGTTTTACAATCTTTTATGCCTTATGAAAAATTTCAAACATTTGTATAAATATGTATATTTCTATAAGTAATTATAAAATTATATTAGATTAGTTTATATTAGAGACAGTGCACTATGGTCCCAAAACACTAATTTTTTACATAAATTAATAACTCGAGAATTACACAATATTTTTTAGTCAGGTTTTTTGCATTCAACTAAATAATACCAATTGAATTTTTGACTAGGAAAAATATGCGTATTTTAATATGCAAATCTTTTGGTTTCATAGCTTTTTCAATCAAATTTTTTTAAGCGTTAAACTATAATATTTAACTTACTTATATAAAATATATAAAAAATCAACACAATTCTAATTTAAAAATTTAAAAAGAATTTTTGTATTTCGCACAGCATCTTTTAGCGTAGACTGCAAAGTTATAACATTTATTTTCTATTTCCGTCTCCTTAATTTCCAAAAGACTTCCATTAAACTTTTTAAAAATAAAGTCAAAAATTGACGATGCATAATGCTTGTTCCTATTGAAATTTGCGATTATATGGAATCGGGGAAATTCGGGGACAAGAGTATTGATGATTATAAAGAAAAAACATTGACACACAAGACTGCATTTATAGCTACTACAATACACGAACCAAAATTTAGGTGAAGTTATAGTCGGCTAAAACAACACAGCACAAAAGCACATTGAACAATAAACAAAACACTTCTACAAACAAACACATATACAAACATGTATAACAAACCTATAACAAAGCTATGTTTTTCATAGTTATTTTTATTAATGGGTCAATTTATTTCATTGAGGAAATTAAAGTGTAAGTCTCAACTCCGTGCGCACAAAATAAACTATCTATTTTCAGGGCCAAAGAAAAATTACAAGGATGTTTAGAAAAAAAAAACGAATTTCATTTCCAAGTTCATTGGAATAATTGCTATTGGATTAAAATGTGTTTCCTTCATAAATCGCGATTATAATTTTTTGAGTTTACGTATTAAAAAGGCGGCTTGTGACGATAGTGCAGTGTTCAAATATGCTAAGGTATCTTAGAACTAATCATATATTTAGTAGCTTCAATTCGCCTTTTGTTGTTTGGTTTGATTAAACTCAGCTATACGAGCAATTTTATAGCTTAGCTATGTAGATACAGTTGAGTACAATGCCAATTTAAATTACTTTATTACAATGGGAAACCAAAGAGAAACAGAGACTATTGTCAGAGGTTTTTGCCCCGTTCAAAAGCATTAATTAAGGCATTCTTTTGCCGCTTAGCACTACATTTAATTACGAATACTTTATTAAAATTAATACTGACAGAAAAAAAAGAGTTTTATGCAATTTTTTTAAAGGTTTTCCCTGCATATTTTCATTGAGGCCGTAGACATCATCAACATTTCTAAGGTTGCGCTGAAAAATTGCTGACAATTTGCAGATTACCTGACTGAAATCTCTTTAACTCTCTCTATCTCTTTTTTCTCTCTCACTACCACTCGCTCCCTCTCTCGGTCATAAAGCTAACAGCGTGTGTGAGTGTGTGTGTGTGCTTATGACCATGGCCCATACAAAATTTGATTACATTCGCGACGCTTTTACAATATTTTTTTTTTGTTACCTTGCCATTTATCCAGCTGAACACCTTGATTTAGTCCTCCACTTCCGTGTGTTCCGCTCCCCTCTCCACTCACTTTCCCCTCTCAATCTTTCCCCTTTTTTATGTGCGCAACTTTTTAAGATTTGGCCGCGGGCAACGAAACTGAAATGAAATTTAAGAGCAAAACAAAAGTTCCTACTCAAAATCCCATAAAAAAAACCCAAAAAAGATGAAAAAAAAAACGAAGAAATTGGCGACAAAACGCGAAGCCAACAAAAAAGCAGCTCAGCTAACGATTGTTTCTGGCTATGTTATTGTTGTTGGTTGTTGTTGCTGGTTGTTGTTGTTGTTGGTTGTTGCTACCTTTGTCGTTGTCGTTGTCGTTGGCACGCGCGCCAGCCACAAACATGTCGCGACGCACGTCGCCGTTTCGGGTGTCCGTGAAAGTGTTGTTTATGCCCCAGGAGCTCAAAGGACACGCACACATTTGCACACACACACACATACAGAAGTCATAACAAAACTCAAGCAAAAAGTGCTCACCTGCTGCGTGTGGAGTGCAAAAGTGCAAGTAGCATTTACCACAAACTAGAGATGGCCAAGAGACACACACACATACACGGGAAAACACAAAGATAAACTCACAGTCACACAAACCATAAAAAATTTACTACAAATGCATTTCTGCTAAATTGTACAGGAGACAGATTTTTCTTAGCCCTAAAATGCCCAGCCCCGCCTTAATGTGGGAATGATAATAAACTATTTTAATTACTATAATTTTTTGTTGTTTAAAATTTATTGCATATTGTTACGTAACTAAATAAATAATTTAAATTCCAACCAGCCAGTATTTTGTTAGCTCTCTACGATCACGACGAATTCAGTTTCTGAGAGAGGGGAGTGCATGTAAGTTTTTGAACAGGTTGTCATTAAAATCTCTATTTCAAAATATTGTAGATTTACTTATGTCTAGAATACTATCAGGTGTGCTACAGAAATCACTATCACCTGAGTTTCAAGTCAATTTCATTTCTCCTTGCCATCTGAAAATTTTTGAGGGAAACGAAACCATCACTCAATCCGATGCCATGAGAATAATGTCACATTTTTGGTCCGAATTTTGGAGTTTAAAGTTGTCAAGTAATTTTTTTTGTTTGTCGCGACAATAACTTTTAAATTTTCTTAAGCATTACAATATCAATTATGATGTAAGAAAAATAAATTATATTAAATTAATTAGAAATAAAATAAAACCTATTATTCTGCAATGAAAAATCTACAAAAGTTGCTTGGGAAATTCAATCTAAGAAGGGGCCAACCCTAGCAGCCCAGTTCGAAAAGGTTCGTGAACAAGCTAAAAACAATAAATTACTCGAAGTTCTGTGGCACTGAGAAATTTTCGAAGCGAAATAGATTTTCTCTGAATTCGCTTTCACTTGTGATTTCTGTAGCACATGTGTATGTATAATAAATAGACAGCTAATTTCAATAATCTCATTCAGAACCTGCTAAAATGTATTTCAAAAGGAACGAGTTTTATACTTAACTTGAACAAAGAACAAAAAAATTAAATTCCGAATAAAATTTTAAAAAATAAAATTTATTAAGTTTAATAAATACATTTTTCTCTTACATCTTTTGAAGAAGTAATTGTAATGGATTCAGTTGAGAAAAGTTTTGAATTGATTTCACTTGCAGTCTTATGAAAAGTTTACATTAACTTCTAATTATAAACGCAGGTGTGTGACTTCTAGCACAGACAATCATCCTTTTTGCGTTCATCTCTAGGACACACACACACACACACCTAGAGAATGACAGATACACACGCACTTGCCCTGAACTGTTTAAGAGTTGCGTGCTAAAGCAATTGACAATAAATCAGCGTAGTAACTTTTTCCAAACTCTTTTAGAAGATGGAAAATCTGAATGAGAAACAGGATAAGAAGCATCACATCTTTTGCAGTCGTAGGACAGCCTACTTACACCCCCCTTATACACACACACACACACACAATTTCCCCACTAACTTTTTTACACAATTTGAGAAAACTCCTTTGGTAGAAGGTAAAACTATGCGTTAATTTTATAGCCTTGTGATTTCAGCTTTTGTCTGTAGCAATGTCGACTTTGCTCAGGTGTCGCCCTAGCAACGGTATCTCAATTAGACCCAAAATATAGAGGACAGAGTTAGGTTGACTAGCAGATACTCTGTAGATAACGACAAATAGCTGCAAAATATTTCAAGCTAAAATTTATACAGGTTTGAAAAACTTTGATATTCACAAAAACAACTAGAATTTTTCAGCTGATGCTTTCCTTGCATTTTCTCAAACTCTATTTGACCTATTATTAAGACTATTAAGACCTGTTAAATATTCATAAAAATATTCATTGTGCTTAACGCAATGATGACTTTAGTTTAAAATAACTCTGATACACTTTTGGGTGCAAAAACAATAAAAACTACCACAAGTTCGAACTGACCAGAAATTATTAGCCGAAAACTTTAGTAAGATTATTTCCCAATCAAGACTAAAATGTTATACTTAAATTTTTAATTGCCGTGAACTTCGCAAAGTAAATACTTGATATATATATTTATGCATACATAATAGTATTCAATCTGTCGACAGTTTTTTAGTAAAAGAAAAATATATTCTACTAAAATTGTTAATTGTCGTGAGTTTCAAATTAATAATTCAGAAAAAAATCTAAAGCCTTGGACATAGTTTGTGTACAGGGTATCTCATGTATCAGTCTCTTTGGGCCAGTATCTGTCTCTCTGTCTCTCTGTTAGTCTGTCTGTCAATCAGCATTTGATTGCAGTGCTCTCAGTGCCTAACTGACAGGGGCGTATGTACGTGCTGCTAACCCCCTCCCCCCCTCCCACTTCCTTCATCACTACCCCTATCGTGCCACGCCCCTTCGCTCAGCACTCAGTGCTCGGCGCTACACGTGGGCGCCTGAGTTAATTTAACTGTCGATGTTGATGCGCATTAAAGTGAATGGTGGCAGGGGGCAGGGGGCAAGAGGCAAGGCAATTCCCGGGAATGGGGCGAACGACAGAAGGGGCGAAAGGGCGAAGGGGAAGCTGCCATTGCGATTGCCACTGCTTCATGGCAAAATTGCGCTACGTGCTGTGAATTGTGTTGCAGCGTTTTAGGCGCAGCCTCCGACAGCTGCAGACAATGAAAGGACGCGCCTACGTCTCCTGCCCCGCCCACAATCCCTACTCCCTGCTCCCACTTCCCACCTTCTGCTTTTTGGGCCACGCATCTAAAGGGAAAAGCCGCAGTAACGTCCGCCTTTGGTTTGTGTCACGCACTTGTGGCATAATTTACTGAAGACTGCGGCACAAATACAACATACAAAAACAACTCTTACAACACACACACACACACACACACAGACACAAGTGGCAACGGCTGTCAACTTTTTAATTCCTGTCAATGATTTGAGCCCCTTTAAGCTTTTTTGTTGTTGCTGTTATGTTGCATGAGGCATGCGGCATGTGGCATGAGGCAAGCAGATAGCTGCGTGTGGCCTAATGCCACAAATTTATGCATGTTCAAGAAATCAAATGTGGCCCTAAGCTCACAAATGTCGGCCTAACTTAACTCCGCTATGACTTTTGTCCTGCATTTAGTTTTTCTATCATTAAACGATCGCGCGAATTATTCAACAATAGCTTCAGAGATAGTATCATAATTATTTATAAACCATAGTATATGTGATAGTTATAACAGTGATGATTTTAATAATAGTTTCCGAAGCTAGTAAGAATTATGAAAACAATTCTTTTTTAAATCTTTAACTGCAAAATTAGGGGTTTTAATTTAAATTATTTTTAATATTGCTAAGAAGGTTTCTAACTTAAACAGCTTTCAGAAACTTCTGAGCTTAAGATTTTGAAACTTGATTTTATTTTAGGTAATAGAGTTACTGATTTTTATTTAATTTAATTTATGACTATGAAAGTATACATAGTATTTCATTATATTTTTTTCTGTTCTTTTAAATACGTTTCCATGCAATATTGATAACTCTTCTGTACCAACTTTAATAATATTCAGACATTTCTTTAGTCTTAACAACTAAGTATTTATTTCAAGTTCCTTAAGCATTCCGAATTCCAATGCCTTGACAGGCAATGAGTTGGCCCCTATATCTATTCCTATTGCCTCTTCCCCTTCTCATTCTTCGTCTTCTCATCCTCGTTTTCACCCTGTTAACTGGTGTTGCTCCCCCAGCGGTTGTTTTTGTCTAATTGCCGCAATGCGTCGTGCGTTACTTTGCGTTACATCGCACAAAATCAACATGCCAGTCACATGAACACGTAGCTCACTCAAGCTCCCTCTTTGCTTTTTCTCCCTACCCTGTTGTTCGCACCCCTCATCGGACTCATCGACAGACACATTTACTTTCACTTTCACTTTCACTTTTGTTTGATAGCTTGATTACAAGGTTCCATTCCATCGATGCGCCTGATCGATTAAAACCATAATTAGCTAACTTTGAAGTGAGCCGAAAACAGACACACACAAACAATATTCACCCTCGCCCCTACCCCGTAACAGCCTACCCCCCACCCACGTCAGATACTATGCTGGTAATTTCCATGCGCCTTTCGATTCGAGTTCTGCAACGCTGCGTCAAGCAAAGTTATTAAAATTCTATTACTTTCGACTTGAAATGCTTGTTCTTATTCAATGACCAAACCCATTTCCCCTTCTACCCTTCTCCTTCTCTCCACTCTCTTCTTTGTAAGGCACTGATTTCTGACGAAATCGAAACAAAACGACAAAACCAGTAAAAAAAGAAAAGAAAATAGATGAAGCAAAATTAAAAGAAAAGCACTCAAAAGCAAAAAAAAAAACTTGGCACAAACTTGTGGAAATCAATCAACCGTTAGGCTCAGACAACCAAAGCCGTGTCCATCCCCCCCCCCCCTTCACCCACCCCTCGCTATTGGCTTAGTAGGTGGCAATAGTCGCCGAAGGGTCGCCGCAATTTCAGCTTGAAATGCCGCCGCCTTTAGCATCCTTCAGCATCCTTCGGCGTTCTGCGGCCATTTTATGTGGCATTCCTTTGTCTTTCTCTCTCTCTCTGTCTCTCTTTACTCCTCTCTCTTACTCCCTCTCTCTCTTCTTCTCTGTGCTCTTCTTTTTATGTTGGCAATCATTTAGTATTTATGCATTTTGTTCTTTGACTATGCCGACAATCCAACTGCCAATCAGAGTTTCGGCCATTTCGGTCAGTCAGCATCAGAATTTAAAATCTTTGCTACATCAACATGGTGAGAACAAGGGGAGAATTTACGGGAAGAAATCAACGTCCTCCTGAGGCACAAGAACTACTTCACTTTATTTCATCTCTTTCAATGTCTCATTCTTGGGAGCATCAACAACTGGAGCAATTTTTCAAAGATATTATTTTGAAAAATTCAATCACAAAATAGAAATCGATATTTTTTCTACTTTTACTGTATTGATTAAATTTAGTAAAGTGCATAAGTCCAAATTATTAAGTGAATTTTAAATCGAAATGCTAAAAACGTCAAAACAGAAATCAAGTAGTCGCCATATCGATAAAAAAAAATTATCGAGTTAAAGTACTTTCAAATCGATTGGGCAAAAGTCGCGTTGAAGATTTTTTGATCTATTTTTTAAATTAATAACTTTAAACATATTTTTATTGTACTAATTTTACGGCTGCTGAGCTCATAGATTTAACAGAACATTTGGGTTAATTTGAAGCAATGATTGTTTCAATTTATAATAATCCTAAATTGAATTGACTTTATTTCTGTTTCTAACCTGTTCATTAACAGAAGTCAGAATCAACATCGTCACCATAATAAACAAATTCTGTTTGCGGGTCTTTTTGAAAAACATTTTCTTAAAGGAAGCTTCAGGATTCAGAGTAGGCAACTCTAAGGCGGCGCGCACACTGGCGGCTGAAAGCAGAAATTACAGATGAGCTAATTAGTTCGAAAAAATCAAACACACTGCTTGTATAAATGTGCCCAGCGGACCAAAATTTCATTTATGATAGCGAAAATGATAGTTTTACGGATTTCGAACGTGCAAAACGTCCGTTTTCAGATCTGAAGTAATAGAAGTATGAGCCATCTGTCGCTCAGTTTGTGGCAGCAAAAGTCTCAAAAACGGATACACGTAAACGTATCATTTTCAGAACTTTAATTATATTTTTTGTGGATCTCGAACGTGTAAAACTTTGCATTCTCTCGAATATGATCCGTTTTTGGCCCACATTTTGACTCGACAATGCATGTTTGGCGGAGGTTCGATCGCCGCACGTGTTTGACCGCAAATTGTCTGTTTTTGAACCAGTCTACGAGCGTTTGGCGAGACTCTCGCTCAACGTCCGTTGCTTGGTCCACTGGGTGTTTAGTTCTGAAAATATTTAGTAAGTTCAGATTTCAACCGCCAGTGTGCGCCCGGCCTAACATAGGAAAACACTAAAAAGTCGGTCCAGTAATCCATCTATAGCATCGAGCAATTTTGTAAATCTGAGCATATTAAAATACAATAAGCATTCTAAGCAAATTGTTTTGACTCGGATCCGTAAAGCAAAGACTTCTCCATGGCTTTATTAAAACATCCAAAGCTGTGGCAATATTTGCAATTTTTTTTTTCATTTTCATTTCGATATTTATTTTTCTTTACGAAAATTTGGCATTTTCATTTAGGGACTTTTGTAAGGTTATGCTTTGGTTACGCATACGCCGCATGGCCCAAAGGCAGAAGGCATTGATGAATTGTTGCCATTGGCCTTTTGGCTGCCGCATCCCGCTAGTCAAATCAACGGATATTGTTGTTGTGTTGTGCTGTGTTGCGTTGTGTTGTGTTGTGTTGTTGCCATTGCTGTGCCTACGTGGCGCCACCGTCGTCTCCGACAGCGACAGTGACAACAACAACAGCAACAACAACAACGACAGCGGCGACGACGTGTCCAGACGTGCACAGACACGCGCTCGCTTCCGCCCTCATGTGTTGGGACACAACATCATCTGCTATTTCTTCAAATCCCCCTTTTCCACTCTTCCTCACTCTCTCTCTCTCACTCTTTCACTCACTCCTTCTTTTTCAAGCTCTGGTATTTGGCTTTGCCTATTTTATGATTTATTGTATGTTTTTCTCTGCCGCTTCAATCCCCAATCCCCAATCCCAATCCCAACCCCTCTCCCTCCTCCCACTGTCGATCCTTACAACTAAACAACTAAGCAAACCAACACAGAGCTTATTACACTGACCTTAACTCTCTATCTCTCTCTCTCTCTCTCACTCTCCCCTTCCCTTTGGCGCTCTCTCTCACACACACTCACGAGTCACAAATAAGAAAAATGCCAACGCAAAAATATCTCAACTCGAACTTAAGTAGAAACTAGACTCTAGACTGCCGTCATCCTCGGTGGCAGGTAGCCAGAAGGTCAAAGGGCAGTGCGGACGAAAGCACAGGAGGAAGTGAAGAGGACAGAGAAAGAGACGAGAATGAGAAGTGGCAAATGATACGCAAGAAGCTCAATTGAACTAAAGTGTCCAGCTCATTGACTAAAGCCCCTTAAGTCGGCTAATACTTGTCTTTATTAATTTTTTTTACCTGTACACTGCGGCAAATTGGGTAGAACAAACTACATCAAGTGTATAGAAGGGTATCTGGAATTTTAAGTTAAAGAAAGTATTTTATTTTGATTAGTTTCTAAATATATACAGTTGAACTTCCGTAACTCGAACTTTTATAACTCGAATTTCTCTCTAACTCAAGCTAAATGAATGGCAGTGTAATTAATAAACTTAAGAAAAAGAACTCTTTAAGTCGAATATCTCCATAACTCGAACATTTTCTTTGGATAATAGTGATTCAAGTTAGGGAAGTTCGACTATATGTATGTACGATTTTCCCATCATTTTTATTACGCTTCGCTTTAGTAATATTCATTAGTTCTCCAGAAATAAACTTATTTTTTGCGCAATTTATTTGAATTTTTAATTCACATTACCTTTGTTCTATTGTTATCCCTATGTTTCTACGTATTTTCCCCATGTCTGGAATATTAATTTTGGCTATTGGAAAAATAGTTTTCCATTGGTTTGTTAAAGCCTATTGACCAACACTCGCATTTAAATATTATTGAATGCTACATTTTTTCCATCTCTTTTATAGGGTATTTCGTCCTCGACTCATATTTTGTTTCCTTTGCAAGATTATTAAAAATACTAGAATTAAAATTAAATCTAATACTTTGTTCATATCTTTATATCAATGATTTCGCATTATTTCTTACTCTTTGTAGGCCTCATATACCCACATACATATAAATGCAATTCCTTTTTTTCTTTTTTTTTTACTTCCATCTCCTTTTTCTTTATGTAGGGTATTTATTAGTTCACTGGCTTGACCTATTATTTATCCTTATTCATTGCCCATCTGTCTTTTTACCTTTTTTTTACACTATGTGATGCGCTATAAAAAGTTCTTTAAATTCTTTTCACTTTCTCAACTTCCTTTACTTTCCGCTTTGGTTTGGCCATAAATTGGGTTTTCCCTCGTACAACAGAGTGCGTAATGGTATAATGCCAAATATATTTGACATTAGGGGTTCCCTTATCCCGATCATCGTCTGTCAATTGAGTGCTTTGCTATTTCACTTTTTCTCATTCTGTATTTTGATTTTTTTTACTTTCTCTGTCTCATTCTGCCAGATTTTTGTTTGGGTATGCTTTTTTGCCCTCGATGGATTTGACTGACAGTTTTCAGTTTGCTTAGCAAATTATATTTTTACTTCAAACGTAACTATTTCAACCTTCGATATGTTGACCCTACTACAACCTCTTTTCCGCAGCTTGCTCTCTCTCTCTCTCTCTCTCTTGCTCTCATTTTCTGTTTCTGTAAAACACTTACAAATGTTTTCTTAGGCATATTTTATACTTGAATTGCTTTTGGTCAGTCGATTGCAAGTTGTTTTTGTTTCTGTTTTTTCTTTTTTATTCCATCCTCATCATTATCCATGTGCTCATCCAACGATTGCCACATACTTCATGTGTCTGTCGGTCTGTGTATTTGTGTGTGTGTGTGTTTTGTATGTGTGTAAAGTCAACTGCCAGAAACAGTTAGTTGTTGTCCAGTAAAAGTCCTACCAGGCTGCTGCCCTTTGCTTTTTATTATTTATTTACAATATTTTCTTATTCAAAATGAAGGCGCATGCCTCTCCGAATTATTGATGGCAAATATACAACACACACACACACACACACTTGCCATGGTCCAATAGCCCCAAATCGCAATGGCAACCCGTTCCCGTTAGCTGTCAGCCATTTCTTTTTCGCCTCTCCATTTCGGCAGTTCCACTTTTCTCGAGAGTTTTTCAAGTGCGGTCGCCAAAAAGTTCTTGACTCAATTTACCAAATTTGCTTGCTTTCTTTTTCGGTTGTTATGTTCCCCCCTTCTTCACCTCTTCTTGTCGATCTCTGTCTCTTTCGCTCTCTCTCCCTCTCTCTCTCTCTCTTTCTCTCTTTCTTCCCATCTTTTTTATTATTATTATTTTTGTATTCCATTTTATTTTTTGGCAGTAGAAGATTATTAACTTTTAAATAATGTACACGACGCCGACTGCGCTGCCAGCAAGTGTCAAGTTCATTAGCCAGCCCGACATTTGGTGCGGGGTGGGGTGGGGAGAGAAGGGGAGGGGAGGGGAGTGGGCTACAGTGTGACATGCACTGTTTGCAGTTTGAGATTCAACGCAGTCTTTGCAAATAATTTTGAGCATTTTTCAATATTTATCGTGCGGCTAATGATTTATGTGAGTTGGCGCCGCTATGTGTGTGTGTGTGTGTGTGTGAGTATGTATGCGTGTATATATATATATATATGTGTGTGTGTGTGCTTATTGGCGCTGCGGATGTGCTGCCAGCGGAAGCTGCAAACAACAGCCCTATAATAAATAAATATTTACGTCCTACGTGCTATATTCTAACCAATACTCTACTACCATTTTGCCTCTCTTTCTCTCTCCCTCTGGCTCTGTCTCTGTCTCTGTCTCTCGCTCACTGACACTCTCTATTGGTATGTTTGTTCTTTCAGCAATGAAAAATTCTATACATGCTGCGATGAGCCATATCTGGACATAACATTCAACATAACAATGAGAAGAAAGACGCTTTTCTACACGGTCAACCTGATCATACCCTGTATGGGCATCAGTTTTTTAACCATTTTGGTCTTCTACCTGCCATCGGACAGTGGCGAAAAGGTGAGTGTGCATCTCATCTCATCTGATCTCATCTCATTCCTGCTGCAGTGCATCATCTCCATTGACCACATTAATATTAATACATAAATACTTATAGTATGTATGTACTATATTTACATAGAGACACTTGATTGGTTCTTCTTTGTTTTCTGACTCTCGTTTAATTTGCTTTTTTGTGCTTTTATCCAATTGCCATAATTTATTGCAGCGACTGTACATACACACATACTTATGCATAGACAGTTGCACACAGACTCTCTTCTCTCAATGTGCTTTTAATTAAAAAACAAAAAAAAATAATTTCACACTCAAATGAAAATGCATTTCGACATTATTTTTATTTTTCACTATTTGCCGCCATTTAACTTTGAATAAATAAAATTACATGCAGTATTCAATTTAATGTGCTCACACATGAACATTCATGCACACACGTGCACGTGCACGTACGCACACGCACAAAACACGACGCAGATGAATTGCGAGCGTTAAAAAACGCACGCGATTTGCGGTTCTCGCTGCGCGTTTCTCAGCGCGATTCTTTGCGACGCGAAAGCGGGAGAAAAAAATGGTTAAAAAAATAATAATAAAATAAAACGGCATAATGCATAAATATAAATATTTACATGCTGCCGGGACTTATGAATAAATTACGGCCAATTTTCAAAATAAATAAAACGCAAAAATAATTTGTGTGTGCGCGCGGTTTTATGTTACTTCGCCGCTGACGTCGCCGTCGCTTTGCTGCTTTGACGTTGACGTTGACGTTAACGCTGACGCTGGCAGCAGGCATTATGCATAATTTGTGTAATAAATATTGACAGTGCATTTGATGGAGCAGGCGCAGGTGAATAAAGCGATTCACTAGAGATTCCAAATCAGGAAACAGCTCACAAATTATGACTGCAAATTGGACATAAACAAATCAACCGGAACTCAACTCAACATTGTGTGCATACATTTAATTCTCAGAGCTGTGAAACAGCACTCGTTGTTTGGGTGAGAGCGAGAACAGCACTCGTCGATACAAGTACGAGTATGACAAATGGCGTGTAAAACATAACTCGTTGATGCGACACAAGTAATGAAAAAAAAAACACTTGTTTATTTGTATGGTAAGAACGAGTGAAGAGCACTTGTTAGTACTTCGTGTCAAACATAACTCGTTAATATGAGAGTGAAACTTATTTTTTTCAATATAACTTGTTACAGGCTACACTCGTTGATAATGAAAACCTTCCGTTAACTATGCGCGAGAGCTAGTGAAACAACACTCGTTGATAATATAAACTACATGTAAATTAAAACTCAATAAAATCGACAAAAGAAAAAATCTAACTTTTTAAGCATTTGTCACGGGGCAAAAACACTCGCTGAAAGAGAAACTAATGCTAGTGCAATAAAAACGAGTGAAAACACGACAAACACGAGTAAGCCAATCTTATAAAAAAAACCTTTTTACGAGGTAAAAGTCTAGTAACAAAAACATTTTCATGCCCCAAAATTTCTGATATCCAATTTTGGGACAGATCATATTAAGTTTTATATAAAAAAAATTTTGGTTACTCGGTACATTGCGCTAAATTATTTATATAGCGAGTAAGGCCCTTTAAACGAATTTGACAAGACACTTATAAATGTTGTAGCGAGTTAAATTATTCGTTGTTGTGACACGATTAAAAGAACCCCTAACTATGGAAAAAAAAGAAGGCAAAGTGAAAAACATATATAGAGAAACTAAAATATAATCGAAAAGTAGCAGAGCTTATAGTGTTAATTATATAATAACTTAAGAACGGAACAAGGATCTATTAGGTGCTAAGCAATTGTGAAAAGTTGAAAATGAGATGAGGCAAATAGTTAAAAAAGATGGAAAAGGATCTGTGAAATTTGGCCAGTCGACCATTCAACTGGACGGGGGAATGCATAAAGCGCCTACGGCTGGGACATATCAGCTTCGGTTCATTCGAATAAACAATTCATTGTATTTTTATTTTACGAGCCAGCCCAGCCAGTCAAGCTGTGCTATGGTTTGTTATGTTCGTTGTGCCTTTTATGGTCACACACACACACACGCACACCCGTTCAGGGAGGCAGATGGTGAAATGGACAAAGCACACAAAACCCGCTCAAATATTTACGCCTAAAAGCGGTCAACGTATTGACAAGTGGAACTCATATGTTTCTCTCCCATGGAGAGGTCCTGGTGGTCATGGAAGTTTCCGGTATGTCCAGAGTGAAGTTTTCGAGTTGTTCTCATCGCACGTATCCGGACTTGGTATGGGTCACGGCCAATCGGAATGAGAATCGAACTCCGATTCCGATTCCGATTCTGGTTCTGAATTCGAATTGCAATTGCAATTGCCAATTTACATGCATATGCGCCACAACGCACTCCATTTATTCATTCATTGAATTGGCGGAACACAATTCGTGTCCAATACTAAGTAGGCACTCTATGCTGTCATACTGTACAGTGCACACTGTACCGCATGTCCACATTTTTGTCATAAAGTCCAAAAATTTAACCACAGACTTGAAACTTGTTGAATTTGATAATTAACATACATAAATTTTGCATAATTTTATTTAAGCCTTTGAGTCGCCAGTTCTTTTTGAATTGCAAATATGTTTCTATTTCCTATGAATACTTAACTAAATTTAAAAAAGTTTAATCAAAAGATTATCAAACTTATTTGGCTTAGGAATATACGTTTTAATCCCTCAACCTCATATATATAAAATTTCGCAATTGAAGCAAACTTCATTTAAATATTTGCGGAATATGGGCAAATTTGAACAAAATGTGGCAATAACTTATTAAAATGCACACTACTGAGAAAACCTTTACATATTTAAATATGCTTTATAGTTAAAAACAAAAATTAAAACCCTTACCTAAACTGTAACCTTTATCAGGCAAAAACCGATTGAAATTTAAAACCGTAACTGAAAATTTTATTTGACCGAAACCTTTAAACCGAAATAACCGTTAAGAAACCGTTTCATTTATAAGGGTTTATTTCGGGTTATCATTCATCCAAAAAAAAAATATTTTTCACTTCTAATTTTGATTTAGTTTTCTTATGTTCAATTTTAGATTTTTATTTGTGAAATTCATGATCGAATTTTCATAGCACTGAATAAGCGCAAAAAAATGCATTGTTAAAATGAAAAATTAAAATTGTTAAAATGTAACAAAACTACATCAAACTGAAGAATACGTAAAATAAATGTGTGAATGAAACAACATTAAAAAAGTAATGCCTTTTTAATTATTATTATTTCATTATTAATTTAATATTTTTAATTAATTTTTTTTTTTGTGAACCGAAACCACACCGGTATTTCAAAACTGAAACATACAGAAACCGGTTCACAGTTACGAAAGATTTATTTAAAGATTTTGCGTAACCGATAACCGAAAATGCGAACATAAACGAAACCGTAACTGAAACCGATATTCGTTTTGGTTTTAATCTCTGGTTAAAAATTCCATTTGTTGTACTTAAAGAAGTAATAGCTAATATTTAAAAACGTTTTCATAAAAAATTCAACATGATACCAATAATGTGTCCATTCAGGCCACTGTGCACTGATTGTAGGACAATCTCTTACGACGCGTTTGAATTTTTATTATTGTTAAAACAATTACATTTTATGTTACCCATATTTCCGTGTTTCTACCACAGCTCGATATGCGCAACTTGACTATCAGAGCGAGAGCGAGAGCGAAAGAGAGGGATAAAGAGGGAAAATCCCGAATGTAGTGCAGACATTAATTTCACATACATTTGCATAAATAATGCTCCCACCCTCGCCAGCTTGAGGACTTTGTCCATGTCACATGTCAAAAGCGAGTTGCAACCTTAATTAGGCAGCGCACTAATCGCTTTACAGCACTTTGCAAAACTAAGGCTAATTATCATAAAATCATTAGGCATCAAATTTATGCCGCACACACACACGCACACTCCGACACAGTGTGTGTATGTGTGTGTAAAAGAGAGAGAGAGAGAGAGACAATGAGTGTATTGTGCTTGTGTGCACACACAAAGAAGCTCCAAGAACTCAAATTGCCCGTCTCATTTTCGACATTTAATTACTTTTTGCATACACTTCATTACAAGCAGCTTACACACACACACACACACATCTATACATACATATGTATACACCTGGGCCATCTGTCCTGACCTCCACCTGAGCCAGGTGTGCTTAGCAGTTAATACAACTTGGCAGTTGCTGAGTGCGACTCACTCGCTTACTCGTCTATTATTCTCTCCCTCTCTCTCTCAATCTCAAATACACACTTTCTCTTTTTCGGCTTAGACGTACAAATCATATTGGGCTTGGTGTATTGAGCCAGCTGCTAAGTATGCTATGGTTTTTATGTGTCTGACACCTCAATATATACAACGGATATTGAAATTGAAGCTGGCAAGAAGTTAAAGCTGTCATATTAGCTTATATTAAGTAGCTCGATTTAGTTAGTCTTTACTAGAAATCTGGATAACCAGATAACATTGGTATTAATTTATTAATTAAATTATACCACAAAAGTCTCAGTTTTTTGATTATTTCATTTAGGAATATATTAAACATATTAGATTGTGAAATGGCAAAATCAATTCAATCAATTACTATAGAAAATACTCGTTTAGCCTTTAGCCAAGTGCAACTCGTGAAGACCATTTTAAAGAACAAAATACCTGAAAGCTATATAAGATTGTTTGTGTATAACACAAGTTCAAGTTTAAGTAAGTTTTATTTTCAAACCTGATGTCTGAATTTTTATGTTAACATATAAGCTCTATACAAAACAGTTTATGCTTAGCACTTTTTAAATATTTTTAGCTATTTTCGAATATGAAAAGCTATTTTAGGCTTAAGAATTCACTAAACACTGTTTGGGAATTATAAACGGGGGGTTAGTTAGTCTACTTGCCCTTTTGTTTGGCATTTCAGTGTTGTTGTTCAGTTTCTTATAACTATGTGCTGTAAATTGTTTGATTTCGATTAACTCAAGTAGAAAACTTTTGTTAATAGCAACTGCATTTGAATGTTAATTTTAATCAGGGGTATCTAAAATTGCCTTATGAAATTGCACATTACACATGTAATGAAAATTTGTTTTCATTTCAAATATAGGAACATGTTTCTTAAAAAATAAACGCGGTTTACAACGAAGCTAAGTTTTTCGGTTTTCAGTGTACACGAAACGATAAGACAACAACAAACTACATTCGAATTAGCGAAGCAATAAAATTGTTTTTGTTTTGCCAGCAACGAAAGTTGACAGAAAGCGGAATGGGCAAAATTGTTTGTGGCTTACCAATGTGTATTCTCACTTACTTCCCATATCCTTTGTGCAAAAGAAAAACAAATATATTTGTGAATATGTTGTTTACAAATTAGCTTAAGCCTCCTATATGATATGGGCATAAGGAGAAAATAAATAAAATTAAATAAATATTCCCATTTAAGACTAACTTGCTTACAACTTTTACTATCAACATAATAATTAGACAAGAAGGTGCACCACATCCGGAAAAAATGGAAATATGTATGTCTTAAAGCAAGAAAAACGTTTAGTCAATCGAATGAAACCAACAACTACAAAGCACGATTTCTAGTGCTGAAATAAATACATATAAATTCTAATTAAAAAAACTGTGGTAATTCACCGTATTCTGAATTACACCACAATTTACGTAAGTGTTTTCACCGCTCCATGTGTAGACTAAAACGCATAATCTCACCACAAGCTTTCGAGCTTAGCTCACGGTCAAAAGCTGAATGTTTTGCTTCTCTTTGACACTGCCTGAGACGTGACTCAACTGCGCCAACCGTTTAATGAAAAATATTGGAGACTTGCAATTTAAAATCGATTTACAATCTTTATTATAATTATGATGCAATAATTTTATTAAGTGATAACTAACTGAGGAAGCTGTAGCACACACAGATAACACAAATGAAATCGTTTAGTTAATGTTAAAAAATATACATACAAATATAAAAAAAGAGCACACATAAACCTTATCTAGAGAACAGTTTCAGTTTGAGCGATTTAAAAATGTCGCTCGATTATGATGTTAAACGCCGTGCGTTGCCACCATCACTTTTCCGCTCACCTGAAACTCAATTTCCCAAATCCCTTGCCACGTTCCGGTGAAGCTGCAAATGAACTTGTCTAAAACATCACAATGACTTCTATCTCAATTCTTTCTTTTTTTCACTCGCTCTCTCTCTCACTCACACACACTCACACTTGTCTCTATCTCTGTTTCTGTTTCTGTTTCTGTCTGTTGTAGGTCTCATTAAGCATATCCATTCTGCTGTCGCTCACTGTGTTCTTCCTGCTGTTGGCGGAAATCATTCCGCCCACGTCGCTGGTGGTGCCGCTGCTCGGCAAATTTGTGCTCTTCACAATGATACTGGATACGTTCAGGTGAGTGAATGTGAATATGAATGTGAATGTGATTGTTGAATGCGAATTTTGAATGTTGAATGCCCTATGTGAGTACTATTGTACTCATGCACGCATTCGTTCGATTTGCATGGAAAACTGATAACAGTACACTGGTGTCCTCTGTTTGTCCGTCTGTTCGTCTGTCCGTCTATCTGTCTATCTGTCTATCTGTCTATCTGTCTGACTAGGTCTGCCTCTTGTTTATGAGCCAGCTGTCGAGTCGGAAACGGATGCAAAAAATAAAATTGCGCCCGCTACGATTTTTTTTTCACTCCCTCTTTCTCTTTTACTTATACCCTGCGACTGTTCAAATTTATTGAATGGGTATCATAATGCTGTGCCAATGTAGTAAGAGAAAGACACATCTGATTTCTGCACATGCTCACTTTACCCTGTATTCCGTAAAAATATATTTTCCTCAATGAATGCATTTGTTTAGATTCGCGAGAATAATATTTATTTTATGACCATTCGTCTAAATGTGTTCTTTTTTTTGAGGTATTTTTCCCCTAAACTTGTTTTATAAATACAAAATTTGTTTTTTTTTTTTATAATATTTATTTGATTTTATACAACAATTTTTGTTATTAGTTTAAAAGATTGTATTATGACGGTAGAAAAAGACTTGGCCTACCAGGGTATTTATAAAAGCTATTAAATAAAAGAGTTAAGTTCCTCAATTTTTTATATAAGCTAGTTTATATAGTCAACGTACCCTCTTACAAGAAGATAATGTAAAATAAGGTACTGGTGGCAATTCTGATTGTAGAATGTACTCCATTTATTTCAGTCTCGGAGTGGCCATAAACCAAATTAAAAGAATTTAATTTTGTACATTCTAAATTATAACTTAAACAAGTGGCCGAGCTCCCGAGTATAGAATACCCGGTAGTTATTTAAATAAATTTAGAATATTTTTATTGGATGCTTTTAGGCACTTAAATTGCTAAAAAAAAATTAATCAGCCATTACCACCTTTCTATTTGTCCAATCTTGTTACGATTTAGTAAAATGATAGGTAATAATAGTAGTTAACATTAATTATAAAAAAATCCTAATTTCTTGAAAGTTGTGCGTGTGGCGGCTTTTCGCGATTTACGGAGGCGGAAAGGGGCGTGACAAAAATTTGAAACAAACGACCTGCGTGGGGCTTGTAGAAGTCTGTGTGCAAAATTTGGTTGCTCTAGCTCTTATGGTCTCTGAGATCTAGGCGCTCACGGCTTCGATGAAGAATATATATACTTTATAGAATCAGCGATGCTTCCTTCTCCCTTTTACATACATTGCAACGAATACAATATCCCCCTTTACAAGGGGTATAAAACGCAAAAAAAAGGGGAAAAATTAGATGCTTCTCAACAGCTGAGTTCATTTACTCATGTCTATCTGCCTGAATTATATTAAATACGACAAGAAAAAGCAGAAATTATTCAGATAAATATTAACGAAGGGAAGCTCGAAAATAAAAATCTATTAACGACTCCGTCTTATTGTCAACTATTTTTTGGATATCTGTCCAAACTATAGGGTAACTGACAGTCGTTTCAGTCTGGTGTAGCAGATTCGATTCATATCTAACGCTCATTTGGCCAACTGCCCATATGCCACGCCCTCCTCTCCTCTCAGCTCGACTCGACTCGACTCCAACCGGCCGCAAGTAAAACTTCAAAAATGGCCGGGGCAATTTACAGCCATTTGCCACGCCCAGTTGCCACACAGAAATGCCCGCCTAATTGTTGGTAAACAAAAGTCAAGGCAACCAACCCCTCCCCCCTCCCCGCCCCCTCGCCACTCTCTACACCCGACGTCGCTCTTACACGAGCTGCTCCCCTTCACTACTGCTATCTGTGTCTGCCTCCCTCGGAGTGCCTCGTGCCTGGACAATGGGTAATGCTGGCGCAACAGGACTCGTACTCGGACCACAAATGATGTAATTAAGCCAATGGCCACCTCTCCAGCTCCAACACGGACTCTGACTCCGACTCCGACTCCGACTCTGACTCTGACTTGGCCTGGGCAGCAGCTAATTAGACTGACGTGGGCGTCACAAGTTAATTAGCCGACTAAGAGACTCCATCTCACACTCTCCTTGTCTCTTCTCTCTCTCTCTCTCTCTCACTCTGTCTCTCTGTCTCCCCATGCAGCATCTGTGTGACCGTTTTGGTGCTCAACATCCATTTCCGGTCACCGCAGACGCACACGATGGCGCCTTGGGTACGCACGGTGTTCATCAATCAGCTGCCACGTTTTCTGGTGATGCGTCGACCGCTTTATCCGATCAGCGAGATGATGTATGTACATCCACATCTATCATAATGTCATCTTGTTATCTTGAGTCCATCCGCTAATCATCATCTTTTATCGTTTGTCTGCAGCAAATCCTCGCGCCGTCTCATGGTGCGCACCTGTAATGGACTCGAGCTGAGGGATCAAATACCACCGTTGCCCCCACCCGTGGCTCTATCCCGGTAAGTCAAATGTGTGCCTCAAAATTTGATGATTTCCCCTAAGGGATTTTGCGGTTTTCAGCATGCATCATAGCCCCAAGACCACGTCACGTAGCACATCGCCACATCTGCAGCACAGAGTGCAAACCCTCAGCTTGATGGATGAACTGGGTGTTGTGGGCGGTGGAATGGGCGTGGGTGTGGGAGTGGGAGTGGGAATAGGAGGCGGAGGAGGAGGAGGAGGAGCATCAACGATCACTGGGCATCTAAGCTCATTGTATCCGCCGACCATATCGACGGTTAACCAACAAACCTCGACAACATCCTCGCTAATTGATGCACAGTATCATAATCAGTATCAGCAGACGGGTGGCTCTTTGCTGGATCATCCCCTGACGCCGACCAAGTTCCGTCAGATGACCTCCACCTCGAGTCAGACGGGTCAAAATGGGTCGTCGGGTCATCATCACTACAATGCGGGTTGTTCGGCCGCTGGAATTGGCATGGCGTGTGCAGGGGCAACCGTCGGAGGAGCTGGCGGGGCAGGTGGAGGAAGTGGCGCTGGAAAAAGCAGCTCGACCTCAACGCTGGCACATCAGGGCAGCCAGGCCGGAAGCTATCATCTGTATCGGCAGCAGTCGAGCTGCTCGGCAAATTTCTCGCCATTGCCGCTGCACGCGCACCAGGCGCACGCCTCGACGACCACCAGCGATTTGGGATTGGGCGGCAACCACAATCCCAATGTGATAAAGTCCACAACGACGGTGAACTCGGTGGCCACCGCATCGACGCTGGCCGATTCCTGCTGCAGCGGCACCATACAGATACACCAGGGCATGGGCGCTGGCGCCGCCTGTCAATCCTCGGAGCTGTTGCATCAGCATCGACCCACCACATCCGCCGCAGCGGCAGCGGCGTCGGCAGCTGGCGCTAGCACCTCAGCGGCGGCTGCAGCGGCGGCGGCTGCGGCTGCGGCAGCGGCAGCGGGTGGTGCAACGCCACCGCCACCACCACCGCCGGCCTGTGATATACTGCCTGCCTGCCAGCGCGAGGGCGGACCCCACTGCTGTACGGGGCGTGGCAATGTGCGACAGCGCTGGCACACCTGCCCGGAGCTCCACAAGGCCATGGATGGCGTCAACTACATTGCGGATCAGACGCGCAAGGAGGAAGAAAGCACACGGGTGAGTAGCACATGGAGGTAATGAATGGGTTAATCGAAGGGTTGATGGAGGGGGTGAAGGGGGAGGGAGGGAGGTAGGTGGGAAGTATAAAGCAAAAGAGGAAATGGGGCAACAGAGTAGAGCTTAGGGAAGGGAAGTAATGTGAAGAAAGGAGAGAGATGAGGCGACTGGCGACAGGAGGAAATCAAGTGAGAGAGCTGAAGAGCAAAAGGGAAAGCAAAGTGATTGACGAAAAGGACGACGTAGAGAGAGACAAAGAATTAAGAGATGAAGGAAACCAAGAGATGAGAAGAAGTGAGAGATGCAGAGCATAACGAAATTGAGGAATGAGACGAGGATTAATTGGGTGATGATGGGGAAGATTAAGAGGGATACGAAGCAGGGAACGAAGGGAGTGAAGACGAGGTAGATAGTGATAAAAAGGCAGATTAAGGGGTAATGTATGAAACCGATGAAGGATCAGACGAAGTGGCGTCAAAGGCACTAAGAAAACGGGTGAAGACGAAAGAGAAGAGAGTGATAAGATATGGCAAAGAAGAAAGAAGAAAGAAAATAAGAAGTGAGAAGGGAATACGAAGAGAAAACTGAAACAATTAAGAAGACGCAGAAGGAGACGAAGCTTTAACCGAAGACAATAGGGAAGACGAGGGTGACGCTGATGGCGAATCAAAGGAGGAAGTGGAGACAAAGACTAAAGCTGCAACTGAAGCTAAATCTGAGGCACAGGCAGTGGCAGTGGCAGTGGCACACGACAATCGGTAAATGAGGCTAAGTGAGGTCGCCTGGCAAAGCCCAAAGCCGCTTAGTATTTGGCGCAGCTTAGCCTAAGTCCCAACCAGCGGCTGACGACATGAGGAAAGACAACACAAGGGGGGGAATGGCATATATGGGGCTAGCCCACGGAATTGGGCGTGCAATGTTAATAGGCCAACGCTGGCAGGCGCAATAAATTAGAGCGGCCTTAGCTCGGATTTATTAGAACGTCAATAATCGATACACCAAGATAAGGTCAGGGGGGAGCATGTGGAGAACGACACCTAGGCGGGATAATGCCAGGACAAATGAGCAGAAACTAGCGAACGTTCCAAGCTTCAGTTGATGTTCATAATGAAGCTGATGATTTTTGCTAATGATGATTGGGCCAGCCCGGCTAGCCTTGCCCTTTTATTGACCTTTCATCATGCAATGTCCCAGTGCCCACAGTCTTACTGTCCTGAGGACCAGTGTCCTGCGCTTGTAAGCCGTAAGCCGTACGCATGTGGTGTCTCCATGGAGACTTATTGAGAGCCAGCGTCAAAAGTTTTAATGACTTTTCATGCGGCTTATGAGCACGCCCGGACAAAAGTCCTTGGAGTCCTTGCAGTCCTCGTACTCGTACTCGTACTCATCCATACACATACCTTATGAGAAGTGAATAGTGAGTAGTGAGTTGTAGTTTCTTGGCACCATAATGAATGTCTTGTGGCGGCACAAATGCCAATAAAAGTATTTTATTAAAATTACGCACACATTCAATCATTATTGGAATGTCATGCTGGGCTTAGGCCATGTCACACTGCGTTCACAGGACACAGGACGCAGGACGCAGGAGCCAGGAAACAGGACACAGCACATACGCATAGGAGAATACAAAACACGACAAACAACATGACACAAGTGCTGAGATATGTGGGGAAAACATCAGACAAAGCGCATAATGGAACAGTTGGCACTTTCAATGTCCTGGCATTTACATTGGGCACAAAAGCGTGAATAGACATTGGAAATGGGGTCGCGGGATCCGACAGGAAAAAAATAAGAGCTGGCGTTGGTAGAAATACGTGAAGCAAAGTGAATAGAAATAACTACTGACAGTGTGTCACTGACATCCGCTGATAAATAAAGAAAACAACTCGAAATTGCTTTATACCATTAGATCGATTATATCAATGTGAATGATTCGAATCATTCGTGGCAGATTGAACCATTCAAATGGGCATTAACCATTCTTATAAACCGATATATCAATTTGCTGCGTCGTTCCATCGGATGCACATGAAACAACACAAATCTTTTAATACTTTCGTATTGAGTTGATTCCCATTATATAATTCAGTAATTGAATCAAGTAGACTCGAATGATTTGCGGCAAATTAAAAAAGAAACTTAAGTTAAATTTAAAATGAACAAGTTCAATGATTCCTGACGAATAAGTACATATTAACTTGAGAATTTTTAAATTTCATTGATAAATGCTTTAAACGCTTGTCCTATGTACCCCGACTCCATTTTGATTGATTCGAATGATTCACTCCAAGCCAAAGCATCTCGAACTACTTCGTACACATTGAATTATTTGCTCACTCACAACTCCATTTGATTTATGTATGTATCATCATTGTGTGCTGTTATCCCGCCAACAGGTCAAAGAGGACTGGAAATACGTTGCCATGGTGCTGGACCGACTCTTCCTTTGGATATTCACAATAGCTGTCGTGGTGGGCACGGCCGGGATTATCCTGCAGGCGCCCACGCTCTACGATACTCGCGTACCCATTGACATCAAGCTGTCGGAGATTGCCTCCACGACGGCCAAGCCGAATGTGGCGAGGCCCGTGTTGTAAGTCCCATAAGGACAAAATCAGCACACTCTCGTACACATACTACATACATACATATATACATACATACATACATACACACATACATACTCGCAGTCTGATGAAGCAGCACGAGAAAATCGCATTTGTTTTCCACTCGTTTTTTTTTTTCAAATTTCTTGTGGCATTGTGACATCGCGACAGCAACAACAACCAAATCGAAGTAACTATAACTTAAAAAAAGGTACATAATGAAATAACTGTATTTGTTATAAACTAACCCATGTAAGAAATGAAAATGATTAAGAAAATGAACCTTAACTATAACTAAATTGTACACTAATGTTAAACAATAACAAAAAAAGCACAAAAATCATGTTAGAACTATGTGCCCATATGCTATGCTCTGTTCCCAAAGTGTTCTATGTATTAAATGAGTGCGATTGTCAAAAGCAGAGAATTTCATACACAAATGAATGCAGTTCGAGTATTAACAACTACTTTAATTTGATTAGCTCAAAACAGTTGATAACTGAACAGGACAAAATTTAATTAGCCTCTGCATATTGAGCGGAATTGTCCTTTTTTGGCAAAAACCTCTAACTTTAAAGCTAGGAACTTGAAAATTGGCATTAACCTTAGTCAGGCTAAAGTAGAATTTATATTTTATTTTGTTTATTTAGTGGGACCTTGATTTTACCCACGCCTTTTTACCCGACTCTGTGGAAAAGAAAAATATTTTAAATAAACTTAAATGTAAAGAAAGATATTTCAAACATTGCAAGATTGCTATTTAGGCTAAAGTATAATTTAGCATTTTTTGTTTTTTATTTTTAATTTGACCATGTCCTTACACCCCTCCCTATCTGACCCCTGGGCAAAATCCGATTTTCTATCATAAAAGCACACCTACGTGTACTGAAATATTTCGTACCTTGATGTTCATTTTCCATTGTAAATTATTTAAATTCGCCAAACCCTTCAAAAATGGGAGACTGTCAAATATAAGAAATTTTTAAATCAGACCACATGCAGACACCGCGTGGCACAAACCGCTGACTTTGAAAGGTTGGTGTTAAACGAGAGTTACATAATAAAAGTTAAATTTAATGTTTTCGATGAAGAGCGACAATTGCCGACATGCAAAAATAGTATAACCATAAGAAAATTAAAAAAAATTTAGGGGTTTTGCCAAAAATCAGGGAATTCCGCCCAAGGTGCTATGGTTTCCTAGCTGCTTGGCGTTGCCAGATTGACAAACATCAATCTTTCTTTTAGTTTTTATAGGACACACATTTTTATCGCTATTAAACTGTAAAGTCAATGTCAATACATTTGCTCATATTCATGTTTGTTTTATTCATTTTGTTTTGTGTCCTCTTTCTCCCCTCCTAATAGAGAGATATGCGAGATCTCATCATCAATTGGATTAAGACTATCGCCATTTTTTCTTAGCACTGCAAAATTCAACAACCTGACAAATAACTTTGGGTAAAATGAAATCATGCAATCATGAAGCATTTAAATAAATGGCAAATAATTGAAATGACTTTAAGTGTATGCTAAGCAGATACTGAATTTTTAAATTAATTAATCATATATTGTGCGATGTCTTATTATTTCTTACTTTAGACTAGAGAAATTTAAATATTCTAATGCAAATGCTAGCTGCAATGTTATAAAGCTAATTAGCTCCAGACAAGGACAGAATCATACTTAGTACTATTTATAATTTTTTAATGCCAAGAGATAGGTTTGAGAGGAAGAAAGACAGACGGCTGAGTGGGTGGCTAAGCGTAAGCTTTCGAGCTGCAAATGATGCATACAAATTAGTGCAAATAAACAGCGTACGCGCCTTGCGGCAATTAGTTAGCGCAAAGCTTTAGTTATTATGCCCAAGTGTGCGTGTTTCGAGTGTTTCTGCATGTTCGAATCCGTGTACATAATACATATGTATGTATGCACGTGTGTGAATTCATATTTGTGAGTGCGTGTGCGTGTGCGTATGTGTGTGTGTGTGAGCGTGTGTGCGTGTGTGCGCACAGTAAATAATCACCATTTGGAATTCAAATTCAATTTTAGTGTGTCAGCTGCGCGCGCGTGCAACGCGTCTAATTGGCCACAGCCGCCATAACTGCCCGCAGATCGACAACTGTTGCCTACTTATGTACATACATACATACATAAGAGTATTTCCCTGCACATCAGAATTGAATTTTCCTCTCGTTTTATACCTAATTTTAATATGTACACATGTGTAGTTTTTCCGTGTTTTGCAATTGCACTAGGGGTATTCCTAATACAGATTTTACTCATTTTGAGCATCATCAATAGCTCACGAAAGACGAAATCCAAAAAGCTCTAATTTGGATTAAATAATTATCTACATAAGAATGTTTGATAATTTTTTCAGATTTAATTTTTCACTAAAAAAAATATTTTTATTATATAGTGATTACGTGCCAGGCTTTTTAAAAATTTTATGGGGTCGGGTAGAGCCTTAAAGTTTGGTTTCGGTTTAGTTTTGCTTGAGCAAATCCTAATTAGTTGACGAAACTGTCCTTTTTGCGCATTGATTTGATTTAGGTTGACAACTAAAAATTCGAAAGCACTAAACGACAAAGTGAAATGTAGTTTCGCTTAATCACAATTACAGAATTAATCAATTAATTGCAGAAGATTAACATTAAAAGGTTCACACCTGAATATTGTTATTGTTTAAGCTGCAATTCAGACATTATCAGCTCCTATTTTATTCATTTTTAAACTTTTTTAGCTCCATTTTCCATTAGTGGGATCAAACTAAATTTATTTTTTTCGAGGCTCACTGCACATTATTTATCTTTGTAAGAACATTAATGAAAGCTAAATTTGTTTTAGGAGTCCCCTTATTAAGTTAGCTGTACCTGCTTCGTAGTCACATAGCGTTCAGCTTTCTACAGTCCTTACAAATCGTTTATGAGCGTCACCGCATGAGTTTTTAATGTTCGGCACGCCGCGGCGCGCGGTAGATAACTGAATTTTTTTGTTGTTGTGTGCGGTGCGTTCGCCTTTTTAATGCACTTGCGACTCTCATAATTTATGCTAATTTGCAATTGTACTGCAATTTATGCGCACAATTTACACCGGCTACCTGTCCGAGCGGGTCACGTGCCAACAGTCGCAATACCAACAACAGCAACAACAAGAACAACAATGGTAATTTTGACAAAAACAATATATTTACTGTTCAAAAGTGCCAAAAAGTTTTCTTGTCTCTCGTTGTGCATTTGCCCTGGTTTTGTTTTGTTTGAATTCGTTTTGTTTTTGCAAATGTTTCTGTTTCTGTCACTGCTTCTATTTCATGGCATTATTTCTCTTCCATTCCTTTATCTGCATTTCAGAGGGGCAATAAAAATCAAATAATGTTGATTAGGCAACCAAAAATGTTTTCCAAATTGCAACGAGCTCGAACAACGTTTTAAAGGCAGCAACCACGGTTGCCACAATTCGCGTTTTTGCGCCAAAACTGGCTATTTTTAACCAGTTTGGCTCATATTTTGTTTGTTGGTTCAATAATAAATTTAAGTGGTAACCTTGGCAGAAACACTAATAAAAACAAAACCAAAATCAACCGACCATGTTAAGCTTAACATAAAAGGAAATTTTTACATCGCCAAGCAAATGCTTAAGAGGGAAATTTTGCCAACGTTCTTACACTACTAACAGAAAAATGTTAAGCGATGCAAAGCTATGTTGGTTAACAGGCGGGCATAAAGTAAAGGGTGTTTTTTTAGAGGTATTGAACTTCGAACTAAAATAAAACACAAGAAAATCGTTTTAACGTCCATTAATTTGGCTTTATTGGAAGGATCATTTTATGCCATTAGTGTTAAAATATGATTTCCGGCTTGTGGCCGCCGTGGCTGGCTCGAATATAGCCAAGTCTATTGAAAGAAACGTCCGATGAGCGTATAATTTCGGGAAATGGACCTGTCAATTGGCCACCACGATCGTGTGATTTGACACCATTGGATTATTTTCGTTGGGGAGATGTGAAGTCGCTCGTCTACGCCAACAAACCACAAACGTTAGAGGAGTTGGAAGTCGCGTTATTTCCTGTGCTGGTTTATATTACAATATTTTTAAAATTTTCAAGATTATTTTGACTGAAATATGAAATGTACGGAATTGCGGACATTTTATATTAAATGAATTCTTAAGAATAGTTTGGAACAATAAAGTGGATTCCTCTGCACGGATCCGGATGCCTTAACACTTCATTTTAGTCGAGGTGTCGTGTCAATCGCCAGCAATTTACAGTAATTGTTGGCATCTCTCGCTTTTGCTTGCACTCAACTATCCATTCGACGAGCCATCCTTAAACATTCTCAAACAGCTTTTAACGTCGCGCACACTTTAATTAAAGGAAAATGCAAGCGAGCGAAAAAAAGTGCACACAAAATGAAAAGCCATTAACCAATAACAAATTATTATTTTATGCTATTTATATACGATGGGCGGACACAAGAAAGAAAGAAAGAAAGCGCAAACAAGCAGAAAAAGGCTCTCTTCGATACGCCGAATATTTGATATCCTTGCAGAGGACTGTACTCAATTTTCGACTGATCTCATTTTCTATATAATATAGGGGTCTGATTTTGTCCAAATTTGGTCAGAATATTTTAGAATATTTTAGAATATATCATATTATAGCAGCTGTATTAGTATTATAGTAATTCGGTAAAAAAAGCGAACCTGTATTAAGTTTCATCAAGATATCAGTTTTAAATGCATTTTAAAAACAAGTGAAAAATAAAATGTTTTTCCTTTTAATTAAATTTAAACATTTAAGGGGTATCAAAATCATGCTGATTCCTTCGAATTGCCGGTGTGAAAGTTTTTCAAGATATTGTTGGCTTGCAGACTTGATTCATGTGTACCTTCTGCAAGGGTATTAAAAGAGGTGGGCGGTGTGTGCGTATAAAATAAAAAATAGTGGCCATGTCGAAAGTTTTTAAAGCGCTTTTAATGACGGGGCCAAGCGAGCGACTTGCAAGGCGTTTTATATAGTTTTTGCTTCATGTTTAATTTTGTTCTTTTTCTGTGCGCGCTTGTCGCCTGGACGCAGCTATTGCTAGCTCGGTGGGCGGAGGAGGGGGCGCAAAAAGACATTGAAGCCGACCGCAAATCATAATTGTTGCGGCTGCAATGAAAACAAGAACAACAAAACGAAGGAGAAGTCGAAACAGGAGAGGCAAGAGTAACCAGAATACCAACTGTGGCCACACAAAAAGCCAGCGACCTAACGATTATAATTCCTAAAATATAAATTATTAAATGAAAGTTATTTGTTGATTTTTATCAAAAAAAAAATTAAATTAAAATTCTTATTTCTCGATCAAAATAAAAAGATTATAATTATTATTAAATTTTAATTGTAACTTAAAAATGATAATTCAACTGTTATTGTCAATTTTTATTTTAGCAATTAAAAACAAAAGTTATTTTTCAATTTTTATTTTAGCAATTAAAAATTAAAGTTATTTTTAAATTTTTATTACAAAAATGTTAAATTGCGACGTTAATGAAAAAATATTGAAAAATAACTTTTATTTTTAATTTTTATACTAAAATAAAATAAAACTTAAAAATTAAAGTTATTTTTAAATTTTTATTACAAAAATGTTAAATTGCGACGTTAATGAAAAAATATTGAAAAATAACTTTTATTTTTAATTTTTATACTAAAATAAAATCCAGTTGCTCATAACACTTAATCGCGGTTCCTGCCAAAAGCACATTAGCCTTACTATCTATGCTTGACGGTCTGACGATCTGACTCTCACACGCCTCGTCCCTTTACGCCCTTTATCCCTTACCTCTACACAGCGAGAATAATACCGCACAACAATTAAGTTTGCGAGTCCTAAAATCTTTTAATATCTGCAGTTACTAATAACTGAAAATAAACATTACAATTTTCAATTACCCAAAATCAAGCATGAAAATTCAAATAATAAATTCAAACTCTGATTCAAAACTATTTTTCACAGCGTATTTTAAACTCGTTGGTCATGTTTGTGCTTTTCTGCTTTAAGAAAAATTTCGAAGTGTACTAAGAAATAATATTAAATATGACAACTTCTTAAGAATGATAACTTGAAATTCTATAACACGAATTTCTCTCTAACTCGAGCTAAATGAGTGGCAGTAAAATTAATAAACTTAAGAAAAATAACAATAAGTCTAATATCTTCCTAACTCGAACCTTTTCTTTGGATAATGGTGATTCGAGTTAAAGTTTAAAATAATTTAAAGTTTTATGTACTTTGATTTTAAAAAAAATATATCTTGAAATTAGATTAAAATGATTCCAAGTTGGAAATGTGTCATTTTAAGTATAAAGTACTTGAGTATTTCTCTCTGTGTACTAGTCTGATATTCCTTTTGTTGTTGTTGTTGCAGTTAGTTTCATTGTTTCATGCATTTTGCTATTTGATGATCCTAGAGTCCCAGACTCTTGGCTCGAGGTCTTCCTTTTGGCCCTCCTCTTGGTCCTGGCTGGCTGCGTGATGCGTATCAGCGAGTTTGGTTTAACTTTTGCCGCGCCGCGCCCAAAAGTAAGTTACAACATTTATCTATTGCCCTGAGACGCGACTCGCTGCCCGTGTCCCGTGTCCTGTGTGCTTGGGCAATACAAAAGCAATCATAAAGTTACTGCCATCATTTTTACGTCCCCTTCCCCTTGACGTTAAATGGGCCTATCTATTCCACCTAGATGGCATAAGGGAAGAGACTGGAACCGAAACTGGCGCTCAATAGAAGCGACAAATTTATTGCTTGCTAATAGGAAAACAGCCCCGAAAAAGTGGACAAAGGACCAACTTTGTTAGCCGCCAAGCGGAAGCAAACAGTTTTTCAACATTTTCGCCGCTTTTGTTTTCTGGTTTTTTTTTTCTCTCTCTCTCTCCCTCGATCTCCCCATATATATCTCTATCTCTCTTTCTCTCTATGTCATCTTGGGACACAAAAAATATGTTTTCAACATAATTTCATTCATTATATTCGAATTTTCATTGTTGTTGGCTGCTTTGCTTGGGCTGCTCATTTTCATCGGACTCATTATCATGCCACGCCCCTTTCCCCCATTAAATTTCCCTCCCCTCCCCCCTAACGCCTCTTTTTGCTGTCAGCCTGTTCCTCTGGTCAGAGAAACCACATAGGGCGACATTTTTGGCTAATTTGAATTTAATTTCATTTGAAATGTTTTCGTTTCTTTGTTTGTTAGTCTGTTTGTTGATTTTGCCTCTTTGTCCGTTTGATTCACATTGATTTGATTTTGCGACAAGTGCGAGTGATGGCCAAGTGTTTCCAGTCTATGTATTTGAGTGTTGAATATTTCAGTTTGCGTTTCTTAATTGATTTTTAGCCAAAGAGCCAACGTTAATTGATTCTCAGCGCTGCCAGCACTCTTAACTTATAATGTATATCATTCACATTTATAAAAACACCTACTTCAATTTTAATTTTTAATTTTCTTAATAAACCAATTTTCAAATCAATTTCATAATTGAAACAGTTTTATTATCTGTGCTGGTAACGACAATAATTGACCGTCTTTAGGCTGACTGCTATGCAATCAGCTTTTGTCAGCGTTGTTGTAATGCAAGAATATCGCATCCGAATTCAATTCACAGCTGTTAAACTGATCATTGCTATAAATATCGCATTCAAAGCTAATTGCTATGCCGGCAATCAGCAAAAAGTTGAGAACAATAAAATAAGAAGAGAATTGATTTGGTTTCATTTTAAGTTAATTGTGATAAATTATGTTATATGCTGAGATTATTACAATATGAAATGTTTGTTAATTTTAGTTAATTAGTTAAATGCGAATCAGATAATATAAAACATTGTAGAACATAATTGACCCAATTGATGTGACTGCCTTTAAATAACTTACAAATGTGTTCAGTTTGTCAAGAAACACTTTACACACCCTAAAAAATGTAATAATAGATCGTTCCAATTCCGTTCGAATGATGTAAAAATTTCCTTAACCCATTAAGTACCCATTAAAAAATTCGAGTTTTTGTATACGTCTACTTTTTCAACATTTTTCCTCGATATTTTGTAAAAAAAATTGTTGATGCAGAAAAATTCTTCAAACAAACTTAAGACTGCAAAAAAAGATTTTCAATAAATTTTTAAAAAATTATTTTTTATGATTTTTTGAAAATTGCTAAAAACCCACTATTTGTGTGCAAAGTAGGAAAAAGGGGTTAAAATAGTAATTTTTAGGATTGCAGTCACTCTTAGCATTGTTTGAAGAATTTTTGTTTTTAGGGTGTGTAAAGTGTTTCTTGACAAATTGTATGTATATTTATTAGAAGACTCCTGCATTTTCCAAAAGTTTTAAAAAGAGACAAACTCAAATATCATTGGCAAATATAAATAAAAAAAAATTATAAGACCATTATGATAACAATTTCAGCTCATTAATATATCACTAGTCATTAAATAATGAGAAAACTTATTTAACACACATACACACACATAAAATTGTTTGGACGTGAAGCAGAGTGTAAAAATGTTGAAATTGTATTTTTTACCAATGCAAAGAAAAAAGTAAAGGCAAATAATAAAACTAACAACAAACATACATTTATAAAGAGTGAACCGAAAGAGCGATAAAAACAGAGGGGGATAGCAAAAAGTTTTGAATATTCTTACTAAGGTACAGTCACAACAAAACAGTGTATTATGCATTATAAAACAGAAATGCATATAAAATGGGGGTTTAACACGTAATATACATTATAACATTATATAATAATAATATTAACAACAAAAAAAGAAAACATTTTTTTTTTAGAACGTACCTTTAAAAATGCAAATTTTAAGCAAAACCAAAACCAACCAAAAACAAAAAAATATGAACAAAATATAATAAATAAATAGAAGAAGAAGATTCAGAAGAGCAACTAACATTAATTTTAAAAATAAATTTAATAGTATAATTAAATGTAACATTAATAAAATGGTAAGCGGTATACACAGCAAATTGTTAACAAAACTTAGTAAAAATTGTTTAAAAAAAATACAAGAAAAATTATGAAAAACTAAAAAACACACTGAAATTAAGAAAGAAAAGTAACAGACAAAACAAACACGAATTGAACTAATTTGTAAGCAGAACAAAATTAATAAAAACAATTCAAAAAAGGAGCAAAAAAAAAATAAATTAAATATACTTAAAAAAAAAAAAAATGAAAACATAATGAAGAACTAACTAAAAATTATACGATTTACAAAAGAAAAAAACCCAAAATTTAATTTTAAAAATCCCAAAACACTTTTTTTGGCTCAACAAATGAAAAATTGTAATGGGTATTGGAGCGAAATGAAAAAATCAATCGCCGAGTTCTATGAAAATCCCTTGCCCTCAGCCCCCAGCCCCGCCCCCGTCCTAGCACTGCATACATACATACGTATAAGCACAAAGAATGCACCATTTGATCTCCACCAATCCCCGCATCAACCTTGAACGAACCGCCATCCTCAAAACCAACCCCCCCAACCCCGAACACACTGACACACACACATGAGTATTTTTGTGGCACCCAAAAACGTAAATGAATAACGTAAATTTGTTCGTAAAGCTGTTTGAGAATTTTCTAAAAATGCAAATTGGCATCACAAACGTCTAAAATTAAACAAATGCAAAACTAAACAATGCCAAAATGAAACAAAAACAAAAACAACTTAGCAACTAGTGAGAATTTTTAATGCAAAAGAGGTTTACCACAAAACAACAAAAAGATTTAAAAATAACGATAATTATAAAATTACAAAACAAAAAAAAAAACAAGAAGGAAAACACGATAGAAAACAGGAAACCGCAAAAACCAAACAAAAAAAACCCTAAAGACATCGATAAGAAAACGAACAACAACAACTACTTATTTATAACAATTAATGGAACGTGAATGAAAACAAAAACAAAAAAAAAAAATAACAAAGGGCATGCAAGAAAAAAATTCAAATAGAAATTCTTTTCAAATATCAATAAAGCAAGAATAATATGAAAAAAAAATAAAATAAAGATAACAACAAAAATAAAAAACAAACAACAAAAAGTCATGTTTAATTTAATTTTCAATTTACTATGCGCTTTATTTAAAACGTCATTAAGTCACAGCAAAAAAAAATAACAATTAGTTGAGCTAAGGCCATTTTTTTCGTACATTTTACGTATATTCTCATAGGTACATAAATAATTAATTGCTAACGAGCTGGGCGAGATATATATTATTAAAGAGAACTAGGTGCTACAGAGAGAACGTTTATAAATATATATATATATATAAATATATATATATATATATATATATATATTGTGTGTGTGTGTGTGTGTGTGTGTGTGTGTGTGTGTGTGTGTGTGTGTGTGTGTGTGTGTGTGTGCGTGTGTGTGAATGAGTGTTTGTATTGAAGTGTGTGTGTGTGTGTATTTGTGATGTTTTCGACTTGGGAGGTAGTTGGAAAGCAGCGCAAGAAGCGCCTAGCCTAAGGCTTTGTCTTTTATAAGCAGAAGAATCAAAGTATTTTGGGTTTTGTGCAAGCAACAGAAATCTTAAGAATCGCCACTGAGCTCCTCCGTATCATCCTCTGGCTCGGCACCGCGTCCCTCGCGTATACGCTTCAATTTTCGCTTCAGCATCATAATGCCTTTAAAACAAAAAGAAACAAAAGTTGAGGTAACAAAAGAGCTGCAATGTCTCTAAATATAAATATGTTGAGGCTTACACTTGATGGCCTGATAGGTTTTGGCGGAGGCGGATTCTGTGGCTGGCAGCGGATTGGACGTGGCCTTCTCATGGGCGAGCTTCACCTCAATGTATGCCCTTTTCAGGGTCTTGTAGTGTCGATACTCGCTGGTATCTTTTAACAAGATGCATCTAAACGAAAATGAAAAATGGCATTAATGATATGATAATAAAACTAATGATATATAAATAAAGCTTACTTTGCCGCTGATCCCTCGCCGGAACAATCGGAGGGCGTTGTATGATAGATCTGATGATAAAAATATTGCAATACTGGAGAATTCCAAATGGAGAGGCCATACCAAAGCCAAATGGCCACATTGAGTGTCAATTTAAAGTTCTTTGCAAATAGCGTTGGTATAAAATAGTTAAAGGGCAGCTGATTGATAAACACCTGCACCCAAGCAGCTATACGCATCCCCATAAATATCTGATAGATCAAGCGATTACGATTCGAGTTTTGCAATGCCACCAGGGACAAACACTCGGCGAGTATGCTGTATAGACCCAGCGTTAGATTTAGGCCCACAAAATAGTTTTCATATCTGCAGATAGATGAACAATTATATATTAACAATTATATTTGTGTAACTGATAAATCAACATGCCTGTAAACATCAATGGAAACAAGGGCGACCAGATAGAGTCCCTTGGAGGCAGCCTCCAGAAAATCAGCCTCCTTAAAGTCAAGCATGGCACCATGCAAATAGAACGTTATAATGAATATCGAATAAAACTGAAACTTCTCATATTGATGCGAGCGATAAAAGATGAGATTATCGGAGCTATGGAAGAGCGAGTATCGTCCCTGGTTCTTCATCAGATGCGGCAGTATCATAAACTCATTATAAAAGTACAAAAACAAACAGCAGGCCGAATAAAACGCAATATTCCATATTAAACGTGCAAATTGCTTTCGTTTAAAATACTTGACGTTTGATGACTTGAGAAAGAACTGTAGGGATAATATAGATAAGAATCAATTAGTAAATGATCATCAAGCAATTTCCGTGTACAAACATGCAAATACATATGTATATGTATTATAATAAATGTAAAAATAAAATAATCTTATGATTTTCAGGAATGTTGTAATCTTTATGCTTCTAGTACCCTTGCAGAGTAGAATACTTTGGTTTTGTCACGAATTGCGGCACACCAAATAAACTATTTATATTCTTGATCAGCACGACGAGCTGTCGAGCTCCCGACTGTATAATACCCGTTACTTATTTGAATGAAGTTAAAATTATTTTTTATTGTATGCTTTTAGGCACTTATATTGCTTCAAAACTTAAATCAGCCATTCCCACCTTTGTATTTGTCCAATCTTGTTACGATTTGGTAAAATGATAGGTAATAATAATAGTTAACTTTACTAAGTAAAAAGTTCCTCATATCTTAAAAGCTGTGCGTGTGGTGGTTTTTCGCGATTTACAGAGGCGGAAAGGGGCGTGGCAAAAATTTGAAACAAACTTTGCCTGAGTGGGGTTTATAGAAGTCTGTGTGCCAAATTTGGTTGCTCTAGCTTTTATAGTCTCTGAGATCTAGGCCCTCACACGGATTGACGGACATGGCAATATCGATACGGCTGTGATCAAGAATATATATACTTTATAGGGTCGGAGATGCTTCCTTCTTGCTGTTGCAACGAATACAATATCCCCTTTTATTTTTCAAGTAATGGGTTTAAAACAGCGGTGGGCACGCATGGGCTCCGGGAGCTAGCGGCTGCTCCCAACAAACTAGATCGACTCTAATAGGGTTGGACTTAAAAATGTAGTGAGTAGTGTTTGGTACTGTCCTATAACATATATCATAATATAATAATATATCATAAAGCTGAGATAGGAGCGATCGATGGAATATTAAATTTTAGTATAAAAAACTTTGCTTTTTCTTAAGATATCTTAACCAATCTAACAGACCAAATTTATTTCAAATCGGATCACTATATCATATTGCTGTCATAGGAACGATTGGTCGAAAGGGTACCAAATATTCGGTGTGCCAAAGATAATTTCTATTGCTTGTTGTCATTTGCGGCAGTCGGACAGACAGACACTCAATCGGTCGCATTGTGCTCGTCTTATCGCTCGAGTGCATTGTTGTTATTGCCTCTGCTGTGGCTGTTTTACAACTGGCTGCCGACTATTTATAAATGGCAAATGAGTTGAGCTGCAGCCCCAAACGCCTTGTGATCGTCATACTGCCATATAGGCATAGAACCATAGAGCAAGTGCTGTTGCTGTTGCTATTGCTGTCTCACTCGTTACCTGGAAGACACGTTGAAAGCCATAGAAGCCGCAGGATAACGCCACAAATATCCAGAAGACCGCATTAATCAGGTAATGCAAGTCGATATTCTGTACAAGTGCATCAAAGCGATCGTTCGTGATTAGATACTTCAGCGGCAAAAAGAAATTGCACACTTCCGACCAATAATCCGGCGGGCCGGCCTTCATATCCAGTATGGACATTTTGAGATTTCGATTGAGCCTGCGCCTCCTTGGACAGCGCTTGTGGGTCGCGCAGGCAGAGACCACAAGCAAACCGCAAATTTTAAACGTTTGCCATGCACCGATTTCGTTGTCAAACTAATAGTGTGAATTGATTTATTTTTGTAAAACACAAACAAACAATTGCTGTGTGGGGAAAAAAAAACAAGGTGGCAGCCTTTTCTCCGAAAACACGGTGGCAGCCATCAGGCCACACGAATCACGATGGAATTATAACTCAATTTCCATATATTAAACTCATTTTTAAAAATGATTTTTTTCTATAGTTTTCGCTTAATTTTAAAATTTGGACAGACATTTTCTTATGTTTTTGTTCATTTTTTGGAATTTTTTTTTAATTTATTACTAAACTTTACAACACGAAGGGTGACGTGCATCAAATGAATTTGAAAATTAACTTCATTATTTAGGAAAATTTATGATTTTTGGGTTTTATTTAATTGAACTTTTATTCAATTTTTATTGATTGATATATTTTGGTTATAAAGAAAACAATGAAAACAAAGTTGAAACCGTGTGGCAGCCATAGCAAAATAGTTGCGATAGTTTTCAAACGTGTGGCAGCTTTGACTTACAGAAATAAAACGATAGTATTAGGTCCTTTTTAAACTATATTTTTGGAATTGTGCATGAATTTTTGTTAAATCTTTGTCAAATGTTGAATTTTTGGGTTAGAGTTATTTATACACTTCTATACAACTTGGAAAATTTATTTGGTATTTTTCTAAATGATTTCGCGCCTGCCTTTTCCATTGATGTATCGATAGCTGCGTGTATTTCAACAGCATCGGTAACATCGCTAGTCGAGCTTTGGTCTCGATAGCTGATAGGCCTGCCAACTTGTTTGCAACGCGCGTTTATTTCAAATTTGAGTCTAAATCTTAAATCTTTGCAGTTAATTGAACTACGTAAAATGGCACAATCAACTGTTGCTCACATTATCAATTATCCGGACGAGCCAGTGACGCTTTTCAAGCAACTAATCGATGCCTTCAACAAACAGTCGACTGATGGCGTGACATACATGAATCTGGCCACCATTGATGATGAATTCGGTGTGCTCAACCGAACAGTTATATACCGTGGGCTCAGCGCCGATAACTGTATTATCTATGTAACTCAACGTTATACACGCAACTTTAAGAATATTCAGGCCAATGCCAAGTGCGGCATAACATTCATTTTGCCCAATGTCGTGCTGCCCTCACAGGGACAAGAACCGGCCGTTTGGCAAGTGCGTCTGATTGGCGCCACGGCTGAGGAGCTGCCCGAGTCCCAGTTGGACGAGTGGTGGAACAAGGAGCTGCTGACGTCACAAATACGTAATCACATCTTCCCCTGTGGACAGCCGGTTAACTATGAGGAACTGATCGAAAAGCATGACCGTTTTCTCCACGATCATTTAGAGAGCAAAAGGCCCTTGCAGCGTCCAACCACTTAGTCTGTTACATTTCAAATACTAAAACTTATAGAAAATACTAATTATTCCCACTGTCCTTTACAGTACCGGCTTCAAGTTCAGGGCGCAGCGTTGGGACTTCCTCAAAGTGGGCAGCGGACAAATCGCAGATCGTGTGCAATATCGTCGCCAGGACAGTGGCGAATGGAAATCCATGCATGTGGCCACATAAATGATTAATCATTTTTATTCAACTATTATTTGAAAAACAAAACAATCGCTTTCTACAAATACATACATATATGTATATGTAAACAAAGTTACTTAATGTAAAACTAACTAAAATTGCTTTTTTTTTCGTACGTATGTAGTTTTTGTTTACATTTTAGCATACAATTAAAATAGTTAATAAATATTACACAAAACAGTTAAAAAAAAAACAAAACAAAAGAATTGTTTAAAATATTACATAATAAGATTAGATTCAAGTATGGATAGAAAATAGTACTCAAGTTATTTTTATGATTAAGGTTAAAATTAAGGTTGAAGGTCTCTTTCTGTTGCTTTTTACATAATACACTTTAGTTTGTTTTTACAATACAATATCAAGGTTACTCGACGATCACACTGCATTCACGGTATCCCGAATCCAATCGGCATTCGAGGCAATCTTGTCGTACATTCGTGGACGTTCCACGCCCGTTGGACCGCAGGCAATTCGCCAAGATGAGACACCAATTAATGCCCATTGATTCGTTCCCGGTATGAGGCACTGCACGGGCGCTCCAGAGTATTCCTCTTGCTAAAATTATAAAAAGCAAAAAAATCAATTTATAATAAAAATATTTTTAAATAAATCTGTTTACTCATATTCATGTCCCGAAATTTTTAATTTGCAACTTTGTGACGAACAATACTGAAATGTATTGAAAAAAATAACATACAAATTTAAAAAAAAAAAGTTTGATGGACACGAAGAGATAAAAAAGCTTACTTAACCTGTAGCCTTTTACCTATGTAAGCTCGAGCTCTCTGCTTTCCAACTTCTTTAAGTTATACCTTTGCTTCACCCTTTGTATCATTGACACGCTTGTACTCGTTTTTTTTGGCGCAATCTCGAACGGACATAGTGGGGTGTTTGTTAATTAAGGTTAACACCGATAGTTCCAATTTTGAACTATGTATATGATTTTTTCTGTCGGTTTTCGGCAGATTTCTTAATTTAATCTTCTATTCATTTAAATTCCGTTTAAATGATACAAAAATTTCTTTAACCCGTTAAGTATCCATGTAAAATTTTGAATTTTTGTAAGTCTACTTTTTCAACTGTTATCCTCGATTAAAAACAAAAATCTTTTGAAAATTTTCAAAAATCTATTCGATAGTTTTTGTATGAAAAGAAGGAAAAAAGGGGTTAAAATAGTAATTTTTAGCAATTTTCAAAATATCATAAAAAATATTAGCGAAAAGATATTAGGAAATTTTTGCAATCACATTTAGAATTGTTTGAATAATTTTTCTGCATCAAAATATATTTGTTGTTTGAGACCGAGGAAAAAGGTTGAAAAAGTAGACGTTTACAAAAATTCGAAATATTCAATGGGTTAAGGAAAGTTTTGCATCATTCAAACGGAATTTAAATGACCTTTCCAAATGTATATTTTTTAACTATGAAGATTTGACTTACAATAATTGTTAAAATGGCGAAAAAGGCACTTTTTCCTCATTTTCATGCAAAAAGTGCCTTTTTCACCATTTTCAAAAAATTAAAAAAAAAATACTAGCGATGAGATATTTGAAAAAATTTTTTTTCGCAGTTACTATTTGAATTGTTTAAAGAAAGTTTCTGCATCAAAACATTTTTTTTAAAAAATCAAGGGAAAAAATTGAAAAAGTTGACATTTACAAATACTCGAAAATTTTAATGGGTTAAGGAAAGTATTATATCATTCGAAAGGAATTCCAAACCGTTGCATTAATACCAAACTTTACATGAAGTAAGTTCTGAATTTGGCTAGAGCTTACTTTAAAGGGTGCCAAAATACTTTTGGCCACCGCTGTATTCTGTTAGTCTCCTTTTAAATCCTTTCGTCACTAGCGTGGATTGCTGCCCACAGTGATCAATCGATTGCATTAAACACAACACCCTGTTTATAGCCATCGTGACGTCACGTATCAACACTGACTACACACGACATGCAGCGACGCGTCTGCGGCTAAAACAAAATAAAAGCAAGCAAACGCATGAGTAACGCCATGCCTACAACAACAATAAAGACAACAACAGAGTAACTCTCCCGCTCACAGTGTACGCTACGTAGCACGAGCGCACGCACTCACACACACGAACACACACAATAGGTAACTGCTAGAAACATCCCTGACGCCGACTACCTAGGAAAGAAGCAGAAGGAAGAGAGAGAGAGAGAGTGGAAGCATAGGTAACGGAGCCAGCTGCATCTTGCAGGCAGATCACAAGTCAGCCAACTGTCTCCATACCCCTCTCTTTCTCGCATACGCTGTTTCGGGCTCTCATTCACTATCACTGGAGGGCATAAAAGAAACAGCGCGCGCCAACTGCAGTTCATTTGAGCGTCAAAGCCTGAACGAAGTACAACAAAAAAAAAGTGAGCTGTGAAATTAATTGAGAAAAGAGAACAAACAACCAGGAGAAACAGTTACTCATAAACGAATTTCAACATGTTGGATATTAAGAGCTGCCTAAAGATTAGTTTTCGAGGCGAGGTGGGTTTCATAATTTGTGAGACGGGCAGCAGCTACGAACAGATCATTTCCCAAGGTACATTCAAAATTGTGGAATCAGGAGTATCAATATTTTGCCCATAACTAATCAGTATCTTTTTTGCAGCCTGTGCGCGATTTAACGTTCCGGAGTCTCAGCGCGTCGGCTTGGTGCTGACCAATGACCAGGGTTATGTGTTTGAGCAGCAGCTATTGGAATACTTTTTGCTGCTCTTCCCCTGCCCCGAGCTGATGTTCTATCTGCGCATTGATTGGCCAAAGTTGCGACGCGCTTTGATGGCGCCAGTGTCAAGTGTGAAGCGTCGTCGCGTCCCTGATGAAATTACCGATGCCAATGATGAAATGGACTATGTGGCGGTACCTGTGCATCGCCAGAATTGCTTTCTAGGCGCTTTGCCCAGCAGTGCCACTCCAGCTGCTGATGCTGCTGATGCTTCCGTGCGTCGCCAGAACTGCTTCTTGCAACAACAACAACAACAACGACAGCAGCAACAACAACAACAACAACCACCAGCGAGAGCCTTACGTCCATTGGCGGCACGGTCACACTCGCAACCCAAACGAATGCGTCTCCAGCTGTGCAACAATTCACGACGCTCTGTTCCCAATTCTGCACCACATTTGGCATTCTTGGCAACGGCAACGGCAACAGCTCCCCGCTCCATACGCATTTAAGCGCAAAGCTCAAGGGGCAAGTGACCAAGTTGTACATAGAGCATTAAGGTTGAACCATAATTCCTAGTTAGTATCCTATTAATTCAAAAATACTACTCGTATACTCATGTGGATCTATCACAAATTAAACCATTGTAATAATAATAATAATACTCATTAAGGACTTATTTTTTTTTTTTTTGTATCGTATTGAATTTACAATAGGTAAATCCGGGAGTCTATTATTCCCATGTTAACTAGCCAGAGATAGTTCATCCATATTAATATCACCAAAATCCAAAAATATGTAAAATAAAATTATGGGGTTTTATACAAATATTCATTTGTTTTTCTTACTCTATAAAAATGATGAAAGGCAGAATTGGAATATGACATTTAGAGACGGACACTTTTGTTTCCATTTTAACTAGCTAGATATACAAATGTATGTATATATTCTATTTTATAAAGACTGGCACAGGGTATCGTACAGTCGAGCAAACTCGACTGATTTATGGATAAAAGTTGTAGAACAAGAGTTATTTTTTAACTTTAATTTTAAAGTCTAAGTGTTATTTCGTAACTCTTAAATAAAATTTTAAAACAAGAAAATCGTTTATACAATAAGTATTTTTTTTTCGATATTTTAGGTGCTGCTTTTGTCACCAGCGTGAACTGCTGTCTCCACAGTTATGATTGCTGTGGAGACAGCAGTTCACTATAATAAGTTCATTATAATAATTATAATATAATAATTATAATTTTTCGGTGACTTCGATAATAAAATAGGAAGAAAAAACTAGAAGTTTGGCAGTAATCCTTACTTAAACTTATTTCCTTCAATTGACAAATTTTAGTTAAATTTTGGTTCCATGACGCTTTTAATTACGTTCAATAATGAATACATATGTATGTAAATGTATACCTGTGTTAAATAACTATGTACATGAAAACTTAAAATTGTCAAAAAACTGCATGTTTTTTAATAATAGTAGTTTTTTGTTATAATAGCATACATTTTCAGGCTTTAAATTACAAAACCAAAAAGGTTTTACGGTAGTTTGTCAATTAATTCATATTTTTTTTTTGTCTCTTAATTTCAATAAGTCTTGTAAAAAGAGGGTATTTTCAATGGCCAAAAAGTGGGCAAAACGGTGAGCTCATCTTAAACTTTGTTTCACTTTCTTTTATTTAAGATAAAAACTGCATCGAAAAGATATTTAATATATATTAATAATTTGAAAACAGGGTTTTGTAAAAAGTGTAACGTCCGCAACAGACAAAAACTAAGATTTTTGATTAACGAGAATACTTATCTCTATATTTGATGCTGGATTGATTTGATATATTTCACTCAATTTTATGTATTTGGATATTTTTTTGTTATTATGGAAAATTTGCTTATGTACTAGTATATGCAAATGCACGTTAAACTGAAATCGAGTTTCATTCTTTGTAACTGCCGCAACGGAACTTTTAAAAAGCTTAATTTTTTGTTTAAAAACAATAAAGCTTTAATATTAAACTAGGTTTAAAAGTAATCTCAATGCAATGCATTTTCCAGAAAATTTCAATAAAAAAGGGTCCAATCTGAACGCGAGCTGTATCAGTTTAGACATGAAAATGTTACTCACCGTACAGTCGTATTTCTGGTAGGTAGCCTCCATGCACATGGAGTTAACCGTCGTAATGGAGACATTCTCGCAGGGAGCCATATCGCCGATTTTGAGCTGGACGCGTTGCAGATGATCGCGTTGTCGGGACCAGCCGAGCGTGTTGCAGTTTGTCCAGATTTGTTCAGGGGCACTGGGTGCCTTGGTGGCTTTGGCTGCCTGCGATGACGACGATAAGAACGCCGAGGAGGAGGCGGGGGAGGAGGAACCACCACCACCATAGTAATTGACCTGCGGCGCTTTGTCGGGCAAGGGGTACGAATTTAATTGGGATTGTTGTTGATGCGTCGCCTCGGGTACCTGCTGCAGTGCCTCGGCGTGCGGCATTTGGGAGGCAGCTGACTCGGCCAGCAGGTAATCATAGGCAGCGGTCTCCTCCGGTTCCTCGGCACTTGTGCCGCTGCCACCCGAGCCCTCCGGCTGCTCCTGCTGCGAGGGTATGAGGAAGAACTGTTGCGTCTCCTGCGCCAGACGGCGCTGAGCATGCGAGCTGGAGGAGGAGGTGGCAGGTAGAGCCTCCAGACGTTCCGCCACAGGCACATAGGCGCGACGTTGCATGGGCGGTTGCTGTTGCTGGCGCTGCAGTGCATCCGGCAGGCAAATGGGACGCACATGATCCGAGTAGCTAACGGGCGTCTCCAGGCGCACTAGCGCTGCCGTCGAGCCTTCGACAGGGCTTTTGATCATGCCAATAATGCGGCGTCGTTGTGTCCATGGCGCCTTCGCCGACAGACGCACTGCACCCACGATGGCCATCCAAGTGGCCCTGGGCTGACCCTGAAAACAGCCCTCCGTGGTCAGCACCCAATCCGGCGATATCAACGTACCATCGCACACATGTATATCCTCGCGGAACAGCGCCACCAGCCAGGGCCAATCCCCTGGAGCGGACATCTTGGGCAGCGACAGATGCTGCTTGGCATTTGGCAGCGCCGATTGCACCCCGCACCGCAGATCTCCGCAGCCCACATAGAGCACCTGCCGCTTTGGGCAGTGCGTGCGGATGAAACTGATCTCCGGAGCATGTGGATCCAACACACGCACATAATCCGACAGCAGCTCCGTATCATTTTGCACATCAAAGATTTCCACAGATCTGAGCGATTCAAACGGAAACGGAAACGGATTGAGCATTGCAGTTAAATTGGTTGAAAGCGGATGCACTTACTCATAGCCAAGGGATTTGCACAACGATTCAGAGACTGTCTGACGCACCACCAGCTTGGCATCGCCTTCCAGGCCTTCGGCACAGAGCTTGCCCACGACGCCCTTCTCGGAGAAGACCGCATAGCCGGCGGCATGGAAACGCGGCAAATATGGAACCATTGGCTCCGGCTGCAGCAGATCCGTGGCCAAGGGAGCAATTGATACTGGATCAGGATCAAGATCAGGATCAGGGGAATGCAATGAATGAATGATTAATGAATCAATGGACTTGTTTTTGAGTGCTGTCTGTCTACTCACAGCAATCCTTCTCGTCGGCGCCATCCGGGCAATCGGCCTTGCCATCGCAGCGCGCCTTGCGCGGCACACAGGCGCGTCCACGGCCGCAGTAGAGGGCATTGGGAGCACAGAAGGCACAGCTGCGCTCATCGGACAGATCGGGGCAATCGGCATAGCCATCGCAGAGTCGCGGACTCTGCACATTGCTCTGCATGTCGCCGACACAGTGAGGCTTCTGCTGACACGACTGTGTGCCCGTGGACTCCGGAAAGCGTTCGCAGTCAAAGTGCTGGCGGAAGCGGGCGGGCAATCGTCCGCCACAGCCGGCCATAAAGGCTTCACAGTACTCCCGACAGATGGCACCCGGCGTGGGCTCCTCGCTGATGCCGTGCGTCTCACAGGGCGGCTGGAGCAGGCGGCAGATAAAGTCGTAGGCTTCCCGGAAGCATTCGCCGTCAACCAGTTCGCGGAAGACAATGACATCTTCGGTCACCTGGTCGTAGTTGGCATGTCCCAGCAGATTTGGATAGGTGGTCACATTGTAGCCCACATTGCGGCAGTAGCTCAGCTGCAAGGATTCACAGCGACGGGGCAATGGACGCTGTGTGGTGCTCGCCGGCTCCGTCGTCTCATCATTGCCGCCCAACGGGGAGCTGGACATGATGGGCTCTTCAATCAAGCCGGTGGTCTCCTTAATGCTCACACTGGACACGTCCACCGTCATGTTGCCAAAATGACGGCTCTGTGCATCGTTCAGCTCCTCGTGGAACAGCGCCAGAAGCTCTCCGCTGCTGACCAAGCCCGCGTATGGATCAAATATCATGTTAAAGTGCACGACAATGTTGTTGTTGTCCTCGCTGCTGTAAGGATTAAATGTCAGGGAATCCCCTCGATAAAGGCGAATCTCAGGTGCTGCTTACCCGTCAAGAGCCAAGATCTCGCTGCCCTCGTACGCGTCCCGCAGATCGGAGCGACGCAGTGTGAGATTGATGCGCTCCCTGAAGTCGCGGGCCTTGTGCTGGAATCGCAGCGAATTTTGATTCGCCAGTTCCATGCTCCACCTGTCGTTAAGCACCATGAACTTGCCGCGGAACACACGATCCGGCAACGGTTCGGGTCGAAAGTATGTATCTAAAATTGAACAATTTCAAAGGTCACTTTCATCAAGGAGAACGACAGTTTACGATAGTGACGCAGAATATAATATTTGCTAGACGGATCGTGCCGAGTTATACTATACACTGATTGGTCTGATTGATCTAAGACTCTTGATAACTCGTCTGGTTTATGAAATATGATGGCGGATTTAATAAAAGAGCAAGCTAAATTTAAAGAATAGCAGTGAATGGGGCCGTTAAGACTTTTAAGTCATTGCCTAAACCACAATTGTTCTATTCCAAAATAATCAGAAGATATACGTATTAGTTGAAAATGTAGTTGGTTTGCTTCTTTATACCACACTTTCTTCCTAACATAACCCTTAAGATGTTTGTTCTAAGACTTTAAAAAAAAAAACGCTAGTTTTGCGATGTATAGCGCTTTTTTATATCTTTAAGTCGGGTATATCGACAGGCTTATCTTTCTATATTTAATCTTCATTACTAAATATAGGTCAACAATGCTGTTCAGCTAAAATAACTATTGAAAACTTGTACTCTCCTTGGTTTTTGGGACATCTTGTAGTAAATTGAATATCCATCGACTCAAAATATATTATTCGTCATTTTGGAACATGGATATGGGCGTTTCCAGAAAAAGGTCCAACTCGCCCAAAAACGTAAAATTGATCAAAAACCCACAAATTGTGAAATTTGCTTCCAAAGAAGTTTTCAAGCTATTTATTTAAGCAATATACACTATAATTCACTTTTCTTATATTTTTGCCTTCTTTAACGATTACATTAAGTAAGATTGTAACTTCAACCATTTTAATATTGTACATAGCAATATATAGAATGTTTAATTTAAAATGACAGTAGCATGTCAAAAAAACTACATTATTTTTTAATGGTTTAAGAGTATTTTCTTGCAAATTGCTATCTACATTTCGCAGACTTTCGCATTTGTCAAGATGAAGTCAAACATGACATCCATTTGTCGTCGCGTTCGCTATGCATTGTTTTCTATTAATAATTTGAAAACGACAAGTCTTCACGGCTTGTCTTTTACAATAAAAATAGTGTTGATTAAATGCATTAACCCATTTTAGGTTAATGGGTATTTAAATAACCAAAGAAATGTTAAAACTTTAAAAATTCTAGTACGAAGCATGTGAGAGATATCGAGACAAAATTTATTTCATAGTTAAGAGAAATAACAAAAATATAAGTTTAGTTATCCTTGGCATACCTCAAGTTTTTTACAGATGAATATCTAGGTTTTTTTCTGCCTAGAAAATGTTGACAAAAAAAGCTGAACACTTTATGGCAATCGGAGAAATAAAATATCAAGATAATTTTTTTTGTTTCTTTCAACTTATATGGCCGATCTATAGGCAGCCTTTAATGGGTTAAACATGTGAAAAAACATTTTTGAAAATGTCAACATTAGCCATTTTTCATTTAATTTTCCACGGAAATACTCTTATGCGTTCGTCACTAGACTTTTACCTGGTGTTAAGGGTTTTATTTTTTATTTATTTTAATGAGTACTTACAGCCCACATAGACAAAGGCGCCGGCTACCAGCAGGGCGATAAGGAAACCGGCTATCACAGCGCACCCACATTTCTGGCTGTCCCCCAACTTGCGTCGGGTGAAGCGTATGTCCGAGTCGGTGGATAGCACGGATTCGGATTTGCGACGCAGCCCATGATGTGCATGGTTATGACTGTGACTGTGCATGTGCAGGTGGTGCTGTTGTGGTTGTGGTTGTTGTTGCTGCTGTGATTGTGATTGTGGCTGATGGTGGTGTTGTTCCCGATGCTGTACCAAATCCGCGCCAGCAATAACTGTGGAAGTCGCCACGCCTCCGCTGCCGCCTCCGCCATTGGTATGTGTGTGATGGGGCTTGTGGTGTCGCGTGCAGCGTGTATTGTGGAAAACCTTGGGTGGCTGCGACACTGTTGACGCCGAAAGTGCCCCATTGCCATTTGGATTGCTTTGAACAAGACCCTGTACAAAAAAAAAAAACAACGAAAAACGAAAAAAGAAAACAAGTTCATAATTAGTGACAAAGCTGAAACGGATTTTTATGGCCACAGGCCGCTGGTCATTGACCACAAAAGCGCCTTAAAATTAGACGCTTTGATTTTGCGCCAAATCATGCCGTTAAATCAGCCATCGAAACGAAACTTTAGCTCCAACACGCTAAAGTGCCTTGGTAATGCACTTGAAAATGTTTTTAATTTGTATCTTTTTTTGTGGTGCTCTTGCTTGCTGTTGTTGTTGTTGTTGTTGCTGCTGCTGAGTGTGCATGCAAATGCAACAGAGTTTGCATGCAACATGATGACCACAATTTAAAACCAAGGAAGAGGCTTATAATTGCATTTTACTCTGATTTAATTACGGAACCAAATTGGTTGTTTAAATTTCATATTTATGTATATATTTTAATATACTTTTATAAACGATCTGGCAGCGCTAAGCAAATCTGCAGTATTCAAATGTTAAGGTTGCCGGCCAGAGGGAGCTTTAATGCAAGATGACGAAGGCAGCAAGAAGCGAATTAAATATCATTTATTTGTGCATTTATTACGATAAGAAATTGTCTGCTTAAATATTATTTTAAAGTTTGTTTGTACACCATAAAGCTGGCTTCACACGAGCCCTGTTTCACCGACACTTTTCGTCAAAAAGCTGTCCTTGTCGTGTAATCACACAAAATTTCAAAGCTTCGATGAACAGCTGACGCTGAAAAGCTAAAGCGATGAGCGACGGTCAGCGACACGGACAGCTTTTTGACGAAGTGTCGGTGAAAAAGAGATCGTGTGAAGCCAGCTTAAGCGATAACAAAAGAAACCATCTGGCAGCTCTAGAGCATTGAGAACATTGACATTAAAGGATCAACAGGCTGGCAGCATTTAAGCTTAAATGTTAAGTTGGCTGCGCCACAATTGACTCACAATGTTAAGTAACGGACAAAATGGAAATTCATGCGGTCGGTTTAATGTTGCAATTACGAAAGCCACAAACACAAAGAACATACATACATATGCACATAAACACACTTTAGAAAATTAATTAAAGCGCAAGTAAGGCGAACTGGAAGAGCAATTGCCAAGACGGGAGGGCCGTTGGCGGTAAACAGGTCGCGTCGCGGCCTACTTTTCTCTTCGTGATGCTGCCGCCACCGCTTGATGTTGCAAAGAGTCAACGTAAGTATGTGCTTCTATATATGTGTATATACATACATAGGTATGCACATATAACAATAATAAAATAAATGAGCAGCAAAAAAGCGCAAAATGTAATTAAACATTGCGAGTAAAGAGAGCGCGCGCGAGCGCGTAAATGGTTTCCTCATTTCATAATCAACATGTGCGTTTATTGACCATGTCGCAGATCAGCAGTAGAAAACGTACATGTGTATGTGTGTAGATGTGTCAGTTTTGGGTTAAATTATTAACTCCATTTGCATTTGGATATTGCAGCACTTCACTCACTCATGCCGAGCTTTTGAGTGTTGTCTTTCGAGTGTCCGTCCGTCTGGCCGGGAGAGTCAGTCGGGCAAAAGTCACTCGGCCGCATAACGGAGCACAGAGAGTACGCACGTGCAACAATTTCTTTTCGTTTCGTTTAGTTTATTTTTTTTTTTGTATTACCTCATCTACACGCACATTTCCTTCTTTCATCTTTTCTTTTAATAATTGCATATTATTGCACAAACAAATGCGTATATTTTATTACGTTCAACTCATTATTTACCTTCCAATTGGTTTTGCCTCCATTTGTTTGCATGTCTTTGCTTTTGTCTTTGCTGCTATTGCGATTGCTACAGTTGTTATTGTTGTTCTTTTTGTCAACTGTTGCTGCTGCTGCTGCCGCTGTTGTTGTTGTTGTGGTACCTGATGTTACTGTTGTTGCTGTCGAATTGCCGCCGCCAGTATTTTTATCCGCATCGCGAGTTGATTTTTTTACCTAAAAAATAATTACAGAAATATTGTAAGAATCCAGGGAGAAAATGAAAGAAACTAAAAAAAACATATTGCATTTTAGCCTAATATATTTTTTATTAATGGAGATCAAGAAATCAACTTTTTAATTTATATACAGTCGAACTTCCCTAACTCGAATCACCATTATCCAAAGAAGAGGTTCGAGTTATGGAGATATTTTTATTTATTAATTTGACTGCCACTCATTTAGCTTAAGTTAGAGAGAAACTTAAATTATTTTAAAATAAAATTTTTGACTCTCGACACATTTCGATAAATTTTGCATACTTAATAAATATTACTTTCATGTGTAAAAAAATACCTTATTTCACCTGTAGCTGTTTACCCAGTGTTCTTAAATAACTGTGAAGGTATGCATAACTTTTCAACGATATATAGATCATATGTATATCAGCGAAAAAAGTTTCTAGATTTTTGATCGGAAATAGAGATGGACACGGGCCTGTTCGGGCTTCGTGTCCCACGGGCTTCGTGCATGAAAATCGGAAACGGACTTTTTTTCGTACGGACGCGGGCCCATGAAGCAATAACATAAGGGGGTCTTATCGACTGTCGAATCGTTCGGTTTCTAGTCCCTTCACGATCAGTGCGGTGCTCTCTATCCCTTTCCCGTGCACTGATTATCAGCATGGTCAAGGGACTGATTTTGCCGACGGGACCTCCTTATATTATTGCTTCATGCCCGGGCCTGAGTAAAAAGCCCGAAGCCCGGTAGGCCTGAAAAGTGAGGATTTATCACATACCTTTCAAATCGCTTGATAATAAAGTTTCTGTAATGAGACACTTATGAGAAGAGAAAAAGTATAAGACGTAGCTTGCAGAAAAGGCTCAAAAATATAATTTTTATTTGAAGAAAAATAAAGAAATAATTAAATTAAAAAAATATTTTTTTTATAGTAATATCGGGCCGGGCCGGGCCTCAAAGATTTATTTCGGGCGCGTGTCGGGCCGGACCTTAAAATTTTTAAAATTACTTTTGGTCAACTGCTCTTAGTTGACTTAAAATAATTAAGCAAAACAAACAAATAATTTTGAGTTTAGTTTTTAAATTATTCCTCTAAAAATCATATTAACAAAAATAGGGATTAGTGGACTAGAGTTTTACGCCGATTGTGTTAGCTTCGGCGGCGGCTAAGCCGTCGAATTTGTCGGCGGCGGCGGCGTATGGAGTTAAAAAAACAAAATTTTTCTTTCTAAATTTAAAAAAAATAGCTCTTTAAATTTTGTCTAAGTATTTAATAAAAAAAAAAAGATTTAAAATCAACACAGTCATCTTTCATAGACATTTTTTTGTACTTATAAATCAATTGTAAGTGTTTTCATTTCTTCTTCCTTAAATTATTAGATAAAGCAATGATTTAAAAAAAAATAACAGTAATTTTGTATCAACAATATTGCCACTTCATACGAAATATGAAAAAAAAATTTTTTTTGTTTTTTAAGTTGTATTAAATGTAAGGACGCCGTACGCCGCCGCCGCCGCGCCGATATTTTCGTGGTTCGGCGGCGGCGCGTCAGAAACCCAAAAAATCGGCGGCGGCGGCGGCGCACAGTGGGGCCTTTGCTGATTTTACTTTGCAAAAATCGTAACTTTTGAACCAAATGAGATAATCGAATAATTTTAATGGCATATGATAGATAACTTTTCAACCTATGAAATTATCATTTAAAAAAGGTGCCACGCCCTCTAAATACTTACTTAGGGGCTATCAAAGTTGAAATTTGTGAAATATGTGAAAAAAATAAATTGTATGGCACCTAAAAATAAATATTTTTTAAAATTTTTGATTTTTTTTGTTTTATTTTTAAGGTTTTTATATTTAAAAATTATTTTCAAAAAATTTCAAAACAATTTTTTTTTTTCAAAAAATTTTTTTTTGTTTTTCGGTGTGAATTATCAGAATTTCATATGTCGACCTAATTCCTATGACATCTATATGATATAGTAGTCCGATTTCAACCAATCTGACTTATTATGAAGCTGCGGTAGTCTTCTACATTCAGACCAAATTTGGTTCAAATCGGACCACTATATTATATAGCTGCCATAGCAACAATCGGTCGAACTTTGAAATTGCGTGGGTGTTTTTATTGTGAGGTTGAATTAGTTTTTTTTTATTTAACCTTCTTAGGCGGCTCCGGGCGGGTCTGAAACCATATATAGCTATAAAGAGAAATCAATTGTGAAGCGTTTTTTAGCTATGGGAACCCAATGCATTTTAATTGATGAGAGTTTTCGTCTACCAAAGTTCAAAAATAGTCAAAATCTAGTGTTCTTTAAATTTGAATGGGTCAACCTTAAAAGGTTGTACTATCCACAATTTTTACTTGATCTAAAAATCCTGTTTGGATTCTTAATCATTGAAGAATTCTCTATCGAATCCGTATATTACTTTTTCCGAACGCTTACCCAAAAAAAAATATTTTTGTCAAGTTGTTCGGCCGGCGGTCCTGCAAAACACTAGATTTTGACTATTTTTGAACTTTGGTAGACGAAAACTCTCATGGATCGAAATGGATAGCAGAACACTAACTTAAAAACGTTTCGGTATTCATTTCTCTAAGTAAATATATATGGTTATATACCCGGCTGGATCCAATCTTTTACGTAAAATCTAAAAAGCTAATTCAACCTCACAATGAAAACACGCGGCATAATTACATAGTTCGACCGATTGTTGCTATGGCAGCTATAAGAAATAGTGGTCCGATTTGAACCAAACTAGGTCTGGATATATAAGACTACCCCAGATTCATAATATGTCAATTTAGTTGAAATCGGACTAGTGTATCATATAAATGCAATACGAATTAGGTCGATATATGCAATTCTGATAATTTACACCGAAAAATACAAAATCATTTTTTCAACAAAATCTTAAAAAAAAATTTTTTTTTTAACTTTTTGAAAGTAATTTTTAAATATAAAAACACTTAAAATAAAACAAAAAAATTCAAAAATTTTAAAAAATATTTATTTTTAGGTGCCATAAAATTTATTTTTTTTCACAAATTTCACAATTTTCAACTTTGATAGCCCCTCATTAGGTATGTCGGGGGCGTGGCACTTTTTTTTAAGTGCTGATTTCATAGGTTGAAGAGTTATCTATCATATGCCATTAAAATTATTTGATTATCTCATTTGGTTCAAAAGTTACGATTTTTGCAACGTAAAATCAGCAAAGGCCCCACTGTGCGGCGTGGCGCGGCGGCGTAAATGTCTATAGTGGACGAATCATATAAAAAAGATGAATAAACTATTTAAATTTTTACAGATACGGTAATTGGCACAACATGCGCTGAACAGGTGCTAATTGTGGCGTGGTCACAAAATTTAGCACGGCAGCTGAGCAACCAACCGGGAGGGGAAGGGCGTGACTCAAAGCTCAAATAACTGCTCCAGTTTAGTTTTCGTTTACCAAATAAAGTTGGAAAACAAAAAGCCACAAAAAAAAAAAAACGACGACAACAATAACAACAATAATAATAAAAAAAAGCAGCAGCAATGACGGACCATAAATGAAGCCAATGTCAAGCGATCAGCGCCCCAAGCCGAAGTCGACGTCAGCGTCAAAAGAAAGTTGCGCCAGCGTTTCCCTTGCTCATCTTTATATTTACATACATAAACACACACACACACACACACACCTGCGCATATGTACATACATAATTTTTGGCGACGTTGGCGTCGCTGCCGCTGCTGATATAAACTTTAATTTTCGATTCAGCAACTTTTACTTTGCCTTGTTATGTACATATGTTGCTATCAACATTTTGCATCAACAATGCTGGGGCGACAACAAATACAACTACACGCAACCTATGCCACGTTTCGTTTTCGCTTTTCTTTCACATGACTAATTAGGAAAATTCATTAAAATCCATCTCCACACAGACACTGACACACACATACACACACACACACGTCGCAGCGGCTTGTAAACATGTTTGGGCGCAACATGTTGCCAACAACAAACACACCGTGGAGACTTTAGCCCAACTTGTTAGCAGAAATGAAAAATGAATAGTCAAACTAATTGATAAAATTGCTAAAAAAAAAAAAAAATTTAAGAAAATGTAAGAAAAAACCAAAATTTTCATTTTTAAATTCCTTTACAGTGTGTTTAATATGCGTGCATCTGTATCTTAATCTGTCATACGTGGGAAAAAATTTGATGCCGCCCACTGTGCAATGCTGCATTGTTGCCGTAACGTGTTTGGGGGACAACAACAACAACATAAACAAAACACTTTCATTTTGCTGGCGACGTTGCCGCGTGTTTTTTTTTTTTTTTTGATTTGCCTTGGCTTTGAAATTTTGACTGCAATTGGCACAAAAAATTCGCTTTCGCTGCGGTAGCAACACAAACAACAAAACGGACAAATACAACAACAACAGCAACAAAAATGTGCTGCAAAAGGCAAAGAAACAATTCAAAATGCGCTTCTTCCAATGACACTTGTCAATGGCAAAACGAGTTCGTGGCCTAAGTCTTTTGAACTCTGTCGCGCACACTGCACTTTCACAGTTATACAGTTATACCTCCTTGCCCTCACCTCCTGCTGCTTACGCTGACGTCGCTGCCAGCTGCCTGACCTCTATACCACAAACGAAAGTTGCAATTGCATTGGGGAAAACTCATAGGCCACAATTTTCAAATATTTCCAACCGTTGCTACAATGAAACTTTTGAATGCTCTTAAAGAAAATTTTCCAGGAAAGAAAGAACTAAATCTTTTATATTTCTTTTATTCATTTAAATATAATCCTTTAATATTCTTGGATTTGAATTTTCTCATAAATAATAATAAAGTTTCCATATATTATAGAGATATTTGGTCCTGTACAAATTTTATGTAGTAAACCCTTCTTAAAGGTCAAAAAAATTTAATTATGGAACAGAATTCTATTATAATATTTTGTACTACCACTAATTACTACTACTAATCCCTATTGATCTAATTGGATTTTTTTTGGGTTTTTCCTAAACTAAGCAACAAATATTAGATCATTTAATATATTTTTTAACACTCCCCCGAATTTTTACACTCTGGCTTTTTAATTTCTTTTTTTGTTTTAAATTAAATTACAACTTATTTGATTACTTTGAGATATGGGCATTTCCAGAAAAAGATCCACCTCGCGCAAAAACGTAAAATTGATCAAAAACTCACATCTTGTGAAATTTTCTTCCAAAAATGGATTCAAGCTATTTATTTAGAAGAAATTCAATACGCTGAACATATAGATTCTGCATAGGAATAAATTCCCTTTTCTTATATTATTGCCCACTCTAACGATTACACTAAGTAAGATAGTAAGATTGTAACATGAACCATTTTAATATATAGAAATATATTGAATGTTTAATTTAAAGCAAGTTTTACAAACTGTTTTCGATGCATCAAATAAAATTTAATGAACAAATTGTTGGATCAAACTAGGTGGAAATCTTGTCACGTTCGCAATGTCGCGTTACAAATTACTAATAAAACTTGTTAAATAAATAAAATGATAGTAGCATGTCAAAAATATTTCTAAAATGGAAAACTACTTTATTTTGTTATGGTTTAAGAGTATTTTCTTCCAAATTACTCGCCGCATTTCGCAGACTTTCGCATTTGTCAAGATGAAGTCAAACATGACACCCATTTTTCGTCGCGTTCGCTATGCATTGTTTTCTATTAATAATTTGAAAACGACAAGTCTTCACGGCTTGTCTTTTACAATAAAAATAGTGTTGATAAAATGCATTAAGCTCGTGAGAAAACATTTTTGAAAAACATTTTTTTTCATTTAAAGACGTACAAATGTCGCGTTCTCGATCCTGGAAATACCCATGTATAAATATAAATTTTTGATCATGGATACGTGTAAGAATTTTTCTAAACAATTCTGTAATTATTATTTATAGAGACCGTTTGTTATTTATGTACATATAAAAAAAAATATGTTTGATAGCTAAAAATTACAAATAACTGAATCGAAGGATCAAAGATATTAAGCTTTTAGACATAAAAGATCTGTTGATCTTAGCAAAGTTTAATAAAATGAATCAAGATTTTGTATAAATCACTTTGTAAGGGTATCAATCGGAAACTGTTAGAAGCGTCAACAGCAGCCACGTGCGGCCCCTCAGCGGCAGCTGTGACTTGGAGATTGGAGACTCGGGACTGCGACAGTGACAGTGACAGCTTTTCACTAATTTCCCTTTAAGCAAACAGCTGCCGGCGACGGCGAGTCGCGTCGCTTGGAGCAGCAGCTGCCATTCAATCGTGACGAATTAATAACGGCCACAAAATGTTGCGAGCAACAAGCAACAAAGCAACAGGCAACGGCGACCCCAACGGCGAAAGCTTTAAGAAACATTGCAATGGGGCAGCCTTCGCTGCTGCTGCTGCTGCTGCTGCTGCACCTCAAGACGGTTACGCCCCCATGACGTGCGTTGCGACCAAAAGTGACGCCTGACGCTAGATGGCGCCTTTGCAATGTTGTGTTTTACCAGTCAAAAGCAACGTGACTGAGGCATCAACAAAAACAAAAACTGTTTTTTTTTTTTTTGGTTTTTGTTTCTGATGTGTGTTTTGGGTGTGTTTAGAGCAGAAACTAGCGAGTTGAGTCATGCCAAGCAAAAGCTAAATGGGCCTGGCCAAGTTACACCTACTTGCATACATACACACACATACATGTATTAACATGCGTGTGTGTAAGTACACTGGTCCACTAATGTCCTCATACACCTTAACTTTGTCAATTTTGCGTATAATAAAAAAGTTTTATATTAATCTTCGATTCATTTAAATTTCGTTCGAATCATACAAACATTTCTTTAACCCATAAAGTACCCATGGGAAATTTTAAATTTTTGTAAAAGTCTATTTTTCAACTTTATTCCGCGGTCTCAAACATGGAATATACTGATGCAAAAAGTTCTAAGAGTGACTGCAAAAATTGTTCAAAAATCTGTTCGCTAGTATTTTTTATATTTTTTGAAAATTGCTATTTTACCCCTTTTTCCTCTCTTTCATAAAAAAAGTGGCTTTTTATCAATATTCAAACAATTATAAAAAATACTAGCAAATTTGACAAAGTTATGGTGTATGAAGACTTTAGTGACACACTGTATGGAAATAATATTGCAAATCAAAATGCAGCACAACATGCTGCTCATCTATAAATCTACATCTGTACATATAAGCACCGAGTTTTGGCCTCGTCTGCTTGTGCGCCTTTTAACTTGGCTCGTTGATTGTCGTCGCTTTTGTTTTGCATTCAAATGAAGTAGAAAGTTCTGCGCACAATAGCAACAACACAATCCGCAAGCAAAAGGTGAACAATCGGCATGGAGTTTAAAAATTATTCCAATACGAATACAATTAATTGAAATGCCGCCGGGCGCTTTCTTGGCATTCATGTGTTTCCCTTTCTCCCTCACTGGTCCCTCTCCCAGTCAAATCGGATGGAATGTCTTTTGTCTCACCATGTAAATTGTTTATTCAGAATGTGACTGAAAACGCTGGGAATAATTGGATTTGTAGGTATATACTCATTGGTATGGACAACGAGTGTCTAAAATATCGCTTAAGCAACTTGTCTTTTCAAATAAATATGTATAGAGGTCATAGAATTTTTGTGTAAGCTTAAATTCCACTAACTGATTAAATAAGTATACATCCTTACAGATAAACACCATACCAATGCTGCAAAACATCGATAAGTCATTGGTTTTGAATTTGTTACTCAATATACATATGTACATAGATACAATTTATCGATAGTGTCGGCTTCAGAGCTTTTGAACATACACATACATAAATGCAAATTAATATGTAGATACAAACATATGTATATCACATTTGGGGTCATACCAAGGACGCCTCAAATTTGTTTTAATTGCCTTATAACATACAATACATACATATGTATGTCAATATTAATTTCCGCTGCCAAATTTGCATCGTTTATCTACTAAAATTTCATTAGTTTTTGCAACTACATTTGCACAAACAATTTGGCTGCAGCAGGAAAAGCTTTTAAAAAGAGAATTGAAGTCACAATAAATAAGCCACTACGCCAACGCAATGCGTCGCACAGTGGGGCCTTTGCTGATTTTACGTTGCAAAAATCGTAACTTTTGAACCAAATGAGATAATCAAATAATTTTAATAGCATATGATAGATAACTCTTCAACCTATGAAATTAGCACTTAAAAAAAGTGCCACGCCCCCGACATACTTAATGAGGGGCTATCAAATTTGAAAATTGTGAAATTTGTGAAAAAAAATAAATTTTATGGCACCTAAAAATAAATATTTTTTAAAATTTTTGAATTTTTTTGTTTTATTTTAAGTGTTTTTATATTTAAAAATTACTTTCAAAAAGTTAAAAAAAAAAAATTTTTTTAAGATTTTGTTGAAAAAATTATTTTGTATTTTTCGGTGTAAATTATCAGAATTGCATATATCGACCTAATTCCTATTGCATTTATATGATACACTAGTCTGATTTCAACTAAATTGACATATTATGAATCTGGGGTAGTCTTATATATCCAGACCTAATTTGGTTCAAATCGGACCACTATTTCTTATAGCTGCCATAGCAACAATCGGTCGAAATATGTAATTATGCCGCGTGTTTTCATTGTGAGGTTGAATTAGTTTTTTAGATTTTACGTAAAAGATTGGATCCAGCCGGGTATATAACCATATATATTTACTTAGAGAAATGAATACCGAAACGTTTTTAAGTTAGTGTTCTGCTATCCATTTCGATCCATGAGAGTTTTCGTCTACCAAAGTTCAAAAATAGTCAAAATCTAGTGTTTTGCAGGACCGCCGGCCGAACAACTTGGCAAAAATATTTTTTTTTGGGTAAGCGTTCGGAAAAAGTAATATACGGATTCGATGGAGAATTCTTTAACGATTAAGAATCCAGAAAGGAATTTTACATCAAGTAAAAATTGTGGGTAGTACAACCTTTCAAGGTTGACCAATTTAAATTTAAAAATCACTAGGTTTGGAATATTTTTGAACTTTGGTAGACGGAAACTCTCATGGATCCAAATGGATCGCAGAACACTAACTTAAAAACGCCTCAGTATTCATTTCTCTAAATAAATATATATGGTTATATACCCGGCTGGATCCAATCTTTTACGTTAAATCAAAAAAACTAATTCAACCTCACAATAAAAACACGCGGCATAATTGCATAGTTCGAACGATTGTTGCTATGGCAGCTATATAATATAGTGGTCCGATTTGAACCAAATTTGGTCTGGATGTAGAAGACTACCGCAGCTTCATAATATGTCAGATTGGTTGAAATCGGACTACTATATCATATAGATGTCATAGGAATTAGGTCGACATATGAAATTCTGATAATTCACACCGAAAAACAAAAAAAAAATTTTTGAAAAAAAAAAATTGTTTTGAAATTTTTTGAAAATAATTTTTAAATATAAAAACCTTAAAAATAAAACAAAAAAAATCAAAAATTTTAAAAAATATTTATTTTTAGGTGCCATAAAATTTATTTTTTTCACAAATTTCACAAATTTCAACTTTGATAGCCCCTAATTAAGTATGTAGGGGGCGTGGCACCTTTTTTAAAAGCTAATTTCATAGGTTGAAGAGTTATCTATCATATGCCATTAAAATTATTTGATTATCTCATTTGGTTCAAAAGTTACGATTTTTGCAAAGTAAAATCAGCAAAGGCCCCACTGTGCGTCGCTGCTGACGTCGGCGCTGGCGCAGTTCAAGGCTAAACGAATTGCAAGCGGCGCGGCTGCGCGTTAAGCTTTCAGTGCAGCAGCGAACCGAAAAGAAGTAAAACAAACAAGAAAGAAAAAAGGAAAAAGCAATTTGGCAAAAGGGCGGCCAAAAATAAAATAATATTAATAAAGCACTGTGAATTGGAAAGTAAAGGGCGCTAAGACACACACGTATGTACGTATGTACATATCTTATAAAAAAAACCTCTTTACGAGGTAAAAGTCTAGTGACGAAAACAGTTATATGCCCCAAAATTTCTGATATCCAATTTTGTGACGAATAATATTAAGTTTGACATAAAAATTATTTTAAAAAAAATTTTGGCACTCGGCACATTGCGCCAAAATGTCTCAATTCTTCATACCAAATAAAACTCAATGTTTTGCGCAGTGCCGAATGCAAAAATTTTTTTTAAAATAATTTTTATGTCAAACTTAATATTATTCGTCACAAAATTGGATATCAGAAATTTTGGGGCATATAACTGTTTTCGTCACTAGACTTTTACCTCGTAAAGAGGTTTTTTTTATAAGATATCAGAAATTTTTGAACAAGATATCAGAAATTTTGTAATTTCATTCTATCAACTTTGTTTATTTTTTGTACAAGCTAAAACAAACAGTCTGCCAACACTGGTTCCCTTAAAACACACATGCCAAGCGCAAAAGCTAGTAGCACTCTCAAACTCTGGCTGCTATGACACTTTGCTGCTGCTGTCCTATTTCAATTCAAAGTAAAACGTATATATTCAGTTAATAGGTTATATCTTCCAAACCAATCAATATAAATTTATGAATGATATATCAAAAAACGCGAAATTTTACAAGCTCAAACATATTGCAAATTAAAAAAAATCGTAGGCAGCGTTTTCTCAAAAACCACCAAAATCTGGGACAAAATATCTTATTTCACCTGTTGATTTTTACCTATGCACTTTAGAAAAAAAGTTTGAAGGTTTGCCTAAAAGCCCTTCAAAACACCTTTCCAACGATACATAGATCACGTCTGTAGCTCATATCGTTTGGATGCTATAGGGGTTTTAACGGTTTTTAGCGATTTCCCGCTAAACTAGCTTTTTTTCGAAAAAGTCGTAGAACAAACGTTTCTAGATTTTTGATCGGGAACATGATGGAATAACATAAGGTGGTCTCGTCGGCTGCAGAATCGTTCGGTTTTTCTCCCTTAATTCTTCAGTGCGGTGCAATTCGGTGCTCTCTATCCCTTTCCCTCGCATTGATTATCAGATAGTCAAGGGACAGCTTTTTGCCGACGAGACCACCTTATGTTATTCCATCATGATCGGGAACAAGTCCTCATTCAAACTTTTAAGCTAAATTTACGATTTGATCCAAACAAACAGACAAACAGACAAACAGACAAACAAACAGACTGACTTTTCATCTCGTTTTGAAAGGGGCACCAAAAATTTCAAAATTAATTATCTTCTGAACCAGTGATCGGATTTTGATGATCAAGGTGTCATTCGACGCGTATTTTTGATTAGAATAGTAAAAAATTAAAAAAAAATCAAAAAGGCTCCAACGGCCCCATTAGCTCCAATAATTTAAATTTTTCCCCTCCCACTTACACCTGTTTATCTCACGAACCAGATGAGTTTCTAAAAGTCTTAGTAAGCACATTTGTAAGTTAAGTTAATACCTTGCGATCGGTATATAACTCGACCTGATCGGACAGTCATAGCAAATTTTCCATTCTTCCTGTGTATATATGCTAGTCGCCTTCGCACCCTTCGTGCTGCTTTCGTCACTAGCGCGGACTGCCGTCCGCAGTGATACATATTCACAATCGAAAGGAAATTCAATCTAAAAGAAATTCTCAAGCATTTGTTTGTCTGTACAATAAATCGCAGTTGTCGACAGAGCTTCGGCGTCTCTGCTTATAAAAGTCATAAAATGCTTGAAACAACAACAACAGCAATGATGTTGAACAAACGAGCAGAGCCAATGAATTGTGCTACTTTCTTTGCCAGCAGCCGCAGACGCTGCAGCCTCAGAGTCACAGCGCCGCGGCCGTCGCAGTTACTGCGCTGTCGACGTCTTTGTTGAAAGCTCAGATTCGCGCAGCATTGTTGTTGCTTTGTTGTCATTATTGTAGGCTGCTTGTCATTGTTGTTGTTGTGAGTCTACCTTTTGCTTCTAATTTATTTCAATGACATTTTCAAAATAAAATAAATGCAAGACTACAAAAAAAACAAAGACTCAAGCTGATGTTGCTGCCGCTTCGGCTGCTGTTATGCTGCGTGTTGTTCTCTCGTCAACAGGGCAGAGAAAGTTCATGCATCTATATTTTTGTTTGCATGCATGTATGAGTATACATACATATGTATGTATGTATATGTCTGGATGACGTTGCCATTAGCGATCGTTTAGCGGGCGGCGGTATCGATGCTGGTAGCCATAATGAAAGGTCACTCACGTTGCCACTCAACTTTTGCACTCAAAATACCAATTGCGCTCAAACAGAAAATCACAATAAAATAATAACGGAGCATGGCTTAGAAAAAACTAAAAAAGTAGACAACACTGACTATTATTTTTATTTTATTTTTTTCAAGTTTCTGCTGTTGCTTTTGTACTAAGTTGTTATTGTTGTTGCTGCTGCGCGGCTTTGTCTGTCGTGTGGCATTTTGCAAATGGCAACAACATTTTATTGTTGTTGTTGCTGCTGCTGAACCTGTTGCTACAGCACATGACTGCAAAATGTGAGTAGAAATCGCGTTGCTATGAAGACTGCAACAAATTATGCTATGGAAATAATCATATCCAAACACACATATGTACAAAACAGTGTCTAATAATTTCTTAGTGAGAAATCTGAACAACTCCCCCACTTGCAATATAAGGAATTGTTTCTCTCTGGCCAAATACGTCACAGCGATTTGAGTGCTAGTTGTTATCGATATCTTTTAGGGCCTATCTTTTCGAGGAGTGTTCGATAAAAATACCTTTTAATTTGTGTTGTCGATCTATTGAGCGGTTGCTGTCGATAGGTGTGGGGTGGTGGGATGGCGTCAGCTTAGCCGCTGGCTGGTTTTTCGGTGATTGTGCAAAAAAAAGAAGAAAAAAACCAACAGCAACAATAATGGCAAAACCAAGATAAGCATAGCTTAAAGTCGCCACAGACAAACCGACAACTGAAAGTTGTTGCATTTTTTTTTTCCTAAACCAAACGAGTTTGTTATTATTATTGTTGTTGTTGTTGTTGTCCCAGCAATCACTTTTGGCCGTGCGCGACTTTGGAGTCTAGACTAGCGCTATTGGAATGTTCATACTACACACATACATATGTACATACATACATACATGTGTGTATGTGAGCACTAATAGATATCGCAGCAGCTTAAATTACAGCGGACCATCAACAACTGCAACAATTGCTCAATAGTACACAACGAAATTATTACACGCCCTGCAATATCAACAGTAACAACAAACAACAATAACTGTCAAGCAACAACAGCATAAGACAGTAGGAAAGGCAAATTCGACTCGTAGCCTCCCTGTAATTAGTTTAGAAAAAAACACATTTTGAAAATAATAAATATGTACATATGGATAATTCTCTAATGTCGAATGCGACATTCGAACGCATTCAAAGTGAAATAAAACATGTGCCAAAAGATTGTTTTGTTGCGACAAAAGGGGAAGCTTATAGGTTTTAATTGGTGCTGAGGTTGATTTTGAAAAATTGTCAAGAAAAATTCAAAAATCCAACATACTTATTCGCACGCAACTCAAATAGTAGTAGTAGTGTTTTCGGCGATCAGCTCTAACACTGATTTCGGCAAACCGTGAACCAATATTTTGAAGCAATTAGTTTTTAAATGTTATGCATTTATTTATCTAAAAAATTATTTTTGTTTGATTTAAAAATATTGAGTAGCTTTTTTATTTTATTTAAATCACTGTCGCATGCGACATTTTGTTATACAATATATTTCTATTGTTTCTGTCTTTCTTTTTTTTTAATTATATGTATATCAGCGGTGGGCATGCACGGGCTCCGGGAGATGGCGACTGCTCCCAAGTTTTTACTCGCACATTGGGGTGATCAACAAAGTAGGTCAACTCTAATAGTGTTGATGTTGTTGTAGTTTTTGTTTTAGTGCTCCCGAATTCAGATTTCGTGCCCACCACTGTTTTATGTATATCGAAAACAGCTCGAAATACTTAGTTAAATTAAACTTTTAATATATTTCTGTCAATTAAAATGGTTTATGTTACAATCTTCCTGTCCTACTTAGTGTAATCGTTAATATACAAACGGTCCATTTTGAAAGTAAATTTTGAGATAAATGGGCAAAATTATAGAAAAATTAAATTTATTCCAATGTCGAATCTATAAGTTCATTCAATTGAATTTCTTCTAGAGTATATTGCTTAAATAAATAACTTGAGTACATTTTTGAAAGAAATTTTCACAAGATGAAGTTTTTGATCAAATTTACGGTTTTGGCCTCAGTTGACATTTCTGTGGAAATGTCCATATGTTTAAAACAAGTTACAAACAAGTTATGCTCTTTTCTCAACGAAGAAAACTCATATTTTTATTTTTAAATAATTTAACCTCATATATAAATTGTTTTTATATGCCTTGCTGAAAAATCATAATCAATCATTAAAATAAAAAATTATATAAATAACATAAAAGGGTTTATATTTTTGCAAAATAAAATAATTAAATTTATTTCTTGTTCAATTAAATTTCTCTATTAACAGTATAGTTTATTGAGTCAGACTTAATAAACCCTTTTTACTTTTTGGCTACAGGGTCTAAAAAATTTGGTCAGTGAAAACCTTGGTTTAGTTGTTACTCTCTGCATTGTTGTTGCCGTTGTCGTTAACGGCGACATATTTTGTCTTGGAAAAATTCTCACCGACAGCAAAACAAAAGCCAAAAGTCTTCAACATTTCATTTCACAAACATATGCATAATAAAAATGTATAAGAAGCAGCATTTTGCATTAAAACAGTTGCAAATTAAAATAACAACAGACAAAAGATAAAGACAACAACGCATTCGGCAAAACTTTTGATTTCTTTAGATATAAGACAGCAGCACGGCAATTATAACAAATAACAACAACAACAGCAATACCAACAACAATAAAAGAAGCGGCAAAAAATTTAACGGCCATGCGCCCAAAGCTGCTAACAACAACAACAAAATAACAAAGGCAACGCATAACAGAGCTGCCAGCAAAAATAAGTTACTAAGGCAAATTAGCTTATAACGGGGCGAACTTTCACTAGATTGTGGATGCTGCTGTTGCTGCGAATCTGTGCTGCCAACTTTGGACACGCAAAACGAGCTAAAAAGCTGTTTTAGCGGGAAGAAGATCGAAAAAAGCCATATTTTTTAAAACAATTTGAAAAATATAATTAAATTTTGTTGATGACTGTTTTTTATATTTCATTGACAACCCATTGTTTTTGCTGTTCCTGAAAACAACATTATTTTCTCTTATTTGTCAACTTGACAAATTTAAATATTCATTGCATTGCATACATTCTAAAAATAATTACTAATTTTGTTGAAATTTTCACAAATAAAGGGCGATATTGTGAGTCTGAAAGTCATTAAAATCTTTAGAGATTTTAAATAGACACCAATATTACGTAAGTGTAAAGATGTTTGAAAATACCGATCTATTGTAAAGTGTTACAAGTCCCAGAAGTATTTCTAAACTTGCGAGTGTAAATGTTTTTGTATATTATCATTTATCATGATTTATAAATATTAATTCTGAAAACTTAATTTTTATCTAAAGCGATGCTATTGATATAATTCCGCATTTAAACTTTTAAGAACGCCAGATTTGACGGTAAAAAAGCGGTTCTGGCAACAATGCTGCCCGTACTGACTGCCCATCAGCTTTTGTCTGCTTTCTGAGGGGTGTGACCGAGCAGTGAGCATTATAATTTCCATAATTTTATTTGCAGTAGCAACATCAAGTCGAAAGTACTCGACATACATATGTACAAATACATATGTACATACAATGGCAATGCCGTTAATTTAAAACAAATCTTATGTTATCGATAGGCACGTAAAAAGCTATCAGATTGCATAATCGAACAACAAATATGACAGATGTATCTCGTTGTTTTTATTGCTGTTTTGTGTTAGTCGTTTCTGGGCTTTTACTTTTGTTTCATTAATTATCGTCGCAACAATTTCCAATTATGTTAAATGACAACAGCGATTGGAAAACCGTTTAAAATGAACAAACATTCCAAAGTTGGCAGCGTCGTCTTGTCTTTGCTGTCACAATCGTTTCCAATGAGTTACTGCATAACAAAAACAGCAACAACATATTACAAAAGGGGAACCAAACAATTTTGTGGAAAGTACCTTAAACTTCGACTGTCCATTTTCCTATAAATCAAGATATGAAACCTCAAAAAAAATTGAGATTATTACTAGTAAGCTAATACCATATTGCAATTGTTTAAAATAAACCATAAACAATTTCCCAAACAATACCAGTAAAATAGGAGAACAAATGCTAAACTTTTGCATAAAACATATGATTATGCAATTTTTACATAATTTAGAACAGGATAAAACGCTTATTGGTATCATTTAACTCAGAAATCATTTTTTTTTTTTGTGCCATAACAGTCTGGAAATAAACAAATGATGCAACTATTAAATACTTATTATAAATTGTTTTCATTTTAGCATTATTTTTAAATCTTCATACATTTATGCAAATACTTTTACTTAATGTTACTTTACTAGATTTTTCTTTATTTATTGCTATTTAAAATTTTATAGATTTTGTTTCTATTAATTTACCGTGCTTATTTTAAGTGTCTTTAAATTGTATTCTTAGTTTTTTTTTTTTGTATTTTCTAAAAATATTTTTAAAAAATCGAAATTATAGGCAAAGCAACATATCAGGCAATAGATGTGATGATCGATCATTCCGAGAATAACTTGGCGTACGACTGAATTAGCCCAGTTAAGAGCCGCGAGATTTGCTCGTACTCACCTGGCTATTACTGCAGTAGTAAATGTCCGACATCCTGGAGCTGCGTTGTCTTTAATGCTTCTGGCGTTCTGATCATGCAGGTGGTGACGACTTATTTTTGTTGTTTTCTTTGTTTTTTTTTGTTTTTGTTAAGAAGCAGCGTTAGCGGCTGCATGAAATGAACATGACCGCGTTCTGAGCGACGACGACGCAGGTGAAACGAGAAGAAGCAACGTCTCACGGTGCTTTAGGGCAGCGCATTCAACCAGTTTCTGACAATGGTCACTTTTGAAAAGTGTCACACGAGTGGGAAATGTAACTGATATTGTGATACTGATAGCGATACTGTTTAGCCGCCTTGCGCAATAGCTTTGAAGCCTTTTCAGATCAGATTTTCCGCATGCTTTTGCCAACAAATAGCAGATAACAAAACAAAAACAAAAACACACAAACACACACAACAGCGTGCTGCACTTCACGCTCCGTCTTGCAGAACACTCACTCGTCTTTAATCCCCAAACGAGAGCGCACGCGCACCTTTCCAAAATGAAACAAAGCAAAAAAAAAAAAAATATAAAAACAAAAACAACGTTGTCTCGCGAAACTGAACAACGTGCAGCCGAATGCAAAATACTGTTATTATGATATGAGATTGGCAATGATAGCGCGTCAAGCGACCGACTCTGGCCAAGTTAAAATGCTGACTGTCTTAAGCTCGAACCGCGAACAGTTGGTTGGCGAGCAACTTCTTCTTTGACGCAACCAGTGTTGCCAGTTAAGCTATTTTATAGTGAGACTTGACTGTTTTCTTTTTGCAAAATTGTCAGATAACTTCACTATGCTAACAAAATTAAAATTTATTTGTAGGATAAATATCTAATTGCATAATTGAGGCATTGAAGATACAGTGCCGCTAGTTTTGTTATTGTAGGCTAGATCTGGAATATTTTACTGATTACAGACATTAATCTAACATATTTTAAATCAGGTTTAGTTTTAGTTACGGATTTGGTTATGTTTGTGTTTTGGTTTTCGGTAATCGGTTACACAAAAAGTGTATATCGCCTTCGTATTCGGTTACCGAAAAAAATAATTTGCTGTATAAATGTTCATAAAAATACAAATTTAATAATAATCAAAATTGATTTTAGAAAATCTTTATTTATATTTTAATTTAATTGATACATGTTTTGTAAATATGTATATTATAAATAAATCTGTTACTAAACTGTTAAATCGGTTTGAATAAACCCGGTTTTCCCGTTTCGGTATTATAAAAACAACATTAAACCGATCAAAATCAACTAAAATTTTAAAATCAATATCTCGCAGAAACTCTACAACATATCGTGCCTTTTTTGCGGATATAACGTAAGCGACAAAAAGCAAATTTTACAAGACAGAGTTTTTTAGATTTCGTCAAGTGCATTTGTTCGTGTCGTGTGTCGCTTACGTTCTTCGTAAATATAAAAAATTAAAGTGTAATATTTTGGGTGTAGATGCTGTTCCATTAAAAAACAAATTTCGGAAAAATTTCGTTTAGTTACATATGTCCGCAAAAAGGCCTCGTTATACAATCTTGGTAAAGAAAAACCTTTTGACTTGTTTTTGATAAAAAAAAAGATATTTTAGTAGCTGGAAGTCGAGCAGCACTGAACGTAACCGCAACGAAAGTTGTTTTAACCAGTTTGACGCTGCTGTCGCCGTCCGTTCAGTTGGCTCAAAAACGTCATTGACAGGCGACCGATTAGCGCAAAGGACATTGCATTTAAGCCGGTGATTTATGGTGAAAACTTATTATTGAAACGAGTCTCACCTGTTTGCGGCATATGCGGGAGGATGCTTGACAGACGACAAACACGCCAGACAGTAGCTGTTAGCTATACGATTCTTTATTGCACTCTGTTATGATTCTCGTGGGTTCTTCTGTTATGATTATATTTTTATGTACATGTTTACAAACACGCCGGTCAGTAGCTGTTAGCTATACTATTCTCTAAAGTTTTCTGTTAATTGTTCTCGCGACTCCTTCTGTCCTTATATTTTTCTGTGTGTACTTGACTTGCAATTTGATATTATTCACAGTTCTTCTCTTTTTTTACATCTTTCACATATTATTTTGTCTTTCCACGCATGTCATGCCCGTGTCAAAAAAGTGCCCAACTGCAACTTGACTTTTAACATAAAAGTTGCTCGTCCTGAAAACAACTACTAAAATTTTTCAAAAGCCAACTAGCTTAAATACAGCTTTGCCCAAAAACACAGATTTGTTTTCATCTTTAAATTTTGGCTGACTTTTTTATTACAACAGCTGTTAACTGGAAGTCGCGAAGTTGAAAATAGGGACACTCAAATTTTGTTCCTATGGCAGCGAACGTACATTTTTTCGACAAGTTAGAAAGTGATAAAGTGTAATTTTTTTATCATGTATTTATTTTGTTATATTAGCTAACGTGACCTCGTTATTTGAATTATTTTGTTGGCGTTGCCAGCTGCTGCACTGCTGTGTTAGTGCTGCCACTAACACATTCGAAAACAGCTGTATTCATATCGATTGCTTAGCCGTTCAGATGATGGGTATATCGATTATTCCTTAGCACCTGGGTGCTTTTATTTTGTTGTTGTTATTGGTTTTTTGTTTTGTTGGCACTTGATTTGATTTTTTTTGTCTTCTACGCTATGATGGCAGTTTATGTCCACTAAGTGAGAAATTGTAATGGCACGCAATGTGCTGCAGAGCAGCCTGCTTGGCGCTGGCTTCAGTATCATCTTTCAGGTGAGGCTAGCGCTATTTCTCAAAGAAACACAACAAAACCCAGGGGGAACAAAACAAGTCACAGCCAAATGTATGAGTCAGAATTGTAATCGTTGGCAGTGTTGTTCGTTATCTTGCAGATATTGTGCCGCATCCTAACGTTCGGCATCAATGCCTACATTGTCCGAAATGTAGGTCGTGAAGTGCTGGGCATTATGAACGTGCGCCTGCTGCTGCTCGAGAGCACCTTGCTCTTCTTGTCGCGCGAGGCCATCAACCGGGCGGCGCTGAGCGCCAACTCTCAGCAGCGTGACAAGTGCTCTTGGGCCCAGTTGATCAATCAGATGTGGCTTACGTAAGTGCCCAGCAATCCTTTCCTGCCATATATATATACAATCTCTCTGTCTCTCTCTCTCGCAGTGTGCCCATTTGCGCCGCTCTCTGCGTTCCCTGCCTCTACATCTGGCTGCACTGGCTCTCAGCTGTGGATGCTCCCTATAGCGCACAATATATGTTTGCCTGCTATGCGGTCGCTTTGTCCTGTGTCCTGGAGCTGCTTGCCGAATCGACGGTATTTGTGTCTCAGGTCTTTTGCTTTGTCAAGCTCAAGATTGTCCTCAACACGCTCCACATTCTGGTGCGCTCGATCATCTTTCTTTGGATTGTCACTGGCGATCGCAGTGCAGCAATTGCCGCCTTTGCCATTGCCCAGTTGGCCAGCGCTTTTACCATTGTTCTGGGCCAATACGGTTTCTTTCATTACTACATCAGACGCTTCAATGACTTTAAACTGCAGCAGCAGGGACGCAAGAGCAAGACAGTGCCTGAATCCAGTTCCTGGGAGCGTTCACTCTTTGAAAATATGGATGATTTTCCATTCACCAAATTGTCGGAGCTGCTGCCGGGCGTCATAAGTCGTGCCGACGACGGCTTCTTCAACAGAGAGCTACAAACGTTGACCTTAAGCTTTGTCAAGCAGGGCGTGCTAAAGCAGATTCTAACAGAGGGCGAAAAGTATGTAATGTCCGTGTCGCCGGTGCTCAGCTTTGGCGAGCAGGCCACCTACGATGTGGTCAACAATCTTGGCAGCATGGCGGCCCGTTTCATATTCCGGCCCATCGAGGACAGCGCCTATTTCTACTTTACACAAACAATTGCGCGGGACACACGCCTGGCCAAACAGCCGCCAGAGCGTGTGCGCCAGGCGAGCAGCGTGCTCCACAATCTGCTGCTGGGCGTCAGCTCGATTGGCCTCATTGCATTCACCTTTGGCCAAAGCTATTCCCACACATTGTTGCTGCTGTACGGCGGAGAGGATTTCGTTGCTGGCGGACTGCCACAGCAGTTGCTCCAATGGCACTGTCTGGCCATCTATCTGCTCTCCGTGAATGGCATCAGCGAGGGCTACATGTTTGCCACGAACACCAGTCGAGACATTGACAAGTACAACTATTTGATGGCAATATTCTCAATAAGTTTCCTTGTCTTGTCCTACATTCTGACGGGGATCTTTGGCCCAGTCGGCTTCATCTTTGCCAATTGCATCAATATGCTGGGTCGGATTGTGTACAGCACGTGGTACATACGACAGCAGTATCAACCGCTGTCCCTTAATCCCCTCCAGGGTCTCTGGCCCGGCAAGCTATTTGGCGGCACTCTGCTCATTGCTGGTCTGATCTGTTACTGGGTGAGTAGATATTAGAGGTCTGCACGAATGAGCTAAAATGAAGTTCGAAGCATTCATGTTCGAAACGAATTGAAAGAAGTCGAATGCGATTTTGATTGAGTCTCACAACCTTCAAACGGAGTGACACGAAGTGAATGAGTGAGAAAGCTGCTTTGTTTTGAGTTAATTCGAGTTTGATTCAAATCTCGATTTAATTGTCATATTTTCTTTTCTGCATGAGAATTTTTTGTTGTTGTTTCCATGTGCGTAATGAACATAACATATCAAAGAAAAAGATGAAAAGTAATATAATGCTTTTTATGAATTTTCTAGCATCAGAAAAAACTCGTTAGCTGAACACAAAATATTTTGCAGCTTGTTTTGTGCAATAATGTATATTGCACCAATCCAGACAATCAAAGTCATTATTCCTTTGCGATCGACGCGGAAGTAAATTGAAAAAAACTAAAAAATTCAATCATTTGACGATTAAAATTACAAATTGTTTGATTGAATGCGGGCATTTCAAATTCATTATTTTCACATAGCACATTCCTTCATGCGCACTCATTTCCACAAGGAGCTGTCACTTTAAAACTCGACGTCACTCACACTTAAACGAATTCAAGTCAAAGTGTGCCTCGCACTCACTCAATTCGACATCGTTCGAATTAATTCATTTGAACTCAAATTTTGAGTGAACCTTTAGATTCTAAAGTTTAGAAGATATCTTATTCTGTCTACGGCTTTCCATATTAATTATAATTCTCTTTGTTTATCTGCAGTACAAGTATGCAATCTTTTCAACGCATATGGGCGTCGGTCTGGGAACAGGAATCTTCTGTTTACTCGCCTGGGCGTTGGCACATCGGGAACTGGTCCATTTGGCCTGGAAGTACAGCCGTCGCATCAAAATTGAATAATGCTAATACCAAAAAGAACAACAAAATAGAATGAAAGAAAAGGAGTTTGTTAATCCTAATCCTCTGTTGCTGATGTTGCATAAGCTCTCTTCCCTCAGCCTGGAACACAAGTTTTTCTTCCTGTGACCACAAGACGCACACAACACAAGAGTTGGGAACAAAACAAAAACACCAAGCCAACTGTATTTCTAATTGAAACAAAACTAAATTAAATTCCTAGTTAAGTTATTGTACATTTATATGTAACTATTAAATTGTTTAATATTAATGCTTTTCGCTATTAATTGTTAAAGACGCATAAAAAGACAACGAAATGAGACAAATTTTAGTAACAACAAAAAGTTAAATTTTTTCAATGGGAAATGGGGATATTTACTGATGAGAATGTCTTCAGCCTTCCTAATGATGCACATCTGCAATATTCCGACTACAAATGCAAAATGTACTTATTTTTTGGCAAAAAATTGAGATTTTAGGTATATTGGTATTTTAATTTTTCTAAGTTCTTATGGTTCCTAAAACAATTTAATATAAGAAAAGTTTAAATATATTAATTATTTTTTTTTTAATAGAAATTTAGTATATGAATTTTTATTATGTCAAAACAATTACTTTACTAACTGTATTTCTGAATTCAGAATAAAAATGCGGAATGTTGCCAGAACAGCATTTTTCCCGTTAGTTTTGGATTCTTACATAGTTAATTAGCGGGAAAAAATTGAAAAACAGCGGCCAGCGGGATTTCCGGCATTTTGAAAAAGGTATTCCTTTTTTCCGCTAGTTTAACTCTAGGAATAGTACGGGTACGACTTTCAGGTAGAACGGTAAGAAAATTTGCAAAAATCGTGGATATTTATTTACCCGTGTGTACTTGTGTTTATTAACTGTTAATTTTTTTATTAATTAATATGTATAAACTATTTCCATTGCATAACTCGGAAATTTAAGGACTGCCAGCAGTACCCGTATAAGCTAGATTTTTAATAAAAATAAACTAAAAAAGAAAATGCAAGAAAACATTCAAAATCATTAGGTTTTTGTTGAATTTAAACCATCGATTTTATTAGTCTCTTCCTCACTTTAATATTAATCTTTTCTTTTTTTTTTTAATAAGACTAACATATTTTTGGGATTGAACTATTGAGCCCATCGATGATAAATGTTTTTTGGATTTCGCATGCTGCCCAATATCGAAAACTTTTTCTACTATAGTAGATTTGCTAGTGGTGCCTTCCAGCCAAACACCACAGATTAGAAAACTAATTCACGATCATATGAATAACGGTCTCGGTACAATCAGTAAAAAAGAAACATTTTAAAATCATAAAATATTTTGTTGCTGTCAATAAAATGCATATATTGCTAGCATATGCTATATGGACTTTAAAATATGCTAGATTTATGGCTATAAGCAATCTGCAAATTTTATAAGCTATTCCATTTTCAAATATGCTAGATCTAGCCTGAAATAAACTTTGTCTGGCCACACTGACTGAGAACGCTAAATTCCGACAGCCTCCAACCATTCGGTACTAATAAATTACTATTGTCTGCAAAATTTAACTGTCTGCTTGTCGTGTGCATCGAGAGGATATTAAATATTATTAAAAATTAGCTAGAAAAAAAATTGTTGACAAACATAAGGAAAACGTCGTTTTTTTGGGTTGGAAAATTCAAAGTTTTTCAACCTCCCACCCAAAAAAAAACTGTTGTTTTTGCTTCTCAAAAGTTGGTAACACTGATTGTGTGTATTTTGTGTTGATTTCATTTTCATTTACAAATGTGCATAAATTATCCTATTTCGTTTATTCTGCAGTGTTCCTTGTATATTTGTTGATTCCCTTCGTTACCAGTTTCTTTACATCATTAATTAATATCGTAATTAACACAATCAGGTATGCTATAGACATCTCTTCCACTTGAATTTGACATAAACTTGTATGAAATTTATGTCAAATTCAAGCGAAAACGATTTCTGTAAGACCCCTGAATAATTATTTTACTTAAAAAAAGAATAAATAAAGAAACACATTGTAAAATTACTAACACGGAAAACCGCATGTAAATTGATGAAAATTCATTTGCAGGTAAATGCATAACTTGTTGTTGCATTTCCCAGAAAAACGTGCGAAAATCCTCGCGCTCTTGAATTAAATTTGTGTGAAGTGCAAAAATCGCACCGATAACTGGTGCGATAACTGGTCGTTATCGATAACTCTTGTGGGATTGTACGTTAAAGAAGCGGCGACCGCGCATTGCAACGACAACACATTCAGCAAATTTGTTTGGTTCTACAAAAAAGTAAAATGAAGCGCAGCAAAGATGAGGATAAAGATGACGCTGTGGCCAGCACAGTGGCTGTTGCAAATAACAACAACAATACTAAATTGAGCAACAATAACAATAACAACAACAACAACGCATCGCCCAACATTAGTAGCAGCAGCAGCAGCAATGAGGCAAACAACGCCAACGGCGGTACACCAGGCACGGCAGGCACTGTGCGTACCACGGGTCGCGTTAAGGTAAGATTGCAAGTGCATCATAAAACTACATGTGTGACTGTACTCATTCACCTCTTGATGTTTTCATAGAAACCCAAGCAAGTGTACGATCCATCCGACAATTACATATCACGCGGATCTCGCAACTCGTTGCCCGCACCAGCACCAGCACCAACATCGGCACCTGTTCCATCGCCATCTCCAGCGGCTGTTCCGTCACAAGCAGCGCCACAGACAGCGACACCCGTGTTAACACAGCAGCAGCAGCAGCCGCAACAACAAACATCAAATATCAATGCCAACGAGATCTCAAGTGTTGCCGAGGTGGAATCCGCGGATGCGAATGCCAATTCAGCTGCCATGCCCAGTGCCGAGCAATTGCGTAACTACGATACCTGCATCAAGTGCAGCAAGAGTGAGCCCAAACGTGGCTCCGGCTACAAAAGTAATTATCTTGCCTGCAAGGCCTGCACTTTAAAATGTAAGTATAGTCCATAGTCTCTATTTCGTGTGGCGCATGAACTGCAGTGTTAATTTCTATCCACAGGGCATTTTAGCTGCTTGCCAATTACATTCGAGATTCTGACAAATGCCCGCAAGCGGTACAAGTGTGAGAACTGTCGTCGTTGTCGCCTCTGTGTGGCCAACAAGGGTGACGATAAGCTCAAGGATCTGGTCATGTGCTGTGTGTGTGTCAATGTTTATCATCTGGAATGCCATTGGCCACGTGTGTCGCCCGCCAAACAGACTGATCCCAACTGGAAGTGCTATAGCTGTGACCCCAGCTACAATGCTCTGGATACAGACGATGATGTTGCACAAATCGAATCAGAGTCACCGCCGCGTAAATCCAAAGCTGGACGCAAGAAGCGGGCCACTTCTGATCCAGCACCTGCCAATGCTAAGAAAATGGCCATTTCTAAGCAGCTAATAACCAAGAATGGCGACGATGCTGATGCTGATGACTGTAATACCGAAGACAAGCCCGTCGCTCTAAGCAACACTTTGGTGGTGCCAAAGCAAGAGAGTGAAATGACTAAATCCACTGATGAGGACACTGAGGAATCACCAAAGAGTCTAGCGCAGTCTCCACAGTCAACGAAACCGAGCAACGACTTGATTCCACCGCCTATTCCCATCGAAGATAAAGAGAATGAGAATGGTGAAGTCACACAAACGGTTATAGCCGAAATGCCCCAAGGCTTTCAGAAGCCTGTGCAGACCTGGAGCGTTGATCAGGTCGTCAGTTATGTTGAAAAGTTCTATCCGCAACAGTCAAACATCTTCAAGGTGCAGGATATCGATGGCGCTGCCGTAATGGTGCTTACGCGCCAGGATATCATCGATCGCTTTGGCTTGAAGCTGGGTCCAGCACTGCGGCTCTACGAGCTTATCCTCAGCTTGCAGAGCTCCAGAGATGATGTAACCCTTGGATGGTGCGACTAATTCCTATGTACATCATTTAGTAGTTTATTTTAATCTTTTTTTTTTTAATTTTAAAAAGAGAATTGTTTCAGAAGAATCAATACTCCTAAGTTCGTTATTTAGAATCAAAGAATGTTTACCATTTGATTTCCTCATTATTTGTACTCTCATTAATATTAGCATTACAAAGCATTCAGCCGAAAATGAAACACAAGTCAGTTAATAGACGGAGCATACCCATACTTACTTTATAATTAATCTGAAAATATATGTACTAGTATACTACATATATCGAGAATTTTGAAACTTTAAATTTGCGAAATATTTATACTATAATTGGAACTGAGAAACAGGATACCTAACAAAATATATATTTTATTTTATTCTTAATTGCAAATGTGATCGAAATCGTTTGTAACAACTGTTAAATAAAACACTTTCGATTTAATTGGTCTTATTTGTTTCATATATTATATTATCAAACACAATAACATACATATAGTACATACATATATTTAATTTGTGTGCTGTCTGATTCTGGCAATTATGTGCTACAATGACATAATAGAGGCCAATTGAGTCAATTGCAATTCGATGAATGGAACTAAGTGTAAAGTGTAGGAATGCTAAATGCTTCCTAGTACAATATCAAAAGCAGTACAAATATCTAGCTGAAGTACACTGATGATCATCACACGGGCTTTGGAGTTGCCCCAGAAAAAAGAACGAAATGAAAAAAAAAAGAAAAGGAATTTAAAACAACGACAATACTGTTGGCAAACTGTTGTGTGTGTGTATGTTTGCCAATTGGTTGGATCTTATGCGGTTCTCATACACGTGGCAGCAGCTTCTCCGCATCGCTGGCTCCTGGTCCCATGTGCGTCGTCGGTTTGACCGCCGATCGTGCTGGATCATAGCCGTAAAGGAATATGGAGGCAATGACGAGCATGGCGCCGGCACTGAATTGCAGCGTGAGATTAAAGTTGAATATGTAGATGGAGGCAATGCAGGAGATGATGATGGCCAGCGATGTGGCGAAGCCTTTAAGTATATTGTCCGCATACTTGACCACAACGGCGACAATGAGGCCACCGCCTGCCTGCAGCAGCACCAGATACCAAACGAACACATCGTAGCCATGAAAGAATCCCATATTGAAGATGCGACTGCCATCGTTCACGAAGCAGGTGATTAGTCCAAACGGTATGCTCAACAGGCTGAGCTGTACGTTACGCATCCACACGGAGATCTCGGCACCCTTCAGTATTTTCTCAAAATAGATGCCCGCAAATCCGGACAAAAAGCAGGCACCCAATGCCGCCCACAAGCCCAACATACGATTCTGTGCGGGCAACGCCGAAGTTGTTGGTAAAGTTGTTGCTGCTGTTGCAGCATCACTAACATTGGATCCACCACTGTCACCATCGGTCTGGGCCAGCTGGACCAGGACAATGCCCAACACGAGCAGCAGTAGTGCGCCCCACTGTGTGTTGAAGAGCCTCCGGCGTAAGATTACCACGGCGAACATGGCAGTGGTGAGAATCTTGAGCTGGTATGTGACCTGGTACGTTGCCGCATCCAAATGCGAGGCAGACACGTACAGCAGATTGTTCTGCACAATATACACCAGCGATGGCACGCACACCTTGAGCGTGTCCATGGGATTGGCCACGATCGTCTTGTGCAGCGATCTCACAAATCTCTGCGCATCCTTGCCCTCCTCGTTGAATACCAGCACCAGGCAGGTGATCAGCTTGGCAAACTCGGCCATCAATACGGCTGTAAGCATAAATTATTGACAAATTTAGAACATGGCATTATGATTACATAAATATTGTAGTACAATACACTTATGGCCCGGTTAACTCCCATTCACTGAGCGGCCAAAATGTTTTCATTCCATAATTCACTCACACTATATTCATTTGACCACTCACTTTTTACACTTCATCAGCTATTGTAAGTCAGGCATTCGCAGTAAACTTAATAATATTTTTACAATTATTCAGAGCAGTTATTTTTGAATAAAATTCGCAAATACTATAACTATTATTCTCCAGCACACAATCAGTACAACAATTACAATCAGTAATTCAAGCGTCAATTTCAACTATTTTTAATACTCAAATTTTACGTTTTTTTAATTTACTTGCTTTTCAAATATGTATGTAGTTTAAAAATTTGTTAACAAAGTTGTTTTTATAAATTAAGTGTACTATATGGGCTATTCCGGAAATTTTTAAACCAAGGGCAAAAACTTAATTTTGTGAAAAAACTGCATGTTTTTTAATAATAGTTGTTTTTTGTTTTAATAGAATACATTTTTGGGCTTTAAATTACAAAATAAAAAAGGTTTTACGGTGGTTTGGTTTTTTATTGCCGAGCCTTATCAATTAATTCCTCTTTTTGCCTTTTAATTTCAATATTTCTTGGTTAAAAAAGGGAATTTTCAATGGCCAAAAAAGTTGGCAAAAGTGTTAGCGCTTAGCTCCTCTTAAACTTTGTTTCATTTTCTTTTATTCAAGATAAAAACTGTATCGAATAGATATTTAATATATATTAATAATTTGAAAGAAAATGTGAGTGTAAAAAGTGTAACGTCCGTAACGTAACGTCCGCAACTGACAAAAACTAAGATTTTTAATTAACGAGACACTTGTCTGTGTTTTTAATCCTGGATTGATATGGTCATATATTCCAGTTAATTTGTTGTATTTGGATATTTTTTGTTTATAATGCAAAATTCGCTAATATACGCGCAAATGCACGTTAACCTCAAATCGACTTCCATTTTTTGTAACGTCCGCAACCAAACTTTCAGCATGCCTAATTTTTTTCCAAAAACAGTAAGGCTTTTATCTTAAAATAGGTTTTATAGCATTATCAATGAAATGCATTTTCCAGAAAATTGCATTAAAATTCACCGATCTGAACGCGAGCCGCAACAGTTTAAACATAAAAATTTGCGTACAAATGTAACGTCCGCAACCCATGAATAGCCCATATGTATAAAAGCAACTTCTTAAACATTTCAGAATAAATCTAGGGTTCAGTGTATAATACAAAAGCTTTAATCAAGCCTACATACCAAATTTAAAGTCTCTAGCTCTTATATTCTGTAATATCTCCCTTTAAATCGAAATCCAACATTTTCCATCCGGAATACTGTCATGCTTTTATAAAGAAAAAAGGGAAATAAAAGTAGATTTCTATCTGGGATAGAACAAATTTGTAGTCTAACCAGATTTTCAATTTTTTCGGATCACACTATACACTTTGCATAAAACAGCTGCATAAACAGCTGTGCTACCATTTTAGCTCTTTTATGCCAAAAGAATAGAAACAAAAGTGCAGTGATGCTTGGCTAAAGAGCGAAGAATTTAAGGCATGGCTTCGCAGGGATGACACGGACAAAAAAGGGTCTATGCAGCTACTGCAGGACCACACTTACTGCAAAGCTAAGTGAACAACACAATAAAATAAATCGCGAAGATTTGGCGACCTGCTAAAAATCTTATATAAATAAAACATATAAAAAAAATTAAGACCATATAAAAACTTTGGTTTTGCGCTTTTTCAGATTATTTTCGTCTTTTTTTCCTTCTTTCCAGTTAAAAACAGCTTTTGTTGTCAAAAGTTGGCAGCACTGCTGTAGACAGCTGATCGGAGCAACAAATATCTAATCTTAATCTGCTTAAGGAATACCCCTACTCTATATATTGTGCGTCACACCTCATTTAACCTGTTATACAGATTTGCACAGACCCTTCATATGCATTCATATGTTTATACCAAAATAGTAAAATTTAGCCAAAATACCAAAAAACAAGCATATGCTATTTGTTTTTCGGCCCCAAGTTGGGCCGTTAACCGGGGCATAGGTGCACTTAGTAAAACGATAAATCAGTCAAAGCGACAAACACACACACACACATACATACACACATACACACACATAGACAGACACCCGCATACAGGAAGTAAGTAACATATTTCGCTTATCAGTTTTGTTTGGACTGATTGTTGTCGTTGTTGTTTTAGTAGGTCTCGCGACTTTAATTTGAAAGAGAGTTTTGTTGCGGTCCTATTTCGATAATGTAAAAAAAGTGTTCATGCGCGTGTATGTCCGTGTGTGTGTGTGTGTGTTTGCATCCGCCTTGAGAATCTCACCTGTGGAACTGAGGAAGATGTCGCCGGGCCGTGTGCGTGCATAACGCATGCTAAGTCCCAAAATTGCATTCTGTAAAGTCAATGTTAGCAGGCTTATGTACTTGAGCGTGTTGGCGTTCACTGTAAAAAATATATTAACCGTTTAAAACATACATATAGGTGTGCTATACAAATTCAAGCGAAAACGATTTCTGTGGCACCCCTGTATATGTGCAATTTTGTTTGACAATATACAAAATGTATCTGCTTTAATTTTATGTATGGATTTTATATGAATTTTGAATTGTCAAAACAAAATTCAAATAAAAAGCCAGTGCCCACTTACCGTGTATATTCATCTTGGCTACAATGTGTAGTTGTTGTTGTTTTTGGTGTTTTGCATCCGGCAAAGAGAAAGAGAGAGACGTGCGTATTTATTAGCAGAATATTAAATAAATATCTTCTTCAAATTATCCAAATTATAGAGTAAGCCGGCTTGGGGTAAAAAACAGCGGCTACCGTTTTTAGAATAAAATTTTAACACGTCCGCACTGTGGGGCATTTAGTTAAACAAAGTGCATTTAATGGTTTAGTATGGAATGTAGTTAACGTGTTCGCGCTGCACATTATGGATACGTGTTAACATATTAAACAAAAGCATTCATGAATTAAAATAGCAATATTGTTTTAAAATTATAAATATTGAATTAAGCCAAAAATAAAGAAAAGCACCTGTTTTGTAGATAAACAACTGCTTGCACAATACGCGCTGCCCGCTGTGCGCGTTGCGTCTTCAGCGATTTTTAGGCTGTGAGGAAACGCGGACACGTAAACAAGCTTTTAGGTCATTTTGTCCACAGTTTTATCGAGGCATTGTTGTATTTGCTTTATTTTATTATTGTCCAATGGTTTTGTCCGATATCGATAACGATTGCACTAACAAATTAGCATCGAGTCGTGCAGTGATTTTGAATACGAGTACTAAAGTTGGGATTTTCCATTCAGCTTGCACTATAAGTTCAGACGTTCATTATTGAGTTGTGAGCTAAATCATTATTTTTATTTATTGGTCAGTTGATCTTAACAGATGATTAATGCAATGTATTTTAAGTTTTCTTGTGTGTTTTATTTTTGTTTAGAAGTTAAATACAAAAACAATTTTATTCAACCTGAGCAACTTAACGAAATGAACGATAAAGTTCATGGGTGAATAACTTTACTCGTTCATTTTGACTTTCCGTTTACTTGAACTTATTCTGACAATGCGAGACAACCAGCTTTTTGGACTAAAAATAGCTGTTTTTTTGGTGGAGAAACCATGAAATAAATAAAATAAATGTAATAAACTTAGAAATAGCCAGCGTTTCGTAAAATTTGCATTTATTTTTGTCTAATTCGACAACTTTGTCATTGTGGAAAAATCTTTTCAGCTAAATATGTCTGGCTGTCAAGCTCTGCGAATAGCCACACTTATAAAATAGCTGAATTGGCAACACTTCAGACAACTCTAATGAGTATGAGTACTTTTCCAATGAACGGCATCGATTGCATATTGTTGTTGTTATAACATAGTTGCCTGCGAAATTAAGCCGTTTATCTAGTTTTTCTCTTTTGTTGTTAAAAAGAACATATTTGAAATAAAAATGCGCGAACAGCCGTTAAAGGAGGTAACACAGCTAATACACGCCGTCAAAATGGGGTAAGATGCACACGTGCAAAACAACATTATTTATTGCGTTGACTGATCATGAAATTGCAGCTTAGTGGAAGGTTCCTACAGCATAACGAACAAAACGCTGGACATTTTCAAGTACATAATCATGAGCAAAAGCTGGCAAAGTGCAGAGTAAGTTGCCGACAATTATGTATTGCCAGCTCAACACTATATGTGAATCCATTGTAATTGCAGTGCACTTATGCAAATTGTGCGTGCGCAGTCGAGAATCATGCAAGCGGCGCTGCCACAGGAGACTGTTACGTCGAATATTGCACGCCGGATATTGAAGCTGACGCGGGAGGAGTTTGATTTGCTGCAAGCAAAGGTTCAGCATTTTGCTGATGACTCGCAGGCATCGCTATCGCTGCACAAGCTGGTGACACAGACTAGCGAGAATAGTGTCAGCGTGGATTATTCATTGCCACAGCAAGGATTGCGGGAGGCGCTGCTCGATCATTTGCAGGAGGTGGAAACCGAACTGGAGACTAGCTCTGAAAATATCAGTGTTCAGGCCGAAGAGCACATTCACTCCTCAGAGATCATACTTACGTTGGGTCACTCGCGCAGCGTCGAGAATTTCTTGAAACGTGCGATTAAGAAGCGACAATTTCTGACCATCATTGTGGCCGAGTGTGCGCCTGCATGTCGTGTAAGTTGCCTAACAAACTAAAAATATATACATATATAAATACGATAATCCGCAGGGTCACAATCTGGCTGCCACGCTGGCGAATGAGAAGAATGTCGAGATTATTGTAATACCGGATGCATCAATATTTGCGATGATGTCGCGCGTCAACAAGGTCATCATTGGCACACACAGTGTGCTGGCCAATGGCGGCCTGAGAGCCGCTTGTGGTGCCTACACCGTTGCCCTGGCAGCCAAGCATTATTCGGTGCCCGTAATTGTGCTGGCGCCCATGTACAAATTGTCGCCGTTGCATTTGTGCGAACAGGATGCCTTCAACATGGTTGGCTGTGCCGAGGATGTGATTGCCTATGACTCGTTGCCGGCTCGCGATGCCAAGGTCTACAGTCCCAAGTTTGACTACGTGCCACCTGAATTGGTCACACTCTTCATATCCAACACGTAGGTTGTGACATTTCAGACACCGAATTTAATCATAATCATTAATCCATTTCTAATAGCGGCGGTCATGCTCCCTCTTATGTCTATCGATTGCTCACGGAGCTTTATCATCCCGAGGATCTGGAGCTCTGAGATACCTTTTGTTCTATCAACTGACTGTGTTTATTTATATTTTTTTAATTCAATGGAACTGGACAACACGAACAACAATAAGTAATAAAGTTGCAGCTATGCTGAATTCGCTGTAAGCCTATTCTATATTCCTGAGCAATTGGACAAAGTCGGCAAGGCTATCGGCATAATAGTCTGGCTGAGCTTCGGGTGGCGCCGCATCCATGTCATCTTTGGTCAGGCTGCCGGAGAGAACAAGCAGCGATTGGAAGCCGCACGATTTGCCAAATTGCACATCCTGAACCAGCATATCGCCCACAAATATGCATCGACTGGGAACTTCTATGCTGTACATGCTCTTAAGCATATCACCAAGAATGGGCGATGGTTTCCCAAGGAAAGTGGCCTCGCGATTCGTATAACGCTTGACATGCTGCAAGAAATCATAGAAGCCAGCTACGTTGAGATTATCGGCCAGTGGCATTATAACATCACTGCCGCCCGCTATTAGCTGGCAGTTCTCGTTCATCTGCAGATGACGTATGGCCTTGGCCAACTCCACGTATGACAGATCCAGGTGTATATCAAAGAGTACTGCATCCACAGGCTTTTCAATGGCCAGATAATCGACCAACGTGGACGATGTTAAATGCTCCTTAATTTGCTGCATTAATATGATTGAAAATTAGTACAAGTATGTAGAAATTATAGAAAATATTTTTGCCACCCACCAGCGATTCATACTCAATTCCGTGCTTACGCAATGTCTCATTGGCCTCCAGCGACATGAGCGAGTAGACCCGTTGGTCTGGTTTATTTTTATGCAAATAGCGGACAATACTTTTTACCGGATGCACAATGTCATCGTGTTGGACGTTGCGGGCACCAATTCTCTCGAATTTCTCCATATACTGATCGTCTGTGCGAAAACTGTTGTTGGAAACGAATTTGATGGATTTACCGGCATTTTTAAGTGCATTAATTGCCTCGCCGGTACCGGGTATCCAGCCAACCAGCAGCCAAATGACTCCATCGCAATCACTGATCATCAGATCAAAGGAGTCAATAAAGCTTCGCTGCTCCTCCACACTAAGCTCAAGTATATGCCGTGGCGCCATGATTAAGACTGTGACGGTGACCAGACCACCGAACAATGTTTCCTTTATTATTAACCTTTATTGCCGAGCAACGAGATACGAGATACGAGTTACGAGAGCACGGTCGAGGCTGGTGGTGGTGAATGCTGACGCTGCGCGCGCAGTCCAATTAGCAGAGTCACTGTCTCGAGACAGACGCCCATTTAACCTTCAAGCTCCTCCACATGCTGTCTCGGTGATTGCAATTGTATACATAGTACATATGTACATACATATAAATATTATGGCTTAACTCGTATTTGTCCAACTTTAACTACTTGGACTATCACTGATAAGATTCCCTTTTACATATATAAATAATAACTATCTGTTACTTAGTTTATAAAGCAATCTGATTTTATCAAAATCGTTTTGTCTTACAAACGTTTTATCTTAGTTTTTTTTTCCTATTTAATCTCAGAAATTTAGATAACAAACATTTGAAAATCAACTGAATTTTTTTTTTTATAAATTTCAAAAGGATTAGTAGTAGAGGTGTAGGAATATCGATAAAAATAACTATGCATAGATTTTCCAACGATGTTTTAAAATTTAAATCATCGATGATTCTTATACGTAGGAATAGAATAGACGTTATTGCCGATTACGCACTATTGTGAAACTTAATTTCTAAAATATTTTGTTACATTTTTTTAAACGAAACAAGGGACAAATTCATTAACATGAGCTTATCCTGAGTTACTTTGCACCCAAATTTTCAAGTTTAAACTGATATGTATATCTCGCCTTCAGGTTAGTGAATTTTAATGAAATTTTCTGGAAAATGCTTGCTGAAAGTTTCGTTGCGGCCGTTACAAAGAATGGAAGTCGATTTAAGGTTAACATGCATTTGCACATATGTATGTATATAAGCAAATTTTGCATAATAACCAAAAAATATTCACATACAAAAAATTAAGTGGAATATATGACCATATCAATCCAGCACCAAAAATAAGGATAAGTAGTCTCGTTAATTAAAAATCTTAATTTTTGTCTGTTGCGGACGGACTTTTCACACACACTTTTATTAAAATATATATATTAAATATCTTTTCGATACAGTTTTTAGCTTAAATAAAAGAAAATGAAACAAAGCCCACATATACTTATATACATATATTTATTTTTAATATGAAAAAAGTGATAGGAGAGGAATACATAGATTTTCAAGCACAGAAGTGACTACAAAAATTTTAAAAATCTCTTCGCTAATATTTTTTATTAATTTTTGAAAATAGCTAAAAACGACTATGTTAACCCAATTTTCCTGCTTATTTTAGAAAAGTGATAAAAATTTAAAATTCGTTATCAACCATGATGTTTCGCTATTAGCTTTAGTAACAGCCAAAGATCGGCGATCTAAATTTTTTTCTCCAGCCTACTGGACTTGCGCTCGGACTCGACTGAAGTGGCGAATACACATAAATATTGAAACGTTAAAATTTTATATTAGGTTCAGCTCCGTTGCGTTCTTCTTTACCTATTTCGACTAAAGTAAGGAACTTATCCAAGTCATAAAAATATATAATTATGAAATACAAAATTTAAATGTTTCCGAAGCTGTGAAGCGTTGAGAGTCATAAAAAACTATCGACCACTGTAGTGCCGATAGTGCCATCGCCGTCGATTTGTTTTATTTACATTCGTGTAACCACAAGATAATAATTCTAATATTTCACTACTCATTGTCGAAACCCTGTAGATCTACACTGCTTTTAATAAAGCTCATAATTTCATAAGAGATTTGAAAATATTTTTGTTTTCATTATTAACCAGATTAAAAATTTCATTTGATTAAAGTCGTTTTTTTAAATTCATTTCAATTTATTGCGCTATATATTTTCTTTTTTACACTGAAGAATACATACATATAAGACTTCAAAACCAAATTTAAATGACTTATTTCTCAGTTAATTCCAATCAGCGGATGTGATGCTGATATCAGCAACAAAAAATTACGATTAATTTGAAAAAAATGTTCATGTTAAATAAACATACTTAAGCCTAAAATCGAGATAGGAAAATACATACACAAACATATGTATGTATATAATTCCAACAAATTGTCGCCCCAACTTCGCATGGAATTTTTGTCGGCAGCATCCCACTCAATTTTGAGTTTGTGGATGCTGCGTCATATGCGCAAAGCAACTTGCGAGACATCCAATACTGAAGCTGGGCATTTTTGCCGTTCAGCGGCGACCGAGCTCTTGCGTACAAACGCTTCGCTCAAGGACGCCGCTACTAACCTCATCCGCCTCCCATGGAACAGGCAGCGCCGTTCATTGCATCTTGTGTCTGTATGCGTCCAATTCGTCGGTTTGGCCTTAGACCTCCTCCGCCACCACCACCGCCGCTGCCTCCTCCACCGCCTCCTCCTCCACCACCGCCACCCCAACCACTGCTACGGCTACTGCGGGTATCACGATTATTTCCATTGCCACCATTAAAGGGCGCTATTAACGTCTGAAAACTTAAAAAAAAATAAGAAAAAACCATAGAATCACAATAAGGTTGCACGGGGTGAATGTTTACATACAATTGCAAGATAAGGTACCAGAGTCCCACGAGTATTTCAACTATCCGCTGCCAGTCCCAAGGACGCTTCTCCCAGATCCGACCATCTTAAAACACATATAATGTAAATTCTAGCTCCCAGTGTTTATTATACTTCAAATTTACTTACTACGGTCAATGTAAACCATGTTTCTATCGGATTAACATGCAAATATGGATTAGGATGAGTATGTTTATTTATTAATTAGAGAATTTCTTCTGTCGTCATCATGACGTGTCGACAGACTACTATCGTTATGACAATATCGATATTGTATCGATACAGAGAAACCATCACACCGCAAAGTAAAGCAAGTGCATTTATTTTGAAAAAAAAATGGCTCCAAATTTATGGAATAACGTAATTTTTAGTGACGAAAGTAAGTTTTTGCATTTTTGTCATCAACGAAAGCAAACTTGAGTGGTTTAAAGTGACACAAATTGACATACAAAGCCTCGCTCCAACCGGTAAGCAGTAGGTATGATAGAGCTGGCGATACATCGATGTTTCTAAGCATCGATGATTTCACATAAAGACATCGATGTATCGAACATTAGCATCGTTAGCATCGATGTAGTTTATGGGATCTATGATGGACCACATGGATTAAGGTGTGTTCTTACTGCTTCACAGACGCTACACAAAGCTGTTCACAATGTCACAAGGGAATATGAACACTAAATTCATAGTCACAAAATTGTGAAGTCACAAAAATGTGACAATCCAATGTAAACAGCACTTTCACATTCTGTTAAAAATTTATTGCGAAGGAGGCTGAGACAATATTTATAAAAACTACGTTAACTCGCGGAAAAGAGGGAGTGCATGCAAAGCTAACGGGAGAGCTGCGAAGTCTTCCGTTCAAATTCAAAAATTATTTGCGTATGGACGGAGCAACATTCGAACAGCTCCCTTTTTTGGGTAACTCCACTGATCAAGACAACAAATTTTCGCGGACCAATTTCACCAGGCGAGCGACTTGCGGTGACTCTGCGGTATTTAGCTTCTGGATCAAGCACGACGAGCCTCTCATACGAGTTCAGAATTTATAAAAATAGCAAATAATATTACCAAAGATGCTTTTCTTTCTTTGTTATTGACATTCATTATTGGAAGTAGAAAAGCCATTGTCGAGCAATCTGCCCTCTGGTTGTTGCCGAATTTGCCTTTAATGAAGCATTAAAATATTTTATTCGACTCGCCAATATGTTTTTTTTAAGAAATTGAACAGCTCTACTTTGTGATAGTGTACGTCTGCTATCGTCGGCGGCTCGATAGCGCTTGACCATCGATAGTGCCATCGATAGTTGTCCACCTCTACATTGTGAGGGATGTCCATATCGATACTCTCTTGTCGATGCCATGTTTTGATAAATCGATGTTTTTAAAATACTACCATTGATGCTGTCATGATGAATCCGTATATCGACTATCGATAGTTCGATGAATTCACAGTTTCGGACAAGTGCAAAAAAAAACAAGTTGCAATTTAGCCATAACAAAACGGCAACGACGCTTCCGCTGGCGTCTGTTGCTGTCCGCTCAATTGCAATATTGTAAACAATAATCTATAAAAAACAGAGCAGGCAACAACAATAAAATCGTAGAGCTGACACAGGCCACGACTGCGGTCAGCTGTTACCCGAGGCGGAGGTGAGTTCAAGTCGAGCGCAAATTGTATGCCAACAACTAATGCGTGTCTCTAACCAAGTTTACAGCCTACGCACACACTACTGACTAAAGTAAACTAACAATGTTGCGTCGTCATTTGCGTCTTGATTTATTTAAGAACTATTCATAGACTTTTAGTTTGTGGTAGGAGATGCAGAAACCGTTCACCTCCCACGCAGTTTTCTTTATTTTATGACACACAAAAGTTTCAGCATTACATTGACATAGTATTGAAGCTTCCGTTTTAAATTTTATTTATTGCCACGGGCAGCGTATTTAGGCCAGCGCCAAATTCCCCACATTTTCATTTTAACCGTTGTATATGCCACATTGCCGGCTTTAAACTGACCAACATGTGTATGTGCTTACACACTTACATACAAATACAGTCACTCAATAAAGTTTGTATGCACCCTAACTTTGTCAAATTTTTTTATAACAAAAAAGGTTTAGATGCAGGTTTCTTTGTATAACAAAAAAGGTTTAGATGCAAGTTTCTTAAATTAATCTTATATTCACTTATGCTGGCTTCACACGAGCACTTTTTCACAGACACTTTTCATCAAAAAGCTGTCCGTGTCGCTCACCATTGCTCACCGATGGAATAGGTTGTGTTCTATTTCCATCGGTGAGCGTCAGTTTTTCACCGAAGCTTTGAAATTTTGCGTGGTTACACGACAAGGTCAGCTTTTTGACGAAAAGTGTCGGTGAAAAAGTGCTCATGTGAAGACAGCTTTACAGTGAACCACTAATGTCTTCATACACCATAAATTTGTCAAATGTGTATAACCCTCTACCGCATACAGAGCCATATATGACTTTAAATTTTTAATGAAATTTCTTTTAGTTAAAACGGTACTTAAACGAAGTCGATTGTTATTGGTCATTCTCTTTGCACTATTTTCTATTGGAATAAAATATAAAAACAATTTTTGATTTGCTTCACTTCGTGTTTCTATGAGTTTTGTTCATGCGTCTCTCGTGAATTTGTTCGTAAATTTGAAAGTGAATTTTGCTGAATTTCGAATTAAATTTATATCTTAAAAAAAAAACATTTCTTTTGTTGAAGAATAATTTTTTCCAAAAGAAAATCAATTTTTCTTTCATAAAACAAATAATTTGACTGCAAGGTAGGCATTATATATATTAATTCTTGCAAAAATCGGCGAATGATACATAAATTTCTTTAACGCATTAAGTACCCATGGAAAATTTTGAATTAAAAAAAGTCTTTCAACTTTTTTCCTCGATTTAAACCTCGATTTTACCCTCAAAAAATAAAAATATTTTAAAAAATTTTTCAAACAATTCTAAGAGTGACTGCAGATTTTTTTTTTTTCAAAAATCTCTTTGCTAGTATTTTTTATGAGGTTTTGAAAATTGATTTTTGAAAAATTAAGTTTTAACAGTAGTGTATTAAATAAGCTGAGAGCTGCTGTAGATAATAATTATAATTAAACTGGTTAGCATTCGGGGAGCGTTTGATTTTGCACTTTGCTTTTATCAACAAATGATTTACACTTCAACTTGACCTTTGCGGCCAAACATACGTATACACAATTTGAGGCATATATTGTAATACCTATGTATGTATGTGTATATGTACATATATGTACATGTTCCGTATCTGTATCGGTCACAGCTCGTTGCACGCTGCCGTCGCTACCTTTTTGGCAATCTTGCCGCATTCATTGCCTGAATTTGGTCAGTTATCGGCAAACAACGAGCGCGTACGCATTTTTCTAGCTCGATTCGTCTAAATTTTTTTGCTTTGGTTTCTTTTTTTGTTTTTCTTTTGGTTGCTTTGGTTGTTTTATTAGCTGACATCATTTGGCCACTGGTCAGTCTTAGTGTGTGTGTGTGTGCATACAATTTGTTTATCACGGGCACTGCTCTAACAAACGGTTCTCTGTTCTTTGCTCTCTTTTTTTTTGCCGTCAGTCAGTCTACCGTTATGCCTGACACGGTCTCAAAAGCTCTTGTTGTTGTTCTTATCGCACAAACGATCGCGCGCTTTGCGTGAACTGGAATATTGAGTACGTGTAACGAGTATCGAGTACAATACTCGTGATTTCAAACTGTCTCCTGGCTCGGCTCGGCTCTCTTCTACTTCAACTTCAACTTCCTCTTCTTGCCACAACTCTACTATCTCTGTCTCGCTCACTCTCTTTGTCTCTTTCACTCACTCAGACACTCGCTGCGTGTGCGCCAACAATGTATTCAGCGGGTAAATAAATAAATAACATATACATGCATATGTACATACAACACCTGTATACTAAATATGTGTGCATCTTTAATAATAACAAAATAGAACATTGATCATCAATCTGTCAATTCGCCAATTTTTTATTTAGCCAATAGTCACTTACATACACATTTACATGCAACATTTTAACTCAATTGTTTTTATTATTATTTTTTTTTTTTATATTTTTAGATTTAAGTATTGGGGGTGTGTGTGTGTATGAGTATGTTTATTATTTGCTTGACTATGAGAAGATTCAAGAACAAACAATATTCACATGTACATATGTATGTGCATACGTGTGTATGAGTATTTGCACATATGTGTGTATGTACATATGTACAAATGGTAATAAGCTTCTTTTGTATATTTATTATTGTGCTTTGACTTGGTTATTTATTATTGTGCTTTGATTTGGTTATTTAACGCACTCAACACTTGCCCCCAAAAGTCAAATACATAAATACATGCATATGTACAAATGTACATACTTACATATCCATAGAACATTCAAGCTTCTCATCTGCATGAAGTCATCATCTATATCAGCGGTGGGCACGCAATGGCTCCGGGAGCCAGCGGCTGCTAACGAATTCAGATTTCGTTCCCATCGCTGATCTATATACATTAGAGTGGGTCAATTTTTTTCGACCTAATGCGGGTATCAAAATCGTAATCTACGATGAATTCTAAGAAGATTTGTACAAGAAACCATGGGTCTAAAGTCAAAACCGAGCTTCCGATTTTTAGCGTGAAATATGGGGAATCGTATGAAAAGCCAAAAATTATCATAATTTCTTGTTAAAAATCGGAAGCTCGAAAATGAGTTTGGACCTATGGCTTCTTGGGCAAGTCTTCTTAGAATTCACCGTAGATTACGATTTTGATACCCGCAAGGTGCGTTTTTTTGGTCCATACAAATTGAACCACTCTAATATACATACATACATGCATACATACATTTGTATGTAAATGACACTCACTTTGCACCCATTTTAAGCCGGAAACGGATCATCATCCATTTGGGATACTGAACATGGAACTTGCCCCCACGATAGTGTATCATGCACATTATGTATCTACTATAAGTATTGTACGTATGTATCTTTTCTTCTGCTCCAATTACGTAATTGGCCGCATATCAATGAACCCCAACACTTGACTATGGATATATGTTTGTGTTAGTATCAATAACTTTCGTCGTCTCTGATAACTTCATTTTTAGTTTCCGTTTTTTTATTAGGCAAACAGTGGGGCAATTGGAAACATTTTAAGTCAGATCTATTCAATTTTCGACTGATCGTTCCTATAAAATCTACATGATACATACATATAAACATTAAACGATCTGTGAAGACAATCTCAAATACACAATCTGTGAGCTTGGCTGTGATACATATCGCTCATTTACATGAAGAGTGACAAAAGTCGAAAAACACGATTTTTGAATTAATGATGCAGAAATGTTCGCAATGTGACAATCTATAATGTGTAAAAATTTCATCATCCTAATTTTAATACCAAGAGCGTGAGAAGAATATATTTCGTTTTTTCATTTCCAACGATTCTATTTTATTAACTCAAAAGAACGATATATAATAGTTGCAATGCAAACGTTGACTAGAAAAGATTCTTTATGTTTCATAAAGCTCAGTTGTTTTGTTTATTTATTTATTGATTTTTTTTTCAAATTTACAATTTTGGCCGCGTTTTAAAAAACACAGACGACACTTGAAAACTTTAAATGGGTTTATCTCGAAACGTCATTTTTTGAGATATGTCACTCTTCATGTAAATAAGCGATATGTACCTCTAGAAATAAGGTAAAGCTAAAGCCTGATCAGTGTTGCCAATTTGTCCTTTTTGCGGACAGATCTGTCCGTTTTAAATCTGCGATTTCCGGAAAATTTTGAAAACGTACCCTGTTTTAAATTTATTTTACTTCATCCTTTATTCATAATTTTTTAATTCTTGTAAGTTTCTCATAGAATATATCAAATATAAAACGATTATTTTTGATTTTTTGATTTTCTGATTTTTTTGAATAATTGTAATAATCTTCGATTTTTTTTTGATTTTCGGTAATTGTAATCATTAAATAATTGGGCAAAACCTAAAATAATCGTAATTTAATCATAAGTTCGACTTTTAAATAAAAATAATCTAATTACTAATGATTATGATTACTAATCATTAACTATGCGTCAAACAAAAAAAAATTGCATTTCCTGTGGAAAATATTTTACTGGCCTATAAAGAGCTAATACTTTCCAAATTGGAGTTATTTTTATTTTATTATTCATTTATTTATTTTTATTTTATTATGTGAATTATTATTATATGTATTAATAAGAAAACGTTGTCTGTACTTTTTTCTGGTCAGAGGCGTTGGCAACACTGAGCCTGATATAGTAATATTTCGTGTAGTCCAATTGTACATTTATCAAGCTAAAGTTAGAACTAAGAGACAAGCTTTTCGGCCGGTTCAAGAATATATAATATATACTTTATGGAATTTGATGCATTACACAAAATAATATTACCTCCTTCAAGGATACACATATGTAATAGACTTGGCGATTTTAATTGAAGATTCTCGTTAGACTCCTGTGAAGCTCCATCTAGTTAGACTATAGACTTTGACAGTTCTTGTTCCCACTGTGGGAATACTGTTTTTTTTGATTGGTTTTCGGTGTATTCACCATTGGTTTTATCGTACGATTAGTTGAAGCTTTTAATCAGCACTGCAAAACCCCTATATGTATCATACAATACCATGCCATTACCATACAATACTCTTCATGGGAATTTCATTTGTCGATCGATGTATGTATGTACATATGTATTTTTACGTGTATGTTGTGGATTAGATTTTTCGAAAGCAGGTTGATTAATCCCTTATACTATTTACAGTGCGTACCCACGACTACGAATATCCAGAGTCGGAAATGGACGAGCGCGAAAGTCTCTATTTTGATACCATCTCGCTGGCCGATTCGGAGGCAGCGGCAGCAGCGGCACATCGTAAATCGATCTCCCAGTCGCGTAATACCATTTACCACTCGGCTGTGGATCTGGCCGGTGATGAGACACGTAACAGTTTACGACTTGGTGGCGGCGCCGCTGCGGAACATATGCGTTTAGCCTGGCAGCCGGGCTATCGGCAGTCGACGGCGTTGGAGCATTTAAATGGTGTTGATCACACGGATGCTGCAATTGCGGCACAGGTGCTAGCATTACAAAATGGACGGTCACATCTACCCACCGGCATTGGCGTTGGCATGGGAATGGGAATGGGCGCTGGAGGAGGTGGATATGGTCACAGCGTTACTGGTGGCGGCGGAGGAGGCGGAGGCGATGATGAGGTCTCTAGACGTCTATTAAGACAAAGTAGCACAGTTTCGAATAAAGATAAGAAATTGCCAATTACATACTCCCAGTGGAAATTGAGGGTAAACAACCAAACCAAAAAACCAAAAATAAAAATCAACATACGATCTACGCTGTACAAGAAGCACAAAACATTATCTCAAGCAATGCAAATATGCCAAAAAAAAAAAAAAATTATCAAAATATCAAACTATCATTAACAACTACTCTTATACTTATTATTCGCGCACTCTCTTTTACGTAACGCTGCATACTCTCACTCTCTCTTTCGCTCTTCATGCGCACTCGAGCAAGATCATGTTCCATTCCACAGCGTTCCATGACAAAACATTATTCACTCTCATTCACACTCTAATGTTGTTTGCACTCTTCACTTCGTTTGGCTTTAAACTGCATCTTCTCAGATAGTTCGCTTCAAAACTAAAGAAAAACTACAAACCAACTAAATATATATAATAATTAGGTCTTGTTTTTAAACATTTAAAATTTTTTTTTTATAAATTTTTTGAACATTTTTCAAAATTATTAGCATTAAACATTTTCAAATCTCATCTTTTTATTCTTTTAACATTTTTTAGAACTTTTAAAGTACCAAATTTCCAAAATGTACTTTCAAAAAATATTTAATTGAGATTTCACTATAAATATTCAATGCCAAAAGAAAAATTTTAATTACTTTATATTTTCAATTGTATTGGATTATATTTAAATGCTATTGGAATGACAAATTCATAAAAAATATTTAATTGGGTTCGTCTCTGTTAATTAGTTATTTCAAATTAAAAATTTTGAAGAAAAATCCGTCTCACACACACACACACACGCTAGCACACACACACACACTTTTGCTGAATACGCCCACGCATTTTGTTTCTTGCTGCCTACGTTTCTCACCGTATTCTTTCTCTTTTTCTCTCTTTTTTCAATAGTTTGCTTGCGGGAATGGGTAATGGCAATTTTTTAGCATAATAATATTAATTAGCTTTAAGTATAAACAATTTCACTGATCGCCAAATATGTGCTGAGCACTTGGCAGTTTCCAGTTTACATTTTCGACTAGATTTCGCCATAATTGCATTTATTGTTCGTCAGAAAATGGTAATCAGAATATAAACAAGTAATTCTGGTTAATTTGTTTTCTGATATTGAATTGAGTTTTGTTTATTTTGATTATTAAAGGTTGCCAGCTTTAATTCGATTCCAGTCCATCCAATTTTTTTTAATTGATGCATTAATGAAAAAAAGAAAAGAAATTGAAATTAAACAAAATTAAAACAAATCGCGATTCGCGTTTCAACAAAATTCTAAAACTGATATCTTAGGATTATTTTTTATTTAGCTTATTCCCGGCGACAAAGGCATCTAATTTTTTTGTTTATGTATTTTGTATTTTATATCGTTTCTGATACGAGTTGTGTGTTTAGAGAGAGAGGACTGTTTCACAGATCGGCTGGGCAGCTTGCCAACAGTTTGTTTTCGATGATTCCCCAAGACGGTGGATCACCATGCTCTGCGGTTCTTTTTCGAAAGCATTTCGCGCTGTGTTAATCGCAGACAAGGATGAATCCCTGCGAGAGACTGTGAGAAGATTTCGTAGACCATTTAAATTAGGAGGGATTGGGAAAGGTGGCAAGTGGGCTTGTGGATATAATTGATATCATTTCGCACCTACACGCGCTTGGCACACACTGCCTTTAATATATATATATATATACATATGTACATAAATACATATGTATCTATATTTATTGTTTTTATTTTGTCTTCTCATCTTTATTGTGTATACATATTTGTATATATATTCATTTATTTATTTATTTACATATGTATCTAATCGTCATTCTTTGGTTTATTTGCCACAGACGTATCGACGCTTTAATGATGGAAAACGCAGCGTGGACTTTGTGTTGGCCTATAACGGCGAGGATCTGGATGAGGCGGCTGCCAATAAGCGTAAAATCTTTGAGGCCAATTTAATGCGTGAGGGTGTACAGCTGGAATACTATAAGGAGCAATGGGTGCACTTCATCAAGCTGCATGCGCCACCGGAAGTACTCTATCGATATGCTGAAATCTTAAAAATCAAGATGCCATTGAAGCCCATTCCGGGTCAGGAGCAAATAATTGCGGATACCACACATGAGTTTAACACATGGTTCAGTCGCATTTGCCGCAGTCTCTTCAGTTCCGTACAATTGAATACGGCAATATTTCCAGAACGCGAGCAGCGCATTCATATGGAATTCGCATCAAAATATTTGGATCTATATGACAAGGAGCATCCGAACTTTTTCGATCCCAGCACACGCTATTCCATTCTCAATTTTGTAATGCAACGACAGCATTTTGAAAAGGGCGAGGAAAAGGCTGACAATCTGGGCATCGAGAAGCTTGTCGAGGATGGCGTCTATCTATGCGCCTATACACTGCACGATGTGAGTTCACAATTGAAAAACTTGTGACCAACTTTTCTGATGTTCATGACTTTTCAGAAAGATCGACGCGGTGACCTGCTTAAAGAATGGGCCAACATTTGCAAATGGAAAAAGTATGTAATTTTGTGTCAAGCTTTTTATACCCGTTACTTAAAAAATATGTAAAAGGGAAAATAGAACGGTGGTAATGACTGATTACAGTTTTTAAGCAATATAAGTGCCTAAAAGCATGCAAAAAAAATAGTAACGGGTATCCTATAGTCGGGAGCTCGACTTTCCCACTTTTTATAGTTGTATTTAATTTTTTTTATGTTTTTTTTTTTGTAGCCTGCAGCCGCTGGACTATGTAAAGGATTATTTTGGGCCCAAGGTAGCAATGTACTTTGCCTGGCTCGGCTTCTATACGCAAATGCTGATTCCGGTCAGCGTTTTGGGCATTCTCTTCTTTTTGTACGGCTTCGTAACGTGGTCAAGCGATCCGATTAGTCAGGATATATGCAACGATACGGAGACAATCATGTGTCCACAGTGCGATCGAGGCTGCAATTTTTGGCGTCTGAATGAGACGTGTACGTCATCCAGATTCAACTATTTGATAGACAACAAAATGACTGTCGTTTTTGCCTTTGTAATGGCCATTTGGTCTGTGGTATATTTGGAGCTGTGGAAACGCTATTCAGCCGGATTGGTACATCGTTGGGGTCTAACCGGTTTCAATCATCATGTTGAGCATCCGCGGCCACAATATCTGGCCAAGGTATCTCAATCAAAACGCTGTCAGGCGAAGCTGGAGGAAGCAAAGGCCACCTTTGATCCCGATGTGCCGTTCTGGAGCATCAAGTTTTGGCCCAACTTCACTAGCTACAGCATCATGGTGTTATTTGTAAGCATCAAATACACATAGTTATTATAGAGAATATCTATGCTTATCAAATATTTCTTTTTTTTTTGTAGATTTGCATATCAGTGATCGCAATTTCGGCGATCATCATCTACCGTATGGCACAGCGAGCCTCGCATAGCATTTTGACTAATGAAAACTCAATGACATATAAGATAATGGTGTTGCCCATAACAGCTGGTTTCCTTGATCTGATTGTCATTTCCATACTGGATCTAGTGTATAGTAATCTGGCGGTTAGACTGACCAATTATGAATATTGTCGCACTCAAACCGAGTACGACGAAAGCCTGACAATCAAGAATTACGTGTTCCAGTTTGTTAACTATTATTCATCGCTTTTCTATATTGCGTTCCTTAAGGGCAAATTTGTTGGCTATCCGTCCAAATATAATCGCATCTTTAGCTTCCGTCAGGAGGAATGCAATCCGGGTGGGTGTCTCATGGAACTCTGCGTGCAGTTGGTTATCATTATGGTTGGCAAGCAGGCGGTTAATGCTATCGTTGAGATGCTAATACCCTATCTAATGCGAACCGCCAAAGAGTTGAATCAAAACTATGGCTGGTATAAGCGGCACAGCGAACAGAAACTGGTCCCATCCACCAATCAATTTACCGAGGACTTTAATCTGCTGCCCGCCGAGAATAATTCACTGTATGCCGAATATCTAGAAATGGGTAAGTTTTACTTAAGTTTATTTATACATTAATATTCACATTTAATTATATTTGATCTCTTCAGTGGTGCAATACGGCTTCATAACATTGTTTAGCTTGGCTTTTCCATTGGCGCCGCTGTTGGCGCTGATTAACAACGTGATTGAGGTGCGTCTCGATGCCATTAAGATGCTCCGATTTGTACGTCGACCCGTGGGCATGAGGGCCCGAGATATTGGCGTCTGGCACAACATTATGACAGTCGTAACGCATATTGCAGTCGCCTCTAGCGTGAGTAGATATGCTTTAAAAAATACCCTAACTTACACAATCGAATTTATAAAATTATGCTTCACATCAGGGAGTGTGTTAAGAGTTTTAAAATCTATCAATTTAAAAGTGCCTGGAAAATACAGGGTATCTTGGGTAATAGTTAAGTTTAACATAATATAACTCTTACTCAATGTTTAATATAAATTTTAGTATAAATTCCCTTTTTCTTGTTTTTAGAATAAATATAGCAAATGTTGAAGTAACTGCACCTTTTTTATTTTTCAATTGAGCAATAACAAATTATTAATATAATTTAAAAAATACATTAATTTTTAGTCAGTTATATTGTGATTTTTAAATATATATTATAATTTATTAATTATTTCATAATTATTTTATTAAAAATGAACAAATTAATTTTTAAAAATTGGTCAAAAAAACCTATATTTAGAATTTTTATTTAAAAATTACAAATATTGAGTATCAGCTGAGTTCTTCTGTCTGTGAATTTGTTTAGGATATCTAAATACAAATTATATTTTTATATTAATATATTTTTATTTATTCTATAAAAAATAGAAAATGTTATTTATGAATTAATTGTTGGGAAAAATTGAAGAAATAATTTCTATATACAATTCTTACTCAAAATGTATAATCATTACCTTTCCTGCTAAATATTGAGTCAAGGCTGAGTTCTTCAGTCAGTTAATTTACTTTTTATAGATTTTATATAACCTGCTTTCATAATTAAATGAATATAATTAATAATTGGTATTTTTGTTATTTTCGCTAGGCCATGATAATTGCATTTAGCACAAACTTTATACCAAAACTGGTGTATAGAGCGACCCATGAAGATCCCGAGCTGAGTGGCTATTTGAATTTTACAATGGCTGGCTTTTATACCAAGGACTATAATACGACCACTCTGCTGAATGTCAGCATGGATGCCAATGTGACGGAGTGCTTTTACACCGAGTTTCGCAACAATGCCTGGGATCCGAATCCCTATAAGCGACCAACGTTTTATTGGAAGATATTGACGGCTCGTCTCGCCTTCATTGTCATCTATCAGGTGGGTTGTCAGACGGACAACAGTTGATCCCAATTTTATCTAACGAAATTTGTTATCCTTGTAGAATATAATTACCATGATTCAGGGTATATTGCGTTGGGCAGTGCCTGATGTTTCTGCCCGTTTGCTGAAGCGGATCAAGCGCGAGAATTTCCTGTTGCGCGAACACATCATTGAGTATGAGAAGAGGCAGGTACAGGAGTTGACACAGACACAATTACAAGCACAGCAAACAGCTGGCGGAGGTGCGGCTATCTCAAAGGCAGAGCCAGAGGAGTCCTTGCGTCAGCGATTAAATGGCAACAATGTCAACGGTGACAATGCCACCACCTATGTCTGAGACTCTTTGCCAGCGAAAAAATCCAAGTGCATTTTAGTTGTAAGCCTCGAACGCTGTATTTTGCTAGGACAAGGATACAGCTTATATACTTTTGTATATATACAACACACCCACATACGCATATATTATATCTATTATAATTTTTTAGTTTGTATTACAAATTGCACTGCATTGTTGTTAATATTGTGTGCTGTACTTAAGATAAAAACTGGATGTAGGTACATTTCAAATGCTCAAGGAAGTATAAATATGTATATATATATACTACTTGATATTTATATACATATATTTAGGTATAAAAGCTGTTAAAAAGTTACGGCAAGTTGCACAATTTTTATATGTAAATCCAATATGAATTGCCAAATTGAAAAGTGTTCGTAGAAAACCGCGACTGATGCAACAGACACTCGAAATTAGATACGACAAGTTATGTGTGTGTGCGTGTGTGTATATGTGTGTGTGTGTGTGAATAGCCATACTTATATACATATGTATAGACATACATATTTATTTACTTAGCATAGAATATTAGCAGAGCTTTTGTTGCGCCGAATTTATCAATGTTATATAGATTACATGCAATTGTTAAACTGCTTAACACACATTCAGACACAACGATCACACACACATACACACGCATATTTAGACACTTGTCCAATGTGCACTAGATGTATCTTTATCATACTCGTTATTTCCAAACGAATTCATTTGTACCTTGTCGACGTGAAGAAATACCAAACTAATCAAATGCGTATGCCTAGCAAATGCATATGTATGTTAACACTATTAAACAATCCAATGTACCTTACAATATACACAAACAAACAAACAAAACAAAAAAAAACATTACATTCATACATATATGTTCATTTATGCCCTGTGTATGTATGTATTTGTAGTTAGTACTCGTTACTTTTTCAACGCGTTGCATTTGTTTTTGTTAATTTTTTATAAATGTATCTGTTTTCTTCGCCAAGCACCTACTGCATAGATACATACATGTTTTATACGATAACAAATGCAATTACAATTACGATACGAAATAATCTATTTTATTATTTTGATAAATATATTTATATATACAAAAAGATGTGTTGCGATCTGGCGTATGTTCTAATGTAAATTTACATAGCATTGTTAACATTTTACAAAGAAAAAAGAAAAAAATAGATAACAAAAAGAGAAACAACTAATTAAAAATAATTTTAAAAAATTGTACAGAAAATATAAAAAGAGATAATTTCAAAGATCAAGAATTGAAACTACGATAATAAAGTGGAATACGTATATTGGAAATGTTTTATTAATATTTTAATTCATTAACTAGTTAAACATATATTTTAGTTGGGTTTATATGCTTAGATATGCATTGGGAGTCTTAGGCCGAAGACTTTCTTAAATCCACGAGTTGTATCAGTGATAAAAGAAATTTTTTAATAAAAGTTGTAGGAATGCCAATGAGGTTGAAGATGGTGAAAGAGAATTAAGGGAAATTATAGAAATATGTGTGTAATTGGCCTCATAATTCATGCTTCACTCTTGCGACTTAAATTTCGTCTTAGTCTTTAAGATATTCTAGGATTTTCCATGAAAGCGGCAATGACGATGATTATTAAAATTTTAAAATTTAGTCGATACCTCATTTCAAAAAAAATTAGAACTAATTAATAGTCGCACTGAAAGGAATCTAAGAGTTTTTTCTTTTAATTGCATAGATCAGAACATTGGATTGGCTAAAAAGATGAATAATGAGTTAATAGTTTTATTTGTACAGACCCCCAATGAGTTGTGCTGATCGTAAGTCTAAAACGCTCTTTCTTAACTTACGCGTCAGTACAACAGGTCAGTAAATAAAAACCGGACGCTCAGCTATTTACACTATAATATAATTTACATATATAGTAATAAAGTCGATATATTGAATTCTGATGGTGGCAAATCAATTGGAACAGAGTGCGAAACTGTGGCGACTGACCAACTGACCGACTGACTATGATGTGGATATAAACAATTGAAGCATATTAAGGGGGTATTGCTGCTGTTTTTAGACTTCAAAAAAATTTTTTTTTCTTGGAAAATGGAAACAGTTATTTCAATTCTATTTTTTTTATTATATTACGAACATATCCTTTGTACGAGAACTGTTCAAAAAGTTGTCGGCCTTCAAAGTTGGATGTCGAAAAAAAAGGTATGCTGCTAGTGGAAGGGATAACTCCACTTCGGATCATATGAAATGGAAACAGTAAACGGCATTAGATTCAGTACAGATGTAATTCGGTCACCTACCTCAATCATAGTTTTGCAATTTTTTTTTTTTACAAAATGGCGGCTATTGAAAATTGAAAAATCGATTTTGGGCAATTTTTTTTTATTGAGTAGTCAGTAGTAGTAAAGTAAAAAAATGGTAAAAAAAAAATGTTTAAAATTATGATTGAGGTAGGGGCCATAATCGGATCTGAACTAATAGCACAATCAGTGCCGCAAGCTCGAAAAACGTGGTTTCGAAGTAAACGAGTTTAAGGTTTGAAGTTATTTCTTTGCATAAAAAAAATGAAATGAAAACTTTTAGTATGCAGTTTTACTAATTCGACAATTCTCCGTCGTTTGCACTTGGTTTCATCAAAAGTAAAAAAAGTGACTTCGAAGTTCGAAAACGTGATTTTGTTACCCAATGCTTACGGACATTGCTGGAAAAAAAAGGAAAAAGTATTTCGAATTTCAAAAAAACCTCTTAGGACGATGTTCTCAAATATCCAAGCTATAAAAATATGCAAAAAAAAAAGCAACGAAAAAAAATGTTTGCAAAGCAGCAATACCCCCTTAAGCTGGCACACTGTCAAAGTAAGTGCTAATGTAATCATCTGAAACTAAATTGAAATGCATGTTATGGATAAGCCCTTGCAGCCCCATGAGCCTCTCACTGATCGCAGATCGCAGTCAATTGTCGTTTTGGCCCGTCGAGCAGTTGGACGACAAACTGAGGCTTAGTTTCAAATCAGTTGGCGTAACGCTTCAGTGGCATTTGCATAACTTGCACAGGCCACAGGCAGAGCTGATCGTTATACATAGATTATAGAAAATAACGAGAAAAGTTTTTAAATAAATCTGTCAACTTTGAACCGTATTTGCATTGATCCCATCGCTTGTGCCACTCACTGTCAGCTCTGTCAGCGACAATGAGCTCAAATTCCGTAAGTATTTTAGTCGAAATGTTGCGTCGTCTTTGGCAGGCAGCTCGTTCTAAGCCCTATAAAGTGGGTCAACTAATATCAATAGCAACTAATCTGTAACTTTAGACTTTTCTAATTGATTGCGTCAATGTGTGTGTGAATTATTAACAGCTCAGTTTTAATTGTGTTTTTTTTTTCAATTATGCTTGGATTTTTAATCTCTAACGATAAACTAGCGCCTGTTGCATTTCCGTTCGTTTCAATGTTTATAGCTGACTGTACCTCAGTTTCTTTTCCGTTTGTTTCTCAATTCAATGGGCTAGCTACTGATAGATTTCTTTCACTCGATGCAAACTTAGTAGTCTCTTTTTTTAAAGCGATGTCTTAAAAATGCCTTACTACTTATAACTTGTAGATGACATTGAAATGATCGGTCTAAAATCAAGTTTAATTATAAAAAACAATGTTGTCCTTCGAGCTGTATAAATAGGCTCATACAGCCTATTATCTATTTGGATAGTGGTACAATAACAAAAGTATAGCCAGCGAAAAAAGTCACCTTATCAACATTTTAATTAATAATTAATAATTAATAATTTTATTTTTATTTGGAAAGGTCGTTTCAATTCCGTTTGAATGATGCAACAATTTCCTTAACCCATTAAGTACCCATTGAGAAATTCGAATTTTCGTGAACGTCTACTTTTATTCTCAATCGTATTTTGATACAAAAAATTCTTTAAACAATTCTAAGAGCAACTGCAAAAAAATTTTAAAAAATATTTTTCCTAGAATTTTTTATGATTTTTTGAAAATCCTAAAAATTACTACATATTTTAAAAGTTTGAATTTTTCAATGGAAATTTTTCAAATAATAAATACAAATATTTGTTCTGGAATATTTACAAAAAAGAAGTTTTGTAATGTTTTTATCAAATAATTTTTTTAAACTATTAATTTAATTGCTTTTGTTTTTACTGGAGGGCTACTATTTTTCAATTTGTTTCATTTCCATTCGTTTCTTTTCAGCCCAAATACATTAAGCAGCTGTCTGCAGTGGAACGTGAAAAGTTTTTCGATTCCTTTGATGTCGTTTTCTGCGATTGCGATGGTTTGCTATATTAGATATTTTGTTGTCTGTTTTTGCTTTTACGTCTGAGGAAATTTCAATAAATTGAATAACCATACTAATGAATAATCATATTATACTCTGAGAGATTGTAGATGATATTGCCGAATTTTAGAATTTTTAATTGTCTTTTGAATTGTTTATTTATTTAGTTATATATTTTATTTAAATGTATATCATGAATATGAATTGACTTTCGTTAAGCAAACGGAATGGGTTGAAAATCATAAAAAGATACAAAAAAGCTGAACGTTGTGTGAGAGAGAGACAGAGAGAGAGAGAGAGAGAGAGAGAGAGAAAGAGAGAGAGAGAGAGAGAGACAGAGATTGTGGGAGAAAGGTCAAAGAGAGATGTAGAGAGATTTATTTTTAATTTTAGCCAAAAGCGGTCGACAAAAAATTTATGAAATATTAAATTGTATTCAGACATACGACTTTAAACAAGCAATGATGCTATAGTCGAGTTCTCGACTGCGAATTACCTACTATTCATAAGACATTGTATACTAGAGATGATATAAAAAAGTCATTGATATTTAAGATCAAATACAATCTAACAAGGAAAAGAAGTTATCAAAAAGTTTTTAAAATTGACCCAAATTTGGTTACAAAGTTAATAGGTAAACGCAATCAAATCAAAACTAACTCTTATTTTTTATTTTTAGTGAAAAAATTAGAAATAAGTGTTATTTAAAACTTTTATTTAAAAATTAAGTTGCTATGATTATTTTTGACTTTTTAAATAAACATTAAAAATAAGAATTAAATTTGATTTCTATTTTATAAATTGAAAATATAAATTTTTGCATTCCATTTTACCGTAGTATATTTCCTTTACACTGATTTTTTAGTTGAAATTAGCATTCATAACTTATATTTGCGGTCCCTGATAATTTATGACAGATAACAAAAATAGATATAAAAAAAATTTTACTTTCGAATAGGTCTATAGAATCTAGGTAAATCTAATAAAAAAGATATTCTTTGAGAGCTTCCCTCTTTTTCCTAGGCGTTGTCTGGTACACTTTGCGAGATTTTATTCCCGGCTCGGCACAGGCAATTGCGGAGCTCCAACGACGCGGCAAGCAGCTGACATTTGTGACCAACAATAGTATTAGTTCCGTGGAGCAGCATCTGCTAAAATTCAATAGCCAGACGGAACTCAAAATTGAAAAGGTATGATGCATATTCACTGAGGGATTATATCCATTTTGGACTCAACTCTATACAGAAAAAGAAGTCCGGGATATTTACCCCGAATTCAATTCGAAACGTTGTCAGAAGTGGGGCAATCTCGGATTTTCTTAAACCAAGTATGAAATACTTGATTTTTTCAACACCGAATTCAATCTTGAAATTGTGTAATTCAGGCTACACAATTTTTATTAATTTTTTTTTTTTTGTAATTTTTTTGAATACATTTTTTTTTAACTTTTTAAAATTTTTTTTTTTAAATTTTTTATTTATTTTTTTTATTTTAATTTTTTTTTGAATGACGGGAATTATATATTTCTGCGCTTCATTCCGAAAAACTTAATAACACATTGACTACAAATTGACGGGGGAATCGAACCCAGGTTTTTTTCAAACTGGGAGTTATAATTATGTGACAGGTCGGCGACTCTAAACACTGAGCCACCGAACCAGTTGAAATGAGAGAGGCCGAGAGAGAATTTTTCTCTCGCGCTCAGCAAATGTGGTGATCAACGGGACATTTTAAGAATTTCTTAGCCTGAATTAAGTAATTTTAATCCTGATACAGGCATTATTATACAGATTAATCCTGAGTACATACTTAAAAAATGAATGCTTAAATTAAGTATTTTAAGCTTGATTTTAGAATGCCTTTTTTTCTGTGTATCTGCGCAACAGCGACAAATTGTGCATCCGGCTCAGACCATTTGTGATCAACTCAAGTCCATTGGCTTCGATGGTCTCATCTATTGCCTGGCCACGCCTCCTTTTAAGCAGCTACTGCGCGATGCTGGATTCCGTTTGTGCGAGGATCGCGAGGGCTTCACCATCGAAAGCCTTTCAGATCTGCATGGCGCCATCTTTGGAGCGGAGACTGTGCAGGCCGTCGTCATCGATGTGGACTTCAAACTGAGTGCCACCAAACTAATGAGAGCCCATGTCCAGCTTCAAAATCCCAACTGTTTGTTTCTCGCTGGAGCTGCCGATGCAATGATACCCTTTGGAAACGGTAACATTATCGGTGGGTTTTAATTCAATTCAAGTGCTATTCATATCTAACAGAGGTGAATTCACTCAAAATTTGAGTTCAAACGAAATAATTCGAACGATGTCGAATTGAGTGAGTGCGAGGCACACTTTGAATTGAATTGAGTTCTAAATTGACACTTCCTTGTAGAAATGACTGAGCATGCGAATTTGAAATGGAAGAACTCAATCGAATAATTCGTAATTGTAATTGTCAAATGAATGAATTTTTCACTTTGTTTCAATTTTCCCTCGGGTCGCTCGCAAAGGAATATTGACTTTGATTGTCTGGGTTGGTGGAATATACAGAAATATGTTGTTTCAGCTAGCAGCGCGGCTTCTGAGCGAGTTTTATCTGATGCAAGATATTTAATAACGAAAAAGCGTAGTGTTATTGCCGCCAACCCAGAAAATGTCATTAAAATAATGTTTTTACATTCTAACTTAGAGTATGTCCATTACGCATATGGAAACAACAACAGAAAATCATCATGCAGAAAAGAAAATATGAAAATTAAATTGAAATTCGAAACAAACTCGAATTAACTCAAAACAAAGTAGCAATCTCACTCATTCACTTCGTGTCACTCCGTTTGAACATTGTGAGACTCAATCAAAATCCTTCGACTTCTCATTCGACTTCTTTCAATTCCTTTCGAACATGAATGCTTCGAACTTCATTTTAGCTCATTCATGCAGACCTCTAATATCTATGTACATCGAAGTTACATATTTATTTTTTTGAATGGGACTACGCATTCGTCTTATCATTAGAAATCATTCCTCTTAATCGCATCAATATCGGACAAATGTAGCTGTAGTTATGGCTGATTTAAGTTGTCAACTAAATGAAGGCGATAATTTATCAATGAATGTATTTCAACTGAGTACCAGTTATACACTCAGAAAATAAATTAAGTTGTTTTTAACTCAATAGCTGATTTTTCAAAACTGAGAACAATAATCTTATTTCAAGTTAAGTTTTTGTAATCCTAGATATCATAAAAGCACCCTTCGTGCTGCTTTCGTCACTAGGGTGGACTGCCGTCCGCAGTGATACGATTTTACCTGGACATTTTAAGTACTTTTTTAAGTCCGTAAAATATCGAATCATACTAGCTTAAGTACACAAAAATCTTGAACTTATCCCAAAATGTGCATGTTTCTAGTACAAAACATTCTTATATTTAAGTTAATTTCAGTTCTGAAAACTAGTTGATAAGGTGCACAGAAACTTGAATTTTAATGATAAATGTTTAGTTTAAAAAAAAACTCTTGTTTCTGAAGGTATTTCAGCCAAATTCTGACTAAGTTTGATTCAGATTTTACTAGTTTTAAATTTAATCTTCAAATTTGAAGAACAAAATGCTTGATTATAGAATGTGTATAAAATATATTGTTAATACTTCTTTTTAGGCCCTGGCGCCTTTATTGATGTCGTTACCAAGGCCAGTGGACGTCAGCCCATGGTGCTGGGCAAACCGGGTGACGCACTGCGTCAAATTTTACGCGATCGGCACTCCGATTGCCCAGCTAACCGCGTGCTCTTCGTGGGCGATAGCCTGGCCAGCGATATTGGCTTTGCACGTGCCAGTGGCTATCAGACTCTCTTGGTCTTAACTGGTGGCAGCAGCGCAGCAGATGTGGCCAATCTACCGCCCGACCACGCCCATTTGCCCCACTATGTGTGCGATTGTCTAGGGGATTTGTGTGACAAGTCGGAATGAAAGAGAGACATTGTTTATTCTAAGCGTTATAAAAAATTTCAAACGACCGATTCACAACTAGTCGATAAGGTTTTTTTTTTGAACGAATTTTATTTAAGAATATATTATACTTTATTTAATTTTTTTTAATTAAAGTATATATGTACATCTATAATTCCCAACTATTAAAAAGCTATCATATTTATCCCACCATAAACACGGGAATTTGAAGAATATCTCATATCATTTTAATTTTTTGAACAGACTTACAGATCATTGAGAAGCCCAAACGGTTAAGCTCAGAAGGCTGAAGTTTTCGCAACGTAGCTAAGACAAATTCATAGTGCAATAAGAGTATAGAGCAGGGGTGCTCATCGCCTATGCACACGAAGCACATTTGCTTTTGTTCTGCCCATAGGATATGGGAAGTATATGAGAATACACATTGGTAAGTTTCTTTTGCACATTTAAATTTACGCAAACAAATTGCAGCAAAACAAGAACAACTTTTGCATTGTTGCTTTCCATCCATTTTCGGTGTTCGTTACATGAATGCGTGTGATTTCTTGTATTTGCATTAGAGAGTGCACATCCATAATGCAGTTTCGGGCACTCCTGCTATAGAGAATTCTTAAGTCATTTCAAGCAAACTTTTGGATAAAGTGTTTGTGACTCTCTGATGCATCCTAAAGAAACTTGATTTGATTTTTCTGTTTATTATTAATCGAACACACAGGTTTTTTTTTTCAGGTTTGTTTTTCTCTGCTCTGAAAATTTCATAGCAATCGAATAATAAACACAGAAGTTATTTAACAAACTTAACTACATACATATATGTCGAATCTAGGCTATTTATCAGTTAATCACGATTCTTATGAGCACAGTTTGTCTTAGACAAAGTTCAATGTAGTTCGTCGATAAGATTAAATAAAGTGTAAGCAATCGAAAAGATATAATTAAATCACTGCGGACGGCAGTCCGCGCTAGTGACGAAAGCAGCACGAAGGGTGCGAAGGCGACTAGCATATATACACAGGAAGAATGGAAAATTTGCTATGACTGTCCGATCAGGTCGAGTTATATACCGATCGAAAGGTATCAATTAAACTTACAAATGTGCATACTGAGACTTTTGAAAACTCACCTGGTTCGTGAGATACACAGGTGTTAGTGGAAGGGGAAAAATTTAAGTTATTGGAGCAACTGGAGCCATTGGAGCCTTTTTAAAATTTATTTTAATTTTTTACTGTTTTTATCAAAAATACGCGTCGAATGACACCTCGATCATCAAAATCCGACCACTGGTTAAAAAGATAATTAATTTTGAAATTTTTGGTGCCCTTCTCAAAACGAGATGAAAAGTCAGTCTGTCTGTTTGTTTGTTTGTTTGTTTGGATCAAATCGTTGATTTAGCTTATAAGTTTGAATGAGGACTTGTTCCCGATCAAAAATCTAGAAACGTTTGTTCTACGACTTTTTCGAAAAAACGCTAGTTTAGCGGGAAATCGCTAAAAACCGCTAAAATTAAAACCCCTTTAGCATCCAAACTATAGAAGCTACAGATGTGGTTTATATATCGTTGGAAAGGTATTTTGAAGGGCTTTTTTTGCTAAAGAACACAGGTAAAAAGCTACAGGTGAAATAAGGTTTTTTTTACACTATTTTTCGATTTATGAAAAATCTGTGCTTTAAATCACTTTTTAATATATTATATGTTGTAGACAATTCAATTCCGCGTTTTTTGACATATAAAACATATCTCTCAAAATTCGTTTGGGCAAGATATTACCTATCAACTGAATATACCTTTTACCTTTACACTTCTGCATGTACATATGCAGTATGTACACTGCTTGCAGCGCATTGCGGAAATAAACTGCTTGCAAGTGGTGAATTCTTTTTGCGGCAGAAAAACCATATTATAATTGCGATTAGAGTAATATCGGTATATATTTAGGGTTACTATTCATGATTTAGTCGAATATTAGTCGATATTACTTCTTAACTGAATGTATACATTTTACTTAGAATTGGAATAGGACAGCAGCAGCAAAGTGTCATAGCAGCATGTGTGTTTGTAAAGGGAACCAGTGTTGTCAGACAGTTCGTTCTAGCTTGTACAAACAAGAAGCACCTTTTAACAAGGTTATACTCTAAAAATTTATTGCGATTTAAAAATTTCTGATGTCTTATTCAAAAATTACTGATATCTTAGAAAAAAAACCTCTTTACGAGGTGAAAGTCTAGTGACGAAAACAGTTTTATGCCCCAAAATTTCTGATATCCAATTTTGTGACGAATAATATTAAGTTTTACATATAAATTATTTAAAAACAATTTTTGCATTCGGCACTGCGCAAAACAGTGAGTGTTATTTGATATAAAGAATTGAGACATTTTAGCGCAATGTGCCGAGTGCAAAATTTTTTTTAAAATAATTTATATGTAAAACTTAATATTATTCGTCACAAAATTGGATATCAGAAATTTTGGGGCATAAAACTGTTTTCGTCACTAGACTTTCACCTCGTAAAGAGGTTTTTTTTCTAAGATATGTATATGTATTGAAAACAGCACAATAATATAGAGAGTAACATATGTACCATATATAAGTTGTTAAGGTAGACAGAGAGATGGAAATGTAATATAAGATGTAATATAATGCAATTTATGGGGCTTGTGATTTATTAGGCTGTAAATAAAAGTTATACATCAACAGCAAGAAATAAGAAAACAATTTCATAAATTGCCAGACTCATTTACAGTTTTGAAGTGAGGATGCATGAACTAAACGTGAGCTTTGGGTGCGAGTTCCTCAAAGAATTTCACAAAATCCGCCACACTATCGGCATAGTAATGGGGCAGCAGGTCGGGACAGGTCTGTGCCTGGAGCTGGTCGAGGGTGCAGCCGCCGGAGAGGACGAGCAACGTTTGAAACTTGCATAGGCGACCAAACTTCACATCCTGGGCAAGCATATCGCCGATCATGAGCACACGATCGGGAGAGCTAACATTGTGCTGCTTAATGAGCATGTTGCCCAATTCTCGTCCAGGTTTGCCCAGCACTGTGGCCTCCTTGCCGCTGGCCTCGATCAGGATGGAGGCAAAGGGTCCAGGGCCAATGATGTTCAAATCCTTGGCCATGGGCAACAGACGATCTGTGGCGCCGATGATCAGCCGGCAGTCCGGATGACGCATATAGAGATGGGCACGAAGCAGCTTGGTCGACGTCAAATTGAAATCTACATCAATGACAACGGCACGCACCGGCTGCTTGTCAAATATGTTACGAGCCAGATCCTCAAAATTGTCCTCAATGAATTGATTGGGCTGTCAGAGGAGATGAGACTGAAGTGGATTCCCAATTGGGCTGGATTCACTTACGCCATCGATCAGCTGGTAGCCCGCATCACGAAGCATCGCCTTGAACTTTGGTGTCGCCATAATGTAGATCAGTCCATCGAAATTTATGCTACGCAGATAATAGACAAGCGTCTGAGCCGGATGCCATATCTGGTCTGGCGACACTGGCATATCCAGTTGGGCAAAGCGCTTTACGGTGGACTCCACGGTGCGTACACTGTTGTTGGTCACATACGTGATCGCTTTGCCGGCACGCTCCAATGCGGCATAGCCTGCAGCGGCATTGGGCACATTGTATTCCATGGTCCAGATAACGCCATCGATGTCGCTGTAAACCCGATCGAACGAGTCCACAAAGCGACGTTTCTCCTCCACATTCAGCTCCAAAATGTGCCGAGGTTTCGCTGACATCTGTACAAACACCAATTAGGAAACATTTATACTTTTTCAACTTTTTTCTCGATTTTTTGTAAACAAATTTTTGATGCAGAAAAATTTTTCAAACAATTTTAAGAATGACTGCAACAATACTGAACACTGAATACTCAACGAAGCCATTTTCAAGTACTTGAACTCTATTATTTTTTGACTAGTTATCAATCGAATTAATTAAATAAATTAAAAGTCGAGAGCTCACTGGAGATTGTTCATTTTTTCAATGTCTAAATAAGGTGTTTGATAACTATTGTTAAAAAAAACTAATATGTACATTGAAAAAACGACCCCTACAGTACCCAGCTAGCCATATCCGGAGCGCTCCGAAGTATGAGTAAAAAGGGACTCCTAAACCAGCACCTCTTAGGCGCGTTTTCGGAGCGCTCTTAAAAGTGACTCCCAAAGCAGCACCTCTTAGGAGCGTTTTCGGAGCGTTCCGAAGTAGGACTGAAAACTGACTCCTAAACCAGCACCTCTTATGAGCGTTTTCGGAGCGCTCCGAAGCAGGAGTAAAAAGTGTTATGCTTTGTTTTTTACGTCAGGTTTTCATGTCAGATTATTTGTGTAAATTTCATCTCATTCGTGTTGTACGGGTTGTTTTCAGCGATAGCTCAGACGAGACAGATTTCGAGAAATCGTATGAAGGATTAGAAGATTTTGAGGCATCGGGATCCTCGTCCAATTTAAGTAAAGAGTTGGCAGAGTGGGCAATAATATTTAATATTTCAGCGTCAGCCATTAATCGGCTTTTAAAAATTTTACGTCGCCATGGCTGTGCTGTGAATGCCGACTCACGCTCCCTAAAAAAAATCCAAGACAAGTGCCTTTAGTTGTAATGGGAAGTGGGAATTATATTCACTACGGTGTTAAAGACAGTTTAACAGACTTTTTTGAAGAAAATACATTCCCAGAAAAAACAATTAAGCTAAATGTCAATGTAGATTAGAGATGGGCACGGGCCGGGCCGGGCTTCGTGTCCCGCGGGCCCCTTCAAAAAATCACCGGGCTTCGTGCATGAAAATCGAAAACGGGCTTTTTTCGTGCGGGCCCGGGCCTAAGCAAAAAGCCCGAAGCCCGGTAGGCCCGAAAAGAAAATTTTTCATATCGATTAATAAAAATATTTATTTATTATTAAAATATTTATTTATTTTTTAAAATAAGTAACTGCTAATATCATTTACGCATCTCTATTATCGATATGATTCTTATCGACATTAAAAAGTTATAAAAAAAAAAATTAATTTAAAAAAAAATTTTATATAGTTGTTTCGGGCCGGGCTCGGGCCGGGCCGGGCCCCTTGAAATTTGACCGGGCTCGGGCCGGGCCGGGCCTCTTGAAAATTTGACCGGGCCGGGCCTGGACCGGGCCAGAAAGATTTATTTCGGGCCCGGGCCGGGCCGGGCCTTAAGAAGGAGGCCCGTGCCCATCTCTAATGTAGATGGACTACCTTTGTATAAAAGTTCCAAGCAGCAGGTGTGGCCTATATTGGTTAATATACATAATACTTCTCCAGTGTTCGTTGCTGGTGCTTTCGTGGGTGAAAGCAAGCCTCCAAACGTAAATGAATTTGTTTCAGACTTCGTTACGGAAATGAGAGACTTAATATGTAATGGTTTTACCTGTAAATCTGAATATTTTCAAGTGCAAATAAGATCATTTCATACATGCTTGGTGTTAAAGGTCATTCCGGCTATTTCAGTTGCGTTAAGTGTCACCAACGTGGCGAAACCTACAGAAATAGAATTATTTTCAAGCCTGAAATGTCGCTCTTACGCACTGACGAACAATTTCGATCAAAAAGTGATACAAATCATCACAAGACAAATGAACCATTAAAAATTGAAGAGCTGCCAATAAACATAGTTAACACTTTTGCATTAGACTATATGCATGTAGTTTGCCTTGGCATCGTGAAAACTTTGATGGTGGCATGGATAAAAGAAAAGGGCCAAGATTATTCTCTATCAACAGAAAAAATAGTTCTTCTTAATGAACAACTATCGTCATTAAAAAACTGTATGGGAAAAGAGTTTAACAGGAAACCTAGAAGTACTTCGGAGCTAAAGCGATGGAAAGCCACTGAACTTCGACAGTTTCTTTTATATACCGGCCCAGTGGTACTTGGAAATATTTTGACAAAAGCACGCTACGAACATTTTCTGAAGCTAACGGTTGGAATTCGTATACTTCTTAGTCCAAAATACTATACTAGAAAAAATACTTGCGCCAAAGCACTGCTTCACAGCTTTGTGGAATTACTGCCCACTCATTACAGCCCAATTTTTCTTAAATATAATTTTCACTGCCTGCTACATCTCTCTGACGAGGTTCTTTTATATAGAGATACTTTAGATTCGTTTAGCGCTTTCAAATTTGAAAGCTTTTTATTTAAAGTCAAGCAAATGGTTAAGACTGGAACAAACATTAGCAGCCAGATTTATAATCGTATTGTAGAAATGAGCATAAACTGTTCTAAGAGACCTCATATTTTAAGTTCTATTTTAAAAAAGGATTCAGTCGGAAATATCATTTCAATTCTAGCGAATACTTTTTGCTATTCCATAAATTTTCCTAATAATTTTTATATGTTAGAAGAAAAAGTTTTTAAGATATATTTTATCAAACAAGAAACAAAATGCATTATAATAAAATCCAACGAAGTCTTAAATCTGGAAGATCTATTTCACGACCCTTTAAAGTCGAGTTTGGTACATTTTTTTTGTTCACCATCACTAACGTTAAGTGAAGAACACTTTACCCATAACGTTTCTCAAATTTCGCGAAAAGTTTTACCACTACACAACAATAACTTGTTGGTTTTTGTCACAATACTACACCATGGATAACTACACCGAAATGTATTTGGATGGAAGTGACGGAGAGAAGACGCCTTCTGAACTCAACGGTAAAAAAAACATTTTTTCAGAATATATATTTAATAACTAAAAATTTTTGTTGTTAAGATGACCGTGAAAACATGCCACTAAGTGATTATCTGGGACCCAATCGCAATTCACGCAAAAATGAAAACAATGGTGAAATAGGTAATTGCCCTAATTAAATTTTTATTATAACTTAATCTTCTCCTTTACAGATATGCTCAAAAAAATTCTAAGCAACACTGTAGAGATAATGCAGTCATTAAAAGGTAGACTTCGTTATGTAAAAAAAAGTTATTTTAAGGGAAATTGTTACTTATATGCTCGATTTTTTCAGGATTGACCAGTCGAATCGAAAAACTAGAGGAAGACAACAAAAAGATGCATTGTCGCCAACTGACGTAGCTATCGATGACGCAAAAGCTTATAAAACCAAAAAAAGAATCGCCTATTTTGAAATCTCCCTGCAATTCGGTAGAGGAGTTTGAGAAGCTAGAAGACAATTTGATGAAATCACCTGAGCTAAACGAAAAATTAGTATGTAATCAAATAATTTTGGATCAATACCGTAATTTATATTTATGTACATAAAAAATTTTTTTAGGAAGATGAAATTTTTAAACACGAGGGCACTGATCCATCAAAGTTTGTTCGCTCAATGTGGCGCAAAATACTTAGCGACAACGTCGCTTCACAATATTCTTGGAAGGGAACAGCCAAAAAGAAAGCGATTGACATTATGGCAGTTACTAACGCATTTAGGGGTAAACAGTAACGGAAAAAAAAATTATTTTGACTAACATTATTATTTCACAGGTGCATATAATAGGAAATTTCTTGGCTCTGATAAAGAGTTTGGCAGAGCGACCGTCAAGTGGTTTCAAACAGCTAAAGAACGCCATTCCAAGAAGAAGAAATAAGTTTTAATTTCTTAAAACATGTATTTTCAATAAACTAATAATATAATACAATATTTTTTTCAATAAAAAAATGTACCACCTAAAATTATAAATATAATTTTGGAGCATTTTAATAAGCCGTAGGAACTCCTATACGGAGCATTTTAAGAAACCCTGGGGCTCCTCTTCGGAGCATTTTGAACATCCGTAGGGAGCATTTTGAACATCCGTAGGGAGCATTTTGAGAATCCTTAAGGAGCAATTTGAGAAACCATAGGGACTCCTCTTCGGAGCATTATCGGAGTACGAAACCAATCCTAAAACACTCCATCTAGGTTATCTTTGGATGATTTAAGGAGTCCTTTTCTAAAAACCATTACGTAAAAATGGAGTCCGCTCGGAGTCTTTGCGGGTTATCTAAAAGAGCATTCTAGGACGCCGAAATCACTCATTTAAGGAGTCCTATAGGCACACTTTTTTCATATATGTCGAAAAGGCCCTTTTCTCCGTCGGATATGCTCCTTTGGGACACTTTTCGGAGGCTCCCTAGGAGGGTTAGGGCACCGTACAGGGAGTCCTAATGGAGCACCGTGCGGACTCCGGTGGCTAGCTGGGTATTAAGTTCAGCTTCTTATGACAGAACTTTATTAAATCTTAAAGCTTAAAATTTGTAATTTTTAATTCCAGAAAAAGTTCAAATTATTGAAAATGTATTTTAACGCAATGAGTTAAATTTAAGCTCATAGTGAAACCAAGATCAAAATCTGTGGAAAACTGGTTGAAAATCTTTGCTGTTTTGGCAAAGTTATGAAAGTTTGAGGTTTGTCTAATTTTTTTCACAAGTCAAAAAATTAACGCGTGTGTTTTGAATTTACAACTACTGTTAAACTTTTATAACTCGAATTTCTCTCTAACTCGAGCTAAATGAGTGGCAGAAAAGTTAATAAACTTAAGAAAAAACTCTTTAAGTCGAATATCTCCATAACTCGAACCTTTTCTTTGGACAATGGTGATTTGAGTTAGAGAAGTTCGACTGTACGTTTACTTTATAATTTTTTATTTTGGAAATCCTCGATAAATCGTTCCTTTTCGGGAAACTACTTGATTAATTCTTTGTCGATTTTTACATTCTGATATTCAACTCGATTCAACATTGTTTCTTTAAGGACCAGACAAACCATTTGTGGTGAAATATAAAAGTGAGAGTACGAATAAAAATTATGAATATATTATTGTGTCTTTTGCAGTTGCATATGAACATTCGCAGTATCTTTTTGTACCCGCGGCACAGGGTAAGAAACTGAATTGGTTTTCGAATAACTTAATGCTAAGTAACTTACGCTTTTACTGCTGTTGTTGGCCATATGGTAAATGGTGCTACTGGAGGTGCTATCGATGGAACGTCCGCCAGTCAACTAATGGGATAGACTCGACTAACGCATGATAAAACTAAAAACTGCAAAGAAATAAAATTAACACGTTCCAGCGGCATTTGAAGTCGCAGGAAAAGATGAGTGTGCGTGTGTGAATTTGTGTGTGTGTGTGTGTGTGTGCGCGTGAGTTTGCTCCCCATTGCTTGCTATCATAACAATAACAAAAACAAGTCGTAAATCTGTAGAGGAGTCACCGACTCTAGAATACCGGGTATTTCATTTTAAAATATTTTGTGCATGTATTTATTCAAAACAGGAATTAAAAGCGTCACCGAATCGGTTAACCTCTTAACCGCTGTGAATCGATAGAAATAGGTAACTATAACTAAAACTGCAACCGATTAAAAACTTTTTTTATACCTAAAACCCGAAAAACCAAAATTAGTTGCAGTCCAATAAAGCATCGATATATGGTCAGTGTTCCAACTAATCATGATTTTTATTTTTAATAAAAATATTTTATTTTAATTACAAATATCTTCTTTTTTGAAATCAAAGAATTTCTGTTTGTATTTAAGCTTTTTTTATATTTGCTTAAGATACTTATATTTTATTCGTGTGATCCGAAATTATACTGGAATTTCGAAACCGAAACATACAAAATACTCATAGCCGTTACGAAACCGATATACAAAGAGCTTTCGTATCTGATAACCGATAACCAAAATGCAAAACTTAAACGAAACTGATATTTGTTTCGGATTAATATAGTTTTTATCGAATTGTGAGGGCGAAAAGGGCATGGGAAAAATTTCCAACTCGCTTTCTATTTGTCGAATTTCGGTGCTCAGAAAATATATGTTTCTAAAATCCAGGTGATTATACAGATAGATTTGGCTATTGATGCTGATAAAGAAAATAAATTATTAATAAGCACTTTCAGGCCGTCCTTCTAAATTTCAACAAATACAATATACCCCAGTATTCTGCAAGTTCCGTGTGCAAAAACCATAACAGAAAAGAAAACGAAACTGAAACTAATATCAACAATATTTCATGTGGTTGTTGCTACTATTGCTAAAGCTTATCTCTGACTTGCGCTCTCTTTGTGCACGCACTCTCTCAATTTCTTCATCTCTCTTTAGCGCTTGAATTAGTTTTGCTCGCTCTCTTTACATTCTGAGTCATTTTCTGCACCCACGAGTAACTGCACATGTAAATATGTATGTAAGTATCGTTATTTTAAGTGTTTTCGCTGGAAATATAAGCGATATATCATTACACGTTGACGTAAACCTAATTTAGCGACAACATTATAGAATAACCGTTAAAAAGGTAAACTATGAGATAGATAGATGGATCTATCTATCTATCCGAAAATTTTTAAACCATGGATGAAAACTTAAAGTTGTCAAAAAACTGCAGGTTTTTTAATAATATTAATAATAATTAATATTTGTCCAAAAAAAAATTTTTGGAAGGCGCCTTAAATAACCCGGGAGGGGTAAAAGATCAAGTTAAATTGGGTATATATGCAGGATAAACTATTTTTTATTTATTGGCATTTATGGTTTGGATTAAAAATACAATAAGTCTAATCTGTGAAAATAGCTAACAGCTAGTTTGACTTATTAACTACAACGCAAAAAAATATTTAAAGGAGAGAAAAAAAATAGGATCAGGCTCTACGGGAGCCAAATAAAAGGTGTGAGTGCTTCATTTGTAATACTTATCAGACATATATGAGAAATAAATATCGAGCATGTGTGTACAGTGGAGAGCAAAAGTGCATGTTCACAACACTGACTTTCATCGTTAAGAATGAAATAATAGAAATTAAAATTAAAAAAAAAATTCTGTATTTCCTTGTAGGGTTTTGTTTTTTCATGAACCACGAAAGTCAGTGTTGTGAACGTGCACTCACTTTTGCTCGCCACTGTATGTTTACAAATAATCATATAAACTATATTATGGTTTATAAAAAAAAGAACAATTTCAACATCACAAATCCAAGTGCAGTTATTAAAAGGTTTGTTGTTAAAACATAAATATAAAACTATGTTCAATAATATCTTGCTTAAAATGTTTGAGTTCTCTTCTATCTTTCTCTTTCTGTTTCGGGTTTGTGTTGCCTGCCTTTTCTTCTTATAGTGTTTTTGGAATTGAATAATGTAATAAATATGAATACTTTTTTTCAACACTATATATAAAGAACAATCGAATTATGGCATGGCTGGTCCACAAAAGGTTTCGAGAGGCGCCAGCGAGGCCGGCGCTAATCCTTCTCCTGCTGTTGCAACAGCGCCGAAATCTCCTGAAATTTATGACGAAAATCAACGCTGCTCTCGCTAATCACCGACAGACTCGACGATGGATCCTGCTTGAAATATTTGTTAATTAGATAATTTGTTACATTTAGGTAATTGTTTTTTTTTCTTTCTTTTCTTTCGCCTACCAGTATATCACGAGTGGCATCAAAATCGTCGAGATGACCCAACAGGCTGGTCAGTGAAAAGTCATTGATGTTATCTTCCAGCCAACGTGAATTGGATGTGGAATCGCGCAGCAAATGCATCGGACTGACGCTGCCATTGAAAAAGTTTTGCGCTGTTTGAAAAAAATCAATAGAGAAATCATTAGCATATCTATAGTTGAGTCTAGATAAAAGTGAAAAATTATGAAAAAAAAAAAAAAAATATGATTAGGGTCTCAATTTTTCGAGCTGTTCACTATATCCAGACTCGAATCTGTCTGTAGGTCAACTCACTCGTGGTCTCGTCTTGAGCGCCATCGGGCAATGTGGTGCTTGTAGCGGCGGGCAGCGATGTATCCTCTAAAAAATCCAAATTCGGCATGTCCAAGGATCCCATGCCGCCGCTGTTGCTGACGTTGCTGCATTCAGGTTGCTGCAGACTTTCGTTGCTGCTGCTGGTGTTGTTGTTATTATTGGAGGTAGTCTTGGAAGAAACGGGCATGCCCAAGGCAGAGTTTATTTGGTTAATATTGCTATTGCTACTGCTGACACGATCGATGGGCTCAAAAAGGCCATTCTGCAAATTGCTCAAACTAAGCACATCGTATGGACGTGAGGCATCCGATGCGGCTGGCAGAATGCAGCGTTGCACCAGCACGTGGCGCGACAACTTCTGACGCGTAAGCTGTGACAAGAATGAAAATATGATGAATGTTAACAAATACTTTATGAAAAATGAAACCTCTTGTTAAAAGAGCTTTGCTTACTTTCGAAAATTGACGCATTGGATCAATTATATTGGTGATGGGTCGACGGATGGGAAGCATGGGAGTGCGAAAGATGGACTCGTTGCCATCTGTAGAAGTTGCAGCAGCAGCTGCTTTAGGGCCAGCCGTACCATTTGCCAGACTGCTGAGCCATTGTGCCTTGGTGATTAAATCGCGCTTTCGATCACAACTGTGTCCACAATTGCATTGACGTTTACGCACGCGTTCGCTTAGATTGGCAACGAGAAGCAGATGCTTTAACTTATTGCTAACCGTGGCTGTTGTAATGGCCTTTACGCGTTCCGCGCTATCACAGTCGTTAGTGTTGTACGGCAGCGATGTTGAAGATGTTGTTGATGTTGTGGAAGCACTGGCGGTCGTTGAGCTGCTCGCCGTTCCCAGCTCGATGTCGCACCAATAATACTCGAGTTCCAGCTTGGAGTCCTGTCCCAGTACAACATACAAATCACCAATGGTTATGTCCGCCGAACTGGATACGGTCCAGCCCTTACGTATGCGCTTGATGGCCTCATCGCTAAGCAGCGGCTTAAAATTACGTGCCGCTGCCTTGGCGCCTTTGCCACCGCCAGCGCCCAAGGCATCGTTACGCTTGGCACGTGTTGGCGCGGGAGTCGGCGCCGGTGGTGCGGCAACGGGAGGTGGTACAATTGCTTCTGTTGATTGTGCTGCAACTGCAACTGTTGTCGGATTCGAGCTGACGCTGCTCGAGTTCACTGTTCCGTCACCGGTCGTCAGACTGAGCAGCTCATTAATCTCCTCGCTTAGCTCATCCCCACTGCCGTTTTCCAGCTTGACGGGATTACCGCAATCCCCTAGTTCATCCAAGGTCTTCTCATGCGCCGGACTGCACGTCGTCTTCAGCTTCTTGGCCTCCGGCGAACGCTTCTCTGAGCCGCTTTCGGTGCGTGCCCGCTTTGCGATGGCAGCAGCTGCAGCTGCTGTGCTTTCCAACGTCTCGCTGCGCACCTTGAAGCCCAATCGTTCCTCATATGCGGTAAGGCAAATGTTGACACTGCTTAGATGCGCTGTAATGCTCAGCAAAGGGCGGTGGATGGGCACACCGGGCTTGGGCAAAAAGCAAAGAGAAGGCTCTGCCGGAGGATCGGGCGTTTCGGGCACACCGGCAACGCCACTGGGCAGCATCTGTTCCTCGGTGAGTCGAGCATCAGCACTGCGCCATTTGTACTCAAACGTTTTGATAAAGCTAAAGAGTTTCTTGTGCAGTGGCACAATAGCTCGTCCACGAGGATTCTGTGCCAGAGCCTGAACACGTCCAAATGCTTCCATATTGGAGGGCGTTACTAGCACCTCTATTTTACTGGGCAGCCTTATGTCCTCCAGTGTGTCTGTCAATGTGAACAAATGAATATGAAATAGTCAAACTCTATGTGATTCAAGTTGATCTCACCATCGAGCTGATTTAGACGACGCAGAGCCTTGCAGGATGGCGTCTTGATGCGAATGTTTTTGCCCTTGCAGCGCACAATGATGTGACCCTGATAGATGAGTTGCTTTAGTTTCATGAAATGCTTCTCCGTTAAAAACTGCAGCTTGCGACGCATTTCACCATAGTTGATCAGCGTGTACAGCTCCTGGGCGAGTTTCTTCAGCTCTAGAAAATAGCAAGATTAAGAGTCGGAATTACGAATATCTGCCGATAAGTCAATTATTTTTTATTTTCAAACTGCACTGTTTATATTTGGCAGCATTTTTAGTGAACAACCAGGGAACGATAGTAACTATTATGATTTTTTAAACAAAGAATTACTAAAAAACTAAAATTAAATTTTAAATTTAGTTTGAGAAATAAATCTTATTATTGTTTGTAACTCTTAGCATTACGACCAATTTGGGGTAAGAACGATCCTAATTGAATGTATCTGTTAACTATTTTCTCAAAAAAAAAAAAAAAAAAAAACGTTTTTTAAATTTTTAAAAATAGTTGAACGCAAAAGATCTTGTTCATATTATATTAATTTGTTGAAAAAATTTTGTTGTTGCAAAATAAAATATTAAATCAATCAGGTTGTTTGTGCACCTGTAGATTAAATTAGAGAAGTAAATTAATTTAATTAAGCTTATATTTTAACGACGTCATAAAGAAATTAAAGAGTTCAATGACGTAAATTGAAAAAAAAAATTTCTTAATTTGACCGAAACCTTTAAACCGAAACTCTGTAAACCGAAATACTAAACGGTAGTAACCGTTTCATTTAAAAAACAATTTATTTTTTTTCATTTTGATTTCAGATTTTTATATTCTTTTATTCAAGATCAAATTTTCATAGCCCTGAATAAGTGAAAATAAAATAAATTTGTTGATTGAAAAATTAAAATTGTTTAAATGTAACTACACTAGAGGGCATATTTATTTTGACAACATTTAAAGTTAAATATACGCATAATTAATCTAATCTACTACATGTACATTTTGGCATCAATGGAAAGGTCATTTTAACTCCGTTTGAATGATACAAAACTTTCCTTAACCCATTAGGTACCCATTGAAAATTGAATTCTTGTAGAGGTCCATTTTGAAACTTTTTTCCTCGTTTTTTTAAAAATAATACTTTGATGCAAAAAAATTCATCGAACAATTCTAAGAGTGACTGCAAAAAATTTGCTTGTATTTTGTATAATTTTTTAAAATGTAAATAAACTAGATCAAAATGAAGAATATGTGAATAAATGTGTGAATGAAAGATTTAGAAAGTAATGCCTTTTTATTTATAAGTATATATTTTTGCAAGAAAAAATATGAATTTTAAGGCCTTGTTTTGACTGTGAACTTACCGTCGGTAAAGCGCACATATTTGCTTATCTTATGATATGTTTGATAGTAATGCTGTCGCACTTGATCCTTGCTCTTGAAGCTGTGATCGGTGCTCGTGTTGCGACGCTTCAGCTTGGAATTAATGCAATTGGCGATCGCCTCAAAGTCCTTGCCAAATTCGTTGAGCGCATCAAAGAAACAATTGCGCTCCACATTTGCCCAGGTCGTTCTGTTGGCAGCACGCATCTGTGAGGGCGTCTTTTGGGCGGCCTTCTCCTCTTTCTTGCTGTGCTCCCGCTCAGTGGGCGGCGGCGTCATTGGACGCGTTAAATCGAGTTTCATTTTTTGTATGACGCGTGCACTTGCCCGCGTGCCCGGGCAATTCTGTGTGGTCACCGAACCCAGGAGCTCCTCCGGCTCATCAGTGCTGGTAGCAGCGGCGGTGGCAGTGGCAATGGCCATCTTGAAGTGAACTCCCTTGCCATTGTATGTTGTGGATGACTCGGGAGCAACAACAGCAACAGCTTCGGTTGCACATTTGACATTCTTACACATGCTGTTGTCTTCCATTGTATGCCAATGGCAGTGGCTCCTCCCCGCGACAAGCCAACAAGCTGCAATGATCAATTAATTATATATTAAAACTATTTTAAGCACAGTTCGCGCCTCTAAATTTCTCAAAAATAAGCGGTTAAATAGAAATTTTGCACGACGCCAGCGAAAAAATGGCGCTCGCTAATGGGTCAAAAGTGAATTGCGTTTCGCAGTGTTTGTTCGTGTTGTGGCATTGTTACTGTTTGGACACTAGTTGAATTGCACTCAATTTTACACTTACACAAACTGTAGTAATTATTTATTTATTGTATGTTTTGTTGCTGTTTTATGTCTTATTTATCTTCATTGTTTTGCATTTTTAGCAGCGTATTTTGTTATGTTAAGTCGCTGTTATGCTAATGTACTAGGGCTGGAAAACTATCGACCTGTTTTGCACTATCGATATATTGATAGCCGACCTGTTTTCACTATCGATATATCGATAGCAAAAAATTTCAGTATCGATAGTAATTGAGAAGAATTTTCTTAAGTGCACACCACTTGGCAGCAAAATTTTTTCTGACTGCGGAAAATTTTATGTCAGCAATTTGCTAGTTATTTCGTATCAAGGTGGATTAATATATGGTGATGTATTCGCTCTCTCTCGGGGCGAATCTGTCAAAATTAGTCTGAGAGAGAGAGAGAGAGAGATAGATATGTAGAAAATGCTTTCGAAATGACGTTTGTGCCCCGAAAAAAGAGGGACCGTCAAACGAATACATCACCTTATTATGATGTCAGGCCTTAAGGGCACTTCAGACGAGCACTTTTTCATCGACACTTTTTGTCAAAAAACTACTTTTTCTTGACCGTATCGCTCACCATCGCTCACCGATGGAATAGAACGTGTTCTATTTCCATCGGTGAGCGTCGGGTTTTCACTCACGCTTTGAAATTTTGTGTATTTCCCCGACACGGACAGCCTCTTTACAAAAAGTGTCGGTGAAAAAGTGCTCGTCTGAACCGAGCATTAAGAAGGGGCTGCGCTAAAATTCATTCATAAATTTTTACATTTTTACGTTATTGCTTTAATAAATTAAGTTCGAAATAATAAATATTTACTTTGTATACAATATTTCTTTATACAAACGTGTGCGAAATAATAAGAACAGCAAATGTGAAAAATTTATTTGGAAAACTATGAATTGATCCTGACATCGTTTATTATGATCAGTTGAGCCAAATGTGGTAAAGTTCGCTTAAGATATTAAGCAACAGTAGGTTAAAAGCAACTAAGCAAGCAATTAAGCAACAGTAGGTTAAAAGCTCTGAATAGCCGAAATTATAATGAAAAGAAAAAGAAAAGAAATTAAGCAAGATGGTCTGAGACCGATGCTACAGAGAATTGTGTAATTTTTTTTGGGGGTATGCTTTAAATAGAATTGTGGGTGTCATGGATCTCAACTTCTATTCTGGAATAATACTGGCAAGTGTTATGCTTAAAATAAGATGATCCACGTTAGCCTTATCCACACTTAAATTATCCAAATATCATCACGAGTCAAGCAAAGTAGTGCTCAGGATCCCACAATATTGATGTTAAGGAGGGATTAGCTCAATCTGCGAGCCATAACCTAGTGCATGATTAATGAATAATATAGCAATATAAATAAGAGGTGCTATGGACAAAAAATTTTGGGCAATTGTGGCAAGAAGAAGAAAATACTTGGAAGAATACTCCTATCTCCAGATGCCACGTTCTCATTGCTTCTATACAGTCCCGATGTGTATAAATGATCAGGAAAAGGGGTGGAGAACACTTATACTACATGTAAGCAACTAAGTGTATACTTATAAATGGTTAAGACTTATGTAGGAAGCGACAATCCGTTATTTTCTCACTTTGTTCTTATTTTTTCGCACACCAGAATTTCGACTTAACCCAACAAAATGGCCATTATAAAAGATATGGACACAGCAGGATGAAAATTCTTTTAGGATATACATAGCTTAATATGTGTACTATTCTAACTATATAAGGGTTTATTATAATTATGTTTTCTTGACTCTTTTTTTTACCAAATTAATTTTTCACATTTGCTGTTCTTATTATTTCGCACACGTTTGTATATGAAAAAATTTGAATTTGGTCTTTTGGTAGAAAATATATATAAAACGTTATTATCGATAGTATCGATATTAACCTCTCAAAATATCGAATGGCGCCAATATCGATAGTTTTCCAGCTCTATAATTTACTCTGTTAACATAACACCAACATAGAAATGTTAAGTGTAATTTAACGTTGAGGATTCTGCGCTTACGCTGCTTATTTTGCGCTTACGTCGTCTGTTAGACGACGTTTTATCAATACTTACGTTTTCTTTAAAAATAATTCTTCAATTAATTCAAATTAGATTTTTTTGATTACAATAAGCCAAATTTTAATCATTAGATTAGATTCAATATTCAGCTTCAAATCGCTTAGCCCTCTCTTAGCTGCCATATCCTTCTGGGATATCCATTGAAATTTTTGAGCATTAAATAAATGATAATTTATCAAAACTTGAACATTTCAAAATCGCAAACACCGAGTGTGGCCAAGTACCATGTAATTAAATTATAATCTTATCGAAATCTAGCTCATAACTGATTGTTTTAAGGCTTTTAGTGTGATCAGACTTATTTCTCTGGACACACTTCACATTTTTTGTGGAGCAGCTGGGAATAGCTGATCGACAAAATCAAAATTTCAATCAATTCTTATCCGAATCTGTTTCGGGAATATCCCAAATATTTTGCTGTTGCTTTTACGTAAGTTTTGTTTATTATTTTTTTAAATATTACTATTTTATTCCTAACTTTATTATTAATTATGCATGCTTCAGTTTGGATTTTGGGCCATCAGAAATTAAGAAAGTTAAAAATTCAAGTGCCAACGATAATTGTTGGAAACAACAATCAGCTGGCAGTTCATTGATTATTCCCGAATACAACTCTGTGCGGTCGCGACGCCATTGCGTGGTGAGTTTTGCGTTTGAATACTGAAAACTAATTCAAACTCAATAAAATATAATTTTATTTGACTTATAAATATAAAAAAAAAGTTTGTTGTTGAGGTTAATTAGATCATAAATAAATACCGACAAGTATTAAAACTAACACTACTGCGACGAGTATGGCAATGAGCATTATCTTTTTCTGCAAATAAAAAAAAGAATATTGAACATTACTAAAATAGTTAAGAGAAAGGGACAACAATAGGCTTAAAATTGCAAATCAAAGTTATGGCTTTTGTATTTGTTATCATAGTATTTGGTAATAATCACCTTTCGCGCCTTCTTTGCATATTCGTTCGCCTGATCCAGCTCAGTAGCGCCCTTGTCCGTATAAAGCGTTGCTTGGTTCGCATGGAACTCCACACGTTGTATCGTCTCGCTCTGCTCCATGACGAGGGTTTGAATGCGCATGAACAGGGCGTGAACATCTTCAATGGACTTCTCCAGCTTCTTCAACTCGTTAAAACGATCCATAAGATCTCTCAATGTTTGTCGTTCCATTTCTGTCTCTTGCAAAATCTATATGCATTTGTTTAAACAACTAGAAAACATTAAAATCAATACAAATAAATCATGAGAACAACTTACATTGTCTACAAACAGTTTTGTCGTTTTTTTTTCGATCAGCAGCTCAATTTCTTGTTCACTGGCTTCCGAGTTGACTGTGTGGATAAAGAAAAAATTTATCAACAAATTGAAGATTTCGTTTCGGTTCGTTACAAGACAGCCCTCAACTCAAAGTTTCGGTTAAGACCTGATTCAATTTAGTTCCATTAAATTGCTTAAAATTTTTCTTGAAAACACTGCAAATAGTTAAAATTTGGCTTTCTGATTTTTTAATTGCAGTTTAGTTCAGAATAAGATCAAATGAAAGGATCATTAAATAGAACATGTAAACTTATTCATTTATTGTAAACTATACTGTTAATTTTGTTAAAAAAAATTAGTTTAAAAGAAAACATAAACTGAAAAAATAAAAGGAAAATAGGTGGATGTAAAAACTAAATATTTAAAAATGTAAAAGAGATAATTCAGGAATAAAAAGATAATACAGTTGAACTTCCATAACTCGAACTTCTATAACTCGAACTTCTCTCTAACTCGAACTAAATGAGTGGCAATAAAATTAATAAACTTAAGAAAAATAATTCTATAAGTTGAATATCTCTATAACTCGAACCTTTTCTTAGGATAATGGTGATTCGAGTTAGGGAAGTTCGACTGTAATGCATTTAAGAAAAATAAAAATTCTTGTGGAGAGCATCAAATTGAGCTTTGTCGAAATTACAAATTGAGTTTTATTTTGAGCAAAATATAAAACTCATAAAATAATGATTATTCAAATTTTTTTTTTATTTTTGCTTAATAATAATGATTATTGGTTGGAAAGCAAAGTATAACTTAAAATTAAAAATAATTTTGTGAGCAAATCTATAAAACTTGAAAATTTTTTAATAATGGTGAAAATGCATAAAGATAAATATTGGTATTTTTTTGGTCTCTCAAAGCTATTATAAATGAATGATTTTTGATGAAAAAAAAAAAAAAATCATTAGTTGCAGTCCCTGAAAATTAGTGATTTAGTTCACGATTAAAAATGAAAAATTGAACCTATTCCACTCATTGATGTTAATGTCTTAAAAATCATGTAAATCTATTTTTCAAAGAAAACCGTATTATTTAAGAAATGGTCTACACTCTAGAGCAGCGGTGGCCACGCAACGGCTCCGGGAGAACGAACGAATTCAGATTTCGTGCCCACCGCTGCTCTAGAGTGTTAAAGGTTGAGTTTATAATACAGTTCATAAAAGGTTATCAGCCTTGCTACTGACAGATTATTTTCAATAAACTTACTGATCTTGGAATGCATGCGCAGATTCTTTTTAATTTTCGTCTCATAGTTCTGCAAGAATAGCTCGTTCTTCTGCCAAAGAATAATGTAGGTCTGGTACAGGCCATAAAACAAAGTACGCTTCATTCTCGCCTCCAAACTGTAATCTGTCTCTGGCGGCAAATTTGCCTTAAGCTCCTTGAAACGACTCATTAGCTGATTGCCCAGACGCAGATTTTTGTTGTGCAGTTCATCCATTTCATTTTCTGCATAGGAAACGAGTTAATTGTGCTCGATCTTGATGTTCAAATGAGTTCACTGTACCTACCGCTAAAGGTGCGCAGATTAATTGTCTGGGACATGCGAGACATGGCCTCCAGGTTGGCATCGATTTGTGATAATTGATAGCGAATTCCTGAATACTGTAAAACAAAAATAAAAAGTTTTTGAAACGGTTCTAAAATAAGTAACATTAGTTTTTAATTTCACCATTTGGCGTTTAATTGCCTAACCTTTTTATTTTTTATAAATGAATTTTCAGATATAGTATTCCCCCGCATTATTAAAGATGTCTTGGTCGAAACGGACGAAGATGGTTATATTGAAATAAATATTATGGCTGTGTATATTAAAAGTATCTTCGAAACACCGATTTGATAACCTGCCTCTAAGGATTTTTTTCTTCAAACTTTGAAAACGGGTTTTCTAAAAATTCAATTCACTTTGCGTATTTGCGAACATTCACTTTTGCCTTCATACATCATCTACAAGTTAATCGGATTATTATAGAACAAAAAAAAAAAATCAGTAGTAGTAAATTTTTGTAAGCTGGCAACAGCGCCTCAAAGTATACAGTAAAATTATTTCCTTAAGAGTTACAGTTGATATAAACAATAATTGGGTATTTAAAGTGAGTATTGAGTATCTTACAGGACTTGACTGTATATGTATGTACATTAGCATGCATTTTTTTTTTTTACAAGAAATGGTAACCCTTTTTCAATTCTAAGATGTTTTCACCAAGAAACCATAGATCTAAAATGAAGTCTTAATCCGCGCTTTTTAAGTACAAAAATTCATTTTTTCGAACATGAATATCTTGGGTGTTTATGGTCCGATTCTGACAAACTTTGACAAACAGGACCAGGACTTTTAAAACTCCATAGAACCAAAGGACGAAATGTCCTTTTAACATAATTTTCATCCTTGGAACGACGATTTCGAGATTCGTCTCTATCCTTAAAAATTAGTCCAAATTTAAGCTATTTTTTGGACCAAAAAAATTGTTTTTCCTTGAACTCGTATTTTTATTGCAGAAAACGTAAAACATATTTTAATACAATTTTAATAAACAATCTGAATGGAAAAAAAAATTGTTGGTATAAAAAATAAAAATATATTACAGTTGAACATCCATAAATCGAACTTCTACAACTCGAATTTCTCTTTAACTCGAGCTAAATGAGTGGCAGTAAATTTAATAAACTTAAGAAAAAGAACTCTATGAGTCGAATATCTTCATAACTCAACCCTTTTCTTTGGATAATGGTGATTCGAGTTAGAGAAGTTCGACTGTATTTTCGATTTCTTTTCGTTTTTAATTAATTTAACTGTCAGAATTATGGCAACAGTGTTCAAGACTAACATTTGTCAAGATGATCAGAGCAAGAATTTGCGATGAGATCTTCGCACTTTCGCTTTGCTATTTTATTATGAGTAGAAATAACTTTAAATGGTGCCAAAATACTTATGCCTATGACTGTAAATACATACATATGTATGAATGTAAATATGTTTATTTAATGTATTAGAAGGCGCTGTAAGCTATGAGTTTCTTCTTATCACGGGTTCGCTGCGAAACAATTTGATTGAGTAATATACTGCTGTCGCGGCGCAGCTAACGTCGCTGTTAGCTTAACTGATTCATGCGGTTGCCCAAAATGAACGATGAATACAATTTTATTTTGAAGCTTTCGTTACACACACACATACACACACACACACATACTTACTGGATTTAGTATGGCATCCAGATTGTTTCCATGTTGCGTCATTTTATCCCGATCCTTGTTGTTGTCACCGTTGCTATTGCTGCTGTTGTTGTTATTGTGGCTGTTGTTGTTGTTGCTGTTGCTGCTGTTGAGGGTTTCAGTGGTGGCGTTGTAGACGCTGAGCAGCAACGAACCGTTCGAGGATGACGACGTTGAGTTGGCGCTCAACGAACGCTGCAAAAAGTTAAGGAAACAACGATTTAACGGTTTGCAAATTTACAATTCACAGCCAAAAGTTCTTCTGCTGCAAAATGAAACTAATACTTCGGTACACTTCGTAGACAAACACGAAGACGATCTGATTTCTCTCTCTCTATCTCAGACATGTCGGGAGTGCTGAGTAAAATGGGGGCTGGTTGGGCGCGAAACGCGCAAATTTGGACTGTGTAATGAGCAATATTTGAATGCGATTTACAAATGAAAATTGTGCAGTGTTCCAACTGTTGTGGCAACGTAAATACGAGTATGTGGAATGGCTATATGACCGGTCGGTCGGTCTGTTGGGTGGCAAACTTTATCGCTCTTATCTATGAGCAATCTAGGTGGTTTCTGATAAACGTCCATACGCCACTCCACTCCCCAACTGACACTCCCAAGTGGAAATAGTTAACGTAATGTTAATGCCGGTAGCGTAGTATTTGTAAAAAACCTTCAGCTCATGCAATGAATTCAAATAGAGCTTTACGACAAGCACAGTGGGTCTTCATTGTAAGAGATTAGAGAAATTAGATTTCTCTTTCGAAATGTAAAAAAAAGTTATCTACTTATTTGCATTTGTATTTACTTGAAAGGCTTTCCTTATTTAATACAATTTTACAACTGAAAACTGCAATAGCAATAAAAAGTTTTAGAAACAATGTTTCAAACCAAAGATATAGTATGCTGAAAACAGAACTTTTACGCGAACTGCACCAATTGTTTACCTTGAGGGAATTGCATGATTGGATTGGGAAAAATGTAAAATTTAAGCAAATAAGAAAAGAAACATCGCCATACTGAAAAGTTGAGACCCTTGCATAAGCCTGTACTTCAATATTGGCCGATCTAAGGCAGCTATCTGATATAGTGATCCGACTAGAATCACATTTGGTCAAAATGTACAAAGCTTTATTCACTCTATAGAGTTTTTGTCAGTACACGCGGCTAAGGACCGAACCAAACACACAATTAATAATGCTATCAGATATGGGCATTTCCACAGAAAGGTCCACCGCGGCCAAAAACGTAAAATTTATCAAAAACTCACATCTTATGAAATTTGCTTCCAAAAATGTATTCAAGTTATTTATTTAAGCAATATACACTAGAAGAAATTCAATAGGATGAACTTAGAGATTCTACATTGGAATAAATTAAATTTTTCTTTATTTTTGCCCATTTTCCTGAAAATTTACTTTCAAAATGGACCGCTTGTATATTAACGATTTCACTAAGTAGGACAGTAAGATTGTAACATAAACCATTTTAATTAATAGAAATATATTGAAAGTTTAATTTAATAAAGTATTTCGAGCTGTTTTCGAAATATAATTTAAAATAGAGAAACAGAAACAACATAAAAATAGTGATGGTAAAAAATGTCCCGTGCGCGATGTCCCGTGCGAATTTACGTCAAATTGAATTAAAAAAAAAGTGCAAGTCATCTTTGAAAAAAATCATAACCATTTTAAAGAGGCATCAATGCACAAGAGTTAAAAATAAGTTACATTAAAATATTGCCTCTGGATTCGCTGAAATTGGCGTTTGAATTGGTTGACCTCACAAGTCACTTCCGTTTTGTGTCCCGTGCGAATCACTTGAATTTTTCTATTATCTTCAGAATGAAAAATTACCCAAAATCAATCTTTGCACCAATGAAAGAGCTAATCAAATGCTATATGTTAAGCCCTTCATCAGAAAAAAAAACCGTTTCCTTTTTACCGTTTTTTTACTTTGAATGTGTACGAATGTCCTGTGCGCGAGTATGGAAATGCCCATATCTAAAAAAAAATTTTAATTTTCTTTAATTGCTCCCATGACAACTTGATATTTGGGGGACACCTTTGTGATAACGTGGACCAATTTAAATTAAATTTGATCAGGATGTGTAAGACATACACATAGTCGCGTTAATACAAATCTTGATTGACATCAATTTAAGTATTTGCGATTCCTAAAGTCTAAGTATTAAGTATTTCAAAATAATAAGTAGTTTTTTTTTTAAATTAATTTTAATCACCGTCTCACTCGATATTTTGTTCTATAATATATTTCTATTGTTTCGGTCTTCCTTTTTTTTAAATTATATATCGAAAATAGCTATGTATTAAAATGTTACAATCTTACTTAGTGTAATCGATAGAATACAAACGGTCCATTTTGGAAGTAAACTTTTAAGAAATTGGTCAAAAATATAGAAAAAGTGAATTTATTACAATGTAGAATCGACATGCTCATCGTAGTGAATTTCTTCTTGCGTATATTTCTTAAATGGAAACCTTAAAAACATTTCTAGAAGAAATGTTCACAACATATGGATTTTTGATCAATTTTACGTTTTTGGCCTCGATTGACATTTCTGTGGAAATAATCATATGTAGTTAAAAGAACTCGGTTTCAGTTCAAGTAATACTTAAATCAAGTAGGTTTTAAAGTAATTATAAGTTTGAAAACGTTATCTCACTTAAAATAAAATTGAAATACTTGACTGTAGTTAGTTTAATCTTAGTGAGATATCAAGCTTTAAGCACAAAATACTCGAATGTTGAGCTCTGGCTTGATTTTTGAAAGCCCTTTGTTTAGTTTTTGCCACACTGTGATCGCACAATTAGCACCACACATAAAAGCCCCCACCCACCCAACAGTCGGCAGTTTTGAGAGCATTTTGAAATATGACTGAAAAATATTAACACTCCAACTTACCTGTAAAAGCTCCGGCAGCCTATCTCTGGCCATTTTGTATGTGTGTGTGTGAGTTCGCGATTGTTGATATTTTAACTGCTTTTTATTACACTAGTTTATCGTTGATTTTGTAAGCAGTGAAGCACTGTATTTATTTATTTTAATTTTTATTTTTGTTCACTTATTTTGATTGTTTTAATGCACTTTATTCGCACATTTTCTGAATTGTTCTTTTTGTGTTTTTTTTTGCATAAATATAAGAGACAGTTGTCGTTGTTGATCCTGTTGTTGTTCTTGTTGATTATTGTTTGTTGTTATTGGTGTGATTGTTGTGCTTTTGCATAATGGACGAGCTTTGAGCTTTGGCATGCACTGCTGCTCGTTGTTGTTGTTGTTGCTGCTGCGTTTTGCGTCCTCTTCTTAAGCTTGCGACTTTCGCACAACGACAACAGCTGTGCTTTAACTGTGCGTATTACCCGCTGCCAGCGTGAAAAGTGACGTGTGAGAGCGCGTGTTTGCGAGACAGGCTGCAACAGAGAGAGCGAGCGCGAGAGAGAGTGTAAACTAGCGCGATAAGAAATCTGATAAGCAGCACTTATCGAAGTCAAATTCACATTGCCCTTGTATGAGAGCGGGATATAGAGAAAGAGAGTGAGTGAGAGGGACTGCTCAATATTTAATATTTGTTTGTTTAAGGCTCTTTTATTTTTATTATGTGATATTTATGTGTATTAAATGTGACCTCTCCGCGCCGCACGTCGCCTGCAAACTGAAAGTGCGGGCCGCAAAATAAATTCCATAGAGCTCTCAGCAGTTCCTCGGCAGAAGCTGCCACTGAGATTTTTTCAATTTAAAGATTAGCACACACACACACACACACACACACACATATACGTATGTTTATATGTATATAGATAAAGTTATGTATTATATGTGTAAGTTTGTTGCTGTTTTCTGCACTTTTCGGGGGCCGTTCTAGAAATTGAACCGGTTGCGACGCTCTGTTGAAAATGTGTTAATTGCCTCTTTTTTACAAGTACAAGTTGGCACAACAACAACAACAACAACAACAGCTGAGAATACGACGCCGTTCAATTGAAGGTAGACGACGCCAACGATGTCGTCGTAGTCGTCGTCGTCGTCAACGGCAACGGTTCCAAAAGTCGCTAGCGCTAATTAGTTGAACTTTTTCTCTATTGCTTTTGTTGTTGTCACTGTTGTTATTGTTGTTGTTCCTGCGGTTGCAAAACAGTCATAAGCTTGACGTCGCTCTCGCCGTTGCAAATTCTTGTTTCTCATTCTCGTTCTCGAATTGCCAGCAAAAAAACACACGACTTGGGTCACAATTCGCATTTCAATGCATTCCAATTACGACAATGAAACAGTGTGAGGGGCAAATTGATATCGGACTATAAGTCATATATATGTATGTAAATTTATTTATACACAAATAAATGTAAGTCGTCTGATGGCAGTTATTGTTACACAATCAAGAATTCTAAATTTACATCACTGTGTAAAGGTGTTTTATTGTTATAAGTTCAGTTCAATAACTAAAGTTCCAAGAGATTTCAAGAAAAGCTTTAACTTGACTTATTTTAATCCAAACAAATATACAATAGAGCTTTACAGTGATTTCGATTAAAATAAATATGATAGAATTAAATAAAAAAAATCTTCACAATACGATTAGTTCCGAGTGTACTCCGCTCACTATTAAAACCTCTACATATATTATTATGTCTAGTTAATCTAACCAATTGATCATTTTCTTATTTTTATTTTTTCTGATTTGATATTAATGGATTTTTAGCAATCTTTTTCATTTAAGATACCCTCAGATCATTTACATACATATAATTATTGTATCTACTCAACTTTAATTTATTTTGTCATTTAAAATGTTTTTTTTTTTTTTTAATTTTAATATTTAATTTGAATTATTATTTTTGTGGCGGTACTTTTAGTTTAAGAATAAGTAAATGAAAAAAATAAAAATTTCCAAATTTATAATTATCTGGCGACGTCGAGGGTATTCCACAACTTGACTTGATCCATAAGCAAACGTCAATTTGAACTTTGATTAATCAGCATTGAGAAGAGAGACGAAGCTGATTAATTGAAAATCTGGGGGAATATATATGTACATATGTACACAAGTATATGTATGTATTTATATGTACTTGCGAATGAAGTACTCGCTTTATGTCGAACTATGACTCAAGTGGCGTGAATAATAAAATACATATTTATTGCGATTCGAGCAAAGTGAAAGTTGCTTTACAAGCTGGGATTGAAAGAACAGGAAAGTGATGTATGTATGCACGTATGTACATATGTATATACACAGACGAAAGCGAGAAGAGACTGAGAGGAAAAGAAACGACTATATACAAATTATTTCTCACAGGAAGTACAAAAAATTCACATCAAATTAATAATAAGTCAAGGGAAAGCGACCAAGAAATACCCTGTAAAAAGCTCCAAAGTTTTATCGTATAAAATGTTTATACCCGATACAAAAAAAATGCACCTCTCAGCGATTTTAACAGCTAGAGCAACTAATTTTTGTTCTTATTTTAATATTGCAAGCTTCCTTTGCCTCTGTAAATCAAAAAAAAAAAAAAAAAAAATGAAAAACACAAACAGTTTCCAAGATAGATCCCCCTTTTTGGTGACGCAAGTTTTCTAATGTTATTATATATTTTGCAACTTAATCGAAACAAGATCGGATAAATATAACGACATTTATAGCTGTTTTTACGTTTTCTGTCAACTCGAATGAATAAAAATATGCAGTAAGTTTTATATTGTAAGATCTCATTATTATTCATTATTCATTCATATAATTCATAAATAATAAATGTATATATATCTAAACTGTGTACCTATTACCTAGTGTGTAGACTAGGTTGTAATAGAAGTTAGCATATAAGTTTAATTTGAGTTGTTGTAAATAATAACAGAATAATTAAATGAACAATAAAATATTAAAAAAAAAAGAAACTGTCTAACGAATATCTCATAATCAATGTCTTAACTATAGTAATTTTCTCTTGTTTTTTTATAACTTCACTTGACAAAATCAGTCAGACTGCAGCTGATCAAGAATGACCTTGTCTTGAAAACTTGCAATAGTTCCGAATACCCTTTGATCATATACTTACACTCGACTCTCTGAATTACTTGTATTTTTTTACTTTTTTTACTGTCAATATTCTTAGCTCACATTACAATTGTATTGTGAGACAATAAGCATCTGTTGCCTTATCTTCAGTTTAAATAATACTATTATCTACCGTATAATAAGTGAAATTTACTTTAATTTTGACAAGAGTGTACAGACAATGATCGAAACACATTCAGATTTCTACGCCTGAATTTAATAAACGTTAAACAAAGCTATGCTCGACATCTGTTGTGCTATCGAGTGTACTTTTGGGTTTGGTTTTGATTTCGATTTGCTGAAGGCGCTACGAGCTAATGAAAAGTTTACTAACTGGACAAGCAACTAAATGATGGAGCTGTTGGCAGCTTCAGCTGTCGCTTTCCCCTTTTTTCTTTGCCCTGTTCTCCCCGTTTTCCATCAGTTTCAAAAACAAAACTTTTAGCTTCAGCTGCAGCCTCATCGGCTTTGTGTAATACGGACGACGCGACGCGACACGTATCAAAAATATTTTCATACGCCGTGTTGGCTGCCTTTGTTTTTATGTTTGTTATTCAGGCTGCTGTTGTTATTGCTATTGTTTTTTGTTGTTGATGCTGTTGTTGTTGTTATTATTGCTCTTGTTGTTTCGTTTGGCTCTTGCTTTAGCGCAGCTTTGTTTACAATTTATTTTGTCATGTGTCGAAAATTGCAAATTTATGAGTTTTTGATGAGTCTTTTTGTGCTCGTCGCTCGCAACGCTCGCAGTTATTTGCTGGTGTTTGCTTTTATGTGGGTCAGTACACACGCAAACAAACGCACATACGCACATGCACACACGCACACACACACACACACACACATATATATATAGGCACACGCACCGAACATTTCCTGGCGCATCCTCTCAGCGTATCGTGTGCTTTTGACTTTTGATTAAATTCGCACGCGCAAAACTATAAATGGCACACAGGCGGAATATAAAAAAAAAGATGCAAACAAAATATAAAAAAAGGAAATCAACAAATATGAAAAATAAAAATGTTCAAAAGATGCGCTTCAAAATATTTTTCTAGTTTCTTCTACGCGGCCGCTTGCGTCACGGAAAAAATGTATACAAATTGGTTTTAAAGCCTTTAAGGCATTTGCTTGTATGCTCGTTTGTGTGTGTGTGTGTATGTGTATGTATGTGTGCTCGCTTGTGTGTGTGTGTCCTGATTGGCTTCGCCGCCTGTGCCGGATATAACTGGCGCGCCAATTTAAATACGCACCCAAAACTATGCAACACTTTTTTGTTTGCACCTCGTAAGCAATTTGCATAAAAGTCGCAAGCGACTGCAAGATATTGCAAAAAAACTATTGCACTCTCGCTTTGTCTCTTGCTCTCTCACCCTCTCTCCTTGCCTCTCTTTCTCATTCTTGTGTTGGCTTTTTTAGACATGTCATGTACTCATATGTGGCTATCGTCAACGTCATAATGATGTGAATTATTCATTGTTCATGCTTCAGTTGATGTTTTAATTAAGGAGTAGACGTCAAAGGTACAAGTAGCAACAAAACTGGTGACAATGCTGCATTTGAAAGTGCTGATGCAGCGCATGTGTCAGGTGAGGTACGAGGAGGGAGACGGAGAGAGGGGCGTGTGTACATAGTTTGTGGTTGTGTGACCAAGCTCATACATAACAAATTAACAGAAACTGACAGTTTTAGCACCCTTTCCCTCTCTCAGTATCTCTCACTTGCTGTCCCTGCTCCTTAAGATTCCACGGCGTATTGGGCGTATGAGTAATATGCAGATTATGGAGTAAATTGCAATGAAGAAAGCGCCGCTATTATTGGAGAAATAAAGAGTGAGAAGGTGAGGAAGATCGGACAGCATGCATAGAAGAAGGCATAAGAAAATTTATTGTTTTAAGCACTGAAAAGAGTAACAGGGAAATAATTAACAATCGATACGTTATGGCACTCAAAATTACGACATAATTCTGAGAACATAATTTCAGTGAATTGTAAGTTTATAAGTGGGCTGCATTCAAACTTATATTTCTCTAAGTACTCTTAAGTTTCATTCAGTTTTCTGAGAGAAATAAATTCAGAGATTCGGTTTCATCGCATTCAATACTCATTTTTGACATTCATTTGTGAACTCATATGAACAGAATCGAATAAACGAAAAACGAATGAAATGAATGAAGCATAGATTGTCAGAATACTCAGAATGCAACAATTGTCAAAAAACTGTTGACAAGATGAGTTTGAAAAGTATTAATGAACAAAATGAAAGTAATTAATGTAATAAGTTAATTGTGTAAGATTGTTCGTCTAATGTTATTACTCATTGTAGCATTGTGAATGTGTGAATTAAGGTTTATTGTCCGTTCCTGATTAACTTTGGCAATTTAAATATTAAATCTATTAAATCTTTTTTTTAATATTTCAAAAGTGAACAAAATGCATACAATAAAAAAGAAAAAATGTCAGCACTTTTCCTCCTCATTTGTTTTTTTCGGTTATTTCTTCATTCAATTCACTCTGCCTTTTTTGAATGTGAAGTTTTCGGTTTAAATTCATTCATTCAAATTATTCCTTTCATTGTGAGACGAAGCTGAACTCATTTGATTCATTTGAGCATGAATGCATTTGCGTTTTGAATGCAGCCTTGCAGACCTCTAATATACACATACATATGTGTAATAAAATATTCAATAAATAATATCGATTTTCTTATAACCTTGCAGAAGGTATTATAATTTGATGACAAAATGTGTCTTGATCAGGACAACGAACTAAGTCGATATAGTAGTCATGTTCGTCTCTACATCTGTCTTTCTCTTTCTAAGCATATTTTGTATTCATACTCAATTTTATATAATTTTCATGTGAGAGTCAGTGAATTCTTACTTAATTAATTGCGATTATTATATAATGTAAATGAAACAAATGAATAAGTTCATTCCATATTTCTTTAATAAATTTTTATTAAATTTCAAAAATTATCTAATATAGTTCAATTCATTTCAAATTTCAAAAAGTTTTGTTTGACATTGTGATGTGCATTGGTTACATTGGTTTCTCCTCTAGGTAAATATGTGTATTCTAGTTATCGTAAAGAGGAGAAAAGGAAATAATTCGAAACATTCGTATGCAATTTGATGCGATTCGAATGCAAATTAAATTCCATAAAGAAGGCAAATCGAATTTGCAACGGGCAATGAAGAAGAGAAAGATAGACAACTTGCCGCATCCGTTGAGTGCACCTTTAAAGTTCACTCGGATGTGAGGCAACAAGGCTTAAAGCGAGCGATGCACAGCTCGATGTCAACCATCCGAAAGGCATAAAAAACAGAGGCTGCCGAATCACTGACAGAGACAGAGACAGTGACAGAGAGAGAGAGAGAGAGAGGCGACAGCGGCAACGCCAATTGCCAAGCCGCATTATTTATCGTATTTGCGTTATTTGGACCGCGTTTTTTAAGGATGTTGCTGGGCAAGGGGGGGGGGGAGGGGGGGATTTGATGGCAAAACAAAATGGCGCTAGTGCCATAATGGCGGTCGTCGTCGTCGACGTTGTCCTTGTCGCTGGCGCAGCGGATGCTTGGCATTTATTGCAAGCGACAATATTTCGCTGGCTGCACCAGCAATGGAGCAATGGAGAGAGCAATGGAACAGGCCGCGTCCTGCGGGTGGCGCGTCCTGTGCGCTTCCGCTGCCTGGCGCATACATAGACGCGTCTCCTGCCGCTCCCCCTCCAGCTCATCATCCTGCCGCTTGCCATTATGGTGAGCGTGTCATTGTCAGTGATAGAAATGGGAATGGGAATGGGGTTTGGAGAACAACTGAATGCCGCATTGGTGGATCTCTCCTATTTGTTTATAATAAAGCGAGTGAATTTTTCACAACACATCGCGACAAAAGCGGCAACGACAACGACAACGACGACGACAACGACGGCGACAGCGTTCAACGGAATGTGGCTTCCGGGATGCAAAAGGAGCGATATCCACAAGGATGTGCAGCCTGAATATTCTCAATTCAATTGGAGGACATGGTAGAAGAGAGAGAGGCGAACAGATTTGCAAGAAGAAGACTGGCATGCAAGCATCCTTCCACTTATTTATTTATGCAAACACATAATTCGTTATTTCGTCATCTTGTTATTGCGTTCCATCGCACTATGGGGTATTTTACAGAAAAAGTGCCAATTATTAATAACTTGTAAGTTAAGCAAGATATTTTGATGCGGTTTTTTTTATAATGCTATAGAACCCTTTGAATTTTTTTTAAATTCAAATTTGAATTTATAAAATTATTCTTTATGTTGGGTATCAATTTAAGAATGCACTTAGATTTTTACTTAAAAAAAGCACGCGGTCATCGGCTGCAACAACTAACTTTAACAGCTGTTATCTTAACATTGGACTGTTATGTTAACATTTCTGGCATGTAACAGAACTGTTTGAAGGGTTTATTATATCTTATAAATTAGCATTAAAAATTCATACATTTGCATATTTCTGAAAAATGAATAATTGACAGTTTTTCTGTAAAATACCCCATAGTGCATCGCCTGGCAATCAGTGAGCGATGATGTCCTTTGGCTGTCATCCTTTGGCATCCTGTGTCGTCTTCAGCATGCCATCGTGCTCTGATTGTATAAAGCAAACTAAACTTGCTGCCCTCGCTCTGTAAACGGCTTAGTTTGTAATCAAGTTGCCATTGCCAGGCAGGCAAGGACACGCGTGTGAGTCGAGGACATGGCTGGCCAACAGTCTGAGCCTGGAGTCCGTCCTGCGTGTTGTCAGCTGTAAACCAAAAACAGCATGAGATCCAATCCATTCCTTCCACCCAACCAAGCCAGTTTTATCCTCTTCCAGCATTTGTTTCGCACACACCTTTACCAGTTACATTCTATATATTCGTTCTTAGCCATGTGTGATTCAACTGCAGCTGCAATCAAATCACTCACAAATCTCTCAGCAAATCGACATCATCTCGTTTAATACTTAAATATGTTGCCTGCTTTTAGGAGCAACGCCAGCTGTTCTGTTCTCTTCTCAGACAATTGGACTTTCTTTCTGTTTCTTTCAATTGCTACAAATGCAATTTAAGTGCGAGTGTATCAATAATTCAATTTTAGCTGTAGAATTGGTGGCAAATAGCTTAGAATATCACGGATTGAAGTTTCCCAATTGTGGCTTGTTATGTATTTTTTTCCTTTAATCTTTTCAATCCTTTTTAGTTTTATAAATAAATTTTTATAGCTTTTTTGGACTTAAATGGTCACCCATATAAATAAAAATTATTTTACTTTCTCATTTGTTATTCTAATATTTTTGAGTTTGTTTGAGATTAATATTTTACCAATACTACTGCATCCAAGTCAGACATAAATTATATTTAAGATAGTAAAAAAAATTTTAGAATTTAAGTAAGTATTATTTCCTGGACGAACTTTGGTTCGGGTTTGAGGGTTAAATAATTTTGAAGATTAATGCTATCTTTCAGAACGTTTTTTGGATTTGACTATCAACCTTTAAAGTGTAAAATACCTTTGATTTACATATAAAGAAATGGCAAATATCTTGCCTATTCAAAATTTGTTACATGTACCTCCATATTTTCCCCATCACTTTTTATTTTCTTTCGCTGTATTTAATATCTCACTTTACAAACTGCCTGGAGAATTCCGCCAAAACTCTATTAAGTTAGCAACAGATGTTTCCTGCAACTGGTCTCCCTTTTTTATAGCAGAGCACAGACACACACACACACATATTTATTAACAGACAATCACATATCTTATCTAATTCACATTATCAATTTTCACTGGCCCGGCCTATTCATATTATTAAGTTTATTTATTTATTCAGTTTAAGCTGCTTTAAGTATTTACTCGTACTCCTGCTTGAGGGAAGCCAAGCACACAAAGTCAAATGGAAATCGGATTAAATTGCGAGCATATATACATATTTATTTGTGTTCCTATTCCTGTTGCTCCTGCAATATAAAGTATAGCCTACTTTTTGGGGCATGCGTGTGCGAAATCGTTTTCAAACTGGCAACAATGGACGATAACTGCGAAATGACTTAATAACCAATACACTTTGTATTATTTATGTGTAAATAAAACGTTAATCAGCATAATAACTGACTACAATATGGGAAGCGAGTTCAGGAGAAGACGTGAGGTGAGGTGCGGAAGGAAAGGAAAGGGACGGGAAGAGAACTACACTTGGCCATTAACGCCCCGGCAACTACTTAGCGGTAATTGAAGTTTTTGAATAGTAAATAACAAACACAAGTATTGTGTGGTTGTCCCGCCCATTCCCCGCCTCGCTCCGCCCTGCCCCGCCCTCGATGCCCCAGCCTTTCTGCTGTCCTCCGAGTATTGTTGGTTGGCCAAAGCCTGTAATATATCAGTCGCTGAATTGAAGCTCCTTTCTGGAATACAGGGGGGAGGGAGGTAGCGAGGACGATGCCATACAATAACGGCAATAGAAATAAAAGCAAAATATTTGCACAAAACGCTGTGAGCTAAGCTCTGGGCAGGTTTCTGGGCGCTGATTGTGGACGGCTCACGTACTCGAACCCCAATAAATATTGATGAGCACACAAACACAACATTAAAACGCTGTGCGTAAAACAGGACTTTACGCTCGACTCTCTCCCTCAGTCTCTCCCCCTTCTCTCTAGGCTTTCCCTCAGCCTGGGCAAGAACACCTACTCCCACCTCGTCGCTCACTAATTTGTCTTGCCGGCAACAGTTATAGGCAGTAAAATTTAATAACAATAATAACATTGCTTGCCTAGAAACAAGGGCAGTTTTATTTTTATGCCATTCAAGAATGTGTGTGTGTCTGTGGGTGTGGAGGGGGGGGGATGGGGGGTGCCTTGGTCTGCGGTATTACATTGCTGTAGGTGAGGGAGGGGGTTAGAGGGCAGGCGTGGCCGAAGGTTTATGAAAATGACCAGGCAAATGCATTAAATATTTACTGCAAAAATATATGCTTTGAATTACAGCTCCCAGGCACAGGCTACGAGGGGCGGTCTTTAAGTTTTTATACCTAACGCAAAATGCATATTAAACCACTTTCTTGTTGAGGTTTATCGCTGATCGGTTCTCTAATACTTTCTAATGCTTCGTCATTGACATCCCCAGTGATCTCTGATTTCTAAATTACAACGAAGCTTACTATTTTTTTTTTTTTTTTGGTTTACTTTACTATTACAAACATTTTTTTATTTAATTATTTGTATTTTAATATTTATTATTTTTAAATTTTGATGAATTTAACTAACGCATCTTTAATTTTCACTTTTTATAAAATTGATTTTTAAAAATTTTGATCAAAAATCATATTGTTAAAGTATTTTTTTTTGTGCCGACTGTCTTAATTAACTTTAAAGTGAATAATAAATGATTAGAAAATATTAATAATTACGCAAACTGCGTCAACTTATCCGACACTCGTGCTAATACGAGTGTAATTAAGTAAACTAAGAAACTTTATTTATAATAAATTTAACCAAATTAACTAGATGATATTCAAATTTTTATTTACAAGTGTTTAAATATTCTTAAATTTCTCTCATAATAAAAAACTATTTTTTAAGCTTTTGTAACAGAGATAAGTCATCTAAAATTTTATCTCTGTATTGGCTTACAATATGTTGCTAATAAAAATGACAAAGCTTTTCTAATTTTCTTTGGCAATGCTTCTGCTTTTAGTCGACCACAGTCCTATCTATGAACTAATGTAGCTACCCTCGCAAAGTGTTCAATGGCCAGTGTTAGTAATTGAATTGACCTGCGGATTGGCCTTACGGCCAGTTTGCGAGGGCTTCGGTTCATTTCGTTGGTAATTTCTGTAATAGGTTTACACTCAATCTGCGCCTCCCGCCACGTGCAACAGCAAATAAAATACCGCACACAAGTGGGCAATGGTATTTCTGTGACAGTGTGAGTGTGATTGTTGGTGTTGGGTATGTGTGTGGGTGTGTGTGTGTGTGCTTGTTTTGTTTGTTTAATAAAAATGCAAAACACTTTCCACTCTTGCAGTCTTTTCTTTATGAATTTATACAATATTCCCGCAAACTTTTGCTGCAATTTGTGGCTTAAATTAATTAGACAAATGTCAGAAAAGGAGAGAAGGAGAGAAAGGAAGTTAAAGGCAAGGATAAGACGGACACGTTAATTGCTTGGTATGCATGGCAAATCAGTGCGAGGTTGACAGCGACGCGACGCACAAATAATTTCAGTAATTGGCCGCGTTGACAAAATGGAATGCACTCCAGTGATGCCAACATTTTCTGGAAAAAAACGGACAAAACGACCAAAAAATAAAGGGGAAAAAAGCTAGAAACTTAAAAATAAGACAGAAAAAAAGTCCAAATATTTTTCACTACTTTTTTTTATTTAATTAATTAGTTTAAAGATTGAAAATGATTTTTCGCCTTCATTTTATATTTGTATATATATTTACCTAATTGTTAAAATTGCATTTAACGTCTCTATTTCAAGACGGTTCCTTAGTTTTAATCAAACTAACTTGGCTAAAAACCCTCTCAACTTCAGCGTTTGACCAAGGCAACGATAAAAGAGTCAGAGCGAAAGTATCCAGCTCTAAAAGAGTCTCTTATCACTTCGGAGAGATTTATGAGATTAATGTTGGCGTACTGGGCATTTGCAAAATGCTTTGTTGATTTCCGATTCATCACGGCTAATCCATGTTTAAAAATCTGTCCGCTGTAGCCAGCAATCGCGAAATTTTTCTTTATAAATTTCATTGGGCATTTTCTCACAATTACAAACGAACAACCGCGCTTTGCTCAACTTTCGATTGCAAAGAATATCGAAATCAACATTCAAAAAGGGATGCCATATTGTTTTTAGAAGATCAATTTGAAGGAACATAAAAAAAATTTTAAAAATACTAACATGGTCAATTGAAACCAAAAAAGGCCAGATTTTCAGAAAGAAGCTGTTTGAGATTTATCCCGGCTGAAGCAGCTGAAAACCAGACAAATCTATCCGAAAAAAGCCATTTTGGCATCACTGATGCACACAGGCAGACACAATGGGAGGGAGAGAGAGAGAGATAGAGGCAAAAACAGATACTCAACGCCCCCAATGTGTGTGTGAGCAGGTCGCAACAATGCAACAGGATAAGCCTAATTATGTTGCTGGCACAGGAGAAACGCACGACGAGCGTCGTGGATCGGTGCGGGGGAGCTGTGAGCGAAGGGGAGGAAAGCCACAGTTGTTCAATGCAATCCGAGATGATTTTGCTGATGCAGCAGTTAAAGCTGCAATCTGTCGAACAGGTGGAAGCAAGGGCGGACAAAAGAAGGAACGAATGGAAGCATGCGTTTGGTTTTCAGTTGCGTGAACTTTAAAGTCTCACTGTGAATTGCGGTGAAATTAAGTATGCAGTAAGAGCGACTGAACTTAAGCGACGAAATGGAAGAAAATAAAGAACGCAAGGCTTCTCAGCTACGGCGTATCAATACCTGAAATATATTCAAAGAGGAGTTGTATTCCTTAAGCGCCTGCTTCTCATTTGTTTTAATTTATCGCCAATAATTTTCATTACTGTTCTGCTTTAAGGTCTCTCGTTACTCTGTCTCGTTATTGAATCTGATACAATTTACATATTTACATTTTGCAGTTTTCTTCTCTTTGTAGTTTGTCGTTACAGCTTCTCGTTGCAACTTTGGCATACATATTCCACTTACTCGTTGTCTCTGTTCGTTATTCCTTCTCGTTATGCTTACTTGTTTTAGTACCTCGATACTGAATCTACTTTCTGCTTTGTGTTTAATTGCCTTTGGTAAGTGTCTCTCCTGTTGTCTCTTGTTTCTCTTGTTACAGTTTCTCTTTACTGAGACTCGTTAGAATTTTAAGCGATTTGTCTCGTTACTGCATTTCTCGTCGAAGCCTCTGAATTGGCTGAAACTAATTTAACCTTATTACTTTTATCTTACATCCCTTGTCGCTCTTTAATAGTTTTGCTTCTCGGTATTTTTTACTCGTTACACCTTCTTGTTCAAGCCTCTCGATTGACAGATTTTAATTTGGTCTTATTATTACTCTCTTCTTACAGCTCCTATCAGTCTTTATTAGTTTTGTTGCTCGGCATTTTTCACTCGATACTTCTTCACACTGCCCGTAGGCTGTGCTATGTTTGTGGCGATGTGCCGTATGTCATCATCAACGTTGTTCAGCTGCATCTTAGTGGCAAACTTGAACAAATGTTGCGCATTAAATGCAAATTGATGCTGTCGTACCTGAGGCGTAGAGGCGTAAAGGCAGCCATCGATATGTCGAGTCGGTGGGTAATGAGAATGGCAATGGGAATGCAATGGAAATAGCAATGTGAATGCTAATTAAACGCAAATCGCAGCAGTTCACAGCATGTTAGGCACTTGTGCGCGCTTTGGCCAGCAAATTGATTTGGACTGCCTTGTACTTACGGCCTTCGAGTACTTGTAGTTGCAGCATTCACTTATAGATGCCTCAGATGTACATTACAGCTAATTAATTCATTAGCGTAAAGTGTGGGCAGTGCACTATGGGGCGAAATCCGAAAAATCGGATATTTAGTCATTGTATCAAAGTATTAATATTACTAATTTGTTTTGTTAACATCTTATGAAAACTTCAAACTGTAAAGTTCATTACCAAAAATGGTATATAACAGACCAATGTTAAACCTAACAGCTGTTAAAGTTTCTATGCTTTATGATAGCAGTATTTTTTTTTAGCTTTTTTTCAAATTGGTATTTATTGATTATATTGGTATAAAATTTAAAATGGATACCAATTATACGGGCTTGTACTATGTCTTGGTTGTACTAGTATTCTGTACTTGTTCGTGTTCCATTAATATTTTGTAAAATTAGATAATGTATTGAAAGCTAATTTTTTGGAAAGAAATATCAACTGTGCGAAAGAATTTAGCAATGATGCTTAACGAATGTCGTAGATCAATTCATTATAATTTAAAGGTTATTTGTCTCAATTGCACACAATCAGCGCAAATTAATTTTTTAGGACGTAACCTCGCCATTTTCCAATTCATATTTGTTCGCTTTTCGAGTAAGGTACTTGACCAGTTTTTGAGGTATTTATTAATAACTCGAAAACTACTTCGGATAATTTGATGTGGTTTTTTTCTAGTTATGTATACCCAAAGATATTTTTTTGAAAAGTGGGCGTGCCAAAATTTGTTTTTTTTTTTTTAATTTTATGCTTACAACCATCTATAAGAGCACACAACTTTCTTTGTCTAACAAGTACTTTTTCTTAATAATAAACAAGGTCAAAGCTTGTTTAAAAAAAATGAAGGGCGGGCTTTGTGACACGCCTACTTTTCCAAAAATATTTCTGAGAGTGTACAGAACCAAAATAAAAAAAATTCATTAAAAAATTTAGCTTATTGTAAAAGTTATTTATAAATATTCGATATATTGGATTTCGCCCCATAGTGCAGTGGAAGGGAATGAATGGGGAGTGAGGTGAAGGGAATGAAAATGGAGAAACTTAGCGGACTGCGAACATTAGCTAATTAAAAGCGTTGCATTTTGGCCACAAAACGTCTTCATCGTGCCGACGTCCTTGTGCACCTCTTGTCCGTGCTCTCTTGCTCGTAATTCAATAATAAACAGGCGGCAATGCAATTTGTCAAAAGAGTTGGCCGCTTTGTTCATTTGCAGCCACTGGCCATAAATCGCCAGCGCAACGCGTCGTATGAGTTATGCACCTGACTCACTGTCACACACACACACACACACACAGACACTTACACTTACCAACATACATTAGCTACGCACGTGGCACGTTGCACGTTGGTCGTTGGTTTCTTGGTGGCAGAGTCTTTCCAACTTGCAAGTGGCATTGCCATTGCCATTGAGAACGCGTCTGATGAGCGGCCATGTCGGCAATTTTTCATGCATTTAACAATGGAAGCGTCGGAGCTGGCGACATTTCCTTGTCCTGGCCATCCATTCATTCATTCGTTGATTCATTTATTCATTCATTCTTTCATTGAGTGAGTCAGTCAGTCATGCGGCTATTCTTCACCACTTTGTTACTTACCTGCTGAGGCCTTCATGGTGCTCGTCATCTCAATCATGCGGTCATTAAGATACTTGTAGTAAGATACATTGCGCGAAAAGTATCTTTAGGTTTTTATTTTTATATCTTTATTTACTTTGTGGGTACCGATTTCAATTCATGAAACGCTCTTGAAATATAAAAAAAAATCTAAAAACCAGCACATAAAATAAGTTAACTGAAATTAAATATCTGACTTGAATTAAAAAGTTGGTATTTTTCAATTTTATTTTGGCAATTTATTTAATTTATAATGTTACCCAATTACACTAGTTTACAAAATTAAAATTTTTTTTGGCAAAGTATATGAAAGTATTTTTTGAATGGACTTAAAAAATTTTTTACGAAAGCGTTTTCGAAATATTCAAATATTTTCGAATTTTCGAAGTTACTCCAACACTTTTGAGTATATTTCCATTTTTACTTATCCGATTTGGCCAAGCAAGCACTCATATTAAAGTTAAGTTAATTCTCTTCGAATTTTTACATACAGTATTAAGATCGGTTTTGCAGTTTAGGTGCTAGCGACGTTAATATGTTCGAAAATGGGCGATGTTTGTGATTTTTCGAGTTCCTGAAAAAAAAAAATTACAAAGATATCAATTAACGTAAAGCTGATACTGTTGCAAGGAAAAAAAGGTGTTGTTCATGCAAATCCTTAGATAAATGTCCGAGTAATTCGCTTTTCAGTGATAAAATTTAAATCATATTTTTAACGATTCTCAAATATGTTTCGTATGACAGCTATACGTTATAGTGGTCCGATTTAAACCAAATTTGGTGAGAATGTGAAGGACCATCCCAGATACTTATTTTGTCAGATTCGTTGAGATGTCTCAAACAGCAAAAAAGCTTATCGCACAAAATAGCTGCCATTTAAATTGATGGATTAATTAATATTTTTACTATTAAAATATGATTTTTTCCCAATTGAATTTAAATATTTCATTAATTGACTGCTTTTCTTAGGGTTATTTGAATAATTAGATTAATAAGCAAGTGGTTTTCCTTAGATCAATTCGTAAAATTTTTAATTCATAAAAAACAATAAAATATATTTGAAAAGTATTAATAATTTATATATAGACGATTAAATCAACATTTTTAAATGTCGTTTCCATCGAAATGAGAGCATACAGACTTTATTAATCACAGAAATACCATAGATAACAATCCTTGTTTTTCTTTATTGAACTTTGGCCTCTTGCAATTTGCAATTCCGATGGCGAGTGCCGGTTGTTATTTATGCCGAAGAGCATAGGCAAAACTGTTGAAAAGAAGATGAAGTCAAGGGATAAGAGTGCAAAAAAATACAGTTATAGCTTAATTTAGTTTGCAGCACTAATTGAAACTGGGTTCAGGCCCTTGATAAAGCTCTTTCTCTGCCTTTCTCTCTGTCTCCGTCGCTGTCCCACTTTTGCTTCATTCTCGATTGTATTCTGTTGCTGCAACAATAAGAGAAGGCGTGGCAGAGTATTATATCTTCACACGTATGACCTTTGTCTGCTCTCGGCATTTTTTCTCTGTTTCTATACCCTGCATGCGTTAAAGCACTTGAACGGAGTCTGATAGACTTAACTTTAATTCGACTCTTCAAATTAAAACACTCAAATAAAATGTTTGATGAAGCTTATCTACAATATTATACAGCTTATCTTTGATAGATTATGTGCAATTTTTATTTGATAAACTAAGCATCGAATATTAATATTTGTTAATGTATATGATAAAATTAAATAATCTTTTTATAAAAAAATTTATTTTTTAAATAGAAATACAGTTTACCAGGTTTGCTACAGAAATCACAAGTGAAAGCGAATTCAGAGAGTACTCGTACCACTCAGAACATCGAGTGATTTATTTTTTTTAGCATGCTCACCAACCTTTTAGAATTAGGCTGCTAGGGTTGTCACCTTCTCAGATTAAATTTCCCATGGGTTTGTTTAGCAACTTTTTTTAGTTTATCATTGCAGAATAATAGGTTTTTATTTTATTTCTTTTTTATAGCAATAAAAAATTGTAAAGTTATTCGCTCGACAAACAATAAAAATTACTCGACAACTCTAAATTCTGACAAAAATTGTGACACTATTTTCATGGCATCGGACGCCAGTAGATTGAGCGATGACTTGTTTTCCCTCAACAATTTTCAGCTGAGTTGACTGTGTCACAGAGAAATGAAATTGACGTAAAAATCAGGTGAAAGAGATTTCTGTAGCACCACCTGAATGTACATATTAGAGGTCTGCATGGCTGCATTCAAAACGTCAAATGAGACATTCAAGCTCAAATGAATTAAATGAGTTTAGCCTCGACTCACAATGAAATGAATGAATGAATTCAAACTGAAAAGTTCACATTCAAAAAAGGCAGAGTAAATTGAATGACAAAATAACCAAAAAAAACGAATGAGCCCCCTGAGACCTGAAATTTTTTTAAATTTGGAACTTTGTTCACTTCTTAAAAATTAATTTTTATTTTTTTAATAAAAAATTAATGCTCGTTTGGACCATAGGTAGCACCAATGTTAGTCAGGAATTTGATAGGTTGGATTTATTGCAGTAACATTTCTGTTGTACTAGATTGGACGTGCTTCCTGAAAATTTATACACGCTTTTACACAATTTGCAAGCCACAAACTCAGTTATTTATCTTCCACTAGTGTCTAAGACTTTGAAAAATATTTCCCACACCTTGCTTCGACCTCATTTCCCATTTAAAGAATATTTCCCGCGTAATACCTTATTTTTTATTATATTAGGCGTTGCCTCGGCTGCAGTTAGCTGCGAAAATTAGATTTTTAATTAAATTATAATTTTGCTTTAAAATTCGCAACGGACAACAAACCTTATAGATTCAACATTTTTTTTAACAAATATTGTATTCTGAGTATTCTGACAATCTATGCTTCATTCATTTCGTTCGGTTCTCGTTTTTTCGATTCCGTTCATATGAGTTTTTAAATGAATTTCAGAAATGAGTATTCATTCGATGAAACCGAATTTCTAAATTCATTTTTCTCAAAAAACTGAATGAAACTCAAGAGTACTCAGAGACATTTAAGTTTGAATGCAGCCGTGCAGGCCTCTAGTACATATACATTTGAGGTTTTAATATCTGAATTTATTAAGAGTATCAAATTTGACAGTAAATAATTTTAATTTTAATATAAATAAATTGGGCCAATCGATTATTGCGACTCCAAAAATATATCTATTGCAGATAAATTATGTGACATCTCAGAAGCTCCGACCTTTGGTTTGTTTTGTCTATGTTATTGGGGAACTTTAGTACAACATATCTTAATACTCTTTTTATACCAGTTTTATTTCAGTTTGAGGATTGCTTGTGTTTGTGAATTACAGGATATTTCATAGTCGACAGCTAAGAAGATATATTGTACATATGCTTGTTTTTAATATTGCTGCGTATTGTCCTCAGCTGCACTGCAACTGGGACTTTGTAGCTGCCTCTATAGTTTTTTGCAGATCTCTCTTTGCTGTCATGACGCATACAGCAGCTGTCCGAGTCTCATGTCTCCCGTCTCTGGCTTTTTGATTTCAACAAATGCTTTTCTAATCTCAACTGGTGCCTCTACTGTGGCTCATGCTAGAAAGTTTTTCAGTCACACTCACTCCGCTCCCTCGCTGCTCCTCGAAAATGCCAGCATGTCTCTCGTTTCGTTTTGTCGCCTATTTGTCATTGCATTGCCATTGGCCGCAGGCGACTTCTACGCACACATGTCAAAAGCAGCAGCAAACAGCAGAAGCTTCGGGGATTATGGGGGAATAAACCAAAGACAGAGAGAGAGAGAGAGAGAGAGAGAGAGAGAAGAGAGACAGAGAGTGAGAGCGAGCCTAAGCCGTAAGCTTGGAGGCATCTTCAACGGTTTTGCCTTTGCTCCAGCTAAGATGCATTTAAGGACTTGGCCATGGCCAGATTTCAATGCGCATGGATAAAGATACAGATGCAAGTAGAGCCACAGCCCCAACAACAGCAGGCAACAGCTGGTTCGTTTTGGGCATTAAGTGTTGGCCAGTTGTAGGACCAGCATTTGGCTGAGAGCAAGACACTAACAACAACACAACAACTCGGCAACTTCAACTTGTCCTTCGACTGCTAAGTGTTGCCTACTTAGGGGCGGTGGTTGCTGCTTGGCGGCCAGGACAACACATGTATGTAGAACTCCTTTTTATCCATTGTCCTGGCAATCAACAATTGTAAAGCCAGCATGCTAGTTGTATTCTTCCAACTTATTTTTTATACATATATTTAATATTTTATACATAAGACTGTATAAATGTATATTTATGCTCACAAAAAAAATTACAAGCTTGCTAAAATAATAAACCAAATTGAAGTGTTAGACATACTATACGTAATAAAATTTGGCGAAAAGAATGCAGTAATACAAACAAGCTAGTGTTATTGGTTTCGTTTTTCCTCATATTTTAAACCACTAACTATATTGTTTGTTTTAAATATGACTCTCTATTTACAGACTCTTATTTGAGGTTTAAAAAAGTCGCTCGATTTTTCTTTTTCGAACCGAAGCTATTATTTAGAAAAGTCATTTGATTCGGGTTCGGGTTAAATAATTTCAAAGTTTTGGCTCATGATCCAGTTTAGGCCAAAAAAAAAACCAAAAAAATTCCATTAACATTTAAATGCATTTTTCGTTGTAGATATTTATGAAAAAGAAAAAAAAAATTAAACAAAAGACTCTTATAAAATATTTATGATCAAGTCAGCATAAGAAATTGATAAGTATTGATAAGTGGAAGTTGGCATTTTTGGGTAGGTGCTACAATACTTAGGTATTTGTATGTAAGCTAAGCCCACGTATGGGCTACCAATAAAATGGAATAAAAAGTGTCACCAAAATGAGCTGAGATGTTTAAAAAGAGGACACTTTTAGTGGTGCTTGGAAAACTGTTCACTGTGCCTCGGGACGCTGCAAACAGTTCGAAGGGACGAGGGACATCGAAAGGGAGACATGAATATAACCCTTCACTTGACTAACTTTGTATGTGTGTAGTGTGTGCGTGTGTGTGTTTATGTGTGTGTGTGTGTGTGTGTGTGCTGGCTTACATACACTGGCAGCAGCTGGAAGGATAAGTCGTCGCTTAGTGAAAGTTGCAAGTCCAAGTCCCAATTCGATTTGCTGTTTTAGTGGCTGATGCAAAAGGTCACGCGACCGCACAGACAGCCGCAAAATATCACCAGGCAGACCAGACAGACCAGACCAGACCAGACCAGACCAGACCCAAATGCGGTCTGTCTGGGGACAAGGAACCTGCTGGTTATTGCCAACTCTGGCCAGTGGCCATGTGGTCACTGCTGCTGCTCCTGCTACGCGAATCAGAGCAAAAGTTATGTTTGGTGTTACGTGCTGTCGAAGGCCAACATACTCGTATTTTATTTGGTTTTATTGATTTTATAGAAAGGATGTGTCTATTTCGTTTCGTTATTTTTATACCCGTTACTTAAAAAATAAGTAAAAGGGTATATTGTATTTGTTGCAATGTATGTAACAGGAAGAAGGAAGCATCTCCGATCCTATAAAGCAGGGGTGCCCAAAACTGCCTTATGGATGTGCACGCACCAATACAGATATAAGAAATCACACTTTTCACAGCGAAGTGAAGTTTTGCATTTTCAGTGTACACAAAACGAAAAGAGAACAACAAAATGCATTCGGATTAGCCGGTATCGGATGACGATCCAAAGCGCAATGCGCAAAATTTGTTTTAGTAATTTTCAATGGGTGCCCGAACCTTACCTATGTGTATTCTCACAGTCTTCCCATTTTCCATGTGCAGAAGAAAAACAAATATGCTTCGTGGGCTTAGGCGATGGGCACCCCTGCTAAAAAGTATATATATTCTTGATCAGCATCAATAGCCGAGTCGATATAGCCATGTACATATCTGCCCGTCCGTCCGTCGGCCTGTGTAAGGGCCTAGGTCTCAGTCACCACACGTACAGTTTTCGGGATATTAAGAACTTTTTACTAAGTAAAGTTAACTATTATTATTACCTATCATCTTACTAAATCGTAACAAGATTGGACAAATAGAAAGGTGGTAATGGCTAATTAAAGTTTTTAAGCAATATAAGTGCCTAAACACATGCAAAAAAAAGTATTTTAAATTTATTTAAATAAGTAACGGGTATCCTTTAGTCGGGAGCTCAACTATAGCCTTTCCCCACTTGCTTTATTTTATTTTCCTTTTCTTTTCTTTTCTTTTTGTTGGACCTGGCCTAAATCGCTTGAACTCGACTTGAAGCGTTTTGGCTTTTAATTTCAATTTGACAAGCACTTGGCAGTGTTGTCGTTCCCTTTGTCGGTGTCGTATGTGTGTGGGATGCGACGTGCAACCCGAAAAGCGAACAACCAAAACGTATCTGGAATTTTACAATAACTCACGGCATTTGATGACGACTTTTGGTTTTCCATGCATCTCTACAAAATTGTCTCTTTCTCTCTCTCTCTCTCTCTTTCTCTATTTAGCTGCCTATCTCTTTCTGTTTTGGGTCTGTAAGTAGAAGCGTTTTCTTGCTGGGAAGCAACATCATGTACGTGCGCTTAAATCTTCGATAACTTTTGTGTTTGTACGTGACTAAAATGCAATGCACCCAAAGGCCGAAGGTAGCAAAATTTACTGTAGCATAGAGAATAGAAAAAAATACGTATAAAATTTAGATTTAGCACTTCAAAGAATTGATACTCTTTTTTTTAAGTTTAAATAAAAATTGTCAATATGTTATCTAAAAATTTGATGAAACAAAAGATTTTATATCATTAAGTAAAATCTCCAAACAAAGAAAAGATTATCATATTTTTCTATGACAGCTATTTGATATAGTTGGTCAATTCGCATCCAAGAAAATTAACTGTATAATATAAAATAAAAAAAAAAATATATTTTGCATGCCAAAGATTTGACACCCTGCAATTATTTTTTAAAAAGTAATATATTCAGGCTTGTTCCAAATTTCACTTTCGATAAGATTTGTCTGAATTGAATTTCTTTAAACTGCTCTAATACCATTTCGGCGATATTCAGCGGATTGGTATCACTTTCAGTTGATGAGTTTAAGTCCGATAAGGCGAAAAACGGTAATTTTCAAACACTTAGTCTAAATGTGTCAAAGTGAATAAATGTATATATCTAAATGCTAAAAAGTGAAAACCGGAGCAGGCCTGTATATAGCAATTTTTTTAATTTCATTAAGTGAAATATCCTTAAAAAGACAGTCTCGAGTGTTTGGTTAAAATGTCGTATTTCATACTAAAGTAATCATAGTAAATGTAAAATGGATCTGTCGCATGTTTTATCAACGCCATCGCATTTTGTGACAAAATTATAATACCCTCTGCAAGGGTATAATAAAGCAGTAATGCCTTAACCTTCTGTCCCATCTTCTGAATCTTCCCCAACCTATTCCTCAATTCAAGAATCCCCCTAGCCTATGTCTTGTAAAAGTCTGGCTAGAAAAGCGCCTGCGGCTTTTGTTGAAGTAAAAAGCGCCAACTGATGTCGATGCTTTGGCATCTTAAAGCGCTTTAAATTAAGTGCAAAACGGCGGACAAGTCGTCAAACATTGATTTTTAGTGAGTCAGTCAGTCGGCTTAGGTTGGAGCTTACAGTTTAATACATTTTAACGAAGTCATTTATGATGTAACCTATGAAAAGTACCATAAGCTATATTTCTTACTATTTATTATTCTTAAGCTGAAAGAATATTTAATGTTGTTTAATTGAAATTGTTGTTGTCATATTATCAGGCATTCAATTGTAATGGATACTTTAAGATAATGAATTTATTAATTTTTATATACTTTTTTAGCTTGCCCTGTAGGCATATCATAGAATCTCGTTTTAATGAATGCACTGGAATAGATGAAAGAATATCCAACCATTACTTAATTCAATTTTACTTACCTTCATCTAGTATTTACCTTAGGTTCATATCAAATATTTATATTATTCAATTCATCTTTAAGCTGCTCTTAACTCAAAGCTCACAGTTCAGTTTAGACTTGAATTATTTTAATTTATGGAGTTATTTGATTATCAAAGATTAATGATTTAAAGATCGAGTCTTCAACTACATTTGCTCGCATTCTCATGCTTTTGAAATGTGCTACTTTAGGCTAGTGTCATTGGTTCTGAGTCGATAATGATAATATTCACATTCATATTCAAATGCATGCCAAAGCTTTTGGCTTTCAAGCCATTTCAGATTTTCGTCAATGTTGCAACGCATTTGGTGAATTGTGGCATCCACAGAGAGACACCGACGACATCGAGGATGACGACGACTTTTGTAATTATTCATGCAGCTAAATGCAGTTGTGGGATTTGGGGCAGGCGTTGAACACATACAGTACATACGTACAAACACACACACACGCATAATACATCTAACGAGTGTGTGCAATTAAGCACAGCTGTCCGTCCGTCCATCTGTGCTTATAAGCTGCGTTTGCACATCCTCGTATTCGCATTTCGGCATTTATCGCGTTTGCTTATTAATGAGTTTTCCAATAATTTCGCACTGATTTCTGCCCAGCGATATTAGGGGCTAGCACGTGTGGGAGGGAGCAAGGGATAGTCGATAGAGAAAGAGAGAGAGGCACTTAGAGTTATTGTTCGTGTAAGGCATTTAATCATTTATTTCGACACCAGACACATGAGCACAGGCTGACAAATTTGTGTGTGTATGTATGTGTGTGTGTGTGTGTGTGTGTGTGTGTGTGTAGGCGGCAAATGCAACGCAACTCAATCAACGGGAACGTTGCCCCAAGCGGCAAGTGTTTCAATACCCCCAAGCTAGACAGTCGCAGCTGTGTGTGTGTGTGCGTGTGTGTGAGCAGCTTCATAGTTTGCCGCAACTTTCAATTGTTCGGGGAATTCGCTTGAACGTTTTGTGCCATTAGGAAGCTTGAGCAAAGTGGAAGCCTTCAAGCAGCCGTGTGGCGCCTCACACCCCGTCGAGGTGCAGAGAGCAGAGCGGGGGAGAGGGCAGAGGGCAGAGGGAAGAGGGGGCCGCCTTTGGGGCTCGACTGGTGAAGCCAATGTTGCCGCGTGTTAATGTTAATGCTGTTAATGTTAACTTCGGGCTTGTAATGTATGTTTGATAAGTTAATTTTCGCTCTTAGCACTTGCCACTTACGGGGCACGGCACCGTTGCTAACATACAACACACACTGACTGAATGGGGCTTATCATCAATGTTACACCCAATCCCAAACTCAATCCCAATTCCTTTCGCTCTCTCTCTCTCTCTCTCCAATTTCTTTACTAAGCGAAAACCATTCCCATGGCAACAAAGCCATTAAAACGCTTGCTTTTTGTTTGGCAGCCTCTTCAGTCAGCAAATGTTGCCTCATCTTAACTTAACGCTCATCATTGGCATAGCCATTGATCAAATCATTTATTTTCGATTGTTGAATTAGGTCTACGACAGAACGTTTTGATTGCCCAGTAAGTGGAGCATTTTCTTCGCACAGTGTCCAAAAATCAACTTAATACGAAGATTAGGATTCAGTTTAAAACATATCTCTAGGCTCAATCGCAGTTGCAATGACACATGCTTTAATTTGTTCAAAAAATACTTAATCTGTGTTTGGCAATTTGAACTCGGTAGATCTTGTATTTTGGGGCGTCTAACACATGAGCTTCTTCAAACTTTCAAGCTTTCAAGAAAGCTGGGCACATAACATCTTATAAACCCTTTTAAGATTTATCTTTTGCAATAATGTAATGCAGCGCTGGGCAAGCATGTGCTCCGGGAGCTAGCGGCTGCTCCCGAATTCAGATTTCGTGCCCACCGCTGATGTAATGTAATGTAAGCAGTTAGCTGTATCTTTTTAAGAAGCTTTCTTGTTCAAACAATTTGTATCTTTTTAAGAAGCTTTCTAGTTCAAACAATTTGTTTTAATCTCCTGGTGAAAGTTTTGATTAAATTTTATGCGATAATCAAAGTTATTATTTCTTTAAATGTAACCAGGAATTATTTTATAACAACAAAATAATTTGGCGCTTAACGATTTACGAACTGGAAGCCAACGGACTAAAGGGCAAGATTTAAACTCGTAGATAAAAAGTTGTAATAATAAAAAATAATTAGAGGTCATCTATTTGACTCACGCATATTAATAATTTTGTAAAATTAAATTTTTTTCATAAGGTTTTCAATTTTGATTTGATTTTCATCCGGGTTCCCATGGTGATGGTTTGATCGTTAAATTGATTCTATAAATTATTACAAAAATAGTTAATTTGCGAAAGAAACCAAATGGATTTTGTGGTTGTGTGTCGGTCTGAAACCATTTAAGCCACAAGTTGCCTAAGTTGCAACTACGGCATTTCCACAGCCTCTCAAGTGGTTTGATTTTGACTTCATAGCCTGTTATCCTTTACTGTCCTGCTCACACACACTCACTTTGTCTCTCTCGTTGACTCTATCCCGCTTCTGTAATCAATGAAATTACTTTTTAGTTCAAGACAGTCAATAGCGTTGCAAAATTAAATTATTGTTGGCCAAGGCAACTGCAGCATGCAGCAACTTCAGTTGCAGTCCTTGTTCGATGACTTGCTGGTAACGTTTTGCTAATGAAGTGTTGCCAAGACGTAGATGGCAGTGGGAATGATATTTGGCAGATAGGGACACAGAATGCTCTCACTTACCCCCTCAACCACTCCCGTTGCGCTGTGTCTGACATTTTTCAGTTATTCCGCTCGTTTTTGGCCGGGTGTTGCATACATTTTCGCTTAATGGCTTTGGGGAATTCCGATGACGCTTATAGCCAGCCACCAGAGCAGAAGCAGGAGCAGCGACAGAAGCAGAAGCAGGAGCCAAAGCGAAAGCCGAAGCAGAATCCGAAGCCGGAGCCAGGATCCAACATTCAGCTATAGTGTGGAGCACTCGTCGCTGCGCATCCTCGGGGAAATTTGCTTTTGTAACTTGTCTGCTTTTTTTTGTATCTATCTTTCCATCTCAGCTCGGCAAATGACACTTAAAGAGAATCGCTGAAAAAGAGGCATCAGCATTGAGTGGACAATAACTCGTTGATGGTCAATGATTTGCTCATGGATGTTCCTTCCTTCAGCATACACCATCCTAATTTGATCTATTGCCTGTGTTTCTCTTGTGCTCCATCTCTGATTTTTTATATTTCATAATTTTCTTCTTCTAGTCACTTTTCGAATATGCGGCTGCAATGAATATTAACATGCTTGGCAGCACTGTTTATTTTATATTCGCCATAATCTCAATATTAATTAAATTTATCCTATATTGGTTGTAAACAAACAAAGCGATCGATTTGGTGGCTTTACAATTCGCCTCGACATTGCCTTAATTAATCGAAAGTTAACAACTTATTATTCTTCTGTCATTCAAGCAAGTTGGAACACTTTTTCAGACCGATTTTTTATGTAACACAATTTATTTAATTGCAAATGTAAAATTAAGGAAATTAGAAAGTCCAGAACATTTTTACTCTGGTCATCCCATATTTAAAAAAAAAAATTTAATTTAAATTTAATTTTAAAAAATATTTAAGTTTTCAAAAAATGGGTTAAGCCAGTTGGCAGCACCATTTCTTATTTCGCAATCTGGTCACACTGTGTTGTAATGCGTATGACATATCGATACTCCAAATAAAATCATAATCGTATCATTAAATAGCCGAAGAGCATTTGGTTTGATTTATTTTATTTATTCATTTGATATGCCAACGAGTTGGCAGCATTTAGTGCTATTATCACGATTGTTATAAAACCCAGTTGGCAGCACTTTTTTGCATCAGTGCAGAGTCATTAAATCAAATTAAGTTAATTTGTCGTACTACGCACACAATAATGTCATCAGTGACCCCGCGAACTGGCAAGTGCAACCTGGGAAAGCGAAAGGGGAATGGGGACCGTAGTCCGGATCAAAGTAGTGGGATCTCAGTTGCCATTGGAGTGTGTGCGTGTCTGAGTGCTGCTAATAAACGTCATCGATGCATTGATGCGTGCCAATTAGCAGAAAAGTGCGTCAGCGACAACGACAACGACAACGACAACGAAATCGACAATAACAAGAAAAGAGCGAGCCAGTGCTGCCAGATTTTCAATTGCCAATTTGATCAAAATAGTAGCTAGAATTAAGATAAACATGGAGTAAAAAAACAGATTCAAGCCGTCGTAAGGTGCTCAATAATTTTCTGACGGCGGGCAGGGAGACAGTGTCGCCAATGCAACACGAAAAATAACAAAAAGTTGAGTGGATTGCTTAAAATTTACAACTGTTGAGCTAATTTGGATAAAGAGAATGGACATATACATTTTCCATTCTAATCTATATTCTTCCAATTTTGTTGTCGTTAGTGACCAAATCCAAATTATTTTTTTTTCGTTCTCTTTTGTGTGTCAGAAAAGCAGAGCTGAAGAAACTTCGATGTTTCCCAGCATTACAAACTTACCAACTCTCGAATCTGTAAACCGCCAATTTTAAAGGCAGTGTTGAAAACCATCGATGTTTGAAACACAACGATGTTTTCAGCTAACATTAAACATTGATGTTAGCATCAATATTTCTCCAGCTCTACAGAAAAGTCTGGCAGCTCCGTTTGTCTGGTGACACTAAGCAAATAACCACTAAGCAAATAGCCTATGGGGAACCCATCCCATACAAGCAAAATGTCACAGCCAAAATGCTTTGCGATCGGTCCACAGGGAAGTGTTACCGATCTGGCAATATTGTTCTAGCAGAATTTATAAGGAGCGATTTTATTTTTGAGGCCGTTGCTTGCGAAACTAAAATATGTGACCTATGAAATACCCTCTACCTTTAAAAAGTTTAACCCACATTATTTTATTAAAAAAAGCACCCTTAATTTTTCTTCGAGTCCTTTCTTTCGATGTCCGTACCAAGCTTAAAACGTTAAAAACTAGCTATAAAACAGCTAAAATTGCAAAACTGACAACGACAACGTCATCGACTGGTTGCAGGTTGCATCTTTGCCAAGTGCAGCAAAAACTGCACGCCGCATTAATTGCAACTGTCAATTGTCTGACGTTTGCGAGGTGTAAGGTTGAGGGGCAGGCAGGGGTAGTAACAGCTGCAGCAGCGCAGGTTACACTTGCCACAGTGCCACTGAGTCTGGAGGCGGCATCCAGTCAATCAACTTGATGGCAAATGACGGCAATTTCCAATGCGGATATGTCCCTGCAACAGCAACTTGCAACTGCCACAGCAACAATGTAATATTTACAGCAATTGGCCAAGAGAGAGAGAGACAGAGACAGAGACGTGCATCAGCAGCAGTTAATTAGTAAGCGGCTGAAATATGATTTGCCCCAACTATTTTTTACATTTTTACTGCAATCAGTTCATCAAACCCAGGACTTCATTGCACAACTAGCAATAGTGTTAATTATGATTGTAGAGCACAACAACCAATTTACTTTCAAGTACGGTTTCATGGGAAATAGTATGGAAAGCCAAAATTTATCATAATTTTTCTCTAAAAATGGGAAGCTTGAGTTTGATTTTAAGCACATGGTTTCTTGGCAAATCTTCTTAAAACTCGTCGTAGATTACGATTACGATTTTGACAACCGCTAGGAATTGAAAAAATGTACCTACTCTAATGTATTATAAATGTTGTTAATAGTGCTTCAATTATGTATTTTATTGTGAAAACATATTTTTTGTTGAGCCTTACCTTTACAAACTTATGTAAGTAGATCGTAGTTGATAGTACTAATAACAATAATCTGACAACATTAAAGGAACTTACGCTTATGTCTACTGATTTAAAGATAGTATTTAAGATTTTCCTCGATTCTTTTTATCTTTCTTACCTTAAATCTCTAGAGTCAAGTCATTTAATTATGTCTCGGTTTCCAGTACAATGTTTAGCAGATAAAACTAAAGCATAATTTATTCCTTACAGAGTTATTCCCAAAATTAGGATAATATATCCGACGAATTCCATAGTTGATTAGTCTGTCAGTGCAGTTCTAGAGTTGTTCCCAATGTTCTCAAATCTTGAGTATTTCCTTATATGTACATACATTTGGCCTTAGTTGATTTTAGCCAACAATCTTTCTTTTTATTCGCCAAGTACTTGTCAGAGATTCAGAAAGCAATGTGAGGATTGTGCTGGAAATATCTCCAAGAATATGGTGTGTGAGGGGCGCTGATTTAGCGTCGTCATCAGGTCGAGTGGCAGCATTTAATGAGGTGCAAATGAGCTTGTCCTGGCAGCAGCAGCAGCTAGAGAAGCAGCTGGAGAAGCAGTTGGAGAAGCATCAACAAGAGCGCGAAGAGTCGCAACACTTTAAAAGGAAATTAGCCTGGCAGGAGTAGGCCAAGTGGCAGTCGCCTAAGACTCCAAGCAGGACGACGACGAGTGGCAAATGTTGTTGCCGTTTTACGTTTTACCTTTTACGTTTGTCACTTGCTAATTTCTACAGTTGCTTTGCTGTTTCTCTCTCCAACTGTCTGTCTGTAAATTTAACATATTTTCTATGAAAATTACCATAGACAGGCAAGCAAAAAGAAGAACGCGCAACGCGGCGAGTCGTCACATGCGTGGCACGTAGACGTGGGTGCACCCACTTAACATGATAAGCGACAAGACACCTAACATGTTCAACACGACACCTTCACGACAGCGCCAGATGTGGCAAGCGGCACAAAGGGGAGGAAATCTGTGTGTCTCTGTCTCTGTCTGTGTATGATGGCAACCACTAAAGAGCGCCTGCAGCAGCAGCAGCAGTATCTATGGATGTACATACATATGTATGTATGCATGTACTGCTGCGCCTGCTGCTGACTTGTGGCATGGATGAAATTCCCTTTCCCTTTCCGTTTCACTTTTGCCATACCCTTCCCTTTCTTTCTGCTTGTAACGTGTCGTTGTGCTCCCTTCCTTGTCTTTGTCGTTTCAGTTTTGCGGCTCCAGCGAAACCAGCGTATCTTGCCACAATATTAAGCAAGTGCGTATACGTGTGTGGCATAAGTTGCCGCGACATTTACACTCAATTTCGACAGGTATGAAAGGGGGTGGGGGGGGGGGGTCCTGTCAACCACTCAACCATTCAGGCCAACCCACCCACCCAATCTGCACTCATTCAACCACTCAACCAATGCTTGTTTTACATGCCTTGTAAGACACACAAATAATTATAATATTGAATCATTTTGCATTGAATAAGCCAGCAATTTGCTGTCTTTTTCTACCTTTCTCTCTTTCTGAATTATTTTAATATTCTCGCTAATTAGTCAGCAGTGTGTCCTTTGACCCTATAATATGCGTTGTTGGCAAATTTATTCTCGCATTCATTGAAATTGTTGCAATGTTTTAAATGTTTGACAAAAAAATATTGTAAGCTGCTTTAATCATTTGAAGCATAAACAATATGCAATATGCAACAGTATCTTCAACTATGGCATTACACTAACAAGGGCCGTTTCAAAAATATGCTCAATTTATAAAGTTAATTTTCTGCACACATACACTGGACACATTATAAATAAATGGTTACATTATAAAGCAGGGACCGTAATCATTATGAGTTATATTATTAAAATTACATGGTAATGATTGTTTAAAGATTTTTAAGGATTTACTTCAATAATAATTATTAATTTTAAGCGCTAAAATAAAACTCACATGTAATCATTATTTCTGATTTTTATTTCTATTTCTTTGCTCAAAATGAAACTCACTTTTAAAAAAGTTTACGTAATCATTTTAAAGATTTTTTCTTGCGTGTTATGGGTCTCCTTGGTTTCTTTTAAAGGTAAATCCAAGAATACTGGTTAAAAATCCTACACAAAAGCCATGAAATTTTGAGTGAAAAAAAAATAAAAATCATAGACAATGATTATTTGTGAGTTTTATTTTTTCCCTCAAATTTAATCATTGTCATTATTTTTTGGTATATGTAACCTAGTCACTGATTTTTTATGTTAAAAATTTCAAATAAAGCTAATATTCTGCAAGAAAACTTTTATTAAAGAGGATTAAAAGTGTTTTTGAATTTACATTTTCTTTTATTTTTTGCTTGCGTGGGTCTTTTAATTCACGAAATTTAAATATATGTAATTTAGATTTTTAATATTGAACTTACTATATTTTCTATACTTATTAAGATTGATATTTGTATATTATTGATATAGATATTTTCTTAAATGACCTAGCCCGATCATCTGAAAAACTTCAGTTACTTAAATTCTCAAGATTAACAGTAAAATTCTGTCATCGCTCAGTAAATCTTAGTTCGACCAATAACTCTTCATGCGACCCTCGTACTTGCATATGTAGTTAATAGTTTATGGCTGAATAAATTTATGTGTGCTTTGCAAACTGGATTGGTCGATATGTTGAGGTACTTAATCAATATTGTTATTTATTATTGAATACATTTTTCAGTCAGATCTGGAACAGATGTTTCAATTGAAAATGGCCAACTAACTAGTCAGACATACATTATTCAATTGTGAAATATGTTTTTCTCATTTATAATTACTTCACTTTGCCTGCTATCTATCTCTATCGACTATTGATTCGTTCATATCAAATGGATGTAAATTTTATCTTTAGCTCGGGCAAAGTTATTTGCTCTGAGTATTTAGTATTTCATTTTCTCTTACTTTTCTTTATTTTATACATATTTCTCTTTGCTGCGACTTAGTTACATATATTTTATGAATATTGTAAGAAAAAACAGCATTATCTTTTGCTTTTCACAGACTGTCTGTATAACCCGTATAGGGATATGAAAAACTGTAGGTTACAGGTACTAAATAGACTGTACGGAGCTATAGTATGGACAATGCTGATAATAAAAATGTTTATTTAAAATAAAAATTAATTTTTTTTGACTTTACATTAAATTTGCAAAGTTTCTAAAATATATTTTTTATTATTTATATTATATTTTTAATCAGCTTGAGTTTGGCTATTTCTGAACAGATAGATAATAAGAAGAAAATACAAATATTTATTTGTTTCTAGCTATTATCACAGAGTATTTTTTAGTCGAGTATTTACTATGCCATCGACTTTGTGGCCGTCAACTAAAACATCAAACAAATTGTCGGCATTTAAGCGGCTTAACTTGTGTCTATGGAGACGTTCAGATTGAGATTTAAATAAATGCGACTATCCCTAACAATATGAGTAAAAATTCATGCTTGATATATTTTTATAGTACCCTGTGATTTTCAGTTATTTTCATTGATTGAAATACAAGAAAAGCTCCTACACAAAATGCATTTTATTGTTTGCATGTTGCACGTACTATACATGTACATACACGTATGTGAACTCGTATCTCGGTCAGAGTTTGCAACTTGATTAGATTTTCTCTATATGGCCTAATGGCCTGAACAATAAATAAAACCCTAGACAAATGTTGAGTTACATTTTCTAATTGTTTTGTTTGGCTGTCCCTTTGCTTATTTTCTGACTGCTGTCCAGCTGCTCGGGGCCCATAAATTTCTGAGCCTCAATATGAGGCGTGTGGCATGTAGCATGGTTGACCGCAAAAACTTTGCATGCAACAATCGCGCAACTGTTGCCAGTGTAAATTTTTTTTTTTTTTGGCAGTTTTTCTTTTTGTATCTTTTATAGACTCTTGTTCAGTATTTTAAATAGGTTTTTGTGATTTTTCCCTTAAAAAAGCACATGGAAAATAAACTTTGGTTGTTGAATATGCAATACCTTTTCATTCGAGAAATATTCCATCAGAGGCTTCCAGATGAATGTTAATAAACAAATAATATGGCAATCAATATTGAACTGTGAAAAATTAATACAAACTAACTACAATTTACAACGAATAAAACGAAGATTGTATAATATTTGCTAACTTTTTGAGTGAGTTTAGGGCCAAATGCAACAGTATCTGTCTATCTACGAAAACTTTCAAATAAATAAAAAAAAAAGTCGTGACCAGATCGAGCTGCAAATACGTGTATTTTTGCATTACAGAGTTTTGCTTGTGCGTCAAGTACAGATAAAAATGCCTGAATGGTTTAAAAAAGTTATTATAAAAGATACATGTTCTATTAAAATTAATATATAAATTTGTGGTAAAAGAAAACTATATTTGTGCTTAATTTAAACGTGAGTCTTAGAACTTTATAGTGTTTTTCTTCTACTCTTCACTTGTATTGAATATTGATAAGCTTGACTTTTTTTATGAGCTTCAGCATTAAATTTGATGTACAAGACTTTAAGGCCTCGTAACACAGTCAAGTTGCCACACAGAATGTAAATATGTTAGTTGCATGAATGGAAATTCGTGTCCGTGTTCAGCTTGTGTCATTTTGTGTTGCCTTAAATGTTGCAAATTACATTGGGCAGCTGTGATGGCCATGTGTGTGTGTGTGTGTGTAGTTTGTGGGTGGTTGATGTCCAAGTTGTCCAGCCAATGACTCGGAATGAACACCTTTAAGCCGCTTAGAAAATTGCACTGGCCAAAATCAGAGCAACAATGAACTGAGTCGAGTCATCGTTGTGCCATTCAAATTCTACTCGTTCTTCTCGCTTCTCGTTCCTGCAGTCTTTTTCAAATTTGCTACAAAGGATTTCCAAATCAATTTGATTTTGCTGGGCGACCGTTGCATGGCTGCATGATGGTCCAAGGGATGGTATGGGAAGCGAAATGTGGAGCGGTAAAGGGGAAATGGGAAACGGGAAAAGTGAAATGGAGGGGGGGGGGGAGAGCTGTTGAGGCGTGAGGTTAGCAGCCTGCAACTCCGTTCGCAATCAATATGCAATGACAATACTCGGTACTGTTGCCTATTGTCTCTCTAGCTTTTGATTTGTTTCGCTTTTGTCAATTTCCACAGGACGCTCTTTTTGTCAAACTCTCTCCTCGTCCCCGCCTCTAAGCCACCCCCTTCTATCTATCCGCCTGCTCTTCTTTAGGCGCCCCTGCAAATACCCATTCTGCTGTTGTTTGATTTCATTGCTTGGTTTGTTTGTTTGCTTGCCCGTTTGGTTGGTCGGTTGGTTGGTTGAATGGCTTGTTGCCTGGCTCAATGGCTGGATGGCTGGTTGAGTGGCTCACTGGCTCACTGGCTGCTTCACTGGTTACCCACAGCAGCGGCGAAATCACATTTGACTTGGCATTTTAATGACGTTGACAAACAGGATTTATATTGTCGCTGCTCGTAAGCCGAGCCTTAGTCTCGCTAACAAGCTAAATGAACAGTTTTCCGCAGTTAGATTGCTTGCGCCTTTTTCGTATCCTGCATCCTGTATCCTTGTATACCATATATTCAATCAAAAACGCTTCGGATAGATTTGATAAAGTCCTGCCCAAGTACGAGCTTGTAATGGGGCTGAAAGTGAATCTTAAAACGTTGTTTAGAGCAACAATAATATTTGCGTTCTTCTGCCTGAATAAATTAAATTAGTTACAGCGACTACTTGGCAAAACTGTTTCCAGGGTATCGGCTTACTTACTTATATTTAATTTTTGTATGAGAGTTTTTTAGTTTCAACCAAGCAAAGAAATATTGCTGAGCTTAATAAAGCAATATATTCCAAAACAGGACAGCAGATTCGTATACTTATGTATGTACATATATACTTTGAACTTTGAACTTTGAATTTAAAGAGACAAGTAATTACAGTGTTCTTTAGACTTCTTATAGACAATAAACAGATTGTGTAATGTGAGTAAAAGTTGTTGTTATTGTTACTTTAGTATGGTTATATGTGTCAGCTTTAACAAATAACTACACACTCTAGAATATAATAATAATTGACAATTTGACAATGAATTGTTGCTGTCTCGCTCACACAAACACGAATTTCGAGTGCAGGAAAATTAATGATAACAATGCGCAAAATAATAAACAAGTTAGACAGAGAATAGTCTGATTGACGGGAACTGAAGACTAAATGCTCTACAAAATAGTCTCCAATTAACAAACAGATAATTGCATGGGATTTCTGCACTGATAAAAAAAGGATCAAAAATCAAGATTTCGGTCTCAGAAGTAAGAACTTTGGTCAAAAAAATGCGTCGAGAACGTAAAAGTCTTGAAGTAAGAAAACATATCTTGATTCTAAGAACACATCAATTAAGACCAAGTTCTTATTTTTAAGATCATCAATTTCCTATTCTCAAGACCACTAATGTTAGTATAAGAATATAACTTAATACTTTTTTAAGACTATTTATAGACCAAAAAATTTTGAATACTCAAGACAAAAAATCATCCAAGCTTAAAGTCATCATTGAGACGCCAGGACCAGTTGTGAATTCCAAGTCTCAGAAAGTCACAAAATTTTAAGATTTTTGTTCTTATTTTAAGAGAAAAAGATCTAAGATTTTTATTCTTATATTAAGAACTTAAGATTTTTTAAAATAATAATATTCTTAGTTTAAATAAGTTGGTCTTCAAATGGTCCTATATAAAGAACAAAATATTTAAATTTTAGAATTTTATTCTTATATTAATTTTATTCTTAGTATTAGTAATTTGGTTTTAAAATATTGTTATTTCAAAAACAAAATATTGAAAATTAATGTTCTTGATTTTACAAAGTGATATTTTTTTCAGTGCAGTATTCTGTGTACCACGGTTTGTCAAAGTTTCAAATCATATCACATATATATATATATATATATATATATATATAGTATTCCATTGCAAATCTGTGAGTTAAATAAGTAAAATGGAATACCTTAATAATTTATTGAACTAGTAAATTGCATTTCAGAGTTTTCGCCATCTATCAGGCAATGAACATGACGGAGTTTAAGTAATTTATGCATAGAGTGGGAGTGAGTGGAAATGAAAATGGAAAGAAAGAGGGAATGGGAATTTTTGTCCATTTTCTGGAGACTAAATATTTGTGCAAATTATTTTGTAATAGAAAATCAAATTGCAACAAATTCGCACACAATTGCAACAAAATGGGCAAAAACCAAATAAAGTGAATGCCATCAGCAAACGGCATTGCGCCGGTTCGATTTACACCCTTTACACCCCCCTCTTATCATTCCCCTTCCCCTTCTCTTACCTCTCTTTCTTCGCAACGCAGCACTCGACAGCTGTTGCAGCAATTGAGTTTTTGGGGGCGCCCCTCGACGAGCTGCAAGCAAGTAAGCAACAATGTTGTCGCATTTGTAACTGTCTTGCAGTCGAGCAGTTTCCAAAAACAATGCTGAAAACAACAAGTGCAACAACAACAACATCAGCAGCAGCAACAGCAACAGCAACAACTGCAACAACAACAAGCTGTAACTAGACGGGACAAACCGTAAGACAAAGGCCACAAGTGTGCAAAGGGACGCACGGCAGAGCACAGGATGCTGAAGGCTGAGGGGTTCGAGGGGGGCTTCAAGGGGGAGACACTTTGTGGCAAGGGGCTGGCAACCAGCAAGCAGCACATGCAGCGAGTTAAAGAATTCCAATCAGCAGAGCTATTGTTCTTGAGACATTTGCTGAAAATTGAAGATAATTGAAGTGTAAAGCGTAGAGCGGAAGTGCAGTCAGCAGCAACAACAGCAGCAACAACAGCAGCATCAACAACAGCAGCAACAACAGCAACATCTCATCCTTGGCTCTTTAACACCATCCGGTCTATTCAACAACCCTCTTAGCCATGTCTCAGTCTCTAGGCTTGTGGTGCTGAATGCTGTCCGAGGCATATTATATTATACAATACAATTTTGGCTGCTTGACTTTTGTCTAGTTTGTGGGTCACGTCGCCTTGTCATTTCCTTGGCTTGACTTTTCCCAACACTTGATACCCTGTTTGTGGCTCATCAAATGCCTTCAAAACAGTTTGCAATCTATGTCCATAAGAGGCTGACACTGACGTTTCTGATCTTTATGGCAAACAAAATGTCTATTTGAGATTTCAGACTTTTATTGTGTACATATTTATACATATTATCTTATTTATATATATATTTATAGTTATCAACTATAAGTTGTCAACGAAAACATTTAAATAATTTTAATAATTAAAATTAATTTTAATATTAATGTAAATAATAATGTAAAAATGATTATTTTGACGAATTTTGCATACATACTCCAGGTTATGTATGTTATTTTTATTTTATTTTTATGTTTTATAAGAATCATGATATAAAATGATAACTAATGTTTAATGTTTTAATGCTCTCAACAACTTATCAGAAATCTTTTAATATTATAAAATTGTTGATCATGAGTTGTGCAATTGTCATAGTTCAAAATTTAAGATTTTTGAGTTAACAATGCATAAATTTCCTCATGTTATATATTTTTTCAAAATTGCAAACTTATACTATTACTATTAAATATAAAATACACTTTTCCTTGAAGGGCTGTTGTTTTTGAGTTATGACAGAGCTTTGGAGATATGAAATTTGAATTTCGTTGAATGGAGATGAAGCAGTTTGAAAAATAGTAGCATACTTTTAAGCTGTCTGCTTAATTGAAAACAGTATGAGAGAGATGGAGATAATAAGCGTGAGGTATTTAAGCATTTCCGTTCTGGTTTAAAATTGAAAAGGTATAACAAAAATTAATGTTGCGTTGTTTGTCGTTGTTGTTGTGCGGTGGCTGCTGCCACTTGGCGCCGCTCGCAGCTAAATACGAGAAACATCAACGAAATGAAAATGAAAACGAAAATGAAAATGAAAACAAATCAAATGCACGGCGACGAAGCATAAAAAATTGCTTTGCCACTGTGATTGAAGCGGCCGCCGGCAATTTTGTTGGCAGCTGGAATATGTATGTATGTATGTACATATGTATGTGCGCGTTGCAAAGGGTATTGGTAGTTGAGAGGGGGCTGGCGGGGGTGGCAGGTGGCAGGTGGCATGGTCGAATATTGTGCTATGTTCTCGACTCTGAACGGAAATGTCATTGGCAACACAGCGGCAAAACATCGACGTTGACGCCGACGCTGGCAGCGACGTCTACCGATTGGCAACAGTTGTATAAACGATTCGGATGTTTACTTGATAATACGCGAAGCGTGTGAGCCACTGTTGTTGCTGCTGCTGCGCAAACGGTGACAGGTGGGGAGAGGAGAGAGGAGAGAAAGGCAGGTAGCTCAGGTAACGGCAGCGAAAATCAAACGAAACGAAAACACAGCCCTCGGGGGCCACCGAAAAAACCGAAAACGAATAAATGAAATTCCACAGCGAAATAACATACACAAACACAACAACAGCAATAGCAATACACACACACACACACACACACACACACACACATAGAAATGTGCAACTATGTAACTATGTATACATGTGAAATTGCATTTGTGCATGCAGATGAGCAGCAAACTCTGGAATATCAGTAAAAGAGATTGTAGTGCAGAGAGAGAGAGAGAGAGAGAGAGAGAGAAGTTGAAGGTGAGATGCATAGGGGAGTGGGGGTATTGTAGAAGTGCACCCCCCCACCATCGCCCCGTCAACTTTTTACGACGACCCGCTCAATGATTGCATGAAAAATGTAGATGCATTTCATGGCAGGCCACATAGGGCAGCAAAGCAGGCAACATGTCAGTTAGCCATGGTTTATACTAGCGATTGGCATATGCAGCAAAGGATGATGGGCCAGAGGGGGGGGGGGGGGGACAGGAGACTTGAGTTTCTTGGGATGCAGTGGCTAACAGCATTTGGCCACAGCATTTTTGCAAAAGTCGACAATCGAAAAATGTTTTCTCAAATAGTTTGTTAAACTTTACTTTCTGACTTCTTCTTTATTGTATTTCATCATGAAAGCAAATCGTGAAATTTTTCGGATTTCTTTATGTTTTGCGGGTCGAGGTAAACCGTTTACATATAAGTTAAATAGTCTCTGTTTAAGGTTTTCTTTTTATAATTCTTTATTATAATTTGATTGGTTAATAAACACCCGTGAGGGCCGTTTGATTATTTTATATGTTTTATTTATTATTTACTGACACCCGTGAGGGCCGTCAGATTACTCTAAGTGTTAACTTGAGCGTAATGAGTTAAGAACTAAATTATATCTAGCTTAAAGTAATCCCACGAAGCCTCGATGTGCCGGCTGCGTTCCCAGCAGAATGCCTCGTCAGCGCCTTGTGCCCGTCTGTTGCCGGTCACTACCAGCGCGCATGCAGGGTATCCGATTTCGCTGCTTCCAAGAGTCCGTTGCACTGGCCGGCTGATCGCAACGTCAGCGTCTCGCGACAGCTTTCCGATGGTCACTTATTGCGCGCGTGTAACCAACGGGTACTTTCGGCCGTTCAACTGCAAGTATTTGCTGACCGACGCAGATTCCACGTCCGGTCTTGGGCTGCCGTTGGTTGCAGCTACGTTGCCCGTGTTAACTCCTCCCACGGGTAAGTGAGGGCCGTCCTCGGTACTCGAAGCGGCAGACTCCAAGTCCACATCTTTGGTTGACGCAGTTTGATACCTCCAGCAACGTAGGCTTATCCAGATGACTCCGCAACAGGCAAGAATGATGATTGCCGTAGCGCAGCTACTGATGATAGGTTTTGAAAGCATCTCCTGTTTGAGGTAGCCAATATGTTGTAGATTTCTTATACTCATCTCGTGAAGAAAGGGAAGGCTGAGTTTCTCCCGATGCGCTGTCACGTTAATTTGTGTCATAGCGGAGACGATGGGGTTCTTCCGCAAGGCGCCGAGGTGATTGCTTATTCGGCTCCCATTCACGTAGATGTAGTCTGTGAATGTCACAAGGTATGTCCCGGAGATTTGGTGACTATCTCCGTCGGAGGTCACGACGTTTACTTCAGCGTCGTTTATGATCACCACGCCCTCGTCGATTAGTGTGACGGGCTCCAGATGTCCCGGGTGAGTGTTGCAGGTGGCGACTGTCCCTGACACCAGTTGTTGGGCGCAGGTGGTTGACTCGATTCTTCTGCAAAAGCTAGTGCTGACGGCATCTTGACAGTTTCCCACGGCGACGGTGTGCGTACTGCAGTCAGCGACCGTGTTGCCATCCTCAAAATCTAGAACTATCTTATTAACCTGAACTGGGTGGACATTGATCTTTTTGCAGACTTGTTGAGGGATTGGAAATTTAATTAAAAAATGCAATAATTCATTGTTTTGAAAGGCCTTAATGTTAGATACTTCTAAAATATTTGTTATGCTAACGTTGGTGAGGTGTTCATCGATGAGGTCTTTTACATCGACGTTGTTCAGGATAGCCGGGTTGATCAGATCGATTTTTGCCAATGTTAAAGTCAAAAGTAAGTTTTCTAAATCTGCGATTATTATTCTATTTTCGGCCAGAATAGTTTCATATAAATGTTTACTGTCCGTCTCATCTGACTTATAAATTTTATTGATTGTGCTAGTCACTGAATTTATCTGTTCCTGGATTTTTGCGTTTATGTCGATTTGTCTGTTTTCTGCTTCTATCAGTTGACCCTGCCTAAACCGAACCTGTTCCCAATCATCAAAGTCGGGTGTTCCCGCGACTACCTTTAGCGCCGTTCCTAGCAGGTTTATGCTGCGGGCCTGTTTATGGTGAATTCTTAGTGTCTCTAAAAGGGTGCCTATTCTTTTAAGGTCGGTGTTCAGTACCCTGGTCATGTGATCTGTAGTAAACACGTCCAGAGCCGTCCTGGTCTTGTCCGCATAGTCCTCGTAGGATGAAATGTTGGTCGTATGTCCTAGGTATCCAAATTTGTTAAAAATTGTCACGTCTCCGTCCTGAATGGGTATGTAGCGTGAGTGTGAGTAGTCGTTAAATTTAGTCACGGAAGTCGTGAGAGTCCACGTTGTCATTAGTAGTGCTGTCCGAAGTGCTAACCTATAAATTGTATAAAAAGAATGTAAAGGGTATTATAAACGTAGCGAACTTATTTTTAACGTAAAACTACAAAATTTATATGAAAAACGCCTCTGTCTCTACCGGATGTTGTCCTTATGGACCACCCTCCCCCTAATGAGGACCGTCGTCCCGAGGTCCGCTTCTATCGTTTCCTCTGAGCATAAGGGCGTGAGCTTGTTGCCCAGACGTTTGTTTTGTTTCACCCAGACCTTATCACCAATATGATAAGACTTATATTCCCTGTCTTTATTTGCTTGCTCTAGAGTTTTTTCCTGTGCCCTAAGTATTCTATCGGTTATATTTTTTTCGAATTCGATGGGAGCGGAGTGAATTACCTCAATGGGGCTTTTATTCGTTACTGAATGGATTGTCCGGTTATATTTTATGGTAGCCATAAGTATGAGCTCTACCGTGTCCTCGAGTTGCTTATCGATTTTGATGCAACGAGCTATTTCTGTTAAGGTGCTGTGAAATCGCTCGACCTGACCGTTTGACGTACTGTGAAGCGGGGGTGCATTTGCGATATGGATTTCGAAATTGTTGAATAGAATGGATTTTATTGTTTCCGAGTTCAGGGATTTTTCGTTGTCGCAATAGATTGTTTTAATTTTTGGAAATATGTTAGCCAACTGTAGAATAGGGGCTTTTATGTCCACTATTGCCCGAGACTCTATTGGTTGTACTATGGCGAATTTTGAAAACTTGTCGACACAGGTGAGAAAGAATCTTCTGTCCGTTGAAAATATGTCGATATGAAGTATTTCCCCAGCGTATAGAGGAATAGGAGTCTGTCCGAGTGCTTGCTTCGTTGGATGGCGATTGTACTTGGCCATCGAGCAAGTTTTGCAATTAAGTGCCACTTCTGTAGCTAGTCGATTCATTTTTGGAAAAAAATAGTCCCTCAGAACTTGTTTTATGTTTTCTTGGGCTGCTCGATGGGCCCGATTATGTTCTGCTGTCATAATCTCTCTTTGTTCTGAAGGGTCGACAATGTCGATAGCGAGGAATTTGCAGTGCTTGAATGTTGTTGAGGGGAATGCTTCGACCAGCCTATGTTGGATGAACGCTAGGATTGGTAGCTCGCAGTGAATTGCGTTTACTACGTCAGCTTTTATCACGTCGAATAGGGATTGAAATAATGTTTCGCGGTTGGAGAATTGTATGATGTGTCTGGTCTTTTCTTTAAATAAAATGAAGTGTTTTACGCATGGGATTTCTGTTTCTTCCAAAATGATTTGGTTTCGGAAACAGTTTACCGGTTTGTCTATTGTCTCTATTGTATTTGTAAGTGACTCCTCGCTGTGACAAGTGGCCATGTCTGAATCGGGAGTTTCGTCCAATGTGTTTATGTGTTGACGCGATAGGGCGTCAGCAACGAAATTTTCTTTCCCAGGCTTGTAAATTATTTTTGCGCCGTGCTCATCGATGAAGGCTTTCCAGCGCTTTATCTTAGCGTTGGGATTTTTGTCGGACACTGCAAAGGTAAGTGGCTGGTGGTCAGTGAAGATGTTGAGATTTCTGACTCCATAGAGGTAATTTCGGAGTTTTTTCAAGGACCACACAATGGCTAGGAGTTCTCTTTCGTTTGTTGCAAAATTAATTTCGCTGTCGTGTAAGGTGCGAGAAATCATTGTAACAGGGCGGCCGTTTTGAGATAGTACAGCCCCTAAGCCATAACCAGAAGCGTCAGTTGTAAGGTCAAATGGTTTTTTAAAGTCCGGGTATGTCAGCAAAACTTCTTCTGAAGCTAAAATATTTTTTAGCTTGGAAAAGGTCTGCAGTTGTTTTTCGCTGAGTTTAATTTCGACTTTCCTCGAGTGGTTTTTGCTAATTTTACCGTTTTCGCCTTTTAATGCGTCCGTGAGGGGCTTAGCGATTTTTGCATAATCCTTTATAAAACAGCGGTAATAACTCGAGAGGCCTAAGAATGACCTGAGGTCAAAAAGCGTTTGTGGGATTGGGAAGCTTGAAATTGCTTGCACTTTTTCCGGTGAAGTCTTTATCCCATCCCTTGACACAATGAATCCGAGGTATTCCACGCTTTTTTTGAAAAACTTGGATTTTTCCTGTGATACTCTCATGCCAGCTTCTTCGAGACTTTTGAGAACCCAGTCGATGTCCTTAATGTGGTCTTCCTTTGTTTCAGAGAAGATTATCACATCATCTACATAAACGTAGCACGTTTTACTTATTTTTTCCCTAAGGACGTCGTCGATGGCTCTCTGGAAAATACTTGGGGCATTTTTCAGCCCAAAGGGTAATCTACAGAACTCGTATTTTCCGTTGTTAACAGAAAATGCTGTTTTTTCCCTGTCGTTTTCAGCAAGTTCGATTTGATGAAAGCCCGACTTCAGGTCCAGTGTTGTGAAATACTGAGCCTTACCCATATTTGACAAAATCGTCGAGATTGTGGGAATCGGGTACTTGTCATCGATTGTATTTTGATTCAGTTTCCTGAAATCAATTACCAATCTTTTCTTTCGAAAACCTTGTTCGTCCGTTCCTTTTTTATCAACTACCCAAGTTGGGTTGTTGTAAGGTGACTTTGAGGGTCGGATAATGCCGTCCGCCAGTAGTTGTTTAACTTCTGCGTTGACAAAATCAGCGACACCCATGGGGTGAGGGTATAATTTTGAATATACCGGTTCCCCATCAGTTCGTATTGTTGCGATAGTGTTGATATTATACGGCAGAGCCTCGTTGGGGTCTGCGAATGCTTTTATTCTCTGTTGGATCATTTTATCGAAAGATTCTTTGACAGCGATTGGGACGTCGATGTCGTCAATTTGAATGAAGTTAACGTCCGGTGAACGTATGAATAAAATTGGTTCTAAACTGTTGTCTGTTTTAATTGTGTTATGGGTGAAGTCGATCTTTGCATTGACTTTCTTTAGAAGATCAAGGCCTATTATACCGTCGAAATCCCTAAGAGTGTTTATGATAAAAAAATATGTTTTTATTTCGAAAAGGTGAATGAGGCATTTCTGTTTGACCTCAGTGCTGCCATGAATGGATTTCACGTTAAAGGGGGCTTCTACGGGCACTATGTGCTTTAACTCTGGGAGTGGCTTGATGTAGTTTTTCGAAGCCCCTGTATCCACGAGCAGTTTGATCGTGCGCCCTGCTACTGTTCTCGTGATGAACGGTAACAGGGACTGACTTCTAAAAAATTGCAACTGTCTGTGTCCGAGAGGTCATCATTCAGGACCTCTACCGCGCCTTGGGCAGCCGACTCATATTCTTGGTCATTTGTTAGCTCTTGGGCAGTAAGATTTATCATCTGGGCTTTTTTGGAGTTACCTCCAAAAGTGTTAATTCTGTTTTGCTGAAATTTTGTAGGTTGTCTGAAACGTGAGGACGAGTCGACGTCCATGGGCTCTGGGGCCGAAAAGGTCTGTGAGCCTGGGGCCTGGGCAAAACGCTGTTTGCCACTAGATGAACTTGCGTTCACCTGGTCCTGGTTCTGAGCTCTCGTGAATTGAGAATTCTTTTGCTGGGTTTGAAAACCGTTTTGCTGAGGGCCGCTACGCCAGGGTGAATTTCTCTGACTAGGGGGCTTTTGTACTCTGTCCTCAGTGTGTTTGGCAAAAGTTGCCGCAAATATGCCTAGTTCGTTACTAGCCTCTGCTTCTCGAGCGAGGGCTAATGCTGATGGCAAATCCCGTGGTTGTGCAGGGAAAACTGCAGTTTTCAAAGACTTCTTAAGTCCGGAGATGAAAGCATGCAAAGCATCCTCTCTGAATTTTTTGTTTAAGATAGTGGCAGAAGCCGTATCTTGAGTCATGAGTGTTTTGTTTGTCAAAAGCGTGAGCTTCTGTTGGATGTTGTTATAGTATTGAGTGAGGGAAAGTTCTCCCTGCCTCAAGAAACTGAGCTCCTGTGACAGCACCTGTATAGGAGTCTTGTCGGCGTAAGAATCGTCGAGCCGATCTATTATAGCCCTGAAATTCAATACCGTATTGTGTGACGCGAGTTGCGCGTCAGCGTCCTTCTTTATCTTGTTCCTAATGATTAGGACCGCCTGAAAGTGTCTGCTACTTCCAACGTATGGCTCGAACAGCTCATACGCTGCCATTGCAGCCTGTCGCCAAGAGACGTAATTTGCTTGTGTGCCGTCAAATTCCGCCACCGTTTTTACTGCGTCTAGGGGCTCGTCACATTTGATTTCCCTGTTAATGAACGCTCTCTGATATTCTGGCTCTGCGTAAGCTACCGTGTGTTCTACCATTTCGTTTTTAAGGGCATCTATTTGTGCTCGAAATTCTGCCTTTTGCTTTTCAAGGGCCGCATTGATGGCGGCCTCCATGCTGTGAATCATTTCAGGGGTGACTGACATACTGACTCTCTCTAGTGGTAGTGTTAAACGAGAACCTAGCGAAATTGTTTTTTTCCTGTAACTGTCTGGACTTTTTGTATTCGTAATTTTTTTATCCGCTAAAGTTTCCTTGTAGCTTTCAATAAGATCCTCGTCGCTGCTCATGGGAGAGGAGAAAATAAAAAGGTCAAGTCCTATACTCTGACGTAAGCCAGAATAATAATAGTAGTTTATTTATTTTTTTTTTTTAAATTTTTCCTCAAACCAGCTTGGCCTGAACAACTCGAATATTGTAGAGTATTGACACAAAAATTTTCTTCAAAACTTGTTTATTATTTAAAAAAAATTTTTTTGATTCTAATAATGAACATCTCACTTACATGTTTGTTCTTTTAAATTTATGAGCCTAATTCTTAAATTCGATGGCACGGTCGCTGAGGTGTTGGCTCCCTCGATGCAGTCGTTTAATGTTGATAATTTTGTTTCGTTGTTTTCACGCACGAAAAAAAAAAATTTGTGTTGTTTATTTATGTTTTTTTGTTTAATATTTTTCACTTGTTTCACAATACAAGATATTTTAAGTGTTTTTTTCAACAATTTTTGTTCAGTTGCTCAAAAAGGTTGTTCGATATTTTTTCGCATCACATATGTGATTTGATTTGTATCACGCGACGCGTGCTTTACGACTTTAGTCACAAAAAATCTTTTTAGATTTTTTTTCACGCGAGTACTTAATTGCGTTGGGCGCCAGTTAAATAGTCTCTGTTTAAGGTTTTCTTTTTATAATTCTTTATTATAATTTGATTGGTTAATAAACACCCGTGAGGGCCGTTTGATTATTTTATATGTTTTATTTATTATTTACTGACACCCGTGAGGGCCGTCAGATTACTCTAAGTGTTAACTTGAGCGTAATGAGTTAAGAACTAAATTATATCTAGCTTAAAGTAATCCCACGAAGCCTCGATGTGCCGGCTGCGTTCCCAGCAGAATGCCTCGTCAGCGCCTTGTGCCCGTCTGTTGCCGGTCACTACCAGCGCGCATGCAGGGTATCCGATTTCGCTGCTTCCAAGAGTCCGTTGCACTGGCCGGCTGATCGCAACGTCAGCGTCTCGCGACAGCTTTCCGATGGTCACTTATTGCGCGCGTGTAACCAACGGGTACTTTCGGCCGTTCAACTGCAAGTATTTGCTGACCGACGCAGATTCCACGTCCGGTCTTGGGCTGCCGTTGGTTGCAGCTACGTTGCCCGTGTTAACTTATACATATGTATCTTATTTGATCGTAGTCTTGAACTTTTAATTTGATTGAAAATTGTATTTTATTTTTAATTGATCATGAATTATTCATTTATTTATTTAGGGGAGATGTGGCGGTTGTGGGCATAGTTTTGATTTCGGCCTATAATTACCGACCTAGTGCATATTTTTTGGATATATGGATATCTGTGTAAAGCTAGAGACCTAAGCTAACTAATCATATAAAAACATACCGGATTTCGTTACGGAAAAAATTTTACATGGACTTTTGTAAAATCGGTATTTTCGGCTAAAAATTTTTTTAGTGGGGGTTGTGGGCACCCTTGGCAAAAATGCTGTAAATGGAAAAATATGAAAAAAAACTATAACTAATATGAACAAAATGACAGTTTATTAATCATAAAGCCTGCATAGGCGTTATTCATCGTCGGAAACACAATTTTGACATGTATAATAACTTGCCCGCATGCCCACACATTTCACATGAAAAGCTCGATCGCAGATGTTACAATTGATGGAGTTGGTTGCGGTCAATTTGCGTGCAATCAAGAATGAAGCGTGAAAATCACAAGAATGTTCTAGAGAGATCCAAACAAATTTTTAGAACAATTTTCCAAGAAACAGTAGCTATATAAAAAATTTGACTAAAAAAAAGGGGTGACCACAACACCCTCAATTTTTGTGCCCACAACCCACTTTAGCAGACACTTTAAAAAGTGATGAAAAAATTTTTTTGTTTAATTTTTTTGGTTCAAATCGATATTGTTCCATTTAGCATAATAGTTCGACTAAATAAAAATGCATTACACTTACCTTTCCAATCGATCCACTTTGATTGATACACTATTAAAAATGTTTGAAGGAAGTTTCCTCACCTTTTCCAAGCACAAAAAAAAAACCAATTCGTTCATTTCCAAAAGGAAACGCGTCCGTTCACTTTGAAATTTGGCATGAATTATACATAGGGTAATTTCTTGCGAATGACATTACCAACAAAACTCAATCTTCATTTCGTGAAAATATACGTAGGGGTGCCCACAACCCACCCATGCCCACAACCACCACTTCTCCCCTATTATTTAATAAATTTATTTAATTGTATAAAAGCATTATGTTAAACAAAAAGTTCATTAAATATGACTTGAATTCACAGGAATACATCGATATCAGGCAAACTAAAGAGCCAGCATACAGGGTATACTTCAGTTGTCTAATAAAACCATATTTTGTGGTACTCAAAGAACTCACAAGCGAGTTTATTGTGTTAACAAGTGCGATATGCTAAAATTGCTTTCGTATTTATCTGCTTTGCTCAGACTTTTTTTTTTAGCTCACTCTGCCGCTATCTTCGTTCCTCCTTTAGCTTTTCAGCTGAGCTGTCCTTTTTAAAGTCAGCTCTGTAGCAAAGTTGTTACCAAAAAGTATCTGCTGCTGTCGCTGTTGTCAGTGCAGTCAGCCAGCTTGGGGCGTCAACTGCATACGACCAAAACCATAGCCAGAGTGACAGCTCACGGATGTCTAACTACACACGCACACACACATACTCAAAATCACACACAAACACACACACACACACACATACATAAATTCGCACATTGCACCTTTATGGCCAAAGACTTTTTTGCTGACGTACATTCAGCAAGTTTTGCTGAAAGGTAATGTGCACTGTTTTCACTTTATACATGGTTAACATACACTCACAGACGCACAGACACACACAGACACTCACACACACACACACACACACTCACACACACACGTTTTATTTTTATCAGCTTTGGCGTTTGTTTTGCCGCAAAACGGAAATGCGATTTAAATTATTTGATTTCCTCTTTTGCGAAGCAGCCGCAGCAACGCCATCTTTTTGTCTGCTTCTTCCGCTATCTCCGGTCTCGCTCTCTCTCTCTCTCTCTCGCTGTCTTTGTCTCTAGAGTGCCGTGGACATTTTGCTTTTCTGCTGCTTCTGCTTCTGCAACTGCTGCTGTTACAGCTGCTTCTATTATTTCTATTTTGTGTTGTGTCATTTTGATGTTGCTTTTATTTTTTGAATTCTTTCATCTTCTGCGTTTCTGTTGCAACCATTTGCTTTGCCTTTTAATGATGGCCACTTTAGCGCTTCCGCTGGGCGGCTGTTGGGGGTGTTGGGCGTTGGCCATTGGGCGTGGCCGGTTGTTGGGTTGTCTGGCTGCCGTGAATGTAGCTCGTAAATTAGTTAGTTTATTAGCGCAATTTCCGTTGCTAATTAATTGCTAGGCCACACACACACACATAGAGACACTGCGAGATTGAGAGAGCGAAAGAGAAAGAGAGAGGGACTAAGTGAGACAGTTGCAGGCTCTCAATCTGCTCCTTTGTAGCTCCCGCCCCTGTTTCTCTGTTTCTCTGCACGCTGTGAGATATTAGTGACATGTAGCTGCAGTTTTTAAAATGTCGGATATATTTGTGGCTCTTTTGGTTCGTCACTGGCACACAAAATGATTGTTTGTTGCTGTTGTTGTTGTTGCTGGCCTTCTGCTGCTGCGGTTTGTGCCTGGTTTTTTCGGGCCTCCGGCCTGCCACTCATCTGTTGGCTTCGTTGGCCTCGTATAATCCAAGCCAATTTGCTCTTCTGCATATTTCTAATTAATTAAGCTGCCTGCTGCAATGAACATCGTATCTATATACAGACATAAATACTCTCTCTTGTCTTTTCTCACTTTCCTTTTACTCCTTTATGCATACTTTCAATTTCCGGCTCATAAGAGAATTTCACCAGCAACATGAAAGAAGTGCAATAGATTAAGATACTGAAACTTAGCTTTCATGCTCATGCTGTGCTAATTATTTTCCACATATATATGTAAAAATGCAGTAACATACACACACACACACACACACACACACACACATAGTCGTATTTAAATTCTCTATTTTCCATTCATGTCGATTGGATTTTTGAAAACGGCTTCCACTTTTATTATTCAACTATTCCTTGACTTGAATTCCAAAAATTAAGCTTTCAGTCTTACCACTTTGACCTCTACAATTCCACTTGAAGGGACTGTGTTTGCCAAAATTATCCAGACATTAATTTTTGCATGAAATCTTTAAAAGTCCATTTAAAGCTGATAGATTGAAGTAATGACAAAAGAGTTGCATACATTAGTTTCTCAATGGCTCTGCGAAATAAGGTTCCAATGAAATAAGGCCCCAACACATTTGTAAATTCGCCTGACCATCCTTCAAATAATAGAGGCTTTCAATTTGGACTCCGTGTGGACTTCGTTTATGCCTACAATATATAAAGCAAACCCATTACCGTTTTACACGGCTTGTATTTTTAAAGACAAGAAATAGGCTTTTTGTATATGGATATGGATATGTCCTATGGCAGATATATGATGTAGTAGTCCGACTTTGACCAAATTTGGTCAGGATGTAAGAGACAGTCTTAAACATAAAATCTGTGAGTTTGGTTGAGATATCCTAAGAAACAAAAAAGTTTGTCACACTAAAGGTTATTTTCATCCGATGAAACTGTCGAGAACACATCGGGAAACTATCGAGAAAATTCTCAAAGTGCGCTTTTTAAAATATTCTTATATTACTTAATTAAAGTTGTAGTTTACCTGTACTGTGTGCATACTCTGTGAACGATTTGAAGTCGAGTTAAAGAATGTAAAACCTCAATGAAGGCAACGACGACGGCAAAAAGCTATAAATTATAATTTTCAAGACGTTACTGTCAAACAAATGGCAGTCGTTGAGTCACTACCTTATAGATAAAGTATCTATGGTGTGTGAGTGTGTGTGTGTGTATGATTTTGACAAGTTTTTGATAGTGTGTGCCCAGCGAGCAGTACTGTGGGACCAATAAAACGCCTCAGATAAATTAAATAACAAAACCTAATGTAAGAAATAATGAGAATTGCTTTTATTTTTCAATTAATGAATATTACATGTTCATGTGCATTTCAACTATTATTTATACATATGTATTAAAAGCGGGGATCGCGACGATTATAAGGCTTATGGAAAAAATTATGAAATAAGAGTAATTGGGTGATTTTTATAAAAAAAAATAAAGAAGTAACTTTTATTTTTTAACTTTTATAATAAAAAAAAAATTTAAATAAATTTAAATAAATTTTTTTTTAAAAGCTGTTTCATATCCCTTATTTTAAATTTATAAATTAAATTTTTAAAATAAAAATTAAACCTAAAACTTATTTCCAATTATTTATTATAAAAATTGAAAATAAAAATTGAAAATTATGAAATATGAAAAATAAAATTTTGAAATACTTAATTTAAAATGAAAAAATTGGAAATAAAAATGTATCCAATTCCTGGATAGTCCTCCGGAAAATAACGTTAGTGCAATTTTTTCCATGTTCCTGTCTTATTTTTAGTGTTTGATTTTTTTTCTCGACTCACAGCTCTTATTTGTGATCCTTGATCTTAAGCAATTTTTTGCCTAGATTGGGTCCACGGTGCAGCAGCGCCGCGGCGGCTCCTCATGTAGCCAACATTTTTCAATTAACAAACGAACGAAAAATGTATGACATGCCACAGACAGACAGACACACACACACACACACACACACACACACACACACACACACACACATACACAGCGAGTCGACGCGAAGAATGGGCACACACAAACACATATGTATGTATGCATGTATATGCATACATATACATACTATATAGATATATATCATTTTTACAGGCGGCCATTTTTGGAGCAGCGAATCAAAGCTTTAAAATGCCGCTGTCAAAGAGGACTCTCTGTGGAGGGGCAGGGGGTAACGGGGGCGGGGCAACGAAGGTAGGGGGGTTAGTTTAGGAGAATGGCAGCTTGGCAACTACATGTAACAATAATAACAATAGGCAGGAGGAGGACGCTAGGACCTAAGGGATGTGATGTATGTGCTTGTCTCATTCGTTTCCTGGCAAAATGACAAGCGAAATGTTTGCCACAAAATTTCATTTAGAAAACGGGTTATTAATAATATCAAATTTGAAGCCGGGCGGCTATTATGAAAGCCTCCCCCCTCCAGTCGCCACTTCCCGCCCACAAACACACACACACACCCATAATCATTGTTGTTTGTGTATCTGTGTGAGATTGTGTCCTTCTTGGGCGTTTTGTAGTTCGCTAAACACCTGCTACTTTATGATTTTATTAGTCACTCAACACGCCACAAACAGACATGCAGACAGACAGAGGCATAGAGAGAGATAGAGAGAGAGAGAGAGGGAGGGAGAAAGAGAATGAGAAAGGGCATAAACACAACAGGCTAAATTGGTGTGTGTCCGACTGTGTGTTTTTTGGTCGACTTGCTTTGCAAATATTCAAAATGCAATACATAGTAAGTAAGCATGACCTGCCCAAAGAGTGCTTGACTCGCAGATACCCTATATTCACTTTTGAACTAACCGAAGATACATACCCCAAAGAAAATAAATATCCAACTGAATTATATTGCTCTTAATAACTCAATTGTAATGTAACTGACAACATTTTTATATACAGTCGAACTTCCCTAACTCTAATCACCATTATATAAAAAAAAGGTTCGAGTTAGGGAGATATTCGAGTTATAGAGTTCTTTTTCCTAAGTTTATTAATTTTACTGCCACTCATTTAATTCGAGTTACAGAGAAATTCGAGTTAGAGAAGTTCGAGTTGTATTTATATACAAGTTATACCGTAGTGTACAAAGGAAATGACGTTTCCTTAAAGTATATCAAAAAATCGGAATATTTAAAACTTAATTGGTTTAGTTTAAACAGAGATCAAGTATCAATGCGAATACGAATTAATTTAATATTGCCATCAGTATTAGAATTGGAGTATCATTATTAGTTATTATTAATATTCTATTCTATTCCGGTCCAAGGAATGTCAGTACCCAAAAACAAAATAAGAAAAGATTAATTGAGAATAATGTGAAAAGTATGCTTAGATTTTCAACGGATTCCAAAAATGTGTAGAGCTTTTCAGCTACATCACTGCGGACAGCAGTCCGCGCTAGTGACGAAAGCAGCATGAAGGTTGCGAAAGGCGACTCGTATATATACACAGGAAGAATGGAAAATTTGCTACGACTGTCCGATCGGGTCGAGTTGTGTATATACCGATCGAAATTTAAATTTAATTTAACTTACAAATGTGCATACCAAGACTTTTGGAAACCCAGCTGGTTTATGAGATAAACAGGTGTAAGTGGGAGGGGAAAAATGTAAATTATTGAAGCAAATGAATCTTATTTCAATTTTGAATGACTTCTCGCTCGTCGAAATCCGACCACTGGTTCAAATGATAATTCATTTTGAAAGTTTTCGTGGCTTTCCGAAAATGAGATGAAAAGTCAGTCTGTTTGTTTGTTTGTTTCTTTGTCCATTTGTATCAAATCGCTTATTTAGCTTAAAAGTTTGAATGAGGACTTGTTCCCGATAAAAAATATAGAAGCGTTTGTTCTACGACTTTTCCGAAAAATCGCTAGTTTAGCGGAAAATCGCTAAAAGCCGCTAAAATTATATCGTCCCATTAAAAAATAATTTTTGTCACTGGCACTGCGCAAAAAAGTACTTTTTATTAGGTATGAGAAATTTAGCGCAATGTGCCCAGTGACAACAACTTTTTTTTAATAATTCACGTGTAAAATTTAATATTATTCGTTTTTATTATAATTGGAAATTCGAATTTTTGGGGCATGAAAATGTTTGCGTCACTAGACTTTTACCTCGTAAAGAGGTTTTTTATAAGATATATGTATATATGTATGTATACATAATGCTAACGGACTGTTAACTAACAGCAATAATATCTGGGAATGCATAAGTTCATCTCATATGCAATTTAACGAGTACTCTGCTCTAAATCCCCCAGACAGTTGTACATTTCACTTAAGTAAAGACTGCTTAAAAGGCAGCAGCAGCAACAACAACAACAACAACAGCAACAACTACAGTTCCACTGTTAAGAACTGTGAATGTGTGTACTTATGTACGTGTGTCTGCGTTGCTAGTCCAGAATACCCATAAAGAAAATACCCACATAAATATATAAGCATATATAAAATATGCATAAGAATTCTGCTTCACAAATACACACACTGCCTCACATACACACACACACACACACACACATGCTCATCTAAATATTCTCACCTACACAGAGAACTCGCCGCATTAATTTAAATTGATCCAACACACATACATACACTCACACACATAATGAATTTTCTGTGCGAGCACTAAACATTTTTAAAGGCAAAACTATTTGAATTATATGAAAATTGTGGCAACTAAGACAAAAAAAAAAAACAATAAAAGCATAAACAACAAAAAGAATATGAAAAAAAACATTTTTATGTGTACTTTCTTTTTACTATATATACACACACACACATACACTTTAGAAAAGAAGGCTGCAACAAAGCTGCAAGACCATAAAAAAATATTGAATAAAGAAGTATGAGGAAGATAATTTTCTTTCGATTTTGATATGTTTGGAGTGTGAGTAGCTTATTAAACTCTATCAAGAGTTGGGTTTTGTTTGGCTTTTGGGAGGATGGCCAACTTTAAGAAGGGGTTCACAGCGATGGCGACAGTTTTGTCCCACAGACAGTTCCAAAACCTTTTCTCACTCAACATTTTCGTAATTTTCACTTGAATTTTTAATATTTGTCGCCTTGCCCTTTTGTGGTAGTCGATTTAATTGTCAGTGGCATGTCTCCAACACCATTTTGAGTTTCAACTCCCCCATGAAAACATATTCAAAACAAACATAATAAAATGTTTTTTTTTTTTATTTTTTGTGCCGTTGTTGTTTTTGGACCAGCAGCCCACAGCTGATTTCCTTGGAGACAAATTAGCCAGCAGTTGACACCAAAAAGAAGTTGCCACAAAATGTGTGGTTTGCCTTTTTTGCTTTTGTGATTTTTTTTTTTTTTTGTCGGTTTTCAGTTTTTTCTTTTTTACTTTGGTTGGGGCAGAACATTAATAAAGTTGTGGCCGGGCGAGCAGGTCAAATGTCGACGCTGGAAACAGTTTTGCATTTGTCTTTATTAAAGTGCCTGCCACAAATAGTCGCCCCAAAAAGTGGGCTGACTGCCGCTTTGGGGCAATCAAATGGTGTAAAGGTGTCAGTCTGTCGGTCTGTCGGTCTTTGGCTGCGATGATAAAACAGAAGTTAAGTTTGAATGACAAATGATCCATGTTTAGCAAGTTTATTGATAAAGTACGAGCCTGTGGATGGGACTGACAGTCAAAAGTAAATGTAAAAACTTGTCACAATCCATTTGAAACTTTTTAATAAACTTCATATAAATTTATACGATATTACATTATTTTTTTTTCTATAAAAAGTGTAATTTAGTTACGTAAAATCTAAATAGTTAGGCTAAACTTGAATTTATATATTCTTTTTTGTTTTTTAATTAGACCTTGTCTTCACCCTCCTCTTTTTTCACATTTGTAACTTTGTATATTTGCTAATTAATGATACTAGATAATTATTAGATACTGAATCACAAAAATTTGGACTCTATGCCAAACCAATTCACACTGAATAGAAATCTTGAATTTCTCAGCTTAGAGAACCAGGCATTGATATTTTAGTTTGCTTTTCTGACTTAACCTAACCGTTAAGCATATACTATACATATGTATGTATCTCAGCGGTGGGCACGCAATGGCTCCGGGAGCCACCGCTGATGTATCTGACTTTTGAGTTGTTATTTAACATCGCTTAGAAGTTTCTTATTAGCTAAAGTGCATTTGAGGCAACTCGTTGCTGCTTTTAATGCTATTTGCGATAAAAAGAAGGAAAATTAAGCAATGCTCTTTTAAAGCAAACGCTGCCACACATCCACTCAGCAATAGCAGCAGTAGAAGCAGCAAACGCACCACATTGCACCACGCCATGCCACACTTAGAAGTCAGCGTTGCTTATTCGCTGCACTGATTTTGCTTGCGGGTTAAGAGGCAAAACACAGCACGAAAGAGACAGATACACAAAAATAGCGCTAGAGAGAGAGAGAGAGAAAGGGGAAGGTGAGGGAGAGAATAGGATAACAAAATGCTTAATGTTACTTCTGTTAATGGTTTGTATTTATTTTAGTTAATGAAATTACCGGGCGACATTTTGCATTATATGCTCACCTGTTTCTTTTTTTTTTTTTTTTTTTTTAATTTTGCATTGTCTTTCGTTTTTGCTGTTTTTGCAGGTTCTTCTACTTCCTCTTTTTCTGACTCTGCTTCTGCTTCTGTTGTTATTGTGGCTGCACATATGCGTGTTTACTAATTTCAGTTGGCAAAGCAATTTGGTTACTTGGGTCGAGTTTTTTAAAATGAGACAGGTACGCACGGTCTCTCTCTCTCACACACTCTCGCTTTACACACGAATACAATACACACGTAAAGTGGCGTTGGGAATTGTGTGGGCGTTGCCAGTCATGTGCAGCAACGTCTCAAAGCCAAACACGAAAAATATTTAAAAAACATCAACAAAGCGAAAACAAAAGCGACGACAGGGAATGTTATGAGTTTTGGGGTTTTGTGGGCTGGAAGACGATTTAATGCATACAAAATGATTTACACGCCGCTGGCCAAAAATAATACCCGAGAACGTTACCAACAAGGCGGCTGCAACTGCGTGCTCTTAGCTCCCTCAAACACACACACTCACACACACACTCACGCACACCCACACATACTACATATATACACCTGACCTTAAACGCACGCATATCAAATGCATGCAAGTTGCAATAGGTTGTCAACGAACTCAACCAGCGCACTGTGGCTCGTTTCCCGAAAACTCGTGGCAAAAAAACAGTAACTTTTGAACTAGATGAGATATCGGGTTGAAATTTGAAATATATATTTCGAATACTTCAAAGAAATTTTGATAGAAAATTAAAAATGGACGTGGCACTGAAAAGGGCGTAAGTTAACTGTTAAGCACATTTATTTTGTATTTTTTACTTTTCAAAATTTGATCAAAAATGTAAAAAAAATTTAATTTTTGACAGTCAACTTACGCCCTTTTCAGTGCCACTCCCACTTTCATATTTCTACCAAAATTTCTTTAAAATTTTCAAATTTTAACCCAATATCTCAATTTAGTTCAAATGTTACAGATTTTTCCTCAAAGCCATAGCTATGACTTCTCTGACAAATCGTACTAAGCAAGGGCAAATACTACTGCATATGAGCAAGGAACTGCCATATGTTGCTTTACTGAATCCAAAATAAATTTCGGGGATTCCAATTGTGGCAATGTTTTCTTAAATATCTTCTAAAATATGTACAGAATCATAATTAAAAGTAAAACTCCCTGGCACTTACGTCCATTTTTTCTAAAGTAAACCAAAAGTTCACAAAGAATAAAAAAAAATAGATGCATAGGAAAAAAAAAAGAAATACATACATTCAGTTTTAAAGATAATCCAGTTTATATAAATAAATAAGCTTAATACAAAGACTAAGCTCAATTCAAAGATGGACTACGATAAACTTGCCCTTATAAAGCGTAAAATTTCGCACTTGGAATTTTTTGGAAAAAAACTTGAACTTTGACGAGCTCTACAGCCTACAACCAAATTTTTGAAAAGCATACAACCTTCTGCATAAAATACTTTAACCATTTCTTAATTCAAAAATACAAACATTTTTCTTAAACGGAACAACTCGAATATTGATTTTTGCCGCAAGTTTTCGGAAAACGAGCCACAGTGTTATCTGTTATCTGGCCTGGTCTGTCCCTGGTCTGGTCTGGTCTGGTTTGGTGTGGTGTGGTCTGTGTTTTTGTGCCACACTCGCATTTGCTTTTGCTATTGCATTTGGGGTCTTCCTCGGGGCGCCACATAATCAGCAAAACGCAGCAGCGCTGAAAAGTATGCTACACTTTTTCCACAAAACTCTTATGGCCTAGGCTCGACTGCCATCAAGCTAAAATCTCTGATGATACGAAATCAACATAAACAACAGCAACAGAAACAGCAACAACGTGAACGGTAGGAGTAACAACAGCGTTGGGGGACAAGGGCGGGAGTGGGGAGGACTTGGTTTATGGCACAAAAGCAACTGCAAATAGGGTTAACAGCCAGTGCAATTTTCATATTACCCAGCAGCATCCAAAGTGTAGTTGCACCCTATATCTAAGCCCTGTACCTGCCCCTATAGCTGCCCATCATCTCTCTTTCTCGCTCGCTCTTTCTCTATCTCTCTCTCTCTCTCTCTCTCTGACCCGGCCAATGCTCCTACTTGCAATGTGTGTGCTGGCAATTGAGATGCGACCTCGTGAGGAGTTCGTTGAACGGATTGCAGTTGGTTTTAAACAGCTGCCAAGAGATACATTTCTATAATGAACACACACATGCTTACACAAACACACACACATATGTTGCGTTATGTTAATGTGTTGCATTTGTATTTGGGTAATTGTTTGGGTAATTGTGGTAGACGAACATTATTTTCCCATATTTTGTTGATTTGCTTCAATAACGTCGATTTTCTTTTTTTTATTTTATTCATAATAAATTCATGATTCAATTTAAATTTTAAATAATTTGGACGCAGAAGAAGGCATATTGAACCCTATAAAGCATTAATTTTCTTGATCAGCCGAGTCGATAAACCCAGGCCCTTATTATTAATTAATGCCACAAAATCTATTCAAGTGCCCCATAAAGTCTTCATGCTGCTTTCGCCACTAGCGTGGACTATCGCTCGAAGTGATTCTCTCTTCTCAAATAGCAATAAACCCAATAAACCACAAAAAGTAAAACACATGCAATAACGCTGTATAAATAGTTGAGTGATCAGTCGTACATGACCGTTCTATACAGGGTATAAACTGACATCAGTTTTATTTCTGACGTAGCAATTTATTCAATTTGTATTTTTTCTTCTTATACCTTATATGTACCTTTGTCTGATTTATGAGATTTTAATCATGTGCGTAGAAATCCCCAAAGCCCTCAAAACATTTTGCCTGGCATTGTGCTATCCGAATGGGTAAATTAACCAATGCCTAGTTGTCACTTTCGTCACACAAAGAATGAGATAGCACAAGAGAAAGAGAGAGAGAGAGAAATCTTATGTGAAAAGCTGTCTTCATTAATAACACAAAAGTTTGCTCGAGGGGCTGCTCCGTCTGTCCGTCCATCCGTTTGTTGGCTTGTTGGCGTTTTTTGTCCCTCAGAACGGAAATGCAAAATTGACAAAGCTAAAATGCTTTAAAGCCCTTTATAGGTAGTGCAACGGGCCTGAACATGAGCAGAAAATGAAGCCAAGAAGCTCTGCATATGAACTATGTTGGCTTAAAAGGCAGTCACTCGATTGCTCCTGTTGTTGTTGTTCTTGTTGTTGCATTGCATTTCTTTTTCGGCCAACAATGGAGCAAAGATCTGACTAGGTCCAACTGGGAACTGCCAACAGAAGGATAGAAAGAGCGAGAGAGACAGTGCAGGAAGAAGCGAGACGGCGCACGCCATTAAATCTCTTTAGAACTCAATTCTTATTCCCAACGCAATTTATACAACAAAACTTCACAAACACACTGACATCAGATACACATACACATACACATACACATACACATACACAGAGAAAGACATGCACACGCTAACAATGCTGCAAATTCACAGGGCAAGAAAAAATAATAACAATATACCCCTAAACACCAGCTACAAAATACTCTATAAATCTACAAAACAGAGTATGCCAATTAATTGATTTGTACGATAATTAAATGCGAAATACAAATTAAAAAATAATTAATATTTACACTAGAATATTTAATAGATATATTGAATTTGGTATATGCTTAAAAAAGAGAAAGAAGTAAAATTTAAAATCTATAAGCGTACTTATTGATCCATTTTTTTTATCACTATTTCTACATTTATCACTTTTTTGTGTTAAATAAAATCTAATATTCTTCAAAATTTGGTTTTTTGTTATTTGTTTATTTTTATTTTTAACTCATTTTGACAATATGCTTACTTCAAATTTAAGCGAGCTTTCTGACAAAAATTTGTGAAACGATAACATTGATACATAGTTAAGTTGCATTTTTAGACTACAAGTGGCTTCAATTTACTATAAGCTTTTAGAATTCTAACGAGCGACTTTATGCATTTGCGAGACTCACTTCAAAGTGTATGCGAGCGGCAAAAGAATGAAAATAAAATGAAAACGAACGGCGTAACTACAAAGCGGCGCCCGAAGTATGTGTGAGTGTGTATGTGTGTGTGTGTGTGTGTATGTGTGTGTGTACATGTGTGTGTGTACATGTGTGTGTGTGTGTGTGTGTAACAACAAGAACTAAGAGCTGGTGTGACATATGGAGCGGAATAGAAAATAAGCACACGTCAACTGCATAACACAAACACATAGAAAAGACACGACGCGACAAACCCAAAAAAAAAAAATAATAATAATAGAGAGCAGATAGCTAGAGAGGCAGAGGAGGTAAAGAGAGGGAGAGTGATGAAAAAATGGAGTCACCGGCCAGGCCAGGCGAGTATTCAATGGGCCAAAGACGCCGCTGACGTTTTGGGGGCGTGGCAATGTGGTAAACGGTGAGTGTATAAAAATGGCGTAAAGCCGTGGAACATATTTATATTTCAGACACACACAAGCACAAACTCTCAACAGCACACAAACACACACACACACACATACACACACCCACAATTGGTGAAAACAGATAAAGAAAAAAGAAAGAAACAAATAGCTGAAGCTGGTTAGCAAAGAGAGCGAAGAGTGGGCAGCTGGGAGGCATGAAGGCGGTTATGCCAGCACAATGACAATACCAACAAAACAACAACAACAGCAGCGACAACAAAAACAATAACAACAACAATAACAATAACAACATAAAGGTGCAGCAATGCACAGCACAAATAAAAGTAGACATGAGAGAAACTGTAGCATACACAGTGGCTAATAAAAACAAGCGAACTACTCGCATCAAGCATTCAGCTGCCGAGTAGAGTTGTTGCCAAAAAATATTTAACAGCAATAAATAAGGCGGAAGTCGAAGTTTAAACACACTAACTAACTATAGTTCGAACAAAAATTTAATTAAAATAATTACATGGGTTGCAACCCAATTTCAAATATTATCAAATACATCTTGTTATGAAACTTGATCAATAATTATATATTAATTCAAAAATTGCAAAACAAAAAAAATAACAAGTTTTGAACAACACATGTTACAGACTTTGTCACATAGTTATTGGTACAACCCCTTGTAAGGGTATTAAAATTATATAACGAGCCAAGCACAAGCTCTCACTATAAAATGGATAACGGTTTGAAATCAACGCAGCTATAAAATCAATTAGATTAGATTTTGTGAGGCGATGGTCGAGATGAGTGAGGTGAATGGGCAAAAGTTTATGGCATAGAAAATAATAGAGAAAAACGCTGGCAAATATGAAACTTAACACAAATACAATAAAATTGCAAATTGGATCAGAGTTTTAAGAGCGAAATAGTTTACTGGTATCCTTTGGATTATACAGAATTTCATTTCAGCCAAAATGTATTCACAGAAATCAAAAATATTAGAAAATAAGTTTGGGGTTTCAATAAATTTAAATTGGAAAAAGAAGAAAAGTATGCTTAGTATATTGAATGGTATAAAAGTTCCAAATCAAATTGCGATAAACACCAAGAATTTGAATATAGTATGTCGAAATACTTTATAGCTTTTGGCATGCAGTCATTGGCACAAGTATTTTGACACCACTTAAAATTAATTCTACTCATAATTTGAACTTACTTCATCCAAAGTTTGGCATCAATGAAAAGGTCATTTGAATTGCTTTTGAATGATATAAAACTTTCCTTAACCCATTGAAATTTTAGAATTTTTGTAAACGTCTAATTTTTCAACTTTTTTCCTCGATGTTTGAAAGAAATGCTTTGCTGCAAAAAGTTTGTTTAAACAATTCTAAAAGTGACTGCAAAAGTTCAAACATCTCTTCGCTAGTATTTTTTTTTATAATATTTTGAAAATGGCAAAAAAGGCACTTTTTGCTCATTTTCTTACAAAAAGTGTAATTTTTGCCATTTTCAAAAAAATTTTAAAAAATACTAGTGAAGAGATTTTTTGCAGTCACTATATATTACTATATCACTATATATTTAGCTATTTATAAATTCTTAACTGAATTCTAAATTATTGTCAGTCGATGGGAATATTTGAAAATCTTTGCTGGAATATTTCATATTCTAAACATGAACCGTCTGCACAAACACGCACACTGCGCTGTTGATAAAATCATACTCGTACCTGCTTTTCTTGTTGTGGCTGTTATTTTGTTGCATATTGTTATCATCATAGACGAAGTAGAACGAGTTCCCTCTTACCTTCTTTCTGTGTTCCATGTCACTCGCTTGGCTGGGGCTGCCACCTGGTCAAGTGGCTGGTGGTTGATGGTTGGAGCTTCGACTTGGAGGCGGTTCAGTTCGGTTCTGTTGCCTGTCCATCAAATGCCATCAGTGCAGCATTGCTTTGGTTTTTCCACAATTTCGTGCCCTGCTCCGGCTGTGGCTGGGACTAGTCCTTGTTCATGTCCTGCTCATCGTAGTCTTTTTTGTTTTGTTGTCTTATATTTGTTTTCCTTTTGCCTCGTTGCTTGTTTGTTTGCCCACTGACGATGGCCTCTCTCATGCCGCTGTTATTGTCTATTGTCCATTGACCAGTGTTGCTATTGCTGCTGTCGTTGCTGTCTGGCCGCCCTATTTATGTACATGTCGCATTGCATTGCATTCTTGAAAGGGCAGCCAAATGATTATACTCGAGGCCAATGTGACGTCACGAAAAAGGGATTTCTAGTCCTTTTCCAACATTCCTTGGCAAATTTCTGCATTAAAAGAGCTTTCTATGCATACATACATATTTATATACGAAGAACATGTTATACATAAAGTTTTCTTCTCAACAAATTATTCACGAGTTGTCGGTAATCTCAAATATTTTGCATAAGTTTCCCATTGAGAATGATGATATGATAAATATATAAGTTGAAGTTTCGTTTTTGATGCGATGTCTTTGAAATTTAAGTTAAATCTTATTACAGACAAACAACTTTTACTTTCTGCACTCAAAAAGTCCATAGTGTATTGAAAAATCACTTGAATATATTACACTCAAGTGTGTTTATATAGAACTGGGTATAAGCTGAAATCGAAATTGGCCTGATGAAGGACTTTTGCCCCTTATGAATGTTATTTAACAATTGGTTTGTTGTATGGTCGCCTTGCCAACAATAAAGATTCACACACACACACACACACACACAGCACGCATAAAGTTTTTCTTTCTTTCACTTGCACACACACAAACACACACATACACACACATAGGGGCGCCCCAGAAACGCGCAGAGCATTAAATTAATTGTGGGAATTTCTCAAGGCGGCCTCGACGAACTTCGCCTTTGTTGTCAGTAATTTGTTGCTCTGCTTGTTGTTGTTGCTTTTTATATTTAAGCGGGGCAGCTGCGACTGAGGCGCGTCAACATGATTAACGTTATATTATGAAAATTTACAAGTGTGTGTGTGAGTGTGTGTGCACGTGTGTGTGTGTGTACTTGGTCTCTGTGTAGTTTATAAGCCTCAACTGGCGCTCATTTGCCTCAGTTTGCAGGCACCTCGTGCGTTTTTAAATAAGTGCTGGCATTTGCAATACCCTGTACATTAAGCTGATGAGCATTAGGCTTATCCGCATGTCCAAACAAAAAAGCTAAAATTTCCTAAAAAAAAAAAAATGTTTATTAACACATTTTCTGCCGCTGTTCGAACAGCAAAATTTGTAATTTTCAGATCGATTTTTTTACGTGAACCAATGTATTCAATTCCAAATGGAAAATTAAGACAATTGGAAAGTCCAGAAAATGTTCACTCTTATCATCCCATATTAAAAAAAAAAAATTAATTTCTATTTAATTTGAAAAAATATTTAAGTTTTAAAAAATGTGATTTTCTATTTAATTTGCAACCTCATATTCGTTTTTAGAAGGTTCAAAACAAGTGGAAGAGCAGAAAAGTGGGCTTTCACGAAAAACACACTACTTTTTTATCGCGACATAAAATGGGTTAAGTATTAAAGATATACAATTTTAAGGATATGAACCTGAAATATTTATACGAAATCGGACTAAGCCTAACTTAAATTTTATCGCTCAAAAGAAATTAATTTTCATCTATTCAGACCAATCAAGATTAAGTTTTTTTGGTTAGTTATTTCATATCTTTTTTTCTCGATCTCTTTTCATTATTTATAAAATATACATATTTTTAATTTTTAATCCGAAAATGTTGGCATCGGCGCTGTGTTTTTGTTTTCTTTTCCCTCGTGAATAAATTTTAATTAATAAACAGTTGAACTTTCATAACTCGAACGTCTATAACTCCAATTCTCTCTAACTCGAACTCAATTAAGTGGCAATAGCGTATACTAAACTTAACAAAAAGACTTCCATAAGTCGAAGTCTCCATAACTCGAACTGTTTTCTTGGATAATTCGAGTTAGGGAGGTTCAAGTCAACTGAATATAATATTACGAGTAAAATGTAATTGTAATTATATAATTACAATAATAGTTTAATATTAATACAGAATTAAAGATACTGCCACCTAAAGATTAAAGTTCTTGAATATAATTTCCATAATATTATTGAGAAATGCAATTTATGGAAATAAAATCAAATAATTAGGTAAATTAGGCACAATTAAAGCGTTATTAATTTGGGTGAAATGCAATTGAATTAATAAACTGTTTAATTTGTATAAATTATATAATTTGTGTATACGTATGTTATGTACATATGTACATACATATGTATGTTTTGGCAAACTATTTAGCTGGCAATGGGAATAAAATTAAATGGTTAGAGGGTATTCTGTGGTCGGACAGTCTCTGCCAAGGGACGCAACTCCTGCTTGTTTTTTATAATTAATTGACACATGTGCAACGGCAACGGCAGCGGCGGCATGCCACGCCCCTTGTACCGGAAAACGCCCATGTCGCCAGCGGGCAGCTTCCATCAACACTTGGCGCATCGCATTAACTGTTATTATTATTTATTATTATTTTCGCTGGGTTTTCATGCCCACTCCTTCTTTATTTTTCACTGTTGATGCTGTTGTTGTTATTGCTGTTGCTTTCGTGCGATTTTCTTTCTCATTTTGTTTTTCTTTTTTATTTCGGGATGCGCAAATAATTAAACTAAAGCGGCCTCGGCGCGGGCAGCGGTCGCTGTTCGGGGAATCGCCGCCAATTCATTTTGCCGCATTTTAAATGCTGAAAGTCATTTACAAAAAAGGGATCAAAAGGATATCAACAGCGTTGGCAAGGATGCATCAGCTGGGCAGTCCGACCTTGTATGTGTGTATTTTCCTCTCTGTGTGTGTGTGTTTGTGTGTGTGTGTGTGTGTGTATGTGTGTGCATGTGTGTACGGATATGCGCTTACTGAAAATTTATTGTTTTTGCCATTAGCGCTGGCAAATGCGTCGAACGGACAGACGTTAACAGGGATGGCTGCATAAAGCGAAAGAGAAAAAGAGAGAGAGAGATAAAGAGTGAGAAAGAGTGAGAAAAGAGAGATAAATAGCAAGCGAGCGAACGCCGTTAATGTGCGAATATTCATTAAGTGTATTGTGAAGATATCCCCAACCAAAAAATCGCCCACTTTTTGTTAATTGTAAACAAATGTCAAGTGAATAAGACAATTTAAGCGACTGACATTAATGAAAATTATAAGAAAAACAGAGTGTAAAAAAATAAAAATGTTAAAACCATATTGCTCATCAATATGAGCATTCAGTTTTTGTATTTCATGAATTTAAATTAAACGGTTTTAAATTTGAAACACATACTCGCAATAATTGAAGAAAACTTAAAAAAATAAATACAATGCGTGGCAAGAAGTGGCGTTAAGTCGTTAAGTCGTCCGGATCACAGGAAAAAAAAATTATATTTTGCTCCTCAGATTTTGAAATATTGGCAGACAAATAATAAAAATTACAGTAATATGATGCATAATATTGGATTAATTAATTAAACAAAAATTATAAAAATATATATATAAATTTAATTTGACAAAAATATAATTTAAAAAAAAGGGGATAATCAATGTAATGTAACTATCTATATACTTCTTTGCACCTAATTTTACTTAAACAAAGTGATAATGTCTGAAATGATATAATGAAGGATTACTGTAAAGAATGGCTCTAACCCAAACGAATTCAATTTAAAAAAGCCATTGCCATCTTTAGCGTATTCACACTTTCCGTGAGCGTTCATCTCTTTGGTTCAGCTGTTTAATGTTTTAACATAATTGTTTGGAAACCGCCCGATGCTCATTAGCCAATTGTCCGGCAGGTCGTTTGTCTGGCCATTAACCAGCTTCAACTTTACCTGCATTGGCGCCAATGAATCTCGTTCAGCGCCCTTACCTTGTTTCTCCACCCCTGAACTCGGTTGACCCAAAACTTTTACCAATTGCTGGGCATTGTTGTCGTTCTTAAAATCGACGCATTGCCCTTGTCGCAGGTCTGGGCTTGTGTTCGCCACTGGAAGACATGTCACTGGATCTAGGATGGGTTATGGTCGTAGTCGTGGTCCTGTACCTTTACCTGTCTCTGGACTGTGACTTCAGCAATTAAACACTGGGCGGTCTGGGAGCGTGACAAGGTGACCAACAGCCATCGAAGTTCGTTGGCGGCGACAATCAATTTACCTGGCGCCAAACGGTGGATGGACCAGAGCCAGAGAGAGAGTGAAGGAAGGGGAGGGGAGTCGTCTGATAAATGAGAAAAGTTTTAATGCCGGGCGCTCAGGTCGGCTCATTGGCATTTTTACGATGTCGGCGTTGGAAGCGCTGTCCTGCTAGGCCCAGGACAAATAGGCAACAAATGAGACGAGCCCGGGATGCTTAATAGAAAAGCGCAGCGTATGCAAGATGAGTGAGCTGGCAGGCACACGACACAGGCGACGAGGAGAGACAGAGGGAGGGGAATAGGACCCGTCGGCCGAGTGGGGCACTTAAAACTTTTTAGCATGCAACCGCGGACGCTGCAGCTGCAAACTTTTTCGGCCAGCCAAACAGGACTCGGACACGGACACGGACACGGACACGGATACGGACGTAGACGTGAGCAAAGGGCGTTGGCAGGGACTGCCGGCAATTAAATGCACAGCAACAAGCTCCGATATGAACAATGTTTGCCAGTCCTAGCAATGAGCTAAACGGGGCTATAGAAATACTCTACATGCCACATTAATCATAAATTAATTAATTAATGAACATTTTAAATCATCAGCTTTAAAACTGTTTTATTTCTCTGCTTGTAGCAATTATGGCAACTCACTGTGGACAATTGAATTTGAGATTTTCTTGGAGTTCATTTATTGAAATCAATACAGAAATCAATTTAGAAATCTATATTATCTTACCAAGTCTGCTTAATATTGTGAAGCTTACTGCCCCTTTATTGTTGAACAAATTTGATGATTTTTATTTAAACTAATATTTATAACAGGACAGAGTTAGCGTCTCTCGGCTTCGGCTGCAAGCTCCAAGTTATTTAGGCCAGTTTCAAATTGCACTTTAACTTCAAATCCACAGGAGAAAGGTAATGCAAACTTTATAGACTGTCTGAAAATAACGAGCAGCTAAATACTTAAAAGTATGTTAAGTATGTTTCTATCATTTTTTTTTAAATTTAAAATAGGTTGCTATTTATTTGAATTGTAAGTAAATGTTCCCTATAATGTTCCCTATAATTGTATGAAATAGAGTATTAGCAATGTTTTTGTGTTTTTTTTTTTTTGTGTCAAATGCTCCGGACCGCTGAGTGCGGAAACGTAAAAAAATCACATTTCTACAAAAATAGAGGACAAAGAGTAGAAACTTTACTGTCGAGCTGCTCGACATTTGAATGTCGAGCACCCGGATCTTCGCAGCCGTTGAACTCAATCATCTCAAAAAATAAATACCACACTAAGTAAAAAAAATGTTAACAGAAATAATAAAAACCAAAGCAAGACAGGACTCGAAAGCTCAACTCTCTAAGCTCACTAATTTATTCTTACTCAAAATGATGATAAATTGAATTTTGAAACTCACCTGAATCTTCTTTGGTTTCTTCTTTTTGCAAATAAAAAAGTTAACATAACTAAATGTTTTATCAGTTAATTATAATCGCATAATTATCCAATCCAGTTGAATTTTCAGCATAAATCCAAGCATCTCAAGACAATACTAGATTAAAAATTGCTCTAGTCGTTCAATTCTCTATCTCCGTTGAAATCAAACTGAATTTGATTGCACAACATGATGGACATATTTCGCATTGTCGCACATCCAAAAGCCTCTGCACCCATTTGGGTACTGGGCCAAAAGGGAGACCCTAAAACTATGAAAGCGTCTGACTGTTGACCGACCGCCCTTGCAATTTTTGGTGACCAGCGAACGCAGCAACAAAAGCGTGACAAAAAACGTGACCGAAACTTTTTGTCGGGTTTGGATGGTTTTTGGGGGCGCCTCCGTCTCCGTCTCCGGTTTGTGGCGGGTTCGTGTCTGTGCTAGTGGCGGCGCCAACAAATTTCAATAAATTACAGTTACATTTGCCAAAGTCAGCAACGGAGGATACGTCGCCCCGCCTCGTCCCCGTGTCGTTCTGCTCGCTTAATGGCTCCGCCGTCAGCTCTTTCGCCTCCCCAGCCCCCATTTTACTCCCATCCTTTGCGTTGAATGCATAATTCAATTTGTGTTAAAGTTTTGTGAGTGCGTGGCACTCGCGTTGTCGCCGGCGGCTCTCGTAATGCGGCACATAATTCAAAGCAAATTCCAGTGGGTGCGACCCCAAGCCCCGAGGCGTCTACGACGCGCCGTCTACTCTATGGATTGGATGGGTCACTGTATCTCAGTCAGCGCATAGACTCTGATTGTCAAATGATGTTAGATGCTATCATCTAATAGTGAATCTGTAATGTCATTCCCTTGGTTGCTTAATTTACCATTCAACAGATCAGCAGAATTGTTGTTTGGGCATTAGTTGATTGAATGACAGTGACTTGGACAAGTTAACATATTTAAAATAACATAGACTGTGTCAGTAGCGAGACTAGTAACAGTAAGTAACAGCATTATATATGTTTACCAGTAACAGCTATTACGAAAACATCCAGGATCAGTGACTGTGAGGAAAGTAAGAGTAGCACTGAAGGTAACAGTAGCAACGGCTGTAGAAATAACAGTAACAGTAACGGCAACAGCAACAGTGAAAATAATAAAACTAACAGTAAAGCGACATTAATAGAGCGATTTACTAACACTAACAGTAACAGTAACGTTAACAGTAACAGTAACAGTAACAGTAACATAGAGAGTACAATATGAAATATATTTATTTTTGAATCTGTAAATGAAACTCTCATCTGGTTGATTCAGTAATTAGATGTAGATACTCTTTAGTCAGAGCTGTAACCGAAAGGACAAATTACCTTCTCTTCACAATTTGATTTTCTGCACACATTACCCAGTCTTAAGTGGACCTTCCTTTTAAGATAGTCTAATTAATTAGGTAAGAGATTGGAGAGACGTTTCCGAAAGAGGTAGTATCAGTTCCTGTTGATCTGTTGTTGAGTTGCAACTGTTGGAAAATTGGTTTTTTTTTTGTGCTTTATTTTTTTTTTGTATCTTTTTTTTTTGTTTTATCTATTTTGGCTACTCGTGAGTGCAGCACGTGAATACCAAGTGAATAAATGTAACAGCTTTGGCGTAACGCGTGTGGCGGCCATAAATCAGAGGCTGGAGCCGGAGCTGGAGCCCAGCAACTTTGGAGCTGATTACGTAGCCAGAATCGAGTCTAGGAGAGACAAGACCGGGCGAGGGTTGCCTTGAGGTGATGAGGAGAGGAGAGTGGAGTGGAGTGGAGGCGAGATGAGATGAGGCGAGTCGAGTCGAGACAACAACGAAACTAACAATTTTGTGGGCTAACTGTGACGATGTTGCCGATTTTACGCTACATTTGCCGCACGATTGTCGCTGATGGGTCTCGGGTCAAGGGGAATGAGAGGCGAGGGGAGAGGAGAAGGAGGAGAAGCAATACGGAAACGGATGTGGAACTGGAAACTGGAGCAGCTAGCGATGCTAGACATTGTCTGACCAGGGTCCGCTTGTTGTTGCCCGTATTACATACTTGAGTGCACTTATTTATTTGCTTGTATGTCAACTTGCATACGTGTGTGTGTGTGTGTGTGTGTAAGTGTGTGTGTGACTGCCATTTTTCTATTTTGCGATTTCAATTTGTCTATTGTGCGGCACGGCAAACAGACAAATGACTGAGCCAAGAGAAGGCAGAAGAAATACCAAACCCAAACCAAAACCCAAACAAGAGCCCAGGTCAGACCACAGCAGACCAGACTAAGTAGGGCGCATACCAAAAGGCCAAAGGCAAAAGGACGCCCAGCTCCTGTTCTTGATTAACCTATTATGATCATTTGATTGCTCGATTTAATTTGCCATCATTTTTTTTTTTATTTTTTGTTACTTTTCTTCTCTTCCTTTCCCTTGAAGAGCAATCGGAAAGTCAAGTCACAAGAAAACTTATTTTTATTTTACTTTATTTTATTTTTTCTTCTCGAAATTGAATTTCTTTGATGACTTTTTGGCCTGCACAATGTCCGGCTCGTATTGCATTCAACAGACAACAACAACATCAATTGACCCTAAATTCATTTTCATTATAAGCCTTGGCCTTTCACCCTCTCCTTTCCTCTCCCTTACCACCTTTCTCCTTTTTTCTTTATAAGCTCCCAGCTGAATTCGTGCTGTGGTCCAGCTTTTGTTCGGGTCATTTATATTTTTGAATTAATTTCCGTTTTTATTGTTGTCATTGGTAATTGTTGTTCCTTAATATGATTATGCCTTTTTTCATTTAGCTAACATGCATAGCAATTTGTTCAATTTTATTCTGTTCACCCCACCCTACCACTACTTAATGTTTTTAAATTAAATATAGCACTAACTGTTGAGATGCTCTTCGATATTTAATCATGCAGCTATCGAGAAATTATCATTACCATTAGTTTTTATATATTTGAACAATTCAAACATATTGTTAAAAAATGAAACCTAGATGCTCTATTGGGTATGAAATAAATCTTGCACTGTATTAAATAAATCAAAAACTGATTAAGTGCCATTTTTAACGCATAAATAAATTAAATTTGAATTATTGAACAACATCTACAATAATAATACCACCAAACTTCCAAAACAGCAACCCTCATTGAGATACAATGACCACAGTGAGAACGAGAGGAGCTTAAAAAGTTTTGTTGTACTGAGTAGTAGCAAGCGGTATGAGAATCGAAGTTTCATTTCAAATTGGAACTAATATTATGTGTCTTCAATTTTTATAATAAGTGATTTTTTTTACCTTTGCTAAACACAATCACAAGTTACTATTATTTTTGATTTCTATTACAGTTGAACATCCACAACTCGAATTCTCTCTAACTCGAACTAAATTTAGTGCCAATAGCGTATACTAAACTTAACAAAAAGACTTAGATAAGTCGAAGTATCCATAATTCAAGCTTTTTTCCTAGACAATGGTGATTCGTGTTAGGAAAGTTTGACTGTATATAAATCCAAGAATAATAATAATGATTATAATTTTTATTCAAATATTGAATTACAAATTATATGCAATTTTAATTTTTTTTATAATAACACATATTATATTATAATAACACATATATATCAATCAATTTTAAAGTATTCCCACCTTTATATCTTTTACTGCTTTTAGAAAATATCAGATTTCTAAACTTAAATTGTTAATTAGGAGTTGACAAACTTGTTGATGGACCCACACATTTTGATGAGTATTGACTATTGGCATTCAGTTGTCGTTCGCTGTTCGTAGGTTTTATGCCAATTTTTGTTGCCATTGGCAATTGTCAGTGGGCTTTTCAATCGACTGTGCAACATGGCGTATGCTTATCAAATTAACGAATTACGCGCTTCGCAATGCCAATGACATTTCCCGTATGCGGTTGCAATAAATGATAATCGCACGGCCAGACCAAGTGCACAAAACACACACACACGCACACACACACAGAGAGAGTGAGAGGGAGAGACAGAGAGCCAAAGTTGGAGAAAGGGAGTGTACTATGGTGGGCGCTGCGGTAACGTCGACCAAAAGTCGTAAATTCTGTTGTTGCCGCAGAAAAACAGGCAACCAACGAGCCAAAGAAAGAAAGAGATAGAGAAGGAGAGAGAGAGAGAGAGAACAAGTGGCAACTGGCTGCAGCACAACAATGCAAACAATGCCACAAATGCACAAAATACGCCCGGCTGTATGACCAGAATCCCAAACTCACACCCACACCAACAGCAACACTATGGTAATGCCAACAGCTCGGAGGCAACGGCAACGGCAATGGCGCGTCAGGGACGCTGTTCGACATAATTAAAAGCGCGCGCCGTTTACGCAATTAATGAACTCTCGCCAAATTAGGCTGCGGCAGCGCGACAAGCAAATGGCCAGGACGATGAGAGCATGGACGAGCGTGGACGTGGAAGCAGCCCAGGATGTCCCCTCAATGACCGCCTGCGCTGCGGTTGCGGTTAGCCTCCCCCTTCTGCCCCTGGCCCCCATTCCGCATTCCACATCAATGGGCGCGGGCGCAACGACAACGGTGCACAAAAACCGCCGCTTTTGCCGCATTGCAGGGCCTTTGTTGCAGATGGGCAGACGACAGCCACATTAATGGCCGCCAGTAAAACAAGAGTTGCCAACTCACCACCCTCCCCATCCGTCCATTCAAGTCCCACGCTTCGCGCCCTCTAAACAGACGTCTGCCATCTAAGCACTCCTGAGTCCCAACAAATCACAGAATGCACCAGTAATTTTAAGCACCAAGCTCAACGAGCTGTTGAGCCACCAAAATTAATTGAAGTACTACGAAGATCATCATTTTGGACACTGCAACTCCGGTCACAAAAGGATTAACTAATGTCAATTATCTATAATAATCAAATGGACTCTGAGTAGGTGTGTAATAAAACATATCATGGGATCCTTCCATCCCTTGATTGACTTAACAATTGAATGATCGAATCAAATTTACTTGTTGAGTTCCTAATTTTAATTTCTTGCAGCTCTATGGTGTTTTATGTCCCCAATCTTCCGTTAATCATTTTCTTTCATACTCATATGAATTTTGCAGTATTTGTATAATAAAAGAAATATTTATACTTGGCTAATATTTGTATCCCAATGTTTATTTTTAGCTCCCAAACATACTGGAAATCTGACAGAACCTGTGTCACAGTGAATAACAATTCTAATATTAGTAAATGTTAAAGCTCATAGTCAGTCATAGTAAAAAAAATTACTACAGGTGTAATACTTACGGTGTTATCGAACTAAAGCAAATTAAAACAGCTAGACATGATAAGTAGCTGTAATAACCAGACTGAAGATCCTTTAAGCCATTTGATCTATACAAGCGTGGAAGTCCAAAACGATTACATATTTGTACTGTCCCAGTTTTCATATAACATATTGCCATTGCAGTAATATCAGACTGAAACACTTCAGATACGAATCGAATTCGTATTGAAAATTTCATTAAAGTCGGATTACATTGGTTGGCAATTATGCTAAGGGGTTTTAGATATAAAATGTTTTAAAATAGTTGCTTACCGAAAGTCAACTGATAAACCACCAAAACCGAGTTGCAATCAAATTGTTGCGTATTTGCCAGAATATACATACACAGAAATTTTGTTCGCTCGGGGCCAAAACCATAATGGGGCAACTTTAAATGCCGCTGCTCTACACGCAATTCAATAATTTGTGGTCAATGTCATCAATGTAATTACAGTTGCTTTATACACACAAAGCATTTAGGTGTAGAACCGAATCGAGAACTCAACCCGAAAAATACACAAAAACAGACTCAGACTTGATTGTTATAGTTGTAGTTACTTTTGTTGCCATTTTGCCTCTGTTTATTTTCTTATGTAGTGCAATTTCTTTTCATTCAATATCAATTCGCTTCTCTGGCGCACAAAACTTTACAATTTCATTTCACAATTCACATTTTTCTCCTTCACTTTTCTCTTTCTCTCACTGACTATCTCTTCTACTACAAGCGAGGATAATAATAAAAAAAAAAAAACTTAAGAACACAAAAAAAAAGTATATATACTGTATATATATATACATATAAATGTACATAGCTGGTATAAATTTACAGCAGTTTTTCGTTTTAGTTTCTCCTTTTCTGCTTAGCTAACTTGCTGTTCCGAGTGGAACACGGGGTATAATCAATGCACGCTATAAACCGAAATAGGGAATCATATTATATAAAGAAGTTGCCCAAAAACTTCAAACTTAAAGTAAAATTAATAAATAAGGGGCACGAGTGACAAAAAAAAAGTTTATATTATATATCAAATATATAGTAATTGAGGACTTTATCTCAAAATGCCACAGTGTTTAGTTTGCCTTCTTCTCGGTTGCCGTCGGTGGCATCGCTGTCTCAGTCGCTGCCGCAGTTGGCGTCGACGCTGCGGTTGTTACCGTTGCTGCCCCCAACGGAGAGTTGCCCGAAATATCCAAGTCACTCGCACTGTTCTGTTGTGGATAAAGAATAACAAGAAATTGGGAAAGAGAGAGATTATTTAATTTATCGAGCTTGAGTAATGTACATTGCTCATACATATATCGATCAACATAAATCAATGAATGCCTAAAGATTACATATCTATTGATGGTAATTAATTGATATTAATGAAATTATCCCAACGCTTAAAGCTGTACACCATTGTAGATAAATTAACTAAAAGCCTTAGAGAACTATATAAGAATATTTAACTCCAACCGTATACAAATTACTGCATACTTTTAGGCGCTTGAATTATTTAAAAACGTGAAGCAGTTAAATATAGACCGTCAGATTAATCCGAGCTTGATCAAAAGCCTTAAGTGTGGTAGATTTTTGCAATTTGCCGGAACGAAAATATAAAACAAACTTGATATGCTTTACATTAAAACTTGTCTATATCACGTCGACTTTTATATCGATAAAGAAAAAATTACAATAATTAAAATAAATCGATAATATTAAGAATTAAATAAACCGATGAACGTAAACATAAATAAAATGATTCGAAAATCTAATTTTGATTTTAAGGTTTAGCTCACCTTCATTTCCTTGCGCAACTTCATGGACTTGCCCATGGACTGCAATCGATAACGCTCCTTGGCGCGCTCGCGAATCTTCTCTGGCACGACCCAGAGCGTGGTGGCCATGTTGCCAACGAAGAGCAGTAGGAAGAGGCCGCTCATGACTGACACATGCCAGGGTGCATCGGGGGGCGTGTAGGCGAGCTTGTAGAGCGTCCAGGCATTGTATGCCTGAAAGGCATATCCAATGAAGAGGAAGGGCAAAAGGAAGCTCAGGCCACGCCACATCCACGAGTGGAAGCCCTCAATGGTGATATCCATGTTGTGTCGCTCACCCAGAGCCTTGAGTCGATACAACAAGCCTTTCTGATAACCAAACTGCAAATACTGTACAATGCCTGTAGGAAAAGTGGATAAACAGAAACGAAACGGAGATAGCCAGTGAGATAGAGTAGGGGAAAGGGAGAGGACAACTGTCAGGCGAATGTTCCATCATGTCTGATCTGAATATTTACTTACTGATGTATACATTAAAGTACATAAACTGAAGCCGAAAGAGTTGCCAATGCTCGCCCTGGGGCCAAACGAGAAGGACGCCAGCGGCCACCGTCGATATGAAATGATGGGCACGCCACCAGCCCTTGATCCTAGAGCCGTTTACCTTCAGTATTGACTCGCGTATGGTCAAAGTGCAGTAGTACCAAACCAGCAGAAAGATGAAGGCCAGTTCCAGAGCTCTGTGAGTAGAGGAGAGAGAGAGAGAGGCAGAGAAAGTTGGAGATTGCAGGCAATTGATAAGCTGGTCATGCATAAAACTATCGGATGCAGATGGGTGGAGGAGGCTTGGGTGTGTTGGCTTGGATTGATTAATGACACTCACCTGTAGTTAAATATCAAATTGAAGAACGCCATTATCAGTCCAATAACGTTGAGTATTAATTTAAACTTTTCATAGTCGTCTTTGTAGCGAACTTTGTCGTTTCTGTTCAGAATTGAGACGTTCACATCGCCAAGAATAATCTATAAAAAAAAAAAAAAAAATTGAAGACGAAAAAAAAAGGAAATGTAAACACAAATTGAACAACTCAAACTTGGGTCGAAGAAACAGTTTTCAAGCAGCAAATTGTCGCTCGAGAAAGTTACTCCGAATGCAATCTGTGTAAAATTGCGTCCAACTCACCTGCAAGTAACGACCCGATTTAGCTGGCAGCGATTGTTCAATTTCATGCAACTGCGCCTTCCGCTTCAGCGACATTTTAACCAGATCATCGCGTTTCTCCTTATCCGCCGGCCCAGCGGGTGCTGGAAATCTAAAATAAACAAAACAAGGTTAATGATCAATTTAAGTTGGTAACTCTTTCATAATATTAAAGTACATAATATGATAAAAGTGTTGTACAGTTGATTTATAGTTGTACATCTTTCAAAATTAGTTAGAAGCAAAGAAATTACTAGGAATTAACAGATTCTCATTCAAACTAAACTTAATTTAAATAATGTACTATTTATCGTCTTAAAAGGAAACGTATATTTTTGATTGCAAGTAAATTTACATTTTAACGAATATTTTCTGTAAATTTCTTAATTTATATACCCACTGAACCAAAAGCTCGTAAAAAATCTCGCTAACGATACTTATGCGAAACATCAACGTGCAAAACTATCGAAAAATCACTCGCAAACGATCCGCAAAGTAATCACCCGTCGCTCAGTTTGTGGCAGAGAAAGTTTCGTTCTCGATAGCTCGCAGAAGATTCGATTGCGAGCCTTCTTCGATAGTGTTTGCGAGCCTTTTTCGATATCTTTTACGACTCAAAGCAAAAAAACAACAACAACAGCATCGGTTGTTTCATTTTTCCCCCTATTCATGTATCGTATTCAAGCTCGAATGCGATAATTTGACGATACTTTCGCCTTTCGTATCACCTTCCAGCTCGAATACGATAGTTTTACGATACTCTCGTTTGACACTCGCTTCGTGGTGCAGTGGGTAATAGTGACAGAAAAGAGTGTAATGGTGTTAGAGTAATGGTGTGGTAAAATTCTGTAGCCTATTTCGTGTTCTAATACAAAAGAAAAGTTTTCAAATGGAAACTTAAGTGGCCTTCAGTTGGTGGATTAAAAATGACTTATCGTAACTGAAATGAATGAAACACATGCAATGCGATATTGAATTCCCAGTATAAAAGACCAAACCAGCATTTAGTTATTTCTAGTTTCAATATTGCAAATACTTTACGATACTGTACAGAAATATAAGAGCACTTGCACTTTAATGTTATATCTGATAAACAGAGATTGAACAAAGCCCAATTAAGTTTAATGTAATATGTATGTAATATTTTGTTAAAATAATTACTTTTGCACTCCCACAGCGAGGCGAATTGGTAGAACTGATTTATTTATTCAGTTTGAGATTTGTGAAGGTTTTATAATTACTGATAAATGTCATGACATTATGGAATAAAAATTTGCCCATTTTCAACGGGCTCAGGGTTTAATTTACAATTATCATTTATAGGCACATGTATTCTAAATTTATTGGGGACCTTAGAAATAAGAAAAGTCCGAAAAAATCTTCTTTAAAGTATTTCAGACGTCGATGCTATTGTTTTGTGGTGAAGATGGAATGATTAGAGAAATATAATTTTATGCAATATGATGTCAAACAAACTGTTTTATTTGGTAGTATTTTTTAATTTCTTTAAACTCATTCCTAAATAGCTCTTAACGCATTTGTTTTGAGAAAGAGTAGAGTTTTGTAATAGCTAAAATAACTATATTTTGTACCAATTCTCGTTGAAGGCTAATCGAAAATGTTTAGCTTTAAAATCAATTCTCTACAAGACCCACACGGCAATTTCAATTTGGCCCACGTCAAAGTCCAATTTAGACATAATTGATAGTTATCTACATAAATTAGTTTTAACATGGATGTGGTACTATGTGACTTCCTAGTTACCCTTTATTTATTTGTAATTGTTATTTCTTTTTTTTATTATTATTCTTTATTGGCACTGGCATTTTATCAATCGTTTGCACAATTCATGTTTTTATTTTTAAACATTCAATAAACGATACGGTAAAAAGTTTCGCTGATAAGCGACTTACGACATACCGAAAGACGACATTCGATACGGTCTCCCGTGCACCGGCGAATCGACAGAGCAAATGCGAAATACATTCATAAAACTGGAAAGTACTCGAAATGGGGCTCGTCTGATAAGTTACACGTCACAGTGAGATAATATTTTACTTGCCAATTTCAGTGTCCCTTAACAGAAGACATTATGTAATTGGCCGGAAGTTATGCACAGGAAAAAATGTCAAGCTGCCCGTTCAATTAATGCTATTTACACGGGCATCGTTTCAAGATATAGACATAGTCATAAATGAGATGTACATACATGCTTAATATTTGGCATAAATATACATAAATTTATTTATCTAGAAAATTTGTCCACTTATATTCTGACATATAAAAATATGTGCTAAAAATAGATGATTTATATATGCATACATACAACTGTTGTTCTCTTGTTTTTATAGTTTAAGTTAAATTTCATTGCACACGCGCCAAAGTCGCGACTAAAACGCGCGCATCTCCGTGTGATCATTAGCGGGCCACTTAAGGCCGGTTTCACAATATAAACGTTGTACTTGTTGTTGTAGTTGTAAATGTAGCTGAAGTTGTTGATGTTGATTGCTTATGGACACTGTACACCTTTAGCTAGACAGCGGGAACACTTTCGCAGATAAATAAACAAACAGCAAAGCACTAAACTACAACAACAGCAACAACAACAACTAAAACAACAATTAGAGAGTGCTTGACAGCTGACAACTATATACATGCATATTTGCATATCGCAATTAAAATTAATTTTTAAAAAGCCATTTCGAATACAATTTCTAGCGTTTATCGTCATGCGCGCGAATAACCGCTCCAAATTATTTCATTTCATTTTTTACTTTTTGACGCGCGACAAAAACCGCTAGAAATCCACATATGTTTGCATGTGATGTGTGTGTTTGTTTATGTTTGCATAATTTATTGTGTGTAGAATCAATCTGGCAAACAGCTGAGCGCAAGGCCAAGATACTTAGTATAAAAGCAAATTGATCAGACAGTAGGGGAGGGTAGAGGAGACGGGGAGAGGAGACAGTGCGACTGCGATATACGTAGCGACTAAAAACGCTTTGTCAGCAACACACATACATACAAGCATAATTGTAGCGTCAACAGCAACTTCACAACTCAACTCAACTGCAGCTACAATAACAACAACGACAACAACAACAACCATTTGGCCTTGCCTCTGTTCCGCGCACAGTGGAACGCAGTTGCTAAGTGAAGCATTTAATTTGATTTCCTTTTAATAACGATAACAATTATTAAAAGCTGTTTTCTAACGAAAGCTGTTTTCTAACGAAAAAAATTAAATTTTATTTCATAGATACGAGCCCAACAAAAACTTTTTTTTTTATTTTATTCACATCTATTATGTATTGGTATGAACAACTTTTTGTTTCCTAAAATATCTATCCAAACACATAAATTGTATTCATTCTAACCAAATTTGGTGAATATCGGTAATGTCATAATTAAAATTTAAATAATTGCGAAACAATTATTTGATTGGAGAAAAACGCCAGGAAGCTAATGAAGAAATTGTTGGTTAAATATACAGTCGAACTTTCCTAACTGGAATCACCATTATCCAAGAAAAAATTTCGAGCTAGGGATTTGTTTTTAAACTTTTTTAAAGACACTACAATTTCATTCATTCATAAATACATTTCATATTTCAAACTTTTCTTGTTATTTTTAACAAAACAAATTCCAGTTTGTTCAAGACCAGTCGATATTCTGAAACATGGGTTTTTTCGTCCATTTGCTGTATCCAGAAAAAGTTCCCGGTTCAAATGACATAATAATTAATTTTCCATTTTTTAATATAATGGAAACTGTTTTCAATGAGATACTATATTTTTCAGTCACTTCATTTTTTTTGGCCCAGTTGCAAATTTTTAAGTAAATAAGTTTAAGTATTTCGTAAAGCGATAAACATTTTAATGCACTTGATGCTGCAATGGTAATAATCTAATCCAGCGGTGGACACGAAATCTGAATTCGGGAGCACTACAAGAAAACGTACACAACATTAACAACGAATAGGCAGAAATAAAGTTGGGAGCACCCGCCAGCTCCCGGAGCTTATGCGTGCCCACCGCTGATCTAATTGTTGATGCAATATTCTATCATATTGAATCACCGTATGATAATGTACATCAATATTATATATCCCAACGAGCTGGTAACAAAAGCATTAAATAGAAAGGAAAAAAATTAAAATTCAAATTGTATGACATTTGATCAATTTGGTTCGAGTTAGAGAAAATTCGAGTCAGGGGAGTTCGACTTTACATATGGGTAATTCTCCCATGTCGAATGCGACATTCGTACGCATTCAAAGTGAAATAAAACATATGCCAAAACATTATTTTGTTTTAACAAAAGGGGAAACTTATAGGTCTTGATTAGCACTATAATTGGTGCTAAAGTGGATTTTGGGAAATTGTTCGTTTTCAAGATAATTTAAAAAAACCAAGGCATTCGCACGCGACTCAGAAGTTGTTTTTTTGGAGACCAGTTCTAGCACTGATTTCAGCGAAACGTGAACGTATATTTTGATTCAATTTACTTTATAATGTAATGCATTTATTTATCTAAAAAATGCTTTTTGTTTGATTTAAAAATATTAAGTAGTTTTTTTTTAAATTAAATTTAAGTCACTGTCGCACGCGACATCTCGCATGCGACATTTTGTTCCACAATATATTTCTATTGTTTCTGTCTCTCTTTTGTCAAATTATATATCGAAATCAGCTCAAAAAAGTTTTTTAAATTAAACTTTCAATATATTTCTATGTACTAAAATGGTTTATGTTAGAATCTTACTATCATACCTAGTGTAATCAATGGAATACAAACGGTCCATTTTGAAAATCAATTTTTAAGAAAATGGGCAAAAATATAGAAAAAGTGAATTTATTCCAATGTAGAATCTAAATGTTTGTCCTATTGAATTTCATCTAGCGTATATTGCCTAAATAAATAACTGGAATACAGTTTTGGAAGGAAATTTCACAAGATGTGAGTTTTTGATCAATTTTACGTTTTTGGCCTCTGTTGACATTTCTGTGGAAATGCCCATATATGTAATATAATTAAGTAACGTATTTCAATTATACTGACAACTGAATAAAAGATTACGCACAAGTTAACGGATGATTTTTAAAATACGAGTACAATGTGAATGCACTCACACAACTAGTATCAGCTGTTGGATTTGAGTTTGAATCTAATCAAGGCAAAGTTCACTTTCAGGTAAAGCTATTTAATCGTAACTAGCTTAACAGCAAATAGTTTATTGTTGTTTTGTGAATCAGACGAAGAAAATACAAAATATATAATCAAAACAAAAAATAAAAAACTTAATTCATTCGAGAACTTTGAACGCTAAACGACTTTCAAAGGAACATGCAAGGTAATGTAATTATACTAGAATAAAAATATTTAAAAAATATAATCAGAAAGAATGTAATTTAAATACTTCAGTGAAAAGAAAGACAATGCGAATCAATTAAATTGTCCAGTAAAGAATTTGCCCCACTGTAAAACAGCTGGTCATTCAACGAGTTTTATTTGTTTTTTTTTTCTATTATAATTTTTTTTTTTTTTGGTTATTTGTTTACTTGGCGTTTTCGTTCACGCTTCATGCAACATCGTAGGGTCAAGGGCAGCTGGTTGATGAAGAGACCAAACGAAAGGTAAAAGAGAGTTGGCACAGCTATTGCGGCTATCATAAGGTGGCAGGTGGCAAGACAGGTCAGGGCAGGGGAGTGACCAAAGGTTAACCGTTTATATCAACGACTTGGCCAATAAACATGTTCTGGAACAAAGTCTACGAGCGTTTTATCACGGGTTTTATCAAAAGAAACACAGTTGTAAAAACTAATTAGTACCGGCAAGCACAACTACATACATACATACATACATACATACATATATGTATGTACGTTAGTAGGTAAAAGACATATAACAACAACAACTTGTAGTGATAAACCTACAGCTATTGTCGCCTGTTGCTCAGCGAGCTTTGAATTCAGTTCTGAGTGTTGCTGATAACGCTACTTGCCTGATTAATTACCCAAAGACATGTGTTCACCTGCTTACTGATAAGCACGCCAATAAGTGTGCCAGTGTATGTGTGCGAGTGAGAGTGTGTCTGAGTCGTATTGGAATACCTCGCTACTTGTGGACCGGTAATTGATTGAGATCAAATTCCAATTGGAGAACCTTCAATGGGGGTTGTTTACATTAACAATGAAAGTGCGAAGCGAATTTGATCGGAGACGAATTTGAAATTCGAAACGATGCAAAATGTTAAACAAATCAACGAGAAATCTCCATTAATGACCGAAAATAATTGTAATGTCTATTTAACTGCAATACACAATTGTTTATTTATGCAGATAAATATATGTACATACACATAGATGTGTGCGTAAAAAAGAGCAATTCTAAAATTTAATATCTTTTTAAATACTTTCATTATGACTAATAACATAACAGTCAGTCGAAAAATTGATTTTTCTTTTGATAAATAAACTATATAGACTAGCTGTATATGCAAATTTTTAAATCGAGTCAAAGTCACGCAGTGGAAATTTCATTTATGTACGTGTCACGTTGTTATCTCTAATTTACCTCCCTGCTAACCCTAACGTAATTGCAAGTAAGCGTATTTAATTGAATACAATTTTTTAAAGGGTTGTATTTTTTGTACAATTTTGTTTGTTTGTTTTTTTTTTGCACATAGTGGTATCTGTACTAGTATGTGCGAGTGTATGTTAAGTTAAAGTACTCACTGTCGCAACGAGGCCGTTATTTGATTCATGCGATAGCGTTGATGCTTGATCTCGTTGAAGCATTTTTGTTGATGACTGTACAGCTGTTCCAGCAGCTCAATATAGCGTCTGTTGCACGTCTGCAAAGATGTTAGAGAGGGAAGGTGCGTTCAATGAGAGGTATATAAATATTAGCAGCTGTTCGAGCTTGGAAAGAAGAAAAGAGCAACAACAACAACAAACGCCAAACTCACCTCAAGTTCTGTGTACTCGCGATTGAGTTCATTCCATTCATTTTGCAGCGCTTCGATGTCCATTTTATGCTTGATATTAATATAATATTAATGCTCTGGATGTTGTTTGTTGTCTGTTGGTGTTGTTAGATTTACTCCACACGTTGTCTGCTGTATGCAACAGCTGTTTGTGAGGTTAGGGTACGTGAGAGGGGAGGTCAAACAGTTGCCGGCTATTGTTGGGGTTGCCGCCTGCGCTTTCTGCCAAGTATTTTGTGGAAAAATCAATTGGACGCAGACAGAACACAGACATATGCATGCAAGCACATATGTAGGTATGTATCTCGCTTTATTTTGAGCACAGCCACAACGGAATGTGTGTTATTGAACATATATTGACAGCTCCCACTATGATTGTAGCGACACTTTCGACTTGAGCATTTGCAATTGGAAATTATGCCGCTGCGAATCAATGCCGCTGCCTTTTCTATTTCTTCGTCGTCTTCCTCGTCTGTGTTGTGTTGTAGTTGTTGGCGTTGTTTTTGTTTAAAAATAAAAATTTGAGCGAAGCGGCGACGATTATGCCGTACGCTAACTGAAACTGAACTGAACCGAGCACACACTGTATACAGCCAGGCGATTGCCAATTGCCCGCGCGTTCAATGTGATGACGGCGACGGTGACAGCGACGGCGACGGTGACGGTGTGCAGGGCAACAACTACACTGCTTGAGGAGACGTCGAAGATTAGATTAAAGTTAAACACAACACACAACACAACAAACACAGCACGACAGCCAGTCAGCAAACAATATCTTGCGGGAATTTACTTGTACCAGCAACAACACAATGCGGGGGAATAAGAAGCAGCAACAGCAGCAGTCGAAACTCCGGTCGCTTGTTGCGTCGTCAACGCCACGCGACTAATATAGTTGTGCCGCTCTATTCAATGCATTCGCTGTATCTTAGTAATGTTATCTTGCTCACACTCATGCCTTGTATGCCTCTTGGAGTGATTTCGAATGGTGAGTTTGTCAACAATGGTGAGCTTGTTGCGCGCAAAATTCAAATTCAAATGTTGTAATGACTGTGTTTGTGGTTTTTTATTTTTGAATAAAAATATTTGTTTTGTTGTGTTTAGAAAGCATGTTTAATTTAAAATGCCAAGCCTACTAACATTAAATGTACATTTTCAGCAGTTTTGTGTTCTATGGGCTAAACAATTAAACATGAGTAATTAATAAAAAAAAAAACAAAAAAATATTGTATGCGTATTGTTTACATGAATGTGTATATGTATACATGTACATGTATAAACATAAACGAATCGGAACACTGCTGTGAAGTTATTCCTTGCGCCTGGCACGCAATCGAAGTGCCAAATAAGCAAATCCCCGAAAGCTTATAATGAGCAGGACCAATCCAATATAATCCAGAGGAAGATCTGCAACAGAAAAGTTAAGCGTTTCCAGGATAACTTTGCCGGAGCTGGGACATGTCGTATTGGAGGAGGTGCAGGTGATCTCTCCAGGCTGCACATCGGCCCACTGATTAATTAGAAGACCTTCGTTGGCGTATCGAAACCAGGACAGATATGATAGCCATTTCAGATAAATGGGCACTGATCCCGAGTTCAGGAAAAAGCCACCGAAGAGCAAGAATGGAATGATGACCGGCGGACCTATCGAGAGTGCCATGGAAGTGGAGGAGCTGGCGCACGATATCAAATAGCCAAACGAGGTGGACACATTGGCGACCAGAGTCACCAATGCCAGGCAGTTGAAGAAGTGCAGGGCTCCTGCTCGCAGTCCAATCATCGGATAGGCAATTGCCGTAAACACAAAGGGCACGGTCAGAAAAAGTGGCAGCTCCGCTATAGTCTTGCCCAGAAAGTACGTGTCACAGCGATACAGTCGACTTCGTGCCTCCCTCATAAACACAGGCAGCTCCGAGGTAAAAACCTGCAAGAAAAAAAAATCGTTGACAATCGGATATGGGAACCAAGTCAAAATGCGACTCACGTTGATGGTGGCAAACACATTTTGGAAGGTCATGTTGGTCAGGAAGAGAAATATGGCGCCATTGATGTTCATCACGCCCACCTGGGTAAGCTGCTGGCCCAGGAAGATGAGTCCAATCAGCACAGCTACCATCTAAAGTGGAAGATTCAATAAGGATGATGAAATAACCGAATCAAAAAATATTTGACTTACATAATTCATTTCTAAAATAATATCAGGGATTGCAAAAAAAAAAAAAACTATGAGCTTTAAAATATCTTTTGTTTTCAATTGTTATTATAAAAATTAAAACTTTCAACTTAGATGATATATCAAAAAATTCAATTTCGCAAAATTATAACTATTATCATTTAAAAATTGTGAATTTTCCTTGATTTGCGACCTTTCTATTAAACAGAATTTGAGTATTTAGCTGGTTCGATATTGAAACAACTACAGTCGAACTTCCCTAACTCGAATCACCATTATCCAAAGAAAAGGTTCGAGTTACAGAGAAATTCGAGTTATAGAAGTTCGAGTTATGGAAGTTCAACTGTAATTTGATCAATTTCGAAATTTAAAAAAAAACCTCGAGTCACCTGATTACTCAAAAACTAAAAATTTAATTGTAATATCAAACTTTTGTAATTTATTGATAGAAAATTAACAGATAAATTTAAGTTGTATGATAAAAGTCATTAGATAATTCGATTTAGAGATAGCCACTTGCCTCCTTTTCAATTCCCGAATTAAGCCTTTCAGCCCTTTCAAAAAAATAAGTGGTCAAGATCAAGTTCTCTAAAATGTTAGGAATTTTTGGTTTTCGTCGCATTTGTTTTTTTTCTTTTGACAAAAATTCGAACAATTTAAAATCTTTACTTAAAATTATATACTAATTATAGAAGTTATTTTTGGCTAGACTATGATTTTAAAATGTTTGTATTTTCGACTGATCGTTCCTACAAAAGTTTTATGGTAAAATTGTTTCTTTCATAACTTATTTCGATCGCAATGAAATTTATTGGGTAGATCGGAATTACATCCCATGTGATTGCCGACTAAGTTTATAAACATTTCAAAGTTTTCTTCTGCTGGCTACATAATAATACTCATAGATCATACCGTGGTTTGAATCAGTCGCACTTTGACCAGCAGCGGCTCCTTCAGCACAGATAGCCAGGAACGCCAGAGCACGGCCCGGAACTGCATTAGCCAAGTAGCCTTGTAGGTATAGCCGTTTTCGGGCTGCTCCAGTGGCTTTGTCTGCGCCTTGGTGGCCAGCAGTTGCTCCATATCCCGGGCCACTTTGCTGATGGCAAAGTTGTCGCAAATCTTGGCAATGCGCTCGCGGGATTCGACCTCACGACCTGGCACGATGGCCAGCACCTGGACGTAGAAGTCCGCTGGATTGTAGTTGGTTGGACACTGGGCACCGACACTAATGAAAAAGAGAAGCGGAGATGGATATTAATTCAGTACATGTAAATGTGTCCGCTTTTTCAACGCACTAGGAGAAGAAGTCCACAGCTTCGCTGGGCGTGCCCAGAAATGCGACACGCCCCTCGGCGATCAGGAGGATCTTGTCGAACAGCTCAAACAACTCCGACGAGGGCTGATGTATGGTCAGTATGACGGTCTTGCCCTTCTGCGATAGCTTCTTCAGCACCTGGACAACACTGTGCGCGGTAAAGGAGTCCAGGCCCGAGGTGGGCTCGTCGCAGATCAGGAGCGGAGGATCGGTGAGTGCCTCCGAGGCGAAGGCCAATCTCTTACGCTCTCCGCCCGACAATCCCTTCACGCGTCCCGGCACCCCGATAATCGTGTGCTGGCATTTGCTCAGCGACAGCTCCTGGATCACATGATCGACACGGGCCACACGCTGCTTATAGGTCAAATGTCGTGGCATCCGCACCATGGCCTGGAAGATGAGATGCTCCCGTGCCGTCAGCGAGCCAATGAATAGATCGTCCTGTTGCACATAGGCACAGCGCGCCTGCATCTCCTTGGCATCCACCGGCTGGCCATTGAGCAGCCGCATGCTTGAGGGCGACACCTGCACTCCCTGCGGCGACCTGAAGGCCAGGGCGTTCAATAGAGTCGTCTTGCCCGCTCCCGAGCTGCCCATCACGGCCAGCAATTCTCCGGGATAAGCCACGCCGCAAACTGGGGAAGAAAGAGAAGTGAGAGCGCTATAGTCGAGTGTGCTCGACCGTGAGAGACCCGATTCCCAGATCCGTGAGAGGTTGCTAATACAATTTCAACACCTCCAAAAAAGAATAAATTGAAATTGATTCGGCTTCTCACCACACCAACTCATCTTTTGTGGTGCATTGGGTCAAACTGTATTACCGTGAAAGAGTTTAAAAATTTCATAAATGCTAAAAAACTTAAAATGTTTCGATTTTGCAAAATTAAAAAATATTTAAAAATGTTCATAAATGCTAAAAAATTTAAAATGTTTCGATTTTGCAAAATTAAAATAAATTGAAAATGTAAAATTTTTAGAATATGGTACAAATTTTTCCATAAATTTTTCAAATCTCTTTACGTTTTTAAAAATTGTTAACTTATTTTTAAATTTTTAACAGATTATTAACAGTTTTTCAAAAACTTGAAAGTACAAAATTTCCGAAATTTTCACTTCCAAAAATGAGTTAAAATGCTTATTAAATAAAGATTTCATTCAAATTATTTAATGCCAAAAACAAAATTTTAAATACTTTTTATTTTTAATTATAAGCGTTACAAAGCCGCTGTACAAAAAGTGTGTGTAACCGATAACCGAAAAAAGGAACATATAACCGATACAGTAACTGTAACCGATATTCGTTTCGGTTTGAAGCCCTGATACAAACAAATATTGACTGATGCAAGATGAAGGTGGAGGTGGAGGACGGGCGACCTTACCATTCTTGAGGAGATGCTTGCGGGGCGCAGGAATATGACGCTCGTTGCAGAAGAGTCCGCGTGTGCGATTGACGAGCTGGCGCCAGTTGGAGCCCGGCTGATGCACTGCACCGAATATGTCCACGTTGTGCCAGGCATAGGTGAGTGTCTCCGGCAGCTCTCGGAGCGAGTCCGAGCTGCTCAACGTTCCGTAGTTCTTGCTCTGGCCAAAGCCTTGGCTAATGCAGCTCTGCGATGTTGGCGCCGATGCTCCCGCCGTTGTGCTCTCGCCCTGCTGTAAGATTCGAGGGGGGTTAGCAAATTAGTGAGAAGATGACTAGATCGTCGTAGGCGACACCAGTGCCCAAAAAGGTTTCGAAACTTTTCAATTTGACGCGAATTGCCATCACTCCCCGGACCATAAAAAAGGGCGACGACGCGTAAATCTTTTCGGCGTGCTAATCCCAGCGCCTTCGCAAACGGGTCCCATTTTGACTAGGTGGCTGAAGGGCGGAGGCAAGGGAAGGAAACGGACGTCTGCTTAAGTTTCATAAAAATGCCCAAATGCCCAAGTTGAAAGAGCCCGGCCGAAAGACTCGACTCGACTCGACCATTTAAAATGTGCAAATTAGGGTGGCCATAAGCCGCATACGGTGTCGACTCCAACTTGGGGCAATGGGGCAAGCAGCAGGCGGCCATGTTGCCACTTCTTAAGACAATTGCCCCGGCGCGGCGTAAATGTAAATCGTTGAGATTCGTTCGGATTTGGGTTCAAATTTGGGTTTTTCTCATTTCAGAGTTTCAGTTTCAGCTCAGTTTGAGTCTGAGCTCGGGTCCATCAGCTATATTCCGAGTATGGTCCCCATTTGAAGGTGAAGGTGACTCGCAACTGAATGTTTTCCTGTCTTCAAATGTTCCTTTCGAGTGCAGTGAATCACTTTGAATGGCCAAATGAGTGGGAGTATAAGTGTGAGTGCCTTAGTGTCAAGTGATTGAGCAATTGCGCATGTTGTAATTTACTTAACACGCACTTGCAGTGTTGACTATGGCACAAATGTCCTTTTCACTGACCCGGTTAACAAGTTTAAAGGCCTAGAATCATCATTCTCAGTAATTAAAATTAACCAAAAATAAGTCTGGGACGTTTTTGCGAAGCATCACCAGGGAGTGTTTGTTTTGAAATATATATAAATATAGAATATATTATATATTCATAATAGAGCAAAAGGCGAGCTATCTTCCTAATCATAAATTTTTGCAGAACTAAATTATAATTCCATTAGGGAAGAGAACAGACATATATTTAAAATTGTAAATTGTAAATAGAATTGTTGAAAATCCAGGCCCGAAATAAGAACACAGTTGTTAATTAGTTTTACGTTATGTTTTATATTTGTTTTAAGCACGGCACAGCACATCGATCTACACAGTTCAAGAATCGCAACAAGATTGATTGAGACTTAGCAACATTCAATGCGTGCTAGTCAAATGCGTCGTGCAACATTATGTTTCTAGACTGTCGTCGCGACAGTCAATATGACGATCGATGTTGCTTTTGCATAGGAAATGAATTTCACAATGTTGCAAACTATTAAGTATTGGTGCAACATGCGTGTTGCAGAACTTAGTGATGAAATTCAATATTTAACACACCTCCTCAAAAGAAACATCGATAAATAAAAAATTATAATTCATTAATTCAATTTTACATGAATTCTTAACTTGATGTGCTGTACCTTTCTGGGGAGCAATTACAATACCATGGTCCAACATTCGTTGCGACGGATTGGGGAAACCCAGACAAAACCCAACCAGACCATTACTTAATAGTAATATTATTATTCAAATAATATAAAGATTTCAGTTTGAAATTAAAGAAAAATTAAACATTCAATTACAAAAATAAGATAACAAAAATTTAACATTCAATATGAATTTAAGAATCAAAACAAATGTAATAGGTTCCATACAAAAGGAACAATTAAAGAAAAATTAAATATTCAAATGTTTTTCCAAATGTAGCTATAAATTCATAGAGCCTTTTGTTAAACTTCGGTCAGACACATCTGATTACGCAGACTCAGGAATCTCACTGCTGGTAGAGGCTTCGTCATCATATCGGCCAGCTGATCATCTGTAGAAATAAACTCAACAATAATTAGTTTATTTGCAATTTGTTCCCGTGAGAAATGATATTTAATATCAATATGTTTGGTTCGCTTGTGACATGTTGGGTTATTTGCTATGCTAATGCAACCTTGGTTGTCTTCATAGATTTTAATTGGCTTGTTTATTTTAAATTTTATTCCTTGCATTAATGACTTAAGCCATAAAGCTTCCCTGACTGCTTCAAATAAAGCCATGTATTCAGCTTCTGTTGAAGAAGCCGCTACTGAATTCTGTTTCCTACAATTCCAGCAAATCAGATTTAAGTCAAACATTTTAAATATGTACCCAGTAGTACTTCTCCTGTCACTTTCACTACCTGCCCAATCCGAGTCAGCATATCCAACAATAACATTCTCAAAGTTTGAACTCTTAACATACGTTAACTTCAAATCAATCGTACCCTTCAGGTACCTTAGAACTCTTTTCAGGCATTGCCATAGTTCTTTGTTATTTCTGCTGGTATATCTGCTCAAAATGCTCACTGATGTACACAAATCAGGGCGCGTACATAACATTATGTACATTAGGCAACCAATCAAGTTTCGACAAGGAGCATCGCATTCCTCCTCTGAGTTCAATGCTTCATAATTAAGTTTATTTGCGAGTGGGGTACTAACTGGCTTAGACTCATGCATATTAAATCTTTCTAAAACGGTTTTAATATAAGTTGACTGACTAAGACTTAACCTATTTCCATTTCTATCTATTTTAATTCCAATAAAAAATTTTATTTCCATTAAGTCAGTCATCCTAAATTTGCTCATTAAATATGATTTAAAATTAGACATAGTTTCAAGGTTTTCCGTTGCTATAATTATATCGTCTACATATAAAAGTACATAAATATTTTTCAAAATATCTCCATTATCAATTATGTATATACAACTGTCGACTTCAGAGCTTACAAATCCTATTTCTTTCAGTGCTCTTTCAAAAACCTGAAACCAGCATCTAGCTGCTTGCTTTAATCCATAAAGAGCTTTATTTAGTTTACAAACTTTATCATTTCCATATGATAAACCTTGAGGAACAAGCATATAAATTTCCTCCTTCAATTCTCCATTTAAAAATGCGGTTTTAACATCCATGTGGTGAACTTGTAAATTAAATTGATTTGACAAAGATAGTATAAGTCGCAAGCTAGATATTCGAGCTACTGGAGCAAATGTTTCCTCATAATCAAGCATGTATTCCTGTGTAAAACCACGTGCTACAAGTCTTGCCTTATATTTGGTTGGACTTCCAAATTCATCGTGCTTTATCGAGAAAACCCACTTACTATCGACTAAGTTCTTATTTTCTGGTCTATCTACTATAGTCCATGTTTCATTTTGATAATGAGACTCCAGCTCTTCTCTTATAGCTTTCTGCCAGCTTGATTTATCAGCTCTATTCATTATTTCATCAAATGACTTGGGAACATTGTTGGGAAAATTCTGCGCATTCATTAAACAACTGTTTAAAAGTTTGTAAGACGTCACTGGTTTATTCATTAACCTTTCACTTCGTCTAACATCACATTGCTTACCACTGGATTCCACACCAACACATGGTGTTTCAAGAGAATTTCTAGACCGATCATCTGATACACATATATCAGCATTTTCCTCCGTACTCTCATTACGGATGCCCTTCTGGCCTTTATGCTCCTTATTAGGGACAGCAATGAGGTCCACATTCAGCAAATCTGAATTTTCACAATCCTTACTCTCATTAAGGATATCATCACGACCTTTATGCTCCTTATCTTCATTAAGGACGTCAATGAGGTCTCCATTCAGCAAATCTGAATTTTCACAGTCCTTACTCTCATTAAGGACATCATCACGACCTTTATGATCCCCACTATCATTGGGGTTATCAATGAGGTCAAGGGCTTCATGTTCCTTACTCTCATTAAGGAATCCAGAATCTGCAACAGAATCTGCAACGGCTCTAGAATTCATTGTAGCTTCATCTACAATAACATCTCTTGCAACCACAAACTTTCTTGCGCTCAAATCCCAAAGCCGAAAACCATTTGGCTCGTATCCAACAAGTATGGCTTTAGATGATTTCTCATCGAACTTTCTTTTCCTCACCTTTTGATGAACATACACAATTGAACCAAACACCTTTAAATATTTTAAATTTGGTTTCTTGTTGTGCCACATTTCATAAGGAGTTTTATTGTGGCCCTTTAGTGCACTACTTGGTATTCTATTAACCAAATAAGTTGCTGTCAAAATAGCTTCACCCCAGAACATTTTATTCAATTGTGCGCCATTTACCATGGTACGAGCCTTTTCAGTTAATGTTCTTATCATGCGCTCAGAAACGCCATTTTGTTGAGGGGTATGTGGTACTGTCAAATGGTAGCTTATTCCATTATCTATACAAAATTGTCGCATCTCGTTGGATAAATACTCCCTTCCATTATCTATATATAGATTGGCAACTTTCAAATTGAAATGAGCCTCGCTTTTTGCTATAAAGTCTTTAAACATTGCAAAAACATCGGACTTATAGGCCAAAAGATATGTAACGCAATAGTGTGTATATTGATCAATAAATACAACGTAATAACTTTTGCCATCTACAGTAGAAGGAGTTATCGGACCACACACATAGGAATGGATAATAAACAAAGGTCTTTTAATATATTCCTTATTTTTAGATTTTTCAAATGGAAGTATACATTGCTTCCCATTAACACATGCTTCACATATTTCATCATTAATTTCCACATTTTTCAAAAGATGACTGTCTTCAAACATATTATTTCTTTTGATTTCTAAAAATTTTCCTTTACTTAAATGCCCCAACCTTTCATGCCACAAGCGATACTCTTTATTATTTTTATTACCTTTACTCATTACATATGCTCTATAGCATAGATTAAAGTTAATAATGGGAACGTTATACTCACAAACACCTTCCAGAATAACTTGCCCATCTTTTGTGGCCTTCACACCTCCTGGATGAAACTCGATCGTTACTCCAGAATCTTGCATTCGCTTCACAGAAAGCAAGTTATGCGGGATTTCTTCACAGAACAAAACATCCTCCAGGGTGACATCGACTTGGCAATTGCTGCGTAGCCTTTTGATGTGGCATATACATATTCACCACACTTTGCCACTGCAATTCCAATAGGTGATTCCACATCAATGTGATCAGCATACAGACTCTTGTCGTTTATGATGTGGTCTGACGCTCCTGAGTCCAAAATAAACGACACACCGCCACTTACGGCAGAATGAGTTATCGATCGTCTAATCATGAAAGCGACTCCTCGATGTGGTACAACCGATAGTGCTTGTGCCTGCTTTTCGTTTTCTTTATCATTACTTGAGCTAAACTTTTTAAATTTAAAACAATCTTTCTGAAAGTGCCCCTTTTTTCCACAGAAAAAGCAGTTCATATTTGACTTTGATTTTAATTTATTTGACCGAAATGTTTTACGGTTTTTATTTGAACTTTTATTTTGTTTATTTTTAGAAAAACCTTTACCACTTATGGCCTGTAATACTTTGGTGCTTGTGTCTTTTGTGTCATTTCTTAATTTAATCTCATGGTCAAGCAACCGATTTTTCACAAAAGACAAAGTTATGTTTTCCTCGGACAAAGTTTCAATAGCTGTGATGACTCCATCATAGCAAGGTGACAATGTCAACAATAAATGACTCACTTTATCCACCTCCTCAACCGTTGCACCCGATGAAATTAATTCGGTGACTAAATCGTCAAAAATATTAAAATGGTTGATCAGAGGTGTGCCACTTTTTAACTTTAAAGATAATAACTGCTTTCGGACAGACAATTGTGACGCTAGACTTTTACGCTCATAAATAGCGTCGAGATCCGAAAATATTTTCTTCGCAGAATTTTCATTTGTCGCAAAACCTAAAAATGAATCACTCAGGTATTCTATTATTATTGCTTTTGCCTTACTATCCTTTCTTAAAAATCTTTCACTTTCCTCTTCAGGAGCATCACTATCCACGACACTGAGCAAACCCTGTTCCAATAACAAAGAACGTATTCTAAATTTCCAAATAGAATATTTTTCGCCATCGAATGGCCTAATATTGCGCTTCACTTTTTCCATGCTTTTTCTTTTCCAAGAACTGCGGCGCCACTGATCTAGACATGTACAAATGCACACACAAAAACTGCACGTCGCCTCTCACACATACAGCATGCACACAAATGTATGTATGCACAACCACTGAATTATATTCGCATATTCAATTTCTTAAAAAAACAACGAAAAAATTAACTTTTAATTTCTTTTACATATTCGTGCCTGGGCCCATAACCTGTTGAAAATCCAGGCCCGAAATAAGAACACAGTTGTTAATTAGTTTTACGTTATGTTTTATATTTGTTTTAAGCACGGCACAGCACATCGATCTACACAGTTCAAGAATCGCAACAAGATTGATTGAGACTTAGCAACATTCAATGCGTGCTAGTCAAATGCGTCGTGCAACATTATGTTTCTAGACTGTCGTCGCGACAGTCAATATGACGATCGATGTTGCTTTTGCATAGGAAATGAATTTCACAATGTTGCAAACTATTAAGTATTGGTGCAACATGCGTGTTGCAGAACTTAGTGATGAAATTCAATATTTAACAAGAATAATCTTTGAATTTTGGTAAAAAGTCCTATCAATTAAAAAGAAAAGTTCTCAAATTAAAGGTATCACTAATTACTTGATAAATTGGGCAAACCAATCACATAATCAAAATTTAGATTGCTCAAATAATACCTAGTTATAATAAGTAAAAGTATTCGCTCTTTTTGGACGGGCAGTTACCTAGCGCCATCTGCCGGCGAGTTATGCCCGCGGCTGGTCAAAAGCGTCAAGAGCTCGTTGAAAATGTATTTTCTTATAAGTTATTCAAAAATAGCCGACAAAGTAAAAAGTACGAAAAATTAAATAAATATGAAATGTACGGGACAAAGAGGGTGGCAGACAACCAGATAATACAACAACACACACTTAAGAAGCTCCAAAGAAGATGAAAACAACAACAACAACAACAACAACAACAACAATGAGAGCATAACACAAGCAAATAAATACAGGAAAACTTTTTAATAACATTTTTCGGCCTCATTTGTTGTGAAAACAATTTTACTTGGGCTGTGCAGCGTACCACGCCGCCGCATGACACCGCGCCTCACCGCGCCACACAATGGCAACGGGCCCAATTCCCTCATGCCACCCAATGTTGCTTCCACATGTAACGGATATTAAATTTTTCGCGTTTACCTCAACGTAGCCCTCTTCAATTTTTTAAGCCAAATTGAAATGCAGCGGACAAAAAGAAACATAAGAAAAAGATATAGAGAAAGAGAGAGAGTGAGAGTGAAAGTAAAAGAGAGAGAGATATAAATCGTTGAAGAGGACTTGAAATACGGCGTATTTTTAACAACCGAACGCGACAATTTCAGCATTGAATTCCACAATTCTTCATACTGAAATTCGTACAATTACTTAATTTTCATAATTTTCTCCATTTTCTGTTTTCTCAACAGCAACAACAAGCAGAGCTTATATTTTATTTTTATGATTATTTATAAGCATTAATGATTATGATTAGGGCTGTGCCGTGAGGTAAAACGCAAAATGCTTTCAATATTGTGGCCATCAGCTCGCTGTGGTGCCAATTAGCCCGTCCTTTCTCCTCCCACATTCAGGTTTCACCGCCACAGGCCACGGAGATCCCACAAGCAGCTCTCAAGTAACCAAAACGGGAGCAGGAGGAAACGGGGAAAGCGGATCGGGGAAGTGGCGACATTAACCGCAATGGACGACGGGGGGGGGGGGGGGCGCTCAGCTTTGGTTTCACTCTCTGGAAGCCCTATGCGTGGGTCAAACTTCCAGTGGTTGCCACCAAATCTTCAAGTCAATTTTGACCCGGATAACAGCATCAATTGAAAATAAGTTGTGGCTTATAAGTTTACGCCTCATTTTTATTCTAAGATGCTACTATAAATACCTAAATATTATTTTATAGAAAAAAAAAAAAAATTAAGAGAAAAACAAAAAAATTTGGTCTTCAATCTGTATTGTATTCTTCATTATTAATAAGAAGTTTTTGGCTCTTAACGCATTTTTAAGCATTTACATTTAATTTTAATTTTTCAATTTTTATAATACAAATTGAAGAATAACAAAAATTAAAAAAAACCCTTATTTTCAATTTTTGTTTTAAAAACTGCAAATAAGAGTTATTGTATAAGTTTTAAACATAAATTAAAAAATAACTTTTATTTAAAAATAATTTAAAAAATAAAAATTGAAAATAAAAAATGAATCCTGTTCTTGGATAGTCTTTTCAAATTTTATTTTTTTTTTCAATGTTCCTGTAATTTTTTTTAAGTGTTGTTTTATACTCACAGATACAATAACTGAAAAGTAGATTAATCTTAAAATCTTTTAAATACCCAAATTTAAATTCCAGCCCGGAGTCAAGTAAAATAAATATGGAGGCTTAATGACAGCACTATAAGGTGGCAAGTTTTGGACGATGACGAGATGAAAGACGATATGTATGTATGTACAGTTACAGATACGGATACGTTGGGCAGTCAAATAATGACCTAGATAAGAGAAGAGTATACAGGCAATATCAATAAAACAAAAGCAATGCGAGCAGAAAGAAGCCAAGACAATGACATAAACTAAACAAGCACAAAACATGCGTTAAGCACTTGCCAGATACTTGAGTAACAACACACACAGATACAGATACAGATACAGATACAAATACAGGTATGGCTGCAGATACAGATACAAACACAGATATAGACACATAGTTAGAAACGACAGGTACACTCGCACATCTATAAAGATTTGTTATGCGACACTGCGCAGCAACATAGTTATATAAGTTGTCGACTGCACTTGTCTTGTGTCTGCCACTTTCCCTCTGAGATGAACCCCCCTTTGCCATCATCAATTGCTGTTGCGCTTAACCAAAAGCTGAATTCACTCGATGTTGGGTTAAAGCCATAGATACCATTAACTGTTGGCCAAAACCAAAGCAATGCGTACACCGAGACTTGACAGGGTCATAAACCAAGTTGTAAAACGGATGAGAACTGTAAGAAAGCATGTGATAAGGTAATCTTTATATATGCAGATACTCATAGTACAGTTGAAATTCTGTTGAGTGAACTTTTCTACAAAACAAAACTGTCCTTATGTATTGCCATCGTGTACACAACTGGTTTATTTATTTTGGAATATATAGAAGTCAAATAATTCTTCGCGAAGTTTCTATAAACTGCATTGCATATCTTCCATTATCTCAGTCGAATTCTCTAAAGTTAGATAACACTAGAAATTTTTTTTGAATTTTCGAGGTTACTCTAACACTTTTGAGTATATTTAAATTTCTACTTATCCGATTTGACAGAGCAAGCACTTAAATTAAAGGTAAGCTAATTCCTTTCAACTTTTCTCTGTACAGTATTAAGATCAGTTCAGCAGATCAGGATAAGTAGAAATGGAAAAATACTTAAAAGTGTTAGACTAACCTCGAAAACTCAAAAAAATTTCAATATTTCGAAAATGTTTCCATAAAAAAGTTTTGAATGCCATTTCGTGTTTAGCGGGTCAAAGTCCATAAGAAACAATATTTTGGCTCTAAACTAGTGTAATTAATAATTAATAATAATTAAAAAAATGTTTTCTTACTAAAATACTAAAGCACGTGTCTAATTGTTATTGTCCCATTGGATTTACGAAAACTGTTTTAATCTAATCAAATTAATTATAATAAAAGTTTCATCAAACAGTGTTTAGTAATATTTCCTTCTTTGGTTAACATTTCCAAAAATTTGTTCTTTTACTCATAATAAGAATAATTCTGAGAAAATAAGTTTCACACAAAAGTTTCTATTTATTGTCTTTAGTTTCGAGATTTCCAAAATTAAACTAGATGAATTCTACATTCAGTATTGTTTTAAAAAAATGCTGTCATAAATAAAAGTTACATGGCTTTGACATACTGAATTATAAGTGAAGCATAATATGATCATACTTAATAATGTCATCTTACATACAGTGGGTGCTATTAGTACGCCGCTTCGTGAAGAAACAAAACCCTACACTGTTCATGAATGTATGCTACTATATGATCGAAAACAGATCATCGTTCTATAGTTGTAACGTTGGTTTGACTCCAATTACTTTGTGTTGCAACATTTGTTTCATATAATGCGTTCCTCTGTCCATGTATGTGTATGTGTTTCTCAATGTCTCTGTGTATGTGTGTGTTTGTAGTCATTTTGATAGTCAACACTACACCATAGGTCAAATAGACCCTTTTTTGATATAAATTAATAGCTCGAAGGCTTATCAAGTTTGCCGTGTAAAGTTTTTTTGGATACCATTCTAGATCGAAATTGGAAATAGTTTTTAAAAAATGCGTGTGGCACTGCCCATCAACACCCCGAAAAAATATATATAATAGTTTTTCTTAAATTTTTTTTTTTATAAATATATTTAAAAAGCATGTTTGTTTATACTTTCTAAGTATATTTCAAATTTCATGTTTTTTATGTCATAGACTGTAATTAAAAAAGATATGATTTATTGTTGTCTGTGTGTAGCAATATTAAAAACATCGATATATTATTTAAAATAAGGTACAACAGTTTGCTTCAAGCAGACCGACTTTTTTAGAGATAGGTTATGTGCTAAAGAGTTAAATATTGAGAGAAGTGGGCAAAATGGGGAAAAAACTTAACTGATATAAGTTAACAAGGAATTACTCGACAACATGTATATAGTCTCTTGGTTGCATAAAAAAATTTCAATTTAAAAAAACTTGAGCTACTTGAACTTCACCAAAATATTTGCAATATTTATGAGCTATGTTACATGTTTAACAGCTGTTAACTTGACATCAGAATGTAATGTTCACATTTCAGGTATGCAACACTACAGTTCGATGTATTCCCAACAAGAATGTAAAAAAAAGTTTGTTAATTTGAATACTGTTAAAAAATTAGTTTTTATCAGAAAAAGGGCCCATTTGACCTATGGTGCACTGTCTGGGTCACCTTACCTAAGTTAAGCAAATCGACAGATTCTTGAACATTTTTGCATTTTAGCTGATGCAATTGCGGTTGCGGTTTGTCATGGGCCAAACAACTGACAACTAGTTGGGCCCAAAGGGGAATGAGGCGGGGCTGGAGCCCCAAATATGTTCTCACGCTGCTGCCGCCTGAAAGTATGCAACGTTTTCGTACTCACATTGTGCAACTGCTCCGCGGAGGGATGCTTGCTGCTGCCGCGTAGCAAGAGCTCCTGATCCTCTTGCCCCATGCTATCGCTTGGGCAACTGCAACACACACACTATTACACTAGCACACTGAGACACACACGTACTGGAATTTAATTTTCGTAAGTTTTGTTTGCTCCTTTTCGAATTTAAATTTAACTTATTTTCGCAGCTTCGTGACGAACGCGCTGACAAAACGCAACTGAAGTTGAAGCGACTGATGACTGAGCGGTTGAGCAGCGACTGACGGTGACGGTGACGGCGACGGCGACGCCGCTTTGCTTGAGGTTCCACTGAGTGAAATTTGATGAGTGCAAGAGATTAAAAGCTGAGCAACAACTGTGGCAAGAACAACAACAATTATAATCAGCAACAACAACTACAACAACAACAAATGCTTTGTCTATTTGCATGCTGATTAGAGAGCGAACGTTGACGTCGCCGTTGCTGTCAACGTCGCTGTTGACGTTGACGTTGACGTCGCTGCTCAGCGGCTCGTCTCCATTTCCATATTCGTATTTGCTTGACTTCTCTTTGGTTTTGGCTTATCAGTGCATTCGCTTTTACCTTTGTTATTATTGTTCTTTGAATCCTCCCCCTACATCTTCTTCTTCTTCTTCTTCTTATGCTTATTCTTATGCTTATTCTTCTCAATGTTTTTCTGCCGGCTGTCAGTCATCATGTGCTATTGTTGTCTCTCAGTTGCCCAATCCCTTACTCTCTCTCTCTCCAATTTTTCATGGTCGGGGAAGATCAACTCTTTGCCATCTTTATGAATATTCTTGATCTGAATGATCACATTACAATAAGAGAAGGCTACAATGTTTTATTTGGTATTCTGAATTTATCTGCTTTATTTGCACATCATTGCAGAGAGCATTATAGTATGTTAACAAAATACTATATTTTCATTTCGATCCGTGCGGCACATTAATGATCTATATATTCATTTATCTATATAAATTCTATATAAGTACTTATTTTAGGTTAACATCGAATTATATCATTTCACTTGGTTAATATAGGCATCTAGAAATTTATCTTATCTTAGACAGTAGTACTTGCTATTAATTCTCAAGTACACATGACTAGACATTCTTCTATAATATATATAAATAAATATATAAATTATAGAACTTACGCATTGTTAGACTGTAATTGCTAGATTATACTTGGATTAAAGAATAGACACTTTTACCTTGAAATCATGATGTTGGCGCACGTAGTATAAAGAGATAGCTGTAAAGAAAAGGATTTGAGATAAGCCCGAAAAAAATGTCGGATTTTATAATAATCACGTTGATTTGTCAGCTAGGAAAACTATACTCACAATATTGGATATAAGGGCTTTGCAATAGTATAACGATTTTTATTAATGTTCATCTAATTTCTTTCTGTTTCTGTGCATTTTTTGAAAAAGAACCGGTATAAGTGAATGAACAAAACGAATGCATATTAACCCAAATGAAGTTTTCCTTCCTTGTGATTGTTGTTATTAAAATTTTCTTATTCCAGCGAATGAGTTAAGAGTATAATACATTACGAGTATAATACGAGTTTTGTACATATAACAAAAACTGTTAATTAAATCCAAAAATATCACTTGAATTTTCATGCTCGCCGTTCTTTTTGCTGATTTTTTTAAAAATTATGTAATAAAAAAAATTTTACATTATTGAAATTAAATTAAAAATTTTGTAATTGAATAACATATATACATATTTAACATACATACCTGCTTACTGCACTTGTTTCTAAAACTTATGTACAGGGTAAACCAGTGATCGATCATTTTAATCTTTTTGCCATGTAGTTGCAGACCATTTCAGACCTCTGACGATGACAATGGATTTTCTAACTTATGTAATTGCAGGGTATTTCAATGTCGTCCTCTCTCAATTCAATTGCATTTGTGTCTTTGGACTCAAAACTTGTTAGTTGCTCGCTTAACTCATTTGTGGGCGAAGTGTCATGTCCACAAAGCGCCACACACACACACACACACACACACACACACACACACACACACACACACACACACACACACACACACACACACACACACACACACACACACACACACACACACACACACACACACACTTACACACACATATACATACATACATATATTCTATACATGTTGTTGTTTTTGTGGGCACCTCTAGGGCTTCTGCGTTTGAGTTCAACTCAAATTGAAATCGACTTTCACACAAAACTAACTCAAAGCCCAAGTGGTTTGTCAATGTTGCTGTCGTTGCAGTTGCAGTTGCAGTTGCAGTTGTTGCTGCTGAACCTTTAATGTGTCACAAATTTGGGGCATGTGGCGCGTGGCAGAGTTGCACAGTTGCACGTTCATGTTGTTGTTGTCATTGCTGAACTGAACACTAAATTCATCTTGAACTTTCGCTAAGCTCAGTTGCCAGCCCCAGTCGGATGCCATCATTTACTCACTCAAATGCTATAAACTTTTTACACTTAACAATTTATTGTCACTCTGCTCGACGCTATCGTCGCTGTCGCAGTTGGCGTCGCAGTTGGCGTCGACGCTGGCATCGCATAGTTGTTTGTGCTTTGCAGCTTGCAATATCAAAAGTAGAAAAACGTGCAAAGAAGTAACTCGAGCAAAAACGTAGAAAGTTTTGCTAACACGCTTTTACACTCTCTCCCACACACACACACACACACATACACACACACACCCACATACACACGCACACACACTCAGGTAGTGCTTTAGAAAAGCGGCCATTGACACTTGAAATCAAGTTGAAAGAGTTGTTTGCAGTTGAGTTTGTCCCCGGCCTGACGATGGCTATGAGTTAAGCCCCCTGCCCAATACTTCCATTTTCTTCAAGAGGTTCCCATCCTCTAAAATTCCACTGGTCCCCCTCTAGCCCCCTTTGCATGACTTTGCAGCGCGTTAGCCCATGCAAATTATTGACGCGGACAGCGGCTTCAATAAATCTATAAGAGTGTGTGTATGAATACGAGTGTGTGTGTGTGTGTGTGTGTGTGTGTGTGTGTGTGTGTGTGTGTGTGTGTGTGTGTGTGCTTGGCAACTTTTGCTGTGCCTCGTGCCACATGCCGTGTGCTAACTTTATGCCAAGCGCCACGCTAATCAGACAGCTTTCTAGTTCATTGCATTGAACGAGCGCCTGCCACGCCCACATCGGGAGGCGAGCCTCCCATCTGTAAACGCACCGCACCACAGCGTTCGGCTCGTCCGTCAAGCAGCCACTCAACTGGCTGTAATTGCCAAGTAAATCAGCGCTGCCACTTGCCATGCCCGAAAAGTATGTGCTCTAACGTGCCGAGAAGCTAAGCGGGTTAAGCGGGCAAACAGGGGTTAAGGGTGGTGCGAATTGCCATTGGAGTTGGCATATATAGAAGAGAGAAAGAGGAAGGGGGTGAGGGCAGTGGCAGAGGCGGGTAGCTAAACTTTTGAGAAGTTTTAAAGAGGAATACTTCATGGGCTAGATTCATAGTTAGTTAGTTAGTTGCACGGCTCGACTTGGATGAACGAACGAAGAACGGTCTGTGCCGCGGGGGTTGTCGTTCAGAAACTTGAAAAGAGATGTGAGCGTAGGGGTGAAAAGAGGGGGTAACATGGCAAGGGGTAGCAAAGGTTGTCTGAGCTTCAGCAGACATGTTCGTACATCCTGAGGTTACGCACAGAGGAAAAGAGTAAGAGTAAGTGGAAAAATCCTTATCCTTTTGGACTCATAAATCTGTAAATAGCTTAATTAAAAAATGTAAGCGAGATCAATTTAAAATTATTGATAATTCAAAAAGTTTGTTTGTTTTTATTGATAATAATTAAGTTGGGCGAAAACGGTTTCATCTTATCATAATGATGGATGTGGGATAGGTTGAAAACTTTGAGATAATTTTTAAGAGCGCAACAATCTGACGCAAATAAATTATGGTACTATGTTCTATAATAGTGATTATTATTTGTATTATTATTAACATTATAAAAAATTTGCTATTTATTTATATATATATATTTATCTAAGTATTGGGATGCTAATTAAGTATTTTATCCGAATTAAATAATCTGTGTCTAATACTGAGAATGTTAATCTTGTTTGTCTTATATAAAAATTTTAATTGACATTGATAATGAAAAGTAGTTAAAACTTTTCACTAGCACTACTTTTTTCAATGCTAATTAATGCTTATAGGCACAACTCTGCTGACTATCTGAATTGATCAGATCAGACCATTCTACTTGAGTTCTAAAAACTACTGCAGTTTATTGAAATTGATATTTTTAAATGTTTTCCTCGTGAAATATATTATATTTTTGTATATAGAATTTATTCGATCTATCCTTTTTTTGGTACGCTGGCGGCCCTTAAAATTATTTTTAGCTTTATTTGCCTGAACCCATTTTTCAAATATGCATAAAAATTGCTGTCATCAATTCGCTGATGAATTTTTCTATGCATAATAAGCTTGAGTTTGAGATGGGAATGGAATGGAGGCATTGAAATTTTTCGATTGTTTGCCTCCGCTTTCGGTTGAAAAAGGGTTGTTAGAGCGTCAGTTAGAGCTGCGGCAGAGTTGCCAATCTCGTTGCGTGCCCCACAGACTGCAATAAAACGAAATGGCAGCAGCATATTTTTCTATTAAAGCGCATCAACCGAATGTTCAACTCGGCGATAAGACACACACACAGTAGCAACAGACATGAGATTGGGAGGAAAAATAAGAGAGAGGGAGAGTGGAGGTAAAAGATGGAGAGTCGCCTACGAGTTTTGCCGCTTACAGCACGCGCGCGTCTCATAAAAACGTATCAAAACATCCGCTGGGAGTCATAAAAATTTTGCACTTTGCCCGCAGATGCAGGCCGAGTCAACTTTTGTCTTACAGGCTCGACTGAGAATGAAGCAGAAACTGAAGCAGAAGCAGAAGCAGTAGCTGAAACTGAAACTGAAACTGAGGCAGACGCGGCGTATGTGTAATCTAATAAAATGTGCTGTTTATGTGGCAACAGGCTCGCATCCAACGAGAGAGAGAGAGAGAGAGAGAGTGGGAGGAAGAGGCAGAATGCCTGCTAGTTAGCCACAACTAGCTTCAAAGTGGCTTCCGCCTTCAGTTGCGCAACAGTTGCCCTGGTTTATGACTGCCCTGGCGGCCGCATTGTGGTGGCCATGCCACGTACCCCGTACAACAGCCAGTAGACCAACTTAACTGCAACTTATGTAGCACCATGTCATGTGGATGCCGCTGCTGTTGCCAATGCGAATGCGGATGTACCTCGACTCGTTTGTCTCTGGGTGCCATAAAGGTAGATACTCGTACTCGTAGTTATAGCCAGCCATTCACCTCATCCGTTCGCGACTTCAACATAAATTCTACAAAATTAAATGCAGCGATTTTAAGACAAAGTCTTCAAAGATTTTACTTTGACATAAGTTTAACAAATTGTGTTTAAAATAATAAAACGAACAGAAAAATGAATTAACTAAAGAAAATTAAGTTCATATTATTGAATTTAATAATAAATTATTTATGTCCAAACTATCGACTCTTGTCTTCGGTAATAAATGTAACCGATACCGGAATCATAAACCATAAACCAGAAATTTCTAAAATTCATACAGAAATTTAAATAGCATAAAGTCATGTAACGTCCCTGACTTAATAATGCTAATAAAAATAAAAAACAAGGGAAGTAACTTAAATGCAATATTAACTTACCTTAATACATATCATATTATATTAAAATATATAACAAAATGACTTGACATGACTCGTAGATCCTTAAGTTTTTACAAGTTATTAATTTAATGTTATTTACGCTTATATCAATTATTATAAACATACTTGTCTCATTATGCCATCGCTCTTCCCATAGAAAAAAATCACAACTCTTTTAATTACAGAATAAGAAAAAGGAAAGAAAATGAGATGAAAATGTCTTTTCAAATTAATGTTTGCAGCTTGATGTGAGAAAAGAAAGTATTCTATATATAGTTATAGACGCTTTTTGAATTATTATTAAACATTTGGCTATCGAGTAAAGACAATATATAAAAAATTGTCAGTTGAATATCCTTTTCTTTTAAATTATATTTAATAGGGTATTGAAATGAAAAGTATGTTTTATTGAAGTGCAGTCAAATAATCATGCAGTTTTTATAATGATACCGAGTATTTTTTTATGCAAGTTGATTAAAATTACAGTTTAATCACTGAGTCAGTTTAATTATAAGTCTTTGCACAACTAGGAGATATCCAACAAAATATATTCCAACTTATTGATTTGTGAAGATAAATAGACAAGATGTGGTCTGTATACATTAAATTATCCTATATATTTAAAATACAGGATCATCTTCGAAAACTAAATAAATATAATTATGATATGTTTCCAGGGTATATGAAATAACAATTCAATGATGTTGCTGAAGATTATTGGATTAAAGACAAGAGGCTTAAATGCAATGCGCTTAAACTGAGAACGAGTATTCATGACTGTTAATCAGCAGCAGTATCGATACTTGTGCATATAAATAGACCAGAAGGTGAAAATAAGTAGAATAAGGTGTTTAACTATGAATAAAAAGAAGTAGAGTAAGGGGTTTAATTATGAATAGAGAATGTTGCGGACTCCATATACAAAGGTTGCAAGTGATTCGCGATTAAAAATGCATTTAATTTATCACAAGAGGATACAATGTGTCACAGGACATAAGCCAAAAAGTAAGACAAGGCTGTCATCTCTTTTACATCGATCCCTCTCGCTCGCTCGCATCCATTCGCTGTGTGTGTCTGCTCTAATTGGGGTTGGAAATAAAATAATTAAATTGCATTAAAAAATAAGTAAATATGCATATGAAAGGAGAGTTTAACTGTGAGCCGCGAGGCGGTAATGAAAATCCGCAGCTAATTAGCAAACTGACAGCGCTCACAAAGCCAAATAGAGTGGGAACAAGAGGGAGAGCGAGATAGAGAGAGAGATAGAGCTATAAGGAGGGTTGAGAAAAAATAAAGCATACGCACCGTTAAACAAGCCAATGAATTATGCAAAATAGCAAACGACAATGAGCTAAATTGAAGGCGTTGTGGAGATGCCTCTGTGACACTGAGCGTTGCTTTTGTTATTACATTTTTTTACATTGCACGTCCCTTCTCCACACCTCCCCCTCTCCGGCCACACGTGGTACGGAGGAACGGGAATGGCTTTGTTTGGGACTAAAACAGCCCTTTCTGGGGGCACTAATATGCCAGCTAATTTGTTATTCATGTGATTTAAGCGCGTCAAAGAAGATTAATGACTAAAGCAAACTAAAGATGACAAAAAAAGAAACGCAAGAAGTAAAAGAAAATGAGAGGCGGCCGAGGGGCGAGCTCAAGTCCCGGCCAGGACGAAGACCAAACGAAAACCAAAACCAAGGCCAAGGGACAATTCAATAAAGGCCCAACAACAATAACGGCAAGTCAAGGTGGTTCTGACAATAGCAAAAAAAAGTGAAAGGAAAATGAAAATAAGTACGGTAAGAGGGGAAAAAGTACACCGACAAAAAAATAATAAACCTGTGCAAAGTAGAAGAAGAAAAAGTCCCGAGTTAGCGACTACAAAGGCGACAACAATAATTAATTCGTGGTGCGGGAAGCTTTCTGTGGGGCGAGGAGTTTGCCATAGTTTCTGCATCCTAAACACATACATATAATCGATGTAGGAATTAGAGAGAATATTTATTCAATGTTAGCCTAAAGCTACAAGTGCAACTGATATGTGAAGCACTAGTTATTCTAAATATAATATGAGTAATATGAGAAATTTATTGGCTGCAGTTCATATTCATATCTATACCATTGCAACCTTGATCGATTTCTGTCCTAATAAATGCTAATTACTAAATAATATGTATTTCATTGCAGTTACGCACGCTAGTGATGAAAGCATCACAAAGGCGACCAGCAATATATAGAGGAACAATGAAAAGTACATAATAATTTATATGTTTAATTTAATAATGTTCATCTCTAATTGGATATCAGAAATTTTGGGGCCTGGAAATATTTTCGCCTCTAGCCATTTACCAACAAAAGAGGTTTTTTTCTCATTTTAAATGGCTAGAAAGCTAAAAAATTAGTAAAGACCAAGTATACTTTTAATCGCTAAGGCTTTTCTTAAAACAGTAAAGCTCAAAAGATCGATAACAGTTATATGCCAACAAATAATATTCACTAATTACAAATCTATCAAATGTTGTGAAATCTTTTAAAGTAAAGCAGCGGTGGGCACGCAATGGCTCCGGGAGCCAGCGGCTGCTAACGAATTCAGGTTTCGTGCCCACCGCTGGTTTAAAGCATCCGTGATTCGTATTCTACTGTATTTTTTTTTTAAATCTATCGATAGTATGCGATTAATCGACGGCAAACAAACTTTTTCCATGTACTCGAACACATCCCTGTATCTCAGTTTTACGCACTGCATATTTGGACCTGAATCAAACTGGGCATACTTGCAACACTTTGCGGTCAATACGAGGTACAGTAGAGCGTGGTATACTTGCGACAAGTCGCAGCAAGTTATTATCTTTCGCTTAGCAAATTTTTAATTGAGTTTGCTTCTACTTGGGAGAAACTGAAAAATCAACGAGCGGGGACAACGATTAAGTTCTGGACAAACTGGAACTCTGTTGTGCGATGTCCATTGTCCATTGGCCGTCGGCGTAGCTGTTAGCTTTTATCTGCCTACCAAATAATGCTGGGCGAAGAACACTTTGATGCGGTTGGGAGGCAAAGTTGTGAGCTGCCCACCGCAAATTAAAGTGCACAAATGGAAAGTTAGACTAAAATATGTGTGTGTAGTGGGTTTTTAGGTTCGGTGTAAGGATACGAATACCGATTTTTGGATGCGGATGCGGATGAGGCTAACGGATATCAGGAGGTAGAATTTACATACATTGCCTCTCTCTCTATCTCTCACCGTTACAGTGCGTTCCATTGCGTTGCCATATACATTGCTTTGAGTCGGAGTTGAGTTGAGTTGAGTTGAAAAATAGCCTTTCAGCGGCAACTTTCCAATAACAAAATCTCCAGGACGCGGTGCGGTTTGTGTGGAGGAACAGCAACAATTCAGGAATTGCAGCCTGCATTGGCTGCTAAGCAAAACATTCTTGCTAAAGCCGCTGCCAGTGGTTCCAACCCACCTCAGCGCTATCTTCCGAGTTCCGAGCCAGGAGTTGCCTGAGAAAATGTGCGGTTTTTGCGGTTTACTTGAGAAATCTAATTAAACGAATAACAAAGGCTGCAGGCACCAGAAGCATTCAGCAAGAAAGGCACCGAAAGGCCAGCAGGACAATGCACTCCCATTGCTCACTATCTACTATACTCGTACATCCAGAGTCAGAGCCTCCATTCATCCCCATCCCCATTCCCGTCCTTTCCCTCAGTCAATGTCGAAAGTCAACCGATTGCTGGGCGGCTTCAATGCAGTTTGTTGAATCTGCTGTAGCCTTTGGCTCAATAACAGCTAATAATAAGACTATTAATAAGTTTCTTTCACAAGTTTTAGCCACGAGGAATACTCGTAAGCCAAACTACCCACTTACCACCCACTTTTGGCTAATTCATTGAAAAACTATGCATAGGATCAATAACTTGATGATTATGACAGAAAATAAGTCGTAAGTATCTAATACTATTATTGGATATACGTATGTAATTATTGTTAAGTTTTCGAAGCTTAAAAGTTTTAGAAGAGTTATAGTTTTTTCAATTTTAGGGTATTCAAAAACTCTGATATTTGTTACATATTAAAAAGTTATATATTTTGTAATGACAAAAAACACACAGAAAAAAGATTATTCTGACGAATTTTGTATACATATCCCAGGGCATATTTGTTGTGATAATATTTTTTCTGTGTGTTTGTTGTCATTACAAAATATATCAATTTTTAAAATATCACAAATATCAGAGTTTCTGAATACCCTAATTCTCATTTTGATTAAACTATCTTGCCTTCACGACGAATTTTCTGATTAAACATTCAAATAAATATCGAAATTAAATTTAAAAGTCTTGATTTCAGCATAGTTTTTTTTTTTAAAGAAAAACCCCTAAAATAGACAAATAAGCCGAAAATATTTAATTCAATTACAAAATTATTATATGTTGAGAGCTCTAATGCTCTAATATAAATATGTTTTTTAGTGAATCAGTCGTAAGTGTTTTTAATATTGATATGCTCAAAAATAATCACACATTCGTAGTTTTATTTTTTATTAAAATATAAATTGTGAAATAAAAGTTATTTTTTGATTTTTATCAAAAAAAATTAAAAAAAAAACTTTTCAATCTAAATAAAAAAATTACTAAATAAAAATTAAATTTAAATTTGTATTCAAAAAACATAGTGTAACTCTTGTTTTCAATTTTAATAGTAAAAATTGAAAGTAAAATTAAATTTATTATTAATTAATGTATTCTTTAATTTTTAAATAAAAATTGAAAATAAAAGTTTATTGAGTTTCTCATAACTCTTATGTGCAGTCCTTGATTTATAATATGCTTTTAGTATGTACATATGTATAATATTTATTTATTTATTTATGTGATTTGATTATTATTTATCAGATTCTAGAAGCATACCATTTTAATTTTTCCCTGTCCTCTTCTGTCCGTCGAACAAAACTTGACAACATCAGAACAGCCAACTCTCTTCCGGATATTGAATAGTTCTCTTCTTTACACCACAGTCAATTCAGTCAAGCAAATTGACCGTTTCTCTTGTTCAGGCAAATCCAATTTGGTCCGAACTCATTGTTTTATGTACTTTTACTGATGTTCTCGTTCTCTCTCTCTCTCTCTCTCTCTCTCTGTCTGCCGTTTCCTCCGTAGCTCACAATAACTTTCTCCCTCTTCTTCTCATACATATCATTTGCACTAACTGAGTGACACAGTTAAAAGTGGAAGTTGTTTTTGCGTTGAGCTGAGCGAGGGGAGAATCGGAAGTTAAGAGCTACATGCGGCACTCGTTAAGTTTCTGTTTTTGAGCACACGGCCGTTAGGTGTCGCTTTATGACGCCTGCAGTCGAGTAGTTCGACTTGGCTTGACTCTTGAATTTAATTTTCATTTTCATTTTCATTTTTGTTTTCGTTTTGGGATGCGATGAGGGCCGAGGCTGTAAAAATGAAAATGGCGTAACAAAAATGAGAAATGAAGAATGACAACATCAAATTAGCTTCATAAAAGTGTCGCTTCGTTGAGCGTGTTGTGCGAGTGTGTGTGTGTGTGTGTGTGTGAGTGTGAGTGTGAAACAAAACAGTTTATAAAAATGCGGGTACAAAATATTTTTATGATAAATGACTGTAAACGAGCACGTGAAGCAACAGCAACAGCCACCAACCATAGACATAAACGTGCTGTTGGCAACCACATACGCACATGACAACTTACACGCACACCCACACACACACACCTACACACACCCACACACACGCACACATGTGCATGTGTCTGGCAGCAATTTTGGCGTCGACGTTGACATTGACGCCATTTCCGGCCGCCACAACCGAGACACGAACCAGCACTGCCAGCAGCAACAGTTGTCCTTTGTCCTTGCCACCAGCATGGCGACATGTGTCAAATGCGCGTTGTCACACACACACACACACACACACACACGCACTCGCATATATGTATATGTGTGTATATATGAATACATTTGCAGATAAGACTTCCTTTGACATTTCAAACCTGAGATTAGTTAACATTAACTTGAGATGTTTCGGGTCTTAGCTTATTTACACGATTATTAAAAATATTAAATATATTTTTAAGCTTATTATTATTAAAATATTAATAAAGACTTTGAGTAATCATGTTTGTTAATAAATTAACATTATAAATTAAACGTTTTTTATTAAGATTGTTCCAAATTAAAATATTTTAATAAATTTGATCATAGTAAACACAGCAGATAATGAAAAGAATAAAAATAAAAAATACGTTTTGAACATTTAAGGTTAACAATTAAAAGTTAAATAGTAATATTTAAATTCAAGAAAAGATAATTAACATTCTGGGAAATCTCACCAAAAAAGAATTAATTTTTAATGAATTGAAATGAGGGAAAAGAAAGATAACATATCAATTGTGAAATCAAAAAATATCTAATATTAATTAAAAATTACCGAATAAAATGTGTGTTTATAAAGCAAATGTTTATTTACATTTAACATTCTGGGAAATCTCACCAAAGAAATTAAAAAGAATTAAGTTTTAATGAATTGAAATGAGAGAAAAGAAATTTAACATATCAATTGTGAGATCAAAAAAAATCTAATATTTATTTAAAATTACCGAATACAATGTGTGTTTATAAAGCAAATGTTTAGTTAAATGTAGCATCAAACACATTAATATTAAGATAAGATAAGATAGGATTTGTGTATAAATACATATATAGAGATCTTTCGTTTCGTCCAGTTTCCCTTTGAAAATGTACCCCTGCAATTGTGGAGTCTCTAGTTGGCATAGTCGACTGCCACACAATGTGGATCATTTCAAACAATGCTGATTAGATTATTAAGATGCCCTCAGATGCCTTTCAGCTGCATGACAAAATCCTCTCATATCCACTTAAACGAAGCGCTAGAAAAGCGCTCTGAAGCCAGACTAACAACAGCAACAACAAATGATGGACAGTATCGGTGAGACGGCGGCTGATGAAAAATATGTGTAGGGAATGCCGAGGGGAGGAGTGGGGGGGGGGAGGCAGGAAGGCAGGAAGGGTGCCTGTAATCCGGGGGCATGGCCCTGGCAGTGGCAGTGCCATGATGGCGTGTTCGGCTGCGCACTTGTGCATCTCATTTTTATAAAAGAATGTCGCACACACACACCCACACACACACACAAATAAATATACAAGCAAGCACACACACACACACACACCGGCATATCGTACGTACAGTAAGACATAGCTTCAGTAAGGAATATAAAAACGACTTCCTGTTAGACGACGCTTTTAGCTAAATTGCGACAAAAGTGAGCAACGGATACGGGCGGAGTGTAGGGGAGGCTGTTGCTGAACAGAGAGAGGAGAGAAGAGTGAGGAGAGAGGTTTTGACATGCCAGCGACTAAAATAATAAAAGAACGTCACAAGAAGCAGGCACATAAATAAATTCCCCCAATCTCTCTCTCTCTCTCTCTCTTGGTATGTTTGTGTGTGTTTCAGTGTTTGCTTTGTACATGTGTGTGCGTGTGTGATTAGGATAAATGTCCACGGGTCCAAATTGGTGTGGCCTTCTTTTGTGCCTTGGTGTGTGCGTGCAGAGATGGAGGCCAAACCGGAAGCGGATATGCGCTGCAATTGTCATCCGCCGTTGGCTTTCAGCGGCACACAACAAAGAAAAAAATAAGGAAAACATTTCCAAGTGCGATATGATGTGATGTGATGTGATGTGATGTGATGTGATGCCTCGTCTTCTAGGTGGGCATCTTCATAAGCCGTGTCTTTTATCCGTGTGTTTGTCATGTGCGTCATTTACTTGTTCATTTTTATTTTAGCTTTTTGCCTTTTTCAGCTTGGTTTTTTTTTCTTTTTCCACTTTTTTGAGCCACTTAAAGGCACTCAGTGACACGCGAGCACAGGGCGATGAAAACAGAGAAACAGAAAGAGAAAGAGAGAGAGAGAGAGGGAAGGATAATTTTGCTGGGAGCATATGTCGCATCTGATGTTTGTCTAATTTGGCGCTCCGTTATTATTAAGTGGCCTCGCACTCGATGTGCCACAAAGTGTGCCAAGCCTGCCTGCCACATGAGGCTGGAAGTGTTGCATGAATCATTCACTTCGTTACGAACTTGTTCTCAAATGTTGTTTAAATGAACTCGTTACGGCCGCTAAGTAAATTAACTAAGACAAAATGTAAGTTATATCTCAAAGAAAAAAAAAAACTAAAAAAAAATAGATATTACTTATTAGTTAAACCTATTAATTACTCATATTTTGAAAAATTTATAGATTAACTATGCCTAAAACATATAAATAGAACAAGAAAAAATTGTACTTCTTTTTTAAAGATTTTTGATTTAACAAAATATAATAAAAAGAATTTAAATGGCAGAACAAAATAAATATAATTAGTATGTAAACGACAATTAATTAACAAGCACAACTTATAATTTGAAAATTAAAGGAACAATTGAAAAAAAAAAATATTGTTCCCTAATAATTAACATATCATACAAACTTATTTATTTTATATCACAATTTATAGAGTTCTGAAATATGAAATGTAAGTTTATTAATTCAAGTCAATTAATGATATGAGGCAGCAGACTGGGCATGTGATTTGAGTAATGCCAAAGATAGAATCAACTGATATTCTTACTTTATGGTATGCTTATTCATTATTCATCTCTTAGCATTCATCATTCACTTGGCAAATCAATCATAGCCGGAGCTGAGTCTTAAGGCTCTCATCTAGCATTCAGCAACTTTCAATGAGTGCATTTGATTGGATGCTACAGAGAATCGTCAGTTGTCTGTCCGTCCATCGTCTGTTTGTCTGTCTGTCTGTCTGATGGTTCTTGTGCGTCGTGGAGTTGCGTCAAATTCAGTTTCCTGTCACTTCTGCCACACGACGCTCCTCAAGCAGCTGTGTATTTCCGCCTATTCACAGTTAATTGCGGCTCAGCCGCAGTTAATCGCATGTTACGCATGTCGACAATGCGAGAGAGAGAGAGAGAGAGGGAGAGAGAGGGAGGGAGAGAGAGGAAGAGGGAGAGGGAGTATCCCTGGGGGGCATATCAATTACAGACAAGTCGAGGACCAATTCTTTTCTCTCATGCCGTTTGTCTGTTTGCTGGCTCAATTGTCACTCGATGTGTTGTGATTATGATAACTGTGTGTGTGTGAGTGTGTGTGTGTGTGTGTGTGTGTGTGTGTGTGTGTGTGTGCCACTTTGATGCCCCAATATGTGTAAATGCGCTTGTCAAATGCGCCCGACTATTATGTTTGCTCAGGTCTGACAGACATTCACTGACTTCTTTCTATTGTGATATTGCGCATACGCCGCTTGGTACGCGACCGGCACTGGACTGGGCCAATTACAATAACTTACTTTAATGTGCGAAATTTATGCTCTCACCTGCTGCCAGTTGCAAGCAATAACAACAACAACAACAATACACTCTCTCTTTCTCATTCTCGTTCTCGTTGTCGTTCTTTGCCTGTTCTCCATTTGCTCAATATACTCGTATTTAGAAACTTTTTCGACAAAAGTCAAACGAGCTTAGGAGCTGACTGGGCAGCAGGTGTTTGTGATGCTCGACAACGACAACTTTAACACTCGGTTGCCCTAGACCCACCTTCCACCTCCCCATCTTTCACTCGTCTGCCCCGCACAGGCAAACAAATTTATAGCGCTTCTAAGAAATTGAGATTTTTCGAATCTCTGGTGAATTTTCAGTGGCAATGGAACTCAGTCGGAGTCGGAGGCGGCTGGTTTCAACTTTAAGCGGGGTCCGAAAAGACCTTTTGACTTAAAGTAGTTAAACAATTAAGTAGTCGATTGTTTTACTTTAAACTGCAATTTATGCACCACGAACGCGGCGTGGGGAGGGGAAAAAAGGAGGAAATAAGGAAAGAAGGAGAGGAAGAAACCCAGCGAGCTAGGTTAGAATGTTGACTATCTGTGCCACGCCCAAGCATGTGCATATTTGAATACCAACATGGCTCATATTCAACTAATTAGGCGAGTTTCGCAAATACATTTTCATTATTGTAATTTTACCCGACACACACACACACACACACACGCACATACAGGGGCAGAAGGCAGTTGGCAGAAAATTCCAAGGGAAAAAAAAGAGCGAGAAGGCGGAGCAAAGAAACGAGCGCAAAAAAGTAGGCAACGTTGCAGGCAAACTTTCATATGCCGAAGACGGGGGCAGGAGGAGCAAGCGAGCGGAAAGAGGAGGGAGAGGGGGAGGGAGAGGGGGAGGGAGAGGAAGAGGAAGAGTAACAGACACCGACACATGTAGGCCGAGGCATTTGCATATGCATCTGCACATGCATACGGCAAACCTGGAGGTAATATGCAAAAGCTACTAAAGCAGCGGTAAAAAAACACACACACACACACACACATAGATAGATACAAGAGCGCAACGTAACGAGAGCCTGACGGAGAGACAGTGAAATGTGAAGAGAGCAGCAGACTGCATATGTGTGTGTGAGTGTGTGTGTGTAAGACGTGTGTTTATGTGTCTAGTGGCTGGGCATTTAAAAGAGATGTGCCGGATGGAAAACCCAAGCCAAGTCAAGTCCAGTCAGCTTCTGCATAGAAAGCTTAGAAAATTAACTAAAAAATATTAATTTACACAAAAGAAACATTTAATTATCTTGAGAATAATAATTTTAATTTGAAATCATTTAATAACATATAATTTTGTTTTCATTAGGATTTGAAATATATATTCCAGTTAGAAGTTCTATTTAGGTTTTATCCATACGGTTTCACTTAAAGATAAAGATTTTTAGCATCTTGAAAGTGTTGAGAACCAAAATATATTTACAAATATCAAAATACAATTATATTCTAAGTCATGTAAATGAAAAATTTCTAAAAATGTTCACTCAACACGATCATCGCTCACATAGCCATCTCACTTGCTATATTCACTTTTAAACTAAAGGAATGCCAGTTACAACCAACTTTGGTTTCCTGTTTTCCCCTCTCCCTCTCCCTCTCAATCTCTCTCCCTCTCTGTCTCTCTCTTTCTCTCAGTCAGTGTTTCTGGCTCACTTTGAGCCTAAACCCAAAACCATTAACACTTGTTTCTGTCATTTTACATGAAATGCGGAAGCGCTTTTGTTTCTGTGCAACAAACAAGTTTCCTTGCGCCCGGCAACTGCCACTGCCACTGTCGGCTTCTCGCTGCCCCTGGCCTATTCAAGCCACGTTTTCAGCCACGTTTGCAGCCACGTTTATCCGCCACCTTCCTCCCTCATCCGCCCACTCACCTAGAAACGCGAATATGTAGGCAGGACTTTTATATTTTGACATGGGTATCCGTATCCTAGATTCATTTGAAGCTTTTGCCTGTTTGCAGCAGCAGGCACCCGTTTATTTGCTTGTTTTTCACTTAGACGAGCTCCTCTCCTCTCCTCTCCCCTCCTGTCCCGTTGAACTCGATCCCGAAACCCGGCAGCACTGTTAAATACTTGTATGTACATTATAACTGAAGCGGCTAGCATGTCAGCCAACTGGATGAGGGTGCCGCTTGCATGTTGGCCAGAAAACTTTTCTATTCTGTGTGCTGCGGCTGTCAACGTCAAGGCGTGGCTTTTGCCTGCTTTCCAGCCCCGTCTTCGTCTCCGTCTCCTTCACTGCCCTTCTCTGCCGAATATCCCATTGTCATGGCTCTACAATTTAAAGGTGCTCACATGCAAATTTTTGTTTTTTAGCAAACAACAATATCTGAAAAATGCCACGATCTCTCAGATGAGAGCTGCCAGCAATTATCGATCATTTTGATTACCAATAAACAGTCGAAAACATTTCTACAAACTTATTATTAATGTGTGCAAGTTTTTGTGGCTTCTCATCCTGCAGCTTTCTCCCTTACCTCTTTCCACTCTTTCAATCATTCTCTACTGTCTGTTTGTGGCTTTCGGAATGTCTTAAAATTCATAAATTTGCTCGCATTCTTCACTTGACGCGTTTATGCGTAAACTCTGATGCTTTATCATGCATACACGACTGGCCACGCCCCCAAAAATGAAGAAGCATTCATGTGGTACGTGATTCAATGAATTTATTCTCTCTTCCTCTCCTTGTCTCTATGTCTGCGCCTGTCTCTGTCTCAATCTCAATCTCAAACTCAATATCGAGCTGAATCCTTTCGAGCAAACGTTCGACTGTTCAAAGGTGTTTCGCAAGTTCTTAAACATTATTAATTTATGAATTTATCATAAAGGCCGACACCAAAACCCAATGCATTCATGCACACACATTGTTAGACGCACACACACACACACACACACACACACATAGCACACACTTACATATACACAAACATTTACGAATGATTCGAAGACATCGAAGAAATTCGAGTTTGGCCAAAATCATCGACCAGGCATATAGTATTTGAATCTGTGTGATAATGATGATGATGATAATGATGATGAAGATGATGATGATGATGACTGCGCTTGCAAAAGCGAGTTTCCCCATAAGTGCGTGGGCGGCATTAGAGTTCTGTCTGTCTGTCTGTTCGTCTGTCTGGAGTTTCGAATCAATGCGTGAGCAGCATTTTCAATGCGTTCTGTTCGACCATCCACATCCTTGGCACATCCTTCGTACATTTTTCGTATCCTCATGCTCATCTTGTGGATTCACGATTGAAGTTATTTATGCAGACTCACATACAAAGCATGCAAAGATTTTCACCATTTCCCTCGACTCCACTCCACTGGGCGCTTTGCCAGCTACAACCAAAAGCGGAATCTTCGCCTAGAGCATCTGCCCCGAGCCGCATACAATTAGCTGCAACTGTAATTAAAGCAATTGTACCATAAATCTTTTGCCAATTTAATGGCAAATGCTCCAAAGTGGGCGTAGCACTCGTACTAGCATCAGCTGACGGTGGGAATTACTACCCCCAACCAGTGGGCGTATGTGCCAAGTAATTGCTGAAAAAAAAACAACAACTAAAAATGCCAAATTAATATAAATTTAATAGTTGGCTGGCATTTATGGCCCACACACATATATAATTAAACAGAGATAGAAAGAGAGAAAGAAAGAGACAGAGAGGGACAAATTGTGAGTTAAGGGGAATAAATAGGTACTAAAACTCTAAAAAGGGCAGAAGCTCGCAATACCCTGCGTTATAAAATAATTATGTATTTGTTACAAAAAATACAAAACAAATATAATTTTGAATGAGTATCATTTTATCTTTTTATCTTTTCTAAGAATAAATATAAAATGGCTAAAAATATTTTGGAATTCGTTAAAAAATTGAAACGTAATCTAGAACGACGTTGATGTAATCAGGGACAGAAACGATTATAATTTTTAAAATGTGATTTTAAGGAAAAAAATTAAATGAGAACTCTTATTTTTCGAACTAAATAAAAAAATTACAAAATAATAATTAAATTTCAATTTTTACTTAAAAATTATAATTTAACTCATATTTTCGATTTTTATTTTAGCAATTGAAAATCAAAGTTATTTTTTAATAATTATTATAAAAATTGAAAATTATTGAAAATATTATAAAAATTAAAAATAAGAATTATTCTTCAATTTTATTATAAAAATAGAAAAATAAAAATTGACTGTTTTTTGAATTGGAAGGCGTATTGACATGTATGTTATACACAAAGTCATAGCCAAGGAGAGTCGGAGCGACATTACTCTACCACCCCTCAATTTCTATTTTTAAACTTTTACAATAAAATCTTATTTTCAATCTTTGTAATAAAAATTGAATAATAATTTTTAAATTTTTATAATATAAATTGAAACATAATTATATATACCACTTATGAAGTAAAAACAAATGAAGGAGAAACGATTTAGTCAGCTTTCATGGAGAGTCGCCACACTTGGCCGCCATTCAAAAGCAATTGACATTCCAAATTAATAATTGCACGCCATTTCGTTGGGTCGAATCCAAAAAACGGAGAGTTTAAAGTAGGCGTTGTAGTTAAAGCGAGAAAGAAATAGAGAACAAAATACACAGAGAGTAAGAGAGAGAGAGAGAGAGAGAGAGACAGTTTATAAACATAAATGTACATGTGCATTAATATAAGAAAATTATTAATATCTGGCTGTTTCCATACATAAACACACACATATACCTTGGGAACTGAGAGGGACCAAGATGTCGGGAGCCAAGCCGAAGCGGATGTCCAGGTCAAAGCGCAGCTCGCCACGACTCTACGACGCCGAAGATCTGCCGCAGTTTGTGCAGCCGCCGCTGCAGTCATGCAGTGGACACCCGGAGCCTCGGGTCACCAGGAGCCGACCCAAGGCGGAGATTCTGCGCGAGCTGAAGCGCCTGCGATCCGCGCCCGTGCGTCTCGACGACGATGAGGAGGAGGCGCTGGCGGCGCCAAGGCCAGCGCAGCCGGTGCGCACACTGGAGCAGATTGACGCACTGCGTCTGACGCGGCATCGCGTTCAGCAGCTGCTGCGCTGCACGAACTTTGAGCAGGCCGTGCGCAGTTGCTTTGTGCGCCTCAACATAAGTGGGCCGAATGTGCCGCCCGAGTATCGCATTGCGGAAATAATGGGCGCGGAGGAGCTGCCGGAGGGTTACTACGTGGACAAGACGCCCACCAACATTGTGCTGCATCTGCGCTACGAGGATCTCGTGGAGAATCACGAGCTGAACGACCTATCCAACATGGCCTTCACTCGCGAAGAGTTCGAGTTGTGGCGCGACAACTGCATCTGTCAGGCCATTGAGTGGCCCACCACGGAGCTGGTTGCCCGCAAGAAGATCGAGCTCTACAACGCCCTCAACAGCGAGGGCAAACTGACGTCTGTCTTGCACCAGAACGGCCTTGTGCCCCACGCGATGCCAATGCGCCCTGCCCCCCGGGGTGGTTTGCTAGAACGCTTTGGTGGTGTCTATCCTTGGAAATTGCAACGTCCACCGACACCGCCAGCACCAGAGGACTCTTTTGTCGGCGGCAGTGAGGACTCTTCCGCATCCGAAAGGCTCGAATTTGAGCTCAAAGCATTCTATGAGCAAAAGGGGGCACAGCGTCCAGACTCACCCTTGTCCAGTACCTAATTTCATCTGACAGTAAATTCAAAAACGATTTCTTTGAGTTTTGATTGATACATTTCTTCAAGTTGCGTCATTAAAAATATAAATAAAAGTTGTAGAGAAAATCAGGGATTGCACATAAGAGTTATGAGGCGGTAAACAATCAAGCCCTAAAAAAATGCCAGGGACATCGAAAAAATTCCACATATGTTATTTTTGGAAGCTCTATCCAGCAACCGGGTAAACTTGTATTTTAAATTTTTATTTTTAAAATTATTTTTAATAAGAGTTCTTTTTCAATTTTTATTTAAAAGTTGAAAAATAAGAGTTATTTTAATTTTTTAAAATAAAAATAAAAAATAAGAGTTATTTTTGATTTTTATTTTTAAAATTGAAAATAACTCTTATTTTTCAACTTTTAAATAAAAATTGAAAATTACTCTTATTTCATAACTTTTAGCAAAAGACTTATAAAAGTTACGATCCCTGGATAAAAATTGGAAATTAACTTGATCTGCGTCTCGTATACCAAATTTGAAGTCTCTAGCTCTTATAGAGACGCGTTTATACACACGGACGGATGGACGCACGGACTGGACAGAATAATCGGCTTTTATTTTTTTAATTAATATAATTAAAACTATATAATAATTGATTCTATATAGCTCAAATAAATTTTAAAGTTGTTGACGCGACAAAAAATTAAAGTTACTCTACAACACTAAATTCTAAATTTTGGACAAAAACTATGACAATGTTCTCATGGCATCGGATGCCAGCGATGATTCCGTTTTTCAGCTGAGTTGACTGTGACACAGTGAAATTCAAGTCGAAGTGATTTCCATAGCACATCTGATAATGTAATTTGATATGAGGTTTTGTAAATCAATCGTAGCAGGCAGCTATTAAAAGTTTTGTTAAGGTAGAGGCTTCAAGGCAGAACGCATCTGCTTTTAGTTCTGCTTCTCATTCGTAAGCATTTTATTTATTTCCAAATACGCAGCTCGTAAGCATAAAAATTTTTTTTTTTTGAAAAAAATTTGTGTGGAAAAATAATTGTGAATAATCCGCGTTGAATATTATAGAAAATTAAATATAGAAAATTAACCCTCTTGATTTGGCCAAAGATTCTAAAATAGTTTGAAAGTAAAAACAAATCTGTTGCAATTCATAGAAATTACCGACTTACGGTATTTAATGGTATTTTAAGCAAGTTTTGAAAAGCACATTAATTAGAGGGACATACGCCAAAGATCATTGGTAAACAGAAGACTATCATAAGCTACGACTTGGTAAAATGGAAGGACACGAGAATAATCAGTTGGTTAGCTTGCTGATCGACATTATGTCGGGGCCTCCGGATGCTGTAATTAAGGCCAAGGAGCAGATGGGCAATGGATTCACAGATGGTGCAAGTATCGTTCAATTGTGCACCGTATTGAGCAATCCGAAGAAAAAGACGGAGTTGCGCAAGTGTGCCGGGGAAAACCTTAAGAAACGACTCTCGAATCCCGAGATTTGGGAGCATCTGTCGGCGGAGAATCGGGCGAAGATTCAATCGGAACTGTTTAAGGCGGTCAAGTTGATAAAACCACATGAAAAGGAGGAGCTGCCATCCATAATTCTTGAAAATCTTGGCTATGTGATGAATCACGTTAGTGGCGACGACGCCGCTAACTCAAACAAATGGAATAATACAATATTCGATTATGTGGAATCCCTATGCGTGGCCCACGACAAACGGTCGCAGGCCTTGGGCTCCATCATCTTCAAGTTGTTGGCCAAGACCTCGCCGAAGATGATTCGCAACAATCTTGAGCGGGCATATCGGATCTTTATGCAGGCGGCACAGACCGCAGCGGCCCAGGAGAGTCTGCCAACGTTGGCAACAGAGCAACTGCTCGCTGGCTGGGCACTGATCATTCCCCTGCTGGCCAAGTGTCCCAACAAACGGGTCGATCTGCAGTCGACATTGCCGCACATCATGACACTGACTCGAGCATCGGCCTATCAGTCGGATCCGAAGTGCAGTGACCGAGGATTCAAAGTGCTCTCCAAGCTGAACAAGTATATGCCGGAGCTGGTGACGCCACATCTCCCGCTGGTGTTGGACGAGCTCTACGTGCTGGCGAATGACGTCGACCTCAATGACAAAGTCCGTGCCCAGTCAATTGTGGCCATTAGGAGCTGCGTGCGCCGCATGCGTAGTCAAATCATCCGGCTGAAGATGATGGACAAGCTGCTGATGACGCTCCACGGCCTGCTGACCGACTTTCCGCCCATCGATGAGAGCGGCGAGGAGCTCTTCTTGGGCGACAACCTCATTCCATTCTCCCCTCTGAACGAGGCGGCCAAAACCATAATCTTTGTGGCTGGACAATCGGACACGAATCGTGTCGCGGAAAGATCTCTGCGTCTGATGGAGCCCCAGCTGGATCAACCGGACTCGCCGTTGCATCGCCTGGGCGCCTTGTCGTTTCTAGCTCTGATGTCCAAGGGATTCACGGACTTGCTCTCAGATGGCCCGCTGAATCGGTTCCTGTCCGCTGTCGATAAGGGCATTCACGATAATGAGATTTTGGTGCGACGCTGTGCCTTCTTCACCCTGGCCATAATGGCCGAGAACTTACAACCGGAGATAACTCGCCTCGCACCCCGCGTTCTGTCCTTGTTTTACCAGTTCTTCGACATAATCGGCGATGAGGAGCGTCTGGTGGTCGGGGATACGGAGTACTATACCCGCATGTTCTGCACCCTTGAGATCTACTGTGAGAGCCTCAGGCCGGAGATCCTTCAGCCCCATTTGGGAGAGCTGATGAGGCGACTAATGCGATTGGCCCAACCAAACTACAACTCACCGGCACTAAGGCAAATGTCTTTGAGCACCATCGCATGCTTGGCGAAGATCTTGAAGAAATTGTTTAGCCCTCACTTTGATGAGGTAATGAATGTTACTCTACCCTTGGTCAAGCACACGCCGGACGAGGATCAACTGCTGCTCCGAACTCATGCCATACAGGTCAGTTAATAGCGTCTCTATCTTCTATCTATCTATCTATCTATCTTCTTCTTAATACGTTTCCTTTCTTTACCCTCAATCCCAATGCTCCCGCAGTCTACTTCCTTTTCTCAACAATATGCCTCATTTTTTGTGTTTCTTTTCTAATTGCAACTCCTTACTATCTTTCTTGTAATTCAAATACTTTGCCTTCCTAAACTCTCTTTCCATGTCCTGTATCCCTCTAGTCCAGGGGTGCCCATCGCCTATGCACAAAATGCACATTTGTTTTTGTAATGCACATGGGATATGGGAAGTATAACAGAATACACATAGGCAAGGAATTCTTGCACATTGAATTTTACACAAGCAACTTGCAGCAAAACAAGAACAACTTTTTCATTTCTGCTTTCCATCCATTTTCGGTGCAGGCGAAACAAAAACAATTGCATTGCGTCGGTTATCTTTTGCTAATCCGAATGTAATTTGTTGTTGTCTTATCGTTTTGTGCACACTGGAAAAGAAAAACTTGACTTCGCTTTCAAACGTGTGATGCGTGTGACTTTTTGAAGAAACATATTTCTATTTTTTTGTTTCTCTGTACACGTTGAAATAAAAAAAAAGTTCGTTACAAGTATGCGTGTGATTTCTTGTATTTGCATTAGTGCGTGCACATCCATAAGGCCGCTTTGGGCACCCCTGCTCTAGTCCCATTCCCTTCCTTTTTCCGTTTACCCTAATTTTAAACTTACTACCTTCCCTTCCATTTGTTCCTTCAGCCCGCTTCCACTCTCTAGCCCCCTTCTATCCTGTCTAGCCCCATAACACCCTTTCTGTAACTTTTTACTCCCATTGTGCTGTAGGTCATTAACTCTCTGAGCTCGGTCAATGCTGACAAGTTTGCCAAGGAGGCCCCAAGGCTGCTGGGCAGCTGCTTGGATATGATTAATCATATGGCAGGAGCACAGGTGTTTACCTACGAGCTGCTCGGAGTGCTCTCTGGCTTCATACCACAACAGGTGAATCCGCACTTTTCGCTTGTTATCAATGCACTGTTGTCGTCCGTCAAGGAAGCGAATGCAGCGCATAAAGAAAGCGAAGAGAGCACAGAAAAGGATGATGAGGGCGATGAGGATGATGCAGAGGATAAGGAAGATGATGACGATGAAGACGAGGATGATGAATCTGAAGCTGATAGTGATGGTGATGGTACCGATGACAATGAGTCGAGTGTTCGGGACGGACACGGCGATCAGACAGATGTCGAGGCCAGCACTGTAAGCGCCAGTAGCACCGAGAGCACCAACATTCTGAGTGGACGCGATGAGGCCTTAGTGTGCCTCAGGGCATTCGCCGTGAATATGCCGGACTCCCTGCTGCCTTATCTATCGGAGTCGATGAGTCGAGTCATGAAATCGACGAATAATATGCAAGAGAGCGACAAGTGGTCGGCATACGAGACAGTCACCCAGTTTATCCTGCTCTATTTTCGTCGGGGCAATGCACAGGAGGCGAAGAAGCACTGCATCCAAATTATGCCAGCCATGATGTACTTCATACAGACGGCCAAGGAGACGGTCAACGTGGTCACTGTGATGAAGAGCGTCCATCAGCTGCTCCAGGAGCTCAAGTCGGACGCTTTGGCCTCCGAAGGGTACGCCCAAATGGTGTTCGTGATGTTACGCCGCACTCTGAGTCGAAAGCTAAACTGTCAGTTCAACATCGGAGTCGGCATTGAGATGGAAACTCTGCAGGACTGGAGCCAGGCCATGCAGGCCGAGAATGAGGTGATGGAAGCGGCCGGCAATCTTCTTCCCGTCTTTGGCCACGCGCTGGGAAAGCGTCAATTCGCCGGCTATTTCCATGCGCTCAGCAAGAGCTTTGTGAGGAAACTTCGCGCATGCCGACCCACCGGAGAAGTGTCGAATTCCAAGTTCCAAATCTACTCCATGACAGCTCGCAGCATGGAGCCCCTGGGCGTTATTGCCGAGCAATATTATGATGTCCTTTGCTATATAATATGCGACTGCATGATGGATAAGAGGCGAAATGTCCGTGATTTTGCCTTAGAAGTGATGGACTGGGTGCTGATCCACTCCAATGAGTACAAAAATGCCGACACCATCATGCAGGCAACAATGCCAATCTTCCAGGAAGCGCTTCAGCAAGAGTCTCCCCTGGAGAAGGACGAGCGAGATGTGCTCTGTGGCATCCTGGCACGGATGATCCGCATCGACAGCAAGTCTACCGTCATGGACATGCTTATATCGATCTTCTTACCCAGTCTGCCGCTGCAAGAGAAATTTGATGCCTATACAGAAATCGTGCCGGCATTGCACACACTCTACAAGACACGAATGGATCTGCTGAAACCGCATTTAACTAAAGCTCTGGAAGTTCTCCTGGCTACTCTACAATCAAAGCAGCTGCCCAATGAAGACATACGCCACTTGGCTATTGAGCTGGTTAAGTCGGCCAAGGTAGATTACGAGACCATCTACAATAATGTTGATAACAAGTTGGATGAGGCGAAAGTCCTCATAGTGTAAGTTTATCAAAAGGAAAACGACTAAATTATTATCTATGTAGTGTTATTATTTTGGCAATCTATAAGAGCAGTAAGAAATTCTGGTACATTATTGGCAAATAAACTAAATTCACATTCCTTGAAACAGATTTTAGAAATTAGTTATTCTTTTTTGGGCTTCAAACATATTGTTCAATAATTACTAAAACTACTTGTGCGAAGATTAATTTAATGCAAGTGATTTGGAACTGTGTCAATGCAGTTATCCCGTCAGGTAAGTCTGATTTGTCATCTATCAATGTGTTCATAAATGAACATACTTTTGATCACTCCTCGGAATGCGCCACCACATGTGCAACGCTCAAGTAACACAAAGGGTCACGACGGCATAAAATTACCACACGGATCGAAATTCTGGTTCTCAGCAATAAAAAGATCAAATAAACATAAGCGAGCCTGCATATATGGGGGAGCAGATAAGATCATAGAGCACATGTAGTAAAAGATATGTAGAGCAGATGAGAGCATAGAGCACAAGGTGTAAGAAGGAGTAAGAGATATGTGTCAAATTATTAATACAAAAGAGAAGATTAGACTAGACAACGAGTAAAAGAGAACCAAACATAATATAAGACAACTGTCGACTCTATCTGAATAAATACATAAGACAATACAATAAGTAGGAAGAAGTCAGAAATATATTAACACTATATCCAACTCGGTTTATTAGTACATAAGAAATCCTTTAAAAACGCATACAACTCAATAAACGGTGTCAGTTCATAATTATAACTCGAGAGTGTTTTACTTAGGGATTGGCCTGCGTGCAGAAACATTGAGATCTGAGTCAGCAAGTAACTTTGCGACAAGACTTAATACCTTTGCATGCACAATGAAAAACAGCGACGGGCACGCATGGGCTCCCGGAGCTATCGGCTGCTCCCAACTTCATTTTTGCCCATTCGGCGCAACAACAGCATAAGCTCGGTTACTGTTGTTACATCTTTCAGATACATAGTGTCTAAGTGTTAGTGACGACTGACTACAAAAAAATATCCTGTCAAATATACAATCTTAATTACAGAACTTGATTTAAGTTCTTACGATCTGGACCTGCGTACTTAAGAGTCTTACTTGATTCAAAATTCGTTGTTAGTAAAACAGTGCTCCCGAATTCAGATTTCGTGCCCAACGCTGATATAAAATGTCATCATACTTTGACAGTAAAGTGCCCAAGCTGTCGACTAGCTAATCGGGAATGATACTTTGCCTGGCGGATATTTTGGTTTGATGAATGGAAAGGAAGAAGAAGCGAAAGCCACGGCGACAAATCGAAATTTCTAGCTTAGTGAGAAGTTAAAAAGGTGCAAACAGAAGCTCAGCTAAAAATGCAGCAATTAGTGACAAAGTGTAAACAGCAGAGAAATAGAGAAAGAGTGAGCGAGTAGGAAGTGAGAGGTAGGAAGGGGGTAAAGTGAGAGCAAACACATTATGTTGGGCGTCTTGTTGAAAAATATTTAACACTTTATTGCTGTGTTTTGGCCGAGACATTGGTGGCGCCACCTGGCGTGTATCGGAATTTTGTTGTCAAGTTTTGGACGTTAATGTGCAACAAACTTGAGGTGAACTTTTCCAGCAGTTCCAGGGCCAGGTCACAGCGCAGCCAAGTGGCAACAGCGAATATCGTCAATAAGGCGAGTTAATTGAATTGCCAACAAAATGTGGACTAGAGGACGAAAGGCAGGGAAGTGATGAAAAATGAAGGCTGATGAGCCATTTCAGAATGCAAAATGCCAAATGCAAAATGCAAAATTAGCAATGTGGCAATGTCTCTCTAGCGGGAGGGGCAATGTGGTAGCCTTGAAACCGAATCCGAAACCGAACCCAAATCCGAATCCGAAGGCTGAGGCTGAAACCGAAACCGAGGCCACGAAGTCCTTTTGGCCATTCGGCTGGGGACAGCAGACATGCCAATTAATTAATATTTAATTTATAGCCTCAGCAATTGTGCCAACAATTTCATTAAGTTTCTTGTTTTTGTTTGCCTCTTACAACAGCATTTATTTTTTTGGCATTTGCCAAGGTTTTGTTTGTTGCTATTTTTTGTTGCATACTTTTCAACGGTGTTTTCATATATCTTTTCTCCTTCCATTCATTTGATATTTTTTTCGCTTTCTCGCGCTCGTCTAATTAACTTGAAATGAGTTTTTCTTTCCCCTTCCGCCACACACTCTTCGTCTCTCTATCTCTATCTCTGTCTGTCTCTCGATCTTGATGGTTTAGAGTGTGTGTTTGTGTCCAACAAATGTTTTTATTTCTTCGTTGTTGCTGTTTTTGCTTTGGCAAAATGTCACTTAATAAATTTGACGACTGTTTTATGTTGTCGCTTTGGTCCTTAAAATGAAAAATAAAATAAACAGAAAAAACCACTGAAAGTGGGGACAAAAAAAAAAGAAAGTGAAAACCAGAAAACCAGAAAGCAACACGCCCATTACAACACGTCGTGGCCATAAATATAAAAGCCAGCCACGCCCACAAAAGCTAATAAAAGATGGTATGTGCGTGTGTGTTGGACAGACGGAGACGGGGTCACCTACTCATACTCATATGCAGAGGCTGACAGCTAACCTTGACCCGCAGCTGGTTCGGGTTAGGCGCGTGCCTCTGTGTCGGATCTCTCTCTGCCTCTCTTTTTACTCCACTCCTTAGCTCTGGTTGTCATGGGGATGCCTCCCGATTTGGCATATTAATTGCTCATCAGCCTGGAGCTGTCGGTAGCTCAGCAGCTCAACTAGATGGCTAAAAATAATTAAAAAGCAACGAGACTTTTTGCCCACGTGAACGTTGCCAGGTGTGATCCTTAATATTCAAATTGTGATGCTTGTCCTGCGTCACAGCTCTACATTCCTATCTGAAAATTTTCTTTTTTTAAACATATTAAATTTGGATGTACTACTCTTACTAAATCAATAACAATAAAAATAATGACTACATTTACAGTGATATATACAAATACTGACACTACATTACATTTTTTGAATCTATCATATTTCAATTTTTATTACAATAATCATAATTTATTTAGGACAGTGGGTCTGAAATGTCAACTTGCTTTCAACATTTTAATTTCTCATATATACACAAAGAAAAGATCTGGGATTCCGTGATAAAGTTAATGCAATGCGGTGTCAGAAGTACGGTAATCGCAGAGTTTCTCAACTCAGCTACAAAATAGTTGATTTAAGTATAATTTTTCAATTCATTTTTCGCAAATATTTGAACTCAAGAATTTTAGAATGATTATTATTTTATGTGTACTTATGCAATATAAGTAGTATTCTCGAATTACCATTTGCCCTTGCTTTATTAGGCCATGTGGCGGATGCGTAACAAGACACAAAAACAAGCTGAGTTCAAGTGAAAGTCATAGCCATTGTGGACAGAGTTTGAGCATCAGGAGCGGCACATGTTACATACACTCTACGCTAACTCTAAGCTCCTTTTCCCGCTGCAGCCCTCTGCTTCTGCTTCTGCTTTTGCTTTGACTTTTGACTTTTAGAAGTGCCTGGCGGGCATCCATGGCCATGGACCGGGCTAACGCTGTGACGTTGTGGTTGCTGTTGATGTTGCGACTTTTGGTCGGATTAAATGAGCAGCTACACCTGGTGACATATCTTTGGAAAACAAGTGTATGCAGACGGGTGATGGCAATCAACGAACATCCAAATTCAACGTTCAACTTTCAACCAAACAACAACAAGCCACTGGATATGGATCAGGCACAGGAGCAGGAGCAAGGTGAGGCAGGGGCAGCAGGACAAGGACATCGGTGGCAGCATCAGCATCAGTCAAAACTTTGCCAGCAACTGAATTATGTCATTTGGTTGACAGAACGTTCACAGATGCAGATGCTTTGGGTTAGACCAGAGAAACTGACATAGCAAGAGACTGAGAAAGTCAGAGTGAGATAGACAGAGTGAGAGAGAGAGAAAGAGAGAGATAGAGAGGGTGAGAAAGAGAACGGCGAAGCAATGGATTTAGATTCGAAGGTAAATCGGCGCCACATGCATTGCAACACGACAATGGGGAAGCTCGACAGGCACCGGAAAAGACCTCAATTGGAAAACCTTCCATGTCATTTCGCCTTTTGAAATTTTGATTATTAAATGTCTCACTGTGTCCGCATTGTCTCATGCCCAAAACGTAAAAAAACAACACATCAGTATTCAAATTATAAATTAAAATAAATAAATTATTGAGTAACAATTAAAATTGCGACAGTTTAAAGCTCAATTTCACCTAGTTTGCATAGTAGTTGCACACTGTGCGATGTGAATTCGGCTTTTAAGAAATTAAATAGAATGAAAAAATGTCCGGGATCAATTTTTAAAAATGGCTTATGCTAGACGAGCTTGGGTCTGTGGTCCCACTGTGCCAACGATCCTGCCAGCCAGCGGTTTCCCAGGCTTTCATTACATGCCGCACATTTTTTGCGTATTCCATTTTCCAATTTTATTATTCTTTTTTTTTTATTTTTTTATACGCTTCGTTTCTTTATTTTTTTGGGTCGCCTTCTTCATGGCAGTGCCTTGAATATTTTTCTTCAATTTTATTAAAATTATGGAAATGAATGAAATACTTATCCGCTGCTGTTTCGCTGCTCCTTGTCTGCTTCTCCTGCCTCCCTTCGCTCTCGGCGACGTCCTTTAAGCGAACGAATTTATCGAAAATTGCAGCAGTCGCTACCCACGCCTTAGTGTCACGCCCACGCCCCCGTGCCTCCCCCGTCCCTGTAAATGTACCTGTCCCTAGCCCTTCCCAGCAGGTTGCATGCGGCCCGTGGCAACTTTAGTAATCCGTTTCACTGATGCGAATTCAATCGATGTGCAGACTGTTACCTGCAGCGTTCAATACCCCGTCTCTCCGTCTTTCCACCTTGCCACTCTCATTCTCTCATTGCTGCATTCGCCAACTCATTTGCATCGTCCAAATTTCGTTTATGATTCAGTTTCAGCTTCAGCTACAAATTTAAATTCTGTTTCAATTTCGATTTCTATTGTTTTAATTTTCCATTGTTGTACCCTTTAAGCAGATATTATGAATTCGCTACGAAATATGTAATGCATAAAGAGAGACCAGGTAGAACAGGTAGTGAATATGTACATACATGGTAGATGAGAACCATGAGTTGAGTCGATCTACCGATGTCCGTCTGTCAGTCTGTTCGTCTGTTTCTGCTAAGCTATAATAATAATAATATTCTATTTGAATTTGAATTGAAACCAAAAATAATTGATGTTATAAATAACATACATATATGTATATATACTATATATAGTAAAATAATCAGGGACTGCAAATACTGATTTTATGTTTTTTTTTTTAATAAAAAAATCAAACACTTAAAAAAGACCTAGAAAATAATGGTTTGCACCAAAATGCTTATTTTTTTACAATCTCTGCATTTCCACAATGATTTTTATGTCTATGAATTTTACCTTTTTGTTCAATGATAAAATAAATAAAACTCAAAAATATTGATTATCTTATAAAAAAAACCTTTAAAAAAAATTTTGGCATTCGGTACGTTGCGCTAAAATGTCTCAATTCTTCATACCAACTAAAACGCACTGTTTTGCGCAGTGCCGAATGCAAAAATTTTGTTTATTCGACGCGTATTTTTGATTAGAATAGTAAAAAATTTCAAAAAGGCTCCAACGGCCCCATTTGCTCCAATAATTTAAATTTTCCCCCCACTAACACCTGTTTATCTCACCTGTTTATCTTACGGCTTCTATGTTAAGATTCTTACCAATATAATTTAAGGGATATCATAACTACCTCCCACCATAATTTTTTATCAAATTAATTAATAATTAAACAAATAATAAAATCTAAGACTAAAACCGAAAAAAAAATAAATATGCTGGAAGGTAGCTATGGTGTCCCTTTATAACGATATAAAATATATATTGGTAGAAATCTTAACACAGAAGCCGTAAATTACATTTGAGCTTCATTTTAAGCAAAAAAAATAATGTTTATGTTGTAAGTTTTATAAAATTACTCAAAAATACTCATTAAGTGAAAAGTAAAAATTTAAAATATAATCATTAAAATGTAATTTTTTTAATATAACTTTAATGATTACGTTCCCTGAAAATAATAAAAAAAATAAAAATACAACTAAAATCGAAATAATAATATAATTAAAACAAAAAAAAAATTTTGAAATTGTTAAAATACATCAAACTTAGCAAAATTATTGTGACTAGTACATTAACTAAATGTATTTATATGTTTGTTGCGCTATTGTAAATAAGTTAATAAAAAATCCAAATCCTATATCATATGGCAACTAAACGATCAGTCTGTCAAATCTCACCCTTCAATATGAAAAACATTTTTGTACTTTTTTCGCACACGTTTCGCTTAACTTACAAATATTCAAATTAAGGTTTAGTATGAACTTTTTTGGGTATTTCTCAATTAATCACTCATGTCTTTGAAAGGGTATTAAATCTTTGGCGCCTCGAATATAAACGTCCCTCTGATTTTTTTTGTGTGCTTTTCTGCTAATTTTGCATTGTTCTTTCATTTAGTTGTTTTTAATTGCATTTCATTTAATTTTTAGGATATTTCGTTGCCGTTTCATTTCGTTACGGTTTCCTATCTTCGTCGACTTCGTCTTCGTCTTCCACTTCTTGTTGTACAATATAACTTCTCGTCTTCCCCTCAGCGCCAATAAGCGGCTGTACTTGGATTGCTGAAAAAGTTGTTCAAGTTTGTTGTTCATTAGCGAACAAACTTGACACCAAAGTCGTCGCGGGGGCTGTCGTGCAGGTGGCGCCACCTGGCGGCGTTTTTAGCAGGCTGTTACTAATTGCATCGGAGAGGTTTCCGTTTTCATTTTAATAGGCGTTTCCATTTGGGGAGCAGATCCGCACTTTTTATGCCAGCTGACTGCAACCAATGCATTTGCTAGTTGCCCTCTCACTTGCTCCCTCACTTCCTCTCTCTCTCCTTTTCATTCTGCCACTGTTTGACAATTTGATTTGTTGCAATATTTTTCGCATTTAGCACATCAATCACAACAGTTACCGTCCACTTCAGCATCTAATTCGATTCAGTTGCATTTGATCACTGCCAACTGAAATGGTTTTTTGCATTTCTCTTCCGCCTCCATTTTGCCAAATTAAACGAATACATTTGTTGTACTTTTTCCTGTGTAGAATAATGTGGTTATAAGGCATTAAAAATATTAAAATGCCTCAGATTAAACAGTTAAAGTGTGAGTTTTAGTGGACTATAACTATTTTATTTATTTTTTATACCTTTCAATTCAAAAACACAGAATAGCACCTGAAAATATGATTTAAAACATTACTCATGATCCCGTTATAAGACTACATGCAACTTACAACATGGAAAGCTTTTTAAGCCCATTGTCAGAATTTCTGAAATACTACTTAGTTAAGGACCTATAAATTTTGGTAAAAATTACGATATACGAATGAATTTTGGGAATCATAAAAGTCGGTTGATTCAAAATTTCTTTATATTTTTACAAAATGATAACAATTGTCAACTTTCAAAAAATAAAATATTTAATGTCTTTTTACTAAATCTTCTTTTAAAAATTTTCTTTTATTTTATTTTTTTTTTTCGATTAATTTGCATATTTAATAGTATCTCTGAAAAAGTGAAATATAACAAATATTTATTCTTTTAAACTTTTTTTCTTCTAAATAATGATTAGTGATAACAATTGAACCAATAGTAAATATTATTGGACAAAAAATATTAATAATAATAATAAAATTGTCAAAATTATGATTATTAGTTTTATTTGTTCCGTCAAAATAACGTTTATTTTTGCCATCTTTTCTGAAACCAGTTAAACTTTATACTCTAGTTTTGAGTTTTTTTTTTTACAAAAAAAAATATTTATTATAACATAAATAAAATAATTATTTTGTAATTTTAACAATACTACTTATAATACAAACGTTGCCTGTTACATTCATGCTTTGATTTATGGCGAAATGCGGCTGACACAGAATGCAGAACGTCATGCGCTGTCCGTGTGGGCCTAGTTTGACTGACAATTAGCGCCATGAAGTGCGTCTCGTTGTCCAGTGCAGATGACAGCTTAGAAGAATCACCGTCCTTACAAAGAGTCACCATTTAGCAGTCACTCCATCTCCATCTCCATCCCCATCTCCAACTCCATGTCCATGTCCATCTCTCTCCTTCCTTTCTCACTCTTTCTCGCTCAGTGTGTGGAAGTTTGAAGTGGTCGTGGACTTTAGACAAATGTGACATTTTTGCGTCCTACAGGGATGACAGAGCTTGCTGGCGTCCATCATTAGTCATCTTCAAGTGGGCGTTGAGTGGAATTATGCAAAAGTTGCTTCAAAGTGACCAAAATCACGCGCCAAACAAAAACAACAATAACAACAATAACAACCGGCATTCCACTGGTATGTCAACGTCAAAGCTGAAACTGTGACTGTTGCCCACTTGGTGGTTACTCTCAAAGTGGACAAAGCTGGTCGGAATTGAACTAAACTGAAGAGGATTGGAGTGGGGAGAGTGAAGGGAAACTTCAGTGGCACTTCAGTGGCGGCAGCAAAATTAATCTTATTTAATTTGAATTTTTATATAAATAATGGAGAGCTCTCCGCCAAAAAAGCCGACTAAAACTTTTGTTCAATTTTTTATTATTAAATGTCTGCGGACAGTCTGTGTGGAGTGGGTAGTTAGGTGAGGGGATTGAGTGAGGGGTATTTGTGGCACGTGCGCGGCTGTGTTACTTGTGAACACTTTCCAATTTGTTGAATCCTCGGCAGCAAAACAATTTGTGATCCCCAAAAAGTGCAAACAACAAGGTGTGGCATGAGAGAGGAGAGTGGAGGAGGGTGGAGGGTGGAGGGTGGAGGGAGGAGGGAGCAGCGACGACAGGTGGCACCTGCTGGGAGCTGGATAAGGGAAACCAACTAGACAGCCGGACTAGCCAGTTCACCTGTCCGTGCGTCCAAATGTGTGTCATTCTGCGGCAACGCGGCACGAAAATGATTTATGACAAAGCATTGGCGCCCCTGTTCGGGATCGGGATCGGGATGGCGATGGGGATGGGGATGGGGTGAGCAGTGGATGCCTGGGTGGCAAGAGACAGAGAGACAAAGCGTGTGACAGCACAAGGGGTGGCATGCAGCATGTGGCAAGCTATGTGGAAATATTTGTAGCATGTAGCATATACTGTACCATGCAGGGGCTGGGCTCTTGGGTTGAGGATTTTGACCGTGTCGCATTTGTCGCATAAATGCAAAGTGTTTTAAAGTTGTTGTTGATTTTTGGGACAACGGCAGCCGAGATTGAGCGAGTGTGCACGGATGAAATATGCATGAATTTCCGCTGGATGGAAGGGAGAGAAAATGCGGTTGGCAGAGGTGAAGCGAGCTTGACTTGAGGTTAAGATAGATGAGCATGATACATAAAGGTTACATTATGATAAATATGCAACTAAAGTTCACTTATTTATTTCAATATACATGGAAATTAATGGCATTGACTTTCACAGATTGTTTAACTTGATGAACCATCTACTTACATCACTTGTTCGTAGATTTAATTTGCAGTTACGACGTATAGTTTTAAAATAAAGATGCATTATTAAAATGCAAGACAGCTACACAAATAATACTCGCGTTTTAGCGACATTAGGTGTATTAACATAACGTAGTATCGTTGAATTTGGGTCAATTCACTAGATTTAAAACATTTTACACAACAATTCTAGACTACGAGAAAGTATTGCAAGCAAAAGTGTAGTGTAAATCCTTACAGATGTAAATAACATAATATATATGATATTTAATTTTTGTAGTTTTAAGAGCCTGTCGCTAAACGAAATGGGATTATTTTTCCAATTAGAATAATCGAAAGACCTAGTGAGAGACTATCTAAAATCTATAATTTTGCATCTAAAACGGCAATTCATTGCTTTTGTCCAGTAAACTTAATACATGCAATGATACTACGAGTACGATATGCGAATTAACTAATTATAAAAATCAGAGAACAATGTGAATATCAAGTTTATCAACGATCAAAGTATCTTTAAAAATAACTGTCGAGTAAGTTACTTAATATGAAATGAGCAGAAACTAATGGGATGTTGTATCATCAACAATATGTCTTAAAGCAGAAGCTTTGCCAAATCATCTAAGGCCTTATCCTCGTGGTTGACAACTCCTCAACAACCACAGCCTGAATTCACACTTTTGCGACCTTCTATCCCATCTATTTCTGTAGATCCATTGGGAGAGCAGTAAAAGCATTTTTAATTTCATTTTGTTTCTTCTTGCGACTCTCGTTGCCTGTTGTCTGACAGGTGGCCGAAGATTCATTGTCCTGTCTGGCAGGCAGAACGACGCCTGAGCCGACTTTTTAATTGTATTAACACGCTAATGTAAATCGCATAATGCCGCAGCGTTGAACAATTAGAGAGAGAGAGAGAGAGAGAGAGAGAGATGGCGAGATTTGCAAGGTGTTTCGAATGCTCTCTCTCTCTCTCTCTCTTTCTCTCTGTCGTCTCAATGTCTCGCTTATTACATATTTATGTTTATATTCGCTTCGACCGCGCTTTTAAGAGCGCTGAATAAATTTTAATTGTCTTCGGATGTCGCAATGTTTTCAATGTTGTTATTGTTGTTGTTCCTCTCTACGCCCCCGGGCGGGACATTAAAAAATATTGCAGCATAAGCCAGGGCAACCTACCAGCATAAAAAAAAGCAAATAATAAAGGAAAGAAGGAAAAGCGTATGGCGGACATTATGCTCATACTTACACTTATATACGGTGTCCTTTGGTCCTTGGCCTTTGACCGGGCAATAGTAAAAGCGAAATTAGCCGAACGCAGGAGGACAACAAATTTTCTACCTGTTGGCCATAAAATAAATTCCATTATATTGTGACAAAAAAAAAAAGAAAAAACACAACAACGCAAAAAATAAGGAAAGGAAAACCGAAAACAAAATGGAGAAACAGAAACGCGCTCGTAAAAATAATAATAATAAAAGTCAAGCCAAATGCCGCAGCAGAAGAAGAGCGAACGAGGCTCAAAGACAGAGACAGAGACGAAGACAAAGACAGCTACAATGACAAAGACAAAGGCAGATGGCAAACAAAAACAAGAATATGCCACAATTTTGACATTCTAAATTGCCAAATCGCCAGTGAAATAGACATATTATATTTAACAATGTGAACTCGATTAACTTGAGTTTCAGGAGAATTTTGATGACTCAAAAATATTAAATTAAATTTCAGTGCAAGTAAATCTTAATGTAGCAGATTTGTATTCAAATTAACAGCATTTGAATAGAATAGCGTTTTTTAAGTGAGATAACAAGGTTGTTGAATTATTTTTGTTACAGGAAATTGTTAACTAGTTTTTTAGATTCACTTTCATCTGTATTTTACCTTTTTTTTTTTTTAAATTGTTATTATTATTTTCTTCGCTTACGTCAAAACTGTCAGGGAATAACCAGTGCAAAAGGGGAACAAATAAAAATATTGTTCACTGAGCGAAGACCGATTCGTTCAAAATACTATGTGAACCGTTCATCTCTGACTCTTTGCTCAAAAAGTCAGTAAATGAGAGTTATTTTTGAACAGTTTGAAAGGGTCAACTGTTATTTGCAAGCTCTGCTATAATCAAGCTCAGCTGTGCAATTGAATGCGAACAAACTGTTTACAAGAACGTCATAGTGTTTTTGAACTGGAAAACCATCTAAATGGTGCCAGCAAATCAGGCAACAAATATAAAAGACGCACAGGCCAGGCAAATAACAAAGGACATTTAAACAACGGGCCAAAAGGAGCAGCAGGTGGAGCTGCCAACTAAAACAAAACACATCCAGCGTCAAATACCTTCAAAAAGTCCCTATCCTATCGCCTCCTCTTTCCCGTTAACATCACCAAATTCCTGCCGGTTTAGGGGGAGGTGGAAAGAGAAAGCGCGGAAATTTTTGAGCAGACAATGCCAGATGAAAAATTGTGAGGCCTAAGGGACGATAACAGCAACAGCAAGAGCAATACCAACAACAGCCTCACGAATGATGGTGACCTTTGTTTAAATATTAACAAAATCTCATTCGGAGCAGACACACACACTCACAACACACACGCACATAAGGAAAGCAAAAGAAACTTTTGGTGAGGCAAAGTGTTTGCTTTCTTTTTTGTGTGATTTTAATTTTATCTGCGTCTTGGGCGAAACAAATATCGTCTCGCTCATAGAGCCAGGGAAACAGCCTCTATGTGTGTGAGTGTCTGAGTGCGTGTGTGTGTGCGTGTGTGTGTGTGTGTGCGCGTGTGTGTGTGTGTCCTCCACACACACTGGACAATCATAAAGCGTCGCGGCAACTCCTCCTCGTCATCTAATCCAAACTTAGCAGTGGATTTGTTAGACAAGCTCTGCGTGCGATTAAAGTAGCTCAATGTTGTAGTAGTTAAACCCCTCACTCATCGCATCCGCTTCCTCTTCACCCAGTGACCGTGTTCTTCCCCTCCCACCTTCCTCGAGTTGTCAACGAATTGCTTTGCCACGTTGCGGTCAATCCCTGCTGCTTAAGCTCAAGTACTCTGAGTACTCCGAGTGTAAACGTGGAACGGTCTTGACTCCCTGCGAGTGCGTCAAAGACTCCATCATTGTCGAAATGTCGAGGCAGTGAAGAGAGATAGCATTGCAATCCACTTACACGGCAAACAGTTCAGTTTGGTTCAAAGGTGCCAAAAACACAACAACAAAAAACAACAACAAAACACGTAGTGGCATCCTTAGAATGTGAAAAAAAAGAAAACAAATCATGTCTTGTACATTCTTCGGCATCAAACGGAGGATTTACAAGCAGAAATTGTAGAAAAGTTGTAAACTTCAAATACGAGCTTAAGTTGTAGTAGATTTGACTTTACAAGTTCTCTCCGAAAACTACTCAAACTGACTTAAAAATGTTTAAGAAATTTCTGATTCGCTGTACAACTACAATCAAATAATAGTTCAATAATATTCGAAGGGAACTTCTAAGTTTTAAATAGTGCAAAACTGAAGGTTTTGTTCGATGGTTCGAGACATGGAGTTCTGGCGTATCGACGTCTTCCCTGAGCTGCAATTTATTTTTGAGCTTTGACAAAATGCAACCCTGTGTTGAGTGACGCTTGGGCACAGAGAAGAAGAAGAACAATAGAGAATAAGAATTCAGCAGAATTTTCTCTCTAGTAAAATTAACCGATTTGAATTATAGTATTAGTGTCAAATCAGATAATTAATATAAATAATATTGCCGGTGTATTAATACATGCATTTACTTCCACTCGCAGTTAATGCTGCTCATTGTCGCAACAGAGTAAAAGCTTAGGAATCCCTGAAAACACAAAGCTTTGGTTCAAGCCGGAGTTTTTCTCAAGTGTTTTCATATTTTCATTCAAAATGAAGCAAGCAAAAAAAGTACAGATAATTCACAATATACGATCAATAAATCTCTTTGTCCTGACTCAATGATTAACTGGCAATCACCAGAACGCCAAAACGGTAAGAGCTGTAAGTCTGAAATTTGTACACAACATAATTAATGCACTTTCATTGAGAAATTCAATTCACCTCTTGTACTACATAGGCTTAGTTTATTACAAAAACTTTAATGATATTTGATATATTCATATTAAAATTAGTTGGTATTGATAACAAACATTATATCCGGACCAAATAATTTTTAAATCAGATTACTATACAATATTGCTGCCCTAGGAATGATATGCTGAAAATCAACATTTTTATAGATGGTTCTAGTGGAAACAGATTTATATTGATCAGAAATGTAGTCCATTATTCATGCCATCTTATTGCTAAATATTGCATGACAGGGTATCTAAAAGTCTAGCATATGATTGAACGATTCGTCAATTGCCATTGAATAACTTTGCCTTTGAATTTGGCTTTGAAATTAACAAATTGACTAACTAAAGTGCTCTACTGATGAGAAACATCATAATGAAGTTGATGATGAAGCAAATAATAAAGCCAACGATGCCGATGATGACGATGAAGATGATGATGAAGATGGCATGTTTTGGGACTGAACGAACAAGATGAGAAACATTCTGTTTCCACAAAATTTAAGCATCACAAATGTTTTAACATTTTGTGTTTGGCCAAAAGTCAGGTGTTAGCCATATACACACACAAACACACACGTACAGAGCAAATGAGAAGAGAGAGAGAGAGACAGAGAGGGAGAGGGAGAAGGGCATATGTGCGTGTGTGTGTGATTGGGACAGTTTTTGCCAGTGGGGGAGAGTACTTAGCATTTGTATTTAATTTTCATTTTGCATTTGAACTTTTTGCTCTTACCGCTGGGCAAACATGGTCCAAAAGCTTTGGGGCGTATTAAGGCACGTAGCAACCGCATATGTGTGGGAGTGTTGGTGTGTATGTGTGTGTGTGTGAGTGTGTGGGCGAGGGGGGGGGGGCGTGTCCGCGCTCTGGTAGTAACTGGTATGCTAAAGGCAGCACAATTGTTGCCATGTAACAGTTTATGTGTCATAAAAACTAGTTCCCATTGAATTTGCACAGCATGAATGCGACAGGTGGAGCCAACTGTGAGATGAGGAGAAAGTTGTAAGCAACTTAAATTGGGGTTCCAAAAGGGGCAAGGATATTGGCCTTGGGCAGCTGCAAAGAGAGAGAATGAAAGAGAAAGATAGAGAGAGGAAGAAGAGAGAGAGAGAGAGAGATACTGAATAAATCCAACGACAGTTGAACAAATTACGAATCTACATTTCGCTCTTTTTCTAACATTCTGTCTCTCTCTCTCTCTCTCCCTCTCTTTTGGCCTTCATATTATCTGTATGTGTTTGAGAAAGTTACGCCAGACATGTCCTGGCATGCAAAGCATTTTAAAATGTTAATTAAATTTTTCGTGCATTCTAAAATAAATTGGCCGCAGCAGAGAACACGTGCCAGCCAGAACCACGACTTGCAGGACATTTGGAGCGACCTCTAGTGTCAAAATTACTGGAGAATGCAAAATACTTCCTACTTTAGTCAGAGCTTCTCTTTTTGTGAAATAATTTATAGATCACTAGCTAAAATTGAAAGACTTATTCATAACTTACAGCAGCGGTGGGCACGCAATGGCTCCGGGAGCCAGTGCCTGCTAACGAAGTCAGATTTCGGGCCCACCGCTAACTTACAATGTTATATACATTTCGAATTTTCGTGTGGAATGTAGTCTTAATCATGTTCTTATCTCTTGTATTATTTTGTAAGTAAATAGTTCTGTGTTTACCTCTGTAAAAAATTTAAAAAATTTATATTTCAATTTCTTAATATTGAACGGTATGCAGTACCCAAATTCTTATAGAAAAATACTATTAACTGAACTTTCAGATTTTGTACGAATCCATAATTTCGTTTTCAGATTCATCTTCAAAGATGAACTATGTTGCGAATGAAATGCAAATGAATGTTCGACTATACTCAGAGTAACTTTTTTCTGGAATCTAAGTACTTAAACAGAGATTTGCATTTTATTTGCAAAATACATAGTTTATTTAATAAGGAGATTCGCTTGGAGCATGCGATTAATTTATTGGCATAATTTACCACAGGAATTTATTGCATTGCTTCGCTTTACCCTCCCTTTTTTGGCCTTAACGAAGTGTTATTAAAATTAACAACTGCTATTATTATTATTATTGCTGTCGCTTCTTGTTGCAATAGTTGTTGTTATTCAATTGCATGTGAATCATGCTGCAACATTATGTGCAACAATTACAACTTCAATACTCGTATTCGTATTGTGGCTGCAACACTAAATGTGCATAAATTATGTACAATTTACGGCAACAGTTCAATGAAGTCAAGAAGCGAAGGCTTCCGAGCCAAAGCTTATTCCCCCAATCGCAGTCTAATCCTCATTTGTCTTAAGCAAACCATTTGCCAAACCTTCATCTTAGAGGTTTTTCTTAAGCAGTTTCCCTCTGTTCAAAGTCTCCACAATCTAAGCTCATATTAACCGAATGCAAATAGTTCGATTGTACAAACTGATATGAACACTTAAAAGTGTATTCGTTGTATTATGGACCTTAACATCAATTATTGAAATTAATTCTTCGTATTTAAATAAGGCTAATCTCTATGGCAATTAAGTATCTCAACACACCATGTTGAATGTATTCTTGTTAACCATTGAGAACAAGAATTTTGTATGCTAAAGGCGCAATAATCCAAAAACGATTGGCTTAAAAATTTGAATTTGCAAAATGGCCTCGAATTAAATAGTAGACTGCATTTCGAATTTTGAGGAAATTTATCTCCCAAATATTTGAAATAATTAAACTAAAATAAAAAATTTTACATATTTAAGAAAACTTTCTTTTGTAAAATTTGCTAGTGGCTCTTTCCAAATTTTTGAGGATTGACATTGACATATTAAAAAATCTTTCTTAAATCGTTAACTGATTTGTACAACTGATTTTTTAACATGACTTTCTGTGAGTTAAAAATTCAACAGCAAAAACTGCATTGAACTGCATTGAACTTTAAGACTTAAATGGAAATTGCTTTCATGTCCGTTGTGCAAGTGATGGATGTGTCACAAAAACGATGGCAATATTCAGTTAAGATGCCAGAATTAAATCGTTATTCATTTCTATGATGTTTCTTTGACGCTCTCGTTGTGCCTGCTCCGATTTTCTGGCATTTTACACTGAAAGTTAATTATTCTTATGATCGGAAGTTTCGTTGACTTCAATTAGAACAAGTGGTCCTCTCACCAACTGGCTTTGACTCTGAGTGAAAGCCGCAGTCCTTAGACCGTAGACCTTAGTCCTTAGTCCTGCGATGCCAGGTAAACTTGTTTTGTGTGATGGGAAAGGGGCATGGGAGGAGGGGTGCTTGGGCCATTATGGGAAACCTTCATATTTGTTTTTCCTGCCACTTTGTTGTTGTTGCTGTTGGTCAAAGGCTTTTTATTAGTTTTTCGTTTATTCGCCAGCTGCTTTAACTTTTCCGGTGTGTGTGAGGCACTTTGCCACTTCTGCGCCCCTTCTTGCCCCCGCTTGTGTAATTTCTTTATATTTGTGGCTTTTATTACCGACAACCCAAGATTTTCTTTCCTCTCTCTCTCTCTCTCTCTCTCTTTCCCGCTTGCACTCGTGCCTTGGGGCTACCATGATGTTTGCTTAGTTGTTGTTGGTTTTGCTAATTTTTATTTATGTTCTTAAATGTTCCCTGTCGTGCCAACGGGCCACGCATTTTTATTAATTTTATTTCAGTGTGATTATTGTGATTAGTTTGTTGGTCACCGCCCAGACGACGCCTCCTTCTCCATCTCCTTCTTCCTTTCTCCCGACACCGTCCTCTTCTGCCTGAACACCTTCCATTTTTCTCTTTGTAGCTGTAACTGTTTCTGCTTTCCGCTTTTTTGCCTTTCTCTCATTCCCCCTCTCTCTATTTCTCTTTTATTTATTTGGGCGACGACTTCACCAAAGTCATTTTCATAAATTTCGGCACAAGTTTTATTTTCTTTTTGGTTCGTTTTTCACTTTTGTTTTGAGGAAATTGGCGTCCATAAAACAGACGACGCTTAATTAAGAGAAATTTTTTGAAAGCAATGAATGTTCTAGCTACTGTCTTATTCGAAATTCGAATACCCTTTCTATGAGCATTAATTGAATGCACCGAAGGTATTTAATCTATTATACGCGTGAACTGGAATTATTGTGCTTACATTTATCTTTCTCCTCCTGTATTTTTTGTGCTTATATCTTTCTCTTTGTACTTTCTTTTTATACTACAGTTTCTATAATTTTGTCACGAAATATGTAATAGTAGAGAGAAGTCATGATAGTCCCCATAACGTATAAGTTCCATATATTCGGTTTCTATTCGCTATAGTCTATGCTAATCAGAAGATCTGTTGAAAATAAAACTTTTGCATGAATAACTATTTGTTTTGTTTGTTTTTTTTTTTTTCAATATCGAAACGAAAATGGCTGTCCTCTGCAAGGATATTCTTTCGTCTGCTTCTTTCCAGATCATATTATCGGCAAACTTCGCATCGCACATTTAAAAATTATATTCAATATTGTCCTTATTTAGGTGGATACACTTATTCCAGCAATTTGATTCAGTCCTCGTACTAGGCGTCAATGATCTCCTCGAGCGGGCTGTTTTTTTTATTGATGGACCATCTCTTGAGGATTGGGAATAGGGCGAATAAGGTGGATGGTGAATCAATTCGAGCCCTAAAAGTTGATATTCCGAAGTGCGCTCGCTATTGTGTTTTTTACAATTTTCAAGGTAAGCGCATCGGAGGGCGTGCCGCTGAGGAATTCATCGCCAGTGGAGTTTAGGCCTCCACGAATCTCTCAAAGGCAATATTTTACGGTGTAATCCAAAGGAGGTACTAGCCCTATAATATTTATACTACTTTTCTATTGATTCCTTCTCCGTTTTGTCTTTAAAAAATAATGTTTCATGAAAGAACGAAACACGTCAACAAAAATCGGCTCTCAACCAAGAACAAAAAAAAACAAATGACTGTAACGCGCTAAAATTAAATTTATTTTTCTAATATGAATGGACCAGAGGGCAGCGCATTTTCCTGCTCAAATAGGTTACTTTTCATTCCACCTCGTATTTGGTTGGTATTGCCAACCAAAGCATCTTGCTAACATTTTTTTTAAATTTTTAAGACGATTTTTAAATTAACGTTATAAGACCTATGTGTTGAAGATTTAAGCATATCAGCAGTTACTCAATTTGTTTGACTGTCCGTCAGTCCGTCCGCAACTGAATTGATCAATTCTTAAATTCATCACTTACTCAACGAATGTTATGCATTTTAACAAGTTGCGAGACAACTTACGAGACCCTTCTCTTTGTCTCTCTCTCTTTTGTCTTCGCTATTTCTCGCCTCTCGCTTCTCCGTGTTTAAAGCTCATAAGACTTGCGACGAGTGAGCTATGAAGCCTATTTTGAAAAGTAAATCGCCTCAATTTCCACATATCAACATGTCTGTTTTCCCCTTGTTCCTCTACCAGCCTCATTCATCCTTGCAGCTCCTCCTTGCGTGCGTCCGTGCGTGCCTCTGTGTGCGTGTGCGTGTGTGTGTGTGTGTGCGTGTGTGTGTGCGTGCATGCTGAGTGGACTCTTCAACTGCACAACACTTCCGGTTGCCACTTGTGAGCGAAAAGCCTTTCAGCCCTTGAGTGTTTGTTGTGGCAATGACTTGGCAGGCGCATTCGACTCTCCGGGCTATCCAACTATCCAGACAGACGGCCAGGACGCAGGACATCAAACTTATCTGCCGTATGTTTGCCTGTGTTTGCCGACGTGCAACCAAAAGATAAACAGGAAAAAAAAACTAGACAAAACGATACCCTAATCTAAGATCGATATCTGAGATAGACCGACTTACGCCTTATATAATACTTATATATCTCTGTATATTCATAGTTGCAAGAATAAAAAAGTTTTGAAATAGCTTTGTGTAGTTCACGGGCTCACCTTGGTTCAAGCTAACAATTTTCTAGCTCTTGTAGTGGGTAAATTAGTTTACCCACAGAACGAAAATCAGGATCAGGAAATCAGTCCGTCTGTCTCTATGCGATGCAGTCCCTCAGCTTTGATGCTATCTCAATGAGGCTTTGCCGGATTGGATCACTAAATCAGATGTCTCGAATTGATGCGATCGTCAAAAAATCAACCTTTAATATGAAACACTTCTTTTCTTAAAGATTTCTCAGCCAAACTCACTAAAAATGCAGTTAGGGTGGTTTATAGATATATACAGTCGAACTTTCCTAACTCGAATCACCATTATCCAAAGAAAAGGTTCGAGTTAGAGAGATATTCGAGTTATAGAGTTCTTTTTCCTAAGATTATTAATTTTACTGCCACTCATTTACTTCGAGTTACAGAGAAATTCGAGTTAGAGAAGTTCGAGTTAGGGAAGTTCAACTGTATTTCTTTAAAAATAATCTTTAAATTTTTGTTGTTTTTAGAGACAACTCAACCAAATTCGCTCTTCAAGGCCGAAGGCATACCTTTTGCAATAAAAATATATATTAATATAAATAGCTTATATTATATTTAATCTTTAAATTATAAATATATTAAGTTACATATTATAATTTTTGAGATTTATTGCTGAAAGCGCTGCTCCGATTCAGATGTATATGGCTATTTCCAAGAGCCAGGATTTGTACGTCGTTAAATGAAAAAACAAAAAAAAATGGCAAAAGTTGACATTTTCAAAACTGTTTTCTCACATGTTTAATGCATTTTATCAACACTATTTTTATTATAAAAGACAAGCTTTGAAGATTGTCGTTTTCGAATTATTTATACAAAACAATGACGAAAAATAGAAGTCATGCTTGACTTCATCTTGACAAATGCGAATGTCTGCGAAATGTAATTTGGAAGAAAATACTCTTAACCATAATAAAATAGTGTAGTTTTCCATTTTAGAAATAATTTTGATATGTTACTATCATTTTATTTATTTTTCAAGTGTTATTAGTAATTTTTAACTCGACATCGCGAACGTGACAAGATTTCCACCTAGTTTTTATTATTCCATATATCGAAAGCAGCTTGTAAAACTTGTATTAAATTAAACTTTCAATATATTTGCTTAAATGAGTAACGCAACGGACGAAAATTTCACAAGACGTGGGTTTTTGATCAAGTTTACGTTTTTCGTCGTGATGGACCCTTTTCTGGAAATGCCCATATGTAACATATTTTCACAATAACTGTTTAATTTGATGTAAACAAACTGTTTTTGTTTTCTTAATTGCACAGAATCGTACAGTGTTTTTATGTTTCGTAAAAATTTTAAAATTTAAAGTTATTACACTCTAATAAAAAGAGAGTGCCACATTTAAATAGCCAATAAATTTAATTGGCATAGCTACGGATTTAAGGGGCTGTCTGTTTGCATATATACCCCTTAAGTCATTTCAATGACTACAGGGTATTGCAACAAAAAACATGACGGTTCCAACATGTTTCTGTCTTCCGCTCTAATCGCATCCTCGAGGCTCCGACTAATGCTAACCACATAGTGCAACCAACCACTAACAACAATAAACTAGAAAGATACACATTCACACCCTCACACACACACACACACACACACACACACAATGCCCACATACATACATTCAGAGAGATTGCAATGTTTACTTTTGACGTCTGTTGCAACAATTTTAACTCTCATGTGGGTCGAGGGGTAAGGCGTCTGTCTGACTGGACACTTGAAGAAGTCGAGAGGTGGGCAAGGGGTGAGTGTGAGAGATGGTTTAGCCATTGGGCCATTTACTTGGCTATTTACCACATGGCTTAACTGTTTGGAATGTATCTCGACTCCGGCAACTGCTGCAACTTCTTCAAACTGATTTCAAGATCAAATATCAAAAATAATCCTTCGGCAGTCACTCTTGGACCTCCAACTTTTCGAACAGTTTACATTTTGCTGCTTTGTATGTGCACAGAGGGAAAAATCAGAAATTTCCTACTGAAAAAGTCAAACTTCCAACATGATTTCTAAGTTAGATTGAAATTACAGAACAAGTATTTTGACCTTATAGTATTTCAGAAAATAATCTGAATTATCTCAAATTTATTTTAGAAGTATTGTTACTTATTTCTAGCAATTTTAGAGTTTTACTTGAAGAATTTGTATGCTCATTTTCAGTAATTCGGACTTATTTTAAGTATAAATTTTAAGTATCAAAAAACACTTAATTCGAGTTAAGTCTAAATTAATTTTAGTACATCTTTTTAATTTCTCTGCGTGTGAGTGTGTTTGTCAAGATTTCTTTTTGCAAGTCGAGACATAAGATTAAGCAAAGTAAAGATGCACTGATTTCCATATGGCTGCCTCTGCTCTTAAGTAATTTCCACATTGCCAGTCTTAATCGTAGAAGCCTTAAGCCTCGGATCCTCCATCCTCCATTGAAAAGTGTGTTTGCGTCCACAATTTTTGTGTGGCCCAGTGACCGTCCGGGCCTGGTTGTGGTGCCAAAGCCATACATCTGGAGTGTCAGTCATTGAGACGATTTGGCAAACAGTTTTCGAAACGGATTTCCTGGTCCTAGACCATATTCATTATGTGCTGACATTAGGCACGCACTCGAATCGAACCTCTTACATCCCTGCCTTCCACTCCTCCATTAACCCACAACCATTACCATTACCCCATTACCCCTCCAGCATCCGAATTCGCATCCGCATCCGCACCATCTCAATCTGGGCAAAGCTCGGCAAATGATGTGCTCTTAGGATTTGACATAATCGATTGCATTGCATGCTCCTCACCAGATTCTCTTGCTCTTGTTGTTGTCTTTCGATCAAGCACCTTTCGTATTAGCCCACCTAAATCCTATTCCGTTTTCCAACTCATTTTGTCGCCCTTAATAATGCCCTTACTTTCTTCAATCAGTTGAATTTCGCATATCAGATAACTGGGTTTCTAGTTAAAAAATCTGAATTATATTTGAATATTTGAAGGGATATATTAAAAGTAAAAAAAGAGCTCGCTTATTCCACCCATTTCCTTAGGAGGGGATAACTTTGATATCGTTTCCATCCCAGATTTTTCACTTACGAATAATTATTAGAAAGCTAGTTTGTAGTGGCGAATTAATTTGAGAGAGTATTGATATCTCGTTGCATTCAAAATTGAATTCCCAACGTTTGCTGTATCATCTTCTCCATCTCCATCGTCTTCTTTATGTTTTTTTTTTTGTATTTTTGCCTATCGTTCATTTTGTTTTCTGTGTGCTTCGTTTTTATTGTGGACTTAAGCGTTTTTATGGCCAATTTGACGAATGACCCCCTTAAATGGGTTAAGCGGGAATAAGCCCGAGGCGACCAACTAAACAACCGAATAACCTAACGCACGTTCCATCTCCATCTCCATCTCCATCTCCGCCTCCTCCTCTGTATCCTATGTATGCATATGTGTGTGCGTGTGTGTCTGAGTGTGTGTGTAAGTGAGCATTAGAAGACCTATAAGCGCCCTGTGGAACGCCTGTCTGCCTGTCTGCCTGTCTGCCTGGTGGCTTGCCTGTGCCTAATTTATTCGCTTGTATCGCTCATAAATAAACCAAAATTGGGCGAGCGGCAGAAACTTGAACTTGACTTGACTTATTGAATTTGCAAGGCAGAGACTTCTTCAATTGCGTCGAGGGTCCTGTTCCTGTTCCTCTTTATGTTCCTCCATCTGTTCATCCTCACATTCTTCCCTCTTTGACAGCGGAGCTACCAATAACAACAACTCTGTTTGTTCTACTCGTAGCTCAAAATGTGGAATAGACAACACTCTATATACATATGCACATTTAAGCAGCTCAAACATTGAACATTGAACATTTTCGATTGAACTGCCTTTGAGATCTTAATTATTCGCATAAATATGAGAAAGACATAAGCATTTTTTTTATCGATAACAAGTACAAGTACATTAAATTCATAAATATAATCGTTGGCAAGAATACTGCTACCATATTGGAGATTAAAATACTTTTAAAATAAAAAAACTTAAATAATAACTATAATAATAACAGTGACATATTTAAATTTTAACGTTGAGTTATTTATTTTGGACAGGACTCTGGAAAGCAGATCCGATTTAATTGAATTCCGCAAAAATATTACAGTGTACTTTTTTGGCGCTGTTGAAAATTAATATTTAAAGGTAATTTATCTTCCACGCTTAAATGATCACAGAATTACTTAAATACATATACATATAATATACCCTTTCTGGGGAAATAGAGAGTATGGAAACATAAAAGGCTGCATAATCATTGCGCTGAGGGGACGCTTCTAATGCACGTCTAATGGCGCAAATAAATTTCAACTAAGGAATTTTTATAGAGAGACCCATAAAACCAAATGGCTGCCAATGGTTGACTCTCCCTCTCCCTCTCGCTCACGCTCTCTCTTTCTCACTCGCTTACTCTTTGTTGTCGCTCTGTTGCAAGTCTGGCTGTCTGGCAGTCCGTCTGACTGTCAGTACGTGTGTGTATGTGTCCTTGTAACGTTAATAGCCTTAATTGAGCGTCTGTTTTTACGCCTGCCACGCCCACTTATTTGTTTATTAGCGCCCAACAGACGCCAGGGCCCAGTCCGCTGCGCCCCCTCCTTCCCACAGCATAAAAAACGTCACCATGGAATTTTCATTTGGCTTTTGGGATAATAAAAACCGAAACGTGAATCGTGAGAACCTCAATTACACAGGTGCATGGGCGTTGTGCTAAGTGTGGGCGTGGTCTCGTCGCCTCCTCCTCCTCCCCTTTTTTTAATGCCCCCATTGAGATTCCACGATGCAACTGACAATTTCCCGGCACCTCGAAGTCACATTTAGTTTTTTCCACTGACAATAAATTCCATTCGCAGCGCTTTTAACGATCATTTCCCAGCCATTTCGACTTTAAGCTTAATGAGTTGTCGTCAAAGGTATGTGAAGAGGCAGTGTGCCTCGGGATTGGCATTGGGATAGAAGCTGTTCGAGTTCTTCCCCTGTTTCTGGGGCAAAATGCGATATTATGACACTTCTAATTGCTGCCAACCGTAAGTACACTAATTGCAGATTTAAAATTACTCTAATTACAAGTCATACGAAATCCATTCATTCTTCTGAAATTTTGGGAGTCGATTTTCCGTGCGAATTGACTTTTAAATTCAATTTACACAAGGGTGTAAAATACTTGACTTTTGAATTTAATAAAACATTTAAAGAAAAATAAATTAAAAATTGAATCAATAGAGAAATTGTAGTTTTATCTATTAGATTATCATTTCTTGATACAACTTCTTACAGAGTCAAACATTTATATTTTAAGTAAACTGCAGATGATAAAACTAGTAATAATCTACTAATAGTATACGAAAAATCATAGTAAATAAGTAAGCAATCAAATTTCGCCTAAGTTCCTTGACAATTCAACTCAATTTCATAATTCATTAAATAGTTAACAAGATGCAGCAAATTGTGTAAGATTCTTTTTTTTAAAAATGTTCGAAAAACTATTTTCGGGACAACAAAGATTTTACACCATTGAAGAGCAGTGATTTCAACATAAACACAAATAAGTTTTTTATAAGTACAAAAGTTAGATTTTCGACGTCAATTATAGTTTCACTTCAAAATCAATTTGATGGAAATGGATTACACCAAAATATATTTATTTTATTTTATTGTTGAAATCCGCAAAATTCTTTATTCAAAACTTTAATAATATACAAAATATTTTTAATTCCTATTTTCGAATTTGTATTTAATAATTTCAAAATAACATTTCTTTAATTACATAGTTTTATTTTGAAACAAAATATTGAGGAATTTATGTACAGATTACTGATTAAATCTTGAGAATTGTTTTATTATTTTAAATGTCGCATCAATCTTTTGACCTAGTGCGCAGTTTAAAGCTAACATTTTTGTGGTGAGTTGAAGAAAATGGAAAAGTGTTTGGCACATCCATTAAAAATTTTAAATGCAACGTTGGCACCTTTTGCACTAATTTCGTATCGCTGCACACATGCCAGCTTACATATATGTGTGTGTGTGCGAGAGTGTTGTGTGTGTGAGAGGGAGTGTGTGTGTGTGTGTGTGTGCGTGCGTGTGTGTGTGTGTGTTGGTCGGTCAGGTGTAACGACGTCGCTGGAGCAATTTGCTAGTGAGTCAAATGGATTTGACCTTAGCCACAAAGACGGATACAGAGACTGGGATGCGAATGGGGGAAGGACGCGAGTGAGGGAGACAAGGCATAAACTGGCCAGAATCCAGCAGCCAAGCTGCACTAATGCTTAAGCTGATTTTGGCAGACACACTTACACACAGAGAGAGAGAAACAAAATGGGAGTTAGCGGGAGGGACTTCATTTGCAGACAAGAGAAAGAAGAAAGGTGAAAGGAAATGAGAGGGAGATGGACAGGAGTAACCGGGCAAGTGTCACGTAATGCAGCGCGGCAAGCGCATTAACACATTTACACTACACACACACACACACACACACACACACACACACACACAGAGAGACAGACAGGTAAAAACAGGCAAAAACGAACAACAAAAGTTGAGGGCAACAAACGCGACACGCTTAAAAATCTTTGCAACTTTCTTTTACGCCAAAAGCAGCAAATTTCATTTAACACCCAAAGCTCCAGACACATGCCAGCAAGAGATAGCCATAGAATAAGAGTAAGAGTGAGAGGAAGAGAGAGGGGGAGAGTGAGAGAGACAGAAAGGCAGGGACAGCTAGTTTGGTACAGTAAGTACGAAAAGTGCATGGCCACGAATTAAAAAGGTCATTTGGTTGCACTTTGGGTTTTTCTCTTCTTCTATTTGGTCAAGTGAGCGAAAGAGAGAGAGAGAGAGAGGGAGAGAGAGAGAGGGAGAGAGAGAGGGAGAGAGAGAGTTAGAAAAAGAGAAAGAAACGGGGTGCAAATGAAATAACTCTGGAGTTGGCATTTGGCGCTGCTTCAAATGAGCAGCAGTATCCAACCACTCGTGCCGAATGCAAAAATTTGTACAGGAAAGGGAAGATGGTGAAGAAAGGAGAAAGAGAGAGAGAGAGAGAGAGAGAGAGGATCCTTGTGACTAGGTGAGAAGCCAACATTGTTGCGACAACTAAACTATAAAAAAGTTTGCAAAAAAAACCAAATCAACTCAAATGAAAGTATTTAACAAAATATGTGAATTGCTGGTAATTTAAGATATATTATTATTTACTCACATAATAATGATTAATTTTGAGAAATTATTTACGTCAATTTAAAATCATATTTATCGAGCATTTAAGTATAACTCATAATATAATCATTAGTTTTTGATTCTTTTATGAAAAGGTAAAAATAATAATATACATAATTCTCTTAGAAAAAATGAATAAGCAAGGAATAAGCATTATTTTATTAGACTTCTTTTGTTCAAAATGATTGTGATTTAAGTTGTAAAATGTGACTCCTAATTAAACATTATATTGCAAGTAAATAAAGAAAAATTTTAAATCATCAAAAATTAAGAATTTTTTAAATATAATTGTTATCAGGATGAAGGCGCTGTTGAGAATAAAAATAATTAATGATAATTTCCTCTTTCAGTTTCACTGTTACCATCATGATGGTACACTGATAAAAAAAAGGATCTAAACTCAAGATTTTGGTCTCAGAACTAAGAACTTTGGTCTAAAAAATGCGTCGAGAACATGAAAATCTTGAAATAAGAAAACACATCTTGATTCTAAGAACATTTCAATCAAGACCAAGTTCTTAATTTTAAGATCATAAATTCTTATATTTTCAAGACCACAAATCTTAGTATAAGAATAAAACTTATTATTTTTTAAGATTATATGTTCTTATTTTGAGACCAAAAAGTTTTAAATAAAAATCTCAAATACAAATTAAGCTTCTTAGCATTTTAAGAAGAATGAAGTAATTTTTAGTTAACTTGAGGTTTGGTAATGTCAATATGACACTAAACAAAAACCAACAATGCATCTGTTTCAAGAGATGCCAATCTCTATCATCAGTACCGTTGTGCTGACTAGAACAGCGATCCAAGCCTAATATCATCTTTGAGGCGCCAGAACCAGTTGTGAATTTTAGGTCTCAAAAAGTGGCAAAATTTTAAGATTTTTGTTCTTATTTTAAGAGAAAAATATCTAAGATCTAAGATTTTTATTCTTATATTAAGATTTTAAGATTTTTTAGAATAATATTCTTAGTTTTAGTAATTTGGTCTTAAAATGGTCTTATATTAAGAACAAAATATTTAAATTTGAGAATTTTATTCTTATATAAGGAACTTACGATTTTTAAGATTAATATTCTTAGTTTTAGTAATTTGGTCTTAAAATATTCTTATTTTAAGAACAAAATATTTAAGATGAAAGTTCTTGATTTTAGAAAGTGGTCTTTTTTTCAGTGTATGTATAAAAAATAATTTGTGATACCTAAACAATTTCATGTTATTGTAAAATTAGTGAAAAATTTGTTCTTTGTACATATTTGCGATTTAGCCATGAACTTCAATAGAGTTTTGCTTCCATTATATGGCTTTATTAAGTTAGCACTTATGTTTGTCCTTTCCTTGTTTCTTATTTTTTTTTTTCAACTGTATGCAAGAATCTTAAAGTGCTAAATACTGGCTTATTGACCAGTTGGGCTAAAAGAAGTTTGGTCTGTGCGATAAGAGAGAATTGCAATGTTATTAAACTAATTGAAAGACGATAGGCAGTCCCAGCTGTGGCTTCTACCACAACCCTGCTTGGCTTCCCGGCTAAATGTTGGCTTATCCTTATCGTCGCCGCGACAGAAACCAGTCCCAACAACAACAACAACAACAACAACAGCAAAAGCAACAGTCCAAAATAAGTAGATGAAGAGAAAGGGAAACAAATGGTAGACATGCAAATTGGAAGCTTGCGGCCCATTTGCATTCAACGCCAATGCGCTGACTTTTGCCGGTCAAAGGCAAAAGAAAAAGCAAAAGCAAAAGGCTGCAAATGAAAAGCAAACAATTTTCCAGATGGCAAACAAAAATTAGCACAAAAGCTGCGACAATTGTTAAGCTGATGAGCTCAGTAATATCTTTAATTTCTTCTTGCCACTTTATGGAATTATGATTTCAAAATGGATCGAATGCGCAGAACTTTGCACCAAAATTTAAAGCAAAGATCCGCTAGATTTAGGTAAATCCAATTATTAAAACTTGAGCTAAATGAGCTTAATTCGCAATGTCGTATTCCGACATTCACTTTATTTGGTGTCGAATGAGAAATATTGTGCTGTGTGTCTTTTCCTTTAGCTAGTTGAGAATCACTCATTTGCTCTCCCTTTTTTCTAAGGATTGTCCTTTCCAAATTGAATTGCTGCTTGAAGTGCAGTCAACAGTTTCGGGTTTCAAACACTTAATACTTTATTTTCATCTTCACTTTTTTTTATTATTTTACTTTTTCGGTTTCCGTTTGTGCCCTTTACTTCTGGTCCAAATGTTTGATTTTGCCTCTCATTGACTCTCTTTACATACACCCATATACACACACACACACACACACACACACACACACACACACACACACACACACACACACACACACACACACGCCCACACATATTATAATTTATTTGCGTATGTGTGCTAAGCAAAAGTGTTAAGTTGGCAACACGAAAAATTGTGCGCGCCACAAGACTTTGGTAATCCACATATCGGTTCCCTTTCACCTCCCAACAAAACCATCCACCACCCACCACTACTCACCACACCACAAAAAAAGGGGGCGAGTAGTGCGTAGCTGAAGCGCACAGTGGGACGACAACAACTAAAACTGAAAACATATTGGAGCAAATAGTTTAGTTCATCAAGAGTTTTAAGCTAAGACTGAAAGTGAACTGAATTCATGAAATCAGATATAGAATTCATTATTACACATAACAACAAAACAATTACACAAAAAACACATAATAATCAAAGGGCATCCATTTAAAAATGTTTAATTTCAATAAAATAGTTGAGGCTTGTTTGCCCATTTTAGTGATTAGCAATTAATATTCTGAATAAATATCTTTCAAATTAAATGCTTAATTCAGAAATGTTGTAACATTATTTAATTAATGTCTAAATGTGACTCCATGTTGGGAATCTACATCCTAGAACGTGAAGAAACAATTGAACATTTAATTGGAACTGGATCAAAGTAGAATGTAATTAGTTTTTCAGAGTATATGTATGGGCTGAATTCTGATTCTCAGGGTTGTCTTATTTTTTGTACTCACAGAATTTACATAATAGCTAGTAAAGTTCAATTTGCCAACAAGTTTCGTACCACTGTGCTTGGTGAATATGGCGGCATAAATGGATTACCGTATTAAGTTTTTACTATTAGTCTAACTGGCGATGGCGCCGTTGACTTTGGGCAACTCTCGACAAGGACGAGGACGTCAACGCACTTGACACTTAACAAGTGTACTATGTGTGTGTGTGAGTGTAAAGGACCTGCGTGTGTGTGTCGAGAGACTTAAGCTTCTTACAGCTGCATATTATGTGAAAAATAAGAAAATTAGCTTCAAATTCTTGCGGAGGCCTCTTCAATTTTATTTGCAAGCTGAGCCCGGAATCGGTTTACGCTTGTTGTGCGTGGCGAGTGTGTGGTTTTTTGTTAGTGCTCGTTAATAATTATATATGACAAGCTTTAGTCAAAAGTGAATAGCAATTCCAATCTCCAATCTCAAACTCAAAACATACTCAACTGGAGAGCTATTAACTTTGGGGTCGCTGTCCAAATCTCAAGGCGTTCATTTGGCTTGACTGCGACACAACTTTCATTCATTTATGAGGCGGCCCCAGTTCACATATTATGCGATATATTCTCCCTCTCTGTTTATCCCTCTCTCTATAGCTCTCTCTCTCCCTCATAAAGTTTATGAGGCACTGGCGATTGCAAAACTTTTCAACAATAGCGACAAAAGTTTCGCTTCCTGCGCAGCTGCTTCTTCTTCTCTTCTAGTGATCCTGTTTCTACTTCTTCTCTTTATGTTGTTGTTGTTGTTGTTGTTGTTGTCAAGTGAAGGTACAACAACAACTACAACGCGTTTAGCTAATGACAAATTGCAATCAAAGTTGAGTGCGAGTAATGTCAAGTGCAGTCCAACTTTAGTCGCTTCGATTCGCCTTAAAATTCCCAACCACTTTTAGACCCACACACACACACACGCGCAAATACACAGAGTCACGCACAATTCTCCGTTTTATAGAACAATCCACTGGGCTCTCTTTAGTGGCAACGATGCTATGCTGTCATATGTCTTGGCCCAGTGTGAGTCCTTAAAAGGACGTCAGCAATGCAGAGCAAAGTGAAGTGGCAAACAGACATTGAGACTGTTTCAGTTTTTGTGCCTGACCATTAGTAAACTCACACACACACACACACACACACACACATGCACGTAGGCTTTAAGTTGTCAACTAAGCTGCTAAGTTGTCGGCCGAGTGGCCTTTTCTCCCCCCTTTCTCTCTCCCCCTCAACAATTCTCTTTGTCACATTGTCATTTGTTTGCAGCTACTCTATTAGCCGCATTTTAATTCAGTTACTTAAGTTTTAGTGTGAACACAACAATTTCAAACTTGACGACACACACACAATCTGAGTTCTGGGACCATGCGGCGTATGCGCAATGCCCAAAAACTGCTGTTGCAATTTGAAAATTTGTGTGTGAGTGTGAGCGCTGTCTGTCAGACAGTTGCCGCATTGACCTCAGCATTGTCACAGCTATGAGAGACCACGCCCATTACGCTCCTAACGCCCCTGGCCACCTACTGCTGTTTGCCTACTTCTCATGCCTCATTCTGCTTCTCTGTGGTCAAAGGTAAAAAGTTTTGTCAAATTGAAAATGTTTACTGCTTCGTACTTTGCAGTTAGTTGTTGTGTGGAGAGAGAGGGGGGTGGGGGGTAGAGGGGCGTTGGGTCTCAGTCGTTCGGGCGGTAAAAACATCTTAAATTAGATACATTTTATCGCTACACATGAGCTGCTATCACACAAACACACACAGAGAGGGAGAGAGACAAACACAGATTACCCTGAGAAGCTGAGCAAAGTTTTGAGAGATATTTATTACTTGCAGGCCAGCACACCGTCTTCTTGTGTGTGTGTGCGTGTGTGTGTGAGGCATGTCAACAATTATTTAATTTGATTTGAAACCCAACTAAAAGAAAGGCTCGTCACTGTAGCTTTAATTGACAAACGCAATCTCTAAATGAGATTATAATTCATGTGTATGTATTATATGATGTTCATGGAATCTGCAATCCTTTCAACCAACTTCTTTAATCACATCAACCTTCAACTCAATCCCTTTATATTACATTTTCTCATCACAAGTCAATCGTCTGTCCATCCAATTGAAGGCGTCGTTCACAATCTACTGAAAGCCCAAGGACTCTAAGTACAACACATGCATTTAAGTCATTCTTATACTCTAGCAAATCATTTCGAACCACATGATTCAACAATTTCAAAAAGTATTTTCAATTTGAATTTCATTAAGTTACCATGTTTTGTAATATCTTTTCGTTTAGTTAAAAGAAAACTAATTGCTTTTGAATTTAAAACATTTATTTTAATTTGTTTAATATTTTATTAATTTGTATTAGTCGAATATTCTTGTTTTTAATTTAAGTTGAAACAATGTAACTGTGCTTTTAATTAATTGTAATTGTTTGCTTACATAATTCGTTATTATGTTATATTACATTTAATATCATTTTCATTATGTATATTTTTGTGTTATTATTTATTACATTCATTTAATTTAATTTTGCACTAATCACAGTTACAAAAGGTATTTCCTAGTCGAAAGCATTCTGGTTTGTTTGACTAGTGCCACAAATTGTTGTTTCATATCACGTTGTCTACTTTTCAGCATCAGCATTGAAAGGCCCTGGCCTCGAGCTATTTAAATGGCATTTTCAGTGAGCACACACATCCAACACACAACACACAACACATAACACACAACACACCACATATGTGCACACATGCATCACATCAACGTCAACTGGCAAAACCAAAACCAGGCGCTGTCGTCATGCTCATTCTCGTCCTGCTTCGTCCTGTTCCTGCCCCTGCCCCTGCTCCGGCTCCTGTTTGTGTTTCTGTCCTTCCTCATAGGCGTCAATCAAATGCAGAACTGTTTAACTGCAATTGGCAATGGTATTGAAAATTGAACATAAGTGTGGTATAAGCATATGCGTGTGTGTGTGGGTGAGTGCATCAGAATGAATAGCAAGGACAACGAAAATGAATCTCATTCCCATGGATATGCAATTTGAAGTGCAGCGCCAAGCAAAATGAAATCAAGCGCCGTCTGCGTCTAACTGTTGCAGAATTTGAGCGTTTTATATTCGAAATTCTCACCTGCCTCACCTCACAGACGCACAGACTCACAGACTCACAGAGTGATACTTAAACAGGACTTCTCAAGTGGCAAGCAACCTCCTTGTTGCTTTAAACAAAACAACGCGCGCATTGTCAGCAGAAAACTTCATCGACACGTGTGCAACGAGTGCTGAGCCAGAGGTGCACTATAAAAATGGAGAAATTATATAGAATGCTTCTGCCCAGAGGTGGCATGCAATGCCGCAAACTCATCATCAGCAGCAGCAACACCAACAGCAACAGCAACAACAACAACTATTTCGAAAAAGTCGCCTGCACGTACACTTAAGTCATATAGTAAGTATATTATATGTGGAAGGAAGACACAGGGACAGGGGGAGGGGGAGGGGGAGGTGGTTGCCTGAGGCAAGTGGCAAGCTGGAAAGATTATGCTGAAAGGTTAAGAAAACTACTGCGAGCAAATGATAATCCAAGCTGATGAAACTCGCATGCCTTAGCACCGAGTCATTTAATAATACCGTTTTCTTTTTCATTTTCCACATTTCCTTTTCTTATATTTGGACCCTGTACCTTAATTGAACACGAAGTCTATTGTGTTTGTCAAAATTGCATAACAAATTAAAAAATAAAATAACAGAGATAATTTAATATACATATACGTAAGACCATTCAGTCATGTTTTGACATTTGGTTTGATCATAGTCTGCAATTGTGTATAATAAATGCAAAGACTCTCACAGTCGAGCTCAATCGACTGTCTTTTTTCCAACTAGTTTTTTTTCTGTCTTCAAAATGAGTGTAAAATATATTTATGTGAGTGGAAAACGAGATAATACGCGTAACATAGAAACATGTTCTTAATTTATTGGAAATGTTTTTCTATTTTGATTGAAAAAGATGACTTTTTTGTTTTGTTGTGATTTAAATATGATAAAATACATATGTAGCTAGTGTTATTTGGAATGTATTGTTATTTGCATTGAAAACGATTGAAAGATTTAAACATGACATGACATGTATGTAGCTAGTGTTAGCTGAACAGAACACGGCAGCAAACTGCCTTTATCCTGGCTGTAGTTTAATCCAATTAAATTAAAAATTTGAGGGTATATTAGGTTTTCTGGAAACCTTCAAATGTGAAGAAAGGTCAATTGTGGAACAAGAACATGAGTGAGTATTTGTAGAACCTTAAGAGCTAGGAGGCTGAAATTTATACCCCACATAAGGAGAAATGAATTCATGGAGCAATAATAAATTGCAAAATTCGAATTACAAAGTTGCCACTCTGAGGTAATTGCTTAGAATAAATGCAAATTTTATGAACTGATAAAAACCAAGAAATTGAACAAATAGAAAGATAAAATTTATATTTTCACATACTTAAAGTGTGAGATAGTGCACTTCGTAATTTATTAGAATGATCGTTAGGTTGTAATATGACAGATTATGAAAACTAAAAAGTTTTTGCATGGTATACCCTGTAATCCGGAGATTAGTTCAGCTTGTTCGCCTTAAGTGTGTAGGGACTCGTGAGTTCTCGCATGGCCTCTGCAAAAGTTGTAAGCCGAGCTAATGTATTCACACTTAATGTTGTGACAAGGCGTTGTGACCTCGCTTTGCACCAACACAATGAAAACTGCACACCTGCAAAGCCCACACACACATACATAAACACACACACACACACACACACAGCGAGCGGTTGGCGCGAAAGAGAAAGTTAAATTAAAAATGTCAAATTGCATACATTTAGGAGCTAATGAAATAAGTTAAGCGACAACAACAACAACTTGTAAAAGACGACAACGTTGAGCAGCGCGTTAAGTACACTACACAACACTGTACACACACACATATACATATACATACATACACCCACATGCAACACACTCCCACTCACTCTGTCCCTCTCTCTTTCTTTCTTTCGCTCTTTGGCTGGCTGCGAGTTTCGTTTGCTGCAATTTGAATTAATTTGACTTTTTTATGAACTTTAAGTGTGCCAACGTCAGCAGCGTTGCCAGATGTTTTCAATGTTGTTGCTGTTGATGTTGTTGTTGTTGTTATTGTTAGTTGTTAGTCGTTGGCCTGGCTGTGTCATGCTGTGTTATTCATTTAGTTGGTATTCAGCTTGTGGCAAGTAATATGCCAACTGTGCATGTGAATGAGCTGTTGAGTAATGTTAATCAAAAGGATCAAGTAGAGAGAGAGAGAGAGAGAAGGGATAAATGGGGAAGAGGGAGAGGAAGATGTTGAAAAAATGTACGGATTTACTTTCAGCACACATCTTATACAAAAACTATTGAACTCGGTGACGATAGGCGTGCTTATCAGGCCATCTCCAAATCATCTCTCGCCTTCTCACTCTCTCCCTCCAGCTCTTTCTCTCACTCTCTTTCATTTACCTATTTTTTGTTCCAACGTCCAATGTATCTAAGTATTACAATCTGTCTATCAATATTTCCATCTAATTTAATTCAATGATGATGAGAATAAAGACAGTGATGATGGCGTCGTTCAAACTTTTTAATATTTTATGTAAAAAAATTACTAATCTAATGATATATACATATATATAAATATACATGTTTTACATTGTATCTGTATCTATTCTTGATTTTGTTTCTTATTTATTTTTTTTTTTTTTTGTGCATTCGCCTTGGATTGAAGTTGATTGTTATTGACTTTGATTTGTGCAATCTGATTTCGATTTATTTTATACTTACACACAAATAAGTATATATGTGTATATTTTATATACTATGTGCATATATGAGTATCCTTTCCATATATTTATATTTAGTTCCAGGTCACTGACATTTCGCTCGCAATGCCAAAAGTGTCGTTCTGTCCACAATTGCCACATGGCGAATGGAATTTAGTTCATTGGCTTAGATCTGTGTCCTTTTTGCCGTTGCATGAAATTTGAGTAAATATCACAAAATATATTGACACATGCGGGTTGCATGTGTGTGTATGTGTGTATGTGTGTATATGTGTATGTGTGTCTGTGTGTGTGATATTCCGCATTCCTTATTGAGCGTTGCCGATTGCACATTTAGCATTTTGTCAGCACCCGCATTTCGTCAATGCTTCAGAATTCGCGTTCGAATGTTTCGCATTATAAGTGCATATTTATACCCTACATTCTACAGACTGCACTCAAAGTTGATTAATTTCAGTATGAAACCTATGCAAATATTAGAGATTTTATATTGGGAGTTAATAATCTAGAAATACATTTTTTTCTAGGCTTCCACAATTCTCGTCTTCTTCACTTTCTGTCTCTAAATATGACTTTGTCTTACTTCCTGTCTTTCTCGTTTTAAAGGCAGATATTGAAAGAATACATGTTGCCATATTTCAGAACTCTGAACTCTGCTTCTTATTACAATTTTAATTTACATCTAATTACGATAAGGTAATGCGATAAAATAGAGTATGTTCTCTTTCTCCATTACATATCTTCCAACACACTAGTCAATTTTAATTACATTTCCCAATTTCAACAGACAAACTCATTCTTTGAATGCCAATACACGTTTCTCCTTTACAGTTCGCTTCTCTTCCTGACTGTTTCTCTCCATCACTCTATCCAGTTTAATTTGTACATATAATTTCTTCTTTGTAAGCAAGTTTTAAAAAGAATACTGAATAAGAATTATGTACTTTTTCTTGGCAAAGCTGCATACGGGATATCCTAAAGTCGTTCAAAATATTCATAAATGCTTTTTTTAAATTTTTTTATGACAGCTCTTCATAAATCTCACCGCATAGAAACGTTTACAAAATGCAAACGATGTTAGTCTTGTCTGATGTTGTCAATGATGTCGATGATGTTGCTGTTGTCGATGATGTTGCTGTTGTTGTTGTTGTCATCGCTGTTTCTGTTGCTGGCTTTCAGCATAAGGAGGTCAAGAGCTTTTGGCTGCCGGCGCTTGGTAAAATTTAGCATTGAGATGTCAATCATCTGACAAATGCTAAACCAAATTTGAATTTGGTCTAGAGGGGCAAGAAGAAGAAGAACAAATGCTGGCAGCTGAATTTCAGCATACATATGAGTGTGCGTGTGTGCGTGTGTGAGTGTGTTTGTGCGTGCATGGACAGTGTTAATATAAAACGCAATCAAAATCAAATCAAATGAAAATAATTTTGAGTTGTTTTGTGTGCTGACAATGACAACTTCATTATGTTTGCATTGCTTTGGCGTATTCTCTGTGTTTGTCCAGCAATATGACCAATACATACACACCACACACACCATCACACACACCATGACACACACCATGACACACACCATGACACACACACATACACAACAGACCAAAGCTGACCACACATTAAAAGCTACCAGACCAGCCGCAAATAGAACTAATTTGATGTGTGAACAACAGCTACGAATGCGATAGGAAAGAGGAGAAGAGGGAAAAAAGGGGAAGAGGAAATGGAGGAGCAGGAGGAGGAGGAAAGAAAAGAGCAGAGTGCTTCTTTAACAAAAGGGGGGAACGGCGAGACGAATCGAATGTGTTTGTGTGCTGTGTGATTCTGTGATATATGCCGCATTAATTCAATTTGATAAGAACAGGCAGACAGTTTGATGCCAGCAGAATTTCATTGGAATTTCGATAAACTCGAAAATCTGTCGTCCTCCAAATGATGGTCCGCACACACTCACACACACACACACACACACACAATATGGCCAATTCGCAGGCAATCACAACAACAATAGGGACAACACCAATAATAACAACAATAAGCTTAACAATAACAGCAGTAACAATTACACGGCTTGTCTGGTTGTGTAGTGATTAAAGGACACAAATGTAATTGAGTAAGTCTTATTCATAAAATGAATAAAATATTAAATGTGCGCACAAAAGCTAAAAACAAAAAAAAAAAAAAAAGAAAGAAAACCAAATGAATTGTGAGTGCATAAAGAATGAGTAATTGAATGAATTGTAAAAAAACGAGAGAGAAAGAAATATAACACGAGCGAGTCAGAGTCAGAGTCAGATATTCAGATGTGAATAAACAATGAATAAATGAATAGCAACTTTATGGTAATCGTTTCTAATATCGTGTACTGCGCTGTGTGTCTCTATGATGGCTTGTTTCTGTCTGTTATGAGTTATCCTTACGCTCATTACATTTGGATTAACATGTTAATAATGTGAGAGTAGACGTGAGTGTGACAGAATGTGCGTGTGTGTGTGTGTGTGTGTGTGTTGCCTGCAGCCATATTGTGGTCACATACACATACACATACACACACATACGCTTTCAGAGAGATCGATTATTGCAGATAGCAAAGTGAGTGTTATAATTGTATGTTTGACAATCTTCATAACTGTCAATTAAATTGGCATTGGCATGCCAAGTCGAATCCTGGTCTCGGCCTAATGTAATTGTTTTACACACTGCTGCGTATTATTATAAACAAATGCCAACTCACACACAAACACACACACACAAACACACACACACACACACAGACACAAAGTCATATGGACAGAGACACAGTTGTACACTCAAGCATATGAACAGTTGGACATGCAACATGATTACCCCGATTTTATTGACTGCATTGCGATTATGTCTATCCCCTTTTGTCTTTCTCTCTCTCTCACACACACACTGTCTGTTGCCAAATTGCATATGTGTGCCATTATGATTTATAGACCATTGCTCACATAAACGTCGATCCAAATCAATTTGTAGGCCATTGAACGGAACTTTGGAACAGTTTGAATCGATATCCTGAATCCTGAATCCCGAATCCCGCATTTGTAATGCCCCAACCATTGACAATGCTGAAATTCTCAAATCTCGTAGCTAAAATATGAAATTGTGAAATGTTAAATCTGAAATTCAAATGGTCTTAGAAGAGTCGCCTCAACTCGCATAGGTATTTAGTCCGACAGCTGACAGCTGATGCTTGTTCCCTGTAATGTGCAATGTGTAATGTCTGATGTCTGATGTATAATGCATAATGTGTAGGATGTAGTGAGACGGACATTGGGTATAAGAAGTAGGCAGTAGAATGTTTGTTGGGTGTTGTGTGTTTCGGGTGTGTCATTCAAATCTATTAGACACACACGCATAAAGGACACACGAGTTCAAGAATGTGTGCTCATCGTTTTGTCTGGTAAACAAATTCATAAGTAAAGCCCAAAAGTATGCTATGATACCTATCAAAATCTCCGCTATTTGTAACCTTAATTGCTCTGTCGCTATCAATATTAAATACAATCTAAGCTTTATTTTATTTGCTAGTTTTCTTTTTTAGTCGGAAATGCGGATTTGTCAATGAGAATAAAGTCACATTTGATGGAGAATAAAATTATATTTGGCGGGAAAAAGCTAGATTCGACTGGTAAAAAGCCAGATTGGACGGGAAAAAGGCCAAATTTGTCGGAAAATTCCAGATTTTTCAAGGAGAGCTAATCTGTTTAGTTGAGATATCTCATACAACAAAGTTTTTCATATTAAAGGTTAATTTGCATCAGATTGCTCCAGTGGCAGCTATTTGGTATAGTGATCCGATTTTAATTGAATTCGGTCAGGATATAACGGACACTCCCAAACTTACAATCTGTGTGTATAGTTAAGATATCCTTATTAACAAACCAGTTTTTCATACTAAGCAATCCCCTGAATTTTGACCCCGAATTTGACCCACTTACAGGTCAAATCTCGCATCAAGTTGAATACAATAATTTTCACCAATTTTTTCATTGACTTACCTAAATATATGTCAACATAAAGGATTTTTGATCATCTTTGCCTTTTCTTTTTTTTTTCAATTGGTGATTTTTTATTTTACTAAGGAAATCCTATTATTTCCATTTTAAAATTTTCCCCACAATGCAACAATTTATAACGTTACTCAGGATTTTAGTTTTGATATAATTACTATATGTGCAATAAACCATTGAATATTTGAAATGTTAACTAATACGGATGATTATAATTAATTTAGTATGCCGAAATGTGATGCATTTATCAACACTGGGTTCAGCCAAGTGTATAATACTTAGTTGTCGACATCATACATACATATCCAGAAAGTAATTCCAACTCAGCGGCGATTGTCGTTTATCAATGTCCGTCTGGCGGTCCCTACGTAGTATTTTCGGTGTAGAAGGATAGTAGGGAAAAGAGAGGGAGAGAGAGAGAGTGAGAAAGAGCGACGCCATAAAGGTGACACTGCAACATTTGGCAAGCAATCTGGCCGAAAATTAAGGCGTCCTGCCTGTTAGCCAGGCACAAGTGTCACGCAAAGAACCAATAGAAGAGACAGAGACAGTGAGAGAGAGTGAGAGAAAGAGGGAAGTATCGTCTGTCTCGTTCTACTAACTACTGCCTAACGGCTAAATGGTATTTCATTTTGGCAATGCAATCCACAAATGAATGTTGGCCATTGAGGCAAAGGCAGGCAAAAAGGATTTCTGGCGAAATGCTCGCAAAGGCGAAAGCATAATGCATAATTACAACAATGGCAAGCAGAACGCAGGACGCAGAACGCAGGACGATGGCAGCCAAGGACGAGCCCCGAAATGAAGCGTGCCCAACCGCCTGACTAGCTGGCCAAGTAGCAAGAACAAGAAGACAATGATGATGAAAGAGTGGCAAAGCATAGCGAGGGGAGAGGTGTGGGAAGGGGAGCGGGAGGGGGAGGGGGATGGGGTCCGACCAGTGTGACCGTCACCAGGGTCTGGCAACTTTATCAGGACATCCGCTTTCAGCGATTTTTAATTGCTATTGTTACAGTTTATTGTTTTATTATGGAGGCCAAGTGAATGAATGGCCAGAAACCCAGACAGTGACAGAGATAAAGACAACAAGCAAAAGAGAGAGAGAGAGAGACAGAGAGGGGAATAGGGGAAAGATATGGTGAGATAGAGCAAAGGCAAAGCGTGTTGAAATTTCATTTATTTATCTTTTCTTTTTTTGGTCTTACCAAGTTTTTGTTTAAAATAAATAAGCAAATAATTAGCGCATTTAAATCTAGTTGGAGCCTTGCCAGCTGCTTCTAAAGATCTCTTTATAATTATACACACAAATATATGTATATACATACATATATACAAATATATTTCCATTACTTCAAAGCTCATTGAGTGAGCTTAGTTCTTTGTTCTCCCAAGGACTCTTGAGCATCGCGACACAAATGATAGCAACAAATTTATATGCCCTTGTTCAGTCTTTCATCTGTGCGTGTGTGCGTGCGTGTGTATTTTGGGGTGTGAAGTGGCTTGTTAGTACCAACTAGTTACATGTGGTCAAAATAGTCTCTACCTATCCATACAAGAGACCAACATCAACCAAATGAGAAATCGTATAAGAAATGTTGCGGATATGGGCAAGAAACTTGAATACCCTAACCTTTTGCGTTGACTAACCCATATTTGATATAACATTTTATTTCTGGGCATGTTGTTTGATTAACTATTATTAATTTAAGGTTTTTCTCGCTGTCAACTTGTCCTAAGCTGATGTATAAAATTTGAATGCGAGTTGAGAAAATAGAAAAGAGTTAAGTGTGTTGCAAGCATGAGAAAGTTTTCACGGATACTGATATGCCACACAGATAGTGTATCATAAAAACGCAGTCAGATATCAGATGGGCATATGTAGGTGTGTATATGTAAAAAGTGTGTGTGTGTGTGTGTGTGTGTGTGTGTGTGTGTGTGCAGATGTACATATGAAATAAATAAAAATATGCTCAACAAATATAGTCAAATGAAACAGCAAAGTGCACTTCAAAGGCTGTGGTAACAACTGACGAGAGCCATAAGAGCCGAAAACATAAGCATAAGTGCCTTCTACAACAACAACAACCAGAGTGGCAAGCAAAACGACAACAAAGAGAGACGCACAAAGAGGGAGTACGAGAGAGTGAGAGAGAGGGAGGGAGAGAGGGGGAGAGAGGATGATGGCAAGTGCGCCACTACAATAATCATAAAAGCGCAAAACAACAACAGACAACAACATCAGCACCTCCAACAACAGCAACAGAGACAGAAACAGAAACAGAAACAGAAACAGCAAATGGCAACCAATGCCTGAGCAGAGGATTTGGAGTTGTCGCACACTCAAACACACTTCGACACACACCCGCACACACACACACACACGTGTTGTTGGGATGTGCCATTTTGTGGCTTCACCTGCTCCAGCTTCCTTTACTTACTTCCTTTAGCTGCAATGCAAAAGCGGAAATAATGTATTAATCCTGTTGAGGCCATATTTTTATTGCCATTGCGCCTTGCTGTACTTAGCCAACGGCACCCTGGCCCAGTTCCTCTCTCCCTCCCTCTCTCTCTCTCTCTCTCTCTCTCTCTCTCTCTCTTTCTCTCTCTCTCTCTGTCTAGCTCTGTGTCGGCAATAAACCATCTTGACAAATGTGTGCGAATCAGCTTCGCGTGTGAGAGCATTAACACTTATTCTATCTAGATGATAAAACAAATTCTTATTACTTTTTTACACTGGCAGCATATAAAAATCATCCTTATGGGAATACGAGCAAGGTAAAAATACGACAACGAGTAATCTCCGGTTTCCAACGAGTAGGCCACTCGTTACTCGTTATAACACGAAGAACTTAACATGAAAATTGTTTTAAAAATTCAAAAGTATATTGAATCATCATAAATACAGTCGAACTTCCATAACTCTAACTTCTATAACTCGAGTTTTCCCTAACTCGATCTAAATTGGGTGACAAATTACGTACAATTCTGCTTCCGTAACTCGAACTTCCATAAGTCGAATTTCACCATAACTAGAACAAAAATATTGGCCGGTGCTTCTGTAAGTCGCATTTTTCGGGAAAATTCCCAAAAAAGTTTTAATTTTTTTCTTTTTTCTGTTTTATGCTTTTGCTACCTGTTCGTTTGGATATTTATTATTAATGTACATTAACATGTGGTGATGCAATATGATAGAATATTTCATCAAATTCTTTGTGCTTGAGAAATTGCTATAGATGAAATATTATACTGCTTTCAATTAAATAAAATGAATTAAATAAATGAATTAAATTATATCTCAGTAATCTCATACATTCTCGGGGGTATTGCACATTTTGAAGCACATAATTATGATCCTTTTACCAAGAGCATAAATTTCAACTCCAACCGTGCTGAGCAAGAGGGGAACTCTCCGTTAAAATATGTCCCTTTGGTTTGTTCTGCGCTGACTTAATGCACTTCATAGCGAATGCGGGAAAGTAAATATCGCAGTGGATTTCATATGTGTGTGTATCATGTATGTGGGGATCAGAGCTACAAACGCCCTAAAACAACGGCAACAACTTAAGCCCCATGCTATAAAACTTAATATGTTTTGTATTTAAATTTATGAAAAAGCAGCTAAAGGAACAATGGTTGCTTAAGCCGGTAACATGCGCATAATTGTCGCCAGCGCTGACAGACACTTATCCCCCATCTCGTTCTCCTTTTTTTCCTCTTTTTGTCCTGCTCTACATACCTTTCCATTGCTGTCTGTCTGTCTGTTTGTTTGTCTGTATGCCTGCTGGTCAGCAAGGCAAAGAGCAAGGGCAGTGCACAGTGTGCAAAAGTTAACATTTCCTGTCTTCAAAAAAAAGTATGGAAGAGCTGACTTCATTTATTTATGATTCGAGAAACTTGTGAAATGTATAAAAAGTCAAAGAAATATTTATTGAAACGCTAATGTTTTTGCGCGGAAAGAGAACGCTGCAGTTAGGCTTGTACCCATGGTGCAGCGAAAACGGCGCGTATACGTAATAATAATCGCGCGTTGAGTCGTGTCGCAATATTTTGTTGCTGTCGTTGTTGTTGTTGTCGTTTTCGAAGCAGCAAAATATATGAGGGAGCTTTAAATGCCGTTGAGAGAAGCACTGAAACTCTGAGAAGAAAGAGAATAGAAGATCTGCAGTATAACCAAATAAAGTACTTAGCTAAATTCAATTCAACAATGAGATAGGACTAGAATATATGTATATAATATATTATTTTTAAGCTGATTCAATTATACATTCTATTTGCAAGTGCATTTTTAATACAGTTTGCTTTTCGGCTTACAACTCTCAGCTCGCATTTGACTCTTAATAATTTGTACATTGATTTGTAAATGTCTCTTTGAGTATCTGAACTCATTGAGCATTTACTGTTGACCCTTGACCCTGGCTACTTTGAGCTTCAAGTGCTCACACACTTTGGGGATCTGAAGCTCACAGGTTCGAAAGTTCATAATAATACGTTTGGTTTCCAGTGCAACAAATGGTGGAGTGACAAGGGTAAAGTGGGCAGAGGAGTAAACAAGGAGATATGTTACAGAACAGGATGTACAGATACTCGTAAGCGGATGCATTCAATGAAATTTGATATGGGAATGCAATTGTATTGCTCCGAATTGCATATGGTTCACCTGCACACACACTTATACACACGCACACACTCAGAATGATAAAAAGATAGACAGAGTAAGTGGAAAAGTGAAAGAGAGTAAAAGCTATAGAAGCTGGATGCTGTCAGCGATTTTATTTTTTGCTTCGCTCGGCAAACCAACAACTCGATATTCAAAGTAATAAATTGAATTTGAAGGAGACCGGCAGAAGTGCCTTTGAGTATGCAAAAGAAAAGCGTATTCAACTTTCACTTTAGCTCAAATAATTGATCTTTAAAGTTTACCTTAGTTTATACCCATCCAGTTTTTCATTTCAATTTAAAAGTAAAGCTTCTTACTATTTTTAGCATGATCATTTCCAACTTTTAGTTGACTTTAGAAAAAATGGCCGGGAGTGCACGGGAGTTTTACTTTTAGAAGATATTAAAAAGATATTAAAAAAAACATTGCCACGATTGGAATCCGCGAAATTTATTTTGATTTTAGTAAAGCATTGTATTGTATAGCAGCCCCTTGCCCGTAAGCAGTAGTATTTGCCCTTGTTTAGTACCATTAGTCAGCCCAGTCATAGCTATGACTATCAGGAAAGTCTGTAACTTTAGAACTAGATAAGATATCGGGCTAAAATTTGAAATGTATATAGGCATTTCCAGAAAAAGGTCCACCTCGCCCAAAAACGTAAAATTGATCAAAAACTCACATCTTGTGAAATTTTCTTCCAAAAATGTATTCAAGTTATTTATTTAAGGAATATACGCTAAAAGAATGTTAACAGGATGAACATATAGATCATGTATTGGAATAAATTCACTTTTTCTATATTTTTGCCAATTTTGTTAAAAATTTAATTCCCAAATGGACCGTTTGTATTCTAACGATTACACTAAGTAGGACAGAAAAATTGTAACATGAACTATTTGAATTCATAGAAATATTATGAAAGTTTAATTTAAAACGAGTTTTACACACGGTTTTCGATATAAACAATAAAATTTGATGAACAAATTCTTGGAAAAAACTAGGTGGAAATCTTGTCACGTTCGCGATGTCGCGTTACAAATTACTTATAAAATTTGAAAAATAAATAAAATGATAGTAACATATCAAACTTATTTCTAAAATGGAAAGCTACATTATTTTATTATGGTTTAAGAGCATTTTCCTTCAAATTACTCGCCACATGTCGCAGTCTTTCTCATTTGACAAGATGAAGTCAAACATGACTTCCATTTTTGGCCGGTTTCGCGTTGCATTGTTTTCTACAAATAATTCGAAAATGACAAGTCTTCAAAGCTTGTCTTTTATAATAAAAATAGTGTTGATAAAATGAATTAAACACGTGGGAAAACATTTTTCAAAATGTCAACTTTTGTCATTTGTTTTTTCATTTAAGAACGTACAAATGTCGCGTTCTCGATCCTGGAAATACCCATATTCCCAATACTTCAAAAACAATTTTGAAAGAAAAATGAAAGTGGGCGTGGCACTGAAAAGGCGTAAGCTGTCGGTGAAATACGCTGAGATACTTAAGCTAGTTAAAAAAAATATTTTCTGTCAGTTAAAACCTTTTTACGAAAATTAAAAGTTTTTAAAAACCTCCCTTTTTTATATTTTTAATCAAATTTTGAAAAGTAAACATTACAAAATATAGTGTTTGACTGTTATCAGTGTTCAGTGCCACGCCCACTTTTTTTTTTTTTAATTTCTTTGAAGTATCGGAAATATATATTTCAAATTTCAACCCGATATCTCATCTAGTTCAAAAGTTACAGTTATTTGCCACGAGTTTTCGGGAAACGAGTCACAGTGCGCCGATTATTTATTAAGGCCTCTCATTGTCTTTAAATTTCTTAATTGTCAAAAAGTAGTAAATTCCGATTTTAATTGATTTCCAATGCAAAACGAAATTTTCAAATGTTAAAAATCTACATGTCTATAAATTACTTTCAACTGCTTCCGCTTTGAATTAGAATAGTTCTCAATAACTTAAGTTACCCCTGTTGACTACTTTTTCATGAATTTCGCGTCCCGTTTTCCAGAAACCATTAAAATATAAATTGAGGAAACTATTCCTATAAACGATCCGAGTATAAAATGTTGTCCCTATAAATAATGTTTAAAGGCATTGCCTCAACTTTTAATGCAGTCCTATTTGGCTCGCAATGGAGAGATTTTTTTTAACAAATCAATTTAGTTAATGGGATACGAACAAAAGTCCAGTCAATAAATGGCAGTGGACGACTGGAATTGTCGTTTGGTTCTATATAAACCCGAAACTACTCATATTTAAGATATAGAAACACGCGCAATCTCTCTCTCTCTCTCACACACACTCACACTCTTGTCTATATCCATCTCTGTCGCCATCCGAAAACCTAGATAAATAAATGAAAATGGCGTACGGATGAAACAGATACCCGTTTAGTGGGTTTGCGGGTGGCCTTTTGGTCGGTTTTTTGATGTGGATACTGTGTGTTGGGGCTGAATGATGAAGGACGGAGGATGTTGTGTTACCCCACTTGCCAAATAATATTTATATTTGCCAATATTTTCCTTGTGACTGCATGTTCTTGACTATTTTTCTATCCATTTAACTGTTTGCAGCTGTATATCAGTAGAGAAAAATACAATATAAAAAAATATTAGACTAGCAGCAGGAGATGCACGTAAAATAATTGTTAAGATATTTTTAAAATTTACATATACATGTTCATATATTATTACTATTCTTGATAGCGGCCTTTGATCGTACGAATTACATTTGAAATGCAGCAGATTTAATTTATCAGCTTCTGTTGAATAATCTGAGATATACAAAATCAGCGAAATATAAGAAGATATTATGCAAATTCTGCCTTTTCTATTTAATTTCAAAGACATTTCAGACCAGTTAACGAACTTGTTTTCATTACATTTCAATCTTTCTGTTACAATAGTGTGATGGAAATGGAGACCACAAAAGGTAACGAGTAGGAGAACATGATCGTGGCAAAACACAATACAAAGAGAATAATAAGATGAAATTAAATAAAAAGAAGCGTGCTGACAAAATTATTATTTTACTCATTTTCCTTACAGTTCAGTTCTAAACTGAAACTTTTTAATTAATCAATCCATTCACTTCACTTCTCGCATGACGGGATGAAATTATATTCAAGTTGTTTTTTCTATTACTAAGAGTATTTGTCACTTTTTGAGTCTGAACCTTTCATTCAATTTGTCACAATTCATTAATTAGCTTCACACACACGAACACACACACACACACATTCACATGGATTGTGTGACTATCTCCTTTCATAGAGTTTGCTTGTAAACACTGGGCTATAAAAGTTCATTTCCGTTTGAAAAATATGAAGACAGCGACAAGAGAGAGAGAGAGAGAGAGAGAGAGAGAGAGAGAGAGAGAGAATGAAAAAAACACACACCACGAAGATTGCAAAACCATATACATATATGTGCATGTGTGCTTATATATGTGTACGTGTATGACTGTCTTTTTCTAAGTGTGTGCGTGTGTGTGTGTGTGTGTGTGTGTGTGTAGGTGGTGCACTGTGCTTAGTTCGTTAGCTGCCCCTTGACCGCGTGACAGTCTCGACAATGCCAGAGAGGAGCTGCGACTGTGGAGTGGAAATCGGAATGACAGTCGAGTCTGCAGGGGAGTGGGGAGAGTGATGTGGTTGGGCAGATGGGTGGTTGGGTGGTTGTTTGGGTTGTCTGGTCATTTGGTCGTCGTGGTCAGTGCTCGGTTCGTTGCTTGTGCAAAATATTTAAAAATTCTTTTGTGCTTCGTTTAGTTACTTTTCTTTTCCTTTTGCTCGTTCTCATTTTGTTTTCCTCGCTTCTTTCTCTCTCTCTTTCTCTCTCTTTCCGTACCTCTCTCTAGTTCTTGGCGCATTTTCATTTAGTTTGCATTATGTTTTAAATTGTCGCACTTGGCGCAGCTCAGCCACCCACTCACATTCACACAGAGGCAAACTTAATGAGCTTCAACAGTACGTGTTGCGCTTTGTTCTTATCATTTTTGCCTTCTCCATCCGACAGTCTGCATCATTTTATTTTATTTTATTTTATTTTTTTCTGTGCGGTTTTTTGCCACGCATTACCCTTGAACCACCCAGAGCCACCCACTCACCACTAACCACCATCTCGTCGCATCTCGTCGCATCTCGTCGCATCGTTGTCTATCGTCGTCAGACAGACAGACAGATCATTGTGGAGCACTTTCATTTGCTTGCTAAGGATTTTGAAGTGCTGTCTGTGTCCTTTGGCTGTCCTCACTTACATAAGTCGCCAGAATCCTTTCAGAGCAGCCAGCTTATGTCAACATGCGTGTAAAATACTACTAGCGTATCATCAAATAAACAAACAATAACTTGAACACAAAATCCCAGTGTGGATTAAGGGAGCGAATAAATTTCTATACAAGTGCATGAACTTAGCATAGCAGGCGAGGGAGGAAAGCAGACAGAAAGTCAACTAACATACTTACATATAAGCGGAAGTGGAAGACGCAGAGTCAAAGATAGACATTGGGATACAGATACAGATACGGATACAGATTCAGCGGGAATTGGATTGGAAGACTGAGTGGACCAGCTTTAAGCGAAAAGCATCAATTGGTATTCAAAGATTGTATTTTGTATTTCGTATACTTATTTAATTAACGAGGAGTTTGTTAATGACATAAAATATATGTACCTTATGGGCTAATCCAAAAATTAAAGATAAAATAAAAAAAAAATTTTTTAATATATAAATGTTTAAAAGTACTTACACAGAACTGCATTTTCCAGGAAATTAAAATGGACCAATTTGAACTCGATTAGCCCATATGCATTATTATTATATTGCTTGATCGAAACTTAAAGTGCATTCTACTTCTAAAATTTTTAGCTTAGTTTAGTAAAATAAGTGAATAACACATATTATATCAGTTACATTATTAAACTCTGTTTTCCGAATTTTAATCTTCAGATTTCGTGCGGATAACCCACGCATTTTTCCTTTTCCGATATAGTGATGCATACTTTTCAGCAGAATAGTGCTAGAAAACGTTCAGAGGAAATTCACTGCTTGTACAGATAGAAGCGACTAGTGTCACAATTTCGAAACCAATGGTGCAAATTTGAAACCGTTCTCTCAAATTTAAGAAATGCTTAGAAATATGCTTGCAAGCATTGTCATTGATTTTCAAGCTTCTTATGGCAGTCAAGTGATCTTGAAATAATGTTCCAAATTTTTGGTGTTGAGAAATAACTTTTCGCAGAGTTGTCTAAGCCTACATGTATGTTTTGTTAAGAGTTCGGTTCAGTTAAGTCATATATATCTATTCAAAAAACATTATGCTTACAATTTGTATTCATGGTTAGTATGGAATTTTACTTTTGTGGATTAAAATTTCCTACTTGTAGCTCAATGTCAAAATCCGCAAAATATGACCGTAAAAGTCTGGATATGTTGCAACTAAGGATTACTAAGTAAACATTTTTTTTTTAGTTATTTTTCTGCGATATACGAATTACGATGTGCATTATGCTATTATTAGATCCGAACATGGAACTGTACTAAAAACCGCAAGACGTTATTGATAGAAGTCTGCTCGTAGCTTAGCTCAGCTGGGTTTTTCCCACATATATGTATGTACACTCCAGTACACACACACACACACACACTCACAGACACATATATGCACATTTAACGTAGCGGAAGTCATAAACAATTTTTATGTTTTCACATTTCAAGTGAAATTCATTTCGCGTTTTTGTTATGGCTGCTGCGCTTTATGGATTTCATCTTCAGCTGCTGCTGCTGCTTCAGTTATTGTTGTTATTGTTGTTGTTGTTGCTGCCTTTTCTTACATGACCACAATATATGGCCATCCAAGGGCCATATAACTGCTTGCCAGTATCTGTATGTGTGAGTGTGTTGTTTCTGGTTTCTGCAACAAAGTATGAGCATGCCGCTGAGAGCATCTTTGGCCGACTTCAAAATTGAATTTAATTGAGAGTCGAGGCAAGAAGCGGGTCGTGGCAAGTTAACTTGAGTGGCTGCCACGGCCAAAGACTGCCAGACGGCCAGACTGACAGCTCTCTTGTCTGGCAAGATGTCTGGCGCAGAGAGTGAAGGCGAGTTATAAATTAAAATCGCTTTTGCATTATTGATCAACACCAAACTCAGTGCTCTCCGCCTCGGGTAACTGACCAGCGACACCTGCCATCAGCAGATACTCTCACACATACACACACACACACACACACACACACACACACACACACACACACACACACACACACACACACACACACACACACACGCATACATATTCATTCTTGACTGTCGCTGACATGATGATAATAATGATGATGATAATGATGATGGGGCAGATGAGCAAATTGCATTTAAGCCAAATGAAAAAGTGCTTTGCGCTCTCGTTGCGTCAACTTTTGCCTTGTGGGTTGTTGTCGTTGTTGTTGTCGTTGTTGTTGTCGTTGTTGTTGCCACTCGCTCGCAAGTAGCTTAAAATTAACAATTTACCACTTTTTTGCGCTCACAAGCAGATTTGCTGCTCTCCCCTCCACCCATTGCCCCATCTCCGTCCACATCCACACGGTTAATGCCACTGCCACTGCCACTGCCACATTTGCCAATTCGCGCTGCAAGTGGCAACCACTTAAGGTTAGAGCATAATTTTTGCGTCCCAAATTGATGCCCGTAATGAGCTTAAATGGCTCATGACACATATTCGCCGTTGCACGAACTGCCAGCACCCCCAGAAGCGACCTCCCCCGCCCTGCCCCTTGCCCTCCTCACCCTTCTTAGCCGCGTTAGTCACCTCAGCATTTGCCTACAGTTTTTTCGGGGGTTGTTGTTGCTTTTTGACTGCCGCTTGTAGTTCGTTTAATAAGTATCCACATTTCAACGTGCCACGCCCACCAGCCACATGCCCCTCAGCTCCTCCTGCTTGACACCTACAGTATTTGCCATTTAAAGCTCACATTTTTTATCGCCTGCTTTCTGCTGGCTCAGCATTTGAGCGGCATTAATTTGAATACTCTACATTCAATGGGTCATCTTGAACATTTGGCACTGTTGGATAAACGAGAAAGAACTCTAAAATAAAAAGTATCATCAAGTGACTTTTCATATATAAGCACTCTGAATTACAGCTAAAACAAGTGGGAAGGGCTATAGTCGAGCGCCCGACTATAGGATACCCGTTACTTATTTTAATGAATTTTTAAATATTTTTTTAAAAACTTTAATTAGCCATTACCACCTTTCCATTTGTCCGCTGTTGTTACGATTTAATAGGATGATAGGTGATAATAGAAGTTAACGATAATTGGTAAACAAATTGTAATATCTTGAAAACTGTGCGTGTGGTGGTTTTTTTGCGATTTACAGAGGCGGAAAAAGGCGTGGCAAAAATTTGAAACAAACTTGACCTGCGTGGGGTCTATAGAAGTCTGTGTGCCAAATTTGGTTGCTCTAGCTCTTATAGTCTCTGAGATCTAGGCGCTCACACGGACGGACAGACGGACAGACGGACATGGCTATATCGACTCGGCTGTTGATGCTGATCAAGAATATATATACTTTATAGGGTCGGAGATGCTTCCTTCTCCCTGTTACATACATTGCAACGAATACAATATCCCCTTTTACTTATTTTTATAAGTAACGGGTATAACGTAAATAATTGTTCATTTACTTATTTAATGTCAACTTAGAAGCTTAATATGTTTTTTAAATATTTTTAAATGATATATTAATTTAAATTCAAAGGGAGAGGATTAGAAAAAGTACAATTTAAAAATTGAAAAGGCAAAAATCTGATTATTAATTTATCATAAATGATATAGAGTAAATCATATTTTCATTCCTTAAGAGACAACATGCAACAATTGCAACTGCAATCGCTACTATTGATGTTGCCATCTTTGTGTAGTGTGGCAATTCAGTGTTGCAAAATGCTGCATATATTCGGTATGCTTTCTCGAATTTACGGCTTCAATTCATTTTGTTGAACAACGCTGCGCTGGCTGCGATAAGACGCTGCTGCTGTCGCTGTTTTATCAGTTGTGGTCTCTCTTAATTTTCTTTTGGTTCCGTTACATACACACACACACACACATACACGCACACAGATAGATATTTGCTTCTAATTGGTTTTGGTTGTGTTCGATTTGAAATTCGATTAAAAGGCGCGCGCTTCACGATTACCAATTCCTGCTCCTATTCCCCGAGCCAATTACATTGCCTCTATTCTGTGCACGGCGATAGACGCAGCTCAGACAGACAGACGGGCAGACAGTGCGTCTTATGAAGTCAGGATGAAAGTCAAGCAGAGGAAATCGACGGAGCACGGAGCGAGTATGTGGGCATGTGTCCTTTCTGCATATCGGATGGTTAACTGGTTGCTGGTTGCAGGTTGCAAGTGATTCCGGCATTTTAGGCTTAATTGTCGTGCAACCGAGCAGACAAGGATACAGTTGCCACCATCTTCCGGATGGCGGCATTTAAGAGGACTTTTGGGTGTGGGGCTGTGTCCTGAATCCTGGCAGACCAAAATACCTGGCGCATTATTTCGATTTCATTGAAAGGACAACAGCCACTTGTGGTTGTCCACGGCCGCATCGTTACTGTAATCAATTGCATGCGGCTATTTTGGGCACGACATGGCCAGCAAAGAGCAACAACAAAAGCGCCACCAACAGCAACAAAAATAACAGCAACAACAACAACAGTAAAGGAAGAAAAAGGACATTGTGCGATGGCTGCATTGTAATGACGATGACATCGACGGCGCATTCCTGCCAGGTGCCACCCGCTGCTGTAATGAAACATTCAGCGATGCAAATTGCAATAAGCTGCCACAAAAAAAAAACAACAACAACAGCAGCAGGACTTGGACTGGTTCGAGGATAATGCAAACATATACATACATACAATTAAAGGAAATTCGTACAAGTATAAGATACGAATATAAATATTTATACTTAAAACTGGTTGACTCAATTAGTATTTATAGGATTGCGAGAAATGACCGAATACAATGTGATTCTTCGATAGCGATAATTAATTACAAGTAAGAAGGATATTCCCGATTCCAGAAAGTTGATTATCCCCGACGTTAATAAATTAAGTTAAGTATAAGATGCTATTCGTAACATTTTCATTTGACATTCTGAAATAAAATAAAATTAAATTATTTTTAAGAACTGTATTCCTAAATTTGCATTGGCGCTAATTGGCATTATGATTGCATTTAATGATACGATTTCATAAGTAAAAGCAGACACTTTTTTTGGCCGCTTTAGACTGCAATCGAAATAATAAGTCGAATACTTATGAATGAGTTCACGATGCAGCCAACTACTAAATGGCTTCGTCGTTATTCTTGACGGATGTTTTAATTAAATCTTTAAAAACAGCAAGCATGCATAAATATGTAGAAGTGTGTGTGTGTGTTTGTGTGTGTGTGTGTGTGGCAGGTGTAAGCTGGCGGCTGCCTGATGACAATGCAACGAGGTGACGTCGATTAAGCGGCAATAAATCAGCCAAAGGCAATAGGAAGAAGGATGTGATGGGTGGCGACGAAGGGTGAAAGGGAGGGTGAAAGTTGCGGCAAGAGGGTTTCAATGATGGCAACAAGATGACTGCGAACCGGAATGGATTGGAATGGAACGCAGCGGAACGAAGAGGAAACGATGTTGCCGATGGCAAAAGTTGCACTCGCATAAATTAATCAATGGCGTTGCTGCTGTTGCTCGTAATCGTAACAAATTGTTATTAATTTTCTTGCCATTTTTGCCTCATAATTAAAACAACGCCAGTGTGTGTGTGTGTGTGTGTGTGAGTGCCGTTTAAACGATGGCAATTCAAAGCAATCAATGCGTAAGCAACGGCATCAACTGCGCTACGGGGATACGCAACGGGGGCAACGAGGCTTGTCGATGGCAACTTTATGCCGGAAGTGTGTGTCACACGCACAAACACACACACACACTCACACTCACACGCACACGCACACATACACATGGTATATAAATGCAATTAAGATCGATTACATGTGGCTCTCCCTTGGCTGCAGTCTAACTTCAATCATTTAGAGAGTGAGCTCTAAAAATAATAATAATAATAAACTCAACGACACTCACAGATTTTTATTAACTGTCTGAGTGAGAAAAGGAGTGAGAGAGTAAAGGGAGGAAGCTGAACAATTGCTCACAACCAGCAAGGATAGATGTACAAACATATATACATACATACATATGTATACATATGTATGCATATGTATCTATGAAAAAGGAAATCGACTGACGACATTTTGTATGCCCTTGCTGAAGAGCATTGTTCAACATTAGCTATTTATATTTTTAATTGCATAAAAGTGAAAACCATTACATGTTTATTAATTCAGAGGTAATTAATTTCCCTTTTCAAGCAGAAACTTATATTATTTAACTAAGTTATATGTATTTTGACTAGTCTTCAATCCTTGATACTTTCGGAATTTCTTTGAAGAATAATCATTTGCACATATTACAGTATTATTTTTAAAATCCTTCGATTTGTCTTCCGCAATGAGATCCATGTTTCTTCTGCGCAGAACGATCGCTTTTACTTTCTTAAAGATACATAAACAAATGAAAAAAAAAAAAAAAACACAACATTCATGTATTCCATTGATGTTTCTCCATCGCTAGCATCCCTGCTGAGACAATTCTAAAGCACAATCTAAACAAATTGAAAACTGCATTTAATTAATTACAACAAATAAGAAGTTTGCGGCAGCAGAAACTTTCATTTGAAATGGACAAACCGCAGAGTTAATGGAAAAACAAAGAGGACTTTGGCAAGAGTATAAACAATTGCTGGTTCTTCCAGGCGACGCTGCCACAAGAGACAAGCCATGTGGGTGTCCCTTTGTGTGTGTGTGTGTGTGTGTGTGTTTCGGTTACAAACGTAACGACCATCATTTGTTGCAAAATGATGTATAATTTAATACCCGCAAAGCCAACTCCCAAATGCCAGTTGGTTTGCTTTGTATGTGTGTGTGTGTGAGTGAATGTGTGTGTGTGTCTGTGTGTGTGGTGACCTCCAAAACAAGCCAAAGCCAAGCAAAGTCAACGCAGCACAGTGTACACTCGACTCGACTCGACTCGACTCGACTCGACTCAGTCCGCAGTCCGCAGTCGTCAGCCCGCATCCGATTCTGCTTGGACCGTCTGGACTGTTAGCTCCGCCCTCGTCTCCGTTTTGGCCATGGCCAGAGCCAGAGCCCGGCCACGGACCACTAACGCGTCCCCGATGAGCAGCCAACAAAAACGAGCATGTGAGAGTGAGTGTATAAAAAAGCGTCGTACCAAGAACAACAACAAAAAGGATACAAAAAAAAAAAAAAAAAAAAAAAACAAAAAAACTCTTAGTACTCGTGCATTTAGTAGAAAGCCGTCGACGTTGTCGCTCTTTGTTTGTCTGCCGCTGCGGGGCTGAGCTGCCAGCTTACAGCTGATGAATAGAGAGAGAGAGAGAGAGAACGAGAGAGAGAGAGAGAGAGCGAAGCTTAGGAGTTGAGAGTGGGAAACAAGGAATGGGGAATGGGAAGTCGAGGTACAAGCCCGGCGGTTGTTTAACTCGAGTGCTGCACATAATTCATGTGTCCACTTGCAATTTTTCGTTGCCTCTTATTGTTGTAGTTGTTGGGGCGACATTGTTATGCTGGCCATGTTGTAAAAACGCCAAAAACAAAAGCGTTTGCCCAAAAGCAAACGCAAAGCTCGTGCCACATCGTCATCCTCACACCTCAACCACGCAACCAGCACAAACCAGAAACGTGGCACAAAACGTGCTAGTTTATATGCCACTAATAGTGTGTGTGTGAGAGTGTGTGTGTGTGCGTGTGTGTGTGCGTGTGTGTGTGCGTGTGTGTGTGTGTGAAAGACTGTGTTTAGGGGGGTGTGCGAATGTCACACAAAATAGATTACTCAGTGTCGCGGCACTCTATCACATTGAGGCAGTAACTTGAACTTGCCCCTTGAAGGGCCAAGTGGCAGACGAAAGCAAAATAATAATACAAAGGAAGATGCCGCATGCCGCGCGCTGCATGCAACTGCTGTCAATGACTTTTCCATCAGTGAAGACGTTGCAATGTTGCAATGTTGGTTGACCACCAAACAGAAAATGATGCTTCGCATAACGCTCTTGCCACGTGAGGAGGCGGCGCACACTGGAGCAAACATCAGTTTTTTTGTTGTAAGCATTCGTTAAAAGTAATCGATGCATTCGACAGAGAATTCTTCCAAGATTAATAATTGAAAAAGAAAAAAAAACAAAATTTTAAATCAGCTAAAAACTGTGGATATTAATAACTCTCAAAATTGAGCCATTTACACAAAAACAGTGTTTTTTTTTCAACTTTTTGTAGACAAGTGTAACACGTAAAAAATGCACAACAAATATTTTTCAACTTTTAACCTTTCGAAATTGTTGGCATATCTTCATTGGTTGAAAAGCAAAATAAACTAGTCGACGGTGCTACAGTCGAGCATACTCGACTGTCGGAGACCCCGTACTTACTATGCAAAAGCAAACCCTGCTAAAAATAATATAAGTCGCTACAAGTATTTTATATATTTTAACCAAAAATAAAAAAAAATAATACAAATATCGAATTGATGTAAACATACAACATTTATAAAAATGTAATTAAAATTTTCATTAATCATAAATCAAAAAAAAACATCTGACCAACGTGAGATTCGAGCCGCGGAACAATGTTCTAAAAAGTCTGCTAATAAGAAATAATTTTTAAAAAATTTGTTTATGATGGGAGTTGGACCCGCGACTCCCGATCATTGCAAAATTGACGGGAGTTTAGCACCTTAGGCCACCAAAGCCCATGGGCAGACGTGGCCAAAGTACAAATATGTTAAGACTTCAGCGACTTTATATTTCGCAGTTAGGAACTCTGCCAACACCCTTTTAAAATTGAACAGCATTTAAAAAAACGTATGCCGATCATATACTAACAAATTAATTGAATATAAAATATATTAAAAAAAAAAAAAAATTTGTCTGTCCTAGAGTTCGAACCCGAGACCCGAACTCAGAGTTCCGACACTCTGCACATCGCGCCACTGCCTGCCTTGATAAGCGATGGTCTTACGATAGATTTCATTCTTACTAGAGTGTAAGCCAGTTGCAATTTTTTCCTAGTTGTGGTTGTTGTTGTTGTTATTGTTGCTGATAATGCAAGGCAAATAAAGGAGATTTTAGTTGCTTGATATCTTGGCTGTTTATTATCCGATCGCGATGAAATTTTTAGCAAATGTGGATAATAATGTTATCTTCGTCTATGCCTTATTAGGAATGTCTAACTTTAAAATTGTCGCTATAATTAACATATATCTAATTTGTGGGCGTTTAAGGGGGCGTGGCCAAAATCTAAAACAAACTCGATCTGCGTGCAATAAAGACGAACCTACATACCAAGTTTGGTATCTCTAGTTCTTATAGTCTCTGAGATCTAGGCGTCAATACAGACGGACAGACGGACGGACGGACAGACGGACAGACGGACACGGCTATATAGACTCGGCTGTTGATGCTGATCAAGAATATATATACTTTATGGGGTCGGCCACGCCTCCTTCTGCCTGTTACGCACATTTTTTTAGTGACAAAGTTAATAGACCACTGTACTTTTTTAAAGTACGTGGTCTAAAAATGGCCCCACTGTGCGGCGCCACTCACAGTGGCAGTATGTAACATTTATAGTATACAATACATTTCGTCGTAAATTTATTATTTTTTTAATCAGTAAAAGTGGAAATATTTCAAAGCAATTGTGTTGAAATATAATTATAAGAAGCTGCAAGAAATTTAATTGAAGGATGCTTTTGTGGAAAGTTAAGTTTCCACAAATATCCTCATATTACGCTGCACTTCATCAGAATATTGGCACGAAATAACAATAATTTCAATTTTCAACTTCTAACAATGAATTTAAAGAGTGCAAAGTAATTAAATTTGACATAAACAAAAATAAAATAAATACAAAAAGTATTTGGATGCTTGATTGGTGACATAAATTTGCAAAGGTTTTTACATAAATGTAGTTGTGTTTTCTTTATAAGTTTATTGCATGCGTTTACATGGTTTTTGTTTTAGTGTTTTATGCACCCGTATAATATAAAATAATTCTTTATATTCCATAATTAATTGTAATCTCTTTCTTTGCCAACAACCCGGGGACACAGCTTGTTGGGCCGGCTTACAAGTTCCGCCCATCATGGTGTTTTTGGTTTCATGTTGTAAATTAATCTTTTTATTTATTTAAAAGATTTCTCCATTTCTACATCCTTTCCATTTAAAAAGAAACAAAAACTCCCCGATCGAGTTGGTTTCATTATTAGATTTAATTGTAATTTCGTTGAATCTGCCAATATATTTTAATTTGTATCCCACTTGATTTGAGTCAGCATTGTTTTATTTTTTTTGCTTTCTAAAATAAAGATTAATAAAAACAAGTAAAAGTCAAAGCACTATCACTAATCACTTGCCTCTACTAGCAGCTCGTCTGTAGCGGGTTTCAACAGCATATGGTCATTAGTTAGTAAGTGTGTACAAAACGGGACTTAGATGATGAAACACCTTAAATAAAACATACGAGCTAACATATTTCTCCAATGCGAATAATTTTCCAGCTGCTGGCAATTCGGTAATCTTTTGTCGTACTCATCGCTATGCAGCAGGGCTGCCCATCTACATAATTTAAGAGCTTCCTTTGCAATTGCAACCCTACGCAACGCAACGCTGACAGACCGCCAAATGGACAAACGCGAACATAAATAAATTTCATTGCAAAAAGGCAACGAGTGGAATGGATAGAGGAGAGGGCAGAGGGCAGAGAGGAGAGAGGAGAGACTCTGCTCGTATCAAGGTTGGGACTTGGATTCTGATTATACGAGCGCCCTCCCCCTCTCGTCTTCCCAGCCGTCGTACCACCAACGAACACTATCGACTGTCAGCAGCAATGGCCAAAACAGTCAAGTGACAGTAAAGTGCATTTTCACACATGTCACACAAGCATAGCAGCTCCTCTTTCTCTTTCTCTATCTCTTCCTCTTCCTTGGCCACCCTTGACACCCCTTGACACCCCTTGACACCCTACACCACCTACGCCCCCTCCCTCGACCGAGTGTCCTTCTCACTGTGGGCAGCATAATTTATGGCTTGGCGTTTATGGCTTTATAGCATGCGTTTGTCCATCGCTTGTCCTCCCTCTCTCTCACATTCACTCTATCTCTCTCACTCTCCGTGTCTGTCATCGTCCCTCCGCTTACTAATAGGCGTCTCCATTTGCAGCGACCTCTCACCACGTCAGCACCTAACTATCACACTTCCAGGCCAATCAATAATATTTTTATATACTATACTAGTGTCGCGCTTTGTCTAAAACTCTTGTTGTTATATTTTCGACTGCTGACTTTTAAGCCATTCATTTTCCCCACTTTTTTTATTTATTCATTTTTTTTTTTGTTGACAATTTATTGCTCTGGCAAACATCCAACATACATCGTATGTAGACTGTGATGTACGGATGCACTCCGCATATTCATCCCATCTAAAAGAGTAAGGCACCTCCGAAGATGAGACACAAATATACAGCTCATTATATTAAATCTTTTTATTTCCTTCGATGACAACAATAATGTTTTATAACTACACAATGATGACAACAATCAATGTGATTTTAGCCTATCACTGCGGACGGCCGTCCGCACTAGTGACGAAAGCAGCACAAAGGGTTAACTTTACACACTTCCAGAAATAAAACCTATTCAAAGAAGTGCTATAAATTAGAAATTAGAATAAGAATCATTTTTCATATTTAAAAAAATATTTACTGAATGTTATTTATGTTTTTTATTTTTAAACATTTTGTTTTGTGAATTTTATTTTCGCTTACATTTATGAAAACAAGATAAGAAAATAAGAAGTTGATTTAAGATATGAGACAAAAAGAAGGAGAAGTTAGAAAAATCAATGATTTGGTGAATAAAAGGAAAAGATTTATTTGAATGCAGTTTGTTAAACAAATCGTTTTGAACTTTATAATTTTCTTTGCTGGCATGTGAGTAAGAATGTTTAATGGAAGTGGCAAACAAATGATGGTGTGCTATTGAAGCGTCAACAAACTGCCTTTGAAATCATATAGTCAATTATCTAGTCAATCAGATAATAAATGGAACTTACAGGCAGTTGACCTTATGCCAACTCGCAACTTTGAATTTCCTCTTGCTCTTCTTCTGCTCTTAACCCCTTTTTTTGAATCCAAAGGGAAAAAACGCCGATAAAGTCTAGTCACATTAGGCGTTGGCCTTTCAATGTATTTGAGGACGGTTCGATTGGGTTTTGGATTGGATATGGGTTTAGATATATGGTACTGGTTTTCTATTTTGGGTTCGACGTTTCGAGAGGGAGGTTCAATACTCGTTTACCCTTTTTAAGTGCCAAATTACCATTGTGCTAGGGGCTCGTATCCAGATCCGGATCCGGACTCGTACTCTGATTCGGATTCGGATTCGGATAGCTGGATGCCAGTGTTGCATCATTTGCTTGATTAATTGCAGAGCCGACAGAGGCGTCTGGTCACGTGTCATGTGTCAGACTAATGCTAATGGTGACACACAACCCGTTTCGTCCCCTTTTGATGGATCCTTTACAGAGATGTGCATAGATTTTTGCGCTAAATTAATGTTGACATTTATAATAAATTTACAAATTGAAAATGAACATTTGCATTAAATGCGACTCGTTGGAGACGCGTCGCCTGTCAAATGTATGCAAAATTGAAAACTGTCAACCGGTGACAGCCTAGCTCCCTCCCAGCCCTGCCACGCCCCACTCCCCACGCCGACAGCGTGATGTTAATGGCCATAAAGAGTCAGCGAACTGGAAAATTATTTGGTCATTATGTCAGTTTAGTGGGAGAGAATGAAGTGAACCAATCCAAAAACTGCCAGCACGCATTGTAAAATTAATTAAATTTGCAAATTGTTCTATTTCTTGTTGTTGTTTTGACTGTTGTTGTTGTTGTTGCTGTTATTGCATCGCTACTGTCATTAAATATTTATGCTTATTGCATTTTCAATTGCAATTTGGGCAATTCACAAGTGAAATATTCAATCGAAATGAGATACATACTAAGCTCTTTAAATCTTTCATTTTTCAGCAAATCGTAAATTGTTGCCAAACAATTTTCTATACATCCCCCAGCCCTCTCCCTTTCCCACCTGTGGGGCAATTTTCGATGTCGACCCGGCCAATGTGGCGCGCTCGTTTGGCCGGCGGCCAATAGCAACTTCCGTTTCCGTTCACAAATTTCCACAGCACTGACGACAATTGGCAACAATTGGAAGCCGTCCCGTTTCTGCCTAGCCAAAACTCTCTTAAAGCCAACAAGTGATGGAAACTGCATTAAGATCTGCTACAACTCCTGAAAGTAAAGAGATATAGGTTTTTATTTGGTTGTCACTGAAGATCGCCTCGCTCTGTGTGGGAGTGGCAGCTATCAGCGCATTACCAGAAAACACATTTCAATTTTTCACATGGGAAATGCTGCTCGCCGAACCAATTTATGATATCCGTTAAAGTGGCAAAAAACCAGAACACAGCAACAACAGAAACAACATGAATAGCAGAAAAAACAGTCAACGGAATAGAGCGACAGGCAAACAGGGCGGGGCTCAACGGTGTGGGCGTGGCGGCCAAATGTTGACAGCACATAATAAAAAAAAGAAACAACAAATATTGCGATTGAATAAGTGGCGAACTTCAAATGTACTGCAAAGGCAACAGGAAAAAACAACACTGAGATAAATCTGAATACACAGAGAGATACGCGAACAGCTTGCACTGCAGCCCTGCGAAAATTGTGCAGCCCTGCAAAACCAATTACAGCTATATCCCATTATAATGCAGGGATCGTAAAGACACAGTACGGAACGGAAAACAAAATCGTTCTTTTATCCACTTAAATGGTACTTTGACATCCGTTGCGTCTGATTTGATGTTTTCTTTTAATAACTTTCAAAATTGACAAATAAATTTTATTTTCAACTCTTACAGTTACATATTTTCCAATTATCATTACAAAAATTAATAAATTAATTAATTAACAATAAAATTAAATGTCCTGTCTATAAAAATAAAAAATAAAAGTTATAAGTATTGGAAATAATTCGATTTGTCCAGACTCATGTATCTTATTTGCGATCCCTGTTAGATTGTTTAACGTTATAATATGAATCTGCTTTTGAGTCAATCTTTCTTTCTGTCTGTCAACTTGCATCTCATTTGGTGCCTCACTTGCTGTGGCATTTTGTGGCAAGCAAAAATGTATCGAATAATATTTATATCGCATGTCAATATCCATTATGTGCTCGTGTCCATGTGACCAACCACCTCTTTCTCTCTCGCTCTCTCACATCGTACCCTCTCTTTCGAACTCCATCCTTGCGTGTGTGCGTGTGTGTTGGACAAAAAATTGGCATAAATAAGTTGCAAATAAAACTGGGCGTATTGGTAATAATTTTAAAATTTATGTTTATTTACAATTACAGTTTATTTGCCTGCACACACATTCACACAGACACATGCTCAGCATCAGACAAATAAACGAATAAAAAAAAACAATCAAACACAAATATAAGTGCCACGCCTTAACACAAACAAATTGGCATTATTCGATATTGTTCTTTAATTTGAGTACCCAAAGAAACTGCATTTAATTGAAATTCGATTTATTTCACATACAAATATTCATTTCGCACTACTTAAAGGTCAGTATGCATTGAAATTATCAAAATGCAGTGCACTGATAATGTACACTGTGTCTCAGCTTATTTCAACCAGCGCCTAGAAAAATGTTAAATCAGTTATAACAACCAAACTATTAATGGCATCGAAATGATTTAAGCGTTGTTAGCTTAATGTTTTAGCTTATTAAATATATTTAATATTTGTTTTCTTAATAATTTTTCAATATTCTTAAAGTTATTAAATCAATCGAGGCGTAATTTGATTAACTCATTCCAGTAGTTTAAATGTGTAACTATAATTGAACCCGCGTTAATTCAACTTAACTCTTTTTACCGATTTATTAACAATAAATAAAAAAATAAAAATGGAATACATTAATTTGCTTTGAACTCGTCTCCTGTTTGAATGGGATTAAGGGAGGTGATCTGAGAATATGCACATAATAAATGTTTATTAATTATATTTATAAACAAGCGGCAATTGCGCACCATTTGTGCGCCTTTATTTATTTATGCTATTAAACATTTCACTTGGTTTTCGGTTTTGTTTGCCTTTCTCCACGCACATTCTCCATTATCCGCATTAATTCAGCTTTGCATTTAACAATTTTATTATTGAATTTTAATTAATTCAGCAAATAACGAGCAAAAAATTTCAAAAACGAATTCAACATTTCCATATTACCCTGCCACACCTTGCAAATTGTCCTATGCATTTGACTTCAAACGATTTCAGCAGACAGCATGACCATAAATATAATACACATAAATAAGTAACATGTTATAAACAAAGCTGAATACTGACAGTTAAACCAAAGGCTGCCTAGTTTCCAATTTCTAAATCAAATGGACCGCATTACCAGGGTTTTTATGAAGTCTTGACCGCAGGCAAAGACTCTAATATTTCAATATATTTTTAAATGTATTAAACTTTTACATACATCTGTATTTATACATATATATGAGCAAATGTGCTAAAATAAATGTGTGCAAATTTGTAGTATTTAAAATATGTTAATATAAGGTTTGTAATTTTTTAAATATGTAATGATATCTTGCTAATTTTCTATTTGAATATTTATTTTGAAAAAAATGGTAGTCAATAAAAACGTGATTATTAAATGGAATTAGCCATGAATTGTTGCTGAGTCTGAAAATCACCATAATATATTTTAAATGCGGATCGGCTCGACCAAGCGGTTTGATACAATTGATATGCCTGCCATCCCATAAATTGCCATTATTCCTTGTGGGTTGTGCGAAATAATAAAAAAAAACAAAGACAAAAATCATAAAAAAATTAATGAATGCAAAAGTAAAAGCGTGATAGTGGGAGGTAGAAAGAGAAAGAGATGAAGAGCTGTAATTGATATTTGCTTTATGTGCGCACACAACGAAATTGAAACTGTAAACATATTTTAACATATGCCCAAATGCAGGCATGTATGCATGTGTGTGTGTGTGTGTGTGTGTGTGTGTGTGTGTGAGAGAAATATGTATTTACTTTTATGACTGCTGTCCAACTGGAGCGCCCGCTGAGTCTCAAGCATCTCGAAATCAATATATTAATTAGTGCGCAAGTGAAATAATGCGTTCTTAAAATAAAATACAAAAACAACAAAATGAGCAAAAAGCAATTTTGATTTCCAATTGCAATCGAAGTGCTGAGAAGTGAAAAACTGGCAGAAACAAAAGTACAAACAACCCAACAGTTAAAATGAATGAAATAATTCTTTTCTCGCCGTTGCACTGCAGCTGCCTAGAAGAAGCATGTTAAAAGAAGCTGAAAGTGTATATACATATGTAGTATAAATGAACATACAGGAAACTCGGAGCTGTTTCACTGGAATTAAATTAAATTAGAAACAGTTTCTTTAAAATTTGAAAGTAGAAGTAAGTGTTGCATATATTTTTTTCTCTTTATTCCTTAATAATTTAAATATTTAGAGCTCACAAGCTTTCTATAATTTTTTATTTGGTATAAACATATAAAAGACAAAGCGTGTGTGTGTGAGTGTGCGTGTGAGTGTTTTGGATTCAGTTAACAAGATGGCCAACCTTAGATGCTCTTTTTGCCCGCAGCATTGCACACAGCTGTTGATTTTGCCTTAAAATGTGAATAATGTTGAAATTTAATTATACATAATTCAAACACAATTCAAAACGGTAAATCTGCAATGAGCAGAGCTGCAAGCGAACTGAACGACTGAATGAGCCATCCAACCAGCTGAATTAGCGCCAGCACCGCCAACAACAACAACAACAAGAGCAGCAGCTGAGGCAGGCAACTTTTGCCCGTCATTTGCTCACACGCTCTAATTAGTTAAGCGAAGCGTGGGCAGTGGGTGTGGTTGTATGTCTGTATGAGTATTTATATATATATGTGTGTGTGTGTGTGTGTGTGTGTGTTGTGGCAGCGCGGTTGCATCTTTTGTTAGACTAGAGCAATGCAACGTGTTGCCGGGGCAACAACGCCCAACGTGGTAAAAAATTTTATGCGATTTTCTCTTTTATTTGCACAATGATCGCGACAACAGTACCAACAACAACAAAGTTTCCAATTGCCCGACAAACACATGACTGAGCTGTAGATGATTGAAACTTGCACCCTACTCGTATACTTAATATTGCATTGTGACCATTAAATAAAAATGATTAATTTCTCATTAATTTGCAGTCGCTTTAAGTTTCTCTTTGAATGCAACTCCTTTTATTAGACTCTTTTAAAATGTTTTTAGGCGAGCTAATATACCCCAGATAGTTTCCATGCCCTAGGGTATTAAATAGCAGAATACAGCACTCGATTTCCCAACGACTGCCCAGGTCCGGTGTATTTCAAAACTATGGCATTGCCTGCTGCTGCATCTCGTGATTTTCTGGCTGGAATCCTCTTTTTTATTTAACCCTGTGCTCAACAGCTGCTAGGGGCTTATGAGTGCTTGGCCCGTATGTCACAGGCAGATGGAGAGGGTTGATAAGTACTTCGATAAACACTAAATAAAGAAAAGATCGAAATACAATTGCTTATGATTTTAATTCTTGCTTAGACTATTTTATATTTCGCACTTCAAAATCTTTGCTCTTTGAGGCTTGAGCTGCAGCTCAGAGATAAAGATGCTTTCTAACGCTTATCGTCTTTTCTTAATCAATCTTCGTTTATTTATTAGCTTAAGAACTGTTTTGACTCCATAACTCACTCCTAGGTCATGTAGACTCTGCTAATTTGCTTACAGTTTGATAATAAATATTGAATAATAATATTTGAACAAGTAATTAAACATAACAAATTATGTAAAATAATAAAATTCATTAAATTATGGCAGAGTGATAGTAACCGAAAAATGGAATGTAAATGCAATCACGCAACTTGACAGTTTTCCAGACGGCCGGGCATCTGAAAGTCTCGCAGACTCGACTGAGAGTTTGTTGTTGTTGTTGTTGCAATGGGAATGGGTATCGGGTGCATGGGCAGCTGCGTATCTACGAAAATGTATCTGAATCTTTGCAACTGTAATTAAATTGCAGCTGCCTTTTGTTGCTGCCGTTGCCGTTGCTCATGAATCAAGCGTCGGCCTAAAAGTAGGCAATGCTTTTTTTCTGCCTTCAGCAAAGCTGCCAACTGCCTGCGGCTGTGTGAGTGTGTGTGTGTGTGCCATTATCTGTGTGTGAGTGGCTGTGTATGTGTAGGTGTATGTGGGTGTGTGTGTGTGAGTCTCTGTTACAGACAGGCAACTGGCCAAGCTGCAGTTTTTGACAATGCAAATCGAATTTGTAGTGCCCAATTTCACACAGAGTTGAAAGACAAGCGAAAGAGATTGCCAAAAAGAGGGAGTTGAGGGTGCAAAGAGTGTGGGAGAATGAGGGAGAGGAAGAGTGAAAGGGGTATATGTATGTAGTTGCTGGCAGCTTAACGCTAGAGTGCGTGTGCATTTCTGAAAACTCATAATATTACGGCAGTAAGGAAAAAAGTGTCATGCTTTTGCTGAATGCATTTGCTTAAGCGTCAATTTCCCCAAATGCCCACAAAAGTATGCTATATAATTCTACATGTGTGTGTGTGTGTGTGTGTGAAGGGCAAAATTGTGTTAAAAGCGAATTGTGAAAATTTGCAGTGCATTAAGTGCGAATACTCGTATTTGTAAATTGCTGCCGAACATTTCTAGTGTTTATCTAGGCGAATTGCACTTGAGATTTGCACTAATGGATGCCCAATGTACTGCATCTCTCTCTCTCTCTCTCTCGCTCTCTCTATTGCCGTCTCTATCTGTCTCTGTTGGCCACTTTCTTGGGCAGTTGCCAAATCAGTCAGCTCAATTGCCTAAGCTAGCAAACTGCAGAGTAATTTGAATATTTATCATCTGCAGGATAATTATCAATATTAACTTCGGGACAAGGGAAAGTAGAAAACTTGAATTGTTTCAATTGAGAGACCGTTGATAAACAACACTAATAATATTCAATACATATGCATGTGCATATGTACATATCCCTCGCATGTGAATAAAGCAATTAGAAGTGGGCGACGCACAATGGAAATGAATTCAAATTCGAATTACAATATTTGAGGCAAAGGACAACCCACTGTGCCACATCAAGGCAACGAACAGTGCGAGAGAAACAACAACACGCTGGCAATTCAATGGCCAAGTAAGGCGAGCGAGGGATGGAGGGATGGCTATTTCAAAAGACAGAGAGCATGATTTTGTGGGTGAAACTGGTAGCCACAGCTACTTAGAACCGCCGCAAGCTGTTGACAGCTGTTGGCCAACTGCAAAACCAGCAGCCGACTGCAGTCTGTGGATGGGATGGACAGGGGGAAGGAGGCAGACATGCATTTTGGCCTGACTTGATCGGGTTGTAAACCAACGAGTGTTAAGCATTTTAATTGCAGGCATTAATTTAGGCATGGATGAAACACTTGATGCTGCTCTTCTTGCTTCTTCCGATTTGTGTTGTTACAATTGTAGTTTGACTTTGTTGTTGTTGTTATTGTTGTTGCTCTTCGCCAATTCACCTGCAAGCTATTTGGCAGAGTACGAAAGAGAAAGATGCGTAATTAAAAGTGCCTGGGCATAATAAATAATTGCTCTTTGCATTTATAAAGCTGCTGGCTTAACGCTGAGACACAAAGCAACTTGGCCAGCTCGACAAAGCGAGAGAGACTGACTAAATATGTATGTGTTAGTTGCATTTGTCTCATTTTGTTGGCATTTAATTAAAGCATGCTAAACTACAGGCGGGCATATACTTCAAGGCAGCAGTGTGGTGACAAAATGTTGAAGCAATTGAATTTAAAATAGAAATCAATACATATAGAAAAAGAGCATCCAAGCATCGACCATGAATTTTCGACTGCTGCCGTCATCATATTAGAGCACAATTATGCAATTGCTTTGGAATTTGTATTGTCAGAATGACAACAAATCGCCTCACAGCTCATTTCAGGGCCGACTGCCTGTCTTCTGCATAATTTACATAATATAATATCTACTTATATACATGTATACACTCTATATATGGATATATAATGCCCACAGCTCAGAGTCGATGCATTGTGATGGCATTTACAATTTATTACGCATACGACCTGTTGTCTGCCATTTCATTTCAGTTGCATTTCGAGTTAAATTATAATTTAGTTGCCGCTGACATGCAGTAGATGGCGCCAGCAGTAAGCGGATTAATGTGCAGCCTCAAAGCAGGCAACAGCGTTCTCACAGAACAGAAACACATACACATACACACACCCACACACACACACACACACACACACACACACACACACACACACACACACACAATGCACATTTTCTAAGTGCAAAAGCCAAAAAACTAAAGTTGCACAAAGGGAAGCAGCGGAGTCAGGAACTTCGGCCTCGACTCCTTTGATAGTGGCAGTATCAGCGCATAAATGTTGAGTTGTCCTTTTGCAGGCCATGTTTCTGTTCCTGCCCCTCTCCCCCTCTCTGACCCTGTCTTGCTTCAGCCCCCCAAAAAGCTTTTACAAAACTTAGAATCGGCAGGTTCTCGTCGTCCTTGTGCTGGCCCTCATTCTCATCCTCATCGTCGTCGCCTTTGTGCAACTTGACAAACTAAAAATGAAAAAAGTTTCCCATGCCGTCGTGTTGCAAGCGGCGCCTTTTTCAATATCCTTTTGCCAGTTTTACCGCAGACCAAACGGAGCAGGAAGCCAAACCAGTGGATACGGCGATGGCTCGACATATTGATTTTGCCTCTGTCTGTCTGTATGTGTGTGTGTGTGTGTGTGTGTGTGTGTGTGTGTATTCCCTAGTATTACAATAAAATTTAAGGTAGCCCTGGCAATGCCGATGCCGATGTCGATTCCGTTTCCTGCCAGTTAAGTCAAGTCAAGGTGAGTCTGCGATTCAATGGCAACCTCTGAGAAGATTAAGCTGTTGGGGCCAAGAAAAGCTAAAGCAAAAGAGGACGAAAAACAAAAGTAAAAAGAATCAGTTAAAAACATAAGAAAACAGTTCGCCAAAAATTTGACAGTAGACAATGAGCTTTAAGTGGAGTTTCGAAAATGAATGCAAATTTATGCATTTTAAATGTAATGTACTATTTTAAATCATTTGATTGCTAATCATTTGATTTCCTAAGTGGAGAAGTAAGTAGACATACGATAATATTTATATTTCATAATATAATTTAGAATTTAATTTATTTTTAAATCTTATACATTGACTTATGTACATATGTCCATAAATTAGTCTAATCATTTGATGGCTTTAAGTAAATTAATTAAATGCAAATGCAAATGCAAAGAATGCAAGTGTATGCATTTTAAATGTAATTTACTATATTTACATATTTATGTCTTTAAATTTACTCTAATCATTTGATTGCATAATTGGGAAAGTAAGTAGACATATATAAATATTTATATTTTATTTAATTTAATTTAATTAAACTTTTTCTAAACACTAATCCTCTCATTCATAAATTTTTATTTTTTTAAGTAAATGTAAGCATTTTAAATGTTATACATTGACTTATGTGCACATGTCCTTAAATTTACTTTAATTTTTTGATGGCTTAAGTGAGAACGTGAATTAATTAAATCTATATATAAAAGTCTTCGTCCTGACTGACTCACTGATACATCAACGTGTAGCCCAAACGGTAAAAGATATAGAGCTGAAATTTTCACTCAACATAGCTGAGATAATTCGATCGTGAAATAAGAAGACGTTTTGTGAAAAATTTAGTCAAAGTCGGATTACTATATAAAATAGCTGCCATTGGAACAATCGGATGCAAATTAACCTTTAGTATGAAAAGCTTTGTGGTTGTATGAGATATCCTAACAAAATTCACAGATTAACTTCCTAAGTTTGTACGCTATAGCTAAAATTAAATTACCCGAAAAATTAATTTTTCTCCCCCAAAAACCTTAATCTGAATTATAGAGAAAAAACAGTAGAACAGCGGAAGTTAAATATTTCCGTTTATTTACAAAAATGTTATGTGTATTATCTTAATTCGTTAAGCCGTATAACTAGTTAGACATATAATTAAATATTTATTTTTAATGCAATTTAATTTGATTTGTTTTTCTTAATTTTTGATTTTCGATTTGATATTAAGATTTTTTTAACATAATCCTTTAATTTATTTCTTGAGTCGTCTGAATTTTATATTTCAGAAAATATTTCTTTAAGCTTATTCTTATGTGGGATCAAATATTGCGACATCTAAAGCGCTCTGTGATGAAAGATAGTTACTATTGAAATTAGTTGTCCGTTTCTACAAAGTCCATTCTTCAGCTGAAGATCTAGAGACGTCTCGAGTGTTGTCTTCGAAGAATTCTGTACATTTGTTTTGGTAGGAGATACTTGTAAAAGATCTTTATTCTAAACGAGAGCACAACTATTAAATTGTCTGCTCGGCCATAAATTAGCTGCTTAATATTTGATCTCATGTTTGTTCAATAATTCATTCGTTTAAATATTTTATTTTTCTGTCGAGGTTAGTTGACTTTTTGACCTCTGTTTGGGGTCATGCTATGAAACCAGTTTTCCAAGTCGGCACACTTTTATTGGTCCGTCGAGTCGTCCGTCGCTGATCTGTTCAAGCCAACATTAATTTTGGGCCATGACAGGCCCAAGACTCTTAAGCGAGAGCGGCTTCAAATTCACCTCCCCTCCAGATGTTGTTGTTGTAGCTGTTGTTGTTGCTGTTCGCGTCTCGCCATTTATGCGTAATTTGCCAATTTACACAAATTCTTTTGGCCTTATTGAATAAGCAAGCCGAAACGCAACCTTTTGCGTGCTTCTTGGCCCAGTTGGTCTGGTCTGTTCGCCTTTGTTTTTTTTTTATCATCTTCTTCTGTTTTTTTTCTTGGGCGTCAACCGTTGCGTTTACGTTTACATTTCTACGTATACATTTAGGTTTACGCTTAGGTTACGGTTACGGTTACGGTTACGGGTTCATGAGCGCGCCACACATCCTTGAACTTGCCACGGTCAAGATATCATGTTCGCATATTTTGTCTGCGTTTTATTTATAGAAATTGTGCGCCAAGTCGTTAACTTACTTCGCCAATGCCTTCAGCTCCGTCTTCAGCTCCTCCAATTCCAAAAAAGACACCGACACCGGCTACGTATACAACAAAAGTTATCAATTGTTTTTAAACACCGCCAAAGGATTTGGGGACTGCAATTTCGATATCCTTAGGCCTCGCTGGCACTTTTGTGACAGGATGACACATACATATTAAAGACTTTTAAAATTCAGTAAATTTGTAGACATTTAATGCCTCAAGTGGTATACAGTCAAGTTATTGCCCAAATATTTGTACATATATTAATGGATTGGTCAGCAGCATTTTAGCAACTCTGAAAAGCATTAACTGTATAATAATTTTTTTAGCTTAAAGTTAAGCAAAATCTATTTTTTGTCATTTGATTTAAGCCCAAAAAAGAACTAATGCAAAAAACATATAAAAGTGTGAAAACATTTTTATTAAGATAGTCAATATGATTTTTTTATGAATAAAAGTTACACATAAAACTTAGGTCACTACAAAAAAATATTGTTTTTGAATTGTTTACATTTTTTTGCATATTTTTAATTATTTATTGTTCCTAAATACACTTCTAAGTTGTATAACTTTTGTGTAGATTAATTTATTAAATTCTTTTATTTTTGCTACATTTTTTTTTTTTCAAACTATTATTTTATTTTTGAAGCATGCATAAAAAATTAGATTTGAATGAAATATATAATTTATATACCTATTCATAGTTTTTTTTTCTTTGACTTTTTTTTATATATTTAATAGCACATAAAAAAATTATAATAAAAAGATTCTTTTTATTTTTATTTTAAGAAGCAGTTGTTTTCTCTGCTTTGCTGGTGTCTTTATTGATTTTTCTCAATTATCATTTTGAGACATTTAAATATAGCACAAAAAAAAAGTAAATAAATTAAGAAAAAAAAAAAATTAAATAAACAGTTGATTAGTATCTTGATTGAAGACTCCGCAAAATGCTTTGCAGTTGCCACTGTTCCGTCGACTGCTCTTGCTTTGTGGCCAAGACACTCTGTTGGCCCTCATCGAAGTCTTCAGCCAAAGAATCAGCATCTGATTTCTCTGCTGCTGCTGCGTTCCCAGTTTGCTGTTTGTGCCGCTGTCTCTGCTGACGCCTCTGCCGCAGTTGGCGCTGCTGGCGCTGCTGGCGCTTGTGTATATGGCGATGTCGTGTCTTCTTTTTCTTCTTCTGGCCCCCCCTGTTGCTGTGTCCATCTCTCACATTGGGATTGGAGTTGGGCCTCTGCCGACGACGATTCTTGGTGACGCGTTGCACGCGGTTGTTGTCGAGCAGCATGAGACTCGTGGGCATCGTGGGCACCGGCTGATCCTCGGGCAGATCCTCGAGCACTTCGGCCCGACCCCGAGGCCGCCAGCGTCCGCCACGCCGCGTGTTGTTCGTGGTGGTGGTTGTTGTTGTCGTCGTCGTTGTTGTTGGAAAGGGGTAGCTCGGCGGCGGCGAGATGACAATCACATTGTCCCTGGGCGGCTGCTGCTCGAAGAAGCCGCGCCACAGCATGAATTTCTTGAACAGATCCCGTCCGCTGCCCACATCAGCAGAGGCGTCGCCGTTGACGCTGCGTCCCATTGCCGGAGGCAAGCGATAATCTGTTGGGAGAGCTGAGACAGGTGTTAGTCGAAACCAAGTGCACGGATTCAATCAATGCGCCCACCAGTGCGTCTTGCCTCAACGCTGGATATGTGCAACAGGGGCAGCAACAGGAGAAGGCTGCCACACATCACTTTATTCGAGAGCGGGGCTATTGAATCAGTTGGCATCGTGTCTGCGTCTGCGTCTCTTTTCTGTGCGAATTCTGGGCGATGGAATGACTCTTTTATAGTCAAGGCATTGCAATTAAAAAGTTTCACTCCCCGCAATCTAATTGGGCGCTTGCGTGCACAACATGTGTGGCATGGAATGGTGGCGTGTGTGGCAACATGATCACAATGACAATGGATTGGATTGAATGCCTTGACAGGGTATCATTATGGTGAAAGAAGCTTCTGTTTCTGTTTTAGTTTCTCTTGAGCTGCAACCATGGCTGCGGGCCACGTAAATCATGTGTGATTGAATGAGTGTATACATATAAATATAAATATATATATGAGATGACGAACACTCACACACACAGATACACACACACGACAAGGGGAGGGGCAAGTGAAAGTTGTAGGCACAGTAAATCAAATCTAATAAACTCGACAATAAACATGCGCACATAAATCTCGGCAGGCGGCACGAACGAAAAACTGCCAAATCAAGTTGCAGGCCAAACAACTATACACACATGCACACACGCACACACACACACACACACACAGATACATCTATGTATCTGTGAGATACAATACTTATGGCTCTGGCTAAAGCAACAGCTCGAGCGTGTTGTATAAATAAATAAACGAATTTATGTTTTCAGAGCCCAGCTTCAGTTTCAGTGTCTACTATCTTTGAGGCTGCCTCAGTACAGATACAGACACATACACCAGTGTACATGTATATTTTTTTATGCACATATTTATATCACATGGCCAGTTTTGCGGCCGTATCCTTGGCATCCTTGGCATTTATCCATATGCGGCTGAGATAGTGTCAGTGCGTGAGCCGCACAGGCAAATAACTTTAACATAATTCACTTAAATCTTTTTGGTTTAATCTTGAAAAGTGTTTCACACACACACACACACCACATACACCACACACTCCATGTGTTTCATTTTAACCACCAAACAGACTGTCAGACAGTTAGACAGTTAGACAGAGGGACAGACACTCAAGTACAATGTACTTCGAGTACAACAAACATTCCAAAGTACTTACTTACGCACATGCACTGTCCTTTAACTGTATCTCTTAATGTGACTGTATCTGTATTTGTTTTTGTAGCTCTAGCTGTATCTGTATATGTAGCTGTATCTGTAGCTGTATCTGCTGCTTGTGCAGCTACCATTTCAAAATGTTTTCTTGTAATTTTCCAAAGTGTTGTGTCAATAGTCTCCAATACTTCATATCGCCCAACTCCATTCTTTCTGCAACTCTGAAAATAAATGGCAGCTACATTATAAAAAACATTACATATTGGAATTCCTAACTTAGAACTTCATTGAGTAGTTAAATGTGTCCTCAAAAAAATGTAATAAAAAACATAGTAAAAAAAAAACACTTTCTTAACACGAGAAATATTTAATTCAATTCTTCATTAATTACAAATTTAATCGATACACGCATTATCGATATAAGAAGTTAATCTCAAGTCTTAATATATCAATAACTACAAATAATCACTGCGGACGACAGTTACGAAAGCACGCTAGTGACGAAAGCACGAAGAGTGCTAAAGGCGACTCGCAATATATACAGAAAGAATGGAAAATTTGCTATGGCTGTCCGACCAATGGACCGATCGAAAGGAATAGTTTTAAAAAACAAAAGCTATATAACAAACGGCACAGTTCATTCCAGTTCCAATTCTTCATACCATAACAAACTGGATATCAGAAATTTTAGGGCATAACAATGTTTTCGTCACTAGACTTTTACCTCGTAAAGAGGTTTTTTTATAAGTAATCAAAACACTTCAACTGACAAGAATGGAGTTGTTATAAGTAGTAAATAAATTCCAACTAAAAAAATGATGAATGCATGAAGAGGTCATTTACCTATTGAGAAGTCAGGACAAAGATCCTAATTAAATGAACGTAGAAGACACCATAAATTGTTACCAAGCTAAGGAAAAAAGGCTCTGAAAACAATCCAAATCAAAAAGTCAAATTCTAATTAGATTGCAACATTCTCATATTTTTATTGTGTGTAACTAAATTAAGAGAATGAGGATTTTATATTATTATTTGCTTGGTCATGTAGAAATTGTCTTGATTGAAAAGCTCTTTAATAATTCTATTATAAACCTTGTCTTTGACAGGACGGCATTTGAAGGAAAAACTTCAATATTAAATATTTATGCAGAAGACCGTTTGTTGTTGTTGTTGTTGGCTAAAATTCAATTATAAAATTTTGTATTAACTTGAAAGCTTCTTATATTTATTTAATTTGTTATTGTGGCTTTGACTACGGTGATGGTTTTGTTGTTGTTCTTGTTGTTTTCTCGTCGTCGTTAACTTTGTTATCGTTATTATTGTTATTGTAATTTCAGTTTGTTGTCACGAATAGTTTTCTTGTTAAATGCGTTAGGCGCATTCGTCTTGGCAGTTGTGAATGTTGTTGACTCACACACAACCCCTCAAAATACACACACACTTTGAGTGTTGTTATTACTTAGAATGTCTTGGGATACTCTGTGTCGTCGCCTTGACAGCTCATTCGAAGACTGTCTCTCTGCTTTGAAAATAATAAATAGCATAATGCGGGCACATTGAATGGCTGATTAACTAAATAAATAGCAGACTGACTTACTTCAGATTTATCTGAATATCTGTCTAATTTCAATAGTCATATTCTTTAATTTTAATGTCACTTTATTCAAAATGGCAACTGGTTGTTAGTTTATCACATTTGATTTGTTATGCAAGCAAATTAATATCGATCTTTAGTATTTTAAATTTATTCTGTGAGCAAAACGCACCATTGCATTAAATCAGACTCCTTACTCCTTAGCTCGCTTGCTGATTAATTGATTGGCACAACCGGGCGTATGCTTAATAATTGCATCTATTGCTTCGCTTTGTTTACATTGTCGGAATTCCCACAAGTCAGCACATGCAACATGCAACATGCAACTTCTGCTAATAACTACTCAATTATAGCTCTAGGTGGTGTTACTGTTTTAATATTTGTATTATGTTAATGTGCTAAGAGTTAGCTTCATACGAGTAACAGAGTGTTAAATCAAATACCCTCTATGGACTAAGTAACTGCTATATTAATTGTAATCAATATTTTATCGATTTCAATAAGTGTAATTAAAATGCTATCCCAAAGACATGTTAGTCTAAGCCAGTCTACAGGGTATCAGATAGTCAAACTAGTAGACCACACTTGAGCTTTTCAATTCGCTTCTGTTATGATTTGCAAACTTATTTACAATCGAATTACGATTTAAGCGAAGGATGCTCACTCAAGTGTTTGCTTTTGCCAGAGGATTCGAATCGTATCGAATCGAATCTGGCAATTTCATTATGAGTACGAGAACGAGTACGAGTATTGTTTCTTTATCGATTCTGCGCGTTGCATTATAATTTCCTCAGAACGGAGAACTCCAGGGCTCAGAACTTATGCCAAAATCTATAAATTTTACGATCGCTGCAATTCAAATGAAGTACGAAAATCGACTTAAAACTAATTTGTGCAGTGGAAATAAAAAACAACTCAGGTAAATCGATTGAACTGAATTTAATATAAAGCGATTTATACTTATTAAAATATTTTGCATTGTTTTGTAAATAAAAAAAAAAAAAAAAAAAAAATAATCATATTAATTTTAAAACGTAAGCTCTGAAAATTCGATAAAATTGAATTGCCTTATACTTAAGTAATTTTTTTTATTTTAATTATTATGTTTATTATATACCCTTTGGATCTATTGTGCCCCTTCTGATCCTATAGCTCATCCATTAACACTAGTTCTTGCACGAAGTCGAGAATTTTATTTAATTATTATACAGAAAAGAAAGTTTTTATGAGTTCAAAATGTATTTTATATTTTCAATAAGTTACAATAAATTACAAAAAAAAAAGAGTTGGAAAATTCTTGGAAATAAACTTAGAGACTAATATGTTGATCGTCGGTCAGGTTGCGTATCCAGGTTGAGGGCGTTTCGGAGTTGTCTTTGGGATCCAGATGGCTGGGAGACCGCTTAGAGGTACTGCACAGGGCGCAGGTTGTTGGCCAAGGACAGCATTGGGAGTGGTCTGAAGTGCTTGCTAAAAAGTGGCTGGACACGAATAGGGGGCAACTTCTCGGCGGCAGTGTTGCTGCCAGAGTTGCCAGCTACTTCATCGAAGTCCTCGGCGTCCTCTGGCTCAGCGTTCTCCAGAGGTCGTTCTTCCAGCGAAGGCAGTACATCGTCCTCGCTCTCTCGGATGGGCGGCAGTTGGGCGGCAGTTGGAGCGAGTGAGGCGCCATCGACCAGGTGCCGGAACATGCGGAGATTTAGGGGCATGTAGCCCACGGCATTGTTGCCGAGGGTGACCGGGACGAGCGGGACATTGTAGGGATTATAGCCAAGTTGACTGTGGTGCAGATCACTCAGACTTTGGAGACCCTTGAAGAAAAAACCTCCTACCGGCGGTGAAGGTGCGGGTGCAGGTGCAGGTGCTGGTGCGGGTGCAGGTGCAGGTGCGGGTGCGGGTGCAGGTGTGGGTGCAGGTGTGGGTGCAGGTGTGGGTGCAGGTGTCGGTGCTGGTGTGGGTGCAGGTGTCGGTGCTGGTGTCGTTGGGGGCTGGTTGATGACAACGATGATGGGCTGCTTGCTGTGAAAGTGACGACCTTGTTCGTCCTTGCCACTTGCCAGCTGCTGCAACTGTCCAGGCGTCAATTCGGCGAAGTGCATCTGATCCACGGCATCCAAATCTGCATCCGCTTGCGAATCCGCAACCTTGACCCTGAATTGCAGCGGTTTTCGCAGAAACTGACGTTGCCTGAGGGGCCTAAACGGCGTTTCGATATACTCATCATTGGTCGCATATGTGGCATGGAACAGTGGCAACTGTCCGACTTCCAGTCCCAGTCCGGGCAGTTGTCTGGCCCCCGTTGTGGTTGTGGCACTCGTCTGCACTCGCCTCTGTGTCTGTCGCTGTCCCACTCCGTTGGCCTGGCAACTGTCCATGGAGAGGCAGCTGACCAGCAACAACAACAATCCCAATGTCCCTTTTATTTGCATCTTCCTTTGCTTGATTTCCCTGAGTTAATTGTGCTTTAACTGGCTCAAAGCGCTGAATGCTCTACTTGAGTTCTGGCCATGGCTTATATAGCAGCAACTCCAACTCCAACTCCAGCTCCACCTCGACTTCAACTCCAACTTGATTCTCTGGCTAATGAATCTCATTTATTCGCGTCTCTTATCGCCTTCGCTTATCAGTTTGTGGTCAGAACAAGAGTTTTCATCGCGATAGCTCGATTTGATCCCATTAATCTCTCGCTTTTTATTCGTTTTGTTCTTTTCTTGCCAACTTAAGTCGCTTTATTAGCCACATTACAAACTTAATGCTAATTACACAAGTTGCCCACAAAAAGCACAGAAAACCTTCTTTTAATATTCTGACTGCAATTACCTACAAATTTATTAACATTGGGATACACACAAATATTCGCTTTAAAATGATTCATTAATCAGTTATTCATGAATTTTTTGGGCTGACACTCGCTTTGGCCACGCCCCTTGTAGACGTTGTCGCCCCCTTTTTCGCTGGGAAGCTGCTTCAATTTGCATCATCTTTCTGCCAGTTTGACCCAAATTGACTGCGATTTGAGTTTTTCGTTAGCTGCCAAGACAAATAAATATTTTGTTGCACTTTAAACAGAGAGAGGAAGAGAGAAAGAGAGTGAGGATTTTGAGCCTCTCTCTCTCTGAAGTCCAGTCGACAATTTTGTTATGCCATTTTTCTGCAATAGCTAACGGATTGACTTGGTTTTTTAATGTTTGGAAATGGTAGGGAGAAGGAAAAGGGGATGGCGGCTTGCAAGTGTGAAGTTAGTTTTCTGATGCCCACCCACCCCCACCCCTACCCCCTACCACCTTCCCACTACCACTGTCTGTTTGTCTTGGTCCAATGTGTCAAAGTCAACTTGGTAAAAAGTTTGCTTTTTATTATTTCGTTGCCTTCATCGTCGGCATCGTTGGCAGTTTTTGAACTTGCCACTTGCGTCTTCTTCTTGCCCCAAAACAGAAAAAAGGGATGACAGAGAGAGGGAAGGAGGCAAGCGAAAATATTATAACATTGCATACTTTCGGGCGGCGGGCAAAATATGAGCGAAAACAGTGCTCACTGAAAATTGGGCAACGACTTAACTGAAAACATAAGATGCAAAAAACAGTGAACGCGAACACACTGCACTAGCGTGGGGTATATGCGACTATCAGCTATCCATTACATTGAAACAAAAATAAAATAAAAATATATTTAATCAAATATAAAACGGCTTAATTGTTATTTTATACTAAATATATTTCCTTATTTCGATTCCTAGTGCTAAGCTAACGGTAATTATTATTTAAAATCGATTTCAAAATAATTTTAAGATTAAAAAATGAACAATTATAAAGAAAAAAAAATAGTAATTAATTACCATACACCATTTTAGCTTTAGTTTTATTTTAATTAATTTATTGATCTATTGTGATTTGCTTTTAACAAAACATATATTATTACTATTAATATTACATATTAATATTTTTTTATTTATATTATTTTTGCATATTGATTAAAAGCAAATTAGAGTTTCTCCCTTGTCGATGCGATCTCGCTATACCCTGTAGTTTGCAGCTAGTTATGAGGTCGCATCTTAAACGTGTTTGGCAGCAAAACAAAGATAAAGATAAAGATAAAGATAAAGACAAAGAGGGAGGCACAAGCGCAAAAAATGCTTTGCCATAATGCGATTTTACTTCGAGTATCGTCGTCGACTGCACTTACAACTTGATGTCCGCGACCACGCCCCCTACCTACTCCATCTCCTCTACCTCCCCCCCCTCCCCCCCTTGCATTGCACTTTGCACTCGCGTTTCTTTTCACTTGCCAAACAGTTTTTGGCCGTAATAAAAATTTACGTCGATTTTATGGGCACAAAAAGCAAGTTGAGAGCCGAAGTCTCCAGTCTACAGTTTCGAGTCCTAAGTCCTGAGTTCGGAGGTCCTAGCGTCCAGGAGTCTTCGAGCTTTCGAGTCTTGAGTCTTGAGTCGCATCGTCAACTCTGAAATGCAAAGTGAAGGCAAAGAATTACAATTCTCTGGCAAAAAGTTTCATTTCTCCGGCGATTTTGTTGTCTCAACTTGGCATTCATATTCGGGCAGAGAGGAGGAGGGGGAGTGGGTTTTTGGTGTCGTCAAAAAATTGGACGGTTTATTTAAATTTCAACTTGTTTCGAAAACGTTTAAAAAGTTTCCGCTACTAACTGACTGCTGATAACACAAAGTATCGCCCATAAGTTCATACTCAAGCCCCTCCATTTCCGTCCCCATCCCCATTCCATCCTGATCTCCATTCCCAGCCCAGTTAACGCTTCCGGCCAAGTTGAAAGAACTGGAAAAAGTTGACTCTTCTTGGCCTCAACATTGAAGGGAGAACTTTTTGGTTGGGTTGGGTTGAGTTGAGTTGACTTGGGTTGGGTTGGGTGCGTGACAAAATTAGCACAAAATATTTTATACATTTTATTTTTATTTTCGTTTTCGTTTTATTTTTATTTTTATTTGATATTTATTTTATTTGATTTCAGGCTGAGCCTTTGCAGTTGACAGCAGGCAGTTGGCGGTCCTCCTTCGCTTCGTTAAGGCCATGTCAAAAACGCTCCTCGTCCTCCTCCTCATCGTCCTTCTTTGACATGGGCTAAAATAAGATTTTTCCTCCGCTCTAAATAGACACGATATGTCAGACGTTAGCTGACTCATGTGGTGGCAACTCAAGTCAATCAGAGACAAAGCCCAGATCCAGATCCGGGTTGCGGTAAAGGTAATTGGCGAAAAACTCTCCCTAAGAATTGTGGATGAACCGGATTGGTTGTGAATTTTAAACTAGTTGCTATCAAGGTTTGTATTTTTATATTTTTATATTTTATTTCTTTAACTTTATTGCTTAATTTATATAAAAATTATGATTTTTTTTCATTTCGTATACACTCAGGGTATCACATAGCTCAACATAACTCTCGATAAAAGCTTACTTACTTGTATGTTGCATAATTTTTGAGTAGTGTTTTTTGGGGAAATAGATGACGAACTTCGTGCGTTGATTTACAGTTGTAGCCTTTAAGCAAAAACTCCAAACAAAGACTTACTTATTGACACTTTGTTAAAGTTGGAGACTACAGGATCGCATAGTTCAATAAATTGAAATAAGACTTTATTTGATATAAAAAGGTATTCAATAATCTTTCGCTCAATATATTCACATGATTTTTGGTTAAACATTGCCTTTGTTGTCAAATCAAGGTATAATTATAGATGTTATTTAAATTATCATTCCTTCATTCCGATTATTGCTGTACTATTATTAGAATAGTAGGAAATTATTTATATTTCTCAGATCGAGTGGTTTGAAATTGAATTTGAGAGGTAAATAAATTTAATAGTTCAGTGAGGGGGGCTTGGGGAAGATTTGGGGGATGATTGAAGGGGGTTTGAGGAGGAGGTTTGCAAGGAGTTCCGTCACTACGCTGACCATGTGCCGCTCATTAGCAGCCACTTTGGACTTGACACATTCACAGACGGGGCACGAGTACAACGCTAGAAATGAAGACGAGCTGGAAAATGGAGGTGGAGACGAGACGAGACGAGAAGAGGAAGATGAAGACACTGGCTGTCGTCGTTCATCGTCATCGTCGCTCGGACGAAGTGAGTTGCAACTAATTTCAGTTTAATTTGTGTCAGTTTTTGTCTTAGCGGCGCTTTTCTTTTCACACTTTTGCCGAGACAGACAGACAGACAGAAAGGCAGACCGACGGGCAGACCGACAGGCAGACATCTTGCGACGCGTCGTTACTTATTATCCTTTGGCTTCAACGTGCGACGTATACGAGTAAATGCTGCTAATGACGTCGAATCCAGGACACAAAAGGCTCCGAGGAGAGCAAAGTGCTCGGAATGCTCAATGTTCCTTGTTGAGGCCTCATCCGCAGCCTCGTCTGTCTCTCTGTCTCTCCGTCTCTCCGTCTCACCGTCTGTCGCTCTGGCCGTGTCTTTAATGACTTCCTTCTTTAATTTTGCGAATTTATTATTTTAATTTGCGCGCTTTTCGTTTTTCCCAGCAAATTCGTTTGGGCGAAATGGTTGGTTTCGATTTCGATTTCATAATTAGGGCCCACGTTGGAGTCATTTTTAGGTTGCCAGGGGGCAAGGACAAGCTCTAATACCTTGGACCAACAAAGTCTCCTTCTCCAGCTCCTGCTCCTGCCATGGTTCATCACGAACATAAACCGCTGGCATCCCATGATGTTAATGCGCTTATTTTCATGTTAATTACCAACAGACAAGGCGGCTTCATCAAGACACAAACATAGTTTGGCCAGCAAGGACACTGACTGTTTGAAGAGAGCGGACTCTCTCTCTCTCTCTCTCTTTCTCTCCACTCTCTCTCTTTGTCACTCTCTGCTGTTGAGCTGCCTGGGGGCTCAAACCGATGACCTGGGTAGGCTCAGATTTTTGGCAGGCGATTTAAATAATTGACAGATTTTCGCGTTTTCGCCAAACGCTGTCGGGTGCTTTGTTTATGTTCTTGCTGGCCGCCATCTTGTCTGGCAAAGACCCCACCACGCCCCCTTTATCACCATCAGCAGGGGGTCAATGGGGTCCTTGTAACCAAAGCACCATCGTTATCGCCATCTTCATATCCCTTCAGCTTCATTTTCATTTTCATCTTTTGCATTTCTACTTAGGCATCGCTTTGTTCGTTGCGACATTAAACTGTTTTATCTTTATGCGATTATGTCTGCTCTTTCACTCCCTCCTTCTCCCTGGCTCCCTCTCTCTCTCTCTCTGTCTCTGTCTCTCTCTCTCTCTCTCTCTCTCTGTCTCTCTCTCTCTCACTCACTCATTCCCTCTTGCTTTCACTAATATGTGTGCGTATGCCAACGAACTCTTTGCCCAAAGGATTTGTGTTTGACAAAGCTAAATGCTGAACGCACCCAGGCACGTTTTGCAATATTTCTCTTCACTCTTCACACATTTCTCTGCCTTGCTCTCTTCTTTTCTGCCCTACGTTCAATATTGGTTTATTGGCCGGTTGAGCTTTTCACAGCGAATTTCACCGTTTAGTCCAAAAGCAGTTAACGGTTACAGTTATTGATACACCTGCTGCGTCGCCTTCTGATTCCCAAGCAAAGATTGAACTGAAAGTCCGTTTCATTCACGTCTTTCACGTCATTTTCACTCTCGAATTTAAATAAAATTTGTAACTTTCGGACAGTTATCGGTTCTTTGAAAAACAATCGAATGAAGTTATTATATATTTCTAATACAGACATATAGAGGTGGGTCTTTGTAGTTACAAAAAATAGTAAAGTTGTCGAGAATATTTCAATCAACTGGAGCAGCATTATTAATTACAATTAAAAATAAATATTGGTAATTTCATAGATGCAGATGTTTTTACAGAAATCGATATATGCATTTCCATCCATTTGAATGCAATGAATTGAATGCTAAGCAATGATAATATTACTATCACTCACGATTGCATTACAATACAAATAAAACACATTTCACTTAATAAAAATATACTCTGTTATCTGTTTAATTGGTTCGCTTGCCTAATATTAGTTTCATAACGTTTTTCTGAGTATTTTATTGTGACTTTGGATAATTAGCCAGTTGATTGAGATGACAGTGGAGTTACTTAGCCACAGGTGGCGCCACAGTAGCCACAGTGGGGAACAGGTGAAGAGGGATTAGGGTGGGGCAGTAACTATGCACTATGGTCACGATGACGATATTTTGGAAAAAAGTCGATTTTTAAAGTTGTTCAAATTAATGATCTTTTGATGGCAATACATTGAAAACACATCAGACAAAAATGTTACATATTCAGAATTTTAACATTGCCCAATGTTAACCCTCTAATGCCTAACCTTGCCTTTAGGCGGGGTAAAAAAAAAATTTCAGTTCAGACTTTAAAATGAATATAATTATATTATATTTATAATTTGAAGTATATTGCTACAAAACTTAATGAAAAACTAAATATTCTATCAGCCTGTTTTTCTTTTACTGCTCTACGATGTGATTGACTATGGGTTTTCTATATCTGAAAATTAGTGATTGCTAAAATTTTTTGTTTTACGTGGGCATTAGAGGGTTAATCTACCAGCTGTTAAACAGAAATGATTTAAACGATGAGCATATGCCAGTGTAAAACTAATTTTTTAGGTTAAAGCATAATATCCAGTTGTTGAAAATATTTTGGACGCTTAAAATGTTCGATGTTTTGATGTCGGACCTTACAGAATTCAGTGTGACAGCAAAATACCAAAAATCACTAAAAAGTTGAGAGATTGTTGGTCATATGCTGCTGTGGTCACACTGTTGCGTCAACTGTGCAAATACGTTCTTCATTGTCAAAGAGCTCAATGCGGCTCTTATTTTGTTGCTTATTTGGCTCCATTGCTGCTCAAAATGATTTAGACCCTTCAAAACACTGAACGAATCGATGTTTTGAAAGGTATAAAAAAAAGCTGCCAGCTGTCATGAAAGAGTGTTGTAAAACACCCAAAAATTTTCTGAGCTGACCAAATTTAGGTACTGGATACAGGGGTTTAGAAATAGCCTTACAAAATAATTTCGAGCCAGTTTGCAACCCTTTTTTTTATATGGAGTTGACTCCTTTCAAACTGAATTTTCAACAACTGGATACTATGCTTAAATTGAAGTGCGCTTTTGAACAGTAATCCAAAAGCCAATTAACCAAAATTTAAAATGGATATTATTCAGTGTGGCTTGTACTTTGTGTTAGTAAAACTCCTTTGTTAAAAATCAGCGGGCTTTGTGTTGTTCTGTGTGTTTTAAAAAGTTGCCTTAAAAATTAACTTTGGAAAAATATTTTAACTTTGAGAGAACAAACCTGTAGCCAGTATATATTTATTTTTTTACGCGCTTTGCGACTGTTTCTTTTGATTGCCAAATACAGAAAGTTCCGCTTAGCCTATGTTATATTTAGTTACTTACAGAGTATGTTATATTTTCATGTTATGTTATTTACAGTTCATGTTATTTATTTGCATCGAGCTGCTGTGTACATATAACAGCGAGATGCAAATGATCGATAGTTACATTTAATTAATATCTAAATCCCTATTACTGCTACAAACCTAATTTTGTTAGCACTTGTTAGCAATGTAACCAAATGCACTTTGTAAGGTAATCAACTCTTGTTTATAAAAAATACTAGCAAAAATATTTTTCAAAATTTTTTTTTGCAGTCACTCCTAGAATTGTTTGAAAAATATTTCTGCATCATAATATTTTTTTTAAAAAATCGACGAAAAAAGTTGAAAAATCTACTTTTTTTTAATTCAAAATTTTCAATGGATACTTAATGGGTTAAAGAAATTTTTGTATCATTCGAACGGATTTTAAGTGAATAAAAGATTAATAAAAAAAAACCGAGTCAAAACATCTTCCTTATACGCAAGATTGACAAATTTATGGTGTATGAAGACATTAGTGGTACACTGTAGGATCTATATGTTCATCCTATTGAGTTTCTACTAGCGTATATTGCTTAAATAAATAACTTGAATGCATTTTTGGAAAACAATTTCACAAGCTGTGAGTTTTTGATAAATTTTACGTGTCTGGGCGAGGTGGACAATTTTCTGGAAATTCCCATATGCTTAAATAAATAAATTAAATAATAAATGGCACCGATGCCAATTGCTAGTATTAGTCCAGTTCAAAAAAGTTGATTAAATTCTTGAGTTCTTGAGTAAATAGTGCTATGTATGCAGTAACTTCAGTTAGAGGTCGTCATTGTCACATTTGAGTAGCTGCAGCTGCTGATGCAGTCAGCGATAAAAGTCGCGCATATAACAACAACAATAGCAACAACTAAAACTGCGATAACAACAAGATATGACAAAGAGAGTAAGATATATACATATAAATAGAAAGAGTGACAGAGAGAGAGAGAGAGAGAGAGAGAAAGAGCAGAGGCGACGACAATGAGCTCTAGCCTCGACGTGCAAAAACAATGAGGTGATACTCGTAAACTTGCAGGCTCAACGCACAACAGCAACAACAATCATGAGAACAACAACAACAACAATCATGAGAACAGCAACAACAACAACAACACTAGCGAGGATGACAACGTGGCGCACATTTTGATGGTTCCTTGGAGAGACGAAGTCAGCACGAAGACAGAAATGCAGTGTGTGTGTGTGTGTGTGTGTGTGTGTGTGTGTGTGTAAGCATTCGTGTGCATGCAAACAACAAAGGAAAATCAGCAGGCGACTTGCAGTTGTTGTTGTCGTTGTTGTTCTTGTTGTTGCTCTACAAGTTTTCATTTTGCCCCCCGACGCAACGGTTGTGTGTGTATTTATTATACATATGTATGCATGTACATATGTGTGTGTGCGTGTGTGTGTGCGTGTGCGTGTAAGTGTGTCTATGTGTCTGTGCATAAGCACGAGTATTTCTATTTTTTTCTTCTGCTCTTTAACGTGTTTCAAAAGAAGAAAGTTGGTTGACTTTTGAATGACTTTCTTGCGCTCTCGCTGGCTGTTTGGGGTTCACTCTGTTTCTTCTTCTTCTTCTTCTTATTGTTGTTGTTTTTTGTTTTTGTTCTTGTTGTATTTTGTATTTGTTTTATGTGTTAAGTGCGCTGGGCCCAAGCGCGCGAATTTCTCAGCTTCCTCTTGTTTGTTACTTGTTGTAACTGACGCTGACGCTGCCGCTGACATCGCAGCCCCCAAAATGCCACAGCCCGCACATCACTTTAGTCACATTCCCCCCCCCCCCCACACACCCCTCCACTCCTGGCTTTTTAGCACTCACTCCGCCCAGCAAATTTGTTGAACAAAAAAGTCGAGTCGAGCTGAAAATCTAGTTACAATTAAAGTGACAAACTGAGCCAAAAAAGGACTCGCAAATCGAGACTCGCAGCTGCACATTTGTTTTTGATACTGCTGCCAAGGAATATATATATATATGTATATGGATAAATTTCAATATATGTATATATCGATATTCGTGGTGTTGCATACATATATACATAGATGCACTTCAGTGCCTTTCCTTTTCCTTCATGTCTTTGCGACATCGTTTTGAGAATTTTTGGAAAAGTTTCCCATGGCCATGCTGAATTTTGTACTTCCCGTCCGTACAAATTCCTGTACAGAAGTCTGGGTTTAAATTAACGTACCTGTAATACAACTTTGCATGCACCAGTGAAAAAAATAAGAAGCACTGAATTATGTCACATATGTAGATACTAGTACACAGAAAAAAAAATCCGGGATATTTAGCCCTAATTCAATCCGAAACGATGTCAAAAGTGGGGTAATCTCGGATTTTCTCAAATCAAGTATGAAATACCGAATTCAATCCTGAAATTCTTAAATTCAGGCTAAAAACAAATTAATGTTTTTTGTTACATTTAAACTTTTTTTTTTAACTTTTTTTTCTTAAATTTTTTATTTTTATTTTTAATTTTTAATTTTTAATTTTTTTTACATTTTTTTTTAATTTATATTTTTTTTTTTACAAATTTTATTTTAATAGTTTTTTTTAAATTATTTTTTAATAACATTTTTTTATTTTTACCCTTTTTTTTTTTTGATTGACGATGGCAATCGAACCCAGGTTTTTTTCAAACAGGTCGGCTCCAACCACTGAGCCATCGAACCAGTTGAAATGAGAGAGGCAGAAAGAGAATAAAGTAATTCGGGCTTATTTTCCCATTTTAATCCCGATATAGGCTTGATTTTTCAGCTTAATCCTGGAAATATACTTAAAAAATGCAGGCTTAAATCAAGTATTTTCGGCTTGATTTTAGAACGGCTTTTTTTCCGTGTAGCAGTAGGTCCAATATTGTAGACTATTTTCGTCGACCTTCCACACCTAGAACTTATAGTTTGAACTAAAAATATAAATACTTAGGTTCGTTTTCCACCCAAACAAATGCCAAACCTTTGGTTCTAAGTTTAAAATAGAGAAAAAAGAATTAGATGGTGGCAAGTTGATAATCAATTTTTCAACTGGACACAAAGACACAAGTTCGAGATTGCAGTTGTTTTCTTTGTGTAAACATTTTATTTGATTCGTTTGTCTTTGAAGCTGATTAAGTAGATTTAAGTAGAGAAGTGAAGCGAGTTTTGGTGGCAAGTGGCAGTTTTCACTTGCCACATTCCATTGGATGTGTTACCTAGGCATCTTCATCCTCGCGAATGCGTTGCTCCTGCTGCTGACGGCGACGCTGCGACTGCTGACGACGCCGACGTTGCTGCTGCTGCTGCAGACGACGACGCTGCTGCTGACGGCGGCGCTGCTGCTGCTGCTGCTGCTGCCTGTTGGCAGGACGACGTTGACCGCCACTACCACCTTGAGCAGGACGACGCCGAATCACACGACGAACCTTATTGCCATTGCGAATGGAGTTGCCGTTGCCGTTGCCATTCCGGACGCGATTGCGACGGACGCCATTGCGATTGCTGTTGGCATTGCCATTGGCGTTGACTCGAATGCGACGGCGCTGCTGCTGCTGCGACGGACGACGACGGCGACGACGACGTTGCGGCATGTTGCCCTGTTGCCGTGGCGTGTTGTTGCTCTCCTGCGTCTCGTTTTGTGACTGCTGTGCCTCAGCTGGAGGCGCATCAGATAGATCAGTGGAGGAGGATGAGGACGAGGACGAGGACGCAGGCTGCTCCTCTTTGCGCGTTTGCACATCACCGACTTGGACACTTGTCACCTGATCGCAGGGCACATCGCTGTAGATGACAACGTTGCCATAATTGCAGACAATCTGCTGCTCCTCGGGCTGATCCGCTTGACGGGACTCGATGTGTCCGATGCCACGCTTATCCTCGATCTCGTAGATGCTGCCCGACTTGGTGATGAAGCCCGTCACCTGCAGCGGCTTGGCATCCTTCACCGCCTTCAGCTCCGACTGTGAGTTCAGCTCTGGCTGTGACTGCAGCTCAGACTCCACTTGGACTGGCACCAGATGCTTCTGTTTCATGGGTGGCGCATTGATGATCATCAGCGGTTTAGTGGGTTTCGTTTCCATCTTTGGCGCGCTCGTTGGCTTCACCGTGGAGCTGACCAGAGGCGCCACCGTTGGACGCAGCTCATCGCGTGCTGCCAAAAAAAAAGAGAGAGAGGGAGAGACAAAATTTAATTACTACTGTTTTTTCCATGCAAAGATCAAAAAAATTTACCGCTCACCAGTGAGAGGCCACTGACCAAAGCCAGGACCAAAAGAACCTGCGATTGTATCGTATACTTCATGGCTTGTTGTGTGTCCGCCAACTGAGTCGGGAATCTGGCTGATCTGCCACTTATATTAACTTGGCCGACTCACTTCCCAGCTAAAGTATAAATCATTAGTTCTAACGGCGCTTCTTTCGGCCAATATATAGTATATTTAGCTTGTGGTGCGGGCTCTTGAGGCTGCATAATTAGCCTCAGAGTTCAAAGCACGTCAAATGCCGGGTCGACCCATTTACAGACCAATCTTGGCCCACAGTTTTTGGCCAACAAACAAAACAGCACAAAACAAAACTCTTGACTTTCTATTGCACACGTTCTGGTCTTATGAGTTCAATGCCTGAACTGAACTCTGGCTTCATTATCATTTTTGCTTATTAACAAATTTCTTCTAACGTTTTTTATTTTTCCCTTTTTTTGTTTTGTTTCGCATATGCAAATGAATTTTTTTTTTGTCGGTTTGGTCGATCGACCAACAACTCTTGACTCTTGCGGCCAAAGCGTGCTTGGAGCGTGAAATGTTTATGCGTCGAATAGCAAATTGAATTGACCTGGCCGAGAACGAGTTAGCCTACAGACTTCATTAATACATACATAATTCCAAGTAGTCGCTTATTCAATCTTCTTGAAGCAAAAAATCTTGAATGTTTTTTCAAGACTATTAGTCGCAAATGAAAAAATAATATTGATAATAAATAAACAATTGTGTAGATTTAAGAGTTGTCAGTAAAGAATTCCATCAATTATGATTTTGCCATTGTCTGTTAAACCTGTTTGGGGAATTTCAATTGCTCAATTAAAATATTGTTTTTCAATATCAAATCTAATAATATAATGTGTGCAATTAGACAGATCGTTTTGATTATGTGCTTTTTACATTTCTGACAAATTACTTTAATTAATTCTCACATTTTTTCATTCGAGTCTGCACAATATTTATCATTTAATAACCAATAACATGTGATGTATGTGACGCACTCGTACTCGTATTCTAACGTCCAAAAACCATGGCTTTCTATTTACTTTGACCGGAACCTGTTTACATATTTTTTTCAGAGGAATGAAATCTGTTGTATTTTATTGAATCCATATTACACAGACACATAGACACTAAAACTATATATGTATATTGACATATATACATATTTAAAAAAAATAATTTGCAGAAAAACAACAAATAGTTCGTTACACATTTAGTTAAATTAAAGTTAAAAATAAAAGAGATTAGGAATTCAATTTATTAATTCTATATAATAATGCATATTTAAATTTGACATATAAATATTTAATCTATTAAAAAATAATAATTTTGAATAAAAAAAATATAATTTCAAATTTAATACAATTTTTTATACTTATCAAAACAAATTTATTTTGAATCGAAAACTCACTTAATTTTACAAATATCTAATGTACTGACTCATCATGTTTATTTTATTACCCACTTTTCTGGTACTTATCGTAATTTCGAGTTTATTAACAAAAATGAACCATAATTTGATTTAAGACCGAGCAAGTAAGCTTATTTAGTTTGAAATTATCGCCTATTTATTTATTTATTGCTTTCTCCAACAAAACTTTTTCCACTGAATATTCATATTGTATATACAAATACATTAAGCTAATCAGCAGCCCGAAATTTAGTTTATCATTCTCAAACAAACAATAAAATTTAGGCTAAATCCCGAACTGACGACATCTAATCTGAGTGAGATTTTTGTTGGAATCGTAAGTTTGCACTATTCGTTGGGTTGGTAACAATCAGTGTCGACTCCAATTGTTGCCGATATTTGACTTTTGGATTAGCACGGATTTCAATACTTGTGTAGTTTCCACTTAACAAATGTAAAGCAGAGCTCAGAGCTGTTGTCCAGTTCAATGAATCATTCTTATTTCTATTAAAAATGTTTTTTCTTTTATTTTGATAGAAATAAATCATAAAAGATTAAAAAAAAAATATTACAAAGAAATGACTTAAATTTTTTATTTTTTAATTTAATGTTTCCTTTGTGCCTGTCGCTCATTGTAGGCACGCAATCCTTCGGCGAGCTCCTTAAGGTCCTGATCTCCCTTGCGCTCCTGCTGCTTCTTCAGCTTCTTGCACATTTTCTTCAGCTTCTTGCGCTCCTTCTTCTGGGCCTTTTTCTCCGAGCTGTCGTCGTCTTCCTCCGATGAGGAGGATGAAGAACTGTCTCGCTTCTTGCGTCGACGCACTTCCTCGCATTTTTGCAACAGATCCTGCAGCTCCTTATCCGCCGAAGAGGGTGTGGTGCTCGATCCACTGGTGCTGGTGGTGCCACTTGAAGGTGTGGTGCTCTGAGCAGCAGCTGGTTGAGCGGTGCTGGACTCTGAGTTCTCTTTGCTCGCAGTTGTGCTCATCATGCTGGCAACTGTGGTGCTTGGAACTGTGGTGCTGGCAACTGTGGTGCTGGCAACTGTGGTGCTGGCAACTGTGGTGCTGGACCTCGTGGTGGAGTCGTCGTCGGAAACTGTGCTTGGCCGCGCCGTGGTGGAGTCATCACCTGAAACGCTGCTTGCCGTGGTGCTGCCAGGTGTGGTGCTGCCAAGTGTGGTGCTTGCCTGAGTGGTGCTGCTGTGCTCCTTCGCCTTGCCGTCATCCTCCGCACTGGAAGTGGTTGTTGCACTGTCAGTAGCATCTGGACTCTGGGGATATGCCAGACTCGGCAGACAGCAGCTGGCCAGGACCAGGCCAAATAATAATAGAGTTGCCTTACGCATTGCCAGTGTTACTATTAATTTGCCTACGGCTGTTCAACCAACACTAAACTAAGCATCGTCTACGGCATTGCATTTATTTATAGAGAGAGATCTAAAATCCCCCCTCAGCTCAGCTATCATATTAACTAACCAGTTTTCAGTAGACTTTACGGGGGTTTTTCTCATTCACACTTATGTATACTCTAAGAATTTATGGTATCCATGAGAAAAAAGTATCTAATTCGTAACAAATGCCATTTAAGTATATGGAAATATCAATGAAAATAAATAAATATATAAACAAATAGTTAACTAAATAAATAAGAAAATAATTTAATAAGCTAATAAATAAATTAAAAAATAAATTACATAAAAATAAATAAATAAATCTGCGCACTTGTTTCTTTCTTTAATTAATTGAGGTCCATTTAATTTAGCCAGCTGAACATATTACTTAATCGTTGGATTAATCCATTCAGCAGTTGCCACTGAAAGAATTTGAAGCAACTAAAGTATCACCATTTAATATCGTAAGTCATTTATCATAAGACTACTTTTTAAATTTTTAAATGGTATCCATTTTTCTAATCTGCAAATTCAAATTAAAACATTTATAAATTAATAACAGAAAGGAGTTTTAAATAGTTTATCAAGCAATGGGTAAATACTTTTGTTCTCAGATTTAAATCAGAATGCTTAGCTCCGAAATTTTATATTTGTTGAGCATGTTGGGATTTATTTAATATCAGAAATTTTTAACATGTATTTTCTTGTTTATCCTCTCAATTTACATTTAAACTTGTGTGTAATTTCATAATTTTTAAATAGTCGTACATGCCGCGTAATTGTAGCTGAGCAATTGTCGTAATTTAATTATTGTTTATGCACACTCGTATGTCTGAACGGTTACGATTGTGCTTTTCCTATGTACACTATTTTTTGTATGCTACTTATTTATTTGAATCATTCGATGTTTGTGTTTGATATTAACGCGTCGACCATGCGCTAGACTTGTATTCCATAAATTTGTTGTTGGCCTCCGGTAAATGATTACTCGTTGGAAACTGAACGATATGACGACAGCAGTTTATGCTTTTCCAATTTAGCTGTCAAATTTAAATATATTATGGTCTTCGTATTTTGTTTTTGACTATTCGAAGGCAAAATTTATTTTCATACTCGAACAAAATTCGATGATTCTGGTGTGGAGCATATTTGATTTGATAGACTGTATATACTCTGCAGGTGTATTGAAATTGGAATGATGGACTAATCTGTGATGTAAGTTATATAACAATCGATGAGGGGTATCAATTCTCTGGCATTGGCATAAAAAGTATCTCACAGATATTAACTTTGCAGTTACGTATTTTTGCATTTGCGGCTCACTTTTATTGCCGCTAATTGTTTATCAATTACAATTGTTAATTGTTTAATGCGCCTGCAAAATGATGTGGCATTAATGTAAATGGCAACATTTTTAACATTTTGCAGATAATCAGAGGAAGAGGATGAGTAAAAGGGAAAGGGAGAAGCAGTACTGAGCACCAGTCGAAGACCAATTGAATCGCCATCGGCCTCAGCCTCAACCTCAACCTCAGCCTTGTCCAATCTTTCCAATCATTGCTAGTTTTTATGAACCTCCCTTCTCTTGTTCTGTTTCTGTGTGTACAAGTAATTGAATAAAAAACATATAATTAAAAAAGTGAAGATAAAAAGACTGAAAGAGTAGCGTACTCGTACTCATGTAGTAAGGCGAGTTGAAATCAGAATGCCAGAATCCAGAACAGAATCTGAAGTGGCGAAGTGACGGTAGAGGGGGAGAGACAGAGGGAAAGAGGGTGGCATCCCTTTAACCCCTCGGCAAGTGCAACAATTTTAATGAAACAGAGAGAATATGTTAATTGCGTGTGAAACCGCTGCGTCGAGTTGCCACTCGCTGCGACTCGCTTTTATTTATTATTATAATTCTCCCTCCTCCCTTCCATTCTCGTACCCTTTTTTCACCTCTCCTCTCCGGTTTGCTTTTGTTTTTTATTTATTTATTTTTATTTTTTTGTATTTACACAGAACAAATATGCAGCAAAAGGTACTCGCAACACAGATGCAATTACATGACTGATAAAAGACGAGGAAGCAGAAGGAATTCACAGCTAGATGAGAGCAGCTCCAACTTCAGCTCAAAAAGTAAATGTAAATCTTTGGCTCCGTCAGCTGAGAGTACTTAAATTATGCTAATTAGATAAATGAGCTGTAAGGATTCATATATGAGAGAACAAACTGAGTAACTGAGCAACTTACTCGCTGAGCAACTCATAAATTTCGCAGTCAGCTAAGAATAATTGCAAATCTTTCAGCTGTCGTACTCCTTGCACATATTCAAAACATATTACGTATACGCCATAGTTAAGCGAACTTAACTAAAGTCGAAAAACGGAACTTAATCAAAATTTTGGCAGATGAATATTTGAGTAATTCTTTCTATAATTCGCAAATTTTAGAACATTGATACAATTTCTTTGTGAAGTTCAAGTTGCAATTAGTGCATTTGATATTTAGATTTATTATTATTAGTCTTGAGCGTATTCATATTTCTGAACTGTATTAACGAAGTAATGAATAATCTCATAATTTGGTTAATTTTCTTTTTTGAAGACACTTAAGATCAGTTGACTTTTAATTAAAATTAAATTCAGTATCATAAAACAATATTAAATTAATATTAATTATATCAATTTAAATGAATGGATAAAAACGAAACAATAAAATAACAGTCTGGTTGTGTTCTAAAAATTATAAATATTTAATGTTCACAAGTATTATTTTTGCGATATCAAAATGCTCTTGATAAAAAACAGTATTGTCGAAAAGTGGTATATATATACACGGTTAACTAATAAGATAAGTTACATATATATTTATAGAAATCTTAGTTATTTACTTGAAAAAGTAAAGAAAAAAAAATACAAAAAAAAAAAAGGGTGAACTATTATTCAAATGAACTCTGCCACATTTATATATTTCTTACTTAATGGAAATGAAATGAACTCGGAAATTCCTTATTGTATTACTTAGAGCATAAACAAATGGTATTTGCATTGTGTAGCTAATTTTTGTTTACAGAAAATTTGGAGAATCCAATACAATAATGAATGCAAATGAAATGAGTTTGCTTCGGGCTAAGAGTTTTCATTAAGAAAATTAACACATACATAAATGCGAGTAAATAAACAAATTTATATTTGCCCACAATTGGCAAGCGAATTCCAGCAGTATAGCTTCTGTATAAATTTTTGTTTATTGTGGTATTTTGAATTATATTATTTACCAGAATATTGATGTTATTATAATGCTGTGAGTTAGTGAATCGCATACAGTTTAAAGGGGCATTGAGTTTTACTTTCATAGCCGATTGAACCTGATGTTGAGAATTTATGTTAATCGAAATGCAAAGCGCTTCCGGCCACGTTTCTACCCTTGGCTTAATCCAAATTATCGTCATAAGCGCTTCACTAATGAGCACAACTCAACATAAACAGCGAACTGCTGACAACTGGCAGACTAAGAGACTTGGAGACAGACAGACTGATGATGACTGTTGGCTGACATCGCTTGTTGGCCAAGACAAAGTTGGCTAGCAGGCAGGCAGGCAGGCAGAAAGTTCTTCTCAAGTGGCCCTGCTGAATGCGATGTGCTCTAGACATGCTGACGAGTGCATTTTCAACAAGATAATCACAATCGAGATATTGCACAAACTACGAATATTCGCCATTCAAATGTCACGCATACGCCGCGTGATGCGACACTTGAACGGTACGTCCGCAGGCAAAGGCAGCGAGCAGCTGAATGTCCTGGTTTCGTGAATGCCTGGCCGTGTTCTAAAAACGAGCGAGTCGAATGGCGAGCTCGCTCGTCTCGCACTTCGTGTGGCATGTGCTAAACTTTAAGGAGGCGCATGCGCAGGCAGCGGCAGCGGCAGAGACAGCAGCAGAGGCAGCTCAGCTGGCGTCCAATGTCTGCAGTCGTTAAGCGCGTTCTAAAAGCAACTTAACAGCGTCGTAACAGCGTCGTAACAGCGACGTAACAGCAAGTGGGAACAGTTTGGTTGAGACACTGCCAGGCAGATACAACGCCTCTCCTTCTGCCTATGTGTGTGCGAGTGTGTGTGTGTGTGTGTGTGTGTGAGTGCGTGTGCTTCTTTTTTATATTTGCTGTTTTTGGTTTATTTGGCACTCGTGGCGCCGCTCGTGCTTTTTATGCCGTGTGCATGTATTTTGTCAGTGTTTTTGGTATTTGCAGCATTTTCGCTTTGATGCGTGTGGCATGTTTAACGGCACTTGATGATGCCAAACTACAACGACAGCGACAACAACAACAATGGCAAACGTTGCTTGAATAACAACAACAACATCAGCAATCCCACTGTGATTTGTGCGTCGTTGTCGTTGTCGTTGTCGTTGACGTCAACGTCGTTTTCATCGACTTCAGGTGCAGCGTCCAAATGCTTGCAACGCATTTCAATTGCACAACGTTCGTTGCACTTCATTAAACTCAACATCGACATCGGCTGCCAGTGCATTTTCGTGCACTGCCTGTCTGTCTCTCTGTCTGTCTACCTGTCGAAGTGTGCCACGTGACCTTCACACACACACACACACACACAGCGACAGCATCGCGTAGCCGTCACGTAGGCTAAACATAAGAGAAAAACAAACAAATGAGTTGCCTGCAATCGCTTAAGATCGAATTAGATCCCAACTCGAAATTAAATGCATTCATTGGAATTCATGAACTATCGCAATTCTCTCAAATCAACTCGAAATCATAAGATTCGATAACATTATTTATATTTATACAAATATCACAAATAAGATTTGAATAAATGACCATTTTTGAGTTTCTTAATTGAAATATACAGATTAAATATTTAAAACAGCCATTTATATTACCATAAAATACATTATTTACTACCTATTAATTATTGTCATATAATAATAAGAATTTTGGAATGGCAAGAATTAGTTTTTTGTTTTAGTTTCAACGGGAAAATCCTTGGCAATTGTCTGTTTTAATCAGCACACGAGCTGGAAGCCGCAGCAGAAAAAAAAAGAAATTATAAAAATAACAGTGCAAGGACATGAAGAAAAAAGCAAAGCCAAAGGAGAGAGACAAGATGAAAATGATTAGGAAATGTAATTTCGCAAGGCGTTTCCTCCGACTCCTCAGCTCCGCTCCGCTCTGTTCCGTGTTTTTTTTTTGTATTTTTAGGTTTTAAGTTAAGGTTTTGTCGAGTTGCCTTTGCTGGCCATCAAAAGCAAATGTTCATTTCAGCTGTCCATTGTTTTGTCACTTAAAAACACCTCACCTGGCAATGGTTGCCACAAAAAAAAAAAATAGCAAATAAAAAAACTCGAGACACCAAAAGAGAGAGAGAGAGAGAGAGAGAGAGAGAGAGGGGATAAGTTATCCATGCCAACGCCTGCCCAATACACGTTACAGACTTCTCAATCAGTGTGTCTGTGTGTGTGCGTGTGTGTGTGTTTTGGAATTTTCCAGTTATTTGCAGCTTACTTACAAGCATAGGCATTTGACAAAACTGCGACTGAGGCCATGGACATGGCCATGGCTGTAACTGTGTCCGTGGCCGTGCTGAAGTTGGAGCTGTAGCTGCTATTTCACGGCTGGCTGGCCACCTGCAGCAATCTTGGCCAGAAAGCCAGCCACTTATTGCGGTCGACATTTCTGTTGAAGGTAAAACGAACGAATTTAAGGCGGAGGAGAATTGAAACGGCCAGAATAGAGCAGGCCAGAACAGGTCATGCCCGCATGTTTTGAGTTTAGTTTGAAAAGTAATCGAATGTTATAATTTCCATTAAACTGATTTCCCACGAGAAATGCAGGCCAAACACACACCAACCAACCAACCAACTAGCCAAGTCAAGACAAGCCGAACCGAATCGAACCGAACCGAATCAGACCAGACCAAACTGAGCTGTGGACCAACAAACGTTGCAATCTTGATGAGTTTGTGGGTGCTGCGGCAGGATGTTGAATGAATCGAAAAAAAGGGGAACGGGATGGGATGGAGGCTGTACATATGTATGTATGTATGCCCATGTCACACTAATGTACAGCGCGCCAGCTCAAAGGAATCGAGTCGAATGGCAACGAAGCCAAGTCAGACCAGGCATCCAGTCAACAACAACGGCGACATGCATAAAAAGCGGCCCCAGCAAGCAGCGATTCTCTCCATGGACATGGACATGGACATGGATACGGACCAGGTCAGGGATTCAGCTCGATTCGACTCACTTCCATTTGCTGCACTTCTTTAACTCGTCTCGTCTCGTCTCGTCTCGTCTCGCAAATGAAATATAAATTAAATTAAATTCCAAAAGAGCAAGACGCTTACCCAGCACATACATAAATCAACAACTCAAAGTGCAGACCAAATGTCAGCCATTGCATCGAGAGCCAATTGAATTGCACACACACCACACACACTTATACACAACACAACACAACACAGACATTGCATTGCATACTTTGTGGCGACTTCAACGATCAACTGAAGAAAAAGCTTCGCACGTTGAGAAAGTCTATTGTACAGCAGACTTTGCACAACCTCAAGAGAGCTTATAATGAACTAGATCACAGTTCTATTTTTATTTAGGATGTGGAGCCGTGGTTTTCCTTTCCAATATATACTTTGCCTTTATTCGACGTTTCATTTTAATGACCCTTAATACATACATATGACTGTGCACTATTGCGTATTTCACCGAAAAAGTGACATTAATTAATAACTCGTAAACTAAACAAAATATTTTAATTCGTTTTTTTTTTATAGTGTTACGAAAACCCTTAGAATGTTTTTTTTAAGTATTTTTCTAAAATTATTCACAATTCAATGTAGCTCATTTGGTGTGTTTAACTTCCTTTACTTTAAATGATTAAGACATTTTGGCAAATTGTAAATAGGTATTTCTAATATCCTTCGAAACTATGAGAGACTGCATAAGACTCAGGATCGTTTTTTAAATGTACCCATTAGTTTTATCAAAGATTAAGATTTTAACATTAAAATATCCAATTGTTATTAATCACTATATTTAGAGATTGAAAATCAAATATAGTTTCTGTATAAATCAAAGCATATTCAGCAAATTTTTTTTATTTACTTTAAACTTTCTTTATTGAATGTTTAAAAGGCTGATCAGTCTATCGATGAATATCGAAAGCATAACAAATAACAAAGCCAAAGCAAAGCTGAATGCTATGTGGTATCGTTGCGTTGATTTGGAGTCTCAGTTTTCTCTGTGATCGCAATCGAGCATTTGGGTAATCTTAGTTTGTGATAGAGAAACGCGCTGCGAAATTGTAAACAAATCAAAATGATGCCAGACACGGGTCGGATTTCTCAGTGTGGTCGGTGTCGCTCTTTGTGGAGATGGGAAGGGAGAATGAAGAGGGAGGTTTTTCGGTCAGTTTGGCGTCCCAAAGTGCTAAGTACGAATATTTGGCCAGCTCAGCTTAATGCTGACCACCAGTTGAGGTGAACAGCGCATTCTAAAGCCGCATTCTAAATGCATGGAAAGTAAGACAAAGCCATTGACAGACAGTCACACACAGACAGACAGACAGAGTGGAGTGGAGGACATGTTGGGCGGGGAGGGGGCTAAAATCTGGATAAACTGCCACCTGCGTCTTATGCAAATCACGGTCAACAGCAGCAATGGTCAGGTAACAGGTAACAACAACCCCAAAACCAAATCCGAAAGCAACATTAACAACAACAGTAACAATTATACATAGTTAGCTACTGGCAACAACAAACAACTACAACTAGCAATAATTTCCACATTTCCGTTACAAATAAAAACCTATTCACTTTGCTAATATGGCCGCAGCGATTCATCCGGTGCTGGCTGCGTTTTGGCTGCAGGTGCTTCAAAACTTTCCGCACGCAATGCAATAATTTGCTCAGCACCAAAGGTAAACTCTAGGGTCAACAATACCCTATATAGACCGAAATGAGGACTAAACCGACTACTTAGGGCATAGACACACTGAAATTATATAAGTACAAATTTATAAAATCTTACTTACAAATTATTATTTTGTTGTTTGCACTTACATACATATATCAAAAGATAATTGAACTAGTAAAATAAGTATATTTTTCTTTTTTCGAAAGTAATTTATAAAAATTGTTTTTTAAAAATGTTGGATTTAAAGTTACTCTTAAAATAATAAAAGTGTTAATAATCATTGCAATATATTATTGAGAGTATTAGATAGAGCCTCTTTTTTTCTTTGAATTTAATTTTTGAATTTAGAAGTGTTTTATGTAATAAATATGAACATATGACTTTTATAAATATGTTAATGCATAGCACAATTGGTTGGATTGAAATATATATAATATAAGTAATAATAATATTGATTTCAAGTCAATATTGTTAATTGCATATCCTTCATTTTTAGATATTGTTTGGAAAATCAATTTTAAATTCATTAAACACTAAAACTAAAATGAATAAAACTAAAAAAATAAAAAACTAAATAAATAAATATTCATATAATATATTCGATAAATTGAATTCTCAAATGATTGGGTATTTTTTTCTTTCGATCTGTATATCCAACATTAATATATATAGCTTTTGTCTACTGTTGATATTGGTATTTTTTATTCTCAAGTCTACATATTGTAGTTGACTAAATGTAATTTGCAGTTGCAGTTGCAGTTGCAGTGAATGCGACTTGGCGACTTGTTGGCCAATTGAAAATTGTTTTCTTTCGGCTTGCCCCCTATCTATGCCATTTGCTTATATGTCAGTTAGTCAGTCAGTTGGACAGATGGACAAATGGACAATTGGACATATGGACATATGGACGGACAGACGGACGGTTGGCTGCATTTTCAAGTCGTTAAATGCTTTTGTTGCGCGTCATTGTCGTGGTCGCTCGTTCACTTGCAACTGCAGCAAACTTTTGTTGTCGGCTGTTCTTGTTGTTGTTGTTGTTACTGGTTGGTTGTTGTAAAAGTTGTTGTTGTTGTTGTTTGGTTCGTGTCGCTGGCATTGTCAATGCTTCGACTTCCTTCCGCTTTGACTAACAAATTTGCGTCGTGCATGCAGGCCAGGCAAACATAATCATCATTATTGCTGCAATCAGCATATTTGGCAGGCTTAAAGCAACCTCCTGCAGACCCCCTCCCTCCCCTTCCCTGGCCACTCTACTCCTCACCCCGCATATCCTGCCTGCAGTTACTGCTGCCTACCGCTTGCCCATCGTCCTGCAGCTATACTTATTCTGTTCATTCTGCGGGACAGCAACAAAAAATAACAACAAGCAAAAAAAAAAAAAAAGGAAAATAACAAAATAAAGCACGGAAGTATTGTAAATTGTATGCCCCTCGCTGCCGTTCTGCCCCTCGCTACACTTACGACGACGACAACAACAGCAATGGAAGCTCTAGTGGCTATAGTCGCTTGCCATAGTTGTGGTTATGCTTAATATCCGTCATTAAAATTGTTGTTTGTGTTGCAACCTAAGCGCTGTGCTCGGCACTTTTGTGTGTGTGTGTGTGTGTGTGTGTGGCAGCAGCAGCAGCAGCAGAAACAACAACAACAAGCAGCAGCAGCGTCAAGTGCGTGGGTGCAACATTGACTACACACAGCGTGCCTCTGCCGCTTAGGCGCATCCTGCCACACAGCTGACTTGACTTCAGTTCCGCCCCCAACTGACCCCTCCCCTAAAATGCACTACACACTGGGAAAATATCGAGTTTTTCGCACTTAAAACGCCACATTTCCAACTTGATTTCGCGCTAAGATTGAAAATACTGATGTCATGTATTTCGACCATATTTCAAGTACTATATTTTAAGTACGAAATTTTAGAATTTTCAAACTTAAATTTACTGGAAAACTTACTTGATTTAAGTACTATTTAAACAGAATTCCAGTCCTTTTCATTCTAAAACTGAGTACAAAAACATATAAAGATGGTGTTTAATTTAAACATACTGTAGATTAATTTGTATGTACGAAATATTTAAAAAATAAGTGTTATCATCATCAACCACAACTCACGCTTTCAGATACATAGTGTCTAAGTGTTAGTGAAGACTGACTACACAAAAAATATCCTGTCACATATATAATCTTAATTACAGAACTTGACTTAAGTTCTTACGATCTGGATCTGCGAATTGAAGAGTCTTACTTGATTCAAAATCCGTTGTTCTTATGAACAAATTGTTAGTGCTTGGCTAAAAAATGTTTATGCTCATTTTCGGCAATTCGGAATTATATAAAGTATAAATTTTATATTTCGAAAGTACTTAATTCGATATTATTCAAATTTAATTTTAGTTAGCCTTTTTTCTCTGTGTATACGCACTCATACAGACAAGCGTATGTATGTGTATGTGTTTATATGTGTATAGTATGCAAATATGTTTTGCTTTGGCCAGGCGACGGTGCATTGCACGATAAGAATCCATTGCGCAAAAATTAATTAGTCAATTTGCATGAAATTTATGTACAAAGCGCGAACAAACGAAACGAATTTTGATGTATTATGCATATGGTGCACATAAGGCAGATACGGTCCACCAACAACCCCTCCAACTACCCCCTTTGAGGGTGAAGGGGAAAGGGTCTTAGTCTGCTAACAAATATTGCAGCAAGTCGAAAACTGTCTGGCAGGAGCTTCAAGTTGCCAAGACTGCTCGAAAGTTGAACATTAAAGTCAGGCGAACTAAATAAGGACCAGCTCATAAAATATATGCATCAATATTTTATAGATTTCTATTTAAAAAGTTTAAAACTTCCAAAAGTTTAAAATTTTCAAAAATTCTTAAGAAATTTGTTGTGTTGATATTTATCTGTTATTAACTTTGAATTCAAGTTTGACAGTTAAACTCCGCACAGATTTATTTTCTTGGAAATATACACGAGAACTCTATTTGTTTTTGTTTTAATTTTAATAATATTAGTAACTATTGAGATTGATTTCAAGCGACTTTTGAAATGAGTTTGACTTAAATAATGAAAGGCTCTCTAAGTGAATATGATTTTAAGTTCAAATTGAATATGTTTTTATGTGAATTATAATCAGACATGTAACAAAAATCATTAGTAAAATTTTGTTTGGATTTCAAAAACTGCCAAAAAAAAATATATATAATTTTTGACTGTAATTTATAAAATTTCAAACTCTAAGCCAAATTTAAAGATAAAAAAAATCGGTGCATTCAACTTAGTTATAACACTAAGCAAATAACCTATAGAGAATATATAAATAAATTATCACAGCCAAATTGCTTTGCGAAGCTTCCAATTCTTTACCGATCTGGCAATATTGTTCGAGAGCAATTTATAAAAATTAAGTGTGTTTTTTTAATATAATAATGTGGAAAAAAGCTTAAAGGGTACAAGGTATTTCAATCAACGATCGCAAACATAAAATGGCTTCTCTTATAAATTCTACGGGAACAATATTGGCAGATCGGCAACACTTCGCAGATGCTCCGCAAAGCATTTTGGCTGTGACAATTTATTTGTATGGGATGGGTTCTCTACAGGTTATTTGATTAGAGGATTTAGCCTGAGAAGAAAAGAACAAATCGAATAAAACCACCGAATTTATTTTTGATGACAATTCCTATTGTTCCAGGTAGAGTCAGTTCACAAATCGAACTTTTTAATTCAGTATCTAGTCATATAGAATCGTTTGTCAGTGTCAAGATGCCGAGTCATTGCTACTGAGATATTTGTATTGTGCTGACAAAATATTGGATCTAAAATGTAAGTAAATAAGTAAATATGCAAAATTAAAGAATGTTAAAATTGATTAATAATTGATTCTCAGACAATGGCAATGCACTGGGATGTCACATGCGATGGATGTGAGAAGACGAACCTAGTTTATTATCGCTACAAGTGTCTGCGCTGTGATAACTACGATCTGTGCTCCGTCTGCTATGAGAACAAGGTGGAGACGGGATCTCACAGCATGCATCATCCATTCCAATGCCTCTTGGATCGCGCTGCCCGCGAGCTGTTCTTTGGGGGAGGCGACATTCCAGAGATGTGCGCCGATAGCTTCACTTGCCCCATTTGCGGCAAGATGGGGAATGACGTCAAGGATCTGGTGAAGCACGTCCAGTCCACGCATCGTGGCGATAACACTCCAGTCATTTGTCCTTTGTGTGCTGCGGTTCCCTCGGCGGACACGGTGCGAATATACAATCTGGTCAATCACGTGTCCATCATGCACGGCACGAGCAATCTGCGGATTGGCGGTGGATCCGCCAGCAACCAAGTGGTGTGCACCACTGGCTTCGATCTGCTGCCAGTCCACAACATGGGCATCAATCTCAATAGGGAGCGAATTGTGACGCATGCTCAAGTCCATGCCCAGGGCCGTGATCCTGGCTCAGGTTCTGGTTCTGGTAATGGACCTGGTGTAGGTCGAGTGATCGGCTGCTGCACCGGATCACCGCAATGGTCGCGGGGTCTGGGCAGCAGCGCCTCCCTCGACGGCGACCTCTGTCCATATGCGCCGTCCTCCTGGCTGGCGCCAGCTCAGAGCTCACTCGGCGGCAGCATGTCGCAGCTGCTGCGCCAGGGATTCCAGCAGACTGCCAATCCAAGCCCAAACCCATCGGAGCCGCCGCTCGCCAGCGATGAGATCTATAGTGACATCGATTCCGACGACTTTGCTGCCGATGATGCCCGTATCTGAAGGGATCTTCAATGGAAACTAGCTGAGAATTTTCATTGTTAAATAAATGTCCACCTCGGGATTAAGTGACCCTTAGAGGTAACTAAATAATGTATTTCTTATTCACTTGTTAGCTAAACTGATGAATAGCGACCAATTTAAAAAATCTACAATTATTTGTTTTAAATATTTAATTTAAGACAAAAGACAGTTTTTAGAAAAACAAACAAGAAATTATATAAAGATATACAAACACGATGTTTTAAAGAAATGGCTTTAATTGTCTAAAGATCTTCCAAGAAAATAAGCCAGGGAATTAACAGTATGCATAGATAATAAATAAATATCCAACTCGGAATTAGGTGCCCATCTTTCCTAACATCCAAATTCACAAATTCCTTTGTTAACTTCACTGATCAAGATATTTAGATTTATATATTTAATTCAAAGTGTTTAAGTAAGTATTATTTAATTAAAAAAAATAAAAAATAAACATATATGATCATAGATTTTTCCGGAATCAAAAGTTGTTTAAAGTGTAGACATTTAGAATAGAAAAGTAAGACTTATTTTAAGCAAGCACCTCCTAGAAACTAGATCATTTTAAGTTAAGAATAAATACATTAAAAATAAATTCTTTGACGACATTTCTCAATTTAATTGATATCCGAAGGGGCATGTATTTATTGTTAGAAATTTTCAAAACGGAGATATATTTTCCTTTACATATGTGAATGCTATCTACCTTTCCCCTTTTATTGGCAAGAGACTGGAACATGGCCAGAGCACTTGCTTAAAGAAAGAGGCAGCTCCTTATAGAGTTAATCGATGGAGATGTGCCTGTTTTACCTACTTACTACGGAATGTTTCCCTTCTACTTTTTGTATGCTCGACTGGAAACTAATTACAAAAGTAAGCGTCGCACTCGGCAAACTTTCAAATGCCACTTCTTTTTCTCTCTCTCTCTCTGTCTCTCTCTCTCTCTCTGTCTCTCTCTCTCTCTGTCTCCTTCTGTCTCTCTCTCTTTCTGTCTGATGTGCCTGGGGTAAAAGTATGCTGTAGCTGGGAGTGAAGTGTCTCTGTTGCTGTAATCGGCTTAGAGGTGAAACCTTTTGTCATTATAAAAGGATTTCAAGCTTGACAAAATTTCCATTTGTTGCGATTTGGCTCCAACACACACACACAGACACACACACCCAATTGGGTGATATGGGGTGGGGTGTGGGAAGTGTATGTGTATGTGTGTGTGTGTGTGTGTGCTGCTTAGTTAACTTTTAGCTGGCAGCATCACCGGGTCTTTGATTTTGTTCAAAGAAATTAAGATTCAAAAACCGATAGCATGTTTTGTTGTCAGCCCAGGCCCAATTATAAAGCGGGTCTTGTTCTCGTACTCTCTCGCTCGCTCTCTCGCTCTCTCTTTCTTTCCCTCAGTCTGTCAGGTAAACTGACTGCGTCTGTCAGTGGGTAGAAACATTTGAGATAAATTGCCAATCGAACTAGATCGAATCAGCTGTGTAAATAGTGGAAAGGCGCAGATAGGCCACGCTGTCTTCCGTCAGCCTCAACAACATCAAACCAAATCAAAATACAGCTAAACAAAACACAACAAAACAAAACAAAACAAAACAATGTACATAACCTGCCCCACACTCTGATCTGTGCGCTGAGTGCGTATGTGATAAGTTCTCCAGACATACATATGTATGTATAGTACATACATATAGACATTGTCCTAAACATAGGCATCCCCATGAACATGAACATGAAAATGAACATGGATATGGATATGGATATGGATATGGATTTGGATAAGGATATGGGCATCTACATGGTCATGGTCATCATCTACATGGATATGGAGACGCAGCTGCCTGCTGGTCGTTATGGCTAATGAGTATTACGAGGCCAAGTTTGAGTACTCGTGAGTACACTCACCACGAAAGTGTTTGCAGCTAGGGATGGATGCGTGCGCAAAGTTTAAATAAACAAACAAACAGTCGTGAGTAGCATGACACGATGAAGTTGTAAAGATGGTTATTATAGCTGTTAAGTATACATTTTTTTAACAAAGGGAAATAACCAGCAAATTCATATAAATTTTAAAGCTAAAACTAAAGTTGAATGTTTTCAATCTCATTGAATAATTAAATCTAAATAATTTTAAAAATCGATGTTCCATCGATGTCCATATCAGCAAAAATAAATTTAGTATCGAATGATCGGTCAATATCACTAATTAAATTGGTTTTTTCAACGAATGTACAACGAAATGACTTAAAAAAACCTTTTAATATGTTAATAAACTTTAAAACTGACAGTCTAAGAAATGTTCTTTAAATATGTCGAAACTGTAGTTTAGGCGTGAGCTTGAAATGCTACTTATTCCTCATAGCTTAGATATAATGTTGACGACTACGAGCTCTTTTGAGCACGCAGAAATTATAAAGCTCGTGTCACGAGACTTTTCAAATAAATGAACTGCAGCTTAAATAAAAGCTTGCGATTTTGATAAGATTCTTTATTACTTGTTTAAATTCTTCAGTTGTCTTTCCAGTAAACCGATCAACTTCAGTTACGATAAAGTATTTTTGCTAACAATGCATTTATAAAAATATAATAATAATATAATTTTCAACTCGTGCGTGAGTTCGTGATGTCCGTAATGTTTTGTTAGGTCGGAAAACCTTCGTAATTACCCCCGATAATTGCAGTTCTTGTGCGAATTCTAGATTTTTCATTTCTTATCGTGAAATAAACTGAGATCACGCACTCATCTTCAATGGACACAAACGCATTGATATGACAATAAAAACGAACGACTTTGCTTTTGAATTTTGCGACTTTGCCTTTATATCTACGTATCCATCTCCTCTGCCACGCATCTTCTGCCTCCCCTTTCCTGCCAGCACTTGGGATAGGGCTTGGTCAGGATTTTGGTCAGCCGACAAGCCGGGAGAAGGCTTGCACAATTTTTAATCATGGCGAGGCGAGGACTTGCTGCCAGCTACTCCTACTTCTGATGCTCCTGCTGCTCCTGCTCCTGCTCCCAGTTCTTGGTTCTGTTCCGTGGACATTGTTTGCGTCGGCGACACATAAACATGCAGGCTCCCAGCCCGTGGCTTCGGCTCGGGCTTAGGCAGCGATTGGGATTGTAGACGGGATTGGGATTGGGATTCGGATTGGGTAGAGAACCTGCCCGGTTTATTGTTGCCATTGCCGTTGTATGGCTTTTAGTCCTTTATCTTGTTTCTAACTCATTGGATCGCAAAAACGGTCTCGTGTTCACCTTAATTGGGGTAAACATAAGTTCTGATTGGCCGCCAGGGCGCCCGCTTTTGTATCGCTTCAGACCTCAGACTTCAGGACGCATACCAAAGAGTTTTCCCAGCGACCTGCGACGACATTTTCCCAGTGCTCTTTTCCTGCTTTCTTTTATACAGTTTTCCTTACTATTTTTTTGTATTTGTATTTTTATTTTTGTTCTTTCTACATGAACTTGTTCGGCGACGTCGTCTTCTATCAGGAAACCCAATGACTAAAAGGCAATCCCAAAAGTCGAAAGTCGAAGACGACAACGCTGCTAACATATCCAATTAGATGGCAGTCAGCCCGGAAAGGTAAAGGGGGGTGAGAGGAGTCGTCCTTGCCCCCCTTCCGTTCCCCCTTGCCACCCTTAACCTGGATCGACCCGAGGCGAAGCGCATAGAATGCCATTGTTGCCGGGCGCACAGATCACAAAAGCGAGATAAAAATTGTTGAACGTGTAATTTTTATTTATTGCATACAATTTTTAGAACAAATGACAGACAAAAGGTTCGTTCGTTCTCCTAACAGCGAAAGGCAGCCAAAAGCTGACTGAGTTAGGTGGGTGAAGGAGAGGCGCAAGGGGAAGTGAAGGGAGGTTGGGAGGTAGGAAGGAGGTCAAAAGGGATGGCAAAGCGGAAATTTCATTGCCTACATTTGAGCGCGCGCTCCACGTAATGTATGCATTTGCTCTCTTTCTCTCTCTCACTCTCACTCCCTCTTCCTCTCTCTCTCTCTCTCTCTCTTTGTGCCTGTCTGTCAGTGTGACTGCGAGTGTCTGTATGAAAATTAAATTTTCTACTTCAAAAGCTAAGCGACGCATATACACAAGGACTGAGGGACGGGCACGGGCGGAAGCAGCAGCCACAGACCGCATGACCTCTAAGCCCCCCTCAGGCCACCCCTTAAAAAACCGAATTGAAAAAGCGTTTAGGCCATTGTGTTACTATGTGTGTGTGAGTGGGGGGTGGGGGCCAACTAAATGATGGGGAAACTATAAAAATTTACATAACAATAATAAAAGCAAAGGCACAAACGGCGCCAAGCCAAAGAAACGAAAGACATTTATTCATTTCTGTTTTGAAATTAGCATAAAAGTGAAACTCACACAAACACACATACGCACACATGTGCATATGAGGGTTCCAAGCAATATATATCTTGGGGGAAAGGACGGGAAAAGGGGGGGGGGGGGGGGGTGGAGTTGGCTACGCACAATCAAAGACTCAGCTTTGACGTTGCGACGCGTCGTTTGATAAGCGTGAAAAACGTGCAAATTTTCATAAAACCAAATGAGCCGCAAAATCATATAAAGCAACAACAAAAAACAGCAACAGCAACAAAATGAGCAACAACAACAAAAGCATAAGCAACAAGATTAACAACAACACAGAGGCAAATCAGTGACAAATAATGTCACAGTTTTTGTCTCTTAATGTCTCAACTTTGTCACAATGATTGCACACACAAACACACACACACATATACAAATAATTTCTGTCTCCCGCTTTCTCTCGAGTATTTATCATGATTCCTTAATTTTCCATTCGTGTTGGTCAGTCAGCTAGTATTGGAAAACGTCCAATAATGTCTTATATCAACAAGCTTTTTTCAGTCAGCAACTCATGCTTTAAATTCAAAGGGACCAACACTTGCATGAGAGATGAATATCAAAATTTCCTTTCTGGCATCTACAAAAAGTTATAAAGGGTTAAAAAATGGTATTTGAAAACTTATATAAAAGCTGTATAGTCTAAATACTGAAGAGATATGCGAAAATCGACGTTTAAGTAAAAACTATATGAGATATATAGTGTTTCAGAAGAGGTTCATGCAATAATTAATTTAAAACCTTGAATTATAACTTTGTTACAAATTTTAAAAGTTGTTAATTGTCGACTGCTTTCGTTGGTTGTTGGATAAACGAAGGTATGTAAAGTGGAAAAATATAAATCAGGAATTGCAAATAAGAGTTATGAGGCGGAAAAAACCGGATAAACTTTTATTTCCAAGTTTTTTTTTTTAAATTATTTTTAACTCTTATATGATTATACCTTTATTCATGAAATGGGCCCTCCCGATCAAAAGATATTTCAATAACTCTTTTTTTTATTTTTGTTTTAAAAATTTAAAATAGCTCTTGTTTTTAAACTTTAAAATAAAAATTGAAAAATAACTCTTATTTATAATTTTTATCTAAAAACTTATAAGAGTTACTTTCAATACTCTCCCTAGATCACTATTTTTTGGATTTAACATATTTTTTGGATTTAACATATTATATTAAATTCATATTTAGATGTAAATTTATCTTATCATTAAATTATCTCGCTTCCAATGTCCGCAATTAAATTAGTTTTCATTAGATAATCCAAAAACAAATATTTATTAAAAAAAAAAAAAAAAAAAAAACAGTGTAAATAACATAAACTATAAACTCATATATTTTATTAATATAAAGCTGAATCTTTAAAGAACTATGTTAATATGTGTACATTCTAATAATCAGTTTCTCCTAATGAAAGTTGAATGTCAAGACAATGTAAAAAGTCCCCAAGCAGGCACGAATTTCCAATTTTAGAGCTGGGAGTAAATGTGGATCACGTGTCTATTTTATTTGCAGATCGTCACATAATTGAATAAAATGAAAGTGGAAATTTGTAGCAGAGTTTTTACAAACATTTGATCAATTACTAAATCAAATTTTAAGCAGCTGAACCTCAGTCCATCATTTTCAGCAGTTGCAGCCTCTCTTACAGTGCCTGCTAACTCTTTCTTCACTTGCTCAATAAATTTAATGGTAGTTGTTGCTGTTGTTGTGTCGTTTGTCCTTAAACAGCTCTTCCGGCAGCTTGTGTGCTTAGTGTCCTGTTTGAAAATATGTTGCATGTGTTTTTTTTCGTGCCTTTTTTTTTCATTTCAGTTTTGTTGTTGTTGTTCTTTCAGCTGCTGCCGCTGGCCACGATGTCAAGGGCACGAACTAACCCGAAATAAGGCGAGGCCCAGAGCAACATTTGGTGGACACACACGCACCTTTTTTTTACCGAGTTAACCCCTCTTACTGTTGTTGTTTTTGTTGTTGTGAATGTGGATGTGTGAATGTGGAGGTCTGCGGCAAGTTGTTAAATGGCACTGACACTTGTCTGTCCCGTGGCCCCATTCCATTCCATTTATGTATAAATATTTATATGTGCTACGAGTATGTATGTGTGTGTGTGTGCGTGTGTGTGTGTGTGTGTGTGTGTGTGTTTATGCCAGCTGTCCTTCAGCTCATAATCCTTTTTTATTGCAAATGACCACGCTAACTCGATGCTTCCCACCGGTTAAGGTGAGCACGACAAAGGGAGCGCTTAAAGGGAAGGAGGGGTGTTCTAGGTTAGGGGTTAGGGGGACGAAGAGCGTCCGTCAGCTCATAAGGCTCATCAACAAGTTCATTTTACGGTCAATTCATTAAAAAAGTTTTTCACTTTTTTCAACCATTTTTATTACAATATTTAGTTTGTCGCATCAACATGTATTGTACGAGTGTGTGTGTGTGTGTATGTGTAAGTGTGCATGTATACGGGTGTGTGTGTGGGTGTGTGACCCTCATTTGCTGACATTTAGTGGCAGTTTTCAACAATAATGTCAACTTCCATGCGTCATGCTAAACACTTTTGTTGCCTCTTTGTCAACTTATGCCACATAAAAATATTGTTTTTTGTATCTCTCTCCCTCTCTCTCTCTCTCTCTCTCTCTCCCTCTCTCTCTTTCTCTACCCCTCTCACCCCTTTTTCTATTCGTTTCATTTCTTTGCCCTTTTATTTATTTTATTTAATTTACGCCTATCCTTCTCTTACTTTTTTGTTGTTATATTTTATTTTATTTGTTTGTGTGCTGTGTTGGCTTTAATTTTATGATTATTGTTCTTTTTCTCTGCCATGCCCTCTCCCATTTCCCACTTCCACTTTTAGCCCAACCCTAGCCGCGGTTCATTCATTTGCTGTTATTTATTTTATTTTTTTTTTTTTTCGTTTGGCTTGGGCTCTTTTGTTCATTTCTTAAGTGGCGCTTTATAATGTTGACAGTTTTATTGGGGCGCAAAATGTTGGTCATTTCGAGAACACTGAATGTGGCCCAAACAGGACATACCCTTCCCTTCCCCCTGGCATTGCCATTGGCATTGGCATTGGCATTGGCATTGGCCAATTAAAGGACTGGCATACAAATAATACGTTTAATCAACCTTCAACAATTTACAATAAAATATATAACAATTTAATAACCTTCATATGAAATCTTATCACTGTTTAACATGATCAACCATAGTCTAATGAGCTTATTCTTTGAGTGCATGTTGAATATTCTGAAAAGACAATGGACACGCTTTGATATTGAATCGGGCTAATTGTTGCTTGGAATGCCTCACAAAAATTACTTGTACTTGAGCTATACTCGACTTTGTATATTAAGATGAATAAAAAATAGTAATTGAATTACAATTATAAGTTTTGCGCAGACAGTAACTAAGATATTTCGCATTTGTTTAACAACGTCAGGGATATTTTCATAATCATATTAATTAATTAATTTAATTTTCCATTAATTGTTGTTTAAACATTTAATGTGTGTACGCATCACATTGAAGTCTACTTTATTTAATTTTTTTTCCTAGTAAAGCTATGTGTTCCATGTTATTACACATTTCCCTTTTCAACTTATGCATTGTTTCAAATAAAAATAAAAAAAATATGTGAAAAACTTTCAAATAATTTATCCAACCATTGTGCGTTCAGAAATATGTAGATCCTCAAGGAATTTTTAATCGTATTGAACATTTTTAAGATGGCTATTCTTTCATAGGTATTAAGTTAAAAATACATATTTTAAATGTCTCCAAGTACATAATAAACTGAATCAATTACAGTGAAAGTGTAAAAAATTTATTATGCTTTGTTGCGCCGAAAAGTATACCTCAACATTTTCAAACTAATTGCTAATAAAGTAGAGAATTAATTCATAGCAAACTGTGGAGACTTATATGCAAATATACATATTTGCATTCAATATTTAAACGAATTTTAAATTAAATGCATATCATTTTTAATTTGTTGACATACAATTTTCTAATGGAAATTTCTTTGTATTAATATTTCATAACTTATTTGCCGTCCAGTTAAAAAGTCATTAAAAATAAAAGACTCAACTTAAATACAAGAAAACAGAGAAAGACAAGCAAGGAGCATCGTTATTTAGCCAAAGAATTCCATCAAAATCAATAAATGTTGCGGCATCGCAAAGCCAATGAATGCCTTTTGGTTTACAACAACAGAAACAGCAACAACAACAAGAGCAACAACAATTGGAGTTGTTGGAGCATTATCCGGTTTCATTGCAGCTAAAAGATAAATACCTGGACAGGCAACTTGTTCTTCTGCCCATAGAAATCCCAACGACGGCAGTTGCTTAAAACTTTACAGTTGAGCTTTGTGGCAAGCTCGTGACTGAAGTCGTGAAGGATGGCAGGGATAGGAGGGGATAAAGGGTAAGGTTAAGGTGCTTTTGCCACATGCACAACTTCATTTTAAGCCCACCAACAGCAACAAAAGCAACAACAGCAACACCTGCTGTTCCCCTTCCCTCCACTGTCCGATTCAAAGTGCAGGGGCAAACTTTAACAAGCAACTAATGTGAATCGGGTGCAGGTGGGCGGGGGGCGTGTCAACTATCATATGTATGCGCAAATAGCCAAACTTGTAGTAGTAATAGAAGTTGCTGTTATTGCTGTTATTGTTGTTGTTGCTCTTGTTGTTGTTGTTGCTGGTCGTGCGTGCCAACATTTTGGGCACTGTAATAACTTTTTGCCATACATCACCGCAACGTTGTAAAATGTTGTTGAATATTTTTCTATTATTGAGGCGCCGATAACGCCCTCCGCCTATCAACCCCCCGCCTATCCATCAACCCACTCTTTCTGCCTTGCCACAATCAAACTAGAAGCCGGCGTTTGATTTTCAGCTGAGTCGACGAGCAACTCGCACAATTTTCTTTTTAATTTTACAAAATGCCTGCCGACGTCAACGTTGCTGTTGCTGCTGTTGTTGTTGTTGTTGTTGTTGCTGCCGTTGCTGTTGTTGTTGTTGCTGTCGACGCCTGCCGGATGTTTAGTGCAACTTGCTGCACCCCCAAAAAAACTTTAACTTGAACATGGAACGTGGAATATGGAACTTGGTCCTACTCGTACTTCCCGCCCTTTTCTCTCGCTCTGCCGCCTCTCGGCGCTCAACTCCAACTTTTTGCCGGCGTTGTCGTGTATTATTATTTTATTTTATATTTTTTGTTGCTGCGCAAATTTGTTGCTCTTAAAAATGTGTCTGATGGGCTGGGGAGGGGGGACACTATGTGTCTGAAGTTTATGCTTAAGCTAACCACACGTCCAGATACTCATTAATTGACTTACATAAGAAAAAGATAAAACAAGGCTTCCACTTCACAAATTTCTAGATTGGAAACTTTTTACACGATGACTAGCCGGACTTGCAGATACTCTTTGAATTTGCCATTTAATATTCACCCAGCTAAATAATTTATTTTAAAGAGTTTTGAATAATAAAACTTAATTTGTTGCTCTCAAAAATAAGATAAGACTGACACACTTACAAATATGCATTTCTTTCTAAATTGAGGTTCTAATAAAGTTAGGGATTTAAAGTCCAAGCTCAGAAAGTAGGAAGAAAATAACAATGATCATTATGGAGTTATTAATTTTCTTGTAAGTGTATTCCAAGTCAATTTTTTTTGATTTACAAAAAAATAAAAACTCTTTGCGATCAGTGAAAGTAACTTTATAAATTACATTTCAATAGTCATTTGCAATCATCCTTTGACTGTCTGAAATCAGTTAAAATTTAAATAACAATTTCCATTATAGGATAGTCTGATATGCCTGCTGGCAATATTTTTGAAACAGGGTAGATTCCGAAGTGAGTGGAGCAGCAATATAAATACAATGAGTTTTATGACTTTGCCGTGTTTCGCAATTTTATTGGTGCAGTTCTCATAGTCGGAGTCGTTTTAGTCTTTCACCGGCGAAGCTCCTTCGAGGAGAAAGTTGCAGTTAACGGCTTAAGCTGGCGAGTTCCGTTAATAAGCCAAAAAGATGGAAGATGGAAGACTGAATGAGATATATGTATGCTTGCTTTGCTTATCCTCCTCCCTTGAGCAGATGATTGAGTGTGAATTTATTTTTTTTTTATTATTTATTTCGTTATTGGGCTTGGCAAAGATTTCGAGTCTTTGGTTAGTAAGTTGGCCGCTTTAACGCTGCCACTAATCGTCGACATGTGCCAGTCAGAGTTCGAATGAAAGTTTTCTCCTTTCCTCGCAGAGGAATTCACTTTGCTTTTGGAAATTCCTGGCTCACCTTCGTGCCACACGCAGAGGCAACTACCAGAGGGAACTATGTTACTAACAAAAATGTTATGCCTGTCATTAATTTTGTGCAGTTTGCAGTTGCGTTTCCAACCCATCTTTCTAAAGGGAAAGCGAGAGCGGAAGGGGAAGAGAAAGGGGAAGAGAACCCATATAAGCATCACATATTTGCCAGCTCGTCCTGTTTGAGTTCGTTTAGCGTATTAATTACAAAACCTGAAGACATCACAAGCTCAGGAATCAGAAATCCCTAACTCCTTCTCCTTCCCTCTGCCCGTCTGTGAGCTGTCACTTGAGTTGGCTCAAAGCTGTCGCCAACTTTGTGGCCTTCAACGGTGAATGGCGGAGGGTAGCGGAGGGGGGAATAGGAGGTAAGGGATCTGCTGAAGAGTCAAAATCAAACGTGGATGGTGATTATAAGCAGGACGCTGATGCCTGTCACCATCAAGTCTTGTCCAGGCAACGGATGCTGGAAAACAGAACTCATTTGTTTACGATTCCTTTGATGCCGCTACTTGACTGTCTCACTCATTAACCGACTGATTGTCAGACTGATTGACCGACTGACTGACTGACTGACTGACTGACTGACTGACTGACTGTTTGACTGACAGAAGCCTTGACTGACTCAGTCAGAATGAAGGCGGCCTGAAGTTGATTAATGAGCAGCGCGACGACACGACTATCGATTCATTTGTTTTGCGGTTTGACGTAATGTGATAAAGGCGAGTGACAAAACCAAAAAAGGAATCCCACAAAAGATACAAACCAAACTGAATATAAAAACAGAGACAAAGATAACGACAACAGACAACTGACCTCGGACTGCTGACTGCTGACTGATACAATAACCAGACATACAAACACTTATTGCTGCCACTGTGTAAAATCGCCAAACACATATTTATTACTCTGCCCTCGTTTTCTTTCTCTGATTATCTTTTTTCTGCATCTGTCTCATATCCTCACGTAAACACCTCGAGGACCAAAGTTAATTCGTGTGATATCATAGCAAGGACAAACTACATTCAACCTTCCCCTTAAGTATCAAGCCAAGTTCTGAAATTTATTTTTAACACTTATAAAGGAATGATGCAAAGCGTAATTAGAATATGATTGAAGCTAAAGCATAAAATTGCAAACGAAAGTGTGAAAACTATTATGTGTTGTCTGCAATTTAAAAATGACAGCTCCTTTCTATTTCCGTCTTGATTAAATTATTTTCGTGCACTGCCTTATGTCTATTAATTAAATAATACATTTGTAATCATTAAAGTGTGACCGAGTTATTTAATTCATTTAATATCTAATCGAAATATATCATGTAGCCGATTACTTAAAATATTTAGTGTGACCAGATTTTTCTCATCAAAATCAAATCATTTTCTATTTCCCGGTTTCTGAGAGATTAAACGCTTGAGATAATTTCTGCTCTTCCATAAAATAAAATACAATTATAAATCGGATCGTTCTATTGATGCAAAATTTTACCACAATATCAGTTGCAACACAAATTCTTCTACCAACTATTTGAATCTGTTAGCTTTATATAAAAATACTGTAATAGAATGTTTATATTTATTTAAAACAGGCTGTGGCTACTTGCGGCTGTCATCTAAATGTAAATGACAAAGAGGATCTCAACTGGGCTACAATGGCTTAAGGATAAGGACACTAAGTTTGAGTGTAACTAGTGAATAAGTATATGAGTGTGAGTGTGAGTGTGGGTGTATCTGATAGATGGAAAATGAGAACATCTTATACTTGGTTGTTTACCACCTACTGTGTTCTCATCGTTCTCATCGTCGTCGCATTTCAACATTTTGCCGCAGGCCAAAAGCTCTCTGAATGGGGAAAGAGTCACAGAGGGTGTGTGTGTCTGTCTGGGTGTGTGTGTGTGCGTGTATTTGCCTTGGCAACTTCATGCTGAGGTTTCGTTTTAATAAGTTTAACAAGTTTCTTGGCATAATTTGCGGCCAAGACTTGACGTAAAAGTCGCGCGAAACGAAACGAAGTAAAACATAACGTAACGTAACGTAACTTAACGTAACAAACTGGGTTGCATACACCAAGACGTCAGGGTCACGCCAAGACAAAACCAAGTGAGTGTCAACAGTTGCTTATTACCATTGTTGTTGTTGTTGTTGTTGCCAAGCAATCTCCTGCAACAGGTCCAGCCAAGAGTTGCAGCTCCTCAAAACATTCACATGGCCTGCTCACGTTGCCAGAACCGTTGTCGTTGTGATTGCCCTTGCCTCCTGAAACTTGCCTCTTGCCTCTTGCCTCTTGCCACACGCTTTGATATACGATCCTAATGCTGTTCACGATGACAGCGTCGCACAGTGGGAATGCGTGCATTTAATTATGTCAAAAATTTCACAACGAACTTGTTCATTTGCGTCAGATCATAAAAAGCGTTGAAAATTAAAATCAATTTGGATTTTGTATCATGTCGCAACCTCAAAATTATTATTCATTACATATGAAAATGTACTCAAATAATTTGTAGAAATAGTCATACATACACAGAAAAAAAAAAGCCGTTCTAAAATCAAGCCTAAAATACTTGATTTAAGCCTGCATTTTTTAAGTATGTTTCCAGGCTTAAGCTAAATAATCAAGCCTGTATCGGGATTAAAATGGGAAAAAAAGCCCAAATTACTTTATTCTCTTTCGGCCTCTCTCATTTCAACTGGTTCGGTGGCTCAGTGGTTAGAGTCGCCGACCTGTTTGAAAAAAACATGGGTTCGATTCCCACAGTCAATTAAAAAAAAAAAGGGAAAAATAAAGAAATGTTAGTAAAAAATAATTTTAAAAAAAAACTAATAAAAAATTAAATATTAAAAAAAATTTAAAAAAAAACTTTAAAATAAAATTAAAAAAAAAAATTAAAAAAAAAAAGTTAAAAAAAAAAGTTTAAAAAAAAAATGTTAAAAAAAAGAAGTTAAAAAAAAAAAATTTAAATGCAACAAAAAAAATTATTTTTTTTTTTAGCCTGAATTTAAGAATTTCAGGATTGAATTCGGGATTGAAAAAATCAAGTATTTCGTACTTGATTTAAGAAAATCCGAGATTACCCCACTTCTGACATCGTTTCGGCTTGAATTCGGGCTAAATAGCACGGATTTTTTTTTCTGTGTATGAATGTAGATGTAATTTGCACACAAAAAATTTGTTTAGGTTGAACTGGTTTGTTGAAATATGTATTATTAATAACGACCATTCAGATTTAATTAAGGAGGTATTGCTGGTTGGCAAAATTTTTTATTTTTTTTTTTTTTTTTGCACATTTTATCAGCTTGGATATTTGAGAACATCGTTCTAAAAGGGTTTTTTGAAATTCAAAATTCCAATGTTTTCGCCAAAATGCGGCTTGCTTATGCAACAGTTGCAAGCATTGGGAAGCGAAGCAAGAAGAAGACCCACCGGCATATGCAGTTTGGATTGATTTTTGAGCTTCGGAGCCACTTTTCTCCGCTTTTACTAAACCGATTGATGAAACCAAGTGCAATCGACGGAGAATTATCGAATTTCTAAAACTGCATACTAAAATTTTTCACTTCAATTTTTTTTTATGCAAAAAAATAACTTCAAGCTTTAAAAGCGTTTATCTTGAAACCACGTTTTTCGAGCTTGCGGCTCTGATTGCGCCCGTAGTTCTGAACCGATTTTGACGAAAGAAAGCGATTGATGAAACCAAGTGCAATCGCCGCAGAATTGTCACCATTAATTCCCCTAGCTCAATTACATTTTTAAAATTTTTTTTTACTATTTTTGTTTACACTAGACTACTAAAAAAAAAATATAAAAATGTATTTTCCATTTTCAATTTAATTCAATATGTCCTCTATATTTAAAAAAAAATCGGAATTTAAATGACTATTTCCGTTTTCAAATAAGATTATTTTTAAAAAGGTCCAAACACAGCCTTTCTACCAGCAATACCCCCTTAAAGTTAAGAGCAGCTAGAGTTAAACTATTAAAAATTCTGGTACAATTAAAATTTTGCAGCGGATTTAATGATTCTGATTAAAAAGTTGCAAATAAGTTAAATAATATATATTTTAACAAATCAACATTTGGATTACTCAAATTAATTTTGGTTTTGTTTTTCCTGTTGCTTTGCCCACTGTGCAAGCGTTGCCATTTTCTAATTCCAGATCAAGGAAATGCTGAGAAATTCCACCCGGCAACATACTTTTGTTCTTATCAGCCCGGCAGCTCTTTGAAGTTGCCTCCCACCTGCCATCTCAGCCTGCCTTCACGGCCCCTGCGCCATAATTCAATTAAATTGGCAGCTCAGAGCCAGGGCCGTGGCCAGAAGACTTTAATACTTTAAGAGGTTGCTTCAAGGCCACCGTCGATTGCCACAAAAGTTGTCCAAAATACGGACTGCGCAATGGAAGATGAGGGAGGGAAATGCCAGGTGCCAGATACCAGTTACCGGTAGCTGGCGACGCTCACTGGAAATGCCTTTCCAGCAACAGTTGCCATGGACAGCATCATGGAGGAGTAGGAGGAGGAGAAAGAGGAGGGAGCTGCTCAAATTTACATGCAAACAATGACATGCATAAACAAGTAACGAACGATGATAACAACACCCTAACTTCCCAAAAGAAGAGACGGGAGACGGGAGACTCAAGTCCTCCATTGTCCCCGTCGGTCTGAAAGGCCTGTGGGGAGGGGGGAGGAAGGACACACGGTCATCACATTTATGCATATGGCCATACATAGATCTGGTCGGACACATCAACAACATGGCGCTTATCGGACGCTCCGCCGCACTTGGACGCACAGATTAGTTGGATGACTGATGGCAATGCCAACAGTGACGATGACGACGACGACGACGATGCCTCTTGCTCCCTTGCTCCCTTGCTCCCTGGCCATTGCCATAGCCAGACAAATGGCCATGGAGCTTGCACCATGCAGGAGACATTGTAGTTGCACGTTGGCTTCTGGTCCAACTGTGGACAGCAAAAAGTCCATCGGACTATAAGCTAATGAAACAGTTAATCGCATCGTGAATATGCACCAACAATTTGATCAGAATGTATGGAAAGTCTATGCGAATTTATACTTATAGGATAAGCTCAGAAATGACAGGTTTGGGTAAGTTTCATCTGATGAAACACAGAATTTCCAAAGTGGAGAAATAAATTTAAAACTTTAGGTTACCTTAACCATACAAAACTCTTTTTTTTATGGAAGCCAGGACAAGAGATACATTTGTTAGCGATTTGATCAGTAATTGCGAAATCATTTAGTAATGCAAATTAAATGTTCTCATCACATTTTTTATCTATTCAGTTTAAAATACTGTATTTTCACGGTATCGTGTGAACAGTCAGAATTTAAAAAGCGCCGGAACACATCCAAATTTCATTGGTTTTTTGAATGAAACTGTTTAGAGTGTGACCGATAGGATTTCGGTTTGACAACCAATGCAAATAATGTGAATGGCGAATTCAATGACGGTAAAAAAATTATAAAAAAGCTCTTCTTATTGGTATGAAAATTTGTGTTTTTTTACTGGCAGAAAAAGAGTTAAAAAACTTTGGAGTCTTTTTAATAAATATAACCTTCGGGCATTTATTTTTTTAATTTTTATGACACTTCATTGGCAAATTGGGGCATTCCTAGAAGCGGTTTGTTGTGGGCAGGGGAGGATAGGGTTGGCTAGGGAAGGGAATTGTGGGCAGAGGGGGGAATGCAATGTTATTCGCATTAGACAGCAAAGTTGTTGGTTTGCTAGTGTTGTTGTGATTTTCGAATCAATTGGCAAACAGAACAACAAAAGCGTAAACACAAACAGCCGCCGCACATGTGAGCCAATATCTCCCTCTCATTCGCTCTTTCTCTCTTATTCTGTCTCTCTCCCTGTGAGTGTGTGTGTGTGTGTGTGTGTGTGTGTGTGTGTGTTGCAAGAATTGTGCTTTGGCTTCATTTACTTGGTGCAGTAACATAAATTACCACAGCGGCGACCACAAGCGACCAGTAACTGCAGCAACAGCAGCAACAGCAACAACATCAGCAACAACAGCAGCAACAACAGCAGCAACAACAGCAGCAACATCGGCGACATAATAAACGGACGAGCGTTGCCGCTTTCCTTGCTATCGTTGTTGTCTCTGTTTCTGTAGTTGTTGCTGTTGTTGTTGCTGTTGTTGTTGCTGCCGCACAGGTCGCCGACTCTGCTCTGGGCCTGGCCTGCAAAACGGAACCGCAGACGTTGCCCGGCCGCGACCATTGCAACGTTTGCGGCTTACAAATTATTTACTTAATTGCGAACGAAATGTGTCTAATGAGCCAAATTGCAATGCCAATGAACGTAACGCCAACGACAACGACAACGTGAACGTGAAACTGAACGTGAACGCAAACGTAACGTGAACGTGAATGGGAACGTAACGTGAGCGCATTTTGGGTCAAATGAACGTGACTTTAAAGCTAAGGGACATTTTGGCCAACTTGGTCAATAGCCATGGGCTTATTTGGTCTAGTAAATAGAGCCTCAGTATATTTCCAGTTCGCTCTGATCAGAGCTAGACAAATCAAAACCGTCAATATCGAAACAGAGATATCCCCAAAAAGACTTATGCCAGTGGCTTATTTGAAAAAAAAACAGTTTTTGAATTTAGTGAAGCTATGCTGTACATTCATCACTGAGGACGACGGTCCGCGCTAGTGACGAAAGCAGCACGAAGAGCGCGAAAGTCAGTTTGTCTGTTTATCTGTATCAAGCGATGGAACGATTTTTTTTAGTCTAATATATTGCAGTTTGTAAAATTATTAACAAAATATTTTTTTTGTCACTAGGCATTGCGCAAAAAATTAATACATATGAGGTATGAAGAGTGACAAACATTTTTTTTTGAATAATTTATATGTAATACATAGTGGCATTCGTCACAAAATTGGAAAATAGAAATGTCTGGGCATAAAAAAGTTTTCGCCACTAGATTTTTACCTCGCGGATTCTCTCTGAATCTATACAAGTATCGATACCTCCTTATCGATACTTTTTCTCGATCGGCTTGCCAAATTGTTCGACTGCTGATTGGTTGTTTGGCGTTGCCATTTAGTTGCATACTTTTCATTACAAAATTACAATATCATCTACAAGGTTATGGCATTTTAAATGTACTCACAAATGTATACAAAATCATCTACAAATAAGAAATTACTCTTAAATAAATACTCTCTACTATGTTTGCCTTTTGGTTTTCGGTTATCGGATACGCTAAATTTTTTTATATCGGTTTCAGAACAGCTACCGCGTTTTTGTATTGTACGTTTTTAAAATACCGCTATGATTTCGGTGCACAGTAGGAAAAAAACATTAGTTGAAAAAATTTATGTTAATATAATTTGATTTCCAAAAGTTAGAGCTTTTTAATGAGAAGAATATTTGAATTCAAAATAAAGTTTGTTTTTGAATTGAATGCTTGTTTGCACCAAAACTGGCCGTTATGCCCAAATAATTCACTAAACGGTTATTTCGGTTTGAATATTATCGGTCCTTCGGTTGCGGTTTCAGATGCCGTTACTAATTTCAATCAGTTAATGCGAGTGGTTACGGTTTTGGCTTTAAACCCTGCTTGTGTGGTAAACTCGAACACAGAAAAGCTGCAAGCTTCTGCATTTAGGATTCGATAATATTGAAATATTTTCTGAATCATAAGAACTATGTGCATCAATGTTTCAGCCTGAAACTTTCAGGTGATAGCTTCAAAATAATTCCTCTGGAACACTTTGGTGCAAATGACTTGGGAATTAAAGGCAAACTAATTTTGAAGCTGCTTCCTCCTGAGTAAATTGCAGAAATTCAGAAAAATTCAAAGTCGAGACTTTGATACTTACCAAGTCTGCCATAACTCAGATCTATATATAGTTTTAGGTTGCTATTGGTAGTTGGTTTATTGTATTTAATGGGCAACAGGAGCTTGGCATCTGAAATTTAAAGTCGAGTCTCACAGCTGAGACAGACAGACAGACACACAGACAGATCTTGCAAATTCCCCTCAATCAAGAATATAGTAACATTCTTTATATGATCGGAGATGTTTCCTTATGCTTGCTTGCTAGACAGACAGACGGACAGAGAGACTGACAGACAGTGGACAGTGCGTTGTCAACAGAAAAATATTGGCAAAGGTTTTGTTTGTTGTTTTTGCCCAGCTGGAAATAATTTCCGGTAGACAATGGAATGAAATTGGATGACGGAGGATGACGTTGAAATTGGCGTGTTTGCATATGTCGCAATGTGGACGACCCGGGGGAAGGCGGAAGGCTAAAAGGGGAGTGGGATGAAGGGGTAGCTGTATGTCGTTGTGGGCGTGGCATATTGAACATTAGCTAAAACTCAAGTGAGCCGCAACGAATTGAAACGAATCGACTCGACTCGAATCGAATCGAATTTCCAGCCAAGCGAACACCTCTCTCATGCACATGGGTGTGTGAGTGTGTCTGTGTGTGTGTGTGTGTGTGTGTATCTATGAAAGGGGGGACGCAGCATTTTGCGGCGTGTTTGTGCAGTGACAGCAACAGCGACAAAGTTGATTTATCAGTTTGGTGGCCATTAATCATCACAGCGACAAGTTGGACAGCCAACGGACCAGCTGGGGTCAACAATGTTGTTGTCTTTCTTGTTGTTGTTGTTGGTAACGCTCTGGGCATAGGACACACCAGGACACAGGACAGGACAAGGCAGGACAGGACAGGATAGGATAGGATAACGTGGCATTGCCGAGGACTTGGGCCAGAAATGTCGCTTACGCTTCAGCGCGCCAGGCAATTTCTTTATTGTTGTTTTGGCCCCGATAAATGAGAGAAAGAAGGAACAGGAAGTGGAATAGGAAGTGGAAGTGGAAGTGGTGGACGAGGAGTAGTAAGTGGTGTTGGAGATGGATGTGGAGCTAGAAGAGCAGCGCCTAATAGCCCACAAGGACGACAATGTGCGAGGATATCTATGGCAGGCCAGCAGCCCATTCACTGGACGCCACCTGGATTCGATTTGTTTTGCATTAGGCGCCCGATGTAGGAGACCGACTAAATCCAGAGAGTGGGCGGAGGGACGGAGGGGCGGGGAAGGCGCTTGCCAATGGCTAAAATTCTTGGCTGCATTTCAATTCACAGCACATAAACCGACAAATCGCCGTTTGGTGAAAGTTTTGCGGAGTTCTCCTCGCCGATTTGAAATCCTTACCACCATCTCTTGGTCCATCTCCTGCTTCATCTTCTGCTCCCGCTCCTGCTCCTGCTCCTTCTCCGTATTCCTCTAAAGCTAAGGCCCGTGCCGGTGGTTCAACGTGTTGCGATTTATCTGGGTAGCGCAGGTGACACACAGTGCAGAATGGGCAAAATTGCTGGCCATATATATTGGCCCAGTCATTAGAGAAAGCAATGGCAGTTGGGCGATAAATGTTAAACGGCCAAATCGATGGCAACACATGTGATGGCAACAGAAGTCGATGCTGGAAGCGAAGCAGGAGTCGGACCAGGAATCAGAGTCAGAGTCAGAGTCATACTCATAGTCGGCAAGTGGTGTCTTTAAAGGCTCAACGGCTAAAGACCAACTGCAAATGCAAACAAGTTGGTTAACGGACTTCAAGTTATGGCCTTCTATCTATCTCCGTCTTTGTTCTGTGCTTAGCTCTGACTGAAGCTATGTTTAAGCCAATTGATTTCCATTCGAATCTATTCCATCGATTATCAATGTGATCTTAGTTTATCACAATCAAATTTACACAATGCATACAAGAAGAATCTTATTTAATTTTCTCAAACTACCTACATACGATTGATTTCAATGCAAATAATTTTTAAATATCGGCAATATTATTAATATGTATTTATTTATAATACTTATTGATTAAAACTTTATAAAAATGTCTATCCAGCTGTTGTGTAAAATATTCTTAAAATTATTTATATCAATTTTAATCTAAATGAATATTTAATTTTCGCATAGAAAGAGTCATTAGAAAGCTCTACTCGAGAAAACACGACTAAAATGTATTCTGAAATCTTTAAATTTTTGTTAATTTTCTTTCTTTTATTTATGCAACAATACTTTTAATGTTATATTAACATAATTAACATAATCTTATGTTATTCAAACTTGACACTTGAAGATTGATTAATATAAGTATATTTAGGTGAGTAAGTAGTACATTTTGTAAGTCCTTTTTTAAACCAACTCGACAGGGTCATACACAGTCGAGTATGATCTTCCCAATAAATTCCAGCGGATGATAGGAATGGTATTATCATATATTAATGAAAATCAGGAGAATGAGAACAACATCTTATGAATAAAAGAGCAGCTGCCGCTCAGTTTACTTTCTTTTTGAGCAACTGATTTTGTGAGCTCACTCTTCCACTTTCGCGAAAAAATTCAGAAGTTAATGAAATGAAAAACTAACTTCTTTTATGGCATTTTTTGATTAATTTTGTTTGTTTGTATCGTTACTCAGGTCAAAAACAGTCTTTTTTTCAAACAAAAGTTGGCAACGATGGTCAAGATTCGACTATTTACCAAATTGAGTTTGCATAACAAATTATAAGTTCCTTTTATTTCATTTTATTCCATTCTATTTCATTACGTTACGTTCCATTCCATTCCTTTAATTCCAATACCAATGCCAATACCGATTGCGAGTATTATCAACAAAACAAAATAAATTCACATGATAAATCATCGCTCATACGCCACGTTGCACAAGTTTTTGACTCAGTACTTTTGGGCTTAGTGTTTGCGCTGTGTCTGGGCATATAAATAGATCATATGCCAAAGGCTATCGCTGTTTTATTTGACTGAGTGTGTGTGCGTGTGTTTGCGTGTGTGTGTGTGTGTGTGTGTGTGTGTGTACATAGGGCAGTACTAAACGCACAAAACTCAGGCGATTTGAAAGTGGGAAGAGCAGTAGAGGAAAAAGGACTGTGGACTGTACTGCAGATGTATCTGTATGTGTATTTAGTGACATTTTAGCTAATTGCTTAATCAATAAACTCGTGTATGTGTGCGTGAGTGTGTACTTGTGTGTGTGTACTTTCTCTCTTAAAGTTAAAGGTGATCTGACTGCATAGCTCTCTTCCTTTCCCTTTTTACCTCTTTCACCATCCCACACCCATGGGGTAGTTAAAAACGAGGTCTTAATTTATGCAGATCCTTGTCAAATCTTTTGCAGAGTAACAATTTCCGAGCCTACAGCAGATTGTTGTTGATAGTGTGCTTCTTTCCTCTATTTTTTTTATTGGCAAGTCCATTTCTTGTTGTTTTTCAAAGTTCTTTTTTATTTTGTTTTCTTTTTATGACGCCGGAAGCTTCGGTCAAGCTAAGCCGCTTAAATTTGCTGGCCGCGTCAAATTGCTGCCATCAACGCAGCTTTGCGCCCAGAAATCCGTATCCCAGGAGCAAGTCCTGGACTTAGATGTCAATTCGGGCGCCAAACCTCTGACAGTCTAGTTGACAGCATAAACTCCGCTTCCCGCTTCCCCCTTCCCCATTCCGCTTCCCATTCCCCTTCACCCATGTGATCACACACAAAAACCCAATTAAAAAGTTTGCATTTTTATGCCTCCGTCCAATGGACAACACTCAAAATTGCTACAAAATAACGAGATTTTCACAGGCAGATTGACAGGACAGGGGGAAAGGGCAGGAGAATGGCTGGGGTCAAGCGGGGCGGGGCGGTAGGCTAAGCAAAAAAGAAAATGATGGTGTCGATGTGAAAAGCGTGCGGAAAACTGTTTGTCAAATAATTTTTCAGAGCATTTGCCAAGACATCGCAATAAGGAGCAGCAGGAAAAACGCAAAGGAAGAGCAGGAAAAACAGGGAAATGCTGATAAGACTAGTCAAAGGCCGCAAATGTTGGCCCTGCGAGGCGGGGGGCGTGGCTGGTCGAACAAAAATGTACATAAATACGGTAAAATGCAAGTAAATGGAAATGTGACATTTACGCGTTTTGTGAGCTTAGATCGAGTTAATACCACGGCACGTAGCGACCCTCGAAGTTGGAAATGATGGCAAATTGTAGCAGAGAGGAGTGCGAGGGCGTGGGAAATGAAGAGGGGGAAGGGCAAGGGCAATTAGATAGACTGTGTAACACTGGGAGACTGACTGAGAGTCCAAACAGTCTCAGAGTCAGAATCATTCGTTGGCAGCTGTCGCATCAGCAGCGAAAACATTTTCAAGTTACTTTTCGAATTTTAATTATTTCTTCATCCCTGTTCCTGTCCCTGTCCCTAGCCCTATCCCTGTTCCTGTTCCTGTTCCTAGCCATATCCCAACATACATACACCCCTCTCTTTAATTCTGTCTGTGTGTCTCTGTATTTTATTTTTACATTTTAATTAAAACGCAATTTGCACTTACTTAGAAAATCATTTCGTTTCGCTGCGTATTTATCTTTTGCCTTTTGGTTTTAGCTTTGAGCTTAATTCTTCTTCTTGTTGTATTTGTTGGTTTTCTTTTTCCAATCTGAGCGGTTCTCTAACTTTCTATCTGTCTGTTTGTCTGTCTGTCTCTGCAACTGACCAGTTTGCCAGTTATCAGTGCCAGTTGCCAGATGTCAGCCAGAAACGCTGTTCATCATTACCACAAAAAATTAAAGTCAACTATCAAACGTGCCAAAACTCGGCAATCGAGTGTGCTCGACTTTAAAATGAATATTTTTCATTAATTTCGGACTTTATTAAAGTCGTAGAAATACGACTGCCAGGTGGCGCCAGGTGGTGAAGTAGATTATGGGTTTAAAATCTGTCTTTGCTTCCGCTTCTATATACACTTCCTTCATTATCAATAAAATAACTGGAATGACAACATACATATGTGTGTGTGTATTTATTTTTTGAGTCAACAGTGCAGTATGTAAAATCATTGTTTTCTTAGATAATAAAATGGGAAAAAATGTAAAAAAAATTGTTAAGTTTTTTTTTTTTTGTTTTTTTTTTTTTGTTAAAAAAAAAGGTGTAAACTTTTAATGATGTCACAAGAATTAAACATACTTATAACACTATTGCTAGACGAATTTCAATTCAAGCAGTGTGCTATATATATGAAAAGGAGACAATTGAAATTAGTTTCATGTTTCGGTGGTTCGTAGAGAAATCAACTGGGCTAGTGCAATCGGGCATTAGTCACAAAATAATCAGAAAAGCCAACAAATTTAATCGACACAACTTTGCAGCTATTTCTAAACTCAATGTATAGTACATAGTATTTATGCTCTCTTCCCCCTCTTCAACATCAGCACCAATTCTACCCTCGCCTCTAGGCCTAATTGTTCGTTTGCCAAAAATTATGACAATGGCCAAATGCCCAAATAACCAAATGGCGAATGGCAAATGGCTGTAGCCCAGCTGAATAATTAATATCGAGGCAAGTGGCGGGACAACCTTCAACAATATTCTGGATTGCGATTGGGTTTGGAAAAGGGAAAGGGATCGGAAAAGGGAACGGAAACGGGAAAGGGAAAGGGGATTGTCTGGTTGTTTAACTATTTGGTTGTTTAACTGTCTGGTTGTCTGTTGTTGTCGCACTGAGCATAATAAAATATATTTTATCATTGATCTCTCCTCTCTATAACAGACAGCGAGCAGTGTGCAAACATAAACAGGCTAAGGGCAAACAAGGCCAAAATAACAACGCACAAAATGTCCAAATTATTAGCTGTCTGTGGAGTTGAGGCATCCCCCACGGAGCAGAGGGTCGAACCGAGGGGGGAGTGGAGATAACTGCAAAAGGGCTGATAGAGCGTGGATTTGCTAAAACTAACTAGAGAGAAATTCTGAGGAGATGGGAGAGAGGGAGAGTAGCGGACAAAGTGTGCACTGAGAGAGACAGTTTCTGGAAAGAGTGTCGGATACCCATTGTACAGAACTTATGCTCCTTAGGAAAATTATGTGGACACTGTTAGGAAATAAGAGAATTATTTTTGTAAACAAACACTGTGCAACAGTTGACAACTCTGCAAAAAGGCGTTGCTCAGCACTGAGAACAACCCGCGCTTTCAAATATGCAAAAGTTATAACGAAAGTAGGTTTTATCTTTGAAAAATGTTTCCACTTATGATGAAATAAATTTTTAATGAAGTAATTACACATTTTGACAGACGGAAATTCTTTTGACGCACTCAGAAAATTTTCCAGCACTGTTCTGCTAAAAATTACTCAACACAATGTGGGAGGGAAATTCGGAAGGTAATTCGAAGGAAATGTCAAGGAATTTTAAGGGAAATTCGGTCAAATCTTGCGAATTGAAATTCGCAAAAAACAAGTGAAAACCGGAACAGGCCTGTATATTTCTAAATAATAATTTTTGATTAGTCTGTACCTTGACTTTTTCTCTGGGTATACTTAATCAAATTGTTGTTATTTGTGACGCTTTTGAATGTATCTTGAATAATAGTATATGCCTTTAGATAATAATTGTAATTATAGAGATAGAGATTGGCAGCCAAAGGAATGTGTTAAGATCCTCTTTGAGCTCAGAAATCGATGTCAGAGTAGTTTTTATGTTCACACCTTTCTCGGTTGGCCAAACATCAGAAACCCAGCAACAACAACAAAAACGAGTAACCGCTTGATTTTGGGATCAGTTTTCTGCACCAATGAAGAGTGGAGTGGGGCGAGAGGAGAGATGTGAGTGGAGAGGGTGAGGGTAAGGGGAGAGAGGAGAGTCGCTCGGTGTTGGCCAACAATTTAATTAAAATATGCATGTCTGTCCCCCAAGTGGATTGAGTGGTTGAGGTAGCTGCTTGGTGGGTGGGAGGATTGCTGCTGGTTGCACAACAACAACAACAACAACAATAATAGCAACAAGAAAAACAACAATTGACAGCAGCAACAATAACAAACAACAACAATTGTCGTCGTCAGCAGTTGACAAAAGTGGGCAGCAAAGATGCCAAATTGAAACATTTGCAGTGACAGTTGCCCACAGCTTATAACAAAAACGCCCCCCACCGCCCCTTCACGGACTCTATCCCTACTTGGGCCTCTTTGCCCCCCTTCATTACTCCCCCCTCCGCACTGTACCGCTCTGCACGTCAGAGGCAATGTTGATGTTGACATTGCCATAAAACTTCTTGCCACTTGCTCTACATTCTGAGTTGTATCTCACTACCTCCTCCTACCCTCCCCCCTCCTCGCCCCACTACCCTCCTTACTACTTTTCGCTTCACACGCTTTTCCTCTCCCCTCCGCCTCTCCTCATCTTGCCACCCCTTGGCGCTATCTCTTTGCTGGTTTGTTTTTGCGTTTTTAATTTCGCTTTGTGACAATTTTTTGCAATTGTCAACTGATTCGCCCAACTTTCCCCTCCGTCTCCCCCTCCCCCTCCCCCACCCCACTGCCCACCAAACCCACAATTGTTTTTGTTAGTCTTTTCACCTCCATTTCCCTCTGCCTGTCTTCTTTGCACTTTAGCCCGTTTCCACCATTTTCCGCATTTCTTTTTCGCGCTGCCATTTGATAAGTTTGACAGCGGCTACTCTACATCTTTGTCGGTCGCCTCTCCTCCCTCTTCCTAGTCTCCCTAGTCACCCTAGTCTCTCATTTTCCCTTTCTCTCTCTCTCGCACTTTCTTTCCTTTGCTGTCGTTGTATTTTTTGCGCTTTCCGTGTGCAAATAAGCAGCGTCAGGGTGTCAAACTGAAAATAAATGAGCCAAAACGTGCAGAGTGAAGCTGCGGGTTAAAACAGAAGAAGCACAAGAAACAGAAGAGGAGAGCTGCGAAGAAGAGAAGGAGTGAGAATAAAGAGGCGTACAGATAACAAGGCAGGAGTGGGTGGATATTGTTGCTGAAGTGAAAACAAATTAACTATCTCACGCTGAGTTTTTATGCTGCACTTGTTCTCGCTGTCACTGGGACAAACAAACAAGGACGCAACGTCGTCGACGGCGGTGGTGGTGATTATGGTGGTGGTGGTGGTGGCAGCGGCTATGGCGGCTATGCGAAGGCAAACACAACCAGGCCCAAGCACCAGGGCTGCCAGGCTTCAAGGCAACTCTGTTGTGTAGATTTTTATACTCTTCCTTCGCGTCGAGCTTCTTTCATGTGTCAACACTCTCCATTTCTCTCTCTCTATCTCTCTCTTTCGCCCTCTCCATTTTTTTCTATCGATAAAAGAAGCACTTGCTTCATTTAATTTAGTATATTTTAAACAAATTGTTAAAATTATATGGCAGAGATATGGAAAATAAGTGAAGGAGAACAGACGTGAGAGACTTCACTTCACTTCACTAGAAAAACCAAGTAAAATGGATCAAGAAAACTCGGAGCCTACGTCTTCGTCGTTATATACATGTATGTACATCAAATTGAGTTGTCATTTTTCATGGCATACTTTAGGGCGCTTTCGAATTTCAGGTTAACCCATTTCAGGCTAATGGGTATTTAAATACCCAAAAAAGTGTTGACACTTAAAAAATTCTAGCACGGGGAATGTGAGAGATATCGGGGAAAAATTTATTTCATAGTAAAGAGAAATAACAAATATATAAGTATAAAAATTGAACAGTTTAGTTATCCTCGGTATACCTGTAGTTTTTTACAGGTGAATATCTAGGTTTTTTTTTCATAGAAAATATTGTCGAAAAAAGCTGAAAAATGTATGGAAATCGGAAAAATTAAATTTGAAGATAAAAATTTTTTTTTGTTTCTTTCAAATTCTATGGTCTTCTAGGCACACGTTTCAAAATTTCGTCAAAATCGTACCAGCCGATCTATGGGCAGCCTTTAATGGGTTAATGATCTTAACACTTTTGAAATAAAGTTAACTGTCGTAATTTATTAAATTAAATTGGTTTCAAAGTAATGTGCAAAATGCAAAACTCTACAGCAGTAACAGAAAGAAAATCTAAAGCTTTCCAATTTGTGTAAATTGAAAACAAGTTGGTTTATGTTTAAGATTTTTTAATAAAAATTATTTTCGTTAAATTTATTTGAATTTTGCAATGCGAAATCATTGCCAATTCTGCTGACATTTAAAGTAGAAAATATCCATTTTGAAATGATGCATAAACTATGCCCAAATGGCAACTAATTCAATTCACTATACTTGGGGATTACACCATGGTTCGATCCCCAAGCATACTATAAAATGGTGTGCCTAATGAAGTGTGCAAGTTTTTGGAAAGTTTGTATGCTTTTGCCATTGATACGCATTAAAAGTCTTGTCCATGGACAACTTGGGAGCAGATTTAAAGGTGGAGGTACATAGTAGATTCAAAAGGCACAAGGACGGATGGTGACTTTGAAGTACTCATCTCTGTCTCTGCTGCTGCTGCTGCTTCTGAGCTGAACATGAAATATTGAACAGCTTAGACCGGGCACGGATCCGGTCAGACTGCTGCACACACTCAAAATCTTTAATCCCAAAATAATTGGCAGAACATTTTATGGTCTTGTGTGGGCACAGGACTAAAAACCCAGTCTCCCAACTGGAGTCAGTTCAGTTCATAGTAAAGAGAAATAACAAATATATAAGTATAAAAATTGAACAGTTTAGTTATCCTCGGTATACTTACCAGTAGTTTTTTACAGGTGAATATCTAGGTTTTTTTTTCCATAGAAAATGTTGACAACAAAGATAAAAAATTTTTTTTGTTTCTTTCTATGGTCTTCTAGGCACACGTTTCAAAATTTCGTCAAAATCGTACCAGCCGATCTATAGGCAGCCATTAATGGGTTAAACTAAAAATCATATTTTAGTTACTTATTTTAAACATGATAAATTTTATTTTACCATGCAAATGCCAATAAACGCACATATTAAGCATTATTAAATGTAAGCATATTTATTTTTCTTTTTTATAATCATTGTTGCAGAATTTCTATATTGTATTATAGTATTTTAATAAATATATGTTGAAAGCATTGAAAATTGTCGTAAATATTCTATAAGTTAATTTGCAACATATGTGTCTGTGAACACTATTTTATTGTTGATATTAAGAATATTGAAATGATTGTAGCACAATTAATTTACTAGATTCAAGAAAATATAAATGTTTTTTCTTCCCACTCTCGATCTCTCAGTCCGTAGAATTAGAGTAAAGGCTAACATACAATTTTTCTAATAATACAATAAAACGAAACTAAAATAACATTAGAAAATTAAGAGATGTCTCCCTTTTATTTCAAACACTTCTGCTGACTTCTGCTGATTATAAATTGTATGTAGTGTAGACATACTACAAGTTTGAAAGAGTATTTGACATTCGGCTTTGCCCTTCGTGAGCTCTTTCACTTTCATATTGTTGTCTTTGGCCATTCGCTTCATTCGCTGCTGTTGCCGTTTGCTGTCATTTCCCTTGGCTTTTATTTGTATAACAATTTCGCTTTATGGCGTCAGTGTCTGTGTCTGTGTTTGTGTCTGTGTCTGTGTCTTGGCGTTGGTCAACAACTTTCGTCTTGGCCCTTTTACAGCTGTGTCTTTATTTGCTACAACTTCAACTTCAACTCCAACTACTATTGCACCTGTTGATAAGCTGTAAATGAGAGCGGAACATTGTTGTTGTTGTTGTTTTCGGTATTTTGCATTTTATGCTAATGCTGTCAAATCCACAATCTGACAATCCGACTTCACGGTTTCAATTGCTTGCTACAAGAATATGAAGCATACGCACTGTGCGCCTTCCCATTCACAGCAAGTTGGCAACTCCTCAAATGCTCCGAGTTTTCGCACAGCCAACTGACCCAACTTGGAATACTCAGACTCAGACTCATACTCATACTCATACTCATTGCCATTCCTATTCGAAGTAGACGTTGACTCGCTAAGCCAGTTGGCACCAGTAACCATAACTTAGAAACGCAAACAAGCTGAATTTGCTGACGAGCCAAGTTGTTAGCAGGGGATGATGATGATGGTGAAGAAGACGACAACAAGATGTTAAAGGAAGAGGAGGACGAGAGGACGAGACCGAGGCAAGGACGTTGAGGTCCTGGGTCTCGTTTGGTCTCGACCTCTTCAGCTGTTTTGTTCCTTTTTAGGTGCTGCTCCTTTGGCCTGCACTAGTATGTTAGCTGTTACATTTCAATTGAAAGGATTTACATTTTGTTGTTATGTTTCAGCATTTTTGTTTTACAGTTTCGGTCGTGCCCCAAACAACAACAGCAACAAGATGAACCCAAATATTATAATGCCACGCACGAATCCAACACCGACAAAGAGACCGAAAGACACGTCATAATTGTGCGGTTTGGTAGCATACTCGTAACGGGGCACCCATGAGTGTTTCGAGTGTGTTCTTCATATCTTTTCTTTTCTCTTCTTTTATTTCATTGTCATTTTTTTTAAAGTGAATAGATGTGAGTGTCAGGGGTGTGACAACTGAATGCCAACTCGCTGCAGTGATTGTAAATGTCACAGTGCGAATAACACGACCAAGGCATTCACTCATATAATATACTGGCATATAATTTGTGATAGTATTCATAAGTGCATGCGATTCACATTCACATATGATGATGAATGGTCAAATCAATAAAATATATAACCCACAAATACATTTTCATATGTGCATAATCTTGAATGATCAAAAAGTACATTACATAACATAAATAACAACACCCATTCTATAAATGAATACTCTGTTAATGAGTGAAGGCACTCACATGAGTTTAACTCAATTTTATTCATTTCAGATAGACTTTTATACATATATATTAATCATGTGCACAGTGATGTATCCGTGAATACATTCATGCTGTATTCGTGAATACGCTCACAAATGCTTGTATGCTCAGGACAATTACTCAAGAATACTCATTCAATAGAAAAGTGTTGGTACTTAAATCAATTGCAAGTGTGTGTTTAAATAGATTCATGCATGTATTCAAACTGCATTCACTTCTACCAGTATGTGCAATTAGTTTTGCAGCTTTAATACATATTTACTCATTCGCATACATACATACATACGTACTCGTATATCGGCATGAGCTTAACAACAAACACTCCGCACTTCGGCACCATTCGGTGTTCACACACTCATCCAGTCATCCAGTCATCCACTTACATACTCACACACTCATATTCGCCACATTCACTTGGGTATTCAAACGACCGCGTGCTTAACGACCTTTTAATTGTCTTGTGTCTTGTGTGTTGTGTGGTGTGTGTTGTGTGGTGTGTGTTGTGTGTACCTGCTTGCATTCAGTTAACTGCTGGCGTCACCTGGCGGCCAAAAAATGTATACAAAATTGTCGAATATTCATTGCAACTTGCAACTTGCAACTTGGGGACGCATTCTCGTCGTCTCGTCATCAGGGAGTATGGGTTGACTCTTCTCGTTAGCCAGAGACGAGTATAAACTCATTTTAAATACTTTTGCCAACAATTTGTCATAATTTGGCTCATTTCGTCGGCAACACACGACGAGGCAGCTTTTGTCATTGCAACAGATTTTTGCGGGGGCAGCCGTGGCGCATTGTGGCAAAAGTTTTGCGCGCGCCACAACAGAAGGAGGAAGTTGCAACAGTTGTTGCTGTAAGTATTTGTATTGCATTGCATTGTGTGTTAAGTTCTTAAGCGTTGCCAAAAACTTGAGTTGAGGCAAGCGAAATGCTTCAAAAGTGTCGCCTATTCCCCGCCCCATTCCCCCTACTCCACTTGGGGGCAGGGTAGAGTGGGAAGAGGAAGTGGTGTAGGGAAAGGGGTTGGCACTTTATTACGTGCACAAACACGTCACAACTTTCTTGGGGGCTGTTTGGATCATATTCTAAAGCAAAGCAACAAATGAGCTTCCCTTAAATGAGGGTGAATTTGGGGAAATCGAAAAGTAGGGAAATGTCTGTAGGGGTTGGGGTTGGGGTTGGGGTTGTATTGAACCCTTGGACCCGTTGAGACTTCCCTGTTGCAGACAATTGCATAAGTGTTGAGATGCCGTTGGCTTGAACAAAGGCAAAAGAAAGAACAGAACAAAGGCAAATGAGAGAATCAGGTGGCACGTGATTAGGAAGGGGGGGGTGAGGATGTTGCAGTACGTGCAACATACAATGGCTGCCAGACAAGCCTCACGACACATGTCTCTCAAAAATTACATTTAAGTTGCTAAAATTACAATACAAAATTGAAATATCTTATTTCAACATGCAGTTGAAGCAATTTTTCATGCGTATTAAACTGAACGAAGACTTGGCAAGCAGAGAGAATGGCAGACGGGGGGGAGGGGCAGGGAGGCGAAGAAGAGACGAAGGTGCAGCCAGGGAGTTGCAATTACAGGGAAATAGAGGCAGACAGACCCAGAGACAGACAGACACAAAGAAAGAGAGAGGAACAGGAGACAGCGAAGCCACAAAAGGAATATGTGTGGAGAAAGGGGAAAGGAAAGGAGCGTGTGTGTGTGTGTGTGGCAAGTTAAAGGGGTAAGTGTGCGTGTGTGTGTGTGGCGGGTGGCAAGTCAGAGAGCCGGAGAGACAAGCAGCTAACGAGCCACATGCCGACAACGGAGCAGACAAAACTTTACAAAATTTATCATCGAGTTCTTCGAGTGTGAGAACGCGTGTATGTGTGTGTGTATGAGTGTGTGTATGAGTGTGTGTGTGTGCGTGTGTGAGTGTGTGTACTTTTGCATTTATGAAAATGTAATAATAACAAAAGACGCAATGCAGACGTGGCAGCAGCAAACTGAGAACAAACACAAGGAAGGAGACACCAAGCCCAAGAATTGTCTATGAATATGGCCAACTAGACGTAGACGAAACCGGGACGAAGGGCGGGAAGGGGCAGAGAAGGGGCAGAAGGCGGTGTGCAACATAAGTATTTGTTGATAGGCAAACATATGGCTAACAGAATGCAGAATATACTACAGACTTGCAGCTGTAAACTGTTGCTGTTCCATTCTCTCTCTCTCTCTCTCTCTCTCACACACCCTCTACTCTCTTTCAGTATCTTCTTGTGTGTGCAGCCCTAGAGCAATATTGTCAATTTACAAGTTAAAAAATTTTGTCAAAACAAATTATCATCAAATGCTCAACACAAATAGAACTAAAAGGCAGGCAAACAAAACAAAATAAAACAAAACAAAACAAAACAAAACGGCACATAAGCATCTCACAGATACAGAGACACGTATGGTAAGAGGTACAGATACAGATACAATTGACAGACGCCAATGAAGTGCCAAACATAAATGAGCGAACGCGAATTGTTTCAGCCAACTTAATAGGATGACGGTTTATGGCTAGAATGGGGGGAGAAATGTGGGAAATACCAAGATGCATGGGGCAAGCGAATGGGAAAGGGAAAGGAAATTGGAAGGGGATCTATTGTCATGGCCACTTTGTGCTTGGAACAATAAAAAAGCCAACGACAACAAAGTTGTGGCAACAACAAAGCAAAATCCCGAATAATAATAGATGCTGATAACTGTCAACTGATACTTGAGCGACTTATAAATGTATCGTGCGCCACTAGTCGCTATTTTACAACAATTGATTAGCTTTTTAATAAATATACAATATATATTGTGACGGGATTGTGTTTTTAACAATATCTTTAAATGTGAACATCGTTCTGTTTATCCTAATATCTCTTTCTACTCTTACCAAGAATTACAAATTATCAGTGTGAATAAGGAAGTTCCAGGTAAACAAGTGCATTTTATTGAATAGGATATTTTATAATTTATTCTTAGTAAGACTTTATTTTCAAATTTTGCTGTGTATCAAGGGCCAAACTATTTTATTATACTTTTATATTATTTTATTAAACGTCGACTAAAAGTATTTTATTTATTTATTTATAATTATTAGATACAATATAAAATATTATTCGACTAAAAGTAATTGACACGATATTATCAAATATTCAAAATAATATACAAGCTACAATACATAACTTAACAACTAAAATTTTATATCAGATTAAATATTGAAAACAAACTAAAATGATTCAAAATTCAATCAGATCAATAGCTGTTAATAATACTACAAGTTCTGAAAGAAGTACTAGTATTAGTATTAGATTCAGTATAGACGTTGGTCAAATATCAGAAAGTATTGTAATAACTGTTGATAATAAAATAATAAGAGATCTAAATTTCTTACAATTCCGATACTTATCAATGCATATATTAATTCAAATAGTAAATTATTACTAATCAATATAATTATTTATATGTATATACATGTGCATTGTACTACATTGCAATGTCATTAAAAACATACTGAAAGGATCTTGATACTAAAATTATCTTTAATTTTGTTGACAATTTTTTATTTTATATTTTAGATATGTCTATATTATTGTTTATGTATAATTATCAGGCTTAACTACGTTGAAAATGTAGAATTAATAGAATAAAAATAGAAAGTAGGTTCAACAAATAAATGATAAGATCTAAGCTATATCTAAGATAGCCTCGATATAACTAAACTTAATGCTTAAAAAAGAGAAAAAAAAAACAATTAAATTGTTTTTAAATTAAAAAACCACAACAAAATATCAAAACAATCCATAATTCTACGAGTATTTTCTGCACACGGTCGGCGAGCGAGCAAGTTGTCAATCCAGTCGCCATTGGGGAATCACCTGCCTCCACCTGACTGTGCTTCCCCTCCCCTCTTCTGGCCAGTCAGCGCATCTCTCTGCCACCGCTTCCGCCGCTAAGGCGAATAAAACTTCAATTAGCAGCGCAAATCAAAGTCTGAGCCGCTCTAATGCCGCCAGACAACGGCGGACAGCAAAAGCCTGAAACTGAAACAGAATCAGAATCAGAAACCAAAAACAAAAAACCAAAAACCGAAGCAGCAGTTCAAGTGGCCCCCAAATTCTCAACTTCACTTCCCCCTCTCTCTTAAATATGCCATGATTAAAAAAATATATATATTTATATGTATAAAAACAAAGTTGGAAAAATGTTAAAGCTGCGTGTCCAGTGACGTTGCGGGCATTAAATTGATAGAGAAGCAGAAGCGATGGCAACATAAACAACAAAATTGTTGCTGCTAGCTAATGGTTGATTGGTGTTGTTGTTGGAGATGGGGATGGGGATGGTGATGGTGATGGGAGATGGAAGTGGGGATGGTGGTGGTGGTGGTGCGATTGGGCGATGCGGTGACTCCATGCTGCGATTTTTTGCCTTTGATAGAAAAACAATTTTTCTACTCCATTTCACGCGTTCAAGGCAACAACCAAATGGGCGCATGCCAGGCGTGGCAGGGCTTAGCATAAAATAAGCAGAGGGAAGAGGCGGCAAGCTAGTGAGGCAGGTGGAAAGAGGGGAAGAAGGGAGGGTGGCTGGGAGGGAGGGAGGGAGGGAGGGTGGTAGCAGTCTCGAAGCGCTCGACAGCGTAAAGATGCCGCCAGACCGATAAACGTTAGAAATGAAATAACAATAAAAAACAATTTTTTATATATCGAACAGAATTTAAACTCTCCTATCTCTCTCTCTCTCTCTGTCACTTCTCTATTATTCTCTCTATGACCATCTCGCTCTCTCGCACTTCAGTTGGCGAAAGTTTAGCGTTGTGTGTGACCCAATTTATTGTTGTTGTTACCGTTCAGTGACTTTTCTTGCAATTTAGTTTTCTAGTTTTGATTTGTAAATTGTGCAAATAAATCGAGACTATTATAGTAGCCATTTCTGACAGCATTCTCCTGACAAATATAAAGCTACAAAAATTCAACAGTTCTTTTAGATAATTATTGGATTTTGTATTTATACTTGGAGTCGCTAACAGAGCAGCTTCTCTCAGTAGTCGTCGTATACAGTGTTGGGCATTGTTCGAGAATGCATACAAGTTCCGAGAATGCTAAACACTTTTGTCAACACTCTTAAGCCCAATACAAGTTTTCGGCGTTTTATGGCAATTTAATGACTAACTCGAATAATGAATATGCGATCCTATCAGTTGCTTAAAGCTCACACACACTTAACAAACTTTAACTCTACTACATACAGTTTCAGGTGACCTACAGTGAGTACATTGACGTCTAACCGAGAGGGGGATTTCAAAGACCCTGAATATCCGATTACCTGGTTGGCAAACTAAGGTCAAGCTTTTGGATAAATATATTTTTTGAAGACTTCTTCACTTTGCAAATAATAGACGCAGTTCATAAGGAACACACTGAAAAAAAAATCTTTCTAATATGAAGAATATTCATCTCAAATATTTTGTTTTTGAACAAAGAATTTTTTAAGACCAAATTACTAAAGCTAAGAATATTAATCTTGAAAATCGTTTGTTCTCAAATTTAAATATTTTGTTCTTGAAGTAAGAATATTTCAAGACCAAATTACTTAAACTAAGAAATCTTAAGTTCTTAATATAAGAATAAAAATCTTAGATCTTAGATCTTTTTCTCTCAACTTTACAGCTATTTTGTCACTTTTTGAGACCTAGAATTTACAACTGGTTCTGACGTCCCAAAGATGATAAATATAAAATATTTATTATAAAAATTATTATTATTGAAAAACCACACAGAACCGATATACAATTTTATTTGATTGTACTATATACTCCTATCTTATAAAAAATTCTCTTTGAAAGGTAAGAAGTCTAGTTATGAAAGCATCTGCATCAGTGATGTCATTTTTTTCTGAGCATAAAAAGCTGGATCAACGAAAAAAAATAGCTAAAAAAGCGGAATCCCAGGGAAAAAAGTCAAGAAAAAAGCTGCTTTTTATAAAATAATGTGTTGTTTGTTTTTCATTAATAAAGACTTATTTTCATATATAACAAAAACAGAAATTCACTTAAAATATTCAAATTTTAACATTAATCGAAAATTAGAGTTTGCATAATATATTTCCAATATTTTGTTCATCATCGTCTGGATAAAAGTCTCGCTGTACTATTTTGGTTAGGCATCTGGGGGGTAATTGGTAATTAAAACAGCACTTATTCTGTCGACGCATTGTGCATTTTGTGCGGTGGAGTTTGATTCTCGACGCAGTATTGCTGTCATCACACTTTTTTTTGACAAAGATCACTTAAATGATTGACAGGGGCGATTGCACTATGCTGAGCAAGAAAAAGGCAAAGCGCCGCCTCCTGCTCAATTGTTTTAGTGGGCAATTGAACAAAATTTTATTTTATTTTTTTGCACAAAGCCCTCCATTGAGCTGGTATGCTTTTTTGTAGCACTATGTGCGAGCAAATCACTTAATTTTGCAGTTATGCTGCATTTACAGTAGCTGCAAAACACCCGTGTTAAATCTGTGAGATCCTTCCTCTGCCGCCGGACATCTCGAACTTTTTGCTTGTACACTTCTTTTGACATTGTCAATTAATTTTGTTCTGTTTCGCAAACGGATTTCACAATGTAAGCGATGGAAGACGAGCCAAAAGGGAAACTATTCAATAAAACTTTGCCGATAGAAATAGATTTTTAACATTTCAACCGTCAAACTCAATTAAAACCGTTCTCAAAATTGATTAAAAGCACAAATTAAAAAAAGCTGTTTAAATTTGCTAAAAAATCTAGAATTCCCGCTGCCCGCTGTTTTCAAATTTTTCCCGCAAACATACTTCAAAAACATCCAAATCTGACGGGAAAAAAGCGGAAATGACATCACTGATCTGCATGCCTCAAGACTTCTGATATCTTGTTTTGTGAAGAACAATGTTCAATTTACTATTTCGGCACTGCGCAAAAAAGGTATTTTTATTGGGTATGAAAAGTCTGGACCTTGCTTTTTTAAAAAATTATTAATCTAATTGTAAATTTTGGATTGCGATTTAAATCGAAATATAAGAATCGTCAAAACACATTTCCATATATGTATTAAGTTTAATGACAAGATTTCTAAGTGCTTGCTTTTAAATAAATCATGGCTTAAATGTTTGCTTTTAACATGCTTATAGCACTATTTTTCAATTATTTTTCATTTTTAGATTCTTAAAAAATATACAATTATGATAATGACAAGTATGGAACTGTTAATCCAAATTATAGAAAAGGCTCAAAATCGAATTGTTGAAATCCTTCAAAAAAAAAAAAAAAAAAAAATGAATCCAGTCTTCTAAAATGTAGTCAAAGTATAGAGATATAGTTCTTGAAAATCATTGCCGCGAAAATCGAGCTGTCGAAGTGAATACTAAAAATATATATTCTTTCAGTAAATCAATCTATTGAGAATAATAAAACCATTAAAAATCTATTTTACATGGGTTTATTTTTATCTAGCTTAAGACCTATTTAGATTCAATTTTGAAGCGGGATCAGAGAATTGAGTGATTTAAATGTATTCCAATTCTCTGAATTGTTTATCAGCCTCTGGCAGCTCAATATCTGTTTCTGGTTTCAAATCAAATAAAAAAAATCCCCATTGAAAGCTGGGCCCAACAAAGACGTTATATGATCATCAAAAAATTGATAATGTCTCCGATTTGTTGTTTGTGTTTTTTATGAACTCATCAGTAAGCAAACGAAGCTTTATGTTTGTTGTTTCTCTGACGGTGCTAGAAAACAAGTTAAACGAGAATTCGCGGCAGAGGAACACAGACAGAGTCTGGCCCAAAAATATACTAAATCATTTAAGAAACCTGTACGAAATTCAATTTCTTCTCCAAAAAAAAAATATATATATACAGTCGAACTTCCCTAACTCGAATCACCAATATCCAGGAAAAAAGTTCAAGTTATGGAAACTTCGACTTATAGAAGTCGCTTTGTTAAGTTAAGTGTTCGCCATTGCCACTCAATTTAGTTCGAGTTAGAGGAAATTCGAGTTACTGACGTTCGAGTTATGGAAGTTCAACTGTATGTATAAAGAATAGAATAATAATACTTAATAATCAGAAGCTTGGCGCCGAGGCAAATGTTGGCAAAGCGCCTACACCGACGCCGACGCAGGCGTCGCAGTCGCAGTCGCAGCCGGGAGCTAATCAATAAAGCGCGTTAATTATTGTTTGGTTTAAAGCTTGATTACAACACCAGCGAGGAGCTTAGAACGCCAGTGAACGCTTAACGTAAAACATACGCGCGTGTAGTCAAAAAAAAGCAATAACAAAATATAAAAAAAAAACACGGCGAACAAAACAGGCCAAAGTCTTTGAAAGCTGCGGACAATAAAAGTCGCCAGCGGCCAAAAACGCGCTCATTGCGTGCGCTGTTTTCGCAACGGTAAATTACCGCCGAACACAGTGGAACTGAGGACACAGCAGGATATATATTCATATATATATTTGTGTAGACACATACAAACATATACAGGAACGAATATCAGATACAGATACAGATACAGATACATCGGCAGGATGAGGATGCGACACGCATTTGCTGGATTAATTGTGTGCTGGCTGGCAGTTTGTCAACCACAAGGTAAATATTTTTCTGCCAATGACAACAGTAACAACAACAACAACAACAACATGAAGAACAACAATGCAAACACTGGCTAGATAGGATAATGAGACCAAAACACACGCACACACACACACACACCTACTCTCTTTTGGGGGCTTTGATATTTCAGCAATAATTGCAAAATTATCGCTGGATTTGACGCCTACGTGCAACGCATTTTGACAGAACGCCAGAAATGAGAATTACATTGCCAACAACAACTTCAAAAAGAGCAGCCTAGCAAGGTAGAGGATAATGACAATGCCTGGCAACCCTAACACACACACACATACAAGGCTCTCGAATTGAATAGTTGCTCAAAGAGTCAAGTGATATTGAACGCACATCACTGAAATCAGGTTTAGGTTAGGATTTAAGGGGGAAATTAACGAAGTATGCTCTAATAGCACCGAAATGGGCTTGGAGGAGATATTCAGTAATTGAAAAATAATATATTTCAATGGTAAAGCCTGCCTATGCCTAAACTGATTGGAAATTATTTGTTCATCTTCTATGTACATTTCTCGATGCTTTTTCCTTTTTATTGTCATTTCTTCTTAAACTGTCTCTTATTAACGGCTGTTTTACCTGTTGTTAAAAATTTCGTCTGACGAACGTCTATTAACAATTTAATATCTGAGTAATGTTATTTAGTCATTCTTTTCGGAATGCAAGTTCCCAAATCTGGTTTGTGTTTGTTGTAATTTACACAATATAAGGAATTTTACAAGTTGAGCTCATCTAATGATTTGATGATGTTATCTTTGACGTTTCAAAGAACTGAGCAAGCTGTGAAAAACAATTTCCTGGACATAAAAATATTTTTTTTTTTTTTTTTTGTGGAAGCTTAAAAGTGTTAAGAACCTTTGAAAGATTTCAGATTTCAGCGTCAAATTTTACTTTTCATTTTCTGAAATAAAAAAGTTCTGAAAATTTGATTAAAGATTTTTTTTTAATAGATCAGTAAATTATCGAGTTGAGCTTCGAAAATTTTAAATATCTTTTTTTTTTTTCTTCAGGTAAAATAAACATATAATTTTCGAAAGGAAGCAAATTTAGATAGTATTTTGCATTTATCTCTCAAAAGCAGATAAAAGTTCTCAAATACGTTGGGTGGATATGCCACAGTTTCTAAAATAATGAAATAAAGAAAAGAACTTTCTTGGCCAACTTTAACAGAACGCCGAAGAACAAAAAGCGAAAAAATGTAAAAATAATAATAATAATGGTAGGAAACCTAGCGCATATTTAATGATACTCAAATTAGAAATCGTCTAAAAAAGAAATAAAGACGCAAAAACAAATAAGGAAATGAAGCGAGTGATGCGAGTGGAACAAGTTTGAAAAGTTGAGCTGTGAGGGGGATTTCAAATGCATGAAGCTCGCTGATATGTTTACCTTTAATATCACGCAACAAACAACAAAGTTTCGCCAGGTGGGCGAGAACTTTTTCATTTAACATTTTGGTCGCATTTCCATTTCAATTTCCATCTCCCTCGTACTCGTACTCGCATTCGCACTCGCACTCGCACTCCCACACTCACTCTTATTTTATCTCTTTGTCTAGCTGATGCACAGTTCGCGCCATTTGGCGGTCAGGTGTACGGAGGCCAGCCTGGATTCTTCGGGGGAGGTGGAGCTGGACGTGGAGGACGCCAAGGGTCCGTCTCGAGGGCGAACACGAACGCCTATGAGCGCCAGGTGGACTTTGGCAACAATGTTGAGTATACGCAGGGTCTGTCCAACTCGCGGGCCGTGACGCGCCAGAACGGACAGCGCGTTGTGTCCGACAGCCAGGCACGCACTCGGGATGTGGATCTCGGGGGTCTGCAGATCGGAAACACGCTGACGCGCACGCGCACCAATGCGAATGGCGCCGTTTCCGGCGGCCTTGCGAACCAGTTCCGCGTGGGCAACCTCGGCCTGGGCGCCTCCCTCTCGCCCGACAATCTGCGCCAGGGATTCGGCCTGCAACGCGGCGCCGACGGCAACGCGCGCCTTGGCCTGGGACTGCTCAGTCTCGACGTGGACAACAACGTGCAGCGCAGCAACAGCCTCGGCCAGGCGGAGGTCAATGCCCAGGGCAGGGGAGCACGCGTTGGCTCCAACAGCAACTCGAATACAAACACCCAACAATTTGGGGGAGTCAATGTCCGCGAGACGGTGAGCAGCTCCAACGCCTATGGACGCACCCGCAACGGACAGACATCGGCCAATGCCGGCGGCTTCGGCGGCAACGCGCTCACCCAGGGCGCCACCTACGGCGGCTTCCCCCGCCAGCGTCGTGCCCCGCAGCAACGTGTCTACCAGCAGCAGCAGCAGCAGCAGCCACTTGCCTTCGCCAATCGCCGCCAGCTGCGTCGTCCCAAGCGTCGTGCTCAATACGTGCCGTTTGGTTACCCGCAACAGAACTACAACAACTTCGGCGGTTTCGGCGGCTTCGGCGGTTTCGGTGGTTTCGACGGTTTCGGCGGTGGCAACTTCCAGAACACGGAGCGACCACGCCGTCAGTTCGGGCGTCCCAGCAACAACTTTAACTTTGGATTCCCGCAGCAACAGCAAGGTGGCAAGAATCGTGGCCAAGTGCAGTCGTCTGGCAACGCCGGCGCACAGGGCGGATTCGGTTTCAACCAGCAGGCGGGCAGCAACAACTTCGCCAACCAGAACGCGGACGGATCCCAGAGCGGGGGCAGCAGCAGCATCGGCTCCAATCTGGCCGGCGACGGCAGCAGCGGACAGGTGAGCTCCGCTAACACGAACCAACAGAGCGGACTGGGCTCGCAGTCGAATGGCGCCCAGTCGCAGGCGCTGAACTTCGATGCCGCCGGTCAGCAGGCGTCCAGCTCGAATGCGAATACGCAGCATACGCAGGTTGGCGACAGGGAGACAATTGGCTCGAACAGCGGCTCAACGGCCACCAATAACAATGCCGGCGGCAGTTCGTCGAACATCGCCAACACGGACACCCAGGTGGTCAGGGATGGCAACCAGCAGACGGTCACCTCCGGCGCCAACAGCCAGTCCATCTTCCAGGGCAATCAGGGCCAAGGCAACGCGGCGGCCAACACTGCGGCCAACATCAGCTCGCAGCTCGGCCCGAACGGCTTCGTCTCCAACTCGGCCTCCAGCAGCGCCACCGCAACCGCCACGAACGGTCAGTCGGCCAACGCCAATGCGAACGCCAGCGCCGGCGGACGCGGAGGCAATGCAGCCGGATCTGGGGCCAATGCAGCGGCCAGCGGTGGAAACAATCGCAATCGCGGCGGCGCCAACTCCAATTCCAATGTCTTTGGCGGCTTTGGCTTTGGCCGTTAGTTGAACACATTTTACTTTAACTGGTTTTTTTATTTGATGGTCACTCCAATTTTACCTTAATTATTATTATTTTTTTTTTTGGACAACGAATCACTTTAAGCACTTGAATAAAATGTATTTGTTAATTTTATATGTGATTTGCACCAATTCTCTGTTCACTCATGTCGAGTATCACACTTTCGCACAGTTTGTGGTTTATTTTGGGTATTCACAATTTTGTAAATATATTATTTATTTCCTTTGACTGGTATTCATTTTTAGTGCACAGAAAGAAAAATCATTCTAAATTTTCGTGATTTCCATGTTTTTCAAACTCACGAACCAGGGAATTCAACCGAAACAAACATCGCTTTCGGTTCCAGTTTTGATATATTCCGAAACAACTGTTTTGGTTAAAGGTTCTATTCCGGTTATACTTTCTGTTCTGTGTAAATCAGGCTAAAAAATGTTTATTTATTGAAATGTTTTTTTTTTTTAAATTTTTTAGTTTTTTTTTTAACTTTTTTTTAATTTTTTTAAGTTTTATTTTTATTTATTTTTTTAACATTTTTTATTTAATTTTTTTTTAATTTTTTTAATGACGGGGGGAATCGAATTCAGTTTTTTTTTCAAACTGAAAGTGACAGGTCGGCGACTCTAACCATTGAGAGGACATTTTAAGAATTTTTTAGCTTGAATCAAGTAATTTTGGCTTATTTTCCCATTTTAATCGTGAAACCGGCTTAATTATACTGCTTAATCCTGAATACATACTTAAAAAATCCATACATAAATTAAGTATTTTAAACTTGATTTAAGAATGTATTTTTTTCTGTGCATGTACGATTTTTTATATGATCAAAAAGCGATACATATGTACACACATAAGTATGTATGTATGTATTTTGACGAGATAAACCTAACTTTAATATTCATTATTTTTTTTATTTAAAGCCACTAAAATTTTATGAAGAAATGTACCGAAACCGTACCGGTGCAAACTTTTCGGATTTCTATACTTTATAAAAAATGTATTTCTGTTTCGGATGCGGTATTACATTTGAAAGCGTTAAAGCTACGGGTTTAAACCTTGCCAAGAACTCATAAAATGTGTTTAAAGTTCTTAAAAGTGAAACGCAATTAAAACATGTATTTTTTACCGTGGTAAACGGTATTAGAATTCAGTCACATGAATTATATAAGTATATTCGGGCGATGAGCCGTTTCGACATAATCAGGTCCGTCTATCCGTCCGTCCGTCAAGTCTCTCAGATCAGATCGTCTTGGTACAGATCAGATCATAGCATCATATAGATGCCATAGCTGCCAAATGATCTGAAACCAAGTGGGATTGTCTTCATTACAGAATCCCTGATCTTTGCAGTTTAGTTTACATAATCAGTTCCAGTTAAATGAAGGTATTTTTAACTAACAAGTAAAGAAGTGAAGTGATCTCTAATGAAACCATGAGAAAGCTAATCTTTATGTTTAATATAGTAGCTAAAGAACTTTTTCTTAGTAAGTACCACAAAAGAGACGGAACTCGTTGGTTCATATGAACGTTAGCTTTTCATATCAATTTACTATTTACATATATATCTTCTTATAAATTGAAGGAAAAACAACTTATTTTTTTTTTTTTTTTTTTTTTTTTTTTTTTTATAAAAAATTTGTATGTTTTATTTAAACTGGTTTTCTGCTACCATTAGTGGCAACTTAATGAAACAACTTATTAGGTTAACAAACAATAATTTAAATACCACAAACACCTAAACCCTCTTAACTTATCTTATATATTTAAAGCAATGTTAAGAATTCAACTTTTTGCACATACAAATGGTTCTCCAGCTAGTTCAGCCCTGGCAGCAATTAAAAGTTCCACAAAATGATTGCACACTTTTAGGCAGCAACATTTTGATCGATTTATTTTTCTCTCCATCCCTATCTCTATCTCCATCTCGCTCTCTCAGTGCGCTATCGCGCTCAGCAGAAAGTGCAACAGCAGCTTTGGCGTCCGCGATCCTTGAATCTCAGCTCCGATGCTGATCAGCTGGAGAATCTTTACATGAATCGATCGTCACGCCTGGAGGATCTACAGCCCCGGGTCAACACCTCGATCGACGCCTTTGGAGACATCGATGCGGGTCAGCGTCAGGGCAGAACGATCAGCGTGATAACCGATTTTTTTAACAGCCTCTTCGGCTCCTGCGTCTCGCCCTGCACCTTGGAGGCCTATCAACAGAATCGTTGCTGCGAGACTTATGTGATTGGACCTCCCCAGACTTGCTGTGCCGTGGGACCGGTTTTGCCTCCTCCTCCTCGACCGCCACTTCCTCCACCACTTCCACCACCACTTCCGCCACCGCCACCACCACCCCCACGACCTCCAAGACCACCTCTACCACCACCACCCACTCCACCGCGCTTTCCTCAGCCATATCCGTTGCCAGGTCCACTGTTGCCCAACAGACAAACGCCCATTATGATGATGGCCGTGCCCATTGACTGCTGCACGGTCTGCACCTTCACCTACTATGGACCGCCTCCCTGTGGCCGGTTCAATACCAACGAAAACAAACGGGTCACTGTCTACATTCCTCCTCCCTACTACGGTTAACTCCCCTCCTCATCCCTCCCCACCGCTCCTCTACTCTACTCGTTGGAGCGTTAGCTATTAATCTCCTAGCACCCTATATATTATAAGTTTCTCCCTCTCTGTTTATCTATCTGCAGACATTTTCTTAAGAATTTTCTGAATTTTGAAATTACAGCTCATTGGAATTTTTCCAATCTATAATAATTATTTATTAATATTTTTTTTTTTAATTCACCATAAATATCGACAATAACAACAATTAAATATATAATAATTAAATTTAAGTAAAAGTGGATATCTGAAAATTATAACAAATATTTTTTAAGCGATGATTGAAAATTAAATCCTTACAATTTTTTTTTTTTCATTATTAGGGTTGTGTTTTAATACCAAAAAATTATGTTTAATTAGATGAATGTAAGACTTTTTTTTGGCTATACTATGTTTATGATCGCTCAATCTCATTTTTCTTTTTAGATTTACCACAGAATATTGACAACGATTACATTCAAATTTTTATTTTTTTCTAAAACAAATTTCGTCCCCAATTCCATTCTGATTATAAATTTGGAAGCCACTCTAAGCTATTAAATCTAGATTCTACTTTAACCAGAAATATAAAGGTATCAGATATAACCTGATTGAATTTGTATTTAACAAGTTTGGACCTGTCAATTTTAGCTTATTTGTAATCTTATGATTAACTTAGAATTCAATGTTCTTCTGCATTTTTGTTTGCCGCCCAAAAGTATGCACTGGCAAAATGAAATTTTTTCGGAATCTGCAAATATTGGTAAGAGGAATCGCGGATCGTTGTGGCAGCCGGTTGGTTTATAGCTAACTTTTGTTGTTGCCCATTTTGGCAATATTCTCTCCTTTGTTGTGCTTTTTATAAGGGGAAAATGCGACCAGTTGCCTTTGTGTGTCTGTGTGTGTGTGTGTGTGTGTGTGTGCTAGTGTGTGAGTATGTTGTATGTGTGCTGTCCGCCTTGTGTGCACGTAAGGACAGTGGAAATTTATAACAAAACGGGGAACAAACACAGGTCTCTGGCAGAGTCGCACGACACGACACAACACGACAGGGCTGTAAAGAAGCGAGAGGAGTCGAGAGGAGGGGAGAGGCGAGGGGAAGAGGAGTAGGGGCACAGGATACGTCACGTCAGTGGCACAACAAAGCTGATAACTGCAGGCACTGCGCCAACGTCGTCAGATTGTGATAAGTGCGCTGAAATACAAGACAGGAGAATGCGGAGGAGAAAGTGGAGATGGAGAAGGAGGAGGTGGAGGTGGAGGTGGAGGTGAAGCAAGTCCCCAGCGAGACGGAAGCAGAGCCCAACACATCGCGCGCCTTTGTCATTTCTCATAATGTTAATTTATATTCAGTTCAGTCTAAGCAAATAGCACAAAAAAAAAACCGCATGCCGTGCACAGTGACAGCCGGGTATGCAAGGACACAGGAAAGACAGAGAGAGAGACAGAGAGAGAGAGAGAGAGAGGAAGAGTGAGAGAGACCTGTGTGGGGAGTCCACATCTCTCTTGCTTAGTAGTAGAATTGCTGCTGACGACGACGTGCTGGCGTGGCAGCCACAAAGCGACGTTCGCCGAACACCTCCTGTCCGGGTGCAGCGCCATCTGTGGCCGAGTAGAGCAGCAGGGGAATCTCCTCGACGCTCGTCTGCTGCAACTGCGCCGAGTTGCGGACACCGGAGCGGACCAGCTCGTTGGCGGACAGGCGACGCGTTGTGGCGCCACCAGCAGCAGCAGCATCGGTGGCAACGGCTCCCTCCAACAGCTGGCTGTCGTCGTTCTCGTTCTGCTGCAGCGGCTCATCCTCCGGCACCTGGGTCACCTGGGGCACCACAATGGCATTGCCGACGGAGACGGCGGCATCATCACCGTCATTGCCAGTGTCACCCGAGATGGAACCCGCCTGCAGCAATGCCTCGATGTTCTCCACATTCGAGAGGCCGTTGATCTGCAGCTGATCGTGCAGTTCACTGGGAATGGCGATGGCCTGGACATCCTTGTGTCCGGAGATGCCGTTGGGCGTTGGAATGAACTGCACATTCTCTGGGATCTGATCCGTGGGATACACTGGCACCAGCTCGGCCTCATTGTCGTTCTTCGACTTCAGCAGGATCAGCGAAATGGGCACGATCTTCTTGAACTTGAGCAGCACCAGCTTCTTGATCGCCACAGCGCCCGGAAAGACGCGAGTTTGCGCTCCATGTGGTTTGCCAGCGGAAACTAGAGCACGTTGATGGTGCTGCTGGTTATAGCGATGACTCCTGGACCGATGACCAGGCACATGACGAGCTATGGGAACAGCCAGAAATTAACACAAAGACCACCCAGAAAATCAAAATATAATGAAAAAACGTACCATCAATGAGAACAACCAAGGCAAGGCCGATTGCCAGCAGAGTAAACAACTTAATTGCCATGTTTTCAAATGAAATTTCAATGCCAATTCTAATTCTAAATCTGGCTTATGATTGTGATCTCCTGTTCTGTTCTCTGTTGTGTCGCTGGGCGAGCGCGTCTATTAAATGGTTCAGCAGGTGCCTTGGCAAACACATTTTATACATGGGGAACGCGAGATACACATTTGTATCTTTCACTCGCAAATCGTAAAATGACAAACAAAAGGTATAAGCCAAAAAAACAAAAAAAAAAAATTAAAGACAAGAACTAAATGAAAACAGCTAAAGAAAAAAAAAAATGGCGAGATCTCCGACTATCTTCCACATTATTAAACTATGCAAATGCAAATCCAGATGCTAAACTGATTAATGCTTTGTCAATGATCCAACTGGATTATGGACTATCCATGCATTTTAGGGGAGCTGCTGGCCAGCTGCTGCATTACCCTGGCCCCAAATAAAGCCACAATGAATCAGATCAAGTCCGACCCAGCGTAGAATTTGCATTTCAGGTCGTCGTCGACTTCGGAAAGTTACCCATTGTTTTTGGGTCAAAAGTGAGATTCGCCACAAGTCGAGGGGAACTTTTTAGCCACATCCATAATGGTCAACAGGCTAGCTCCATGTATTTATCATTGTCCGCTGCCGGGAGAAGGCCAATCCCCAACTCATGCCAAAGTTCAGCCAGCCCATCAGCCCAGAGTTTCATACATATATCATTTTTGTTCTTTTTATCTTTTACTTTACTCTTAGTATTCGGGAATCGCAACACATTGATTGCCATTTGCCCCATTATTTCGACTCGAGTTTTTAGCCCACACGCCTCGGGTAGCCATCCATCTAAATATCTATCTATCCGTCTATCTATCTATACATTCCACGTGAATAACGCATTTTCCATTTGTTAAAGCTCTGGTTTCAACGCATTTTGATAGTTATGCTTATCCAAGACAAAAGATAACTTAACTCACAAGAGTCTTTATCAAGAGAATTCCACAGTCATTTTATTCAACATTGAATAGATTCTATTTTCGGTCGTACTTGATTTACAGATATTTCTTGAACTTCTTTTGTAAAATTGACTTGGGAGAACTGAAGGGGCAAGCGATTGTTATTATTAACAAAAACCATATTTTATATTAAGATATATTTGTCTGAGTTGAACAGAAGAACTAATAATACAAATTTAAGGAAATTGTGCAGAGCATTATAAAAGAGGTTAATTCAATTCTAAATTAATCGGAATATAGCGACAATAAATAGTTCTTTAAGTAGAAATGTTAAAGTAAACTTGGAGAACCTAAAAAAATTATGTTCACTGAAATTAAAGCCTTTGAAAATAAAGTTATTTTCGAAGTGAGTTATGGTTCTTGAGAATACAAAGTGGACCACACATCTTATAAAGTGAAATGGAGCTAGATAAATGTAAACAAAAAATGTAAAAGAGAATATTGTATTAATATTAATACATTTCCGAGCGGAAGTTGATTTTGATCAAGGTTTGGTTTCTAATTCTCAAGTCTTAACTTGCAGTCAACTTTTAATCTCATCATTAGAATAAAAACTACACTAAAGCATGCTTCTGCAATTTTTAATTTTATTTTATTGTAAGAAAATCACTCCAAAATTATCAGAAATTTATACTTGTAAAATCGCTGCCTTTTGTAATTTACGGCGGCTACATGAAGCAGATGTTAAGCAGTATCGAAACTTTCATTAAAAATAAGAACAATTGAATGACCCTTTTGATGAGAACAGATTGTAAGTGTTGTCAGCCGTGAAGTAATATTATAGTTAGCCATTAATTATCGACTGATGTTGAGTGATCTATGATTGGCATGCTGCCACCCAGCTGCTTGAATTTGCCACAGATCGTTGCCCTGCTCCTGCTTTCACTTGCAGGTCCCAGAGGGCTGACAGTTGCCACTCCTCTCTCGAGCTGGATACCTGCTGCGATTTATTTGTGTTTATGTGCTAGCACATTTTATTTTGGCCTGTTATTAGAGCCACGTCAATGATTAACGTAACATTCGGGATGGGAATCTTCATCTGCTGTTGAAACTTAAAACAGAAAATACTTGTGGCCTATTTCGAGGGACATAAACCAATTTTTTAATAACCAAATTATGCAAAAGAAAACTGAGAGAACTGAAAAACAACGAGGCGGACGCAATATGTTCATTAGCTGCCCGGCAAGGTTGGGCCTGGGCTTAGCCCTGGCTCTTAAATTGGCTTTGACGGTGGGCTTGGGCCTGGAATTGCAAAAACTGTCTGCCTTATGCTAATGGAAATCCATAAAAAGAACACATAAATACTCATTAGTAGCGTGCTAGTCTGAGTAGATATGACTGTGAGTGTGAGTGTATTTCTGAATAAGAAAGTTGCTGCCCGGATTGTCGCCGTCGGGTCACGACTCGTCGGGGTCAAAGTGTTAGAAAGTTATTGGAAAGTTTTTATTTAATTTCTGTTCTTCTTCGTTTTTTTTTTATTTGGGAACCTTGATGAGAATTGTCCAAAAAGTAGAACAAACGATTATCATCCGATTTCCATTTGAATTGCTTTTCTTATAAGCCAATAAACTTGTTCTCAATGCGAATCGAGTATTTTTTCAATTTGCCAACAATTTTCAATAGCTTGAAGCGTCAATTAATTTTCTTCGGCGATTTAAGCTTTCAAATTAAATTAATTGAATAACTAGGTAGCTCAAATTAATTTAATTTGTTCGAAATATTATTATACGATTGCCAAATTTAGCATTTTAAAATATCTGAATGGAACTAGCTTCGAAATTTATCTTACTTTTTTTAGGTGTTTTTAGGAATTATAGTTTAACCAGTTAAGCTTTTTTGGACCAGTAGATTAGAGCTAAGATACATTTTAGAAAATTTTGAATTTGTTTCATTACAATATTTTAATAAAATGAATTAATTGATTGCAATTAAATTTAATAACAAAAACCTTCTCATTAATATACATTAACCATTTCTTAGTTCAATAATATTACTCTTTTCTCAAACGGAACAACTTGAAAATTTATTGTTGGCGCAACGCACAAAAATGTCATTTGCGAAATTTTGAATAAGCCCATCTAATAGGAAATGGTTCAATGATTACGAATATTCAAATCTTAATAAAATCAGATTTTATTTATGTTTCAAAGACAGCTCTTCAAAGTTGACCGATTTTCAGTGCTACAAAAAAACATCCCGCTTTTAGGTAATTTATACAGTTTCAGGTAGAATATCATCGAAACTAGGTAACAAATCGTAAAATTTTTCTTTTTCTACTGATTGATGTACTTATAAAATGTAAAATACAAAAATAACTCTTTACTTTGTGTTTGTCCAGGTAAATCGCTTTTTGCCAACTATCTATCTTTTCACTCTTTATCAACTTTGGTATAAAATGAAAAGAAATCAAGTATTATTATATTTTCCATATTTTCAAAATATATTCTTTGATCAAGTATTAACACAAATTCAGAAATTTCAGCTGCCCGTTTTTGACCCCTTTTTTGCTAGAGGTAAAAAAATTAAAAAAGACATTGTTCCAAAAATTGTGCGTCAAGACACATATCTGTGCAAACCTGTTGCTATGTTATTGTTTTTTTTTTTAAATATATGATTTATATTTTCATTCTGTAATGTTTTTGAGGACAATTAGTTTGATATAGGCACAAATCTTATTCTGACACGTGCATGTTATTGGAATTGCAAAATTCCACATAATTCATATGGCTTTTATATGATATAGTAGTCCGATTTCAACCAAATACGGTCAGGATATGTACAGCCATCCCAGATGCTTATTCTGTAAGATTGTTTGAAATATCTCAAACAACAACAAAATTTTTGATACTGTAACTTGATTTTCGAGTGATCGCCCCTATGACAGATATATATATATATTTTTTTTTTCTCAAAATCGGTAATTTTTATTAAATTTTTGTATATTCCAACAACAAGTATTCTGCTACCATATGGCAGCTAACGCTAGTTTTACATCAAAGGCAATTAAAAATGGTGACTACAACAATTACAGTGAGATATACAATTATTAACATTAAATTTTAGACTACATTTTTACATCAGTTGGGTGGTGGGTGGTGTCTTTTTAGCCTTCTTTTCCCTTTGTATCGCGTAAGTCGTGGAGCGAGTGCATTTGTGTGGGAGGCTAACCTGTCTCTGTACTTTTCGGCCTGAGTTTGGAAGACAGATATATGATATGGTGGACTGATTTGACTGATTTGCTTGATATATAAGACCACCCCATTTATATGTTAGGTTGGTTGGGATAGCTTAAACGAGTTGTGTTTAATATTTAAAAGAAAACAAATTAATTGCGGAAAAAAGTTTTTAATTTTATTTTTAATTTTTGTGAAAAATATTTTATAGGTTGAAGAGTTATCTATCATATGCCTTTAAAATTTTTCGATTATCTCATTTCAAAAGTTATGATTTTAGCAACCTAAAAACTTGCAACGTCCGCTAAATAGCGTACAACCCGTGGGCCAAGTTCCAATATTGATTCCGTTTGCAGGAAGGAGTATTGTCACTCTTATAGTACAATACTTAGTTATTACTAGCATTAGATGAAAACTGAAATGTACTTTTGTATATTAAGTCAACTTAACCCAATTATCATAATAAATAAATAAAATTAAAAAAGGAGTATTGTCACCAAATTTGGTAGCTCTAACTCTTATGGTCTCGGAGATGCTGGTATGCAATGAGATGTACATTGTCAAAAATTCAACAGTCTCTTTATCTGAGCTAGGTATTTTAACAAAAAAAAATTATTGTAAGAACATCAAATTTTTGATTTTCATTACCATTTAAGAAAATTGTGTTATTCTATTTGGTAGAGTTTCAGTATCTTGGTAAAAAAATTTTTTTTACAGTCGATATGACACAATAACAATCATTTTCGTGTCATTTTCAAAATGTGATTTTTGCAAGTGCGAAAAAATAGATAATATTTATTATTAATATAAATAATTTTTAATAAATTGCAAATAAATAAATTTAGTAACAAGGCTATAAAAGTAAAAATTAATTTATTCCTTAAAAAATTTAAAATACAAGAAAAAATTCATCTGATATACTTTTTAAAAAGTCGAAAATATATTGAACTAGTTCCGATTCAAGAAAATAAAAAAAAGCAATAACTTAGATAAAATTTGATTTACATTTGGTACATACTCAAGTACAAAAATATATTCTTTTTCCTATTTTAAAATATTTTAATGATTGAATTAAATTAATAAAAAAAATTAATAATTTTGTTGTGATCTATGGGATATCATGAAGTAACATCTAACGATTAGTTTGAAAATAATTCCTGGAAGATGTCTTAACAAGCAGCTGAACTAGTTCCAGTTCCAGTGAGGTCAGCCGTGACCCCCAACGGTGACCCGAGCGGTCAACACACGCCAAATGGATTTACCGGTCAACGGAAAACGGTCAACAGACGATCAGATCACTATGAGATGAGCACAAGCAACAAGTCAGAGAAAACAGAACATCGAAGATAGAATCTCTCGCTCGCTCTCACTCCCTTCGTCTAGCCGGCTAGCGTTCTCTCGCTCTCCCTGTTGCTCTCGCTCTCAGCTGGCCCAAGAACTGGCTGCTCTCTTGACCAAATTGTAGCTGGAACATAAAAAGCTCAGGTCGCCGCGCACGCTCAAACAGTTGGCCAAACGAGACGTCTGTCTGTGGACGAGCGAAGCGAACGGAGGCGCAAAGCGAAAATCAAATATCAACAACAACAACAACAAGCACTTTAGCTGTGTGTGTGTGAGAGTGTGTGCGAGTGAGAGTGTGTGTCTGTGTGTGTGTGTCTGTTGCACAGGTGCCTAAAATCCCGTAACCAGACATGGCCAAATCTATGGCTCTGTGCCTTACCGTCGTCCTGGCCCTGGCCCTGACCTTGGTCCAGGCTGACGTTAAGGTCAAGGCCGCACCCGCCCCCGCCCCCATTCCCGTCGAGGTCAAGGAGATGCCACAGATGGCAGCCATCGAGCAGTCCACGGAGTCGCCCGTTGCGGACATGGCGCTGATTGGTAGGCAATCCCAACCAACTCCAATCAATCCCAAGACAATCTAATGTCTAATGTGTTTTTACCATCTTTTTTTTCATGTGTTTCCCACTTTTTTTTTCTGTGCATCCGTGTGTGTGTGTGCGTGTCTCGTGTATGTGTGTGTGCGTTTGTGCAGAGGATGCACCGATGGCGCCCAGGATGCCCAGCGAGAAGCCTCCGACGGCAGTCACAGCCAACGAGCCCTCATCCTCTCCAGCCAGCTTGGAGCAGCCTCAACCGCAGGCAATTGAGAAGTCGACCATCAGCCATCAACCGCACACCGTGGCCGACTTTATCATTCATCCACTGATCGCCTTCAAGCCCCGCCAGGCAGCGCTCGAGGAGCTGCAGGCGGCACAGGGCAAACAGGCAACTCCAGCCGGATCGGGATCGGGATCGGGCAGCACATCCAGCTCGCCCAGCACTTGGCTGTTCGGCATGAATCCCGGCCAGGGCTTGGGCTCGTCTTTCTCGACGCTGGCTGGTTCCGTTTCCGGCTGGTTCAACGATCGCCTGGCTGCTGCTGGACAACAGCTGCCCGGACTGCAGGGACTCGTGGACACTCCGGTGCGCGACACCGCCAGCACGAGCAGCACCACAACCAGCACCCAGCGACCCGACATTGTCGTGCGAGTCCAGCAGCGTCCCAACAGGCGGCGCGTCACCGGCAATGCCAACGGAAATGGCAATGGCAATCGGAATGGCAATCGCAATGGCAACAAGAATAACAACCGCATTGGCAACGGAAACAACAATCGTGTCCAGCGTCCAAATCGGTTCAACAATCGCCTGGACTCGTTGGAGTCGGATGAGTACGACGACGACTACTTCAATGGCAATCGCTACCAGGACGAGCTCGAGTTCGATGACGACGAGCAGCAGGACGATCGGGAAGAGGACGAGCAGGAGGCGGAGGTCAATGCCAACGCAGATGATCAGTCCCTGGAGCAGGCCGACGACGAGGAGGACGGGCAGCAGCAGCAGCAGCCGGCGAAGCGTCGTCGCATCACCCAATCCTCGACAGCGCTGCGACGCAAGCCGCAGTCGTCGTCGTCGTCGTCGTCGCAGCGTCGTCAGCTGACGCAGCAGAGGAGACGTGGTCAGCCGCTGGCATTGCTGGAGCAGGCAGAGGATGAGGAGGAGGATGACGATGCGGAGCAGGAGACGGAGGACGATGACGAGGATGTGGACGTGGATGCGGAGGAAAGCGAGGAGAACTACGCTCCCGTCATCTACACTCAATCCTCCCGCAAGTCCCAGAGTCAGCCCGGCTTCATTCAGAACGGACAACAGAGCCTGATCAATCAGCTGCGCAGATTCACCTTCGGCCAGACTCCCGCTGAACTGGGCAACAAATTGCGCAAGACCCCATCCCAGTCCCAGTCACAGTCCCAGTCCCAGTTCATCCAGAGTCCCTCGAGAGCTGGAGCGCGTCGTCCCCAGCAGGCGACGCTGCTGGTGAACCGCAATGGTCAGACAGTGTATGTGGCGCCCGAGCTCTTGGATCTGGCTCCCGGCTATCCTGGCTTTGGGTATGCACCTGCTCCTGCTCCAGCTGCAGCTCCGGCTGCAGTCAGGAAGCAGCAACGCGTGCCCGCCAGCGCCTACCCGCAACCCCCTCTGACCGTGCCCGTGCGTCGCAAGGGGCGTCCCACCCAGTACATTACCATTCCCTGGAGCCAGCTGGGCTTGTCCCCGCCAGACCGTCAGTCCGTGGTGGCGCTGGCCGAGGGCATTCAGTCGCAGCCCCTCATCCTGAACATTCCCGAGAGCGCCATCAGCTCCGTGCCCAGCGCCAACAACGGCCAGAAGAAGAAGAGGCGTCCCACGCTGACCGCAGCAGCGGTTCCCCTCTTGGCCGATGCCTCCCTCATGGACATCTTCCAGCCACCACAGATTCCGCCATCCCGCACCGGCTCCAGCTCCAGCTCCAACTCCGGTTCCGGATCCGGATACAACGTGGCCAAGCCAAAGCCCAAGCCCAAGCCCGTGCTGATCGCCGCCAAGCCAGTCCAGGCAGGAGGCCTGTTGCCCACCCGCATTCGTCCCGGCACCATTGTGGAGAAGGCTCCCGCCATGGAAGGCTCCCCCTCTCCGGCAGCTCAGGCCGAGCAGCAGCAGAAGGAAACGCCCGCGGCCATGGACGCAGCGACTCCCGTCGCTCCCGTCACTGTCAACGCTGAGATGGCCCAGATGGGGATGGAGATGGAGGGCGCTCAGTCGCAGCCAGAGCAGGAGTACATCCTCGTCGGGGAGGACAGCGAGCCCGGACTGTCGCGCCATGTGCAGCCCGCCTATGGGGACGCTCGCTTCGTCTCCTACGGCGACTTGCAGCCCTACTTCGACGTGGTCCATCAGAATCGCCGCTTTGCCCTGCGCAAGGTGGGACGTGCCCTCCAAGCGGATGCGGTCGCGGAGGCGGAGGCGGAGGCGAAGGACGACACGCCCATTTCCCAAGTCTAGTTGTAAATTCGAGAGAGCAAACTGACAATTGAAAATTGAACAAAGAAAATACGAAACATGCAAAAATAATAACCCAAAAATGAATTTCAATCAAAAATAGTGCAAAAAAAAAAGAATAAATTTTTTTTACATTTTTTTTTCGTTGTTGTTGTGTGTGTGTGACAGACCAAAAAAAAAAGCAAAAAAAACAAAGAGATTAAGAAGAAAAAAGAAACCCGAGACAAAATGCTGTTAACCCCTTGTGAACCCTGCCCCGAAGCAAAAGAGTAGAGAGATACTAGCATCTTTCTCATTAATACCAAGCAGTATTTTCTTTTTTTTCTGCCTTTTTTTTTATGTGTTATTCACGAATACTAATCATTCATAATTAATTCCCTCGATCGTCGTGCGTTGACCTGGCCCGCAACTCTTTAATATTAATGAGGCTCGTGCGCTTTGACCGATTTTAGCTTGGCCAAGTTAGAAAGCCACAGTTCAGGTCAGAATTGGAAATGTAGATAGAAAGATTGAATTTATAATGGAATCGGTGCCATGCTTAATTCTAGGAACTAGTTATACTAATCACCTAACGGTGGTTAGTTCATAGATATTTGCATACGAAGTTTCGCAATTCAAATCAACGTTAAGCCTAGAGATATGAATGAAATGCGACAAAGAAGGGCAACAAGCGCAGCTTTTGTTCTGCCCTGCTATAGCTGTCAGCTTGACGTTGCAAGTCCCACAGCAATGAGCTGTATACAGGCAGCATTTGAGCTGACAGATTTCAGCTTTCAATTAGATTGATTCCGAAGAAGATAATCAATTATAAAACATTTCAAATATCGATAAATGCAATCGATCAGAAATTTCTAGGCGATAACAATTGCAATTGCTGATAACAAAGAGAAGAACAAGTCTCAAAAAAGTTCAAAAATATTTGCACAGTTTTAGGAGTGAAATAATCACATTAAGTTTAGATAAACATAATCAATATGTGTATTTCAAAAACGAGTATAGATTTTGAAATGTGAAATATAGTGCACAGTTCTAGGGGCTGGATAATCACTTTCCACTTAGCGAGCAGCGTCTCAGATTTGGCATTGGTCTAAAACACACACACACAGACAACCCACACCCACAGAGAAAATAGAGAAGACAACGATAATTGTGATGCTTTAGCACCTGGAGGCAACTACCAGAGAAGCATTCAATCACTGGGCACCCACTTGCCGCATGACAATGTAAAATGGAACGAGAAGCTGACAGCCTCAAGACACTTGAGTTTCAGCTTGAGTTTGAGTTTGAGTTTGAGCTTGAGTTTGGATTTCGGACATGGCCCCCGGCCGAGTATGAGTACAGAGATGAGAATTTGCATAATCATTGCGAAGTGCGGCGAATTGTTGGAGCAATCAATGGGACAGTATTAGGCCGAGATGCGATCACTTGGCAGAAAGACGTTGACAACATCATTCGACACGGCCAGTTCGAGTCAGTTTTGGATGGATAGCCAGATATAATTATGTTGGATAGATGGATGGATGGTAAACCAGTTCCAGCCGCAGCCTGGACGATGACAACAGTGCCCTCGGGCCACATTCTTCCACGGCAATTAATTATGCCATGTGGTTGCGGGGTGAATGATCAGTTAAGTGGTGGCAAGTGGCAAACTAGAGAGAGACAGAGAGATAGAGGGGTATACATATGTATGTACATACATACGCCAAAAAAGAGCCACTTCGATTAACTGTAAATACTTAATATAGAAATTCATAATTCAAATTAATTTCGCAGCTTTGCATCTGCTTAAAGTTCAACTCTTGGCCCCGACCATCCAAGACCAAGTTGCCGTCACCTGCTAAGCCAAATTAGTTGCCTGATTCCATAGCTAATTTCCATTATGTGCAAACAACAACAGCAGCCAATGGGGAAAAACATAAATGAAACAAGAAAAAAAAGAACACCAAGGAACGACACAAAAAAAAATAATAGAAAAGAAAAAAAAAAGCTAAAAACTTGGCCCATTGTTTGGGCTCATTTCGTTTTGTTTGTTTGGTGCGTTGAACTTTCAACTTGGCCAAGCCACCACATCCACTTCGACTTCAAGTTACCGACCAACTTTAAGTCTTCATTCCGAATTCTCTCTCGCATTGAATCAATTTATTAGACATTTACCCATAGATGGACTTGGATTTGGACTTGGACTGAGCTCAAACTAAGATTCAGAAACACTCGTTTCAGCTTTCGAATTGGCCTTTTGCTTGACCATTTCCATCCATTCTTATTACCATTCACGGCATGTGTTTTGCAGTTCGTTTTGACATTTGACACCGTTGAACTTTTGCCCTCCCTCCCTTCTTTCGGACCAACAGACAGAAAGAGGGACAGCCGCAGCTGCGGCACATTTTTATGCTAATTTCTTTTAGAAATTTTTCGTAGTTTTCTTCAACATTTCTCGACGAGGGCTGACTGTCTGTTGTTATGCGGATTTCGTTGCTGTCAACCGACTTAACTGATATCTGGCCCTCTTTATGGCGGTAATGCAGAAATCGTGATTTCTTAAATGATTCAACATAATAAATATGCACATACTTAAACATACTTTTTGTTTTCTTTATGCCCATAGTTTTTGTTTAGATCGAAATTTCAGGAATTTCTTTTTCAGTACATTTTCAAGCACCTCTAAAGGTACATATGCTGACCAACATTTGTTTGAAGGCTACACAGACATTTATGTAAATATGAATTTGTGCAAAAAGATGTCTAAAAGTAGAAAGTTACTTGTTAATAATAATAAATTTAAACTATCTAAAGTATTGCCTTTGCTAGAGAAAAATAGAAATTTCAGAGAAACAGATTAAGAATATACAATGGATTACAGATTTGGACTAAAAACTGTTGTCACAACAACGGATTGAGTTTCAAGAAATTCACAAATTAAATTAAAGAGTATAAGTATAATTTGGAGATTGATGTGCGATAATAATCTAATGTCCATGTTAACTTAAAGTTCCTTAAATTAGTTTCCAATGTAAAGAGAACTTAAGTTAAGAAAGAGCTGTGCATTTCTTTAGTTATCAGATTTAGAAATCAACATTTCGTAAATTCGAATTTGAGTTAAGTTTATACATTTATTTGAGAAAACATTCGTTTGATGTGCTACAGATACAGATACAGCATAAGGCAACTGAGATTGTCGGATGAGACGGAAGATGGCGACATCATTGTGAATGCAACGGGCCACTCCATCGAGGGATTCATCTGGCCCGAGATATCGGATAAGTTATACGATACTGTCCGCATTGCCATCTCGAATATGCTCGTTGTGAGCATCACGGTGATCATATCGCAGAAGTGTCTGCTGCTGAAGCTGGCGAGGACGGCGGAGCACACGTTCTACTCCTCGCTGGGCATCGTCCTGTGCCTGAGCGAGGCGCTGCTCCTGTCCGACCAGATGCTGCACATGGCCCTGGGCCTGATGGCCTTTGGCCTGGGGGCGATGGGCGTGGGGATTGAGGTGCGGCATAAGCAGTTGCTGCCTGCAAAGCATTTTCGCAGCAAGCACAGCATTTTTGGCTTGATTGGCTGCCTCCTCATGTTGGCCAGCATCGGCACTGGCTTCTGGATGCTGCTGCAGGATTTGGGCAAGAGGCAGGCCATCATGTTGCAGCTCGCACACCGCGTTTGCAGCCTGACGGGCTATGTGGCATTAATGACCTCACAGCTGTTCAGCTACAACATGGGATTCGTCCGTCGCAACTGGTCGGAGCTGTACATTCGTGTCCTCAAATTGTTCACCTTCGTCGCGACCATCACTGTGTGCAGCCGTGAACTCCAACACTTTGCACGCGATGTCCTGAGAACGATCGACGAGGAAATGACCGACATAATTCACGACCAGATTCACATACATCGAAATTAAATTGCATTTTATCATAAGACCAAAGATAGCCTATCAATCTACTTTCAAATAAGCTCATTCTAAGTAAATTCTATAGATCAAATTGATCTTAGTAATGTATTGTAGGTATATTCAAATGAAGGACAATAAAAAGAAATCGCAATACATAACTATTGTCTTATCTATACTACCATTGAATTTCTCTTCAGAAGAGAAATGCGGTGTGCTCAATTATATTCTTTTCAAAAAACTTTTGCAGCCAGGAACCGTAACAAAGCTGCCTTATGGATGTGCACGCACTAATACAAATACAATAAATCACACGCATACTTGTAACGAACTTTTTTTTATTTCAATGTGTACAGAGAAACAAATAAAATAGAAATATGTTTCTTCAAAAAGTCACACGCATCACACGTTTGAAAGCGAAGTCAAGTTTTTCTTTTCCAGTTTGCACAAAACGATAAGACAACAACAAATTACATTCGGATTAGCAAAAGATAACCGACGCAATGCAATTGTTTTTGTTTTGCCTGCACCGAAAATGGATGGAAAGCAAAAATGAAGAGGTTGTTCTCGTTTTGCTGCAAGTTGTTTGTGTAAAATTCAATGTGCATGCATTCTTTACCTATGTGTATTCTGTTATACTTCCCATATCCCATGTGCATTACAAAAACCAATGTGCATTGTGTGCATAGGCGATGGGCACCCCTGCTATACATATACACTCACCAGAGTGTATATTCTTCATCAGCATGAACAGCCTCTGTAAATCGCGAAAAGCCACCACGCGCACAGTTTTTAAGATATTAGGATCGTTTTTTTACTAATTACCGTTAACTTCTATTATTACCTATCATCCATTGAAATCGTAACTAGATCGAACAAATAGAAAGGTGCCTAAAAGCATGCAATAAACATATTTAAAATTTAAGAAAGTAACGGGTATCCTATAGTCAGGAGCTCGACTATAGCCTTTTCCACTTGTTTGAACTATAAATTATTAAATAACAGCTATTTGTTGATTGCCATAAACAAATGAAAACTCTTATAAAGAGTGATATCTTAGCAACTTTCTTTTTGGTAACCATGTTTTTGAAAGTTCACGTTCAGTTTGGTCTATAATTTAACTATGAATCGACTTACAAACGAACGACGCTTGCAAATTATTGAATTTGATCATGAAAATTCATGCTCGGTTAAGAAATTGCATAGTGCACTTTTTCCATTTTGTGGTCATCTTGGTCGACCTGCTGAAGCGTTTATTCGAAATGATTACCAACTTTTTTTAATCCCAAAATAGAAGAGCTGGACTTGGCTGACATGTGGTTTCAGCTCAGTTGGGCTGAGAGGCGATTTCGGTGAAAAGTTTATGTCGCATTTGGGGCCAGTCAATTTTTTGCCTACAACATGGGATATAACGCCTTTAGACTATTCTTTGTAGGGCTATGTTAAGACTCATGTAACTATGTCTATGCCTGCAACGATTAACGCACTAGAAGCCAATGTTGAAGAACTTATTCGTGAGATATGCCAAAATGCGACTGTCTTTCGACTCCAATAAAGCTTTCATACATTTTATTGCATTGTTTTTTTTTTGTTTTTAATAAAATCCGAAAGCTCTTAAAAAATTATATTTTAATTTCTATTCTTATATATTTTAAAATACGTAACTAATAATAACTTATATTTTTAATTTTTATTATAAAAATTGAAAATAAAAATAATTTTTTTTATAATAAAAATTTAAAAAGAAAGTTATAGTATGCTGTACTATGATTTTCAAATAACAATTGAATATAAAAGTTTATCTTCTTTCTCATTACTTATTTGCGATCCCTGCTTGTAACCAAACAAACTAAAGATCTCTCAAATAACAAATGATAATATACAATCGACATTATAGACTTACTTTTCTCTTGTATTCCCAGTCTAAAATTACTATCTAATTATATTTTTATGTATGCGGAATTTTGTATTTGTGTGCCCCTACTCAGCTATCAAATTAAATTTTGAATTATGAAGCCCCAATTAATTTTCTTCTCAAAGCGAAGACTTGTCTGCAAAGTACTATTCACATGGCATACTTTCTAAGTGCGTATTGTTGTGACCTCAGATGGATGCGGTTAGTGTCTTCCTATCCATCAGCCCTATTTATCTCAAGTCTCCACATAAGCTCAACACAAGAAGATTTGGTCTTGTTGCTTTTGTACATGGTCTGCAATACCCTGTAGTGAGTCAATTAAAGGTATCACCACTGACTAAAAACTCTTTAAAGTATAAATTGATTAAATTAATTCATTATATTAATATTATATTAATTATTATATTCCATGGTATCGACAATATGTCATACCTACTAATTAATATATCTTACTATAATAAGTATGTACGAGTATATATACTGATACTAATGTAATAAAATATTTAAAATTATAAAAAAAGATAGTTAAAACAAAACATGACTTTTACTGGGCTCTATCGTTATCGTTCATACTTGATCGATAATTTTTAGCATTGTGCAGGGTATTTGGCAATCGTACACACTTTTGACTTGATCGCATAGGCTCTGATATTGTCTGCTCTGAGATCAGCAAAGTTCGAAAAGTCACGAGCAGCGTGCGAAATACTTTGAAAATGGCCAAGATCGCAGCCGGCCGGCTTTAGGGCCACACTTGAGTATATGACCGAGCGATCGGGCCGTGGCCCAAACAGTTGCCAAGCGTCGCTGGCTGATGCCAACTCTGACTTGAGTCTGCATAGTCAATAAGAAGGCAGCTGGGACTTGGAGCTTGGGACTTGGGCTCACGGATAGTTCTTTGATTGTTTTGTCATTAGCGTGACGAGGTTGCCCGTGGGTCTCACTTTATATTTGGCTCTTTTCTGGTCAAATTCAACTTGTTTGTTTCGTTCGCTGCTTTTGTTCTTCCTGCTGCTGTGCCAAACGGTCACTGACCCTCCTCCATTTGACCATCTTTTCGGCACTTGAATTTATGCCGACTCGAGATTGGAAATGGATGCCGTTTGCCAAATGCCGTTTGTCGTTTCGAATATTCTATGGGCGTAATTATGTCAATCTCTAGAACTATCTCTTGTTGTCTCTCTTCTGGTCATCAACGGCATTGATCTCGATGTGAATTGATCTCCAGAATGATTCTTTAGTCTTTAGACTTTTTACAGACTTTTTGCGTTTTCTTCTTTATTTACGATTATGAGAATTTGTTTGTTTGTCTTTCTATCGTCTCTTTTCTGTTGTGGAGTCAAACTTTTTGCATAAAAACCTAGCGGCATCGAATGAATCTGTACAGTTCTGTGGAACTTTGCTTACAATTAGGTAGGACGCAGCGTTGAGCAACACATAGAACTCTAAAGGATTCCCGACAATGTCCAAGCTAAGCGCTTTATTCGTGCTCAGCTGCCTTATGGCCATGGCCATGGCTGTGCCGGGTGAGTAGAACATTTTATTGACTATCTGTTAAATTAAAAATACAAATGAAATTAAAAAAATTTAATTAGGATAAAAATTAAAATATGCAACGAAATGAAAAAGTAAATGTACAAAAATTTAAACTAAACTGAAAATAAATGAAATAAATAATAAACAATAAAACTCTTACTATTCTTTGTAATCCCAACGGGCGATTCGAGTACTCGCATGCTTATATAATTATGATTCTCCCGTTGCAGAGCCTCGTCAGCAATTCCGTCAGCAGCAACAGTTGCAACAGTTGCAGCATCCGTATCTGTTTTTGAGCGTGCCACGTGGACGCGCCAATGCTGGCGCTGTGGTGCAAGGTTTCGAGATTCTCGAGGAGCCTGAAAATGACATGCGCAATGCTGCTGATGACGACGATAACGATAACGATAACGATGACGATGATGATGATGATGATGGTATGCCACTGCGTCAACAAGCTGCTCATGCTTATGAAAATGATGATGATGATGATGACGATGATGAAATGGCTGATGATGATGATTTGCCCCATAACCTTAGCTTGGCTCGCAACGGGCAACTCGTGTTGCTCAACGACCTGGAACAGGACGATGATGACGATGCCGTCAACGCTGTGCCTGTGGCTTTGGCCAAGTCCGGCATGGTTCGCAAGTCCGGCCCAATCGCAATGGCCAATGGCCAGCCGATGCTGAAGAACGCCAAGCCCACTCAGATGATGGTGGCCAGGGATCAGGCGGGTGCCATCATGGTGCCCGACGGCATCGTTGAGATCGAGGGCCAGAGCGTTGTGGACGAGAAGACCGGCAAGGCAGCTCTCCTCGTGCCACGTGCCGCACTCGACGCCATTCCCGATGGCGCCGTCGTCGCCCTCATGGAACGCGCCGCCGCCAACGTCGAGGACGAGGCTGTCGAGGAGGAACGCGCCAACCGCGTCATTGTGCGCCGCCGCAAGAACAACGGACGTCGCAACGTCCAGCGTCGTCGTCGTGGCGGTCGCCCCGCCCCCCAACGTCGCCGTCGCCCCAATCAGCGCCGGCGTCGCGTCAGCCCCAACCGGCGTCGCAATGTGCGCGTCGTGCGACCAACCAACGTCAACCGTCGACGGGGCAATGCCCAGCGTCGCCGTGGCGGTCAGGTCGTCCTCCAGGGCTAAGTCCAGAATCTCCAGCAGGAGGAAGGGAATCAATTTTCTAGTATTATAGTTAAGCGCTAACAACAACAACAACAACAACATGTGACAATTGAAACGGAATCGATAATAAAAATATAAATGTGATATGAAATTTATTGAAATTTACTTTAATTATTAATTTTACTATTTCAATAGTTGTTTTAACTTAACTAGGAATTTCTTGGCAATTTTTTGATTGGCTCTTTTTTTTATTGCTTTATAAATAATATATGTGCTCTTTATAATTTATTTTATTTCAATTCTTAAATTGGCTTCGTCATTGAAATACCGAATATTTTAATTATGCATTTCTTTGATATTCTAACCATTCTTTCATCTGTAACGAAATTATACTAATTTACATAAATGTTATTTCTACGGTTTATTAATTTAAATATTTTAGTGCCATTTTTTCTTAAGAATTTTTTTTTTTTAATTTTTAAATTAGTTTCGTAATTTAAAAACTGATTTTTGACTCATCATCTAAATGTCGCATATTTTTTTACATCTTTCTTTGATATTCTATTCTTAATAAGGCAGAGAATCTTTGTATCTGCAAAGAAATGGTATTCATTAAAATCTACTATTTCATTATCTCAACTTTGCTTCCATTTGCTACACACTTCAGTTGAGTTTATTCTTCTGCTACCGCTTCCCCTTTTATCTCCGAATTAACGTTAACTGGTTTTTTAGTATATTTTTTGCCAAGCGGCAGAAAAGCAGCTTGACCCAAATATCGGGCCAGCAGGCGGCCACGCGGCGTATGCGCAATGTGCGCTAAAAAAAAGTAGTTTTTTGTTCTTGTTTTCGACCTTTGCGTATTCAAGATGAATGAATGACTATAACTTTGATTTAATGGGCTACTCTGATCACGACTAATGCGAACAAATCAATTACTGCCTTGCATACTGTAAAAGAAACTATACTGGAATTCGAATTTCTATTCCGATTCCCAGTTTTTGCGCTATTTCATTTTATTTATATTTCTATAGACGTTAAAGAATAATAGAATACTTTTGTAGAATCAATTATTAATAAATTCTTTGTGCAGTTTTATTTTTAAGTGAATAATTTGAGTTACAACAATTGATTTAAAAGGTTTTTACCTGTTAAATTTATAGTAGTTTATTGATCATTAGTATTACATATGGGCATTTCCACAGAAAGGTCCACCGCGGCCAAAAACATAAAATTTATCAAAAACTCACATCTTATGAAATTTGCTTCCAAAAATGTATTCAAGTTATTTATTTAAGCAATATATACTAGAAGAAATTCAATTAGAGATTCTACATTGGAATACATTCAATTTTTCTTTATTTTTGCCCATTTTCCTGAAAATTTACTTTCAAAATGGACCGCTTGTATATTAACCATTTCACTAAGTAGGACAGTAAGATTGTAACATAAACCATTTTAATTAAAAGAAATATATTGAAAGTTTAATTTAATAAAGTATTTCGAGCTGTTTTCGAAATATAATTTAAAATAGAGAAACAGAAACAACATAAAAATAGTGATGGTAAAAAATGTCCCGTGCGCGATGTCCCGTGCGAATTTACGTTAAATTGAATTTAAAAAAAAGTGCAAGTCATCTTTGAAAAAAATCATAACCATTTTTAAGAGGCATCAATGCACAAGAGCTAAAAATAAGTTGCATTAAAATATTGCCTCTGGATTCGCTGAAATTGGCGTTTGAATTGGTTGACCTCACAAGTCACTTCCGTTTTGTGTCCCGTGCGAATCACTTGAATTTTTCTATTATCTTCAAAATGAAAAATTACCCAAAATCAATCTTTGCACCAATGAAAGAGCTAATCAAATGCTAAATGTTAAGCCCTTCATCAGAAAAAAAAACCGTTTCCTTTTTACCGTTTTTTTCCTTTGAATGTGTACGAATGTCCCGTGCGCGAGTATGGAAATGCCCATATGTTATACGCACGTCGAGACTGTTATGATGATGTTACAATACAAATACTAAACTCTTTTGAAAAAAAAAAAATATGTTCTGTATTGTATAATTAGAACTGCATAACTTCCATTTAACATCAAACACCAACACTGATAGTTAACATTATTTGAGTAATTTTTAATTCACAAAAGCCAATAAACTCCGAAATGCTTTATATTCTAGAAAAAGCTTTTCAGAGCAGTATCCAAACTTAATACTGTATGAGCAATTTGATTAAAAGTCAAAGTTTCCATAATAAAAATAAAAATAGAATGTATGTCATTCCACTTATTTACTTGTCTCTTCACAGTCTATATACATACATATGTAGATGCATAATATCGAATATCCTTATTAACTTACCTATTTAAATTCCTTCAAACTAAAGTCAAACCTAGTGGGCTCAACATATTAATTTTTGAGTCAACTTGGGAAAGTCAAGTATAAAAGTTTATTTTTGAAACCCCGAGCATTTGACAACCTTGCACGGTCCTGCTTTCGGCTTTTAAGTAATCGTTCCTATGACAGCTACATGATATACTTAGTAGTCTAAGTGAAATCAAATTTAAATAGAATGAATTAAAACAATACCAAAAACATATTCTATTAGACTATTCAAAATATCTCAAAAAATCAAAATTCTTTTCAAACTTAAATTGCATGTTTGTTGATTGATTTTTTAGTACCTATAGGATATAGCAGATAGATTTGGGCCAAACTTGTTTACCATATCGATAGTGCATAAAAAGAAAGACTATGCATTCAGTATTTAATATTTGGATTAGTTTCAGATAATAAAAGTTGCATTGGTTAAATTTATAGAGAAAGAGAAACTGAATCGGAGTGAGGCGGCATGTGGCAAAAAGGCAAGAAAACTTTTTAAATGGCTTCCCACCTGGGGGTGCGTGTTGTGTTCTCATGGTTCAATCAGTGCGGACTTGAACTTGAAGTAGAAGTTCGTCTGTTGGCACAGTTAAGCGATAAGAAATAATCAATCATAAGACGCAATAATATGACTGACAGCTTGAGAGAGAGAGAGAGAGAGAGAGAGAGAGAGAGAGAGAGAGAGAGAGAGAGTAAGTGATAGAAGAAGAGGGACAACTAGAGGTTGGACTAGAGTTGGAGATTTAGCCAAAGTTCTTGCGTGTTCAGCAATTTGGTATTAGCATAATAGTAAAGACCAAAAATGGCAACTGCCAATGGCCTCTTCACTTTGACCTGCCCGAGGCGCTGGTGAGATTAATCGCACCATGAAGCTTATTGTATTGTGTGAATACGGCGAATGGGGAGAACTGTGAATGGGGAGGAAGGAGGAGGTTAGGCATAGGGTCAACTGAGTGACAGTAATCCATCAACCGTTCTGACCAGATATTATAGCTAATTGTTTGGGAAGTTGATGGGTATAAAATCTGTGTGCTCCCAACTCTTGTCAGTCAGTGGCGAGTGCAAGCTCAGAGCCAACAAGTGCCCAGTTCCCAGTTCCCAGTCCCTAGTCGGTATTAATTTGTGTCCATTCAACAGCCAGAAGGAGCCTTCAAAATGCATTGCCTGTCACAATTGATATTGGCGCTGGCGCTATGCGCTTTGCTCTCTCCGCCAGAAGCCTTGGGTGAGTTTGAAGCTAAATAGCTGAAAATTGACATCAGTTAACACTTGGAGTCTGCATTGCTTTTAGCCAATGGAAAGGGTCACAGGTCGACCTATCGAGTGGGTCTGCGATCCGTGGGCCGTGGCGAGAGTGTCTATCCCGAGGGTCGATTCACCTCGTCGATGATGAACAAGCTGAATTCGCTGAAGGGCACCACGACAACAACCACACTTGCGCCCACCACCTCTCTTACGACACCGAGCTCTCCTACCACCACCACGGGCACTACAACAACCACCCCATCCACCACATTAACACCGACTACAACATCGCCCACAACCACGCCAAGAGCCTTGGACGATGCCGCTGAATTTGCCGCCGATGATGATGATGATGATGATGAGCAGCAGGTCCACAATGCGCGTGCCTATGATGATGAGGCCGACGACAATGACGACGACGATGACCAGTCCAGCAACGATGACGACAACGAGATCGACACCGATGAGGAGGACGCTGATGGCTATTACATGGTCGCTGCTGGCGCCTCGGTTGCACCTGCTGCCAAGCCAGTTGCCGCGGTTGCAGTCAGCGATAACCTTATGCCCAACCTGGTCCGTCGTCCCACCGAGCAGCAGTGGCGTCAGTTCCAGCTGGAGGAGCGCAACCGCCGGCGCATGGTCCGCCTGCAGCGCGAGCACAATCAGCAGGTCCGCGAACTGTTGCGTCGTCAGCGCGTCGCCCAGCGTCGCAACGCGCAGCGCCTTCAGCGCATCCGGCAGCAGAATCGGCGCCAGAGCGTGAAGCGCAACCGCCGCAACAAGAACCGCAGCAAGGCCCAACGCCAGCGCCGTCGCCGCAACAACCGCGAGCGCCGCCGTCGCACCCAATCGCAGAAGCAGCGTCGCCGCCAGCGCCTGAACCAGCGTCGTCGCCTCCGCCAGCTGCTCCGTCGTCGTCGTGGGCGTGGCCGCAGCATCGCTTAATTAATTGTAAGCCCAACCGATACTTTGATCCGTTCGACTCCCGTGTAATGAGCAAATGCAACGGCTCCGAAAAGCCACAAAAATAAATATCATTTTTCTTTCAACTGAATCTCAAGTAATTGATCCTAATCCTAACTAAAAAACACTCCCTACGAGCCTATCTTTCACAACTAGAAGTCGTTTTTACAGGGTTAACAAAGCAAAGGTTAATTCAAACTGCCTTATACATTCTTCTCTTTTTCCTCCACGAATCCGTTGGACTAAGCGCATTCACAAAAGTTCAGTAAATCTCCAATTAACTCCTACTAAGAAAATTAATTATCAGGGTGACACAGAAATCGCAAGCGAAATAGAATTTCGCAGAAAGCAATTCCGCACGGAAAATTCCGAGCTGCCACAGAACTTCGAGAGATTTAATTTTTTTTAGCATTTTCAACAAACTTTTCGAACTACGCTGCTAAGGGTTGACACCTTTTCAGATTAAATTACCCAAAGGTTTGATTAGCAACTTTTTCAAGTTTATCATTGCAGAACACTAAACTTTTAATTTTTTCCTTGTTTAATTAATAAAATTTAATTTATTTATGTAATAATTGATTTTGTTTAGCTGAAAAAAATTTAAAAAGTAATTGGCGCGAAAAAATAAAAGTTACTCGACAGCTCTAGCAATTGTCTGCCATTAGTCTGGCAACTCTTCGTGAAAAATGTTTTCACAAATAGCACAATAAGCTTTAGGTTTTTTTCGATAAAACTTGATTTACCTCAAAAGAGCTATTTTTTTACTGCTTAATTTAAAGAAAACTGAAGTGGTTCCATATACATTTTTTAAATATCTTACTTCGAATTTTGACTAAAAAATGTGGCATCGCTGACCCTGACTTCGAAAATCTAAATCGGACTTGGTGGCAGCATCGGACGAAAACCGACTTAGCGCTAGTTCTTTCCGCACAAAATTATTCTGCGAATTGACCTGTGGCACCGCTACAGTGAAATTCAAGCGAAAGCGATTTCTGTGGCATCCCTGATAAGTTACTTATGAGATCCTCTCCATTTGTTCTAATATTTGATCTCCCCTTTAGTTCCCTTCTCTCACTGGTTACCTTTTCAACACCTTATACCTATGTATATAGACTGCCCAGTATTAGCTCCCATTTTTTTCCTTGCATAAAATTTCTTATCAAATCTTTTTAAGCCAGCTTTTTTCTTTCCTTCTTTAGTAGTTAGTTTCCTAGTTTAAAAACTAATAGTTTGAAATAATAGAAATACATTTTTATAAGGGTATTTTCTTTAAGCTGGAAAGTATGTAAGGGAAAATATGTCATCAACAACCTTTCCGGTTTTCACTTGTGTTTTGCGGTTTTCAATTCGCAAGATTTGACCGAATTTTCTTTAAAATTCCCAGCAAAACAGTGCTGGAAAATGTTCCGGGTGAATCAGAGATTTGCGTCAAAAGAATTTCCGTCTGTCAAAATGTGTAATTAATTCATTAAAAATTTATTTAATCATAAGTGTAAACATTTTTTAAAGATAAAACTTACTTTCATTATTGATGTCAGTGTTGAGAAATGTCTTAGGCAGAGTTGTCAATTGTTGCACAGTGTTTGCTTACAATAATAAATCGCTTTATTTTGCATTCAGTTTGGTTCAGATGTCTCCTAAAACACCAATCATTTTTGTAAAAAATCTTTATTTTCGATCAATGGTTCCAATGGCAGCAGTTTGTACGAACAAATTTTTTGTTGTTGGAGATATCTGAACCAAATTGAAAGAATATGCATAGAGGATGGTCCCATACATTCTGATTTAATTTGGCTGAAATCGGACCACTTTATCATATAGCTGTCGTACGAAACAAACTTGAAAATGGTTTAAAACTTAACATTATGTCTTACACTAGAAAGCGTATTATTATGACCTCATAAGCCCCAACAAACAAAAAAAAACCTGATTCTCGAACTTATTAAAGTCACTAGCTTCTGAAATACTAAACTGATCTCAAAAAATTGTAGAGGGATCAGTTACCTTTAATTGAAGAGCTCTTTTAGCCACATCGGCTACTTAGATCTCTTGGTATACTCTAAAATGTAAGAGCAACTTCGAAAATTCGGCAAAAATTATTTTTTCAAAAACGCTTCCATGAACATATTATTAAGTGCGACTTTCGTGTTTAGTGGGCTAAAGTTCATAGGAAAAGTGCACTGAGACACGAGAATCAAAAATTTTTTTGGATTTTGTAAACTAGTTTAGGTTTCAACCAGCGGTGGGCACGCAATGGCTCCGGGAGCCAGCGGCTGCTAACGAGTTCATATTTCGTGCCCACCGCTGGCTTAAACTGTAAAATAAAACAATCAAATATATTTTTTTTATTGTATGTAAGTAGTTACATCAATAAAAAATAAAAATTATCATTATTTTGTAATTTGTATAATAAAACTTATAATGATTACAGTCGTTGCCTTAGAGACACGGTAGTTTTCTTTCGCTATTGGACAGAGACTTCAGACAGTGATATGAGCTGCAATTTCTCAATTGAAGTACTTTTGGTTATTCGGTTCATTGACATGATATACACTTTCGCCCTTTGATAGAACGACTTTTGGTCAAACTCGAATTTTGTGATTGCCAAGAACAATACGATTGGGGCAGATATATGAATATGCTAATGCTTATCGATTGATTCCGCAGATACAGCTATGCAAATCTATTGGATTGTTATTGGAACATGTGAAATGTAAAATGTGAAATGTGAAATGGGAGATGGAGATGGGAGAAGGGAGAAGAGAAGTCGCTCTGAGGTTACGCAGGTTGTCGCATCGGGTCAACGTTGATTATTTATGGGATTATGCTAAATGGCTTACAATGAGCTAACGTCTTCAGAAGGCTGCTGAACATGGCGGACTGAGGCCTCGATATCTTTGATATTGTTAAGCCTCTACCTTGCTCCAATATTTTGTTGCTCTTTTTTGGCAATATTTAGGCTTTTAGGCCTACTAATTAGCCAAATGTTACAGGGCCGGGCCCCATGTAAGTGGCTTGGCATATAAATATGCCAGTCGTTAACGTTGTAAGTCAGTCAAGCAGCGATCCGCATCTAAAAGACATATTCGCAGAAGCCTAAAGATATTTCTAAAGCCAAGGACATGTATATGCTAAAGGGTTTACTCGTTCTAGCCTGCCTGGCAGCTGTTGCGCTGCAGGTCAGCGGTAAGTAGAGCACGTCCGGGCAATTCCATTGCAATCCTCTTAAGACTTAGTACAAATATACCATACAATCGACAGCCAAGCCACAGCAAGGAAAACGTGGACAAAACCAGGTGTTCAGACGCCATCAGCAGGAGGATGTCGAGCTGCCGGCAGAAGGTCGCATAAGTCCAGCAAAGCTGGCTGCAATTCTTGGCGCATTTGGCAACGGTGGCTCTCCATCCCCCACATCAACCACAACAGTGGTAACAACAACGCCAACAGTAACCACTGGAACTTCCACAATAACTAGCACGCCAGTTCCGACAACTTCTACAGTTGGGGCTGTTGCTCGAGCAAACAACGATAACGATAACGATAACGATAGCGATACCGAAGACGATGACGATGAGGAGGAACTGGCCTATCAGCTGGGCAATTACTACGGCTCGGAGGACGATGACATCGACGCTATTGCCAAGCGCAGCCAGGACGACGCCCTCGCCCTGCAGCGCCGTCAGTTCAGACGCCAGCAGCAGATGCAGCGTCAACGCCAGCAGCTGAACAATCAGCGTCGTCGCCGCCAGCGCAAGCAGCAGCAGCAGCGTCGCCGCCAGCGTCAGCAGCAGCAGCAGCGTCGCCGCAACATGCGTCGCAACATGCGTCTAATCAAGCGTCTCCGCCAGGCCAACAGGAACAGGAACAGGAACGGCAACGGCAACCAACGTCGCACCATCCGCATAGTTGCCTAAATCCAGACGATCATGACAACAATCTAGACGAATTACATATGTAATTGTAATTGATTTAGACCTGAAATAACAATGTTCACATTACTTGATTTGATTGGTTTTATTGAAGTTGATTCATCGAATGGCATTCATTACAGCTCCTTGAACAGTGACTTCCAAAGGGATCCTTCTTTATTTAGTCTGAGTACAATATATCATACAAATAGAGACTCTCAGCTTCTAATTGAATACGTTGTTCAAAAGCCTATTCCATAAAGAACTAACGATTCCATCATTAAATTTCCATTTTCACAGATTCGGTCAGAAACCTTTGGTCCCTTTCATGACTGTACTAATCATAACTGTCTCGATAGAAGTTGGATTACAATCCGAGCTGGGAATACTGATACAAATTATTTTTGACTAAATTATTTTACATAAGTAGCTGAATCTACCAGCAATTAATTATTATTTGATCACTATTTCAGCATACACATACCATAATTAGTTTGAAATTTGTTTTGATTTTATCTCAACTACATTTTGAGTCAGTTGAAATTTAAGTTGACTTATTTCTTTAGAGTTTAGAAATACTCAAAACAGCAAGCTTTTAGTAATATCTTACTGGGTCTGGTGTGATTTTCAGCAGCAGTATACTTACATATATTTGGCATATTTCACAGGAGATGCTGAATATTAAAAATAATCAGATGAACGTATAATTTAGTTTCGCGACCAATTAACTAATCTATAAATGCATTTTTCATTTCAGTGGCATTGAAAATATCAGTGCTAATAAAGATCCCTAACAAGATTTGCCAATAACAAAGCCTTACACATTAGATTATTTTAAACTTTCTTAAATTTCCATTGATCTTTTAAACTTTTGAAATGTTATTAGGAATTATTTATAATGAATTGCATATCAAATATGTGAATAAATAAAAATAGCATTGCAAAATAAATAAAGTATTTATTATATTAACTTAATGCTAAGATATTTGCAATCATTTTTATTATCATAAAATGTTTGTATTTTCAATTACAATTAAGAATTGTGATGCTAACTAATATTACTATTATTGATTAGTAATTTCAATTAAAATTAACAATTGTTTTATGGAAAGTGATAGATGTATGAAGTCTTCACCAACTGTTTTCTCAGATGAGGTTGGGACTCTACCAATATAAAATTAAATACATTAATTGAATGAAACGCAATCAGTTTCACCTTAAAAGGAGGCTCTTAAAAAAAATACGCAGATGCTAATAAAGTATTTGAAAATAGTTGGAATTTTTATGGAGAGAATCGAATAGTTCAGTGATATATTGCCGATGATATGTTGTTGAATAGTGAGTGTTGTGATCTCGACTGCGAACTTTGTCGCTGGGTCAATCTAGTTCGTTCGCAATATCACAGAGCTAGAATGAGGAGAGGGAATGGAGGGAAGAGATGCGACTGTGGCTTTGTAGCTAAGTCGTTGTCGCTAAAAATTTATGCCGAAATTTGCAAATTTTTTGCCAAAAATGATAATGAGAATTATTAGCAACGGTATTGGACTAGTTGTTGTTGATATGAACCAGAAACTGAAGCGTATCTTCGGCTATATAACCTTGCCAATCCGTTGGCAAAGACACAGTCAACCAGCGATATTCCCTCAGGCAAGCAGCATTGGCACTTGGTCATAGTCAAAGTCAAGGATAACTAAAGCCATAGAAGCTCATTTGATATTTTCGAGAGACATTTTGAGAAACTGAGATTACCATGAGATTCCTGGCTTGTGCGGTGCTGATGCTTTCGGCAGCAGTTTTGGCCGATGCTGCCGGTGAGTTCAAATAATCCTAGGATACGAGAGTTGGATGATTGATCCTCATTAACGAATTGTATTACAGTTGGACGCAGTGAAGACGGTGATGCATCGCACCAAAGATACAGGGTGTTCAAGAAGAATGGGGATGCGGCCAAGGCCGAGAGCAGAACCCTGTCGAATCTGTTCCAATGGAAGGGCGGCTGTGGAGACGATGTGACAAGCACCACCACCACTACACAGACACCATCCACCATCGAGGGAACGATAGATACAACTATTCAATCTATTCCATCATCATCATCATCATCAGCAGTACGCTCCTATGACCATGACGGCGATGACGACGAATCAGCTGATGACAACGATGACGAGGGCTACGACCTGGGTGAGTCCATCCACGATGACGACGACGAACTCATTGCCCACGGGGGCTCCAGCCTCACTCGTCGTGGCCACAACAACAGAGTCAATGGACAGCTCTCGAACAATGCCCGCCAGAACGACTACGAGCTGCGCCGCCAGGAGGATGAGAACAAGCAGCTCCGCAGACGCATCCAAAGGATCCGCCGCCGCAATCAGCAGAACCTCCTTCGTGCCCGTCGTGCTCAGCGCCAGCAGATCCGCCGCATGGAGAACAGACGCCGCCAACTCGCCCAAAGGAACCGCAACAATCGCCGTCGTGCGAACAACCGTCGCCGCCAGAGGAGGAACCGTCGTCCTCTCATCTAGACGAAAGCAGATCCGATTACCCTCATTACGACAATTGAATATCGCTTTTCACAAATAAACCGAATGTAATCAAATTAATCAAGAGACTTTTTTTGTTATTACAATTCCCTCCTCGAAACCAACTCTAAAGAGATCTGTCAGCGAATGAGGTACAATGAAAGTCCTAATGGAATTTCAGTACTCCTTCATTCAAGGATACAGCTCTTTAAATATCTTTGGAATATCAAAATGACTACAAAGCCTTTATTCTTTATTGCTTCTCCTGTCCTATATAGGAATACAATTTATTTGATCTATTTATTTTAATTCATGCAACATTCGTACGCATTCAAAGTGAAATAAAACATATGACAAAGAAGTTTTTTGTTGTGACAGAAGGGGAAACTTATAGGTCTTGATTAGCACTATTATTGATGCTAAGGTTGATTTTTGGCAATTGATCTTAATTATGTTTTTTGTTTGATTTAAAAGTATTCAGTAGTTTTTTTTTAATTTAATTTGAACAACTGTCGCACGCGACATGTCGCACATGACATTTTGTTCCACAATATATTTATATTGTTTCGGTCATTTTTTTTTTAATATTGTATCGAAAAACTTGTTTTAAATTACATTTTCAATATATTTCGATGTATTAAAATGGTTTATATTACAATCTTACTATCTTACTCAGGCCCGTTTTTTCAATGTCTAAATAAGGAGTTTAACTACTATTGTATAGAGAATTTGACATAATATGCATAGAAATTAATGTCAAATTTGAAATTATTTGTTAAATAAAACTTATATGTAAGTACATTGAAAAAACGGCTCTTAGTGTAATCGATAGAATACAAACGGTCCATTTTGGAAGTTTATTTTTCAAGAAAATCGAAAAAAATATCGTAGTGAATTTCTTCTAGCGTATATTGCTTAAATAAATAACTTACATACATTTCTGAAAGAAAATTTCAAGAGATCTGGATTTTTCATCAATTTAACGTTTTTGGCCTCGGTTGACATTTCTGTGGAAATGCCCATATGTAAATACAAAAATTTTAACTTGTAAAGTTGCTAGGTCATACGTATATCATACCAACTTAATAGCTAAAGGACTTGAAAGAAGTGTTGTCGTTTTTTGTAAACTAAATATTTGGATGAAATTTAAACTAAATAAAATGTAAAAGTTGTATATTTGAATATGAGTTTTATATAAATAAATGATTAATTTTAACGTCCCTCAAGTCTCCCGAAGTTTTTCTATAAATGCTAATTGCTTACAGATAACAATCAGGCCTGTTCCGAATTTCACTTTCGATAAGATTTGTCGGAATTAAATATCTTTAACCAGCTCTAATACCATTTCGGAGATATTCAGCGGATAAATATCACTTTGAGTTGTTCAGTTTAAGTCCAATAAAGCGAAAAACGTTGATTTTTAAACACTTAGTCTAATTTCAAAGTGTATGAATGCATATCACCAAATGATAAAAAGAAAAAAGTGAAAACCGAAACAGGCCTGAATAAGTTTTTATTATTCCCATATTAGCGTAGTTTTTTTGCTTTTGATTTTTTTTAATTTTGCTTGCCCACATATAGTGTGGAGTGTATAACAATAGAAACAATATATTTAATTACATTGTTTTAAATAAAAAATGGGGAACATGAGTGGTTAAACCAATAATTAAGTAATTATAAGACGAATGCAAAATTTATTTATAAAATGCAAACAGTAATTCGATTCCCACCAAGAAATGTATCAGCTAAATTACACGGCAGAAGTTCAATCGGGATCTGCTTTTGAGGTCGGAGGATCAGTCTCCTCAGCCTGAAGAATATTCGGGAGAGGGGCAGAGCAAGTGTGTTGGCAATTGAAGGCAATTGAAGGCCCCCAAGTCAATTGAGTGACCTTTGACCCGTTTGTCTTATTGCGAGTAGACATTGAATTTCCATAGCCTGGCAACTGAACTGAATGGGTTTTCACTTTTTAAGCATATCAACAACAACTGGCATTCCAGTGGTGATGCTGAATGCACGAATTTGGATTCACACTCGACAGTGAGGGCCATGATGACATCCGTGAATAGTTTTGTTGTTGAGAGGAGCGGAGCGGAGAGGTAAAGAGGGGGCCATAGTATCATGGCCAAGTGCGCGAAACGCGCGTACTTAGAAAGCAGGCAAAAGCAGCAAAAGCGGCTCAATATTTGAACGATTGAGGGAATGAATGGTTGAACGGTTGACTGAATTGGGATTTGACGGGGCCCAAACGATGATAAGCAGAACGAGAGGCGGACCACGATGACGGTGAAGAACCTTTTCGCCTCGAAGCGCTTTTATTTATTACTGCAGGGTCTAAAAACTGAATTCAATTCAATTCAAATCACAATTGTGAATTACATTGTGAGCTCGGTAGGCATGTGTATGGATGGCTGGGGATAGGTGGATAGTTCGAAAGATGGAGATGGAGTGCGTATGTGCGTATGTGCGTATGTACGTTCATACATTTACAGTTAGAATGGAATTTGGGTACTGTGAAGTGACCAATTTTTCTCATTGTTTTTTAGCCATTTGCATATGTGTCGAACCAAGTGCGGGTATAAAAGGCTTACAATTTGCACGATAATGTATCAAACATTGATTACCAATCAGTGCGAGCACAACGACAACTCGAATCGGACTAGCCAATTCCACTCCAGCTGAGCCATTCATCGAAAAGTTCTCCACCGAGTAGTTTCGCTAACTGGCAGGATTCGAATCTAGGATGAAGTGTCAAGTATCCTTGGTAGTGCTGCTCGTCAGCCTCTGCGTCTGCCTTTCGCTGGCCGAGAGGCCCTCCCATATGCTGAAGACCCGTCGCAGCTCCTACATCAATGAACCCGCCCTCCTGGCCAGATCGAATGATGCCGCTGCGGATCAGAGCGCCGATCAGGATAAGCTCAGTGCGGTGCCAGTTGCTGGATCGGGATCCGTATCGGGAGCCAATGGCAACAAGGATGCATCCAGTGGACGTCTGTTTCTGAAGAAGTTCCTCATGTTCAAGAACATGTTCGGCAGCAACAACCAGCCGGTGATACCCATTATTATAACGAGCCCTGGCACTGCACCCACCACAGCCAGCAGCAGCCCCACTGTCACTATAACCTCAACTGGCAGCATACCCTCGGCAACAGGCACAGTGAACACGTCACCCACTACCCCTACCACTTCACCAACCACACCGACAACCGCTCGTCAATACAATAATGATGCGGAGGACGATGAGATGGCTGCCGATGATGCCGAGGGGGAGCATATGCAGCCCGAAGGTGCCGTCGCCATGGCTGCCAACGCCGAGTTGCTCGACGAGCAGGCCATGCAGGCGGCACTCGCTGCCGGCGCCCAGGAATACGAGGTGTTCACCGACGGCGACCAGGCGGACGAGAGCAAGGCCAGCCAGAACAATCGCATCAATCTGCGCCGCAAGGGCGGACGTCGTGGTCAGGCGCAGACGATCAGTGTGCGGATTCCACCACGCTATCGTCGCTATTTCAAGAACGGGCAGAAGGTGATGCTCAACGCCAAGAGCCGGCCCAACAAGCGTCGCGTGATCAGGAAGCGTGTCCAGAACAAGAACAAGAGATTCAACAATCGTCGTCGCGGTGGCAAGAACAAGAACAAGAAGAACAAGGGCAAGGGCAAGAACAAGAACAAGCGTCCACGCATCCCTGTTGTCTAGACAAGCACACAAAACAAAAGATTGACAGAATGACAGAATGTTAGAGAGAGAGACAGAGCGGGAAGATCCACCCACTTCGCAATGATCCACTATCAACGATCAACAGAACACATTTTTTTTTTATCTAATTTATTGTAGCTAATCTTAAATTGAAGCCTCACTCCATACATATATTTTTTTTTGTTTGAGCAACCAGAAGAATAAATAAAGTCTTTCGAATAGTACTTGACCCGCTTTTTATTCCACCTACAGCGAGTCTCTTCAATCGATCGTGATGAGGCACAAAACTGCCTCGGGGGCCACATGAACTATTTAAGGGGCATTATTCGACTGTCAGCCAAATGAGTCCAAGATGAACTGTTCACTTTATTGGACGCTGTCGTTGTCGCTGCTCTTGCTGCTGCTGAATCTGGCCGCCAAGTCAAATGCCGCTGCCTGTGGCGACTCCCTGCAGCCGCTGCGCCTGCGCAGTACGGCCAACAATCTGACCACGGATGAGGCGGACCAACAGTTGCCACCTATCGATCTGAGCCAGCTGAGCGAACAGCAGCTGCAACAGCTCATGCAGCAGCTGAATGTGGCCGATCAGTTCGATGAGGATAATCGGGGCAGCAGTCGTCCTTGGAACAAAATTCAACGCATCATCCGCAGACAGTTGATCCGCATCCCGAAGAGGTATCTCAAGAAGTTGCTCCGACAATTTGGACTTGCGCGCAGTGGCAGCGTTCGCAGCGGAACAATTCAATTGCAGCCTCAGATTGATTTACAGCCCAAAGTACCGCCTGAGCTCTACTACCTGATACCTTTAGAATAAAAAAAGGAATAATGAAAGAATTAAATAAATAAATTGACTGGAATTGACAGACTTAATTAATAAATTAAATACAATTAAATATGTGTAAACAAAGATCGAAGCATTAACAGTGTTGTAAAACACTCGAAAATTTTCTGAGCTGCCCAAATTGATGTACTGGATACAGGAGTTTAGAAATAGCCTTACAAAATAATTTCCAGCCAGTTTGCAACCCTTTTTTTATATGGAGTTGACACCTTTCAAACTGAATTTTCAACAACTAGACAAACTAGACAAATCTATCCGAAAAAAAAGCCAATTTGGCATCACTGGCTTATACTCCAATTAAATATGTTTCAAACACTGATGAAAAGCGAACACGTTATACAAGAGTGTAACAGTTTGAAATGTTTAAATTTCTAAAGCACACAAAAACAGCCAAGAATACATAGCTGAAAGTTTTTGTAGTGTATGGGATAAACTGTTTATGAGAACAACAAAAACTAAAAGCAAGGAAAACTTTCGGTTGTTCTAATAATTAAGTGATCAATTAAATGTAAATAGAAACAGAAATAAACGCGTTTTAATAAAAAAGAAAAAAAAAACAAAAAGCGATTGAAAATTTCCAGTGAGCTTAAATATCAATGCATACTTTGGGGCGCATTTGAAAAACCACAGTCAAATCCCATGAATCAACCAAGGCATACTTTTGGGCTGTGCAGTAAAAATTGCATTGCCACTGTTATCATCATTGGGTGATCTTGTTATTGCATTATTGTTATCTTGTTAGCAGTAATAGCTTAAATTGAGATGAATAATTGCTAAATAAATGTTTATTTGAATATAAACTAACATATATGCTATTCAAAAAGTCGGCAAGAGACTTAAGACTGAAATTGGTATATTCACAATAGGCGATCAGTTTTTGAGGCATTTTTTGGTGGCTTTGAGTCTGGTCACACTGTTCGGTGGTTTATCTAAATCTGGGCAGGTGGCGTGTTGTTTATTTTGTTGGTGGCAATCAATGTTATTCTGTCTGTGACTCTGATTAGATTTAGATCCCCCAACTCGCTCCCACACACACACGCACACACACACACACACACGCAGAATGGCAAGTGGAATATTGGCTGGAAAAGTGGCATTTGTGACAGGTGCGTTTTGCTTTTGTTTTTGTTTCTGTCGGCTGTTTCGCATGAACTTTGAACTGCCATTTCCGATCGCAGGTGCCGGCTCTGGCATTGGACGTGCCACATGCCGCATTTTGGCACGCGACGGAGCCAAGGTCATTGCCGCCGATCGCAACCTGCAGGCGGCACAGGAGACAGCCAAGCAAATCGGCGCTGAGCGAGCAGCTGCCCTGGAGGTGGACGTCTCGTCGGCGCAGAGTGTGCAGGGCGCCGTTGCTGCAGCCCTGGCCCAGTTCCAGCAGGCGCCCAGCATTGTGGTGAATTCGGCGGGCATCACCAGGGATGGCTACCTGCTGAAGATGCCGGAGCGCGACTACGACGACGTCTACAGCGTGAACCTGAAGGGCACGTTTCTGGTGACGCAACAGTTCGCCAAGGCGATGATCGAGCAGCAGCTGAGCAGCTGCAGCATCGTCAATCTGTCCAGCATTGTGGCACGCATGAACAACGTGGGCCAGGCCAACTATGCGGCCACCAAGGCCGGCGTCATCGCCTTCACGGAGGTCGCCTCCAAGGAGTTTGGCAAATTCGGCATTCGCGTCAACTGCATCCTGCCCGGCTACATAGACACGCCCATGGTGGCCGTGGTGCCCGACAAGATCAAGGAGCAGGTGGTCCAAAAATGCCCCCTCGGCCGTCTGGGTCAGCCCGATGAAATCGCCGAGGTGATCGCCTTCCTTGCCTCCCAGAAGTCCGCCTATGTCAACGGAGCTGCCATCGAAGTCACCGGCGGACTCAAGTAGACGCGGCATCATTGTCCACAACAAGAACAACCCCCAAAGTCATCGCAAAAACAATTTGCATTTATTTGTTGTAGTTCTTATATAATTAAAGAATCTGTTTTTTTTTTGTGTCTGGTTAATTGAAAACATGTGTTGACAGCTTGGATCGCGTGAGTAGTTGTCGGTCGATCGCCGATCGCAGCCATGCGCCATCTATTGGCAGGCTTTCAAACTAGCCTCAATAGGAACTACTCACGAAAGTCCAAAACAGCCATACCACTCAACGGTTTCCCCCTATTTCGGGCCCTAGAAATCGAACTGTATTATTTGCCATTGTGATCACGGTTGCCACTTAAAAATATCTGATTGAGCCAAAATCAAATAAAAAGTGAGCCAAATTGACGAAAAAAGAGCCAAAAATTTTGTTTTGCCGTTTATGTTATTTTTCCATTTAATTAAATAAAAATATATTTCGTTCAAAAACTCTTGAAGCAATAACACATATTACCAAAGTATTTCACATTTTCATCTTAATGTAGTGATTATGTTATCAAATAAAAATAAAAATGTAATTCAACCTAAAGCTATGCAAAATAGCTGATTCTGAACTGATGAAAAAAAGAGCCAGATCGAAAAAATAAGTGCCACTGCGCCAACAGGAAAAAAAGAGCCAGTTTTGTCGCAAAAACGCCAATTGTGGCAACCGTGATTGTGATATCGAATACCGTGTAAATTAGTATAAAAAATGATTACGTTGGAAATGAACATACGAAAGCTATGTACTACATATAAAAAATATAGTTTTATACTTAAATTTGTACATTTATTGCACATATTAAGTACACTCACTACATATGGTCTGTAACACCAAATATTGTTGAATTAATAATTTTGTAAAAATTAGGTAAAATACAGTTGAACTTCGCTAACTCGAACTTCTCTAACTCGAATTTCTCTGTAACTCGAACTAAATGAGTGGCTTACTTAGGAAAAAGAACTCTATAACTCGAATATCTCCCTAACTCGAACCTTTTCTTTGGAAAATGGTGATTCGAGTTAGGGAAGTTCGACTGTATATTTTTTGCTATCTGTATTTTTGAATGCTAATTTTTCATGAAGTGTCTTTGTCAAAAAGTTGAGCAAAAAGACTTGTACGAAACCATCGTTATAACTCCATAAAATATTGATGCAGTTCGATTTCTAGGATCGGAAATACGGGGAAACCGGGTAAGTTCGGCAGTCTTGGATTTTTTTTGTTCTCTTTAAATCCCAAGCTGTTTTTGGAAAAGGTATGATAAATGGTAATACAACAATATTAAAAAAAAAGTTTGAGATTCATGGATTGTCCTATTAAAACTCTCCTCAGTTCTATTAAGATGCTTCGAGCTCTTTTTATTACGGGTATCGAAACTATCGATGGTAATTGCTTACTGAAACTGAAGATGGACCACTCATATGGCCATTCCGGATGACAGTGTCGTCCCAATGCGGTCACAACGGGAAACAGTTTCGCGAGGAGTTGGAGGCGGAGAGAGCGGAAGGGGGCATGGCCATTTGGTGGTTGGATGGTGCGGTGGGGTTACTACCAGAGTGTACAATATTAATATATTTCACAATTCCCCAGCTGCTAATTAACTTGGCCGCATCAGCACACACATACACACACACATACATGCATACATGTATAAAGAGACGACAAACGACCAGCACATATGTATACATACGCATACATATGTATGTATGTATTCATTTGATGGTGGGTTTGTTTGTGCACCACATTCGGGTGGGTTACGCCTGTGGTCGTGCGTGCAATTTAAATAATGAAGACATTTTATTAATTCAAGAAATTCAACTCGCCTCTCTGCCTCGAATATGAGCCACACTTACAAACACACACACACAGTCGCACTCGCACTCGCACTCAGTAGCAATTACACAGAACGGGTCGCCAGGACATTAAGCAACATCACCCCAATTTCAAAGTTTCGGTTAGGGCTCTGGCCCAGGTTCCACTTTTCCCCCAACTCTGTTCATTTTCATACCACTGTGGTCTACTTTGCGCGCGTGTGTGTGTGTGTGTGTGTGTGAGAGTGTGTAGGTGTGCATGTGTGTGCGAGTGTGTGTTAAGTTTTGCCCATTTCGTTTTTAGTGCATAGTGAAAAACAAAACATTTCCTAATCATATGACCAAAGTCGCAACCCTCCAACACAGAGGGACTACTACCGAAACAAAGAGAGAGAGCGAGATAGATACAGAGGGAGAGAGAGAGAGAGAGAGAGGGGGCGAATGCCCCACTATACCGTTAACAATTAACAACACAACGCAGTGCGACAACGACGACAACCGCCTGCCAGCCACTTGAGCCATAAAACAAACCAAACGCGACCCACCGACGACCCCAATCAACCCACACTACACACACTCACACACACTCACACTCACACACACTCACACACACACAGTGACACCCACTCAACCCAACCAACAGTTGAGGCCCAAGCACTCGCCATATCTCATGTTAATGAAATCGTAACTCTTCGTGCGACTTGTGTCCGTTTTTTGTGTCTGTTTTGCCGATGACGTGCGTCAGACTCCAGTTCAAGGTCCAGTTCCAGTTCCAGTTCCAGTTCGAGTTCCAGCTCCAAGCACGAGATGCGACTATTCTTCATAAAAAAAGGGGTGCGGAAGAGTAGGCGGACGGCGAGAAGGAGAGGGTAGAATTAGGGTGGAGGAGACCACGGGCCAAGATAGTCAAGCTCGGGCCTTAATGTCTCATTTCGGATCGGGCAGGTCTCGTGACTCAGGCACGAAACACGAAAATCTAAATAGAGTTGTAGTAAAAAAAATCTCAAAATCTGATCGCTTGTCCTGCCATGTTCGCAATTTAAACGATATTTTGCCGTAAGCTGTATAGAATTTAACGTCACATTTGAAACTATACTAGCTTTCATAAAATGTTTACGTTCATTGAAAAACACGGGCCTTAAAATTTTAATACGCAAGCTTTTAAAGATTTGCCATATCTACAAAATTTTATTAATTATAGATAAATCAAAAACTATTTTGGGAATTTCGGAACGGTCCGTGCTTGAGATTTATAAAAAATGTGTCGTGCCTTTTGTATTCCTGAACTTCAAGCTGAAAGTGAGGACCGCGCCCACCTCTAATTGAGAGCGATAGTGTTGAAGGGGAGTGGGTGGATTAACGAAGCGTTATTCAAAAGAACTTTGTCCAACACGTGAGTAAAACTACAAAAAAGGGACGGACTTTGGCTGCATTCCAGTGTGCTCGACTTGGAGATATCCTGTAGTGAGAAACATATTGCGCAAGCACATAAGAAAAAAACTTTAGCATACTTCGTGATTGATAATCATTGTAAAGTCTCGGATTAGCTAGATAAATTAAAAGCTACGCTGTAAACCAGCGGTGGGCACGAAATCTAAACTGGTACAAATTGTACTTGGACTGAAACCCACTAAGTGACTAAATTATTGACAGTCAATATTACAGGATATTATTTAAAAAAAATCGATAATCTTTTTAAAAGCTGACCCATAAAGATTTAATATTCTTGTTCGTCATTAAAAACTATGGCAGTCTGTTCGCCTGTATTTTTCAGACACTATAGAAGATGGAGACACAAAATGGACAGAGTCTCTTACAGTCGAGTTCGATCAGTTATGCATTTTCTATTCCATCCATCAATTTGCAGGATATGCTGTCATAAAGATTAAAAATAATCTGCGTTGAAAATGATATAGTTTGTTGATGATGCCCTGTCTGTCAATTTTGAGTTTAATTCTATTCTATGGCAAAGCAGATTCCATTCATTGCCTGTCACATACGTTATGCAATGTTTGTGCTAGAGTCTACCCCATCGCGTTCTTTTACAATTACAGGGTATGCGTGCAACAAAAGAAGCAAAGTGAATTCAGGGTTTGAGAACTGCTGGCAATGCGTGGCAGTTGTCAGCAAAAGTGCAAGTCCCTGCGATGGCAACAGCAAGTGTCGTGTGGCAAGTGTGGCAAGTAAGTAAGTAAGTACATGTATGGAGGTAGGCTATATGGATATTGCCCCGACTTGATCCACAGCAAATCCATTAGAGTCAGAGCTCAAACTGGTCGCCTGCAACTTGCGATAGTTTCGTTCGCCGCAACAATGTCATGCCAATTAACACAGTAAACCGCAATTGCAACTTCCGACGACTAAGTGCACGTAGTATAGTTAGTTATAACCAACCCCACTTGCCACTTGCCACTTGCCACCTGCCACTTGCAACTCCCTATCTCTCTCTCTCTCTCTCTCTCTCTCTCTCCATGTGTGTGTGTGTGTGGTGACAGGTTGTAAGCTGGTCGGGTTCCTGCTCAAGGGTCGTTTGTGACAAAGGCAACTAATTTAGTTTAATGTGCGTCGTGCGCGATGCCGCAACATTTTCTGGCGGATCGTGCGGCGAGCAGAGCAAGGACACAGCAGCTACCCCATGGACCCCAATATGTGTGTGTGTGTATCCGTGTCTGTGTGAATGTGTGTGACCCTTACGCACTCATTAAGCATTTTTAGTCGAGCTTAGCGAGCCGTTTGTTTGCATTGTCAACTCGACTCCCCACCCTCCCCCAACCCACCATACGTCGCACTCGACTCTCTTTGAACGGCCTTTATTTCATTTCATTCCATACACTGCTTACCATAAATTTACGCACACGCCCTCACACATGTTTGACGTTCCCAGTTTCTGGGTGGCACTTTTTAATTTCTGCGCCGTTTGTTTGATTTTTAGCTTTTACAGCTGACAGTTTTCTGACGTGACGTGACACCACGAACCCACCTCATAGCTCCACTCCACACCCACCACAATCAACCACTCGCTAGGTTAGGGGTGGTGGTGAAATTATAAATGTTACACCGCTTTATTTGACTTTCGAGGGCAGCTGCAACTCCAGTTGCTAATGATAAGCCAGTTGCACTTTGATGGTGCTCCCAAAAACCAAGAAAACTCCACAAAAAAGGAAAAAATAACTCATGGTTTTTTTAATACATTTTTATTTATTCTTTTTTGTTTTTTTCTATCATTTATATTTTTATTTTATGTATATGTATATATACTTTATGCAATTGTTTATTTGCTGTAATTTACCTGCTTACTTTTTTTTTTTTTGTATACATAAAACTTTTGTTCATTTCGCTTAATTACTGAGAAAAAATATCGAGAGCTAAAAATATAGCAATTTTAATGCAATTCACGTCGCTTAACTGCTAAAAAAAAAATTAAAAACAATAAACATTATGAAAGTATATGAAGTGATGCCTTTTATTTTCATTTTTTTTCCTTATGACAAAATATAGCTACGACGATGAGTCTACATTATCAGCTAGATAAAAAAAAATTACTAAATTTTTATGATGTATGCTTTATATATATTTATATATATCTAAAGACTATATACTCTATATATGTTAATGGCGTACTAGAGCTAGGATAAATGTATATTAATTATCGTTATACACTTAGAAGTACACTTAGCACAATTGAACTGATGAGTTTGTATTATTTTTTTTTTATCGAGTTTTCTACTCTTGCAGACGGTAATAAAATATTGTAAATTGCAAAAATTTATTGTTTATTATCTTGACATCTCATGGTATTTAAAAAAAATACCAGTTTTTGCATATACTGACCAAGTTTGAACAAAATTGGACGATCATGTATACGATTATTTATATTAGTACACATTTTTTCAATAATTACCAAATGTCAATCACTCTGCAAGGGCATAAGACTTCGGCAGGCCGTGTTAAATTATTCCTGTTGTTTTATCTTTCAAAGTTTTGTAATATTGTTTGCTGAGCTTTAAATGTGGGCGTGACATAAGTTAAGGCGACTGCTTTAAGGAGTTCGAGTATTTAGCTATAACATATCTTTAAATACGTTTTCATTGGCTTACAGTCTAAAAAAAAACTCTTAAGCTACGACAAAAAAAAAAAAGAAGAACGTTCTTCAGCTTAAATACTATCAGGTACTTTGGCATAATTTTCTTAAGCAATGCACACACAATATGCACATACGTATACACATGAGTGACAGTACGTTTGCAAGCACATTAAATAAATATTTATATATTTTTTTTATATATATGTATTTTTTTTTTGTAAATTTTTGCGCGCCTTTTTGCTGCTTTTCAGCTGGATACAAAGCAATCTATTGATATAGAAAGCTATTTGATTGATAGTTTTTAGGGATATGTTACTCTTGCTCAAGTAAATGCTCTAAGATATGCCCAACAGTTAATAGTTTAATGGTTTGGTGAAATCGTTGGAAAAAGAAGCACAAAGCGAACAATAAGGCTACGCAAAAATTGTTTTCCTTTTTTTCTTGTTCATTGTATATTTGCTTTATTTATAGTATAATTAACATTTCTAGCCATTGGTGTTTTGTTTTGTTTTTAAATCGGCTTTTGTAATAAATAATCTTTGTAAGGCTTTTTTGTTTTTTAGCATGCAGCAAGTTTCAAAGGACTTGTAAATGCGCAAAATCCTAGTTTTAATAGTCCATAAAAGCCCTCCCTTGAGGGGTCACTTACATGCTAGCGAAAGAAATTGAATTTGTCACGCTAAAGCTAAGGCAGCCGAGATATTTTACATCGACTGACTCTTTCACTAGGCTAGAGGAGAAAAAGCGTAAAAATATATAATATGATAATGTGAAATACTAAGTAGATGTGAGTAGTTTAGTTATAGTATAAATAGAGTAGCTGGTAGTTCCACTAGTATTTATATCTGTATGTACTATACTCGTATACCTAGAATATGGTTAGCCTAGTTAACATATTTGCTGCCTAATCAGACGTGGCATGAGCTCTTCTAAACGAATCCTTAATCTTTAAGTTACACAATGCGAATTTTTGGTTGCTATAAAAGTTTGAAAGGTCTTTCCCGAACACTTACCTCCCCGCCCCGAAAGCACAGTGCTTTGGCGCCCAACGAATGTATGGCGCCCAACGACAGCCCTGTCTTTTCCCTTGCCCTTGAGATCAGTCTTACGAGTGTGCTTTGCTGGGGCTGGAGCTGGAACTGGAGCTGCGTCAATTGGGCAGGGCTGCGTGCGGATACCTAACAGAGACAGCTCACTTAGACCGCCGTTGGAGGGGGCAATAGCGAGGAGTTAGATGTGCGCAGATAGGGATTACCGTAGATGGCGCTGTAGCGTGGATCCACACTCAGGGCCATCGAGCTGGGCACCACAACGTGGGTGGTGGTGGCAGTGCTCTGATTACTGCAGCTGCCATTCGGCGAGGAGCTAACCACCGATGCCGTTGTCGATTGTAGACTGGGCAAACCATTTTCCTGACGTATCTCGCGTGCTCCAATTATGCTCCCAGTCAGACTTCCGCCGCTGCTGTTGGTCAGGAATGTCATGGGCACACTCTGAGCCGCCGTTTGTTGCTGCTGCTGCTGCTGCTGTTGTTGCTGGTGATGATGTTGCTGGTGCTGCTGCTGCTGTTGCTGCAGTTGCAGCTGATTCTGATGGTTGTTCTGCAGGATTGTGGAGCTGCCGTTCGATTTGGTCGAGCATGAGGTCAAATATTGCGGCGGTGGACTGTAGTGTGTGCTGTAATCGCCATATGGCACATAGCCGCCGGAAATGTCCACCTTGAGATCACTGTAGTTGGAGGTACGATCACCTGGCTCCAGTTTGCAACTGACACCTCCATTCTTGGTGATCTGATGCTCGCTTATGACGTCGGCGGGGGGCAGCTTGGTACGCTTCTTGCACTTAAAGTAGATGACGATGATGATGGTCAGCAACATTAGAATTGCCACTCCCGAAATGCCGCCCACCACGGTCATCAACAGGGATACGCTCTCTAATGGTTGGAAATTCAAAAATAGAAAGCACAAAAGGGGATTCAAGAATAAGAAAAGTGATGTACCTTCAATTTTGAATTGAACTTACTCTTCGCTTGCAGTTGAATCTCGGCCACATCGTTGCCATAGTCGTTGACCACAGTGCAATTATATTTGCCATAGTGATAAGTCTGACTGTCGCGTATGATGAGCGTACTCTTCACCCCTCCCGGCACTGCATCCACAAGTATCGAATAGTCGTGTCCAGACTCGGAGCTTATCTCCTGCCCATTGAAGGTCCAGGAGACATGTCGAGCACGTGGCACACTGCTCGCAAAGCATTCAATCCTTGCCGTATCTCCAACCAGACCGTACTGAGCACGCGGCGAACTGATGCTGGGCGAACCCTTTAGATAGACATAGGCGTCTGCTGAGATCTCAGCGTAGCCTGGCACATTGGCCTTGCAATAGTATCTTCCGGCTGTCTCGTTGCTCACGCTAAAGGTCAGATTGGAGCTGGTTCCAACCACACGATCACTCGGATGCTGTATCCAGACAATCTCCGGCTGTGGATTGCTATCCACCTCGCAATTCAACGACACCACGCTGCCCACATCTGCCTCCATGGACTGCGGACGCTGCTTGAAACTGGGCGCATCTAAGGGCGGGATCAAGGATGGAGCAGTCGGTTAGATGTCGGACTGCTCTGACTTGTGCAATATATCTACTGCTACTTACAGCTAATGTCCAGTGTTTCGCTATCCTCGCTCTTGCCCACGGAATTCTGTACCTCGCATTTGACAATTGCATCATGGAATTTTCGCGTTACATTGCGTATGACCTGAAAGTGGAAAGAAGGGGAAAAAAAGATTCGAGATTGAGCAAATTGTGGGAACGTTAGCTCTTTCCGGCCACAACAGACTGGCACAACTGGTTCTTGCTTTGGCAAGATCGGCAGCTCATAGATCTGGTCTAGTGCCCAGTTGTAATTGGCATGATAAAATAGCTGTGGCCAGCATATTATACAACAACCGATGGCAGTAAAGTTGCTCTAATTATGCGGCTCGCGGATGGAATGTGGACGTGGTCTCTTTCGTCTCTATCTAGTCTCACTGTATCTCTCTCTCTCTCTCTCTCTCTCTTTGAGAATTGCACAACAGTGAGAGGGGAGTCTGGAACACTTACCATCTCAGTTTTTTGACCGTTTATAATTGGCTCGTCGTTGATGTACCAGCGATAACGGACATCACTCGGATTGGCATCGGCCCGACACTCGAGTCGCACCTGTGCATGTTCCACAATGCGTTGAACGGCGCCATGAGTCGATGAGGCCACGTTGACAACGTTGTTGTTGCCCGCCAAAGAGCCAATGACATTCACCTTGACTTTGGGCGCGTATTTAACCTGTTAAAGGACAGATTGTGGAATCAGATTATTTGCAATTTATGTGGATGGATTTTGCATTAACAGCTGGCCCTTTAACTAATAGACACTTCATTAAAGACCTAAACATAATTAGATTCAGGAGAGCGTTATGAACTTGTCAGTTGATTCAGGGAAAGGAACATAAGACGCTAACTGTGTGGCCAATTGACAGGGCTTAACACTGGACAGTGAAAGAGAGACACCAAGGTACACGGGGGGGTTGGTACACAATGACAGCTCTGTGTGAAACACCGATGTAAGTCCTTGCTTGCTTTCACTTAACTGGGGGATTGGCCCTATGGTAGCCCGATGGTTCATGTTTCGGTATGAATTAGCCCATCACTGTCATGGCCATGTCCACGACATAAAAGCTCGTTCAAAAAAGGATGGTAGGACGACTTTACTGGCTGCATAAATATGATTCCGGCCGACGGGTCTACGCATCACATTTGTGGGGTATTTGCGAAGCCGTATGGGGTGAAACAGGACAGGACAGGATAAAGCGCACCACGTAATATTGATAGTGGGGGCTCAAGCGTTGACTGTGACGCGTCAGCGCATTGTGCTAGGCCCATACATACATAGGTAGCGGCATGCGATGCTAAAATTTGCAATGGACCAACGGACAGCTCCACATGCACTAGAGAGAGAGGCGGGTCACTAGGGGGGGGCCAGTGGTAAAGGGTTGCTGGTGGTTGTCTCTTACCTCGACACGTATTTTGGCAGAGCGATAGGTGCGGTCGGCCGTGTTCTGTGCCTGGCACGTAAAATTCGTGTTGTGGTGCTCCTTTTTGGGCGTGAGCCGCAGCAGCGATTTGGCCGTATAGCGACGTAGATCGGGCAGCGGTATGACTGTGTACTCAATGTTATCCGTTAGAACGTTGCCCAGGCCATCAATCCATGTAATCTATTTGAGGGCGAGAGAGGCACAGAGAGAGGTTTTTCGGGGTTAGCTTGATTTTGAAGGTCCCGTACCAGTTGGGTAGCCAGTTAGGCAGCTAGTCTGACAGTATGGCAACGTGGCCTGACTGACATCTATTGTTTGTTTGATTAGTTTCGAGCCGGCGCTCGGTGTGAAAGTGCTGCCTTCAACATGCTGCGGTTTGACTGTTAGCCAGAACGGTTGCCGGGTCGAGTCTGTGCTCAGTGTTTAGGCTTTTTTTGGACACTCACCTCCGCTGCGGGCTTGCCGCCTATCGATACGCACTCAATCTCCACCTTGCGATCCTCGGTGGCATAGATAACATCGCCCTGTGTGATTTTTGGCGCCTCCGGCGGCACCAGAACTGTCAACCCGGCGAAAGTGGAACGTATTGCCGGTTGTCCTTCAGGTCCAGGGCTAACCTGACACTGATATTTCGCATCATCGTCCAGCATCACCGGATATATGTCTAGCGAGTAGTCGCCCTCCTCATCGCTACCGACCATGGCATAGCGCTCGAAGCCACTCAGATCTCGGGATGTCCCCAGGCCGAAGTCATCCTTGGTCCATTGCAATGTGCCCTGCTTGTTGATAACCCGGCAGGGGAGTGTTACACGGGCACCCACAACAGCTGTCTGGTCCTGTGGTTCCATCGCGAATCTCTGGTTCTGATAGCTGGTATACTGCGAGGGCGAGCACCTTGCCACACCCACAGTCAACCAGCACACCAGCAACGCCTTCACCATTGTCATCATCATCAGCTGTAGCTCTTTCCGCTTCGTTGTCATTTCGCTGTATGAAATTGTAAAAGATGACACGATGATTAGTTATTGATACGGTTGGCGCTGGGAAATCTATGAATGTCGTTGTTTAAAGTATTGATCTAAAATCGTTTAAATAAAGTCTTTATTTATGACGCGATATATAAAAAACAGTACGAATTTGAGATACCAGTTAAACTCTGAGCTTCAACGGTAGAAATATTATTCCATTTGTAGTTTAAAAACTTAAAATATGAACACCTACTACCAAAAGCAGAGTTCTATTTTAAACGTAGTTTAATTTTTTAAACTCTTAAAATTCCAAAAAAAACTTCTTGAAATTTTCAGAAGTAGCTTGCCTAATTTGACTGCCCTAACACATATATTCCATGAGATATATGTACATATAAATATAATATAGATGCTCAATAATTATTTAATGAATTTTTTTAAAACTAAACTTCATTTTTAATAAATTGTCCGATTCGAGTGAAAATAATTTAAGAGTTTTCGATCAAATAAAATGTGTAATAAATAAAATATACATAAACTTTGTACAACATTTCGATCATTTGATGCGCTGTGGCTGTGAATAATTTCATTCAATTTGAATTTCACTGCGCGCCCTAAAAGTATGCAATGATTAATTTCGACTTTGACTGAAATTCGTTCAGTTACAGTTACTCGTGCAAGGCAACGTCACTGAACGAATCGAAGCCAAATACATGGGATGATTCATGTGATGGGGAAGGGGATGGGGCTGTGGCTGGGGAAGGGGAAGGGGAAGGAGAAGGCAAACATCTAGTCACAAACGATTTCTGCGTTTTGTTGTACAAATTCGTGAACAATTGCCTCAGGGTCTTTTAAAGTATTATTTTTACGTTTATTGTTTATTGTTTATGTTCGCCGTATTGTTGTTTGTGTCGGGCGAGTTTTTATTTTGTTTTTATTTATGTTGTTTCTATGCTTTCGGCGCGCATGAAAGTGCAGACAGCCTCGTACGTGCGCGAAAAAGAACAACAACAACAACACCAACAACAACAACAAGAGGGAATTACATTCAAATTAGCCGGTTCTCCAAAAAAAAGCACAAAAAGTGTCTGCGGATTCTCAAGTGTGCGAAGCGCCGGCCTAGAGAGTTTACGACAACCGAAATATGTATTTACGCACATAATACAAGTACATACATATTTACACATGGAAATGTACAATGTATGTATGTACCAGAGAACTGCAACGGGTAGATTCGAGTTCAATTGGTCGCCGTTGCCAAAAATCAAATCAAATCGAGTCACTAGTCGCCGTTTTAAAAATCGAGTAGGCTGTACGACTTGATACTCGCTCATACTCGTTGAGTCAAACGCATCGAAAAACGAGTATAGGTACGAGTATAGATGCGAATCATGATGCGAGTAACTCGTTTTAAATGTGAGGGACGGAGCGGGCAATGGGAGCGGGGAATGTGTCGATCGACCCAAATGTGCGAACAAAAAATAAAAAAGGTCTACACTGAAACAAATTATTGAGCCGCATAATAATTATATGAGAAAAAAACAATTTTTTAAAATAATAAGGTCTTCAAACCTACTATTTTTTTCACTCAGTGTACAAAAGGTCGAGGCTCGCCGGCAGCGCGAGTTTTATGGCGGCCATAAAAAAGGGTCAAAAATGCCTCGACGCGAGTCGTGTGTGCGACGTCACAGCGAAACCCACCCCCGAATGTCATACATTGCAATGTAAGCGTAAGCGCTGTCGATCGCTGGGCTACTCCCTCTGACACTCGGTCTGTTTTTCGTGACACTCGTTTTGACACTCGTTCTCATACTCGTTTTAGACACTCGTTTTGGGTCGTTTTGATCGTTTTGAATCGTTTTGAGCCGCGGACGTTTGTATGAATCGAAAGCGGCAGTCTGTCTTTGTGTCCCTTTGTCCAAGCACATTGATTTTAATTAAGTCCAAAATAAATAAATAATGACACGAAATTAAGGTTATGAAAGAAATTTTGAATAATTTATTTAAGTGCTTAAATAATTGTATAAAATTAGGTTTTTAAAATTAAAAAAGGAACAAAAGGTGCAGATTATAATTTTCAGAGGTCGTATTTTTAGAATAGCAACAGATAGATATAATCTGCACCTTTTGTTCCTTTTTTAATTTTAAAAACCTAATTTTATACAATTATTTAAGCACTTAAATAAATTATTCAAAATTTCTTTCATAACCTTAATTTCGTGTCATTATTTATTTATTTTGGACTTAATTAAAATCAATGTGCTTGGACAAAGGGACACAAAGACAGACTGCCGCTTTCGATTCATACAAACGTCCGCGGCTCAAAACGATTCAAAACGATCAAAACGACCCAAAACGAGTGTCTAAAACGAGTATGAGAACGAGTGTCAAAACGAGTGTCACGAAAAACAGACCGAGTGTCAGAGGGAGTAGCCCAGCGATCGACAGCGCTTACGCTTACATTGCAATGTATGACATTCGGGGGTGGGTTTCGCTGTGACGTCGCACACACGACTCGCGTCGAGGCATTTTTGACCCTTTTTTATGGCCGCCATAAAACTCGCGCTGCCGGCGAGCCTCGACCTTTTGTACACTGAGTGAAAAAAATAGTAGGTTTGAAGACCTTATTATTTTAAAAAATTGTTTTTTTCTCATATAATTATTATGCGGCTCAATAATTTGTTTCAGTGTAGACCTTTTTTATTTTTTGTTCGCACATTTGGGTCGATCGACACATTCCCCGCTCCCATTGCCCGCTCCGTCCCTCACATTTAAAACGAGTTACTCGCATCATGATTCGCATCTATACTCGTACCTATACTCGTTTTTCGATGCGTTTGACTCAACGAGTATGAGCGAGTGTTTCTATCCAAACAGATCACCAGCAAAGACGAGCAAATCACAACGGGTTCACATCAATATTCGAGTATGAGCGTGCACTTCTTACTCGTTGCAGTTCTCTGGTATGTACATATGTATATGTGTGTGAACATATTTAACCATAAAGAGGAATGTGTAAAACTGTAGCCAGCAATTCGTAAAAAATATGTAAAATATGTACTCCTGCCATAAGTACTATAAAAGCGAAATATGAAATTTTATCCTTAAAAAAAAGAAGGATTTTTAGACGGTTCAGCAACACGTTGGATGGAGCTGTTGGTAGGTCTGGCAACCTTAACTTTTCGCTTTGGAAAAATGGTGGCCGCTCTGCAAATAAAAATTTGTGTCCCTCGACTTTTCCATGCACTAACTATGATAATTAAGAACATTCATTAAGTGATTGTGAATTTTTCATGTCCTTGGTGGACTCCGTTTCAAGTCAATTGATTTTTGTTTCGGTAATTTAAAACGATGCAGTAAAAGTAAATCTAAAATTGTAAAATTATGAATTTATAAAAATCTTTCGTTTCCTACTTAAGTTATGTACACATTTCCTGACTTAAACATTTTTGTCCCATTTTTGCATTGCTTAATTTACATCAAAAGATTGATGAAATACAACAAACGAACTTTACCTATATTGATGCGTAAGGCGGCTTCTCTGATATGTTCAGCATTAATTAATCAGTAATTGAACTACAAGGTCAGTTTGACAATTATTAAAGACAAATTTTGATTGTCGTATCGTTTACAGCAATTAGCAGCCTTGGTTAATTGTTGTTAGCCACCCCAACAAGAGTATTATATAAATTAAACGGCTATTGAACTAGAAGGTCAGTTGGAAAGTTCGTTGTGAAGAAACTTGAAAGAAAACTAATGATTTTCATATCGATTAATTTGTTTGCAGAATTCATTGAACCCAAAGGAATATTATGAGCCACAAACTATGAGTACATACATATGTAGATATCTATCGATTGTTGTGATATTTCAACATATGTATGTATGTATATTATTGCTATGTAGTATCTGTTAACACAATCTAACGAATCGGGTTGTAGGTTGTCATTAGACACTGCAGTTTGGGGTCGACTAAACATTGAGAGTAGCACCGACTCCACTTTCAGTGCTGGAACTCCTCCCGCTCCTTTCCTCCTTCCCCTTTCTAGCGCCAGTTCCAATTCCGATAGGGCTGCTCCCTTTGCCCTCTTCACCTGTCAGCGGTTAGTTACTTCTCGTCAGGTGTGCTCTTAGCACAGATTTTCTCACGCATTTTTGTTCACATATTCATATACTCACACATATGTACATATACACAAATATATAGTAAGTAGTTCGCTTCCGCCACTTGGCGTCTATTGGTTTTCAACTAATTTTGTTTTCTTGTAGTCCGCGGCTGTTATTTGTTTTTATTGCATTTATACGGAAATTGGCGCTGCTCGCAGACGGGGAAAATTATAGCAGAGCATAAAAGGTGAAAAGAAGACGACGAAAAACGTTGAAATACATAAAACCGAACAGAACCCAAAAAAAAGCGATGAAGAAGCAGAAGAAATAAAGATTACGGCGCTTGCTTCCGTTTGACTCCAAAAAGAGAAAGAGCAAACTACAGAGATACAGAGAGAGAAAGAGAGAGAGAGCAAGAGGGATCAGGGGCCCTCAAGATCTGGAAATTACTTAAATTTAGAGCCATGTACTGGGAACTTTTGAAACCATTTGACTCGGTTGCGAGACCATCGCGATGATCGCTAATTAAAAGTGATTATAGACACGCTCGTTTATCGCCCCATCCACACCATGTACATGTGGGTAAGTATTTGGTTTCTTCTCCTCTTCTCTATCTCTCTTTCTTTCTCTATTTTACGGTTTTTTTTTTTTTTTTTTTTTTTTTTGTAAGTTTATCTTAATGATGGTAATTGTCGGATACCCAGATTTCACTTTCAACTCGATTTGACAACAATGTCTTGTCATTTGATATGAAATTGCAAAAGTTGACCTCAAAATCGGAAGAATTGTTTGACGGCTAGAAATGGACAGTATTTTAATAGGAGTTGATTTTTCCTTGTAGCAAATCTTGAACTTGTTCAACCTGGAAATTCTCTTAAGATTATATTAATTTAATTTATTACTTTGTAATTTTAGTTTTAGTTCAATTCAAGTCAAAATTCATTTAATTTTTGCCGACTGCACTTAGTCGTGCTATAATAAATAAATAAATTACAATTAAATAGTGAAATAATAAATTTTAAAACATTTTATTGTTTTACCATTATATTTCAAGATCATTGTAAATAAAACTCTTCTGCTCTCTTATTAAGAAACTACACAACTATATTGTAGCTAGAAAAATCTTTTACAGATTTTTTTTATGAAATCTTACGAATTTATACTACTTCATATAATAATTGTAATCTAAGCTCTTAGAGTTGATTAGATGCACAATTTAGACAAACTTGAAAATGGGCTTGTAATGCATTTAGCATAAATAAAAATATGTATTCTTCTAAATTTACCTTTACAGAAAGACGGACAAGCAAAATAGTATAGACAAAAAATTCAGAAAGACACTTAAAGGTTTGTAAATGAACAAGAAGGTTCTCATTATAAATTCACATTTGGGCCAGAGTAATCAACACGTTGAAGATCACTTGGTGATCAATTTGGTTAGGGGGTCTCATTAAGCAGTGCACCACTGGGCTTTATTGAAGGACTCTCAAACCATTCCTTAGATTTACGAACCCTCTCTCTCTCGCTCTCTGTTTCGCTCTCTCTCTTTCTGTCTCTGTCTAATTTTATTAAAATATATGGCTAGCGCACTCGCTGTTTGACGGATTTGAAAGGCACGGATGGGGTCTGCTTGAAACCAAAATGCCAATCTCCCGACCAACAAAAACATTTCCGCTCCAAACGTTTTCCGCTCCAGTTTTCAATTTTCGCTGCCGCATGCTGCCAGTTGCGAGTTGCCAGTTGCCAGTTGCCCCAACTGGCAGCAGATACAGTAATTATTTTCAGGCGACGCTTATCACACATAAATCTGTAGCCGGCACTGGTCAACCAATCGATGCAGCAGCAGCAACATCGATGAGGGCACCACATGAACAGCAGGAAAAGAGGCAGCAGGAGGAGAGGCGTGCAGAGGAAAGGCGGAGAGGGGGGAGATGTGGAGAAGAGGGATGTGGAGAAGAAAGGCAGCTTGTTTTGTCAGCGTCACTTCCCTGCCATTGGGCTTCCTTTAGTGGCAGCTGCTGCTGCTGTTGTTGTTGCTGCTGTTGTTGCAAGTGTTGTTGAGACAGTGGCCAGTGGCCACAAGATGATGCAGCTGCAGCATGCGTGCATCCGAGCATCCTTTACGCAGCATGCCAAGCATCTTTGCGATATTTATAGTCGGCTATGTGCAAACTGTAAACTGCCAACTGGCAACTAGCAACTGCAATTGGCAATTGGCAACTGGCAACTGGGGAACAGGTGCTGCGGCAACGCCCGAGTCCGAGTCCGAGTCCGAATTGAAACCAGTGTTCAAGGCAGAGAGTCCAATAAAGTTATTTTTGTGATGAATGTGCGCTCGCTCCACTCAGCGCCCATTGCCCCATGCTAATTATTTGCTCCATGCTCCGGTCGAACCAGTTTCTTGAGGCAAACCCAAACCCAAACTCAAACTCAAACTGATACCTCGCCTCTCCTCACCGCACCACGGTATTATTATCATCTTTTAGTTATTAGATGCAAGCTGCAGCGGATGTTGAGCTTCCTTTGCTCGCTTTCGAGAGCTGGAGAGCTTCGGAGAGCTTTGTCATTTACAGTTTTTGGCCTCATTGGGGAGCTGCGGCTCGGCACGTAGACGAGGCAAATGACCAGGCGTTCATCTAAACGAGCCACGCCCCCCCGCCCCCTCCCTCTGCTCATAAATCAATAAAAGGCCCACCTGGTACAAATAACTTTGAAAAATGTATATTGAACCGGAGCAAAGTTTCGCCTTTGCCATTGCCTTGTTCTGAGTTTGAGTTTGAGTTTGAGTTTTAGTTTGAGTTGGACCGCTTTCTACGTCAATTTCTTGGCCAAGATTTAAGGCCAATTGCAGCTGCAGCAGCAGCAACAACAACAACAGCAGCTGCGCCTTCCCTCCCCCAATAAACCAATAAATGGACTTTTATTTTTCATGTCACTGTGATTTAGAGTGTGGGCAGATTTTGCGGCAAGAGTGCAAAAACGAAGAGAAGTCACATAGCAGGCAGCTTTGGTATGCAATAAAATATTGTCAAATAAAACAATAATTAAAGTTTATTGCCTAGACATCGGGTAGAGGAGAGAATCGGTACTGAGAAGAAGATCAAATCTCTGCCAGCTTGAATATTCATTTAAAAGATGGTGGCTGGATCACAGCAAGCAGCTTTTGATTGCCATAGCAAGCAGCTTTTGCAAGCTGCAAAGTGAGGATAAAGACAGTATAATGGAGTAGAAAGAATTGCTTAACTAAAGTAAGGATAATTGCAAGAGCATAATACTGCAATAGAAAGAGACAAATACAGGCAAAGAAAGATAGAGGCCGGAGAGAAAGATAGAGAGAGAGGGGAGAGGAGAGAGGAGAGGAGAGGAGAGAGGAGAGACGGCGAGAAAGCGATAGTTTGTCCAACGGCCAAATCAAGACAAATCAGACTTAAGCTTAAATGGAACATTAACTAGCAGTTAAAGTGTCAATTGTACCGTAAACTAATGCCGATAGCTTCTCATTACTCACACTCACAGAGAGAGAGAGAGGGAGAGAGAGGCACACACACACACACTCACACACACACAACAAGAGGCAACAGAGGCCCTTGGGGGACCGGTTAACCCTTTGCAAAAAGGGGCTACTTAAAGGACTTTTGCTGATAAAATGAAAATGGCAACTACAAAAGAAGACAGAGATGGAGCTAAAGAAAAAAACGAGAATGGTGCAGAGACAGAGAAAGAGATTGAGAAAAAAAGAGGAGGCAGAAGATGAGCCCTCGACAGATGGCAACAAATTAAGGTAAAGGATATTGGCAAGCATCGAGTTAGACAGAGATTAGGACAATTAAAAAAGGGAATGCTTAACAATTAAAATCAATTTGTGTGTCCCAGTGTGTGTGTGTGTGTGTATGTGTGTGTGTGTGTAGGCTGCACTTTGTTGTCAATTTGTTTGCTTGAGCAAATCAACTACAAGGGAACGACTAAGCGTAGGGGACCAAGTGCCAAAGCCAAAGCCAAAGCCAAAGTCAAAGGAAAACCAACAAATCCTGCTAGCAGGCAGTTTCCACAAGAGAATAGCACATAAAGTAATGGCCACAGGGGCAGAAAAGAGGCGTGAGAAAGAGATAGATATATAGACAGACAGAAAAAGAGAAAGCGATGGATGGATAGATGGAGTGAGCAGAGCGATTGCCATACAACAGGACAGTGTCAATAAAAAGTCGGAATAAGTGGCAAAAAATAAACTTAAATCGCCTATTAATGGTCACGCATCCTACGCCTATCCCCCTCCCCTAGCAGCCACCCTGCACACACACACACACACGCACACACACACATACACACAATGTGCTGTGGGCGATGCTTTCAAGTTTTGTTGGACTATCTACAAAGTCAGCAAAAGTTAAGTTTCGTCCTACGCTCAGGAAATTTGAGATAAAAAGGGCTACTCACTTGTTTATGTATATAGTATATTGTGAGGATATCAGAGAAGCGGAGTAAACGGATCAGGGGAGTAGGAGAACAGGAGAATTGAGGTCCTGGCATTTGCCAGCTGCTTATAATTTTGACATTTACTCAGTTCACTTTGCAGTTCTTTTCTGATGTCGGAAATTACGGATGAATTTTTGCTGCTTTTCATTTACTGAACGAAATGAAAGGGAAGAGAGGAGAGGGGAGGAGAGAAGGGGTAAATCTGTCGATTTCAAGATTGGCCAGGAGGGTCGCTAAACTTGTGTTGACCGCGCATAATTAAAGCATCTGTCGAATGGGCTCATTAGCATAATTCTAACATAATTTCACGACATGCTACAACGATCAAGCATAAAATTATGAAACGAAATCATATGTGGCCCTCAAACTGAACTGAAAACTCCTCTCGATCTTGGCACATCTCTTAACAAGCAAAAAAACAAAACAGAGAATCAGACAACAACAAGTTGACACAGCAGCAACAACAACAACAACAACAACAGCAACAGCAACAAAAACTGGACACACAACGAAAGTTGCTTGGCAACATCGAAACAGAATTTCAATCAGTAAATTGAACACCTGAACTTAACTGATTTCGTGCTGTGGGTCTGGCTCTGGATCTGGGTCTTTTCTTGGGTTTGGCTCTGGCTCCGACTTTGACCGAAATGGGGAGAAGCAGCGTGCGAAGGCGAAATTGAGAAAAGAAGAGAAGAGAAGAGAAAAGATGTTGCCGCCCCAACGAGCGCAACGCACAACAGCAACAGCAACAGTAGCGACAACAACAAGGGGCGCAACAGGAAATTAAGATAGGTAGAGAATAAAAAGAGACTCAATCAGAGGCAAAGAGAGAGGGAGAGAGAGAGGGGGGGGGCTGATATCCCTGCCCCAAAATGACACGCAAACCAGCTTGAAGTCATCATGCCAACTGTCGACCAAAGCAACCACAACATCTTCAACTCGATGCTCCAACTTCAATTCCAACTGCAAAATGCTGTCAAAAACTTGAAAAGAAAATGCATGTTTATGGTTTTGTATTACAACAGAGATCGGACTGTGCGGTTTGTCGTCTTTAAGATTTCTATAACTTTAAAGCCTTATTAACATATTTTATGCTGCCCCTTTTGCCTTTCCATACTATGCGCTGTCAATCCATTCCATTCCATTCCACTCCATTCCAATTCATTCAAGCTCGCCCACACACACAAAACAAAAAACGAGCATAAAAAAGAGAAACAGTTTTGGAGCCACACTTCTGCTAACAGACATTGACGTGGAAAGGTCGTGTGGGCAGACCAAAGATATATCCAAAACAACAACAACTGTAACCATGTTGTAATTTGTTATTGTGAAATTACCACAACTAAATAACTGGATTCTAGTGGGAATTACTACTGTATTTTAGCCCAGGCTTGCAACAACAATTGTGGCCAATAAAAGAAGAAGCAATTACTCCAACATTCTGTTAGCCAAATCTTAAGCACTCAATTAAGCAGAAATTGAGGTGCAAATTAAAATAAGTTTAAATACTTGAGATTGAGAAAGTATCTATTTATTTGAGAAACTATTTTGCAGATATTTATGTTTTTCGAAGGCTCATCAGCTTAATCAGGAATATGTGTATGCTTTCAGACAAGCTCAGAATATCCTGTAGACAACAACAAACAAATGGTAGTAGTAGTAATAAATAAATACTACTATACGTGCTGCGCCTTCACCTGTTCTACTTGATTGCCACAATTGGTCGCAGTTGCCCCTAGAATGCAGCTAATTGAGTTATGTACTGTAGATATATCGATATATGTAGTAAGTCGGTGGCACAGCCACCACATGACGCAGCGGAAAGTGCAACCAAATGCTGTTCAGGTGAACCAGCGACCAAACAACAACAAAATAAAGAAAAGAAAAAACTATTTAAAATCGAGAAAGAGAAATACAAATACAAAATCAATTCAATAAATTTATATATTGAGACTTTTCTAGACAGGTTTTATTACTATTTTTCTTTTGGGTTTCGGTTTGGGTTTTGGTTTCGGTCGCGCTGTGGGGCCTCCTTACCCCCTCCCTTCCCCTTCCCCTCCCCCATCTCCCTCGACGTCAGTCGTTGTGGATGTCAGGCGTTTGGTGGCTGGCTTAGTTAGTGCATTGAGTTTAAGCTAACGAATCGAATCCAAACGTGTTAGAAAAGAGCATAATAATGAACTGCCAGTCGGCACAGACAATCCGAATGACAACAACAACAACAACAACTACAACCGAACACCCGAACAACCCACTCATAGACTAACGTTCGAGTTTTTCTTTATGGTTTTTCATTTTGTTTGTGGTCGGTCCAGTTCCAGCTCAAGTGAAGCCATGTCTGCATGTGTTTCTGTATGTGTGTGTGTGTGTGTGTGTGTGTGTGTGTGGGCGTGTTTGCAGTCAGAGCCATTTCATACGACACCTTCGACCACGTTGTCGCCATCGACATCGACATAGTCCAACTAAATCCGATTATAACTAATTATTATGAACGCCAAACTGAAGGCAAGTTGCTCCAAAGCCACAACCAGAGTTGTCGCCTCACTCGACTTTTCATTTGCTTCTCTCTTTATGTTGGCAACGGCGATTGCAGAGTTGTCAGAATTTCAATAGCTAATTTGATAAAAAAAAAAATACGCTGACAATATTCGAATTTTCTTAAGAACTTGTAACAAACAAATATCAACATATTTGCATAAAATACGTTACTAATTCAAATAATTGTTGTTTAATAAAATTGAATTTAGCTGGCAATCCGACATGAAATCAAATCAATTGTTCAAAATACCCAAGTTTTTGTTAATATTATTTTTGAACATTTTTCAGCTAAGTCTAGCTTTAAAAAAGGCAAAAATGGCAACTCTGTGCGATTACTCAAACAGCTTCCAGTTCCATCGGCAACAACGGCAACTCTCCAAGGGATTGGCGTGGGCAGTGCCACAATGTTGTCGTTGTCGTTGTCGTTGTTCATGTTGTTGCTACTACTATTGTTTTTACTCTCAATGTTGCTGTTGTTGTTGTATTTTGCAATACACAAAAGTTACAACAATAATCCCAACTGCAAATGTCAAAGTCTTGGCTTATACATACATAATATATGTGGTGGAGGCACAATTTTAGACACTGTCATTAGCAATTGACAACCTTGATTGACTATTTTTAACAGTTCTCTTTTTTTATTTAATTTTCTACAAACTTAAGATACTTTTCATGCTCATGTCAAGTAGACGTTGATTTGTCATATAGTTAAATTTAGTTTGAAATTGATTTGACATTTTCTAATAGAATTTTAATTTTATCGAACCTAAACGGAAAATTGCTGCTGTAAATTATTCACAACTTGGCTGGGCTGCTGGAAAATGTGATGTGATAGTCTGACAATAAAGGTGCATTTACACTAGTTGACAAGCTTGTCAATTTCATCTAAGTAGGCTTTGCTTTTTACCAGGTCGACGCTATTTTGCTTAGAGTTGACCACCGTTTACACTAGAGTTGACTAAGTTGCCATCAAAATTTTCAGCCTACTGGGATGAAATTGACAAGCTTGTCAACTAGTGTAAATGCACCTTAAGTTTGTGGAATTTTGTCATGAATAAGTTGATAAGTTGGCAGCGCTTTGCTAACAAGTTTGTAAAGCTTTTCACAGATGTGGCCAGACAGTTAAAAAAAAGGTTTGTAATTGAAGTATCTTAATTGTTTGAACTTCTGGCTAAGCTCAGTAAATAAGTTGGCAGCGTCGTATTAACAAATTGGCAGGACTCCTGAACAATTGACCAGATAGATTGACAATTAGTTAGTAACACAAATTTGATCATTTTTTTGGAACACTCTCAAATTTCTGTTGATGTGGTGGCAACACTTGGTTGACAAGCTGGCAAGGTTACTCGCAAATGTTTCCAGATAGTTAAGCAATCGGTTTGTAATTGAATTATGTTGACTGTGAGACATTTGGACAAAAGACAGTTGATTAATTGGTGGCATCATTAAGCGAAATTGGATCGGCTTAATCAGTGGAAGTAGGAAATAAAACGTTTGATAAACACTTTTTACTAACAAGATAATTTACTAGCAAAATCATAAAATAAATTGTAGTTCAACTGAAAGTTAAACAATAACATCAAGATGAGCTCTTAAGCAAATGCAGTCAAACTTGACTATAAGAAACCAACTGACAGCGATATAAAAGATGTTAACCAGATCGAGTAATATTCAAGTTCGCAATGACAAATTGTTGCTACTCGCATAATATTCATAGTTTATTATTCTTTTAACGATACTTAAGTTGCCTTTTGTGCAATAATCGCAAAATAATTTTCTGGCCAAAGTATTCACATTTGAGTTGAGTACAAGTACTCGAATAAAAGAATACTATGAGTATATAAGTATGTATATTATATTATTTATGGGTACTCGTTCAAGTATTTGTCAAATAAACTTACCGCTGCCCCTCAAGGCTCTCCTGGCAATGGGCTTGGGCTTGAATTTGGGTTCGGTTCAGTTCAGTTCGGTTCGGTTTGGTTCTGTTCAGTGGCAGCAACTCCTCAAAATGCTGAAAGAAAAATATATAAAAGTCAGCTTATTAATTTAAGGTTCTCTTGTGTACATATTAATTGTTGTTATTGTGCGATATTGTTGTTGTTTCTGTTCTTGTTGTTGTTGTTTTTAGCATTGTTGTTGGCCATAAACACGCACGAGTCGTGTTAGTTCGCGCCGTCTTCCGCATTTGGCCGGTAAGGCCTTTTGGCCTTATAGCACACACATACACACACACAAACACACAGCGAAAGCACTGCGAGGGGAGTTTGAGCAGCTTATAGGCAGAGGAGTTAGGGAAAGAATAGGGGTCTGTGAGTGTATATCACAAAATGTTTATTAGACATAATACAGCCCAGCTGGCGGAATGACTCGTTCTGGGATAGCTATAGCTATAGCTTCAGCAGGGCACGCATTTTTCGCATAAAATCGACATTTTTATGCAGTTCTCATAATTACGGGGGAAGCTCGAATAGGCGACAGCCCAGGAATATGGTGAAAAATGGAGGAAATTTTCAGAACAAAAAAGGGGAAGTACAGATAAGGAAAGTCCTTCTAGGTGCTTGTAACTTTGTTATGGCCAATAAATGCTGCAGTTTTTATGCTTGTTTATCGAACATTGATTATTGACTAGCGGAAGGGGCAACATTTTTACTGTCCCTAAAATGATTACCTCCGCTGTCCATTCCCCTCGTTAAATGCCTGTGAAATGAATCGTAGAACGAGCTAAATCGGATTTAATTTCCAGCTGAATTTCATTTCCACTAAACTCGACCACAACTCAAAAATTCCAAATGGTTTTCTCAACTGCCACAAAGTGCAGCTGGCTTTTAAATTTCTTTAACCGGACAGACAGAAGGTCGGACGGACGGACTGCTGTCCGGAGAAGGACGACATAACTGTCGGTCGGTCGGTCAACTTAGTTGCTACATATGAAATAGTTTTTCCAGCTCAGAAAATTCTTGTTTTATGCTGCTAATGCAAGTTTTTAATTGAGTTAAGCAAGCTGGAGACAAGATGCAGCCAAAGAATGAGAAAGAAGCAGGATGAGCGACAGAGAGCGAGAAAGAGAGGCATATAAAGGCATACCAACAGACAGAGATGGAAATAATTGAAATATCTGTAAAATTCATGCATGCCGTTTTATGGCATTGTTCTATTGTTATTGTTGTTTGCATTTCTTTTTTTCTGCCCATAAATTTAACTCAATGGGGTATACTTGTCCTTGCAGTTGGTTTGCATCATTCTTAATTGAATGGAAGAAAATCTAGTTTGATATAAAAAAGGGTTTGGTAATTAAGTTTGCTTCGCTTTTAAATTAATTAACAGGCGTATCTCACCCACTCTAGAAAACGATCTCAATATGTCATATTTGACAATAAACTTAAATTAAAAAATTATTAAATTAAAATTAATATAGATAATAGTCTATTTTAAGTTGGAATTATAATTTTAATTTGAAATATGATAAATTAAAAATATTACGGCATAACATATTTATGTCAAAGTTTTTTTGATTAAAGTCAAGTTCGATTTAGCGATCATATGTTATTGTTTTATGGCAACCTTGTTTCTCAGCAACTCTGAATTCACAGTTATTGGTCACACTAAACTAAAGATAACTTCCTTCTTCTGATCACAAAATAAATAAAGAGCATTGACCATATTTAGTATTTAACATAATTATCACAGTTAAATAGAGATTTGAAACTCTCCCCATATTATACTCCTGCTGGCTAAGGAATATACATACATAAAAATGCATTGGTATCTTCAAGTCGATCATGCCACACTCAATGTTTGCCTGCCATACACGTTACAAATTGAAAAATTTATGTATTTAAGTTGGGAGAGCTGCATGTAAGTAACCACAGATAGGACTGATCTACCTCGACACCCCATTCACTCCGCTTCCCGCTCCCCCCTTGAAGCACCCCCTATCGGGCGGTGTGTATCCCTCGCCAGGGTGCACTCATTTAACCGATTGCATTTGATAAACAGCAGGACATGATTCATGAGCCAGGCTCTATTATCCTTTTGCATGCCCTCAGCCTAACGAAAATGCACGTGAAAAGCGGAGTCGCGGGTGGAAAACCGTGTGTTCTGAGGGTGGCATAAAAGTGAAATATATGCGACGTATTCATAAGAAAACATGCGATGCAATAAAAAAAAACAACAACAGAGCAAAATAATATAAAAAATAAAAATACGAGGAGCGTAACAATAAATACAAAACATGGAGGTACAAAACGTGTAGCACGAAACCGAAGCAAACCAAATGGAACCCAAACGTTGTTGAATGAATCAGTCGAGTCGAGTCGAGTCTGTCTGTCTGTCTGCGGACGAGGATGTGCATGGGCTGGGAGTAAAAAACGCACTCCAGGACTTGGCCACGAGACAACAGACAGCTACAAAATGGATGAACGTGGCAACAACCGTTAAGTGGTTGCTTGTTGTCCTTGTTGTACTTTGAAATGTTTTACAAATTCAACAGAAAATTGTATTAAAAAAAATACATAGAAGGAAAATGAGAATCGAAATAGCCGCAACTGATTGTGGGAACCGGCAACCGAATGATATATTCACGAGCTTCGACTTTTTCATTTGCAGATCCTGTAAAAAGTGCAAGGGTCTATTGAGTTTCTCACACAAAAATCCAGTCGATGACCGTCAGTCCGTCTGACTAAAATGGCTGGATCTTAGAGTTAATACACCAAAATAGTAATCAAATTTACTGTACACCCTAAACAGGTTAGGTGTGCTTTATAAATTAGATATAAAACGGATTTGAAGAATATTTTGATAAGAAATTTAAGATTAGTTAGTGAGCATCTGCCTAAAAGAGTAAAAACCGAAAACTGACATCCCAACGAACTCGTACTTATGCAATTGCTACAGATTCAATACAGGGTCTCTAACAGTCGGGTTCTCTCGACTATAGATTTTTGTACAAGTTCTACTTTTTCTTCTATTTTTTTTTTTTTTTTTTTTTTTTTTGTTTGTGGGGGTTGACAACCCTCTGATCGAGCTGAACCCCTCTCCCCGGCGGGGGTGTCAGCTGCTATCCTCGGTCAGCTGGTCGATGTGCTAATTTACTACGCAGCGGGTGCGGGTGCGGGGTATGGGGAACTACCCAAAAATGGAATCAAACAAATATACAGAAGAAAAAGAAGAGGAAGAAATATACAAAACAATAACAAAGAAAATAAAATAGGCATAGCAAATGAGACAAAAGCCGCGACCAGCGCATGAGTCATCAACCTCCCCGAGGGGTGGCGAGTGCGTGGGCAGACGGGGGTTAAGGGTTGCGTTTCTATTTTCTTGGCTTTTTTATATTTGGTGTTCTCTTCTTTAAGAGGGGGTTGTGCAACTACAATACTATGAACTATTCTACACACAGCTCAACTGGAGCAACACAAAGAAGGCGGCAAAGATAAAGAACAGCTGGAATTGGAATTAAAATTGGAGTTGGAGTTGAACTTCAACTTGGGGTTGGAGTTGGCGGGGGAGAAGGGAGAGGGGCTTCAGGGGCAGCGGAGCGGGACACACCAATGAGTCATGCGTCAATCAGATGTGGCAGCTTACCCCAGTACAACAGACATGTGTTTTTTTTTAGGACTTTTTTCTCAGCAAATGCAAGAAGCTCTTTTTGTTTCTTACATTTACTTTAACAATTCATCTCATCTTGAAATCTGTCGAATGCTTAAAGAAAGAGCTTCCGCAATTTATTCCGTTTTATTTTTGTTTTATTTCTTAATTTGTTTCATATGCCCAATATGTGTATTTTCCAGTCCAATGAAATCGGAAAAACATTAAATAGTATGCTTTTGGACACCACTGCCATACTATCGCGCTTATCACAAAAGATAAGTCTAAAACTTGTATTTTATTTATTTGAATTTTCATAAATTTTATTTTAAACTTATAAATATTTTCTAAAAATGTTTAGTGACAATTGTTGATTGTATATTAGTGTTAATGAGTGTCTCAAATTGATAAATTACTTAGAGCTTTTATGAGTATTATTATAATTGGCTTTTACATCTTCTTTGATAGCTTTAAAAGTAGATGCAAGTTGACATCAACTCAGCAATGCATTACTTTTCACCTCCTTTTCTCTCTCTTTATCACATTCCTTACAAAGTGAGAGCTCAAACTCAACTCGCTCTCCTTTGTGTGCTGCTTAATAAGTTGGACATTTCATAAGTCTTCAATTGCCTCACTCATGTTTAATTCTTAAGAGCCACTTTGAGCTAGTGGCATTAAGAGTTAAGTAAGCAGAGCTTCAATTTGAAATATATACTAGAGTAAAGTTTAGTTTTGCCACACAATCAGTGGTAAATCATAATTGATAAGATATATATTTTTTTAGTATTTTTATGTTGAGTAAAAGAGAGACAGAGAGTTATCTAAATTGTGTTTAGTTTCTTGGTAATTATGTGACTCTGACTCTGTGTGTGTGTGTGTGTGTGTGTGTGGGAAATATTCTTTTGGCATAGAAGTTGCGCCGCAATTTGCCGCAAATATTTGCCAGTGTCTTCGCATATCTTGTGGCTGTGTTAGCCCGGCTCAAAGTTGAGGCTTATCTAAATGCCATTTGGTTTGGTTGGAGGCTAGAGATGATACAGCTGCAGCAGTCACATCTAGATGTACATACATATACACTTGGATAATAACCATCGAGAGGAAACATTTGCGGTCAGCTAAGTAGTATGCGGAAAGTCCCCTAGTCACAGTCAGTCAGTCAGTCAGTCAGTCATTTAGTCAGTCGAGTCGAGTCGAGTTGAGTCGGGTTGAGTTGAGTTCAGTTGATAAAACTGCCGCTGAAGATGAGGACGAAGATGAAGGCAGTGACCATTGGCATGGCTGGAAATCCACTGGGGCCAAATGTAAATATTAAATTTGTGCATAAAAATAATATGACCGAAAGTTACAAAAGAAATGTTAAATGGAAATGAAAATGAAAATGAAAATGGAGCTCAGCTTCAAGCAGCAAATATGTATATATGTATGTATACATTGAAGTATTGTGGGACTGAGGGAAATGCCAAAGACGCGGCCAAAGAAAAGCCAAAACCAATCGCCGCTTGAACTGCACACAACTAAAGTGAATTCAAGCAGCAACAGGAACGGGAACAGGACGAGCAGCGGAGGAACCAAAGGAGCAGCAGGAGAATGGACTCTGCCTGGCATGCGACGGCCATAAAAAGCTTGGCAGGACTATGAAGTGCTAGCCAAAGGTCCTGGCGCAATTGACGCGCCGGCAACGTCAACGACAACGACGACGACAGAATAAAAAAAATAAAAAAAAAAACCGAGGGGAAAAAAAATGTAAATGGAAGACGACTCCATAATAATTTTATGCGCTTCCAAAAAACTTCCGCTCAGTCATAGCGTTGTGTTTCCGGTAAGGAGCGCCACGAAGACATTTCACACACACAGACAGACACACACACACACACACACACACACACACACACACATGTCACTAAATTGCCATAGAATTTTTGCTTTACTCTTGGCCCGTCAAGCTTTTCCTTTATGTTCGCCTTCGTCGCTGGCTTGATTTTTACCCGCGTCTTAGAGGAAGCGAGTAAGACAGAGAGAGAGAGAGAATAAAGGGTAAGGATAAGAGAGAGAGAGAGAGAGAGAGAGAGAGAGAGGAGAGTTGGACGAGTGGCAACCGGCAACTGGCATTTGGGCATGGCTTGACTGACTGAATGAATGAGCGAATGAATGAATGAATGTTCAACTGTCACTTCCGTTTGGCAAGCCACCCACCACACGCATTCGAGAACAACAACAACAACAAGGACAACAACACATCAGCATACATACTTGCTGACGAGCTGAAGACGGAGATGGAGGCGGAGACTAAGGAGCTGAAGGACGTGGCGTCAACATTGTAGTTGTTGCTGTTGCTGCTCTTGTTATTGTTACAGAAGAAGACTGACAGAGGGGCAGAGGAAAAGAGGCGAACTGAAGGGATGTGGGGAATGCGGGGAATGCGGCAAGGAGTAATGACATATTCAAACGCAGCGCGAACTTGTCGACGGGCTAAGGCGTCAATCTACCGCCCACTAAACGTCTGTGTAAGCAACAGACATAAAGACCAAAGCGGAGAGTAAAGCGTAGAAAAATATCACACACACACACACACACACACGCACACAGACACACACACAAGCGTTGCCAGACATTTTGACAAAGCTGGCGACAAGGACATACACTTGTAATAACATAAAAAGGATATTGTAAAACATTTTCATAAGTTCTGTCGCAGACGCTTTTGGTTAGAAAATCGCAACGGGATGGCGGAACGGAAAACGGGGAAAACTGTGGAAAATATGAAATAGAAAAAAGGGGGAATAGGGGGAATGAAGGTGGAAACTACTCGAAACTAAACTGTTCACATGCATTATAATAATACTCATCTGTACATTGTACATTGATCACTTGAGCCACCTGACAGGAAGTTCGTAATATCCCATCAAATTTACAGGGCGTACAAAACTTTCCTCCTTGACATCGACCAACTGTTGTTCCATTGTGTTCAGTACGAGGAGTTTAACTAAAAGTTTCAACTAATTTCAATAAGCTACAACTGACCATGGAGGACAGGTGAATGCCATGAAAACTGAGATTTGTTTAGCTTAGGTAAAAAGCTGCAAGTTAATAAATTGTTTGTTTCGGCTGAAATAATAATAAAAAAATAATAATAGCTACGATTGTGAATTGCTTATTATTTAGAAGAACTTATTTAGAAGAACTTCAACTACAATTTTCGTAGTATTTAACATCAAGGAGTTCTAAAACTAATTTGAGAACAATAATAAGTGATAAATTTTTTTAAAATTTAATAATTATTATTCAAGATATACATGGTGGACCCTAAATCAAAGTTTGGCTAAAGAACCAAACTGATAACATTGATTAAAAATTTATCATGAACAAAATTTCACTTTAAACATTTTTCACTGAAAGTAAACTTCACTCATGGCAGTTTCCATTACTAGATTTTGACTTTGTCGGCAGGGTTGCCACTTTATGGCAGTTTTAGTTTTTTCTTTTTTAATAATCGTACTTTTCGTTTTAAAATTCTGCTAAAATAAGCGAATTTAATGAGCATTTAAAAGCCGCATTTGACTTTCTATTTGCCATTTGGACTAATTTGACAGCGTCGCCAGGGAAATGGTTTTTTTTTTTTTTGGCCCTGTGTCTGTTCTTGGTTGGACTGAATGCCAACCCTCAATGAATGGTCCCCGAGAGCTGCTCACACACACACACACATACACACACACACATCGATAAATATACATATACGCGTATAGAGGCAGCTGGCAACCCTCAAGATAGCCCAAAAACCGGGGCACTCTTTAACTTGAATGTGCTCTGGCTCAACTTTTCCATCAATGACTATTAATTGGCGTTCTGTTGGCTGCAACGAATTTCTGATCAGGGGATGAGGATGGGGAGGGGTGGGGGTAGGGGTAGGGGTGGGGATATGGACATTGCATTAAGGCGGCGCCATTAAAGCTCATCAGAAATGCAGGCCAGAGTCTCTAGCATAGCTGGAGGCAGAGCGGGAAGGCGAGAGAGCGGGAGAGCGGGAAAGCGCCTTGGAGAACGCCCCCAAAAGTAGAGGAGGCAGAAGCAGCAGAAGAGGGTGAAGAAGAAGGAGAGGCAAATAAACTGGAGCACTTTAAAAGTGCCGCTCATAGATTCTCATTCTCATTTTCGTTTTCATTTTCATGAGTTCGTTTGTTGTTGTTGATGTTGTTGTTTTCCATTTTCATTTCCATTTGGCATATAGCAAAGTGCCCCCACCTCACCCCACCCCAGTTGCCCCTGCCCCCCTCCCCCCTCCCCTCACACCACTGGCCATTTGGGGTCGTCGACGTCTAATGATGATAGCTTGACAAATATTTATTGCTTAAGCATTTGAGTGCAAATATTTTAATTAGTCTGGCGACAAGAGCTCTGTGTGGCAGCAACACGCTCGTAAAAAAGTATATTGCCGCATGCAGCAACAAGAATTGTTCGTTGTTGTTGCTGTGGCAAATGAAGCAAGATGCTATGATGCTGTGACGCTCCGAATGAGACTTAATGAACTGCAAAGCGGCTTTCAATTGCCTCCAATTAACCAAATTAACAATGGACATTGTCGTTGTGCCTACTTAAAGATATGTGAGCTTATTGAAAGCAGCAGCAGCAGCAACATTAACCACAACAACTTGCAACAGCTGCAGCAAAAAATCAGTGAGAAGTGAAAACAGGAGAAGGACAGAGGAAAGAGGAGGGGCAAAAGGAGGAGCAGAAGACGTGCAACCTGCAGCATCGATCGCATAACGAGTAGTTGTCAGAAATGCTGTAAGACTGACAGGCAGACAGGCGGACAGGAGGCCCGTTGCAAGGGAAACATAATTTGTGGCATGCAAAGAGCTAACAAAGCGACAGGATGGCTCATAAAAACAACAACAACAAGAACGAAAAAAAAAAAACAAAAACTTTCGACATGCTGACGAGGACGCGTCAAAACAATCGAACGAGTGTTGCCACCGTATCGAAGGGTTCCGCCTGCCACAATGCAACACTGCAAGACAGCAACTGCTTCTTCTGCTTGTGCTTGTTGTTGTTGCACAATCAATACAACTACAGTAACAACAACAACAACAACTGTAACAGTAACTTGAGCATGTTGCACTTCCGCCGGCTGTCGTTGCCAGACATTTTAGCAATTTGCAACGCCAGCAAATTGGGCCAAATTATGAGGAGCAACAAAACTTGCTCGCCTTACATACAGGTGTGGCAAGGACAAGGGGGCGGTCGAAGGGGGAAGGGGCAACATTCGGCTCCAAGCAACGCCAGCAGCAGCAATTCTACAACAAAGATTCATTTGCCAGCCAAGAATTAATCGATTCAACAACAACAGCAACAGCAACAAACAAACATCTTATGCCGAATGCTTAAACAATGATAATCGTTTTATTTCTATTTCTATTTCTCTTCTAGTTTTGTTAATCATAAATCATTTGAAAGATGTCTGTAGAGTGGGAAAAGGGAGAAGGGAGAGGGGAAAAAGAACACCCAACACAAATCTGAAAAGAAAAGAAACAAGATTTAGTCGCCGATTCTGCGACGCAACTTGAACAATTTGTGACAGCTGTAAGTCAAATAGAATTCGAGAAGTCAAAAGATTCAATTGAAGAATCTGAAGACACAGCATTATCGAATTCAGACTAAAAGATTTGTTAGATTTAAGAATTGGGCAAGCTGACTTTTAAGATCTATCATCGCTTGGATTTGATTTGGTTTTCAAAATAACTTTAATGATATTTTTGACGGATATACGCTAAGTATCATCAGCTTGGAAAACTAACGATCAGCTAAATAGATCTGGGAAGTAAGTAATCTACTGATTTCAGATTTTAAGGGATAGAATTGATAGGAATACTATATTCAAATTTGCATTGATGATCATAAAAAATCTATTATAAAATGTATATTTTTGTTGCTAGTAAACATTTTAAACAGAGCTGTCAGACTTATAGAACTTAAGATATAATATTCAATAAGATCTAATTTTATACATCCATTTCATTTAATTTTTTTTAAAAGAAAATTCATGTTTTGTAATGTTATTTCGTTGTCAAATTGATCACTTTAAGTGATGATTTATTGCACTCCTTAACTAAAAACTTACATTTTAGATTTTGCTACAAATGATCGTGTAAACATGAGTAAAAAAATTTAGATTAAGCCTCTATTTAATCAAATTACCTCAAAAGATTGTCAATTGAACTAAAAGATAATCACTATTCGACACTCACTTGAGTAAAGACTTTTCTACTTGTGTTTATACGAAGCCCCTTTGACTTGATTATTTAAATACTGGACTTCCTTGGCTTTATTACCCACTTCTGTACCAAGCAATATTTCAGTTGGTGGCAGTGGCAAGTCTCCGAAAATAAAAAAGGCGTTGCTCGCAACCGAAATGTCAACCGCAACCGGAGGGCACAACCCACTCACTGAGTGACTGAGTGGCCAACTGATAAACTGACGAACCTGGCTAAATACAAAATACAACACTTTGGTGGCAACTGTTTTTTTTTTCTTTTTTTTTTTTGGTAAACAAGAGCGAAAGGTCAAAGTGCATTTTCGGGCACCTCGGGAGCGTGTTACATTTTAGAGGCACACTCGACAAGAGCAACAACACGACGAGCGGCATAAATCGAGCTTAACGCTCATAAATTGTCCAAATGGTCCCAAATGGAAGCAGGCAACTTGCCCCTTTATCCCCTTGCCCCGTTGCCCCGTTGCCGTGTTGCAAAATGTGGCCAATGCGTTGCACTTGCACTCGCAATATTCACGCACATGTTAAGCAACATTTTTTTGTGAGTAGCCAACAAAAATATAAGGGGACAAAAACGACAACAAGTACTGTCGGTGAATTGCCGGATGATCGGAGGGGCAAATGGTGGCAAGCGGAGAGAAATTGTGCCGAGGAAAGTAAAAGTGGCAAGTGTTGCTGCAAGGCTGTGCCGTGGACGGACGGAGAGGCGGACAGACAGGCCAAAAGCGGTTTATGGTATTTGCTATACTCACATTTTATCCGCTGCTGCCGCTTGTTGTTATTATTGTGGTAGTTGTTGTTATTGTTGTGGTGGCTGTTGTTGCTGCTGCCGCTTGTTGCAAGCTCAAATGTCACGCAAAAAAAATAAATAAATAGCAACGAGAATTTCACTGACGTTTTTTTCTCTTCTCCTTCTTCTCTCCAACTTTTGTCGTTGCCTTTCTATTTAAATTTTTTTTTTAAGAATATTATTTTGAAATTTTTGTTTTGGCACTTTCAGTGCTGCACGTTGCAACTGTGGCAGCCCATTATAATTTTCGAGTTATGTATCTGCAATCACAACAGATTTCACACTGGTAATCCAAACCGCAGTTGGCTTTTCAATTTGTTTGTTTTTTTTTCTCTTGTATCTCTTCTCACTTAAAAAAAATCAATGTAAATATCATTTTTTATTTCTCGTAAATAATATTATAATTTATTTTGTTTTAAAAAAAAAATTAAGTAAACGCACGTTGTCTTTGATTGAAAATGTTCAAGTTTGCTTTGTACGATATTTGACGACGCTTTTCGATTGGATTGTTGTGAAGTCGATTTCGGGTTCGGGACAAATCCGCCGACACGAAACGCACGCCACGAGCTAACGAAACGCAATGCGAGCAGCAGCAGCAGGTGAGGGTGCAGACAGAGCCACAGGGCCAACTGAACGCGAGCGAACTCGCTTGCAACTCCAACATGCTCGAACGTGTTGCGCGCTGTTAATGTTGAGCCACTGTTAAGCAGCCTCGACTGTTGTCTTTCAGGCTCTGTTAACGGGCGTCACGGCATTGCAGGCGACTTCTCTGAACTGTTAGGATAACATATAAATGGAAATTAAAAAAAGAAATAAGTATACAGTTGAACATCCAAATCTCGAACTTTTATAACTCGAGCTACATAAGTGGGAGTAAAATTAATAAACTTAAGAAAATGAACTCTATAAGGTGAATATTTCCATTACTTAAACCTGTATATAACACTTTGATTTAATTTAAAACATATGAAAATATTGTGCATAATTTGTGAAGTATATTTAGTTAAAGTTGATTGAGAGCAGTTTATAAAATATTAATGCAATTAAAAATAGAGAATCATCTAAAATTATAAATAATTTTAATTTAACATTAACTATATAAGATCAATAAATATACATTTATTTAAATTTGTGAATTATACTCTGGGTGTATTCATTACACGATTAGCAATAAGTATTTCAACTTACATATTTCCACTAATTGGTAGGGCAAGAGTATAAACAAATGAATCCCTATGCATACTCGATTATTAAAATATTTGTCACCAACTTGAAAATCATTGAACACATTTGATAAAAGTGTTCTTGATAGTTCGCTTTAAATGTTTTAAGTGGTCCGACTACACATTTTTGATTGTCCTCCATGCTCGCTTATATATGTATGTATGTATGTAACTCGCAGAGCTTTGTTTACTACTCCTCCATGGTCAGTTTACGGATAGCAAATACTTGGCTTGTCTCTCCACTTGACCAAGTGACCTGTTTTTGAGATGTAGTATATGCTCAGCTATCAAAAACTGGCTGAAAGCATCTCATTAGCGTGGCTAATAGAAGGGAGTACAAAAAAGTGTTTATAGGGATTACAGGCGAAAGCAGAGTGGGAGGGAGTGGGAGGGACTCGGCTCCTAACGGAGTGCATACTACTCGTTTTTTTGTTTTTGCTGTTGTGCCTGCTGAGTTCATCATTAAAATGATTGCTTGGATATCATTTGGCAACGTTTCCTATAATTTAGTTACTGTAGAATCTGTTGAAGCTTAATTGTGAATTCATAGCTATTGGCGTAGAGTGCAACGGCAACTGCAACTGTTGCCAAAACCAGAAGAAAAAGAAAAGAAAACAAAGGGAAACCCAGTGAGGCGAAGCATTCACCTGGGGTCAATGCTGTCATGACACTCAGCCGGAATTTAAGACCTTCTTTTAAGCTTTTTTTAAGCTTAGCAGCAATCAAAGTCACAGCTGTTGCACCCACAACTGCTGCTGTGATTGTGAGCGGAAGACAGAAGACAAAAGACGCAAGACAGAAGACTGAAGTCTGAAGACAGTAGATTTGGATGCGGCAATCAGAGCTGGCAACATCTTGCTTAAGGATAACATATGGTGTGATCGTGACTGGCACAGGTTTTGCCAAAAAACAAAAATCAAAAACATAAAAAACACTTGGGAGGAGAGAGTAGAAGAAATGTAGAAAATGAAGACTGCATAGAAGAGCAAGAGCACGGAGAGAACCGAGAACTGAGAACAGAGAACTGAGATGCTCCTCAAGCACTGTGGGAGCCGCTTTTGGCTTTGGCCGTGTTGCAAGCAACGTCGTAACGTGTTAATCAGTTGTCTGCATGATGCGCCGATTCGGAGATGAACAATAATTGAATCGATACACAGACAGACAGACAGACAACAACAACAACAACAACAACAAGTACAATGACAACACTTGCAAAGGGGCAAAGACATTTTGTGTTACTCCCAAAATGAATGTTTATTTTAACTTTGCTGTTTGGAAAATTTATGGCACGACGCATCGAGCGCAATTTAAACAACGTGTGTGAGTGCGAGGTGTGAGAGATGTTGAAGAGAGAGAGAGAGAGAGAAGGTGGCGGTGAGAGAGAGGGAGTAAGAAGCTGAGGGGCTCAGCCCGAAATCGGTACTTGCAACCCCGCGTATATCTCGTATCTCCAAAGCTGAAGTCAAAGTGATGAAGTGTCCACCACATTCGGCTCTTTCTAATTTTCCCTACAAATACATGTGTGTGTGTGTATATGTGTTTTTCTTTTCTTCCTCTTCTTCGTATTTTTTTTTAGGCTTCTTCTGCTGCTGCTGCTTGGTAATTGTCGTGTAATTTATGGTCCACGCATGGGAATATCAATGTTTTCTGGTCTAAATTTACGCAGACATAGTTAGATAGACACAGCGATGTGCGAGGGGGACCCAAAAAGACCAAAGACACGGAAAAGGAGAGGGAGAGAGAGAGAGTGAGAGAAACTGAGTGGAGAGTGGAGAAGAGCGTCGAGAGGGCGCTGATAACAGCTTCAGTTTTTTTTTTTTTTTTTTGATTTTTCTCATGTTATGATAATCACAATTGTTTATAAACAATAGCGTCAATGCATTGTCGATCCCGTTGGCTCAGTTTCAGTCGGTTTCTCGTAGGGTAGGTCACAATCAGAGTTCACAATAGCACGACAAGTATCGCATAAATATGAATTGATGGCAGTTCGGGAAATGATAAAATGATAAAGCCTGAATTATTACTCACTTACTTACAGTTTTTATCTCTTAAAAAGGAATGTATCGTTAAAGTTTTAATTAAATCATTTTGAAAGTTTTTGATTTTAAATAATTGATTGATGTACAAACTTCAAACGAGGACTCAAATGATTCAACTATTAATACTATTTTTTTTATTTAGTTTATTTTCTTCATTCATTGATTTAAATGATTCGATATTCATTTTTCCATCTCCAATGGAGATTCTCCATATTTGTCGTCCCATTTTCGTGATGAAATTGATGAAACTTTAATTTTTGAGTTTATTTTTCTAAATTTCTCGAGCTTTTAGTTTTCAGTATTTAACTTGTTCATGCCCTCGACTTTTATCTGCTTTTTCAAGCAAATTCGTATTTCGCAGAAATGCACATAATCTTGTGACTAATTTAGATGCACGAAACGACAAATTCGAGACAGTAAGAAGTGAAAAGCGAAGAGTCAGTGTCTATTGGGGTGTTTAATTTCTATGTTTAAACTGAAACTCCCGACTGTCGACTGTCGACTCCCTCAGCAATTACACATTCCTCTGCCTGCTCCACTTGATGTTCAACGTTTCGACTTTGAACCTCAAGTGAGTCGAAACTATTTTTAAATACGTATTTATTTTATATCTTTTTCTGTCTTTGCTCTTCCCTTCGGTATTTCACGTGGGGCGCCTAATGAATTCAATTCCATCAACTCACATCAAATCAAATGAAATCAAATGAAATCTAATGTAATCTAATGTAATCCTTTCCACCCTTCGTCTATTGTTTGACAGTTTTGTTGTTCATTCAAGAAATTTCTCCTGCTATTTTTTTTCTTTTTTTTCTATTGTGGCGTTTTGCTTAGATGGTTATAAAAGTCAATGTCAAAGGCATTTGGCAAACTCCAACTCTCTCGACTTGCCACAACGTGGCATCATTGACTGTGGGCTCCCTTCCCTCATTGTTGCAAGCCCGTTAGCGGATGCAACGTTTGCTAAAAATATCAGACATTTGGGGTGGCCAACGCACCCATTTCCATTTCCATTTACATTCCCAGTTTCAGTTCCAGTTCCAGAAACAGTCCCATTGCCATTCCCTGTTGCCGGACAGCTGTATTTCATTCAGACAGCGACAGCGGTTGGCATTTGGCACGCTTCGTCCACAACTACAACAACAACAGCAACAACAACAGCAACAACAACAACAAAGTCAAATGAGTTGTGCCAAATTCAAGGGCGTGCGGCACATTTCATGCCACAAAAGCGAAGACGCCGCCTATCTAAAACAATCCGATGTAATGCCATTCCCGGGTCGAGTCGTCGCACTATTTTTGAACGTCCGGCGTGTCTTATTACGTAGCTGAGCATTCTCTTTGTAATACCCTGTAAACGCAGTTGAAGAAAGTTCTACATACACATAACAACGTCTAATAATGAACTGAAAACTAGTGAATAAGTTCAAACATTAAAGAAGGTAGATCAAAGAAAAATCAAATAAAATGTAAATACAACAAATATACACACTGATTACAATAATGATTACAATAAAGATTTCTATCTATCTAAAATAAATAGTTTTTCGTCCAAAAAATTCTTCAAAAAAAGGAATAACATATTGATAGTTTTTTGTATTTTTTTAGTTTTTAAATTTGTTTTAGTGTAAAAATAAACTATTCCAGGCACATGTTCTAGCTTTTCGAAACCTGTCTATTTCATAAATGTGGTGTGAATAATATTTCTTTTTTATTTTCATAATGCCTGTTTAATATTTATGTAGTCTGTAAATGAATATAACGCTATTAAATTAAGTCTATTGTTTATATTGTTTATTTATTTTTTGTATGTCTTTATTTGATTTTGCACAGAAACTTATTATGATATTAGACTATAATGAAATTATATACAAATTTAAATTTAGGCTGAAAGTTTAAACAACAAGTTAAATATTAAAAATGTAAAAAACTGTCGTTATTCCAAAAAAAATAATTGAATGATGCATATAAATATGTTTATTACCAATTAAATATAAATAGTGTAATAAACTAATATTTATTATTATCGAATTAAATAAATAGACAACATTTTAGTCAAACTGAGTATAAAATTACTTGAATAGGGTATTTTGCTCGTCTGTCAGTTGAGCTGGCGATTGACCTGTTTATTATCTTCAGGCTGCGTGTAGTCAGCACCCTGGAAAACCATCAGCAGCGTCGCTTTTTATGTGTGTTTACTGTGAAATTTATTTTTAATTTAAACGAGGCGCGATGCCTGCAACTGGAACTGGAGTGACTGCTGAGAAAAACGAGCTCTCGGAGAAGGCAGAAGGAAAACATTTAAACAGGATGCTGGCAGCGGCAATCCGACCCAGCCCGACCCGATCCGATCCCGATTCGAGCCCCCAGCTTGCGGTCCCCTCCCCCCTCCTCCCTTGGTGCTGCATCATCCCCCTCTTGTTGCATCCCCAATCCCCATTGGCGACGACGACCAAGTCGAGCCAAGTCATGCAGTCGAGCTGAAATTGCTTAAAAATTGCCAGACAGTGCAAATATGTTCCGGGGGAGAAAATGGCCCGGGGCTCAGGGCTGTAGCTGTGGCTGGAGTGTTGGGAGTCACTGTTGGGCCAGAGATACTGAGGATGGGGCTGTGGCAGAGACTGAGACTGAGACTGGGTGCTGGCAACTGGCAACTGGAGGAGATGTTAGGTTGACAGCGGCAGCAACAAATAGTTTGGCCCTGAAAAAAGAGGAAAAAAGTAGGAATCGCACAAAGATCAACTTGCTGTCTGCCTACTTCCCTTCCCCTTCCCCTCCCCCTTCCGCCACCCCCTCCCTTTACACTTGCCTCATATTGGATGGGGCCAGCTGTCAGTCTGGGCGCATTAAAATGCAAAAGCATTTCATTTGCCGCCTCGCAGACAAAATTCAAAATCAGCAAATTACGTGCCAGCAGAATGGCGGCCATGTAACTAACACTTGCAACACTTGCAACACTGGCACTGGGGGCTGCTTACCAACACCGTCAGCAACACCGCCATGCAGAGTGCAGAGTCCTTTTCAATGCCACTGGCACCCTTCCTGCCACCCTCTCTTCTGCCCGTCTCCAATCCTTTGTGCCTCGTTTTGTATGCCTCATTTTGTAGCTGTTGTTGTTGCAGACGCTTAAGACGACATGTAATTATCGTTTGGCAAAAAGGAAACTTGCAACGTTGCTGACGATGAGCCAAACAGTGATCACATCACTCAAGTCCGGTCACAATCCCAGTCACAGTGATTAGGGGATCAGTACAATAAATACTATAAATAGTAAGTGATAAGGAATTAATCAAGTAATAAGATGCAAGGAAAGTTAAAGCAAACGTGATCTCTGATAAATAATGAAGCACAGTTCATAGATAATCTATTATTCTCTGGCTTAATACGAATTATGAATTATCATTTACAGCTAGTCACAGTTTTCTCTAACTATCAAGTGATGCAAATATCTTTAAATTGTATATATAATCTTCTTTAAGAGTAAATAAATTTAAATAGCTCTCCGTTAACTTCCTTGCGATAAAATATTAATCAGGACACCCCAAAAATTCTATTCTTTTCATACATGTTTTTTATTTCTATTTATTTTTAATTTTCATATTTCCAAACCGATAATACATACTCATAGTTGTAAAGATAGTTCTTTATGAGACTTTTCCCACAAAATTGGACTGAGTTAAAAACTTACTGGCAACTTATTGAATTTAAATAAAGTGAGTCACTTATTCCTTTTTCCGTCACTGTTTCAGTTGATCACTGTTCCCATTTGAAACTGGACGTGGACATCGGCAGCCATTTTTAGTCCCGTTTCCATATCCACTTCCACTTCCATTTCCAGTTACAGTTGCATTCCCTTTTCCCAATTGACAATCGGCAGCAGTTAATGAAGTCAGCTCCACTCTTAGTGCTTCCCCAAAGCCTCAACAGGAGTGGGTGGCTCGGGAGGATGGAGTGGAGAGGAGAGAGGGTGAGCGGGGGGTTGGGTGGCTATCGACCTCGTATGCGAATACGTGTTGGTATTTTGCACTCACAGGAGTTTATTTCAATTTTGCGCCTGCCTTTCAGTTACTTAGTCTGTCCTTCTGTCCCTCTGTCAGTCTGTCTCTCTGTCGCTCAGTCCAGCCATCCGATTACTTTCGCTATCTAAATAATTTCACAAAACGGTTTCGGGTTATTTGAGCTGCGCTTTGGGGCTGCCTCAAGGTGAATGGCATGCGAGCAAGCGAACGGTAATTACTTAAAAACGCTGCCACAGTTGCCACTCTCCCTGCCACATGCCCCATGCCGCAGTTGCCCCTCTGCCAGCTGTTAGCTGCGAATCAAACTCAAACCTTGACTCGGACTCGGTCTCGGAATCGGAATCGGACTCCGAGTCGCAGTCGTAGTCGGACTCGTGACTCGTGACTCGTGACTCGTGACTGTGACTGTGACTCTGACTCGTAACTGTGACTCCCTGTGCGTGTGACTCCGGTTTATAGCACGTTTGGGAGTTGGTTCAAGCAATTGGAAAGAGTCGGGGGTGCTGCACAGTGGAGCAAACTGCAAATGATGCAACTTAAATCATTATAAATTATTATTGATTTGAATTTGATTTTTCAAAATATAGGAAAGTTACTTTTGAATTAATTATTGTCTAAAACAAAAGTTTAACTTGAATATAAAGCAAACATTAAATATTAATAAATCTTCTCTAGCTTTTACATAAAAAAACGCTAGTTTCCCAAGTCAAGCATTATTTTACTTTAAAGTTAAGAGAACCTTTAGAGAAGACTTTAAAAAAACTTGATATCGAGTGGTTTTCTAATCTTATAAGTTTTTTTTTTTATCAATTTATTTACAAATTATCTGGAACTCTTCCAGAGCAGATAGTTATTAACCTGTCGTTGGAATGTTCCATTTATTTGGTTATGTTTAGACAATTGACAATCGTTTGGCTCATTTTGGTCCCACTGTGCGTGGGGTCTCTGCACTTGCGCGGCTGCCGCCCATTTGAAAAAGTGAAATGCATTCGTACTCGTAAGTAATTAAAATTGCCAACATTTCGTCTCGTAACTTCGTAGCTCGTAACTCGTAATTTGAAACTTGAAACTGGAAACTCTAAAACTCCATATGCCAGACAAGACAAATTGTGGGTGATAGTTTTGTCTCACAACTTGTTTGTGGCGCTGGAATAGAAATTGAACTGAAGAAAGATTCGAGAGTGGGGGCAACCTAACTGGTATTGATTAGGCCCAACAATCATTGGGAACTGTTTTCATTAACGCATTTCCTTGGCCCGTCACTGTCAACTGTTTTGATACGAGGTTCGCACGCCTTCAACACCATGTATACGAGTATGTATGTATTTATGATACATAAAACTATGCCCACAACCTACACAATCATAGTCTACTACACAGAGAAAAATAATCTAAAGTTCTGTAATCCCGAATTTTCTTAAACAATGAACAAAGAAATTGTTCAATTCTTTTATCTTAAATATTTTGTTTATCGGTACTTTATAAGAATTCGCTTCCTAAAATTAAATGTTTTAGCCTTTTTTGACTATTTTGAATGGTGAATAGCTGGTGAATTTGAAACTTGAATTTTAGAATAGATTATTTTCTGTGCATCTTATGCCATTGATGCATTCGATTCGATTGGGGTATTGTTTGTTGGACATTTTCTCGCTCCGAATTCGAATTCGACTTCAACTCAGACTCAGAGTCAGACTCAGACTGGATGGCATGCCGTCTCTATATTATGTGTATTATTTTTGGCTGTTTGTTTTTTCTGGCAGCGGGGAATGCAGAAGAGGCTGCAAAAACGCCGAAAAGGCACGTAGCTCATTGCCGGAGACGCAAACGGAGTCGTGGCCATGGTACTTTACCACGTTGCCTGGCACTTTGCTTTCATTTTGATTTCATTTCATTGCATCTCATCTCATCTCATTTCATTTCGTTGAGCTTCGCTTCGTTTCGTTTCGATTTTCCATTTCTTTATGAAAATTGCTGATAATCACACACAGAGCTGCAACAGCAACAGCAGACCCTGTCATGCCAAGTGCGAAGCACTTGCCACAGATCACTCGATATATATGTACTTATTTTTGAAGACAGAAAGGGGAGGAAGAGGGGACAGAACACGGGGAGGAATAGATGATAGGGGAGTAAGTTTTTTTTTTTGGTGAGAGAGTGGGAGCAACTCAAGCTAAGTGGATTCGAGCTGTACTCGTATAAATGTGTGGAGGAAGGGAAGGGAAGGAAAGGGACGGAGAGAGGCAGGAAAGAGTGAAAGAGGGCAGCCAACGAAAGTGATTTGGAAGTGGCAATGGATGGCAGCGAGTGTGAAGATTACAATTGCAAGAGGCACAACATCGAGCCAACATCCAAATTGAATTGAAGACAACAACTCCAAATTTCAGCAAATGAATGATTCTAGCCAGTCTTAAATGAAACGAATTCGACACGAATGCATCGAATGATTAGAGTAAATAGTAGACAAAGCAAGTATTTCAAATGCGAAGCGAAACAAATGCCTAACTCGAATCGAATGATTCAAATAAGATTAATGCAGAGCAGGTATTTCAACTGCAAATTTTATTTGCTTGATCTCGAGTAAATTCTTTAATTCAAAACTCAAGCATTTCAATTGAAACAAGTGCAACATGTACTTTTCACGAATTGTAAGTGCATCACTTGCAATTGCAACATTCAACGACCAGTTAACTTTCAACACAAAATGAAAAAGAGTCCTCACTCATATCTTGAATCCGCGGTACTTAGTGGGACAAAAAATGAGTTAGATAATCTCGCAAGTTGCACTAAATGAATACTCGGGATGTAATTGGAGTTTCAGCTAGTGAGTTGATTCAAAAAAATGTACTTTTATTCACGGATTTGTTTAGCCAAAAAATGAATCTTGACTGCAGTCAAAAGCATGTTAAATAAATGAAATTGTCATACCCAATGGCAAGAAGAAAGGGATGGGAGGGAAAGGGACAGGGACGGGGATCTCAACTTGAGTTGACACAACGATGACTTCGACTCCATCCTCGTCAGTTGATGATGATGTGGATGATGATGTTGATGATGATGTTAATGATGTTGCAGTTGCAGTTGCAGTTGTTATTCCTGTTGCTGTCGCTGATGACTTTGAATGAGTCAACTCCAGACATTCGTTGTCTTGTCTCGTTGCCACGCAGAGACAGAGACAGAGGCAGAGACTGAGACAGAGACAGGCAGAGTCTATATTGAGAATACATCGAACTGAAAAATCTGTATCTTCCCTCCCGAATAACTTCAACTGCATAAAGTGCTGCCTGCCTGCCGCTTTATCATTGGCGCTGTAAGTGTAATTATTACAAGCTGCCAGCCAGTCGGGCATTATCATTATGACTGCGAGACGAGTATGACTGACTGATAAAAATAATGTATGAGCCTCAGTGTCTCTCTCTCCCGTTTCCCTCGATCTCCTGCTGACAACGCTTTGGGGGAGCTTTATGAGTCTGTCCCCAACTTTAACTTAAGCTCCATCGCTCCATCGCTCCATCGCCTGTCGCCATCGTCATCGTCATCGCCATCGCCATCAGCTTCGTCAACTCTATCTTCATTCAGACATTATTTTCATTGAATTGCTTCATGCTCGAAAATTTATTGTTATTATTAGGCGAGACGGGGCAGGGGGGTCTGTGATGGCGGGGGCATGGTGAGGGGGGAAGCTCGGCACTCTTCAACTTATTTTCATTTGGCTGCTGTTTTTTTTTTCATCTTTTTCTTCTTCTCATTTTTTTCTCGATTTCGTATTCGTATTGGAGTTCGGGTTCGAGTCGAGTTCGAGTTCGGGTTCGGGTTGAGTTGAAATTTATGTGAAAATTCATAATTGGATTATGGCATTTTCAGTTTTTGTCGCGGTCGTTGGCGTCGCCTTTGAGGGGGTCTCTCTCTCTCTCTCTTTCTCTCTATCTGCAACTGTATCTGCAGTCCCATCTCTCTCTCTGACTCTCTGTCTGTCTGTCATTTTCGTTGTTTCCACTTTGGTGACAATGAACTTGAAAATAACAAAAGTCTTGGCTACTTGCAACTTGGACTTGCGACTCTTTTAGTTTTTGTTTGACATAATCAATTAAATTCTCAAGTCCTTGAATCGTTTAACAATTCTGTGTCAAGGACATTCTTTAGAAGCATACGTGTCAGTTTTAAAGTTTTGTTTAAACATAAGTTGGAAATTTTGATGAAAATAAATTTCAGAGTAAAGGTAATCAACGAGAAACTCTCAGAACTTTTTAATTAATAACAAAGGTATTTTTTTAACTACACTGGGTAATACAATGTATGTATGAATGTACATAGTGTTTATCAAATTTATTGATATCACATATTATCAATAGGATTTTTAATTGTTCAGTTCATTTGAAATCAAGAGTTAAACTAAAATGTTATCTGCTAAATGTAATTCTCAAATTATAAAAAAATATTTGTGCTTAAATTTCGTATAGCTAAAATATTTTCTGCGTAATTTATGGATATGATTTGAGGAGGTTAATTTGTCAGATTTGAATGAAAGGCTTTAAAAATCCGCAATCTTGTCGCATTGCATTCAGCTAAGTGAACCGAATTCGATTCGCTGGAATCGTTCAGTTTTATAGATGAAATATGCATATATTTAAATGCGTTACAATAAATTTTTGATTTATTTGCGACGCCGTTGACTGAATTTTAAATTACGGCGATTTATTTCAGATTTTTTTCGTATATAGACATCTATATGTATATAACTCTAGCACTTGAATCATAAACAACGGGAACGACAACAACAAATCAGCTGGCATGCAAATTGAGTGGGATATGGATGTGAATCAGAATCTGAATGGGATGGATGGACTCTTAGGATCTGTTTTGTGGGTTGTTCGGATACACCTAGAAATAACAAACTCTGTTTTTTACGACACCATTTTTTCGCCTTCATATGCTGGTTGAAGAGGGACGTGGGAGGGGCTCGGCATGAGTCTATAGATTATACATATATACAAATAAATGTTGTACATACGTATGCCATTATGTACATAGATACATATGCACAAGTATGTGTACTTTACGATTGCCATTTTGCAGTTATTTTAGATGTCATTTTGCTGTTGCTGTTGTTGGTGTTGTTGTTGTTGTTGTGGTTTTGTTTTGCTACAAAATTGGCAAATGAAAAATGGGAAAGCATTTTTCACAGCTTTGTCGTACTCTTGTTTTCATTTGATTTAATTCGTTGCAATTCAATTTATTTGTTGTCGTTAGTAGTTGTTGTTGTTGCCACGTAACTAACTTGAACATAAAAAAAAACTATTTATATTTTTAAATGCATGCCCACTGGAAAATTGGCGCCTGCAAAATGTGGCATAACTTGAAAAAAAAAAAATAAGAAAAACCAAAAAAAAAAAGAAAAAAAAAACAATACCAATTTATTATGGCATAAAATGGCTTAAGTTGCGGCTGGTGGGTAACTTAATTAAGTCGAGTCATGTAAACTTAAGCGCAGCTTTTACTTTGGCCTGGGAAATTGCGCACCTCGGTGTCTTTGAAATGAAAAGTGAACTGAGCCCGCTCAGTTCGGGCTCAAAGCCAAACGACAGAGCCAAAACACAAGTATAAACGCCAACAAATTATTAAAACCAAAAACAACAAGAAACGATGGAAGAAAGAGGAAAGCAAAGTCTTCAACTTAAAATAGTGGAGGCTGTTAATTATGCCGTTTGTTAGTTGGACTCGTTGTTTTCCATTTTCACATGGCTTCAATGTGGGGCTCCTAATAGGAACTGGAGTGGAGTGTGAGTGGTACTTAACTATGTGTGTAACTTGACAGTCAGCCAAAATACATAGATTTTAGCTTAACCATTATTCCATCTGCATAACAAAACAGATGTGTATCCAAGTGTGTTTATGTCAATCAACATGACATATTTATATGGTACTTATCTGGCTGCATATAAAAATACTGACAATGTGTCAATCTAGCCAATTATGTATCTATATATCTGAATTTCTTTCTAGCTCTTCAGTTGTATACCTATCTACATACACACATATTTAAACATTTATGGGCACATTTATTCATCTGCATGTCTCACCATTCATTCAACAACCTATGTATACCATATGACTTTGTACTTAAATCTATCTGTCTATATTTTGGTTTCCTATCTTCACTATTTACTATATCTTTCAATTGATTTTCTTACCAATCGACTTTATATGCTATAAATTTATACAGGCCTGTTGCGGTTTTCACTTTTTACGTTTTAGCATTTATTCACTTTGAACTTAGACTAAGTGTTTGAAAATAAGCATTTTTCGCTTTTTCGGACTTTAACTCATCAATTAAAAGTGATATTAATCCACTGAATATAGCCGAAATTTTATTAGAGCAGGTTAAACAAATTTAATTTCGACAAATTTTATCGAAAGTGAAATTCGAAACAGGTCTGATAGTTTTTTTTCGTATTCGCTATATATCTACTTATTTACAAAGTTATCTTATTTCTATTTACACATATATCAGTATTAATAATGATAAATCTGTGATGATTTTGGAATATTTTCAACCAAACACTTATCCAAAGACTCTCTCTTTCTCTCTCTCTGTCTGTCTCATCTGCGTCTACATTTATGTCTTCCGGTATTCCATGGGTATGACAATTTCTGTCTAAATATAGGACCCTCCCTAACTACATAGCTGCAGTAATTGTAAGCGGAGCTTGTGTCTCACAAATCATCACCAAAATCCGAGCCCAGAGTTACTTCTCAAGTGATCGTAGTCAGTCGTAGTCAGTCAAAGTGGGGAAAGATTCTACATACCCGTAAGAGAGCAGAAGACGATCCAGAAATAGCTGCAAATGGTCTAAAATTTCAAAAATCTCTGGCTGTTGAGTAATTCATACGAAATGTCGCCTGGGAATTGGATGACAAACATTTGAGATCATCTAATGAGCATCATTAGTATGGGGAAATTCAACAGAGACCGAAACGAGAAACAAATGAAAATACCATGTATGAGTGTGTATTATATGTTCATACGAGTATGTATGTATAGTATGTGTTTCTATCAACCACAAGCACGACCTGTGGCTGAGCAGGAGAGATAAGATGTGTCCTCTATGATCCGTCACAAGCCAGCTGTAGTTTTAGGCAGTCCTAAAGTGTGTGTCTAAGCGTGTGTGTGTCTACTAATGAAGTGGAAAAGGTTGTGCGTGATCGTGCGAGCTAAAAAGGACAACGTTGTCCGTCTGCCTGTTTTTCAATCCGACAAATTCCATTTTGGTGATTTTTACGATCTCGTCCGTCTCCTCGTTGAGCCCAGCCAGCTGGCGAGTATCCCAGATACCAGACCCCAAGACACAGATCACAGATCTCAGACCTCAGACACCAGACTCCAAAGCCAGTTCCAAAATGAGAAAAGACAGGCCTCTCTGACTTTGATCGAAAGTGTTGCCCTTGCCTTTGCCTTTGATTTGGGATCGGGATCGGAAGGGGAATATGTATATGTACATATGTCAATTTAAAAGTCCAATTTTGAATGATGATCAATGCCTGCGGTTTAATCTGTGCGAGAATCAAATTCTGAGCATTTGGAGTTGTACAATGTGTGGGCGGGTTTACTGAACTCCAAATGAGCATTTCATGTCGCACACTTCCCCCCTCTCTCTCTCTCTCTCTCTCTCTGTTTCTGTTTCTTGGCCGCTGTCTCTGTCGCTCACTTTCTCACTTTGAGCTGCCGCTGGAATAACGATCATTGTGTCAGTTTTATGTGCGCCCATTTCTGTTCTCTGAAGTTTATTGTTTCTCTGTCTTTGGGTCAGTTAGTTCCCAGTTCGGTTCAATCCTGACATTTTCATTTGTCCCATGCACTCGGTTTACCTAACAAAAATGTTGTCGTAATTAAATAAAATTTATAATAATTTCTTATGCACCGTCTGTGTTGCCTTATGTTTTCTTCTCTCTCCTGCCCTCTTTCGGTTTCCCTTTTCCCCTTTATTTATTTAGTTTTTTTTTTTTTTTTGGTTTTTGTTTTTATTTTCCTATTATTTCTAGAGAGATGTTTTCTCACACAGCGTCTCTCGTCTCAGGGGGGCTATTAAATAGCATGTCCAGTGCCCCGTTCGTAGTTCTTATATTATTTTTATTATTGTTATTATTATTGTTGTTGTTGTTACAACACACTAGCACACACACTATTGTACATTTTGGAATTTTGTGTCATTTTCGTATTGCGTGCGTTAACAGAAACAACAATAACAACAACAACTAAACGCACAATAAACACCTCAGCCTTAGTCTTAGTTTTATTTGACTCCGTCGCATTCTTCGTCTTCGTCTTCACTTCAATTTCATCTCTTTGCCTCTGCCCATGCCTCTGCCCATGCCTCTGCCCATGCCTCTGCCCCTGCCTCTTTGCCTCTCTAGCTCTTTGACTCTGTGGCAGCTTCCGCCTCAGTTAAAAATAATGACAATTGAAACTTGGACATTCACGTATTCGTGAAAGGAAATCTAAAGATTACACGCACTCATTATGCCAACTATTATCTATAACTCGAATGTACATACGTTACAAGTTTCTCAACTTTATACAACGAAAACATATACAGATACATATGTACTTGCATTTACATGCAATTATAAAAATTATTTACGAATTATTTGAAATTATGTTTAATGTACTAAATGAATTATTCGACTTTTATTATATTAAAATCAATTGTGATAACACATTATTGCTTAGTTTTAAAAAATTGTAATTTTTAAACAAACTTTTTGCAGAGAAACCCAGAACAAAATTTGTTATGTGAAATATATTTACACATTTCTATTGCCAATGATACTTGTAAAAAAAATGTTTTATTTTCGATTCAAAATGTTTCAATTCTTCAGTACAAAAAGTACAAAACATTTTCAATATTGTAAATTGTCCAGATTTCAGGTAACTTATTAATCTTAACAGAACTTTCTCGGAGCAGTTACTATAAAAAATATTTTGTTGATTGCGATTCAAACTTTGGATCAATGCAGAAGTTGGAATTTTAAGCATCACTTTGTTTACTTCTTGGAAATTACTAACTGAAAAAAAGGAGAATAAAACACAAAATTTACGAATATTGCTGAAAGTTTAACATTACTTTTATTTAATTATTTCATGAATCATACGAGTATAACAATAAAACTACAGTTTTGTGATTTGTCGTTCCATGTGTTTTTTTAGAAAAGTAAATGCGGTAAGTGTAACAAATTTGTAGCATAATAATAATTATTTTTTTTTTGCAGTCTCTCTGACTTTCTTTTAGCTTTGCGATTTCTGAGGCATTCACCTTACTAGGGGCCCTTTGGGGCCAACAAGTAAATCTCTAGGTAGATCGCTGAGGCCGCATAATGGGGTTTCACAGTCAATTGGCAACCTTGTGCCGCTTGAGAATTGTTACAACGTTGCCACCTGGAGTGCAGCAGACGGCGAAATGGAGACTAAAGCAAATGCAAAGGGAAGGAAGTGGTAGCAAAATTTGTGCATAATTTGTAGGCCAAGAAAAGTAGCTCAGCTCAGTTTAGTTCAGCTCAGTCAGCTCAGTCCACAATTTAAATGCAGTAAAGTAAAGTGATAATAACCTTGGCCAGAGTTTGAGCTCGGGAAAGATGTCAGTGGCATGTGGGAAAATGATGAAAGCGGTATCAGCATCTCTTTCGCTCATTCCCTATCTCGCTCTCTCTCTCTCTCTCTCTCTCTCTCTCTCTTTCTTTGTAGTCTTGGCTAATTGCAGGCGCGGATTTTGCCATCGCTGGGGTGTCAATTAAATTCACTTAGTAGGTGCAACAATGACTACGACGACGACTGTGCCACATGTGCGTTGCAGCTGCCTGTCTCTCTCTCTCTCTCTGTCTCTCTGTCTCGTCATGATGTCTCTTCTTCTGCTTGTTCTTGAGTCTTTTTCTGTTGTTCTGTTTCTGTTTGCATTTGGTTGTTCTTCTGCTTCTGGTCTTTGTCAGCTTGGGCTGCCTCAAAGGTCAGTTGTTGGGGCCAAGGCGGGAACAAGTGCAACAGCAACGGCAACAGCAACAGCAGCAGGAGGCACTTTCATGTGGCATGCCACAAATGTGCCTTATTTCATTTCAGTTTTGCCACATTATGTTGCTCCTCTTTTTGCTGGGAAGCAACGCTTGCAACAAGCCCCAGCGACAATTTGTAATGCGATTAATCCGCCTGATTAAGTTTGGCTTTATCTAGCTGCGGGCGCATTGCAGCCAAGGCCAACACTGCACACTGGGCTCAGATCAATTTGCACACATTTCAAACTATAAAGTTCACCCTCGCCTCGAATTGATCCAATAATCGCATCGCATCTGTATACAGAAATTCAAGATAGAATCAATTCCAAGTCAAAAGTTCTTAGAATTACTTAAATCGTGTATAAAATTCTTTAAATTTATAACTTTCCCCTCCGAAAATATTTTGATTATCGGTGCTCTATTCGAATTTTTCAGTGTAATCTTATGTTTCAGGTTTCTTTTAGACTATTTTCATGTTGAATGGTTAATCTAATAAACAATAATATCCTGAATACAAACTTAAAAAATAAAAAATACTTATTTAATTTTTTAAGTTGGTTCATTTTAAATAATTTTAATTAATTAAAATGTAGTTAATTAAAATAATTTAATTATAATCGTAAACGAATAATAAAAATAGCCTTGTAATGTCAAAGGTTTCTTTCGAAATAAATTAATTTTTTAAGCAATTATATTTAAATAATTGAAAAACAAAGTAATCTCTATTATTTTATAGTTATATTAAATTTTCTTTAATCTAAAGAAATCAAGAATTGTAGGATTTTGTTAATTTTCTGTGTATCTCATGAGCATTCAGTTATTATGGATTTGATTTTATCTTTTACTTGAAACTTGTTGTATTATTTAATTGTTGTCCACTGTGCAACTATGTCGATTTGTAACTAGTTCAAAGGCTGGGCAGCTGCTGCTCAGAGTTGCGCCGAGTGCATCAGCACGCACTCCCCCCGCCCCTCACCGGCCGTCCCTTCCTCCCACCCTACGTAGAAATGCTGTGATCTGTGTCTGTGTCTGTCTGTGAAATGTGCTGCATTTCCGGTAGCTCAACAAACTCAGACAGAGCATCAGAGTCGAAGTCGAAGTCGAAGTCAGGAACAGGGTTACGCACAGAGGGACTCTAGAGAATGAACAGTGGAGAGGGAGGGAGGGAAGGAGTATAACAATAAAGGCGCACAGTGCGTGTTTTATGCGTGTGCGTGTGCGGTTCATTCATCTCGAGAGAAGTCAAAAGAGAGACAGACGGAGAGAGACAGAGACAGATAGAGAGATAGAGAGAGAGAGAGAGGAGTGTCTCTCCTGCAGAGTCTGAGACCAGAGTTGGACGTGTCTTTTGGCTTGCAATTGATTTCTTTGAATTTTTCGCTCGTTTGTTTTGTGCACATTTTATTTATCTAGTTTTGTGTGAAGTCATTTTGTACCTGACGTTCCTCGATCTCCGCTCCCCCGTGGCTTCTAAATATTTTTGTATCACTTGTCTCTCAGACTCTAGACTCTGTCTCTGTCTCTGTCTCTGTCTGTCGCTGCTTTTGACTTCCTGTGAAACATCGTTGGCTGCCGCCGCCGCTGTCAGATCCTGTGAAAATTACACACACTAAAGTGTAATTAACAAACAGAAATGAGGCTGCCGTTCTGGGATTAGACGTGCCAGCGTCTTTGGCATCTCTGGCATCTCTGGCCTATCTATGTATCTTTGAATCTGTATCTGTATCTGTATGTGTATCTGAATCTGTTACTGGCATGTCACTGGCTGTTTCCCACATGACGGCAACAATCATAATTTGTTAGTTGTATAATTTGTGTACGAGTCGAGGTCCTTCACGCGAGCAGCTAGAGGGGCGAGGCACATATGCGTGCGACCTTGACACGGCAATTAACGCATCACACAAGGCCCAGATAGTTAACGAGTCGCCTTCCCAGTTGCTGCTGCTACCTGCTGCCCACTTGGGCCACATACACATAAGTATTTATAACCCTTGGTCTCATTATACCAACAAGCCTCGATAACAACTGCAGCTACAATAATATCATAACAATCATAGCTATAATAATAACAATAACTGCAAAAGCAAATCAAAGCGTTTTAAGCCGACATTGAGTGTTCCAGCCCCAGCACTCGATAATTGTCCAAATGATCCCGCCAAATTTTGATGGAATGCATTTATTGAAATTTATTTAAAAAACCTTTTTGAAAGGAAACTAAATGGGGAAATTAATTTACGCCAAATTTTAGTTTCTCAAATCCATTTGAGAAGTCAATTTGTAAGAAAATGGACAAAAATATAGAAAAACTACATTTTCTCCAATATAGAATCTATATGTTCATCCTAATTAGTTTCATCTAACTTATATTGCTTAAATGAATAACGAGAATACGAGAAGAAAATTTCACAAGATGTGAGTTTTCGATCAATTTTACGTTTTTGTGCGGGTTCGACCTTTTTTCTGGCAATGCTCAAATAAGAATTATTACTATATATTACTTGTAATTACTATCATTTTCATTTAAAACGTATTATTAAATTTATAAATATATGTGTTTAATTCTAATGAATAGTTTTAATTTATATTCTTAGTTTTAATTTATTATTTTATTTATCTTCCAAGATCTTAATATTAGTTAACATTAAATAAATAAATATACGTGGACAATGGTCCTAAACAAACGTGCCGTCACGTCAGTTACCGTATTTAGGCATGTTGTATTGCGTTAATAACATGATGTTATTTTTACCACAATTGCGTTAAGGGTCTCGACATTACTCGCATGTATAGTAGGCATTTGCCACTTGCTCGATTTGCAAAAAGCCGGAACTATATTTCGATAATGTTATTATTGGAACAAACGGCATTGGGACCAGGTCATAAATTGGCGAGTGCAGAGACATCCGCAATGCGACTTAAACCTCTTTGGAGCCCCGTTTGACCAGTCCGTAACCACATAAATATGTTCGAGTATTTTAAATTAATTGTTGGTGCATTATTTGCTACGTATTTAATTTGATCAAATGATTCAGTAGACAATTAAGCGCCAATGCTTCTATCTGGTCAGTTGGTAATTAAAGAGCACGACCAAAAATATTCAATGCCCTGTAATTATCAATTGCCTGGACTGCTCGACTGGATTCGGCTTGGCTCTGTTGGAGTAAATATTTAAATGAATGTGAATTTTAAAATCATAAACAACAAATTTTACAATTTATTGAAGTTAATTTGCCGTATTTATTTGCCAATTTTATTCCACCGCATCAAAGATTCATGTTTTGCTTAAATTTGCGGTAAGTATACAGTTTTCCATTTGCAGTTGGTTTTCATTGTACATCCAATTGCATTTCCAATCGAAATTACTATTTGTTTTGCATTAGCATCTGCACATGTGCACTTTAACTTCCAACTTAGGGAGTGGTCACAGTAATCAGCTTATCAATTTCGTGACTTAGCTTAAGCTGAAGTACAGATTAGGGTTTTGTTTTTCTACTACTGACGAGTAGTAGTAAGTTGTAACTTTAAATTTGTAACAGACGTTATTGATAATCAAAGTACTTGATTTACAAAATGATGGGAGTAGAAAGTATGCATTCTCATCTCCTGATCAAGAGAACTGTTAGGTTGTTACCTGACTAAAAAAACTCATTTTCAGAAGACATTTTTTCTTTTTGTCTACCCGACTTTTTCAATTTGACATTACTCTCAACTTTCACTTTGCTTAGACGTCATCTAAACCTCATTAAATTTCCATACTTTCGTTTAAAGTCTTTGGGTTTAATACCCTATCTGTAATAAATAAGGGGTATGCTCCAATTTCAATAATTAGAATTACATTCAAACTCTATAAAGTGAATAGCAATTATACAGATAAGTTGAACTTATAGTATTGTACAATAAAAAATACTATTTGGTATAATAATAATAAATATTTTTTTTTTTTTTTGCCAAACAGTACTTTTATTTATTGTATCTTCACTCTTATGGGACTAACAATAATTAATCGAATCTTATTCTAAAATATTTTTAACAATTATTTTGTGAATTGTATTTGAGTTAAAAGACCCTAATAGATAGAAAAGAAATAAAATAATAATAATAAATAATATTTTATTCATGCTCTTCATAAAATGTTGTGATCTGGTTAATAAATAATAGTAGTACATAAGAAAAGAAAATCTTTTATTTTTGTTTTAAATAAAATAATGTCTATGCACATATATATTTATTTCACTGAGGTACTGATGGCAGGGTATTCGTTAGTCTGGCACATTCGTCTGAGCATTTTGTCCTCTGCGGGACTATCCGAGCGATAATTTTCGGGACAACATTCAATCAGTTTCGCATTACTCTGGCGGCGATTCGGTTACCGTTACCTGTCGTCTTCAGCTTCGGCGTCACGTGCGCTGCAATTAGCCGGCGGTTGGACGGACAATGCTAAGGAGGGCTGCCGAGGGAGTGAGAGGGAAGCAAAGGGAGTGAGTGCGCGACAGACAACCATTTGCAATGCTTCATTGGGCAGCCCATCAAGTGCAGGGGTCGCATTTGTTGTTGTTGTTTTTGTTGCTTTGCATAACTTGCTTATCACACCAAACACACACACACACGTACACTACAAACACTGTGCATGCTACACAAAAAAAAAAATAATTTTTCTTCTTATTTTCAGTTAATTTTATTATACCAAACTATTTATTTTCATTTATTTAGTTAATTTATATCAACAAGGCAAAATTACTGCTAATACTTAAATTAAAATATTAGCTTAACATAATATTAAATTATTATGAAATTATATATAAACTTAAATTTTAACTAAAAGGATAATAAAACAAATTAAATGTAAAAATTTCCAAAATCTGGGGGTACTAAAAAATTATTAAACAATCCAACATTTGTTGTATTCATTTAAAATTCAAGCTCAAAAACTCTTGATACTCTTGTATTTAGGATATTATTGCTGAATCAACACTAAACACTTAAACATTTTATATACCAAAATATGTTAAGTTAAGTTATTTATATAGTGAAAAAAATTCTTATAGTGAAACGATAATCAAAATGTTTGCGGAGAAGGAATTGAGAAGTCATATCGGACTTCCAGATTTTGTTTTCTGTGTAGCTAGGTAATGAAAATAAAAGGCTCAAAGTGATTTCGGGGACAACTTTCGCTTTGCGCTGACTCAGTGAGTCAATGGAATGGGGCGTCGATTCCTTTCCACATCCCGTAGATACTTATTTTGGTATTCGGTGTTCGGTGTTCGGTGTGTTTGCCATTTGGTATTTGGTATTCCGTCTGCCATATTTGGTATTCGGGGTGCATAGTCGGTTAGTCGCGTGCCCGTCGCAGGTGCACTGATTACGCGCGCCCAGCTGACTCATACATACATCTATATAGCCACCCCTCTCTCTCATTTGGACAGAGTGAGAACTCCTGGCCAGAAGTCAGACCCTGCCCCGGTCCCAATCATAGACCCTGTTCCTGTCCCTGCACTTGTCCCTGTACTGAGTCCCGGTCTCGATCCGGGGCATTTGTCAACGTCACGTCACGGCGTGGGCGACTCTCAACTCCAGACGGGGCGATTTTGCGTTTCTAAGGATATTTTTCTATTATTTTTCTTTTTTTTTTTTTACTGCCCCATACCTGCCACAAATTGAGTATCGCTCTGTGTTTGTTTTGTGTTGCGCTTGCTGCCTTTTTCTGCATCATTCGCTTCCGGTGTCCGCCGTCGACGGCAACGTCAACGTGACTCACTTATAACCCAGCCGACGGCTTCAGAAATGGGGGAAACCCTTTTACGTTTCCCTACTTTCGACTATTTTAACTTGAGCGACGTGGGGGAGGTGACAGAGAGAGAGGGAGAGAAGGAGAGATGGAGAGGCAGAGAGGGAGGTCGTTGCTTGCTGCTATATAATGGCAAATGCTAATTGGCCACGCCCACATCTGTCCTATGTTCCCTGTCCCCCTCTCACCTTTAGCCAGCTGCGGTTCTTAGCAGCAGTCTGGGCCGTCAGGCACTCGAAAGTTCGAGCACATGTCACATGGGTTGTTGCCCCATCCACACACATACACACATACACACATACACACATCCCGTGCAAATGACACTGCCCAACCAAATTGAGATTCTATTCACACAAAAGAATTCTTTATTCAAAAATAATATAATAAAATAATATTGCTAACAGTCGACAGAATAAAAGTATTCAGAATTTGAAATAAATTTCGATACTAATAAAAAAATTGGCAAATATCATTAATTATGCACAACTTTAAATATATAACTAAAAACAGAAAAAAGTTAATGAAAATTTAGGTGTACGGGGTTTTCAAGAATTTTTTAATCAGATCAATATAAGAAGAAATGTATTCTTGGGTTGCATTAATTACTTCGTGATTCTTGATAGTACTTAGTATAAGTACTAAAATTCATTACGAAAAAGAACCTTGACAGTTCTGTAAGCTTTATTCAAAGCATGATTTATAGATATCAATAGTTAGATAGGTCTTTAAAAAAACTTTTAATTTACATAAATGTTATTAATATGATCTTAAATAATAATGTTTTTGTATGATAGTTTTTTAACTTAAAGAGATTTGTACAAATACTTAATAAATACTTAACACACATTTTGAAGTTTGCAGATGATAATACAGTCGAACTTCCCTAACTGGAATTACCATTATCAAAAGAAAACGTTCGAGTTATGGAAATATTCGACTTATAGAATTATTTTTCTTAAGTTCATTAATTTTACCGTTACTCATTTAGCTCGAGTTAGAGAGAAATCCGAGTTATGGAAGTTCAACTGTAATTTCCTCAATTATAATATTTTAGTTGAACTTCCGTAATTCGAATGTCCATAACTTGAATTTTCTCAAACTCGAACTAAATTTAGTGACTTAAAAAAAAGAATTCCATAAGTCGAAGTATCCATAATTTTAACTTGTTCCTTGGAAAATGCTGATTCAAATTAGGTAAGTTTGACTGCATATATTTTAAAGAATGTTTATTATAGTTAAACCAAGATACAAATATTTAAATCTACTCCAAAGAAATTTGGCTTGAAATTAGAGAATTATAAAACAAAAAGTTTTAAATTTGTATAGTCAGCTAATAAATCGATGACAACTAGTGAATCACATCGATAATTAAAATTTAAAGCATGTTTTAATTATGAGTAAGCTGTAGTAGAGTGTAAAGAGTGGAGCTTAAAGAAAGGAGCTTCAGGATACAGGATGCAGAGGGTAGGCACTGCTGCCAGAAGATTGTCAGGAGCTGGCAGAAGGACGCTGCGAGGATGTGGCTGCCTCCGCCTCGGCTTTTGCCAGAACTCGGAAAAATGCAAAGCACGCTTGATTTAGCGTCAGCAAAGGGGTCGCCTCGCTGCGGGGGGTGAGGCGAATTGCGCTAGACAGCCTGTCGGCTGTGGGTGGCCAGCCACGCCCCCGCAATCTATATACACACACACAGAGACACATATTTGCCTGGCGGTGGCATTTTAATTGGCAGTCAGGATAACGACAACAACGACAGCGACGTCAGCATTCTATTTGGGCCAAAGACGGAAGCTTATCCTTGTGGCATGGCACTCATAATAGGCGCATGCCGTTGCATGTCCTGGTGGCAGGATCTATGTAGCTGAGCATGCAGCGTAGTACGGCGTACGTAGTATTTACCACAGTCTCTGCACTGACTCCACTGAATGAATGAAATGTGAGTTCATTCATAAAATAAATCACAGCAGCCACAAGAGGAATGAAGCGAGATCTCAGAGTGAGAGAGAGAATGTGAGATGCTGAGATAAGTTCTCAATGAAATGGATTAGTCAGCAAAAGGGGTGCAACAGCAGCAACAGCAACAGCAGCACAAAAGCCCAGCCAAGCAGGAAGTTGTTGTTGCTATGAAGCAGGACTCTGGACTCGGCGCACGGGAGTCGGGAGTCTAGGATTCAAGACTCATTAGCGTTGGCTGGCCAAGGTGCTAGACGAAGTTGTCACTCACTCTGGAGCTGCTGATCCGCATGTTGTTGCTGGGGGAAGAACTGAGGGTGACTGCTTGGCGCTTTATTTGTCTGCTTCATCTACGACAACAGCAGCAACAACAACAACAGCAGCAACAACAACAACAACAATAACAGCAACAACAAATTCATTCTATTTGCCAGCATTTGTATGGAGAGATGTAAAATAAAGAAAGGAAAAAAAATGTTGTACACTCTATTGACAGTTCACTGCACGACACTTGACTGTTTGAGTTGGCATTCAAAACAACAGCAATCACACACAAACACACACCAACACACATACACACACGGATACAGAAACAGATACAGATACACTCGCAAAGCTGCCGAGAGCAACACTTTTAAGCAAACAAAAAAACACAAACACAAACATTGCTCCAGCGGACAGTGTACTTTCTTCGGCCGCAGCACGAATCAAGCAGCTTCTGGGCTCAAACACGAGACAAGGGGGCGGAAGGGGGGGGGGGGGGGTTCAAGGAGAGGGCAGAGCAAAGAGGTTGTAATGCAGTTGCAGTTGCAGTTGCAAACAAACAGCGACACTTCGCTTTCAACAATGCAAGTTAATTAAAGAGCAATTATACATAGTCCAAGCCTAGCAATGAGCTCAGCCGTAAATGCATGCACTGAGCGAAAAGAGTGTGTTAAACGATCACAGACGTTATCAATGAATGTATTGCTAACAAGTGAATAACATGTGAATATGCCAAATAACCAATTTTATTTTTTAAATATTTTGCTATTTGCACTGCTTTTTGTAGTGTTGCATCCACATGTCGAATGCGGACAATGCATTCAGATTATTCAGATTAAGTGGGGGCTTAGTCGACTGATGAGCTTGTTACTTCATGCGCGAAATACGCTCATGTCCAAGATACTGATCTTAACGCAGTCGAAAGGCCAATGAATGGTATTCCAGCCATAAATCAAATCGATAAAAGTCACAACAAATTATTTACACCATATTAAGGATGTTTTTGTTTTGTTTCATAAACTGAGTATTTCAACTGAAATGTCTTAAATTAATATTATAAATTAATTAATTATTTATTTGTATAGAATATAATAAGAAACCGAATTATGCAAATCGTAATGCATATGCCAAAAATAAGATTTACAAAGAAATTCTGATTGAAACTACGCATATTTGAAAAGTATTCCTGAACACTTTGGGCGATTAGTCTTGTTCACTTTTCGCACCTGGCTTACAGGTATTTATGGGACGTACTCGCATCGCACCTGATCGAGCTGCGAGTGGGATTATCATATTAAGAGTAGTATCTGTTCTCAGTCCGATTGCCTATGCATCTGGAGTCAAACATTAGCAGCAATTTATCAAATGGCAGGCGACTGGCTGAGATGCCTGGAATGGTTGGACAGGGCTGGCGTGCCGCAGATTGTTGGCCGGGTTCTCAGCTGGCAACCAAAGACAAGTTGAAGCTGCTGACCACAGCATTTGGCCAGCAGAGCAGAGCAGAGCAGAGGCCCAAGAGGGAGTCGGCCAAGTTCTGCATAGTCGGGTGATAGTTTCGTGCAAAACTTTTCAGCTGCTTGTAATTATTTATAGCACCTCGAAGAGGAAGCTCTTAGCCTCAGTTTTTACCCTATTGCTATGCTCCTCTGCTCTCTCTCTCTCTCTCACTCGCTTTATCTCTGTCTTTTTCTGTCTACATTCTATAATTGTTAAGAGTTGCTTTGATTTTGTTGGCAACAAAAAATTGCATGTAAATGTGGCAAGACCAATGTTGTGCATTCTGTGGCAAGGGCCAAAGGGTAAATGGTGGGGCGGCCAACGGGGAAAGGGGCAACTGCTGAAGCTGGTCAGCCAAAAACAAAGACCCAAAGTTTTCTGCTAAAGTTTAGGCAACAATGAAAATAGTCAGAATGTAAAACAAACGCAAAAATAAATGCAACTACAAGAACAAGACCGAGATAAACAAAACGCAGGCGGAAATAAATTCTAATCTTTTCGGAAGTCGCTTTTCGAAAGTTTCCTAAATACTTATGGGTAAGATGATGTCCAGGGAACAGGGGACAAACAGACAGGCGACTGGGGGTAAGGACTGGCAGGTGCATGCGTCATCGTTGAAAGGTTAAAGTATGCGGCACAGAGTTGTAAATAATTTCGGGTTTGGCTGCTCAAAAAGTTGCCTAGCAACCTGAGCAAATATCAAACGTGCATCGAAGATGTGGAAAAACAGCTGAAAATCGGCTTTTGTTGTTGTTGTTTTGGGAGTGGAAGCAGCTTGGCCACATACCACGCCCCTAACTCCCTCAGCCACTGTGGCAATTAGTGGCTTTGACTTGTGTCTGTGTATCTGTATCTGTATCTGTATCTGTGCCTGCGCCCATGCCTGCATCTGCATCTGCAACTATAGCTGTATCTGTAGCTGTAGCCTCAACTGTATCTGCAACTGTATCTGTTGATGTTTCTTTAGCCTTAGTTGTGTTTGTGCCTTGACAGGAGGTGCACAAAAATTAGTGGGCCAAACGCTGGAAAACAAAAGCAAGTCACAATGGAAGCGAAGCCCAAAACCGCAGAACAGAAATTGAGGTTGGGTCCGTTGGTCTTTGGCCAAGTGGATTTTAGGACGCAGTTGCAGTTGCTTTTGCTGTTGCTGTTGCAGTTTTTGCCGTTAACCAGTTTTGGCGCCAAAAGCCGACAAACTTTCAATTTCGAAACGCGTCGCCAAGCAAAAAGGTTAAATGTGACTTTACCAGGCGACGATACAATACTACGAGCACAACTGCAACTCCAGCTAAATAGTTAGACAATGGGGCAAGGCATTTTCCAGCTAAAAGCTGCTACCAAAATCCAACTCTGTGGCAGGGTGGTGAGTGGAGAGGGGGGTGGGAGGCTTGGCAGGCCTGACAAGCCACTGATAAGCCCGCGTGTGCAAATATTCGAAATAGATTTTTGGGTTTGGCTTTTTATTTTTTGGGTTGCGTTTTCAGTTTCAGTTTGAGTTTTCCCCATTCTCCCCTCTCTCCTCGCCCCTCTCTCACTCCGTGTCACCCAGTTTACGGTTGGTCTTCTGATAAAATTTTCATTTTTTCCAAGTATTTTGCGTCTTGTTATTTTTTTAATTTTTGCATAAGCATAACAAATGATGTAAGCGTAAGGCACAAGACAGGCAGCTACCATGAGATAAGACTTTGGTTTCTGCACTCCGAAAGCAGCGTCGAGGTGTAAGACAAATTGTTCGCACAGCCAATTGATGTGCCAGATACCATAGCGGCATTCTATAGCTACCCAAAATGTAGATTTGAATACGAGGAATACAAATGAAAACGCTGCTCAAATATATGCTTAATGTTTTGCAATAATAAAATAATAATAACAATAACAATAATAATGAGAAAGTTTGCAGTGCGTGTTTTGTTCATTTGAAATTAATAATGTAAAAAAAGAAATACTGCTCTAGAATTCTCAATACAAAATCGTTAAAAATTGTGAATGCGACGCGTTTTAAAACGCGCTGGAAACGCGCGCATGCGTAGCTGCCGCCAACTGAGCGACAATTTGTTAGGCGACAGAAAAAAAAAATAAACAAAATAATAAATAAATAAATAAAAGTGACGAACGCTGGAAATTAGTCAACGGGCGAAATTGGCAAACAGATCGTAAATCATTTGCACACACTCTGCCTGCAGATGCAAATGGTTTGTGATTTGTGCCTCAAACCCAAAACTCAAAACCCAAATCCTAAATCCCAATTCCGAAGCTGAAGACGAAGTCAGACCTGGAGCCAGAGAAAACTGAGACGAAACTGAGATAGGCGTCAAGGCGTCATCATCACACATATTCGTTGTTGTTTCTCGATGTTTTTGCCTTCTTTTTATTATTTTCTTGTGATAATCAAAAAGAAGACACATATTTTATGGCCACGCCAAGCGATGATAATTTTGGTTTTTTGTTGTTGTCGTTGTTGTTGTTGTTGGTGTTGCTTTGAAATATTTAAAGCTCATATTTAACACATATTTTATATGGCACTTTAAGACGACTTTAAGATATATTTTAGTGAACCATTTAAAGTAGCACAGCAATTTGTTACAGCCCAACTCGCACGTCACATTACTCAAGTTTTCTACCAGTGTGTGTGTGTGTGTGTGTGTGTGTGTGTGTGTGTGTGTGTTTGTTTACGATATGTGGGAACCTTTTGGTATGCCAAGGTGTTACACACAAATTGAGATAGCCAAGTGCATTGCATTGTTTGCTTTATTTTTAAGGACTTGCGTTCATATGGTTTGCAATCTTTGACTCAAATTAAATCAGAATAACCTAACGACGAGTTGTGTCTTAAAGCTTTAAGAGTTTTAAAGATATTACGACTAAATAAATGTAATTTAATTCAATGCTTTAACAGCAAGCAAAGCTGCAATAGTTCAGATACAAATGTATCCCAAGAGATTTTCAGCAGATGGCAGTCATCTTAGTACAATAGAATCTCACACATATTTATTTAATCACAATTGCAAATTGTACCTGTGCTCGTTTATCTGACAGATACATGTTATTGCTATGATTTATTAGTTGCGTATTTAATTTTTTTTACAAAAGTATTATCAACTTTGAGTCTTGAAATTCTTGTAGAATTTAATTTGTATCTCAAGTTCTACATTGCGAACCAACACTGGTTAATTTAACTGACAGATACTTTCATTCTTATGAAAATGTGCATACTTTTTGTGATTAAGAGCAACATGTATCTATAAAATAAGTAAATTTTTCCATGCATAAGTTTGTTTTGAAACGAAAAGATACGTGTTCAAAATCACAACTTCACTTCGATCAAAAATGTCTCTAAGATAGTAAGAGTAACTTGTATCTGTGTCTACAAGTTGCAAATGTTTTTAAAATACATAAATACTTTTGTTGATTTGCAACAATGTCTTAATAGTTGAGTGTAATATCTTCAACTGTAGATCAAATCAGACATATATATCTTCTGCGTCATTCGCCACTGTCAACATGCATTTGATTGAGTCTGAGAGCATCATACAATATATTCTTGCCGCATTGCGTTTAAAATTTGTGCTTCTTTAGCTGCATTTAAGTTCTTATGTATTTACTTTGCTTTATCTGCTAGTCTACTGACTGTGCGAACATTTTGCCCCTTCGGCTGTCCACTTTGCCAACAATTGAACAACTTGAACTCGTTTTGTACTGTTTGACTTGGAGTTCGGTTCTCTCGGCCGCACCTTTGGCCAGCCATCGACTTTATAAGCGAGCTTACGCTTCGCTAACAGCCACAACCCGGCATACCGCAACCCCCATCCCCCATCCCCCTACTACGCATCACCCCCCGCCGGGAAAGGAACCTTGGGAAGCTGCAGTTTTTGTTTGAGTGGCAGTTGCAGTTGCAGTTGCACAAAGGAAGTGCACAATTAATCTAGAGCTTAATTAGAATGCAAGTAAAGTGTCTGGACGACGACACAGATAGACAGACAGGCGGACGGACGGAAGGACTACTCGGCTATGACTTCAAAGTTTCGACGTGGCCAAAAAACTTTACTTTTGTCCTTATCTACTTCTTCCTCCTCAACTTCCTATGTGTTTCATTAACTTTCTGAGCAGCTGAAAAAATGCGGACACAATGATTGTAAGTGGAGACAAGTGGACAACATTTTTGTTGCCCTCGTCATCAGAGGCCAACAACAACACTACACTGATAACAGCAGCCACAACAAGAGTTCAAATTTGGAGTTTTTTAAACAGTTAAACGTACAATACCCTATAGTAAATACTTAAAACGGGTACGATGACTATTCGGAAGCATATTGTAATGAGATCAACAGTTGCTTTGTGGCGTGACTGACTGACAAAGCTGTGAACAACCATAAACAATAACTATGTAACTAACTGAAACTAGTAGTTATAAAATGCTGTGTTTGTCTTAATTTAGTTCGATTCAGTTTTCCTTTTACTAAACACTGGAAAGTCAAAGAGCCTAAAAAGACGGAAGTGCAGTAGTTACGAGGGATATATGTAGATCACAATAGCTCTACTTTTTTTTAAAAAAGTATATATAACTAGTCGACGGTGCTACAGTCGAGCATACTCGACTGTCGGAGACCCCGTACTTACTTTGCAAAAGCAAACTCTGCTAAAAATAAAATATAATAAGTCGATACGAGTATTTAATATATTTAAACCAAAAATAAAACAAATATTAACATTAAATTGATGTAAACATACAACATTAATAAAAATGTAATTAAAATTTTCATAAATTATAAAACACAAAGAAAACATCTGTCCAACGTGAGATTTGATCCGCGGACCCATGTTCTACAATGCCTGCTAATAATAAATAATTTTTGAAAAATTTGCTTATGCTGCTGGGAGTTGAACCCGCCACTCCCGAATATTGCAAAATTGACGGGAATTTATCACCTTAGGCCACCGGAGCCCATTAGCAGACGTGGCCAAAGTACAAATATGTTCAGACTTCAGCGATTCCAAATTTTGCAGTTGGGAATTCTGCCAACACCCTTTTAAAATTGAATAGCATTTAAAAAAAAAACATGTGCGGATCTTATACTAACAAATTAATTAAATTTAAAATATGTTAAAAAAAAAAATAAATTTGTCCGTGCCAGAGTTCGAACCCGGAACCTGATCTCAGAACTTATGCAAAAATCTAACGCTCTGCACATCGCGCCACTGTCTGCCTGGGAAAGCAATTGTCTAATGATAGATTTAATTTTTACTAGAGTGTAAGCCAGATGCAATTGTAATCTAGTTGTGATTGTTGTTGTTGGTGTTGTTATTGTTGCTGATAAGGCAAGGCAAATAAAGGAGATTTTAGTTGCTTGATATCGTGGCTGTTTATTATCCGATCGCCATGAAATTTTCACTAAATATGGAAAATAATGTTATCTTCGTCAATGCCTTATTATAAATGTCGATCTTTAAAATTGTCCGAATAATTAAGATATTTCTAATTTATGGGCGTTTAAGGGGGCGTGGCCCAAATCGAAAACAAACTCGATCTGCGTGCAATAAAGACAAACCTACATACCAAGTTTGGTATCTCTAGCTCTTATAGTCTCTGAGATCTAGGCGTCAATACAGACGGACAGACGGACGGACGGACAGACGGGCTGACGGACATGGCTATATCGACTCGACTGTTGATGCTGATCAAGAATATATGTATATACTTTATGGGGTCGGGCACGCCTCCTTCTGCCTGTTACGCACATTTTTTTTGTGACAAAGTTAATAGACCACTGTACTTTTTTAAAGTACGCGGTCTAAAAATGCATAGAAATTTCTATAACCAAATTAGAATAACACATTCATTTATTGATTTTGGGACGCTCAGTTAATCAGCTGATCGATTAACTTGTTGCTGACTTTCGATAAGTGTGGAAAATAAAATTCAAACCAATTTCGTAACGCCATTGCATGTGTATTTATATTTTCCAGTGTTTTATTTAAGTCTATTTATGGCAGATGTGTCTACAAAAATAGTTGATAATTCTGAATAATAAATGAAACACTTGTTTCCGATTTGTATTAAAATTCGGATTAATGCCAAATTTTAAGTTTCTAAATGTACATATATGTATAGATTTCATGTCATTATATTAGGCTTTAATTTAATAGTGCAGTGTGAGAGTATGAGAATGTAACAGGGCGAATGCGCAATGTGTAGGCAGGGGGAAATAACAAAGGAGATGGAGAAAAGGAGAATGAGGAAGGTGTCGAAAGCACTTCGACGAGTTAATTGAATGCATTTCATATGGCAAATCAATAGTTTTTTCTGTGCAACTTGAGACACACAATTATTGCAGCATTTATTTCTATTGAACATGAAACGTAGCAGCAGAAATATAAAGTTACAATTATGATGATGTGGCAAATAAACAGAAAATAAACTGCGTAAATCTAAAATTTATCATTTAAAATTAAGTTATCAATCATTTACATTGTGTTTGGAGTAAATATTGCATTATAAAAGACTATTAAGAAATATATATTAATTAATGTTTCATTAAAGGTATGTGAATGTGTTTGACTATATTTCAAAAAGGTGCTGAGAATAAGCGGAATATGAGTATAGAGTCTTAGTTGAATAGTGATTGAAAAGAACCAATCTCTTAAAAATGAGTACAAATTTAAACAACCTATATACTCTCGTTTGACATGGCTAATAATTTTTGGAGTCAGCTGGTAAATGCTGGAAATCAATCAGAGGAGTTCGCAGTAAAATATAACTTTATATTCACGGCTTTGCACAAAAATTACAGAGACAAATTCAAGAGCACAAAAATGCCATTCGATTACAATAAATTAATTGATTTTCTTTATCAAATTGCTTGAAGATTATTTATGTCGATTTTCAATTCCAAACGCCAAAATCAAGAGAGCAACTCAATGACAGACATTTGACCAAAAACGGCAGCAAATTCGAAAATCGGGGGCGCCTACAAATCAAAACAACAGAAAAAATGTGCAGTTGAATGTTTGCTGTATTGTTTCTTGCCATAAAAATCAGGTAGTAAATAAGCAGAACAACAACAACATTTAAATTAAATGCGTAAAAGAATATATAAAAATCACATTAAATAAGAGAAAAAAATCAAAAACGACCGAGGAACTCCAACGAAATAAAATAAATGAAAAAGAATGAGATATGAAAACAGCAAACGGAGACTTGATTAAAGTTGAAGCTGGCGACACAATAAAATGTGCTCATACGATAATTTGGAATTCATTTTGAACAGTTTAAACATTGAAAGACTATGGTAACAACAACGTCGAATCGAACAACCGCAAATAGTGGACACGAGCTTTTCAAAAGTTGGTCAACATTCGGCAGAATGAACAGATAATGGCTTGAATTCACACTGAATTGCGTATACCCTAAGAAAATGTATAAGTTTTCTGTTTGGAGACAAAAGTTCAAGTTGTTTCATTTATAGTTTAACCTTTAGTCTAAGTACATTTTGGTTTCTTAGGCTGACATATGTGAGAACTACTTATATGTCAGTCTTATTCGATTCCAATTGATTTGTAACCTCTAAGATCTCCACACAATGAATATCCCTTCCCAAAAACAGAAGACCAGAAGAGAAAACTTTAACCTTAACATGTACATGAGAAAATAAACCTCAACTGTGATCCCTTTTGGCTCATTCCTCTAAGCTACCGATAAAAATTTGTTGCTGCCAATTGGAGAGGCATCTGGAGCACACGAACTGAATGATATTGTTATTGGATCCATCTGTGATTTGTATAGAGAATTATTATATATGTATGTATGTAGAGAAACTCGTTTCGAATCGAATTTTAGCTTCGCGTTTGCTCGTTTTATGTTTTTGTTATTGTTATTAGCATTTTTCTCTGTCATTTGCTGTTGTCTTTTGCTGTCGCTGTTCGTCGTTGTTGTTGTTATTATTATTATTGCAATAAAATAAAAACAAATCCAAAGTTATCGCCAAGAGTTGTGGGGCAGGTTTTTATCTCGACGTCGCGGCGTCGTTGAAGACGCAACGCCCACGCGACCAACATTTTTTCATGTCTCGCGTATTCATTTGTTGGCTGCTGGCGTTGCGCATACGCCGCGTGGTCCATGGAACAAGCGTCGCCATTTGATTTGGCTGCCCGATTTCAAATCATAAAGACGCACAAAACCCGTTGCTGCATACAAATACACACACACACACACACACACACACACACACACACACACACACACACGTACACAACAAATAAAACAAAAACAACAAAAAAATGAATTCAAAGTGTTACAAGACAATTCGTGCAGGTGTCATTGAGACTTGCGAATGATTTGGCGCCAGTTTATGGCAATAAATGACAGTCAGACATCAGGCACAACAACAGAAACAAGAATATTAGCAACAGCAATAGCAACAACTACAATAGCTTAAGAAATTCTAAAATTTTGTATCTCACTTAGAATTATGTTGTGGAAAATCTCAGCAATATATATATTAATGAAATAAATTTGAAAGCCAACAGGCAATAAGTTGTGAGATGAATTTGTTATTTACATGGATTGGGAATAACAAATATAAAGCCAATTCAATGAATAATAAGAAAAGTTGCTTTTGACACTTTCATTGAAATTTTCTTTTTCCAAGATATTTCAAACAAATACCGTTTAAGTTAGCGTGAAAATATTTAAAAATATTTCAGCAGGAGTTTAGTAAATAGGATTATATAAGTGAGTTGAAATCAAGTTTTGAATTGAAAATATCTTTAAAAGACAGTTTGTTAAAGTTAGTGATAGTCTTTATCTTTGACTTGGCCCATCAACAAATTTGAGTCTTGAGCTTTGAGTCTTGAGATGTATTCAATTTTATGTTGTTGGGCAATTTGTTTGTTCTATCGTTGGCTTTGCACTTTCAGGTCAAACTTTGGCACATCGTAAATTATATTCAGTGGAAGTAACAGAAACAGCAACAAGGGCAACATAAGCAACAACAACAACAACAACAAAAACAACAACAAGAATTGCAGTGAAACTTGGCGCCTCAAACAAAAAACTCGTAAATTTTCATAATTGCATTGGTGGGGCACGTGGGTCAGAAGGGGCACAGATGGGGACGAGGCATGCGGCATGGACAGACACGATGCGCACATCGCACATCTCGCAATGGATATCGCTTTAAGGGTCGCCGCCGGATTACACTAAACACATTTCCGCTGCCGCTGTCCGGGCCAACGTGTCGTATGAGTAATGTCTCGGTGCAAAACCTGCGCCGGATGTGTAATCATTTGATCATATTACCCATACCCGGGTACGGTTACTGGTACGGGGGTCGAGAGACCCTTCTGCCACTATATGTTACCCTGGTCCATGCTCAGTGCTCTCGCTTTTGCTGTCCATTTGGACAGGGCGAGTCGAGGGACAAGTGGGGGACCAGCGGGCCACGTTTTGCTCGTTAAGTTCGTCATCATCGTCAGCGTCGACAGCGACGTCAACGTCGTCGCAAATTCAATTAAATTAAATACATGGCAACAGCTAGAGTGTGTGCACGGCGACAAGGGGTACTCGGGTACTGGGGGGGCCCGGGGAGGGGCCAACGACTATGTGAAAATTTCTGCACAACAACAACAACTAACAGCCGAGAGCCCACTTGTCTTGGGTCTTGCATTTAAATTTCCGCTGAATTGCCGCTGCTTGCCTGCCTGATTCCTGCTTATAAATCTTAATTAATTAAAGTACACACAACAATGAGCAAAAAATAACGGCAACAACAACTAGACGAGGCCTGAACACTCTTAAAAAATCAAATAAATACATTATTATTTCATAATTACATAATTACATAAAACTATCATATTATATTTCCAATATCTATAAAGAAAGTTAATATTTAAAGCTGAAAAAAAATATAATGCGATTTTTGTTTAATATACAACAATCTCTTTATCAATTGTTAAGCTGTTAAAAATTCCCTTAGATTTCAAAATTGATCTATTTTGCAACACGCCTTTTTTAAAGTGCTGACACTTTAATAGTTTATTTAAAGTGCATTAATGCAGTTAATTCGAATTGAATTTATATTAATAATAATAATACAATTACAAATTAATCTAAGCTTGATAACAAAACTCTTTGATTGACATATATTTCGTTGAATTTATTGACATAAATTAATATATAAGTCTTTTGGGCTTCAATCAAAATCATTAAGAACTCTTTAATTTTAAAGTAACAAAATAATAATACTAATTAATTTTAATGCAATTTAAGTATGTGCAAATTAATTTAAATGTGTAAATTGATTCACATTTGCTTTCATTTAATTAAAGTTTGGTAAAAACAAATATGATTGTTTCTATTTTTACTATGTGCTTTTTCTCTGACTCTGACCAAACTCGCTGACATAGCTAACAGTCTCGTCCGGTTGTAGGGAGTACAAAACAATGCCCGTTCGTCGAGCTGGACATGAATTCTCTTAGACAATTCCCGTTGGCCAGCACAACAATGTGTTTTGAGTTCTGAGTTCTGAGTTCTCTGTCTGTTTATGTCAACAGAAACGCGTGAACCGCGACATTTGTGCGACAACCACGTTGTCATCTTCATCTTCATCTTCATCTTCATCATCTCCAGCTTCCAGCTTTTTGTTGATGTTGTTGTTGTTGTTGTTGTTTTAGCCATCGGCTGATCATCAAACGGCTAGCAGCATTTCTTTTGACCCTAACTTTCAACTAAGATGACAGACAGTCAGTCCGTCAGTCCGTCGGTCCGTCTGTTGCGTCTAATCGAAATGATTTTGCTTAATTCATCTTAATTAGAAGCGCTCAACGGAAGACAGAAGGCAAAGTTTGCTGACCGTTTGCTGCTACTGCCACTGCTCCAAAGAGTAAACATAAATAAAAAATGAAATTATTTGAGAGCGTATCATTCGCATGGCTATTTATTTTAATTTTAATTTGCGCTTTTTGCGCTTTCATAACACAGCAAATGCCGTTAGTTTTGTTGGTCTTCAGAACTTTGAGTTCTCGGCAAATTCTCAAGAAAGATGGAAGATGAAACAACTTGAACAGTAGCTCCTCCTCCTCTTACCCTCAATCTAAACGCACTTAAACAAACCGGAAAATAACTTTAATATCATGCTTAATCTAATCTAATAAACGAGCTTGATTGAGACGTTCCATTTAAGACCCCCTAACCAAACAGTTTTTGACTGAGAAGCTTCGCTAAATGACCTAATTACATGAACGGTTAAGATTTAGGTTATTTGAGAGAAATTATTTAGTTAGATATACATGTATCGAAGGAAGTTTAAATATTTGTTTTTCAATCCATGGTATTTAAATTATTTCGAAACAGAGCGCAAAAATAGTAAATAAAAATCCAATTTATACAATTTTTGTTCAACTGTAATTAATTTTCAATCATCTCCAATCATCTTAGATGAAATTTAATCAAATTGACTTTCAATTAAATGTGATATAATTACCTACCACCTGTGGCATTAGATAACACTAAGCGACCAATTATTTTTTTATTTTTCAATTTTTATCAAGCTATATTTTTCTGATACAAGTTTTTTATTTTAAAGTTTTTCCTACAATCTTTAAAGAGAGTACCATAAAAGTAATTTGAATACTAAACTAAAATTTTCTGAATTGACAAGTCAAAGAAGGCATTCATTCTCCGTTTGAGCTCAGCTTGGAGCTGAAGTATAATTTTGAGTTGTTGCCCCCTTTTGCTTTTGCTATTGTGCATTTCCAAGTTGCAACTTACTGCAAAAAGCTGAATGCTGTGCAACAGCAACAGCGATAAATAAGATGATGATGATGACGATGATGACGGGAGATGGAGATGTGGTGACGTCGTTGGCAGCAACAAGTGTTGCACTTAATTTGCATGCAACATGCGATTGCGTACCGCACTCAGTTCCCTCTCTCGCTCTCTCTCTCTCTCTCCCTGTCTGTCTGAGCGGAGCACGCTGAGAACTCCCCCAGCAGAAGATTTGCATACAATCAAAGTGAAACGAAATTGATTTGCCACTTTGCCGTTGCCGGTTTCAATTTAGCAAATGGCATTGCTCAGCTGCTCAATTATTAATTTTTGTCGCGTGCCGCCGACGCTAGCAACTGATGTCGATGGTGACGACGAGGACGACGACGTCGAAGGTGCTGGCGCAGATTTGAGAGCGAGGAGGAGGAGGAGGAGATGGTGATGGAGTAGCAACAAGGATGAGAACCGCTGCTGAACTTGAAAAATGATTGCGCATAATTGAAATCGAAATGAAGCGCAGCTTTTTTTGTTAATGTCAGACGTCAGCCAAAGCCGACGATCCAGCCGAAGGGGCAGACAGAGGCGGAAATGGAGAGAGACTGGAGGAATAGGAGCAGGAGTAAAAGTAAAAGTAGGAGCAGGTGTTGGTGAAGGAGAAGGAGAAGGAGCTAACGACAGTATAGAAGTCAGTGCCACAGTCACAATCCTGCCCAGCAACCTGCGCCGCATCTGTGACAGCAACTGCCACGCCAATTTGACTCGTTAAATACCCTAAGCTTAAAGCAACAAAGGGGTATGTAGGCTCGGCTCCAAGCTTGCGAGCTTTGCATAATATCAATGGAAGATTGCGCCATAATTTGTAATTTCCACTAAAATTATTATGAAATACCTTTATGATCGCTTTTTAAATAATCAAGGTAAATGAAAATAATTGTGAATAAAAATTGGATTATTGAAGCAAACCCAGAACTAAAACCGAATCGAAAGTTGACTCTTTAGTTCAAAATATTTGCATCTTCTCCTTTGAATTGGAAGTTTAGTAGATGTTAGAGCTTCTTCAAATTGATATACCCTGTACTCTTATCTTCGATACAGGGTATCTCAGACCCGAGCGTACCACACAACAGCAGAAAAGTTTCTACTCATTTATATTTTTATGATAAATGTGGGCGTTCAAGTTGCGACTTTTGGCAGCTCCACCTGTGCGTGTGGGCGTGTCGCTAGGTGGCGCCACCTGTCCGCGCCAGGATATACACATGTTCAGTTGAAAGAGGAAGAAGGGATGGTTTAGTCATGTGTTCGTAATGTTGGCAACCTCTAGTTAAGTATGTCAACTTTGTTGCCCCACTCAATTTATTAAATTTGTTAAACACGACGAGGGCCAAAAATAACGCGCACGCATTATTATCGATTGCCTAAGGATATCGACAGTCTGTCTGTCTGCCAAACGAATTCGAATAGTCGAAATAAACGAAGAAATATATTGTATATATCAATGAATAGTTCGAACACCAAGCCAGATGGCCCCATAATTATAATAAATATTTCAAAAAAATAGAAGAAAAAAATACTAACGAAAAAGCTACAAATTTGTTGCTGGACAAGCGTGAGAATTTTACGTTTGGGCTTCTCAAACGCTTTGCAATTATATAATTAATTATTTAATTCAAAAGAAAATTGTCGGTGGCATGCAACCAATAGACAGGCAACGACCAGACCACAACCGGATGGTGGCACAACACGCGCGGGCGGCAAGAGGCGCAGCTGCAAGAGTTTCCTTGGGTCACTCCGTCTGTCGGTCCATCTCTCTATCTATCTATCAGACAGTCCAAGGGAGCGGGAAGAGGGAGTAAAACAGAAAAATGCCTGGCGATTCGATTGGCTGAACTATTGAGAAAACTTGACGAAACTGCAAGAGACTGGTAAGGAAATACCAAATGAAAAAATATTATAAATACCATATAAGAAAAAATACAATCACATACGATAGATATTTGTTTCGATCTAGTAGACTTCGCTCTTGGAGTTCTCAACTTCAAGTCGAAATTCAAATGTATCCATAGAAGGATCTAAAAAAATAAATCTGTCTTTTTTTTTATGCAATTCGAACAAAATAAGTACTCATGAGTCATGACACTTTAAGCAATATGTTAATGGAAAGATATTCATGAGTATAGTGAATGACTCAACCTTTATAAAATATGTTTATAATAACACGATATTATTAAAATGAAAAATTTCAAACTATAGTAATCCAAATAAGGTCCTTTCAATAAGGGATAAATCGAAGGAAAATTCCATGTGTGTATAACTCGACAAAGAATCTATGCATCAATGATATTCCAAATTATTCTGTTATTACTGTAAGTGAACAAGAACAAAGGCAGCAACAAAATGATCAATGAGCCAAGTTGTATTCAAGTTATTATGGCCATTATGCTGAATGTTATGTTATGCATGTTTATGGTCAAAAGGAAAAGCAGCGTTGTGGCAAACCCAAATACATATATGTATATATGTCTATGGTGTATAGTGTATGGTGTAAGGGGCGGCTAGTCAGCGGGTGGGCGTGGCAGCTGACCACGATGGGTAATGCATTTGCAAAAGCCACACGAATAACCGCATGAAATCACATAAATTAAAATAACTCTATTAACCTGAACAAATTTATATATTTTGACCAGAAGCATTCCTTTTTTTTTTGCACAGAACAAAAGTTCAGCAGGAGTGTGATATAGAAAATGGGCGGGGGGAAGAAAGAAACACACACACACACACACACACAACGGGACAGGTTACACACAACTCTGGCTGGCTGTGACAATAACGACAAAGGGAGAGAGAAATTCAGACAGAATGAGACATGGAGATGGTGACGGGGGCAAAGGGAGTTAAAGGGGGAGGGCGAGTGGTCTGCTTTGTATTTTTTGGTAAAGCAAGCGAAAATTTATTATCCTTGACACCCGCTGTTCCCTGAATGCCCCCCGCTGCCTGCCAATTGTTCGTTGTTCACTGTTCGTTGTTCGTTGTTGTTCCTGTTTTCGGTGCCCCGTTAACTATGCGCCATTTAAGCACCTGCTGTGCAGCCCCAAAGCTCTCACATCCGCTTTCACAACCTTCCCTTTAGGCACTCTCACCCTTCGCCCCTTCGTCCCTACCAACCCTTCAAATCAGACCCCCCGCAAAAATAACAACAACTCACACCCCAAACCAAATGTCCATACATCATTGCGCCGCAAAATGTTTATGGCCAACTCTCTGGACTGTGGCGTATCTGGGAGTTATTGAAGTCCTCTCCCCCCCCCCCTCTGGCTTACAAGTCCCAACTTCTGCCCGCTATTCACACTCCAACGAGCTTTTAATAGTTTTGTGCGCCAGTCCTCGCAATGTTTTATTTATTTTTAATCATGGAACAAATACGAGACGCCACCCGCAAAATATGGCCCGTCATTTGCTCGACAATATGCGCAAACAATTGGCGCATTAAAGCCAGGCGTTAAATGATTTTAACCAATTCACAATAAAAGTCAAAAATACTGACACACTGCTGAATAGCACAAAAGGTTGAAGAATTTTATGGCATATAATAGTTTAAAATTGAAGAGAAACCGCTATTTATTCAAAAGGAAATATTATTAATCAACTCTGCTCTGATCGAAACTATTTGATAAGCAAGAGTTTAAGGCTCTATTCGCCTCTATCACATTAGTTTTCTAAACATTTATGTCAAATTTATTAAATACATTTATACATAAATTGAACACAATTTGAGTGCATTGAATTTAGATTCTAAAACATAATTTGTGTCCGCGACATTTTATTCTTTCTTCATGTGAATCGATATATAATAATAGAAAATCTTTGTAATACATATGGTTTTACTCTCTATATTTTATATATATTAGTTATATTTAAATATTTATAATAACTCTAGCTCCAGATCTTATAGGTTCTCTTTGTTATTCGGCTTTTTGAGGAATATTCATTAATAATAACAAATCAATAGTAGAAGCATTATTTCAATGTTTAAGTTAAGTTATTATTCCTGTTTGTAATTATTAACTTAAATATGACTAGTGCCAGTTTGTCTCGGCGCTGGGAATCAAATAAATAAACAAATATTTATTAATTGAGATCTATCTGTCTTTTAATATCAACCTTAATTCCTGGCTTCCTATTAGACATATACTCAATCCATTTGAAATTATTTACTGGAAACTACAGCCATTGGCCAAACAAAGCTGTACTCATTTATGGAACTGCCCTCGTGCATAGCTGAAAAGCAGAGAGTGAATAATTTACGGGTAGCAGCCGTTTTCTGATAATATTAGACCAATGAGTTTAGAATGGAGCCGCGGGCTGAGCTGTCGTCTGTTCAACTGGTTGACGGCTTCACTTCTTGATGGAATGGAATGGAATGGAATGAACTAACTGGCCTCTTGATTGAGGGGCACTGGTACAGGTTCTCTCCCTGTTCTCGTGTCTTCAAAGTATAGTATCTTTGTGGCACTCTGTTTGGTATACGGATTGGGCGATTGGGCGATGGGGAATACAAGTTGGCCAAGGGCCGCGAGCGTTTGGCTGTCGCTTAGAATGTCGTTGTTGTTGTTCTTATGTCATGTAATCATAATTTGTGATGTTGTTGTATTTAAATAGCCATTTGATAGCACTAACAACAGCAGCACAACGGAACAACTGCTCGTCACCATAGCAATAATCAGACTCGAAGTCAAACTCAAACTCAGACTCGACTGAGACTCATTCATTATTTCAAGTCAATTAATCAATCATTTTCGTAAATGCTTAAAATGCTCTTTAACATTTATTTTTTGACCACATTTCGTTGGAGTTGGTGGAGGACAGAAGAGTTTGTGAGAGGCAAATGAGTGGAGACAGCCCTGCAGCGAAAATTATGTCAAGTTTGTCTGTTAAATGGGGAAATGAAAATGAAAATGAAAATCAGCCAAGCCAACGGAAAACGGCAAAATTGAAAAGTTGAAGAAGAGTTGAAAAGCTGAGGAAAAGTTATTGAATTTTAATGAAAAACAGTCATTAAACTGACTCAAAAATACAAGTATATTGAATTATTTAGCTGACGCAATGAATAATAATGTGAATCAGCAAAGAAACAGCGAAACAATCAATTAGTTACTCAAAAAAGTTTAAAAACCTCAAATGAAAGACGAAAATTATGCTCAGTATTCAATAAAAAGATTCAATATGATGAAATTGTAAATTGAGTGTGAAATTGACAGAATTTGATATGCTAAATGGAAAACACCACAAAAATGAATCATTTTTATTTAAAGTCAAAAGGAATATTAAACACGAAAATAAATGCATAAATAAGTAATAAAAGTAGGGAAATGAATAGAATGATATCATTCAATCTAAAAACAAATTAATTTGGGTCAAGTGCAATCGTAAATTATTAATTGATCAAATAAATAGAAAATCTGATATGTACCGCATGTTATTAGAAGAGATATAATGTATAAATATTTTAATAATAAATTAATATTCACGAATATTCTAAGCTTAAGCAATTGAAAAGTGAAATAATAAATAAACTTTTAAATTGATTGATTGATTTAATTAGTAAGTTTCATATTGTTAACTAGTAAATAAATATAAGATAATATTGAGAATATTTTGTAGATATTTACTCTGATAATAGGGCGTACAAAACAACTTCAAATTTTGCTTAGTATCGTATAGTATTAAAAAATGTTGTTCATTTTGCGACAAGTTTAGGTCTGCTGCAGAATAACTAAGACTGATACATGTATGTAGGTCTATCTTCACCCAAATTAATTGCAATTTTTCATTTCTGCGAATATATTTTAACATATAGTAATTTAAGGCATTCCTCTAATCAGTCTACAAAACTTTTTCCGCTTCTTCTCAACCGCAGCCGACGCCATTTTTGCTTCTTGTTGATGCTTCCGCTTCCGTTTTCATTTCACCACCTTACGAAGCTGCAATTTGAACCAACGCCTTCGACTTTGGCTGCAAGTTTGCGCTTTCTAATTAAGCGAAGTGAGCAATCTTTTTTATTGTTGTTGCTGGCCTAATTTTCTCCCTCCCTCCGACCGTTGTCTTAGTTCTTCATCTCCCTTGCGTGTGGAAAATGTTAATGGTACGAGTATTTTTGGGGCGATTTCGAAAGTTAACGGCAAAGTCAACAACTCGGTAATCATTTTAAAATTTCCTGATAGTTTCAGATCTTCGTCTCAAGTGTTTTTGAGTTTCAAATTAAATATTTTCAGATGTACATACATAATATGTATGTACATAATGTATTACATATGTATGTATGTATATTTATACAGATCTCTGTATATGAGTGTATACTAATGGCAAATACTACGGACAACAGCAACATTTAATCACAACTTCCTGTACGCAGTTATATTTTGAGTTTCTTTTTGCTTTTATAAGCATATTTGCTGTTTGTTGTCTTTTGGCTTTTTGATTTGCTGGCCAGCTGGGCGTGGGAAAAAGCTTAAGGCGTTTGGGTGTGTGTTAACTACGACGTCACCAAGGGGAACAGATTATGTATACTTATATGTATATATGTATATTGTGGCCACAGTCCAAAGACCCAAAGACAAATCAAACAACAGAAAAGAAAAACAAAAAAATACCGACAAATGAGCCAAAGATCCGCACAGTTTTATGGGCCAAGGCAAGACTCTGACTAAGCTAATTTTTTTATTTTTATTTTGTATTTAATTTAATTCTTTTTTGGAATTTCCGTCATTAAATCTTCATTCTGTCACTGTGCAAAATATGGTTTTCTTTTACGATACTCAACGATTCTATCGTTGTAAACTCTCGATTAATTGTCTGTGAACACAATCGATAAATCTGTTTCGAATCGAATCACACGTGGCCGTGGCTATAAATTATGATTTAAATATTATCGAGCTTGTAGTTTGCTTATCTTTTAATGAGAATTTCACAAGACACAATGATGGCGACTGCCAACGGAGTTACACCATGTACGTGTTATATGTATATGTATACGTATATGAGTATATCTCAGGCGTATCGCTGTCATTTAAATAGATTTGATTTACATATTCGCCTGGCATTCGTAATCTGAGTGCCCCACATAAATCGCTGTCGACTGAGAGCCGATAAGTGAAGATTGAAAGTCTAAAATTTAAGACAGACGACTTGAGTGCTCAAGGCTCTAGCGAAGAGCTAACTTTTATTTGCTAATATACTCTGCAATCGTTTAGAGATTAAACAATTCGCAATACATTGTCAAGAACATTTATGTGCACATTTTAATAACTTTAAACTTAGAAGGGAAAAAATCAAATCAAACATATCCCATAGACCATAGGAATAACTTTATAAGAAAATGCACAGTAAGAAGCATAGTTGAGAATTAAAAAATACTGGCTGATAGAAAATATAGTTATTTAATAAATTACGAAACAATATTCAATTAATCATAAATAATTATAAGATATAGAAATTTTAATAGTTTCAATGGAATATTTTGTTGACTCCGCCTAAAACCAGTGCTGGAAATTTCCCAGAGTTCTCAGAGCTAATGAGCAAACTATCAGATACCCTACACTATTTAAAAATATACTTCATACCACAAGACCATAGTTGTTTTATGTTTTCCTAATTAGCCCTTTGAGATTCTTACTCATATAATGAATTACTGAATAATCTGTTTATATTGGGTATCTGCTGGTCGAACATACTTGCTTTACAAATATATACACATGCTTGTGCAGCTAAGTATATCACATATTGACAGCAAATTAATGCGAAATTGTCAAAATGACGACATGGCTACATGGTAAGTGAAGATCAAGTTGACTCTATCCATCTCTCTCTCTCACACACTCTCTCTCTCCCTAAGATACTAGGTAAATACTCCCACAGAGTTAACCAGGTACAAAAAAAACGAGTAACACAAGACGAACTTGTTCTGCGCACGCGTTTAACACGCGCGCTAATTTTTCGCGTTAATTATGCGATGAGTTGGGGGCCCCCGAAAACAATATCGGAATCGTATCAATATTCAAATTAGACTCCCGCGGCGCTAACCGCTAACCGCCAACCAATAACCAAACTCAAATCCAAAGCCAAATCCCAATATGTATAACTCAACTCCAAGTGGCCGCTTTTGGTCGTGCGTTTTGTTTTGATTGCTCGGGCTTTTTGTATACCAAATTTATGGGCTTGAATGTCTTTAGTTTTGTAGACCAACAAACCATCATCAATAGATTAAGCTAGCTCATATGCTTCGGCGATCGAGTATTTAGGATCATCTTGAAAAATAAAAAAAAACCCATCATCTAAAATATACTCTGTAGAAAAGTTAAGAAAATGTCTTACAAGTTGTTCTCTCTTTGAGTCATGTCAAGTTACAGAGATTTAACTCAGTTTTTCCCTTTTTCAGAGAAACTCGCACTTTTGCATATTTATTACCATCGACCTCAAAATTACTTGATTATTTTTTAAGCCTTGTTTCTTATATTGAGTCCACCTTCTATTTCATTTTATCGCTACAGGGTATTAACAAATTGGCGAAATTATTAAACATTGTCGCTTGGGTCAAAAAATTTTTAGTCGTAAAGATTAAAAAATCTTCAGAACATCGCATATATGTATTTAGAGAGGTAAATCAACATAATTCATTCATATATAATTCATAATTCATAATTTTTCTTTTAAGTACTAACATTTTTTTCGATCATTGAGAGCATTTTATTTTTTGCATATTAAGGAAAGCTTGCCTTTGAAAATCAACAAACAATTTGGAATTGGTTGTTGTTTAATATAAAATTGGGCTCAGCTTTCATTATTACATTAAAAGTTGGCTGTTTAGTGAGCTATCCAGTTAATACCATTATAAGCAGCAGATTTTCCAACTCTTATCTATGTGACCACTCGCAGTTCAGTTCCCTGTTCAGTTATTTTCAACTTCAATATTTTGCAAAACACATATTTCATTTTCCGCATTCAATTGTATTGTACACATTTTTATTTACGATGCACACACACACACACACATAAGCTTAGGCTACAGATTTAAATTGGTACGAGTCAGGGGCGCAGCACTTAAAGGGGGATAAGGGGAAGGGGGGACTTCTAGGAGGTTTGAGCGGATTTTGTGCATGTCGCCTGTCGGCTTTAAACGTCAACTGAACTGTTCTAAAAGGGTGGCTACTGTATTTGCCACAGTCGTAGTTGTTGTTGCTGCTGCTATTTCTATTGTTGATGTTGCTGCTGTTATTGTTGTCATTGGCCAAAAGCGGTAGGTTAATAAATTGTTGGCTAAGCGGCGATTCTACTGCCGCTTTTAACATTTTATTTATTTGTTTATTTTTCAACAACAATTTGCTTGTAGTGCGATTGTTGTCGGTGTCTAATGTTCATTGAATGCTTCCGTCTTTGATGAACATGCTGATGATGAAGATCATTATCATAATGATACTGATACTGATGATGATGATAATGATGAAGACGATGATGATATTGACGTTGCTATTGCTTAGCAAGATGACTTTGATAAGAGCGCAAAAATCCATCAAAGCTACTGACAAAATGATCGCAAAGCTCACAAGTAAATCGTATAGAAAAAACAATAAAATGAATCGGAAATATAGAAAAACCGACTAGGTAATACCCTAAAAGTTCGATTAAGCTCAAGGCGTTCCTAAATAATTAAAATACAATTTTTGTTTTAAGAATTAGACAATTAGAAATTTATAAAAGCAATTCAGTTTTTATTGTCTTCTTCTCGTAATTTCACATTATTAAGATTTATTTTAATAATGACAATTGTTGAGCAAAATATTAAAATCATGGAAAATATGTATAGATAACGCTCAATGGAGAATCTTGGAATGATTTCGAAATGAAAATTAATGATTAGTTAAAGGATTAACATTAATTACTTCATTAATTGATTGAACTAGTTCAAGTGTGCAAAGCAATAGGCAATGAGTTGGCTTTATGACATTGTCAACATGCCACAGATGTGGCAGCCAAATACAAATATGTAGATGTAGACAGACAACAGCGAAAGCCAATGCCAAAGCCAAAGAAGAGAGACCAAGAAAGAGAGAGGAACAGAGAGAGAGAGAGAGAGAGAGAGAGAGAGAGAGAGAGGAGTCAATGGAGCCAACGGACTCGCAATTGGGCATAAATTTCTGGCACAATTACAACGCAATCAAGTTAATTACATTGAATAATTAGAGATGAAGCTGCTGCTGTTGTACAAGTGGCAGGAATATGGTGAGGGGATGAGGAGAGAACGGGCAGGAGCAGTAGTTGCGTCAGGGGATGGGGATGAGGATGGGGTGGGGATGGGGATGGGAAAATGGCTGGCGCCAGGTCAAAAATGTTCAGTCAAATGTGATGTCGATCTCATCAGGATCGAGGAGAACTGAAAATGTTAACATTTGTGCGAGATTAAGAAAAACTGATTCGAGTTGGGGGCGGGAGGCAGGCAAAAAAGGGGCACAAAAGGCGTGGCAGAAGCAAAAATGCTGAACAAAAGAGGAAAGACAAAGAGATCAATGAAAGGCAGTTGAGCAGTTGAATGAATTGGGCAGAGAAACAGAAAGTGACAGAGAGAGAGAGAGAGACAGAAGTGAAGAGAAAGAGTTGGCAATTGTGTGGGTACGCTTTAATTGGAAAAAGGGGAGGGCTAAATTATATTGTTGATGCTGCTGGATTTGAATGAATAAGCATGCAAATTAAAAGGCAACCTCGAGCACAATAGGAGCACAACAATAGTGTAAACAAGTCATTTAACTAATAACCCCAAAAGGGCCTCCATCATCATCATCATGTACAAGATCTTTGTCGTTGCTCTTGCTGCCAATCTGAAATTGGTATTGTTGATTAAAAATATACTTAGCTAGGGGTAAACTGAACTGAACGGAACTGAACTCAGCAGAAGAACAATCAAAGTATTTATTCAGACTCACTTAAGCTAATTAAATTCAAACAAATCATCTTATTAGACAGTTGTTTTGGCAAATATTCGAATATATTAGCATTTCAATTTGTGAATTTATATTTCCGTACCTCATCTGCCTATCCCAAGAAGCGCTAATAATTCGCATTTCAATTCATTGTACATTTTTATTAAATTTAACCCCTATTTATAATAGCAACAAACAAATAGTAAATTCCCTATAGATTTTGTTGTATTTTTCAACAAGACAAAAGGTTAGAATAATATTATAAAGTTGTATGAAAATCGTGCCAGCACGAGAGTTTTTTATTAAATATTTACAATATCTATAAAATGAGAAAATATTTTCAATATTTTTTGTATGAATTGTATGACTCAATAAAAACAAATGAAAATTATTACCATTCCCAGCTCTAAGGTACATTGCTCGGAAAGACTCTGCCATCTACTGTCTTTATAGTTCTTGTTTTGGAATCGCTTCAGAATCCATTGTAGAGAGCTTCAGAAAGAAATTCCGTTAAAGAGTGAAAACCAAACCGTGTCCAGTTCCAATGAGGTGCATAATAATGTGCTTGATGTCGAGGCGCGTGGTCAACACATAAAAGTTTTGAGTTGAAGATGAAGTTGAATTCAAGAATACATTGAGAAATAAGAACTTGAAGTTGGACAATGTCTGAGTTTTTAGTGGGTCGTTTGTCAAATGCATTTCATTTGTGGATTATTGGACAGTTTTATGCACCACTGTGATGCGTCAATAAAGTGGACGTTAAACGGAGCTACAACTCTATTCATATTTCTATGGCATTGCCAGCATGTATATTATTAAACATTTTGAGGTTTAAGGTAATTCCAAGCAGGTGTCGTAAAATGCCCCCGAGAGACGGATGTGGTGCCATCTTTAAGATATTAAAGTCTCTAGCATAGAGATTTTAAACAGCTATCAAGGCAAGTAGAAAGATTGAGATAAATATACATTTAGTCAGATAGAAAGGTATAAGGGATAGATGATTATATAAAAAGCAGTCGAAAATATTTCCGTTTTAATTGGCCAACAGCCTTTGTGCCATAAAGTTTACGGCTCAAAGCCCGAACCGGTTCGGCATGCGCACCAAATTGGGCAACCAACGGCAACCGTTGAGGCGCCACCAATTGGCGGCTGCTTCCAACTGTTCAGCAACTGGTCAAGTCAACTACTCAACTGCTTAACTATTCAGGCCAAAGTTTTTTGCGTTCCGGCCGGTTCTTGGTTCTCATGACAGCCGACCAAAGTTGGTAGCCAAAGATTAGCTGTAACCAGAGACGCGCCAACATGCGACTAATAGAACTATTACACATTATCAAACTGCAGTCGAAGGAGTGCTGGAGGAGGGAGGGAGGATGGAGCGGAGAAGCGGGGAAGCGGAGAAGGAGGAGGAAGCTATGTCGGTGTCTCTTGAGCGTAGGCCGTTTAACGTTTCAACATTGGCGTTCCCATGGTTCCACGTCCCCATCCATTCCAGCTGCCAGCCTCAGCCTCAGCCTCGGTTTCAGTTTTAGTCTTAGATTCAGCTTCAGCTTCAGCTACAGCTTCAGTTTTATATTCAGCTTCAGCTTCAGGTGTGGCTGACTCTTTGTTGCCTGCGCGTGTTGAAAATTGTTAAGCACTCAACTGGAAAGTTGTCTACAGATTTATGGCCAGCAATGGAGCTGCTGGAACTGTTGATGTTGCTCTTGTTGTTGTTGTTGCTCTTGTTGTTGTTGTTGCTGCTGTTTTTGCTCTTGCTGTTGTTGCAGTCAAAGTCGAGTCTCATATTTGGCAGCAACTGTTTGCAACTAACTGGGCCGTGCACACAGGTGTCTGTCTCTGTCTTTGTGGCAACAACAAAATCTAGCGGCCACTACAAATTATTGTGAGAAAAATCAGTTGTAGTATGGGAGTTTTGGCTCTGTCAGCGAATCTGTTGTGTTGTGCCGACCACAGCGAGACCTGATTGATTGACTGACGGCTTTTTGCCATTTTCCATTTGGCATGTTGTTGCTGCAACAACAACGGCAGCGCCACCTGCTTTTCAACAACAAACAGACTGACTCTTTTTACAATTGCCATTAGACACTTAAAAGGTCTATGAATGTGTTTTTGTTAGAGTGTGCATATCACAATAAATACAAATGATTCAGGAAATATGCAATTGTAAATTAATTATTTTTATAGTCAAATGAAACTTACTTATCGAGATATCTATTATTTATTTCAATTCGAAAAAACTTTTTTATTCTTGAATACTAAGAATAATTAAGTTTTATTCGAATACTTTTTTTTTAGAAAAATAAAGAAAAAAAATAATTATTTATGTTCAGGAATCAATTTGAGACAACTATCGATTTTAGTTACCGCTTTGCTTATGTACATAAAATCTTTCAGTATCATATTTGCGACAGTTACTTTTCTTATTTGTTTCGGTTTACAAAAGAATTTTTTTTGTTAAAATATTAAAAATATGTTTTACATAAAAAAAAAATTAATTTTAAAACAGTATATCTCTTCAACGATTTCAATAATGAAATTAAAAATAATTAATTAATTTACAATTTAAGTTTACCTAATTTTTTTTATTTATGCATTTTTCTCGTTAGTATAATAATAAAATTAAAAAAAGAAAATAGTTTACAAAATTAGTTGAAAACCTTAATTGCTTGGAAATAAAAACGAGATTAAATAGACATTGAAACTTGCATAATTGTGTTTCAAATCATATCCAATACAATCTGACCCTTTTCGTATCTTTCATATCTTTTCATATCTTTCTATTACTTGTGCCTATTCGTAATACTCGCATGTGGTAGCATTTAAGCTATCGAATATCAGATATTGTTCTAACCACATGCAATATGACGAACGGACTGACTCCAAGTGTCATCAGGTTTGTGCTCTAAAATTCCTCGAAAGGAATGAATCTACTATACCCCCCCTCCCCCCTTGTTCGACATCACCCCGTCTCCCCGTCTTTCCGTGATACTCATCAGTCTTCCAGCTGCTTGGGTAACTCATTGAGGGCCTTTTGGTTGGCATTTTTAGGGCTACACTCCACACAAAAACCGCAAGAAATCAATTCCAAGAAATTGTTTGTCTTCCGCTGCCACGACGCATTGTGGACTTTAATCGGGGGAAGAGGAGAGCGAGAAGAGTGGAGCGTGTTGCATAGCCGCCTGATTTTGATATGAGTAGTTATTATTATCTATAGACAATGAATCGTCGCATTTGCCACGCTTCATTTGGCTTTGTTTTGGTCAAGTTCGACTCCGATTTGGAGTCCGATTTCGACTCCAATTCCGATTTCGACTGACGATTCAGAGCCGCATCATTATTGATGGTTTATTAACACGGCATGAGGTGTTGACGGCTGTCCCAGTTAGGGAATCTACCGCTCTGGCCAATTCCCTGTCCGTGGCTATTTGTATTTTTTGGGTTAATTTTATTGCCAACAAAAAACATGATAATGAAACTAAAATTAAGTGGCGAAAGGAAGTGAAAAGCGATGCTGGACAAACTCAAATCGGTTAGACTCATGATGACGCTGTGAAGATGTCTCTCTCGACTTCCATCTCTCTCTCTCTCTCTTTCTCTAATGGTTGTTGAAAGCAAAACGGAAGCTCAAGGCGTGACATTAAAAAGACCTGATGACCGTCTACCCGTTGGCCAGATAATGACGACGGATCTTAGCATTGACCGTTATCCCAACTTGTGTTTAACAGTGTTGTATTTTTGTGTGTGTGTACCCGCTAAACTCAATTGGAAAGGGAGAGATCGTCGAGGAAACCCTTCAGGTAATTTAAAAAAAAGACAATAAGAACCAAAAATTAAAATTAAATTAATATAAAATGAATATTACATGTAAAAAAATTAAAAAAAAAATACAAAAATAATATTAATGTTAAATTAGTAATACTAAAACTTATAGTGCAGGTATCACAATAGATCATTAATATAATATAATTAAAACTATAAACTTAAATTTAAAATAAGTCTTATAACAAAAGCTAAAATTGGTTTATTACTTTTATTCATTACTACTAATTCATTACTAATTTCTTTTTCTTATTGATTGACTACTTACTTAAAAAATAAGTAAAAGGGGATATTTTACGCCTCCGTTAATCGCGAAAAGTCACAACACGCACAGTTTTCAAGATATGAGGATTTTTTTTACTAATTAACTTTAAGTACTATTATCACCTGCTGTACAATTTTTCCAAGCCCAATTTAATTAAATTTAAATTTAATTTAAGAGAATTTTTTAATTTGTCTATTTAGGAAAATGACATCACGATTGGATAATAAAATTGCTTGTTATTTAGAAGAAGAAAATTTTGGAGCTCTTTTGAACTGTTTAAGTACAAGTTTTAAATTGATACAAATGTTTTAAGCATTTCGTTTCTCATGCGTTTTCCACTTAATTTTCTGATTAGTCCTCATTCGTCATTTGAGCTTTTGATTTAAGAGTACAGTCGCACTTTTTTAATTAGAATCAGCATTATGCAGAAAAGGTTCGAGTTATTTAGGTATTCGATTAATAGAATTATTAGCTTGAGTTAGAGAGAAATTCGAGTTATAGAAGTTCGAGTTATGGAAGTTGAAATGTATTTAACTATGTCAGCAAATTTTCGATAAAATGTGTGGTATGCATGTCACAAATTGCACATATATTTGCAAGATCTCTTGCGATTTTCAATTAAAATGGTTAACTTAGACAAACCAAAAAACACACACACACAGACACACACACACACGCATATGGTAGGACACCTCTCAAACTTATCCTGCATACTGCTCGTGTTGTTCAGGATACCTGAGCAAGCCCCTGGCTACTGCGGCGCAAACTAATTAAAAACAAGCGCTTGGCCACTTGAGCAGCATGTAGAATAATTTTCAAGCACACACACATACACATTCCCACACACACGCACAGACACTCATACGTTAATACAAAGGTGGGCAAAAGCGCAAGTGACTGCGGTCCCAGGAAGCTATTTATAATTACCGTATGCGGATTCAGTTGCCCGAAACTTTTACAGAGCACCTAAAATGTAATTTGAAAACCAGTCGCATTACCCCTTTCCCTCCCCTCCCTCCCATCAGTCTTTTACCAGCTAGACTTGCACTTGCATCACATAAATTCCAAAAGTTGACATACAAACACATTGCTCATACGTCAAGTGAACCGCAAATTAAATAGCTATCAAATAACTAATTAAATACACCAAAATACACCAAATTTTGCTATAAATATTGCAAAAAAAAAAAAAAAAAAAAAAAAAGCAGAAAAACTTTAAAGTCACTCTCAGCAAGGTGAAAAAATCTAAGCGAATTCAAATTTCGTCACATGGTTAGAGTGTGTCCATCACCAATAATTGCGAAATTTTTAAGTCAAGAGTTAACGAATAATCTGCTTATAAAAAATCCTCCTTACGAGGTAAAAGTCTAGTGACGAAAACATTCTTATGACCCAAAATTTCTGATATCCAATTTTGTGACATATAAATTATTTAAAAAAAATTTTGGCACTCAGCACATTGCACTAAAATGTCTCAATTCTTCATGTACCAAATGAAGCTCACTGTTTTGCGCAGTGCCATATGCAAAAATTTTTAAGTTTAAAAGCCCTTCAAAATACATTTTCAACGATATATATGTTAGATCAAATTTGTAGCTTTTATCGTTTGGATGCTGTGGTTTTTAGATTTATATGTAGTGTAAAGGTAACAGGTATAGATAAGATGTGAGTTTCTTGTATAGATATCTATATTTTGATATCGATACATCGAAGCTGTTGCTTATATTATTATCGATACTTAACAATTAACATTATTATTATTTATATTAAAGTCTGCACTTTACAAATCAAAATAAAATAAAATAAAGTCAAATAAAAAAAAAGTTCCTAAACTTAGACACTGCATTCTCAAACTTTAAAGGTTCATAATTTGGTTAAATGCTCAAGATCGTGTGAGTTGCAAGCAAATTGAATAAATTATTATTGCCAGAACTCAAGCCGTCAACACGTCAACTGCTCAACCGGTCAGTCAGTCAGCAAGCAGAGACGGCTAGGGGGACGGGAGCGGGGAATGGGAGTGAGGGGGATAGGGGATACTGTTGGAACGGGGTCAGAGCACAATTGCATATTTCAGCGTTATACCCATCATTGCGCTGTAGGGTATTTGTGGTCTGTCTGACTGCCGGCTAGCTAAATACTTCATTTATTTCATGAATAAAGCCAAACAACAGAGTCGAGTCGTGTTGAGTTGAGTTGACTTGAGTAGAGTTGAGTCAAATCTAGATGAGTCTTTGGATGGGGGTGTCGTTTGTCGTGAGGTGGGCGAACGAGGCTGGGACAATGGCAATAGACATGTCCCACCCACTCGACACATAGCTTGAAGTGTTGGCAGCAATGACGATGACGATGACGGTGACTTCCTGTTTAACATACACATATTTCTTGGCTTCGTCTGGACTCCCTGTGCCTCCAAGTGGTGTCCGTGCATGCTGAAGCATCCACTTTGGTGCCATTCACATGCTCAGAACAAAAGGGAACGGGAGAATGGGAGAATAGGTGAGGAGAAGCATTCTCTTATTGCCATCGTCGCTGTGGTAAGGCGTGCTATATTCCAGCCTCAAGATGCAACAGCAGCAGCAGCTGCACCGCAAACTCTACATCAACCTGAGCCTGATCCAGAACCAGAGCCACAACCATAACCCGGACCAGAGCCTGATCCCTTGTCCGTGTGTGTGGTTGAAATACCTTTGCACCACACTACACACCACACACTGCAAAACGTTTATGGACGGCTTTATATATTTTAAATAAATTTTAATGCTGAAATTGTAGAACTTCCAACGTTGCTATTGTTGTGGGGTTTCTTGCCGCAAAATTATAATTTTTATGCCACATACCCAAAGATAAGATTACAAATAATTCATAATTGGGTTCATGCTAAACAGAAGCAACAGCAGCAACAGCAACAGCTTCCACAGTGAACTGAACACCAAACGGCAATCTGCCAGCCGGAAGCACTATACATTGTTGTTGTTGCTATTGTTGTTCTTGTTGTCGTTGTTGTTGTTGCTGAGCAGAGCTTTAGAAAGTGCGCCATGGGATCTGAAAAACCAAGACTCAATTATTAACTTGAGTAGCAACAGTGAAAGCCCTAACAACGCGTTGCAACGCTGCGGGATTTCATGAATGAATATTAAAATATAAAAATAATTTAAATAAATGTTGCAAATTTTTAGTTTGTCATGCCCCAATTTTAAAGAGGTTTTAGGATAATTTATCGAAAAAAATAAATATTTAAAACAAGGAAATATACACATAAAATAAATTCAGGAAATAAATTTACTGAAGAATGATAATTTGCATACACGGGTATTTTATACTAACTTATTAACTAAAATCCAAAAAAAAAAAAAAAATAATCCTCTTTAGGATATTAAACACAATTTCTGAGAAAGGCATAAAAAATTGGCAAATGAATATTTTGTTTATATCTCATATTTAATTTTACAATTAACACAAAACAAAAAATTCATAGATTTCAGTGAAATTACTGTGAGAAAGATTCAGCTGGATCAAAGTGAATTTGGCTGAAAGTCCAATTTTAATGTATACTAGGGTGCTCCGCCCCCTGCTCGTTTCGCTCGCACAATTGATGGTCTTTAGTTTTCCAATTTAACAAATTTTTATAATATAACATTTTTTGTAAAAAAACTGATATTTTTAACTTCCGATGTCCATTGCTTAAATGTTTTTCCCTTGGATTTCGGCCAAAAGTAAGATTTGGCTGGAAATAAAGTCATATTTGGCGGGAAAAAGCCAAATTTGGAGAAAGAGTCAAAAATTAGAACGAAGAGTTAATCTGTGAGTTTTGTTAAGATATCTTATACAACAACAGAGTTTTTTATTCTAATTTGCATCCGATTGTTCCTATGACAACTATATGATATAATAATCCGACTTGAACCAAATTTGGTCAGGATGTAAGAGTCCCAAATATACAATATGCAAATTTGGTTGGGATATCTTTAGAAACAAAAAAGTTTTTTTTACTACGCAATTCCATGAACTTTTACCTCGAATTTGACCCACTTACAGGTCGAATTTCGCAAAACGCCGTCCGACAAAATTGTCCGAGCTATGTTGTGTGAATTTCAGCTTAGTATCTTTTACCGTTTGGGCTACACGCTGATGTGTCAGTAAGTCAGTGAAAAGAGTTTTATATACATATATAAGCAGTAAATAAATAGCCGAAAATGCAGGCATCCTAATATGGATGACCTTACGTGCGCCATAACTTAGTTGTAATGTATAGGTGTGTGTGTTTGTGTGTTAGAGTCAGAAAGTTTTAAAGTCAAGCATAATAAAGATACAGACACACACACACACGCACACAGACACATTTACAGAGTCATACATACAACTGCGCCAAAAAAGTATGCTAGCAAAAATTGTTGATTCTTTTGCATGAATATGAATAAATTAAAATCAGAATCAACATTTTTGATATGCGCACAATTTCTAGGGAGCCATCGCTCGCATTTCAGCTGCCGGGCACACACACAGAGATGGACACGGACCTGGACACGGACCTGCACTTGGAACTCGGAGCTGGGAACTGGAACCTGGGAGCTGGGCCATTGCCAAAGCAGGTCGACTGTTGAGCGAGAAGAGCACAAAGGTTGAGAGAGCGGGATAGAGCGTTAAGAGAAAGAGAAAGCGAAAGGGGCAAGGGACGAGGAGACTCCGCACTTGTTGTTGGCAGCAATTAAAAATTCGCGCTGTTGCACATTTAATTATTGGGAATCGGCTTTCAGGTAATCATTGTTAATGGCAACTACGCTGCATTTAATCTTAACGGTAATATTGCTGTCCCTTTCATTGTTGTTATTATTAACTTTATACCTTGTCTCGCTCACACTCTCGCTCGCCTTTAAGTTGTCATTGCCCATCTGCATGCAAATATAATACATGTATAAAGAATGTGTATATATAATATATACTTTTTGGGCCTATGGACTACAATATATATAATATATACATATATATTTTTTTTTATAAATATATTCGCATATAGTTGGTTTCCGTAAAGCCCGACATTCATTTTATATTCGAGGTAGAAAATTTCTCGCCAACATAAATAAAAATCATCTATAATTTTGTGCATTGGTCGGAGCTCGAGCAGAAATTTTCCATTAAATGCAATTCCATTAAATCGAATACCAAAAAGAGAAGATTTTAAATAAGGAAAGAAATAAAAGTCCGTTTTTCTTGAGTATCCGTTCTTAGTTATTAACAAATGAATAGAATCAAGAGGCATACAAAGTGAACCACATTCGCATGCTAAGTTCACTTGTATATATGCTCAGACTAAGTAGTGTAGTGTAGTGTGGCGGCCATAGCGTCAACAATTTACTTGTAAAAGCCTTCTAAAATATTTATGCTTTAAAATTGCATAAACTGGCAAGCGAGCAGTGTTTACGCGGCGTATGTGTAATATCATGGGAAATTGAGTAATACTTGCGCAAATAGTATGTGTGTGTATATATGAGTGTGCATGTGTGTGTATGTATTTGTGTGTGCGTGTATGTATGTGCGAGTGAGCTGCAACTTTTATGCAATTTTCATTTAACTTTAACAAAAATAAATATGCATGAAAATGAAATTACATTTGTCAGCAAAGCAAAAGTATTTAACGTAAGAGAAAGAGCACGATAGTGAGTGAATGAAAGGGATAGCTTGTAAAATTGGCAAACTGATGCGGAAAGATATATTAAATGACATTATTGCTTCGCTTCGAATTTTCATTAGCCGCATTTCAACTGTTAATTGCAACTGGGCTTGGACTTGTCATAAATTTTAATTGATTTTCTAATGAAAGTTATTTACGAGTAGGAGTGTGAGCAATATCAATATCAAAGGCGACAGAGCAGCAAATACCAAAAAGCAGGCAATTATAGGTCATTAAGCATGGCTGCCTGCATAATTGAAAACCCTACAACCCCCGTCCCTGCCCCGTCCAGGTCCTTTGAGGCCGGCTGGTGACCTCAAGAAATTGGCACACAATATATTCTGGAGCTTTAATCAAACTAATGGTCTCTCCCTCTCTCTCTCTCCCTCTCTCTCTCTCTCACTCTCTCTGTTCCTCTTTTACAAATTATGTCCCTGCCGATTGATTAAAATGACAACCACTTGTCAAACGAGACCAAGAGAAACTGCATCTCAAGTGGCAAACTGAGCTTTACATTGACGTCGTCATCAAATAACAGTCTATATTTTTTAGATACTTTTTATTTTTATTTATTTTTTGTATCATTATGCATATCCCATAATGATGTCTTTTGAGGGTGCATTCAATACTTGCTATCAGTATAAGATGAAAAAAGCCTTTGGAACACAAAAAAGTAAAAAATAACAAGAATGAAGAAAAAAGAGAATACAAATTCATGATAATAAAAAATGTGAGCCTTAAAAACTGCACATGATGCATAACAACAACAAAAGCATCGCTAAGGCAACCTCGATAAAAGTCAGCGACGATAGAGTGAGAGAGGGAGAGGGAGAGGGAGAGAGGGAGAGAAAGAGAAGGAGAGAAAGCAGCGAAGACGCCTTTCGCTTGGTTGGATTAAATTATCAGGCTGGATATTTAAAACCTCTTGAGCAACAACAAGCTGCGAGATGACAGTGGAACGGAAGAGAGAGATCGAGAGGCAGAGAGGCAGAGAGGGAGAGAGAGAGTGAGAGAGAATGGGAAGACACAAAAACCAAACTGAAACGAACTGAAAAATTAAACAACAACCAAGAAAACTACGAGGACGATGATGAAGCGGTCTTTAAAAAAGAACAAGGCGAATAAGAAAGTATAATGTTGCAATGCCTGCCCTGCATGGATAGAAATGGAAGAAGTGAAGAAAGAGAGGGCAAAGGGTTGGTTAAAGCAAATCGAAGGGTCAGAGAGAGGAGGGAGACAAGGAGAGAAGGAGACAGGGGGCTGCATTGCGGTGTCGTTGCATCAATGTGACGTTGAGGTTGCGGCTTCTGACTCCTCTTCTCCTTCTTCTGCATCTTCTGCTTCTTCTGCGCTGAGCCGCTATCTTTGCCTCTGTACCTTGCCCCTGCCACCGTGTGGCAGGTAAATGCCAGTGGCTCGAACGACCCTGGCCAGTTTTCTATCAGCGCGCGGCTGCAAAAATATTTTTAATAACGGGCTGGAGCATAAATAACTACGAAATATGAGCACCCCATCCTGAAATCCTGGCCGGGCCTGTCAGTCGACGTTCCAGTTCCATGTCCTTGGCCAGCGTGAGCGTCAGCGTCTTTGACCATTAAGATATTGCAATTCGCCATTCGCCCTTTGCCATTGGCCCATTGCAATCATAGCCAAGCTCGAAAACCATTTACATAATACCAGAATGCTTTGCCACTCCACTCCACTCCACTCCAGAAACCGGTTCAACGGCTTGCTCCAACGCTCCTGTTTGAAACACGTGTGCTCCAACCCTTGCGCTGTGGCAATAAACAAATCTTAAGTTTAAAAACTTTTAAGTACCCTAACTGCGATCCCTGTCGACTGGAGATCTGCCTTGCTGCCACCTAAGACCGCTTAAAGAGTGTATTCAGAGAGCTAAGTTTAAAATTATAAATTGCTCGAAAACATTTAATAATAATTAAATTGTTTTTAAAAAAATCAATAATTTAATATTGTGAAACTCATTATAAGTCATTTGAAAATAATTGTAATTCCAATCCACAAGAATTCAGATTGAATACTGTAATATTCATAAGTTTCTTACAGCTTGTAGTACTAGGCTGTTAAAAATACAAATAATTAAAATAAATTTGGTAATTATTTGTGGATAAAAACTCTTAAAATTAGCTAAGCTTAGATGAAAAGCTAAGTATGTAAAAAAGTGTGTTAAGTAATTCGCTTGACTTCGAGCTGCTTACTTTAGAAGCTTTCCAGGAAATAATTAAGACTATTATTTAAGCAATAAGTCCTCAAAGCTTTCCTTTATTAAGTAAAAGTTAAAGCCGCTTTAAATAAAATTAGATAAAACGTTCAACAATAAATTTTATAAAAACTATTGAACCAACTAAGTTTCCAAAACATGTTGTTTAATATTGCTGATTGATAATATTATTAACTGGACTTCAATCTTAATAATTTTCTTTATTTTTTTTGCTCACTGCTTTCGCAGGGTATTTAAGTTTAAATGCGCAGGGTATTTACGCTTCGTTTATACCTGTTGAAATCATGTTTTTCAAATCAGTTCTTGACGTTGTTTTTATGCTTTGACTTAATCACCACATGACGCGGCATCGCCATGGTCATTATTATTATCGTCTTCATCATAATCGTCTTCTTTATAATAATCATCGTCATTATCATCATCACCCTTCATCCTTCAGATTGAGCCGAGTTGGGGCTGAGTTTGAGTTTGAGTTCGAGTTTGAATGCGTGCCGCTTATCAATGGAAAGTGCTGACGACAACGCAGCCCGAGGCTCAGGACCACGACCAGGACTCCATTGACACTGCAACTGCAACAGCGATGGGGCAAGAGCATGTGGGGCAAGGGGCAAAGGAGAAACGAAAGAGGACTCTGGTGGTTGAAAGCGACAGGCGACAGGCGAGAGCCTGTTTATAGTTTGCCAGCAACTAAATTAAAATTATTTCAACTTGAGTGACGTTCGGTGCGAAGCTTGCAATAACGGAGCCCCAATCTGAACAGAGAACTGGAAACAGGAGACTGGGAACAGAAGAGTCTCTGGACTAGGGATATTTGGGGTCTGCTGTAGTCTGACATTACCCTATGCCTGATGCCTGTTGCCTCTTGCCTGTTGCCTGATGCCAGGGCCATTAAAACAAGTTTGCCGAGCTGCTGCTGTCGAGAGAAAGGGGATTTTGATTGCAGCAGCACTTGATGTTGTTGTTGTAGTCATTGTCGTTCGACAGTATCAAATTATAAATACTTTTAGTATGAAGGACCAGACTGGTTCGTCCATCTGCTTGCCAGCTTCCTAAGCTGACAACGCACTGAATATGATTAAAAGTGGTTAACAGCCAACAACAAAACTTAAAGTAGTAAAAGTAATAATTGCAGTAGTAGTAGTAGCACTAGTTGTAATAATAGTAGTAGTAGTAGTAATAGTAGCAACAACAATATGAGATACATCCAAACTAAAAAATACAAACCGAAGCGTGTCGCAGGCAATTCCAAGCGACACATTGAGACAAAAGGGCCAAAAGCCTAAAGTCAAACAATTAAAAACTCAATTAGCGCCATATTGAAAAGCTGCCAATCATTTGGCTCTCACACACAGCTATACTCAACTACATACATAGATACATATATAAATATATATTTGTGTGTGTGTGTGATTGTGTTTTTAGTGCTTGTTTGTTCACAGTGTGCGCCGCAAATTGGTCAAAAGTACAAAAATATCAAAGATTGGAACTGAAAACAGAAACAGAAAACAAAAAACAAGAGCGAAAGCGAGAAAAAAACCGAACAGAAAAACCAAATCAAACAAAAGGCAAATGGCAAACCTCACAAATAGAGCGTGAAATTGACAAAAAAAAAAAAAATAAAAATAAAACACAAACACATAAAAAACAAAGGAACGTCAACAACAAGAACAACATGAAATGCAGCAAATGCAAAATAGCAAACAATTTTTGGGGGCAGCACATGAATTTGAACTGCAGAGATATAAATGTATCTGCATATGTGTCGATGTGTATGAATGTAACTAAGCCAAGTCAACATCTGTGTGTGTGTGTGTGTGTGTGTGTGTAGGTGTGTATATGTGTTTGTATATGAGTGTACGGAAGGAAGGATAGAGCATATGGCGAGTGCATATGGAAAGCGTTCTGAATAAAGAAACCAACAGAAGCTAGACCAGAGAGACAAATAAGAAATAAGGACATTAACAGAGAGAGAGAGGTAGGTGACGCAAGAGGCAGCAAAATACCATAAATGAGCTGTGAAGCAACAAACAGTAGCAAAAAAATTGAAAGGAAAGAAAATCAAATGCGAAAAAAACAAGAAATTCTTGTGGAAACAAAAAAAAAGAGATATTTGCAAGAAGTCTTCAATAGAGCTCAAGAAAGAAATAAACTAAATTCGTTTATTTAAATTTAAATTTTATGAATACATTCACTTTGAATAACTTTTAATAAATATCTCGCATTGGATGCGTGTTCAATATTTTTTTGAATTCAGTCCAGGCAGTATACGAAAAGCTTTAATTTATTATCAACTATTTCTGAAAATTTTAAAATATTTTTTCATATGTTAAAAATATTTGCATAAAAAAAGTGAGTTAATCCCCAATTTTCAACAAATATTGAACATTGCGAAACTTTTACTTAATCAAAAATATACAGATGAAGTAAAATTCCCTGCAATATACTTGAATTATTTTCCTGCAAATTCAAATCAATTTAGCCAAACTTGTTGAATTCTTCTAATTGTTCACAAATTTCATAGAAATTGTTAAAATGTTTGGAATGGAATTTCCATGCTTTAACGGAATCCTGCATCCTCTCTCTCTCTCTCTCTCTATCTCTCTATCTCTATCTCTCCTGTCTTATGAGGCGTAGATTCGAATCCCGTGGCCAAATTAAGGGAAAGGCTAATCGAGAGGAACGCTGCCAGCGACAGTGACAACTTTCCGTCTAGACTTCGCCACGCCCACTTGATGGCCGCCCATGTTGGGGCTTACAAGAAGCAGAAGAAGAAGAAGAACAACAAGTTGAAGAAGAAGCAGTAGAAAAGTGATGGCAGACGTCAGCAGAAAACGGAAAGGCAGCCGAATGCAATTATGAAAATGCATTTGATTTGTGTTTATGATTTTGCCAACGTCCGTTGAGTGTTTAAAATTTAATTTGCCCACAATGTTAACGTTAACGTTAATGATGACGAAAGGATGATGATTGGGATGAAGGCGGACGAGGGCAAAGAGGGGGAATAGGAGAATGGGAATGAGAATGAGAATGAGTTTGCGAACGCGACACACAACACTTTGACTTGCGACAAAAAAAAAAACGCAAATCATGTTCCTGAAGATCTCAGGCGGCAGCAATCGGTAGCTGCAGCTTCAACTCCAATCGCAAACGCAATCCCAACTGCAACTTCAACTGGCAGTGCAACAACACGGGGCACGTTCATATGCCCATTGGCACCCCATGCAGAAGCACGCAACTGTTGCACAGTTGCACAGTTGCAATCGTCTTTTGCTTTTACTCGACTCATTGCCTCGTAATTAGTGGAAATTACTTGTGCCGCTTCCCCCAAAATGCAGCAACAACAACAGCAACAAAATATTTAAACCAAGCTGAAAGTCGTCGCTTGTAATTACCGCAGACGATCAGCAACCACCAAACACCAAACACCGAACACCGATCAACTTCCAGTACAGCTTGCCACGGGTGCGTGGCACAAAAAAGGCGACAAGTGGCCAACACATGCAACAAGCTGAATCATGGATTCCCTGCCACATTGGGGCATCAACGAAGACAGCAAGCGTAATGTGGCAAGATAATTGATTTGATTTTGTGGAAAATATTTCAAGAATTTAAACTTTTTTAAAGAATTATAAAAAAATTATTTAAATTATTAATAATTTGTTTGAAAATTATGTATATTTTAATATTCTATTTTTTATCTCCAAAGAAATGGATTTTTCAAAATATAAGTGAATTCATGTTGATTCCTAAATATCTTTTAAATAAAGCAAAAATTCATTAAATAGTGTATGGTTCAAGCAGTGTGATTGTTTTTAATGATACATACATTTTACTATATTTATTTTAAAATTCCGAAAACGCATAGGATTTTCCAATCAAAATATTTTAATATGATCGGTTATAGAAAGCAAAAAGAAATATTTATGATTTTCGCTGTCATAAGTTAAAGGAAGATTTCCATAAAAGAGAATTGAATGTTTTCAAGATGCAGTTGTGGTAAACCGCATTACGAACTTATTATACTCTTACGCTCTCTCTGACTATAAGAGCAGCTTAAATAATAATAATCATAAAAAAAGAAAAGAAAAAGCAAAACAAAAAAACGAAAGAAAAAAAAGGAGAAAAAAGTCAACTCTGGACATGACACGGCAATTTGTGTCGCCAGCGACGGCTTGCAAAATTAATTTGTGTCCGCTGTTATTATAAACTTTTTTCTGTTATCGTTGCTGTTATTGCTGGTTGTTGTTGTGGTTGTTGTTGTTGTTGTTGTTGTTGATGTTGCGGTTGTCGTTGTCGTTGTCGTTGTCGTTGTCTTTATTGAATTAAGCGTTTTTGTAACTCGATTTCAATTTGTGTCAAAAAACCGAACTCAAAACGCTGAGAGCCAACGGCAAGGTAAACTCCGCAATCGACTGCGACTTGCCCTCCCCTCCACATCAGTCTACTTTTTGGCCTGGCCATAAGCAAAAGCTAGCCGTATACATGCTTGGACCCTAGCCACTGTGTGGGCGCACGGGGCGTATGATTTCTGAATGATTTCTGTCGCTGATGATGGCTTTTCATTTGCACTTGACATTGACGCTTGTGTTGCCGCTTAAGCTGTTGTTATTGTTGCTGTTGTTGTTGTTGTTGTTGTTGTTGTTGCTGCTGTCTGTCGCATCGACACTTTATGCTTCATTTGATGCCGAACAGTTGGTCAGAGACACAGTCAGTGCCATCGTCTCAGTCTCAGTCTCAATCTCAGTCTCAGTCTCAGTCTCAGTCTCAGTCTCAGTCTCAGTCTCAGTCTCAGTCTCAGTCTTAGTATCAGTCGTAGGCAGTCAGCCGTGCCCATCTTCATCTCCAGCATCACCTCCAGCTTCATCTCCAGCTTCATCTCCAGCTTCATCTCCAGCGCCATCGACGCTGCTGTTCAATCAATTGGAAAAGTAAACAGCTAGGCGACTGGAGAAGGGGAAAGAGAGGGCGCGATGGAAGCAAGGGAGTATATCAAATGTTTACCTAAAGTGACCAGCAAATAGCCTGGCTATAAATAGCAGTAACTCCTTTCGATCTCTCCCTCCTCTGCTCTTTCCATTTTCGTTGTGCAACTTTTCTTCGACTCGTTTCATTTTTCTTTTTGTTCTCCTTATTTGACAAAGTTCGCCTGCAAGTTGCGAGTTGTTAAACTGCAAATTCTTTAGCCTTTGGCTAATTAATTAAGTTAAGAATACTAATGTCCTAGTTAGATACCTGCTCAAGGAGTCCCTCAATCCATCTCAGTTTTCCGCTCTACATTAAATACAAATAATGAATTTTAAATGCTAACTTTATTCATTTCAATTCAATTAAGTTTTGCTTTGATCATCAGTGATATTTTTATGATATCCCAGTTTTGTTGTCAAAAATTAAATTATAGACATAACCCATAACTCTGTTTGGAGCCAATAACCGATTGAACTGGTTCCCTTTACTTTCACTTTCAGATTATTTAACAACAGCCCACAAAGAAAAACTAGTTCCCAGTTCCCATTACAAAATGCAAATGCTTTATTATATAAACTCTATTTAATTATTAAGTAAATAATTTCAAATATTTTTTAAAACTGTTGTTAGAAATATTGTTATCTTAAAATGGCATTCTCATATAGAACTTAATGCTTGAAAAAAATAAATTCAAAGTTCTGCCACTTGAGGGAGAGTATTCTGAAATTAGGAATTTTGGGAGTATTTTAAACTTATACCCGATTTCTAACATTTTCCTCTTATATTAAAATTCGTTTTAATCATAAAGTACATTTTTTTCTGTGAAAGAAATAAGAAATTGAAAAACTAAAATAAATTAAAAAATGTAAATAAAATATTTATTTTAAGAAACTCCTACCTAATTTTCATGGCTTGGACTTGATTGTATTTTGGTCTGTCTGCCCACACTGTCGTACAAATATTTTAGCAGAGACACATAGTTAGTATGGTGATATATTTTTAATGAATATAGAGAATATAAACAGGTTGTAATTAAATCAAACTTTTAGATGCTCCACCTTTTCGTTACGTTTTCGTATGCAAAACATTTAGAGCTTCCATCAAGTCCTTTTCCTTTTTGCAACCGTTCGTGCTCGCAGACATACACATTATACACACACACACATATGTGTGTTAGTGTGTGTGTGTGTGTACATTTTGGACAGTCTGCGTGCTGCGCTGCCATTTGCAGTCGAGGCAGCGCCAATCAATTAGCCAAATTGTGCATAAATTTGCGACGCTTATCAATGTCAATATTATCATTATAAGAATAACTGCTGCCGTCTCTTTTCCCCTCAGTTCTTGTTGTTGTCGAATGGGCGTGGCAGTGGGCTGGCTGGAACACACACACCAAATTAACACATATTTCACTTTATAGCCTCGAAATATTATTGAGAGACATTTTCGCCCTCGAGCTCGATGAGGTTTCATCTTCCAGAGTCGTTTGCTCGTTTTGCCGGCTAATACAATAAATTGCAATATCGATAAAATACACGAACGGAACGTCACGCGTCGCTCACGGTCGCTGATGGTCGACCTGGGTCGACCTGGTCGACGGGTAGCCCTCCTTACCATGTCCTCCCCCGCCTAGTCACACTTTAATTTCTGCACAATTCTGTCAACCATTCAGACCCGCCCCCGCTTCACTCATTAGATCGGCCTCATTTTATGGGGCGTGGGCGTTCAAGTGGGCGTGCCAGAGTCTGAAACTTGGGCATAAACACGAGTATGGCAAGGGGCAGAAACGGGGATCCAGGCTCTTAGACTTGGCTGTGGTCGTACTCCCGGTTCTGAGACCGAGACTGAGTCTGAGTCTGAGTCTTGTTCTGGTTTTGGTTCTGGGTCTTCTTCTTCTGCTGCTGCTGCTGCTTCTGGTTTTGCTGGGTCGCCTGTCTGCGCAAATGGCGCAGCAAATTGAATTTCGTTTATTGATTATCCTGGCATTTTATTTATATAAATATATATATTTTTTTTTTTTGCTCTGTTTTTGTCTTGACTGTCGACGGAAGCGCCCAGGATGTAAACGTAAGAAGGCCAACTGCTACAATTTATGCAATTTATGCCCCAACAGATGTTAAATTAACTTTGGCAAAACCTCTAAACAGATTTTTCAGGCGCATCCACAGAGACAGAGAGAGACAGAGAGAGAGATAGAGACACAAATATGAAATCGTATCATTAATGGATTGCAAGTAGTAAACCAAATTGTCACTTGGCCAGAATTACGTACAGTTGTCGCTGTTCCAATTGAACATCCAATATCGAGAGTTGATTCCAAAAGTGCCTCTTCCATATTTAACTAGCTGAAAATAAACTCAAACTACCTCTGGCACATATGCATGCAAAGACAGCGACACTGACAGCGACTGCTTATTTTTGGGCCAAGCCACAGAAATTGGTAGACAGATTGAGCCAAAAGAGTTGGAGAGGAAGAGAAAGATAGGTAGTCTAGTTGACTACCTCTACTTCATTTGAGGGAATAGTATCACAAAACCAGAGCACGTAGCCGTTGTCAATCATTATGACAACTTAACGTACACACACACACAGCAGAGTAACTAACATGTATGTGTATGTGTGGACTATAACAAAAATAAAAGATGCAGACAGAGACACACAGCAAAAGAGAGAGAAAGAGAAACACAGACAGTCAGACAGTCAGACACACTTTAATATAATAATGATAAAGATAAATTACAATACCGAACCAAAGTCGAACCCAAGTCAAGTAGCTGATGTGCATAAATTAAAGACAACCAAAATACAAATAAATAACGAACAACAATAAGATTTTGATTTAAATAAAGTGCAGGTGTATAAGTCGCTGCATATCTATTCCTCTCTCCCCCTCTCTCTCTCTCTCCCCTTCTCTCTCTCTCTCACCGTCATCTGTCTGGCGTCTTTTTATTTTTGTTATTTACCATTAAAGTTTGATACCCTAGTAATATTTTTAGATCTAAGGCTTAAACCTAATGATTAGTTCACAATTAAGTAAAGATTTAAGAAAAAGTATTTTACAAAAATTAATTGTTATAAAGTATATTCCATAATACATAATACTTGATTCCATAATAAATTTTTAGTTAGATATTCATTCAGAGTGTGCGAGTTTGGCTGACATGACTGAGGGAACAGCAGGAGTTGTGAAATATATTCTTAAATTTCGTAAAATCGATTCAAAACTAAAAAAAGTTTCAGGAATATATATGTATGTGCTTTATAGGGTCAGTCAGGTTTCTTTGGGTTCTTTACTTCAGACAGACTTCCAGATCAGACTTAATATTGTTTTATAAATGAACGTTATAATATTGAATAAGAGAGTGCGGACAGTTTTTTATTATTTTCAATGCTGCTTTTACAATTAGGGTTTTAAGAAGCAGTGATAAATTAATAAAGTAATCAATTTATTAGACTGTAGCTAGTGAGCGAACTTTTTAAGTTTTTGTTGTGATAAATCCCCAGTTGAATGAGTTTAATTTCAATAAACAGCTGTTTTGTATAAAGCAAGCATTCTCTTTATTTCGTTTTGGCTCACCCTCTCTTATTCTTGACTTTTTTAATGCTTTTGCCACTTTAAAAAATCAATTTAATCCCTTAAAATAATTTGCATTTAGATTTAAAATCTGTCCTAAGGGACAATCACTACAATTGTCATTTGTGTGACTCGAACCCTAGTTATCTAACTGAATGTTATAATTATGGCAGGTCAGCGACTCTAATCATAAAGCCACCGGTGTTTGTTTGTATATGTGTTTGTTGTCACTACAACTTATATCAGTTAATCAAATAACACAAATATCATAGTATCTGAATACCCTAAATATTGTTGTAATACAGAATTATTAAATGATCACAAAATTTTTTTTTTAGTAAAACCTTAGTTTTCCGAAAATTTTTTTAACAATTGCTATCAATGATTTATTAACTTTCATATAAACATACCTTTATTATTCACTCGAGTTTTGAGTACTCAAAGTTGCAAAAACATGAGTATTCGATACGATGAGATCAGGATTAACTCAATTTTTTGAGTTCATAAAATAAATAAGGAATTGGAAATTAGAGGGTGACTTAAAGTCGAGAGCGTCAGTCAAAGAGAGAATTAACAAAGCGTCGCCCACACACGCGATGGCTTAGCACGTGAAGAGGGAATTTGGGAATTTGTCTTAAAAAATTAAGGGGGGTGGAGGAGGGAAGGGGCTCTGGGGTTGCCCATTACATTTTGGTAAAAGTAAAGTTTTACTCTGGAAATAAATATATAAAATAACCAAAAAAAAAGAGGCGAAGCAGAAGCAGAAGAAGAAGAGGTGACTTCATTTAAATGCAAGGGAAATGTGGCAGAGACACACAAAAATCGAATATGAAATTTAGTTGAGCCAAAGCATTTGACAGCCAAAGTTTTGGATTCACATTTAGATGCTAATGGAGCTGGGGACAGTGCACAGGCATTGTGGCAGAGGGCGGTGAGGAGGGGAGTGGGGTGGATAGGGGTTGGGGGAAGGGAGATGGGGGATGGGTGACTGCAGCTTAAATGTAGCGCACGCTGACTGAATAATTGATAAAGCAGTCTGTCCAAGGGGGAAAGGAAACAGTGCGAGACAGACAGAAATTGTGTGTGTGTGTGTGTGTGTGTGTGTGTGTGTGTGTGTGTGTGTAAGAGAGAGAGAGAACGATTAAAGGGAGGTGCGAAGAGGACAAGTTGCTTGCAAATCGCAACAAATGCAGATAACCTTGTTAAGATGCCAATTACGAAAATTAACTTGGCCCTTGCAACAAATTTATTGATTTTGCATTGAAATTGAAGCCAAAGCTAAAGACGGAGAGAGAGAGAGAGAGAGAGAGAGAGCGAACAAGAGACAGAGAGAGAGCCGAAGGCAAATCCATAGACAAGGCAATCTAGTCAAATGGGAAATGGAAAATGGGAAATGCAAAGCCCTCATTGCTCAATTGGCAAATGTGTTGCAACTGCAACTGCAGCAAAAAGTGGCAAGAAATGTAACAAGCGTAAGAAAAACTTTTGCACCAAAGGAAAACCAATGAGGGAAATACCCAAGAAAAAGATGGAGAAGGGGAGACGGGCAGACAGACAGACAGACAGACAGATATTCAGCGGAAGCACCGACGCAGTCAGAGACAGTTTGAAATAATTACATTGAGCTGAGTCTGGCTGAGGAGGTGGAGAAGGGAGAGGGGAATGAGGTGGCAAGTAGTATAAGTAGATGATTGAAGGCGTCAAGGGAATAAAAAGGAAGGGGGGGGGAAGTGTTTTACAGTTGCTGCCGCAGCAGCAACAACAAATTGCACTTTATGGCGATGCAAAAATCGAACAAATGTCGCAAGTATCGAGTATCGAGTATCGAGTATTGAGTACAGTAACAGCAGCAGCAGCAGCAGCGCCATAACGACGCCAGCGTCGACGCAGCAAAAGTACAAATAATTTCATTATAATGTTGTCTTATGACTACCGAAGAGGAAAAGGGGGAAACTGCGACAGGTTGGGCGAGAAAAAAATATGCATAGGCAGTGAGAAAGAGAGAGTGTGATAGAGAAACAGGGAGAGGGCAATAGAGCGTGGGGACAAAACTGACAAAGCAGTCTATAAATAGCCTCAGTATGCTGAGAGCTGGTAAGGGGGAAGTTGGTGGACTAGAGTGCCTACACAGAAAGAAAAAAGTGCTTAAGAATCAAGTTTAAAGTTTTGAATTTAAGCATAAATTTAAGAAGTATGTATTCATGATATTATATATTAAATGATTAATTACTCAGCATTAGAAAGGCCAAGCCCTTTGATTTGATTCTTAAATATATAATAATCAAAATACTTGCGTTTAAGAAATTGAAAATCAATTATATCGAACTCGATTTAAGAAACTCCGAGATTAACGAACTTTTGTTTATGTTAATGATCTCCCAAATGTGTTGTCTAACTGTGAAGTCCATTTGTATGCCGATGACGTCCAATTTTATGTAAGTCGTCCGTTAACTCAAATTAATGAATGTATCAATGTGTGCAATATTAATCTTGATAACATTTCGCAATGGGCAAAAAGTAATGGTCTAGAATTAAATCCTAGAAAATCAAAATGTCTAATTATTTATAAAAAAGCCATTGATTCTACACAATTGCATGAGCTGCGCATATGTGGAAGCCCTATCGAATATGTCAACAGAGCCGCCAATTTGGGAATTAACTTCAATAACAACTTGAGTTGGAGTAATCATATATCCATAGCGACAGGCAAAACATATGCGCAGCTCAGGCAGTTGGCTACATCAAAATCTTTTCTACCAATTCAGATCAAACTACTAATTGCAAAAATGTACCTGATACCAACTCTATTTTACGGTGTTGAAATATTTGGCCATTGCAATGTGAACGACGTGCGTAAGCTAAAAGTAGCCTTTAATGCAATTGCTAGATATGTATTTAATCGTAGACGATGTGACCGAATCACTATATTTGCCAATAAAATTTTTGACCTTAGCCTTAAATTGTGGATAGATTTTAGATCATTGATTCTCTTGCACAAGATCCTTGTTTCTAAGGAGCCTTTATACCTGTTTAATAAAATTAAATTTGCTGCGTCGCAACGCACAAACAACATTATATGCCCTAGAATTCAATTAACTAGCTCGGAAAATCACTTTTTTGTCTACACTGCCCGTTTATGGAACAATCTGCCTCACGCCTTGAAAACTATTAGAAGTGCATCGCAATTTAGTATTAAGCTTAAAAGACATTTGCAGACATTAGATTTAGTAAATAATAATTAAATCAAAACTACTTAAAAATTTAAATAAAAATTAAAATTAAATTGAATGGAATTATTGTTAAATATAGTTTTAAAGATAAAAAAAAAAAAAAAAAATTTTTTGTAACTTGTATTACACACACATTGTGACTAGCACATTAAATAATAAGTTTATACTTGTAGTGCTAGGAATCCAAATAAAGAAATAATAATAATAATAATAAATCATTTTGGCTTCATTGTATACTGGAATGCCAGAGTTTTTTTTTCTGTGTAGGACTAGGCTATGTTGCAGTCGAGGTTGTGGATGGGGATGGGGATGAGAATGGAGTTGGGTTGGGTTAGGCTAGACACACAGTGTCAGTTGCAACAAACAGCAGTGACGACAGCAAAGACGCGTATTAATTGCGACAGCAGTTCGTCAGCATTCCACAGGAGACTGGATACAGGAGACAGGAGACAGGAGGCAGGACCCAGGCATAGGCACAGTATAGAGTGGGGGAAGGCAGAGCAAAGAGGGGGACTGTGGCAGTAGCAACATAATTAAAACTGCCAACATGGCGCGTGATCAGCGGCAGCGATAAGCGAGAACTGACTCCAAGATGGAGACTGGGACGGAGACTGACATGGAGAACTTGAGAACTTGAGAACTGGAGAACTGGTGACAAGCGATCGATGAGAAAAGTAGCAATGCCGACGAAGAAGAAGAGTAATAGTTATACTCGTAGTTATAGTTAAAGTCAGGGCAGAGAAGAATCTACATACTCGTACAGGCAAGAAGGACGAAGAATGTATGTAGCTAATAAAGAATAGGTTACAGAGCCGAGCCAAATGAATATGTAATACCTATTATGTATCTACAAGTGAGATAAATGAGACATCAGTTTGCCACGAAAGTGCAAGACAGACAAGAGTGAGAGAGATAGAGATCTCTATAGATGGATGCAGATACAAGTAGAGTAGAGAGGGAGAAACATAGATCACTCGAATTGATAGATCACCTCAAGCATATATTAACGCACTTATGCATAGTTTATGCTAAGTTAAGGAAAGTTAACTAGCAAAAGGTGGAGATAAAATAAATAAAAAGACTTAAGAGTAGGAAAATTGAATGCAAGTTTAGCTGGAGTAAATCGAATCATATAAAATTCACACTTATTTACATTTATTAATATTTTATTTAAGACTAAACATTTATAAATTAACTCTTCAAATTAGTGTAACATAATTTAATCATTAGAAATATTGATAAATTGCATATATTGAATGCTCAGTGCAGATTCTCGTAATAATTGAGGAATAAAGTACTATACCAGAATAGTTAAGCATGATTATTAAAATGTGGATTTAGTAAAAGATCATTATAATACATATACGATCTGGTGAAAGAATCATCAACACATTTCATTTGTATCTACTTCATTCTACTTGATGTAATTTTAACTAAGTTTTTTTTCCCCTTAGTTTCAATTATAATCATGGTGTTTTTTTTTATGTTCCAATGTATCTCCGTTGAGCTGTTTCCCTTAAGCTGCTCTAATAATTTTTGTTCTTTAGCTGTTATGTCTAGGAAATGTCGACAGTTCATCTAGAAGTTCTCGAATTCCCTTTATTAGTGAAAATGACGTTCGAATACGGATCGACTTTTCGATGAGGTGGGCAAGAGGGTGAACGGGGAAGGGGGAAGGGGGAATGTGGCATGCGGAAATCACAGCCTGAAGCAGCTGCAGAGTGCGTTGGTTGCATAGTTAATTGCACCTGTCGCCTCCTCCTACGATCGACGAGTACATGTTGGAAAGGCAGAGGAAGAGAGGCTGAGAAAGAGAGAGAGAGAGAGAGAGAGAGAGTGAGATTGAGAGTGAGGTACAGCTCGGCAGCTGCTGCACTCGGCAATTGAGAACTATTCGACTGGCGCTTAACTCGAGCCCATATTTGGCTGTCGTCAGTGGCAAGGGCCGAGTGTTGGCTCTGATTGAAGCCGAGACACAAGCCGAGCCCAGAGAGCGATAGAGACAGAGGGAGAGAGAGACAGAGAGAGAGAGATAGAGAGATGGGCCTGATTATAAGGCCAACAATTTAGATGGAGCCGCTCTCAAGCTGGGCATCAATAATAACAAGCAACTCGGTGGTCCAGGGCGGCCTGCGGCGTATCAACTCGACCACTTGCAACCAGTTGTAACAAGCGGCAACGTTGCAACTGCAACTGCAACTTTGAATCGAGTCGAGTCGAGTCGAGTCAAGTCGAGTCAAGTCAAGTCGAGATGAGATGAGTTGAGATGGAGCTAAAGTCGAGCCCTCTGTGCGCGTGGCCATCGCGTCTCTTGGCGTTTTATGACTTTGTTTGGCAGCGGCTGCCTCTTTGGCTTAGAAACAGGTGCACTTCACATCAAAAGACCAGGCCACAGTCAAGCACTCGAAACACTTAATCAAGGCGTTGTCGTTGTCACACTGATTCCAGGTAATTTAACATGTAGCCAACACAACGACTAGTGCATCAGCACATAGATTAAATTAGTTTGTCACAAAATAAGATAGATTAGCATAGAATCAGGTTAACTCACATTTTGAATGAAGTGTAGAGGAGAATTTTAATTTGAATTTAACAAAAATTTCATTGCAGAAGAAGTTCACACTACAAAGGAATCTTGAAAGTAAATCGCTGAAAATTAGGGTGACCCTTTCCAACAATCTTAGAGATCTGTATTATATCGAAATATGTATTATATGTATTATGTATTATATCGAAATCAAATATTGACCATATTTAATTATTCTAAGTTCATTTAGAAGGATAGTATTCAATCCAAAACTTATGTGTTGATTTCTATTAAAAACTTGAAAAATATCTCTTAGTTTTTGGTAAACAAAAATTTACTTAATAAATGAAAAAATCCAGACCTCAAGCCAGCCAAAAACTCAACTATAACAATTTAGATAGGTCACCAAAAACAACACATCTACAAAATTTACTTAATATTGATAAACTTTTAGCTTTTATTTAAAAATCATAAAATAACTCTTTCTTCATTTTCATTGTAAAATTCAAAAACATTATAAACGTATTCAATCTCAACTTTCCATTCAATCGATGAAATTTTCTTATACAATATTTACGAGCGCTTTCCTACCATGCTTGTGCCACTGTGCAACACTGGTTGCCTTGTGGACGTCGTGGCATTCACGTCTAATTACCGGGAAGTCAAATGCAGTCAACATATTGCGCTTTGATTTGCGCTGGCAGCAACAGGCATCAGGCAACAGGGAACAGGCTCCAGTTGCAAGTTGCGGTTTAAGTCGCTGTCGCTGTCTCTTTCTCTATCTCTGTCTTCATTTCTATTTCCATCTCAGTTGCTGCCAGAGCTCATCTTGGGCCTGTCTTCGTGGCCATAGTTATAGTTTACTCGCCTGCCACACGATGGGAAAATGTGCGTTGCGTCGTCTCTGTGGCAAGTGGTAGCCAAAGTGTGGAAACACGGGCAATTCTTTCTGCCCTGGCTGTTAATGCAACAGAAACAGAAACAACAACCAGCAACCAGCAACCTGCAACTTGCAACAGCATCTGCCCCAGGTTGGGCCTGGCCAGCCATAAATCAGGCTCATTTTAATGACGCTAGCGAAATGCATCTGGAAACGTGTTCCGCTGCCCAGTTGCTGCCACACAGTTGCTGGCCTGTCGCTAGCAATTTGATTTCAGCCTGCACTGGCCCCAATTGCCCCAACGCCACTCCACTTGCAACAGCAACAGCAACTCTGGAACAACTCCCGCCGCTGAGCGCTCCTGAACAGCAATTAGAATATCAATCATAGAGGCATTAACAATTGAAAAATTGTCTTTAAAAAATTGATCAGCAATTAGAATACACAATCCCAATTGATTGGGCTTTCATACTATTTATGCAGCCAGACAGCAAATATATATGGACAAATTATATGGTGCAGCCTCAGAAGCTGAAAAATCTGTTGAAATATTAAAGGTCTTGAAGGTTTTCGTTACTTAAATATAAAACAGTTGTATTTTGTTTTTTGTTTAATTTTTAATATTCGATGCAGGAATTGACCAGACGTTATTGTTCACACCCGGAGTCACATAAGAGACTTAAAGTTTATCTCTGAATGAAGTACTTGAAATTCGAAAAGTTTCGCAGAAATCGATAAAAAAAAATAATGAACTAACGTATGATAATTCTATTAAAGCTTAGAACAAACGGATTGCTTTGCATTTTCATCAATCAAGAGATTAAACTTAACTTCGTATATAAAACCAAAATGTAAAGATATTTATCAAGGAGAGCGTTGTGAGTATTGACCTGATACACCAAAAAGTTATGAATAGACAGATCTGAGCTTTGTTTAACGATTTGTCACATTTGTCCCAAATACAGTTAAAGTCAATTTGAAACTTGCCAACTGATTTGGCTACTCAACATGTGAATAAAATCAATAGATTGATTCATTGGCCAAAAAGCAAACACTATGAAATCTTAATATGAGACACAAAACTGATTGAGTGATAGACTAAAATGGTTGCTAATTGATTTAAAGGCACATTTCAGCATTCTTGTTGACATTACATTAAGCTTATAAGGTGTTTACTAAGCCGAAATAAAAAATGAAAAGAAAAAAAAAATGGCAGAGAAGTTGAAATACTTTTATGGCCGCTTAGAAACGCAAATTTTATGCTAAACTTATGCAAGTCGATGGCCAGAATTTAGATGCGCATAGATTTTTCCAAGCGGCTTACAACAAATCGACTGGACTGGACCCGGACCGAGGTCTGGATCGATCGATGAATCGTATATGAGTTGTAGATAAATAATCGAATGGTAATGGGGATTGGTTTTGGGTAGTGGGTAAGGGTATTGGCGACTGCCTTCGAATCGAGTTGATTCTCTTTGTATACAACTGAAACTGTTGTTCAACTTCTCTGAGCATTTTTAACGACTATTTTTTATTATTTTTATTATATTCGTTGCTGTTAATTTTGATGATCCGTTCGTTTGTCGTGTTGTAAGAAATGCAATAAAAATCGAAACAAATTTAAATACAAATGACCAAAAACAAACAATGTACAAAAAGCGTTCAGCATCGAACAAAACACCCAAAACAATGCGACAGTTCTTTGCTTAAGATAACCCTTCCATTTTTTCTATTTTCTTTTCATTCTTTTTTTCACGACTTTTATTCTAAATTTTAGAAATACCCTGTAAGCATTACAAAACAGGCATATTTTCAAAAAAAACGTTGAATTTGTTTGCGTTTAAATTTTTTTATTTAGAATATTTTTTCTCTTATTTCTGTTAGAGTTTGGACCATTTGGTATGCAATCGATTTAAGTACAACAGTTCATTAATTTCCTTTACACCATTTTATATTCTGATACCCTACAAATATACGTTTACTACTAATTGAATTTCAGCATTAGTATTTATTATATATGAAAACTAACTTAAACAGAAAAATTGGCCATTTTCGGTAAACACTTGTCATCTTTCTTCCACAAAAACAAATTCAAAAGCGATTCGATATTTATTTCTTGTCTTGAATGCCATATAAATGGTTTTTGTTTAATATAATTTTAAAGGCTACATGAATATACTTTTAAGTAAATGCAGTTGTCCCACACGATAAAAAATGATAAATTTGCTGGTTGCCAAATCTTTATATTTTGATCAGAATGAAATCACATGTTTCATTAGGTTTTTTAGGTATCAGTTGTGTTAATTTATTTCAGCAAGGTCTAGCTTCGCTTGACAAATGTTTTTTTTTGTATTGAAGAGCATCAGTGATTCGGTGTGATTGACTTTTGATTTCGTATGGGCTTTTTTCTGTTTCTACTCGCCGTATAATTTGCATGCAAATAGAGCGTCGGTGTCAGACCCCGAGTCTGTTGTTGTTGTTGTTGTTGTCATTGGAGGTGTTTGTTTTATTTTGACATCTTTCGACTGGCCGGCTGTTAGCTTTCACCGTTAATTAAGGTTTATGGACAAATTATGCCCACAAATTGGCAATTAAAATTAGAACGCGCACATAAATTCAAGAGCATCCATTTGGTTGTTGTTGTTGTGCTTGTTGTTACCATTATCATTGTTGCTGTGCTTGTTGTTGTTGTTGTTGTTGTTGTCATTACGCTGACAAAATGTTGTCACTTGACTGGTTTCTCATTCTGTTGCACAACAAAAACTGCATGTCGCAGTTGATAAGATTAAACTTGTTTCCATCGCTTGATGTTGACTTGCGTTGACTGGCGCTAATGTGGGCGTACTTGTCCAACACTGGTAACTAGTATTTGATAGAAATCGAAATCGAAATCAAAATTGGAATCAAAATCAAAAGCGATTCAATTAACATAAATGAGATAACAATAATTTGCTGATAGCCCGACCTTGATAATGTTTTTTTTCTTTTTTTAATTCAATTTCGTTAAGTTTTATATATTTTTTAAAATAAATACATTCATTGGAAAATCACAAAAACAAGCAAGAAGATAGCAAAGTGTTTAAAATAAAACCAATATACCCTTATAGAAAATGTGATTTCGAAGCTGCCTTATGGTTAAATTCTTCTATCAATATACTTAAAATAAAAATTCCTTAATTCGAACTTATCTTTCGAGTTAAAAAAGTTTGACTGCATTATAGAGCATATACTCTTCTAAAAGTTTGTGACAGCTATTTCATCTAAATATTTCAGTTTAATGTTAAAGGCTTTTATGTACATACTTCTGAAAATATAGTTTATTTTAGTTCACCACACAGCTAAATTGCATATTAATCTAATCAAATCGTATCCTCACTCAAAGATATTCCAATCAATATTTTACTATATGGCAGCGTACTCAAATCTATAGCAAACTCGTTTTTGTCGATGGTTGCATACTATCGAGCAGTTAAAGCACTCATCAATGCTTCTAGTTTTGAGGCAACCCGAACTGTAATATCAGTTCTTGCTATACATACTCGTAACTTGTTCCATTACAATATCGAATTATGTTTTTTTTTAGACTTTGGATTGTTTATCGAGTTGCTGTCTGGCTACCGATGAGTGTGTGTTCCCAGGGAGAGAATAGCTTCTACTTACTCGTACTATTGCTCTATTCAGGCGCAACATTGGCTATAAGTCATGCCACTTATGGACCAATAGCTTGTGGTCAACATTTGCAGCTAGCACCTGCTACAAATACGCTGTCAATAATTACAACAAAAAATGCTCTCTCGTTTCTCTCCCTCTCTGCCTATGTGTCTTTTCGCATTTGCCACAATCATTTACACTAAATCACTTAGGTGTACAAGTGTCTGTGGTGCGGCCCAGCCACCCTAAGAACCCAGCACAGTGGGCATTTTTGTCATTTTCCGTTGGATATTTATCTGGATCTATTGATCGAATATTTTACAAATCTCCAACAACCCGAAACAGCCGGAAAAAAACGAGGTTTGATGTGATGGGATTCTTATACAAATTTGAATTATTTTATTGAACCAGGAAATACCGGAACCGGTTAAAAAACCGTAGTCCGAAGCTAACCGTTTTAAATTCAGTGCCGAATCGGAAACATATTTACATATTTACATATCAAGCACCGAAAACTGAAAAGTTTAAGCTGGTTCGGTTCCGGCACGCTTCTTTAAAAATTATTTGTTATATGTTTAAAATAAAAAGTGAATATTGCATTCGTTGACTTCTAAAAACCCCACGCACATCAAGTTTGTTTCAAATTTTTGCCACGCCCCTTTCCGCCTGCGTAAATCCCGGAAAGCCACCACACACACAGTTTTCAAAATATTAGGATTTTTTACTAATTAATTTAAACTACGATTATTACCTATCATCGTAACAAGATTGTAATAAATCGTAACAAGATCGGACAAATAGAAATGTGGTAATGGCTGATTACAGTTGTTTAGAAATGTAAGTGCCTAAAAGCATGCAATAAAAAGTATTTTAAATTTATTTAAATAACTAAAGGGTATGCTTCAGTCGGGGCAATAATATATCTTTTGCGTATAACTACTTTGAAATATTATATTCCTATAAACCGTGACTGTTTTTTCCGATTTAATTTCAAAATACAACTACGTCTGTATTCTGAAGCTTTGAGAAATTCGGGTGTCAAAATGAATGATTCTTTTAACTTTGTTTTTTTTATCTGTAACCCCATAGTGCGTATGCGCGTAGATCAGCGATTTTGTCTATAAAGACGGGGCCAAGTTGACTCGTAAACATTTACGCATATTGCAAATAAGCAACAAGCACAACAAGTAGTTGAAGATGATGATGTGGTAGAAGAAAGAGAAGAAGAAGAGCTGCTCTACCAGATTGAGGTCCAGGTCCAGGTCCTGCCATGGAGGGGTCCACTAATTCACTTTGCTGCCCGCTGATTGGCGGAGAGCGCCAGGTGGTCGCAAGTCTAACGCGACCGCCGATGCTTAATCTGAGTCTGAGACTGAAGACCCCTTTCTGTTCAGTTCTGTTCAGTTCTGTTCTGATCTGTTCTGTTTGTACCCCCCTCAACCTCCCCCTCTCCAGCATATTCTCTTTGGCTGCGTAACATGTTTTTTCCTCTACTTGTGCTCCCCTCCTGTCTGACCCCCCCCTTCAGTTCGCTCTGCGATCTGTGATAGGCAACCGCACGGTGCATCCTGCCTCGACTCTCGACTCTCGACACTCGATTCTTTGGCTCAGCGGCTTTTCAAAGCTGCTTGACTGCTCCACTTTGGCGGCGGCTGCTCGTCCGCTTGTCCCAATCCATCTATCTCGCTTCGCTCTGGACTGAACTGGACTGGACTGCGGCATAAACTGGTTCACATTTACACCTCCCTCCCTCCCAGTCCGCCCCTCCTTGTGCCAACGAGCTGGTTCTCAATGGCATAACGAGCTTTGCTTTTCGGTTTGATTTTAGCGCACAGGTGGCTCCTTTATCTACAGTTGTTGCAATTGTTGTTGTAGTTGTTGCTGTAATTGTTGTTGTTGCTGTTTGTTGAGCGAGCGATCGCGCGTAATAAGCCGCGAAAACATTGTTCAGACTGCGAGTATTGGCCATTCCTTGTGCGCGTCCCCGCTCCCTCAGCCTTTTCCTTTCTTCCTCTCTGCATCTACACTCGGAAAAAATTGCATTCTAAAATAAAGTATGAATTACAAATGAAAATGAAAGTCTTAAATCGGATATTCCGACTGACCGTCTCTATGACAGCTATATGATATAATATAAGTAGTCCGTTTTTATCAGGGACCGTGACAATTATCAGGGATGCCACAGAAATCGCTTTCGCTTGAATTTCACATCAATTTCATTTCGCGGTGCCACAGGTCAATTCGTAGAATAATTTTGTGTGGAGTCCTATCCTGCCACCTAGTCCGATTTAGATTTTCGAAGTCAGGGTCAGCTATGCCACATTTTTTAGTCACAATTCGAAGTAAGATATTTAAAAAATATATATAGAACCACTTCAGTTTTCTTTAAATTAAGCAGTAAAAATATAGCTCTTTTGAGGTAAATCAAGTTTTATCGAAAAAAACCTTAAACTTATTTTGCAATTTGTGAAAACATTTTTTACGATGAGTTGCCAGACTAATGGCAGACAATTGCTAGAGCTGCCGAGTAACTTGTATTTTGTCGAGCCAATTACTTTTTAAATTTTTTTCAGCAAAACAAAATCAAATTTTACATAAATAAATTAAATTATATTAATTAAACAAGAAAAAAATTAAAAGCTTAATGCTCTGCAATGATAAACTTGAAAAAGTTGCTAATCAAACCTTTGGGTAATTTAATCTGAAAAGGTGTCAACCCTTAACAGCCTAGTCCGAAAAGGTTGGTGAAAATGCTAAAAAAATCAAATCTCACGAAGTTCTGTGGCACCTCGGAATTTTCCGTGCGGAATTGCTTTCTGCGGAATTCTATTTCGATTGCGGTTTCTGTGGCAGGCCTGATAGAATCTATATGTTCATCTTAATGAATTTCTTTTCGAGTACATTGCTTAAATAAATAACCCAACTCTATTTAGATTGTAATGAACTTAAATATGAAATTGTTTTGAACAAGAAACAATCAAATTTTGGGATAAGTTCAAGATTTTTGTAAACATACATTCAGACATACATAAGTCTGAAATGAGATTTGGAAAGTCCGAGTCAGCTTTTGAGATCGCTGCATTTGCAAATCCCCGTTTTGAATACAAAGCTTTTGAATTCTGTTTTCTGAGTGTACACTATGTTTTGGCCTTCTTTTGAGCGTGCGCAATCAGCAGTCAATGCTTGGAACCGGTTCAAGCGGCACCTTGATTTCAGCAAGGATGCCGATCGCAGCAACAGATAAGCCCCCTCCTCGGTCACAGCCAGTCTTCAGTCTTCGGTCTTCAGTTCTCAGTCTTTGTTGCCTGTTCCAGCTAGGGGAGAGACTATCTGTAGGCAAATTATGCGAGCAACGGGCAACAACCAACAACCAACATTGGACAGTTGATGTTGATATTTGGTGGGGAGCCAACGACAAGATGGGAGGAGCAGCTGGCGGGAGGGAGGAAGGTAATAATGGGCGGAAGGGGGGAAGATCTAAAGGTGGCTCTGAGGCCACAACAGCAGCAGTCAACACTTTCGCAGACCGCTCGCAGATGTAAACATTTGGCCATTAATCATTGGCCGCCTGCAACAAGGTTTGCTGCACTTTTCAGATCTCATTATGCCACTAAATTGAAATGTCAAGGCGACATCAGGGAAGAAAAGTGGGACAAGGGAGGGCAGGGCCTCTATTACTAAGCTCCCATCTAATACATAACATTAGATCTGGCATAAATATAAATTGTTAAATTTGGTTAATAAGTCCTACTCTATCATTTAAGCTAATGCCGAACAAAGTCCCAAGAGAGCTCTTTAAAATCACCATAAATTCACTTCGCCCCTACGGGAATTTTCTAGACTTGAAAGCAAATTGAACACAAATTATGAGCTGTACATTTTTTCAATAGTTTAAATAAAGTTTTCATTGAATCAAATTTTTACTCCATATTTTTTTAGTTTTACAAATTATATTTAAAATTACAATTTATACGCAATCGTTTAAGATAATCTAATAAAGTTAATCTAATACAAATATGCAAATATTAATATGCAAACTAATATAACTAATACTAACAATTATTTCTATCAACACTAAGTATTCATAACACCTACAAATAATTATTCTTTTACTTATTAATATGATTCCGATTTTTATTGGGTTTTCTTCAGTTCTTGCAAGAAACGTTGGACAATTTCCATACAACTTTCTTTTATGTGCTTTTCTTTAATTTTTAATTTGATTAAAAAAAAGTTTTAGTTGTTAGTTTTAATTGTTAATTTAAAAATAATAAAAACAAAATGTAAATAAATATTAAAAAAAAGCATTTTAAATGGTAAACAATTTTGATAATTTAGTTTGTGCAACAACTAATTTAAAATTTAAGTCATCCTTTTAGTTGACTTTAAATATGTACAATAATGAAATCAATGAATAATTTTAATTTTGTTCTTTCCATATTGTGAATGATAATGTCTATCTACGAGTTAGCATGTCTTTAATCTAATTTCAATTCAACTTTCTACTATTGGCCATAAATTTCGATAGATGCTGATAACATGTTGTCTTAACCATCGACTGTAATATTTGACTTTGTCGATTGTCGCATCAATGCACAAGCAATTTAAGGGAACATACGCACACAAGAAAGCACACACCCATACAAATACACGTAAAAGTTGATGTCCTTATTTGTGAAATGACATCCGCATCCTCATCCTCATCCTCATCCGCATCCGTAGCTCGAATGTCGCATTTCGTTAGCCTTTGAGTGCAGTTCCAAAACTGCTGCATGCCACACACAAACACAACACAACACAACACAAACCGCAGACAAACAGTTTGACAAGCCACCGAACTAGTAAGAGACAACGAGGAGAGGGGCAGAGAGACAGAGATAGAAATAGAGATAGAGAGAGAGCCGCCTTGGTCGCGGAGATAGCTTAGCTTAACCCTTTGCTGGCCCCTGGGTCGCAACCATGCCGTGCATCTCCATTTATCGCTACTTCTACTTCTGCTTCTGTTTCTGCTTCAACTTCTACTTCGTCTTTGGGACAGCGACAAGTGGCAAAAACCTTTTGACAACTGCAACGCAGCCGGCAGCAAAATGCGATGACATTTTAATCGACAGTCGGTTGACTCGCCGCCAAGTCCAACCAAAACGAGGAGGCAAAAGGAGAAGCTGCAACTTCAACTTCCACTACATCGACTACAAGTTCAACTTCGACTGCTGTTTGTGCAACTGTTTTTGTGTCGTCTTCTTGTGCAATAACGTTCTAGCTGCGATGTTGCACTTGCAACACAATCCCTTATAGCCAGCTTCGCTCTAAACAGTTGTCTCTGAACTGCCTCCTTTTTTTCGGTTACACTGTTCTCCTCATGATGATGATGATGATGATGATGATCAACATCATAATGATCATCGTCGTCGTCATCATCGACTTGTGCAGCATCACTGCCTCGTCAAAACGTCAATCGGTGTAATCAAGCGTTAAGTGATTCTGCGGAAGCGCATCGAGGCCCCAGACTCAAACTCAAGGTTCGAGCTCCATAAGAGCCGACGAGAGCGGCGTGGGACAAGGGGACGAGGTGCGGAGGGAGGGGGGGTGGCAACTGTTGCCATTGGCTGGGGGACTGCAACTTGACTGATTTCACTGAGGCAGCTGCGGCACAAGACACACCAGCCACAATAACAACAACAACGGGCTTCACTTTTTGTTTAACCCCCTTTTTTTATGTCGCCTCTTTTTACAGACGAACAGGTAACGCCAAATGCGAATGCCAATGTAAATGTGAATGCGAATGCGAATTCGATTGCGAATATGAATGCGTATTTCGAATACAAACAAAAGGAATTAATATATCTTCTGAAAGAGATAAGAAATATTTCATATTGACCGGACTATTCAATTATGTATAATTTACACATTTCTTAAACATTTACCATAAGTGCAATTTAAATTGAAATTTTGTTATACCAAAAAATTCAGTTATAAATATTACAATGAATAGGTTGTGCTCAAATTCTTTTTATAAATAATGACGGAATTACATATTTCTATAAATATCTATTTTGGTGATACAATAAATTTGTATGGTATAAAAATATTATAATTTAAATACCTAGCACTTTTTGGGAACTGTGTTTTATAAATTTTTTATATGCAGTAGCCTAAAATTCATTTTAAAATATGTATTTAGATAAAAAGATTTAAAAATTCAACTTCTGAATATGTCGGTCTTCTTCTAGTGTTTTTATTTTTAAAATCACCAATTTGTGTCTCACAATTTAATGAATAATTTTAACTGAATACAATGAATTATGGTCACAATCAGAATAATATATGTATTATTGCATTAATTGAAGAAAACTTGAAATATTTTAATAGATAATTTCATTTAATTTTATTATCGATTCTGAAACTTTTAGAGACTTGACAGAGTTTTCAGAGAAATAGTAAAAGGATCTGGAAGAGTTCAGAATTATTTCATTTATAATAAATCGATCCGATTGTGGTTGGTATGTTTCATCATTAAATTCAATCAAATTGATCTATGCAAACTATAACACTCTTCTGAAGCGAAGTGAATTGATCAGAAATACTCAAACCATCCGAAAACAAGCTTACCCCGAGAGAACTAAAAATAATTACATTTAAATAAATATTGAAATGTATGCTTATGGCGTCATTTGAAATTATCCCTATTTGACATCATTATTTGATGTGCTTAATAACATAATGGGTAAATGTCAAAGTTTGACTACCTTTCAATCTATGTCAAAATCAAGCAGCGAATTAAGCTGAGCAATTAGAGAAAGCCAAATTCAATTAGGAATTGGCTAGAGTTGTTACATCCATTTAGCTTTTACATACCAGAAAAGGGTGGGGATGATAGAACAATATGTCACAATCAACCACATTACAGTTTAAGCAACAACAATAACAACAACAACAAAAATAGTAGCAAACAAATGCTGGTTAACTGGCCACGTTGACGGCTTGGCTACAAAAAGGGTCATCAACTATCCAAATTACTTGGATATTTTTCACTTAAACACACATTTAGTCATAGGTAGGGGATAGAGGGATGAGCACCACAAATTATCTAGGCAAACTATGAGAGACTTTTTATAGTTTCAATAAATACTAGTACATTAGCGATTCAACAACAAAACCATACTGATTCGCTAGCTATATTATTAGAGCTATTATTTTGATTAGGTAATAGAAACAACAACATCAACATTTGCTTAAGAAACAGCAACAATCATTATTGTCAATCGATACATCGATTGTTTCAACTCGTTCTTGATTGCCGGCTGCGTAGCTGAGTTGGAAAATTTCACTTGCAGGGTACGTCCTTATCCCTGTCGTCCTCCTTATGTCCTGTTCCGCCTCTCCATCTCCACATCATTCCATTGCGTTGTCAGCCTCATGCTTTCGTGCTGTGACTTTAGCTCAAAAATATGTTGCTGCTTCAAATCGAAAGGCAAAATTCACAACAATTTTGTGGCCATGCACTATGGGAAAAAAGCCCGAAACCTTTTAGATTACGCCTACAGCTCCGCATCCCCATATGTCTATGAGCAAAAAGTGTAAAATATTTATAAAAAATCCAAACATATAGCTCGAGGCTCACTATTTGACACGAAGCTTAGTTATAATATTCATGAATCATGAATCAAGTTTTTTTTTGCTACACCGACAAAGAAATAAAGTCCTTTTTTTTAACATAAATATTAAGGAATATATGTATGTTAAATTTTGCACGTTTGTTAATTAGATTACTAACAAATGCACAATTTAGTTTGTTTTTTAATTTGACCATATTTTCACCTCGCTCTCCATCTGAATCTAAAAAAAATAAAATTTTTCATCCAAAATTCACAACGGCAAAACGTGATTTTTCACGAAAAAGGGAAAAACGGGCAAAAAAAGGATTAACATCTGATTCTAGATGTTTTAGTTAATAACCCTAAGAAAAATTTTTCTTGATAAATTGTGATAATTCTAATGTAAAGCTTAACAGAACAGGGACATATTTGTTTGCTTTTCGCTAAAAACAGAAATGAAATTGCACAATAAAACACAAATACTGATAATCTCTACTAATACCGTATTTTAAATACTTTTATCAATAAACACTTTTAAATACTAGTTCCAAAAAATCTAAGAAAATTAATTCTGTTCGCTTTGAAATATGAAGATTTAGGAAATCAATAAAATTTAAAGATACTGAACAAAAAAGAATTGAATTTATGCCAAAATATAGGGCTTTTTTCCCATATTGCATTGCATATTTATGGTGCTTGGTAGGGAGGAGTATGTCAGAGAGTGATAGAGAGGGGGGAGGGGAGAAAGAGCGGGAAGGCGAGAGAAAGAGAGAAAAATAGGTGAAGGGTAGCCTTGATACCTCTTCTGTTTGTCAATATTGTCGTTGTTTTTGTTGTTTTTCCTGCTCTTCTGAGTACCTCTGTCAGACAGCAACTCATGGCTAATGTCCTTTGCTTCAGTATCGGATTCTTTTCTTTCTTTTGAAGTTTAAAGAGTCCTGGCCCTAACACGAGTATTAATACCAAGTTTGTAAGGATCGGTCCATATATATATATTCCAAGATATAAACTCTAATTTTAATCCAAAAAAACCGTCGAATTATATCTCGGTCATCGCAATTCAATAGGTCCCTCCAGACATTATTGTTTTTAGAAACAAAGAATTTAAAAATAATTTATTTTTAAAACTTGTTCATAAATTAAGTTACAAAAATTTGATATAAGAAATACGCATTCGTCACAAGATTTTTACTTCCTGTAAAAGTTTATTTGAGATTGTGTAATAATCTTAATCAAAGTTATTGTTTGCGAATATAGGTTAAATTTACGGAGAAAAGGTTCATAGAAAGGTGAACGGGCACAATGGATCATGAGAATTAAAATCTACTACTTTCTCTTATTAGATTTATCTAATCAGCTTATATTTTTCTTTTAAATATTATTCGTAGAACGAAGATGCAAAAAATATAGATCAAACATTTGATTGACATGTTGCCTCATTTCGCGACTCTTAGCTCTCAGCTATAAATATAGTATATGCAAATGTACAAATGTGTATATGAGTAGACATATAAACCTATATGCATGCACATATACATAAATAAATACATTATGTATAACTGAATATAACGAGTACATAAATAAATATATATTTCATTTATGCTCAAAGCAAATTGCTGCTGCCAAAAGCTGCCAAAAACCAATTGCAATTTTCCATGCGCTGTATGCATAAATAATATACACTCACACTTACACACACTCACATAGACGCACACAAACAATCACAAAGACTGGAAATAAAACAAAATTACGCATACGCCGTGTGTTGTCGCCCAGAAAAAGGGGAACACTCAGCAATAGTTGGAATGGGGCAAAAGGAGAAAGGCGGAAAGGGGGAATGTAAGAGGAGGAGGGGGGAGGGGGATATGATTGTTGTTGGACTCTGAGCTCTGGTGACATCGACTGGCAAAGCCATTGCCATGATACTCAGTTTTGTTTAATAATTTATGTGTATGCCTTGGCAGCAACTCACACGCACACACACACACACACACACACACACACACACACACACACACACACACACACACACACACACACACACACACACACACACACACACACACACACACACACACACACACACACACACACGCACACACACATATCGACACATACCAACACATTGGTTACATATGTTTCATTTGCGCGTCTGTTTCTGTAATTTACAGTAACACAAAACCGCAAATAAAGTTGCCAACATTACGATCCAAAGGACCTTAGGGGTAAGAGCAACGATGGGGGAGGGGGTTGGTGTTATAACAACAACAACAACAACAAGAGCAGCAACTCCATCAACTGAACAACCAAAAGACAAAACCCTAACAAGTCAACGTTTGCGGCAAAGGGTTTAAGAGAGCAGCTCAGTTCGGCCTGCATTTAGGGGGTAAAAGGGGGGTACGGTAATGGGGGGAGGGGGAAGGGAAGGGGGGGTAGCCACATTATGACAATAACATGTCGCAGTTGAAGTTGAATTTGAAGTGCTCAACGAGTTCGTGCCAAGGAAGTTACAGTTCTAGCAATTCGAGCTCGTACAATTGTTTCATCCCCCTTCCTACCAGCCAAATATACCCAACCCCCTCTGCCGTACTGTTCCAATACTTCACTTTGCCGCAGCAAGTCCTTAAAGTAATTGAAAGCACTCACAAATAAAAAATAAAAAACGAACGCTTAGTATAACTTTCTTCACTTATTGATTTTGCTGGCGGAGTTCAAGAAGCGGGAGTCAGAGTTGTTTCCTGGTTCCCCAGTTCCGGGTCCCCAGTCCCCATCACTTTTGCTTGTCCCCCTTTTCCAAATTGTCAATAGGTTAATAATACCCATAGCTGTGTGATGATATCAAGCGATGTGACCACTGTTTGTTGGGCAATCAACAATAATCGATGTTGTGCAATCAAGCATTCGATAAGTGTGCGCGTAATCAAACGATAGAAAGTAAGAAGAAGTTAAGTGGTATATATCGAATACTTATCGAATTGGCAAGAATATATTTTGCAGACGAAATTAATTCTTGACTCTTGATTTACTTTAAAGACTTACAACATGAAAAAATGTATAATTGATTTAACTCTTTTTTTCTTAATATCTTCAGTTTTAACGTAAAGTAAGATGATTTTTTTTTAGGATAATCCAATGAGTTGTAACTTTCGTAGAGTCGTATTCAACACATTAATATACAAAAAATATTTAAAATCTATCCTATCTATGCTTTTTAGACCCCATACTTAAGTATGTACTCAAGATATTACTGTTAAATTAACAATTACGGATAAAATGGCAACTATTAGCCTGGTAGATTCGAGTTCCCTGAAAAAATACTTACAGTCACCTATAGTCAAAATATTCGCTGAAAAGGTATTGAAAAATCTTACCTGAAACAATTCTTTTATGCTGGGTTTAAAAAAAATCAAAGATCACCAAACTTCGAACACTGCTCAGATTTTTTTCTGTATAGAACTAAAAGCATTATTTGGAAAGTGTTTTTTCTCGATCATAATGTATATAAATATATGTCTATCAATAGTAATCTTGAAATTGTCACTTCTTCTAACTCAACTCAAAATGTACGGTGTAATCAAATCACAACATGATTAACACAAAATAGATGCAGAAGTATAATTATCTTTTATCAAACATTTTGTTTGTCCGCCCCCAGATTCTTCGGGCAATTCGAAGCTCAAACTTATTAAAATATTGAATCCAATACAAAAATGCATATTGAAAGTATGGCGGTGAGAGTGACAGAGAGAGAGTGCGAGTGAGAGAGAGAGAGAATGGGAGTGGGAACTTAAACGACATAAACATTTTCAATAGATTTCCGCTAACAAGATAAATAGTTTGAGCCAAGTTGGCACACTTTAAGGATACAAAAGGATACAAAAGCATCTGAAAATCAGCAGACGTTTCGAATCGCCGCAGCCACAACAAAAGTGAAAGAGACAGACAGAGAGGGAGAGAGAGAGAGAGAGAAAGAGAGATGAATGCTTTGGGTTTAGGGGAATATGTGACTTCGATTTGCTCCTTGCTCGTTATTGATATGAAATTGGAAAGTGTCTTACGAGTAAGTGGCTTGGCGAACAACGCTTTTGTAATTTCACTTTTTCCTACAAATTCGGACAATGGAAATGTTAAACTTAAAGGAATACTAGTTACATATACGAATATGTCATAAATAAGAATTTATTTGTGTGGGGAGGAACTATAGGTGCTCATATTAAATATCCATCTTAAATACCCTTAGACTGTTTCCTATTGATTTTGCTGTCTCCGTTCGATTTGCTCGTCTTCTTTGTCTCCCTCCCTTTTGCCCACCTGCTCCTGTGCAGCCCAAAACATTTTCATTTCCTATTGCAATGATTTTTCCTTTTGGCCGGCTATTTATTCTGCTTTGCCAGTGACGTAGTCGTCGACATCATTGGCCATGCCACTAAAAAATAGATAGAAAAATGTTCGAATTCCCCATCATCATGAAGAAATTTGTAATAAAAATTTAGCAGCAAATGAGAAAAGTACACACACTGACGCATTCCTCTCTATCTCTCTCTCTCTCTCTCTCTCTTTCTCTCCCTTTCTCTCAATCTGTCCCTCTCTGTCTATCTTTTATATATGGAGCAGACAACGTGTCAGTTACCATTACACGTGCAAAAACTGTGCCAATGGCTTTTGTCTATCTTTGGCGTTTTTCTCGTTTTCCGCTGCCCCCGTTTCCGTCTAACTAACTCCCCCCTCCAACTTGGTAGGTTCTTCTTCTTTTCTTCGGAATGGGGTATATTTAATACCAGATACATATATACTTTTCATTGCCCTAGGCCAGCGAGCGAGAGAGCCTTCAAGTCGCTCAGGAAGTTGGCATGGCTCAGTATAGGATTTTCCAGCTGAATAGCTTCAAGTACATCCCTCATAAGCCCCAGCAACGCCCGGAGGCATCTCAAAGGAAACTGAAAAGGAGCTCAAAAGAAACTCAAAGGAACCTCAACTGCAGCTGCAATAAAATTGTGTAAAAATAGAAATACATATTTCTAAAATGTATAGGATATTATTAAATGTCGGCATTATTATTCTTATTATTATTAAATCTTACGAAATTAGTTTTTTAATAAAAATAATTTAATAATTAATAGGGGGGATCAAAGCTACGAGCAATGAGCTAAAAATATCCAACCTGACAAAATTGCCTGAAGACTGAGAAAATTTAAGAAATACTATGTTTCCTGGAAACAGGATAACTTTTATTTTCAATTTTTATTTAAAAAGCATTGAAAACGATTCTATTCACTTTTTTATTATAAAAATGTAAGCCATTTGTAACATATTACATGACAAAATTATGGTATCCTCTTTAAGGACGTAAAAAGATAAAAACCCTGCTCAGAGTTTAGACTGCGAGCCGTGTCGAGCATTAAATACAAAATATTGCAGTACATAGTTGAATGGCAGAGAAATGGCGAAGGTAGATAACCGAAATTGAACCCCAGGTGAAAGCATTTTAAGCGGGCAATCATCAGCCATAAATGAAAATAGAGCTTAAATTACAGAAAAACATTGCATGGAAATTTCTATTTATTTAATTTCCAATGTGGCCAGAATTGTTGCAGCTGCGCCAAATTACACAAGCGCCAATATGGAAACGACAATACATGGAATGGGAGGGAAAAACTATGAGTAGAAAAGGAAATGGTGGGGAGGGGGGGTAGTGTGTATGAAAATTCGCCTAATGCTATTAAATTAGCGCTTGGTCAAAATCAATGGCCGCTAACAGGAAATGGAATACGACGTCAAAGGCGAAAGTTTTGCGAGGTTTTTTCCTTTGCTCTGCTGGTGAACATAAAGCATGTGGATAAAATATAGGAAATGGAACTGGTCATGAGTCAGGCATATCCACATCCCCCACCCCAATAGACTCCTACCCACAACACACACATGGCAGGCAAAAAATAAACACGTAGCCAAAAATGAAACAGCCATAAATAGTTCACAAATACTATAAAAGAAATACAAGCATATGAACCCTTTTTAGCCATAGAGTCAAGTTGGTATTTTGTTGCTCGAAATGTTTTATAGACGAAGTCAGAGTGTCCCTTCTGTTTAGCATTGTTAGTTCAACGTCTTTGCTTAAACTGGTCAAGAGAGCTCCGCTGAACTCGGGACATTAGCGGCCAGACGTCAAGGCAAACACGGAAATAGTTAGGGCCACAGTCAGCGATAGAAGCTTAGCCATGTTGGCAATTATGAGATGGATAGAGAGCACAAAAAAAGTAATAGTAAAGCAGACAGAGAGACCGACTTGTTGTATTCTAATGATAAGACAAAGCGTCAGCCAGACAGCAACAATAACAAATGCGACAATAACAATAGCAAGAACACTGACAGCTTTGAGTATATAAGATGAGCATGGGGAAGTGTCCTGGCTTGAGTATAAAAATAAATAAAAGCGGAAGTGACATAAAAAAAACATGTGGCAGCATTTTCCACCACACAAAGAGGCATTCTCTTTCCTCTTTGCCCACTCCTTCTCCGTTCCCTTTTCTCACATTCCAGCTGGTATCCGACTACCCTTTACACTCGCACTCGCACTCGAGCTCGTACTCGTACTCGTATCTTGGCCACGCACGCAAAATGTATTGCCTGCTTTTTGGGCTCAGCCTTTCAGCTGTCCAAGGCATGCAAAGCTCTTCTAATATGTATAGAGAACCAAATCCCCTCCCTCTCCCATTCTCACATTCTCGCATTCTCTCTCCCGTTTCGCCCTGTCGTAATGCCACTCCATGCAGCTTTCTAATATGCTGCTGAAAGCGCCAGCGAGACAAATATTAATAAAATATACAACTATTAGTCATTGGCGAGCGGTATGTGTGTGTGTGTGTGTGTCCTGCCTATGTGTGTCTGTGTGTGTAAAAGGACTTGTATTTTTAATATGAGAGACAAAATAAATATTCATAAAATGGCGGCCAGGCAAAGCCAGAACCAAAGACAGCAGCGAATTTATGTGTTCCACAAAACGATTTCGCTTAAATTTTCAGCGGAAATCGCTTTTGAGTTTTTTAATTACTAAAAACCATTTCTTGTGGGCTCTATAAGAATTTTATCAGTAAAATCAATTGCTTCAAGCTTTCTTTAATTATTTAATGTTAAAAAGACATATTTTCAAAAATCAAGAATTTTAAGCTTTAATTATAGAAGGATTTTCGTTATTTGTGTGCTTCTTGGCGATTTGCAGTCGAAATCGTTTTCCCGCTTATTTGTGTCCTTCGTCGGCTCTCGATGTATTGCCTGCTGCTTATCCTCCTTTGAGTCGCTTCTCCCCTCTCAGTACTCCATCCTGGTGCCATGTTGCCCCGCCTCAACTAACAATAAGACTGACGAATGTTGCGCCATAAAAATAAATACCTGCTGACATTTTTCATTGTAAATATTTTGTATCTGCTGACGCGCGGCCAAGTGACTTAGATGTGGATGTGGATGTGGGCGTTCATTCCTGGAGGGGGTGTTAGGGGGTGCGGTGTGGGCGTCCTGTGGTAGACCTCCCTGACTCGGTGGGTGTGTCATCTGTGGTGTGTTTGTGCGTAAAAAAGGTTTTCACTCTTTGCTTCGTCAGCGCACGCACAACATAAGAAATACACTTTGAATTGTGGGGTGTCGCTAGGAATAGGAACTGGGGTGGGGATACACAGAGAGAAAAAGCCGGATCTAAAATTAAGCTCAAATAAACTCGATTTAAGTTCACTGAAAATTAGCATAAAAATTCTTTACCCAAGCACTAACAATCTTGAAATAACTACACCGAATTTTGAATCAAGTAAAACTTTATCATTACTGCGTACGTATCACCAAAAATTTGTAATATAAGTTCGGGACTCAGGTTCGACTCACAGACAAGTTCAATAAATCTCAACTCGACTTTTTTAATACTTATTTGTTTTTTTTTACGTTCGGCGGCTTAAAATTCTTAAATGGTTCTGGCTTGTTTGCAATGAGAAGCAGTTTGACGGATACTTAAAAATTAAGACTGTGTTTAACAGCATAATTTTACACTAATTGAAAGTTTTTTAAATTTTACGTTCGCCTGCTTAAAATTCCCAAATGGTTCTGGCTTGTCTGCAATGAGGTGCAGTTTGACGGGCACTTTAAAATTAAGACTGTGTTTAACAGGATAATTTTACACTAACTTGGCATATAATATTTATTTAAAGATTATTTTTTACATAGTGCAGATCAAGTTGCTTAAATCAAAAACCATGTTCATATGTTTTTCTACTGAGTTTCAGAGTAAAATTAATTTGAATTGTACTTAAATTAAATCTAAAGTATTTTTGTATTTAGTTTTGAAATGCTTAAATTTTCTACTTAAAATATCGTTCTTAAATTAAATCTAAGTTCTCGACTTTAGTAATTTCATCAAGTTCGAAATGTGTAATTTTAAATGCGAAAAACTAGATATTTCCCTCTGTGTAGGATCTAGTACATGGCAGCACAGGGCAGAGTCAGGTCAGGTCAGTTCTGGGTGGGGTTAGAGACAAATGGACGTCGCAATAAACGCGCGTTTGTGTGTTCCTATTCCTGTTCCTGTTCCAGGGGTGTGTACGCTGCTGATCAACAGCATTACGAACGAGTATCATGTCCGTCGGTCTTTCTATCATCATTATCATCATTCACATCATTATCATCTACATCTATTCTTGTCCTTGTCTTTGTTGCCTGTCATTATGGCCAACACCAAGCAGCAAAGCACCATGATATGTAGGCGCTGCCCGCTCGGTCTTAACTTCAGTTAGGGTTAGTCATTTGTCAAAGCCCAGCTGAAGCTACTTGTATTCCCAGTTCGGAGGTCACACGACGCACGAGTATACTTGAACAAATATTTACTACAAATACTACATCACTTATCTTTAGGCGAAAAACTTAATTAAATACTTGAAAGCTGGACATATATTATAAAAATGTATTTGATTAGACTTTGATCTGATTCTGCTGCCTTCAGTTGTTTTCATCAAACAACTTTTTGTATATTTTACCATTTATCTAGTAATAAATTTAGGTATAAATATAATTGTATTCAAGTTACGAATAACAATTTGTTTTATTCTTTCACTTTAAAAATTTAACTTTTTAACTTATCTATATTACTATCATAATAAATGTCAAGATTTTCTTTTCAAATTTGTATCTTGACTAACTCTGCCTCAAGAACTCTTTAAGCTTCAATTAAGGACAATAAATAATTGAATATTACCATGAATAGTTCAAAATATATATCAGTTCGACAACCAGATACCCTCTTTGCAAATCTAAAATACATTTACATAAAATGTATCGACTTTAAAGTGGACTTTTCGAGCACGAAATTATGAACATATTTATTAATTTTAATGTAAAAAAGTAAAGTATTTTTATTAATTAATAGCTTTTCTTCTTATTGACGTTTCAGTAATTTTGTTAATATTGTCCTTTGCAGAATGTGTAGCTGAAATACCAAAAGTCAAGTTTGCATAGTTTAAAATAGCTTCCAAATTGTTTATTTGTTTAATTCTTGTTGATGGACTCATTTGCATAATTACTATAGGGTATACGAGTATGGTAGTTATGACATCAAGTGGCGCCCACATCGTTCGTCGCATAAATTAATGTGTCTTTAAATATTTTTAAACTACGAGCGTTGCATAAAAAAATAAATAAATAATTATTTATATAACATATTTATTACTATGCAGCATGCAATTAAAACGCGGCAACAACAACGAAATTCAAATTCAAATTTCGTATAAAAGTTCAATTGATTTATGTGACGATGGCTATAAAGCCATAATAACCGTTAGGCGAAACAATTGCTGCTGTTGCTGTGTGTGTGTGTGTGTGTGTGTTGTTTTTTTTTTCTATTAAATATAATGACTTTTAAATGAGACGCGTGCCGCGTTTGGTTTGTGTATCAGAGAGCATAGAGCAGAGGGAGCGGCAACTGTGGCAACTGCAACGTCGAGGAGCGTTGGCTAATGAAGCCATCAAAGCGTTGCCAAAAAATATTTTGGTAAATTATTATTATTAATGGCAGCAATAATTAAAACTCGTCAACGCACAAATATGTATACACACACAGGCATATAAATATATCTTTATATATATATGTGTGGGCATGCGGGCGGTTCCCAGTCTGAGTTTTTGGTGGCGTTGTGTTGAATTATTAAAACTATTTAAAACGCTCACGCGCTTTTCAATTAAAACAATTAATCTACAAACTATTGGAGATTACAGTTAAATTTATAGCGAGCATTTCATACTCTATTTATCAAATCTCAAGGCAAAATTAAACAGCATTTTTTAATGTCTATGAATTGTCAACAATTTTAAAGCAACCGAATGCAAATACTTATTAATATTTAAATATTAATCTTCATTTAAGCATACTCAAATAATATAAATAACTAATTGTTCTGACTGACTGACTTACTATATATATATAAGTACGATGCACTATATAATATAAACATTTCAGTATACAGTTGAACTTCCCTAACTCGAACTTCTATAACTCGAATTTCTCTGTAACTCGAACTAAATGAGTGGCAGTAAAATTAATAATCTTAGGAAAAAGAACTCTATAACTCGAATATCTCCCTAACTCGAACCTTTTCTTTGGATAATGGTGATTCAAGTTAGGGAAGTTCGACTGTATATGAAAATGAAACCACGGTACTCTTCACTCAGGGTATCAAATGAAAAAGTGCTGCTAAAAATTCAAAACAAAATTATTTGTTTGTTAAATTATGCGTTTAAAATCAAAAATTAATCAAATTTAGCAAAAAATGCGAAAAATAAAAAAAATTGAATAAATAATTAATGATAATAGCTATTGTTTCAAGTAGATGAAAAAATACCCTGTAAAGCAATTGAATTTCAAATTTGATGTGATTTTAATGAGAAATCCTTCTGTTTAAGATTTTTCGAAATTATTAATTATCTCACTATATAAATATTTATTGTGTTTGACTGATGGCAGAGCAATTGATGGACTGCATAATTGACAATTAGCACTGACAATTGTTAAATTGTATTTTAAAGATGTTAGGAAATGCATCTGAACATGTTTTACCTGCGAGCAGGACTCGCAACACACTCAAATGAACTGCTAATAAATATTAAGCTAAGCCATTGGAACTGAGTGCTTCTCATGCTGGCCAAATGGCCTTTGGCTTAATTACAAACTGGGCCTCATTAGGCCCTCTACGTCTTTTAGGTCTTCTAGGCTTTGGGTCTGCCACCGTGTTGACGAGATGCTTTGCAATTTGCATGTAACCGTTTTTTTTTAGGACTCGGCACGTTGAGGCCCGTGAGGAGCCATTATCAATTTCATTGGCAGGCGAAAAGGTGAAAAAAAAACGAAGAGGGAGAATATGAAGAAGATGAGGGAAATGAAGAAAAACGCGCACAACAGAATATGCGAGTACGAGTATAACGATTTAATTAAAAAGTTACATTAAATGTAAGTTCTTCTTTTTTGTTTTGTGTGTTTGTTTTAAATAAAAAGTACTGAAAAACAAAGTCGCAATCACTTTGTGCAGCCTCCCCTTTTTGCCTCCCAAGAGGTACTCGCAATGAAATGGTTGTATACTCGTCCTCGTGCTTGTGTGTTTGTTCAGAGTCTAAACTGAACTCAACTGAACTGAACTGAACTGAGCAGAGCTGAGCAGAGCAGAGCAGAGCTATATCCATATCCCTGCTCATTAAGTCATCGTTGAGTCGAGTTATTCAATGGCTCTGCCAGCCGACGACCTTTTGATGGGTAGCTAAGGGGCGCATCGAGGTCGCATCGCATTTTATTTTCATAATTTAATGTGCGCGCCTTTTGTTTTTGGCGGTGCCCAAAACACTCGACGTCAACAACAGCAACAACAACATATACCAGAAGCAGGCGGCAAAATGCGCGGAAAATCTGTGCTGCCAAAAAAACAAAAAAACAACAACAAAAATAAAAGAAAAACGGAAAGAAAGAAAAAAAAAAAGATGCAAACAAAACAAAGCATAAATGGGGAATTGGGGAAAATGTGCGAAATGTGGCGTATGCGTGGCAGCCACAAAAACGCCTCCGCCTCCCGCTGGAGGCGCCACCTTGGCCACAGTGCTTGCAGCTGCCACAAGGCGTCAACCCGACCAGTTCTCTGGCTAAAAGCCCAACAGCCCAGTCCCAATCCCAATCCCAATCCCACCCACATATTGTCCCGGTCCCGATGAACTTTCACTTGTGTCCAGAGCCTCAAGCAAAGCAGCAACAACAACAACAACAACAACATCAGAAGCAGCAACAACAGCAACATAAATGAGGAAAAAAAATTAAGCAACGGCTGCAAAATGAGCGCCAAAACGTTTAGCGAGTTGTTTACGAGGCTGCCATTTTGTTTTGGTTGCTTCCTTGTTGTTGTTGCTGTTTTATTTTTCGACATTTTTCCCCGTTTTTTCCTTGTTGTTTTTTTGTTTCATGTGCAAGTGCGCCAGCGATCCGACATCTGTTGAGTGCCATATGAAAAGCAAAAGCAAAAGCAAAACTGAAGCTTTCAGCATCAGCATCAGCGAGCGACCGACCGACCGACAGACAACCCAATTTCCAATTGAACTTTAGCCCCTCTCTCTCACTTCAGTCAAGTAATAAAGCAGGAACGGGCCAAAATAAGGCTTATAAATTAACTGAAATAAGTGAACGAGTAATGCTGCCAAAGATACTCGTACTGAAGTCTAGAGAGACAGATGCACACAGATACAGATGAGGCAGAGTTCAGTTATAAGTTTAAGATACAAAACAATTTACGAATCTTATTTATCTATTTATTTATTTATTAAATGTCAGGGATATCTAGTCAGAAAAGGGAAATGAGGGTATTTAAAGGATGGGAAATATCAATGATTTCATTGTCTAAGCAGTATTTAGGGACTTTAATTTAATAACAAATATTCCAAATTTCTGCATAATGCAAATGAATTTAAAAGAAAACAAAAAACATTTTCCTTTTTTAAATACTTCAAATATTTGCTAGGAGAATCTACGAATCTAATTTTATGACGAATCGCTAACTCTCAGTTTTGATCTACTTTTAAGATCGTTACTCAGTTTGAATTCATATTACTACTAACATAATACCGCTGTCATACCGATACAATATAAAAAATATTGAATATCTGCTAGGGTAGAACTTGCGGATTCTGTGTGAAATCCCCACGCAACAAAATGTTAAATGTCGAAAAAAGTTTAAAGCTTTAAATGATTGCCTTAATTATTTTTAGAGTCGGCACAAGTTCTTAAATATTAATCGCAAAACCCACTAACATACAATAATTTATAGACACAAAACACAAGAAACAAAATAACTATAAAAATATTAGATAAATGACATTGAGACTTAGACTTGTAAAATTTCAATATACAAAATGATAAATACTACCATATAAAGATTCAAAGATATGGGCTAAACACATCTTCACTCTCATGAGTTGCTTAAATATTTCCGTTCTAGGCAAGAATTCGCGTGTGGATGGCTTTAAGTGTCCTGTTAAATCGATTACCATGCCAAGAGATGCTTATGCTAATTGCTCGATAAGCTGCAGGCGGCCTCAGCATACATTTACGGGGCTTACGAGGCGTATACGTTATTGCAAGATAAGCGAGCCCCCGGCTCCTCAGTCCACGGAACATAACGCACTCTCGTATCGGCCCCGAAAATTGGAAAATCCTATTTTGTGTATGAGGTTTTTCTGGCAATTGTTGCTGTTCAGCTTTTGGCGTTTATTAGATTCCTTGGTGACTGGTGACTAACAAAGGAATTTAAAATTCTAATAAATCTGCCAGCTTCAATAAGTGCCGGGCAGTTGGAGTCGGCTTTATCGGGGACTGGGATGGGGACGGGCCACATTAAAAAGCCGGCTAGCAATTGTGGTAAGAGCACTCTACAACAGTTGCAGCAACATCAGAGCATCAGAGCATCAAAATTGACTGGAAAGCTGGAGCGCAGTTTGTGTCTGGTTATTGGATTAAGGTCCAAAGTAGTCTGGTGGTTGTTTCTCTCTTTCTTTCTTTCTGTCTCTTTTCATACAGTCATAAAAACTTCCCTGCTCGGAGTTGCCCATGCCTGCTGACAATACACAAATTTGATTGGCGCCACCCTAATGTGATTTCTCTGGACTGGAAGTTTGACAACAAACATTTTGGTTGGCAATTTATATGCTTTATAATTTTTATTGGTTTTACTTGGCTAAATCGATTTTAGCCCTGGCGCAGTAGGTAAGTTGACTCGACCCATTCTATTCCCATTCCGAATCCCATTCGCACAATCCCTCCGTTCTTTTATCCTGTCCTTTACCATTCTCCCCTCGGTCTTTCTCTCTCATGTCCCTTACAATTTCACTCTTTCGCTGTCTGCATTTTCGCATTTCAACTGGTCGCGGCACGACAACGACAACGAGGCCATTTGTTAGCCATTTTCAGAGCTGAGGGCCGTAAAATAGAATTTATTATTTGAATTATAACACGGCTGCGTTGCCCGCAGCCTTTCCTGTTACCATTTCCATTTCCCAAAAAATGGCTTAGAAAACTCTCTCATTCTCTCTCTCTCTCTAGCATTTTTGGCGGTCAGGGTCTGGCTTTTGTCCTTTTCGACAAGTTTCTCTCTCAGCGACAGTTTTTTAATTAAAGCGTCGCCCATCTAGAGCCCAAAATGAACTGCAACCTGCTTGGAAATCAGATACGTTTTTCATCATCCGCTTCTCCGCCTAGCAAAATGTGACAAAAGTAATAATATTCTTTATTAAAGTTATGAAACATTTCATAGTTCAAACAGCGATAAAAGTATGTATGGTTTAAGTTGTTCGAACATAATCCACTGTAATGAACGTCAAAATGCATTTAATGTGGGTATTCGAGAGTACTATTAAGTGACAAAAAAACATATATATGTACGTATCAGAAAACAATACGAATATCTCGATAAAAAACATTAAAAAACCTTCACATGCAAGAGTGAGAAATATTGAGGGATATGAAAACATATTTATGACCATAACTTTTTTATCTTACGAAATTAAAATTTAAATATAATTTGAAATAATAATATGATCTAATGATTATAAAGTAGTACTTATCGAAAAAATTAAATTTTGAATTGGTTGTGAAACAAAAGTCCATCTTTTTTAAAAAAAAAAAAAGTACTTGGCAATTCTCAATAGGATAGATTGTTGTAGTAATGACTGATTAAATTAAATGTCCCAGTAGACACTTGGAAGGAAGGAAATTCTGTGACAACCCTGATACATACATATATGGAGTTCTGTTAATGAATATCGTTTTGTATCCCATTTATCACTCGTGGCATATTTATGCCAGGATACATTTCCAACTACTGCTGAACTGCTGTAACAGCGCACTGTTAACTTAACAGCGTGAGTTCAAACATGTTCGCAGCGAGTTCGCTGCCAACGGCAGAGAATTGTGTGTGGTGGTGGTGTGGACGGACATGGGGACAGGAGACATATGTATGTATGTATGTACGTGCATAAGTATTTACCAAATTGTACTTTAAAATTGGAAAATTAATATTTGGCCAAAGGCTTTTTGGCAATTTCGTTCGGCCTTTTGTTGCCAAGGCAAACAAAACAAACAATTAATTTTCAGCAAACGCCAAAGAATTAAGCAATAATTTGCATTGTCACAACACGGCAACCAAATATTCAGAAAGCAACAACAAAATAACATACTACCAAAAATTAAATTTGAATTACATGAAAGTTAAACAATATGTTGTTTAATGGAAAAATGGCATTTCACATGGCGTTGAACGAAATTAAATTTGTAACTAAGCAAATGCTGCATATTTGATAGGGTACCTTTAACTACCCCCACCCCCTCAGGCGACTGTCTATAGATGCGATTGTGCATGTGTGTATGCTAATTAAATATACACACACACACACACACACACATATAGGAGGTGTGCATATGCAGTTACCAGTCAGCCAACCAGCCGGCAAATGTAAACAGAAAGCATCAGCCATAGTTGCCTCTCTTTCTCTCAAACTTTTTATCTTGCCCTCTGTCTGTCTGTCTCTCTCTCTCTCTCGCTTGCGAGTAATGTTGAACGAAACCTGGCCATAGCCCAAAGTAAATTTCTTGCTAATTAAAATCCAAATATTAATTTTAAAATGCAACACAGCATCGTCAACGTCGATGAGGCAGCAACAGCAGCAGCAACAGCAGCAGGTGAGTCACCAGGTGAGTGGCAAGCGGTGGGCAGGGGCAGGTGGGAGGGGGCACAACTGGCCCATTGATGGCCACAAAATTTCACTTGGCCCACAGGCAACAAAACGCAAACAGAAGCTCTGCTTGACTCTAAGTACACTTTTACTTCAATCTCGACTCGATGCAGCAGAAGCATGCGGAGGAGGAGGAGGAGGAGGAAGGGCGGGGGAAGGCACTGCGACGGACGGAGGGACTGAAGGTAGCTGAAGTGCCACCACTTGACGCCTCCGGGGGGAATCTAAGCATATACACAACAACTACAAAAGATGTTCAAACATTTGGGCATTCAACTTGGAGTTGCACGAGTATGTTGAATGTTGGCAACGGGATGTGGCCAGAACCAAAATGGGTAAAAAGGGAATGTTGCAATAAATGGAAATATCGATTAACAATGTGATCCAGTACAATGAAATTTTATGTGAAACAAATGCAGAGAGAAATACAGGAGAAGAATAAAGTCAACAGGAAATTCAAGTTTCAATTTAATTCATCAATCTACTCTGATATAAAGTAATATATTTTTAGAACCATTATTTACTTGAATCAATTTTAAAATTATTTTATATTTGTCTTATTCTTTTTTGCTATCAGACTAAATAAACAATTACAATAATTTGGCCCAACTCTACATATGTACATACATAGTTATGTACACAATTTGCTCGGCTGCATTTAAACGATGCGAGAATTACAAATACAACAAATCAATGGACAAGTGTCAAACAAGAACAACAACATAAATAACAACAGCAACAACAAGAGTACCGCAAGACTCAATTCAAGCATGTCTGTTCGAAGTTCGAACCATCGAACCACAGACAAGCCCACAATCGAACGCAAACATGTGCGATCGATCATATGATCAAACATCAAGCAAGGCGCTCTCTCTTCATCACGCGCTCTCTTGCTCTTGCGCTCCCTCTAGCGGAGAGTGCGATCAACTTGGTGACTTTTTGACAAAACAACAAATGCATTATATTTGTATGTATATGTATGTTTGTGTGTGTGTGTGCAGTGGGAGAGTCTTTTTGGTGTGTGAGAGAATTTTATGTTTATGCTAAAAGATTTACAATTTGTGCGTGCCGAAAATGTTAATGAATTTGGTTATGGTTTTATACCTATACCTATGTATGTATGTATGTATGTATGTATGCATGTCTGTTGGTCTTGTGGTTCTTTGGACATTGTTATGGCCATCATTTGATTTGCTGTAAATTACGACTATATTTAAACAGTAGATATGAATACAAACATAAATATACGTCACACACACGTCTATTGGTTTTTCTTATTTGGCAAGTGGGGCAGAGGGGAGTTCGTGGCGTTTATGGAAATTATGAACGCTGCCAAAGCGACGCCAATTGCTTGACCCAAATTAAAACATTGCGCGCGCTCATTGTTGTTGTTAATTGTAGAACAAACAAATGCTAACAACAGCAACAATAACAAGCAACAACAACAAGCAAACAATAACAAGAAACAACAACAACAACAAGAACTTGTAACGAAACAACAAAAAACTACATTTGCCATGGGAACCGAGAACCTAATGGGACTGCCAACGAAATCCGATTCACAAACTAAATCAGTTTGCAGTCTCTTTGCCAGCAAATCAATGGCAATATTTCAAAATGTCAGGTAGACCCGGGCACAGGTGTGAGCCACAAAACTTGAACAACGAGCGTGGCGAGCGAGCGAACAACAACAGCATCCACATCTACAACAACAACAACAACAACAACACTAACAACATCAAGAGCAACAGCAGCAGCTGCTCCATAAAGCCCATTATACCCAATCATCATCAGGCAGCAGAGGCAACAGCAGTGTCCCGGTCTCAAAATCAAAATCGGGATCTCTGGACTCCAAACACTGCAGCTACACTGCAAACACTTCCTATGCCAAATTGATTATAATAATAATAATAATAACATATAACAAATGCAACAAATACTAAATATTCAATTTTGTTTTAATATATAAAATATTCTCTTATGAGATTACAAACCTCATTAATTATTTTTATGTAAAATCGGTATAAAAAACAAAAGAAAATGTGAGAAATCAATTGATTTTTCAATCTATTGTGAAATATAAATTTCTGAAAACATAAAATACCTTCTTTTGTTATAACAAATCCGTATCACTTCAACCAAACGGCTCTTTGGTTAAATTTAAAAAAAAAAAACAGTATCCACATTAAGAATTCTTAAAAATTCCTGTGTAAATTGAAAGTTACAGAGACTTTAAAATATATCAAAAATTTCGGTTTGAGTTGGACTACGCGAACCGGATCATAAAACCGAACCGAAAAGTGATTACACAGGCTTTAAGCTTTTCTAAAATCGCACAAATATAACGGACATCGATCAATAATCATAATATAATTGCTCAGATTTTAATAATAAAATGATTGTAATAATAATTTTAACATGTTAAATTTAACTAAATCGTAATCCTGCTCTATTAACATGATTTTAATGATTTGCAGCATTGGCTTAAACTGCAGAACTTGCTCATCAACAAATAAATTTTAATAATATTTGATAATTAACAATTAATGTTCATTTTTTTACAGTGTAGTGTTGGGGAGCTTGTATATTATGCAAAGAAATCACTTTTCATATATAAGTATATGAAAGCAACAGGAACGGCCAACGAGTTGAGTATCGAGTACGAGTAATAGTACGAGGGGAGATCGGTGCACAACTGGTTTGGCTGTTAAAACGATGAGTACGTGTATTTGTAACAATGTACTTCGGGTACTCGTACAACTGGACCGATGATAGGGGCACATTTTTGCTGCAAGCCATACAAATACAAAGACAAATACAGAGAAGTTGCTGTGGTGCTTCAATTTGCTGCTGCCGCAAAAGTTGCCAGCGACAACATCAACATGCAACAGCAACAACATAAAAAAATGAGGCAGAGTCAGTTGTGGTTGCGTTGTGTGTGATTTGTATCGTTTACAGGTTGCAGAACTCAAAACCAAAACCAAAACCAAAAGCGAAAACCGAACCCAAGTCAATTGATGGAGCTTGGAACTTGCAATTGCAAGGGCTGCTCACCTGCGCCGCAAAAAGGTGTCTCTAAACCTGGCCAGAATTATGTTGGACTGGTCCGCAGGCAGCGACAGAGATACAGACAGAGACAGAGACAGTGACGGAGAAAGAGAGAAAGAGGCAAAGACAGAGACAGAGACAAGGTATGAGGCAAAGGCAGTTGAAAAGTTCAAAGTTTAGCACTGCGCTAATAAGTATTCACACTCACACTCATATGCGCACTCACACTCACTCAGCGGACAGTAGCCAATATCCAGCACACTTACTGTCTCTCTAGCTGCCTTCCTCGCCCTCGCCCTCGCCCTCTCCCTCTCACTCCCACTGCGTGACCGTCTCTTTCTGCCTTGGAGTTGCGCACGCCGTTCGCATGACGTGCGCGTGCGCAAAGTTCGCTTGGCTTCAACTTCATTTTTTTCTTTTCATTTTTTCGCCTTTTTTCTTTTTCTCCTCTGTATTTTTTTGGTGCGCGAAAAACGGCAGCCAGCTGCCCACACTTGCTGCTGTTGTTGTTGTTGTTGCTGCTGTTGTTGTTGCTGATAGTGCTGTTGCAATAAAGACATCGCAGCAGCAGCTCCTTTATTCACGTCTACCCGTGAATCGAGCCCACCTGACTCCGACACCAAGCAACCATCTCAGGGACTCCAACGTGGATTGAACCCAACTCAACTCAAAGTGGCAACACATGCGCTTTGTTGTTGCCTCTTGTTGTCGTGCTTATAAAATGTATATATGTGGCATATTGTATCTTATAGTTAGACACGAGTAGGAAACCCCAACAGATACTGCATTTATATGTTGTGTTGGCTTAGTTGGATACGCAGTTATTTTATGACTGATTAAAGTCCGTTTTTTTTGTGTCTATTTATTCCCTCATCAATCAATGCAACTACCATATAATTTTTAACCAATAATTTTTTTAATTGGGTACAAATAAAGTCGAACTTACCTAACTCGAATCACCACTGTCCAAGAAAAAAATTCGAGTTATGGAAACTTCGACTTATGGAAGTCTTTTTTGTTTAGTTTAGTAGGCGCTATTGCCACTCAATTTAGTTCGAGTTAGAGAGAATTCGAGTTATAGACATTTGAGTTATGGAAGTGCAACTGTACAATATTTCAATTAAGAGAATTTTGGCATAAAATTTTTATTATATCTGTTACAAATATTGACAAATTTTAGCACTTTAGTTACACACTCATTAAAGATATAAACCAATTTTAATAATTTGATTAATTTTTTTTTTTTTTTAATTTATTATTTCATCTATCCAGCCTCTTACAAAACAACGATCCAAACAAATTTATTCATATGTATTTTCTACAAACTCAACAAACTCGGGAACTAAAAGAACAAGAGCCTTGAAATTTGAAATGTAGATACATTTAAATCATATGTAGAACAAGTTTATTGTTCGAAATTCCCCCGATACACAAAAACATGATTTAGTTGAATCTGCTCTTGGAAACGAAAGCAATATTTTAGGAATTTGTTGTTAATGTGGTTGTTGTTGCTGATGTTGTTGGAGTCGCCTTTCGAATTGGAATTAGTTAACATCCATTAACAATCTACCACAATCAATTAGAGCCGTCTTCTGCTTTTGTTGTTGTAGTTGTAGTTGTTTGTTGTAGATTTTTGTTGTATGTTGTAAAAAAAACCAAAAAACATTGCTCACATTATTAAGATTGCTGGGATTCCAGCGAGTGGCGATCAAGTGAGTATTTATTTATTTTTTATTTGTTTTTTAAGTAAGCATATTTTTAAAAGACTATGTTGTAAAGAAGCAACCACAACAACAACAACAACAACAACTGCAACATCTAACATGTGTAATCGTGGCGCTCAGATTGTAATGCTTGTTAAAAGTGATTGTTGTTGTTGTTGCTTGTGGTGTTGTTGTTGTTGTCATGTTTGTTGCTCAACTTTCACTTGCTCGTTTGGTCATTTGGTGGGCAGCAAAGTTTTGTTGTTGGCCAAAAGTCTCCAAAATGGCCAAAAGACAAAACACATTCGAAGCACTCGAGCCAAAGCTGTGAATACTCAAATCAGAAATCGGAATGCAAGGAGGATGCTTCGTGGGTTGGTATGTGGTCTCTCTCTGTGTGTGTATATGTGTGTGTGTATGCGTATGCGTGTGTGTGTGTGCGTATGTGGGAAAATGAGGCTGGCTTGGAGCCTATGATGAAGCTCGTGGCACAGAGCAACAGCACTCCATTAGACCAAAATGTGTTAAAACCAAATACATACAATTTGGTGCCCACAAGTCACAAGGACAATGGAGGCGACAACGCCAACGACAAGCGACAGGCGACAGACGACAGACGACAGGCGACAAATGACAATGGCCCAGGAAGCAAATAGCAACCACAACAACAACATTGACAACAACAACTAAAACAAGAACAACGCAATTTTACGAGCACTTTCATCATAAAAATTGTTGTAACAACAACGGAAACGCATTTGGGGCACTCACTCTTCCTCCTTGTGCCCCTACTGCTTCCCCTGCCCTCCCCTCCCCTCCCCACCCCTCACCGACCCCTCACCCACCCCCTTTCCTACCATGCCGCTATCGTCTTAGGCTGAGGCTGCAGCACCACCGAAAAGGCGGCGTCTCTTTTTTTATGTCAATGTCAAAGGCCAAAAGGCGCACTCATAAAAATACCAAGCGCTCAGATAATAGCTCACAAATGCGCGAGGGCCGCTTGAAAGATAATTGCCAGCATAAACTGCACATCATTGACATATCTTAATATAACGAGTTTCTCTTAATTTTAACATGCACAAATTTAAAAATTGTTTGCTTTTTTATTTTAATTATATTCCATTCATATACATTTCCGTCTTTATCCGTAAATTGGAAACCAAATATTTTGGCATTCAATCGAAGAAGATTAAGAGTTTTAAATCAAATTATTTTTTCAAAAACCATTTGTTTCTTTTAGGAAATTATTCTTGTTTTTTTTTTTATTTTTATTTTAAATACTATTATTCTTTTCCAAGACTCTCTTCATACATTTAGAGTATGAATCTGAACACGTATTTTCTCTCGAGAAGAGTATCAAGAGTTTATATTGTATTATTCTAACCAGTCCATGTAGAGTGCGGTACCATTGAAACTGCCCTCGTGGTTATATATGTATGAATGTACATATGTAAGGTATATCGTATAAGACAACAAAGTCAATCACAAAACACAAATTCGATTAAGTTGTTTAAAAACAATTTTTATTTATTACCTACGCATTTTATTTGTTGTCGCTGCTTTTGTCGCTGCGGTTTATCAACGGGCAGAATGACTGCCACGCCCTCAAATACACAATACGCCTATACGAAAAAACAAAGAGAGAGAGAGGGAGACAGAGACAGAGATAATTGTACCTTTGTGGTAGACCTGGAGTTTGGGTTTTTGGGCTCTAATGTCCAATCGATGGATCCAGACAGAAAACGGAAATGCGTCTCTCTCTTGGGCATTGAAATTCACTTTGAAATTAGTCAACCGCCTGTCAGTTGATAAAAAGCTGTGATAATTAGGATCGAAATCGAAATGGAAGGAAGGGTCGCCAGTAACTCGGGTAGCTAATTTAGGTACATATACACACACATGACAGTTGTCCATTCTCATTGCCTGCCTGGGCCTACTTAGCATATCAATTTGGCCGAGAAAATCCAAAAGAAAATGAAAAAAACAAAGGCCCGCAAATGACCAGCAAAAGAAAACCAAGTATGTCATTCAAATCGCAAACGAGGGAGGGTAGGGGAAGTGAAAGGCGAGGGGGTGGGGAAGGGGGAATCCACTGACACCTCTGGTCCGTGCTCGCATTGTGGCATGTGGCATGTGGCCTGCTATAGACGGCATAGAGAATTGAATTTGAAACACGCGTGTGTGTTTGTGTGTGTGTGGGTAACTAGCCAAAATCGGAAAGAGGAAAAAATTATAGCCTGCCATAGGACACCCCCTGCCCTCGGCCCCCTCTCGTTATTCAGCTGCCCCTGGACACATTGTCATTTCGCAATGGGAACGTGTCTCTAACATCCTAATTGATTGGCCAAACATACAAAACAATACAAAAATGTTGCAGCATTTCGAGGGAATGGCAAATGGCAAAGCGTTAGCAATTTTATGCGTTTCATTCTGTTTCTATTTCTATTTCTGTTTCTGTTTTGTATTTTTGGCTTACTACCTACAGCTGAAAGCGGGAGGGAAATGGGTAGGTGTGTGAATTGATGGTGAGAATTAATGCCAGAGGTAACGAAAATAACTTCCACAAAGCAGAGATACTTATTTACGGTTGGATAAATGAATGCTACCAACGAATACTACGAATCGAAACAGAAATTTAAATACTATCTGATTATTGAATGTGTGCCTATCGTTGTTATTTAAGTTTAAATTGTACTCTAAGTGAGCCCATGAAATATTCATAAAATCATTGCAAAAAGAATTAAATATGTTATATCAAGAATATAGTGAGAGAAAGATTTTTTTTTTAATTTGAAAGCAACTTTAGAATATGTTTATGAACGTATGTATTTAAATCGACACTTTTAAAAATAAATGAATACAAATAGCAGAAGAAACTCCCGACTAAGATTTACTTAATCGTCTATTCGAACAACACAAAATATAATGAAAGTAAATAGTGTATTGCGTTAACTAATTTTTTGCATTTAAATAATTGTATAACAAAAATTTAAATAATATATTTATCCGATACTTATAAATTTTGGACATATTTAATAAACAATCTAAGTCTTAAATTATCTTAATCAGGGATTAAAACCCTAACCGAAACCGTAACCTTTAACCGGTCAAAACCGATTGAAATTTTAAACCGTAACCGAAACCGTAACCGAAAAAAAAATTTTCATCTGACCGAAACCTTTAAACCGAAACTCTGAAAACCGAAATAACCGTTTGGTAACCGTTTCATTTATAAGGGTTCATTTCGGTTTTCCATACATGCAAAAAAAAAAAAAATTAAAGCAAGATGCAAAAAAAAAATCAGAATTTTATTGTCTTATGCATGTCCACACATGCATATAAACATACAGTGAATCAATAAAGTAAGTATGCAGTTGACAATACAAACTTTAGGCAATGAAAAAACATAACTACAATGCATTAAGATCAAATGAGTAGATATATTTCAGAAATATAAATTATTAACTTTATTTAATTATGTTATGTTTTTTCTTTTTTCATTACTAACTTTATTTAATAATTTATATTTTTGAAATATATCTACTCATTTGATCTTAATACATTGCAGTTATGCTTTCTTATTTCCTAAAGTTTGTATTGCCAATTGCATACATACTTTATTGATTCAGTGTATGTATGTACATATTATGTTTGTATGAAAGACGCGACGCGTCAAATGTTTTCAAGGCCAAATAAGCAAAATATGCTACAATAACTGTAAACTGAGCAGTTCATCACATGTACGTACATACATATATACATATGCATGCAAAAAGTAACGAAATTTCAATTGTCTCCTCCTCGTTTCGTGGTGACGATCGGCGCTTACTTTTGTGCGCTTGAGTGTGCAAGTGCGAGTGAGACAGCAAACAGTCGAAATCGTACAAGCACACGTCATATGCCGACCCACATATGCGCTGCAGAAATACCCATCATAGTTTTTTTATTGACATGCATATGTACATACATATGTAAAATATCTGCATTTACATAAGATTATTTATGTTAATCATACATATTAGCTTGATATTTACATATGTTAATACTTATGTAACGATCTAATAATTTGTTTTTATATTTTACATATGTAGGAACATACTAAGTCATAGGGTATTTCACAGTCGCCTTTCGAATAGAGCGTTCTTTCTTTATTTCACGCACATTCCGTTACTTCACATTTTCACAGGCTTGCCAATTTAGCTATTTTCCCGACAGATTTAGTGGGTTGCAACTGGCAAATAAATATAAATATAAAAATATGGTACTGTTTTTTATCATTCTGTTATTTTATTTCTACCTTCCTTCCATTCTAATTCAGAAATAAAATAAAAGTTTGCTAAAAAAAGTAGTACCATAATTTTTATTATTTTATTTAAAATTTGACTATTGAAATCTGGCTATTTTTTAACGGACTAATTTTGGCAACGCTGCTCGCCTGCTGAAAGAGTGCGCAACTTCAATCGGAGTTAGTTTTTCAACGAAGAAGACGTGCGCGCAATTAAATAGACAAATATTTTGAACAAAATGCCGCGACCGGAATCTAATCCGTTTAGAAAGTTCTTTTCGTATAATTTAGAAAAGAACACAAGCTCTTGTTTGGTCGAAAGTGACAATAAACGCTGTGAAAAAGAAATTTCAGTGAGTGAAACATACGTAGTTGCATACATATGTATGTATGTATGCACATAAATACATTTGCATACATACACAGTTATGTATACAGTTTGTCAAGAAACACTTTACACACCGAAAATAAATTTAATTTTTTGACTTAAGATATGAAAATAATAGATTTTTACTCAAGTTAATCCATTTTTTTTAATGCATAACAATTTAATGCTTATTATTAAGTTAATATATAAAAAAAAAAAAAACAAAAATATATGTAGGTAACTTAAAAAACAACAAAAACTAACATTACTCATTTTTGACACTGTCAAGAAACTCTTTACACTTTTTGTTTTCGAGTTACGTTTTGCTCTTATTCTAAGAAAAAACGGTGCTTTACTGTTAACTATGATTTTTGCGTTGCTTTATGCTGCGCTATTTTTGCATTGCTTTTAATATGGTTACGAAATTTTGCTCAGAGCGCATCTTAAAAGGAATTTACTTAAATTTTCAAAATGCCTGGGAAAAGATTAACCTTTGAGGAAATCCAATTGATTTACTATAATCACCAGTTGGGCAAATCGGTTGCGGAACTAACCACGATGTTTTCTGTAACAAAGAAAACCATATACAATGTTCTGAGTCGCGCGAAAAACGAAGGAACTCTTGAAACAAAGAGTGGAGGTGGCCGGAAAAGAAAGATTGGCAAACGGGAAGACCGCTTAATGATGCGAAAGATTGACCAAAATCCCCAAATTTCGGTCAGAGCTCTTGCCAAGGAGCTTGAGGAAGAATGTGACTTGGTCGTATCACACGAAACAGTACGCCAAGCCATTCTACGGCATAAGTACTCTTCAAGAGTTGCACGAAAGAAACCGCTGCTTTCGTCGGTCAATGTGGAGAAGCGTCTCACTTTCGCAGTGAGCATGATCAATCAGCCGATTGAATACTGGGATGACGTCATATTTTGCGACGAAACAAAAATGATGCTGTATTACAATGATGGTCCACCCAGAGTCTGGAGACAGCCGTTAACTGCGCTGGAAAAGCGAAACATCATTCCGACAGTTAAATTTGGAAAACTGTCGGTTATGATTTGGGGGTGTATCTCTAGCCGAGGAGTCGGAGATCTGGCATTTATAGAGAATACAATGAATGCACAACAGTATCTCCAAATTTTAAAAACCCATTTAAGGACCAGCGCGGAAAATTTTGGTCTTATTACTGACAATAGGCCAAAATTCAAATTTTATCAGGATAATGATCCCAAGCATAAAGAGCTAAATGTGCGAACATGGTTGCTGTATAACTGTGGAAAGGTCATTGATACACCACCCCAGAGTCCCGATCTTAACCCTATCGAAAATTTGTGGGCCCATTTGAAGAAAAAAGTGGCAAAAAGGCAACCCAAAAACCGAAATCAGCTAAAAGCTATTATTCTGGAAGAGTGGCAGAAGATCCCCCTTGAATATGACCTTCCAAAATTGATCCATTCAATGAAAAAACGGCTCCAGCATGTAATTAATGCTAAGGGAGGGCATACTAAATATTAAAATTAGCTTAAAATATTTTATAATCGCAAAAAATTTTGAATTTATGTTAATGAAAACAAAAAGTGTAAAGAGTTTCTTGACAGTGTCAAAAATGAGTAATGTTAGTTTTTGTTGTTTTTTATGTTACCTACATATATTTTTGTTTTTTTTTTTTCATATATTAACTTAATACTAAGCATTAAATTGTTATGCATTAAAAAAAATGGATTAACTTGAGTAAAAATCTATTATTTTCATATTTTAAGTCAAAAAATTAAATTTATTTTCGGTGTGTAAAGTGTTTCTTGACAAACTGTATACATACACGCATTTGATTTAAGTGACTTGTGATGTGTTTTGCATTATGACTTAAACTGCAACGTACATATCTACATATGTGAAATAAATGTGTGAATAAAACATAAAGAAAGTAATGCCTTTTTATTATTATTATTATATTTTTATTATAATTATATTTTTACAAAGAAATTTTTTTTTGGGGAACCGAAACCGTACCGGTATTTCAAAACCGAAACATATGAAAACCGGTTCACCGTTACGAAACCTTTATTCAAAGATTTTGCGTAACCTATAACCGAAAACCGAAATGCTAACATAACCGAAACCGTAACTGAAACCGTTATTCGTTTCGGTTTTAATCCCTGATCTTAATAAATTATAATCAGTTCTTTTTAACAAAAAGGGTAAATATTCAAGATGGGTGTAGATCTATTTATATATTATATATATTATAAACATCGGGTCCATACCAATAAAGTCTTTGAAAAGCTTTAATTTTATTTTGATTGGTAACATATTTTACGGACATGCGAATATCAGCCTTTGGCCAATTTCTTCATTAAATTTTTTTTTGAAAGATTAGTAATAATAGTTTAATCCAAATCAGCGTATCGTAGACAATCTGTGAGTACTGTAGTGGACCACTGCTAATGCAACCCTTGGGCCATTCCGGTTAATACCTCAACTTTGACGGTCATTTGGAGAACCCTACTTATCGGCTAACAGATTTCTTGCAGTGCAAAAGTTAAAGGAAATGGCGTCTAGCCCAAAAAAAATTAAGATAAAATGAAAAGAAATGGGATGACGATACATTTATCACGGCGCGAGTGTGCCACACACACACACACATACACACACACTCGGACACAATACAACACTCAGCTGGGTTGCCCCTGTTGCAGATCACGAACACGTCCGGCACTAAGTGAGCCATACATGGCAACAAAAGCAACAACAACAGCAAAAAGAACAAGAACAGTTAAGGGAATAAACGGGAATATCATTAGGAGTATATCATTGGAATACAGTTAAGGAATCGGAACGAAACGGAAGTCAAGGCTGTGGCCCTTATCCTGTTGCGGCTGAATGACCTAGGGCCTACCAACTGAACAACTGAACAACTGAACAACTGATTGCCATCATCGTGGCTGAAAATCCTAATGAAAATGCCCAAAAATGTATGAAAGCAGCATTTTCTGTTGAGTCATCGAAGATGAAATTCAAACGAAAGTGGCAACAACAACGGGAATGTAGTAACAGCTCAAACAACTGCTATATACGACTTTACTTATACCCTGTAAAACTATAAAAGCTCAGCAAATCAATAAATACTATAGGATTAATTCTTTATGGTAAATAAAAGCGATTCATTTTAATTATATCTTACACATTTTACCAAAGCTACAACCTTCTTAATGTTTCGATTAAATTGAAGATTCTAAATAGGTAAAACCAATATTTTTTGAGTATCTGTTATTAAAATACTGTTATTATTATTCTTATTTACCAAAATAAATTAAAAACCAAGTTTTCAGATTAAATTTATATACATATTTCTTCCTGCACGGATACCTTTTGTTTATTTATATATGTTTAGTAGTAAAGCAAATTTAATAAATTATAAATTCTCAGTAACAGATTAAGATGGGGTGACTAGCTGAATAACAATTTGAATGTCGAGTGTAGCCGATACTGATGACTATCTGCAGGGTATAACAAAAAAAGGTTCAACGGAAATTTCAACTGCGAACTTCATTCGAATGCCGGCTACTTAACGGCGAATGCGAATCATTTTAAATTGTGATTCATGCAATTCAGTCAGAATAAAAAAAATACATGTACATATACACATACATATATAAAAAGGGACAACAGTCGAATTCGGTAATCAAAACAAGAAAAGGTCACACACGGATCAGGAGCCCACTCGAGCCTAATGATGAGCACAAACAGGCCAAGAAATACATTTGGAAAGTTGGACAGTTGGACAGCTGGACAGTCTGAGGGACAATCGAAAGTCAAGTAAGAGAAATTGGGCACTTTGCTCTAATAAATGGGGGGCAGTACAATGATGAAAAAACAGAAGGGTCCATGCCAAAATCCAATGCCCCCGCATAGAGAGTCGATTATTAATGGTCAGTGAAGGCTTTTGCAATGTCAATTATAACCGTTTGTCCAGCTTGCAAAACGTTGTTATAATTAAATGCTTTGGCCATGTCACAGTCACAAAAGTCACAAAAAAATGATAATAAAATAATAAAAAAAAGGGGGAAAGACAAACGCAAAAAAAACTACTGACAGTTAGGTAAGTTGCAAGCAGCAAGCTCCAATCGCGGACCATATTTCTTATTGGCCCCAGGCGTCGAGTCTCTTACAGGTTTTTCAAGCCACTCAGTCGGGTGCTCACGGTCGCAGATTTGCCAGTGCTGTCAGTGTTGCCACCGTTGTTGCAGCTGCAAAACGCAGTCAGTTCACTTCAATCATTTAACGCTGACCAAGACTCAAGACCGAACGCATAGTCAGAGTCAGAGTCGGAGTCGGAGTCGCAGTCGAAGTCGATGACTGAGACTGACCTTTTGCATTAATTGCCCGCCGCACTCCAAGTCAATGGCGAAACCTCAAAACTGACCCAGGACTGATGCACGATTTCATATTCCATTTACATACTCGTATACATTATATACATATTTCACTTCGTTTCGTTCCGATTCGATTCGATTTGAGTCTGAGTTGATTTCGGAACGTGTCGTGTGGGCGTTGGGTTTTCTTGTTTTTCAACTGGACTACAGATATGTAATTTTTCATTTGGCAAACGATATTGGAAATGCCAGTGCCGTACATGCTGTTCATTAATCAGGGGCCCAAAAAAAAAAATATGTAACTCATTCTAGTTTGAAATATTTCTATTGATTGAAATCGGCAGGATTCAACATTTTATTTTGTAAGTCAATTAAAAAAATTACTTCAGTATTTTAAAATCAGTACTCAAATGATTAAAGCCTTTTGTCATGTCGATCTAAATAATTGTTCCAGTAATAAAGTGGTTGATAATATTAAATTTAATCATTATCATTATTTTTAATTATATTTAACATTACAATCGTTAACTAATTGAGTAAGTTACTAACATGGCAATATTCGATTTTAAATATTAATAAAAAGGTAATTTCTCACTGAAAAATTGTAGTTCTTGAATCGTTTTTAGACAAATACGCTTAGTTTTTAGACCAATCGGAACACTTTTAGTTTTGAGATACATAAAAAAAAAAATCAGACAAATAAAAAAATATTTTAAATGGTAAACTCAACTTTATTGAACTTTACATGAATTTAGCCAACTGACGTATTTTATTATAAGTCATTATTTCATTAATTTTAAAAACAACTCATTAAGTTTGCTTTAAATTTGAATACTCTAGTAGAATAATTATTATCGTTATGGATTGTTACTAGTAAATAGTATATTTTATTACTACTTCTATTTAGATCTCGATGTCACTCTCTCTTTTAATATGAGGGGAAATTGGACACGTACGCCACTGGTACAAAAGTGAAATATAATTTTGTTGATATGCATTTGCAGTTGAAGTTGCAGTCTCCAGTCTCAAGTCTCAATCGCCTATTGGCATAACACAGACTATAGTGTTATGGGCTATCTATCGGGCGACTGTCTCGACAGTCTGGCATTTGTTTAGGCGTTTCGATTTTTATGTTAAACTAAAGTGAAAAATTAACATAAATTACAAGAAAACTTATGGCGCATGATTGAGTCGAGTGTCGATACGAGAATCGACTGTCGAGAGTCCGAATGCAAAATGAACGCGACAACTTTAGGATGGTGGCAGCGAGGGGACAGGGGCCAACAGGGGGAACAACTGACGCCAGTGGTCGGGTGGAGGGGAATGTTGAGTGTTTGTTGTATGATAGTTGGCTCTGGGTGCCAGTTTGTTTTTGGGACGCCAACAAAGCGCTGAATAATAATGGAACAGCTAAATGGTACCAATAAGCTTCTGATTTGTGTGAAGTTTTGCTCGCATTTTCAGCGCTTATGTAAATTGATATTAATAATAATAAATAATGATGTTCAGCAGCTTCAGCTTTAGCTCTTTGTCAGCATCGCAACCTTCAGCTATTGATTTGTAAGCGATGGGAATGGGGGGTAGAGGTGGAAGATTGAGGCGTTGGCTGGCGATTTAATTTGAAATGAGCCTCAGCCTCATGGGGCAAGTTAATTTCGTTCGTCTCATTGCAACAACATTTGTATATGTTTGTATATAGTAGACAACAAGTTCTCTCTTTCTCTTTCTGCATCATCATCTGCTGGCCAAATCGACTTGAGTTTGCTTTTGCAATTTCAAGTTGCTTCATTTAATTTGCTGCCATTGCCGCTGCTGCTGCTTCTGCTGTTGCACCCAAAGTTGTTGCGTCTGATTTTCATGCCACGTCGAGTTGCTGCTGCCTCAGTGATTGTGTGTAGAATATCAATTACTTATGCTAAACACCTGCTGCATCGGAATGTCCGCCGGCCAACGAGCGCTGATTCTAAACCGGGCCTAAATAGTCACTCCGAGAGCAACACACACACACACACTCAAGCACACACACACTCATACACTAGCACGCACACCTGCACACGCACATGCACTTATGCTAGTCGAGGTTTGTGCCTTAAGTCTTTCGTTGTTTCCCTCATCTCATTTTCGTTTCAACATCGCAACTCTAAAAATGGCCTTGCTGCAGAGTTCATTAGCTTTTGATATCCTTATGTAACACATGACAAACATTTTGCAATTATTTGACAGAGACCGAAATGAAGCCAAAGAAATATTTACCTAGATTTTTGTAAAAGAAAGACAATTATAAAATTCAAGAAATTTATATGTATAAAAGAAAGAAAAATGTATATTTAAGAATTTTGTATGAAAATGAGGAAAAAGTGGCTTTTTGGCAATTTTCAAATAGTCATAAAAATACTAGTGAAGAGATTTTTTTAATTTTTTAAAATTTGTTTTGATGAAACTGTTTGCATCAAAACTTTTTTTGCTTGGGACCGAGAAAAAATTTGAAAAAGTAGACGTTTTAAAAAGTTCGATATTTTTAATAGGTACCTAATGGGTTAAGGAAAGTTTTGATTAATTCAAAAGGAATTCAAGTGACTTTTCCATTGATGCCAAACTTTACATGAAGTAACTAACTTCAAATTATGTTCAAATTAACATTAAGTGGTGTCAAAATACTTATGGCCACTGTTGTACTATTACTATTATATATATTATCACTTTCTTCAGCTTATGTTGATCTAAAATATAAATGATATTATACTTAAATTAGCTTTGCTTTTTCTAAAAATACTGAAATAATTATTAAATTGGAATATTACATTATAATTAAGAAAGAAACGAACTGAAAGTTGAATCTAAGTTGAATCAATCTAAAAGTATAGAACATTATTCATTAACTTTAAACTCACTTTCTTACTCTGTTAATTTATATGATTATTTTATAATAATAGAAAGAAATTATGGCTTTACTTAAAATTGGTTTGCTTGATTATGCGCTCTAAATTATTTGAAAATATTTATTTAAAAGAGTATTTGGAGATCGTTATGCTTTAAATGAACTAAGTACTTATTCTGGTTCGGTTTAAATTTGATTTTGCCTCGTTTTATGTTTGTTCATTCAACTGGCATCAACACGCCGTTTCGTGTAGCGCAGTTCAAGCCAAGTGTAAGTGCCGGGACCAGGTTAAGATTCAGGCCCAGTTCCAGTTCCAGTTTCGCGTCGATTCCCCCAAACCAAGCTACAGAACTCGTCTCTCTCTCTCTCTCTCTCTCTCTCTCTTTTTCTCTCTGCTCGCATTCAGTCTGTGGCTGCTGTCTTCAATGATTTAGTTTTTGTTGTTTTTTGTTTTACGATTCAGTTGTTTTTTTATTGTTGTTTGTATTTTTTTGTGGGCTCTGTCAGGCAGTTAACGTAGCTGCCTGTGCTTATGAGGTCGATTTTTCTTGAAGATCTTTCCGAGCAAATGCAGACGAACGTGGCCAAAACCCTTCATACAGATCTTGGCCAGTCGCCGTCTGCCATAAATGGCTCGTATCATTTGCGGTGTTTTGTACTGTGCAAGACTTGTTACAATTAATTAACTGGCGCATCAATTAAACGCTGCTGATGCCTCTGCAGTATCTTGGCCAAGTTAGCAGGCGCCGTAACCGTTGCCGTTGCCATTGCGGTTGCCAAATCCCCAGGGGAAGCCCAACAGGAAACTGAAGCAGGCAATAAGCCAGAGTCAGCCATAAGAGTATCGGACATAATCCGCAACCGATAAAAACTCAATTAATGGCAATCATAAAAGCAGCAGCCGCATTCACAACATTCGCTTTGGGAGGCGGTTGAAATCCCCTCCCCTCCCCCTGTCACCTGCCCCCTCCACCATCTTTTTCTCCCTGTGGGCGTGGCACCTTTGCCTGTCAGGTGTTGGCCAGCCAAATCGTGCTGCACTTTTAAATACTTTTCGCTTGCATCTGACGGAGTTTTCATTTTCGATAAACACTTTTTGCTGCATGTCGACCAAAAAACGCATGACAAACAAATTTATTTGATGGCGAGTTTCCAATTTATATGTTTTAAATTATTTTAAGCCTTTATTTTAAGTTTTTATAATAAGACCTGAAAATAAAACTTATTTTTCAACTCCTATTTAAAAGTTACACCATAACTCTGGTTTGCAATTAAAACAATTAAAACAGTCGAGCATACTCTCATACTGATCGATCCTATGTCAGCTATATGATGTGATGGCCCGATTTCAACCAAATTTAGTCAGGATGTATTAGAGATTCCTATATACATATTCAGTAGATTTGGCTTAGATATTCCAAACAACAAAAAAGTTTTTCATACTAAGACTTGATTTTCGACTGATAGTTCTAATGGCAGCTATATGATATAGTGGTCCGATCCAAAATCTAAAACTAACTCGATCTACTTGCAATATAGACAAACCTACATACCAAGTTTGGAGTCTCTAGCTCTTTTAGTCTCTGAGATCTAGGCGCTCTTACAGACGGACAGACGGACATGGCCCCACATACTTTGTGGGGTCTGCTAAGCCTTCTTCAGCTTATTAAGCACACTTTTTTTGTGACAAAGTTAATAGACCCCTTTACTTCTTTTAAGTACAGGGTCTAAATAACTCATATTTTATAATTGTTTTCATAAAACTTATAATCGTTACTATCCCTGAAATGATATAATTTTCAGTTCATATGATAATGTATTATAATCTTAATTTTAAATTGAACTTTTAATCATGTAGAGAATTATTTTTGTAGAAAATTCACATAACTATTTGTAGTGGTGCAACACTGTTATATTGATATATTTATATATAAAATCGATTCATCGATGTTAATCAGTTTTTTACATCACAACTATTTTCTTATATTCCTTCCATTCGTAATTCAAATTAATTGAATGCCAGATTTAATATAAAGATGCCTTATTTACAAAACAATCTTGCATTTTCATCTGTTTATTTTCCTCTGCCTCTTTCTTTCAGTGTGAATTGCATTTTCATGATTTAAGTAATTCTTCCCTCATTCTCAGGCCCATTGCCATTAGAATTGGGTTTAGTAAGCCCCACAGAGAACTCATCTTGGCCATTAAATAACAAAGCTAACCAACTAATTGGAGAAAATACCAAGTGAAAACACTCATCAAATGTAATTCCAACTAAATGACGACGTAATTGTGACTTGGAACGAAAAACAAGGAAATGAAGAAGAAGTAGAAAACTTTTTGTAGAATCAAGTTGAAAATTTAATGTGATTTGGATTTGGATTTTTGTATTTTTTGTGTGTTTGGGCTCGACTTGAAAACAAATGGAATAAAGTTCTCACAATTAAAATGAGCTTAAATTAAAAAGTACTTTTACAGTTTCACACTCGTGACACGCAGCAGGTAGATATGGGAAGGGAATTGAGATGGGGGCTACTCAAAATGATAACGGGGAAAGGGGCTCGCGGGGTCTATAACTGAAACTGAAACTGTAACTGTAACTGGGTGAGTGGACCGAACGAACAAACGAACGAACAAACGAACGAAGTGCGGACGTGCAAGTCAAGTAAATGACTTATAATTGATATTCTAAAAACGGATAAGCATCGCTCGAAGCTCGAAGGCGTGTGGGGGGAGAGGGGCAAGTCTTTGCCAAGTTTTGTACAGGTCTATGGTCTATGCATAGCTTGCGATTGCCTCATCGCCATCATCATCATTATCATTACCATTATCATTATAATGAAATTGGCAAGTCGATGGCCAATGACGATGTGGTTGTTCTCGTTGTTGTTGTTGCTGCTGCTGCTGCTGTGGCAACTGTGGCGCATTCCACGCTGTTGCAAATTGTTGTTATTGTGTTGTGCGGCAGCTACCGTGTGCCTGGCGCTTTTGTTGCCTTTTGTTGGCAATTACCACACGGCCAGGCCAAACAACAGCAGCCGAACAGCCGCCAACAACAGGCGGCAAGTCAATCTCGAAATGCGCCCACGGAGTTGCCACCGCCAGTTGCAAGTTGCCAGTTGCCACCGCCAGTTGGCAGTGACCAATTGAAAATTAGCATGTCCAGCACGGGATGCCACGTATCGTAGTATGCAAACGAGCATTGCGTGCACATCGTCAGCTTGTGAGGATCTGCGGTTGTTGTCGCCGCACTATGGTAAAATAGTCCCATATTTTTGACAGAAACTCCGAATTTAAATTGGGAAAAGTTACATCATTGTAACCTTGCATTTGTACTAATTGACAATGTCTTTACCCCCCTTCCCACTTGAGTCCAAGAAATATTCGATTTTATTTTGCATCAACGCACATCTGCAACATGTGAGTTTTCATGAAATGGGGCAAAAAGGATTATTAGCATCTGATTCTAGATGGTTTTGCTAGTAATCTTAAAGCAAAACTCTTGTGATATTTTGTGACAACTAAAGTAATGCTTAACAGAACAGAATCGCATTTGTTAGTTTTGACCTAGACATTCACACATGAACAACACATAAACAACACATCGGACAATAGCACAACATTATTCATATTTACAATTTCTTTATAACAAAACAAAACACAATTCGCTCTGAAAGTTACAAAGATCTTTTCCGTGCTTTTTCTGTTCGTATGGCAAATTTCTACATTAAGTATAGGCCTTAAAAATCTAAAAAAAAAAATATTTTTATTCTCTCTTGAGTATTCAGATTTAGAAAATCAACAAAGTTTCAATATACTGAAAAGCAAATAATTATAATTTCTGGCACAATTTCGGGTTTTTTTTTGCCATAGTGCGCTGCTGTTGCTGCTGCAGCATGACAGGTGCTGCACGCGTCGCATCGCATCGCATCGCGGCGTTGCAACTGCAACTTGCAGTCTTTATTGTTGTCAATTTGGTGCTGATTGTTGGCTGCCCGATTTGCTTGCAACTTCTCGACAACCTCCCGACAATTGCTGATGCTGAGCGGGGCGGATTTGCAACAGTTTGGTCTGGTCTGGTCTCTTCTGGTCTGGTCGTGCCGCAGCCATAAACACAGCTCAGCCTGCTGTTGCAGTTGCAGTTGCTGTTGCAGAATGAACTCCAATTGCACCTTGAGTTTCGTGTGCCAAGGCAATAATCAACTCGCAATCCACATGCTCGTCTGTGTATGCTAAATCCAAGTTTGATTCATGCCTATGCAAATTATTAATTATTAACTTTAAAATAAGAAACAGCAAGGTTGAATGTTGAATATGGTATATAAAGTTTTTTATTCTATTCAAAATTATTATCCACCGTGTCAATAGGCCATAAACACGATCAGTCGAAAATCAAGCGTTAATTCAAAAAACTTTTTTGTGATTTGAGATCTTATAAAAATACCTCTTTACGAGGTAAAAGTCTAGTGACGAAAACATTTTCATGCGCCAAAATTTCTGATATCCAATTTTGTGGCGAATATTAAATTTTACATATGAATAATTCAAAAAAATTTTTGAATTATCTTTTGAACCAGTGGTCAGATTTTGATGATCGAGGTGTCATTCATAATACAAAATTAAAAAAAAAAACCAATAAGGCTCCAACGGCCCCATTTGCCCCAATATATAAATTGTTCCCCTTCCACTAACACCTGTTTATCTCACGAGCGAGGTGAGTTTCCATGAGTCTTAGTATGCACATTTGTAAGTTAAATTGATACCTTTCGATCGGTATACAACTCGACCCGATCGGACAGTCATAGCAAATTTTCCATTTTTCCTGTGTATATATGCTTGTCGCCTTCGCACCCTTCGTGCTGATTTCGTCACTAGCGCAGACTGCCGTCGGCAGTGATATGTCATCTAATTAGACAGAATATGCATCCAAATTTAGTTGTAATCGGTCAACTATATCATATAGCTGTCATAGGAACGATTGATCGATAATCAAGATGTAGTATGAATAGTTTTATTTTTTCTGCAGAGATCTCACCCAATATCGGAGGCTGGGAGTTTTTTTATTGTCTTATGCATCCTGACCAAATTTAGTTTGAACATGTCCTATATAGCAATAAGAAAGTAAGTCAACATTTTAATGAATCGTTCTGCAAGGGCATCAGAAATATCTTTTGTTTTAAATAAAAATCGTCAAATAGTTTTTAACAATCCAATTTTTTTTATAAATGTTGAAAACTAATACTTATTTTATGATATCTAAAAACAAATTGAAGTTTAATATTTAATTCATAATTTGAATATTTGGGTAAAATAAAAGAGTTGTGGTCTATTTTAAAGTAAATAAATCCACAAAAATTACGTAACTTCAAAATTATCTTCCAATTCATGCCAAAGTAAGTAATTAATTCACAATTCGCACTTTAACTACTTGTGAAGGTTGTAGCTTTAGTCTGAGAAATGTTACTAAGAAGTTTAATTTTGCTGTCAAGTAAGTTGACATTTGCTGTTGTTGGCCATATTATCGCTGCTAATTAGTTCAGTTCATTGCTGTACTCGTACTCCACTGCTGGCCAAAGAAGTTCTTCAATGTTCTATAGAGACCTTGGCTGGCTTACGCAATTTTCTCTCACACAGGGCATTATTGTTACAATGGAGTTTAGAGCTCTGAAAGTTGGCTAAGTCGCTTTAAATTGCAAATAGTTCCCAGGCAAATAGTATTTGCCCCTCTCTCACTCTCACTCCCTCTCCCTCTCTCTCACTCTCTGTATGCAACTTCCTCTCAGACGTTTCCTCTTTGGCTTGCCCTTCTTAAACTGTCTGGGACTGGCCTTTGTCTTTTGGAATTTGGCGCTAATCTGATTGGAGCTGATTCGCTTGCCAAACGGCTGGGGGCGGGCGAGCAGAGGGAAGGGAAGGGGAGGGGAGGCTTATTGGGGTCTAGGACGGAAGCCTCGACAAGCTGAAGCTGAACAATCTCAGCTACTTACCTCAACTGCCTCGACTGCCGCTATAATTAATAATGATTTCAATTTGCATTTGCCCACCTGCAATTTAAGGCGTTTGCGCAAGCGCCAAGCGACGTCAACGTCAACGTCAGTTTCGCTGTTGACGTCGCTGCCGACGTCGACGGCGCTGTCAGTGTGATCTCAGTGGCAGCTGCAAAAGCGTTTTGCAACTCCAGCGGCAAACTCTATAATTTGCTGGCAAGAGTGGTGCGATGCGGCTCTCGACTTGGTTCCAGATCTCGGCTCAAAGTCTTTTGGGATCTTTTGGTTACGCAAGCGTTTAGGCCACTGTTAATCAGCTGTTGGCAAATCAACGCCAATCAAGTGCGCCTCCTGTACAGCGACGACTTATGGCCAAAAGCTAACTGCAAGCGAGAAGAGCATGCTCGACCATCAGATACTCCGTATCCGTATGCCTTTAACCGCTTCTTCCAATTACACTGACAAAAATAATATTTTAGTACATGAAACAATTCCTAAAAAGAATATGAAAAAGCCAAAAAGTTTTTCGTGACTTTGGAGCTGATTTCAAAGAGAGAGAGAGAGAGAGAGAGAGAGAGAATTAGCACTAAATATGGAAGCTCTAATCTTTGAGATCAAGGCGATTATTAAAATATCGAATTTAGTAGTAAATAGTTTTTTAAAAAAGAAAACATAAATAAATGTGGTAGTTCAGTCTTATTTCAAGTTAAAAATTAACAAATAAGATTTATTGAACCTATCTGATTTATCTGAAATATATTAATATTGTCTTTTGGTATCAAATTGAACATTACTTGAATAAAGTATGTAATTTGTAAAGTCGAAGTAATTCTCTTATCTACATTGTCATATGGTTATAAGACTCTTGTACCTTTTGGGCACTGAGTATAACAACACTAGCACTAAGATTAACATTCAAATAAACAACAACAACAACAACAACACCCACATCATCAACAACAACAACAACAACTGACAAAGAAAGCAGCTTGCAGATGTTAAAATTGCTTACAAGATGTTGGTCAAACCAAGAATTGTATCAATCGACAAGCAGTTGGCTGACTGACTGACTGACCAAGTGACAGACAGACTGCCAGACTGCACTAGGAATAAGTGTTGCAAAACGCGCTGACAAATGGAGTGCACGCACTCACACTCACACTCACAATGAAACGAGCACACACACACAAAAACGGAGAGGGAGCTGAGAAATATGCAGCAATTATGTGCGATATTTCAGTTCGGAGGACATTCAACAGTTGGTTTGCCTACATACACATTTACATACATATATAGACAACATGCAGATGCTGTCCCTGTTTATATTCATGACCGTCGTGTATGTGTGTGTGTGTGCGTCTGTGTGTGCCTGTGTGCTGTTCACACACATAACTTATGTTTAGCTACAACAACTGCAATTTATGTGCGTTCTCTCGGAATGAAATTGAACAAGTCGTATCAGACATACACTATACACTACACACACACACACACACACACACACACACACACACACACACACACACACACACACACACACACACACACACACACACACACACACACACACACACACACACACACACACACACACACACACACACACACACACACACACACACACACACACACACACACACACACACACACACACACACACACACACACACACACACACACACACACACACACACACACACACACACACACACACACACACACACACACACACACACAAACACACACACACACACATACTCCACACATACTCAGACAAAGTCTCCATAGTAAGGCTGCAATTTTGGGTGCACATCAAGTTCACTCATGATGGATTCTACCACTACAACTGATTACTTCTATATCTATATCTGTAGCTGTATCCTCGCCCCTTTTTTCACCTATCCCCTCGTTCGTCTCCATCACCTAGTTATTGTTGATTTTGGCAAATGTTCAAATGCCATTGCAATTGGCATTTTCATTTTCCAACAGACTGCCATCATTTTATCCCTCTCCCTCTTTCTCTCTCACTCTCTTTTTCTGTTTCTTTCTGCCAATCTTTGCATAAAGATAATTTGCACATATTTTACGCAAAGTTTTCACTTTATTTTTCAACATTTTTAGAATTTGACTTCATTTTTAGAATTTCTTTTGTTTATGATAGAAAACTCAAGTACGTAGAAGAAAATATTATAAGCAGCATTGATGATTATGGCCAAAAACGAAGTTGAATCTGTTTCAACGATATCCCATCAAGATCAGAATATTGGACTCGACATGAATTATAATAAATTAAAAAATTAATAATAAAATTACAATTATAATATAAGTAAATTTTAATTTATAACAATCATTAAAACAATATTAAATTTGAAAATTCTTGTAATTATTTAGAAACAAGTGTAATCGACTTAGACAAACCTTTATATAATGTAAGCTAGTAGAATGTTCGTGAATTAGGAGCAAGAAAAATCAAAATAAACAAATTTAGTTTAAATTATTTTGCCGAAAAGTAAGTCAAAAATTAGTTGATTTTTTTTTAATGCAATTCTAAATTCTGCAATTTTACAGCGTTTTCCAATACAAGGTTTGTTATAGCACGGTACGCTATAGACGAAAAAATGTTTGCAAGGCCAATACTTCATATAAAGAAAAGGGTTGCAAACATGCTCGAAATTATTTTGTATTTTTTATTTATTTGGAATTTTTTAATTAATAATTTTTAAATAAATAATTAGGGTATTATGTTATCCATTTGATCCATTTTCTCTACTTTGTTGTTCTCAATGTTATCTATTTGTTTGTTGTGGACAGCTGACCCAACAGGGTGACCACAGAAGCATAAGACCAACAATCTCTCAACTTTTTAGTGATTTTTGGTATTATGATGTCACATTGAAGTTTGTAAGGCCCGACCTCAAAACATCGAGCATTTCGAGCGTCCAAAATGTTTTCTGCTAGAGCGTACTACGCTTATACCATAAATGGTTTGTTTGTCGTATTATCCAACACTGTGCGTTGTCTTAGCTCCGATATTGGCGCCATTTTGATGCGAAAACATTTCATTTGAAATGGATGCTGTGTGGCTTTATTGTCAAAGTCTATTAAGCCATGGCTAATGAAAACATTTTTCCTTTTGCTGAGGCAACAAACAAGCGACAGGCGACAACTACAACATGGTGAGAAAGAGACAGATGATTTGAGAGAGAGAGTGAGTGAAAAAAAAATGAAAATAGCTGGCTGGCGTACGCGGCGTATGCGCAACATGGCAAACAGCCATCATGACAAAGAACTTTGCAACAGAATACGGCAAACTAACAAATAGCAATGAAAAAGTGACAGCAAGGCGAGGAGGTGAGGTGAATTGGGAGAAAGGGAGTAAGGGAGTAAGGGAGAGAGGGGAGTGGGGAAGGGGGATAGTTGAAGTCCAGCTATTTCTATTGTATTTAGCAAAAAACTAAGCAGCGGGCTCCCTTGTAACCAGTGACAGCAACACCAGCTAGCAGACTGAGGATGAGAGAGAATGAGAGCGAGAAGTTGCAAGGGTGGGCAGAGGGTAGACTTGTTGGAGCTGTGAGAAGGGGTATGGGTGGAGAGGGGACCGGGGACAGTAGACAGGGGGAGGGAGGGAACGTTGCGTTGCTTAGTTCCCGAAAATTGGCAAAATTTGCAAAACTTGCACAACGAAATCAACAACAAAATGTAACACGAAGGTTGCTAAACTGGGCCAGACAACACTCAAGAAAAAGAGAGAGAGAGAGAGAGGGAGTGGCAAGTGGAAAGAGTGGTGCGGAGAAGGGGTGAGTGGTCAAAAACTGATGTTAGACAAGAAACACAAAACTAAATGGAGCGCGCGTTGGGAGCACTCGACTGAGGAGTGGGGGATGGGGATGAGGGAATGGGAGGGGGAGGGGGAGTGCTGACTGCTGAAAAGGGGGAGGGGAAAAGCAGTGTAAATATGACAAATGCATGCGGAACAACAACAAAAGCAAAAAATGTGGGGGATGGGGAAAGGAAAAGAGACTGGCGCAATGTGAAGCAAACAAACAAATAAACTGCAAATTTATAAGGAAGGGTGGAAGGAAGGTGGGTGGTGTCAGGGGGGAAGGGGAAGTTGCGGCTGAGTTGTAGTTGTAGTTGTAGTTGTAGTTGGAGCCAAAGGCAACTGTTTTTGCCCCCCTCAGTGTCTGCGTCTCCGGGCGGCTGGACAATGGTACAAAGTAATTAATTTCAATTTGTAAAGTTCAGCAAAAGGCAAAGCGCAGACTGCCACAAACCCCAACTCTCCCCTTCCCCCTGCCACTCCCCCTCATTTGCAACACCGCACCACCACCACGATACTTTTGCAGACGTGTGACAAGCTGAAATAATTGCGCCGCATGCAGATAAGCACAACAAAGCAGCTGCCACAGCAACAGCAACAAAAATGCCAGACAACTTAATGTGTAACAAGACAGAACCTTGAAGACCCTCCAGTCCTCCCCATTCCCATCCCACTGCTCCAGTCCTCTGCCCATTCAAAGATATATGTATGTATGTATGCAATGCATCTTTCAAGTTGATTTCAATTTTTGCCAAACAATTTCTGTTGCAGTTTCTATTTCTCTTTCTCTTTCTGTTTCTGTTTCGCTTTCAGTTTCTCCATCTCATTCAGTTTCTGTTTCGGTTTCGGTTTCGCTTTGAATTTGTTCTCGTTTCGACCCCATTGAAAAAACAATGCAATAAATTAATGCAAAATAAATTTACGGCCTACTGCAGTGCTGCACTGCAACAACAACAACAACAACAACAGCAACAACAAAAACAACAACAACAACAAAAACAACAATAACAACATCAAAAGAAACAATGGCAACTATAGCAACAACAGAAACATGAGCATTTTGTACAATTCACCATTGGAATTGCGATTTAATATGACCACCAAAGGGCTTCTAAGCTGGGCATAGTAATTTTGAAATTACTGACTGCCAAATACCCTATAATCATCAGTAAATATTTTAAAAATATATAATACTTAATATATTTTTATGAGAAAATGAAACCGAAACGAATATCGGCTTAAGTATCGGTTTCGATCATGATTTTTGTTTTTGAGACACTCGTATCTCTTCCTTTGTAAGCGACATTCTTCAGAAATTATTCTTTTACTGCAAATGTCTTCATAAATACCAACAGCATCTTTACCCAAAATATTAAACTTTAATTGTTTATATATACGGAGATATTGGCCTGTCAATTACATAAGGAAATCCACTAAACGAAACCTTAAAAACTCACTCCAGTAAAAGACCATAGGAAAGTTTTCTATAAATTTCGAATGTGGCTTTCAAAGCCTCTAAAATATTGGGCTTCTTCTTAAATAAACTTATCAGCCAATTCTGAAATCAGGTCGAATTTCACACGAATTATACGACCACTTGCTATGCATATTTAAGTGATTCAGATGTTAAGAGTTGCTTCCGTTTAATACTCAAAAAAAAGGTAGAGCTAAATTACTGATAACAGCCGTAATTCGATTTTTATATATTTAACCTTTCTATTTGTTCATAATTAGTTAGCTGCAATCAATTTTTTGGCACTATTTATTGCATCGATTATGGTTAATGCAGAGGCCTAAATCAAATGCAATTAAATTGCGATTATAATTTTCAAATAAGTTTCAAAATATTTTCGGGTCAATTTATGACTTTATAGAATTCTAACCTCTTGTTTCCGTCTGTCTACTGCAGGGAATAAATACAGCAAATAAATTCTAAAACAGTCCCTACAATTTAAAACAAGTTATCTTTACGGAAGACATCAACAGAGGTCGTCCCTTTATTTCTGTTTTAATAAATTTCAGAATTCGAAGTTTTTAATAAAAATAAATCTCATAATATAATAAATCACATTTTGGAGCTAAATCGATTTGCCACCAAATTTTGTATTCAATAATAATGAAAAATAGAGACTTCCGTTAGATAAATTGTGTTCTATCTAGTTGATACTAAGTATTTGACCGTAAATGACTAAATGAAGAGAATTATAGGAACAATTTGGATATTCTTTATTTTATTTTTTAATTATTTATTTTATTTTCATTTATTTTCAAACCTTATTTAAGACTCTGTATCTTAATGTAGAGAAACAATTAAGTACATTAGTCTTCTTAGATCATCGTACTAAAAAGAAACTCTATTATTAGTTGAAGGTCATTATCTCGATATAAATCTGATCAACTTGATCTTATTGTTAATCTATTCTTAACAAAGGCGTGTCAGATACCATAAAGTACTAGTGCCACAGTTTCGAGCACAAGTATCTTGATGAAACCTTTGGCAGGCAGTACAGAGTTAGATATGTCGGTAACAAACGGATCTGATCACTTGAACGATCAATTGAAAAGCAATCTTTAGTATGGAATCTTTAGTATTTTTTTAAATATCTCAAGTTATACGTTCTCGACAAAGTCGGACTTGATTATAGTACTTTGCTCTGCTAGGATATTAAATAGCTTATATTCCTTCGTTCCTTACTCGGTCTTTCGGTTCATTCGCTCTGTCTTATTGTCTTTTCCAATATTCAATTCTCGTTTTTACTGGAAACCCCGAACAAAATATGACTATGCTGCAAGAACAACAATGACAGAATGGTGCGTCTGTGAATTATGTGGAAGTGCTGTAGGCAATGTTTTATGAGGCATGCAACGCCCGCTATCTCTCTTTCTCTCTATCTCTTGCTCTATCACTCTCTCGCAGCGAGTGTGTCATAATTTACAGCACAACAGTTGTAGGCAGCTTGAGGGAAAAGGATCTGGATCTGGTTGTAAAGCAAGCGCCGGAAGATGCTGATTAAGTTCTGTTGTTGCCAGTATTGTTGTAATTGTTGCTGTTCTTTTCATCCCTAAGCTGAGAATATTTTAATTCTCCTTCTCTGTTTCATTCCATTCAACTTTGCCGCCTAATTTCCAGGTTTAAAATGCATTTTTGGAGGTGAAGAAAAACTGAAACGGAAACTAAGCTCAAACTGCCACAAGAAACGTGTCGGTATTATTATTGTTGTTGTTGTTGCTGTTGCAGGCAGATTGACAAGAAGTTTTCTGAGAAAATTGTGGTTGAGCAACCGCTAATTAAAAATGCATTCGTCTTTGCCGCAATGCCCAAGAAAAAGCGGTTCTTTTTGGCCCGATAACTGGGCAGCGTCTGCGGCTTCTGTTTTTTTAGGGCTAAGGTCTCTATATCCCTCTCCCTCATCCCCACCGTCTCTCTATCCCTTTCTTGTTCATCGCATAAATCATTTTATTATCATAAAACGACAAACGAAAATGATATACAACAAAATTGAACAGAAACTGAAACAGAAACAGAAACGCAACGAAGATAAATATGGGTCCATGGAATTAAGAAATAAATAAATATACAACCAATAAAGCTGAAGACATTAACTTGGCTACCAGCTACCAGCTACAACTTCAGATTCCGATTCCGATTCAGCTTCAGCTTCAGCTTTAGATGAAGTGAAACTTAATTAGCTGCGGGTCGACACTGCGGAGGGGGAAAAGGGAAACGGACTTGAGATGGAGAGAGAAGCGAGGCGAGGGAGGTAACATTTATGAGTTGATGGTCGCATCCTTCGTGTTATATGTAGTACCTAATGAAGTGCACACTCAGCGCAAGAAAAAGATAGGCACAGTGAGCGAGAGAGCGAGATATGAAGAGAGAGTAACAGCGCCTTTCATTAGCATGCAGACTAATTGTACCCCAGGCATGAATCCGCATCCGAATGCTTGATGTGAGTTCTTTTTTCTTCTTTCTTCTTTCTTCTGCTGCCTGTTGGCTGTGCTGCTGATTTGATTGAATTTGGCCAGTTGGGACAAACAATCAGAACTTGCCACAGCAACAGCAGCAGCAGCAGCTGCTAATGAAGTCATCTTATCAGCGTGTTGCATACAAATGCGTCGTCAACATTTCGTTGCGTTTGCCAATTTCCGTCTTTGATTTATGCTTCGCAACAAGAGGCAAGTGGCAAATGGCACGCATCGTGGCCAATTGCAAAATCGTTGAAGTAACTGTTGATGCAATCGATAAGCGGCTAGAGCAATCGCATTGATATGCCAAAAAGCCGTTATTAAATGGTAGATTTAGTCAACTATTATTTTTCAAAATTAAAAACTAATTACTGCAGACGGCAGTCCGCGCTAGTGACGAAAGCAGCACAAAGGGTGCGAAAGACGACTAGCATACATATATACACAGGAAGAATGGAAAAATTGTTATGACCTTCCGATCTTGACAAGTTATATACCGATCGAAAGGTATTAATTTAACTTACAAATGTGCATACTAAGACTTTTGGACACTCACCTGGTTCGTGAAATAAACAGGTGTAAGTGGGAGGGGAAAAAAATAAATAATTGGAGCAAATTTTAATTAATTTTGTAATATTTTATTCAAGAATACGCGTCGAATGACACCTCGATCATCGAAATCTGACCACTGGTTCAAAAGATAATTAATTTTTAAAAATTTCACCATTTATTAATTTGGCTCAAATGACAGGTAATAGAAATTTCGACTCTTGTTTTTCCTTCTCAACTCAAAAAAATATTGTCAATAGTATTAAGGACTACGTATGCTCATAAAAATTTACACTGAGCTGAAATATTAAGATATATTTATACGAGAGTTTCTAATGTTAGGTTTCATCCACCATGTTAGTTTGTAAACTGTTAAATTCTATGGCTTATAATATTTGATGTCACACCAGGGATACATCAAAGTTCCACAGTAATGTCATCTAATAACTGAGCAAACAAGGAATGCAGTGCTTAAAACCAGGTAACCTGCATGGCCAAAACAACAGTCGAGTGAGTTTGACCATGCGGTGTGTTAGCCTTTATCTCTGGAGCTGCTGCATTCTGGCCATAGTTATTGGTCAGTTAAGGCCCATAGAGCAAAACCATAACGAGCACGAGTATATAATTCGAATAATATTGAAATATGATAGTTTCTTGCACTACAAGAATTTTATCACATTCGCTGGGGACATGGATTTCGGAGAAGGATATATAATTGGACCTTCAATTCAGCATCGCATAATGGAGACTTTTGGACGTCCTATGATTATTGCAGGACCCGAAACTGGTTCACTTCATAAACTAATTGGAGCCCGCAATTTAGCGATGGTTATGTTCAGTGGCATAAATGATCCTGTGCTCAGTGTAGTTCAGAATACATTAAGAGGAATAAATGTACTTCAGATACTATGTGTATACAAGCCAAAAGCGGATTCAATGCCAGTAACTGATTTAATGGAAGCCTTCTTTAGTTGGTGCTGGAAAAATAATCTGAACAATATAAGTCTTTTATTTAAACGCAAGAATGACTTTGAAGTGTGGTCATATGTGGCCAGATCTAGCATGTTCATATTTCGAATTACAGAGTGGAAAATGAACGCTTTTATGAATGGAAAGAGTTCATTTTTGAATGGATATCAAGCATTAATTGCTTTTTTCCAGTGTCCACCATATGTATTTGCGGTAAGTTCTCTTTGAATTGTTTGCAAACTTTGTTTCTTTTAATTTGTAAATCATCTTTTTTAGTATAATTCAACGGATCAGCGTGACTTGACCGGCAACAATGTTAGCCTTGGTGGCCAAACTGGTATAATGATTGGCGAATTTATGCGCTTTGCTAACGGAACTATCAGAATTCTACAGACATCGAGGGAAGATTATTACCCCGACAGTACACAGTGCCTCATAGGCGATCAAATTATTGATATTGGCGGGAATCTGGTATCGAATACTAGTCTCGGTCTTTATAGTCCGTTAGTGATGTCAACAAAATATTGTCTGGTTGTGCCCTATGAACGTCTAGTGCCTCTTCGGAAATATATATTCCGATTCTTTGGCGATTGGTCCATGTATGTGTTCTTTGCATTTTACTTCACTGTAAATGCTGTAATCATGCGATTATCAAATCCACGAATGCCTCTCTATAGACTTATTTTAGAAGCATATGAACTTTCTTGGGGAATGGGATTAAATGATCGTGTGGTCCGTCGCTTGGGCCTACCAGAAAAGATTATGATGATTTGCACGTTATTCTACAGTTTGCTGGCGTTTAGTATTTTCGCAAGCTCTGTTACAACAGCTATTACTACGGGCATTAGGATGCCCCAAATTGTTGACGTTGACTCGTTTGTGGCGAATGACATAAACATCATGACTACTGCAGATCAGCTAAAAGAGATTTTTCGCATTGACAAAATGCCTCGTGTAGTCAGTGATCGTATGATTTTTGTAGATCAGAGTACACTAGATCACCATCTAAACTCCCTAAATGACAGCTATGCCTACATAATAGAAACTCATCGATGGGTCCAGGTTGAGTTCATTCAAGAGCATCTGCGACAACCCAAACTGAGACTTGCCCCCGATCAGCTGTGCAGCGTTGAGCGACATTTAAGGCTACCTATAAATTCGGACATTCTTTTCACATATATTTTGCGAAATTTCATCGGGCGATCAACAGAGGCAGGTCTTAATGAGAAATGGATGCGAATGGGATTACAACAGTTGAAGAGGGCCAAGATGATTCGACAACATCCGTACGATCCGCCGACATTAAGGACGTTGCCTCTGGAATTTTTTACGGTTCCCTTTCAATTTTATGCAATAGGAATATCTCTGAGTTTGATCATCCTGCTACTTGAATTTGTCTATATACGTCGAATGAATCGTAACAATGTTATCATTATATAAGCTTAATACGGAATCAATTATTGTATTTCATTATTGTCACTTTAAATCACTTTAATAAATCTTGCACTGCTTGTGCACTACAGAATCTTTTGAGGTAATTTGTCACTCCGATCAGATAAGCTATTTAACATAATGAAATGGATCAAGGTTAAAATGAAATTAAAACAAATTTAATACAGAGTGAACTTAAGGGCGAAACCATGATATAAAAACTAGTGATGTAAAAATACATCGAAAAATCGACAACTAATTTAATTCGATAACTTTTTTACCGATATGTCAAAAACTCGATTTTCATTTTGACGATTTTAGCATTTCAATTTGAAAACCCAATTCATAATTTGGATTCACTTCACTAGATCAATGTCTTCACAACTTATACCCAAAATCTTAATATCTTAATATAATCATTAATATCTCTTTTGAAATTTATTTATTTAGTGTAACAATAAACTGATCACTTCAGTAACTCGGCATAGTGTTGCTTGTGCATATACTTAATGCGCAGGACGCATCTGTAACTACATGAATGTGGCATTAATTAGTGGAACTTGCAGCAAATGTGTCAATAACTCACCCAATGGCCACAAATGCCACAATGAACAGAGCCGCACTCAGAAAGTTAAAAAGACTCGTACAAAAAGCCAAAGAACGTTCGTAGATAAATGTTTAAAGCGGTGCAGCAACTATGAAAATTGATAACATTTTAATTTTAAATATAAAATTGCAGATTCAAAATATTCATACCAAATGGCGCAAATGATTGTAGAACATTGATGGAGAATATTTTACCTGCACAAAAACTATTATTAACTTCGAGCCCGGATGAGATTTATTTGTAATGATTACCCAGATCTGAAGCAGGAACTATGTTGGATACCATGGTGCGACACATTGTGTCTCCGATTGAACGGAATGCAGGGTGCTGTGCAGAGTTATGCTGATGTTAAAAGTATAAGGACAGATGACGTGGCAACAGATACATGACCGTATTTCGAATTGTGCACCTCTAGCTACGCTCTGACTAGCTCGCCGGATTGTCGGGGTTCTTCTCTACTCTCCTGCTGTTAAACCATGAGCACTACCCCTAGATTACACCTGCAAAATTTGAGCCCGATCGGAGTTTATTTGATGGGCCCAACAAGGGGTCAAAGGTCACCCCAAGCCATTTGTATGAAAAAAATCAGTTGTTGTATGGAAAACTTTTTGTTTCTTAAGATATTTCTACGAAACTTATTACATGTCAATATTTTATTACTTTATACACTTTGGTAAAGTCTTATTAAAATCGGTCTACAATATCCTATAGCTTTCATAGGAACAATCGGATGAAAATAACCTTTAATATTAAAAACTTTTTTGTTTTTAATGATATGTGAACCAAACTCACAGATTTTGTGTCTGGTATTGTTTCTTATATCCTGACCAAATTTGGTCAAAATCGGATTACCATATCCTATAGCTTCTATAGGAACAATCCGTCGAAAAATAAATTCTTGACACACATTTTTGTTTCTCGACATATATCAACCTCGTAACAAGTGTTATTATGTTACAAACATTTTGACCAAATTTATTTAAAATTGAATTACTATATCCTATAGCTTCCATAGAAGATTTCATAAGAGATTTTTTAGCCAAACTTAACACAAAAAAAAATCAAAAATGGTTTTTGTTACAATCTTACAATCTTATTTAGTGTAATCATTTCTGGAAGTAAATTTCACAAGATATGGATTTTTTATTAGTTTAACGTTTTTGGCCTCGGTTGACATTTCTGTGGAAATGCCTATATATATGTATTTATGTGTGTACTTGTGTATGTTAAATAACGATTGACCCCAATTTAAAACATAATTTAATAAAATCCTATAATAGAATCCTATTAACAAGATAGTTTTTGGGATTGATTGACGCTGCTTTGAAGTTAGATTAAATAATGAATGATCTAATTGCATACATACATATGTACACAGTTTATGTTGAATACTAATTTACAATTGATTATCTTGCCATTCACTGATTGAAATAGAAGCAAAGTAACATTGAAAGATGCAATGATAGATTGGGGAAATGCAGAAACACTTACATATGTACATAGCCCAAATAACTGAATGATTCACCTGAAATGAATAATTGGAAATAATTGATGCATCCTAATACTGCATCACAATAATCCAATGGATTAAATATGGTTTCATTGATGGACTTGATGATTAAGCTGTCCAGACTACATATTTGCTTAAGTAGCTTTAATTTGAAGCCTCATTGTTTCCATTTGCAAATGTTTCCCCAAAAGAATGCCGGAAATGGATCCATTAACGTGGAAGCTTCAATCGGGACCATCGCAATTACCCAACATTTGCCAAATTTTTGTATTTTCATGTATCTTTTGCCTTATCCGTATTTTGTTGTTGTACTTTTTGCAATGTTTTTTTGGTTGCTTGTAGATTTATCAGATCTTTTCGCAGTGCGAAACACAGAAAGAAAAGACAACAGAGAGTAGATGAAACAAGCGAAGCAGAGACAACAATTAACACAGTAAAACACTTGGCTACCTTCATCAAAAGTGGCTACGAGCACAAACAACAACAACAACAACGACAACAACAGCAACAACAACAGCAGCTGAAAGAAGTGAACATCATGCGGGTACAACAACAAGTAAAGAGAGGCAGAAGAAGATAGGAGCGAGAGAGAGAAAGAGATAGATAGTGAGAGATGAAACCAAAGATTCGCAACAAAAATCTGCTCAATCACTTTTCACTTAACCCAAACACAAGAACTTCAAGTTGATGTACGGACCGAAGGAGCTGAAAAGGAGAAGGGTGGAAAGAGTGGTAAGAGACGGGGGGGAGTAAACAAAGACGTGGCATATTGGTCAGGGGGTAAGAGCCAGAGGGATCTGCAAAAGTGATGTGTGGGCTTTTGAACACCAAATATACAAGAGAACAAACAACAACAGACGCAGAGGGGCAAGAGAGGGGCAAGAGAGGGGCAGCAAATGGGAAGGCGAGCAAAAAGCAAAAGCAAACTTTACTTGGCTGATGATGATATGCAAAAAGGCCAGGCCGGGAGCAAAAAGCACTAGCTGAAAGATTTGGGCAAAGGGAAAGTTGCTGGCAAAACAACAACAGCAACAGCAACAACAAGAGCAACAACAAGAGCAACAACAGCAACATGTGTGTTCACTTACACATGCACATACAGGCTCACATATATATATATTTATATGTATATTGCTTGATATTTCATTCCTACTCCACAAAGAGAAAGAAGAAAAAATGAAAACGATGCTACGTCAGCAGCAGCAGCAGCAGCATCCAAGGCAACACTTGACCCAAAGTAGAGAGTAATGGCCGAGGGGAGGGAGAAGAGAGAACAGAGGAAAGAGCTGTTCGTAAGGAGAAAAAAGATGAGAATTGATTGGACCAAAATATTTTGTAACCGAAAAAGTAGACTCGGGGCTCAGAAAATACCCGGGACTAATCGTAAAATCTTGAATAATAGGGAATTCATCGTTGCAAGCAGAACTATCGCACGACTATCGATGTAGAAGCTGCAACCTATTGACTGATCACGAACAACACTGTAAAGACTTTAATTGAGTCATACGATATTTGCACTGAAATAAATGTATTAAAAAACTATCAACAAAGTTAATTGATTCCTTTTTTAAGTTTTGGAAATTGGAAATTATTCGAAAATATAATATAAAATATAATATATGTACTTAAATTATTCTCATAAACTTATACACTTTTCTATAAACAAACAGCAATTATATTATTACACAGTAATTCATATTTTTTAATAATTTTAAGCTTATTTGTTCAATATCTAAACGAGATGTTTGCTATTATGATATTAAATGTATAGACATTAATGATTAATTTGAAAAAAAAAAGTTGTGATAAACTTTATACGTATGTAGTTATGTACATTGAAATGTTATGTCGTGACTTTTAAATTCATATTAAAATGTAATTATTATTTTGCTATTTTTTTAAATTGTTGTAAATAAATATTCAGGGGTGCCACAGAAATCGCTTTACGTAAATTTCGTATAAATTTGATTAATTTTATTTTAATCAATATAAATGCATAAAAGCCTTTCAATATCATTTATAAAAAAAAAACTGTCAAAAGGATTCAGTAATAAAATGACTTTTTTGCTTTTGATGAGGACAGTTTGCAATCATTCCCCTATTTTGTACTGGTTAAGTATAGTATGGGCTTGCTACACAGATCTGGTCACACTGGCTAAAGGCTTTGGCCAGACTTAAATGTTCATTAAAGCTGGAACTAAAGTTGGTAAGAGAAAGCAGGCGTTGCCTTTCTCTCTCTCTCTCTCTCTCTCTCTCTCTCTCTCTCTCTCTCTCCTGTTGCCTCTATCCGAGTTGGGTCCATATGACTTGGCAGCATTTTTGAGCACTGGCTGCAATTTGTTATTTCAGTCTTGTTGCTTTCCTTTTTGTTTACTACGAGACGCCTGCACTTGTCTGGCGTGTGCGGGGGCGGAGGTGGAGGAGGAGGAGGAGGCGAGGTCATGAGAGAGAGGCGTAGACTTATTGGCAGTTTCAATGTGTCAGCAGCAGGTGGCACGCCCACGCCCATGCCCCTTTTGTTGATGGCGAAAGTGCGTCAAATGGTTTTTTGATTTGCTGTTTGCGTAACTGAGCCAACTTCCCCCGACCCCGCTATCCCCCGATTCCCTGCAGGCCCCTCCCCACTCCGTTAACACTTTACTCCTCCTATTTTATCTGGCAGCTTGTCTAATTGTGTATGCGTGTGCAGTACTCGAGCCTTGCGTAAATTTAACAAGTTGCCACTTGAGGCAAGCCAAAGCAGGCCGAGGCAAACGAACAACAACAACAACAACGACTGGCAAAAGGCAAAGGCAGCTGGAGGAGGGGCAAATGTGAAAGGGGTGGGGGAGCAGTCGAAAGTCTCTCGCAAGGATTAATTTGATTTAGATGTTGAACTGTTGCCTCTTCGTTGAGGACTTCACACTTGTCATACACTTTGCTGAGCTGCTCAGTGTCATTCGACAAACCTTTTGCACTCTTTTAGTCTCTCTTTTACAGGGTACAACATGTTGCTCTCCCGAATAACAACTCCATGAAACATTCTGGTATGGAAAACTTTCAAGGAATTCAAGTGGAAAAATATGTCTTCTTTTCAACATTAACTGAAACTTAAATTGCATTCTTCAACTCAAATCCTTATCAAAAATAAAAAATGAAAAAAAAATTCAATAAATAAATCTGATAACATGAAAATCCAAAACTTAAACTTTCCAAATTATTATACAATTTCAACATTCTTTTAAATTTCAAACACTTTAAATGTCTTAACCTTTTAAAAAAAGTTTTACATATTATCTCAATAATAAGAAATATAATATTTGATACATATATCTAAAATATATAAAAAGCTATACAAATATTTTATATTAATTGTTTCTTTCCGACTTGGCGATATTTCATTAGGATTTAACAGAAACCGACTTTTTTTTGTAATATTTGCTTATACAAAAATATTAAAATTTTTTAAGCCTTCAAGAAGTTTAGAAATGAAGAGCATTCAAAGGGCGACGCATTTGTTGGCAGTAGTAGATTTGGCAGCTTGATTTGTGTAGTTGTTGCTGGTTCATTTTTCTTCTTTTTTTCGGGGGCAGGCAGCTAACAAAGTTGCCACGTTGCCGTTGACAGCTCAAAAAACACTTAAAACGCTGATTTACGTCACGTCTTAGACAGGCACCCTTAGCACCCACCCGCAATGGGAACTTTCCTTTCCATTCAAGATCATTACAACGCACAAATTTGGGCGCATTGGCAAATTGACTTGGTTGACTGCAGGCTGACTGACGGACTGACGAACTGACGGACTGACTGGATGGATGGATGGTTGCCTGTTTGGCTAAATGTCTGCATGACGTGGCTACAAATCGATGAGGTGCCAACTCCCCCCAATTAGCACGGATGTGAAACCCTCAAGCCTTTCAATTGCCAGCAATGGCTGCTCAACTTAACTCAACTTAGCTCAGTTTCTCGTTTTCGTTTTCGTTCTCTTCTTCTTCACCTTCTGCTCCTTTTCCTGTTTCTACTCGTTCGGATTTTTTCGATTTCATTTTGTTGTTGTTGCTATTTTCTTGTCTTCGTCCCCCTCTATCGCACACTCTCTTTGACAGCTGCAAATTAATTAGATTTAATTATTTTCTGCCGCTGCTCGGTTCGTCCATTGATTGCGCCTAATTAACTGTACTTGAAGTTGGCGCACGCCTCAAAATTCAATCATCCATCAAGGCCAAACATGCACCTAGAGCAGGGAAACCTCCTCATTCTACTATTTGGACAATGTGTTGCAATTATGTAAGACATCGGCAAAGGCATCAATCATTTAATTTCTTATCAATGCATTGTTTAAAATGTAAAGTACACAAGTCGGGGAAAGTGAAAGAGGTTTAGGGAAATACAAAATATCAAAGGGTTTAAAGCTCGTTAGATGTTGTAAGTTGAGTTGAAGACATTTAAATGTAATTTCACTTTTATACATAAGTTAAATCAGTAGTACTAAAAATTTGCACTTTAGAAAAAGTCTATTGATAGTTATAATTATTATCCCAGTACCCAAAATGTACAGAGGCTTCTTGGTTTATGGCAATGTCTGACTGTCTGAACAAAGATTTATATCTCAGGAACACTTAAAGGTAGGGCAACCCAATTTCGTGATATTATTTCTATGTTGTGCTCACAAATTTTAAATTCGAATAATAAAAATAATTTTGAAGCTTTATTTTGTTTCACGATAGAATAGAAAAATTGAAATATTATATTTTATTTTTTTCTATTTTTCGCTATTTTGATTATCAAATACATTTTTCATTTACTTATAAAGGAATTTTGTATTCTGGTTTAAAAAGGATTATAGTAACTTGGAGATGGAAGCTTCTTCGACCCTATACGCAATCTGTATACAATCTTAATCAGCATTAACAGTCGAGAACGTCATTTTTGTATGCAAATGCATATTTGAATAACTTAACTAAAATCAAGTGAAGAATTTGTATATAATTTCAAGGCAAACATTGAGTTCATAATAATAGAAGTACAATCGAACTTCCTTAACTCGAATCACCATTATCCAAAGAAAAGGTTCGAGTTATGGAGATTTTCGACTTATAGAGTTATTTTTCTTAAGTTTATTAATTTTACTGCCACTCATTTAGCTCGAGTTAAAGAAGTTCGAGTTATGGAAGTTCAACTGTGCTTTAATTAAATTTGAAATATTTTGAGATGCCCGCGAACAGCGTGCAGCCGTTTTTGGAGCTGTTTGTGCTCCACATATTATTATGTTAGATGTGTGTTACGTGTGTCTACACACACATATCTTGATGGTAGTAATTAACTTTAAAGTCATTTATCAATCAGTCAATCAGCAAGAATGTGTCAAGCCAGAGAGCTGCAGCCAAAAACCAACAAGCCAAGAGGCAACACAAAATTGGAAACAACAGCAACCACAATAACAACAACAACATCGTCGAAAATAACAACAACGTGTCTCCACAATTCGATTCAAGTCGAGTCGAATCAAGTCGACAAGTGTGCTAAAAACCATTCACGACAAGGTCGCAATCGCACTCACATTCAAACTCGCACTCGCACTCATGGATAGCTCTGAGAATCGCATTCACACTCGATGCGGAGGCCGCAAAGCCGAAAATTGGCTTACAATTGGCTTACGAAGCGGCCAAGCGGCGACTAAGTAAATCAAACGTCAAGTGGCCCAAAGAGAAACAGCTAAGAAAAAAAAAACAGCCAAACAAACGAGGCTAACCGACTGGAAACTGCCCTGTAAATATTCATAAGCAATAAATTGAACTTGCGATTCCAATTGTCTGGGTATTTATAAAATGGAAAATATTTTATATCCGAACTTAATTAAAATAAAGAGAACCATTAGCTTGTAAAGTAAATCAAACGAAACTTTAACATATAAGTACCATATGAGAGAAAACGTTTTATTGGATCCATTTTTTTTATATTCATGTAAGCAAGTTCTCTTTGGAATTCGGCACTGCGCCAAAACGGTTTTTTTAGGTTTGAAGAATCAGTATCACTTATCTCAATGTGCCGTAATCCAAACATATCTATTTTCAAAATTTGATGTTTTAAATTTAATTTCGTTAGTCACAAAATTCGACGTCCGAAATTTTGGAGCATTAAAATGATTTCGACACTAGTATCGTATCTTGCAAATTTGAAAATACGAGTATTTTAGAACTAACACCTTTATATTAACTACTAAATAATGGCAAGAAATGTTAAAGTGTTGGAAATACAGACACATGTAATACTATGATCGGCAGTCAACGCTAGTGACGCAGCGTGGCTAGCAACAGTCCGATCAGATCGAGTTATTAACCGATAGAAAGATATGGTTTCAATTAAAATGTGCATTGGAAGACTTTTGGTAACTCACCTGTTTCACAAAAATAATTAACATAATGAAGGTTTTTATGTTTGATGGCTTATATTATATTATTAACGCAAAAACAAAATAAGTCATGGGACTCAATTTGTCAATATTATTATCAATACATAGACAATTGAATAACAGTTTATCGTTTTTTCTTTTGCGATCTACTCACGAATATAACCGAAAAAAACATGCCCGCTTGCTCTTTGTCGGACAGAAAAATTCGATTCTCTTTTTTTTATTTCGGTTGAGTTTTCTCAGTTGAACTAATCTTGTATCAGTTTTTTAATAACAATTTATGGAGAAAAACCGATTGAGTGCTCAAAATATGAGAGTCACCAGGTGAACAAAAAAATGAAAAACTCAGTTCAAATGGTCATTATTTTAAGTTGGAGTTGGGTTTCTCCGACAGATTAAAATTAAATAAATAATTGTAAACTCTTTTGTTTTCTTCGCTCACTTTAAAATTGACAGTAAATAACCAGAGATAAGGGAATCAAAAAAATGTATTGTTGACTGAGAAAAACCGATATGTTAAAAAAACTATGTGAACTGTTAATTTCTGACACATTGCCCAAAAGTCAGTATTTTTTGAACAACAATAAACGAGCAACTGTTACTTGCAGGCTCTGGTTTATTATAATAAAATTCTATGTTTTTGAGAAATCTGAAGCCTATATATATCCTTAACAACTTACGTTAAAATCAGAATTCTATATCATAAAGCTGTGACTGAATCGATCACTTTAGAATCCTCTTTCAGTTTTGCCGAACTCTCTTTGTCTTTGGTATTGCAGTTAATATCTATTAGTAATAATATTAAATCATGTTGCGGTCATAGGACCAATCGGTTAAAAAAACAACATTTAGTTTAAAAAACTATTTTACTTTTATTTTGTGACACGAATATATTAACCAAACACACAAATCGTGTGCAAAATGAACTACCGAATCATTTTGCTGCACACAAACTATTCAATTTTAAGAAAGTATATATTTTAATTAATTCTCAATGTGAAATTATTCGGTTCTGTATTAGCTGAAGCTGCGGAGGGTGCAGAATAAAAACATAAAAAATAAATAAGAACACAAGATAAATAATGATCGCGATATGAAAATGCTTGTATTTCTTGGTAGGGCAATCGGGCATTTTCGAAATGTTGGTCCACAAATGTTTCGTGCTTGCCTGATAAATGACAAAGGCGGCCATTTATTAAACTAAACTACAAATATGGTTGCTGACCGCACGCTGACCACTGAGTGGGGTCAGAAGTGAGGGCTGGGAACTAGCAGGTGGGGGTGTAGAGAATGGCATCGGAATGGGGGCATTGGGATCTGGATCTGGATCCGGATTTTGACTTTGGCATTCTGCATGCCAAATTCAAGCATTAACTGCCATTAGTTGTGGGTTCTCCGATACGAGATGACGACTGCTGAAGGCAGCTGATGATGATGCGGCATGATGGGGCATGCGGCTCAAACTTTTCCACTTTGCAACTATTTCAAAAGTAAAGCGAAACTTGACCGACTTGCCGCTGTCCCCCCCTCGAACCCCAGTGTCAACGCTTTTCGGTGCCAGTTTTTGACGACGTCGATTTCCAATGCGATTCATGTCTGCTCACCCCCCACTGTCCCCCTTTCACCTCTAATCCTACCCCAAACCACATCCCCTCTTATCACTCCCGTCTATTTGGCTGTGGGCTGGTGCATGATTTATGATTTTGCCAAAAGTATTTCTGTGGCCAAAAGCCTCGAGCGGGCCAGCGTTCAAAGTTGTCTGCTCAAATCATTTTAATTGAAAATTACACATGAGCGAAGCCAGAAAAACGTATGAAATCCGAAATTTGCAGGTCTATAACGAAACTGCAATACTCTACTCAATAAAACTTACAAAATGAAGCCGTGAACAGAGTTGATAAATAACGAAACAATGGGAAAGTTAATTCTGTACAAAAAAAAAAATTCACTTTATTTTTAGAAAGAGAGCAACAGATTAATTTCATTACACTTTTTGAATAATTTTTGTTGTTAATTCGTCAGACAAACGATTTCAAAGTTTGCAGCTGATTCGAGAAAAACAACTTGGAAAAACTTTTAAAATATGAAAAGACCTGCTAAATAATAACAAGGCAACAATGCCATTTTTTGTAATTGTGTTTTATTAGAAAAGTGCAGTCGGAAAACGTTTCAACTGTCAATAGTGTAAACTGACACCGAAGATTGAATACCTTTCTGCTTTGAAAAAATCGTGGCCAGCAAAAGTGGTGGAATGTAAAAAGAGCTGATAAATAAATCGCTTAAATAACACCAGCTTACAAAATTAATATTTTTTTTTTTGCAAAGTGAAACAAAGTATTTTTTTCTTATGGACTTTGGCCCGCTAAACACTAAAATGGAGCCCACAATTTTTTTAATGGAAGCGTTTTCGAAATATTCAAATTTTTTCAAATTTTCGAGTTTACTCCAACACTTTTGAGTATACTTCCATTTCTACTTATTTGATTTGGCCAAGCAAGAAAACTTTATCATATAGTTGTCATACGAAATATACTTGAAAATCTTTAAATATATGATTTAAATTCTAGCAGTAAAAAGCTTATTACTCCGATATTTATCCATTGATTTGTATGATTAATACCTTACTTTGAAAAAGTATCAGCTTTCCTTTAAACCTCAAAAAACCATGTTATCTTTGTGATTTGTTTTTCCCCAGGACGATATGTTAGCTTTCAAACTTAAAAAATCACAAAATCGCTAGCACCTGAACTGTTGAAACGATTTTTATACTGTATGGAAGAAATTTTAACAGAATTAACTTACGTAATTTACGTAGTTTAAAATTTCGATGTGCACCAAAAGATTTTAATATTTTAAAAAACTGTATTTATCTATCCCTACAACATACGCTATGTTCCATCCCAGAAGTTTTATTTTGATTTATTTTTTTAGCACCGTGTAATAGATAGTATATTGTTTATATTTATGTTAATATTGATGTTAAAAGAACTCTTTCTGATTTGTTTAAGCCTGAGATTCGGTTAAACATCTTTTAATCTCAAGTCCGAAGACTGAAATTAGGGAGAATTCCAGCGTCAAAGTTTATGCAGTTGTCAATCAACGCAGAAAGGCAAAGGATATCAGAATGTAGCCAATGAGTCAACGTGAAGCGCTGTGTGTGTGTGTGTGTGTGTTATGGGGGGGGGGGGGGGCAATCTAACGCCCCACAGATGGAGAGGTTTCGCTTGTTGGGCTCGGCTTTGGCCAAGAGTGTGGGTCTGGTTTGGTTTGGTTCTCTCCTCTGTGCCTGAGACTCTCCAGTCTCTTTGGGCTCTGTGCTCTGGACTCCGGACTCAGGACTCCGGTATCGGCCTGGGCCTGGGCCTGGGCACGTTCGCTAGCTACCGGAAATGTCCATTCACTTGCATATTAACAAAGTTCCGCACAGGCAGCGACGTCGACGGCGTTGTCGTTGGACGGACTCTGCTTGCATATACTCGGCAGTACTTAATAAACTCTCGGGACTTGTCCCACACACACAGTCAAGTAGAGAGAAAGAAATATATATATATATAGAGAGAGTGAGAGAGAGAGAGCGAGAGAGAAATAGAAAAGGAGAGGTTTAAAGAGAGAGAGAGAGAAATACTCGTATGTAACTAGCTCGTACATCATATAATATGACGACGATGACGACAACAACGACGGCGGTGGTGCGTTGCGGTGGTGCAAGTCACAGTTGTGGCCTTTAGAGTAGTGGCCTTTCCATGGCATAGCATACAACTGTGCGGCCGCCTGTGGCGCTCTGATTCTGACTCTGACTCTGACTTTGGTTCTGACTTTGGCTCTGGCTCAACTTAACTGAAACAGGAAAGTATTTCGAAGGCACCGGAAGCCGGAAGCAAGCAATAATTCAAATGAATTTCAAATCAAATCATTACAAAACATTTACAAAGTATGCGCAGCACGCTGCACAAAACCGCAGGAATCTACTACAGTCAGTATGAAGCCACCCAAAACCACCCCGACCATCCAGAAACCACCCAGTCCACCCACTCAGCATACACCTGAACTTGAAGATACAGCCTTGAGCTACAACGATAACTTTCAATTGCAGCAGTGGCAAGTGGTGTGAGGCAGGTGGCAACTGGACGCCATAGAGCGGCAGTCAGTGATTAATTTCTATTATTATGACACTGATTAGGGCCACTTACAGGCCCATTACAGCCATGGCCAGCATGGGAGAGACAGACACCACATGACCAGGCAGGCAACTGGTCAATGCAACTGCGAGTTGTACTGTGCTCGTAGGTGGAGTTGGTGGAGTTGAGCTGGTGGTGCGAGCACATTTATCAAGTCATTGGCCCACCACATGCAGCGGCCCTTTGTCTTGCACTTGACCAGACCAAGACCAACACCAAGAACAAGACCAAGACCAAGACCAAGACCAGTCCAAGCCAAGGCAACTAAATCAACAGACCAGCAGGCAGGACAGCCGCCAGTTGCCCACTCGACAGTCACCCGGTCAGCAGTCACTTGGTCAAGAGTCAAACGATGACCAGTTACCGGACCAGGTTCCAGGACCTCAGACACGGCACGTGCCCCAAAAGGTGTCACAAGGCCATTAAAGCAAACGAGTTGCAAGCTTTGAAAGATTTACTATTAAAATACAACTTACGGACATTTAACACACACATATAGAATGCATATGTAAACTAACTAGTTACAATTAAATAACTTAATAATAAATACAACTTTTTGAAGCAAGCGAACTTTGAGTTATTTAAAAAAGACACAATCTTGAACTTGGCAATACATAAGATCCAAAAGCTTTTTTAACTGAACTAAAAATCGGATGAACGACTCGTAACGTCTTTGTATGAATTTCAGAGAATGTTGCTAATGCTTGCATGCATTTATAAATCAATATCTATGCATCTATATTTAAAAAAAAAAACAAAAAGAAATTGATTCAAAATACGTCTGAAAAATTTATCGAAATCAAAATTCTCAAAAATTGAGAAAATATTTCAATCATAAAACATTTTTTAATTTGTACTTTCAATTAAAGTTGTCTTATTTTAAAATTTGAAATTCCAAGTCGTAGTTTTTTAGAAATCGGTTCTTTTATCATTTTAGAAAGCAACTAATAAATATGATCTCATACGTCATAGATCTTTTTCAATCGAAAAATTGCGCTAAAATGCTATGTTTCTTAGTTTTCTACACTAGTGTTAAAAAAATTAAAAATGATTTTATGATTAATATTTCAATTCAATTCACTGATAAAAAATAAGTTTTTCCCATGCATTCAGCTAATAAATATCATCACACGTTTAAATGCTAAAATCTAAACTGTTCCTGCAGTGTTGGTTAATATTATTATATATTATTATTATAACAAAATTAGTAATCATACCAATTCACTTGATCTTACTAAATTGGCAGTTGTGACTGTTAACTAACCATTTTCCGAGCCACCTCAATATTTTTCAGTATTAAAAAACGTATATATTGCATTGAGGATTTTATTAAATAAAGTTCATTGAATAAATAAATAAGTTAGCTTTTGCCTAGGCGTATTCAAAAAAAAAAACTATATAATTAAATTTCGATGTAAAAAAAAAGTGTTGCTTATCATAATACCCAAGGGGGCAGTTGAGGCACATGTGGCAAACTGGAGTTTTCAGCCGCGATTGGGACGCACGACGACGACCTGGGGCCGCTTTTTGCCATTCTTGCCCTTGTTGCCCTTGCGGCGACGCCGCTGTCCGTTGTTGTTGACGCGTCGGCGACGTTGCACGACACCGCGGCGAGTGTTGCCGCCTGCGGGCCGCTGTCGCTGTGCCACGCCCTGGGCAACGATCTGTGGCAGCAAGTTGTTGACCGGCGTGGAGCCATAGATGACCTGGTTCAAGGCGGCCTGATTGTTGCTGATGCCAGTGCCAGTGCCAGTTGTACCCGTTCCTGTTGTTCCCGTTGCCGTTGACGTTGCCAGTCCCGTTCCCGCACCGCTGCCCAGATTCACATAGATAGCATTGCCATTGCCCGTTCCTGTGCCCAGGCCGAGTCCCGTTCCGGTATTTGTATTCGCTGGACGCAGTTGCTCCAACATGTCCTGCTTATTGGTGATGTACTGATTGAGTGCATCATTGAGTCCATTATTATTGCTGTTACTATTCAGATTGCCATTCAGGCCGCCGGACAGGAAGCGCAGCTGTCCATTCTCATTGCCATCCTTGACATAAATGCCCGCCAATCGGGATTTATCTGCCGACTCACCGGCAGCAGCTGCAAAATCAGAAGCAGCGATCGCGAGCAGCAGGCAAATAAAAACACCTCGGATCATTGTGGCTGGCTGGATGATGGCGGTTGACTGTTGACTTGGCCAACAAGCCAGCCGCCTTTTATAATAGCCCCAACGCCCGGCTCAGAATGATATGCAAAAGTTGGGCACTCATGTTGCCTTTTCCCAAATTCACGCTTTCTTTGCAACGCATACTTATTGATTCTATGCCGAATTATTATTTTGCAAAACACTCGATATCATTGCCCGATTTTCTTCTATTTCATTTCTCGATCTTTGAAATTCGAGGTGGCATTAGAAAGCCGCACGCCCTCCAGCCAAATCTCATTGAAGAGGCCAGCAGCTCCGTGGCCGTTGCCATTGGCATTGCCGTTGCCCATCAAGCGTGTCAAGTACTTAATCTCCATGCGTATTGTTTGACCAAAATCAACACGAGATCATCAACCCATCAAAGGCCCAACTCATTGCGGCAATCAGCGTTTCAAGGGCCACTTTATCAGTCACATTACAAATTGAAATTGAAAACCTTAGTGAAATGAGAATTAGCTTTCATAAATGCCAAATAAGGAAGAAAATGTGCATCGGAAATCATTAAAGAATGAGTATTTAAACATGCTCTATTTTACACTGTTAGAATGATGATCTTTAAACTTGTATGTTTGACTGATTCTAGAAAACTTACTGTAAAGTCAATATTTAACTTTATTTAAGTTTAAATTTGAATATCAAAACAGAAAAAAAATAAATAAAAATAACTGTCAATAATTTAAATTCTTTAACTGCTAAGTTATAGCCTTAGAATTTAATGCCTGTCCCATAACAACAGATTTTAAATCAATTAATAGCAAAAAAAATATATAAAACAATTTAAGCTTATTCGTATTTGAGTTTCCAGTACTCAACCGCATTCGACAAATTCTTGGGAATGGTATCTCTCAAGTTTCACTGTGCTAAATTTGCCCATCTCTCTCCTTTATTGAAATGTATGTGTGACAGGAGTATGCACATTTAATTAAATTGCCAGCCTGTTAAAGACAACTACTTGCAATTTTCAACAGACCTTGGCCCACTGTGCGTGTGGCATGTGCGTGTGCCTCGCCCGCGGGGTTTTGCACGCCTAAGTTGGCGAAAACGACAGTTGCCGACTGTCTGGCGGGGGCTGTTGAAATAAATTTCACTTACGCCAACGCAGCACACACCAACACACACACACACACACACACACACACACACACACACACACACACACCCAACACACACACAACACACACACACATGTGCTGTGCGTCGTTTACTTGGCAATGCAATTACAGCCGCTAACCGCGCGTGAAAATAGCAACACGGCAGTTGCAACAACAACAACAACAATAACAACAATTGCAGGAGTAGCAAGTAAGTACGCTCTTGTGGCAAATACTCGACTACAAGATTCCCCGTCCAAATTACCTTAGAGATCCTATAAAGCACGTGCATGCCGTAATAATCTTATTAAAATAAATAAAATAAAATAAAATTTTAACGTAATTGAATTTAAGAAGCTCGATCTACCTACGATATTCACAAACCTTAGTCCCAAAATGATCCCTTTTAAATTAAATTCCGTGAGATGTGTAAAATCCTGAGCCGCATTTACATCTTAAAGAAGAAATCAAGCAAATAATTAAATTATTAACTATAATTAAATGTAAGTAGAAAAATGAGTTAAAACAAGTTGATTCATTCTTACTTGTTGGGACCTATAAAGTTTTGAGTTCTTACTGAAGACTTAAAAGAATTAAGTTTAAGAAAGTATTAAAGCCCTGGATTTATTTAAAAATAGCACGAAAATGATACAATCCATACATTAAGATTAATTATTGCTCCTGACAGTATGCCTTGGAACTGTAGAATATAAGATTCAAAATTTAAGGGTAAATTATACAATTTAAATATATACAGTTCGTAGACTTAGCAGCCATTCAACTTTTTTTTGACTAAGTCGACATATTTTGATTACATTTCATTGATTCAGGAAACTACATTCCAATCTTGTCCTAAGATCGATACGATTATTAGGATCGGCCGATAAACTGGTTGAACTGGGTTTTTCATTAAATTATTTAAAATTGATTTAATTTTATTTCATTTGACTTTTATATTTGTTCAGCTACAAATTTAAATTGTTTTTATATAATTTACACATTCGTAAATAATGAATTCTTATAACCTTAGTTTTTGTTTTCTGTTGACTGTTCTTAGTTGCAGTTGAATAAATATATAAATTAATAAATTAATTAATTTGATTATGATCAAGAATATAATATTGTTTTCCTTAAATAGTCAAAAAATATTAACCTCTATACTATAATACCCTTTTGTGCATACTTGCTGTGGCTGCAGGGTATAGCAACAACAACACCAACAGTAATTGTAATTGCAATAACAACAACTACAACAGCAATCGTTGCTGGTTGCCGTTAACGTTGCTGCCGCTGAGCGGCTTAAAGCAGCGCAATGACAATTAACAACAGGCGACAAAACAACAACAATAACATCAAGAAGAAGAAGAAGATGATGATGAAGACGATGAAAAACAGGAACAACAACGAAGACGCCGCCCAGCGCCATATCAATGACAACGACAGCGACAGCGACAACGACAACGACAACGACAACGACAACGTCGAGGAAAAGCGGAAAATGCGAGAACGCTCAGCAGGCAGAGACTTCGAGGCTGGCAGAGGTAGGAAAAAACAGCAGCAGCGGCAGCCTTACGCATATTAACAGGCTCGATATTTTTGCATCAGCCCGAAAGAGAATGAAGGGGAAGGGGGGCAAGCGGGGCGTGGCAGCAAAGTGTAGGACATGCAGTGGAAAACGTTAAACGAAAACCGCACGCACTTCATTTTCACGTGCGATGCCAGTGAAAATGCGTCGTGCAATAGAATGCCAGTCAAAGTTTTTGCCACAGCGCTACCTCAACGGCGTAACATACTCCCCAGTCCCCCAATTCCCCAGTTCCCCTTTCCTATTGCCAACCTTCTGTTTAACCTACGGCAACCGCACTTGATATTGCACCAATGCTGCAGCGGCAGAGACAAAACAAAAAGCTGTTCTGGCCAAATGGGGAAAATTGCAAGGAATTTTAAGTGAAATTCCCTGACATTTTAATGGGCTTGCGATTGGGCACACTCAAGTGCAGGCGTTTAAACGGAAGAGAGCGTTGCCTGGAGGATAGTGAAGAAAAGTGAAGGGAAGGAATAGGAAAATATCAATGGAAATGGCAATGAAATTGGCAATGGGTATGGGCCTGTCGCATGACAGTCCTGATGCTTCTCACCCAGTAGAGAGATACGCCTCTGTCAAACGGATTCACGTAAATAAGTATTAATGCCCAACTATGCACTTGATTGTTCAATCGGCACAAATGACAAAAGTAACACGTTCTTGAAGCTAAAAACTTGGTCAATTCAAGCAAAGCAATCAAGAGACCTTTGCTAATACGAACAATAAAACAGAAAATGTTGATAGAGTAATAGGAAATCTTACTTATACAATTTTCAAATACACATGTAGTAAAATAACTTATTCAAATTTGCTTCTCACACTTTTAATGTTTGTAATAAAAATTAAAAACTCAACGCTATGTGCACAAAAATATTAAAGTAAAGCAAAAATTACATTTAAAAACAGGGTTAAGAAAATACCAAATTTAGCAGATAAATTAAATGAACTAAAATAGATTTCAATTATTTTTGAATAACATAAAAATTAAGTAAATAACGCAAAGAGAACTTTATTCCATTAAATATTTGGTCAGAATATTCGAACCATAAAACTTTAGCCGAATTGATATCAAGGTAACACTTGAAGTAAATATACTGAAATTGATTTCACATATATTTCAATAATAGAAAATTAAATAAATAAAGTAAACCGAACTAAATTCTATAACATTTTAGGTCAGAAAATACCTACTACAAAATTAATGCTAAATTCCGAGAATTGTCACAAGTCCTAGGGCGTTTTTACACTTTTTTAAAGAGCTCCAGCTTCAACTGGAGTGTTTCTGTGTGTGTGAAGACTTTTGAAAATAATTGTCAATGTGGCACGTGATATCAATGCATTAACGGAAGTGTTTTTCTTTTTGGGGTGTGTCTCTATGTGTGTGTGTCCGAAAATAGGCACGGAAATGTTACAATCTATGCTTAGAGATCAATAATCGCTCCCCCTCAGGTCCAGGTAAGCCCTGGAACATTGAAAAATGTTGCAAGCCAAAGTCATAAAAAGGCCGCATTTCGGGAGGGGACAAAAACGATGCTTCTTCAGTCAGTCAGTCGACTCATCAAATGACAAACAGACGCACCAAATAAATAACTAAATGGGACCAGGAAGGCAGTGAGGGTGTAAGTTGGCGGGACTTGGGGGATTCATAGCTTACCACTTAAGTCGCTGGCATTTGGCAGCCCTGTGGGCGACAAATTAACACACAGCCAGGAACAACAGGAAGCGGCTGCAGTTGCCTTAAAACACGAGACAAAGAGAAGATGGCGATCTATTTAAAGAGCAGACGCAGACATTTGGGATATATATACATATAAATGTGGGGTGTGCATACTATACTATGGAGGGTGGGTAAGCGATCAGTTGTTCCCCCCCTAGAAGCCATGTCGCACCTTTATTAATTGCAGTCGACAATGATGCAGACGCAGCCAGACGAGCATTTGACATGTTTAATGCGAAAAACGCAGAGACAAGGGGAGTGTAGAGAAAACGGAGAAGAGAGTAGAGCGGAGAGCTGAGAGCGGAGAGCGGAGAGATGGGAGAAGAGAGGGGCAGAGGATGGAGCGCGAGAACTTTTGTAGCTATTTTCGGGTAGCGTCGAGACGTTGACATAGGCTGAAAAAAATTCTTTTCAACTATGTGTATCTATTTGGGGGCCTGGCAACAGATTCCGATGTGGATTGGGATTCGGGTGCAGATACAGATTCAGATACAGATTCCAGGCAGTCAGACATTCAGACATTCAGACCGTAGACAGCTGACGCCACACAGGCCACAAGTCCAAAGTCCCGGGGCAAAGTCTTGCGAGCATGTAATGAAAGCAAATAATGTCATGTGAAGATACAGATACATATACATGCAGTTGCAGATGCAAATACATGTATCTGCATCTCTCCATGTCTGGAGAGATCTCCGTCTGCTTCTTTGTCTCGGTGATTGCACTCGGCTGACGGATCAAAATGAACATTTCTTTCCCGGGTTGTCGGGATGTCGAGTTGTGCCTGCATTAACAACAACTGCAATAACAACGACAACATTAGAGCATTGTCTTGTAACAACTGTCTCACAGTTGACGTAAGTACTCGTTTCTGATAGATCTTTAGATCATTATTACTAACTTAAGATTATCAACACGATTTCCACAGCCATTTATATTCAGTTAGTTATAAATACAATCAGGATTATGTCTCTAATAAATCAATAGCCTGAAAAATTAAATATTCTGGAAAATTAATTCAATGCTGATCTAAAATTTATTTAATTTTATTTTAAATTACCCAGAACATATTAATTTCCATTTAAGTGGAAAACAATTATTGTGTGTTTTTGTAAATTCTTAAATTGTATTCAAAGCGGAGAGCCAAAAATTAAAACTATGAAATAAAAATTTTGTTTGAATTTTTAATCAAAAATCACTTTTATTTTCACCTCTAAAATAATTTTTACTATCAATTTGTATTAATAAAACTAAAACATAAGAGTTAATTTATGATTTTTAAATTAAAATTGAAATTTAATTATTAATTCAATAGTTTTTTTTATGATTAAAAAATACAAGTCTAATTTAAATGTTTTAAAAATAAATTTTTGTTCCCGAATTAGTATATCTAAGATTTCCCTTTATTCTAGATAATTCTTATCAGGCTTGATTTGCTTAAGCCCAAAACACTTAATAGCGATAGTTATTTAATCTTTACAGATAACTAACAACATTTTAAGTCTCCTTCTTCGGCACCTGATAAAGTCAGAGCCTTGAAGAAGAAGGAGGAAACCTACAAACTGTGAGCACTTCACATGATTATCATCATCAATTTGAGGCTATGCGAGTGACAGCTGCAACTGAGCTGCCTGCCACTTGTGGCAAATTGCAATTGAGATGACTTATGCTTTATTTTGTGACAATGTTGGACGCGCCCACCTAGAAAGGCCATCAACCATTTTGAGAGAGGGCTAATAATTTAGCCAAGTTTATGGGCGAGACCAAAACATCCAAAACATGAAAATCAAATTTCCAGATCTACTCGGTACGAGTAACAAAACGAAGTTTTTCAAGGGAAGCGAAAACACTTTTTGGCAATTAGTGGAAGGCTCAGTGTGTGTATGTGTATGTGTGTGTGTGTGCGAGTGTCCTTTTTGACCATCCGTTGATGGATGCACTGAAGGAGGTTGCACTTGAGGGCGTGACACTGAGTCAAACCCAAGTCCCAAGTCAGACCGACCAGTGTCCACTTGAGCGTGTCGTAATTTAATGGGCGCCAAAAGAATGGGAATGGGAATGGGCCAAGGGACAATGGGACAATGGGACAATGGGACAATTGGAACAATTGGAAATGCGAGTTTTATGTAAATTCGTTTGTCCTGCACACACTCAAGTGCCCATCCCTGACAGCACTTATCCTTTAAGATATTCGTTAAGTGCCTCCCTCCTCATGTAGCACTTGACTTTCCAATTCATTTTCAAATTTTTCAGATTTTCATATATTTTGCTTTTGTTTTCGTTTTTTTTTTTTTGTTGCTGTCTCGCATTACAGAGGCGGCCAGGAAATGCACACAAAAAGGATAATGACAAGCGGTACGTGCATGTCAGCAGATAGTTCGACTCTAAGATTTGTTGGGCGGAATCGATTTCAATGCTGCTTTTGATTTTGGGAATGCTTCGTATTTTTTTTTTTTTTGGTAATTTGAGTCGCAACTTTGTTGGCATCGCTTGGCCTCCTCCTGTCTCTCAACTGCCTCCTTTTGCCTTTGGGCCACGGATTTCCTTTGAATCCGGCGCCGCTCTCCGCCCGTTTCTCCGTCTCCGTCTCTGTCTGTTAGTCAGTCAGTCACTCAGTCAGTCGGCCGTTCGTTTATTTGTTTGTTTTGTCAACATTTGGTCGTCATAAGCGCGTTTTTGAAGTTGTCTAGGGTTTCGTTTTCTTTTTCGGCACAATTTTCCATTGAAAGTTCCCGTTCTTTTTTATATGGAAAGTCGATCTTTCTTTACTATCTCTCTCTCTCTCTCTCTCTCTCTCTCTCTCTATCTCTCTCTCTATCTCTCTCTGTCTCTCTGTATAGGAAATGCAACTCAATCAAAGACGCTTAGACGGCGACTTGGCAACTTGTGTGGCTATTCTCACACATTTTTCACGCTAAAACCAAGCAGACTCTTAGTTCAAGCCTCAGTTGGATTCAGCTCGAACTCGAGAGGGCGACTCTATCTTAGACTCTTCTCTTCTCTGCTCTTCTCTTCTCGTATCTCCACTCGTCTCCTCTTCTCTCCACCAGATTCGTTGTGTGTGGTTCACTTTATTGGCTTAGCGCACCCGCTGGGCGGCCCTTCATTTGTCATGGGCTGCATCCGTTGCGCTGTGGTTGTCTCTCAGTTTTTGTTGCTATTGTTGTTGTTATTCTTGCGTAATGAATTTGTTTTACCCAAAAAAAAAAAAAAATTTAAAAATGAGCCAAAAAAACTACCGTGTCTCAGTTTTCATTTCATTTCGTTTCAGTTATATTTTTATTTTTTTTTAATATTTATTTTTTTTTTTTTTTTGTCTGATGGCAGGCGCTGCATGTGGCGGAGTTTTCTTTGGATTTTCATTAATATGAGCCGTGGATAGTAAAGAGGGCGCGTAATTGATTTGTGTCTCAGGCATCGTATATAAACAAATTGTGTCCGTTGCCAATGAGTGGAGACTTTCTGAATTATGGAGACTGTTGGAGACTTTACCAAAAAGTAAATACTCGTAGCAGAAGTTTAAGTACAAATGTATGTAAAAAAATTACATAAAGACTTTTGTGGTTTATTGGAGAGTTGATTGTGGCCTTTTTTTAAGATGTTTTAAATATAATGGAGCCAAATTTACGCATCTGTGAGACTCGTAGAGAATAGTGAAAATATTTTGAAAGGTCTTAAAAGAGTGTCTTTAAATTTAGCATTGGACAATTGCATCGGATCACTATATCTTATAGCTGCCATAGAAACTTTATTGTTATTCTTGATTGTAAATTTTCTATTTTATGATATGTACGTACTAGAGGCTTTCACGAATACATTCGTTCACGACTACTTCCAAAATACTGATTTGTTTGATACCGTAAAATTTGCTTTAAACGAACAAAATCAAATACAAGCACAAAGTGTGCTTGATTTTTAAATGGTTTTGTTGATCAAGCATCAGCAAACGAAAACAAAAAATCGGACGAGCACGATGAATGTCAGTAAAAGCAAACGAATAAATAAAATATGGTAGTACTTTAGAGTTGATTTTTTACTTTCAAGCACTTTTATAATTTTCATTCTCGAATTTTCCACTTCTATTGAAAGTGAGCTGCAAAATTTTGGGCAATCCAGCAAGCAGTGACATTATAGCAACAGAAAATGTACAACATATTTTATTAAAATTGTAATAAAATATGTGTTATATATTATCTGGAAATAAAAAAATACAGGTTCAAAAAATTAAAAATTTTTGGGCCAAAAAATAGCTTTAATTCTAACTATTTTTTTTAGGATGAAAATCAGGTTTGAAGGACATTTCGTTCTTTGGTTCTGTGAAATTTTAAAAGAACTGGTCCTAACTAGAGTATAGACATCAAGTTTCTAAGAATCGGTCTATAATTATCCAAGACATAAGTGCTCGAAAAAATTAATTTTTCTCAAATCCGCTCAAAGCGCGGACCATAAATTAATTTTATAACTATGGTTCTTTGTGAAAATATCTTAGAATTGACCATTGATTATGAAAACGGGTTACCATTTTTTCATTTTTTCGGGCCCATACAAATCGATGCACTCTAATGTACATCCTGACCAATCTTGAATCTAATCGGGCTACTATATCATATATATATAGCTGGCATTGGAGCAATTGATTGATCATTTTGATTTACATTTAAAATTTGTATTGTTTTTATAAGAGAGTGGTTTTCATATTATCCGTATATTATGTTGATATGTATAACAATAATATCCTGAATAAATGTTTAAGATTTCTTAAAAAAATCAAGAATTTTGTAATTGATATTTTGTTTTTTTTTTTTTTTTTTTTTTTTTTGTACATGCATTATTAGATACAACCAGTAGCTGGAATAATATGTAAACTTAAAAAGAATTGCTAATTATGCATAAATTGATGTAGAGTTCAACAAGCATCTCTTAAACTCTTCATTGAGTGGGCGTGGCACTTGAAATGATTACCACAAGGCGGATCGCCTCGCAAACCGCAAATGCGATTTCGGCGCTGCTTTTGACACATTTGAAGAGCGTCAAAACGATCATTATCAGGGGCGAACCGACGACATCGCCAACGCCATTAACTATCGTCACAACTTGCGCTGCGAAACGCCCTCAAAAAAAAAAAAAAACAACAACAAAACAAAAACAGCAGAAAAAGTAGCCAGAAAAATAAGCATAAAAACAAAAATAAAACAATGCGCAGCAAAAAAACAAAAAAAAAAAACAATAAAAAAGTAAATAGCTCGAAACGATTTTCGGACTGGTGGGCAGCTAATTTGGAGCGCAGATTTGGTCATTTCATCTGTGGGTCGTCATTGTTTCATTTGATCATTTGATCATTTTGGGCGATAACTTCAATTCTTTTGCCTTGTGTGCAAATTAAGTTTTATTAATTTAATTTTTTAACGAGCTGTGATCGGAGCTAAGATTTATGCCACGTCGCTATGATGATGATGATAATGATGATGATGTGGCGTCGTCTTAGAGTCGTCGGCTTTTCGGCGTCTGCCCCAAATTTATTGAGACATTTTTCTTTTTGATTTCTACGGCTCTCGTCCGGCACCTATTTATTTCGAATTTCGTTCGTAGAAGGCTTTGTAATGATCTCTGATGAGGTGTTTATGAGCATGGTCAGACATTTTGCATTAGTCATGCCCATTGCGGCGTCGTCTCCGTCTCCATGGGGGCGTTCACTCTGCCCCTTGCCCCTTACCATCTGCCGCTTGCCGCTTGCTGCTTGCTGCTCAACAGTTGCTGGTTTGCCGTTGGATTGCTTGCCGCTTGCTGTCGATTGTCGGCATTTTCTTTGTTTTTTTACAAAACTTTTTTTAATATTGTTTTTTTTTTTCTTCTTTTTTTTTGGCTCTGCCTATCTATGGCAGTCATTAGAGCCAGGGAAACCACTTTGATTTGGTACGCCTGAAGCCAAATGAAATCGAAAACAGTTATTCACATGTCTGCAAGCGAAGTTAACCCATTGACGGAACTGAATACTCAACTCAACACTCAACTACCTGCCGCAAATTTCCTTTTTTCAACTGAAGAGCTACTCCATCATCCCTACATCCTTGAACAACAACATATCATTAGCCACTTGAGAAGCTTCTTCTCGTAGAGACACTTATGAGAACTTGGCCCCTCCCATGAGTCATTGACTAAAATTCAATCTGAATATCTTGACTATAACATTTATTTTTTTAAAATGTAGCTAGGATAATATTGCTAAATTAACTGAATATTCGAATAAAGTGACAACGACTCAGCAATAATAAAGTCAAACAAATTTATAACATTTTTTTTCACTGAAAATAAATCGAATAGAGAAGGAATTGAAAAATCGTATTTAAATCCATTCTTTCGTACTTAATTTAAGAATTTCCAATATTTTGAAACTTTTCTGTTCGGAACTGTTCGGATTAGTTTTATGCCGAATTCTACTATATACCACACACTGAAAAAAAGAACACTTTCTAAAAACAAGAACATTCATCTTAAATATTTTGTTCTTGAAATAAGAATATTTTAAGACCAAACTAAAAATATTCATCTTGAAAATCGTAAGTTCTTAATATAAGAATAAAATTTTCAAATGTAAATATTTTGTTCTTAATATAAGTCAAAAAAAATTACTAAAGCTAGGAATATTATTCTATAAAATCTTAAGTTCTTAATATAAGAATAAAATCTTAGATTTTAGATCTTTATCTATTAAAATTAGAAAAAAAAATATTAAAATTTTATCACTTTTTGAGACTTAAAATTCACAACTGGTTCTGGCGTCCCAAAGATGACTTTAGGCTTGGATCGCTGGTCAAGTCAGCACAACGGTACTGATTATAGAGATTGGCATCTCTTGAAACAGCTGTATACCGAGCCATGCTCCTTGCGTTCTGCAAGTGTTTTGTTGTTTAGTGTCACATCGACATTACTAGATTTCAAGTTAACTAAAAATTACTTTATTAAAGATTGAAGCTTAAAGATTTTTTGTCTTGAGTATTCAAAACTTTTTGGTCTATAATTAAGAACATATGATATTAAAAAATAATAAGTTTTATTCTTATACTAAGATTTGTGGTCTTGAATATATAAGAATAATAAATAAGAACTTGGTCTTAATTAAAATGTTCTTTTAATTAGAAATTAAGTTAAATACATAATTCTAGAAATATCAATTTGTTCAAGAAATATACATATATTAATGTGGAAAGTTATTAGGCAATTAATTTCCAACGAAACGAGACAATTTCTTAATTTGGATCATAATAAATATAGTGTTTTATTTTTATGTAATGAAAGCTTGATATTAAAATAATTTTCTTAAAATTGTTTTGAAATAATTTATGGTTTTTTAATTTATAGTATCTTTACCGTAAAAACCAAGCGAGATTTGTATCCACGTCGATTTTTGATATTGAGTTGATTCCGCTCTGTAATATTAAAAAATATAGAGATTGAAAGATAAGATACAAAGATGTCCACTTATCGTCTAAGCACAAATAACAAACTATGAAATAAAATTAATTGTGAAAAATTATAAGATATTAATCCATAGGAACATAAAACAGATGAACCGTACTGAGTTAAGAGACTAGCTGTGTTCTCTTTCTTAATTTAGTAGTCATGCATACTAGGGTTGAAGTTATAGGGTATCGGAACGTTGGTAGTATGTCGTCGGGTGATGGGCTCTAACCTCTGGCGAAGTGCAAATATGAAGCACTTAGCACGCCTCGATTGGAGCACTCTTTCTCTCATTGCAGCGGTGTGCGGAAATCAAATAATGCCATTAGGCTAATAATTGCTGGTCGTTATTGTTGTAATTGTGGCCATTGGGCATTGGCATTGGGCTGCCTGTCGGTCGCTCATTGCGGACGGAGCACACAAAATGTATTAATTAAGCTATTTATCTAAACTAATGCGAGCATTTAGTGGCCAAGACAGAAGCAAATTGCACTCATTAGCCAACTGGCAACTGGCTCTACAGTTTTCCCTTCCCGTCTCCTCTCACTCACTCTCTTTTGGTTCGATGAGACAATCGCTTTTTCTTCAGCCCTACGTCGAGAGATAATTGCGTTGGATAAGTAAATGGCTCGTCGTCCAGCAGCTATCATCTTCATCTTTCAACTTCCATCTTGTCTGTCTCTCATTCTACTACTTTCTCTCTTTGTCTTGCACTTGGCTATGTGACAGGCCATTGAGAAATGTTAGAACCAATTGAAGATATCGTCACTTCTATGCGATCGACTTCGACTTCGACCCAACGGTCAAGCGCTACATCATCATTAAAAGCTTGAAGACAGAGCTGCGAGTAGAGAAGACATCTGACAATGGGACCGTCTTATCGTCAGTCGCATCATTAGCTTGATTACGGCTTTGATTATCAATGAGCACATCGACAATGCCGCCGTTGTGCCACATTTAAAACACTCGAAAAACGAATACTGGAAAATTTAAGGAAGAGAACTGTGCAGTCCATCTGTTTCTGGTTTTATGACACTTACTGCAGTGGGCATTGAATTTCTGCACTAATCCCTTATAATTTGTCACAAATCTTTTCTTTAGTTTATTTATGCCTTATTTATTTTTACAAATGAACATAAGTGACTTATCAATACTCAAATTTATTTCAATTGTCTCTCAGCTGTCAATTCAGTTTCAGTTTTAAATAACATTCTCTTAAAATTCAAAAATACACTTAACCGTGGATGTACGTTTTAAAAACATTGATAACAATTTTAGGACGCTTTAAGCTTTACAAAATACGAGGTTTAAGAAGCCTGCAAATCTTTGACGTGTTCAACAACAAGAAAAACTTAATTGTTATATGATTTTGGTCAATCTTCCCATTTAAGTGGCATACACTATTTGTGTCAAGAGCCAAGATGTTATACAAGTTCAATTTTCATTATATAAAGTACTCATAAATGAGCTTTTAGTGAGAATTAGGTTGTATTCAATGATTTTCTATGCTTTCAATGTTTTCAAGTGCTTATAATTCAATTGTTTGTTGCATTAAATGTTGACAGATTTAATTAAAATCAGATTAGGTTGCGTTAAGTCAGATCAATTAGAGTTTGCACTCCATTTTAAATAATGTCAGTCATTATATGTACAACCAATGAATCCAATTAGTTGATTCACCTTTATATTCATTTACTTTGCGACTGCTTTCTTGACGCATTCAAAGTTCTTTATATACAGTTTCAGTTTTCGTTTGTTTTCTTTTCATTTCTTTCTCAATTCTTATTTCGGTTTTGATTTGAAAGATCTTGTCGGTCGATAAAAGGCGGCCTATGTCTCTCTCTCTCGCTCTGTCAGCGAGACAAATTGTTTCTATTTGAATGCCCGCTAATGAATATGATTAGCATAATGCAGTCCATGGGGCAAGGGCAAGATTGGATGCAAGTAGCAAACTCTGTGGCAGACTCTATGCAACGTTCCCCGTGGCCGTGGAGGTTTATTTATTTTAGCTGTTGTCTGTTTACTCTTCTCGTTGTTTTTTGTGGCTCGCACTCCTGCACTTACACGTAATCATAATCCCAATAAAAGGCCACATATGCCGGTGGCGCAGGTGGGGTGTTAGGGGCATGCCATCACATGCGGCAGACATTGCGAAACGTGCTCGTATATTAGCATGCCACCATATCAACAACCCCTTGCCCCATCCCCCAACCTAAGCCAAAGCCAAAAAACATTATCATCAAGAGCCTTACACCAACTTGAAGCCCCAACCTAAATCCAAATCCAAACCTAACTTAACAATAACAATAACAACAACAACAACAACAATGGCGACGACGTCAACGACAATAAAAAACAAGTGGGAAAGGCTATAGTCGAGCTCCCGACTATAGGATACCCGTTACTTAGTTAAATAAATTTTAAATATTTTTTGTATGTATATATAAATCAGCCAATAATACCTTTTTGTTTGTCCGATCTTGTTACGACTTAGTACCATAATTGGTAATAATAGTAGTTAACGGTAATTTGTAAAAAAATCCTAATATCTTAAAAACTGTGAGTGTAGTTTGAGGAGGCAGAAACGGGCGTGGCAAAGTTTCGAAACAAACTTGACATGCGTGGGGTTTATAGAAATCGGTGTGGCAAATTTTGTAGCTCTGGCTCTTACAGTCTCTGAGATCTAGGCGCTCACACAGACGGACAGAGAGTCGGACATGGTTATATCGACTCAACTGTTGTTGCTGATCAAGAATATATATACTTTGTAGGGTCAAAGATGTTCTCTGTTCTCCCTGTTACATACATTGCAACGAATACAATATCCCCTTTTACTTATTTTTTATAAGCAACGGGTATAATCACAGAACCTGTCAGCGGGCACAATGTTTGACAGATGGACTCGCTAGGACTCGCTAGGACTCATCCCATCCCCACATCCTGATCCTGACTACGTAACTCCAGCGAAGTGAGCTTATCTAATTTCTCGTATTTGTTGTCTTTGTTTTTGGCGGTACACAGTGAGATGAAAGGGAAAAAGATAGGAGAAAACTAGCGCAGTTTTCGAATCTAATTTGAAAGAGTAAATGACTGAGTGAGTGAGTGAGTGAGTGAGTGAGTGAGTGAGTGAGTAAGTCCTGTCCTGTCCTGCGACCACAATATGAATGAAGTTTTAATACATGTCTATGGTGACACATTAGCTAGTAGCCAAAAAGGACGAAGATAAGCACATGAATCTGGGCATGAACAAAAAAAGCACAAAAAACTCAAAACTAATGCCACAACAATAATGAAGGATAAGTATCTTTACCTATTATTAAGTACAAGATGTGAAGAGCTGGAAATCTTGCAACCTTTGAATAGAGATTCATATTCAAAAATTGTTTGATATTATGGTACAACCATAAGTCTTGACATTGTGATCCCAAACAGCCGGCAACCACATTAAGTTAAGATTTAAGATCAGATCATAATTTAAAAGGCCCCGCCACAGGAAATTAAAATCATAAAAAAGAACGATTAAAGTGCAAGAGACGAAATTCAAATATATAAAAAACATTTCTGACAGCATAATTCAATTTTAATCAGGCAAGAAGTGTATTGTTTTTTAAATTACATTTTTGATAGCTACAAACAATAAAAGCCCAAATATAAATGAGGTTTTATATTATATGCACTATATATTTTTACTATATGGATATATTTTTAAATTTAAATAAATAAATAACTTTTAGGAAAGTACGTGTATATATAGATTTCTAGTTTTTTTTTTAAATAAAATCAAGCTGTCAAGGCTATAGTCGAGATACCGACTACAAAAACATTATGCAAAAATTAGATATATGTATATGCATAATAATTAACATTTCATTGCTCAAAAGACAAATTTTCAAAAATCTAAGAAAGTTTCTTGATGTTATGCTTATTTTTTTGAAATTGACTATTGCCAAATTACATTTTTTTTAACATTTCTGGCATTTCAATTAATGGTTATCTCGGAATACTAAAACCAACATATTAAGATTAAGGTGAAAATTTGGTTTTAAGTTCTTTAAGACCAAACAAACAAAACCAAAAAATAAAATATTAAAAAAAAAATTTTTTTTTCTTCCCATATAATTTTTAAATTTTCGGATCCAAGTCGGCACTCGTTATCATACTCCGATTGAGGTAAAAATTTATTTCCGAGTGCTTTCGAACCCAATGTATGCGTTAAAAAATAATGACTTTGACCAAATAAGGGACACCCTAATATATGTATATATTTCTTTTCTATTTTATGAGTATGATTTAGAAATGATTAGAACAAATGAGAGTATTCCTTAGTGTAAATATGTCAATGTTTTGCTCAACACTGAAGCAGTGTTGCAAGTCGCAGGTGGCGAATCTTATGGGTCAATTCATTCAGTATCAGTTCAAAGGTTGAGGCACGATCGATATCAGCTTGCTTTTAATCGCTTATGACAGCTGGCTCTATGGATCAATGGATCACAGAAGCGCCCTGTCGATGCCACATGAAGACAGGGACTCAGAGTCTCGTAGACAGAGCTTCGGCTGCCATGTAGCACAGTGTAAATGAAAATAATAATAAGAATGTTAATAATATTCGCTAGTAGCTAGCCAAAGCAGCTGCCTCTTGAGGTGGCACCATATCGAAATTTGAAGCGCCTTTTATCGCTGGCTGGCAACTTTGAAAGTCAGTCAAGTCACTTAGCTGCCACTGTGGCATGCCCCATGCACACAACACCCGCGGTAATTTTTCATAAACATAAAAGTTGCCTCTGCTTTACGTGTAGTAGCTGCCAGCGGTGGCAGTTTGGATGGGGCTGTGGGTGGGGCTGTGGGTGGGTTACGGGTGGTGCTTATGGGTTTGCAAGTAGCAGAAGCAACCGCAGATTGTTGCCTGCATATTGTATTTGTAATTTCTGATTTTAATGCGGCATTTTGTGGCAAACGTCCGCATGTGTGTGAGCTCTCGACATTAGCAGCCAACGCAAAAACATTTTATGACATAATTTTGTTGTTGTGTTCAGAAAAGGTGAGCGAGTTTTTTAATGCTCTTCCCCCTTCCAATTTATACTCTGGCAAAGACAATCCGCATGTGCGTGTATACTATATATACATACAAAGGAAGCGGGGAGACCACGAACTCTGCCATTGATGACCCAACTCCTCCCCCCCCCCTTGGCACCCTTCCCAACTGTCGCAACCCAGCACACGGATTTACATACTTGTATTTGTACTTACAAGGTAAGAACCTGGCTCAATGCTCCGCATTATGCGTTCCTCTGTGAATTGTAATTACAGGCATGTAACCTAATGACACGCCCCCATGCGCCCACGTACTACCGAAGCAACATGTTCCCATTCCCCATTTCTCATTCCGCATTCCACATTCCGCATTCCACATTCCGCATTATTCCCCACCAGCAACTAACTTCTTCCATTGCTGAACCCGTGCCCCTCACTGCATTTGAGTAAGTGGCAAATGTTGTAAAAGAAAGCACAGAAAACAAAAACAAAGATAAGCTACACTTCGTTTTAGGGGCGTGGCATTGCCATACATATAATATGACGACGACTTTATGCCCTAAAGCGTAGGTTTTTCTATTAGCAAACTGATTAATAATTGAAAATAAATCATAGCTTCAGTTAATCACATTCTTAAGGAAATCTGAAATTTATTTCGGGAAATTGATTTGTCAAATGATTTGCGAAATAAATAGTTTATGGAAGAAACTAAACTGATATCATATTAATTATTTTTGATGAACAAAAAAATTTGAATTTTGGTATACAAATCTACAAATAGAACTCAGTTCTACCACTATCTGAATACAAGCTGGGATAATATTCATTTTGTACTGAAGTAAAAAAATTCCTTACCATTTTCTTTACATTTGCCAAATATACTTTAGTTAAATTTAGTACAAAAATACAATTTATATAATTTTAATTTTTCATCTGCTTTTCTAATCAACTAAATTTTACCAATCTTACGATTTAAATATATCTATTATGATATTTTGTTATTAATGAATATGTTTTGGTATTTATTAGAAGAATTATAAAAACGTAAAACTACTACAATCATTTTTTTTTCGTCGAAACAAACCTTTTATTTAAAAGAGTGGTACAATTTAGGTTCGGGGTCGCTAAACATTTTCATAGGTTCGGTTTATGATCCGGTTCGAGAAGGTCAAAAACTTGAGTCGAATTAAGCCTTGGACTAAACCTTTTCTAAATCTAAAATCTATATCTCTGTAAATATTTCAGTTTTCAGACCAAAGTATTCATATTTTGGGATTTAACTTAAGATTAATTTGAATCTGCTTTAAATCAATTGCAAGCCTGTTTAAAGTCAATGAATCCGCTCACATGCTTAGAGACAACTCTGTTTTAGAAATGTAAGCACATATTATATAATAGAATTTAACTCAAGAAGATGTTACGATAATTAAAAAACCCAAAATTAGTTTAGATAGACGTCTCATCCTGTTAATAAAGACTATGACTGGCATTAATAAACGCATCATTATATGCTCAGACACACACATATATGAGCAAGCTCATTAACAGCTCATGTGAGTGTTTATGCGTATGTATGCGTATGTGTGTGTGTGTGTCTGTGTGTTTACTTATTTGTGTCACTGTGTGTGGGTGTGAAAAACGCCTCTCTCAGTCGCGCCAATTGCAGGTGTAATATTTCAATGGGAATGTGTGTTGTTGCCTATGTGTGTGTACATATGTATGTGGGAGTGTGCGTTGTGCTTGCAAATTTATATTTGTGCTTAGCTTAGTGACTGGCAGGGAACAACAATACAACAACAACAACAGCAACAACAACAACAACAACAACAAGAACATTGGGCTAAAGTTAGCAACTGATGCCGCTGCGGAGCTGCAATAAATAGCCGAGTCGAGTTATGGCTGCTGTTGTTGGTGCCGTTGAATGCCGCCTTACGTCTTAGGTGGGTGTATTATCTTTGGAATTTATTACCAACAAATGTTATTTCTAGAACGTTAGACACACCGAGCTAGCTGAGTTGGCAGTCTACCCTCTTCTCTGTTCTCTTAACTTCTCTTCTATTCACTTCTCCCACCTTTTTGGCGTTGGCGTCTCATCAACGCCTTCATTAGGCAGGCGCCAAGTGGCTTACTCCCTCCTTCACCCTCTATCCAACTACCCGTTACCTTCACGCTCCCGCCCTATGCCTGCTTTTGCAAACAACGAAACAACCAGGAAAAAAACATCATTAAATTTACGAGACTTTCCTAGAACATAATACAAAAGCAGCGACGGTCCTTTGAGCTGCAACTTACGAGATACCTCGTAAAAGGAACTCAACAGATGGAAAGCGCGATGAGAGAGCCTTTTCAGAAGCACCCTGATATTATAATCGAATATCTCGCTATCATCGAGCAAAAGTTAAACACAATCTGTACATACCTTACAACTTCAAAATGCTTCAACTTGCAATAATCAAAACCAGAAGATATGATCTTGGGAAAGAGGGATGCAAACCCTTACAATTTTCCATATTGTTAACCTCATTAAAGTGTCCTCGTGTAAAGTGGTAAACAGCTCTTAGAAGCATTTTGTACTCACACCTTTAACTGATTCGCATATCTCCGAATTGAACTATGAATACATGTAGGATATTATAATAAGTTTAGTAAAGTAAAAAGGATCCGAAAACACATTTTTTAAGCTGACCTAATATGTATAATATTTTCTTTGTAAATTTAAGATGACAATCAAATAGAATACAAATGTCAAAAAATTAAATATACATACATTCATATATTCGTATGATTCAATCAAATTGATGGCTATTTTCCATTTCCTTTTGCTGCAGTGTCTGTCTATTTATTGGCTTTTCCTTCAGTCTTTTTATTTTTTTATTCTTTTTCTCTTGTTCTTTTTAATGGTCTTCATAAAGTTTCGTTATTTGATTTCATGTCAATTGTCTGGCAAAACGATCAAAATAAAATAATAAAATGCAAGTAAATGAATTGAAATGCAAATAAAATTTTATTAACTCACCCAAGACTGCGGTTACCAGTTCCAAGAGGCTGTCATTCTTTGGGGTGGGCCTCCCTTGCTATGTATACAAATGCGATTTAAGGGGAGGTGTGCAGAGGGGGGCTGAATGGGGTTGGGAGGTGCGGCTTAGGGTGCGTTAAATGTTAACACGAAACACGAAGCGAAGCGCAAAATTTTGTGGCCCAAACGGAAAGCCATTAGGGCTAAGGCGTCATAAAAAATATTTAATTCGTTTAATGAATTTTCATTAAGACAACAAAAGCAAATAAAGCGAACAGATAAAATCAGATAACAGATATTTATGTACATATGTATATCCATATAAGCATATTATATTTTGCCACATAATTAAACTGAAGCATCTAAGAGCATATGAAATACTAGAAACATACATATGTCTTAAAAGTTTGAAAACTCCTACAAAAAAAAAAAGAAGAACAATTAAATAACATTCTTATCTCTTTGGTATCAAACTCATTTTCAATGTTTTACGAGCATGTCAAAGATTTAGCAAAATAAATTTGATAAATTAACTGCAAATTTTCCAGTACATAAATACAAAAATTAATATAAATTTGGTTTCTCTTGTTTTGAAAAAGATACCCCCACATGTGGAATACGGGAAAATTTTAATGTTAAATATAAAATTAATGTGAATCTTGTTCCTCTTGTTTTAAAAAAGTAACCCCTCATATGGAATATAAGGAAACTTAAATGCTAATATAAAATAAAAAATTAATATTCCGTTTGTTTTAAAAAAGAAATATGTGAAGTACGAGGAAATATAAATTAGATCGGCTTAAAAATGTACTTTTTTTTTTAACTGACCAGATGTCTCTTATATCCCGAAGCTGCTTCGTCAACGTTTTTATCGCTTCCACTTAAAAAAAAGAGACGTGCTCCTCTCGGCGCTTCTCATGAATGGCAGCCCCTCTGTCGCCCTATGCATTGTGCTTTAAATAGATTCGTTGTGCTTGCAGCATGGGGCAAGCAGTCGGTTTCATTTGAATTGCTGCATTGCTGCAACATTCGCCCCCAACGAGTTTCCGGCCTTTGCTGCGGATTGGCACGCGCCGTTTCTTCCCCTTCCTCTTCCTCTGCCGCTGCTTCCTCTTTCTCTTCAGCTGTTTCTGCTGCTTCTCGTTGTTGTTTTTATTATGTTTCTGTTTTTTGTTCTTTTTTTTTTTATTATAGTATTAAATTTATTCATATTTTTTTACATTTTAGGGGCGCATTCGCCAGAGGAATTCACTTGAAGTGCAGCTCGCTCAATTTCCTGAAACGATTTGCTGGCCGTTGCACGTTAAGCGAGGGTATAGAACTGCCCCCTCTCCCCCTCTTCACTCTTTTTGCTTGCCTCTCTCCGGTTTCCAAAGCTTAAGACCTTATATTGGCTGGCCCTGGCAAATATTGACGCCGCAATTCAAATGCTTGACAAAAATGCTATAAGCAAAAAAAAAAAAATAGTAACAAATAAGGGAAAAATGATATGAAAATCAGAGAGAAAAAAAGGAAAGAAAAGCTAAATGCCAGGCCAAGGCAAATAGTCGCAACGCATAGTGTGCAACAGTAGGTCGGGAGAGAGAGAGAGTTGGAATAACAAAACGGCAAAAAGGAAAGAAAAGTAGGAAATTATGATATCATCTTTATGACGCCATTATGGTTTTAGCTCGTATGTGTGCCTGTCCATGTGTGAGAGTGTGTGTGTGTGTGTATGTCTCACCCTTCAGTCAACATTGTATGACTAACTGGATCCCCCCTTACTTGCAACAACCCGTCGCTGTCATGGCGAGCTGTTGAAAATGTCAAAGACCGGAAAAGGCAACAGAGTTGTATATAGAACACACACACACACACACACAGGCACTCAGTCTTCTGATGACGTAGAATGCAACAGTTTTGAGCGGCGCCATGTCAACAACTGTCGTCAGTCTATCCAAGTAAATGTCTGAGATTCTGAAATTTGGAGTTCATCGCTTAAGCAACCGTTTGTGGTTTCATCTTTTTGAGGGGAATTTTATAGATATAGATATAAAGATATAATTGCGAGTAAAATAAAGCTAAATTATATAATTTGGAGTTTTGCTTTGCTTTTAACCAGGGTCTGCAAATAATGATTATTTGTGTGTTTTTTTTTTTTTTTTGTAATCAAAAAATCATTCACTTATAGATAATAACTTAAAGACACCGAGAAAAATACCAATATTCTTCTCTATGGCTCATTTATGCATTTTCACTACTATTAAAAATTTTTCAAGTTTTATAGATTTATTCACAAAATAATTATTAGTTTTAAGTTAAACTTTATTTCTAAACCAATAATCATTATTTTTGAGCAAAAAATAAAACTTATGGAATAAGCATTATTTCATGAGTTTTATTTTTTTGCTCCAAATAAAACTCAAATTGTAATTTTGACAAGGCCTAATTTGATGCTCAACAGAAGAAATTGTATTTGTTAAATGGATAATTTGAATGGTTTGTCTTGGCTTATTGACTAGAAATATGTATCATTCTTGAATTTATTCCCTAAGAAAAAGTCGAAACTACAAAACTCATGAAATAATGATTATTCCATAAGTTTTATTATTTTACTCAAAAATAATAATTATTGTTTGAAATAATGATTAATTTTAAGTTATACTTTATTTCTATAACTTAAAATTAATCATTATTTTGTGAACAAATCTATAAAACTTGAATATAATTATTATTTCAAAATTTTTTTAATATCACTTATAATGATTACAGTCCCTGCTTTTAACACAATATTATCTATGTATGTATATGTTTTGCAGATTATCAAGTGTTTATTTCTTAAGTTCCCAACGATTTAAAATTTTTGAAAACGAGCTTTTACTTATATATATTACAGATTTTATCCATCATCTTATTTTTATTTGGTTCGAAAAGGTATTTTCGGCTTTATTTGAGATTGCTCTAACCGCTAATTCTAAACTAGAAGTAAACATTTTGTGTTAGGTTTAAAAGCACCTGACACAATATAAATAATAAAAACACGACAACAATAAGAATGGACCCTATTATCAATTTTACAGTCATAAACCAGCCCAACATCTGATTGTAGCTCTCGAACATTTTGTTCATCGCAGTAAAGAATTCATGGGAATCTTTTATCTCGAGTGCGCCGTGATCTTCCGTCTGTGTGGACTTTTCGAGCTCTAAGGAAAGGCTTGGAATTTGTATCTGCCCGTTGTCTGTATCATATTCAATGAGGGACATTTGGTCCCTATGGGTCTCGTTTCCAAGTAGAGCTTGTGGATGCTCCAGATCCCAATTTTGTTCGGATTCCTGTTCGATGTTTTGTTCAAACTCTGGCTCCAGAGCATTTTCTGTTTCCCCCTCTGATTCAGTCTTTGGTTGATCCGTTTTCTCCAAAGCTGAACTTGATGGTCCTTTACGTTTTAATAATTTTGAACTTCTGGCGGAATTAAGCTGTTGAATCGTTATACATCCCTCTGGTCGGTGAGCGGGACCCGGGATGTGAGGATTCCTGCGGTTTCTTTCCAACTGTCGGCTTGATCTCCATGCTGAATTCATATTTACCGTTCAATAATTATTTTAAGCGTTAAATGGAATTATTACAGTATATTTTCCGTTTAAAGATGTTTTTAAAAGTATATAAAAGTATATCTGTATATGTCTAAAGTCTGAGATCAACTGAGCCTGAGAACAACTCAGACCTTATCTTACGTTATTTTTAAAGAAACATTGATCTAGTCTCCGAGACTTTTAAAGATTAGACAACTTTGATTTTAAAAAAAAAAAACATTGTCTGGACAACTTAAAATTTAATTCAGACAATTCAAAATTGTTCTTTTAGATGTAAATTGCCATTCAATAAACCTAATCAAAATTTCTTACTAATAAGCGCACAATTCAGTGTGTTTTGAATGCATTAAAGTTTATTTATTTATGAAAGTTTGGAGTGCATTTGTTTGATTTAAAATAATGGCAGTCTATTCTCATATGTAATATTAAAGTATTGTTTATTGCAGACCTTAATGCACTGTATTATCTATCAATAAATTGATTTTAACGGTACACACTGTGTTTACTAAACAGCATAAGGATTCCAACAAAATATAGGATTTGCTTATGTGAATAAAGCAAGTGAAGAGAAAAATTACAATAAATTGATATAAATAAGCGATTACTTAGTGAGATTTAGATTTGGTAAAGTAAAAAATATATTTGCATTGCATATGGAAAGCATAATTAAATCAGAAGATCTATCTATGTATGTGCGAGTTTTGTGAAAGGTTTGTCTGTCTTCTGTTTGCTTGTTTACACCCCAGGCCCATTCTGAATGCTTATGCTTCTAAGCTGCCATAGAATCTGCCACAAATGGGTTAAATGGCAAGGAAACTCAATGTGAAAATATGTGGCAAGAAAAGCGGCAAGCATACTTACTATACGAGCACATACTCAAGCGAATTGAAATGCAATTCAAATATTGCAAATGGCATTTGTTGCAAGTAGCAAGTTGCAAGTCGGTTGAGTTGCAGTTAAATGGCATGAGGGACTCTGCGGCACTTAGGCAGCGAGAGCCAGATATACAATTCAATCTGACCCAAGTCTCCTCCTCTCTTTTACTCACTCTCTCTCTCTCTCTCTCTCTCTCTCTCTCTTGCTGTCTCGCTTTGTTTTTCATTGTTTTTTTCTTTTCGCAACTGCGATAAATAAAATTAAAACTCCTCTGGAAAAATGGCAAATAATGCGATTTTTCAATTAATGAGAAATTTCAACAACAACAGTCCATAATTGTGCCATCTCATCTGCCACATTTGATTCAGTTAAATGTGGCACTTCCACAGACAGCGGCAACAACATCGATATTAATAATCAATCTCTCGATATATGTAGTGCAATTTATCGATAATATAATTGCCTTATTAAAAATGTTTCATAATAAAGCCACGGCTTTTATTAAACTTGTACGAATGTGTTGAGTGTACAATAACTTGCTATATTTTTAAAACCAAAATATATAAGAAGATTGATCACCTATTAGACATAAAAACAATTCTAGTGACGAAAGCATTAAAGCCTCAATTTCTGATATCAAATTTTGTGACGAGTCATTTCAAGATAAATATATAAATTATATACAAATTAAATTGATGAAATTAAATTAAATTAAATGGATAACTGCAGACTATGATTAGCTATAAATTAATCAATTTAAGGTATATATCCTTATCGTTGATAAAAGCTTGATAAATTACCAAATTTTGCATCTATAGTCTGTGAAAGTTACTAATTTAACATTGTCAAAACTAAAATAATTTTCATAATTCTCGCAATTCTCTATCTCTCTGAGAGTTAAAAAATTTTTGGTAGCTTTTCTGTTGCCTTCAGCAGAATATTTCTAAAATATACAGTCGAACTTCCCTAACTAAAACTTCTCTAGCTCGAAGTCTCTCTAACTCGAGCTTTTTTCTTGGATAATGGTGATTCGAGTTAAGGAAGCTCGACTGTATTTTATATGTTGGCTCTATTCGTTTAATTTTCGTTGTGTAAATTTCTTTGATGTTGGCCCTGAAGTTGGCCCTATTAGAGGTGATAAGCCTTGACCTTTGAATTGAGCGCAAGAAAGAAGAAGAAAAGGAACAGAAAAGGAAGGAGAAAGAATGAGAGTGAGAAGAAAAAAACATCAAGTGGCGCCACAATCATAAATATTCAAAGAGGCAAATCGATGACAGGAAGTGAATTATTTGCGTTGACATTGCTCGCAATATGTTTTTACACATGTTTTCAGAATGGTATACACCGTGCAACATGGTGTGGCAGAAACAGAAGAGGCAACCCCTTTATATAGCACAGTTACTCGTAAGTTTTTAGGGGCAGTTGTTGTTTCAAATGGCAAACACAATTCCATTGGGCCCATGTCTAAAGATGCTCACAACAATGACAATGACGATGGTGTTGATGATGATGATGATGATATGGCTGATGATAATGAAGCTCACTCTGCTTGAATAGCAAGAGTATTACAGCTGGAGTGTGAATCATTTCCGTTTGAATTTGGTTCATTGCATGATTTTCACATTAAACGCGAAATGGGAATCGAGTGAATACGAATAAGAATACGAATACGAATACGAATGCGAATGCGAATAAGTGTGTGAGTGTGAGTGCGGGTGCGGGTGTCTTTGTGGAGGAGAAGATTCTCCCCCATCAGCTCCTTTTATTGAACTGACTCCTGAGCTTCGCTTGGTTGCCTTCTCCCTGTCTGTCTGTCTATCAGTCTATCAGTCTGTCTGTCTGTCTGTCGATCTGTCTGTCTGTCTGCCTTTTCTTATGTCTGTCTCCGTGTCTGTCTCAATGGGCGCTCTTCTTCTTCTTCTTGATTGTGTTTTCTTTAACTTATTTTCAAGCGCAATTATTGACGTGTGCCCCCTTCAACAATAATAACAATGACAGCAGCAACAACAATGATGTTCATAATGATGATAATGATGATGATGATAAAGCTCTCTCTCACTCTCTCTCTCTCTCTCTCTCTCTCTCTCTGTCTCCCTTTATGTTATGTATTTGTATTGATATTTTAGCCTTATTTCGTTAGCACTACTTTAGCAGCATTTATTTGAAATGCTTTGCGCTCGAACGGCTCGAACAGCTTTATAATTGGCCTCGCACTGCGGAAACGGAAGCGCTCATCAAGTCTCTTGAACAACAACATCCACACACTCTGGCACACACACACACTCCCTCACACAACAACAACAACAACAATTTACTTATTATACAAATGAAACTGAAACTGGGCCGGGGTCGCGGGGTCGTGGTATCGGAGTCGAAGTCGAAGTCGATGTCGGGGTCTGGGCTAAATAAAAGTATCAACGCTGAAACTCAATTTGAAACAACAACAATGCCAAATTGCTCGATATGTATACACCAAATACAAATACCAATAAAGAAACAAATGCATATGCATAAATGCTCGCATAAGCGCAACAACAAACAACAACTATAATATTTAAAATTTTCTATTGAAATAAACAAAATGAAAATCGCTCAACTCTTTACTACAACAAACAAAAAAAAAATATAAGAAACAAGGGAATAAGTTAAAAAAATAACAAGAAAAAACGGAAGTGCAAAGCGTTTCCTATTTGTTCCATTTATTTTGGAAATTTAGCTACCGATTTGACGTGCGGCACAGTGGGCTGAGAGACTACAAAAAGTGTGTGAATTTTATAACAGAAAAATTGATTAGTGCTTTTTATGTATATCCATATAACATTAGTGTTGTTACTAAGAAAAAGCGTCTTATGTGTTTGTCCAGGGATTTTGTCCAAGCAGGTATGTAAGAGTTTTTTTATAAATTAAAAAAAAGTAAAAACTATAAATTAATGCAAATGCTTAATTTTGTCAAAAAATTTAACATCGGTAATACATATTATTCAATTTTCCCCAAATTAAAATAATAAGATATTTAATTTAAATTTGTAGCATTGATGAAAGTTCGAAAATAAACAATATACATGTACAATATTTGGAATACACAACTTTTATTTTATACTTATATTTTAGATTCAAAATGTTTATTTTATTTAATATTTTACATCTTGTACGAAATTTAAGATTATGGCAATAGACACAAAATAATGCAAAATATGGATGAATTTGTTAAAAAAAAACTTATAATCACTTTTACAACATTTTTATTAATACAATATTTATTAATTATTTTATTAGTTGAATTTAGACGCGATCTTGAAGGTACATAAAAGAGTATTGTTCCAAATGTGAAAGGTAAGTATAAAGAATTGATTTTCTTACGATGTAAGTGAAGTAATTGCTAGCAATTTATTTTGTTTACTTTATGATTATTAAAATTTCGTACGCTATTAGTTAGTTTCATGCCACTGTGCCGCCTCTTAACAGCGGCGCTTGCACCGTCAGCTGTCAACGATGCTTGCAAGCCACAAACAGCAACACCAAAAACAACAACAACAACAGCAACAATAACAGCAGAAGCAACTGAGAACAACTGCAATCATAACACCACTAAAGAGGCAGAACATAAACAAAGACAACAACCAACAACCGACAACTGCAACAACACAAGAAGTTGAAGAAGTCGAAGCAGCAGCAGCAGCAGAAGCAGCGAAGCCTCATAAAATATGCCCGAAAATATCACTAAGAAAAAGAACAAAACACACCGCATTTATTATTTTGAAAATGTCAATTGATTGACGTGGGCATACCCTGTTTGCGTTTCATTCAACTTAAGACTTACAATATTTTGGAGAATCAATTAATAATCTTACTTACCCACTCTTAAACTGATTAAAAATATGTTGTGATATTGAAATATATATTTCAACAAGTTGCTAATGTACAGATAGAGCTTAGATTGCTTTAGTCAAGTAGTTGCAATCCATTAATTGAGAAACAAATAAGCTTTGAGAGCTTAACACTAATTCTTCAGTCAATTAATAGACAAAATACAAAATTGGACATATTTGCATTTTTCATTTCTCTGTCATTGCAAAATATATTACTTTTTGAAATATCACAAATATCAGAGTTTCTAATACCCTAATTACTAATAATTCTAGTGTACTCCTATTAATTAGAATCCTTGCACCCAATGTTGAATCATTTAAATAATTAAGTTTTTAATTTGATGTTTTATTTTATTTGATAATTTAAAAATTGCAAAATATTATTTTAAGTTTTTGATCAATTTTTGTCCAGTGCTTTTAGTTGACTTTAAATAATCATATTCATAATTCATATTCATATTCATATACCCTGTTAGAAATGCCATTTTGCTGCGTATCAATCGTTAAAATTCAAAAACGTGAGCACACAACAATTTATAATGTGTTTTTTTTTTGTTGGTTCTGAAGTGCAGCAATTAGAGCACACGCTAACGATCTGCCTCTCACTTGCGATTCCCCTTTCTCTTTCTACTGCACACTTATTCCTCCATCTCTCTCTCTCTCTCTCTCTCTCTCTCTTGCTCACTATCTGCGCCCACCCAGCACACGTTTCCATGGAAGAAGAAGATGGCATCATTTGGCCGTCGGCTTTAACGCTTCCGTTTCGTTTGTGACAGCGTGCGGAAACAACTCCACGCAACGTTGTCATCAACAACTCCCTCTCCCTCTCCCGCTCCTCCTCGCTCTCCATCTCTTCATCTGGCTTATCGTTTTGGCTCATTGGCATTTGAAGCGTCTCGTGTTTCCGCCGACGTCGCGACGTCAATGTTGCTACTAAGTAAGTAATCCCAATCTCCCTCCCCCAATCCCCAATCCCCAATCGCCAATACCAATCCCAGGAAAAATGCATATAAATTCGTCGTTAGGTGCTGGACCGATCGCACACACAAACACACACACGCACACACGTGTGTTGCCCCTTCCCTGCCCCCTATTTGTGGCATTCTTCTTCTTGGAGTCATTCTCATTCATTCAATGCTTCATTGCCGTGGTAATTGCTTCCAAATGCTTAAATGCTTTCATTGTTGCTGCTGCTGCCTCAGTTTCAATCTGTGGCAGTTGCCTCAGCCTCAGCCTCAGCCTGCTGCCTGCTGCCTGCCACTCAGTTTCAGTTTCTTTCAAATTGTTGCTGTTGTTGCATGTCCAACATGTGTCGTCGTCATTGATTTGTCGTTGATGGGCGGCTCTTGTTGCCGACTGCGACTGCGACTACTACGAGTCTGAGAATAAATCGAAGGGGGCTTTCAGGCAGACTGAAAGTGGGAGTGAAAGAAGATGAATGGGGGAGGGGGATGGGGGGAGGGTGAAACAACCGTTGCAACACATGATGGCCAAGAAGAAACTATTGACATTTGTCTGTCACAACGCCGCATCCGCATACGTTGCCCCAAAATTCCCTATCGTAACATATCAAGAGCATCGGCATCTCATGGAGCGACCCTCGTGTTTTTAGGGGGCGTTGCTCGTAAATTTTGTTACGGGGGGAAGCCGAGCCGTCAAACAATTTGGGCATGAAAACAATTTGCACATGGAAACCTGGCTGACTAACTGACAAACGGACGAGCGGTCAAACTGACGAACTGAAAGAGAATTGTTGAGAACTTGTGGAGAACTTGCATTCTGTGGCACTCAAAGCGTTTTAATTATGAGGCGGCAACTGTTTGCCGTTGTTATTGTTGCTGTTGCTGTTGCTGTTGTTGTTGTTATTAATATTGCTATTGTTATTGTTGGTTCTTTGTTCTCTGTTTTTCTTCGTATCATCATCTCTTCATTTCATTGCTTTTCATTTCTTGTTTTTATTTTTTGCTTTCTGGCTCTCAACATGTTTGTGCCAATTTTTGCATGCGCATTTTATTTAAATTTTTAACCTCATTCACAATCGGCATTTTTATCAGCCACAGCAAAAAGAAGAAGAAGAAAAGCAACAACATTTTCTTCACATTGCATTGTCAATAAAATAGTTCCTCGAACCGGTTCGAGGGCGTCATCTTCATCTGCTTTGTCACGGGCTGTGTGAATCAGTGACATCTTTAGAGATGCTCGCCGTGATCAGTTGTTCTGAGTGTGGTGAATAATCATGATGATTCGCAATGAGATATCACTGTAAATGTTAGTAAAGGGAAGTTCATTTGATTAGAAGAATGACAGGTACAATATAAACTCATAATTAAATATAAAATTATATAATTATTAATAAACTTTGCTATTAAAAAAGAAATAAATATTTATATCAATAAAATTGAATCACAATTGAATAATATTTGAGATATTGCAAAATCACATTTTTGATATATTTTGGAAATAGAATTGAATAGAAAAAGCGGTTTAAGCATCGTAGTACGGAATTGAGAATTTAATTTATTCGATTGTAGCATAGTATTAAAGATCCCAATAAATAAGAGACCAACAATATTGTTGAGTTAATTTAATATGAATTTAGCTGAGCATATTTCAGAAAAATGTTCAGCATTTTATGAAAAGAGCGGCAAATTGGATTTTGTTATTGAGATACTTGGGATATTATCATTAGAATGTAGCTTCATTAATCATTATAATTAAACATATCACACAAGTGTTTGTTCTACTAAATATTGATGCTTAATTAATTTAAGCATCATTTTCCAGTTTAATTAACGTATTTATTTCTAAGCAAAAAAAAAGAACGTAAAAGTAATTTTATTTAATTTGTTTTTTTTTTTTAAACAAATATAATAATTAACATTAATGTGTCATTATATTAAAATGTATAGTTGTTGATTAAATAGTATATTTGGGATTAACAATTCAAATATTTTTAAAACATCTTTTTCACACATAACTCGATTTTTGTTTATATTACGGGCAGTAACGATATTATTTTGTTTCACCACACTCAAGTCACTGTATATCATTTCACATTGCACGTGAATGGTTTCATCTCCAGTCAACATACAATATTTGTTCTCTTCTTTGTGCCAGTTGCATGCATTTTGAATGCGACAGAGTTCCCATTCCCATATAACACTTTCACAACGTGCGATCGGCAATCGATGCAGCTTCCCCTTTCTCCTCCTCTTTAACCATTTGCCCTACCTTGTTAACCGTAGTGGTAGTGACAGGGGGGAGGTGGAGGGGGAGTAAGTTAGCTGCTGTCACTTTGGATGCTTCCGGCTGTTGCTGCTGTACGATAGATGCCGATTCCGATGCCGATGTCGCTGTCGATGTGGATTCTTTTGCATCTGCTGCCCACCAATCAAGAGCGAATGCGTGCGTGGGTGTGTCAAAAGAACGGTGTGTATGTGTGTGTGTGCGTATGCACAGTGGGAGGGGAACGGCTAATTTATGCTTGTATATAATATCACTTAAGCTGACTTGCTGTCTCTGCTGCTGCTGCTGCTGCTGTTAATGATAATGTTATTTATAAAACAGTGCAGTGTCGTCGCTCTGTTATGCTTAACAGCGACAGCGACTGCAGATGTGAGACACACAGCACGACAGCAACACGAGCTGACACGAAGCACGAGCTGACACGAGGGCACGAAGACAACGACCTGATTTCCCAAGGAGTCGCAATCGTCGCAGTCGAGTACTCGTCTCTCGTCCATTGTCAGTCGGTGCGTTCGGCTTTTGCTTCGGTCGCTTCGTGTCGCTTTTTTAGTACACGTTCTGAGAGCAACAATGCGACGGCGTCGCTATTTTTAGCAGCAGCAACAACAACATAAATAAACAGCAACTTACACTTAACAGCAGCAGAGCACGCGACGCTGGGAACAGTTTTCAAATGTGCGATTGCATTTCGAACGTTGCGCGTGCCGTCTTACTGTTAACGCTGGCGTCGCTGTCGCTGTTGCTGCCGCTGCCGCTGCTTGAGTGGAGCTGGCGCTGACGAAGCGCGTGAAACAAGTTTTAGTACGTGTTCCGCCGTGTTAGCAAACAGTCGTCGCCCCCAAAAACGAGCCACTAACGGACACTGCGACTGTCAATTGCGATTGTGATTCCGATTGCAATTGCGATTGTGAAGGCGAAGGCGACTCCACTGTTAACATCGTGGTGGCAGAGAGGGGGCCGCCCGGAGACAAACAAACACGTAAACGTGCCCCTAAACGGCGGCGGCCAGGCCGGAGACTCAGCCACGGTTAAGAGGCTACCACCATCGAAATAACCCGCAAATTCAAATTCTTGATAAATCCGCTAAACGGCAAACGCGTTAAACAACAGCAACAACAACAATAAACAATTTTATTCGCCCTTTTTCGTGATTTGTTGGATACTTTTTTTATTTTATTTATTGGCAAGTGTCTTGGCCTTGTTGTCGTAGGTTCAACTAACTAAAACAACCACCGCCATACAAAAAATAATAATAATAATAATAATAATAATCTAAAAAGAGGATTTAATACTTGTGCATTTTGTGCATAAAGAAAAGTCAAAGAAAAAATATATATAAAAAAAGACAAATCTGTTGTTTTTTTTTTTTTTGTTCTTTTTGTGTGTGCGCGCTTAAAGTGTTGTGCGTGTGTGTGTGTTTGTGTGCGTGTGTGTGTTGCAGCTTCCTGTGCAACCGGTCCAAAGGCTCAGGCGACAAGTAACAAGCTGCCAAAGCTGCCTCAAGAAGCAGCGTGAGGCATGCTGCACCTGCAAAACCAGCGAAACAACAACAACAACAACAACGACCACGGTGACGAGAAAAAATCAAGAAAAATATAAAAGAAAAACCCGTTTTTTTTCGGGAAGCTGCTGAACTCGAACAAGCAACAAACAAGCCAAGCTGAGTGTAAGCCGCTGGCAGCCCAAGGCCGCCCAACAACAACAGCAACAACAACAGCAACAACAACTTACAACCAACAACAACAGCAACACAAATTTGTTGTGCGCTTTTCCTTCATTCAACTAAGCTGTCGCCGCAGCTTTTCTTCTACTCAACTGTGGACATTTTCTTTATGGTAAGTTATTTATTTTTAAACCTGCCTCAAGCATGGCGTATTAGGAAGCCAGGGGGGGGCGTGGCAGTCAGTTAGTTAAATGCAGCTTTAATCGACTTAAAGCGAGTTGCAAAATGTTGTTTGCGCTAAAAAGTATGCAACACTTTATTTGATTTCCTTTTATTTATTTAATGTGTGTGCGTGAGTGTCTGTGTGTGTATGTGTACATATATGTACATGTGTGTGTGTGTGTGTGTGAGTGTGCGTGTTTGTGCTTTTGGCTGTGTTTGCAAATCATTTAGAGTTTTGTTGATTGCCAATGAGTGAGCATCATCAGTCAATCAATTAATCAATCAGTGATAACATCTAACACAATTATATGAATTCTCCAATGCTCAATTTCCACTTAATTTAACCCGCCCTCCCCCCAACAATCTAGCATGTAACTCAAATGCATTGCACCTAAAATGCAACCGATAAAATGTATTAAATATTCATGATTTTATAATCAAGTAAAGTATACTCAAAATGCACATGATTTAAGTCAAATTACCACATCAAAGAGAATGCATTTAAGCATTAAATGCTTCTATAAATTCAAGTAAAATTCACAATATACATATTTATGTTCAAATGTATGTATTTGGGTTATTAACTGTTGTGCATACCCAAGTGTTGTAGACCTCAGATGAATTCTAATTGGTCTTCAAGTCACATTCACTGCCCATATCAGCAGCTAATTAGATAAACCAAATGACTTAAAAATTAATATTGGAATTGCAGGCGAGTTTCAATCAGCACAAGTTGGAAATTACTAAGAACAAATTACATTTCGAGCAGAAATTACTTGTAACAAATTTGACTTGAGAGAAGGTAATAATTAATTAGCATACATATTAAATTCCATATTCACTGATAATATACAAAATAATAACAACTGTATATTTCAAATTATTATTCTGCAACAAAATCCCAACTGTTCTAAACATAATTGAAAATATTAAAGTAATTTAAATGTGCAACAATAAATCATTAATAAATAAAAACATAGCGAAGTAAAATACAAAACTCCATAAAATATGGGACACATCATGTATATTTTTTTTAAAAGTCATTTTAATTATATTTAAAGTAAACTTACACACTTTACTGATTTTGAACTCATTATATTTCTTGACTTTAATTCAACTAAATCAAACATGTGACATTTAGTGACATTAAGACCGCATTTATATGCTTTAAATATAGGGAAATCCATACAGATTTTTTTGAGAAATTTGAATTCATTATTATTACATTTTTTTAATGTATGATACTTTACACATTTCCAGCACTAGCATATAGGATTATACCTCAAAGTAACTAACAAATAAGTTGGAAAACTTTACCCCAAAAACTTTTAGTTGTAAAAGACACAATTGACATCTAAAAATATTCTGTATAATGATTGAAAAAGATTCGTTTTCTTAAGTGGAGCTCTCAATTTCTTACAAATTTTCCACTTTTTCTCTAAATTTGTCCAAATATTTCTTATAAATATTTTTCCGAATTGAAGGGCAAATGTTTTTCCAAAGTTTTCGCATCGAATTTAAGCCCTTGGCAAATTGGCCCACTTCTGTGTGTGTGTGTGTGTGTGTACTTGTGCTTTTCTCTCGACCAATTGTCAATGACAAAGTTGTTTTTATCCATTGCAGTTGTTGTTGCTTTTGTTAGCACACTAAAAACGCTGCCAATCAAATTTGCGTGTCTGATATGGACTGCCTCCAAATATAGCTCTCCCTTCGCCAATCCTCTAAAAACTCCCCCTCCTCCCCTCGGCCATGATTCCTTCGGCCTCCTGAAATGTTGGCTTTCAACTATCCGCGTGTAGAATGTGGCTTAGACCACAACAAAGCAGCGCTATTGGATAAAGAGAGCAGCAGAGAAAACAGATTGAAGTATGGTAGACGAGGGTTGGAGCAGCACTTCCAGGGCAACAGCAACAGCCAAAGTGCAAACCTCAAAATAGCAACAGCAACAACAACAACGACAACAACATAGAAAAACAGAAAACATTTTGTTTTGTAACGGAGGCTAAAAAGCACGGAAAATGCTTTTCAAGTGCGCCCTCAGCTAGCACACACTTGATAGACAGATACACACACACAGACACACACACACACATCCATAGGTTAATAGATAAGATTTATATACTATATATGAATTGGCCATGTTCTTTAAGCTCCAAAAGCCTTCAATTGCCTTTGGGCTATACCAAAAAAAAAATAAATAAAAAAAGACGAAACTTTCGAGTGCTTAAAATTTTTTGAACATTTGCGCTTCATAAACGCAACTAACGCTGAAGAGTGAAGTGGAACGAAATGGCAATGGAAATGGAAAACGCGAAACGAGGCTGAGAAAGAGAGAGAAAAACTTTTCTAATCAAATTAACATGAAAATTTAAATCTGTTGCGTTGCTGGTAACTAGGCAACAACAATAAGTGAAAATTATCAAAGTTAATTATGTAGCCACATAAACCAAGTGCCTAAAGAAGCTGAGCACACATACACACACACACACACACACACAAACACACACACTCATAGATGAGATAACAAAGTATAAATGATGCTCATCATTTGTTGCCTGTTTTTGGCAACAACGCAGCGCGAATGGTAAAACTTTTGCCATAGCCCAAGCGATTTAAAGTGCACACACACAGACACACACACAGACAGATATACAAACAAGAATACACAGAGAAAAAAAGCCGATTTAAATATTTTCTATTCTTCGAATGTACTTATACTTGTTTTGAAATAGAAATTACTTAAAATGAGCTTGTCAACTCTTTAACCAAGTATCAAGAATCAAGTAAAACTATAAAATTACTAGAAATAAGTAGCAAAATTCTTAACATGAGTTCGGAACTCAGATTCGACTCGCAGGTCAAGTTTATAAAACCTTAAATCAAGTTTTTTAATAATACATATGTCTGCAGTAAGCCTAAATCAAATATTATGTTCATATGTTTTGGTACTCAGTATCAGAATAAAATGGACTTCAATCAAGTTCTAAATTGTTCTTAAATCAATTACGTTTTAAATTGTATGTTTAAAAATCCCAAAATACTTACATTAAATCAAAATACTTGACATTAGTAATTGCAAACTTACTGAGTAATAAAGCTAAAAATGTGTACGAAGCACTTGATTATTTCTCTCTGTGTAGTCACGCACAGACACGTATACACAGAGTGGAGTGACCTTGGCGCTTTGGTGTCCATGCTCGGAGGAGGATTCCGTGATCTCTTTGGTTTGGTTTGGGCCAACACCATTAGCTGCTGTTGCTGCCATCATATTTATTTATAAATACGAGTACGAGTACGAGTACAAACGCAAAAAGTTCCTGCATAAAACTGAATTACCGGAAATTGGCCAAAAAGCAGCAGCAAGAACAACAACAACAAAGAGAACAGCGAAAAGTAGGTGGCCGAAAAGTTTTTACCTACTTTTCGCTCTTTATTCCTCTCGTTTTGTCTGTCTCCCTTCCACTCTTGCTCTCCCTCTCTGACTGTTTTTTTCTGTTTTATTTTATATATATATATTGTATGTATGTAGTTAATTTTTTTTTTCGTATTTAATGTTTTATTTGGCATTCGGAAAAACACAAACTAAAGGCGCATCGTGTGAAGCAAATAAAAGGCAAGAAACTAGCGCAAAAAACTTTTGTCAAAGCGAGCAGCCAAGCAGACACAGAGCCCATATAAGAAAGAGACAGAGACAAAGAGACAGAGCATATAATAGAAATAGAAATAGAAATAGAAATAAGAGGCAGAATAGAGCAGCAGGCACAACAATGCAACGTTAACAAACGGCGAGTCTGCAAAAGCAAAAGCCATATTAAAGCAGTGACGATTGAAAGAGATAGAAAATGAGACTGAGACAGAGAGAGGTAGAGCATGCATGCCAGAGCGAGAGGTTAACAATAGGAATAACAGCAGGCAGCAGGCAGATCCACTTGATGCCAGGCCCCAAAAAAGGTAGCAATGACACAGTTTAGGCCAAAAACCCGAACATGGTAAAAGGAGATAAGAAGGGCGGAATGGGGGTAGAATAAAAGTTAAGGTGATAGCCGAAGGAAGAAGGAGAAAGGAGAGAAGAGGAAGCAGGATAGAGGCAGTTATCTTACATGGATTTTCAATTTCTTAAATTTTGCACAAAATGTCGAGCAATACTCGTAGACATATAGGAATTGGCAGGACAAATAAATAAATTATTAAACGCCCCCCCCCCCCTCCCCCCATCGAAACCGGTTCACAATTTTTACCGTTCCACAGCACAGAAAATATAGTTTCAATAATAAATGAGCCTGATTCGGGAAAATAGTACCAGCTAAATTGAACACAAGAAATTGTACACACTGCATCAATTTTTAAAGTGACCTTCCTTTGCACTTAATAAGTAATAATAAATTTATTAAAAATAAACTTTGACAAGAAAAAATCTTAACTAATTTATGAGTACTACAACAACATAATAATTTATAAGTCATCATTTGCTTGATGCTTTAGGAAGCAATTCAAACTAAATAAATAATAATAATACATCCAAAAAAATTATTTATTGAAAATAAAAAAAAAACAAAAAGTTAAATAAATAATTATTAAAGATTATTTTCAAAATAAACATTTAAAATTAATAAATAAATACCATAAATACCTCTTTGGGAAAATTTTAAAAAATGTTCGTAAAAGTATAAAAATTAAAAACTTTTAACAATCTTCTTTTCCAATAATATAAAAAGACATTCCATAAATTTGAAAAGCATATACAAAATTGTTTTGCAATCATTAAGGTATTTTATTTTATAAAGAAATATTGTTGAAAAATTTAATGAATTTTACTCTGATATATTGTTGCAATTATTAGCTGCAAACTGTTTGGACTTTGGGATACTTCTATAGTATTTAAAGACAACACAAATATTTTAGTTGTAACTAAGACATTTTCGTAATTTTCTGGACTCAAACTTTGATCGTGTGCATAATGAACTTGGGATATAATATGAATAATGTGTTAAATGCAAATGAATTTTCATTTGTTTAGCAGTTGGGCTCATTGAGTAAAGTATTTAAATTCTTTACCAGTTTACCCAGTCACAGTCTCTCTCTCTTTCTTTAACAGTCTCTCGGTATTTCTCTATTGAGTTCCCTATTCAAGCAAGTTGCAGCAAACTCAAATTGAAGTCTTAAGCTGCTCACTTGAGGGCCAAGACGCAAGAAAGTTGAGCAGTGGCAACGACTCAAATCTCAAATCTCCAGTTATATTTAGTACACAAGTGCACTTGCCCCATGCAGCTGCAACTCGAGCTGAGCTGAACTGAACTGGGCTGAGCTGAGTTTCGAAGTTGCAGCTTGCCGGCCAGACAATGCCTCCCAATGGCTACGAAGGCTGACCAAAACTTTAGCCTGGACTCCGTATATATGTACATTAGAGTGGGTCAATTTTCATGGACCCAAAAAAAAACGCACCTTGCGGGTATCAAAATCGTAATCTACGGTGAATTCTTAGAAGATTTGCCCAAGAAACAATAGGTCTGAAATCATTTTCGAGCTTCCGACTTGTAACAAGAAATTATGATAATTTTTGGCTTTTCAAAGGATTCCCCATATTTCACGCTAAAAATCGGAAGCTCGGTTTTGACTTTAGATTTATGGTTTCTTGGGCAAATCTTCTTAGAATTTACCGTAGATTACGATTTTGATACCCGCATTGGGTCAAAAAAAATTGACTCACCCTAATATACATATAAACATGCACATGTATGCTTGGAATCCTTTGTTGGGCTTGTGGGTCAGGGGCTTCGAGAGTTGTTGGCAACTTTTGCTGCATAGGCGCGTTGGCCATATAAACAATGTCAAGCCAGCTGACCAAAGCAAAACAACAACAACAACAACAACAACAACGAGAACAAGAACGACAAACTTTTCTAATCTAAAAAAGCAGAAAGCCAAACACAGCTACAGAAGCAGACGAAGGAGTATTCACAGTACAAGTTGAAAAAAAACTGCAGAAAATCTAAGAAAAAAAATAAGAAAAATTAAAAAACAAAAAATTATTCCATTAAATTCTCATGTCAATTACGAACCGCGACATTAAAAATATAAAAATAGAAGAGCTGGGAGAACTGGGAGAGGAAAAATATAAATGAAACCCAGTTGGAAAGTGCGCAGCCCATTGAAATGCCATAATAAATGACGAGGGGGTGGCAGTGACACGCCCCTTTTGCCACTTTACACCCCAGCTCCAGCTCCCAAGCAGGTGTCAACAGCAATTGCAATTATAGTTAAGCAAGTGGAGCACCCTTAAATTTGTTGGAAACAAAATAATTAAATGCATTCCTAAATGATAATGATATGATAATTTAAGCTTGTACTATAACTATTTTGGAAAAATTACCTCGACAGGTGGACAATAGGTGTCTTGAAATACAACACACAATTTTACAAAAATACAATAGTTTGTGCTTACCGAGCAAAGTAAATCAGTTGGGAATGCAAAATTATAGCATACATTTTGGGGCGCTTCCGTGTGAGTCTCTGTGTATATGTATAAGAAACTGTTTTGCTGAGTCATGTCCAAGCACTTGTGATTGATTATACTGCTAAGTGCTTAGATATGTATGTATATTTATAGTAGAATATGATAGATGGAAACTAAGTACACATTTGTTTAGATACTCGCCCATGACTTAATTGCAAGTACTCACTTTAATTTCCCATTAAACTAACAAAGGCAAGTGAGTACTTGCAATTAACGCATAAAAGGTTTCAGATACTGTTAATTGTTCCATTCCTTAAGTTTACACACACAATTTGGTGTAATTTCAACTGTCATTATATAAATGACCTGAAAAGAAACCTAATTGAAAGCACTTGGAATAAAGATAGAAAACAAAAAGGAAATCAGAGAATATGTATTGAAAAAAGTTCATATTTTATGAGTTATCACTTGTTTAACCAATTAGTAATTTGAGTATTTCTACTAAAATCAGCTCATTAAGTTGCTGACTATTCAGTGCTTTTTCATTAGGTTTCTCAGGACTTCACAAGGAACTTTCCGTATCATGCAAGTTTTGTATATTTTCCCTGTTGCTCCATCATCATCAAAGTCTTGCTACACTCAACACAGCCAGCAATTCAACAGCTGTAATCAATTAAAAACCTGCACACAATATTTTATTTTCGACCAATTTTGCGCCCATTAAACTTTCAAGCGTTTAAAATCGCGTGCGAAACGCGTGTGCGACTTTTTTCGTCATTTTGCATTTATGATTTAAGCGATTTGTTGTTGTTGCTGTTGTTTCTCTTGTTGCTCTTTCAATGGTGCTTAGGCCTAGGTATAAATTACCACCACGGCCCAAACCACTACCGCCCTCCTCCTCCTTCTCATCGTTCACTTCTCTTCTCACCAAACTTTTCACAGCACGCCTCGACTTTAGACTCAAAGGCATAACGAAAATACAATGGCATAACTAAAGGCGCAATTTCATTGTGTAGAGTTCCTTTTGCCGGGCTCATTTTGAGACATTTTCAAGCATTTCCCATACCCCCTGTCCCCTTCCCCATTTCAGTTCTATGCTCTTTCTTGTCCCACACTCTCATGGCTTTTGTGCTGCGCATTCCAATGACCTGCTCAATGAGTCACGCCCCCGTTCCGTTTGCTGCTCCCCGAAACCAGCCTCACACACACATACCCAATCACACACATACAGACAGACAGACAGACAGACAGACAGACACACACATACTACTTAATAATTCAATTCATAGGCTCAGTCACGGGCTGAGCATCGCATTCGCATTCGCAGTCACGAATACCAAATTCTTCCTCCCTCTCACTCTCACTTTCACACTCATTATATCTTCCTTCTCTCTCGCTCTGTATGGTTTCATTCTGTCCTTAGTAAAGACACAGACTCAATGCCTTCGCCTTCTCCATCGCCTTGACCAGGCTCAAAAAGTCGACTCGGCCATTTCACCTGAACGTCAAAATAGAACAAGTGGAGAGGCGGAGGCGGAGAGGGCAGGGGAGAGTGGACAGCGGGTACGGAAACAAACAAAACGAGCGAAAAAAACCACAACAAAAATTGAGCAAAATTTCTGTTGACTTTTATATACAAGTAAACATACATACATACATTTATAAACATATTTATATATATATATATTTTGATGATTTCTTTTTTTTGTCTTCATTTGCATATAAAATTTTTATGTTGCGCCCGAAAGCGTTTATTTGCTTTGGCTTTCGCTTTGGCCAACAGACAGGGCCAAAACTGCACCCGCTATCAGACTGCCGCCCCCCGTCCCCTCCTTCTCCACCTCCTCTTCCTCTATACTCCCCCCTAGCGCTTGTTGCGCAACGCATTCGCTTGGTTTGACTGACTTGCCACATTCGCTTTGCGGTCATGTCCAAACGTTCAGCACACACACACACACACTTACACACACACACACACACTCATACACGCATTCAGGCACATTTGTACATAGATAGAAATCGTCGTAGTTTAGTCCACTTTTTATATATCTCTCCCAGGCAGCGACTCAAATTTTGTCCAAGCTCATGTTTTATTTTGCGCACATTATGGTAAATCATTTTATTTTATGCGATCTGAACTAAACCAAACTAAACCCAACAACAACCATACCGGAGAAAAGCAAAAAAGGAATGAAAATAAAAACTAAACAGAACATAACATAACAGAACACAATAAATAAAAGAAATTCGTTAATATCTTAAAAGAAAATTGTACAAAAAACAGATCCCAACTATATATTAGTTTACTATTCGTTATTATTTAATTTCATTATCTACATTAACTAACTTTTAGTTCTAAAATTTATTAAACTTCAATCCTTTATAATAATAATAATCCCACTAAAATGATTGAAATGTGTTAATAATAAACAATTGTTTATATTTTTGTTGATAGTTGACTATATAATTAAATTGAGCAGAATCATGAAATGTTCAACTTTATTATCTGCATAGTTAGTTTATGTGTAGGCTTAAAGGCAATGAAGGTTGCAAAAGTTCCATCAATATTCAGTTAACTATGCCAAGTATAGACGTTAAATAATTATTAATTATTGACTCTTTTGTAGTTTAACAATTTTGCAGTTTGTCATTTGCAAAAGTAGCGAGTGAAAAATGATTTTTCTTTTTTGAGTGTGTGTTGTGTGTTTGTGGGTGGAAACCTTGTTTCAACTTTTCTTCGACACTTGTATTTATTTTTAATGGATTGCAAACTCTAAAAGAATCTAATTACCTAACGTTAGCTAACATACACACACACACAAATTTAGCGACCTCAACATTATATGTAGCCATTTAATTGGCTTATCAAAAAGTGCTGCATACTTTGTGGCGCAGCGAATTTTGTGTACTCTTTTATATATGCTTGTATGTACACAAGTATGTATGTAGACATTTTGGTTAGTTGGCACCACCACCAGCAAATCAAATTGCATGTGCACACAGCTTAACTAAGCCACAACCAGCCACGCCCACAAGCACTCAAAGGGGGCGTCAAAGTCACCGCGACTCTAAGCCACCAAAAAAAAAAGCGGCGAATTGGTTTACAACGTTTTCAGCAAATTAAATTTGCTCAAAAATTGTTAAATGCTGCCAGCACACAAATTTAACCACACACACACTCACACACACACACACACACACTCATACTTAGGCATGTTAATTTAGTTATGCTTAAGTATTAAAAAGAGATTTTTGAGCTCATTGAGTCAAAAAACTTTGCGAGGCCGCAGCTTAAAAACTTTTGCACCCCTCAGCATAAGCGAACGACAAAGTAACGTAGAGAGACAGAGACACACACACACTCACAGAGAGAGAGAACGAGAGAGAACAAGTCTGTCAAGCTGCAGATAGCTGAAGAAAACTATTTAGGATATTTGTTTCAAGTTTGATTAAAATTATTACAAGCAGCAGAGCAAAGAAACAACTTGAGACTCGCTCGACGAACTCCTTCAGCCAAATTAGTTGCCCATGTGTTTTCTGGCATTGAAATCCGCCAGGCAGACAGACAGACAGACAAACAGACAGGCAAATAGATAGGCAGACAGTCAGATTTTAGCTGACCCAGCGCTGTCTGACACACATATTCACTCATTCATTCACTCACTCACATACACACTTACTTACGCACTCACTCATTCATTTCGTCCGTTCGTCAGTCAGACATTGTGGTTCGAGTTGTGTCTGCATTTAAATCAATTTAAGCATTTACAGTCAGTTGAACCTTTTGTGCACCCACACACACACATACACAAATTCATTGAAGCTGGGTGCGTGAAAATATATTGAATGCCACATTTATGCTAAATATTAAGTATACGCAGAATCCGTGTATCCTGTAAACTAAGCTCAATCTGTATTCGTATTTACCCGTATTCAATAATTTGTAAGTTTAATTAAATTTATAACTTAATTCACGGCAACATAATGCTTCCTTCTTAGTATTTACATTTTTTATTAATTAAGAATTTTTATCATATATTCTGTTATATTCACTTACCATTTTCTACCTTTCATTTAAAACTGGATAGATCGTTTTTTTCTGAAATCGATATGCCCATTATTTAACATATGCTGCAAATAAAAAACTTTTAAAAAAAACCATTCAAAACTCATATTTCTTTTTAATTTTTTTCGATTGTGGCCCATTTTAGGGTATCTTTTAGTCCAATAAGCCTGTCACGATCGGCTAATTCGTCTTAATTTTACATTCTCTAAGACTTTTATTTAAAAGGAAATTATACCGATATTTTTAAATAACGATGAATATCGTGAGCACGAGCTCAACCCAAGAAACCGCACAAATTATGCAGACATTTAAATATGCCATAAAATTATTTGACTTCTGCATCAATTCTTTGGCATTTCATATTTTATTTTCTCTCTCTCTATTTTCCTTTTATTTTTATGAGAGTGCTAAAAAGTTGGTCAGCAGCCGAGATACATATTTGACTGTGTATGTGTGTGTTCGTTTTGTTTGTTTGTGTGTTTGTTTTTCTGCTTTATAATAAATTCATATTCATTTGCAATCAACGTCTGTCTTTTATTTTTTTCCACTTTTATTCTTGTTTTTCTCATTCTTTTTGCACCCTTTGAAAGTATGTAAAAATGAATTAAAGTACAAATGTTTGTAGCTATTATAATAAACAAGCGGTAAGGTTAAAGTCGAGTCCATGATTTTAATTTAAATATCTATCAATATATTTTTATGTATTAATTTATTTAATTCAATACAGTTTTCAAAAACTTGATACTGTTATATTTATCATTTCTTTATTCGATTAAGATGATAGATAGATCGAGACAATAGATAATTAAATTAAATATTTTCAATATTTTGAAGGGCGTTTTAAGACTTTTCCATTGCATGGACACTAAATTTATGGTATTGTCCTATTTACTTATTTTGTTTGGAATTTTTTTTAATTATTAAATTTGCCATTATGAAGTAATATTATAATTGAATTACCTATGATGGGAAAATGTTTGTTTGAATTTAAACTAAATTCTTTTATTTAACACTCGACATTTTGTTTTGTTTCTTCTGTCTGTTAATGTCTGTCTTCTCTCCCGTATCATAGTTCACCTCTTTTGTCTCACTCCCCTTCTCTATTTATTTTGCTGTGTTATTAGACAGATCTGAAAAACGCAATTCTCTGGAGAATCCCCTCCATCCTCCGCCTAGAGCCTTTGCTTAGTCCTGGCAGTTGATGATACATATTGTTGACTTTTTTGCCAATTGTTGCTGTTGTTATGCGCCACAAAGTATGTTGAACATAAAATATACAAATTCATTAAAACATCCGACTACAACAACCACAAAAGACAGTCCAGTTTATTTTCATCAAGCAACAACAACAATAACAGCTTTGGCAAATTAAAATTCGGTTGTGGGGCGTAAAACTCAATAACAACAAACTACAACAACTATAACTAAAATAAATGTGTTGACACGTGTGTAGTTGTTGTTGTTGTGGTTTCAAAAATTAAAAAAATAAAAATAAAATAAAACAATTTAAATACAAATAAAGTTCGCAGGAAAAAAAGATTAAAAATATATATATGTATATAAATAATTGCAACAACAACAATAAAAAAGCAAAAAAAAAATGTGTCAAGCGCACAAAAAAAAAGGAAACAAATGTAAAAATTAAAAAAAATATATATTATGAAATGAAAAAACTTGACGCATTTAAGCAAATAAATGTTTTTCAATTTGTTGTTGCATGATGCTGTAATAAGCAAGAGCAACAACAATAACAACAGCAGCACCGGAAATGCGCCATTGTGCACGGCTGGCCGCCTGCGTTCTGCCATTTGCCACATGCCACTCGCCCCTCTCTTATCGCCTGCCAGTTGTGCCTGCATTTTGAGCTGTCGCATAAGCGCGCTTAATATTTTACATGGCCACAGCAATAAAAACTCTATTATTATAAATATTTAACAATTGTGACAATTGTTGTTGGTACGCGACACGCTTAACGCTCATTGTCCTTGTTATCCTTGTTGCCTCCATCCCCCCCTACCTCACACCCACCTTTCCCAATTCGCCTTTGTGTGCAACGCGTGCAACAACAGCAGCTGCAATTTTCACGCTGCACGCTCGTTGCGTTTTAAACGAGTTAATGTGACACTGTGCCGCACACACACACACACACACACACACGCAGAGAGAAAGAGAAAGAGAGAGAGTTACAGTTTCCTTACTAACTCGTAATACTCGATTACGTTTTTTAACTAATTTAAACAATTTGTTAATGCTGCACTTCAACACAACAATCGAAAGCAACATAAGTTTCAATCATAAATTACTCTTTCTCTTATCATTTGAATTGTAAATCAGAATCCATTCACAATATATGATAAATATGCTTATAATACTATATGTATTTATATAATCCTTAAATATGCAAATGTAATATTATGTTAATGCGCTGCGTAAACTTTTAATTCATTATTTTAATTTATTATTGGAGAACCCAGATAAAATAATCGGAGTGTGTGGCAAATGGAAAGAAAGAAGTGTCCAGATGTGGCAAGATATTATTGACTTAAGGATTGTCTCAGTATTGGGACTGGATTGGGAACCTTTATTAGTTTAGTAATCATGTGTGGTATACTTATGAATTGGGTAATATATTTTTTAATTAATGATTTAATTAATTGCAAGTATTGTCACTAACATGTAGTTTACTTGCGATTTCATAGATTGGAATTACCGAAGTATTTAAATATGTAATTGGGCTTGCAATGTGACATTCCTAAAGTCTACCTTGAATAAATATAAATTATGATATTTCTCTTGAAAAATAATTGGATAATTACACTCAAATAATTTGCAATTACTTGCACTTGGCATCATAATTACGCACAAGGATCAACTATGCTTGCATTGTTACCATTAAATGTATCTTCATAAATATTTCTTAGAGAATGTTTATTTAAATAACTATAAATTGGGATTTTTAGTTTTTTTATATCATAATTACCCAAGTAATAATATATTTCGAATGGAGTCGTTCATATAAACATATATAACTCTCGACTTTGAATCAATTTCGGAATTCCTCAGACGCATTTGAAGGGAATGGCTTAAACAACGAGTACTCGTACTCGTACTCATATTCATAAAACAAATACCACGCTTAGTCCATTAACTGCTCAAAAGTTGACCGAAAGTGCCGAAACAAGATTTTTATTTTCATTATCGTTTTGATTTTCATTGCGGATGCGCGTGTGTGTGTGTGTGTGTGTGTGTATAGAGTGTGTGTGCATGTTTTGGCAGTGCATAAAATAGAACGTGGCCGAAATTGAATTTAATGTGCGTGCATTAATTGCATAGCCTGGCCTGGCTTATATATGTACGTATGTATGAATGTATCTGTAGGCGTATAGAGGTTCAAGTTGGCTAGTTGACCATTTGCCCATTTGTCCGTTTGCCACGCCCCCTTTTTTGGGAACCAAGGCAGCAGCAACAGCTGGCACCTATCGCGTTTGGTCATGCAATATGCAAAATGACGGCTGATTATTTTCGTGCAGCTCATCAGAGTCCATTGCAATTTGGGGCCAACGTATTTAAGTCAACTAACTGAATTTGTGCTCTTTTTGCCCTTCCTGATGATGATGATGATAATTTATATGCATGATGACAACAGCACGTCAGTTGAGTGGAAAGGGGGGAGGTGGTGGGTGTTGAGGGGTTTGAGTAGTTGATAACCCATCGAAATTGAAAATCCCATAAAACACTCAATTTATTTAAATTGCATGTGATTGACAATCGAATGCGTCGCCCTTTTGCTCTCATTGTAAAAATAACAAATTTCGCTGGCTCAGTTGCGTTTTCCTTTCCCCATCCCCATTTCCAACCATTTCCTCACTTTTCCTTTCAATTTCAATTGTTGGGGGAAATGGAGGCTGTCAGACGAGCGGAAAACGCAGACAGGAAAAGATGGAGGAGGGATGCTGATTAGCCAAGCAGGACACGTAATGCGTGGCAAAGCAAAAGGCGACAACAATAAAAAATTGAATATGAACGAGAACGAGAATCAGAATGAGAATCAAAGTCAAGCATCAATCGTTGCTCAAGCAAGCCGAAGAATTGGATACACGTTAAATGTAATAATACGGCAAATCAACATCAATCTTAAAATTAAATTTTAAAATCTTAATTTTTATATGTTTGTATATTATTGTTAAATTAACACAATTGCAGCCACTCAGCAAAAGCCTGAAGAGTTTAATTTAACTGGAAAATTCTTATAGAGCACCGTTTAATAAAATATTGGAGTGCTCGGAATTAAGAAATCGTACTTAAATCAAGAATTTCGTACTTGATTAAAGAAATTCCAAAGTTATTGAACTTTTGACTCCGTTTGGGATTGATTTTATTCTGGACTCCCGACATAAAAGTTTCAATAACATAATTTATATAGCTAACCTTTGGATGTCATTTAGTAATCCAATAACTATATTTAGGTTATCTCTTACCTATTGTTTGATTACTCCTTAGATATATAACTGACCTTGGTTTTAAGAATATTTTGGATATCAGTTAGTTAAATTTTAGATGCACTTAGCTATTCGTTAGTTGGTTTTTTTTTCTGTTTCGAGCCAATGGTACACAATTATTATTAAATTGATGAATAACTACATTTAATGAATATTTGGAAGCCATATTTGTTTCCTCTATAAACCATTCGACAGTGATGAAACAACCATACAATTCAAAGTTACGGTTAACAGCTCAAATCTGTTCTGAAAAGTATACTATATTTTGTTACAAAGTTAAATTTGGTAATTAATGATCATATAAACAATGTTCATGCACTACACATATAACAATAACAATTAAAGATTCTTCTGAAGATTCTATTATGTGAAAATGCGACAATAACATTTTCAGTGTATTGCAACTAACATAATACTTCTGTAAAATGTCAAAACATTCACTTTTAAAATGTGTTGTCTAGTGCCAAGTATCTATGAATAGTTTCAAGTTCTATCTATAGGAATACAGAATCATTGAATAAATTCTTTATCTTTTCGCAAAGTGCCTAGCATAGTGAATGTACTTTCACTAATAGCGATTGTATGCAGTGCTCATGGGAGTTGGAGAATTGAAAGAGGGAGAGAGCGAGACTGGGGCAGAGGGGGCGTGTTGTCAGCATCATCATCCGCCCCCCAACTGCGTTGAATCGCTCGCATTTGTCATAAACATAACTCAGCAATTGCCCACGCCCCAATGCGCCCACGTACGCCCATCAATTGTCATTTTTATCAGCGTTCCATGTCGCGTTCGTAATTTTTTGGCTTCAGCTTCAGATTCAGCGACAGAGCGCGAATATACAGAATTCCCTGTATTCCTCGTATTCTCTGTGTGTGTGTGTGTGTGTGTGTGGGTGTTTTGTATACAATATTTCTGTATTTCGTATTCCGTATTTCGTATTATTGACGTCCCATGACCTCCCCTTCCAGTCCCCCCGCCCCCCTTCCATCATAGTCGGTGCTTAGTCAGCGTATCGCCGGCAGCGCTGCTCCTGGCGCTGTTGCCGTTGGCAGCGCCGCATTAAAATTTTAAAATGCGTACGTAATTTTTGTTGTTGTTACATCTTTTTTTGTGCCTTTACTTTGCGCTGTGTTTCTTTTTTTTTTGTTTTTCCCGTTGCTTTAGCTCCGTTCTTCTTTGCTGCTTATGTATGTATGTATGAATGTTCATATGTATGTATACTAGGGTGTCCCTTATTTGGTTATCGGAGTACGAAAACCCATTCAAATTTACATCGAAATATGAAAAAACAGTGTTTTAACACTGATTATAGATTTTTCAATGATTTTTCGTGTTTCGATACAAAATTGAATGGGTTATCGTACTCCGATTAAGGTGAAAATTTGAAAAATTTGGTTTTGAGTTCTTTAGGACCAAACAAACAAAAAAAAAATAAAAAAAAGTTTTTTTTTTGTCCCATGTAATTTTTAAACTTTCCGAGCCAAGTCGGCACGGGTCATCATACTTCGATTGAGGTAAAAATTTATTTGTATTTACTAATATTGACTTTGACCAAATAAGGGACACCCTAATGTATACGCTTTCGCTTTGTTGTTTGCCATTGCTTTTGTTACAGTTATTGCTGTTGGCGCAACAATTGCCAGGCCGGCGAATGGCCGGCGAAAGGCATTGAAAGGCATCGTCGCCTTAAACTTAAAGCTTAAAAAAAGAATGAATTGCTTGCCAAACATTTGTGAGCTTGCGTGAGTAATTAAAGCTCTCCCGCCGCTGTTGTTACTGTTGACCGTGAGACGAAGGGGCTGCAAAGTTTCAAGTTAAATACCAAATGCTGAACACTGTTGCTTTTGTTTGTGTTTGTTTGCTGCTGCTGCGACCAGTGCTGCCAGTTTAGCTATTTAGTTGCCAGATCTGGCAACTTTTAAAAATATATTTATGCAACTTTTTTTTAAAAAATGCTATTAGCCACACAACTAGCCATTTTTAAAGCTTTTTGCAAATGATTGCACAAGTTACGATTAATTATCGTTCACAACGATATCAAGACTCTGGTATTTAACTCAGTGGCTCGATTATATGAATAACTTAAGTTTTTGCCCACTCTTTTGCTGTGTTTTGTGATTGGGCTAAAATGCCAAAAGTTTATAAGCAAAATTTTTGGATTCACCCAATTTGAATTTTAATAAGTTCAATAAGTATGAAAGTTAAAATATTGTAACAGATATTGTCTACACCAGCGGTGGGCACGAAATCTGAATACGGGTGCAGCCGCTAGCTCCCGGATCCCAGTGTGTCCACCGCTGATCTACACAGACATGGAAAATGTGGTCATAATTAGGTTCTACCATATACATATATGTATGCAGGTACTTGACTGAAATCACTGACACTGAGAAGTACGCTGATTTAAGTCAAGCTGGCGAGATAGATAGATATAGGTAGTCTCAATTTTGTTGAAGATATGAAAGCATGTTCCTTTTTATTTTGGATATTTTTTTTTTAAGCATATATGTACATATTTATTCAAAACAAAACATTTAATGATTAAGCTTTTTTTTTTGACAATTTTCACATAATTTTTAGCTATTTTTAGCAATTTTTTTTCCAAATCTAGCAATTACTGCTTCAAAGATTCTGGCAGCACTGGCTGAGACTGCGACTGTATCCCCACGCTCACGCTCACTCTCACTTAATCTCACTCTCTGCAACTCACGTCCTCTCTTTGATTTAGATGAGTGCTTGCGTGTGTGAGTGTGTGTCCTGGTGTGTGTTTGTGTCGGTGCGCATAAGGAAAAGTCAAACGATTTCAACTTCAAAGCTTTTGCTCTGTTCTGTTCTTGTTCCATTTGTTGTATTTGTAGCATTTACTTATAATGCCGAGTCAAGAGATCAGGAGACAGCAAATATACATATGTTTGTTTACGTGTATCTGTGTTTTTGCTTTGCATGTATTTGTAAACTGTGAGTTGCCTGGTAGCAAATGTCAAAAACAGACAATGAATATTTTGTTATTCTCGATTCGAATGCATTTAAACCAGTATTTCCCATTAAAGCATTTGCCACAATATAATCAAAGCAGCGACACACGAAATAGCAATTTAAGCTCGATACCCATCAAAAGTGACTACATAGGACATGCTTAAATTGTGCCAAATTATGTAAAAGGAGTTGAAATTCATCCATGTACACTGGCTTACAGCTTATGTCAACCAGCATAAAAAGCTTCAATAACAACTACCTAAAATACAAACCTTATCGAAATTATTAACAGAAACCTAAGATATACTCATAATTTGAAAATATTGAAAATTACTTGAAAATTGTTAAGTTTATTTTTAAATCAACTTTTCAACTTTTATCCTCGATTTAAAATATAAATGTTTTGATGCAAAAAATATCTTAAATTTAAAAAATGTCTTAGCTAATACTTTTTATGATTTTTAAAAAATTGCTTAAATTTACTATTTTTTTTACTAATTTTTTGTTAGAGCATCCCAAACAAAAAAAGTCTGAAAAATTTGTGTAATATTAGAAAAAGCTTGAAATCCTTTATTTAAGAACTTGAAAACTCTTAAAAAGGAATTCTACAACGTGTTTTAAACTATTGCTTACAAAATTCTATAGTATTTGCAAAGTTGCAATTATTTGCAGAAACTCTGCCCTGCATTCCAGCACAATACAATATCTTTAACAGGGCATCTAACCACAAGAAAGTAACCCGACTTAAACCTCTTTTTGATGGTAATATATAGCCAACAAATTTCAGCAAACAAGCTCAAAGACTTTACGCTCCATGGATCCGTAACAAAACAAAGCCTGCAAAAGCAAAAAGTAACTGCTAGCTAGAAATTTGTATTCTATTTTTCAAAGTTGCACTTTTCCAGCATGCTTAATTCATAAAAGTAATTTATTTACTTTTTTTCTTGTTGTTGTTTGTGGGTAAGTTGCCTTATTCGTGTTTCTCATAAGATTCTGATGGGGGTAAAATACCCTAAAAACGTTGATATTCATAATGCTGTCAATGTGAATGTGTGTGAGGGAGTGTGTGTGTGTGTATGTATATGTATTTCTCTAAGTGTGTATTTCTGTTTCAGTAAGCAATATCTAAGTAATTGTACCGCATTGTGGGACAAGAAGGCAACAAGGCAATGACTGTGGCAAGTTCCATATTGCAATAGTTGCTGTTATGGCTTCTTCTGTCGAGTTGAGTGAGTGCATTCATAACTATTCATTTGCATTGTTTTATTGCTTGTTCATCTTGTTTTGTGCCTTTTTGTGCAAAATTGTCAACTGCAAAAATTGAGCGAGCATGAAAATTTCATTGCCTGCTTTTAGGCCGCCCAGCACTTTTACTGTTCCCTCTGCCCACTTTTAGGCAAGCACTTTTAAAACGAATAATGCACACAGATTTGCCACAACATTTTTAGTATAGTTGCATAACACACAACACACAATATACTGCACACTACACACATAGCGAGTAAATGGGGTAACCCTCAAAAGGGCTGATAAAAGCCAGCAAACACACACATACACACACACACACACAGATACCCGGAACAAGCAAGCAAACAAACAGGGAAGAGCTAACCGGAGCCGGAGCCATTGCCCGGTTTTGCCAGTTGCCCGTTCCGGGAGGCGCATAAATTTGTCGAGCAATTCAAAAAGCATGTGCCTCCTGGTCGCCTGGCTACTTTTGTTGCTGCCCCCGAAAACTCTCTGCCTCGTGAGAAATAGAGAGACAGAAACACACAGAGAGAGAGAGAGCATGTTGCTCTATTTGTCAGCTCGTGAAACAATCATAACTTCCTTTGCCGCTTGGTTACTTTTTTTTTTTTTTTTTTTGCCAGCCATGACTGTCTGTCGCTCCTTTGGACTCCCCCTTGCCGTCCGTCGTCGTAAACACGCATGTAACACGCCAAGCAACGTATTGCGTGCTGCATACATTTGTAAGGCTATTTGGCCACGCCCACCCCGCCGCTGCTTAGCCCCCATTGTACCCCTTGCAAACAATGATGCTGCTGCTTCAGCTGCAGTGCTCTGAAAAATTCATTGAATCATGTGAGCACAGAGACAGAAAGTGAGCGAAGAGGGAGAAACGAGAAACAACAACAAGACAACAAACATTTTGGCTTACAGAATATCCTAACCAACATTCCCTTGCACCCAACTACCCTTCGCCTTCTCCCCCCATTTTGGGTGCGTGCCTTGTGCATTACATTGTCTGCTGAAATATTGCGTATACGCAGCGCATTTGCGTGCTTGGCCAGAATTCTCTCTGGGCGGCAAACAACACGACAGAAGCGACAACAAAACTAACGACACTGGCACGCCGATGCCTTATCAGCAGACTGATGTTTGTGTGTGTGTATGTGTGTGTATATACGGAGAAAGAAGGGAAGAAATGGAAGAAGAGCTCGTACCACAAACAATTTTGATTTCCTTGGCCATGGTCTCAATTATTAATGAGCCACAGATACATCAAATTACTTTGCAAGTACATTGCTCTGGACATTGCGACTACGTACTATGTACTATATGAGTGTGTGTGCTGTGTGTGTGTTGTGCCAAAAATTAAACCCTGCAGCTAATGCTAAGTAGTAAAATGCCAGCAAGCAAACATACTTATTTTTGTAATGCGACCACATGCCATAAATATTGTTAAAATCCTTGTCAAAAATTTATATTAATAAGTTGAGAAAGTTTTTGATAGAGAGTGTAACTAAAAGTAACGAGTAATAAGTTAATTGTTTAGCTAGCAATTTACAAATATCAGCTTTTAGCTGAGGCTCAAAATTAACTTTGTTTAAAATTGGCGAACCACAGCAATTTCGAGTCAGGGATCGAGAAATAAGAAATTTTAAGTAGCAGCTAAATTTAATCAAAGTCTATGTGGAGGTAAAGAGGTACTGAGGTACTTCTCTTAAAATATCTTTAGCAAGTCTCATATTTATCATCGATTATAAGAAACGTAGTCAAAATCGATCGAGTGAAGAGAAATTCAAAATTTTTGATTTAAACTGTGAAATATTGTTCACTGTAATATATTTGATCACCTAAATACATATGTTAAAAGCTCGTAAAATGCAATTAAAAATATTTGTAATGTAATTTTAGTTCACAATGCCCGTAAATCAATCCAAATTATTGTGCATAATTACTTTAGAATTTTTTGATTGCATTTTAAAGTATGCAAAATATGCTTTTGGGAGGAGTTTGTCTATTAGAAAGAAATTCACGTTTAATGCGAACATAAAAATAAAAATTAATAATTCATTCGGCACAAAACTTTGGTGACGCCCAACGGCCGTTTGTTTTGGCATTTATATTCATTAAAATATTTTCATTGCCTTATTTTCCGCACGGTCTTTTTTATCTTTTGCTTTCGCTATCCCTCTTTTGCTTTATTTCACTCTATCTATGTCGCTCTCTTTCTCTCTTCCAAGGGTAGCGACGTGACATAATTAGCTAGGCGTGGCTTGGTGGGCGTAAAATATTAATTTCCACTTAAATGAAAAATAATGTTCAATTTCAGTTAAATTTATGTGGGAACAACAACAGTATAAAGTGCATTATCAGAGCATGCTGGACTGGCAGATACCATGCAGATACTTAAATATGCCTTGTATTCAGCGCTTGAATAACTATTCTGCTTAAACGGCTATCATTTTTAAATTTTAAGGTAGAATTCAGATATGAATGCACACATTCTTAAGTATATTTGATTTTTATTGATTAATTCAGATATAATTCAGATAAAATTTATACTTATATACAAATCTTACTTATTTTTCCATTTTTATTAATATTACAATTTTTAAGATTTGAAATTTATAAGTAAAGTGGGTCAAATAATCTGAGAGTCATTGTGAGTGCCAATGTATGTGCTAGCTGTAACCTATTTTAAATGAGTACAGGGTATGAGAAGGCATGTGACAATATCCAAGGGACTGAGCAAATAAATTTTTGCACATAAATCTCGAAGCGCTAATAACAATAACAATAATAATCAACAGCCGGAATGACTGAGGGCGGCGGCAAACATTTATGATATTAGCCAAGCCCACACAATCTACGTATGGGCAGGCAGGGACTTGGCCAAGGTAGAACAGGGTCTAAAGGAATGCGTGCTGAACCGAGCTGAGCAAAGGGGGCAGCAAATGAGGAGAAGAAATGAATTTAGTAATGCACGGCTATCGTTGGGTGATTAAAATTTTGTTATTAATTAGATGCACGACAGCGTAATATTTCACAGCTTTCAGAACCAGTGTGCTTGTGTGTGTGCGTGTGTGTGTGTGTGTATGTGTGTGTGTGTATGCGTGTGTGTGTGTGTGAGCTGCTGTTAATGTGTTGGGATTTGTGCACTTAGAAATGCATTTAAATCACTTACATTTAAACGATTGCAAACTGTGATATGCATATCAATGGAAGCTGAACAATCTAATGAATGTATTCATTAAGTGCTCATTGCCCAATTACAGTTAAATGAATATTGGAAATTTGAGCAATATCAACCTGAACACAATGATAGCAATAACTTCATAAATTAATCTCAGAAAAGTTCAAAGCTGTTTAAATCAAGAGGAGAATTGGCTTAACAGATACTATTATATTTTATTATTATAATTTCCATATCAAGCTAAAATTATTTGATTAAAAAAAAGAGGAAGCTTATTCTTTAGTTAGTTAAACTACTTGAATTAAGTTTATGTGCTAATGGATTTAGTGCCATAATTTAAACGGCCTCTTTCCACCCTCAACATATCCTTTAATTGCCGCAGTGTGTGTAAATTTCAATTGCCGTTGGCTGCTTTTGGCCTGTTTGCATTAACTAGTCACCCCACTGACGACCAGGTCGAGCAACACGCCCACTAAGCCACAGCCCCTGCCCCGCCCTTATCAATCACACTCCCACTACATACTCGTACTCGTACCCGTAATTGCAATGTGCAAATCATTTCACACTCGCTTTCATTTTTTCTATTTTTTTAAACTCCCTCTCTCCCTTCCCTCTTGACAACCCTCTGTCCATATTTGCTTGTCATAATTATTTATTATACGTTTTGGTGAGAAAAGCAAAAATTTTCGCTGTTTGTGCACTTTTTGAATGTTTGTTGTTCATTAGTTTTTTAATACTCTATACTCATGAAATGGGTCTAAAGGGTATGCTACAGTTGTAAGTCAATATATGTATATATTTTCAAAAAATTTATTCAGTTCATTACTAAGAAACACGAGCTACAGAGTATCTTCAAGTCGAGCTGGCTAAACTTTATAGCAATTCTGGTTGTGCAGCTACTTTTGTTATTTTCATTTTGTGTTTTCGCAACTGTCGATGGCCAATTAAATAAATTTTTGGTGAACTCCTGTGCGTGTGTGTGTGTGTGTGTGTAGTGGGTTGTTCACATTGTTGTAATTACAATTGCTTTGACAGTTATTTAAAGTTGGTTAGTTTCATTTTATCTATTCATATTATTTGTTTTGTGCTTTTGCTGTTATTACAATACTTGTGGCGCAATTTCGACCAACTAAACCATTTATAAACATTGATTTTTACCTGATGATTTAATCATTTTTTTACTCACTTTCTCTCCATTTTTTTGCAGGTGAGTTTTTACTGAGGTTTGACACAGATAAGCCCTGGACTTAACCGTATGTATCGCATAATATCTAGAATTAAACAAAAATTCTTGTATTTAAGCAAGATATTGAAATATGAATTTTTTTATCTGTAATCGAATAAAAAAGCATTTGTGGAAATTGTGCAGTATTGCAGTATAACATTTTCTTTAAAATACCATAATTAAAACATATAGAAATGTTTGAAATACCAATGACTATTCCACATATTCCAATAAATATTTAGACTTCCACTAGTATTTTGTATAACAATTTTTGTACATAGTCATAAGATGGGATTTGTAAAGACCCTGTTTTTTTTTATAGTCAAATTGCATATTAAGTGAACAAATTTAGAAATTTAAAAGTTTTTTCTTAAATGTACTTCAAGTTCTGTCCCACTCTCCCTCTTTTCATTTGCTCTCTCCGTCTCACTCAGTAGAAGCAAATCATATTTATTATTATGAGTCAAATGCAGTGTGGGTGAAATTTTAATTAAAGTGCCACGCCCAGAGGCCACAAACTAATAGAAGGCGTGGCTAGGAAACGCAATTTCATGGAAAATGCTAACCATCAGTCAGAGTTGGCCAACAAGGGCCAACATTGTGGTAAGGGAAAGGGGGCGGTGTGAAAAGCCGTAGCTGACTGTCAAATCCGTACCGAAATTCCATTCGAGTCATCAGCTTGCCACATTTTTTGTTGCACATTTCTTTTGCTGAAGGTTTTCTACTTTTTTTTTTTTTTTTGTGGCACAGCCCTGAACATTCAAGCCATGTCTTTTCCCCTTTTAAATAATGGCTTGCAGGGGGAGGAGGTTGGCTCATTGAAGCACTTTCTGGTTTAATGCCTTTCTAATTGAAAGTTGCACAAAATTACAGGTGAAAATGCGGACATAGCTGGGCCAAAACTTTGCGCTGCCAACGCCGCCGCAAATAATAAAAGGACGAGGAAGAAAGAGAGAGCATGAAGAAATTCGTAACGCAGAAGAAGCAATGGCAATGGCAGAAGCAGAAAAAGCAGAAGGCGCATAAAACAAAGCAAACAAAAGCAAACTCAGGCAAAGGCATTAAAAGCCTATGCCAGTCTAGTCCAGTTCAGTCTGTCAGTCCGTGTGTCCCTCTGTCCGTTCTATTGACTAGAAAAATACCAAGGCAACAACAACAACAACAACGACAACGAAAGCACAACAAAAAATTGCAACAAACTTACACACGCTTTAACTCTTACGCTCTCTTGCTTACGCTCTCGCTCTCTCATGGTCTCTCCACATCCTTCCACTTTTGCTCTCTGCATAGTTTTACACGGCCGTTTGAGCGCTGGCACTCGTGTCACAGCGTGACACGAAATCTAGAGTTCTTATCCATGTTGATTTTTAATTGAATTTAATTCATTTTTGGCTTACATGCTTCACACAAATGTTTTGAAAATTGACAAAAACAATAACAAATATTTTAAACTACTTACTTTTAGTTGGATTAAAAACAATGAACAAATCATAAACATTGATACATTTGTACAGACATACATACATTAAAATAAATAATTTAAAAAAACTCTAGGAAAATTGGCAGACAAGTTTTTTAGTGCAGCATCAATACGACTAATATTTATAAATACTCGTTAAGATAACACATTTTTCTAATAACTCTCTCATTTTTGGTATTTGTTTTTATTTTTGTCCCGACTTTTTGTTCGTGTTTTTGCTTGGCTCGATAGCAGCACGAGGCCAGATCTGGTTTAAAGAGGGACGTGCACAGAAGAAATCTGTATGTAGAGGAGAAGCAAGAAGAAAGGATAGCAAAAAATAAGAAGGTTTCGCATTTTGCTTAGTTTTTCAGCTTCAGTTCTTTGGCCTCAGCATGGACTTATCTATAGCGGCGAATGCATGGGATAATAGGTGACCCAAAAACAAAAACAACAACAACAGCAACAGCGGCAGCTCATTCAGGTCAGTTGAGCAGCTGGTGAGGGAGTGGGAGAAAGAAAGGTGGAGGTTGAGCGGAGCATAGTAGATGGAGTGGAAGAATCGTGTTGTTGTTGTTGCTGTTGGGTTTCATCTCAAGGTTAAGTACGAATTAGCCTGGGCATTTAATTAAGTGGGCGTGCCACATTTGGGGGCTGGCACACAACAACACACAAGTTGCTGCTGTTGTTGTTGTTGTTGTTGTCTACTCCGCACTTCTCTTTCCCTCCCCCTCCCGGTCTTTTCCATCGCTGATTCGTTAGACAGGCGATGATAATCGAACAATGGCGCATGGAACAACTATGGCAGCTACTAAATCGAAATTGATTGCGCCAACTGACCCCAAAATACACACACACACACACACACACACGCACACACACATGCACACAGAAAGTATGGGGGCTAAAGCTGAAATAAACAGTGCGAGAAAGGTGGAGATTATGCGGTGGAGTGGAGCGTGGTGGGGGAGGAGAGAGTTTAGCCACACGCATAGTCTTGTCAGCCATTTTGTTTGTTTAGTGGTTTCCGTAGCTATAGCCTCACATATTGCATGTATTTATTGCTTTTGGCCGGGCTAAAACAAAGCAAAGTTCCACCAAAAACATTTCCATCCATTATTAAGCCGATTTTCCACTTGTAAATCGCGTTGGAGCATTTGCCAGCTTTCATTTACACCAACTACAAGAACAACAAAAAAAGTATAATTAATTAGTTATCAGCGACACGTCAGAGAAATTAAAAGAGAGAAAGACAGAGAGAGAGACAACTAGATAGCTAGCATACAAAATATACAGAGAGGCAACTACGAGTATCACAGCTATTGTAGGTGTGTTTGAACTGAACTTTCAACTGACAGTTTTTCGATTAGCGAGCAATCAGAACAATCACAAAGTTAAATCAAAACCAACAGGCAGCAGCAGCCCAGCGGCGTTAAAGAGAAAACAAAACTGTTAGCGAAACACACACACACTTATTGCCAGTTCAATTAATTCATTTAATGTCATATGTGGGAAAACTGATGTACAAGAAATTCACACTTCTGGAAATGAATTACATTCTAAGACATGTACATTAAAAACATTATAAACATTAAAGAAATCGGTTTTTTTCTTTTCTTTAAAAACTATTCATTTTAGTTTTCTTAAAACAGGATCACGAATTCTATATTAATATATAACTTTTAACTATTTCGAATTTCGGCAATTTCCTTGTAACGAAATTATACTGTAGCTTAAGCTAATTTAAATTGTCTGTGTTCAATAAAGTCGCTTTAATCAGCGACAACATTTGCTCACGTTTCTTCATCAACAAATTTGCCAATCGTTTTATTCGGACTGTTTGTTGGACATTTATTTCTATAAACCCAAATCACTTAGCAATCGAACGGACAGTGCACATTGGGCCAGAATCCCTTTTTTTTGGCATAAAGACTAAAAAAAAAGACTAAAGCTAGAGACTTGAAACTTTGCATGAACCTTAGTTAGACTAATTTAGAATTTTGGATTTTTTTTTTTGGATTTCGACCACGCCTTTGTCTCCCCCACCCCATCTGACTATGAGAAATATATGTATTATACTTTTAGAAAATCCAAAGCAAAGATGGGGACTTGAAATTTGTCATGAATCCTAGTTAGGCTGAAGTCATAATTATAATTTTTTTTTTTTTTTTTTTTTTTTTTTGTCTGTCTTCAACCCCCATCTTTTTTTTTTTAATTTGACCATGTTTTAACCCCCCTCCTTATATGACTACAGAACTCAAGCACATCTAGAAAATTAAACCATCGGAAAAGCCGCAAAAAGCCGCAAACCGGATTGTTATTATATTTTCATGAATAGGTTATACTTTTTCTAACATACATTACACATCGCACAAATACGCACAAGACTTTTTTTTCTCTACGGAAGACGAACACTTTGGTTAGATTTTTTCTTATTGGACAACATCAATTAAATTTTCGACTTTATGCCACTGATTTTTCAATCCGGCCCAGTGTGCAGTGTGAGAGAGAGATAGAGAGACGGATGTCTCGATAGGCCATCAACTTTCTTTGCTTTTACCAGTGATTTTCCTACCTGTCATTGACTTTTCCGGACACTTTCAACACTTTCCGATCTACTTCTTCGACTGCTAATTAAGCAATTTACTGTTGACACATGCCACACAGTTGTTGCCACTGTTAATGTAACTGTTACTGTTGTTGTTGTTTTTGTTGTGGCAATCAACTAAGCTAAGCTCATTATTTGGGCAGTCAGTCACTGTTTGTCCTGCGAGTCCTGCGAAAGTTGACAGAAAACTTTTCAATTGTCATAATTATTCAAAATGCCAACGAGATTTTCCGCAAAATGCTCGCTAATTGCCTGAAGGGAGAGTGGGCGGAAGGGATGGGAAGTGATGGGGATGTTTGTTGTTAGATGGGCCTGTCTGACTGTGTTTAACCTTTTGGCTTGACACTTTTTGCCCATCAGCTGTTTTACACTCACAGCAAACTCAGCGAGTCGCCACCATGCGCCCTGTGCCATGTGGCAGGCTAGGGCTGAGGCTGAGACCAAGGCTGACTCTCGAAATAGACCAAAAACAATGTGGCCAAAAGTGCCAGCTAAAAGTGCGTCTGCCATTGATTAATGGGCTCCGACGTTGCGACTGCCAATCGACGCAGCCCAGCGACAACTTCACGTGCACTATCTCTTTGTTTTCCCTCTCTCTCTCTCTCTCTCTCTCTCTCTCTCTTTCTTTCTATCTGTCTTTCTCTCCTTCTTGTGGCCATGGCTAGCGATGTGATGCGAAAAATTCTCCTATAGCTGCGACAATGAGACAAAAGCCAAAGCGGCAGCGGCTGTTGCAGATTTTCTTTGCCATGCTCCGAATTATTTGCACTTGTTTTCTTTTTCAAAAATACCCTGCACTCCATCTGACCTGAACAGGGTGTAACGATGAAAAATTTGCACTAATACGCTCTTAAACACTTGAAGTGAAATAAAATCGACTAAGCAATGATATAGAAAATTGTTAATTTAAGACCCGATAAAATCAAAAGATCGGCAATTAATGTTGAAGATTTCTAAGAATATGTCGAAGGACAGTCTGTGACGCGGTGATGAAATATTTCTTATGGCAGGGTATCTGTTCGTCGTGCTTGCTTGCTCTTGTCATCCCAGTGCCTTGGGCTGCTGAAATATGCAACAGTAAACTCCGAGGAATCTGCGGGACAATTGCGGCACGCTTTTGGGGCTGCAGCCAAAGGTAGCTGCCAATTTATTTTGCATTTTCCTTGACGCTTTTTCCTTTTAGTCGGCATTTCTTGCTTGCACCCTCTCTCTCTCTCACTCTCCCTCTCTGACTCTCTCTGTCACTTTATCGCAGCCTTTGTGTTGCTCCATTTTGTCGCTGCATAAATCGCATTGATACGTTTAAAAGTTTTGCTTTGTTCACGTTTTATGGCCAAAAGGCAGCTGCGACTCCAACTGAGGCAGACAGCACGTGATGTGCCCAAAAATGCGCCATCAGCCACATGCAGCCAAGACGTGTCCGCATCAGCAGCAAGTTGCAGCCTTAATGACATATTGAAGTCTCTTGCCAAATGCATGAGAGAGTGAGCGGAAGAGAGACAACTTCAATGCACATACATATGTACACTCAGAAAAAAGCATAACAATTCGTTTTCTAAAAAAATTCTTTAATTAATCCCGTTTCGTTCTAGAATTTTCTTACAACCATTTCATCTTTAATTTCTTATGTCAATGGCAATTCCTTCTTAAAATTATTAATGAAAGTTAAAAATTTAAAAATAAGAGCGAAATTCGTTCATCAATACATATATTAAATTAAGACTGTTTCGATCTGGAACATAAACAACTTAATCCTGATTGAAAAATATCGTTAAGTACGTTTGGAACTCTAGTTCAGCTCACAAATAAAAGAAGATCGAAAGATATTCAGTCTAGATCTTTAAATCTTAATGTCTTTTTGCATATGCTTGCTTAAAATTCCCAAATGGTTCTGACTAGTCTGCTATGAAGAAGTTAAGACTGTATCTAACTGGATATTTTCTGAAGTCAGTCTTCACATACCTTTACACTAACTGAAAGTTATGATCATAATACTTACTACAAATACACATATAATATAAAAATAGAAAGGGTATTTATATCTTATTTTATGGATTAAAGTTCTTAAAAGAAGAACTATTCGTTTCTAAACTATGGTCCTATCTTACTAAATCTAGCGTAATACGGTATTCTATCGGGAACACCAGAAAGTCTTGATTCAAGACCAAAAGTGCTTTATTTTTCTCTCAGTGTATATACCACATAGGCCACACATGTAGTGCCATGTATGTGTATATATAGCCTATAGGTACTGAAACATATCCTGGCTGAGTGTCAAAGCAAGGCGAGTAAAGTTTCAGCTTCATCGAAGTTGCGCCACGAGATGTTCAAAGGCCTTTCGTACGTCTCCTCCGAAATGCCGTTAACTGCATATATGTATAATCTTCTCTAGGGTTGGCAATTCGTGGAGGAAAGACACCAGACAAAAATGGGAGGGAAGAAGGGAAAAAGGACAAAAGGGTAGAAATCGCAGTGGGACATAGAGTGAACGAGAGTATTGAAGCGGCAAGTAGTGCAATAAATATTTGAGTCACAGCGCAGCGAGAAGTCAAGCGGGAAGCTACTCAAAATGCATGCGAGAAGAGAAATGAGAAGTTATAGACGAAGCGGAGTAAAAGCAGAGCGAAAAGTAAAACGCAAAGAAACACTAAAAGCAACACGAGAAGGAATGCATGAATCAAAGCGAGAAGAAATGAAAGAAACAGAACGAACAGTAACTTTAGAAGCAATGCGAGAATATAAGAAAAAAGCAAGGCTAGAAGAAATGCAAGAGGCAGAGCGAAAAATAATTTTAGGATCAACGCTAGAAGAAACGAAAGAAGCAAAGCGAGAAGCAATGCAAGAAGCACAGTGAGAAGAAATGCACATAAGAAAACGAGAAGTCATGCAAAAAATGGATCGAAAAGCAATGCAAAAAATAATACGAAAAATGTGAAAGAAGCAAATCGAGAAGTATGTGAGAAGAAATTCAAATGTGGAAAGCCCTTATTTTTATCTTACGCACGGCAATAGGTGAGAAGAGCAGTAAGGATTTTTCGAGCCGTAGTGTTTAAAAAAAAATATATTTCACACTTTACTACAACACTTTCAGATGCTTTCCAACACTTTAAGCGTTGCCCTTAACAATTATTTCCAACTTATTATTACTTTACTGCTTGTACGCATTATTAAAGATTTGCTTTTTATCTTTATCTACTTCCGGTTGTTTATATCTAGATAAGCAACAGACAGACAACAGAATCGAGAACTACATTTAACTTCTCTCTACCACTTCTCACACTCCCTCTCTCTCTAACTCTCTTTCCCACTGTTTGTCTTAGTCAATCCGTATTACGATTGAGTGCCAAAATCGCATATTTCAACTTGGTGTGTGTGCGTGTGTACTTGTTGTTGTTGGTGTTTTATTTTTATGACTCACGCACTTTTGCGGCTTCCGGCTGGCCATCAAAATGGAGCCATCAACACCTGCTTTCGCAGAGTCGCTTTGTCGGTCCAGTGCTGTATAACGCACAAAAGTATTTCAACGTTTTAACATTTTTCGGCGAATGTTTCGAAGTTCGCTTTGAGTTATGGGTGCAGTCGCAAACTCAATTTGAATAAATTGCTGGAAACAAAACAAAACACACACAGACCAAGTGGATAAACATGAAAAAGAAAAAGAAAAAGAAGAAGAAGTGGAAACAGAAGCAGAAGCAGAAGCCGGAGAGAAAGCAAAGTAGTAGAAGCAGAGAGCAAACCATAAAGCCGAGCAGTCAATCGAGGCCGCCGAAAAGAACTTTACTTGCGCGCCTTTTAAACGAAATTTACAGCAGGCAATACAAAACTTTTTTACAATTTTCAGCTTTTTACAGCAGCTGTAGCTGAAAAGAGGGAAAACTGGAAAACGGAAAAGGGGAAGAGTGGCGGGAATGGGAGTGAGGGAGTTGTTGGCATGGCAACTGAAATCCTGCATGTGTGAAGAATCAAGACGCATAAATTGCCAGCTGGCCCAGCAGTTGCCTTCCTTACGGCTTTTAAGCTTATTTACTGCTTATATATTTTAACACCAATCTCCAACACACAACAACAACAGCAAGAACAACAACAACAAATGCGATTACATATTTATTTTTTTTAAATTTTTTTTCGACAGCACTTCCGGCCCAACATGACAAATGGCTGCAAATCGTCTTCCTTTCGCGACCAACATGTTGACAACAAAATGCGTTTCATTTTCCTTTTTTTTTTTTTGACAAAGAGAGGGCGGCAGTAGTCAACTGGGGTAGTGGAAAGTGCGTGGGAGCTTTATGTTTTTTTATCGACATTTTTCATTATTTATTTATTTGGCACTTCTTTGCTGATAAAAAAAAGCAGAATAACATTTTGTTTCCCAGACAATACGAATTCAGTCTGAAGATTGATACAAAATTAATTGCATACATATTTTAGATATAATTTATATATTCTGAATGCTGACAGTACACTTGTTAACAGTACAGTGTTAACAAGTAAAAAGCAGCTAATCACAAAAAGATTTTACAATAAAAAAAGCTGATTTTGCAAAATAAAACCCATCATAACTATCATTTGAAAGAGTCACCATGATTATGATATTCATGTCCTAGTTTCTTTACTTCATCTTAATGGGCCGAGCTTATAAATTCCAATCACTTGAAGACAATTATTAATAAAAAAAAATATAAAAGCAAGAAATTCTTAGCGCTTATACAAATTGCGATTGTTGTAAAACAAACAAACATCGGTTTTAAATAATTTTGAAGCAACATTAAATTACTTTCAAGTTAAATCAATAAAGTTTCTTTTGAATTTTGAAGTGAGTCCAACAGTGCTGGCTTCATTTAGTTTCATGGCCGTCAAATTAATAATTCAACATCAAGGCACAAAAGTAGCATTCCTTTTGCAGTCGAACATTCCCACACTCCAAATTAAAAGAATTTTCAAATACTTAAAGTATTTAACAACACTGCGCAATACGCAAACTCGCAATCATATAGCTGAAACACTTGAGGACATTTGATGGCGCCGCATAGTTTCAGTTTTTATCACTTCAACAACAACTCCGCCAAGAGTTTACTTTTTTTACTTACTGTTTAAAAAAATAAAAACATTTCCGTCGTCACACGCCATCATTTTGATTTTTATTATTTTCATTCTTACTCTTATTTTTATTTTCATTTAATTTATTTTTTTTTTTTGTTCCCCTGTTAAAAACTTTCGTTGGCCAAGTTGGAAAATTATTGTTGCCAACTTAATTGTCGCAATTAAGTTACGGGCCTGGCCCGGCCTGGTGCAAGACTCTGGGACTCTCGGACACCCGACTAACGGAATGCGAGGACTCCACTTTCGAGTCCTGGAAGTGGAATTGCCTCGCCCCATTGTTTGGCACTTGACGTCTTGCGTTTGTTCTATAAATGTTTTAAACATTTTAATTAGTTTTAATAAACGCTTCGTCGTCAAAAAAAGCGTTTGAAGTGCCTGACAGTTGACAATTTTGTTTCATTGCCGTCCTCACCTTCTCTCTTTCACTTTCTGTCTCCTTGTCACTATCTCTTTCTGTCTCTATCAGCACACTCAAGTCTTGACCAGCTTGGTCGGTTCTGTGACAATGAATTCATGAAAAGTTCATTCTCGTGCTTTTGTGTGAGAGTTGCCAGCTGCTGCGGCCTGTTGTTAAATATACAGCCCCCGTCCCCCCTTTCACTCCCCACCCTCTTTGTCAGCACCGTTAAAACGCCACCGCATTGCCACATAATACACACGGTTCTGCGGCAAACCGGGCGTATGCGTAATGTTTAGTTGGCGGTCGCTTGGGTCGCTTGTGGCGTCTGTGGCGGCTGCCTGTGGGTCGCTGCGGTCGCGCAAGTTTCCGTCTGAACTTAGCTGTTCACTAACAAACCAACCAACTTAATCCCTTCCGACCCCCTTCCGCATTCACCTTGCTACAATATTCCCCCCCCCCCCCCCTTTGCCATTCAGCCATTTGTCGCCTCCTCGGCCTGTGGTCCGGTTTCCTTGTTGCTCGGTTGTCGGTCGCGTGTCGTCAGTGCATTGTTTTTATGTACTCGTGTCACATGTGTGTGTGAGTGTCTGTGAGTGTGTGCGGGTGTGTATGTGTATAACCCTACAATTTTGTCTTGTGGCAAAGTGGCAGCGGCAACCACAATGTGACTTTAAACGAAACTGGCCCCAAATATATTTATATATGTATGCATACACATATACAAGTATATTCATATATACGAATTCCAATTGCCAATTAGAATATCTCGGTTGCCTTTTGGCATCAGTTATTCGCCTTGATTTGATCGCCCTTCAAGGAATCCGAGATATGATGTCATTTCCATTGCAACGATAAATACGACAAGCTTTGACCTTCATTAAAGACAAGTAAAAGCAATTCAAAGATTAAAGGATAAACCCGTTGACAATAGTCTTAACTGGCAATTACTTATCAACAATGCACATATTTAGAAAATCAAAGTACAATTCAATTAAATCCAGCTGAGTTAACTTTTAATGCGATGAGACTTGTATAAATTCAATAGGAAATATACAATTAATGGTATTCAATGCTAAAAATTACTCAAATGGCTATTTATAAATAATAAACAATATAATTGCGATTAAATATATTTAAATTGAAGAAAAATATATCGGTTCCATTTAAGAAACATAACTAATTACTATGTATGCAAAGCTATGCATTCCTTCTATAAAAACATCTATACAATACGAAAGAAAAGGATATATTAAATTAAACATATGCACTGTAATTAAGGCATTAAATAATTTTAATTAACGCATAGTTTCAGCTTTAACATTCTTTTCACCATTTGAAAATTGCTTTTTAAATATTCGTTAATTTGATTATGTGCACAAGCGATCATTTTTTATTGTTTTGCTTAAAGCGATTTACCTATCGATTTCATTTTTCCTCGTTTTCTTTTTGCCGCTTTCCGTTTTCCGTTTTCCATTTTTTTTCTCGATTTTCGCTTCTCTCTTTGGAAAATGCCAGGCTCGTTCGTATCGTTCTATCTTTTGCTGCTGGTCTGGCACTTAATGTGCTGTTTGACGAAAAGTTTTCCGGCGGGAAGGGAGGACTGCAAAAAAAAAACGACTCGCATAATATTTCAATAATTTATTGATTAGTTATCTTTGGCGGGCGCCTTCAATCAATTTAAATGCATTTTGTCCTTGCGCATGAGTGGACGCCGTTGCAGGGACATCGATGTCGATGTTATTGGAAATGCAGTAGATAATAGAGAGTGCAGGGACATGAATGTACATACATATATACATGATAGTATATAAGGCCCAACACACACACACACACATACCATTTCATATTGGATGAAAAATATAGATTGAGAGAGAGAGAACCCGGCATACTCGTCTGGTCTGGTCTTGGGGTCTTTTGGGGTGCAGATACTCTCTCGATACATGTTCTCCATGCGGGCTTATGCAAATGACGCCTCGCGATATTCAAACACGACCAAGGAAAGCGCCAACAACAACGACAACAACAAAAATAAAAAAAACATGGAAAGGAGATGGAAAATTGTGTGCACTTGAAAAGCAGCCAAATCGATGAACGCCAGCCAGCCAGCACGCGGTTGCCATAGCATTTGATGGAGAGACAAAAGGATTATGGGCAAAAGGCCCAAGTAAGAAAGGATACCAGAAGGATACCAAACGCAGACGTCAGCTAAGGGTGATCGATTTATTGCCGAGGATACTCTGGTAACTGTTTCCAGTTGCCCCAAAAGTCGAAGATGTTCTCAAAAGTCTTTCAGCAGATTTCAGCTTATTTAAGGATATTGTACTGTTATCGATAAACAAATTGATTGATTACAGTTCTTGGTACCTTTTGTGTCATATGAATACAATTTCAGGTTTTTGTCAATTTTAAGTTATAAGCATGACGTTTGTTTTAGATTCGATTAAGTATAAAAAACAATTTGTTAATATAATATATAGATAATCGTTATTACCATAGGTGTAAACTAAAAATATTGAAATCAAAAATTTTTTTAATATTTTGAAGCACATTTTTTTATCCAATTTTGTGCTCAAGATCTCATTCCCTTCGTTATTGCTATTTTTTTGAAATGAAAGTGAATTTCTTTGTTTTATTACCAAATCGACTCAAAACCAAGTAGATTCGACTTATTCCGACATTTTCATTAAATTGAATTTTTTAAGAAATTAATTCTAAGTAGGTTACATTATTATAATTAACATAATTTGGTCACATAAATGCAGATTAAATGCTCAACTTAAATATAATGTATTATGTGATTCTATTTTAAGACTTTTTCTATCTAATTTAGATTAATTTCTGGTCGAATGATAGAAATGGTAATCTATTTATTATGTGATTCTATTGGGAGACTTTTTCTATCTAATTTAGATTAATTTCTGGTCAAATGATAGAAATGTTTATCTATTTATAGGAAATTTGAGCTATTCTCATTCAGCAAATTGATAATGCAGTTACGCAAAAACAACAACAACAACAATTCAAAACAACAGCAGCAAGTTTAGCAACAACATTGGAGTCATAGTTAAAATTGAAGCATTTGGTAAATAGTTGAAAAGTTTAGCACAATTTAGTGCACAATGTTGCCATTTTGAACTGTTGTTGTTGTCATTTGTTATTGTTGTTGCTTCTTTGTTTTTTGTTATTGCTTCAAAATTGACTTAACTGCAATAGCAATAGCAATAGAATCAACGGCAACGGCAACGGGAAAAGCAACAGCAACAGCAACAGCAACAGCAACAGCAATAACAACACAACAACACAACCACAACAACATTGCATGTACATTAGAAATGCTTTCCTTTCCATGGCACCTAACTAAACCTAGCCGCGCCCCCTCTGCTTCTCTGCCCCTCTAGCTGATACCCTTCTCCTTTGTTGGAGCCCGGCCGACAGTAAATGGACTTGGTAAACGTTTTGCCATACAAGCCGTCGTGCTATAACCCCTTTGATTCTCCCTCGAGTTGTTGTTGTTGTTGTTGTTGTTGTGCCTTAGTTGGGAACTTTGTGTCCGTTATTGATCCACACACCACCACCAACAACAACAGCAACTACATATGTGTAGTGTATATCCATACATATGTACATTAGGGTGTCCCTTATTTTGTCAAAGTCATTATTTTTTAAACGTTTATTTTGGTGCTAAAGCACTCGGACATAAATTTTCACCTCAATCCCATGCAAACTTGCATCGAAACATGAATAAACATTGAAAACTGTATTATCAGTGCTAAAACACTGTTATCGTACTTTGATTGAGGTGAATTATTATTTTCGAGTGCTTTAGGACCAAATAAATAAAACAAAAAGAAATAAAAAATTTAAAGAATAACTTTGAAAATTTTGTGTCCCATTTAATTATTTTAAATTTTTCGATGCGAGTCAGCACGGGTTATCATACTCCGATTGAGGTAAAGATTTATTATTAACAGAACCATGCGTTTAAAATAATTGACCTTGCAAAAATAAGGGACACCCTAATGTACATACTCGTACATGCACATAGGTGTAGGCTAGCCTAGAAGGCGTCGCACACCTTCGTTCTATGCGTGTGTGTGTGTGTGTGTGTGTGTTTGTGTGTGTTAGTTGTAAGGGCATGCCTAATATGGGTCTTTATTTAATTAAATGCTATTTTGTGTTGCCTTATAACAGCTGGAAGGCAACAACTACAACAACAACAGGAGAACTGCCAAAATGAAGGAGTTAGTGCAGCAAATGAAAGCGAGATACAACACGAAAATGCAGTGCGAATTTCAGCTAATGAACTTACTAACACACTCACATATAGGTATATCTTTGAAATTTTCACAAGGGATGTAAAACAACTCGATGCATGAATGTATCGATCATTGTTATATCCATAAATTAATATATAAAAATAAATTTAGTGTCCAAAAATCAATTCATAAGATGTTGTCATTTGAAAATATACATATAAATAAGTGTATACATACGTAAAAAAATGTCTTGTCTTTCGCGATCTCTGCTCGTCCGTAAACGTTGGCCAACTTTGTTTCTATTTCTATCAACATGCAACATCTATAACCAATTATCTACACCTTCGTTCTCGTTGCTTTCTTTTTCTCTTCCATACGTAAACGTTACTTAGTGTTTATGATATTTGCAGTTAATTTCTATCAGCTAGTCTTTTGTCACTCACAATTTATGCGTTTTCCTTCGAAAATACATTTTGACATTCCGCTTTCCCCTATATTCGTAAACGTTTTTCCAAATATGCCTATATGCTCTTAACTCCAAAATAGTTTTAGATAGTCTTCTACTTTATTTTACTTACTGCCAGCAGTGTAAGTCTTAACTCCACTAGTAAATGTTTGTCAAGCATGTCCATAAACATACAGTTTTATTTGTCAGGGTATTAGCTAGTCTTCTGCACTAAGGCGACTCTGCAACGTATGTATTATTGATGTGCCACAAAGGTGCACAAATGAGTTGAAAATTCCCCAAATGCGCCTGGGTACAAATTTATATTGCAATGCAACAAAACAAAAACAAATGCAACCAAAAAAAAAAAAACAAACAAAGTACATAGTGGAATTGTGCAAAACAGGGTGAACATGGCTGTGGGAAACCCTGTACTTACACAAATACATACATATATTGTAAAAAACTCATACACGATCAAACATGTCAAATTTCTAGGCTACCTTTGTCAAAACTAAAATTAAGACAGTTTAACAGTTGATAAAGAAGATCGGTTTTAACAATTAAGATAATTGTCTTGGTTTTTTTTTTGTTTTTTACTTACTTCTGATAATTGTCTGCCATATGTAATTGGAAAAAATTAAGACAACTTTATGAGATAAATCCAAAAACTATGTAAGTAGCCTTTTAATCAATTTTTCTAATTAAAAAAAAAATTTCGGTTGTCAACATTAGATGAAAGTTCAAAGTTTCGAAATAAAAATGGAGATTTTAGATATTTTTATTATAAGCGTATAACACTTTCTCCCTCTCTGCTTTGTATGAACAGGGTCTAAAAAGGAACAAAAAGTGCAGAAACTTTAAACGTTTAAAAAATGTGCATTGAGGCAGCTAAAGTGATGGCTTCGAGTGGGAAGTTGGGGGTAGTGGAAGAGTTGCATGTGCTATATGTACGTATGTATGTAGGCATGAACATATGTATGTATGTGGTTGTGTGTGTCTATTCATGTGCAACAAGGCGCCATCTGCCGAGCAGAAGCAAAAGCAGAAGGACGAAGTCAGGCGCGAAGGCGGACATGTGTTCCCTTCGCGTTTTTGCAGCTGCATGTGAAACCCAACACATGTGGAGGAGTCTCTGCTTCTTCCTCTAGCTCCTCTCGTCTCCTATTCTCTCTCTCTGTCTCTCTCTCGTTTGTCTCTCTCTGCTGCATAATAAACAATTTCTTTTTTAAGCACAACTCTCACATAAAGCAGCGAAAGATACGAAAGAACTGCGAGCACATGAATGAGGGCGCACAGTCAGCGTTGAATGAATGAATCATTCACGTAGAAATGAATATAAACGAGTAAAACGCATTGCATACAACTATGTTTATGTGTGAGCTCAGATGTGTCTGTGTGTGTCTGTGTATGTGCCCTGGTTATAAATGAATGTGAGCTCACATAGTGGATGTGAATCAATGAATGAATATTGGCATAATTGATATCTCAAACAAATATGAAATACTCGTACATACATCCATATGTACAAAACAAGCAAGCGAGTACTTTTAAATAACACTTGAGACCGAATCAGTGAATGGATATTAACACACATACATGTATATGAGTATGAGTATGTCACGCATGTGAATCTGAATGGCATTGAAGCGGAGTGGTAGGAATATAACTATTCCTGAATATTTATTTTTGAATTACAGAAATAGCACTGACATTTATGTAAATCAATTATTTAATTTCCCTTGGCACATTTCAAGTGAATACTTTGTAAGCAGATAAGATCCAGCCATATAACGTAAAAAGCTGAGAAATATCTAAATTGCCTATAACCAATTATGAGCACGTTTTTGTGAATCATTAATGAAAAAATACTTCGAAAAATTTACAGCTCAATTTTTTATCTGGCCATGTGTCAGAAATGTTACAAACTCTTATTTGGACTAAAATTGCACTTTAATGTTAAATGTAGGCATATTGGTTATTGCAACAACAATATAAAACTAATGAGAGAGTGCGAAATAGTCTATTGTTGAAAGAAAGATGTTTCTTTATGTTAACAGTAGCGATTTAAAAATAAAGGTTTTGGCTTAAAATAAGGTACGTTTCATGTTTATAACGCCAACCATATTTTTGGTTTATTTCTGTAACTGTACATTTTTTGCGACTACGATGTACTAATGAAATATCTGTTTGGATGCAACCATAATGCACACGAAGTTTGGACTTTGTTCAGATAACGGTACTTTTGCTTTTGCGAGAAATCCATTTTTAGCCTGTTTCACATTTATAACGCCACTTGCTTTAAATGAGTTTTGTGAGTGCAAGTGGAAGGTTCTTTACTATTTGGTTGATGCTTTGGACAAATATAAGTATAAATAAGCTATGCTGCGTGGAAAAAGTTTAACAGAACTTGAAAAGGGAAAAATAATCGCTTACAAAGAAGAAAAATGCAGTGGAAGGAAGATATCGCGTAATCTGGGCAGGAGCCACAGGATAATCCAAAATTTTTTAAGGGATCCTGAAACTTAAGGAACCCATAAGCGCAGAGGAGGGCCATCAATACTTTCCAGCCAAGATAAGAGGAAAATTATTAACAAGGCCAGCAATCCAACACGGAGTTTGGGTGACCTACAGGATGTTATTGACAAAAATGTTAGTCGCACCACCGTTTGAAGGACATTAAAATGTTCCAAAATTGTTAAAAATGAAATGATGAGATGTGTTCCAGCATTAAAAGCTAAACAAAAAATGGCTCGTATGGGATACGGGCGCAGAAACATGAACACCAATTGGTCATATGTAAGCCAAATGAAGTTTGCAAGCGATTTGTAACCGTAACCGTATCCCATACGACCCATTTTTTGTTCAGCTTTTAATGCTGGAACACATCTCATCATTTCATTTTTAACAATTTTGGAACATTTTAATGTCCTTCAAACGGTGGTGCGACTAACATTTTTGTCAATAACATCCTGTAGGTCACCCAAACTCCGTGTTGGATTGCTGGCCTTGTTAATAATTTTCCTCTTATCTTGGCTGGAAAGTATTGATGGCCCTCCTCTGCGCTTATGGGTTCCTTAAGTTTCAGGATCCCTTAAAAAATTTTGGATTATCCTGTGGCTCCTGCCCAGATTACGCGATATCTTCCTTCCACTGCATTTTTCTTCTTTGTAAGCGATTATTTTTCCCTTTTCAAGTTCTGTTAAACTTTTTCCACGCAGCATAGCTTATTTATACTTATATTTGTCCAAAGCATCAACCAAATAGTAAAGAACCTTCCACTTGCACTCACAAAACTCATTTAAAGCAAGTGGCGTTATAAATGTGAAACAGGCTAAAAATGGATTTCTCGCAAAAGCAAAAGTACCGTTATCTGAACAAAGTCCAAACTTCGTGTGCATTATGGTTGCATCCAAACAGATATTTCATTAGTACATCGTAGTCGCAAAAAATGTACAGTTACAGAAATAAACCAAAAATATGGTTGGCGTTATAAACATGAAACGTACCTTATAAGATTGTCCGATAAAGGGTTAGGTACACTAAATTGATAATTATTTAGAAGACATATTTGGATTTACACCACCAGTGTCAATACTCTCAAACAATTCTTTAATGCAGCGATGGGCACGAAATCTGAATTCGTTAGCAGCCGCTGGCTCCCGGAGCCATTGCGTGCCCACCGGTGCTTTAATGTTTAAAATGGCATACATAGTTCTTAAATTTAATATGATTAACATCGAATACACTCGAATACACAAATAAGATTATTCGCACAAGTATTAATTCTAAAATCACAAAATTCCAGATTCAAATTAAAAAAAATCTAGAAATTACATGTTATAACAGACTCCACATTTAAGTGAATATGTAAGAGCCAATGAGTGTGAATGAGTGCATGTGAGTGTTGGCGTGGTTTTCTGCTGAGTTCTCACATTGTATTCAAATTCGCAATCTGTCTGGGCGGTTGTTCTTGTTGTTACTGATGTTTTTTAATTTTTGTGTAGCTATTTATTTACAGGTTTGTTTTTTTTTTTTGAATAAACAGACAACACTCCAACTGCCCCGCTTAGACACCCTCAGACCCCTTTATGCCGACGCCTCTGCCTCTGCCCCTCTTTATATAGCACCTGACTCTCTGCTTTGCCGGCGCGCAATTAAATCGATAATAACACGACCAGCGGAGCCTCAGACTGAAGCCTAAGCCTGAAGCCCCTGAAAGCCCCGGGAAGCCCGTTGAAATCCCCCTCCTTCGGCAGTTTTCCCTCCTCATTTACCTGCTGATTTACCCCCCCAAAGTCTGCCTAATTGCGGATGACATGAAATTGTTTGCGCTACAACAATAAACCAAAGCAGCGTCGACTGCGACGTCACTGCAAGTACATACATACATACATACTTATCGTATATTTATAGCCCACAACAACAACAACAAGAACTACAAAAGCAAGAACAAGAGCTCAGCTGTTGGCCCTTCCTGACCCAAAGTGCGAGCTGACAAATATTTGCCGTAGATGGCGCTTGTGTGCAAGCTTTATGTTTGCAAATGCATCCGATAAGAATCATTTTAAGGTGAGCCAATAACAATAGCGATGAATCGACATGATAGAGCCACAACAAACTGGCCAATGGAAATCCAGTTAAGATCTACCTCAATCTAAAAAGTATTATTTACTGCCGTTGACTTGATATTTTTGGAATTTAAATACTGTAGAATATATCTCGGTTATTTTGATATTTTTATTTCCAGTTAATTTTGGAAAAATATGAATAAGTTTATTGGAATTAACTGCATTTTTATTTGATAAGCAATGGAAATCCAGTTAAATACTTTCCACAATCAAAAAAGTATTATTACAGACCATTAAGCCCAGTTTAGTTTTGTTATTTTGGTATTCCTATTTTAAGTTTACATATTTTGTAAATAATAAAATTAGTTTCTTAAACTTAAATGATAACCTACCTCAATCTAAATGAATTTATAATATAATCGGAATTGAAATGGGTATTTGGAATTTAAATAGGAAATTTGATACGATACCGTATATTTCTATAAATTTAAAATATTTATTTCTAAGTAATTTAGTAAAATAATAAAATTTGCTTATTAAACTGATGTGCATTTTTTGCTTCGATAATTAAAAACTACTTGTCACTTGTACATACGAGTATAACTGTAGGATCTATATTCACTATATTAACTATACTATAGTAAATACCCTATAAAATTAATAATACTTTTAGGGTGCATTACATTAGCAAGTTTATAACTTATTAATAACCGTGTCTTTCCCACTTATAAAATCAAAAAGTCGACCCGATCGGACAGTCATAGCAAATTTTCCATTCTACCTGTGTATATATGCTAGTCGGCTTTCGCACCCTTCGTGGTGCTTTCGTCACTAGCGCGCTGTGATTTGCATTTTAATTTGCATCTGATTAATTAGTGAAATTTGTTAATTGATTTACTTGGCAGCAACTTGACTGTTAAATACCCTGTTTAAAGATTTTGCTTTAATTTGAATTTAACGATTCATAGTATTGTTAAACGCACCGATAATTTCATGAAATGTTTCGATTGCTAAAAATCGATAAATTATGTATTTTGTAAGAAAACTGAATCAATATTATTCATTAAACATTAAAATCAATTCAAGCGGAGTTTTTATTTCGAAGCTGACATTCTACACGAGCTGATAATTGAATGTAATTAGTTGAATTTCTCGAGTCTGTCTGTCTGTCTGTCTGTTTGCAATGAAAGTGGCCAATGTTTACCGTTGAGTCGAGTTTCTGTCTGACAGCAGCTTCCTTTGCGCCCTTTTTCTTCATTTTCCCAACATTTCTCACTTACTCTTTCTCTTTGTCTTTTGCTCAAGAAACGGAAGAGACGTTAGCATTTGCTGCGTTTTATTTTGTTTATTGTAATTGCAGACATTGTCAACATTGTTGTTGTTTTTGTTGTTGTTGTTGTTGTTGTTGTTGTTGTTGTAGTGGCAACGCACGTGCGGAAAATGCCGCCACAAAAGGCAAATGCGGCAACGGAAAAACTGTAAAACTGAAACACATGGCACGAAAACGCTAATGACACACACACAAACAAATTTGTGTATATACATATGTATGTGTGTGTGTGTGTGTGTGTGTGTGTACCCTCAGTTTCTCTGCTGGGGGCTGCTTGTTGTCATGTGTTTATTATCCTTTGGCAGCGGAAGTTTACAACCAAGTTGAAGGCAAAACCGCAGCACGTTTTCAGCGACAAAAGATGCTGTTGCCACGCCCCCGACAAACGCCCACCTACAATATATTGTATGTATATTGAGTTGGTTTGCTTGTTGCACTGCATAAACAATTAGAAAATCGCATAAACGGCCCATTAAATGTTTTTCCCCCAAAAAAAGCAATCCAAACGAAATTCTAATCAAATTTAACAGGATTTTCTTGTTTTTGTTGTTGTTGTTGTTGCCGTGTGTGTGCCATAAATTAGAAGCGCCTGCCACATGACGCTGCCAAGATGTTGGTCCTCACTTAGCAGTGGGGGCGGGACAGGGGGGCGGGGGCGACAAACAATCGTTGAGGGCTTGGGCGTGGACCCAATAAATTCATCAAGCATTTGCCACGTCTGTTGTTAAATTAGCAGACAGCGAGGACAAACTCCTTTTTTCTTATTGCTGCCTTCATATTTTGAAACAATTCTCCAGCATCCACTTGGCGCTTTAATTGAATATTAATAACAAAATCCCTGCGAAAAAGGGATCAACTAACCAAAGGTTCTCTAGACTTAATGTATGCGCATGCATATGTATATTTATTTGTATGTGTGCGTGCGTGTGTCAGTTTTTGTGCTTGCCTTTGTATATGTGAACACGGGCGCAAGGTCCTGCCACCGAAGTGTGTCCTGACATGTCAAATGTTAATATAATTATTCACAACTCAATTCAACTCAATTCAACTCAATTCAACTCAATTCAGCTTGATTCAATGCAATTCAATTCGCTTCAACTCGCTGTGAATTGCATACATACATATGTATACATATGTATCTACATATATACATATATGCCACAAATCGTGCAGTTTTAACTCAATTATTAAGTGCCAATGAGAGCTGTCATTGCTCAGCGCGAAGCGGGAAATTTAAGAAAGAAAAATACATGACATGACAAGTTCCCATTTTGAATATCGCCAGCAAAGCGTCAAATCGATCAAGAACGCAAACAAACGAGGAACAGAAAAACTCGGTGCCAATTAATTTACCTTAAGGTTATTTGGGTTAATTTCTGGAATGTTAATGGTAATTTTACTTCGATTGTTACACTTTTCTTTTGAATTCTATCGGTATTAATTACATACTCCAGCGTTTTATCTTGCGTGGCTTTCTTTTATTTCATTCAATCATTATTATATTAATATTTATTGAATTATCTAGAATAACTAAAATCGAATTGAAGTTTTAGATAAGGTGTCTTCTATTACATATTAAATTCGCTGCCACATTAATAATTTGAAAAGTCCTATAACATGCTCAATTTTTATTATTTCATTTTATTTGTCATATAGATGCGCTACATTAATTTTAGCGCTTTCTAGAACATGAATTATATTTTTGTGCTCTAGACTATTCTTGTTTTTATAGTTGAAGTAATATAATACAAATAATTAACTGCCCATAAATAAAATAAAAAAACAAAACGAAACAACTTTAACCTAATTAAGGAGACAGAAAGTGGAAATGGGAATGTAAAATGTGAAATATGAAACGATGGTGTATTGGGAATGGGCACGAGAACCCATTGAGCCAGAGTGGTGGTTCAGTTAACTAACCAAAAGACCTAAAACAGCTAAAAGCAAAAGTTATGTGTGTGTATAAAATCATGTCGAGTCATTTCCTGTACAACTTTTAGCCACACACACAGGACCAAAAGCTGAGAGCCACTAAAAGCAGCCAAACCAACAAAAAACGCAGCCGAATAATGAAAGAAAAAGAAAAATAGAGAACGAGAAGAAGAAAAAATATATAATATGTACGAGTATTTTTTTAAGTATATATTTAAATGGCATAAGCCCGAGTCAGACAAGTTCTCTAGGCATTGCCTTTAATGGTCATAAAAATTTTATTATAATTTTTAATAATTTAGACGAGCACATTTTCAGCGTGGTGGATGTACGGTGTATGAAGGGAATGGATGAAATGAGAATGTTGGAAGCGGGGCAAGTGGCAAGTGGCAAGTGGAAGGTGGAAGGTGGAAAGTGGAGGGAAACAGGCCACTGGCTAAACTATCACATGGTAACAAACGCGAGCGAGCGAGGCATATCCGGACTGTGGTTCATAGTCGTAGTTGGACGGACCCACAACTATTTCTATGGCCAGCACGCACACACACACAGTAGCACACCAATACTCACACACACATGCGAAAGTGCAAATGCCGTAAATCATGGCCCAGGTAAACAAGCAGCAAAAAAAAAATAAAATCCAGCTGAAAATGAAAGGAAAGACAAGCGAGATCGACTGCTAAAGACTCTGTGGTAAAAATCTGCACATAAAACACACGAAAAAAACAAATTTAATTATTCTGAAATTCAAGTTTAAAATTCTTGATTTTAGCATGCATTTTTTAAGTATGTATTTAGGACAACAACTCAGTATTGAATTGAAGTGATAAATCGTTCTTGAATCGAATTGATTTAAAATCTATCGATTTAAGAAATTCCTTATTGACCGAAATGCTGTACAGAACAACATGCTGAATAAAATAAATATAAAAGAATAAAATAAATAAAATATGCTACGTTCCGTTCTGTGACGATGTTAGATTTTAATTTTGGTCTAAGTCTCAGAAGTGTTTTAGAATTTAAAGACATAAATTTTAAAGCTGATGCCTTTAATTATGCCACATTAGATACATATATATGTACATATGTACAATTTACCACAGATTTAATTACAAGTGGATAATAAAATCGAAAGTTATGCAAGCAACAATTTTGCTCAGCACTTTTGACCAACTCAATAGACTCTTTGTTCTTTTAAAGTACAGGGTTTAAGAAAGGAGTAGAAAAGGCAACACAAAACAGAAGCAAAAGCGAGCAACGAAAATGAAATGAAATGAAATGAAATGAAGGCAAGGGCCACACTCTGTACGAACCAGGTGCGGAGAGGGATGGGGCAAGGGGCAAGGGGCAAGAGGCAAGAGGTAAGGGAAAATGAGACAGTACACTCAGGTCAGCTGGTGCACAACAAGCAATGTCCTTCAGCGCGTTTCTGCCGCGACTCGGCGATAACTTGATGAAATTGTTAGCATTACCGTTAGACGTGCCACGTTAACGCCACTGCAACAGTAACAGCAAGAGCAACAGCAACAGTGCAACATATGCTCCACATATGTGCGAAAGAGACAGGTGAAAAGGTGGAGCAACTAACCAAATCAAGCTATGAAAAATGATACTGAAATGTAACAAGTTTTTACACACTCGTCGACAATGTGGTTGCAGTGGAAACAGCTTTTAACCACATTTTGAGTCCTCAGCCATTACATTGGCAATGTTTTTGGTGGATAAGCAATTTAAGAACTGTACAACAGGAAAGGGCCATCTATCTTTTTACAGATAAACATATAAATAGAGAGGCGCAACTCTGGACGGAACAGATATTTGAGAAAAAGCTAAAACTTAATGTTCATCTTACTAATTATTTATTCCCTCTAATCTTTTAATATATGAATTGTCTTAGGGCCGTTCAATGTATATTACGACTATTGAAAAGAAATTGTAGAAATTAATGTCAAATTTGTTACTTTATGTTAAATAAACTTTACATGTACATTTAGGGTATTCAGAAAGTCTGATATTTGTGATATATCAAAAAGTGATATATTTTGTAATGACAACAAACACACAGAAAAAAGATTATTACAACAAATATGCCCTGAAGTATGTATACAAAATTCGTCAGAATAATCATTTTTCTGTGTGTTTGTAGTCATTACAAAATACAGTTCTGCTTTCATAAGTCGAATTTCTCCTTAACTCGAACAAAAATATTGGCACGTGCTTCTGTAAGTCGAATTTTTCGGGAAAATCACCAAAAAATGGCGTTTTATTTTTGTTTCTGCTTTATTTTGAAGTTACTGTTTTCTGTTACCAGCTCGTTTGGGTATGTTATAATGATGTACATTAACATATAGTGATCCAATATGATAAAATATTGCATAAACAATTCTAAAGTCTGGTGAAATAGTCTTAGGAAAGACACAGTTTACAAGTGATGACCACTACTATATAGGGCCTTAAACATAAAGATACAAAATTTAATAGACCGCAATTTGAATGTATAAGTTTATAGTAACCAGTAAGTAAGTAAGCTTGTATGCCCGACAAGATAAAAAAAAAAACAAATTAAAATATCAATGAATATGTAGTTTCATTTAAAAAATTAAAAAGAAAATTCCCTAACTCAAAGTCTCCCTAACTCGAACTTTTTTTTTGGATAATGGAGATTCGAGTTAGGGAAGTTGGACTGTATATCAATCAACAACAAAAGAATATTAAAAAGTTAAACAACAAAAATTTATTAAATGCTTTATTTTGCAATAAAATATGAACATTATAGCGACTTTTGTACTAATTAAAAGTGTACAAAAATTGCTGAAATTTGTCTTCTTTTAATTTTTTGATTTGGTTTTAAATTGTAATCTATGTAGATGAATGCCAAAATTTGCAAAATGCCACATAGTATTTAAAAGTGATTAATTTTAGACTGAAATAGAATCATGTAGATTACGATGGATAGTTATTATTATAATTTATGCAAGTATTTTATATTTAATAAGAATAAGTTGTTAAGCTTAAGTTGATATTAAACTATATACAACAAAAAATGCAATTAAATTAATACAATTATCAATTTTCTATTTAAATGCTTGCTGCTGCAAAAAGAGATTTTTATGAAATAATCGTATTAGTGAAACATCCTCTTAAACAAGAGACTTTTTAATGAAAACAAAACATGCATGGATATGGATACATAAAAGTGAATTTGTGTCAATTTAAAACTCATTTGTGCATCTTGTTTTATTAAAACAAATGTATGTAAATATTGTTTATATTAATATACATAACAAATAAAAACCAGTTTATACTTGAGTAACTGTGTACATATGTATGTATGTATGTATAGTATGTGCATGCATGTGAATATGCACGTGTGTGCATTTAATATCTTTTGTTTTGATTGACATTAAAAATATAGTACTCGCATTCAAGAAGCAAAAACAAATTGCTTGCCACACTAACATGTGTAGTTGCAAAAGCCACAAATGCCAAGGCCAAACCAAATCTGGGGGTGGAGAGATGGGGCGCAGTGCCACGCCCATGTGGCATGTGGCAGTTGAGCTGATGAATCGGACTAGAGTATGCCACAGTATGTGTGAGTGTGTGTGTGTGTGTAAGTGTGTGAGGCAAATAGCAACAAGCGCAGGCGGCGCGAATATGTTTCAATTTCACAGCAGCAGCAGCAGCAAAAGCAACTGTGCCACCATTTACAGTTACAGTTACATTTGTGGGTTGCCTGCACTTGATTGCTTGACTAACACACACACTAACGCATATACACCCCTGGACAAAATAATAAGTACACTCTTTTATTGTAAGCTATTTTAAGTCAAGTCTTTATATTTCAAAAATAAATTTAGAAAGGTCATTTAAATTCCGATTGATGATCCAAAACTTTCCTTTAACCATTAAGTACCCATTGAAAAATTCGAATTTATGTAAATGTCTACTCTTTGAAATTTAAAAAAAAAATTTTTTGATGCAGAAAAATTTTTTAATCAATTCTAAGAGTGACTGCGCAAAAAAAATTTGAAAAATCTGTTCGCTTATATTTTTAATAATTTTTTTTTTAAATTGCTTAATTTATGAAAATGACGAATAAGTGCCTTTTAAGCAATTTTCAAAAAATTATAAAAATACTAGCAAAGAGATATTTGAAAACCATTTTATGCAGTTACTATTTAAATTGTTTAAAGAAACTTTCTGCATCAAAATATTTTTTATACAAAATCGAGGAAAAAAGTTGAAAAAGTACACATTTACATAAATTCGAAATTGGTTTCAATGGTTACTTAAGTTTTGTATCATTCAATCGTAATTTAAATGACCTTTCTTAATTTATTTTTGAAATATGAAGAAAGAAAGAAAGAAAAAAGAGTGTACTTATAAATTTGTCCAGGGGTGTATACAGATAGACAGCTAAGCCTTGTGCACTGATTTTTTAGCTTTTATTTGTTGTTGTCGCTGACGCTGTTTGTGTTTGTCTTTGTGTTTGTGCCGCTGCTTTTCACAATTTTCACGCTTCATTTTTCGTTTCGTTTTCTTTCATTTGGTTAAACTTGACCCACAAAACCCGCTGTGTGCCAGCAATTTACCCAAAAAATATGCAAAGAATTGTGGCAGCTGTTGTTGAATTAAACATGGCCACATTTGCTTGTTGATAGAACTTTAACTGAATATTGCAATCGGATCACAATGGAGTTAAGACTAAGTGGACCAAGCAAGGGATGTTGAGATAGAGTCTCGCCAAACGCTAGTAAACTGGCTCAATAACAGAAAAGTTGAGGTCTCTCTCTCTCTCTCTCTCTCTCTCTCTCTATCTCTCTCTCTATCTCTCTCTTTCTCTCTCACTAAATCTTTGTCACATAAATAGAATTTTAGAATGAACTTAATTATTTTGCAAAATGTTGTTTTTTGGAAATTGTTTTAAAATATTTTATAATTGATTTATGAAATTTTCAAATTTGAGCAGTTCAGAGCAAGCAGTGTAAATTCAAGCAGTTGACTGCTGCTGCCGCAAAATAATCTGTGTGGCACTGCTTGCATAAAACAGTCTCATACACTGCTTACATGCGTTCATATTAAATCACTGCTTGCTGAAAATAACGCTGCTTGAGAGCAGTGCCCTGCTTGCTTAGGGTTTATGTCTCGACTAAATATATCAACTTTTATTAAACGTTGAATTTAAACTGTTTAACTTAAATAATAATTGAAAGTATGTGATTTGTTTTTTTTCTACTTTCAGCACGACTAAAGGCGACTTGCAACGAGCTAAATGAAGATGTTGCCGTGTCGTCAGCACATGCTGCCACTGGCAATAGCTCTGCTCCTGAGTCTGTTGCTCGCTTCACCCGGCGGAACGATGGCCAAATCGAAAAACAAGAATAAATCGAATCAGAATTCGCATTATAGCGACTCGGGCAGCTCACTGAGTGCCAGCAGCAACGGAGCCGCCGGCGGCGATGACAGCAAGATCAAGAGTCATGGGGGAGATGGGGGACAACACTTTGCCATGGAGCCGCAGGATCAGACCGCAGTGGTGGGTTCCCGAGTCACTTTGCCCTGTCGCGTTATGGGCAAGGTCGGGGCCTTGCAGTGGACCAAGGACGACTTCGGACTCGGCCAGCATCGCAATCTGAGCGGCTTCGAGCGCTACTCGATGGTCGGCAGCGACGAGGAGGGCGACTTCTCGCTGGACATTTATCCACTGATGCTGGACGACGATGCCAAATACCAGTGCCAAGTCGGACCAGGACCCCAAGGGGAACAGGGCATCCGTTCGCGGTTTGCCAACCTGACGGTGCTTGTGCCCCCGGAAGCGCCAAAGATCCTACAGGGCGACTACCTGGTGACCACCGAGGATCGCGAAATCGAGCTCGAGTGCGTTTCGATGGGCGGCAAACCCGCTGCCGAAATCACATGGATCGATGGTCTGGGCAATGTTCTCACCGCCGAAAGCTTCTTCGAGCCTTTGGCGGACTCCCGACGCGTCACCACCAAATCCGTCCTGAAGTTGGCGCCCAAAAAGAAGTATCACAACACGACCATCACGTGCCAGGCCCAAAACACCGCCGATCGCACCTATCGCTCTGCCAAGGTCCTGCTCGAGGTCAAGTACGCGCCCAAGGTGTCTGTCTCTGTGGTGGGCGGTGCCCTTGCGGGCGGTCGCATTCCCGAGGGGGCCGAGGTCATTCTCAGCTGCCAGGCGGATGCAAATCCGCGCGAGGTCACCTACCGATGGTTCATCAACGATGAGCTCATGACGGGAGACTTTACAACCAAAATGGTAAGAAAAGAGCTTGGCTGAAGAACAAATTGAAGATCATTGAATTAAGCTACGCCTTTCCTTCCAACCTTCCCTCGTGTAGATCATTCACAATGTAACTCGTCAGTATCACGATGCGATTGTCAAGTGCGAGGTCGTCAATGCCGTTGGCAAGAGCGAGGAAAGCGAAACCCTCGACATCAGCTGTAAGTATCTATAGATACATATCTATTGTATAAAAAGAAATATCTTAGTAAGAAAACAAGTTTAAAATTATGAAGTGGCTATTTGAAAAGTGTCCAGTGATAACTCAAACATTTCCCCATTCTTAAATCTTAAATCTAGTTGGTCCCGTTTTCCGGCAACGTCCTGTCAGCAAAGAGGCGGATCTGGGCGCCACAGTCACCATGCGCTGCGAAGTTGCCGGCAATCCGACACCGGAAATTGAGTGGATTAACGAGAACTCCGACCAGGTGAGTTGTCCCTTAGCCCACAACGGAAGGTTCCATAATAACTCTACTCTTCTTTTATAGATTGTGGGACGCACGCCAGAGCTGAAGCTGAAGGTGAGCAGCGAGACGGCAGGAAGGTATTTCTGCAAGGCGGTGGTCAATGGCTTTCCGGAAATCGGCGCCGAGGCGACGGTTTATGTGAAACGCGCTCCGATCATCACATCCCACAAGGTGCAGTTCGGCGCCGTTGGCAGCAGGGCGAAGATCGATTGTCTGGCATTTAGCATACCCAAGGCGGAGCATATCCTCTGGTCCTTCGAGGGTAAGCTGATCAACATGAGCAGTGCCGATCCGGACATTTACATATTCGAGGAGCACCATCTGCCAGAGGGAGTGCGTGCCGCGCTGATCATCAAGGAGAGTCGATCCACGCATTATGGCAAGTACAACTGTACGGTGTTGAATTCATATGGCGGGGATTCACTGGTGATTACGCTAGTGCCGGAACCGGGCAGCATACCCGTGCTCCTGGTCGTCATGGGCTCCATGTCGACGGTGGCCATAGTCCTCATGATCGTGATGATCGTCTACGTGTACAGGCGTCGGCGCAGCCGCAAGAAGCCAATGCCAGCCGATGTCATCCCGGAGGCATCGCGGGGCGGCGACAAGCTCAACGAGCTGAAGAGCGAGCTGCGCTCCAAGGCCTACGACGTGGAGTACTCGGAGGCGGCCAGCGATGGCCTGGCCATTAATCTCACCCAGACCCCGATGCCCGATGTGCAGATGAAGGGCGCCACGTTGGGCGTTCCGCTCGCCGGGCCCGTCAAGTTCGATGAACGCTTCTCCGGCGACTATGGTGATCGCTACAATCGCCAGTGCCACATCAAGAACCTGAAGAATCAGCAGGAGCAGGCCTACAAGGAGAGCACCAGCAACGGTTACGCCCCCTACTTTGAATACGCCCTCGACTATAGTCCGCCCGCCGACAGTGGCAAGCCAAAGTCGCAGATCAATGCCACGGCCACTGCCGGCGGCATCAACTCGGCCACCTTGCCACACTATGCGGCAAATGCTGCCACTGGTGGTGCCGGCGGTGCTGCCACCTCGACTGGTGGCATGCCACTCGGCGGCAGTGGGGCAAGTTTGCCGCGCAATCAGCGCCATGAGCTGCACCAGCAACATCCACAGACGTCGCAGGCCAACGGTTTTCTGGGTAAGTTCTTTTTTCACATTTCAATTTGGGAAATGAACTTGCTCAAGAGAACAAATCATGATTTCAAATTTTTTGATTATGATGACCAAAATCGTACGCTGAAATTCTCTCATTGTGATGCTTTGTAATCTATATAAATTTGGTCTTCTCAAAAAAAAATGCAAAGAAGTCGTTCGAATCTGCGTATTTTTTAAGGAATACGGTTACGAAAAGTATTTTAAACTTTTGCATATTAAATATTAAGTGCGCATACAATATTGGCTAAATTATCACTGCGGACGGCAGTCCGCGCTAGTGACGAAAGCAGCACGAAGGGTGCGAAGGCGACTAGCATATATATTTATTAATACAATACTTATATCAACTATTATATTAAATCTGGACTTTTGCTGTGTTGATTTCCATTTTATAAAGCATTTTGCGCCAAATTGTTTTAAATTTTGCAAAACAAGAAATGACAACTTGGATTTTGCCTCAAAATTTCATCAAATTTATTTACCAGAAGCCCATCAAGAACTGTTTGATTTGTGATACATGATTACTGATTGATTAGTTCTGGTGATCGCGGCCATTGATTCATTGATCGCAAAAATTAATTTTATCTCGAAAATTGAATGTACATACAATATGAATTAGTTCAATATGTCAATACACTAGTTCAACTAAGCGGACAAGTGTTCACATAGGTAAAAGGGTTTATTGTATTCGTTGAAATGCATGCAACAGCGAAAAGGAAAAATATCCGACCCTATAAAGCAGCGGTGGGCACGCAATGACTCCAGGAGCCAGCGGCTGCTAACGAATTCAGATTTCGTGCTGACCGCTGCTATGAAGTGTGTATATTCTTGATCACCATCAGCCTAGTCGATTTAGCCATGTCCGTCTGTCCATTAGGACCATCGGGTATCCCATAGACGGGCGATCGGACTATAGCTTTTCAAATATCTAATCAAATCGATAAATCATTTAACTCAACTATTTCCCTCTCACTTTCTCTTCCTTTGGCATTTGTAGGTCAACCGCTGCTGCAGAACGGGATCGACAGTCGCTTCAGCGCCATCTATGGCAACCCCTATCTACGGACAAATTCATCAATTTTGCCACCGCTGCCGCCACCGAGTACCGCCAATCCAGCGGCCACGCCCGCCCCACCGCCCTACCATGCCACGCGGCATCATGCCAACAGCAATGGCGGCCTGAAGCACTACGGTGGCGGGTCCTATATGGGTGTGGGTGTGGGTGTGGGTGTGGGTGTAGGTGGGGTTGGAGCCACTGGCAGTGGCATCAGTGTGGCAGGTGCAGGAGCGGCGAGCAGTGTCAGCGGCGGCGGCGGCGGACCGGGCAGCGTAAGTGGCAGCAGCTCCAATTTGACCGCTAGCAGTAATACGCTGGCGGCCACGCCTCTCACACAGCCCTCGCTGTGCGGTCCATTGGGCGGCGTTGTGGGCGTGGCCGGATCGCAGCAGAGCGCACAAAGTCCCTCCGGGCAGTTTATACTGCCCACAAATGGCAAGGGCGTTACACAAAAGGGGCCTCTGGCCACGCATGTTTAAGCTGCAACTGCAACCGGAACTGGAACCGGAACTGGAACTGGAACTGGAGCCGGAACTGGAGCAACTGCAACTAATGCTAGTAGCGAGTGTAGCGCATATTTATTCGATTTGTACTTGTATTCGTATTTGTGTAGACTCTAGGAAACTAAGTAAGCGCAGTTCTAATGTGTGTGTAATTTTTTTTTTTTTTTTCGAACAGATTTCGATCATATATAAAAAACCGTATTGTGATTTATAGCGTTAATTATTTTATGGCAAACTCGAGAAAAATAATTAAAAGAATATAAAAAAGAAAACAAAAAAAAATATTAATAAAAAAAAAAGTTATCGAGAAGAAGTCAGTAAGGCAAATATATCTAGTGCAAATTTTAAGATTTAAGAGAATATCGATTGGGTTCGGGTTTTAATCGAGCGCTGAACAAATGCAATGTATATCAATTATCGAAAACGTATCGAAGTGCGAAACTTAAAAAGTTCATTTTAACCGCGAGTTGAAAGAAAAACCACAAAAAATTGCAAACTATTCACAAATAAAAAAAAAAATAATTTAAAAAAACATATAAAATAAATTAAAGAAAGTGAATAAAAATCAAACATAATATTGCCTGTAGTTAGTTCCAAAGTAAAACGCCGCAGCATCCGCAACATTTTCTAAGCCAAAATTTATTAAATTTTTAGACTTACATTTAAATGCAAAGAAATGGACTAAAAGAAATGCTAGAAAATACATATGTACATATGTATGTACTTCAACTTTGACTGCGGCCAGAGCCGCTGTTGGTATTCAATTCGGTCAAATTGTTGCTAGACTATCTAAAATTAACTGGTTCTGATTACCAATTTGTTTGTTATAATAGGTAAAAAAAAATCAATTATCTGAAAAGAAAGTCCCCTGTAATCACTACAAAAGAAAATATTTGTCTGTTACTTAAGTTTATTAGAGGGTATACGAGTACGGGGTATATTACGTACAAACTTGTATCCCAGTTCAACTAGACCGAATTGCAATGTGAAATATTTAGATTTTAGAAATTAAGACATACAACTTTAAATAAATTATGTACTTATCTGTAAAATAAAATCATAATCATTGTATGCATACTTATATATATTGTGTGTATGAATGTTTATGGATATATATAATATATAGAGCGCATATATGTATGTATGTAAACCAAAAGGTTTAACGCTTAACTTACATTTACTAAATAGTTGTAAAAGAAAAACAAAACAAAATATAATTAAAAACACTTCGACAACACAAAAAAAATATACATATATGAAGGCAAGTGTAATACACTGCAATTTTTTTTGTCTGCATAGTAATAATAACCCTAAAATAAATTTAGTCTAAGCATTAAAACATTTTAAACCTAAACTAGAAACCGAAGTAAAAACAAAAAGCTTAGCGAAATTTGTAAAACACATTTGAGAGATCTACCAAAAAACCAAAAAGGATAAACAACAAAATAAACCAAAAACTAACAACAACTGAAATGATTAAAAAATTATGAAGCGTAAAAATTAAAAAACAACAAAAAACAAAAAGATAAAATGAAATGCTGCCTTATGATTCCTTGTGAAATTTGTTGGGTTCTTAAATTACTTGTGTATTTAAGCCAATACTAATACAATTTTTTTTTTCAATATTTATATATTTAATATAGATATACATTACTACAAGTCTAGTGAATAAAAGTCGCTTTAACCGTTTTTTGTTTAAACTTTTTGACTAGATGATGATGCTATTTGATTTTTGTTGTGCTATTTGCAGAGCTTTTACGTGAGTTCATAGAAAAATAATGAGACGAAAAAAAAATAAAATTAATTAATTACTGAACAAAATGTAAACGAAATTTTGGGTAAAATGTCAAGCGATTCAATTAAATGTTCAATTAAGAGAGAAAGAAAATTACAAAGTAATAAAAGTCAATAAAAAAATCGAAAAAAAAGATCCTATTAAGCCAAGTAAATATGATAATTATACATTATTGATGTGTAAGTGAAATGCATGTTCAGGAGAAGGAAGTAAAGCTAAAGCAAAAACATAGCAAATGCAACGAACGAGAAGCAAAAGCATTTAGAAAAAACAGCAGAAGAAGAACTAAGCAAAGTGTGAAATTTTGTGTAATATGAAAATTAATTCAATTAAAACCTAAGTCAACAAACTCAAATTAGTTGAAATAAAAACCTAAAATTAAAAATACTTAATCAACTTATTTTATTTTGATAGTTTACTGGGTATATATATATGCACTAATCAACAATTATAGTGCTCTTTTATATACATTGGCATTTCAGCAGTCCATTTCCGTCAGAATCGTACGACAAAGTGTGAGAAAAATCATGAAAAAGTCAGTTTGTAAAAAAGCTTTTCGTATATCTTAGTAAAAATTCAGTTGGACCTTATAGAAGTTAGTTTTGAATAGAATTTAATAAACGCAAAATCTGGGAATTGGGCAACTCTTGTTCCCAAGGATTAAAACCGAAACCGATAGAAAAAATTAACCGTTTCAAAAGTAATAATTTTTTTACTTATACCGGAACCGAAAGGGCAAAATCGAAACAAAACCTTTTGCCGAGACAGTTGTTTCGAGAAACGGAATCGATTTTTGATTCGCTTTGATTTCCTGCTTTTTCCACATATTTAAATTATATATAAAAAGAATTAAAGTTAATTTACCATTTTGGAAGTTAATTTCGAAGAAAACGAAAAGTAGCTAAAGTCAATTTACTTAAAAGTGGTTCTGAAAATAAATTTTACATGACCTGAAGATTGGATAAATTGAAAGCTTATGACCGCAGCACTATGGTAAAAAAGTCCGATATTTTGACATTAAGTCCAATTCTTTCTTGTTCAGTATCTTAAAAAAATTTTTTATTTCCCAAATGTAGAAAGTTCAAAGCGACCAAAAATAATTTTTTTAGATTTTTCGGGACTATCCTTAATGTTTTAAGCGCGATCAAAGTCAGCTTATTTGAGCGTTGCAATAAGAACTGATAAAGCGCGGGAAAAATAATTGCAACTTTCAGAGCCAATTGTGTTGGTTTCGGAAGCATATTAAAAATTGCTCATTATGGATAAAGTTGATAAGGGTATTTAAAAAACGATAGTAGTAGTGATTTTTAGTATTTGTGTGTTATTGTGCAATTGTCCAATGTGTTGTTTATGTGTATTTTTAGCTAAAAACTAACAAATGTGTTCCTCTTCCGTTAAGCTCTACATTAGCACATCACAAAACAGTACGAGAGTTTTGAGTAAAGGTTTTTAACTAAACCATCTGGAATCAGATGTTAATAATTCTGTTTGTTCGATTTTGTTCCTTTTCGTGAAAAATTACATGTTGTAGGTGTGAATTTTGGCTGAAAATTCGGATTTTTCTTAGATTCACATGGGGAGCGAGGTGAAAACGTTGTCAAATTAAAAAACAAACAAAATTGTAAGTTCTACTTTAGTCTAATAAGCAAACATTCAAAGTTTAAAATAAATTGCTTTATATTTAAGTTTAAAAAATTTTTTTTTAGTTTTTTTCTTGGTCGGGGAGGAAGGGAGGATGAAGACAAGGTCCAATTGAATAACAACTAAAATTATATATTTTTGAATAATACAAGTAAGCTTCGTGTTAAATTTCAAGCCTCTAGCTATATATGTATTTAGATATTTTATCAATTTTATTTTACTTTCACATAGTCGTATGGGGAGGGGGAGGTGAAGGCGTGGTAAAAGTTAAAAAAAAAGCATCCAAAATTCTAAATTAGTTTAACTAAAGTACATGCAAAATTTCAAGTGTCTATCTTTATATTTAGAGTTTATGCCAAAATATCGAGTTTTTTTTACCATAGTGCACAGTAAGCCTTTCAGTCAAAATACAGGAAAAGAGTTGGTCGATGCATCAGCAATACTTCAGTGAGCTGCCGATTTTTTATAAATATCAATTTAGTTAACTCGATTAATACTCAAAAATATTTTTGAATTAAGGTGCATTTGCACTAGTTGACAAGCTTGTCAATTTCATCTTAGTAGGATGCAAATTTTGAAGGCAACTTAGTCAACCTAGTGTAAACGGTGGTCAACTCTAAGCATAATAGCGTTGACCTGATAAAAAGCAAAGCCTACTTAGATGAAATTGACAAGCTTGTCAACTAGTGCAAATGCACCATAATTCGAAAATATTTTTGAGTATTAATCGAGTTAACTAAATCGATATTTATAAAAAAATCGGCAGCTCACTGAAGTTATTTAGTTCATTGCATTGTTAGTTAAGTTAAGTTAATTGTGATATGACTATTTGATTAAATGTCAAAACTTAAGTAATTAAATTTTAGGAATCTCATAATTATTTTTGCTTAAGAATCGTTATTTTGAAGCACAAAAACTATTTGAACAAAACCACGATCATGATCTGATTTTATACCTAGACAAGTCAAGATATTTTTCATTTTGGCACCATTTTATATAATAAAATTTATCAATTTAAAATTAAGCTTAAAGTTCTGTTTTATACTAAAGTTGATTATAATTTACAACTTGAGATTTAAAATTTTTAATTAAAGAGAAAAAAAAACACAAGGGGGACCCTTTGATAAAACTGCAGTTCGAAGAAAAAAGTAAAAAAATTTATTAAAATTTAAATGCAAAATGAAATTAGATGGATTTACGACACTAGTCTACTACATTTTTTTTTTTCGAAAAATTAAGTCTCTGACATTTCTGTATCTTTCATATCCTAGTGGCAAGATTGGGACTTATTATCAATAGCTTTTAAGCAATAAAAGGTCAAGAGCTCGAAAACGAGTTTTTGCTTTGGTGTGATTTAAAATCAACTTAGGGCGGATTTCGGAAGCAAAACATTTTTTAGCTACGAGTGTAGGGGGTATGAAGGCCCCAACTGCCAACACCCTTGCTGGCCAGAGGTTCGGGCACAACTGACTGAACAAGTTCAGCAGTTCGATTGAATTTGTTCTGAACTAAGCGACACAACTCCAGTTTTCCATTGGCAGACCAGACCACACCGTGCCACCGTCGTACAGTGGGCGATTTGGCAAATCTAGCTAAACGAAATAAAATTTTTCAACTGTTAAAATCTATTGAAATTGTATCTCATACCGATCGCTAAATGTTCATTTAATACATCTATAACATCAATATGGACATTGTTGATCAGCTGTGAGCTTTCAAAGACAACATATGCTAGCATAACTATTTTTAGAGGTTAAAAGGTGGTGCTACACGTAGTTTGATTGTTGAGAAACTTGGCTGACTTTAGCATCGTGTACCTGTTTTTCAGAAGCTTTATGTATGTATTAAAAGAAAATAAATGTTTTGTGAGAGTACTAGTACATGTTGAAATCAGTGATTAAAACTCTAACCGAAACAGTAACTTTTAACCAGTAAAAACCGATTGAAATTTAAAACCGTATCTGAAACCGAAACCTTAAAACCGAAATAACCGATTAGTAACCGTTTCACTTATAAGGGTAAAATTTAATTTTGAATTTTTATTTGTGATATTCATGATCGAATTTTCATTTTTTGAATGAGCGCAAATAAATTAAATTTGAAAAATGAAATGTTAAAATTGTTAAAACGTAACTAATTAATTAATGTGTGAATGAAACATTAAGAAAGTACTGCCTTTTTTATTGTTATTAATATATTATTAATATAATTATAGTTTTGCAAAAAAAATTATAGCTTTTTTCAATAAGCAAGTCAGTCTGCAGGAACGCAGTTTTCGAAGTATAGAAAAGTTGATTCTGAAAATTGTTCAGCAATAGTCGACTTTATATTTTCGAATGCTCTTCACAAATTGAACTGTTCTGAGCTGGATAGTTTTTTTTTTTTTTTTTTATAAAATATTATACACATCAAAAATAAAAACAAGATACAAAATTTAATAAAGAAAATTTTTTGAATATTTTAAAATAAACCTTAAAACACAAACAATTTTTTTTGTTTACTTTTGTTTGTTTTTGGGTTAACATATCATTAAAATTACCAAATTCGTCAAAAATTCTTTTTTTTTGTTGAGTAAATAATTTTGTTACACTGGATCTGTCAAATCGCCCACTGTGCGTCGAGTAATAAAGAAAGAAAAAACAAGTATTTAATTTTTGCAGCCATTTTGAAATTGAAAAGAAATAACGACACAGCAACATCACCACCAACAACAACAACAACAATAAAAACAAGAATGCACGCCAGCCCAGCGACACAGACGCAGGCGCAGTAGCTGAGAGCGGTCACATTAATGAGCGCGATCAGCGCTCTCCAAGGAGCACCACAAAAAAGTATAGAGTGCCATTCGCATGTTCCTCCAAACAGGTTAAACAATAGTTCAGGCATAGACTTGAGGAATTGGGTGTAATCTTATGATTTTATATTAATTTGTATGAACTAACATAAATAGTACAAAATGGTCATTCAATTAATATTTATTCTTTTGCTGCATATTGCTAGTGATACCGTAAATATTGCACATATTGCCTCAACTCGACACATCAACTTGTGTCAACTGACATTGCTCTATTACTCTCCATTATTCGATATTCGCTCTCACTTATAAGCGCTCGTTGAGCGCATGGTGCAATAAGTATAAGGTTGTCTTGTCCGCAAAAAGTAGGGCTTTAACTTTACTAATAATCAGTGCGAGCGAAAGGGATAGCAAGCACGCAATGAACGTGAACTGAACGTTAAAGCCGTAAAAAAACGAACAATTTGGCAGCCGACGAGACAACCTTATACTTATTCCATCATGGTTGAGCGTCCGGTTTGCAATGGATCTCGGCTCACAGTGGCTCGTTCACAGAGAGCGCATGAGAGCGAGAGCATAAGTGAGAGAAAAAGAGAGCCGGTTGTTGCCGTCTGGTTGTTGTCTTTTTCGGGGGTTCAGCCAAGCGACGCTCGTGAGCGAGGCTCAAAGTGTTGCGAGTCGTGAAACGAAACGGATATCGAGGCGGACAGTCTGCTGTATGAAAATTGCAATTGCATGGGATTTTTTTTTTTGAGTGCCTCCTCTCAATTGTGTATGTCTGTCTGTGCGTGTATGTGAAGTGTAAAAGCAACGCAAAATTTAACTTGCACCGCAGGCAAAGAAACGAAAACATCAACATCGAGAGCAATTCGAAGAGGCAACAACAATATGGCGTTTAATGCCGCCGCAAGCGAAAATTGCAGCGTGCGATTGCGGCGCGGCAAATAATATAAATCGATCAAGCTCAGTATCAGTATCGCTATCGTTATCGCTACCGTCATCGAAATATTGAAATATTCTTTTTTTATAATTTTTTTCTACTTTGTGTCCTCTGTGTTTGTGTCTCTGTGCATGTGTCAAACAAATCAAGTTGAAGGAAAATTAGAAAAAAGAAAAATAAGCACAGAAACAACAACACGACTCCTATACGCCTTTGTGTGCGTGCGTGTGTGTGAGTTGTTAGTGTGTGTGTGTGTGTTCGTGTTCCTGTTCGTGTGTGAGAAAGGAAGCAACGCGTTTTGTCATCGCTGTCTTTGTCTCTTTGAATATCATCCGCTTCGGTGGATTTCAAAGTTGGTTGCGGTTGCGCGTGGAAATGTCGCCGTCGCCAGCGTCGACGTCGGCGTCGGTGCATACAACAAACGGCAATGCGCGGCACTTAATTGTCCTATTCGCCTGGCTGCAAAATACATAAAAATAAATTAAAATATTAAAAAAAACCAACAAGCAGCAGAAACAAAAAATAAAAAAACAAAAGTCAAAGTGAGACAAAAACAAACAACACACTTAAATTACTACACATACAACAACATCAGTATCAGCAACAACAACAACTACAACACCAACGACTAGCAAAAAACTCAAAAGCATAAAACGCAAATATTAAACTGGATTACAATGCAGTTGCAGCGCAGCAGACGTCGCTGTCGCGCACACACAATTTGGATTAACGGAATGTTTGCGGGCGTCGCGCTGCTGCTGCCGCTGCTGGCGCTTGCTAATTTCAGCAGTGCACAAGCGACGGGTAAGTAAAAAAAATAAAACAAAAAACAAAGAATAACACAATAAAATGCAAATAAAACAATATTTTTTTGAAATGCATTTTGGTTGAGTCTGCATTTTCGTTCGTTCGTTCGCTCGTTCTGTTCGTTTCCCTTTCTATTTGTCTGTTGTATTTCTTTTCGCCTCGCTGTTCGTCGCTGCTGTCCCTCCTGTCTGTCTGCCTGCCAGAGTACGGACAGGTGGTCGCTCGTTTGCTCTCTGGCTGCGCACGCTCTCTCATTGGTGCGCGCTCTCTCGCTCTCGCTCAGATTTCTGTGTGCGGCGTTGCTGTTGCGCAGCTTGAACCTTTATTTTTTTTTTACCGTCGGCAGCCTTTCGTTTCGTTTTATACCATTTTGTCTCATTGCGATATGTACACACAGTTTGTATGACAGTTGACACTGTTATACTTGCTGGCATATTATTTCTTTTGTCAACTTCCTGTGGCTCTGCTGTGGGGCTTTGTGGACCTCCAATAATAATTAGTCTCACTTGTCAAAGTTTTGTACACACACACACACACACACCTACACAAACAACAAGAACTCCAACTCAAGTTGAGTTCTCTCGGGTCTGTGGAATATGCAGAGACCAATGCATATTTGCATATGGGCCTCTTCGCTTCGGGGCACGGCTCTTGTCTAATCATTATGTCAACAGAATAGTCTTCTTCTTTACTCCTTACCCCAACACATTCACATCCAAATGTGTACTTAGGTGTAGGTGTTGTAGTTGTAGTTGTAATTGTATTCGGTTTCAGTATTCATCGCCCTTACGTGTATCTGAACTTTCCAAGAATTATAATAAAAAATACATTGCTTTTCAGTGGAATACGTAAAAATAAAAATGGTAGTACTATCAGTAATTAGATGTTTAATGACCTATCCTGTTGAGTTAAAAGAGCAGAGTTGTCAAGTATTTGCAGAATGTTAAATTCATTGGAACTGCAATTGGAGGTTAGATACAGTCAAATTTCCGTAACTGGAATCACCATTATCCAAAGAAATGGTTCGAGTTATGGTTTCTAAAGTTTATTAATTTTCCTGCCAACTGTATATCAATAATTTTGTTAAACTTGCTGACGACTTTTAAAAAGCAAACGGCAACAACTTTTTTTACTTTGAAATTGTTTGCTCTCAGCGATTTTCTCGACTCGTCGATTTCCTTCAACTAAAACTCCTCTATAACATTGACTAAGTTTAGCATAGCAAGATTTGCATATCGGATACGCTCTCCATTAAGGCCCATTAAATACCGCGACAAATTGGCGGCATGATGTTGGGCCAACACAAAAAGCTGTCGTTGCCAGAGCTCGACTTTCCCATTCATTTCATTCGCATTGACATTTAAGCATTGTGCGCTCATTTGTTTAATATTTATAATGTTGACAACAACAACAACAACAACAACAACTAGTCTGTAACATTTGCATGCATTTTAATAAATTTACGCCCAGTTTTTAAGTAGCGCCTAGAGAGCATTCAACTCTCGCTTGGCATCTCTCAGATTTGTTGCAGCTGACAGAATTGTGTTGCAAGCAGGAGCTGCAACGAGCGGTGGCAGCTCCCCCTCTCTCCATGGAGCCTGGCACCTAGAGTTGAGCATAACGGTTTATGTGTAGCAGCAGCAGGAACAACAACAACCACCAAAACAGCAAACCACCAAAGGAACGAAAAGCGACAGCTGCCAGATGTGTAGAGGAGGGAGGGGACCAGGGACGGGGACGAGTCACCAGGGAGACTCAGTCGTGGAACTGCAACAACCCCTAAGCATATTGCACAGGCGCGTCCTTTTAACAGTGTGTTTGCTGTTTGCTATTTGCTCTTGAGATCAAATTACGGATAAAGACCAGGGCCAGACAGAGACAGCGGCAGACAGAGAGCGAGATAGACAGCGCACATACATACATACACATAAAGTCAGTGGTATATCCACCTCTCTACCTAGGCACGCAGGCCGAAGCGAACCGAAGCGATACGAAGCGAACCGAACTGAAACAAGTTCTCGAGATACGTTTTGTATGGCGTCGTCGTTTCAATGTCGCGTTCTCCCTGCACTTTTAGCCAGCTCTCTCACTCACTCACTCTCCCTCTCTCTGTCTATTTGCCTGCCTTGGCTGCAAAAGTATTTCCTGTCTTCGGCCTTCTCTTTTCTGCCTCTCCTCCGCTCTCTACATATCCATATCCTTCTGAGCGCACCCTAAAAACTCAACGCGCTCCTTTTTCCAAAATGATTGCAAGTCACGCACAAGCTGACTGACTGTTAGATCTTGTCCTTAATTATCCCACTTCTTGGCATATGGGTTGTATGGACTCATCCATAAATAACTATAGTCGTACCCATGAGAAAATCATGCATTCGAATGCCGCTCTAGAAGAATGCTAAATTAGTTTAAAAACCCGCTAATGAAACGGCATTCCAATTTACAAACTCAATCCATGAAATAGTCAAGTTATGGCATTTACAATATTAAGTTGATCTGGGAATATCACTCAACTAATTGTTAATATTGATTAAATCAAACTGGGCTTTGTTTCTACTTTAAATGAATTCTAAATAAGTTTTAAGAATAGTTAAGAGAATTATGAAATAGATTTACAGAGAATATCTCAATTTTTTAGCATTTGATCTTGTTTTATAACTAATTTCTATCTTTATTGCACATCTTGGTAAATGTATGGCTTAAATTTAAAAGCTTTTTTAGTGGTCATATTAGAAATAGTTCAGAGTGAAAATTAGTCAGTCAAAATAGGAAAACTATGGAGAGAAAATTTACAAAAGATTTAGAAGAAATGGAGTTAAGATGCGTTTTATATTTGAGCAATAATAATTTTTAATGGTAAAAAGAAAAGAAAAATGATAAAAAATTTAAGCCCACATTTTTTGTCATTAAGATCAGTTAGAGAAAAAACAGTCGAAAGTTTGAGCACTTGAGAAATTTAGAAATATTCTGCACTTAAAATTTGTAAGCAATCTGAACTAAGAATTAAAAAAAAAGAAGAGGAGGTAAAGAACTCCAAAAAACCTGGATAAAAAATGAGTTGACTAAATCTAGGCTCAAGAGTAAATAATGAAATAAAATTGGCTTTAAAGTACAAATCGATGTATGATGCTTTAAAGGGACTAACGATCAGTTAAGCTGGCTTCACACGAGCACTTTTTCACCGACACTTTTCGTCAAAACGATGTCCTTGTCGTGTAACCACACAAAATTTCAAAGCTTCGGTGAAAAACTGACGCTCACCGATTGAAATAGAACATGTTCTAGCGATGGTGAGAGACGGTGAGCGACACGAACAGCTTTTTGACGAACAGTGAAAAAGCGCTCGTGTGAAGACAGCTTTATGATAAAAAGAAACGCAAAGCTACTAAGTGAATAAATTCTTGAGGCAAAACTTCTCCGCATGTCAACACCGAGCAGAGTTTATGAACGAAAATGAAACAAAAAGGAAAAAGAAGCAAGGAGAAATGAAAAAGAAGTGTTTTAAGCCTTTCTTTTGAGTTCACACAATTAGTCTGGATATAATTAAGTGTCTTCCGGCGATAACCGATACATAACATAACACAAAATATCATACAGGAGCAGCAGCGCAATGTCAACTTAACTTGTGTGAAAGTTGTTGCCCAATTGAAGTCTGTCTGTCTGTGTGTCTGTCAGACGAGCCTGCTTGAATATCATCATTATTATCCGAGTCTCTTTGTCGTCTCTGTGTTTTTAGGTGCCTGCTTTATACGGGACACTTATCGCCCATTTGCTGTCACATTTATTAATTAATCGATGCCGCCTTTTGGTAACTTTCTCAGCACTTAAGCAAGTGGTAACTCAAGACTTAATTAAAAACCAAACCCAAAAAAAAAAATGAGGACTATGTAAGCAACGCTTGCTAATTTTGTGATGCGTTAAATCTGCAACAAAAAGAACGAAAACAAGAAGAAGATGAAAGCAAAATCAAGTAAAATGCAGCAGTTGGCCGAAAACGACGATGAAATAAACCCGTTTAAAGGCCCGCTTGCATATTGATTATAATACTCTGTTACTCGATACCACCTTTAGATCATCATCATGACGACAACATCATGATCATCATCTTGTTGAGGCTGCAGAGCAGTTTCGTTTAGCCAGGCGATCCTGTTTTTTTTGTTGGCAAAAACGAAAAAAAGAAAAAAAAAAAACAGAGAGAAAGAAAAGATATAGACAGGGAGATGGCCAAGTTGTTGTCTCTTTCGATTATTTGATTTTTGTTTTTTTGTTTTTTTTTTTTGGGCAATCAGGTAGAATTTTGTGGAGCTCCGGAAATTGAGAGAGTGTATGAAATAATGCTGACTGATGCCAGGTTGCAAGTAATATGGCAAGTTGCTTTCCCATAGAAAACATAGACAACAAAGTCATAGGCAAGTTAAAGACTCGATTGGACATATTGGACATTGCATAAACATGACTCTCTGTCATTGTTCCCATCATCAACAACATCACATCAGTTGAGCATCAGCATCAGAGTTGGCATTGCCATAGATGAGCTTGGACCGAACAACTTTCCAAGGTGTGCGTCTGTGTGTGTGTGTGTGTGTGTGTGTGTGTGTGTATTGCTTGGGAAAATGCCGCAAATGGTTAGACAAAACTGTTTGGAATCAGCTGGGGAACTGGGATGCATGTTCAGTCAGCTCAATTTGGCTTAAACTAATTATGAAAGCAGCTAGTAGCCAATCTTTCAACCTTCCACTTTGGTTCGGTAATTAAATCTCAAAAAATCAACGATTAGGCCAAGAAGAAGTTGCTTGCAGTCTCTGTTTATTGACTTTTAATGATGGCCAGGCGAATTAGTGCGCACACACACATCCCCTCTCTCTATCTCTCTCTCTCTCGCTCTCTCTCGGTCACTGCTATCCTTACCCTTTCCTCTGGCCCATCAAGTTTTGTGTCTCTCTCTCTCTCTCTCTCTCTCTCTCTCTCTCTTTTTTTCTGTGAACAACTTGGCCAACGACTTTGTCTTCGTCTTTTACTTCTTGCCTGACTTGCTGACTGTTTAATGAGTTTTCTTTATGGCCAGGGCGCAGCACACACACACACACACACACACACATTTACAAAAGAGGAGAGAGAGCGAGAAAGAGCGAGAAAGAGAGAAGTATCTGCTGCCTGATACGCACTGACCGAACAAGTTTTTAGTATTTACTTTTTTTCTTCTTCTCATTTTCTCGTTGTTCCTCGTTCCTTGTCTTCGGGCTGTGTTGTTGTTGTTGTTTCTTCTGGTTCTCTGCTTTGTGTGTCTTATTCTTATAACCACTTCATGGCCTAGGCCCGGCCTGGGCTTGGGTCCAAAAAGGCTGACAACCTCGGCGGACGATGGACGACGCGACGAGAACAAATGAACGGGGCAAAAACAGCTCTCGGCCTCTTCGGGCTCTTACCTCTCGATCTCGGGCTCTACTTGGGAGTACAAGAGTTTTTATAGATATTACCCAAAGTGTCTTGTCTTGTCTTGTCTGGTGTTGTGTTGTCTTGTGTTGTGTTGTGTTCTGTTGTGTTGTCGTCTTCTGTTTTGTTGTGTTGTCTTTGTGCTGTCTCTTGGCCAGGCCCAGGGGCCGCATTGCACGCGATGCTAGAGAAAGACAAGCAGACAGCGCACATATGTATATGTATGCTATCACATTCAAGCACAGAGACAGACAGACTGACAGACAAACAGACAGAGACGGAGACAGAGAGAAAACTCGCTTCAAACTCATTCAGCTGGACATAGAAATTCTTTCCAAGTTTCAAAGTTACAACAAACTGTGGCAAGTTCTCTAAATATCCATGTGTGTGTGTGTGTGTGTGCACTGAGAAATGACAATCATCATTATGTACACTTGAGCGAAGGCGATCAAACGAATCGCATATTGCCTTTAGAAGACTCTTCTTCGGCTGCGACTTCAACTTCGTCTTTGAAACCGAAATCGAAGCATCTTGAGTTTACTCTGGGTGTGAGAATCCATCTGTTGTAAGTAGATCAGCCTAAGATCACACACACACATGTGTAGATAAAGAATGCTTAGAGCAGATAAAAAAGTTGAAGCATAAATAAAATACACAGTTGATGTCTTTAATTACAATTCTCCAGAGAGTTGGCCAAACATGGAGTATTATTATAGAATTGTCTGACAGATGATTGTATTTTATTATAAACAATTCAGTTATTCTTGTAATAATATCATTTAGAAGATTGTAATTCTAAATCATTCAGAGCGTTTAAGCAATTGACAACGAAGAGAGTCTTCAAAATATATATGTATACATATGAAACTAAATCTCAAGATTGATCATTATGGATCACATACTACATTCATTAATTATAATCACTTTTGAACATCTTGAAACTAATTAATGCATCAGCTAATGATCGTTGTGAACCAATGGAGTAACTTTATTTTATTTTATTTTATTTTACTTTATTTTTTTTCATCTCAAATCCATTAAATTGAAGGCAAAAGTTGTTGAAAAATGCATTCAAGACACAGTTACATTCATGAGCGATCAAACAAAACACTTAACTGTGTGTGTGTGTGTGTGTGTGCTTTGTATTTGCATATGGAATGTCAAGTTAACGGCCAAAATGCGCTACCAGTTAGAGTTGCCCTTATACTCGTAGATCAGATCACTTAGCAACTCTCTTTCTCTTTGTGCATCGGTATTTTGAAGACAGGTGGCGCCACCGACTTTGACTTTGGGCCAACGTTGCGTTTGGTGTCATCAATTAGCAATGCAACAAACTGGGCGACAAACTGGCGCTCTCGTTGCATATTGTATACAGTATACGGCATACACTATCACTATACAGCATAAAATGCCTTTAGCTCGAACTCGAAGCTAATCTAAACATTCACACGCTGTCGAATGTTTTAGAGTAGCTTTCAACTGGCTCTTGTTGTTGTTGTTGTTGTTGTCTGCCGGAAGTGTTAAATGCTTCACTTTATTTAAAGTACACACAGCAACAGACAGAGCGAGAGAGAGAGAGAGACGGTGTGCGAGAGAGAGAATAATATCACTCATATGCCACATTAATATTATGGTTTTTAAACTTCATGCAACTTTATGTATTAAAGCAACCCTTTTCATATACTATATTTTTGTTTCTATCTGTGTGTGTGTGTGTGTGTGTGTGTGTGTGTGTGTACGCCTGCGCAGCCGTTTGGCGCGCATTTGTGGACGACCTCATGAGGGTGTCTTCTCTTCTCTTCTCGTCTCGTCTCTTTGCATTTATCCCTGTTGTTCCCACGTTCGCAGCGTCGTATCTTCCTCTTCCTTCGGGTCTCTCTCTCTCTCTCTCTCTCTCTCTCTTTATCTTTGTATCTTACAGGGTTGCTGCATACTGGGGGTGGGGGGTGTCGCCTCGCAAAGTGTCGCATGTGTTTTCAAGTGCACTTGAATTACCAACAAACGGGGCAAAAACCTCCCGAATAGTAGTTTAACCAACTACTCGGCCAGCTGGCCCATTAATAACGTTTGCATTATCATTTATATTGTTGTTGTTGCGGTTATCATGCGCCCAATTACGTAGCATTTTTAGTAGGGTTGCCTTAGGGTAGGTCCGAAAAAACGAAAGAAAAAAATAAAGAGAAAAACACAGATGCAGTATCAAACGATTTGTGATCGAAATGCTATGCATTAATTCCACAGATAAATTAATGCAACTGGAAAAAGTATTAGTATTAATGAATGTGGATATGACTAGCATTGTTTTGAATTTAGTTTACTGGAAGATAACTAGAATTTCTTATATTATTATTAGCGATTTTTACAAGTGGCTTTAACCTGCTATGAATTATAAACTACTTTTATTTATAAATGATCTTATTAATTTAAATTATTCGAATTAACTTCGTTATTTTTGAATTAATAAATAATGTTAAATGTACCAAATTGAATACTTGATGAGTTCCTTAGATTATTAGAGATTTATTTATTTATTTAATGTCAACTAAGAGCAGTTGACCAATTAAGTAAAAATAAAAGTATAAGTTAATAAATATACAAATTAAATTAAATATTTATAGTTCAACTGAAAAGATTAAAAATAAATTGAAAATTAAAAAGATTAAAATGTAATTAAATTAAATTAAATTAAATACTTTTATCAAATTAGATACTGTTTTTTAGCTCAACAATTATTAGTTTGCATAAATTGGTTTGATTTTGCAATTTTGCAGATTATTCAAGTTGAAAATGATATATGATTGAAACTGAATTGTGTTTTCTATAAATAAATAAATCTTTGCTATGAGATTTTACAAAGTGATCCTCAAAAGCATTTTTCAATTGAAACTCAAAGTTTTTTGCATAGTTTTATAGACTTATTTATTTAATTGAAATTGTAGCTTAATATATATTAAAATATATCTGCCTGCTTATCAATTTGTAACCAAGAAATGTAACTCGGAGAAACAAAGAATGAGGAAAAAGAAGTAGAAGTAGTAGAAGGAAAAGAATGTAACCACAAAAACCACAACATCCTCCCCAATTGGCTGTTGTGGCACCCAACAAACGTTGATCCAATTACCGAGTGTATTTATTTCGAGTACTCTTCCAGCTGACAGATAGAGACGAGACGATTACCGATTACCCCGAGTCTCTTTCGACTTTTTCTGCAGTTAGTTCTTGAGATCAACTTGGGAATGGAAGTGGGAGTAGGAGGAGATGGAGATGGAGAAGGAGGAGGCTATCGCTAGCAGTGATTTGACTGTGGCTTATTAATCTATCAGGGCTGTCGTCCAGATCGGAGGCTCATAGATATGCTGAAGAGACCGCAAAAATGCTCCAAGACGATGTAACCGAAAAGCAAAGACAAAAACAAGAGAACAAATCAAATAAAATGCAAGACCCTCTGAGCAAACTGAACCAAAATCTAAAATTGAACCGAACCGAACCGAACCATCGTTCGATGGTTCCCACACTCGTTTTTCGTTTTACGACTTTCTGTGAGAGACAGAGAGAGAGAGAGAGAGAGAGCAAAAGAGGGAGACAGACAGTCAGCTAGGTTTTTCATTAACACTTTACAATCTTTCCGCATTTTGTTGCCTCCGCTGTTGGTGTTGCTGTTATTACAACGTTTGTTCACGTTTGGAGCTGGACGCCTCTGCAATGGAGTGTCGTTTGTTGTTGTTCGTTCGGTTTCTATTTGCCATTACACATTATTTATGGGGCGACTATTTATTTTTATTTAGCTTTTCATTGTTGCGGCTGCCACCTCCACGCGTTTGCGAGCACCGCAACCACCGCCACCGCCACCACCGCCCCCGCAGCAATTTGTCAGCACTTGTGGCAATGCCTGTGAAATAATTTGAAAAGAGCTCTCATTGGCATCTTGGACTTATCGGAAGCTAAAGGCAGAGCAACAGACTGACAAAGAAGAACAGATACGACAGAAACAGAGACAGGGAGATGGAGACTGAGGATGACAGAGAGAAAGACAAAGAAAGATGCATGCAACATTTTGCGACGCAATATTGCAAGCCTAAGTTTTTATCAAGTTGCGAATTACATATCATAGTTGATTCTAAATTTGAGCTTCAAATTAGCTTTGCTTTAAGTATTAAGAATTTAAGTATAAAATCACATAATCCAATGATCTTTGAAGGAATCAAAGATAAATTCAATCGTCAATCGCTTTTACTTTGATCAAAAGAAAGAGAGTATAAAAATAATGACAATCTGACCAGATTTCAATCAAATAAAGTGAGATCACTTCTCAAAGTTCTAAAACATAAATAAATGGATATTGAATATAAATTGAAGATAAACTGATAAATATACAGGAGTGCCACAGATATCGCTTTCGCTTAAATTTCAAATCACTTTTGCTTGAATTTCACTTCAATTTGTATGTGGCACCCCTAATAAATGGATCTCAACATCGATCGACATCATTTGCAATCGTTTCAGATGCAAACAAAAAATCTCTAAAATTTGTTTGCAAAAAATGATGAAATTCTATGAAAGGCGCTACAGATAATAATGCTAGCCTGACATTTTAAACATGCTGAAACATGCACAATACTGTCCAGTTTGTAATGTAAACATGCACTAACACACACACACACACACACACACACACACACACTCGCACCACGATTAAAGCCTGAGAACATAAAGCGTATTGAAGTTTCGGTAGTAGAATTTATGACGCGTTTTTCTTCCAAAACCGATAAGTCAAAAGATTACATAGTGTATGTATTTGTGCTCGTATGTGTGTATGGCTGGTTTCCTATTCAATTTGCACACATTGTTATTGTTGTTATAGTTGTTGTTGTTGTTGTTGGAGCTAAAAAAGCAGCAGATAAAACTGAATGAATGGAAACGAAAGGAGGCTACAGACATTTTGCATGACTTTTGACAGCTGTTGTTGCAAGTTGCAAGTTGACGACTTAAAAATGCATTTGATAATGGAGGAATTGGGTTTCAATCAAGGCATATCAGCATAATAAATTATGGCAAACACATATAATGCGCGACTGATAGATATCCTGTTAACATGAAATTTACAGCAAGAAGATTTATTAATTTTCAGGCCAGAATTTTGGAAATAATCAGATAAACAATTTTTGACTAAATCTTTTTGTTTAGTTTTGGACATATTTGATCTCAATTTTTGAGCTCATAGACAGGACACTCTCTCTGTTTCTCAGAATAGTTGTTGAGTGTTTTTTTTGTGGGACAGTCATTGGCATTTTGCATTTTGTTCAAAAATAAATTCTGTTTTTTTTTATGATTTCTTGTTGTTAAACTTATTGCTTTATATCTGCTCTTTGAACCACTCTGCGGTTTTTTGATAGTTTTATAAATTTATATATAGATATAAATATACATATTTAAGCAATACATATGTACATGCATGTATTTATATATATATATTTACTTATTTTGTGCGCTATTGTGGAGCGCGGTGGAGAAAAGCGTGAGAAATTTTTGGCCGTGGTTTGTTGTTTGTTGTTGTTTCTTTTTTATATTTTTATTTAGATTGTTGTTGTTGCTATTTTACTTGTTGCTGTCGACGTTGTATCTGTTGTTGTTTCAGTTTTTGCCTTTGTTTTAGTTTCAGTTTCGTCGCTGTTGTTGTTGTTGTTTTTGTTGCTTATTATGCTGATAGCGTTTTTGGGTGGCTTTTGTTTGTTGTTTGCTGTTTATGTGTGTGTGTGTGTGTGTGTGTGTGTGTGTCTCTGTGTGTGTATGTGCAAGTAATGCGAAAAATTTTAATTCGATAAGCGCCATTTATAACGGCCAGTGACATTTGTCTGCACCTAGAAAAAAATAACGATTAAATTAACTTAACTATAAGCTAATGTGTTGCATTTACAGACGGAAACTTAATCTAAGCTTGTAAATATTTTTAAAGAAAAGGCAGAAAATATATTGATAAAAATAATAAATAAAAAATAGAAATCAATATGAGCGATTAATTGATCTATTTGATTCAAAACAACTCATCTCTCTTCCTAGGAATAGACAATTGCCTGAATAAATCAAATGAAAATGTTTGACTTAAATTACACTTACGACTTTTGCCTAGTTAGTAACAGTTTAACAACGCTTTAAACAACTTGACTAATTAACAACTCATTTGTCTAAACAACACGTCGAAGCTCGTGTTAAACCAAAACCAGCCAACAGAGGCGGCTGAAGGGGGAAACGGAGGGGTACCAAGTGAATTGCGAGGGTGAGGAGTGATCTTCACGTTACACTTGCCTGCATCGGCAAGCGTCCGACTAAACGCCAGACCAAAAAAAAAAAAAAAAAAAAAAACATACCTCAACCGATTTGTACAGACCGTTTTTCATTATGCGGTAAATCACACGCAATAAAAAAAGACGAAAATTGAAAAAAGAAAACAAAGAAAAACTAAAAGCGTTCACGCTCTGCTGATGAAGCGTTGAATCGCCAAGCGCGCTCTTAATTTATTTAAGCCAAGCTACGGCCACGCCCACAAGCGGCAAACTAGCCAAAATAACAAAGCTAAAAAAACAAAACCAAACAATCTACAAATAGACAAGTTGACAGTTTTTAAAAGTTGCCGCCGCTTTTCGGGCTATGAAAATTAGCTGCAGCTGCCGCAAAATGAATCACGCGCTTTGCTTTGAAGGGGAAGGAGTAAGAGAATGCAGTCAAAAATAAAAAAAATAATAAACAAATTGCCCAAAGACGCTCGAAAATTAAACGAGATGGGCAAATGTTTACGAATTTTGGCAGAAACTTTGAATACAAAGATTGGGACATGAAATTTGGCATTAGACTAATTTAAATTTAGCATTTTTTTTTTTTGGATTTGGATATAAAGCTAGAGATTTAAAATTTGGAATGAATCTTAATAGTAAGATAGAGTTTATATTTTTCTTGTTTTAAATTGGACCTTGTAATAATGGTAAAATTTTGTTTATAAACTATAAAAAAAAATGTATATTAACATTATGTATTTCACATACTTTGGCTAACATTTTTCATGTTTGTGTTGATTTCAAATTCGAAAATTTTTGTATTTATGCCAAAATAAGCGAATTTTAGCCCATAGTGCGAAGTCTAGGATAATCTGGCTAGCAAATAAGAATAAGAGAAGAAAGCCTTAAAAAACAACCTTAGAAGTCTTTATTAAAAAACTTAACTTTTATTTTATTGTCTCACCTTTATTAAGCTTTAACTCAAATTTATTTTGTGGATTTAAATAAAAAACTTTAAAATTTTTATTGAAATCAGTAGCTTAACTTTAAATATTACATCTCATAAAACTGTAGGCAGAATAATTTTATTTACTGACTAAAAATAAAATGAACCGTCTTCAAATGTACAATATTTAATACAATTCGCGCTTAACTCTATCATTTCAGTCAAAAATGCAATTTAACAAATTATTATTGCTTATTTTGAAAGATTGTTCCATAAAATTAATGATTATGATGCCAAAATCACATACATACACACACTTTTTAAAGTATACACACTTAATATACGAAGTGTTTGTTCTTTCGGGGAATCGTGAAAACCGAATCGAACCGCACCTTAACATTGCGAATAAACATTTTTAGTGGTCGATTTTTTATTGTTGTTGTTGTTGTTGTTGTTGTTATTATTGTTATATGCGCTGCACTAATTGAGGTCAATTAGTTTACACACACAAAGCGTCAGACAAGGAGAGGCAGAGGCAGAGGGACAGGGACAGAGAATACGCAGCTGGCGACATAAAATGTTGCAAAAATGTAAGACAATAAAAAAAAAAAAAGTTTGCTCTTGTTGTTGCTGTTGTTGTCTTTGTGTTGTTGTGTTGCTGTGTCGCATGTTGCTTTTGGTTTGTTCGCATAAATTTCGCAATATTATGCATACGCCGCGTATGACTCAAGCTCAACTGGACGCCGTGTGTGAGTGTGTGTGTGTGTATGTGTGTGTTGTATGTGTGTGTGTGTATGTGTGTGTGTGTAAGATAGTGTCTCTGTCAGCATGTCTATATTTCAGGGAAAGATTTATGCCCATCGATCATTTAAATGCTAAATTTATGTTTACATACAATATGTATATAAATATATATGCGATTATTTCGCAGTTGCATTTGCTGATTTCGAATTCACAGTGAACGCTCATTGAGAAAGAAGGGCAGAAAGTGTCATAGCCAAAGTGTATCTTGTATATCATTCATACGAATATCTTCCTCTTTTTTTTGTTTGTTATAATATTGTTATTGTTGTTGCCGCGTACGCGAAGACAAAGCTATTTATTTATTGTGTTGGGCAATCAAAACTTATTGTCGCCGTCTGTTGTCGTCGTCGTCCTCCCCCTTTCCTGTCTACTCCCTCTGTCCCCTCTCTCTCTCGCTCCCACTTTACCGATTGCCAGGGCAGGAAATCGCCACACGCCCAATTAGCAAACATTGGGGCCGCTTTGGTGCGCGGCGCGTTTGTTTAATTTGTGTGCCATTTTTACAATGAAAAATAAGCATATTCCAAATTTCGTTTTCTCTTGCGCCTTTTCGCTTTTTGCTTGTGGCAAATTGCACAAGTTAAGTTTTTATTTATTTTTTTTTTTTGGCGCCCCTTTATCTGCACTGCTGGACAGTTCAAGTGTACTGAACTTTATTTAGTGTGGTTGCTGTTGTTGTTGTTAGTGCTCTGATCGCTGCTGCCGTCCGTCTTCTGGCTTTGACATGCCGCCGCGCGCCCTTAACGTCAACACTTAATTTGCGAATAGAATATGCAACTTGATTTTGTTCTCTTTGTCACACACTCTGTCTGTCTCTCACTTGGCCAAAAGATCACTAAAAGAGAGTTGAGGAATGATGCGAATGATGCGAGAGCTAACTAAAAAAGAACTTTAAAGATCGTTGACAATCGGATATGACAATTAATTTACATGTTTATCCGTGAAAAAAGTTGTAGATGAATTAGATCAGCGGTGGGCACGAAATCTGAATTCGTTAGCAGCAGCTGGCTCCCGGAGCCATTGCATGCCCATCGATATTTGTAAAGCAAGCTTTGTGGTTTGATTTTGATGTTTAATATAATTCCAATAATTTGTATGTTGTACAAAAAAGAAATAATGAATACATATTTTTAAATTAAATATTGTTTAGTAATTTACAATTAAGTTAAATCAATTATTTATTGTTTATTTACAGAAACGAGCTCCTCCCTGGCAGTCTCCTGCACCACATTTGGTTGCAAGAATGGCGGCACATGCATCACACAGACCAATGGCAAATCCTACTGCTCGTAAGTAAACTCAAACTCAAAGTCCACAAAATATATGTGACATACATACTGATGTCGATGTGTAAACTAGTCCATATGGGAATGTGATTAGGAAACCAGTTTGTGGAGCGGAAGGAAGCATTCATTAATTGGGCCCCAGCTTACAACATTTTGTCTCTCATCAGCTTGTTGTTGTTGCTTTATTCTCTAGGGGCCTGTCAATTTATGCAAATTGATACAACTTGAATTGATTTACTCAATTATTAGCATAAGTTTTGGCTGCCGAAAATGACAGCAGCCAATTTGCATATGTCAATCAATGCCCAGTGGCCATATCATTTCCAAGGACACAAGTATATAAATAAATATATAGAGGAGAGATCTTCTGTCATCAATGCGCAATGACAATGGTATTTCGGTTAGCTTGAAATTTGTCTAGACAGATGATCAAAGAGGACAGGCAAAAAAACACTACAAGAGGAAGGATTGAAACGGAGCTCAAATTTAATTTCCTTCAAGACACAATTCGAAACAATACCGCCCGCACAATTCTTTCGAGTCTCCTTCTTTTCGCCCTCTACTTCTTCTACTTGAAGGTTTCCTTTTTACGGGAGAGTACGAAATCGAATACGAATACGAATGAAAGACACGAATGTTGGTTGTTGAATAATGGCGCATATTGTCGAATGATGACGAACGACTCTGGTTCGTGTCTTTGCCAGAGTTTACTGATTTTTCAGATCTTTTTCTTTTTTTCGCCGTTGGTCAGATTTTCTCGTGCGGCTTTCCTCTTGTTGTCTATTTTGGTAGTTTGACGTTATTTTATTGCATTTTCAGTTGTTTTTTTTTTTTTTGAATTGTTGTTTTCGGTGCTGGTCTCTTTGTAATAAATCAAATGCGAATGCGGCTCAAACAAATGGCACGTACGCAACGCATAACTTGGTCTGAGTTATGATATGGATGGATGCGACGAGTACTCGACTCATTCGAACTGTTGCTTTGCTTTATTTTTGACAGACTCTGTCAAAATTTTACGAGTCTGTTGTCAGCCCGGCAATTTGAACGTGGCATAATTAAAAGTTTGGGGCGTGCATTTTGTTGTTGCTTTAAAAGCGGGACAAGATCGTTAGAAGATCATCGCATTGCATTGCCAAACAGCTACAAAATTTTGGTATTTTATTTTTTATTTATTTTATTCGTATTTCTCACTTGTTCATGCTCTCAGTTTGTTTAAACAATTGCAGCAACTTTGAGCCGTGATCAATGATCTGGGCATCAGTGTGATCTACAGCACGATCGGAGACGCTTTCATTCAGTGCATAGCTATGAAAGTTTTTGTGATGATGATCGAAATGATCTTTAGCCCAGACATTGAAGCTCTTGCTCTCTGACACATAAGAAATCTTGAAGATCGCTCTGAAGATCATTAAGAATTTCTGGGATCTTTTCATTACATTTTAAGCCTACATATAAGGTTTGTCCCCCCTTTTTTTTTGCAAGCGATCGTGAGTGATTTACGGTAAATTCAACTACATATCTACGGTAGTCAGTTGACACACACTCACAGCTTCCCCTTCTTCTCAGCCATGAGTTTAGTTGCTATCACTATCTTTAGCAGGCAATTACATAAAAGCGCTTTAGCTTTTAGCCTAAAAATGCGACCGCTTTTTATGCTGTGATTGCTGTGGTTGTTGTTGTTGTTGCTTTTACGACATTTTCTCTGGACTAACTGCTGCGATCGTTTCGCTGATGATCAAGCCATGTGGCAGCAGTACATTTGCCTCGTCTCTTAGACTATATTGGCTCTCGAATGTGCGCTCCATGGCTGCCCCCGTTGCCTCTGATCATCAACGGCACGATCAAGCCATAGAGGCCTGCTTCATTGCAGTCTTTACATATGTAAGTGATCTCTCCCTCTCTCTCTCTTTCTCTCTCTCTCTCTCTCTGCTCAATGTGCGATAACATCGCTTGAACTTTGTCAGCAAAAGACTCGGAAATGGTAACTGTAGCTGAAACTGAAGCTGTGACTGAATCTGTAGCTGAGCTATTTGGTGATCGCGCGTAGCATTTCAACTGATCCTCACTGTGTTGTTGGCACACCAAAATTTTGTCTTGATTTTCGAATTGGTGCACAGCTCAGCGATTATTTTGCAAATTTGAAAATTTCACGAGCTTTTGGCCAAACTGTGTTTACCGATCACTTCGATGCGATGCGATACGATCAGAGCAGACCAAACAAATCTCCTCCCTCGGCCCGACCGACTGTTATTGAATGCTCTGTGCTCAGAGAGCTTGTTGTTTGTTTAATTGACTTGATTGCCAGAGTTGATGGCCTGAGCAGGACACGACGAGACGAGATGAGACGTAACGATCTCTCTTCCAGCCATTGGCTGTTTATGTCAGCAAAAGACTCGACTCGACTTGCTTTGATTGTCAGTCTCATTCTCCTGCATCTTCTCCACCTTGTTTCCCATTCAATAGCCATGTCAAATGTCATGTTTGAGTCCATTTTTGGTTTGCATGCATCGCCCACTGGCCGCTTTACAATTATGCACTTGAACAGCGCCCAGAACAATGAGTTTAATTTACAATCAGACTTGTGGATCAATAAAAGTCGCGATGCTCTTAACTGTTCAACTATAGTAAAAGCTTTCCTCGCTATGCCATAAATTGTTTCTTCATTTTTATTATTTGGCTCTTTTTATTGTGTTGTTTCTTTCTCTTAAAAAAAAAAAAAATAAAAATCGTTTTTTACTTGCGGTTTATGACATGTTAATGAGCAGCTGAAACGCTACAGCATCGTCTCCCACCACAAAAAAAAAAAAAAAAAAAAAACAGCAAAACAACAAAATAAAAGTAGAAAAATTGACATTGCCAGCAGATGCGGCACATTGAAAACTTTACTTTGAAGTGCGAGCAATCAACAATCTACAGATACTCCCAAAAAAAACTCTAAATCCAAACTGTGTGATGATGAGTTGGTGTTCATGCTGATGATGAGTCATCTAAAAGGCGCCAATTCTCTGTACAAAACAATTTTGCAACAAAATTTATGATATTCGAAATGCGAGAGCACGTTCGTGTAAGTCTAAAAAAAAGAACTGGGTGGGCAAAACTGAGACAGACACTCACGGAAAGTAGAATGCGGCAACATTGCAGTTTTAGCTATTTCTTTGACGCTTGGAAGAGAAGGCAGAGTCGTATTTCGATAACTACTTCCTATATATATGTACCTTTAAGCTGCATTATTTGTGAAACTATTATAGCTGGGCAATTTCTATGTTCAACTGTTTACACAGTTAATTTCAGTATCGCATATTTTTGAACAATTTTTGTACTTACATAGTCATGTTGGGGGAGCTTGTTTTAAAAACTGTTAGTTTTAAAATGCAAACATTGTAAATATCGTTAAGAGTTTTAACTTATAAAGACCACAAAGATTGTTTTTAAAAATGTTCACAAGAAAACGCAGAATAAAAATATCATTTGCTGTAGAAATTGCTTAGAAAATTGTTCTTTTTTTTTAAATCAATTTCTGTTGATGTAATTTTTAAAAAATGTTCCTTTGATGTTTAACCTCAATTCGGTTTGGTTCAATCAAAAGCTGTGACTCGCTGTGTTTAACAAGTGACGATAAGCAGTGACAATTCACTGCAAAGTCACTAAATTGCTGACCCGAATGAAAAGACAAGGCGAAAAGAATTTTGTTGGTTTATATTCATTGCTGGTTGTTGTTGTTAAGCCCTTGGCAAGTTCGTTGCCTAAGTCTTTTGTTTGTGTTCAGTTCATTGTTTTATACACACACACACACACACACACACAGATAGAAAACACGAGTGTGTGTATGTTGTTTAATGCCCATGTTGTATATTTCCATTTAATTTCATTTCCCCACACACGGTCAGAAAGAACAAGCAGCAGAATAAGAAGAAGCAGTCGAAGAAGAAGAAGAAGAGAGTCAGAAGCCAGAAAATACAACTTTGGTTTTTATTTCAACTCTCGGCTCACACGCTTTGCACTTGAAATGTTCTTTTTGGCTTTCCTTCTGCTGCTGCCTTTTGTGTGCTCAGTGTTCAGTTTAGCTCTTTCGTTTCTTACCTGAGCTATTGGCCGGCGTCTTCGTCTTCGTCTTAGTCTTAGCCTTGCTGCTAGCTGCTTACCTGCTACTGACAACAACAACAACAGCAACTACAACGAAACAAAAAAAGTGAAAAATTTCAAGCTCTCTGTGCAATTACTTTAATTAACTCATCATTAAGCACGACAGCAGCGAACAGTCGGGTGCCCACCACAGCATGGGTGTGTCCGTGGCTCCACATGTGTGTGTGTGTGTGTCTAATACAGGGCTGGGCCAAAAGGAAATGACAATGAAAATAAACATCATGTCAAAAGCGAATGCCGCGCTAATCTCTTAAGCGTCTCAGCAACAACAACAGCAGCTACAGCTTTTTATGGTCCAGTTACAGTTAGCAGACACTGTCAGCGTCAGCGCTGATGACACATTTAGTGAGCGTCAGCTGGCGGCCATTTTGTGTGCTATGCTTTGGCGCATCCTTCGATTTTATCTCAGCCCAGGGCCCAGGCTGAGCTAGAGCTTGAGCTTCAGCTTCAGCCTCAGATTCAGCTTTAGTTTCTGTCTCAGATTCAGATTCAGCTTCAGTTTCATTTTCCCCCAGGTCTCTCTCTCTCTCAAAAGATCACAATCCGCAGTCAAACTTGTTTGCAACCTGCTTTGATTGCTTTTCTGTGTTGCTGCTGCTGATTTGTTATAGCAACAGCAGCATCATCTACACCCTTCCTTCTCTTCCCTACTGTTTAACCCCCCTTCGGAACTCATTTCTCTCTCTCTCTCTCCCAACTGCGATCGTTCCCCACCTGAGAGCGTAGCGAATGTTTATTGTGCATTCCGCTTGCATTTTACATTCTTGCCTTATACAGCAACCAACAGCAATGGCCATAAATTGTTGCTATACACACACACACACACACACACACACACACACACACACACACACACACACACGCACACACACACTAGTCATCTCTCCTTAAACCTGAATCCCAATCGCGAACCCTTTTGCTCTTCATTTTGCGCGCCCTTTTTTTGCGGCCAAGGCGTTGGCGTACAAAATTCCTTTAGCCAAGTTTTTTGTGCCTTTCCATCTTGTTGTGTTTTTTGTTGCCCCCTTTATGTTGTTTCATCTCAAAGTCGCCTGATTTCATTTCATTTTATTCCGTTTCGTGTTGTTGCCTTGCGTCTCTCGTCAAAAATTAAAACGTTTTATTGAAACTCAATTAAGTTGGGCATTCTCACGACTCACGCGACGAGGACGACGAGAGTTGCAACTGCAACTGCCACTGTCACAACAACAGCAACCACAACAACAACAACGATAACGATAACAACAGCAACTGCCACACCAAAAATTTTAATTATAACTCTCAGTCAGAGCCAACATTCGCATCTGTATCTTTTTTTTTTTTGTTTTTTGAGTTAATGTCGAAGTCACAGTTGAAGCTAAAGTTAAACTGGCAAGTCTGAAAGAGACGATGACGCCTCGTCGCATTACATAAATCTAGCATTGTTTTGGGCCATGTCATAACTGCCTTCATCATATGAGACGATGATGACAGCTGCCATCTTTCCCATGCCCATGTTATATTACACTCTCGTGGTTTATTGCACTTCTTTGGCAATTTAATGAGACGACCACATTTCATTCTTTCAATTAGAGTTGTTACCAAAAGACAAAACATATTGATTTGCATAAAATGTAGTACCATATATTGTTTTGCAACATTAAGTTAGTTGCGGATTAGTTCACATACAATTAGTTACTCTCGAATAGATGCTATAGATGTACATATCTATGTATAATGGGAATTAGTTAATAAATGAACGAGTTGTCATCTTCTACTACTTCTCTTCAGATTAATATTTTGCTTAATTTTAAGGCAATTAAGTTTCTGTTGAAGTCGAATGATGTAAATAGGAAATAAAATGATATAAGAGACACGTTATACAGAAAAATAAAAAGATATCGATCGAAAAACACTCCTAAGATCAAGTCCTGGCAGCAATGTTGCGCAACAATGTTGACAACTGATGGCTGAATGGAATCCAAAATGGATGGATGATTCTATGAATTCATTGTAAATAAAGGTCGCTGCATACACATTTACCTGTAGAGCATTTGACGAGCCGGTGTCCCAGTCTAAATCGATGGGATACACAATACATAGGAGAGTGAAATATGCATTTTTGTGTTGTTGTTGTTTTGTCGTTACCTGAGCTGACAAAAGCAAACGAAACGAAATGAAAACGCACAGCTGAAAATGCGGCTGACATGTAACTCATACGTTAGATGGATAGATGAATAGACGGATGGATGGATGGATTGCTGGCCAGCCAGCTAGCTGGATAGACAGCTAAAAGCGGAAAGAAATTTGGTGTAAAATTTGTTGTTGAGCCGTGGGGTCACGCATTTGTCGGTCGCCGACGAATATAAAAATAAAAATAGAAAAAGAAATAAAAATAAAACGGGTCTGAGCTCAGACCGAAACTGAAGCTGAAACTGGAGTTGAAGTTGAGCTCTCGGTTCAGCTGCTAAACAAATACCAAGTACATAAATATATACTCGTAAATGCCTGCGGTGAAATGCAGAAGCAGTTAGCTAGAAAACTAGATAGAGATAGCTGCTCTATGCAGAGTGAAAGAGAAAGAGACAAAGGGAGGTGACTCAAAATGGCACATTGACATAGTACGACAACAACAACAACAACAACAAGAGCAGCAACAAAGTCGTCGACAACTCTGTTTTCTGTTTGGCCGTGTTCGGTCCGCTCGGTCCGCATGTTGCACCTGCCCAGAGTTAGCTATAATGTCCCGTCCCTTGCACCCGTCGTCCTCTTTGGTATTGTTGGCTTTTCACTTGAAAGACATGCACAGCAACAACAACAACAACAGCCACGTTGGTAATGTGAGAAGTGTGCGCTGCTTACAAAAAAATACTAAATAGCATTTTAGAACTTTTGCTTAACTGAATCTAAACAGTCGTGGCTTTGATTAAACCCAGGGAAATGACATTTATTTGCATGCGATTGACTTGGGCTTTAAGGGATAAGCTAAAGATCAAATTGAGATGAGAAAGCTTCAACTGAACTGTCAGAACTGTTTGAATAATGCAATTGGAATTGAGAAAAATTCAAAAACATATGTGCCCAGCCTGACAACAAAGTCATTGCATTAATCGCATTTGATAAGCTCGCTAATGTGACCTTTTAAATGAACTTGGAATCGATAACCTAATGTCATTTCATTTGCCAACTTGAAGTTGATTAGCATTATTGCAAGTGATCTTTTGCTCCTTTTTTCTGGAAATGAATGCAATTCGTTTGTTATGCACTTTTGCTGATGTTATTGATGAAAGATCATGAGTTCATACAAAATACGCACTTGTGACTTGGCACATCAGAGTTGAAGAGATGATTATCAATACCCCTTAGCAAAAAATAAAAATCAATTATGTTTTAATTGGGCGCCTTTGTCAACCAAGTTAAGTTGATTCGAGCCGAGCCGAACCGAACCTTTAATCGTCAGCGATGTGAACTGGACGATAAGCATATTTTTTTTTTTTTTTTTTTTTTTTTTTTGGCACAGTCGAGAGTTTCCCCAAGTTCTCTCTTTCTCTTTCTCCGCCGATCTTGATATGTGTTAGCTAAGCAGAAAACATTTGCCAGACGGAGACCGAGACCGAAACCCGGGAGCATCGTGTGAATTGCATTGCTCTGCAGAAATTAGATAGCCAACTAGGCGTTGTACTTTATTGGCCACAAAATAACAACAGCAACTACTGTGGAAGCCATAGACTACAGTAGCATGTGTCGACTAGACTCTGACTCGAGACGGAGGACGACCAGAAAGATGACTGATCATCGGGTGAAGACATTAAATCAATCCATACCAATGCAATCAATGTATATAGTACTGTGAGTATGGGACAGAAAGACCAATGCACATTTGATAGCCCCGAGTTGCAGATGATGCTGCTGTGGTTACGCTCGTGAGAAGTGAGATGAGAAGAAGCCAAGTTGAAACCGAATTGAAGCCAAGCTGAAGCATTATAAAGTTATGATTATGAGCATTTCTTTCCCTCTAGGCGACCGCAAATTGAAATCGCCAGCGACAGACGGACTGGCAGACACTCGGACAGACAGACAGATAGATCGAATAGATCGACAGATCAAATACAGTTTTTTTTCTCACACAAGGCGATGTCGGATAATTTTTTGTTATTTGTTTGCAAGCGATAGACAAAGAGTTTATCTCTTAGAGAACGTCATATAAATCGTGAGATATACATTTTGAGTGCTCATTTACCTGCAGTCTAATTGAACACAACTCACCACACATTGTAAGTTCAACACAGCAGCAGAAATCCAACACTCAAACTACACAATACATCTTGGTGAAATAAGTATTAATAACCTACTCAAACTTGATGTACATTTGTAATATATTGGAAACTTATATTTGTCAATCAAACATTTTGGAATTCATCACCTTGTGTAGAAAACACGTTAATATCTACCTAATAAAATTCAACACAGCAGACTGCTAACACACCATACACAGAGAGAATTGGAATTAAATATTTGACGTTTCTAAAATAGTTTCTAATTTGAAATAGTTAGGTACTGAACTTTAGAAATTGACTTGAATGTTTTCAATTTGATAAGAAATGCAATTTTAAATGAAGAAATTCTCAAAGTATTTCATAATTGATGCTGCCTTGTGCTGAGAATTTTCTTTGACAATCTTTGAACGTGACTCACGCGACTCAGACTCAGGCTCACGCGGTTCTCACGCGGTCATCTCTAAGGCTTTAAACACACCCTGTCCAAGCTGCCGCTGGATACTTTGGTTTATTTGCCAATGCGAGTCACGTTTTCATTTATTTTTTTTTTCCTTCTCTTCTCTCCTTTTCTGTTATTTTATTTTTTTGTTTGCTTCATTTTTTTGTTTTTTTTTTTTTTTCTTCATTTATTTTTCTCTCTGGCGTTTCATTTGAAAACACAACACGAAACAAGTCGGCAACGGGGCTCAGACAACTCTCAGCTTCAGCCTCGGCTTCGGCTTTGGCTCCAACTTTAGCTGCAGCTCCCAACTTAGCTCGCCGCAGTTCAGTTCAACTGGCTCGCGTATAATTTATATTACATTAATTTTTCAGCTGCACTGTAAAAAAAGAAAGAAAAAAACACGGCTGACACCTCATTTGAATGGGGAGTCCGTTGTCTTATCAGCAACATCGCCACTGGCCACTTGGTTTGTTTCAGAGTTTGTATTTGGTTTTGTCTTTAGACACTCTCCCTCTACGTCCTCTTTCCTTCTCCTCTCTCTCTCTCTCTCTCTCTCTCTCTCTCTCTCTCTCTCTCTCTCTCTCTCTCTCTCTCTCTCTCTCTCTCTCTCTCTCTCTAAACTCTGCCTGCTCTTTAACAGCAGCAGCCAAAACATCGATTTCTCAAGCGATCAACAATAACAACAACAACAACATGTTGCTAACTGTTTTGCCTACCGCCATTTAATTTTCCCAATAGCTTTGATTACGATCGAACAATCGGCACACACACACACACACAGATACACACACACACACTCTCATACTTGTTGAAAAGTGAGGTTAGGCAGGGCATTTAGTGAGGTTATGTGTGATACAAATTAATGCTAAATCTAAAGCATTTTCACACACTTGTAACGGTAAGTGGCAACGCCGAAGACGAAGACGAAGCCAAAGAAAAGCCGTTTCGATCCAGTCTCTCTCTTCCTCTCTCTCTCTCTCTGTCTGTCTCGCTTACCCACTCTATTCAACTAGCCATTGGCCAAAGAAGTCGCGCCTTAATGATTATTCATTGCTTCTGCTTCTTCTTCTTCTTGTGCTTTTTCATCATGCTCATCGCTGTCGTTGTTGTTGTTGTTGTCGTTGTTGTTGTTGCTGTTGTTGTTGGGATGCTGTTGCTGTTGCAATGCGTGTAATTTTCTCATTGCTGGCTTTGACTTTGGCTTCGATGAAAATTTAATATGCAATCAAGATCGCGCACAAATTACCGTACATAAAAATTGTTTTCTCAAGGGAAAACAACAATGTGCAAGTTGTCGTTCGACTTGAGCTCCAAGTCGGGAGTCATCATCATCATCATCATCAACATCAACCAACAAACCAAACGCAACGTCAACAACGACATCGTCATCGTCATCGGCAATCGAAGTGCATTCGATGACTGCAATTACTTTGCTAATTTCTTGTTGTTGCATTGCTATGTTTTATCTATTGTTGCTGTTGTTAGTTGTTAGTTGCTAGCTGCTTATTGCTTTTTAATGAGTCGCAGAACGCATTAATTGATCGTGTGGAGTGTTGTGTGCTCATGTGCAGCAGTCAGCTATTATTTTTATTTTGGCTTAAATATATAAATCAATGAATGCGCTTTTTAGCAACTAAATGTCGACGCATTGAAATATTTGAAAATCCTATAAGCTTCAAGTTTATCGATTGATTTTAGCCGACAATTTATTGGTATTATAAATATGTACATATGTATTAAAAAAAAAAAATGCAGTCAGGGGTGCCACAGAAATCGTTTTCGCTTTAAATTTGACATAAATTCCATACAAAATTATGTCAAATTCAGGTGGAAGAGATTTCTGTAGCACACCTGAGTATGATCTTATAGATTCATTTCAGTCCATATCGATTAGATTATTGTCATCTGTTAGTTTCAAGAGTTCCACAAAGTATGAAAAAATAAATACAAGAAATGATTTGTAAATTAGTTATGCCGTTATAATGTCTACTTGATATACGATTGATTATTTGTAGAAAAGTAGCTTTGATTGTTGCAATTTATTGATATTATAAATATGTATTTAAAAAAAAATTCAGTATGATCTTGTAGATTCATTTCAGTTTATATTTATTAGATTATCTCTCAGTTTCAAGAGTTCCACAAAGTATGAAAAAATGAATACAAGAAATGATTTGTAAATTAGTTATGCCGTTGTATTCTCTACATGATCTACGATCGATTATTTGTAGCAAAAGTAGCTTTAATTTTTGCCAAGTGTAAAGTATCGTGATTTGCATCTGCATCAGCATCTGCGTACTGTGAAAGTCATTTGGTTGGTAGCTGTCCGAGACGGAAATGAGGCAAGTTTTGTCAGTTTGTCAGGTCAGTTTAACACTTTACCGCTTATCGATGGACACAAATCTGCCGCCGATCGCATTGACTGCATTGAATGCAGTCCATAAACTAGATGCGACTATGCGTTATTCATTATCTGCAAACGCGATCGGCAAATCACACAAATGTATCTCATAGTTATAAACATGTGTACATATGTATCTCATATGCATCTCTCTAACCAGATTGTCTGTATCTTTGTATCTTTCTCATTTGCTGCAGTTGCGATACACGTTACGTTGGCGACTACTGTGAACATCGGAATCCCTGCCTGACGGGCCATGGACGATGCCAGAATGGCGGCACCTGTCAGGTGGCCTTTCGGAATGGCCGGCCGGGCATCTCGTGCCAGTGTCCGCTCGGCTTTGAGGAGTCGCTCTGCGAGATTGCCGTTCCGAATGCCTGTGATCAGGCGCGCTGCTTCAATGGCGGCACTTGCCAACTGAAAACGCTTCAGGAATACAGCTGCATCTGTGCCAATGGCTATACGGGTAAGATCACTGCTAATTTTGACCGGCTTTTAATCGAAATTTCCCAATCAACACAAATATCTATTGCTGCTTCTGCTTCTTTTTTTATTAACAGGCGATCATTGCCAGACACAGAATCTGTGCGCCAGTTCCCCGTGTCGCAACGGCGGCACCTGTTCCGCTTCAGCCGGCAGCAGCAGCTTCAGTTGCAACTGCCCGCCTGGGTTCACCGGTCACACCTGCTCCGAGGATGTGGAGGAATGCCAATCGAATCCCTGCCAGTATGGCGGCACCTGTGTCAACATGCATGGCTCTTATCAGTAAGTATTTAGATCATTTTGAATGACTTTAACATATACAGACATGTACATTTGAGAAAAACCATCAACAGCAGCTTAATCTTAGTTTGAATCACAATATATATAAAATAATATCAAGGTGACATCTAAAGATAGTTTAATGCTTTCAGCTTAAATCTACTACAATATGAATTTTTTAACAAATGATTGAGTTTATCTTAGGCAAAGATAGATGTTTCAAATGTCCTGAGGAAGAAATTATAAAATACTTATACTTTCCAGTATAGTTAATTGCATTCAATTATAGATATTAATATGTAAGTTAACATAAAATTATTGAGATAGATTCAACAAGGATCACTATCGCCTATTTTTATGTAATCTAAGGGATAACGACAAGAATAATGAATATTCAAAAGAAGAATATTAAGAAAATCAGATGTAAAGTCTGCCACAAAATTGCTTCCTCTTACCTGAATCATCTGATTGCTCATCACTTGCGGCTAGTGTCATTAAACGAGTTGCGTATTTAGTTCATATTTTACCGCATGACAAGTGCAAATTTGGTCGCTTGTTCGACAAAAGATCAGACACATTGATTCCAATTGATGAGTTGATATTGATGATAAATCTAGTGGACATGCGATGGGGACAAGGATGGGAGGAGAAGAGGCGAATACGCAGAGAGACAACATATTGAAGAAAACAAATCGTTCGATTTGCATATTTATCTAATTTATCGAAATACTGTTTGCGGCTGTGCGCCAAATTAATGACTATTTAAAACTAATAATTTATAAAATCGAATCGAATTCGGTCTCTATTGTTGTGGCCAATGGATCGTTTTGGGCCAAAATTCACTCAGATACAACATGTCGTATTAGCATATTAAATCGATTAAGATTGTTTATGGATTTTTGCCAACACTGGTCAACAAATTGGCAATTGGCCAAGTTACCAACGGTCGGACGACGCAACGTTTCCACTCTAATTAAAATATACAAAACCAAAATAAAAACTAAAATAAAAGGAAAACTATTTAAATAAATCACACAACTGATCATTCAATAGAGAGACCTCTCCTACTTCGCCCCATCCTCTTTTCCCCATTGAACTGAAATTTCCGGCGCTTTGTTTTGTTTTTTATTTTGTGTCTCTGAACTGGTCCGGCTTGGCTTAGCCAAGTAAATTAAATTATTTTGTTGGCATCATTTGCATTTTTAATTTGAAACACACAAATTACCAGATGTTTGGTGGGGAGTGGGAGGTATTTAACTCTTTTGTTAAACTTAAACGGCAACTTCTAACAAAATACTACCTAAAATTCGAGCTGAAAAGTGCGATGTGAACATGTGTTTTATTGTGTTGTTGCTCTTTTTTTTCGCCATTTGTATCATTCGACATCAAACATCGAACATCGATTGATAATTAGCATATGGTTCGATATTGTGTGATCACTAATTGATAATTTGTTGAATTGTTACTGTTTCAATATGAATCGTAAAAGTAAAACTGCTGTGTCTCTCTTCTCCATCAATTGATCGATAATTTACATAAAGTATAACCCTTTTTTCGCCTTTAACATTAATATCTATCAATTGATCGATAATTTGCATTTCCTTTTCTCCTCTCCAATCACTGTCTTTAATTATAATTAGAATTTAAATTAAAATCTGAGTACACTCATAAAGTTGTCGATTTAATACCCTATTTTTGGAATCAGTATCAATTCTTGTCTTTTGTCAATGGGGACACTCACTTAGTTTGGCTTTAATGCCTGCCACTGTTGGCGGCATTCGATAAATTAACATTAATCTGCCATTCGATACCTGATTTGATTGTGTTTATGTGTAAATAAAACGTTATTTAAATTTTTGGCAAATAAAATGGTTAATTTAGTGGAAGTGGAGAGCGATACAAGGTATTTTAGATACGACAACGTGTAGATACTACACCCGATACCCAAGCTTAGTCATGCTCAAAGCGTATGAATATGAATGACTGACTAAGTGAATGCATATGAATAGCCGGCCCGATAATATTCTAAAGCTGTCAGATGGCCAAATTTATGGCTGCAAACAAAATGAATCGTTGAAGGAATTTTCGATATTTCGATAACTTTGTTGCTTTCAACGAATTTTTGCATTTCATTTTAATTTCAATGGTTAATTTAGTTGATATGAGTGCTTCGCCAATGAGTGTATTTATGAATAATAAGTGAGTAAATGCATGCAGTGTGATCAGTTAGTTTTCCCTGCATAAATGTGAATAAACAGTGAGCATATTCATGAATACTCGTTGAATCGTTGAACTAAACGCTCAGCATATCAAGTTGCTTCTTTCAACAACAGATTTAAAGTTAAATATACTCATGAATATTCTACATATAAACGGACGATTCGCCTAACGATTATCACACACGCGATGAATGAATGAATGCATTCACTACGAGTATGTGAACTTAATGATCCGCCGATGATCAGATCAGCCCTTTACCTTTCAGGTGGGTCCCCCCAGATCCCCACAGATCGCAGATCATCTTCCTCTTGGCCCTTTGGCCATTTGCCCGCTGAGTTTCACATGTCAATCAAAAATCAATTTTGAATTTCGTTCGTTATTCGTTAGTTTTTGCCCAAAGCGAAGGTGAAGCAATTATCGATGTGTAATTTGGTCAGCACATAAGGTAACACGGTGGGGAAAGGGGAGAGAACAGTTTGGGAGGCAGTTCGGTTCGTTTCGGTTCGGTTTGGTTCGGTTCATTGGCCATTGGCCATTGGCCAGTTACAAGTCCCTAAAGACTATTGCGGCACTCGAGGCCTGTTGCCTATTTAAGCGTTTTTGTGTGGCATTTTATTGTTTAATTTAATTAAATGCGTTTAATGATCTTAATTAGCGGCTCTCTAAACGGAGAACGAAGAGTGGTAATGGGCGGGGGGAGGGGAAGCTAAATAGCAGCTGCCTTTTATGGCCAAAGTGCAGACACTCAGACTCAGTGTGCACAGTGGGGCCAAGTCAAAGCTAAGCTAAACCAGTTTTCAATTCTCAAGAATTTCTTGCAATTGCCAACAAATTAGGTTTTCATATAATAAACATAAACAATTAGTAGAATTATGTCCAAAAACAAAATCAATGTACGCACGGAAAGAAAATACCAAGAAAGCGCGAGAACAGAAATATTAATAAAAAAAAAAAAAGTTTATATAAAAAAGAAGAAAAATATGTAGTTAAAAACTAGCTACCAACATTGTTGAGGCCTGGCCCTCTGTGTGTACTCAGCCCCAAAGAACCGGTTAATGTCTTCAGCTCTGAGCAATTGTAACAGACAAGGCAAAAGAGAAAGAGAGATAGAGACAGTGAAAAGGGAGATGGAAATGGAGGAAAAAGAGGGAAAACTAAGTAAAGATCAGGCTTTGACTAGACCCAAAATGGATGGAGCAGAGACACAAAACAGAAACAGAGACCAGCAGCTGTGTGTTGGATGGATGATGCCACATGCCACATGCCACATTCATCCATCACATTCACCCGGTGGTCACATTTCGTTCAAACGGAAGTTGCACGTTGCACGTTCCGAGTTGCGAGTTGCAATTAACTGGCTGTGATGTTGCTGCTGTTGCTGCCACCAAATAACAGTTTGTCCATCAGTCGTCTAACGTTTCTAATACAATTCTTAACAATTCTTTGCAGATGCATGTGCCCCGCCGGCTACATTGGCAAGGATTGCGACACCAAGTACAAGCCCTGCTCCCCCTCGCCCTGCCAAAATGGTGGCACATGTCGCGCCAATGGACTCACATACGATTGCAAGTGTCCACGTGGTAAGTCTTTATTTCAATTTCAATTCAATTTTGCAATTGCAATTAAGTGTTTGTGATATCGATAACTATAAATTAAGTTTCCATATTGATAAGTTTATCCATTCTTGACTCATTTAGAAGCTTAATAAAGTCAGATACGAAATGTAAACATTTTAATCATCTATAAAATCGATTAAGAGCATTTAAAAAAACTATAAATTTCACATATTGTCCAACTTATTGTCTAGATGGAGTGCAAAGAAAGAGAAAGAAGCATTATGTACTTGGTAATCGATTAATTATGTCTGTAGCCAATTGTAAAATATGTTTTTTTGAATGTTGAATTTGAAAGCATTTCTTTTTAAGGTTAGTTTACCAATCGATAAATTAGCTTTGTTATCTAAACGCCGGCAATAATTGAAATATTGTGAAATTGCATAGTTTATGCTATTAACCAGCGGTGGGCACGCAACGGCTCCGGGAGCCAGCGGCTGCTAACGAATTCCATTTAGAGGTTAGCGGTACAATCGATAAATTAGCTTTGTTATCGATGTCGGTGTCAATGGTTAAAGTGACATACATACATACATATGTCGCTGGATGGATACCCTACCCTTCCTTAACCCCTTTCGCACACAGTTGATCTCAATTGTCTCGACCATTCAATTTGAGCATGTAAATTGCCAGCATTTGCATATTTATGACTGTGTGTGCGTGCGAGTGTGTGTGTGTGTGCAATTTAATTCGCTCAATTGATGAGGAGAGACTAGCATTGCAATGCGGTGGTGTTTGTGGTGCAGTGGGAATGGACAGGGCTAGTTAGTTAATTGCAATGAACAGACGGACATTCTGTCTGTCCCTGTCCCTGTCCCAGTCCGTCCATCTGTCGGTCAGGGTGGAATGAGGTTGGGGTTGAGGTTGGGGGGACTTTTGCTCATTTTAATTGCGCCCAATCAAAAATTCTAATGAGCTGAGCGTGTGAAAGTGTGACCATTTTCTGTAAGGGGGGAAAAACAGACTGAAACTAAAGGAATTTTCAGACAGACAATAGAAATAGGAGTAAGTGTGTATGTGTGTGTGTGTGGCAAATGTATAACGCCTTTTGTGTGCTCTGCCTGCCAGTGTTGGGCAACTACAGAAATTACATATAATAATAAAAGCAACTGCAACAATAAGAAAAACAACGAGTCGAAACGAAACGAACAACAACACGACACGACACGAAGCGCCCTGTGGACATCACGATGGGAGAGCGGGAGTTGCCAATGGGAATTTTCTTGTTGTTGTTGCTATCGTTATCGTTATCGTTGTTGTTGTTGCTGTTGTTGCTTGGATGGAGGGGCGGAGTTGCACTCATTATGCAAAACGGGCGGCACAAACCGCAGTTGCAGTTGCAGTAACAAAAGCTGCAACTTTACAACTTGTTTCCCATCTCAAGCTCCATTCTCCCCCCTCATACCGCTTGCCTCTGCGCTTCTCCCCTCTGTGGTTCGACTCTCTGACTTCAATCAGGACAAGTCGAAGTCAGAGATTCAGTCAAAGGCATCAAAATCGAGCGCACGGGCTTAATTTGCTTTGCTGCCCAAGCAAATTACAAATAAATCAGCCACGGACCATGATGTACGATCGACGTAGCACGTAGCACGTAGCACGTTGCACGTTGGGATGCTTAAGCGCAGTTACGCCCTAAGGAGGTCATGCGCAATCCAACAGAAGAAACACTGGGAAAGAGACAGCAGCCGAGAAAGAGAGAAATAAAGAATGGGATGCGTTGCATTTGGGGTAAAAGTTGCAACTTGCAACAACTACTGATGAATGATGAATAATGCCTTGTGGCAAGATGATGGTAGTGGGTTAAGGTAAGGGGTTAGAAGTGGCAAGGGGAACAAGGGGTACGGGTATGGGTATGGGTATGGGTATGAGAGGCAAGCTAACAAACGAGTTTGCCTTCGCGTGGGCAGCAATTGAATTGAAAACTTGGGGCCAACGCTGGCTTGGCTCGTGGCGAGTCATGACTCAGAAGAACGACTGTTCGTTCGATAACAGTCATTGCATTAATCGATAACTGTGTTTGCAGCACAGCTCGAGACGAGCTCGAAATGTTTCAGTTTTCCATTACTGTCGAAATTTCGCACAAGTCGCGTTGCCAACTTTATGGGAATGGAATTTGTTTTGTTAGGTTTCTAATTGCTTAGCAACATTGTTGCTAAGCTTCTTTTTGTCCTCCCCCTTTCGTTTCTTTGCTGTTGTTGTTGTCACAGGTCGTCGATTGACCCAACGGACCAACAACTCATGCAAATTGTTGCAAGTCAATTGACTTAAATGAGCACACACACACACACACACACACACACACATTTAGGGAAAGAAAATAAGCAAAATAAGAAAATTGCATAGTAGGCTGGGCTGCATAATTTTAGCGGACAGTGTCTAGTTGTTTTTTTTTCTTTTCGTTTGCAACGTTTAATTAAATGTTGCTTTGGTGGTTTGAGAGTCACTGGAGCAGTTGTTGGCTAGAGTTCAAAGTGCCACTAAGTGACTGGGTAACGTCAACGAATGTGGCATGCAACGTGTGTGTACTGCATATGTATGTGTATATATGTATATGAAACATGTGTGCAACAGATCAACAGATGCCAGTGTTGTTGTCGTTAGTGTTGCTCCTGCCCTGCCTTGGTTTATTTTTAAAAGTATGCATTGAAAATGCCACTCTCCAGTCTCCAGTCTGCAGAGTCCACAGTCTACAGGCAACAAGTTGCAGTCCCCCAACCAAAACACACACACACACACATACAAGCATAATCATAATACATAATAAAAAAAAAAAAACATAAAATATCCACAAAAAACTGTGCACAGCAACAGCAACAACAACAACAAAATCGATCAGCCCCAACAACAATGACAATAACTGGGCTGGCACAACAAGCTATAACTATGTGTGTGTGTGTGTGTTTTGGGCCCTTCTTTTAAGACCAAAACGAAGCGAAAACCGACCAAGTCACAGGCAAAGCCATTAAAATAAACTGTGGGCGAGCAGAGAGTGAGCTCCAAAGAGCGCAAGAGAGAGACAGAAAGCGAGCGAGAGAGAGCGATAGAGTGAGGGAGGGGTGCAGACGGATGGGGAGATCGACATAAAGTGCGATTTAATTCCTCGAATGAAGCACAAAACAAAGTAAAGCGCAATGAACAAAGTCGAAGTCCGAGCATAAAAGCAGAAAACTCGATCGAGCCGAGCCGAGCCGAGCTCAGCCGAATGCGCAGTCGAACCGAAGCGAGCCGAACCGTGCCGAGCCGAGCCGAGCGTAGAGGCGTGCCGACAACTGAACGAACCGAATGGGCCCAAACGAAGTCGCAGTAGCAGCTCGCAGCAGTGCTGACAAGTTTTGAGATTAAAAAAAGGCTTATTTTGGTGCAAAGATGAAAGAATTAAAGCTAGATTTTCCCCAAACAGAAATTTGAGATAAAAGCCAAGATTGGTTTTAAAAATGTTCAATAACATTTAATTTTACTTTTTATGATCATTATGATTATTCAATATTAATTGTGCAAATATATGTATATGTTAAACCTAAAAGTGTGATCTTTAAATCTTAAGACTTTAATGGAAATTTATTAAAAAAAAACAAACTCATTAGATTTAATTTTCAAGAATATTTTTCAAGTCCTGACAGTCGTCTGCCAAATTCAGCAAATCAATATATATTTTAAATTTTCACAAAATGTTTAATTATTTAAATAGAAATGCACAAAAAATAATTTGAGATTTGTAGGCAACTTAATACAAAACTTTTCAGGAATATCGACAAGTAATTTTTGCTTCTTGTTATTTATTTATTTATTAATTATTACCAACAATTAAAAAATAAATTGAAAAATTTTAAATGTTTCGCCATTAGCTCCGACTGTGTAAATACTAAATAAATATGCTATATTTTACAATTTTGCAACAATTTACAACTAAAAAGATAAAAAAAATTAAATCTTGTGTAGTTGTTTTTAAAATGCTTAGCTTGTTTTAATGTTTCAATTTTGACGCAGCTTTTTAGGCCCTAAAGAGTTGGCAACACTGGTCTGCAGCATAAGCAACATTTGTTGTTGCTTTTATGCTTTGGATTGCGCTCTCTCTCCGTCTCTCTCGCTCTCTCTCTCTGTGGATTGGGGAGGGGGAAAGCGAACGACGTTCGTTGCGCTCGTTTGCTTGGCGCGCATTCAGATAGCTGCCTGGCCAGATATGAGACCGTGGGAAAGAACAACCAAAGACGTGTTGTACACAAACACACATACATACACATACACATACACACACACACACACACGTGCATGCATACTTATACACATGCGCATGAGAGCGTCTGTTTTATTTCTTCTTCTTTACATTTTGTTTGCTCATTCGCTTCGCATGCGCAGCGTCGCGACGGCTTCATTGTTGTTGTTGTTGCTGTTGTTTTTGTCTGTATGTATGTACGTTTGTGTATATGAATGCATGTATGTGTGTTTGTATGTTTGTATGTCGCCGCAGGCGCAACCTTTTGAGAGAGCAAAAGAGCGCCGGCTGTTGTTCTTGGTTTACCTGTCTGTGCGCGCTCTCTCTTTCGTTCGCTCTCTCTTTCGTTCGCTCTCTCTCTCGCTCTCTCGCCTGGTCACCTCCCTCATGCTGTGTTCCCTGCTGGCTAACTCCATCTGGCTGCCAAAACATGTGCAACACAGCTGCATACGCCGCCTGACAAACACACACACACACACAAATATATGTAGTTATATGTATGTATACATATTTATGTAGACATAGTTTAAGCGTTGTCTGCGCTTTGTGCGCCTTCTTCGCATTGCCTGGCAACCACTTTTTGTAGAAGCCCTGGCCAGTGGTTGTTGTTGTTGTTGTTGTTATTGTTTTTGTTGTTGTTGTAAACGTTTTCGTTTATTGAAGCATTTTATGATGCTGTGTTGTTGTCCATAAATCTGTTTATGCACTTCATTGAACACACACACACACACACACACACACACATGTTTATACTCCCACATCCCCACAACAGTGTGACCCTTTTAACTAAACTAAACTATTTTCCTAAAAAGTAAATGAAACAATCCCTTCTTAATCTCACTTATCCTTTTAAACCCAACTTATCTGCATATAATCGAACGCCATCTTGACTTGACAAACATATTGTTATCTCTGCAATACAATCTTATTTATATCTTGTTTTCTTTTATTTTTTAATTATAATTTTCCTTAAGGCTTGGCTCGAGAAACACTTATTTTAAATATATTTTGTTTGGTTGCTTCTCTAAATCTCCTAAGTTTATATTTGTGAAATAGAATTCAATTTTGAATAGTTGAATTTCCGTAATTCGAACTTCTATAAATCTAAATTCTCTCTAACTAATTAATAAATTTAAAACAAAGAACTCTATAAGTCGAATATCTCCATAACTCTAATCTTTTCTTTGGATAATGGTGATTCGAGTTAGGAAACTTCGACTGTAATTTGATTAGCTTCCTCTTCTCCATATTTAAATACCCTAACAAATCACGGTTTTGGTACGTTTGGAAAGGAACATTTCGCAGCGTTGCCTGATTGTCTTCATAGAACAAACAGTTTTAAATTTTTCGACAAGTTTTCTATGATATTTGATAAAGAGTTTGCTTTGAAATTTAAAGTTAATTAATGAAAGGTGGGAATTGTTTCCAACTTTCTATTTAGTATTCGTTTTATTGGATGAAATATAAGAATATAATTTTAAATTTAAAAGAGTTGCCGGACTGTATGAAGAAAAGTGTTGTGATCACATTGTGATAAGCTTTATTATACCAGTTACTTAAAAAATAAGTATAAGGGGATATGTCCGGCCGTCTGTGTGGGGGTCTAGATCTCAGAGACTACAAAATCTAGAGCTACCAAATTTGACACACAGACTTCTATGAGCCCCACACAGATCAAGTTTGTTTCAAATGTTTGCCACGCCTCTTTCCGCATCCGTAAATCTCGAAAAGCCCCCACTACAGTTTTCAACATACTAGGATTTTTTGTACTAATTAACGTAAACTACTATTATTACCAATCATCGTACTAAATCGTAACAAGATCGGACAAAGAGAAAGGTGGTAATGGCTTATAAAAGTTTTTAAATAATTTAAGGGCCTAAAAGCATGCAATAAAAAATATTTTGAATTTATTTAAATAAGTAACGGGTATCCTATAATAGGGATCTCGACTATAGTCTTTCCCACTTGTTAAAAAAGAGAGAAATTTAAAGTTTATTAAAGTCCATCGTTTAACCTTATCAAGGGTGGGCATTTCGTGACCTAGTACAGTGTTTATAGAGCTCTTTCCGTTATTTTAGGTCAGCGGTGGGCACGCAATGGCTCCGGGAGTCAACGAATTCAGATATCGCTGTTTAGGTGATGTATTGGAATGTCTTTAGATTGAAATTAGTTAACGTATTTTAATGTCTATCTATAATTTATGATATGATTTATGATACGATAATAATCTCTGATTGAACGTCAACTAATTGATTGTTGCATCATTTATTTGCAGGTTTCGAGGGCAAGAACTGTGACCTGAATATCGACGATTGTCCGGGAAATCTTTGCCAAAATGGCGGCACGTGTGTGGACGGCATCAATGATTATCGCTGCAACTGTCCGCCCAATTTCACGGGTCGCTACTGTGACGTGGATGTCGATGAGTGTGCGCTCCGTCCGTCGGTGTGTCAGAATGGGGCGACATGCACGAACACGCACGGCACGTACAGTTGCATCTGCGTCAACGGCTGGGCGGGCAGCGACTGCAGCGAGAACATTGACGACTGCGTCCAGGCGGCATGCTTCAACAATGCCACGTGCATCGATGGTGTGGGCAGCTTCTATTGCCGTTGCACGGCTGGCAAGACGGGACTGCTGTGCCACCTGGACGACGCGTGCACCTCGAATCCCTGCCACGCGGACGCCATTTGCGATACGAGTCCGATAAACGGATCCTACGCCTGTTCGTGCGCCACGGGATACAAGGGCGTCGACTGCTCCGAGGACATTGACGAATGCGACCAGGGCTCGCCCTGTGAGCACAATGGCATCTGTGTGAATACGCCGGGATCGTTCATGTGCAACTGCTCGCAGGGATTCACTGGACCGCGCTGCGAGACGAACATCAACGAATGCGAGTCGCATCCGTGCCAGAACGAGGGCAGCTGTCTGGATGATCCCGGGACATTTCGGTGCGTGTGCATGCCCGGATTCACGGGCACCCAGTGCGAGATCGATATCGATGAGTGCCAGTCGAATCCGTGTCTGAACGACGGCACCTGTCACGACAAGATCAACGGCTTCAAATGCAGCTGTGCCCTGGGCTTCACGGGTGCCCGTTGCCAGATCAACATCGACGACTGCCAATCCCAGCCGTGCCGGAACACGGGCATCTGCCACGACTCGATTGCCGGCTACAGTTGCGAGTGCCCGCCGGGCTATACGGGTGCGAGCTGTGAGATTAACATCAATGACTGCGACTCGAGTCCGTGTCACCGGGGCAAGTGCATCGACGGCGACAATAGCTTCAAGTGCCTGTGTGACCCGGGATTTACGGGCTACCTCTGCCAGAAGCAGATCAATGAATGCGAATCGAATCCCTGCCAGTTTGGCGGCCACTGTGTGGACCGGGTGGGCAGCTACATCTGCCAGTGCCAGCCGGGCACGAGCGGCAAGAACTGCGAGATCAATGTGAACGAGTGCCACAGCAATCCGTGCAACAACGGCGCCAGCTGCATCGACGGCATCAACTCGTACACGTGCAGCTGTGTGCCCGGCTTCACCGGCCAGCACTGCGAGCTGAACGTGAACGAGTGCGCCAGCAATCCGTGCGCCAACAACGGCGTCTGCATGGACATGGTCAATGGGTACAAGTGCGAGTGTCCGCGCGGCTTCTACGATGCCCGTTGCCTCAGCGATGTCGACGAGTGCGCCTCGAGTCCGTGCGTCAACGACGGACGCTGCGAGGACGGCATCAACGAGTTCATCTGCCACTGTCCGCCCGGGTATTCGGGCAAGCGCTGCGAGGTGGACATCGACGAGTGTGCGAGCAATCCGTGCCAGCACGGCGGCAGCTGCTTCGACAAGCTGAACGCCTTCAGCTGCCAGTGCATGCCCGGGTATACGGGCCACAAGTGCGAGACGAACATCGACGATTGCCTGAGTAATCCGTGTGCCAACGGCGGCACCTGCATCGACAAGGTGAATGGCTACAAGTGCGTCTGCAAGGTGCCCTACACCGGCCTCAATTGCGAGAGCCAGCTGGATCCCTGTGCCAGCAATCGGTGTCGCAACGAGGCCAAGTGCACGCCCAGCCCGAACTTCCTGGACTTTTCGTGCACCTGCAAGCTGGGCTACACGGGACGCTACTGTGACGAGGATATCGACGAGTGCGCCTTCAGTTCGCCCTGTCGCAATGGGGCCAGTTGCCTCAATGTGCCGGGATCGTATCGCTGCCTCTGCACCAAGGGCTACGAGGGCAGGGACTGTGCGATCAACACGGACGATTGCGCCTCGTTCCCCTGCCAGAATGGCGGCACCTGTCTGGACGGGATCGGCGACTATTCGTGCCTCTGTGTGGATGGCTTCGATGGCAAACACTGCGAGACGGACATCAATGAGTGCCTGAGCATGCCGTGCCAGAATGGCGCCACCTGTCGCCAGTATGTGAACAGCTATACGTGCACCTGCCAACTGGGATTCAGCGGCATGAATTGCCAGACCAATGACGAGGATTGCACCGAGAGCTCCTGCCTCAATGGTGGCAGCTGTGTGGACGGCATCAACGGCTACAATTGCAGCTGTCTGGCGGGTTACAGCGGCGCCAACTGCCAGTACAAGGTGAACAAATGCGACTCGGCGCCCTGCCTCAACGGTGGCACGTGCCACGAGCAGCGCGACGAGTACACCTGCCACTGCCCCAGCGGATTCACGGGCAAACAGTGCACCGACTACGTGGACTGGTGTGCCCAGTCCCCCTGCGAGAACGGAGCGAGCTGCAGCCAGCTGAAGCATCAGTTCAACTGCAAGTGCGCCGCCGGGTGGACGGGCAAGCTGTGCGACGTGCAGACGATCAGCTGCCAGGATGCGGCACAGCGCAAGGGGTTGAGCGTGAAGCAGCTGTGCAACAACGGCACCTGCAAGAACCACGGCAACAGCCACGTCTGCTACTGCAGCCAGGGCTACGCGGGCAGCTACTGCCAGCAGGACATCGACGAGTGCGCCTCGCAGCCCTGCCAGAACGGCGGCACCTGTCGGGATCTGGTCGGCGCCTACGAGTGCAGCTGTCGCCAGGGCTTCCAGGGTCAGAACTGTGAGCTGAATATCGACGATTGTGCGCCGAATCCCTGCCAGAATGGCGGCACCTGTCACGATCTCGTCCAGGGCTTCAGCTGCAGCTGTCCGCCCGGCACACTGGGCATCATTTGTGAGCTGAATCACGATGACTGCGAGCCCGGGGCATGCCACAACAACGGCAGCTGCATCGATCGTGTCGGCGGCTTTGAGTGCTCCTGTCCGCCCGGCTTTGTCGGCGCTCGTTGCGAGGGCGACATCAACGAGTGCCTGAGCAATCCGTGCTCCAATGCCGGCACCCTCGATTGTGTGCAGCTGGTGAACAACTACCATTGCAATTGCCGGCCCGGCCACATGGGACGCCACTGTGAGCACAAGGTCAACTTCTGTGCCCAGTCGCCGTGCCAGAATGGCGGCGTCTGCAGCACCAAGCAGAGCGGCCACCACTGTGTCTGTGCCGACGGCTACTACGGCAAGAACTGCGAGTTCAGTGGCCAGGACTGCGACTCGAATCCGTGTCGTGCCGGCGCCTGCATCATCGACGACGCCGGCGGCTATCGCTGCGAGTGCACGCGCGGCACCGCCGGCGAGCACTGTGAACTGGACACGCTGGACGAGTGCCAGCCGAATCCCTGTCTGCAGGGTGCCGTCTGTGACAATCTGCTCGGCGATTACGACTGCCTCTGTCCCAGCAAATGGACGGGCAAACGCTGCGAGATCTATGATCCCAGCTATGCCGGCTGGTCAGGCGGCAGTTCGGGTGGCAACTCGGGCGCCTCGAATGGCAACAGCAATGGCAACAACGGCAACAGCAATTCCCCCGGCGGCGCTGCTGGCAAATACGATGCGGATCTGGACCAACAGCGGCTGATGTGCGAGAAACGCGGCTGCCCCGAGAAACAGAGCAACGGGGTGTGCAACTCGGAGTGCAACACGTACGCCTGCAACTTCGATGGCAACGACTGTTCGCTGGGCATCAATCCGTGGGCCAACTGCACGGCGCCCCAGTGCTGGCGCGTCTTCATGGACGGCCAGTGCAACGAGGAGTGCAACAATGCGGCCTGCCTCTACGACGGACGCGACTGCGAGGTGAAGCTGAAGCGCTGTGCGGCCATCTACGATGCGTACTGCCAGAAGCATTACGGCGATGGGTTCTGCGACTACGGCTGCAACAATGCCGAGTGCAGCTGGGACGGACTCGACTGCGAAAAGTCGGAGCAATCGCCCCAGCTGGCCGAGGGCGCCATGTCCGTCGTCATGCTGATGGATATGCGAGAGTTTCGACAGCAGCAGGCGCAATTTTTGCGCGAAATGAGCCACGTGCTGCGAACGACGGTGCGGGTGAAGAAGGATCCGGATGGCAAGGACATGATCTTCAGCTGGAAGGGCGCCTCACCCATGTCCGACATCCAGGACTCGGAGTTTGGCCGAAAGCACAAGATACTGTACACCCAGCGGGATGGCCAGACGGGCATCCAAATCTATCTGGAGATTGACAATCGCAAGTGCACCGAGTGCTTCAATCGCGCCACCGAGGCAGCCGAGTTCCTTGCCGCCTCGGCCGCCAAGCACACGTTCGCGAATCGTTATCCCATTTACAGTGTGCGCGGCGTCCGCAGTCCCGACGAGGTCGATGACTTTGAGTCGCCGGCGAATGTGAAGTACGTGATAACGGGCATCATTCTGGTCATCATTGCCTTGGCCTTCTTCGGCATGGTCCTCAGCACGCAGCGGAAGCGTGCGCACGGCGTCACCTGGTTCCCCGAAGGCTTTCGTGCGCCCGCCGCGGCGGTCATGTCGCGTCGTCGTCGTGATCCCCACGGCCAGGAGATGAGGAACCTCAACAAGCAGGTGGGACTCGCCCAGGCGCAGGCCCATCAGCTGCCCGGCGTGGGAGGCGTTGGCGGCGGCAGTCACTGGTCCGACGATGAATCGGATATGCCACAGCCGAAGCGACAGCGGGGCGATCAACTCACCAGCGGCCTGAGCGGGTTGGGCGGACTGGGCGGATTGGGAGGCGGCAGTGTGGCCGGCTTGACCAGCGTCGGCTATGCCAGCGATCACACGATGGTCAGCGAATACGAGGAGGCGGACCAACGGGTCTGGTCGCAGGCCCATCTCGATGTGGCCGATGTGCGGGCCATAATGACGCCGCCCGCGCATCAGGACGGTGGCAAGCACGATGTCGATGCGCGCGGTCCCTGCGGTCTCACACCCCTGATGATTGCGGCGGTGCGGGGCGGCGGCCTGGACAGCGGCGAGGATGTGGAGAACAATGAGGACAGCACGGCCCAGGTGATATCGGATCTGTTGGCGCAGGGCGCCGAACTCAATGCCACCATGGACAAGACGGGCGAGACCTCGCTGCACCTGGCCGCGCGCTACGCTCGCGCCGATGCGGCCAAGCGGTTGCTCGACGCTGGCGCGGACGCCAATTGTCAGGACAATACGGGACGGACGCCGTTGCATGCGGCCGTGGCCGCCGATGCCATGGGCGTGTTCCAGATACTGTTGAGGAATCGAGCCACGAACCTGAATGCGCGCATGCATGACGGCACCACGCCCCTGATCCTGGCCGCCCGTCTGGCCATCGAGGGCATGGTCGAGGATCTGATTACCGCCGATGCGGACATCAATGCCGCCGACAACTCCGGCAAGACGGCGCTGCACTGGGCAGCGGCCGTGAACAACACGGAGGCGGTGAACATACTGTTGATGCACCATGCGAATCGCGACGCCCAGGATGACAAGGATGAGACGCCGCTGTTCCTCGCCGCCCGCGAGGGCAGCTACGAGGCGTGCAAGGCGCTGCTGGACAACTTCGCCAATCGCGAGATCACCGATCACATGGACCGCCTGCCGCGCGACGTGGCCAGCGAGCGACTGCATCACGACATTGTCCGGCTGCTGGACGAGCACGTGCCCCGCTCGCCGCAGATGGTCAGCATGACGCCGCAGGCGATGATCGGATCACCGCCGCCGGGCCAGCAGCCACAGCTGATCACACAGCCGACGGTGATTGCCGCCGGCGGGGCCGCTGGCAAGCAGAGCAGCCAGGCGGCCAAGCAGAAGGCGGCCAAGAAGGCCAAGCTCATCGAGAGCAACAGTCCCGATAATGGCCTGGATGGCGCCGCATCGGGTGCTCCCGCCAGCATGGGCAGTTTGCGACGCAAGGCGAGCTCAAAAAAGGCCAACAACAACAACAGCCAGAACAGTAACAACAACAACAACAGTAACAGTGCGGCATCAAAAAAGGCCATGAACGGCCTAAATGCCGGACAACTGTTGGCCGCGACGGGGGGGCCAACGGCGTTGAACAACAACTGTGCGGATCTGGACTCACCGTCGCCGCCGATGGCGACGCCGCAGACCGGAAACGGAAACGCCAATGGGAATCTGGTGAATCTGCCGAGTCCCTACGACACGAGCTCCATGTACTCGAACGCCATGGCAGCGCCGCCGAACAACGGGAACGGCAACGGGAACGGGACCAAACAGCCGCCGAGCTATGAGGATTGCATCAAGGTGAGTGGAATGGATTGCTGTCTGTGGTGGGTCAACGATACGTTGGATGCCATTGGCAACAAGGACAGTACATCAGTGTTGCCAACTCTGCGTTGTAAAATAGCTAAACTAGCCTTTGGAAAAAGCTATAAATGGCCAGAGAGTTTTGCTGGTAGCTAAAAATAACGCTGGAGTCGTGAAACGATATTTTTGATATACTGACTTAATAAGTCCGTGTTTACAAATGTTAAAATTAAATGGTATTAGTCAGGCCTGTTCCGTACTTCACTTTCGATCAGATTTCTCGGAATTGAATTTCTTTAACCTGCTCTAATACCATTTTGGCTACATTCAGCGGATTGATGTCATTTCGAGTTGATAAGTTTAAGTCCGATAAAGCGAAAAACGATCATTTTCAAAAACTTTGTTTAAATTCAAAGTGAATAGTTGCATATCACTATAGTAAATGCTAAAAGGTAAAAAGTGAAAACCGGAACAGGCCTGAATAATATAAAATGTCAGTTGCACAGATTACGTGTGAAATTGAGTTTAATGTTTGAGCGGCCATTCTATTTCAAAGATTGGTTTTGACATTGTTCATTTGGCCAAAGACTCTTTTCACCACTGCGAGTGATAATAGCAGCTATAAAAGACGTGGCATAAATGAGCCACGACTTTGAACACTTCTGACCAAAAGCTTGTGGTATCCTTTAAATTGGACCACTTCAGTATTGGTTGATTCCACCTCGAAGTGCTCGAGGATGTGCGTACAGTTTAAATTCCCGCTAGCCGATATTTTACAATTACAATTTGCCAATTTCAAGCTGCTAGATCTAGCGGGGAAATAGTTAAATTGTCAACACTGATACCAATCAATATTGTTTTACTCGTCATGCCGTTATACCAGCGGTGGGCACGCAATGGCTCCGGGAGCCAGCGGCTGCTAACGAATTCAGATTTTTTTGTGCCCACCGCTGCTTTACCTATACTGTTATACTTGATATACTAACTTGCTTACTTTTTGCAATTTGTAGAATGCACAATCGCTGCAATCGCTGCCAGCGAACAGTCTGGACATGATTAAGCTGGACACCTATGGCTATTCGATGGGCTCGCCATTTCAGCAGGAAATGCTGAACGGCCAGGCGATGGGCCTGAGCGGGGGACGCAGCACGAACACGCTGTGCGGCCTCGGAGGGGGGCTGTCCAATGGGGGCCACGAGCAGGGACTCAGTCCGCCCTATTCGAATCAATCGCCACCACATTCAGTGCAGAGTAGTTTGGCGCTATCACCGCACGCCTATCTGGGTAAGTTATACACTCTGTTATACTGTTATACTGTTGTACTAATGTGAATTGTGTTATATGCTCGGGCAGGTTCTCCATCGCCAGCCAAATCGCGACCCAGTTTGCCAACATCGCCGACGCACATACAGGCGATGCGACATGCCACACAGCAGAAGCAGTTTGGCAGCAATCTCAACAGTCTGCTCGGCGGTGGCAACCCTGGCTCCCTTGGCCCACAAAGCTCCCCAGTTAGCTTGGGCATCATTTCGCCCACGGGCAGCGACATGGGCATCATGCTGGCACCTCAGTCCTCCAACAATGCTAAAAGCAGTGCAATAATGCAGACGTTGTCTCCGCAGCTGCAACAACAACAGCAGCAGCAGCAGCAACAACAGCAGCAGCAACAGCAGCAACAACAGCAGCAACAACAGCAGCAACAGCAGCAGCAGCAGCAGCAACAACAACAGCAGCAACAGCAACAAGCACTTGGAGGCCTTGAGTTCGGTTCAGCCGGTTTGGACTTGAATGGATTTTGTGGATCTCCGGGTGAGTTAAACGAATCAATCAGCAATCGAATCGAATGTATCAACCAATTGTTATATTTTTGTTTGTCGTTTACAGACTCATTTCACTCGGGTCAAATGAATCCGCCTTCAATACAAAGTTCAATGTCGGGTTCATCGCCATCGACGAACATGTTGTCGCCATCGTCGCAGCATAATCAGGCCTTCTATCAGTACCTAACACCGCCCAGCCAACATTCGGGCGGACATACGCCACAGCATCTGGTGCAGACGCTGGACAGTTATCCGACGCCATCACCGGAATCACCCGGACATTGGTCATCGTCATCGCCACGAAGCAATTCCGATTGGTCCGAGGGCGTACAATCGCCGGCGGCCAACAATTTGTACATCTCCGGTGGACATCAGGCCAACAAGGGTTCCGAGGCCATTTACATTTGACATACAGAAGCATAAAGGTTCATTTAGGCAATGCTTACTGTAGTGGCAAAGAGAGAGAGATATACACAATGACGAATGACGGATGAGGGATGAGCACTCAAAGAGTGCCCATTTTCCAGCCAGAGGGCTAGCAAAGTTTTTGACTTTTAATCAATCCACGACAAAATCTCCAATCCAATCCAATCCAATCACACCCCTTCCTCCCAATCCTCTCAAACATCTATTTTAATTTTTTTTTTTTTGCCTAGAGCTTAAGCTTTAATTTAAAAAAAAAACAAAAACAAAAAACAAACGTAATAATTGTAGTAATTTAAATGATTAATCTTAATGTTTGTTGTACAGTGCGCGTTTAAATCGTATATCGTATATATACACAAGATATATACATATAATATATATTATAGTTTTATGTAGTTAGTGAACTGTTTCGCCACACACACACACATTTTAACAACAATAACAATCTGTGCGCGCAAAAGTTTTGAACAACTCAAAAATTAAGAGAAGAAACTAAACAAAACGGAACGAAAGAAAAATTAATTTTTATATTGTTTCTTTAAACGTAGGGAAACCCCGTTTCACAGCTTCCAGTAAAACATAAACAAACAAAAACAAAACAATTATAATTAGCGCAAATTATTTTTATTATTATTATATATTGTAATTGTATTTTGTAATTGTCGGCCAACGTTTTTCTCTAGCGCCCTAAATAAGCTTAATTAAATTCAATTAATTAACAATACAATTAGAGCATCAACTACGTTTTACCGTGTACTATTAAGTTTTTAAAAAAGAATTCATTAAACTAATTGCATAATCTATTATTATACGATGTTTAGCTGTTAGTTTCACAACTGAAGTGCTTATATAAACAAAATTGTTAGCTACACTATACATAAATTTATATATACGATTACAACAACATAAACATTCTGCAAAAAAACTATTTCAATTTTTTTTTATTACATTTAACTTTACATTTTTTATGTAATTCTACATATAAATCTATTAAGCTAAGCATAAATTGTAAAAAGATTCTCATAATTGTTTCAATTAAGTTGAACAAAAAACAAAACAAAAAAAAAAAAGAAAGACAACAAATTATAACATTTTCCGAGCAGAAACAAATAATTTTTTTTCTAGTTAGGCATTAGGCAAACTACAATTTAAGTTTATTAACTGAAAGCGATAAATATATATAATTTATATATTTTCAAAAAATATGCAACACATTTTTGTAATCGCAATTTTGTCATCTATGAAATTAAATTTTATTTTATTATTTTTCTTATTTTGTAGTTTTGCTGCGCTCCTTTTTTTAATTTTAATGTGTAAATTGTACAATTTTTTGTTGTCCTAACTTAAATCAGCGAACGAAACATGCAAACGCAAATTTTTTTGACATAATAAATATAAAATAATTATTTTAAAATCAAATCACAAAATGCTTGCTTTAATTTAAATAACATCGACATGATTAATTGCTTTTTTACTCCTGTATCCTTATCTCTAGGATTGATCAAGATTATTTCTTTCTTGCAGTCTCCAGAAGTCTCTTCATCAATTTCGCAATTTACCAATACACAAATTAATTCTTAAGAATTCAAATTGATTTAATACGTATTCGTAATCATAATCGTAATTCTAAATCAAAAATCAATTCAAGCAATCGAAAGCAATTTAAAGAGTTGATATACGTAGTGGGAGAACCCCTCGATAGGATCGCCTCAGATAAATGTAACTTTGTGATCGAAGGCACTTTGAGCACCATAAATTAAACTCTTTGATGGTATGAAACCAACTGGGAATTTAATCGGAACAACCAATGACGGATAAAACACAACAGCAACTCCAATCGGATTGATTCCCATAAAAGGTTTCTCTGCCCGTCAATCGTCCAAAATTTGCCATCTGAAATCCGCTGGAAATCATCGCAAAGTATGTACGGGAACCATGTTAAAGACTCTTTTAATTGCCTTGTTGGCCCTTTCTCTGGCCTCTGCCGGCCTTGCTGCGCCTGATAGCCAGCTGGACGGGTGCATTGTGGGAGATGCAGATGCCACTGAGGGGCAGTTACCCCAACAGGTGTCGTTGCACCATTTGAGCTCTCACATCTGTCTGGGCAGCATCATTGCAACCCCCCAAGTAATCTTGAACGCGGCCCACTGCGTCACCAGCGAAGCAGCTGACGGCACATTGATCAGCACAATGGATCAGCAAGTAATTGGGCAGATGTTTCCATTTCCATTTCATCTGCTGGACTCCAGCCAAGCAGCTGAGCATTCTGGCTGGATCCGTGGACCGTCAGAGCGGCGGAGTTGTCGTCAAGGTGTCCCAGGTAGTATAGCACGAGGGCTATGGCGACTTCCTCAATGACGTGTCCGTCCTGTTCCCGGAGGATTCGCTGAGCTACTATTTTTTTTTCTGTTAGATCTGTTGGAAAAGTCCCCATTTGTGTTTCGGAATGAAAATTTTAATGTCAAATTATTACAAAAATTATATTTCACTATCTTGTTAAAGATTGGGCGCATTCAGCAGATTCTTCATTCGGTACTCGCTCATTTGCTTGTAAGGGATCAGGACCTGCCGAATGCCATGATATCATATCACTGCGGACGGCAGACCGCTCTAGTGACGAAAGCAGCACGAAGGAATGGAAAATTTGCTATGACTGTCCGATCGGGTCGAGTTATGTACCGATCGAAAGGTATCGATTTTACTTACAAATGTGCATACTAAGACTTTTGGAATCTCACTTGGTTCGTGAGATAAACAGGTGTTAGTGGGAGGGAAAAATTTTAAATTATTGGAGCAAATGGGGCCGTTGGAGCCTTTTCGATTTTTATTTTATATTTTTACTATTTTAATCAAAAATACGCGTCGAATGACACCTTGATCATCAAAATCCGATCACTGGTTCAGAAGATAATTAATTTTGAAATTTTTGGTGCCCTTCTCAAAACGAGATGAAAAGTCAGTCTGTTTGTTTGTTTGTTTGTTTGTTTGTCTGTTTGTTAGTATAAAAGCGTTGATTTAGCTTAAAAGTTTAAATGAGGACTTGTTCCCGATCAAAAATCTAGAAACGTTTGTTCTACGACTTTTTCAAAAAAAAGCTAATTTAGCGGGAAATCGCTAAAAGCCGCTAAAATTAAAACCCCTATAGCATCCAAACGATACTACAGACGTGATCTATATATCGTTGGAAAGGTATTTTGAAGAGCTTTTAGGCAGACCTTTAAACTTTTTTTCTAAAGTGCATAGGTAAAAAGCAACAGGTGAAATAAAATATTTTGTCCCACATTTTGGCGGTTTTTGAGAAAACGACGCTAACGATTTTTTTTAACTTTCAATATGTTGCAGTGTGTAAAATTTCTCGTTTTTTAATATATGATAGAAAAAATTTTACCGTTGGATTTGGAAGATATTACTTATTAACTGAATATACCTTTTACCTTTACACTACTGCATGTACATTACATTTTGAAGGGCATTAAGCCTAGCTCTAAACTTTTTTGCTTAAAACACAGGTAAAAAGCTTCAGGTGAAATAAGGCTATGAAACACATAGCCGTCAAATTGCGTTTGGTCAAGATATTACCTGTTAACTGAACCTTTACACTTCTGCATGTACATACATATGCAGTATGTACACTGCTTGCAGCGTCATGCGGAAATACTTACTGCTTGTAGGTTGTGAATTCTTTTTGCGGCAGATAAAACATATTATAATTGCGAATATAGTCGAATATTAGCCGATATTAGCTGTTAACTGAATATATAAATTTTACTTAGAATTGGAATAGGACAGCAGCTTGTACAAAAAATAAACAAAGTTGATAAAGATATACTGTCAAAAAAAAAATTAAATATCAAAATTTCTGATGTCTTATTCAAAAATTTCTGATATCTTATAAAAAAAACCTCTTTACGAGGTAAAAGTCTAGTGAAGAAAACAGTTATATGCCCCAAAATTTCTGATACCCAATTTTGTGACGAATAACATTAAGTTTGACATATAAATTATTTTAAAAAAAATTTTTGCATTCGGCACTGCGCAAAACAGTGAGTTTTATTTGGTATGAAGAATTGAGACATTTTAGCGCAATGTGCCGAGTGCCAACATTTTTTTAAAAATAATTTATATGTCAAACTTAATGTTATTCGTCACAAAATTAGATATCAGAAATTTTGAGGCATATAACTGTTTTCGTCACTAGACTTTTACCTCGTAAAGAGGTTTTTTTTATAAGATCATATTATGATCGCAAAACACTTAGCATCTGTTTTTTCAATGTGCATAGAAATTTGATCTAATATTGACATAGTTTAAATTTTGTAATTCATTTTTTTCTACATGTGTATATGTATTCTGCGTTGTATGTTTTAATTAATTATCCAACACCTTATTTCTTATTTGTTACCATTTTACCGATACGTTTTTTGTGATACGGAAGTAAAAAATTGACATTTTTGGTTTCTGCTAAATGCTAAACAGTTAGTAATCAGGTACAGTCCGACTTCCCTAAATCCCAGAAAATAGTTTGAGTTATGGAGATTTCGAGTTACGGAATTTTCTTTTTTTAATTTTTAAAAAGAAACTACAATTTGCTTTACTCCTAAATGCTTTTCAAATTGCAAATTTTTCTTGTTAGTTTGTTCAAGACCTGTCGAAATTCTCAAAAAATTGTTTTTTTTTTCGATCTTTTCCTGTATCCAGAAGAAGTTCCCGATTCATGACATCAGAGTTAATTTTCCATTTTTTAATATAATGGAAACTGTTTTCGATGAGAAACCATTTTTAAGCCACTTCAATTTTTGTTTGGCACAGTTTCGAATTTCTTAACAAATAAGTTTAGATATTTTTTAAAGCGATTAGCATTTCAATACACGTGATGACGCTATGGTAAATAATCTTGCACTGATGCGCCCACAGAGAAGTACATTACGAACACAAGCCTTAATAATTGTTAATGCAATATTTTATCATATTGCATTCCCAACGAGCCGATAATAAAAGCCTAAAATAGAAACGAAAAGAAATTCCAACTTTGTTGGGGATTCTCCGAAAAAATTCGACTCACAGAAGTACAGACCAATATTTTTGTTCGAGTTAAGGAAAAGTTCGACTTATGGAAGTTCGAGTTACGGTTACTGGATTTTATTCGAGTTAGAGAAAATTCGAGTTAGGGAAATTCGAGTTGTAGAAGTTCGACTGTACTTTGATTGGGGATCAAAAGGAGCCTGCTGAATGCATTCATTTTAACTGAAATCGTGTTTACTAACATATGTTTTAAATAATAACAATTTCCTCCCCCAAACCCCCTAGACAAAGTCTGTTGCCTAAACATTTCAATTAATTTTAATAATGATTAGTTGGTTTTAACTGCTTGCTTAACAGTTGTCGTCGTCCCTTTTAATTGATTAATACAAAATGTTCTACATGCTGTTACAGTTGATTCTTTGATTTAACACTCTCCTTAACGTTAAGCGTAATTTGTTGCTGATCTTTATATTAATTCTTCTACCCTCACCTCTGGTCTGGTCAACAATCCGGAATGCTTACACTTTAAAAAAAAAAAAAAAAAAAACTAATCATAAGCTAAAAGCGAATTTAACTAATTATCCTTTTTGGTTTCCTCTCCTGTCGTCGTCTCAGTTGCTGTTGTTGTTGTAGCTGTAGCTGATGTTGTTGTTGTCGTCTCATCACCAGCTGCTGCTGTCTCTGTCTCCTTGAGCTGCTTCTTGCCCCCGGGAACAAAGGGACAGACGCCGCCCTTGCACTCAAATGGGAACTCCGGCTCCGTTTTGATCACATTTCCCTGCGCGTCCTTTTTCTCCCAGGGATTCCAATAGCGCAGCAAAATGGGCTGCACGAACTTGTGCCAAATGTAGAGCAGCAACGGGATTATGAAGCACGGCACGCACACCATCTTGCAACGTCTTTCTCTGCTTCCAAAGTCAAAGTCAAAGTTATTGCAAGTGCTTGTAGTGATTAAGCTTCTATTCAATGTGATTTCATTGCAAACTCACCTTTCTTTTATCTTATTTTTCTATCGTTTAGCCGAACAGTGTGACCAGACTCGATAAAGTGTTAAATCACAAGCTAGCGATATCAGCTGATGTTTATTTCAATTTTCTTGAATTTATTTGTATTTGGAAAGTCGACAAATCGAAATATATTTCCACTGATAATGCTATAATTTATGTATATAAAAAGCAATGCCATCTGTATATATTTAAAATTTAATTTTTGTCAAAATAATAGGGATGTTCCTTAAGCAGGGTATCCACAGTAGAATTTTTTTGTCGAACGTGTTCGTCAAACACAATTCAGTTAAGCAGGCCATCCACAGTCGAATTTGTTTGACGAACGTGTTCGATTTGACGAAATATTCGTCGTTGGTGGTAGTGTTCGTGTCCAAATTTTGTGTTGCTTGTTTTGTTCGAGAAAAATAGAACTGATTCTATTTTTCGTGTGTTCGATTGAACAATTCGATAATGGATGGCAATGTTGGCACAAACATCATTTGTCAAAAGTTTTCGTAGCGTAAACAAAGGCTTAAAATGTAAAATAAAATTTTGCTGGAGTTTTTTTATTGCCTGCAAAATTAACCAGCACTGTGACATGCAAAAAGCGAGGCATATAAGAACAAAAATATGCGAAACAAGTCTTTTTTTCCTCTAAATAGATATGTTTAGCCATCAAAGCAATGACTGCATCGTTATCCGATGACATGTTTATTCTCTGAAAATTATCTACAAATGATGTTTGCAAGCAATATTTGAAATCGTTAGTGTAATTCTTGTTCGACGAACAGTTCGTCCAACAAATTAGACTGTGCTGTACACTAAATTTGATTTCGAACATAAATATCTACATGCGAACTTTTATCGAACACAACACGTTCGACAAAAAAATTCTACTGTGGATACCATGCTTTAGACAGATTAACACTAGATATTGATTATATTTTAGACAATAATGGGATTCCTTATTATTATTTTTAAGCAAATCTAATTCAGTTGGCGGAACGACCCTTTTTGCACATTGATTAGTGTTAGACTTCGTGAACAGCTGACAGCCTGGGCGAACAACTGATTGACAACTAAAATGTATACAAAAAAAGGGCGTAATTGCACAAAATGCCACAAAAGGAAAAGACCACAATTCCCTGATTTGCTCTTTGCACACTGAATATGTTGTATGGAGCAGCTGTGAACAGCTGACTGCGAAATCTAAACCAAATCTAATACGCTTTCAGGAATCCCATTAAGATTAACAAAGAGATTAATTTTTTTTCGCAATTTAAAAGAGAAAACACAAAACTTCAAAAGAATGTATAAAAAGCGATATAAAAAACTTATTTATTCCCATTGATACCATTTATTTATGTATATTAGGGTGTCCCTTATTTTTTTTTTCAAATTTGAACCTTCAGACTTTTTGTGGTGCCAACTTTTTATTAAAAACCAAATATGCCAGGCGAGCCTTAATATTTAAATGTATTTAATAATATTTAAGGGCCTTATATCGAGTCTTCATTTATTTTGGGAATACCGCTAGTATATGTTGCTGTCACATATTCGCATTGTTATCGATAGTCCTATTATGCAGTATTTTAATAATAAGCGTTCTACAATAAATCCATCAATGCTTTGCTTAATGGTTGTTGAGTTTAATAAAAATATCTATATTTAATGTTTATATATTAAAATCAATAAAATTTTTCTTGACACTTTTGAAAAAAAAAATATCGATGGTACCGATGATATAAATATCTGAGCGCGAGTTTAAATCAACAGTTTTTCTACACCAAATTAGTCATGTTACCACTTATGTTCACTATTTTATTATAAATTTGGCATTTGGATGTAGTGTCGTTTATTACATCCGAATACATTTTTGATTCGTAGTTTCGTGACGAAAAAAAAATGGTAACAAAAGATAAAAATAAAACGGTGTACGATAATATCGTACAATTAAATCGATATTGATATTATTGTTTTAAAAAAATATCACTTAAAAATATATCATCACCAAAAATAAATATCGAGATATTGATGTTATATCAACAACCCTACTTATGAGCAACCCAACACTAAATATTGTTTAAATGGTTTTTATTTAGTTTTTTACTGTTTTTGTTACATCTAAAGTCAGCCGATGAGGGGACAGCGATAGGGCACGCCCTCTTTGCAGCAGTATTCGCGTCCAGCCTGCAGATTGGTGTTGACCCATTGGTTGTGGCAGTTCTTGATGAAGAGATACGCGCGCTCCTTGTGGCAATTGTGACCCAATGTGGCGCAAACGATGCTCGCCGAGTTCGGCAGATGCTGTACAATCTGCGAGACAGAGAGAGAGAGAGTGAAGAGAGGGAGAAGGAAAGTTGACTAATGTTGAGCTTCATTTCCAGCTGACACTGATAATAACACTCACCGCCTCGAGGCACTTGGTCTGGCACTGTTTGCGTCCGATGGCGTTGCAGGCGAACATGCGATCCATTTCATTGTGGATCAGCGGCGTCTCGGGCAGCCCGTTCTTAATCTGCGAGGAGAGGAAGACGCCGCAGGTGCAGGGCACAGGTTGATTCTGATTCGTTGCCGCTGGCGTCGGTGGCGTCGGCAATGTATTATCCAAGCTGGACTCGGTTGTGCTCGTCGTGCTGCTGCTGGACTCCGAGATGAGTGAACTGGGAGTTGTGCTGCTGCTGCTGCTGCTGCCCGTCTCAGTATACGTCTCCCTCTCCGTCACTCCCTCCGTTGTGGCTGTTGTTCTCGGCGTGCTGTTGATGATAAACTCCACGGGCACTGGCCAATCCGCCTCGGTGGTCGCCGTTGTCGGACTGCTCGTGGTGCGCAGCTTAAATCGCTTGTCCTTGACGTAGCTCGTCTTGCCGTACAGCGGCTTCTTGTAGGCAATCTTGCTGGCATCCACCAGCTGCTCCCAGGCAACAGCGGCCAGCAGCAGCAGCAGCATCTTTGCCATCATCGTCATCATCATCGTGCTTCTGTTGCCGAATGCTAAAGTCACAGAATCCACATCAGTTTGCTGCACTGCATCCGCAATTCCGAATTCCCAAGTAACTACACTCACCCATCTTTCGTGTTATTCTGTTGTGAACTCTCGGTCGAATTCTGATTGCCATTTGGTCGACTCGACTGCGTTTTATGCAACGCTTTCGACTATCTCAGCAGTTTTTTGCTGCGGCCAATGCTCTGACCCTCAATCTGAGCTGAGCTGAGCTGCAGTTCCATGAAGTTCAAGTTTAGACGGCGTCATCACTTACGGCGTTCTCACATTTGGGTCAGGGAATTCGAGACACAGCTGCCAGTTTCGGCTTGCGTTGCAGATTCTTCCTAGAATCGTCTCATTCATGCCAGAAGTCGCCACTTCCCCCTTTTATCTCTTCTCTCTTTGTGCCCCTTGAATTGTTTAACAATCTGATTTTTGAATAATGCACAATTTTATTTGAAGAAAGAAATGCTTAAATGATTTTAGATGGCAAATTTTGGATGATCGACGGTCAGAGAAACCTTTTATGGCAGCGGTGGGCACGAAATCTGAATTCGATGGCAGCCTACCACTGTTTTATGGGAAACAATCCGATTGGATTTGCTTTGGTATCTAATCAGTCATAAGTTGTTTCCAGTTGGTTTCTCACGATCAAAGAGTTTCATTTATGATGCTCCAAGAACCATACATTGGCAATTGCCCTCGATCATAAAGTTACATTTATCTGAGGCGATCCTATCGAGGAATTCTCCCCCTATCAAGTTTTTAAATTGCTTTCGATTGTTTAAATTGATTTGTGATAAAGCGATGAGTGCGCATTGCGTTATTATACTTAAATAAAAAGTATAACTTGTGTCCATTCTTATTGCCACAAAAAAGACTCCGTTTCTATGAACCAAAGTCGGAAATTTTTGAATATCATCTTTGCAAATAATTTATATATCAAAGCTCTTTAATGATTTTTCTATATTTTTGCAATGCTATAAGTAAAAAATGGTCATCCATATTTTAACAAGACCTTATACTAAATTAAATATTTGTATTAAAAACTAAATTTCAAATTCTCTCTTGGCGCCCAAGTTAATCGAAGCGCGCTGCCAACACTTGAAATTAGTTTGCTATCGATAGTTGTATAGAAAACATCGAGAAAATAAACATAAGTAAATTTGCAGTCTGGCAACGCTACGAAGTGCATTTACTCGAGCTGAAATTTTAGTTCAATTTGCTGAATAAGATATTTTTGTATATGTTTTCAGTCGTGAATTAAATCAGTCATTTGTCTTTAGTTATTCTTTTGTTCAAAGCGGTAAATTTAGTTAATTGACATGTTTTCAAAATGATAAAGGTAGAATAAATTTAGCTTCATCTTGTTATTTTAAGCAAATGACAAATGGATTACATGGATTTGTTATATTCAAATGTAAATAAATATATACATAAATATACATATGGGCAATTTCACAGAAATGTCAACCGAGGCCAAAAACGTTAAATTGATCAAAAATTCAAATTTTTTTCCAGATATGTATTTAAGAAGAATAAATTCATCATGATGAGCATATTAATATTAATGAATTTCGTTTTGTAAGTGCATTTTGGTAAAAATGTTACAATACTAATAAAAAAAACTATTAAATTGAATCTGATCAATATAGTTTATGATTGGCAAATGAGTTTATTCGTTCATGAACTAGTGCTGAACAACACGTCACACTGTTGGCAAATTGCGCAGTCTGGCAACGCTGTTGGGCGTGTTTACGTGTTGGAAATACCGGTAAGGTAGGCATTTCCATATGTTGTTGTTGTTATACTTGTATTCAGATTCTGATTGCCCCAATCTATTGGCGATAACACGCTCATAAAACGCACTTGATAAAGCTTGAAGCGGTAACAGTTACAGTTTGGTTTCAGTTTCAGTTCTAGTGAGAGCAAAAGCCGCCAAGATGCCGGAATACGTGCCTTTGAAGGGCTACGAACAGCTGATGGCTGCACTCAAAATGCACGAGAAGAAGGATTGCCTGATTTACATGTATTTCTTTGGCGAAAAGGACAGCAAGGGTCAAAGCTGGTGTCCCGACTGCGTGGCAGGTGAGTGACATCTCTTCAAAATATACAAACTCGAAATGAAACTTAACTATTTGCGTTTGTATTGTAGTTGAACAGACTGTGGACACGGCGTTTCGTGAGAATGCTCATCCGGATTCGCTCATCTATACGGTGGATGTGGGCAATCGCGATGCCTGGAAGGACACGACCAGCAACAACAAATTCCGCCAGGATCCGCTCAGACTGACTCAAATACCAACGCTGCTGCGCTGGAATGGCAGCGAGCGCTTGGAGGGCGATCAGCTGCTCAAGCCGTCGCTGCTCGAGCTTTTCTTTGCCGAGGCGAAGCTGCAAAGCTCCATCGATGTTACGGTGCCATGCAAGTAACTGTAACAAGAGATATGAGTGACTGTCTATTTGTGTGTATGTGTGTGTGTGTTTGTATTTATATGAAGAGTAAAATAAACAAGCGTTTGAGTTTAACTCAAAGCGCAACTCGACTCAATTTTGCAACAGACTCCACTCAATTTCGGGGGGCTCGTTTAACAGCGCCAACAGCAGAGCAGCAGCAGCAGCAATGTTAGCAGCTGCCGCAACCTGGCCGTTTCAGCGACGGCGGCGTTTTATTAGCACGCACGTCGTCGGGCAGGACGAATCGTATGGCGCGTCGTCAACAGCAGCAGCAGCAGCAACAGCAACAACAACGATAAACAGAATTGAAGCGCTGCGCCCGTTGCTCGGCTTTGGCTTTTGGTTTCGGTTTCATTTACAATTTCAGTTTCGGTTCCATTTCGTTTCGTTTTCGTACGCGCGAAACGTCGTCGACATTGTTGCGTGTGTGTGTGTCTGTGTGTGCTCGCTGCGTGCGTGCGTACTTGTGTGCGTGTGTGTGCGTTCGCTCAACAAACAAATAATGTGCATAAAAACAAGCAACAGCCATTAAATATTAGCCAAATCAAATGTAGGTAAAACACACACACACACACAAACACAGTTTGTAATGATTGGTGGGGTGGGTAGTAGGAGTTGTTGTAAGTTGACTTGCGGTTAGTTTGGTTAGATTCACACGGCAGCAGCTTAAATCCTTCAATAGTCGCCATCGACCCGAGGAATGGATTTCCCTTGCACTAACAAAAGTATTTTTTTTTTTTTTTTTTTTGGCAGCTGCTTTGATTGTGCGTGCGTTGTTATTGAAATAAACTGTTAGTGCTACTCACCTGCGACAGATAGATAGATAGATACATATGTAGTTAGATAGATGGATGAGAGGAGGGCAGTGCAATCTGTTAGCCAGATTTACCGGCAATAACTGTTGCGCCTTGCTTGTTCCGTCTCCTCTCCATCAGCTTTCCTAAGGCTTATTAGATTTTAGTTCATTCTCTTTAAATGGAATTTAGCTAAATTTGTTGTTGTTTAGTTTGTTAATAAATAATGTTCTTCCATTTCACTGCGTGGTGCTAATAAATATTTGCACGCTGTCAAAAACTAATATAGAAAACCAACAAAAAAAAAACATAAATAAATAAAGAAAAATTAAATTAAAATAAAATAATTCAGCAAATAAGCTAACGATCGGCTGACTTGAATTTTTTACTACATTCATATCTCTACTATATACTGTAGTTGCCCTTGAATAATGATATAATTTTTGTGTATATGGATCTTGTGGCAATAAGTAACAACTTTGCAAGTAATAAAATGTTATGGAAACTTATAATTACAAATATATCGTATATATAAAAACAAATCAATATATGTACATAAGAGAAAAAAATTATGAATAAATAAAACTATTAGTAAAGACAAATGCAAATTTATACAAACTATACAATAATTACAAAGCAATGGAAATATATAAAATAACTACAATAAAATTAAAGTACGCAAAAACTAAAAAGTTAATATTACAAATAAAAAAAAAAATTATAAAACAATGGAATAACAAAGTAAAAATTGATGATTAATAAAAACAAAAGGAAATAAATACAAATTTAATAAATAATTAAAATAAATAGTAAAAGAAATAATTTTTTTTGATTGTGTCTAATCCGCATTGCAAGTTTACAGTTATTAGTGGCATTTTAAAATTACCTTAAAGTGAAATGCAAGCTTTTATATTTGTATTTCTGTGCAACACCAAATAATTGAATTTTTGCGCAATTTATTCAAAAATTGAATTCAGAATCGGCATAAATGCACCTCGGGAAGTTAGTGAAGTTTTATATAATTTTTAATTTCAATTTTTTTACATATTGAAATATAAAAATACATTCTTAAGTACAGACTACTACAAAAGAAAAAACTTTAATGAAGTACTCGATTTAAATTTTAAGCCAAGCACAAAAATAATACCAAAATTACATATTGCTAGTATATATTTTCATATTAATGTAAAATTTGGAGTGTTAAAATTCGTAGTATATTTAAAAAAGAATGCAATACCACATTTAGTTCATCTTTCCATTTCCTCTAAGTTCTTTTTAATGATTTTGTATAAAATTAAAATGAGCACACATGTACATATGTATAGTAAAAACATTCAGTAATTGAAAATATAATAAAAAATAACGATCAAAAATTTAATTGAGATATCTTGAATTTTTTGTTCCGAGATAATATTATTACATATATTTCATTTACCACATTAGTAGTTACAAATTTTCAAAAAATGATTTTCAAAATATATGACCATAATTTTTAAAACTTTAATGTGAAGACATTTCAATTGTTTATGAATAGCAATTATAAAAGAGAAGTTCATGAAATGTCTTTTAGGTTAGAGACTCAAGATCATACGATCATCTGATCATCAATCGAATCACCTTGTGGCTTGATTTTGGTCCATAATTTGCACCATTTTTACGCAGGAACACACACACACATTCAGACAAATATGATTATACTGCGTTTGACTTGCTGTCAACATTGCTTTCGCATTCCAATTTTTAGCCCCTGACATCTTTTTGGCTCATTTGAAAATTATAATATCGAAAATATAAAAACAGAAATCTCTTTCGTTTGACATTTCTTTAGTGGTTGTTGTTGTTGCTTTTTATTTATTTATTAATTTTCTCTTTCGCCGTCGTTTGTCAATTAAAAACTAAAAATTCTTAATGAGCCACGTAACAGGCCAGACAAGCATTGCTTTTGATCTGAGCGCAATGAGGGATAGTGTGAGGGATGAGGGGTATGGGGAATGGGATATGGGAACGTCAGAACCTGTGAGGTCTCTTCAATACAGCGTCCAAAAGTAGCAGCGAAATGTCATTAAAGAGCTAATAAAAATTTGAAAAACGAAGAATAAATTAAATTAAAGATTTCAAGAATAGAAACAAAATAAAAAAACGACGCACAGATGGAGGCTTACTTATAAACATCCCCATTAACCTATACTTCCCCAACCCCCACCAAGCAATAGATGCATACTTAGATACATAGATACAGATACAGATACATATACAATAAGTAGTAGATTCATTGGATATTGGATTTGCGAGAGATCATTTGAAATGTTTCGTGCGATTTAAATCACTCAACGTGCCGTTGATTAGCAAAGCTTTCTAGATACACACACGTACACACACACACACACACACACACACACACACACACACACACACACACACACACACACACACACACACACACACACACACACACACACACACACACACACATAGTTGCAGTGAGATTTATAGTGTCATCCAAAATCATAATTTATTAATAATTTCTATACACACTCAGCAGGTGTGGGTGTCGCAGTGTTTGTCTGTATGCATTTGTATCTGTATCTATGGCACGAGTATCTGCAAGCTTTGTATATATTTTTTCTTTTTTTTATTTAATTGACGCATTTAGTTCAACAACAACAGCAAACATTGAATATTTAATGCATATATCATCAATATGTGGCCACTGTGCGTGTTTGCGATTTTGATTATATGTGTGCGGGTGTGTGTGTGTAACATAAATGAGAATGCAAATAAAAAAAAGTTCATATCTAATGGATGAGCTTTATCCAAAATTAGCGATCACATTGACAGTCTGTTGGCGATCAGCAGACGTTGGAGTTGAAGATAAAGTAAGAGATGGGTAAAGAGAAACAGAGAGAGAGGGGGAGAAAGAAATAGAGAGAGAATGAGAGAGAGAGAGAGAGAGATATATATAGAGAGACAGAGAGATAGCGAGAGCGAAAGAGAGAACCGGGAAAGAAATCCAAGTTTTACTTGCCGACTTTAACTTATTTTTGAAAAGGCAAAGTTATGAGGAGAGGGAAAAAAGTTAACTACTATATACTTATGTTCTTCATATGTTTTGGAAGGAAACAGTGCAAATAAGTAGAATAATAGTTAATATAAATATCGGACAGAATGCATTTATGGAAAAAGAAATATAGAAGAATGGATGACCTATTCCTAGAGATAGTAATAAATGTAGAAAAAGAATGCTGGGAAGAACAAAAGTGGGACATATGCTTATGAAGTAATTGAATTTCTGTACTGGCTAAGATCGGATTCAAGAAAACTGTTGAGGAAACATTTATACAATATTTTTTGGAATTTGCATATATTTTGCTATTATTTTTTTTTATCTAAGTTCCAAAAAAATCGTAAGTCACGATTTCATGCAAAATAAATATAAATAGATGAGTTATACGAATACTTAAGATGAATTATCTTCTAACAGTGTAAGTAACTTTTACTATTGTTTTATTGTTAATTTTTTTTATAATTATTTTTTATTATTTACATATGGCATCCCGGAAGAGATCGCAAAACAAAAGGTTTCTTAAAAATAAGAAAACAAAAAATGATATCCGTTGTGCTTAGCTATATTTTTTGAACTCGGCCTTAGCTCGGTTTTTTACTGGAAATACTCACTTACTAAATTCGTTAAATCTTAACTCAGTATCTTTAATGCATTTGCTGGCTTACAATTCCCAAATGGTTCTTGATTGCCTGTTATAAGGAGTAGTTTAAAGTTTAAAGTTTAAGTACTTCAGTTTAACTTGTACTTAGATCATTTTACTTTTAAGTAGGAAAATACTTAGATAGTTTAATTTTCGAACTTAAAAAATGGACTTTAGTATTTAAAAGTTTTGATCTTTTAGCTCAATCTTGCGGCGATAGTTCGATAACCTCACTATCGATAATAGACACTTTTACAGTCACTTAGTTCCCTGCCTCCCTTATCGGTCCTTTTGTAGTATTCCACGCTGCTCTTATCACAACTGCAAAAACTTTTTTATTTTTTTTTTGCTGGGCGGTTTGCTCGCTGATAAGCGTCCGACCAAACAAACCAAATGCCGAAAGGCAGCAATAACAACAACAACTACAACTGTGAGAATAACAAAAACAACAATTACAAGCCAAATAAACAAATGAAGCCGACGCAGCTGCCAAAGTCGACTTTGACGGCGACTGCGACGGCGACTTTGACTTTGGCGCCGGCGTTTGCAGTGCACTATAGGTCAAATGGACCCTTTTTCTGATATTAACTAATTTTGTAAATGTATTCAAATTAAGAAACTATTCTTTCTATTAGGAATACATCGAACTTAAATTTTGCATACGAGAAATGTTAACATTGCATTCTGATGTTAAATTAACAGCTGTTAAATCTGCAGCTCATAAATTGTGCTTGAAGCTTAACGGAAAAATAAGGGAAAAACTGGTGGGGTGGATGCTGTTGTACATACGTTATTTTAAATGGTATATCGATGTTGTTAACATTGCGTCACACAGACAACTATAAAATATAACTTTTTTAGTCACAAACTATCTACTCCTAATATACTCTCAGAATATAAAAATCATGAAACATGAAATATACTTAGAAAGTCTAAAAACATCATTATTTAAATATTTATTAAAAAATTCAAAATTTGAAGAAAAAAAATGTTGTTTTATATTTTTTTTGGGGACATTGATGGGCAGTGCCACGCCCATTTTTCAAAACTATTTCCAAATGATATGTGATATCCAAAAAACTCTGCACGGAAAACTTGATAAGCCTTTGAGTTATTTATTTATATTAGAAAAAAGTTTAATTTGGCCTATAGTGCAGTGTCGCTAATGACGACACATGCGGTTGGCGTCCAGTTCGCCAAACGTTGGCAAGATAACGGGGAAAGATTGTGAAGGGTGCAGGCGGGGCGGGGGTGTATTTGAAAATCGTTAACAACGTCAGCAGCGACGTCGACGTCGAAGTCGACGTCCAGCTCGTTTATGACAGTTACAGTTAGCAGTTGAGTTGCGACGGCGACGCAGTTTTGTCTCCACATTCTGTTGAATGGGGTACGACGGTACGACGGGTGTACGCTACGGTAGGTGGCGCTGCGGTGCGAGGTGGTGGGAGGCTTGTTTTGGTTCCGTTTCTGTCGACGTCAGCGTTCATGTTGCTGTCGCTGTTGTTGTTGTTGTTGTTGTTGTTCATGTTATTGCTGTGACAACGCTGACAACAAAGTCGCAGTCGCTTCACTTTAATTGTAATTATAATAACAAACAACAACAACAACAATAACCATAACAACAACAACAAATAGCGAGCATCGATCAATTTTGTTGACGATCGTTGACAGTCGCTAAAAAAATCAACAACACTGCACAGCAACAATCAACCATCATCAACAACAACAACAACAACAACAGAAAACCATACACACACACACAAACGGACACACATGTGTACAGAACACACAAACATACAAATGCACTCAATATCAGAGCGTGATCAACATCATCACGAAACAGCAACAACAACAGCAACAACAACATCTGCGGCAGCAGCAAATTGATCGCAATCGAGCGGCATCTGTGGCACAACAACAACAACAACCACAGCAACAACAATAAAAACAGACACAACATCAAGTGGGTTGCTTAGTTTTAATAGGAACTTTGACAGGTGGAAAGATTTACATATGTGCATATGTATCTTAAAGATACATATCTCTTATATTGTAGATGTCTAGCAATTTTGTGATCTAAACATTTTTAATGAGTTTCTCATAAATGGGTATGAAATTTAAGTAAAATTCAAGCGAAAACGATTTCTGGGGCACTCCTGATAATAAATAATTAAATATTTTTTTATGTGTTATTATGTATAAGTTGAAAAGCTTTTTGAGCTGATTTTTATATTTCTTTTGAAGATTTCAAGTGTTTCTTAAAGTTAGTCGATAATAAATAAAAATTTCCAACGGATATTGATATAGCAAATACATAGTTTCAGCTTTAAATTTATTTACAAATTTATTCATTCAAATTAATTTTCAAAAGGCACATAAAATCTTCTATGAATATTGGATGAATCGGTTAAATATTTTCAGCAAGAAAACTCAAAAATATTAGACTCAACAATACTCAACTCAAATATTAGATGGGTTAAATTCGAAAACTTGACACTTTTCTTTTCTAGATTAGAATAGCAATACAATCAACATATTTTTTAAAAATTAAACCTAGAAAAATTCAAAGTTTTATTAATCTTTTGCATTTAGATACTTTGTATTCAAACTAAATGAAAATTTATGTTCCCATCAGAAAAAATTAAATTTTCTGTAGATTTTTGACTTTTCAAAATTAAAGCCACATTCTGTATCTTTTTCATAAAAATTTACTATTGAAAGAATATTAGAATTTATTTCATCCACAAGTTAGAATTTTCAAAATCAAATATTTATAAAAACTAAAGAAATTTTCTTGAACACATTGCAGAGTATTTAAAAGTCATGGTTTCCCAAACCGAACCGTTGATCGTTTCACTGCGATTGACGACTTCTGTTCAGTTCAGCTCGGTTCGGTTCGGTTCGGTTCGTCTCGTTTCGGTTATGTTTTCCATTTTCATTTGAATTTTATTATTTTGCGTGTGTGATTAAAATCGTGTCGATCTGTGTGTGTGTGTGTGTGTGTGTTTGTGTACACACATGTTTTATACATACATTGATAAACACACACACACACACATAGATATGTACATTTACACTCCCACATGTTGTTGTGTGTTGCTGTTGCTACCGATTCTGGTTCTGATTCTGGCCGTCTGTCTCTCGATGGGTTTTCTATTTCCAATTTAGTTTTCATTTCGATCGGATCGGATCGGGCCGAACCAGACGATTCCACACCAGAGGCTAGGCCAATTCAGTCCATTTGACGCGTTCAGCTTGAGCGATTCTCGGGCGAGATCACACAAAAAAAACTCACTTCTCACTTTCTCATTACTTTCTCCTCCTACTCCTCCTTCTCTTTCTCCTCCACCACCCAACCGCCCCATACTGATTAGAGGATTACAACAAAAAAAAGAAAAAGAAACGCGCGCGAAATTCGTCAATGATCGTTGATTGATGTCGATTGCGATTAGCGATTACCCCACTTATCGACACTCTGTGTGTGTGAGTGTGTGTGTGAGTGGCAGTCAGTGGCTGATAAGCGAGCATAAATTACGTTAAGCAAACGCTGATTGAAAAAAATGCCGTGCAACGCGCCTTTTATATAATACATATATAATAATTTTGCTGTTGTCATTTTTACTTGTTTTTTGTTACTGTGCGTTGTGTAAAAAAATAAAAGAAGAGAAACGTACAAAAGTTATCAGAAATCAATGCGATAAGCGGTTAAAGCGGGAATCGCAGCAGCAGCAGCAGCAACAGCAGAAATTACGGTAGCAGCGCCGCAGCTGATAAACAACGTTTGAGGTGAGTTAAAGCTTTGAGTTGAACTCAACACTGAGTCGTGAGTTGAGTTCAGTTTGGGGTTGAGTTGAGTCGTCCCATTCCTGGCGCCTGCGCCAATCCGATTGTCGATGACGTCGCCGCTTAGGCAGGCAAAAGCGCAAACACGAGAGAACCAAACGAGAGAGAGAGAGAGCGCGCGGGTGTAGCGCAATTGGAATTTTGTTCTTTCTTTTGCAAGAGAACGAATCGAGCGCAACAACAACAAGAACAACAACAACAACAACAACTACTACAACTACAGTTACAGCACGCAGCTGGCAAAACAAACAACAACAAAATGTATGAAATGTCTGAAATCAGCAGTGTCGACAGTCAACGCTTCAAAGCATCCACGCTGAAAATCAGTGCAGGCAGCCGCAGCGTCGTCCTAGGCCATGTGCGGCTAACGTTGTTTTGTTGCCTTGGCTGCAAAAAGTGTGTTGTAGTGTGTGTTTTTCGTTTAACACAAATTCGAAAATAATCAAAACGAGCCAAAAACCAGCAAAAACAACAACAACAACTAGTCTATATACAAAAATTCTTAAATAATTTTTTGGTGTTTTTTTTTTGTTCTTTGTGTGTGCGTGAAAAATATATGTGAAAAACTCTGCTCTAAATTATGGCCGAACCAAATATTAAATGTTAAAAGTAATAATCAAAATAAAAATACAAAAAAAAGTAAATATATTTAGCGCGTGTGAGCCGAAAGTTGCAAATAATATATGCAAATATATACATAAATAATAAATATATATATACATATATTTAAATAAAAGCGGTGTGCAAAAATTGAGCAACATTTGTTGTTATAATTTGCTTTAATAATGCCAAAGATGCACTGCAGCAGCAAAAACAACATCAGCAACAACAACAGCAGCAACAACAACAACAAAGACAGGAGCTAAGAGCGGCTGTAAAGAGCAAAAGGTAAGTGACCTCCTGCAACACCAATACTAATACTAATACCAACACCAACACCAATACCAACACCAATACTAGTACTCACAGCAACATCAACATCAACAGCAAATACCAAAAACAAAAGCTGCCAACAAGCAAAGCAATTAATGTTTTCGTTGCGCTGTTGTTGTTTTTGTTTTTTTTTTTTTTTGACTGTTTTCTTCCTTTTATCCTTTTTTTCAATCTACGAGTCGAGCGGCAAGCAAAATTCCATTGCATACGCACAGGGGCCGGCAGCTGTTGTTGTTCCGCAGCAACAGCAACAACAACAGCAACAACAACAACAACAACAATACACAGCCATATATAGAGACAAAAAAATTGTCGGCAAACATTTTATTGAATTTTATTGTTGTTGCTTTTGCTGGCTGCTTTTGCAAAGCGCATGCGTCGAGTTGAGTCAAAAGCTCAAAGCTCTCACACTCCAATTAAGGCGTTACTGTGAGCATGAGAGAGCACAAGAGAGTAAAAAACAGAAGCTTGAGTACAGCTGGGCATCTTGAGGCAGAGGTGACTCACAGCATGCGAGTCACAGTTTCATTCACAATGACAGCGCACTCGAAGTCACTGTTACTCTAGAACTGTATAAAAATTAAAACTTTGAGTTAATGTTGTAGACATATTCCATATATCCTGCAGTATATGGAGTCACAATTTTCATTCTCTCGAAAAATGTCTTCTTTTTACGGAAAGAACGTATTAAATTTAAGACTTTGAGCTCGTTTTAAAATAAGAAATTATTATTTTTATTCTTCAAATATACTTAAAAATAAATAATTATACATATCAAGCTGAAAGACAAAAAACAGTATATAATATTTTTTAATACATCTAATATTTGTAGCAAGGATTTCGGAATTCCGAATCAGATCAATAATAAAGCATTTCATAAAATTGGATATCAGAACTTTTGGGGCTTGTTATTAGACTATTATCTCATGTAGAGTATATTTTTATTTTTTTTATTTAATTCATAAGTAAAATTTTACTGTTACATTTTTTAGTCACTGATTAAGCAAGGAACTCATCACAGTTATTTATTGGTACACGTGTTGTCGCAATTATGTGAGTTTGACTGTCTGACAAATGAACAGAGAGCGCAGTTATCACTCAATCGGTCAGCTGGCTTGAGTAATAAGTTGAGTGTAAGCTTTGAGTGCTTTTTGTGCAGACATTTCACGCTGTTTCCGTGGTCGCTGCTGCGGCTGCTGTGGCTGCTGCTTCCTTGACTTTAACAACCAGCAACCGAAATACATATTCCAATCTATCTGAAGGCTTTTCCTATCCGGTTACATTCAAATCCTCCCACTCACTTATACACTCACACTCACACTCACACTCATATTCACACTCACACAGGCACACATACTCAGCATCTTTTTGTGCCCGTCTTTGTATATATTTTTTTCCGTTTTCTTTTTCTTTTTATGGCCGCGTTTTATGACGCCTTTGCCAGTCATTGCCGTTTTGCTTCCTACTTTCATTCTTGGCTCGCCTTTTTATGCCACTTTGTGCCTTCGCTGTCTTCCGCCAAAAAAAGAAAAATTGCGGCAAGCAGCTTCTCCTCCTCCCTACCATCCCTATCCTACCCCTCAATAATAATAGTCGCATGTAAAACGAAGCAACAAACAAATTGGAGCCATTAATTGTAATCAACTCAGATACCTGAATGCTTAAATCAAATCCAAACACGTTTATGCGTGCGTCCTTTTTGTGATAATGTCATCAGATACATTGTACATTAGTCCTTATCAAATCACTTTAGGTCGTTTCAAAGAAAAGGGTCAAGTAAGCAAATAAATCCTTTGGTAGAATTGGATTAGGGAGTGAATAGGAGTAGAAAAACTTTAATGCATGGTTGGAATAATTCTGAATACGGAAAAACATGGGTATATTGGAAATTATAATATCAATTGGAAAGACTTACAAATAATTATGTATTGCTGAAATATAAATCAGTAATATAATCAGTATTCCCAGTTCCGATATCGATCCATAAGTGGGAAATAGATTTTTTTTCACGATCTGTAAAAGAAAAAAAAATGTGCCTTTGAAATTATTTACTCATTTAATGAGAAGTGCCGAAAAAATAATAATCACATTAGATTTGTCTATAACATTGAGTATATTCTTGAATTTAGTGTTCTATGAGTCCAATTAAATTTTAGTTTTCTAGCTGTCTCTTTTTTTTAATTCATGAGTTTCCAGGAAGATTCTAAAACTTGTTTGCATGAATATAACTCACATGCGTACACACAAAGGAGACACCCCTACAATGTTTCAGAATACATCTAGCAGGCAAACGAGCTGAGAACACGACAAAGTTGAAGATGTTGAAGATGAAACTTTTATTAAGTTCTGGCAAGAGGGTATATTGGACTTCTAACGAAGTATGCAACACATTGAGAATGGTATTTAAAATTCCAAAACTCTTAAATATCCAACTTTATCATAGATTGATGATTGTTAATATGAAGGGTATAGCATTCCTAGTATTCTAATGGAAATCTTCAGTGTTTTTTTGTTTTTTTTTTTTTGTTTCAACAAAGTTATTATTGCTTTAATTTCGTGAGTCAGTTGTGTTGAATATCAGGAAAAGTTTGTGTTTTAGGGGTCGCCGTGATTTGTCCTTACAGCTTCCTTCCTTCGTTGTTTCCTCTTCTACTTCTGCTTCGTCTTATGCATTTATTTATTTTTTGCTTTAAATTAAAAAGTTGTGGCGTTTCTTTAAAAAAAGCGAAAGTTGGCATTTTGCATTAGAGACAAACACACAACAACAACAACAACAGCAACCATCTAAAACAACAACATATGTGTGTGCTCTGTGCAATACTTAATTCTCGCCCCTTCGGAAACATTTTCCCCCCTTTTTTCGCCATCGCATTGCCTTTTATTTTTTCTTTTTTTTCTTGTTTTATTTACGAGTTGTTGTTGCCTCTCAAATTTAATATGTTCCCCAAGGGCCTCATTAGTGGCGCCCCCTGCCGGCAACTGCCACCTAATATAAAACATTTGCTTTGCACTATTTGACGTTGTCGTCGTTTTGGCCTGGCTTTAGTTTTGTTTCCTTCGTTTTCTTTTCCTTCTCTCTCTCTCATTTATTGGTATGTGATTTCTGCTGTCATCCGAAATAAAAGTTGCCAAAATTGAGATTAAGGTTTTACTAACTTTAAGTGGATGGTCTAATGAGCGTTATTATGATGGGCATTATTTATTCAGATGGCGAGTAACGACGAAATGCAATTAAAGAAAGATGGAGAAATGTGATTAGAGAATAGAAACAGCAGTTCCTTTAGGTAAACAAATAAAATTAATTTTGTTGTAAATTGTGTAGATTGTAAAATTGTTATTTAGAAATGTTAAATGTCTGTTACAAACGAAATCAAGAAATATTAAATTATGAAGAATGTATAATTTGCTTTATTTGTAAAGTACACATTAACAAATATAATCCTATCTATTAATTTGAAATTTATATCAAATGATAAAAGCAGCACAACATAATATGTTGAATATTTATAAGCTAAATTAATTGCAAGTCAACAACAAACATTTCATTAGATTAATAAATTAATAAAAAATATGCAAGAGTATGGAATGAATAAATACGTAGGAATATATCTGAAAAATACACAGAAAATTGATTTAATGAATGTTTAATGAAATCTAACAATAAATATTAAATACCCATAATCCTTGCTATGATTAAGCTGCGTTTACAAAATCATTGTGTACCTTATTTGGATAATTCACAAATGCAAATCGTGATTACCTATTCCGAATCACAGATTTTATACGTTTTTCAGGACATACACATTGTCCCCAAAGGGGGCCCTTAAAAGTTGCTCACGTCTCTTGCTGCGACAAAGAACGTGAAGTCAAAGTTTGCGAGTGACCTAAAGCAATATTAATGGGCATGGCAGTTCATTGTTTAAATTACCGCCCCTTCCATACGCTTCTTACCCGTGGTCCCTCCTCCTCCAGCTCCCTTCCACCATAGTACTATGGTAAAAAGTGGACCACATTTTGATATATACTTTAAATTTTAAGCTGGGAACTTAAAATTCAGCATGAACCTTAGTTAGACAAATTTTGAGTTTTTTTTTATTTTTTATATTTTTATGTATTTGGACCAAGACTTCATCTTCCTCTGCCCATTTGACTATACGAAAAATATGCATAAAATCAAACTATAAAGGTAAAGATTTGAAGCTCAGGAAAAAATTATATTTTTTGATGTAAAAGCAAATATAAAGCAATATATTTTAATCTTTGCATTTTTACTAATTAGCCTAAGTTATTTAGAATTTTTTTTCGTTTTTTAAATGCAGACCTGCAACATTCGTTTTTTAAAAAATAGGTAACAATGGTATATTGCAGATGGTTTTGTTAATAGCCTTTAAGCAAAACTCTTCTGATACCTTGTGCTACACAAAAGGAATACTCCACAGAACAGAAACACTTTTGTTTAGTTTTTAGCTTATAATACACATGAACAACACTTGAAATAATTCCACAATAAAACACAAATTTTTACAAAACAAACACAATTCTGAAAGTTGCAATTACTTTATGTGGCAACTAAATTAAAATTTAGAAAATCAAAAAATTCGGAGGGTACTGAACAACAAATAATAATAATAAATTCCAAAATTTTGGGCTTTTTTACCATAGTGAATTGCCCATGCCACGCCCCAGAGTGCTGTCTGTTTTGCCTGCTTATTAGAACAGAATGCCAGTCCGCCTATGCAAACAACAACAGCCAAGAGCCAGCAACAACAACAACAGCAACAACAACACCAATAACAGCAAGAACAACAACAATTATAAGCTGTCTGGATGGAGCAGCACTCAGCAATTATTTGCATACAACAGAGTGAGACAGCAATAACACAGTGTGCGTGTGTGTGTGTGTGTGTGTGTGTGTGTGTGTGTGTGTGTGTGTGTGTGTGTGTGTGTGTGTGTGTGTGTGTGAAAAGCGCGTGAAAATGCTGAAAATGTGGCTCCCTCCTTCCCAAGTAAAAACAACTCAAGGCGCCGAAATTCCCAGCTGCTTGACGTTAAGATACTCTGTCCGCTTATATTTCATTTGCCAGTGACTTAAGCCGATTGTTGCTTTAAGCTCTGCATAAATGTAGTTTGTAGAGCTTCCTTAAAGTTACCGAAACTGAAAGCTACACAGAACAAAAATCCGGGATAAAATCAATCCTAAGCGGTTTCAAAAGTTCGGTTATATCGGAATTTCTTCAACTAAAATGTATCAATTTCTTCTCTGCAAATATTTGGACAACTAAAATCAGATGCTTCGTGGCTTTATCCACATATTGTTTTAATTTAATGTTAAAATCAAGAATTTTGAACTTGAATTTAAAAATGTTGTACTTTTTTATTAAAATGTTGCTCGCATTTTGTGTTACATACATACGACTATTAAGACATACCCGTATTGGGTATGCATTTTGTACAGGGTATTAAAGCCGAGCAAAGAAAAAACAGAACAAATTTCTTACTATTATTATTATGAAAGCGCCGTGGCAGTGTCAAAATGCCAGAAGTAAAGCATACATGACCCCCAAACCACTTGAGGGACACACACATTGGTTGACAGAGGGAAGGGAGTGGAGGTGAATAAGAAGGGACTGTTGCTGAAATTGCTGAAGCTGAAGCTGAAACCGCTGTGTCCTGGCCAGAAGGCACTTGCGAGCTGTTTGTCCAGGCTTGGACTGGCATTTTAAGTGATTTAATGTTTGGCTTTTGCTTATAGTATGCTTTTTATACCACATTGACGATGACGATGACAAGGGCAATACGGATGGGGGGTGAAGTGCCCGAAATTACTGTCGAAAGCTGCGCATATTCAGCATAAATCTATTCACAAACAAACTTGCAACAGCTTAGTGCGAAAGAGAGAACGAGATAATGAAATGGGCGAAATGCGTTGGAAATTTATGCCACAGGTGTTGCCTACATCGCAGTCGCTGTCGCTGCTGACGTCTCAGTCGACGTCAGCGTCAATTTTTACCCGCAATTTAACTCACTTATGGCCATATAACTTAATTCCAAGCACAACAGCAGAATCTTTTCTGTTTTGGCCGACTGTTTTGGCTCATAGCATTACATCTGGCCAACATGGCGTATGTGCATACACTTGTACGTATATACTCGTATCTAAGACCTAACTTACGTTATTGACCAACATTTACGCTGAGCTAATTTGTGGTTAAGACCTCTTTAGCCGATTTGCGATAACCTGCACCTAAGTATTTCCATATGGTTGCATTAATTGACCAGCTGACGAGGAAATCTGCTGGCCAGTTTAAGTAGTCAGATTAGATAGATCTTCATCGGTATTAGGCAAACAGTAAATCAATCAATATGGTAACACAGACTGCTGTTGTTGGCTTTAATACTTATATTTCTTTATTACCAACAAAATTATTTTCTGTTTGAAGGCTAATTACAGAATACAGTGTTGTCAGAAATTGATAGTCAATGTGAATAAAAGTTATTGAACTTAGGTTACACTTCATAAGAAATTGTGGATGCAGCTCATTGTTACTTAAAAATGCCAGATATAGCAATAAATGAGATAAATTGTCAACACTGTCAAAATATTCATTTTATGAATATTTTAATGAAATAAAAAATTATTGCACATATTCATTTCAATAATTAAATTTGAAATATAAGCCTTAAGTCTATAACTACTAGCATTTCTTTTGCATACATCTTTATTATGTATGTTCTATTTACCGAGTGTCCTCAAAGTGAAATGAATAACAATTGATGGGCAATTGCAGTTTGTATGCTTCGGTATGAATGAGAAAATAATTATGAATTTATGTTGTTTGACGTTGATTAATATTTTGCATTTCAATTGTAATTTATTTACACTGTCCACTTTCTGTTTTCATACTAAACTTTAAGCCTTAAAGTGTTCGTTTTGTTGTTGTTCATTTAGAAATTGCAGAAAGGGAGGGGAATAGATATTTTCATAGTTCAAATATTGTGACGGTCGACACTTGATGTCATTTACCATTTGTCTGTCTCTTGTGTACAGTGTTGTTCTGGCCTGTGGAGTGCAGAGTATTTAAACAAAATGGAATGACAATGGAAATAATCGAATTATTTCCAATTTTTAGGCTTAAAATTATTTTTAACTTTTTTTTTGTCATTTTTAGAAGTTTGAAAATACGTTTTTTTTTTTTAAATTGTGTATTTAAAAGCTACACCATATCTCTTATTTGCAATTCTTAAAATAAAAATTAAAAATAAAACTTATTTTTCAATTTTATCAATTAAATTGATATCGAAATTGAAAAAAAATATTTTAAAATTGTTATTGTAAAAACGAAAAATAAAAAGGACATTTTTAATTTTTTTTTCTTTTTTTGTTAATCCATAATTTAGAAATATTGCGTTATTTTAAATTATCAGAATTTAGAATTAACTAAGAGATTTATTAGTTTTGAGGTGCTTACCGAGCCTCGAGCTATCTAGTAGACTCAGTTATTGCATAGCACTGGGTTAATACTACGTGCTCAGACAGACAGGACCTCAAATAAATTCTATACACTTGAAATGTGAATACGAGTGGGAGCTGGAAGGGCAGGCTTGATAACAAAGTTATTGGACCAGCTAGCAAGGCTGACCTGACCAAAGCTGCCTCAGCAGCAGCCACAATATCCCTAACAGCAACAAGAATAACAACAACAAGTGGCAATTGTTGTTTTTGGACTCTTGTCATATCGCACGCACTGACCACACCCACAACAGACGCCCAGTCAATGTTGTGACTGCTTCGTCCCATCAACGTTGACATTGCACAGTGGGTTCCGTAAGAGGCCAAAAATGCAAAATATGAAAGTAAAAATATAATAATATTATTAGCAAATCAGTAGAAACTATTTCTTGGAAAATCAAATTTTTTTTATATACACTAGTTTATTTTGCCCCATTTAAAATTTTAAAATAAAGGTTATATGTAAATTTTTTCGATGCGATTTAAAAATAAAACGTGTTTTTAAATAAATATAATAAACTTTCGTCAGTGCAATAAGCTTGAAATAAAGAGCAATATATGTATGTAAAAGTAACATTACAATGCGAATTGTTAAAAAGAGTGATTGAAAGCTATATGAATTTTGAATAAAAAAGTGTTAACTTTAAGTAGTCTTATTTGGCATGTTTTAAAAATTGTATGCTTACTAAGTAAAACGTTTGTTTTGTCGATGTGCTTTCCCGCCAATGTTAATAAAGTATTTGTTGTCATCCCCCCTTCATCCCTTTTATTTAGATACTAAAATCGTTACATTCGTGTTAAAATACGCAGATCACAAACTAAACCACTTAAAGTATTGGAGAGTAAGATGAAAATGCTTTCACCATAAGAATTTTTGGCCGCTGCTCCATGAAAACGGATCCAGTGTGCATTGAGGACATTTCCCATTCGCATTCCCATTCCCATTCGTTTAACCGTTAGCATTCCCTATCCTGTTGCTGTTGTTGGTAAGAACGGAGCGTCGTTGGCTTTCGCCACTTTTGGCTTTTGTGCTGACATCGTCTAATTTCAATTTATTTAGCTTCCAATGACAACGCACAAAACGCTGAGTGCATTTTGGCGTCTAAGGGTTTGGCTAATTTCGATGTTGATGTCGATGTCTGCTGCTGAGCGGGCACTTTTCAAGGATACTGTGGATACTGGCAACTTGGAAATTAAGGGACTGGGAATGGGAGTGGGAAGGCTTCTCTTCAAGTCAGCATTTCTTGCTGGAAAAGCTGAAATGCTAAAAAAACTTGACGTTCCACTTGCCTTGGCAAAATCAACAAGTGAAAATGCAAATGTGATTATTTATTAAGCGCTTTAAATAATTCTGACTTTGCCTTTCGTCCTTTTGCTTTTGCTTTGACTGTTTCTGTTTCTGTCGTTGTACACGAGTATCGCTCGCTTCTTTCTTTCTGTCTGCCTGCTTTGATTTACTTGTGGGGCTCTGCCACTTGTAGAGGGCAACAGGTTACAACAGGTAAACAACTGCAAATGGAAATGAGAATGGAAATGGAAATTCATAGCTGGAGCCAATTGAAAATTCAACAGCAAAATGCAAAATGTTTTGTAATTGCCAACGCGCGGCTTTTGTCAGCCGCCCACCAGGTTTTCCGTTTTTCTCATCCCGCCAACCGCATCCCGCTTTTCCATCTCCGACATCTTCCATTTTCTGACTCGAGCTTGATTAAACGTCAATAGGATTAAGACATTTTGCCTTTGTTCGCCTTAGTTGCTATGCATAATTTGGCTTCCACGGAAGCCCCAAAAATATAAATTAAAATAAGAATATTAAAAACGTTTCTATTGCCATAACTACAATACAAATTTGCAATGCTCTATACATTTATTGTTGCATTTTTAATTGAATAAAAATATTCTAAAGAGTTAAGTGGTATTAAGATCTTATAAAATCAATTTCATTTATAAATAAAATGGTTTATACTTATTTATAATTCTATTAAATAATTTTATAAAATTTATTTCTTTTGCAATTCATGCGGATTTGAGAAATCCATTCTGAAAAGTATTGATTTTCATTTAAAGAAATTTACACTTTGTTAAAATATTAAAACTTTACATTTTGTGAATGCTCTAAATGAGTTTTATTTTTGAATGTGATCATTTAAATTCATAAAAATTGTACTTACAAATGTCATTCCTAAAATTTTAAAGATAAAGTTCCCAACGATTTATAATGAATTAGTTTATTTTATGACTTGCGATTAGTGGTGGCTTACTCGAAGAGTTGTCAAAAATTTGCTGTTACTTGAAGTACCCGAAATATGTAGGGTATTTAATGAGCGCTTTTTTTGTGCGCGTCTTTTGCTGCAACATGCAAATTAATTTAAAACAATTTCTTTTGCTGGTTACTGACAAACTAATACTTGTCTTTCATACCACTGACATTGTGCCATGCCACCTGCCCCTCCTTCATCTGTTTTCGTTTTATGCCCCCGTCTCTTTACACCTTTGCCGTGGAAAACAGGCCAAATAAGCATCATTAGGCGTTTAGCAGGCGCTCTAAGTGGTAAGCGAGCATCCAGGCACATCCTGGTACATCCTGGTACATCCTCACAAGACTGGCAGACCCAACATAATACACTGTCTCTCTCTCCCTCTCTCAGTCTATCTTTCTTACTTGCCTTGCATGAGAAATGGTCTTTCAAAAATTTCAATGTTGCTATTGTACCAAAAATGGGCGACAGCTACAGCCGCCGGGCGATTTCATTTGGAGGGTGCTAAGAAGCCGTAGGGACGGATGGGATGGGATGGGATGGGAGGTGAGGGAGCTGCTGGGTGGGTGGAAAAGGGATACGCTTTCCAGAACAGAAAAGCAAAAACGTGTCGAGCCAAAAATGTTGCAAGGTGTTTGTAACGCAAATTAAGCAGAAAGCAAAGAGTAAATGGCAAATACGTAAGAAGAAACTGCTTAAATGGGCAGGCACACACACACACGCACCACACACACACACACACACACAAACATGTGGATAGAGATACGCACTCAAAAGTGTTGGCTTTAGTCCTTTGTGTGTTGCCTTTCGCTTTTAGTTTACGTCACTTCAAGTGGCGAATTGGCAGCTCGGCCCCGTTGTCCTGTCCGCATACACAATATAATCAAGGATAATGAAGATGGATCGCATACCAAGACCTAAACAGCATTTTTTTTCCTCAAAAGGAGCCCACGAGTACTAAGAGTATCCAATTCCACATCGGAGATCCGTGTAAATTTATATTTAAATACTTACGATATAAATCTAAACAAAAATGTTTTCTCAGCTACATGACAATCTTAACAGCAACTTGAAGTTAAGATTGTTGTTAAGCTTCTTACAGACGCGCAAAGTTAACAGACAAAGTTAACAGTAGTGATGTAAAACAACTCGATACATCGCTTTTATTTATTTATTTGACACACTTTTTACACTGTCTAGCGCTACAAGACAAGTCTTATAAATTAAGGCGCTAGTCATACTTTATCATATTATATTATATGTAAAATTCATATACATATACATATATAAAATGATATATTTCTTGTATGACGAACCGATTCATTAACGCTAATATATCACGATATCATTTAAAAAGATATAATTAACGCAAAAATCAGTATCGAGTTGTTCACTAGATTTTTTTACATTATACTACTGCGACTTTCCTTACGATTCGTTGAGACAATGTATCTTTTATATAATAAGATCAAAATTTTGATCACCATTCTTCATATATATGCATTTAGACATTTCTTTGGCCGATGTGTTTATTTTTACATCTTAATTATCTGATACAATGTAGCCGTTAACGATTATTGTTCTCGTGACCGAGCGCCACAGATACTCATAGTAGTCATGTGTTAAGCAAATTGGCATTAGTTTAATTGCCAATAATGTTTTGGGTCCGGTCGACACACACACACACTTTTGTTGTTCACACTTGTGGCTTATAAATTTCGAAATGATATTACAGTAAATTTAATTAACTAATTACATTGATGAGTTTCGACATGGATAGAAAGCGAGACAATACGGAAATAATCGATTGGGGCTCAACTCGAAATTGCTGGAAGTGGGGAAAGTTAATTTACTATAAGTAATATGCATAAGTACTTACTTAGTCAATAATAGATGATTATATTGACAGCATTATGTCTAATAGCTATCCGAAGTAATATTTCAATAAGTCTATCAAAGCGGCCTGAAGGCTTTAACGTGATTTTTCATCTAAGATGCTTGATATTCACATTAATGCGCTTAGCCTCGTCATCTATCACACTGCAAAAAAGGTGTTTAGATTTGAGACGTTAAGCACAGAGAAAAATGTATCAATATACAGTCGAACTTCCTTAATTCGAATCACCATTGTCCAAAACATAAGTTCCAATCATATAGACTTTGACTTATGGTTTAGTATACGATTTTGCCACTTGATTTAGTTCGAGTTAAAAAAAGTCGAGTTACGGAAGTTCGATTTGTGGAAGTTCGACGGTATCAATCAATTCTTAGATGATTTACAACAATAAAGAAATAAAATGTTTGTTTTCAATAAAAATTTTAGACTTTTTAGAGACTCATTTTTTAATTTAATAACATATAGTAAGAAATTTGACATTCATTTCTATACATTTTACGTCCAATTTTTCTTTGAAATCAAATCAAATATTTTATTTAGACATTAAAAAAACGGGCCTAAGAAGATATGTAAAAATGAAGTTCTCTGAATTGAACTTGCTAGAATATTGAGGCTTGACACGTTATAGTGACAAATAACTATGCATAGTAGATAATTGGCAGATAATTAAATTTTATAATATTTATGAATACAACATGAAAAAAGTCATTCTAAGTTGAACAGGATATATTTTTGCCATTTGAATAAAAATTGTTTGATTTAATTGTTTGCAGTGTAGGCTTTTCAGTACTTTGTTCTGTGTACTGAGCGCTTTATAAAAGCTGCGCACTTTGCTTCCAGTACAGCTAAGGATAAGCAAGTTGAATGAATGAATGAATGGCTGAATGAATGAATGAATGCATAGACGAGAGCGGAAAACGTATTGTTGGCGCTGCTGCTGTCTTTCCATCAATTCAGCTCGCTATTTAACTCTCGCTCTCTTTCTGTATCGCTTTCTCTCTTTGGTTTCCTCCTTCTCCTGAGGAAAGACATCGTAAGCCTAACATTGCCATGGCAATTTATTCCGCAACAGTTGGATAAATTTCATAAGGACCTGACCAACACAATAAGCCCAAGTGCTCAGGCTAAGTCAATCTAGTCAAGCCAATCTCATTTCTATTCCTCTCTCTATCTCTTTCTCTCTCGCTCTCTCAACCTTTTCCCCCCAAAGCCGCAACAACATACCGTATTTGGTTATATTGAATCTGTCTTCAATTTTGTGGTATGTACACAAAGCCCACAGGCGTGTTGTTTAGCATTTTCTGATTCAGATGTGACACATATATGTATTTAAACATACAGTCGAACTTCCCTAACTCGAATCACCATTATCCAAGAAAAAAGTTCGAGTTAGGGAGACTTCGAGTTAGGGAATTTTTTTTTTCGTTTTTTAAATGAAACTACTAGTCATATAAAATTGTGAACTTTTTAATTTGTCTTTTTATCTTGTCGGGCTTACAAGCTTACTTACTTACTAGTTACTACAAACTCATGCATTCAAATTGCAAGCTATTAAATTTTGCATCCTTAAAGCAGGGATTAAAACCCTAACCGAAACCGTAACCTTTAACCAGTTAAAACTGATTGAAATGTAAAACCGTAACAGAAGCCGTAACCGCAAAGAAAAAAATTCCACTTGACCGAAATCTTAAAACCGAAACTCTGTAAACCGAAATAACCGTTTAGTAGCCCTTTCATTTATAAGGGCTAATTTCGGGTTTTCATACATACAAAAAAAAAAAATTATACAAATTTTGAGCTGTTTTGTTTTTTTTTTTGGCTTAAAAATCTTGATTCGATCTCTGATATTTCGTTATTAGTTTTGCATTTAATTTTAGATTTTCTATTTAATTTTTTAATATATATTTCTAATTTTAATTTTCTTATATTTAATTTTGAATGCAATATTTTATCATATTGCATCATCATATGTTAATGTACATCATTATAACATACCATACATACGAGCTGGTAACAGAAAACAGTAACTTCAAAATAAAACAGAATCAAAAATAAAACGCAATTTTTTGGTGATTTCCCCGAAAAATTCGACTTACAGATGCACGTACCAATATCTTTGTTCGAGTAAAGGAGAAATTCGAATTATGGAAGTTCGAGTTACGGAAACAGAATTGTATGAAATTTGCTCAGTAAACGCTACTGCCAATCGATTTTGTTCGAGTTAGAGAAAATTCGAGTTAGGGAAGTTCGACTGTCTACAGTGAACCACTAATGTCTTCATACACCATAAATTTGTCAAATTTGCGTATAAGAAAGATGGTTTGACGCGGTTTTTTTATATTTATGTTTTGTTCACTTAAAATCCGTTCGAATGATACAAAAATGTCTTTAACCCATTAAGTACCCTTGGAAAATTTTGAATTTAAAAAAAAACTCGATTTTTCAACTTTTATCGTCGATTTTTTAAAAAAATCATTTTGATGCAGAAATATTCTTCAAACAATTCTAAGAGTGACTGCAAAAAAAAATTTTCAAAAATCTTTTCGCTTATATTTTTTATAATTTTTTGAAATATTTTTTATAATTTTTTGAAAATTCCCAAAAAAGCAATTTTTGCGTAAAAAGTAGGAAAAAGGAGTTTAACCCATTAATGGCTGCCCATAGATCGGCTGGTACGATTTTGACGAAATTTTGAAACGTGTGCCTAGAAGGCCATAGAAGTTGAAAGAAACAAAAAAAAATTTTTTATCTTCAAATTTTATTTTTTTGATTTCCATACATTTTTCAGCATTTTTCGTCAACATTTTCTATGGAAAAAAAAGACCTAGATATTCACCTGTAAAAAACTACAGGTATACCGAGTATAACTAAACTGTTCAATTTTTATACTTATATATTTGTCATTTCTCTTTACTATGAAATAATTTTTTCCCGGATATCTCTCACATTCCCCGTGCTAGAATTTTTTAAGTGTCAACACTTTTTTGGGTATTTAAATACCCATTAGCCTGAAATGGGTTAAATAGAAATTTTTAGGATTTTCAAACAATTATAAAAAATACTAGCAAAAAATATTTTTGAAAATTTGCAGAAAAGTGCAGTTTTTTCAGTTACTCTTAGAATTGTTTGAAGAAAATTGCTGCATCAAAATATTTTTTGTAAAAAATCGAAGATTTTTTTAATTCAAAATTTTCCATGGGTACTTAAAAGGTTTAAGAAATTTTTGTATCATTCGAACGGATTTTAAGTTAACAAAAGATTACTATAAAAAAAACGCGTCAAACCATCTTTCTTATACGCAAATTTGACAAATTTATGTTGTATGAAGACATTAGTGGTTCACTGTATGTTGTGAGTTTGTCCTTTTGAGTCTTCCTGCCTTCAGTTTTTCGCTGTTAAGCTACAATTTACAACAATTTAATTTGCACAAGACTTGAACTAAGCCGCATTTAAGCTCCCAAATGCATTTTACTGCAGTGCTGCCCAGACATCTGACCATCTGACCCTACCTGACCCCACCAGACCTGCGCTGTCCAATTAGCAAGTCAATGTGCCAGAAAAGGTGTCAGCAGCAACGGCAACAGCGGAAGCGGCCAAAGGATATTCTAGAGACACATTTTTTTTTGTATTTGTCTGCAAATCAAACTGCAGGACCAAGGACTTTAATTGCATTTGAAGAGCACGAAATGACCGTAAATACAATTTGCAAACAAATTTAAATACAACAACAAATAGTTGAGCCAATTTGCTAAATGCGAAATCTTATAAAAGTCGACAAATTGCAATGTAAACTCTGTTGATTGCTTTTTATGATGGCTGCAATCCTAAATTTAATTTAATTTTAGTTTATATTAAAAAAAGACCGGCTTATCGCTGTAAGCTTTATCGCTTACAGAGTTTTCTTAAGTAAGAATTAGAAATATTTCCGGCATATGTTGACCTTATCTCGTTTTCCAATTGATAATCAATATTTTCAGTGTCGTTTTAAATCGTCTGAAAATTGATTAAAACCACAATTCATATATCTATATACATATGTACTTTGCTTGCCATGCAATTGCACTTCATGAGAAAGCAATTATAAAAATAATTACGATGTGAAAATCGCACACTGCGAAATATTGAAAGTGGGAAAAATGGAAAATTTAGGTACGTGTTGAGTGAGATACAAATGGATCGTAAATCTATCAGCTATTTGGTAGGTATATGTGTTATTTTGGTCAATTTCATGAAAGCTGTTGCTCGATTCCTCGGTTCAGGTCCGAACGATAGATAGTCAATTAGTTTGGTCACGCCCACATGTGAATGTATGAATGTACAGTATGTACATATGTTTGTGAACAGATAGATGACTGTGGCAATTTCGCCAAACTGTGTTCATTTAACAAAAATTAGCGGCCTCAAGTTAATTAAAAAATTCTTGGGACATGCAACAAGTTGACGGCTGGCCATGACGCACGAGAATCAAGAATCGTTTCTGGCGTCGCATCTATTGATAGAATTTATGATTGCCATTGAAAATGTTCAAAATTATGAAAGCTTTTGTATGTGTGGTTGTGAGCATGAACATGAATCTGAATCTGAATAATAATATTCACGGCGATGGCCTTTCTTTCATTTTAATTTTAATTTCTTATTTTTTTTTTCTTCTTTGTCAGTCTGAAACAAATTTATTGAAAACACGTTGCCGGCCGCCAATAAATGAAACATAACTTAAAAATACAATATTGGTGACATAGTTGGGCACACATACATATGTATGTAAGTATGTTTGACTGAGTGTGTGCATGATAGATAGTTAAACTTGTGAATAGATACACATTTGTATCTTGTGGGTTTGCTCTTGGCGTCCTTAAACATTTTCTCAATTGCATCGTTAAGGCGTTCCCATGTGTAACATAATGTTTTTGAGGTCATGTGGCGCTTAGTTTCGTAAATATTACAAGTATAGCCCCAACCCATTCCCATTCCCAATCCAAAGTCCATTGCCCGTAACGGTAACGGTAACCGTAACCATAATCGTAGCTGAACCTATTTGCTAGATAGTTTTTGCGTCTGTTAAAAGTTGCCAGTGGCAAACCGAAGGCAAATGCAATTGAAAAGCCATTTAAAAGCGCTTCAATGGAGCCTAGGCTCTTGAATATGCTGGCTAATAGAAAAAAGGAGCGATAGGGTAAACTGTCTTCTGTGGTTTACCATGGCTTAACTACATATTATAGACAAGTTCCTGGCCCCCCAACAAATAGTACACACACATTTATATTATAAAGTCTGTGAGTGTATTGAATGCGCCGCTTAAAGGAGCCTCAGTTCATTGCCAACAAATTGCTTATACTCGTACTTTTGCCAACAGATGCTATTTCCCCTTCCCACTTGCTTCCCTTTGCCATCGGAAATCAAGAATAAGAATTTACCACAACAAAAGTGCATATATTTCCATTGTCCACTTGCAAATTTCCCAGTTTGTAAGCCATTTGTTACCATGTTACATTGTACTCAAAGTTCTTTTGCTTTTAAAAGCAATTTACACTCTATAATAAATAACAATTGAAAGATATAAATATGTACATTTATTTAGGAGCTCAAACTACAATACGAAAAATATAACAAACAAATTCAGATTCAAAAGCTCATTTTGTCTTGTTAGGGTCTCAGTAAAATATCTGTTATTACAATATTAAAAATATGTTAGAATCAATATTAGTTTGGGTAAAGATTATTACTGCTTAGCCATATTATTAATATATGGCTTGAGTGAACTACAACTAACCATTTAACTTTAATCGCTTTCTAAACGAAGATTTCGGTTTGAATATTTTCGTCTACAATACAATAATTTTGTTTCGGTTACGGTTACAGTTATGGTTATAAATTTTTATCGGTTAACACCGGTTAAAGTATACGGAATCAATCGATTATATAAATTAATATTTTGTATAAAAAGAAATCCAAATCCAATGAAGCTTTAGTGATGCAATTACATTTACTGAGCTTGTGGTCAAGTTGATTATGAAATGATACGTAAAATAACGCTCGGGTCAATCAGCAAATGAAAGCACTTGAAGCAGAAACCTCTTGAGGTTAACATTGAGAGAGCTTTAATCACTTAGGTTAAACAAATTTCCTTATTGCACAATTGCCTTAATTCGTACTCGTACTCGTACTCGCACTCGTAGTTGCCTGCAGTTTGTCATTATTTCAATTTGCAATTGAGTCAAATGACAAACGCTGTCTATAAAGCCCTCCTCTCTGTCATGCAATGCTCTCTTGAGGTAAGCTCCATTCACATTCACATTCACATTCACATTCACATTTGTATTCACATCGCACAACACGCAATATGGTGGCATTTCTTGATGGTTTCTGATGCTTGAGGGGATGGTTGAGATGGTGTGGCAATTGCATTTAATTGCGAGCCCCATTGCAATTAGTCAAAAGCCAAGCGACAACAACATCAACAACAACAACAACAACAGCAATAACTAAAATTAACTAAATGCAACACGCGAACACTTGAAATGTTCTCATAAGTAGCCATGTAATGTGACATCATTATATATGAAATAAATACATATGTACATGCATAAGTACATATATTCTTCGATTTGCTGAGTTGACTTGGTCAGCTAAAGTTGCCTAAGACGCCCAAGAACCACCCATGAACCACCCACCCATATTTGCCGCACCGCAATGCGAGGCATGCACCACTTATCCATGTGCTGCCCATCGCATATTCAATAATAATCCCTTGTCTGGCATTAACTACAAATGGCCTTCTCCATTTCCATTTTCCATTCTCTGTCAATCTCTTTATCTATCTATCCATCTCTCTCTTTCATTCTCACTCCATCTCTTTCTATATATTAGTGGCTCCATCTTCATCGCTCGCTTGTTGCAACACTACGTGGCACGCTTAATGCCGTAGTAAAAGCTTCACAATATTTTTTCTATATGAATACGAGAGCATTTGCTCTGCAGTACAGTGAACACTCGCCAATTGCGATGTAATCCATTTAGTTTCAAATTGTTTTCTTTTCTTATAATTATAATAATCTGTAACTCAGAAACTTTTAAGAACCTGGTAAATATCTATATAATTTGGACCCCCGATAATATCTACATTTTGTCCATATCCATCTATGTATCTTCCTCGATGACTGTCAAGGCATTAAAACTCAATCACAAGCGCAAAATTTCTACACAGAAAAAAAATCTAGGATATTTAGCTCGAATTCAATCCGAAACGATGTCAGAAGTGGTAATCTTGGATTTTCTTAAACCAAGTATGAAATACTTGATTTTTTCAATCCCGAATTCAATCCTGAAATAGTGTAATTCAGGCTAAAGAATATTTATAAATTAAAATGTATTATTTTTAACTTTTTTTTTATTTTTTTTTTTTTACATATTTTATTTCCTTTATTTTTAACACTTTTTTTAATGACGTAAATGTTTGACTACAATTGACGGGGAATCGAATGATTTTTTTTAGCTTGAATCAAGTAATTTGGGCTTATTCTCCCATTTTCATCCTGAAACAGGCTTAATCATACTGCTTAATCCTGAATACATACTTAAGAAATCCATACTATAATAAAGTATTTTATACTTGATTTTAGAATGGTTTTTTTTTTTTGTGTAGCCTTTTCATATATTAGATCGTACAAATTATAACATATGTCAGCTGAAAGCTGTTCTTAAAATTGCAATATCATTGATAAGGGAAGACAATAAATACTTCAGTGAATCATTCTGTTGAAAAGCATGCTTTCTATGTGTACTTGTAATTAATAATTGGCTTAGTTTCAAGTTGCCACTTAAGAGGTTTAACTTACTTAGCAGATTATATGTTACATATCACTTGTGGTGGTTGCACTCAAACAATCAACACTGTTCTTAGCTATTCGCTCGAGCATTCAATTTGTTATCTTTTTTATATTTTTTTTTGGCCCTAAACAGGACAAATGCGAAGTTTTCAATGTCTGACGTCGGCTTCTTGTTGTTTGAGTTTCGAAAATGTAACGTTGAAACCACTGAAATGAGTTTATACGAGACACTCGACACACGACACACGACACATGATGCACACGTGGAACAACCCCGAACTAGAGATGCTGTTGCCTTTGCCTTTGCTTTTGCTTTTGCTGCTGAAGCTGCTTAGTTAACTGTGCAAATATTGGGCACGACCAGAGGAGCGAAGGCAAACAAGATTTTCAGCCAACCCGTAAACTAGTTTTGCTTCTGCTTCTGCGTCTGATTCTGATGTCTGTTTACCCTGAACGTCAGCCCTGGAATTGTCTAAAGTTTTGCAATGTCTAACTATTCGTGAGCTTTAAAATCTGATTATGTTTTCCACGTTTAATATTGGTGGTTTTGATCTTGACACGTGCTTAGCTAAATATTTAGGTTTGAAGCAATATTTTCATTCCTTCTACTATTTTTAATTTTTATCAAAAAAAAAAAAAATGATTCTGTTTCAAACGATTTCTAAATATAATACGAGTGAGCTAATCTATTTATATTTTAAAGGTCAACCAAGAGCAGTTGACCAAAATAACGATTAAAATTTAAAATATAATTAGAAACTTAATTTAATATTTAATTATTATAAAATAATATAAAAGCTGAAAATATAAAATTAGATAAAAAAGTATTAGTAGTAAAAATTACTGGTAGTAACTTAATTTTATTAGTAAGGTCACGGATTTTTCGAAAGAGGAAAAGGGAAAAGGAACATTTCAAGGATATATATATGTTACATAGGTCCTTCTGTTCTATATAGCATTTGATTTTGTATTGGCATATTGATTCGAGTGTATCTTTGTCTATTAAGAAAAATTTAAGATAAAAAGAAAAATTAAACAGAAAAGTTTATGCATAAAACGGTTTATAAAGGGAATTTATAAATATTAAAAATTCATAATTTCTTATCCAATAGATAGGAGATGTGTGAAGAAACACATAAAAATTCAACTACTTATTAAGAGATTTCCTAAATTAATTGAATAAAATATTTACAAATATGCATTTATTGGTTGAACACTCTTCATTAATTAGAGTAAACTTTGTTATATCTGTGTTGAATCCTTACTAAGCTGAATTTGTTCTCAATATACGTTATGCTCGATTGGCCAGAATATATTTATAAACATTGTTGGATTTCGCTTTGCTGTGAATGGTCAATTACTGTCGGATTATGTCAATTGCGGTTGATTGCAGCTTGTGTTCAAATGGAGCTACCGTTTCTTATTAGACAATCTGACCACGCCTCGTGGGTTACGTGCTGCGGTTAATACATAATATAAAAATAATAATAAAAATATGAAAAACATGTTGAGCGAAGCGCATAACTGCCACAAGTGATGGCCAGTGGGCAGAGGAGCCACTGTCGTGCCAAACACTATTTTGCTATTAGTGAAAAGGATTTTATTGCAATTAGAAAATGCACTTTGCGTGTTTAACGCTCAACAAACGAACAGGACAAAAAGGACAACGGAGCCAATAGGAACTAAGTGAGAGATTCCACGGTTTCATTGAGGTTGTCCATTTGGTTTAATGAATCATATTATTACCTCACAAAATAAGCAATTAAATATTCACGAATATTATGAATGGCATATATAATTTATGCGCATTGAAGTAGCGCAATTTCATTTCCAATTGCATTTCCATAAAATCGACGCGATGCGTGGCAATTTTTTGTTCTTGTTTCTTTAATCTTCAGTTGATATTTTATTTATGTATGTATGTAGGAATTTTTGTTCTTCTTTGATTGTTATTGTTTATTTTTGTTGTTTTTGTTGCTGCGCCAATTGACAAGTGCACAAAAGCAAAGGCAAATAAAAACACAAGTTTATATGTACATGCAGTTTCGCCCTATGTGTGTGTGTGAACACTGCAATCGACAGTTGTGAGTTTTCCCTTTACAAATATGTATTGTCACATTCAGTTTAGATCGCAAAGTTTCGTTTTCTCATAGACTTGATGAATTTAAAAACTTACTTTAACACTGACATGTGGTTAGTTTGGCTTTTGCCTTTAATTGAATCTGAAATATACGTACATTTATCTTAGCAAGAGTGAATAAATCTTATGGTCATGTTAAATTTATCACGAACATTTTTCTCTTTTTTTATGGATCTTCGTGACGAAATAATGCTACTACAATTTTAAAAATATGTACATAATTGTGACAGTTTTTATGTGCAATTTATAGTTTTAAAAATAAAAAAATGGTGTGTAGAAAAAAGTTTTGCATAAAGAAAGTTGATTCGTACTCCTTAAAAATGAAGCAGATCAATAAAGTGCAGAAGATTATAATACAAATGTTTATATTTTTGATAATAGATTGTCAATATTTTTCAATTAAGCTTTTCATTTAGACAGCCGTAACGAATGATTTATATAGATTTATTCACTTGATCGTGCTTAACACTCGAATCCGAATCGAGTACGCTTTTTATTGCACGGCTCGTAAATAATTCATATACTCGCAGTTGATGTTGTTGCCCTCATGCTAGTGCTTTATGTGTATGTCGGCAAACAATCTAATTGATTTGGTAATTGTTCACACGCCCCCGTCCGTCAGCCCCCGCCCCTTCGTGAGGCAATATGTTAGATAGGGCAGGGGGCGGAGCTGGGCAGGGCGGGATTTCATTCGCATGCCCATTAATTTTGTAGGGCAGTCGAAACTTTGTCATTGTGGCGGGGCATTAAATAATTTAGAGCTTGTCTGCGGTTTATTTTTGTTCTTTTCTTTCAGCGATACCCTGTTTTGTTTAAAAAAGTGTTGCAATATTATTTAACGTTAAGAATAAATATACAAGAAGATTTCAATTTGGTAAAGTAATTCATCTGAGTGAATTCCTTGATCTTCCTTCTTGACGATAAAATCCGGTGGAAAGATTATTGGAATATTTGTGTATGACATAACTGATCAGATTATACATGCCCTCTTTTTATTTCAATAGTAGTACATACATACATATTTTGTATATTGTATATATTTATGGGTTTGTATTTTATTAGACCTATTCATTATTATTCTCGGACGGTATCTGATAGTCGAGCATTTTGTCGATTGTAGAAGCGTCAAAGCAAATATTTCAATTCAAAATACACAGCGGATACACACTGTACAGACATGGCCACATGTTTGCTTTAAAAATAAAATTTGATGAAAACAATATAAAAATTGTTGAAAGCATTTGTCGAAATATTTATAGCGCGTTATATTTTTTCATGTCTTTTCTTCTTTATGCATCACAGCAAATCGCTTGCAATTATACGAGTGACATATTTCACCATTTATATAAAAATAAAAATAATATATTTTGATATATTGATGGTTTAAGTACTCGTACTTACAGTGTATAAAGAGTAGTGGCACTACCAGAAAACTGTTTATTGTTTAATTGTTGCGCGTGCGTTCCTGACGCCGAAGACAACTCGACGTATGAGCGATATTTTATTAGCTGCGCTCTGACCAATAAACATATTGTTGTTGTTATTTCTCTTGTTGGTTTTGTGTTCGTAAATTCATGTGTGAGCTCTTCAAAATGTAAACAAATTTATTTAGTTAACAGGGAGCAAATTTATGTGTTTTTTTTTCATTTGCAAGACGAAAATCATTTTGCAATTTAATTTTCTTAATTTTTTTCCCTCTTAAAATCATGCAAAAAATTGTGCAAAAATTTTAAATTTCAACATTTTGAAATTTGAAAAACGTAAGACGAAATGTTGAGCATAGAGAAATTATGAATAATATATTTCTTTAACAAAATGAAATTAGTTTATTCTTATGTATTAATTAATGCGCTTCGATTTGGGGCATTCAGTTTGGCCTCAGTCGAGATGTGCGAGATGTTCTGTAAACTTTTCTGTTTGCTGGCCATAATTTATCTTATATAGATATGATTTATGTGCTTTGGCTTAACGTGGCTTCTTGTGTGGGTCTGCAGGTGTGCTGATAGCCGCTTTTGTATCAGCCATTTTATGGCAGCCCATTTCGCTTGCCGATGAACATGACTTTATTTTCGATTTATCTCTTAGAGCATAAAAAAAAATCCCTCAGACATTTATTAGCGCCAACATAACACAGTTCTCTCTTTATAAAATTGTATAATAGTAATTCAAATAATTTATGGACTACTATTATTATTATACTTATGTATATACATATATAAGAAACCAATCTTAGCCCTGCGAATTTTGTAGGAAAAGGCAATAAATTAAAGCAAAAGCGAAGACAAATAAAAGAAGAAAGTGACATTTGCTCTGTAAAAAACTTTGGATTAAATTTTTCCGATTAAACCGTAACAGAAATTCACGTTGAAACTTGGCCAATAAGCAACGGCAGCAACTCCATTTGTTTTCGACTGACGTTGACACTGTGAAACATGTTGTAACTTGTCAAGCTCGTTAGAGAAATGGAACCGGATCAGATCCGTTGGCAATGTTGCAAAAGCCAATAATCGGAATGGATGTAGTCGCCCCCTCAACTATGTATTTGCAACTTTGTCTTATGTTTAACATCCTTTTGCAGGTGAAGCTGCCACAGTCCTCAGATGCAAATGTTTTCACTTGAATTTATTTCTCTCAAAATGTTAATTAATGTTATTTTTGGATATTGACCTTAAAAGTAATTATGCAACGGGTTCAATAAAAAATAATAAAAATTCATTAAGATAATAAAAAAAAAATCAAGTAAACTCACTTCAATTCAACAACCGCGTGGTACTCACCTTGTGACCTGATATAAGGCTTCAAAATCATCAAAGCACAAGCTTCAAACTGAAGCCTTTGGCCAGCTGAACAGTATTAAAAGAAAGCAAAGGCCAACCTTTTTTCTTCTTCCTATATTAAGTTTTTTTTATTTGCTTACTTTTTTTATACCCTTTCGCAGGCATGGTTGAAGTCAAGAGGTAAATAATCACTTGTGAACTTTTTCTTATTTATTTTTATTTTCTTAATTTACATCAACAAAAGAAATATATAAACTTTACGTTTCAAGCATATTACAAGTTGTAAATTGGGCAATAATTGGGGGTTTGTATAATTTTTCTTGTCAGATTCTTTGTTTTTTTTTTTTTTTTGTTAAACCAATGTTGAATAATTTGACTACTTAGTTGAATTTAAACATTTGGTTCCAAGCAATATTTTTTATTAAATGCAATATAATCAAGCTTATTATTAAGCATTGCTTCAAAAATGTTAGTTATACAATATATCCCCCACAATCATTATGGAATTCTATAGAATTTGGGAGTTTCTAGTTGGTTACTTTTTATCTTAAGACATTATCTATTTGAATTGAACAAAGCTTTTTTATTTAAATTAATTTAAAGAAATTATAATTGTTACATTTATTGGGAATAAATATTAAATATACACTTATAAGAAGCGAAATTTGAAACAAATAGCTTACACATTCACTTCTAAAGCATTATATTTAATGAATCTATTGTACAAATTATTGAAATAGTTGAAGGTTAGTCAAGAGCATTTAAACTTCGTAATTGTATTAATTGTTGTTTATTTTCCAACATTTTCATTTAATTTGTGGGTGCATTTTTGGTTCGGTGGCTCTGAGTTCGGTGCTCAGTGCTCAGAGCTCGGTTCGTGGTCCGTTTGTTAAGCGTACGCCATAAAGGATAAAGCAAAGTAAAGCCTTTATTGAGAGCAACATATTTACATACACACTAGTACGTATACAAACATTTTTAGGCAGCACAAATGTAAAAGTTTTGAAAGCAAACAACAACACAAACAACAAAAACAACACTTTAGGGCTGCCCAGTTGATTTATTTGTTGCTGTTTTTGTTGTTGATGTTTCTAAATATTTACAAAAATAAAATTGAGAATGAAATACGAACCATTACAAAAAAAAAACTTTATTAATTTGCCAGAAAGTTTTTAAGTCGTCGCTTCTTGTTCGTTTTATTTGTTTATTTGTTTGTTTGTTTAGGTAATTAAAAATATGACCGTGCATATGTGTTGTTTTTATTTGCTTTCTCTTCTTTAATTTTACTTATTTTTTATTTACGAGTATGTGTTAGTTGAGTTGAGCTACCTCCTCTGTAGTTTATGTTGCTGCCACGCAACATCAATTAAAGCTACCAGTGACGTCAGATCCATCAATCGGTTTGCTTTACTCAAATGTTTGGAAGCTGACTCCATCTCCATCTCTCTTACTCTCGCTTTATCTCCATCTGTGAGCCCTTTTTGGTATTTACCATGTCGTATGCGTAATGCTTTGAACATTTCGGCTGGGCAGTATGAAGGCTTACATAAGATGTCCAATACTCTCGCTATTCGGCAGCAACATCACCAGCAGTTAAGCACGTGTAGCTTAATATGTGTGTGTGTGTTGTGTGTGTGTTGCGTGTGTGTGTGTTGCGTGTGTGTGTGTGCACATGAAATTGACACAATTGTCGACAATGTCAATGCCTTTGCCCTAGTCAGAGTCAACGTCAACGTTAGCGGCACAGTGCCACAAAATAAACCAAAACTAGTCCAAAGTTGCGTCTGACTTTCTGTATTTCAATGTCAAATATAACAGAAATGTACGACTTTACACGAATACATATGTATACTTATATGCCCTGCAATGCACTATATACATATGTACATATGTATCACATAAAACAATTTGACAATTTATTTATTTTAGTCCTAGAATGCAACCAAAACAACTAAATTATTTTTTAAATTTTCTTTTTTTTCTTTTTTAATTTGGCACTAAGTTAAAGTGTGACCAGCAATTGTGCATTTAAATACATGCTGCACATATTTAAAAAAGAAACAAAATGATCAACGAAATTAGGCAGCTAAGAATAATCTGCCATTGAATCAATACATATGTATATCTACTAGTAATTTAAACAATTCGATATATTGACTTTAGTCAAATTAATAAATATAAGAACACACATATTTCTTGTGATACCGAAATATAGTCATTTATATAAATATATAATTAAAAATATATTTCATGTTGAAAAGTCAGTTAATTAGGCACGTTAAACGGAATAAGCAGTAAACAACAAGCGTTTAATTTTCTTCAATTTGACATTTCTTTATTCTCTTTTCAATTACATAGGTTAGTTATTAACCACGGTTGTTGTCATTTTGTGTAGTGGAGAGCTTGTTCCAGCACGCAGGCGTTATATTTTTTGTCGAGTTGAGCTCAGTAAAACGACTCAACTCAGCTGACTCAACTCAAGAAACGTAAACTCACTGTGTGAACTCACTCAATTGTCTGCTAAAGCAGCTTTTCCTGATTGCTTCTCTTGTTGTTATTGTCGTTGTTTTTGTCGATGTTGTTGTTGTTGTTTCTATTCTTATGTTGTGTTTTGCATCGTGCGTTGCTCTTCTCGAGATGACTGCGGTTGCTTTATGTAATTACGTTGCTTTTTTCTTTTTTTATTATTTTTGTTTTGACTTGCTTTTCCCCTGGATATTTTTAATTTTGCTTACATTTATTTATTTTCTTTTTTGTGTGGCATTTTGGCCATTTTTGGAAAGTGCTGTTACCTTTTTGCTTTGTGTGCCGGTAACTTGAAGCATCCATAAATTGTAATTAAAGCGAATAGAGCAAAACCATTCTGGGTGTATGTGTGTGTGTTTGTTTGTGTATAAGTTAGTATGTGTGTGTGTGAATCGTAGAGTATGCTAAATATTTACTTGGGGTATCAAATGCAGTGTCGGAACATTTCGTTTTGGCGCTTAATTTGCTGGTGTGACATCATTAAGAACAAGTTGCAACAAACAAACTTTTAATTAGATTACTTAACGTTGCAGCTGTTGCATGTTTAGAACACTTGCCACACACCAGCTTGCCGATTTCCGACCAACTGTTTTCCCTTCTTATTTTTGTCCTAGCGTAACATCTGACCTTTACGTATACTTAATGTTTATTATGTAAGTGTGAATAGCGTATAAGGTGAGGGATATTAAAAAAAAGCTTTGGGTACTCTTCAACTAATCTCATTAATTAATCGTTAATATTTGATTATAGAAATGTTTACAAGAGTAAAAGTTCGTCTATCCAGATTCGATCTCAAATCAATGATAAATTACTAAAAAAATTCAATACTTTTAATTTACATTATAGTTCAAGTGATCTTTAAGCATATCTAAAAACAAAATGGAAAGACTACAGTTGAGCGTACCCTTACTCTGAGGTTCCTTTCGAAAGAAAATACCCAAATTTTATATAAATATTGCTCATTGATTCTTAGAACCTTCTTCTAAATTTTGGGGGATTGCAGCCTTTAAATTTGACAAATTTTTATTCCATTAATTGAGATTACTTTGTTTGTGTTTAGAGACCAAAAAATTTTAAAAGCAGATGCGGGGGCATCACTGGAGTCCTGGACTAAACTGAAGCCCTGTGGCAACAGCGTCGTTATTCGTTGCAAATTGTTGGATATTTATAACTTTTATTTTGTGCTTTTTGCGATGGAATCAACAGTTTGATTGTAGCCAGTATGGCAGACACACACAACCTTAGCCTTATCGTTTTATAGTTGGTGAGTCTTTTTAAAATTCAATTGTATGTAAAATGTTAAATTGTTGTTGTATGCGATAGGTAATTGATTTCGATTTTGTCAGCCGGGAATCCCGTCACATTGTGAATCGGTTGGAATACAATCAGCAGTCCATAATGAAATTCATTAATTCAGACATAAGCGAATCCCTCAATCGACTCTTAATTGTAAACGCAACTACACAAATACTTTCTTATTGATTTTGGTTCAAATTGGAGATTGTAAAATGAGTCACGCACTGAATAATAAAAGCTTAAATGGATTTTGCATCCAATGACAGTATCTTTGCATTGAACATTAAACAAAATGGATTGTAACGATAATATGGGTCATTAAAGTAATATCAACGGGATTAGATTTGATTAGGAAATATTAAGAATATAGATTTGAAATGTTTGGAAATTTTATACACAAATATGTAAAAAAAACATACATAATTTTAAGGAGCTAAAGGAACTAAAATAATAAAGTGTCAGGTTACTTAATTTATAGTATTTTCCTTTTGTGATTTGATATTTTATGCCTTTTTCCCTTAATTCTTTTAAGAGTAACTGTGTTCTGACCTTTACTTAATTGAATCTACCTTCATTATCCTAAGAATAAATACGTCTTGATTTCATGCATGATTGATAATCTGTATTTAATACAATTGATACTCAGTGTAGGCTTTAATTGAGGTATATTTTAAAAATTTTATTTGTAGTCTAGGTTTTTGCCTTGCTTTGAAATATGATATGATAGTTGAATATTCACAGGCAATGGGACGCTTCAAATTTTAATGAGAATCATGCGACGACGACCATTTTTGAGAAACCAACCCAGACTTGGACAGGACACCGATAGCCGATGTGAAAAAGCTTCTATTTCTATGGAATGTATTTAGAAGGACGCGGCCCAAAAGTAGCGAAAAGGAGCCAAAGAAAAGAAATGCCCAAGCTCAAGCTCAAGCCAAAGTGCAATCGAACATTTTGTTAATATACTTTATGAGTTTTTGTTTGGCGCGACGTGTTTCTGCCTTTTCCTCAGCTCAGACCCTTTCGTCCCGCCCACTGCCATGCCCCTGAGGGCTTTGAAAGCAAAAGTGTAGCAAAAAGTGCCTAAAAAGACCAGCACAAAGAAGGAATGAAGATGATTGAAAATTAATGACGAACTCACAATACCCTGAAGGTGTGAATAAAAATGTATTATGTGACTAGATTTTGCGTGTTTCAATTTAATGATATCATACATGATTTAAAGGATTTTTAAGCTGACTAAGATGGAAGTGCTTTAAGCTAAAAGTATTTATAATATTTATTAGCTCATTTTATATGAGATCAAGCTTTAATTTGCTTACTTCTGAGTTCTTTGTAATGTTATGAGCTATTTTCTGTTGACATTTATTCAGAATTTAAATATTGTAAAGCTTTCGCTTACACTTGAAGTTGCAAATGCAAAGAGAGCATTGTTAAATGCTTGTCACATTTTTGAAATAGTGTGAAGCTTCTTAAAAATTTGTAATGCTCAACTATTTATAAAGGGCATTTCAATTGACAATCTCTTAAGAAAAAGTGACAAGTTGACTGACTGACAGAATGACAGTCCGACTGAATGTTGGAGTGACGCACATATTGACAGGCTTCATTGTCGTCTTTGCTTTTTGCTTATCTACCTTCCTCACCTGTCCGTCTGCCTTGAGTGTCGGTTCCCCAGGTCCCAAAATGGTGTTGCCATTTCAAAAAAGAAAAAGAAAGAAAATAAAATAAAAACGGATGGAAAAAGAGGAAAATAGCAACAAGCATTTGGCTGCCAGTCTTGGCTTTTACTTGTCGCGTTCTCGTTTCAATTTAGGCATTTTATTATTTATATTTATTTATTTATTTATTTTATGTTGGCCATTATTTGCTATGCCTTCTCTCCTCAGGTACAATCCTAAACCCTGCATACATAGTTTTGCTTCGTTCTTTATGTTAATGCCAAGAGACCGCAAAAGGTTTTCTATCCCATGTGCGTGTGTGTGTGTGTGTGTGAGGCAAATATTGCGACGCTCTTTAGGGAATTGAAAGTAAATAATAAAAGCAACTCGATGCCGAGGGGCGTCGAAGGGGGAACACGTAATGTTTGGTTTGGCCGACCCCTAAAACAAAAAGGGTTGATTTACTTGGGGTCAGATCGTCAAATACTTGAGCTGTGCGTCAAGTTTTTTGCATTTCCTGCCCAGCTAATTGGTCATGCGATACAAATGCCGTTGGGATGGGCCCCCAATTCAATTCTGATTCCCATCCTAGTCCCGACTCCGGCTCCGGCTCCGGATCCGCTCTGACCCTAAAAAGCACGTTGCAATCTATTTCCGGGCGTAGCGTTGTCATCAAGTTACAATGATGACGACAATGAGGCATAAGTTTTGCTGATGACGTGCTGCATTATTTTCTAGTCTCCGCTGGCAGTCTATCTATCCATCTATCTCACCTGTCTCCTCTTCATCCCTGGATGTCATTTGATGTCAATGGATTTCATTTTCATGCGCACAAATCAACGGATATTGTGCACTGACAGTTTCCGCCTACTGCGAATTCTCAAAAACACGCCAGCAAACTTGTATGCAAAGCAACAAGACAGTCACAGTCATAGTCGCAGTCGCAGTCGCAGTCACAGTCCTTTAGTCAGTCAGTTAGTCAGGTAGTCACTTAGTCAGTCGGTGAGCCAGTTAGTCCGGGTATTAGTAAGTACAAGTTGTGCTGACAGCCGCTGAGCATATCAAGTCTCATCGTGGGCGTTGTGTAAGACGGGGCCGACAAAGTGGGCCAGAAATGCAGTCAGACAAAATGTAACGGAGAGAAAGAGAGATAGATAGAGAGAGAGAAAGAGACCATGAAGCATTGCTAATTGCAATAAAAACACTTGTTGATTTCATGTACATCAAATTAATGTTGTCACATGCCGCATGTGGACCAAAAACAGCAGCAGCTACAGCTCTTTGAAGCCAATGCTAATGAAGAAACAGCTAACTTGTTTGTTAACTTAGTTTGCATCAAAGTTAATAATTTGATTTATAGTGTAAAGCTTTATTTATTCACTTATGTTATTTAAGGAGCAAATATTTTATAACTTCAGTTACCAGTTCTTTATGTAATACTAGTCAGATTACTATTAAATAAAATTGTTCGCAAAAATGTTACCTTTATTTAATTATGATAACTTATAGTGAATCATTTCTCCATTTCTATATTTCTTGATTTTAAGTTATTTAGTTATGAGATCCCATTATTGGGGTTCCCTTTCTATCTTGATTTTTTCTTTTATTTAGATGTTACTTTAACTTATCAATTCGATTCCTTGTGCATGGCATTTCCTTCTACTTTTAAGTGTCTTTTATGATTTCTCAAAAAACTCTTAATTTTGTGATAAATATACTAAACTTATTGGCTTAAAATTGCCTGATTTAATTGAATAGTTAGTCAATTTTGTTGATCTTTAAATTCGTATTACCAAAATCTTTTAATAGACTCATAAACAGATTGCTGGCAAGAATTCATTGTTTGAATGGCTATTTTGCAATTCAACCTACCAATTCGAACGCAATCTTAAACGTCCTGTCAGCAGGAGCACGAGTAACTGTTCGATGGCTGACTGAAAGGATAAAATAAATATATGTATATGTAGATGGCTGTGTGTGCTTGCATTTCTCTAGAGATTATAATCTACATAAATAAAATGTAGATAAGAACTCTTCGGAATTGGATAGTGTTTTATTTGGCACTGCGCTGTTTGTTCTCGCCACTCGATTGCCTTTTCGTTTCGTTTCCTTTTATTTTAGTTCAGTTTTAAGGCAGTTATTGTAATTTTTAATGCGCTCTTCGTCAACTCAACCCACAGCAGGCAGACGTATCGATTTCAAGCTGGTGTAGAACAAAGAAGCATTCCATTTAGACTATGACAACCATCCACAGTATCCGCACTATTGCTACCCCAACTCATACTCATTCCTTAGCCATGACACAGCTATAAGCTTATAGGAAATTCCCTTTGAGTGCCAACATTCATCGTCCTCAAATGACGCTCCACGAGATGGGCTGAGATGGGCACAGAGCAAACAAACAGCGGAATCTTCTTCGGCTTCTTCTTTTCACTCTCTTAGTCTGTCCAAGTCTCTCTGTTTGTCTGTCTGTCCGTCTGTCTGTCTGTCTGTCGGCTCGTCCAAAGCAAATAATCTTTAGCTACTGCTCCTTCAAAGGCTTATCATATTGTATCTCTAAGTCTAATTCAAAGTGTAGGCGATTCGAGGCTACTTTTGTTACATTAAAATTTCGTTTACTGCCAACTGGGGAGCTGTTAAATCGTCGAAGGCAACCATTCCCAAGTAAATCAAGAATAAAAAGAAAAGAGTAAAGAACAACCCGACCATTAATAGCGTTTTCTGCCGAGAGCACAACACACAGCTCAGTTGAATTTTTGCGTTTTCCCAATAATCTAGTTGTGCTCAACCTGCAACTGAGAGAATAATTGATAGATCTATACCATATAATTGGTTAAACGAAGCTCTGTAATTGGATTTGGCACAATTTGCTGAGACTGTCGATAGTACTTTCAGTTATCATATTTTATAGAGGCAATAGTTAGTTGTTAATAATATTAAATATAATTAATTCCCTTAGGGCTATTGAAAATAGAATTTAAGTAATTATAACTATGCACAAAATCTATGCGGTTATTTTTAAACTTTTTTCTCAATTGTTGGAATCATAGACAAATATAAATATGAAAATAATACAATTAGAAGAAATAAATATGCTTACAAGGAACAGTCTCCAATAGAGAAAAAAAAGAAAATAAAAAGTGAATCATACACTTTAAATTGGCAAGAATCAGTATTGATTAAAGCATAACATATTTTTAGTCAAAGGATTTTTAGTTTTAGGACATCTCTACATTATATTAAATGGCTATTGGTCAATTGACAACCTGGAGTCACAACCCAAATTGTTTCCGTTTGTGGCTGTAATGAGCTTACGAATGAGTCTATCAAAATGTATTTAAAACTGTGTCTTTGTCTCAAAATGTGTCCCTGTATTTTGTATATGAGTCAGTTTGTTGACAACGCAATTGATTTAATTGAGATTATGCGCTCTAATCTGTGCCAAGAGTAAATTATATGGTTGGCTTTCAATTGATACCATCACACTGTGAAATACAAATTGAAGTGCACAGCACATGAATATCAATTGAATGAGAGAGACCTTGGATGAAATAAAATGTTCCTATATTCGGAACACTTGACAACATTCATTCATTCAATCATTCATTGAACATTGAACAGAAAAGGCATTATGGGAACATTTCAAATGATTGCGACCAGTCAAAGAAGTCAAGAAAATGCGACACTTTGAGCCTAATCCGATTTTCGAGTAGAAAATTCATGTCGTCATTTTACAAATACGAATGTGAAATGTCGCACATGACAAGATCTCAAAATTTTGTCAAACTTATTTGCATTTGTTTTTGTTATGGAATAGAAAAAGGAGCATCCTTTAATTGATATAAATTTATGTAAGCTTGGCTTAAATTCCTTCTGCGTCAACTAAAATTTTGGTTTACTTTAATGTTAACTATTTTTTAACTTATTCAATAACTTCTTTTACTTTTATATTGGCCCTTTTCAGTATTCACATTATTCACTGTTTCATTCACAGTATTCACTTTACACATTTTTGGAAAAATCAATTGTACGATATATATTTTTTAAAATATTTTTGAAACCCCTTAAGGACATATATATTTTTTTTTAATTTATTCGTTACACTTTTCTAAAATGTGAGTGCCTTTTCGGTAGTTGGTATTCTGTGTCATGTCTGCCTTAATTGAAACTGCATACCAGACGTGTTTGTGTTTGTAGGCCAAGGTCAACAGACAGCTCCTCACTTCCTCTCCCCACCCCGCCATTGCCAGCTGTTGTCTCTGTCGATCTCTGGTATCTAGTATCGTAAAATGTGAAAGTTGTATGGACAGTTGCTGCATTTATCTTATCTGGCTTGCCAAATGCTCGAACTATATCAACAATCGTATGAGCACCACATAGATATATATATATATATATAGAGAGAGAGAGAGAGAGAGAGGGTCTCTTCGAGTTGCAGCGAAATGTTTTTGTAATACTCATTTATATTTCATATAGATCTGGAACAGTGGCCACAATGCGTCATCAACTGTCGTCATTATCATTCAATACACTAAAAAAATGGAATAGAAAAAACAAAATCAACATAATTATTATCATCATTGTCATCATCAACATCGACGTGTATCTGTGCTCTAGTTTATTTTCATTACGTTAATTCATTTGTAAATATTTTCCTTAACTTTTACAGCCAACGCCGCCTGTGGTTGTTGTTCTTTTTGTTTTTGTTGCTGCTTCCTTTGTTGTTTACATACCGATTTTCCAGCTTGCCAGCAAAGTCCACACTTCCCCCTGCTATCCCCTCTTCCATCTTCCAGGCAGGAGGAGTACGAGTGGGACAGGGGGACAGTGGGGCATGTGTTGCGTTTTGGACAAAGCTGCAGTCGGGTGCTCAATTTCATTGGTATTTGTTGTCATTCATACGACCCCATCATAGCGCACAGTGGGCGACTAATCGGCAGTTCAAGTTAAGGATTTCCCTGTAAAAACAATAGATACAGAGAGGGAGAAAGAGTGAGAGAGAAAGTTAAATAAACAGGATAAATGAGCTACGTAATTTCAGTGTCCCGCAGTGTGAAATCTCGCAGCTTGCGATCAAGACAAATACGAGATTCAATGACAATTACAGCTGCGTATAATACAAAACTCATTTCAAAATAAGTTTTCATTTATTTTACGACAAGAACATCAACATGTTATTCAGGAGAGATCGAAATAAGTAAAGCGCAGCCGAAAACCGGTAATCTATAATAATATTTTATTATTTTTCGATTTGTTGTATTGCGTTATTCAAGTTTTTTTATTATCATATAGCTGTCGAAAGTTGAATACGGGGCAAGGGGCAAAATAACATTTATCCTTTCTTTTTCATATTGAATTAAATGCCATTTCAATTGCCCTTGAACCACTGTGCCCGTGTGGCATAGTACTAGTACTCGTACTCGTAGTTGTTGTACTCATCATTGCAGCTGTTGTGTGTCTAATGTATTTTCATGCCATTTTTTATGGCTCAACACTTGGAGCGTTGTCTATTATGTGGACCCCCTTGGCAACCCCCTTAACAACGTCCTGTCTCGTATTCCACCTCCATCAGAAAACCCCTTTTGACTTTTTGTTGGCCTTTCGGTTAGTTTTGTGTTGTTGTGTTCGTGTTCGAGTTCGTGTTTTGCTGAATTGCAATTGATGATTAAACGCACTGCCCATTAATTGTTTGGCTACTGGTTATTTTTTTATTTTGCTTTTTGCCTTTCTTTTTCTGTGAGTTGGCAAACGGAGTGAATACGAATAGAAGGGAATCGAAAAGTGAATACATTAGAGTCATCGGCTCAAGGACGTTGGTCATTAGCTGTTTGGATTTGGGGGAAGTTGCTGCATTTTCAAGTGCAGCACGTTGTGGGCGTGGCAGGTGTGGCACTGATTTATGCAAATTGTGGCTATGATAAGCAGCAAACAAAACTAAAGGGCCCCCAAAACCTTTAACCCTTTAACCAGTTTCTAATTTCACACTGACTTCCAACAAGCAGACAACGAACGGGTCAACAGCAATTTATAGCATTATATTTGTATGCAAATTGCTGTGGACTGCGCTTTTACTTGCGGACGCCATGAAGTATGCTGTGCCCGTAAAAGTAAAAACTAAAAGTAAAAGTAAAAGAAAGCTGACGTCAAGCCAAGAAAGTTAATGTCAAGTCATATATCTGGGGGTTAACTAAAGGGCACTTCAAGTGTCGCTTATTTTATTGCAAACAAGTGATAAAACCAGTGGTATATACCCGTACGTGCATGAAGGATTAGTCTACAATAGTCTACGACAACTGTCACCAAATAAATACATCTTGAGGTTTACTAACGGGAACTTTAGGAGCTGCTTAAATAACGACAGTGAAGTCTGAAAAACTGAGGTCCCTCCATAAAGTAATTCTCGATACAGCTGAAAACTATTGATAAGTGTAGTGCTTAGTAATTTTAGTAGCAGCTAATTTTTATTACTAGAATTTAACTCAAGAGCGGTGGTAAACTTTTGAAAAACAACCTTAAAAAATTGAGGACATAATCTATGATAGTGCTGTAAACTATCGATAAAATTGCAGTTGTAACTGTCAACTGTTACATCTGCAGGTTAAATATAGGTAACTATAAAAAATCCTTAATTTACGATAAAAAGTTAAAAAAAAAAATGAGATGCTTGCAGAAGAAAGTTTTCATCGATACTGCTGAAAACTATCGATAAATGTTGTGCTAAGTAATTTAAGTAACTGTCAACTTTTACATCGGGAGGTCAACTCAAGAGCACTTAAAAACGTGTTAAATTTGTGAAAAACAACCTTTAAAAATTGAGGTACTGGCATGAGGACGTAATCTACGATAGAGCTATAAACTATCGATAAAATTGCAGTTGGTACTGTCAACTTTAACATCTGGAGGTTAAATAAAGGGCACTGCTGCTAAATTTATGTAAAACAATATTTATTTCTTGAGTGTGTAGTTTGGTTTTTTAAGTCAACTAAAACTATTTTATAACTAAATATTTCACGTTTGTAGAATTTAATTAAAATTAATGATTAAACCATAGTTTTTCCACTCTTTAAGTCAAGGTGAAATAAAATTATATATAGTAACATATAAATATATATGTTTATGAAATGTATGTTCATATTATTTTGATAATATGATCCGATTTGGAAACCTTTAAAGCCGGAACTGAATCGGTTCTGTTAGAACTATTTAGCTTGCAGTCCCAGCTTGAAAACTATTGACTTACTGTCTTTGAGTTCTTTGTATGTTGTTTTTTAATTCCAGTCAGTTTTTGTGTTGACCATGTTGTCTTACGCTTGACTTGTTATTGGATGTAAAAAAAGAGTGTTGCAAGTGGCCATAATAAATGACAAAATAAGCAGTTGCATTTGTTATAAAATTCCGTGAAAGTAACTCGACGTTGTCTTGGTCTTTTGTCTTGGCTATGCCGTAGAAAGTCGGGAGTGCTATTTATTTGCCACTTCATTATTGTGTACAAGGTGCTCAAGGAGCAAGGAGCACAGAATGAGGTCCAAGGACAAAGGACGAAGACAGGCTAACCGTTAACTGGCAACTGCTGGTTAACTGCTCGCCGCAGCGGCAGCTGTAAAATTAATTTGAAATGTTGACTGGGCTCCCCGATACGGCACTGAGGACGCCGGGGGAAATAGAGGGATGTGCACTGTGGTTGAAGGGGTTTAGGAAAAGGAGTCGCCAGTTTGTGGTGCGCGAATTTAACATTAAGTATTTAAAAGAAAATTTAAGTCGATTTTCGGCGCACTGCAGTCAGAGTTAGGTAACAAACTCGGCTGTTTCTAACCAAACAATCGAAATTAGAAATAAGGAAAGTTTACAAATAGCTTGGCCAAGTTAACAACAACAATGTCGAAAAATTCATTACGTAATCTACTTGTTACAGTTAACGGCGACGTAGCTTGAGTGCAAAAGGTCGGCTACCTTTCTGAGCCTAAATCCAACGCTTTCGCTACGAGTATTTCCAAAACAGCTTACTCTTTCCAATTTCCAATTTTCAAGTTTTCCATTTTAAGTCAGCTTTGAATTTGGCAAATGTGTTTAGCCGAGTTTGTTGCCCAAAATCCTTTCATCAAACTGATGAAACCTCTGGAAGCCTCTGAGACACCACACTTTGTGGCGGGGGAGGTGTATTTCAATTTTATATTTTTACTAACTGTGGCAACTAGGCTGACTCACTGGCTGTATAATAAGCTAAGCATACAAAGCATTGAGCGGCCAAATTTGGCCTGCGCAAATTAATTTAATATTAATAAACTAATTGTTGGCAACACAAAGCGAAAACTCAAGCAACTGCCAATATGGCGTATCGTATTCTTTAACCAGGCGTTAGCTTGGCCAACGCCAATATTTTAATTTTGTCGATGGAGGGGGATACACAGAGAGAGAGAGAGAGAAAGAGAGAGAGAGAGAGAGACAGCATGAGATAGCGACCCAACAACAGCAACAACAACAAGGGGAACAAATCGCTGGCAATACTAAAAATAACAATTTCCGCTCTAATAAACATTTCCGCTTCGTGAAATTTAACATTTTACAATAAATTAAGTGAGAAGAAATAACCATAAGCCATAACCATATAAAGATACATGGCGTACACTTAAAAATACCAACACACAAGTATCTTTTTTTCACATTTTCATTTATTTTTGTGTTTTTGCTTTTAGGCAACTTTCTTATCGATAAATTGCAAATGGTTTGCATTTCTTTTTATTTATTAATGTAATTCAATTTTAAGTCTTACATTGACCACAAAATACCCAAATTACTCTTCATTTTTGCATTTTTAAAGTTGACCACATTGTGACTAGTAAGTTTACTAATAAGTATTTATATGATAAATAAGTCAATAAATATAAATTGGGAAAATACGAATATCACAACATGTTCATAAGATACATAATGCATATGTACAAAATATTGTCTGCAAAGCCCGTGGAATTAAATTGTTACTATTTATCTATATTTAATAACAATAATTGATAATAATTTAAAATCGGACTTGAACAGTGAAAAGTCAGCTGGCACCTGAACAATTCATAGGACAGAAAAAGACAAACTCGAACATTTCCATTTCATTTGTTCTTGATTTTTTAAAAGAAAGCCCATTTAATGCTTAACAACACAAAATACACAAACATATACAAATACAAAAAACACACACACTCAATTTTGTAACCAAAATGACTTTTGCATGTATTTTTTTTGTGTGAATCGATGAGGATGGTAAGGGATGAGGAAGAGCGAGTGGCATGGGGCATGGGGCGTGTGGGAGGGCGAGTGGTTGTTTTTAGAAATACGCCGACTGTCACGTACTTGTTAAATTAAAAACGATTACTTACTCAAATTTGCTGTTACTTTGTTGCACTTAATTTAAATTGTTATTGTTATTATTTCTATATAAAGTCAGCTCAAGTATGGGCTGGGGGCGGGGCATTGCCTCCGCAAAGGGAGGGAGTCCGCTGAGCGTATTTCAATTAAAAGGATATGCCGCAGGATCCATTAGGTGGATGGAAAGGGACGGGAGGGGAGGAAGTGCGCGTGGCACTGACAGCATTGAAAACATTTTCGCCGAGCAGCAACTGAAATGAAAATGAAAATGGAAAATGCTCGAAATAATGAAATGTATAAAACTGAATTATACGCACAACAAAAATGAAAAATTATAGTAATAAAATTGAGAGAAGAGAAAAGAAAAATGAAAATGCGTCTGACATAATTTGGGAGTAGAGAAAACGAAATTAAGCCAAAGAAAGCCACAGAATGTGCTTATTCCTTCAGCTTTGTAATGAGCGTGAATCTTTCAGATTGTTGTATAAGTATTGATTACAAACAGAAAACTTCTTCATACTGCTGTTGGTCATTACAGCAGCTCAAAAAAGTATGCAACGTTAAGTGCTTTTCATACTGGTACCGTATGTGAAGAGGGCAATCGAAGGCAACCCAAAATGGACTTAGTTAGGTAAATACTTTCAGTTTAGTTGCGTTCCGTTTTAAATTGAAATGAAACTTACTCAAAATACTCATAAGTCGCTTATCGACTAATGCCAAAGGGTTCAGATTTAATAAAGGCAATTAAAATGAACACGGACATGGAACACGGACTACTTATAAGAATAGTTTTAGGACCAAGCTTTGATGGTCAACTTTTTTTTACTAAACGCCGTCATCGTCAACGTCATCAGCTAAAGAAATCGCATGACAAGCCGCCATTTTTATGAAAGGAAGCGCACAAACTAATATACACAAAAAGTTTTTCATTTACATTGTGGTTAACGGTGTTGTTGTTATTGTTAATGCTGTTGCCATGACGTCACAGTACGGAATAATTTGAACAAAAGTATAAGCCGAAATTGCAGATACTCTAAAAGTTGAGTTGTCAATAAAACTATCCTTTCAATTGTTAAATACATACAAATTAGATATATTATTATACTTAATCTGTTATTAAATTTTTTGCGTTTTCTGGTATTTCTAGAATACTATTGACAGTCTGATCCCTTACAGGGTATTCAAGGTACACACACATACATAAATATTTTCAAAGTTGATTTCAGCTTGTTTCGTAAACAGCTCCTATTATAAGTATTTATTTATGTTTTTGTGTATGAAAGTAAATATCTTTGTTTTGCGCCTATATATTTTTATCTACATATATTGCGCACACGTCACATTTTTCCTTGACCTTGCCGAACGGACCTCAATGTGAAAGTAAAAGTTGAAAGAGTTCTTTGTTGTTGCCAATGCCGCTATAGTGAAACTTTTACATTGCTCGCTTAGCTCTGGAGTTTAAGAGAGTCTAGGAAAAGTCTACTACTGCAATTAGCAGTCTTTTTTGTTGTATTTATTTTCCCGTTCCCATTATGCGATTTTAATTGTTGCACAAAACACAAAAGCCCAAACAATATTTCAACTTTGATAAATGTTTTATCGTCGAAACTGCAGCTATCACATAAACTTCACTTAATTCCAATTAACATAATGAAAACAACAACAAAGTTTTGCTTGTTTAATTTTTCCGCATTGTGAGACGACAGTTACAAATCGGAAACAATAGTTTATACTATCGCATAAGACAATATAATGAGTTAGTGAGGCAATATAATAAATTATACGAGCTAAGTTGTACCTGGTATTATTTATGACCCTTAAACTATCGAAGTTATCAGACGTTTGTTGCCACGTTGTCAGGTTGTTCTGACTTGCAGTTGCAATTGCAACAATTTATGCATACTTAATTGAGTGACTCGCCTGGGCAAAGTCAACAGTCAATGGTGAATAACAGCGAGGAGCAAAGGGTACTATGTTTTTTTTCCAGTTACATCTCAATTTCCGGTCAGTTCATTTGTCATAAATTGACATTTCCAAGTTGTTAGGCGCTGCAATTAAATATAATCAACCAGTGCAAGTTTCATACGGGGTTGATCAAAGATTGCCAGGGGCGTGTTTCAACAGGGGTTGAGAATGGGGCGAGGTGGAGGGGATTGCTTGACATTGACGACGACAGCACAATTTCCATTAAGCATTTAGTCGGCTAATCAGTCAGTCAGACACGTTCAAATTTCATTTCATTTAGTTAATTCAATGAACAGCTCGTGGTTTGAGCTTAGAGCAACTGCCTGAAAGAATAAGGAAAAGGCAAAGGCAAAGGAAAAGAAAATGGGGGTATATTGGTGTTTCCTTACTGATGGCTTTTGGCTTCTGGTTAAGACTGTGGTTAGCTGCTTTTTACTCTTGCCTTACTTACGGCTCTAGCTGTGGTTTTTCAGCTAAGACGTGACGCAAATGAAGATGTCGAAATGTGCTGAACATGAACAGATCGTCAGGCAGAAAGCTGAAAGTAGCGGCTAATGGATGGGAATCGAGTTGGGGATGTGGAGGGACCTTGGAATGGCGTCTTTAGCATACAAAATATGTGTTGGAATAACCTCAAAAATTGAAACGAGCTGACAAAGCAAACAACATCGGATTATAAGTAGAGACAAAAAAAAAAAAATAAAAAAAAACCATGAAAACCATGGGCACAGGGTATAAAAACTGTCAGCAAATAAGTCAAAGACGAGACATTCAAATAAAGTCATTATTAATATGCATGTACGAGTATTTTCCCTCAAATGAATATATACAAAAAGGTCAACGCAAGACATTCAATCGATGTGACTAATATATTACTAACTAAACTTCGTATAAATAGCAAAGATATTAAGTAAATGGTAATTGATAGAGTGTTTTGAATAATTTCATACTAATTTTGAGTGCAAGTTGAGGGTGAATTCAATTTGGAATATTTGAGTAGTTAAGCTCTAAGTTTGATTTTAAATCTCTTGAAGTTCTACTTAATTAAGCTTTAAATACGCAGTTAATTGGTTTTCACAGATGCTTATAAAGTATTGCAATAAATTGACTGCCGATAAAATTTATTGACAAGCATTCAATGTATGAAAACCAGAAATCAGTGCATTTAAATAGCTTGTAGAATGCTTAAAGATTAGAATAAGTAAATAATAAATTGTTTAATCAAAACATTCACATATTTTAGTTTATTTCTCTGACAGCTTTTATGGCCATTCAAAGTGGACTTAAATATATTTTATATTCCACTTTAATATTTGACCATTTTATAGTTTTGAATGCACCTTAATTTTTTCCACTTTTCATAACACTTAATTCTGTCTTGCCAATATATTCAGTTAGCCAATTTTATATTGTCTCTCAACAGCTTTGGCTCTGTTTGTTTCAGATGCCATTTTTGGTTCCTTAATGAGTCTAATTCGATTTGTTCAGTGTTAAACTTATGTAGTTTGTCTTCAGATACAAAAATTATCAGTCCACGCAATTGACGAAACTAGACCTCATAAATATTTTTTAAATTTGTGCGGAAATGACTAAAAAATTTGAATTAAACACATAATTTTTATAAGAGCCGATTGATTTTGGTTGCAAATTACTTAAAAATATATTTAAGGAGACCAAATTCTTTGAAAACCAGTCAGCAAGAGCATTTATTCATAGGTGTCTGTCAAATATATTTAATCTCTGTTATCTTCTTTTACTGTTGATCTCCTGCACACTGTTGTTTTTTCCCCTTGCATGAGGAGGAAAATCTTTGCAACTGTAGCCTTTTGCCAACTGAACTGAAAAGAAAACGCAGAAAACTGGAAATGGAATTTTTTAAAGCCGCTTGCAGCTCGCGAAAAGAGTTTTCGTGGCTTAATGAAGGCAGCTTTCCCTTCCTTCATGTATGTCTATTTTTCAGTTAATTTCCTTCTTTCACCTTCTCCTCCTCAAAGGAAACATTTCAACAGACCGATGTCTTTTTGACACTTTTCACTGGGAATACACATATATATACATACATAAATGGCCATGTGAGTACGTATTGTGTGTATGTGCATATGTATTTATGTGTGTGTGTGTGTTATTCTGAATGTGCCTGTCAGAATTTTGGCCTGGCATGAGCTTTTGCTGCACGGCTTAATCAGGAAAAGTATTCGGGCCATACTTCCGCTGGCTCTGGCCCGTTTTTAAAAGCATTATAATAATATTACGTATACGCAAGCTTTACTCATATCATAAATAATTAATATACAAAAAGCAACATGGCAAATGCCAAGTAGCTGGAGGCTAAGGTCAACCGCATTCCGCCTTCCCATTATACCCCCTCAGGCAAAGTGTATCTGTCTGTCTGTGTGTATGTATAGTATCTGTGTGTGTGTGTAAGAGAGACTTCCTCTGTGTAGTCTGACCGCAAGCTGCGCCTCTGTTGTTAGCTTGTGACCTGCCCCACCTGCAACTGTCACTGACAGTTAATAGCCCTCTGGATAACCACAACTATATAACATTCCACCCAAAACACCCGAAACTCAAACACAAACACAAACACAAAATAAGCACTTGCAGCTTAATAGCAACCTTAATGTAAATGCTAAAATTAAAAAACATAAATGTTAATCAAATTAGCAATTAGTCGCATAAAAAAAAGTCATTTAAAAAGTATTTAAGTGCCCATCCACATAACAAATCATTTAAAAATTTTCATATTTTTCTCTGCTTCTCTTTTTAGGTATGTGTGTACTATATACGTTTGGTTATGAATCTCCCCGTTTCTTTTGGACATTTTGGATTTAGTCTTCATTTTAGCAAGTATATATTTGTGTTTATTCATAATCGCCCTCCAAATTATTAAGGACTCCTATATTTAATTTGGGGCCAAGCCTTTGAGCCGCCAATAAGGTTCCCAACAGCAGAATGAGACGAATTATAAAAACTTTTTGAATATTCATTTGATCAGTCTCAAAATTATTTCAAAAATCTATGTCAATTAAACATCGATACGTATTTAAAAAAATTACCAAGGAGCTATGAAAATGTGCTTCCAAGTGGAAATCGTTAAATTTATAAATATCATTAGGCAATTAATTTAAAAATTACACAAAATAAAATTAATTTGAAACGGCTTGCAATAAAATACGAGAACTAAATGAAAAAGAATAATAAGAAGTTTTAAATAGAAATTAAATTGTAGACTATAGACAATCTGGAGTATTTCTACTTCTGTTTAGAAACAAATTTTCAATAATTTAACTTAAATGAATTTTTTAGTATTTACATTATCTATGTCTGCTCGGGGCTGTTTTAGTCTGATGAGCTTGGGGTGCTAAATGAAATTTATTATTAATTTAAATAGAAATGCAATGCCATCGCTATATACCTGACACTCTTAATGTGCCCTCGTCCTGTGGCATAAACAAATGTTAATTTGCTTTTTTTTTTGCCTCTTCTCAGTTGGCCCCACAAATGTTCATTTATTTCTGGTCCAAAGTCAACAACAAAATGAAAGTGTAAATCATATAACATCAATTTTCATTAGGCCGTTGACAGGCATTGGCCATTTTAGGGTCAGTACGCTGCTTGGGGGCTACACGAATAGCAGGACTACCATTACTGTGGAATGGAAAGGGGCAGAGTGGCGGAAAAGGAGAAGAGAGAGGACAGCATTGATATTATTTAGGCAATTTACCTAATTTCCTTAAAGTCCACCATGGGAACTTTTCATCTATGCAGTCGTTTGCATTGGACTTGTAATATCCGTAGAAAGTGAGGCATTCCTTTATTATCTTTTCAAATGTTTTATTTTATTTACTAAAATTAAACTAAAATTTTCAGATTAAAGTCCAAGATTTTATGCAGACTACAAATTAAATAGTTTTCTTAAAAATAATCTGTCAAATTACAAGCCTTGTTTAGAAATAACTTTTTTCGAAACAGATTAGAATATAATTAAATCTGCTGATATCCCAAAATATAATTTTTTCAAATTAGATTGCGCCTTCTGTTTTTTTTTTGGCACTTTTGAAATAAGTCAATATGTCGACTTATACATAGAAAGAGAAATTTCAGTATAAATGCTCAAATTAGCTGCTCTGAAATTCGAATTAATTACTCTAATATATACTCGTACATGTGTATATACTATATAAGGACACACAACTACGAAGTGCTAAAATTTTCTTGTAAGCATTTTTAATGTGAGCATTTGTTTAGTTTACAAATTATTTACGATACACATACAAATATTATAACTGACTCCAACTTCCTTCACTTAGTATTAATTAAATTTAGTAATTTCCACAACAAATATTTAACTCAATTTTTTTTTAAATAAAATGCACTTCGATAATGCATAAAGTTTACAATATTGTTTAAGGAATTTTCTAGTAAAATTTGAAATAATGCCACAGAAATAAGTAGGATAGTTTCCACAGTGAAATTTTAGCAGCCGGTGAACAAAATTAATTGCATACAAATAGGCGTTAGCAAATGGTGTGGCTAAACAAATTTGGTTGACATTGTTGGGCTGTTGAGGGAGAGAGAGCGAGAAACAAAGAGAGAAAGAGAAATAGAGGGATATCAAAATGTGACAATGACCATCAGTAGAAAGTTTTGCCACATCCGCCGCATGTGCAATACACATTTCCTTCCGACAAAGCACCAAGCGTCGCCCACTTGATGCTTTGAAAACGTGCTGCGCATTTGAAGCCATGACAAGAGAACAGACGGCATTCTTCAGAGATACTCGAGACGAGCTCCATGTTAACATGTTGAGTGGAGACCGGGCCCAAGTGGATGTTAGATAGCCCTGACTATCATCATTCTCTTTTTGTCATCTATCCGACTGGTGTTGTATGTATGTTGTATTTATGTGGATGCCATTAACATGGTATTTTCTCTCTAAGAATGTCCCCATTTAACCATATTAGGTCGGCTGAACATTTCTTGGTAAGGTAGTTACACACTTTCTCTACAAATTCACAATTACAAACAATTGGTAAACATTCTCTCTGGCAACAGTAAAAGTCGGATTTGGTTGCAACTTACGCTTAAAATTAAAATATAATGCTAAAAAAATGTATCTATTTATGCCATATCCTTCAACGTCTTCAACGATAATTGCAACCCAGGGGAAAAACTCATTCAGTAGCAATAAAATGTTGTTGTTCTGTCTGTTTTTAAACTTTTCTTATTTTCTTTTTGTCTTAAACTTGAAGTAACGGTGTCAAGTAAAATGAAAATGAAAAGCGTAGAGCTTTGGAAGAGAGGAGAGTGGAGTTGAGTAGAGTAAAAAGGGACAATTGCGGCAGGACGAGCGAGGGAATGAAATTGCCTGCCATGTGGCAGAGTGGCAATGACGAGCACAACACTGAAATCTAACCAAAAGCAAAGTGAAATACAACAACAATGTGGTTGTTGTTGCTGTTTCTTATTTATTTCATTCCATTTCAATTTCGCGCTCATTTCATGCATATGATTTTAATTTTGGCTAAACATGAGGATGTGTGAGCTATCTGTTCCCTTTTCCCCCTGACCTCTGCCCCTTTCTCAGTGTGTGTATGTGTGTGTGTGTGTGTGTGAGAGTGTGTATTTTAACGCACATTTACGCCGTTTGTAATTTAATTTGGTTGTGCATTTGCGATGGCAAAGTGAAAACAAAATTGGCGTAAGGCAAAAACCGGATTGCCATGGAGACGAACGCTTTTTTCTCTCTTTCTCTCTCTATTTCTATGCCCATTAATGTGACAAGTGAGGAGAGAGAGAGAGAGGTTAGAGGTCACATGACGCATGGACCCTGTGACAGCTGTCAAATGCTGCCAGCAGATGGCGCTGCAACACTTTGCTAACCAAATCATAAATGAAATTACAAAGTGAGATTGCTCTGACCAACAGCGGTTGCTGTGGCACCAACTGTAACAAGAACTCGTATCATTTACGCAGCGAGTCCAACAGTTGTCCGTCCATTTTTCCATTTTCACTCGAAAATTTACGGCTGTACTGTGACTGTGACAGCAGGCAAATCCATTTTGTAAATTAAAACTGCTCAATATGCCAGATAAGTACTCGGCAGTTGTGGAAAGATACGAGATTCAAGAATGGTTATAATCTCTGAATGTGCTGAGCAAAAAAACGAATTCTTTAAGAGAACCCAAACAAATAATAAGGATATTGATGAAGATTCAGTTCAGTTGAATTCAGATTGAAATTCTCAATTAAATTACAATACAGAAATGATAAATTTCTATCAATTCAAACATTACTTATGATTTTAAATCGTTAAATGTGAAATTGATATCCTAAATAAAATTGTTTGCAAACAACCAATTGCCGAAATTCAAGAGAAATAAATTTAAAATGTGACAAAAATATCAAGAAATTTAGATTTATACACTACAATTTGTGAATTGAATTTTATATCACACAGTAAACAATAAAATGAACGTATGAATTTACAGTCATAGGCATTAGTATTTTGGGTCCATTTAAAGATAATTCTACTCATAATTTGAACTAACCTCATGAAAAGTTTGGCATCAATGGAAAGGACATTCGAATTTTTTATGAATGATATAAAACTTTCCTTGAACTATATCAAAACAGACACTTATTGTATGAAAATGAGGAAAAAGTGCCTGTTTTTTTTTTGTATTAAAATTTTTTTTTTTTTAAATCAAGGAAAAAAGTTGAAAAAGTAGCCGTTTTTAAGAATTTGCAAATATCTACGGGTACCTAATGGGTTAAGAAAAGCATAGTATTGAAAAGGACTTCAAATTATTATGAATAGAATTAATTTTTAATGGTGCCAAAATACTTATGCCTATGACTGTACTTACCATACATATGTTCGTATTCGTATTTAAACAAAGTTTGCAGAAATGTTAGCAAAATGTAATTCATGTTAGTCATGCCCAAAAGTTGATAAAGTGAAGATACGAATAAATCGTAGATTTCATTCTATTTTGAAATATGTAAGATTCAAATTAACAACTCAAACTGTTGTTTGACGAAATTCTTGAGAAATTGAATTGAGTCATATGTGTAAAAACAAAAAAAATGGTAAAAGGGAAATACAAAAAAAAATAACAACTTGAATTGATAATTCAGTTAACTGCAGAAACAAGAAGAAAGAACAGGAATTACGACTGTTGCGTCACTTTTTTAGTACTCAGCGGGGTAAATGATGTGTGAAGCTCTTGACGCCGCGAAAAAGGGGCGTGGCAATGATCAAGGCAATGGCGTGCAATTTATGCAGCTTGCCTGGAATTTACAACTATTTTTATGAAGCCAAAGCCAGCCAAATGTTTACGACACAACAAACAAACCAAATACGTGCAGATAGTCAAGACACATATGTATGCTAGAAAGACCACGAAATATTTCATTGCGTCGAAGTTGAAGCATACGAAAACTTACAAAGAAACTTGGCAACATTTGTCTGTCTACTGTCAAGGAGCAATCAACAAAAATTTTGTACACTGTTAGCCACGCATGCAAATGGCCCCAAGAGAGAAGGACTTTCTTTAAATGAATCCATTTGTATGAGCCAAAATGGAGAATGTGCTGTGGCCTGTTTTGTTATGTTGACAGCATCATAAAGGCCGGACAGACAAGCAAAAGCTGAATAAGCTTTAAATCGGCTGGAGGCCTACTGAAACAGAAAGCGAGACATACTAGAGTTGTTCAAAGCTAACTTGCTCATAACACAAGTAATTTGCCTCATGAAAATGGCCAATTTGACTGGCCAACTGACTTATCTGGCTGCCTGCCGACTGCCGACTGTGTTTTAAGATTGCCATGGGCGTCGAAGAGGGGACTGAGAGGAATTGTTGGCGGTATTCAAAACATGCCCGCTAGGGACAGACTGTAAAAAGTTTTGTAAAATTTGAACATAGCGTTAGATTGGCTCATTGTTTCTAAGTTCTTGCGAAGTTTTTAAATATAAAGTGAATACATATAAAATGGCAGCGTTAAAGCCATATTAACTTTTCACCAAGTTGTCAGTCTTGGGAGACCGAGAGCAGATGTCTGCTCACGAAGTTAACCAAGTAGTTTCTTAAAGATACTTTTGGCGAAAGATCTTTCCAGTTTCAAACAAAACATTTTTAGTATAATAGCTTTGCAGTACCGCCATCTTGCCTTAAATCCTGCTCTAGGATAGTTCGCTTCTGTTTTTCTATGTGCCATTGCATTTGGCAATCAATCAATTCGAATAGTCAAACAGTCAGTCATTGATTGTTTGCACTGAAAAAGTGTTGCACAGTGATGCAAACTCAACTAGTCTGTTATAAGCAAATTAATTTTCTTTGGATAATGGTGATTCGAGTCAAGGAATTTCGACTGTATTAAAAGTAAAAAAAACTAATGTTGATTAGTGAGGAAACTGTTTTTAATACAAATAAACAAAAAAACAATTATTTTTAAACATGCGTAATATACTTTTAAACTTATATTTTATATCACCTAAGCTCCTCACAAAATAACAAAAAATCTTTTTCTGAAGTATTTAGCGGAGGGTCCACAATTTTAATTTCTTTTATAATAAGATAAATTAATATTTCAAGCATAAAATCTGCTAATTATATTGTGATGGAGAATTGTTATCGTGACTAGCACACTAATGAAAAAGTTAGACTTTAAAATTATTGTTGTTATAATAAAATAAATTAAAATGTAATGAACTTTTTGCTAGCTTAGCTATTATTTTAGTATTTATTTTATAATTAGTTCTGTTTCTAATTTAACTTTCGATATGCAATACAAAAATTTATGAAATTAATGAAAAACTTTGTAATTGAAGGTAGCACATTTTCCATTCTTCCTGTATATAGTGCTAGTCGCCTTCGTGATGCTTTCGTCACTAGCGCGGACTGTCGTCCGCAGTGATTCAAATATTTCTAAAGATTTATAGTGTTTAGTTAAATTTTGTTTTGTAATTTAGAAACGTTTTCATTGAATGTGTACCACTGTTTGAGTGAGTAATGTAAGCAAATGGTGTTTCTATTGATGGAATTTGCACACTTTAATGCATAAGCTGCTTTAATTGCTGTTAAAATGCAAATGAAAAGTGCCATACAATTTTACTCACCTGGTCAAGAGCAAGAACAGCAGCTCTTGGCTTTGGATGTGGTTGTTGTTGTTGTTGTTGCTGCTGCTGCCACTTGCTGGTCTATAAATAGCTGCGGATCAGGTAGTAGCACAGAGGCAGCTATCGATTTTCAGCATACAATATACAAATAAGAACATCCAATGCATGTGGAAGGCAAACACAAAAATAGTCCTGAGTGCCACAAAGGCTAAACTTGTGTTTGTGTGTGTGTGTATATGTGTGTGTGTATGTGTGTACGAGTGTGTGGATAAGTGAAAGCTTAAGACAGTATGTGTGTGTGTGTTAATTTTAAAATATTTACCAAAATGAATGAGTTTTGTTACCACTTGAGTCCATTTGTAAATTAGTTGAAGCGGGCTATAATTTTTATTGCATACTTTTTGGGGTCGACAACCCATGCGCATGTGTGTTTGCGTGAGTTTGAGAGTATTACATTTTTTATGAGCATTAAATTTAATTACATATTAAGCTCTTTTAATTATTTAATCAAATAATTGAAACTGTCATAACCATAATTTGTCACTTAAAATTTAAATTATTTTACAATGAGTCTTTGGGGTACAGTCGAGAAAATTGGTATAATGTTGTTGCTCATTAGCTTAGTCTAACGTAAAGTTCCCGCAACGATTCTTTTCATTAAGCTGAAAAGTACGATATGAAATCCAATTGTATACCTAAGGATCGCATATCAAGTGGATATTCTTTTGCGCTCAATTCGTTTTTTATTCATATTTAGGGCACAGTTTATATTTATTTTTTTATGGAGCATCTGTTTGGCTCCAGTCAAGGTGTAGCATTAATTTTATGCATTTAATGCGTTGACAGCTTGTTTATCACGCCCACAATGGCCACACACGCAGGCGTGCCAACAAAGTTCATAGTCTGGCGAATTTTGGGTCAGCATTGAATGCACGCAATGCCACAGACACGACCACAAAATGGTGTGACAGCAACAGCAAGGACATCCGCAGCAACAACAAAAGGGAGCAGCAAAAATGGCACATTTAAAGTGGCTCCGTTTCCTACGTCACCCATTCCCAAGCCGCCCATCGACCATCCTTCCTCGTCCTTTTGTAGTCCTTATATACATATGTGTGCACAAAATTGCACACATGTCCAAAGCCAAAGACAAACAAGGTGAAGCTGCTGAAGAAATAAGTTCATAAAAAAGTAAGAGCTACGAAAGGGAAAGGAAAGAGCGAGGGAGAGAGAGAGAGAAACAGTGAGATTAAGAGGAAAACAGACTAAGGGGCAACTAATTTGGCCATAAGCCATCAATTCAAAATATTATTATTATTATGGTTTTGCTTAGGAAATAAAAACCATAACAGTTTTTACATCAAAGATGACTCTGCAATGATTTAAGACGCAGTAAGCAATGATATTTAATAATTACTCAAATTAGTTAAGCACATAGGTAGAGCATATGTTTTGTATCATATCACAACTTTCGTAGTACAGTCTGCAATTATTTCCAAAAAAAAAAGCTTAACTCGAGGCCAACTTTCTACAGCGTATTCGCAAATACACAGAGATAGTACTCTATGCGCCTTGCTCATTTTAAACATTAAATAAACTTTAATTAAACTGGTTATTAAATGTTGAAAAAAAGCAGAACTTTTGGAATAACAAACTGAGCTGGGAACAAAATTTGGGAAACTCAAATAAAGTCAAGCTAAAGTTGCCAGCGTGTATTACTAAAATACTAAATTATGGAAATGTGACATCATTATTATTATATAGAACACTGTGCCACTTTTAAGGTGAGAGCTTCATATTTTGCCTTGGTAATAGGCACTTAAAGCTGACCGGGCGAGCGAGTGATGAACAGCTGTAAATGTCGCAATCGCTGTCAAATTGCCGCGACGTCATTCGACGTGATTGATGATGATGAGAAAGAGCGAAAAATTCTTATATTTACATATAAGAGTAGGTTATGGAATAGAAAGAGATAGAAATAGAAATGGAGAGAGCGATAAAAACGAGAGTTGCTTAAGTGACGTTAATTATCACTGTTATGTTGGTCGGCCAGCTGTGAGAGGACGGACAACTTGCAACCAAGTAGAACAATATTAACGAGTAAGTCAATGAACGTCATGAAATAATCTATATCAATAAATTGGCATTAAATGAATATCGGTTAAGTTTGATTGATGCATTGAAGCTTTAACTAGTCGAGTGATTGACGAGACTACCCTAACATACTTCACCTAGTGATGTTCTCAAAATTTGCCCCTATTTCTCAAGTTTGAGTGCAGCGGAAGTAATAATCAATGACGATTTTTAGCAAATGTAACTAAATCAAATTCGTTTCAATTTGGCCACATACTTGCCAAATACTCTTTTAACATAATATGAATTTGATAAGCATGAAATGAAAGTTTTTAAATGATTCTATTTACACATCACTAGTTTGCGATTTGCGAGTGAGAGACATTTAACTCTGAGTTATGAAGATAAGTTGCAATTGCCAGACCCTTGAAAAATGTAACCACATAGCCAAAGCAAGACAGTAACATATGTATGTACGTCTACAAGTATAAAATTACTAGACAGTTCAAACAGCCGACAGACATGTCAAATGTTACTTTATTGGTTAAGCACACATAGGAAATGGCAAAGGAAACGACGCGAAAACAAGACGTGAAAATCAATGAAGGAAAATGGCAAGCAGAATATACCATCTACTCTATTCTCTCTCTTTCTCTCTCTCTGTCCGTCTGTCCAAAGGGTTGGCAAAGTATATATATAAATATCTATATACATATACATATATACAGTCTGATGCAGACTCAGGAATGGCATGGGAATGTAACCTGGTTTAGATAGTTGTCAGACACGCAGCCAAAATGTCTGTCCCACAAATATGTATTAAACATATATACATACAAGTCTTGTAAATGGTATGTATGTATGTGTGCTCGTGAATTCACACCCATAAAAATGACAGCGCTCCAAAAAACTAACTAATTCAATTTATGCGCTCTTTTAGAATGTCAAATTCAAGCCAAAATTCATTGTTTTGCAGTCTAAAGAAACATGGTACAAAAAAAGGAGCAAGTTTTCATGCAATTATCGCATAAATAAATAATATATATATATATATATATATATATATATACATATAATAAATATAAAATCTTCGACTCGATAATGGTCTGTCAGCCATCTCTGAAGCATACAACGTATATTTTTTAATTTAAAGTTTCACACTCTTAATTTTATTGAAAGAAAAATCTGTCTTAGACATTTAAAAAATATTTTCTAAATCGGATTTCAAGTTTTATTTGTTGTTCATAAGGTACATATACTAAGTCCCAATCTTAATATTTATAGCTTATGCCAAAATTTCGGACTTTTTTCCCATAGTGCAAACCGAACCATTAAATTAATTACCACCACGTACCCAAGCCCAATTCAAACCACTTTCTTTAATAAAAGATTCAGTTCAAGAAAATCAATTAATAATAAAGTAACAATAATAGAATAATAAAACATACTAACAACTATGTAAATCATAAAACTAATTTGGATTTTTTTAAATTAAATTACCATAAAATGAACAAATTAAATTAGAAATTGAATTTATTAAGAAAATCAAGAAGAAAGAAAACAAAACAAATATTGGATGTGCTTAATTTGACTTAAGTTTTTACCAAAGCCTTAGATTCAAAGGGTTTACTATATAAACTGGTTTGTGAACCGTACTCAAATCTGGCTCTATTGCTCGTGCCACCGAACCAATCCTACAAATATTGGTGGTTTTTTATAATTTGTTATATTTTCTTAGCTATTGTTAACTCTTTGGATCTTGCATTTACAGTTGTTTCGAGCCTTCATTTCAATTTTATATTTGCTTTGCTAACCACTTCACCTATGACATTGCCCATGCACATATTGTCTCATTCACTTGTTGCTGTTCAACTCTTTCTATCTTTTTCACTGCCTTAATCCTCCAACCACAACGGTAGACCAGTGAATCTTATTGTTTGTATACACGACTGGCGATATTAGACTTTTCGTTAGACTAAAGTACACGATTATATAGACAGACTGTTAACACTAATAAGTGACTCTGTTTGTATACATGTTATTGGATACAGGGTATATGTATGAATAAATCACTATAAGAACTAAAAAGCTGTTGTTGTTGTAGCTAACGTTTTTAAATTCATGCACGTTTGGTTCAAGTATTTGCAAATAAGTACGAACATTTTTCAAAGAATTTGGTGTCATAACAATAAGTACAACAATAACGGTAACAACAACAACAATAACAACAAGAAAACCAGACACAAGACAAACAAGGAGCAACCAGCGTAATTGTATGGCTCTTGTTCCACAATATACGTACGTGTCTTTGCCAATATGCAAGTGTGTGTATTTACGCGTATTTGTTTGTGATATGCGTAATTATATAGTATGCATATACATATATATCTGTGTATGTTCTCATGTGGCGTATTTGTTTCTGATATGCGTAATTATATAGTATGAATATACATATATATCTGTATATGTTCTCGTGTGGCATACGTATTATAAGAAGGCATTACAATGTGCTACGCTCCTTCATGTCGAGCATGTCAACTTGACACAGGGTGTTCCATTTAATGAACACAGCTAGTCTCAAAAAATGGTCACTCGAATTTGGTATTTTATCAGTTGAACTTAAGCGTGTACTACTACAATGTGCTTACAGTTTAATTGTGTCACCTGCAAAGATCTTTTCTTCTTCCCTTGAGTTTTAAGCCAAGGTCCTCCCCGTTTTGCATCACAGTAACCTACCACTGTAAGCTCATGCACTGACACGTTAGTGTCAAAAAAATTAGATAGTGTGATGAAGTACAGAAAGCACTAATAAAAAAAGAAAATTCTTCAAAAATCGAAAGAATATAAAAATTTTTAAGTCAAAAAATAAATCAGCTAATATAAAATGAGCTTCTTTTATTGAGAATTTAGTAAATTTTCAAAAATTTCCAAAATGTTGGAGAAGGTTCGGTTCAATTGTTTTAACCATTGAGAAAGACTTAGGAAAACCCAAAAATTTAGTTTGAACTGAGCTTTTTTCTAAAAAAGAGATCCGGATTATGAATATTTTTCCAAGGTTCAAGGAAGTTCAAAAAAACTCGAACTTTTAATAATCATCAATCGGCATTAAAAAATATATAGAAGTTGACTTACAACTTGACCAACAATGTACCTATGAGTGACCCTGTATTTTATGTGAGGGCATATCAGATTCTCGTGTTCTCTGTGCCTTTGTGGGAGTGTTGAAGACGAATGTCATTTCCACGCGACTTCCGCTGGCAACAACTTCGCTCCTTGTCTGCTTCTTTCAGTATTCAGCTGGTGGCACGCTCTTCACCTCTTCTCCCACAACTACCCCACAAACAATATGATGATGTGTATGCGTCCTGCATTGAGTTCATTTTGTATAGCATACTTTCAGGCTGGTTTACTCGTTTCGCTCGCTTGTCATTACTTGGCAATGGCAGCAACAGCAACAGCAACAGCAATGCCGACAGCAACAGTTGCTGCCATTGTGTTAGCTGTTGTTCATGTTGCTCGCGCTCGTTCGTTTTGTTATTGTTTTCCATTTTTACAACCATTTTTATGTGCTGGAATTGCTGATGGGCTTTGGGCCTTGATGGCAAATGCTACACAAACAGACGGACACACATATATACACAAATATTTTATATTCAACTTGTTGCTCTTTCATTTCAAGTCGCGAACTCATGGGATCTTAACAGGCAGGCAGCTTTAACCTTTCACCCTTGTGCAATAACATTTAAGCATCGCCAAGTAATCAAGGCAACCGTTTATGCACAATGTGAATGTTAACGTTAACAATTTATCTTTTAAGTGTAGCTGTATAGTAATTGTAACTGTGTCCCTGATACTCGTATTTACAACGATATTCAAATTCAATTTGCAATCTTGTACGCCAAAAATATTCAAAAACTGCGAGAATAGTGGAAATTCGATATTTTAAATTGTGTATAACCTTTGAATTTTTTTTTTACTTCGTACATATGTACATATATCTCTTATTAAACTGATGCGACAGCAAATGAAATGTAGGAAAAAAATAAGCTTTTAAGATTTTTCATTTACAATTCAAGTTTTAAGTACTCCACGGGAAAACTTCATAAGTCCTTTGAGTATTCAACTTTTACACTTAACTGTAAATATGGGAATTTTAAGAGAATTTCTTATACAGTTCTTGTAATGAACTGATTACAAAATGGGCTGCACTTGTGTCTAATGCATTAAGTCCAACAATCAACACTGTCGTCCAAATGGTCAATAAAATGACCAACTGCACTATGGTAAATAAGTCCGATATTTTGGCATAAACTCAAATTGTATTTTGTTCAGTATCTTAAAAATTTTTTTATTTTCCAAATCTAAAAAGTCCAAAGCAACCAAAAACGATTTTTAAAGATTTTTCGGGACTACCCTTAGTGTTTTATGCGTGCTCAAAGTCAGCTGATTGAGCGTTGCCACATGAACTGAAAAAGCGCGGGAAAAATAATTGCAACTTTGAGAGCCAATTGTGTTTTTTTCGGAAGCATATTACAAATTGCTAAATATGGATAAAGTTGATGAAGGTATTTAAAAAACGATAGTAGTAGTGATTTTTAGTAATTGTGTTTTATTGTGCAACTGTCCAATGTGTTGTTTATGTGTATTTTTAGCTAAAAACTAACAAATGTGTTCCTGTTCCGTTAAGCTTTACATTAGAACGTCACAAATTAGTACGAGAGTTTTGAGTAAAGGTTATTAACTAAACCATCCAGAATCAGATGTTAATAATCCCGTTTGTTCGATTTTGTTCCTTTTCGTGAAAAATGACATGTTGTAGGTGTGAATTTTGGCTGAAAATCGGATTTTTCTCAGATTCAGATGAGGATCGAGATAAAAAATGGGTCAAATTAAAAAACAAACTAAATTATAAATTCTACTTTAGTCTAATTACCAACCATGCAAAGTTTAAAATAAATTGTTTTATATTTAAGCTTAATTTTTTTTTTTTACTTATTTGCTTTGTCGGGGAGGAAGGAGGGATGAAGACAAAGTCAAATTGAATAACAACGAAAATTATATATTTTTGAATATTATAACTAAGATTCGTGTCAAATTTCAAGCCTCTAGCTATATATTTAGATTTTTTATAAATTTTTTTTAGCTTTATCGCGTAGTCGTATGGGGAGGGGGAGGTGAAGGCGTGGTCCAAGTAAAAAAAAAAAAAATCCAAAATTCTAAATTAGTTTAACTAAAGTACATGCAAAATTTCAAGTGTCTATCTTTATATTTAGAGTTTATGCCAAAATATCGAGTTTTTTTACCATAGTGAACTGGTTAAACATGACAATAACAACAAGTTAATCAAAGCTTTGGCTAACTTTATATTTAAGTGGAATCAAAGTGAATTGCAACAACCAATTTCGCACCTCTTAAAGTTGCATAGCTTTTGCAGTGGAACAAAGTTAATTAATTGATTAAACTGACTAACTAAGTGCACTAACTAACCTAATGAATGAGATTAAGTGTCCATATCAAAATTGAAATAAAATTGAATTAAAAAACTACTCAAAGTGCTACACAAATTGACCATTAGCCACGTTACAAAGTTTGCTAAGTGAGAAGGGCACGATTGAATAAATAATGCACATTTTGATTCAGTTTTTGCTACAATTTAAAAAGGACTTGTAAGAAGGTGTGTGTGTGAGTGCGTGTGTCTGTATTTGGATTGCATCCATAAATTAGAATCAATCAATTAGTGTGCATAATTAAATTGTTCATTTAGCGAGCAGAAATAACAGCAACAACAAAAGTCATCATTTGAAGCTCTTTCTTTAACTCACTCTCAGTATTCCCATCTCTTTCTGGCTCTATCATCTGTCCCTCTCTCCGAATCGGCCCTTGCCAAACGCCCACAATCATGATTACTTGCGGGGTTCAGCTTCTGATCCAGTACCGATTCCTGTTGCCAGATTTACGCCCACATGCCACTTGCCCCATTCCATATGCCACATGCCATGTGTGTTTACATTTACAGTTGCCCATTAATTGCTGCGTATCTCTTGTCGTCTTCGTTTCTGATTGATTCGTGCTGTTTCCATTGTTTTCCTTGCTCTCCTTTCCCATATTTCGTTATTCTCTTGTCTCTCCTTTGTTGTTTTTACTCGATGCTAAACGACAACTCGAATTGCCTTCAATTTGGTCTAACGGCTGGCACAGGATAAATAAAAACAATTAAGAGCTGGCTAAACAGGTATGCTTGCCTAACACATACTCGCTTAAATATCCTTTGTTGACACTATTCGTTTGTGGGATACAATTGCAATTGCCACCAAAAAACGAGTAATATTAAACAAGACAAATGCTGATATATAGAATTTTATACAAATTTCAGATTAAACGGTTTTTCGAACCAAAAAAATAAGAATAATTTTATTTCTCAATTGTTTTCAAGTTTTAATTGATTCGTTTAAATATATAAAATTTATTAAATACTCGTACAAGATTGCCATCTTTTTAAAAATAAAAAAAGGTGTAATGATTTGGTTATAAGGAAAGGAAAGAAAATCAAGCTTAAATAATAATAAGTATTGCAATGAAAAATAACTTAAAATTTATGTATATTTTTGTTTAACCCGAACCGTAATTTTAGGAAGGGGCCGGACTCGGTTTCATGGGTTAGACCTTTTTGTGAAACGAAACGATTCACCTTTCTATTTGTCCGCTCTTGCTACGATTTAGTATGATGATAGGTAATAATAGTAGTAAACGATATTTAATATAAAATTCCGAATATCTTAAAAACTGGGCGTGTGGTGTTTTTTGCTATTTGCGGAGGCGGAAAGGGGCATGGCAAAAATTTGAAACAAACTTGACCTGCGTGGGGTCTCTAAGATATAGGCCCTCACACGGACGGACAGACGGACATGGCTATATCGACTCGGCTGTTGATGCTGATCAAGAATATATATACTTTAAAGGGTCGCTGATGCTTCCTCCTCCCTGTTACATTCATTGCAACGAATACAATATCCCCTTTTAGTTAGTTTTTATAAGTAACGGGTATAATTATGTTATTCTGATTAATTCGTAAGGATTATGTTACCAACAATTCTTCTGTCATATTTTAATAAGATAATATACTTGTAGCAGCAATACCATTATATACTTGTACATACAAAATACATAAGTACTACTTGTAAAATTAGCTGTCTGTCTTTCGTTGGTTTATAGTCACAGGGTATAACAAATTACCAGTTCTGGGCCTTAAGTTGTGCATTCCATGCCACCTAAAGAATTTTATTTACCTACCTCTGTATCTCTGCCTCAGTCTTCAGTGTCCTCTCGGCATGTGTCTTGCTCTGCGTTGTTCTGTCTGTGATTCTCTGACTAAATACCTTAATGCTCCCTGGGGCGCTGCTCAATGGAGAAGCATTTAAAGTGCCATTGTGAGCCATTGTGAGCATAAGAGCACAGTGCAGCTCAAACACAGAGGCTAAAAGGATGAGCCTGTGAATAAGCCTCATATATTTAGGTACTCTTTTTAATGTTTGTTGTTGTCATAACAATAAGCTCAACCATCACTTAAAGTGTCAAATTCATTTATGTCACTCCCTCAACTATAATGTTTCAACTAATTTTCAACTCTAAATTTTTTAAATTTTTGGCAAAATGTGCAGAAATCGAACAATTTAAAATTTGTTTTGGCTCAACATTCTTTTTTGAAGCAAGTTTGTTATTGTCAGATCTGAAATTGTATTGCTGTTAGTGCTCAAATAAAAGATATGCAAGGAATTATCAAAAGACTGCTTTAATTTGTGAATATGTCAGGAAAGGAAATTAAACAGATCAGAGTAAGAAAACAATATTTAATTTTCTTATTTGCAAGCTTTAACATACACTTTAGATTATGATTTTTATCTAGTTGTATTTTCATCTAATTGTACTTTATACAAAGTATTGTTTGCATTTCAATCAATTTAAAGGGGAATCAGTAAAACACCGTTTTTGAAGTTTACTTTGACACTACATGTCTGCAAAAATAAATAAAAGTGGCACAACTGAAGATGAGAGAAGTCAACTCGACTCGCAGCATATCTCATATTAAGGAGCACGTTATCACACATACGCAGTGTTGTACCGAGCACCTTTATACTCATACTTATATGTATTTATCTTGTGTACTCGTGGTAGGTGAAAGCAAGCGCCAATTGCAGCAGACCTCTCAAATTATTTGCCATCAAATTCTATTGATTTATTAATGCCGCTCATCATTCGACAGTTGCTATAAAGTTGCCAACGTTATCCTTGGTCGTCATATCGCATCATTTCATATCAAATTGAGCTGAGCTAAGTTGAGTTGAGTTGAATTGAGTTGCGTTAAGCGGGCGCCCGCATCGAACACATTAATTTTCAAAATGTCTCAATAAAAATCAATATCAAATATATTTTGTTCTTTATGACTTTATTAAAGACATTGCCGTTTTGTCGTGATGAAATAAATAAATAAAGATTGTCAAGTTGCCATCGATGCAATATCATTCATATCGCATTTTGGCTCAACTTTTTCTCCAAGTAATCATACTTCTAATATTGAAGTACTTCATTATTACAAGAAAATAGAATTTAAGGTATTGAGTAATTTATTGTGGCAACCTAGTAAACATGTAACAGTATTCAGTCCAACAAATCTATTTCAAATAATTCTTAATTAAATGCAAAATTTATTACAAATTTTTATTACATTCTTTAGGAAAAGCATACGTTTTATATCAAAATTAGATTCAAATTTTTATAACTTTAATTTAAAAATTACTATTCAGTGAAAGCTGATTGCCAAGAAGATATATATGTATGTATGTATACATGAAAGTATTATACCATACTCTTCGGGCAGAATAAAAATCAAGAACTATTTTTATATGACACTTTATTGATATAAAAAATACACTTTAAAAAAATGGCATTTCTCTGCAGATTTGTTGCTTATAGATTTTTACAAAACAATTTTGGCACTCAATTATATTCAATAATTGAAATTGATTTCATGATATATTCTCATATCATATTGTTTTACCTTTAAACACATTATTATTGAGTTTAGACAGCAGCAACAGAAACCACACATACACAACTACAAGCCCCAACACATATTTGGAAGTGTCAGCTAACAATGCGAGTTTTTGTTGGTTTTTGCAATGTGTTGAAAAGTTTTTGAAATAGTTGTGCATACTTTACTTTCAGGTTGTCAGAGAGCTCATTTAGCTTGCACGTCTAAAAGTATACTTCATAATTTTAATAATTCATTAGGTAAAACAATTTTCGGCTTTTCCACCTTAATTGACTTTGAGTGGCAAGTTAAGATGACTGGCTCTGTTGTTCTTGTCTCTTCTTGTTTTCTCTCTCTCTCTCTCTCTCTTTCTCTCTCTCTTTTCTCTCCACTCTTTTCACGTGTCTGTTGCCTTTTGTCCATGGCAAGTTGTTGAACCCATTCAGTTTATTTGTTGCCGTTCCAAATGTTGCTTGTTGTTTTTGGATTTTGGGGTTTTATATGGTTTTTTTCGATTTTTATTTTTTGTTTACTTTTACACGTCGCTTGCCGTATCTATAGCAACTCTGACATTTTCTTCTTTCTGTTAGGCTGCCAGCAAGCTTTTGACTTTTACGAGTGCATGCAAAATTTAGACTGTTTCTTGTCTTTTGACGCTAGCACCGAATTGATTTTGAAGCCTGAATATTGCATACAATTAAAGCAGAATGCCAACTCATGTTATTTTTTTTGTTTTAAAGACATATTTTATACTTTTTTCTACTACTATGATCGAACTTATGAATTAATGTTTAAAGTTGATTTATTTATTTCATTCATTTAATGCCTGCTGCTGAAGTCCTGTGAATGAGTCTTTGTAATCCTCCACTTTGTAGTTGCTGTACTCGTATATGATTGCTAACATCAGCAAGGTAAATCCCCTGCAGAACTCAGTTGAATACGCCCACATTTTCGCGACTTAGCTGTCAATGATACCAAGTCGAGTTGGCCCAATCCGATGGGAGCAATGGGAGATTGGTATGACCCACATGTGGGTCAGTTTGCGCAGCTGATGGGTTTGAGTCAACATACACACATATGAGAGTACATATGGACGCACGTCGACGTCTGTATGTCTAACCCACATTCATCTCGTCAACGCATTCTTTTGTAGCATACTTTTGAGCGTCGCTCGAATTGTTCAACACTCAATGCGACTAGTATTGTAATACTCGTACAGCTGTGATTGAGTGCTCACCGCCCAACAGCAGGTATTCAAAGAGTATGTTTTTTTTTTTGGTCCGGCTTCAAAGAGTGTAAATTGTTAGTCATCCTGTTAGCAAAGTATACAAAAGAGCACTTTACTAGAATGTAAAGTTAAGCTCATTCAGATTTTTGTCTATACTTAAAATGCCGTTTCATGTTTTTAAATTAATCCTTCTCATGTGGTAAAATAATAATATTTTAATATTAATAAATGTAATTATCACACAAACAATTTTTTCACAATATAGATAAATTTATATTTATATTTATAAATTCAATATTTTTAACAATAATGATCAACTAATATATTTTTTTTTTTTTTTAGTAAATAGTTCAAGAGATTTTTTTTTTCCTTTTATGTTTGGTGTGATTTGGCTTAACTTATACATATTTAGAGAGTTTGTACTTAAGTTTTATCATACTCGTAGCTTGTATAAAGAATTCTAATGGCTAGCAACTAAGGCTATAAAACTGTTTTCTTAAATCATAAATATATTATGGCTTCAGTTAGATTGTTTAGAAAACTAGTAATTCACTAATTATATAATTATAGAATTAGATCAATGAGCAGCCAAGCAAAGCTGACTAAAAGTTTTAGTCTAAAACCAAGTCGTTAAGCTAAATAAAAACTATACTCTCCGTTAAGGAACAATTATAGCAGTCAAATATATATTAAACTTTGAATTTCATGTTATTGAATGATTAATTAATCACTGGTTTATTTTTCGTCTCTCTCTCTCGTTGCAGGCCACAAAGTGCACGACACAATCAAGACTGATGCTAGAGCCGCAAATTAAAGCTGTAGCTTAAGGCTGCACTCATGATGCGATTGGCGAAATTGACGCAAAGTTTTACGCTTAAAAATGCCGCGCAGAAGTGCACGGACCAGACGCACGCAAAGGTTTACAGTGGGGAGGGGCATTAACTGACAAACACTGACTCAATTTGTTAACCTTTCCCTGACTCATTGAACGGCAATCATCAATGATATTTTGTTTGTTTTTTTTTTTTTTTCATTTGTTCATGCAGCGTCACGGCAGCAGCAGCAGCAACGGTGCGGGGCAGAGTCTCGGGAGCGGCGGTAACGTCAACGGCCTGGCGGCCACAGCGGCAGCGGCAGCAACAACGAGGAACAGCAGCAGCAGCAGCGGCAACACCAACAGTAGCAATAGCAACAGCAACAACAGTGGCAGCAAACGCAAATCAAAGCCAAGAACAAAGTGCTTCGGAGGCACAGTGTTTCGCTGTTGCCTACCTTGTCGCGGGGGCGGCTCCGCAGCCCCCGCCACAAGTCCGCCCCAAACACCAGCGCAGACACCGGACGAACTGAAGCCCAAGACCGAGTTGCAGTCACAAACTGAGCAACAGCAACAAGAGCAACAAAAGCAACAATTAGAAACTGAGTCAGAGCACTTGGGTGCGGGTGAAAAGAAGCATTCGCTAGCGGATACGATTGGTACCTCGGTGACCACGCCCATATCGCTAAAGACGCTCATCAACGACGTCGACGAGGACTTGGAGCAGCAACTGAGCGCCGCCGATATTGCAGCCGCTAGTTTGGCCAGCGGTTTGGTAGCCCGACGCGCCGAGCCGGAGACACTCAGTGACGCGAGTGTGTCACCCACCGTGGTGGTTCTGCAGTTGTCCAGCACAGTGACAGCGAGCACAGCGCCCAGTCTGAGTCTGCCGGAGGCAACAAGCAACAACAGCTTGACGACATCAACAGCAACAACAGCAACAGCAGCAACACTGCTGTCCACAACAATCAGTAGCGCTTCCCCAACGTCGCCGTCGCCCAGTGGCGTCTATAGCGCCAATCAGCAGGTAACAGTTAGTGGGAGCAGCGGCAGCAGCAGCAGCAGCAGCAGCGGCGGCGGCGGCGGAGCAACATCAACAACGGCAACAGCGGGAGCTGGACAACGTTGCAGTTGTCAGCCGCAGACATCACCATTGCCGCACATCAAAGAGGAGGAGGAATCGGAGCAGCAACAATTGCATCAGGCCAACAACAATCGCCAACAATCGCAGGCAAACAACAGCAACAACAGTCTCACAAAGGGGCTCGGAGTGGAGGAGCCACTGCCACCGATAACAATAGTAGCTGGCGCTGGTTATTGTGGCAGCTGTGAGAGTGTTCATCACTCCTCGGGCACCTCCTCATCGGCAACAGCCGTCGCAGCGCAGCCAGAGTTCGTTGGGGCATCGACTCCATCGCCACGCATCAAATTAAAGTTCCGCAAGCCACATAAATCGTGCTGGTCTCGGATTGTCCTCGCACCGATTGGCAGCAACAGTGGAGTTGGCGGCTCATCGTCGACCACGGTTATTGGTGGCAGCAATTCGAACGAGACTTTGGCATCGAGTGGCAGCACCGGCAACACCAACAGCAACACCAACACCAACAACAGCAGCAGCATCAGTGTCGCTGCCCATCAACGGTTGGCATCATCATCCGCATCCGCTCTCGCCTCGCATCCCAGCAACTCACAGCTGCTGCCCACCAACAAAATGCAGGCCGAACAGGGATCCATCGGCGATCTCCAGAAGTATCACAGCCGCTATCTCAAGAATCGACGACACACCTTGGCCAATGTCCGGTAAGTTCTAAATCAAGCAAGTCACAGCACTAAGCAAACAATACATAGAGGTGTCAAACAGGCATTTTAGAGGTTTGACGCGCTTTCTATGCCGTTCGGCAAAAACCGAATTCTCTTTTCAGTAAAACCGCAGAGAGACAAACTTCTTAGAGAGAGAGATAGAGCGTACAGAGAGAGAGAGAGCGTGCCAAGTACAGTCTTGGCAGTTTTGCCAACGCCTCTACTCAAAAAAAAGGCCGGTTAAACCAAAAAACAAGACAGAAAACTGGCAGAATTTTTTTAAAGAACAAAAAATCGGGACAAACATTGTTTTCTTATTAATATAATATTATTTAATAAAATAATATCGTAACTTTAAAATTAACTTCAATATTAAAAATATTAGCTCTTTATTAGTCAGTAAAATATTTTCAGCATCAAATGCATTAATTTTTTTTTTAAATTTCAAAGTTTTTTGGCGATTCGAAAATGAATATATTAGATGACACATTCCAGTAGTTGTATTTGATAAATTCTATGAGCGACTTAGAGCAATGAAAAAAGTATGAATAAAGGATAAAGTAAAAACAAAATTTTAAAAAAAGGATTCTTTTCCGGATAGGGAAATTGATTAGAGTTTTAAAAAAAAGGGCAAATGTGTCAGCAAAAAAGACAAATTGGCAGCACTGGCTGCAAGACTTCGAGAAATGCTTATCGATGTCGGAAAATCAATATGAAATCGATGGCACATTGTTGTAATTAATAAATTATATAAGCGAATTAACAATTAAAATAAGATGAGTAAAAGGATAAGATAAAATAAAAAAGGAAAATCGCATTGGATCGACACCAGAACTCTGTGTCTCTGACTCTCTCATTATCGTTTGTGTGTGTGAACATGCGGGCTCGATCACCCGATGGAGCATACCCTGTTTAAAATACAATCATTTTTTTCCCCCATTTTCTTTGCCTTTTTTATTAATCAAAAATTTTATGTCACACACATTTGGTTGTTAAATAATAAGTACTAAAAATAATAATTAATAAACAATAAAAAGCACAGATAATGAGAAAAGGTGTTTGTATTTAAAATAGGGAATGTTGCTACGGGTGATCGAGCATGCCGTTGCTTATTTGCGCTCTCTCTGCAGCATTTGGCAGCTCTGGGGTTTTACAGAAAAGAGCGTGGGTTCGCACGGCAAACAAAGCGAGTGAAACCATTAAAATGCCTGATTAACGCCTCTATGTTTTGTTTGTTTAGTGGTCACAGACTCTCTTATGTGAATCAATTCTATTTATTGCCTTTCTCACTGACTGGTAGCCAATTTCCAGTTTTAAGGAACCACTTATCTAAAACCTTTAATTTTATTAAGTTTAATTTAATTATAAAAAAATCTTTACGAAGTAAAAATCCATTATCGAAAACATGCTCCATTATTAGATATCAGAAATTTTTGAAATCGCCATTTCTATTGACGTTATAACTTTCTCAACAGATGTTCAGTGCTTTTAGAAATATACCTCAGTATCATGACCAATAATAATGTGAATAACAACACATTAAAACACAATGCCTTGCAAGAAGAACCTTAAAGTTCAATTTATTTATATATCAAAATTTATAATACGAACAATTGAGGTAAAAACCTAGTAAATCTATTGAGATAATTCAGAAATATTTCTAACTAAATTAAAGTCTCAGAAATACTTAAAGCTATCTTTTTATTTTCTTTGCAATTGTCAGTAAAAAATTTTTAAATTATGTGGAAACGAATTAATGAAGCGGCAAATAAATGAGTAAACAAATAATACTCCTATATGTATTTATGCAATTCATTTTATATCGCCGTTGGCCCTCATCATTGAATTGACTTTTGTCCTTAAAATTGACTTTGAACGACCCTAAAAATAAGTAGAAAAATATTATATATTGACAGAAGGAGAGAAAGAGAGAGAGAGAGAGAGAGGAGATGCAGAACGATACCGAAAAGCAATACAAAAGCAAATAAACAGAAAATAAACGCTAGGCAAATAAACCTCACAATATTATTCTTTTATTAACCAATATTTGTTCAATTGCCGCGACTGCTTAAAGCCAAACTCGTTTAGAAAGCCCGGCTGTCATCAAGTGCGTCAGTTGCTCGAAATTGTCTGCTGACAAAGTGGCCGATACGCAATTTACGAGTATGTATCGTTAGCTGACAGCAAGTGTCAGGGAAACTTGCTTCAAAAGTTAGACGATGGGGGATGGGAGCTGCAAAAACCAAGCAGCCAATTAGCGACTTACAATGAAATCAATTTGCAGTTAGTCGACTTAATCAAATCAGAAAAGTTAAGTGACAAAACTTTGCCAGGTCGCACACAGACCAACACTGAAATCAGAAGACAACCACTAGATGTTTGGGTGGTTATCGCATGTACGTGGTATCGGTGGGTTGAATCCACCCATGGACTATAATAGCTGCATTTGATGCCCAACAAATACAAACGTGGGAAGAACAAAAGTGAAATAATTTATTGCCAAAACCTTATGCATAATTGAAAGTTTCCAACTATGTATGCTGCCAATAAAATCGTTAAATGAACTGAATATACCTCTCAATGGCATTGGCAAACCGAATAGTACACATATAAAATAATAATACGGCTATGTACATAAAGTTTTTTTTCAGAACTTTGTTGAATTTCTAATTGTTTAAGTCTTATTCAATCGACTTTGGTTGAACTTTATTTTATTTCGCTTTATTATTTATACCATTTAATTTTATGGAATTTTATTCACTCCCTTGGAATTTATTTTTTGATAACTCATATACCTTTTTTCTGCCTTTTCAACTACATAAAGCAATGCATACTTTTCATAAACACTGTGAAATGACAGCTAAGCCTGCAAATGATGGCGCAACGCTGCTTAATTTGCAGCTTACATTTAGAGACACTACATTATTCAATATAAATGAATATAAATGTTATTTGAATGAACTTTTATTTCAGAATAGTAGTCAACAGTTGCGTTTTAATTATATCAAAATTGACTGAAATTCAACGATTTAAAAGAGCTTAGGCTTAATCCTCTCTAATATTTATTCGAATGTAATCAAAATTGTATCAAAGAATAGTTCAACTTTTACATTCTATTGATTAAATTTGTTTATTTGAAAATAAATAAATTGAATATAAACTCTCACATTTTATGTAGAAAGCTTATCATTTATTTTAAAATATTAACTTCAAAATAACTTAAATTGAATGAGAAACTGGGAATCTTATGTGACATACTGAGAGTTTCTCAGTCAATATTAATATTAATGAAATAATATACAGTCGAACTTCACTAACTCGAATCACCATTATCCATAGAAAAGGTTGAAGTTATGGAGATATTCGACTTATAGAGCTATTTTTATTAAGTTTATTAATTTTTATGCCACTCATTTAGCTCGAGTTAGAGAGAGATTCGAGATGTAAAAGTTCGAGTTACTGAGGTTGTAATTTAAAATTTTTCGGTTGTTCAACTTTTGTTTGCTCACTATAACATAAATTGAAAATACTAAATAAATGATATTTTAGTTTTATTTTTTTGGAAAGAGAGGTATAATTTAAATTGAATAAGAAACTTGGAATCTTTTTCTTCTATATGAAACATACTGCAACCCAAAAATTAGTCAAACATTTGAAATTTTAGGCAAATAATATATTTTACAATTTGTCATTAAGGAAAAAAAAGTTTAAAAGGGTAATTTCAGGTAGTCACTTTAGATTTCACTGTCATTGATCCATCCTATCCTGTGGTGCACTTAACCGCGTTGTCTATTTCTCTGGTTGCGTGCGTTGTTTGCATTTGGCCGGCGTCTGTTGGCGTTGTTGTTGCGCCTGTTGTTGTTGTTGTTGTTGTTACGCCTGTTTGCGTTGTTACGTCTGTTCCTGTTCCTGTTGTTGTTGTTGTTGTTACTGGGCCTGCCACCATTGTTCCTGCGAGGGAGTCTGCGGGTGGTTCTACGTACACTCGGTGCCGCGTTCGTGGTGCTCTCAACCTCATCTGTAATATCAGTGCCTGTTTCTCCGTCCAGCGGGGTGTCAATTTCATCAGTTTCACCATTTTCTGCAGACCCACCTTCCTCCTCACCTGTCTCGTCCTCTCCGTCGACGTATTCGTCGAGTTCCTCGCCTTGGCTGTCATCCTCTTCGCTTTGGGCCATTGCCGTGGCGGCCCACAGGCAGAGACAGGCCAGGAGTAAGAAACGCGAACTAAACTTCATTATTGTTATTCTCTCAAATGTCAATGCTAATTTAATGAGATTGCAGAAGCCGACTGTCAATTATATAGGAATCCAATAGCAAGAGCAAACACCATTTGTTTTATGCTAGATTGTTTACTCAACTTGTCTGGTATCAAAATATGTCGCATCGAACAATAGACAACGAAGAAAAAACGCTGCACACACAATTTTTGGTTCATTAAAAGTTATACAATTACCAAAAAATAAAAATGATTAAACAAACTGACACTTCCAGCTGTTGCGAATTAGTGCAAAACGGAATATTTTTAAAGTAAATAGAAATTCAACTAAACGTACACAGAAACAGGGTGATCTCTTAGTCCCGGACCACCTGTCACATCTCTTCAATATTTTTGAGCTTAATTTGCAACCCTTGCTTCCAATGCACTCAATTATCATCCGTTATGATGGACTTGTCCAATCCGTTTCAGAACTCTTGGGTCTGTTGAGTCGAACTAGCTTGCGTGCTGGGAATACCTACGTTCTTGAGAAATTTCTTAGACCCGCCTTAGACATAGATTGCCAGCGCCCCTCTCTTCTTGTCAACCGCCATCATTCGTTTCTTTTTATAGATTAAATTCATCTATCCAATATTGTCTCAAAAATGTACTCAATCGTTTGTACTTATCTTCAGGCAGAATTCTTCGAAAATCAAGCATGAAAGGCTTTAGTCTAGACCCGGTCTATGCTTGGCGGGCAAAAAGCTAAACTTGGCAAGAAAAATCCATACTTGGAAAGAAAAAAGCTAGATTTTCCGAGAAAAATCCAAACTGGGAGAAAGAGCAATCAGTGAGTTTGTTTAAGATAACTCAAAAACCATATTTAATATTATTTTATGGTTATTTTGAATCCTTTGTAATACATCAATTTAATTTTCACAAAATTTAATATCGTCGATTAATTATTCAATTGCAAATCAAACGTTGTCTTATTGCGCAATGAAAATGTCTCAATTTTGTAGTGTACAAATGTTAGCAGCCTAGCTCTTACCGTTTGGGGTCAACATTTTTCAGTCATTCAGTCATTTGAGAAGTCAGGAAAAAGAGATTTATATATTTAAATAAAGATCATTCATTTTTTAATTACTTTTTTTATATTTCATTTTCTGTATATTTAAAGTTTCTTAGGATTAGGAGGGAATACCTTCCTCCTTTCCCAAAACGCAGAAATCTTTTATAATTTTATTTTTTTTATGTTATTTCCGAGAAGGAAATAATTTATTTTGAAGGCTACACAACATGGCAGCTATTGCCATGGCCCATATGTGTCACATAGATTTCTATCAATTTTCACGCCCAATTGAATCTGTCACCCCAAACCATATGCACTCTGAATAATGCGTGGACAATTTGATTTACATAATATCCATTGATGGCAATCAACTGTTGCGCCAGTCCACACCACACCCCTTCCCTATTCCGGAACCCTTTCAGACACACATACTTTTGTCATATTTCTGCTAAGCTGCTCTGTCAGTTTGCGTGCAGCTCCTTCCTTCTTTCTTTTTCTTCTTCAGCCAGTGTCTTCCCGTTTTCCCCATCACTTCTATCTGGGATTCCGCATCCTCTCAGACTATTTGAGGTCCTCGACAATAATTTACGCTTGAATGACGCTTCGTTATTGCTAGTCATTGAACTTCAGCAAATGTGGGCGTATGTCGCAATTGGGCGTGCCAGCTGTATATGCATGTGTTTGTGTGTGTGTTTGTGTGTGTGTGTGTTTGTGTGTGTTGCCGGACAAGTGGCAGCTTAATCCGTTTCGAGCGAAAGAGATTTTTCCACATATTTATAGCTTCACCTTCTACGGGGCCGCTTCGCTTTTGCCAGCCCAAAAATAGCTTGCAATTAATCAATAAAAACGCCAATGGCATCAAATTTTGGCAGAAAACTCAGGAAAACTAGCGGAAACACGTTGTAAATATCGATGCTGCAATAAATTTAAAATGAGCATAAAGAAAAACAAAAGCAACAATTCTGCTTTGCTTTATAAATACACAGAGGAAAAGTTTAATATATTTCTTAATTTAAACGCCACATTTCAAGCTTGGTTTCCCAAAAAGATTGAAATTACTAAAGTCAAGTATCTTGATTTTATTTTAAGTTCGATTTCTGAAAAATATTTAAATATTCCATAATTTCAAATTAACCGTATTGAAATTTATACCTAATTATGCTTCTTTGAACTCTATATCTCTTTAAATATATTGTTTTCATATTGAAATACTATCGAAAACGTTTCGAGTATTTTAAAAAGTATAAAATGTTCTTGAAATATGTGCATTATGAAACACCTTACGCCACCTAATATATTTATTCAAATCACAGCGTGGGTGCTAAACGCAATCAGTGTGAAAGTAAGTGAAGACGAACTTCAGAAACTTTTTCATTAGTTTCCCAATGCTCGTGGAAAGCACTTCATATCATCAAGCAAGAAATATAAGGGTTTTTTAAGCAAGCAAATGCAATTAAATATAAGACATTAGGATCTTGATTTAAGATTTAACTATTTTGTTCATTGAGTACTCATTGTAAAAATCAGAAATAAACTTCTGGGTTCCGAACTTAAGTAAATCATTATACCAGTTACTTATAAAAATAAAATAAAGGGTATATTGTATTCGTTGCAATGTATGTAACAGGCAGAAAGCCATGTTCGTCTGTCCGTCTGTGTGAGGGCTTAGATCTCAGAGACTATAAGAGCTAGAGCAACTAAATTTGGCACACAGACTTCTATAAACCCCAGGCAGGTCAAGTTTGTTTTAAATTTTTGCCACGCCCCTTTCCGACTTCGGAAATCGCAAAAACCCACCATACCAACATAATGAACGTTAACTACTGTAATTAACAAATAGAAAGGTGGTAATGGCTTATTAAAGTTTTCAATGAATATAAGTGCCTAAAAGCATGCAATAATAAATATTTCGAAATTCATTAAAATAACTAACGGGTATCCTATAGTCGGGAGCTCGACTATAGCCTTTCCCACTTGTTTTTGTGCTTATTTCTAGTATATCCACAATTTAACTTGATTTAAAAGTATTTGTTCTTTCATTTATATTATTGGTGTAAGTCTTGAAAGTCTTTAAAGACGTTAGAAGTTCTTACTTAGCTTTTTGGTTGAAGAATATATATTTTGTTAGCTTTCAACAAAATAAAAGCTTAAAGCACTTCAATTACCTAGAGTTGAAGGCACACTAAAAGCACATTCCCAGTTCATCGCGTAAACTTTATAACGAGTGTAACGAAAGCTTTTTAAACTTACTGAGCTTTTTTCATTTAGCATTGACCCGTTGACTAAACCCATTTTCTAAACAAAATAGAAAAGTCGAAAGCTTCGAATATATCACCACAATGAAAAGCTGTTTGCATTGTATGATAGCAACATGTATACAACCATATAAGGCAATTGCAGAGATTCGATTTGACTTAGCTTTCATACACAGCTCAAGCTACGACTTAACCGGACAGTTGGCCGGGTTGCTTTCGGCTCGCAATGTCCTGCAACAGACCCAATGACTTTTTACATTTAACAAGATTCAAACGATTGAACATTTCAAAGGCCCATCAATAAATATATATATTTCAAATTTAGATATAACTATTTTTTTCCAAACGATTACAGCTTGCCCATGACCAATCAGATTTTTTTTTTCAATTTTTTTTAAGCTTGGTGGGAGAATACAAGCGGCTTTTCTGTGGTTGGCAGCTTTATGTATTTATGCAATTATTTTACACAACAAGGCTTGCAACGTTTTCTCCTTTCAGAAACTTGTTTGCCAACTGAAATTACAAAACGCATTCAGGAAATTGCGTTTTTGTTAGGGCCAAATAAAACTGTAAGAAGGTCACAAAGAGACAAGAAAAATAAAATACCACAAAGTCGCTTTTATTATATTAATAATTGTCAGATTGCGTCTGTCCTTCTACACACACAAGAGAGTAGAATAGGATTGACTCATTTGCAGAACTTTGTCCACGCTCAAATTAAAAATCGTTTCGAATGGAAGCTTTAAATATTGTGCACACTTTTTTAATCCGTTTTCATAACATTGTTGTCCTAATCGCATCAAGATTGGATAAATAAAACATAGGACTCCGTTAAATTTTTGGTTTGAAATTCTTAGATAAAATTAATATAAGTCAAAATTCAGTAAATGGTATCTCACCTACTGCTCCTCAGCTTTAGTCTTTATCTTTCTGCTTTAAATAATTACTAATAAACGATGAAACTATAAACAGTTGCTTTGTTTGCTATCCATTAATTCTATAGCATTTTTTAATATTATATAAGTGAAAAATTAAAACCCTATTTCGGTGAAGAAACGTTTAATATGTGCAAATATTCAATATATGCAAGTCTTCAAGGATGTGTTTTGTACCTGTTTTTTAAAATCTGTTTTCAATATTGGTCAAATGTTAAAAGTAGGATAGACTTGATATAAAAATAGAATTGAAGAAGCGTTTACTAATATTGCTCACTGTACTTATATCATACATTATATTTGTCCATCACAAGCTATTTCTTTTGTAAGTTTGTTAATACCTATGACTAATTAAAATTTCTTTCTTTTCTTTATTCTGTACTTACAGGTAAGTTTTCTTCTTCATCAACTTGAGACTTAGTTTGGTAAGTTTTGTAAGTGCCCCCAATGACTTAAATTTTGGTATAAAACGATGGGCGTATCAGTTGACAACTTTTAATTACAGTGTGCACAGTAAATATTGCGACTTGCACATGGTCATAGCCAAAGGAGGCGCTACTAATTATTATTTCAAAGGACAAAACGGGGCATTCAAATATTTTAATGACCTGAGTCTGCTTAGCCCCCGATGCAAATTTACTTATAGGCCGATTTAATTAATTAAAACTTCATTTAAAGAGATATTCACAAAGGTCTGTCGAGCACTTTGTGAGTAGAGTTGAGTAGTGCTGTCCGCAACGTGTTTATCAATATCGAGGAAAGATTTGCTGATGTTGCATGCAACAAAATATGTACAGCTTTGATACATTCCTAAGAGACAACCAAAAAGTTACCTTAACGTTAGCTGCAGCGTTGAAAATCACCTTCAACTGCAATAAAAAGACTCATTTAACTTTCAAATGGGGCCATAAACTGAGCTAAATGAATCGGTTTACCGCCAAGGAAACGAATCCCAGATAATGCCGCAATATTATAATTATAGCAACATAAATTGCTTCTAATATTACAAATACTTTGTGTATGTTTTTATATTCAAAAGAATATTAAATATGCCTTTTTTCATTAGATATTTATTAAAACTAAATTTAAAAATGCATATTTAACTCACAACAAGGATTCAATATGCAGACAAAGTCTTCTCTAAACAAACAAAAAAAATGGAAAAATCAAGACTTATTTTAATGGCTTAATTAATGAATATTGTTTGATTTAAAGATTGTTTTGAGATTAATTTTGTTATTCAACTTTCGACTTTCGAAACGAACATAAAATTAAGAAAAAAAACACTAATAAATTCATAATTTTGTTTACAACGTTACATTGAAATATCATTTACTTCACTTTACCATCCTAAGTTCTCAAACATCTGATGACTTACATATTTAAGACCTGATTAGCGCTGCCTTGCCGAATTTTTTGTATGATTTCTTAGGGCTATCAAGTTGTTGGACCAAGTCCATTTGAATTCGTAGCGAGTCCAAGGTTAGCTGAGTTTTGCGGCACAATGGAAAGCTCACAAGTGTAACATTTGTTTTGTGCCGCATTGTTGGTTTAATTAGGTAATCGGCTTCTGTTTTCCCTTTGCAGTTTGCATTTCCAACTGCCGCAAGTATACTTGTATTTAAGAGCATTTGCCTCAGTCTGAAGCCAGGCAAAACACTTGCTCAAACGCGAAACAGACTGAGAAAACTTTAAATACAAGTATTGTTGTTATAATCATGATGGTGAAACACGTTAACAACGCACAGTTGGAGTGGAGTAGAATGGAGAGCCACAACCAACTTGTTGCTAGAAGTTTTGGCAAAATTTAGATGCATAGAGTTTTTAAATTTTCCATCAATGGGATGAACGCTGCAACAATCTGTGAAAACTACAGGATACACTCTGTGGGAAATGAAGTTAAAGCTTTTGATAAATCTTTGCTGATTTTGTTAATCTTTCGCCGCGTTGCATAAACTTTCATAAAATGTTAGCCAACAATCTGCTGGCCCTGAACTGCAGTCATCACTCCACTACTCATTGTTTTCAGACCGTACTACAAGTACATATAACTAATGCGTGTTTGGGTTTTGATATCACCATCATCATCCTCATCTGTGTTGGTTCTTCCTGCTGTTTCACCTGCTGTCCATGTAATGCCACCTCATTTATTCCACCAGCCAGGCAAAAGCAAAAGCAGCCAACATGTTGGCCTAGAATCACGCTTAGCAACATGTTGGATTCGCCCGGGTCGCAGACGTAAAGTAATCGGGTCCATTGCACAGTGGTGTGAGTTAGCTCCAAATGTTGTTGACCTCTTCTTAGGTTCATCATCCTGATTTTGTTTGTTTGTTGTTGGCATTTACACTATGGTCAGTAAGTTGTTCAATATAAATTCAGTCAAGAAAAATGCAATAAAAAATTGTATTATTTATTTATTAAAATAATATACATATTTTATTAAAACTATATATGAACATATGTATATTAAAAATTGTTCTGTTTTATTTCAGTTTACCAATGTAAAACATTAGAAACAAAATGTTTGTCTGCGGAATACTTCAATTTTTTAACATTTTATTTGTATTTCTTTTTAATTCTCTCAGCTTAAACTTAAATTTGTATACAATGTCATAACAATTTAATATCATATTTAGTTTTTAATTTTATTTCAAATTTTTGTTGTTGCATGTTGCATGTTGCGTAGCATGTTGCTACGGTGTTGTAGTAGCGTTTCTGCTGCAGTTTATTTATTTGCACTTGCGTTGCTTTTGTTTGCATTGTGTGTACTGTTTGCATTGCCTCGGTGTTTCAATCAATTTCGTGCGCCAGGCAACACTTTTTTGGCTCCCCCATTGTTGCATGCCACAAAGCGTCGTCGATGCTGCAACAGCAGCAGCACAACCAGCAGCAGTCCAAGTATTTGAATCGGCAGCAGTTTCAGCTGCACTTTCACTCGTCTGCTTTTTTGTGTGCATAGCGATTGGTGCTTGGATGTGTGGTTGTTGGGTTGTTGGGTTGGTGGGTTGTTGCTGCTCTTGTTGGCAGCTCGGCGTTGTTCGTTTGCTCGGCATTTTGCTGCTCGCAACATGTTGAAAGCGAACGGAACGTAACGAACCGAGTCTGCTCGTCGCAAGTCGCCAGTCACGAACTGATGCCGCTTGTCAGTTGCGAAGCAAACGTCTAGCGTGAAGGTTTAGCAAAAGCGTTTTACTAAAAGGCTGAAACTGAGAATAAACCGCCGGCAGAAGCAGCAGCAGCAGCGGCAGCACGTGCCCACCACAACAACAATAACAACAACAACTACAGCAACAAATATTAACAACAACAACAAATACAGCAAGAGCGTCCCGGTGTGTAAAAATCGGGCTATTTCTTGCCTCCACAAATTTGACAATATATATTTTTTTTATTTATTTTTTTTGTGTGTGTCTTTCTGTGTGGCGATGTTTTGTTTTGCCTATTTTTTAAAAGTGTACTATGTGGCCAGAGTGTGTGTGTATGCGAGTGTGTATGAACATGTGTTTGTGTGTGTGTTTGTCGCGTGTTCTGTGCCAAAGGTGCTTTAAAAGCAAATCAAAGTGCACAGCCCTGGAAATGTGAAGTGAAAAACTAAAAAAAAAGAGCAAAACAAAAACAAAAAATGCTAAATAAAAGACAGAGAGAGAAAAAAGAGACTGATAAGAGAGGTAGAGAGAGAGACAAACGCAAAGACTGCAAAACACTCGTTGCAATTAAACCAAAACTTGTTGCAGAGCACAAAACACAGAACAGAATCCGAATCCATGCCCCTAAAAATGCTGCACAAAATGTCACAAAGTGACTTTTCATATTGTGTCGTTTTTATTCCTCTTGTTGGCCATATACGAGCTGCGCACATTTTCTGACCCATATATGGCTGTTTAAGCCCAAAGTCAAATATTGTAATAACAGAGACAGACATAGACATAGAGATTGAGATATATAAAAAGATAATGCCATTCGAAACTGAGAATCTGTGTACCAAATGTTGGAAGCGTGGGCTGATTTCTCATTTCAGGCTATTTCCAATTTATTGTGCTAAATTAATCGCTTTTATTGATTGTTATTGTTTGTTTTGCATAAATTTTAAGCTGCCGCCCCGGAAAATCGACTTCATATTGTAATTTATGGCCAGCTAGATAGATAAAGATGAATATAATGTTGTAGAAAGAGAGAGAGGGAGAGAGAGAGAGAGTGGGATGATAAAACTACGGGCAGGTGTCGAGCTTGTGATAAGCAAGAAGCACAAGCAAAACAAACAGAAAGCACAAATCACAAATCACAATGATTAATCCAAGCAGAAAATGCGTTAGTACTCGTATTAACGACAATCCCACAAAAGGTAAAGAAAGCAGCCTCCAACCACAAGTATGTGTATGTGTGTGAGTGTGAGTGTGTATGTAAGTATGAGTGTCAGCCAAGTAGTTGCAACTGTCACACTGTCACCATGGCTCAATGAGTCAAAGCAATCGGGAAATCAAAATCACACAACAATGATTTTATTATACATTTGTATACTATGTAGTGTTCGTTATTTTGTACAAGTATTTCTATCATATCACTTGCTATCAATTAGCGCGTCAGCTTTAGTAAAGAGTCATCGAACATGAGCATGGAACGCGATACGACATATGTTATTAGGGAACTACTTATTTTATTTTAAAGTGTGCATGACCAAAGAAAGTGTTGTTGGCGAAGGGAGAGCGAGGGAGGAGGAATTCGAAATCAGAGTAGCCAAAAGACAACGTCCACTTTTGGGGCCCTCACTTAGTCAGCCACATGCGAAATGCGGCCGAATGTCTAAGAATTTTTGGCAGCAATCAAACTTACCCATACAGAAAGAAAAGCAACAACAATGACAACGAAAATAAATTTAAATTAAATAAAAAAAAATAAAATAAAAACAACGACAATGTCTGGGAATATTAACACATTTTTGTGAGGCAAGACGAAAACAATTTAAAAATATTCATCAAGCGACTAGCGGATAATGTTTAACGACATGCTCACAAATATTTTCCAATCGCACTGAGAATTAAATGCTCTATTGAACAATTAATTGTTAATGATAGAATAGAATAAAATATTGGACTTTACATATATTCATTAATCAAAATTATAATACAAAATAGACAGAATTTAAAAAATCAAATTTGTGTGGTTCATCTAGTAAGATATTTTTATGCCAACAGGGAGAGTCTTTTATATTATCCACCCAGAATGAAAGCAAAAATTATCGAAAGCTGAAATTAAGAAACATGTTAGTTAAAGGCAAGGCAAGAAACTGGGATTAAAAAATACGAGTTAAGAAATCGATTGAAACCAACAAAACACCTTTGTTCTTTATTCAATCAGTTGTAAATTAGACTAAGACAAATTGGTCGCTCGACAGGAAATAGATAGTTCAAAATTAACTAAGGCATTTTTTGTCAATTTCCGTTTTTAAAATTTCAACAACATCTTGACAGAAATGTCAAGATAAAAATGTATTTTTTTTTATTCTGGGCATTTGCCAAACCTCTCTCTTTTGCGAGGTGTTACAAATGCGGCCAGAAGATTAAGGTACTTCTTGACAGAGTATTTCGAAAATATTGTCTATGGGAATACATCAAATTGAAACAGTGCTTCTTCTATTTGTTTTTGTGGCAATTTTAAGTGCTTGTGTGGCATAATTAACGCATGCCACAGTGCACTACATAAAAGTGCGTACTCGCATTTATTTGTCCCACTGACAGTCTCACTCTCTGTCTGTCTGTCTCTCTGCCAGTATGTATGTAAAGGTATTTATGTGTGCGTGTAGCTGAGCTTAGGCTTTGAAATTAATTTTGGTGGCCATTTGATGTGAAACTTATTTATTTATAAAACACATAACGCGCAGTCAAGTGTATGAATTCTGTGCTCTGAAACAGGTAGACGGAAGACAAGCAACAAATTCAGCGTTAAAAATATAAATATATGTAAATAAACCGAAAACAAAACTGAAACCAAAACCAAACGCGAAGGCTACTGACTAACTGACTCATCGCCGGTCAGTCCAAAAGCCAAAAAGGTGCAACTAAAAAGGATACCACAAATATTACAAAAGAAAACGATACATTATAAAAATAAATACAACAAAAAAATTTTAAAAACAAAAAGAAAACAACAACCATCTGCAGCATTCGTTGTTGTTTTTTGTTTTAAAGTAAATTTATTCGTTGTTTTCTACTCCTTGCGCGTTAATTCCAACAGGTTCCTTTAAAGTGGGTGAATATAAAAAATTCCACAGAAATTTGCAAAAAATAAAAAAAAAACACACAGAATATAAATCGAGTGAAATATACAAAAAAGAACAGAAAATACACGCGTACGCAAAGGAAAACCAAAAAAGTAAAGCTAAAAAGCAATTAAAAACGAAACAAATTGTGCCGTAAGTCAAGTTGGGGGCTCTCGCCCAACTTCCCACCAAAACAACAACAAACAGCAACAACAACCACAACAACTACAACAATAATACAACAAACCCATCGCATCAGTTACAGGAGCAGCAACAGGAATAGAAGCAGCAGGAGTACAAAAGGTAATTTGACAGCGAAAAAAAAAACAAACAAAAACACAAGCAAAACTATAAATAATTTAATTAACATTTAATAAATGCTAAAATGAAAATTTGTTTATTGAAACTCGAACTGGCGCTCGAAATCGCACTCGTACTCGAATACGTATTCGTATTTGTATTTGTATTTGTATTCAAAACAACTCTCAAGTGAAAACTTGCACAACTCCGGCAAGCTCTCGGGCCGTATTTGTTCAGGCGCAAAGGAAGAAACAGTCAAATATCACGCATCCGCCATGTGTGCCATGGTTATAGACAAAATTTCGTGCCTTCGTTGCAGCAACTGTTATATTCGTATTGCAATGACTACTGTTCTGTTTTTTTGAATGTTTACGTTTCGCATTTGCACTCGGTTGCATTTAATTCGATTTGCGGTTAAATTATTCGCCCAATATATGTTACAATAACTACAAGTACATTGCGTATGGGGGAAAGTTAAATAATTGTTGAATACGCGTCGCGTTAACTTAAAATTGGGCATGATACGAGTATTTACATGTTGATGCTATGATTCACATTATTTATTATGTGAATGAATTCAATTACTTGTGTTTGCATGTGAACATGAATAATATTGATATTCTGCACGAATCTTGAATACTTGTAGTTTACAAAATGACACGAGAATATTTTTAAATGAATTAAAATGAATCTACTCGTAAACCAATGATAAAATTGGACTCATTTAATGCCGTTCAGTTTTGTTAACACATAAAATTATGTTGTTGGGGAGTGTACCTTGTAGTTAATTATTTATTTGCATTAAATTTTAAATTGGCCTTTGGCCTTTGAGCATTTGGCCATCGTCTGTATGCGATGCACATGTGGAGTGACAGACAGACAGACAGACAGACAGACAGACAGACATACAGACATACTCATCCACTTGGAATGTAACCCACAAGCACTCACTTGCATTCACTTGAAGCGCCACTTTAGAATCCACGCATAACAGAGAGCAGTTTTCAGAGTTTCTTTTGCTGCTGCTGCTGTTGATGATGTCGGTGATGAGCCAGATAATTGCTGGATGATTGCCTTGCAGCTTAAACAGTGCTGCATAAAAGTGTGCAGCTTCCTCTTTCTATTGAGCAAGTGCATTCATAACGGATAACGGATAACACTTTAAATTCATTTACCCATGAATTTATGGCCAGTTTTCCAATTGGGCTTAACTACTTTAAGCTTTTTTCAACACAGACAATACTCGTAAAATACTAACAGTTTGCATTTTTTCGATTGAGTAAGTTTATGAATAAATACTTATGTTCAACTGTTGTAGGTGAATTGAAATCATTGATTTACTTCAGTCTGGTGACTAATGTAAAGGTTTTCAACTTTTTTTTTTTTGCTTTTTGTTTTGCTAATCCATCTTTGCTATCGTGAATACCCGAAATGCAATTCGAGTTTATGGCTGTTGTATTTTTATTTATAAATGTTAAATGGCACTTAAGCCTCTAAGGCTATCTTTGCAAATAATAAACGAAGAGAAATCAAATTATGTTTTGGGCCTCTGAGTTCAAAAATGAGCTGAAAATATGTTTACATTTCAGATTTGTCATTTATCTATTGGTATATAACACCAACCAAATAGATTTTGTTGTGTGTGCAGCATAAGAGCAGATTTAAATTGACCCTCCCGAGATTTTTCGCGAAAAAAAAAAACGGAAAAGCGCATGGCGTGACTTAGTCAAAATAAAAGCACCGTTAAAGGCTTCCAAGTGCTTTAAAGCTTATTGCAAATGTCAAGCTGTGTTTATAAGCAACAGCTAAAAAATATTTTCATGTTAAAAAACGGATTACTTTTTTAGTTATTGTGATTTAACGGATAAGTGCGTTGAGGCACGCTTACGTGTTAGAGGGCTAAGTATTTGGACAGAAGTGTGAGCTGCTTAGACTAAAACTAATCACGTTGGGAGTACTACTAACTATACCAAACAATATACAATATACAATATAATGCGACACGTTTCATAATCGTATCACTACGTTCTGTACTCGTATGTCGAGCATTGTTAAAGCTGTAAGACCGTTTAGCAGCGGGTCTTAAACAGGCCTCAGATAAGATAAGTGCACTCTCATTGATATACATACATATATATATATATATGTATGTATGTATGTGTATATACATACTCGTATGTACTTACGACTTAAGTCTCAAGTATTGGGCGCGAGTGACTTCTATACAATTGTTTGTTCGATTGTTCTTCGTGTCAGCGGTAAATTATATTGTTCAATATTGTATGTTCGATTTGACGAATGCTAAACAAGTTGTGTACACTATTAATGCTTGTTCGATATCACACACAATCTTTGGTGATTGACGCATAACCGCAATTAAAAGGCGACATTTCGGCTGAGAAGCCTTCATTTATCTCTCTTTCTTTCTTCCTGATGCTCTCTTTCTTGCTCTCTCTCACTCTCTCTCTCTTTCTCTATCACTTTCTAAAGATTTGAATAGTCTGATAAGTTCTTTGTATGTTAGGCGTGTGTGTCGATTGTGATAAGATTGAGATAAAGTGTTAACTTAGCCAAGTTCTTGTTTTCCTATTGTCTCTAAATATAGCCCAGGGGAGTGTCGACTTTTCTACGCCACTGTGGGTGTGAATAGGCATTTACACTGGCTGCTCGGCTAAGACACAGCAGAGCACTCGCATCAAGTGGGCTCCACTTCAGCGGCACTTAAAGGATTTGCATTTACACAGTATCAATTACGGGCAATGCAATTTCAGGAAAACCTCCCTTGGCCCCCCTTACCCTCTTACCTTCTTATCACCTGTGCTTCCTTTTCTTTCTTTTGCTTTGACTGTTTTTAAATGGGTCTTGCATTTTATTGGCAAATTAAGTCAAATTTGATCAAATTATCCGGCATTCCGTCATAGGATATTTTGAGAGAAATTGCAAAAACAGAAAATAAAAGGAAAATCCATAGGGACAAAGAGAAAAATTTGCCTGGCAGGCAACCTTTTGTTAAGGGTAATCAAGATGGGACTGGTTGTCAACAGGGGATGATAGAGCTCCAGGGACAACTTACATTCAAATATGTATACAGTCGTACACTTAACCACTAATGCATACACTCGAATCTACTGAGGTTTTGCATGCGACTGACACTCTGTTTAGCTTGCAACCTAACTTTGGCTTTATTGGCTAGTTTTGACATTGAGACGACAGTTTCCAAAAGCATACGAGTAAAATGCCAGTAAGCATAAACCTTTACTTGTGGCTGAATCTCAATCTGAATGCGTCTGAATGCATTTACAAACAAGCGGGAAAGGCTATAGTCAGGCTAGCGACTTTAGGATACTCGTTGCTTGTTTAAATAAATTTAAAATATTATTTATTGCATGCTTTTAGGCCCTTACATTGCTTGAAACTTAAATCAGCCATTACCACCTTTCTATTTGTCAGATCCAGTTGCATTTAAGTAGGATGATAGCTTTAATAAATAGATAGGGCGTGGCTAAACTTGAGTCTGTGTGCCAAATTTGTATGCTCTAGCTCTTATAGTCTCTAAGATTTGGTATTCCGGACATGGCTATATCGACTCAGCTCCAGAATATATATACTTTACAGGGTCGGAGATGCTTCCTTCTCCCTGTTACATACAGTGCAATACAATATTTCCTTTTCCTTATTTTTTATGTAATGGATATAAAAAGCAGCATTTTTATTCAGTTGTGTAGTTATTTTCAGGGATTCACAAACTGTTCAAAATACTCACCGTTGTAAAACCATCAAGTGATTCTAGTGAAAATGCTACCTTTATTCAAAAGTAAATATTTATTTATTTAAAAAAAAATACATTGCCTGTGAGTAAGTGCAGCAGTTGTATTCCAATGAATAATAGAACAAATACTGCTGACTACTCAACCAATTTATTTATTTTATTTCGTGAATATATTCAACTACATGATATATTTACATTAATTATTCATAATATACTTAACTTACCCTTAAGCATTTCCTCTTATATGTTGCTAATACAATTTGGTCACTATTTGTGAATAAACCTTTTGTTTACGAATGCAACCAACAGCATTTCGAATGCCCAACTGTATGTATATGAATGCACCCTCTGTTTATGAAAGTGCATTTCAGATTTCGCCATTTGTCAAACATTCCTTGTCGATTATCAAATATTCAAGACTGTGATGAGTATTCAGTCAATCATTTTGAATGCCTGTCAAGTCGAACGCTCCGGTCCGTCTGTCCGATTGTCAACAAGTCGAAAGCATTTCTATTTAGCATTTCCATTAAATTTTTCCCTCGAGTTGCCAATTCAATACAATTTCTTACTCTACATCTTCTTCTCTCTCTCTCTCTCTATCTGTCTGTCTCTTTATTATCTGCTCTCTTGCCTTTCGACTATGCGTATACATAAATATATATACTATACTTGCCATTTTCAATTAATATTGTTTTGGCTTAGTGCTATTTCGTTGTTGTTGCTCTAAAGAACTAATTACAAATTCAATTAATCATATTTTATAATGCCAATCTGAAGCTTCTCCATCTTTGTCATACATGGTTTAGCTGTCACCACCTAACATAGTTGTTGACCCTCAGATAAATAGGTTAAAATTGATCAGGCCATAACATCGAGCTGCAGGATCTGCTGTTTGGCCACAAAATTACTCTGACCATTTGAACTTCAAGTTGACATAAATTGCAGGCGTTAATTTGCCATTAGCACGCCACAATAACAACAACAAGCACAACAACAACACTGACAGTGACAGTGACGACCAAAACCATAACACACAGCAAAACAAATGAGTGACGACAGGTTGGCAGCTTCGATTTACTTCTTGTTTTTTTTTTTTTATATGCAAATTGCTTTGCCCAACTGAACCTAAGAGCATACACATTAATAACACTAGTTTACAGCCATTTTGACTTTCATGTCTGAGTGCACTTTTCTTATGGATTTTGGCCCACTAAACACGAAAATCGCACTTAAAAATTTTTTTATGGTAGCGTTTTCGAAATATTCATGTTTTTCCAAATTTTCGAAGTTGCTCTCACATTTTAGAGTATACCACGAGATCCAATTAACCGATGTGGTCAAAAGAGTACTCAAATTAAAGGCAACTAATCTCTTTATAACTCTCTCTCATATAGCTTTGAGATCGGCTTAGTAGTTCAGAAGCTAGCGACTTTTAAAAGTTTCAAAATCCGGTTTTTTTGTGAATTTTGGGTCTCGACAGCTCACAAATTGCCCTAGAAAAAATAGATATCGCCAAGGTAAAATTAACTTGAAGAGTTTATCGTATAGCCGACACTGTTACGAAGAAAATAGGCTATTGCTTTTGAAAATCTATGGATAAATCGCGGAGTAATACGCTTTATAATGATAGAATTCGTTAATGATTTTAATGTTTTTTATTGCATACTTTTAATGATTGTAAAGTTTTTTATGGCATACTTTTTGGCGTCAAAAAAATTCCTCCTTCTTTGCCTTTAGTTGCTCAATTTGACATTTAATGACAATACACTTCTTATCTAAAATTCAAAATCTACCTTCTGGAAATTTGTGAAATTTTGTGAAATGAGCAAACGAAATAGAGAGATTAAGTGCATAAACAACCCAAACGATTTCTGCCAAAAAGTATGCCATAAAAAACTTTACAATCATTAAAAGTATGCAATAAAAAAACATTAAAATCTTTAAGCAATTCTATCATTATAATGCGTATTACTCGGCGATTTATCCATAGATTCTCAAAAGCAATGGCCTATTTTCTTCGTAACAGTGTCGGCTATACGATAAACTCTTAAAGTTAATTTTACCTTGGCGATATCTACTTTTTCTAGGGCAATTTGTGAGCTGTCGAGACAAAAAAATTCACAAAAAAAACGGATTTTGAAACTTTTAAAAGTCGCTAGCTTCTGAACTACTAAGCCGATCTCAAAGCTATATGAGAGAGAGTTATAAAGAGATTAGTTGCCTTTAATTTGAGTACTCTTTTGACCACATCGGTTAATTGGATCTCTTGGTATACTCTAAAATGTGAGAGCAACTTCGAAAATTTGGAAAAACATGAATATTTCGAAAACGCTACCATAAAAAAATTTTTAAGTGCGATTTTCGTGTTTAGTGGCCCAAAATCCATAAGAAAAGTGCACTCAGACATGAAAGTCAAAATTTTTTTTTGATTTTGTAAACTAGTGTAATCAATACATGTATGTGTACGAGTGTGTGTGTGTGTGTAACATTTATGGCTGCCATTTTGCTTCCATGTTAAATGAGTTTATGCAACATTCGAAAAATGTGAAATGAGACTCGCATTTGAATTGATTTAGCAAACGATCCAAGTGCCCAATTTCAGTCCGAGTTTTCCTTAGCACTTAGTGGTTACCTCTAATTACTTCGGCAAGTTTTCATCTAATATCAGATTAATATGTGATAAATGTGGCTGTGGTGCTTTTCATGCTGAGCAACATTTGAAGCTGCAACCGCAGAATGTGCGAAAACCAACTAAGTCAAGATTCCCTTGGCGTGTAAAATAACACGTAATAAGTTCAAATAAATGCCACTCATGGGTGTGTGTGTGTGAATCTGCAGCTCTGAAATAAATGGCAAATGAAATATTGCGCATACGCACAATTGCACCGCAAGAGCCAAGAACTAAACCGCAAAGCTCAATATACAACGACGTGTCGTCAGGTCAACAACAAACATGGTATTCACTTGAACAAACATAAGAACATAGTATTGAATACAATACAGAAATACGCATGTATAAATTATGCAATTCATAATGATAGAAATATTTGATTTAACTTAAAGCAGAATATTATTTAGCAAAAGCATTGTTTTATTATACACATAATAAACTAAACCTTATTAGTTTGTGAGTCAACGAGACGAAACAAATGCATTTATTTAATATCGCAATTCTTGAAATGTTTGACAATAAATTATTAATTATGAAAATTAAATTGCCAGCTGACTAAGTGCTTGCCCTGCCACTTAGTTGCATGCCACAAAGCATATTGCACACTAGTTTCGATGACCAAACTTTTGTCACAAATTAGTCAGAGCAGTCGGAAAAACTTTTGAGAATGAGCAATTTGATTCAGAATATTCTAATTATTTCTGTACTGCGTGTGTTTCGTAAAAGTTTCATTAAACCTAATTGATGTGGGATAGTATATAAGAGTAGTTTTCTCTAGAATTCATAAAATGGGCAAACTTCGTCCAGAAATAGGCAATGTGTGACAAAATCTGTTAATTAAGCTTGAAGAGACGTACATTAGTCTAAATATTAATTAAATATTAATTTTCTTACACTAACATTGTTGTGTAATTTTGTTGTTTTACGCTAATTTTCTGTTATCTTCTACTTCTGACCTGATAAAAGCTCAATGGCTTTAATTTCTTAAAATATATCTAGTAAGTGCTTATAACAATATTCGATTTTATACCCATAATTTGAATGTCTGCACCAGTGTGCACTGTAAGTGATTTTCCTAAGGACAACTTGGAGAGAGCGATGAGCGAGTACTTAATATTGACAGAGATTATGTGACAATAAGCTTAGATAATATATATATATATATGGGGTATATTCATAAAGTATATAAGGGTGAGGTATGGGTGTTAAAAAAAAAAAAACATAATAAAGGCACAACAAAATGTAACTGTTCTCGTGTTGCTCGCGTCGCATCTCATCTTATCCAACAGCTGTCAATTGTGCAAATATTTTGTGCCAAAAGTACAAACAGAAATGCTCTCGATAAATCGAAGCACATGACCAGCCCTGCATTAACAGCTGTGCCTTGTATCTTGTATCTATATATACATGTAAAAACACAGTACAGCAAATTCAATGTTAAAATGTGGAGGAATATGGGGATGGTAGAGAAACAGTTCTTTATTGTTGACGCTGTCAATTACATTTCAATTACTGACTGCCAATGTAATCAATAGGATATATTGAAAATCTGCGGCTTTTGTTAAGACTTTTCAGTTTGGATTCGTGTAATTCCATCTGGGTAGCCAAATAGTATTTGAATACCACTAATCATGGTCAGTTGTACAGCCAAGAAATACGTTTTCAATTGCGAATTGCGAATGGCGAATCACATGCAAATTGAATTCGTATGCCAGCCTGCAGCTAAGGCAACTGCAACTCATGTCCTTAGACGCGCAAATGTCTCTTCTCAGTGCTCAGTGCTCCGTGCTCAGTTCTCGTCTAGTCGATCATCTATTGTTTTTTTTTTTTTTTTAAATAGGTCTTGTGAAATTGCATATATGCAAATTGTGAAGCCACAACATCAAACCGCTGGGTGTCGTATATCGCAATGTCCAGTCCTTGTGACGTTGATGATTGAATGAATGGAACTTTGGTAGTTCCAACTCGCCATCACAATCACAATCACATTCACCATTATTGGCTGACTGGCTGCTGCTCCGTTATTAAGTTGCCTGTCAACCGCACATGTTTGAATACCCAAAACTACCGAGCATATGCACTGATTCACTCACCGTCGTGTCAATTCGTCTGTCTGTCTGTCCTCTATCCAACTACGAGTATGCGGGCCAACAATGATAAAAGCCTAACCACATTTTTGCATTAATGCTCGTTTAACAGCATTCGAAATTGAATTCGAGTAGACATTGGCATCTACGAAGTCGATCTACAACCAATATTTGAATGGTTAAGCAATTGAATCATTTTGATACAATAAATTCGCATTTTACGATTAAATGTCATGAATTCCTTAGCTGCTTTATCTGATTATGGGCCTTGGAGCCATTTCCTCGATACATGTACATACATTGTCATCGCTGAAAGCAGCGTTGCATTCATTTAATATCGATAAGCTCCCCTAAACTCCCCCAAAAGCAATAGTAAAAAATATCGAAAATCGATTATGGAAGTGTCTTCTAAATGCCGAAAGTTGGTTTCGGCAGACAAACGCTTAACTTTATTGTTATTCCCTTCTCCTTTGGTGAATTTGTCTGTTTGTAAGTGTATGTGTGTGTGTGTGTGTGTGTGTGTGTATTTGTTGGGACATATTTTGGGGCATCATTGATTTTGGCAACCGCATACTTTTAGTCTATGAATACAAAATCGAAGCCGAACAATCGAATTCAATTATTTCAAGTAATTCAAGACGTTGAGTCGTCGACAATGCGGCGTATACTTAATTTCGAGTATCTTTTACTTGCCGTCGTAACAAAATGGCAATTGAAGATGCTGCAAATTGCCAGTTAAACATTTCAACAGTATCGTTAGTCTTTATTGCTATCGTTTAATTCTTGCATAATTTGTTGACTTGATTATTTAGTGTCAGATATTTGGTATTCGAGAAAGTCAAATGACAATTAAAAAACAGCAAATTGTCGACTATCTGCAAGTTATCAATAAAGATTATTGATGATTACAAATTTATATTATGCATTTTATTTAAATTGATGAATGAATTCAATGCTTTAAATACATTTTTATCGATTACGTAGCGGACTCTGAATCTGATTCTCAGCTGTTGACGGTATTTTCTGTTATGATAGTTGAAATCTGTTTGGCTTTTGCACTAACGGTTTTGAAGGAACATAACTTCAGTTGCCTTCAGAGAGCACAGTGTGAGGACGGGAGTGGAGTGAGTTGGGGGAAAACCTGAGCTGACCTGTTGTTGCCACTTGCCATCGCCACGTTTTACAGCTCATTGTGCAGAGGACAAAGGCGGAATGCTTTCATTAAGGTCATCAAAGCAGTCAGCGAGACAGCAGCAGCAGTAGCAGCAACAGCAACAGCAGCAACAACAGCAACAGCTGCTGATAGCAATGCAACTAAGTAATCTTGGTGCCTTTGGCCATATCCATGTGGTTGAAGTACAATAACAACATTATCATTACCATTATCGTTACGAGCATGCAACGTGATGATGAAGTTTATGCTCTTGTTGAGCTTGTGTTGTTGTTTGTGTGTTTGTATTTGCCACATCGCAGTCCTTAGTCCTTTGTGGCGTCCTGTCGGGTTCCTGTCGGGCGTAGACTTCAAAGCGTTTTGTTCTTTCTCTCCACTTGTGGCCGTGTAGTTCTTGCCGCTTCCTTATTGTTCGCAACTCGAATCCACCTGAAATTTATGCCGCCCACAAACTCTGCAACTGGCAGCAAATGTTTCGTGCCAGTTGACGCTCAATTTAGAAATATTTATGTTCAAGTATTACGCACAATTATATGAATAACAAAAAACGAAAGACAAATAAAACAGCACACAACTGAACCAAATAAATAGAACGAATCTTGAGCAAGAAAACAACACAAGAAATGGTCATAAAAAAAAATTAAAGCCAAACGCACAAACGACCAAACGCACATCAATCAATCGTTATAATGGCCATTATATCATTTCAAATTTAAGCCAAAATTTACCTTTAATTACACTAAACAACAAGAATCAACTGCTGCAAAGTCAACTTGCTATAAAAATATAACTTAAGCAACATTATTTATTAATGAGAACATTTGAAATCTTTATAAAACTCTTCACACTTTACTCATTCACTTTTGTTGTCTAGTGTTTTATTAGCAAATATTTAATTTTTTTTTTTGTTTGCTTAAAAATCGTATTAATAAGTAAATTTTTATGGCCAGATTCAATTGGAAATCTGTTTTCGATCAAACCAAATAACGCGCTAATCAAATAATCAAATGAAAATGCCCAAAATATGGAAAGCTAAAAATATAAGAAAACAAAATGTGGACGTATCGGCAAATTTTTTGACGCGATGTTTATAGCCTTATCCAAGTATAATTTATGAAAAAACTTTCGGATCCTTTGACTACATTAAAATAAGAGCATTCTTACAAATGATATTAAGCAAAATGCGACAAAATGCGATATTTGATAAGAAATGGCTTATCGAGCTCTTTCCATTATTTTTTCAATATTTTCTCGTTTTATGAACAATCAGTAATTAGGATACAATTATATAATATTTTATCAATGTAGATATGTAGGAGTATTTAATATCCAGTCAACCGTGGGCAGCTTTTTTCTACTAAGTATTTAATTAAGTTGCGTTAACCAAATTTAAACATAATTCAGTTGAATACTTGAAACAATGTTTTAATGAGATGGCTTCACTGTAATTTACTGTTGTTTTTTGTTGTTGTTGTTTTTGTTCCATGGCCCCCAAACGTTGTTTGCAAATCATTTAAATTCAATCCTTTTGCTTATTTGAAATTCCTTTTATTTTGCGTATTCCCCGAATTTATCAGCCTGTCGAGCACTATGAGATCCGGCTACCTGGTGGATGCCACTCGGTGGCCAGCTACCTGTTGTGTATGAATTTACAATGAGTTTTTGATTAGCTTTTGACACACACGAGCAGAAAGCTAGCTTGCTTCAGTCACTAACTAATATAATCATCTACAGCGGCTTTTAGAGCAGAATGCTAAAGTTTTTTCGGACATTTTTAAGTTTTGTTATGGCCAGTTTTCAATATGTGAGTACACACGTAGAGTGTGTGTGTGTGTGTGTACGCGTGTGTGTATGTGCGTATTTTGTGTGTGTGATGAGTTTAGAAAGTTCCGCAAACTGCAAATAATAATTAATTAAGGCGAACTCGGTTCCGTTGCTCTAAGCCGCAAAAAAAACAAGTTGAAATTGTATAAATAGAATTGAGTGATGAACTAGAGAACACCCTATTTAGTGAATAGAATCAAAATAATTAATACAATATTAAAAATAACAATAAAACTTACTTTCTGTTTTTTTTTTTTTTTTTTAATGTTCAGCTATTTTTTGTTTTGTTATTTAATTACTTATTTAATGTGTATTCTGAGCAGTTGTGCATGTTTTTCTCTTGCTTAATAAATTAACAATATAAATAAAATACGTATGATGATGATATATAATAATTTGTTGTTGTAAAGGCATCTCTGTTTGGCTGGATGTAATCATGCACACAGTTCATAGTTTTTGAAAAACAAACTTATTACTTTGCAGCTGGTTAAGGATTCATAAATCTCTCGAGTCTAGACTATTTGAATTTTTATTTCAATTTTGCACGATAAGGTGTTTGCCCACAAAAAACTACATCGAAAGTTGTTGAAATATAGAAAGATAGATAGTGACAGCTTATCCATTGAAGTGCGAGTATTATCGCCCTTGGTTATTTTGTCCGATAGCTGGTTAATGTGAATGTTATTGGCTTTTAAACAAACTGATAAGGTCATCAAATCAAATAACATGTTAGTTGTTAACTTTAGTACAACGCTTTGATTGTGATTTTGATTTACAATGGTAAAATCGTTATCATTTTCTGTGTTTTTTGAAGCTGCTCAGCTTATGAATACATTGAGTAAATCGATATTCACTGTACAATGATGTTGATTTCGATTGATATTACATACTTAAACAATAGAATGATAAATGCAACTACATTCAGAATATAATCGATTAACAGTATAAACATATCGAAAATTTGTAATAAGCTATTAGGATTGCAAAGTTCATAATTGTATTTAACATATTTCCAATGCATATTGTTAATCGATAACTATAAATAAAGTAAGTGGCTTAATATAATAATTTGTAGATACAAATTAAGCTAATTTCAAAATTCTGGAGCAACAAAACTTGTAAAAATACAAGTCTGACCGATAACAGTGATACATGTTGATCTGATTTGAAATCGATAGTTATGTAATTGATCGAAAGTTACCCAGCATCACCAAATCAATGGTAGTTGGTTGTAACAAGTAAGTGGATGTCGCACTGGGCGGATGTCAAATGCAGAATGCTGAGGTGACAACAGAGTTGAGCTAAACTTTTTGGTCTAATTGAATCATTGACAAAGTTTAACATTATCGAGTGTAGGTAGGCACAGGTAAAGTTCGGTACCATTTGCAAAGTTGCAGGGCAACCAAATTACAAATTACACGCTGTGCATGCAATTAGAGTCTAAGCGACTGGCAAATCGAGCTTTCCAACACTGAAAGATACACACACACACACACACACACAGGCTCTCAGTCATGCTGTTGGCACTTTCGCCCCCTTTGGCTCTTTGTCAACCTTTTAGCTCCGAACTGGCTAACTGGACCTCCTCCATGGCAATATGAAATATGCACTGCTCATGACGCTACTACCGCTCAGCACCCTAAAGCCAATTATGACTAAGCACCTGTGATGGGTGTCTTTAGTCGATGTTGTTGGTGTAGTCGTAGTTATTGCAGGTGCTACTCGTAGTGCCGGTGTCGTTGTCGTTGTCGTTGTCGTTGTCATTGACGGGGCCAAAGCAATTTCAAGCCAACATTTAGGCCGATGCATCCAGAGCCCTATCCAACCCTATTCTTTGCCAGCTTATTTGGCCCAGTTGGGTTCCCCACGCCTGCAATTCGCCAATAATGCATCGAGTCCGTTGCATGTTTCATTATGATTTGTTTGAAATCATTGAACCTTTGCTGTCAACCTTTAGGTGGCTTTTGTAATAATAAAATATTAACAATATAGAAAGTACACTGGCAAAAATAAGTGTAGAATTTAAGTCTAGGAGTGTTTATAATGGAAATTTAAGAAAATTTTTCCTAAATCTTAAAGTTGTTTTATAAGCTGAGCGTTAAATTCCTTAATTTATAAATTAAATTCTGCCGTTTACTTTCTGCTTATAAATCAAGCAGCAAATGCTTTTAAATGTTATAACATTTTGAATTCATTGTACTATATTTTTAAATCGAATTTAACCGCATAAAATATATTTTTAAATAATTTAACTCTTGTACAAATTGAAGCAAAAGTCTCTGGAGATTTGTTAGAATATCTTTGAGTTTAGAATTCCATTTTTGCTTATTTTTGTTCCTTATACAGATTGTCATGGCTTACTTGGCTTAGTTAAATTGAGTCCTTGATTTTATTTCTCGCAAAACTTTCAATTTTCAATATAAATTTGCCAATATATTTCAGAAATTCTTATAAATATATGTTTATTTATTGTATAAATAGGTTAAGCCTCCTACAAATGTTGGTTAATAACTTTTGACCAAAAACGAGTGGTCGTTGCATAATCCATTCGTCTCAGAAAACTTTGTCCACCGTTCAACTTTTTGAGAACATAACGAACAGAAGAGAAGCTCTTTAGTTTGTCAGTCATTGGCCGGCCATTAAAAATGTACAAAAGGTACGAGTGTGCACGCCACATTGAGCTGGAATTGTGCAACGTATTATTGGGTACAACGTGCAACACATCCATCTTCCTCCCTTCCCTTTTGAGTGCCCTACATATATATTTATATGTATATAGTAAATGTACTTGTTAACAATCCACTTCAGTCAGTTGCACGTACTTTTCACGTTTCGCATTTGTTGCAGAAAGTGAGCAACGAATTGGAAAACGAATGAACGTACCTCGTGTCAATTTGATTTAATAATGAGTGGCATTTGCAACGAATGGTCGAAACTTTCAATGCTGGCACACGGTTGTTAAAGTTTCAATACGATTATACGAAGTTTTCGGTTCAACTTGTATTGCTTGGTTTTTTTTTTTTTGTTTGTTTATTTGGTTGCCGAAATAGATATGGTCTTGAAATGGAAGATTCACAAATGTACAGATACACTTCTGTATCGAGAGAGAGATAAAATTATTTCGTTCTTTAATTTATTAAAATTAACGCACTTATTAAAAGCATAAACGATAGTTGAATATTTAAAATAAAAACCAATTTTTCAATTTTTAAAAAAATACATATTAATTTAACATTGTTTCGTTATTAAAGATAAGCCAGCTTAATTGTTAACAAAAAATTCGTTAGGTAACTATTAAAAAGTTTTTTTTAATTTTTGAATTATTTTTGCATTTGCTTGTTTAGAATTTCCAAACTTTTCCTGCTTCTATGTATGAGGTGCAGTTTATCGGGCACTAAGAAATTAAAATCAAATCGAGGGTCGAAAGTTCAACGAAAAGTTAAATTTATATATAATCTTAAAAAAAAACTCTTTACGAGTTAAAAGTCAAGTGACGAAAACATTTTCAAGTCGTCACACATTTGAATATCAGAAATTTTGGGACATAAAAATGTTTCCGGTCAACCTCGTAAAGAGGTTTTTTTTTAATATATCAAAATAATAATAAAAATAAATAATAATTTTTGAATAAGACATCAGAAATTTTAACAATTGCAATGAATTTGTCAGTATAACTTTGTCAAACGGTGTTTATTGTTTGTACAAGCAAAAACAAACTGTCTGGCAACACTGACTAACGTACATGGCAACATGCCAAGCTAAAAATCTATCAGCACTCTCAAGGGCGTCGGCAGGCGGGGGCAGGGGGTGGCCATTGAAGTGAAATGTATACTATATATTTAGTTAATAGGTAATATCTTCCAAACCCATCGGTCGTATATCAAAAAACGCGAAATTTTACACACAAAACACCTTATTTCACCTGTAGCTTTTTACCTAGGCACTTTAGAAAAGAAGTTTAAAGGTATGCCTAAGAGCCCTTCGAAATACCTTTTCAACGATATATAGATCACATCTTTCGTTTGGATGCTATAGGAGTTTTAATTACAGCGGCTTTTGGCGATTTCCCGCTAAACTAGCTTTTTTCGAAAAAGTCGTAGAACAAACGATTCTAGATTTTTTATCGGGAACAAGTCCTCATTATTATTTTTTGAACCAGTGGGCGGATTTTGATGATCGAGGTGTCATTCGACGCGTAATTTTGAATAGTACAAAATTTAAAAAAAAAATAGAAAGGACTCCAACGGCCCCATTTTCTCCAATAATTTAAGTTTTTCCCCTCCCACACACCTGTTTATCTCACGAACCAGGTGAGTTTCCAAAAGTCTTAGTAAGTAAGTTAAATTGTAAGTTAAATTGATCGGTATATCGGTAAATCGAACGGACGGTCATAGTAAATTTTCCATTCTTACTGTGTAGATAACATACATATGCTAGTCGCCTTTCGCACCCTCGTGCTGCTTTCGCTATTTATTTTAAATTTTAACTGCTCCTAGTTGACATTAAATAAGTAAATGAATAAATATGAACTAAAAAATGTCTTAATATGAAATTTGACTTATGAATCGATCGCTCTCGACTTTGACACTCTTTGCTAGGCTGTTTTCAAGTTTTCATTTTCATTTTCATGCCCATTTTGATTTTCATTTCTAGTTTCTCTTGCATTTCCAGCTGTGTGTTTGGAAGGTGGCTCATTAGCCGCTCACCGGCCACTGAATGAACTGCGTGTGGTTTCTGCTCACTTTGTTTGTTTGTGCAATTTCAATGCCTCGACATTTTATTGGCCTGTGTTGTTGTGCCTTCGTTAATCACTTATACGCAGCGTGCGACTGAACAATTTTTTATTTCCATCTTTTTTTATTTCATTTGGTTATTTTGGTTTCTTTATTTCTGTTTGGTGTGCTCTTGCTTTTCCGATTGGAAATGCTGCTGGCGTCGTCGCCTCGTAAGTCTTTCATCATTTTTATTGGTTTTCTTTTGGTGGCTGCCTTCAACGAGTTTCTCCTCTCCTCCGCACTGCCCCCACTCTCTCCAGTGAGTCTCCCCCACGATGTGTTTGTATTCAAAATTTATTAATTCTGCGGGCCGTAGCTGCTTTAAAGTAAAAATCCCCTGTGCATTTACACACACACACACACACATACACAGCACATGATTAATTACATGTGTGTGAGCTTGTGTGTGTGTGTGTATATATATGTGGCATGTAAGCAGGAGGGACGTTGTTAACCGATAAATGATGGCCCCAAAGTTTGTTGGGCGCTTGGGTTTCTTGGTTTTTGGCATCTTATATGGAAGGAATGTGGACGTGAAAGTTCCTGGGTGAAGGGGATTGCGGGGGAGACGCATCTGTTGTGGCTGGCATAATGAGCCCTGTCATTAGCTTGTTTTATGTGGCTAATCAAGTTGACCACGCCCCACTCTGGTTTCATAAGATTGTCTACAACCAGGCAGGAAATGGCATTAAAGCTAAATGGAAACATTCGCGAAACTTAATAACTAACTAACTTACTAACTAAGTAAAAGCGAAATGCAAAGGAAGAGTTGAATCTCCTTACCCTTTCAATTTCCAATTCAATTGGAACTGAATATTTTCCAGGCTTTAGTCGTCGAGTCTCATGGAGAGTTGATGGCATCAACATTCAAATAATCCGATCACGTTATTGACGAAATATGCAGGCAATGCAGCCACATTGCACATGCTTTCAATTGCGCGGCATTTCCGGGCATCAGCATCAAGTGTCGGAGCCGTAAAACGGTAAAAAGCAGACAATGCCAGTTGGCCTGCTGCTGTTTTTTCTTTTTCCCATCCCCAGTCGGCTTTTTGTCGGGCTTGTCGGGCAATGCAAATATTTTGCATAAACTACAAGTGTCAGCCAAGAACTTTGCATGCAAGTGGAGTGAGATCAGGACTTAACTACGACAAGTACAAGGACAGCCATCAAACATCGAGAGCATCAATGCTGTCAACTTAATGCCAAACGTTGACAGGAAGAGAGAGAGAGACAGAGAGAGAGAGAAGGAACTATAGTAAATTGTTGCCTAGAATGAATATGGCAGAAATATGCGTCATGGATAATAGACACATACATAAGTACGAGTACTCGTTGGGCCAGCAACAACTGGGCTAACTAAAAGTGCCATTTGTTCTGGTCCATGAGACGACAACGCCGAAGATGACAACGATGAGGAGACACTATAAGCGCCTTAAGCGCATCAATGTTTATGGCTCTGGCTCTGGCTCTATCTCTGGCTTTGGCAATGCCTTTTTCCAAGCAAACCATTCGAGATTCGAGTAAAAGCAGACCCATAGAAGGATACCAGAAACACTCCACTTTAAGCTCCTTTAGGCGCCAGAGTCGTTTCAATTAAACCATAGGACTTCAGAACTGCAAAAGCAACAGCAAACTCCAAACAGGAAATCGAAGTTTGCCTAACTCAAAAAAATTTAGCTGATGATGAAGTTTTATTTCTTGAAATGAAAAGAAATGAAATGAAAAGGCACTCTAGGCAATAGGCAATATTTACAGATTGAGCAAAGTTTGCAGATTGTCATTATTGAATGAACATGAAATGTTTCATTCTTTTTCTAAACTAAAAAGAAATAATTGAACTTAAACATATTCAAAAATAATAAAATTGTTTTTATTAAATCTATAAAGTACTCTAAATCAAAAACCTAAATAATAATTAGTTATCTTCTTAATAGGAGAATTGTTTTTTTTTAAATTTTGTTTTAAGTTCTAGATTTTGTAAATAAAAATGCATTACTAATCATTGCGATTAACGACATATGTAAATGGGTTAACAAAACGATTTTTATTTGGGATGACATCAACGACAGAAAGTAAAAATTCTAACAAAGCATTTTACCAATTTACTTAAAGATGTTAGATATTTGTAAGAGGTAACAAGACTAGTTACCCTTGGAGATCGAGTGACAGGTACGGATGGAAATAGTACCTACAGTATGCAAATACTAATGATTGACATGCTATATGTGAAGAAAAGGTTAAAGGATTGTGTTAAAGGCCATTGTTATGCTCGTTTAACAACCGGAAGCACTTGAAAGCTTTTCTGTGTTTGGCCTTGGCCAAGACGTTAAAGTTAATGTTGTGCGCTTGTCAGTTTTCCATTTTATAAATTGTTTAGCCCGCCAAACTTATCTAACAGCAAATCTACCTTTTGGTCACTACTTTGCTGTTTGCTGTTTCCTGTCAAACACCTCGACTTCACTCTCAATCAGTTTTAAGGTCAGCTCGGAAATACGTCGGCTTAGATCCGGCAACTGGATTAAAGAAGCTGTGAGTTGGATGAGACTTAACATGGTCTGGACATGAGCTGCCGTCAATCAAATTTCGAACGCTTCGCATTCATGATATTAAGGGTATTCCTGAAACAGATTGACACGATGACATGATGCAACATCAGGCACCACGCGCGACAGGTGGATCTTGTATATGAATTGAATATCTCAAGGTTCGAATAAGGAAAGGGCGAAGGAATAGGGTCAGCTGTCAGTCCGCCAGAAGGCAATTTTACTAATACTTATATATGGGCTATTCCTGGGTTGCGGACGTTACATTTGTACGCATATTTTTGTGTTTAAACTGTTGCAGCTCGCGTTCACATCACTGAATTTTAATGAAATTTTCTGGAAAATGCATTTCATTGAGAGTACTATCAAACCTATTTTAAGATAAAAGCCTAACTGCTTTTGGAAAAAAATTAGGCTTGCTGAAAGTTTGGTTGCGGACGTTACAAAAAATGGAAGTCGATTTTAGGTTAACGTGCATTTGCGCGTATATTAGCGAATTTTGCATTATAAACAAAAAATATCCAAATACAACAAATTAACTGGAATATATGACCATATCAATCCAGCTTCAAAAAAAAAAGATAAGTTGTCTCGTTAATTAAAAATCTTAGTTTTTGTCAGTTGCGGACGTTACGTTACGGACGTTACACTTTTTACACTCACACTTTCTTTCAAATTATTAGTATATATTAAATATCTATTCGATACAGTTTTTATCTTTAATAAAAGAAAAGTTTAAGATGAGCTAAGCGCTAAAAACTCAGACGTCCGTTTTGTCAACTTTTTTAGCCATTGAAAACACCCGCTTTTTTTACAAAAAATATTGAAATTAAGAGGCAAAAAGAGGAATTAATTGATAAGGCTCGGCCATGAAAAAACAAACCATCGTATAACCTTTTTGATTTTGTAATTTGAAGCACAAAAATGTATTCTAACAAAGCAAAAAACAACTAAACTCTGGTGCAAAACTATAGCCGCACCCAGATTTTTCAGTGTACGCATAGAAAGAGTGGAGCTAGAAAAATGATTTTACTATCATTTGAAAGAGCGTTAGAAGTGAAAGAAAATAGATGAAAAACATCGACACTTTCCATTCAAAAATTAACCGTTATGTTGCATTTTCGTTTTGGGCAAGGTGCAAAATTATAGCCGCAGTAGCTGATTTCTTGTTCTTTTGTTGGCTAGTGCTGATTTTTTTTGCTTAAACTTGGTTGAGTAACTATTTAAGACAAATTAATAAATATTCCAAGTGACCAGTGCTTTCGGATGTCGGGATAGGTCCAATTTCTGGCGCCCAAAAGTGAGAAATGATCATTTTGAGTAATTAACAGAAATATTGGTCTCTCCGACAAAGTAGTTGGAAATATTTGATAAAATCTGAATGAATATGGCACAGAGAAAGCCGGAGGATGTATTTCGAAGATAGGTTTTCATGGCCAGCTGCGATAATTGAGTGCTGCAAGCAATTCATTAAAGACCGCTAATGAGTTAGTGGCTGAATGTGGCCTATAAGTGTCCCTCTGCACCGTTGTACGGGTTTTCAAAAAATCGGAAACCACAGTGCGACAAATATCAAAGGTGGCTTCAAGGTTGCTGGACCGCCATAAAGAGTCCCTGATGAAATTCGCCACAACTAACATTGCAACAAACTGGTCAAAAATTTAAATTTTTTACAAAGCAATGCAAATATTATTTTATCTTCCAAGATCACTTTATCGAATAAGAAAAGGTTTAATTTGGATAGTCATGATGGGTTTTTGCACTATTGGAGGGATTTAAGGATGAACTCTTATCCTTTCCTACGTGAAATTTTGGAGGATGATCTGTGATGGTTTGGGCTGCGTTCTGCGAGTCTGGATGCTTGTTACTGGCATTTCCAAGCACTCTAATGAGCTCCTGGGAGTACGTGGATATATTGAAAATGGACGTATTGTCCTTTCTTCTCTGTCAAAGACGTCAAAGTTAATTTTTCAACTGGACAACTCATCAATACACGTCAACCGTGAGATGCGTTCTGGGCTTGAAAGCAATAGTGTTCGGTTTTTGACTTTGGTTTTGCTCGTTCTACATCCTCCGGCTTTCTCTGTGCCATATTCATTCAGATTTTATCAAATATTTCCAACTACTTTGTCGGAGAGACCAATATTTCTGTTAATTACTCAAAATGATCATTTCTCACTTTTGGGCGCCAGAACTTGGACCTATCCCGACATGCGAAAGCACTGGTCACTTGGAATATTTATTAATTTGTCTTAAATAGTTACTCAACCAAGTTTAAGCAAAAAAAATCAGCACTACCCAACAAAAGAACAAGAAATCAGCTACTGCGGCTATAATTTTGCACCTTGCCCAAAACGAAAATGCAACATAACGGTTAATTTTTGAATGGAAAGTGTCGATGTTTTTCATCTATTTTCTTTCACTTCTAACGCTCGTTCAAATGATAGTAAAATCATTTTTCTAGCTCCACTCTTTCTATGCGTACACTGAAAAATCTGGGTGCGGCTATAGTTTTGCACCAGAGTTTATTATTAAAAAACATGCCGTTTTTTGACAAAATTAAGTTTTCGCCCTTGGTTTAAAATTTTCCGGAATAGCCCATATTGAACTAATTTTTAGTACTAAATCGCTATAATTATAAGCATTAAAATTTTGTTAGGTGAAATTCTTTTCTTGATCGTTGATCTTTGCCATTTGATTTGCTTATTACATGACTTTCCATTCTTTCTTTTATTAATTCAACAATTCAAATAGTTTTTTTTTTAATTAAGTAAGCAACACCATACAATTTTCTCTATAATATAGAAGCCTTATTTGACGAAAAATCACTTTCAAAGCTTTTCTATTTTTTTTTTTATTTAATTACTACCCGTAAAAGTGAGCTTGCTTTATTTTTCAAGATCTGAGATTGTTAAATACGATGAATAGATTATCGCTTACAGAAAGCTAATGAACATACATACTCTTAAGTATTAATATGCATTAAGAAAATTATGATTTTAGTGCGGTATTTTTTTGCGCCTCTGCACAGGTTGCCGATTTTCAAGATAATGGACCATTACTTAATAACATACTTTCATTTTTAGAATTTTCATCAATGTGTTATCAATTGCATTTATATGCTTTGGTTTATACTAACTTAGAAACTGAGTTATAGTTTGCTTTCTTAATTGCTCGTTTATGGAATATTCCCTTTATTTTTTGCATTTTGATACGAACATGTCTCTCTTGCTTTTGCTTTTGTTTTGTTTGACCACAGTTGCCGTCGCATAAATCATGGTAGAACCAGCTCTTTAGTTTTCCATTTGGAATACTTATCTCAATCGTCCCATTTCTTTGTGCCCTTAATCCTGTCCACTTCGGTACAACATTACTCGACTTGATTCCGGGATTCCATTCATGTTGAAGCCGAGAAGAGAAAGCCACAACAATAATGTTGTTCTCGTAATGCTGCAAATGTTGAGCAAATGTTGAACAACGGCAAAAACATACGACACTAGTCACAATCCTGGGGCAAAGGCAGCAAAGGCAGCAGCAACCTGTTGATTAAATCTGTGGCATGCACCAGCGACGGTGGCAACAAAAGCAGCAACAAAATCAACTGCCTGCCATTTTTTGTTGTTGTTTATTTTATTTGGTTTTGGCTTGTTTTCTGTGTTTTTATTGTCGTTCATTTTGTCTGCCCTGACAGTTTACTTCGTGCTCAACAATGGAAATCGATAAAGACTGTTTGAAATGAACCCCAAAGAACACACACACACACATCGTGTACAGCCGCAAATTCATCAGGGCAATTTTTGCCACAAGCAAATTAAAAAGCCAAAAGCGAATACCAACAACAAAATTGAAGGCAAAAAGTAAGCCAAAGATCTGCACTCAAAAAAAAAAAAAGAAAAAAACCAAGCAACGACTTCAATCTACACTACAAGTTCGATAAATAATAGAATGTAATTTTAAAAATATATCAATATTAAATTAAAATTTAAGCTTAAATACACATTGAAAGTAAATGTGTAAAAAGCTTGTATGACTTAGTGGATGTACCCCATTTGTAGGGCACAAGAGCAAACAAGTAATAAACATTGTGGCACCAGGGGCACGACTAAAAACGAAGGAGAAACAAAAGCCGCAACATCTTTGGGCCATATACTGACATGTATGGGATAGACTATCCCACAAATCGTTATGAATAATGTTCAAGCATAAAATTTTAAGGCAAGAGAGAGAGAGAGAAAGGCAGGGAAAAGAGAGAGAGAGAGAGAGAGAGAGAGAGAAACTGTGGGTCTGTGTATGGTACAGGTGGTGCTTTCTACTTGTTGGTGGCACATCAAATTACCTTTAGCATAACAATGAAAGTGGAAACCTCACCTAATTATGCCAAACATGACTGGTAACAACAACATACAAGCACACACAAATTATGGAAAATTATGTACAGTTAACTAAATCCCAAGAGGGCACAAAAAATCACAGCTGGAAAAATGCAAAAGTTAATAAAAATGTGTTTTTTAAACAAAAAATATATGCAATAACTGCAGGCGAGATCATTATGTAAATGTGATGCTAAAGTGTGCTGGAATTGTTAATGATAAAGATAATTATGAAAGCAGCCAAAAATTGCAGATCCTTCTAATCCATTTTTCAGTTTCTCTTTCCTATTTATACTTTAAGAATAAGTAAAAGATGATATTTTGTTCATTGCAATATATGTAACAGGAAGGACGCATCTCCGACCCTATAAAGTATATACATATATTCTTGATCATCACCAACATTCAAGTCGATATAGCCATGTCCGTCTGCCCTTGGGCCTAGATCTCAGACTCTATAAAAGCTAGGACAACCAAACACGCGGGGCAAGTTTGTTTTTGACACGCCCTTTACCGGGCGTTTTTTTAATAATTAACGTTAGCTACAATTATTAACTATCATCCTACTAAATCGTAACAAGACGCGCTCTCGTTCTTTTGCCAATTTTAATAATTATTTGTCTTTTTCGGGGTCCGTTTATATTTTTCTAATTAGAACTCCTGAAATGTGAGAAATTTGACATTGCGAACACATATTCAAAGTCCACAAAGTCGTCTGATAAAATCATCAGCGGCAATTTGTATCGAATTTCCACCAAATAAAAATAAATTCAAAATGTATTTTAAGCAATTTTGTTCAACTGAAATACATATGAATTAAATTTAATTTGATTGAATTGAAATTCGTTTGTGCTGCTTAGTTGATGTTTTTCCTTTGGTATCAAATAAATATAAAATTTTTGTGTTTCATTTTAGATGGTTATATTGTAATTGGAATTGCAATTCTTTAAATTCACTTCGAATTCATAACAAAATTAAATAAAGCAGCATTTTAAAGTGAATTTTCTGAGAATATTTAGAGCATTTTATTCCAGTTATATTTGTTTATTAATTTTATTTATAAATGAAAACGTTTTAATTTAAAGCTTAAATTCATTGCACATTTTTCTCTCTCATTGGGAATTGATGTGCAAATCTCTCAGAATTTCAAAGCAAATTATGCATACATATGTAAATTTCACAGTGAACAAACTATTTGATATCATTTTGTTAACTTTTAAACTTTATTTTAAAAGGCGATTCGTTAAGTTTTTGTTGAATTTAATCAGAGTTTGAGGCATTTGTCACATACATAACATACGTGCCGAAAAAGTTTTCGCAAACTTGCCTTGTCTCATAGGGTACATAATGAGCAGCCTCATGGGGTGCGGAGGAGAGAGTGGAATGACTAATAAAGCAGTGGGAGGGGGAAATTATGGGGTGTGAAGAGAGTGTGAAGGGACTGCCAATTTCTTGGACTCTCTCTCTGGGGCAGCGTAACGAGGGCTCTGCTCGAATTGTGAGCGAGCAGTTTGGTTCTACCAAACGCCCAGGCACCTGCCAATAATGTCAGCTAGCATAATAGTTGTTGTTGTTGACCCTTATATTTATTTGCCTACTAATTTGTAAACAAAAGTTGCAAACTAGCCGCCGCATAGCGTACTAACAAACGCAACTTTGGCACACAAACAAAAACACAAACACACACACACACACACTCTCACACAAATATACTAAGTATGTAAGTATAATTCTCTCATATATGTACACACACTAACACTTACATGCATAAACAGGCAGCGTGTCATGTCGTGTCGTGTCGTATCGTGTCGTATCGTGTTGAGTTCTCTCAAGCAGCCCAAGCTCAAACAGCTTCCGTTTCCGCTTCCCTTTTGCGAAGGTGGAAGACTGGAGAATGAGGAAGTGGATTTTCTGAGCCTGCCTGAGACCGAAGTCCTTTGGAGGGTTGCCACCTCGCTGAGCCCTCGACGAGCACCACAGCAACAGTAAGAACAACAACAACAACAGCAACAACAACAATCATAACTAATGCACGGCGCGCTAGTTACTGGCGAATTCGATGCTTAAAGCTGTGTAGCAGAGGGGCAGAAGAGTGAGTTGATGAGAGTGTTGTGAGTATAGTGGGGAGAGAAGGGAGAGAAGGAGGAGGGGCTGCAGTGTGGGGTAAATGTAGCAGAAAGCACTTCATAATTTAATTAGTGCTGCAGCCCGTTTGACAGCTTGACGCAACTGACATGTGTGTGTGTGTGTGTGTGTGTGTGTGTGTGTGTGTGTGTGTGTGTGTGTGTGTGTGTGCGTGTGTGTGTGCAGGTAGCAAGAAAAACCATCATTAATAATTATTAAAAACAATTTAACGCACGTTGCGATAGCAACAACAACAACAACAAAAATATGAATATACATTTTGCTGTTGCTGGTTGATGCTTGAGGCGCTGTGTGGCAAGTTGTGGGCGTGGCAGAAAATAGTTGACTGATCAACAACCAGCAAGATGAATTGCTCTTAATTAAATAAGCTTAAAATCAGCTTATTAGATAATAATAGTTAGGTAAAAGTGTCTATCCTTATAGATATATAAATATTTAGATAGATAGATAGATAGATAGATAGATAGATAGATAGATAGATAGATAGATAGATAGATAGATAGATAGATAGATAGATAGATAGATAGATAGATAGATAGATAGATAGATAGATAGATAGATAGATGGATAGATAGATAGATAGATAGATAGATAGATAGATAGATAGATCGATAGATAGATAGATAGATAGATAGATGGATAGATAGATAGATAGATAGATAGATAGATAGATAGATCGATAGATAGATAGATAGATAGATAGATAGATAGATAGATAGATAGATAGATAGATAGATAGATAGATAGATAGATAGATAGATAGATAGATAGATAGATAGATAGATAGATAGATAGATAGATAGATAGATAGATAGATAGATAGATAGATAGATAGATAGATAGATAGATAGATAGATAGATAGATAGATAGATAGATAGATAGATAGATAGATAGATAGATAGATAGATAGATAGATAGATAGATAGATAGATAGATAGATAGATAGATAGATAGATAGATAGATAGATAGATAGATAGATAGATAGATAGATAGATAGATAGATAGATAGATAGATAGATAGATAGATAGATAGATAGATAGATAGATAGATAGATAGATAGATAGATAGATAGATAGATAGATAGATAGATAGATAGATAGATAGATAGATAGATAGATAGATAGATAGATAGATAGATAGATAGATAGATAGATAGATAGATAGATAGATAGATAGATAGATAGATAGATAGATAGATAGATAGATAGATAGATAGATAGATAGATAGATAGATAGATAGATAGATAGATAGATAGATAGATAGATAGATAGATAGATAGATAGATAGATAGATAGATAGATAGATAGATAGATAGATAGATAGATAGATAGATAGATAGATAGATAGATAGATAGATAGATAGATAGATAGATAGATAGATAGATAGATAGATAGATAGATAGATAGACAGATAGATAGATAGACAGATAGATAGATAGATACATAGATGTTCATAGCGACTGATGATGCACTTAGCATATCCGATTTGAGAGCGTTGAGACGTGCAGGGTATAATCAGGCGCACTGACTCAGAAACATCAACAGAGCAACAGCAGGACCAGAAGAATGAGACGGATAGAGACGCGGAACCAGCTGTTGGTCTGAAAGCTAGAAGAAAGGAGAGCGGGGATCTGTATCTGGTTACGTTCATAATAAGGAGCTGGATAATATTTAAAGGTCAGCAAATAAATTAAAAACAAATGAAATATGCATGTTCAGCAATGTGAAATATGAAATGTGTATTGTGCTTTGAGCCGAGGCACAAACAAAGACGGAAATATTCGCAGTGTGAAAGTGAAAGTTAAAGAGTGAGAAAGATATATCTATGTAAGTATTTTTATTGAAAGATAGCATAGCATTAATAAATGAAACGAAACGAAAGCAAAGCAAATACAAAACTGAAAACTGAAGCTCAAAAAATGATTTCAAGTAAATGAAAATAAACAAAATATTAAGACAAGCGACTGGGGAACAAGCAGCTGACTGAAAAATAAACAGGCAACACAACACGACGAGAGACAAAACCCAACAAAAAGAGAAAGACAGAGATAGATTGAATCATCATCATCATCATTATTATTATCATCATCAACATCATGTGCTGTTTCGTTTTTACCAACTGATTTTGACTGAATGTAATAAGGAAACAATTCTTTTTTTTAAATTGCAAGTTGGCAGCGATGCCAAAAGGCAAATAGTTGCTTTCTGAGTTCATACGAGTAGAGCTGCCAACTTGTTGCGATATACAATGTATATTTTTTGCAGTTGCTGCTAAACTTTCTATTTAGTAAGCACTTGCAACAAAATAAAAAACACTTGGGAAAAGTTTCATGAACTGTTGGGTATATGAAATGAGTTGGCAGCCCAGAGAAAAGAAAAACAGTTTATTGAATTTGTAGAAATGCCAACTTGTTGCTTTTTATATTTGTAATAAATACTTAATCCTAAGTTTGCAATTGAATGAAACAAACTTGTGGCTTAAAGTCTACTAACAAAATTGTGTGTAAAATGAGTTTTTAGCATAGCCCAAATAATGTATTTATTGCCAAGATATACAGTGAATAATACAGATTGACAATGAGAACACAAAAAAGAGAAAGAGAGAGAGAGAGAGAGAGAGAGAGCGCAAAGGAAATATAGAGACCCACTTTAAATATTTAATTAAATTAAATTAAATTATTATCCTCAATAAGCTTTTTATGTAACTGTCAACTTGTTTGCGATGTGACACATAGTAGTGAGAGGAAGTTTGAAGCGTAAGTGCTGCCAACTTGTCGACAGACATTTTAAAACCTTGACTTTAAAAATCAATTTTAATCAGCGAAACCAAATAAGGGATTGTAAAACTTACTCAATGCCATATCCATGCTCCAAACACACACACACACCACACACATATGTATACAGACATACCACTGATAGGGCTTGATTTATTTAGATCGTTAAAGCAAAGAATTGTTGAAAAGCCGCAAATAGACAATAATCGTAGCACGTGTCTGTCACGAAATAAATGTCGAAAGTGACAAAAACTAAAAGCAAATCCAATACGTCGACGCTTTAAATACCCTTCACTCTGTGTAGGGTAAGAATTTTGCAAGTAAATTAATTTATCTCAGGGAAAGCATTGTAATTGTGAATCCAGCAAAAAAGAAAGAAAAAATTGAGGATAATGAGAAAAAAAGGTCACCAAGCGCTTCAATACACTAATATACCCTGAAGTGATGCCTGAGCAGCGACGAAAACAAAAAAAATTCAGCTGACAGATGGAATTTCGGGAAAACGCTTCTCACGCGACAGAAACGCGCTTTTATCTGTCTTTATGCCTAGAGATTGAGTCTGTGTGTGTGTGTGTCTTTGTGTGTGAGGGGAGTTTTTGGCCTCTGTGGGTGTGACATTGTACAGCTGCTGGCCCCAACAAAACTTTAGACGTTTCCCTCAACAGTTGGCATTGTTTCATTGCCTACTTTCAGGCAAGCTGTAATAATTTCATTCGATAATTTTCGTGTATCTACTTATGTAGTTTGCCCAAGTAACAAATTATGCGCACACAGACAGACGAAGATATGAGAGAAGAGTGTGAGGAAAAAGCAGCTCATGCGTTTGTTATTCATTGAATTATTATGTTATGTAATTGCCTGCCCCAGAATGTGTGCACCGAAAAAAAGTTAAATCGCCACAAAGTGCCACAATATTGCCTGGAAATCCTTGTGTGTGTGTGTATCTGTGTGGTTGTGTAAGAGCCCATAAATATTTTGACAGTTGAAAAAAGCCAAGGCCAGACAAAGATAGCATGAGAGAAGCTGCAGGTAAGAGTGAGGGAGAGGAAACGCAGTGTCAGCAACATTTTTGGACGAATGCTCATCTGTCCAGGTTGATGTATGCTCATCACAGACATTCATAAGCTAGCCGCGACTCCATATATATATTATGTATATATATACACATATATATACACGCGTATGTGTACACAAAACAATTTGCTACAAAATCTCTTCAGCGCACACACACACACACACACATCCATAAGCGCACACATACACAGAAAAAAAAGTCGGTACTCTAAGATAAAATCTATCAGAAGTTCGGTAGTCTGAAATTTTCCTAAATCAAATACAAAATACTTGATTCAAGTATGGTTTTTTTGTAATTTCCTCTCTGCAAGTATTTTAATTATTGCGACCCTGTAAGAATTTTTCAGTCAACTCAAACGTCTTAAGTTTTTTTTTTTATTATTTTAATGCTGAGTCGTTGCAATTTTATTTGCATATTTTTTTTAATTTAACGATAATATCCTGAATACATACTTAAAAAATACATACATTCTAAAATCAAGAATTTTAAACATGAATTTGAAACATGAACTTTAGTATGGATCTATTTTTTTCTGTGTATGTCTGTGACATACACATTTATTGTACACACATGAAACTTACTGAATGTGTGTGCTTGTGTGTGTGACAAAAGCATGCCTCAACCAATACACACACACAAATACACACACATACACACATTCTTAGCCATGGCAGCTTCCTGCCATTGCCTTTTAAAGCTCTGAAGCCGCCTAAATGCTAAAAATTCCTCAAGTTTTCGTCCACATCGATTTTGCATTTTCGTGTTACGTTGCCACACGCCGCCACCCCCCTTCCACCCGTCACCCTTCACCCGCAGTTTCCTCCCCAGCGAATGCTTCGTAATTCTTTCAATATTTTTGGGCAGTGGCTGTCAAGTTAGTTTGGGATTTTTTTTTTTTTTTGCTTTAGGTCGGTCAGGATTTCCCTGAATGACCCAACTCAGACCCTGCCAAATGATTGACTGATGGAATGATTGGCGATTACGTAACATTTTACGTTGTTGTCCCTTTGGGAGAACTCTACAAATAGCTCAATATTGTGATATATTATATAAATACTTGATTTGTTTGTTACGCGTCAAGTTTTTTTCAAATGCTGATCACAGTTACAATTGAGCTTTAATACTTTATATTTAATTACGCATATTTTAAGCCTAAAGGGGATTGTTATTCTAGCTTTGTTTTTTTGTATTTTTTTATCATCCTTATTTTAAAAATGTAGCTTTTTATTTATTTTAGTTATTCCGTTTAACACGTACAGATATTAATTTTAGGAATTATGTTTAAGTAGTATTAATAATATAAATAAAATGTGGAAATAAATGTGAGTGTGGTAGATCTTTTTTGTTTGTGGGATCGGAAAAGGGTGTGAAAAATGTTTAAATCTACTGTGATGTCCACAGTTTTTTTAATATTTATTGACTCTTCTAATTTTGTAATTAAGTCTCATTGTGGCATTATATTTTCAAGAAGTGTTTAAGCCTTTTTGTTATCCTCACTTTTAAAGCTGGACTTTATAGTTTCGTAACTTATTTCCTCACAGCTGTTATAAGCCAATGATTAAGCATCAGCTAATGTCATTATTATTGTAGACTATAAGAGAAAGTGTCATTCTTTTGTTCATTTCAAGCGAAAATCTCGAGTTACTTGAACAGCTTTTTCCATGCCACCAAGTATCTCCCTCTTACAGCCCTAATAAGCTTGTGATTAAGTACCAGGCAGTCTCATTGCGACTTAAGATGCATAAACATATTGCACTCTTTTGTTGCACTTCGCCTTGGACTGCTGCACATGAATCTTGTAAACTTTCAATGAGAAACTTTTGCAAAAACTTTGCCATAATGAGAAGAGTTCTGTTATGAATTTTATTAAGCCCACTTGCTAGCCATCTCGTTTTCAAGCACAACAGCCAAACTGTTTATTATCTTCAGACATATATGTAGATCCTTTAAACTTTTTGACAAATTCATTATTCTTCGCTGAACTTTAACCTAATTCATGGAATGTATCCAATAACGACATTGAACACGAAAACTAATTGAATGAAATCAAATATGAAAATATAATGTGGAAATTAATTTTGATTTTTATAAAAAAGAAATTAAATCATAAAGAATTTTCCAAGCGAAAACACAAAACTTAATGAGTTTTACAATATACCGATGAGAGCTGCTATTGACTTATCTCAGCAGCTGTTGCCACATTCACTCTTGCCTCCATTTGCTGCAAGAAGAAAAATAGAGAGAGATAGAGGAAGAGAAAGGAAGAATATTAGAGACTTTTTCTGTTTCAGCTAACAATCTGTCCATCAAAAGGTCGAACAGTCTTCAAGTGAACGACAACTTCAACCCCATCATCAAATTGATTTTGTAGCTTTGTGGTAACATCTACTCCTCCGTCGCTCTCTCTCTCTCTCTCCCTCATTCTATCCCTGTCTCATTTGACCCTGTTGTTGTTATTGTCGTTGTCGGCTTTGAGTTGTTAACTTTAATTTCGATTGGATATTTGTGCTCAACAGTGGCTTTAAAGCTAAAAGCCCACACAGCACGCACAATAAATTAAGCAAATTTATGGCTAGCTGCCCTTATCTTCTCTTCTCACCCGAAATTATATCCTCCACACCCTCAATTCTCTCGCTCTCTCTCTCTCCCTACCTCTACCTCTTTCTATCTCGTTCGCTCTCTCTATCGACTTCATTGCTTACCACTTTCGCGTGCCAATGGCTCCGAACGGAATCTATTGGCTCTGCCTTCGACCCATTCACACTGTTCAGCAAACTTGAGCTTCTTTTTCTGCATACCTTAATTTGCATTTATTTATCTTGAGATATTTGTTATAAATATGAAAATAATAATCTAAATTTCTTCATTTTAACTTCGTTGAAAAATGCATTTGATTGTTTATGCTCATGTTTTGATTGAGAAATAATAATTATGATATTAATAGTAATAAAACTTGTTGTTTACTTTTTATTTGATTAAGCCTTGTCTGTTTTAAACCAATCTTATAATTTTAGTCCACATATTTTTAAATGTTTGTATTCGATTTATTTGAAATCCTTATCTTAAAGAGTTTCGCAACTTTCAACATTTGTAAAACGAAGCAATTGTCTGATATATGTATTTCAAGCATTTCCTTCGTTTTTTTCTCGAATATTTTTCATTAGCATTGCAATGAAATTTGTCATTTTCATTGCCATTTCATTTTGGTGCGTGGCAAATACTTTTTTTTGTTGTTTAGTCTCTCATTGTGATTATATTAAATACTTGCCCTGATGCTTGTCGCACTTCAATTTCTCTTGCCTTTAGTTTTGGCTTTGACTTTAGCTAGCTTTTCATGTTATTCGATTGTCGCGTTACCTGCAAGCTACTTCTTCCCCCTTTCCCCTTTTTACTCCCCCCCCCCAGACTAAGCCCTTGTCCCCGGCAGCAACTTTAACCGCCCCTTCAACGTAAGGCTTAAATAAGCTTAAGTAATGTGCGTTGCGCTGCTCGAGGAAAGCGTCTAGAATTTCAGTTCAGTTCTGTTGTGTTTGTTGGCTCATTTCATTTAGGAGTACGCGCTGGTATTTCATTATTAATGGAACTTTGATTAAATTGCAAGGCAGCCTCGTGGTGGTGTATAAAAAATGTACGATGACAAAATTTACACAAATTAGTGAAAGAAGCCAATCATAACTCGTTCTGCATTTAAGCTCCATGGCAAACAATTGCACAAAAATAAATTAATTCAAGGTTCTGCTGATGGCATATTAGTAAGAAGTTTTTAAATTATACTTAAATGCAATTTTTAGTATTACATTTGCCCAAGTTTATGCAATTTTTTTATTTTATAGTTTTACTTAGAGATTAATTAGCCAAATAGAAATGAAAGTAAAATTTACTAATTTGGATCATTAATATTAAATCAACATAGAGTTGTCTGAGAATCGATCAATAACAGGGTTAGGTAGTCGTCTATAATTATTGAGCTTTGGCTGTGGCAAGCTCATAAAAGCCTCGACCTTATCCATTTCCTTGCGCTTTTGTTATTTTAATCTGTAATGGCCAACAGGCGTGGCTAACACAGATGCAGTGTTGACCAAATGAAAATGAGCTCTGGCACCTGGCTGAAGGTCAAAATTAAAAATACTAAAGTTAATTTAAATTGACTTTGATGTGAGCAACAAAAACAAATTCCTTTCAGTAAGTGCAATTTAATCTACGTAGTAGAAATTGCGGCGAACGCTAAAACAATCAAAAGATATAAAATCAAAATTGCACAAATTTAATGCGACGTCGCTGTTGTTAATTTTAATATCAACTGGCTATTGCCATTTTCTGACCTTGACGTTAAATTAACTTATTTTCTTCTAAGCGGACAGACAAGCGTCAATTGTAAATTAATGGCTCTGTTGGCAAAGTTGGCCAATAGTTAGTGTAGATAAAAATTTTCCATAATTGCTCTGTTGACCCCAATAAATAATATTATCACATTTATATATAACATGCCATCTAATAGGAGTTCTTTTACCTTAATTCGTATTTATCAAATGCAGACTTCCAGCATCGATTCGACGTATTTTGTTAAAAAATTAAAAATATAAAACATTATTGTGCAATTGAATGTTACCTCCAGAATGAAAAATGCACAATGAATTAAAACTACCAACGTTTGTTTTTTTGACCAAACAAAAAAAAATAAATTTAAACAAATTTCACAACAAATACAAACATGCAAATTATGTAAATGGTGAATTTTTAAATATACACACTATATATTGAATAGTTTTTGTCTGTCAGATGTACATATAAAAATAAAATGTACACATAAAATAAATTCTTATAAAGTTTATTAAAATAAACTTACATTTTTCGTTTTATCTTTTTAATTAAAGTCACTTTATTCTTTTTGAGCTGTTTTCTTAGCATACAATACAATACATTAACTATAAATTGAGCTTTATTGTCGTATTCGTAAAAACAAATTCTTAACACTTTGTTTTTATTTTGCCGACAGCATTTGTTTGGCATGAATACCCCTAAATAGAATTAAAAAAAATTATAAATTTAGTGTAAACTTGTTTTTGACATATTAATCTATTCTTTACATTTAGTAAAAATAACTTTTCGGTACTGCAATTCATTCAGGTGTCTAATACATACTACATATATGTATGCTTTTTATTCACTTTAAATCTTTCAGCCATTAAAAGCCTTTTATAATTCGCAGCTTTAATTGAAATATATTTCCTAAGTATTATGATTGTGATAATCATAACTCTTGACATACATCTGTATGCGATCATCCGTTAGTCACTTCTAACTTTCTGTTAACAACATTTAATTAAAATAAATATCATAATAAGGATAATTACTTGAATTTGGAAAATAAATTGAATAATAAAGGAAGTGCACTCAGTCGATGCGAAAAGCCAATTACGATTTAATAAATCTGTGCATGCACATCCATAAATAAAATTGTTTATCGAATTTATTAGTTCGATATACATATGCTGGCGGATGTTTAAAGACAACCCCCCACCCCACCTCCACCTCTTCCCTCTATCTCTTAAACAATTTCATATTCATTTCCATCTCCAATTTCTCTTCTTCCTTATTTCAACCGACCGCGTTTAATGCGTTCAACATTTATTTTTTTATTTTCTGTATGTGTGTCTGCGTGTGATTTTTTTTTTAGCATTTTAAAAATTGCAATCCTTATGTCAAGTGCTTGTAAATGAGGCTGAACGCCCCACAGCGTCGACACCCCTTGGGATTCATCAGTTTAAGTCTCATTTCACAGAAAGTCAACTTGATATATGGCTAATGATGTTGACAGCAAAACGAGTAAAAGTTACAACATTGAAATATATATAAAGCGTACATAAATAATATATGTATATAACCTTTGCTAACAATGGTGTCCTTGTAGCTTTAGTTGCCTCTCTGCTGATGCTGATGATGCTTTTGAGCGCTGGGCGTGGCAATCAACACATGCTTAAACATGCGCTTATTGCAGTTTTTGCAATTAAAAGGACTACTCCTCATGTCATGTATGTCCCCTACAGGCTGAGGCAGAGCTGAAATCGATTTTTCGATGATCCCATATTTATTTTAATATTAAATTGCATAGCCATAAATATTCACTTTTTTTTTAAATATCATTTGGCAATTTATTTTGACGTAAATTTATAAAAATAAATGAAACTTTTAAATAATAGTTTAAATAAAATGTAATACATCTAGGGACGTTCTTTTTTTTAAAATTTCAGTTTTAAATTTCACATTAATTTCAACACATTTAACGGCAAAGTTAATTTATGCAAACCATCGTTAGACTACCAAAATAAAAATTCTTATTACAACTTTCATTTTTAACATTTAAATATCAGTATCTTTGGCTATTTATTGACAGGAGAAGCAATCAATATTTAATCTTGTTTGTTTGGAGCTAATACAAAGAAAACTAATCCATTAGCTAATTAAAAAATATTGCAATCAAGCATTGAGAGTGAAAACGTGGAATTTGCAAAGTTTCGAAAATATTACAGACTAGAAAGTTATAAGAAGCTACTATAGTATGTATGTATAGTATGTAAAGATTTTGTGACTGTCACAATGAGTATGCACATTGGGTGCGGGTATCTTTCTAGTCGGATCTTTGTTGTTGTTGTTGTCAGTTGCAAGTTACGCAATGTTTGCGCTGCGTATGCAAATTGATTTTGTTGTGTTGTTGTTGTGCTGTCATTGATTTTAAGAATGACCAACAAAGTAAGAAAATCAAGTGTGCTCTCCGCCATCGAATACTTAAATAATCCAATGCGTAATTAAAGCCAGGCCAATTGATTGCACTCAGTCCGTCAAACCAAATCAAATTAAATTGATTTGCATTTGAATTCGCATTTGCATGGAAATTATGCAACGATGCAGCAACAGCTGTTCGATGGCGCAACGTTGGCAACAAGCCGCACAATAATTGAAATGGTGCAATCCATTCACTTTGATGGCAATTACTTTAAGTGCAACAGCTCCAACTGAAAAAACTCTACGAAGTCTGCCAAGTGACAGTCTGGTCGAAGCTCAAGCTGAAAGTCACAGGACCTATTCACAGAATACTATACGTAAGCAATATTTATTATCCACCTATTCAATATCAATTCACAGTGCAATCGTTTCTAAATTTACGGTTCTGATTGTGCACATTTAAAAAAAAAAGTAGTAATTACTAAGAAATCTTAATTGATCACACTTTCATAATTATATAAATACATATTAAATACATTCGATTGACTTTGATATCGGAGGTAATTTAGAAAATGTCAAGTGTTTGAATTGTTTGAATACTTTATTTTTTTCGAGGCGTTTTTAGATAAATAAAATCCATCTATGTGAAGTTTGGCAACAGCTCTGTTCCGAATATTAAATTCATTATTTTTATTTTTAATTGCATTGTTGAAAATTATAGAAAATACAATTAAACGTATTCAACTGAATTTAAAAAGTGAATTTCATTTATTTTTTATTGAACTCTTGAACCAACCTCAGACTATTCTCAATTCGAGTAATTAATGAATGTTAATACATATTTTTTACCAGGAAATAAGTATTGGCTGTGATTGCTTTGCAATCATTGATACTCGTACTCTAACGATAGCCGAGTCCTTGAGTTCTTGCCATCCTTCAATCAGACTAATTATAGCATTTTAAAATACGTTCCGCATCAGTCATCCCATCATCATCAATATTACGTTTTACCCACTTTCAAATCAAAACCCAAACCATCTCTTAATTAATGAGTCAATTTTGGAGGGAGTCTGGGATTTTGGGTTCCTGGCAACAGCATAGACATCCAAAGAATCAATTAGCATTGCGCATTCCTTTTCTACCTCTCGCTCTCTCTCTCACTCTCTCTCTTTCAGTGTATATATAATTCATTGAATGGTCAAAGTTCACACTTCATAGTTTTCGCCTTTCCAAATGCACTTACTTAATTTTGCAGCTTGTTAGTGGCACAAAATGAACACAAAAAAAATGAGGTAAAAATTGCAGAAAAGTGAAAAACTGAAAATCGGCAAAACACAGCTGGTAGCCAAAAATATTATTCCATGTATATAAAGTACACATTCTCAGTGGTTTCTTTTTCGTTGGCGCAAACTGTGCCCAAGGCCAACAGCTGTCCAGCTGGTTTTAAAATGGCAGGGTGGATGATGATGAGGATGAGATGTGAGAAGTTGTGGGAGTTGCATCTGTTGAGTCGCTCTCAAAAGAACAATGAATGAGACAGAGGGAGAGACAGAGAGAGACAGAGAGAGACAGAGAGAGAGAGAGAGAGAGAGAGTTGAAGCCAAATTTTGTGATGTGTTAAGCATGTGGCATGTGGCATCACTTTAACATATGCCAACACTGTTTGCAGCAGCTGAAGAGTTCAGCTTATCCCACCAACAGCTTTACGCTTTTGGCCTGCAGCTGAATTAACTCAAGTTTTTACCTGTTTCCAGTTTTGTTTCCGTTTACAGTTTCGACCGCAACTCGCGAGTTTTACAAGTATGCTGAATATGAATATGCAAACCAGATTATTCCATTATAATATAATAATAATGAGAATTTTAATAATATGTATGTATATTATGAAAATCATTCATTAAGTTTTGCAAGTATCACAATACATTTTACATGCACTTTTCTGAACATTATTTTCCAAAGAAACTTGAACACGTATTCTTTGCCATATCTTTGCATATTCAACACTTTGAACATCTGTTAATATTGATTCGTTTTTAAGGTGCTTCTCAACAATTCTATAAATTATTGAGATTATTAGATATTAAATATCTGTTAATTTTGATGCATTTTCGCTGCTACTTACAATCTTCACAAAAATTTATCAATAGCTTTTTAGAGTTTAACATGCTTTGTTTTTATAATCATTATTACATGGAAATTATTTTCTAAATCAATTAGTTGTAGATCTCTTGTGACCAATAGAAACTTGTCTCAGACTCTAATAAGTTTTCAATGTTTTGCCACTGTTGTTATTAACTGTAACTTTTACTTTTAAATACTTAAAAGATTTAACAACAGTTGTTAAATTAACTTTGCTCTTGAAATACGATTGTCTCTTTAACCTAAAAATTCATTTAATGTGGTTGTTAGCTGTTTGGCTTGCTTGCTCTAAAAACAAAGCCGCGAAGTATACAACAACTTTTAAAATGTGCGAGAGAAACAGAGCGAGAGAGAGAGAGAGAGAGAGCAAACGAGTTTGAGTGTAGTTCGAGTTTCAACAATTTTCAGCAGAGTACACAAAGCGTTTTAATTGTGTGTTAAACAAATTTTGTGTTTCATAGCCATAAAAATAAAAAAATTAAACGAAACGAAACGAAAGCGGAAAAGCAACCCGATCCCAACGCCAACGCCAACGACAACAATGTCGGGCAACGCCAGTGACAACAATGGAGCAGCAGCTCCAGGCGGCAGCCACGCCCCACCGCCCCCACAGTATATTATAACGACACCCAGCGAAGTCGATGCCGATGAGGTTCGTTCCATGGCAGATTTGGAGCTGAGCTCGCCGGGCGATGACAGCGTCTTTGGTTCAATTTCGGAGCACCAACAGTTGCTGCTAACACAACAGCAACAGTTGCTGCAGCAGCAACAGACAAAGCTATCGCATAGCCAGAAATACAGTCAAACATCGAGCACGAGCACGAGCAGCACGAGCAGCAAACTTGCCACACGCTCATACTCAGTGACGAGCAGCAGCAGCAGCAGCGGCGCGATGGCAGCAGCAGCAGCAGCAGCAGCAACAGCAACAGCAGCAGCAACCAGCTCGCAGCAACTGTTGCTGCAACAGCAACACAGTCAGCAGAAGATCATGTCGAGCAGCACACGGAGCCAGAGTCTGCAGTCGAGTGCGATTGTGGGTGGTGAACAGGGTGGCGCACACATGCTGAGCACTGCGGCCGCATTGGCGCAACAATTGAAGGCACAGTCCTCGACATCGATCATCACCAGCGAGCAGAGAAGCAGCCACAGCAGCACCACCCGTTACATGAGCTCGTCCAGCTCCACAGCACAGGCAGGCAGCGCTTCATTAACTTCAACTTCAGGAACAGCCACCGGCATCAAGTCCAAGTTTCAAAGTTTCCTGCAACAGCCGGATTCGGGCCATGGATTCCTCACAGCCCATCAGAAGCATGTCCGGCAATTTGTGCGCTCAACGTCGGCACATTCGGAGGCGGCGGCCAGCATGACACCGGTGAGTGGTGCAAGGCCGGAGAAATGCATTCGGAGCGCCTCGACACAAATCGATGATGCTTCGGCTGCCAGCGGAGATGCAGCATTGGGCGAGGGCAACAGCGGCAGCGGCAGCGGCAGCATGCAAATGTCCATGTCCAAGCTGGGACTGCAGCAGTCCTCGTCCATTCTCATCTCCAAATCGGCCGAAACGATCGAGATGAAGAGCAGCTCCTCGACCTCGGCCGGCATGCGCACCCAGCTGACCCTCAGCGGTGGCTTCCTGGCACCGCCCAATCGAAAGATCACCATCCTAAGTCCCATCCACGCACCGCCGGGACTCCACGATATGCTCAAGCGGGCCGGACGATCCCCATTGTCGCCGCGCATCAGTTTTCCGGGCAGCGAGGCGGACCTCTTCGGGTGAGTCTGAAATCCCTCAGCATTGAAATCACTCTAACCTGTTGTTTGGTACAATGTGCAATATTTTCCCTTTTATTGATTCATTCTATTTCTTAGATTTCAAATCTGTCCTGGGGAACATATTATACAGAATCCTCAAACTTATTACTTTCGAATTCCTCCAAGGCACTTTATATACGTATATATATTTAGACCTGTTCCGTTTTTCACTTTTTACCTTTTTAGCATTCAGTTTTTTTGTTTTTTTTATATAACAGGTGAACTTTATTTGTAATCTGTCCTATTTGTGGACAATCAATAAATTGTGAGGTTACAACATTTGCAATTATTGTTTAAAAACTCTGTGTCATGGATTTAGCATTCAGTGCCATGCATTTATTCACTTTGAATTTAGAAAAGTGTTTAAAAATGATCGTTTTCCGCTTTATCGGACTTAAACTCATCAACTCAAAGTGATATCAATCCGCTGAATATAGCCGAAATGGTATTAGAGCAAGTTAAACAAATTCAATTCAATGAAAAGCGAAATTCGGAACTTATGAATTCATTGTTGGTTAGCTACACAAATATCATATAAATATTACTTTAACTTAATTCCAGCATTCAAAAAATATAAATACAAAGCTGAACTATATTACTTGTATTAGAGTTAAATTTTAACTGTATTAATTAGTACTCATTTTGTTTGTCTACCCTTATATACAATTTTTTAATAGGAATTTTAATAGGAACTACTAAATCATTTTTTCTCACTTAAAAACAAAAATTCACTCAATTTTATAAAAACAATTAAAATTTTCCCCTATCTGTATATGTACAAATGTATGTGTAACTGAAGAGAATATCTCCGAATATTTCCTAAACCTTTACTGTTTAACTCCCTGAGGTGGATTATTTACTCTTTACGTCAGAACATAAATATTTGGAATGTCATAAGGGCCTTATCACTTTCAAAAATGGTTTAACTAATCTGGCCCTTTTCCAAGCTATCGACATTAACAACTAAATCCACAGAACTCTTTTGGAACACCAACTAAAATATTTCTTTTTATATTTTATCCCAACTAACACTGACATATAACTGAAATTTTGTCCAAATCTCAAGTCAAATGATTTAACATACAATAAACAAATTAAAGTCCTTAACGGTCAGCTTTTATATCCCTAATGCTAGAAGGGATTGTTCTGTTTCGAAGCTAATTAAATTTAGCATGGAAGAAGTTGAAAGTCTATGTTTATGAATTTAACAGCTCATCAGCTTGGCACAAAATCGCTTAATAAACTCACATTGTTTGTATACGAAAACAGTAGCAACAACAACAGCAGCAGCATAAGAGAGGGAAGAAATATCAACAAGAGCAATGACAATCTTTTGATTAACAACATTGTGAAACTGTCGCTCCCTTTTTTTGGCCTGCAGCTAATGAGCTTGTTTATATCCGTTGTCCATGTCCACGTCCCTGTTCTTGTTTATGTTCTTATTGTTGCTACTGTTGTTGTTGTTGTTGTTGTTGCGATTGTTGTTGCTGTTCATGTCCATGTCAGCAGCTGCGTTTTTAATAGTGTCCGAAATTTGCCTGCAAAATGTGATCATCTTATTGTTAATTGTTGTTTTCTTTTCTGTTTTCTTTTTTCGTTTTCTTTCTTTTAATTTTTTTTTTTTTTTTGGCTTTTTTTGACGCATTCAGTTGGCAGTTCGACAGTTGTTCGTCTCTCTTTTTGGCTGTTGTCAAAATGCCAAAATTCTTTGTCATAGTCGTATAATTAAATTTAAATGTTTTCGTTGCGAGGCCTGGCAACGACACTGACAACTTACAGATAAGGCTAGACAGAGACAGGCAGAGGTTAAGAGAAAGTGAAAAAGAGACAGAGAGACAGAGAGAGAGAGAGAGAGAGAGGGAATAAAAGTAAGGCAGAGGAATGTAGCGGCATTTAAATATATTAATAACAGCAGCTAGGCTGTTAAATTTTTAATGAACCAGTCACATTCACAACAACAACATAAACAACATAAACAACAACAATGGACATGACAACTGAAAATCGTCTGTGTGCGTTAACAATTATTGACAGTATCCTGCAGGAACCTGTCGACAGTTTATCTGATAAATGCTTGTACTTATCATAATTGAAAAGCCAATATAAAAAGATGAGCGAACAAAAAAGACAACTTGACTAGCAAATACCCTGTTAATATCAGTCGAACTCTCTATGCACTTTAAAAATCTTTTATGTTTTTTTATCACTTAATGAAATTATCTGCATAATAAGAGAACTAGAAAATAAATCAGTTTTTGAGTCTTCAGGTATTAGTACACTATATGGCGTAGCATGCCAAAATTTGATTAATTCGATCCCATTTTATTATTTAATCGAATTAAATATAAAACACAATATTTCATGAAATAAGAGAGACAAGTATATTGTGTTACAAGCTTGTTTGTTTTGTCTATTAGACCCACATTTATTCATCTGCTTGCCACAGAGTATTTGAAATTAAAGGAAAAAAGTGTAATCGATTAAATTGAATTGTGTTTAAGCCCAAAACGAATCGAAAATTAAAATACAAGTGAACAATAATATACTCATATCATTAAGCAGCTGTCAGCTGTTGTTCAATTTGGTTCAATTTAATTTTACCCAGATCAGCTCAGTGCACATGCATACATATTTCATATATTTGGACAATTTAATTTTTATTTCATTGTCCTTTTATTTAGCAGCAATTCATATTGAACTCTATATATCCATACGAAATTTTTTTTTTGCCATTTTACCTTCTGGTTTATACAATATTTTTTACTGTCCATTCAATAAACAAGAACAAGAATTTAATCTGAAATAAAGTTGTGATATATGTATGTAAAATTTTGCCCAAGATTGATTTGTCACACAAATTAAAATTTGCTTATTAGATTTTATTCCTTGAAATATTAAAAAAAATAACAAATTGTTTACTGTTAATCGATTTCTTTTGACAATATTGGTAATTATTGAAGACCTTTTGAAATTGATTGACTAAAAACAATTAATTTTTTCTATTAATTCTTTCAATAAACTACTTCATTTTAATAAAAAATGTTAAAGAAATGATAAAAGTTAATATATACAGAAAAAAGGGTTAAGGTGAGTTTTCTGGATTTTGAACCAGCGTTAAAAAAGAAAACTCAAAGAAAATAATGGAAATAAATATAAATAAAGGATTTTCGAAAATTTTTATTGCAGTCACTATTAAAATTATTTAAAGAATGATTTTGCATTCCAACACTTTCGGTTTGAGCCCTAGGAAAAAAGTTTTGAAAGTAGATTTTTTTTAAAATTCGAAAATCAATCGGCACTTAATGGGTTAAGGAGAGTTTTGTATCATTCATTAGGACATCTACGTTTTGCCTATGGTAGTATAAAGATACACTTCAAGAAAACTCCAAAAACTACTCTTTTATGGTGTCCGGTTTTTTTTGTCCGCTACAGAAAATTAGGCTTAAATGCATTTGAAATATACGATTATTGACGCCTTTCAGAAAAGAATTACATAAAACACTTTTAGAAAAGCTTGAAATGGTACTTGATTCCTAGGGTATTTTTAAAATGATTGGAAACAACAAAATATTCCTGCTGCCGCGTTTTCCCTTGGATGCGACGGACTAAACACTTGGACAAGATAGATGGCAGCTTTTTTCATATTAATTGACTGTCGAAACTTTTGTTGTGCGCGTTCAACAACAGAAATAACTGTCAATTGGTGTCAGGTTTCTCATTGTTATATCCTCTCTCTCTGTCGCATCTGCCTAGCTACTTCTGTCTCCTTTTGACCTACGGGTGTTGGGCGGTGAACAATTAACAAAGTTATCAGTTGCATCAGACGGACAAGTGCACATGTTAATTAATAATAAACTGAACATAACTATGTAGCCAGTATATCTTTATTTTTACGCGCTATGCGACTGTCTCTTTTGATTGCCAAATACAGAATGTTCTGCTTAGCCTATGTTATATTAATTACTTACAGAGTATGTTATATTCTTATGTTATGTTATTTACAGTTCATGTTATTTATTTGCATCGAGCTGCTGTGTTCATATAACAGCGAGATGCAAATGATCTATAGTTACATTTAATTAATATCTAAATCCCTATTACTGCTACAATTCGGCCATCTTGACCGGAGGTCTCCGGAACTCCTTTATAGATAATTTAGATTAATTATATACAGTAGTTTAACTTATTGAAAATATACATTTATATACAGTATTATTCATTATCGGATATATTATGTGTATTATTTCCTATCCAAGGTTTCATATTAGCAACTGCCCAAACTCCCTTATATGGAATTCTTGACTGCTGAAACCCGTCAACATCTTCTAGTACATATCTATCGTTTCGTAACACTTTGGATATCTTATATGGACCTTTAAATTTGGGTATTAATTTTTTAGATGTTCCTATGTGAGTGTCGAAATTTTTTACCATGACAAGATCGTTTTCTTGATAACAATGTGGCATTTGGCGCTTTGCATCTACTGCTTGTTTGTTGTAATCTTGTAATTTTCTTTGATGAGTGCTTGCATCTGATCTTATTTTTTCTAAATCTCTAGTAGTTTGAGTTTCCTGTAATGCTTTTAAGCTTTCTTGTAAAGTGTCCGAAAGTGTTCCTTTTTGTCCTACTCCAAACAACATCTTGCTCGGGTGCTGATTTATAGCTCTTTGTATCGTGTTGTTTAACGTGTACTCTACCGTTTCCACTACTACATCCCAATGTAATCCCTTTTCTGGCTCTACTAGTTTTGCAATCATCGGACCTAAACTTCTGTTTACCCTTTCTACTTGGCCATTTGCTTGCGGTGACCCTGTAGCAATTTTTATGTGCTTCACTTCATTTTGTTCTAGAAAATCTTGAAATTCTTTTGACGTAAAGCAACTACCTCTATCTGAAATCAAACACCTGGGTCTGCTGTACGCTCGAAAATAGTCTTTGAGGGCTGTGATTGCTTCCTTTGTGTTAGTTGTCTTTGTCGTATAAAGTCTAACAAACTTCGTAAAAGCATCTATTATGACTAGAATATGTTTATTTGATCGACTTTTGTCTACCGGTCCAAAATGGTCGATGTGTATTACTTGAAATGGTTCTTCCTCTTTCGGTATATTGTGCAAGAATCCTTCCTCCTTTCCGTGCTTTGCTGAGTATGCAATACATTTAAGACAATTTTCTATGTGTAATTTGGCTTTTGCTCTAATATTAGTAAACCAATAGCTCTTTGTTATTAAATCCACCATTTTATCTATACCAACATGTCCTAGCTCGTTGTGATATTTATATAACACATGACTTTCCATTTCTTCGGGAACGCAAAATAAGAGTGATTCATTATCTTTCTTTTTGTATAATACTCCATTTCTCATTTCATAAAACTTGTGTTCCTTTTTCTGCAGCATTTCTTTTAACTTTATTAGCTCAGTATCTCTGTTTTGACAAATAATTAAATTTTCTTCAAAGGTATTTGTATCGATCGTCAGTATCTGTGTATTTCTACTTAAAGCGTCTACATGTTTCATCTTGTCTCCCGCCCTATGCTCTAATGTATATTCATAGTTTTGCAGCTCTAATGCCCAACGAGCTATTCTGGGATTTAATTCCTTTTTATTCAAGGTCATGGTTAGTGCGCTGCAATCTGTGACAATTTTAAAATGTATACCTTGAAGGTATATTCTAAAGCGTTGTAATGCGTATATTATAGCCAATGTTTCTAATTCGAAGCTATGATACTTCGCCTCAGTTTCTGTAGTTCTTTTGGAAAAATAGAACACAGGGTGAAGTTTACCGTCTACTTTTCTTTGCATTAGAATCGATCCAAAGCCTAGTGCGCTTGCATCACAATGCAATTCTGTATGGTCAAGAGGACTATAAAGTGCTAGAATTGGTGCTTCTAACAAGTTGTTTTTTAATGCTTCGAAGCATTCTAACTCGACAGTTCCAAATGTAAATTTTTTGTCTTTTCTAACTAAGTCATAAAGTGGTTTTGCTTTTACTGAAAAATCTTTTACGAAACGCCTAAAATACGAGCACAATCCTAAGAAGCTTTGCACCTCATGTGTTTTCTGTGGAATCGGAAATTCCTTAATCGCTTGAAGTCCTTTTTCATCTGGTTTAATACCATTACCTGATATTAAATACCCCAAATATTTTATCTCTGACTGAAGGAATTCGCATTTGTCTAATCTCAGTTCAAGTTTATTCGCTACTAGTCTTTTAAAAACTTCTTCTAAAACTTCTATGTGACTTTCACTATCCTTCGTTGCTATCATTAGGTCGTCCATATATACCATGACTTTATCTTCTTTTATCATGTCGGAAAATATTTTATTTACAAATCTTTGAAAAACGGCAGGCGCATTGCGTAGTCCAAAAGGCATCCTTAACCACTCATATTGTCCCATTGGAGTTGTAAAAGAAGTGTACTTAATGGAATCTTTATGCATAAATACATGAAAAAATCCGTTTTTCAGATCTAATTTGGAGAATAATTTTTTCTCTGACAACCTATCTATAAGATCTTCAATTAATGGAGTCGGATAATTGTCTTTTAGCATTCCTTTATTAAGCGTACGATAGTCAACACACATTCTGAGCTCACCAGATTTCTTTTTCACCAAGACTATGGGTGAAACATACTCGGACTCGCTTGCCCTTATGTAGCCCTTTTCTACATACTCGTCCAATAATTTCTGCACCTGAATTTTCTCATTGTATGCTAATCTTCTAGGAGGACAATAAAATGGTTTCTCATGCTCAAAATTTAGTTTCATTTCCCATTTTATCTCGGGTTCTGTAGGTCGTTTTGGTTTGACATAAAATTTCTCAAATATGCATTTAAGTTTATCGACGATCTTCTTATCGAAGCTTGTTTCTATATTAATATTGTACTCTTCACTAGAATCTGGATACTCTATGGGTAAAACACTGAAACTATCCTTTATGTCATCATACCTATTAGTACTATCTTTAGTAACAGATTTCAAACTTTCGTTCTCTAAACCTGTGGTGACTACTGGCAACCGATTGTTTGTGAAACACTCATTTGATTTAATGTCATAATTTTCCGAACCCTCATATGCTAAATACTCATTTGACATGAAACGATCATTTTCCGAACACTCATTTGCTAAACACTCATTTGCTAAATACTCATTTGACATCATACGATCATTTTCCGAACACTCATTTGCTAAACACTCATTTGCTAAATACTCATTTGACATCATACGATCATTTTCCGAACACTCATTTGCTAAACACTCATTTGACATCATACGATCATTTTCCGAACACTCATTTGCTAAACACTCATTTGATTTTACATAATCTTTTTTCGAACACTCTTTTTTCAGACACTTGTTTGACTTAATATGAAAACTTTGCAAAAGCTCTTTTGTTGTATACTCGTTTTCTCTTATGATTTTAAAGTTACAAAGTTTCATAAAATCTCTACCCAATATTGCCTCATACCCCATTGACTCGTTTGCTACTACAAATAATTCGAAATTTATTTCTTTGTTGTCCAAAATAATAAAACTGAGTAGTTTTCCAAAAATTTTCAATTTACTTTTATTTAAACCAAAATACGGGTAGTTTTCATCTTTACCGAAATCTAAATCCAATTTATATTTTTCAAAATCATTAACTTCATTTTTTAAACATGATATTTTGATGAAACTTATTGGGCTCCCTGAGTCGATGAGGCATTCTAAATTGAGACATATGTTAAAATTGTTCTTAACAAAGATATCAAAATACCTTACATATTCATTATTCGCCTTCTTCTTACTGCAATTAGCTACGCGATGCTCCTTGCTGCCACACGCAAAACAGGCTCCCCACTCACGTTTTGGTTTTCGGCAATCTGCTGCGAAGTGACCCAGTGAGTTACAGTTGAAGCAGCGTCCTGAAGTAGTCGTCTTGCCTGGTTTCTCTTCTCCATCCGTCTTCTTGAATTTTTTTGATAACGTAACTTTTCCCATGGCGTGAAGCAGATGATAGGGAACTGCGAAACACTGCATGTGTGCTTGCCTACGCAAGTTTTCATCTGGAATTCCCTCGATTATACCATCCACCAATTCGTCATTTTGGATGTTTATGTGTGTCGCTAACAGCAGCTTATCATCAAAGTACACCGCAAAATCTTCATTGTACTTCCACATTCGGGCTTCAAATTTGCGTCGAAGTGCAAGTTTACTCTCTTTAGAACGGAAAGTTTCTTCGAAAGCATCCAAAAGATCTTCAACCGGCATAATCATGTGTACATGCTCTGAATGTAGCCACTTCAATGCTCTGTCCTTCAGTTTTGCCATTATCAACATTCGCAACATGTTGTCGTTTAGGTTGTAAACATTTGCCACTGCTTTGAGTTGCGAGATCCACATAGTGACGTCATTTTTGCTGTCTGCTGTTTTGCCGTGGTATGTTGGCAACATTTCTCGCAACATGTTTAGCAACATAACGCTGTCCTTTTCGTCTTCACCACTTCCATTTTTGCGCTCTTCTTTCGTTTTCTCTTTTTCGTTTATGAGCAGCTTATTTTCCAATTTCATTATTTCTAGCTGCAGCTTTAGCGTCTCAATGTTGCTCTCCCTTTCGTTGTCCGTTTTTTCTTTGTCTTCTGCATTTTTGACCGTCGCCTTTTCGTCCGTTGCTTTTCCGTCGTTGTCTGTTGCTTTTTCGGCTGTTGCTTTTTCGGCTGTTGCTTTTTCGGCGTCGTCTGTCGCCTTTTCTTGCAACAACTCGATGGCATTGGCGCCAGCCAAATCGTTTTCGCTTGTACTCTTGGTGCGTTCAATTTCAGCTATGGTGAAATTTTTTGGATCGATCTGGTCGTCGCTCTGCTTGTCAATTGAATCCTCACCAGGTGGAGCTACTCCTCGCATTTCTGCTGACACCGCATTTAGACGTGATACCATTGTAGCTTTGCTTCCATTCTTAGGCAAACCAAGAACGTCTAGCCATTTCCGCAATTGCGTAGCTGAGTAATCGTCTACGCCGATCAATTCATCCATTATTTTGTATAAATTGTTTTTGTTCAGAATGAACTTGGATGTGGTTTTTTTTTTCTGTAGGCACTTTGGATATTTATCCCACTTCTGAAATTTGTAGCCAGTATATCTTTATTTTTACGCGCTATGCGACTGTCTCTTTTGATTGCCAAATACAGAATGTTCTGCTTAGCCTATGTTATATTAATTACTTACAGAGTATGTTATATTCTTATGTTATGTTATTTACAGTTCATGTTATTTATTTGCATCGAGCTGCTGTGTTCATATAACAGCGAGATGCAAATGATCTATAGTTACATTTAATTAATATCTAAATCCCTATTACTGCTACAACTATAACAACTCCCACGCTCAATTCAACTACCCTTTTTTGTGGGTCATTATTCTACACAAACACAGACACACACACACACACATACATGTGTATATATACATACAGCGATTGTAAAAGATTTATTAAATGGAATGTTGCCTTTAACTATGCGGCTGGCTTTAAATTGTTGTTAGTTCAGCCCCAAAGAGAGAAAGCACTCTACGAATAAGCCAGCCCTCTAGGGGATGTTGGAGAGGGAGAGTGAGAGGAATTGGGATAGGGAGGGAATAAAAACAGCCACTCCATGCTCACTCCACATCTCACATCTCACAACCCAGACGACTGACGGTTCTCTGATAATATATATATATATATATATGTATGTATGCCTAACTCTCGGAGTGTGCATAAATCTCTTAAAGCTAGGGGCTCAACTTTTGCGCTTTATGTATGCGTGACTTATGTTTACAGTTTATTTATTATTTAAAACAATACAGACAAATGGGCCGGGCAATGTTTGTTTTGCCCTGCAAAAAACAAAGATAATATTTTTTTGCTGAGGCCAGAAAGAGACACACACAGAGAGAGAGAGAGACTGTGAGACAGCTTCGCCTCGGGGGAAAACCAGAACGAACGCCTAGGGCACAAACTCGACTTCCACTTTGACTTGGACTCCATTTATATGTGTCCAAATATTTTTCAATACTTTGTCTCACTTACATTCACACACTTTCTTCTCGTTCTCTTTCTAACCACTCGACCTGTCTCTTTCGGGTACACAATGTCTAATGCTAAATTAAACTGAGCAGCTGAAGACGTTCTGGGTAGCGCGATTAGAGGCCAAGCGGAAGCAGCGACCCCACCCCCTCCCCAACCCCTCTTCGGGCTCACCCTTCCGCTCACTTGTAGGCCCAGCTAACTGCTGTACAAGATTCAATGACAAACAAGCCAAATGAAAATGAAACCCGCAGCCAGAAAAGATAAAGGAATAAACACAAAATGCGCCACGACAAAAAAAAAACTAAAAACAAAAACAAAAAACGACACAAACTGAAGTTATGCGGGCAGAAGAGGACGGAAACTTGGGTTGGCTGCAAGAAAAAAAAACCCTTTCAAGACATTTGAAAGAAAAAATGAAAATAATTTAAACAAAATTGTTAACATGCCGACGACGCAGTGCGCGTGTCTTTGTTTGCATATTAAATTCGCGTTGCATACTTTCTGGGTGATAATGAAGGCATTTTTGCGCGAATGACTCCAATTTGGAGTTGGGGAAAGTGGGAGTGGCGATGGTCGCAAGGTGCCAGCAAATGCTGTGAAAAAGGTTCCCACAAGTGTGTATGTGTGTGTGTGTGTGTGTGTGTGTGTGTGTGTGTGTGTGTGTGTGTCTGTGTTGAGTGTGTCGCCTCAATTAACTGACAAAAACAAAGACAAGTCGGACAATGGAAGAGTCCCATTCTCTTTGGGCGGATATCTCAAATAAAACATAGAGCTTGGTTTGCTCTACAAAGAAAAGCACAACTAAAGTTATACTTGGCCTGCATCTTCAATATGTTATGCAAACATCGCAAATCCTTAAACAATTCAACAGCAAAAAGGGAAAAGAAAAGAAATAGAATGGCATGGTAAGGAATGGAAAGGAAATGAACGATTTGCGTTGAGAAAAAGCTGAATAAATTTTCATTTGCGTAGGACGCAGATTAAATCTAATTGCAGACCAAATAAATTTACGACTCAAATGGCAGCTTGTAAATATATTTGTTTGTAATCAGCTGCATGTAATAGTACAAATCCAAACATACTCCGTAGCCAAATAACGCCATTGGGCATAAAGTGTGAAAAGGGAAAGAAAAACGATCGAAGGGAAAGTCTACATATAAAGAATTTAATAATTACGCACAAATCTTAATGTCTTCGCAAAATGAATAAGATAGTTGTTAATTAAAAAACATTATAAGGAGAAAGAATTGTAAACTAAACTCTTAAAAGGCAGAAATTCGCCCACCCTCCACAAACAAAATCTTTGGTAAACTTTCATAGTTTAATTTTTAATAAAAATATATGTATTAAAAGAAAACAAATTATTTACAATTGTCTAAGTGGTAAAAAAAATTAAAGATGTTATGCTTAACAGTTTAATAATGCCTCTCGAACGAAAAGTTTTGCAAAAGTTTGAAATTCGACGAGTCAAGTTTTAAATAAAACTTTGTTATTTATTGTCTCTAATTAATATGAAATACCCAAGAATAATGGTTTTTCTTATTTCAAATTGCAAATTTAACATGTATTCTTCAACTCTTGAATTCGTCGGGAAAATAACTATTCGTATGGTATGCAGTTGCTTTTAACTAACTGAGAGTGACACAAGCATTTGATATCTTTGTTTTTTCCATGACCTTTCAATCTATACCATCACATTCGTATTTAACCGTGTGCTGTATGTAAAATCAGGTCGGATGAATAATTGCATTTCGAATGTTTACTTTAAAGATTTTACAGATTTTACAGCGTCAACAAAAATGTCCTTTCCAAATATATACAGAACAGAATTAATTGAAGACAGAAATCAATATTTTCAACAGATATCTCAAATAAGGAAGCATTTTTTGTGACAGTTTTATTACAAGAGAAACTTCATAAAACGGACTTTTAAAATATATGTATACTTATATAAGTAGCTTATTTGTTAAATGTCCAGCAACATGTAGGAAACGAAGCAATTACTTTAATTACGTTTCTTCCAAACATTTCTATTAAAATTTTAAGTATCATTAAATTAAACTTATTCAAGTTGAAGTTTTCTATCTAATTGGGGAAAAGAAAAGTGAGACTAATAAATCGCATATTAAATTATGCAACGTCATTAGAATCAAGAAAAAACCGTGTTAATTGGTTCTTGACGCAAAACTGTTAATTAGCACATAATGCATCATAAGTGCGTTCTCATGCCTCATTAAAAGAATAACAACAAAAACAACAGAATATATCAAAGAGAGAAAATGAAAAAAAAAAAAAACACGAATACTTAATATTAGGTATACGCCCCGTGTCACATTTTGCAAAGTCAGTTGGAGAGGATGGTAAAGACAGACTTAATATGAATAAGCAGATGGGATAATCTCAGAAAACATATATACATACATGTTTAAAGAGAGGGAGGCCAGGCGCCAGGGCCTCATTAAAACAGAAGAGAGTGAGAGAATACGAATGAGAAAGGTATAGAGGAAAGTGAATGAGAAAGATAGCTAGAAATGCCAGAGCTTCCTGGCATGTTACTGTTGGAAAGCCGCTGACGCTTAAGGCTAAGCAGCCACAAAGTATGCAGCGCTTTTAGCTGCGGCTGCACTATGGTACCGATGACGAATTTTTTGGAAAAAATTAATAACTCGAGAACGAGACAAGATATTTTGGTCTAGTTTTTGGCATTAGACTAATAGTGTCAATTGGCATCGGTGCTGTAACTATAGCATTTGATTTTCATAGAAACAATCTGTGTATAGAAGTGTCTTGGATGAAAAAATATACTTTTTCTGTATTTTTTGCTGTCTTTTCTGTTAAAATACTTTAGAATATATTCTTTTCTACTAATTCGAACAACAAAATGGTCTAGAACTGATAACCTTACAAAATGCATATGGTCACGTTGCTGACAAGTGCTAACAAAATTAGTTTTGTTCTCTCAAAGATAAAATATTTTTCCAAAATTCATTTTTGAGGCAAGTTTTTAAAGCACACAGAACAACACAAATTCCGCTGATTTTAAACAACGGAGATTTACTAACACAAAGTAAGAACCACTCAGAATAATATCCATTAAAAATATCAGTTTTGAATTGGTGTTTAAACGCACTTTAATTTAATCTAAAAAATTATTTTAACACTGTACTCATCGTTCGTAACAATTCTATTTCCGAGCTGTTAGCTTAACAGTGTTGGGCTGTGTTAAAATTCTGACTATGTAACATTTTTGTCAGTTGTATTTCCAATGTATTACCATCAAAAGATCATTGAATTGAGCAACTTAAAAAATGGACTTTTTTCCAAAATAATCGTCATTGGGACCATAGTGGGCTGTTGTTGCAACCTCAGCACGTGCAACAAACTGGCAAACGGACAGACGGACATGCAAAAGACCTTCAATAAAGTCACAGTGCGCACAAAAAACAAGCCAATACTAAAACAAAACGGGTTGTCGGGGTAGTTGGTGGGTGTTAAAACGCAGCCAAAGCATAAATCAGCAAAAAAAAAAAAAAAACAAATACAAAAAATCGAGCACACTCCTCGACGATTTGTACCTGTTTACTTTTAGCTGAGAAAGGGGTGAGGAGGGGGGGAGTGGCGAATGTCCACAAGAACTCAACAAACTGAGCCACAGCCGTCGTTCGATTTGCGTCAACAGTTTGGTAGTGAAGGGAAAGCATAGGGTAGCTTAGTGATGTTATCATTCGAGGGGATACCAACTGGTAGAGGACAAAATGTTCGTGCTGAGCAGCTTATTTGTTTTGCCTGACTCCACTCGCCCGACATTGGTTATTTGTGGTTATTCTCACACTAAGTTTAAAAGGAGACAAAAAACGCTAGCACTTTCAAGTTGGAAGCTGCACAGGTTTTTTGTGAAAGCTTTTGCAGTGCTTTTCACCTCAGTGCTTTTGCTTAGCAAAGACAACTGGCAGAGCTTTCAGTTGGGGTGAAAGCCTTGTCATCCAGGTCAAAGCTTCGAGCAATTTGAGCTTTTGCAGCTTGTAAAGCTCTTTGTTGCTACGGATTAGGTAGTTAATGGAAAGCTTTCCACAACTGCCACTAACGAGTTCCTAATGAGATTCACCTTAATTTAAAAGAATTAAAGTGAAATTTAAAAGTGAAATAAGTGGAATAAAATCGATAACAATAAGCTTGTGATTGAATAAAACAATGAAATACAAAATAAGAGTTTTAATGAAAAATAGACAAAACAATTAATTTCGATTGAATTATCTATATATGCAAAAACAGTTTCTTAGTATTTCTCATACCTGTTCCACATTTCACTTGCAGTAAAGTTTTGTTAAAGTTAATTTCCTGTAACTATTCTGTTTTTTTTTTCTCATTTTCTCAAAATTTTGCAGATTTAATGCACGAGAGAATGACTAAAGATAATTTTTAGAAATGTATTATTGAATACATCAGTATTTGATCCAATAAGCAGTGCGGTATGTAGGACATACACTATGTACAATTGGATTATATCAAACTCATTTGCCCTGAACGTTTTCCAGCACTATTCTGCTGAAAAGTTTGCAGCACTACATAGAAGAGAAAAAAGAAAATTCGGCGGGTAATTCACTAGAAATTCAAAAGAAACTTGATTAAAATTGAATTTCGCAAAATAAAAGTAAAGCCCGAAAAGGACCTGTATAAATCCTTGCAGCTGTTGAATTGACAGTCAGTGAAAAAAAAATAGATCTCTTTTTTTCATCTTCATTACGAGCGGATGGTGTCACAAAATCAAGCAATCTCTATAAAAACATCCACTACTGTGTTCAGCATCTCAGCTCGTTTGCTGTGAGTTGTTGTTTTTGCTAGTGACACAAGCTTTCTCTCCCAGAGAGTTTACCTGTGAGATAATGCAAATTGCGTACATATCAGATGTATTTTTTGTATTAAAATAAATATACTTTTTAATGCTCGAACTTGACTAATTTATGTTTCTATTCTTTTCTTATTCTTTATAGGTAAGTCAAAGCTGAAGTTGAAGTCATTTTCCCTACACTCCTCTCTATGATGGCCCAACATTGCCAACATCTCGGTAAGCTGTCAAGTGAGCCAAAAAGAAATTTAATCAAATTCAAGCGGTCGATAAATATGTATATTTTTTCTTTATTGGGTATCGTGTGGTAAAATTGCCCATTTTTGGCCGCTGTCTAATGGCCATAAATAACAATCAATGCGCCAACTTAGTGCACGACTTTAAAATATTGCGTATACGCAACTAGTTGTCGATCGATGCCAAGGATTTGGGGGGTGGAGATACAAAGCCAACCGGAAAAAAATCAGCAACACGTTGAACCCTGGCATTTTTCACCTTGGCGTTGTTGTTGATGCTTTCTTTTTTGTATTTTATGATTAACTTTGGGGCGTTTTGCTGCTGCAGCTGCTTGTTGACTTGCCACGCCCCCTTGGTCCGAGGTAGGCATGGCCAACAGCGCTTGGCCCGAAGCAACAGCCGCTTATTTGTTATCAAGTGCAACAGCACAAAGATAAAAGAAGTTGGAAAAAATGTAAAAAACAAAAAAGGAGAGAGAGAAAAAATATATTTTAAAACGTATGCAATTTGTTGGCTCGCAGTCACGCCCACCCGCTGGCCAAGGCAACTGCAACCGAGTCTACTCTCTCTATGTGTGTGTGTATGTGTGTGTAGCCACAATACATACACACACATTCGTGCAGAAATAGTCAAATACACAGCGGGCAGGCAAATCTCAAACGAAAACAGAGTTCAAAGCGCAGGAAATTGAAAGCATTAAAATATGTGAAAGACTTTATAAAATTGACTTATTCAAAGCACGACTAGGCAAATACCCCTTGAATAAGCTGACTATTTGTACTTACAATTGAATAACTTACTAATTGGCACAAGTCACAATAATTTGGTTTACAAAGGAGTATTTTAAATTTAATCTATTTTAACAATATGAGACTCCCTTTCCATAACTTACATTTTATTTTCAATTTAAGTTATATTTGGTTTATATTTATTTTTATATATTTCATCTGCATCAAATTATCTGTTTAAAAGCCAAAGAATATATGTTTGCTCCAAGAGGATATCATAATGTTGTACTTTTGTTATATTTATCTTTTCTAAATCTAAATATTGTTGTCTAATCTGATAAATGGCAATTGTAAGAGTTTGCAAGTTCATTGAATTTTTCTATGCAGGATATTTACTAGTTTATCACTGACAGAACTCAAAAAATGTAATTGCAAAAACCTGTAAGAGCAATTCTCTATCACAGTACAGAGCAGACATATATTAAGATAAAAATAATAATATTAAAATTAATAATTACTATCATTATTAGAGTTAAAATACCGAGAGTATCTTGCAAGCATCCATCAGAAGTGTGTCTCAACTGTACAATGTATCTTATATCCGTAGACATCGCAAATGTAAATAGAAAAGTGGTGTTGACAAACGTTACGTAAATCTGGCACTAACAACAATCGAAACAGACGCTGTCTGAATGTGATTGTTGCTCTCGTTGATGTTGTTGATGTTGTTGATGCTCTCAATGTTGTTTCAGATGTTGTTATAACTTTATTGTAACTGCTGAGAGTCTACAGCATTTACATCTATGTATCTGTAAAACGACTGCCTCCTGGGTGCCATTTTCCATTCATTATTTAGCTCTTTGCTGTTGTTGTTGTTGTTGTTGTTGCTTTTAGCGATTCTAGAATGTTGTTGTCGTTTGTCGAAACACAAAGCACAGCATGAAGCAGCAGCAAAACCAAGAGAAGTAAACCGTTGTTTATATTTTAATAAATAAATGCCCTCGAGAAAAACTTGGTGCATTTAAAATACGCTTTCTATGTATTTTAGAGAGTATTATTTGTTAACTGAGGCATGTTATCGATTAATCGATACAAAAATGATTTAAATTTTTTGGCTAAATATTTCCATAAACTTGGAATCATTCAAGTTTATTAATTTCAAATTGAATCCCAAACGGTGTTCAAAATCTTCGGATTTTCTTAAATTTTTTTAGATAATTTTTTTTTAAATCAATAGTCAAACATTTGTTTTCGCCCGCAAACAATAACTAATGCAATTCAAATAATTTTTAAGCAACTTTATGAATCAAAATTGATGAAAATACAGAAAATTCTAATGCATGGGGTTGCGGCACGGAAACTTCAGAGCTAGAGGCATGGGAAATTTGCCCCGTTTACGTCCATTTTGCGCATTACACTCACAATGATATTGGCATCCAAGTTGAGGCCGTCTGGGGGCTGTGTATCACATCATAAACATCATCAGCATCATAGTTGACTGTCCTGCCAGTCCTTGTGACATGTATTTTTGCTTTCGACCTAAGAATTAGAAGCTGGTCTAAATGCCGACATTCGCACTGGCCTAACCTTTTCAATTCTATGAAGTGTTGGACACGACGACGACCTGTCGACGGTTTAACTGTCTTCCCATCACATTTTTCTTTCAATTCAGAATAGCAGGATTAATCTATAAAACTCTCTGTCCTGACTCACTGACTGACTGAGAATCAACGTGTTGGCCTAACGGCTAAGCGTAGAAAGATGAAATTTTCACACACCACGTTTTGTGAAATTCGACCTGAAAGTGTGTCAAAATCGGGGTCAAAGGTCACGGAATTTTTTTTTAGTATAAATATTTAGTCATTTTAACAAAGTATTAATTTTACTATTTTGTTTGTGTTAGCATTTTAAGAAAACATCAAACTGTAGAGTTCAGAACCAAAAATGTTATATAACAGACCAATGTTAAACCTGACAGCTGTTAAAGTCAGCTGTTGCTGTTGAATAGCATGTGCTTTAAGATTGTAATATTTTTGCAGACATTTTTCAAATTGGAATTTCTCAAAGGGTTTTCATTTTTTTTTTTAAATTTTGAAATGGATCCCAATTCTAAGGGCTTGTACTATGTGTTGGTTGTACTAGTATTCAGTACTTGTGCGGGTTCTATTAATATTTTGTAAAATTAGAGAGGTAATTTCTTGTAAAAAAATATCAACTTTGCCGAAGAATTTAGCAAAGTTGCTTAACGAGGCTTAATGTATGTCCAACTGTATGTCGTATATCCATTCATTTTAATTTAAAGGCAATATGTCTCAATGGGAACAATCTGCGACAATCAGCGCAAATTAATTTTTCTATGACGTAACCTCACAATTTTTTAATGCTGATTTGCTCGCTTGTCGTATGAGACATTTGACCAGTTTTTGATGTATTAATAATTAACGCGAAAACTATCTCGGATATTATGATGAGGTTTTTTTTCTAGTGTTATGTATATGCATTGGAACTTTTTGGAAAAGTGCGAGTGTCAAAATCTCAGCCCCAACATTTTTTTTCTATTTTTCTATTAAGAGCACTCAATTTTTTGTGTCTAACAAGTACTTTTTATATTTATTGCTATCAACATACCAGGTAAAAGTTTGTTATTTGGAATAAAAATTATGAGCTTACTTGTTACCGATACAACGCAACAAAAAATAACTAACGTCGGGGCCATTGAAAAATCTAGCTTTTTTTAAAAGTTATTAATAAATATTCGAAATGTTGGATTTCGCCCCCATAGTGGGTTGGTGCCCTAGTTTATTTATATATTTAATTACAAATTTATTGCGTCCTCTGACGATATTGTTTTCTCTGCAAATATCAAGTTTTATATCATATTCAGCTATAGATGAAGAGGTTGCTTTAATCTTGGTGGGTTGTAGGTGTTGGGCGTTGGGTGCTCAGTCCGATGGTTTTATCCCAGTTAGGTTTATGCAAATGATGTCAAAGGGCAATGCAAAACTGGCAAGTGACAAGGCTCGTAGCTAGAAGCCATAAACGTAAACATAACCAAATCGCAGCTGCGACCTGGTCGAGATAGCGGAGTAGAAGGTGGAAAGGGAGGAGGAGGTGCAGGTGCAGGTGAAGATGAAGGCATTGGAGCAGCAAAAGCAGCAGCAGCAGGCGCTCCCATAAAAATTAGCCACCATGGAGGAAATATATCAGAGCATCCAATTGCTTATTGTCCTCTTCTGTGTTGACGGTAGCAATTTTCATTTTGGCCAAAGTGGGACGCGCTGATGGATAACTCTCGACCTGAGCTGCTAGATGGCCTTGAGAAAACAAGCGTCAAATAATTGCAATGCGAGCCCGCAGCGACGACGAGAAAGACAGTGGGTCAGGGGTCAAGGGGGTCAAGGGGGTCGAGTAGCATCTTGTGCACACTTTGTGTACGTTTTGTTATTGGATTGCCAAGCGGGATATTTGAAACTTTTTTGGGAAACTACAGGGACAGGACACTACAATGCTGTTGGCTGTTGATGGACCCCGTGTTAGGCACCTGAGCCAACTCAAGGGCCAATAACGAAATGCCAACCAAGTGCAGTGAATGCCCAAAGTGAAGACACCTCGCGGGTCAGTCGTTACTACAAAACTGATGCCTCGACACTTCTCTGAGAATGACAGCATCTGAGCTTTGGGAATGGGAATGGGGCTGGGAATTGGACAAGGGCAGATAAGCAGTTAGTTGGAAAATGGAAACAGGAAACGGAAAACGGGAAAAATGCGAGATGTAATCTTCTAATCAAAATTGCCTTTTATACAATTTAAGTGCGAAATGACTCTAGAAACTTACATACTTACTAATCGATAATGTGTTCCAATTTACGATTTCTCAGCAATTTTAATCAGATTTGCATAGTATACTTTTATGCATTGCCTAGGAGAGCTTTAAAAGTTAATATTTAATGATTTTAGTAAAAATTAAAAATAAATAAAGCATTCTGAATTAGTATACCTACGATATTCCCATTCATCTAGATTCTAGATCATTTAAAACAGTATTAAGAGTATAAAGTTATTTTTTCTATTATAATACCTCATATTTTCAATGCAAGGAAAATTTCAATTCATTGCATTACAGTTTTTCAATTATTTGTTTTATTATTTTCAGTGCAAGTAAAATTGCAATTTAGCAATTACATTATTAATTCAATGAGAGATAAATCAGATTTTATTATCATTACTTGTTTTCAATGTAACTGAAATGTCGTAAGCTATAGTTATTTCAATGCCAATGATGTGAAATTTCCATTAGCATTACATTTTTCAATACGGATAAAATTTCAGTTCATTAGCAAAACTAATAGCAATGCTCGTGATATGAAATTTACATTATCAGTATTTTTTTTAATGCCAGTTGAATGATTAATGCATCACAAAAGTAAATAATCAATTTACTTGTACATTTCTGGTTATACTTATGTATGTACATACATATATACAGTTGAATTTCCATAACTTGTATTTCTATAACTCGAATTTCTCTCTAACTCGAGCTAAATGAGTGGCAGAAAAATCAATAATATGAAGAAAAAGAACTTTTATTTCCATAGTTCGAACTTCGAACCTTTCCTTTGGATAATGGCAATTCGACTTAGGGAAGTTCGACTGTATTTGTTTTTAATCATTTTAAGATTTTTCAAAACTTTTTAAAATCGTATAATTGAACCGTAACCGGAACCGATATTTGTATCGGCCTGGAAAAAAAATGTCAATCACGTGCTGGGAAGATCAATCCCTAAAATGCACAGAGTTAGCCAAGACAACAACCAGTATGCAGCATCGTTAGCGCCCATCAATCGTTTTAACTTAGACAAAGAGAGAGAGAGAGAGAGAGAGAGAGAGATCTAAGTACATTTAACAAATGCAAATTCCACTATGCAGAATGAAGTGTTGAGAGGGGTAGGGGAGAGCGAAGGTGGGATAGGCAGAAAGAGAGAAATACTAATGCAAGGGAAGCAGCAATGCGTAAATGAAGTTTTCAAGTGCAATGCGCAACAACAAAAACAACAACAACAGTAGCAACAACAACGTCATCAGAATGATAAACAACAACAATAATAACAGTAAGCACGATATGATAGCAGAGGCGCTAGCGCTAGCAGCGCAACGACGGCCTAAGAGTGCGCAGTTGTGTGTTGCTGCGCAAAGAGAGCGAGCGGGAAAGAGAGCGACAGATGTGACTATGCCACTCTCCCACACACACTGAAACAGCTCTTTCTCACTCTGGCCCACACTCTGAGCTGTTGTTGACCTCAGTCCAGCAAACGAAAAGCAATTACAACTATAGCAGTAGGAGCAACCGATAAGAAACAAGAACAAAAACAACAGCAGCAAGAGCATTTGCACTGTTAAAATTAAAGCAACTAAATAAATAAAACAAACTAAAGATTTTGACAAAATTTCCATTGCCAAATCATTTTTGAGCGACTGCTCTCTGCGCATGCAGCCTCCCAATAACAAAATGAACACTAATAGCACAAAAACAACAAGAACAACAGCAACAGCGAGCAACAGCAACAACAATCATTGCCAGTCAATCGTAAAAGCTGAGAGTTACATACATAAACAAATGTATATATATATGTACATACATATCAAAACTTCAGCTGGCAAAATGATGCACAGCCTACGCACAGTGGCAAAAATAGCTAGACTTGTTTATCAGAATAAATACCTTCGCGACTAACAAAAATATCGTTCGCTTTATTTTTCGGCAACCATCAGGAAAATAAAAAAAAAAACAACAAAAAATAATTAAGCATAAATTATTAAAACCGTTTTTTCTACCTAAATTGGTTTTTGGTTAATCTGGCGGATGTTGTTAATTTTTAAACGCATACATACGTATTTAATCATGCTTATTTTCACAAAAGTTCAAATTTAAGTAAAATAAAAATTTCTTTAGACAAAGCTTACTTCGCTAACTGTAGATTGCTTAGCGCTTTGTATAAAACGATATTACATTAAAAAAAAGTCTATCAAAAAGTTACATGAAAGACTGACAATCGAATGAATTATAAAATATAATCTATTTGAGTTTCGATAATTTGATTTAATACGAGTACTTACAAATGCATAAGCTTGTGTGACAATTTCTCCCACTGTGCTACGCAGCAATCGTCTACGTCAACGTCAGCGTTAACGCCAGCGTCTACTACTATTTTTGCGCACTTCATTCAGGTTGAATGACAACGGAATAGTAGCAGTGATGCCAAATATTACCTGACAGAAAAAAGGGGGAAAAAGCTGAAAAACTAAAAAAAAAGATGGAAAAACAGGCCAATCTTTTTTTCAATTTTTTTTTATTTAAAAGTTGTTAGGCATCTTTAATGTTTTTTTTTTCGGCATTTACTTTGTCATTGAAGTTTGCATATAATTTAAAATGTTTATAATATATACATTAACCTAATTGCCAAAATAGCATTTAATGTGTATATTTCTAAACGGTTTCTCAATTTAGCTTTTAAAAAACTAACTTGGCTAAAAACCCTCTCTACTTCTGCATTCGACCATGGCAATGATAGACAAGTCAGAGACAAGCTACTTCTGAAAAAGGGCTATTACCTGAAGAGTCTCGATATTTGTTTTCTTCGGACAAAAATTTTGACGTATTTTCAACATTCTCCCATTTTAAGATATGACTTTTGGCATACTGGAAAAGTGTTTTCGCCTTTATATCGTTTCAATTTTCAAAAAGTTCCAAAATTGGCAGTATGGAATCCTTTTTGGATTCAATTTTAATTGAATCTAAAAAAAAGAGCCAGATTTTCGGATAGAAGATTTTTGGGATTTTTCCCGGATGAAGCAGTTATTAACCAGACAATTCCATCCGAAAAAAGGCCAAATTGGCTTCACTGCATAGTAGACGTAGACGTAGACGTAGAAAAACGTCAGTAAAGCGCCGCTCAGTCTCCACACAGCTTCCGTTGGCGTGCTTTGGCTTTGGCATTTTGTTTTTGCTTTTGCTTTTCCTTCTGACGGCGTGCGTGGTCGCTCGCTCGCTCGCTCGGTTGCTCGCACGTTCGGTCTTTGGCGTCGTCGTTGCTCTCGCACAAAAACGTTGGCGTCGCGCGTCGCTGCTCGGTTTGGGAGCAGTGTTGTGCGGTCGCTGCAGCTGTGAGCATCGCGAGAGCGCGCCGCGTCGCTGTCGTATGCCGTTCATGTGTGTGCGTGCGCCTGTGTGTGTGTGTTTGTGACAGACAACAAAACGCGCTAAAACAAACAAATGCAAAAAAAGCTCTACAAAATTTAATGCAGTTTTTTTTTGAGAATTTTTTTGTTGTTGTTAAAGTGCTTGGCAGCGGCAGCAGCATCAACAACGCCAACGCCAACGAAAGAGGCGCACAAAGCAAACAAAAATTACATAAAACAACAGGAAAAAAAAATCAAGCTAAACAGTGGCTGTGGATGGGGGAGGGCAGCAGACCCCCAAAAAATACCGAATCTAAATTAAAATCGTAAATCAACGCAAATCACACAGCGACAGCAGCAGGAGAAGAAGGAGACGGAGACGGAGAAGAAGTGGAGCTGCAGGAGTGAGAAGTTAAATTAAAACTAGCAGCACCCAAAGAATAATAATAATAATAAGAACAAGAACAACAACAAATGCCGCGACGTCGACGACGCGCACCGCGTGCGTGAGTGTGTGTGGGTGTATTCATATGTCACTGTCTGTGTGCCGTCGTCGTCGTCGTCGTCTGTGCATGTGTGCGTGAGTGTGCGGCAAAGTTTTGAACTGGCGGCCAAAGGCGACGACGCCACCGCCGCCGTCGGAGCAGCAGGTGCAGCGCGTCAACGTCAACGTCGCAGCCAAAGTCTAACGGCAGCCGCAGCAGCAACAACAGCAGCAACAACAACAACAACCGCATCCACACAGACACAGACACCGACATTTAGATCAAGACATTTACTAAAAGCAACAGCCAAAGTGAAGAAGAAGAAAAAGTGGAAGCAAATAAGCTTCGTCGATGATACGCTGCAGTCGACGTCTCTGCTAGTGCCAATTTCGGCGTCGCAGCAACGCAAGCGATCTACGTGCAGCGCGCCGCCAGCGCTGGGAGCAAGCACAACAACAACAAGAAAAACAACAACAGTTCCCCTTTGCATCTCATGCACACAATATCATTCTCACTCACACTCACACACAGCGACAGCAGCTCGACGTTTGAGTAAATTTTTGAAGCAAACAGCGCCGCCGGCAGCGCAGCGACGAAAATCGTCGGCTGCATCGATAATTGTGGAAACGGCTTTAAACGCTGCCGCTGGACGCTGTGCGGGTGGACGGGCAGAGAAGGAATCTGCAACAGGGGCAGGAATAGGAGGAGGAGGAGTCACTGAGCAGGTTGCAAGTCGGCATAGCAGTGCGTGCACCACAACCGAGGACGGCAGCAACAGCAACACAGCAGCAACAACATCAACAACATCCGCATCGGCATCCGCATCCGCATCGGCAACTGCAACCACATCGACGTGGTGCGGCAGCATCAACTTTCTGGTGTATATGGTTTGCTCATTTTGTTGCTGCTGCTACAATTTTCGTAATTCGCCAACAAGGTTAGTGGGTAGTAAACACCACTCCCCCTCCACCACCACCCCCCACCACCCAAAAAAAACCCTCCAACTATATTTAATTTATCATCAAATAGTTTTAAGATCCTTAGATCCTTAACCTGAAAAAAAGGTTTACGGCAAACTTGTTTTTACAGCTATGTTCGTGCTCATGTCTTAAGCCAGTTCCTTTCCAGCGTTCCACTTTGTCAACAAAGCTCTTCCCTTGACTACGTTTTATTCCCCCGTTCCATTTCGTTTCATAAACGGTCTTCCCTTTCATTTTATAACGCCTGTTCATTTCCAGCTTTTCACTGTTTTTTCAAAGGTTTTCCAAGAATCTGTAAAGAAATTCATCTAGCTTTTAGTTCCAAAGACACCAAACTTAGCTTTAATCGTATCACTGCGGACGGTTGTCCTCGCTAGTGACGAAAGCATCACTAAGGGATTTTTTTGCATTAACTCTTAGAATTGTTTGAAGAATTTTTGTGCACCAAAATTTTTTTTTTTTTAATCAAGGATAAAAGTTAAAAAAGTAGAATTTTACAAAAATTTTAAATTTTCAATAGGTTAAAGAAAGTTTTAAAAAGAAGATTAATTTAAGAAATCTGCATACAAAAATTTTACAAAGGTAGGGTGTATGAAGACATTAGTGATCCACTATATGTTAGTGGGAAAAGACTGAGTTTTTGTTAAAGTACGTACATCCGTAAATATGATCATATCTGATAATATATCTTTGATTTTTAAGTCTTATGATTTAAAATAATATTTTGTTGTATGCTGTGCCGGAACCGCAAGGATAACGCCAAAAGCTAAAGTCCTCAAAATAAAAAGTGATAGATATTATGCGATTAATAAACATTTTTAAATACACTTTAATGTCTAGAAATATCTTCTCTTTAACTAATCAGTATGGATAAAAAGTCAACAAATACAAAAATGAATAAAAAGTTCTGTCTTTAATGAACTAATTTTCGATAAAGAGTAACTCAAATAAGAGTAAACGGCTTAAGATCTGTCTTCGGGGAGAAGAAGAAAAGAAAGTTTAATAAAATTAATTCAATGTGTAAACGCAATCCCCAAAGAAATTGAAGGCAAATGTTGAACTTTTTTTTTCATAGTGTAAACCAGCGGTGGACACGCAATGGCTCCGGGAGCGAATTTAGATTTAGTGCCCACCGCTGGTGTAAACACAGACTCATTAAAGATTTACAACTACAACCGAAGACAGCTTGTAACTATTTTGTATTTTTCACATTGTTCTCAGAACCCAAATAAAACTCGTAGCTTTGGCTTTATCCGATTGAATGTACTCGCCAGACCCACAAAGTAACTTTCATTTTAGTTGGTTTTTATGGAAAAATGATTAGCGTTACAGTTCAGTTAGTCACAACAAACAGTATGAATAATTGAAGTGAATGTCTCCAAAGTCAATCTATGAGTATTGCGAATTCTTTGTTCCTTATCTACTTCTTCTTAGTGGCATTTGCTGTAAATCAGCGGTGGGCACTTAGTGGCTCCGGGAGCAGCGACTGCTCCTGAAAAACTCGCTGTTGTTGATGTTGCTGTTATTGTTGTGCTCCCAAATTCAGATTTCGTGCCCACCGCTGCTGTAAATCAATTGATTCTATTTGCAATCATTGATTTCGCAGTTTTCTTTTGTCCTCCTTGTTTTTGTTGCACTGCCAACCTTTTTTTTTGTTATTTTTTATTTGTAATCAGTACAAAACTCTTGCCAACCATTAACCGCAATCGCGCAACTTCTGCTGCCCCTCCCTCCCACTGTTGCTCTTAAATCAGAATCAAAATCAGGCAAAGATTCGACCTAATGGCCAAAAGGCTCTTGTTGCTATGAAACCCACTTGGGACTAATTATTAGTTCCATTTCCATCTATCGTTCATCAGACTCCTACACCCACCCCACTCTCATTGAGGGGAGAGAGCGTGTGAACGTGAGCGTAAGAGAGCAAGTGGGAGTGCGAGTAGAACAAGAACTGTCGTCGTATATCGTCAAGTGTGGCGATGTCGACAGCAGCCGAAAGGAGATGCATGTGTGTGTGTGTGTGTGTGTGTGTGTGTGTGTGTGGACAGGCAGGTCAATCAAACGTTTAGGCTTAGATTAGAATGCCTGTAGCAGACGCGAGGTCAAAGTTCAAGGTTGCCGTACACACACACACAAACACATAATTTGTTGCTGCCTTGTGAGCTGCTTAATTAATTTTGTAAAATGCAAAAATCTTACAACTTGTCAATCGCATCAAAGGAGAGGCAACAACAACAACAAGAACAACAACAAGCACAAGAACGTCACAAGTCCCAATAAGATGTTTAAGAAGTATAGCACTTCAAAGCTGCTGTTGCTCTCTCCGCCGCCTCTCTGTCACTCTCTTGCTCTTCATTGCTCTCAGCGCTGTTTCGTTGCTTTCATTCTGTCCGCTCTGCCCTCTTCACTGAGTGTGTATGTGTGTGTGTGCTTTTGATGTCTGCAGGGAGGCCGGTCTGGCAGGTGCCGTTACTTACAAATGCGTTTGTTTGTTTGATAAGCGCATGCGGCGGCTGCGATCATTGTTGTTGTTGCTGTTGATGTTTTAGCTGTTGTCGCTGCTGCTGATAAGAATCGTCGGCACACTTTGTAGCTGCTGGCAAACTGCAAAATAAAATAAAATAAAAATAACAACAACGTTGTTGCCCCTTTTTGTGTTTTTTGTTTATCACAAGCGATAAAAACGGAAGAAGCAGCACAAGATTATCGCGCTCAAAGCATTAATAAACAAATAATAACAATAAAAATTTCAAGCTAAATAAAACATGTGCAACATATTTTGGAATCAAGTGTAGAGCAAAAAAAAAAAAATAAAATGTTAGTAGTGTATACTCTGTAAAGTGCTTTCAAATACGAGAGTGTGCCCGCATGTGTGTGTGTGTGTGTGTGTGTGTGTGTGTGTGTGGCGGCATCAAGTCATTGTACTTGTGTAAGCTGCAAGCTTTGCCGTCGACGCCGCGTCTGCCTTTGCATTTGGTCTCTGCTTGTAATTGGATTTCCGCTGTTTACCAAATCGGAATGAGAGAGAAAGTTGAACAGCGAAAGAAAGCCAGCGAGAGTGAGCAGGACAGCAAGAGTTTGATGGATAAAATGAGAGAAGGCTACACAGTTGTTGCGACAGTTGTTTAATGATGAATTCGATGCAAGACCAAACGATGCTGCTGCGACGCTAACGGCAAAGCAAAGCCGCATTACAACTTTCAATTTCAATTGCCAAGTGCTCTCGCATTGGCACTAGCACTAGCACTGGCTCTCATTATGCCAGAGCACGTAATAAAAGATTGGGCCACCCAAAAGCGCCACCCACCAAGAACACGCGACAAAGCTCTCACGCATGGCGCCGCTCTCATGCTGTTCTCTCTCTCTCTCTCTGTCTCTGTTTGACTAAACGTCTTGCGTCAGCTTCGTGCGCTCAATCGTCTCGTTTTCGTTTCGTTTCGTTTCGTTACGCTGCTTCTGCTGCTGCTGCTGCTGTTGGTCGTTGCCGTTTCGTTTTCATCATATAACGTAAAGCAACTTCGCTCGTGCGGCAGTTCGTGTGGCTTTTCCTTTGAAAAAATTGTGTTTTTTTTTTAAATAATTATTAATAATAAACATATGCTTGAACGTATTTCTTATTGGCCAACATTAAGCACTAAAAGCTTAAGAAATTTGCCAAACGCGCGCGTTTATTTTTTCTTGTTCTAATATAAAATTGTTGCAATTGTTTGTGCGTGATAAATAGTGTGCTGAAAGGGGAAGGAAGAAGCAGACGGTGTGCTGCTGCTGCGTGGACTACAACAATCAACAGTAGTAATGACAGCGGCAGCAGCAGCAACAGCTACTAACGTCCAATCAAGCGCCTAATTCGCAGAGTGTACATAATAATAAAAATTGCAATGTACGAGTGCAAAAGGCGAAAGGCAAAAACAAGTGGAACAGACAAATAAACAAAACGCAGTAGCAGCGGCCGCGGGCGCAACAACAACAACGACAACAACAAAACACACACTCACGCACGCACACAATCAAACTCGTAGACCAACTGAGAGTGAGAGACAGTGCGAATGAGAGCGCTGCAGCTACAAAGCAGGAGAGCAAGAGGTAGAGGAGAACGCGTGAGCAACTACTAAATGTGCAAACTAGCGTAAGGCAACACAACAAAAACAAGAACAACTAATCGACAACGTCGACGCCGCTCAACGAAATTAATTAGAAATAAAAAAAAAAAAAACAAAATATACGACCTCACGGCAAATTTTAATGTTTTTAATTAATTGCGGCCAAGACGCGATAAAAAAAATAACTGACTAGTCGCGACGTCGAAAAAAAAACTGTTGATTTTAATCGCGACGCGTAAATGCGAAAAAGTAAAATGAAAAGAAACAACAAGCAAACGAATCTCAATGAAAAATTTTGCTAGCACCCAAGTACAAAGAATATGTATGTACATCCCTGTGTGTGTGTGTATGTGTGTGTGTAAGAGAATGTGTGTGTGTGCACAGCCACCTTATAAAACGGCGCTAAATTGACATCGGGCTTCCCAAATTGTCGCGTGGCTGTTTGCTTCAAATTTATATTTGCACTTGAAAGCAAGACAAACAGCATATAATTGAAAGAATGCCGACTATGGCATACTCTTTACATTAAATGCTATGAGTCAATAATTCTTCAACTTAAAATTTTAATTTATTGAAATTAATTGAACTTATCTGTCACATGTTTTATTACATATGAACATACATACATATATGTATGTATGTAGTTAATGTATACACCTGCTGTTGAGTTTCAGTTCCATTCTGTTCCCCTCTTACTCTGCGCTTCTCTCGGGAAGCCTTTGTGATCTCTCGCCTGTAGAGCTTTTCTTGCTTTCCATTTCTTAAACTGTTGCATTAAGATAAAGTGAGTCGCTTTTAAAGCGTCACTTGTCGCACTACAACAAAACTGAACTTATACTTGAATCGATGGTTTGGTTAGAAATGGGAGAGTACGAAATTAAAGTAGTCTTTTCACTTCTATTTCAACAAATTTAATATCATTTCTTTGCAGTTGTTGTGTTGTTGTTGTTGCTTCTTATTCTTCTTCCTTTTTCTACAACTGGTGCTGTTGCTGTGCATTCAAACGAAAACGAGAACGAAAATCAAATCAAATCAAATTGAATTTTCAGCACAGTAAAACGTTAGCGACAAACACAGGCACGCCCACTTCTCACCGCCCTCAGCAGACAAGGAGAAACGAGAGGTTTGCCCCAACTCCGCATTCTCTCCTTCTCTTTCTCGCCCACAAACATTCTGTACTGTTGAATGGATCGGTGAATCAGTTGGCAACGCTGTCTGCTGCTCATTGAGCATCATATAATGCGGTGCGCGTTGTTGCCACACTGCTGCGTGTCGTCGCTCTGTCCACCGGCTGGCTTAACTCCACTGGCAGCGCTGCTGGCGTTGATTCCAAAAATGTAATTTACCGTCCAGCAGCTGCTCGCCCCAATGCCCCATAACCCCCCCCCCACCTCACCCCCTTTGCCGCTCACCCCTTTCTGTCCGGATTTCGGTCAACATTTTATATTCTATTTATTTTGCGAGCGAAATTCTATTTGCTGCTTGGCTTGGCGGCTCGACGCGTAAATTAAAATCGGAGGCCAAAATAATAGTAAACAAACAGCGCAAAAGAGAGGCAGAGAGAGAGAGAGAGAGAGAGGGAGATAGAGTGCCAACAGCAAGAAGAGCGCAACAAGCATTGACGTCGACTTTCTGTGCTTTGCATAAGCCAAACGCAACAACTTTTTAGCTAAACAAATCAAAAAGTTTTTGGGCCCACTCCAACGGACATGAAAGGACAACGCTTTGCTTGTGTGTGTGAGTATGTGTGGGAGTGTGTGAGTAAGTGAAGCTACAGCTTCACATTTATCTTGCGTGTTTCTCTCCATCATCTTTTTGCTCATTTGGGGGGTGGGTGTGGTTGTTGTTGATGAAGTGAGACAACAATGCTTGCAACTGCAAGTTTATTTTTAAGCAACAATTGAGGCACACGAAATTTGATTTTGACTCTGCCGACAGTGTCAGAATCTAGAATGTGACATGTTCCTTAAGTAAGAGTAGCTCTATGATAAAAAAATAAAATAGAAACACAGGGTGTATTATAAGTTCATTTGTTTCAAGAACTTTATGTGGCAACAACTCTAAATGGAACTCAAGATCTTATATACCATGTATAAGATCATTTCTTTAAGCAACGAAGACTTGACAAACAGTATTAATCATTAGATATTTATATCTCTTCAGCAACTTTAGCAGTTTTCGAATGCAAAATATTTTTTGATTGATTAACATCCGTGAAGATCGATGTTTTGCTACCTTAATCCATAGATATTAATTCGATCGAAAACTAATGGGGAGATGTAAAACGGGTTGTGGCAACTGCAAATTCTTAAAAAAAGGGACAGCTTTGGAAAGTGGTTTAGGATCAGCGCCTCAAATTCCTTTATGATTCCTTATTGATTCTGTGACCCGCGGGTGCGAAGCCGTTATTAACAATCACTACGGACAACAGTCCGCGCTAGTGACGAAAGCAGTACGAAGGGTAATGGATATATAACCAAATATTAAACTGTAATAAATATGAAAACCCTTTAAAATCAATTTTGGAGAAAGTAACATAGTTTTTTATTTCTTTTTTTGGAGCCACTACTATTTCCATGAGCCACAAAATTTTTTAGTACTCTTTGGTTTAAGCCCTGACTTCGATTTAAATAATAAACCATCTGAATATTATTAAGAACATTGTTTTTCAAAATTGGTATCCCAGTTTTTCTGCAATATATTGCTTTAACAATATGTATATAGTCCCTGTATTTGGGTAGGGATATCAAATAAGAATTTATCATACGATAATTTGTGTCTTTATTGAGGTTCCTAGAGTATTTGAAATTCACTTTGATCAGATGATCGTTGCTCTTTATTTTCAAGTCGTTAGTGAATATGCATAAATGTTGCGAGGTTGATGCTTCGCAGTTATTTTGCAATTCAGAAAGAATTTGTACGTGTCTACTCGCGCTTATCGACACTTTGAATAATTTGTTGTATGTACCTACAAATTTATTATCATTTTTGTTTCATAGTTTCCTCAAATGAATACTTACCTATCACCTGTCACGTACTAAAACAACATTTCCAAACGAGAGCGTGAGCGAGAGCGAGTAACTAACTCGTTAGTGTAGCTCTCTCTTTCTCTATATAATGGAACAATATTTGGAACGCAACTGTTGTGTATTCTAGTGATCAACACACACACACACACACACACACACATATGTATATATATTAATTAGTTTTATTTATTGTTGTGATTGAGGCGCCGTCATTATAGTTTTCTTTTTGTTGCCTTTTGTTTATGCTTCTGTTTGAGTTTTTAGTTTTTACCGCCCTTATTGATTTACGATGCCACAGGTATTTAGATTTATCAATAACTATTATATCTCTCTACATCCTCATAAGTTAGTCTTAGTTTTGTAAACTGTTCTAACTTCTCAATAATAATAATAATAATATCTCTCTACATTGTCCAGCTCCTCCTCCTGACATAAATAACTCTAGAAGCCGCTCGCGCCTTCCACTTTTATTTTTTAATATGATTGTCATATTTTAAAGCGTTGCCATATTACTCAATGGTCAATGAAAAGAGTTGCCAGTGCGAGAATTTATATAGTTTTTTTTTTAAGTTTAGGCTGTTTAAGTTTGTTTCAGTTGAGTTTCATTTCTTTTTAGACGCAAAGTAAGAAATTTCGAAGTTAGTATGTCAGAAAATAAAAAATTCGGTCTAAAATGAAATAAGTATTTTCTATTATTAAATTTATCTCTTTACGGGGTATCCTTCAGTCCAGCGGTGGGCACGAAATCTGAATTCGTTAGCAGCCGATGGCTCCCGGAGCCATTGCGTGCCCACCACTGCTTTAGTCTATCATGGCATTGTAATTCCCAACATGCTTGCTCGTAATTTGGTTAATATTCTCATGCATTCTGCGAGGCTTTCTGTCGTTTTGCATATTGCAAATTGACATCGCTTAATCGTTTAGCTGATGTTTTGATTGATTGATTGACTGATTGGTTAATTGATTGAGACAAGCACTCTGATGGCACTGAAAATTGGCTTTGATTGACTTGATGTTCTCGTTGTCATCAGTTCTTTTGGTTTTGCTTTACATTTTTATGCAGTTTTCTGCAATGAATTATTGGCCAATTGCATTAGCAAGCAACCCGTTTTAGACAGCCACGCCCCCACTCCCACAAGCATACTTACACATACACACACATCGATCTAGTGAAAGAAACACAATTTTATTGATTTTATTTTGGCGGTTTTGCAGTTTTAGCTTCCAATTTTAGTTATTTTTCTCTCTCTATATTTTCCTTTATGCTTATTTGCCATTTGCACTAAAAGTGTGTCCGTGGCACACCCACAAATACACACACACACACACACACCTACACCATAACATCTTTGGTTGTTGCTCGTTTTCGATGCTTTCCCTAGTCTCTCTCCACGATATAGGTTTTGGGACTTTGGCGATAAAATTTTTATTTATTGATTTTCATTTATGCTTTCCATGCGGTGTCCCGCCCACTAAACAGCTGCCACACTTTATGTGTGTGTGTGTGTGTGTGTGTGGGAGGTGCACCACCACCAACTACCTCCCGCCCCAAGCACAGCTTCCAAATGAGCGAATGTTACCCCACAGCAACCACTCAAACACTGTCGACGCATCCGCTGAGCAATTACATGTATTAGCCACTAAAAGCCTATTTTATGGCTCTTGTTTTTTATTTGTTTTTCTATTTAAAAGTTGAAAATGTTAACCTCTATTGGATTTTTATAGGAACAGCGGTGGCTCAAATTTCCATAATAAAGTTTGAGAATAATTGATTGATGTATTCAGTGCTTAACCAGAGGTATCTACAAAATAAGGTCATAGTATCTGTACGATATTTACTTAAAATTATAATATTCTTTAAAATTTCTTCACTCACATTACAACAAGATTCAATTTTATTCTATTCTTTTCTTAAATAAAGGTTTTTTAAATATATACTCTTGTTGAAATATTTAACAAATTCCATTCGTAACTCTGGAGTTAGAGTAAAGCTCCAACTCGTTGTAAAATACTTTTAGTCTTAAAATAAGTTTAGTTTTCCATCTACAAATTCACTCGTCTAAATATGAAGGCATGCATATGTATGTGGAACTTATTACATACCTTGCTCTAATGCAAACTAAAATACATGTCTTTTTTGTTTTTATCGTTTTATTAATTCTCGGTATTTTGCTTTAGTTTTATTATTACATATTTATATTGGATGAAATTCTTTTGAACAATATTCCCATTCTCAAAGTTATAATTGCGAAATTCCAAAGAGCTTACGCGTATTTTTCTATCTTCCTGTTGCTGAGCAGCTTCTAGTGTGTGTGTGTGTGTGTGCGTGTGTGTATGGGATAGGTATCGCATTATATAATAAGTACATAATTGAAAAATTAAATTAAAAAATAGCTAAAAATTCCAAGAGCGTGACAGAGAGAGAGAGAGAGAGATGGAAAAGAGAGGGAAACCATGGCAACTGACTGAAGGATACTCAACCTACAGTTTATGTGGCATGGTCAGCACAGTACGTCATAAGTTAGGAATGGAAATGAGAATGGTGATGGGGAAAGGTAGGTGGCATTTGCTGGGCTTTCAGGTAAAAGTTTTGCTTCTGTTGCTGTTGGCAACATGCTCAGGGATCACAAAATGTGTGCTAAATGATTTTGAATGGACCGCGTCCTTCAGACCGGAACTCACTTGAGATATTTCATCAAGTATTGCATCCGTTTCGCTCTTTTGCTTGCTGTCTTCACTCACGCTTTGTCTCTCTTTCTCTTTCTCATTGTCATTCATTAAATTTTCGTTTTTATTTTAATTATGTTTCAAGTTTTATAGTTTGCTTTCTATTTTGCTTTCATCTTTCAACTTGAAGACATCTTTTTTGTTATTCATCAATTCAAACGTTTTCTTTTCCTTATACCACGCAATCGTCCCCTCACTGTCTAGCGGGTAGATGGGTGGGGGGGAGGATTGATGTCTTTTTGCATATTCTATGAATTTACAAGCCTTGGCACATTGTCAAGAGGTCGGCATGTGGATTTTAATTTCCGTTTTCCGTTACATGCCACTGTCATCGTTATCGTCACCGTTATCGCTGGCTTTTGTCACGGTTGTCAGTGAACTTTCAGTTACAGTTTCAGCTTACAAATAAATATAAATAATACAATTTTGCATTAGAGATTGTATTGCCTCTTTTTATTTAAGCTTATCACAATTTTAAGCCGAGACAATCTGAGCTTATTTAAATACTGGGCTTGGTTCATCGAAAGTTGATGATAGTTAAAAGTAAATTTGGCGCTTTTCAAAATATTGAGGCATCAATCAATGATATTTACATAAATAAAAAAAAATTCTATTTATCATTGAAATACAAATTCATAAATACAATACAAAACTATTGATGAAACAATACGCATAAGATGTTTGTACATATATGTATATCGTTTTTTTAGTGTATTATTTGTAATGATTTAGTAAGGATGTCTAGCACTTAAACATCATTCGGTAACAAATCGCCATAAAAAGCTACCATGAATCTCATAGAAAATACATTAAAATATTTAAAACTAAGATATTTAAAACTACGATAGAATCTGTCCTTTGTGGTCAATCACTGAATTGTATGGCTTTTTTAGCTTTAATGAATTAACTACTTAATCTATGTCGAGTTTTTAAGTGCAACGAACTAATTGTATGTAATTATTATTAGCCAGATACGGCCATATTAAATGATGATAGATTGACACACAAACCGTATCTTGTTATTTTGTATTTTTCTTTTATATATAAATAATTGTCATTTGATGTTGTTTAAAGCCCATTTGTTGCTTATACAACGAGCGATCGAAGCGTCGATTTTTTGCGATCGCGTGACTTTTAACAATCGCGCTTCGAACTGCTCTCAGTTTGTTGTCAATTTGTCAGCAAATCAGAATAACTTACAGTTGTCCATTTTGTAGCTGCCAGCAGTTGCCAACAGTTGCCCCAAATGTCAGTTGCCAGCTCGCCCTTCAGCTTTCGCCCTTTTGGCCAAGAGCTAAACAAATTTCCATTACCATTTCCCCACTTCTGCAACAGCGGCTTTGTCTTTGAGCCAAAGTTGTTTGGCAAAACTTTTGCCAAGGATGCTGCCGCTTTCAGGCGCCGCTGTTGCTGTTGCCCCACCGCAGTTAGTTGTTGTTGCCGTATCACCGCATCTGGCAGTTGGGTCAGGAAGTATTTCAAATTGCATAAAGTCGCTTTGCTGTTTGTGCTCCAAAAGATTTCAATTAAAGTTCTGCCATACATACCTTATGCCATCCTAGTTGCCCTTGCCACTTACAACATGCTTCATTCGTATTGGCCAACAGCAGCAGCATCCGTTACCAACAAATTGGCGGCCAGGCAAAGTAACGAAATCGTAATGACAGCGACAGGCGATGATGGAATATCTGAATGAAGAGACTGCAAAAGCCATCAGTATGGAAACTGACACATACACTCACATTCAGATTCAAGGCAAAAACGGATTCAAGTTAGAGTTTCGAAAAAAAAAGCACTTAAATCTTAAATCTGATCTGTATTTAGGCCATTAAATGTAATAGGCCAAAAAAACAGTCGAGTCTTATTTATTTTGTGTGCTGCCAAGAAATTAAAAAAACAACTCTCTATATTTATACCCTGTGCCCATTGAAAATGGTCAAAAGGGGTATACAGTGGAACTTCCGTCACTCGAATCACCATTATCCAAAGAAAAGGTTCGAGTTAGGGAGAGTTCTTTTTCCTAAGTTTATTAATGTTACTGCCACTCATTTAGTTCGAGTTACAGAGAAATTCGAGTTAGAGAAGTTTGAGTTAGGGAAGTTCAACTGTAATGCTTGAAATCCAATTTTACACACAGTACACAGTAAACAAGTGGGCGCGGCTACAGTCGAGTTTGCTCGACTGTTGTATACCCTGTGCCAGTCTCCATAAAATACAATATTGGTTATAAAAGAATTAGTAATATGTATTTAAGTATATAAAACAATTTGCTTCCGATAGAGTGATCCGATTTCAACCAAGTTTAGTCAGGATGTATGGGACCATCTCATATGCATACTGTATCTCAAAACAGTAACTAGCTTTTCATACTAAAACATGATTTATTCTGTGAGGTTAGTTGAGATATCTCAAGCAACAAAAAAGTTGTTCATACTGAGACTTGATTTTCGACTGATCGTTCTTAAGGCAGCTATATGATGCTGGCAGTGGCTGTTGATGCTGATCAGGAATATATATACTTTATAGGGTCGGAGATGATTCCTTCTTCCTGTTACGTACATCACATAAATCTAATATACCCTTTTTGACCATTTTCAATGGGCACAGGGTATAAATAATAAAGGACGACGGTTATAATTAAGAATATTCATAAGTGTTAAGGAACATTCCTCCTGCAAGTGAAAGACCTGAGTGAAAAACTATTTCATTAAACTGGTTTCTGTTTTCAAAATGAATCAGCAATTAATGATTTATGAATATACGATCGGTTAGCACTTGTCATTCAAAGCTGAACATGAAAAGTTATGGATCATTGTGCTAAGACTTCTTTTGATTTTCACAGCATAGATATCTAACAATTTTTGAATACTGTCAAGTCCGATGAGTTTCGGCTGAAGTGAGGAACTTCAACTTGGATTAGGTCAAATATTTGAGGGCAAGTCTGACTGACGTTTTGTGGCTCTTGGCTGGTTTAACGATGTGTGAACTTATTGAATACCAACATTTTGGGGGCGTGCCACCGTGACCAAAATGTCCTACCCATTGTCTCAGCTGACAGAGCAAATGAGCGAGATGGCATCAATGAAGGAGTAAACGGGAGAATGAGACAGATCTAAGTAAATAAATACGTGAGCTGCATGATATTAAAGTTGATCTAATGACCGCCTACGTGAGTTGACTGCCCAACGGGCTTCTTATTTATGGCCAAGTCAAGACACTATTGTGGTAGGGGAAGGTAAGAAGTAAGGAACGGGGAGGGCGAAGAAGAGTGGGAGGTTCCTTTAATGGCTACAAAGCGGATTAGCCAACTGGCGGCGGTGACGACCTTGTGGTGTGCACATTCCTTGCCAAAAAAAAAAAAAAACAAAAAAAAAACGCAAAAAAAAAACAAATATAAATACAAAATTATATATCTACATATTTAAGCCAAAGAGCATTTTTAATGCAAATTGTTGAAATGCCAGAACGACCGAGAAGTGAAAAGTCGAAAAAGAAAAATACGTAAAACAAAAATAAATAAATAACATTCACAGGACCACATCGCTCTTTTGTTACGGGGCCCACTTATTGCACAAACACAATCAAATTATTACTGAACAACTGGGTGGAGGCGGGGAGTCAGTGAGCAGAGGGCAGAGGGCAAGGGGAACGGGAGCTGGCAAATACTTAAGGTTGGATCTGTTAATACGTCCCTGTCGAGATACAAATGCCATGAAATAAAATTAAAGCACTTACAAAATTTTCATTGCATATATTGCAGAACAAGAGAAAGATAGAGAGAGAAAAAAAGAAAGCGTGAGAGAGAGCTAGAAGGCGCAAAAGACTGTCGACTTACTCTTTTGGCACATATGCACACATACATACATTTATTATTAAAGACGTCAGAAATTGATTGGATCGAAAGGGCACATTCTTAGGGATGGGCGCGTGTTTATAATCTTTAAACAGTGCACTATTGGGCGAAATATATTAATAACTTTTAAAGTAAGCTACAATTTTGAATGCGGTTTTTTTATTTATGTTATGTAACAAGTAAGTAACAAGTAATAAAATAAAAAAAAAAAAAGTTGGGGCTGGGATTTTGACACTCGCACTCCTCCAAAAAGTTCCAATGGGTATACATAACACTAGAAAAAAACCTCATCATAATATCCGAGATAGTTTTCGCGTTAATAATTAATACATCAAAAACTGGTCAAATATCTTATACTACAAGCGAGCAAATAAGCATTGAAAAATTGTGAGGATGCGTCCAAAAAAATTAATTTGTGCAGATTGTGGGCAATTGTGGGCATTAAGACAAATTGCATTTAAATTACAATGAATGGATCTACGACATACTTACAGTTGGATGTACATTAAGCCTCGTTAAGTGTTTTATTAATATTTTGTAAAATTAGATAATAATTCAAAAACCTTTCAAAGCATTATCTAATTTTACAAAATATTAATAAAACACCAACAAATATAGAATACTAGTACAACCAACACATAGTACAAGACCGTATAATTTTATAAAAAAAAATGATTAGCTTTTGAGAAATACCAATTTGAAAACAGGCTGCAAAAATGTTGCAATGTTAACGCACATGCTTTTCAAACGCAACAGCTGACTTTAACAGCTGTCGGGCTTAACATTGTTCTGTTATAAAAATTTGGGCTACTTTTTGCTACTGAACTTTACAGTTTGAAGTTTTCTTAAGATGTTAACACAAAAAAAATATTCGATTTTTCGGATTTCTTCCCATAGTGCATTACACTGCAAGGGAGAATTTAAAACACAATTCATTCAAAAATATTTTTGCTAGTATTTTTATTAATTTTTTAAAAATCCTAAAAATTACAATTTTAACCCATTTTTCCTCATTTTCATGCAAAAAATGCAGTTTCGCAATTTTCAAAAAATTATAAAAGTTACTCTTAGAATTGTTCCAAGAATTTTCTTGCATCACAATATTTTTTGTAAAAAATCGAGGAAATAAGTTTTGAAAAGTGACTTGTACATAAATTCGAAATTTTCAATGGGTTAAGGAAAATTTTGTGTCATTCAAACGGAATTTAAACGACCTTTCCAAACATACTGTGATAACTTGACTTACATAGCAGTTACAGCAAAAAGCTGTGAGCCTCTGTACATATTAGACCATTTAGGATTTTTATTTAATCCAAATGCTATTACTTTAACATTTCATATATGTAATTGACGCCATTAATAAATTTACATAAAATTGTACTTAAAGGAATTTCGTTAAACTTCCAATATTATTAAAAGTTGTTAATTTAATTTCGATAAATGTCACATTTGGCAATTTAAAAATGTTCCGATATTTTTAACATTGTAGTTAACCGAAATGTAATTATATTCTGTTCTATATTTATTTTAAAATTGCATTTAAGCTTACAGAATTAAGTTGACTGTGACTGAACAAATTGCTTAATTCCTTTGAATTCAATCAAAAATGTAATACTGATTAATTACAACGCATTTTATGGTATTTTTAAATTTTCACGATCGTTAAAAAAATAAATAGCCTACTTCTCGGCACAGTATTCGGGCGTAAAGACAAAGCACTGTAGGTCAAATGGACCCTTTATATGATATAAACTCATTTTTTAAAAGTATTCAAATTAACCCACTTTTCTTATATTTCTGTTAGGAATACATTGAACTGTGATGTTGCATACCAGAAATGTTAACATTGCATTCTAATGTTAAGTTACCAGCTGTTAAAACAGCTGTTATAACTTAAAGCCACGTGCCGTTAAATTGTGCAACAATTTGGCGAAATTCAAGTGGCTCATTTTTTTCAAATTTAAATTTTTTAATTCAATTTGCGATGAATATTAATCAGTGTGGCTTGTACTTTATGTTGGTAGTTCTGTGCTGTTGGTATTGTTCGTGTTGTCTGTAGTAAGTGTCCATAAAGTGATGCTCAAAAAATAATTTTTTTATAGCAAAACCTTAACTTTGGGAAGAGTTTTAAAAAAATGTCTAGACTTGTCTAAGAAGTGACTGTTTACATGTTGTAGAGTAATTCCTTGTAAACTGATATCAGCTAAGTTTATTTCCCACCTTTTCCCACTTCTCCCAAAATTTAACTTTTTAGCACATAACCTATATGTAAGCAATGCCGGTTTGCTTGAAGCGTAACGGAAAAATAAAAAAAAAACTTATGGAGTGGATGCTGTTGTACGTTATTTTAAATGGTATATCGATATTATTAAAATTACGACACCCAGACAACAATAAAACATAGATTTTTTAGTAGCGGGCTAACTACTCTTCGAAAATAATATTCAAAATTTGCTCCTAAAAATATTAAATAAAATAAAAGAAATTTGAAATATACTTCGAAAGTATAAAAAAACAATAATTTAATATTAACAAAAAAAAAAAAAAAATTAAAAAATATTTTTTTGTATATATATATTTTTTTAGGGGCGTCAATGGTCAGTGCCACGCCCATTTTCTCAAAACTATTTCCAAATTCAATCTAGAATGGTATCCAAAAAACTTTTCACTGAAAACTTGAAAAACCTTCGAGTTATTAATTTGTATCAGAAAATGGGTCCATTTGACCTATAGTGCAAAGGGAGAACCAGGGATAGACAGCAACAATGTGGGGTGAGAAGTTGAGTGTGTGTGTGTGTGTTTCCCTGTTTTTGGCTTAATGAGTTGCGCAAATGAAATGCAAACAAAAATATGTTAAAATTCAATTTTAACTTGAAGCAGCAGTCAGAATAAAACCAAAAAGCAGATTACACACAAACACACACACATGTATATAAGTTTATATGTACATATATATAAACATACGTACAAGCACATACGCTGAGAAAGTTTGTTTGGGTTAAGTGACAGTGTTGGTGGGCGAGGGGGGACAAGGGCTGGATACAAACAGCTGTAAATTGTGTGGTCGCCTAATGGCGTTTGGGTTGATGTTGATTAGGCGTCGCTTCAGTTGATAAACTCGCTGGAAACCGCAAAAGCTAGACCTTCGTCCTTCCCACCTCCACCATCACCTGCTGAAAGCAACAGCCACGCCCACAAGTTGCTTTTCATATGAAAATTGTGTTCGCCTCTCAACAACAACAACAACAACAAGAACATGAACAAAAATGAAACGCAAAACTTTTTGGCACAAATATTTTGTATGTAAATTGTTTTGGCATTTATTCATTTATATGTGTATGTATATATGTACATATGCATGCGTATGTATTGTATATCTGTCTCTCTTTCTCTCACTTCTCCCATTCACTTTACACAATGTCATTGTGTTGGAATTTTCATAATTTAACTTTCGAGATTTAACTGTAACCTGAGAGTGCAGTTAATTTTCTGTGTCTTTTTTTTTGTTTTTTTTCTGTGGCAACTTGATTAGTGCCAAAACATTTTGTTCTATTTCCTTGGGCTACACTTTAGTCACTGCTTCGTTTCCCACCAACACCAACATCAACAATAACATCAAGTGTGCAAAATGCAACAAGAACAACATGAAGAGGCTCAAGGATCCTTTGCGCGACAAGTTCTGTCTCTCTCTCTCTCTCTCTCTCTCTCTCTCTCTTGTAGGACTTTCACTTGTCTCATGTTGCATATTATTGTTGTTGTTTTTTTTTGTGCATTTTGTTAATGAGACTTTTCCTCGCGACGAGTGTAACAACAATAATAATAAAAAAAAACAAAACACATGAATAAAAGGATTATGAAAAAGTTAATTCAGAAAACTGCACTTTAAATACGCTTACAAATTAAAATAGAACAAAAGTTAATTGTTAAATTGTGAACCATTTTAAATGTTTTGGTTATTTAGTTATTTAATTTTCTACTACTTTTTGTTTTTTCAATTTTTACCTTTTGTAAACTTTTAAGTACCAACTAGAATTTTAGTTGAAAAGTATTGGATTTCTTAAACCTTAACTAAATTTCATTTAATTATATCTAAGTATTTGTTGCCAGATTCGTGACATTAGCATTAATATTATATGTTATGTGTCCCTGTCTTTAAGGGTAGCCAGAAAGCAGATAGAGCAAACGAAACTTGCGCCAAAATGGCACATAAGAGTCAACAGACAGTCAGACATTCAGACTGCCCGGCAGCCAGCTTGAATGGAGACAACAAACAAGAGAGAGAGAGAGACAGGCTGAAAGAGAAAGAAAGAGAGAAACTGAAGACGTCTCATACTTAATGCTGCATACTTTTGAGGTCCTTGTGCTAGTAACGTTTCCGTTCATTCTACTTCTGCACTTGGTTGATTGTACATACGATTTCCTAGCCATATGTTTCCCAGGGCCTTCTGTTCGCCCTCCCCTTCCCTCTCACACTTGCTTATATCATGTCTCTCTCTCCGTCTGTTTTTAGAATCGCAAAGGGCCAAGATTTTGTATGCCAACATACTGAGTCTACAGCAATAAAATGTAGTTATATTAAATTGAAGGGTTTGCTTAAGAATAAAACTATTTATATCGTTTATATATATCCTTGTAGAGCATATTAGAATTTAATCATGTGCAGCGCATTAAAATAGACAGAGTTGAGATTTTGACTTTAAAGATCTAAAAATTGAGTAAATGTTTATACGTTTTGTTTAAATTTTTGCTTCTTTTTTTTTAATTTTTAGCAAGAATTCTCCCAGAATTTTTATGATAGTTTCAACAATGGTTCCATCTGGAAACATCTCTATAGTGGACACACTTGAATACATTTCACGCTCTTCCATCTGAAGACTCTCCGCGAATTGTTTGTATTATTTTAGTCTGTGTGCCTTGCACTTTATTGTGCTTCCGCTTTTGCAATTTTCTTCAATTTAACTTCTTCATTTCAGTTGTCTGCCTTCAGCACTCTCACATTTCTATGTGGTCTAAGTGCTCGTGAAGTGTTTATGGGTGTGTGTGTGTGTGTTTCACTTGTCTGACTGTCTCTTTATCTATCGCATTTTGCTCGCATGTGTTACCTGAGCGACTTTTGTCGCCTTGTGGCGCCTTAAACGATGCTATGATTTTTTTTTATTTGTGTGGCACTTGGCATCGCATCGCACTATAGGTCAAATGGACCCTTTTTCTGATATAAATTAATAACTCGAAAGCTTATCAAGTTTTCCGTGTAAAGTTTTTTGGATATCACTCAAGATCGCATTTGAAAATAATTTAGGAAAAAATGGGCATGGCACTGCCCATCAACGCCCCTAAAAAAATTGATTTAAAAAACTTTTCTTTTTCAAAACAATTAATATTATTATATTATATTATTATACAATTAAATTTAATAAATATTAAATTAATGTTTTTTTATACTTTCTTAGTATATTTTTGCTATTTCATGATTTTACTTTCACATTTTTTAGGAGTATATTTTGAATCTTATATTCGGAGAGTAGATAGCCTGTAACCAAAAAAGCTATGTTTTATTATTGCCTTTGTGTCGTAATGTTAAAACATCGATAAACTATAAAAAATAACCAATCCATCAGCTATTTCGCTATTTTTCCGTTATGCTTCAAGCAGCCCGGCATTGCTTAGTGCTAAAAAGTTAATTTCTTTTATGAGTTAACAAGGAATTACTTTGCAGAATGTATACATATAGTCACTTGGCTGATGTTTATGGACAGTATTAGCAGCAAAGATCTATCAACATAATGAACTGATCACTATTCGTCAAAAGTAGTATAAAATAATATAAAATATAATAAATTTAAATGAAAAAAAAACTTGAGCCACTTGAACTTCACCAAAATATTTTCACAATTTATGAGCTGCATGTTTAAAAGCTGTTAACTTAATATCAGAATGCAATGTTAACATTTCGATGTATTCCTAATAGCAATGTGAGAAAAGTTTGTTAATTTGAATACTGTTAAAAAATTAGTTTATGTCAGAAAAAGAGTCCATTTGACCTATAGTGCATAGCAACGCAGCTGTAAGTTTCTGCCACTTCATTTGTGGCATGTTATGCGTTCGGTTTTCCACACTTCACACTTTACACCCCCCTCAACAGCTAAAGCTCTACTCCATTTCCCTGACGCCTGGGCGCCTTTGGCGTCTTCTTTGTGGTGCTTTTGTTCCCTGCAAAGTTGCTTGCAGTTTATATGACAGCTTTTGGCATCGTCACAAAAAAACACGCACACACACACGCACAAGCACACAGACAAGTGAAGGCAAAAAAGTGGGAAGAAAGCAAAGGAAAATACCGAAAACCCTTTCAGGCGCCATTGCCTTTCAGAGAAATACGAGTATATATTAATGTACCTCAATGTGACCGCATTTGTCTCCGTCTTCGTCTTCTTCTCCATTTTGCTCATCACTCACTCACTTGTCAGTCTCTCAACCGCTCTTTCTCTCTCTTTCTCTTTCTCCCTCTCTCTCTCTCTCTCTCTCTCTCTCTCTCTCTCCCTCTCTCTCTCTCGTGTATTTGCATTTGTATTCAAAACGCTTAAAGTGGATTTTTATTTCCTGTTTCTGTTACACTCGCCTTCAGTTGCCTCTTACACATTCTTCTTCTCTCGTCCTCTTCTCTCTTCTCTGCCCCCTGCCTTTTGAGCCCATCATTCGCTTATCATCTTGCTTTCAATGCGCTGGTCTTCTTTTGTGTATTTCTAATGCCATTTTTATACGCATTTACTTTCATTTTGGGCAACATTCCTGTAAGTACATATGAGAGAAATATTTTTATGTGGTATTTTTATATCGGCAAACAACAACAACAACAACAGCAATACAAGACACAATAATATCAACATCCTTATGCTCCTCAATGGTTTGAAAATTATTGTCGATTTTGCCGCTGAAGGTTACAAAAGACATATGTATGTATATATTGTATACTGATATATACTTGCTCATATAAATATGTATTTATTCACATACAGAAATAAAATGGAATCTCTCGTATAGCTTTTCGACTCGAGGCTTTCGATGGCAATGTATTAAATCCACACAGAAATTACATTTCTAATCGATTATTGAAAAGGCAAAGAATCTTTATCTGCTTATATTTAATTAGGCTTTTTTCTAGAACTTTATAATTTATTTCAAGGCCCAGAACCATAAATATCTCTATTCTCTGTCATATCAGTTTTGACACAAGTCTTTGAAAATAACCTGAAACTTGATTGGCTGAAGATTAAAAAAGTCTTACTTGAATTTTTTAGGTAAGGTCCATTTAAAATTGGTATTATCATGAAGCTTTTCATAGAAAACTTTAAGCTCCATTTTTATTTACTAATTTCCAAAAGAAGCTTCAACTTTAATTCATAATTATTTAATCTAATAAAAAAAGGATACTCTTAATATCCTTTTCTTCGCAATATTATTGAGCAATGTGAAAAAAATGAATAGCATCATTCATAATTTTGTTTTCACTTTCATTTATTTTATCTTTTACCATTTTGTTATCTGATAACTGAAAACTGCCTGGAAATCGGTTAAGATTAATTCGTGAATCGGCGCACCTCAGAGCTTTGCCTATTGGCTATCACATAACTGCTCTTTTCCCAGAAATTATCAATTAAAAGCATAAGGAATTTTTATATGTGCCACGTTCAGAAGGCCAAAAGGTGAAGGGAATTGAGCGAAATGCTTGCAAAATTTGATGTTGCTTGGGCAGATTGTTGTGGTCTTTTAATATCAGCATCTTTAACATCATTATCATTATTATCATCATCGTTATCATTGATGTAATCATTATCATTGTCATCATCATCATTATCTGTGCACGCAGTTTATCGCCTGTCGCTATTTAAAGCACATCATTTAAGCAGTGAAACGTTTAATTTTAATTTAATTTATGCACACACAGCTGCTGCTGCCCCAGTTGACGTGGTCCTGTCCCCGGCTGTGACTCTGCCCGACACTTTCACCCCCACGAATTTGCAACTGACAATTTGCAGTGCATTAAATGATTATAAACTAATTAGTATTTTTTACATCATTTCACTTGCGTTTGGTTTTGCAATCGACAGATTTGAACGAGGCATCTTTGCGACTCATAAGTATTATATACATTTATTTCATAAATTTGTTATTTTTCATTTAATTTCATATTATTTTTAGCATTATCATTATCCTAAACATTAACATGATCATTAGCACTAATTTAATGACTGTTATTATTATAATCATTTTTAATTTAATTTTCTTTATTACACTTATTATCATTATCATCATTATTGTTTTATTTGTATTTTAAGCATCAGCATTTGTAATATCAGTATTATTGTCAGTTCAAATTCAGTTTTATTATCAATAAATTTATCATTATCAATTTTAATATTATTATTTGCAATAGCATCATTCCTATCAGTTTTATTAGCATTAGAATTATTGATATCACAATTATTATCGTTACCAGAGTCAATAATGTAATTATGAAAAATCTTTTAAGATTTCGCCATAATTTATCCCACTTTTACCAAGTCACTAGTAAATATATCCTTATATTTCCTTTAAAATTGTTTTCAGTTCAAGCAATTTGACAAATTCGAACTTGACTCCCAATTGCCACACAATTTGTGAGCATTTGTCGTTCTATGTACTTGTCGAAGCGTCTGTCAAGTATTGAAGTTATTTTTTTTACAATTGACTGCAAGGTATGTCGAACAGATTGCAGTTTGCAGCTCAATTTCTATTGTATACAATCTGCAAGTAATCTGTTCGCTTCGCTTCGTATCTGAGCCATGCTGGATTCTGGGAGTATTATAGAGTTCAACTTTGACAGCTTAAACCTACTTAGCTTCAAATTGAAATGGCTTAGTACAATGGCTGCGAACTTTGTCTACTTATAGTATACTCCTGTCACTCAATTTAAAGCTTTAACTTTGAAGTTCTTGTGTGGTTTCAATTGCTTAACACATACATATACACATACATATGTATGCCTGCTGGTCACACATGACGTATGAACAATTTGAGCTCGAGTCTCTTGCTTAGGCAGTTTTCCATTCCATTTTATAAGTTACTGCTTGCAGTTTATAGCGCCTCACAAGTGCTATCAATGTTTTAACACAGAGTCATGCACACACATTCGCCCACACACAGGCAGTTTTATACGCATGAATACCCACCCAGCATTTGGAAGATCATTTTAAGAAAAAATCACCTTGAGAAGTCTTTTTCGATTCCTGCTGAGATTAAATTCATTAGCAATTAAAAGAAGACTCGAAGACTGATCAAAATGTGACTTATTAAAATGACACTAACAAAATGAAAAGGAGTCACTTATGTTATTGACAGAGCAGGAATTGAAATGTGATTTCTTAGGGTGTTCCTAAGCTAACTGCACTCAAATATGTAATTTAGCAGGACTTTATGAAGTGCTCCAGCTACGTTAATATTTTCTCCCGACGAAAGCATAATTTCTGATCACTTGTGACTATTTTTATCAAAACGAGGACTCGAAAAAGATTTGAAGGTGATCAAAAATTGGACAAAATGCTTGCTGGGTACACACAGCAGCCGTTGCTCTCCTGAGTACCGCATGCATTTTTGTAGGACATTAGCACACAGACAACAAGAGCGTCAGCAAATAGCGCACATTACAAGACAGCCACCACACACATTCTCACACGCACAGACAGAAGCACAGACACACACACACACACACACACACACACATACTACAGTCAGAGGCAGACAGTCAAGTGAGACAGTTAGCAAGGAGAGTCGATTGTTGCTACAAGCATAATCGTTGCTTATTGGCAGCTGCTGCCATAGCCATTGCCTGGCAATGTCGATGTCGATGTCGATGGCGATAGCGATAAAGATGAAAACGCTGATGGCGCATTGCGCTTTCCTGTTCTCGACGACAGTTTCTCAGAAATTTCTTCTTTTTTTTCTTTTTATTAAAAAGTGTGTATTTTATTTCTGCTTCATTTAGTGGGAAAAGACAAATTGATAACACTTTATACATTTGTAGGATTAATGTTACATATATATATATATACGGACTAATGTATATTTTGTACAGTATTTACGAAAACTATTTGAGATAATAATGGAGGAATCTGGAGGGGAGATCTTATATGTATACAGCAGCTTTTAAGTATTTGTTTTCACAAAAATTTTGCAAAACATTAAAAAAATGTTGTCCCTTTTTAATTTGAGTTTAAGTTTCACCAACTGTCGCCATAATGTCGATTTCTCAAATATGACGAGATACTTGTGAGCTAAGTGCTTGTATCTCTATTTCTTTCTCTCTCACTCATTTTATATTTTCTCTATCTAGCTATATATGTTTTTATGTACCAGTATTTGTCACACCTGCCTCCAGTTCTGCTTTGACTTTACGAAATATATAAAGCATACTTTTAGGCAGCCATTTTCACTGTCACATTTAATTGAGTTTGCCTCGACTGTCGCTGTCGCTGTAGCTAAAAGCGACGTCATTACCTTTTCCTACCCACCCCAGACACTCGCCTATACATTTTTAAAACGTCTCTAGTTCCAAGCCCCTAGTCTTTCTCTCTCTCTTTCTCTGTCTCTCTTAACGTCTCTACTTATTGTTTTGCCCGGCAAGAGAAGCGCAACATTTAATTGTCAAACACACACAGGATGATTGGGGTGTGTTGAGGGGCGACTTTGGGGGGTGTTGGTGGATTGACTAGGAGGCGGTGGCGGTGGCGGAAGAGGAGGAGGAGGAGGGGAAGTGCTTTACTGTACCTCTGACGTGACATTTGTTGCAAGTCAAGCTATTTTAATGGCCCTGCGACTCGATTCTTGAGCAACTTACGTTGTCCAAAGATTGTTATTGTGTGTCCCTCTCCACACGCTTATTCTAGTTCTTCTTGTTCTTGCGTTCTTTTGCCTTTCACATTCTCCTCGTCTCCTCCTCACGTTGCTTTGGCGCTTCTGACGTCACTGGCCGCCATTTTAGAACGTCCGTTCAATTTTGACGCCCAATTTGCACTCACAAAAGAAATTACAACTCATAAAGAGATGAAAGAGGCGAAAAAAAGCAAAAAGAGGGGAAGTGCTTTTTACGCCACGGTGGTAAGAAGAGAGATAAGAGAGAGAGAGAGAGAGAGAGAAGCGACAAGCAGTGAAGAGGCAAGAGTCAGTAAATGACATTTTAAAGAATCGACGGCCAAAAATCAAATGATACATTTTTCTCATTCTCTTTCACACATTTGACTTGTTTTTTTTTATGTTACGTCCTTTTGATTATTTTTATTGCATTTTGTGCTTTGATTTCATTTTGGCAGCTGGACAAATGTGGGCGTGGCAGGTGGCCAATTTCTTTTATTTTTTTGGCTACCTTGGCAGCCATTGTGTCGCCTTTTGGTCTGTCTACTTTTTTGTACTATATCTGTCTGTTGTCGCCAAAACGCTTTCTCGACCATTTCGCCAAAGTCTTGAAGCTTTTGTAATTGTTCTATGAATTTTTTTTTGCTTTCATTTTTTTAAGGATTCATTAAATATTTTTTGGAGAAATTGCAGTGAAAGAGATTTTGGCGACAATATAGTTTCTTTTGTTCTTGTGTGTTTTTGAACCACAGCCAAGTGTCAAAGACAAAAACTCAGACATGATAAAAACACACACACTAATAGACACACACGCACACACACAAACACACACAGAGAAGTAAGCGCTTAGTTGTAAAGTTGCTTGCATCAAAGTGTCCACTTTGCATACTTGACATTAATTGATTTTTTCATAAAAACAAATACACACACACAGAAACACACACCCACCTACACACACATGCAAAGAAGTTCACACCCTTAGCATAGAAATTAAAATCCCCCTTCGCCTTCTTTTTACGCTTCTCTTAATTATGTTGTCATTTAAATTAATTGAAATTTTCGGACAACGATTTTAAAGTGCCAAAGCATTTTATGTATTATGCAACATATGTTTGTATGTACATCCATACATATGTTTGCAGCATGTGGCAAGCAGCGAGCGTAGAGTGTAGAGGGGGCAATGGGGGCGTGGCAAGTGGGTTAAGTGTGTTAGCTGCAAATTCATAGTGTATACACAGGCGCAACACAGGATGACGACACGCACTATGGGATATTTTACCGAAAAAGTGTCATTTATTCATTTTTCACAAGTATGCAATTCTATGAATTTTGAATGCTAGTTATAAAAACACTTCAAACTGTTACGTTACATGCCAGAAATGTTAACTTAACAGTCCTATGTTAAGATAACGGCTGTTAAAGTCAGCTGTTGCAACCGTTGACCGCTAGCTTCTATTTACTGCAAAAATGAAGTGCATTTTCAAATTAAAAACAGAACAAAGAATAATTTCATAAATTCAAATTTGAAATTGATGTCAACTGTTCAGGTTTGTGTTACATGTTAATGCTTGTATATTGTTGTTTTTGTAACTGTCTGTTTAATAATGTGTATATTTAGCAAGTGGTGTCAATGTCGTATTTTGAAAAGTAAAGTTGAACTTTGCAAAGAGTTTAACAAAATTGTTAGCAATTGTTAGCTGTGAGTCCTTGTCCATGGTGTAGAGTCATTACTTCTCTACTAACAATAGTTTATCTCCACATTTGATCACTTTTTTCGCAATTCAATTTTTTAGCACGTAACCTGACAATTTTTTCATGCTGATTTTGCTCGCTTTTTATATGGAGAATTCGATCTCTTCTTGAGGCATTTATCAATAACTCGTAAACTAAGCAAGATATTTTGATGCAGTTTTTTTTATAGTGTTATACGAACACTTTGAATTTTTTTTGAAAAAGTGGGCGTGGCACCATCTAAGGGTTTGTTTAACACTAAAAAAACATCATCACAATATCTTGATTAGTTTACGAGTTAGATAAATGACACTTTTTCGGTAAAATACCCCATAGTGCAACGTTGACACACATATGCAAATTGCAACGCTATTAACAATAACAAGAACAACAACAAAAACAACAACAATAACTTTTCTTGCCTTTGAGTGTATGAGTATGTGCATGTGAGTGTACATGTGAATCAATACGATTGACACTAATTTGGGCAGCGTTTGCATTGAGATTCATTGAAAATGGCATTGTCGTTGCCTCGGCAACAAGAGTCGCAGTAGCAGCATCAATACCAACAACCACAACAACAACAACAACAACAGCGACAACAACAACAGTACACCTGCAACAACTCCAACATCAACATTATCATTGTTGTTGAAGACTCAACCGAAAACACGAACACAATGGCTTCAAATTGCAGCTGGGCCAACAAAAGTGAAACAGAGCAAGGGGTGGAGAGAGAACACAAAGGGGTGGCAGGTAAATGGGAGACAGTGAATGGGGCAGAGAATGTGAATGCGAATGAAAGCAAGGACCTCAACAGCTTGTGGTGTGTTGCGGCTCGCCCAAAAATGGCAGTGGCTTTTTCCCAGATTCCGATCCCAACCCATTGCCATTGCCATTGCCATATGAATTGACCAACTGAGCGCATGAGAAATGCAATGGGAGACAACGAAAGACAGAGATGAAGAAAAGAGTATTGTCCTATTGTGGATTATTTGGGGATATTGCTTGCTGAAGCGGCCACAAAGCAGTGCACATCATTTTTCAAGACGATGACTTTCTTCTCTTTTGCACCTTGAAAGGAACTTCGATTCAGGCACTCAACTAAATTATAATACAAATTACTCAGGTTTTTAGTCATACAAAATAGTCGCAATTGTACCATTGTACCATTCATCAAATGGTAAATAAATTTTTAAATTTATTCATTTAATTATTTAGTGGCAACTAAGTATAGTTGACCAAAATAAATGTAAAAATTTAAGTAAAAGTTGAGCAATATTAAAAATAATTAAAATTAAATTTTACTTAAATGACAAAAAATTAAAAATCTGGGGGTATTCAAAAATGTTTAAAATGATCCAACATTTATTGCAAGGATTGGGGAAAACCCAGAAAAACCCAATCAGATCAAAAAGTATTAGTTGTAATAATTAGTAATAATACAAGTATTAGAGATTAGTAAGGTCAGGGATTCTTTAGAAAGGAAGAGGAAGAGGGATGATTTCAAGGAGGAGAGTTCTGTAGAGAAAACGTGACAAATATTGTTGTACTCAGTGCACGAAACACAAAACGAACTGTGCAAAGCTAAAACTATAAAGTTCCTAGTAGCTCTACGGGGGCCTGAATAAGAAAGACGTTCTACACGGAAACTGGAATCAATCTCCCCAAATAATCAATTTATGAAGAAGATTGAGAAGAAGTAGCCTACTGGGGTACTGTGGTATTTTATCATTTGTTAACTTATTGTTATTTTTTTTATTTAAGTTATAAATTCAGTAGAGTTATCATTTAGTTACATATCAAATTAATAATGATAAATTGTTTAAGCTGGAGTTTAATTTCCTTGTTAGCAAAGCTAACTAAAAAAATTTAAGTTAATTATTATAAATAATTAGATAATTAAGTGCACTTAAGTCCATTTCAAAGTTTCTTCTACGAATTTATGAATAGCATTTCTCAGTTAATGCTCATAAATTATTATATGCATACATTTGGGCTTTTTCCTGATTCTGTGTCGATAATTGAATTTGTTTATCTGTGTGCTCCAACGAGCTCCATTAACATGTATGTGTGTACACACACACACACACACGCACATACACATGTATTTATTGAGTCGTTTGCAAATGGAATTCTCCACCAAAATATATATGCATGTATGTAAATGTATGTATGTATGTATTACATAGCAATGCATTTGTGCTGTTAATGCAGTTTTTGGGGTCACTAGCAGTTACCCTTAACCTCAATCAACCCTCTGCTCGTTCTCTGTTACGTTGCTCTCTCTCTCTCTCTCTCTCTGTCTCTCTCTCAGTGTCCCTTTTCATGTATAAAACATGGCTTGCATTAAGCGTATTTCGTATTTGGGATTTTGCACATGCATACATATATATACACACATATTTTGTGTTACATTATTTATGAGCAGAAGGACGTCAGCTATGACGGGTCTGATGATGTTTCTAATGATTGCAGCAATCATAATAATCATAACGATGTTGATGTTGCTGCACTTAAACACATACACACTCACACACAAACACATACAGGGTGTGCAGCTTGACAGCATCTTAAAGCTAAAAAGCTGCTTACTGCCTGCTCTGCGACCTGTTTGACGTCACAGCGCTTTGCTTATTCTTCTTACTCTTCTTCTCTCCTCTCATTTCCTACCTCTCCTTAACCTTGTCGCTGCTGCTGATCATTTGATTTATATAATTGAAATTGCCATGTCACATTTGTTCAAATAAATAAAAAAAATTCAGCAAAATTGCTTTTAACATTTTTGTGGTATTCTTTTCTCTCTCTCTCTCTCTCTCTCTGTCTCTGTCTCTGTCTCTCTCTCACTCTAACTCTTTCCTTTCTCTTGCTCTGGTTTTGTTTTCTTTTTTGGGTGCTAGTTTTTTTTGTAGTCACTTGGCCTGGCCAGTTGCGTCTGACGACGCGCTGTCTGAAGTCCTTTTTCTGATTGTGCTGACAGTTTTTTGTAGCATACTTTTTTGGGTTTTGTCGCTGCGCTTTATTAATGAACATGCCGCGCAGCTTGTCAACAACGTGTCGTGGCAATTCGAGTCGAGTATAGAATGAATGGGAAATAGAGCGGATGAAGAAGTCGCCTTACTTCTCTCTTACACACACACACACACACACACACACACGCACAATGTATAAATATTATGTAAACACGCAAACAATGAAGTGATTTGTTGCTACTTAAATTTAGCCCCCGAGAGTGTGTGTCAAGCAAGAACAACAACAAGATTTCTGTGTGTGTTCTGTGTGTGTGTGTGTGTGTGTGTGTGCAGGGGAAGGGGATGGAGGCTAAAGGGAGGAGCAGAAGCTGCATGGAGGTGGTTAGGGGCTGAAGCTGTTGTTGCGTTTACTTGGATGCCTTCGCTTCGCTTAGCTGATGCTGCAACTTGAAGAAATCTTTCCTTTCATATTTTTTTTTTTGGTCTACTTTTCTGCCGTCTTCCTCGCACCTAGATAAAAAAAAAAAAAACTGGAATTAGTTGGTAAAGAAAAGCAGAAGGAAAAAAGGAAAAAAATAAAATTGAAAGGAAATATGTAGCTGGCGTCGGCTGTCGAGCGCAGTCGCTGTAAAAGTAGCAAACAGCGCCCAAGGCGTACCCAATGTAGAGGGTGAGGTCGGGGGACGGGGGACGGTGGACGGATGGGGTTGTATCAGCCTGTTTCTAGCTTGTTTACCAACACTTAAACCAGCCCAAGAGCGTGTGGGGCCAGCTTGGCAAACTGCCCGACTCACTGACTGCCTGGCGGGTGCGATAAGCAGGCAGCCACAGGAGCTGAGAAAGGAGAAAGAGAGAGAGACAGAGAGAGCGAGAGATAAAAGACGAGCTCGAGCTCGAAAGACCCCATAGAAGATGCTTGGCTAGAGAAATTGATGCCTCCGTGCTTGTACCTGTAGCTACCTACAGCTTCTGCTATGCCACTGTTGCCACAGAGAGTGGGAGCAATTCTTGCTGCTCCCCTCTCTCTCCCTCTCTCTCTCTCTCTCTCTCTCTCTGACGTGCCTTATTGCTACATACGACTCAGATACATATACATACATACTGGTAGCTTGTCCTGCAGAGATAAATACTTGTTTAAATCAGCCTTGCTGTATAGAAATTAATATTTATTTTTATAAGACTCTTAACTTATACTAGACCTACGCAAGTACCTATATACGCATTTCCATTAGTTTCCCAAGAGTGAAAAGTATTGGTGGAAACCTGAAATTAAATCAGAAAATTAAATTTAATTAATGATATGTTTTACTTTAAATATTGAATAAGTACTTGTTTAAAATCTGCTTCGATGTATACAAATTAATATTTACTTTTATAAGACTCTTAACTTATACTTTATATAGGCAATTAACTATTCCCAAGTTTTCTCTTAAATTAATTCTGAAAACTATCTTATTTAACAGTTTACTTATACCTATAGTTGCAAATAATAATGTTTTTTTTTTTCAAAACTATAAATTTTGAAATAAATATCCACTTGCGAAAACATGGAATAATTAAAACCAAGGGTGTTCACGTTTGTGAATTGTTCACATTTTGGAACAGTGAAATTTAGGGAAAATATTGCTATGATTTTTATCATTTGACACTGTCGGCTGGTTTTGAAATCAAAACAAATTAAAAGGAACAAACAAATGGTGAGATATTTTTATGAATTGTTGAAATTTAGGAATGTACTTTAGAGGTTTCTGACATTTTTCACCCTTTAAGGTGGTTATTGTAAAAAAAAAATGAGTTCACTTCAAACGATGTTCACAACATGGAGTGTTCGCGGTTTCGCAAAAGAACTGTTAATTCATTTTATAGGTTTTTTTTTTGGAGATATTTGCAAACACTTTTCCAAGGTGCACGTATTTATTATTGACTTGCGCTTAAATTTTTCCAAGGACTGTTTACCGTTTTTCCAATTTAATATTCTATCTTTCTTCTATCTTTAAATGCGCCTTTGCTGCACTTAATTCACTTTAATTTCCTCGGTCCAGATACCTTAAGCGCACTTGTACCACTCAATTGCCTCTGCAACCGCCTCCAGTCTCCTAGCCTCCTAGATTCGCCTCCTCTTTTAGTCCGTATACTGTTCGCCGGCTTCGTCAGGCACACTTTGTTGTAATGCAATTTCAACAAATTAAAAAGTAGTGCGTGGTAATTTTGCTGTCGCCAGGTGGCATGTGGCAGATGCGAGGTGTCAGCTCTGTGTGGGTGAGCGATAGATGCTAGTCGAATGACTTACAGACAGACAGGGACACATTTACCAGCTGCTAAAGGAAATAAAGGCATTGCCAATTTAGCCATAATTAAATGTATAAGAACATATACATACATATGTGTATGTATATCTCTTAGTCCTTAAACATAATATAAGATAATGATGTCAACTAATCGCTCAATTTAGCTGCAATTTAATTGAAATATTTCAAAACACTCACAGTCACAAACTGCCCCGAACAAATTGTTTTCTGCCTCTGGTCTCAGCCATTCAATTACGCCCACAACTCGGTCTCGGTCTCGGACTCGTCCTCGAACTCGGACTTCTCAGCTGGCCACTTGAGCCTGTTCTTAGCCAGAATCGTGCGTAATTGGTGTCCATTGTTGTTGTTGCTTTCGTTCAAACATAATCCTTCAATGCGATTACAATTCTGGCTCATTGTTAATTCATTTTCAATTATAATTGAATTTTAAAAGCAAATCTCAGGCAATCCAACGGCAAGGGCATTAAAGCTTCTCTTTAATGGTTTGCAATCTCTTTAACGTATTTTGATAAGGGGTAAAGGTATTTGTTTTCAAGTTATTTTTGAAGTTTTTGCTGACTGCAATTTAATTGTGTGAATGTGTGTGTTGTTGACCAGAGTTGAGTTTAGTTACATTCCCATTCAGTTGATAGTCCCGTGTGCATCCCTTTAGGCAAGTGTGCGCGATAATTGTGCATTGATTATCATCGTTGTGCACAATGCACAATTGCGCATAATCGCTCTCAAAAGTCCAGTCACTCGAATACTCAGTCATCCAGTCAATCAACAAGTCAATCATTTAGTAAAACAATTGAAGCGTATTCAAAATTGATATTCAGCTATAATGTATGAAGGCTTTTAATTGTAAGTGCATATCACATAATCGAATTGCTAACCAAATACATATGTTTTGATTAAAGAAAACTTAATATTAATTTGTAAAGTTTTTCCCAATAAAATGCTTATTTACTTTAGTTTGTTAGGTGAGCTTTAATAAATCAATTTTGGACAGACGTCATTTTTAGACCCCGTACTTAAAAAAGTATTTTGTTTTAACTTTGTTTTTGTCACATAGTATTGCAATTGTATTTGGAGAAAACTTGAAGAAAAATTCAAACTCATCCATCTAGGTCTATGTCTGTGTGTATAAAGGTTTGTGTATGTATGTGTTGGCTTCCGTTTCCGCCCACGTCTCTATCTCTCTTTTTCCTACACTCTGACTCTCTAATGCAGGAATGTTAAGTGCAATAATGAAATCAAACACGAGATATATTTAACTAATTAAACCATCAAACGAAATAAAAATAAACAAGAATTTTGAATGAAATTAAAGAAAAACACAACGCAATCAAAACGAAACGAAACAAATCGAGACGAACCGAAACGCAACGCAACGAAACGAATTTCAATTAGAGATGCAAGTGATGAGATAAATAGAGTATACAAAAAACCCACCACACGAGAAGGAGACGAGGTGAAACCAGGTGTAACCACAAAATGATTGCCACGCTGTTCATAATCTTTGCATTTATACGCGCCTTTCCCTGGAGTCGTCGTCGTGCCTATGGCGCCGCTCCAGGACGTCCACCCCTGGCGCTGACCCTGATGCCCGCCACAGGAGCAGCGGGAGTCGATGATGAGGAGCAACAACTACAATTACACCAGCACAACAACAATGGACCACGACAATCGATAACAACAATAATGGGCAATGGCCATGGACATGCCGAGTCATTGCCACGTGCGCGTCGCAAATCATCCAAATTCCATGAGGTGACATTCAGTGGAAGCGTTGGAGGCGGCGAAAGCGATGGCGATGGCGAGGGCGAGGGCCAGAGAGATGCCGAGGGGTGCAGAGTCGTAGTTGTGGCTGCCACAACACAACAGCCGAGGCATTCGCTGAGTGCGACGAGCACCACCAGCAACTCGGGATCAATGATATCGGCGCCATATCGCGCGCTGGGCAGCAACAGCAATAGCAGTCGATCCCGAGGATCCCGTGACTTCAATGTCAATAATGAGTATTATCAACTGCAGGCATCCACGTCATCGAATGGCGGACGTGGCACGTTGACGCAGCGCAGCGACACAATGGCCACCGAGGCCGAGGAGTTTGAGGATGAGGAGCGTCCGCCCTTGGATGATGATGAGGACGAGAGCTACGATCGTGAGACGGAGGAGTTCTATAGCAATATTCAAGATGCCACCAACACATCGAGCAGTCACAGTCGCAGCAAACGCTCCTCGCTCTTCTCCCGCTCGGACAGCTCGGCGACAACGACATCGTCGAGTGGCGGCGGCGGCGGCGGCGGCGGCACCTTCACCGGTGGCAAGCGAAGATCTGCCGCCTCCATAATGTCCTCATCCCTCTGCTCCGACGTGATGATCGGCAGCTCGGCAGATCGTCGCAATTCGACGGCAACTGAGTACAGTGTTCGATCCGTGGCGGGCTCGGTGCCGCCAAATAGCCAGCGAAGATCCAGTGGCCGTATCCGACGTTATATCTCTCGGATGACCATCGCGGGAGCTAGACGTCGCACCACGGGAAGGTAATCCTAATACATATCACGGATCGCAATTAAGAGTTATGAGTCGGACAAAAAAATCAAAATAAAAAAATGACAGGAACATTAACAAAATTCCACATACGTAGTTTTTGGGAGGACTATCCAGGAACAGGATACATTTTTATTTCGAATTTTCATCTTCTGAATTATTTTTAACTTTTTTTTTTAATTTTTAAAATTAAAAGTTTTATTTTGAATTTTTATCTAATATTTAAACCATAACGATTCATCAAATACAATGTAATTTTTAGTTGTAATTTATCTAAAAACATTTAAAAAACTTGGTTTTTAAAAAATAGAGTTATTGAAAAAAAAAAAATTTTAAATAAAACTGACTTTTCATATATTATTTTAAAAATTAAGAAAAAAAGTTACTCTGTCTTATTTCATCATTTTTTTTTTTTTCAAAAAATTACAATGTAATCTAATCTATAATCCATTTATAATCAACGTTCCGTAACAATTCTAACTATCTATCTATCTTACAACCTTTATCTTTTATTCTATGTCATGTTGTTTTGTCTTCGTTCTAAAATGATTAAGAGGTACTTTAGCTTTTTTCTCCTAACGAAATGTTTAAATTTTATTGACAATTTGTATAAATATCAGAAGTTTCAGCTCTGGGTGTCCCCACTTTTCTAATGTCTTTTAAAAAACTTAACAGTACCTATTTCATCTTTTTCCTAACCTTTCAAATATTGACTGTATCTCTTCCCTCCTTAAATATTGCCAATCGCGAACAGAAAATTTAATACTCTTGGCGTTTTCAACATTGAAAGTGAAGTTGATTATTTATTGAGGTGTACTACAATAAAACTACGAGTTTTGTTTAATACTTGAAGTTGTTTTGCGACGTTCAAGAACCGTTCTCCTGCTGCCACTGCTCGTGCTTGGCCAGCAACTTCATGCCCAGTGGACGGATTTGTTTGAAGGCCTTCTCCAAGTTGGCCTCCTGTACGGCCTGGGATTCCTTTGGTTCACCGCGGCCACCGCGTGTGGCACAACGCATGCGTTGCATGCTGATCTCCTTGCAGGCGAGTCTAATTTCGTCTCCCGTGAAATGCTCGGAGATCGTCACCAGCTGCTCGAGCAGTCGAGGCGTTAGGGTGACCGAAGTGCCAAGCAGCCGATTGATGAGACTTGAACGCTCCGCTGAACTGGGCAGCTGGACGAGCAGCTTCTTCTCGAAGCGTCGCAAAAAGGCCTCATCAATGTTCCAGGGCAAATTGGTGCTGGCAAGAACAAAGACACCGCTTAATGTATGCTCCATGCCATCGAGTAGCTGAAGCAATTCGTTCTTGAAGCGCTTGGAGGACTCATGATCCGTTGAGCGATCCCGCTTCGAGGTCAGACTCTCGATCTCGTCGAAGAATATGACGGAGGGAGCACGGCGTGCTGCCATATGGAAAAGCACACGAAGTATTTTTTCCGATTCGCCACGCCACTTGGATACCATAATGCTGGCCGTAATGTTGAAGAAGGTCACCTTATTCCGGGTCTCGGCGTATAGAGCCTTGGCCAAAAAGGTCTTGCCACTGCCGGGTGGTCCGTGCAACAGCAGAGAGCGCCACGGCTTGAGGCCATGGGCAAAGAGTTGCGGATACTCGATGGGCGTGAGCACCGCCTCCTTGACCAGTTCAATGGCACGCTGATTGCCACAGACATCCGTCCACCGCAGCTTGATGTCCTCGCTCAAAATGCTGGTCTTGACAAGCTCGGCAAGCGCTTGCCACTCCAGCGAGGCAAACAATGCATCATCTGGCGCATGGCCATGCTCAATGTCGGGCAGTACATTCAGACGGGAATCTGTTGACGACGACGACTCGGCTGTTTCCATTTTTTTAATGTGCAACAGCGGCGGCGGCGGCGGCTGACGTTGTTGCTGCGGGTCTGTGGCAAGACTGGCAGCTGCAGCGGCTGTGGCAGCTCCAACACCCGCATGCCAACAGGCGACAGCATCACCAGGACGCTGTTGAGGTTGCAATTGCGATTGCAACTGCGATTGTGAGCTTGCCTCCTGTCCTCCTCCTCCTCCAACTCCTCCTCCTGTTGAGCTCTTGACACTTTTTGTTGAGGAATTAAGCTCCAGCTTAACTTTGGGACCGGCCTTTTTGAGTATACGCGGATATTTGCCAAACTTGAGATTGAAGAAGCTCGCATAGTCCAGGTAAATGGCGTCCAGGTCGACATTGTCGCACAGCTCAAACTCCTCGGACAGACGACCCTCGCCCTTCAAGGCCTCCGCGGCACTGTAATAGCCATTCTCGAGTAGATAGCGATGCATCAGATACAGGAGATTGCGACGTCTTGTGGTAAAGTTGCGCACATCCTCGCACAGAATCGTTGAGGCAGCTGTGGCTGAAACGCCGTATTTGGTTTGTGGCTTCATCACGGCACAACGATCTCAGTGTACTGTATTTATTGTGTGTAGTGAGAGCAAATGAGAGAAACGAGAATACAACTATCTATATCAATATCGATATCTATATCTAGATATAGTTATTGCTGCTGTGCAAACTTCAACAATCTTATCGAAATTGAAGTCGAAGTCGAAGTCAAGCAACATTGACAACATTCACATTGTTTGTCTGCTTCAAACAGAGTTGCCATAACAAAGCCAATTGGACTTTTGTCAGGTTGTACGTGGCTGTGGCAACTCGAGCATTTGTTGCAACAATGTCGCTACGCAACGTTGCAGCAACTGTTGCCATTAGTTTCATGCCATGCATCGAGCTGACGCAAACAGTCAACAACACTTGCCCAGAGGCAACCGCAAATATGCAGCCCCAAAAAGTCTATAAAATTTGATGAGCGAGACAAAGAGAGGTGAGAGAGACAGAGTCCATGAATCTATCTGATTAGAAGGTAATGTTTAGTTTGCTGTTTATTGTTTGTGGTGCAGCTTACGTGATTCGTGCGTCAATCGTGTGAACTAATTAAAAATGTGACGAACGTTAATGCAATATGATTGGGTATCACAATATGCAGATACTCTATCTTTATCTCCATGTCTCTCTCCAAAATGCAACTGGTGTTCCTTCTTCCTTTTAATCGTTTAAACTTTAAACTTTGCACATCACACTTTATTTATCTCTAATTTGACAGTTTGGGCTGTTTAGGTTGCCAGACTGTATTGCCTCAAACAGTATTGCCAGTCGAATCTTATCTAATGGCTTATTAAGTGCTTTTAATGCAGATGGAGAAGGTTTCCGTGAACAAATTCTTGGGAATAAAGGCTTCACCAGAAACAATAAATAAGCCTTTTCTATGCAGTTTGATAATCCTTTCCAATTAACAATAATTATAAGGAAACTTGAAAAACACGTTGGAATTTTGAGTTTATGCTAGTTTCATCTAGTTATCTGCAAAATTATTAGTAATACTTAATGCCGTTTTTTCAATGTACATATAAAGTTTATTTAACATATAGTAACAAATTTGACATTATTTTCTATACATTCTAAGTCGAATTTTCTTTTCAATAGTTATCAAATACATTATTTGGACTTTGACAAAACGGGTCTTAATTATTTTATTATCATCTAATGCTTAGATATAAGTTGTTATCAGAAGGAAAACAAAAGCATGAGAATGAGCTATTTAGTCCTTGGTCTAAGTAAGAAGAGACATGTTTTTAAATCGAATATTTCGATTCGACAATTTGTTTGACGATTGTTAAAGTGAATTTATTTTTTATTTAAAAATGTTTCACTCGTAACTATTGTATTTATATTTTTTTTCATTTAACATTAAAGCAAATGCATTTTAATCAGGATTGTCAGCTCCATTAATTACCACAATTTCACAATCGAATTGCTTAAGTAGGAAGCTCACTGAAAAAAGCTTGCCACACTTAAAAATGTGTGGCAATTCTTTTGGGGCATGCAATGTACAATACGCGCAGCGTTGCAGCGCATTTGCTCGTTTTATCATCATCGGCTGAATTGAGTTTGTTTCTTTTATTGCGTTGGTTTTTCTTCTTTTTTCTTTTCATCAATGTGCGTCGTCCGATGTCGTCCGTTGTCGTTGTAGTTGTCGTTGTCGATGTGTGCCAAGAGGTTGCATGCTCAATTTGTTGGTTGCCGCCAGGCGACAGCTGCTGCGACGGTTAATCAAATGCGCGACGCAATGAAATGAAAATCAACGGGTCTTGATGGTTAGCTGCTTTTTATACCACACCTCATTCTCCTCTGACATCGTCTTGCCGCTTTACCTGCGTTCAGTTTCTGCTTTCCGCACTGCCAAATTATGCAACACGCAGATGCAGATGCAGATATTGTGTTGATGTTGATGGAGGCTGTTGGCCCCGCGTCCCCAATGCCCAGTGCATATTTTTGCCTTTAAAAAACATCAGCATCCAAGGTAGCTTCAAGGCGGTAGCAAAATGTCCGTCAAAGGGGGATAGGGGATCGGGGCGATTGTTGTGGCATGACTGATGCTGATGTTGATGCTTCAGCCTGTTCTCATTTCATATCGGACGCTGCTCGCTCGCACTTTTAATCTGGTTTTCACACAGCAATGGCAATGGCAAATTTCAACGCCACCTCCATGTATCCGTCTCTTTCTCCCTTTATCCTTCTCTCTCTCTCTCTCTCTCCCTCTGTCTGTCTCTCTCGTTCTGTATGTGTTGTGGGTAGTCAGTCTCAGGCTTTTGTTAATGGCCTTGTGACAGTTTTTGCTGTTGTTGCTTTTGCTTTTCTTTTTTTTTTCTGCTACTTGTTTGTTTATCTTGCCTCAAAAGCATCTCCCACACTCATCATAATTTTCATCAAAATTAGCGTTGCCATCATCATCATTATGACTATCATCATCATCACCATCATTCGCGAGTGTACTGCATGTGTCGTTCGAATTGGTTTTGGGTTCATATTCAGTTTTAGTTTCAGTTTCTGTTTCAAGTCCACATTCAGATTTACATTCGCATTCGCATTTTCTCTTGGGAATCCTGTGGCCAAGGACACCTCCGTACATATACTCACTCACACACACACACACACACACACATTGCTGCGCTTCTCTGAATCGTGTAAGTAAATTCATTGGTATTTGCATTTGCTGAATGAATGACTTAAGATTTCTGCAAGCATTTACCTAAACGAATCTTCTCCTAAAATTTACTTTCATTTAACAATACAAATTTGTAAACTAATCGAAAATTCATTTTCACGCCTCAATGAGTATATTCATAAAAAACATTACTTAATAGAGACATAAGTGGAAGAGGAAAAAAGTACAACCATTGCCACTCGTCGAACAAGACGACTACAATTTTTAACATTCTTTAAGTTACTCACATATAGAGTTAATTATATTGACAATACATAATTCCTTCAGATAATTCTTTAAGCAGAATAAGATCAATCGAAAAGACGGCAACACTGTAAATCTTCTGAGTATATTTAAGGCAACTCTTTGCTGAGAAATAATTGAGTTTAAAACCGAATTGACGAATTCTTATTCTTCTTGGCTACATCGATTTTTTTTTGTATAGATATTTGAGAATATCGTCCTAAAAGGGTTTTTTGAAATATCCAAATACTTTAGGAGATATGGCGTTTTTTGTGAAGCAATTTTAATTTAATTCACGGGAAGTCAAAACTTTAACCGCGTTTATCTCGAAACCACGGGTCTGATTGCGCCCGTAGTTCTGAACCGATTTTGATGAAACCAAAAGCACTGGACGCAGAATTGTCACCATTATGGCCCCTACCTCAATCATAATTTTAAAAAAAATTGTTACTCATTTTTACCTTATACTGCAAAAAAAAATGACCAATATGTAAATCGCAAAATTATGATTGAGGTAAGGGTCCAAATTACAGCTGTACTGAATCTAACGCCTTTAAATTTTTCCGTTTTAAGTGATCCGTGCGCAAACATCATACCTTTTTTTTCGACGTCCAACTTTGAAGGCCGACAACTTTCTGAATAGTGCAAAGGAAAACAAAATTTGTTTATTTAATTCAATATGTTCTTAATACAATTAAAAAAACACAAAATTAAAATAACAAAATACGATTTTTTTTAAAAAAGGTCCAAAGACAGCCTAACCAGCAATACCCCTTAATTTATTGAAAAAGAAACCTTTTCTTGCCACTTTTTAAAATACTCTTATTATGCTTAAAGTTTGCATACAATTCATTAAATGCAGTTTAACTGCCACAGTTAAAGACTATATTTCACAGAATAAATTCTGTATTCAGCTTTCATTTATTTTCACACTAACTGAAAGCTTTTCGCACTTACGATTTTAAAAATTAACTTAGATAGAGTGAGGTGTGGCTTGATGATCATAAAACTTATTTTTGAATCATTAAAGACTGCTGTATTTGTATTCAGAACCAACATTAAAATGATGACTAGAATCAAGTTTAAATTGTACTTAAATCAAGTGATCTTTAGAGTAATTTTAAGTTTGAAAATAATATAATAAATAATATACATACATGAAATATCTTACTTAAAATAAGATTGAACTGCTTAACTTTAGCAAATTCAATTTTAGTAAGAAATCAAGTTGGAAATGTGTCGTTTTAAGTATGAAATACTTCAATTTTTCTTTCTGTGTAAGTTTCATTTAACAATGATTACAATGCGCGGAAGGAGTGGTGCAGGTGGTGCGAGGTGAATTTGGTGGCTCAACTGCTTATGAATGTTGAGCGTTGCATAGTTGCAGGCGTTGCCAAATCAGTTGCCAAGTTGCCACTCAATGGTACAGAGGAGCGTCAGAGGAGACGCTTAATGCCAAAATCTAAACAGAGATAGAGAGGGAAATAGGGCGAGATAGAGGAAGATAAAGAGATTGGCATTGTTGTGTTGTGTTGTGTTGTGTTGTGTTGTGTTGTGTGGCAGGCAGGAAATGTGCCCCACGGCAGTCGCTTCTCATGCGCCTAATTATATGTGCAAATAAATGAACGACCCGAGCTGATTGTGATGAGTGTGATTGTGAGTGTGTGTGTGAGTATTGTGATTATTGTGTGTGTGTGTGTGTGGCATAGATTCAACTAATGTCGGTGGCAAATCTGTGCAAGAGGAGAGTACAAGTGCAGACGAAAGGCGCTAAGCCCCAAACGCCCAACTTAATTAGTTTGTTAAGAAGTAGGAAGTAGCTGGATCAGAAATGATTGTATAAATGAACGAATGACGACAGCATGAATGAAGTGAATACTCGTAGTGAGTGTGTTTGCTCGACTGCCTGGCAGACTAACGAATGTACATATATATGTACATATGTCGACTTTGATGTCGCATGTCTGCTCAAGTGGCATTAATCGGGTTGAGTTGCAGCACGCACATTAAATGCAACAACAATTGCACTTGCAACATTTTGTGGCAAGTGTGAACGTAATGTACTCGCTGCCGTATAATGCCATCCAACAAAAATAAAAAGTGTAATCGAAACCGAAACAGAAACAGAAACTGAAAAGTCTGAAAACTGAATAAGGAAAATTGTAGCTCCCACTCTATCATATTTTCTGACTGCCTCATAACTTTGAAAAGTGCCACAAAGTATGCCATGGCAAATGGCGACATTGTTGCGCACAACAACAACAATTGGATGAGAAACAACAACAAGAACAACTAGAGAGGAAGCGGCAAGAAATAACAAGGCAGCGTCAACTTTGTGCCAAGTTTACTTAATGACCCCGATATAAATTTTACTTAAAACATCATTTTTCTTTACGACTTTCGCTGCCAAAAGCGTGGCCTTCAAGTCAGTGGTGCTGCCGGTATTGTTGGTGTTGGTGTTGGTGGTGTTGTTGGTGGGGCAGTGCCAACAGGAGCTGTGTACAACAAACAAGGAATGCCAGCAGCGGGGCAGGACGAGGTCACCAGTCGAGGACACAGCAGCGTCACAGGTTCAAACTAAGCAAAAAAAAAAAGGAATAAATGCTTATCTTCGGCACGCTAAAGATTTCATACCCTTTATTCAATTGTTCGTATGGTATCTAAATGATAAAGCAGGGACTGCAAATAATGATTATTTGTTTTTTTTTTTAATTAAAAAAATAATTAACTTATAATAACTTAGATACAGCTAGAAATATACCAATATTCATCTTTATGGCTCATTTATGCATTTTCACCATTATTGAACAGTTTTCAAGGTTTTTAGATTTGCTCCCAATTATCATTATTTATTGATAAAAAAAAATAAAAATCTTAAAGAATAATCATTCAGGTGTGCTACAGAAATCTCTTCCACTTGAATTTGACATAAATATGTATGAAATTAATGTCAAATTCAAGCGAAAACGATTTCTGTGGCACCGCTGATTATTTAATTGGTTTTATTTCGGCAATAAATAAAAAATCACCTTACACCTTAAATCGGAGAATATGCCATATAAAGGTTTAATATATGTAGCTTTAAAACTGAAAGAATAGCTTGGATAAAAAACCAAAAGATAATCGCACAGACAAAATTATCTATATCAACTTACATATGGGAGCTTTTATATTTCTTGACAAATAAACAATACCCTCGGCAAGGGTATAAAACGAAGGACGTTGTTGCAAAAGAAACTGCCACCACCATCGTTTTCAACACCACAAAGAAAAGTGTCGAGCAACTTGCTGGACGGCGGCATCTGCTTTTGGTTATGAAAGTATTTTCTTTAATTATGACAACGCGTTTAGATTGATGCCTGTCACTCTCTCTCTCTCTTTCTCTTTCTCTGTCTCTGTATCCGTCTGTTGTTGGTCGTCCTTTTGTTGTTGTCAACTGAGTTGTGCAGCTGTTGCCAAGAGGACAAACGGACAGCGCACATTGTAAAACAACTGCCAACTGCATTTCAAAAGCTGAAAACTCAATCAAACTTTTAAGCCTGAAATTTTATGAAAAGCTGGCGCCATCTATGGCTGCTGTAAACTTTGCTTATAAATTAAACTATATATTTTGTTGGCTTTTTGTTTGTTAAGTCAATTAATTGCACTTTTAATTTATAAAGAATTAAATGAATTTTGCCTTCTAAATAGCAATAAAGCAAGAAAATAAAGAAAGTCTAAATAATTCATTTAACAATATATTTTGGCACTTAAGAAAATCGAAACGTTTGAACGTTTTCAAATACATTTTTTAAGAATAGTTAATAGGTCCCGCTTAGCTGACAGAGAGCTCCATCCGCAGACAGCAAAGCAAGCTTAACAAGTTGATCCTTGGAACCACTGCAACGTGATCAGTGGCTGAACTTTGCCGCGACTTTACTGCGTGCCCCAAAACGGGGAATTGTGTGAAATGCTTCTCCTCTGAAGTGGAGTCAACTTTCAGCAAGTTCTCAGTAAACTTGGCTACATTCGCCTCGTGGTTGCTTGTTGTGGGTATGGATTGAAGCATGAGGAAATGAGGGAACTGCTTTTCCCTGCTAACAGAGTTGGTGAAAACTTTTCATAAACGCCGCGCTGCCGTTGTCGACGTAGACTTTGACGTTGGCGTCGCTGCCGCTGTCGCAGACAACGGCAAGGCGAACGATAGGCGAAAATGTCGAACGAATTGAAAAACTTTAAAAGCGACTTGTTAGGCGCACTTCCGTTTCCTGTAGGTCGCTGTTGATATCTTCCCCCCCATCTATGCTTATTCCCATTTCTAGCAACCTTCCCTTGTTCGCGGCAAACCCCAAGCCATCTTGTACATATGTACATATGTACATCTTCTCTTCTCTTCCCCTTCCCTCCCCTCCCATCCGTTTTTGGCACTGAAAAGTTTCCTTGGCGTGTGCTGGGTGTCTGTCAAATCAACTTGGCCGTCAGCCATTTATAAAACAGCTCAAGAGTTTGGCCTACATGCGTTTTTCCAACTCGCGTCGACTTTTAATTATTTAACCCCACAAACAAACTAGCTATATAATCAACTAATTACTATATCTTCTAACTTTTCTTCTTCTTTTTCTTCAAATTCCCATTTACAGTTTCGATGTAGAAAATGGCCAGGGCGCCCGATCACCGCTTGAAGGCGGTTCACCCAGCGCTGGTTTGGTTCTACAGAATTTACCGCAACGTCGCGAATCCTTTCTATATCGCTCCGATTCGGACTTTGAGATGTCACCAAAGTCAATGTCCAGAAACTCAAGCATCGCTAGCGAAAGGTAAATGCTCAACTCCATTTTTATAGATATATTGTAGTACTTGTACAATGTACATACATAATTATTGGTTTGGTTCCTATTATACTCATTTCTCGATTTTTCTTACTTTCGATTTACCTGTATGTCCAACTCAAATTATTTTTTTTTCAATTGCATTTATTAATTATAATTTTCATTCGTCTATATATCATGCACAAAGTTATATCATATCGACACATATGAACACATACATTAAGACTCCTTAACATATGAGAAACTACTTAACATTGAGAACTTGATAGACTCAATAAACTCTTTAGCTTATAACAACAACTGCTCGTGCACTTTGGGTTAATATTTAAATAACTTAACTTAACTTAATATTTAAAAAACTGTCAATAATACATGTTTTGTTTATTCATGATGTCAGCTTAGTTTGTAGGTGTTTTATGAAGTACTGCCAATTTTTAGAGTAGCATTACTTTTTTACCTCTTACTTTAACTTGATATTACCGCTCCAAGTATACCAGCCCCTTTATCTTCCGCTAGAAGTCGCAGCTCATTTGTTTTTCCCAATGATTGATTGATTGTCCAAATAAATTGTAAAGGACCAAATCATTTGTTTTTTAAGTTATTTAATTTTTAACGACATTAATGATAGCGCACCTTGTACACGAAAAAAAAAATCGATGATATCAGGATTAAAATTATAAGATGCGGTGTCAGAAGTTTCGTACTCCCGGATTTTCTTTAACCAAGTACACAAGAATTTCTTCAGTAAAATAAAATGCTTTTTTCAATATTTAACTTCATAAGAATAATATCCTGAATACAATTTCCGTGTATTGCTAACGCAACTTTAATTTCCACAACTTTTAGATATAATTTACACTTATTAAGCAACCTAATTTAAATTTTAAAAATTTTCGGTTAACGTACGCAACGGCACATTTTTCGTATATTGGATGAGTGAAGAATGTGATGCCAGTGATAAGATCTGAGACAATTTGAATAGTATTTGTACAACATTAACTATTAATAATGCTATTACTGATAGTACTAATTAGGAAACAACTACCACAACACAACAACTCGTGTTTCAAGAATTTCTGCTACTAATTGCACTGCAGCTTCTATTACCTTCCCTCATAACAACTCCAAATCAAAATCTGTTCTAATTTAAAAACTCCCACTTTTACTTTAAATTATAAAGCTTCTGCCTTGCTTTAAATTGCTCTACAGCTCTTTCAGCTTCTGCAGTTTCTATTTGTATTCCTTCTTGGATTCTTCGAATTGTTGTTATTTTCTCAGCCACAACTCCAGCTAGGTTTTAAAATAGTTTTTTTTTACCATTTATACAGCTTTTGCTTTACTTTCTCAACTCTTTTTGAATGTATTCAGTTGAGACTTGTTATCTCTCTGCTGTGACTACCTTTTCAACATGAGCTTTTACAAATATCTCACATGATAAGAACATAGCTTCTGTTCGGGGCGCACTTGAAAAACAATTTCTTTGGTCAACTAACATAAATTTTGTTATTGCTTTTAGGAGCATTTCAACAGCAAGCATTGAACTGAGGGATATTTCGTAGTAATTTGCTGCATCTGTTGCTATTGTGTGCTTGTTTCTCGAACAAATGGAAATACCACACCTTACCTTTGTCTATGTGAATGTGTGTGTGTGTGTGTGTGTGTGTGGCATCATTTGTGGTATTTCAAGGCACTTTCCACACACATTTCAATGGCATTGCAGTTACGCCTTTCGGAGCTAGAGCTCTTGGAAACATCATCATTTGTTGATGCTGATGCCCCAAAAAGACCGCCCAGTTGATGGTATTCGCACAATTCATAGCAAGCATTTGCCACATTTAGCTCACCCCCCTCCCATGCCGTCCTCCCACCACTTTGGCATAAATTCCTGGAGTTCCAGTGATGTCCAGTGCCCAGTCCGGAGTCTGGTGTGGTCTGTTGTCAGCTTCCATGTTCTTTGGCCTGCCAGGACTTTCTGGTCATTGTTATGACAACGAATGACGGCTGCCGAAAGAGAGGGGAGAGGCAACATTGTGGTAACTTTTCGGAAATATGCAAAGCTAGGAATAAGCATTTCGTCTTTCAGTGCTGCTACGTTATTCCGACTTCAATTAGTTAATCTGTCTCCCTATCATTCTGTCTCTCTCTCTCTCTCTCCCTTACTTACTGACCACAACGGAATAAAGCAAATTCCACATGCATAACCAAGAATAACAAGAAACGGGGTAACACAGAATGCGACACCAGCAAAAAGAACAAACATTATGCAACTGGAAACCGGAAATGATTTTCGGTCCGCCATGTTGTTTGCAATATGCGCGACGCCATTTCGCTGTTTTTCAGACAAATCATAATGCATAAATATAACAATAACTAATTACTCAACAACAACAGCAGAAATTACAGACCACTGCAACTGCAACAATAAAAAAAATATACATATGTATACTATACATGAAAGTGAAAATATATCAAAGCATCAGGTAGCAAATGTAGTCGAAAAATCTCGCACCATATGGAATTGGGCGGGCATTTGGTCACGCCCAGTGCAACCTTGGGCACAGAAGCATTTTACAGCTATTTTTACACGACTTTTGGCTCACGGCTCTCGTCACCCACCCCGTGTGACGTCCATCTCCCATCCGCAATCTATCCCCTCGCTCTCTGCTCACACATCGCCTCAAAGGCAGAAATACTAAAATATCGAGCAAATCGCAGATGAAAAATTTCAAAAATATTTGGACCGCAAAACACTTAAAAACCCCAAATAAAAACAACAATAACAACAGCCAATTACCCAAACATACTTATCTACATTCAACCGAAACCAAACAAGACAACACAAAAAAACCATTCCGAAAAAAGGAAAACAATTTACCGACATTTTTATACACTTGTAAAAGTGATCGACTTAATAATATAAAAGCACTTAAAGGAAATAGTACAATAGAATGTATAACATAGAAAAATAAACATAAAATTAATTTTCAGTTGGGAATATAAAAATATATTGCCAATGAAAATAATTTATCTGATAATTAACAGGTAACAGAGTATGAAAGGAATTTAATTCTTGATTTTCTATGATTTGATCCTGAAGTTGTCGAATAATTATTTTCTTATAATATAAATAAATCTATGTCAAAAGAATTCAAGCATTAACAAGTTCATTGGACGCTAACCTAAAAATGCATACCAAAGTTCTTTCTTATATTATAAATGATAAAGAATTACTCTATATTAACGAAATTTCAATTCAAGTTCACAGAGGAGGCTTTCGGTCATGTCAACAACCTACTCATCCTTAGCCTATTTATATAATGTGTGATAAATATTGCATAATATACTGTCCATCTAAAATGCGAATAAAAGCCAAAAATGTCTTTGTGTCACAAACTGTTGTCTAAAGTTAGATGAGCCCAAGTTTAGTGGCCCATGGCATTGGGAACTGAGAACTGAGGATTGAGGATTGAGAACTATGCATTTGGGTGCTATGTACGGGAACGACGAGAGTAGAACATAAAAACGATTTAATTATACATAGTTGAAATAAATATTTTTGGTATTTTTGGCATTTTTTGGCTCCCTTTTCGGCCATTTGGCAGCGACAGCAACGCAATTTGCATTCTTTCTTCCCTCTCACTCACGCTCTTTTTTTCTCTGATTGTCTCTGTCTGTCACTTGTTGTTGTTGTTTCAGGCCGACTTGACCAGGCAAAAAGTTTTGGGTCTGCTTTAAAGTTTGGCAGGCCTCTAGTTACGCCAAAAAACACACACCCGTCTCCTTATTTGTTCCTTTCTCCTTTCCGTCTCCGTCTTTGTCTCCGTCACCATCCATCAGTCTTTTATCTGTATTCCGTATTCCGGGTACATGGTCCGTTCTCTTTTCAGTGAACTGAACGCGCTCGACGTTTGCTTTCTATCAACTTGAACATTTTGTCGGGTAGACATATCGCAGGTTCCTCTAGTCAGCCACTCGGCCACTTTTAAACAATGTTGTTGATGAGCCTGTCAATTGTACACACACACACACACACACACACACTCACACACACTCGTACACATACCTGCAGTCAGTCACAGGTTTGGGTCAGAGTGGCTGTCATGACACCAACATCCAAGTTGAGTGAAAATTTCATAAAGATTTCAACACTAATAACAAATAATTAGCTGACTGACTACGGCTAGCAAATGTCAAGGCCAAAGAAAACACAACACAACACATCACAAAAGAGCAACAATAACTGCAACAACATTAATATGTGACGTCTATAAAACCGGCAAATAAATAAATAAATTTTAGACACAACACAATTCAATATTTATCATATGGCATTACTTTGTCAGTTCAAGATCGAACAACAGTTACGCAAAAATATTGTAGCTGAGACAGATATTTCAGTAGTGTGAGAAAGCTAGTATTTCGCAATAATTTCTAGAAAAATTTAATAAGATAGAGATATCTTAGAGGTATTCAAGAAACTATGATTAAATAATGGTGTTAACTAAGTAAAATTAGTTTGAAACTTGAAAAACTCATTGCATTGACTGTGTTGCGTCAAAGTAAAGTTCTTTACTGCTAACATCACAGTGAATAAAATAGTCATTATAATCTAAAATTAGTTTTCGTTTGATTTTTTGCTATGAATTCTTAAGCCGACAAAACTTTAAGAAAATCGAAATGACAGAAATATTTGTAAAAATAACTTTAGACCTGATGACGAACACGAAGATCTAGGGAATATCCATACTTTTAATGTATTCAAAGCAACGTCAGAATTACGAAAATATGAATAACTCAAAAGGTTTCTAGCCACTCTTACGACCTAAATATGGTAATTAACTTTGGTAAACTTATGAACTGTGGAAATCGGGTGTTGAAGTAACAATAGATTGAAAGAAAAAATTAGGGGACTCTAAACTAGTAACACATTTAAATAGTTAGAGCAGTTAAAAGAGCTGATTGAAGCCGATGACCATTACATGGATGGAACAATTGACAAGCATTATCTATTAGCTGTTGCCAAATTGCTGGACGGGTTTGGAAACCCAAGGGAAAAACAAAATAATAAAATAAAGCACTATACAAAATGTGAAAGCCGGTCAGGCGTTAATTGTGGCAGGTGTGTATGGCTTTCTAAATGTGAGTGTTGCAGGTGTCAGGTCAATTGCTGGACATGCGGCAAGCAGGACAACAACAAGAAAATCAGCAATTCACACACACACACACACTTAAAAGGATGCACGTATATGCAAATGCCATTGAAATTTATCCGGCATGTAAGTTGCCAGTTGTCGCTTGCTACTTGTAACTTGCATTGTCGTATCGGCATCAATTTTAAAGCTTAAGTACATAACTTGCAACAGGGCGTGGCCAAGTGGGCGGCAAACACACTGTGAGTGCCTGTGTGTGTGTGTGTGTGTATGTGTTTGTGTTTGTGTGTGCTTTTGGCATTTGCAAAAAAGTTTAAAATGCAACTCACAGACAATGACAGTCATGTGTGTGAGTGTTTGTTTAAATGTCAACACTTCAACTTCGACTTTTGTGCAACTGCTGTACATTGTTGTTGTATTTGTTGCTGTTGTTTTTTGTTGATGTTTGCTGCTGTTGTAGCTGTGACGTGCACAGCACAATGACGTCATAAAAGCACCCGGAGAAACGAGTCGCTTATCTATCAATTGCCCAAGGGTCATTGCCGTCGCGTCGCCTTGTCTACGTCAGCAGAGCCAACTTATCCAAGTGGTGACCTCCGCTAATCCTAAATCTGCATACTCACACACACACTCACACACTTACACACACACACACACACATTCTATCGCACGTGATGTCTCAATTAAGTTGGTCAGGTCCCATTTGTTTCGCTTATTCGTTTTCTTTGCATACCTTAGGGCGTCACGAACACACACAAACACACACACGCTAACAAATACATTGCATTTTAATGTTGATTTTTTATTGGCATTTTTCACCAGACTATAAAATAAGCGTCAATTGTTAATGCAAAAATGAATTAATAAATCAATAAATAAGACAAAAAATAAAACTAGTTCAGCTTACATTTTTTTTTGTGTTTTATTTGTTTATGTTTAAATACGTAATATACTATCTATATCAATATATAAATAGATTATTATTATTGTTGTTTGCTGCAACTCAATACTTGTGTTCTGTACTCGTTTTATCAACCTCTACTATCTACTTACTTAATTAACCTATTTCTTATAATCGTTATTCGTACTATTATCGTTGTTTATTATTGTAACCCTTTGCAGGTTTAAAGAACAGGATGCCTCTATGCTCATTGACAGATCGTACGTATGCCCAAGTTCTTTCTCTCTATCACTCTCTCTTTCTCTCTCTGTTTCTGTTTCACTCTGTCTCTCTCCCTCTTTTACACTTTCTCGCTGTTTCTCTCACTCTATTTCTACCGCTTGCTAATGTTACAACTGCCTTCTCTAAAGCTTGCTTTACTGCTAATCCACAATTGGTGTTTGTATTAAATTAGTTTTGTTTTTACATATATTTTATGCATGTTCTGTAAGTTGTCCACATATCCATTTAAATATACTTTGCAGTCGTCGCATTGGTTTAAATTTCAAATTTAATAAAAACTTGACGCTATTTTATCTACATACTCCTTTATTTAATATTTTCATCATTCACATTCTATTCGATTTTTTTTTGGACCTCTTTCATTTAATAAGTTAGTTTTATAATAGATTTAATTGGCGATGTATTGCAGCCTTGCACCGTCTACAGTATAAAATGTTTTTTAAGATCCGCTTTTATACAATGCATTTAAATTTTACCCGAAAGGCTATTTAAAAATAAATAGCTGTAAAACGATTTTCAAATCTCCGTTTATATATCTGTTTTATACTTTCTATTTCGTTTTTAAATTTGTTTTTTTTTTTTTTTTTTAATCTATAAAATTAAACGAAGTATGTCCAGTAACTAGAAACTAAAATCTATTATTTTATTATATTTCATCCACTTATTAAATTGTTTATTTCAATTAATTTCTCTAGTTCAAGCTAAATTTCACAACTAGTCATTGGGAAAGTTCTTTGGTTTATCTTTGAGTTTGCGACTAGACAAGTACTCAATTTGACATTCACATGAGTGGGCAAAATACGTGAGTCACGTCACGTTGTCTTTTATATTTGTTGCTTTGTGGTTTTTTGATTTTTTCAAGGAGGTGGGGTGAGAACTCACATGATATTCTGCGTGTCACTCAATTCACCGAATTTATCTCAAGTCATCATTGTCGTCGTTGCCGCAATTAATGGCTACAGAGCAGTGACAGCAGGGGTAAATGGGGGCAGTTGCATGAAGCCTGCCAAAGATGTGAAATCAACAGCATATAAACAATAACAACAAGAACAACAGAAAGTGCATTGGCAACGGTGTCAGCAGCGCAGCTAATTTAAATATGAATAACATTTCCTATTTCCTGTACCATCACAGCAGAAAAACAAAATGCTAAAAACCAAAAAACCGAAAATCGAAGGAAAATCAAAAAGAAAAACCCAACATGAAATTCAGTCAGTCGAAATGCTGCAACTCGGATAGGTTGTGGGTTGGGTTCGGTTTAGTTTGTTCTGTACAGACCGAAGCAAAGTCGTTGTCCACATTCAAGCACAAGCTTAAACTCAACCGCAATGTCTTCATCTTTGCCGCAGTCTCTTCCTTCTCTTCCTTATGCCCTGCTTATTTGACCATAGGTTGTCCCTTTTATGCACAGTTTTAGCCCAGATGCGTATACGTAACGTGGCGTTGAGCACACACATATTATTCATACGCAGCGTGACATCGAAAAGTCAAAACAAATGAAATACGTTCTTTTCGCGCATTAAATTTGCCGCCTCAATTGCTGTTGTCGTTGCCAAACGAACAAATTCCGCCCAGGCGCCAAATCCAAATGGATGTGTCTGTGTTTGTGGGATTTTTTAGTTGCCTCTTCTGCTTTTAATAAAAACGCAAATTTGACATGCTAGCAAAATACAAATCCAAACTGAAATCATCATCATTCATCGCCTTTCATATATGTGTGTCCTTTGTCTATGCGCGCAGTTTTTGGAAAGCTTTGAATAATATCGTACTTTTTTCAGTTTGCGCCCTTTACTTGTCCAATTCAATTTTTGTCCCACAGCTAAGAAATTTTGGTTTTAAAACGCGTTAAGAACCAATATACAAAAAATATTTAATGCGAATACTCTCCATATTTATAACCGTTCCTCTTGTATCAGTGTGAATGATACAAACTCAAGTTCTCTCCAAGTTTGAATATACATTTTCTCCTTAATCCATATTTTTTAACGTTATTCACATTCTTCTCATCATTGCATTCGAACACACACACACTCTTGTGACTTTATTCCTCAAGAGCAATTGACATTTTGAAATTCAACAGGAAGCAACATGATTTCTTTTTAGGGTAATCGACATTTATACCTATTTTGAATACATTTGCGAATGTTTATAAACAATTTCATCAGTCACTTGACTTGCGCCTCACACACTGACAACCACAAATTCATTCACTAGTTCATTCACTAGTACACTGACGCTGCCGTCAGTCACGAGATTTCTTTCAGTGCTGACCCGATGGTCAATCACGCGCCAACAGTTGCTTTAAATGTTTTCATACTCTCACAGAGGGTGTTCTAATAACTCAGTACACATAGTATACATATCGGAATTAACCGAATGGGCATTAGCTAGAATATATAGCTAATATTGAAATCATCGGTCGAGAATCAACCTTATGTATGAAAAACCTTTGTGTTTTTGTTAGATATGTCAACCATATCGCAGATTGTGTAATTGCTATTATCTTATACATCTTGATCAAATTTTGTAAAATATATAAAATAGCTCTCATGAGAACGATTATTCGAAAATTTACATTTAGCATGAAAACATTGTTGTTTTCTTGCCGAACTCAATGTCTACTATGTTAATTAAATTGGGTTAAAATCAAACAAAACTTAAAAAAAAAATAGTTTTTCTTGGGAAATAATTGCCTTATTGAACATTCTGAAAACACTTGTTTACTGGCTTAAAGAATCTACAAGTGTAACAAATCATCCGAGTGTAAAACATTACTTTTCCTTCTTCTTATTCCCGTTACCTACCAATGAAGAATAAGGATATATTGTATTTGATGAAATGGGTGAATGCATCTATGTCCCGATAAAGTATATATATTCTTGATCAGCATGAGACAAGTGGATATAGCCATGTTCGTTTGTCCGCTAGTGTAAGCGCCGAGATCTCAGCGTCCATTGACTGAAAAATAAAAACCCGGGACTCCAAGATAAAATCATTTCAACGTTTATTAATCTCGGGTTTTGTTTGTTTCAAGTGCGGTTTTTTTCGTGAAATCAAATGTTTTAGTCTTCCTGAAAACATACTTAAAGATTACAAGCTAACGTGTTTTAAACTTGAATTTAGAATGGATTTTATTTTTAATTTATTGGTAAAAAATTGAGTACACATCTTAATTGAGAATTGGGTATATCATGGTCGCGGTTTCTACAGACTATAGACTTTTCCGCTTGTTTATATTCGACACGACTCGTTTCGAGTGAGTGTGAGAGTGAGTGTGAGTATACTTAGTCGACTGACTTTGTTTATCATTCAAGTGGGTTAAGTGACGCAGTGGGCGGGCCAAGAGTCCACAACGTCAAATGATTATCGTAATCTGGCAGCAGCAGAAGAAGCGGGTACATGAAACGCAATCAGAATCGCAATCGCAATTCAAATTGAAATTGAAATTGGAATCAAAATCTCGTACAGCATCTTTAGATGCTGCTGCTGCTGCTGTCTCACGCTGCGTATGAGTAATGTATGCCCGCCTTCTCTCCTCATTTTGCTCATCGTCGTCTATCGTCGCAATCTAACTATTTGCTTAAGTGGCATAGAAGAAGAACAGCAGCGAAAACAACAACAACAACAGCAAGCAAAGGTCACACAAGTGGGTTAGCTAAATTAAAAATGGCTCGAAATTATTATTAGAATTACGTCTGCGCTCATTTACGTTTAACCTGCGAGAGATACTTATTAAAAATAATCGGCAGTACTTAAAATACAAATATGCATATTTACATCTCATTCTTGCTCTCCCTCTCTCTCTCTCTCTCTGTGTGTTTACTTATGTAATGAGCGTTCATCAGGCGAACGAACAAACAACAAAATGTTGGAGATCGCTTGAAGGCAGCCAAATGGCAATTTGAGTAGAGAATTTATTAAACATTAGCGTAGGTAAGTACGCTAAAATAAAGCACTAAAAAATACACTGAACAGAGAGCGACAGAGAGAGTCGGTGAGAGCAGGAGAGGGAATGCATAATGAAATTAATTTTGCGTGTGCCAAATTGAAAGGTAGTTGAAGAAACAGAGATAGACTATCAGGTGAAAGCAGAATTTAAGCAAATTCTGACTGCAAAATGCGTGCTACGATGATATTAAAAATAGTAATAAATGATGATGATGATGTTCATCATTTTGTTGTTGTTAATTTTGTTGCTGTTGATATTTAAACAAGCAAGGACGGCGGACATCGGTCAAATATATGTACAGATAAATGTACATACATGAAACACAACTGTGATACAGGATGCTTCATTGTAAAATGAAGGAATGATTCAAGTATTATCCCTGCTTGTTTGCATTTATATACTTACATACATACATATATAACTTTTTAGGGCCGATTCTTCTGAGACATTGCGATTGACATTTAAACAGCGAATTGCTGTGTTTTGGGGCCATGTAAAATACATATTTGTGGATTTCATAAATAATCATATTGGCTTGTAATTTTTAATCAGTTACATGTGCGGATTATTTGGTTGTGAATTTTAGTCACACTAACTCCGAATGGCGAAACTGTAAAAGTTACATATCATACTCTCATGTCATTATTTATTAAATATATCTGACAGGAAGATTACCTATGGATTTTAAACTTAATTTTTTGCTTTTGGTCTGTCGGAAGTTCATTGAAAAATCAGTTCAACTGCTTATTCAAGGACAAAGAAGTTAAAGAAAGGAAATAGTTAAACCTTTCCTTAGTTCCTTAGCTTCAATGAAGACTGTTGACTGTAAAGTTATTTTTAATATTTCAGCAATGTACATATGTACATATGAACACTTTTCTTATAGAACTCTTTGTTAGCTGTTCTATATTAATTTATGGAATATATGTGAATGCGACACCCTGTATAAATTAATAATTGAGAAAATGTACATGTTGTGTCAGTTTGAAGATGAAAAGCAAGCAAAAATCTTACGCGCGCGCGCAAAAAAAATAGAGCCAAGCACAAATGATGAAAATGAAATGACACACACACACACACACAGCCAGACATACGCACACAAGCTAAGAAATTTAATTTTATTTATTTATATTTTTTTTTAAGTTGAATATAATTTGTTTCTTTCGTTACGTAGCTCAGCTGATGGCTGTGTCCGTCCGCTCGCCCCTCGCCCCTCGCCCTCGACCCGCACGACAATTTACCAGCTGGCAGCTGCTGGCTGCGCTGTTGGCGTCGATGTCGACGTAGACGTCGACTTTGCTGCTGTCGTCGTCGCCGTCGTTTTCTACTATAATTTTTCTTTTTTCATTCCTGAGCGTGTGAGTTGTGTTTTGAGTTTTGTATTTTGTATTTTCGCTGGCCACGCCGCGGGACGCGCTCATTCTCGGCCAGCGCGCACTCGTGGAAAATTCAAAAAGCGTTTTGCGTTGTCGTTGTTCGATGTTCGATGTCGCCGTTATCGTTGCGATTGTTGTTGTTGTCATCTGTGTGTGTATAGAACCGCAAATCAGAGCAATCGAAAATAAGAATTGACAAAAAATTTTAATTACTAATTGCTAATTGCAATCGTAATCTTAATTCAAACGGTTAACGATATCCCATTAACCGCGATTTAAAACTGGCATCAACTCTCATGCCCAAGTGTTGAATATTCTGTATTGTATATACACAATATATTATAAGTGTATTATTATAATTATTATTATTTTATTGTTTTATTATTTGTGGTGTATATGTGTTTGTGTCTGTGCCATAATGTTGAACAAGAATTCAGCCTCGTCGCAGTCGCTGCCGCGTGTGCACAGCTTCTTCAATATGATACCATCGATAATGCAGGACGATCTGGCCGTAACCATTTTGGCCGATCGGGACAACATGTTCTCCATTAAATCACAGCGCAGGTAAAGCCAAAGACATTAGGGCAACCATTTATGGCAGCGCTAACACTAGTTATAAACTTATATAATATACATAAATATAATAGCCCCCACTATGAGTATGCTGCCGATACATATGAATATATATGTATATATGTATATGTATAGTTTTTTATAGTATATTTTTCAATTTAATGACAGAACTGAAAACCATTTCAGCTGCCAGTTTGTTCACTTTCGCATTTTTCGGACTATTTGCATATTTCTATTAATTATGATCCATGTTTGTGTACAATATATAAAAAAAAAAAAAAACAGGCATGGTTCAGTTACAAATACAGATTCAGATACAGATACAAATGTATCTAAGCAAACGTTTCGTCTGTGTGTGTGTAAACTTTAATGAACATTTGTTTTACTTTAATTAGTCAAAAGGAAATTGCTTAAAACAGCACTTGGAATTGATATAAATATTTATTACATGTACTTCTTTGCTAATACAATCAGAGCTTCAATTTGCAAGTTAATTGAATGGAATGCCAAAGCCATCAAATATATTATTTGATTTGTAGTTGATTGAATTCAATTTGAATTTAATGAGATGTTTTTAATGGTAAAAAATTAATTTTAAAAGTCAAATAAGTAGATGCATTTCAAAGTATACTCGTCTGTCATATTTGAGACTTTCAATATTTATGGGGATTTACCTGCCTTATACGCGTGGATTCCACTGAGTCTCAATCTTTGTCACGATGAGTCACGGACATGTTTTCGACTCTTTTGCGGTGAAATGCGTCGTAGTATTCATAATCGAATAACGAAATAAAGCCGTATAAACGAAAACCCAAATACGTAAAACAGAATATCAAAACAGACAGAAAAGGAGACTAAAGAGTGGAGAGTATAGAATAAAATTGAAATGGCATGAAATACACATAAAATGACAAAACAGCAGCAACAACCACATTTCGTCTAGTTGAAAAGTCGCAAAGTCTGGCGACGATGGCGATGTCTAAAGAGTGGGACAAGGGACGAGTGAAGGGAAAGGGAAGGCAAATGGGAGAAAATTTTAACTTCAACTGAACTGAAGCTGGAGGTGCAAATGACGGCAGAGAGAAATTGTGTTGTGGCTTGCTGCATTTGCACTTGTCAGTTTGTCTCCCCCGATGTTGTTATTATTTATATTTCTATTTCTATTTAAGTATGTATGTTGTTGTCTATGGCTGCTGCCACTTTAGATGGTTTCAGATAGACAATTGTTGTGACACACTCTCAACCACATATCTACACACATATGTGCCAAAAATCAGGCAAACACACCGCAAGAACAACAACAAATAGTAAATAAAAACAAGAAGAACAATACGAACATCAGGTCGCTTTGTCTGTAAATGAGTTGGCGTCATTCGCAACTCTTTCTAATAATCACTTAAATCTTTTAAAGCATTTTTCATTTCCTCAGCAATTTTCATTGCTATGAATCTCTTAAAAAAATCTCCAATATAGGAAAAGGGTGCTAATGCTTGACTACAAGATACTCTGTAAACAATTTGGAAGTAGTAAAAAAAAAAGCGAAAATCAAACCGTAAACGGACGAACTTACCAACTCTTCTTCTGACGATTGTTGTAAAATATCAGCTAATAAAAAATTTACCAATAAAACACTCCAAACTCAAATTAAATTTATCTCTTCAATTTGTAAAATTTCTAAATACAACTGATGATAGACATAAACTTATTATATTTTATTTAAATCTAATCAGCTGCCTTTTCCTCTCGAGCCTGCAATAGCTAATTATACCCTTTTTGGCAAATTTAAGGGTATTAAATATAAAAATCAAATTTAAATAATGAATTCCACTTTGACGCCGGCAATCGTTGCCATGTGACGTCACTGCTGGACGTGTTTCGTTTTAGTATTCTATTTATTATTATTTGCTTTATAAATAGAGATAATATTCTTCTTTTTTTGAATTTTATTTTATTAATATTAATTTATGTCATTTTTTGTTTTGTCAACTCAAACGGCAACGTCTTCGGCTCCTTGCCTCGTTGTTTGCTTTATTTTTTGCTCATTTAATATTTATTTTCGGCACAAATAAGTATTTTAAGCCAAGTGGCTCGTGTGCCACCAACACCACCACCACCACTGCAACCACCGCAATCACCGCAACCACCGCGAAACGTTTTTTCACAGTTTTTGCGGCGCTGCTCGTTCTGTATTTCAATGGAATTTTAAACCTGCAAAAAGGGGGGAAAAACACAAACTTGAACGTCCTTTACCCCATAATTCACCGCCTTTCCTTTCCTTTATTTGAGTTTTCTTTGTTTTAATTTTTTTCGTTTTTTATTGTTTTTTGTTTTTTTGGCGAGACTATTCAGGGCGCTGGCGTTGACCTTTTCGGTTGCTTGGCTGAATGCAACCAACGAGTTTTCCAATTGATTTAGGCCAAGAAATTTGGTCAAGTACTCTGCCAATTTGAAACAGTTTGAAATTTGAATTTGAGAGAACGAACAAAAAAAATTACATCTATTATTTGGGAATGGAAAATGTTATTGACTCAAAATTGTAGTGTACGTAGAAAAGTCATTGTTGGAATCTCGACAGACTGTTGTGGATCCGCACATCCTCTATGTCTCTTTTATTGCTGTATGTAAATGTTCAAAAATGATAAAGTGCACCTAAGGCTTATCGATTACATGTTTAGCGCGATAGGCAATTGGGAGAATTCGCGCTCAATTCTCCTTATGCGAAATTTTTTAAGGCCACTAAGCGAGAAGTGCAGGGACAAAAGCGCAAAAGAAAACAAGCAGCAGAACGAGAAGCAATGTGAAAAGCAATACGAAAAGCAAAGGCAAGAACAACAACTCTTACCATAAGTCCTTTAATTGTTGCCAGGGAACAATCATTATTTGCCCAATTAGAAACTACGTAAATGTTTATTTGTTAAATAAATTTGTAAATTTGCTTACCGCTTATTGTTTTGCTTTTCGCTTGTCTTGGAGCGCCTTGAACTTCTCCCATTGCTTCTCGCTTTCACTGAAAATCTAATCGACAATCGGAATGTAAACTCACTGACTTAGTTCTGTCTTTATCTCATTGTCATATCATAAATGTATCTGTCTCTCTCTGTCGCGTTCTCTCTTTCTCTTTCTCTATCTCTCTCATTTAACTTCTCTAATGAATTTTTGCATGTACTCTCAGTGCAATTACAATTACTTACAATTCTCGCTCTCTCTCTTTACAGCCATGGCGAGGATCTCATTGTAACGCCGTTTGCCCAAATTTTAGCCAGTTTACGTTCAGTGCGCAACAATTTATTAAGTCTGACAAATGTACCAGCATCAAACAAGTAAGTCTATTGTGACCTTGACATGCCCCCACAACGTCCAGCCCCATCCCCGAAAAAGCCCCTCTCGCCCCAAGAAGTATCCAATTGGCAATGAACCCGCCAAGTCGGCGATCTCTCTCTCTCTCTCTGACACACATGCAAAACTGATGAAAATGCGAGTGTATTTGACCCAGTCCCCCTTTTCCCCTTTTCCCCTGTTTTCCCTTTTCCCCTCTTTTCCCTTTACCAGTCTTTCTCCTTTTATTGCTTTCTATTCCTTTAAATGTGCGAGCCCATTTTTGCGCCCACTCTGCGCCTCCCTTGCTATCTCTCTCTCTCTCTGCCTCTCTGCCTCTCTGTCTCTCCTGACACCACGTTTTTACACTCCAGCTCTCTCTGTTACTCTCTCGCACTGGCTCTCTCTTGCTCTCTTTGTCTTGCTGCCTGTCCATATCCCGCTCGCTCTCTGTGTGCTCTCTCAATGTCTTTTTGTCATATCACACTTTAATTAATTAACTGGCAACTACAATAACAATAACAACAACAACATCAACATTAACAAATACAACAAATGGCAACAACAACAACAACAACAAAAGCATTGAAAGCATTCATCTTCTTTGTCGCCAAACAATAATTTTGTCTACATATATGTATGTATGTATGTATTAACATATGTATAAATATGCATGTGTATTTGTGTGTGTCCACTTTCCCACATGTACACACTTAACCGCACACACAAACTGAAACACACACATACACACAGACAGTGACACAAAAGAGTAAAGACCCACTTGAACATAAATGACGACAACGATGCCGAGAAACGACCCACAGTTCGCTTGGTATAAATATTAGAGCATGATGGGGAGTGTTTGTGTGTGGGGGGAAGGGAATGGGGAATAGGCTGAAAGGGGTGACGGGGGGGAAGGGGGACCGACCGTGTTGATGTGCCAAAAATACCGCAAACAACAAACCGTACGGTACAATTTATTTATAATTTTTTCCATCGAATATGACGGAACTCAAATTTAGAACATTGTCAGTTCTCTAGAATTGCAAAATGCTAAGGCGTGATGATATTGATTGGAGAAAGAGAGAAGGGTGAGGAAGAGGGGAACTGAAGAGGGGCATCGACAGAGAGGTAACTCCAGAATTTATGCTTAAACAGAGAAACAAAAAAGATGCCGTTTTCCGGCAGAAAATCAATTCCAAACAGTGTCAAAAGCTCAAATAGTCACAATAAATACATTCTTTATTCAAGTGTGATTTTTCAATTCCTTGTTCCAGTGAATTCAAATGTTTTAGGCTAATGTTGTTGTTGTTGTTGTTGTTGTTGCTTATTGGCTAATAAATATTTACGTATAAACGATCAGCTAACTACTTATGAATGAGTGTTCAAATAACAATGAAAAGCAACCGCCTTGTTATTACCGACAATAGCCCAACAGACCCTAACCCAGACCGTAACCATAATAAAGAACCCCATACTCGTATTGCATATACATATGTACTAAATATATATTTACAAAATTACATAAGTATGCAGTTAATTAATAAGCTAACCAAATAATAATTTTAATTGTTGTACAGAAAACCACAGATTCGATTTTTTAATTCAAATTTGTTCATATTTTTTTTCTCTCTCTCTTTCTCTCTCGTTTTCTCACTCTCTAACTACTGATCATTATTACATACGAAAAAACAACATATTTATATATATGTATATGTGTGTCTCACTCGTCAACAATCAACATATAACAAAATAAAAAAATAACGACACTTATTTGTTGTTGTTTAATGCAAACTAATTCCCAATTCTCAATGTTGTGAAAACACGTGTTTCTCCATCCTATCGTTGTGTGTGTGTGTGGTTTGTTAACAATACTTTAACCGTTATCCCCGCTCCCGTTAATAACCTCATTTTCCACTGAATGTTTACTCACTTTTCATTCATTCACTTTGCATTTTCTATGTTTATACTTTTGCTTTATATTTTGATTTCTTTGATTCTGTGCTATTTTATTGTTCATGTTAATTTTCCTTGTTGATATCTCATTTGTTGTTGTTTAAATATATTTTGACTCTATCACAACTCAATTCCCATGCAATTCCCCCCACCCTCCTCTGTCTATCTCTCTCTCTATCTCTCTTCCCACCGCTCTTACTCCTCCCTTTATATCACTTGTGTGTATGTGTGCGTGTGTGTGTCTGGGATTTGTGTGTGGAAATCATATATTAATCTAACAAGATCCAGGCGGCCAGCTCAATCATCATCCGGACGATCAGGCATTGCTAGCGGAGTCCAACTAGCACAGGGAGATGAGGCCTACACCCGCCTGGCCACCGATACCATTGAGGAGCTAGACTGGTGCTTGGATCAGCTGGAGACTATACAAACGCACCGCAGTGTCTCCGACATGGCATCGCTAAAGGTGCGTTATCAATCCAACGATTAGATGATCTAACATTTTCGATTACCAACTAATCCCTTATGCTTTTTTATTCATCATTTTCAATTTTGCATTTGCAGTTCAAGCGCATGCTTAACAAGGAGCTCTCACACTTTAGTGAGTCCAGCAGATCAGGAAATCAAATTTCCGAATATATTTGTTCAACATTTTTGGGTAAGTCAGATGCATACATATTTATACCATATTTTATAATTAACAAAGTAAAAATATATGCAATATTCTATTGAACTCTTGAACAAACTATGGACATATCCAAATTTAATGTGTGAGCTTAGTCGAATAAGGCTAATAGGAAAACAATCAATTTCAAATCAATCAAATGTTTGAATCATTATTAAATTGTTACCATCATTGACCAGGAAACGGCTATTGGAAATATTTGGGATAAACAATTGTAACATGTAATCGATTAAATTTAAATTGATTTAAGTGATAGCAGGCGAATAATCAACGCTGACTTGAATTCAAATGAATTCACATGTAGGTAACTGCTACTGGGAAACTTATTGATAAGTGTTGTATATTTTTTCGTCGTCTTATTAATTTGGTATCAGAAAAAAACTGACAGAAACAACGTGGTATGGTTATCGATAATCGACTGCCTACCTGTGGGCAACTTACGTAAGGAAAGTTATCGACAACTGTTAAATAATGTTATTGATTGAACCTATTTTGTCATTTCGTTCACTATTATCGGAAAAAAACTGTCAGAAAAATCATAGTCAATGAAACCACTTATGGGTTATTGTAATTGTCATAGTTATCGATAAGCAGCTGCTGGTATTTGTGTAGTTATCGATAATATGTTATATAATGTGGTCGATTAAAAGTTTATCGGAAAATATCTGACAGCAAATTCGTAGTCAATAAAATAACTTTTAGATCAGTTCTACAATATCAGCCTTTTTCAGGATAAATAAATAAATAATAAAGAAAAAATGTGGACTAACTAGCCTCATTTGCAATAACATTGCTGTCATTGCCGTGGTCTCATGCCGATGTTGATCGAGTGTAAAAACAAAATTGCGAAAATCACTGCAATCTGAAACATTAAACGTAATGTTGGCATTTTTTTGCCTTTTTTCTATTCTATTTTTGTTATCGATTTATGGCAGCATTGCTTTAGATAATTGCTATTGTCATAGTTATCGATAAACAGCTAGAAATTTTTATTGATTATTTTCAATAATTCACGAAAGTTAATCAATCACATGCCAAGTTACTTACAAGTTAAAATTTGATCGGATTGATTTATTCAATCATATCTGGCAAGTAGACAGCTCCAACAAAAAGGAGAAATCGCTCTAGCTTTTCCAATACTATAAGACGATAGAAATGTTAAGCTATGCAATATCAATCAGCATTAAAATGCCGAATCAATTTGCAAGCTAAGAAATCTGAAGCAGTCGCACTGCCAACTGCTTATAAATCGCATCAATGGAGTTGACTTGGCAATCCAGATCCAGATCCCCATGCAAATGTACTGAAAATTATTCAAGAACTTGCGCGGCTTCAACTTTTTCCTTTCTTTGACTGCAGTTGATGACATTCTCATTGTTGGCTTGTTACTGTTATTGTTGTTGTTGCTGCTGTTGCTGTTGGGCGACGCACAAAAGTATGCAATAAAATCGCATTAAGAACAGCAAGTCCCCTCTATAACTCCACCTAAACAAAACCTCTCGTCCCTTCTGCAATTAGAACCAGAACAAAAACAAAAGTAAATGCAGAAACTGTTGTGAAATGCGAGACGCGCAAAACAAAAATAAATATGTAACAAAAAAGCCAAAAGGGGCAAAAACAAAAATAAAAGCTGAAGCTGAAGCAAAAGCAAAAGCAGAATAAATTCTAAACAATGACAAAAAGTGAAGGAAATAAAACTTAAGCCTAAGCCGTCGAATTGAAAGTGCAAAATGAAATTATGCAGAGCAGCATAAAAACAGATGAAGTGGAAATTTCATTGTTTAACCTACGAATCCAATGGCTCCACTCACAACCCTATTCAATGGCAGCAGCAGCAACGCACCCAACACCAGCCACATGGCAGCTGCCACCTGCCACCTGCCAACTATCAACTGCCACCTGCCACCTGCCTCTTGCAACAGAGCCACGTTTGACGTTGCCCCAGGACGTGTGCACAAACAAAGGCGCGTAGAGCGAAAGAGTTACACACAAAAACAAAACACAGCGAAATAAAATAAACGACAAAAAGAGGCAACACACACAGCGAGAGAGACAGGGAGAGACAGACAGAGAGAGAGAGAGAGAGAAAGGCGCATATCTAAAAGTGTGGGTGTGGCCAGAGTTAGGGGGCAATATATTTGCACATTTGTCCATATTTCTGCTTCGCTGAGCTGAGCCAAAGGCAGTGGCAAAAGCGAAGCCTCAACTAAACTTAACTCAACTCTGCTCAGCTCAGCTCAGCTCAGTTCAGCTCAATTCAAATGGCCAAGTGGCCAGCCAACTGTCTGAAATGGTTCACTTGCTTCGCTGGCTTGGCCAGGCCTAAACTGGTTGGCCATGTCATGTCTACCTTGCGACCACTAGAGTTTCTTTTTTTTCTTCTCTTTTGGTTTTATTTTTTATTTTTCTTTTTTTTTTGGGCCTACGCCTTTGGTAGTTGCCTTTATTGTTGTTATTGTAGTTTATCAAGCATAAAATCGCATTTGGGCCAAGCCAAGCCATCACTTTCACCTACACACACACACACACATACACACGAGGGGCCTAATGTCCATTTGTAACACTTCATTTGAAACAGAAGCGACTGCCGCTTGTTGTACGACCAAAAAGTCACACAAAAAAAAAAAAGAAAAAAGAAAAACACAGGACAACGAAAATGTGTCAACACAGTCGATAAGTCGCAGCAAAATGCAGCCAACTCTTGAATAAAAAACAAACCAGAAGCAAAAACTAAACGAAACGATACGAAAGGCAACAATAAGCATTGTGCAGCCACAGTGCGTATACGTGATGCCCATGGCGTTAACTGCGATTGTGAAAACGAAACGAACGACTGTGGCTGGGACTGGGACTGGGGCTCAGGCTTAATTGAAACGACTTTGTAAGCGCTATGACGCACACATGTAGATAGCTGAGAATAAGAGAGACTGAAAGATAGATAGAGCGAGAGAGAGAGAGAGAGAAAGGGAGAGAAATAGATTGAGCCTCGCGGCTGTCGCATATGTTAATCAGCAAAAATCGCTGCAAAAGAAGAGCAAAGCAACAGTTAAAGCCAAAGACTCGACTAAAACATACCCGATACTTAATTTATAAAATACTTAATGCGTACAATCGGGCGCTCTCATTGCCTAAAACTGAAAAACAGTCATAGATATCGATAAATTTGTGTAATGCTGACCACCAAAAGAGGAAGTGTATTATGAAAACTGTGTGTGCTTGGATCGAATATATGGATATCAAGAATAAGTACACTTTATGAGAACTGCTACGTCTCTTTTTCCCTGTTTCCTGTGTACACGGAAAGATTCCAATCTACCCTTCAACTCTATCAAATAATGGGTATAAACAGAAACACAACTCTGACACGGATTTGAGATTCAAAACTCAAAACCAAAACCAAATCGTATGCAAATTATGTACATATGCCTATTCTCACATACATGAAACATATATAACAAGAAGGAGAAGGAGAAGATGGAGACGGAGACGGAGAATAGGCAACTGAGACAGCTCTGCGTTATGTTTGTGCTTTGGGGCACACTGTCGAGCTGTCATGGATAACATATGTACGATATGAGCTCGACTGTATTTTATGTTGTGTGTGTTTCCCATTTCATGATTTTAAGAGTGCAGAGTGTGACTGATCGAACAGCAGCGAAAGCTGTTGGTATGCTTTTAGACTCGACCAAAATACCCAAATTAATACCAAATACTCTGTAATCAATTTGGAGCCATTAACAGTGCTTAAATATAAATAGAAATCTGGATTTATTTTATTTGTTGGACAATGTATATCACAGTAGTGATGGCTAAAAATCGATTTAGAAACTCGATACTGACTTACAAAAATCGATATATGTATCGATGAAACGAGTTTATATCACAGAAAACTCATAACAATAAATACCAGAAAAGGTGCAATTTTTGCAGTTCATCGAATAAGGGATATCCTACATAAGTAAAATCCTAGAGTATATTTGGTTCATATACAAATGTATAGCAGTGTATTGTTAATGTAATAACATATGTATAGGGTAAATGCACTGTCATCATTCAAAAACTTAAACTATCGTTAATGTAGGACAATAACGATGCCTTAATTTATTTAATAATTGTCAAAATAATCGTAATATAATGAATTATTTTTATATTTTCTTTAGGAAAAGCGAGTATCAATCTCAGCTTGACTCACTTTGTACATTCATAAAGGAAATAGTGACTGCAAAAAAAAATTTTCAAAAATCTCTTCGATAGTATTTTTTATGATTTTTTTTTTAAAGGGATGATCTCAGAACTTTTTTTATGAATATAAGGAAAAATCAAAAAATCATAAAAAAAATACTAGCGAAGACTTTTTGCATCACATTTTTTTTTTAAATCGAGGATAAAAATTGAAAAATTTGATTTTTACAAAGCCCTCAAAAATGTTCAAGTAATTTTCAAAACTTTCAAATTATGAGTTGATATAACTTTAGTTTTCTGTAAATACTTTTGATTAGGTTTGTATTTTAGTGAGTTGTAATTGAAGCTTTTGATTAAAGTTGCTTTTTGTGCTGGTTGAAATAAGCTGTGAGCCACCGTTTGAATAGGTTATAAATTATAAACTCTAGTGCAAAACTATAGCCGCAGCCATATTTTTCAGTGTACGGATAGAAAGAGTGGAGCTAGAAAAAAGATTTTACTACCATTTGAAAGAGCGTTAGAAATGAAAGAAAATAGATGAAAAACATCGACACTTTCCATTCAAAAATTAACCGTTATGTTGCATTTTCGTTTTGGGCAAGGTGCAAAACTATAGCCGCACTAGCTGATATCTTGTTTTATTTTTTGCTAGCGCAGATTTTTTTTGCTCAAACTTGGTTGAGTAACTATTTAAGACAAATTAATAAATATTCCAAGTGACCAGTGCTTTCGGATGTCGGGATAGGTCCAAGTTCTGGCGCCCAAAAGTGAGAAATGCTAATTTTGAGAAATTGACAGAAATATTGGTCTCTCCGACAAAGTAGTTGGAAATATTTGATTAAATCTGAATGAATATGGCACAGAGAAACCCGGAGGATGTATTTCGAAGATAGGTTTTCATAGCCAGCGGCGATAATTGAGTTCTGCAAGGAATTCATTAAAGACCGCTAATGAGTTAGTGGCTGAAAGTGGTCTACAAGAGTCCCGCTGTACCGTTGTACGGGTTTTAAAAAAATCGGAAACCATAGTGCGACAAATATTAAAGGTGACTTCAAGGTTACTGGACCGCCATAAAGAGTCCCTGATGAAATTCGGCACAACTAACATTGCAACAAACTGGTCAAAAATTTAAATTTTTTTCAAATCAATGTAAATATTAATTTATCTTCCAAGATCACTTTATCGAATAAGAAAAAGTTAAATTTGGATAGTCATGATGGGTTTTTGCACTATTGGAGGGATTTAAGGAAGAACTCTTATACCTTCCTACGTGAAATTTTGGAGGATGATCTGTGATGGTTTGGGCTGCGTTCTGCGAGTCTGGATGCTTGTTACTGGCATTTCCAAGCAATCTAATGAGCTCCAGGGAGTACGTGGATATATTGAAAATGGACGTATTGTCCTTTCTTCTCTGTCAAAGACGTGAAAAGCTCAATTTTCAACTGGACAACGCATCAATACACGTCAACCGTGAGATGCGTTCTGGGCTTGAAAGCAATAATGCTTGGTTTTTGAGTTTGGTTTTGCTCGTTTTACGTCCTCCGGGTTTCTCTGTGCAATATTCATTCAGATTTAATCAAATGTTTCCAACTACTTTGTCGGAGAGACCAATATTTCTGTCAATTTCTCAAAATTAGCATTTCTCACTTTTGGGCGCCAGAACTTGGACCTATCCCGACATCCGAAAGCACTGGTCACTTGGAATATTTATTAATTTGTCTTAAATAGTTACTCAACCAAGTTTTGAGCAAAAAAAATCGGCGCTAGCAAAAAATAAAACAAGATATCAGCTAGTGCGGCTATAGTTTTGCACCTTGCCCAAAACGAAAATGCAACATAACGGTTAATTTTTGAATGGAAAGTGTCGATGTTTTTCATCTATTTTCTTTCATTTCTAACGCTCTTTCAAATGGTAGTAAAATCTTTTTTCTAGCTCCACTCTTTCTATCCGTACACTGAAAAATCTGGGTGCGGCTATAGTTTTGCACCAGAGTTTATATATGTTTGTACGAGTATCTGTACTCCAACATTAAATGTTCAATGAAAAGCAAATGCAAATTGAATATGACACTTGTGTGTTCGGTTGTCAATGTGGTTATCCATCTAAGTCAACATTTGACTTTAAAGAGGTCACCAAAAAGTCGTCAACCGATTTTGTGTTAAAGCGTCGAGTAAATAGAGCGTAGAATCTAGTAGATATATACAATAGATACATTTGATAGTCAAAGTAAGGGATATAAAGATACATTTGGCATTTTAAAATATACATGAACTTGTTATATTTGAATGTGTGTAACAAACACTCACACATGCACACAAAACTCAGCAGCCTTTTGCATTACACATATTTCGAATATTTATATGTCGGAGTGTATCTCTCTCTCTCTCTCTCTACCACCCCCCCCCCCCCCCACACACACACACCTCCTTCGCGTTTCTAACTGTTGCCTTTTTGAAAAGTGGCAACTAAAATTCAACGCAGTTCAAATAAATATTAATTTATTCACAGGCAAGTTGTCTTGTTTTTACACTCACAACGCAAAATAATCATAAAAAAACAACGAGGTGGGAGGTTGCTGAGTAGCCTACAAGTAGGCAATGGAATTTGGAATTGGAAATGCGCAAAGTGTTTTCAAGTTTTTGCAGCTTGTCTAGTGTCTCTTGAATATTTATATGTTTTCTGTGTGTGACCAGAGCCGCATTACGTATACGTTACATTTTACATGCATGACTAAATTATTGTGTACTTTCTCTTTGCAGACAAGCAACAAGAGTTCGACTTACCCTCGCTGCGTGTTGAGGAGAATACAGATCACCCAACCTCAACACAACCGGTAAATCCACAATATCCGCGCAGTCGATCGCCACGCGGTCCGCCCATGTCACAAATCAGCGGAGTGAAGCGACCGCTATCCCACACCAACAGCTTCACGGGGGAGCGTCTGCCCACGTTTGGCGTGGAGACGCCCAGGGAGGACGAGCTGGGCACACTGCTCGGCGAATTGGACACGTGGGGCATTGAGATATTCAAAATTGGCGAACTGAGCTGCAATCGTCCGCTTACCTGTGTGGCATACACCATTTTTCAGGTAAGAAAAACAACCAATTCAATTCAGATAATGATTGAGTTAATTCAATTAAATAACACTTTAGAAAGGCAAAGTGCTTAAACATTTGAGAATTATTATTAAAATTAGTTATATATTACGTTTTTCCTTGAATAATGAATTAATGAATTCGGCAAATGAAGACTTGTACCAAATTAATAAGAAGAATCATTACATTGAATAAATTAAAAACAATAATGCATTTTCACAACTTGCATGTCAACAGTTTGTCTAAAATAGGATAAAAATATGTTCGGAATTTGTTTGCTTTTTAAAAAACTTTAAAATAAAAGAGGACATTAATACAGTCAATAAATAACTTTAATTAGTAGTTAAGTAAACAAGTAATAAAAAACAATATTTTAATATCTAGTTAGCTATTGAAGATGTACATACATATTTTAACATAAAATGTATTGAACTTATTGTCAAATTTGAAAATACAATATGTCCTGTTTTTTCAATGTGTTTGATAACTAATAAAATATTTATTTTGACTAAAAATATATATTAACATTAATGTTAAATTTGGAACTACATTAAAAACCAGCTCTTAGGGCCCTTAGGGTCGTCATTAAGGCCCGTTTTTTCAATGTACAAATAAGTTTTATTTAACAAATAATTTCAAATTTGACATTAATTTCTATACATTTTACGTCAAGTTCTCATTTTATGTCAAATTTTCTTTTCAATAGTTATTAAATACCTTAGGCCCATTTCTTCAATGTACATATAAAGTTTATTTAACATATAGTAACAAATTAATTTTTATACATTTTATGTCAAATTTTTTTTTCAATAGTTGTTAGTTAGACATTGAAAAAACGCGCCTAAGTAAAATAATGTTTGTGAAGTGTAAAATTCCATATATAGATAAAGACCATTTGACAGCATATACAAAAATTAAATAAAATTTCACATATAAGTATTACTAACTTGTTGATTATTTACTTTTGCTCTTCTGCATTACAGAGTAGAGAATTACTGACCAGTCTAATGATACCACCGAAAACTTTTCTTAACTTTATGACTACTCTGGAGGACCACTACGTCAAAGACAATCCATTTCACAACTCGCTGCATGCCGCCGACGTGACACAGAGCACAAATGTGCTACTTAATACACCGGCATTGGAGGGCGTATTCACACCCCTCGAGGTGGGCGGGGCGCTGTTCGCCGCTTGTATACACGATGTTGATCATCCTGGCTTAACCAATCAGTTTTTGGTTAATTCAAGTGAGTAGACAACTTGTTAGATAATTTAAATATTTACTAAATATATTATATTTTTTTATTTATTTAATAGGTTCCGAACTAGCATTAATGTACAATGACGAATCTGTTTTGGAAAATCATCACTTAGCTGTTGCCTTTAAATTATTGCAAAATCAAGGATGTGATATATTCTGTAATATGCAAAAGTAAGTCAGCTTTGTTAGGATGAAAACGAAGTATATTAAGATTTCAAATGAAATGTGTTGCAGGAAACAACGCCAAACATTGAGGAAAATGGTTATTGATATTGTGCTCTCCACTGACATGTCCAAGCATATGAGTCTGCTGGCCGATCTGAAGACTATGGTGGAGACAAAGAAGGTCGCCGGTTCTGGGGTTCTGTTGCTTGACAACTATACGGATCGCATACAGGTAAACAGCTAGACGTGTTTATTTTGAACACTACTACACTGAGAGAAATATCAAGTACTTTCTGTCTTGAATCATTAATTTCCGGCGTCTACCGCTGACTACAGAAATGATCCTGGCAAATACAGTCTTAAATTCTCAGTGATCATCAAACTGCTCCTCATAGCAGAATAGCCAGAACCAGTTGGGAATTGTAAGCAAGCGAATGCGAAAAAGAATGAAGGATTGAACATGTGGATTTAAGATTTTTCGAACTGGTTGTATGAGCCGAATCTACTGGACTAAATTATTTGATCAGGCTTTAGCATGTTTATATTTTAGAAGGAAACAGTCTTAATTTAATATACGTATATCTTGATTTAGGAATTTTGCACTTTTTTTGAAACCTTAACTGTCATTAAAGGTGCATTTACACTAGTTGACACGCTGGTCAATTTCATCTCAGTAGGCTGAAAATGTTGATGCCAACTTAGTCAACTGTAGTGCAGCGGTGGGCACAAAATCTGAATTCGGGAGCACTACAACAAAAACTACAATTACAACCCTATTAGAGTCTACCTACTTTGCTCGCAAGTCTTTTGTGCGACTTCACGGCGACTTAACGGCGCCGATATAAAACTCTAGCAAAAGTGCGTTGTCCTGGTAAAAAGCAAAGCCTACTTAGATGAAATTGACAAGCTTATCAACTAATGTAAATGCTTCTTAATGCTCTCAAGAATGATTCTCTCCTACATTAAGCAAAATTGAAGACCGAGTTGTTCTAAAGAAAATTCTAGAACGGAAAAAGATTAATTTAGGATCCTTTGTAGTGTAGAACGAATCGTTCTTATTTTTTCTAAGTTTACTATCTAATATCTCTACTATCTGCGTGCCTTCTTACAGGTGCTTGAGAACCTTGTGCACTGCGCTGATCTGAGCAATCCCACCAAGCCATTAACGCTATATAAGCGCTGGGTGGCACTGCTTATGGAGGAGTTCTTTCTACAGGGCGACAAGGAGCGTGAAAATGGCATGGACATTAGTGCGATGTGCGATCGATATAATTCGACGATTGAAAAGTCGCAGGTGGGCTTCATCGATTACATTGTGCATCCGCTGTGGGAGACCTGGGCTGATCTGGTGCATCCAGATGCACAGGATATACTCGATACGCTTGAAGAGAACAGAGACTACTATCAGAGCATGATACCGCCATCGCCACCGCCATCGGCAGCCGATGATATACCGCAGGATGAGAAGATACGATTCCAGGTATCAAATGGTTTCCACACGCTTTATCTTTATCTTCCTCCATCTTTTGCATCCATATTTACAATATTTCCCTCTGTCTCTCAGGTCACACTGGAGGAGTCCGATCAGGAGAATTTGGCTGAGCTAGAGGAGTGCGACGAGAGCGAGAGCCGGGGAGATGCTGGCTCCAGCACCACCACAGGCACAGGCACCACAGCCACCAACGCGGCGGGTGGTGGCTTGCCCGGAGGTGGCAAACCGTCAGGGAGTCAAAATCAAGCGCCACACGGTGGAATGTGACGGAGAGTCGTGGGAATTTATCGCAAATTTGCGGAAAGGGCGCACAGCTTCTTCCTAATTCGTTAGTGACTTCAATTTAAATCGACAAACAACATAAAAACAACAGCCCAAACAAAACTAAAAACATAAACCAACCACAACAACAATAACGTTCGAAAAGTAAAAGAGAGAGAAAAAAAACTATGAAAAAAAAACCAAAAAAATTAAAAACCAAAAAGAAAACCACAAAAAAAAAACATATATATATATATAAATAAAAAATTAAACAAATGTTTAATAAGTAAGAAACCAAAACAGCAATAGAAAAAGTACCGTTTAACTTATAGTGAAACAAAACGAAGAGAAGGAGAAGAAGCAAAAAACAAAAACACAAAAGAAATTAGAAAATTACTTGATAAAAAATGAGATTGATGCGGATACACTGAAAACATAAGAAACAGATTAGCACGGCGTTAAAACATAAAAACATTAATAGTTAAAAAGAAAAACACTATTAATCTTAAAGCCCAAAATCCAAGACAAGACAAAAATGCACTGCAAAAAGCAAAGCAAAAAGGAAAACCAAAACAAAACCCATTAGAACAAAAATAGACGATTTTTGTTTCATGTTAAATTTTTCTATACATTTTATTTGATTTTAACTTTTTTTAAATTCATTTTTAATTATTGTTAAGCAACAACACGAAATCTAGTTTTTAAAGAAAGCAAACAAAATCGATATCACATTTCTGTTACATTTAAGACAACAACTTGTTGTTTTTGTTTTTATTGTATTGACCAAATCTAAGGCCAAGAAGGCAACTACAACAACTTTAACTACAATTACAATTATTATTATTGAGTTTTTTAAGCTAATTTTTAAATGAGCAACGCTTCAAGTTTTAATCATGAGAAAATCAGAAAAAACACAAACAAATTGTTTTGCATGCTTATAATTTAATTTAAATTATTAGTTATTTTCGAATTAGTTTTAAAATCAAAAAGCTCTTATTATTGTTGACGATTGCGTTAATTGTTGTTTAAATTTGAAATTTTATTTATTGAAAAACGACAAAGCAAAACAAAAAACAAGCACTAACTGCAATTAAGTCTTTTAAATGTAAGCCACATCCTCCAATCCTCCGCAGACAACCCAGTGAATTAAACTAATTTGAAAAAGCAAAACAAATTGAAGATAAATTCAAAATAAAACAAACAACAAATCAAACATGTGTACAGTCTGCAGATAAATCTATAGTTGGAAATATACTAACTATATACATAAATACATACATATGTATCCAAACACATGCATATATATATATAACATATATAACATATATATATATATATATATGTAAATATAATATTTTGTTTTTTTTTTAATTATTTGTAAATAACTTAAATGTTGGACTCGAATTTAAACAAGCAAAGCGGCTATTGCTTGCAGCTAAAAAGTAAAAACTAAATGAAAACTACAAAAAAATGAAAAAAACAGGAAAAACAAAGCCAAAAATAAAAAAAATACACAAAACTCACGTTTAACTTGCTTGAAACTTGACAAATGAAAGAGAAAGAAGAAAAAAAACTATTTTAAATTTAGATAAAAGAAAAGCAAATTCGTATTATTCATTTTTTGTTGCTTCCAAGTAAAACGCTGTCTTCTCAAAATATTATTTTTAATAATAGAAACTAACTGATTAATGTATGCCAAAACATTGTTTTACATTTGGATTAATTGGAAATCTGATTGATTGTTTGATTAAGTTGCTTTTTCGAACAATTCAAGCACAACAAATACTAGCAAATTCTTTGATTGATTTCAAAAGCAAAAAACCAAAAACTAAACTAAAAAACAGTCATTGGCTATATAACATTACATACATACTTAGGCATACAAATAGATACATATAGTTATATACAAATACAAGGTTATGTATCTATATATATATATATATTCAAATTTAAATATTAACGAGTCACACATTCTCACGCTGGTGCGTGATCGTTGCAAGTGGCAGGCCAAATAAAAAACGCATAATTTATTATTGTTATTAATTTATTAATTCTTTTTTTTTCTAACTATATACACACACACACACAATGTATGCTATAAATATAAATATATTTTATTTTGTGTTAAAGCGGGCAGGATCCGTGAAACTGTGTTTTATATCCTGTGACAATGATAATGTTAAAATAAAAGCAAGAAGTATATTTGTTTGGTCAGTTCATTTTCCGTCTTTCCGTTTGTTTCCGAGAGATTATTTTCAACTCCCAATGCTATTTCCTACCTGTAGGCTAAGAAAAACTGAAAAGTAACATAAGAAAACATATGTGAGTACAATTGGGCACAGGATATCTGCTAGTCGAGCAATTTCGACTTGAACAAACTTGTTTTTTTTTTAATATTCTATGTAATTATACACATACATATAGACATATATAAAATGGAAATTAAAATTAAAATGAAATGAAAATGAACCTTGATGGTCTAAAAATATCATTAAAATTATTATGCACTTAAAACAAATAATAATATATACGAAAGCTATAAATGTATATTGTATATGAGAAACAAAAAGCGAGTTGAGCAAGTTGTTGTAACTGAAGAAAGAAATAATAAAAACAAACATAAAGAAAAAACTTAAAGAAATGAATTATTTGAATAATACTTTATAGCAATTTAAGCAGCATTGTAAATGTGCACTTCAGATTTACTTTTTAAATTAATTAATTAAAAAGAAAAACTAAAGAAAACCCGATAAGGAAATCACTAAAAATGTATGATGCATATACATATATACAAATATTTAGATATATGTATATACATTTATGTATGTATAATATACATTGTATATGTATTTGAGTACATACAATAGTTGGAAGCAGAGCGCAGTCCAAGGCAAACTGAAAGCTACTTTAACAATTGAGTGAAATGAAATTACAAATAAATGAAACAAAACAAAAAACCAAATGACTTTTTTCTCTACGAATTCTCAAAAATAATGCAGCGTAGTTATACAATAAACAAAAAGAAGCAAAACTAATAAATAAACAAACATTTACCATTAAATACAGAAAACATAAGCTTAAGTAATATATTGTAATTGGTTACTAACTACGCGTCGACTCACTAAGATTTATGTATTACAACAAACAACAAAAGTTCAAGAACATTTCATACAATTACACAGATACGTACATCCATAAACAAACAGACAGCTAACTACTCACAACATATGATAGACACAGACGAAGTTTATAAATACATAGATACTTACGTACATTTGTATGATATACCTACAGAAATAAGCCATTTACATACATATATATTAACAACAATACATGCGTACATACATGTATACATATGTCTATATTTAAATTATATAAATTAATATACAAATAATACTATGTATGTGTTAAAGTTACTTATGTATCTAACCATATGTTGTACGTGTATTGTTTGTGTCTCACTGTAATTGATGAATTTAAATACGAGTTCTAAGCCCGAACGAAAAAAATCAAGCAACCCCACAAATAGCAAAAAAAAAAAAAAAAAAAAAAAAAAAAAAACAGCATTAATTCTCGCATTGGTAAACCAAAAGCAATTTACATATAAATTTTAATGAACTATAACAATTATAAATGAAAGAACGAAATATCAAAGAGCAACTCTTTGAGGAAATGTTAGAGCTAATATTGTATGCCAAGGGAGTTCTTTTCGTTTTTATGTATCATCCCCTGTCTGCCCCACTCTTTCTTTTCTTAACTGTGTGTTTCTTAACGTAACTCACTCTCTAACTCTCTCTTTCTCCTTATCTGTCTCCCTCTTCATCCATCTATCTCAATTTCGATGGCTGTGGCCCAGTAATTGCCCAGTTTTGACTGAGATTACAGCATTGTTTCGTAGTTCGTATAGTTAATAAGGGCGCCATACTCGTATTAGCCAATTTCCCTAACGATCGGCGACATTAGGAGGCGTGCCAGTACAGTATATATCAGTGTATATATCTATATTTATGAGGACTTATACATACATACATATGCATATAGAATTATATAAAAACTAAATTTTTTTTTCTAGTAAACTACGTCCCATTAAATGATATACATACATATAGTATATGTTAAATAGGGCAACATTAGTTGGCCAAATTTTTGAGAGTATTACATTTCGGGGTCGGAGAATTATTAGACTCAGTTATAGAGATTCTGTTTCATTGTTGTGCTGGTAGTTGTAAATGGTAAATACATAACTTACATATACTTATACAAGAACATACATACATATATATAGAGATAAATGCGAATAGATGTACGCGATTATAATGCGAAAGACACACACACATAAACATACAAGGAAAGAAAGCTGGATAGAAGGCAACAAATAAAGAAAGCAAAAATAGCTAAAAAGAGCACAAGGCAAGTTTTGTACTTAAATGAAATGTAAAACACCAAAAAATTAAAAACAAAACTAAAAAAAAAAAAACAAAAATCAAAAACAAACCAAGAAAATGATTATAAAAATAAAAAAAACGAAAAGATAACCAAATGAAAATGTGCGCAGGCGACGGTTGTTATGGAAAATAACGCTTGAAAAAAGTGGAAAGTCCAGAAAGAATTCTGAGCGACAAAAACGAGATATGTATATTATATTATATATATTTAAAAATAAAAATTGATTAAAAAAAATATTGTAACGCTGGCGTTACATAAATGCAGTTAGACATTTTTTTTTTTTTGGAAATTTATACAATTATATACAAAATAAAAATCAAGAAAACAGCAAAAACAGACAGACGGATACACGAACTTAACACGCACACACAGACACACACACATATACTACAGAGACATGAAAAGTTAGATATTCCACACAACACGCAGCACGAGATGATATCGAAATCGAATCCGATTCAATGAAAATATGTGAAAGGTGTGTGAGGCAACAACCAAAAGAGAAACGAATTGAACCGTTAAAATGCCAAGTAAGAGATAAAAGCTAAACGAGTTTAATTGTTAAACTCCTTGTAAAACAAAACATAAAATGCAGATAAAAGAGAAATACTTACCACTGAGTTTGATCAGGCATATTAGGGCGTATTCATAAGATGAACAAAATATATTTATAAATAAATGTAATACCCATTGCATTATAGATATTTATAGGTTTTTTTTGTCGGTCTCTGTCTCTCCCCAAACACCCCATAACAGTACATATATATGTATACATACATATGTATGCATATATGTACCACTATATATATATATATATGTGTGTGTGAAATAAGCATTAACATTTATAAAATGAACTATAAACCCCAAAAAAAAAATTATGCAAAGCTCTAAGAATGAAATTAAAGTAAAATAATGAAATGTAATTGAAAGAAAAGAGATCCGAAAAAAATGCTAACAAAATGGCAACTTATTTAGTTGGTAACTAATTCGCAGAGATACATATATAAATCCTTAAGGTGTATTGTAAACCAAGCAATTGGCATACGACACAGATATGAAAAGAGTATATATGCAGACATAAAAGATAATAATGAAAAAAAAAACCAAATCGTGAAAGAAATGAAATGAAATAAATAAATCTAAATGAAAAAATAAAACATGGAAAAGTGTCTTTTTTATACGTTTCTTTTCAGTATGATGGGACGAGGGAAAGAACTAAGAAACGTTGTCTTGAAATGGAAAAAAGTTAAATATGATATCTATAGATGCTACAGAATTGTACTTGCAAGCAGCTTTCACACATGTGTCGAATTTAAGTCGCTCTAAATATCGAATCCAAACTCAAGTCGCCAAATTCGATGGGTAGCCGAAAGCTACTCGAAAGCTATGATTGGATACAAATGTATCTTTTTCGCCCTCCTCTACTTTGAACAAAAAGCATGAATTAATGGTAAATTTGCATTATTATGTTTATTTTAAATAGTTGGATTTGTTTTTTTTTGTTGAATATTTTTTTTATCATTATGTGTATATAATTTGTCCACTATAATTTTCATTTAAGTATTATGTTGTTGTATGTCGCTTAACTTATATTTTTGTTTTTTTAAATAAATTCATTAACAATTCGGTTCAACAAATTAGAAGTTTATTTCTGCGATATCGTTTTTAACCTAAGGAAAAATATATTTATGTATAAAAATAAACCAAAAAAAAAAAAATAAGTATAGGTTAGATGCTCTAACGTTTTGGGTTTCAATTCAGTTGCCTCTTGTTTTATTAGTCTGTTTTGGAGATGAAAGTTTTTTAAACTCATTTGACTTTGGTATATTTGAATCCAGTTATCGCGTGGATGTTCTGGCATTCGTTTTCAAGCCAATAGCTAAAATTTTAGGTCTATACAAAAATGTATTATTATTTGTTTAATTAAGTTGTCAAATATTATTAAATCTAGGTTGAATAATTGAAATTTGAATTGATTGTATTCGATACTTGTAATTATTTATAAGAAAATTGGCGAATTTGAGGCGAAAGCGAATTCATCAGGCGAGTCCTGTGATAATTAATTGCACTGCTACTGTGTAATTTTATTTAAAACTTGCTTCTCGTTATTTCTATAGATTTTTGAGTAAATTGTTGACAACATCCAAAAAATACAAAAAACAATTTGGTCAAATTGTATTTGAGCTGTGTATGTGTTGACAACTATAAATAAACTACAAGTTTCGCTTGTTTTTATCTTTTCTCTTATTTGGAAACTAGAAAAAAACTTAAGAACAAAATTTGTATAACTGGAAACTGTGCTATCCTTAAAAACAAGTTATTTTTTGGTGTTTGAAGGCCTATTTTGAGGCGCAATGTGTGTGTTGTGATGTTGGGAGAGTCTATATAAGAATTTATATATATGTATAATGTATATATATATATATCAAGGTGCAAAATTGAACACGCCACTTGAGATATACTCGTAGTTGCAATTTTAGACATCGATAACGCTATCGTTCTTCTTCATCTCCATGAGATGCGTCTGCTTGAGCTTCTCCTGCATTTGCGTGAGCATGTCCTGCATGCGTCGGATCTCCTCGTCCTTTTGCAACAGCAGGCGATCCGTTTCCGAAATGGCCGCATCAAATCCATTCGTTGAGCTTATCGAGTCGCGCTTCAATTTGCCACGCTCACGCAGCGCATGCTGCGATATCTGTGAGATGCACTGCGCCCGAAAGTTCTCATAGTGCACATCCTAAAACGCAAGTGTATTGAAATATAAAATATAAATCAATTAACAATTGACAATTGACATTAAGCACTCACCTGTGTGGTGTCCTTTAGGTCCTGCATGTGCGTGGATATAAGGAATGTGCGCAACTTTATAAAATCACTGTGCTCGGCATCCTCGACATTGACAACGCCCCAAGGATACTGTCGTCCTCGCACCTTTTTGCCAGCCACCTCGAGTATGGTATTGCTGCCAACAACAGCAAACGGTATTGATGCCTTCAATTCACGATCCTGCTGCTTGAAATCATCATCCTCATCGGAATCGCATTCGGGAAACTGATACAGCTGTATGTGATTGTCCTCCAGATCCTGCAGAATGCGCTCCTTCAGCTTGCGCACCTCCGTCTTGTTCAGACAATCCGCTTTGCCAATGACCAGCACAATGTTCACCTTGCGATGCAGTCGTCGTATCAGATCCAAATCCATTTGACGCAGACTATCAAATCAAATGCAGACATGTCGATCGATTATTATCAATCGATTATAATTAATAATTATTGATCTTACCTGTGACCCCAGGGCGGCACAAAGTACAGACAGCAATGGACACGATTGTCCTGGATATTGCGACGATTCAGTCCGCTCTCATCGGTGAAATACTGACGAAACTGCTCGTCAATATACTGAGTGCAGACCCGCCAGCTGTCCTCACAATTGATGGCATCGCCAAATCCGGGCGTGTCCACAACAGTTAAACGCAATCGCACGCCGCGCTCCTCAATGTCCATGGTCTTCTTTTCGACCCGCGTTGTCTTCTCAATGCGCTCCTCCACATTGGGCATCTGGCGATTCTTGTACAGATCCCCCAGGAACAGGCTATTGATGAGCGTCGATTTGCCCAGGCCCGATTCGCCCACCACCATCAGTGTGAACTCAAATCCTCGCTTCACCGACTTCCGATGCACTTGCTCCGGCAGCGTGGCAAAGCCAATATAGTCGCGATCCTTGTCGAATGATGGTGTCTTTGCTGTAAGCATGTTAAACAAAATTAGGCCAAAATTAATGAGTGTTGCGAGTGCATTAGAGTACTGCAAAATGGGGCATGCCACATGTCACATGCCGTTTCTTGCATTGTTCTTCTTGCTCTTGGAGTTGTTGGAGTTGAGTGGCAGCTCCATTTGCTCATTAGCGCAAAACAAACACATTTCTGGGCCCGCTTAGCTCAAGTGCCAACAAACAAGCCACTTCAGAGAATAACCCCAAGTACATACATATATTCCCCTTCAACCTTTCATTTCCCAACCCCCCTGCCACACACTCCTTGACACCTGCATCTCTACTTACACATGACGACTGTGTGTGTGTGTGTGTGTGCGTTGAGGAGGTTTCTTCTTTCCTTTCGTTGTGTGTATATACTCAACGCCGCCTACTTCAGTATCTAATGGGCCAAGTTGCCAGTTGTCAGTTTCCTTGGCCAAGTTGAGTCTTTTTTTTTTTTTATTTATTTGTTTGTTTCTGTGATTTTCTTGTTTATTTGTTGTGGTTGTTGTTGTTGTCTTTGCTTAGTTTAGATTGATTTGTTTGTAGCATTTAGAACATTGATTGGCTTTCGAAAAACAACGTTTATAAAAATCCCCGAGTTGAGTTTATTGAACACTTTATTATTGTTGTTGTGGTTGCTATTTTTACTACTGCCGTGTTGTTGTCTGTCGAGTGTCGAGTGGAACAGCTTCAGCACGCTCCGAGCCACGGAGCTGAACAGAGCCGCGCATTTGGCCAACGAGCAAAATATGCCCAAAATACCAACAACAAAAAGGAAGGGAAACGAAAAGAAAAAAGAACAGCCCATGAAATTTTAATGGGCCATTTTGGCCACTCTCTCTCTCTGGCTCTCTCGCTCTCTGTCTGGCTTTAACTATCTGCCTATAGCACTCATTCTCTCTCACTCATTCGTTGTCGCTTCGTTGCTCTCTGCAAGGATAACACACCCGTGAACTTCGCTCTCTGCGCCTGCGCCTGCCTTCAGAGAGAGGGGGCGGCGACAGTTGCGGGGGCGTGGGAGTGGGCGGGGGCCCTGCCTACGCAAATCTATGCCAAACGGTGGCTGCAACATGTCCAGCTAGGGGTTGCAACCGCCACAGAGTTGCCACTAGGGTTGTTGCCACAGGGTGGGCCAAAAGAACTCATCCGATGTTTTTTGGCTCTCATTGTTTTTCTAAATGAAAAACTTCGATTCTGTTTTTTGATTATGTTTATTTGAACTTTTAGAATTTCATTGGTCAAAAAAAGAAGATTATATCGGCCAAATGGGCGCCGCCCCAATTGATTGCCATACGAGCTGCCCGCTTTTTTGAAAATGGTAAATGGTTAAGCACTTTTTTCTCATTTTCATAAAAAAGTGTCATTTTTGCCATATTCAAAAAATTATAAAAAATTTTTTTGAAAAAAATTTTGGCAGTCACTATTAGAATTGTTGAAAGAAACTTCTTGCATCAAAACATATTTTGTTTGAGACTGAGGAAAAAAATTAAAAAAGTTCGAAAATGGGTTAAGGAAAGTTTTGTATCATTCAAAAGTAATTCAAACGATCTTTCCATTGTTGCCAAACTTTGCATGAAGTAAGCTCAAATAATGTGTACAATTAACTTTAAGTAGTGTCAAAATACTTATGGCCACCGTTGTAAAGCAAAATTTAGCTTTTCAGGCAATTATCTAATACATTTTAGTGAATACTACCGAAAGTTAGAGCAAATATCGGTTCATATCAAATTTCCAGATGTGGCAACTTTGGCTAAACAAGTGACCACTACATAACTTATTTTACTTAAAAAATCATTAAACTGTTTTTGAGTATAAGCTCAAATACTTTCGATAATTCATGCATATATCGATGTATATTTGCGATTTGCCGATATGGCAACTCTGTCAGCGCATATCATACGCAAACGTGCACACACAACCAACCACCCACCCGGTTGTGACTTTAAGGGTGAGCGCAATGTTGCAACAATGTCCCAATCCTCAGGATTGTCATGCAGTTTAATCGAGTTTGGACACGATAAGTAGGCAAATCCTGTGAGCAGCCCACACTGAGACACTGATTAACTCTTACGCGTGCGTCAATCACCCTCGACGGAACGTGTGTGTGTGTGTTTTGCAACCCTTAAACAATACTTAGTGCACTTATCGATAACAAGTTGCGCCAAAACACACAACATCATCAACTCAAACCGGATATCAAAGTGCAGCCCAAGCAAAAACAACAACAGCACAACATATGTGGCAGGGGAAGTCCCTCCTTCTCTTCTCTTTGCACCCTCTTCCGCTCTCTTTGTCCCCCATTCCATATGTTCCTTCAGCTGGCAATTAGCCAAAGGAAATCTTGCGCCAAAGTGTTTACAAGAAAGTGCATTATCTTGTTTATAAATTCAAATTGGCATGGGGCAGGTTCATTCATTAGCTGCGAGCACACTGCCTCAAAAGTGGTGCAAACAGGTCTAGGAATTAATCGATAATAATCGATCAGCCGTACATATTAAATGTGTAATAATAAATAAATATAATAATTAAAGCTTGTCTATTTGCAAAATAAAACTCTGAGGCAGATTTAGATTTGATTTAGATTTAATTTCTTGGTGATTGCTGACAATCTACTGTGATTTTTAAATGATTAACGTTGTAAGTTTACTTTCGTATAGTTTTAATAAATTAATAGATATTTATTTAACGCAGACGAAAATAAAAAACAGCTTAAAAATTAATTTAAGACGCTCAGAAAAATAATTTTTATTTGTTTATTCTTCATTGGTTATATCTCTAGGAAGCTTCAAACAAATTCCTAACAGTTATTACTTAATTAATTAATAAATTGATTTAGTCAGTTGAATTTTCGATCAATACCAATTATTTCCAGTCCTTATTATTATTACAATTATTCGAATTCGTGGGGATGTAAGATCTCTAAGCTAAAGTTTTCAATATTTTTATTGAATTGAAATACTTGAAATTTTAAATACAGTTTCTATGCTAGGTTCTGTGAAAGGAAGATTGGATTTCAAAGTAAATGATATCTAGACATATGCATTTGCATTTTTGAGCACTTATTCTCGTTGCGCATTTCACAAAGTCGCTGCCTTTCATAATTTGCATAATTGTTGCGATATTCGGCCTTAAATAAACAGATAAAAATTCAAATCAAGAGTTGTTTACAAAAGACTTAACCAAAGAGAGAAGAAGAAGAAGCGGTGGCTTTGACCGTGGCTGTATCTGTATTTGCGTTTGTTTCGGCATCTGTCAGATAAATGTGCGAAAGCTGATTAATATAAACAAATATGCGAATCCAAGTGTCAACTTCACTGTTGAATGAACTGGAACTGAAACTGGCCAAAGCTTAACCAAATGCACATTCACATTCACATGCACTCATCATCCATTCAACCGCATTCAAGTGCCATAAAGAATCTCAGGCCTAATTCGAAAATCAACTCACAGTCTCAAGATCTTTATCTTTTGCTTTGTGTAGGCGACTGAAGCATTTTTTCGTGCTTCTTTCTTGTACCCCTCCCTGCCTCCCTTCTTTTCGCCTTTTCAACTTCCCCCTTTTGCCTGCTTTCGACATGTTTATGTGGTTGTTCCTGGTGGCCCTCCAATGCGTTCACAGTTCATTGGCTAGACTTTGTCATCGAGAGAGCTTCGAGAAGAGTAACGACAATATGTGAGAATCTTGGAGAAGATCAGGAGAGCGGGAGGTAGAATAAAGGCGGAGGGGAGTCTAGGAAATTGTTATTCTCATCGCTAATGGCAGCGTTACATTTGCTGGGGTTCATGGGTGTCAACCACTTGAAAGTCCCAAATGGGGTTCAACATAACTTCACAGCATTCAAAGTATGCAAATGGGAAGTGTATGTCATGTGAGCCTAGAGATGAGAGCGTGTCACGAGCGAGCATTGCTTTAATTGGGAGTGTATAAATTCTTAGGTGAGTACCTTAGGACTCAGATAACTGACCATGCAAATGTCAAATACTGGAAAAACAGTGACATCCCAACTTAAATCTACATCAAGTACAGTCAAAATTAAAATAAAAAAACTATTCAATATCCATCCTTTTCAATTGAAGATCCTGTAAATTTACTGGGTAATAACTGGGTCAGATTTCCACTAAATTAAGGCCAAACAATTTAATAATTTTCCTTTATGGACAGATTTCAAAACAAATAATTTAAAAAAAAAAATCTTTTACATTTGCAATTCTTTATATTATTAATTAAAACAAACGCCTTTTTTTATAAAAAACATCTTGATCTATATTAAATTTGAATTGATTTCTTTTTACTGAGCTCAAAAATCTTTTCTAATATAGTCAAATTTAATTAAATTCTATTTCATTTTCTACATAAATTCAAAATTCTTTTTTCTATCTTTTTAAATAAAGCTAAAGTACATCCTAATGTCTGTTTATAAAAACAGTACCAAAAACAATTTTATTTTTTATAAATACACTTTGATGTCCTCTAAAGCAGCGGTGGGCACGAAATCTGAATTTGTCAGCAGTCGCTGGCTCCCGGAGCCATTGCGTGCCCACCGCTGCTCTAAAGTTTGAATTCAAATGTGTTTTATATCCATAATAATTTCATATTTCATAATTTTATTAAACAATATTTTTGTTTTTATTCAGAATCATTTTCTTTCTTCTTTTTTCATTTAAATTGTTCATGTTTTTTATATATCGGAGGCATCTCTGGTTGTAAAAGGTTCCCCAACCCAGAAACGATATCATCATTATGACAGCTCATTTGATGGCGCACTTAACACACACACACACACACACAGAGACAGACACACACACATGCACAGCAACAACAAATTGAAGACGACGAATGAATCTCAGCGATTCTCTTGTCTCTCTCTCGTCTCATGTAACCATGTCTCGCGTCTCAATTTCATGCAATTAAGTTCAATTCGAGCTGGTTCTGAGCTCAGCGAGTAACTTGCAACTTGCAACTTGCAGCTGGCAACTGTTGTTCGCGTGGACGCACGAGTGCAAATGCTTCACCTCCGCCAACGCCTCCTCCTCCTCCCCTTTCTTCCTCCTTCTGCACCTCTCCAAAGCGACATGAATTGCTTTAACCATCCATTGAACACAGTGCAACGGCATCGACATCGACATTGGCATCGGGTTCGGGTTCGGTTTCTTGTTGCAGCTCTTGCTGCCTCAAAGGCATGAAGTAAACAAACAAAAGGCAGCAACATCAACAGCAGCAGCAGCGACAACAGCACCACCGTCAGTGGCAACCACTGCAGATCGCACCACCAAACCGAGGGCCACTCGATGCGCTCCCAATGTTCCATAAATAGAGATGCAGCAACGCTTGGCACGTTGAAATTCCAATCGTTCGCTCTTCTTTTTGTTCTTTCAAACAATTGACGCGCATTTGAAGTACATAGCATGCCCCATCTCTACCTTTGACTCCCTCTCCCTTTCCCTCTCCCTCTCCCTCTCCCACTCCACACCACTCCTTTCATCATGTTCATCGATTGCTGCAACTTCTATCAAGAAATTTCATGTGAAATTTCATTCGGCTTCTTACATTTTTCTACACATTTCGTTTGGATAGAAGAAATGCCATTCCATTCAATCCGTTGAAAATATTTTTAGTTTTCAAGTTTTACGTTCACTGTTCGTCTTAGGCAGACCAGACTGTTTATATTGAGTAAATAAACGCTTAACATAATAAAATCACATAAATTATGCACAAATCGAAAGATCCCATGGTGATGTAAATTTAAACTTTAATCCCTGGTGATGTAATTTTAAACTTTAATCAGCATTACCTATCGACAACTATGTAACTTTAACAGAAAAATGATGCTTTTAAAATATTTTAAAGTCAATTAATTTGTTAGTATATGAACCGCATATGTTTTTTTAAATGCTATTCAATTTTAAAAGGGTGTTGGCAGAATTCCTAACTGCAAAATATAGAATCGCTGTAGTCTTAACATATTTGTATTTATGTTTACATCAATTCGATGTTAATATTTGTTTTATTTTTGGTTAAAATATATTAAATACTTGTAGCGACTTATATTATTTTATTTTTAGCAGTGTTTTCTTTTGCATAGTAAGTACGGGGTCTCCGGCAGTCGAGTGTGCTTGACTGTAGCACCGTCGACTAGTTTTTTTTTAATTTGTTTTATAAGATAATTACAAATAATGAAAGTAAACATATTTTCAAAGTTATGTCTGTTTAAATGATATCAAGTCAAAGATTTCCACATCTGTTTTCCATGCCAAAATGAATTTATATATAGGTCAAGGTGTATTCACTATAAAGGTGACTTTCAAGGTGGATTTACTAGTAAATACACCTTGATATAGGTGATGTGTTCGCCCTCTCTAGGGACGAATCTGTCAGAGAAAGTCTGTCGTGGGAAAGACGACAGAGATAGATGTATAGAAAAATTGTTTCCTTTGGTACTTATTCTTTTCACTCATTTTCGTTTTGTGCGCTGTGCAATATATGTATAAAATCAAAATATAATGCAATGGCGTGATTGTCTTGTTGTTCCTGTAATGACCCGTAGGTAACCAATTTAAAGACTTTGTGATTATGTTTGTTTATCAGTAGTTCTTCGTCCATATGTGCGCCTTCACTAATCGCGTGGTACTCCTCTACTCTTCTCACACTTAATAGCGATCTGTTAAGCTCCTGTTAGCCGTCAGCATCGACGCTGTTATCCCTGTTGCTCTCTTTGTGGAAGCTGCTCACGGGTGCAGGCTTCCACAGTTCCTGTTGCATTTATCCACATTTGTCTCTTTTTAATATCTTTGGGAACACAAACCAAACGACTATGAATTTTAATTTTTCGCAATATTTAAGCAAATAGTTGACATCATTTTGCTCTGATTTCCGCTCCAATTGCAGCGACATTTTTCTTTGTGCATCTTTTGCTTTTTTTACTCTGTCAGACCGCCCACAATTGTCCACTCCCCCTTGCATTAGAGGCAGGAGGCATAAACGCCCCTCATTTAGACAATGCGAAGAACAACAATAACATGTGTAATCATTTGCCAGCTGTCACAACAACAACAACAACAACAACAGCAACATCAACTAGTTATAAACAACAATGAAGCATTTTTAATGACTTCTCAAACGCTGCATTTGCCATTGGAAAAGGGGTAGACTGCCGAAGGGAGAGCGGCGAAAAGAGAGAGGAGCAGTAACAGCAATTAGAAAGACTAGCAAAGAGTGAATTGGAGAAAAAGAGAGTGGAATAAAAAACAAAGTCATTCGCAAATTGCTTCAAATGTTCATTTTAGTCATAATTTATTTATTAAAAAAGTTAAGCAAACGTTTAAATGGATGATTTAGTGGGTCGACTGGCAATTACGCTTTAACCCATTTAGAGCTAAGAGTGTTAAAAACCAGAAGTGTTTGTTTGTTTAAGCAAAAGGAACATAAGGAACTCAAAAAACATGCTTTTAAAAAAATCATTTAAGAACTTTAGAACTCAATATTTTAAGCAATTTTCAAAAAATTATAAAAAAAAGTAGCTGAAACAATTTTTTGAAATTTGTTTTGGCAGTCACTCCTAGAATTGTTTGAAGAATTTTTTTTGCATCAAAACATTTTTTTTTAAATCGAGAAAAAAATTGTCAAAAGTAGACATTTACATAAATTCGAAATTTCCAATAGGTACTTAATGGCTAAAGGAAAGTTTTGTAACCTTCAAACGGAATTATTATTATCGATAACGGCCATAAAAGTAAAAACTTTTGCTGTGCCAATACTTTTGTGTGACACTGTATATCAGAATGCAGAATTTTAACCTGTCATATTCTATTGTTGTTCAAGCATTAATAGCAATTAAACACAGCGCAAAAAATTAACAAAGATAACGTAACAAAATTTCTACATGCATAAATACATACAGACGTGTGCGAAATAATAAGAACAGCAAATGTGAAAAATTAATTTGGTAAAAAAAATGTCATGAAAATATAATTATAATAAACCCTTATATAATTAGAATAGTACACATATTAAGCTATGTATATATTATAATAATCATATTTTCATGACATCTTTTTTTACCAAATTAATTTTTCACATTAGCTGTTCTTATTATTTCGCACACGTTTGTATGTATGTACATTAATTAGAGCGCATCGATTTGTATGGGCCCAAAAAAAAAAATAAAAAATGGTAACCCATTTTCATAATCTGTGGTCAATTCTAAGATGTTTTCGCCTAGAAACAATAGTTCTAAAATTAATTAATTTGAGTTGAAAACCCTATTTCTTTTTGAAAATTTATATCCGATCGTGACAAACTTGGTGTCAATACTCTTGTTAGGACCAGGACTTTTAAAAATCCACAGGATCTGATCATAAACACCCAAGTTATAAATGCTCGAAAAATTGAATTTTTCAACTCAAAATAATTTTAGAACTATTGTTTCTTGGTGAAAACATCTTAGAATTGACCATAGATTACGAAAATTGGTTACCGTTTTTTGTTTTTAAATCGATGCACTCTAATGTACATTTATACGTATAAATATTAATGCAATACATGTTTTAAATAATATTTGCCGGATATTTGTCATATTGTGACGTCAGCTGCATGAGTAAGTTAGGTAAGTATAGTTAGTAAGTATAGAGCATAAAAATAAACAGAACGTTATTGATAGATTCAAAGGCATAACTCTCTAAATGCTGCTTATCTTATCATTTATACTAATTGTAGTTGTTATTATTGTGTACTCGCATTTAGTGTCGTTTTGGCATTGTCCCCAAAGCAAAACAAATGGCCTGGTTCAATTCTATTCCATTCTATTCGATTCGATTCTAGTTGTAATTGTAATTGGCCCAATTCGACCCGACAGCCCCTTTAGGGCGACTCAAGCAGAAGCAGCCCACGAACAAGGGAGAAGGAGGAAACGGAGGTAGAGACGAAGAGGGAGACGGAGACGGAGATGAGGATGACAGCACGAACGAAACGAATGCTAACAACATGTCAACTACTGTTAGCTGCGGTCACGTTGCCTTGGCCCTGACTTTGTGCCCAATTCTTGGTCTTGGACCCGCTCTTGGCCTGCGTGTGTGCACACAAAATGCAGTCTGAAGAGTCGAGCAGAGTGACAACGGTCTGTCTGTCTGTCTGTCTTGGTTGGCTTCGCGGGCCTGTCTGAAAATAGTAGTAGTCACAACGCTCCACCCACCAAAAATGGACAGGCAAACAGAAACAGAAACCGCATCGCGTTGTTGTTGTTGTTGCCGAACCCGGAGCGAAAGCGGAATGAGACCGCAAAAGTTGTTGTGCCAAGATGAGAGCCACTAATACAAATGAAAGGAAAGAAAAGAAAACAAAAGAAAGAAAACAAAAATGGAAGGGAACAAGAGTCCAACTACCAAACTCTATTAAAAAACTAAACTTTCAATTCGTTGTTGGGCTATACTCTTACACTGATCGAAAAAACTAACGATATTGCCACCCATTAAAGGTGCTTTATATCTAGTATAGAAGGGTAGGTAAAGATCCCATGCTTATCCCATGCATTTCCCGCAAAAGTCGAAAAAACTTAGAGCTTTTAAGCTCTTTCAAAATAAAACAAGTCAATTTGATGAAGATCCCATTCAATCGAATTTGTTTATGGCTTAAAAGCCTAAAAGTAAAGTTTAAAAAGTGGTTGCCGTTTGTATCGCAGCTATATGATATAGTGATCCGACCATACTTTTGTGATTAGATGTGTTTTGGATGTTATTCTCCCGTTTGTACTGCTTGACTGTACTGCCTCGTGCTCACCGCTGGCTTAAAACAGCTTGTGAAAGCACCTTGAAAGCTCAATAGCTATCTTGAAACATTTTTTTTTTTTATGAAAAGATGGCCAATTAATTGTGATTCATTGGAAGACTGCTTAATTTAAGCTTGCATTGTCTTATTCTAAATGCTTATGCCTAAGCAGTTAGTAACACTCAGAGATTCGCTAGCGAATCAGAAATGTACCTGGTGTTCAAGTAGTTAATAGAATCGTTTGTTTTAATTAATGCACTTGGACTAATGAATTAATGAATACACTCATACAGATGCGCTTGTGAGTCACAACCCTCTAGTCCAGCTGGCGCAGTAATTGTCTTTGCGTCGATTCTGCATTGCTTCTTTTTCGGCGATGCGTCGTGTCGAACATGGCTGAAGCCGAACGCTTAACAAGCTTAACGCTTAAATATAGATTATAGTAAATATAAAATAAATATATTTTACAAAAATATATTCTGAAACTTAAATTACAAATAAGTAAACCTAAACTAACACAACATAATTATATTATAAACTGTAAAATAATTTCATCTCACAGTGCTGAAGGCCACAGATGCCAATGCATGTAAACTAAGCTAGCCTATAATTTTAACATTATAAGTCAGCTCTCTATAAATAAATAAATAAATATTCTGAAACTTATGTGTTGTTAAATATGTATAAAATGCACGTGGTTGGCATTGGTATTAAGAGAGAAGCATCTCTCAATGCATGGCATTGGGTCAACTTAGCGGCGATAATATCGCTCTATGCACGGCATTGCGTCAAACGAGCGTCGATTATGTCCCCTCCCTGCATACCTTTGCGGCTATCAAGCGTGTATGAAAAATCATTGACGTTTTTAGCGGACATCGCCTTGCAAAAAACGTCAATCGAACACATTGTTAGGGAATCAAGCGTGCGTCGACGACAGTCACAAAAACGTCGACGAAACGTTGATACAGAATTGGTCTGCTGTACAAGAGGGAAGTGTACCCTGATTGTGTTTGTATTCGTCAAGAAATGAATATAGACTTAATCATACTTACGTTTTGGATATAAAGGTGGTCGGGACTTTGTTGATGTTGTTGTTTCAATGTTGTTGTTGTTGCTGCTGTTGATGTTGTTATTGCCATTGAGACTGCTGATGGCATTGGCAACAACACTGTTCTCAGCTGCTCCCCCTCCTCCTCCTCCTTGCGACAGCGACGGCGGCTGTGATTGCGGTAACGGCGGCGGCTGTTGTTGTTTCATGGGTGCGCTGCCGCCCAAGACGCCGACGCCAACGCCGCCGCCGCTGAATAGACGTCGCTGCGGTAGAAACGCCGTTTTGTCTGCCTTTGATTCGAGTTGTTTTTGATGTTGTTATATTTATGTTTATTATTATTATTGTGCAAAATTGATGCTAAGCGTGAATGGGGGCCATTTACTTGGTGCGGCAATAGTTGAATGTTTATTGTTGGAATTTAGCGCTTATCAACGACCGAGATAAAACATAAAGATATTGGTTAAAATATATATATGGTGTTGTTTGTATGTGTGTGTGTGTGTGTGTAGACTCGGATTTGCAATAGAATTACCGCGAACGTGAGAGGAAGAGAGAGAAAAAGGTATGGAAAGCAGTGCAAAAACTGCATAAGGTTTCACACACGCACACACAGATACACGCCCTCAGCACCAATTCGTTGTGTGATTGCGTCCTGCTGACACCGTTTCATACGTAAATTGTTCAATGAGAGCGAGCAGTCAACAGCAAACAGAGAAACAACGACAACAGCAAACTAACGGTGCTTTAGGCAGCTGTTTCTTGCACTCTTTTGCACTGCTGCTGCAGCGGCTTCACCTTGACCTACACAAATACAAAAACAAATGAGCGCAGCCTGGACTGCGCATTTACACACACAAACACGAAAAAAAAATCGTTAGTAATTCATTAAAATTAAATTGAGCCCGGGCCTACACTATTTGGTTTAAAAAATTATTTACTACATCAATATCAATCTGTAGCACTATGCTTTTCAATACCTTTCGAATTGAGCAACGAAATAAAACACAACCGACCCGCGGCCAGTTTAACCGACTATTGAATAAAGTTGGGTCGTTTCGTTCTGAAAAAGTTCAAATGAACTGGCCATTAGAACTGGTCAGATGAACGAATGAACTTATTCAGTCAATCATGAGCTAAATCGTTCATTTAAATTTTAAATTTCTTAGAGAAATACAATTACTTGGAGTTCGGCGATTATATGCAATTTCTTTTTTATTTACATGTAACAATGAATTTAATGAATTAGAAAGCAAGATGCCCGCACACGGCCTCACTAAACCAATGCCATGTTACACTCAAAGTGGCACTGTTAACAAGAAGCTTTTTGTTGGCGACACTGTTATGTTAAGTTCAGCCATGTTGAACCTAGAGCGCAATTCAAAGCGTGAATTCATTTAAGTGCATTATTAAAGTCAAATAACTAATATATTGGATAAAAAAAGTGGGATGAAATTAAGCAATTAAATTCTAAATTTAATATCCATTCCGAAAAAATTAATGAAAAATAGCAAAATAAAGCTTCAGAGAAAGAAAATACAAGTAAAGTCGAATTTCAAAAAAAACTAATCGGATTATCGACATATCTGTGGTTACAAGGCTGCCACGTGTCAAAATTATCGGATACTCGTTTCTGTAATTTACAGTTGCCACACAGTTGCAACATTTTGTGAGTTTTTATTTTTCTCATATTGTTAAATTTTTAATTAAAGTTTAATAATGCAATAAAAATTCGATTTAAAAAATCAAAAAATAATACAATTTTTCTTAAGTAAAAAAGTTATTTTTAAAATTGGATTGGTGTACGAAGTTTGGTAAGAAATTCTTAAGAAAAAAAGAATCTTAAAATATCGAGAAATATTTAAAGCAAAATCGAGTGCAATTTTCAAAATTCTAGCTTCAAAATTAAGCAAGTTCCAAACTTAACTCAATTTTTTTAATGAATTAAGTCTGGAAATTGAGTTTTCCGTGGAACCTGATGGTTGCCACCTTTTATTTTCTTAGCCAAGGTGGCCACATGATTTTTTTTCTAAATTTGGCTCCTTTTTTTTTGGCTCAATCTGATTTTTTGAAGTGGCAACTGTGATTGTGAATTCGTTTCTCGTCAGAGGCAGATCGTTCTGTTTGTGAAAATTCGAACAATAATAAATAAATTGTAACTTTCGTAACGGTGAGTGTTCCTTATAATTAATAAAATTAATTATTCTTTGACTTGTTTGGTTTTGTGTTAAAACTAGTGAAAGTGCCAACGTAATTCTGTCGTCTCCAACTAAGTTGGTGCAATAGTTTGTTGTTTTCGTTTTGTGACTGAGGGGGCTTCGCTGGACGGCCGGCGGAGCACCACTTTTCGTGCTAGCTTAGCTTTTTTTAATGGATACACACAATGCGCGACAGCGACGGCGGTTGATGGTGACTTCGTTGGCACGACGAATGCATGAGCACACTTTAGTTGTTGTTTCGTTTTCAAAATGGCGGCCACTGCAGACAAGTTGAAGTCTCGGAAAGTTTATAACAATTGCATATTGTTACTGATATATGTATTTAATTCAAAAAGCTTTTTTTTTAATGTGCTGAAAACAATGTTGACAAAAAGAGCGCGCAAAAGATTTGCATTTTGTTCGATTATCTATGTATGCAGTGATATTTATTATGACTTATCATATTTTGATTTTGCTTTGCTTAATTGTGTGCGTGTGTATACTGCCGCTCAACTCAAGTACGGACGCTCACAGACACATTGGTACCAATTAATGACACATGCGCATCAAGTTTTGTGCCTGCGTTTTTGTCTCTGTGAGTGTGTGTTGTTGACTTTTGTACTAGTTTCTTCTCTATTCAGAGCGAAGTTACGGCGTTGTCTTTGTTGTACGTTGATTTTAGGGCTCTTAGAGTTACAAATTTTGGTGCACACATGTCACACTGACGTCTCTATTTTGTCACAATGTGCAGCTGTTCAACACAAAACGTACGCATGCACGCACACACACGCACATCTGTGATATTTCTTTGCGCGCCTTAAATGCGAACGACGCAATTTTTTGGTGGACACCTTTCGCTCCCTGTGCTCAGTTTGCTCTCCCTCTCTTTATATACCTACTTCTCTGTCGCTCTAATTATCTATTGCTATTGGCGCAATGTTTGTGCTTTGTGAGCGCCATATTGCTAGCCCGCTTACACATGCGGCGTATTAATGGCGCGCCAATAATGTTTTTTTTTTATGTTTGTTTTCCTTTACATATACTGCTTACTAATATTGTTATGAAGTCAACAATGCACAAAAGGAAACAACTGGCAGTAATGTGTGTTAAATTCGTGATCAACTGTCGATAGATAATTTATGTATATTTCGTACAAATACTCTGCAGATTGATAAAAATGCAGTCGCATTCTGTTCAATTTTTGGACTCAGCTTTATTTCTGCTTAAGTTAATCTATCAAATGACACTCTTAATGTTCACATAGCTTATTTCGTGCAGAAGTTTCGCCCAACTTTATAATCAGGTACCCGCTTGCTATTAAAAATATATAAAAAAGAAGTTAAAATGCAGTTCGTTTCAGCAGTCTTTTTATATAAGTTTAGACATTCACTTTTATTATATTTATGTGTTTTTTTTCACCACTTTTTATGTTCAAAAACTTTGACTTTAATGCTGGAATTTTTATTTTAATGGAGCAGTTGATTTTTAGTTTTAAATGGTTTAATCTTGCTTAAAAGTTAAGTTTTGTTATAAATTACACAAATAAGTCCACAGAACAGAAAATAAAAACCAATCGAAAGTTGCTGTTTCTGGTCGTTTTGTTTTGTCGCGATTATTTAGCATCACTGATGCCCTTTAGGCATACCCCTAAAATCTTTCGGCCCACTGTGAATGCTTTGCTCACATGCTGACGGTTTTGTTTGGGTTTAATCAAGTGGCGCTCGCGTTAACCCACTATGTTGTTCAAGCCTGCTTTTGTTGCATCTTCCATGAACCTCATAGAAACTCTTGTGCATAATTAACAAACAATGCTCTGTTTGTATGTGTGTGTGTGTATGATGTGCATAGATGATCTAAAACTAAAAACTGCAACTCATTACTTCAACATGATTGATTCCACGCGGATAAAAATAAAGCAAAACGCAAAATTCACGACGCTCAAGTGGCGCAGCACAAAAAGAAAGGCAAAAAAGAAGGCAGTTGAATATTTAAAAAAAAAATTTAATGCGAGGCACACAGAGAGAGAGGGATATATAATATAGAAAAAATAAAAGAAAGAAAGGTTAATTTCGGCACTTCGAAGATTTGATACCCTTGAATTGTTGACTGATCATTCCTATGACAGTAGATCCATTCAACCAAATTTTGCCAGGATGTACAGTGCCTCACAGATTATTTTAACCAGCACCTTGAAAAAAGCATCTAAAAAAGCTAAGCTTATAGAGATATCAAAATAATTGAATAGCAGGTTGTTAGTGGAATGTTGCAACTTAAAAAATATGACAATTTATTTTTTAAGTACAGTCGAACTTCCCTAACTCGAATCACCATTATCCAAAGAAAAGGTTCGAGTTAGGGAGATATTCGAGTTATAGAGTTCTTTTTCCTAAGATTATTAATTTTACTGCCACTCATTTAGTTCGAGTTACAGAGAAATTCGAGTTAGAGAAGTTCGAGTTAGGGAAGTTCAACTGTATTTTTTGAATAGTTTATAGTAGTTAAATTAGTACTTGGTATGATCATCCTTTTGGTCAACCATCATTTTGAGCCTTTGTGACATGGATTCGTCCAACTTTTGAGTCACATAAAATGGATATTTTGGTATTCTTGATTGATTTTTTTAGTTATCATTCATATGGTAGCTATATGTCTTTGAAACTAGTCAATTACAATTATTTATGACAAATGAGTATACACATTTTGCCATACATATTTCAAGACAAAATTAAAATACTCTGCAAGGGTAAGGGTATTAAAAGTGTATGCACCAACACAATGGCCCAAGTGGGTACTTCAAGCTGTGGGCTGGACGGCGACGTCGCAATTGAAGTGGAAGTTGTGAAGTGTTCCCAGAAAACAGGCCCAATAGCCCAGCCAACCAAATAGCTAAGGAAAACGCACAGCACGAATAACTGAACAAAAGGAAAATTTCTGCAGCTGCTAAAGTCGCAGTCGCGTTGCTAAGACTGAGGCTTGAATTCAAGATTATTTCAACCCTCGCTTTTTGGCTGTTGTGGTGTGACGGTTGCTTTCATTAGAGCCGCAGTTGCCACAATCGCTTCAGTTGCACGCCAGCGCTGCGGCGCTAAGCGTCGCATTGTCGCACGCATTCAAAGTTGTTACAATCCTGAAACTGTAATGCTAAATTAGCATTTTTTTACTTTATAAAAAAAAGAAAGATGCATTAAGCTGGCTTCACACGAGCATAGAACACGTTCTATTCCATCAGTGACACGGACAGCTTTTTGACGAAAAGTGTCGGTGAAAGAGTGCTCGTGTGAAGCCAGCTTTTTTTTTTTAAACCAGGGGTGGGCACGAAACCTGAATTCTTTAGCAGCCGCTGGCTCCCGGAGCCATTACGTGCCCATCGCTGTTTTCAACAATACAAATCTTGAAATAATCATATAATTGGAGATATTGTGATCAAAAAAATAAATAAACAAGAACTTAATTTGTATTTTTTCAGCATTGCGATTTAAAGTAAGATGGCACGTACCAAGCAGACCGCCCGTAAATCCACCGGAGGAAAGGCTCCTCGTAAGCAGCTGGCCACCAAGGCCGCCCGTAAATCGGCCCCATCCACCGGTGGCGTAAAGAAGCCCCATCGTTATCGCCCTGGTACCGTGGCTCTGCGTGAGATCCGTCGTTACCAGAAGTCGACCGAGTTGCTCATCCGCAAGTTGCCCTTCCAGCGCTTGGTGCGTGAAATTGCCCAAGATTTCAAGACCGATTTGCGTTTCCAGTCGGCTGCCATTGGTGCTCTTCAGGTGAGTATTATTGCCACATATTGACACATATGTTGGAACGCCGCAATTAATGTGCTTTGGGTTCGCTTTTTGGTCTGATTGCAGGAAGCATCTGAGGCCTACTTGGTCGGTTTGTTTGAGGACACCAACTTGTGCGCCATTCACGCCAAGCGTGTGACCATTATGCCCAAGGACATCCAGTTGGCCCGCCGCATTCGTGGCGAGCGTGCTTAAGAAGTGTGGAAAGATGATAGGGATAATGATGATAATGATCATACCAACAAAAGCAACACACAAAAGAATACACAAAAATCACATTCATATTATAAACAAAACATGCATAGAAAGGAAATTTGTTTTATGAATCGAGACACAAGGAATATAAACATAACAATCAAGAAAAGCAACAACAATTTAACAATATTTGTCAATTTAAGCTTGATTTCATTATAACCTACACAACATTTGCATAAATATATATGTACATATATGTGTATATAAGTATATATATGTAATTGTATAACCGAGCAGTTGGAGCAACAATTTAATGTTAACTAATACTTTGTTATATAAACATATATATACACCTATGTATATATATATTTACATATATATATGTAAACAAACAAACATAATCAATATGAATATTATAATTAATATCTGTAATTCTTATTATTATTATTGCTATTATAAATGTATATTAGTTATTAAGTTTGATCGTCACCCGTTGCTCGCGATGCGTTGGTTGAGGCCATCATCCCTGATCCTTTGATGGGATGCTGCCAATGGCCAACACATGCACATGGCCAACACCAACTGCTGCCATTGGGAGTGTTATGCTCTAATCTGTGGCGGCACAGTGGTACAACACGAGTAACCGAAAGAAGCCACTGTGCGGTTGCAGGCCGCCATTCAAGATCAGTTTTGGGCGAGTGTGTGCAACGCTTCCATTGGCAAATGCAACGCCAATAGCGGGCGGCCAGGCCAATAAACAACATCACATACAATTGGCCAACAAACAACAAACACATCAGAAGAGAGTACACATAAAAGCTGCATCTATATATATTATATATTATTAAATACTTTATTTTTTTCTCCTCTTAATCTTACATATATTTTGAGTAAAACACACAACTTAACATATAATAATAATATAATATAAATATAATGAATGATATGGAAACGTTTGGCTGGCCCATCCGCCACAAGGCGAATGGACGTCGTAGTTGATTAAATAAGTTTTAGATTTAAATGCATTTTATACGTTTAGGCAAAATCTATGATAGCCACAACAACCAGGACCTTCAAACAAGTTGAAAGAAAATAGACAAGACCTTAAAAAAAGAAGACAATTTGTGAACAGAAACAAAAACATGCAAAATAATTAACATTTTAAACATAATTATTGTAATAGCATTCTCTTAAAATATTTTATAAATGTAACATGATCAGATCTATATATATATATATCCATATATACATACAACTTAAATAATTTGACAAATATTTATAATACATCCAAGATATTCATACGATATATAAACTGACAAATAACCCCTCCAATAATGCACTGACAACCGAGTATAGAGATTTGCTAATAACAGAAATTGCAGTTTTGTTGCATTCAACACACAAAAAAAGTGAATAATTAATTTGCTGATTTAGTTAACAAGAAACATACCTTCAATAGAACACGCAAAACAAAAAATACCACAAAAAAAACTTAAATAAACGGTTTTTTCTAGAGAAAAAGCCAAAAAAAAGAAAAACAATTGTGACTTTCTTTATAAGAATTTTTCAATAGATAATTGTAGCAGCGTACAGTTGCCACAAAACATCAAGTGTGGGGACTCGTCAACTTTCTGTCTGTGTGTGCTATGCATGTGCATACGTATGTATGTGTGTGCCTGCGTTGGGTGCTTGTGGCTCGGTGAGTTTTGGGCGAGCTTTTGTATGACGCCAACTGCATTTTTTAAGGTCAACTAGCGCCATCTATTGTCCTACACAGAGCAACTAAATTTTTAGCTTATCTTTGCAAGGGCATTTCATTATTTTATTTTTTCTTAATACAATGGCCTAAGATTAAGTCTTATCACATCAACAGACTTTAAAATGCTCTGGTTGTGATTTACATACATACATATTATGCATTCATTATTCATTTTTATTTCTCCATTTTAAATTTAAACTAGATTTTATTAACATAATTGCACTAAGAGCTGAGTTATAAAATAAATAATATTTATTAAGCTAGAAAAAAAAAATCAAAAATATTTTTTAATTTATAGAAATTTACGAAGTCGAATTAATTCATATTTGTATAATAAGGGTAAATATAAATTAAAAAAATATTACATATGTATATTTTATAAATATATCTTGAAATGTACATAATTATTTTGTCATATTTGTGATATTTTTCTAAAGTATACATTTTTGCTATAAGAGAAACTTCTTGAATTGAGATCGTTTATTTTTTCAAATTTATAACTTAAATAAATGGTATTAAATGGTATTAAATATAATTTTATTTCGATTGCTTAAAAATGCATGATTTTTTTGAACGGTCGACAAATTGTGGCGGTCGGGCGATAGCTACGATAACTTAAGTCGAACAGCTGATGTGCCAGCAGCAGGTTGTTGTTCTGCAGCAGAGTTGCCAGATTGATCGCGGCTCATTCACAGAGAATTCATCCAATGGACTGCAACAAACAATTTGGGAAACTGCATCAGCAATTTCTATGCTGTTATCCCGTTAACAAGATGGCCTGGTCGGTAGGTATAAATGGCAAATACGAGAACCGACAGATTGTTCTCACTTGGTTTCGTTAGGCGCTGCAATTGCCGCTGGAATTGGATGCGCAACGCGCTTTGATAGCTGCAACCTGTGCGCATCCCTTGAATCGACGGTTTCCAGTGCGTCGCAGCTACCAGGAGGCGTTCGTGAAGCGGCTGATGCAGCTGCTCAAGGATCACGAGGAGCTGCACGACGACATCTACGACAGTCTTTGCGGCCAGCTGGCCAGGGCGACACTCGACAACGATGCCACGGACTCCACAGGCTACGTGGCCTCCACGTATGCGTACAAACATTATGTGCTGCAGCCGGAGGAGCACATCACGCTAAGAGAGTCCAACAGCTTTGTCAGCGAGGGCACCACAGGACTGTGCACCTGGGAGGCAGCTTTGGCATTGGCCGACTATCTGCTGGAACATTCCAGTCTGCTGAATGGAAAGAACGTATTGGAACTTGGAGCCGGCGCGGGATTGCTGGGGATTCTGCTCAAGCATCGGGGACTGCAGCTGCCGGTTGGTCAGGTGCTGCTCACGGATGGCAGCGCTCCGTGTGTGCAGCTGATGCGAGACAACATTGCACTCAATTTCAAGGATGAGCCAGCGAATAAGGACTTGGCACCACAATGTGCCCAGTTGTGTTGGGATCAGGTTAAGCAGTTCCCTTGGTCACAGTATGCCGTGCCGGACCTGTTGCTCGCCGCCGATGTCATCTACGATGATACACAGTTCGAGTCGCTGCTGCAGGCGCTGGATTACGTCTTCAATCTCGGCGAGAATCGTTGCCAAATGCTGCTCGCCAGCACCGTGCGAAATGTGGACACACTGCACAAATTCATGCAGCAACTGGGTGAGTTTGCCAGTCATTCCATCATTGATCAACATGTTAATCCACAACTAATTGTGGTGTGATTCTTGCAGAGGAGCATCGTTACCAGGTGACGCCGTGTGCCAATGTCTCCGCCTGTGCCAGCCACTTCTGTCGGGATAGCACGGCCGCCGTGCAAATCGTTAGCATTAAACGTTAACCACTAACTAAATTTAATATACATGCTTAAAATAATCAAAACAACAACAACAACTAGAAGAATGCTTATTGATGCAGTGCATCATTGGCTAATGGTCGGTATGGTGCCATCGTTTAGCCAGCGCACATTCAACTGTTCAATCTGATGCTTCATGAAGATAATGCCATAGACCTCATACTGTATATCCAGCAACTTGGTGCGATGCGTCCTTGGCACCTTCATGCCCACCACGAGAGCCACCAGCGCCGTGATGATCATAAAGACGAATCCCTGGGCGACCAGTGTGTTCTCGTCAACGGAATAGAAATACGAGTTGCCCACATTCGCCACAAAGTAATAATAAACGACGCTGATGCTGATCAGCTTCATTGTGTATGAGGCAAAGATGACGCACTCGGTGAGCCGAAGATGTGTGACCTCCAGCAGCACAATCTGTTGGCTGGAGTAGGCCATTCCGAAGAGCAGCAGAAGGAACCAGAATGTCACCTTGGAACCGGTTGTGCCATATATGATCATGCCCAGCACCGTGATCAGCAGCAGCAACAACTGTGTGCCAACGAATTGCACTTTGGCCGAGTAGAAGCATAGGCAAATGATGGCCAACACGCTGCCGGCAAAGATGACCCAAAACATGGCATCAATATGGGCCAAATCATGCAGACGCATGGCGTCATTCAAGGCGAACCAAAAGACCAAATAGATGAACAACGCATATTGCACAGCCTCGGTGAAGAGAAGCAACAAGGTCACATGCCATTGTTGATTCTTGGTAACATAAAAGAACTGCAACTTTTTGATGACCTCCGTCCTTGGCTCAAAGATGCTGCCATTGGCATTGGCAATTCGCAGATCATTATCGAGACTGTTTGTCATGTCCACTGTACCGAGAACATGCAACACCTTGAGGCCAATGAGTATGACCAGCATGGCAATCGATATCGATAAATATGTGGCTGCAAAGTTCACATAGATGCCATCGATCAGTTGCTCCGTTGTCGCCGCTTGTCCCGCATATGCATTCAGATTCTTCACGTAGGATCCTCCAATCAGACTGACCGCTGACGAGATGCCCAGCAGATAGCAGCTACAACAGCCGGAAATCATCAGGGATCGACTTGCCTTCGAGCTGATCGTGAGCAGGAATCCGTATCCTGCCACAAATGTCAGACTGTGTGCCACATAAGACATATACGCACCCACGTGATCTAAACAACAACAAGAGGAACAGACAGATAGTAAGAAAATAAGAGAGACACGAGTTATATATATATATATATGTATATATACAACATGAAAAAGAGCGAGAGAGAGAAAGGGAGAGGGAGACGGAGAAGTTGGGATATGCAGCTCAGAATTTGATTACTTCGTTTCATTTGAAACATTATTCTTCTAATTGATATTTCTATACTAATCATTGTTTTTTCTTTCAATTTAGATTTCCATATTAAAGAGGTTTATTTATTATTTATTTGCACGTTGTTTTGAAGAAAAACTTCTCTTTAAGTTCAAGATTTAAATTGAAATTCTTGAAAAATTTAAAGAAAAATATTTCAAAATGTAAAAGCTTTTAAAATTTGCATGCCTTTAAAAGCATAAATTTAGCAAATTTGACAGGCATCTATAATATTTAAAGTAGTTCCAAAAAGTAGAAAAACATGCCTTTTCAGGGAAAACAAAGCTGCTCATTTGGTGCAGATTAATTGAGTTTCCCTACAAGACCTAGGGGTCCAACATAAAACTGAAAGTTTTTTTTTGGTATTTAGAAATGAAGATTTTCTTAAAATTGAACTTGTAGTTGGAATAAGTTGGAATGAAGAAATGAAGCCTTTCCTAAACATGAACTTAAAATTGAACTTGTAGTTGGAATAAGTTGGAATATGAGCAATTATTTTAGAAATGTTGGTGCTTATGAACTTTAAATTAATCTCTTAAAAGAGTATTGCAGATCTCCAAAAATTAAGATTAACAGGAGTTCACAAAGAAATAATTTTAGTGAGTAAGTATTTGGAAGTTGGAGACACAAGATGAAAAATATTATGACAAAGAATAACTAGGACACTTTACATATATTTTTTTCCGATACGAAGCGAACAGATTGAGGTAAAATGACTGTAACATATGGATTGGAATAAATGCGACGGAGCTTACCAAATCCATCGGCAAAGTAGAAACAGCTGGCAATTAAATTGAAAGCGCCAGTCGCTATCAGAAGCAGTGGCTGCCAGTAGATGATGCATTTCTTCAGATATTTGACCAGGAGAAAGCATAAAGCGCTGACCAAAGCCAAGCAGGCGCCCAAAATCAAAGGACCATATTCAATGAGATTGGAATTACTTTTGCGATTGGCAATAAAGGCGCAGATGGTGTAGCCAAAGATGAATCCGCCGGGAAGGAAGCACAAGCAAACTGCACATAGATCGATTCAAACTGATATAGTTTATTGATCCCATTGAACAACATAAAGAAGAAGACTTACCCACATAACTGGGCGCGTATTTGAAAAACTGGAGCACACATTTACTCCATAAATTCGTCATGGCTAAAATGGGTTTCGGTTGGAGCCTAATGCATTTCAATTGACGTATTCTACTTAATTAATTAATTGTTATTGCAATAATGTATTGTGAGACGATCACATTGGGTTGAGAAATGAGGCAGCAATGCGAGCAAAGATTGCGTATACTTAATGTCCAAGTCGACAGACGGGGCAATAGATTAGATAAGACCATTCAGGCAGCACCTGCATGATGACTAATCCCCCATCAAAGAGACGAATGAGGCCTCAGTTACGATGTGTATGTATGCGGATAAACGGATGCTCAGCTGATAAGCCTGATAACTTGCTGATAAGACTCCGCCACAATTAAATGTACGCTTCTTCGTCCCAAAAAAAAAAACGGGAATTCAAATTCATTATCATCGATTTGGCTGGTGGCCCCTTCGAGAAATCCCAAGTAATAGCAAAAGCTTTCTCTCTGATAATATAAACCTAATCTTATTGTTTCGCCAGTTGATAATGTGGTGGAGTGCTCTTAAGCTCTGGCAGCTAAAGGCTGAAAGCTCCCCAGGGAGCACCTAGAGTGAACGCTGCTTAAGTGGAACAAAGACTCGCCTGTCATCTGTCCCATCATCTGTATCTAAAACCGACTCATATAGCTAAGGTGAGGGAAGGTGCTGGAACTTTGTTTACTTTTGAGCACACTCTCGGCTAGGGTTGTGCCGCTTCCATGCTGCATGCCGCACAAGGTTGCTTGCAGCTCACAAAGCTCTCTGCGACTCATGAAATGTTCTCTTCGTAAATATAAAGGAAAATGAATAGACATTTAAGATCTTATGACGGAATTAAATACAAATTGTTTGAATTGGGTACGAAACTGAAAGTTATATATGGCCATGTTTAAGTATTCCATTTATGGGGAAATCCTTGGGTTGTCTTGTATCCTGAGATCGTTTAGTTTTTCGGAAATTCCTTAAAGGAAAGTACTAGTTACATTAGCAAAACGTGGAAGCTCTCTTCAGTCTTAAATTTAATAACCAATTGACTTTGTTTTTTTTATTCATACAGAAAAACATTGAACTATTTGTGTGTGTTGAAGAAATTTTGTTCATTTTTTTTTTCATTTGCATTTGCTTTTATTTATGAAAGGAAAAATTTTAATAAAAATATAAATATTTGTTAGTGACAAAAAATTTCTATAAAACAATTATACTAGTTTACAGCCAAAATGCAAAGTGAATCAAAGTAATTTTTTTTTCTCACCAAATTTGGTCATACGAAACATGCCTGAAAATCTTTAAAAACATGATTTAAATTCTATCACTGAATTTATACATGCCATTTATCCATGGATTTTCATGAACAACATCTCTTTTTCGTTGGAACAGTATTAGCTTTACGGTAAACCTTTAGAAAAAATTTTATCTTTGCGCCTGAACTGCTGAGCCCATCTTAATACTGTATAGAAAAAAGAAAAGAAGAGAATTTATTTACCTTTAATTTAAGTGCTTGCTTGGCTAAATCGGATAAGTAGAAATGGAATTATAATCAAAAATCTTGGAGTAAACTCAAAAATTCCAAAAAATTTGTTTCACTTTGCAAAAACAATTTTTAATTTTGTAAAACTAGCGTTATTAAATAAATATTTTTGCCATACAAATTAGCTTAACGATTAAATGTGTACTTTCTGACGTCACTCGTCGCGACACGTAGATGACGAAAAAAGCTTTGCCTACCTTCTGGGGCCACCAATGGCGACTCGCAAGAGAGCGGCAAAGCACAGGGCGTATGTAAATGGCAGCGTGGCAGAAAGAGATAGAGCGCAGGGGAGCAAAGAGCTTGCACCTGTGACCTCTGAGTGCAAGCCAGTAACAAAGAGAGAGTGACAGGAAGAGCGATAGAGAGGATATTGTTTGCAGTTTGCTTGTGAAATCGGCTGCGTTAACTTCCGGAATTTATTTAGCGAGGACGGAGGCGATTGTTGGACAATCAACTTGGAGCTGTCTAGCGATAACAGAAACAGAAACAGTCATAGACATAGTCATAGATAGACAGTGACAGAGAGAAGGAAGCGAGGCATCAACCAGATGATGATGATGATGTTGTAGACATTCTCAGCATTCGCCTTCGTCGGCTGGCTTGGAGTAGGTAATTCCTTACCAGGTGGCCATACACAGCCATGACAACTGGCTGACTGGCTATCGACAGTGCGTGTGTGGGTGCGTGTGTGTGTGTGTGTGTGTCTGCGCCATGTATATGAGCATCTGGTGCCACAATCTGAATCTGAGTAGCCGCAGTCTGGCCATTGCCCTGGTCGTCTGTGTGACGCTCGTCTACTTCTCGTACAGCTTCAATGCCTGCCTCTTTGCCAGCATCACGCGCACGCTGCAGCAGGTGAGTGTGTCCACTCTCATGCATATGTGTGGCATCCACAAGCTCAAAATTCAACATTCCTGCCACAGAGCAACTTGCGCAATTTGCTGACGCTGCAACAACAACAACAACGCAACGAAACAGACAAATCAAACGCATCTCCATCCTCAGCCTCGAACTCAGTCTCAACTGGAGCAGGAGCAGGAGCAGGAACTGAAACTGTTGCAAGTTCAGTTCCTATATTCTCGGTGTCCATATTGAACGCAACCTCGGCCGGCTTGGGCCATGGCATGCCCAGCATTGATGGCGCGCCCAAATACCAAATGTTGCGGCAACAGGGATTGCGTCCCTCGCGCCATTTGCCCGACACGCTCATCATTGGCGTAAAGAAAAGTGGCACGAGGGCTTTGCTCGAATTCATACGCTTGCATCCGGATGTTCGGGCTGCCGGCTCCGAGGTGCACTTCTTCGATCGGCACTATCAGCGCGGATTGCGCTGGTATCGCCACCATATGCCGTATACCATTGAGGGGCAGATCACCATGGAGAAGACGCCCAGCTATTTTGTGACCAAGGAGGTGCCACAGCGTGTGTATCACATGAACAAGGCAACCAAGTGAGTTAACCTGTATTCAAATTACTACAAATATTTTGAATTTTTAAAAATATTCAGTCTAATTAAGTCAGAAGCAATTACGAGAGTTCGCTATTTGTCTGGCTTCAACTCGAATTCCAATCTGCGATTGTTCTTGGGCATATTTTTCCTCATTTTCTGACCAAGCATAATATTGGTTCTCCTTCCCCATTGGATCAGAGCTCCACCCTGATTGGTTTTCGTAAAACTATTAAATTTAAAAAGTACATAGAGTCTATCATATATACTCTTGATCAGCATCAACAATTAATTCGATATAGTCACGTTTCGATTGGAAACAAAATTTCAATTTGGCTGAGCTCAAAAACCGATGGATAAATTTTAGTTTAATTTTATAGATGTATATTTTTTAAAATAATATTTGTATAAATATATATATTTTCGTTCGATCGAATGTCTATCCCTAAGAACGAAAGGACCTCAGAGATTTTGAGAGATAGGAGCACCAAATTTGTCATGACAATACAAAACTAAGCGCAAGATTTTTTTTTAAATTGTTGGGTGAAAATATACAAATTACGAGATAAATTTTAAAGTGAGAGACTTAAGATTTGTCAAACGTTATATGTTTCTTGATGTCGATGTGATCAGATTTGATTCCGATCCGATTAGAAAATTTTAAATTTATTGAAGAAAAAATTTCATCATGCATTAAATCAAAGAAAGAAGAACTCTGATGGTTCAGGGTTTCTAATAGTCTAGATCAGGGGTGTCCAAATTTGCCTTATGGATATAATAATATAAGAAATTACACGCATACATACATACATGTAACGAACATTTTTTCTTATTTCAATGTGTACACAGAAAGAAAATAGAAACATGTTTCTTCAAAAAGTCACACGCATCACACGTTTCACAGCGAAGATTTTAATTTTCAGTGTACACAAAACTATAAGACAACAACAAAATACATTCGGATTAGCAAAAGCAAATCGACGCAATATAATTGTTTTTTTTTTTGCCTGCACTGATAATGAGTGAAAAGCAACAATGCAAAATTTGTTCTTGTTTTGCTGCACCGAATGACGATCCAAAGCGCAGTGTGCAAAATTTGTTTGTGTAATTTGCAATGTGTGCCAGAAGCTTATCAATGTGTATTCTCACTTACTTCGCATATCGTGTGTGCAAAACAAAAACAAATGTACGTCCTGTGTATAGGCGATGGGCACCCTTCGTCTAGATTACTCGATTATAGTTTTCCTTTTTAATTTGAATTTGCTTTTATACAGAATAAGTACGTTGTGTCTCAGCTCTTCTCACTACTTATTGATTTGGTTGTGACTTTCTGAATTTTCTCGAATACTGACAACAAATGCTGGATCAATTTAAATCAGCGGTGGGCACACATGGGCTCCGGGAGCTAGCGGCTGCTAATGTATTCAGATTTCGTGCCCACCGCTGATTTAAATACAGTCGAACTTCTCTAACTCGAATCACCATTATCCATCGAGTTATGGAGCTATTCGATTTATAGAGGCCTTTTTATTAAGTTTATTAATTATACAGACACTCATTTAGCTTGAGCTATAGAAGTTCGAGTTATGAATGTTCAACTGTGTTTTGAGGACCGTTAGAACTTGAAATTTTATTTTTTTATATTTCTTTAAAATTTATATTTTGTTTAATAATTAATTGGTATTTTAAAAAATATGTATAGATTTAATTTACATTTAACTATTTGCAAGTTAAGTAACTGAAAATAAAATGTACTCAACATCTTGCTCTCCATAGACTCCTGATTGTGGTGCGTGATCCGGTGACGAGGGCCATTTCGGATTACACGCAGGCGGCGAGCAAGAAGTCGGACATGAAACGCTTCGAGCAACTGGCGTTTGTCAATGGCAGCTACTCAGTGGTGGACACCAATTGGGGGCCGGTCAAGATTGGAGTCTACGCTCGGTATTTGGAGCGTTGGCTGCTCTATTTTCCGCTCTCGCAGCTGCTGTTCATCAGCGGCGAGAGACTGATCATGGATCCGGCTTATGAGATTGGACGTGTGCAGGATTTCTTGGGCTTGAAGCGTGTCGTCACGGAAAAACATTTCTATTTCAATGCAACCAAGGGATTCCCATGTCTGTTCAAATCGGAGGCCAGATCAACGCCTCATTGTCTGGGCAAGACGAAGGGACGGAATCATCCGCATATCGATGTCAGTGCCATCGAGCGTCTAAGAGAATTCTATAGGCCATTTAACAATAAGTTTTATCAATTGACTGGCATTAACTTTGCCTGGCCCTAAAACTAAGTGGAGGAGAGAAAAAGAAAGGGAGACGTTATCTGGGGAGTGAGAGAGATGTTGTTGTTGCAATTTGATATATGTATATAGACATATGTGCAACAGACTGATATTGTTGTTTGCATTTTTTTATACATACCATTGTACTTATACATACATAGTTGAACTATATATACATACATATGTATGTATATTTATATTTAGCCAAACAATTGATACATACATACAATATATACATATACACACATTTAATGATACGTTACGTAATATTGTAACGTTTATTGCTCAATTATTTGTAGCTTTATGAAATAATACTCTCAACACGCAAAGACAAACAAAACGGTTCCTTCTCTTAACTCACACACACACGAACACAACTACTACTACTACTACTATTACCTACCTTATATACCATATACTATAGAACTACATACTATATAAAAACGCATAGAACAATTAGAGCTTACTACGAATTCCTACTGAGAACGGGAACGATCTCGATCTCGATCTCGATACTAACTCCAACTATTTAACAAACAAAACGTACTGATAGCATTCTCAATTAGGCACAACAAACACACAGTCACGCACACACACACACACACACACACATTAATATGCATACAAATACATACATACATAATACAAGATCTAAAATTGCATGAGCATAGCTAACAAAAAATCAACTCAATTATTAAATTTAAATAAATTAATTTCAAAACTGAATTGACTTATTATTGAACATTATTTGCAAAACATTTAAGTAATTACAGTCACTCAATAAAGTTTGTATGCACCCTAACTTTGTCAAATTTTTGTATAAAAAAAAATTGATGAAGGTTTCTTAAATAAATCTTATATTCATTTTAATACCGTTTAAACTATACACAAATTTCTTTAACCAATTTAAAGTTGAAAGTTTTGAATTTTTGAAAAAGTCTACTTTTTCAACTTTTTTCCTCAGTCTGAAACAAAAAATATTTTGATTCAAAAAAATTCTTCAAACAATTCTAAGAGTGATTACAGAAAAAAAATTTCAAAAATCTCATCACTAGTATTTTTATGATTATATAAAAATTGCTAAAAGCGACGATTTTAATCCCTTTTTCCTCCTTTTCATACAAAAATAGCTTTTTAGAAATTTTCAAAAAATAGCTTTTTAGCAATTTTCAAAAAATCACTCTTATGATTGTTTGAAGAATTTTTTTCCATACAAATATTTTTTTTTAAATCGAGGATACAAGTTGAATACGTAAATTGGTTAAGGAAATTTGTGTATAATTTAAACGGAATTTAAGTGAATATACGATTAATTTAAGAAACCTGCACCTGCAACTTTTTTGTTATACAAAAATTTGACAATTTTAGGGTGCATACAAACTTTATTGAGTGACTGTACATGTGTATTTACCACAAAAAACTCTCACGTCTTAGAACAAATTGGTTGTTCAGGCAGTTTAAATCCGCACAAAATATAAAAAGCTATTTGATTTTGCATTCACTAGCTTAAAATTATTATTTTAAATTTGTAATATGACATTTCATTTCGATTGCGCTAAAATCCCGCCACTCCGCCCAATTTCCTGTAGTCCGAATTGACGGCAATTCCATTTTTGTCTTTGGCAATGCCACAAATGACAGAGCCACGATTTCTGTAGCGTTCACATTGATGTCCTTTCGATTGGAGACTTGCCACTTCCGCCTGCAACATGCCGTATTCGTACTGCAACACATTGGGCAGCATTTGATGATGGAAACGATTCGCATCGATGGCACTTTTAATGTCGGCCCCTTGCCACAGAATGCGCACCAAAAGCGGCACGAGAGCTGTAATGATTTTCGTGCCACCCGCTGCTCCCACAACCAGACGCACTTGGCCAGTGGCACGTTCGGTGACAATGACTGGCGACATCGATGACATGGGTGTGGATCTGGCTGCACGACCCAACACGTTTATGCCCTCAACAAACGGCAAATCAAAGTAGTTCTTCAAGTGCCTCATGGAGTAGTCGGACATTCCATTATTGAACAAAACACCTGTCCGTTTTCCCATGCGTCCGCTGCCGAAACTGGAAAATTTGTGATCATAATAATTCAAGTATGATCTATGGTATATGTCTTGCAGTTCACACTCACTAAAAGTTGATGGAACTGGTCACTGAAACAGCATCGCCATTGTGTAGCACTGAGATATGAGATGTACCGTGTTCATCCCGAGAATAGATCTCTCCAGTTGCTCCATAGTGCTCCGAACTGTTATAGGTTTGTTCAACATCAATCAACTGGGCAATGCGAGCAGACAACGTTGAGCTTGTTAGGTTTGCCAGTAACTAAAGGGGTTAAGAACAAATATTAAAGATCATACGAAAATGTTTCCTTTAGAGGCATTTCACTATTCGCATCTAATCTCTCTCGTAACCTATCTGGGAACTCAGTCCCTCTTGAATCCCCTTAGGGGAAAGAAGAAGCTCCATTGCTGGAAACACCCACATGGTGAACAAAATAATGTTTTTAAATATGAATATGGAAAAATAACCAAAATAAATAAATAATGCACACAAGTTTCATTTTCAATCAATTTCAATACTTGCTTAATCGCCCCAAAAAAAATTAGGTTTTTAATAGTGTGCACAGTGTTAACAGTGTCAGCTTGAACATATCCACTATGATTCTATGAATTGGAATCATACTAGCTTTTTTTATGAGTCGACTGGATATTTGAGTCATGATTTTGAATGACTTGTAAGTCAAAGTGATTTTACAGACAGTGTGAATATTGATAGTGTTGTGTTATTCACATAATTCGTTTGAGAGAAATGTGATAATTTTGTATTTAGTGTACACTCAGGCAGGGCTCTAATCCCCTACACACAATCCCTAAATCAGACATTTTGAGAAAACTCAAATATTACAAATTTGCCTCTAAAAATTCTAATTTATGGAACAAAAAAACAAGACTAATATTGTTAAGTTGCTCCAAAAGAAATATCACTTACTTCCCAAAAGCCAATTCGGATGCACATGAAACCAACAGAGACAGACAGATGCGACTTACAACAACTAGAGAGAGAGAGGGAAGCAAATATATTCAACCTGTTCGTCGGCTGTATCATCCAACTGCCAACGTTGAACAAAGCCAAATTTCATGGCCTCAACAATGCGATGAATAGATAAGGAATCCCATCTATCGGTTGCTGCAAAGTCCTTGCGATATTCCCGTAGAATGTTCATTATAAAGCCCAGGATATGCCCACTTCCTGGTGGCGGAGTCAAATGCAGATCAAACTCATCCAAAGGAATAACAATTGATTCGTTTAGCTGCGCTTGTGCGCCGCGTAGGTCAGCTTTTGTAATACTGCTGCCAATATCGTGTAAATCCGAGTAAAGTTTCGCAAGTAACGATCCGTTATAGAAGCTGCGAGGTCCTTCTTTGGAAATGCTTTCATAGGTAGCACATAATTGCTTGGGCGGTAGAATGTGACTTCCGATGAGCCGAAATTCCCCCGAAACTGGATCCACATACATTTGTCGCAATAGGGCATCCCTTTTGACCATTTGCTCGTTGATGATGAGTGCGTCACGCTGATGCTTGTAGAGGGAATATCCACTGTGGCACAATGCCAGAGTTGGTGCCACCAATTTCTGCCATGGCAGTTTGCCATAACGCTCGTGAGCCAATGCATATCCCAGTAGCTCAGTGGGCACTGCAATTGACCAGCTGGATTGCCTGAGCTCCTGCTCATTTTTGAAGCTGGCCAAGTTCTCGGATCTTGCCGACTGTGGCGACAATTCACGACTGAGTATGCTATATGATCGTCGCTCCTTATGCACATAAATGTTCATCAGCATGCCGCCACCAAGTCCCATGCTCTGCATCCCAATCAATCCATTGCAGAGCAGTGCGGCAAGTGCGGCATCCACCACGCTGCCACCCCGTCTCAGGGCATCCCTATATCATATAAATATAATCAGATTCATTTAGTTAATGTACAGTAAATGTTTTGATCGATAAAAAATATGTTTGCATAAATAAACGAACATGTTTTCTATTTTTAAAAATAGTTGAGCCCAATGGATCTTGCTTATTTATTTTTACATGCACTTAGATGAAATGAAATCTACCTTTCTTGGTTTACATTTATGATACCCGTTACTTAAAAAATAAATAAAACGGGGTATTGTATTTGTTTCAAAGTATGTAACAGGGAGAAAGAAGCATCTCCGACTCTATAAAGTATAAGTATATGTTTTTGATCAGCATCAACAGTCGAGTCGATATAGAGCTACCAAATTTGTCAAACAGACTTCTATAAACCCCCCGCAAGGTCGTTTGTCTAAATTTTTAGCACGTCCCTTTCCGCCTCCGTAAATCGCAAAAAACCCCCACACGCACAGTTTTCAAGATACTACGAATCATTATTATTATTACCTATCATCCTACTAAATCGTACCAAGAGCGGACAAATAGAAAGGTGGTAATAGCTAATTGAAGTTTTTAAAGAATTTAAGTGTCTAAAAGAGTGCAATAAAAAATATTTCAAAATTCATTAAAATAAGTAACAAGTATCCTATAGTCGGGCGCTCGACTATAGCCTTTCCCACTTGTTTTTACTGTGAAGACTTGACTTACATACATAGCTGTTAAAGCAAATAAAAGGGTGTACGCAGACATATGCTATTGGCTGTATGCATGTACCTGGCTATAAGACTGCACTCATGGCTATCAGAGCAAACAGCAGCCTCCCTGAATCGATGCAACTTTGAACTGGATGGTGGCAGCGGTACCTCGGGATTGGGCGGAGTTCTTGACGCATGCCGCTTACCTAGAATTTATTTATTATTCGTTATACTTTTGTTACAATTTTTAATTCACACAATGCCGACTTACCGCGAGTCGTCAGCTGACCATAGTAATAGATTGCAAAGAGCAGAGATATTATTCCAAATAAAGATACAAAGCGATTACACATCCATTGCAATAGTATCATAGTCAAATTATCGTCGTTATTTTGTCATTCTTTGTCATTTTCAACACATACGCTTCATTTTGTGAACTTTTTGTTTTGCAGAAAATATGTAAACAAGGATATATCAGTAATCGATTAATCGATATTCGAATTTGGTGTGTGCGATACTTTTGTGTGCGAATAGCACGCTATCGATAACATGATTGGCGCATTTTTTGAAGTTTATGGTTAATTACAAATTAATGGCAAATAAAGTGAAAGATAATTATTGAATGTGCACAAGTAAAATATTTGAAAAAAAAATATTCAAAAATATCGAAAAATAAGATCTTTTTATTGAGATCAAAATACAATAGAATACAAAATAAAATAGGAATAATAATCACATTTAGTTTTAATTGATTGCTTAACCCAATCTAAGTTATGCATGAATCGGTTTCTTAAAGGTTATTTCTGTATCGGTGTAACAAAAAAGTTTTACTTCGGTAACGGTTTCAGTTAAGGTTACCATTCGTTTATTTCCGGTCACCGGTAACCGCCATGGCTACGGTCTTAAGCTCTCTTAAAAAACATACATTTTCATATATGTGTAAAATAGTGAAAACTAAATTTTTAAATAAAGGACAGTTTCACAACAAATTCTCAGAATGCTTTTTATAAAACATGAATTTAGAGTGGTATGCGATTCTTATACATGTGCATAATTAATACAATATTTCTTGTGGAACTTCTTTACTATTAAATAAAATTAAAACTTATTTAAAAAATAAATGACGCTTGAGCCCAGTGTGTTCTATGCTTTCATATTTAAAATGCGTTGAAAAGCAAGTGTTTGGCATTCATTTAGTTGCAATTGCAAATTGTTTAGTCAAAGACTTTATAGTTAAGGTTGCAATAATAAAACTATGTGAGTGTGGCAAGAACCTGACCCATGACCCATGACCTATGACCTATGCTCGGACTACAGTTGTATGCAAATTGAAGTCGTGACGTCGCATTGTTGTTGATTTTCTTGTTTTGCAGATTTAATAAATAAATGTAATGGCACCTTTTGTAATTGGATTTTAGTAGTGATCTTTGGTGAGGAAGAGCAGTTAAGATTCCCATGGCGAGCAATGTAATTGATTTGTGCATCCGCTTGCCGTAGTATTATTATTGCACTCGGCAAACACTCGGACATTCTGCAGCAATCAGCATGAACATGAATGCAATTTAAAAGCCATAAATCTTACGTTTTTATATCGCACTACGCAGCTTGGCAATCAAATGAACAAATGAACCGATCCAATAACACAGGAAGAGACGGTCCGGTCTGGTCTGGTCTGGTCCGTTGATCGTTTGGCTCAATGGATGGCTATGAATGAATGACTGAATGAATGACTGAATGTGGATCTGTGGATGTTCCTTGGAATAGTATGGCATGGAATGGCATCTCGTCTCTGCTAACATGGCAATCTAATTCCAGCACGCGTCGTTCTAACTATGACGAAATGTACACAACAAATGCCAACATCATCATGGCACCTGTCAGCGGCGACTTAACAGCTTAAATGATTCAACCCAACGAAAGACAGAGAGAGAGAGAGAGAGAGAGAAGCAAAGTGAAAGAGAGAGTCGAGAGGGGGAACACTCTGCTCCAGATTGTCAACAGCATCAACACCTTGGCAGCATCAACAACTTAGCCAACATAATTTGCCTCAAGTATTTGTGATGTATTTATTTTTAATTACACTAGACAACACAATTCAGAATTTATTGATATATACTTACTTATATTACTTACTATTTATGAAGCATTTAGCTTACAATAAAAGCTTTTTAATAATTCATAAACCAACTTTAACGTTGGCTCGTTGTTTAGGTCTAGCCATACATATATTGCTAAAGTATTCCAAAAAATTAAATACAGTTGAACTTCCATAACTCGAACTTCTCTCTAACTCGAACTAAATGAGTGGCAGTAAATTTAGTGAACCTTAGAAAAAGCACTCTATAAGTCGAATAAATCTATAACTCGAACCTTTTCTTAGGATATTGGTGATTCGAGTTAGGGAAGTTCGACTGTATTATTATATTTGTAAAACTAACCAAACTTTAAGAACTGAAAAGTTGCATTTCTATAGAAGATAAAATTTATAATGTAACAACAAATGTGGAAAAAACAATCAGCGATCAGTTTGTATCAGTTATCTTTTGAATGAAGAAAAGGGATCTTTATATTTTTTTTTATATATATTTATAATAAACTAGTCACAACCATAAAAACAATTTTTATACTGCTTTATATTTTTATTGTACATTTTTATATGTACATACATACATATATTTCGTTTACGTTTTAATTTATTTTATATATAAAAATACATATATGTATGTATGTATGTATATAATATACATACATTAAATTTTTAAGTCTTAATACTTGCTTTTATTTAATTTTTTATTATGTTATGTTAATTATATATTTTGTACTTAATAAAAAGTTTGAGTATCTTAACTGCAGACAAAGGGGACTAGAATCTAATCTCAAATTAATCAATAAGAAAAACATTTTTTATGTTGGCCAGTGTTCTCAACCAGCGTTGACAATCTTGCTGCTGATGTCCAGACGGCAGGTGCAAACAGGCGCATTGTTGGAATTACCTTTTAATTGTCTTTGGGGCTGTTGCTTTGATGTTGAGTCCATGGGCATAAAAAGCAGATTCAGTTAATCTAGGCAGGCTTAGCGGGCGCTTTCCTGTTGTTTCTTGGACAGCCATCGGATGCGATCTGGGCACACGTCATTTTTCTGAGCGTGTTTCCAAAATCAAAAAAAAAAAAAAAAATTAAATAAAGACAGAAAGAGTGAGAGTGTGTGTGTGTTAGTTATAGGGAATGGGATTTGGAGTGGGATCGAAGTGATGCCAAGTGACAACATTCTTATTTCGCATACAAGATTCCCGATACGAAAAATCGGCCGCAGTTGTTGTCAGCGTGTTGAGTTTTATTTTTAAGAGGCAGACTGAGAGAAAGAGGGAGAGAGAGAGAGAGACGGGCCCACCATTCCAGAACAATTGCTGCGACGCATTTGTCGGGTGTCGTATTTATAGACCTGGCCCTGAGACCGTTTTCACAGTTGGTTTCATTCACTGCGCCCGCTCCCTGATCCGATCTTTAGCATGTGTTGACGACGCCCCTTCTATTCGTTTGTGGCTTCTATTCGTGTCTTGGCACAGACTACAACGAGCATGTATATGTCTCTCCATTTGTACAACATATTTTCATTTAATTGCGTTTAATTTGAAAATTACAAACATTCAATTTGATCTGTTGATTTGTATAGCTCAACAGTTTTCAAAGAAAATAACAAGCAAACGCAACATAAATAATATTTATATTTATGTTTACTCAAGTTCTCCGATAAAGTGAAAATAGCTAAGACTGAAGTAATTGACTCATTCCTCATTTCATAAACTCAAAGTTCTTTGGATGTAAATGATTTACACAGCTTATTCTGACGGGCACGCAAAATGCCCTTATTATGTCCTGAAGTGTCTGATGTCTTTCATAAAGGACTTGATAATCATCCTATACTTTTCCAGCTTGATTTTATTAGTTTTACCTCCATATATCAATATAAAAATTACTTTATTTTCTTTTTGGATATTCTCAGCCATTATAATATGCACCCTTCTTTTTGAATAAACTCTTTCTTCTTGGTATTTTTTATTCTTACCTGTTGAAAATTTAACTTAGTTTTGCTATTCGATTCCAAATTAAAATTAGGTTTTTATTTCACTTTTAAATGAAATCAAGTTTATCCTGAATTTATGTTAATTTTAACAATAATCTTTCGTCAAGATCGAAGTGGTTTTATTCTGAAGAAATTGTTTCTTTTGCCCTTCGTTATTTCAACTGGGCACGAACTTTTCGCTTGAAATCATTTTTCAGTAGTACTTTGCTTATAAATAGATTTTCCGATTATAACAATCTTTAGAACGAGAGCTCTTGCTTTGCAATCTCATTGGCCCTCCCTAAATACTTGATCACATTTTTGCAATAAATGCAGTAAATTAAAGTACCCCGATTTGTAAAAGAAAATAAATTAACTGGTTTATCACATTTTTGCAATATATATATATATATATATATATATATATATATAGCAGTTAGAAGGTAAATTTGACTAAAACTTCGTTTTTCGAATTTTGTTGTTCAATTTAAGCAACTCAGCCGCTTTCGTTTGCAAGAGTTGGTATCGATATTAAAAGTTAAAGTGGAATTCAGAATAGCTCGGTTTAGATTTTTAAAAATATTTTATAGATGTTTTTAAAAAAATTCTTTTAAAAAGTAGTTTAACTATTTAAAGTTGAAGTAACAACGTTAAATGGTTCGTTTTGGGTTCTGTATTTTCTGTATTTGTATTTCTTTCTTTATTGAATTTCCCAGCACTACAAGTTTACACTTATTATTTAATGTGCTAGTCACAATGTCTATTCAACAGTATTCAATATTATTAAACACTATACAGCACACGTTTTCAAAACGACAATTATTGTCGATTTTCGGAATTCGGATCAGCAATCAACTCGTTTTGTGGCATTTTGACTCGTTATCGGAATTCGGAACAGGCCAGATTTTCTTTTGAAAAGTTATTTTCTCTTACAATTTCAAAACAAATTTCATATTCACGTTTTCTAGTTAGCCTTGGGATTGAGATGTAATGCTTTCATGCTGTATATCTAATATTCAGTGTTATATTTAAGCTCGAACGGTTAACAACTCCGAACACAAAACACAAATATACAAAGACAAAATTGTATAATTATAAGTAATAGTCTACAATATTTTCCATACATATTTCCTTCATTTTGCCAGTCGGGGCAAATAATGCTTCGACTTGGGTCGGTTTTGCGCAACATTCAACTGTCGGTTCGCAGTCATGTAGCAAGAGGATATGCCGTGTTATCCGCGCTGCCAAGTCGAGTTCTGCCTCTTGATGAACGACAGACTCCAGTGTTGGATGTGGCTTTCTGTGAGGACAAATTGCCCACGGATAAAGCGGTTGGTAGATATTATAGCAAATCGTCGAATGGCGATGCAAGAAAAGTTGTCAAGGAAGTCGCAAAGGAAGTCAAAAATGCCTCCAAAAGGAGCGATGGCAAAGATTCCAAAGAGCCGCCGAAATCGACAGAAAAACCGAAACCAAAGGAGGAGCGCATAAAAACCTTTGAGATATATCGTTGGAAGCCCGGTGATCAGCCCTCAATGCAAACATATCGTGTTGATCTTAACGATTGTGGTGCCATGGTACTCGATGCTCTTGTGAAGATTAAAAATGAAATGGATGCGACTCTAACATTCCGACGTTCATGTCGTGAGGGCATTTGTGGCTCCTGTGCGATGAATATCGATGGCATCAACACATTGTCGTGCATCCAAGCTATAGACACGAATGTGGGTAAGCCGTGTCGGATTTATCCGCTACCTCATTTGTACGTGAAGCGTGATCTTGTGCCAGACCTATCTCAATTTTATGCCCAATATCAATCCATACAACCTTGGCTGCAGCGCAAGAATCTGGACCGGGAAATTGGCAAGGCTCAGTATCTGCAGGCAGTCGAGGATCGCAATCAATTGGACGGTCTTTATGAGTGTATATTGTGCGCCTGTTGTCAGACCTCGTGTCCCTCATATTGGTGGAATAGTGACAAATATCTGGGACCTGCTATCCTAATGCAGGCCTTTCGTTGGGTCATCGACTCGCGTGATGAGAATACCGAGGAACGCCTGTGTCAACTGATGGATCCGTGGAAGCTCTATCGATGCCACACCATTCTCAACTGCACAAACACGTGCCCAAAACATCTGAATCCGGCCAAGGCCATTATTCAGCTCAAACAGATGCTGGCCGGCATGAAAAAGAAGCCAAAACCGAAAATGCAAACCGATCAATTGTTTCCGAGCTAAATGTAGAGTGTACCAAATTTCAATTGGCACATTTTACATGTTCACGTAGATAAGGCAACTTTTAAACTCTACACTTTATAAAAAAAAAACATAGTATATTAGATAGACGTCAATTACGTTGGACATAACGGATCCGGGACTTTACATACACCACCATTCATCATTCACCCTTAAAAAACACACTAAACCAATTTGTAGCAAGGTCATTTCTTAACTTTGTTTTATAGGAAAGACCGAGCTAACAAAGCACACAATACAATAATACATTAGTTTGAGTTGAGACAACACAATGAAACACTTATCATTCTTTAAAACATCGATGGCTCCAATGAAATATTTTTGACACATGATATTAATGTTGAAACAAACAAAGTTATCTACACAAATAAAACATGAGTCCTCTGTGACACTTAAGATATTCGGAATACGAATGTCCTTTTAAGGCACTGCAAACTTCAGGTTCAGCTTGCTCCCAAATATGTCCTAAAGGCATCTGCAATTTTCTGGAACTTGGCAACCATTAATGATACGAGTACTTGCTTTTGAGCATTAATCGTATGTCAAATATTTCTTTATAGTTTATAGAAATTGTTGTCCTTTTATATAAAATTTATTTAATATCTAAAGGCAAGATCTGTAAAATCTATTATTGAAATGCCAATTGAGTATATTCGCTTTGCTAAAAAATTAGTCATTTAGTTGGGAAAAAATAATTACTTTAGCTTAACATTGTCGTTTCACATTTAATGCTATCCTCTTGATTCTATTTTGGAAACGGAAGTAACTCATCTCACGAATTTTAAAATTTTAAATATACCAAATACGAAGCAGATACCTCCCAATACTCAAGGATTACAAGAAACACAAGCAAATAAATGAATGAATCTGAATCATTTGACTGAAATGACTCAAAACAGTATATACTATATGTACATATCTCTCTCTTGCTCACTCTGAATTCTATTTTAGCAAAGCGCAGTAATTAATTGATACACATAACAAATAATTCAACAGCGATACATACGTACATGTATTAAGAAACGTTCTCAATAATGGATAGGTGCAAATTGTGCTCGCATTTTTCAATCATTCGTACAAAAAAAGCTTTCGAAATGAATCATGTGTGGGATGATCTTGAAATTCTATTGCGGAACTTTTGCTTAACCTACAGCAGAATCAAGCATTGTTTTCATAGTGCCGAGCTGAAAGCTCTACTCTCAAACACACCGCGCTCTCTCTCTGTCTTTCGCTCTCTCTGCCTATCGCTCTCGCTCGCCATTTTGCGCTCCCTTGTCAACACGGTTGCCACAGTTGGCGTTTTTGCGCCAAAACTGGCTCTTTTTTTTCTGTTGGCGCAATAGCACTTTTTATTCGAATTGGCTCTTGTTTTCATCAGTTCAGAATCAGTTATTTTGTATAGTTTTTGGTTGAAGTACGCATTTATTTTTATTTAATAACAATCACTAGATTAAGATGAAAATGTGAAATAAAATGAACTGAACAATAGAAGTTGTAGCTCTTTTCTTCAGGGACTGTAATCATTATGAGTGATATTAAAATAATTTTGAAATAATAATTATATTTAAGTTTTATAGATTTGTTCACAAAATAATGATTAATTTTAAGTTATACTTTATTTCTCAACCAATAACTATTATTTTTGAGCAAAAAAATAAAACTTATAGAATAATCATTATTTCATGAGTTTTACAAAAAAAAACAAACAAATATTCATTATTTGCAGTCCCTGCTTTTCTTGGTGATTTGGCTATTTTTTGTTTTTGGTTCAGTCAGATAGTTTTTAGCGCTCTCTCATTTTGTTTAATTACTCGCGAGCAAATAAATACACGTACAAAAATATTTACATATGCGTAAATGAATGTGTGTGAGTGCGCTCCTATGTGGGTGTGTTTAGTTGTGTGGGTGTGTTTAGCCGAGCGAGGGTCCCGTTAATCGTCACCACGTGCAGCACCAAAGGCGGCAAAAGGCAAGCGAAATCAAAGCTGAACGGCAACGGCAAAAGCTTTTCGGTGTACGTCACCGACGCACCGGAGGTGGCCCGAATGAAGCTTTTGGACGCCTACAAAAACCAACCCCAAAGCGAAAGCCGCTTTGCAAATCAGTCGCAAAAAGTACGTCGCCAGAACGCAAAAACGAGAACTGGCCCGCTGCAAAATAGAATTGTTTTTTTTTGAAACAAAGTAACCAAAAAGGAAATAAATCAAAATCAAAATAAAAACAAATTTAATTAATTTGCTGTGAATTGTTAAAGGCAGTTGGAATATCTAGACGTGGTGTTTTTTTCGTAGGTGCGTTGATTGACTGATTGATTTCAGTTTTTGTTGAGTGTGTGCGAAAAAAAGCTTGAAAGATTTGTTGTTATACCAAGACAAGTGCAACACTGTTGCAGTTGTTGTTGTTTCTGTTGTTCAGCTTGTTGTTGTTTTTCATCTATTATTTATATTTACTCAACACCTGCAACACAAAACAAACACACGAAGGTAGCCACAGCAACGCGTTACGGGAGCAACGAACGGTGGCCAGAGCAGAGAGACGAGCGAAGGTACAGGAGCAGGAGCAGGAGCAGGAGCAATAGAAGGAGCAATAGAAGGAGCAGAAGCAGGAGCAGAAGCAGGAGCAGGAGCAGCAGTTGACGCAGATCAGGCAGTTGGAAAGCGGAAGCACAAAATTTACTAAGATGTCATGGAGATATGCGGTAAGTGAATTGTACGAATTTCGAGTTTTGTTTTTACTTTTGGCCAACTGTCAAAGATAGCAGCATCAGCTGATGATAAGCAGATGGTTCTGATGATAACGATGATGATGATGACCTTGAATGCATTTGTGTACTGACCCAATTTGAGAGCTGATTTTGGATGAGAAGACAGGGCCACTACCACAGTGTATGTGTGTGTGTGTGTGTGTGTGTGTGTGTGCCATTTTCCAGCTGCCAGCCAGCTTGCACATGAGAAGCCTTGGCACTTGCCAGAGCAAACTACTCAACCTACAACCCTACAACCCTAGAGCCCTGCCATCCCACTCACAACCCCTAAACGGAACCATCCATCCACACAAGGCCTTTGCTCGTAAATGCAAATGCTCTCTATGGCCAAAACAAAGTTCAAGTGCCTTTTACACAATATTAGTTACACACACACACACACACACACAAATACGCACACACATACATACACACATATGTATGTTATCTACAACAACACGAATATTAAGGAATTGTATCTTGTTATTAGCAGTTAATGCAGCCATTTGCATTGCATTGGCGCCCAATTTGAAGCTCACGAAAGCTTCAAGTTTATTTACATACATTTGTACACACATAGATATATGTACATATGCTATTAATAACTCGGCACATTCGCATATTATGAGATGGCTGCATTTAACGGCATATTTCGAATTTTGGCGCCCAACGTGAGTTCGGTGGGTGGCCGTTTTTCCAGAAATCAGCACAGTTTGCTATAGACTTATGTATGTATAGTGTGTGCAAACCAAGCTCAGAATTTCCATATAGAATATCAGCAATATGTGCTGGTTATGACAGTCACGATTGCCAGGAGCGATGAACTTCCAAATATGATTATGCGGTAATCTAAATACAAGCCCAATGACTGCTGTCTATTATTATTCGGTTATCTCAATGGTATCAATGGTAATGTAATAATACATACTTCGATTTTCATGTTCTACTTTCAATAGTTCTCAATTTGGTAGTTAGGTGAGGAAAGGGTATTGCATTGCCCTCGTTGCAATTGTCGCCTAACCCTAAAACAGATAAATGTAATAGGCTTTTGGGGCTAAACTTAAGCAGATTACTCATACGTCGCGTGGGCCAATTAACTTAATTATAAACGAAATTTTTCGTGAAAGGCCCACCCAACTCAGCTTTATTCTGCTCTTTGACCATGTTTAGTAGCCTCAAGGCTAATCTTTTGCGCTGCAAATACTACATAGGGCTTGGAGTCGCATCTATTGAACTTGGAGGTAGAAATTGGCAGAAAGGGAAGGAAAATGGAAAAAATGAAACGAATGCAAAATTAATTAAATTGTTGAGACACACTGGCACAGCATTTGGGTTTGTTTTTCTTTATTGGACTGACTTGTGTTGTGTTGTTGCCACTTTTAGTGGCAAGGTGACACGACTGACGACTCATGGTGGTGGTGGAGTAAGCGGGAGTGTCTCGCAGCCACTGAAGCGAATCAAGCGCCCCCCAGGGGCGTGCATTTAATTGGCCAGCCAAGCTCGCTTACTTCCGTGTAATGTGCATTAAAAAATTCTCAAAATACAAAACAGAAGGAAGAAGAATAATATGATGAAAAAAAAAAAAAAATTACAAAGCCCAATAGCTTGGCTAAAATGTCAATGTCAGTGCTGGCTGTCATTTGTACATAGTTGTTGTCGTTTTGTTGGCGCTAATTGAACGATCGATAGAGCATTGTACATCTCCGATATGGTGCGGCCCAGCCTGGTCTGGTTTGGTCTATATACGGCCGATATGTATATGGCCTATATATAGAACGACGCGCACACTTAACAAATGTGCCAGCATTATGTGGGCGTTTGGGGCCGGCGGTGGGCGTGGGTCATAGACAATAGTCGATGCCGACGTCGACGGCGACGTCAACGTCGTCGATTGGCAGCTGTTGCGCCTCATTGAGCAAAAGCGAAAGGCACAAAAAAAATACAATAACAAAAATACCTGAGCGGCCACTTAAAAGCGAATTGTTGTCGCTATTGTTGTTGCAGTTCCATTGTTTAAAAAAAAACTAAAAACAATTATCACCATAAATGTAATTTGCTGGACAACAGACGGAGTGAACTCTCAACTCTTGAGTACTCTCAGTCTCAGTCGAGTACGTGTATTTCCCTTGACTACAGGGTATATTATACTCGATCAACGTTACAAGTCTTTTTGAGTTCCCATAGCTTGAGCTATACATAAGCTTTTACAGCTAACTGTAGGGTATATTATAGGTTATTAACGCTGGTATAACTTATTATTCATTTAAGCATTCACTGAACTTCTCAGTGACAGCGTCACTTCACAAGTATTTCCTAGTCTTATGATAAAGCTTCTTCAGCCAGACAAAAGCTGTCTACAGAGTATACTCGTACTTCAGTCGATCAGTAACTGGTTTAATTTAGTAATTAGCCCATACGATGTTCTTCACAGTCTCTAATTAACTTCCCGAATTCCAATGCATTCAAAAGAACGCTTTTGAGTTAATGAGTATATTTTAGTCAATATACAAATTAATTTACTTGGCTTTAGCTAGATTAAACCTTAAAGTATCTTTCGATTTAAACTTTGTTTGTTGGGTTAGTCATGACTTTGACTTGTCTTTTTTGATAGGATCACGTGCTCATCACTAGCTATTGAATTCATTTCAAACAAACAAACATTTTTAAAGTGCGCCCCATTTGAGGCGCCTTATCTCAACCTTGAGTGGGCCGTCAGATCATTTGCATTAGTTGCACATACTGTTTTTAACAACAACTGAGACTTTTTCGACGACAATTTGATGAGCAATTCCGTTCCCTATATTTCTCTCTCATACCTGCAAAAGTGCACACCTTAAATGGCAAATTAAAAACTACTGCGCATTTAATTTGCGCCATTTTTATTTAGTTGTATCTTATTTGAGTCATTGGGAAAAATGCGACAAAATAAATTGTTTGACTGCGAACTTTTAGTGGTTCCGTCGGCACGTGACGTCGAAGCGCATTAATAATCTCTGGCACAGTCAAAATTCTTAAATAATTTTTTCTTATTATTTATTTACTCTTTCTTTGGCATTTGTTTCGTTTCGATTGAGTTTTGTTTTTTTTTTTTTTTTTTTGGCAGACTGTTTAATCAATAAATTTGTCTGCACGGCTTGCATGTCAATGCATTTCGTTTGTCTTTTTTATTTTTGCAGGGTATGTATCCTCTAAGCATAAGAACGATAAAGGGGTATGCTGATAGGTTTATGTATCATCACAGACATTGAACCTATAAAACATTTCTTATTTCTTCTACTGGCAAGACTGAGTCAAAAAACTCAAATTAACGAGCAAATTTCAATCCCTGGTCTATATTCATTTATTTAAAATATTTCTATATTATAATCTCTATAAGTGAGAGTCAAACGAATTCTTGTTTTGACTGCATGATGGTACTAAATGTAAAACCTTAAGCGCGTTTCTCTTGAAAGGCTTTTACGAAAGTCTTGTAGAAAATTGTACAATGGGGAATATACTACAGATAGCTCTATAAGACTTTAGTTAATTCCATTTAAAGAGTAACTCTTAGTCAATAAAAACTGACATGATCAAAGCTATGATGATAACTAAACCTTCAGGAATACCTTTTTCCATTTATGGATACATATTTACGTCATTTGAGAATTTCTATCAATATGAAATCCGAATGGCCTTTTGAACATTTTAGAGTTATTGGGCCAATGTAAACATACACTCAGATATTTCAATTGTATATTGTTTTCTTGTGTCTATAATTTTTCAGCATGTCTGGCAATTTTTCACACTTGTTAAGCATTTTTGATAATCACTTTTCAGAATTTTCCTATTTGCGCGTTTGTGTGAATAATATCTCATGTTGTTGTTGTCGCCTTCTGACTGTACAAGGCCAATGAACAACAAATATGTTTGTGTACTCATATTCACATTCACGTATTGGCTCATTTTTGTATTAAGTAAGCACTTCCAAGTGGCAACGAACTGATTTCAATTTTTTAAAGGCTTCACATATGCACATATGTATCTAAAATGTTTGGCTGATCACTTTAGAAAACTTCTATTGTTAATTACCCATTTGGGCTCAGAGACAAAACTTATGAATTAGCAAATTAGTTGAATATTGCTTACAAAATAAAATAGTTTGCAAAACGAAACTGAAATATGAATGATTGAAACCTGATGATTTCATTTATAATTTAAACAAAAAAGCTCAGAATACAAGAGAGATTTCATAAAAATTCAATATTTAATTGCTTACTATTTGATAAAAATAGTTCACAAGATGAAATGAGTTACATTCAATATATTAATAGAATGAATTAGTTCAGCGAGTTTATTATTATTTTATTTAATTAACTTATTCAGTGGTTAGAGTCGAAGACCTGTCACATAATTAGAAATTCCAGTTAAAAAAACCTGGGTTTGATTCCCCCGTCAATTGTAGTCATTTATGTGTTTTTAAGTTCTTCGAAATGAAACACAAAAATAAATACTTCCAGTCATTTAAATAAATAGAACATTGTTAAATAGATTTCATATTTTAACATGTTTATTATTCTAATGATTGATATTCCACATACTTGTAATTGAATAATATTTAAATATTGGTAATCAATAAATTAATAAAATTTTTTAATGATGTACCGAACTAGTTGATTAATTAATAAAAAGAGTTAAAAAAGAAAATTTACGAGTTGAAATACACACAACACTTAGAATGAAATAAGTAATCTTGATAATCAGTAAACAATGCGCCGAACATGTTTAAACTAACTAGTTCAATATTTATTGCATAGTTTGATAGCCTCTATTGTGATGCCACACAGCACTTGTACTGTGTGTGTACTTATTGTTAATTATGGGGCAAGTAGCCTGTGCACAGTGGGCCGGAATGCGAAAAAATTCGCATAAAGTCGAAAATATTGTGGGAGCATTTGATTTTGAAGGCCAAGATATGTAGAGTGAATAAAGTAAAAACATTTTGTGTTAAATTTAGTGTTCTGTGGGGTAAAACTAACTTTGTGTGAGTTTGTGCGATATGTAATGTATATTAAAATTAGGTAGAAAGTGTGTATTAAAAGTTAATAATAATCCTGACTGCTTTTTGCGGCTCTTGCGGTACTTTAAATTTGTTTGCAAGTGTGCATTTATACTAGAGAATTGGATTTTTCGCGGAGTCCGATGGGGAGGGGGGTGAAGACATGGTCAAATTAAAAAACGAAAGAAATTGTAAATTGTAGCAAAAGCAAAGTTTTAAATATCTTGCTTATATTTCAAGTAAAAAAAAAAATTTGCTTTTTCACTGAGTCGTGGTAAAAGGAGTGGAGGAAGACAAAATCCAATAAAAAAACCAAACAATTTATAAATAGTATTTTAGCATAAATAAGAGTCATGCCAAGTTTCAAGTCTCTAGCTTTATAAATTTTATATAAATGCTTTTCTCTTTTTTTCTCATAGTCGGATAGGGCGTGGTCCAATAGTTAAAATATTTTGTGTATTATAGTTATCAAATAAACCAAGTTACAGCTGGATATCTGCAATATTAGACTTTATGCCAATTTATTTCGCAATCCGGCCCACTGTGCTGTGGCAGGTTGCACGAACGTGACACGTCTGCGGCACATTGTCAGCTTTTTTGGTTGACCTCGAAAAGGCCAACGGCAACAGCTGAAGGCACAACCTGCAGTTACCTATACACAGATGTAACTTACATGCATGTATGTGTGTACATATGTGGTCAATTCTTGACCTGACCTGAGCTGAACACAGTTCAGCTTGGCTCAGCTGACTTCAGCTCGATTGACATAGTTTTTTAGCTTGCAGGTTGCAGGAAGTGCTGAGCTGTAAATGGAATTAAATTGAAAAACGATTCGTGTCAGTACATGAATTGAATACGAATTGGAAACGCATGTTGCATGTTGCAATCAGCACTGACTAATAGATACAACAATGCGACCACGTATACACAAATCTATTCTATCCAATTGCTATAGGTAAGGGTCAGATTCAGTTCGGATTCGGATTCAGATTCAGATTCAGATTCAGTTGGCACTGTGAGCTATTGAAAGGCGGGCAACTACGACGACGTCGACACCTTGCATAGAGACAATGGCCGAGGCTAAGTGCCAATAAATGCGACACGTTACGGTACACAGACAGATACACAGAAATAGCAAGAGAAGATTAACATTTAATCATTGACTATGTCGGAAAGTGGTTTGTGTTTTGTTTGTGACTTCCAGCTAATTGGCTTGGTATGCGGGCATTCTGCACTGACTCATCGGTTATGTTCGTGCTCGTAAAGCTCTTTTCTCATTTCGGATCGTGTTCTGTTATTTTATTTTTTCCAATTTATTTTCCTCGATTTCGAATTTTTCCAACGTCAAAAGGAATGTGTCGAAAATGTGGGTGTGAGTCTGTTTGTGTGTGGTTTCTGAGCGATTTTCATTTTGCAGCGTGCTTTTCACAGCATTTAATGCATGTGCTGTATATTTTTAGACACAAATGTATATATATATTTATCTAGATATATATATAAATATATTGGTACATCTTGTTGTTTGTGTAAAGCTGCAGAACAAGGTCAAGGGGTCGACAGTGGCCAAAAACCACAAACGTCAACAACATCAGCCATGAGCAAAATTTCTAACGCCAACGCCTTTTCGTTGCACCTGAAGGCGAAATGCTTTAGTTTTGTTGTTGTCTCCTCCACGTTTTGCCACTGTCTCTCCTCTGACCCTCCCTCTCTCTCTCTCGCTCTCTCTCTGTCATGCACTCCTCTATGAGTCGTCTACCCACCTGCAAAATGGCCTCAAAGAGATTTTTAAAACAAATATTACGTATACGCAGAAATGAAAATAAAAAGCACTCGTTCAAGTTGTCGTTAAATATATGTATATATGTATATTTAAAATAAATATATATATCCCAGGTAATTGCTAGATTTATACCTAGAAAGATCTACTCGGACAACGTATGCTCTTTATTATATTCGAGATTCATTTAAATTAGAAGAGATTGTGGCATTCAACAGGTTTTTCACACAGTAATCGCTTCATTACCTTTGAATTAATCAATAATCGGAAACTGCTGAAAGAAAAAGGAATTGCCCTTATTTTATTTTTTTTTTATAATTAAGTAATTTGACAGCAATTTAGCTTCAATTGGTATTAACTTGGGCTTTAATGCTACATTATTAAATGGACTTTCCTTGCAATTAATAAGTTGTAAGATTGCTAAACTATTGCTTAATTTTAAGCTTTGAATCTATCTATATCTATCTTGATTTGTATCAATTTATACACGAGCGCAATAAAAATATCATTCATAATATCAGTTCTCTTACCGAGAAGAAAGGAGTATAATAAGCAAGTGACTTACGAACTATGAATTGAAAAATACATTGCATTTAGAATATTTGCCAATATTTTAATCAATCAAGTTTAAATTGAATAGATCTCACATAAGATCAATCTGCGGGGGAACACAGTTTTCGGCAATCCGAAATGTGGCAATTGAATATAATTATCAGTATTGTTTTTTTATGCTTTACATTTAAATAATTTGTATTTTATATTATTTGTATGACTGTTCATCATTTTATACTTCATCTACCTTTTCATGTTAATTTAAATATGAAATTCACAACTTTTTGCAGCTATCCACCGACAGATACAGCAGCAACATTGGTGATAGATATAGTCCACACTATTATCAGGTTTGTCAAAGATCGTTTGAGATGCAATGCATGCGTCCAGTGTTGTGAAATGTCCTGTTAAAAAAAGTGCCGAAGATTTAATCGAGCTTATTAACCTAATTTAAAGGCCTTAACTCAATTTTGCAAAGCGAATCAAGAGAAGAATAGAATATGAAGATATATGTACGTATGTGACCTAGACAAAGATATATATATTGAAGCTAAAAATATACCTATTGTCAGTATAACAGTAATTTAATTTCATAGAAACAGAGATTCCGTCAAGGCAACCTCCAAAGATGTGCTTATATATCTTCAGGCTACACGAATTCTATTTCAAAAAATAAAATTAATAGAAAGGCAAATTGTATATAGAAATAGATGGATAGATTGTCGTGTCTTGTCTGTGTCCGTCAGATCAGTCACAATAGATCAAAATCAAACATGAAAAGTGAAAGAACTTTTGCCTGTGATGATGTTTTTCTTTTACTTTTTGGCTTCTGTTTCTCAGGGTCGAATGCCGCGACAAAAAGCAAAAGTTTCGCTTCTCTTCTGTTCTCCTTCCTATCGGCGCCTCGCTGTCGCTGATTTTATTTGAATATGTTATGACAAAGCAGACAACCGATAAGCAAACTAAACTACAAAAAAAAAAAAAAAAAAATGAAATAAATAAAAATACCAAAATGATAGAAAAGGAAAACAGAACAGAAAAAGTTTCACTTTCCCATTGACTTTGGCTGCTGTCCCTGAAATTGACAAAGCAGACAAGGACGAGGCTCGAGGGGCGTCTCCTTTTTGTGTATGTGTGTGTGTGTGTGTGTTTCGGGGCCTCTGGGCGACCTTCGCCTTTGCATATAAATTTACTGGTCGAGCTTTTGGCAACAAAGCCCAGGCTCAATTGTCGCCTAGGCAAAACTTGATGCCCATAAATAATTTCAACTGCCAAAACATATAACAAATAACAAATTTACATTTCCGCAACGCGAATCCTAAAATTCAAGTTCACAGATTGAACCCCATAAAAGCCTTCTCAAGTGATAACTTAGACAAATTATGCCATTCGCTGTCAGAAACAGAATCATCCTTCTATGCCTAAGTAATTTTATCATTGATTTGTTATTTCTCATCTTGTGTTAATTTTATAGCTGATGAGCTCGGAAATGTTTGCATGGTCACTCTAAAACCATTTGTTTGCCCAAGTTTAAAGATTTGTTTAACTTACTTTTGCTACTACTAATTAACTCTTAAAATATTTTTAATAATTCACATGCTGCATTAACTTTTGGAGCTTATTCAACGTATATCCAATACAAATTTTGGGTACTTTTCTGTTTTTTTTTTTTTTTTCACTATATTTCTATCTCTGCTGCGAATTGTATCGAGGACAAATCAAAAATTGTTGTAGCTTTTGATCCAGTGTTCAAATACATTTTTGGCGTTGCCCCTGTTTAAAAAATTTCTATAAATAATCTATGGAAAAATAAAAGAAGTTATATTTCCACCTAAACTGATCAAACTGCCGATTAAAGCTAAAGTCAGTTAACTATATTGCAAGTGTGCCACAAATCTCAGTATCTAATATTTTTTTGACTTATTTTTGGTGTGACAAAACATATATTTAGGATATTTTTAAAACGAGTACTAACATTTCAGATTTACTTTTTTACGTTTCATAGATTTTTGTTTTCGACATTTGTTGAGTTTTATTAAATTTTTTTTTATTTGCAGTCGCCCAGCCGCTTGGAAACCTCAGAGCAGACCACAGGACGCCAATTACAGCGTGTGCTGCATTATTCGATGGCTCCATGTCGTAGTCTCCCGGGCCTGAGACGCGCCGAGTGCGCCATTCACGATGTTGACTGTGATGAAGTCTATCCGGGCATTTACATAGGCGATGCGTAAGTACAGTCATCTATCTCTATCTCTCTCTTTCTATATACATGTCTCTCTCTCTCACTCATTCATTAAACATTCGCCATTTGTTGCACAGCGCGGCGGCTAAAAACAAAACCTATTTGAGGATGATGGGCATTACACATGTGCTAAATGCCGCGGAGGGTTGTCGTTATGGCCAGGTCGATACTGGGCACAGCTATTATCGGGATATGCCAAGTGTTAGGTGAGCCTTGAAGCATTGAATACATATATCATGATTAATCATTGATTTACATTATTTAACGATTATTTTTGCACTTTTGATTCTACGATCTGGTTACGATTTCGCTCAAAATTTTTATAAAATTTTTCCAATTTCTATTTTTTTATAATTTTTTTTTGTTTATTTTTATTCCACTGCACACGATCTTTGTATATACACATGCACACATGCCATTGTCATTGTCTCACTGTGGGCCATTTGTTGTTGTTGTTGTGTTTTGTGGGAACAAAAAAAAAAACATTGTTTTGTGTGTACAGACGCCAACATAAGGATTGCTTTTTTAGATATATGGGATTCCCCATGATTGATGCGCCCACGACAGACATTTCCCGTTATTTCTATGTGGCAGCCAAATTCATTGACAGCGCCATCAGCAGTGGCGGTGAGTAGATGAAACTACTGGACAATACTGTTAACTATAACACTCTGTTTGATGTTTTCACCTTAGGCAAAATCCTGGTGCACTGCCTGGTGGGCATGTCACGATCGGCGACCTGCGTGCTGGCATACCTGATGATTTGCCGTAAAATGTCCGCCGTGGACGCGATACGTACGGTGCGCATGCGCCGTGAAATTCGACCAAACGATGGCTTCCTGCAGCAACTGGCCGATCTCGACATGGAGCTGAAGCGCAAGAATCTTTATCCCTACTAAGTACCAACCCCCAACCCCCCAAATAAAAAATTCATCAATCCCCAACACAACCAAAGATACACACACTCACACACACACACACACACACTCAATACAATCTATGTTAATAAAGAAGCTGAAACTGAGGATGATTAAAAAAGAGCAAGTGATACGTTTATGCGTGCATCTGAGATCATGATCTGCAATTTTGAGTACTTCAAATGTAATTCACGAATTGTGCAAAGCAAACACAATTTAAGTTCATGTTTAAGTGTTCGCATAAACATTGTCAAAACACACACACTTTTATACCCCACATTACACACACACACATACACAAACACAACAAAAAAAGCGTTGTTCTAAACTATTTATAAAAATAAAGCTAACGACTTAATGGTAACTTGGTCTTCTGATTAAAATAAAACCAAAAAAATAAAAAAAAACCAAAGCTAAAAACTGTTCAAAATTGATCAACTATATAATGATGGCAAATAGACACACACACATATAAATATATACTTAGTTATATATTATAGGGCCATATTTCCATTTAGTAGGAAACAAGTTACACTAGAAACTCCACAGAATACATAGCGACCTAGGCGTTAGGATCCACCATCCGCGATCTTCAACAATAAATCACGTAACTTCAAGAATCGAGCTGACATTTTACCATAAGTATGATATATGTAAGCGTATGTGCGGACTATGTGCACATATGCCATACCTATACATACATCTTTATATACATGTATTCCTATAAAATGACTTTTTTTGTATGCAAACCTCTTTCGATTTATGGTTCATCTTTTACCTGCATATAGACCATATACAGACACATACATATATACATATTAGGAGATATACATATATATATACTATTGATATGCGTATATGTATGTGCTTACATCTATAGCTAAGGGCATATATACTTAGTTGTGTAAGAAGAGCTGAAACATAAACAACACACAATGAAACAATGTATAGAACACGAGAGATGCATATATACCATATATATATATACTATATATTGATCGATTATAGACCATATATCTATATAGATATATATAAACTGATATATAAACAAAAAAAACTGTGTATTCTATAATAAGTATATACAAGCTGCGTTATATACAACCCCTATATATTAAACTTATATATACATATATACAAGCAAATGTATATTCAACTATTGTACAATGAAATAGCAAAGCTAAACAACAACAAATGATCAACAAAAAAATGAAAAAAAAAACAAAATCAAATTTCAACAAGATGAAGTTAAATACAACAACAAGAAAATAAAAAACAAACTAATATTTTCTAGAACATGTATGAAAAGAAAAACAAGAAAAACAAAAACAAAAAACAGATAAAAACTAAACTTGTCTCTAAGTGATTAATAAAAACCAAAAAATTATATAACAATGAAAAGCACTTTGTTTAAATATTAATTCTAATTTAAATTGTAATGCTTATAAGTACATACATATAAGTTATATTTAACAAATAATTTCAAGTCCTCTTTTCAATAGATATCAAAACCTTATTTGGGCCTTAACGTTATTGACTGCTTTTGGCCAGCTTTAATTTTCCAATATTATGATGATTAAAGTAAGTTTGTAACCAATTTATACAATTAAAGATTTATCTTCAGGTAACACGGAATGAGTTGGGAAATACAGATTTTATTTTCAAAATTATTTAAGAATTTAGCTCCATTTTTTAAAGTCAAGTTCAATTTTTAAAAAATATTCTGAAAAATTAAATTTAAAATGATAACTTTTAGGTGTGAAGCAGCATTCTGCTGCCCACAATAATTTGTACGTTGTTTATATTCCAATGAGCGAGCCATTGGATCGCGCTCGCTCATTTTGACTTTTTTTATTCTTTTGAACATCGCACGGAGCGAACAATGTTCAGTTCTCACGAAGAACCAGCGCACGGAATAAGTCGCGATCATTTCACTCGATATTTCGTTCTCGTGAACGACCCACCGAAGCAAGCTCACTCATTTAGTTCCCGAAATGAACTACCAGGAAAACATGGTGGAATTTCCGCCACGCCGGCAAGCGTCACTTTTCTGACGAGCTCGTAAAGAACGGACGTGTTTTTCCCAAACCCAGAGACAACAACAGCAGCAGTGATAATTTTTCAAAGTGCACATGCGCTACTCGTGCCGGCAACAACAACAACAGCAACAGAGATATTTTCTTCAAAGTGCACAAGCGCTACTCGTGCCAACGCCAACCACAACAACAACAGAAGCAGAGATATTTTCTTCAAAGTGCACAAGCGCTACTCGTGCCGGCAACAACAACAACAGCAACAGAGATATTTTCTTCAAAGTGCACAGGCGCTACTCGTGCCAACGCCAACAACAACAGTAGCCGTGGTATTTTTTTCAAAGTGCACATGCGCTACTCGTGCCGGCAACAACAACAACAGCAACAGAGATATTTTTTTCAAAGTGCACAGGCGCTACTCGTGCCAACGCCAACAACAACAGCAGCAGTGATATTTTTTTCCCAAAGTGCACAGGCGCTCCTCGTGCCAGCAACAACAACGACAGCAGCAGTGATATTTCTTTTCAAAGTGCACCTGCGCTATTCGTGCCGCCACCAACCACGACAGTAGTAGCAGCCAGTGCAGCCGCACCAACGATATTTCGAAAGTCTCGTGAAGGGCAATCCCTCCGAGCAATCTACGGTCACCGGCCGGCAGCGTTGAAGGCCGCACGCGAAGTGCGAGCTGTAGCCACTGGAGCGAGGAGCCACCTGCGGAGGCAGAACCTTTGAATAGAAAAGCAGCGCCTCATTTTAAACGGCGGGTAAGCTGGCCAGCGGCCTCTGTCCTTCTTTCTTTCTCGGCTCCGCCTATGGAGCAGCTGCCAGTTTCTTCCGGCCGTGCGGCGCCGACTAAATGATATGAATTTTGTTAAAAATCAAAACCCAATAAAAGCGGGTAAATTATTGCAATGATAGTGGCGAGTGTTTTTTTAATCCCTAGTGAGGCGTTTCATTTCTTTTCAGTAAATTTCAGGAAGCCTGATGCGGGCCATTGGAGACGGGCGTATGATCGAGCCACCCGACCGGACCTGGTGCTCCGGAGATGGTCCAGGAATAGAAACCCGGTCCGTTCCCCTTTCTATTCTTGGATCCTCACCGGGGATCAGGCCTGGAAACACCTGGCTCCGATCCGTGGACGGAATATCGGTCTGTTCCGTTTTCTGTCTACGGATTTGACCAGGCGGTCGGGTTCGAGCGCCGCTGGGGCACCCATCTGGAATGAGATCCTGGTCGGATCCGCATCTCATTCCTGGGTGTATAATCCAGCGCCGCCGAAAGGGGAGATCTTATGCTCGGAACCGTTGGCCCGCGTCACGGTTGGCGGGCCCTAGGAGGAGGACGCAGGATCGTGCCGACCGGCCGGACCTGGTGCTCCGGAGATGGTCCAGGAATAGAAACCCGGTCCGTTCCCCTTTCTATTCTTGGATCCTCACCGGGGATCAGGCCTGGAAACACCTGGCTCCGATCCGTGGACGGAATATCGGTCTGTTCCGTTTTCTGTCCGCGGATCTGACCAGGCGGCCGGGTCTGAGCGACGTTGGGGCACCCCTCTGGGATGAGATCCTGGTCAGATCCGCATCTCATTCCTGGGTGTATCACCCAGCGTCGCCGGAAGGGGCATCCTGTGTCCGAACCCGAACCGAGGGGCTCAGGAGGTACGATGAGGATGACGCAACGGGCCTCGGGAGTCCCTTCATCGTCCTCCTGGGTCACTCTTGGGCCCACCACATGGTCGTTTCAGCCGATCTTCAAGCGAGAGCGTCCGCATATTTTCTGACGCTCCCGCCGCTCATTCCAGCCGTCCCAGACGATTACAAATTTTGCTGTAACAAACCCTGGCCGGACTGAGACGCCGACCCCGGCTGGAAAAGCTTCGTTACAGATGGCGCCCGAGCAGGGACGTCTGGAACAAAATTCTCATTAGGCAATTTTGTTTTTTTTTTTTCTGACATCTCGAGCATCGATATCGGCCGACCATTTTTCCCCCCTCATTGAAAAAAAAAAAAAAAAAAAAAAAAAGAAACACGCCACTCATCATTGCAAAAAGCAGGGTATCATAGGGTCACTATAGTTTTTTTTATTTTTTTACTAAGAAAATCTGCGAGCTCGTCAGAAAAGTCGCATTTTTTTATCCCCCCACGTGGTATTTTTATTTTTATATATCTCTCGCCTGACCTGCAAAATTTCCCTTGCCCAGAATCTTTTGTTTTTTCACTCGCCCCGGGCGGACGCCTGACGTTTAGAAAATACCCTGTAAATCAGGCGTATTGATTTTTAGGGTATTTCAATCTTTTTTTTTCCTTTTTTCTTTTCCCTTTCCCTCTCGGGGGCCCACATGTAAAATTTTTTTTTGAAGGGGCAATTATATTTTTGAAGGGGCCATTTTGTTGAGAGTCTTTTCATTATCTCTTCGATGACAAGTAGCAGCGGTCCGTCGCACAGCGGGAGATTTTTGGGTTTGCTGTTTCCAGATCGCGAGGGACCGGAGGAGAGAAGCGCGGGTCGCGACGCTGACACTGCCGCCATGGATCGTCGCTACCTACCATTCCCTTGGCGCTATTATGGAGCACCGGCGCTGGAGATCTCAATGGAGCCTACCGGGCGTTCTGGCGTGGAACCGCCACCGAATAGCCTCAAGGGCTCAAACGAGAGTCGCTCCACCGAGCCCAACCCCAGGGCACAGGGACCCGCGCCACCACTGAGCCCGGTGCGAGAGGCCGCTCGAGGAGCCGGCGTCGCGAGAGCAGCCGTTGGTTGGGGCCAACCCAACTGGGTGGCCGCCCCCGCAACGTGGCAGCTACAGGGACTCGACGGGGTCGTGCCCGTTTCGCTGCTAGACTGTGTCGCCAGGGCACAGGGACCCGCTCTCGGCCAGACCAAGGTGTTCCGCATCCGGACGGCCGGACGAGTATTCCACGTTCGCCTCCAGCGGGACGGGACCATAAAGGTCGTCCTAATGCCCCCCGAGTAGCATTTTTTGGGCAATAAAGAAAGTTTGTTTTGAAAAAAAAAAAAATTCCGAGTTTTGGCGCTAAAAGCGCATTGCGGCAAGCAGAATGGGAAAACGCAACGCAAGCAGAGCTGCAGCGCAGCGGAAATCACCACGCCGGCAGAGGCATCGCGCGCGACCACAAAGCTACAGGTTAGCGCTGTCGCCACAATGGCGGGCAGAACTGCAGGCGAGCCCTGGCACCACGAGCGCGGGTAGACCAACACCGCCGTCTACGCCTCGTGCGTGCGCAGTCGCTACGAGCCAGTTCCTGCGCCATAGGTGCGAGCAGCACCGCTACAGTCAAGTTTTGTCGCGACGCATCCGCAAGCAGCGCTACAAGCTGGCTCTGTCGCCACGAGCGCGGGCAGAATTCCAAGCGAGCGAATTCTGCGCCTCGTGTGCGAGCAGCGGCCACAGGCGAGCTCTGTCGCCACAAGGGCGAGCAGAGAGCGGAGCAACATTTTTGTCGCGACGCACCCGCGAGCAACACGACATCACGACCTCTGCCGACGTCGACTGCGATCGCCACAGGTCTCATGGTTCGAGCCGAAGCAGCGAACGGGGAGTTAATCAAGAACCATCACCGCGAACAGTCGAGCTCAAGTCTAACGAATAAAACCCAAAACGAGAGTCAGTCAAGAACCTTCAACACGAGGAGTCGACATCAATAAGCAAAGCAAAGCAAATCAACGCGATTAAAAATCATTTAGCAAAGCAAAGCAAATCAACGCGATTAAAAAAAAATCATTTAGCAAAGCAAAGTAAACCAACGCGAATTAAAATCAATTAAAAGCAAGCAATTAAATCAACGCGACCGAATTAAATAATCCAGCCGCGACTGGTTGCCTTCGGGAAAAATCTAGCATCCAACCACGTGCGCCTAACCTAAAGAAACATTTTCGGTTCATCACGACTGAACAAAACACGTGCGCCAGTCAACATGGTCAGCGTCAGTTGGGTCTACTTCCGACGCCGGGACCAACTCATAGCGATCGCAGCGGAGTTTGGCCTCGATCCTGAGGGAACCGTGGCGGACCTCCGTGCCCGGGTTGCGGAATTCGTTTCCATAAGCAGCCATGCGGATCACGTCACCCAACGCTTGACGGAACTGGAGCAGCAGTATCGGGATGCCTCGGGATCCGACCACAGCGATTCCAAGAGTCGGTCTCGCAGCGTGTCCCCTGTTCCCAGAGATCAAGTGGTGCCGCAAGTGATCGTGACTGCGCCGGGGAGTCAACCACCGGAGACACGAATGAGCAGTCGGCTCGTCCGTGGGAATCGTAGCCATTCTCCCACCACGCAGAACACGGGTCGCACGGAGGCACCCTATCGCACAATAGCGGAGAAAGTGCATCGATGGGGAATCCACTTCGATGGGCAGTCGGATCCACTAAGCTTCATTGAACGTGTGGAGGAGCGCGCCGCAGCCCACCTGATCGACCTGACCCACCTTTCACACGCTATTCCAGAATTGCTCACTGGAAATGCGAGTGACTGGTTCCGCGTCAGTCGGTTGCAGGGAGCATCATGGGCCAGGTTCAAGCAGGATTTTCTAGATTTTTTCTTGCCCCCTCGTTATTTTCAGCGCCTGGAGGACCAGATAAGAGCAAGGCAACAGAGGCTGGGAGAACCCTTCAAGGCGTACATCGTGGAGTTGAGATTGCTCATGAAGCGAGCAAGCTACTCTGGAGTACAGGAGTTGGATCGGGCCTACGAAAACTTGCTGCCGGACTATCAACTGTACATTCGGCGGCACGAGGCGCACTCGTTGGCTCAGCTGACGCAGTTGGCCACCGATTTTGAGTTCGTGCGGGACCGTGAGCGACAGAGCCGGGGACCAGCACAAGTGGGCCTAGCCATAGCCCACAACCGGGACGAGCCAGTTGCCGCGACCAGGCATCGTAATCCCTTCCGGGACAATCCGCCAGGCACCCAGTTGTCAGGAGGAGAACCCGCCGTCAGCAGGATGATGCAGGAATCAGGACCAGCTATCGACGTGCAGCGGGCTTGCAGACGCTGCGGAGAAATCGGCCACCAGGCTCGAGAATGTCGCAACCGGCAGCTCTATTACTGCTGGCGCTGCGGCAAACGAGGCATCAGGACGACGGAGTGCTGCGGCTTGTCTTCGGGAAACGGACCGCGGCCTTACCTGCCCCAGGACCAGGTGAGGGCGGCCGCCAACCCGTCCCGGGAATAGACCCGATAATGCGAGTGGAGAAGGCGCGCATCGTGGCACAGGTCAAGATCGAGGGTCATGTGAGGCAAGCCACCATCGACACTGGAGCCACTAGAAGCTTCATCAGTGAGGATGCAGCTGCGCAACTCGGCCCTAGTTTGTTGCGAGACGTACGAGCCAAAGTCAGCCTGGCAGATGGGAGCCGCGCCACCGTGTGCAAGGCACTCGTCGCGACGGTGCAGCTCGGCGAGAAGTGTGCTTGCATACCCTTTCTGGTGCTGTCAACCGTCGTGGACGACGTGATCTTGGGCATAGACTTCCTGTGTGCCATCCGCGCCTCACTGCATTGTGGACCTGTGCACTTGCAGTTGACTCCAATGTGTTTGCAGACCCCCACAGGACGTCGTAATACCATCCGCGCCACCACGGCGAGCCAGGATCCCCTTCCCGGGTGGGAAACGACGTCGGGCGGAACTATCGAGGTACTCATCACCCATACCCAGACCACGAGCGGTGCAATCCCCGTCGGGCGAACCACAGCCGGACCAGGCGTTCTGTCCGCACCAGCAACGAGCCATCATCGACGAACCACAGCCGGACCAGGCGACCTGTCCGCACCAACACAAGCAAAGCATCACGAAGACCCCTTCGGGGGAACCACAGCCGGACCAGGCGATCTGTCCGCACCAGCAACGAGTCATCACGAAGACCCCTTCGGGGGAACCACAGCCGGACCAGGCGATCTGTCCGCACCAGCAACGAGCCATCACGAAGCACGAACCACAGCCGGACCAGGCGTTCTGTCCGCACCAGCAACGAGCCATCACGAAGCACGAACCACAGCCGGACCAGGCGACCTGTCCGCACCAGCAACGAGCCATCACGAAGCACGAACCACAGCCGGATCAGGCGACCTGTCCGCACCAGCAACGAGCCATCACGAAGACCCCTTCAGGGGAACCACAACAGGGAGACGCTGCCCTGGCCTGGGGAGCCAAAAGCTAGTACATAAAGACCCAAAGGCGGGCACACCACGTAATGATTATCAAGACCCCTCCGGGGGCAATCCCACGCAGGCACCGAAAGACCCAAAGGCGGGCACACCACGTAATGATTATCAAGACCCCTCCGGGGGCACCAGCAAGCGAGGACCGAATCCGCACAGCAGAGACGACGCCCCAACAACGCTAGCTCTGGAAGACAAAGGCAACCAGGAGACGAAGATGACTGAGGAAATCCGTTCCACCGGGTCAAGTTCATGGGGACCACTTGAAGATGGCGAGCCATCTCAACGTCCTCACCCCTTCGGGGAAACCACGACCGAGGTTTGCGCCATAGCAATACCCCCGGAACCGGATCCTCACGTCAACGAGGCAGACGACGATGACCCCAGCGAGACACCACCAAGTCAAGAAGCGGAGCCCGACCTAGAGCCATGGGTGCGAGATTTCCTAGACCGCGAACTAGTGCAGTTCGAGACACTGACGGGAGTCACGCACATCGCAGAGCATGTGATCACTATGAAGGATGACCGCCCGATTAAACAGCGATACTACCCGAAGAATCCAGCCATGCAGCGCATCATCGACGAGCAAGTCGACGAGCTGTTGAAGAACGACTGCATCGAGCCATCCAAGAGCCCTCATAGCGCACCCATCGTGCTCGTGGGGAAGAAGACCGGCGACGTCCGGATGTGCATCGATTACCGACAGCTGAACGCCAATTCCATCCCGGATGCGTATCCGCTGCCGAGGATCCACCACATCCTGGAGCGACTGCGCAATGCAAAATACATCTCGACATTGGATCTGAAAAGTGGGTACTGGCAAATTCCCATGGCGCGAGGCAGCCGGGAATACACCGCATTCACCGTACCTGGACGCGGCCTTTTTCATTGGAAGGTGATGCCATTCGGCCTCCACTCAGCGCCTGCCACTTTTCAGAGAGCCTTGGACAGCGTCATTGGTCCCGACATGGAGCCATTCGCCTTCGCGTATCTCGATGACATCATCGTGAGCGGAGCCTCGCTGGAGGATCATGTACGCAACCTAGGAGAGGTGCTCAGGAGGCTAAGGCAAGCCAACTTGCGGCTCAACCGGGCCAAATGCAAGTTCTTCAGACGCAGTCTAGTGTACCTCGGGCACGTCATCAGTGGAGAGGGAATCCACACCGACCCCGACAAGATCGCAGCAGTCCGAGAGCTACAACCACCAACGACCTGCCGTGAGCTAAGACGTTGCTTAGGGATAGCGTCTTGGTATCGACGCTTCGTCCTGAACTTCGCCGACATCGTCCAGCCCATGTCACTCTTGCTCAAGAAGGGCCAGAAGTGGGACTGGAAACCAGATCAGCAAGCTGCATTCGAAGAGCTCAAAGCACGTCTGACAGAAGCCCCAGTCCTCGCTTGTCCGGACTTTAGCGAGAAGTTCGTACTCCAAACCGACGCAAGCGACTGTGGACTTGGAGCCGTATTGACGCAACAGCACCAAGGAACCGAGCGGGTGATCGCTTATGTCAGCCGCCGACTGGTCAAGGCGGAGGAAAACTATTCGGCCACTGAGAAGGAGTGCTTGGCCATAGTCTGGGCCATTCGGAAACTGAGATGCTACCTGGAGGGCTACCGTTTCGATGTGGTAACCGACCACCTCGCCCTCAAGTGGCTCAACAGCATCGACAACCCGACCGGACGGATCGCACGATGGGCCCTGGAGCTACAACAATACCAGTTCGATATACACTACCGCCGAGGAAAGCAGAACGTCGTAGCCGATGCTTTGTCCCGTCAACCCTTAGAAGTAGCCCTGCAGACCACGCGAGAAGAAGAATCGACTTGCAAATGGATAACACGGCTCACCAAACGTATCTTGGAGGCCCCGGACCGGTTTCCAGATTTTACAATTGAAGGAAGCCAAGTATACCGTCACCTCGGCCACAGGCCGGAAGAGGAAGACTACGTGCCTTGGAAACTGTGCGTCGGCTTCGAGCATCGATCTAGAGTGCTAGCCGAGTGCCACGACCATCCTACCGCTGGACACCTGGGTATCCGGAAGACAATCGCTCGGATCAATCAACGCTACTACTGGCCCGGCTTATTCCGGGACGTAGCCCGCTACGTAAAGCAGTGCGAGAAGTGCCAAAAGTTCAAGGTGAGCCAACTCAAGCCTGCAGGCCGGATGCTGACACGCCAGGTGGAGGAGCCTTTCGGAACACTTTGCGCCGATTTCGTGGGCCCACTTCCACGGTCCAAACATGGGAACACTATGCTTCTAGTTTTCTTCGACGCGTTCACCAAGTGGGTCGAACTAATCCCCTTGCGGAAGGCGACATCGGCGCATCTGGAGCGAGCTTTCCGAGAAACCATACTCAGCAGGTTTGGGGTGCCACAACGTTTTGTGTGCGACAACGGTACGCAATTCACAAGCCGATCTTTTCGTACCTTTTGCCAAACCGCTGGCATCGAGCTGCAGCACACCGCCCCGTATAGCCCACAACAGAATCCTACCGAGCGTGCGAACCGGACCATCAAGACCATGATAGCGCAAAACATCTGCGGGGACCAGAAGACGTGGGACGATCTTTTGCCAGAAATCATGCTGGCAATCAACACTAGTATCTCGGACACGACCGGATTCAGCCCAGCGTTCCTAGTCCAAGGACGGGAACCACGACTTCCGGGGGCACTCTATGATGAGGTCACACACAGTATCGGACGGGAACCAGAGGTACCGGAGGACAAGGCCAGACGACTCCAGGAGATCTTCCGGATAGTGAAGGAGAACACGCAGCGAGCCACGATCGACCAGGCCAGGCACTACAACTTACGACGTCGCGAGTGGCGTCCGGAGTTGCATAGCCTCGTCCTAGTCAAGCATCACGTGTTATCTAACGCCGCCGAGGGCTTCGCGGCCAAGCTAGCACCGAAATACGAGGGCCCTTACTACGTCCGAAAATTTATCTCGCCGAACGTAGTACGACTGCAACAAGTGGGCACATCACGACGTCGGGTGGCCAACCTAGCCGACCTCAAAGCATACCACTCTGAGCCCGAACCCGATTCCCAGCCTGAAACGGAGACCGTCTCCGCGATACCGGAGGGCCCCTCGGGCCTAACCCAGAACTGATAGCAAATACCCCCCTTCCACGCCTCGGCCAAGCCAGACGATTTTATTTAATTCTTCGAAACACTACGTCTTTACATTTAATTCTTCGAAACACTACGTCTTTACATAATTCTTCGAAACCCTACGTATTTACCTAATTCTTCGAAACACTACGTCTTTGCATAACCCTCCGAACCCTTACTACGTCTCGAACTAACCCAGGACTAGAGCGGAAACCCGTAGCTAACTGTTCCCGTTCTTTCCCACAGTGCATGTCCAGTCGACCCAGCAAGCCAGTCGGAGACATGGAGGCAGCCCACGGGGCGAACGCAGACAAGGGAGTCGACGAGAAGAGCCGTTCCCATAAGCTACCGGATTCGGCGGACGTTGGTGAAATCTTCGCCGCGGAGGTGAACCAGCAGGGAGCAGCCAACCTCGAGTTGCCAATCATGGGAGACGACGAGTATCTCGACGTGCTCGCCGCAGTCGGGGACGTGGAGGTCGCCCAGGACTTGCCGTGGGAGGAGATCGACTGGGTCGAAGTACCCGCCGGATGGCGCACTTTCGGGATAGGGACGATGGTCCCCGCCGTGGTGAAGGAAGCCGTGGAGGTCGCACGTCCTAAGGCCCGGACACAGGGACAGAAGAAGTTCGTGGTGGAGTCGGACGGCAAGCGTTTCCAGGTGCGCATCTCACGGGCAGGCACCGTGACCGTTTTCCTTCGGCCCCCCCGAAGTAAGAAGGGGGTGTGAAGCAGCATTCTGCTGCCCACAATAATTTGTACGTTGTTTATATTCCAATGAGCGAGCCATTGGATCGCGCTCGCTCATTTTGACTTTTTTTATTCTTTTGAACATCGCACGGAGCGAACAATGTTCAGTTCTCACGAAGAACCAGCGCACGGAATAAGTCGCGATCATTTCACTCGATATTTCGTTCTCGTGAACGACCCACCGAAGCAAGCTCACTCATTTAGTTCCCGAAATGAACTACCAGGAAAACATGGTGGAATTTCCGCCACGCCGGCAAGCGTCACTTTTCTGACGAGCTCGTAAAGAACGGACGTGTTTTTTTCCCAAACCCAGAGACAACAACAGCAGCAGTGATAATTTTTCAAAGTGCACATGCGCTACTCGTGCCGGCAACAACAACAACAGCAACAGAGATATTTTCTTCAAAGTGCACAAGCGCTACTCGTGCCAACCACAACAACAAGAGCAGTAGTGATAATTTTTCAAAGTGCACAGGCGCTACTCGTGCCAACGCCAACAACAACAGCAGCAGTGATTTTTTTTCCCAAAGTGCACAGGCGCTCCTCGTGCCAGCAACAACAACGACAGCAGCAGTGATATTTCTTTTCAAAGTGCACCTGCGCTATTCGTGCCGCCACCAACCACGACAGTAGTAGCAGCCAGTGCAGCCGCACCAACGATATTTCGAAAGTCTCGTGAAGGGCAATCCCTCCGAGCAATCTACGGTCACCGGCCGGCAGCGTTGAAGGCCGCACGCGAAGTGCGAGCTGTAGCCACTGGAGCGAGGAGCCACCTGCGGAGGCAGAACCTTTGAATAGAAAAGCAGCGCCTCATTTTAAACGGCGGGTAAGCTGGCCAGCGGCCTCTGTCCTTCTTTCTTTCTCGGCTCCGCCTATGGAGCAGCTGCCAGTTTCTTCCGGCCGTGCGGCGCCGACTAAATGATATGAATTTTGTTAAAAATCAAAACCCAATAAAAGCGGGTAAATTATTGCAATGATAGTGGCGAGTGTTTTTTTAATCCCTAGTGAGGCGTTTCATTTCTTTTCAGTAAATTTCAGGAAGCCTGATGCGGGCCATTGGAGACGGGCGTATGATCGAGCCACCCGACCGGACCTGGTGCTCCGGAGATGGTCCAGGAATAGAAACCCGGTCCGTTCCCCTTTCTATTCTTGGATCCTCACCGGGGATCAGGCCTGGAAACACCTGGCTCCGATCCGTGGACGGAATATCGGTCTGTTCCGTTTTCTGTCTACGGATTTGACCAGGCGGTCGGGTTCGAGCGCCGCTGGGGCACCCATCTGGAATGAGATCCTGGTCGGATCCGCATCTCATTCCTGGGTGTATAATCCAGCGCCGCCGAAAGGGGAGATCTTATGCTCGGAACCGTTGGCCCGCGTCACGGTTGGCGGGCCCTAGGAGGAGGACGCAGGATCGTGCCGACCGGCCGGACCTGGTGCTCCGGAGATGGTCCAGGAATAGAAACCCGGTCCGTTCCCCTTTCTATTCTTGGATCCTCACCGGGGATCAGGCCTGGAAACACCTGGCTCCGATCCGTGGACGGAATATCGGTCTGTTCCGTTTTCTGTCCGCGGATCTGACCAGGCGGCCGGGTCTGAGCGACGTTGGGGCACCCCTCTGGGATGAGATCCTGGTCAGATCCGCATCTCATTCCTGGGTGTATCACCCAGCGTCGCCGGAAGGGGCATCCTGTGTCCGAACCCGAACCGAGGGGCTCAGGAGGTACGATGAGGATGACGCAACGGGCCTCGGGAGTCCCTTCATCGTCCTCCTGGGTCACTCTTGGGCCCACCACATGGTCGTTTCAGCCGATCTTCGAGCGAGAGCGTCCGCATATTTTCTGACGCTCCCGCCGCTCATTCCAGCCGTCCCAGACGATTACAAATTTTGCTGTAACAAACCCTGGCCGGACTGAGACGCCGACCCCGGCTGGAAAAGCTTCGTTACAGATGAGCGAGCTTTCCGAGAAACCATACTCAGCAGGTTTGGGGTGCCACAACGTTTTGTGTGCGACAACGGTACGCAATTCACAAGCCGATCTTTTCGTACCTTTTGCCAAACCGCTGGCATCGAGCTGCAGCACACCGCCCCGTATAGCCCACAACAGAATCCTACCGAGCGTGCGAACCGGACCATCAAGACCATGATAGCGCAAAACATCTGCGGGGACCAGAAGACGTGGGACGATCTTTTGCCAGAAATCATGCTGGCAATCAACACTAGTATCTCGGACACGACCGGATTCAGCCCAGCGTTCCTAGTCCAAGGACGGGAACCACGACTTCCGGGGGCACTCTATGATGAGGTCACACACAGTATCGGACGGGAACCAGAGGTACCGGAGGACAAGGCCAGACGACTCCAGGAGATCTTCCGGATAGTGAAGGAGAACACGCAGCGAGCCACGATCGACCAGGCCAGGCACTACAACTTACGACGTCGCGAGTGGCGTCCGGAGTTGCATAGCCTCGTCCTAGTCAAGCATCACGTGTTATCTAACGCCGCCGAGGGCTTCGCGGCCAAGCTAGCACCGAAATACGAGGGCCCTTACTACGTCCGAAAATTTATCTCGCCGAACGTAGTACGACTGCAACAAGTGGGCACATCACGACGTCGGGTGGCCAACCTAGCCGACCTCAAAGCATACCACTCTGAGCCCGAACCCGATTCCCAGCCTGAAACGGAGACCGTCTCCGCGATACCGGAGGGCCCCTCGGGCCTAACCCAGAACTGATAGCAAATACCCCCCTTCCACGCCTCGGCCAAGCCAGACGATTTTATTTAATTCTTCGAAACACTACGTCTTTACATTTAATTCTTCGAAACACTACGTCTTTACATAATTCTTCGAAACCCTACGTATTTACCTAATTCTTCGAAACACTACGTCTTTGCATAACCCTCCGAACCCTTACTACGTCTCGAACTAACCCAGGACTAGAGCGGAAACCCGTAGCTAACTGTTCCCGTTCTTTCCCACAGTGCATGTCCAGTCGACCCAGCAAGCCAGTCGGAGACATGGAGGCAGCCCACGGGGCGAACGCAGACAAGGGAGTCGACGAGAAGAGCCGTTCCCATAAGCTACCGGATTCGGCGGACGTTGGTGAAATCTTCGCCGCGGAGGTGAACCAGCAGGGAGCAGCCAACCTCGAGTTGCCAATCATGGGAGACGACGAGTATCTCGACGTGCTCGCCGCAGTCGGGGACGTGGAGGTCGCCCAGGACTTGCCGTGGGAGGAGATCGACTGGGTCGAAGTACCCGCCGGATGGCGCACTTTCGGGATAGGGACGATGGTCCCCGCCGTGGTGGAGGAAGCCGTGGAGGTCGCACGTCCTAAGGCCCGGACACAGGGACAGAAGAAGTTCGTGGTGGAGTCGGACGGCAAGCGTTTCCAGGTGCGCATCTCACGGGCAGGCACCGTGACCGTTTTCCTTCGGCCCCCCCGAAGTAAGAAGGGGGTGTGAAGCAGCATTCTGCTGCCCACAATAATTTGTACGTTGTTTATATTCCAATGAGCGAGCCATTGGATCGCGCTCGCTCATTTTGACTTTTTTTATTCTTTTGAACATCGCACGGAGCGAACAATGTTCAGTTCTCACGAAGAACCAGCGCACGGAATAAGTCGCGATCATTTCACTCGATATTTCGTTCTCGTGAACGACCCACCGAAGCAAGCTCACTCATTTAGTTCCCGAAATGAACTACCAGGAAAACATGGTGGAATTTCCGCCACGCCGGCAAGCGTCACTTTTCTGACGAGCTCGTAAAGAACGGACGTGTTTTTTTCCCAAACCCAGAGACAACAACAGCAGCAGTGATAATTTTTCAAAGTGCACATGCGCTACTCGTGCCGGCAACAACAACAACAGCAACAGAGATATTTTCTTCAAAGTGCACAAGCGCTACTCGTGCCAACCACAACAACAAGAGCAGTAGTGATAATTTTTCAAAGTGCACAGGCGCTACTCGTGCCAACGCCAACAACAACAGCAGCAGTGATTTTTTTTCCCAAAGTGCACATGCGCTCCTCGTGCCAGCAACAACAACAACAGCAACAGTGATATTTCGTTTCAAAGTGCACAGGCGCTACTCGTGCCAACGCCAACAGCAACAGTAGCCGTGGTATTTTTTCCCAAAGTGCACATGCGCTCCTCGTGCCAGCAACAACAACGACAGCAGCAGTGATATTCCTTTTCAAAGTGCACATGCGCTATTCGTGCCGCCACCAACCACGACAGTAGTAGCAGCCAGTGCAGCCGCACCAACGATATTTCGAAAGTCTCGTGAAGGGCAATCCCTCCGAGCAATCTACGGTCACCGGCCGGCAGCGTTGAAGGCCGCACGCGAAGTGCGAGCTGTAGCCACTGGAGCGAGGAGCCACCTGCGGAGGCAGAACCTTAGAATAGAAAAGCAGCGCCTCATTTTAAACGGCGGGTAAGCTGGCCAGCGGCCTCTGTCCCCCTTCAATTTTCTCGGCTCCGCCTATGGAGCAGCTGCCAGTTTCTTCCGGCCGTGCGGCGCCGACTAAATGATATGAATTTTGTTAAAATCAAAACCCAATAAAAGCGGGTAAATTATTGCAATGATAGTGGCGAGTGTTTCTTTAATCCCTAGTGAGGCGTTTCATTTCTTTTCAGTAAATTTCAGGAAGCCTGATGCGGGCCATTGGGGACGGGCGTATGATCAAGCCACCCGACCGGACCTGGTGCTCCGGAGATGGTCCAGGAATAGAAACCTGGTCCGTTCCCCTTTCTATTCTTGGATCCTCACCGGGGACCAGGCCTGGAAACACCTGGCTCCGGTCCGTGGACGGAATATCGGTCTGTTCCGTTTTCTGTCTACGGATTTGACCAGGCGGTCGGGTTCGAGCGCCGTTGGGGCACCCATCTGGAATGAGATCCTGGTCGGATCCGCATCTCATTCCTGGGTGTATAATCCAGCGCCGCCGAAAGGGGAGATCTTATGCTCGGAACCGTTGACCCGCGTCACGGTTGGCGGGCCCTAGGAGGAGGACGCAGGATCGTGCCGACCGGCCGGACCTGGTGTTCCGGCGATGGTCCGGGAATAGAAATTCGGTCCGATCCCATTTCTATTCTTGGATCCTCACCGGGGACCAGGCCTGGGAAACACCTGGCTCCGGTCCGGGGGCAGAATATCGGTCTGTTCCGTTTTCTGTCCGCGGATCTGACCAGGCGGCCGGGTCTGAGCGACGTTGGGGCACCCCTCGGGGATGAGATCCTGGTCAGATCCGCATCTCATTCCTGGGTGTATCACCCAGCGTCGCCGGAAGGGGCATCTTGTGTCCGAATCCGAACCGAGGGGCTCAGGAGGTACGATGAGGATGACGCAACGGGCCTCGGGAGTCCCTTCATCGTCCTCCTGGGTCACTCTTGGGCCCACCACATGGTCGTTTCAGCCGATCTTCGAGCGAGAGCGTCCGCATATTTTCTGACGCCCCCGCCGCTCATTCCAGCCGTCCCAGACGATTACAAATTTTGCTGTAACAAACCCTGGCCGGACTGAGACGCCGACCCCGGCTGGAAAAGCTTCGTTACATAGGTAAACATTAAAATTGGCCATTTCCATTTATTCTATACAAAGGGAAAAGTAAGTGAATTTATGGATAAAGTTAGTACAAATCTTTTTGTGAAAAAGAATTTCAGCAATAAATTGAAAATTTCTTTTTAAAGCATTCGTTAGAAAAAAACTTTAAAAAATTAATTCATATGCAAAAAAAAGATTTATGTATCTCCAAAAAGAGAAATTTTTTTTTGGAAAATCTGTCTAAAACTATGCTTTACTTTACTTTCTTAGTATTTTATTTATTTTATGGTCTTGTAGTTTGTTTTAAGAAATACTCGAACAATTCTAGTCGTTTATAGCCAAGGGTTCCCAAAGTACTGAGCATAACTACAACAAATTGGATAGTTTCAGTATTATGGGTAAGAACAGCACCTTAGGGATTGTTTCGGGTGCACAACATTATTTTTAATAACCTATAAACTAATATACAGACAGATACATGCTCATATGTATGTACTTATTAACTGGCTTCCATAGTTTCCGCCACCAACTGAGGGAAACGCTTAAAATTTGTTGCCCATACTTACAAATTGCCACTGTAAATTCAATTGCCTCTCTGAGGTTCTAAGGTTGCACGTGTGTCAGCCAGGGTGTTGATGGTGGCAGGAGTTGGTGTCGGGGTCGGGGTCGGGGTCGGGGTCAGTGGGGCCATTATCTAGACATTAGTTGCGCCTGCTAACTGCCTGGCAACACCTGCAGCGGCGTCGACTGGTTATCACTAGAGAGAAAGAGAGAGAAAGAGAGAGAGAGAGAGAGAGAGAGAGAGAGAGAGAGAGAGAGTGATAGGGAGACAGAGAGAAAGACTGTTGTGTGCATGTTTGTTGTGTCTAAAAGCCAAGCTGGTAATTAAAAGAAATTGCTACCTGGAGCATGCCAAGAGCTGGTTAAATTTAAAAGTGGAAGGAGAAGCAGAAACTGCCTGAAAACTGACTGACTGAAGAACTGAGTGACTGGACAATAGACAGACGCTCCACCGCATAGTTGACCCTAATTTAAAACTATCAATAACTGCGCCACAAGAACACTCAAGATTGAAGATTTCGATCTCGCGCGCGCAGTCTAAACAATAAAATTAATGTCTCCGGCGGCTTTGGCTGACCAGCAGGCACTTAAGAGAGCTCACATCCCAGCTCCTAACACTGAACACTGAAAAACTGAACAGGTAGCAGTCGTAAAAAGTCGTTTAACAACAAAAACAACAAGTTTAATAAAATAAAGCAGGCAGCCTACTTTGCAGGCAACAATAAGAAAACGCACATTATTTACTCTATTAAATATAAAGGAGGAATAGAAGAATATTATCAAATATACATTGCATTTAAATGTAATATTTAATAAAATTAAGATGTAATATTTTTATTTTATATTTCATGTTATATTGTCTTCTGTTCTTCATTTATCTTGTCCAAAGTTTCTTGCTCTTTACTTTGAATAAGTTATTATTATTATATTAAAGTTTTGCTTTTTTGTGTAATGTTATTATACGTTTATTTCATATTCTGTATCTTCGTTCTATGCCTAATATTATTCTTTTGCGTTTGATGTTTTGCATATTTTTTGGTCAAGTCTTACATTCATTTTTGTTTGTTCTCTATTTTGCAGAATAATTTTAAAATTCAATGTTCCACATTCGGTGTTAATGGTTTTATTTTTCATTTTCAATCTTCATTTATAATTTAATATGAATAATATTTAAATTTAAACTAAAAGGATACAAAAAAAATTATAAATTGAGAATTAAGTATCAGGGGAATTAGTATGTTGTATATTTTATCTTACACGATTATTAGTATTATTATATATTCTTTTATATCTTTTATTTTCTGTAATCTTCATTTAATTTGTTAGATATTCCACTTTCCACATAGTTTATATTTTCTATTAAATATGTATTCATATTTTATACTCTAAATATTCTCTTATACATCATAATATGATCGTTTTCAAATTAATTTTTTAATTCAATATCTGTGATATATAGCCGCATCTTCTGGGCAAGTAACTCTTTCCTAATTATAGAGTATTTGTGCTTTTTTTTTATTAAGTCTGGTCAAATGGCAAAGGCATCCAGCAGAGTAAACTAGTATTAGTTTATTTCATTATTTATTTATTTTTTTTTTTTCGGGCTTACGTTCAGTTGCGTAACTTTCCCAGGTTTCCCAGGCAGCAATCGGACATAATATCGCCCTTCAGTGCAGTTGAGCTCCGTTCAGTTCGGTTTAAGCTGCTAAAAATCATTTTTCAAACATACACATTTAAGCCCCGTTGCGAGTGGTCGACGTCACCGAGTGATCCCCCAACTGTGACACATGTTCCGGCTGGCAAATAAACTATTTAGAATGGGTGCAGGGGAAACCTGCGAGGACGCATATGAAACAATTATTATTATTAATAAGTTAGTTTTACTTTACGTGCGCGTCAGACGCCAAGCGGTGGTCGTCTGTCACAAAGCGAGGAAGAGGGAAGGGGAAGGGGAAGGGGAAGGGGAAATGGAAAACCTAAGGGGATGGAGGAGTGTTGATGCGCGCCAAGATTAAGCATGAAAAATGTTACGAATTTCCCTGTAATTAATCTTCATCTGCGCTAAATGGACACGGGCAGACACGAAACAGAAACCCAGAACGCATGCAAAAGAGTTAAATAATAAGTACACACATACATACACACACTAGCACACCCATCCATCCAACCGCCCACATTTGCACACGTATGTATGTATGTGTTTGTTTGTAGGTGACACAGGAACTACCCTTGGTAAGTGGCGCCAATTCGAATTGTCCTTTGGCTCTACTCAAATAGTTGCGGGGCAACAGCTGCGTCCGGGAGACCATCAGAGCCCTCTCGGGGGTGTACTCTTAGCCAGGTTAATGGCAATGCAAATACGTATTCGTAACAAATACATATATAACAAGGATAACTAGCATAGCATAGCACAATGCAAACAGTCGCAGCTTGTTGTTAGCTTTCAGGATATGCACATACGTACATATGTACATATATTGTATACATATGTACATGTGACAAGTTTCAAGCTCCAAGTGGCAAGTCGCAAGTGTCACGACAATTGTAGCAATGTGTTTTATTTTTCTCAACAACAATTTTCTCTATCTTATTGCCTATATTTGGTGTCTCGAATACTGCAGTGAAGACGGAGAGCAAATCGGCCAAGGCTGTCTGTCTGCCAGAACATGTCGTCCAGTGTTAAATTGAAATATGAATAAAAAGCAGAAAAGAGAAAAACATTTTAATAATGAAGTGGAAAGCGAGTAAAGCCGCCTGTAGCAACGTTTACGAATGCTTTAAAAGAGGAATATCGAAAAAACTGGGAAATCGAGATTTTACTTGATAACAGAAGTGTAAAAAGGCAGGGAACGTTTATGATTAACTAATGCATAACATGATTTCGAAGTATTTGAATTTGCTTCGCATATGTAATCTTATTCAATTATAATTAGCTAGTTGTCTATTCTGTAAGCTAAATCCAGAGATGGGAAAAAAATTTTAATAAAAAAACAAGTGGGAAAGGCTATAGTCGAGCGCCCGACTCTAGGGTACCCGTTACTTATTTTAATGAATTTTTTAATATTTTTTATTGCATGCTTTTACGCACTTATATTTTTTAAAAACTTTAATTAGCCATTACCACCTTTCTGTTTGTCCGCTCTTGTTACGATTTAGTAGGATGATAGGTAATAATAGTAGTTAACGATAATTAGTAAAAAAATTATATTATCTTGAAAACTGTGCGTGTGGTGGTTTTTTGCGATTTACAGAGGCGGAAAAAGGCGTGGCAAAAATTTGAAACAAACTTGACCCGCGTGGGGTCTATAGAAGTCTGTGTGCCAAATTTGGTTGCTCTAGCTCTTATAGTCTCTGAGATCTAGGCGCTCACACGGACGGACAGACGGACAGACAGACGGACAGACAGACAGACGGACAGACGGACATGGCTATATCGACTCGGCTGTTGATGCTGATCAAGAATATATATAGTTTATAGGGTCGGAGATGCTTCCTTCTCCCTGTTACATACATTGCAACGAATACAATATCCCCTTTTACTTATTTTTATAAGTAACGGGTATAATGAACCTAACAATTAATATCCGAATAGGAAAATGTCAGATATAATATTTTCTTGGATTTGGCATCCTAAAAACATTATTTACTCTTAATTTTTAGTATACAAAATTAATTTTAGCTAATATTTGAATAAAATATTATGAAACGTATTTTAAATTTGAATAAAATAACTTAATATATCAACAAAAAGTGAAATCTATTTATTACGTTTTTATTTTCTTACAAAGATACAAAAATAAGAGCTAAATTTTAAATATTTGATCTAAATTAGGACCTATGATATACAAAAAAAAAATAAAATAAGAAATAAATTATTGGGATGAATGGAAAAATCTTAGAATATTATATTTTAATAGGGTATCCATAAAATTTACTTTTAATATTTGTTATAAAAATTAATTTTATTTCTTAATAGTGCTTTATATACACAATTATGAAATCATTATGAAAATTCAAATATTAAATATTGATTTTAAAAAATACAGCGAAATTGAATTATTAATTATATATATTTATTATACTCACTCAGCCGAGGCCTTAGCCTTATTTTGAAGTCTTTCAGTGAACTTCTCTACTTTGCCCAACTAAGAGTAAATAATCAAATTGAGGCAGAATGTCTCTGAGTCAAAGTAAGCTAACTAGTAATCTATGAGATAGATATTTATTGTTATGCACACAGTTTAGTAGCTACCTAATAGGATTAACTGGACTATCTGAATGTGACAACAGCTTTCATATTGTGTGAATCTATTAATGCTAGAGAATTTATGTAGACAATGAACTCGAGTTTGCATTAAATCTATTTACAGTTGTACCAACTGCACAACAGTGCTGAGTCAGTACACAGCCACAGCTACAGCTACAGATACAAAGATACAAAGATAGTACATAAATTATGCCATTTATTGGCCACTGAAACTTATACAGAATACGACAACGGGTAAAAGAGGCGGACCAATAAACAAATTAATATGCCAATTTTTGCGACAATTTATGACAGTTGTAAAACGTTTATTTATACGATGAATAAATAATAATAATAACAATAATAATTTTGTGCTACAGATGAAAGATACAATTGTATCTTTCAGTTGAGGCGACTCGTTGACAGCAAATGTTGATGCAATGCTTTTCACGTTTCACGTCTCACGTTGCATGTAATTTGACCAAGTTTTTGAAAGCATTTACGGTGCATTTACAGGTGCATTGTTGGCCCGGACTTAGTATGCAAATATTAAATGTGATTTTTGAAGTGCGACAGCAACAATTTTACATAGCGTTGCGTTGTGTTGTGTTTTGCAACAGGGTGGCGAGGGGGCAAAGGGGGCGAAAGGGGGTAACAATGTGGGCAATGTGGTCGCCGTTGGCAGTTCGACGAAGTGAAAAACAATAAATAATGCAGCCAATTAAAACTTTGGCTGTTTGCTTCGCACGCACGGCAACGACAACAACAACAACAGGAGTAACAACAACAAAGACATAGTAGTTGCAACAACTATAACAACAACAACAATAAAAACACCCACATATGTACGGTTATGGGTAGAGAAGTATGCTGAGCGACTAATTGACAAACAACAGCAAATTGAATGCAATAAAGCACACTCTTTCACACACAAACATAAACTTACACATACACACATATCTACACAGAAAAAAAAGTCATTCTAAAACTAAGTATTTTATATAAAATGTTAAGTATAAAATACTTAATTTAAGTATGGATTTCATAATCACAAAATTAAAAAAAAAATATTCAAAAAAAAAAAAATTGTAAAACAAATCTTTTTAATTTATAAAAATTTTTTTAGAATGAAATAAACAATTTAAGGATTTAATTCGGTATTCAAAAAATCAAGTATTTCATACTTGGTTTAAAGTCCGAGATTACCCCACTTCTGACATCGTTTCGGATTGAATTCGGGCTAAATATACCGGATTTTTTTTTCTGTGTATATATATATTTATATATATATATAGACTGCTATATAGTATGCTGGGCATGTGCATTAACAATGTGATTGACTGACAACAATCAATTAAAATCGAAAAATCAATGCAGTTTGGCATCTGAATGCGCCGAAGCAACAGAATACTGAACATTGGAATTGGGATGTGGATGTGGATGTAGATGTGGATGTGGATGTGAATGTGGATATGGGAATGCCATGAGATTCTGCCCTGTTCTGTTCTGTTGTGTTCTGTTCTGGCAGTTCAAATTATTATAAACTTCTTCACTTTAATGGAATTGTTATCAAAACACATTATAAAAAGCAACGAGCGCCAATAAATGCACTTTGTCAATGCCAATTCACACAATAAATCTACAGCAAGATAGCAGCTCGACTGGACGGGTATAGAGACTGAGTCGGGTATGCAGTTGGAGCTGGAGCTGGAGAGTTGGAGTTGAAGCTGCAGCCGTTGCAGCCATAGCCTGTATCTGGGCTTCGGTCTGATTCTGGGCAACAACAGCAACAACAGACGTTGCCGTCTCCCAGCTCTTGACTCTCGTACTATACAGCACAGGCAACAGATCCAGGAAGCCAGTCAGCCAGTCAGCCAGTCAGACAGTCGGACACTTGGACGAGAAGACAGCCAGACAGTCGCTGTGAGTTTGAGTTTGACAGCCCAACAGGCAACAGCAACTGGCAGCCTAAAAAGTTGCAAATCACAACGAATTATAAATTCACTACACTAAACATTATGACCTTATTTCTCCATGTCTAAATCGAACGAACCTTGCAGAACCGGACGGCTTATTGGGCTACTCCAAAAACTTAGTTTATTATATAGTAGTTATATCTTCTAAAAAGGTCTTCAGGAGTTAATTCTATATCCAATTGTGTGACGAACGATATTAAATTAAATGTTTTATTTATTCTATAAACAAAGTTTGAAGTTCGGCATATTGCCCAATAATCTCCCGATTCTTCTTACCAAATAAAAGTGACTTGGATTGGTGGATATTTCTAAAATTGGCATAATGTAAGAAAAAAACCCTTTTCCCTTCAAGCTTTCCCACAATAAATAGACCATATATTGTATAGATATTTCCATGATGAGAACGCGACATTTGTACGTCTTCAAATGAAAAAAATTGGCCAAAGTGGACATTTTCAAAAATGTTTACTCGCGTGTTTAATGCATTTTACTAGCACTATTTTTATTATAAAAGACAAGCTTTGAAGACTTGTCGTTTTCGAATTATTTATAGAAACGCTACGAAAATGGAAGACATGTTTGACTTCAAATACAAAAGTTTGCAAAATTTGGCGAGTAATTTGGAAGAAAATACTCTTAAATCGTAATAAAATAATATAGTTTTTCATTTTAGACCTAATTTTGACATGTTACCATTATTTTTTTTTTTTGTTTTACAAGTTTTATTAGTAATTTGTGACGCGACATCGCGAACGTGACAAAATTTCCACCTAGTTTGCTCCAAGAATTTGCTCATAAAATTTTATTAGATATATCGAAAACAGCTTTTAAAACATATGTATTTTAATATATTTCTATGTGTTAAAATGGTTCATGTTACAATCTTACTTTCTTACTTAGTGTAATCGCTAGAGTACAAACGGTCCATTTTGGAAGTCGTAGAACAAAAGTTTCTAGATGTATGATAGGGAATAGATCTACTTTCAAACATCTAAGCTTTCTCAACGCTTTGATACAAACAAACGAGAGGAATGACTTTTCATCGCATTTTCAGAAGGTCACTAAAATTTTTAAATTTTGTTATCTTTTGAACCATTGGTCGGATTTAATGATCTGTGTTTCATTTGACTCATATTTTTGATGAAAATAGTTGAAAATTACAAAATTTTAACCGAATCGATCAGATCGGACAGTCATAGCGAATTTTCCATGCTTCTTGTTGTGCTGCTTATTATTCGCATTTCGCACCCATCGTGATGCTTTCGTCACTGGCGTGAATTGCCGTCCACAGTGATTAAATATTTGTATTATAATTATATTTTAGAAAAGAGTGCGAGCACTGAGGCTCTTTGGCAAAGAATGTGAGTTTCTAGACCTTTTCTCAGGCAACATTACGAACCACTTCACATATTCAAAGTATCCGCAGATGGCTTTTTACTGTTTGAGGCATTGAAACAAAGCTGATACGAAGCAGACTTTGCCATGGAAGGCCAACAAAAAATGCACAACGAGTTTTGGGTTTCGTTTTCGCAGTTCAATCGTTGTGGCGTTGTCTGGCTTGTTGTTGTTGTTGTTGTTGTTGTTGTTATTGTTATTGTTGTAGAAGTTGCTGTTTTTATTGCTATTGCTGTTGCTGCTGCTATTGCTGGCTTTTGGTAAGCTTCGATTTCCGGCGCACAGTTCACGAAAAAGCATCTTTGAGATACTATTGTATCTGTGACTATGCATAGCCATTAGCAAACATCCCGCAGTGGCATTTGGTGAGCTTTCAAAGCTCTCAACGATCAACGCATACAAATGTCAAGAGACAACAGCAACAACAACAACAACAACATCGTCGAAGAACCACAACTTGGAAACTTGGTTAAAAGCAATTTCAATTGATTGCAAAATATACTTACTTACTTTAAATAATAGGCGAAATAACAATCGATAACCCTTTTCATGGGCATTTCGCTCTCTCATTATATTTTAAGGCATTCGAGGATTAATATTGGCTTATACTCGTATACTGCCATTTATGGCTGCCACACAGAAGGTGCAAGAAGGCGCTGTGTTGCAGCAACTGTGCTGTGGCATTGACCCCATCGCATCTCTGGCCACGTGCCTGTGTTGGCCAACTCCAATTGGAAGGCTGTGCAGCTTCTGCTTCTGCTCAGCTACCTGCTGCTGCATCTTGGCCAAATTGCAGCCACGCCCCACAGCAAATTGCCACAGCTGAACACGGCACGCACAGCAGTTGGATGGGAGAAATTGTTGTTGTTGCATGTGTTGTTGTTGTTGTTGTTGTTGTCATGTCAATTGGCAGCACTTGAGAGCTAAAGAAACCGGGTCCAATATCAGCCTGCTGACACCTTCAATTTACTGCGCCGTCGCGACTCGAATCCTGTGTGCGGCAGTTGCAAGTTCCGAGCTGCAAGTTGGAACCATTAGAGCTCATTATGCTTGCCCCGTCCGACACTTTGTTGATTTTCTGCTCTGACATTTGTGGTTTTTCCTGCTGACACCGCTTCTAACTAACTATTTATTTTTTGTTGCCTTTTATTATTGTTTTTCTTATTCTTTTTATCGTTCTTTTTTTTAGTCGATTCGCTTCGTCGCTTCTGCGCCAGCGTGCGAAATAGAAGAATTGTCTAAATTAAAGTTGAAAATTAAAAACTTCACACGCACCTCTCGCAGCACCCATAGAAAAGCTGAACGAATCAAATAGATAGCAGCAACCAGATAGAAAAAGAAGGATAGAGACGGGAGAGAGAAAAGGCGATAGGTTGCCAGTTGGTGTGAATTGAATAGGAAAACATCAAAATGGTGAGAGGGGGAGTTGAGGAAGTGGCGGGAGAGAAGAAGACTGAGGCCCACGCAAGTTGATCCAAGTCAACGCATTTTGATTGACGACAAAGCCAAAGTTTTGATAAGAAGACCTCGTAAAACACGGCCCTAGACATTAAATTCAAATCTAAACTTTGCGACAGGCCACAAGAGTAGTAATGCTCTCTTAAATACATAGTTAATTATAACCCCAAAGTCATGGGAAAAGGGGATTTTCATAAAAAAAAGTGTATGTATGTTCAAAAATAGTCATTTCAGAATAGTCATTTCAATGTTAATGCTAATGCTAATGCCAATGCTAATGCTAATGCTAATGCAAATGCAAATGCAAATGCAAATGCTAATGCTAATGCTAATGCTAATGCTAATGCTAATGCTAATGCTAATGCTAATGCCAATGCCAATGCCAATGCCAATGCTAATGCTAATGCTAATGCTAATGCTAATGCTAATGCTAATGCTAATGCTAATGCTAATGCTAATGCTAATGCTAATGCTAATGCTAATGCTAATGCTAATGCTAATGCTAATGCTAATGCTAATGCTAATGCTAATGCTAATGCTAATGCTAATGCTAATGCTAATGCTAATGCTAATGCTAATGCTAATGCTAATGCTAATGCTAATGCTAATGCTAATGCTAATGCTAATGCTAATGCTAATGCTAATGCTAATGCTAATGCTAATGCTAATGCTAATGCTAATGCTAATGCTAATGCTAATGCTAATGCTAATGCTAATGCTAATGCTAATGCTAATGCTAATGCTAATGCTAATGCTAATGCTAATGCTAATGCTAATGCTAATGCTAATGCTAATGCTAATGCTAATGCTAATGCTAATGCTAATGCTAATGCTAATGCTAATGCTAATGCTAATGCTAATGCTAATGCTAATGCTAATGCTAATGCTAATGCTAATGCTAATGCTAATGCTAATGCTAATGCTAATGCTAATGCTAATGCTAATGCTAATGCTAATGCTAATACTAATGCTAATAATATGTTTAAAATATGTTTATTGAAAATTCTTTAAAATGCCGAAGCTATTCTCAAATTCTTTTCGATTAGTCACATTGAATATTCCCATATGCAAGCTTAATCTAATCCACCTGAAATCGCACCCATGGTCTCTGCTTGTACTCTTCAGCTTCCAGAGAGGGTCGCTCAACAGTTTTCTTTTGCGGAATAAAAACTGCAGACTGTAGACTGCAGAGTCCCCTGGGGGCCTGTTTCGTCTTACACTTTACCAATTAAGCAAATCGACGCAAATGCGTGTTCCGCATTCGCATCTACATCCGCGTTCAACATACGCAGCTAGAACCGTACCAAATACCCAGGCAAAGGGTGAGAGAGTGGTGAGTGGGGTAGGAGTTGAGGCTGAGAATGGAAGTGGAAATGGGAATGGGAATGGGAATGGGAATGAGGGTGTCATGCGTCAGCGAATAAAATGGAAAACGGGGAAACTGAACAATGAGAGTGCGTAGCTGATGAATTACTTGAAGCGAGGCAAATGCAGAAATTGGTCAAGTGGCCAAACACCAAATAGCAAAATACACCACAACAGTGAATGTTGCCCCTGTACCGTGATCCCTACTTCTACTTCCACTTCTGCTTCCATCTCTCTTGCCACTGAGAGTGACGAATTGCTGTGCTGCCCCTGAATATCTGAAGTGCAGCCAAAAAGAAGTGCAGCCAAGGGTCGAGTGCATGGCGGGCAGAGGAAGGAACGGTAAGGGAAAGGGGAGAGGACGGCCAACAAAGAAGCAAATGGTGATCAATCTTGAGAGCTTGCAATGTGTATGTGTGTGTGTGTGTGTAAGCCTCTCTCTCTCTCTCTCTCTCTCTCTCTCTCTCTCTCTCTCTCTCCCGTTCTTAGGAAACATATTTCACATGTCTGGCAGCGCTTAATAATTTGACAGGTCGTTTGACAGATGAGCCCGCCTGCAAAAGAGCAAGTGAGCGAGAGAGCAAGAGAGACAGGAAGAGGGGAGTACAAGTAGCGCGACATACAGCTAACTGCCTCCCTCCCGCCCATTCCATTCCAATAATAAATTAGCCCAAAAACTGTAAATGCAATTTGGCTGGGAAAAACGCAAAGTCGAAGTCGAAGTTGAAGTCGAAGTTGCAATTGCTTGTTGCCTTAATAGCCATTAGCTGGACACACACACACACACACACACACACACGCACACACGCATGAAAAATTGTCGAGCAACGCATTCAGAAATAAACAGCAATACAACAACAACAAAAACAACAACAACAACACAACCATCGCTCGTTAAATGTTTTTGCATGCAAAGTTGCAAGTTGGAAGCGCGAATCCAGAGAACAGACCAGCTGCAATCTATCAAGAGCCAAAACGCCTGCAGACAAACCAGAAGGAAGCAGCCAAATGCAACAGCAACAACAAAAAAAAACACCACACACACACAGCTAGCGGGCGGGGGAAACGCGTCAAAGACCCCAAAAAACGCGTGAAACAATTCACGAATAAAAAACAAAAAATAAAGCTGAAAAATGCACAGAAAATTATAAAAGTGAATATAAAAAAAACGGGGCATGTCAAAAGTGATTGACTAGAAAATACCCTGTACTAACGCATAAAGGGTTTACTTAACTTAAGTAAAGTGTAACTGAAATTTTAAAATTGAATAGTTGAAACTAGAATGTTGTTTATAATGAGATTAGGCTCTAAAGTAAATATAAGAATAATAATAATAAATGCTATATTTTTAATAAGTATAACGGCGTTTTGTTGATATCAAAAAATTTAAGACATTTTCAGCAGTTTTTGATTAATTTAATTAGTTTTAAAAAACAAACAAAACTGCCCCAGAAAATATATTCATATTTTACCTACTTCGGTTCGCTCAGTGTAAGGTATAATTAGTCTAAGATTAACGGTAAATCTACTGAGAATAGGTTTAAAAGGAATTATTGAAACCTTTTGTATATATAATAGGTACATACATATATTGTGGACTAGAATTAGTTTCAGGACAGTAAAGTAAACAACATTAGAGTTGAACAAAATAAAAATTAAACTCTAAAAAAAGTTCCTTTAAACCAGAGAAAAAAACCCTAACCGAAACTGTAACCTTTAACAGATAAAAAACATAAAATCGTACCTGAAACCCTAACCGAAACTCTGTAAACTAAAATAACCGTTTAGTATCCGTTTCATTAAAAAGGGTTAATTTCTGTTTTCAATACATCAAACAAAAAAAAAATACATTCTTTTTTAAATTTTGACTTTAACTTTCTTATGTTTAATTTTGAATTTTCATTTGTGATATTCATGATCGAATTTTTATAGCACTGAATAAGCGCAAATAAATAAATTTGAAATTGTTAAAATGTAACTAAACTACATCAAACTGAAGAATATGTGAAATAAATGTTTGAATTAAGCATTAAGAAATTTTTGTGAACCGAAACCTTACCGGTATATCAAAACCGAAAGATACAAAAACTTGTTCACCGTTTCGAAATCTTTTTTCCGAGATTTTGCGAAACCGAAAACCTAAATGCGAACATAAGCGAAACCGTAACTGAAACCGATATTCGTTTCGATTTTAATTCCTGCTTTAAACATTATGAAAGTTTTAACACACAATAGACTGAGGATTTCATTCGACCCATACACTTTTAGTTTGCAGGGTATTCAAAAATTGTGACAAACAAATGGATTTATGTGAATATTATTAAAAACCCGGCCATTACAATTTGTTTTAAACGTGTTACGGCAAACGAACGCGTGTCTCTACTCCTACCTCACCCCTTCCCAGCAATGTGTGGGTATTTGTGTGTGACAAATTTACCAATTATATAAATGGGAAAAAAATAAGGAGATTAATGCCCAAAGAATATGGTCAGCTTATTGAGCCAAATAATAAATACTTAAATGCATATGTGCTCGAAAAAAATGCGCAATAAACAAACGAGTAAAAGATTAAATTAACAAAATATTCGAAAATATTATGAATAATATTTCATTTCAGCTTTTTGTTACTCACTCTAAGCCACTCGTAACGGATTAAAGCCCAATTTGAACACGTCCAAAACGTGTATAAAACTCTTTTAGTATTGCGACATTATGAAGAGCACCTGCTCTGGCTTCAGTCAAATAAATCGCGGAAATTAACAAAAAAAAAAAAAAATATAAATATAAATATATAAATTAATAAAGTTTTTTACGTTGTTTTCTCTTTTTGGATTTAATATTTGTATGTATTTCTGTGTTAATGGGAGTATTGTTAGCTTTTAATACTAGATTCGCATATAATGATGATCAAGAGGTTTAAAAGAGTTTCAATTTGAATATCGTGTTAATATATAGATTTTTACGTGATCATAATTTATAGATGATTCCTAATTCTAAAGGGCTGTACTTTGATTGTATTATTTGCTTTTATCATAATTTTTAGTGCTTTGAAAGTACTTTAAGCTTTTACACATTTTAGTTAAATGGATGAATTGATCAAAATTGTAATTCAATCTCTATTAGCAAAAAAAAAAGATCACTGTCAAAGATCAACTTCTTTTTTTATTTATAGCGCATGAGAATATTAAATTTTTTGTTTGTTTTCTGTACCCAAGTCAAGCAGTATTATCGAACCTTTTCACACAAGTAATAAATACAATTTGATGAATATATATTTTGTTAATTAAACGCAGTGTAACGTAAGCTATGTAAGTGTGATTGAAGGCAATTAAGCAAAGTATTGTATTACATTTCGATGTTAGTCAAGATGATATCAGAATCCCCCTGGAACTATCAAATTCCATTGCAATTCTCAAGTTTTTATCAAACTGAGAACTCGCTTTGTAATCAGACGTGCCTGTATGTATGTACTAGTACTTATGTGTGTGTGGAGCAGTTAGTGCTACGTGTGTCTGTGGCGCGAGTACAATTACAAGAATTACAAGAATTATTGTTGCAAGTGCCGCATTCGCATCCGAAAGGTGTGAAGTGCTGTTATAACTCGAAAGAGGGAGTTGCTGAAAATTGGAAGGGGGTAAAGCATTGAAATCAATTACGATGAAATCATTGTTGTTATCTTTTTGGGTCGTCCAATGCACGTGACAAATGAACTGACAGAGGAGAGGAACATGGATTTTGGCGGCGATGAGAGTGCGGGTTGACTGCACTTTGCCTAAGTGCGTCCGTGGCAAGCAATAAAAGTAATAAAAATGAAAAAAAAGATATATATAAAAAATACAGAGAGAGTGAAAGAAAGAAATACGCTGCGGCAAAGTGGCAGCAACAGCAACAGCAACAATCTGACTCTGAGCCGTTGCACAGTGGGGCCTTTGCTGATTTTACTTTGCAAAAATCGTAACTTTTGAACCAAATGAGATAATCGAATAATTTTAATGGCATATGATAGATAACTCTTCAACCTATGAAATTAGCACTTAAAAAAGGTGCCACGCCCCCTACATACTTAATTAGGGGCTATCAAAGTTGAAATTTGTGAAATTTGTGAAAAAAATAAATTTTATGGCACCTAAAAATAAATATTTTTTAAAATTTTTGATTTTTTTTGTTTTATTTTTAAGGTTTTTATATTTAAAAATTATTTTCAAAAAATTTAAAAACAATTTTTTTTTTTCAAAAAATTTTTTTTTGTTTTTCGGTGTGAATTATCAGAATTTCATATGTCGACCCAATTCCTATGACATTTATATGATATAGTAGTCCGATTTCAACCAATTTGACATATTATGAATCTGGAATAGTTTTTTATATCCAGACCAAATTTGGTTCAAATCGGACCACTATATCATATAGCTGCCATAGGAGCAATCGGTCGAACTATGGAATAATGCCGCGTGTTTTTATTGTGAGGTTGAATTAGTTTTTTTTGATTTAACCTTCTTGGGCGGGTCCAGGCGGGTCTGAAACCATATATAGCTATAAAGAGAAATCAATTGTGAAGCGTTTTGTAGCTATGGGAACCCAATGCATTTCAATTGATGAGACTTTTCGTCTTTCAAAGTTGAAAAATAGTCAAAATCTAGTGTTCTTTAAATTTGAATGGGTCAACCTTAAAAGGTTGTACTATCCACAATTTTTACTTGATCTAAAAATCCTTTTTGGATTCTTAATCATTGAAGAATTCTCTATCGAATCCGTATATTACTTTTTCCGAACGCTTACCCAAAAAAAAATATTTTTGCCAAGTTGTTCGGCCGGTGGTCCTGCAAAACACTAGATTTTGACTATTTTTGAACTTTGGTAGACGAAAACTCTCATGGATCGAAATGGATAGCAGAACACTAACTTAAAAACGTTTCGGTATTCATTTCTCTAAGTAAATATATATGGTTATATACCCGGCTGGATCCAATCTTTTACGTAAAATCTAAAAAACTAATTCAACCTCACAATGAAAACACGCGGCATAATTACATAGTTCGACCGATTGTTGCTATGGCAGCTATAAGAAATAGTGGTCCGATTTGAACCAAATTAGGTCTGGATATATAAGACTACCCCAGATTCATAATATGTCAATTTAGTTGAAATCGGACTAGTGTATCATATAAATGCAATAGGAATTAGGTCGATATATGCAATTCTGATAATTTACACCGAAAAATACAAAATAATTTTTTCAACAAAATCTTAAAAAAATTTTTTTTTTTTTTAACTTTTTGAAAGTAATTTTTAAATATAAAAACACTTAAAATAAAACAAAAAAATTCAAAAATTTTAAAAAATATTTATTTTTAGGTGCCATAAAATTTATTTTTTTTCACAAATTTCACAATTTTCAACTTTGATAGCCCCTCATTAAGTATGTAGGGGGCGTGGCACTTTTTTTAAGTGCTAATTTCATAGGTTGAAGAGTTATCTATCATATGCCATTAAAATTATTTGATTATCTCATTTGGTTCAAAAGTTACGATTTTTGCAACGTAAAATCAGCAAAGGCCCCACTGTGCGTTGTCGTTGCCGTAGCCAGAACCAACCCATAAATTGGACACATTGTTGATAAAGCGCAACTTTATATGTTTTATATGAAGCTGTTCATGTGTGTGTCCACAACACTTACACACACACACACACACACACACACACACACACACACACACACACACACACACACATACGTACCCGCTGTGCGTGGACAAACGTCAGCTTCAGCGACATCATCACAGCTCACATCAATGGCTTTCATCATCAACATTGTTATCAGCGTCGACAACAACAACAACAACAACAACAACAACGACAGCGATTCCTACTCCCACTTCTACTCCTATTCAGTCTCCTACTTCGTCTCCCACTTCAACTTCGAGTCCGACTCCAAACTCGTGCTTCTTCCCGGTTAACTGGCTGTGGCGGCTATGAAATTACGCTGGAAAATAGCGAAATAAAAACCAAGAAGAATAAATGCTGATAATGTTGAATGTGGCGCATAAATGCTGCTCAAATGACACTCACATACACACACACACACACAGACAAACATACTCTGCTATACACAACATTGAATCTCATCAAACTGCGTCTCCAACTTCAAATCCTACACTAAAATAAAAAACTCGAGATTCCGGAATAGCAGTGTTTATGGCGATTCTTTCAAGAATTTGTTACTTACTTACTTGTCCACACTAGTGACGAAAGCAGCAGACAGGGTGTGAGAGGTGACTAGAAATATATGCGTATAGGAATGAATGAAACAAATTGCTACGAATTTCCGATCAGATCTGATTTACACCAGAGATCGCATATAAAAGATATGAGCTCAAAAAAATCAAGCCCGAATATTATTACCTAAATATTTTATTACCAATATTTTTCAATTTTTTAAATATAAATTATTTTTCAATTTATCAATTTTTTTTTTAAGTATTAATACAAAATTAAATTTCAACAGAAATATACATACATATACATATGTGTATCTTATCTAGAAAAACCTAACATACATTTAAAATATTTTTTTTTTATATGTAACAAAATACAACATTAGTTTTTTGGAAAAAGGTCCGGATCCGGTTCCGATACTACATTGTAAAGGGTTAAAATCATTTCAGGTTCCGGTTACGGTCTTAATAACTATTTTTCAATTTTTATTATAAATCCTCCCAGTCCTCGCCAAAAATGTTGAACCAAGTTTATTTTTATGTATGAGCCAAAATTGCACTTTTTCTTTTCAGTCTTTAACTTGAAGTTATTATTATTGTAATTATTAATTTAAAATTTTAGATGTGGTTTAATTCAATCTGTTTAATATTTATCTTGATCTTGATTTATTTTAAATTCATTATATTTAAATTTTTGATTTAAGTATTTAAATATAATTATTAAGCTAATATCAGACATAATAAGCTTGAATTTTCGAATTATTTTTTTTTTCTGTGTACTCCTCGTCCAACTTTTTCAACAGCTAATGCGATGCTGTCTATGCAGCAGCTCTTGCGGAGAGAAAGAGAGAGAGCGGGTGTGTCAGAGTGAGACAGAGCCAGTGAGAAAGAATAACGCGACTCCTGGGTAATTGAGCGTTGACGCAACGCCCTAAGTTAGTCACTCTCTCTAATCTGTTGGCATAACTAAGTACACAGATATTTTTGCCTTGTTTTTGTCGTTCTTTTTGCCACAAGAACTTTTATATTATATCAGCGATAACCAGATATTGACTAAGACCATCAAGTGCAGCTCAAAGCTGCATGGGCCATCAACTTTATGAGTTATTCTTTGTGAGCGTGCTGCCATTGACATGATGTGTAGTGTTGAAAAACGACAAACAGGTTGATCAAATTAAAACAAGGAAATGTTTTCTATTAGCTGTTTAGAATCAATTTAAGTATCAGAACAAAGCAGGCAAATTGGGGATAAAAGTAAACGGAAATAGGTTTGGGAACAATTTTATATTAATACGTAATATGCCTGCATTCTATATTTTTTATAAGATAATTAAGTCAACAATTTAAAGAAATTGTATATTACTTTTTAACTGATTGAAATTTCATAGAAATTTAGATATTTTGGATGCCGCTTTTTGATCAGATTGTTCGGCATTCAGCACGATTAAAAACTGACGGGCTTGCAAATAATGATTATTTTTAGTTTTTTATTTGAAAATATACCAATATTCATATTTACAATGATCTACAAATTTACTATAAATATCCATCAAATCACAAAATAATGATTAACTTCGAGTTAAACTTTTCATCTTATCTAATTATCATTAATTTTTAAAGAAAAAAAAATTTTTATAATATTATAATTATTTCTTGAGATATTTTATTTTATTTTTTATCAAAAATAAAGCATAAACTTTTACAATTTTACTCTTTCATAAGTTTTTTAATAATAGACAAAAGGTATTCAGGTCCCGATGTGTCTTTTTACTTTTGTTTATTTCTCAAAATAATTACAGGGTTCTTCGCAGTCAGGGTTCTCTCGATTGTAGATGTTTTTTACTAGCCTTTAGTTAATCCGGTATTAAAATGTTCAATGTGCAATTCTACCGATACTTACATATATGCAATAGTATGACATGGAAGCTGCAACAAGTTGTGGGCCGCTGTTTAGTAGGATGCCTGGAGTTGTGGGCGTGGGCGTCTTTAGGGGCGGCCCACACAGATTGCCAGCCCCGCCCCAAAAAATTGGCAATATCATCTGTGTATTTGTAAATGACTATAAAGGTGTAAAATGCTATTCATGTCGCGTCGTTTTAATGCCAGGCCGTGCCCCACAGACTCCCTAATATCCGCCTCCAGTCTCGAGTCTTTGAGTCTTGAGTCTTGAGTCTTTGAGTCTGAAATCTGAAATCTGGAGTCTCGAGTCTCGACTCTGCCTCTGCCTCTGAGTGACTTCGGTGGCAGTTTGTCGTGGCTGCCGCTGTCAATTAAGTCAAATATGATCGAGTGTGCGGCGTCATAAATCTCATACGACTGTCAAATTAAGACAACTGCAACTGCAACAGCAACAGCAACAGCAACTGTTATATCCAACTATGGGCACAATTGTTGCTGCCACTGCACTGTCTGCGCCCCCTAGCGGCTAGTGGGGCAAGTTAGTTGGATGGTTGCAACTGCCGCACTGGTTGCAATTAAGCGACGCTGTGGCAATTGGCATAATCAAGCAACCAAGTGGCAGTTAAGCAGACCCAAAGGCTGCCTCCAATGGGAATTCCGATGCGACTATCTAATTAAACAGATTGTCCAGCTATAGACCTGCTAGTCCCGACTGCCAACTACTAACTCTCGACTTTCGAGTCCCGATTTTCTACTCACTTTTAATCTGGCTCTATTCTCTTATCAGTACTCGTGACTAGGAAATTACATGTTTTGTTTATTGTTATTTCAATAAGTATAAGGAAGTATGATATTTATTGAAATGTAACTGGGAGAAAAAAGATTTTCGGACTTTATAAAGTGGATCACACACATCCAGTTTGTTTTAGGTTGATGCAAAAATCGAGAAAATCTCTCACACCCACGGTTTTAGCAATAGAACTTCCTATTTCGTTTTACATTTTACTACTTAATCGCATAAAAATCGGACAAATATAAAGGTATATATGGAATATGTAATTAAATTTCTCAAATAGATTTTTGTTTTATTTTTATGTACACACCTAATTGTATTATCTTAAAGTCGGGATCTAGACTATAACCTTTTCATTGCTTTTAAACTCGCCTTGACAATTTTGCTGACATCTTAAATTGCTATTCATTTATGCCATATACATACATATTCAAATATGTCAAAATTTGGACTCCTTTCGAAGTCTTCAATCGTATTAATTTAAATGAAAATTGGGATAGTAGTTAGTAAGTTCGCCTTAATTCTATTTCTCTTTAATCAACTTGTATCATAAAAATCAAAAATAAAACTTGAATTGAAATATCTTTTGTCCATTTATTGTAGCCTAATTTGAAATAAACACAATTCAGTGGTAGTTGAGAAAACTTCAATAACTGAAACTTTTTAAATTAAATTAAAGAATTGAATTAAAGTCATATTCATATTGCCTAGAATCCAATTTAAGAAAAGTGAAAGGAAGCTATTAAATTTGGTTACTTTTGAATAGTTTCTGATTCAAGCCTTAGTTCACTTGTTTATCCTGTACTAAACTATAATATTTGCATTAAGGCTGCAACGATCAGGTTTTAAAAGTCACTGAACCCAAGCTATGCTCCGAGACTTTTAAATATTGAATACAAAATAGATAATATTATTTTCACAAAAAAAGACACTGTTAACTTATTGAGCGAACATCAAATTTTAAACATTTATAACAAATCCGTGTTTCGATTATCGCTAATTATAATGGGCAATTGCCTATCGTTATCAATTTATCAACGATTGTTCATTGTCGGCCGATCGTCGGTCATTTATCATATTTCGTGCAGAGATACTAAACTATTAAAGATAAGATATTGTTTCTTTTTTTCTCCTTTTGGACACATCATAAGTTAATTTTTTTTTTATGTTAAATAGACTTTAAAATTCTAACAAGTTTAGTTATGCGGTGAATCAATTTAAAAAATAGCGAAGTATTGTCTAAATGGTTAATTTAAGTCCTAGTGTAGTAAAATTCATCATACATGGTTTTGTTTACATAAATCCGCTGTCAACTATCGCTTATGGATCATTATCAATTGTACTTTGTATCGATTTGTATCATTTATAGATAATTGATGATCACCTATCGTCTTAAGTCTGTTGCCTAGTCATCTACTGTCCATCATTGCTAATTGTGGTCCAATCATTTAACACTTAAGTCCAATCGTTAAGCGCTATGTCAACTCCAAAAATAAATCGAAACGAGCTCCAGTTAATGCCTTATTAGCAGCTGCCTCACTTGTTACCCCCTCTCCAACCCCTGGCGGAATTTCAGCTGTTGTCATTTAACAAGTGCTTTAAATGACTGTCACTAAATTTAGTGAGTGGCAACAACACAAACACAAAACAAAACAAAACACAAAACAGACACATAATTGAAACAGCAAACTAATGACAAAAGCGGCTACTGACAACTTCTTCACATTGTTGTTGTTGTTTATAAAAATTGTTGTTGTTGTTGGTGTTGTTGTTGTTGTTGTTGTTGGTGTGAACGTGTAAACAGCTCACGGAGTACAAGAGTCAGAGTCTGAATTTGTTAGTTTGAGAACGAAATTTGAATTTATAAATAGTTTTATATGCATACATATTTGTACATGTATGCTTATAGTACGTGAATATGTGAGTACACTCACACACACTTTGGGCGTTGGCCCCGCAGTCACACACACACACACACACGTACACACGTACACGCATTCACAGATCGTTTAGTCTGTCAGTGCAACGGAAATGGCAGCCACAAGTGCCACAAGATGCCACCTGATGCGATGCGATGTGTTGCTGCCACAGCCGCAACAAGCTCACAGTTGTGGCAGCAACAGGTACTCAAAATGCTCTATCCAAGATCGTTAACAATCGTTCCTATGCAGCGTGCAGACATTTAATTAATTATTCTATATTATTCAATATATAAACTTTTAATTTAAATTTAAACATTAACTAATTAAAGCCATTTTGAAATAGTGAAATTTAGGGGAAATATTGTGATAATTTTTATAATTTGAAATTAAACCAGATTTTTGGGGCACAAACAAATGACGACAGGATTTATTTACAAATATTTTTTAAAAGGGTTAATAAATTCAAAGCGATAACATTGATTGAATAGTTGGAAGTACTGATTCAGTTTTTGATTCCAGCACCTTTTAGCTAAAAAATTAATTTTATATTCAAAGTATCACTCCAATAGCTATCATTTACCATAATGCTTTCCAATTTGATTTCTACGATAAATTTATTTGCTATATTTATCTTACGCAAGTTTATTATCTTTATAATTGCAAACTACTGAAGTCTTCAAAAATTAAATGCGTACGGCCAACAAAGTTTATTAAGCTGTTTTTTTCTACTAACTTTCTCTCTAATATAAATAACCAAAATGAATATATTCACAACCAAAAATATAAAAAGGTTTAAAATTCCTGCACTTTTTCAAGTACATATTTGATATTATAATTGTTAAACTAAGACTAATGGTAATTACTCAGCACTAGAATAGGTTTATAACATAATATTTGAATTGATTGCAAAAATTTCGTATAGGAGCCCAAATGATAATAATATTTGCCAAGAACGAAATTAAAACTGAGCTTGAAAAACATATTTCGTACCCGATTTCGAAAAATTTAAGATCCCCGAACTTTTGACGTTAGATTTAATTTTTAAACATTATTTTTGGACTGCTCACGCTGTGTAAATTAATGTTTGCAGCGGGTTCATATACAAAATACTTACAAATAACAAATGTTTCAAATCCAAAGTTGAGGCTCAAAGTTAAACTCAGACTTTGATGCTTGGGATTGAAAACGCTTTTGTCGCTGTCGTGTTTGAATATTTGTTGGCATTGTTTTTCTTATTGTTGCTGTTGTTGTTGTTGTTCGTCCGGTTGCTGCTGTGAACAGCGTGATGCCATCAGCAGATTTTGACCACGGCCAAAAGCGTGGAGTTAAAACTGGAGACAGAGTTGGAGTCCGAATTGAAGTTGAAGTTGGAGCGTTATCTGTGCATTGGCGTTGGCCTTCAATCTATGTGGCAAATGGAATGAATTGTACGCAAAGCGAAGGCAAATGCACAGCTATGAAACTATGACCTGACTGCCCCTCCCTCCCCTTAAATTTTCCCTCTGCCTGTCTTTGTCTCTAGTTCCTTTTCAATCTGTTAACCTGGCCTTGTCTTGGCCAGTTGTTGTTGGCCATGGACCGTCGCGCACCGTTATCGCACTGGCATATTTGCATAACTATAACTGCCCCGCCCCTCGACTCTCTCCTCCCTATTGCTCTGGCCACATTCCATGGGCTGCCCTTAAAGGGCAAACTTATTTTTTTTTTTTTTTTGAAGTTAGCCGCGTAACAGCGATTACTTTATGGCAATTGCAACTTGTGTATCTCAAAGATACTTTATTTTTGTCTTCTCTTGTTTCAGCTGTTTATTTTTATTGTTTAATTTATTGCCTGCATTCATTCAGAAACTACTTATATTTAATGCACTTATTCACACCCACAGACATTCACAATTCCAATTTTGAAAGTGACGGGGGCCTATGACTATTTACACCAAAAATTTGCATCAGCATCTGCATCTGAATTTGAATCGAAATCAAAATGGAAATCAAAAAATGAATGAAACAGCAAATGAAGCAAAACAGCAACAATGAAAAACACTCAAAAGCAGTCAAAGCAGTTGGAAAATGATTCATAGGACTACCGATAAGCGATTCAGCATTCAGTGTTATGAACTTCATACTAGTTGCACAGTGGTTCACAGTGGTAACTGAATTTAAATTTACAATGAGCAATAATAAAATTGAAGCAGGGATGTCGAATAAGAGTTGTGAGTCGGAATAAATGTTACTTTTAAATTATTACTAAAAAGTAATACCAAAATTCTAATTTTCAGTTTTTAAAATAAAAGTGAAAAATCCTACTTATTTTTCTTATTTATATTCATAATTGTGTTATTTTACAATCTTAAAAACAATTTTACTAAAAGGCTATTTAATTTTTAAGAACCACTTTAAACTATTTGTTGAAAAAACCTCTTATTTAATTCTGTCAAAGAAGTTTTAAAAATTACTATAAAAATAAGATTTAAAAAAAATATATATATATAAAAAAAAAACTAAATAGAAATTAATAAACAAATAGTAATAATATAATTTACAATACACTTATGACAATTGATCGTTAAAGTGATAAAATTTGTAGCTGAAATTGTTTTTAGTAATTTATTAATATTTGTTCTAGCTTATTAATTGTGAATTGTTTAATCTAAATAATATTTTAAGAATGATGTTGATAGTATAGAAGAGTGCGTTAAATAATAAGTGTTAGCTTGTAGGAATCGTAATAAATAAATAAAACAATTAAATTAAATAAAAAAGTTAATAAAATAAATAAATAATAATAATAAAATAAATAAATTAATAATAATAATATATAATAAAAATACATAAATAAATAAATAATTAAATAAATAAATAAAATAGTGATTGAAGGCTATTCTTTATATCCAGTGCCCACTGTTCTGTGGCAGTCGTACAAAGTGCCCTTGAAAATGGCAAAAACACATGCTCCTCTTTTTGTTGCTGTTGTTTGGTGTGTTGTTGTTGTTGTAATGTTTTGCTTTTCTTTTGTGCTCAGTTCAAGTGGAGTCGAGGGCGGTGGCTGCATGCAGAGTGGATCGGAGAGTGGTGCGGTGTGGTGAAGAGCTGTGGTAAACTGAGTGGTGCACAAAAGCCTGGCCTGACCAAGCCACAAAACGGCAATTACGTCGAGACGTGGCAATGTCTCCACGTCTCCAAAAGTTGACCGTTTCCCCTCCCACATGCCCCCCCCCACGTCCTGCATCCTATCCCTGTCTCTGTCCTGCTCTTTGCCTGCCGCCTTTGCAGCGGCGTCTGAAAACAAATACAATCATAAATAATATGATTATGATACGTTCTTTATTTTTTTTGTGGTTGTTTTTGTTTTTTGTCTTTGTTTTGCAGTCGCCGCCTCGAACAGCAGACAATAATGAAGAAGAAAACGATGATGGTCGTAATGATGATGATGACGATGATGATGATGATGAAGCAAACATTTTGCGCATGCGCATGTGAATATGTATGTGGATATGAATGTGGATGTGGATGAGGAGAGGCTTCAAAATAAAAAAGCTGCGTTGTTGGCATTCTAAAGATCCCAGTGAGAAGTCGGATCTAAGTTGGAGTCGTTTGACAAAAGGAATGCGGCGCGTTGTTGCACGTTGCACGCCGCATTTGCCACAGCAGCAGCAACAATAAGAACAGCAGTAATGCCATACATATGCATGGTCTATAACAGTACCCCTCCTCCCTCGCCTTCTCGGCCACAGGCAACCTCAATACTTCAACAACAACAACAACAACAACAACGGCAACTGCAACTGCCACAAGAACAACAACAACGACAACAAGCTTATTTCATTATCGTGCCGTGACAATCAGTCAAAACGGCTGCGACTGCGTTTTCGACGCGTTTTCTCAGTTTTCTGTAAATACATATACATATACATATATTTTTTTTAATTTTTTTTTTTATTTTTTTTTTTGGGTTTGGTTTGGTTTCGGTTCGGTTCGCTCGTCGTCACGTTGTTCTTGGGTGTTAGCAATGCTGTACAACATGACCAGGCCAACACACAGGCCAAAACTCAGGCCAGTTTCACTTCAGACCCGGCCATGAGTAATATTTGTTTAACAACTACAACAACAACAACAACGCCCTTTTCGGTCAGGCCGCCCGCACCGAGCTTCAAGCCCATTAGCAAGCTTTTGAGCGCCGGCCGCGTTTCGATTTGTTTATGGCCCAAACTATAATTTTTGTTTTACTTTTTTTTTTTGGGATTTGGTTTTGGCCATTATGAGATATGCTGGCGAAGCATATTAGCTATTAGCCAATGTGTGTGACGATCAGGCAATAATTTTACATAAATTATTGTACAAACATTTGAACGAATAGCTTGGGAGTGAGTTTTATCATAAAGTAAATATTAATTCACATATTGACTGAAAATAAAGCACTGAGCAATAATATTAACTAAATATTATATTGTAATTAGTATTAAACAGTCAAGATTATAATTTCACGAAGATCCAATACAATTAAATAATAATATTAATTATTACAAAATTATTATATGATTAAAAGTTGCCGATATTACCATGACTTCTATATCTCCAAGTTTTAAATGCTCATTTTTGGTGTTTGAATTGTTAAAAATTAAAATTTGTGAAAAATTAAAAATTCATTATATATTTAAAGCTGTTTGAAAGCTGATCATTAAAAATACTTGAAGTAAAGAAATAAAATATATTTTTTTTTTATTATCGTCTAACGGTTGTTCTTATTTTAAATTTGCTCTTTTTTTTTGGCTTATTATTAAAATTTGAAGTTTATATAAATCTTATAGTTTAAAAGATTTTTTTTATTTTACTATACAAATATTTTTTAAATTTTAAATTAGATTTAGATTTAAAGAACTTTTATTATTTGATATTATTTATATATAAATGCAAACTGTGGCTTAAAGGATTTTCCCTTAGTATTATGTTTTGAAACAAAATAATAATACTAAATTTTAGCATTGAATAAATTCATCAATTCAAATAATTCCACCAAAAAATTAAAAAATGTTTTTATTATTATCGATTACTGGTTGTTGTTCTATTGATTCGTTCTGACCTATCTTCTGAAATTTTGCGCTTATTTTTGGATCTGAATGGGTTAACATTGTTTCGAGTTATTTTCTAAAATTTCCTTACACCGATTTTGTGGCAACTTTGAGGTACATTAAATCGTATCAAAGAAATTGAGCTGAAATCATACATTTAAACTGAATTTGCTGCTTTAGGGTATAAAATTTGACTATACTGCTTTGTTTTGTTTCTGCATTAATTTGTTTCTTTTTCTTTTTCTTATTCTTATTTCTTTTTTTCCATGACTTTTAGACGCCAGTAACTCCCACATGGCTACAAGGGGGTGGCGGAATGGACACTAAGTTGTCCAAAAGCGCAGCTGTTACTATTTTGGCTATTGTTGTTGTTGTTGTTATTGTTGTTTTCTTATTCTTACTGTTGCTGTTGGCATTTTTCAAATTTGTTCATTTGTCTGAGCTTTGCATAATTTTCGCAGCACCCAAGAAAATGTTTATTTTATTTGTCGTTTTGTTTTGTTTTTTTATTTTTTTGGGGTTAAATTTTTGCTGGTCGAGTGTTTTGCTGTGCGGTTTCTAAGCAGCGGAAGCACGGCAGCAAACTGCAATAACAATAAGAAACCCAATCTAGGCCCCAACCAAATCAACAAAAAAGTTCAAAGTTCGTTTGTCAAATAAAATGCAAGAGAACAAAACAAATGCTGAAGATCTATTCGAGCTAAAATTGTAAGAGGAACAGCTCAGGGTCGATCGACCGAAATGCTAGGAACTCAACACTGATCTAATCTCATTCGTTGGCAAGGACTTTTGTAATAAGCAGCAATTCAAATTGTTATTTTAATAGGAAATATAAAACCTTGCATTTATCTTTGTGGATCAAATTTGATACTGCTCTGGGAAACAAATCGAAATACAGTTGAGCTTCCATAACTCGAATCACCATTATCCAAAGAAATGGGTAGAGTAATGGAGATATTCGACTTGTAGAGTTCCTTTTCTTAAGTTTATTAATATTACTGTCAATCATTTAGCTTGAGTTAAAGAGAAATTCGAGTTATAGAAGTTGTTCAACAGTTTTCCATTACCTTTTTGATGATTTAATTTTATATTTAGAACATAATAGAATCTTCTTTAAAACAGTGGTGTCCAAAAGTATTTATATAGTAGGCTATAAAACACTTTTTCCCAAATACACGTTTTGGACACTACACTATGGTAAAAAAGTCCGATATTTTGGCATAAACTCAAATTGTATTTTGTTCAGTATCTTAAAAATTTTTTTATTTTCCAAATGTAAAAAGTCCAAAGCAACCAAAAATAATTTTTTTAGATTTTTCGGGACTACCCTTAGTGTTTTATGCGCGCTCAAAGTTAGCTGATTGAGCGTTGCCACATGAACTGAAAAAGCGCGGGAAAAATAATTGCAACTTTGAGAGCCAATTGTGTTTGTTTCGGAAGCTTATTACAAATTGCTAAATATGGATAAAGTTGATAAAGGTATTTAAAAAACGATAGTAGTAGTGATTTTTAGTATTTGTGTTTTATTGTGCAACTGTCCAATGTGTTGTTTATGTGTATTTTTAGCTAAAAACTAACAAATGTGTTCCTGTTCCGTTAAGCTCTACATTAGTACATCACAAAACAGTTCGAGAGTTTTGAGTAAAGGTTATTAACTAAACCATCTAGAATCAGATGTTAATAATCCCGTTTGTTCGATTTTGTTCCTTTTCGTGAAAAATGACATGTTGTAGGTGTGAATTTTGGCTGAAAATTCGGATTTTTCTTAGATTCACATGGGGAGCGAGGTGAAAACGTTGTCAAAATAAAAAACAAACAAAATTGTAAATTCTACTTTAGTCTAATAAGCAAACATTCAAAGTTTAAAATAAATTGATTTTTATTTAAGTTTAAAAAAATTTTTTTTAGTTTTTTTCTTAGTCGGGGAGGAAGGGAGGATGAAGACAAGGTCCAATTGAATAACAACTAAAATTATGTATATATTTTTGAATAATACAAGTAAGCTTCGTGTTAAATTTCAAGCCTTTAGCTATAGATTTAGATATTTTATCAATTTGATTTCACTTTTTCGCATAGTCGTATGGGGAGGGGGAGGTGAAGGCGTGGTCCAAGTTAAAAAAAAAAAAATCCAAAATTCTAAATTAGTTTAACTAAAGTACATGCAAAATTTCAAGTGTCTATCTTTATATTTAGAGTTTATGCCAAAATATCGAGTTTTTTTACCATAGTGCACTACTGCATTAAAATAAAATAATAAAACTGTATATTTTTATAATTCATTTCATTTCCTTAAATACGAAAAGACTTGGTTTAAAATATAAATATATGTTTGTAAATAAATAAATAGGAAATTAATTTTTAAAATGAATTTCATTTATAATTTAGCCAAACCAACTTTCCTCTGAAATATTTTTAATAAATCTTTTAGTATAGTATGCAATATTATCTTGAATTGATTTAACCATTTATTAAAATATAATTATGATTTTTTCCAATATTTTTTGGAATTCTGAACCTTTAGAGAGCTTTATGTGACTTGGAAGATTGGGCCCATATTCAATGCTGATACCGTTATGGTCGTCAGTTGGCAGTTGGACTAGTAGTTTGGTAGTTGGTAGCTGGTAGTTGGCAGTTGGCAGTTGGCACTTAGCCTGGCTTGCTGTAACAGTAATCCAGTTGTAGCCTTGCAAACATGCTGCTGTGCCACGTTCGTCGCTTAAGTCTTTTGTTTGCCACGCAGATTTATGTCATTTAGGCAGCAACAACAGCAGCAGCAGCAACAACAACAGCAGAAACAACAACAGCAGCAACAACAGCAGCAGCAGCAACAACAACAACAGCAGCAGCACCAACACGAACAGCAGCCACTTAGGTCCCAACATCCAGATTCCACATCTCATACCCGTTTTCCAGTTACAACTTCCAGTTGCGAGTTTTGCAAAACTCTTTGATTTTTGTTTGTTTCTTTGTTTGTTTTGTTTGTCCGTTTTCGGTTTAGTTCATTGCATTGCATGCTGCATTATAGCTTTGCTCTTGTTGTTGTCGTTGTTGTTGTTGTTTTTTTAGTGTATTATACATTCCTGCGCTGTGAACCGGTTTTTCCAGCAGCATTGCCATTTTCGCTGCTAGAGCAGAGCAGAAATTGTTGCCCGTTTACTTCACTTTGAAAACCCGAATAAAAATGAAAAGAACTCTGCGCTCGTAGTTGCATTTGTTGTTGTTGTTGTTGCTGCTGTTGTTGCTATATTTTCGTCTTTTGTTTTGGTAGCACATTTTGCAGTCTTCGTCTCTTCTTCTCTGCTTCCCAACCGCTTGCGCTCTTGCTCTCTCCCTTTCTCGGTCGGCCTGCATCCTGTTGAACCGGTTCAGTCTTAGCCTTTCTTTCAGTCACAATACGGCGCCCACATTCAATTTGGATTCCTTCCTAAGAGAGTAAGAGAGAGAGAGAGAGAGAGAAAGAGAGAGAGAGAGAGAGAGAGAGAGAGAGAGATTGAGCAAGCCACTTGCTCCCTTTCTTAATTAATTGTGTTTAAATAAATAATTAGCATTTAATTTAACATCATATTTTATTTGTTTTGTCTTTACAAACGCTGTTTGACATGCCCGGTTTGACATCCACATACGTTCCACAGCGAACTCGAACGCACAACACGGCGTTATTGCGCTCAATGCGCATAACAGTGCGTTAACAGACACACCACGTTCGATTGCAACACATTTGATGCTAGCTACAGTCGCCTAACAGCGCTAGCAGCGCAATAACATGAACTGTTAACTTAAGCCGAACAGAAGCAAAAGCAAAGCCGAACGAGGCGGTCGTGCAACGGACGGTGCGGTTGAAACAAACACAAAACGTTTCATAAACGAAACTAAATTCGACAATTTCGCTGCAATTGTAAATGCCGGTCGTCCAGACGTTCCATGCTGCTCCGTGTAAATGCAAACCGGTTATTCTGCCACTCGCGACGAATATCTTTTTTTTCTACATAGAAATTTATTTATTTACACATTTTCGGACCGTCCGCTCCAGCGTGTGTATGTGTGTGTGCGAGTGTGTGTGTGTGTGTTGACTCCCACGCCAAGCTCAGGATCGGCAAATCGGAATCGGAATCGGAATTAAAATTGGAATAGAAATCGGTAACGGTAACGTGATCGGTTCGCGTAAATTGCATAGATCCAAAATTTTTTTCTGGTGTGTGTTCCATAAATTAAATTTTAAGTGCTAATCCAAAAGGAAAGTAAAGGAAGTGCAACCATTAAAAAGTCGAAAAGTCAAAGCAAAAGCAAAAAAAAAAAAATAGAGAAAAATAATAATCAAAGCAGATTTAAAGCAATGAGTAAAATGCAAATACAAAAGCTGTGAATTACAAAAAACACAAACAGAAGCTGCAGACAACTAAAAAAAAATAAAATACAAAATTAAAATCGAAAAGAAATGCAAGAATAAATTACAAAGAAGGAAGAAAAGGTACAAGAAATAAACAAAAACGAAAAAAGGTAAAGAAACATGCAATTTCTAACTGTTGTTGTTGCTCATTCACTTTGCGTGGGCAAGAAGAAGAAGAAGAACAACAACAACAACAGAAACTGAACCGCAGTTACCTGTGAATGTTACTCTCTCTCTCTCTCTCTCTCTCTTCTTCTGCTGCCGCACTGCAATTGCATTCTCTCTTATGTATGCGCTCTCACGCTGTGAGTCTGCCTGTGTGTGTGTGTGTGTGTGTGCTTGTTTGTTTGTGTGTGGCGATCGGTTTATGCTAAGCGACGGTATTATCATATTGTCATTACAATATATCATTGCTGTTGTTGTTGTTGTGATTGCTGCTGTTTCGTGGTTTTTGCTGCACCCCCTTAAAAACAACAACAACAACTGCAACCATATCGGCAAGCAAAAACAACTATTTTGTATGCGCTGTAATTGAGCGTCAGACCAATAAAACTCTGTCTCTTTCTATCGTCTGTCGCTGCTGCTGTTTTTTCTCTCTCCATCTCTGTCTGTCCTGCACACACACACACACACACACACACACACACACACACACACACACACTTTTTAACTGCGTTTTTGGCAGTTTTGGAGCAGCGTCGCATTGGAAAATTGGTTTTAGTTTTTAGCCGCGCCAAGTGGATGACATTTTAATGCGGGGGATGGGGAAGCTACAACCGTTTGACATTGTTAAGTGCCCTGATGTGTGTGTGTGTGTGTGTGTTTAAGTGGCGGGGATGGGGGAGGGAATTGGGCATTGGGGAACTTGGGGATTGGGGTTTGCTCATAATGAGCCACTGCATTTCAAGTGACACGAAAAAAAAAAAGAAAACCTTAATTTTAGTGTCAAATAAAGCGGTTCAGTTCGGAACGAACTCCGGTTCGGTTTTGGTTTCGATTTTGGTCTCGATTTCTGTTTAGAGTCTGAGCTTGGGCTCGTTGCGGTTATTACAGTTGACATATTTTTGCTATTTAAATATAAAACTCATGCAATTAAATACATTCCAAAGAAAAGGTTCGAGATATGGAGATATTATACTTATAGAGTTATTTTTCTTAAGTTAGAGAGAAATTCGTTATAGAAGTTCAAGTTATGAAAGTTCAACTGAATATACAGTTAGTCAAGTAATGTCTTATGACAATGAGAGAAAAACTCCTCACATTATATTTTGTAAATGAACGACATTTTCTTTTTATTTGTTATTATAATATAGATAAAAATAGATATAGTAAAATGTATAAAGTTTAACTGTATTTTAAAATAATAAACAAATGTCTTTTTATTTTTTTTTGTTCAGGTAAAAGTTTCTCTTGCGGTTTTTACCTCAAATAAAGATTGTAATGTCAATTTTTGTACAATATTACCACTCAAAATAACAAAAAAAAAAAAAACAACTTGTTTTTTTTTACTTTTGCGCAAATGGAAATTCATATAAAAAAATATATTAAATTATCTATAGAATCATGAAATCAAAAATTTTCAGGTTTTCATATTCGCTAAGCTTCACTTCTCTACCGATGTGCAGTCAGTTTCTTATTTGTTTTTTTAGTTTAGTTTCCCCAGCTCATGTTCTTACTTGTTCATCGACTTATTTGTTTACTTATTTTCCTGTTTGTTTGTTAAGCGCTTTATAAATGTTACCAATTTATTTTCTCTTCATTTTTATTCTGTTTCTATTGAAGTTTCCGTTGCTGGAAAACAGTTTCAGAAATGTTTCTAAAGCTACTATATTCTTAGCTTGGAAATCATTGAGAAATTTATTGAAATTTCGAAAAAGTCTTACATACTTTGCTCGCTTGTCGCTAACTTGGCTGCTCATTAGCTATAAAAGATACTTATATTTCAGTCTTAGTTTAAATATCTTTTCCCCTTTTTCCTTTTCACTCTCTTGCTCAGCTCAATGTCAGCTGCAATTTAACTTCTTTCAGTTGATATTTCTGTTTCTGTTTTTTTTGTTTGTTTGTATTCTCTTTCCCTGTTATACATCTTCTTTTACTTCCGCTTAACGACTAACGACTGTTTACACAACTTTTATTACCAAGCGCCGCGTGCGAAAAACTAAAAATAATCTATTAATTCATTTTATGAAGAATTAAAAGCGTTGGCATTTGAAATAAGGTCGACTCAAAATTCTCATCTGGGTTTCTTATTTACAGTTTTCATTTATATTCCCTACTATCTTTTTTTTTTTTAAAAACGATATGCCATAAGAATAATTATTAGGAACCACTTCTTTAAAGGTTTTTGCTTAAGTACTTTATCCAGATTTCAATATTCTGACTACCAGAAGATTACATCAATGAGAAGTCTTGTTCAATGAGAACATGTTGTATTTATATTTTGTAGTTTATCTACTGACAAATTCAAGTAGTTGGCCCAAAGGAAACTGTTCACTTTACAGCTGTCCTGGCAACGAACAGGAGCAGAATGGAATGAAAGAAAAACAAGTAATGGAGGAAAAGGGTAAATAAAGTGAAGTACTTGTTTTTGTTGTTGTTGGCCAATTGACAGTTAGCTGCCAGTTTATAGTTTTAATTGAGCGGACTTGGCTCATTACCAGGTCTAAAGCATTGACAAATATTAACATTCAAATGTTTTTTCAATCATTGGAGAAAAGATTGAAGATTAAGGTAAAGTAAGGAAGTGAAATGACGTGAATTTCTTTGATTGCTGCTGATAACTGTTGAAATTTTGGACTGAAAAAGGTCCGACAAATTGTTTGTTGGCCAAGTTACTCCACGCTTGGCAGTCCACAAAAGAGTTTTGTCATCTTTCCTGTTCAGATAGAGAACAATTTAAAAATTGTCTCTTTTTGGGTCTCGATGTTTTCTGTTTTCTTTTTTTTCTCTTCATTTCTTACATTTTTGCCAATTCACTGCCAGACACTTGACCAAAGTATTTTCCCTTGTTATTGTTGTTATCGTTGTTGTTATTTCCATTGTAGATTGTATTTTCTATTTTGATGGCATAATAAGTTTGTCATCAAGTTGGCAACGCATCTGCGGTCGCTAAAGTTAAATAAACGCCAATGTCGCATTGAATGACAGAGGCAAAGAAACTTGAAACGCCCCGTTGAACAAATAGACATTCAGTTGACTTGTTTATAAGAAAGTCATTTAACAAATACATGACATCACTTGATGCCATCTTCAATGGAGAAAAATAAATATATCAACAATAGTCAAATGTTGTTGTCACACAGTTTAATACTCTTGTAATTCTCAGAATGAAATATCGGAAATTCAACATATTTATTAGAGCACAAAGTTAGCCTTTCAATTGCATTAATTTCATAATGACAACAAAAATTTGTAAATTGTAAAACGTTTTCTACGTTCTTCTTTGTGATACATACAATTTTATTTAAATTTCAAATGAATAATGTTCAGTTCTGAATTGTGGATTCATTTGAATTTATTCATATATTATGACATATATTGAGTGAAAATAATATTTTGACTCTTTTATAAACTCTAATTTGTAATCTGTAAATAATCTTAAAAGAATAATAGCTTAAAACATTATTTAAAAAACATTTGTTACTATATCAAGTTAATATTCTAAGCAAATGAGTAGTATCTAAGTATCTGCAAGTGCAAATGAATAAAGTATAGGACCAAATAAATGTTTCAATTCATTCAACACAAAGTGGCAAATAAATGTGTGAATTTAAAAAATTAAAAGGGCATTTTCAAAAACTAGTTAATCAAATGGCATTTAAATATTTCGTGTGTTTTTATTTCCTTAGCTAATTGAAAAGATTTTGATTTCGAATCCAAATCCATGAATGTCATTTTCAGCTGTTTAACTGCTGAACGAATCTCATAAGATTCGTTACGCTTTTGTAAGCAAAGCATTAAATTTGCTTTTAAATTAATTTCATAGTGAGATTTCAGATGAACTCTCATGAATTGTTTGAGATTTTATCATTTTTATCGCAGAGCCGCAAACAAAAGCGCTGCCATTCAAATACAAATCTATCGATTAACTAAATAGCCAAATAAAAAGTATGTATAACGCTTATTAACATGTTTATGATGATGCTCATGATGATGATGATGATAATAATGATGATAACGATTTGGGAAACTGGCAAAATGAATCAGCGTATGCTCAAAATGTCACCCATGTGAAATTTCATCGCAAAGAAACGAACTGAATGTAATAAAAAAATAAATTGTATAAAGTGGCGTGCCCCGACCCTGGCAACATAAGAAATCACAGCGTTTAATCATTTAAAAGCATCTTTGTAAGCCAACAGCAACAAAAAAAAAATGCTAAAAAAGCAAAAAAGAAATATAAATGAAACAAAACGCGGCGAATGAATGTTCAAAGCAAAGCGGCCAAGAAGCTGCGTCTTGATCTGGAACAAAAATGTTTTAAACACGGAAAGGGCAGCCGAATTGTACCAGGGGGTGGTGGGCAAGGGGGGGGGGGGGTGTCTTTCACATGACAACAAAGAAAGTCTGCTCGATTTTTATTTGGGCAAAAAAGCGCAGGAACAACAACAAAAATTGAGGTCAGAAAGGAAATGCGTCGCAGTAGGCGCGTGTCGTGCGTCTCCTAAAAACCCGAATGTCGCCCACCTCCCCCCTCCCTCCCTCCCTCTTTCCCCATGTCCATGTCCATGTCTCTGAACCCGGCCCCCGGCTTTATACTACTTCCCACTCCCTCTCTTCTCTCTCTCCCTTCATCTCTCGCTCGCTCTATCAACCGACATTGTCGTCGCAGCTGCGGGCAAAGTTACAATAACTTTTGCCACAGTTTAAGCCGCTGTCGCTGCCACCATGTCGGCTTGCGTATCTTGTATCTGAGTATCTGCCCCCCCTTTCACTCCTCTCCTCTCTCTCACACACAAATTTCTTTTTGGCAGTGTCAGTGTCATTGCTACTCGAATGCATTTTAATTCGATTGAGTATCTTTTGGGCCGCCTTCTTTTTTTCTTTTTCTCTGCTTGCGGCTTCTTTTTCGTTCGTTCTTCAATTCACTCCTCTCGCATCTCGTTTTTATTATTATTTTTTTATTTTTTTATTTTTCACTACGAGTTTGGGAATTTTTGCAAGGCTAGCAAAAGTTTCAACTTTATTTTGTACTTTTTTTTTCTCTTGCTATTTTATTTTTTAAATGGATTAAAACACGAACAAAGAAATTGAACTTGAAGTTTTTTCTCGTTTTTTATTTTTTTTTTATTTATTTTGCACAAAAGTCATGGGTCACATGGGCATCTTATCTGAGCAAAAGCTTGGGCTGTGAAACTAAAACTATTCGCCCAAAATAGATTGAAATATTTACGAATTCTGGTAAGTCGGTTGGGAGAAAGAGTTGGCCGAAACTTCGTTTAATTTGATTTGCTACACTATCCAGCAAATCTTGATAAAAAAAAAAAACAAAACTTAAAAAAATTATGTTGGTTTAATTATTCTTATTAGTTATTTTCACTTTAAATGTAAAAATAAGTGTGACCCTAAAATATTGTGATGAGATTAAACATCTTTAATAAGATTGTGTTTTAAATTTGAGTGAGCCCTTAAAACTGCATACAAATTTTATTCATAATGAAACCAAAAAATTCAGATCCATATTAAACTTTTAAAGTTATTAAAAAAGTCAAAATTACAAATTCATTTTTATTTTGGACAAAAATATCTTTATTTTTGAGTATACAAATTTAACTCGAGGAATAACCATTAGAGCTTATAAATAATTATTATTAGTGGTGTTTTAAGGATTATATTAAAATTAATCATTATTCTTTGAGTGAATTTATAAATATCGGATCATATAATTGTATTGGTGTATAACTTGTTCTCTCAAAGTTACTATGTATAAGTTAATGTTTGTTTTAATAAAAAAATACAACAAAATAATTATTATTTATAATCTCTGATTTGAATTGAGTAATGAGTATCTGTTAGTCGGGTACTCGACTAAGTTAATCAAAAATCAAACTAAAAGTGCATTCATGCTTATTCCGTCTTTTGGCTTCAAATTGCAGGTAACTTGAGCTACTTGTGGGTCTCAGCAACGGAGACAGAGTTTGAGAAAAGTAAAACTAAATACAGAGAAGAAGAAAGAGGGAGTGGGCGTGGAGGAGTGAAGGAGTGGAAGTGGCAGATGGGCAAAAAACTCATTTGCAGCAACAGCAAAAGGTAAGTGGACAGTGGGCAGGTGGTCCGATATCTTGGCTCTGTTTAGAATTGCCACCTGTTGTCAACCAAACAGCGACGGGGGCGCCATTTGCCATTTGCCATTTGCCACTTAACAGTTTGCCAGTTGCCAGTTGCCAGTTGCCAGTTTGTGCCCAGTTGCTACTTGTGTGTCAGTTGTTTGGCAGTTGCCAGTTGCCAGTTGGCGCTGTGTATCTTCGTTTGGTGTTTTTAGTATCTTTGGCGCCGCTTTTTGTTTGCTGCAGGCTCTATCTAATGGCCGGGGCTAAGCACACGTCAAAAGTGAGCGCAAAAGTTTGCGCTTCATCTTGTTCTTGTTCTCGTTGTTGTTGTTGTTATCGTTCTTAGTCTCCGTCTCAGTCTAAGTTGTTGTTTTGGCTGCTGTTAAATGGGCCGCTGCTGACATCCGTTCGTTCTCCTTTGCCTTTTGTTGTTATTTGTATGTTTGGCTTCAGATTTTGTATCTTTAAGTTACTTTTGTGGTCCATCCTAGTCTGAACTTTTAGCACAGCTTCCCGCAGCTGTTTTTCTTATTATGTATTTTTTTTTCTATCGTAACTTTGCATCTCTAGCATTTTGTTGTCTTGTTGTTTCTTCTTCCTACGTCTGTGCAGTTAATTTTTTTTTCTTTTTTTTTGCGCACTGCATGAAATTAGAGTACAAAAAGCTCGCAGCATTTTCTGCAACTTGATCATTAATTATTTAATTTGATTTTATTTAAATACCAGCAAACAGTGCACAAGAAAAAAAAAGACTTTGATTTCATTTCAGAAATAAGCTGCGAGCATCCATCTCATTCCAATTCCAATTCAAATTTTTAGCTATCTCTCTTCAGCTCACTGAGCTTCGTTTTGTTTTCTTTTTTTCTCATTGCTTTTCGTTGACTTTGGCTTGGGAATTTTGTTCTTTTTTCACATTTGCATATCACTCAAGAGGAGTTCTTGTCGTTGTCGTCGTTGCTGTTGATGTTGTTCACTTGATGGTCAGCACAAAGCTGACCTTTTGCGTTTGGGGAGTTGAAGGGTCAGGACTGAGTGCTGAGTGCTGAGTGCATCCAACACTCGGGGAATGCCAAAGTCAACTTACAATCCCAGAGTCTCAACTCTCGACTCGACTCTGTTGCCATACGAACATAATCTATTCCTTCTTTGTTAATCTTCTTTAATATTCTGGAATCATTATCCAATTTGACTTTCTATCTCTGTCTTTGTTAGACTTAACTTAAGTAGCTCAAGAATTAGTTCAATTATTGTTCGATTGTACACATGTCAATGGGGCCAATGTGCAATTAGCATGTGCATGTTATGGAAAATGGAAAATGTTTTTCCAACCAAACCAAAGAGAGACCCTTACGAATTATATGGAAATTTCACCTATTTCCATTTGTCCTCTTTTTCCATAACAATGCTATAGTTTCTGATTTACATACTATTTACATGCTGATAAAATGATGTGAATTCCATTTACAAATATGTAAGTGCATATTTGAAAAAGGTCGAATTCGAACTTGTTGAAATGTGTATTACAGTTGAAATGATTTATCATGCATATATCAGAGAATCGCTAACTTTATCGTTATTTTTGCCCCCCTTCCGCTTTCTGTCTCTCTCTCTCTCTCTCTCTCTCTCTCTCTCTCTGTTTTGTTTTGTTAAATGTTATGCAAATGTACATCAGATATACCTTTATTTCTTTTAAAATGGTCCAAACAGCAACAACAAACAATTGGTTGTGCCCCTGCTTATCGGTTTTCTCACTTTTCCGCCTTTTTCTTTTCCGTCTCCTTTTCCTTCTCCTTCCCTCGTGTTGGCCCTCAACGCACTTTACTCATCGAACCATTCAAATTTAAATCAATTTGATTCTGATTAGCCACACACGCAGTTTCTCTGTCTGTCTGTCTGTCCGTCTGACTGCCTGTCTGAACTGTTTTGTTTGTCGCCCATGCTTGAGGTTGTTCTTTTCTTCTTCGCCTCTCATTTCTTTCGGGTTTTTGTCAGTCATTTTCTACTTACATATGTGTGTTTTGTACCTACTACATCTAGTAAATAAATTAGTTTTTATTATTGAGAACTGGTTTCTGCTGCTGCTGCCTTTTTTTACACACCATCGCAACTCCCGACTCGAACTCGGACTCGGACTCGAACTCGGACTTCAGCCAGGCAAAAGGCAGGTTAAAAATTCTTCACAGTTCGCTGACAGAACCTGTTTAGAGTCCGGTTCTCTAGGGTTTTTTTTTTATACATATACTATATATTTTTCTTCTTTATTTTTGTTGTTGTTTTTTGCCTGCCTAGCTGCCTGTTCGCTTTCTTAACACTTTCATGATTTGAATTTCCAAGTGGTTGTAGGCACGAAGTCATGACTCCCCGAGTCAAGTTGTAAAATCAATTAAATGGAGGCCTCATAAATCGATGACCATCGATAGATGCTTCCTTTTTTTTTACTCACAAATGCCATACAAATTATGAAATATTATAAAATAGTGAGAACAATAAATAAAATAAAAAAACGAATAAAGGTAAAAGAATGTTAAAAGCATAAAAGAACTATGCGCTCTGTTTGCTCGCATTGTTGTGGTTTTTGCTGTTGTTGTTGTTGTTGTTGTTGAAGTTTATGCGCCGTGTCTAATGACAGTTTTGTAGTCATTAAATGTAATATATAGCCCCCTCACACACACATATATTTCTCTCTCTTTTAGATGTATGCAAAAACATGTGTAAATACTTTAAAATATGCAATGTTTTTTTCGAATCCGCCGCGCATCTGTGCCAATTTCTTTATGAAAGAACAAATTCGCAATTAAATGTCGACCATAAATTAAATGGCGTCTGGGTCAACAATAAATATGGCAATAACCACAAGAAGAAGAAGAGCCCCATTCGAATAAAAACTCAACAAATAATAATTGTTTTTCTTTGAGAAGTTTCGATTCCCTTCTTAGAAATATGAATAAATAGAAATTGCGGCTTAATAGTCGATTTTCAAACAAATCGTCTTTTAATTAAATATTTGTTCTGATATTATATTCAGAATTGAGTAACTTTAATGATATTTTCTTATTTTCGATAGAATCAAAAAAAAAAAAAAACAATTGATTAATTGTCGGACGCATTTAATTTATAAATTTACATTGCAACAAATTTTATTTACTTATTTTCAAGATGGAATCTTTATTTTTTTATTTTTCCTACAAGTATATTCGCAACAAACATAATTCCAAATGCCTTTTAAATATTATAATTTAACTAAATTTTATGCAGATAAAAAATAGTTGGAATTGAAAAGTTGAGCAAATTATGTGTGTTTTTATCGGGCATATGATAATAATATTGAACATGCTTATTCTAAGGCGTCACTCATTATCTGATCAATTGAAAATATACTAATTGGTAAGGGTATAAAAAAACAGCACGAAGATATGGAAAAAGCCGAAAACTGGAGTCGATAATAAGCATGTCGGCCATGGTCAAATGGCGCACTATATAATCATCATCTACATAAATACAATACATGAAAACTCTTACACAAATCTACATACTTATAATACGGTGTATGATGTGTATGTACGTCTGTGTGAATACATATGTATACATGTGTGAATTCTGTATGAGTATAAGTTGATATGGTTATGGATGTAGATGTAGATGTTGATGTAGATGTTGATGTTGAGCCTATGCTCTCTATAAATGATGATGCTGCTCATTTCTTGTGCATTGACGCGTAGTCTGAATTGTTGTTGGTTGTTGTTCCGTTGTTGTTGTTAGTTGTTGGTTGTTGGTTGTTGTATGTGGGCCGCTTTTGTTGTTGAAATGCCGCTGATAAATGAGTTTTGGCTTTTTTGTTGAAACGACGTGGGAAAATGTGCGTTTATTTACATACATACATTCAAACATACACAGAAACAAACAATCATATACGGATTTATAAACACACTCAAAATACACACTCGAAACACTCAAACGAGTGGGCATCTTGAGACTGTCTAGACCAAAAAAGCTAAAGCTAAAGCTAAAGCCAAAGCCAAAGCCAAAGCCAAAGCCAAAGCGATGCCAACTCAAGCTTGGCTAAAAGGTATTGAACAGCTTGATTCAATGAATCATGCATTGCCAATTGGTTTCATATAATGCTTTTGATTTAAAATAATAAACAAATAATTGCGAATGAATAGCATGAGTACCCAAATGGATGGCCCAATTACAAACTGTCTATCTGTCACGTGTCTATCTGTGTGCGAAGTGAGTGCACTCCAGTTAGACATTTTAAATGGTGTATTAGTTGATTACACTTGAACATTTTTGCTGAGTATACTCATGAATAATATGAGTACACTCATGAGTGCGTTCACAGCATATACTACATTGTACAATTTAATTAATCTAAATATATATTTTATTTGTGTTTAAATTGCAGAGTGAATACATTCATGAGTGTATTCATAACAAAACTTACTGTTCACTGTCTATCTGTCAGTTAGACATTTTAAATGGTGTATTAGTTGAATGCATTTGAACATTTTTGTTGAGTATACTCATGAATAATATGAGTACACTCATGAGTGCATTCACAGCACTCAATTTAATTATTATTTATGTTAAGATTGCAGAGTGAAAACATACATGAGTGTATTATTAATTATTTTTCCCAAATTGCAGAATTGGCATTCTCATAAATAAATAAACACATTTGAATACATATTTCAAATTAAAAGTTTATAACTTTATCATTCGAATACGAGTACTTGATTGGCATTTGAGTCACACAGCATTCTTCACAGCACTCATTCAGTTGCTTTCGAACTGCAGTTGGCCATTGCGATTCCCGGAATGTTTTGTTAGCCACAAAATGAAAGCAATTTTAGCGAAAAAAGAAAACCACTTAAAAAAGTGGCAGACGCATGACTTGGCTTTGGTTTTGGTCTTGCTCTTGGTCTTGGATTACCCAATACCCAATGTTCGTTTACCCATTGGCTGGCCATTAACCATTACCCATTAGCCATTACAGCATACCCATTACCCATTAGCCATTAGCCATTAGCATTGCCATTACCTTATTACCTACGTGGATTTAGCGCTGCACGCTTCAGTTCAAGTGTCTGCCACGCCCCTCATCAAATTTCGCACTGTGTTTGGCTTTCAGTTTATGTTATGCTTTTTTATTTTCATACTTTTTTTTATTCCCGTAGAAGGGGGTGGGGTTGGGCGTGGGGGTGGGGGGCAACACCTTGGGCAACACCTTTGCGAGCCGTCAAAGCACTTAAAATTCCAATCCGCCGTCCAAATGCGCCGTCAAACATGCGACGCACGCGCACTAAATCGCAAAAAGGCAAAAAGGGTTTTCACTTCAACAACAACAACAGCAACAACAACAACAACAACAACAAGTAACAATAACAACAACAACAACAAGCAACAATGGACAACCAACCGCATTCAACAGTCATCATACAACATTCACGAATACAACATATGAATAGCCGACCCGATTTCGAATACACTCAAGTAGCTCGGCTTTGAGGATCGTTGCATTTGTACAAAGCTTTTAAATTCCATACACTCGACGAGCTTTACTAATTAGCTGTAAATAATAGTGTGTGAGAAAATGTGAATACCCAGAAGTGAATGCGAGTACTCGTACTCGTACTCGTACTCGTACACCTGAGTAATTGAACAAGGATCGCAATTGACAAAAAGCTTTTAAATTCCACACGCTGTCAACTGTAGTAAACTCTGTAAATAATGTATGAGTGCTATGAATATGAATAGCCACATGTGAATACGAGTACTCCCAAAGGATTGTGGATCGCCAAGTTATCAAGTAATTAACAGTTATTGATGTGTGGGTATTTGTGAGTGTTTCTGAGTGTCTTTGAGTGTAAATGTAGTCGCAAAAAAAAAAAATTAAAAAAGCCGCGTGTGGATCTGTCAGTCCAATCCCCGACATCCCTCCTCCCCTCACACCCCTTCCCCTCCCCCTGGCAAATCACCATATCCTCCCCCTCCTGCCTCATCTTCTTCTTAACTTTTTGCAGTTCCTGTCAGGCCATAAATTGTGCACTTTCACTTTTGTTGTTGTCCCGCACTCGTATGCGAAGTTTATCATTAGTCGCGCGCGTTTTGGCCGCGTTTTTCCTCTATTTCGTTTTTTTTTTTTTTTGGCTGATACGCTTGTCTCTTCCTGCGCCCAACGCCAACAAAATGGCCATTTGTTGTTGTTGTTGCCGTTGCCGTTGCTGAAACCGGAAATTTTTGTCATTAGCTGGAAATTTTATTTTCGCTTCGTTTCTTCGGGATATATTTCAGTTTTTTTTCTCTCCTCGTTTTCTTTTTCGCCCACTTTTCGGCTGTGTTTTCGAAGCTTTTCCTGACCTTTTTCTTTTTGTGTTCGCCCCTTTTTATTTTCGTTTTATATTGGCCACACGACAAGTTATATGATGGGTTACAACAACTTTATAAAGATGTTTGCGCACATAATTGAATGCGAATTATAAACTTGTTAGCGGTAATCGGGTATTTGAATAAACGCATTACGCAAGTAATTACAATTTAATGTTGTCTCTAATGCATCAACTAATTGTTGAGTTAATTAATTACCTTATGAGCATGAAATAATTTCATTACTCGATTTATTTTTGACAATTTTATCATTTAAAATATGTTAAAAATCAATTTAAAATTAGATCAGTTAAAGCCAAAAATATTTTCATTTGAAGCTTCAAATTTGTTATCGAATTAAATTGACAACCTTTATTATAAAAGGCAGAAAGAGTTAAATGTAGCAAAATTCCTGTATTTACTCTGACCCCTGAACCCTGTCCAGTTAAAATACAATAGATACACTATCAGGCAGTTAACCTACGATTGATCCACAAGGGTATTAAAAACTTCAGCAATTCCTGTGTCAACTTTTCTTTTATGTTTTCTTTGCTTTTCTATTTGTTTCTTTTCTTTTCGTTTCGTTTCTTTTCTTCTTTAAAATGTATTTTCAGTTACTGGCTGGCTGCTGGCTGCTGGCTTGGGCGCTTTTGCCTTTCCGCCAACATTTTTATCGAGCCATGCGAATACTCTTTGCCTTCCTCCCCTAACGCCCCCTTGACCGCCCAATTCGATTTTTCCTGGTCTACTGGGCTGTTGCTTTATCATTTTTCTTCGTCTGCCTCACAGTTTTTAGGGCTTAGTTCGTGGCGACTTCCTTTGCTACTGTTTGGGACACATACTCACAGTCACACTCGCACTCATACTCACACTCACATTGCGATTCAAATTCTTATTCGCAGCATTCACATTGCAACTGTGTGTGTATGACGACAAATGATAAATGAATTTGTGATAAATGAAGCATGTGGCCAAAAGTTGAAAATACTTTTTACACAGTCCAACAGACAAGGACGGCAAGCATAAAGAGAGACAGAGACAGAGAGGAGACAAACGATTGGAGCCAACTAACTATTTAGGTCTGGCTAAATCCCAGCTAGCTTGTCTCCTGCCAAAGTTTATGATGGCATCTGTATCGAATTATGAATGAATGGAAAGAGAGTTTTTCCCAACAACAACAACTACAACAACAACACAAGGACAATGACAAAGACTCATTAACATTGCCCCAACTCACACCTCATTCCTTCTTCTCGACTCACTTCACTTATTGGCCATTGCTTTTTTATCTATCATTTGGATTTTTGTTTTTTGCTGTTGTTATGCAAAACTTTGTCGAGTGATTGGCGTGATTTACTCTGGAATTGTTAAGGCGGAGGCGTGTACGCCTTGTCTTAGTTCTTCCTCTCTCTTTCGCTCTCCCTCTCTCCCTCTCTGTCTCTTACTCGTTCACTCTATATTTATCGAACCATTTATCTTGCTGTCCCCCTCTTTCTGGTCCAGTGCTTGAATAGTTGCTCCGCGAGAAAGTAACCAAACAAGTGACTCACACTCACACTCACACTCAGTCTCAGACTCAGTCAGGTGGACAGACAGAGTCAAACTATGAATAACTATTTGTTTTTCTTTCTTTTTTGGAGTAAGTGCTGTTTGAGTAATGCGGGTACCCATTAATACGAATACTAGTTCAAGTGACTCACAATTGAATTATCTGACTATCTTATAAATACCTCAATGCTTAATTTGGATATTTTATTAACTATTTATGTATTCATACAATTCATGAATAATAATAATAAATGAAATCACTGTTTAAGTTTAAAATACATTTGCAGTCAATTTATATTTTGTACCCATCATCAATTTAATATAAGCAACACTCAAATTAGCATAATTATTTGAAAATATATTTTATTCACTTGCATTCATTTGTATTTACAACATAATTCATTGTAAGTTTTGTTTTCATTTACTCAATATTTGTTTGAATTCCCATCATAGTTTTGAACTTTTTACACAAAACATTTACTCATTTGGCTTAAATGCAGTGTGAATTTCAAGCAGCATTAATTTACATTCATATGCACATATACATATATATGTACTATACATTCGACAGCATTCACATTCAAGCATTCACGTTCATTCACATTCATTTACAATGGACTCCAATTAATGTCAACATCTGTTGTTGCCAATTTAGAAAACAGCTTTCAATTTCGGGCTGCCACGACCGAAGCTACACTAACACACATTCAGATACACACACACACACACACACACACACACACACACACACACACACACACACACACACACACACACACACACACACACACACACACACACACACACACACACACACACACACACACACACACACACACACACACACACACACACATATATATATACACAGTGTTTAGTTTAGCACACACACGTTGACAAAGTTTCCCTCTCATTGCAGTAGTCGCTGCACTTAATTTTCATAATTAAAAAAGTTTACCTTGACAACCCCCAATGCACGGCGTAACCCACACAAATACAAATACCCGCTCCACCCCACCCTCTTGTGGATACTGCCCCCCATCCGATATCCAATTCCGTCTTTTGCCTGCTACGCACATTTGGACTTGGTCGCAGTTAACGACGACAGCGGCAGCGTTTTGTAATTAATTTATGCAAATAATCCAATGTTGGTGGTGCTGTGGAGTGGAAAGGGGGGTAGTGGGGATGCTAGGGGGTTGGCAACATGGGCCAATTGCTTTGTGGCAACTAGGGGTGCTGATGTCGCCGTTGCCGTTGCCGTCGCTGGCCATGCGTGCATCGTGTGGCATATTAAAATGAATGACCCTTTAAGTTTGTGCCTCGGTGTTAACACTCCCCCACGGTGGATTAAGTAGACAAGTTGGCAAAACACAGTGGCTCCCCATTTCTCTACCTCTACCTCTCCCTCATCCTTTACCTCTTCCTTGCCACTTGTCATCATAATATGTATAATATCGTGTGCTGTGCAAAGGCGACTTGCAACTTTTGCCTTTGCAACTTGCAACACACACACACACACACACACACACACACACACTCACGCACACACATATATTTTATTACATACTCTATTTATGTTTTTGTGTGTATGTTTGAGACCGCACCCTTTGCTCCAAGTATATTCATTTTGGTTTCATTTCTGTTTTGTTCTGTTCTGTTTTTTAATTTATTATAATATTTTTCATGTAATTTCCCCTCAACCAGACGCTTTTCTTGGCAGTCTTGACTTTTGGGCTCCTTTCAGGCGTTCTCGCATGAACAAAAATTTAAGCGCGCTGACATTTGCTTCCTGGCCACGCCCACAACTTGCTGCTCTACACACACACACACACACACCTCTTTGTTTTTTTGGCCATGTTAAGACACACACAATGACTGCACGGTTTCGCTTTTCGTCATTTTCATTCTTTTTTCGGCACAAAATTGTCAAACAAAGGACAAGACCAGGACTCGGCGAGCCTAATGACTTGAGTCCGGGACTCCGCCAACCAATGTTGGTTTCAGAGTTACAGGTTTCCCTGTATAGTAACTTCGTCACAGGTTCAGCAGGTCCTTGGCGCCGCTTTTGTGTTGAGGCTGCCTCTCAATCAAAGCAACGACTTTGGACTCCCCCAAGTGAAACAACAAAATACAAAAAGCACAAAAAAAAAAAACAGCTAAATAGAGTGGGCTAGGGAGTTAGGGCAAGTAAAATAAAAAACAAAACACAAAACCGAAATAAAAAAGGGAAACTAGCGAAACCTGCAACTGCGGTTGTTGCCCCTTTTTATAGCCCCCGGGTGGGTATTATGATGGTGTCAGGCAGCAGCAGCAGCAGCAGCAGCTGCAAAAATGCACACAACGCAAGGCAAAGTCGGCTTTGATTTCACGCAAAGGATAAATTCCTGCTAACATCGTCTAAAACTCCCTAAATGTGCCACAAAACTTTGAAAGCAAATTTCCTTATGCTCGTAATTGACGATGTTAACAATTGCAATTTATAAAATTGTTATAATATTCTGCCATTTATCGTTTACTGGAAATATCGATTTTTCCAATTATATTTGTTTTTCTGAACATACCCTGAGGCAGGAATCGATTTAAATGTATTAGTGAAAAATATTCATCATCATTTAAAAATTATTCAAAGTACTTAAAAAATAAGTCTTTGTTTTGTAAAAAAATATATATTTTGATATATTGTAGTTTAGTTTTAAAACTCTTGCGTTGTCACATTAATATGGATTTATTTAAACAAGAAAAAAATAAGCAAAATGAATATTAATAATCGCCTTATTTTCTTATGAATTAATCCGAATATTTTTTGGATATTCATTATACTTAGGGTATCTTTTAAGTATCAGATATTGTTGTGAATAATTGACACTTATTTGCAGTAACAATTTATTTTTTTTTTTTAAGGAATGTATCGCTTTTAATTCTTACTCTTATATATTTTGTTGTTAAGTATTAATTTAATGATATTTATTTGTATATTCATAATATAATTGAAGTTTTTTGGCAATTAATCAGAATGTAATTCGATCAGAATGCGCCGACAACGTTCAACTAAATCCGATTTAAATATTAATAAAACATTACTGATAATAATTATAAACGTAGAAAAGTCAATAAGTATGTTATGTATAATTTAAATGGTTAATCTTAAAGAGAGCAACATGAGTGCGGCGTGCAAATAGGCAAAAATAGGGAGCTCTGGCAGCCCTTGTGGTCGCTTTGTTAGTCCCCCATTCAGTGGGGTTAATGCACTGCACCCTCCCAAAAAAGCAGCAAAAAAATAAAAGTGTACAACACTGTAAAGAGTAGAAGCAGTAGAAGAGAAGAGAATACAAGAGAAGAGAAGAAAAAGGAATGGCAAAGAGGAAGAATTATATAGACCCCGCACTGAGTCAGTTCGAGTACTTGAAAGTGTGTTGCACCCGAAATGGCAGCGCCCCTTTTTTTCTGCTACAGAGCCAACGCCGAATGGGAGGAGACAAGATGAGGACAGAGAGGGAATGAGGGAGAATTGGGAGGGGGCATAAACAGGACTCATATTTAAGGCTAGCAAACTAGCAGGCACGGAAAACAGACGAATACTGTGAGGGCCAATGTTTATTTTGCGTGCCAAGGCACTTAGCGCAATTTCCGTTCACAGGCCGGCCGAACGTTGGTAAGTGTATCTTTATCTTTGTATCTGTATCTGTAGCTACACACAAAGTTGTTGCTGTCGATGTTGTCGAAGTTGTTGTAGTTGTTGTTCTTGTTGTTGTGGCTGTGCGTATCTGTTGCCGCATCCGCATCCTTGAGGCCAACGCCAGTGGCAACTGCTTAATGCTTCATTAACAATTTTCCATGTATTTTCTTTGTGTGTTTGTGTGTGTGTGTGTGTGTGTTTGTGTACGATGCTTTCTCCCACGCAATGTTGGCTACCTGCCGCTAACGTATCAAATGGCAGTTAACCATTTGCCATAAGTAAGCAAATTGCCAGACTACTATTTTTGACCCATCTCTCTCTCTCTCTCTTGCTCTCTCTTTTTCTCTGTCTCTCTTTTTTGGCACTGATTCTGGCTTTAGGCTGTTGTTGCCGTCTTTGCTCAAGTGGCTGCCACACTGAGAGGCAGAGGCAACAGCTCATTGTCAGTGAAATTTGAGTCACAGCTTCAAAACGACATCAAATGTCAAGCGACAGACGCCGCGGCCAATTCTCCCAAAAAAAAAAAAATACAAAAAATTGAAAAAAAAAAAGAAAGAAAAGACAACATAGAATAGAAGTAAATCAAAATATAAAATGGAGGAGCAACAACAACGACAATAGCAACAGCAGAGCAAGTCTCTTTGACAAAAGGCTCATTGTTTTGCCATATGGCCCCCGTAATCAAATATCAATGAAAGGGCTCCCCGCATCCCCCTCCCCAGACTGAGACTTGGTTCAGATCTTCTTCTTCTTCATGGGCTAATTAGGCCCAGAGCCTAACTAGCATTTAGCAAGCAACAAAGTAAACGCCAAAAATAACAAGAGAAAACAAAAAATATATATACATTTTAATATATGTACATATGTATGTATGTACACATGTACAGAGAGACAAATTAACTATCAGCACACCAACAATTTGATACCCTTGCAAAGAACTGAATAAAATTTTCGAGAAATCTTTTCTATCGATTCAAAGACAATATTTTAGTGGTCTGTATTTTATTGTTATGATTCGATGTATTTCCAATGCTAATGCTATGAATAGGTTCACGATACCTATTAAAGTAAATGGTCAATAAAATGTCTTTCACATATCGTTCAGTTGCTAAAAAGACACAGAATCATGCGGCACAAATACCAAAAATTATATTGCTTTGTTTAGTTAAAAAACCTAACAAAAATTACCTATTTATTTAGGTTCACGAGCTTTGAACTCACTTTGTGATCAACAGCTATAATTTAACAACGACAATTCTTTTAATTTATTGTAATCACACTTATATTTTAGTAAAATGGGCCGTGAAATTCAATTAAGTGACTTTAAACAAGGTCAAATAAAGAGTTCACAGTTTGTTTAAAGCAATATTGTTTTGGCATTCTTTGATCAGTTATGGAATTTCTTATACTCAAGTCTGATATTCGATGATTCCTTTTTCAGTTACATGATAAAGTTAGCAAATTTTAATCAAGTAGTAGTTAAGAAGTATTTAGTCAAAAGTATTTAGACACCACTTAAAGTTAAATCTACTCGTAATTTGAAAAAGTAATTTCACATTTCCAGTGCAAACACTTTTAAGACTCCCCAAAACTAAAGCACTTTCTAACTACTCTAAAGACGCATGTTATACAAAACTATTTAATATCGTTTATCCATGATTTCACAAATGATTCACACACAAACTAAGGATCGTTCATTAGAGTAGACACAAAAGAAGTCTTGATCAAAGGTTTTTAAAGTTTACCAATACTCGAGCAGTTTCAAATTCCTTTGGTCTATGTTGTGAGGCAACAGAAACTTTTTAAAAAAGTGATAACTCTGTGGATTATGCTTGATTTCAAGATGCCAGCGAACTTTTTCGAGCCAAACAAACGCTTTAAATTTTACAAAAACTTTTACAGTCCACCAAAAAAAATAAGTTGAAAACGAAAATAAGAAACAAAAATATAAATATAATAAAAATAAATATAAATAAGGAAAGCACGCTATGAAAATTGCAGTCGTAAAGTTTAATTGTGGCCACGCAGACATGAAAGAAACGACAGAGAGAGAGAGAGGAAGAGAGCGAGAAAGAGAGGAAGAAATATGCAAATTTTTACAAACAGTCAACAACAACTGCAGGAAAAGTTAACAACAACAGAAAAAGAGGGGAAGGAAAAGGAGGAAAAAAAAGAAAGAAAACTCGAAAAAGAAACTGCATAAAATTTGCACAAGAAGTGTTAAAATTGTGCACAAGACGCATGCAACTTAAGCCCAGGGGCAGGCAACAGGGGGCACATTCAAAATGAAAATGAAGGATGACACTATGAGGGGGTGGATGGAGAGGGGCGTGGCATGGTCAAGACGGGAGTGCCGCAAGATTTGGCACAACAACTTTTGCGATACAATGCAATGAAAATTGTCAAATAAATATATTCGCAATTGACCAAATGTGCCATAAACTCAGTTGACGGATGGATGAAGGGAGAGGAAAATGGATTGGGATCGGAATCGGTGAAAAGTGTGCAAGGAAAAGTGCCAAGGCAAAAAAAAAAAAGCAAAAACAACTATTGCCAGGTGTCTCCGCAACGAATTCCGTGTCGATGTCCGCTACAGAGTGTTGCTCCATCAATGCCTATGCAGAATTGCTGAAATGTTTCCAATAACACAAAAATTTACATTTTGCCTCAAAGGAGGAGCCGAAAATAAAATATGCTAAATATAATACACAGAAAATGGAACTAAAAAATTTAAGTGCACAATGCCTGATGTATTTTTTTATTAACCCTCTAATGCCCACGGAAATCGAGAAATTTTGGAAATCACTAATTTGCAGACATAGAAAATCCGTAGTAAATCACATCGTAGAGCAGTAAAAGAAAAACAGGCTGATAGAACATTTAGTTTTTCATTAAGTTTTGTAGCAATATACTTCAAATTATAAATGTAATTATATTAATTTTTAAAGATTTAACTAAGAATTTTTTTTACCCCGCCTAAAGGCAGGGTTAGGCATTAGAAGATTATGTATGTATATATTTGGTATATCTACTCGTATATACATACCGATAAAATCTAGCAGAGATTCCTCTGTAGATTTCACATGCCCCCTGCTAGAATTTTTAAATTTTCAACACTTTTTTGGGTATTTAAATACCCATTAGTCTAAAATGGGTTAATTATTTATTTATTTAACGTCAGCTTAAAACAGCTGACACGAAATTGTTCAGCATTTTAATTGATAATACATACAAAAAATATCGTAAATTAACAACCAATTATATTTCAAATTAAAATCTGAAAGAAAATTTGAAAAAAAAGGTTTTTTGATGCCGTTTGGATTAAATTTGATGCGCGAGTCGCGAATTTTTCTTTCTGTGTGGAGATGCGAAATCGAAGGCAGCAGAAATAAACTGGCGATGGGATGCGACGCGACAGAACTGAATGGTGAGAATGGCTGAGTGGATGAACAGGGGCAGGGGAGAAGGGGTTAGGAGGTGGGAGGGAGAGAAATGACGGTGGCGTTGTCGTTGTCTGAGCCATGTGCAAAGTGCAAGGCAGGCAAACAAAGTTGGCAGTAAGTGCAACTGACCATCCAGTGGAGGCGTTGTGAATGCCAAAAGAGCAAAAAGGAAATCATAAAGCCAACGCTCCAAAGGGCCTAAACTGTTGGACAGAGGGCAAAAGGCAGGGGCAGAGGCAGAGGGAGGAAAGAAGAGGGTTGGACCAATGCTTATACGTATGCATGTACTGCGAATTGAGTTAGTTAGTAAAGTAGTAGCACGAGCTCGAGAGCATCGAGAGCTCGCAAACTGAACTGACATTTATGGCCCTGCATTTATGTAATAACTGCGAGCTGCATTTTTATTTTTCATTTTTATTTCATTGGACTTGATTTCATTTTTTGCAAATGTATTTTCCGTATGCATAAAGAACAAAACAAAAAATTCAACATTGTAGAATAAAATACATTTTTCATGTGACTTTTCAGTCTTAACGACAAGGCTTTCAACAAGGGATTCAAACCCTAACCGATACCGGTAAAAACCGATTGAAATTGAAAACCGTATCTGAACAAAAAAAATGTTCATTTGACCGAAACCTTCAAACCGAAACTATGTTAAACGAAATAACAATTTAGTAACCGTTTCATTAATAAAGGTTAATTTCAGTTTTTCATACATCCAAAAAAAAAAAAATTATATTTCAAAAATGAAAATTAAATTTTTGATTTTAATTTTCTTATATTTAATTTTGAATTTTTATTTGTGATAATAATAATAATAATTTTTTTTTCAAAACCGAAACATACAAAAACCGGTTCACCGTTAAGAAACCTTTATTCAAAGATTTTGCGTAACCGATAACCGGAAACCTAAATGCGAACATAACCGAAACCGTTACTGAAACCGATATTGGTTTTGGTTTTAATCTCTTGGTTGAACTCACAAATAAATGCTATAATGTAAATTGTAATGGCAACTTAGAAATTAGAAAACCCTAAATTTATTAATTGTACAAGGTGGCGCAAAAGAAGTCACCCTATTGAAAGATGATCTCATTTTTGCAAATGGCCGCCAATGTCAAATCGGTTTTGACATTTGTGGACAAGACAGATACAGAATACAAGTGAATAAGCCATGGAGCGATACACTCCCCAAGAACGCGGAAAATTTCTGAAGGACGCGTTTCCGGGTCGCCTAATTTCGCGTTTTGGGGATTTGCACTGGCCCGCCAGATCGCCCGATTTAACGGTCCCGGACTTCTTTTTATGGGGTTTTTTGAAGTCCCGTGTTTACATCAACAAGCCTGAGGCCTTGGAAGCCCTCAAGGAAAATATCCGACACGAATGCGAGAATTTATCGCCCGAAACGCTCGCCGAAGTGATGGAAAATGCCATAAAACGAGCCCATGGCAATCAATTGTGACGGCGCCCATTTGTCCGATATCATCTTCTCGACTTAACACAATTAATTGTAAAGGTCTAAATAAACATAATCTAAAAACAGAATCGAAGTTTTTCATTTAGAAAAAAAATAAGAGCCAAACAACATCGGATGACTTCTTTTGCGCCCCTTGTATATGGCAGTGGTGGGCACGAAAACTGAATTCGTGGGCAGCCGCTGGCTCCCGGAGCCATTGCGTGCCCACCGCTGGTATATGGCTTTGAGTAGATTTTTCGTGAAGTATGTTTTTTAATCAGGGATCGGAATAAAGAGTTAGGAACCGGAAAAAATAATAACTATTATCAGTTTTTATGTTTTAAATTATTTTTAGCTTTTATAATAAAAATGTAAAATAAAACTTATTTTTAAATGTTTAATTAAAAGTTACACCATAACTTTTATTTGCAATTTTTACAAATAATTTAAAAATAAAACTTAATTTAAAATAAAATAAATAAAAGTTTTATATGAGGACAGTGAAGCATTTCTGAATAGGGTATATCGTATTTTCTAGGGTATTTTACAGTTGCTAGTTATTGTTTTGTCAGCTTGCTCTGTTATTCTTATAGTGTTTGATTTGCGCTTGATTTATGCGCTTTTTAAATGGCAAAGATTAGACATTTGTTTAGCAATTAATTTCGGATGACACTTTGCCATCGAGCATAAACAAAAACGAAATGAAAAATAATACGAAAATTGAATGAAATAAAGAAGAAGTGGGAAAGAAATTGAGGCAACGGCAACGCGACGGAGTTGATGGAGACCCACGCGACAAGCGACGCCCACTGTCTTGTCTTGGCTTGTCTTGTCTTGCCTCTGCCACATGCCACATGCTACATTCTCATTCTCATTTTTAAATTCTCAATTCCCGTTCTTCACACAGTTGCCCAACATCTTTTTTCGTCTACATTTTTTTGGTGGCTTTTGGTGGCAGGCCAAGCGACCAGGCGCTAATTAATTTTCTTTTAAATGGACTGGAAGGGGCGGAAAGGTGAGTAGGTGGCTGTCAGAAGGGCGTGGGAGGGGAAGGAAGTGGGGGGAGAGTGGAGTGTGGTAAGACGACAGTCAGTGTGCCACACCTCATCAATTTCGAGTCCCTTTTTTATGACTTTGTCGCTGTCGTTATGATTGAATGCCTCTGCAGGTGGATGGGACGACAGTCGGGGAACACTTGATGATTATGGAGATGGTAAAAGCAGTGGTAGTCGGAGAATGAGATGCAAATGGTAATGGGAATGGGAATGGTTATAGTTATGTGATTGGGAAGGAGACATTTGTTCTAGAGTGAAATTAATTTTACAAAAATTAAGTTAAAAAAAATAATATAAATAAATGTAAATAAAAAAAGGGAAAAAGAGTGAAAAGCAAGTTAATGAAACATTTTAAAGTGTTTGCATTTGGCTTAATTAGCTTAAAAGCTGCAACATAGCAGAAACCAACTTTTTCCACTCTCTATCTTTCTTTGTCTCTTTCTCCCTCTGGCAGTGCGAATTAAACAGCAACAGCAACAACAACAATAATTACTGTAACATTGCCATTGCACAAAAGACAAACACAACAAACAGCAACAATGCCTGCACACAGTGGTGCAAGATTACATTGAAAAGTCATTTAAATTAGAGAATATTTGTGTGTCAAAATAAAAAATTTTTATGAAAAGCATTTCCAGAGATTTATAGTTTATTACATATAAAAAGTTAATAATATTTTCAAATTTATGCTCTACACTTTAAATTGCATATTAAGCGAATCAGTGTGCGGAAATTTTAGTCGTTTTGCGTAGTCGAAAGTCATACAAAACTTCAATTAAATAAATTATTTTATCAAAATAATTATGTATGAGCAAAAGGTAAAGAAAGCAAAAAACACATAAATGCAAATCAAAAAAAAAAAGCAAAGAAAGAAAAACAAATGTTGCTGCTATTTCTTCTTTCTGAAAATGCATAAACACAAAATTTGAAATGAAAATTTATGAAAATGACATTAACTTTTCGACTTTGTATGAAAAATGTTGGAATTTGATTTAAATATAAAGTATGTAAATACATGAAGTAAGGATCAAAGATTGAGATAATCAAGGAAGTAATGAAATGCGAAAAATCTTGAGAAGAAATTACTTTCACAAAATGCGTAATTCGTAAAACAATGTGAATAAAGATTAAAAACGTGCATGAACTGAAAATGATTCAGTGAATGACTATAAGAGAATTCAACAGTTTGTGCCGGACACTTCGAATAACTTTGAATTGAACATAAACTACAATCAAAAGCAGTCGATTGACTATCAGGGATTCCATTTCGATTTTCATTCTCATTCACATTCACATACACATTCATATGAGTATTCGAATTCGGATTGCCAATTGCCACTTGTCGCCAAGTGGAAAAGCGAAAGGGCATAATAGAGAGAAAGATAAAGAGCGAGAGCGAGAGAGAGAGGGAGAGACAGAGAAGAATTCATTGATAGGCAAACCAGAGTCAACCGCAATTCCAAACCCAAAATGGGTCTCCCTTGACCCTTTGCAGATGCCACTTCCTCCCGCCTCATTTTGGGGCATTTCAACATTTATTTTTACACAGCGAAAATGTCAATGTACTGAGTAAAGATACACAGCTAGAGATACAGATACAGATGCTAAGAATGAGTGAGTGAGAGAAAGGAGAGCGAGAGTGAAAAAGGTTGAATGTATTTTGTTGGCAATTTTAAAAGCGGCTTCGGATCGGATGAACCATTATGCACACATTACTTTATATATACATAAATACATATATATATATATATACATATCTATCGTATCGTATTTGCAATGGGAATGAAGTTGCCAAAGGGGCAAGGGAGGGTAGGAGGGTGGACGTTGTGTGTGTGTGTGTGTGTGTGTGTGTGTGCATGTGTGTGTGTGTGGCGTGTAGTTTATTTATTTCATAGTTTTTGTGCTGCATCATCTTCATTTCCGGCAACAGCTCGAGGCCAACAACTTCCTACTGTTGCCTAGAGCTACCTTCCTCCCTCCCCCCTCTGCCCCCTCTCTCTCGCTATCTCTCTCTCTCTCTCTCTCTTTCAAAACATTTTGTTTTTATGCGGCTCTTGCGTGTGGCAGCTGCATTAAAAGTGGCATCGGGCTTGGCCTCTTGGAGACCCACCGCATAGTCAAACTGGGTGGGTGACAAAGTGGCTGTGATTATGGCCATGGCCAACAACAGTCAACAGTCAGCAGTCAGCCAACACAGTGTGTTTAATTGAAATTGCCCAACGCACGCCATGACCATTCCAAGGTGCCGCATTAGTCGTCAGGAACAACGCCAACGGCAAAGGCGGCGGCAACTCTGTAATGACAATTATAAACAATTTTGATTGGCCTGGCCATTTGTCAACAACAAGTGGAGCAGCTATAAACAGTATGTGTGTGTGAGAGAGAGAGAGAGAGAGAGAGGGAGAGAGCAAGACAGAGCGCGAGCGGCACACCATAAAAAACAGACATCGAAGGCAATTTTCCTCTATGCATTCCCTTTTGAGCGTCTTGGCGTTTTTTGTTTTTTTTTTTGGCCATTTTTCACTTTTAGTCACATAGCTGCCCTGTTGACTAAAGATGCCTTCACAACAACAGCACTAAAAAGGCATGAAAAGCATACAGATAATGACAAATATGCTTAACACCAGCGTAGTGCTTAAAATCAGTGGTTCCTTGTGGTTCCTACACAGTAAGAAAAAAATGTCCAAATTTCGGAATTAAAATAACCCTAAGCGGTGTCCAAACTTTGCTGACTTCCGATTTTTCCAAACGGAGCTAGAGCATGTATTTTGTATATTGTTTCAAACTTTTGTATTAGAAATTTCATTACTCCTAAATAAACACTAAAACAAGATTGCTTTGAGTCAACGATCTAAGAAAAAATTGATAAATTTATTTTAGTATTGAAAAAATATTGAAAAACTAAAACTTTAAAAATTAAAGCTGTCATAAAACTCTTTGGATTTATTTTAAACACTTTAAGGCTAGTAAACCTCCCGTCTGTTTTTTTTTTGTTTGTTTTTTTATTCAAATATCGTACTAAATTTAAATATTTAGGTTTAGTTACCCATTTTAATACAAAGTCATTGCCCTTTGATCGGCGTTTATTCCTAATTGAATAATATACATGCAATACATACTGAAAAAGTAGATGTGGAATTTTATGCATACTTGAGCTTAAGAATGCTTTTATTTTTCCTGTGTAGTGGTTCCTTGTGGCAATTTTGGCTGCCAATGATGTTGCAATAAAATGTGTTGATGATGGCGATTATGCGGCGCATTTTGCGTCCAATGGCAACGCATAAATATTTGGCTGAAAATTCTCAGTATATGGGACGGGGAAATCGTACGGCGGGGTGGGGGGAGTGTTTTGCCACTGATAAGCATGCAAAAAGTTCAGTGGCAGCTTTGAAAATTCAATTAAAAGGCAGCAACAACGTGGAGCGACAACGAAGCGCGTCATGCATCAATCAATGGCATCATCAATCATAAACCAAGCACAATATACTACACACACACACAAATATATTAATGTATATAAAAAAAAAATATATATATATATATATAAATATTGTTTGTGTATAATTTGTATATGTATTACGCTTTGTGTATTTGATATCCATTCATGTCGCGTGGCAAAACTTTTACTAAGCAAGTCATTGCCTATGAACTTCCCCGCCTCTTTTCGCACTCTGACACTTCTCCCCACACCCCACCCCCCAGCGACCAATCGGCAGCCTTTCCCCTCCTATACTTATTGACTAACTTTCATCAAATTGATTTGGCCCTTATTTGTGTTGGCCAGCTTTTAAAGGCTATAGCATTCGCTGACTAAGTGCGACCACAGATAATTTGAAAACAACAGCTCTAAATTTTTGTCCTCGACTCAGACACAAAAAAAAATGGACAATTTTTATGACAATTTTTAAAGGCACGTACAACGTTTAGAGGTGTCCGTGTGTGTGTATAGAAAAGTAATGCTTACTGATAACTAAAGATATTGACTTAACAAAAATATGATAAAGACTTTCGAGAAATATCACATTTTAAGCTAAAATACATTTTTCAGCTAGCATCCATTATATTTGGGATTGTTTGAGCCAAAATCAAAACTTAAGTCAAGAAGAAGTAGATTTTGTTTTTTGTTTAATGCTAGTAACTAACTGAAATAAGCGTATATTGACTTAAATGCTTTTATAGAAATATCAATGACTGTATAAGCTTTACTTGACTTAAAAAAAAAAATATAAAAAGAAAAGAAAATGTTCATTTGTTTTTTCACATATTGTCTTGGTTTAACAATAATTTTCTGAATACATGCTTAAAATTTAAAGCTTGAATTTTAAAATGCTTTGTTTTCTGTTCACTTAAAAAACTGGCCTACAAACAATTAGCTCTCAGTTCAAGGCTCTAAAGCTTTTTGTCATCATTTACGCAAGTCTCTAATTATAATGCTCAGAGACAGCTGACGGTTAGGGAGAGGGAGAGGAGAAGAAAGACAAGACAGTCGCCAGGGCATTGAAGATTTGCTGATGATTATTTAATCGAGCAATTCCAGCTCCATCTGTAGCGCACAGTAGAGTATTATGCTAGTCTGCGCGTAGTTCCTTTGATTAAGGCTTAATTGCTTTGTCTTTTTGTCTGCAATACACAGTATACAGTATATCTGGTAACAATTAGTGGCAAGTCGAACGGAAGCCATTGGATGGGCTTTGTTCAGTCAGCAGATACAAATTTTCGTATCTGTAACAGTCGCTGTGAATGTATCTGCAGCGGTACACAAAGAAAAAAATGTATTTGATACAAGTACGAATTACTGAAAATCAGAACCAAAATAAATAATTAAAAAGTAAAGTCTAAAATCATTAGAAATGAGTGCCAAATAAATTGGAGACTCTGGTTAAACTCACAGATCAAGATCATACAAACTTAAATCAAGCACTTTAATACTTGAATCTCTTTTATGTTTGTTGGCTTAGAATTCTCAAGTGGTTCTTGGTTTTCCGCTATAAGCTGCAGTTCGACTATATTTAACAGAATACTTTCTGTAGTTATTCCTGACTTATTTTGGTACTAATAAAAGTTTTTCACACTTATGCTGATGGTTTAGATAATTTTCTTAGGTGGCGCAAGGTGTTGCATGTTGCTCATAATACTTATTTCAAGAAAAATTCATACTTACAAATTAAGTCTGTAGTATGACTATGTCATGTTCTTATTTTAAAAGGTTTTTGAACTCTGTTTCAGAATTAAATCAAGTTTGAATTGTACTTAAATCAAGTACGTTTTCAAGTCATTTTTAGTTTGAAAATTTTTAAGTGCTTAGATTTTGTACTTCAATTATCGTAATTGAAATTAGATCGACATACTTGACTTTACTAGTTTCAATCGTAGTGAGAGCTCAAGTTCGAAATGTGCTGTTTTAGGCACAAAGTACTTGATTTTTTCGCTCTGTGTAGCTGTACTTGTATCTGTATCTGTAATTGTAGCTCATCTGTATTAACGCATGATTATTTCTGTTACTCTCTTTGCAGGTATGTAACCACAAAAACAACAAACAACTCAAGCAACAAAGTTACGCAAATATTTTTATGTAAGTATCTTTCTCTTGTGTATCTGTGTGTGTGTGTGTTTGTATAACCAAATTAACGGCAAAGTGTTGTAATGCAGCTGAGGACGGAAGAGAAGTTGACTCTGAGCCAAGCTTCTTTTTCTATCTTTATTTTTTTTCTGCATTCCTTTCGTTATTCTTGTCTCTCTTTTTTTTCGGCTTTTGGCTCTGGCCATCATCATCATCAACAACAACAGCAACAACAGCAACAACAACAAGGAGAACAACCGGCAACAATCTTTGTCGCACACAACTATCTGGCTTCTCACATCGTTTAGCTTTTGTTGTGTTGCCCAGACACTCGCGGTTTTAATGTGTTTTTAATGTTATTTCCATGACATGCCGCCAACATTTAAGCTCGGGCCCACAGACAAACATACACAAACACACATACACATTCCCATTGACAGCAAGAGGCATGTGGCAAGAGCGAGATGAACGCATAGTTTGTTGCACGTTTTTTTTTTGCATAACGTTTTTTTTTTTTGCCTCGAAAGGTTTTCAGTTTTTAGTTTGTGTTTGAGTTTGAGTTTTAGTTATAGCCTCGCGCCCACATTGCCACCGACAACTGAGTGACGACCTGGACCCCTATATGCCACAGTCCGTTGCATGCAGCAGGAAGGCAGCAAGGCAGTGGCAAGGGGCAGGGGGCAAGAGGCAGCAAGTCAACCAAGCGAGTCTGCAACGAGTTTGCACAGTTGCCACACAGTCGTCGTCGTCGTCGGGACTCTTGATGCATTAATGTGCTACGAAGAAATATTTTGCATATTTACTTTGAAATCTGTGAGAAATAAGTTTAGCTTTCGTCTTTCTTTCTCTCTATTTTCTCAACTCTCATCTCTTGCAGAAATTCAGATTTTTGTTTTGTTTTTTTTGTTGAAAAAATTAGCAACAATTTCAATTTATTGGCCATGTCTGTTTGTGTGTCGCCCGTTTCGTCTGCCATTTCCGGCTTCAACAACATTGTCAATTTGTGGCAGCCACTTCAAAGGCGCCCCCAACTATCCTGTAAAAATCTGTTTCTGATTTTGTTCTACATCTTTTTCCGTCATTTTGTCTTTCTGTCTGTCTGTCTGTCTGTCAGTTTGTCCAAGGCTATTTAGCATATGCCCAGGGATTTGGCAACGCTTCGCTGAGTTGAAGATGTCAGCCTCTGATGTCTGAAGTCTGCCTGGGAGTGTGTGCAGTGGCATGACACCAAAAGGGGCATAATCGAAATGACTTGCGAAGCAGCTAACATATTTATGCATATAGTAGTGTATCCACTTAATTGCATGCAACTGTTGAGCGCATTAAACATTGGACAAGTCTTTGAACGAGTGCAATTTTTAATTAAGAAAATTAGTATTTATCAAATTCATTATGTATGTACATCAAATATTTACATATGTATACCCCGTATATTCAATTATAAGGTTTATCCTGAAAATGTCATAGCGATCAAGAAATAAATCCAAAAGGTATTCAAGAAATTTTGTATACAAATATTTGTATTTATATACAAAGATTTTAAGCGTATCAGTTTTTTCAACAAAAAGTCCAGGGTCTCTTTCTCTGAAGCTCTTTCTACTAGTCTCTGAAATATTTTGAAAAATATACATTTTCAATGATAAAAGAATGCATCTATATTGTTGTAGTGAAAAAAATCAGTTCTTCAAATTAAAAAGTTTATATAGTTTATTCATTAAACTTGTGGCAATTTTATGCTCAATTGTATTTTAATTGGTACATTTAAAAGTTGTTTATTTCCATTTTTAAGATTATATACTTAATTATCATTTATTCATATTTTTTAAAAATTCCAAAAACTGTTTTATAAGATTATGACGAAAGTTTTTAAAGCACAAGTTTACTTCTTTATGAAAACTGAGCTAGTTCCATTGTGAATTTAGATTGAAGTGACATTTGTGGAGTCTATATATCAAATTGTGAAATAGGGCAATTTAAATGTTAAATTTTAGAATAGATGAAATTTGAGGTGTTGAATTCAACTAGTTTGACTTTGATGGCAAACATTAAAAGTTGAAGGTAAAAGGAGAACAGGAAAGATATGGAAAGAAATATGAGTTAAGTATGAGAGTGAGTGCAAGCGAATCAGTCGAGTTAAAATGGATTTCAATGGAAGCGCTCAACAAATGTTGTGTGCTCAATACTATTTTCGTCAGGGTTACGCTTCAATTGCATGTCCTTCGAAGTATCCTTTGCAAATTGCCTACAAAAGTGTTTATACAACAACTCCGTGTCCATTTTGCTGCCAAACACTTACACAACATATTTGTTGGCCAAAATCAAAATACATATGTACATATACATATTCATACATGTCTTGTTCGACTTTGGGCTTTCGCTTTTCTTTTGGTCAAGTCACGCAATTAATTTTGCACGCTACGTTTGTGGCTGCCCTCGTTGCATTGTATGTGCCACTCCCACTCTCTTGATGTCCCTTGCACCCCCTTTTTCTCAATGACCTCTGTGCTCTTCAGTTTGTGCTTAGACGAAACGAGCCCATTGCCAGCTGCTTATCCATATTATTAGAAAAGTTTTATGCACATATTTTTCTTGTTCTTTTGCCTGTTGTTGTTGTCGTCGTCTATGTGTGTGTGTGTGTGTGTGTGTGTATTTCACCTACAAAATGCTAACACGCCCCCGACTTTGAGAACGCCCCTTTGTCGTTACGGGCTACGTGACTTGTTTGCTAGATGAATGCAAAACAGAAACAAACAAAAATCGAATAGAGCACAATTGAAGAGAGTGTGAGAGATTGAGAGAAAGGGAGAAAGGGAGAGGTAGTGGTAAAGGGAGAGGAACAGGAAGAGGAAGGAGCCCACATAAAGTACATACATGTACATATGTCTAAGTACATATACATATCTATGTATGTGGGTGGAGATTCAAGATGAGGAGGCCGTTGGTCTTAACTGAAATGCGACGGCTGGAAAAACAGCGGAAAATCAACAGCAGACGAAGACGGAAAGACGACAAGGGAAGGGAAAAGTGGGGAATGGAGAATGGAGACGGTGCCCCTCGTTTTCATAATGAGCTCGAAATTGTGGGCCAAATAATTATTATTTGGTGGCAAGATCATTACTGGCCACATTTTACTTGCGGCCTTAATCATTTTATCGATTCATATTATTCACATTCCCATTCACATTCATATACTTATTATTGTTGTTGTTGGTCTTGTTGCTTTTAATGCATATTAAACAGATGTTAAAATTTACACTTGAATTACAACAACTTAAGCATGAAATAAAAAGGATAAAAGACAGCAACAACAACCACAACAACAATGAGGATAAGGATGCTTCATGGAAAATCACATTTGAAGCGAAAACCGTTATCAAAACAAAACACAGAAGAAACAAAAAACATAAAAGAACCAAAAAAAAAAATAACAGCAGCGGTATAATGTATTGAAATGAAATAAAGAGAAATTCCAGAAACAAAGAGAGAAACAGATGGAGAGAGAGAGAGACAGCTAGAAAATGATGGCAAAGGATGAAAAACATCGTCGGTCAGGGCGTCCCCTTGCCAACGGTGAGAATTCACGCATACATGCACTTACACGCAACACACACACACACACACCAACATACATTCACACAAACATATGCATATATATGTATACAGGGATGCTCAGATAGTTAGAGATGGCAGTTCGATCATTTGATGATCCTTTACAATCCAGAAATGTAAAACGATTTATTTATCGATCAATTGATTCCGTATTAATAAATAATTAATTATTACCATTTAAATAGTATTAAATCAACACAATTTCAATTTGTAACTGAATAGACATACAAATTAAATTGAAATAAAAAATAATTGTAAATTTGATCAAATTCTGTATTTCTTTCAAATTATAGTTTTTTGATAAATGATACTATCAATTTTAGTTGATGAACATTTATTCAGTCAATCGAATTTATATACAAATACTTATATTACTTAGAGTTGATTGTCGTCTGAGTAGACTAAAGCTTACATAATAATATTTCTCGTTTGTAATAATTATCATGATCATTACAAAAGTTCTATTATTGTTTATTCTGTTATTGTTTATATTAAAAATGTAAATATTAACAGAGATCGATTATACGTATTATTTGGTGTTTGTTTATATATTTCTATTGTTAATTGCTTGTAACAAAAGACTCATCATAAAAAAAGACTAAGCTAACGATATGATCACGTTACCATCTCTAGGTCCACTTACCTGTTTCTTTTACACGGTCTCATAAAAAGGGAACGCTTCTAAGTTGTTGTTGTTGTTGTTGCGGCTAAAATTACAAGTAATTGAACCGAAGCAACAGCAGTCGATGGTGTGTGTACTGAAACATGTGTGCGGCATCAGTTAAAAACAAAAACATAAAGAAGAGAAAGAGGAAAAACAGCAGGCACAGGATGCAGTTGCCGCCTCTGTCTGCTCTTCTCGGCTCTGAGCCCAGAGCCAAAACCCCGTGACCTGCGCCCTCGTCAGCTAAATGTAACAACAACATCAACTCTAACAACAACAACAACAACATGATAAACACGCATAAATAACCCGAAACGGTATCTGTGTGGAGAGAGAGAGAGAGAGAGAGAGAAAGGAGAAAGAATATCCTCGGTGGAAGAGTAGATTTCGCAAATACATGCAGCGCGATCAATTAGCCAAGACACGCACCATCTGCCGGGGATTGGGATTGTGTAACGGTAACACTAAACCCAAAGGCAACGCCTTTTGTAAGATGAGCTACATCGATATATGTATCTCTTGTTTTCTGGTAATAAACCATAAAAAAACGAGGTGCTTGTACAAACATTTCGAATATCACGGCAACAAGATACCAGGTGAATATCAAGAGAGAGACAGAGAGACAGATAGAGAGAGAGAGAGAGAGAGAGAGAGAGAGAGTGAGAAAGAAGGAATGGAAATGATAATGGAGAGAGAGAGGAGGAGAAAGAGTTTAATGAATCATTTGAAAAAAATATCAAAGTTTCGGGACAGGAAGCAGATCAAATTAAAAAAGACGATTTGTATTTACAAATGAATCTACAGTTGCATTTTGGATTCGTTTTTCCTGTCATTATTGTGAATTGTGTTTGAAGTTATTTTGTATTGATTTCAGCGATTATAGACTACAAGAAACAATGATATGATACTATATTTTAGCTTAATACTGACCTTATGCCAACTTACCTAAAAGACTGTCGAGCGTCAAAGGAATTTCGAATTTTTAAGAACTAACAAGCGGATCGGCCGAGTGCATTCGACAGTAATATACCCTGGGCCTAGTCTCCGGGACGCCGAAGATTTGATGCCCATACCATTCTCATACTAATCTTTAAATATCGACATCTACATACATATATGTATAATATGATAAATGATTTGAACCAATTTTAAAGATAAAAATAAAAAATAAAAAAAAACTAGTCGACGGTGCTACAGTCGAGCATACTCGACTGTCGGAGACCCCGTACTTACTATGCAAAAGCAAACACTGTAAAAAATAAAATAATATAAGTTGCTACAAGTATTTAATATATATATTTTAACAAAAAATAAAACAAATATTAACATTGAATTGATTTAAACATACAACATTAATAAAAATGTAATTCAAATTTTCATAAATCATAAAATAAAAAAAATATATGTCCAACGTGAGATTCAATCCGCGGACCCTTGTTCTAAAAGTCTGCTAACAATAAATAATTTTTAAAAAATTTGCTCATGTTGGGAGTTGAACCCGCGACTCCCGAATATTGCAAAATTGACGGGACTTTAACACCTTAGGCCACCGGAGCCCAACAGCAAGTGTGGCCAAAGTACAAATATGTTTAGGCTTCAGCGATTCTTTATTTTATACTAACAAATATACGGATAATAAACTAACAAATAATTTGAATTTAAAAAATATATTTAAAAAAAAAAAAATTATCTGTGCTAGAGTTCGAACCCGAAACCCGAACTCAGATTTCATGCAAAACTCAGACGCTCTGCACATCGCGCCACTGGCTGCATCGAAAAGTGATGGTCCAATTATAGGTTTTATTTTTACTAGAGCGTAAGCCAGATGCAATTGTTATCTAGTTGTGATTGTTGTTGTTGTTATTGTTGCTGATAAGACAAGGCAAATAAAGGAGATTTTAGTTGCTTGATATCATGGCTGTTTATAATCCGATCGCCATGAAATTTTCAGCAAATATGGATAATAATGTTATCTTCGTCTGTGCCTTATTAAAAATGTCTATCTTTAAAATTGTCGTTATTATTAACATATTTCTAATTTGTGGGCGTTTAAGGGGGCGTGGCCAAAATCTAAAACAAACTCGTTCTGCGTGCAATAAAGACGAGCCAACATACCAAGTTTGAAATCTCCAGCTCTTATAGTCTCTGAGATCTAGGCGTCAATACAGACGGACAGACGGACGGACGGACAGACGGACATGGCTATATCGACTCGGCTGTTGATGCTGATCAAGAATATATATACTTTATGGGGTCTGCCACGCCTCCTTCTGCCTGTTACGCACATTTTTTTTGTGACAAATTTAATAGACCACTGTACTTTTTTAAAGTACGTGGTCTAATTATCAAAAGCCATTTGCATCGACAGGACAACAGGACGAGCATCTATCACTTCCACCACTCCTTAATTGACCATTATATATATTGTATTTGTAGAATTGCAAGAAAAAGTTGTCAGAGAAAATTGTAAATATCTTCACTATTACTTGCTGATTAGATTCTAAGCATATTGTTGCACGCGTTGGTGCAAAAAAATTGATCTTTGGCTTAAAAAGAGTTCAGCTTAAATTTATGATTTAATTATGATTTATTAAAATATGTCATGTAGTTTATGGTACTATTTTTTTTCAAACCACAGATTTCCAAAGAAATGTTTTAAGGTTCGATGCTAACATTTCAAATTGATATATTTAATTTTAACTAATTTTTTGTTTTAAAATTGCATATTTGATATATGTATAATTAAAGGTAATATCTTACTACATATGTATAGTAAGATGAAACTTTAATCATATAATTCTCAAGAATTTGTTTGAGTCGGAAAGAGCGTTGTGATTTCTGTCACGCCCATTAGCATCAGCTGACAGAGGAGGCTGGAGGTTGGAATGAGTGCGCATATTTCACGCTCAATTAAATTGCCGGCCAGTTTTTGTGCAACATTTTTGCGGCCACCTTGTGCCAGCCCGTTTGACCCCAACACAGTTCGTAGTCGAAAATGGCAAAGGGCAGTGAGAACGCAGTTGACCCACCTGACCAACCACCTGCCCACCCACCTGTCCACCGCCTGCCTATCTGGTTAGCTGTGGGCTCTTCTCTCCTCCTTTCTCACTCTCTCTGAATGTCAAAACTGACTGCAATTTCTTTGGCTGCAAGCCGGGAATTTAATTCACATTGATTGCATTTCGGGCGTCGCATTGCGTTGCATTTTAAATAATGCCAACGGTTTTTCGAAAATATTTTGTGGCTCCCAATTGCAAAAGGGGCATGAGAAATGGACTATGTGAAATGGGTGCCCCTCCCCTCCCCCCTCGATAGAGTGCTGGGTCTCGGTCTCGGGCTGTGCATCACTTTAATTAAACAAATTCAGTTCAATTCAGGCATGCCAAAAGGGATATGCAATATGAGCAATGGCCCAATGTCCTGCTCTGCTCTCTCGTTGTATCTGCCTCTCTATCTCTCCTTTTGAGAGTGTGAGATTTACACCAACTGGACGCACAATTATGAGCTGCTGCCTCCTCCAGCTTTTGTTTTTTTCGTTATTTTTTTTCATCTGCTGATTAAGGGCAATTGCATAATCACTGGCCAGAACGGCTGGCCGGATAGACGTTATCATTTATCAGACGGCGCATACTTTGCAGACGGCGCTAATAAACAAAAGTCCTTTTAAGCATCCTGGCGCAAGAGCCCGAGTGAAATTTTGCTTTTAAAATGAATTACAACACTATGAGTGGTGGCCAAGTCGACTTTTTGAATGCTCTGCAATATATGTTGTTACTGAATTTTTGTAAATAAAAAAAAAATTAGTCATTATATACATTTTAATATATTAATACAATAGCAAAAAAACTTACCATTTAAATGCAAACTTTATTAATTTTCTGTGGTTCGAATTCTGGGCAGATTGTAAAAATAATAAATAAAGCATAGAGCGATAAATTAATTTGGAATATGGCAAAGAGTCCACATTTTAATAATTACACATTTAAAAAAATATTGTAGAATTTTGAAGTGTTCAGCTTTATTATAATTATAATTATATTCGTAATTATATTTTATTTGTGGTTTAAATATAACTTTAATTAGCAATCACAATTACAACATTTTTTTAGGGAGACCGTATTCCATTTTTCCTATAATCAGCTATTATTCAACTACTATTGTTGAAGTGAATTAATTTAAATTCGTGTTTTATCTCTCTTTAAATATCACACGAAATAGATTTTAATGGGAACAAGATGAAAAATGAATTTCCTTGGAAATCTGTCATCTTGTGCTGGCCATGGAAACACGCATCAGTTACCAGATAGTATTACAGTTACAGTTACTTAGAAATGGGATCCGATCTGTGTGTGCGTGTCTCTATAAGTGGACTGAAAGTAAAATAACTCTGAAGGGTTTTTACTGTAGCTCCTTCACAGTTTAACAGCTCTAAGAGGGGAAAAGCGACGCGAAATACTCTTTAATAAGATTATCTCATGGATTCCAGGGTATATAATTATGGTCATGCAATTCAAGCCAGAGCTCGGACTATACTGGTTGTTGTTGGTCAAAGTTGGAGCCAGAGACGGAGACAGAGACAGAGACAGAACCAGTTCGGGCAGCTGTCTACTTGGATTTTAATTATGGACATAATTATTTAATGAATACTTATGTGTGCGTGCATGTGTGCATATATGTATTCATGTGTGTATTCATATGTGTGCATGTAATGTGGGTGCATAATTATATGCTCTGGGCGATGTAAATTGGCGAGTAAAAAATTGTAAAAAAATAAAAAAAACTTTGAAAAAAGAGGAAAATCAATTTAATTTTGATGGAAATGAAATCATCTTAAAATTCATGCAACGTTTTTTATAAATCGTCAGTCGTTGTATAATTTTAATCATCAACAACAACAAAGCGAGAGGCAACAAACGACTGCAGAAGCGGCAGAGAAATAATAATAAATAAACATATAATAATTGAAAATACAATTAGCATAATTGCAGCGCGGCAGCAGCAACAACGGCAAAGGCGTTAACACGCCCACAAAACACAAAAAATATAATTAACATAATTTATATTTACACATATTTAGCCAACGTTGTTGGAGTTTATACAATTTTTTCCGCTTTTTCGGTTGTTTTGTTTTGTATTGTGTGCGTGTGTGAGAGTGTGTGGAAATAATAGAACAGGTGAGAGCTCCCGACTATAGGATATCTGTTATTTATTTAAATAAATTTTAAATATTTTTTATTGCATGCTTTTAGGCACTGACATTCTTTAAATACTTAAATCAGCCATTACCACCTTTCTATTTGTCCAATCTTGTTACGATTTAGTTGGTTGATCGATAATAATAGTAGTGAACGTTAATTAGGTATAAAATCCTAATACCTTGAGAACTGTTTGTGTGGTGGTTTTTCGCGATTTACGGGGACGGAAAGGGTCGTGACAAAAATTTGAAACAATCTCGATCTGCCTGGCATCAGCATCAATAGCCGAATCGATTTAGCCAAGTCCGTCTGTGTGGGCGCCTAGATTTTAGACACTATAAGAGCTAGAGCAACCAAATTTGGCACACAGGCTTCTGTAAGCCCCACGCAGATCAAGTGAGTTTCAAAATTTTGCCAAATCCCATTCTGCCTTCGTAATTCATGAAAAACTACTACACGTACAGTTTTTAGAATACTAAGTAGTTTTTGGTAATTAACGTTTTCTATTAACTAAAGCTATCATCCTACTAAAGCGCAACAAGATCTGTCCAATAAAAAGGTGGTAATGGCATTTTTTAACAAGAATAACAAAATTTCTTTTATTTCATAAGTGTGGAGTCCGTACATACAAATTATCAGCATAACCAACACAGATTTAGTATTTAAAATTTTCACCAAACTTCTTGTTTAACCAAAAAAACTTTAAGGTGGTAATGGCTGACTTAAGTTTCAAGCCACGTAATTGCCTAAAAACATGCAATACAAAATATTTAAAATTTATTTAAATAAGTCTCGGGTATCCTATAGTCGGGAGCTTTTCGCACTTGTTTATTTTTGTATACATGTTATTTTATTTAAAATACTTTTTTTAATTTAGCCATATTTATTATTGATATTGCCTATCTTGCTGGCAACGCATATCCAGTTAGTCATTATTTTAGCAACAATAACGAAAAAAATCAATAACAAGTATAATCCAAACACCGAAAGGAAATAAAAGCAATATATGTTTGAAAATAAATAACACGAAATATTGCCATAAATTTTACGCACAGTTTTTCGTATTCCCTGCGACCGATAAATTTTTATGAAATTTGCCTTTGCCGCAAAATCAACAAAATCGTATGTTGAACAGTTATGGCTACAAAAATAAATAAATAAATGCTGAAAAAATGTTGTTTCTTAATAATGCGCATTGGAAAAGCGAGCACAGACTACATTTATTTGGGGAAATTTAATAGTTTAGTCTTGATACCGTCTTGATACCGTTGAGTGAATCAAGTAATGTCATTTTGCAATTGGTAAACATCCTTCAATCAAAATCAATGCCAAAAGCGCATTAAAGTCATTGCAGGCAGCTGTGTTTTTGGTTGGACGCAGTTGTTCCTCATTTGGCATGAAGGCTAAACCTGCTGGCTAACTGAGACTGCCGGACTAACGTTCTTTCTCTGTCTGTGTTTGTGTCTCGGTACGTGAGCCAAAAAATACCAAAGAAAAAAAAAACGCAGTCAAAAACTTTTGAATAACAAATGAAGGCTGCGACTGCGGCACTGGAAGACCTGAGCGGACTTTTTAAGCAGCAACAAACAGAAACAGAGAAAGATTTGCAGTTGTTATTGTTGCCATTGTTGGCATTGTTGTTGTTGTTGTTGTTGCTGTTGCCACAGAAGCCACATCCAAAGTCAAAAAGTTAAGCACACAACGCGGCGTATACGTAATCTGCGTCTGTCTGATCACTCACACAGCTGCCTTCTCCGTGTGCCATTCGTCTGCCAGTCTCTCTGTCTGTCTATCTGTCTGTTTATCTGTCTGTCTGTCCATTCGTCTGTCTGTCTGTCTCTGTCTGACTGTTTGTTTGTTCGGTGGCATGCTGCTTAGCTTGATACGCCACTGAGTAGCAGATTAGTAGCGCTTATGCTTGCACCTACTACGTGGCCGCTACGCAAACATGCCACACACACACACACTCACACACACTCAGGAGACAACGGTGGCAGCTGGAGAAGTCAGGCCATTCCAGGTCAGGTTAAGAGAAGCTCGCGCTCATACTCTGCCTTCGAATGTAGCAGAAAGATAGTCCTATACCATTCATTTTGAAATGTATCTAGTTCTTTGGTTGATTGTGTTATCGCTAGGTATTTATTACTTATCGAATAGACAAGGTCGCTTTGCCCACTACATTCTTAACTGCATATATTTTTATAATTGATTGGGTGTTAATGGCACTAGACACCCATTGAGTTTATTTTATTTGTGTGGTTTGATATATTAACCATCCACTTTCAAAATAGGCTCAAAAAGCTGACAACCCCAAAGCTATAACTGTTGGGAACATAGGAGTTAACTTTTTGAATCATTGAGTTGGCCTTATATACAATTTTTTCTATAAAATATTAATTATTTTATATTATGACAGAAATTCTTTATACAATAAAATTTGTCCTTTAAAGAAAAAAATAAAAATAAAACTTAAATTAAAGTGTAAATTTTACTTACATTTTTATAATAAAAATTGAATGTAGAACTTATTTTTAAATTCTTATTTAAAAGCAATACCATAACTCGTATTTGCATTTTTTATAATAAAAATTAAAGCATTAACACTTTTTTTCAATGAAAGTTACAAATATTTGAAAACATAAAAATTGGAAGTAATCAGATTTTTCCGACTGATAACTCTTACTTGCGATCCCTGATATAAATAAATTGATGATGAGCAACTGCATTTTGGTAAGAACATTGAAAGTGCGTCTTGTTATTTATTTTTGTGAATTTGTTGCTTTTGGCGCTTTTTGCCTGCCTGTTATCCTGCCACGTCGGCGATGTCTTCTTGTGCCGTCATCTGATCTCTGACGTTGCTAAGTGGCCTGTTTTCAAAATCCCCCGCCCACCCTTTCTACCCCTTTGCTGCTGCTGCAACACCCCCCCTCAAACATATAGTACGCCCGCCATGACATGACTCGTTTTGGCTCCTTCAACTTCTTCTGCCTCGACATCGTCGTCGTCGTCGTCTTCTTCTTCGTCATGGTTGTCTGTCGTATGCGTTTGGAATTTTTGATTTTGCCACATAGCAGACTGCAGTCAATATGCATTGCCTGCCTCCCTCTTTGCCCCCCTCCGTTCACTCCATTCCAGTGTAAGCATTGACTACTGTGTGCTGGCCAGCGGTTTTTTACTGTGTTTGTTTTTCGCTGCTTTTCCTTCCTTTTTCTCTGTTCGTTTTTGTTGCCAGCAGATTGAATTTTGATTTGGCGGGTAATTGAACTTTTACTACAGCAGTAGCAAGCGCTCCGATTCCTCAGTGGCTCTCTGGACGGACTTGCCTGCCCCTTGTCTCCTGTCTCCTGCCCCTTGCCACAGTTGCTGCTGCTGCTGCTGATGTTGGCTCGACTCTGGCGGCATGATTAATGGCTGGCAATGCGCAACGCACGATCTACGTTTTTGGCCTCATCATAAATTATTAAACAAGTCCACTTGACACATGCACACACACAGACACACACACATACACACACATTGGCACATAAGGAAGAGAGCTACAATATAAATGACCAGAACGAGAAGCAACAACAACAACAAAACTGTACAAAACGCTGAGACGTTCACAACAACATTTTTGGCATGCCCCATGCACCGAAAACGGTAAAAACGACATGGCTAAGTAGCCATAGCCATGGTCGCCAGAGGGCCTTAAGGCCTTCAAGCATTGGAGTTGGGACTTTAGGCCTTTAGCGGATTCAACTCGCATCGAATTGAAGTCGCATCGAGTCGCATCGAGTCTCGATTGCAGCAACTGCATGTATAAATGATGATATACTTACTTATAAAGTGATCAACGTTTTGTATAAATTGGCAAACGGGCTAAAGGCAAACTCAAGGAATCTATAAGAAGATGCCTCGCCCATTTCCCAGTTCCCAGTTCTCAGTTCCCAGTTGGCAACGCTCGTTCCCCTTTTTATCCTCACTTCGATATCCATTCCCTTCTCATGACTTTTGCCAACGCAAACCGGCCGTAAAAACAGCATTGAGGACGTGTTTTTTATCTTTGTTGTGTGACCGTGTGTGTGTGTGTGTGTGTATATGTCCAAGCTAATGTCATTTGATGCCACATCTAGTACGTCTTGTTCTGGCTGCGATCTCTCCTTGCCGCATCTTTAATGTGGCATTTATGAAAATGAACTAGACAGAGAATCCAGCCAAGAGAGTCCAGTCGAGTCCCCAAAGCCAAAGATGTCAGCTGAGCCCGAGCTCATTGTTAGTTCAGCTTTATTTCAGCTTCAACTTCAGCATCAACTTCAACTTGCACAATTTACTTCTCCATCAGCTTCTCCCTTTCTTGCTACACGATTAAAGTACAAATTATGTTGCACATGGGAATCAGAATTGACATTGGCATTGCAAGTGGGCAGCAAGTTTTTAGTCTTAGTTTTAGATAAGAACTCCACACAGTTGATGGCCGCTGAGATTAGCCAAAACAAGCTAAAACAGCTGCCTAATTATAGCCAAGTTGTGGAACAACAACATCAATTGTAAATTGCTAAATTTATTAACTAAATAAAAAGCAGTAAGATATGTTGAAGGAAGAGAATACTCGACATGAATTGACTTTTAATGAAGCATATTAAAAAAAAAAAATTTATGTGTGAAATGCTGAATTTAGAAATATAAATATACAATACCTTTAATTTATTTTCAACAATTTTATATTCTATAAAATAGACGTAGTTTTAAAAAAGTATATAACATTCGAATTCGAAATTCCTTACAATTTATACAGGATTTATTTCTTGAGAATTAAGAATAGCTAAAAGTTTACTTTCAGGCATACAAATTGTGTTTAAATTAAGTTCAAAAATTATTGAAAAACTTATGTTTGGTTTAATAAGGAAAATGATATACTTTTAATGTTTTAAGAATTACATACTAAGGATACTTTTAAGATATTGTGAAGCTTTACTCATTTGTGTACAATAATAAAAAAAAAAAAAAAACAGAAAATTTAATTCAATAAATAAGTTAAAGATAATATTTGAATAATATACAAACGAAAAATCTTTAGATTTTATTTTAAAGTATCTTTTGTTCTTTATGATTTACTAAATGTGGATAAATGTTTAATTTTGTAGCTACAATTACTTGAGGTTGCAGTTGCATGTTGTTAAGTATTTGTTGTGGTAATAAAACATTAAATAATTAAAGCAATTACTAAATTATAAACTCAGACTTGCCATGAAGTGAACGCAACTACATACATATATAGTTTTTAAAAGATTATCTTGTATGGATTTCCGTTGACATTGAATCAAATCGAAAGGAGAGGAGTGGAGAGGTGGCAATGTGGAAAGTCGAGTGCGGAATGTGCCACACGTTGCAATGACACATGAGGGGCGTGTCTGTTTATTTGCTGTCGCAACTATTGAGTTTCATATCTTACGCTTTGCTTGGCTATCATAGCCGATCAGGCCAGCACCTTTTGAGATGATATCCAATTGATAGCTGACCCGCAGGCAGTCAGGCAAGCAGGCAGCAAGCATGCACAGACGCGTTGCATTCGTGTTGCGACATGAACAAGATAAGAGGCAGAGTCAGAGTCAGCGTCAGAGTCTGGTGTGTAATGATGATGGCAACAGAAACAGAAGCAACAACAAGTTGCACCGAGGGAAGCAACATGCGGCAGACAGCGGAACCGTCACTAAATTGTTGGCGTTACTCGTTTGTTGTTGTTGTTGTCGTTGTTGTTGCCACATGTTTTTGCCGCTTGTTGCCAGTTGTTTACCTAAGCGTTGACGCTGCCCAATGACTGCGAACTACGAGAATGCGAGAATTTTGCAACATTGACGACAATGGGGCGCGACAAGATAAGAACCTGACGCTGAGTTCGCTGATGATTATTGCAAGGCATAACAAAACAATCATTAATGATAATGATAGTACAAATAAAAGAAATATTAATAATGAAAATAATAATACTGTCGAACGTCCCTAATTCGAGTCACCATTATCCAAAGAAAAGGTTCGAGTCATGGAGATATTCGACTCATAGAGTTCTTTTTCTTAAGTTTTTTAATTTTGCTGCCACTCATTTAGCTCGAGTTAGGGAGAAAGTCGAGTTATGGAAGTTCAACTGTATTATTAGTTTTATATTATTAAAATGAATAATAAAAATATAACAAAATTATAATATATTGATTAAAATAATAATGATTATAATTAAAATAAAATAAATCGTAGCGAACTAGTGTGAAATGAATCAAATTAAGCTCCGATTGATGAATTTTTAATTACATTTTCTCTTTCTTAAAACACTGGACGCATTGTGTAATAGGGTTTTAAATAATCTTAATATATCGATTGATATTTTTTTGCGATCATATATTTTTAACTGATATTTTTTCAAACGTTTCTTTGTCAAATGAGTAAAGTTTACAATAACATACTAAAAATTAGTGTAAACACAACTTATTTGGGGTGGACGTTCTTAAATAACAAGTAAAAATTATATTTTGCAATTATAATTGCAACAACCCTATTGTATAATTCATTTATAGAGTGACCAACTCTTGTTACTTTGCAAAATACTGAAGATGTGCTATTTTCAAGAAATTATTATAAATAGAATAATATTGTTATTAATAATGACAACCAAAAATGGGGAATGTAAAACAACAAACGGAGCGATGGGAATGGGAATGGGAAGAAGCAGAGGTAGCCTAAGAATTCCAAGGAACTGTACGCATTGAGCAGGTGATATTGGATGACAGCTTAAGTTTGTGTCCTGTGCCGTGTCCTTGCATTCTCGTAGTCGTCATGTGGAATGCCAATTTAAATTGTATCCCAAAGGACAAAACCGTCTGTGGCAGGTGGTTGCTTGATGATGTCCACTCGCCTTCCTTGTCTCTTGTCCCCCCCACACACAGATTTGTGGCCCATAGACAAGCTTGCCGCTTGCCGCTTGCCACTTGCTGCTCATCGTCTGCGTCTTGACAGGACACTCTCCTCCCTTCATCACTCCCTCTGCAGCCACAGTTGCCAACGTCTGATCTCGTCTTTCTCCATTTCTCATCGTCGTCGTTGTCGTCTTTGTCGTATTCGCTGTCTACCTGTGGAGCTGTCGGCGTCTACTCTACCTTGTCCTGTTTCTGTCCTGTCTTTGTCTCTGTCCCTGTCTCTTTCCCTGTTTCTGTCCCTGTCCCTGTCTATGTCCCTGGCCTCGTCGGTGCTGTTCAGCGTTGTCTGAACGCTTGAATTTATGGGAAAATAACTTGCTGGGAATTTATGAAAACTGCGACGCCATAATAACAATAATCAGACTAAGTAGTGACCGCTGTCAGACATAAACTCTGCCCAGATAAACCTCAAGTGCCACCCTCTCTCTCCCACTCTCCCCGCTGTCCTTGTCTTTTCTCTCATGGCATAAAATGCTAATAGCCAATGTGGCGGTGGTGGTGCAACAATTTTAACGTGACCCGCACAGCTTAATTAGCAAAATGTCGCGACGACTAACTTGAAGCTCCCAATGATGAAGACCGAGAGACGCCGCATTAAGATAGTACCTCCTTACTGTATGTAAGGGTTCAGGGTTGCCTAGCTAATGTTAAATATTTGAATTGCTTTTTCTTCTTCATTGGAACTATGGTGCAACACACAGACTGAGACAGATACTAACTAATCGTATTTATTTATGGGGTCAACGCTGGCGACGCTACGACTGGCGACATTTTCACAAGAAACTGAACTAAAGTAAAAAGAACCCAAGAAGAAACAGATAATGGGGGAGAGGAGGAGTTGAGAGACTTAACTGCTTAATTCAATTTGATTAGTCAACTTCATTGAGGTAGTTAAATGCGTCGTTGCTCATTTAATTGCAACATATTTTTTTTTAATCTGTTGCACCATTATTGTTTAAAGATTTCTGTTTTTATTCCAATAACTATAAATATTAATAATAATTATTTAAATGAAAGACACAACATTTGTATTCAGACTATTCTGAACTATTATTTCCTCATGTTCTTCATCCATTTTATTTTTAATCACTAAATATATATACATAGAGAAACATAAATTATTTGAAATTTGTAAGAAATTTGAGTGAAATTCAAGCGAAAGCGATTTCTGTGGCACCCCTGTATAATTCAATTATAATTGAATTATTCTTTTTAACAGACTTCACTTGATGAAATGATTTTCGATTTATAATGCAACAATTACTTATGTTTGAAAGATAAGATCTGCCAAATAGATGGCTTCCTGTCCCCCTCTTTCTTACTTTTTCTCTCCTTCATCTCCTTCATCTAGCTATCTCTCTGTCTGTCCTCGTCTGCTAAGAAACTTCCACTAAACATTTGCTGGGCAACCAAGCATAAGTCCGATGGCGATTACTGAATCTGGATCTGGATCTGAATCTGAATCGAAATCTGTGTCTGCGACTTGTAGTCATTTGTATATTTGTCAGTTGCCTGTCTGTGGAGTGTCGTGTGCACTCACCGGTGTAGCCCCCCTTACCCCTCTGCCTTCCACCCTTCTCCTCGCAGGTCTCTGTCTCTCTATCTTTTGGCACGCTTCAGTAAGTCTCTAAGCCTTGTCTTGACTCGTGTGTATGTGTTTCTATGCAAAGTCAAGACATGAACAAATTATAATAATGACCAGACAGAGAATTGCAGAAGAGAAACAGGAACAGAAACTGATGACAGGAGACGGCATTCAAATGGGGGGAGGGTTGAGACTGAAAAGTGACAAATTTTTCGTGCATTTTCGGCGCCCTCTCGTAAAGTAAGTGAGAGCTGTCAGGTTGCTGGCCTCGTAGTTATACCCATTACTTAAAAAGCAAGTAAAGGGGTATATTGCTTTCGTTAATATGTATGTAACAGAGAGAAGAAAGCATCTCGAACCCTAGTTGAAACTCGAATACCTCGATTTCTCTCTAAGTCAAACTTAATTGAGTGGCAATGGCGTATATGGCCTAAACTTAACAAAAAGACTTCAATAAGTCAAAGTCTTCATAACTCGAACTTTTTTCTTGGATAATGGGGATTGGAGTTAGGGAAGTTCGACTGTATTACTATTTTTAGATAACGCTATTTATGTTATTAAAGTTATCATCCTATTTAATCGCAACAAGATCGACCAACCACAGCGGCAATAATGGCTTTTTTTTTAAACAACAATAACAACATTTTAGTATTTAAAATTAAGACCAAACCAAAGGACTTTAGGCAGTAATGGCTGATTTAAGTTTTTAAGCAATGTACGAGCCTAAAGGTATGCAATAAAAAATATTTTACATTTATTAATGTAACTAAGTAACGGATATGTGATAGTCGGGAACTCGACTGGAGAATTTTCCGCTTGTTTTATATTGCATTTAAGCGCAAGTTTTCGCTCGTTCTTGACATTCATTGTGGTGGTGCTGCAGTGGTGGTGCAGTCGTAGTGGTGCAATGGGGTTGCCGGTGCCAAAAACTGCCAACTGACTGGCAGTTGACATGCAGGCAAACGTGTTGACTCCGCTCATGCATTTGTATGTGTCGCAACTTTTAATGAGCAAGCAAATGAAGTGGCTGCCACCGCAGCAGCGAGTGTCGCTGTCGCCACCAGCGACATGGGCCACCAATGTTTGCCCCCCCCTTTTCCCCTGCACAACACCTCTCTCCTTCACCAACCTACTTGCCACTTGCCTTGCAGCTCCATAAAAGTTTTGTGACAGTTTTTGCATCGCCTTTTGCTCGCTTCTCTTTTTTTCTCATCTTTTTTCTCTTCTCTTTTTTTTATACTTTTCAAAGTCATATGTGTGTGTGTGGCAGCAACAGAAATAGAAGTCAAAAAGGCAGCGGGTATAAAGAAAAAGACAAAAAGACAGCGCAAAAAATGAATTTTAATAGAAAAAACTGAAACTTTTTAGAACGCGTAAGCAAAAACAAAAGTTTCTTGTGTTTGGGTGTGTGTATGAGTGTGTGCGGCTGCCACTTGATGTTGCCCTTTCACATGTCCCTGCCCCTTCTTCTGACCCTTTCCCTTTACTTCACAATGTGAAGTTCACATCATTCCACAGCCATCGCGCAAAATGACAAATTAATGCGACGCTTGGCTTTGGCGTTGGCATCTCGTTTCATTTCACTTTGTTTCGCTTCGTTTCGTTTCGCAACGTTCCCTCTTTTCTCCCCCCAAACAATTCCCACTTCTTTTCCATACTGATCGTGCCGTCTCCCAGCATTTGGGTGGGCGTTGCAACTGTTTATGACAACGCATGTTGCAACAATAAACATAAAAGTTATGTATGTATGTACATAGAAAAAGATGCTTTTTTGCGTGTGGCGCCATCTGTCGACACAACATTAAAGTTGACAATATTTAGTTTCGATTGTTTTCTAATCTTATAAAAAAAACCTCTTTACGAGGTAAAAGTCTAGTGACGAAAACAGTTATATGTCCCAAAATTTCTGATATCCAATTTTGTGACGAATAACATTAAGTTTGACATAAAAATTATTTTAAAAAAAATTTTGGCACTCGGCACATTGCGCCAAAATGTCTCAATTCTTCATACCAAATAAAAACCACTGTTTTGCGCAGTGCCGAATGCAAAAATTTTTTTTAAAATATTTTATATGTCAAACTTAATGTTATTCGTCACAAAATTGGATATCAGAAATTTTGGGGCATATAACTGTTTTCGTCACTAGACTTTTACCTCGTAAAGAGGTTTTTTTTATAAGATATCAGAAATTTTTGAATAAGACATCAGAAATTTTGAAATTGAATTTTTTTTTGGACAGTATATCTTTATCTGGCAACACTGGTTCCCTTTACAAACACACATGCCAAGCGCAAAAGCTAGTAGCACTCTCAAACTCTGGCTGCTATGACACTTTGCTGCTGCTGTATGCATGCTACTGCATATGTACATGCAGAAGTGTAAAGGTAAAAGATATATTCAGTTAACAGGTAATATCTTGCCCAAACGAAATTTGACGACTATGTGTTATATGTCAAAAACGTGAAATTGAATTGTCTACAACAAATAACATATTTAAAAGTCATTTGAAACGTAGATTTTTCTTAAATCGCCGAAATGTGGGAAAAAAACCTTCTTTCACCTGAAGCTTTTTACCTGTGCTTTTAAGCAAAAAAGTTTACAACTAGGCTTAAAGCCCTTCAAAACACCTTTCTAACGATATATAGATCAAATCTGTAGCTTCTATTGTTTGGAAGCTGTGGTTTTTGGCGATTTACATGCACATGTACATACTGCATATGTACTAGTACATGCAGTAGTGTAAAGGTAAAAAGAATATTCAGTTAATAAGTAATATCTTCCAAACCCATCGGTAAATTTTTTTCTATCATATATCAAAAAACGCGAAATTTTATACACTACAACATATTGAAAGCTAAAAAAAATCGTTAGCGTCGTTTTCTCAAAAACCGCCAAAATGTGGGACAAAATATCTTCTTTCACCTGTTGCTGTTTAAAGGTCTGCCTAAAAGCCCTTCAAAATACCTTTCCAACGATATATAGATCACGTCTGTAGCTCATATCGTTTGGATGCTAATTTTAGCGGTTTTTAGCGATTTCCCGCTAAACTAGCTTTTTTTTGAAAAAGTAGAACAAACGTTTCTAGATTTTTGATCGGGAACAAGTCCTCATTCAAACTTTTAAGCTAAATCAACGCTTTGATACTAACAAACAGACAAACAAACAAACAAACAAACAAACAAACAAACAAACAGACTGACTTTTCATCTCGTTTTGAAATGGGCACCAAAAATTTCAAAATTAATTATCTTCTGAACCAGTGATCGGATTTTGATGATCAAGGTGTCATTCGACGCGTATTTTTGATAAGAATAGTAAAAAATTAAAATAAAAATCGAAAAGGCTCCAACGGCCCCATTTGCTCCAATAATTTAAAATTTTCCCCTCCCACTAACACCTGTTTATCTCGCGAACCAGGTGAGTTTCTAAAAGTCTTAGTATGCACATTTGTAAGTAAAATTGATACCTTTCGATCGGTACATAACTCGACCCGATCGGACAGTCATAGCAAATTTTCCATTCTTCCTGTGTATATATGCTAGTCGCCTTCGCACCCTTCGTGATGCTTTCGTCACTAGCGCGGACTGCCGTCCGCAGTGATTTTTGGGTATAATAAATAACTTTTTAAAGCGATTGTCTTGATTTTTAGAATAAGTTTAGTTTTTAATATGAACTCTTTGTACCACAAATTTCATTGGGCACTGTCCATAAACAATGGTGATAAGTCTTCAAGTAGTTTTTAACAATGCTAAGATATCATTATATGAGTAAATAAAATAATGTTTATTATACTCGCACTTCTGAAGCTACTTAAACAAGTCTTTTGATTTTTTCCGCTTTTCAAAGTTCTCGTTTATACTATAGTTTGTAAGTATGTACAGGCGCATATTTATATGGAGTACTGTTGGGCTGCTCAAGTGCCACTTTGCCAGCATTTCAACACACGACACTCGACAGTCAAATCAATTTGTTGGGCTCAAAAGCAAAGCTCAAGTATCTTTGATATGTTTTTGCCCCATATATCATCATAATGATGAGCATCCGCAACAAAGACCCAAAATTTATTGTATTACATACATACATATTTGAATATACAAATGTGTATCTTTCTCGCTCTTTCAATCTGTTGCCCCCCAAAAATATAAGAAAATCTCTTCAGTAGATTTCTGTTCTTTGTTTGGTTTCATTTCATTTTCGGGGTCTCTTGAGAGATCTTTGTGCCTGGAGGAGTCTTAATTGATTAAGCGTGAAATAATTTCTTTTGATTGACTTCAATTGAAATGAATTATTCTTTAATTGGCTGCAGCGACGACCAAAGCGACATGCGCCTGCGCCCCAAAAGGTGCCTCCCCTCCCCTCCCATTCTTCGCTCCCCTCCGCACACTCAATCTATTGCTACATGCTTCTTCTGTCTGTCATCAATATGAATTGTGTCTATGCGGCAGCAACAACAACGACTTTGATTTGCTGCTACCGCTTGCGACGGCTGCTCCAAAAATGTTGCAGCATTTGCAAAAAAAAAAAAAAAAAAAAAAAAAAGCAAAAAATTAACTCAAAACAGACAACTAACGACAACGCTGCCGTTTTGGATACTTCTTCCTTTGGCAATGCCAGACCTCACTTTTGCCGCCCCCGCCCTCCTTGAAGGCACGCCTCTGTTGCTGTTGTCAAGAACAAAAATAATAATAAAATTTGCTGTCGCTGCGAATATAAACAGGCAATTTTTGTGCGCCGCTCCAAAAATGCCACAACAGCAGCAAAGCAACAACAACGACAACAACAACGACAACAACAACAACAATGACAACAACAATGACAACGACAATGGCAGCTGTTTTTAATGTCTGCAAAGGCCGCCTAATGGCGCTCAACGGCCGCCAAAACTGAAACTGGAGGACTGGAGGACTACGACAAAGCCGATGATGGTGACGACCCCATTGGCACTTGGACTCGCCCCCCTTTTCCCTTGTCCCCCTGCCGTTGAATCGGCGTAGGCGTTGAGCCACCAGATTGTGACCAAAACGAAAGCAACAGTAAAAAAACATAAAGTATATATACAAAAAAAAAAAAAGCAGAAAAAAGAAAGGAAACCGAGCAGAACATTTGCCCGGCGTCTGTCTGGGCCATGGATTTGTGGCTTAAATTGAAAATCATATGCTCAGTTCTCAGTTCGCAGTCCTCAGTTCGTAATCTGCTCTGTCCTTCATCCACATCCTGCACACACAATATATTTCTCTCCTTCTTTCTCCTGCCCATTCTCATTCGCCATACTCATTGTCAGTTTCATAATCGTCAAGGGCTTGTTAAGTGCCAGGGCATTTCCACAGCAAACGCTTTTTTAATTGAGTATCCTCGCAGTGCACTCATGTGCGAACTTATTCACTTGCGAGTGTATTCACATACTCACTAGTTCCATTTGCAACTAACTCACATTTGTTAAGCTAAAGCTTAACAGCTAATCAGATGTGACTTATTGTGAGGCTATTAATTCTTTTTTCTCTGATTTATTGCATTGCACCAATAATAAAAAACGACTGAAGATTTATTTTTGAAATTTTTTAATACATTATTTTTTACTTTTATAGAATATTTATTTAGCTTGAAAAGCAAATTTGATTGAATCGAAAAGTGAAATCTAAAATCATGATACCAATTTTCATTTGTCTATTTAGACAACTATCAATCAAATTTTATATTAAAGTCAAAGTTTAGAATTTTAGCTAGACAGTTAAAAGCTTATATAAAAAATTTCTAGATTTCTAGTCTAGAAATAAGTGTTGTCCTATCATTAAAATATCTTGGCTACATTTATACCAATCCTCCTACAGCTTAAAAAAAAGTCTAAGTAACTAACTTACCTAAATCGATATTTTAAGAAAACAACATTGAATAGTTTTAGAAAATATAGAAAAAAGTGGGGGCTATTCCCTAGATATAAAAAGAAAAACCCATAAACCATGTGCATAATTAACGTTTACCGTTTATGAATTATGCAGTTGCCAACAAAAGCCAGCCGGTCAAATTTTATGGGCGTAATAATTGCCAGAAAGAGAAGGCTAAGAAGCCGATGGAATGGGAGGGTAGGAATGCGGGGTGGGGGGGTCAATTGGGGGTTTGCTTGGTTTTTCCTGTCATGACATAAGCGTTTAAATAATACAAAGAGTCGAAAATTAAAACACTGAAAAACTCTTGAAAATGCAGGGTAACTGCAATGCATGAGCTAATGACGAATGTGGAAAACATGGGGAGTGTGAGGGAAGTGGAATGTGGAATATGGAGCAGGGGAGCGGGAAGCGGGGGAGCGGGAAATCGGAGGGTAAAACGTAAGCAAACATGTGACATATGCGGCAATTAATGCCGTTAATTATTAAAGTTAACACCCAAAAGCGACATGCACAAGTCAAATAAATAAACACGCAGCCAACCGAATGAGGGAAAGTCATTGGCTTGAGTAACCCCCTCCTATAAATGCGCCCCTTCCCACTCAAGTGAAATGCCCCAAATGCCCCAACAATTAAGGACAATGCGTGCTAATTTCAAACGAAACGAAAAGTCGGCGTCGCAACTGAAAAACCTGCGGCCTGTTCACCTGAAAAATGCGACCGCACTCACCACCATTTTCAGTAGGCGGTGTGGCATCAGTAATAATGATTTTTATTTATAAACTGCTGCTCAGCAGCAGGAACAGGAACAGGACGAGGACCAGGCAACAGGAGGGGCAACCAGGTGGATCCAGGAGCCATGCGTGCCACATTGGGATTATGTGGTAGTGTGGTGGTGCTGCAAGGGGCAAGGACAGTTGCCACATAAATAATTTACACGCTTGCCCCAAGGCAGACTTCTTCCTCTTCCTCTTGCTTTTGTTGTTTTTAGCACTGCTGACATAATTTTATATATATGTTTATACATTTCGTATATTCTTCTCTTTTTTTTCGGCTTATTTTAGGTAGCAGGCAAAGCAAACAAAACTTTGGCAATTTTGTGCAACTTTTTGGCTTCCACACTTTATTTTCTATTTTTTTCCTGTTGTGCTGTATAAAGGAATTTATATTTATTTCATTTTTATTTTGTATTTTTAACTTTAATATACGTGTAAGCCGGGTTGGGGTTCCACTTCCACTTGAAGATAGCATTAAAGGCTTTGGGAAACCTTTTAATTGTTGAGTCTTATTTTATTTGATTCAATTTAATAAATGTTTTAGGCGGAAAATATAATAATGTATTTTATAGGAACCAAATATTTAAAAGATCATATTGTAAAGAAAACATTCCAAAACTTGCGTTACTCGTAAAATGACAGATTGTCTTTTCTAGTCGATATTATTCAAAAAGATGTGTTAAAAAAGCTTAAATTTATTGGGATACAATCTGATGGCCATTCAGCTTGACAAAAGTATCAATTAAGAGTTATCAATCTTTACAAACTTTCTTGAACTGTGGATAAGACCCTGCAGTCGCATTAAGATTATCAGATACAAGCAAAAAGTATAAGATTTTGTATCTTTGGAACCATTTGTCATTGTATTCGGTGCAAGTTTATGGTTATCTAGAGGGAAAAGAGAGGCATTGAGATAAAGAGAAAGGAGAGGTCGTGTAGTTTTACTGAAGATCAAGTTTTGAAACTGCACTCGCTGCATTTCGATGTTATTCAACCAACTTGGTTCAACTTGTGTGGGTTGCTCCCCATTCTGTTTCTTTCTTTATATTTGGTTTCTTAAATATTATTGTAAATTTTTATTGTGCCCTTGTTTTTGTTGAAAAAAAGTTTCGACGATGATCAAAATTTAAAAACCGGCAGCCGTTCGAATGATGATGATGATGAGGCTGACGACAATGACGATGACGATGGTGATGTTGATGTTGTTTTCGATGTCGATCGAACGGCCAACGCGTTCATTAGTTCTCATTAAAAGATACAGTGGAGATGCGAGAAAAATCGAATCAAATGAAACGAATGATAAACGTATTTATAAACAAAGCATTTTTCAACCGAAACCATAACGAACACTCTGGAATTCCGGGACTGTGGGTTACAGATGCAAACTGAAAAACTGGTTTTTTGACTTTAGAGTGTCTTGTGTCCAATCCGCTGACTGGCTGAACAGCCTAATGAACTCTATTAATAATGTTACCATGCGATATCCATAGACATGTGTATATGTATAACAAAATATTTGATTATTGCAATAATATTGTTGGGGCGTTACAAGTCGTGGGTGGGCTGAAAAGCCCATTGATTCATTGGGTTTAACGAGTAGTCGCTATCTTAAGGGCCCCAAACTCAAACGAGCCGCAAATGAGGCGAAACAATGTGAAATGCCGATAAGAGCTCTTATGACCGTTCTTAATTTGAGGTCCGATCAAAGGTGTGTGTGTGTATGTGTGGGTGAGAAGCGCAAAGAAAGGCGTTGCACAGAAAAATGCAATAATTGATAGTAACGATAACGAAATGTGCGGATTGGTTGAACTTTGTTTCATATGCTAAAAAATTATCTTTTCAAAATTTACGTTGTCCTTCATGATGATAAATCTCTAAAAGCTAAAGTAACAGTCTATGATAGGTTTGTGCTTTTCATCTCACGCGGACTTTAATATTCTGGAATTCTCAAGAGCTTTATCCATCTGTATTTAAATGCAGCAATCCCTTAGAAGATCTTTCATCACGTAGAGAGATTCTTTGACTGTGTGTCAATCCTTCAAGTTCCGAGACTCCTTAAAATCTGATGTAGATGTGAGAGAATCTTTTTCATTAATTAACTAACCTGTCTGTTCATCGAAAACTTTTGAGACTTTTAAGCTTTTCGATTTCAAGTTAATTAGTTTAAATAATTTACAAATAATAAGCAAACAATTCACCGTTGATAGCGAGATATAAAAAGTGACTTCAAAGCTTAGAATCTTAAGAGAATCGCGTAGAAAGGCGGTTGACTTATTTTTGTAGTGGGCAGTGTCAGAAATGAGTGCACTGAAGTGCAGTTGAAGTGCACTTCGAGTACTCGCACTCGCACTTGGAATCGCACACGCTGTTCGCAATTTAAAATGCAGATGAACAGCGAAGAGAGGAGGGACAAGAAAAGAGAGAGCAGACTGAAGTCATAGTTGAAGTCAAAGTGCGGGCAATAAACTTGTTTTTCTTCTTCCTCGTTTTCTTTTCATTATTGTTGTTGTTGTTGTTGTGGCAGTGTCGAATGCATTTTTATAACAATTTAATTATATTTATGTCGTTTAGAAGCGCAACTGTGGGAAGCATTGGCTCAGGCCATTGCAAGACGCATTCAAGCCAAAGTAATGCAAAGGAGCAAAGGCTCTCTTCCTTCCCTTTCCCCCTTTCCCCTAAACTTCTCTTACACCCCTCGCTGGCCATATAGCCAATGCCAATGCCAATACACATAACGGCGTCCATTACAGGCAACAACGGCAATGGCAATGGCCAACAGCAACAACAACAACAGCAACAAAAGAAAATGGCGTCTGGCGACAATATGTGTGAGTGTGTGTATGTGTGTGTGTGCGTGTAAGTGTGCATGGGCGAAATTATTTTTATTATTTTACACAATTTTTATATGAGAGCCAAATGCGATACAACAAAAGAATTTTACAACAAGGCATAAATATTTAGTATATTGCAATTGCTATTGTTGTTATTGTTACTTGCTGTTGTTGTTGTTGTTGTTATGGCTGCCGTTGTTGTGGCTGCTCTTGTATTTAATGAGATTTTTGAACTTTTCCATAAGCGCCTTAAGCGTCGCTCTGTCGAACGCACAACAAACTTTACACACACTCACACACACATACAGAGAGACAATCACACACATATAGATATTCATATAAACTTATTTGGTAATATATTTATAAATTTTTACCTTTAAGCATCATTATTCTCTTTGCTTGAGCGTATTCCAAATTTGACTTGGGCCAAAAATACTATATGGTTATATTGTCATTTACCAACACTGTAATTAGCTGATGCTGATTAAAACAATTATTAATTTAATGAACTCTATCATTAAACAATTAACGCCAAGCTACATACCAAATTAAATGCTCTCATTAACAAAATAATAATATTTAAATTGTATATACTTTATAAAAAAAAGTTGTCATTATTAAATTAATAAACATATTTTAAAATCTTTCTTTTTTGTTAATGTTTTTCAATAAATATGTGCAAGGGCGTCGGCAGACGGGGGCAACGGCCCCCCCCCCCTACACTCATAATTTTGCACTATTCAGCTTCTGAAATCCACCCAGAGTAGTTATTTTGTCTTGAAAAAAATATTTTGGCCCCCTCCTCATTGAAATGCTGCCGACGTCCTTGAATATGTGATTAATTTTAATTAACTCAAAAAAAAATTCCAATCAGCCAAAACCACAGCTAAATTTCAGGTAGGCTTTTGAGTCTTAGTGAATTGAATCAAATTGGCAGCCTAATGATTAAAAGCACCTATTCAACTATGAATGCTCAAATATACCTATGCAAATACATATATAATAAATACATTTTTGCATTTTTTTCGCTTTTATTTGAATTTTTTGGCTCTTATTTATTTCAACCACATTTTTTATGGCTTTAAGGGCATAAAATTCATTTTAAACTGGTATTATTTAAAGGATAATTGTAATTACCATACATTGAAGTGGGGCAATTAAATTACAATAGAACTATTAGCATTTGATTAAAAGCCAAATATCAATATTATGTACAACCAAATGTATTCAATTTCTTATCATTAATTTTCTCTCTCGTTTTACTTGCAGCTTCATAAATTGTGCTTAAAGTGAATTAAATTCTGGATACAAAAACAAGAGGTAAGTTGCGTTCTGTTATTGGCAAAGGACACCAACACACAACCACTTTATAATTCTCTCTCTCTCTCTCTCTCTATCTCACCGTCTCTCTCTCTCTCTGCTCTGTCAGACAACAGGGAACTGCTTATAATAATAATACGATTTATCAAATGCACGTAAATTACAATAAATTAAAGACAAAATTAATATTAATGACAAAGGCTGGCCAAGACACATACATATACACACTTATACACACTCACAACACAGAGATATATACATGTGTGTGTTTATTGTTGTTGTCTTAGACAATTGCCAAATTAAGTGCATAGTTAACTCCCCTTCTATCTCCCTCTATCTCTCTCTCTCTGTCTCCTTCTGTCTCTCTCTGTGTGCACATGTATTATAATAGTATGTATACGCATGTGTGTGTGTTTGTGTGTGTGTATGTGTGTGTGCTGCTTGACATCTTAAATATGAAAATCGCTCTTTTGATTGCAAATTTGCTTATTTGCATTGCATTTGTGAGAGAGCCAGGTCCGCAGTTAATAAGCCCGGCTATAATAGTGCAAAACTGCAAAGCCAACAAATCGCCAGGCGATTGAACAGCAATTGTGGGCGTGGCACGATGGTCTGTGCAACATTATGCTGCATATCATATATTAGTGATGAGCAAAAACTAAAATCAAGTGACAGATAACAATTATAGAGAAAAATATTATGGCAGATGAAATGATTACTCTTCTTTTATTAATATATTTATTAATTTAATACTTGGCATAATATTAAAGTACATAATGTAATAACATATCAGATACATATAAAGATAATTTTTAATTTCCAAAAGAGGAAATCAAACCAAATAAATTAATATTATTCCTTTAGACACTTATTTATAGATGTACATCAACAATAATAGGTTCATCTTATTATAAATAAAATATTATAAAATATATTTATTTGCTATTTCCAACTTTTAAAGCAACATCAAAAATCTAAAAAAGCTGGCCATATAATAATATACGTTCTAAGGAATGCAACTTTATAAGGAAATTCATTTTATATATGTATATTTATCAAAAACTACTAAGAAATTTGAATACTACAGACTAGATACTTTTACTCTTATTAATGTACTAAACAAGGTCAAGAAAATTAATCAATGCTTCTAATTTGAGCCTGATATTTATCATCATTTATCATATGGCTGCTATTTATTCCACTGTTAGTCACAGCTGTAGTCACCTTATGCTACAGTATCTATTTATTTTGTTTTGTGTTCGATGTCACAGTCACGATATTTTAGTTCCGGGGAAGTCATCGCAATTGCTCTGGACTGAGCTGAAACTGGCAAATTTTGCATATTTGATGAGCTTGGTATGGCACAAATGGAGTCAGAGCTTTTGTACATGTATTAGTGTGTGTGTGTGCGTGTGTGTGTGTATATACCTGTGTCCGATACAGGACTTTTCAGGCTCATCGTTGCCAGCTTGTTGAGTTGCAATTTGGCCAACAAATTATGCAATAGCAACAAGCCAGCACAAAGAAACAGCAACAACAACAATAATAATAACAACAATAACAACAACAACAACAATTGCACTACTGGCCTAGAATGATCCTGTTCTGTTCAGTTCCTGTGTTCCTGGGGTTTGAGGCTTCTTCCATCCAGGCGTTGACTTTACGGCCCCGTTGTCCGTTGCTCCGTCCGGCCCCATGTTAAATAATTGTAATTTATGGCATTTTACACAAATAAATATATGTAAATCAATAAATTGCACATACACACATACACAATAACACTTGCATGGACAATTTCCCCAAAAGACCTGCGTTCAGTTCGGTTTTTGGTCTGCAGTTCATTTACACGCACTATAAATTGCGTTTGTCTCCCTCTTCCTGCTATGCCCCTTTCCCCCTTGGATCAGCTCTCTCTCTCTCTTCCTCTTTCTTTCTCTCTCTCTCTCTGTCACATCCGTTGAAGTCCAAATCATGCAGCTCCCTCAGCCACCCGCCAATAAATGTGCTTTTGAGTCATGCATTTTTGGTTATTGTTATTTTGGTCTTTAACAATTATTTAATGTTGTCAGGAATCAAAGGCAACTGTTGGTTCCCTCTTCCCCCCTTAACACCTCTTTTGATGTTTCTCCTCCTCTTCACCTGGCGCTTTCCCTCGAGGTCCTCATACATTAAACGGACAGACATGCTGCACCTTTTTCAATGATTGCATTTTGACTTTTAAATATGCACAATATTTTGCATTTCAATTGCGGTTTTTCGATCCACACTCACACCGCACACATACACATAAATGTTATAATAACTCTGTCAATTTGTGTGTGCGTTGAAGCATTTCACCATCGGCTGACAAATCGCGTGGGTGACTTCATCAGTTGTTCATACTCTGTCCGACTTTATCTGCAGGGCAGTGTTTAATCCTATTAAATGTTTACTTTTCAACAAAAACCAACTCACAGTGCTCTCTAGACGAATATACATGTATACTCTGTGAAACTTTAGGTCCTACTGAAATTTAATTTGATTGCTGCTTTAGTAAACAATAAAAATATTATAGATAATTCACAATACAGTTAAGTTGATAAAGTTTTTAGAATTTTCAAAAAACCCATGACTTAACATTAAACTAACACTTTAATTAATTTAAGCCCAATTAATGCACATTTTGCTTGGAAGCAGTTCAGACCTTTTAAAAGTTTACTTACTTATGAAAATAATTACATAATATATGTACAATATATGATTTAGAGAGCATCGATTTGTATGGGCCCGAAAAAATGGTAATCCATTTTCATAATCTATGGTGAATTTTAAGATGTTCTTCACCAAGAAACCATAGACGATTCGCGAAAGCGTCTTTCCAAGGATGAAAATTATGTTTAAAGGACATTTCGTCCTTTGGTTCTGTGGAGTTTTAAAAGTTGTGGTCCTAACAAGAGTATTGACACAAAGTTGGTTAGAATCGGATCATAAACACCTAAGATATACATTTTCAAAAAGAAATAAATTTTTCAACTCAAAAAGCGCGGACCAGGAATTAATTTTAGAACAATGGTTTCTTAGTGAAAACATTTTAGAATTCACCATAGATTACGAACATTTGTTACCATATCTTGTGAAAAAAAATGATGCACTCTAAAATGCATATATTGTATTATATTTATTATTATATTTGGCTCAACTCTTGCCACTTTGAACAGTCTAGAGCAGCGGTGGGCACACATGGGCTCCGGGAGCTAACGGCTGCTCCCAACTTTTTGCTCGCACATTTGGGTGATCAATAAAGTAGGTAGACTCTAATAGGGTTATTGTTGTTGTGCTCCCCAATTCAGATTTCGTGCCGACCGCTGGTCTAGAGTCTAGACTCTAGAGGAAGATCCTCAGCTAAACCCAAAATATACGTTTACTGTATTTATAATAAATAACTTATACTCATATGGGCCACAATCAAACCTCGCATTGGGTTGCGACATACATTTTTCCAGCATATTTAAAAACAAGTCAAAGTGTTTCATCAATTTTTTGTTTATTTTTTTTAATTAATATTAAAATGTATTTTTTTTATTTATTTTTAACTTTTTTTTCTCGTTGCGAAATGAAATTGCAATTGGTTGGCTTTGCAATGCTTTTTTTTGTCATTAAAAATCGAAATTAATTAAATTGTGTCAAAGCTATTCAATTTTATTGTCATTTGGCGATAAATAAATAAATAAATGTGCAATATGTTTAACTCAAACGCACACACATACACACACACACATAATAATGTAGTTGTAGTTTTATTGAATTTGATTTTTAGTGAATTTATGACTCTGAATTGTGCAAGTGTGCGGGTGTGTGTTTTCGTTATTTAGATAGCGACCCGTTTGCACCGACCCCCCACCCTCCACAGCACAGTAACTCCCAAACCTCTATTTCCCTCCGCCCTCTTGGGCAAACATAGGCAGGGCTATATAAACGTATCCAAATATACTGTTAGTCAGCCTCTATGGGGCTGTATGTGTGTGTGTGTGTGTTGTTATTGCCGCCTGGTGTGAAAAGTAATTATGGCGCCTTATGACAGCCGGTCAACTTTCAACTTCATTCAACGTCCATTAATTTGGCCACACTTCACTTCAAGCTGCCCGCCACTTGAAGCCCACAACCCACAGTGGGCGATTTGGCAGATCTAGCGTAACGAAATACAAATGTTCAAGTGTTAAATCTATTAAAATTGTATCTCATACTGATAGTCCAATGTTCATTTAATACATGTATAACATCAAAATCAATAACTTGGCTGGCTTGGCTGGCTGGCTTTAGCATTTTGTATCTGGTTTTTTTGTTTTTCAGAAGCTGTATGTATGTATTAAAAGAAAATAAATGTTTTGAGACCTGAGTATATATGTTGTAATATTAATTTTGGATTGACACTAACATGCTTTCTGTAGAGTAAAACTGTCGACTTTATATTTTTGAATGCTTTTCATAAATCGAATTGTTCTGAGTAGATTAAATTTATTTTTTTTCATAAACTATTATATATGTACATACATATGCATATAAAAAAAAAATTGTTTCTTTTTGGGTTAACATACAATTCGTCAAAAACAAATTTTTTTTGGAGTTATTAATTTCGTTACGCTGGATCTGCCAAATCGCCCACTGTGCAACCCCTTGTGAGTGATATCCTTCCCCCTCTGCCCACCCCTTATTCTCCACTGTCTCCACTTACATCAGTCAGCTGCGCTTGTTGCACTTTTCCCGACTTGCCTTTACTCTTCTCTTCTTTTCTTTTGCCTTTTTGTTTATTTTCTTTTTATATGTTGGCTCAGCTGGACATGTGTGTGTGTGTGTGTGTGTGTGTGTGTGTGTGTGTGTGTGTGTGTGTGTGTGTGTGTGTGTGTGTGTGTGTGTGTGTGTGTGTGTGTGTGTGTGTGTGTGTGTGTGTGTGTGTGTGTGTGTGCGTGTGAGTGGGGGCACATTCCGTTGCTGGTCACGTATGATGACCCAAATGTGTACCTCTTTCAACCTCAACCTCTGCCGTTGTGTTGTTGCTTGTATGTATGTATGTGTTTTTAATAAAATTTATTACACTCTCATATGACACAGCCCCCTCCTCCAACACCCAATCTGCACTCCCTCTACTCACACTTTCCTATTTGTCTAATAGAAATAAAATTATGGGCCAATGCAAGCCGCTACAGTGTTGTTGGAAGATGGCTGCGGGGCGCGGTGGGCGGTGGGCGGGGCAGCGTTAATTTTTATACACATTCCTCGCTGCGTCTTGCGTCGCGTTGCGTCGCTTGCCTCGTTTCTGGCTCCATAATTATAACATAAATTGTTTTATTGAAATGCTGAGGCATTTTCATTTACGTGTCGAGCCCTTAAGCGGGGGTGGAGGGGGGAACTGGTGGTGTCCATTCTAATAACAGTTAACATTAACACGCAACAGGCGCATGTGTATTTAGTATTAGCAACACACACACTCACAAATGAAATAAAAGGCATAAACATTAATTTTATTAATTTGTTATTGCACAAAAGTCTGACAGAGAGATACACACATGTATATATAGAGGGTTGCGAAGGAGAGAGGAAAAGAGACAACGCTACGACTATCATTAAAAATGCATACAACAATCAGGCGAATTCAATTTACCGTTGAAACAGGAAATAACTGTTGTTTAGTGTAGGGTTGTCGCACTTTTAACATTCTCTCAGATTGTAACTTAAAAATACTCGTATAATCAGAATATAGATACAATGCTTTATATTGAAGACAATTGATCTACCACTGATTAGTTTGAATCCTTGTCCTGATCCTGACATAGATTATGAACTAGACTCATAAATTAAAAAATAATAGTCAATATTAAAACAAGTGATTTAAATATATAAAAAAGTGTATACAAAATTATTTACTAAGCTTAATGTTACAAAATAATATTATATATTAAGCATTATATATTACAAATTTATTTTATATTGAACTCGAATTCATTATTATTTTTAAACAAACTCTCTTACTTCTCTTACAGGATTCAATTACCTTGACTTAAGGAGTTTCGTTTTGACCCAGTTTTAGTCTACTTTAAGAGACAGGTAAATTCTCATTTAAGTTTCAGCAAAAAAGAGCATTTTAACATTGTAAGCCTAATGTTAACTGAAAGCTGAAATGAATTCTAAATTGAAACAATATCATAATGCAAATAATACAATAGCAATCAAATAATATTCACAATAGCACAACTAGAAAATGGTCAAGCCTGTCAATAACAATAACAATAATAATAATTCTGACAGCTACAACTGCATTATGAAATAAATTCAAATGTAATTTAAACAGTCCATTTATGTTTTGGAATATGTTTTGAATAAAAGCCAGTTAAAAAAATGCTATTTAAGAACAGAAAATGATTGCCAGCAGAGATATACTCTTAATAGATATACTCGTATTTATGGTTGGATAACAATTATATTTATCTAATATCATATTTAAAATGTAGAAGGAGGCGTGGCATATTTTGGTTTCCTCAAGTCCTTAATCTCTACACATAATATGATCATGTTTCGGAATTCCTCTCTAGTTATTCTTTTAATTTTATTCTTGCTCGTGATTTTTTTTTTAACCCCTTCTAGTTCTTATTCGTCTTTACTCTCTCTTTACCTAATTTCTTCCTTTTAATAACTTGTCATTTAATTTTGTCTTTCTCTTTTTTTTTTGAAACAAGTTTTAAAAATCATTTATGTATATAAAATTAAAGTTAAGATTCGTAAAATTTCATTTCACAACAATTTGATTTGATTTATTGTGAATCTGAAAGATACATATTGTTTAATTTTTGTGACTTTGTTTTATAATAATATGTTTTTTAAACTATATAATTGCTTTTCTCACATTCTTTCATAATTCAAAAACTTTGAAACTTTGACAAGACTAAGAATTTTATTTTTAAAATAGTTTTCAAGTTTTCTATTAAAAAAATATAACCGCTTCGAAATTGATGAACATATCATATAAAGTGTTAGAGCGCTATAAAAATAGATTATGTCGATTAGATATTAGCTCTGTCAAACAAATAATAACGTGAAACATGGTTTTGCTATCTATGTATTTATCTATCTCTGTTTCTTTTCACTTACAACATCATTGTTGCATTAGGAGTGCATTGCATCTGTGCCACACACACACGCACACGAACGTAGGCGGCTCATTAGCTGCCACAGTTGCTGTAGTTGTAGTTGCAAGTGGAGGCAACTCGTTTAATATCTGCACCACACAATGGCAGTGTGTAATGTTGTGTGGAGTGCATCAAATGGCACCGCAATGTTGCACACGCCAATGTTGCATTAGCGCAGCCCTATCACCATCTCTCTCCCTTTCTCTCTCTCTATCTCTATCTCTCTCTCTCTCCACCTCTGCACCTGTACGCAATGTGCAACACAATCTCTGCTCAGTTGTTCCCTCTGCCTCCCCTCGCCTTCGTCGATCTCGTGACTGAAGTGGCAGCGAGTTCTTAATGAAAAATGGCCAGGGCGTTATTTGTTTAATGCGCTCCATCAAACAAGCAGCGTTGGGCATTTTCCTGGTTCCTGGTTGAGACATTGATCCATAGTTGCATAGACCATAGACCATACGAGTTAACCGCAGCATTTCCCCACCTTCCCCCCTTTTTAGCCAGTTGCCCCTTTGATGCCGTGCAGGTGGCGGCTTTCAATTTGCTTTCAATCGGTTAAATAAAACGCTGAAAGCTGAAAGCGAAACCGCCAAGTGGTGTCAGCTGAGGGGAGAGTTGAAAGTATAGGGAAAAATGTTAATAAATTACACACCAGATTATTTTTATTATATACATACATATGTGTATGTATGGGAACGTGTCATGAAAAATTATGCAAATGCTTTTTTATTTCAGCGGCTTGTGAAGCGTTCTCATATGTCACGATAGAAAACAATTTTCAGTCGATGGTCGGAATCGGATAATCATATATACATATGGATTCGGTGGTTCCGCCGTTTCGGGACTTTGCAACTTTCGGGACTTCGAGATGAATGTGACTTCTGACATGCGACATAAAGGAACTCAACGTGAAAACAATAATTAAAAATCTCACTCTTTATGAAAGAGACGCCGACACACTGAATGCCAACTTGTCAGTTGGGTTTGTCGGTTCAGCATGCACTGAGAAAAATAAAAGGGTTATAAAAAAGATATAGATTATTGGAAACATCAGAAGCATCTTTATCAATCTGTTCAACTGTTCTCTTATTTTTAAAGCTGTTGTAGTCAATAAATTTGGTACAGATGCTGAATTTGAATTTTAGATCAAAATGAAAATAAAGCTATTTTGGAACTATTTGTTAAAGAAAGCGTATACAACAATCATTTGCAAGAGTATTTAAGACTCGGCACAGCCAAAGACACTTCTACTTACGTGACAACGCTTTGATTTATGTTAAACTTTTCGTGCACTTTTTTTTTTCAATTTACATCGATGACCGATAATTTTGTCCAGGCTAAGAACTATTTGTCAAGAAGTGAAATTTTGCATAACATATTTGAAAGGCCATTGTTGAAATTTTACTTATTTGCGCTTAGGTCTTTGGGAGAGTGAGAGAGAAAGAATATAGAAACAGTAGGATGAGAAAGAGAATGTCTCTGATCTGAGCTCACTTTGGAATCGGCGGCTGATAATGAATGCGCGCCTGCATTCGCTCCTTGGCCGGGGAGTTCGAGGTGGTGCAAAACTGATTGAAGGTGCCGTAGGCAGTCTTCTTCTTGCACCACTCGACGTGGCCTTCCAAGGCCTTCTCATTAAAGGAACGGCGACAGTGAGGACATTGCTCCAAGGGCTTCGAATCCAAATATGAGGCACGAGGACGAGCCTCAATTTTGGGCTCTTTCTTTGGAGCATTGGATTTTGATGTTGAAGTTGAAGTTGTAGCTAAACGATTCAATTTTAGATTTTTTGAGTCCTTTTGGGGCGTATGATAAACTGTCGTTTCCTTTTTTTTTGATTTAGCTGATTGAGGTCCATCTTCATATTTCTTGACCTTGGGCAGATCGGCAGTATGGGAAAGAGCAGCACCCACGCCAATGCCAGTGCTTCTCTGTAGAAAGGAGTTGAAAACTTGACGCTTCTGCGTAGTCTTCTCGCAGATTGTCACATGCTTTTCCAGTGTCGTTGGGTTGAAAGTTCGCCTGCAAATGGGGCATGGCTTCAACTCCACTGACTTCACCTCCTTCAGTTGTAGTCCCACTGGAATCTCCTCTGATATCTTCCCTATTGATTCGTGTGTTGTGTCCCCTGCTGTGCTGCCCTTTTTTATCATGTTTTTTATTGTCCGAATTTGCGAGTAAACGCTAGATTATAAAATTTTGAAGTATTAAAAAAAATCGACTGCAAAATTTAGAATAAGAATTTCACATCATGTGTCTTGAAAGAAAAGATTATAAAGACACTCAATTACGCGTAGGTCAAAGGCCACTTGGCTTAATTTTTCTTAACGCCGGAAAACAACATATCTTGTAATTGTGCAATAATTTTATAGATTTTTATTAATCATTTTTTTTTTTTTGTTTTTTATTAATTTTTTTTGTATTATTTTTGGAAGCCTTTAAAACATTTGAGGTACAAAAAAATAAAATTAAACTTACGCATCGAATTTGCTTAACATTTTGGGATCATCGAGTAAAACTTAAAAACACGGGTTACGAATTTACAAATATTTTGTTAAAAAACTAGAAGTGTATAAAATGACTAGAAAGTGTTGAATGAAATTGTTGAAACTGTTTAATATCTCAAAATTAAAAATTCAATGAGAGAACAATAATTCATAGGCTACTTGATCATTTCTTTTTTTGTGAATGATTTTGATAATTGTGAAAGCTATTCAGTTTGTACATGTATTCATCACTATCCCAACTCAGAGTTAATTTGATATCGCAAGCTGATGCTGATGCTGAAATTATTATTGAATTGATATTCAAATCGTAACTTGACATTTGTCTTCAATCGGAAATGTATTCAATAAGCACATATCAAATTTCCTCATCGCTGGCTTGTCATGAATGCGTCTTATACAACATAGCCCAATATTTCGCTGAGTGCAGCTCGACGCAGCTGCGACTTATTGCCGGACAAAGAGACAGTCAAAAAGGGTGAAAGAGAGTGACGGACTGACGGACTGACTGAGAACTGCTTCAAGTCGTTCATTGAATTGAATGTTGAAATGGAATTATAAGACAGACAAGGCTTTATACAAATTATGGGCTGCTTTGGCTCTGCCCGTTCAAACACTTGACGGGCCCAAGACACTGTGTGTGTGTGTGTGTGTGTGTTGCATTAACGTTTACGCCACCTCCGCCTTCTTCTCCTCTTCACCTTCTCCACGTTGCACGGTGCCCATTCCGGGTGCATTTAACAAACGCATTTTTCATCTCTCCGCTGGGCGCTGTGAAGTGAAGTGAAGTGAAGTGAAGTGATTTCAAAATGATTATTTTTTGACACATGGGGCAACACCTGCATCGCATTTGACTTTGACTGCAACGAAGCGTCGGCAACGTTCAACGTTCAGCGTTCAACGTTGCAGCTGCCACACATCTGATGCCGATGCCAAAGAGTCCGCCTTCAATAGTATGCATAAAATGCTCTCGAAGTCCCCTCGTCCCCTCTTATAGGAGTGTAAATCTATCTATATGTGTACACATACACACATATGTATATATAAACTTTTATATGTATATGTGTGTGTGCGCTTGTCTGTGTTGTGTTTGTGTATAATTACATAATTTGACTGCTGCAATTATGTTGTTCTTCGTTAATTGAAATGTAAACGTCATCATTATGACAAGACGACGGCCTGCCCAAGATCTGATCTGTGGGGATTGTGCCCAGTTTGTTGCTGCTTTTTGTTGTTGTTGCTGTTGCTGTTGCTGTTGTTGTTGTTATTGCTAAGATTGACGACGCCAACTCCAGCAGCGACTGCGACTGCGAGCTATGTATAAGCGTGTCAAATCTATTTGTGAGACACGCGAACCGAGCTCGCAATCAATGGCAGCTCCTTTTTTGAATAGACTTAGCCAGAGTTGTGAGGCACATGTTCGAAATATACAGGGTGACCAGAAAAAACGGAGACAAACTTGAATATATCCGCTAGTAAAAGTATGTTACTGGATTTAATTAAATTTTATTTTATAGTCTTCTGAATACTTTTTTGTACTAGTGCCAAAAATTTGTATCCATTGCTCTTTAATTTTCGCGTAGTTTAATAATGTCAACTAAACGTGGTGCAATTTTAGAGCTTTTTCGTCAAGGAAAACGTCAATGCGAAATTGTTCGATTGCTTGACGTGCCTAGGCAGACTGTGTCCAAGGCCATCCGCCGCTTCAATGAGCTTGGCCATGAAGGAGATCGTCAGGGAAGAGGAAGAAAATGCACCGTCAACACTTCTGCCAATCGTCAGATCATTCGAAAGCGGGTGGAGCGAAATCCGAGGGTCTCCATGAGGAAAATTGCCCGGGAGACCGGAATAAAACGTGAATCTGTTCGGCAAATGGCGAAGAAGCACCTTGGACTCAAGCCTTACAAGCTCCAAAAAGTTCAGCTCCTCACGGATGAAAACAAGCGAGTGCGACTGCAAAGATGCCGCCAACTCAAGCGTCGGGCCGCAGGTCAGCGATGGGAGCGCATACTTTTCACGGATGAGAAGCTTTTCACAGTCGAGCAGGCCCACAACCACCAAAACGACAGGATCTGGTCCGTGGAGGCTCCGGGTACGTCGGCGATCGTCGAGCATCGCCAAAATTCGAAGTCCGTTATGGTCTGGGGCGGCATTTGCGCCAGCGGCAAGACAAAACTGGTTTTCGTGGATCAAGGGGTTAAAATCAACCAAGAAGTCTACCGCCGCGACATTCTCGACGCCGTGGTAATTCCGTGGGCCCAACAGCACTTCGGCGATGCGGACTGGACTTTTCAACAGGACTCCGCGCCGGCCCACAAGGCGAATATGACACAAGACTGGTGCAAAACCCATTTTCCGGACTTTATCTCGTCAGCTGAATGGCCACCCTACTCGCCGGATCTCAACCCAATGGACTACAGCGTGTGGTCGATATTGGAGGCCAGGGCCTGTGCTAAGCCTCACAAAAGTTTGGAAGCGCTGAAGCAATCGCTGCTCTTGGAATGGGACCGACTGTATCCCGAGGACCTGCGGCCCATCGCCAACAATTTTAAAACACGTTTGGACCTGTGCATCGCAGCTGGAGGAGGCCATTTCGAAACCGGCTGAGAATGTTACTACCAGTAATCCACGTTATCGTTTTTAATTGTTGCTTTGCCAAATTTCTTTCATTTATTAAAATTATAATTAAAAATGTTTGTCTCCGTTTTTTCTGGTCACCCTGTATATATACACATCTCTAATATTATTAGTGATTCCAAGTGTTATAATTGTTACTTTTAATTGAAAATTCATTGACTTTTAGTAACTTAAAGCGAGCAGGAAATATACCAGAAATCTTCGAGTTTCGCACCATCATTAACTAAATTATGATTTTTAGAAGTTTACTCACAAATTACTGTTCAAGAAATGAATCTCATAAAATTATCATTATTTTTGGAATTGTATTTTTTTATTTCTTGCTTAAAAGTAATGATTATTTTTGACAAAAAATAAAAATCAATATTTTGTTTTAATTTTGTATGTGCAAACAATTGAAAAAAATTTATGAAAAAACACGAAATATTGTCTAAATATATTAATAACTATAGATTACACTGGTAAACTTTAAAGAAAGTATTAGAAATATTTCAATCTTGTGACAGTTTATATTTCTGAAGCATAAAAAAGAGGTTCGGTATTGATTTTTAAGAATTAAATCTCAATTTTGAGTTGCCTGTGTTTGAATTATTATGAGAATTCCTTAATTGCTCTCTCTGTCTCTCTAATTGTTCTGTCTCGCCTTCTGCTTGGTTTTTCCATCTAAAAAGAACGTGCGTTAAAATCTATAGCCAAACATACAAATGTTGCATATGTGTATATCGATAAAAAATAAAATAAAATGTGAAGTAGTTGGTCGCAGGGAGCAAAAAATGATGGCGACAAACGTGCGCCCAAACAAGTCGTGAGTCTGGGCGTCATGACGACTTGAAGATGCCACGCCCAGTTTTCGTTGCAACACCTTTGTGGCTTTAACCAAACACTCGTATTGTAAATTCCGTTCGTTTCGCTTTTTACTTAATATGCTACAGACATTGGGGGCTCGAAAGTTTGCACTCGCACACACCTTTTGTCACCTGCCACGTTGACATTCTCCTTTCGCCTCCGCCTTCTCCTTCTGCTTTTTCTACGCTAGAAATTTTCACTCTAATTCAATTGGAAGTGCGAGCATTTTGCGTACAGGAAATATAGAGAGAGAGAAAAAGGGGAAAGTGAAAAGTTTGCTTCTACGGTTGACCGCTGGGCACTGGCCGTTGCTGTCTGAAGGAGAGAAGGAGAAGGAGGAGGCAGAAGCAGGGGAGGAGTATTCGGAAAGGGGGGTGGGTGGCCTTTGCGACTATTACGTGGCCTTGTCCAAAGTCTTTCATTTGTAATAAGTTGGCAGAGAATTTCTAGCATTGCATTTCTTTTGTGTCTCGTGTCTCGTGTCTCCGGCTTGATCGAAAAAATAAAAAGTGGAATCTAGTAACGAGACTGCCACGCCCACAATTCAACATTTAAACGTCCCCCCCCCCCACCACTCCCTTCTCCCTACACCCTCACTCCATGCACCTGCACCCACGACGTCTACGTACGTGACATTTGGCGGCGCCACAAAAGCACGTAAAAGAAAATACTCTGTAAATCTGTACGTCATTTTTTCTTTTCTTGTCTTTTCTCCAACTTTTTTTGCTGCATCTTATGTAGTTTTTGCTGCTTGGCGTCTTTGGTCTTTGAAGTCCTCCTCAAGCTCCAGGGAGGAGGAGAAGGAGGAAATTGCGGCTCTACTTGCTGGTCGTTCATCGTCCTCCTGGTCGCTTCTCCACCTCGTCGTCTGCTATTTTAATACCCTGTGCGTGACAGCGACAAGGAGGCATGATAAACCTTATGAAGTATACATATATTGCTTTGGTCAACAGTGGATTCGATAGCCAGAACACATCTCAGGGATACTAAAACCTAGAAGCACCAAAAGTATCGTAATTTGAAAAGAAAAATAATTACAAGGGCAATTTTAGAGCTCGTTTGAATCGGACTGTAAATATCGATGAAGAGTAAAATGTGCTTTAACCTTTAATGCCCAGCCCTGCCTTTAGACGTGGTCAACAAAAATCTCCGATCAAATTACTAAAATTTTTATAATTTATGATTATTTATTGTACAGTCGAAGTTCTTTAAAAAAGAAGAATTCCATAAGTCTCCATAATTCGAATTCTGAGTGTTTAGTTATCGAAGGGTATCTCGTAGTCTAGCGCTCTTTTTAAATGATTTTTCTTAAATGTTTTTTTTTTTTTTTGGCTTCTTTTCGGTTTTCTTTTCATTGCCGCCTTGTTTACAACTGAGTCGCCGGCCAAGCGCAAAAAGTGTTTGTTGCCGCGGGACCATCGAGGATGGGGAGAGTAAAAGGCAGGGGAAAGGATTTGAAGTCGCGTCTACAAGCAGTTGGCCCGCTGCTGAAACTGCCATAAATTATGCTTATCTAAACGGAAAAATACAATTTGTAATTGAAAATATTTGTGCGCTCTTCCAAACACACGAGAAAGTCGCTGCAAAGTTTTCCCGCACAGTTTTGCCATTTTCCTTACTTTTGGCTAGTTTTTTGACCAAATAGCCGACGGCTTGTTAGAGTCTCCCCCCTTCCAGTTGGACCGTCGCCGTCTTGAGGCATTCAGCCAAATGGCCGTTCAATTTTTAATGGCTTTCCGTCTCTTTGTTTAATTGCCAATCTGACTCTACCGTTCTCCTTTTTCTCTCTCTCTCTCTCTCTCTCTCTTTGTCTCCATTTCTTTGTCTCATGTCAGGAAAAATTTAAAGATTGAATGACAGAAAGAGACTCGAAAAATGGTTAACTATTATCACATCAACTCACTTAACTATTTTAATCAAACTGTTCTCTAGGTTAACATGCAATCAATCTGTCTTTTTATTCAGCCTCTACATCTGGCTACAGTAGAACTTCTTAATAAAAACAAGTGTGTTTTTAAGCTACTTATAAAGAAATACTTTTGAGTTATTTTTCCTTTATTGTTCGATCCATTCTGAAAAACAACAATGTTATCACAGTTTCCTGCTATTTCTGATTTATCTTCGATTTTATCATTTTTCTGTCTTATATTTGTCCTTTAAAATGAGCTTAGGCTCGTTAAGGAACTTAACTTAACAACTTGGTTTTTTATCATGCGACTAACTAGATACTCTCAGTATTGCGTTAACAGCAACAGATTATCGTACAATTTTATTTTAGTCTTTCGGTGTGAGTGTTTATTATTTTTAATGAATTTTGAAACATGACAATGATAATTTAGCGAACATGGACATGAACTTCGAACAGTTTGAGTTTGTGGTAATGTCTACGACTTTTTAACGTTTCGACACGCCCACTAAAGCTGGGCGTATGCAACGCTTGTGCAATTTGTAGCCCAATTTGGTTACCTGGACCACGGTGTTGGCCTCAACCGAGTCGTCATCGGTCTGAAAAAGAGCCTCGTGCAAATTGGGATCGAATTTCTGATTGATCGGATCGAGAGCCTCGAGGCCGTGACGCTTGAATACTTGCAACAGTGAGGCGCGTGTCAAGTTGAGACCCTCATAGAGATTTCTTAGATCGGCATTCGCCTGAAGCTTGTCCTTGGGCACCGACTGAGTGGCATGCCCCAGTACATCGGCCACCTCAATGAGATCCTTGCAAAATCCCTGAATGCCAAAGATTTTCGCATCATCGATCTGTTTGTTGAGACGCTTTCGCATATTCTCCCCATCTGCCAGTGCTCGCTTGTATTTCTCCAAAAGATCGCCGTGCTCCACTTTGACAGCTGCCAGTTCCTGCGTCAGCCATTCCACCTCCGACATTGTGGCCCCTCCCTTCTCCTTCTCCTTCTCATTCTCATTCCCATGCTCGTCGCCCTTCCCCAAAATCTCTTTTTTCGATTCTTGTTGCTGCTGCTGTTGCTGTTGTTGTTGCTGCAATTCTTGCTGCTGCTTTTGCTGATGTTGTTGCGCTTCTTGATGTTGCTGCTGCTGCTGCTTCTTGGTGCTATAGTTAAAACATCCAAGTTTCTGCAACAAGTTCAGATTCTGTGGCCTTGCCACGGTTTTCAAATGGCCCAAACGTTTGGTAAACATTTTTTTCGTTTTGTCAAATCAAGATTTTCAGGAAGACTTATTGCAATCAAAATTATCGTTGCTTAAAAGGAAATAACGTTACTTAATTTACCAAGCAATACGACGAATAATTTGTAATCCAATGCCTGCTTAGAGGTTGCTTCAAATTCGAATATAGCTCAGAAAAAACTCACAGAATATATCAAATTGAACTAAATTTGCTCATTAACAGCTTTATAATTATTTTAATATCTTTCTATTCAATTAACGTGTACAAAAACAGTCGACATATAAGAATTTATTAACTTGATTGGGAAATTACGAGTCAACTTGTTTTACCGATAGTTGCATGAGAAAGTGAAAAGGAATCCATTTCTTTCATTTGTATTAATTTTTTCTTTCAAAGTCCACTATTCCACACTCTAAGGGATCCTGCCTCTACTATATTGTACTAATTTATTAACAATATACTCTCTATCTTATATTTTATTTATTCTATCCTTTACTATTCCACATTATTGTCAAATTCCCATATTTTATATACAGCTTATTTTTACTTGATGCAATCACTTTCGCAGTCCCACACTCCACAATCTCTCATTTTGAACAACTTTTAATTGACTTGCTGTTACTCGTATTAGTTTTTATTTATCCTGAGAATTAAGAACAGGGATCTCATTAAGATTCTTTTCAAACCTGCATGAAAAATGCTTTACAAAGTCAAGTACTTAGCTTCAACGATGCATCGATACTTGTGCCCTCGTATGTATCGATTTGTAACCCTTTCGAGTACTTGTGAATACCTGATGTTTTTAACTCATTCATTTGCTGAAATCTCCTTCTTGAACAAATTACGGGCACTTTCCGTCTCTAACTGAAAATCGTTTTTAATGCGTTCTTAATTAGCCGCACTCGCAGTCGACAGTACTGTGTGTATGTGCTTATATGCGTGTGTGCTTGGACGTGTGTGTGTGGGTGTGTGTGTTCCTAACTGCTGCTCTACTTCAAGTTGGGGCACTTGTTCGACATTTTCAATTGGCCGCATTACTTGAGATACAGCTACGATTAAATAGAGTAAGAGAGCGAGCTGAAGGCAGTGAGGGATACCAAGGATGGAAACGAGGAGGGAGAAAGAGAAGGAGCTCGATGGAATGCCCTTAACCACAAGTGTGGAGTCACTTGGCAGCAGAAGTTGCAGTTGCAGTTGCAGCTAGGGATGGGTATCGGCTAGTATAAACTATTGACGTTGATATCGTGTTATCGTTATTATTATTGATGACAATGAAATTCATGAGTTCAATTTAAATATTGATATTCAACAGTTCAACATACAAGCAAGTTTTCGATCTAAACAAGTTAGACGAAAATAGTATTTTATGGAAATCATTTCATTTAAGGTTACCCGTTTGATTTACGAGTATTCCGAAGACACCGATAACACGATAAGTAGCTGGATTTAATATCTGTCAATATATGTCTAATTTTCGAAAGCTTCGTCCAAATGACAAGAATTGTTTAGTCGTAATTCTATAACATGAAATATCGATATCGGGTTTTTAGTATAATATCGTTTCTCTATGTCAAAACTCATCCCTAGTTGCAGTTACTGTTATTGATGCACGTACTTACTTCATATTCATGTGTTTGTGTTTTTGTGTGTCGATAAATCTGCAGCTTCGTTGAACGCTGAGCATTTTAATTGTTTGCCACTTGCAGAAGCCCCAACCGGAAGGATACTGGGCTCCAGGATGAAGGAAGAGGGAAGAAGGGCAAGGGGGGGCGTGCCAAGTGGCAAGTCAAAGTCGTAGCTTATGGCACCTTGTGCAACAAGTTTCTTTTTCTTTCTTTGCTGCTCAAAGCTTTTAGCTGGCACTGCGGTACATAACGTGTATATATTTTTATATAGTGTGTGTGTGTGTGTGTGTGTGCGTGTGTGTGTGGCAGATTATGTATGTACTTATGTACTTATATTCATATCCATATCCTTGTGCCAGCTGCAGCTGCCGCAAATTGCGGCACGACTTGTGGCATGCTCCACTTTTATTAACTTTTTAATGCAGCGTCGCCAGAGCAGTTCTCCACACACACACACACACATACGCACATACAAAAACACATACACGATCAAACAAACACACTCTGTTTCCTTTCCTGCCACCTCTTGTTGCAAGACTTTTGCTAGCTTTTATAAGTTCATGTCTAGCAGCTGCTGCTCCGTCTCCAGTTTCCAGTTCCTGTTGCCCCTCTCCCAGTGCAGCTTCTACACAGAGAGAAAAATTAACTATTTTGTAAATTACTAAAGTCAATTATGTCGATCTTATTTTAAATACTGTATTTCACTTAACTTAACTTAACTTAACTTAAAATCACTTAAAACACTCTTTAGTTTTGATTTGTATGTATAGGATGTTCTTAAAAAAAAGTATTATTAATAATAATAATTTATTATGATATGGAAAGACTGAAGAAAGGAATTATACAGTGAAATAAAGAAATTGATCCAGTGCTAGGCAATTTAAAACCAATTGGGAATTTTAAGTTAGCGTACTCTAAAATGATATAAGAGTTAAAGAACTTAATTTAAGCTCCTACAAATTTGATTTGTGTTGTTGTGTTCAGTTGATTCAAGATTCAAGCACCTATATCGAGATTGTTAGTACTCGGTAAAAAAAAATTGGAATGCTCATTTTCAGTAACTCGGACTTATGTTAAGTATTCATTTTAAGTTTCAAAAGTACTTAAATCGAGTTCATTCGAACTTATTTTGGATACACCTTTTTTTTCTCAGTGCACTGCAGCTTTGGCTCCTTGTTTGCCTTGTGCAGTGTTGTGTGGCATTTTCGGTGGCTTTTGGCTCATCTTTGGCATGCAAATGGTGCTGCCTGCAGTTTCTGTTTCTGCCCCAGCCTGCAGGCTGCAACTTTTGCTTCTGCTTCTACTTCTGTTGTTTGCTTTATTGGCTGAGCCAAAAGTTTTGCAAATTAATTACATTTTATTGGGATGTTTTTTGTGGCAAGAGAGAGAGAGAGTCAGAGAAGGAGAAAGAGAGGCAAGAGAGTCTATAGATGAAACAGATCTTGATCTTGGCGAGTGACTGCCGCAAGGTTTAAAGTTCACAGCGGTCATAACAATAATAACTTAATGCCCACCGTCCCAAAAAAAAAAAAAAAACAGAAAACAAAACAATAACACTAACAATAACAATCCAATGTGATAACAACAACATGAGGAAAAACATGCACAACAAACATGAAAAACATGCACCTAAATTCGCTTTGCCTGTCAGAATGTCAGACGAGGAGGAGGCTGCGAGTTGTGCGAGCTGTTAAAATGCATTTTATGACTTTCAAATACGAAAGCTCATAAAAAATGTGGCACGAATTGTTGGCATGTGGCATGGGTCATGGGGCTAGAGAGAGACAGAGACAGAGCCAGAGACAGAGCCAGAGAATGTGGGACAGGGAGGGCAATGACATAAAAATGCCAATGGCAACCAACAATCATAGAAACAAGTACTTACTATGTCGACACCAAATGCGCGTTTTTATGGCTAATCAAACCTTTGCCACAGACACCAACAGCAATAACAACAACAACAACAACAACACTGACATAGACTGTCAAAAATGAAGCGTTTTCACTGTTTTCACAAGAGAGAAAATTCCTGCATTAACAAAGTATCAAAGGTAGCAACATTTCAACTCTTTCTTGAAAAAAAAACCGTATTTTATTAAATTTTATTCTTTATTTTTCTTTATTTTATATACTACATTTTATAAAATTTTTAAATTTCTTAATTTATTTTTAATGCACATGTAACAAATATTTTGCCTACGTTTTTTGTGTTTAAGTTTTTCCCGTAACAGCAAAATGTTTAATTTTTATATTTTCTACACTATTTTTTATCAAACATCTATCAAAGTTTATCTCTTATGTATACTATGTTAAATGTATTTAACTGCTGTAACTCTTTTGTGTACAATTTTTCCTATTGCGATTTGCTGCTGTCCAGTGAAAAGTCTGTTTAAAAAAGCGTAAAAAATATGAACATTTTTTGTGTTGATGATAATATGCAGTAGCATGTATTTGTGTATTTGTGTACGTATGTATGTACATGTGTGTAAGAATGTGTATTTGTATTTGTTTTTGTTGGAGTGCCAGCTGTTTATGATGCGTTTACGACACGTCACAGGACGGGGCAAAGACAGGGACAGGAATAGGGACGGAGACAGGGGAAACTAGAGAGGGATGGAGGCGGCAACAGCATCGTTAAATGGGGGACGGGGGGCTCGTAAAGCTAACGGGTGTCAGACTAAAATAATAGTGCGACCGACCAACCGGTTGTTGTTGTTGAACATTTTGTTGTTGTTGCCGTGATTGCAAAACACGCAAATTGTAAAAAAAAAATAATAAAAAAAATAGAAAATGTATAAAATTTTTCAGGACCCCACACGTTGGGCGCCAAGCTTCTCGCATAAAAATGAAAAGCGAACACCAAAAAAAAAAAAACAAAAAATTAATTTATTTGATTCGTTTGATGCTCGTAAAAATCAATGAAATCATTTTCAGGCAGACGCTGCCACCTTTTGCCAATCTGTGTATAAGGTTGTTGTTGTCATGATTGTTGTTGTTGTTGTCCGTATGTTTCATTGGTGTTTTTGGAGCTATTCCAATGAAATGCCGTCTAAAAGTTTTGAGCCAAGTTTCGTATGAAATTTGTAACAGCCTCAAAACAAACTATAAAACTTGGAAGTCTGAGTTTCTTTGAAACTGTTTTTAGTTGTTTTTTTTTTTTGTTTTTGTTCATTTTAGTTGTATTGTTATTGGGTCTTTTTTGTTTGTGTTGTAGGTAGAATGGAATGTGTTTGAAGCCAGTTAATTGGATTAACACTGAAGATGTGCGTGTGTGTGTGTGTGAGTGTGGGTGACGTGAAATTCGATTTATGACCGAAATGATTTAATTGCCAAAACGCCAAAGAGATGCGAATGATGACAATGGGAATATCTGATCAAATTGCTGCTGTCTGTATGTTTATTGAACAGTTCACTAATTCAATTAATTAGCTAATTTAATAGCACACAACATAAAAGTAATATATTTATTTTGCAGTATTAGAAAAAATGCGCATTAGTTTTTGGAAAAAACATTGAGAGAAAAGAAATATGGGATTTGATTTGTGAGAGATATTTTAACCACTTATTTTACAATGTATATATTTTAAATGATTCTTTAATTCATTAAGTGTCTGTACAATGTAAAAACGTGTGTTTTAAATAGATTTCCTGAATAAATTAAAATATGTTTAATAAATAATTAATTTTTTTTAAACATAGAGAGACAAAAACTGGAATAAAATAGGAATGTGAAATTCACATTTAAATTATACTATTACAAACAATTCTAATTCGACAATGTTGTGAAGTGTCCTTTGTGCACTTATGATCAAAGGCTTTGTTGACTTTCGAGTGATTACAATGCAATGAATGAGTTGGTCTTCAGTTACTATAATAACATGGCCCATTGTCTAAGCACATTTGTTGGAGGCAAACTTCTTTCATTCTCTTCCTTGTTCTGGCTCTTTCATTTGCCATGTAATTAATTTAAGTAAACCATTGTAAATTAGCCAGAAAGGACCTGACCATGATTTGGACGGGACTGGACTCAAGTGAATCAAAGTTGAACCGAAAGTTGTCTGGTAATTTGATCAGAGCTGTCTTTTTGCCAGTTGGCAACTCTGGTTGGCTGGCTGGTTGTTATTCTGTTGTTGTTGTTGTTGTTGTTGTCAACACATTTTTCCACATTGTCGAGCATTCAGAGGGCTAATAAGTTTTGGTAGCCGGACGACAGGTAAAACTGGTGGCAGGGGCTTCAACCAATGGCTTTTACTTTGGCTTTGGCCTCTTTTGCATATGCCAACGGAATCCCATCAAATGTAAACGTGGCTCAAGTTGCCTTCCTTCAATCCATTTATGTGTATGTGTGTGTGTATGTGTGGGTGTGTGTGTTGGTGTGTGTGTGTGTGCAACAAAATAAAATTAGCTCAATGAGCATTTGTGCAATCAAGTGATTTTAAACAACAAAAATTGGGTAAGGGGGGTGGGGACTGTTGAGCAGCAGCAACAAAAGCAACCCTTGAAACCCTGAAAGGGTTGTTACTCTAGCTGTGTCCCCCAACCCCTCAGCTTATATGTACTACTCCAGCCCTTACCCGTATCCTTGCATGGATCCCAGGCTTTGGCAAATAAATTTCACACATATTTGCACACTCACATGCACCACATGTTCGTGTGTGTGTATGTGTGTGTGTGTATGGGTGTGTAGTCAATAACTTTTGCGCTACAAGGTCGTCGATTCATCGTCTTGCTTGATTGTACTGGCAGAAATAATAAAATGAATGCACCCATTTCTTATTCAAAAGAAAAGGAAATACTCGAACTCTGTTTTTGCTTCTTTCTTACTCTTGCCTGTAGCATAGGAAAATGGCATGTTATGTATGCTTAATTTTGTCGTTCGTTGTGGATCAAGGGGTTATCTGCATGTAAACAGGCGCAGGACAATGCCAGAAGAGTCCTTCTTGCACGTGACTCATGACGTGGTGACAAAAGGGGTTTTGTGTCGTTGTTGTCGTATGTGGGTCTTCAAACGCACCACACAGTTAACCACCCAACCACCCAATCCAACCATCCACTCAGTTGGCTTTTGTGTAGTTGTGGGACTTCAAAATCGTTCGGTTGTCCTGACGATTATTGCAGTTCAGATCATTGGACAACAATTGTAAATTGATTAGAGCGACAAACTTGGCAATTTGTTGCCATATCAAGTTTCGTCATCATCATCATCATCATCATCATCGTTGTCAGGTCGAAACCTGGCTCGCTAAACAACTCAACTACAAACAATTAGGACTCATTGTGAACACATTGAGCTAGTTCGTTTTTGCAGCGAAAACTCAACTAATCAATGCACTGTTACAGCTGATATAAGTAATTCACTTTCCCATTGCAAATTATTGTGGTAATATAACTAGCGATAATTACAAATATAATTCTCTTGAATAAAAGTCTGAGCGAACTTTTTTTAAAGTTCCTTTTTTCAATTAACAAACATTTATTAATTTCCAGCAAGTTCCATCATTATTATCGTCAGGTCGAATCCTATCCTTCAAACATCTCTAATGAGTCATTGCGAATAAATGGAACTCGCTTATATAGGGAGAATGAATACTCTGGTGAATTAAGTAATGCACTTCCTTGTTGCGAATTGTTATAGTAATTTTTAATAGTGAAACTAGTTTGTTAAAGTAAATATAATTCTCTTGAATGAAAACCTTAGCTATAACACAAATTTTCAATAGAATTACATTTAGTCATCCTTGATCTATTAAGTTAAAGGGTTGATTTTAAATGGAATCTAGCATAAGGCTAATGTAAATTCAACTTATAATCTTTATAAAGTTAATGAGCTGTGAGCTGTTTAAGACTGATTTCCAAACTCAAATAACTCTTAAATGTTCATATCTTAAAGATGAAACACATCTTTTGAGTTGAGTTTGGACTTTAAATTTGTGAAAAATCTTTGAACTTTTGCCTAGCCGAGGGTGACATATTGAAGAGACACTCCGCATACTTTCATATGCCAACTGAGTTGTCATGTTCTCTGCTCATCATCATTATGATGTTTATTATCATCGTGGGTTATTTTCATTGCGTTGCCTTTGCTTTCTTCATACATTTTTGTCAATTTGCTGTGAACTCGCATCATTTGCAAGCGAATGCGAATAGCAAAAGGAATGGGAATGGGAATAGCAATGGGAATAGGAAGTGTGGTAGGTGGTAGGTGGAAGGTGAGGCTTGTGGCAAAGGAAAGAGTGGCAACAACGTTAGCTTGTCACATTTGCCACAACACGATTTCCTTTGACTGCCAACCTTTTTCTTCTCTGTCTCAGCGGCCGTTCTTCCTCTTGCTCCTGTTCCTCCTGTAACTCCCGTTTCTCGCGTTTCTCCTGTTCCTTCTGCTTTTCCAGCCCAAAAAAGCACACACATTCTTATTTATTTCTATTTTTATGTGTCACACACGGCAATGGAGCTGCACGCATTTATTTTGTTGCGCATTTTCACTCCTTTCTTTTTTTTTTTTTTTTCATTTTCTGTTTCTTTTTGTTCGTCCTTTTAGCTCCTTTGGCATTTTGCACGCGGCACGACAGTCTCCCAATTGTGTTATAAATTCAAAAATGAATAACGCACGTTTGCCTGTGGTTTAAAATTCTATTTTATTTTATTGCCATTCCCATTCCCTCTCCCTTTTCCATTGCCATGAACATCTCCGTATTCTATTTCAACTCCTACTCGTACTTTAGCTTCTGTTTGGGACATTGGTTTGGTTTCCTTTATGCAATGCTTTCACTTTTCGCCTGCCAACTCTGAATTTCAATTTCAAATTAGAAAACTGGAACACTTTTAGACACTCGCTCAATTAAAACATTTCGCTCTGATATTTGTGGTGCTTGACTCTCGGACTCGGACTCATTCACCAATTTGAAACTTAAACTTGTGACTCTGGGCTCGGACTTTTGCTTCTACCTCCACCTCTACTTTTGTACCTCTCTTTTCTTTCTTCTCCATCTCCCCCTGTCACATTTATCAAAAGGCAAAAGCCTGAGCGTTTGCCTTTTGTGTGCCAGTTTTTAGTGCAGCTTAAAAGAGTTTCTTTTACCTTTTTACCCAGCCTCCTCTCTGCAGATCGAAACGAGCTCTCTGCGGTCTGGTCTGACATTTTTTATGAGCTTTACTTGGCTCTTTTTCAACACTTTTTGTTTTCTTATTATTTTCTTGGTTTCTTTTAATATTATTTTGTGGACTTATTTTACCAATAATGTATTAGCACAACACAGCTCAATCTCTTCTTTTGCTGTTTTTTTTTTTCTTCAGTTAAGTGCCTCACCGAGGAATGTGTCTTTAGCATATGTTCAAGCTCCATTCAGAAATATATCCATGTTAATATTTACTTGTACGTGAAAAAGAAAAGAGTCTACTTATGTTTTGAATTGATAGCATTTAATTGCAAACAGTGTGTACGCTAGTTCCATAAAAAATGCCTTATATGTAAATTAAAAAAATTTGTATAATTAACAATTTGACAAACAACACTGAAATACTTGGGATCTACTTAGTTTAAAAATTGGTGTTCCAAAACAAACAATGGAAAAAGATTAAACAGCTAATAACTGCTTTCACATTCAACGACAATAATAAGCTATAGTCGAGCTCCCGACTATAGTATACCCGTTACTTATTAAAATAAATTTAAAATATTTTTTATTGCATGCTTTTAGGCACTTACATTGCTTGAAACTTAAATCGGCCATTACTACCGTTATGGTCGGCCGATCTTCTTGCGATTTAGTATGATAAAATCTTAAATCAATTAATAAAATCTTATATCACCTTAATTACTGAGGCAGGAAGGGGCGTGGCAAAAATTTGAAATAAACTTGATCTCCGTTTGGTTTATAGAAGTCTGTGTACCAAATTTGGTTGCTCTAGCACTTATACATAGTCTCTGAAATCTAGTCTCTAGATCTGTCACATACATTTCAACGAATGCAATATACCCTTTTATATATTTTTTAAGTGCCGAGTATAAAAAAACACATCATGAAGTTGTTCCGAAATGAAAGTCTCACAAATATTATATTTGTCAGCTTAGCTGTCATCTATCAGTGAAATAACTTTTAATCGAATATTCGAATTAATTCTTGACTCGGTCTCTACTTAAATCTCACATAAATGGCAATAACCAATTTTGGCTTTTCAGTGACAGGAAGGAAGGAAGGAAGTAAGGGAGAAAGGGTAAGAGGGGGATTTGCATTAAAGTTAAATAAAGTATTCAGATATCCGAAAGCTAATCGATATGAACTCGAAAGCCTTTGAGTTCTGCAAAGATTTAATTACGCATGCAATTCCAACTGATGTCCCAGCGAGAGTCTTTTCTTGACAAGTTTTCGAATAGTTAGCAAGTTGCCAGTTGGCCATTGATGGTTTTTTCTCAGAGTTTGTTTTTGTGATTTGTAAATTGTGATTTGTGATTTCAGTTGCAGTTCACTTCATATTATTCTCTTTTGCAATGTGTGCCAAAAGTATATGCATGGTAATTAAATTGCTTTTCTCATTCCTTTTTGTCTTCTCTCTTTCTCTCTCTTTACAGAATTTCCATATTCATAAACAGCACAACAAAAAAAAAAAAAAAAAAAAACGATTTAGAGCTGGAAACTCAGAAAATTTGGCTATTCGACTATCTGGTAAGTTGTGTGCATGTGTGTGTGTGTGTGAGTGTGTTAGTGTATACTTTGTTTATTTTACCGTTTTATCAAAAGAACATCACAACAACAACAACCATAAACTTATTGGAATTTAAAAATGTCGACATTGACATGCGTTGAAAGCGTTGTCAGTTTCATCCCCAAACTGTCCCCATCTTCTTTCTCCTTCCTCCCGTCATCTTACCTCCCCCACCTTCCCCTTGCATGTTGTCACCCAAATACGGCAACAACAACAAGCTGAGAGGGGACAGCTTTTTTTATATCAGTTTTATTGTACTTTATGTCGCAGCAAAGTCAACCAAAAATCGGCTTAAGAATTCAAGAGCAACAATCCAAAAGATGCGTATCTTGTAGCTTTTATTATGGACTGTCCCCCATTACCCCGAATTCCCAAGTTCCCCCTACCCCGTACCCCCTTCCACCGTCCAGCGTTCCGTCTCTTCACATTCTTCTTAAGCTGCAGTCTTAAGTGAAGATTTTCATTTTCTATTTCATAAAGTGTCGCTGGGCGGCAAACGAAGCTGCAATCGTTTTTTCACGTAGTATCTATGCTCTTGCTCTCTCTTTCATACTCTTTGTGTCTCTCTTTCCATCCTATAGATATGCATCTCAACTGTTTTGTGTGTGTGGCATTTTATTGTCATAGTCTTTTCTTTTTGGGGGCTTCGGCCTTTTGTTAGGCCAACTAAATCAGTCAACAGTCAGCGGCATCTACAGATACAGATACGCATACAGTTAAAGATACAAATGTATCTGTAATTGCGTGCTGGCCATGCAGCTGCCTCGTCGCCATCGTTTTGTTTATGATTTGTCAAGATTTTAATCCCTGAAAATGTGTTTTAAATTGCAGCGCCTACGATAAGAATTAGGGCACAAGGGAGACGAAGCAACAGGGAAATGGAAAAAAACAAAAAAAACAAAAATTGGAGAAGCAGACGATGCAACCTAAAAAAGAAATACAAAGCAAACATACACGAAAAAAAACCTGAAATTATTGTTGGTCAAGTTGAAAGAGTTGCGTTAATTGAAGAGAGAGATGGCAAGAAGCAACAAAGAGCGAGACAGAGCAAGAGGAACGGAAAGAGACAGAGCAAGAGGAGACAAGCATATGGTGACCATAATTTGAAAGAAAGACGTACTGTCTGTCTGTCGGCGTGGGGAGTGCTAATAAATTCACCTTTTATCGCAAAATATTGTCAACATTTGCAAAAGACAAACAACTAAGCCCAATTCACACACACACACACACACACACACGCACACACTTCCCCTTCTTTCCCACTGTCTGAACCACATCTTCGTGGCGGTTATGTGTGTGGGCGGTTTTGGCAACATAAATCTCTCGCCTGTTGGGCCCCGCCTCCTCCCTCTTCCTACCGCGCTGATTGAGGAAAAGCCCCGGAGAAGCGACTTCAACGACATCCTCCCCGGCTTCTCCTTCGTGTCCTCCTTTCCTCCTGTCCTCCTGTCCGTCCGGGTGTTGATTTTTGTCAACCTAATGCAAAGCGCAAACAAAATTTGTGTTGGCATTTGGTTAGATTTGCCATTTCTTTACTTTTTCCTTATTTTATTTCTTTTTGCGAGGGGAAAATCATCAAAACAATGGTTGTGTGTGCGTTTGTGTGTGTGTGCGTGTGTGTGTGTGTGTGGATGTGCGACATCCCTTCAGTCACATTCACAAAGGAATGTCAAAGGAATCATTTGGGAATGGTTCCCTATGCCTAAGGAATCCTTAGGGATTTTGTATGAAAATCCTTAGGGAATTTAACATTGTGATGTCCTACGATTGAGGAATAGGGAACACTCCATAGTGATTCCCTTACGTTTCCCGTTAGGGAAACCTTAGGGAACTCTGCCGAGAATTCCTCAATGATTCCCTTACCAAATTTAATCCATTTTCTCTAGGGAATCGACCAGGAATTTTGCTGAAAATTCCTCAATGATTCCCTAACGTTTTTTTAATAAAATTCCTTAAGGATTCCTCAACAATTGAAAAAAATTAATAAAAATTAAAAAAATTATTTTTTTTATTTTTAATATGTTTTTTATTCAATATTTTGTTTTACATTTTTGTTTTATATTTTTTTTTTAAGTTGCTCAATTTTACCAGTTTGCCTTGAAAATGAAACACAGCCCCACTAAAGCCATTGACCACCGCCTTCAGAAAATTAAATTCCAGTCGAAGCTCCTTGCATTCCTCAAAGTTCAGTTCATAATCTAAATTAAAAATCAATGCGTTAGTTTTCTATACACAAAATAAAAAAATTAAATAATAAAACACTTACGATTTATTAAACAGTAGCAGCAGACGGCAGCGCAGCAATAAAAATGACAATGTCACTTTATTTCTTTTGACGTTTCTTGCTTCGTTTTGTTGCATCAATCCCGCTGTCTGCGGCAACGTTTGACGTTTGCTTGACAGAGACGGAAACAAAAAAGCAAACAGAAACAACCTCTGCCTCCGTCGCACAATTTTTGGCGACGTCAAAGTCGGCCGAAAACTTGTATGATAGAGAGAGAAAGAAACAAAAAGAAACGAGCAGAAACAGCCTCTGCCTGCGTCGCTTAAGCAGCGCACGCACGACGTGCATTTTTTTGGACGTCGGCACGCAACGAAACAGGAGAAACGAACAGAAACAGACGAAAAGTAATTCTGCTTGCGTCGCTCGAGCAGCGGCCGGTCGACGCTGGCAGAATTATTAGAAAAATAACAACAAAGTGTCAAAATATTACAACAACCAGAAGGAAAAGGAATTTCAAGTCTGAAGGGATATTAGACTTGACACTAGCGAAGCTAACAACAACAACATTCTCTTATGATTTGAATTTACGTCCTGGATTTTAGTGCTACTAAAATGCAAAAAGTTAATACATACATTAGAATGGGTCAATTTGTATAGACCAAAAAAAGCGCACCTTGCGGGTATCAAAATCGTAATCTACGGTGAATTCTAAGAAGGTTTGCCCAAAAAACCATAGGTCTGAAATCATTTTCGAGCTTCCGATTTTTAACAAGAAATTATGATAATTTTTGGTCAAAAATCGGAAGATCGGTTTTGACTTTAGACTTTAGAAACCATTCTTGGGCAAATCTTCTTAGAACTCACAGTACTTTACGATTTTGATACCCACATTGGGTCGAAAAAAATTGACCTACCCTATTATACATACTAAGATTTCAGGAGCGCTTTAACTGCAGCTTTTGTCCCACATTTTTAAGGCACATGCAAATTTTTAATTATGTACTTCAGAACCTTTCTAAAGAATTTGTCTTAAAATAATGATATTATTATTGTTTGCACTGTTTGAGAATACAATTGTTCGGGTTAGAGGGTTAAATAAGTTGTAATTATTTAATAGGTTAGACTTAGAATATCAGTTTGGGATATTGATATATGGATTAAGTGCTAACTAGTTATTTAGTTTCTAAAGTTATTTTAACGTCAGTCGAAAAAACCAATTTAATAATATGAATTTTTATCGTGGATTGTATGCTGATTATCAATCAACAACAATTTGCCACTCTGGGCGTGGATCCATGTTGATTGTCAGTCACTCAGCCAGTCAATCAGTAGGTTAATAAATCGTTAAGTCAATTAAATGTAATATATATATATTGAACTCGAAATAAATACTAACAAATTAGCAATCGTGAGAGCTTTTAAGCTCGAATTTCAATAAGCACACTATCAATTTATTCATTCGTTTTCGTGTTGCACTCATTGAGCAAACGAGTACTTATAAATTAATAAAGTAAAATGGCCAAGCCAGTAAACAGATGCGCGATATTCGCTTTCAGTGAAGGAATGTTGATGTTGTTCCTGTTGTTGTGCCACATTTTGTGGCAATGCGTTGCAGCATTGCACTATGGTAAAAAAGTCTAGGGATTTAAAAATTTGGCATTCACCTTAATTAGACTAATTAAGAATTGTGAATTTTGAGTGATATTTATTTTTATATAAATCTAAATGTGGGAACCTGAGATTTGACATGCCTTTGAGTTAGGCTGAAGAAGACCTTATTTTTTTTTTTTTAATTGAACCTTGTCTTCATCTCCCCTTCTTCTCGGACGCGGGGGAAAAGTTTAATTTTTTGTTATAAAGTTAAACATATTTAAAGCTTTGCATGCATGACCATATATGTAGTATCTTTATTTCCCCTTCCTATACGAGTTTAGAAAAAATACGATTTTTTATCATAAATGCAACATGTGCTTTTCGTTTCAAAATTAAGGACAAACGCGAGCAAAAAGGATTTACAACATCCGATTCTAGATTGTTTTGTAAATAACTTTTAAGTAAAACTTTTCTGTTACCTTGTGCTATACTAAAGTAATGCTCCACAGAAGAGAAACACTTGAGCAACACCAACAGCGTATTTTAGATATCTTTATTAATTTAAGTGAAAATTGGGGGCTTTCTTGCCATAGTGCATTGAGCCACGAACCACTTGCAGTCGCCCACAAGTGGAGTGGAGCAGCACCACCTTCCACCCTTCCACCTTCCACTTTCATCACCTTCCGTTAGAGCACCAGCCCACAATTTCACCATGGAGGAAGATCAAGAGGAAGCAGCAAGTGCAACAGCTTCAACTGATGTATGTTAATTAAAGTCATTACGTGGAGAGGCAGCTGCCTCTCAGTTGGCAATTGGTAGCTGGCAGTTGGTAGTTGGTAGTTGTAGAGATGACTGGGCCACAAAATGAAATGCCTCCCGGACCCGTTACAATCCTCGATTTCGGGTTTTCGCTTCCGTTTCGGTGTTTGAATTGCCCGAGTTGCATTGCTGCCAGTTTTCCCACTTTTCCCACTTTTCCACTTTCCAACTTTTTCAGTTTGACAGAGAGCCGGGCAATAGAATGGATTGCCAAATTGGCCAATTTTCATATGCATGATGCGAGAGAAGCTCAAGGCAAATGAACGATTGAATGACAGAATGACGGAATAAGTGTGTGAATGAGCATCTGAATGAATGAGTGTCTGAATAAATGAGCAAATGAACAGTGTTTGCTTTTGATACTATTGACATCAATGCATTTTTGGAGGCTATAGAAATTCAATGGTGTCTGCTACGTGTCTGAAAAGCATTGTGTCCAAAATAATGAAACATGCCACATGCCACATGCCACTTGCCACGAAAGCCGCTGCCAAAGTTGAAGTTTAACAGTTTAGAAACTCTTGTGTGTTTTTGGCTTCTAACAAATGTGCAACATACACAAAATGTGTTAATGAGTCACTTGACGATAAGGGTATAAATCAGTTAAACGCAACAGAAAGAGATGGAGAGTTTGTTAATGAGATAGCGATAGATAGAACGACTGTCTGTCTGGCTAGGAAAAATGAGTTTTTGGAGTGACTTTCAATGGCAAAAACCTGTTGAATGCTTTGGGCTATCCTTGGGCTACATTTGCCATTTTTTTTCTCATTTTCATCTGACTACACGTCGATCGACAAATCGCATTTGCAGCATGAAATCGAATTGGCCAACAGCGGCACCAACACGTATCCATAAGATACAAGATACACTCGAAACAGCACATGCTGTGCTCTACGATAATTTAAAATTGCAGCTGCTGCCGTTGGGTTTTTTCGTTGCAGCTGAAAAGAGACTGAAAGAAAGAAAAACATTAAAGATAGAGTCATGACTAAATTGCTTTGCCTGAACGCCCACACACACATCCACACACCCCCAGCGGGTGAAGGGGGGCGTGGCCCAGGGGGAGAGGAGAAGCAATTGACTAAAGAATGAGAATGAGAACGACTCTGTGTTTGGCAGTCAAGTTGAAACGTGTGTAGCAAAGGCCCATTTATCGATACAAATCGATAATTAACAGTGTTGCTAACTTGATTTAAAAGAACCTACTTATGCACACTGATATGATTAGATGATAAAGTGATTAGAGATTAGTTTATTGTAATTGGATCTTTTGTTTAAAGTTGCTTTTTGTGCTGGTTGAAATAAGCTGTGAGCCTTTGTACATTCAAATGATTCTTTTAATAAATACAATACATTTCAATTACAATTCAAAGAAAAAGGATTGTACAAATTAAATGGCTGAATTATTTTTATTTGAACAACAAATTAAACCAATTTCTAAATCAATTAAGATGTTAAATCAACTGTTTTGCTAAAGTTGAAGGTAAGCCTGAAATAAAAACAAGTGGTAATAGCTATAGCCAAGCTCCCGACCATTGCACTATGGGGCAAAATCCGAAATATTAGTATTTTTTTTGTGTTAACACCTTAAGAAAACTTCAAACTGTAAAGTTCAGTACCAAAAAAAAATTCAGAAATATAAACTTTCCTGAAGAATTTAGCAAAGTTGCTTAGCGAGGCTTAATGTACGTCCAGCTGAAAGTCGTAGATCCATTCATTGCAATTTAAAGGCAACATATCTCAATGCCCACAATTGACCACAATCTGCGCAAATTAATTTTTTAGGACGCAGCCTCATAATTTTTCAATGCTTATTTGCTCGCTTGTCGTATGAGGTATTTGACCAGTTTTTGAGGTATTAGGTATAAGTTTTTTTTTTGAAAAAATGGGCGTTTCAAAATCCCAGCCCCAAATTTTTTTTTTTTTACATACAACTTTGTTTGTCTAACAAGTACTTTTTCTATATATTGCTAATAATATGTAAGGTCAAAGCTTATTATTTGGAATAAAAATAATAAACTTAATTGTTACCGAAACAAAAAAAAAAAAAAAAAAAATTAAGGGCGGGGGTGGTGACCTTTACAATATAAATTGAAAAATAACTCTTATTTCATAACTTGATCAAAAAACTTATAAGAGTTACGATCCCTGCAAATTAATGCAAAAAATAAGGAACAGAGACGCTCAAGTTTGAATGTTGATTGAATTGCGACAGTTTTAGCCAAATTTCAGACTTCCATTTTGAATAACCATAAAAAACACACACACACTTGCACACACATTTGTACATCATTTAGCACTAGTTTGTGTGTGTCTTTTTATTTCGGCCTAATTGAAATATTCATTTCTGTAGTGTTATTTCATATGTGTTTTTTTTTTTTTTGTTACTGCCAAACTCAATCAGCCAAATCAAAACGTTGCCTGCAAATAAACGCCGATTGTTGTTGCTGTTGCTTTTGTTGTTTTGGTTGCTGGTAAAATGTCTATAGAAGACCACAAACAACTCGTTAAAATTTGCATGTGAAATGCAAACGCCTAAAACAAAAACGAGTCAGAAAAATATAGCCGAATAAAAGCTAACAAAAGCAAATACACGTTCAAAAAATACGCATTTACAAAAAAAAGGTGTATTTAGAGGGAGCTATACAGAAGCTGAAGGGGGAAAGGGGAGCGCGGGGCCAAAGGGTTGGCTGAGAGTGAAATAATAAAACCAGCTAAAACATTTAAGCCATAGCACGGCTATCAACTTGATATATCAATCAGCGTGGGAGAAATATGATTTCCAGTTTGACTCTCTCTCTCTCTCTCTTTCTCTCTCGCTCTCTCAATTTTTGTTGCTGTTTGTACTTCGTTATTGCTGTGCATTGAAAATGAAATGCCAAAAAAAAAAACCAAAATACAAATGCGAAAAAAGATGCATAAATAAAAAAAAATGCAAACTGAAATCTGAAATCAGTGTCCAGTTGAGTTTTAGAGTTAATGCCAACGGAATTGCAGCACATTTCAACTGCGGACTGCGGCATTTGCAACTTGGCCTTGAGGCACAAAAGTTCTGTCTCTCTTTCTCTGTCTCTGTCTCTGTCTCTGTCTCGGCCTCAAGGATTAGCTCTTGTTGTAGTTGTTGTTGTTGTTATTGTGACTGGACCATAAAGAGGATCTGTGCGCCTTCTGTGCTCTGATTGATTTATGGTCACGCTCATAAAAGTGGGTGGTCAGCGGCGAGTCAGCGGATTACCAGCGGCAGACAGCACGAGCGGGACGGGGAAGGGGTAGGGGAAGACGGACCAAAGAAGTAACAGTGGAAATACAGAGCGGATCTCAGTTTCAGTTTCAGTTTTTTTGCTACTGCTATCAGTCACACAGTCACACGCGTGAATGTGGAAAGGCAACTTAAGTAGGCGAGTAGACACGACTGCAAGATACCCTGTAAGCAAGTCTGTTAGCACTCAAAATCAACGATAATCTACGATAAATCAAGCTTCAATACTTAGTTCAATAATATAAGGCTTTTAATCGTTTTAATAGAACTATCATTACTATCGTACTGCCTACAATTATGAAAATAGCATTGAACATAACATACAAAATAAAATCTTTAATTTAATAATTATATTAATAAATATATAATTAATAAAGATTAAATGATTGCCTCTCTACTAATTAGCGAAAGTATCATCAATAGTACATATTGAATTTTCAAAAGGCTTACAGGCAATTTATCAAAATATACATATGTTCACTAGTTTGACTTAGATATAATCAAATTTGACAAGAAATGTTCGGTCTAAATTATCTTTACAAATTAATATACAGACATATACATATGTATGAAATCGTTAGACACGCACACTTTATATTGTCAGCTCTGTCGGCAAAACTATCGAACTATGAAAGGTATTGATCCAAAGATCACGTTGTTTTTTTTCCAATTTACATTCTCTGTTCTCATTTTAGATATACTATTTTTTTTAATATAACTCTTAATTTCTTAAAAACGTTCTTAAAAAAATATTATTAATATTTGATTTTTTTTGAAAAGTGAAAAATATGTGTTATTTCAGAACTTTTGAATAAAATTTGAAGTATAAGTATTATTTGTTTTCTTATAGAAAATAATATTAAACATAAAGAATAAATTAATAAGATTTATTTAGTTTAAATTGGGTTTCATGCCTTGATTTCAATTCATGCTTTCTACTAAAGTGTCTGTAAGCTTATGACTACCCTACACTCACGGCCAAAGTGCAGGGTATATAGAGAAACTTTTGCCTCAGCTCGGTGGCTGTTAATAGCTTTAATGCTGTTTTATGGCAATCGTCGAGTGGCCAGGCAAATGCTACTGAGTACTGAGAACTGAGAGTCGAGGAGTGGGAATTCAGAACTGAGAACTGAGAGCTGAGAAGTGGGAACAGGGATCAGGGAACTGGGAACTGCTAACTGGGAGCTGGGAACTGGGAGCTGGGAGCTGGGACTTGGCATGCCAACGCCAAATGTTTTACATGCGTGTTGTTGGTGTTAGTGTTGTTGTTGATGTTGTTGTTGTTGTGGCGGCAACAATGTTTTGTTTGGCGGTCGCATAAATAAATTGGGATTGGAGTTTTCGCTGGCATTGCCATTGCCTTTCACCCCCCGCTGGCTGCTGGGCAAAGGCAACGGCAACGGCAAAGGCAAAGCTCATAATTCCAGCTTTTATTTGTGGGATTTTGGCATGGCATGTCAGTCATGTGTCGTTTCTGGTTCTCTCTCTCTCTCTCTCTCTCTCTCTCTCTTACTCTTAGTTCTCCTCATCCGCCCGCATGCGCATTCGTAACGCTTTCAATTCCAACGCTGATTAATGGCTTTGCTTGTTTCTCCCTCGCACTCATCTTCTTTCTTTCTCTCTTCCAGCAGATGATGCGCTTTGTCAGCGCTTGAGTATCGTGAGTATCGTCATTAGTTTAAACGATACGGAATACCTTCCACCGTCCACAGCCTGAGACATCAGCAGCAGCAGCAGCAACAGCAGCAACATGTATCCGGCCAGCGCCAGCAGCAATACCGCCGCCGCCGCCGCTGCCGCCGCATCCAAACTTCAGAATCGTTGCGCCTCGCCACAATTTGCCAGCTTTGCGCCACCACCGCCGGCAGAGTATCCGCCGCCATCGTTGCAACAGCAACAGCAGCAGCAACAGCAGCAACAACTTCAGCAACAGCAGCAACAGTTGTCGGCACAAACCACAGCGGTGGCGGTGCACAGTGCACCGGGACATGGCTCGATGCGTCATCTGCAGCGCAATCAGCTGACCATGAGTGGGCATGGTCACGGCCATGGACTTGGACATGGACATGGACATGGACACGGACATGGCCCCTCCTTGGGGCATCCACATGCTGGCCATGGACATGGACATGGGCACGGCATCAACATGGGCATGGCAGCACATGGGGCTGCCACACTGGGACACCATCATGGCCATCGAGGGGATCTCATCTTTCCCGATGACATGGACAGCATTGAGTTCTGCATGCCAGCGCCGCCGTCGTCCTCCTCTTCATCCTCACAGCAAAACGGGGAGCTCCTCCTGCTGCAGGGCGGCCATGGTGAGGCATTCACGGAGAGACGGCGACGTGGACACAGTCGACGCAGCAATCACAAAATGGATGTGGAGCAGCAGGTAAGATTGCTTTCATCTTCTTCTCATGTCTTTCTTTAACTAGCTTCCTCTTTTCGCCATTTCCTCTTTTTATTCCCCTGTTGCCTCTATTTCTGTCTTAATTTCTCCTATTTCCCTTTTGATCTTAACTTCTCATCTCTTCCTTTCTCCAGCTCTTCTTTTTCCATCTGTCGTGTTCACCTTTTCGTGTCTCCTTCTATCCAGTCTTTCTTTCATCTGTCTTTGACATTCTTTTCTTTTCCTTGACTTTCTTCTTCCTGCCTGTTCTCCTGTTCTCTTTTATCCAATTCTCTTCTTTAACTACAACCACAAATCGTCGCTTTCCGTTGCTCTTTCAGGTCAAATGGTCACGCAAGAACATCGCTGCTACCATGGAGCGCTTTGAGCCCACCACCAACACGCAGTCGTCGTCGTCCACGTCCTCACTGGACTACGGCTTTGCCGCGGGCGTGATGACGCCCAGCAGCAGCAGTGCCACGCCCTCTCATGGAGCTGGCTCTGGATCCGCCGGCATGTCCTCCACACCCTCTCTGCATGTCGCCTACAATGGCGGCGGAGGCGGTGGCGGAGGGGGAGGCGGTAGTGCAAGCGTCGGAGGGGGAGGGGGATCGGGAGTGGGAGTGGGAGTGGGCGGAGTAGGAGCCGCTGCAGCTGCAGCTGGAGCACCGTTTAACCACGTCTACTCCTATGCCTACTATGAGCCAGGGGCAGCCAAATGCCATACGAATGTGCCCGCCCAGGGTCAGGGCAATGGCCATCATCATGGTGGTCACTCCAAGAGTCCGCCGCGCAACTCGATACGCGCCCTGTTGGCCAAGAGCTTTCGGTCCAAGTCGTCGTCGCACAGCGGACAGTCGACGTCCTCGTCGCCGAGCGCCGAGGAGCGGGACAGGCACACATATACGACACGGTACGGCACCACCGAGAACCTTTACGAGGAGGTGAGCGATCAGAAGATCCGCAAGGTGCTCTCCGATAACAGGATTGCCACCTCGGGTGCGGGCAATGTGAAGGAGGAGCTGCGTCGTGTTCAACACAATCATTTCCGGGTGCTCGACGAACTCAATCTGTCACTGGAGGCACTCATCATGCCGCCAACGCCACCAGATATCAGTCCCAGCCACGGAGGAGTGCCCGTCAGTGGCAGCTCGAACGACGTGCAACATGAGGCACCCACCGCGAGCAACAGCAGTGGAAGTGGAAGTGGCAGCGGAAGTGGAAGTGGAAGTGGCAGTGGCATTGGAATGAGTATGGCAATGGGAATGGGAGCCATGGGTATCTCCTCATCCTCATCTTCGGCGTCGCAAGCCAAGAACCAAGTTCAAGTTCTGGCCACAGGTCAAAGGCCACGTCGCGGTGGTTTGCTGGGTGGTGCGGCGACCAGTGCCGCCTCCAACACGAGCGCGGCCTCGCACGCCAGCCTGGAGAATCTGTCGAGCACGCTGAACAGCATGGAGCTGAAGGATCATGCGCACAGCAGCTGCATCAATCCGGAGTTCGATGAGGGGGATCTCGACAGTGGTTTCAGTGGCAGCGGCAGCAGCAGCGGCGCCAGCTACAATGAGAGCTTGCGGTATTATAAGACGGCCACGCCCACTAGCCACAGCCACAGCCACAGCAACAACCACAACCACAGCCATAGTCATAGTCACAGTCACAGTCATAGCCACAGTCTCAGCCAGTCGAGCCATAATAATCCCAACCTGATGGCCCCTCACAACAACAACAACAGCCACAACGGTAACAGCGGCAGCGGCTGCGGCAGCAACAGCAACAACAACAATCACATACACACAAACACACACACATTGCCGCACAACCTGCGCAGTTGTCGATCATCCACAGCATCGGGCACATCCACATCCAAGAGCAGCATGGCCAGCTGTGGCGATGATCAGGGCATTGCCGGCATGGGCATGGGCATGGGCATGGGATTGTCCATGAACATGGGCATGGCCATGAATATGGGCATGAATACGGCTGTGGGACAGGGACAGGGACAGGTAATGGGCATCGCTGAGTCTTCATCGGGTGGCAGCTCCGTCTCACCCTTCAATTATCCACGTCGCTGCTCAGCGGATCAACAGCGCGCCTCGGGACGCTCGATTGCATCCGCCTCGGCATCCGCAGCGGGCGGAGGAGCCGTTACAATGGCCACCGGGGCGAAACCCAAAAAGAATTTCTGGACCATGAAACCGTGATGCTATAAAAAGGCCCTGCGACACATATGCAAGAAATGGAGCATTGTTATGGTGAGTACGCAAATCATGTTTTCCATTTGAGACAAATCTAGACTAGGAGTGTTCAGCTTATGACCCTAAGGACCGAAATCGATCGACTTTTCATACACAATCGAGCCAAGGTCCCCGGACAACATGAATCTATATCAGGGGTGTCATGTATTCGGATAACATTGGATACCTAGTCTGAATTTTAGACAAGATATCTGATATCATCTTATGAATTGATCAAAATTGATCTGATCAAAAACCTAGATACCTCACGTTGGGCGCCATTTATTTGCTATTGCTTAGAATTCCTATCTTTATGTTGAAATCAGTCTTTATTTTAATTATATTGGATCTTTAGTCTGAATTTTAGACAATATATCGGACATCTTCTTTTAAATTGATAGGATCTGATAAATATGCCTAGGTAGCCACCTCGCGTTGGGCGCCATTTATTTGATATTGCTTAGAATTCCCATCTTCATGTTGAAATCAGTCATAATCTTAATGGCAATTTCTCATGCCTTTTACTTCAACTTGAGCTGCACTTTTAAATGTTATCGCTGTCAAGATCGTTATCGCTTATCGTTGAGAGTTATCGTTATTATTATCTGCAACTCCCCTCGCCCCAATAATCTCTCTCAATCACTCTCTGACCCCCGCCCAAATTGCTGTGTGCCTAACTGTTGCAGCATCAATTTCAACTTTTCAACTTTAATCATAATAAATTTGCGGCCTGGCCCAGACCTCGAGCCAGACTAAAATTCCAAACTCATACCCTCGGCTCCGTTTCAAATCAACGAGCTACTTCCGCTGTTCCCGTCGCTGCTCGCGTCGGCAGAGAGAGAGAGAGAGAGAGAGAGAGAGAGTGAGTGCAGAGCAGAGCAGCGCTGGTGAAGCGCTCGCATATTCCCAAGATAATAAATTTATTAACAGGCGCACCGCACAGCAACAAAAACACAATCATTATCTGCAACGAGCAGCGCTAAACCGCTCCTACCCCTACCCCTTCCCCTTCCCCTTCCCCTACGCTTAGCCCTGCCACAGGCAGCATCCCACACCCCGGGGTCTGACTTTGCCCCAACTCCAAACTCTGGCACTTTTACGGTCTATATGCTTCTACTCCCACCCCAAAATGAATCAATTAAAACTGATTGAACTTCATAGATTTGTTTCAGTTTTTTTCTCTTTTTTTTTTATTACTTGCATCTGAATCTGGGGTAATACCGGATTCGGACTCAGATCCGGACCACATCATCATCATCATCTTCTTCTGTTGTTGCTGTTGCTGTGGGTTATGTGGGAACAGCTTCGGACAGCTCGAAGGCACAACAAGAGCAGCAACAAAAGCAACATATGCCCCCATTTCTTGGTCTGCCACAGGGATTACCAGTGGCATGTGTGTGTGTGTGTGTGTATTTAGCCATTAAAGCGCCTGTTGAAATCAAAATCCCAATAACAGCATGTCTAAGATGCAATCCCCTCAGTTCTCAAGCGATGCCTTTATCGATTATATGCATGTATTTTGCTCGAGCAACGAGGAGTCGCCCAATAGTATTCAGCAAGAAAATTGTGAATCCCGTGCACACCACGCCACCCTTGTGAATAATGTGAATAATGCTGTTATTCATTGCATTTTGTTATAAATCTGTCAATTTGCACAATTGTGCGTGCGCTTTATGCATTCGACAGGGTCAGGCCAAAGAAGCCAGACAGCATGACAAAGAGAGAGAGAGAGGGAGAGAGAGTGAGAGAGAGAGAGAGAGAGAGAGAGAGAAAGAAAGAAAGAGAGAGAGAGAGACAGAAAGAAAGAGACTGTGACTAAGACTAAGAATGGAGAGGGTGAATCAATGCAGATACTCGACACTAGCCTGAGGATACAACTTGAAAAGTGAACCAAAGACTGCACTCACATCCGCATCCGCATTCACATCCGCATCCGCAGGCTGCACGTTTTTCAGGGGCAACGTAATAAAAAATGTGTTGCAAAATGTTGTGCGTGTTTTGATTTATAGGCGAAATTGTGCCGAGGCGCAACTAATTTGCTTCGAGTGTTAAGTAGCATGCGAAAAGGGAGGCAGGAGGAGTAGAGTCAGGGAGTGAAAGAAAGGAAGGCGTTAAGGGATGAGGGAGACAGACAGCATGTGAGTGCATCGACACATGTGTGAGAATAATTGTGGGAGGGTGAAAGCTAATGAAATGGAAAGAGCCACATACATGATCTACATTTCAATTAATATCGAATAGTTCATTTACTTGTATCTTGTATCTTGTATATATATTATATTTATGTATACATATACTATTAAAGATATTTATACCCGTCACTTAAAAAATAATTAAAAGGGGTATTGTATTCGTTGCAATGTACAGGGAGATGGAAGCATCTCCGACCCTATAAAGTATACATATTCGTGATCATCCGACCGTCCGTGTGAGGGCCTAAATCTAAGAGACTATAAGAGCTAGTGAAACCAAAATTGACACACGGACCTCTATAAGCCCCACACAGATCAAGTTTGTTTTAAAGTTTTTCCACGCCCCTTTCCGCTTCCGTAAATCGATATTAGGATTTTTTAACTAATTAACTTTCACTTCTATTATTAACTATTAAGCAACTAAATCTTGACAAGATGGGGCAAATAAAAAGGTGGTAATGGCTGATTATAGTTTTTAAGCAATCTAAGTGCCTAAAAGCATGCAATAAGAAATATTTTAAATTTATTTAAATATGTAACGGGCATCGGGAGCTCGACTATTGCCTTTCCCACTTGTTTTATTTATATTTTATTCACTTGCACATTTAGCTACTGTTTTTATTCATTTTTTTGCTTAGTTGGATTCTTTTGCCACAAGCCATTCTTTGTTACTTTCTCTCTTCCTCTTTCTTTCTCTCTCTGTCACTTGTTTTATGTTTGACAAACATAACAACATTTAAACTTGCGGTCAAGTCAAGCAATGCATGAACTAAAGGGATAAGAAGGAGCATATGTGTGTGTGGGTGTGTGTGTGTGTGTAGCTGCCCCCACAGGCTGGTCAAAGGGGGGCGTTGAACGGGGGGTAGGGCTGGAAAAGCTAACAAGTTGAAAAGACAACTTAAATGAAATCGGAGCCACTAAAATGCCAAATATGAAAACAAAAATGATTTTCAAATGTTGTGAATGGACTTGACTGAAAGCAGCGCGAAAGACAGAGATGAAAAAACATAGGAGGATACTGGACAATGCCGAAGGGAGGAGGAGAGGGCATAGGGGATAGGAGATTGCGAATAGAGAGGCATTTATATGAATGCAAGGAAATCGGGCATACTATATACAAGCATTCACTTAGACACAGTAAAAGAAATGAGCAAATGGCACAACACGAAATGGCAAACATTTCAATTGCAAACGAATCACAACACCAACAAGAACAACAAATTTGTCAGTGGTTGTTGTTGTCGTAGTTGTTGTTGTCGTAGTTGTTGTCGTAGTTGTTGTTGTGGATGTTGTTGTCGTAATGCTACCACATATATTTGCAATCTTTTCTATCTTTCTGTTGCTTTCTTTTGATTTGTTTTGTTTGGCAAATTCAACGCACAAGTTGCCAGTTTCGATAAGCAGCTCGAGACGGGAGAAAGCAAAGAGAGAAGAGCGTAGAGCGACGAGCGAAGAGCGAAGAGAGGATGAAGAGATGTAACTAGAAAATTGAAGCAAAAGCTGGAGCTAGAGTAGACTTTTTGGGGTCTGTTCCGGCCAGCGAGATTTAGCCATGCTGATTAAAATTGAATGATGGCCAGAATGACAGCAACAGCAAGTGACATAGAAATTGCTATATTGTAGTACAGATGAAGCGGGAGATGGAAATACTTGCAAAGCGGAGAAAGAAGCGGAGAAGGAGCTGGAGATGGAGATGGAGATGGAAATGAGGCTAAAGCAGATCCACTGGCGACTCGACGAGAAGGGGATAGAAAGAACGCACAAGGATAAGCGATTGGTTTTGCTTTTGGCTTACGATTGGGTCGTCATGCCCTTCAACAATTACACACACACACACACACATATGCGTATACATATAAAAAGAGAAACAAGAAAAAGATGGAGTAGCAGCTAAAGTTGAAGGAAACCTTAACCCACTGATGGCGCCCGGAACGATGCCGGAGACATAACATAATAAATTTGCAAGACGAAGCCGCTCCACGCATTTGGCACATTGGGGCAAAAATAGTAGCAAAATGTGCAATAAATTCATATAAATACAAACCAGAATCACCGTATTCAAACACGTTTGTATTCAAGATCACACGAGATTTTTGAACTACCGCTAAATCTAATCATAATTCTTCTGTTCTTAATGAGTTCTCCAAATTTTTAAATATCATTGAGCTACAATAAATAACAATAATATTTATTACAACAAATTCTCAATAATGTCTCATGTGAATTTTCCATGATTTTCCATGATGATTGTAAAAGATCTTTCACTTTTATCATATAGAATGATACATTTTCCACTAAATACATTTTTTTTCTAGGAGTTCCCAAATCAAATCTTATTAGAATTGTTATAGCTTGAAATTAGATTAGTGTCTGTATTTTATACTAAGTTCAGAATATCTGGAGAATATATATTAGTAGTATAAATAGATTTATTAATCATTTTGAAGACTCTTTCAATATAAAAATGTTGGCCTTTGGTTTTGCACCAGTGTGCAATCTGGCAGGGAGCCAAGCACGAAGACGGAATGAGAATTTGCTAGAGTCAGAAAGAAGGGGGGGATGGGAAATGGGAAATGGGAAAGCGGACAATGGCAAGCGTAGAGTAATAACACGAGGGTGGCTCAGCGGTGCTGGGTGGTTGTGACATTGTCAGCCTTGGACTACAACTGCGCCAGTCCTGGGGGTTGTTGGGGGGTGTTGTCTGCAAATCACCCACCATTTGCTGTTGTTGAACTGCTTCTGCTTCTGCTTCTGATTCAGCTTCTGCTTTTGCTTTTGCTGCTCCTGTTGCTGTTGTTGTTGTTGTGGTTTTTGAAACTGCGTCGTCTGCGGGCGCAAGAAAAACTGTAGTAAATAATTCTTTAAAGATTTAGAGACACTTGGAGAACAGATGCGTTGCTAGCAATTGCAAATTTTTATGAGATATATACATACACTGGGACGAAGCCCAAGACAGGGAGTATCCAAACAACCAAGAGAAAGGAAAGGTGGAGGGGAGGGAAGTAAACGCGTGCTTGATGCTGCTTTTTAGCTATTTTTGTCAGCAGCGGCTCTCGCCATAAGCGGGCCACATATCAAGATTAATTTTTTCCCGAGATAATAAATTCAATGCAGATTAAATGGCAGACCATTAAATTATCGACTCGACTCGGGCGAGAGATGGCGACAAAGGAGGACGAGGGGAGGAGGACAAGGGAATTAAGCTGAAACGCACACAGACCGGCTGCGGTGTGTGTGTGTGCGCGTGTGTGTGTGTGTCTGATCAGTTGAGTATTGTGATAGCACACTGTAATTACGTTTACGAGTATATCAAGGCTTTACGAAAGCATCGAAAGTAAACCAAGTGAAATAATCTCAGTAAAGAATCGTCTCAATTCAAGAATAAACTAAAGTGTTAAACTTAAGTTTTATTGACTAGACAGCTTCGAATTCAACCGGTTTAAATAAAATAGTTTACATCATATAATCTAAGATAAGATATTAATTGCCATTCCAAATTATTCATTGAACAGAGTAATACAGGCAGAAATCGTTTTCAGTTAAATTTTATTTTTATCTAAACTGAAGATGATAACAAAGTTGCTTTTGCTCACTTTAATGGAAATGCCAGCAATAGGAACAACAAGCATCTAAATTGAGTGAAGCCAGAACCAAATGCAAAAACTCAGTAAAAGTCGAGCTAAAACAAGAAAACGCAACGCAGACACATCAATTAATGGTCTAAGAGCGATGCAGGGGAACAGGACGAAACAGAACAGAATAGAATAGAATAGAATAGAATGATTGCATAGTTTTAGGCAGCTTCAATCGAAAGACTTTTCACTCTGTCTTTCTCTCTCCCTCTCTCTCTCTCTCTCTGTTTCTGTATCTTTCTCCATCTCTGACTGTGTTGTATTGCCGCTAGCAAAAGCAAGAATAAAGCGCCTAAGAATGCCAGAAGAGTTAACTGCAAGCGACAGCGACAACAATGCAATGCCACAGTCAGTTGGACTCGACTGTTGTAGACCCTGCTCTAATTTTGTATTAAAAGTAAGTAATAAGTAATAAAATACGACAATTACAATAATTAAAAAATAACCACTACTCAAACACAAAACTTTCTGACAAAGGATTCGACTCTGTTGGCTAATTGAGTTTGCATATAGCGTACGCGTTTATTCCGGGCACAACTAACTAACTCAATTAACCAACAGAGTCTGTATTAAAATGTGAGGGCAAAAAAATAAAATAAATTTTTCACTTGGTGTACAAGTCGCTGCAAATTAATAGTTATATAACGAACGAAAAGGGATTCAAACCGAAATCAATATCGGTTTCAGTTAAGAATTCGGTTAAGGTCTCATGTTATGTTTTCGTTTGTCGATGTGGAAAAATGTTTGCATATCGGTTACGTAACGGTTACCGTTTTTTTTAATGCTTCGGTTTCGAAGCACCGGTATGATTAAATAAGAAAAATGATTGAAAATGTTAAAGACTAAAAAATATTTAAACATTTCAAAAATGAACCCTTTAATGGGCAAAATTTTCAGAAAACAAAATTATTGGCGTGTAATTAATATTAATAATGTTATGATTGTAAAACCCGAAATGAACCGTTATGCATGAATCGGTTACGGTTATGGTTACGGATTTGAATTCTGCTAACGAATATCGAGCATTTTTTGTTGGGTTCTTGTTTTGATTTATTGAGGAACGGCTTTGAGAAATGCAGTTCTATGTAGTTTAAGATATAACACATGATCTATATATATATATATATAATTTTATTGGGTCTGCCACGCCTCCTTCTGCTTGTCAAGCACATTTTTTAGTTGCAAACCTATTAGACCCCCTGTACTCCGTACAGGGTCTAATAAACGATAGAGACAAAGCACCACCAACTGATACCATGGCAATCTACATAGGCATCCACACAGTTAACCACCGCCCCAACACCCCACAGCCATTCCCCCACAGCCCACCCCTCACACGCCCCTTCAGCACCCCCGTCGCTATGTGGCACATCAATCAGGCTGTGCAAAAGCATCTCAAAGTCAATTTTTTGGCAAACAAACAAAACGATTGACGAGATATCGAGGCCGACGCACCACAGAGAGAGACAGAGAGCGAGAGAGAGAGAGAGAGAGAGAGAGAGAGTGGGAAAGGGAAAGGGAAAAGGAGAGCCACAATCAGAGTCAGGCTCAGTTACCGTTACAGCCGCAGTTGCCGCAGCCAACTTCGCTTAATCAACGGTTGATGGGCGCCAAAAAAAAAGCGGAAAAAGAAAAAGAGAAAACTGTCAAGCGGCCGACTGATTGGAAAACCGCGTGCGAAACGCTCGCAAATCGCGTGCGCTTTTAATGAGACGAGATTTGTAGAAAATGCAACATGACAATGTCACAAACACACACAGATGGCTAGCTGCAAAGAGAGGAAGAGGGCGAGAGGCGAAAGGGGGCGAGAGAGTGGCAAGCCGCGTTGACCGCACAATCAGTTTTCGTTTCCGCTATTGTTGTTGTTTTGGCCTGGCTAATAAAACAACAACAAGAAAACCGTGCGACAAACTCTCGCGTTTTTCACTCCGTTTTTTCATTTCTTTTTTTTTTTGGCTTAACTCTGTCGTTCAATTTGGCAGTGTGTGGCAGACACGAGGGGCAGCGGTGGAAGTGCGTGCAATGGAAGGGGAAATGTGTGAATGTGTAGGTAGGGGATGGGGGAGGGGGTGGGTTTGGCGGTCAGTTGTTGCAAGTGGTTGCCTGCGGTTGCCGGACTTTTAGTTTGGCAACGCAAACACAACGCGACGTGCGCTTCATTAACTGTACAAATGAAACAACTAGCCAACATACAAACTGATGGACTGACAGATGCTCATTAATAAGAAAACGATGCAGAAATACATCTGGATATGAATACAATAGAGATACTCATGTTAATCAGTCGGATACAGTTGATGCAAATTGTACTGGGTATACCCCATTTGGACAGTAGAATGCAAGGTATGCAGCGGGCAACCACTTTGTTTGATGTTATTTCTGTTGCTGTTCTGGTTGTTGTTGTTGTTGTTGTTGTTCGCGCTTCACACCTTTATTTGTGCAACGGCTTTTGTTTGGCCTGCCTTGCCTTGAATTTCTCCCGCTCTTCCTCTCTCTCGTTGTTTCTTGTCCTTCTGCTCTCTGCTCTCAGTCCCCTCTGCCTTATTGGCGCTTCGTTTCGTTGTGGAGCATAAACAACAGCCGCGGCAGCAGCAGACACAAACAAACAACAACAACAACGGTCATGTATGTGTGTGTGTGTGTGTGTGTGTGAGTGAGTGTGTGTGTGTGTGTCAGTGTGAGTGTATGCTTGAATATTTACTTGGGCTTGGCACACTGTGCATTCCTTGTATGTAGACAATCGTACCACATTTTGCACTCAACCCCGAAAATACGCAAGCAAACACAAGAAGCTAGCTATAAATGTGGCGCTGGTGGTGTTGGTGGTGTTGGTGGTGCACTGCCGGGCTGCATGTGAATTGGCTGGCAAACAGGGCCTGGCCGTGACCCGCGCCAATTTATGGTCTGTCAGAAATATCCAATACGCGTCTTTCCAACAGCCCCAAAAAGTGCGCAACGGTTTCTTTTTTAACTCTCTACCCGCAAAAGTAGACTACACTTTGTGTGCTCTTCAACGACACGTTTATTGATACATTATCTAAGAGTGCCAAGAGTATTGTCCACATATTATCCAAAACTAACAAACGTTCTCGTTTTACATACAAGCAAAATAATTTAATTGCTTCATCTTAATAATGAAATAAAATGTCAGATTTATTAAACTCGTATCATTTATTTATATGTATATTGGCATTGTTCTTGTGTCGACTGCTCGCAGCTAACAATATATAAAATACACATTAATAAATGAATTTTAGTTGTACATATTTATTTCATAATTTCGTGTGCAACTATTGCTTATACTGTTTTCATATATTGCTTCAATAAGTTATGTAAAAAGAGTTGATAGTAACGTGAATTTCTGTAAAACCTAAGAAAATAATTTAAAGAGAAAATGTAAATGAATAATTTATGTTAATTTACTTTATTAATTGAAGTGGTGCAAGTTTGTATTTCTATTAGAAATTTTCTATACAATTTTAAACAGCACTTTATAGTTCTTTGTGGCTAATTGAAAAAGGTGACTGTGCTCAACAGATGCCCAAAATATCCAGCTGATGCTGCTTCTTCCCGCCTGCCGTTGTCATGACGCAGTGTCCTTTTATTATGTATATGCCACTTGCCACTTGCCACTTGCCACATGCCCCATGTGCGTGCAACGCCTCCTGTTGCCTGTCTCGGGAAGGAGATGGTTAACGGTTCAATGACGCATTTTGACGGCTTTTGACTTTTGGCCTTGTTGTTGTTATTGTCACTTTTATATTTGCTGATATTTCTATGGGTGTGCGTGTGTGTGAGTATGCAACTGTGTGCGTTGTCTGTCTGGTCAGCCGATGATGAGCTGCACAATAACCGACAGACGGGCAGACAGACTGACAGCAGTCAGCTCACCGCGCCCCGCACCGCCCCCTTGTCTGCCTTACCATGACAACTGCGACCTGAGGTGAGCGTCATTCATTCACTCATTCATTCATTCAGTCACTCAGTCAGCCATTCAATTTATCGTTGACTTTACTTTTCGATGGATACAAAATGAAATTTATGAAGCGTCCCCAAAAAAGGCGAATCTGAAACTGAGCTGAGCTAACTGAAAGCAACACGACTAGGCGATGCCCCGCAAAAAAGAGTCGTACTTTTTTACAATACAATAAGCGTTACCCAATTTATTTTTTTATGGACATGTTTTAAATTTCGTTTCACCTTTCCCTTTATCGAATTTCAAAAACTTTTAAATTGTAATTTTGTTTTTCTTTTTTGTTTGAATTATTTAAATTGAAGGCCAAGAAATAAATTTTAAATTAAATTAGTTTAATTAGTTTAAAAAAAACCAAAGGGTTTTCAAGCCCAAGACTTTTCTAGTAAAGTAGCGTCTTTGTGTATTTCTGTCCTTTTTAATGATGCGAGTCGATTGATTTCCTTTTCTTGTCACTTAATATAGTCCAACTTAGCAAACCAAAATGAACTTTTGAAAAATTTAGATTTTTGTGGAAATGTCCAAGTGCTCTCTGCATGCTCAGCATTTGAAACTACCCGCTCGCTATTCTTCTTTGCGGGGTATGACAAGTACTACTTTTTTTATTATTATTATTTTTATTATTATATATTTTGGGACCGTCTCGTTCGTAGCCATTCATACGCTTACACACATCCATCAACAGCCCGGATTGGCACCCGCTTATGGGCGCCCTTTCCCCTCTGCACCCACAACTTGGCCTAGACTGTACTATACGCCCACTGTCTCCCACTTGGAGTTGTGGCCTGGTCAGTAGCTCGGTCCTGCTTGTGGCCCTGGCAGTGTGTTATCTTTGCGGTCGCCTCTATAATGGGTTTTGTCACGTCGCAGAAGCGTCTGCCTCCCTTTATCCCTTTATCCCTTTCTCCCTCTCTCCCTCTCTCACCCACTCACAGTCTGTGGAGCTCCCTTTCTAGCCTTTATGTTGTTCAGCCTGTGTGTCTGTGTGCTGAGGCATGAAAAACGCACGTCGACATCAATAAACTTAAAACAAAACGCAGTGTGTGTGTGTGTGTGTGTGTGTATGTGTGCGTGTGTGTGGGTCGAATTTGAAATACATTTGTGTGCTGTTTAAGCTGCTTTTGAACTGTCCGCTTAATAACTTTGGCGCCAAATGTCAAGCGCTGCCCTCGAACAACATGTATTTGTGTGTGTGTGTGTGTGTGTGTGTGTGTGTGTGTGTGTGTGTGTGTGTGTGTGTGTGTGTGTGTGTGTGTGTGTGTGTGTGTGTGTGTGTGTGTGTGTGTGTGTGTGTGTGTGTGTGTGTGTGTGTGTGTGTGTGTGTGTGTGTGTGTGTGTGTGTGTGTGTGTGTGTTGTATGTGTGTGTCTGCTGTGTGTGGCAAGTGTATCAAATTGGCAGCCCGTTACGGTGTTGACTTTTCACAAATTTCCAACGTAATTGTTAAAGCTCCCAATGCGGTCAAGTGGAGGATGCCAAGACAGAGTGAGAGAGAGTGAAAGAGAGAGAGAGAGAGAGACACACAAACAGAGACAGACTGACCAGACACCCAATAAAATTATATTGTACATGCATGCATGGAACAATAAATAAATTAGAACAAGGTGCCACAATCTGAGGCAGCTGCTGCACAGCTGAAAATTGAGATCGCCAGAGAAATGCGGCTAACACATTTTGTTTTAGCCTTTTAATAATGGACTGGACCACAGAGCAGACAATGGCCGAGAGATTTGTTGGCATCTCTCTCTCTCTCTCTCTTTTTCTCTCTCTCTCTCTATTTCTCTCTCTAACTATGAAGAGAGGGGAACTAACGGTGTTGTCTGCGTTGCCAGTCAGATGCAATTTATTGATAATACTTAATATGTATGTGGCTTCAGGGCCAACATAGCAACAACTTCATGCGACCGTTAAGCCGTTATACACATGCATATGGCACACAGACAGCGCTGTTGGCAACAACAACAAATGCAACAAAACATTTGGCAATTTGTTGCGACAAAATTTGGCAACATTTTGCTGACCATCGAGAAGCAAGTTGCAAAAAGGGCTGAGAAGAAGGCCGAGGGAAGAAAGAAGGCAGCGAGACAGTTATGAAAAAAAATAAAGAGAACAAGGACGATAGACATAGAAGGAGAGAAAAAAATTCGAAAAGGAAAAATTTGGGTTTTATTATTATCTAAAAAAAGGAGAAACGGAAAGATAGAGAAATAAAGAGCGAAAAATTGAGAAAAGGCGAGAAAAATAAAAAGAGGTGAACATTAAAAAATGAGGTGAAAATTAAAAAATACAAACTGTACGATAGAGACAAAAAGTAGTTTATTTAAAAGATGACATCGATTTTTGGAATGAGAAATTGAAATAAAAAAAGACTTTTTTATTTCGAACTGCCCTTTATATCAGAATTTTATCCATATAACGTATGCTCAGAGTATTATACGTATAATATCCTTTACTTAAATATTCTCCGAATGAGCATAGTTTTATAGACTACTATCAATCATTATCCATAGTTACTCAGTAGTTATTTAGGCTGGACTATAATTACATTTTAAGTACATACTGATGAATCAATGAAATTAATGAAATATTTCGACTGTTTTCTGGCTCTTTACAGGAATACAATACAAAGACTGCCTCATGCCATGCCATCCACTACTATCAACCACATCCGCATTCACATTCACATTCGCATTCGCATTCGTATTCGCATTCGAATCAGCGTTATCAGCAGCCACAGAAGAGCCACTACAACAGCAGCAACAGTAGCAACAGCAACAACAATTCCAGCCACAAACATCAGCAGAAGCAGCAAAAGCAAAAGCATCGATATGGTCACACTGGTCACGTTCGTCACTACAAGTATGACTCTGTCGAGGAGTGTTGCCGTCCGATCTTTCACGAGCATTACGGTTCCTTTGCGGACATGTTGTGAGTGGGGATCGCGGGATTGAGGCGGAACTCAAGGTACCTACAACAGACTACAACAAACTACAAAGTGTTATACTATATAAACGAGACCGACACGGAAGCGGAAACAGAAGCAGAAGTAGATACAGATAGCGATAATGATAATGATACCGATAACGGTACCGATAACGATGCCGATAACAATAACGATACCGAAACAGATACAGATACAGATACAGATTAAAGCGTTGCTTGGATCGATGGATGAATATTTAGGTAGACTCTATAGCACGGCATGATGAAATATTAAATACATAGTAAATTTTAAAAATATCTATTGGCATTTTGAGTGTTGAATATTAAAATATATATGTAAAACAATATGATATATGTATTTAGTATGGGTGTAATTTTTAACAAATGTGCACAGAACATGTTGAATATATATATTCAAAATATATGTATTAATCATTGATATCTGGCTGATCGGTCACGCTATACGTCTAAAAACATATACATATATACAAAATAAATATTTATTCATGTATATAGTATAAACAATTGATATCCACACTATATATATAAATATATAAGCTAATGTGAAATGTTTTTTTTTTTTGGGAGGCAAAACTCCGACTAGAGTTAAACTTGAGCACAGAATTGAGAATTGTTATATAAATATTTGTTATTTTTTTTCTGGTAGAATTAGATCTAGATTTGGCTTGACAGAAAGCGAAAATAATACGAAAAATAACATTTAATGAAATATGGCAAACACATTATCATATGCATAAATATACCACTATATATAAATCTGTAAACTTAAATAAAAATATATATATACACAAATTTTTTTTAATTTATGAAATAGCAGTGCTTGTATATAGAAAATAATGATATAAATATAAAATATATTGATGGCAACATTTTAATAATAAAGCAAATAAAATATATATTAAATGTTTTTTTTTCAATATTATTATTATTACTTCTTATTATTACTTAGTAAACTTAAGCTCTGAGTGTTAAACAAATGTAAATAAATTGGACACGTTAACAATTCAATTGACACACAGCCAACAGTAAAAAAAACGATAACGATAACAACAACAAAGAGAGTAGGAAAAAGAAAACAAAAACAAAAATAAAGGTAAAAACGAAAAAAATGTGTTTGAACAATGCCTGTCAACTTTAAGTAAAGCCCAAATAATAATAACAAAAAAAAGCAGTAAAAAAAAAGAAATTATAATAAAAATAATAAAAAAAACATACACACACTTATACAATTGGCGATTTGTTCACTTACTTAATGAAAAATGTGTCTTAAAAAAATTCATATATACATACAGTCGAACTTCCATAACTCGAATGTCTATAATTCGTATGTTCTCTAAGTCGAACTAAATCGAGTGGCAATAAACTAAATAAACTGAAAAAAAAAAGAATTCCATAAGTCGAAGTCTCCATAAATCGAACAGTTGCTTTCTTGGACAATGGTGATTCGAGTTAGGGAAGCTCGACTGTATATGTATATATATATACATATATATATAGTATATATAGCTAACACTAAACGTACATATGATGGATATACATACATATATACATGCATACATAAATAGAACATTGTAAAGTTGTCATTATTGTAATCCCCATCGCCCCCAGCCACCCTTTCAAGCCCCCTTCCAACGCTCCCCCTTTATTATGGTGCAACAAACTGAAACTACGATTTAGAATTACCAGAAAACGAAGGGAATAAATTATAGAAGTCTATAAATCGCAGCTAAAGTGGCGGAAGATGCAAGGCAAAATGAAAGTGAAATTTTGAATTGAGCAATGGAAAATGGAAAATTCGCTATGTCCAGAAATTCGCCAAAAAAAAGCATGCAATGCCAATTTTATTTCAAATCGCATATTTAAAGAAAATACAATTAATAAAAAAAAAGACAAGAGTAAAACGTAAATAAAGAAAAATTTTAAAATGAATTTGTAGCTGAAATAAATTAAAGATACAAAAGAGAATGCAGAAACGCAGAACGCATAAACCACAACAGAAAATTAGAGCAAACGCGAGAGGATATTCAAAGGCAGTATTATTCAAAAAAAAAAATTGCATACTTTTGGATATCCTCGCGCTCACACACACACAAGCACACACAGACGCACACGAATGTATATCAAATTTAAATTTTAAATTCTCAAACTGCACTTTGCAGTGTTTTAAATGTCTAACATAAACGTAAAGCATACAAAAAATAAAAATGGAGAAAACGAAAATCGAACGCGAAATCGAAATGAAATGCATAAAATATTGGATTTAAATAAATAATAAAAAACTAAGATCAAACCCACTCCCACATACATACACATACACACACATAAACAAATTTGAGATAATTTAAGACAGAATTTGGCAGCTGCTTGCGTTCATCGTGTTTGTCTTTTTTTTTCGCTATAAATGATTATCATTAATTATTTTTATGTTTATTTTTTTGCAATGCAATTTAAGTTAACTACATTCTCTTTGTTTTGTCTTTTACTTAAAAAAAAAAAACAAAAAAGCTTAAAATGTGATATTTTATAAAACGAAAAAAACTAAAAACCACAACAACAAATGGATAGAGAGAATGAATAGATGAGAGATCGAGCGCAAAGACAGAGATAGAAACAGCTAAAGTGCACCTAAAGGGCCGCCCGAAATCAGTTAAGAAACCGAAACCGAAAACAACCGTCTGAGAATCAAACAAAACAAATTGAGACAAAAATTAAAGAGAGAGAGAGAGAGAGGGTGAAAGAGAAAGAAGAAGAAAGTACACGCAAGCACTTGAGAAAATAGGCATTATTAAATTAAAAAAAAAAAGATATCGAAGTGAAACATTTGCAAATCGAAACGTTTTGCACATTACTGTCATTAAATTATGATTATTATTGTATAATTTAAGCAAAACTCAACTGTAAGTAACGTTATGCGTATATTAATTATTAAATAAAAACACAACAAATGGAAACTATAATTAATTTTACGAGAATTTCAACACACACGAAAAAAAAAAACGAAAGTCGCAGAAAAATTAATAAAGATTTAAAATGTAAAACAAAAATGAAATGATGTTCTTATTTTTAATTTGTACACTTTAGATTTTTTAGAATCTTTCAGTGTTGAGTTCGTAGTTTTAATTTCTTATCAATCTCTTCGCTTAGAAACCACAAAACAACAATTTCTACTCATTTTCACCAATATCTTATCTTTTATCCTTCTTAAATCTTCCTTTCATCTTTCCTTTCCTTTATTCATGATTTGCTTACTTTGGTATAGTGCTGGCTGTAATTCGATTTTGTTGCCTGTTAGCCACGGTTGCCACAATTGGCGTTTTTGAGCCAAAACTGGCTCTTTTTTAGTCAATTTGGCTCAGTTTTTGTTTGTTTTTGTCTCAATCAGATAGTTTTAAGTGGCAGCCGTGCTGTTAGCACAACAGCAGTCGTTAACAGCAGTTCGCAGTTGATGCTGTTAAACGCAATCCACACAGGCCATGTGGAACGCAGCATGTTCCACAACGAGCATGTTTGGCGGCATACTTTTAGGCTGCACTCTTTATTACAGGTGTTCGTTTAACGCTGCATACTTTCCAGGCTTAACTAGAAACTCACTTTAAGGGGGACTTCCTTTGAGCAACTTTTTTTCGCCTTTTTTTTGCATTTATTTATAGCTTGGGTAGTTGTGAATATGCCCCTAAAAGGATTTTTAGAAATTCGAAATAGTTTAGAAGATACAGCATTTTTTGTGAGTCAAAACTTTTAACGCGTTTATCTCGAAACCACGTTTTTCGAACTGGCGGCCATGATATCTCCAGTTCAACTGAACCGATTTTCATGAAACAAAGTGGAATCGACGCAGAATTGTCACCATTCTCGGGTGAACCTCGACCATAATTTTAAAAAATTTTTTACTATTTTTTTTTACACTAAACTACATCAAAAAAAAAAAGCACACGAAATTGAAATTTTCTTTTTGAATGGCCGCCATTTTGACAAAAAAATCACAAAATTAAGCTTGAGGTTCACCCGAGAATTACATCTATACTGATTATAACCCCGTTTTTTTTTTTCATTTCGAACGCTCCGGAGACCCGGAATCGTGGCCGCCGTGACGACACCTTTTTTTTCACCACCAACTTTGAAGTCTCATTACTTTTTGAGCAGCCCTCGTATCGAGGCAAAAAAAATTTTTTTATTTACTTTGAACCTTTTTTAATACAATAAATAAAAAAAGTTTTCAATTATTCTTTGCGTTTTCAAATAAGAATTTTTTTAAAAAGGGTCAAAAAAACGGGTTTTGAATGAGAAGACCTCCTTAAATGCAGTTGAAGCAGTTAAGTCAAGAATGCGAATATTTGTCGAATTTGTTGAAATTGCATTTAGTCAGCTGAACAATTAAAAAAATGTACAATCGTTATTCTCTTATTTTGTGACTATTGTTATTAAAATTGTTAGAGTCGTCAATTTAACGCTTGAATAGCTCGTCAGACTTTCCATAATGGCCGTATACTTTTGGCCATTGCCAGGATCAGAGTCTCTCGACTTCTCAGCTGCTTGTCCAGCTGGAAAATCCTCTCGACAAATGCACGACAGAGGGGAGAGCTGAGAGCTGGGGGCGATGTTTGTTATAAGACTGAGAATATTCATTCTCAAGCGTTCAAGCCAAGTCATTCATACTTCGAATAGTCGAATTATGCAACAGCTTCCCTACTTTTGTCACTTGTTCAACTTGCGTCAATTGTTGTTTGTGCTTCCTTCCTCAAACTGCTTTCCTGCTTCTTATCTCCTTATTTGAAAGATATTATAATATTTATTATTATTATTATTATTTGCATTTAGTTATTTCACTTGCTGCTCATTTAATTATCTAATTTATAATTTAAAGCATCAACAATTTTGTTGGAATTTAAAGCTTTTGAATACATATATATTAGGGTGGGTCAATTTTTTTTCGTAAATTAACGGTCAAATGCAAATTAATGCCAATTTTTTAAATTTTATTTATTAAAATTTTTTTTTCAATTTAAAAAAAATTTAAAAATTAAATTTTAATTTTATATTATATTTTTTCAATTTTAGAAATTTTTATTTTTCTTGAAAAAATGTTAAGTGAAACCAAATATTTTTTATGCACTCACTTAGGTGTTTAAAATGACCAAAACATACTTATAGTTTCTCAATAAAAATCGGAAGCTCTAAAATTATTTTAGACCTACGGTTTCTTGGGCAAATCTTCTTAGAATTTACCGTAGATTACGATTTTGATACCCGCAAGGTGCGTTTTTTTTTGGTCCATACAAATTGACCCACTCTAATGTATATATAAGAAATATTTTTGTGTTGTTTTGTGTGGGGTGGGGACGGGATGGAATGGGATGGAACGGGACGCGGAGTGCGGTGCATTGATGGCACTGTGGGATTGCTGTTGTTTGTATCTGTAAAGCAATTAATAATAATTGGCCCTAAAAACCCCTTTTCACTCTATGTCAAATATTTGTGCGTGTGCGTGTGTGTGTGTGTGAGTGTGTGTGTGTGTGTATGTAAAGCAACAACAACATCAACAACAACAAAGCAGATCTCTGGGTCAGGAGCGTACTGTTAGGGGCAACAACAACAGCGACAGCTATTTGCAAATATTTACAACAACCGCTGCCCGGGCTATACAAACAAAACCAGCACACACACACACACACACACACAGATGTGGATACACCCACACGCACTCACACATACGCATACACACACACATGTGTGTGTCTTCCCTGCGCGCTTCGGCAAATAAAAGTTCTGAAATGCGATTATCTTGATGAATTGGAATTTGAATTTTAATTCTCTGCTTTTGACCAACACAAAAACTGATATAGATACAGCTGCAGCTGCATCTATAGATACATTTTAGAGCTACAGATACAAATAGAGCAACTGCTATAGCTACAGATAGAGAGTTGGTTACACTAACCAGGCACGCAGTGTATTCGCTCGTCCCCCTTTGCCCTACTTGCCACACTTGCCACAACAGTTTGAACAGCCAGTTCCCCTCCCCCCCCCCCTCTCCACCTGCTCTCTTCTTCTCTTTACATCGCTTGCTACCACAACACCCTGCAGGCAATTGGCCGCCACACTTGTTTACCAAAAAGTTCTCGCATTTAGCATTTACATTTGCTGGCAACAACCAACGCCCAACTTGCCACTTTCCCGAATGCTGGATGGGATTTGGTGTGGATTCGGTTACGGTACAGTCGCTGCAGTTGCCCCTCCTCTTCATCTTTGTGCCGGTGCTGGCGTGGTGGGTGGGGAGGGGTAGGGGGTGGGGGTGGGGCAGGCAGGTGTAGCGTCAACGGCATCAAGTGCCACGCCGGCATTTTCATACCTCTTGTAATTGCATGACTGTCGAGGGCGTTTATTTTTGTACTAGCTATATCTGCACATATACATATAGATACAGATACATTTGTAGCTGTGTATCTCTAACTGTATCTGTGTCACTGGCAATTCTCAAAAGCATAAAAGTCAAATTTGTCGCATGGCCCACGGAGACAGCCGCCAGTTTTGTATTTCCCCGAGCAGCCGATGTCGAGCTGAGCGGCAAACTGTGGCGAGGGTCATGCAAGGGGAGAGGGTGGAGGAGTACTGGGCACGGGTGACGGGGGACGGGGGACGGGGAACGGGGGAGTGGGACAGGTGTGAGGCGAGACAGGTAATTGGCTTTGCTTTAGGTAGTATCTCGAGCATACGGTTAGCATTTAGATACGCACATGTTACGCATCCGCATCCCGAATCTGAATCTGAATCTGAATCTGAGTGTGGATCCCAACCTGATTCTGAATCTGAAACAGTATCCGTATCTAGCAGCAGATGCTCGTATGCTCAAGGCAAACAGACATTGGACTATGATAGGGTTTAGAGGTAGGTACTACGAACGCAAGGGAAGAGCGGATAAAAGGTAGGGGAGAAGGGAGAATGCTACTCTGTAATTCCTTGCGGGGTTTTAGATACATACCTTAATCGGGGGGAATGTCCACTTGAGTTAGACACAACAGTTACACAGCTCGTTCTCCCCCTCACAACAAAAAAAGCAAAATAAACCTAGAAGAAAAACATGGGGGAAAATCGGACTAATGAACCCCAGTTGAGTTGAGTTGAGTTGAGTTGCATTGCAATGCGATACTTACAACATTGCCACATTGTTTGCTGCACTGCATCTACTTGGCTCTTAACAACAGTGCATCTCACCTATTTACAAACCTCTACATGAGCAATAATTTTAAATTCTCTTTTCTTTTCCTTAAAGCCAACAGTTATCATGTGAATTTACTCAGTTTTAGCAGTGCTACAAATGTGAAATTCAAAAGTATCTTTCAGGGACTGCAAATAACGATTATTTGTTTTTTTGTAATCAAAAAATAAAACTCATGAAATAATAATTTTTCCATAAATTTTATTTTTTTGCTCAAAAATAATGATTATTGGTTGAGATGTAACCTTATTTGGTATTCAAGGTTTAATAAATTTAGTTTAATTTTACAAATAAAGTTTCCCAAATAAATTCGGACGTAGAAACAATCTGTAGATCAAAGCTTCATTATAATGTTGGTTATAAAGAATCTGTCAAAAAGATCCTCAAAGTAATGGTTGTTTTTTATTAAAATGAATGCATCGTAACGTACATACATGCTTATGAGTATTTAATCCAATTTCCAAAGACTCTCATAAATTGTTGAAGTTAAGACCCTATTATTGAGCAATTATATAATTCTACTTAGCACAACAACAAAAATAAAATAAAACACGTTCCTTTTTTTTGCTTCACTTTGGGATTGAAGTCATGAGGGTTTTTCAATCAATTTGTGTGCGGCTCATTACTGCCATGTTTTCATCAGGGCTAACAGCTCATGTCCCCCCTCTGACTAACTCTGTCTCTGTCTCTGTCTCTGCCTCTGTCTCTGTCTGTCCTGCCGCTAATGACAAACGCAGCGAATACATGTTCTGATGTCGTCGACGAGCTCCGAGTTGACGACCGTCGTCCACTTTGCCAAAGTATTTATTGTCCAGTTTTTACAGCATTGATGTCTGTCCCCAAGCTGTCTATGGCTTGTCAAAGGACAAGGGGTGGCAGGGGGAAGGGTGTGTCTAATAGGATTCACTTTGTTTATGTGCATGCTAATTAGAGCCAAAAACAAAAACACATTTTTGCTGGCGCTCGTTAATTGATGAAGTGAAAAAGCTGCCCGACTTCTGCACCAAAATAAAAATGGGAAAGAAAGAAAAGGAAAGGAAAAAGGGAAATAAAATAAGATACTAAAAAAATACTCAGTGCTGAGGCTGGTAGTAAAAGTTATCGGGCAAATGACACTCCCAGTTTCAGATCCCCAGTTTCAGTTTCGAGTTCCCAACTTCACATTCTCCTTTAGTTTCAGTTTCAGTTTCAGTTTGAGTTGTGACTCTCTCCTTCTCTCTCTCTCTCTCTTCGTCTCTCTCTCTCACTGTGTGTCGTTTTTGGAATATGCAAATGAACTCGAGCAATGGCAACAATGATAAATATCGTTTTAAATGACAAACAGGCAAAGATGTGCCAGGGCAATAACAAACCTGCAAAATTAATCGCTTTCAACCGCAAGGCGGGTAAGGGGAGGGAACCCCTCCTTCCCCTTTCCCATTCCCCCTTCCCACACCAACTTTAACGATATAAAAAGGAGACTTAATAAATTAAGCAACAATTGAATGCCCTACAATTCCATGAATAATTTCTATGAGCTATGACAATCTGATTCTGTGGAAATCGGTTTTAGTTAAAGGGCTTCGATTTCGACGGAAGTTGCATCCAATAAAAACATTGAATACTTTTTCTTCGCATTATGGAGGAAATGGGACTCTGAATGTTCTCTCCAATACTGACAAACTGGTCAGGAAAGCGTTAGCGACAGACCTCTTCCAACTGAAGTTATTTAATTGATTATCTATGTAGTTACGGTAACTAAAAAGAAAAAAAAAACATTTCATTTTTAAAATAAGATTGGGAAGTAAACAAATAAATCAAATTGAAAACAATATTATGTCGTAACTAAAAAAGGGGAATAAAATTAAATTTCTTCAAATGAAAATGATATTTACTGAAATTAAAACGTTAATTTGGAATATGCATTTATGATTCTCAAACTAGTTTCAATAAATAACAGCTGAACAAGATTGAATAATGGCATCAATTTTCAATCTTTCTAATCTATGTTCCGATTAAAAAACTGTGAAATAAATGTGCACGAAATTCAAGTATAACTTACGAGGCATTCGGAGTACTCTTGAAGGAGAGAGTATATGCCAAGTTTAATGCCTGGCATGTTGGTCAGGACAGAAAAAGGAGCGGGGTAGTGGAGGGAGGGGACTGGCTAAATAAAATTAGTTGGAAACATGTCGCCTCATTAGCGCGGAGCAAAAGTAAATCTGCATGGCATTAATGAGCTCATGCCAACACATCATCGACTGACTCTCTCTCTCTCTCTCTCTCTGTTGCTGTCTCTATCTCTATCTCTATCGCGACATGACCTAGAGTGACCATCTAATTGTCGGACTAATTGGTTGCATCAACTTGTAAATGCGCCTGTGTCCTCGATGTCCTTCCTGTCATCGTTCGGTCCTCAGCTCAGTTCAGCTCAGCTCGGCTCTCTTGACATGGCCCCGAGCGATGTGTGGAGTATAAGCTGCAACTCTTTGGAATTCAACGCAATCTATACACAATCGCCTATCTTCCCATTTTCCCCTTGCCCGTTTCCAGCTTTTAACCTGGTCGTGGCAATGCGGTCAATTGGCAACCGACTGCGGCTGGTTGAAGGACACAAAGCTCTCTCCGCTCTCTCCGCTCTCTTCACTCTCCCCAATTGCGATCGTCCTTACCAATTATTACGGGCGATTAACGCTAATCGCATTATGCAAAAGACACAAAAACCAACACAATTATCGAGAGCTATTTCTCTCTCTCATTCTCTCTCTCTCTCTCTCTCTCTCTCTCACTCTCTCTCCCTCTCCCTGTCGCACTGTTATCAGACTATCAACTGGGCCCTAAATACTGACAACTTTTGTTATAATTGCAAATATGTTGAACATGTTTTTTGTTATGTCCACAAAAAAGTGTATAACAAAAGAATAGAAGAAAATGTACGTATGTTTAAGAGACCAAGATTAAAGCTTGCCACAGGTGGCAAGTTGAGTTGATCTAGCTTCCTTTTACCTTTCTTGTTGTCTTTCCCTTGTCATCTGCATCTTCGTGTTGTTGCATTGATTTTTCGCCAAGCAAATGTCATTGACCATGCCACACGTACAACAAAGGGGCGTTGCATGCAGCATCGAGTGTGGCAAGTCGAGTCACAGAAAGGAGCAGCGAGAGGGGTGGAGTTGGGGCTAGCCGCTGGCAACAACCACCGAAAGTAATCATCGCAAACGTTGTAACTGAAGTTGGTTAGCCTCTTAAATGATGGGAGCGAGGGGGGATGGGACGGAAGGAGGAGAAGGGCGGTGGAGGGGAGGGGTGGTGAGTGAAGGGAAGGCGTGGCAGTGGCATTGGCGTCCAGCTGTGATACGAAACTATAGCGGTCTTTGGCCTCCAGCTGTCGTTGCCCATAGTCCATAGTCCATAGTACATATTCCATAGTACATAGTGCCACATCCACATCCACATCCACATCCAAAGCCGTAGCCAAGTTGCAACTGGCCGACAAGGAGCAATGCGATTAACGTTCCAATATGCGACAGTTGCACCATGGAAATGGGGATGGGGATGGGGATGGGGATGGGGATGGGGATGGGGATGCAAATGGAAATAGAAATGGAACTTGTGCTCGGAGTTGGACTCGGAGTCAGAGTTTGACGCGGAGCCAGAGTTGGAGTTGGAGTTGGAGTCGGAGTTGGTGCTGCTACCATTGGCAGTTTGTCTCGGGACCGCCGATATAAAATAATGCGCTAAGCTGCAACATGATGAAAGGGATGAAGGATGGAGGAGAGTATCGCTCACCTCCACCCTCAGCCTCAGCCACTCTCTCGTTCTCGCTCTTTCAGGTCTCTCTGCACTTCACTCTTATTATGCACAGGGACAATGGGTCATTATAACTTGACATAGTATAAAGCAGAAATTTCCACAATATCAACAAAGAACTGCACTTTTAGCCTCTGACCGTGGCGGGAGACGACGGAGAAGCACATAAGAAAGAGGGAGGAGAAGGAAGATGGAGATGGAGAACTGATGACTTGCACATCTGTTATACAAGTGTTCAAAGTCAAACGTAATAAGCTATAAATATCAGATGTTACGTTCATTTACGTGACACGCAAAGACATTACGTTGTCGCTTGACATAGTGTTACGTAAGGCATTACGTATTACGTGACGTTACTTCTGTGTTTTACCTCGTTCCCATTACATTTTACACTAAGTCTTCTGGTTTCAATTTTATATCTTACATTTTATAGTTCGAAAAAAAATGCACAACTTTATTTTTGCTTTGACAAAAAAATGTATGTTACAGTACAAAAATAATATTTTATTTATTTATTTTAAACAGAGAGTTTTGGTTTCTCTTATAAGATTTAAATAAAAAATTACAAATTAACATAAGTTAGCTAAAAATATGTATTTTTCTTGATTATCATATTTATTATTTTTATTTACAGGTTTTAATTAAAACATATTTTCATTTTAGTTCAGACTTTATTTATGCATGGAAGCGGAGGCCTTTTTAATATTTAATTTTAGCCCCAGGACGGGCTATTGGACCCTGGGAGTATCTATTTTACTAAATTCTCCGAGCCCATGTGAAAGAATAAGTTGATCCTTTGAATGGATCAAAACTATATCCAAATACGTTTACTGTTTTGAGATTCCAATTGTAAGTAATGCTTCATGGGTGTTTCAACTTTTTACCGATATGAAGCACCTTGTCATAGGCATTAAAAGATTTCAAATGTACACGGAATAGTTTCAAATGGCGACTACTCGTTTGAGCATACTTTGTGCTTTATGGCCATCTTTGAAGGGCCAGAAAGTACAGCAAGTTTGCGCAATCTGCCTCAGAAGTATTTACATGAAACAATTTATTCTTTAATAAAAAGAAAATCAAAAATACAAAGATCTATGTGCTTTTAATTCACAATGGCATCTTAATTCTAAAGGATCCAATGGACTTGCCTGCCGGTTTACTTTTTCAGCTTACAAACTACATTCAACAAGAGCGACAATCTCAATATGTTTTCGAATTGCTCTTGAAAAGAACAGTTTCATGTGGGCTTGAACAAATGGTTTTATGCAGTTGTTTTAGTTCAGATACTTCTGTTTTGTAGCTCAATACAAAACCCATGATAGATAGCACAATTGCAAATACATAGCTATCTCTATCTACATACATAATAAATGGTATTAATAAATAATAATTAATTAAAATGTGATCTGATTATACACAAATTAAAGTTCGAGCAGAGAAAGAAAACTGTGGGCACTCAAAGAATTGTATAATTTATGTAGTTTATTAGTTTACGAGCACTGTACTATATGTACATACATATATATATGTATTCCGACAAAGCACTTGTATATCTTCACGTTACGTCACGTGGATGAATGACGTTGATACGTGACGTGACGTGACGTTTTTGCTGCCGAGTTGTTGTATTAACAACGCTCCGAGTTTTTCAATTAGTTGCCGTGCTCGTAATAATTCAAAATGTTTTGCAGCTGCCAACGGCCATTTCGATACCTGGCAACAAAAGCTGTTGAATACATTGCGTTGCGTACTTTTTGGGGCTTCCGGTTAATACAAGCCTATGCACACAAATTACTCTTTACTCTTTACTCACTCTCACTCTCTCTCCCCCTCCTCGCTCCGATTTCCTGTCTATTTCTCTTTAGTCTCTCAACGTCGCTGGCTAATTAATAACTAATGATGTGCAGTGCGCTTATTAGGGTTCTTGCATACATTATCCTGTTCTAATATCGTTATATTGTAGCTGGCATGCAGCTAGCTGTCCCCCTCTCTCCCTCTCCCTCTCTCTCTCTGTCAGAGTGTCAGCCTCGCTGGTTCGCTGACTTGCCGCATTGTCAGCCAACGACAACGACAACGACACATTGCAACACACACACACACGCACACAAAGAAATGCAATTATGACAATCAAAGTGGACAAATGCAGTAGCTGCCAATGCACACACACACACACCTACACACACACACACACACATACAGAGAAACACACAGGTGTGAGCTGTGCTGAGTTGATTGCCTGGTTGTCTGGTTGCCTGGCCTGATAAATGACAGCTGCAATGGCCAACTGGACAGACAGCCCTCCCCCACTCCCATCTCTCTCCCACACTTTGCACTCTTCTTTCATCTATTTCTCTCTCTCTCTCTCTCTCTCCGTTTGGTCTACTCGCAACTTGACTTTGACTGCGGCGTCTGCTTCGAGCTACTGCAAAAATTCACCTGGGACACTTTGATGCTGACAGCCACATCGATGTTGAGGGCGGGCGTGACACGCACACAAATGCCAACAAACTCTCACGCACACACACACACACCCACGCACACATTGCCATGCTCACATGTGTATACAGAAGACTCACTTAAACTAGAAACACTTTCAACTAACAACATTTCTTCAGCATAATAATCATTGAGGTTTATTTTTTGTAATTGAAATAAATGTTTTCTGATTTCAAATTAAAATAACATATACATGTGACAGAAATCTCGTCCACCTTTCATACAAATTTATGTCAAATTCAAGCGAAAACGATTTCTGTGGCACCCCTGATAATCTCTGTATTATATTAAAATTAATTATATATACTAGTATTTGTAGCTGGAATCAAAAAAACAATTATTAAATTAAAATGCAACAAGTGGGAAAAGCTATAGTCGAGCGCCCGACTATAGGATACCTGTTACTTATTTTAATGAATTTTTAAATATTTTTATTGCATTTTAAAAACTTTAATTAGCTATTACCACCTTTCTATTTGTCAGCTCTTGTTACGATTTAGTAGGATGATAGTTAACGATAATTAGTAATAAAATTTTAATATCTTGATTTACAGAGGCGGAAAAAGGCGTGGCAAAAATTTGAAACAAACTTGACTTGACTGTGTGTAAAATTTGGTTGCTCTAGCTTTTATAGTCTCTGAGATCTAGGCGTTCACACAGACGGACGGACGGACATGGCTATATCGAATCGGCTGTTGATACTGATCAAAAATATATATACTTTATAGGGTTGGAGATGCTTCTTTCTCCCTGTAACATACATTGCAACGAATACAATATCCCCTTTAACTTATTTTTATAAGTAACGGGTTTAACAACACAATGTAAGTAAATCTGTAAAAAGTGTGATAAATAATAATAAAAATAAGGAATTAACAAATTTATTTTTGTAAATGGACATTTTTTAAGGACCGCAAGGATAATTGTTACTTTTACATATAAAATCAATGACTGAATATGAAAAATAAATTATAATGATTAATTTTGGGCGAAAAAATAAAGCTCACATACAAACATAATATTCTTTATGCAAAAAGAAAAAAAAATAATAAAACCAACACATATTTATTACATTTGATTTTTTTTTATTTTGATCGAAAAAACTAAAATAATGTGTATCTGTGAGTTTTATATCTTTAAGTAAATACTTCAAAATCTTTGAATAATAATTTTTATCTTATTTTTTTATTCTAACTCCTAATGACTACGGTCCTTGCATTTTTCTTAATAAACAATCGCCCCATACGAGTAGCATTTCCTCTTCTCTTTTCTTTAATTAATGCAAAGTAGTATAATTAGTCTTAAAAGAGTACTAGGCAATTTATAATTTTTAAAACAAATTGCAATTTAAGTTAAGGGTTCTAACTAACGAGCCTCCACTGTCTTTATATGGTCAGTTATTTGGCATGTTGAGCGCTTTAATTTTAGCCTGGGGAGCTTTGACCAAAAATGACCTAATAATAAGCAAGCTACCAAAGAGCTTCAACTGCCCCCTCCCCCATTTCAGAACTTGTCCAGCACTCCCCTAACTCCATTCATCCCTCCATCCCTCCATCCCTCTATCCTATCCCTTTCAGGTCCATCCTGCCAGTTGTAAGCGGGAAAGGCCTTTGGAGCCGCACATACTTTAGATAAGCTCCATCTAATTTGCAACTAATTGCAAGCCATTAAAATGCCACCCACTTTGCTTGCTTTTCTGTTTTTCATTCGCGTTTTTCTCTCTCTGCACATTTTTTGTGTGTTCCTCATTTTGCGCAGTCGCAAAAGCCCATTTTAATCCGGCAATTAAGGCGTAATGTGCTTTAATTAACCGCTAAAATCTAAATAGAGCGCATAAATAACCAATTGACAGTCGGGCTCCCTTTCTCCCACTCTCTCTCTCTCTCTCTGTCTCTCTCTCTGTCCCCCTCTTTTGCATTGCAGCAAGAACGCGTCGCGCCCATAAATTGAATTATGTTAAGCCTCGCATAATGGTCAAAATAACACGCAATTTGCGGAGACCCAAAATGCCCACGACAAACGCCTGCCACGCCCCACGCCCCACGGCCACGCCTTACGCCCACATTCGCGCCAAGGGAAAATCGATGAAACTACCCTCGACCCCCCTTTACTCTCATTTCTCTCTCCCATTCCCATTCCCTTTACCTTTCTCTGTCTCTCTTTTCCAATCCGTTCAACTCTCATTCCTCGCTTTCCACTTCCGGTGTCAACTACCGCATCGCGTGTATGTTTGTGTGTGTGTTCATTTCGGTAAAATCACTTAATCCTTTTGAATATCGTTGTCTTCTGTTGTCCTGGCTGACACCTTAACCCACATCGCCGTTCAGAAGAGAGACCAAAAGGCGTCATTTCCACATTAAATGAGGCGCAAATTTACATTCAACGAAAGTCAACAAAAGTCAGAATTCCCTTCCTACGCTTCCTTCCTTCTCCCCATTTGGCCAAGTCATCGACATCATCATCGTCATCGTCATCGTCATCGTCATCGTTATCGTCATCGCATTAGTTACGCTCTGCAGTATTTTTACCTAGGAATGCGTGTGAAATGACAACAACCGGAACAACAACTACAACAGTAACAAATAATGGCACTCGAGTCGAGAGTCAACGACTAAAAGATACCCTAACACTTATTTATATTGTAATTTGAAGCATACCAAATATAAAAATATGAAACAGTTTAAAAAAAAGAATTTAAGCTCGACTTTTATCATGCTAATGTATACACATTAACACATGTATAAGTTCGAAAGTTCTGTTTTTTCTTCGCCAGAGATGATATGTTTAAACAATGGTAAACTGCGAATAGTCCGCATCTCAATACAAAATTAAATAAATATAAAAATAATTACAGCCCAATTGATAAAACTATTCTTTTACAATTTTGTTTTTAAATTTCCATAAATATATCGATGGGATTCACATGGATATCAGGTATATAAATTCGATATTTAAGTGAAGACATTCAGCCCTGTTCCGACTTGCACTTTTTTCTTTTTAGCATTTAGTGATGTGCGTTTATTCACTTTGAATTAAGATAAAGAGTTTGAAAATGATCGTTTTTTCGCTTTATCGGAATTTAACTCATAAACTCAAAGTGATTTCAATCCGCTGAATATAGCCGAAATGGTATTCAAGAAATTCAATTCCGACAAATCTTATCGAAAGTGAAATTCGGAACAGGCCTGAATATATTGTATTCTGTTGCATAAAATGTCACAAAATTATAAGACCCTTTAAAGTCGCAGGGTATGAAAAAGCATCTGTTGTGAGAGGCGTCACAGACTTGGCTTCATCTGCAACTCCATCTTCATCTCCACCTCCTGCTCCCTCCCCGCAATTGAAGCTGCCAACACGAGAACAACTCTCCCCTCTTATCTCTTATGTCTTCTGCCTTCTCTCTCTCTCTCTCTCTCGCTCTTCTCTGCCCACTCTCCCCTTTGCCCTCTGCTGGCATCCCTGCCTGGCTGGCTGTCCCATTGCTTGTCTCCAGAAAGCGTATTACTCTATTAAATTTAAATTAAAAATTGATTAAAATGAGCGCCAACGCGAAGCTCGAGGGAGACGTCAAGGAACAGGAGAAGCGAGATACTTGCCACACAGCTGAACCTGCAAGCAGGAGTCGCAGTCGCAGTCGGAGTCGGAGCCGGAGTCGGAGTAAAAATCGGAGCCGGAGGATACACACAATTAACGTTGGCTTTCTGGCTCAAACTGAGAGCCGGCAAACGGCAGCTGAACTAAACTTGCCACACTTTTACATAGTTGCCGACCGCACAAATGCGTTGCGGGTGAAGCGACTTGTGCCACACAGCTGGCCATGGCCAAGAGATGGCAATGGAGATGGAAATGGAGTCGGAGTTGATTTCACTTCTAGCCTGCATTTTGGTAAATTAAATTTTGCGCATTACGCAAATGAGCAGTGCGTGGGGCAAGGTGAAAACAGTGGGGAAGGGGCTTGAGGCAACATGGGGCAACATGGGCCAAAAGGGGACAGCAGGGCCAACTGGGGAAAAGGGGCAACAGGGGCAACTGCAAGCGACGAACCCAAACGAAACAACGATAAACCCTTTCTACAGGCGAAAGCGTGCCGTCTAATGATCCCTGGCCCAAACTTAAAAATATAGACAGGGGGAGAGAGAGAAAGGGAGGGATAGATAGTAGAATATGGAGTGGTTGAGCGAAAGACTGTGGAAGAGGGAGAGGAGAGGAGAGCGAGATTGCTCTAATGTCTCTTTGTCAGTCAATGTTCTGCGGTTTGATTGGATTTTTGTGGTCAGACAACTGGAAATGTGTGAATGTTATTTGAATGCAAGTGTGAGTGTGAATCTGAGTGTGAGTGTGAGTGCGAGTACGGACGTGTGGGTGGGAGTATGGTGAGTATGTCAACTGACTTACGTTGATACGTTGGTGACAAGCGTTATGTTGCTAAATTTGTTACTCGTATGTGCCGCCAAAAAAACCCCCTTATTAAATACGTAGTATCTAATTAATTGGAACGATCTTACGTCACTATTTGACGTAGTTGACTTGTTTCATAATAAAACAATATTGCTTTTTATCTGTATTTATTTATTTATTTTATAAGATATACTTAACATCAAGACTCTCTTAACAAACCTTGAATAACTTATATGCTTACGTCAATTACTTACGTAATTGACATACTGGCGTACTTATTTTAAATTTCTTTTGAATATCATTAGCTATTACGTAAATACGTTGATGAATCACGTTGTTGGCTTACTCTTTGCTTTTGGTTCGAGCCATTTCTCCTTGCCTGCTAACGTTTTCTTTGTTTACCGTAACGTAGAAGTCGAAGTTGCGTGACAGCTAATACGTTGTGTAAGTGCTTACGTTACGCAAGAGGCATACATGGCAAAATAAACAGCTCTTAAGTTAGTAGATTTCACTGAAATGTGATCAGATAGAAACTAATTTCCGCAACTCTTACGTAAAGTCCTTCAGCTAAATCATCTTCTAATTTTCCAAGTAATTGTGTATTAAAAATAATAAATACCGTCGTAGCAATAGAGTTTTACGTTACATCGTTACGTTACGCAACTGCAGAAATAAGCAAGTTGGAATGAATGAATGCGATAGCTAAGCAACCCTTATGTAAACTGATTTTATTCAAGCACGGGCAGAGGCCAGAATGACAAAGGAGAGAAAGGAACGAAGGAGCCAAGTGAACTGAACCCTTCATTCATCTAACGCCAAGATGCTTCCTTCGTTGTCTAATGATGTCTGACTGACACGGTGAAAATCGAGGAATGGAAAATGGGGAAATGGGGGAAAGGAGAAAGAGGAAGCGAGCACGGATAATGTTCTTGTCAGCATTGCGCCGTGATTTGATTGAATTTTTGTGGTCTGTGAGTTGATGAGTGGGAGAGTCCTGCTGCTGGTTCTGACTCAAGTTCTTGACCTCATCCGCATCCGCATCCGTATCCGAATCCTTATCCCCACCCAAGTCGAAGTCGAAATCCCAGACAAAGTCGAACTAGAAGTCGCTTAAAGATTTGCGTGTTCCTTCTTTTTATGTTTTAATTAAAAAGTGTCGCTTAGTGTGAATGTTCATTTGACTGATGGGACATGCTGAGGGAAGAGTCTGACATGGATACAGCGAATTATACAGATAGAGAGACAGAGTGATAGAGAGAGAGAGAGAGAGAGAGAGAAAGAGGCTAAATGAGAAGAGTAGAGGACGTAGCAATTAAGCTGCCGTGTTGGCCCTCCTGTCGCTTGGCTTAATGAAAACGATTATCGACTGGGTTGGGATTAGTTTGAGTTTTCCAGCCAAATGGAAATACTTCTGCTCAGCGGTGGGCAGGGCAGGGGGAGGAGGATACTCAATTGTTGCAGGGCGTGGCCAATGGGCTACAAACTTATTGCTTTACAAATTCTTTAATAAATTAAATGTCCTGCTCGGCATTGTCGCTGTGTATTAATGAATGCCATCAATGGCCGACCTCCCGTTGATTGAATGACAGAAAGGAGACAGAAGACAGGAGAGTAGGAGAAGCGGAAAATGGGAGAAACAAAGTGGAGAGAGAGAGAGAGAGAAAGGGCTAAGAGCCAAAGCAAGAAAGTGAGTTTATCATCAGTTATAGTAAATATGTGTGCCAAGGAATGCCGTCTCCTGGCCGTGTACTCCTCTGATGGATGGCTAAATGCTTGAGTACGCCAAAAACATGGACAATCCTGACACCAAGTGGTTAAAGGAAGAGGGGCCAGAGGGGTGCAGTGTCAAGTAGCCAAGGAGGCAAGTCGAGCGATGAGATGACGACGACGACGACGACGACAACACTCAGCGATACACAGAATTAAATTAAATGTAATTTGTCGTTGACTATTTGTGGGCAACGACAGCGACGCATTTGTCAAATGTATCTTAAGTCCAAGCGAATTCGGCTTTGAAGTGGGTGAGTGTATGAGTGTATGAGTACCCCCCCTATCCCACCCAAATTACAGAGGCAATCCCAAGTGAATTTCAGCAAAACTGAATTTGATACTGAAGTCAAAACTGAAATTGATACTGAATTTGCCACTGATGCTGAAATTTAAATCCATTTGACAGTTGTGTTTCATCAACTGGTCTCTTGGTCAGTTTGTCAATTGGTCATTTGGTCAGTTGGTCAGTTGGTCATTTTGGAATGACAAACAGCTTAATAAGCTGGATGGCGACTTGAAGGCGAAGCATTGCGTATACGCCGCATGCGCCGGCACATTTATGAGAAATGCACAAAAGAATTTTCCGTTGAATGCGAAAAAAAAGGGAAAACACAAAGCAGGGGAAAAAGGAACGAAGGAAATTAAAACGAGCCACTCAATTACGCAAATTAAAACGAAAATGAAGCAGCCGCGTTAAGCAAACAAACAAACAAACAAACAAAACACAACAAAACGAAACGAAACGGGCCAATGGAAAAGGCAAAAGGCATAAAGCATCTAAAAAGGAATGCGAACAATGCTGGCTGCATTGTTGTTGTTCCTTCTGCTTTTTTTTATGGTGTTTGTTGTTATTGCTGGCTTTTATTTTTAACAAAATAATAAAGTTCGCTGAGGTCGCCATCATAGAACGCGCCAATGACGCGACTCAACTCAACTCAACTCATTCAACTCATTTCATTCAACCCGTTCAACTTGTTCAACCCTTGAACCCTCGGCGAGAACCCTTGAACCCTTAAGCTCCTGTCCGCTGTCCGTTGTCTGCTGTCCTGGCATGTTGAGGGCCAATAAAATCAAATTAAAAGGCGCCAAAGTGTCACGATTATGAGACTTTAAGCGAAATCAATTAAAAAAGCAAAAAACGGGCGGAAAATTGGAAAGAAAAAAGCTGAAAGCTGGACATATCGCAGACTTGGGCCAAAAAGGCACAAATGAAGAGGCCAAAGCCAAGTTAGCTGCCAGCTGCCAAGTAACCAAATTGCTTCCCTCTCCCCCCACTTTCTTCTCGCTCGCTCTCTCTCTCTGTCTCTTTCTTTCTCTCCCTCTCTGTCCACCTGGTCGGGGCACGTGTCAAACTGTCGGACCTGTCGCCGTTGCCTCTGGGCGCCATTTGGAGGCGCAGTGCTAATAACACGGTCCAAAGCGAGCCAGTTGCATTAGTTTTGGCCAACTACATTAAGCCGCCAATTTCCTTCAATTTAGAATATTAAGTCTGTTCATGGCAAAAAGTAACTGACAAAAACAACGAAAATCAATTCAGTTTAACTAACTTTAAAAAAATATATCTTTAGCATCAAAGTTAAAGAATCTTTGTGAAAGCTCGAATTCTGAGCTCGAATCCCATTGAAGCAAATAGTTTTTATTAATTTAATCGTAGTCTCTATTTTATTTAAAATACAACCGACTTTAGATTTCTTACATTTGATTAGAATTCAGAAAGTGCTCTTAATTATAGCGAAGAATATAGTAAAAAAATGTTATTATTTTTCTTATTATTAAATGAGTAGACTTACAAAACTTAAATCTACTAAAAGGGAAGCCATGGCATCGGGGGCCTTCGGCTGAAACTAATTTAACTTAATAACTAGAGGAGAGTACCAAAAAAAAAAAAAAAAAAACAATGAATAAAACCGAAACCGAACAAAATATTCCCATCTCTAAAAATATATCAGGGGTGCCACAGAAATCGCAGCGTTTTAGCGTTTGTCTTTAACCTTTACGAATATGGTTGACACCTTCTCAGATTAAACTATCTAAGTGTTTGCTAGCTACTTTTTTAAGTTTATCATTGGAGAACAATAAAATTTAATTTTTTTTTCGTTTTAATTTATTAATATTATAATTGATTTTGTTTAGCAACATTTAAATTTTCTTCAGCTAAATAAAATCAATTATAATATAAATAAATGAAATTTTATAGATTAAAATGAAAAAAAAAACTTAAAACCTTATTGTCTTGCAATAATAAACCTAAAAACGTTGCTAAACAAACCCTTCAATAACCTAATTTCAAAAGGTGTCAACCCTTAGCCTACGATTTCCGTGGCACCCCTTTATACATACATTTAATAAATTCAAAGTGAAAGAAATTGATGATTATTTATTAGAAGTAAAAGATAGAATGATACCACTTGAAAATTTAAAATCACAGACTGTCACACATTATTCTCACATGTCTACAGATCGTCAACTTAGATCAAAGATTTTTTAGAATGTGTCGGACTCTAAAATGTACCTAGATGCAGCACAGGCAGTAGGCACTGTGACAGTGGGCTATGGCAGTGTGTGACGCCGTGTGAACATCGCATAATTTCTTTTGTATTATTTCTCTAACTATCCTTTTTCTCTTACTCCTTCTCTATTTATTTCGATTTGCCACTTTCTTTCGCTCTCCCCTTCTCTCTCTTCCATCTCTGTCTCTCTCTTGACAAATCGATGATCGAAAGCGACTGTTCCTTAGGTAGTTTGTCATCTAAAACTGAGATCGCGTCGAGACTCTCGAAGAATAGTTCATTCTGCCTTTGGGGGAGGCATTTTGGGGGTAATTAAATTACGACCGCCGCCTGTTGCCGCTAGATGGCGTTATAATTGACCCAGTTGCGTCGAAACTTGGAGTAATTTTTCATCGAAAATAATTAGGCAAAAATTCGCATTTTGGGTGAATGCAAAGCCAGTAGCGGAAATAAATGAAAAATCATATCAAAGTTGAGCTGTCCAAACGGGGGGTGAGTGCCCCCTCCCCACAATGCGTATATGTGTGAATGTGTGTGTGTGTGTGTGTGTGTAAGGGGAGGTTAACGGCAACAGGAAGTCAAAGGCGTGCTTCCTTTTAGCTTCATGTTTTTCTCCAATGTGCTTTTGTTGTGCTTTCGTTTTCTTTCTTCTCTCTCCGCCTCTAACTTCAATCTTCTTCATCTTTTTCCATTCATACAATGAAATATTAAATTAAGAAAAGATTTTTCATGCTGCTTGTTTTTTAATAACTTGCAACAACAATGGGAAATGCTTCAAGCTTCGGGCCCAGCTAAGGTTCTGGGATGTACCCCTCTGTGTGTGTGTGTGGGGGGGGGTGTGTGTGTGTTTGGGTGTGTGTGTGCCTCAGTTGAGGCTGAAGAACTGCCGATGGGTAGCAGGGCGGTAAAATTAATAAAACTTTAAATTGTTGCTAAAGACGCCGACAGAGTGCAACAGAAACAGAAACAGGAGACAAGAGACAGAAGACAGCAGTTAGGAGGAGGGGGTGGGTAAGGGGGAGGGGAGGAGCTGAGACACACGCGGAACGACATTGGCCATGGGCACAAACAGGAAGTCAACGACTGGCCCCGTCCGAGCGATAGAGAGAGAGAGAGAGAGAAAGGAAGAGAAGGCATGAGCGGATGATACTGAGAAGTCGCTGACTCTCTAACTCAGTCTTGGGCATGTTTAATGGTCGCATTTCGTTTCATTAAAAATGTATGTGGCCTTAAAAGCTTTTGTTGTTGTCCCCCATGTTGTTGTTGTCATTGTTGTTGTTGTTGTCAACTCAAGGCGACTTTTTGGGGGTTTCAAATTGAACTTGAGATTCATTTTCAATGCGTTTCGCTTAAGCGATGAGTTGTAACAAGTTCATATAGCCCCAACCTGGCCTTTAGAAAAACAACAACAACAACATAAACTAACACAATAATAACTAGATATAGATATATCAATATATCGGGTGTAAGCTATATACATACATATATCCTTTCGCAACTGGCCATTATATCATTTGTGGGCGCGTCGCCTCGAATTTATTGTTCTGATACTCGTGTCAGCTATTAATCTATTTTTATTTTTATTTATTTCTATTTATGCGCACCCTCTTCTTCCCCCTCCCTGCCTCCTTTGAGTCCTTGCTGACTCATTCCTTGCCCCCCTCGAACTCCATCCTTCTTGCTCTTCTGGCCAGCTTGGGCGACTGAAGCTCGTGCCCGAAATTATAAGCAATTGAAATAAATCAAAGTCGAAATAGTAAAAAGGTCTCAAAGGCAAGACAGAGAGGTAGAGAGGAAAAGAGAAAGAGGAAAGGAAAATGGAGCGAGAAACGGAAAAGCAAACAAAAGGAAAGTAATAGATAGAAATGCTAACTGTGTCGTGACAATGTATAAACATCTTTATAAGATATAGGAGCTGGATTAGAAAGCTATTCAATATAATACGTAATAAGATATATTTTTTCAAGACTATAATCTGATAATTTTACTTCTCTTCAAATGATCAATTTGAAAGTAAGTAATACAAAACTTAAAGAGACAGAATGGTAGTAGTTAAACAGTTTTCGATGATTACTTTTTGAACTTTCAAATAGTTTACATTTTCAAAAACAAAAATCGAATTAAACTTCTTAAAATTATAATATATTTTATTTGCCTTTTCATTCAAATTAAGAATTCATAGTACTCACAAAGTTAGCTTTTGCAAAAAAGTTTCAAGGAAACCTGGCTTAAGTCTAAAATCTCGAATCCGATCTATTAATTAATATTCCTAAAATATTATCATTTTATTTGTATTTATTTTATTTCATTTTAAAAAAATGAAGATAACAAGCAAGTTATTCTGTTGATTTTGCAATTTCATTTCATATTGCTTTAACTATATTATGAGCATTTAAGCTTATGAGTTATTTGTTGTTTTATAGCACTATACTTATTTAAAGGTTTTCGCCTTTTAAACTGTTTGTTTCTCTTCTGAGCAGTTTAACGATTCCCTTTGGCCGCCTCTTGAGATCCCAAACTCCTTTCCGCAATGTCAAGTTGACTCGAAATTCAGCTGCTTGTCTTGTTGTTAAGTGTGTGTGTTGTGTGTGTGTGTGTGTGTGTGTGTGTTTGTGTGTGCAATTGTCTCTGTTTGTTTGAAGTGCACATTCGCCATGCACAATTTATATTGCCCTCTTCTTGATCTCCCCCTTCTCCTCCTCCTTCTCCTCGTCCTTCTCCTTCGTCTTGACTCGTATCTGATTCTCCTGCCATCTTCGCCCACATTTATTGCAGCAATAATTCATTTAATTTTCCTTGATTTACTTTGTCAATGCTGAAGATGCCATCTTCCCCCCTCCACCTCCACCTCCACCCACTTCCCCCTCCCCACTTCTACCTCCAACTCAAGAATCCGGAATCGGAATCTACGGCCGCTTGTTAGCTGCGATTCTGGGGGGAATTTTCCATCATATCTGTGGACAGCGCGAAAGAAACCAAAAACTAAACTGGTCAAGGAGCATAAAGCTGCCCTCTTAATACATATACATACATGTACATATATATATATATATATATGTGTGTGTGTGTGTGTGTGTGTTTCTCGCTGTAATTTATGCCACGTTTGCCACTTTTGTCATTTCACTTGCTTTGTTTTCTCCGCAGTTGTTTTTTCCCTTGCTCAGGGTGTTTTTTACACACACTCTCACACTCACACACGCACACACATGTGTGTGGGCCATTTGGCTGTATCGTTCGCCAGTTTGTTTGTCTGCTTTGTTTTATTGACACTTTTGATCTTTTTCAATGCATGCTCGATTCATTTATTATGTGCGCCAGGACATGGGCACATCCTTGCCAAATTTGCCACCGTTATGTACACACTGATTGATACATTGGCCCCACTTCCCAATACCCACTACCCAATTCCCAGCTCCCAATCCTCAATCCCCAGTTGTCAGTTCCTTAAAACCACGCCCACCTTTGCGCCTTTTGCTTTGGCGGATGTAATTTGTTGACAAATGAGCTACAATAATGTCACATTATCAGTTCATCACAATAAAATTATACGCCCTGAAGCCAGTCCAGGAGGCAGGCGGCAGGCGGCAGGGAGGCAGTCAGAATCCAGGGCTGCAATTGCTGATTGCCCCCGAGCGTCGACTGCCTGAGTTGGCCACTTAATTGGCTGGCCAGTTTATGGCCGAGAGACTTGTATGTAGGCCTAAAGCAAATGACTTACCTTCCTTCCAGGTCGCTTCCTCTCCACTCCCCACTCCCCACTCTCCCTCTCACACACATCTTGGCCAAAATGACGCACACAAATGAAAAGCTGTTAATCATGATCCTGAATCATTTGGCTTGTCATGGACTGCGCATTAATTTGGCCAATGTAATGCATTAGCAATAGGCATCTGGCATCATCAGGCATATCAGGCATCTCAAGATTTCCCGCTTCCCATTCCCGTTGCTTGAAGGCATCAAATGTTGAAATGTTGAATGACCAGCAGGAAATGCCCGGCGAAAAATTCAAATGATTTCCCCGAAAGAAAGAAGATTTGGCTGCTAGGGAGATTTTATACTCAGTACCTCAACAAACAGAAGAGTATTCATATTCACCTGTTTTTTGATGTTTTCAATTCTTTAATCTAATCTTCTTTCTTCATATTCATATGTATAATTGAATGGAGAATTTGGAGAATGAAATACTATTATTATTTGTAATTACTATTGTCAAATCCTTTGCTTTTCAAATATTTTTCTCCATCACTTGCGAGTTAGGTTTTCGAAATGTCCCAGTTAATTGTTATTATTTTTGTGGAATATTCTGCTTTACGAATGTTTTCCTATGCATAAATCATAAGCTGCGGTTCCATAAAATTTATTTAATTTTATTTTTTATTTCGATTACTAGTGCTACCAGATTAAACAATTCACAATTAATAAGAACAAACAAATAGTAAGAAACTACCATATATAATTTCAGCTTTTCTATTTAGTTTACAGTTTTAATTATTTTGATAAATGTATTATAGTTTATATTATTACTATTGTTATTATTATTTTTTAAATTTATATTATTTATTTATTTTGTACTTTAGCAAACATAAGATCAGATCAGTGAGTGTTTTGCCGTCGCGCAAACTTAAGTTTTTTTTTGTTTTCCATCTCGCATAAAGAGGGTTATCAGCCCAGTGAATACACATAGAAATAGAAGGAGATAAAAAGAAGGTGGGCAAAAAAAAACTGCAACGTTTTGATATCAACTGTACCACCGCAAGCCATTTGACAAATGCGCCGTCAATTGACAGCTGCAACTGAAGCTGAAGCTGAAGCTCGAATCCATCTGACAATCTCTGAATGACAGACTGAATGATAGTGATGGCGCAAATGAATGAATGAATCTTTGAATCATTGCTTGTCAATGTGATAAATGCTAATTTAAGTCGCCCATCAAATGACGACGCCGCCTCGATAATTGCTCCATGCACACATAGATCCAGCCAGAACTCCAACTCTAGTTCGGCGACAGCCACGTCTACATCTGGGATTGCTGCCACATCGACATCCACATTCACTTCCCAGTGCCAGTCGAGGTCCATCTACGAGTACGAGTCCGAGTTCGAGTAGAACCGTCATTAAGAAGCTGACGCTCAAACTGAATGAATTTCTTGCCCACGGGTCCACTACACAGAGGAAAAATATGAAGTATTTCGTACTTAAATCGCCAAAGTTCAAACTTGATTTCTGACTAAGAGCGAAATTACTAATGTGAAGATTAAGCTCTAAGTGTCAGTCAAACTGATTTCATAACAGACAAGCCAGAACTATTTGGGAATTCTAAGCAAGCAAACGCTAAAAATATATAAGAATAAAAGAACTTGTTGTAAGATTTTACGAACTTTATCTGTGAGTCGAATCTGAGTCCCGAATTTATATTAAGAATTTTGGTACTCATTTCAAGTAAGTTTATAGTGTTTTTTCAATAAAAGACTTGTTATTATTATTTTAAGATTTTTACTACTTGGTTAATGTTTTTTATTCTCACTCTCAATAATTGGGACTTAAGTCAAGTGTAAATTAAATGCATCGAGAATACTGAATTCGAGTTAATTCCAACTTATTTTACGGTTTTTTTTCTGTGTAGACTTCTAGTTTTTGCCCTCATCATGTGCTCCTGTGCTGTCTCTACCCTGATATACTCCGGACTATTTGTTTGACAAACAAAGCACCGAAAATTTGGATGTACCTAAGTTTCCTCTTCCTAAAAACTGTTAAAAAAAAAATATATCTTGCAATAATCTAAAACGGCCGCTAATTTTTTGTTGTTATAGAATAGTTTGAAACTTGTGGGTTTTATATCTAAAGCCCGTTTTTTTAAATTTTAAACTATTTTCCCTTTCAAAACACGACAATCAAAACATTTGTTATCATGCTAACGATAGTAGATATAGTTGACTCCAATACAAAAAAATATCCGGTGGTCAGCTTAAAAAAAATATTTTAAACATAGTTTGGCTAAAATCCTGGCAAAGTGTTAATTTTTTCTTGTACCTGTTACCTAATAAAAATGTATATGGGTAGTAGGGACATAAGAATGTATATAATCTGAATCAGAATCGAATTAATATAATTAAATCAAACGCCTAAAAGTATGCAGTGATTTTTTAAGTTGTAGGAGTTTAAGTTTAATATATATTTTTAGAAATGATTCCCAATGAATGGGAAATGGAGGCTGAGTTCGATTTCAAGCTATTACAGATACTGAAACTAATAGTCAATCAGCTTAGTTACTTTATGACCAATTTTAAACATTTCTCACGCACATTTCCTTCACTTGGACAGTTCTAAAATATCTGAGAAGAGTATCTGAGCTCCGGATTGGCTTTGAAAGTTTAAATCTTGTTGTTACTTTGTTGTAAATTGGATTTCAATTGAAAAACGTTGTGCTCAGCTCAGCTGGCTGACCAACCATGTGCATATGCCTCAATGAATCTTTGGCATTGCCAGCCTCCTTATTGCCAGTCCCCTCTCCCCCCGAGCCCCTATCACATATCCTTGCAGCAGTTCCCGGATGAGCCTGAGCTGCCTTCTTGGTAAGAATTTTGCTATTGACCATCATTCATCATTAAATTGTTTCGCTAACTGTTTTCAACAATATTTTTTTGTATTTTTTTTTTTTTTTTGTGTGCGCGTGCTGACTGCCGCTTCCTGTCGTCTGCCCTGCTTCCTTCCCCCTTTCCATGCCCCGCCACCCTCAGCCTCTTGGGGCACAACAAAGGGCAACGCGTCAGCTTCGGTTTTTGCTACGCTGCCAAAATTTGATGAATTTCTTTTTTATTCATTTCAGCTCAAGTCGCTCCTCCCCCCCTTTCCCTTCCACCAACACCACCTCCACCTCCACCAACCCATCCCAAACTTTGCCTTTGCCTTGTTTTTCATTCTACATATTTTATTTTGTTACGCTTCTTCCTCTCTGCATTGTAACGTTCGCCCGCTTTTTGTGTCTTACAAAATTTTTCTAATCAGTCAGTGCCCACGTCCATTCCACAATTTTTATTTATTTATTTTCATTTTAACTTCTCCCCATTAGCCCCTCTGAGCACAATTTAAATATGGGCCTTTGATTACACCCGCAAGGGGCGCAGTGAAATGCGAAAGAAGAAATGAACCTAAGCTGCATTTTGCATATACTTTTTAAACTTCTTCAATTCTTTTTCAAAAACTAGAAATAATTTTGTAAGAACTCGATCGAGTTTCATCGAAGAGAATTACAGGTTACCAAATAAATAATAAAGTATCAAATACATTTTTGCATATTTTGGGGTCGAATTCACTTTTACGGAACTCGAACCTGGGATCTACTAACTCCACAAATGATATTGCTAAAATCGGGATATAAAACCGAAACAAATATCGGTTTCAGTTACACTATCGGTTATGCTCTCATTTGAGCTTACGTAAAATTTTTGAAATACCGGTATGATTCCGTTTAACAAAAAAACTTTTAAAATGTTTAAATATGTTAGTAAAATAGAAGCATGAGTAGAAAATTGAATTTAGTGCTTGATTAAACCAAAATTAAAAGTTGAACTTGAATAGACTATAAAGCGATTTCGGATTAAGTAATATCGGCGTTTGTGTTTAATAAAACAACAACTATATAACGGTATAATATAATTAGTGGCATTTCAGTAAGGCCATCGACTTATCAGCCAACCCTCGTACTATTGTCATTTCGGAGTATCAGATCGACAGAGATATTCTTCAAGGACAACACATGGTTCCTAATAACTAAGAACCGCGACTTCTTGCCCCCTCACCCCCTTACTTCGTCCTTCTTTCTTCTGCGGGAATATGCTCCACACTTGGATGACAAGTGCCCGGAAAGCGTTTGATGTGCCACAAATGGCGGTAAATGTTTCAAATTATACTTAAAGCCTAAAGTTTAAATGCAAAATGCTGACAAATGCGATTCGATTTTCTGTGGCATGAGGCACATTTTGAAAGGGGGCATTTTTTGGGAGGGAGAGACAGAGAGCGGGGCATGCTTCAATGTTGAAAATTAAATTAAATTTCTTTATTGGCACTTTTAACGTGTATGCAAACGGGTATCTTGACTGTGACACTGTTCAATTACGATATATTTAATTTAGATACATTTATTTAATTTCTGGGATTCAAGTTAAACTTTTAACAGCTGATGTGTGAATTCTAAATTTGCACAGATCTGTCAAAGAATGTTGAATACACTTGGCAAAAATATGTTTGAATATTTACTTAAAGTTTGAATGAAGAATAAAAAATTATGACTTCGGCAACAGTTTGCAAAAATCTTAAATCTTAAGATAGCGAAATTCTTTATAGTAAATAATTAAAATTAAACATTTTTTTTATGTTAATTCGTTTTGGAGGGTATTTTCGAGTCGTTGCACTGCACTTGAACTCAATTCTTATTGTGGGCTGTGAATGTGCAGCTCATATGCAAAGTCCAGGTCGTTGAGGGGATGAATCGTAGGTTGGTTGCTGGCTGGTGGGGTGGGGGTGCGGATGGGGGTGTAAGAGGGAATGCGATAAGGGGGATGGACTGCCAAACCAATCAGCAGCAATAAATGATAAGCTTCGGCAACAATGCCAAAGGCACAGACATTGTCGCACACAAAGCGCATGAAATGGACCAGCTCAAAGAATGGGGAAATGGAAAGGGAATGGAAAATGGGATGTGTGTGTGTGTGTGTGTGTGTGTATGTGTGTGAGAGAGAGAGGGGTGGTGTGAGTGTGTGTGTGTGTATTGTCCAGCAATAGGCGCTGGCTACTTTGCAACAGATTTGCCACTAACGAAGCTCACGATTTCCAATAATGTACGAAATGCGTTTTTTTGTATATATAACCCGTAACATATCCGAGATACAAGATACATGCCCAGCGTCAGATACAGATACACTTGACCACACATGCGTGTGTGTGTGTGTGCGTGGTTGTCATAAAACGTGCCTAGATACTCGCAGAGAGGGAGGGCGACAACATGTTAACTGTTAGCCGGACTTTGTGTAATGAGTTCCCTTGTGGCCAAGTCCATGTCGCCTTTTTTTATGGGGTCTGGTAGGCGTCAAGGTAAAAGCCACTTAAGGGCCCCATCCCCCCCTCTCTCCGACACATAGGCCGCATTGGGGGTCCAGTTATCATGTGACAGTAATAAAGTGACAGCTACAACAACGCAACAAAAAACAACACAACCCAACACAACAAACCGAACAACCCAAAGGACAAGACAACAACTCGACCGCAAAACTTTGCTGAGGCCAAAGAACCTCACGCGGATATTTGAAAATCGGTAGTCAGTTTGAAATGTGGTGGCCAAAGTGGGACAAAGCGGTGGTGTTGCGGTGAGTCGTTTAAAGTCGCCACTTAAAAGCCCATTAAAGTGGGCAGCAAAATGTGGTGTGCTGGAAGGCGAGAGGGAGGGGCGTATGCATATAATGAGTAGCAACTGGCGAACAAGCGAAGACAACTTGACCCTCCCCCTCCAGCCGCCTCTCACCTCCCTAGGGTCAAAGTGGGATTGCTGTTTGGTCTGGTCGCCGGGTCAGGCTGTGCACATAAATTATTAATTGCAAAATAATTGCGAAATTGTGTTTGGCCAAGTTAATTTATGCAATAAAACTTCACCGCAGCCGTGGCCAGAACCGCTCAGCGATGTCGAGACCCGTTACCAGACCCCAGACCCCAAACCACGTTCCCTTCCCCTCTCAACCCCTCTCACCACCTATCACACCACTTTTCTATGTCCAAGTCCGAGTTTACTTTAAAATAGTATATTTCTTTCTTCCTCCCGTTCCTAGCTTACTCTGTACTTTTTGGGCCCGCTCTGTTGTTGGCTTATTGGCTAATGAGTCCGACTTCTGCAGTTCAGATCCGGCCAACAGTTGGCCCACCGCCTTAAAGTCCAACAAACTGGCAATTACTCGGACCTAAGCAGCAAGCGGCTAACAAAGTTACCAAGCATCCCACATTTGCCTCAATTTGAGGCAGGTCTGAACTAAATAGAGACTTTGGGAATTCGCTGCATGTCTCTAAGGGAAAAATACAACCCTCAAATTGGGTAAATTAGTGAAAAGCTTAATATGTATGTTGATTTTCTGTTCATCAAAGCTTATTTTGAAATAACTACGAGTATATTCCAGAAAATCAGAGATCCTTTATTCTTTATTAATTTGTATGAGCAATGGAAAGAAACCAATGGGCTTCGATTAAATCCAATGAAATCAAAATGTATAGTTATACAAAAACTATGTACACAATTGGAATTATCACATTGAAGGGTAAGTAGGTAATTTTCAATTATTTTAAAGCTTTCGGTGACTGCAATTTTGCATTCAACAACCAAGTTAGATACATAGGACAAATCACCTTATCGATATACTTATGTAAGTACCAAAATCTGTGTCAAGTCTGGGATAAACAAAAGGGGCTCTGATTATAATACATAGTTTGGTATGTAAATACCAAAGAGCCCCTGTGAATAATTAAAAGCTTAATAAATACAGCCATTTTTAATCTAACCATATAACATTATCCTAGAAAACGAAATAAAATATGTACTTTGATTTAAGAAACTACTTGCCGTTCCAAATTAATTGCACATCGTAATTTCAAAAAAAAAGTTAAAAAAAAAACTATAATTTTCAATATAAAAAACCTTTTTACCAGGTAAAAGTCTACTGACGAAAACATTTTCAAGGCCCAAAATTTCTGACATCCAGTTTTGTGACTAATAATATTAAGATTTACATATAGATTAATTTAAAAAAAAATTGTTGACCCTCAGCACATTGCGGTAAATACTTCATACCTACATCATAAATATTCGTTTTTTGCGCAGTGTCGAGTGACAACAATATTTTTTCAAATAAAATAAGAGTTATACTATTATTAAAATAAAAATTGAAGCTGAATTATTATTTTATAAGTTTTTCTTTTAGATTTTTTTTAATTTATTATAAAAGTCAACAAAAACCTTTTATTTAATAATTTATATTTTACAAATTATAAGTTTTACGGTCGCTGGAAAAAAAAAACAGTTATATAGTGTTGAACATTTTCAGAGCATTATTTGTTCTTAATATCTGTATGTTTATTGATTTCCAGTATTAAGAAATACCATGATGAATTTGTATGATCAGGAAAAATTCAAATAAAGTTGTTCTCTTGCAAGTCTATGCTCTTGGCCTAGCCAGCTATTTGTTAACTTTATTCAGCTGGTTTATCACTCCCCGTTCCCCTCCGAATCAACTTTCCATCAACTTGAATGTCTATAGAATCTATGCTTATTGCTATTGAGTTGCTTGTTGTTGTTGTTGAAATTTTTATTGTTGTTCTTATTGTTACGGCTGCTTGTTGGCCGCTTCGTAGTCAGCTATAAAATCAAAGTAAAGTTTCATTTATTTATTTATTTTTTTTTTTGATATTTCAAACATTTTTTGCTTAAAATTCTTTGCAGAAGGCAGAATCAGAAACTGAAACTGGGTAATAACAATGAGATGGATGCGTTTACTTGCTGTCTGGATTATAACAACTTTATTGTTGGCCATTGGGTCATATTATTGGTTTCCAGCCATTCTGTCCTGTTGCCTGTTGCCTTTTGCCCGAAATAGACTTAAAGCTTGCAGCAGTTTCATAAATTTCAATGGGATGTTGCAAAAAGAGTTTGCACTTCAAGATACACACACACACACACACGCACAGCATGTGCTCGTATCTCAATCTTATAGAACTCAGCATGTGCAAGATGCCACAATGTATCTGGTGATTACTTACATATACTAGTATATGCAACTATAAGATACACACTTATGTGTACTCATAGATACGCACTCTCGCTCGCGTATCCTTATATCTTTGTATCTTTGTATCTGTATGTATGTGTCTTTGTCTTTGTGTCTGCCCAGGCAAGCATATAAATCTATTATCCTTTAATTTAGCTCCAGAAATAATGAAGCATGCAAAAGTCTTTTGTGTGCCACAACTCCTTCTCCTAACTGCTTTGTTTGCCACTCACCACACACACTTAAGTATTTCTTGCTTGCAACATGCAACATTCACAATACAATATACAAAATACAAAATACAAATCCAATCAACGCCAATTTGCAGCCAAGTTGCAAAGGCGTCGGCAAATGTGCAATTTATTTATTGCTATTGTTCTTGTTATTGTTGTTATGTTTGTTTGTTGCTATTTTTGCAAATTGAATTTTCGTTTGCATTGCGATTTTGGCAATTCATTAACATTTTTCATTTTGCGTCTTGCAACTTGCAACTTGCAACTTGTCGACTGATGCTGCTGCTGCTACTGTTGGTGCCACAAAGACGCCGCTGCAGGCTGCCGTCTTCCCCAAATGCAAATGCAAATTTCATGCCCCAAACAATGACAAAGACCGAGGCAACAACACCAGCAACACAAAGTTAAAGAGAGAGAGAGAGAGAAGGAGTGAGTAAGCGATACCAATAAGGCAACATCTGTTGCCATTTTGGCATCCAAATTAGTTAATAACAAAATGCAAACAATTATTCGATTAAGATAAGTCAACTTTTGCTTGGGACATCATTCTAACAATTAGATGCATTTGTTAATTAACAGTCGCCAATATGGAGACCAATCCAATGGTAAACAACTTTTGGTGAAACTACACGAATCAGGTGAAATATCACACACCGCCATTTTGTTTGAGCATTTCCGCTTAAAATATTTCGATGGCCGATGATAAAATATTTTTTAATTTTCAAAAGTTTGTTTAACTTAAACTTGTTCAACTGTCACATAAAGCTGTTCAATTGTCAGTGCAGTTCGGAAATCTTTAACAATTCGATATTTATGCCTTTAAAAATTGAGTTCAAAAGTGTTTTACCAAAGAAGAAAGTTACTTAGCCAATTTCGTCGTTTAGCTTAAAAGGGAAGTAAGTTATGGTTTGACAGAAAAGACAAAAAGGTTAATCATAATAATCTCCACTTGTCATACATTTATCCATATCTAACTTTAAATATTATTTACGAGCAAACTTCGTGCCACTCTGCACTCAATAGGAGAGGAGCGATAAAGAGAAAAGAGAAGAAGGGAAGGAGAGATCCAGTGGCACACAGAGAGAAAAATTAAGCACTTTCGATTTTGAATCTAGAATTTCCGGCTTTCAATGGCTCTGAAAATTCGAAATTAAGGAATGCTCTTAGCTTTCTTTAAGTGAGAGGGTTAAGATAAGTCAAGCGCGTTCTAAGATTGTTTTAAGTATTTTGTGTGCTTGATTTAAAGTCGTATTAGGTTTAATTTACTGTTTAAGTTTAGATTAAGAACGAATAGTTTCTTCTATTTAAAACTTTTATGCTCTGAATAAGATCTAAACACACTGAATTTCTCATTATATCATATTTTTAATAATTATTATGATCCTCATAATCACCGTGAGCGTATTGTAGACTTTCAAAAGCAAAAAATTTAAGATTTTCCGAACTTGCTTAGTGAGCCAAATTTTTTTATATGGATTTAGCTTGTTTATATGCATTTAATAACGAAAGAGTCTCAATTAAAGATATGTTTTTTTTTTTAAATTAGGAATTTCGCTATTATTTATGCTCTTAAGAATGATTCGCTCTTAAATTTGAAAAATTTAAGACGGATTAATTGAAGGGATTAATTTAAGAATATTTGTTTGTGGAACGACACGTTCTGCTGTGTTTTTCTGAGTGTACTCGTAGAGTGGCAATGCATTCGTAAACAGAACAGTTCAGAATCAGAATCAGAATCAGTTCATTGTTCGCGCTGTCACGCCTACTGATTGCACCAGTTGCTCTTTATGGGAGACACCCGGCGATTTGCCAATGATTTATGCATCACCAGGGCAACGGGACGGGTGAGGGGGTTGGCAACAGGTAAAGGGGGCGTAACGTAGTTCAAATTGGCCACGTCGCGATCTGGTTGCAACTCTGGCGCTGCTCTGCTTCTGCTTTTGTCATCGGACAGTTGCACTTTGTGGCGCCCTCTGTTGTTGTTGTGTGGCAGCTTTGCCAATTCCGCTGCAGGCCATAAACTGAACGCATTTGTGATGCAGACCACGAGGTCTGCACCTGCCACGCCCTTAGCTCATGCCCTCCTCCAGGGCTGGAGAAAGTGCAGAGGAAGAGGAACCAACCATTCGCAACCAACTGATTAAAATGCGTTTCATGGACTTTGTCGCCAACAGCTCTGCCTCTGCCTCAGTCTCTGCCTCTGCCTCTGCCTCAGTCGACGTCGACTACGCTGCATTTGCATTTATATTGTTTTGACCAATTTCAGTCCTGGCATTATTATCATTTCTTCCCCGTTTTTCTTTCAACTTCTTCTATTGCTTTTGCCGCTCGCGTTTTATTATTTAGCATTATTATTGCGAGCAGCAGTCGCAGGACGACCGGGAGTCAGGAGCCAGGACGAAGGATCAGGTCAACACCACGGCCTGAAACGACTTCTGCAGCTCCTAAACTGCCCAACTTTGCTCCTCTCTCTTTTCTCATTATCCCCGACTCGGCGCTCTTCTGTTTTGCATATGGCAGAGGTTAGAAATGCATTTATTCGACAACGCATCCTGTTCGTCCTGCCCAGTCGAAAGGCGATTGCAGATACTGACCTCATAATGCAGAGTAGAGAGTAGACAATGGCATTAAGCAAAGAAAAGAATTCCTGAATTGTATAAGCATGAAGGATTTCGAATGAATTTGAAAAGTGAAAGCAATCAAAACCAATTGCATAATAATGAAATGAGTTGAAGTTAAAATTAATTATATATACAAATTTTATAAATTTAAAAGCTTTTAAATCATTTAGCCAAATAAAAACCATGAAAACAATTGCATGATAAATAAAAGAAATAAAAATGTAATTATGTACAAAATTTCATAATCATGAATATTTAAGTAATTCAGCCATCTGAATACAGTGAAAAACAATTGCGATAAAAAAGTCTAGTTCCTACTCCCAATTTAAGTCACTCCATTTATGATTAAACCATTTTCAATCTATTACATTTTCTAAGTTTAATGAAAAATGTATGTCAGGAATTTGATAGTTATTTCGTGTGTAAGGAGCATAACTCAAACAGTGTGACCGTGTAACTAAAACGTGTAAGGTCACTCTGTCCAATCAGCTGTGTTTTGTAAACAGCGTCAATTTTTAAAGTTCAACTAAATTAAAGAATGGGAAAAATGAGCTCTGACGATGAAGTGATTGTATTGGTGTCGGCATGTATTGTTGCAAAAACAGTTTCATCCCTCTTTTTGGTTTTGGGCACTCTTTTTACCTCCATATTTTCACTCGACACTAGCGAAATAATTGTTGACAATATACATATTCCTGAGCTGTCTGTCAGTTGTTCTCTCAGTCCACAAACGCTTACGATAGGACAACTATCGATATGAATTTGTGGATTTAGTTCAAGTTGCTGGATACTCAAGTAACGGAAACGTAATCGAAAAATTCCTGGCACTGTTCTTTTTGTATGAAGTTTGACAGGAATTTTTATTTTCCACAGTGCTGGATACCCGGCCTAAACTGTTTGTCAGAGCGCTGAATTTATTGAGAATGTTAACAATCTTATTATTAAAATTAATTGTACTTGGTTTGGACACTTAAACAAGGCTTAAAAATCCCAAAATGTTGAATAGTTAGCAGCAATTTGTTTATCGCAAAGTCTTAAATTAGTTTGCCTTTTTTTTCCAGTATTTTGTCAACATTTGAATAGAACAATTAGAACTCTGCTGACAGCAGATGCCGCAATAAATTAAGTATTATTGCAAAGATAAATATATATATGTATATGTATGTATGTAGATGTGTTGAATATCTGGGCTAACTGAGCCACTCTGGGGCTATCTGGGCTGGATTGATTGATTGGTGAGTGCAAAGCGTTACAAATTGCCAGCTTAAGTATCTGCCGCTTGTCCTATAGACTCTATCTCACTCTCAAATGGCCAAAAACTGTCCAATGCATACATCTACATACATACATATACATTGTCATCTGTGTGTGTGTGTGTGTGTGTGTGTGTCCTGGCATTTTGTCATTGTCGACTGCGGTCCGGGCAAAAATTGTTTGCGATTTTTATCATTTTAAATGGCGGCCGCAGAGCAACAAAAAAAATGACACCAAAAATGAGAAAAAGTCGGCTGATTCAAGAGGGGGACAGGGGACATTAAGTGTTTTGGCCGCTTTCCGTTCTATTTTTTTCTGCCGGCTTTTTCGTTTTTCCGGCTGCTGTTGTTGTTGTTGTTGTTGTGATCTTAAGCGAGGATTTGCATTATAATTTATTATGCGAGAATTCCATGCATCCAACCATTTCATTTCATTTCATTCCATTCCACTTTCCACTTTCCTATGGCTAATTTCGATGCGACGCGATGTCGGCGATAAAAACGGAAAACATTTCTTTAAATGAGTTTTCTGTTTCCAAGAGATGCGAGAGGGAGAACGAGAGCGAGAGAGAGAGACAGAGAGAATGCGAGAGATTGAGCTTGTGATACAGAGATTTCTGGAGAGTATGACAGTTTTCAAAGAAAAGGCTTCCAAAATCCATTGCTAATCTTTGCGTAAGCAAAATTTATAAATTGTTTATCCATTTCAGGTAGGGATATGAATAAGGATAATGTAAGAAGAAGACGAAGAAGAAGAAGAAGTATGATATTGCTTTGTTGTCTCTCTTTGGCCACGTGCTGGGATTAAAGCACAACGAATGAGAAACAATGTGCGGCTAGCTTAAATTGTCTCGTATTTTTATTACGAGTACTCCCAAACCTGGGGGAATCCCCATCATTGCCCCTTCCCACTCTGCCACTCACCCACTCCACCCTCTTTGATAACTCTGCGAAAGGGTGTTACAGCTTATTACGCAACAATAACAACAACAACAACAGGGATATTCCCTCTTTTCGAGTAGTCGGAAAAACGTATTAAACCAATAAAGTGGAATTTTCAGTTGTGGAAAATGCCAAGAGGAAAGCCGTTTCGAAATTGCCTTCTAAATGGGGGATGCAAGCGAGACAGAGAAAGAGCCAAAAAAAAAAAGGAACAGATAATCAGCTGAGATTCAAGAAATTACATTCGATAGTAATTTTCTGCTATTCGATAGTTGATGAACGGTAGACATAATACATTAATTTGTAATTAATATATATTATGATATATCTGGTATCTTACAAATATTTGGTTCAAGTAAAAAATGTAGGAAATCTAAAGCAAATGAACAGCTATAGGAATATACATAATACATTTGTACATATGTACATGGTAGTATATTAATCAAAACTATCCACCTATCAATTTTGCAATTAGTCAATCATAAATATACCAATTAATACATTTTGACTAGTTTTTTGTGATTAGTTAATCAGCGACCTATCCGAAGAAAGGTTATTTATTATCTTGCACCCGTATCCGTTTCCTAATCAAGTGATTGGGAGCTCAATTTCCATATTTTTGCACTGTCAGTCAGTTCCACTCCCACCCTTAAATTTCCCCCCTCCCTTTCTTCCCTCTTGGTTACCTGTAGGCCGCTCTGGAGGGTGGGAGGTGGGCGGTGGAGCTCGAGAAAACTGCGGTTGATTTGGTTTACGAGCTGGCAACGGAAAATTGTTTAATTATTTAGTAACTTGATGCTTAAAAGCTTAACAAGCAGCGCTGCCAACGTTAACGTTAATGGCAATGACCACCAAGGAGGGGGTAAATGAAGAGAGACCAGGCAAGACGGGTGGGGGAGACTTGTGTGGGGGTAAAGAGGGGGGAAGCGGTCTCATAATTTGGGCAAAAATGTTTGTGCTGTCATTAAATCAGAGCAACGAGTTCAGTCCCTAGAGGGAGCTTAGCACTCTCCTTCTCTCTCTATCTCTCTCTCTCTCTCTCTCTCTCTCTCTCTCTCTCTCTCTCTCTCTCTCTCTCTCTCTCTCTTTCTCTCTCTGGCTGTCTCCTCTCGCTTTTGTAGTCTCTCTCTCTCTCTGTCCCCCTCTCAGTGGCTTCTTGTGAATCTCAAAGTGTCAATAAATGTGGTCGGTTGGTCGTAGTTGAGTTGAGTTGAGTGCCACTATCGAGGCTTAAAGGCCTAGACCCACACACCCACACACACCCACACACCCGTACACACACACCCACACACAGTGTCTGCCGCCAGCTGTGTCCTTCCCTAGACAAACAATAAAATATTCAAAGTTTATAATGTAAATTAACCCAAGTTGGCTGGCTCGGCCTTCGGGCCACGTTGTTTCTGGTCGTGTCCTGCAGTCCTGGCCAAGTTGCTGAGTTGCAAGTTGCCCATGAATATACAATACTTAAAGGCTGTCTCGCTCGCACTCGTACTACCACTCGCACTCGCACTCTGTGGCAAGTGGCAAGTGGCAAATCTAAATCTGAATCTGAGTCTGAATCTGAATCTGTGTGGCAAACATAAATTCTCATATTGCTGGCCCTTTGGCCAGCTTCATCTTGAGAGGGAGAGAGAGTGAGAGAGGGGGAGACAGAGTGGGAGAGAGTGTGATAGAGAGGGACAGAGAGGGAGACCTTAAAGATTTGGGGCTAATCAAATTTTATTGGTCGGTTCGCGGACAAGTGGGCGTGCCCCCGCCCCCTACCCAGCCTTCAACATCGAGTGGCTCTTTCTCACTCACTCACTCTCTCTCTCTCTCTCTCTCTTCCTCTCTTCCCCCTCCATGTCCTTTTCTCTATGTGTGTTTGGTAAGCTGACACAAGACGAGCGATTGAACTTTGATCAGCTGCAGTTTCAGGTAAGGACTTCTGGTCACACGCCTGGTCCGGAATCCGCATCCAACTAACTGTTAATGATGCTGCCAACGCCAATGCAATGGCCATGTTGTGGGCCACACCCACTTTGGTCAGCCTTGTTTTAGTTGCCGCTTATTCACCAGGAGCCCTAAAACTATCCAGCAATGATGAATGATTAGCAAACAGCCGCAGACCAAAGCGGATGAAAAAGCGCCCTCTGTGTGCCGCAATCGGAACACTGTGGCAATCGGGATTGTGGAGACAGAGACGGAGACGGAGACACAGAAGGAGAAAGAGATGGGAGCGAGAGAAAAGGGAGGGGGAGGTGTAGGACGACTCCCACTATTTATATACCCAGTACATAATTCTTTAGGAGTGCTTCAACTTAGAGAAAACATATAGAATTATAAAATCGAAATATTTTGAAGACAATTAAAATTAAGTAGGTCAAGATTTTCTGTATGACTAAAAATGTCTTAAATTTATATTTTATTTATAGTACTTATTACCTTGGGTAACTGTGCAAAAAAATGTGAGTACGGGTACATAGATTACGAATAATCAGAACCATGAGTATTGAACAATCCTAATCAGATGATTCTCTATTATTATTAATTATTAATTATTCTTGGAAATTACCCAAATATTCAAGTGAATTTTGTGACAACTTGAAGGGCTTTAACGGTTTCTAAAGAATACTAAAATTAAAATAAAAGAACACTAAAATATATTCAGTAAGCGGCATTCAGATCGGACAATAGATAAATGCAAATGCTTGTATATTTATGATCGCTATATGTTTGTATCTTTGAAAATGTGAACATATGTAGATACATATATACTATATATATAGATATAAACAATTGCGAGCGCCAGTTGTTAATGTAAACATACATACATATGTATGAATAATGTAAATATCTATGTACATACATATGCACATCCATATATGAATGCAAAAATATTATCAAGGCTGATTTGATTTATAATTGCTTTTGTCCCAGAATTAAACAAACGCTAAAACAATTATAATAATAATAACAATACTGAAACTTACACAATATTACTTATAATTACTTTTTTTACGACTGAGATGACCAAACTATACGATATGAATTCAGTTGGAATGAAATGTGTATAACTGATTTTTTTTTGTCCCTAGTGAACTTACTCGATGTAATTTCTTAATATTCGGATGGAGGCTTCAAATCCAAAAGAAAAAACCAAAACGAAATTTTGCACTTTTACTCAGTCTTCCTAAGGTGTTTCCAAGACCCTAGCCAAAAACCTCGTGCTTTCTAAGCATAGTGCGTAGGAGGGCTGAGTATCTCACTGTCGGGCACACTCGACTGCAGCGTTCGCTCACTGAACGTCATCTTTCATTAGATTAACGATTGTGACCGGCACTCGGCACTCTGCACTGGCCACTGGTCACTGGCCATGGAGCGTACTGGCCATGAGAGCTGCCCAAAATCAAATCTTCAACAATCTGTTCTGCCAAAATGCCTCCGCACACACACACATGACAGATGCCCCCCTTCCCTTGCCCTTTCCCTTTTCCCACGCTCTTATAGGCAACGGGTCTTTGTTTGTGTTCGTGTTTGTGTTTGTATTTGTGTCCATGTCAGTCTGCCAAAAAACAAAAAAAAAAACCAAAATAGAAGAGTGTCAAATGCGTGCGGTGGCCAATGTGAAGCTGGCAGTTTTGATGCTCTACCACACAGCGACCGGCAAACCGGCACTGGACACTCGGACTGTGGACAGTGGGCAGTGGACAGGGTCGGACTTATGACCGGCCAACGACCAAACGAGTGTCAACTTGATCCTGACAAAGTATTTGCGGCTTGCCAGTCATTTTTAGTGCGCCCTCAGATTTTTAGTCAGCCTCTCCACTTTTAGAGAGAGAAAGAGAGAGAGAGAGAGAGAGAGAGAGAGAGAGATGAAGGGACACAAAAAGGAGAATGAGCAGAATAGCAGAGAAGAGAAGGAGCACTGACTGAGGCCAGCAAATCATTTAATTCAAAAGTTGTCAGCCTGTATCCGTAACCATAACCGTGAATTCTTATAGAATTCCTAACAAAAATCCAATAGTAGAATCTTTTGACTTTATGGCATTTTGTAAATCATAATTTGCTTTCTCGATAGTATTTACAACTCACAAACAATTTCAAATAATGCATTGATTACACTCGGCAGTCATAACACTTTCCCTGTTCCTTATACATTCCATCTCCTTTCTTCCACTTCATACACAATATTCACCTTGTTTATATTAAACATACATTTATTCATGCACTACTCATATATACTTTTAGGAACTTAGATGATTAATTAAATAAGCAAACAAAAAAAAACTGATTTTTCTTATAATGTAAAATTATAAATAAATTAAAGCGCTGACGGCGACAGAAACTTTTGTTGTTCGTTCCGGCAACTGGATGATGAGGTTGGAGTTGCCGCTAGTTCGCGCTTGTTCCTTTGGTTCATTTGCACAAGGCACAGGGACAAGCTGGAGTAGCGACTTGAACACAGATGGAACTGTTAAATGAACTAGCTCATTTTGTTTCGCCGACAAATCGGAACTAGTTGCACACAATTCCACAACTTGTAACTGCATCATTGTTTTCCCTTTGACTTCGCCTCCTTCTTTCCCGTTGATGTTTTAGTGGTCTACTCCTTTGACCTCGTGACGCTTCGCCTTGGGCATGGCCACCGCCAGGGAGCGATCCACATACGCAAAGTTGTCCACCACGCTGACAGTCAACGCACCGCCCATCACAGCCAACGCACCGCCAATCGCAATCTTGGACCACATGTTGTCGAGTGTATGTCAAACCGAAATGAACTGAAGTGAACAGGAGATGTGGACTCGTACTTGCACTATGCGCGAGTCTCGCCGCCTGCATGTCGCTTTTTATACCCGGCACGGCAATTCGACTCCCGACTCCAGTCCCCGATGAATTCCCCATCACCCATTACCCATTCCCCATTTCCAGTCGAGAGCTTTCGCTATGTGCGGCTGGTCACGTCAGCCCGAAGCTTTTTTCAGCAACGGATTTGCCTCCGATTGCCCCTCCCCGCCACACTCCCCACCCGTTCGTTATGCACTCACTTCCTTCACCCATTATTATCGATCATTAGATAAGAATTTTCGCACATTTCGCAGCCAGCTTTTATATACTTGCACACATACGATTACACATGTATACTTGTATGTATGTATTCCTCATTTTTATTACTATTATTTTTTTGCAATGTTTTTGTTTGTTTATTAGTTAAGTATTTGTTTATCAAGATCTCTTAATCTCGCCGGAGGCGTACTTTGCGCGTGTTGTCGATAGACGCGGACAGCTTTTGGTTTAGTTTTGGTTTTTCGCTTTATGATATGTACATTGTACACAATCGAATTTTCTATATTATTTCTAAATTAAAGATTTTCATAGCAGTCTCTTGCATTTTGAGTAATTTGATCAAAAAAAATTTTTTTTTTTAATTAGCCAAGAATTGGATGAATATATTTTCGATTTTAATATAACTCATTTTGCTTTCTATATTTGCATATTTATATCTTTATGACTGAGCTGTTTATTTTAATATGTCAGTCATATATTTTTGTTTGCAACAAATGAATTCATCTGTTTAATTTAGTCTCAAATTAAACAAAAGAGAATTTTTAGAAAATAAAAATATATCTCCATGTTTATGTTAAAATATTCTTTACATCAAACATTAATTCTTTTTCAATTCAGTTGCGAATTTAATTCTGATAAATTGTTTAATTTGAACTATTAGTTTTATTAATAGTATTTAGTAACTGCAATTTTTTTTTCAGTTAGATCATTTCCCATTCGGTGCTAACGATAATAGTTAAACTTTCTGTTTTACTGCTAGAGCTTTCATGTTATCTGTAATTTGCGAGCGAACTTTAAATACCCTGTACCCTTGAAAAATAAATAATATAAGCTGAATGCTTTAAACAACTTTAATCAATATTTGATTATTTACTACAATATTCCAAAAATCGTGGAAAATTTCGCAGAAGTCAAGAAAAATCGTATCTGCATTATTTATTTTAAAAAAGAAAAATCAAAGATTTTTAACGTATACAAGAATAAACACTTTGCAATATCCGGTTATACGGCATGTCTTAGTCGACTAGACCCGCTGTTGATTTTTTGCATTAGCTGCAGCGCCAAATGAGGTACTAATAATGATAAAATGTTATCGCCTCGACAAATGTTTCTACAATAAATTCCCTCTAATCGCTAAGGTGTGAAGTACGAATGCGAGTACGAATGTGAGTGAGTGTGTGAATAAGTAGTTGTATATATACATATATAGCTCAAATGACGATTAGCTCATGTATAGTGTAGTATGTCATCAATAAACAAACGACTGTGTCAACATTGCAATAATTGCGCGAGTTGCATTTGTTCTGTGAGTGTCGTTTGAATATCGTGTGAGTACGGAATGACTCACTGGTCATAAACTGAGTGTGGAAAGCCTTCAAATGTATCTAAATAATCAGACATTGCAGCAATGTAAAAACCTTTCAGCTTTGCAATTGCTTACATGCAACTTTGTATCTAAACTCAAATCTGTATTCATATTCATGAGAATGAATAGATTCAGTTGATTACAGGAGTACATTTTGATGAAGTAGCACAATCACTTATAAGCAGATCAATAAAAGAGTCGAGTGGCTTTAATATTTACCATTGTATTCATTACGTGAATGAGTTTGACTACGAGTCCGAGTACTCGTATTGTGCCAATAAATCATGTATAATACCAATGAATTTACAGAGAATGTCTTACTTCTCAGATTACTGTTCATCAATATCCTCAATTCACTCAAATTTCACAATTTCAAACAAAGAGCCTATTGGGTTATTTGGCTTCAATGAGAACATTTGGCAATTATTGAATGTATATATGTATGTACATATGTATGTACAATATGTACTCACATATAAAGCAACATGAATCCCGTTCGATACTTGATAGCTCTCAGATTGTTCTCAGTGTTTTGCTTGGGCTTACACAGATTATAAATACAGAGATTATTTTACAATCGTTTCCTTATGGTCAGCGTATCTGCATTGACGGCTGTTGAACCCTCTTCGAATCATTATCTCGATTATTCTACTTACTTAACATTTTTAATTGAAAAATTTACCACACAATCTCAGTTATTGATGTAAAATATAATATATATTTTGTATATAAATAAAAAGAGAAAGCAAGCAGTGCCAATAACTACTGCATATACCTATACATACATATTACTGCAACAGAATATAGAACTAAAGATGAAATATTCATCCTTGAAGGACATGTGATGTACCATATGAAAGGTCTCCAATCATAGATCAAAAAAGACATTCACTTTTACTTGTATTTTTTTATTTTTAAAATAAAAGTTGCGGAATAACTTTCATTTGTAACTTTCAAAATAAAACTCAACAATAACTCCTATTTTTATTCAAAAAATCAGAAATAATTGCAGTTTCGCAACTTGTATTTAAAAAACAAATTGTTTTGATTATTTTTGACTTTTTAAGTACAAATTAAAGATAAGAATTAAATTTGATTTATATCTTATAAATTGAATATAGACGTTTTTGGCTGATTTCGATGGTTCCAACTGCAATAGGAATTTTTGTTATATTTTGTATTATTAATTATGAAAATATCGAAAAAATTTGAGAAGAAATTTATATTTTTGAATCAAACAAAAATACCAAAAAAAAAACAGCGTTTAAAAAAAGTTTACAATTTTTTGTTCGGCTTATTTTATGTGGAGTTTTCCATATCGAGCCTAGTCTGTTCCGAGTGAATATAAGGAATATTTTTGAATCTAAAAACTTTGTCAAAAACTTTTGCTTTGATTGATTTGATTGATTTTTTCGAATACCCTTTTAATATACTTACGTGCAAACATGAACCATTGCTATCTAACCATTTTAAAAGTTGTATTTAAGCCAAGTTAAGAGAAAAGTGTTGATTCTGAGTGCCACCGTCAGTTGGGACAGTTGTGGAATTACCCGAGGTACTAGATATACTTAGATTATAAATGTTGCAAAACTCGCACTGTTTACGTGCAGATTAATCGAAGCTCATAAAGCAACGCATACAAAGGGAGAGATAGAGAGAGCGAGTGTGAGTGTGAGACAGAGACAAAGAGAGCAGCACCCACAACACACAGAGTGTGTAGTCGTAGATGAAAAGGGAAGGGAGGTCACAGGGGAAGCGTATCTATCTAAGGGGCGATATCGTCGCATGCAGATAAACAGGCATTAATAATATAAATTTGGCTAGCATTGTGCAGACGGTGGCATACGCCACAGACGGGGGACAGTGGTGAAGTGGGACAGTGGTGAAGTGGGACAGTGGTGAAGTGTCGGGGGGATTGTACACTAACAGATTGCCATCATTTGTGTTTGCTTATGGTCTGCGACTATACGAATGGCATCTATCTTTCTATATCTTGCTCGCTCTCTCCCTCTCTCTGTCTCTTCCTCTATCTCTCAGTCTGCATTATTAGTCTGGGCAAAGGGTTGCAAGTGCCACTGCAACTGTTGCTGCCATACTTCATGTCAGCTGCTCGATTTTGGCTGATTTGTTGCATCTCATGCTCGGTTTATTTTTAACACTTTCGCATATTCCAGGTTAAATTAAATTACTTAATAATTATACTTACTAATACAAATGCAGTGTCTACGGACCGGGGAGGGAGCAGGTAGTGAGGGAATTCGTTACTGACTGGCGACGTCGCTCGCATCCGTTTGTGCCAATTTTCAAATGCAGAAACGTGCAACGTGCAACCTGCAACCTGAGGCTCAAGCCTCACAGCCAACTGCTGCCCCCTTCCCACTCCAACCCCCGTCCTCGATCCCCTTATCTACCTTACCACCTTTCGCCACAGACCCTGGCCGCCTATAGGGGGCGTATTTGTGCTGCGCTCGGTTTGTTCGCTTGCACTTCCTTCCGGCTGGCCCTTATATGCCGGCAACGAAAAAACCTCAAGTAAACACACGATGCAAAGTCTTTGCCCTCTAACCGTCTAACCCGTTGCCTCTCTACCCTCATCCCCATCGACATCGACAACCTCCTGCCGCCCATTTAGGTTCCGTTTTCCCTGCGCAAATTGAATTCTCGAGCGCACATATTCATTTCCCTGTACATACTTGCATACATATGTTTGTGTGTGTATTTGTTAATTTTCGCACTGGAAAATTGCATCAACTGGTTTACGACTCTTTGGTGCGGTCGGTAAAAACAGCAGAACACGGTTAGCGGTAAATATCTATATAGCTTTTCGAACTTTTTGAAGTTGGAGCAAGTAAGCTACAGTAGAGCGAGCTCGACAGTTGGATACTCATCAAGCATTATTTTCGGGGTCCATTGATTCGATTCAAAACATTGAAATTCAATATAAGCTACAGTATACCTTTAGGCGCTTGAATTGCTCGAGAACTTAAAAAAGCTTTAAGTGCCGCTATATTTATCCGATACAGATGCGATTAAGTTGGATAATAAATAATAATGTTAGGAAGCGTTTATCATTGGGTTGGAGATGACTTCTCCTCCTTGATACATACATTCTAACGATAATTTCGTTAAGAACGGGGTAAAATCAGTTACGTGCTTTATGGAGTCGGAGATAGTACATCATTCTACTCTATAAGAACCTAGTATCAAATGAGAAAGATGAGGCAGAAATCAGACCGCGTTTATAAGTACGATATGAGGGCAAGTAGCAGCGAGAATCGGGGACAACAACGGTTATTTTGCTAGGTATTTCATATTAAGTATACCACAAGTTGGCCGCATCTCAAACTGTTTGACAAGCGATTGCTCGATACGAAGAAGAGATCGATGCGATTGCGTGTTCACATACCCAAAAGTGAATACATAATTGGTAATACATATATACAATATATACTCATGTATTTGTATGGCATGGAAATCAGTCAGAGTTCATAAAGAGGTTAACAGGAATGCGGCTGTAGTTGCGCCTCAAAACCCATCTCATTTCCCCATGATAGGCACAATAAGGACCTCAGAGAGAAGTGCGAGAATGCACATAGTACATATTAAGAGGGGCGAGGGCACAACGGGGTTTCGGGCCGTAATCCATGGAGTGCATTTTAATTTATGAACAAAATTTTGCGTATCTAATGCACATCGTCCTGCACTTTGTGTGCACAATTAAATTTTCAATGTAATTTCACGCGCAAATGCCTTCAATTGCACGCCGAGTGGAGCGATAAGATGAAAGAGGTAGAAGGGAATCTCCTGTCTCTCTCTCTCTCTCTCTCTCTCTGTCTGTCTCTTGTAGGCCCAAGCTGCGATTGGCAGCGTGTGCATCACATGAAGCGACATAATCATCATAATCGCATTGACACTATAAATGAACGCGCCGAGCAGACATAAGGGGAAAGGTGCTTAAGGGGCAAGGGTAACAAGGGGGTGTGGCAGGTGCAACATCAATGGGGCGTGGTGTGTTTTGTGTGACTGTGTGTGTGTGTGTGTGTGTGTGTATGTGTGTTTATGGCGGAACAATAACAAGGAAGGTTGAGTGGCAAATACAACATTTTTACGGGCTTTTGTTGCTTTTGCTTTTGGCAAACGACCGATTAACATTTGCTTATCAATTAACACAGTTGGCCAGCTATCAAAGTGTCATCGATAAGGTGGAAATAGAGCAACAAAACAAGCTTTCCTCCTCCTACCACTTCTTACGGCCTCAGGGGATTTTCTCTATCACTTTATCTGACACAATTTCAATTCAATGCCCTTGTCTAAGACTGAAGCAGTAAGCTGCTTTAAGCCTTACAAAACAAACGAGGTAATAATAATGTTAATGTTATTGGCATAACTGAACAATAGAATATTTTTAAAGTTACGAAAGATTTGGAATAATTTGGCACTTCAATAATGGAATGTTATTGCTCAATAGTTATTGTTATTATACATGTGAAATTATTATAAATTTAATTATACAAATTTCAAAGCATGATTTATATTAATTTTTCTTCAATTTAAAAACTAATTTGGAGTGTGTTAAACAAAAACTCCAGCTTTAACTTGAAAATGGATTATAATAGCTGCGATTGGGTTACATTTGAAGTTTGACCATAAGCGAATAATAAAACTTCAACTTCATAATTATTATTTAGTACTGGTTAAATTATTAAATTATTTTTTTTAGTATATAGTCGAACTTCCTTCACTCAAATCACCATTATCCAAAGAAAAGTTTCGATTTATGGAGATATTCGACTTTTTTCTTAAGTTAATTTTCTTAAGATTTTTAGCTCGAGTAAGAGAGAAATTCGAATTATAGAAGTTCGAGTTATGGAAATTCAACTGTATGTATTAACTTCCCTCCTCCTCATAAAACAGTGTGGCTTTTAAGAAACTAATGTAAGATGAGAATATACTGAATTTGAGTGCCGATTAAACTATATAATCAGTTTTTACGCTTTACACTTCAACTTCTAAGGAACTTAAAGCTGCATTTGATGCGTGTTCATTCAGTGGAATTCTTTTAACAATGTCTGTCGCTATCCAACACTTGCAAACTGTGTTGTTACTCGACATTCGCATTCATTGCAATCCATTTGAAAACAAAAGCTGATGATTCGTCTTCAGTTTACCGTTTCCAGTTCCCCGTTCCGCTTCTTCCGTTACTCAAGCGACCTTCAAGTAACCACCAAAAGAATAGCTTCCAACCTTTCAAACCAACCAACTACCCACCCACCATTGTTGCCCTTCCCCCTGGCCCATGCCCCGTCCCCTTTGAGTGCTGTGAAGTGTATGCGTTGTAATGTGCGTTAATAAATTTAATTTTAGCCTCTACCTTCCCCCTCTCTCTCTCACTCTCTCTCTCTATCGCTATCTCTCTCTCTCTCTCACTCATTTACTCAATCTCTCACTCTTTTTCTAGCTCTGTCAAGCCATCAAGTTTAAAGTGTCGCCAGAGCCGACACAACTCAACTCGATTCTCGTTTTTATCAGTTTAATGGGCGGGCCGTAATGCAATTTGGCCATCTCTACCCCATGTAGCATCCGCCCACCACCCTCTTTCTCGCCCTGTTAAGCCCCCCTTCCCCCTACCCCCTCTCACTCGTTCTCTCCCTCTCTTTTGCACTCGTTCTCTGTTGTCGCACAGAGATATGATGCCGGTTGCTGCCGCTGTTGTGTAAAGCAATTTTGATAAATTTATGTGAAATACGCTTTCATGATAAGCTAATTAAATTCAATCGCTGTAACCAACTGCCAAAAACCAAAATGCTTGCCCCATGCCCCCTCCCCCTTCCCCTTCCCCTTTGCCTTGCCACACCCCACCCCTGGCTAATGTCATCAGTCGAGAGTTTCACCAACCATTTGCCACTTGCCAATCCCCTGACGGCGTTGTAAATGTTAAAGCTCAGCGATTGTTTCCATATCGTTGGATAGACCTGAAAATGAACAGCGGATGGAAAGTCAGAGCATGAGTTTGGATAATAAACGCACAAGGAGAAAAGTTTCAAAAAAAAAAAAAAAACTGAGGATCAGACTCAACTAAAAATTGTTGCGAAATCAAGGAAGTATTTTGAAAACTAGATTTAAAATAATGTAATTACAATGAGAACTAAAAAACTATAAAGTTGTTAGGAAGAAAAGAAAGTTAAAAAATAATAATAAGTAAGTAAAATAATCAAGTAAATAAAATAAACTATTGGAGGAACTATAAATTAAATTTAAATAATTTAAGGCTCGTTTTTTCAATGTCCAAATAAGGTGTGATAACTATTGAAAAGAAAATTTGATGTAAAATATATTGAAATTAATGTCAAATTTGAAATTATTTGTTAAATAAAAATTAAATGTACCTTGAAAAAACGGCCCTAACAGTATCACTTATCGAGTATGTCCAACCCACTCATACCAATCTTTTTTTATCACAAGTTGTAATGCGATTCGAAAAGCGTACTACGCATTTTTCACATGCCAACTCAGTTGAATGAAGGCAACAGGCAACAGTCAACAACAATGAAAAATAAATGCAGAAAACAATTAAATAAATACTCGAACCATTTTACACACAATGGCATTTCTAAAGAATGAATAAAATGCGTTACGAATTACGAGCATTGGAGTATTTGTAATTTTTAGCAATGTCTAACGAATTGAAATCAGTGCGTAATTGCATTAAACATGTGCCATTAACATAATTATAATTAGGCCTGACATCATCATAGCAAAGCCGACATCGGAATTATATTCAGTTCTCATTATTTTTAATGAATAACCATGCGAAAAAACACACAACAAATTGCACAAAAGGCAAAAAAAAAGAAAACAAATATTGATAACTGTAATCAGTACTGATCGACTGTGAGATGCCCTGCAGTCAGATTGGAAATTATGAAATGCTATAATAATTATCAGGAGGAAGGAATGATACATTTTTGCAAAATGGCTGAAGAGAATAAAATCTTCATTTTCTACAGTTTTATTTTTTTATTTTGTATATTTGATTAAATTGGTTTTTTAGTGACACTTTAAATTGAAATGATTTTCATTTATCTGTTACAATTCTTATACATTTACCCTTAATGTACACTCATGTGAATAAAAAATAAATAGCAGACCGTGTAAACATCAAAATACACATACACATAAACGGACACGGACATACTCGTAAGTACGTAAGTACTCGTATTTGCCACATTTCACTGAACGCCTGTCCTGTTCTGTCCTGTCCTGTTGCATATGTTTGGGGCGCTCATGCGTTATGCTGATTTGCATATTAAATAGGACTACGATTACAACAGGAATACGAGCACAGCGATAACGATGATAAATCGACTCCGGCCAATTGGCAAATGTAGCGGGCTAATGACAAAAACCTTCCAATTGCCCGTGTCTAAGCTCTCTGGGATGCAGTTGCCAATTTGCAACATGTTTAAACTGGACTCATAAAGTTAGTACTGCAAGTAATTCCACCTAATCATACATATTTGGTGCTATCGATAATGTATTTGGCTGCTTCGCATAGTAATTTATTAAGTAATTTATTAATCGGTCGTCAATAATCCATTTCTAACTGTCTCAAAAATCACAAGTTTTGATTAAAGAATGCAAAAAGTCTGTTTCTATATTCTGGAAAACTTGTGTGAGAATCAATTTTCTATATTGTTTAAAATTCATTTGAGAATCAAAAGATTTCGTTTAAGTAGATACTATTTATTCTGGATTGGAAACCTTATTGGCGTATTCTAGAAAATCATGTTTTTTGAATTACAGAAGTTTTAAAATGTTATAAAAAAAACCTCTTTACGAGGTGAAAGTCTAGTGACGAAAACAGTTTTATGCCCCAAAATTTCTGATATCCAATTTTGTGACGAATAATATTAAGTTTTACATATAAATTATTTTAAAAAAAATTTTGCATTCGGCACATTGCGCTAAAATGTCTCAATTCTTTATATCAAATAACACTCACTGTTTTGCGCAGTGCCGAATGCAAATTTTTTTTTTTAAATAATTTATATGTAAAACTTAATATTATTCGTCACAAAATTGGATATCAGAAATTTTGGGGCATAAAACTGTTTTCGTCACTAGACTTTCACCTCGTAAAGAGGTTTTTTTTTATAAGATATCAGTAATTTTTGAATAAGACATCAGAAATTTTTAAATCGCAATAAATTTTTAGAGTATAACCTTGTTAAAAGGTGCTTCTTGTTTGTACAAGCTAGAACGAACTGTCTGACAACACTGGTTCCCTTTACAAACACACATGCTGCTATGACACTTTGCTGCTGCTGTCCTATTCCAATTCTAAGTAAAATGTATACATTCAGTTAAGAAGTAATATCGACTAATATTCGACTAAATCATGAATAGTAACCCTAAATATATACCGATATTACTCTAATCGCAATTATAATATGGTTTTTCTGCCGCAAAAAGAATTCACCACTTGCAAGCAGTTTATTTCCGCAATGCGCTGCAAGCAGTGTACATACTGCATATGTACATGCAGAAGTGTAAAGGTAAAAGGTATATTCAGTTGATAGGTAATATCTTGCCCAAACGAATTTTGAGAGATATGTTTTATATGTCAAAAAACGCGGAATTGAATTGTCTACAACATATAATATATTAAAAAGTGATTTAAAGCACAGATTTTTCCTAAATAAAAAAAAAAGTGTGAAAAAAAACCTTATTTCACCTGTAGCTTTTTACCTGTGTTCTTTAGCAAAAAAGCTTACAGCTATACTTAAAAGCCCTTCAAAATACCTTTCCAACGATATATAAACCACATCTGTAGCTTCTATAGTTTGGATGCTAAAGGGTTTAATTTTAGCGTTTTTTAGCGATTTCCCGCTAAACTAGCGTTTTTTCCAAAAAGTCGTAGAACAAACGTTTCTAGATTTTTGATCGGGAACAAGTCCTCATTCAAACTTTTAAGCTAAATCAACGATTTGATCCAAACAAACAAACAAACAGACAAACAGACTGACTTTTCATCTCGTTTTGAGAAGGGCACCAAAAATTTCAAAATTAATTATCTTTTTAACCAGTGGTCGGATTTTGATGATCGAGGTGTCATTCGACGCGTATTTTTGATAAGAACAGTAAAAAATTAAAATAAATTTCAAAAAGGCTCCAATGGCTCCAGTTGCTCAAATAACTTAAACTCCCCTTCCACTAACACCTGTTTATCTCACGAACCAGGTGAGTTTCCAAAAGTCTTAGTATGCACATTTGTAAGTTTAATTGATACCTTTCGATCGGTATATAATTCGACCTGATCGGACAGTCATAGCAAATTTTCCATTCTTCCTGTGCATATATGCTAGTCGCCTTCGCGCCCTTCGTGCTGCTTTCGTCACTAGCGCGGACTGCCGTCCGCAGTGATAAGTGAGGGAAATGTATAAAGGAGAGTTTAAAAATCATCTCAGCAGAGTGATATCCTTATTTCAAAACAATGCTAAAATTTGACTATGGCAACCATTTACGGTTTAATTAAAAAAAAAGTATCACAAATCAAATATGTATATTAGGGCGGGTCAATTTGTTCGGGTCGAAAAAAACGTGATAATCGTCCACCGGAATCGGAATCTACGATGAATTCTAAGAATATTTCACCAAGAAACTATGTGTCTAAAATCAATTCCTAGCCTCCGCTGAGAAGCTGAAGATGTTAGATTAAGGTATATGGTATTAGTCTAGTAAAGGACACTACTCTCAAAAAAAAAAAAAAAAAAAAAAGAACATGAAGAGGGCGATTTATGATAAATTTTGATGAAAAAATTTTTGTGGGGTCTCTGCTAGTTTGTTTTTAATTGAATTTTAAAATTTTTTTAAAAGTTCATTTTTCTATATAATCTCAAAATTTCAAAATTAAATTTAAAAAAAACTACCAAAGACCTCCCAAACATTTTTTCACCAAAATTTATCATAAATCGCCTTCTCTTTGACTGTCTTTTTTTTTTTTTTTGGAGAGTAGTGTCCTTTACTAGACTAATACCATATACTTTAACCTAACATCTTCATGCTTCTCAGCGGAGGCTAGGAATTGATTTTAGACACATAGTTTCTTGGTGAAATATTCTTAGAATTCATCGTAGATTCCAATTCTGGTGGACGATTTTCGCGAAAAAAAAATTGACCCGCCCTAATCTTCATGCTTCTCAGCGGAGGCTAGGAATTGATTTTAGACACATAGTTTCTTGGTGAAATATTCATAGAATTCATCGTAGATTCCAATTCTGGTGGACGATTTTCGCGAAAAAAAATTGACCCGCCCTAATGTATATCTTAATAGGTAATAATAGGTAATCTCTACGATTCTTCTTGATAGGTAATGAGGTCAATAGGTAGTGTTGAGGTCATTTGTTGCTGTCGCTTGATATACATTTGTACATATGTACATGCATAGATAACGGTATTTTTACATTGCTTGACAACATTCCGTAAACTTTTCTTGTTCACTTTTGTGTTTGTCTCTTATTTACAACGCAATCAAATTTAACTGTTTAAACAAGCGTTGAAAAGATTTCGATCCAACACACACACACACACACACACACATCGCCACATGCGGGCTGCTGCAGCCGTAGAAAATGGAGAACGTCGTCGTCGTCGTCGTCAACGTCAACGGCAGATAGGGTAAGAAAGCGAGAGAAAAAGAGAGAGGGCGAGAAATGGGAACGCTGTGAAAATGCAAAACAATTTCAGGCGAATTAGCGTAATTGTCTCAACGCTGCTGCTGCTGCTTCTTCTTCTTTTTCTTTTTTATTTTCTTCGTCGCTACGAGGACAATGAACATGAAGGCGAATAGCGAACGGCGAATGGCGACTGCAGCGTCAATGCCGACGTCAACAGCAACAGAAGCAGCAGCAGCAGCCAAGCTACTTAATCCTCTAATTTGTGTGTGTTGCTGTTGTCTCATCCACCCACACACACACACACACACACACACATTTGCACACATACTAATACACACATTGAGTCAACCACGCCTCCTGCGGCCTTCCGACGCGACGCTTCCACATTCCCCTTGGCTACACGATGACAGAGCAGGCTTCATTTGTATGCAAAAATGTAAACCAAAAAATCAGCGAGAATGTTAAATCCAACAAAATGCATTTAACACATAAAAATTTGCATAGAAAGTGGCTTTGGTATGTTTGGTATTTTTGTGCCGCCGCAGTCGCACTACACTACGGCAATGCCAACATAGTAGACAAATAAAGAGAGTTTGGAAGAGCGAGTGAATGGGTGTGTGGGTGAGAACGAGGCAGACAGTGCTAGGGAGACAAGACTCAAGAAGGTATCATATGTATGTATGTAGATTTAATTTTAATTTCACTTTTTCTTTAACTACTCCTATTATTGTTATTTGTTTTATATGTGTACATTAATCCATTAATCTCGCTCTTAATTCTACTAGCAAACACGGGCGCTCTCTTTTATTATTGAACTTAGCTTCACGCTCTTGCTACTATGGACTGCACTTTCTCACAGATCATGAGAGAGTGAACAAACCTGTGAGAGCAGATAAGCACGAGCTGCAAACGATGCTCAAGAACATCTCGTCGTCTCGTTTCATAGATTTCATGTTAATTTCGCTGTTTCGTTTATTATTATTGTTATTTGTTTTATGCGTGGTTGTTACGCCCGCTAATCTTGCACTTAATTGTATGTACTAATAACGTACACACACAAGCAAACTCGAATTTGGCTTCACTTTTTCGCTCTTCGTGTGCTCTCTTTCCTTCAAGACGTTCGCACTTAGTTCACGCTCTCTTGATCCTCTACCTGCATATGTAATACATATTATGTATGTAGTTTTGGTGGGCTGCTGCGAGTGGCGCCAGCAAACTTTTCAATTGGTTCGCCATTTCTTATTAAGTTGTATGTTTTGTGTTGTATTTTTTTCTTTACATTCCTCCCCCCGCATAGTAGCGAATTGACACGAGCACAGTCAATATTTGTTGTTATTTTCTACATACTACACATTATGTACTTACAAACATACGTACATATGTATGTAAATACGTATTTGTTGTTATTGTGTTCTTTTATTTTTTGTCTTTTTTCGTATATGATGTTTTTGCATGTGTTGAGATTCTCATGAAATTTGCATACAAATTGCGTCTGGCGCTAGGCGTGGTACAACTGTTGTACAGTAACCGGGCAAAACACTCCCCAAATGAGCCTGTGTCCTGCCCCTTTCCATCCACAATTCGGCAATTCAGTCACTCGACCAAACCTAAGACCAAAATAATCAAAATTCGGTTGGTCCACTTATTGAGCCACAATCATCAAAGAATACACTAATCGAAGAGTTAGGGAACTTCAATGAATTTCTTCTAGTATTCATTACTAATTTTTCGATAACTTTAACATCTACATATTGTATAATATTAAATAAGCAGATTAACACGACCACGCGTTGCGATGAGCTGAGTTTTCAATCGCCCACTGCTTCGAAATTAATTTTATGTTCATACTTAAAGGATTTGCTTTGAATGTTCCTGTTTTTCAAAGTACAACAGTTAAATGAATTTTAGTTTTTATAGAAAATTAGAAATGCTTAGTTTGGGCGATAGAAAAGTCTCGTAAGTGGGAGTTCTGTCTTCTTTTTATCTTTCAATGAATAAACATGACTTACACATACTACATATGTACATATGTAGTATATATACACACACACATATATGCATATAATTTTATACCCCTTATAAAAAAATACGCAAAAGGGGATATTGTATTCGTACAAAAGTATAGTAGAGTAAAGTATAGTAAAGTAAGTAAAGTCGATATAGTCATGTCCGTCTGTCCTTCTGTCCGTCCGTGAGAGGGCCTAAATCTCAAAGACTATAAGAGCTAGAGCAACCAAATGTATAAACAGAGTTCTATAAACCCCATGGAGGTCAAGATTGCTTCAAATTTTTTGCCACGTCCCTTTCCGACTCCGTAAATCGCAAAAAACCACCACACGCACAGTTTTTAAGATATTAGGAATTTTTTACCAATTTTCTTTAAACACTATAATTACCTATCATCCTATTAAATCGTAACTAGTGCGGACAAATAGGAAGGTGGTAGTGGCTAATTAAAGTTTTTAAAGAATATAAGTGCGTAAAAGCATGCAACAGGTATCCTATAATCGGGAGCTCGACTATAGCCTTTCCCACTTCTTTTTACATTCACTTTCCAATTTTTGCTGTAGTTACACATATGCAAATAATATAAAATTCTCATTTTATACATAACAAAAGTCTGATGAAAAACATCTTGAGGGGATTTAAAGCTTTAACGAGTTATTCGAACATTTGCACTATAAACCAATATTTCAACGGATTTGAAACTTTTTACTTAATTTGCTCTACTCAATTGCACATATATTTAATTATAAAACATTTGCGGAGATAACTTTAAAACTTGCGAAGCGATTAGGTAAGTCATGTTAAAAAAAAAACCAGTATTATATATTTAATGAATTAAATCAATTTCTTTTCATACGTGCGTTTATAACGTTATGTTATTTGTTAAATTTTAGGTTCTATTTACTCGTTTCAACATCATTGAAAAAGCGCTTTAAATTACATTCAGTAGTATATTTAACGAATCGATAAGGCACTCAAAGCGATTGCTTTTAATGGCATTTGATATATTCGCGGGTTAATGGGGAGGGGGTGGGGTATGTGTCTGCTATTTCATAAATAAACAGCACAATTATCATAGGTAAACAATAATAAATAAATAGAAGAATAACAGCGCTAATAAAAACAAAAGTCAATTGTGGAGTCGCTTTTCCGTGGTCTTTTATACATATTTCTGTGTGTTTATTTTAGAAGAGCTACTCGAAGACAGCAGATAGCCAGAAGTTAGAGCAACTTTGCTAGCACCCCCCTCACAGCCAGCACATTCTTAAGCTCGCTCTCTCTCTCTCTCTCTCTCTCTCTCTCTCGCTCTCTCACAATGACGTTTTCAACTTTACACGTCAACTTTAAGTTGAATTGTTGCTCAATAAAAGTTACTGTTGTTGTTGTTGTTGTTGTTGCTGCTTCTGGTGATTGCTTAAAATTCATAATGATAATAATAGTGCGTTCGTTGTGCACTAATTGCAGCTACAACAGCAACAACAACAATAACAATAACATTGTTCACTTGCACTTGGCATCACTTAAGTCAACTGCAAAAGTTTTGCGCCATTCGCGTCATTCGAAATGTGCACAGATAGAACCCATGGAACTAGTATGCACTAGAAGTGCATGGTAGGGAATAAGGAAGGATAGGGGTAGAGAGAAGTGAGAAGCGAAAGAGAGGCAGGCAATGCCTTGGCCATTCACTTCTCTTGGCTCATTCATTCAGGCATTTTGCCGCTTGCATTCAGACTAAAATTGTTCCACAAAGATACGACGAGCGCAGACAATGACAGTGGGACAGACAGACAGACACACACACACACCCCCACACACACACACACACACACACACACACACACACACACACGCACACACAAATATAGTACATAGAGAACACTTAATGCACCCAAAGCCAAATGCCCACACCCATTTCTATTCACACTCACATTCGCATTCGCATTGAAGTGCACTTCATTGCCGTCTGCCCGTTTAGTCGACTTCAACAGCCGCTGTTGTCTGTCTCTGTCTCTGCCTCTCTCTCTCTCTCTCTCTCTCTCTCTGCCGCTGCCCCTGTCAGAGTTTCTGTTCCTGCTCTTTCCGAGTCCTTGCCTCGTTGCCTCGTTGCCTGCCTGCAGGCGCTGCTTAACTTTAACTTGAACTCTAAAATAACAACCTGAGTTGTTTTTGGCTTGTTCAGTTCAGTTTTCGTATAATTTCCTTGCAGGTATTTTAAAAGCTCTCATCACGGGGCAACGGCAACCATTGCCCAAGAGGGAAGGCCGCTTTTTTACGGCGGACCATCGGGTCAAAAATTGAATTTTGTGCGTTCCCGAAAAAATTGCATCTAGTTTTGTTTTTGCAAAAATAATTATAATTCGCTCGATAGTTCGGCTTTTGCGTGAGTCGAGTTTTCAAGTCTGAAAGTCTCGTTCGCAAATCAAAAACAATATATATAAACATGTATATTTTTTTCCGTTTAGAACTTAAACTATAAAGATTTGAGTCTTATCAGTTTTTTGTTAGTTTTAGACTCTTATTTTTAGTGCAAAAGTAGTTTTTGTTTTATCGTTTTGAGGTCTTTTATACATACTCGTACATGTAGTTATTGGTATAGCAAGCGTCAAAAAGTTAAAGTGGTTTTTAACATGTATTTATAAAAGAAAATAAAATTTTATAAATTTTAGTCTATAATAAGATCGTCCAGAGTTCTATTGATTGTTGTCCTTTTAAAATAAATGTAAGTGTATTGTTTTATAAAAGACTAAGCGCCGTTTTCAGTTCACACAAAATAAATCAGTTTTTTATAAATTTTAAAATGAAAAGAGAACAAAATCAAAAATAGATAGAAAAAAACGACAGAAAATCGAATTCTTTGCAAACAAGTCTTTTGAACCTTTTGGTGATAAATATTGTAAGAAAAGTACCAGGTGCGTTCATGAATTCATGAATATAATGATAACAATAAGAAGGCTTTAAGTACTATTCAATTATTTGGATGCAAATATGTGAGTAAGTCACTGACAACAATAGATGCATTCACAAATGTATTCAGACTTAACATTTTTAAAGAAATTTAGGATGAAATTAAATTATTATTTTGTCAAAAAGGATCTTTATAAAAATTATATTAAAATTATGTTATAATTTTCGTTTGCTCTTAATGAAAACCTTTTAAGATCTGAATTTTCAGTGATGTTATGAACAAGACCAAAGACTATTCAGACCAGATAAGTTTTCATTCATGAACTGACCGACTTTTAGTGAAAGCAATTCATCAATAAACGATGAATATATGAGTGCATTCACGAGAGTCTTTTGTGAAACTTATGAATGGTTCGCTGCTGCTCGACTTCAGTCCAGCAATTTAGTTATCTGCAACGTTCCGATCTTCTTAACTCGTTTCTAGTTAACTGTTATGGCTACTTACCATTGCCCAACCTTCCCCCTTCCTCTTCCTTGTCCTGAGATTGGTATAGCTATAGCTATACCGTTAACTTATCTGCCATCTACTTGGCTTTCCAAGCAATTTCAATGAAATCAAGCAAGCGACTGCAAATGCTTTGTTCTTCTAGCCACTCTCTGAAACAGCTCCTGTTCATTGTCCTTGTTGTCGCCAATGTTGTTCTTCGAACCCCCCTCGTTTGCCCCCTTTCTATGCTGCTCCCCTTGTTATTGTTGCTGCTGCTGCTGCTGTTGCTGTTGCCCTGCAGCAACATTGCTGTTGCTTCTGCTTCTACTTTTGTTGTTCTTACCTGAGCTGAGCTGAGCTCAAGTATTATCAGCCAGCGTTGTTATACCCTGTAAGAATGCCACATTTTCATGCAGAGCATACAAAATATACTCGCATTTCGATACGAAAATTTTTGTAGTTGTAAGATATTTAATTTTTAACAGATTAAGTAAAATGAAGTAATAAATTGATGTAATAATATCTTTTTCAGTTTTGTAAAGTTTCAAAAATAACCCTTTTTTTTCATTTGCTATACTAGTTATAAGAAATCTATCTGATTTTTATTTATTTATTGAAAACAATTAGCAAATAACCTGCCAATATTTGCATCCTAATCACCACTCGAATAAAAGAGTATTTTTTCACCAAAAGATATTGTATCCAAAATATCGCATTATTTTAATGATTGAATGACTGATTTAATGATTAAGAAAACAAAATTTTAACTGCGAAACTAATACAGTAGTTGAACAATTGATGAAATGAGAGATTCTATATAACTGACCGATTGAGCAAAAAAAAAAAAAAAAAATTGATTGAAATTGATAAGCTCGCATACAGTTTCAATAACATATTGCGTGATTGACTGACATCTGATTGATTGATTGTTTTATTGACTGATTTAATAATAATATCAGAATATCAGATAGAATATCAATAGATCTGCAAAATTTCTTTAAGAATTGAAACTTATTGATTAAATATCTGGTTGATTGACTGATTGATTGTTTGTGTAACTGACAAACTAAAAGGCTTCTACAGGGTATTTTTATGTTCATCTTTCTCTCACTCTCTGCGCATCTCTTATCCCGTCTACCTCTCCCTCTTTCTCGTCCATTCTCTCTCTACCTTTCAAGCTCTCTCTTGTCTTGCCAATGGTTGTGCTTGTTAGTTGTTTTTGCTGTTGTTATTGCTAAGCGCTCAAAACGCTGGAATATTCTGTTACCTTTAGCTTCGCAAGCAGCCGTTGCTCTTTACCTTCCTCCTTTCCCCTCCTTGCTACTCCTTCCGGTTCCCCCGCCCCCCCGGCATAGTGCCATCTACCAGTCTCCATCTATCTGTGAACTTATGTTGTCATAATAGCGTGTGCACCACACCAGCAGCAACAGTATGAGATGGCGATGGAGAAGGAGAAGAAGGAGGAGAAGAGACAGAGACAGAGACAGAGGAGGGAGAGAGAAAAGTCGATGGAACCACTGCCCGACTTTGCCCGAAGGCGGGCCATAATAAAAATAACAACTTAACTAAGTAGACAATGTTACCAATATGTGTGTGTGTGTGTATGTGTGTGTGTGTGTGTGTAGGTGGCAGGTTGCCTTGACAATCATTTGAAGAGCGTAACACAGAGCTTGTCAAACTGTAAGCGGATTTTGTGCAACGCGGAACAACAACAACAACAACGAAAAAATGCATAAACTGGTAGAAGAAAAAAGAACAGCGAAAATATATTCGAAAAGAGCACAAAAATTATAATAATAATATAAAATAGCATGTTTATGCGCTGCTGTCGGACTTTAAATTCGCTTTTATCTAGGATGAAAAATCTATGGCGCAACTGGCAGCGAAGAGTGAGAGGCACAGGGAGAGAGAGAGAGAGGGAAACAGGTGGCGGGTAAAAGGTAAAACATCAGCTTTGATGAGTCCGTCGCACCTTTTTGCATTTTTATTGTGGACTTGGCCTCGGTTGCCATTGCCAATGGCTCTTTGGCTTTGCCGCATTTCAGCCATTTCAGCAAAACGGTAATCCAAGCAATGGCCAAGAGCAGCAGCAGTAGCAGCAGCAGCAGTAACATTAACAGTAGCAAGTGCTTAATCCTTGAGCGGAAATAACGTAACGTAGCAAAGTTTCTGTTGCCAGTTGCCAGTTTTGAGTGTTGTTGCTTGTTGCTGTTGTTGTTGTTGTTGTTGTTTAGTTAACTCAATAAATGAAAGTGTGGTAGAACACCCCTCTGCACACCCTTACCTACCAGATACACACACCCTCCACTCAGTAGAAGCCATAAAATAATCTTCTTCAGCTGCTGGACTTGGGAAAGCTGCAAAAACTGCTGACGATTGCGCAAAAATGTTGCCCATCCTCATTTACTTGTTTACGTTATTTCTCATTGTCGTGTTATTTCTGTTCCTGTGGTTGTTGGTGCTGCTTGTTGACAATTACACAAAAACTGTTAGCATTTACCACAAAACATACGGAGTACACTGTGAGAGCCAAGCCGCAAATGAAGTTAGAGTTGGAGCTGTTGCTGGAAGACATTGCAGATGGAAATCGCAGCAGGCTAACTGAAAACTCACCCCACAAGCTAAAAAGATACATTCGGGTGTGATCGACAATGAGATACTCAGTGTTTGCATCTTTGTATAGAGAATAACTTACTGTTAGGGCTCGCGCGCACTACTCGAAGTGCTTAAAGCGAAAGTGAATTCTGTGTTGTTGCTCAGAGTATTTTTTGTCAGCATGAGATGAGACGATCTGAAAGCTAATTACACTCTTTTTTTGTCCATGGCTGCTCTCTCACTGATTTAACTTTTGCTTCAAACTGAGCTGAACTTCAATAAAAATTACTTAACCTCTGCTAAACATACAGTTTTTTATTAAATGTAACAGCTAATGTAAATTTCAGCTTTAGTGTGAACGAGTCCTATTTATTGAATAACATTTGTGTTTATACTCACATCATAATAATAGAATTATTTGATGACAGTTTAAATATTTAAATGCGACAAAACACTTCTGGGCCGAGCAATATTATCTATCTCTCAAATCCGAACCATCGAACCGAAACTTCTTCAACTTATTCTTTTCATAGGATTAAATCAACTTATGGACTGTTTTTGATTAAAAAAATATATATTTCAAAGAGTCACAGATGTCATTCTCTCACTGTTACATAAATTGGTACAAATTTATTACACTCTTACACCCGTTAGCGAGTATAAATACAACAACAATTTGGACGTGGACGACAATGGCGACAGTTTCATGTCAACAATTTTGGTGCAACTAAATGGACAGCAGTCAGCACTTTTGGCTCATAAAACTGAGAAGAGAGAAAGTGTGGGTAAGGCTAGTGAGAAAGTGGGGGAGAATGAGAGATAAGGAGAGGTATACTGAGTGTATGTGGAATTATACATAGTGGGGCGTCAGCCTAGGGCCATTCATTGCCTTAACTTCTCCAAAGTCAGGACCAGTTCGAGATTCGAGATCCAATTTCCCCCTCCCCGACACACTCCACCACCCACTCCACCACCCACTACACCACCCACTCCACCACCCACTCCACCACCCACTCCACCACCCACTTCAGCACCCACGCTGCTGGCGAATGTCCATTAAAACGTTAAAAGCTTCTTGAAAACGCATAAAACTATTCGCTGCTTTCCCTTACTCTCCACTTACTTCTCCTTCTCGACTTTATCTATTTTCCCTCCATACGAAATTCTACTGACCAAAACCCGTTCAGCTTTCAGCTATTACTTTTTGGCAAGAAAGCGTCATTAAAAGTTGAAAAATCAGCAAGCATTGTGAAAGGATTTTCATTCGCTTTCAGTTTGCCATTTTCGTTTTTAGGAGGTGTTAAGGCTACAACGACAGTGGAATGAGAGTGATAGAGAGAAAGATTGTGAGATAAAAGCCACAAAGTATGTAAGTACAAATAACATGTAACTGTCCAATTGTCCAACTTTTCAATCACAACAACCGAAAACAATGCTGAAAACTTCATTTTGCGGCTGGCAAAAAAAGACTTCAGTTTGTTATACAAATATTTCGTATAGTTCGAGTCTAGCTCTCGCTGTTTTTTTCCAATTAATTTTACTTCAATTTTTTGTGGAAAATAAGAGGGGAAACATTTTAGGCAGAGCTTCGTATCGAATTTTATCATAAATAATTTTTATCACAATAAAATTTCTTCAAGTCATTTATTTTTTTTCGTATTGTTCAATTTCTGTTGCCAAATGAATTTGTTAGCAAATCACAAATGTTTTGTAAATGCTGAATGCAATTGCTACTATGCTGTGAGGATAGACAGTTGCATACTTATCGAACAATAAACTTGTAACTATTTATCATAAAATCTATTTAAATTTTAAAAAAATTCAACTTTAAATCACGATGAAAGGCATTGTTTGCCTCTTGATCATATAAAATTTGTTAAATCTTTCGGCTTTGAAATCTTCCTTTAAAATTCACCTTCAGCTTGTGTTTGGGTTTCCTCCCTTAAATTTTCGAAGGAAGAATCGATGGCTCATCAATGTGGATGGGGATTCGAAAATAGTTGCCACTCGCCAAAGTAAACAAAATAATTTATCATTTTCAAAGATGAGCAGCACGAGGTCCACGCCTCCTCGTCGAAGGACTGGACTACTGAACCTGTGTCCAACTATCCAGCAGTCAGTCAAATGAAAAAGCAACCGATTACAAGGTCTGCTAGACGAGCGCTGATGAACTGATAAATACCCTGTAGTAGTTGCTACTTACTCTAAGCAATTAAGGCCCGTTTTTTAAATGTCTAAAAAAACTGATTGATCACTATTGCAAAGAGAATTTGACTTTAAATGTATAGAAATTAGTGTCAAATTTGAAATTATTATTGAGAAAACGGCCCTTAATCGTAAACTGTTAAGTGATTCGCTAAATTTAAAAAATAAATTTTTGATTTAAGACTAGTTATTAGTATCATAAAAAAATATTTATCACTTTTAAAAGAATGTTTTCGAATAAGCCAAAAGTTGTTCTTAATACAGATTTGATTCTAAGGTAAGTTGTGGGAAAGTATTATTATTTATCCAAAATAAGATCCACAAGGTACCACAAATAACACATAATATTGACTTTAAAATAGATGTAAATAATCAGAGCTTATTTACTCAAAGCGATTTCTGTATAAGCGACAGTTAGATTATCTATTTTTTATTCCCTCGTTTTTTTTATAAAGGTTCATAATTAATTCATAAAGTTCAAGCGAAAAATAATTTATTTCATAATTTCGCTTCTATTGCATATAGTAAATATACATTTTAATAATAAGTAATGATATGTAAAGACTTTATATTTAAAAAATCAATTTTTGGTCTGTAATAAAATATTTAAATTATTTTATGTGGTGAGCTTAATTCAACTATTGACTAACCATTTACATATTTACTTACTTTATTTTATATTTATAAATTACAGATTAATAAAAATCGACAATAATCTATATTTGTTTGGTAAACAAACACTTTTCAAATCTCAGCCAGTTAATATGCCCCACAGCAGCTCGTAATTTAGATAGGGTATGAAAAGCAAAGCAAAACTTTGACGCAAACAAAATTAACGGTAATAACTTGGATTTGGCCAAGCAGTTTGCTAATTTCCACTGCATTTGCATGTGTGTGTGTGTGTGTGTGTGTAAGGGGGTGTGTGAAGGGGCGTGTAAAGGGGCGTGGCAACGTTTGCATTCGGGCTTCTCGCGTACCAAATAACCGTAATGAAGTTTGCGAAGTTTTTGACATATGCGAAAAAGATGTCGATGGCGAAGAGAAAAAACAACGAAGGGGGTGGTGGGGGAGGAGAGGGAGGAGGAGAAAAAACTGAAGATGGGTCACATGGAAAGAAATTGGGGTTGAGGTTTTTGTGGTTGTCGAGTGGTGGTTCGATGTGTGGAGAGGGCGGGGCGGGGGGTTGCGTAGGGGGTCAGTGGACGCTCCTGTTGTAAAAGTGTTTTGCGCGTCGCCAAACGACAACCAAATATTTGCAAAGTGGCAACAAAACTTGGCCCAAGACTTGACGACCAGCAGAGACAGAGGCAGAGGCAGAGGCAGAGGCACCGGCAGCAGCAGGATATGCCAGCCTGTCACAGGACGACACAGGACGCGACCGTTTCCTGCTGAGCTCGACAATTTTTATAGTAACGCCCGCTGAGTTTTTGCCACTTTACAACACACAAACACTCACACACACACGCCTGTATTTTGTTGTTGTTGCTGTTGTCGCTGCGAAAAAATATTATTTTTATTAATGCCCGGTCGGTCTGGATCAGGATCTGGATCTGGATCTAGAGTCCGGCAACGACAACGACAACGGCAACGGCAACGGCAACGGCAACGGCAACGGCAACGGCAATAGCGGCATCTGCGATGATGTCGGGCGAAAATGTGTTTTATATTTGTCAAATAAACGCACACGAAAAGTATCGGCAAATTTCCTCTTCCCCTTCTCTTTTGCTTTTTTCCATCTTTTTCCATCTTGTTTTTTGTTTTTGTTACTGTTTCTGTTTTCTTCTTTTTTCTTTTGCCTAGTGCTTTTTATTATTTCTTGTGTCGCCGCCGACGCCGCCGCAGGAAGCGGAAATCGTGCGTGTAATTGAACGGACATTGAATGAAGCCTGCGACGGCAACGGTTGAAGGGGGTAGGGAAAAGGGGAGCGGGAGGGAGGTGGGGGAGGGAGAATGCGGTAAAGAGGGGAAGAGATGAGAAAGAAGGGGGAGGCGTGGTTGGAATGTGCTTACCATTTGTGGTCAATTTTACGTGAGCTGTAAAAACAAAACAAGCGAAAGGAAAAAAAATAACAACTAAAAGAAAAAAGAAAGAGGAACTGGAGGCGGAGGCGGAGGAACTTTGCGAATTGACGCAATATAAATGCGAGCACAAATAAATATTAAGATAGGGCCAAAGATATTTGCAGATACATTTTGTTTTATGACCTCGCGCGCTATCGTGAATTTTGCCATCTTTTTTACGGCTGCAAGCACAAAAAGTTGGACAGGGAAAGCAACAAGAAGCACAAGGGTGAAGAGAGAGGAGTGTACAAACATAAATGCACAGTGGTGTAGTTTATATAGAGAGAGGGACAGGGAGAGAGAGAGCGAGAGAGAGAGAGAGAGAGAGAGAGAGAGAGAGTGACAAAAAATACGTACTTACGAGTATAATTTACACAGCATGCTAAAGTAACAACTCTAATATGTGAAAATGAAAAGAAAATAAAATTATAACAATACGGGAATACGATTTAAATTACGGGGCTTCCAAGCAGTCCAATCACAAAATAAATGTATATCTATTTAAAAAAATCGGTATGATATCGGATCACAATAAAGAAATTGTCACATTTTCAATGTCTATATAGAACTATCGTAGAAATATTTTAACGTCACAAGGGTAAAAGTTATTGTCTAACTTAAAAATAGCTCTCCTCAGGTAAAATTTGAGTGGAAAGTACAAATTCAGTCAATAGATAATAATAGTCGATAATCATTTGTATATGCATTTTCTTTTTGAGCTCACACTTAAAATGCCGTTAAACTCTTCTGATCCCGATGCAAATAATTATTGTAAGCCATAGTAATAACCCTAGTAATAACCCTGAAATAGTAATATATAGTTTAACAATTTCGCTAAAATTAGCTTGAAATAAGTGTGGGGAATAGTTATGACAAGTTTATTACGGTCAGGGAAGGCATTAGGATTTTCCCCCAATATTTCTGTATATGGGCATTTCCAGAAAAAGGTCCACCTCTCCCAAACACGTAAAATTGATCAAAAACTCACATTTTGTGAAATTTTCTTCCAAAAATGTATTCAAGTTATTTATTTAAGGAATATACACTAAAAGAAACTCAATAGGTTGAACATATAGATCTTCTATTGGATTAAATTCACTTTTTCTACATTTTTGCCCATTTTCTTGAAAATTGATTTCCAAAATGGACCGTTTGTATTCTAAGGATTACACTAAATAGGACAGAAAAATTGTAACAAGAACCATTTTAATTCATAGAAATATAATGAAAGTTTAATTTAAAACGAATTTTACACCCGGTTTTCGATATAAACAAAAGAATTTGATGAACAAATTGTTGGAAAAAACTAGGTGAAAATCTTGTCACGTTCGCGATGTCGCGTTACAATTTACTTATAAAATTTGAAAATTGATTTAAATGATAATAACATACAAAAATTATTTCTAAAGTGGAAATCTACATTATTTTATTATGGTTTAAGAGTATTTTCTTCCAAATTACTCGCCACATTTCGCAGACTTTTGCATTTTTCAAGATGAAGTTAAACACGACTTCCATTTTTCGTCGCGTTCGTGATGCATTGTTTTCTATAAATAATTCGAAAACGACAAGTCTTCGAAGCTTGTCCTTTATAATAAAAATAGTGTTGATTAAATGCATTAAACACATGAGAAAACAGTTTTGAAAATGTCAACTTTTGTCATTTGGTTTTCCATTTAAAGACGTACAAATGTCGCATTCTCGATCCTGGAAATACCCATATCCCTTTTAAAGAAACCCAGGCGACTCAAAGTTTTTCAAAATGACAACGTAACCTTTTTTAAAGTAAGGTTTTTTTTGGTAAAAATCATAAATCATCATCAAATATAATGATTATTTAAGAGTTTTCTTTTTTCGCTTAAAGTTAATCATTATTATTGAAGAATATCCTTAAAAATCTTTAAGTAATCATTACTATGTATTTTTTATGAAATAAACCCGATTAAGATAGATAGCTATGCTTCGAGTTAGAGCAATCACCATTATTTCGATCTAGGTCTTTGAAAGTCTTGGGATATTAGCATCCATTTATTTCGAAATTTTAGTATTGCGACTTTTGTCGTTTGGAAATGTCATGAGACTTGAGTTTTAGAGAACTTCTATTTAGCATGCATATTAAAACGAATCTGGAGTACATATTAATTTTCATTTTCTTTCATTTCTACACATTAATAATAATAAAAATGATAATTGCTAAAATGTTTATTGTTAAAATGTTAATTTTAAATCGCCATAAAAACAATGCTTAAATTAAACTAAATACGTTGTTAATGTTAAAGCACAAATGCAGTAGAGTTAGGAATGCTTAGAAATAAGTAAAATAAAATAAAGAAATGAATAATTCTTGATTAGCAACATTGTCCGCTTTTCTCTCTCTGACATTGAATTGTTGTCTCTGTTGACCTGTTGGCTCCATTTTCTCTTTTTCACCCACCATCTCTCTCCGTCTCTGTCTCTCTCTTTCTCAATAAATCAATCTGTGTACATTGTATTCTCGATCAAGCATGCTTGTCTTTAACTATATTTTCTTCTCTTTCCGCATCTCCAGCTCTCTCTTTCTCCCTCGATTTTCATTCTTTGTTTCATTGTTCTTGTCTCTTAGTCATCTTCAATTATAGAAAACAGCTGCTGATACAATTCACTTGTCAAATTCATTATACAAATGCACAACGCTAACTTAACTTGTGGGTGGAGACAGTGGAAATAGAAAGGGGGATAGAGAAAGAGAGGGAGAGAGAAAAGAGAGGGACCTTGAGCAGTAGATGGCGACAATAAATAATACCGTATGGGGAAATCTACGCTCATTTTTCAAAACATTGCCGCGGGCGGCAGCCGGCTTAGACCAGGATTGTTGTCCAGGGGGTGAAGGGGGACGAAGGGAGGAGCGTGGAGAGGAGGGAGGGGAATGTATTAACAATGTCAGTGTTGGCTTTAGACTGCCGCTGCCGGCGTCGCAGTCGCAGGCGCAGTCGGCGTCGCTGTAGTCATCAACATTGTCATTGACGACGACAAATGTTGCCGTCTTTTAGGCGTTGACATTTGATAAATTAAACATTTCTGTACTGAGGACTGGTCGCTCCTCCCCCTCTGCTTCTTCTTTACCTTATGCTTCTTACTTGGGGGACTTTGTCGCATTTTTTTTTTTTTTTTGGCACTTTGTTAAATACATTTAGCTTTATTATTGTTGTTGCTGTTGCTGTCGAGTGTTGCGCAAATTAGAAAACACTTTTGACATTTGCTTTCTCTTTCTCCCCCTCTTAGTCTCTCCCTCTCTCTGTCTCTTTCTCATCCTTGCCGTCATTTTGTTAATTGAGCAGTCCCGGCCTAAGCCAAACCATAAGCCAAAGATGATGACTTTGACAGAGATGATGAAGATGATCCTAAAGGACGACGCCTTCAAAGTAAACGATTTACGTGCGTGCTTTTGCTTTGAAGTTGCCATTTGACGTGGCCCAAAGTGTATTTAATATTTATTAACAGCCTCTTTAACTAAAGCTGCCTCCTACCTACCCAAGGAAGCATTCGCATTAGCGTCAAATGCAACTTCTCCTCGCACTAACCCCACATCTTAATTATGTATTCAGAACCAGACCCAAAACAGCCAAAAAGTCTTCAACAGGGAAAGATCAGGAATCAAGGCCCTCGGGTCGTATACTATGTGTAGTGTTGTTGAAATTTGCAAAATACTGTCATATGTGAATGTTACTTACAAATATGTCAAACTGAAATTTAATCATTATCCTCAAGGCAAATTAGAAATGCAGAAACCGAAGCATTTACCACAAATGGAAGCAAATGGATATTTTCGACCAAATTTGTGCAGAAAACTTTGCGACTTGTGCCCAAAACAATATGTGAAAACGAAATTGTTAACTACAGTTTCCTTACACAAGAACAACATAAAGTCACAAAGAACAACACAAAGTGTTTAAGAAAATATAACAAAATATCAGAAAAGGTGGCAAAATGGCATTACTGTTCGCACATTATGAAAGATATTTCTGAATAAACCACAATACAAAATTCAGCCTTTTATATGATATTGTTCATTTCACGTTAAAATGAAGTGCTTTAAGATTTCTTTACTTTCCATATCAAGAGCGTATCAACTAAAGTAGAAAGTACATATTCCAAGTTGAAAGGAAGAACCCAATATAAATACTATACATTGTTTCGATAGCCCGGACCAGTTTCCAAAATCAAAAATGACCAATTTAAAGAAATTCAAATCTAAAAAATATACACAACTTTAGCAGAAAAAGAAACAATAATCTTACAACCAAGAGCTTTTCTCTACTTTTACGATGTATCGGGTCTTGAGGTAACAAGAATATGGAAGGTTAACAAAAGAAGTCAGCGAAATAAGTTTAGTTCAAGTTTTTAGCTCGACTTGGCTATATCTATTGAAAAACAAGTGAATTATTTAATTGTCTGATTAAAATTTATCCTATTGGTATTCAAAGTATATCTAACATATTCGCCGGAACTAATCATTATTTCACATATACATATATATTTATATACATATATAATAAAGACAACATCAGATAATAGCTAACTATTATATATATATTGCGTATACGTAAGCATATATATTGTATATATTTTTTACTTCACTAATCTGATTGTAATGCGCTGAGAAACAGATGAAATACTTTAAAATGCAACTATGTCTCATTAAAAAATATGTAATACACACAATTCGAACTAAAGGCGTCTTGCAAATAGAAAAAAATCCGCAGATAAATAAAATAAGACAGAAAACAGACGCTGATTGCTTGATACGAATGCAATTTGCGATTTGCGCTCAATGGTCGCTCATTACAGCTAGTTGAATGTGGAAGGATACACAGAACAGAGCAGAGCAGAACATTTAAGCCCCTGGACACGAGTCCAGGTCCCTGACAAATCTGATTAATAATTAGAAGCAAACAAGAGTAGGCACTCGACACACTGGGAACTAGAACTGAAGCTGAAGCTGAATCTAAATCTGAAGCAGAAGCAGAAGTAGAATCTCTGTGCACGTTTTGGCCATGTTATCATTTGGGTGTTTGCATAAGCCGCGACAGTAAATTAAAAATGTCCCCCGGGCCATTTATCTAGCAACGACAAGATGATCAATGCGGCCATTGTGCCAGAGGCAGAGAGACGGAGGAAGAGGGAGAGGAAGATGGAGAGAGAGCGAGAGGTTGAGCGCAAACTTTTTGACCAAAAAAGCCAGCCGACAGATTTTTAAATAAACTCATCGTGCAGAAGGCCGTGGGACAACTTGAGCCTGCCATAAATCCTTGGCCAAAATGAGCTCATGTTGGCCAGAAAGTGAAAATGCGACTAGCCCCCAATGCGGCGCGTTCTCATTCGAAGCTCTTATTCTCATTATCCTTCACTTTTTGGTGTTGGCTTTTGCTCTTGCTTTTGCTTGGGCTTTGACAAGATTAAATAATTGGAAGGGCTACAGTCAAAGCGAACTCGACAGTAAGGGACCTTGTACTTATTGTATGTAGCTAAAATTGAATATTAATATCGAAATACAACTGGCGTAAATGGTTTACATTTTTAATTTTTAATATCCATCCATGATAACATTGAATAACAGACAATAATAATAGTTTCAGTTAATTGCTAACAACGAAACAAGCTCGATGGGCGTGGTAATTACAAAAGTCTGTTTGTCAAATTTTGTTGCTCTTGCTATTATAGTTCCAGCAACTACAATATAAAGAGACTAAATATAATACTAATCAAATTGCTAAGTATTATTTTATCCGTTAAAATATAAAATACCATTTGACGAGATTAAATTGACGAAAAAAATATGTTTTATTTGCGTCTCTTTCAATAAAAAGAGTTGTCATTATTTTTCTGAAAGGCAATAATTACAGAGTTCAGCTAACGGAACAAATTGGAACTACATGCCGCAACCTTTGTACTCTTCTAAACAACTTCAAAGCTCATTATTAATTGCAATTTTTTGTACACATGGCGACAATAGTAAGATTTGTGTACATACCAATCCCTTTGAACTTTTAAAGTACAGAGTTTAAAAATCCAATGGACTTCAGCGAATAGCCGCAGCTGCATTTCAAAACTGCAAACAAATCATAGAGATGGCATTTGGACTTACGACAATATTTCAAACGCCAACTTCATCGCTTTTCGCATTGTTAACATTGCACTATAGGTCAAATGGACCCTTTTTGTGATATAAATTAATAACTCGAAGGTTTTTCAAGTTTTTCGTGTAAAGTTTTTTGCATAAAATTCTAGATCGAATTTGGAAATAGTTTTGCGAAAATGGGCGTGGCACCGCCCATCAACGCCCCTAAAAAAATATATATACAAAAAAATATTTTTTAATTTTTTTTTTTTGTTAATTAATATTAAAGTATTGCTTTTTTTATACTTTCAAAGTATATTTCAAATTTCTTTTATTTTTTTTTAGTATTTTTAGGAGCAAATTTTGAATATTATTTTCGAAGAGTAGTTAGCCTGTTACTAAAAAAACTACGTTTTATTGTCGTCTGGGTGTCGTAATATTAATAATATCGATATACCATTTAAAATAACGTAAAACAGCATCCACTCCATCAGTTTTTTATTTATTTTTCCGTTATGCTTCAAGCAAACCGGCATTGCTTACATATAGGTTATATGCTAAAAAGTTAAATTTTGGGAGAAGTGGGAAAAGGTGGGAAATAAACTTAGCTGATATCAGTTTACAAGGAATTACTCTACAACATGTATACAGTCACTTCTTAGACAAGTCTAGACATTTTTTTAAAACTCTTCCCAAAGTTAAGGTTTTGCTATAAAAAAATTATTTTTGGGACGTCTCTTTATTGACACTTACTACAGACAACACGAACAATACCAACACCACAGAAATACCAACATAAAGTAAAAACCACACTGATTAATATTCATTGCAAATTTAATTAAAAAATTTGAATTTGAAAAAAAATGAGCCACTTGAATTTCGCCAAAATTGTTGCACAATTTAACGGCACGTGCTTTTAAGTTATAACAGCTGTTTCAACAGCTGGTAACTTAACATTAGAATGCAATGTTAACATTTCTGGTATGCAACATTACAGTTCAATGTATTCCTAACAGAAATGTAAGAAAAGTGGGTTAATTTGAATACTTTTAAAAAATGAGTTTATATCACATAAAGGGTCCATTTGACCTATAGTGCATTGTCAGGGGCATTGTTCTCTATATTTAAAAAGCGAAGCATACTTTCTAGCGCAGTGTTCAAATGAAGTTCGAGCTGCAATCGAACTTGGTTGTGACAACTCAAACATGTTGCGTGTGCGGATGGCAAATAGATTGACCTATGCTAATACATTTGAACTCTATTCGGATAGTTCTTTCGATTTCTTATCTTATGGTTTAGTGCGTTTTTTTGTCGACAACTCCATTACAATACCACGTGATGATAAAACTAAATATAAGTACTTGAAGACAAAGCACGTGGCATAAAGAACCAAAACCAATTGACTTGAAGAAGCAGGGAAGAATTTCTACAGAATTCAAATTATAATGTCACGCTGTAAACCACAACAATCGATACCACTTAAACATGAAGTTTTATCATTATCAATCCTTTTCTTTAGCCAAGTACAAGATTTTTGATTGAAGCTCGGTTTTTCATCCGATATTCTAATTAGCCTGCATTTGGCTTGCTTTGAAACTGAATTCAATTCTGAATATTCTTAAATTCAATTCCGAATAATCTTGAATTATTTAATTAATTATTGATTATTATTTGATTTGAGATTAATAAAATTAAGAGGTTAAGAGTTTTGTACTTCAATCAAATGTTTTCGAATTCATTTTCCAATTTAGTACTGATATTTGCTTGATTTAAGAATATATGCTTGAAAATGCAACATTTTTAAACTTAAATTCCAGAAATTATTTTCTAAGCCGATTTTTCGATAAGTATACGAAACGTTGAAGTAAACTCACATTTCATATTAAAAATTCATATTAAAATGGAAATAGAAGCACGAGAAAAGACAACACACAACTGCGTTTGGAAAATTTACTCTACAGGTGGAAAATTGTGAGCACTTTAAAATATAATTAAATACTCAGTTCGAGGAAGATGCAGGGGGAAAGATGAGGTCAGAGCAGAATGTCACTATGCTAAATTAATGGTGTGAAGAGGGAAACAAAGACAGCCTAGTTTCAAAATTTGAACACCATGAAATGTACAGACAAATACCAGAATTTGTACAAACTCGTCGATGCTAACATAAGAATTAGCACATGTGGGGTAAAAACCAAATGAAAAGTTAAGACAGATGTGACAAGGAATGAGGGAAGAAGGGGAATGGGAGGGGATAGGGTGGGTGGTGAGGTGAGGTGTGGTAGGGTTTACAAAAGTCGGACATGTGTAAGCAAAGATGACAATTGTGGCAAAGACTCGAAAATCGGAAGTGTCTGCCACCTGCCACAGAGTTGAGTTTGTTGTGAGTTGTAAGTTGTGAGTTGTAACTTGTAACTTGCAGCTCATCTTCTAATCGTTTATTTTTATCAATGTTGAAGCTATTGTTGTTGCTGTTGTTGTTATCGTTGTTGTTGCGGTCGAGCTATCAAAAACTTGAGCTTGCCACACGCAAAATTGTCGAGTGTCAGCTGCAGACCTTGTGTGTCCAGCAGGATGCCGCATTGTAAATTGTAATTAATAAATCAAAACAGCAACTGCCCCTGCAGCAAATGCATTTGCAATTGAAATGGCAATAACAACAACAACAACAATTGACATGGCAAAATGCAAAATGCAACCACAACGAAACTCGACATTCGCCACACAGAAATCAAAGTGTATGTGTGGCAGTCTGTGTGTGTGAGTTCGTGTGTGTGTGTGTGTGTGTGTGTGCCCGCTTATGTTAGGCCAACAAAAATATTTGGCATTTTATTTATTTTACATATTCGAGTTGCTGCTGCTTCTGCTGCCGAGATCAAAAGCTGCATTCGAAAAACTTTTGTCTAATAGAAATTATGACGTAACTTTGTTTTTGGCATTTGCCAGTTGTTGTGTGCAGCACACACACACACACACACGCACACACACACATGCTAAAAACTAAATAAAATTGCTTTTAAATTTAGCAAAAAGTTGCTCTCATTAACAGCTTCCCTTGGCGTCTCTTGGACTGTCCGTCCATCCGTCCTGCACTGAGAGTGAGCGCCAGAAATCAAACGGAAATTAAAAACACACCCCTCTATCCTCTTCCTTCGCCCCCATAACACGCTGTTCCCTCTCTCAAAGGGGGCTTAGCACATTTATTTAGTTGCAGAAGCTTGCTCTCTCTCTCTATCTTTCTCTCTCTCTCTTTTTCTAAGCTCTCTATGCATAACGCATCATTACGCTAACAAGTGGTGGAAGTTTCTGGTTGCAACTGTGAGGGGAGAAGAATAAAAATATATGAGCATACTTTGGACAAGCGAAGAGAGGAGAAGAGAGAAAGAAGGAGGGAGCGGGGGCAGCACATGAGAATTTAAATTTTGTTACCAGCATTGAGCCAAAGAAAAGCGAAAGGACAATGACAACGGGCGTTGACCAAAACAACAACAACAACAGGCAAACACAGAAAATTGCTAAATGCCGGCATAAAAATGCGCCACATCCTGCAACACACCCACACACACATACGTAGACAGAGAGAGAGAAAGAGAGATAGCGAAATAGAGACAACAACAAACGGATATAACACAAACAACATTTGCCCTGCAAGTTTCACTGCCCCAAGGGCAAAGACATTTACCCTTGCCCAAGTGAGGGCACATTAGCTAACGCATCATCTAGATTCTAAAAACTGTCAATTAGTTTATTTCTGCACTTGATAATAAGTACTTTGCATAGAAAAGCAATAAACCAGCAATACAAGTTTTTTGTATACTTTTTTATTCCAAGTATGTAATTACTTTACACGTTAGTCTTTATGTTTGGAGTAACGTTTTCAATGCATACTCCTATGCTAACTTTTATTAAAATAATTTGCCAGGCATGTTCCAAAAAAAAATACACCTATTAAACAAGCAACCTAGCAATTTAAAAATTCTTTGGAGATTTGATGCAGTTATATAATTATTAAAAAATTGTTTTCTTAATAATAAAAATTGTTGCAGAAATTTAATAAACATATAAAATCTTCTTAGCTATTTTTGTTACTTCGAAAATTTGAAATGTCTGACATTTGAGGTACACCAACATTTATCAACAATATCTTTGGAACATGCTTATATATTTTTAATTCAACTTTTTATTGTTAAGACGAACAAAATCTAATAATTAAAGGAATTCTTTAATTTTGCCGATTTATATGAATCCTAAAAATCTCAACATTTTGGATTATACATGTACATTTTTTGATAAGTTTAAAAATTAATGTTATTTAAATATTTACGCAATAAATATTTAAAGCTTGCACAGAAAAGAAGAACAGTATCCACATTGTATTCAATATCCATATTCTATATTGAAAAATCTAGTTGTTCTAGAGATTTTATATGTTTTAAATGTTATAAATAATATACTTTTTTTTCAATACTATTGTATTTTAAATTAAGAATTGAATTTGTATCATATCTAATTTTATTTCCTCTTTTATACTTGTTCTAATCTATTTTAAACACATCAGAAAGTTGTTATTTGATTTTAAATACTTATCATTATTGGGAGTTCCGCCCACTAAAACTGAGTTAAATTTTATTATTGGCCATTGACATATTTTTCAGTGCCAAACAGTTGACATTGCTTAAATAATCTGTTTAGTTTTAAGACTAAAAAGTTTCTCAATTGATACCTCATAACCGCGTGCAATCAATGAGTTTCGTGGGAGATTAAATCACAAGTTTTGCTCCAAGTTTTGTGGAACTGAGTGACAAGAGTATTTGCCCAGTCGTTGGAGCGTCCCACAATTTGTTTTGCTTGTGACACGAGACGACGACGACGACGTCGCATTGTTGACGATGACGACCATTTTGTAGCCAAGTCAGCGAGTCTCGTTTTAGCCGGGTTTCCTTTTATATACCCCGTAAATTGTCTGACACAGCTGACGTCAACAATTAAACCCTTTTATATTTATAAAAAAATACAAATTCATTAAGTCTTGGGAAATATCACTGCGGACGGCAGTCCGTGCTAGTGACGAAAGCAGCACGAAGGGTGCGAAGGCGACTAGCATATATACACAGGAAGAATGGAAAATTTGCTATGACTGTCCAATCGGGCCGTAAGCAAATACGGGAACGAAATAATTATTGAAAAGGTAATTGACAGTACTCAGTACGAGGTATCTCTTGGCCTATAATGATTATCTTTGTCAGCATACTTTCCTTGTATTTTTCTTTTCCCTAAATGTCGTTATTGTCCAACGGACACCCGCTTTACCCACACCCAGTTGCAGTCCACTCAGCCTTCCATTTCCTCGACTCTCTCCCCTCGAGTCCTTTCATTTCGCTGTCGCCCTTACTGTGCAATGTTGTGTAGTTAATGTGCCGTTCTAAAACGCAGTAGCAGCCATCCAACGTTATAATATATGTAAACACTCAACTGCACACCCACACATATATATACATATATATATATTGTATGTACAGACACAATCTAGACTACGCAGCGCTTATTTGTGTAGCATACCTTTCTGCGTAGTTTGTCGTTGTTTTCACATTTGGCAGCCAAAAAAAAAAAAAAAAAAAAGAAAAAAAAAATGGAATGGTGGCAACACTGTCTGCTAGTCTGCTCCCTCTATTTCTCACTCGCTCTCTTTGCGTGTGTATGGGTGTGTTTGTTTGTGTGTGTGGTTTATTGCAACTTCCCATTTTTGTTTGTCATTATTTTTGCAATTCGTCGCCTGCTCTAACAAGTGCTAATGCAAATATTTGCAATGCAAAGATAGGACATGAGAGAGCAAGAAAAAAGAGCGTAAAAGAGACAGATAGATGGAGATAGAGACAGGGTAGCAACTTGAGAGCTGTCCAGAAGAGTCTTCCTGCTTGTGCTTCCTTGATCCTTGATCGTTCGCATATTTTGCACACTTTCTTCAACTTTACAAAACATATACATATGTGTATGTACAAAAGCAAAAAGATATAGATGAAGATGATGATAAAGAAGAAGTGGTGTGAGAAAAAAAAAGAGAAGGAAGAGGAGGAGGAGGAGAAGGAGGAGGAGGAGGAGAGGAGGAAAAAAACATAGCCGAACCCACAAAAACACAAAACACTCGCATATATTTCACAGTTTGTTGTTGTTGCTTGCGCTGCTTTTGACAGTTTTGTGTACTGTCAATTTGAGCAAAGTGTGTAACGCTGCTGCTTATATTGTGAATACACCCACACACACACACACCCACACACACACACACACACACACAAACTAAAGACATGGCAATATCGTATTTGCTTTGTGTGTGTTGCCTTTAAAAACATCTTCAATTTTTCTTGCTTGCACGTTGAGTTTTCCACATCTCGGTTTCCCCGCTGCTTTTCTCTTTTTATTTCTGCACTTGCCATGGGCAAGGAGGAGCACGAGGAAGAGCAAGAGGAAGAGGAAGAGGCAGGCTGTGCCCTGCCAGAAACTTGTATTTGACAGACCCTTGTCTTCATATGTGCCACAACTATCGTCGTCGTCGCTGTTGTCGTCTGGTACCCAGTTACCAGTTCCCAGTTACCAGTTACCAGATCCCTCTTCCCATCCCTGCGAAGGAAACATCCTTGTGCTCATCCTTGGCGCTGTCCTGCTGCTCGTTATTACATTCACTTGGCGTTGTAAAAAAATATCATTATATGCGCCATATACGACGAGGTTTGTTTCCCTCGACCTCATCTAACCCCGTCGTCATTGAGCACTGCATAAATAGTCCTCCCGAATATGTGCGGGTTGCTCCGGGGTGGTCTATATACGATGGGCGTGGCAGTGGCAGTGGCAGCGGGCGGTGCGTCATCACATTTGCACTGCATGATTGATCGTTTACAAATAAGCAAGCATAGCAAGCGCGCTAAGCAGCTCAATGCTTTCCACTTGCCCCACGTTGGGCGCCAAGTGGAAAATACTTTGAGCAGGAAATTTCAAAAGCAGATAAGAAAAATTTGTTGCGCAATTAGTTGAGGCAAAAGCAAAAGCGTTGCACTGCCACGTTGGCCAATTAAAATCGGATGGCAAGTTAAATGACAAATTCAGTATTCAAATAAATTGCACTATTAAATTGAAAGGGTCGTCGAGGTGGGAAACACATCAGTAGCATCCATACAATAAGTGTAGACAATCTTCAATTGCGAGAAGAACAGCGGCTGATGAAGTCATTTAGCTTATTTAGCGCCGCTTCAGTTTGCTGGCGCCCAACGTGTGTGGGAAAGAAAGATGTAAGCGTAAAATAATTAAATTGTCAGTGGCAATCCCGTCAGTGGCAGGAGCAGACGTAGAGCGAATGTGGCAGACAGGCTTACAAATGCCATTAGAGTTGGCTAAGAAAACCCTTTGCCTTTGCCACACACACAACACCCTCTTGGGCGCCATCAAAATAAATGCCTGTCATTAAACAAATTGTCGCAATAAATCTGCGCATTTCAAAGTCAGTGAAAAGTAAAAGCCAACACAATGGTAAAATCTTAAAATGACTAAAAACAAAACAAAAAAAAAAACCAATAGAAGTTGAAGAGTCATGATTGTGTGTGAGTTGTGAGTGAATGAGTGAGTGTTTTGGTTTGAATCATTAGCGTTCCACCGATCACTGCAATTAACCGACAATTTCGAAATGCACAAAAGCATTTTTCGCATGCTTACCAATGCCATAAATATTCAAAAATGTTCCCTCAATAATTGGGTTAATATATTTTTTATAGAAGCATAATTTTTACAGCGTTTCTTGCTGCCTTCTTCGTCTGACGCTTCTTCTTCTTCTGTAAACAAAGGGAAACAAAGCAAAACACAATCAAGTTGACAAAAGGGCGCTGGACAAACAGCAGAAGCAATTAGAAAATGGCGGCCAAGTTAATTAAGCGCCATAAAAACGACATTTGCTGCCAGCTTCTTTCTCTCCATCTCCATCTCCTTCTTCTCCTTCTTCTCTTTGACATCTTATTCTTATTCTGATGGTTATTGTGTTGTGGTTGCTGTTTCTGTTGTTGTTGTTGCGCTTTAAGCAGAATGTTGCTGCCTCAATCTCAATAGATAGAAATCAACATCACGAATGCTAAGAAAGGCATAAAAAACAACACATATACACACACATATATACATACACACACACACACACACACACACACACACACACACACACACACTTACACACATACACACTTACACACAGATAGCGAGTAGGGAAGCATAAATTAAAATACATAAACCATGCAAACGGTTAAAAAACAAGGCCAAGGCAGCTCGAAAGGAATCGACAGGGAAAGAGACAAAAAACAAAGAGAGAGAAAGAGGGCGAGAGAGAGGGAGAGGGAGAGAGCGCTGAAGAAGTGGCAGCTTGGGCACATACATCACCCAGGCGTGGAGCTGGGCGGCGATAAGATGGCATTACAATAAAAAATAAGTTGTTCGGGCATAAAGCAAAACCAACAAGGGCCAAAGACAACGGCAGCTTGCAGATACATATATATAAATATATATATACATAGAGCGAGACAGAGAGAGAGCTAGAGCGAGAAAGAAAAGGAAAGAAAGGAGAAGTAGTTCAAGTTGGCAACAAATTTATGAGCAAATTAATTGAGATTGGAAACGCAGAAAGAAAGCTAAGAAGCAACAACAAAAAAAAGAGACACGCATAGAGGACAAAGGCAAGGCAGAGAGGGGAAAAGAGCGAGAAGTCCTAGGGGAAGGGAGACAGGACGCAGGACACAGGACATGGATACGCAATGCTAGGCGACAGTTCTGCGTCCGCTTGTTAGTGGCCACTATCTGAGAATGCTGTGAAGAGGCGAGTCACAAAGAAGAAGAAGAAACTAAGTGTGTGTGTGTGTGTGTGTGCGGAGTTTGAGTTACCAACTTAATTGAGAGACAAGTCAATAAACAGGAAGCGAGTGCCGAGCTAAAAGTCAAAGCAACCAAAAGACACACGCGAAGAAAACAAAACACAGCGAGCGGGAAAGGCTAAAGTCTAGTTCTAGACTAGACTATGAGATACCCCTTACTTATTTAAATACTCATAATTTGTTTGTACTGCATACTTTTAGGCGGTTACATTGCCCAAGGACTTTAATCGGATCTTGTTGCGGTTAGGTGGATGATAGCCTATAATAATCGATAGTGTTAATTTCCGAAAAATACGTTATCTGAAAAACTGTGCGAATCGCGAAGACATAGAAAGCGGGGCAAACAAACTTGATCTGCCTATATAGACAATATAGACTCGGCTGTTGATGCTGATCAAGAGTATATATACTTTACAGGGTCGGAGATGCTTGCTTCTGCCCGTTACATACATTTCAACGAATGCAATATACCTTTTACTTATTTTTTAAGTAACGAGTATAAAAAAGGGTAAGATAAAGCCCGGCAAATACTTGTAGATGTGAATGCGAATTGCAATTGTGTGTGTGTGTGTGTTAAGTGTGCGTATGTGTGTGTGTCAAGTGTGAGTGAGTCTGCATAAGTCATAACAACTTGACAAATGCGCTATTCAGAAACTCAAGAAAGGTATCTAATGTCAGCTAAACTGACAAGTTGCCTATAAATAAATGAATACCTAAATTAAAAATATTATCCCATCAAATTATTAATTAATCAATTAATATTAATATTTTATTCACTCAAATTGTAAAGATTTGCTTTAAACTACTTACCTCATATTTAATAAATCTAATCGAACATCCAATTTGAATTTTATTAATTTAATAGATTTTTAAATTTTCCGCTGTCAGCCTATATCGTAAATATGTAACTATAACACTACTATATTCTACATCTTTGTAATTCTAAAACATCCTTTTACAGCATCCTTTTATTTCTGATACTTAATTGCATAGTTTTAATATTATAATACATATATATTTAAATATGGCTAATTATCGAAATACCGCCAACTGTAAATAAAAGTTACAAATATCTCTATAGTTTTCAATAATCACAATTATTCTCTTTCCATCTCTCCTTATATCAAATTCTATCTCAAACTCTCTGTTTATCTTTGTATATCAAATTTTCACAATTATCTATTCGATTTCTCAATCTTTCATCGGAATCTGTTTGAATATCCCTAAATCTCATTTACCTCTATTTGAATTTACAGAGCATACAATCCACGCTCAACTTTCTTTTAAATTGCAGGGTATTTGTGCAGTCGTTGCCAATGTGAATCAGCTACTTGACGGGACTCAGTTCAGTTCAGTTCAGTTCACATTTGTCCGGCCTGCATCGCTGGGCATCCTGTACAGGCCTCTTCCCGACTGTGGCACAGACTCATCCAGTTCCATGACTTGCTGAGGCGACCACATAAAAAATAACACAGCAACTAGCGAGGGGGAGGGGGAGGGAGAAGGAGTGTGAGTGTAAGAAGGAGATGGGGACAGATTCACAGCGGCAACTCTGGCTGCACAATAAACAAATAAAGCCATAAATCTTTGCCACTAAAGTAATGCACGCTGCTTGTCCACTGACCAACAGAGGGCGCTAAAGGGGAGCATGAGGAGTAGGAGGAGGGGAGGTGGAGCGGAAGGGAGGGGAGGGGGTGAGTAACAGGACTACTACTGCGACTAGTAACAGGACTTGATCGTTGCTGCAAACAAACAAATCCCGTTGTCTACATAGCGACTGTCATGCATGGCAATGTCCTCTTCTTCTTCTTTTCCTAGTTGTTGTTGTTGTTGCTGTTGTTGTTGTGGCTTTGCGTGCTACTGCAATTTGTGGTGTCGCTTGTTTGCTTCAACCGCCTCCACTTGATCCATTATCCTTAACAGCAGCCTGGCAATTGGAGAGGGAAGCGAATAGAAACTGTCGCTGTCTCTGTCGATTGTTGCTGCTGTTGTTGTCATTAAAATTCAAGGCATACAAAGTCATTAAATTATACGCGACATCTTTTGTGCGCGCTCCGAGTAGCTAAGCATTTGCCGAGTGGGCGAGGGAGAAAGAAATAGGCGGCTGGAGGGAGCGCGAATGAAGGAGGAGGACGGCAGGCGAAAGTGTTGGGCGGTCTTAGACGGATTGCTGCTGCTGCTGCTGCTGTTGCTGCTGTTGCTGTTGTCGCCGACAGCGACGCCAGCGCAGGCAGCGACGCGACGCAGCGGCGTGATGCGATTAAGCAATCAGCCAAATTGGCAGCAGCGCCAACTTGAAAGGAAATTACACGGCAGCAGCAAGGGACGGCGAGGGAGGGGGGCAACGGAGAGAGAGAGAGGGGAGAGTGTGTGCGATTGTGTATTGTACGTATAGATAGAGATATCGCTACTGTAGATGTTTGCCATGTGACGTCAGGCGGCAAACAAACACAAAGTCAACTGAAATTTTAAAGTCATAAGCAGAAAGAGAGAGGTGAGGTGTGTGAGAAAGAGAGAGCGAGAGAGAGAGGACGAGTATTTGTCTTGAAGCAAGTGCAGTGACAAGGCACAAGAACTGACAAATTCACAGAAAGGTCAAGGATAAATCATATATGTATATATGTATATATGTATATCGATAAACAGCAACAGCAACATTTGCAATTATCTTAAGAGCCCAGTTAATACAAGGAACAATGCTTAATGCTTAATGCTGACAGTGCCTGCAAATTGAAATAAATATAAGGATAACGATAAATAGAAGTATAAGGAAAAGGTAAGACAAACTATAATTATAATAATAATTCAATAAAGATATAAATATTTATTTAAAGCGCCTAAAGCTGGCTTCAGAAATAGAAACATTATTGATAAGCTGGGAAAATTAACTTAACTTAGTTATGTATATACTTGCTATGATATACAGTAAATAAATTTAGGAAATCTATGAATAAAGAGATCTCCAAGTTATTGTTTCATATTATCTCAAATGACATTAGAGTTATGCCCATTTGCATCTTCAGTCGAAGTGTTTGGGAATTTAAACGGCTTTGGCGAAATTCCCGACATGGGATTTATCAACTTAGTTGCGTTCTATCGTTTGAAGTCGAGGACCACAGTTGGGTCTCGACTTGACGACAAGTGGATCAATTTGTTTGGGTTATTGTTTTGGCCAGGGTCTAGTCCGCATATGGGACCCTATGAAGTCATATCAAGTCGTAAAAAGAAAGAAAATAAAAGAAAATATTTCTCAGACGAAGCTGTTGCAGTTGCAATAGGGGAGCATGGGGAGGGGCGGGAACAGGGAAAGGGGAAGGGAAAGGGGAAGGGGAGGACAGTACCAACTCGAAAGCCAATGACATAGACAGCATCTTCTATTGAGCAAACACAGAGAACGATGAACAGTGCACTATGGAAAAAGTAATTTTTTTCGTTGTTCAGCATTTTGTATTATAAAAAATTAATTATTAAATATCTTCAAAAAAACATATCTAAAAAGCAATGTTTGTGCTTTATTGTGCAATTGTCGAATGTGTCCTGTAAAGTACTGTACTTTAGTATAGCACAAGGTATCAAAAGAGTTGTTTAAAGATTATTAACAAAACCATCTAGAATCAGATGTAAATAGTTCATTTAGCCCGATTTTGTTCCTAACTAGTATAAAAAACACATGTTGCAAAAATCGGATTTTTGCCGGGATCAGATAGTGGGGGGTTGCAACAAAATAAAATGAATAAATTCAAAATAAACATTGTAAATTCTAATTGGCAAATATGCAAAGTTTTCAATTTTCTGTTTTAAATCTTCTTTGAGATTTTTTTAAAGTGTTCTAGATTTTAAATAACTGTATAAAGTCCAATAGTTACTTTTCATTTACTCTTATTGATAATTTATAATTTTCAACATTTTTTAAACGTTTGTTTTGAAATCGCCACATTTTATAACAAATATAAAGAAACTAAAAAACTAATCAAATATTGAGATATAGTTTCGTCGCAAGTATGAACCAGAAAAATATTGAATTTTAACGACAAGTGCTATAATTTATAAGTATCAGCTTGTAGCGCAAGAAAACCTAACTTTAACGAATTAAAAATTAAATAATAACAATAAAAAGTCAATTTCAAAACGATGCGATCAACCCAAACTTCAAATGGAACATCTGTAGGCTATAAACAATTTTCTTTTTTGCCACATGTGTCTCGAGATCAGGCCATTGTGCGATGTTTGTTATGGCAACAACAATTTCGCCAAAGTCACAGAAAAAGAGAGAGAGAGGGGAAAAGAGGTTAAGGGAGGAGGGGGTAGGGGAGGGGGGTCACTGCGCAACACGCCAAGACAAATTATGCGGATGATAAGCGCGACAATGGCGTAAAAAGCTCAAGAGTAGCATGAATTGGGAAAGAGATTGCGAAAGGGATTGGTAAGGGGTTAGGGATTGTAACTGATGCCGACACGCGCACAACTGGCTGCTCTTTATACATGACTGTAAAAGTGTGTGTGTGTGTGTGTGTGTGAGCCACGTTTACTCGTACCATGTTGAAAGCCATCGACCCGGCCCGGCATTGCATTGAGATTACTAGTTAAAGGTCATTTAACCCATTAAAAACTAGAGAGGAGCTTACACACACAAAATGTCCACAAATATTAGGATGAGAGAGATAGTAATAACAATAAGAGAGAGAGAGACAAAACATTTGGTCGATTGTATTGCAAATGCGGCCAAAAAGTCACCAAAAACTTATTAGAAAAAGTCCTTAAGGATCTCGACTCGAGTAGGAGGAGGAGGAGGAGCAATAGGAGTTGAACCAACTTCAGCAAATACATAACATATAAGATACAAAAGGACACCGCCTATCAAGCGGAGCATCTTAAGCAAGCAGCAAACAGCGGCACCCACGGCACAAATGGGGGCAGGGAGAAGGACGGAAGGAGAAAGGAGAAAGGAGAAGGCGCCTCGATAGAATTTCTTTTGCAAAAGTTTCGAGCTCTAAAAAATTATTAATAATGCAAAGGCATCAACAGCAGCATCAACAGCAGCAGCGGGCTAAGAAGTACCGTGGAACGTCGAAAGGATTCACAGGAGCAAACCTTAAACTTAAAGCCGTTAACAAATGCGATTGTCCCATCACTGAGTTTTCTGGGAAGTTAAAAACAGTTAACAACAGCCAGAATTTGATTACAAAATAATTTTAGAATTCTTTTTTGCGATAGCAAAGGCATAAAAAGAGCAAATTGGGAGAGAAAGATATGGAAATTGGCACTGATCTTGATTTTTACTTAAACGCCGATTACCAATTAACAATAGTTGTTGAGAAATTAAAAAATGAACATAAACCTTATATCGTATATTCCTGTCCGTTCTCTATTAATTTAAAAAACAGAGACAAATACTGTTGAATATTTTTGTAGATATTATGTTATTATTCATTAATACTCAAAAGTAACTAATTGCTTACAGAAGATGAGTGGACAAAAATTATAGAATCTTTTGCGGTTTAGTTTTATCGGCTTCACATTCAACTATTCACACTAATTAATATATTCAGCTTTGATTCATTTACTTTAAAAATACGAAAAAGCTTAAACTATTCAAATTATAAATAAACGCAATGCTTGAAAATAAAATATTCCAAAAAAAGCAATATTACGCTTTAAAGTAAGTAAAGCATTGTATAACAAAGTCAAGTGTACAATACAGTTAGGCCTATACCAAAATCCAAAGTGCCATTTTTAATCGCCATAAATCCATGTGGCGTCCATTGTAGGACAGCCACAACAACTTCAAAGTCCCACGTTCCATTCACAAAGATAAAAGCACAACCCACGCCCGCCCCCGCCAGCACTCACCCCCCAATACGCAGAAGCATTGAGGGCAGCGATAAGACGATAGGCGAAGTTGACGCCGACGCCGACGTCGACGTCGAGAACAGCGACCAGTGGCAGGACAAGCAACATGCAAATGAATCTCAACTCGAATGCGGCTTTAAGCGGGAGCGATTCGATGGGTTCCCACTCTGTTTCCCTCTCCCTCTCCCTCTCTGTCTCTGTCTCCTTCTCTGGCTGTTGGCCCACAAAAAGAGCGCGCGAGTTTTAAATTTATGCAACAGGCTTTTGGCCCATTTGTAAATTATGCGCTGTCATAAAGCAGCACAACGGGGCTACCGACTGTCGACTACCAGCCAGAGATGCCACAACAACAATAACAACAACAATAACAACAATAACAACAACAACAACAATAACAACAACAACAACAACAATGTCCAACCGGTTCGATAGCGACGGCAACGCGACGAAAAATTATCGAGCCTGACTGCGCGCCAAAAGCGTGAGAGATGGTGAAAAAGCATGAAAGCCAGAGCAGGAGGCGGAAAGAGTCAGAAAGAGTCAGAAAGAGGCAGATAGTAGAGTCAGAAAGAGGCAGCAGAGCTGCCAGGGCTGCAGCACGTACGGGCATATAATTTTTGCCAAATCAGAATATTTATGCGTCTAGCCGCACCAGTCGAGAGACAACAAGAGATTTAGGGGCAGGAGAAGCAATGAAATGGAGAAATGGAGAATGGAGAATGGAGAAAGGAATCGAGTGCGAGAATCAGCGCATAAAAAAATTACAGTGCGCTTGAAAAAACGCGACAAAAACACGCAATGGATATGACTTTTATACAAAGACCCGTCCGAGGACAGAACGGACAGAACACGGGACACGGTGCACAACACAGGATTCAAGAGCATCCAGCAGGACATCGCACTGGAAGTTGTTGCTGTTGTTGCTGCTCATTGAAACGTATTTGCACTTCGGCCAACACTGAAAACTCGGCATACAATAACATTCCCGAAAACTAAACACTGTGAAATCTCTATTTATCAAGCAAAAAGTGCATTTCTTTAACTTTTGCTTTTCTTATGCTTCAAGTTGCTCTGAAATATATAAATATATACTTATATTGATAGAAACAATTTATTCATAATATTAATCCAAGTAGTATTGTATTTGTACAAGTAGAAGAATTGCAAACTGGTTAAAATGCAAAGAAAACATACGATTAAATATGTATAAAGGTAATAGAAATAAGTTCGAATTAAATGAATTTATAATAAGAGACAGTGTTTGATATGTGGCCAAAATCACTTAAAAGCAGTGTTGCAAATGCAAAATTGTTATTTTTATGATCTACGAGTACTTCCTAAACTGTTTTTCAGATACGTATCTATCAATTCATATCAAGTTGAGTTCATTAAATATTGAATGTATTAAATAAAATATTTAAGTTGTAACAGTATTATGTATACTATAAACTTGTGGTAATTTTATTAAAATTGATGTGAAATCAATTGTTGGAGTGTCTTCTGTAGTTCACATAAAAAACAATTACAATAACAATTACAAAAATAAAAAAATAAACAGGCATCGTTTTTGTCACCCGGCTGCGAGTTAAGCGTTCAATAAAAAGACAACTTCGCTTGGCGGTTGGAAGCGTTCGAAATTCGAGTGGTGTCGAGGAGTCCGCAAAAAGGGGGCTGCAAAAGGGGGTGTGGCATGGAGTGGGCGTGGGCGTGGGCGTGGGAGTGGAGTGTCGCTTGTTCAACGAGTGGCAACAATTTTTAAAAATAACACCAACAATTGTTGTTTTTGGCACTTTGGGTTTGTGGCCAATTGTGAGCAACGCAGGAAAGGCAGCAAAAGGGGGAGTGAGAGGGGAAAGGGGGCAGGGGGCAGGGGGAGTGGTCAAGAGTCTGCCACTGCCACAGTCGCCGTGCAAACATGTGGCAATTTCTGCGGTTGCAAAAGTTAAAAACTTTGAACACACCGCACCGTAAATAGCAACCGACCATGCAAGTATTTAGTCTATCCCTTTTTTTTCCCTATAACTCTACCCCTCTGTCCATTTTTCTGTCACTCTTCTTCTGCTATGATATGGAAATATTTTACTTTTATTTTTATATTCATTTATTCCTTATTTTATTTGCTTTGTGCTCGCGTGCGTACACTTTGATTTATATTTAATTCAATTTTTATTGTGCTTAAAAAATTGATAAATTATTGCATAACGAACGGCGCTGGCGGGTTAAGGGTTACGGGTTAAGGTTCGCTTTCATAAATTGGCAGTCGCCTCGCTGCGTTTGACAGCCGCCAATGCAAATTGTGGCCATGGGAGAGATGAGACCGGCACGAGAACATGAAGGAGCAGGAGAAGGAAACGAAGAAGAATCAACAGCACTGTAGCTGACCAGGCCCCTCTTCTTCCTTTCTCTACTTGTCCACTTCTCCACTTCTTCCCTTTCTAGCCCCTTTAAAGGTCTGGCCACAGTCTGTGCCCATGTACGTGTCCCTGATGGCCGCAAGATGTTGACAATGACACTGAACGTGGCACGATGCTTGGCGCCGCTGTTGATAGTCCTGGCCAAAGCTAGTGCACTGGACAAAACACATGCGAATGGACAAACAAGCATACATACACTGAGAAAAAAACACAGTGCCAACATGAAGTTCGAATGAACTCGATTTAAGCATTTTCGATACTTAAATTTATACTTGATATAAGTACAATTTACTAAAAACGAACATTAAAATTTTCTAACTCGATCATTACTAGAAATGAGTATCAAAATTCTAAATATAAGCGCTGAACTCAGGTTCCACTTACAGATCAAGCTCATAGAATCTTAGATCTAGTTCCTTAACACTTATTTCCGATTTACGTTCTCAGGGTTACAGTTTGACAGGCTCTTAGAAATTAAAGCTGTGTGTATTTAACAGGATAATTTCTGAAGTTGGACTTCACTTAGCTGATACTAATTGAAAGTTTTTAGTTTTTTAGGTAGCTTTTAGTGTTGCTTAGTAACCATAATATTTAGTTTAAGAACATGTTATGCATACTTAAATCAATTAGTATGCTCATATGTTTTTTGTACTCAGTTTCAGCTTAATATGGACTTGAATTAAGCTTGATTTATATTTAAATCAAGTACGTTTTAATATAATTTGAAGTTAGAAAATACTCAAATTCTTTGATTCGTACCTAAAATGTGCGATACTTGAAATAAAATCGAAATACTTGACATAATTTTAATAAAGGTGAAAGTCAAGTTCCAAGTGTGGTGTTTTAAGTTTGAAATACTTGATTTTTTTCCCTCTGTGTAGATAGATATGTATGTATGGTCAAGACGAAGACGTGAGATATATTTGGAATGTTTATGTGTGTGTGTGTGGGTCAAATGACGCGCGCGTGATATGACAACATCCGGTAAATAGGATTAGTTATATTCGTAGTGCTAAACAGTCAGGTTCAGGATGCTCGAACAACTTTCCTCGAGCAACAGCTGAAAAGTATGCAACGAAAAGTGTGAACTGAAACTTGTGGACAAAGTGCGCGGCAGTCAGAGATGAGCACGTGAGCGAATCAGAATGAATTGCCAATGGTTACAATTCAAAAGGAGTTCTCTCATACACACATGTATGTATGTGTGTATACATAGCATCGTAGGGCAGTATTATAACAATTTTGCATTTTTTGTAACTGTTGAGAAATAGAATTCTGTTTTCTCTGTATTCAATTGATCACAGTTTTCCAAAATTAATTAAACAAAATTAACAGCATATAAAATCTTAACAAAAACATTTACCAAATTTGTAATTTGTAAGAAGTAATTTGATGAGCTGTTTCTGGTAGTGTCTAACCGAAAATAAGGTTTGATGACTAAAAAACAGATTTATTTATAATGTAATGTAATACAATGACACTCGTAATTGGCATTTTGGTAAAATATGTGCAAATAATCAATTTATTACACATTAAATCGCCAATATCATAGATATACTTTAATAATTAAAATGCATACATATTTACTTTTGTGAATTCAATAATTCCATTCAGTCTTTCAAGAGTAACGCAATATTAAATTTATTTATTATTTATCAAATATTTAATGATGTTGCAGTAAATTGAAGAATGTTGATAATATACAAAATTAAATTTAGATGCTTTGTTGTAATACAACAAGAGGTCAACTTTAAATGAAATATCAAAATATTAAAGAATTAAACAATAAATAAATTGTGTAAGTAAATATGGATCTCGAAAATCTGATATTTCCAACACATATTTGTGGAGCACACACTCAATTACACATATTTGTTTGAACATACAACTACATGTACATATTTGTTTAAATAGCAATCTCCCACCATTGGCCAAATTCATAATTATGTTTAATATTTGCTCACGGGCCCATCGCCAGTGTTGGAAAGTGTGTTCTTAATTAGATTATCATTGCGATGCTTTCCGTTTCAACGTGATGTTTGTTCGCCCAACTTTCTCTTGGCTTGTCTTCTATTTTTTTATTCTCATTTATTTATATATAATTCTTTCCATTTTATTTTATCACTTGCCCATCTCCAGGGCACACACATACAAAGAGTGTTGTTCTTTTTTTTTTGGTCCTACTGTTTGCATAACCAAGTTAAGCTACTTGAACGCTTAAAGTGTTGGGCTTTTCCATTCATTACGTAATGTAGCGCGGCTTTTATGTCTTGGCCAGAATGGGCAGAAGGGGGAGTGAGACCACAAAATGGCTCAAACACTCTGGGCAGCTGGGGAAACTTGGAGCTGGGAGCTGGAAGCTGAGAAGTTGATGCCGCCATCGCATTTAAGTCACGTAGCCATGTTGAGTAATGCGACACGTTGCCATTGATGGCCCGTTGACGATGAAGTGCAAGTTGGAAATAGAAACAGAAATCGAAATCGAAATAGAAATCGAAATAGAAATGATAACGCGTCATAGTCTGCTGCCTGTTGTCTGTGGCATGCCTCATCTCTCACTGACTCTCTCTCTCTCTCTCACCCGATCTCTGTTTGTCTATCCGTCTGTCCGTCTGTCTGTTGTCATTGTGACAAGTACGCCAAAGTCAAGTGGCAGCCAAGCGGTTGCCTTGCAACAGTTACTGACTTTTTGGATTTCTACCCATCTCCTTCTCTCTCTCTCTCCCTATCTCTCACTCACTCTCTCTCTACACTCTACATTTATTTACTTTTGATTTTGCGCATTGATTAGCAACGCCATCTGCCGGCAGGCAGCAGCCACAAAGTTTGCATATTTATTATGCACTCAATGCTCAAACATTGCGGCCGCTGCGGTCTCATTACCAACTTAAAACTTGGCTAAAAGCAGCCGACCACACCAGCTGAAAAATGAACCAAACCAACAACAACTCTAACGATGGCGTCAGGTGTCAATTTCAAATTCGTTGTTATCGTTGTTGCTGCTGTTGTTGTTGTTGCTATTGTTGATTGTGCTGCTGTTGCTGCTGGTGCCGGCAACAATGCCACTTTACGGCAGCCAGTCGCCAATTGCCAGTTGGCATTGCAGTCAAGTTTTGCATCAATAACTTGGCATTTTTATTGCATTCACAGCACTGGAGGTACAGTGGGGCACACTGGGGCACAGTGGGGCACAATGCAGAGCAACACATGCGACACAAGTGCATGCGGCACATTCAAGTGGAATGCTCTAATCAACAGGCTTGCAGGCTCCAACTTGCCAACGTCCCCCTGCACTCCCCTTTCTACCCTCTTCCCAGCACATACCTTACCTCAATTTGTGCAGTTCAAAGCTCAGTTTTCAACTGAATTATAAAGTCAGCAACGAGTATGTTAACTATTAAATGTGTTTTGAAAACGTTTAAAATCGAAATGCACACTTTTTGTCTATGTCTCTCTTTCTCTCTGCTTCTGTCTCTATCTTTCTTCCTTAAGGTCACACTTAACTTTCTGTCCATCAATCACATACTACATGAATGTCTCTTGTTCTTGTTCTCTCTCCCTCATTATATAATTTTCTTTCTTTCTCTATCCCTCTATCAGATTCAACATTTACATTTATACTAGTTGACGCAGCGTCAATTTCAGCAAAGTCAACGCGTTTACATTAGTTCACTTAGTTGACCAAAAAACATGTTTGTCAACTACTTTTCCAGTTGGTCAACTTAAGATGAAGTTGGCAGCTAATTAAACTAGCTGACATCAACATTCGTTGACGTTCGCGTTGGCATCGATGTTTAGTTGAAGACGATATTTTGTATCTATCGAACGTGCTTTATTGTTAAAAATATACAAGTGGTAAAACATAAATTTGTTCATCAACTTTGTGTGTCGTTATGTCGTCGTCGTTGCTTATTTCAGCAAAAATATCCATAAATTTTGGATACATTTTTTGTCAGTAAAAAACTTTTAGCTTTTGACCTCATTTAAATTAATTAGTGTGAAACTTAGCTTTCGATAGTGATCGGCTTCAACTATGCACCCCAAAAATTGCTTCGTTTAATATATATTTAATACATATATAATATATATACATATATATATTTAATAATGAATTAATGAATTATTAATTATTAAAAATAGTAATTTTATAATTATAATTTTTAATACAGTTCACCTAAAAAAAAAAAAAATGTTAAATGATGATAGTTAAATCGAAATATTGCCGCCTCTGATTGCCGCCAAATTTTGTCAACATAAAACAAAAGAATGAATATGAAGTCAATTTGAATTTCCTTTGTCAACGCGTCATTTACAAGTTCAACTGTTGACAATTAGTGTTGAGCCCTGTTTACACTAGGATTGACTCAGTTGGCATCAAAATTGACTTGATTGTCAACTAGTGTAAATGTACCCTAACGCACATTCACTCCATATTTCTCTTTACATATAGCTCCCATCAATCGCTGTTCGTCAAAAACCTCTCTTACTTTCTGTATAATTTTCAGTTTCATTATATTTTTCTCTTGATTTCTTCTTCCTACTCTCCCTTCTACTTATTTCTGTTTATCTGAACCTTTATTTCTATCTTGACTTGGCACTCTTCTTCCTTCTCATTTTCTTTAATTTTAACATTCTATAAATCAACTGATCTAATATTGTAGACCAGTACTTTTATGAACTATAAAATAAAGGCAATTGACTGATTTTAATCAAGGAACTTAAAGTTAAGTTTTTGATCTGAATAAAACGCTTTTTTTTAGATGACAATTAAAATTTTAGAGAAGTCTATTCTAAACAGGTTTTTTCTCGAAACCATCTTTCAGTATTAACAAAAAAAATTTGTTTGAGTGCTAGATACATCAGATACATCAGATACATCAAGATACATCAGTTCTCGGACTTTGTCAAAGATCAAAAAATGACTTCTATGCTTTTTTGAAGGCAAATTCGCAATAACTCAAATAGCTAGTTTTGTTATTTTGTCCAGTAATTTTGAACTAGAATTTTGCTAACCGATTCAACCAAATTTCAATAATGCACTTATTTATTTATTATTTATTTGCTATCCTATATCATAATAATTACAAAAAACAAGTTACTTTTTAAATTTGTCTAATACATGTAAAAAAAAACTAGCCACCGAGTGAGTATGAAATATTCCCATTCATTAATATCTTTTTCTTATCAAGTTTTAATTGTATCAAACTCATAACTCTGTGAGAGACTGTAGTGCATTCAATTAGTCGTCTTTCTGAATTGGGATAATTGTCACAAATGTCATGCAGGCAGTATTGCTTTTTGCTCTTATCAGGAGACTGTCAGCCGACTTTGGCCTTAAGATGCTGCAGGCGAAGAAATGTACTAGTGTGTGTGTGTGTGTGCAAAATGACTAAATGGCTGGTCAAGAACAATGCACACAGCTAATCTGTTTAATTAAATTGTTCTGCCACTTGGGACTGAGAGAATCAGTTTATTGCTCATACAAATTGCTCGCTTCTGGGCGTCAATTACGAGATACGATACCAGAGGGCAGCAGGATGGTACAGGGGGAGCGGGAAGGGGGCGGGGGCGGGGGCGGTGAAAGTGTGGCACGTAAATGTTGCAGTTGGTCACTTCCTCCAAGAGGCAGGCAGCAAATGAACGTGGAGAGTAAGGAGCGTTCAATTTGTAGACACGTAAAAATCTTATCATAAACAAAATGAGAGAGAGAGAGAGAGCGATAGAGACAAAGAGAGAGGGAGAGAGAGGGAGTCAGCGATAAGCCCTGCACGTCGTCGACAATCTCGCATTTGTCGTCATCCGTTTCGACTTCAGCTTCCAGCTTCGACTTCAGCACACGTACAGCATATAAATAACATTTCGATTTGCCGTATGACAAACCGAGCCAAATGCCACAAATTATGCAAGCCAAGCTAAACCACCAACCAACCACTCCACCCACCAACCACACCACTGCACCACCCGCCGAACCACTCGCCGCACTCAAACATAAAAGGAATGTAAATTGAAGGCACTTTGAAGGCACATTGCGTATACGAAGCGTGCGCCTTAAAGCATTCGCATCATAGTTTTATTTTGGAATGAGGCTTTTTGAGGCTCTGCTCTTGTGTTGTGGCTCGCCTTGTGACCCTTTTTGAATTCGTCTTAAAGTGGCCCATTAGCATTTACCTTCCCGGCAAGAGCTTATAACAGTTACCGCAAGCAGCAGCTGCTAACTTCAGTTGTAGTTGGAGCTGTAGTTAAAGTCGTCATTTCAATTTAAGCTAAATAAAACTGTTGAGCTCACAACGCTTTCTCAAGCCTTCCCAAAAAATAACTTTAGCTCCGGCTTGAAAAATCACACAGAGCAAACAAAGTGAAGAAAGTCATATTTACAATTGTATACAATGGTATACGTATCATTGAGTATCATTGAGCTAAAATATAAATCGAATATAAGAAAAAAGAAAAAATAAGATAAAAAGACAGTTTGTATTAAAAAACCTTTCAATAATAAAATATTAAATAATATATCGTATCTCGATTTCAATGATCAATTTAAAGGAATTGAGTTTTTTAAATGTTTATCACAAGTGCTGTGAGTATCATAACTATATAAGTCATATATAAGTATATTTTCCCTTGCAGACAAAGGATTTACATATAAAATAGTTTATATAGTTTTAAATATATGGATTTCCATTACCTTGACGCAACTGGAACAGGCCCTTAAACTACTTGCAAAATGTGTTGCATAGTTTAATGCTGCAACTGAAAGTGGGGCAAGCGAGCCAGAGAGAGTGAGAGAGAGAGAGAGAGAGAGAGAAAGACAGAGAGAGAGAGATAGAGAAAGACAGAGAGAGAGAGAGTGAGAGAGAGAGAGTGTGGCACGGTGGCTATCAACTATAGTCGAGGAAATTACTTTTAACATTTCGAATGCTGCCTGGCAGTTTCAGAGGCTGAATGAGGAGGAAGACGGAGACAGCCGTCTCACAGCATATATATTATTTTATATATACATATTTAAAAAAATGAAAAAAAAAAATAGAGCAGAAGGAGGAAACTGGAAGAGGCACAAGACTCCAACGGCAAATGAAAAACAGGAAAATTATTTGATTTTTATGCATTTCACTTAAGCAACAAAAAAGGGCACACGAGACTTCAGGACGAGGACTAGGACGCAACGAGGACAACGTGAAAGGACTCGTAAGATGCAAGATGAAGTCTGGAGACCGAAGTCTAAAGTCTTGAGTCTGGAGTCTGCAGTCAAGGAACGAGTGGAGTCTGGGCGCCCGGTTGTCTGGCAAGTTGCTTGCATTATAGATGAAGTTCCGAGTTTCGTGCGAGAAATAAAGCAAATAAATGCAATCAGGAATAATAATTCGAGCAGCAGTCAAATAATTTGATTTCCTACCATCCTCCCAGCTTCCCCTCTTACGACCCATAACGCTCAGCGACTCGCGACGCATAAACAACATTTACTGAATTAAACCAATACTTGTCAGGGCACTTTGACATGAGAGGCATTGGAGACATGGCAAAGGGAGAGATTGAGGAAGAGGGAGAAGGAGAGGGAGAGGCAGAGAGAGAGAGAAAGCAACTAAACTCACGAGAGGGACTCAGAGGGGGAGGCAAACGTTGCCACAGCTTGGCTCGTAAATAAAGTCAAAGCCTATCTTTTAACGCCCCCTGAAATGGCACAATACGGCAACTAAACATGCAAGGTATGCACGAGTACTCGTATACCCTGCAAAAAGTTATGGCAGAGAGTCTGCACAACCGATGATCTAAGCTACAGGGACTATAGTCATTATAAGTTCTATTACAAAAATTGCAAAACAACGATCATTTATAATTTTCGTTGATTTACTTGCAATATATTAATTCATTTTTAGTTTTATTTTTGCAATTTTAATTAAAATTTATTTTGGTCTTTTCAGCTTTAATTTAAATTTATATATTTATAAATTATTTAATTTTATTTTTCCCATGCAATATAAAAATTACACATTGATTGTTATATTTGTGCTGAAAAAAAATCTCTAGTTTTGAGCAAAGAAATAAAACTTAAAATATAAATCATTGTTTCGTGAGTTTCATATATTATTTTATTATTTTATAATTAATATTAAGCACTAGAAATCCTCTCCGTTTTACTGTTTAATAAAAATTGAAAGGTAAGTGAATAGCCCATCAATTTCTGTACTCAAACTTCTGACGAACCAAAACTGGTCTCATGTGCTTTAAAGTTCGAATAAATATTACAAAATCTTGATTCAATTTAATTTAATTAAATCAGTCTTTTTAATTATTTATTGAGCTTTCGTTTGCTTTTTAAGCTACACAGAAGTATCAAATGACATTTTATAAATATATTCCGTCGTCACTTTGAGCTGACGTCTACTGTATTTCCAAAAATGTGACATAATCAAACGATAATTCACAATTACTTAACTTTAATTTATAGATAGATGTGCAACATAGCCAACAACTTGGCCCATGGGGGCTTAGGGTATTTAAATGCAAAAACTTTTTGGCTTATGCCGCAGGCCAATAGATTCCAAGCCCCAAGTCTTCTTCTCTTCAGGGCTCTCGAGTCGACTCTGCTGGCAAAACTTAATTATGCATGGTTAACACGAAAACTCAATAAATTTTCAAATAAATTCACAAGAAAACGTCCACGTGTATATGTGTGTGTGTGTGTGTGTGTGTGTCAATGTGAGTGGGTGTGTGTGTGTATGGTCTATGTAAATTTTATTTGCCAAAGGATTTTTCATGAAGTTTCCTCGGCGTCGGCTTCAGTCGTCGTTGCTGCCACTGCTGTTGCATTTAGATTTATTTGCGACGTGTGTGTTATGTAAAACCTATTAGGGCGCCACCCAGATCCAGGCCCATTCCCCTCTCCTTCTCTCTCTCTCTCTCTCTCACTCTCCTTCTCTCTTTCTCTCCCTCTCTCTTTCGCTGTCGAAGGCAACAGGCACTAGACTCTGATTGTGACTGCGACTGTGACTCACGTGTGCCCACTGAATGCCATTCAATTTTGCCCCTGGCGCTCAACTGTTGCACAAGAACTGCTGCCAGCAAATGTGGCAAGGTGAGGTCCAGATCGGAGTTGGAGTGAGTCGTAAGCCTGGCCAACAGCAACGGCCACCTGCCAACTAATCGCCTGTTGAAATGGCCCACACAGCCGCCAAAGTAAGGCAAATTTATTGAGTTCTCATATTGAGCAATGTTATAAAAATAATGCAGTATATACGTACAAAGCCCAAGACCCAAAGTAGCAACAACAACAACTGGAAGTGAAATTGGAATTGGAGTCGAATTTTCCATACCCTACATTTCATTTAAAGTTGAACTGATTTATAAGCAACTTTAGCATTAACGAAGTTTTAATTTAAAAAAATAAATAACAATTGATTAGAAAATTGAAAATTACAAAATTAACAAGTTATTCGATTGAATAACTGTCTAGGTCTAAATACATATAATAATCATATTATTAAAAGCATAAATATTATTTGTATTGGATAAACATTATTAAAAAATTTGAAACAAAATATTTGTAAGGAAACGAAATTAGTGAACTAGCTCACAGCTTCCAAACAATATTCAATTCCAAAAAAAAAGCGTAAGTTAGTTTTATAAAAAATAAATTAAAGGATATAGAATTATAAATAACTCATTAGTGTTTATCGACAGCCATATCTAAGGGAACAAACTTAAAATGGAATTTAATGAAACATTTTTTAGTTAAACAGAGAGCAAATATTTGATTGTCGTATAATATTCGACGCAATGTTTTTCTTTCCCACATGATGTTCAGGAAATTTACCTTCTTGGGTAAATTTGTGCTGTACATTTTGAAATACTCACAGTAGGTGATATTAATGTCGTGGTCGATTTGGCAACGGCTTAGAGTTCTGGGTAGAAGCAGAGAGAATGGCGACCACCCTAGAAGGTGGGTATGGGACTTAAAATACTTTGCAAAATGTACGAGTAGCAGCAGCAAAAAGTGAAATGAAGCCGAAAGGCAAATAGAGCATAAATTACGCAAATCCAACACGACAACTTTTCAGCGCATACGCCGACGCAGACGCCGACGCCAGCTGCGGCAGCGACAGAGACGTCTCGACTCTGCCGGACACTTCAAGTGTGTGTGTGTGTGTGTGTGTGTGTGTGAGCTTAACACACGTATGTACAGTGGGAGTCAGAGAGACAACAAATAAGTTAAGTCAAAGTCAAAAAGCAGACAAACATTGCATGTGCAAGAATGAGATGGGGAAGAACAAAATCTAGCTCTATCTCTGTCGCACGGTGGCCGACTGTCGGTGCTGCAAGAGTGTAGCATGCAATCAGGCGCCAAATGCTCAAGTGTCTCATTGTCAGCATGTTGCATGCAACACGGATCTTGGGCGGCGGCGGTGACGGTGACGGTGGCGACTCCATCGGGGCAGTGAAAAATAAAGTAAAATGAACAGCATCAGCATCAGCAACAGCAACAAAAATGTTAAAGCAAGTAAATAAACATTGTGTGCCATTATCAGGCAGTGCCAGCAACAACAACATGAACAACAACAACAACAACAATAGCAAAAGTAACGGCAACGACAACAATCAGCACACCAGGCAACATAATTTGCAGTTGCAACTGAGAACTTTTCAATGGCTTGAAGCTGAAAAAGCTGACAGTCCAGAGTGTGCAGCAACAATGCTGCACAGTGCCGCAAAATTATTAAACACGTTGCAAATACAACATACATAAATATTTTTTTTTTAGTCTAAGAATCCAATATAATAAAAAACAATTTTAAAAAATGTGATAAATGTGTAGAAAAAAGAAAAGATAGGATAAAATCCCCAATACTTATTTACTTAGAGAAACTTAGTATCACTGCTGATGGCAGTGACGAAAGCAGCATGAACGGTGTGAAAGACGACTAGCTTGAGTCGAGAATTAAATTTTACACATGAATTATAATAAAAAAATTTTTTAAACTGGCACTGCGCAAAAAAATACTACTTATTAGGTATGAAAAATTTAACGCAATGTGCCCAGTGACAAAAATTTTCTTTTTAATAATTTATGTGTCAAATTTAATATTATTCGTCACAAAATATGATCTCAGAAATTTTGGGACATGAAAATGTTTTCGTCACTATACTTTTACCTCGTATAAAGGTTTTCTTTTAAGATATGTGTTCAGTACACTATGTTCAATACAATTAGCGAGTATCTATGAGAGCATGATAATAATTTGATTGCTTCAAACTAATCGAATGCCATTGGCAATAGATTGAAGGCCACTGTGCAGCGTCGACTGCTGCCGGCAGCGGCAACTGTAATGTCCAATGCCTGGTATACAGTCCGGATATGCCGGCGAACCTGATACAGTGTGTGTGTGTGTGCAAGTGTGTGTGTGTAAGTGTGTGTGTGTAAGAGTGTGTGCTCAGCTGCATGGTTGAACAGTCAATGGCGGTGCAGCCGGAAGTGCAGCCGAGCAACAGCATTGCAAGTGTGTCATGTGAGTCTCTATGTGTGTGTGTGTGTGTGTGTGTGTGTGTGTGTGTGTGTGTTATGTGTGTGTGTGTATGCGTGTGTCTGTGTATCTGTGTGAGCCGGCTAAACAAAAGTGGTGCAGCAAAGCACGAGTTTGGGGCAAAATCGAAAAAAAAAACGCAAATTGACATACAAATTTTACAAACTGGACATGATTTGTGCTGCCCATACACACACATACACACACAGACATAGACGCCAATAGCTAGCCAATCTTTTTTCTAACCTCTCACTATCTTCCTCCTTCTCCCTTTCTCTCTCTCTCTCTCTGCCTATCTTTTTCTAAGCAAATCAAATAAATCGCCTGCATTGACGCTTGAATTGAATTAGAAGACAAAACGACACAAGTGACAGCAATTCTCATTTATGTTTTCCTCTACCCTCTCTCTCTCTCTCTCTCTCTCTCTCTCTCTGTCGCTTTCCCTGTATTTTCCTCTGCCTGTGCACTTTGTCTATTACTCTTTGACATAGTTTTCAGTTCAATGGTCCTCAAGGCAGCTGCATTTGATGTCATTTTGTTCAAACTCTTTCAATGTTTTTTATGGCATCTTAAAAAAATTGTGAGCTAATTGAAACCAATGAAAGGTTACCGTCAATATCAATTTCAAAATTCAATTTTTTTAAATAAAACTTGATTGAAAATTATAGACCAAAGGTAATGTAACTGAAGAAATTCACATGTAACAAAACAAAAGAGACGATATCTGGTGGAAAGAGTCAAAAACAAACAAGGGGCATTTCCAAAAAAAGGTCCACCACTACGAAAAACGTAAAATTTATGAAAAACTCATATCTTGTGAAATTTTCTTCCAAAAATGTATTCAATTTTAAAATTGACATCCAAAATGGATTGTTTGTATTTTAACGATTACACTAAGTAAGACAGTAAGATTGTAACATTAACCATATTAATACAAAGAAATATATCGAATGTGTAATTTAAAACAAGTTTTACAAGTCAGTTTTGAAATATCGAATTAAATTTTATGAACAAATTCTTGGCACAAACTAGGTGGAAATCTTGTCACGTTCGCGATGTCGCGTAACAAATCTCTAATAAAACTTGTAAAATAAATAAAATGATAGTAACATATCAAAACTATTTCTAAAATGGAAAACAATATTATTTTATTATAGTTTAAAAGTATTTTCTTCCAAATTACTCACCACATTCGCCGACTTTCGCATTTGTCGAGATGAAGTCAAACATGACTTCCATTTTTCGTCGCGTTCGCGATGCATTGTTTTCTATAAATAATTCAAAATCAACAAGTCTTCAAAGCTTGTCATTCATGATAAAAATAGTGTTGATAAAATGCATTAAACTCGTAAGGAAAAAGTTTTAAAAATGTCAACTTTTGCCATTTTTTTTTTTTTCATTTAAAATGTCGACTACCTATATATGATAATGCATTAGATTAGGGCTATCCTTTTCATCCGAAAAGTTCAATATTATGTATACCCTCTCTTTTTAAAGCCTATGTAAAAACATAAAACAATATTATTTTGGCCATTGACCACAATCATAAGTTTCTTACAACTATAGAACTACATAGGATGTTAAATAGAAATAAAAGAAAATAACCCGTGTTTGACAACCCTATAGTTGCCACCCGAAATAAAAATAATTTTCTTTTCAGTTTTACATTTTTTATGGCTTCAATTTTCTGAACGTTTCATTATTCGACTATTAGTTTTGTTATAAAAATAGTTTAGGGGCTGTTAGTGAAATCTAAATCTAATTTAATAATTAATAATTTGACTTTTAAGCTTTTAATTATTATGAAATGTTGAAAAAATGTTGGCAGAATTAAATAAATAATATTATTTAAGTTGAAGCAGCAGACTGAAAACCTGCACTTAAACTATTTTGATATCCCTTTTAGTTTCGATTTTATTGAAGGCTAAACTGTTCTAAAGGTGGTGGTTGAAATAAGCTGTCAGTCACTGTATATACACATATGAATTCAGTTTACCTTAATCGGTGAAAGTCTTGTTGCATTAAGGTTAATAGCACAGCCCAACTTGGCCCAAATGCTTCTCCCGTTGCACACTTTTCCTTTTGCCCTTAAATGCGATTTGGAGTTCGAGGCGGAGTTCGAGGCGGAGTCGGAGTCGGAGGAGCCCAATTAGACTCAAATCAAAGTCACGTGAAATGTTTGCCATTGATTATGATGAGCTCGCGTACTGTTGGCGCTCTAATGCCAAACACTTTGGGCCTAATGCGTTAACTCTGGTAGCTGGTAGCTGGTACCAGCTACTTCTACATTAGCTATGAGGAGAAGAGAAGAAGGTTGTTGTAGGCTCAACTGGGATATTGGGCAGCTGTGCTGTTGACTAGTTGGCCAATGTTCTGTTGTTGTTGCTCACATTGTTGGCAATATTAGTGCCGGGCCAATGGACTCAAATACGAGTACACTCGCAGTAGACAATTTCCGGTGCACAAATTGCCAACTGAAGGCACAATTTGCGCGGGGAGGAAGTTGTAATGCAGTAGCCAGGACCCGAACCAGGAACAGGACTCAGGACTCAGGACCAGTGTTGAGTGCTGGCCACCGCTTTGGCCAATGTAATTAATACCAACATAATTATATTTGGATAACACAAACGTAATCAAGATTAATTGAGTAACAGCAGGTAGTTTGCATAATTAGAACTCAGCAGACAGTCGACGGCTCTCTCTCTCACTCGGTCTCTCTTTCCCTCTCTCGAGAGATTTTGCAGACATCAAGCAACATCCCATCAGAGTTTCTCGTCTCGTCTCGTCTCGTCTCCTCGCGTTGACTGCCGAGTGTCGTCGCCCTGTGTTAGCCATGGCCAAAAACATAATTTGCAATTTCAAATGCCAGCCTATACCTGTCTCCCTCTTCCCTTCCCCTTTCTCTCTCTCTCTCTCTCTGCTTGAAAGTTTCCCCTAGCAATTGCCTGGACTGTGATTCAAGCTCAGCCTGTGGAGCTTTATGCTCTGGGCATCGCCATCAACATCAACGTCATTATGATCGGCTTAAACTTCATCATCGACATAGATGGCTCTGCTCACCTTGTTTTACCTCATTTGATTACAAAAGTGTGTACCGCACCTGCCCATGGCCAGGGTCATTGTTCCCCTTGTTCCCTTGTTGTTGCCGTTGTTGCCAATTGCTTTCGTTGCTCTTGTTGCTCTGCTTTGACTCATGTTGCCAGGACACCAATTAGGAACTGCATCCAGCTTTCAGCAGCTGCAATATGAGACCGACTAATGACTATGACAGTCAACCACCTAATAGACTCCGACTCTGACTTCGACTCCGACCACAGACGGCTATTTGTTAGATCAATGAAGATTCGAATAAGAATTTTTACCTTTTACTTTGGCACTGACAAAGTAATTATTTTTCAAACGTATCACGCAAAAAGAGATTCTAATCAAAGTTTACTGCATTTCTTTTTTCTTAAATATACGAAAATACTCGAATTTTCTTCTTAATCATTTGATATGCTATCCTTTATTCTCTAGTTCGGAAATGTTTCACCATAAATATTTCTAAGCTTAAAATGAAAAGCTCAAAGCGACACAGATATAAAAGTAACGACAAAGGAGAAAATAAAAAACAAGTGGAGTCGAGCTCCTGACTTTAGAATACCCGTTACATATGTAAATACATTGAAAATATTTTGTATTGCATGGTTTTAGGCACTTACGTTACTTGAAACAAATATCAGCCATTACCACCTTTCTATTTGTCTGACTTTGTTGCGTTAAGTTGATAGGTTTACTTAATAGATAATGGTTATTACCAAAAAATATGTACTTATTTAATAAGTACAATATAAAAATACTTGTACATTATAGAAGATATCCGAAAAGTATTTTGAAGCTGAGCAAACTGTGTAATTGCTGTCAGAATTAGAGATACATAAATACAGTTAATGGAAATATAAGATTGAAGCCAGCATAAAACTTTTTGAAGACATTTAAGCCAAACTCTCAGGACTCTGCAAGGACATCAATAGATGCCAAAGATGACAATGCGTCAAGTTTTCCATTTTTGTTAAATTTAAATAAATAAACACGATTTATGTCAGTGTAAAAAAAATGGATAATATTGGTAGACATTTTGGAGAGGCAGAAATACATGGCAATCAATTATCCGAGGGGGGAATGACGAGCTGGCGGGGCGCAATCTTTTCGGGAAGATGCTCCACGACTGACTGCTGCCCGTAGAGATCGAATTTATAGCCGAGAAAATCGTAGACATAGAGGTCTTCGGGCGCTACATAGTGAAAGGCTACCGGATATTCGGCGAGGCAGTCCAAGCACTGGGGAGGGTGAGAAATACAGTATACACTTAGAATTGGCAATAGAAAGAGAAAGATATCTTACCGCACGTGGATTATAATAGGCGTATTTGTAGAACCAGAAATCCATGCCATTGTAATGCGAGATTAGTGATTCAAATGGCGCCATGGGGTAGAAGCGATTACGCAATTTAAAGTCACGGGAATCGCCGGCGGGAACGCCCAAATGGAAGAGACAGGCGCCCGCCTCCAAGTCCTCGGCGGAATCGTCCTGCTGGCGGCACTTGCTGCTGTCATTTAGGCCATGGACAAACAAACGCAGAGCTTCACGGCTGAGCACGTAGCCGCTGCCTCCCGACATGTATGACTGACAGAGACAGAGACACACACACACAGAGAGAGAGAGAGAGAGAGAGAGAGAGAGAGAGAGATAGAGAGAGTGCGAAAAATATGATAATAGAGATGATTTTGTATTTTAGTCTTGACTTACCGCGTTCTTTTGATTCGAGTTAAAAAGCTTAAAGTTAAAGCCAAAATAAATAGGCATGTCCGGTGAGTAGGGATAGAGCATGTGTCGCAGATTCTCCACAAAAACAAAACTAAAAAAAAAATTATTATTTAGCGACTTTTAATATAAACACAATACACTAAGAGATCGTAAATTAAAGAAGAAATAGATTTGATAATTTATCGTTAGTCATTTAGGAACAAGTGGAGATGCAATAAATAAATATAGAACTCAAAATATAATATTTATAAAAAGTAGTTGAATGTTGTCCATTAACCTTTCAAAACATATTGATAACTCTAATATTCTTAATTGTAAAAAAGGTGCTTGGGTCTTCAATCAAAGATTTTCCTATTTTCTGTTCTCCTGTTTCCCACATTCTCTTCTGAAAAATATAATAAAAAACTATTAGAAAGTGAGAACAAATTCGACAAGTTTTCAAAAATAATTTAAAAAGGATTTTTATGAAGGGAATATTTGAAACATAATCATTCTTTCAACTCTGACTAAATCGTTCACTGTGTGGGTCAATGCACTTAAGAATCAGTCTATAGCTTTACCGATTTCAAATGTTATTCAATATTGATGGAGCAATATTGCTGAATCAGTAACAGTTCACAAGGCATAACACTAGCTCACAACTAGTTCACCTACGTATCATCGTCAGCCTTCATGAACCAGTCGGCCTCGTCCAGTTTGTTCTCGTAGATATATGTGAAGGCCTCCTTCGTCTTGCCCCAAAGCACTTCATATTTATCTGGCTTGGTGAGGACAATGGTCTCCAGTTCATCATCCGGTTGCGAGGTCATAAAATAGATCTTGTTGCATCGTTTGCCCCACGTTCGTTGAATGTGCAACGCTCGAGATTTGTGATACTTGGGCGTGGTTAGGACCCAGCAGAGCACTCGCACCTCTCTCTCCAGTTTCAGTGCGAGGGATCCGTTAGAGACCTGACCTGGCCTCTCCTGACCGCGATTACGATTTACTTCCAATGCGGTCAGCATCATCACATCCCAGTAGGCGTAGAGTACAATCAAGGCCGAGCCACAGAGCAACACCATCAACAGCAATTGACGCCTCGACAACCGATAGACACTCGGCCTGGAGCCGGCGAGGAACACGTGGAGATCATCCCGTTTCTTAGTCACGGCCAACAGCTGCTCCTGTGGCTGCTCAAACGCTTCAAATGTGATTTTGAGCTCTGACATTTTGAGGCTACCAGATGTCACGGTGGCACCACCAGTTGGTTGCCTATGAAAACTGAAAGCTGACAACTGACAACTGAAAACTGATAGTGTTGTGTTGTTGCCAGCTCAGGTGACACGTTATCTGGAACATGTTTTTCGTTTTGAAGACACAACTAATGAGTGGAGAGAACCCGGTCATGAAACAAGTCTGCAACTGATAAAAGCCTCTGTAGTGGCAGCATCGATGTTTAATCATAGTCTACACCTCGACTACTGAATACCCTCGCGAGTGATAAATAGTTGAGCTTTTGTTTCATTGAAATCGAAGAAATAAATTCACAAGGTTTCTATGTGTGAGTCTAAATGAAATAACAAACAATGTTCTACAGCTACAATAAGACAGAAATTTAAATCTATTTTTGGCTACTTTAATGTTTTTATCAACAAAGGGCATTCAAAAACTATAAATCACGGAAGGTTTTAATAAGGAAGTACCTCTCGATAGACTTTCGGGCATTAATAGATACATATCTCTGATGAGTTTGTCAATTAAATGCAGATACTTTAAAATATTAAATTCATATACTAAAAAAAAGGGAGAAAACTTATGAAAGCTCTTGCAATGCCTAAAAGCATTCTTTGAAATGCAGTGATCAATTCTTAAAGCTCATAAAAGCACACATCAACTACTTATATTTAATGACTCTAAGACATGAAATTACAAAAAAAGAACATAGGTATGTTTATTAAATAAGCTTGATTTTGTTATTTATACAAAATAAAAAGCTCAATTTTGCATAAAACTTTAGAAAACGTATTTTCGAATACTCTCGTACTAATTAGAGCACATTAATAAAAAAAACTAAAGAAGGTCTGCAAGTTTTCTTCAAGATTGGGTTTTTTTTAATGCTTTGAAACTTCATCGCCCCGTATACACATAAGTATTCCATATGCTAATCCTGTCCAGCAGCTGTCGCCTGTCGGTCCTTCATGTTGACATTCGCCAGGCAAACCGCTCGACAAACGTAGAAATTTGTTGAAATTTGAAGGCTGTTTCAATTTATCACAACGGCACACGGACTCTGCTCGAAACCGGCAGGGCCAAAAATAAATAAAATAGGGGACAAACAAACTGAAACAGTTGAGAGAATCTTTCAATTAATCATGAGCGACATGTGGTCGTCGTCTCTGGGCGGACCGCCGAGCGCGAGAATAATTATATGTACGAGTATAGCGCATACGCCCTGTTATCCAACCAATCTCTGGAGGCTACCCCCTCTACCTACCTCTTTAGTGACTGGGACGCCTGTCGGTGTGTGCTAACAAATAGCTGCCATAATAGTGTCCTGGGCACATCCTAATCCCCATTTCCATGCCCAACAAACCACACGTCCCTCCTTTCCCACCGCTTCGGACAAACAAATTCGCATTAATAAAATAAAATGCTTTAGATGGCAAAAAAAAAAAAAAAAAACAAAAACAAGGAAATATGTGCATAAAGGACAGAGCTTAGTCGAGGAGTATAAAACTATTTGGCATTGTGGGCGTGGCCTAAGGGAATGCCTTTCAATCCGCAATTGGCCGTTTGTTGCCTGCACCAACAAACTGAAGCTAATAAAATAAGAGTTTCTCTTCTCTGCCCTTCTGTTTGTTTTATATCTATTAAAATTAATTTTGCAATGAAATGCAAATATACGGGACAAAGTAATGGCCAGCTGGATAAATTGAGGAAAGAGAATGCTGAGGATGAGATTGATGATAATGATGCTGTGTTAAATGGATACGTTGAGCACATGATAAATGATTGGATATGGATATGGATTTAAGAAGCAATTCTTATAATCTTCAAAATTAGTATATTTAAAGAAACCAAAAACCAAGCTACAATTTTAAAATATAAAAAAAGCACGTATAAATCTTAGATTTAGATTTTGAATTTTTCGCAATCAATCTTAACTAAGAAGTTTTTCATTCAGATTAAGCTCTATAAATACTTTATTATTCTCGCCGCACCATTTACAATTCCAGTTGTTATTTATCTAGTGTCTGTCTTCTCCAAAGATGCAAATATATTTGTAACAACCGTTCTCTTTTCTTTTATCTCCTTCTGATTCTTTTTATCGTCACCTTATTCCTTATTCTTCAATAAAAACAATTGATTGTTTCGTATCTTCCTTCAGCTTCTTATCTGCGCCTTTTCCACATGTTATTGCCCTATCTTCTTCTTCTTTTGCTCATTCTTTTTCATTTCCAACTACTCTATTTTTTAGAATTTTTGCACATTGACATTCAAACACGTCATAAAGAATTTCATTCCAACTCCGTTCACCATTCAGCATTCAACATTCAGCTGAAATGTTCCCGGATCCACCGAATCCCCTCGTCAATCCTCAATCCTTTGTTGTTATCCCAACCACCTGCGCTATAGAAAAGAAGAAATGGGGAACCAGTTCGGGCTATCCCTCTGTGGGCGGTGGGGCGTGTCCGGCAATGGCGACTGCACCGAAAATTCATAAAAATAAACCAAAGTCAAATGCATAACAGCAGATTTTTTGCAATAATGTTAGCTTTCGGATTTTACAAGCGCACAGCATCAAACGGCATTTGTCTTTCCACTCTCCAATTCCCCTCTCCCCCTTTATCATTTCCTTTGGACCGTGTTTGAATGGCGTTGTTGCAGTTGTTGCATTAGAGATGACATCGTGATAAATGATAATCAGGAATGTTTATGGCGTGCGAAATGTTGTCACTTAAATCATTAGCTTTCAAAATTTGGATATTTTATTAACGATAGCTCAGTTTGCAATATGCAAAACTATTGCCCAAAGAGAAATTATTTATAAGATTTGCAACGATTCAGTTGATTCCAGAAAAAGTCGGACTTTTTTTCCACTCATCGAATGAACATCTTTCCAAAATGTAAAAAAGTGCAAAATCGAACAATATTTAATATATTGTTGTCGTTAAAGGAGCACTAACATCAAGTAGGATAACTTGGCGATAGTTTGCAGCTCTATTTTCAACATTTATATAAAATATAAACGAGTTCACAACATCAATTAAGTCACGATGCACCATGGGGAATATCGACCTTTTACTGACATCAATTAATACTCAATAACTCAATAACTCAAGAACAAAAAGATATTTTGTTGTAATCCAAAGAACGATAGGTCAAAAAACAACTTTTAAGGGCGCATATAAACAAATTTTTTGCTTTAAGGTTATCGCAACAAATTTCACAAAATATATATTGCGACCGAGTTTTGCTAAAATCGGACCACTATTTCAAATAGATTTTTTGCAAAGAAAGAAATATGTATGTATGTACATAGTCAACAAATGTTCGACCCATCAGTTTTTGCCATGAAGCAAAATATTATACAAGAACAGAATAATCAAAATATATAACAAATTTGTTGGTCAAGTGTATTTTAAAATTTTAAGCAATTACAACACGTGCTGTTTGATGGTAACGGCTGTTAATATTCAATATTTCTAGTTAATTGTGTTACAAGGTACTCAAATTTGAATTAGTTAATTATATTATTAGTTATGATAAGTAAATATATAATATAACAACTTTAATAAATATTTGATTATCAGAATGCTTGCGGGAAATGTAATAATGCTACAAAAACGGCGAAAATTGACCATGGTGCGTTGTTTGCTCATCTCTAGCAGACAGAAAGTCAGACAAACACACTGATAAACACACACAATAAAACACACACACATGCAGTGAGACATCAAACGTGCAAACATTTGCCATATTTTTGTAATCAAAGTAAACAATCCATTTAACGAAACACAGACACAGAGCATGCAGGACACCGGACACACACACACAAACATGCATGGACACACACACACACACACACATGGACATAATACAGTGTTGCCAGGACGCGTCGCGTCGCGTCGCGTCGATGGCAGCTGTTGTGTTGCCCCAAAGGCTTCGCTTCTTTGCCAATTTCGCTTCATTTTCGATTTTGGCTCGCGACCACGCAGCGCCCCCTGGCGGCCAACGACTTAGCAAACAGTGAAATGCCGAAGGCCAATGCTTCTGATTCCCTTCCCCTTCCCCTCCCTTCCTCACGCTCCCGTCGCTCCTGGTTGTTCTTGTTGTTGCTGTTATTGTCACTTGGCAATGTTCTCTCACACCGAGCACCTTTAGTCAGTCATAATAATGTTTTTGGACCATCGTGTCGTCTGTGTTGTCGCACAGTGGGCCAGCAGCTAGCGATTGTACTAGCGATTGCATAGCGTGTGGCAGACAGCAGTCACTAGTCAGCAGTCACTAGTCAGCAGTCAGCAGTCAGCAGTACGTGACGTCTTCGCCTCGTTTTTTATGCAAACAGCATTTGAATTTGAAATGAAAACGCTAACGGGCAATGCGCCTTCGTTGCTGCTTCGTTGTTGCAAGGCATCAGGAGTTGCCTGCCCATCTGCCCATCTGCTCCTCCTGTTTCCTTTCCTCCGCTCCCCCGCTGATGTACCTCCTGTTGCCCGCGATTCTCAGTCAGCTCATATTACTAGTCATACACAGAGAAAAAAAAATTAAAAATATTTAATAGAGAAATATTTGAGCACAATAAGAAGTGGGCAAAGTCTATAGTCCAGCTCCCGACTATAGGGTACCCGTTACTCATTTAAATAAATTGAAAATACTTAGGCACTTATATTGCTTGAAACTTGTTGAGTAAATAAGATTATTATTCAAAAATTAAAAAAAAAATAATTGACAATGAATCAGAAATGATAATGCAATAATAGGATAGGATTAACTACACCGCAAATGCTAACCACTATGTTTTGAAATGTACTTATATTAAGTGTTTTCTAAGTATTCATGTAATGTGAGTGTATATGTTTCATGTTTTAATATAAATAAAAGTGCACCTCAAGTATTAGTATAAACGATTAATCCTAAACAAAGCAATTTTAAACATTTCACCAAATTAAACTCTATATAAATATTTGTTCTTTATCTAAGACTTGTTATAGTTGGCTAAGGAATATCAATGCTCAGTTGTAAATAGTTAATTGGTAGTTACATAAGGTAGGGGCTTTAAGAATCGCAAGTGACACTTAGGGGTCAGTCAATTGAAGTACAACTTTTTTGTCGCAGTGCATATGCTGCGGCATTGCATACTTTTCAGCGCCATGCGGTAACTTTAGCACTGATATGACAACACTCCATGGCATCTGTGTCCATTGGCATTTTGTTTGTAAACATATTTCTCTCTTTGAATATATATACATAAATGTATGTATATATGTGTGTGTTTGTGAGTGTGATTGTGTGTGTAGGTGTGTGTAAATAGTTTTTACTGTCGGCACAGCCACAAACCCGAACGCAGCCAAAAGGCAATAAAAACAACGCGCCAACTTTGTTATTACGTTTTTATGCTGCCAACACACACACACACACACACACACACACACACACACACACACACACACACACACACACACAGATGGAGGGAGTGAAGGATAGTTTTTATGTGCAAAAAGAAGCAACTAACACACCTGTTCAACCAGATACGAGTACGAGTCCCAACTATCCAGCTGTTCCTCCTCTCGCTCTCCCTTTCTCCCTCTCCCTCTGTCGCTGCTTCATTCATTTGCATTTGCATTTTTAGCTCTCGGTTTGCTCTTCCTACCCCCTCCTCTCCACTCTCCCATTTTACTCTGACCATCTGACCATCTGCCATTTGTTATTTTTGGTTAGTTTGCTGCATTACAAAAGGTGAATGTGTTGACATGTTATGATTTCGATTTTAATTCAGCAGACGGACAGCAGAAAAAATCAGAGAGAGGGAGAGGAATAACACGGGATAGAAGACAAGAAATTGGCTGTGGAAATTGCCATTTTGGCCCGACAGCCAGTCAGTCAGCCAGTCCGTTAGTCAGTCGGTCAGTTACAGACAAAAAGACAACAAGCCAACATTGTTGCTGGTCGCAACAAATTTCATTGCTCAAGGACGAAAATAAGAGTTTCTAAGGACTGCAATTAAAATCCTACTTATTGCAACTCACCTATGTATTTGTGGACTCATTTAATGTAGAATTTCACAAACAAAATGCACACACTATATAAATACTTAAAATAGTCATAAGTTATGGCATGACTTATTCCTGATAATGTCATTACGTCCAACAAATAATATATTTAATAAAAGTACACATTATATGCAAATTTAATAAAATTATAATTCAATGTGATAACATTTCACACTTGAATTTGCGAATTTATTCATTGAAGACACTTCAACCTAATCAATTAAGACAATTATCCATGCTAAGCTAACTATTGTGTAGATTTATAAATACTTAATTAAGTCTTAGTCTATGATGTCACCTGGAAACTTAAATCTAAAGAAGCTTAAGTTCGAATTGAAATATTAATAAAGTCGGCTCAATATGTAAGGAAACGAAAAATAGAAATTTAACAATATTGTACGTACATAACATTTAAAATGTCTTTTTTATGCATAAATAACTTTTTTGGAATTCGAAGACTGTAATTTGAGTTTTATAATACATTAACTATATTTATGTAGTTTTAAACGGAAATATATGTTCCTTTATTTTCAAAATTTAATATTTTCATTATAAAAACTTTCAAGATTTTATGCTTTAAAAATATTTAATAAAAATAAATTGGTGACGAGTAAATAAAAATTATGAGGACATTTAGTTGACTGTCTAGAAATATGCATTACTTAATTGATTTAAAGAAAATTATAATATTTTTTTATTGGTTTTTTTTTTAAACCAGGGATGTTCGCATTTATGTTTTCAGTTATCGGTTACGCAAAATCTTTGAATAAAGGTTTCATAACCGTAAACTGGTTTTTGTATGTTTCGGTTTTGAAATACCGAAAAAAAAAATTTGCGTTGCAAAAATATAATTATATTAATAATATAATATAAATTATTAAAAAGAATTAATTTCTTAATGTTTCATTCAGTTACATTTTAACAAATTGAATATTTAATTTAACAAATTTATTTTATTTGCACTTATTCAGTGCTTTGATAATTCGATCATGAATATCCGAAAAAAAGGTTACGGTCAAATGAAAATTTTTTATTTTGGTTCCGGTTTTAAATTCCAATTGGTTTTTACCGGTTAAAGGTTACGGATTCGGTTTGGGTTTTAATCCCTGGCTAAAACTAATTTTTTTTTTTGGAGAGTAGAAATACGAATATGAAGTTTGTAGTTCTTACAATCTGTGAGATTGATGGGCCAAAATTTGCTAAATAGTTAAGGTAATTTATCTTTATGGCTATTACATGCAGTTGCACAAAACCATGTTATCCGATTTTGACCTTTTTGATTTGTGAGATAGGGTGAGTGTGATGCGATGTGATGTGATGTGATGTGATGATGTCCAGTTCTTGTTGCACAACAATCCGTGTTCATACCGTACTCGTGTCTCTCAGAGCGTCAAACACAATGTGTCACTTAGGTGTCAAATGGCAAAATAAATAAATAAGCTGCGTGGCGGGTGTTAAGCAACTCCCGATGTTGTTCATGTTGTGTAACAATGATAATGTGTTGTTATTATTATACTTTTAGCTGGTTGTTGTTGTTGTTGTTGTCACGCGATTTCAATAATAATCTCTTTCTTGGGCATAAATGTCGCATTAAATTGTCACGCACTTGTGGCTTAATCACGCCAAAAGGATAACAGCCCGGCCCATAACATGACCAGGCTCCGACCGAGACGGCGAAGTCTTCAGAGTCATCGTTGGCATTCTTACTAAGCACATCCTCGTGGTTATCCGCTTCCGTGATGTGCTGCCTCCTTTTAGCTTGGACTCCGTTCGGTCCGTTGACATGGAGGCTTGCCTCCAGTCTGATCCACTGGGGGTTTTGCGATGGCATTACTTGTTTGCGGTTTTTATTATAGTCTGTATTATGCTTGTGTCAAATGGGCTCAGCGCTGTCACATCCTTGACTGCTGCTAGCTCAGCGTCCTGTCAGATGACTCTCAGCCTGTGTCTCAGTCGCAGTCGCAGTCGCTGTCTCAGTCTCAGTCGCAGTCGCAGTCTCAGTCTACGTTTTTGCCTCCATTCCTCATTCTCGCCCAGCGTCAGTTATTACACATTGTCAGCATCTTAATGTCGAGTGCTCCGCCTTCGGCCTCTGTGGTAGTTCATCTCCCTCCCCTCTCCATCGGGGGGTGGCAGGTGGCAACCCTTGGCCTACCAACAACAACAAGTGTGGCTTGCACCAAATTCAAGCCCAAATGGCCCAAAGACCAGTTGGGGCCAGCGACAAGTGCCACTCTGGTGATTTAAGCACTCACCAGAAAACTCTCATTACTCTGTCATTTGGATTGTAACGCAGCCTATAAAAGATGAACTTGACTTCCATCTGTGCAGATATTATTACTAATTATTATTCGGAATCCTATTAAAAGCTATTGTAATCAAATTAATTCTTTAATGAGTCTATTCGAAAAGTTTCTTAAGCCACATAAAACAAAGTATACATTTCATTTTTGGACGCAAATTGGAACAGCCCATTCATTTATACTTGTATGATATATATATAAATAAATTTTATACATATGTATGTAGTGTATCTTAAAGCAAAACAATTTAACTATCGCTTACCTTGAGATTCAACTTCGCACAAATGTGTCTGTTGTTAAGCACAGAGTACAAGAACAAGAGTACAAATGAAGTATTCCGATTAACGAGTTCGCCCTTCCAATACGCTTTTATTTTGGCGCGCCTGAAAGTCTGCTATTACAAATGTTAAATTTTAGCTCTCATTTTAGTTCTGGTTCAATTTTTACAGGTTCGTTCACAAATGTCTAAAGATGTTTAAGAGATTTGCTTTACGAAAAATTTGTTTTTGTCGTTCGTATCGATACTCCTTAAGTGTCAGAGACTTTATTACTTCAAATATATTTTCGAAATCACCAAAATCGATTCCCAGTTACAGTGACATTATTAAGGTATTTTAGTTATGTGTTATAAAATTAACAAATTAATTCAAAATATATTTTACTCATTTTTATTCAAATTCAAAATTAATTTAATTTATTTTAAAAGTTCTTACATTAAGTCAAAGCGCTTGTGCGTTGTTAAAGATTTGTTAGACATAACTGTTAAGTTTAGTTTTTACAAGTTAATTGAAACTAGAATTTAAATCAAACATGTATTTAATTATTAATTATTAGAGATTTCTATAACACGTCTGTTAAGAATTCTACACAAAAAGCTTAATGTATACAAAATATATTTAAATGTAACTTAATACTATTTTGAATTTACTTGCAGATAGAGTACAACAGCATCATCTTGGCTCAGAATGTTAACCTTGTGGTGTCGTGCAATTGGCAGCTGCACTTGCAATATTTTATAAGTTAAGTTGAGGCACGTTTCAGTGGCTACTCCAACGAAATGCATTGGCCAAAATGGTCTGCAGTCAACTGCTTTGCTTGGCCGCAATAACATCGCAAAGTTTATTTGCTTGGCAAAGGGAACAAAACCGAATTTGAGAGGGTCTTTGCAACTGTAACTATAACTACTCGTAGAGCCCAAACCACAATGTCAATCCAATCCCGAACCCAACTCATTTTCAAAACACAAGTCCGAGTTGAAGCCGAAGTGAATCCTTGCCTGATGCACAAATGGTGAAAACTCTTTTGTGGTTTGTTGGCAGTGGCTAAAATTGAATTATAAGCCAAGAGGAGCGCTCGTTTTGCACCACTGAATCACCACTGAGTCACCAGCACCACTCACCCACAATTTCTATTTTGAAGGATAGAAGCTTCTACTTATGATGAGCATTTTTCGTTATGGGCTAATTTGATTACAAGTTTTGCAAATGTTTATTAAATTTGCATTGTCAATTAAATGTGGACTTTGGACAGTATGGAGTGTGGAATGTGAAATGTGTTTTGTGGCTCTTATAATTGCATTTGGGACACGGTTTCCCACTGCCATTCACAACACCGTCTATGGGTACGAGTATTTTGTCGCATTTTCAACAAACCAAAGGATCAATTTGCTGACCCTTCAATTTGCCCGGCAATTTTCGCAACGCCCACTTTTCTGCATTTTCCATCGTCTATGGTCTTCATTTTCAGCTCCTCTGCATAATTTGTAATTTTGCTTAGATTTACTTAAAACTTGTCGAGCTGTCTTTCCATTTGGCTTTCACTTTGGCTTTGGCATAAGCTTTTGCTTCGGCTTTGGCGTTGGCTTTGCCTTTGCCTTTGCTTGATTGGCCAGCAAAAGTTTTGTCTTGTCGCCAAGGAGTCGCCCAAGTCCTGCTGCTGTTGTGCCATCACACGTACATATGTGTGTGCATGTGTGTGTCCTGATGAAAGGCCAAGTCGTCGTCTCGTCTCAACTCGGCTGATTACATTGGCTTTCCTCATTGCCTCATTCGCCAGTCGCTTGAAAAGTTTACGTATGATTTGCTTGGAAAATTGAAATTTGCGGTTTCTGACATTACCAATGTCCATAATGTTCCGTGTTGCCCCAAATCCTTCCATTACTTCCCTCTGACACGCCCCCAAATCGAATGGAGCATGCAAGTGCAAGTCCAAGTTCCTCCTCTGTCTCTGTCTCTTTATTTGCAATGGGCTTTATTAGTTCGAAACTCCACATCCGCTGCTTTAACTCGAATTGCAACTCGTATTTGCTCCCATTCCCATTTCGATTCCCATTTAATGGCAACCAAATTGACCACACACTTCATTCTGACCCACACTACCAATTTGCTCATATTCGACAAAGCGTTAATAAAGTGCTTTTCATTAGATCAGAAAATACCCTGCAAATTCATAAGGAACAATGTGAGTTCACCAGCTGGAGTCAACGACATTTTGATTAAAATTTCATAGTTACTGATACGGAAGTAGAAGGGCAAAATATATAGTACTTTTTACACCTATTTAAACAGAATAGAGCAATACGCTTTAATACCCTGTGATTCGTATTCTTGATCAGTTTCAACAGCCATGTCGATTAAGCCCTGTCCGTCTGTCTGTTCGTTCGTCTGCCCGTCTGCATGAACGCGGCGAGAGCTAGAGTCTTCAAACTTTGTATGTAGGTTCCTGGATACCGGGAGCAGATTATGTTTGCTCTTAAATTTTAATCAGAAAATAAGGTTGTTAAAGCAGGTTCTGGATACAAAAACTGGTTTTTATATGGATTATAAGATTAAAATACACTGTTTTCAACTAAAAAAATTACTATAAATATATTTTGTAATACTTTTTATTAGAATTTATTTAGTGTGAGATTTCTTACATTTGTGTTCTTTGTATATACAGTAGGCGTCTACAACAGCAACATTCTTTTGTAGCAAAACTCTTTATTAGTAACTTTTTTGATTTTGAAATTTCTGTACAAACAACTACAGTTTTATTTTTCATTTTAATTTGTATTCTTTCATACAAATGGAGAAAAAAGGCAAAATATCAAATTCGTTGACGACATTTAATATACCGGAATCATTTTGTGATTTCCTTTGGTTAGACTGTTCAATTAGAATTACTTTAACTAATTAAAGTGATTTATTTTAAAATTTATACTCCTCCTTTCTATTCAAGCAAGTTTTTCTTTTTTGAAAAAATTGGTTCAGGTTGGTTGCTTGTGTAGAATATTTACTGTATTATAATTAAGTTTCAAAAGTTCTCTGGTTATAACTTGATCTTTTTGTTCACACATATATTGCTATGGTTTATATGGTTGCTGATATTGTTGTTTTGGATTGAAAGCTTTTGTTGTTCTTCAACCGAAATGATATTCAAAGAAACAAAATTGAAAAGCTTCATATTTACTTTTAATGTGGTTTCGTTCCTAAAGCGGTTAGTTGTAAACTAATTATTGTGTTTTATGTTATAGTCATATGTAATGTTTGAGTATAATCATTAATATCAAAAATTTTCACATCCCTCAATTGCTGACTGCCATCTGATAATCTAACTCTTTTAGTTTCACCATTACTAAAAATTGTTGTTTTTGTTGTAACTGAATATGCTGATGTTGTAGTTGTTGTTGTTGTTGTTGGTAATGATGTATTCAATTCATCTGTTGGACAAGTATGGTATTAACGTTATCATAATTATCTTCATCACTCTTCGTCAATTCTTTACCTTTGTTGTTTAATTGAAGCGATATATTTACTTTAATAATATCAGTGTTCGAAAGTGTTAAATTGAATGAAATACTCTCCGAATTTTGATAAATGTTAGATATACCATTAATAGATATTGGTAGGAAATTAGCAATTAATGGTTGCAATATACAAATTAAAATAAATAAATAAAATTTCATTGTTTTTTTAATGCAAGCAATTGCAACTACTACTCGCAATTGTAACAAAAGCACGACTGATAAATAAAATTATTAACAATATGGTTTTATACAATATAAAGTAATATATTCAATATATTTATCTGTGTATATATGTGTATGTACTACATAGTATTCAAAAGGAAATATAATTTTTTTTTTTTTTTTTTTGTTGTCTGCTTTACATTATTTTGCTTATCTAATTTGTAAAGGGAGTATAATAATATTATTTTTATACCCTATGCCCATTGAAAATTGTCAAAAACGGTATATTGAATTTGTGTGATGTATGTAACAGGCAGAAGGAAGCGTCTCCGACCCTATATGGTGTATATATTCTTGATCAGCATCAACAGCCGAGTCAATTTAGCCATGTATGTACGTCTTTCTGTCTGCTTGTGCCAGTGTAGACTTCAAGTTTGGTATGTAGGTTGCTGGATACCGGACGCAGATAAAGTTAGTTTTTTAAATTTGGATGGGACCACTAGAACATTTAGAACATCATATTTTAGGCAAGCTGACAGAATTTGCATCTGCGATGGCTCCATACATCGTGGCCAAATTTGGTTATATAGTATGCTCAATTGAAATATGATCGTCCTTTTATGTATGTAAGAAATGATAATACAATGTTTATAAAAGTTTGTGATTCATAATGCAAGTATGTGTTTGTAAAATAGGGTACCCTGTGGTGCAATGGTAATATGGAATTACTTTCTTAATGTTTCATTTACACATTTATTTCACTTATTCACAATTATTATTCAGTGCCATGACAATTCGATCATGAATATCACAAATACAATTTTAAGATAAGTAAATTAAAATTAAAAACCAAAATTAAAAGTGAAAAATAATTTAATTTAATTTAATAAAAAATTTACTCTTATAAATGAAACGGTTACTAAACGGTTATTTCGGTTTACAGAGTTTCGGTTTGTAGGTTTCGGTCAAATGAAAATTTTTATTTAATCATTACTGTGGGCGGCAGTCACCGCAAGTGACGAAAGTATTACGAAGGCTGCGAAAGGCGACTAGCAATATAAGCTTAAGATCGGAATGGAAAGTTCCCGATTCTTCTTACCTAATAAAAAGACATTTTTTTGCGCAGTGTCCAATGTCAGTCTTTTTTTATCATTTATATGTATATACAACTTAATATCGTTTGTCAGAAAATTAGATATCACAAATTTTAGGGCAAGGAAATGTTTCTGTCATTAAACTTCAAGCGTATTCTTTATTAGGAAATTACTTAAGTTTTTGCTTTATTTTTGGGGGAAAAAAAATAAAATATAATTAAATTCTACATTTTATTTAGCCTTGAGACCAGAACAGAATTTATCTATATACGTATATATAAAAGTACATTTGCATACGGTGGGCAAATGTACTTCTAATCGTTCTTACAAGATTTTAAAGCACGATCCAGCAAAGTTATAAGCAAATGGACAAAATAATAACAGAAATAAAATACAAATAGCTCACAAACAAGTTTTAAGCCAAACCCCGCAAAGAAACTATAAGATACCCTCTAATGTAATATTGTTAATGGGGTATGCGCACCAAGCGACATAACTCCAGCAGCTTTAATTGTTAATTCTTATAGTTAAATTTCTTCTTTTTAAGACTAACTGAAAAATAACTGCTATTTTCGGACACATTATTTAAAATCTCGAGTCCACAATAAATTTGTTGCACTTTTGAATTCGACTTAATCTATATACTTTTAAAAAACAGTTGAATGTTACAAAGGCTGTAAAGAAGTGAACATATCCCAACTACATTTAGCACAGAAGCAATTAGACTTAGATACGACCGACTAATGAGCAAGAGAATCAAGTATAAACATCAGATTGTTGAAACTTAATTTCATATTCAGTTTATCGCTCGACGAATGTTTACTTGATCGTTCCAGATCCCAACTCAAACGGATTTTTTCACTTTTAAATATGCAATATTTGATAATAACCCTGGTAAGTTCACAGATTTATATGGCTGTAAATTGAATATATTTTTACTTAAAAATACATGCAGATGATGATGATTTCTGTTGTCGTCAGCGATACTGCCAACGAGTGCCTCGAAATCCATAAGCCAAAACACGCCGAACTGGAGGCCCTATCGCCCAATACACCCGCCGAAGAGATCCCAAAAAATATCAAGTGCTATGCCAAGTGTCTGCTGAGGGACTTCACTGGCAAAGACAACAAACTGAGTCTGGAGCAAATCGGAGACAAAGCCAACCTACAGGAAAAAGTCGCATTAGAATTCTGCTTGGCCCAATACGATGGTATGAGTACATCAGCGCCATGTGACTATGGATACCTTATTCTCCAGTGTCTGACACTGAAGATCGAACACAAGAAATCCTAACTGCTAAAATGAATAATCCCATTTCTTATAATCAGACCACAAGTATGTCTATAAATATATACACACACCTGCACCTGACAGACTTTTAATGCTGATTATAGCAATTATTAAACCACAACATCATGAGCTGTAACTTTCAATCAGTCATCATATACTACACACATATATCACAGTTTATAATTAGATTTTTTTTCAGAACTACACTTTTATCCATACGAGTACGAGTAAATTTGTACATTTGGATATTATGTAAAACCTTGAAACTTTTAATCCCAAGCATTCATGTGAAGCAATGTTTCTCAAAATATTTCTGTATTTAAAGAAAACAGGCAATTAACAAGTTTTCAGATTAATTAAAGTGTGCATTTGAATGTTAAATACATATTAATGTGTTTATAGAATACATAAACCCATATATAATTTTCAAACATTTCCTGTTTAGCGAGCTGAAATGGCTTTAAGAAACAATATCAATAAATAATACTCAGATTCATTTAAAAAATATTTGTAAGATTTATTGAGATAGCAAACATATTTAACATATGTTAATCTTTTTTCTCAGGTTGTTGTTGTTATTGATGTTATTTTGGCTTTTTCTGCTGTTCTCAACACTTTTTACAATGTTCAACACACTGAACTGTAGTTGTTTATAATAAGATACATTTAAATATCTAATTATGATTATATATAAAAAAAAAAAATTAAAAAAAAGTAAACAAACACTACGGCGGCAAAATCTTATCACATGACAGGTATGATATATATTTTGATATATCGCATTTGAACATTATAACATAGATAATGCCTAGAGTATGGTATGATATATGGTCAATTTGTGAAACCAACAAAAAAAAACACATACAAATGTAGGTATATACATATCTAATAAATATATGTAAGTATATCTAAGCAAATATAGTTTATGTTGATTGTTATTTGTTGCGCAGTCGTAGTCAGGTCTTACTGTACTGACGACATTGCGCGCATCGTTACATTAACTTGATCTACTGTCTTTTTGGTAATCAGTTTTGTTTTTGTTGCTGAATTCGACTACAAGAAATACATATTGTTAAACAATAAATAAAACATTAAAATTAAAGCACAAAAAAAAGGTCGACAAAAAAGAGATGTTGAAAATGGTAAATAAATTGTTAAATAAAAATTAATTATTAATAAATAGCAGCGATCTCCAGTGCGATTTATGACAAAGAATTTGTGTGATGTTTGATTGGAATAATTTATGGTTTGTTTTTCTTTTAGCACACGAGACGCTCATTGTCGGGTCGAAAGATGCGATCATAGTTCTCAATTAGCACCTTGGCCAACATATTCATTCGGCCAATATCAAAATTGATATCATTTGCGGCCAAAAGGCAAGGACCCCAAACAATGGCCAAATTAGAGGCAGGCATCCGATTCGAGGCACTAGACGCTGCAACACTGCAAACAAAAACAATAACAATAATTAGTTGACATTTCATTTTGACTTTAACTTTAAACTAAAATTCTAACTATATTAAGATTTAATTAAATTAAATTGTTGCCCTATTTATGGACAAATAATAGATACATTAAAATAATAACATTGTGAAACTTAAAGTTGTCGAAGTTGACAAATTTATATTCGTTTTTGATTCAATGTATCTCGATTTTAAGAGTTTCTGCTAATCTTGAGAATCAAATAATAAAAGAAAACAGTATGATTTTAAAGTATTGACTTCTTGAATCCACTGATATTAAGAAAATATAGATTATTTGATAGACAGTTGCTAAGTATTAAAAAGATTAATAGACAAATCATTCGTTAGACATATTCTTAAAAGAATAATTTCATTAAAATCCATTGATCGATTATATTCCTATTGATAGGTGAAATGAGATGAGATACTGGTAGATAAAAGATATTTCTTTGTATCTACGATATCGATGTATACATATGTGTAAAATGTATTTATCGATTGATCGAATTTATAGATGTGCATGTTACTCATTTTATCACACTTCTTTCAAGTCCCTTTTACCCATAAGTAAGGGTACAGACAATTTGAAAAGCGCATTTTCAATTCAATAATATTCGAAAAATAAGATCTTTCTCTCTCCACTGAGATGGACTCACTTGGTCAAGTGTTTGATGAGGAAACGGAGCGTGGATCGATTCGGTTCGGGCATCTCGTCGAAGGCCAATCGCATGCGTTCGATGGCCGCATCGTCGGTGAGGCGGCCTAAACGCTCGTAGGCCTCCTGGGTGATGAGCGGGCCGGGGAGCTCGCGGAAGAACTGCTTGTGGAGGCTGGTTAGCGTGTTGATGTCATCAGTCTGGAGCCAACGCGGATCGTAGAGATGTGTGAGCTTCCGTTTCAGCTCATCCACCAGCAGTTTATTGCCCGAGGCACGATAGAGACCATCCTGTTCGATGCAATCGGGTTGCTCGATGTGAGCACAGACATCGACCACAAAGCGTGGCACATACGGATGATCTGACATGTTTAGCTCCAAGGCATTGAGACGTGCCCCAAACAGCGGATATTTCGATTGCTCATCCAAACAGAGGCTGTTCACCTGGCTGCGACGAGTGCGCGACTTTTTCTCGCTCTTCGGCGATCGGTTGCTGTAAAGTGCAAGAGAGATGTCATTAGAGAAATAGTATATATTCACATAAAGAGAAGGAATTACTTACAGTCGAAAAACATTGCCGTTAACTGCAACTTTAACATGCATCAGCATCATTAGTTAATTTGCATCAGTCATCATTAAAATTGGTGGCACATGAAAAAAAAAAAAACAAAACAATGTCAGCTGATTAGTATATATATTTATATATAAGTATATCTATATTTTAATGTATAAGCAAGAGGGTTGGCAGTGGGGGGTGTAGAGATCTACCTACACTCTGAAAATCTTCTAATATTCATGGCATCTGTATTAATCGTCGACTCTCACACTCCCACTCTCCACACTCGGTTGTTAGCTAGCTGAATCTGAATCTCAACTGCTGTTGTCGAAGCTAATCACAACGTCGACAACAGACGTCGACTGTGATGCCGATAACATTTTGTAGTTGTATAAATATTTATCGCTTTGTATTCTATGTATTTTGTATATGGGCATGCGGGGCTTTTGCATACGAATTTTAAATCGACGCTGTGACTCGCTTGCATTGCGACAATCAAAAATCCACAATCACCGCAACAACAACAAATTAAAACAACAACGTATGCTAAATAATAGAACGCCTACCAAGATTTCCAAGATTCACAATGAATCATTTGCCACACTCGACGCTAAATTCCAACTACCAAAAGAAACAAAAAGCACTAAAAGTGAAACCTGCGAGACTTTCATTAACTAAAACAGGCGCAGGCAAGACGAGCGAGCGAGACAGATAGAGTAATAGCGAGAGTGAGAGACAGAGATGGAGATGAAAAAACACACCTCTCCTCTGTCCTCTTGAAACTCTTCAGCCCATTCCACACATTCAAATCACATTCATATTCACATTCGCATTCGCATTCGCATTTGCAAATTCCAATTCCATTCATAGCTGTCTCTAAGTATGTCTTTCTTGTGTATGTGTGTGTGTGTGTGTATGTGTGTGTGGGTGGGTGTGTATGCAGCCTTTTAAGGTCGATCAGCTTTTAAGTAGCTGACAAACTGATATCAAGACTCACGAGTCGAATCAAGTCGAGTTTAAACATCACAGACATCGGGGCGCCCCTACATACATACACATGTACATGAAATGGGCAATGGGAGTGGCATGTGGGCTTGAGTATGACCTAAGATACAATATAATCGCATCATTTTCAAACCACTTCTGGTCTTTCGATTAGTAATTGTTTATATTATGAATTGTACTATTGATTAATTTTCAAAGAAAAGTTAATCAGATGCAGCTGAAAAAGTCGAATTGATTAAGGTGATTTCAGCTCCCTTTTAAACAATTATTTAATTAATCGATATGTATATGGGCTGTAACTCTTTAAGCGTCAACAAAATAAATGATTTAAAGTGATAGCTAAGAACAATTAAAATTTAAAAACTAAGAATTATTACCTTTTAAAAATATATGTAATCTTTTCTATGCTTTAACAAATTGTTTCAATCATTTGAGGTGTCGTTTTCTTTGGGAATTTGAATTTTAAGACTTTATAGAAACAAATATCTTCCCAATAGAAATTACATAAAAATATATTTTATATTCATTTCTAAAGTATTTTCAAGTTAGCGACTAATTTCTTAGCTTATTATTGACCAGTTACTAAATAAAATCGACTGCTCTGCATTAAAATTGATTTTAAAAAAAAAATTGTATATATCTTTGATAGATAATACCTCAGTATGCAAATCGATAACTCCTTAATGATACATTAAAACGCCTGCTATATATATTTGCTACAGTTCTTTTACAACAATTTTAATGTCTTTAAAAGGTCTTATTGGTAAATTAGTATAAAAAAGTATAATCTTGAAGTAAGCTATATTATTTATCACTTTACTAATTTTACTACGATAAATCAGCCAAATTAAGCACTGCAAATTATCTATGAAAAAAGGTGTGTAAAGAATGCTTACCAACACTGGCAAGAGCGTCGGCAGCTTTTCAACAAGGGGGGCGCCAAAATACTTTTTCACGTTTTCACATTAGAAAAAACTACTCTGGTCGCATTTCGGAAGCTACATAATGAAAAGTTATAAAAACTGCCGATGCCTGGTAAACACTGATTTATAAAGACCCGTTTTGTCAAGAATGAATCTCAGTAGGGAATAGTAAACCCCCCTCTCCACCTCTCTCTCTCCCCCCTTGGCAACGCCACTGGCATACACGAATACACCTGCACCAAGCACCAAGCACCTGTGTGTGCTTGAGAGATAATTATGTATAATTAATTGAAGATTAATTTGTATGTACTTACATTTCATGCGCATACGATTCTTAATCGACTTCTTGTCATCCTCGCCGGGCAAATCGACAAGATTCCCAATGGAGGCGCTTTTGAAGCGTTGCAATATCGTTGTTTGTTGCGTCTGTTGCACCTCGTTGTCCTCATCGATTTGCTGGGCACGCAGAATATCAGTCACTGGCACAATCTGCAACAACAAGACAAGACACGCAACACACACATAAATAAAAACATGTACAACAATAACTGTAACAGTCTATGAGAAACAAGATACAAACTGAAGCTGCATTTGAGATGGAGATACATACAATTAAGTAAAGCAACAGCTGCAAATTAATTGCAGCTTTTCGTGCTTTCCACTTGAAACATATTTCTTGATTTTTCCCCAACATTTTCCACATTTTCTCTTCTTTTCGTTCATAATTTGTTCATTTATTTTTCTTACCGTTGTTGCTCTACGCTTCGATTTGCCTTTACCCGTCATTTGTTATCTGTTTTGCAGTTACCCGTCGACCCGCTGTCCCCCCTGTTTCCACGAAAAACGAAAGAACAAACAACAACAAAAAACACACACACAAGAAAATAAAAATTGATAAGGAATTGAATTGAATTTTGTAGTAGAAAAAGCAAAAGCAAAAGCGACGCGTGCAGTGAGAAACGCAAACGGTTAATGTGCCCAAGATAACGAAATGTTGAAAAGTGTTCCGAGCATTGCACGAATTTGTTGTATTTATTATCGTTCTATCGTTCGTTCTATCGGCAACTAAGCTCTGTTATGCCATCCCCCTGCCCTCCTCCTGCCACCCACTCGCCCCCCTCCCCCCCCCCCCTTATGTACATACTATATGCATATACTTAAATATTTGATATTCCGTGGATCCAAGACTTGCTCAGCATAAACAAGACGACACATAAAACTTCGAATGGACAGTGCTGGACAGCTGTTTAGAAACGCATCTACATACATGTATGTGTGCAAGCACATATGTATGTAATTAGTATGTACATACATAGTTGGCAAATACATATGTATATCTGGCACAGCTTGAATTACTTGCCTTGGTCGTTGAGGCGTCTGTGCCAGCCATACATACATATATACACATCTATATACACACATACACATACACATCTATATATATGTATGTATCTATATACACACACACATATGTACATGCACTTATGTGTGTAGCTTTTGCATTCCAGGAATTAAACCAAGCAGCTGTTACATATATTCCAAATGTAAATATTTTCTTGACTTTTCTCCAACTGTCACGAATCAGTACGAAAATTGAATGATAACAACAATGGCGTCATCATTGTTAATCCCTCAGTTATCGATACCGTATCAACAGCAACTCTACACAAATATTTAGCATCTTAATATTCTGTGCGAAACTTTAAAAGAGCTTAAGAAGCTAACCTTTTGATTTTGTGCAAATATATGTATGAGAAAAATTACACAAATATTTACATATTTCATACTTAAATATGTATGTAACACATTTCTTTAACCAAATAATCGAAATTATTTTTAATTTAAAGAAATCTCGATTAGAGACTCTCAGTTTATAATTGATTTGAAAAGTAAAATCAAACATGGAAATTATCCATTTTAATGCATTATTACAGAAAATAAAATCTTAAGCCTAAATAATCAAGAGATCAAAAGTTTTAAGCAAGCCATGGCAATTAAGATTCCAAGTAAAAACAGTAAATTAAATTATGAAATACAATTAAGTACTATGCAGTCCAAACATATACTTTGCGAAGTTCAACTGTACTTAGTAAATATTATTAAGTATATGCATAAATTGATCATTTGCTTTTGAAAGAGCATAGTATAAAAAACGCTGGCTGTAATTATTTGAATGAACAGCGCTGTTTTATCAGTGCAAAATTTAAAACTGAAACGCGCGAGATTATAATCAATTTTGTTATGCTTAATTTGTTGTTGCTCAACTTTTTTATATCTTCTTTTGTTTATTTGTTAGTTTTTGCATAAGCAAAAAAAAATCAAATAATGCGTTGTGTTGTTGTCGTTGTTTGGATTGTTTTTTTTTTTTTTTTTGCAATTACTGCGACCACAGATCGCGCTTTTGGGCATGTTTAGAATATTTAGTTGTTGGGCAACAGATTAGTATACTTGTCGAATTGTATCTGTATTTGTATTTGTATCTGTGACTGTATCAAAATCTGTTGTTGTATCTGAATTTGAAACTGTATCTAAATCTGTTTGGACTGCTAGCAGCCAAACTGAAATTTATATGCGTTGTACAAATTGTGCTCCTATTATACCCTGTAAGCACTGCGACGTTTAAAAAAGGGTTAAACAACGCTGTGCTATTGTTAAAAAAGTACAGACAGACAGACGTTAGCACTCAAAAAATGAAATAATTGAATATAATCCATATTTTATGACAATTAAAAAATCCAGCTTAATTTTCAAGGTATTTGCTGGTCGAGCATACTCCAATTCTAATATTGTTTTTGTATAAATTTAATTTTATTTTTAAAAATTTAATTGACACGACCTCGAAACACGGCGCAAGTTTTATTTGTGTCTGTATTTGTATCTATAACTATTGGTATATGTATCTGTATCTGTATCTGTATCTATGTGGCTGTCGCTTAGCACTCACTCGCAATTTGCCCATATGATTCACTAAACACAAAATACTCGTACAGCAAAACCAAACAATGTCGGCATTTTTTTGACCTGTTGGTCTTTTGTTTTGTTTTGATTTGCGTGTATCTCAAAAGTATCTCAAAGTGTTTTGTGTGCACGTCTGTCTATTGGTTTCGGATTGCGCTTCTCAACTTCTCAACTGGCCCCGCATCTTTCATGGACACAATGTCAATGCAGCCAGCTGGCAAATTCAAGCAAAACAAGTCAAGAGATTGTCTTAGCCACCAACATGTCCCCATCCACATCCATATCCACATTCATAAGCATTGTTGCCAAGTGCCAAGTGTATATTAACTTGGCATTGCGATGGCAAAGTCACAACAATGTTATTTAAACATCCGCTGCTCAATTGGGTTTTTTGTGGCACTTGCAGCCTCGACTAACTCTACATACACATACATATGTCACTTTTTTGAGCTGTTTGTATTCAATGAGTCGATTTCAAGCTCGTATTTTACATTTATTCAAAGTCACTTAAGCACACTCATTCTTGACCAAATTCAGCTCTTAGCGGCTCTTTAAATGTATGCATATATAAAATAATTCTAGATTCTCATAATCACCGCCTTGTATTCATATTTATTAATATTAGCATTACTAGCTTAGGTATAATATAAACATTGTTTTACTCAAAGATACTCAGATTTATATAGATTATATAGATTTCTCAAATAACGATTTTGGAAAAGTTCCAGATATCAGAATCAAATTTCTTTATAAAATTAAACTTAAATACAAATTTAAAACTGAAGACACTCAGGAAAATTGTATTATTTGGAAAATGCTTTAAGATTCTATAAATTTAAAAATTTCGCAATTCTTATTCAATTTTAAAAGTTAAACTACACTTTTGAAATGTAGTTCCAGACCCGAAGCCAAGCCCGAAATAAAATGTTAATTATTTAAAATAATTTTTAAAAGATGTTGCCCAATTTTATTGCTAAAGTGAATTATTAATGTTATTATTTTTATGATTTGCAACATTTTTCTGATTGAGGCTATTAAATTACTTAAGCACTCGAGGTGATAAAAGGTTTCCGGCAAAAAAAATTACGAAATTAACGACATAATTTCAACTATTGCGATAAGTTTTTGAGGCAATTTTGAAGCGCTTCTCGTAAAATCCGGTCCCTTTTTTAACATACTTATGTTTGTAGAAGACCCAAGCCCCGTTTTTTATGATGATGTATTTGTGAACTGATAAATTGTTGCTGGAGTAAAGCAAATGAAAATATAGAAACGACGCAGCCCACCAATAATTATGTATGTATAGTACGCATACATATATACATACATATGTAAAAAGTGTCTGCAAAACAAAAATCAACAGACGATTTTACAGAAATATTTGACTAATGATTAACCAATTAAATGCTGATAAACGTTGAAACGGGGCGTGCTAAGAGGGGTGCCAGAGGAAATGGGAGCCAGAGTAGCATGGAAATAAAATAAAAATAAAAAAAATAATAATAAAAATAAGGAACCGGTTCCCCAAAGCTGATGGCAACAGGCAACAGCAACAAGCAAACAGCAAACAGCCAAAGTTAAAGAACTTGGCGCGATGTGTTATGCGAGTCGTTTATGCAAAAATAATTGTCGCTTTGCCCCAACGCGAACTGTGAATCAACTTTTTCGGGGTCCGAGAGACTTTTCTGAAATGAAATTCCAAAGAATTTCTCATGCAGCGGCAAAATGCACCAAATGCAAAGGGAAATCACAAAGCAACAGCAACAAAAATGAAATCAAAAAACAAAAAACAAAAAAAAGAGAGAATAAAAAGAAAAACGTGAGAGGTAAATAAATAAAAATACATGCATTATGCAAAAAGAAAGAAAAAGAGAGAAAAAAAATAATAACATATGATATAAACAAAGCGCAATAAAATAGCGACTATACGAAATTCACAAAATCAACTGCAAGTCGATCATTGAATGCCCTATACAAGAATGAAAATGTTTCACTAGTTATTGGCAATTAGAATTAGAAGCAACAGTCGAAATTCTCTAACTCGAATCACCACTATCCAAAGAAAAGGTTCAAGATATGGAGATTTTCGACTTATGGAATTCTTTTTCTTAAGTTTTTTAATTTTACTGCCACTGATTTAGCTCGAGTTAGAGAGAAATCCGAGTTATAGAAGTTCAACTGTTTTATGAAATGTTGAAACTTTGTAAATCACTTAGTTTCTTCAAGACATTTAATTAAAATGGAAATCAAAATTCAAGATATTTTCATATTTACTCGTATTTGTTTTGTTCACTTTAAAAACAGTTTGGTATCATTTTTTTTTAATTAATTTTAGAGTAACTTTTAGATGTTAAATGGAATTAACTGTGTATATGTGAATTTATGCAATATTTAATTATTATTATTTTGTATTTATACCAGAGATTAATACCGAAAAGAATATGGGTTTAAGTTATTCTTTCGGTTAAGTTCGCATATAGGTTTTCTGTTATCGGTTTCGAAAAATCTTTGATTAAGGTTTCGTAACGGTGAACCGGGTTTTGTATGTTTCGGTTTGAAATACCGGTATGGTTTGCCATAATAAATGTATGTATTTCATTTAACAAATTTATTTTATTTCGCTTACTCAGTGCTGTAAAAATTCGATCATGAATATCACAAATAAAAATACAAAATTAAACATAAGAAAATTTAAATAAAAAAATAAAACTAAAATACAAAACTAATAACGAAATATCAGAGATCGCAAACAAGACTTATGAGTCGGAACAAATCGAAAACCCATGTTAACCCATATGAATGAAACGGTTATTTCGGTTTACAGTGTTTCGGTTTAAGGGTTTCGGTCAAATGAAAAGAATTTTTTTTCGGCTACGGTTTCAGTTACGGTTTTAAATTTCAATCGGTTTTTACCGGTTAAAGGTTACGGCTTCGGTTAGGGTTTTAATCTCTGATTTACACTGGATATTATTTTTAATAAAATATTATATTATTATATATGTATAAGCGAAATATGTAATGTGTATTTCGATAGGTAAGGGCATTCAAGATTCTGGGAACTGCCACCCTTATGGGCTTGTGTTCATGCATGTGTGCGTGTGTCGAGTATAAAATTTTATGCAAACGCCAAAACTGTAAAGTACCCGAGACTGTGAGCAAGGGGGCGTGGCGGGGGTCTGGGCGGGGGCGGGTTGCCGTCAGTTGCTCGCCATCAAACGGAACCAACCAAAGCAAACAAACAAACAAACGAACGAACGAACGAACGAACGAACACACACACCACAATCGAATCAACCGTTACGCTCACACACACACACACACACACATAGTCAAAACACTCACACACAGAGACAATTGCAATTTGCAGCGTTTAATTGATGGGGCCGAAGTAAAGTTAAAACAAAACAAAAACAAATAAAATAAAGAAAAAAAACAATGGAATTGCAGTTCCCATTGTAATAAGCAAACACACAGTGGGGAGCGAAATAGATGGGGAAGGGGGTGGACCGCCCACTTACCATGTCCTCCTCGTCCTCGCAGCAGTTGACGTCTTGGAGCTGCTCCCGCCATTCCAGCACCGAGCTGGGAATCAAGAGTCGACCGCTGGAACGAACGCGCAGCTTCCGCCCGGCGCGAGCAGCGACGCCGCGTTTGCTGCTCGCTGCCGCTGCCAAAACGGCCATTTCCCAATCCTCCTTAAGCGGACGGGGTATCGATTCCGGGATGTCATCGTTATCGTTATCGGCCTCGCAGCTGCAGCCGCTGTCATCGTTGCTGGGCGAGATTAAAGCAGACGTTAACGACGCTGACGCTGGCGTTGACGCTGACGCTGAAGTTGGCGGTGGCGGCGCTGGTCTGCGTATGCGCGTCATGAAGCGTTGATGGATCTGGGAGCGTTGATAGTCATAGAAGATGGCGCTGTATTTGTGCGGCTCGCTGAGGCTGTAGAATATGCAAATGTTGCGCAGCATCGGATGCGTCAGCAGCGCAGCACTTGCAGCATTCCCCCCCTCGCTGCCTCTGCCGCTGCCACTGTCCATGCTGCTGCCGCCGGCGCTGCTCAGAGAGGCCAGCGTCGCCGTGCTGTTGGTGACTGTGCTGCCCACGCTTAGCGTCTCAGCTCCTTCCCTCTCCCGCTCCCTTTCTTTCTCCTTCTCCCTCTCCCTCGCACTTTGCTCGCTGGCCTTTTCGAACATGAATTCATCATCCGTCTCCCAGGCGCCTTGATCCATCGACGCCGTTGGCGACGGCAGCGGCGACGTTGTTGGCGTCGCTATCTCTGTTGCTGTCGCCGTCGCCGTCGCCATCGCAGTCGCAGTCGACGTCACCTTGTGACGTGCCCCGGCCGCAAATGCTGCTGCCGCGTGTAAAGTGAGCGCCTCTGCCGCAGAATCATCCACGTCGACGTCTGCGTCATCGTCGGCAGCTGTGATGATCTCAAAGTCTTCATCATCGTTGTCTGGAACTGGCTCCAAAGTTTTATATTGCCATATGGTCTGATAAATCGACTCTTCCTCTTCCTGCTCCTCTTGCTTTGCTTGCACGTCTTTCATATTCCCAATCTCAATCTTCATCTCATTGTTGTTGCTATTCTCATTTCGGGGATTACTCAGAGCCGTGTTGGGATTTCGCACCGGCACTTGAGGCGCCGGCCGACGAACTTTTATCACGCGATTCTATAAAAATCGAAAGAACAAACTTGACGTTGTCACTCACGCATTCCAGAGAAACAAATCACCTTTAAATGTCTACAGATTTTTAATTCATTTGGACTCACTGCAAAGAGCGCGATTTCGATCCCGAAAAGCAAAAATAATAAGTGAGTGAAGTTCGACTTAAGTCGAGTTCGAAATCGAACGGAACTAAGCAATATTAAGCAAATGAAACAATTTATCAACTGTTTAATTGATGGAAAGTGGGTCAAAATCTACCATTAACGGTGTGACCAAACGGCAAGAGCTAGACGGCTTGAATTCTCACAGTACTCATTACATGTAATTTTGTAATAATTAATTGCAAATCAAGTGCTCTATGTAGCATTTTCGAATTTATCATGGTATCATGATAATGGAGATATGTAATAAACAGATATGTAGGTCGAATCATTACATTAACTTTTCAGCACGTTTACTCGTTACAAAGCGTTCTTCATAAACTAAAATCTCACAATTTGCATTGATAACTGTTGACGTACGATTGACGTTTACTGATTAAACAACTGTTTTATTATTTCCAGGTAACTTTAAAGTTACATATATATAGAATACATATGTATATTTCAGTTGTCAAGCTATTATTTTTGTTTATCACTTTATCACTCACTGAAAAAACAAATAAATCAAATGAATGCACCGCGAATTATTGCTGTATCGAAATCCGGTTCGGTTCGGTTTAGCTTGATATGAATTCGAATTCGAATTCGAGCTCGACTTTGGTTCGTCTCGCTTTGTCTCCCTCTCACACTCTTTTCTAACTCTGTACACAAGCTGCCGTTATGTTTTTATTGTATGCTCTTTAATTACGGAATATTTGCAGTGAATCCAATAATTAATTTGTTTCTCAATTATTGATAATCTATTTGCTTTCAATGTCTAATGACCTGTGCTGTTTGTTGTTGTTGTTGTTGTTGTTGTTGCTGGTTGCCATTGTCACTCTCATTGTTGTTGTTGTTGTTGTTATTATTATTATTGTAGTTGTTGTTATTGTTATTTTCACTGTCGTCGCAGCTGGAGCGCTCAGCGTCGCCGCTTTGTTTGGGCGCCGCCATCACAGCGCTGTCGACTTCGACGCCGCTGTTGCTGCTACTGTTTGATCGCGTCTTTGTTTCGCGCTCGCTCTCGCTCTCGTTTGCGCTCTCTCGCGCGCGCTCTCGAAATACTTGCGTCTCGTTATCGCTCCCGACACGACACGATGCGACCGCAACGTCGTCACTCGCTGGCGTCGCTGGCACAACTGTTGATTCCACTGACGGCGGCCCCAATCGCCGCTGCTGCCACTGCGACGCTGCTGACTCACGCCGACGCTGCTGACGACGCAGCCAGCGCTCAATGTTAAATTTATCGCTGCTGCGCAGCCGCTGTCGCAGTCGACGCTGGCTGTCGTGCAAAAAGGCGCTCAGCAATTTGTCACAGCCAAAGAAGCAAACGACGCTGCCGTGCAGACTGGCAGCGATGGCGACGCTCTGCCACAGCCGCTCCAGCGAAACATTACACGGCAGCAGCGCAGTTCGAGTTGACAGCGACGTTGACGTTGACGTTGACGTCGACTGCACTGCTGTCACTTTTAATTCAACTTTTGATTCCTGTGCCACCGCAAGTCCGCTGAGAAATTCAGTGACGAACGCTGCGTCGTCTCGTTCATTGATGCCGCAGCGACGTCGACGTCGACGCTGATCGCTGAGCTCCAATTGCGGCTCCAATTGGATTTCCAACTGCTGCTGACGCTGCTGCTCGCGTTTGGCCAGCAGCTGGCGCTTGAAATCGCTCACCAAACTCGCTGTTGTTGCTGTTGTTGTTGTTGTTGTTGCCAACTCGCTGCGACGCAGCATTACTAACTCCGGTTCACGCTCCTTCTCTCGCTCTCTCTCCCGCTCCCGCTCCCTCTCCCGCTCCCTCTCGTAGGCCGGCGGCACGCTCTTCGGCTGCTGACATGCGACGCCGCCGTCAACGTCCTCGTAGCTGTGCAGCTCGCGTCGCAGCGTGTTCATCCATTGGCAAATGCTCTCATTTAAATAGAGCGCCGCTGTCGCTGCCGCTGCCGACGTCGTCGTAGTCTCGCTGCTCTGCTGCTGCTCGCCGTGGCGCAGCAGGCGTATGGCCGAGAGGCGTGGCTTTTTGCGGCTCTCCCTTTCCAGCTGCTTTGCGTCTGGTTCCGGTTCTGCTTTCAACTCCGGTTCCGTTTCTCGGTCCGCCCGCAGTCGGCCGTAAATGTGCTGATCGCTGCGACTGCACTGCAACTGATGCTTCAGCTCACAAATTCGCTGCATATCAAAAGTTGCCTGAGTGCGAAAAACTTCATCCACATTGTGTATGATTTCCAGTGAGCCCCCGGCCCCGCCCCCGACTCCCTTGCTGCCGCTGCCGCTGCCCTCCCGCTGGAACAGACGACGCTGCAGCGAACTGGAACGATTCAGCTGCCGCAGCGAACCGAACAGACGCGTCAGCGTCGCTGCGCTGCACTTGGAATAGCCGAGCAGAGAACGAGACTTGCCAGCCTTGGCAGCAGGCTCCGCCGCTGGCGTTGGCGTCGACGTTGGCGTTGGCGTCGTCTGCAAGTGTGGCGTGTTTTTTGAGGCTTTAACTGTTGTGGGCGTGGCAGCACTGGAGGCGCATTCGCACTGTTCGCTGTCGCTGTAAATGCCGCGACAAAGCTCGCAAATATTTTCATAAATATTGCACTCGCTGCTGCTGCTCAGTGACGTCAACGTTGGCGTCGGCGTCGGTTGTGGCTGCTGCTGCAGCGCTGCCGCGACGCTGCCGCTCAAAATGCACTGGCAGAAGTGGCAGTAGCGACCTTGGGCTGCGAAGACGCCGTAGCCGCAGCCGCGACACAGATTCTCATAGATCGCTGCGCGGCGAAAGTATTTGCGCAGCTGCTGCGACGCTGCCGCTGACGTTGCCGGCAGATTCTCATAAATGTGCTGCGGCTGCTGCTGCTGCTGCTGCGTCGCCTCATTCTGATTGGAAATGTGCCGTTTGTTGTTGTTGTCGCTGATTTCGTTCTTGTTTCGTTGGCCGCTTTTCATTTCCACTTGTTGAGGCATCTCTTGTACTTTTCTTTCACTCCACTGTTCTCTCTCTTTCTCACTCTCTCTCCCGCACAAACTTTGCTTGGCTATCAGACGCGTTTATCGCACTGTTTGTTATTATTATTACTTATATTGCTGCGTCATCATTTATTATGCCACGCACAGAATAACAGACACGAGAACAACGACACAACATATTCTAGAAGCGACAAACAATTTTCAATTTTTATTTCGTTCTTTTTTTTTTTTATCTGTTATGCGCTTTTAATTGATGCGAGTCAACTGTCAAATGATCGCTTGCTCTCTTCGTCGCTCTCTCGCTCTCCCACTGCACACATGCGCGCACGCGCTTATTATCTTTAAACCCCCCCCCCCCCCCCCACACACACACACACACACTCACAAACCTACATACATACATACATACATGCATGGGTGTACACTGCACTTGGCAGCCGCTGTCACTGCGCTGCTCTCAAATTTGAAATTTCTGACTCTCGCTCTCCGCACTTAACCCTTAAGCTGTTGCGCCAGTTAAATCAACTTGAGCAAAACGCCGTTATCAATTGCTCAATTGTTTACATGCATTGTTACAATAAAGATAAAGTAAAGACGACAAAGTACAAAGCATACAAATAGGTTATTGACAACATTGAAAACTTAAGAAATCAATACTACACACCAGCGGTGGGCACGCAATGGCTCTGGGAGCCAGCGGCTGCTATACACAACAATAAACGGGTTCTAACAAATTTATTATAAAAAAAAGTTAATGAAAAAAATCGGTTTTTTGTATTCGTCTGCTTCTATGCAACTATTTTGTAAGATAAAACCGAAGCAAAAATCAAATCAAACTTTGATCTAAATATCTGTGATATTTCCTTAGATATTTAAACCTGAATTCGTTAGCAGCCGCTGGCTGCCGGTGCCATTGCGTGCCCACCGCTGATTTAAACCGTTCTCCCAGATTGTGTTTTCAACAATGGCTTAAACATCTTCAAAAATTGTTTACTAAAATCGGAAGACTATATTTTAATTTCGTTCTATTTATTTTATGCTCTCTCATTGCTCCCATTGCATTGATAGACTGCAAGGGAAGTGCACTTAACCCATTAAGAGCCAAGAGTGTTTAAAGCCAAAAGTTTTTAAATCGAATTATTTTATTTAAGTAAAAGGAACATTAGGAACTCAAGAAACATGTTAAAAAAAAATAAAAATAAATAACTACAACCGTTATTCGTTGTCGCTTATTTATGTACATGTGAATATATGTATATGCAGGTGTTAAGCACAGTTTATGTGATTAAATCGCAAATAAAGAATATTTTTTGTACTCGCTCGGTTACAGTGGCTGTTAATGGGTTAACCTCTGGCAAGTGACTAAGGGTTAATGCCAACTGTTGGCTTTGATGCTTCTGGAGACTTTTCAAGTTTGTTTAACTAAATAGCATTACATGCATTGTGTTTGCTTTATAACCGCTTTGAAGGCAAACCGATGGATGAGTCACAGCGGCCAACGGCCAACAAAGCATGTCGAGCTGCCCCTCCCCACCCCCCCCCCCCCTTCCCCATCACCGTCCTCTTTCCGTCCCCCTCGCTCCAATAGCTAAGGTCGGTGAGTCCCGGCCAGGGGCGTGCCCAAAGCGTCACTCAAATTAAATGCCCCGACAATGCGCAACGGAGTGCGGAGACCCTTGAGAGAGAGAGAGAGAGAGACAAACTGGTTAACACTTGACTGTTGCGTAAGTTGCTGATGGATTCTCTCAGCCATCGGATGGATTCTCTCACCTACGCCTCGCAGGTGTCGGTGGAATGTGCTTTGGACTCAAATGTGCTACGGACTGCCTTGACCACCTGTTGCCCCAGTAGATTTCGACTTGAATAAGGGGAATCACAACATTTTAAAGGAGAAAAGTCTTCGACAATCAGTGCGGGAGGAGGTCAATAATCTTAAGCATTTACATAATTGCATTAACTATTTATTGCTTATTCTGCTTTTTTTTCTTTTTTTTTATTGGATAAATTAATGTGTCTTTAACATAATGTCATAATATTATATAAATGCACTTCTAGGAGCACTGCAAAGATTTTGTACATTTTTTAATAGAAAATTGAAATAAATACACAGTTTGTCAAGAAACACTTTACACACCCAAAAAAATGTAATATTTGGGCTTTAAATAAGAAAATAATAGCTTATTATATATGTAAATTTGGAAAGGACGTTCAAATTCCGTTCGAACTATGCTAAAATTTCCTTAACCCATTAAGCACCCATTGAAAAATTCGAATTTGTTGTAAACGTCTACTTTTTCAACTTTTTTCCTCGATTTTTTTGTAAAAAAATTTTTGATGCAGAAAAATTCTTCAAACAATTCTAAGAATAACAGCAACAAAAATTTTCAACAATTTTTCGAACGGAATTTGAACGACCTTTCCAAATATATATAATAAGCTATTATTTTCTTATTTAAAGCTTAAATATTCAATTTTTTGGGGTGTGTAAAGTGTTTGTTGACAAACTGTATAAATAGAAGAATAATGTATTTGTATGTGAAAGACTGTATTAGAAAGCATTCCATAGTTAAATCGTGCTATATATTAAATTCTGAAGAACTTATATTATTATATTTAACACAAAGTGATGGGTCGTAAAAAAAATAATGCTGAGTTCCCTGTCTAGTCCAGCAACTAAGATAAGAAACTTTATTGCAACTCTGGTGACTAAATTGCAATGTAAAGTGAAATGAGAAAACTGAATTACGAGTATGAAATAAGCAACTACTATTTATTTAACCCTTGTGTTATGCAGCACTTGAATAGTTGCTCGAAATTGAAGTAATGGTTGAAAATAAAAACAAATCTTAGACATGATTTTATTCAACACAAATTGTTGTAAGTGAATATGTTTGTAATTATTGAAATACAAATTAAGACAACAAATTACATAAAATTATAAATAAGAGAAAAAAAATTGTTGTAATTAAACAAGCTTAAAGCTTTGCATACTTTTAGGCAGCAGCATCAGCTCAAAGTTAAAAGTCGTTAAAATATTGTATTTAAATAAAACTATTTAACTTAAGAATGAATGCAGTGCACTATCTATGAGCTTATCTAGGCAAGAGCTCTGCAAACTTCTAGCCGAAAAACTAACGCTTATCTCGATACAATTGACCTCGTTCTTGGGGATCAGTGAGACTATGTTAGGGAGAGTGAGACTTATTTAAATGCTGAACAATTGAATTGCCTATGGTAGTGAATCATCGTATTCGAATTCAAACGAATACGCGCTGCAATGTTCAAGTATTCAAATGTAAAACGGGGCTTGGCTACAATCTACATACTCGTATGTATATAGATGGGAGTATATACATTCATACATGTGTACATATGTACATATATACTATGATTCGCTTGATGTTCACATTGTGCTGTGATCTATTATGGCATTAGACAACGCAGTGACAACGACAGCAATTCTTATATCACTAAATTAATAAAAAATACTCGTAGATTTAGCAGTATGTATATAACAATGTCACTCTATATATACATATATGAACTATCTCTTAAGTCGTCGTTGACATTCCGATCGTTAAATATTTTCCTACACAAAATCTTTTGCGAGAATATGCGTTAAACACAAAAAAACCCACACCAACAATCACAATTGCATAACTCGAATTTTTGTAAAAACAAAAAACAAAAAAAATCAACACTAAAATTTAATGTAGATAAGCGTAGCTCACGCGGCACTCGAATACATTGACGACAAAGCAAAAAAATACAATGAATATTCAAATTGGAATTGCAAGAGCGTATTTCCATGTGATGATAGTCACAGTTCCGGTCGATCCCGATCCCGGTCTATAAGTCGAGCTGCGAACGCGACGCGTTCGCGAATTTAACAGAATATCAACTGAATTGAAATTGAACTCAAGATGCCTCAGCGCATTTTCTTGGGTGGCGGTCGCTGCTGTCGCCGCCTCTGTCGCCATCTCCAACGCCGCTGTCGCTGTCGACGCCGACGTCAACGTCAGACGCCGACCCGGTCACCCAGCGGACGCAAAGGAGAACGCTGCAACACCAAACAACAAAAATCAACCCCACAATACGAAATATTCAATTCCAATAATTTTGAAAATAAAAATTAATTTCAGCTGCATATGAAATGCAATTATATTTCTAGAATATAAATCGTTTTAGAATAGATTGTAATCGATTACAATTTTCCATTATTGCCTTTTTAATTAATTCCAACATGTGCATAAATTCAACAGGTGATTTTGACCACCAATCATGATACTTGATTAATTCTTTTGCATTCACTCGGAAATTGTCAGCAAATAATAACTTCAAATTCTGGTGCTTACGATGAATACAGATGCTTAATTAACTTTTAATAAAGTAAAAGACTGATGTAGAAATAAACACAAGTCCTGATTTCTGAACCATTACAAATAAAGAAGCTATTACTAAATAAAACAAGAAACTCAATGCCCCCCAAAAAATTTTAGATTGTAAAATATATACTTAAAAAAAATATAATTCACTTAATAGACCATAGAATATGTAGCTAATTGGATAGCAAAGAGTACAACATAGTCTGCATTTGGAAATAGAAATCAGATTAAGTTAATATGTATAATTATAATTATTCATAATCTAAAATTTAAAACTTTTTTTAATTCATTATAGTAATTATCAGGGATCGTTATCATTATAAGTTATATATTAAAAAATTAAATTTTTTTGATTTTTTTAGTTTTCACTTAATGCTAATCATTAACCATGTTCATTATGTTGAATTTTTCATTTTTTCAAATTAAATAATAATTAAATAAATAATAAAATATAAAACCAAAACCAATAATAAAAAAAAATATGCTGGAAGGTAGCTTTACTGTCCATTTATAACGATATAAAATAATAATGGTAAAAATCTTAATACAGAAGCCGTAAATAACATTTGAGTTTTATTTTAAGAAGAAAAAAAAATAAAACTCATTCATAATCATTATATTTTAGTTTTATTTTTTTTATCAAAAATTATGATTATTGTTCAAGTTTTATAAAATTACTCAAAAATAATGATTATCATTGAATAAAACGGTAAAAATCATGGTGAAAATACCGAGATTGTAGAAAAATAAACATTTTGGTGCAAACCAATTTTTTCTAGGTCTTTGTTAGTGTCTGATTTTTTTTATTTAGAAAAAAAACAAACAATTAATCATTATTTACAATCCCTGGTAATTATAACTATTCGTTATCATTTTAATTGAATATTAATAGTTGTCAAACATCTCAAACACGGGCAATGCCGGGCATAGCCATATCTAGTAATAAGTATTCTTCATGCATGCTGCTTGTGAAACATTTTGTGTGCTCAACAGTGTAAGCAACAGATCCACATGGCGACGCAAAACTCTAAGCCAAATGTGTGTAATGAACATGGACAACATGTGTCTGCTTCTGTGTGTGAATATTAATAGTTGTCAAACATCTCAAACACGGGCAATGCCGGGCATAGCCATATCTAGTAATAAGTATTCTTCATGCATGCTGCTTGTGAAACATTTTGTGTGCTCAACAGTGTAAGCAACAGATCCACATGGCGACGCAAAACTCTAAGCCAAATGTGTGTAATGAACATGGACAACATGTGTCTGCTTCTGTGTGTGTGTGTGTGTGTGTGTGTGTGTGTGTGTGTGTGTGTGTGTGTGTGTATGTGGGTATGAGTCGGGGGTGGGGCGTGGCAGCGACAAAGACGCTTTTTATGCTCAACGCCCGTTGCCTAATTAAGCATATCGCAACTGCGGGCATTGGGTGTGGATTGTGGATGGCGACGGGAGAGTTACAGAGCAAGAAGAGTCCGAGGGGAGAAGAGGGGCAAAAGGGGGCAAAAAGGGTAGCAAGATGAATAAAAAAATAAGAAGCGGGTATGGCAAAGCTGTAATCAGCTTTCGCCATGTCTTATCAAAAGCTTTTGCATTTATGACAAAATCAAATAATTCCAATTCACTTTCAAAGATAAATTTGAAAGTGAATTGGAATTGTATCAGAGAGAAATGTACTTCTAAATCATAACTGTGAAAGAAGAAAGCAGAGTTGTTAAAGGGTGAAGCGTTGAAGGGTGAAGAAAGGGAGGGAGGTAGTCGGACTGCAGGCAACAAACATATGGTTGCTGGCAAAGATCGGGACATCAAGAAGTTTATAACTAGAACGCCAGCTACACAAATAAACAACAACAGAACCTGAACATCAAATGCAGCTGCATGACAACAACAACAATAATAACAACAGTAACAACAACAACAACGTGCCACAAAATGCAACAGGCATCGATTTGGCTTGGGGATATGTATGTATAATATGTACATATGTATGTATGTATATATGCACTAATGTACAAGGGAGAGAAAATGAAGAATCGCGACGGCATCGCGGTCGCTTGATCTTTGAACTAAATTAATTAAGCACAATGAACGCAATTGTTGCTGTTGCTCTGCGTGGTTGTTGTTGTTCATCTGCTTCTTCTTCGTTGTTGTTGTTGTTGTTGTTGTACATGTTCTTGCTGTTATTGGCAACAGCATTTCCCCCCCATCCCCAAAATATGTATCCAGCAGATACTAAAAATGCATGCAAGCCCATGTTGCCCGGAGGGACTGACTACATGATACCCTACCCAAAAAAGGGTCGGTGGGTTTGCTGAACTTGAAAAATGGCAAGTTATTTATATGTACATATACCATTATTAGATAAGCTATTTATTTGAGGATAACCGAAGCAACGCGTATATGGAAAACTAGAACTTAAAGTTTTTTCAAATCAGGCTTTCTATCTAATTTTAAAAATATGTATATGTAAATATATAATTTAATTTTGATATATTCAACCCCACCAAAAGATTTCCCGTGTTTCAAAAAAAAATATATAATACTTTGATTTGTTTAAATTCAATTCAAAAATAAATGGTTTATTCCTTTTTGCATTTAAAGGATTCTGAATAGAAGTAAGAAGTTATGCTCTTATGTTGTGCATTAAGAAAAACAGGCTTTCCATTAAATTACTAGTAGTATTCGAATCGCGAGTAAAATACACATGAAACGTACCAAAATGTACCATAACCGTAAAGGTACAAAGCATTTCGGTCTTCGGCTCATGAACAAAAATGTATTTCGTTCCCGGTTCTAAATATGAATCGATGATTTTCGATTAATGGTTCCGGTATTTTTCCCTAGTTTGCATACAAGCAGACGTGACAGACGTGACAGCAGACAACATCGGCTAAGCTTGAAAAATGAGTATATGGGCATTTCCACAGAAGGTCTATGGTTTAGGAGTATTTTCTTTCAAATTACTCGCCACATTTCGCGGACTTTCTCATTTTTCGAGATAAAGTCAAATATGACTTCTATTTTTTTTGTTTCGAGTTCTCGATGCTTTGTATTTTATAATTAATTTGAAAACAACAAGTGCTCAAAGCTGGTATTTTATATTAAAAATAGTGTTGATATTGAATGTATTAAACACGAAAAAACATTTTTTAAAAAGTCAATTTTTGACATTTTTTTTTATTCTCGATCGTGGAAATACCCATATACAAATTGAATGAAATTCTATCATAAAATATTTATTAATCAATGTGTATTTTTGCAACCTAGCTTATTAATATTTCTCTGAGACTAGACAATTTGGAAAATATTCTAGGTACTTATGCACAATTTTAAAAAATTCTTTTGTTATAAATTTATGGTTGTTGCCAAAATAAAAAAAAACAATATTACACAAAAGTACAAAGATAATTTTGGGTGAGAAATTCTTTTCTACTTGAATATTGTATGCATATATACAATTTATTTAAAGACGGACATATAAAAATATAACTAAGCGGACCACCAAAGTTGAAATTGAAGGATAATTTTAAGTGGAAAATTCATAAGTCATAAGTTGAAGTGAGGTTAGAGATTTTATCCCTGGTATCTTGTTGTTCTGGTTGTTGGTGGGGCGGGTGTCCTGTTGATTGAAGCAAAGCGCAGGGAATTTGTTGCAGTTACTCATACATAGGATATTTAAGATATCGAGTGGGGAATAGTTATTAGTAAGTTTTCGTAGGTAAAGTTTGCATATTCTTGGCCCATCCAAGTCGCATTGAGTCCGTCTTTATATATATATATAGTATTTCGAAGTGAGCGAGTCATTCATAGAGGTATAAGGATTGCTTGCTCTCGCTGTTCCCGAAGCATTTCAAATTTCCTTTTTCGTGTTTTCGGACATTAATATTCACACTTATACATACATCTATAGTCGATACAGTTGCGCAGCTTCAGGTGTTTTTTCTAGTTCTAGAATTGAAAATAAATTCTCTTAGGTTGTATGTTTGGTACTGCATAAGTTGTGTGTGCTTGTTAGGTATCATATAATGTTTTTATCATCTCCTTTAACGTCCTTAATTAAAGTTGTGATTATCCAGTCGTTGCTTAGTATTTTTTGAAGAGCTGCGATTAATATAATTACTCTTCACACTTCTCAACGCGAATTACCTACAGTTACTTTGGTAATTAGTGAATTATAGAATCAAAGATCTGTTTGTTATTTATACCATTTCAACAGATAATTACAAATATTTAGAAATTATACTAAAATACTGTGAATAAGTAATTGACATTAATTTAACTTAAATTGTAATCTCACAAGGTATTGTTTTTATAAGAATAACTAGCAATAACTAATCAATTATGTATTTCTGGAAAATCATTATTAATTACTGAATTTGTAAATTGCTTTTGAATTACCAAAGTAATTGTTGTAGTAATTGATCATATTTACAGCTCAAGTGTTCTTCGATTAGGATAAATTCCAGTTGTTGCTATTGTTGTCGTTGTTGTTAACATTATCAAATTCCCAGTTCGTCTGTGGAGAAATCGCTATCTGGGAACTAGATATCGGTTGATGTGGATAATAGTTTTGATGCCAAACGGTGGGCACATTTACTGGGAAACTGTAATACTGATAGATTGGCTGATATTGAACACCAGGTGGCGCCTGCTGATAGATTGCTGGAACGGCGGCAGCTGAATATTCAGGTGGATAACTGGAGGATATTGGATACTGATCAATCGGTATACTACCGCCGATCGGTGGCAGTAGTCGGGTTTGGATTGTAGTGCTGTTGTTGTTATTGTTGTTGGCTGTGAAATATGAGTAAATGGTGCCATTGAGGTCCACGATTTGTTGTAGCATTCGCGGTATCGGTTGCTTCTTAAAAGCCGGCGCAATATTCAAGCGACGATTACGCAGTATGATGTATTTGCACACAGATTGTAGGCGCTGGGCCTCCGCCTCCGTCTCGAATGTGACGAAGCCGTAGCCCTTGTGGAGGCCATCGGGACTAACGATTATCTTGGTGTTGCGAACCTTGCCGTATGCGCTAAACACGACCATCAAATCATATTCGCTTGTATCGCGGCCAACGCCGCCGACAAAGATGCGATTGGGAATCATAGTACCATAAATGGGCTCAGCCGGAGGCGAATCCGCCGCATCAGGAACTCCAACTCCAACTCCAGCTCCAGCTTTGGCAATGACCACTGAGGATTCCGGATGCGCCTGTGGAGCCTGTGATGTTTTTGGAGCATCTGTTGACTGTGCCTGAATCATTTCGATGGATGTCATAAATATGAGATATTTTGTTGATATCGCGGGATTGAATCCTGAATTCAATTCGTTGTACAGTGTATATTTCTTTGAGTTTGAAGTTCTCTTGGTCCCTGGCTAGTTAGTCAAGCTAATACATATAGCAGATTATTGAAATCAAGTTAGTTAACGATTCCTAATACTTGATGGTCTTCTTATGCGATTCGATCCGTCTTTTCTCTTCGTTTCAATTTTCTTCTTCTTTTTATTGATTTTTCTAAATTTGTTTCTCGATTTATTTTCTACTACTTAAGACTGAGAGCTTTGTTTACTATTTTCAATTACAAAAAAAGTGAGGGAATTTTAAAAATTGTACATTTCCAAAATACCTCAATTGTTAAAATACGAATTTGAAATGAGTATCACAACATTGACCTAAAAACAAATGCGACAATGATTAATAGCTCTGTTATTTCTTAAAAATATAATGTAAATATTTATAAATTCACATTCAAGACAGTTAACAGCGCATTTAGAGTCTGTTAACTTAACATCGCAATGTTAAATCTTTATAAATCGCTTCATTCTGAGAGAAGATCTTCAAGTCTCTTACACTTTTTCAAATCTAACGAATCATGCAGGGCCTTACAGGGTATTTCTTAGTCCGTTTGCGCTGGCAAATATATTCCATCTTCATTTTCGCTTTCAATTTCCGTTATTTCTGCGGGTTGAGCGTTCGGAACGGCTAAAGGGGTGTCTCGGGTTCACAGTGATGTTTATGTCTGCTGTAATGAGTTGACTGCTCAGCGACTGCGCTGTCGCTGTCTCTGCTGCAGTCGCAGTCGTCATTCGCTGCAAGAGTCCAATAGGAACATCGCCTGGCAGTATGATTATTATTGTTGTGCCTCGCTTTTTTAATGAATTTTAATGAGTGCGATAGCAGCAGAGATCCGTTGCCAGTTATGCTCGAGGGGTGGTAAGGGGAAGGGAAGGCTGAATCACAGGGGGGCGGGGGGTAAACTGATAGCCAGCTTCATTTTTGCCCTATGCCACAAATTAAACACAAACTTAATTTAATTTTCTTTTTTTATTGACTGATGAGTCACGTTCAAATGTGACGGTGATATACGATAATACATATAATGAGACACGGTTAAGACGTACTTTTTTTTATTTAGGCCCACTTAATGGTACTTGCTGAGTGTAAATATAATCAAGTAAAATCCATTGTCAACTTTTCATCTTATAAGTACTGTGATCTTACTTGGGTAACTTTCAAGTGAAACTTGTTACAGCTCCATATGATAAGATATAGATAGATAAGCACCTATGAATAATCAAACAAACATTAGTAATTCCAATGCATATACCAGGAATTCGAAGTACCTGGATATTAAATCAAAATGTAATGGGCGTAAATAGTCTTTGCTTTTAGATAATCATATATCAATATAATCATAAGCAAAATGTGAATCCTATTTATTAGTACACAGAAAAAAAAAAGCCGTTCTAAAATCAAGCCGAAAATACTTGATTTAAGCCTGCATTTTTTAAGTATGTTTCCAGGCTCAAGCTGAATAATCAAGCCTGTATCGGGATTAAAATGGGAAAATAAGCCCAAATTACTTTATTCTCTTTCGGCCTCTCTCACTTCAACTGGTGCGGTGGCTCAGTGGTTAGAGTCGCCGACCTGTTTGAAAAAAACCTGGGTTCGATTCCCACCGTCAATTAAAAAAAAAAGGGTTAAAGTAAAAAAATGTTATTAAAAATAATTTAAAAGAAAAAAAATAAAAAAAAAATTAAAAAAAAATTAAAAAAAAAGTTTAAAAAAAAATTTAAAAAAAAAGTTTAAAAAAAAATGTTAAAAAAAAAAATTTAAATGTTACAAAAAAAATTATTTTTTTTTTAGCCTGAATTTAAGAATTTCAGGATTGAATTCGGGATTGAAAAAATCAAGTATTTCGTACTTGATTTAAGAAAATCCGAGATTACCCCACTTCTGACATCGTTCCGGCTTGAATTCGGGCTAAATAGCCCGGATTTTTTTTTCTGTGTAAGTACCAGAAATTGCTGTAACTTTTATTTCCATCAAATTCCAAATATATATCTTTCCATATGATAATTAAAATGAAGTCAAGCTGTATAACAATAGGAACCTTTAAGCTTAAAAACCGGAAAACTGAATTTCTCACAAACAGAAGGAAAATATAAATGATTTTGTAGCATTCACGACCTGTAGAAAAATTAGCTTGGAAACTGTACTATGATATTTTCATCAACGATATTCAACTTATTTTCAACAAATTTTTCCAGAGACCGACAAAATCATCTATTTATAAAATTTTAATTGTACAATTTTAATTTTATTAAGTTCATTTGCTTAGCAGTAAAAGTTATTAATAATTTTTATGTGTATGAATTCAATACAATTTCGGCAGTGACTTTTATTTAAAAAAAGGACTTTCATAAAATATAAAAAGTCATCAATAATATAATTCAATCAAAGACTTTTTTGTTTAAAAAAAAAAACATATTAAATATTTCAAGAAAATTCTTTTCCAAAGAGTGAAAATCGTCGTTCCAAGGATAAAAATTATGTTAAAGGAGCATTTGGTCCTTTGGTTCTGTGGAGTTTAAAAAGTCTCGGTCCTAGCAAGAGTATTGTTACCAAGACTGTAAGGATCGTTGCATAAACACCCAAGATAATTAAAAAAAATGGAAAACTATGGTTTCTTGGTGAAAACATCTGAAAATTCACCATAGATTTCGAAAATGGGTTACCATTTTTTGTGAAAAAAATCGATGCACTCTAATGTACATATTTAATTAAATTCGGCTGATATCGTATCGCTTAATTATTCTTAAGTATACAAAGTAAACAATGGAAATTTATTTCATTTTCGATGTGCCACAAAAGTTCTTAAGCTGCACATGTATTAATAGCTGTGTTTGTGTGTGTATGAGTGTAATGACAACTCAAGTGTCAATCAAGCGGCTACTTGTGTTGCATTAACAAAGAAAATAAAAAAATAAGAGCTAAAAAAAAAGCGGAAAAAGAGAAACTTGTGTGTTCTGTGCGCGACAAGAAGTGTCATCCAAATCAGAGCGAGAAAATGAGTTGCATAAATAAAGTCAACTCGAAATGGAAATGGAAATAATGCACAATGCACATGTGTGTGTATGTGTATGTGAGCTTGCTACTGTTTGCTTGTAATTCTCTGCAAGCTGATGATAAAATTGTTTTACGCGCACGACTTTTCAAATTGCATTTATTTATGCGTCGACAGAGACGCTGACTGCGACTGCGGCAGAGACAGTGACAGCGACGTCAACGAACCTCCGATAAAGTTGGAGTTCAGTGTGTTATCTCTGTGCCCCTAAGTGGCACATACCAAAACACAGTACAGTGCGTGCGACAAGCAGTTGCCGCTTGAGGGCGACAAAAAACGCGAGCAAAACGCAGGCAAAACGCATGCGCGCAGCACGTCGCGTCGTCTGGCAACGCGATTAGTCAGCGGGCCAAAAGCTAACAGACAAAAACCAAAGTAAAACACGCAATGCACAAAATGCGCAATGCATTTTCACGTATGTATGAATGTATGTATGTATGTAGGTATCAGTGCAACAAAGCACAAGTGTGATGGGTGGGGGTGAAGAGGGGAAAAGGGGTTAACAAACACACACACACACAGCTGTACACACAATGCAAGCCACTGTGCGGTTGGGCGACTCTGTGCAATACACTATTTTTTATTTTTGTTATTTGTACTTTATTGCACATTTCCGAAAATTTGTTGATTTATTTAAGCTTTAATTGTTCGCCTACATCATAAAGCATTTTGCAACACTCGGCGTTGGCAGTGTTGACAAGCTTGCGTAACCTCTTTGTTGGAAGTATTACTTCATACATACATACATACATATGTATGTATTTATTAGACTTGGATTACGTCTTCAAATATTATACTTAATATCTAAAGATTTAAATTATTTTAGATGTTTTTAATTCATTTTTATTTGCCAAGACTTCTTTACTATATATGGTTAGTAGAAATCTTGGATCAGATCTGACAAAAATTGCAATCAATTCGATCACAATCGCATAAGTAAGATTTCAAATACTTTTAATTGAAATTCATAAATTAATTTAATTTGTTTTTATTCTGCAAATTGCAATGATTGCACATTGATTTTGATTACAATCACTTTTTGATTACAAAATTTTAAATTTTTTTTTTTATTTTATAATGCATCAATTGTGACTGCAATCAAATCAGTAGTACAATTATTATGAACTTCATCAATACCTGACTACTTCTTTTTGCATTTCGACATCGTTATCATACTTAGTAGAAAATTTATCGTACAAAAAGTTTGATACCTGAATCAAATTGTTTTCTACGAACTTTGAAAAGAGATTTTTCGCAAACACTTAACAAACTTTTTTTATAAAAAGTTTACTCGTCCATCACAAATAAAATATCGATTACTGGTTGAGAAACCTGATAAATGACCGTATTGACAGTTCTAAGGGATATTCAATTAAATTGCAACATCACTGTGACAAAAGCTCACGAAGGGTGTTCTTATTATGCTAGCTACAGTAATCAATATTTTTCTTAACATTTTTCCTATAAACATCTGCAGTTCTTGGAAGGGAAATCTGTATTCATATAAACTAAAGAGTATTGAATGGATTATAAACTAGAGTTTTGAGTTACATCTTCCATATGGAGCTGTTGTATACTAGATTTTTCATTAAAAGCTTCAGCAATTTAAAGCTCAGTTCGGTGACGTTTCTTAAATTGCAATGCAAACAATCTTCCCACAAAGAACATAAAAAAAACAAACCAAATGAAAGTCCAAATGTTATTCAATAGTCTAGTACAGCGGTAGGCACTAAATCTGAATTCGCTAGCAGCCGCTGGCTCCCGGAGCCATTGCGTGCCCACCGCTGCGGCGGTGGTCTAGTACAAGTGTTGAACTGTGAACCGATGGTCTGAACGCATTTAGATCATTTGGAAAATACATTTAAGGCTTTTTCCAGACAATGCGTCGCTTCGAAACGGAAACGTGTTTCTGGTTTCACTTTCTCTCAACACCGAATGCAAATTTGTCGAACAGACACAAAAACACAACAGACTTAAAACGATAAACGTTCAGACAATAAAATGAAAAAAAAAAAGACGAGAAAGGCATGTTGTGAAATTTTCAAAAGCCCAACATACATTTGACCAAAAACAAGTATCAGAGTATTTATCTGGCAACCGAAGAATACACACATTGAGATATGAAGACGACTGACAATTCAATTAGATTGGAATTCAAGCTGAACTCATTTTAGTTACTTTCAATGAGAACATTTAACAAATTCAGGCAAACTTCCTGACTTCAATGACGATACTTTCAGATGCTCTATAATATATTCAAAATATTCGGAATAGAAACAATACTAAATAATAGTAAACAAATAAAAACCTCTTTAAATAATTTACAAAAATAATATTTATACATTTTATATATTGTTTTTTAATTGTTTGCACTAGTATATGTATAAATCAGAATACTTGTATACACAATATCATTTAGAATTAAAATAGATCGTGAAAAGTGAACAAGGAATGTTTTATTAATATACGACTTGATGCATACCCTGCATACCAGAGTATTTCAAGTATAAAGAATGATTTGGCTTATTCATGCCTTTCATCAGTCTCAGTATTTGTAATCACGTATTCAACCAAGATTTATAGCTTACTATTTGCGTCATATTTCAAAATGAAAACCACTTATATAATTCCTTTATGGTAATTATACTTATGTGGAATGTTAACATAACGTGATTAGAATAAAACAAACCACATGGCAAATCATAATTTGAGCAATATACAGCCAGATGTTTGTTATTATAAATATATCAAGCTATTTTTGTTTTTAACTTGCGGTTTTCAATTCATAAAGGGCGTGCCAAAGATTAAGATTATATCCCCATGTTGAATTCAATATTTGAAAATAAAGTTTGTCCAGGGGGTCTAAACAAAAACTTAACTTAAGTCTGTGGAGAATAATCTTTAATAAATAAGTTAATTATATAATATATCTCTGTATCAAGAGAATATTGTAATTTTTCACATATTTATATTAAGCCATAAAATTAAATACTAGTAAAATCGATAAAAGTTGTAGCCAGGTGCTACTATTAATATGAATCGATATTATCCAATTGGTAGCAATAAAAATTTTAAAAGTCATAAATGTCAAAAAATGTTCGTTTAAAAGATAGATGCATATATGTATGTATGTGCAATTTTAAATAAAAGTATAGAGATTCTACTCACCGTCTGTCTTCTCAGTCGATTCTCGGCACCTTCGTTCAGGTCCTGCATAGATCTGGCTCTCAGTTGCAAGTCCGTTGCCTTGCCACTATCATCCTGACACTCGCGGCAGGCATCTGGTGCGGATATGATTTTAACATCTGGTATGGGAGATCTGTTAAGTCTTCGACTCGTGCTATTGTTGTTGTTGTTGTTATTGTTGTTGGCAAAGCTGCTGCTTTGCGTGTCACTGTGACTGCGATTGTGACTGTGACTGTGATGATGATGCTTAATATTCGCACTAAACACCTGCGAAATGCTGCGAAATATGGTACGATATCCCCTTTTGTGCTCTGTATCTCCGGCCATGATGTCTCTGGATCTTGATGATGTGTGATCTCTGCGATCTCTCTCTCTCTCTCTCAATTCATAGCACTTTTCTCACTGTTTTGTTCTTATTATTAATTATGTTCTTTGTTAGCTAATTTTGTTGCTGTTTGCTATTATTACGTATACGCCGTGTGCTCTGCTCTTCCACACACACGCACCCTATAACAACAAAAAAAAAAAAAAAAAAACAAATAAATAGAAGACGCGTCGCGAGTGATTTTCTTGCTGCTCATTTGCTCATGAGTAGCAGCTGCCAACTGAATATCTTGGCCTTTGTTTTCGGCGGCTGTCAACTTGCGAACAGCAACACCAACACCAACACCTAGAACCAACAACAACAGCAACAACGTGGCCAACAAAAACGCGAGCAACACCTTAAAGACATTGACGCTGACGCTGACGCTGACGACGACTGTGACTGCGACTGGGGCAGAGCGAGTGTCTTATCGACACACACACACACACGCACACATACACACACACGCACACACAGACACACACTCGCTGATAAGCTGCAATTTTAACGGTAATTGTTTGGGTTCGCAGCCAAATCAATAAAACCGCCACCCGGAATTCACTTGAAACTGGACGCGGACGGTATGAGACGCGGACTCGGACTGCACGGACTGCACGGACTGCTCGGACTTCTTTCGTGCGACCAACTAAAGTGCAGAGAGCGGCGCAACTAAACCGCGTAGGCGCCACTCTCAGTCTCAGTCCCAGTTGCAGCGCTGCCGACGTCGACTGCGACCGTAACGTCACCGCTGTTGTAATCGGGTTTTTATTTATTTTTGGTCTTTTTTTTACCTTTTTTATTTTTATTTTGTTCTTTTTTTTTTTGTTTTTTGTGTGTTGAGTTCTTTTTGTTTTGTGTGCCTTATAACATGACTATTGTTATTGTAGAGAGCGTCTAGTTGCACAGTGGTACAAGTGCCGACCAACAGTGATTATGTCTTAAAAAGTTCCTTTAATTAAATTAAAATTTCCAAAAAAAAACTATAAAAGCAGTAACTTTTTATTTCTTTCAAATCAAGTTAATCACTTAGTTATGCTACCTGGAGTGTTATTATGTAAAGAAAGCACATCAATTTATAGTTACCAAAATCAAGTGAATTATTTTTAAATATATTAAAAATTTTTAGCAATTTTAAAGGAATAGTAACTAAGAAACAAATTTTAAATTAAAAATTGAATTTCTTTAATAATATTTTATGGTTTTGCTCCACTGTCGCAGCTGAATTTCATAATAAATTGTCTGATTAATAAACAAACTTGAAATTTAGCAAAGAAAATAACACCGCCTATTTTAAAAGTTTAACCATTTGTTAAATTTCCCCCTTCTCTTTCGGTCATTGATATGCAAAATACTTTACAGACAATACTTGAGATGATTGAATGAACCCAACAAAACAATAGAAACAAACAACACCAAAAATGACTTTCGACTAACGGATCGAACACTTGACAGTTGCTTTCACCAAAGTCAAGAAAAAGGAAGAATTAATTCTAAAAAAAAAAATATGAAATAATGAACAGTGTACCACTGTGCCGCTAGTGTTTTACACTTTTGCGGGTGTTTATCAATGCCTACAGTTATTACCGCCTATCGCAAGGTACACCTTACGTCATGTGTGTGTGTGTGTGTGTGTGAGTGTGTGTGTGTGTGTGAGTGTGAGTGGGTGTGCTTCTGTGGGTTTCAACTGATGTTGTTGGGCACTTGATTTGTTTTTGTTTGCAGACCGCACAGTAGAGCAAAACGCTTACTCATAGATACATAGGTATATAAAAAAAGATTCACAGTACAACACACGATTAACAGTTAACTGTGACAGTTCCCAATTGCAACTGCAAGTTGCCAATGCAATTCTCGGTTTTTGCTTCAGCTTCTGCTTCTGCAATTTGCAATTCGTAATTTGCTATTGTCGAGCACGTCACGTACGCGTTTTAATTAAATGCCACTAAGCCGCTCTGCTGGAAATGTTTGCAACGCGCGCTCTGAATCGAAAACGAAATCAAAGCAACAATCGCGACAACAACAACGACAACAACAACAACGACAACAACGACAACGACAACAACTGACGATGGGCCACTTGGCGGCTTCCCGGTTGACACACGACTAACCGACTATAACTGGCCCAGAAGTCAGCGCCAACGGCAAAAACCGAATCTGAATCCGCATCTGAAATCGAAATCAAAAACCCAAAACCAAAAACATACACACAAAACAATAACCAAATTAGATGTAACCAAAAACTGAAGAAACTGGCTAACAGCAAACCGACAGACGCCGACAGAGGCAGCGGCAGCGGCAGAGGCAGAACGGTCGCACCCCTCTTTGTCAGCGGCCCCCGCAAAACGGCAACGACGACGACGACGATACCACACGATGACTTTTGAATAATATTTACATTTGCTTTGTATAAATGTATGTCTATTAGAGATGGGCACGGGCCCACTCACGCACGACAAATTTTGTTGTTTGCAAAAATAAATATATACAAATTTCAATAAAACTTGCCAAACTCTTCTCGTTCTACTGTTTAAGATTATTTTTTATAAGATCAATTCAAGATCCGACACATAAAAATTTTATGTCGATAGAATTTAAGTACATTTTTTACCACAAGTTATAAACGATTTGAAATTTATGTAATGCTATGGGTATTTCCAGGATCGAGAACGCGACATTTGTTCGTCTTTAAATGAAAAAACAAGTGGCAAAAGTTGAACTTTTTAAAAATGTTTTCTCACGTATTTAATGCATTTTATCAACACTATTTTTATTATAAAGGACAAAGACTCTAAGACTTGTCGTTTTCGAATTATTTATAGAAAACAATGCATCGCGAACGCGACGAAAAATGGAAGTCATGTTTACTTCATCTTGACAAATACGAATTATAAGTAATTTGTAACGCGACATCACGAACGTGACAAAATTTCCACATAGTTCCTTCCAAGAATTTGTTAATCAAATTTAATTCTTTATATCGAAAACCGCTTGTAAAACTCGTTTTGAATTAAACTTTCATTATATTTCTATGAACTAAAATGGTTCATGTTACAATTTTGTGTCCTATTTAGTGTAATCGTTAATAAACAAATGGTCTATTTTGGAATTCAATTTTAAATAAAATTGGCAAAAGTTAATTTTTACCAATGCAGTATCAATATATTTATTTTGAATTTCTTTAGGCGTATATTGCTTAAATAAATTACTTGAATACATTTTTGGAAGGAAATTTCACAAGATGTGAGTTTTTGATCAATTTTACGTTTTTGGGCGAGGTGGACCATTTTCTGGAAATGGCCAAACAAAACCCAAATAGTCCATTGTCTATATATTGGTGTTATTAATTCCTGATTTTTATAGAATAGAAAATTTTGCTTGCTTTCTTCGGGCAGCAGGCTCTCAACCAAAAACTATTAAGTCTTCACTAAATTAAATATAGTAACGGCAGTGTCACGATGGGTCGTGATGGGTCACGACAAAAGTTTCAACAGTGCCCAACTCTAATATCTATGAGTGTGTGCGCGTGTGTGTGTGTGTGTGTGGCACGGTTTCACGCAGGCGATGAGGCCAAAAAGCAAGTTGCGTTGTTAACGTGTGCAAAACAATGTCGAACAAAAGCAACAACTGCAGCGACAGCGACAGCGACGGCAGCGACTTGGCCTGCCGGAACGGCATGTGACGAGCGGAGGGGCACAAGGAAGGGGGTGGAGGGTGGAAGGGTAGAGACAAGCTCACACAAAATATAAATGACGAAATTATAGCTAACAACAACAATAATCAGCTGTGGCAACTGCGGCAGCGGCAGCTACTTATGTAGTTATAAACAATGCACATTAAAATGTGTGGCAGAAGCGCAAAACGAAAACGACCGCAAATAAAAAAAAAAAAAATAGCAAAAATAAGTAAATGGCTTAGAAGGCGGTAAAAACGCTAGAGAAACGCGCGCGACTTTTGCACTTGTTATTCAGACAAAAGCATTCACAATGTATGTATATGGAAATGTGCATGTGAGAGTGAGTTCGAATATGAGTGTATGTATACACTCTCCCTGTCTCTCTCTCTAAGTGCATTTGAATACGAGTGAGTTAAAATCTTGGCCATTAATTATAAATTGTATCCAACTATGAACATCAATTGAGCTGAAACGAATTAAAGCGAATAAAATGTGAATGTATGTATTTAATATGTACGTAGATCAGCGGTGGGCACGAAATCTGAATTCGGGAGCTCAACAATAACAGCAACATCAACAACAGTGAGTCTTTTGGGAGCAGTCGCTGCTCCCGGAGCCACTGAGTGCCAACCGCTGACGTAGATGAATGCACATGCTGGTTGCGAGTTTATCATTAGCATTATCATTATCATTTTACTATCATTATCATTATCCTTTTTCTTATCATTATCATTTTCATTTAAGTATCATTATAACTTTTATTATTATTTTAATAATCATCAAAATCACATCTCAAACCGACAAACACTATGTACATAGCTCAAATCCAAAGTAGCCTTATACTTTAGAGTCTACGAGTAGAATAAGTAAATAAATACTCTAGTTCGATTCATAATTTACAACTCGAAGTCCGTAATCTTTATATAAATAACAATAGATAAAATTTTAGTCGCTCCTCTTAAGTATATTGAAAATAAATTTAATACACATATTTTGTTAGATTTTGTTTAGTTTTCAATTTAATACTTCGATTCTAGACAATCAACGATGGCATATTTATTGCCTAAAGATATGTTCACAGAATTCAAAATGATTTTCGATATCTTGGATTGGGACAGCAAAGGATTTCTGACGGCCCACCAGTTGACTGCAATAATGAATCAATTTGGATACGTCCACAATCAGGAGGAGGTTCAAAAGATGATCGATCTCGTTGACTGCGATGGCACCGGAAACATGGGTTTTGCGACATTCTGTGCAGCATTACTCGCCTCAATTCAGATATTGGAATCCATATGAAAAGTCTGCCAGTTAACATACAATACTTGTCCCAAAATACGTGTTTTAAAGCAATTTCCCGTTGCTCTATTTCCTGTGTAAACCAAGGGATGAAGCTCGAAACAATAAAATTTGTACATCAATACCAAAACTGAGAACACTACAGTGGAAGCTTTTTTCTATTTTTCTCTACGTTGCTCTTTAGAAAATAATTTTTTAAATAAATGCCGCTTATTTGGCTTATAGGAATTCTCATAAGTAGCCTGACTAATTGTATAAAACAAACTAACTATTTATATAAAAAACTATAAGTATAAAGTATATTATACCATTTCAACCAAAATTGGTCAGAATAAATAGTAGATAATAAATTTGCCGTTTTCCTAGTTTGGTTGAGATATCTTGTAAAGCAACAAAAGACTAATTTACAAACCAACTAACTAATTATTTTTTAAAAATCATTCATATGACAGCGAGAAATATGATATATTGGACCAATTTGAACCAAATTATGTCCGGATATTTATAAGACAATGGAAAAATCCCAATATGCGACTTTTGTTGAAAGGAACCAGGAACCTACATACCAAATTGAAAGTCTCTAACTCTTATGGTCTGTGAAATCGAGGCTTGCAAAACAGACGGACTGCATACGGTCAGGTGTACATTCAATCGGCTGTTGATACTGATCAAGAATATATGTACTCGTATATACTTTATGGGATCTACAAAGCGTCCTTCTGGCCTTTGTCCATTATCAGTTTAAATGAAAAGGCAGCAATGAAAAAATCTTGACTGGGGCACGAACCGCATGTATTATTCATATTTAATATGTTTATAAGAATTTATGTGGTAGTATAACATGTTAGGATTTGAGATTTTGCAAAGAGTCGAGCATGTCAATGTCGAGTTGGCTGTAGTCCTTATTATTATATTTAATATAAGTACTTTTCCAATAAAAACATTAAAATACACACGCTAAAGCGCATTAATGTTCAGTGTATGTTATATGCTAGTTAATATGTAAATGTATACATTTTTCAGTGTATGCGTAAAAAGAGTGGAGCTAGAAAAAAGATTTTACTACCATTTGAAAGAGCGTTAGAAATGAAAGAAAATTGATGAAAAACATTGATATTTTCCATTCAAAAATGAACCGTTATGTTGCATTTTCTTTGTTTGGTTAGCGTTGATTTTGTTTGCTCAAACTTGGTTGAGTAACTATTTAAGACAACTTAATAAATACTCCAAGTGGTAAATGCTAATTTTGCGAAGTTGACAAAAATATTGGTCTCTCCGACAAAGCAGTTGGAAATATTTGATAAAATCTGAATGAATATGGCACAGAGAAACTCGGAGGATGTATTTCGAAGATAGCTTTTCATGGCCAGCGCCGATAATTTTCTTTCATTTCTAACGCTCTTTCAAATGATAGTAAAATCTTTTTTCTATCACCAAATTTGAGTATCACACATTAATTTGAATCAAATATATTTGTTTGGCAACATTTAAAAGATATATACTTATACACAGCGAGTTTAAGAGTCTTTACCCAAAAAGAAAACTTGATAATGATAATGATAATGATGTTGACTGCGATTATTGACATGGAGATGGGCAATGATTTGAGCTTCTAATCGGGCTAAGCGCCACTCTCGAGCAGTGTTAGCGATGATGTCGAGCTGGGCGAGGAGCGCAGCTCGCACAGCTCCTCCATGAGGTCCCGAAAGAGCATCGGGTTGACATTGACGCTGACCTTCATCAGTAGAAACCAATCGCCGATGGTCAGATTTCTGAAGACACGCTGCACATTCTGTTTGGTCATGAAACGCAATTGACTGCGTATCATTAGCTCCCGGAGTGTCCGGCTCAACATCATGGCCAGGCGACAGAGCAGATTTAGGCCAGACATAATGGCCATTAGGAGGAACCAACACCACAGGCACACAAAGATCTTCTCATTCAATATGTTTAGCGGCAATATGCAGAGATTATCCATAATGCTGGCCGTGCCGCTGGCGCCATATTTGAGTACCTCGCACTTGGCGATCTTGGGAAAGACTCGCGATGAGATGTGATTCCAGCTATCCCAGTCGTACAGCGGTATCGTGACCAAGGCATGCATATATTTGGTCCAGAATCCATTTAGGAACACCTCTAGAGCCAATATGTTTAATATCTATGCGAAGATGGACACAGAGACAGAGAGTGGAAAAATAATGATATATGAATGGAACGGAATCAACTTACAACTGCTACTCACACTGATGAGAAAGTTAAGCAGTTCGCAGAATACATATTTGGCCATATAGCAATAGTGCATGTCCTCGTAATCGGTGGTAAAATACTTGACCAGCAGTCGCAATCTGGTGTTGTATGTCTGCTCCGAGAGCAGAGCCTCGCCCACCTCCGAGCAGAGCTGCTTGAGTCTCTGTCCCTCCCACACCTTCCACAGGCATGATGGGAAATAGAAGACAAACGATTGAAACAGCAGCAAGATGATGACCCACTGATAGTAACGCAAATATTCCCGCTGTGTCTGGCCACGAATCTCGGGTCCGACACCCTCGGCTATGAACAAGGCACGTGCATACTCCTCATTGTAGTCCGCCAGTCGACGCAGACTCACCCGACCCCGTCCGTCCCGTCCGCCCGCGCTGACTTTTGGCGCCACTGGCAGCTGAAGGCGCTCACTCAAGTTGTCCAGCTTGATGATGTAGGTGCCCATGGTCCAGCAATAGGATTGCACATAGTTGATGTTCTTCTCCTCGCTAATGCACTGAATGGGATCGCCAAAGTATTGTCGGGCCGATAACAGCAGGGAACATGTCAATAATATGACCACCGTGCACTTGGAGTGTATTGTGAATACGGCATCGTAGATGCGTATGGATTTGAATTGTAGATATTTGGAAAGCGGCTTCACTGCCGAATACATTTCATCTGCCTCTGGAAAGAGTTCCTTGACGACTTTGTCCAATTCTCAACCTCAACCAAGGTTGTCTTGCTTACTTTCTTTCTTCAATTGAAATTCAATATGTTGAGACTTTTTTTCTTTCAACTTTTCACTTGTCCTTTTCCTTAATAAATTTAGTATGTTCTTCTTCTTCTTCTGGTTACTTATGCTCTCTGTCTTGTCTGTTGTGATTAACGTTGTTACTTTCACTATTAAATTGTTTCCGCACACTCACTTGCCGGCCTGACGATAGCGACAAAATCAAAATGTTGATTGTCGCTCGGCTTTACATATTTGTGTGTGCTGACCCTCATCATAAGATTTCCATTTTACATTTTAAATTACACATATACGTGATATGTCATTTTGTTTGCTTTTATTCTGTTCCTTTCTCCCAATAAATTGACAGCTATCGGATAAGTCAAAAAAAAAAAAAAAACAAAATATCATTATGTTCCCATATTTTCTTTGCATGCTTCTGGGGGCATGTAAAACTAAGCATAGTTGACACTTTAAGATAGTGAAAGAAAGCTGCTTTTAATCACTGCGGACGGCAGTCCGCGCTAGTGACGAAAGCAGCAAGAAGGGTGCGAAGGCGACTAGCATGTATAGACAGGAAGAATGGAAACTTTGCTATGATCGTCCGATGAAAGATATCGAAGAGCTTTCAAGCATAGCTGTAAACTTTTTTGCTAAGAGCACAGGTAAAAAGCTACACGTGAAAAAAGATTCTTTTTCCAAATTTTGGCGGTTTTTGAGAAAACGCCGCTAACGATTTTTTTTAATTTTCAATATGTTGTAGTTTGTAAATTTTCACGTTTTTTGATACATCATACATACATTTTTGTTGATTGGTTTGGAAGATATAACCTATTAACTGAATATATACGTTTTTCTTTGAATTAGACTAGGACAGCAGCAACAAAGTGTCAAAGCAGCCAGAGTTTGAGAGTGCTAATAGATTTTGCGCTTCATGTGTGTTAGTAAAGGGAAGCAGTGTTGCCAGACAGTTTGTCTTTGCTTGTACAAACAATAAACACCTTTTAACAAAGTTACACTGCCAAAAAATATTGTTATTGTCAAAATTTGTGATTTCTTAAGGTGGGTTCTCACTGCTTCACATTGGGAAATCACATTTTGTTTTGCTTTGTGATGATTTGAGAAATACGTCAAAGTGTTTACATCAGGGACTGAAACTGTTATGAGGAATAAAAATAAAAATTACTTTTAATAATTACTTAAAGAGTTTTACTTTACAAATCATACTTAATAATTATTTTTGATTAAAAAAATAAAAATTACAAATAATTATTAAAATTGATTCTTATTATATCCCTCAAAAATAATAATTAAATTTGATTTTTTGTTAAATAAGTCTTTAATAATAATTAATGCTGATTTTTATTTTTTTAGTATTTTATAAGAGTTATTTAAAACTTTTTTAAATAAAACTCTTCAAAGACTTTTATTTTCGATTAAAAAAAATAAAAGTCTCAAAAGACTTTTATTTGTGAGGAAAAAAATAAAAGTCTCAAATAACTATTATTTTTGATTTGAAATCATAAAAGTCTTTAAGAACTTTTATAATTTAAAAGTCTTTTTGAAATATCTTTGTTAATACTAAAGATAACCATTTCAAACTTTCAACATAAGTAAATTAGGTTATCATCTACCAGCGCAAAAAAAACGCCTGGTCAAATGTAAACACTGAAGGAATTTCATCTCCTTCTTCTGCCAAAATTTCTACAACAAAACCTACTAGTTATTGGGAGAAGTTAAACAATAATTAATTTCGAAATAAAAGTCGTTGACAAAATCAAAATGGCGATGGTCAACTGATAGTTTTTTGGTCTAAGTAGAAACATGCAATTTTTTTTAAATCAACTCCTTTTAATTGCAAAAACAGTATTTTCTGAACCTCGTCTGCTCCTATTAAAAGTCTTTTGAGATTTTTATTTATTTTAATCGAAAATAAAAGTCTTTGAAGACTTTTATTCAAAAAAGTTTTGAATAACTCTTATAAAAAACTAAAAAAAATAAAAATCAGTATTAAGTATTATTAAAGACTTATTCAAAAAAACATCAAGTTTAATTATTTTGTTTGAGGGATTTAATTAAAATCAATTTTAATAATTAATTTTAATTTTTATTTCTTAAAGTCTCAAATATAAGTTAATTGGCTGTTTGCAGAGATTATGTTTTTACAAACAGTTTGATGTACTTTAAACAAAAATAGCATTAATCCTTATATGTGATTTTTTTAGTTAAAATTTTGATCAATAAGAGTTATTTTCAGTCCCTGGTTTACATTGGCCACACAACATTTGTACTTCACAATATTGTGAAAGGCCTTGTGAAAAGATTTGTGAATGCCTTCAATGTAAACACTACCAGTCAATGTAAAGAGCATCACAAAAAATCATAAGGAATCAAAATGTGCACAAAATGTTCGCAATTGAACAATAACAAGTTCCACAAAATGAATAAAAACAAAGAAATGTCACTTTTGCTAATTGTCCTCCAATAATAAAGATTTAATTTCTTTGCTATGAATATTTCTATTATCGCATGTTTCTGGAATAATGGCTGATATTACGGCCTTCGACATTCTGAATCCGTATGAGAGGCTCGTCATGCTTGATCCAGAAGCTATGTCAATAAATACCGCAAGTCTCGCCTGGTGAAATTGGTTCGCTAAAATTTGTTGCCTTCTTCTTGATTAGTGGAGCTACCCAAAAAGCGAGCTGGTAGAATGTTGCTCCGTCCATAAGCAAATAATTTCGCAGCTCTCCCATTTTAGCTTTGCATACATTCCTTCTTTTCAACGAGTCAAATTCATTTCATCTATCCACAAGCTGCGCTTTGCCTTGGGTTCATCATCGTCGTCTTCTAAAAGCCACAGCCCAATCAATGACCGCCAAAGCAGCAAACTCCGTTTCATCTTGTGAATATGGTTCTGTTTTAAAAATCAAAATCAATGCTAAAGGCCCGAAAAACAACAAATAAAATTTTAGCTTTGACGTTTATGTTCTTCACATTGTGTACAAAAACCAACTTGCTCGATGTGCTTTCACAATGGGATTGGGCTCATTTGAGCTGCTTCAACTTTAACAGGAGTTAACATAGTTTTTATCAAAATTGTGTCAGCCTCCTTCGCAATAAATGTTTAACAGAATGTGAAAGTGGTGTTTACATTGAACTGTCACATTTTTGTGACTTCACAATTTTGTGTCAATGCATTTAGTGTTCACATTGCCTTGTGACGTTGTGAACAGCTTTGTGTAGCGTTTGTGAAGCGTTTGTGACGCAGTGAGAACCCACCTTTATTCAAAAATTCTGATACTTACAAAAAAAAAACTGAATACCTTTTTGGGCATTGCATACTTTTAGGTGCTGCTTTTATTTTATTTTTTTTTTTTTTCAAAAAGAAATTTTTATTAAATTTTTTATAAATGTAACATTTTAACTATTATACTGCTACCATATGGCAGCTTAAGCTAGTTTTACATCAGAGACAAAAAATAGTGACTACAATTACATAATAACAATTACAGTGAAATATACAATTCGGATATTACATTAAACTCGTTTGAGTATATCATATTTACATTTTTACAACAGTTGTCTACGACGGACTCTGGGTGGGCAGATCCTGTGGGTGAGCTGCTTTTAAATGAACAGTTGTTTCAGATTACGCAGCGGCAATATCATTGCATATTTTGAGGCATTGTCTGAAACATTATCAACAGTTTCATCACTCCCGTGGACTGTTCGTAACAGATTTATTTTGTTTCGCTGTTAATTCTGCTTTGCATATTTTTTGTAGCATATTTTTCGGGTTGAAAGGAAAAACTTGCGACAAATTTGAATAAAAATTTCAAAAATTTCAAAAATTAATTAAAATTAAAAAAATTAAATTAAAAAAAAAAAAAACAAAACTAAAAATTTTGGAAAATTAATTAAATTAATCTAAAATTGGTTTGGTGCACTTCGCTCTTCGGGTGGCGAAAAAAGTGCGAGAAAATGTGAAAAATGCAAAAAATAAGAAAATTGTAAATTCGAGAAAAACGCAACAAAAATTCTGGTGCAATTTTCAAATGTAATGAGTATGTATGTGTGTTGTGTAGCGCCTTGTCTGTGTTTGATTTCCTTTGCCATGCAGACGTGGAGTGAATTAGAGAGAGACAAGTAGAGTGAGGTGAGTGTGTATGTGTGCCGCTTTGTGTTTGTCTGTTTGTTTTCTTTTGCCATGCAACACAGAAATATGCACTCTTTCAGCTCTCCAAATGCCGCACGGAAGCAGCAAGTGGAATCCAAGAGTACACCAACGCACTGGTGTAGAAGGTGGTGCAGAAGGTGGAATTTAAAGATCAATCCACAGAAGACCACCAATCCCTGCTTCACTTTGAAGACACTCATCGACCACACTCCACCCATACAGCTAGAAGGCGTAACTATTGATCAACCAACGGAAGCAAAATATCTTGGCATCGTCCTTGACAAGCGCCTTACTTTTGGTCCCCACCTGAAAGCTACGGCTGGAAGATGTGGCCCAAGGATGCCACAATTGCGGTGGCTCATCAATCGAAGAAGCACCATGACACTCAGGGCCAAAAGAGCAGTCTACGTTCACTGTGTCGCCCCGATCTGGCTCTATGGTGTGCAGATTTGGGGAATTGCTGCCAAATCCAACTACAGGCGCATTCAGACCTTGCAGAACCGTGCAATGCGACAAATAACAAACTGCCCTGGTATGTACGTGGTTCCACTCTTCACCGTGACCTCAAACTTCACAATATTAAAAATATTTGGCTTCGCCAAAACAATTGGCCAAATCCCTCAGGCACCCTCATAGTATCTGATATTCTTTGCAAGTCCTTTGCGTTACGCAAGAGGTTTGGTCCTTATTTTATTATTTGTTATGTTGCTTATTTGTATGTACGGATTCCACACTTATCAAATAAGAGAAATTTCGTTATTGTTAAAAAAAACTCTCTTCAGCTGCGCTTTGGAGCCTGGGGTCTTACTGAAAAGAGCGTTCGGCTTTTGCCTAACTCTCTGGGGTCGCACGCTATACAAAAAATAGTATACCACAAAAATGCTTGTTTGACGCCTCTATTTATTGTTTGCTTCGTGTTTTCATATTGCACAGTTTTAAGTTATATTAGTCTTGCTTCTATGTCGACGGTAATAAAATAAATAATCAAACCGACTTTCTTTAAAAAATCATTTCATTTATTTAAACAAAAAAAAATTAAAATTATAGAAAAAAAATTTGTTTGCTCTTAATAAATAATATTTAAGCGTTTACATAATAACATAATTCTCGTGGTCTATTCAGCCTTAATTAATTTATTTATTGTGTACAGCTCATCACGTTCTCTGCTTGAAGCCCAATTTCCAATTAGTCCAAGTTCAAGAATCCAATTATTGAAGGTATCTGTAATTAGCACAAAACACACTTTAAAAAATACAACATTTTTTATAACAAACACATAATAATAACAAAGTACATGAACAAGCTAATTAGCATAAATCAAATTAATTTATATGTTTTTTTTGGCCCTGGGCAAACGCGCAAATGACTCCCAAAAATGTCGTGTTCAATATAAAAAGATAAATATGAAAAAAAAAATAAAAAATTTTAACATGTGCTTGACTAAAAAATACCCTAAGCGATGAAAGCAAACAAAGCTATTCTACATGCATATGAATATAGGGTATACAACAAAGCAAAATATAATGGAATATAAAGAAAAATGAGTTTATTTAGGCTGGTTAATTTATTTCCTTATTTAGTGGGCAAATATACACGTACGAGTATATATTCAATTGTCATTTGAACTTGCAACTGACACTAATTTTCATTGTTTTGTAGAATTTTCACAAAAAGGATACGTTTAAGAATGTATTTATAATGAATTAAAAAACAATAAATTTATTTATAAATAGTTTTTATTTGCCAAACATTTTGTGAAGTTGTTTGAGAGCTTTTGAAAGATCTTCAACAGATAAATTTCTTCTCGATTTCTAAGGGAAATGCATTATTTGAATATTATATTAATTTTTTCAAAGCTAATTAATGGCTATTCATTTATTGGCAGAATAATTTAACGTAAAAACAGAAACTTTCAAACTTAATTTCAGTTAATTTGACTGAGCAAACCTTCATAACAATCAATGTGAATAACCTTTTAGCTTTTGACAACAAATCGACGGTACTCAAATATAATTAGCATTTTATGCATTTCAACTTTTTATGAAGTAACTCAGAGGTAATAAAATCATTTGGGCCATTTCAAATAAATTAAAAAACTTAAACATATGTAGTATCGTTTGTAGTTATCGTAAGAAAAGCGGTGTTCCCTGAACTTGACCTCGACGGCAGTCAATGCAACTGACAATCTACAACAACAATCACAACAGTAATAATAACAACAACGTGTTGAATGTATGAACACCTCATGAATTGGAATTGGAGTCCAAAACAGCTGCCTGATGAGAGATGACGACAACGACGACGAAGCTGATCAAAAGGCTGATCATGCGCACAACTCGAAACGAGGCTTAACAAATTATATATACATTTTATTTTTGTTTATTTGTTTGTTGTTGTTTTTGTTTTTCATATTTCTTAGTCAATTTTTCAGCCGTCGATCGCGGGCCGCTTTTGTGCGTATTTCTGGGTATTTGTAAATGATAATTTTGTGTTATTCTTTTTTTGGGCGCCTCATCAAAATGTATGCGGAAGTTCTTGAAAAGGGAGCGTTGAGCTCAATAATTACGTATTCCGTGTGGTATCTATTGACGATAATTTCGAGTCTCTGAGCTGCTTGACTCTTGACGTTTTGTAAAGTAATTGTGACTTGCCATTTTCTTGACATGTTCCGCAACGTTGGCCACAATAATAATTAAGATACTAGAGCGTAGAGTTGCCGATACACACACAGTCATGAGGCTGACGTACCAAAAGATACGCTTAACCCTATACGTCAAGTTTTCGGCTGTTGGCTATGATATTCTTGAGATAGTTGAACTCGTTAGCTATAGGGCCAACAACGGAGCCCAACAAAGATATAGCCAAAGCTATGTACAGCTCAAGATACATTTATAGATACAGCTAGTGCTGTAGATGCATTGAGAGATATCACTGCAAACTCACAGATAGTAGTACAGTTTGACGTTTTGCATTCTCTTAAAAAGATACAAAACAATTGTTATACATATGTAATTTATGGCTATTATGCTTTGCCGAGGCAGCAGCCATAATCGCATTTAAGCCACATCGTACCAATTATAGAAATATAATTTGGCCAACGTTTAGTGGAGCACTTATTTATTTCAGTTAGTTGAGTTCATATTAGTTGGCCACAATGCAGCAAAGTTACATATATTTATGTGTAACCATTTGTATTTGACTATTGAATTATGTATGCAATTTTCTGTATTTGGGCAATCGAGCAAAGTTCAGTTGATTTTGTAATTACATGAAAATGCGTATTTATCACAGCTCCTATCATATTCATAAAAGAATTTCTGAAATTATTTTAAATGAAATAATTTTAAGTTTTAAATTGTCCAGTGTGTTCCAATTTGTATTTGCATTATGCATTTTCGCATGCATTAAACAAGGGAAAAAATTTTTTTATACTTATTTTATCGCTAAAACGGTTAAGCAATAACAAAGCAAAACAAATTTAAATTCTTTAATATTAAAGGACAACACGATTAAACCTAATGTTTGATTGTCTACCTTGGTTAATATTCATTACAATGTTTACCCCAGACAAGACAAATACAAGATTTGGTTACTAAACACTAGAGGCTTGCACGAATACATTCGTTCAGGACTACTTCCAAAATACTCTAAATACCGAGTTGTTTGAAACCGTAAAATTTTCTTCAAACGAACAAAACAAAATTCAAACACAAAGTGTGCTTGGTTTTAAAAATGGCAGCAAAAGCAAACGAATAAATACAAAATGGTAGTACTTTAGAGTTTATTTGAAACTTTCAAGCACTATTATAATTTTCGTTTTCGAATTTAATATTGTGTCATTTGACGAAAAGAACATAAGCATTGCTCGTCTGTTCCCGAATACTGGCATACATGTCCCTAAGAATCCAAGTAACCGAAGAGTTTAGGGTTTCACAGTGGTGGAACGCAAACAATATAAATATAATTGTTTTTGTTTTACTTTTTAATGAATTTTTGCATTTTGTTAACAAATCCATTTGAATGGTAAATGGATGTTAATAAAATACAATAAAACAAAACAATTTATATTTACTCGAAGTATCACAAGTACAAAGTTGTTTTTAGCTTTCCCCCATTCACATGTTCCGGAACTTTAAATCTGGTCAAGCATATCGTTCTTTAAAGTATAAACATGATGCTTACTTTATTCTGTTCGGGTAGTTGGGTAGGCTGTGACACCGCTCAATGTGAGTGTATGAATGTCTCGTTTGTTGTTTTGAATAGATTCTTGAATTGCAGTGTTTCAGTTAAGGTTGAGGGTTGAGTCCCTGTCAAAATGTATTACAAAAACTGTTAAAGATGACACCTAATCCAATTGTTTTTAATCGACATGAGTTAGAAAATTTCATTATTTTATGGAAATCAGAACTGACCTTATTAAACTTATGCAGATCTTTGTTGAAACTGCATTACAGAAAATTCCTTAGTCATGTTATTTTGAATTTTACGTTTACGTACCAGAACAAGATGAACAAGATAATATAGACTTCTTAACTGCAGCAATTAGTAAATCACTTTGATTACAAAAGCTCAAGGGAATCCCCAGATAAATCATCGCTAATAATCCGTACTTATTTATGGATGTTGAACTTTAATTAATTTTATTCTATTTATTTATTCAAAATACCCGTGCTGAGGGTATTTAAACTAAGGGATGAAATATGGAATACAAAATTATAAAAATATATTGCAAGTGTATAAAATAGTCGACAATCCGAAATTCTTTCCTAATCTTGTATTCAACTAGTATTAGCTTGCTTTTAATGTTGAAGTGCAATTTTATTAGTTTGTTTATATTCATAATCTACTCAGCAAGTCATTAGTTATGTCTCTATAAAAATTACTTGCACTTGCTAATTAAATAGTTGAATTAATGACATCATTGTGGAACTTTGACCCCTAGAGGATTGCCTTGGCAGATATGGTTATAGATATAGAATATATACAGAGAAAGTCTATAGATATATAGAGAAATAAATAGAGAAAATGATGATTGACCCGCTCAATTAACGTAGGTGTGATAAAAGTTAGGCAGATGCATGTCTTAAATGAAATAAAAAACAATGGGAGGTGCAACTTTAGCACTCAAATATAAAGCCAATAATATAATACTATAAGTTCTATGAAACTGGTTTGAATTCGATTTGTTTGGTAAATTATACTTTATCCGAATTCGCTTTGAATATTCATTTTATTTTTATTGAAATCAATAAGCCATATGTCAAAGCGGAAGCTGTAGATAACTTAGCTAAAAGTCAAAATGCAAAATATTTCCGCATTTTTAGTTGATTTATTGCCCAAACCCGAGATCATAAAAAAATTGTAAATATTATAATAAATGAAACCGAAATAAAACGTTATTTATTGCTTTATATTCGATACCTTGACCGTGTGCCATGGTAAAGTTGTTAATTAGTCACGATCCAAAAAAGTATTTAATACTTATTTATTAGCAGAGAAATGTTAAGTGTGGCAACGTTTAAGGAACTCACCTTGGTAACAATGTCATCCTCCGGCTGCTCGTTTGGCGGCGCCATTCTGAATCCGATTTTGATAAAGATTCTCTTAAAGTTACAGTTTGAGATGCGTTAACAGTTTGAGATGCAGTTGGAGACAGAGCAAACTAATTGCAGATGAGTATAATTTGCACAAGCAGTCCATAAATTGTCATTCTCTTTTTTTTTTAACTCTTCGAACCGTTAGCACAATAAAAAAAACTAAGTTAGCTATATTAATGAATTGAAAGATTTTGTTCTTTATAAGTATTTTGATGATTTGAAGTTAGCTCGATTTACGAACCGAATCGTCTTGCGTTTAGCTCTTAACTGAGACAACAAAAAGCCGATCGCTAACAAGTTCAATGTGTCGTGTCGTCAGCGTCGTTAGCTTCGTCTCCAGCTTCGACTCCGTCTCCAGTCGTCGGCAATGATCGGCTTAACTGTGGCAGACCTTATGGTGGGAAGCGAGGGGAGGAGAGGCTGTGTCGTCTTATGGAAAACTGGTTCTGGTTCTGGTTCTAGTTCTAGTTCTGTTGTGTTCTGTTTAAGCTGAAGTTTGCATTTGGTTCTAGGTTGGGGTCGCGATTTGGTTTCTTTGTACTAACACCTAGACTCAGCCGTTCAGGTTCTCTTCTTCATTCGTATGAACACGATGTTAGCCATGTTTTTTGTTTACGTTTATGGTTATTGTTATTATTGTCTGTTGCCGTCTGACGTCACTTGAACTTGTCGCTTGATCTTTGTGCCTGGCATTTGACATTCATTTAAATTAAAGGCAAACAAGAATCCAAACTAATTCAAAATCTTCGGCTTAATGGTTCGAACCCTTAAACAAGTTTTCGGTTGGGTAAGCGAGCACGTCTCTAGAAATCTTAAAACAAAGTTTTGGCTCTGTTCAATGCCTTACGAAAGAACATTCTTTAACTTTAAGATTTTAAATTAATTGCTAACTATTTAAAGAATTTATATACAGATAACGATTTTTCTATACATATTTTAGCAGTTTTAAAATGAGGCGCAAGTAATATTATACCAGGTGTGCTACAGAAATCTCTTCCACTTGAGTTTCACGTCAATTTCATTTCTGAGGGAAACGAAATCATCTGTGGTCCGATGCCATCAGAATAATGTCACATTTTTTGTCCGAATTTTAGAATTTTGAGTTGTCTAGTAACTTTTATTGCTTTCCGCGCCAATAACTTTCACATTTTTTCAAGCTATTCCAAATCAATTTTTATGTAAATAAATTAAATTATATTAATAAAAAAAAAAAAAAAAACCCTTGGAAAATTTAATCTGAGAAATGGCCAACCCTAGCAACCTAGTTCGAAAAAGTTGAAGAACATGCTTAAAACAATAAATTACTCCAAGTTCTGTGGCACGGGCAAATTTTCGGAGCAAAATAGCTTTTCGCTGAATTCACTTTCGCTTGTGATTTCTGTAGCAGACCTGATAGATTCTTAATTTGCATGTTTACATAATTTTATTTCGTTATTAAATAACGAGAAAAAACTATTTTCATTTTTTTAAAGAAAATTATACATATAATTACAAATATGTGTATATGATTTTTGTTTCTCTTTTTTATACAAAACGCCTAATATAAACAAGCTAATTGCCATTGGTTTAGGACTCATAGGGTACATCATTTTAAAGCAGGGATTAAAACCGTAACCATAACCAATTGTAATTGGTAACTGAAACTGTAACAATTTTACTTCTGCTCTAATTGATCTCAATAAGATAAAAAATTTTAGAATATTTGTTTCCCAATTTAAAAATCTTCAAAATAATTTAAAACTGTTTTGTAAACCGAAATCATGCCGGTATTTCGAAGCCGACACATACAAAAAACAATAAAGTTACGTAAACGATATATAGAAAATTTGCGTAACCGATAACCGAAAACCTTAGTGCGAATAAACCCGAAACCGTTGTTGAACCCGATATTCGCTTCGGTTTGATACCCTTTTTAAAGGTTTGGTTCATGATCTGGTTCGGGTAACTGAAAGAGAAAACGAACCGAGCTAGCTCTTGCTCGTACAGCAACAAGGCAGCTCCCAACAACCGCTTGACATTGACCATAAGTGGCCAATACACACACGAGTCATGCAACACTTGGCCTGCTAACGTGCAACTCTCTGTGTGTGTGCGTGTGTGTGTGTGCGCACATTGCCTACTCCCGCTGCAAAGTTACAACGCACAGTGGAACCATTTCTCATTTTGCTTTGCATAAATCGTATCTCTTGAACCAGTTGAGATATTAAAATAATTAAAAAACCTTAAATATAGTCTGATAGAGAATTGTTACAGGGGTGAGTTTGGGTAATTCGATTTGGCGGTATAGCTCATTAAAAATGAACTAATTTTTCTGATTTCATAATAAATGTATTTTTATTTCTAAATATTGCTCATTTTAGCGATATAAAAATAACTCTAGTTTACAGCCAAAATGCAAAGTAAATCAAAGTAGTTTTTTCTTATGGACATCGCTGCTGTATAGGAGAAAGTTGAAGAGAATTAACTTTCCTTAAATTTAAGCACTGCTTGGCCAAAGCGGATAAGTAGAATTCAAAATATACTCAAAAGTGTTGGAGTAACACTCTAAAAATTCAAAAAACTTTAATATTTCGAAAACGCTTCCATAAAAAAAATTTGAAGAGCCATTTTCGCGTTTAGCGGGTCAAAGTCCATAAAAACAAATACTTTGATTTACTTTGCAAAAAAAAAAATTTTAATTTTGTGAACTGGTGTAATCGAATGCTTCATTTGATTTTTTTATCTTTATCTTAGCAGATATGTGTGGCAATTCCAATATGAAAGATATGAAATTATAGCAATTTCAATAAATTTTTGAAGATTTTCGGACTTAGCGATATCTTTTTTGGATCAAAACATCAAATTTATGCAAAATAAAAAGTCAAATCGAGCCACTGTGCGCCGCCCTTGAAACTTGCAACGCTGCGTTGCACACAAGCGTTCAAAAGCTGCGCGCGCTTGAGCTTCTCACTTTTTTTGTTGTTATTGCTCTTTTTCTAGTTGTTGTTGTTGCTGTAATGCATTGAAGTTGCTAGGGGCATGCTTGTTTTGTTATCAAACGCCCCCGGGCATATTATCAATACCATGTAATTTGATCTTAATTACATATGTGTATATAGAAATTGGCATCGAAATTAACTTTATTCTAAACAGAGTAATAAGTAAGTGACAATGGATGACAGTATTGAATTCCTGTATCATATTTTCAAAATAAACAGTTAAATAAAATTCCTTATCCATAGTAACTTAATTATAGACTCATTCTCGAAAGATTGATTAAATTAAAAGATTATTTATCATCAAATTATATATAAATTTAATATCATTATAATTATTAAACATTTCAATTAATTTTTTTATCAAACTCTACAAATAAGAGGAGATTTAACAAGTTCAATAGTTACTCTACTTTCTTAATAAATTCAATAACTATTATCAAAATAAAACTTCACTCAAATAACCGAGAGACTGCTATTTTAAAGAGTATCTGACAGAATCATTAATTTTTAAGAGAAATTAATGGTATTGTTACAGCTTTATACTTAATTGAATGTGCAACAAGTTGACAAACCTTGATGGCCAATGGTTTTGTTTCTAAATTTGATTTTGATTTTGACTTGCAACGGCAACAACTTCGAGGCGTAAATAGCAACGCCCGTATACCCTGTACATGTTAAGGTGTAAAACGGGGTATGCTAGAATTGTTCACAGTGGTTAATCGAAACACTACTTATTTGATATACTCGTATTTTGAGTTTGTTATATGAAAAAACTGTTTGCAGGGTAACTCTCTCGTTATTTTCAGTTTTCTAGTTCGACTTCGAATTTTAGTTTTAGTTTCATTTTAAGTTCAATGCAAACGCGAAAATCGATTGTAGGCTCGCTTGTAGACCTGGCCAAAAGCAGAGCTCGAAATACAGTCCGAGCAATTCATAGTCCAATAATTATCAAACTTAAGTAACTTAGTTGTGTGTAATTAAATGCGAAGCATTCCAAGGCCCCTCACTCTCAATTCTCTGGCCAAATGAAATCCGCCCGTTTGCCAGCCAAATTAATTATGTATTTGTATTTTGATTAAAAATTTGCACGGTGCTCTAAATGCGCTTATAACAGATTATAAATAATAAATCTGAGACTGCTCCAAATACTTTTGATGGCTGCTGTCAAAAGCTCAACGTTGTGCAATATTATGATTACTCTGGCAACCGTTCATTTACCCACCCAAAAGTCACCGAAGATTAGAACGAGTCTTAAAAATACATATAAAGCGTTGTCTAAGCTATGCCTTGTTATATAATTATTTCATTTGTTAAATAATTACTTAGGTGTATGTATATGTAGTTGTCTTGGCCAAGGTCTAATAAAGAGTATACAACTTTCTATTATTTACATTTATTTATTTGAAAGACTATTGTTTGTAAAAAAGTTCTAAATCAAGATGTTCGTCTTAAAACTAATAAAATTGTTTAATCTTTAAACTTTTTACAAAGGTCACAACATTACACAATCTACCTGGTATAATTTATTTTAAACAACTTTTCTTACGAAAAGTATGATTGTACATTTTACCTTTTCATCCATATAAAGAAACAAAATTCTTTATGAAATCTGCATTTTTATATACATTTCAAATTGCCAATGATTTTTTTTTATGAGAATATTAAAACAGAATAATTCGATTCAGAAAATTCTATTATTTTTGAAAAGCTCTTAAGTGAAATGGCAATTTAATTTGGCTTTATGAAACCTTTAAAAAGCGTTAATTTACAAGTTCAACCAATTAAACAGCCTCAATTGATATGTTAAGCATACATACATAAAAATGCCGATATGTGATCGATTGAACGGGACCCATAAATGCTTTTGATTTATGACGGATTATCAGCTGTTATCAGCGCCAAAAACAAGCGTCAAATGTAGATAAGGATTTGCACCGTTAGCTTAGCCAGGGTATAAATACGGAGTGGATATGGTCAAATGTTTAAGTTTTTACACAAAATGAAGTTTATCATCGCAACCGTTCTGTGCCTTTGCCTGGCTGTTGGCCACGCCCAGCCGCTAACGCCTCCGGCGCCATGGAATGCCCAGTTGATGAGCATTGTGGACGAAATGTCCAATATTGGTGAGAATGCCGGAAAAGTGCTGTCGCATCAGTACGAGGAAATTGTCATGGAGCCACAACATCAGCTGGAGGAGGCCGTGGAACAACTGGAGGCCCGTCGCGATGAGAGTCCAGAGTGTGTGGCCGCTGAAGATGCTGAGATTGGCAGCATTGTGGATCAAGCACATGAGGAGCTGCATCTTTGTGGTCTGACAGCCGCCCATGATTCCGCCGAAATTGTCACCGATGTCAATCAGGCCACTCAGCAGTTGGTCTTTGGAGGCTACGCTTTGGGCCGCACCTATAACAAGTGCCAAAATTATAAGAACCCTGTCCTCAAGCAATCCTGCATGGCCAAGTTGACTATTCAGGCCACCGTCTACTTGGTCAACGCCACCTCCTCCCTCAAGACCATCGCGCAGTCCACAAACGAACGCATCCCCGCCGTCTTCACCGACGGCAATGTCTGCACCCATGTGGCCTCCGCCAAGGCCGTCGATGCCCTTGAAGTCGTCAATGGCCACATCGATGCCTGCATTGCCAGATCGCACCATTAAGTGGATCCAGCCATATTATTATTGCCTAATCAAAATTGTGTATTCAACGCCATTGTCTTTTTGGGGTTTTTCTTAAAATATATTTATTCGATTATTTTATTTATTTATATTTTTCATATAACGTCAACTAAAAGCAGTCGTGAAAAAAAAAAATAGGTTGATCGTAAGTTAACGTAGACTTGAAGTATTTCGCATAAATTTAAAATGCTTGGTAGGATTGTTTGTCAGACGGATTAACCATGAAGCTGGAAAAAGAAAAACAATAGATTGATCTCATGTTAAAGTACACTAGACGGCATATTTATTTTGACAATACTTATAATTAAATCTACGCATAATTAGAACCTACTTCATGTATATTTTGGCTTCAATGGAAAGGTTATTTTAATTCCGTTTGAATGATACAAAACTTTCCTTAACCCATTAAGTATCCATTAAAAATTTTAAATTCTTGTGAAGGTCTATTTTGAAACTTTTTTCCTCGAATTTTCAAAAATAATATTTTGATGCAAAAAATTCTTCAAACAATTCTAAGAGTGGCTGCAATAAAAACTTTTTCAAAAATCTCTTCTGTTGTATTTTTGATAATTTTTTGAAAACTGCAAAAAATTACTATTTAAACAAATTTTTCCTCCTTTATTGCCATTTTTAAAAAATTATTAAAAATACTACCGAAGAGATATTTGAAAATTTTTTGCAGTCACCATTTGAATTGTTTAAAGAAACTTTTTGCATCAAAATATTTTTTTTTAAAATTCGAGCAAAAAAATTTAAAAAGTAGACGTTTACAAAAATTCGAAAATTTCAATGGGTACCTAATAAGTTAAGGAAAGTTTTATATCATACAAAAGGAATTTGAATGGAAAGATGTTCAAATTATGAGTAGAATTAACTTTAAATGGTGCCAAAATAATTATGCCTATGACTCAATGTATAATATAAAAGTGAATATAATATTTTGTCGTAATTTGTCTATAAGACAAGGTTTTGAAATTCAATTTGTCCCATAATAACATCCATGTTCGTGGTCAGCATTGTTTATGTACTTGATATCTCGGTCAATCAGTTGAACTTCAACAAAGGTTCTAAGATTCGTATATTTAGATTATAAATTTTACTTTAATAGCTGATGACCAATTATATTCTTTATCAACACTCTCAAGACTTTTATTGTCCATAATTGCTGCTAGAATTAGATTCTGTTTTTAAAGTGTGTGTCGTTTGCCGTTTTTTAATTTCAGCGCTGACTTTTATCAATGCTATAAACACTGTCTGCTTAATTGGCCTATTATAATGGTGCCTAATCGCCCGAATATTTAAGTGATACTTATCATAAGGAACCCATTGAAATTTAATCTGAAAGCAAAAACAAAAGTACACACAATGTAAAAAAAACTTGTGTAGTAATCCATTGTCAGAAAATCTAACAATCAAAAAAACATGTGAAAACAAAATGAAAAAAACTAATAATAATTTCTCGAGAAGTCTCGCGAATCCAAGTCTATTTATTTAGCTAAGACTTAAATTTTCTTTTTGCAAATAAGATTATTTTATAATTATTATTAAATTTTGGTAATGTTAAATTTTGTTAACATTCAATAAAAGTAGCAGATGCAGATTTAAAAGTGTTAGTTAGTATATGTTTTAGTTGAGGTGTATTGAACTATTTCATCACACCGCTTGTAGTGTGAGTGGAGATTTTAGGGTTTCAATGCAAGAAATAAAGCAACTTGAATCAGTATTTAGTCGGATTGATTTTATCCGGAAATTTTCCTCTTTATAAAAATAATAGCATTGAATGTTAGAGTCATACAAGAGTAAGATATATTAGTAGGCCATAAAGAGAAAAATGTGTATTGAAAAATATTACCGAAAAGATCAGAAAACACAGAGTCATCGCTAAATTTTTTAAGTATTAAGGAAAAAGGAATTAAGTATGTAGAAAGATCAACGTTTAGAGTTAACAAAGTAATTGAATTTTTTAGGGAGCTGTACAAATTGATTCTTGCAACGAATATGATAAAATTTGGCTTCATTAACTATAGTGGAGAAGTACAAATTAAAGTTCAGCTTACAATCGAGTGAAACTCCAAGGAATTCCTCGGGAAACTGCGGAAGTTACTAATCATTGATCTGAAAAGATAGTTTGTTTAGTTATGTTCAGGAATTGAACACCCTGTAAAGCCGAACAAATTGAAACTCCATTTATATTTTGTTTTATTACTTTTATTTAAATTTGGTTTCATAATTATTTATTTTGTTCAAATACAATAAATAAACATTTAAACTATGTAGTGGTATGTATATATGCATATATAATTATTTTATATATATATATATATATATAAATATATTCATTCATATATTATTATATATATATATGTATATTTATAAATCGTTTGTTTTTTTATTAAATATTTAAATATGGTTACATACATATATTGTACATTTTATGTTTTTGCATACTTCCTTGTTTTCTTTCTCGTTTTTGTTAGTTAGTTGGTTGTTTTAGTTTGTTGTTCTTTGTTTTTTCATAAATTTTCTTTTTGCATTTCGCGAATTACATGAAAGAAACTTGTTTTCTTCATATAAGTAAATTGCTGTTGTTTTTGTTTTCTTATTTTGCAATCATCAAATTTCCGATATATATATATAAATATATATATGTATGTATATATATTTATATGAGTGCTTGTGTATATATAATAATAAAAGTTGATGCCTTTAATGTATAAACTGTTACTACTCATACTCGTACGTACACACACATTTGTATATTTATATAGCCTCTATATAGCCTTAACATATGTATGTACTTGTATATACACATATACGCATGTGTCGAAATGTGTGTGTGTGTGTGTGAGAGTGTGTATGTGAATCTGCTGGCCAAATGCCATAACAGCTCAGCGTACTCAGCCGTACATATGTAGAATGTATGTACCAACAATTGTCTGTGTATGTGTGTGTGTGTGTCTAGTGGTGTATCTGTGTGTTTAGTTGTACACATACATATTTAGCAAAAGATATACATACATACCTATGTATATCTTGAGCCTTATGTTTTAATAACTTAATGTAAAGTTAGTATTTTGTTAAATAATTTAATTGGAGTTTTCCTTTTTTGGATTTATTTAGTTTTTTTCTTTTTTATTATATTAGTCACAGTTTTTTAGGCGCAATTTTGCAAAACATTCAAATGAATTCAGCGTAGTTTTCTTTTAAATATTATTAATTTTTAAAATTGTCATTATATTTAGTAAGTAGTAAAAAATAAAATACAAGTAAAAGGCAATTTCGTAGTTGAAAAAATTTGTGCTTAACTTTGTAGAAATATTGTTGCCTGTTTTGTTTTTGGTTTTTGTTTTTTGCTTACATTAAAAAACAACTTAAAATCGAAAAATGTTGTTTTAATGCATCTTTTGTTTTTTTTATATTATTTTTTTTTTTTTGTTTTATTCAGTTTCATATATTAAGTTCAATAAATTCGTTACGACACATGGACTAAGACACAGCAAAAAATATTTATGCTTAATTTAAGTTCAGTTTTTTTTTTTTGTTATTTTTTTATAATATATTTGATTTGATGATCTGGTATCTCATTTTAGTATATTTTCATTCCATGTTTGCCATTTAAATGCGCGTGTAAATATTTTTTCTCAATTTTAAATGATGAAACAGCTAAAAAACTTTCGAACTTTGCTTTTTCTCCTTTTTTTTTTTATTTTTTTTTATTTTTTTTTATAGCAATATGTATATATGTACTATGTATTTTTTTCTGTGTTGTTGTTTTGTTTAATTCATATAAATACATGCATGACCACTGTTATAATACCATGTGTAAAACTTCTATTGCTTGCTACGGTGTGACGCCACTTAAATGTTTACCAAGAACTGCAAATAGAGTTCGTATTCAATTTTTAGGATCTGTTTTATTTTTATTCGATTACTAGAGCTAAACAAACAACTGTCAACTGTCACAAGTTCAATATGATACCGCAATTGAATTGGATTTTGTTATTAAATGTTTTTTTTTTTTTTTTTTTTTTTTTTTTTTTTTGATATGTTCGCTTCAAATGCGTGTAATGAAAATAAGTACATTGCCTTTATATTGATGTTAGTATTATTATTACTTGTTTTTTTTGTCCTAATTCAACTCCGAAAATATGTGTACAGTAAGTACCACATGTAACTGTATACGAATATATGCATTATATTGGGCAAATGTATCTTCTTATTTTTATTTTTATTCTCTTAGTATTATAATCATTTTCTTTGGGTGTTTTTGTTTTAAACGCAAAAAACTTGCTTGTAAAACGTAAATATCTTTGTTTTATTCTGCTTATTATTATTAATTTTATTATTATTATTATACTTTAGTGTGGCCAAAGCTTATTGTCGGAAGCGTTATGCATTTCATTTTCATTATTATTTTTTCTTTATATGCCATAATCGTTTCATTATTATATTTATAATAGTTGGTATAAAGGTAATAATATCTGTTATTAAAAACTGACTCGATACTGTCTCTAAGTACTGTAAAAATATGGATTTCGACTTTATCAATACGGTTTTTTGTCAATGTCAATTCTTTGCTGGTAATTTAAAACAAAATGGAATCATTGGTAACATTTGTTTTTTTTTTATGCTTGGTGTTATGTATGTATTTTAAAGTGCTTGTGTTCTTGGTAAGGCTATTTTGTTCGTAGTGCTTGCTCAATCGATCCTTCAACCACTTCCGTCGGGATCTACACAATTATTATGCCAAATATTATTCGTAAACATTTCGGTTCTTGTTTGGTCTTTGCTTATGCTAATCACTTATTTTTATTTGCTATAGTTATTCGTACTAATACCAACATTGACTTTGATAAATGTATATATAAATTTTTTTTTAATTTTTTTGGCGCAACGTGGTATATTTTTTTGTATTCCCATTTTATTCAATATTCATATTATATTATTTTTTTTTATTATATTTTTTTTTTGTAATTTTTTGTTTCTTGTTAGTTGTGTGAGCTTTTTTGGTAAAGAAAAAATGTTCAAAAATGTAACAAACAATTTATTGGCTTATGCAAAAATTATGTAGCATATGTCATAACCTATGATGTATACATATGTATATAAATAAATTGTAAAATATATGTATGTAGTTGTATAATTAAATATTGCATTTGGTTTCGTTGAACGTCTGGACATTTTTTGTTTTTATTTTTATTTTTTCATTTATTTCTTCTTTTTTTTTTGCAGCTACCTAGCATATTAGTTAATAAATATTAGTAGGTATTTATGCACGTATGTATGTATGTATATGATGTACGTATATGTGTGTAAAATATATAGTATATATGTTATAATATACATATATACATATATGTATAAGTAAATGTAAGCATGTCGTATCACCACACAACGATAAAAACATGTCTGTGTGTATATGAATCGTTTTGTGTGTTCCTGAAATCTTATTAACCTCAATTTAGCTAAACATCATGCTCGCTCTTTTAGTCAATTAGTACATACGAGTAGTAAGTATTCCAGCATTTGCTAGGAAATATATATAATTATTCTTATATTTTATATATATATAAGATATATGTATATATAGCATTTATTCACTTTTGCGTTTAATTTCCAACATTTAAGTTCAAATTGTTTTGAAATTGTGGAGAAAAGTTTCATGTAAGTAACTGCATTATTTATTGTGTACTTGTTGTTAACTAAAATCGATAAAGAGCGATAAATAATACAATTGTTATTAATATTTTATATAATTGTTTAATTAAAAATTTTGATTTCAGTACCTGATTGCAATGGTTATACTTTTGTTCTAGAAACAGAAATCTCTCACTGTAGTTGCTCCTGTCTCAAAGTATTAGTTTTTTTTTTTTAATTTTTTTTGCTTTTTTTGTCAATAAATATTTTTTGTGGAATTTTTTGGTTCACTTTATAATACGAAAACGTTTTAAAAATGCTATAGACAAACATATGCATTTGTCATTGTTGTAGTTGTAAACTTTAATATGTAAATACACACAATTAGCTATAGTTGTTGTTGTTGTTGTTGTTGTTGTTGTTTATATAGACCATATACATATGAATACCATTCATATAGATCGCTACACTTAAAAACGATGAGCAAATAATCTAGGACATGTTAAATTTTCAAATTTCTATACTTATTAACTTTCTTGTAAATATTCTTGTATGCTTTCTATATGTATACGTACGTATGCATGTATGTGTGTGTGTGTATCTGTGTGTTTGTGGGATATCAGAACAACACCATTATTACATATAGCACAATCTAATCTTAAGTCATCGTGTATGTACCACTTATACAAATGTATACAAAACATATCGATATAAAATATTGAAGGAGGGCACACGAATTGAGTACACATTTATTTCATCGTCTACTTTATCATTTTTATCATCTTCTTCTCCATGTTAATTTTTAGCTGCCTTTTCAAGTATCCTTGCAAACCAGATACTTAATAATTTTCTTGTTTTTTGTTTTTTTTTTTCTTCATTTCTTAAATATTTATTTGGATATACTAGTAGTTCTTTATGCAAGGATATTTGATCTTCGGTTCGCCGAAGGAAGCGTTTCGTTCTTCGTTTACATTGTCGTAGTTACTTAAATGTGAAGAGATTTTGGAACGGAAAGTTGTTCATTTTGGGGGAATATGTTAAGTCAGTTGAGAGTCAAGTATTGGTCTGCTTTGGTTAGCTAAACGTAAGTGAAAAATCCTCACGAATGTCACAACCATTCAAAGAAGGGATCTGTATAAGCAGCGCAAGATTTTAAAAAAACTTACAAAAATTTAAACTAAGAACTTTGCATTTTTTCCTTTTTTTTTGCTTTTTTATTTTGGTTGTTGTTACATTAAGTTTAAAAGCAGAAATTGTTGCGAATTAGGAATTAGGAACAGAAATAGTTTTTAATCAATTGACTATTGATAAATAAATAGGTTTAGATGTTTGTGCTTCTTAGGCAAAACTACATAAGTATTTATTATATATAATTCTTTTAATTAATAATAAGTAATTTAAATTTATTCTCTGCACCAGCGGTTGGCACGAAATCTGAATTCGTTACCAGCCACTGGCTCCCGGAGCCATTGCGTGCCCACCGCTGGTCTGCACTGCTGTTGGTATGGTTGTATGTGTGTGCTTTTAATTTTGTGTTGTTGTTGTAGCGTATCTTGTAAAGTAAAAGAAAACTCAAGCTTTGTTCTCAAGGTTCAGGTAATCAATTTCTAGTCTTATCTGTTGCACTGAGTAGTCTGCTTTTAAAGATATACATATACGTACATATATATAACTATAATTTTGAGTTATTTTTTGCCATTATTTATATTCGATTCTGTATGCATATATAAGTATTATTCATACTATATAAAGTATAATTTCAGATAGATTCTTTAGTTCTCAAAGATGGTTGCTCAATTTTCTCATTTTGTCATTCTTTCTTTTGTTATGTTTTGGTTTGCTTTGTTTAGTTTTGGTTAAACGAATTTAAATGTTAACTGTAACAGATGCTGGAACAATTCTAATGTTAGTGTTAAGGTTACAATTTATTATTTTTAAGTGTTATGTTTTAGGTCATAAGTTAATTACCTGCAAACTATAGTATAGGTAAATTTGTGTCTTTTTGCTTTAATTGCTATTTAATGTTTATTATTGCTATTGAAACAGGACTCGAATTAGGAAATTTTTAAAATGTTTTCTTGTAGGTATACATATAGTTAGTTAAGTATATAGAAAACGGTTAGTTTACTTAGTTAGTTAGAATACAAGAGTACTTTTTTATACTCCAGCTTAGAAGGTTCAACTTGTAAAGCATGTTCTAAGTACTTCCGTTTTAAACATTTCACTTTGGGCACATTGCGACAATATTTCAAATATGTTTCGATTTTTTTTTTTTTTTTTTTTTGGTTTTGTTGTTATTTTGATTACATATATATGTATTCTTTTACATATGTATATATATATACATATATGTATATATATATAATTGATTCAAAGGGAAGACATAACATTCTAGAAAAGGTTTTACTGATTTGTGGTACAATATTTTGGTTTTGTTATTCTTTTTTTTTTTTTTTTGTTCAAGTTAATTAGTCATACATATATATAAGTATATTTGTTTTTGGTATTATTATGTATATATTTGTTGTATGTATATATATATATATCTATATATACACATATATAATTGTTAAAGCAATGTTTATATTTATTTGTTTGTTGTTTATATCAATATCATATAACTATTCATGACGTGTAAATATCATTATAATTTGTTGTAACTGTTTCAACTACTACAATAAGGATTTTGGTGCCATTATATATACGTATATATAAATATGTTTTCATATTGTGTATATATGTGTGTTGGCTTATGTATGTATGTGTGTGTGTGTGTGTGTGTGTGTGTGTGTGTGTAGGTGTGTCTATGTGCTAAGAAAACTTCTCAATTCTCATAACACACTAACGTGCAAAAGCACAGTAGTGTTGTTGTTGTTGTTGTTCTTTTTTGTCGTTGTTGTTGTTGTAGGAATGACACTTTTAGTTAAGACAACATTTAAACACTTAAGATGCATTGCATTGCGCTATATACATATATCTCAATTAATATGAATTAATAAATATTTTTATATTTTCTTATTATATTGTTCATATAATGTTACATTTCATTTAAAATATCAAAAGTGGATGGAATAATGTGATTCTAGTTATTACACGCACGGTCTATATATGTATATATGTATATATATGTGTATAATGTTTTATTAATATAATGTATATCAATTATTTAAATATTACTTAATTTTCGAAGCTGAACATTCGGACAAATTGTTTTTCTCTCAGCGAAATTGTTTTTAAAAATATCTATAGAGATGGTATTTTCTGTAAAATGGTGTAGATACATACATATAAATGAAACCATTTTCGAGAAATGTTTCTAGTTGAGAATTATTAAGGTTATCAAATGATTAGGAGTAGCGAAGGGTGGCAGGACGTGGAACAGAGAAGGGGTGTCCATTTATTGCTTATCGATTTCCGTTAACTGATCGCAAAATTCAACGATTTGTTCTATAATTCTCAGAAGACCTGCACAATATTCAATAAAATATTGTCCGTCTGACAGTTAAAGAATTCGAATGAATAACTTATGGAAATGTAAACGTTATATTATTATTTTAGTCAAAATTGTTGTTGTTTTTCTCGTTTGTTGTTGTTGTTGTTGTTGCTGTTTTTAAAGGTACTTTTACCATTTAGAATGCTTTTTTGTTCACTTGTGCTTTATTGTTGTATACGTAATTGGTTCAAAGTTTTCGATATTTATTATAATTGTGTTGTTTTATTTTTTTTATTTATTTTTTTTTTTGTGGTTGTGTGTGAAAAAGGGAAAAATGAAATAGAAAGAATGAATTAAAGTTAAAGCCATAGATAAAATACAATAGAACACTGCACGTTCCCTTGACTGGACACAAACACTATGCGAGCATGGACTTTCTTCAATCAGAAACATCACGTATCCCAAAGCAGCTCATTCTCTGCGAGTTTTAGACTATTTTTATAGCTTATCAATGCAATGGGCTGAACTGCCTCGGCTCAAGCTGAGCTATGTTGTTGTTGCTATTTTGGTGTCGAGTCTTTTGTGCGACAAATATAAAGTTGGGAGCTGCCGCAAAGCTCCGGGAGGCCGAGCGTGCCCGACCCTGGGTAAAACTGAAGTCGGGTATCAATCGTCACAGCAAATTTGTGGAACCGTGCAGCTGTTTGGCGTTCTTGAGCTTTCGCTGTCCTAATAATACCCATAGAGGTGTCAGACATGTGGCTAGAAGATTTGTTAAGCATTTCAACAAAAGAATATTGTCATATTGATTAGATTACTTTAAATTCTGTTGATGGAAATTTTAATTGCAAATCTTTTTTGAATTGCTTGCAATATTTTAATAATTCCTTAACGTGATTTATAATTGAGTTCCATACATGAAAAGCCCCAAATGATTTAACAATTAAATATGCACATCCTAAAAAAACAAAAAAACGACTTTAGTCTGATGATGGTCAAAAACATGTTGGTGTGTTCTCATATAGTGCATTTGTTTTTAGCTTTTTTTTTTTGATATTTTTTTTTTTATTTTTTCCTTTTTTGTTGTAAAAATTAATTACCTAAATAATTTTTCAAAAAGAAAACATGAATCTAAAAACGCTGGAAAAATATTCATAAGAGTACCGGGTAAATGTCATTATACATTATATTGTATAAATGACAGAAAAATGGGCCCCGGGCACTTGACCGTTTTTTTTTTTACAATATTTATTAACACTATCACAGGCGGGGGGATTTAAATAATATCATCTAAGTAAGTATATATGTATGTATGTCAGTGTGTATGCATGTGTGTGCGTGTGTGTATGTGTATGTATTTGTGACTAGGTGGAGAACCAAGTTTTGGGTATACGATTGAATGAGAAGTCAAAAGGCCAACAATTTGAGCCAACTGGGAGTGTCCATTTATAAACGTCTATATATGTATGTATATAGGATGGCCGCTAGCCCGTATTGAATTGTATTTTTAGTTAATTGCATTTAAATATTTATGTATATATATATATATATTTATGTATATATATTTGTGTATATGTATGTCTATGCGCTTACAATCTGCATGTAAGCATTTACATTTATTCATGTAGATTGATTTGAATTAGATTTTAAGTTTTGCATGCAAAATACAGGAAAGATATTTGCCATGGCATATATGTATGTATGTATGTAAATGGTAAAAGGTGTAAAAAGCCTAAGGAGTACAGTCAGCAAAAATGGTATAATTTGTTGTTGTTAGGTTGTTGTTGTTGTTTCTTTAGTTCTGGCTGTTGTTTTTGTGTAAATAGTTATATGCATATGATTCATACTCGTAATACCCTCGTATAGTAGTCATAAATCATAAATCATATACTAATGCGATAAGTTTTGAAGCTTATATGGAACGTTATTCAATTCAGTTTATCGATATCAGATGACATTTACATGCACAAGGGTTAAACATTTACATCTGTAAGATTTTTACATATGTATCTATGTGTTTGAGGAACATGATTGTATCTTAACCCCTGTGCAACATAACTAAATGCTGCCCAAACAGTGAATGTACATAATTGTTATTATCGAAATCCTTCGATTATTATTTCTGTCTGCCTTAAAAATGTACTAAATTTTATTTAATCAATTTGTGTTTGTCCCTTTGAGGCAAATAACTTTTTGGTGTTTTTCTCAGTAAAATTCATTCATAATTTCACTTCATATTTTTTTTTTTTTGTAAGATTAGTTCAGTTTGTTTTTGTAAGTTCACTTAAGTTTTTTGTTTTTGTGATTCGCCAAGTAGCTAGTAAGAATGTCCATGTATATGTATATAGAATATTTATATATACATATCTGTATATATATGTAGATATTTAATTTGTATAACACATATATTTAAAATTATTATTAATTCATACATTTTTGAGGCAGCTTCTTGAGTTCTAAACGTTTTGGATTTCGCATTTGTTCTATTCCTTTGTCAAATACAAAAAATCAATAAAGAATACCAGATCTAGGAATACATGTTATTACATTCGAGCTATACATACATACATGTATGTATATATACATATATATATATGATGCATAATATCAGATAATCTAAGATGCATGATTTCTGTGACATTTTGTTATTGTAGGGCACATTATTTGCTCTTCATTCATAAATATGCTTTCAATTTCGCCACAAAGTCCCATGGAAAATATTTATAGCACAATTTTTGGTTTAGCTTTCAAAATTTTTAAATGTCTTTCCCCGAAATGTATGCTATAAACATTTTGTATGAAACTTTTAAGATTTTGAAATTGGGAACCGGTATTTCTCTATGCGATCTTTGTTTTCTGCAATTGTTTGGGGCTGTTTTTGGATTTCCTTTAACTATGCAACATCTCGAATTATTCACATAAAATTTATCAACATCTTATATGTTAGTTAATACACAGTTATGTATGTAAATATGTATGTATATATATTTAGTTTATGCTAAGTACATATATATAATTTATGTATGTATATAAGGTGTATATAATTCATAAAACATTCTTATTTTAATATGTTTTCTTGTTGCTCTTCTCGTTTCTTTTCCTTTGTTATGAAAAACCTTTGCGCTTCAAATACTATATTTTTTTTCGCATTTCGAACTCTACAAAACCCACTTTAGTCATCAAAATATGTATGTGTTTAAGATTTTAACACACACACACATGTTATTTTTGGGATTTATCCTTTCATATTTTTTTTTTTAAGGTTTCATTAAGCACACACATGAAATTCGCCTTGATTTTTTGGTTGTTGCTTAAGTAAATAGTTGAAATATCTATGAGTATGTATACTATATAATACATATATAATGCAATATATATGTATATATATTTGGTGCCCAAAAATATTGTTGCTGTCTGTTTATTTCCGGCGGCGTCTACCTCAAAAGTGTGTCTAAAATGTGAGGCACGCTTATAAATATATTAAGCAAAAAATGTAAAAAAAAAAAACACACACACATTATGCTTCATTACAAAATGTGTTCCGTTTTTTTTTTTTTTTTGTTAAAGCCTTTGACAACACAGGGAATTGTTTTCCTTAAAAACGTATTGGTATTTCTTAGCATTATCGCGAGATTATAGCGATAATTGATTTTGTCTGTTTTAAGAGCCAGAACCCAATCCAGAGTTGGATATAGGCCTCCCGATTCCCATTCCCATTCAGCTGCAGCAGCTCTGATCATACTACATACCGATCCAAATATATGATCTCTCATTGTACGTTCATTTATCGTTATCGTTGTTTGACAGTTATACTTAGTGTTCTTTTTAATAATATATATATATTTTTTTGTTTTTGGAACTACCCATGATATTATTATTATAATGGCTAATACAAAAAATGATGGCCAAAGTGGTGCTTTTTTGTTTTCACTTTTGTTTTTTTTTTTTTTTTGTGGAAGTGTAAAATACATATTTGCTAAACTTGACTACTTGGAGCTTCCTCTCTTCCACAATTAAGTACATAACTATTTCTTCTGTATTTGCTACAATTTGTTTTTGGTTTTTGGGTTTGTTTTAAAGAGTTTCGCATAGCAAAGGCGCGCTAAGTAATATTATTTATCATTTGGTTTGGTCAAATCTTAAATATTAGATTGGTATTTCTGTTTTTGTTGTTCTATGTAATTATTATCAATTGTAGCATTGTATACGTAATGTTATAAGTGTTGTGTTTAAGGTGTGTAGATATTTTTAGTTATGTATGTAGATTTTATAATAATATTCTCTAGAATCTCATTTTGCTATTCATACACGTAAAAATTGTTGTTTTTTGTTTTATTTTTTTTTTTTATTTTGAACAACCCAGAGACATTTAAATTGCATGCTGCGATTTTGCACAAGTTTTTATTTGTTATGTTGTTGTTAATTCGTTTTTTTTTTTTTTTGTTATATAAATCGAGAGTTATTTACATGCATATATGTAGACATATATGCATGTATGTATATGTATGCACTATATTTGTAGATTTTATATTTCTACTAGTTTACATTTGTATATATTTATATATATAATAATTAGTATATGTATATGTATATATGCATGTAGATTTTGTGTAATACACTGAGAGAAATTAGGAAGTTTTTAGTTATTAGTTGTTTTGTTCTTTTTTATATACTTAAATCTTTACTTTTGGTTTTTGTGGTTTGTTGTTGTTGTTGATTCTGTTAAAATTCTAGAAAAATAAAAGCTTTCTAATTGCTTTGGTTTTCATATGTTTTTGGTTTCGGTTGTTTTTTAGTTTTTGTTTTTGTAATTTCCTTCTAATCTCTAAGCCAGAAAACATGGTATTCATTGTATATTTAATTGTATTGCAATATTCATTGATTCGTATCTGATTCTACTACTACACGTGATTTTGAGTTAGCAAAAAACCAAAACAAATTTTTTAGTTTTAAAACTATAAAAAGAACTCACTAAATTACAGCACATTAATATAAACATTATAATTGTTTAGAGTTCATGGCACTAGGTTTAGTATGTGTATGATTAATTAGTTTGCTGATAACCCACACATATACACAATAAAAACTATGCCGAGACAGACACAGATACTCACACACACAACCACACACAACCACACACACACACACACGCACATGCAGACAAACAGACAGACACACAACACATGCATGTATATGTAGCAAAATGTGTTGTTGTTCTTGTTTTTGTTGTTGGGCACACCAATCAAACGAGCGTTCAATCAATCAATCATTTAAAAATCGAAAAGCAATCTACACATTTGCAATCTTTTGTAAGGTATCATTCATTATGTAAACGTGTTTTAACATTATAAACATTATGCCAAATATGTTTAGCGTAGTGTAAATAATTCTCACTGATATGTACGCAAATTTAACACAACAACTCGCAATTTCATTAATACGAGTATTATTATTAAATATTATATTTTTTTTATCGTCTTCTCGTTAATATCGTTTCTCATGGACAAAACTTATCGCAAAAGGAGAAAACTGTGAAGAAAACATAGGAATTGATGAAAATATTCTGTTTAAGAATTTGGAAATCAACGTTAAATTTCATAGATGAATCTGCACTTAATCGCTGCAAATACATCAATTGGCACAGTTGAATAAAAACTGAAAAATATTATAAATTTTCCACTTTTACAGCAATACCATATTTTACAAAGAATGTCTCGATTTGAGCCCTTAGTTCAATGAAAACGCTAAAGTAACGAAATGAAAAACGTCCAGATGATTTTGTTTAAATGGAGTTTTTCATTTCCAGACTACTTTGTTTTCAGTTGATAAAGGGCTTTTCGGACAAATCTACTCAAGAGTGGAATTTATTTGAAACAGAAAAAGACCTAAAAAAAAAATCGATAGTATAAAATAAATAAAAACTCAGGAAATTAAACAAAATATTTAAGTAATGACTATGCATGTATTTCTCTTTAATATATAATTTCATTGCTATTTTTTTTTTTTATTTATTTTGTTTGTCTATAAGCTGAACACAACTCAATTCTATCAACATTGTTTTTCATTTTAGTTTTGTTTGTTTTTTTTTATTGAAATATTTTGTATATTCAATTTAAGAAAAATAATAGAAATATCTAAAATATTATGGTTAAAAATAAATTCATAATTCATCATTACTTTTAATTTTCTTTTAAATCAATTCATAAAAACACATAAACGCTTTCAAATTTTAAATGTACGCAGTATATTCGTATACAAAATGAATATAATAAATATACAAATATAAACTATTCAATTGAATATTACAGTTAATAATCATAATAATAAAGATAATATTAATAATTGATATTGACTCGAGGAACTTGTACGGCCACAGGCCAGGCAAAGCAATTGTCGTCTCCTGGATACTGATCATGAAGCTATATATTGCTGTTGTTGTTATCATTGTTAAAGGGTGTATTGCCCATATTATATCTTAATTAAATAGCCCCATTTTGTCAACCGCTTTCGCATCAATTTCACAGCATAAAAGACTCAATTTTAGAGAGAAAGTTAAGTGAATTGTTTTTTTATGGTTGTCTAACTTTGTCACTGTCAAATTGAGGCGAAATTGGTGTTCGAAACAGGTGTATATGTAAACTGTAGGGGATAGGGATGAGGCGGGCAGTAAAACTGCATAGAACAGGTTCATAATTCATTTGAAATTTGTTCTCTGTTTTCTGTTTCTGCTTAGGCTGTTTTGAATTCCCTAATTACAACTGTTAATTTATGCTTAATTTTACATTCAATGGCAAATTCTTATTAATTTTTGTTTTGTGTTTAATTGATTCACTCGGTTTTGGCGCATTACTTATATCATTTGCTTTCTGGTATTCTTAACATCCTTTTGATTACACATCTTGTTTATCTATTACATATTTTTCTTTAGTTTTTGGTTCATAGATTTGTTGTTGTTAATGTTAATGTTGTTATTATTTTTTAAGATTACTGTTAATTGATTGCTTCTCGGTATGTTTTGAGTTTCAAAATCTAAATAAGTCCCAAAAGATCCTACTACCATGGTGCGTCATCAAGACATGCCACAAATTGCATGCAACTTCTGCATCGATATAATTTTTTGTTAAATAACCATAATATATATTAATATACTTTTATTTTTTTGTTTTTGGTTTTTTTTTTTTTTGGTTTTTGTATTTGTTTGTTGTCTATAATAAGGCGAAAAATATCATCAAAAAATTGACGTACACTAGATTGTTTATCTTTTGCTCATTATTGTGATTACATCTATTTATGTATACTCTCTTTATGTATATAGACGTATGTATGTTTGTATATAGATCATGTGTATATGTATAATCATTTGTTATTCATCATTATTGCGCCTTAACTAACGCCTTTAATTCAGCCAACGGGCGTGCCAAATCTTTTATCTTCAGACTTGCTGCCATACTGTGTGTGTATTTGTCGTCTGCTGTGAGTTGTCGTTTGTCATTATATCATTATATCATCTATTATTTATTATTCATTTCTTTATTTGTTTTTCATTAAGAGTAGAGCTTCAACTTTCCATTTCAAATATTTTTGTTTTTGGTTTTTTTTTTTTGATTTTGTAATTTTTTCTAATACATTTAAAAATTTCAAATAAAATACATAATATTTTGTATATGTTGTATATGTATATATAGATATATGTTTTGTTTTGTTTTTTTTTTTTTATCAATATTTTTTAATATATATATTTATATTAAAATAATTTGATGTATAAAGCGTTTGGTTTTGTTTTTTGTTTTACATCATTTTGTTTGACATTTTGTTCATAGTCGATAAATAAATTTAACTAAATGCACAATATGATACAAGAATCTACAAAAATGAAACACGCAACTAGGCAATTTTTTTTTTCGTTTCTTTTTCACTTTCGTATTTTGAGGGGATGGGGGGGTGGGTGTGTTGGTTATTGGAATATCCAGTGTTGTAAATGGAGAGAATATTCAAAAGTGTTTTGTTCACTGCGTCTACACAGGCATTTGATGGTGTGTGTGTATGTGTATGTGTGTGTATGTGTGTGTGTGTGTATGTGTGTGTGTGAGTTAGTTAACACTTAACCACGCAATGCCGCGTAGTCAAATCTGACTGATTGCTTGACCGATCTTGCCATACTTCTTATATATACATTATATATAAATGTATATATGTATGTATACGTAATGTATATGCATATGTATCTATGTATATGTATGTATGTGTATGTATATATACTTTACTTCCGGTTCAATATGTATATCGTATATGTATAGTGTTTATATGCTCTTCTTTTTATTTCATATTCATTTTGTTTCTTTCTTCTTTTTTTTTGTTAATCCATTTTACTAATTCAACGATTTACGTTTTATGTCTTTCAAAACTTGTTGCAATTGTTTTAATTGTTATGTTATCTCATATTTTAAAGTGTTGCTTGGTTTTCTTCGTAAGCGTCGCATCGAGGAACAAATTTTTAACAATTTTGTTTCTGTTATTGTTATGGTTGTTGTTGCTGCTGTTGTTGCTAATCGATTATCAATTGAAATCGTTATAAATGTGATAAATTTAATTAGTTAGTTTAGTTAGTTAGTGTGTATGTTGGTATATGTTTAATCGCTGCTACCAATATTTTATTTTGCATACTGAGCAAATTCTTTGTTTCACACAAATTCATTTCAATTCAATTACTCAATTACTCAATTTTCATAAATGATTTTTTTTTATTATTAAAAGTAATATAATTATTATTAAACAAAATTAATACGCTTCGTCGTACAATAGTTGTTTTTTTTTTAATTTAATATTTATACCATAGTAATTGTTGTTGCTTTCATTTAATTATTTTTTTCATTTGTTATAGATATAAAAAAAATCTTTGGCAGCATCTTAAAATTTTCTTTTCATTACAAGTATGTGATTTTCTTTCGTATTCTTGCTATTTTCATTTTGCTTTTTTTCTTTTTGTTTTACATTTAGTTTTTGGTAGATTCCAATTCAAAATGTTATACAAAGTAATTACAAATAAGATGACTGAGAGACGTTGAGAGTGTATATAATGTATATAAATATATATATATATATATATATAAGTATATATTTAATAACATATGTGTATATTTGTTTTTTTTTTTTGTTTTTGTATGTATAAAGTTTTCTTCTTGAGTGGTAAAAGTTAACACAAATTTCGTAAAGTATAAATAAAGTACAAGATTAATAAACCAAAATAGGTGGAAAGTGTTCTCTGTCACATACACAATGGAGCAAATAATGTTTTTCCATAATTTTATTATATTGAAATTAAAATGTAATTATAATAATAATAATATGCCTTTTCTTCGTTTACATTATTTGTTTTTGTTTTTTTTAATTGCTTTTTTGCAGCTTAGCCACAAAACGACGGCCTCAAAAATAGCATTGGCACAAGCTAGCCGAGTTGGCTAATTGGATCGTGACGTGACATTTTGCGTTACGTTGCATTACGTTACGTTAAGTGATGTAGTTTAATGTTGTAGTCTTGTCACGCTATGGCAACATACACATATGTATGTTGTGTTGCCTTTTACGTAACGTTAAACGTAACGTAAACGTCTTTCAGTTATGACGTAAGCGCTGTTGACTAGTTGCTCTGGACCTAAAAGTGTGTAGTGAGTTTATGTGTGTGTTGGTCTGTTATATGGGTTTGTAATAAGTCCAGTGCCACGCCCAATGTTCGAACATTTCCCTGCCGCCTCTGCCATTGGCTAAACTTACATATGTATGTATGTATATTTTTGCTAGACGATTTAATACATGTACATATAACTGTTTATGTTAAAAGTTTTAGTTCATAATCTCAACTAAATTGTAAATTTTATTTAAACTTAAGCACATTTTTTCATAAATTTGTATGCAATAGGAAATCAATTAGCTTTCATTTTCGTTCCATGGTTTTTGTTTTCATTTTCGTTAAGTTTTTTAGTTTGAAAGTTTTCTATATTGTAGTTTTGTTCTTGGAAAAGTTTTAAAACGCATTGAATGAAAATCATATCGTTGGCTTAATATCATTTGTTTTTCCTTTCTTTTTGTTTGTTTCTGAAATTAACCTAAAAAAATTTGATTTTGTTTTGAACAAAAATGATTTGTTTTTTTTTTTTTTGCCGTTTTGCGTTCTTTTGTTGATGTACAACAAACTAAAAAGAATCAAAATAATTATGTAAATGTTAAAAATAAAAGCGCGTGGAATTACAATTTCATTTTCTCTTTGTTTTTTTTGTTTTTGTTTGTGTTTTGTTTTCGTTTTCTTTTGAAGGCAGACTTTCATAATAACTAGAAACAAAATGTAATAAAAAGTAGATTTTAACATTAATTTCTTCATTTATGTTTTTGAATTTTTCAAAAACTTATATAACAGCTTTAAGGAGTAGTTTTTCTTTTCTTATTTTTTCTTACAGATTTTCTGTTTTGACTATTTAAGGCGCAAAATAAGAGAAGACGAAAATAACAAAGTTTTGGCATATTTATTTTTTGTGTGTTTCTTTTGTTGCTGTTGTTGTTTTTTTTTAAAGTGTTTTTCGTAATACTTTTCTTTCTCTTTAATTTGCATGATTATTATAACTATTATCTTTTGTAGTAATGCAGCGGCAAAGACATCAATCAACAAAAAACAACTTTTGAACATAAAAAATCTAAGTAAATTCACTAAGCACAATTATGTTATTTTTTTCTTTCTTTTTTTTTGCAGGATAGGGGAGTGGGAGGAGATAGGCGTAGCCGTAAGTATTATTGTATACGATATAACACGATATTACCTTAATTTAATATGTAAACAAAAATGATTCACAAATAACGTAGTATACGCATATAAATTAAAATTATATTTCAACAGCCAAATTGTTCACAAAAAATTGCATTTTCTTTCTCTTTCATTTCTTCGACAACAACTTTGGGAGGTTTGTTTTTTTCTAACTCTTTCACTTTGCTCTTTTAATTTGTTAAAAACAAATAACGAAATTCTTAATTGTCGCTTGGAAAATAAAAAATAAAATATATTATAATAAACACATTAAGACAATTAAAAGCGTTTTCAAAACTTAATCTATATAGTTGTTTTATAGTTTGTTGTTGATTTTTCATAATCAATAAGTGTAGCCTCACACGTTTTTTTTTTTTCTTTTTTAACAAAATTAAAAAAAATTAAACAATTATGTTATTGTTGTGGTTGATGTTGGTGCGTCTTGCATTACAACTAAAATACGTTAAAAAAAAGTTGTATTCGTTGCCGCTTAAATTCAATTTTGTGGCTTAAATTGTTCAGAACTTTTCATTAATCGTTTTGTCAGGACAATGCAGCGAACGTACATACCGTATATACTATGTACATAAGCATATTATTACATAATTCGTTAAATATAAAAACTAGATTTAAATAAAAATGACAAGATTAAACAGTTATTCATATGAAACACATTTAAATTTTCTCTTTAACGGCGATAAACGAATCACACTCAACAAAAATCTTCTTTTGTTATACAAAAAAAAAATATGTATATTAAACTAAAAATATAATTTACATAAATTTATAATAACACAAAAAAAATCATTTTATAAAATGTTTTTCAATTTGTTGGTTTTTTTTTTTTGTGTATGCTTCTTTTTCTATATATACATATAAATATGTATGCATGTTTGTTTGTGTGAGTGTGTGTGGTGTATATAATAAAATGTGTTTACAACAGCCTATAAAAAATAAGTTGCTTTGCTCTTAATATAATATATCATATTGTTTTGTTTATAATGTTTTCGCTTAGAACATAGTCAAAAAATAAATTGCCATTTACATGATACCAAATTCACAAAAATTATAATGAATAAAGAACAACATAATTATTAAAAATAGTAGTAATAATAATAGTCATAATATAATAATAATAATCATAATAGTTACATTTATATATATGTATGTATGTTATTTAAAAAATAATAATGTCTTGGGAGTAAACCAGCCTTATATATTGTATTACAACGGGAAAGAAATGGCACATGCCCCAAAATGTGCTATATGCTATATACATTTATATACAGTGTATATATTCATATATATACATATATATGTATTTGGGCATATGCACATGTATGTATGTTTGTTTTTTTTTTTGTTTTTTGTTTTTAATGTATATAAGCAAAAGGAATATCGTTTTAACATTGTAAATATATATATAGAACTTAACAATAGTTATTTGTTTGGTTTCTTCTCATTTCATCTATCTTCTCGTTTCTTTCTTTCGCAGTATTGTTATTAGTATTGTTTTGTAATTATTTAGTTTGTTGGCCTAATGTATTGCATAAATTGCATTTGTCGTTTGGTTTTGTAGCTTAAATTTAGTTTGTATGTAGAACTTTTGTTGTTATTACTAACACACGCACAACGCGACAATGAAAACATATACAACACACGCACACTTGCACCCACACATCACACACGTACATATGCTCGTATTGTTGTTGTTGTTTTTGTTCGTACGTACATATACATATACATATATACATAGATGCATACAATCGCACAGTTTATATAAATATGTCCGTCGTTTGTTTACTGTGTATTTAGTTTTATATTTGTTGTTGCTGTTGTATATATATATATATATGGCAAAGTCATATAGTCATAGGATTTTACATATATATATAAATATATATGTTAAATATATTAAATATATTGTAATATATATGTATATATAGATATCACCTTATATAAGCAGCGGTAAGGAAATTAATTTTTCACTTAATATCAAAAAAAAAAAATATGTGTTGCAATTGTTGTTTTCGATGCAACAAAATGTTTTCAACTGATTTTTATTGCCTACTATGAGAACCGCGCACATATATATATCTATGTATACACTTAGTATGTAAAATATATATATATATGTATATATATATATGCGTTTTATTGTTTGTTTTTTTTTTGTTTTGTGTTCAAAAAGATTCTGGAAGGGTATGCACAAAAAAGCTAATCGGTCGATATAACAATATATATTCCTATACATAGATAATAAGTAACATGTAGAATTGTGTGTGTGTCGTGATTGTTGTGTGATGTGTGTGTGCCGTGTGTGTTATTGAGTGTTTCGTGTTGTGTTCAAGGACAACTTTTAACAAGAACGTAATTTAAAAAAAAATATATATATATATATATATATTTATATATATACATATATATATATAAACAAAAATAAAATTAGAGCATTTTCTTTTTCATTCTTAAAACGAGTTGAAAATATGTGAAGTAATGTTTTTCGTATTTTTTCTTTTCATTGTTGTTTGATTTCACACTAAGTTAAGTTGTTTGTTTGTTTTTTTTGTTGCATCTTCATCTCCCTTCTTTGTTTAATAGATTTGTTGTTTTTGTTTTCAGTAGCGCTAATCGATTTTTGTTTTGTTTTTGTTGTTGCTTTTAAATTAGAGATCAAAAATAGTATTGTTGCATTTTCTTGTTGCTTGTTTGTTTTTGTTGTTCTTTCTTGTACGGGGGCACAACATTTTGCTTAAAGGATTTTCATATTCATTATTTGTATATGTGTGTGTGTTCGAGATTTGATTCGCTCGTTGCCATCGTTTCATGTTCTTAATTGATGTGTATTATATTTTTTTTTTTTTGCTTGTTTTCTTTGCTTTCAATTTTCATTTATCTTTTTGCCTATTCAGAGTTGTTGTCCTTGGGTCGAGAGCGAGCTTTAGATATAAGGAGTCGTCGCTTAAGCTCGAATTTTATTGTTGCTTAAACTGCTACTCTCCAATTTGTTGTTCCTGTTGTTCCTATATTTGATGTTGATGTCGCTGCTATTGAGGCTGCTGCTGTTGATGTTGTTGCTGCTGCTGTTGATGTTGTTGCTGCTGCTGTTGATGTTGTTGCTGCTGCTTTTGTTGATGCTGCTGTTGCTGCCTGCGACAACCGTAAATCTTGCCCGAAGAGTATTTATAGTTATATTTGTTCATATCGACAGCTGGACGATTGTTGCGCGCTTTGATTTGCAATCAGTGAACATAGAGGGTGTTCAAGACGAGCACATGATGATTGTTTTTGGCCAATGTGACCACATAGCCCTCGGAGGTAATTTTAAGGCCACAGCAACGTGAAACCTGCATAAAATACAATTTAAATAATGTTTACAATTTAAAGGGACTTCTACTACTACTACTACACAAACAAATCAACTTGAATCATATAAATAACAAAAAGATCTTGAGAGTATATTTGCCCACCTTAACATGTGGACACTCGAACTCGGATTGAAGTGCTCCTTCACGTGAGTAACAGGCAACATGAAAGCGATTGCCATGCGAGTCGCCGATGAGTACGTCGCCAGCGTTGGATATGTCAATGCCATTTGGAAAGCAAGTGACTTTCTCGTTGCCAATGCGATAGAGGAATGTGCCGTCTTCCTGGAAAACGGCCACGCAATGCCCCTTGAAGTCACATACATAGAAATCATTGTCTGTCAAAAGGAAGGAAAAATTAAAACAAGAAAAATGCAATAATTATTTATAGCTGATGATTATTGATTATTTTATATCGAAATGTTAAAATCGTCAAAACAAAAATAGACTTATCAATGCATCGGCAAATAATATCGATATAGTTTAAAACAGCAGTGGGCACGAAATCTGAATTCGGAAACAAAAACTACAACAACATCAACAACATGTCCTGTGTGCGTTGCTGTTGTTGTTATTTTGCTCGCGAGTCTGTTGTGCGACTTTACGGCGCCGGATAGGCAGAAATAAAGTTGGGAGCCGCACGCTAGCTCCTGGAGCCCATGCGTGCTCACCGCTGGTTTAAAATACTACAAAATCTCTAACCTGATGGAAAAATATTAAATACGAGCGATCGTTCAATAATCCAATTTTTTGTTTGTTGTTTTAAGTTAAAATAAGATAACATTTCTGTCTTTTTTGTTGACGATTATGTTGGTTACGTACCTCTTATGGCTATATCGGAGGGTTCGCGCATATAATCACTGCAATCAAACCATCGCACGAGTTCGCCCTCCTCGGAGATAACAAAGACGGTCGGCGAGACGCTATCGACGGCCACGATGTGACCTTTGGCGGTGACTGCCAGTCCAGCCACAATATCAATATATCTAAATAAAAAATAAACATATTTATAGAGTATTTGTAATAAAATATAATTATAAATATGATGTTAACAAATGATTAACTAACCTGATGGCAATTTTACGCATAAAATGTCCACATTTGGAGAAGATTTGCATGCGAGAACGTTCGTTTCCGCGATCGCACACAACGAATTTCCCATTGTTGTGCATGACGGCCACTTTACGTGGATACCAGAGTTGTCCCTCCTCTTTGCCGGCAACGCCAAATTGAAATTTGAGTGCGCCCATTTTGTCAAAGACCTCAATTCGATGATTATTGGTATCGGCAACAATGATTTCCTCATCGACGCCCAGGCAAAAGCCATGTGGCGAATTAAATTGTCCTTTGGCCGTGCCCAATGAGCCAAATTTGCAACGTATTTGCATCGGTGTGGCCTTGTTGCGGCCAGTTACAACACTGGTGGTGCCAGGTGGGGCAACAGCATGAAAATTATTGAGGCCCATATCCTCGACACCGCCCACAATTGGATTCAATGTCTGAAGGCTGGGCGATGTTGCTGCCGGCATGCAGAAATCTGTTAAAATATAATCAAGGCACGTTGAGCTTCCGTTCGACGACAACAAATCGTGATGATCATCTGTGTATTGTTGTTGTTGAGGTTTTTGGTTGTTGTTGTTGTTTTTGGTTGTTGTTGTTGTTTTTGGGGGGAGTGTGTTTTGGGTGGTTGGAGTTATTGTTGGTGTGGTTTGTGTTTGGGTTTTTGGGGTTTGATTTTGGATTCGGTTTTGGTGTGGCGAGTGTGTTGGTTGTTGCAAAAAGAAAAACTCAAAGTGTCAAACAAAAACAGATATAACCAGAAAAGAAAAGATATAAATTCTTCGATTTACCGAAGCTTCAAAATCACTATGTATCATATATGTGGTTTGCTGAATTAAAAATACAATTGAAACGGGTTTCGACTATTTTTAATTATAGATCATTTGTAAACTGTGCCCTCACTTATGGACTGACGAGCAACTTGACAAAATCATGAGCTTAACTATAGGCAGAAACCACACTAATTATATTTTAAATAACATGTATTAAATTAATAAAAAAACTAAAGCTAAAAAAAAAATTGTTGTTATACCCGTTACTTAAAAAATAAGTAAAAGGGGATATTGTATTCGTTGCACTATACAGGGAGAAGGAAGCATCTCCGTCCCTATAAAGTGTATATATTCTTCATCAGCATCAACAGCCATATCCGTCTGTCCGTCCATCCATGTGAGCGCCTAGATCTCAGACTTCTATAAACCCCAAGCAGATCAAGTTCATTTAAAAATTTTGCCACGCCCCTTTCCGTCTCCGTAAAATCCGAAAATCCGCGAAAATCCAACACGCACAGTTTTCAAGATATCAGGATTTTTTACTAATTAAAGTTAACTACTATTATTACCTATCATCCTACTAAATCGTAACAAGATCGGACAAATAGGAAGGTAGTAATAGCTGATTAAAGTTTTTAAGCAATGTAAGTGCGTAAAAGCATGCAATAAAAAATATTTTAAATATATTTAAATAAATAAATATTACGGGTATTCTATAGTCGGGACCTCGACTACAGACTTTCCCACTTGTTTTATTTTATGGTTTTAATAAGATAGCTCTTATTAAATAAAAATTATCATTTGGAAAATACAAAAATTAAATTGACTGGCATTCCCAACAAATTTTTATTGGCCCACCCTCGTAGAGTTTAACTTTACTCGAAAAGGTGATATATGATAAGCATGTGAATAGTGAGCAAAGCAGAAGCAGGACTTGATTGCTAGGACAGATAGATAGATTTACAAATTGTAACTCACCATTGTTGTTGAGTCCCAGCTTTGCGAGAGCCTGCAGATTGTTGAGCGCCCGTTGATCCCCGGACAGAATGTCGGCCAATGTGATAGGCTGGGTGGGCGTAACAGCCGATGCGGGTATGACCGCCTGCTGATGATGGGATGACGAGCCGCCGGCACCGGCTGCAGAGGCAACAGCAACGGCATTTGTATTGCCAACGCTTAAAGCATCGTTCAGAGTATCCGGAATATTCTCAGTGAGGCTGGCCAAACGCGATAGATTATACTCGAGCATACTGAATGGAGGTGGCGGACCGCCAGCGTTCATGTTCATGCCATTAAGGCCGCTTAGACCCATGCCAACAGTAGCATTGTTTGGACCAGTATTGAGATTAACATGTCCGCTCGATTGTTGCACCTGAACAATGCCTTGGGGCGTCACCAGCTGGGAAATTTGTTGTGTCACTGGCAGAGATTGTGGCTGTTGATGCAACACCTGCTGTTGTTGCTGCTGTTGTTGCTTCTGTTGCTGTTGTTGCTGCTGCTGCTGTTGTTGCTGCTGCTGCTGTTGCACCTGTTGCAAAGCCTGCTGTTGTTGTTGCTGCTGTTGTTGCTGCTGCTGCTGCTGTTGTTGTAGTGGCGGCTGCAACTGTGGCGGTGAATCTGGTGGCAATGTGCTCATCATTGAAAAGTTGGTCATCACTGAGGTGTCTCCGTCGAACGAACTTTGCAGCGATGATGGCAATGATAATGGACTAAATACCGCGGCTGAGCTGAGACGTCCTTGCACGGAGCTGCTGCTGGCACCGTTTCCGCCACCAGAAAGACCGCGTCCACCAGTGGGCAATAGACCAACGCCATGGCAACCAGGTGCCAGGTTTGACGGTGGCGGTGTTTGTTGCTTGGGCGTGGCCGTCGGTGATGGCGTCGATGTGGGCAACATGCTACCTGCGGCTAATCCCGCTGATCCTGATGAGCCAGTTGTGTTTGTTGATTCGGTGCGGAACTTGCCAAACATTTCGCGAGCAAAACGCTCAAACTTCTCTGGCATGCACTCAAACTGCAGCTGATAGTTGGCATCACTTTGGGGCGTCTGCTCCATGAGATATGTGCACTGGGCACTAATCACTGGCTTCAGCAGCAGGAACTCAACAGCATTGGCCTTGTCCATGGCACGTTGACCAAACTGTGCCGCCTGCTGCAATCTGCCCATATTGTTCTCGAGGCTTTGCATCCGATCCATGATCTTAAGCTCTCGCTCCGAATGCAAACGTCCCAATTCGGTAAGCATTTGATCCCGGATTAGCTCAATAATTCGCTTGTATGTCTTATATGCATCGTCAATCTGTTGTCGCACATTGTCGTGCTGGGATTGGAGTTCGGTCAATGCGCTGCTTAGATTACCGCCAGCATCGTTACAGTATTCTGCCTTCTTCATGGTATCATTGATGATCTGATCCATATCGGCGCGAACCGCCTGCTCGGCAATGTTTGCCGTCTCATAGTGATGATCATTTCCCTTGTGATCACTCAGCAGGCAATCATTGCAGGTGGGCACCTGGCACGTAAAGCAATAGTACTTGAGATTCTCGTTAATATGCTGGCGACAGCAAATGGGCTTGTGTATGATGAGCTTATCATTCTGCTCGTTCTTCTGCAGATCCTCAATGCGGACCACTTGGTGATTTTCAAAGCATCGCATATATTTATGCGCATTATCGCAGCCATTGCATAGGAAATTGGCGCAATCATTGCATCGGGAGATGGCCTCCTCCTTGCTTTTGCATGATGTGCACGGTATGTGCTCCGATTCGAGATTGGATAGATCCAATATATTGGTCACAATATAGTCACACGTCAGTCCCTTAATGCCCTTGTTGTCCAGTTGTGTCTGTTGCTTGCAAACGGGACATTCCAATAACGAGTGCAATCGATGCTCGCTTCCATCAAACGATGCCGATGAGCAGCTGGCCGCCGATGAGAGTGAGGCAGCCGGTGAGCTTGCGGATACGCCCTCCTTGCTTGCCAGCAAATTCAGAAGACAATCCTCGCAAAATACGTGCAAACAGGATAGAATTCGCGGCATAACCAAACGAGAACTACAATAGATAAAAATACATTTATCAATTGCATTTAGTGGCTTTAAACTTATCGATAATATCATCGGTAGTATCAATAATCGTATTAGCTGCAAGAATCTTCATCAATATCTGCTTTATACAGATTTGTTTTTATTTCCATAGTGCACTTATCAGCGATATGTAAGCATCTCCGACCCTATAAAATGTACAGCATTAACTACCAAGTAGATATAGCCATGTCTGTCTATTCTTCTATATAAATCGCAAAAATATATCGGCATTATCGAGCCCCCATAAATTGCAGACCTGCACTATCGATAGTGGTCGATAGTTTTTTTATAACACTTAGGCTATTATCAACACTATTCTTGATAACGTATTTTATTTATTTTTAGTTTTATAATACCTAAACTAAGACCAATTTCAAATTTTAGGTGGAATTTTATATAAAAACTTATAATTTTTGCAATCTAACTCATTGTAAATATGCTGAAATTAACACACAATCGAAAACTATCGATAGTTATCTATGGTTTGAAAAAATATCTTTGACTATCGATGGTGCCGACTATCGATAGTTCTCCACCTCTAGTATCGCGCTTAGCTGTTTATACCTGCTGCATACAAAAAGTGCAGTATGTCTGAGAAAGTAAACGAATCATGGTCACCCTAAAAGATTTGATTTCGTTTTGTGGCTTATGTGATCGTTCTCTTTGCAGATAATTGCTCGGTCACACTTGGTTATTGCCAAAATTATTAAAAAGGTTTAATAAAATTGTATTCACACTCCTACGCCATTTCGGCTTTTCAATTGTCAATCAGCGGTTCCGTCAGAAATGCCACCTGTTTACGAAACTAATTTAAATCTGATTTACCGAGTAAACTGCGATAAAGATGATTCTACAATCGTGCGATTATCGATACTAAGGATGAGATTTGTCTATCGATAGTTTGATTAATATTGTTACTCACCTGCACAACTTGCAGAGCTTGTCGGCATCCTTAAGCATGGAACCACAAGAATCTTCCAGCGAATCGAGTTCTGTAACGCTTTTGGCGTCATAGCCATGGCTCAGCTCCTGGCTGCTACCAATGTTGCTATCCACATCGACCACCAGGCCAAGACCAGATGAATTGGCCGTTGATGGTGCGGTCGTTGATACCGATGATGTAATCGATGCAGCCGAACCAATGCTAGACGAACTCACGCTAGCGACATCAATGCTGCCAAGGGTGCTGCTCCCTTTGCCAGTATCCGTATCCGTTCCGGACCCATTGCTGCAACTGCTGCTGGTGCTGCTGTTGCTGGATGTGCTGCTGGTACTGCTGCTGCTGCTGGTGTTGCTCACATCCGTGTCTTCCAACACCAACGATACATTCGAATCATCGCATAGTGATGTGCCTAGCAATGTCCGTTGTTGCTGTTGGTCATCGTTTGTCGCTGACGACAGCGTCTGGCCAAGCTCATCCAACAGACTGCTCATCTTACCAAACAATCTGCGCTTATTTTTTACTTTATTTTCTTCTGTATTGTTTAGTCCTTTTTACGTGGGGGTGGGAAGAGTTTTTCTTTCGCAATTTAAATTTTAACTTTGTAATTCGCAACTCTCTCTCTATTATTTCTTGTGCTGTTCCTTCTGTTTGGGCGTGTTGATGTTATTGTTATCGTTTTTTGGTTTCAAATCCTTTGCGGTTACTTTACTGTTAATCTTCTTATAGCTGCATATCCTAATTGTTGTTGTTGCTATTGCTATTCGCAGCCATGCCAATTGCACAAGAGAGATGCGTGAGAGTGAGTGAGAGTTTCTGTTTGTAATTGATTCTCTTCAGTTGTTGCTGCTACTGCACTCACACACACACACCCATTAAAACATAAGCACACAAACAGCAGAGCACACCGACGCAACAATCAGGCAAGCTACACGAGACAATGAGGAAGAGAGAGTGCGCGCTCGCTTGGTGCTCTACTCAAATATCCATATACTCACGCACACAGAACACCCACACACACAAGCACAGTCTGTTCGCAGTTTACTTTTGGCGCTTTTTTTTTTTTTTTTGCTTTTAACGCGTCTCTTGATGCATTTTGTAATCCTCTGGTCGGCAAGTTTTATCTGCTCCTTTTGCTAGTCTCTGTAATGTTGGTTGCGATCCGTTTGAGGTTCCGTTAAAGCTGACTTGACTTGCGTGTTGTTCTTGTTCTGGCTGTTGTAGTTGTTGTATCTGAAGAGTGAACGAATGACGAAAAACGACGACGACAATAGACGAAGGATGATTGCGTCGTTCTGCACAAATAAAATACGTAACAAATGGCAAAGAACGTAACGTAAATAACCAATTATTAACAACAATAAACAAAATAAATCAACTATTTACTATAACTTAATGGCTAAACCGGTTTAACTGACCAAACATGGCCATTGTCTATTACGTTAATTTAAATTATCTGCAACAATAAACGAACGCGATTTCAAACTACGTAAAACTACGCGAACCGTTTAAAAAAAAATAAAAATAATAAATAAAACAAAAACTAAAACGACAACACGCCTAATCACGAGACTTTGAAATGAGAGAATTAAACTTGACGAAACACATAGTCAAAATGTTGTTGGCACTAAAGTAAATGATGAAATGTTTATCACAACAGCTCATTCACACGGGTGGGTGGGGTACAGGTGTGGGAGCGAGAAAGGCTACTGGGAGTCAAGGAAAACTAACTTAATGCCACAGCCCCTGTTGCTTATGCAACATACATACATCCCAGTCTCACATTGCACATTAATGCTGCATACTTTGGGGAACCATAATAGTAACTCTTTGTGCTCTCATTTAAAAAGTGGAAGTGTCCTATTTTACATTTACAATTGCCAGTAAAAGTTTAACCATTTTGAGCACTACAAATTTTCCAACACATGTATATAATAGAGATGAGCGATTCGTATATATTCAGTGGGTTATTGTATGTGTGCCTGGTGCATTAAATTAAAATTTCTACATGCATAAAGTCACTGTTATTGTCACTGTCAGTCACTGTAAATACTAATATCATACCATATCGCTCATCTCTAATTTACTTGCAGCCAAGACATGTGTGTGCATGCATGCACATAAATAATTAAAGTAAACCGAGTCCGCAAGGTCTGGTAACGGGGCAAATGCTCATATAAGGGCGGAATGGAAAGGACATATTAATAGAAGCATACATAAAAGAAGCTTATCTTCCACCTTACGAATGCGCTAGACACAAAAGGTAAAGCTAATAATGGTCAACCTCTAAATTGTTCACATTAGCTCCGTTGAAACATTTCGATAATTATTATGTGTAGATCATTATCGAATCCGCAGCTAAGTTTTGGATGCTGTTTTTTGGAGACACGCGTCCGAAAAAACCGATAATTGCATTAATAAGTTATCGATCTGGATGTTTGCAATCGTAGACTAATAAACGTGAATCGATTCTTCACGCACGTGCCATCGATACACACATATATTCACGAACATCGCACATACACTTATACGCGTAGATGTTGCGAATCACGTACCGGCGCAGGCGCCTGCAGCACATAAGGTATGGGTATGTGTGTGTGTCTGTTTATGTTCATACATATTTACAAATTCAAGCCAATGCCGTTTTGCAACAAAATCAACTTGTATTTTAGCCATTACTAGCCAATTTGTAAATCTCGCACACAAGGACATTGCGCTAAAATCCTTGAGCAAGCGAATGTGACATAGAATTATATATAATACACATTAGGGTATCTCCCAACTAATTGGGTCCAAAAAATCTACATACATATGTACTAGAAAAATATTTATACATATGTATTTACATAAGCACACGCGGGTTTGACTAATGCCCGCAGCGGATGTGCCGTAAATTTAAATGTTGATTAGTAGCTCTCAAAACACGGGAAACAAAATAAACGGTAATAAAATAACCACAACAACAAATCAGTTGCACAAAAACAATTGCAACAATGTAGTATGTACATAAATACGCGTATCTACGACATTCGTAGATATATTTATTCATCTACATGTATGTATGTATGACGACTCGCGCACACAAACTTACGCACGCATACAGACTACACACGTGGTACGCAAATTTCTAGCGTTTTGTTTACGAGAATCTGTGCGCGACTGTCGACAACGCGTCCCGTGCAATTGGAAATGGGCATCAGAAAGATGTTTTCCCGCCCTCTTTATCCCTGACCATTCGACTTTGTCAAATCTGCGCAGCTGTTGTTTTATTTTCTTTTTTTATATTTTGCATTCTACCGTTCTGTTCACTGCTTTACGTATGTATGCATGTAATTGTTTCAAACGTTTGTTCTCGCTGCGCGACATCGCCGCTCTCAATTGCGACCCATGTGTTTTGCGGGCGAGAGAGTGAGAGCGTCGCGCACATGTGATGGTATGCGCATGCTCGCTCTGCGCGAAAATAAAAAAACATTGGCAACCCCACACACTCATATATGTATATACATATAAATATATATTCACTCGCACATATACATACGTGCATACGTTGATTTCTTTGAAAATTAAATTTCTATTAAAATATGTGAAAAGTTCTATTTTAAAATGCGCTCTTTTACACTATATCTGTATCTTTAAATGCTGCCCTGCAAATCAATCAACGTTTTGTTGAGCTTTAATTGTAACTGTACAACAACTGGCTTTTGCAGCACAACGGAAACTGAATGGAAAAAACGCGCCCGCTCTTTTAAAAGTCGGTACATTGAGCTGCATTTAGTTCGTGAGCCTGGGCAAAATTGGGCGAGTGTCTTGGCATGCCGAGGAGAATATCTAGAATTCGACTAGGGGCCAAGGAAGGTGCGAGTGGGTTAAGGGGTTTGGGGGGAAAAGGACATCACACTGTACACACTTGCAGCTGTGGCCACTATCGTTCTGTTGTCCTTGAACGCAAAATTTCCACTCTACCGCCCAGGTGCTGCTGGTCACACACACGCACACACACAACACAGACATGGAAGGGCACACACACGCATAAACAGAAAGTCCTTCAAATGTCTCTGCGTCGAATGCAGTTTGACAGTACGATAGGCATTTTGTTAATTATTTTATTGCAATACCTTTCTATAAATTTTCACACGTTTTTTTTCTTCTGCTCGTTACGATTTATACTTTTTCGTCGCGCACACACGCACACACACACACAGCACTGCTGGCCGCCGCTGCTGCTTCTCTCGCTTAGTGATGGTTTATAACACATCGCATCGATGAAAATGAATGACTTGAGCGATATGATTGTTTTGTGCATTGATTGTAGCAAAATCGATATTTAAATGTTGCGCGCAAATCGAAAATTGAAAAGTACGCAAAAAATAAGAAATAAATAGATAATCATGATTGGACACAAATAAACACTTCTCTGTTGTCATAAAAAGTTAAAAATAATACAATGTCAATTTCATATGTGTTGATGTATGGAGTTATTTGTCTTGTCAAGTATTTATTTTACTTTTCTCTCTTAAATCTACGAATTCGATAACATAAAATAATTACAATTGCAGCTGCACATAACAGGTATCTATTAGAGGTGGAGAACTATCGATAGTCGGCACCACCTATGATCAGCGATATTATTTTCCAAACCGTCGATAGCTATCGACAGTTTTCGATAGTGTTAATTTAAACAAATATGTATGTTAACTACCAAAAATTCTAAATTTTTAAAATTGTTAGGTATACTATCAAAAAGAAATATTTAATTTTGTATGTTAGATATTCACATTGGACATTTTTATTAGGTCCTTCCCCTTTTTTTCGACTAAAGTAGGAAACTTATACATGTCATAAAAATATAGAACTATTCCCAGCAAACATTTTTAATCGCCAGAGAGTCTCAGGCGAGTCGCCTAGAAGTTTGAGGCGACATCGCCTTTTCATCGCTTTTTGATCTCCTTTTGTTAGAGAGTGAGCCACTTCCGCGACACTTCTTAGGAGAGTAGCAGAAGAGTCGCGGAAGTGGCTTACTTTCTAACATACAAAAAAAATTTTTTTTTTTTTGTTAATTTTTTATTTTTATTTTTTTTTTATGTTGGTCCACGAATTTTTAGAATCAGATTATGTAACAACGGTTTAAGCACATCAGGGGAATCGAACCTCAAACTTTAATGTTCGGGTCGGCAACTCTAACTAGTGAGCTACGGGACCAACAATTTTGTGAACTACAAAAAATGTGAATTAAATTGCTATAGGCGTGGAGCTCATTTTGGTGTTTTTGGTATCGCTAAAAAATCGCGTGGAAGATTTCTATCGCTAAACAATCGCCTGGAAGATTCATCTTCTATTAATCTCCTGCGCGACTCGCAGAAGACTCTTTTCGGCGATGGGCGAGTGTACAATCGCCCAATTGTTTGCTGGGTTAAACACAAAACTTAAATGTTTCCGAAGCTACGACGCAAATCCGCGCTTTTCGGTGACGATAGTTTCCCACCTTTAATAACAGTTATCTATGATAGTATTTCACAATTACCCAACACTACCGCAGCTGTTTTGTCAGAACAATCGAGAATCGAGAGATCTGATAGATTGCACGTTGTGTGCGGCAAAAGTAATTTCATTTGCAAATATTACAATATAACGCAAAAGATGTCTGTTGTACAAAAGGGAGCCGATGAAACGGCCACAGCGACAACGGCAACGGAACAGCAAGAACCCATCTTCCAAGACATCAATGCCGAACAGGCGCAGGAAGTTGTCGAAATCGAATCGGCGTGCATGCGATGTTTCCAATCGGGCACCACCCGCCTGTTGCCCACCAAGATTCCCTTCTTTCGCGAGGTTGTGCTAATGTCCTTCAAATGCGAACAGTGCGGGTATGCGAACAATGAAATGCAGTCCGCATCGGAGATTCAAAAAAGTGGCGTACGCATCGAACTGAACGTGCTAAAGGCTTCGGACTTGAACCGACGTGTTGTGCGCTCCGATAATTCCAGTATAAATATTCCAGAGGTGGAGCTGGAAATTCCCGTACAATCGCAGAAGGGTGAGGTCACCACCGTGGAAGGCATCATTGAACGCACAATTGCCGGTCTCTCGCAGGATCAAGAAAAGCGTCGCATTGATCATCCCGCCGAGGCCGAATCCATAGATGCCTACATCGATCGCTTGCGCGAGTTGAAGGAGCTGAAGACACCATTTCGCCTGCTACTGGAAGACATATCTGGAAATAGCTTTATTGAGAATCCCATGGCGCCGGCCACGGATCATCAGATGAAAACTATGCACTTTGCACGTTCCCAAGAGCAAAACGAACTATTAGGTGGGTTAATTCCAAAGATTAACTAAGTGTATACATATAGAATGCGCACGGTAAGAGTTAGTAGATCGTTCAAGAAGTCCCCGGACTGACGGTGAAAAACACATTTTTTTTTTTAATCAATATATTTATTCAATATAATCCCCTTCTAGCTTAAAGCACCTTTTCCAACGGTCTTTCAACATTTCGATGCCTTTTTTGTAGTGGTCTGAAGAAAGTCCCTCAAAATAGGCTTCAGTTTCCCATTCAACTTCTTCATTGGAGTACAATTTGTTTCCCTGGAGCCATATTTTCAAGTTTGAAAACAGATAGTATTCACTGGGGGCCAGATCTGGGGAATATGAGGAAGCAATTCCCAACTTCATTCTTTGATTTTTTCCATCGTAAAAGCGGCTTCGTGAGATGGTGCATTGTCTTGATGAAAAACGATTTTTTTTTCTTTGCCAAATGCGGGCGTTTCTTCTTAATTTCGTCATGCACACGATCAAGCAATGCTGAGTAATATTCTTTGCTGCATTTTTCACCCTTTTTAAGATGGTCGATGTGTATACCATGTCCATCCCAAAATACACTGGCAAAAACCTTACCAGCCCATCGACTTGCCTTCGTACGCTTCGAACGGCTTTCACCGGCATCTCGCCACTCAGCTGATGACCGATTGGACTTCGGAATGTAGTGATGGATCCAAGTCTCATCCATGGTGATATATCGACGCAAAAATTCGCTTGGATTTCGGTTGAACTTGGAATCGGCCACTTGTTTTTCCCTTTGTTCAATATCTAGGAAATGCGTCACCCATTTTGCATTGGGCTTTCTCATATGCAAATGGTCATGCAAAAGTAAAACCGCTGACCCAGTCGATATGCCCACAGTCTCAGCAATCTCACGCACTTTGACTCTTCAATCAGTCAATACGATTTGAGGGACTTGTATGATGATCTCCGGGATAATCACCTCTTTTGGTCTTCCCGAACGCTTCGAGTCCGGTGCTCGTACGACCGTTTAAAGTTGGAATACCAATCGCAAATGCTTGATTTACCTGGAGCAGAGACCCCGTAATGCTTATCAAGCCATTTCTTTGCTTCTACGGTATTTTTTTCCATCAAAAATCAGTGTTTAATCAAAACACGTAATTCAGCTTTTTCCATTTTTTCAAAAAACTCAAAAAGTTGCACAACAACAATATTTCTAACTTGATAGCGAAGCTTCCGATTGCGCTGAAATTTTCACTGGAACTTAGAAATGAACTAGTCAGTCAAAAAAAAATTTATTTCAAAATTTTAGTGGAGTGGCCTATGTGACAGTCCGGGCACTTTTTGAACGATCTAGTAGAAGGCTTCGAACTGCAAGTGGGCTTAAATCGGGAAAGGATCAGTTAAGAGTTATGAAAATAACATTTACATCTTTCGTTTTTCAGGTTTGTACGAGCAGAACCACGAGGAGCAGCATCTATTGAAGCCCATTGCCGAGGATGAATGGCCAATTGAGAATCTTCATGGCGAAGTGCTGCAGTTTGCCACCAATTGTCCGAACTGCACTGTGCCGTGCGAGACAAACATGAAAATGACGAATATTCCGCACTTTAAGGAGGTGGTCATCATGGCCACTGTTTGCTCTAGCTGTGGCCACAAGACCAACGAGGTCAAGTCCGGCGGCGGAGTTGAGCCGCAGGGAATACGGTTTAAGGTGCGCATTGCCGACAAGGAGGATTTAACACGCGATGTCCTCAAATCGGAAACGTGCAGCTTGGCGATTCCCGAGCTGGACATGGATGTGGGTCCACATGCGCTTTGCGGTCGCTTCACAACTGTGGAGGGTCTTCTTGTTGCCATGCGGGAACAACTGGACGGCACAACGTTTCATGATTCCGCCGATGAGCCGTCCAAGCATCAGATGCAACGATTTTTGAATACCTTCGATGAAGTACTGAAGATGAAAGAGGTCATCACGTTGGTGCTGACGGATCCAGCTGGTAACACTTATGTGCAGTCGCTCAGGGACGATGACGAGCCCGACGATAAGCTGACCGTGGAGAGGTATGACCGCACCTACGAGGACAACGAGGAGCTGGGCTTGAATGATATGAAAACTGAAAACTATGAGCAGAATGCGTGATACTACAGCCTTCAATAATTATTAATGTGCATTTACTCAGTAAAACAAATAAAAAATCAATAATAGTAAATGTTTTATTCTTATATATTTACATGGCATGATATATGTACATGCACATAGACATCCTGTTGTTTACTTTTCGAAAATTCAAATTGGTTTTGTAGGTGTTTTAATTGAACTATCGATATGTATCTAATTTTCGATAGTTGAGTCATGTTTCCAATTTGAGCAAGTGTCGATTGCAAATGCGATAACTAGTATCATAAAAGTTAAAGCTATCGATAAAGCAAAGATAGTTTTAAAAAATATTTAAAAAAAACTAGAAAATAGTATAAGCACATGGCATTTTATAAAGAAATATGTATATTTCAAATCTTAAAATGAGTGCAAGGAACGTCATTTCAATAATTTGACATTTACATGGATAAATCGATATATCGCACAAATTGTAAAATAGTCAATAGTTTCGATTTCGCCGCTGATGCTTTTGCAGCCCTAGTCTCCAGCTGATTGGCATCGAGATAATCGAAGTCGTTGGGGGCACTGCCAGTGGCACCGACAATTCAATTCAATATATAATCAACATTTTCGTTAGTTACGTCCATTGAAAGCACATAAAATGCTGTCGAATTGTGCCGGAAAAACACTGGCCGCTGTCGTAAGTAATGTGGCGCATAAAAAGCGTTTACCACTAACAAGCAACTGTCTGATTGCCAGTTGCAAGTTATGTAATTTTCGCACAAAAAAATAAAGAAAAAGCAAAACAATAACATTGACAAATGCATTCATGCATGTAATTACAGCGGGGCAGCCTGCGGGCCATTGCCACCAGCAGTGCTCAGCGCAGCGACAATCTCTTCGTGCATCGCGATACACCCGAGGATAATCCCGGCATACCATTCGAGTTCAATGCGGAAAACAAGAAACGTGTGGACGCCATACTGAGCATCTATCCGGAGGGACACAAGCGCGGTGCAATGATTCCATTGTTGGATCTGGCACAGCGCCAGTACGGTTGGCTGCCCATCTCGGCGATGCATAAGGTGGCCGAGATACTTGGCCTGCCCAATATGCGTGTCTATGAGGTGGCCACCTTCTACACAATGTTCATGCGCAAGCCAACGGGCAAATATCACATTCAGGTGTGCACAACAACGCCATGCTGGCTGCGTGGCTCCGATGACATTCTGGATACGTGCAAGAAGCAGCTGGGCATCGGTGTCGGTGAGACCACAAAGGATCAAAAGTTTACCATCTCCGAGGTGGAGTGTCTCGGTGCTTGTGTCAATGCGCCCATGGTGTCCGTTAATGATGATTACTATGTAAGTGCGAATCGCTTGACATTTATGATTGGCACTAGTTAATCACTATACCTTGGTATTGACCATTGCCCATTGCAGGAGGATCTGACTGCTAAGGATATGCAAGAGATATTGAATGATCTGAAGGCCGATAAAATATCACCACCCGGTCCACGCAATGGACGCTTTGCCAGCGAGCCCAAGGGCAAGCCCACTTCCCTGTCCGAGGAGCCAAAGGGACCCGGATTCGGTCTGCAAGCGGGCCTCTAAGCAACCATTATCCCTAGCTTAACTTCAACTGTGTACACACTAAAATGGCTGATAACATGCAATAAACAAAATAAAACACAAATCAGTTTAGTTGAATATTGTTAACCCAGCCAAGTATCTCATATCATAATATAATTCTAAAATTGTGTATGGGAGCTCAAAATTCTGTCGACGTCGCAGCCGACACACATATTGATAGAGAGAGACAGCATCAGTGTTGCTAATTTGTCCTTGTGAGGACAGATCTGTCCGTTTTGAAACTGCGATTTCCGGAAAAATTTTAAAGCGTCCCCTATTCCCAAAAAATACCTTTTTTAATTTAGTTTACTTTATTCATCTTTTTATTATTGTTCTAATCACTCGTACAATATATCAAATACAACTATTTGTCATCTAATATATTAATTTTCGGATCGCCGAATAACTTTGAAATTAAAAAAAAAAAATTTACGTGGAAAAGTAATTTTACTGGCCACTAAAGAGCTAATACTTTCAATATTGGAGTTACTTTTAACGCTTTGATATTATTATATGAATTATTATTATACACTGGGAAAGGTTATTTAAATTCCGTTTGAATGAAACAAGACTTTCCTTAACCCATTAAGTACCCTATGAAAATTTCGAATTTATGTAAAAGCCAGTTTTTAAAACTTTTTTCCTGGATTTTTAAAAAAAAATTTTCAAAAATCTTTTCGCTAGTATTTTTTATGATTTTTTTCAAATTGCTAAAAATTACTATTTTAATCCCTTTTTTCTCATTTTCATACAAAAAGTGCCTTTTTCGCAATTTTGAAAAAATTATAAAAAATAATAGCAAAAAGATTTGAAAGTTTTTTTTTTTGGCAGTCACTATTAGAATTGATTGGAGAGATTGAAAGAGCGAACACAAACAACGGCATGCTCGATACCCTGTTTTAAATATAAACACTTTTTCTCATTCTCTTTGCTTTTCATTGTTTTTTAATTATTGTTTTTATTTTAGTATTTATTAATTAAAAGATAAAGAAGGCAAAGAAAATAATAAAAGAATGTTTATATTTAAAAAGAGGGTATGTTCCAACGGGTCATCGAGCCCGCATGTTTGCGTGCTCATGTTCACACACAGAAATAGTGCTGCCACGTTCGCTTTTTTGCCGTAAAGCCGTAAGATCTGGCTGTTTTCAAAGGCCATTTGCTCGAAAATAGCTTCTTTTTCAACTTTTTTGCATTGTTCCTCCCGTCAAAAACAGTTTTTATCGAACAAAAGTTGGCAAGACTGCACAGTAACGATAATGAGCGAGAGAGCGACACAGTTCTGGTGTCGATCCAAGTCTGAACTTTTTCGTGTGCGCTCTCTCTCAGCAACGTTTTTCCGCTCTGGGGTTTTACTGAAAAGAGCGATCGGCTTTAAACAAAATACTTTTTACTTTAATAAAAAAAAACTAGAAAAAGTTTAAAAAAAAAAAAAGTTCATTTAATGGTGCCAAAATGTAGAATTCTATATTTCATTAGTATTTTTTTTTTTTTTTTACAAATATTTTAAATAAAATTTGTCAAAGGGGCTTTTTACAATGTGTCAAGCGGACATTTGATCAATTCTATCTCACAAGTGCTATTCATTATTATTAAGTCTCACAACGTGTATGAAAGCAGTTAGCAAAAAAATTTGTATGAAAAAAGAAAAAAAGGAAAGCCATCGTTAATTAACTTAAAAGCTAATTTAATACCAATCAAGAAAAATGGGACTTTGAAGGCAAATACTATAAGAAAAGCTATATATAAGTCCAGTAAGTAGTGATAACAGTGGCACACAAAAGTATTGGCCCAGCAAGAATTTTGACACTTATGCTCAGTTCAGACGAGCACTTTTTCACTGACACTTTTTGTAAAAAGGCTGTTCATGTCGGGTAACCACACAAAATTTCAAAGCGTCGGTAAAAACCCGACGCTCACCGATGAAAATAGAACACATTCTATTCCATCGGTAAGCGATGGAGAGCAAAACGGACACGAAAAAATAGCTTTTTGACAAAAAGTTTTGGTGAAAAAGTGCTCGTCTGAAGCGCCCTTTAAGGCTTATTTGCGACGTTATCGTTAACATATTGGCAACAATGGAAAGCTAATTAAAAATTCCGTTTGAATGATACTAAATTTTCCTTAACCCATTAAGTACCCATTGATAATTTCGAAGTTATGTAAATGTCTACTTTTTCAACTCGATTAAAAAAAAATGTTTTGATGCAGAAAGTTTCTTTAAACAATTTAAATAGCAGCTGCAAAAAAAATTCGTCATTTTCATACAATAAGTGCATTTTAAGCAATTTTAAAAAAATTATAAAAAATACAAGCGAAGAGATATTTGAAAATTTTGTTTGCAGTTACTATTTATATTGTTTAAAGAAACTTTCTGCATCATAAAATTTTCTTTTTTTTAAATAAAGGAAAAAAGTATTGCTGTGCCAATACTTTTGTGTGTCACTGTATATACAGTCAGACCAACATTTATTCGTACACTTAATATTTAGTACTTTAATGGCTATTGTAGGTCATGTTTACATAGTATTGAAATTTTTTTTGTTTAATATGAGAAAAACAATCATTTTTTAATAATATTCACAAAAAAAAACAACCGTTATTTTCATATGGACAAGGAGTGCAGCATCAATTTCAAAAAATGAACCGAAAAGACGCCCTAAAATTATTCGTACACTGTAAGTTTAAGCTTTTCCGACAGTCACATTGACCGTTTTTTGCGATTTTTTTTGTGATACTCGTTGATAAATGAAAAAGTAAGTTCATTTCCCTGAAAGTTTATGAAATTTGACTTTGATTTGCTTTCAATTGCGATAAAATTACGAAAAATGGGGCAAGGTCAGATTGTTCGTCCTGAAATCCGCAAGCTTATCCTTAAGCTGTACTTGGATAATCGGTGTCTTCGCGCAATTGGACAGGCTGTCAATAAGCCGCACTTCACAGTGCAAGGCATTATTAAAAAGTACACTGAAACCGGTGATCTGAGCACAAATAATCATCAAGCTGGCAGACAGAGCAAATTAACGATAAGAGAACAACGCAGTTTGGTAGTTTCTGTGGTCAAAAGTCCAAAAATAACCTCCACGATATTGTGCCAAAATTTTCAAGAGGGGATGCAAAATCAAGTCTATCCCCAGACTATTTGCAACTGCTTAAAAAATGCTAGCTATCATGGCTGAGTTGCTAGTTGAAAACTGTTTATTTCAAAGGCCAACAAGAAAAAGAGGCTGAGTTTGCCAAACTACACTTGGGGAAGCCTGATTCTTTCTAGGAGAGCTTCATATTTAGTGACGAATCGAAATTCAATATTTTTGGGCATGACGGTCCTTCAAAAGTCTGGTGCAAAGTCAATGATGCCATGAAGGAAAATAATATTTTTCCCACAATTAAGCATAGTGGCGGAATTGTAATGATTTGGGGGTGTATATCTGCAGCTGGAGCTGGACGAATAGTCTTCATCAATGAAAAAATGGATCATCACGTGTACAAGAAGATTTTGGTTGAAAATTTACACGCAAGTGTCTCTGAATTAGGCCTCGATCCAAAAACATTTATCTTTCAGCAAGATAATGATCCTAAACACGCATCGTAGTGTTCAGGAATGGATCATTTACCATTACAAACAGCTTTAGAGCCTACCCTAGTCACCAGACTTGAACCTTATTGAGCTTGTGTGGAATTTGCTGGAGACAAGGATCCGAAAACACCAGATTACTTGAAAAGAGACGTTGCAAACAGCACTAGACAATGAATGGGCCAAATTTAGAGCGATTGACCCCGACAACTTGGTCAAATGCATGCAGAGACGCTTTAAAACTGTTATTGATGCCAACGGTAATCCCACTTAATATTAAAAACAATATGCACTATTGTCAATTTTGGCAATTAAGTTTGAGTTGTGCGCACTGTACGAATAAATTATGGTCGCCAAAAAGTGCCTTATTTGATTAGTTTGTAAGATTCTCTGGCTTCAAACTTAATTTATTTTGTTTTTATTTTTAAATACTCATTAAAAATATTCCTTCATTATACTAAATTTTTTTTTTTTTTTAACTAAGTCAACTGCTTACCATAAAGGAGGGAAAATACTTTGAAATATCAAGTGTACGAATAAATGTTGGTCTGACGGTATATATACACAGAGAAAGAAAAGTTGAGAAATGTATAATTTTTCATAGATTTGGAGAAGTCTCTCTCTATCTATTACATTTTTATTATTTGCACAATTCTTGAGTTGCTTCTTGTTACATGTCAGGGAAGAAAGTCTTATTGCTAGGCACTCTCAAGGTCAACAGAGAGTTTTTTTAAGTTTTTTCTTTAAAGAAACTGATACAAATTAAATATTGACATTTAATTAATTTTTTTGTTTTGCAGTAATTGTAACGTGATTTTCGTGTTTTCTTTTTAGTTTACTATTCGGAGACAATTCAACTTAAATGGGATTGTAAACTTAAAGCCTAAGTTAGGGTTGATTTTCATTTTAGAACTTAATGTCTAGGTTAAACAAAAGGTGTACACAATCATTAGAGATACATATTAATTGCTATGTATGCATTTTAAAAACTATCCATATTTATGTATTGTGTTGTATGTTGTTTTGGGCTTAAAATCTAGGAACATCCGACTTCACTGATTGACTGCCTGACTCCAAATGTCATCAGACTTAAACTAAAGATGTATTTAAATTGTAATTCAAGTTTCGATCATTAATCCGCGGATAACGATCAATCTTGCAATTTGACGTCGATTTTGGTGTTCCATTTTTCACTCCTCGCCATAAAAAACACTGTGCGTGCAAGCGAGAAATCATTAATACATGATGAGATATAGATAGATACTAGAGGTCTGCATGGCTGCATTCAAAACTTAAAATGAGACATTCATGACCAACTGAATTGAATGAATCTGGCTGCGTCTTTCCAATGAATTGAATGAATGAATTGGAATCAAAATTTCTGAGGCGAGCAATATTAACTGTAACATATAAATTATTTAAAAAAAAAAAAAGTTGTATTCTGAGTACTCTGAAAATCTTTGATCCATTTATTTCATTCGTTTCTCGTTCACCCGATGCCAACTGAATTAAACTCATGCGTATTCAGAGACGCTCAAGTTTTAATGCAGCCGTGCAGAACTCAAATAGATACATATGTATGCATATATATAAATAGATAGGGAGGCAGAGAGAGTTGGAGAGAGAGAGAGAGAGACGCCTGAGCTCGTTGTCTTACCGATTCTTGGCAGCAGCCCGCTTCGAAGAACGCTCAATGCGATTGTGTAAATTGGAACGTGGAATTGTCTCGTTGACAAGACGCTTTGTTTTCTTCGGCGATTCGCGTAGATTTTTCGCATCGACGTTACGCTGCGATACGAGGCCCTTTTTGAATTTCTCAATTAGTCCCTCGCATGATAGATTTGATTCGGGCTCCCAGGTATCCTCTTTGGCGCCAAATCCCTTCCAGCGAATGCGATACAATCCACCATGCTCATCATCATCCACAAAGTCCAAAATGCGTTCTACAGCCCACTCTTTATCGGGATCGCTCTCCACCTTCTTGCCCGGCTTACGACCACGACCAGAGCCGCCTCCTTTAGCACTTGCCGTCGTCTTTTTGCCAACGACATTTTTCTTCCAACCGATCTAAAAGTGTGAGTGTATAAGTGTGTATGTCGGCATCAATTAGAAAGAGACGAAATGATGCTGTGTATTGATCAAATTCAAGTTGTGGATTCAAGATAACTAACCTTGCGGTATTCCTCAATCAAATCGTCGCAATTTAATTCGGCTTCTGGCTCCCAGCTATCGGCATCCTTGCCGTATCCTTTCCAGCGAACCAGGAAGAATGATTCGCCACGCTTCGTTTTGTGACCGACAATCGCCTCAACCTGTTAGCAATTAGAAAGTGTTTAGATACATATACAGATACATACATTAAAAATGGAAGGATGCAACAATCGTGTATGCTCGACTGTGAGTGACCCTGCACATATTTCCTTATTTTTAAAAATACAGTTGAACTTTCATAACTCGAACTTTTACAACTCGAATTTCTCTCGAACTCTAGTTAAATGAGTGACAGTAAAATTGATAAACCTAAAAGAACTAACTCTATAAGTCGAATATCTCCATAACTCGAACCTTTTCTTTGGATAATGGTGATTCGACTTGGGGAAGTTCGACAGTAGTTCAAGTTCATTTAGGATAAGCGATTATAATAAACAGATCCAAGAAACATATCGTTTTATGTTCAAACCGGGCAATTTTTTATTAAAGGAACTAAAATCGTAACTGTTAACCTTTATTAACCGATTGAAATTGATAACCGCAACTGAAACAAAACTATTTTATTATATCTAAAAAACCGAAATTATTCAAGCTTTTGGTAACCGATTCGTTCATAATACTTAGTTTTGGTTCAATCAATTATTGAATTTATTTTGATCGTTGATGTGTAATCGTCGTTTTCAAAACTAATTGTGCATTTTTTTTTATTTATCTTGAATATTGAATCCCATTGAATTTTTGTTTATATATTAATATAATCTTGCAAATTTGACGAACTTTTTTTTCAATATATTTTGAAATCGAAATAACCGGTAAGCGTTTCATAACCGATAACCTAAGATTTTGCGAAACCAAAATTCTTGATTTATTTTAATTTGAATTTTCGTATAAAAGTTCGAAGCTGTTCATGAACTAAACTTGTGCTGTTCATTAACAGTGAAGTAACAGAGTCACTTTGACTAAGTGAACCAACTGACTCTGACGAACACACAGTCGAAAACTCCGGAAAACTATGGAAAATTGTTTCTTGCATAATTTTCTATCCTGTCCGAACTTGATGAAATTCTCAGGACATGTAACATGCACATTTCCTACAATTTGCCGGGGGAATGGGAGGGGTCCAGGTATACATTTCAAATATTCTAGCTCTAAGCTCTTTTTCTTTGAAGCGTCAAAAAATTTAAAAAATTAGAAGTACGCAAAAATTCAAAATTTTCAATGGGTACTCAAAGGGTTAAGGAAAGTTTTGCATCATTCAAACGGAATTTAAATTTTTAACTATGAAGACGAGACTTGCAATAATAGTTAAAGTACAAAAAAGGGCGTACGAATAAATATTGGGCTGAAGACGCTTCCCTCTGTTTGTTACATATGTACATTGTCACAAACGTATAATACCCTCGGCACAGGGTAAAACAAGTGTGTATGCATATACATCAGCGGTGGGCACGCAATGGCTCCGGGAGCCAGCGGCTGCTAACGAATTCAGATTTCGTGCCCACCGCTGATATACATACATAACTGCATTGTTGTATACCTCAAATTCCGCTTCCTCTTTATCATCTTCGTCATCATCATCCTCTTCGGGCGCTGTATCATTGGACTTTGCTGATGATTTTTTGTTGTTGCTCTTTGCTGCAGGTGCCGTTGACGGCGCTGCTCCTTTGCCCTTTGCATTGGCTTTCGGCATCTTTTTTTGCTTCTTGCTGGGCGGTGCAGTGGAGCCGGAGCTCTTGCTGCCGTTTAGCGGCAAGTCATCGCTTTCAGCCGATTCGCTGTCCCCGTGGATGGAAACAGCTTTCGTTGCGCCAGCGGAAGCCCTTTGCTTCTTCGAAACAGTTTCGCTCTTATCGTTGGCTTCCTTATTGACTTCGTTCTCGTCATCGCCCGAATTGCCAGCACCATTTTTCGTGTTTTCATCGCTGTGAACAACATGCCCGGCCGATTTCCTTTTGCTCAACTCTGAGAGTTCAGCTAATTTCTTTTTTCCAAGCTTAACCATGGTTAATTTGCACAAAAATTGACCACAAGGAAAAAAATGTTTGCAGTTTTTGCCGCGAAAAAAAAATACAACAATTATTTATATGTATATCCACTAGAGTTGTGTCGTCTTCTTCGCAAGATGTTCAATTGAACGGTTCATATCGCAAAGAACGCTGAACTTGTTCGTCATTTTGTGGATACACCATCGTCTGTAGCGACTGTACTAATGATGGTGGGTAATAACGATACCAATATCGATATTATACAGTTTTCATATTTGATCTAGCTATTGTCGGTTCACATGCTTTGGATGTTTATGCAACCGCCTAGTATGGAAATTATTGTCAACAAACTCAATTAAACATGTTATTTGTATTGTTCTCTTACGCCGATATCAAAGTTTAATTTCTCGACATAATTATATTATATCGATATAAAAACTATCGGGATTTGAAAGTGTTGTCACTTTAAATGATTTATTTTTAGGTTTTCCACTATATAATAGGAAACTGTTATATCCGTACGTTTGCCATAAGTTTGACATAAGAGTCTTTAATCGTACCATAATTTTTCACACCCCTCTTTGCGCTTGATTTAAAATTTTGAGCTTAGCATCAGCTGTTAATTGTGACTGTTGATTGCATATATCGATATGCTTTGTGTGTTTGATAAAGAAATAACTGAACCAATATGTAAACGTTTCGGCCTTGCAGGATTTTTTACAGGTAGCGATTAAACTGAGAAAAGTAACATATTAACAGTTTAATTATTTCACAATCGATATTTCATACACAATTTTGTGTTATTGATATCGATTTTGTTTACAGTCGATAAACGATCATAATTTGGCACGTGTTGCCGCTGCCGACACAAACATAGCAGGCGTTTCGTATTTCTTCTATTTTCATTTCACTTGTAATATATTACAATGTCTATCTCAGAGAAAAATAAGAAATCGACACAGTCGGACAAAAAGAAAAAATCTAAAAATTTAGACAAAAAGAAGATGTCCACCGATACTACTGCTGTGGCACCAAAGGGCCCAAAGGAAGATAAGAAGTCCAACAAATTGGCTATGCGCAACAATAAGTTTGCAAATAACAAACCAAGAGCAAGTTTCAATGCGCCTGCGAAACCCGCTGAGAAACAGGATTGGAATAAGTTTAAGCAGGAGAAGAAGGAGCTCAAACTGAAGCGCAAGCGAACACGCGACACATACGATGTTATTGTTGAAGTGAAGAAAATCTACGAGGAGTTGAAATGGTAAGTCACCAAATGTGTCTAGGGAGATATTCAACTCAGTGAACCAATAAAAAGGATAGGCACACATCCACAGATAATGACTGCACCTATTTAATCACGATGTCAAGTTATTCAGGTGAAAGATAAACAAACGTTTATATTGGACAGCTTAGAGTAAGGGTATATTGTGTTCATTGGCATGTTTGTAACAGGGCGAAGAATCATATAAAGTACTGTACAGGCACACATAAATATTGGCACAGCAAGCGTTTTTAGATTTGAAGCTAATTTGCGCCGATATGGCTATCATATTCATACACAACATCATTTTCCTTGACAAGCCAACTAATTTACTACTAAAATCAGGAAAAAAATAATTTTATTTTAATTTAATTTAGTTTATTTAATTTAGCAAAAAGGCTTGCCAACAAAATACTAATATGTTATATTTTTATGTTTTTTATTGTTAATAAGTTAGGTGTGCTAAAACTTTTGTGCAGGGAAAAAGTGACCTTTTTTTTAAATAAAACAAAATAATTGAAACATAATTTGAAATTTTTTGATCAGGATTTAAAACCAAGCCGTTATTTATTTAACCTCGACTAAAAAAGCGGTCGCCAAAACATTGTTGAATATGGGTATTTCCAGGATCGAAAACGCGACATTTGTACGTCTTTAAATGAAATCGAGGCCAAATTTATTTTATAGTAAAGAGAAACTACAATTACAAAAAAAAAAATTACAAAAATATGAGTATAAAAATTGAACAGTTTAGTTATTCTTGGTATACCTGTAGTTTTTTACAGGTGAACAATGTATGGGAATCGGAAAAATAAAATTTGAATATACATGTTTTTTCTTTCAACTTCTATGGTCTTCTAGTTACACATATCAAAAATTCGTCAAAATGATACCAGCCGATCTATAGGCAGTCTTTAATGGGTTAATGCATTTTATCAACACTTTTTAATATTAAAGATGCATCGTGAACGCGACGAAAAATCGAAGTCATATTTGACTTCATCTTGACAAATGCGAAAGTCTGCGATATGTGGCGAGTAATTTGGAAGAAAATACTCTTAAACTATAATAAAATAATGTAGTTTCCCATTTTAGAAATAATTTTGATATGTTACTATTATTTTATTTTTTTTCAAATTTTTAATGTAATTTGTAACGTGAAATCGCGAAAGTGACAAGATTTCCACCTAGTTTTTTCCAAGAATTTGTTTATCAAATTTGATTCGATGTATCGAAAGCAGCTTGTAGAACTTGTTTTTAATAAAACATTCAATATATTTCTATGAGTTGAAATGGTTTATGCTACAATCTTACTTAGTGTAGGCATCAGAATACAAACTCTACATTTTGAAAGTAAATTTTTTAGAAAATGGACAAAAATATAGAAAAAGTGCATTTATTCCAATGTAGAATCTATATGTTCATCCTATTTGAATTTCTTCGAGCGTAACTTGAATACATTTTTGGAAGAAAATTTTACAAAATGTGAGTTCTACATAATTTTTACATATTTGAGCGAGGTGGAACGTTATATGCCCATATATATTAACAATTAAATTAAATAATACCAAATTTTTCATTTATGACTGAATAGAGCAACTAAATATGTCACACAGATTTCTATATGAGATTGAGAAAAACAATATTAAAAATGTGGATGTGTTATCCGAAAATGGAAAATGATAAAGTAAATAACGTATTTGATATTTGCAGTCATCGTGCCCAAAACAAGAGTGAGCAGGTGGCGAAGATGTTCGAGATGCTCAACGTTGGCGACAACATTGCCAAGGTGGCCAAGGCCCATGACACGGCTCGCGTTCTGCAGTGCATGATCAAGAATGCCGTGCCCGCTTTGCGTGCCGAGCTGTGCGACAAGTTGATGCCACATGCCGTGGATATGTGCCAGTCGAAATACTCGCACTTTTGTGTCCAGCGCATGCTCAAGTATGGCACAGCTGAGACCAAATCCAAGCTGGCTGACAGCGTTATGGGGCATGTGGTGCGTCTCGCTGGACATAATATTGCCAGCAAGCTGCTGCACGATATCTATTTGAGTGCCACGGATAAGCAGCGTTGCTATATGCGCCAGGAGTTCTACGGCGATCTGTACAAGGCGGCCAAGGATGACAATATCCGTACATTGAGCGATACGTACAAGGATGCGGACAACATGAAGGCCTCCATAATGAGCGCCGTTAAAGCCAATATCGATCACATTGCCAATAAAAAGCTGGTGGACAATGCTTTGGTTCATGCCGTCATCCTTGAGTATTTCAAAGAAATTGACGACGAGAAGATGGAGGAATCGGTTAGCGCTTTAGCTCCATTGATTCCACATTTGTTGACCACCAAGGAGGGCGTTACTTCATCCTGTCTGTGCTTCCAAAACTCTACACCGAAAAATCGCCGAGTAAGTTGTGTTTGAACTCGATAAATAAATGAACATCATTATTTTAATTTCAATTTCAAAAATGTTATAGGCCATACTTAAGGCCATTAAGGAGCATTTGGTTAAGATTGCCTTGCACGAGCAGGGGCATGTGTTCCTTATGACTCTATTGAATTCCCTGGACGATACAAAGGCCACCAAGAAGTCAATCTATGATCCTTTGCATGAACATCTTCGTGTACTCGCCGCCAATCCCCATGGACGTGCTGTACTTCTCTGGCTTGTGGCGCCCGCCGACACGACCTGCTTCCATCCGGGCTTAATTCAGGTCTTGGACAAAGGTTTGATCTCTAGCAAGAAGGATAAGGCTGTGCGTCGCCAGGAAATTCTAGAGCAAATCGAGGGACCTATTGCAAATAATATAACTGAGGATGCTGCCTTCTGGCTGTCCAATAGCACAATTGGCCTGGTCACAGCTGCCATACTGAAGCACAGTAAGTAAGGTTCTTAAACAAACCTCGAGGAACCTTTTAAATTCATCTCTCCACCTGCGGGTTCCGTCTCGACCAGTAGTGCCAGATTCGCTTTTTTCCCATCAAATCTGGCTTTTTTCAAAGGCCATTTGCCAGAAAAATTGCAAACACCAGTCAGCGGGAATTCTGGCTTTTCTTTAAAATGCTTTTTTTTTTATAGATTTTTTTGTAAATGCCCACATATAGGGCAAATAAAAAGCCAATATAAAAAAATTCATATCGTGAAATGGCAAAATAATGACAGCACTACAAAATTTTGAATGAAAATCAATTCCTATAAGGATTCTGGTGGCAACAATACTTTTGCAGACCAGGCTAAGGCTGCCATTGATATTTAACACTGTACTTTATATGAGATAATTGGTTTTATAGTTTGCTACTTAAAATTAAAATAATATGTTTTATTATGAATTATAAATTGTGCTGCTACACATATAAGCCTCCCAATAAATTCGTACGGATGATAGAAACGGGATTATTATATGATGACGAAAATCAGGAGAATGAGAACAACATTGATGAAATTATTCCCATATAATTAATAACAGAGCTGCTGCTGAGCAACTGATTTTGTGCGCTCACTTTTCGCTCTCAGAAAAAATACAGGAATTATTGAATAGAAATCTAGCTTTTTTATGCCTGTTTTTTATTTTTTAGCTTTTTGGCATTGTTCTTCCCGTCAAAAAGTTTTTGTTTTTTCAAACTAAAGTTGGCAACACTTGTCTCGACTGTAATTTAGCAGATGTTTTATCCAGTTTGAACCCCAAATAATAACATTATCTGATTGCAGTTACTGGCGAGCATTATGATAAAGCTGCGGCTGCACTTGCTCCAGTTGTCACTCAGCTGGATTGGTGCCTAACCGAATTTCCAGCTGATGGCGATGCGAAGCCTCAAGATGCTGAAACGATCATAGCTGAAGCCACAGAGAAGCGCAAGAAGAAGAACAAGAAGGAGAAACAGGCCATTGTTGAGCCAACAGTTGATATCAATGATGAGAAGAGCGATGACGATGACGAAGAACCACAGCCAAAGAAAACAAAAAAACCGAAATTGGACAAGGAACAGTTGGCAGCCAAGGAGAAGACGTCGGCGTCCAGCACTCAGATTGGCATTGAGGATGCCGGCATGCATATTGTGCTAAAGAAGATTATCAAAAACGATTTGACTCGCGAAGGAACTCCATTTGGAGCCAAGCTGCTGGAGAATTTATCCGAAGAAGTGGTAAGTTGAATTAATCAGCTTGATTTGTCAATATTAGAGGTATGCATGGCTGCATTCAAAACGTCAAATGAGACATTCATGCCCAACTGAATTGAATGAGTTTGGCTGCGTCTTGCAATGAATTGAATGAATAAATTGATGCCGAAAACTTAACATTCAATTAAAATTCAATTAAAATTTTAGTTTCTTTTAATTTAAAGTAAAAATCTAGTTACAAAAACATTTCTATGCCCCAAAATTTCTGATATCCAATTTTGAAACATATAAATTGTTAAAAAAAAATAATAAGTTGTTTTCTGAGTACTCTGAAAATCTTTGCTTCATTCATTTCATTCGTTTCTCGTTCACTCGATGACATTCATATGAGTACTCAAATTAATGTCAAAAATGTCATCTTTAAATTTATTCCACTCAGGGAACTGAATTAAACTCACGCGTACTCAGAGACGATCAAGTTTGAATGCAGCCGTGCAGACCTCTAGTCATTACGAATAATTTAATTATATTTTAATGTTTTAGCTAAAATCCTGGTTGGGCATCAATCGTGCCTGCTATGTGCTTGTCACGCTGGTGGAGAACGCTCCAGAATTGAAGAAGTCGCTCCTTGTGCACTTCAAGTCCAAGGATGTGCTGAAGGTGCTGCAGTCGCAGAAGTCGTCGGGTGCCAAGATGTTGGCCCAGAAACTGGAACTTAACAAATAGAAGCACCTTAATTTTACTATTTTCTAGCATATATATAGGTATATATATCTATTGATTCGTTTTTAATTCAGCCCCAATAAATGAGACACAACGAATGTCGTTGTTCTTTTTTCTTTTTTTACCAGGCGACACCTGTGTAAATTTGGTTTTCACTTTATTTGTATTTCTAATGAGTTAATGCAGTTTTCTATAAATTAAAAAGAATCCATCATCCATCGATCCTTCATTGCTTACGATTTGCGCAATATGATGTGTACTCCAGAGTCAGTGTCCACCATGCCAGACATTTGACCCACATTCAGACCGAAGGCAGCCTTCTCGAATGGCGCCTGCATTTGACCTAATTTAATTTCGTAAATTGAAAACTTTTGCAATGAAATCGGAGAGGTGAGGGGGGTGGATCTTACCACGTCCAAATTTGCCCAAGTCTCCGCCTCGTTTGGCGGAACTGCAGTCGGAATAGGAGCGTGCCAGTTCCTCGAATGTTGCCTCGTTGTTAACGATCTTATGGCGATAGACCTCGAGCAGCATTTGCGCCTCCTCCTTGGTGCGCGTTATATTCTCCTCGCGCCACGAGCTCGGACGGCGGCTGCCCTTGTGTTTGACCAGCAAATGCAGGCACTGCACCTCGTCGGGATTATCGCCGGCGCCGCCAGGGCCACCGGACTTTTTGGCCGGCTCGGTGGGCTGGTCCCACTGCGACTCCTTTGTGTGCACGTTGAGATAGTAGCTCATACCTAAAGGAAGCATATGCAAAATACACAAAACGTGCATTAGTAACATTTGCCGGCGGGCAAATTGCAATTTGCACAACAAACAAATGATACATGTATCTAATTGTTAATTTACCGGTTGAACGGCTGGTGCGCTTCTCCCATCCATCTGGCAATTGTTCTGTTTCAGGCATTTTATTGTAATAATTTTTTAAACAGCAACTTTTAATTTGTTTTGTCTTGCAGCTAGCTAGCTATCGAGTAGATGTGGAGAAACATCGAGTAAGACGTCGATGCTTGCGAAACATCGGAACCATCGGTGTTTGGTAGGCCACTATCGAATGTTTTTATATACAACAAAAGAAAAACAATCCCGATAATTACGACCGTCTAAAATATTTTAAAGAAAGGATTTCAAAATATTATGGGAAACATATTTAATGCAATCCCTTTTACAGATGACATTACAGATTTAAAAGCCCTGTCCAAAAAGAGTCTGTGTTTTAAGCAAACATAGAAGCATCGGAGACAATACACACCTCTAATAAATAAATGCATTAATCAGCTGATTATTTATTGCATTGCCAAAAAAAAAATAGATGGCAGTCTTGGCAATGGTGGCAGAATTGACAAAAAATTTAACTCTTTTCAGAAAAGTTTTTAATATAAACAATTTTATTTTTTTTTAGTTTATTTTGAAGCTACAACTTTGAAACTTTCATAGAAGTTTTGCTTTATTTTTTTCTTGATTTCATAAATTTTTTTTTTTTAAATTTCTTACTAATTTTTCTAATTTCTGCACCACGCAAAGGCTGACGTCCCCAAACCAATTTTTAAGTGAACTTTGTTATTTTAGGAAATTTTTGATTTTCTTAGTTTTTTGTATTTGTACTTAATTGAATAATAATAACTAGATATATTTAATTTAAATTTATTAATTCCATTAAAGGAATGGACACGGCCCAATTTTCTATCGGGTACATCGAAAACCAAAAAATGACTATCGGCCGTTAGGTCGTTTTTTAAAGGATCCTCTTTTGGTATTTTTTATGTTCGAATTTTGTAGAATTTCGAATCATTGTTTAGGAAATAATTATACAAAGTTTCTAGCGATAAGCGATGAATTTAAAAATTCATAAAAATCATCACGCTTATATTAAATTCTATACCTAAACGAACAACTATAAATTCATATTTAAATGCGCGCCTGTCCGCTAATTTTAAAAATGCATAGCCAAAACAGCTCTCTGTTATGTGGAGCAAATTATATTATTAATTAGAGGAGTCATTATGTTAAGCAGGGTATCCACTAGAGGTGGAGAACTATCGATAGTCGGTACCATCGATAGTCAACGATATTATTTTTCAAACCATCGATAACTATCAATAATTTTCGATAGTGTGTTATATTATAAATTTTTATACAAAATTCCAAATAAAAATTTGAAATTGGCATTAATTTAGGTATTATAAAAGCAAAAAATAAATACAATTCGTTGTCAACAATAATATTTCTCTATTAGCTATTGTAATAGCCAAAGTTCCACAATCTAAAACTTTTTGTTCAGTCTACTGATCATGCGCTCGGACTCGACTAAAATGGCGGGCACACATAAATAAATATTAAAACATAAAAATTTGTATTTATTGTAGTTCCGTTTCGTTCTTCTTATCCGTACCATGAAAATATATATTTATTAAACACAAAACTTAAATGCAGATGCCAAAGGAGGGCCTTTCTGTGACGAATTGAGCGTCATAAAAAACTATCGACCACTATCGATAGTGTACGTCTGCTATCGATGGCGCCTCGATAGTGCTTCACCATCGATAGTGCCGATAGTGCCATCGATAGTTCTCCACCTCTAGTATCCACAGTAGAATTTTTTTACTGAACGTGTTCGTTGAACACAGTTCAGTTTCACTAAATTGGTTACCGAACATAGATATCCACATGAGAACTTTTGTCGAGCAAAGTGCGCAATAGAACAACTGAGCAATAATGAGCAACTAAAAAAGACTGAGCAACTGAGCAAAAAAGAGCAACTGAGCAATAAAGAGCAATTTGGAAGGAACATGTTCACTTGCTCACTTCAGGGAGCAACTCTTTTTTGTTCACTCACTCATGAGCAACCCAACACTGCACTGGAAGCTCAGTTTATAATTCAGCAAACATTGAAAACTCGAACGCCAAAGAAATATTTATTGGAGATTGCGAATGATATTGTTTTTTGTTTTGTTTTTATCCGCAGCCTCAAATTCTGCTACTCGCAGTGAGTGTATTTAATCAAAAGCTAATTGTTGGCTGCTGTGCGACTAAAAACTTACTCCAATTAGAAAACAGACAGTGTGTATGTATGAGAGTTTGTGTTCGTGTGTGCGGGCAACCCGAAGAAGTGACGTTTACAGCAAAAAAAAAATCGGTCTCGTCAAAATTTAAAGTGAAATTTAACAAAACACCTTGTCGTTCAACCGTTTACAACTTTTCCATGGCAGTTTAATGTACATTTGATTGAAACGACGACGTCGCTTCGCTCGTCGTCTTGTCTGCAAATTCGCCATCTTCGCTCAGAATACCAATAAGAAGAAGAAGTAACGGTGAGTACTGAATCCAAACACCACCTACATGGAGTCTAAAGTGGTCTTTTTATACATAAAAACAACAGTGCATACATACATATATACGTTAAAGTACGTTAATAAAAAAACGTCATCAAATGGCAAACAAAAACTTTCTAGTTATACTTCAATACAGTTTTTGTTGTTTTTTTCTTACATTGCTCATTCGTTTTTTATTAAACTGTTTAGTTGCATTTTCTTATGTTTTGCGCCCATTCATCAAATAAACATTCGACAACAACAGCAAGTGCAATCCCAAATTCCAATTGGAGAAAATTCTGCTGCATTTCTTGGGTCTTTTTTCTTACACATTTCCTACCACATCAGCTGCTTTGTTGTCTTGTTGTTGTAACCTTGTATCTTTCAATCCAACTTCATCGCTTCATCTGCTCTAGCTCTCCTTGTCTCTCTTTATCACCATCTCGCTCGGTCGCTCGCTCTCTCTCTGTGCGCAGCGATGCCACCTTGCATGGGTGTATGGTCATAAATGTACATACATACATACATAAATATTTAAATATGTATGCTTGTGTGTATGTGTGTATGTAAGTTAATACTCCTCGCGTGCTTTTTGATATTCTTGTGTTTATTTATTTATGTTCATGCTTCACATAGAGCGCAGACAGCAAATACTTATGTATGTATGTATGTATATTTGAACAATTTGTTTAAAAGTTAAAGCCTTTCCACTATGCACATACATACATACATACATTTGTAGTTTAAGTACGTTTGTATGTGCTTTTCAGTTGATCTCTGTTTTGTTAGTTTACTTTTCAAGTTATCTGCACAAGTGTTTTGGCCTGTTTCGCATGTGTGTGTGCGTACAATCTTCATAGATAATAACAACAAATTAAGTAGGTCTTTTGCCTATATTATTTGTTTTATATTGTTTTTAATTTTAGTTGGTGTTCAAGCAGTTTGACCTTCTCAAAAAGCCGCGAAAATATGTTAAAAACGATTTGCACTTGAGCAGTGAGCCACGTCTCTGTACAAGTGTGTGTGCGTGTCTGTGGGATAAACAACAATAATAATAAGTAACACAACAATGAGCATTTGTTAATGCTTAACCGAAAAGTAGCAACGGCATCATGAAAATAAACACAAATTAGACATAATAATATGCATACATGTATTTACACATATACATATTCACTGGTGCCTACACACACATACCTACATAATTGCCTTTACCTATTGTCCCGGTGTCCGTTGCAAAAAAAAAAAGAAAATAAACAAAAAAAAATCCGTTATGTAAAGTGAGCAACAGTACAAAAACATCACAAAAAAAAACAATAGCCGCCAGTTGCGCTGTCTTCCTCTCACTTTTTCTCCCCCGCGTTGCCAGCCATATTTGTTGTTGTTATTGTTTTGCTTGTTGCCAATCTCTTCGAAATTGTTGTTATTGTGTTTGACTTCTTGCAACGTTTGCAATGCATCACATTCATAGGTATGTATACATGTACAGTCGAACTTCCCTAACTCGAATCACCATTATCCAAAGAAAAGGTTCGAGTTAGGGAGATATTCGAGTTATAGAGTTCTTTTTCCTAAGATTATTAATTTTACTGCCACTCATTTAGTTCGAGTTACAGAGAAATTCGAGTTAGAGAAGTTCGAGTCAGGGAAGTTCAACTGTATATGTATTATGCATACATGCATACGTACAAACATATGTATATCCGTATGTCTGTACATACAAAAAGTACGTGCCGGCATTTTCAAGTTTTACTTTTGATGAATTGCATTTTTTCAAACAGTTTTCAGCTTTTTTTTTGGGCGTTTCGGTGTTTTGTCTGTTGTTGGTGTTGCCGTAACACCGTTTCGGCCTCATTTTGATATGATCAATTTGAGTTGTTGTTTTTGCTATTTCGTTACACTTTACAGCAAAAAGCTTTTGCTCTCTTTGTCAATGATGCTGACATGTCAAAATGTGCGCTGTAGAATGAGAGAGCGAAAGAGAGTGGGAGAGTGCGAGTGTGTGTGGTGGGAGGGGTAAAACAGCTGTGTGGCTCATTTCCTAATTGTTATCGCTTTTGTTGTTACAGCTTGTTGCAACTGCACGTTTATTTGTTCTCTTGTTCATGTAACAGAAGAAAATAGAGAAAATAGTCCAGTGCATTGTGTTGTTGGCCATTGATCGCAGTGCCGCCCCCATTCAAATAAGCTGTAAATACATACAGTCATGATCAAAAGTATTGCCACTTGTACTGTTGTCGAATAAAATATTAAATTATATAGGCAGTAAACCTTAAATTTAATAATTCATATAATTTATATACTCTTTGATTATATGAAGACAACATGTTTATTGCTAAGAAAGAGTAATGAAATGTGGCAAAATTAGTGGCAGCGAAAAGCAAATAAATAATAAAAACAATAAAAAATAATAGAAAATGCAACAATTTTTGCAGGCAGCTTTTTCCTTATGATTTTAAGGTGTTTCTTTTTTTGTATAAAACGCAATAAATTAATCCATTTTTTTTAAATTGAAAGAAATGAGTTCAGTGGATTTCAAAAGCATATTTTACAAAATCCTAAGTAGAATACACCTGAATATTTCGAAATTTTCGAATATTTATCCATTTAAAATGCTTGAAGCTCCAACAAGGTAAAAAAAATTCTTCCCAATAAAATTTCAACTACTTACAATAAAAAGAAATGTACTTATAAGAAAAGTTTATGTTTTGTTAAGTATAAAGTATAAATAATGTCGGCAATAAATCGAGAGATCATCAAATTACCAATACTTTTGTCCATGACTATATACACACATGCACACAAGCTTGGAAACGTTTGCTGTTATAAAAGTTGTAAAGGCCGAACGTCCTCGTTCTCTTTCTGTCTCTCCCTCTCCCTCTCTCTGCCTCCCTCTTTTTGACTTCGCTGCATCTGCACTTGAAGCGATAAAATATTATTATTATTGTATTCAAATAGAACTAAAACAGCGCGTGCTTTTGCTTTTGATTGACGATTAAAAGAACGCTGCCTTTGGCGCTATCTACTTTCAATTATACACAGATATAAAAATTTATATATGCATGTACATGTATTTATACATATTTACAAATGTATGTATATATGTACATGCACTTTCCCATTCTGTTGCGATACGAAACTCATTAGCAGATACCATTAAGTTCCAGATACTTTTGTATGTTGAGAATTACCTTTTTTTTAAATTGCTTTTTGTGCATTTTCTTTTGCTTCAACTTCTGTCTGGCACGTGACTCCCCCCTCCCTCTCCATCCACTCAGTCCAGCACTTATGTACGTAAATATCCTTGCATTATATTTCACAAATCTCAAATAACAGATACAGTTTCAAGCTACAAGTAAACAAAGTTTCGGGGCTTGGTCAGTTTACATGGGATATATACATTTAGAGAGAGAGAGAGAGAGACACAGAAAGAGAGTATTAAAATAAAAATTAGGCATGTTAATATGAGCACAACAAATTGTGTGGCTATTTAGGGCGTGGCCAGAAGCACGTGACAGTTAAGCTGACCTGTCGTTACCTGCCACGTAAACACACGACCCCACCCCCCCTCAGTTGATGCTCCATTCCATTAGTTAGATTTTAATTAGGTTAAAATGTGAAATGTGTTCAGGTCGGGAACATGACAGCAACTGACGCCCTTTAAAAACTTGACGTAATTATTACCTATTAATTTGCATTTTATTTTAAGTCAATATTACCGTTAAACAATCCATTCAGAATTTTTTCAGTTTGCAACTGATAGACAATAAATACATATTATTAAATAAATATTACACAGAAAAAAAAATCCGGGCTATTTAGCCCGAATTCAAGCCGAAACGATGTCAGAAGTGGGGTAATCTCGGATTTTCTTAAATCAAGTACGAAATACTTGATTTTTTCAATCCCGAATTCAATCCTGAAATTCTTAAATTCAGGCTAAAAAAAAAATTTTTTTTGTTACATTCAAACTTTTTTTTTAAACATTTTTTTTTAAACTTATTTTTAAATTTTTTTTTACATTTTTTTTTAAACTTATTTTTTAATTTTATATTTATTATATTATATATATTTTTTTTAAAATTTTTTTTTTAAATTATCTTTTACTAACATTTTTTTATTTTTACCCTTTTTTTTTTAATTGACGGTGGGAATCGAACCCAGGTCTTTTTCAAACAGGTCGGCGACTCTAACCACTGAGCCACCGAACCAATTAAAATGAGAGAGGCCGAAAAAGAATAAAGTAATTTGGGCTTATTTTCCCATTTTAATCCAGATACAGGCTTGATTATTCAGCTTAAGCCTGGAAACATACTTAAAAAATGCAGGCTTGAATCAAGTATTTTAGGCTTGATTTTAGAACGGATTTTTTTTCTGTGTACGTATTAAATTATTTTAAATAAATCTGCACATAAGAGAATTCTACATTCCATATTTAGTGCATCTAGCTCTTACCATCTCAGAGATCCTTTCGCTCAAATGGACAGTCAGACGGACATTGATTGATGCTTATAAATAATATTTATATGTTTGTACTTTATTGGGTCTGTTCTGCCTGCTGCTGCCTGTTAAATACTTTGCCAAAACCTGAGCAGGGCAGAAAAAACGGAAAGTTTGCTGAAAATCAGGTTAAGCAACGATATACAAAATTCGTCGCATCGCAAAATCAATACTCATCTTAGTTTTCACAAAATTCAAAGAAAACGTTCAGTATGTCACCAGAAAATACCCTATGCACATCTATCATTATTAGATAAAGTATACATAAAATCTGTATAGAGTATGTCTTTTTCAGAAAGACAAAAAAAGGAAAAGATGCTCTATGTATAAACTCTGTCTACCATCTGATACATAGGGTATCTCTCAGAAACCAATTTCTATTGCTGCTATGCTAACAATTAACAGCACTTTCATAAATGATCACAAATAATCAGGGATTAAAACCTTAACCGTAACCGCAACCGAAAAAAAAAATTTTTTTCATTTGACCGAAACGTTAAAGCCGAAACTCTGTAAGCCGAAATAACCGTTTAGTAACCGTTTCATTTATAAGGGTTAATTTTGGGTATTTCATACATAAAAAAAAAAATAAAAACTTTAAAAAGCAAGTTGAAAATAATTTAAAACGAATAATTTTGAACTGTTTCGATTTTTTCCGACTCATAAATCTTGTTTGTGATCTCTGATATTTTGTTATTAGTTTTGTATATTTTGTGTTTTGTGAACTGAAATCATACCGGTATTTCAAAACTGAAACACACAAAAACCGGTTCACAGTTACAAAACCTTTATTCAAAAATTTTGCTTAACCGATAACCGAAAACCAAAATGCGAAACCGTAACTGAAACCGATTTTCGTTTCGGTTTTAATCCCTGCTAATAATATACCCTGCGTTTTGATTGAATGTGGGATATGACAGCAAGCACACACCAAATAAAAAGCAGCTAAGCAAAAGTTAAAGTCGCAGTCGCAGTCGCTGTCGCCGTTAGCGCTGACGTCGCAGTCGCGGCACCAGCAGGTTTCTGACTAATTCCCACACAATCTGCCTGCAGACTCAACTGGGTGACGACGATGGCGACAGAATGAAAATGTTTTGAAGAGTTATGGCCAAAGGGGGGACATAAAATAGAAGCAAGTAGAATAGGCGGAGGGGCTGACATTTTTAGATTGATGCTGGCTAACAAAATGAAATGCAATTTGTATAAACCATATTAACAATAACTATAAAAATCTTTCTATTTTTATGTCTTTACAAATGCTCAGATATGTGTGTGTAGCAACTAACGGTATCATACATATGTACAAGTGTGTATGTATGTATGTATGTATTTACTTGTCTAACTCGAGTGGCTACTTGAAACCGCATCCGAAATGAATTCAAGTCGTGTTAGCTGGTTTATTTTTTGTTTTTGTTTTTGGTTCGCATGATTCTTGGCTGCTGCCGTTAAGTTGGGGGCAGTCACACATGTGGCACACATGAAAGTCTTCACATACATATTCATATATTTTATGAATGAATCAGACTGGAAATAAGTGTGCAAACCCATGTACATACGTATTCCATACATAAAACATTGCCATCTTTTAAAAAAAGTCATTTAAGATGTTGCATTTAGAAGAAGACTACTTTACCCAGTTGCCATTTTCCACATGTGCAGCATGTTAATTATTGTCCACAGTTTGATGATCCCATTAATTAGCAATGATTAATACGTAGCAATGATTAATACATACATATGTATTTGTGTCTATAAGTGTTATTTGCGACTGGCCTAAAAGTATGCTATAGTTTTCAGAGACATGTAAAAACTTCCACAGTGTCGTCTATAAAAAGTGTACATGCCGTGACAGAAATTGGCAGAAACTCTTGTTGATATCTTCGATAAACTAAATAGATGCAGTTGATCTTCATTAGTTGGCTACAGTGGTGTCTATATTAGGATACAATTGACGAACCCTGTACCGTACCCCATTCAATTTCGAAACACAATCTCGTAAAAATAATAAGATGATTTTTGCGTAAAGTTTATTTATCAGGGGTGCCACTGAAATCGCTTTCGCTTCAATTTTACTCAAATTTCATACAAATTAAAGTGAAATTCAAGCGAAAGCGATTTCTGTGGCAACCCTATATAGTTTATTTAAACATATTACTGTTTAAACTATATTTGTTTTTTATTTTATCGAAATGAATTTGTAATTGTTTTGCTCAATTGAATGTTTGCGCCAAATATCAGGGCATAACTTATGTATGGTATATTGTTAATGCGGGTTTAAAAATGTGTCATAATGTCGCATATTTTTGAGCATTATTAAGAAAATTTATGTATAACTATGTGACCACTGCTGTTTTTCGTGGTTTAATTACATGCCGTATAATTAAGGATTTTGGTTAAGCTTTACTGTTTTCAAGTAAGTCAAAAACTAAAATAACTTTTAGTTAATGGTTTATTTGACCTAGTTTCTTAAGTGATATATTGATATTTTCTATTAGCTTAGTTTTACCATTGCAGTTGTTAGAATTCTCACAATTCTGTTTATTAGATTCGAATTCAAATAGTTGCTAGCTAGTTGAAAAGAGTAAAGCTATTCAGAGCACTCGAACATTGCCCCAGAACAGGCACTGATATCTCTTCTAAATTCAAAGGGTATTTAATACTGTGCACATAGGTACCGTAATATGTACAATACATATACATATGTAATGATAATAAAGATAAAGCCATGCAGTCGTGTCCAGTGGATTTTGACAGCAAATCCCAATGTGCTTTATGAGCCTCAGTCTGCGGCCATATAAACCACCAATCTAATCAAAATTGCAGCTGATGAATGATGATGGCAAAGAGCAGACTTAAGTACGAGTATTATTAAATAACCAACATTTATTGTGGTATCAACCAAATTATTAAGTTTTTTGGGCTTATCTCGAAGGCCAGTTGAATGTTAAAGCATATTTATTTTTAAAATAAAAAATTCTACAAATCGTTCAAAAAATAAACACATTTTCTTTTGAATGAAATACACAATTATTTAAATGGAGTAGATGGCATTTATTGTTTGTTATCGATCGGTTTTTAAATCCACCGCTTTTAAGTCGGATTATAATAAAGTTATATTCGAATCTGTGGAATTTTCACAAAAAGTTTAAATATGACATGCCATGGATTGTTAACGTGCCAAATTTCTAAAGAACGTCTAGTAAATAAATAAGTGAATTTCCCTTTAGTCAATTAACAGCTTTCAATCAACAGTTGATAAATCATGCTCTTCGAACGTTTATTAAAAATAAATTCACTTCCCTTGGAATTAAATACACAATTATTTTATTAGCGTAGATAACATTTATTGTTTGATTTTTAGCGCACTGTTATGTTTATCTTTTAACAACAGTTTGACATGAAATGCTATGTTAATTATTAACAGCTGTTAAGCATAATTTTTTATCTTTTTATCTTTTTAAAACTGTTAAACATAAAATGTTATGGAATGCATTGAAAAAAAGCGCTGTTGTCGACCCTTCTGTTAACATTTTAACAGCTGTAAAGCAAAAAATGTTATGGAATGCCTTGAGCAAAAGTGCCATCAATCTATCGAGCAACTCTCGCTGGCTTAAATGTGGACTTTACAAAGTTTTATTTGTATTGTATATTTTCTTAAAAAATAATTAACAGTTGACGAATCGATAAAAGTAACAAAAAAAAAATACAGTCTTAATCGATTAGTCAAGTGCATTATCAAACTAGACACACACATACACACACTTTCAGTCAGACAGGCAGACACACACAGGCTTACATACATACATACATACATGTGATCAAATAGAATTCCCTATTTTTTTGGTGGAAAACTTATTGTCCCGTTGTGGTCATGACATTGATCAGACCCGGAAATACTTCTGCCTGAATGGGCCCATAGTCCACACGTTCGCCGTCAATGGTGAGGATGCCGTTATTGCCACTTGGCTCAATCCGAAAAGCCGTTACCGGCACCACACAAATATGTGGATCCTCCTGCTCGGGCAGATGTGTGCCATTATTCATGCTGAGCAGAAAGTTGAGCAACTGCGAACGTCCAACGCCAGCGCGTATGATGACCAGGTAAATGAGGCCATCATTTAGCTTGGATTCCGGGGCAAAGAAGCAATCCGATGCCAGATGTGTGGTATATGCGGCATGCACCATCACATAGTCACCCTCCCCCTCGCAGATCCAGCCCTGGTCGGCGGGCAGCGGCAACTGCAGGCCGGGCATTGTACCCGTGGGCACAAGTTGCCTGAACTCGGCATTGGCCTCCTCGATCTTCTGGGCCACACTGAGGCGACTGCGATTGGATCTGGTGCTTTGACCACCAATGGAATAATAGGCGGTGCGACGTGACACCGCCGAATGCCAGCTGTCGGCATTTGAACGATAAATCGAACGATCTGTCATAGACATGGCATCGGCAAACTGATCAAGATCGTTGGTATCCACATCCGCATCACGCAGCTCCACATCGTCGTCATCAGTTAGATCCTTGAATTCGCTGGTCACACGATTCGACGTGGGCAATGAACGACGGACCAAAGATCTGTTGCGACTCAGCCGGATGTCTGTTTTAGATGTTGTTACTGTAACTGGATCGATATCTTCCTTGTCTTTGTTGTTGTTGTTCTTTGTTTTTTGAGCGGGCAGATAGTAGAGTTTCCCTCGATATGTGCGCAGTGTAATGAGTCGCTTGATGGCCCACAGGGTGAATCTTTGTGCACCAATCGATCGCAGTCTTTCACTTTCAATATCAATGTCAGCGATGAGACCCCAACCGATCGATAGAAACGAATACATCACAAAGTGCTTGTCCCGATGACTCAACTCGACCCTAACCACATCCATCGGTGTGGCACGTCCGGCCACACAAATGAGTGTGGCATTAAGTATGGGCTTTGGATCATATGGCTCATTACAATGATGGGCAATACTTTTGGCCAAACCATTGCCCGATCCACAGGGTATAATGCCCAGCGACAATTCACGGCAAGCACGTCGCCAATCCATGCGCTCCATCAGGCCGTTGAGCACCTCGTAGAAGAGTCCGTCTCCGGAGGCAACCACAATGCCCGCATATCGTTCTAGGAGATCTTTGCGTGTTCGTACAAATTCCAGCGCGTATTGTGAATGTGTTGTGATCTGCAGATCGTATTGGGCATCTGCCTCTCTTAGCAGCGGTGCCACCTGCTTCTGGAACAGCTCGCGCCCCTTGCCCGAACCGGACTTGGGATTGAGTAATATCAACATCTTTTTGCCAGCCGCTCTGGCTGCCTCTCCCGCAGCTCCCGATCGTTGTTTATGCTCCCTTATGGTACGGTGCCAAAGTCTGGCCGTATTCAAATTCTCGGCATATTCGTCGCAGGAGCGGAAACGCAGAATCCTCAGAGTTTGGACACGTCGCAAGGGTTTCTCTTTTTTCAGATATGCATAGATATAGAGATATGCACTTTTATCGGTATGCGTTTGTTTTTTTCCAACCCCTGCCAGAGTTGACTTTTGATCCTCTGGCAGTTCCACCTCATCCGCATCCTGTGTATCCTTGCTGGGATTCTTGCAAGAGTTGAGACCGCCGCGTGCTCGTTTCTTCAACCGCTGTCCACAGTTGGAGCCAATGATGTCCTCAATCCTTATCAGCTGCTCATTGATGTGATCATTTTCCGCCGTCTCTCGACGCAGATAGACGCCTTCGGTGGTGAGTTTAACCTGAATTTTGATATTCTGTTTGCGTCGTCGATTCTCCACATAAAATATTTCACTTAGCTCCGTTTGTGGTACTGGTGGTGTAGTTGGTGCTGTGGTTGGTTGTGTGGTTGGTGTCGGTGGTGTTTGTGGCTCAAACGACTCCTGTTGCTGAGCTGCAATCGCTGCCTTGGCTGTCATGATGTTGGGCTGGTGTCTTTCCTTGCGAATCGGGCAACGACTTGAAGTTTAAAGTAATTTAACTTGAATCTGTTGGGACGACACATAAAATGAGTACAACCATATTAACACTTAAATACTTAAAAACCCTACACAAGAGTCTGCTTGACAGTGAAATACTCGCCATCAAGAAAGAAAATAGGAAATAGATTGATAAACTTTACTGGCTCACAATAGTTTATGGTTTCTTAAAAATTGCAAAGTATTGTCGTCTCAGAATATTCTATGAATCTGTAACACCGTAAAAATATCTTTGATGACATTCAAATGTCCAAATATTTGTTAAGATATTTTATAAAATATTTCTTGAATGAAAATAAACTGATAAAAAAAACCTTAACATAGCTTTTAAATCAAATTATACAGCAATAGTAAACAGTTGTATTGAAATTGAAAATATAATCTCTGATATTTCAGAAACTCCAACATTCTGTTTGCTTTTGTTTTCAAAAACAATTGTCATCACAATCTGTAGAGTTTCACGCACCTGATAAACATATTTGACGCACAAAGAAACATGTCGCGAATTTCAAATATATCAAAGTAGCGTCGCTGCTGCTTCTTCTTTCTGTGCTGAAATTCGTTTTTGGCATAAACTTTTGTGTGTTTTATGCAAATGTAATGCAATTTTTGAGGTCAGTTTGGCAAAAATCAAGGCTGTCGTTTTAATTTGAAACAACGAATTTTATTATCAAAATGCAAATTCGACTTTTTTAATCAGTTGTTACGTACGTTGTCAGTTCGTCTTTTGTGTAGCAACAATTAATTGCTTGAGACAAATATTCTCGAGAATATGTTTATTAAGTTTTTGGTGGGAACCGCATTGTGTTTGGTCTGTTACATGCATTGCCACCAAACTATAATACTTTGCAACAAATATCGCATGAGTAATAAATAAATGGCAGACAAAATTAGCCTTGGCTTTGCTTTGTTTTCATTTACTTAATTATTACCTTTTTATTTTCTTTTTTATTTTTTGTTTTGTGTTATTTTTCGTGTGTTTCGGGTATATCGTTAGTTTTGTTGTTGTTGTTGTTGTTATTGTTGTTATTTTTGTAGTCGCAGCGCGTTTCACGCTCCTGTCTGATCGACTCCACGTATCTTTACGTACTGAGTAAACTAACCTTATTTCATATGGAACGGCCACAGAGAGATTGGCTTTTTCGCGATTTGATTTCACTTGTGTGTGTCATACACACATATACACACACACACACACACGTGCATACACCTGTTGCAGTGTTGTGTTTGTTGTTTCGAAATCTAATCAACACATATCGTAACGTATTGTATCGTATCGTAAAGTGCCGATTTTGTATGACCGTCCGGCTCATAACTGTATTGCAGCATACACACATACTTTCATAGAAAATGTACTCACTATTAGTTAGTTAAACGCGCTCTCTCTCGCTCTCGCTCTCTCTCTCGCTCTCTTTTTCTCCTTTTTTATTCAAATATTCTCCTTTGTTGCGTTGAAGCTCTAAGCTGATGGCATTGAACCGCATTTGCAAACTGAATTCGACTTTGAGTTTGTGCCAATGCATTTATATGTATGCATGACAATATGTATACCCCGTTCCCGTTCCTTCCCCTTCTCCTTCCCATTTTCTGATGCTCCACCTTTGCTCATCCGACATATTAACGGCATCATAACATTGTTGATTGGTATTATTATTTTTAGACCCTGTACTCGCAAAGTCCAAAGGTTTGTTAAAGTGTGAATTGTGTGTAACACACACAATAGTATAATGATTCTTAATAAGCAATCAAGTCGATATAGCCATGTCCGAAGATCTCAAAGATCTATAAGAGTTTTAGAACTACACTAAGTAAATGGCCTCCTGTATATCCTGTATCCTAAGAAAATCATATAGAATTGTTTCATTAAAAGTATTTGATTTTATCTACAATTTTGCTTTTGTCATTAAATAAGTACAGGGTCTTTCACAGTCGGCTCCATTTGACTTTAGGCTTTTTTACTAGCTTTTTTTGGTGTGCAATTTTTGTGTTTGCCTCGGTTCTACGGAAATGTTTGTCGGCAACAGCTCATGATTTATCTAAACATGACAGTTTTTGTCTCTGTTTTATCAAAAAGCTCAACAAAAACAAAAAGAGATCGACTAGCAGTTACGCTGTAACAAAAGGGGCATTCAGCAGTTTTTCTAATCTCATTCGATTCATTAGTTGTGATAGCTGATAGCTTTTATTATTATTAAATTCAGACTACTACTTGATAACTATTTTATTAATCAGCTTACTTAGTTTTTTAAAAGTGCGTAAAAATCTTTTTACGTCATAATAAAAAATAAGTCAGTCTCAAATATCACACCTTTTGTACGATGTCTTTTTTGTGATGCTTATACCTAAATTTGGAATTTGTATACCGATTACTTAAACATCAGTACAGGGATTATTAGATTTGTTGAAATGCATGTAACAGGAAATGCATGTAAAGCATATACATATGTATATAAATATTGTTAATCAACATCAACAGCCGGCATCCGATTTGTGCATTCCTGCTGAATGCAAAAAATAGTAATCAGGTATCATGATCTGTAATCAAAGTTACTCACCAATTTTATGAAGTATTCAATGCTAAATGTCTGGAAAACAAGTCTGTCCGAAGAGTAATTTTAAACTATTTGCAAACAACTTTTTAAATTGGGTAGAAACCGGTATCTTTACTGGCAATAAAAAACAGACTTTTAAATATATCCCATTAGCTTATTTTGATGATCGTTAGCCATTTATTCTTTTCCTTACCACCTTTTGGCATCCACTCCTCTTCTTTTTAAATTTATATTAAAAATACAATTACGTATATTTATATATACGAGTATTACACATTATTTTTATAGTAAAAAGAACGTTGTAAAACAATTAATTTTAAAAGATCTTAAAATAGTTATATTAGAAAAAAAAATACAGTCGAACTTCTCTAACTCGAATCACCATTATCCAAAGAGAAGGTTCGAGTTAGGGAGATATTCGAGTTATAGAGTTCTTTTTCCTAAGATTATTAATTTTACTGCCACTCATTTAGTTCGAGTTACAGAGAAATTCGAGTTAGAGAAGTTCGAGTTAGGGAAGTTCAACTGTACATTTATTTGTGTCTAATCTTCTGACGTCTCTGGCTCTCCACAGGTCTAAACATAATACTTTCTTTTCTTCTCTTGTGTATTCTGTATTGTCGTCTTCTTTATGTTTATCTCTTCTAGCATACCCCATTCGTTACTTTCAATGTCAATAGAGTATGTTATGATTATTCCTTTTATTGCCTCTTTTGCAACACCCACCCTCTTTCTTTCTCTCTCTTGCCCAATTGATGTTAACCATGCACCCATTCAAACCCCCACAGCCAGCTCTCTGTAGGTCTCTGTGTATGTGTGTGTGTGTGTAGGCGGCAACAAGTGTGTAATTGCTCTAAACGATATTTCCCATTTTTTAGCGACATTGCGACATGACGTTGGCGACTTTGGGTCATACGGCGTATCGATCAGTTGTTTCATACACACACTTATCCATTCGTACATTAGAGTGCATCGATTTTGTTCACAAAAAATGGTAACCCACATTCGTAATCTATGGTCAATTCTAAGATGTTTTCACCAAGAAACCATAGTTCTCAAATGAATTTCTGGTCCGCTCTTTTGAGTTGGAAAATTCATTTTTTCCTTGGAACGACGATTGCGCAATTCGATTATGTCGAGATATATCCTAAAAAATTAGTCAGAATTTAATAAAAAATACAGGTTCAAGGAAAAAAAATTGTTTTTGGGCCAAAAAATAACTGTTATTCTGACTAATTTTTTAAGATAGAGACGAATCACGAAATCGTGGTTCCAAGGATTACGTTTAAAAAATGTTTAAAAAACATTTGGACCTTTGGTTCTGTGGAATTTAAGAAGTCCCGGTCCTGACAATAGTATTGATACCAAGTTTGTAAGGATCGGTCCATAAACACCCAAAATATAAATAATCGAAGAAATTAATTTTTCAACTCAAAAGCGCGGACCAGGAATACATTTCAGAGCTATGGTTTCATGGTGAAAACATCTTAGAGTTAGAACATAGAATATGAAAATGGGTTACCATTTTTTTAGGCCCATACAAATCGATGCACTCTAATGTACATACATATATCGCAAGATAAACGTCCAAGCTTAAGTTAGTTAACTGCTTGTAAATACCATTCAATACATCTTCTTTAATATTTTTCCATTCATTATTTGTTTTTTGTTTGTTTGCTTTCTCATTTTTCATTTTGATAAGAACACGCTTATTTTTTGTTGCGTAGTTGCAATACTTTATTTGGCTTTCTTGTTGGTTACTCTTGTGGTAACAAAATTGAATTCTATAATACTTTTAACAGAGGAAGTTCTTGTGTCTAGCTTCCAACAATGTTGTTTCTTAAGTCGCTCTAATTACGTGCAAACGAAGTCATTTAGCCATGCTTATTTGGATCTTCTGATAAATGATATATTTATAAATTTCTACATTATTTGTAAACACATTTTTTTAAGGGGGGGGGGGGGGGAGCCGTAATCAAAGTCGCTACTGTCTGGCTTTTGGGGAGACGATTTTGACATTTTTAGACTTTGAACTAAAATTAACGTACATACTGATATTGTTATTATATTATTATATAAATTCATAACATAATGATTACGTAATCAATAGTATGAACGGGCGGTGTTATCAAAAAGAAAATTCACAATGAAAGTGCAGATATTTTTTTAAATAGTTTAACAAATTCTGTAAGACATTGAAGATTTTTCTTAATTACAGGAAAATTATTATATATAACATAATTCTAATATTTTGGCACTAAATTCTAAATTTTTTATTTAATAAATAATGGCTCAAACCATAGAACAAGATAAAGCGTCGGTTCCACAATCCGTTTTTATAGATATATCCCATAAACATAAAGTTTTGGTTCGATGTCATTTATGTTAAGACAACTTTGTGTTGTTTCCATTTTTCCTTGATTCCATTTTCCTTTTTTTGATTTAAATATGAATTATTATTTTATGATTTTTATGCAAAGTCTGAAATCGTTGTGTGATATCACAAAAGGGTAAATTATCTAATTGTTTACATCAAACCAAACTTATTGGAGTTCATAAAATAGTCTAGTGTAACTAAGTGATATTTATTGTCCCTTACTCACAGTTGCTTAACGATTGAGTCGATGATTTCCATTGACATTATTGATTCTTAATGTGGCTAACTAAAAAAAAAGAATTAAAGTTGTTTACGTTGCCAGCTATCTTGGAGGTTCCCTGACCACCAAATTGGCAATGCGGTCAGGGACTCGTCAATCGACCCAAAGCTCAATCTTAACTGCCGCCCACACTCGATTATGCATACGAATCACATGAATTCCAATTTGGACCATAGATATATACATTTATAGGTGTATATAATATATGTATGTATGTATGTATATAGAGACAGTTGTTAATATTTAAACGGCGCAACGTAAAAGCCCAGACAGGTTTTTGGCATTTATTGTTATAATTGTTTTTGTTTTGCGTTATGTTTTGATCCATTTCTTTTTGGGTCGAGCGATTAAATGATAAACAATACAAGCTAAACTTTAGCTTTTATTCATTCTTAAGCTTATTCACTCGTACTTATTTGTTTGCATGGAATTGTTTGGATATAGATATTAATGGTTTCCCCAGTTCAACTTTATCAGGCGAAAACAGATAGGGAAATGTATAATTGAGTTCAACTTGACGTCTGTCAGTCTGGTGTTTCGATAAGTGCGCTTAACTTGTCAATTTCGTATGCGTCCATACATACATCTCCCTATATACCATATATAAACAAATGTATGTATATCTCTTTGTAATAGAAACTGTGACAGACACCATTAATTTGATCGACGTGAATTGTTAAATGCTAAGTGTCAATGTCTTTTGCTTGAACTCTTTACAGAGCGGAAAGAGCTGCGACGAGGAGCTGAGCTTAGCTATGCATCCACGGAGCTATCGTTGAGATCACCCCAATGGGATTACAGCACTTCAATCAATAATACCAACCAGGAGCTAAGAATTCACAACGAGAACGGCAACGAGTTAAGCAGACAGATTGAGATCAACAAAAGCAACGAGTAGCGAGTGACGAGCAACGAGTATCAGATTCAAAAACTAGTTAGATTAAAAGTAACGACTGTCGAGTTGCGATTAACGCAAGGAAAGTAGCGAGTAGCAAGTAACGAGTAGAAGGGTAAGGATTACTCCAGCTTGAGGTGTCGTGTCAGCATCGTCATTCAGAAAATGACACTGACCACAACTGCGACGCCACCGGATAGCAATAAGAAAATGGAAGTGAAGGTCCTAACCGGCGAAGAGAATCTACCCACTTCAGAAATGGATCTGCTGGCCAAGTTGGAAGCCGCTAATAAGCTTATCGAGAGCGATGCCAAGAGCCTTAACTCGCTGCACTCAACGCACAGTCGCAAAAACTCGGACACGAGTCAAATCAGTTTGACATCAAGTGAGTTTCAAATCATCAACAAATATTGAGATTTACTCTGTCTATATTTAGTACTCTATATCTATGTATTTTCCTATCTTGTATTCAATTTTGAAAACAGGCGGTAATTCGGTTGCCGAAGAGGATATCTGGACAACATGGGCATCCATTTTGAATGATTGGGATGGTGCACTGAAGCGAAAGAATCCTTGTGTCAGGGAATTGGTACGTCGTGGAATACCGCATCATTTTCGAGCGATCGTGTGGCAGCAATTGAGTGGCGCAGCCGATGCGGACAAGAAACAGTATGCGGAGTACATTAAGGCAACATCCGCCTGCGAGAAAGTAATTCGACGTGACATTGCTCGCACCTATCCGGAGGTCGATTTCTTCAAGGAGAAGGACGGTCCCGGTCAGGAGGCGCTCTTCAATGTGATTAAAGCGTATTCGTTGCACGATCGCGAAGTTGGCTACTGTCAGGGATCTGGATTCATTGTCGGCCTGCTACTCATGCAGATGCCCGAGGAGGAGGCATTTGCTGTTCTCGTCCAGATCATGCAACAGCATCGCATGCGACACATGTTCAAGCCATCGATGTCCGAGCTGGGTTTGTGCATGTATCAGCTGGAGAATCTGGTGCAGGAACAGATACCCGAAATGCATATACATTTCCAGCAGCAGGGCTTCCAGACAACCATGTATGCATCCAGCTGGTTCCTTACACTCTACACGACCACGCTGAATGTGAACCTTAGTTGCCGCATCATGGATGTCTTCCTCAGCGAGGGCATGGAGTTCATATTCAAGGTGGCACTGGCATTGCTTTTGACTGGCAAGGAATCGCTGCTGTGCCTCGACATGGAGGCCATGCTCAAGTTCTTTCAAAAGGAGCTGCCCGGTCGCGTTGAGGCTGATCCCGAGGGTTTCTTCAATTTGGCCTATTCGCTGAAAATCAATACGAAGCGCATGAAGAAAATGGAGAAAGAGTATCAAGACTTAAAGAAAAAAGAACAGGAGGAAATGGTTGAGCTGCGACGACTACGACGCGAGAACTGTTTGCTTAAACAGCGCAATGAGCTGCTCGAGGCGGAGAGTGCCGAACTGGCGGATCGCCTGGTTCGTGGACAGGTCTCCAGGGCTGAGGAGGAGGAGACCAGGTGAGTGTCCAGTTTGCAGACTGTTTTCACTACAACTACCATCTATATATATAACATTCTTTGTCCTGACTCACTGACTGACTGAGAATCAACGTGTAGGCCAAACGGCTAAGCGTAGAAAGATGAAATTTTCACAAAACACATATGAGATAAATTCATAGTGCAATAAGACGACGTTTTGCGTAATTTGCGTCAAAGGTCACCGAAATGCTTAGTATGAAAAACTTTTTTGTTTTTTAAGAAATCCTAAGCAAACCGCCAAATTTAGACTTGTCCCGCCAAATCTGGATTTTTTCCACTAAATAGCTAAATATGACTTTAACCAAAGTCCAATTACATGGGAAAAACATTAAAACTTTAAAGTTAAATATTTTCGTGTTTTACAAAAAATGCTATATTGTATAAATTTGACTAGTATTATTTATGTAAATTTGTTAAACCGATGCGGAGCCCCCTAGCATAAAATATTTATTGAGAATGAGTCCATTCGTGTAAATTTTTCGTGAAATTGAAACTGTTTTCACAAAACAACTTGAGCTCTCCTAAGATTCTATATTATTGCTAAAACATTTTATTTAATGTAGATCTTTGAAATCTCTGAAACTTTGAAATATTTTAAATAATAATAGTCTTCGGCGAAAAATCTTTTCCCCATAAAATATCTGTTTCAAAAAATTTTGTGCTCATCAAATTCTTCAATATCTTTATAAAAGCCTAAGAATTAAAAAACTTTTGTTCCTAGACCCATTTCAAAATATTTATAATTTTTTTTTAATTTGTATTAATTAGATGTTGCACTCCATAGTCCATATCTTTGACTAATCCAGCGTTGCGGACGTTAAACTTGAACAAATATTTTCATGTTAAACCTGATACAGTTTGATTTTAGATTGGTAAACTTTAATGTGATCTGGAAAATGCAGTTCTTGAAAAGTAGTGCTAAACCTATTTTTAAGATAAAAGCCTTACTGTTTTTGAACAAAAGTTTAGCTTGTTTAAAATTCCGTCGTGGACGTTACAAAAAATGTATTCAACTTTGAGGTTAATGTGCATTTGAACATTTCTTAGCGAATTTTGCATGATAAACAATAAAAATGCAAAGTATGATAAGTAATCTCGTTAAATGAAAATGTTAACTTTTGTCTGTTGCGGACTTTACTACTGACTGTACCGATTTTTACTTCAAATTTTTAATATATTATTAATATCTTTCCAGTTAATTCAATTTTATTTATAAATGCAAATATTATATATTTCTAGTTATGCCATTCAAACGGAGCTCATGCAGCTGCGACGATCCTATTTGGAGGTCTCCCATCAACTGGAGAATGCGAATGAGGAGGTGCGTGGACTCAGTCTTCGACTACAGGAAAATGTAAGTTCTCTTGTTCTATCTATATCGTTTTGTGACTAAATATCTGAACAAAGTTGATAAAACAAGAAAATTATGCTGAAAACCGTGCTAAAACAAAACCTATAGAGATTCGTGGTTAATCCTTATCTGTCTTTCTTTCTATTCTGCTTCTGTTTCTTATGGTTATGGTGCTTTTAAAACAAATTTATATACAATCCAAATATCATTGATAATGATAATCCATACCCAAAATAAACAAATACACAAACAAACTACATACGTATAATTTGCTCAACGCATTGCAGAACGTTTCAATCGATAGTGTAAGTATCTCAAATTGCGAGTTCTACCAGAATATATACAATGTATATATTTCTATACGTACATATATGAAGTCTTTTCTCTCTATAATCTAAACTTTATATGTACATATATAAAACGTACAGTTATTTTGCATGCTTTGTTATCGTTCAATTATTATACATATAAGTACATTAGATTATTGACGATTAACCCATTAATGTGCATGCTTTAAATTACTCTAACACAATTCTATAATTTAAACATGTTCATTTTAAGTCATTAACTTCACAACTAAAGTTTACTATCGATAACATTACTAATTTGACGAGGAGTAGTAAACAGACGTGTGCAAAAAAATAAAAATAACATACGCCAGATTTTAATTTGGTCAATTAAATTTTTAAAATAATTGGTTTTGAAAATAATCTCTCATTATTTTGAGTAATTATGGCACGAAGAAGGGAACCCAACAAAGTTGTCAAAATTATAAAATGAAAGAACAACTTACGAATATAAACAGATGCTATAAAATAGATATCCGTTGTTGTTAAAAATATATGAATTTTATTTTATTATCAAACTTGAAAACTAATTTTTATTTTTAGTTTATTTTTTAATAATTGAAAAACAGAATTTTTATTTTCAATGTACACTCAGACAAATGTTTGTCGTACACCCTTTTTTTACTCTAACAGCTATGTAAGTCAAGTCTTCATGATTTTTTTTGCAGTCACTCTTAGAATTGTTTAAAGAATATTTCTGCATCAAAATATTTGTTGTAAAAAATCGAAGAAAAAAGTTGAAAAATCGACTTTTTTTAGATTCAAAATACTCAATGGGTTAAAGAAATTTTTGTATCATTCGAACGGAATTTAAACGACATTTTACTGTGTTTAAAAAAAAGGGTGTACACATAAATGTTTAAGTGTATATTATTTTCTAAAATATAAATTAACTTTTATTTCAATAACTTTTAATAAGAGAAATATTAAAAGTTTTGATTATTTAGTTAAGAGAAATGTAGAATATCTTAGACTTGCCATTCATTTTCATATGTGATCCCTGATTGCTTCACACATGTCTGTAAAACTAATTTCACAGTAATTGAATTCTCGCATTTTTTTATCAAATTTTGCATGAATATTCTGACATATTATAAGCTCATTTACTGAAACTGAAACTGATATTCATATTCATCTTAGAACAACTCGCGACAATCGTCAATCGATGAGCTGTGCATGAAGGAGGAGGCATTGAAGCAGCGTGACGAGATGGTCTCTTGTCTGCTGGAGGAGTTGGTCAAGGTGCGACAGGGTTCGGCCGAGAGTGAAGATCAGATACGAAATCTGAAGGCCAAGGTGGAGGAGCTGGAGGAGGATAAGAAGACGCTGCGTGAAACAACGCCCGATAATTCGGTGGCACATCTGCAGGATGAGCTGATTGCCAGCAAATTGCGTGAAGCGGAAGCCTCTTTATCCCTCAAGGATCTCAAGCAGCGTGTACAGGAGTTGAGCACACAATGGCAGCGCCAGTTGGCTGAGAATCAGCGTAATGAGCACAGCGCCGCCTCCGTTGATTCCACACCAAAGAAGCTGTTGACGAACTTCTTTGACAACTCAAAGTCAACGGAGCACACGCAGAAGCTCGAAGAGGAGCTAATGACGACGCGTATTCGTGAAATGGAAACGCTCACCGAGCTGAAGGAGCTGCGACTCAAAGTCATGGAGCTGGAGACACAGGTGCAGGTCTCCACGAACCAGCTGCGACGCCAGGATGAGGAGCACAAGAAGCTCAAGGAAGAACTCGAATTGGCTGTCACGCGCGAAAAGGAATTGGCCAACAAAGCACGTGAGCAGCAGCACAGGCAAGTTCCCTAATGGCATTCAAACCAAACACAACTCCTTTCAATCCTAATATGCTTTGATTTCTTTTATAGATACTCGGATCTGGAATCTCGCATGAAGGATGAGCTTATGAATGTAAAAATCAAGTTCACTGAACAGAGCCAAACTGTTGCCGAGCTGAAGCAGGAAATATCGCGACTGGAAACTAAGGTGAGTCCATCAGGGCTGCAAAACTGGTCCCGAACAGTTGAATTAACACATGAATGGATTATTATAATTGTTTTTCTTGGCTTATTGACTAGAAATATGTATCATTCTTGCCTTTATTCCCTAAGAAAAAGTAGACACTACAACATAAGTTTTATTTTGAGCAAAAAATAAAACTCATGAAATAATGATTATGGGAAGTAAAGGATAACTTAAAATTAATCATTATTTTATAAGCAAATCTATAAAACTTGAAATTAATCATTGTTTTAAGATTTTTTTAATAACACTTATAATGATTACGGTCCCTGATTAATATTATTTGTATTTTTTTGTAGAACTCGGAGATGCTTGCTGAGGGCGAGTTACGCGCTAATCTGGATGATTCGGATAAAGTGCGCGACCTGCAGGACAGGTTGGCCGACATGAAGGCGGAGGTTGGTTTTGTTAACACTTTAACAAATGTTACTCTTACTTCGTTTCTGTTTTTGGCTGTTTATTTTCGGTTACGGGCTTTCCAATACAAGTACTTTTCGCACTCAAACAACCAATAAACCAACCAAACAACCACACAACGCAGTTACGCAGACCGTGTACATACTCTTACATCACAAAAATACACACACACACACACACACACCTGACTGTTACACAATAATCTTGCACCAAAATGTGGCAATCGAATGGTGCAATTTCTACCATGCTAACTGCTTTTTCAGACCCCCAGAAAGAAAACAACGCTTACGTGTTTCAGATGAAAATAACTTAAGAAAGCTATTAATTTTCGCTTTATTTGTTATATATATTTTCTTTTCGGTACTTTGTAACTGTTCAAGATAATAATCTCGTTGTTTCTCATTGAATCTCTCTTTCTCATACCACAAACAAACAAACAAACGAAAAATATACAATACAATAACGCAATTGCGTTTTCTAGTATCCCACGCCAATAACCAGCCCCGATACAGAACCGTGGAAATGGATAAGCTAAGCTAATCGCAAAACAAAAAAACAAAAATCAAACAACTAAAAACAAAAGAAAATTACAAATTAATAATGAAAACAAACAAGAAATATCATCAAAACAAAAGCAAAGCATCTTTACCCTAATCCCAGTTAAACAATAAAAATAGAAAAGAGAAAGCAAATTCAATTCAACACAATTAACAGCGGCAACAAAAGCGACCAAGAGCTTATATCAGGTGTCTATAAACTCATCCCCCCTTATCAATTGATAGTATTGTTGTTAATGAATAAGTACTTAGTATGGTTAATTTCTATTCTCGTATTCGTGTCCAGACCTTTCTTTCTCGCTCTGACTCTCATACTATTTATCTTGTGTTTCTTGTATGGCTTGTCGTTACATATATTCCATATACCATACTAAATATGCATTTGATTATATATTTTTAATTGTGCCTGTCCCCTTAAATTGTTGACCAGAGCAATTAATGCTTTCTGCCTTGCTTTCATGCATGAATTCTCAAAATTCTAAATTAGGCATATTTATTTCATTTGGCATGTTTTTTAATATTGAAGTTTTCTTTGGTTTCTTCTTTAGATTTAACAATTTTGTCATATGTAGATTTTATCCATGATTGTTGTTTTGATCTAAAATAACATTTAAATATATTCGCTCTTGATAGTTACTTTATCCATATATTTAGGAAAATAGTAGAAACTAACTGAATTTCACTGTAGGTTATTGTCTTATTAGTTTGGAAAAATAATTTTTGCATGTGTTTTATTCTTTTTTTTTTAATTATATTGCAAAGTTTGAAAGATTTTTTTTTTTATTGTAAATTTGTAAAACCTAAACCATTGATAGAAGTAGAAAATGTATTTTTTATTTGATATTGCTCTTGCTCTTTCTGAACTTTTAACACTCATTATTCTTCCAAAACTGTATCGATTAACAAGTGAAATATCCAAATAAAAAATTGCACAATCAGGGAAAAAACGGAAATTATATTAAATATTTTTGAATTAAACAAGGAAAATGATAATATTAACTGTCGATGTTTAACAAATCAACACACCGTGGGATATGGGAATCTAAATTAAATAATTTTAACGATAATCTTTACATAAAACAATTAGCACTGAAATTTCCAATAAGCTTTTTTTTCAATATTTTGCTTAAATTAGAAAGCAACTTGAAAGCTCTGATGTTGCTATAAACAATGCACTAGAACTTATCATTATTATTTCACATTAAATTCTAAAAATGCTCATGAAATGCTAAACACCCATTGATGTAACTGTTTTTGTATTTGTATCTGTATGTATAGCTTTATTAAAATTGGTTGTTTCACTGTTGTCGTAACAAACATAGCTTGGCATGCACAACTCGCATTTACACTCAGTCACACATACACTTAATGCACCCCCACATAATAATAAAACAAAAACAATAGAAAACAATACAAATACAATGAAAAGTTTACTAATCGGACAACATTTCCATGCTGCAGTTGACGGCACTGAAAAGTCGCGGCAAATTTCCGGCCACAAAGCTGCGCAGCGCGTCCATACAATCCATCGAGTCGCAAGAGATCGACTTCAGCGACCTCAACATGGTGCGTCGCGGCAGCACAGAGCTCTCTACATAATACACGGAACAGGAGTTGGACATTGAGTCGGAGAAGGAGATGGAGATAGAGATGGACAGTCAAGGATGGATCAGATGCGAAAGCAGAAGCAAAAACAGGAAATGGACACACACAGTACGGATATAATAATTGCATGCAATTATATCTAATAATAGTGCATAACTAATGAAACCGATATCTATGAAAAACTATTTATATATCTATATACATTTATGTATTATTAGAGGCGTTGTATATGTATATAGACATACATATGCATATGCATATGCATATACATACGTGTGTATCTTCAAGTGCCCGGTCACAACAACATCATCAACAAACAATTAGTTGAAATTCAATTAAAATATTATCTATTTATAATATTATCAATATACATGATTACCTATGTTTTAAACAATTATATATTATTTTAATTATTATTATTATATTTTTTTCAATCTTTGTATGTATTTATATTTGTATATCGCTGTTATATTTAAACAAAAAAAAAAAAGAAACAAAAGCAAATATCGCTAATATTTATTTATTAAATTGTATAGTTTTTTTCGGTCACATTGTTTACAAAATTATATTCATATACATAATTATACTTATACACAATAACAATACATATGTATTTTACTTGCAAGTATTGTATCTATATTTAAATGCAAATGATGGATTTTATGTACCCCAAACACTTTAAATGTAAGTTTTAAATTGAAAAAGAAAAACAACAAAAACAAAAAAAAAAAAGCAAATGTGTGAGTTTTAAAAATATTTGTTCTTAGATGTATTTATGTAAAACTCGCTCGATTGAACAGTCGAAATAATTATTTTTTTTTAATTATACATACATACATATTGCGTTTACCTCTTCAAGCTATGCCTAAAGTGTAGATTGAAATTTGCTGATATTTTGATAAAAAAGAAAAACATTGTCACACATGTCTGTAACGAATTTGTAACTCCTCCTCACGTAGTAATTTAAGTTTTGAAATAACATATGTGTGTATCCTACGTATTCTACAAAACCTTATAACCACTAACGAATCGAAGAAACAGGTTACGATAAGGGTTCATCATTGAACCCCCCAAAACGAAGTGCGAAAATCATGCGAATGCGTCTTTATTTTAGTAATGTTCAAAAACATGTAACAAGCGTTGCCAAATTAAATGACATAAAGAAAAGAAGGAAAAACTTATAAACTCCAAAAGCTATTTCAAATAGTTGCGAACCAGAACCTCGAGACAAAGCAATTGATTGCAAAACCTCTCTTAACTTAACGATATTCAAATACGATATTCGGTTAATCCCCATATATTATAAATATACATGGTATTGATATTGATATCCCCATATATTATAAATATATATGATATAATATGATATTGATATTGATATCTGATTACAGCGCATCAATTACTTACTTACAATTAGTTACAGTTGCCTGATGCCTAACCACGGCTCCAATTTAATCATTTTTTGGCAGCTGGTTAAAACTTAACAACAATGACAAAACATAGAAAATATATTGATATTTATCAAATAATTACAGAAACAACAATACAACAACAATGTATGTAATTTAGGTTGAGCTGTTTTCCAAGTGCAATAATTCAATTTAATTCCCTTAATTTTTTGTATTAGTTACTAAGAATTGTTTTTAATTCATGTTTATATTCTTATATATTTTTGTTACTATCTGTAAAAACTAAAGTCATAATTATATGCATATAAATACATGTGCTCATGTATGTTATGTGCATATTTACCGAATGTATTCTTATGCAGCAAACGCGCTTCCACAAACAAATGAGTAAAAATAAATTAATCTTATTTGAATATTCTGCACCACATGACAAGACCATATAAATACATACATACATAAATATATGTAAATACGGAGACAAATATGCTCGTATGCACAATATATGCATAATTTTAAGCTAATGAATGTGTCACAAGTATGATTGTACCAATATAAAATTAATACATATACATATATACTCCAATACATTTATTTGAAATTGTACTTTGTCCTTTGAACATATTTTAAAGTTATTATCAGTTTTGTTATAAGAGAGAGCCCATAATTACATGTTATCAATTTTTTAAATACATTTAAAAGTACTTCCCATTTAAATATATATATTTTATACAATTTCATTTAAAAGTACAATGCTGTATAATGTGCACCAGTATTATTTGTGCTGCTAAACGAGCAGCATTCCAAAATCTCAAAATATGTATTCCAGATTCAAGCATTTTAATATTCTTCCAGTTCTTTTAAAAGATGCCTACATTCCCACGCTTCAAAGTTCCTTGTCCTAGCTCTCTTCCTCTCTCTCGCTCTTTTTCTACACAAGTAAAGTGCAATATTTAAGTAAATGTATTAGCTAGTTAGTATATGTATTGTGTATTAATTATGGCGCACAAATTCAAATAAATAATAATTAAAATCCAATTAACACACACCTTCTGTTAAAACTTATTCAAATTGAGTTTTTGCATTGACACAAGAAATTTCAACGAAAACAAAATAAAAAAAAATAGTTAATAATGGACAAACATATCTGTAAAGCACTTAAATACCATATGTGCTTATGTATGTAATTAAGTAAACTGCGTTTAAATTTCCGCTTTCCGGGGATTTTCTTTCAAGGCGAACTTCTAAAGTGAGCTCACGCTTGTGTGTATTGCTTTCAAATTAATTACATGACAAAAATTGACAACAAGGTGTCGGGCTTAGACCACAATTTGTTTATTGTTAATTACAGAACATATTGTGCATATGGTATATGAAAATACAAGTAGAATAGAATACGATATTTAAATAAATCAGATTTGCATTAATTTTGATTTGTTTTATATTGACTTGAATTCTTTTTTTTTTATTTGTTTGTTGTTAATTTAATTATTTACCTTGTTTATTGTTACTTGAAGCACACACACACCTACAGACATACACTGAGAATATTATCTAAGTAAGAATTGAAATTTTGAGATGTTTGTTTAATTCTACAAATTACATTTGTAGCAAATACTATTGAAATATTGTGTTGTAATTGTTCCAAAATTTATATATAAACAATAAGAAATAAGAAAACCCGAATAAAGTTGAAAACACGTTGTATTTGTCTACATACAATACAATACAAAACAAAACATACAATACCATTATGGTACTATCTAACTAACTAATCAAACAATTTGTGGACCGTTGTTTACAAACAACAACAACAACAAAAACAAGCAAACACTTCGTAATTAAACAATTTACAAGGCCCAGGCCAGCAAATAAACAAATGAAAATGATAATTATTGAATGCAAAATGCAAAAGATTCATATACATTTTAGTATAAATAAATCACAATGATATATACATACGTACATACGAGTAAATAAAAATGGTAGAAAAAAATCAAAGCTCCAAATATTTTAATTAATATTTAATAAATGGACATAAAAGGGTATGATGGTTCTGTGAAACGTGTGTGTAACAGACAGAAGGAAGCGTAGCAAACCCCATAAAGTATATAGATTCTTGGTCAGTTTCATCAGCCGCGTCAACTGAGCTCTGTATGTTTGAACGCGTCGATCTCAGAGACTATAAGAGCTAGAGCTAGAGATATTCCATCATGGGACGACGTCACCTTTATATGTAGTAAATCCACCTTGACTCTGAATGCTCTAAGCAAAATTTAGGTTTTTCTTGTCATATTATCTGAAATTAGGCTTCGCGCACACTGGGATCTGAAAGAGGAGCTTAGAGGCGCACTGAAAGCTTAGCAGATTCGATAAGCTGTAAGCTACGCGCCTCTCTGTTTGATCGATCAAGCATGTTTGATTATTCAGCGGCTGAGCTGAGCTTTTTCATTGTTATTTGAAATTGATTTGCAAACACTTTTTAGTGAAACTGTGCAAAACCCACCAGGGTGGGTAGTTTATCCCTTAGAGCTATTTAAATACAATATGAATATAATCGCATAAGTATAAATTTAGTTATAATACAGCAAATTGTTAAGTATATATGTACATATGTATGGGTATTTGTGTCTTAAGAAAAGTAGAGTATAAATTTTTGTATAGGTACATTAAATTTATTAAATTTGTTTTGAAATAAGACAAAGTTGCTGCCGTCGCTTGGAAGCTATATTGGTTGAAAAACAAAGAGTTACAAACTATAAAGTGAGCATCAACATCAGCTTCAGTTTAAGCATTCTCTGTGCGCGGCCTAAAAATTTCTGCTCGCTGATAAGATCTGAAATTTCAGCTGTAAACTCCGCTTTCTGCTCCCAGTGTACGCGCAGCCTTAGAGCGACGCGTCGACTATTTTTCAACTTTGGTAGACGATAACCAGACGATAGACCAGACTTTCCCGGGATTAAATTACTTTAAAACGCTTCACCATTAATTTCTTTAAATAAATATGTTTAGTTTTATACCCGTCCGGATCCATCCCTTCAGGTTAAGTCGAAAAAACTAATGCAACTTTACAATAAAAACGCGCGGACAGGTAAGAGAAGAAGAGCGCAATGCAAGTTCATGCACTCTTTCTATTGCTGACTGTCAATATCGTGATCTAACATCTTATTATGACTTGCACCTGTTCAATAACCTTTTTAAAACCGTTACTTTGGAAGTTTTGTACAAAAAAAAATTTTGTTTTTAACGAATTAACACGTAAAATTTGCGCAAAAAATATTTTTCAACTTTGACCGACAACTATGAATCACCCTGTGGGCCTATCACCCTGTGTAGTAAGTCATTTTAAAGCTTATGAAGTTTTCTATCAAACACTTTTTAAAATTTTAGAATATCTTTATTAGTTTAAAAGTTACGATTTTTGCAATCAGCAAAGGCCCCACTGTGCGACGCCTGCATAAAATGATTTTCAACCTGGGAAAATCAGCTTTGTTTCAAAAACTTCTCAGTCAGTAACCAGACAGACAACATCACAACTCTACATTCTCAAACAAACGTAACATATATTTGAATTTTTTTTAATTGAGAGTACAAATGGGAAATGGCGTTTGAATATACAAAAGAGATTGTGATATGTGCAATGAGTGCCTGTTGCGATCAAGGCGGAGACTCGAGCGAACGCAACTTGCAGGCGAGCCAGTTTCTGCAAGCGTATCAGGAATCCGCTAGCGTTTGGGACATTTCGGAAAAGTTGCTCTGGAAGATGGAACAGCCAGAGGATGTGCTTGTCCTGGCCGTAGTAACACTGCGTCACAAGATTCGCAACAATTTGAATGAGTTGAGCGCCCTTCAGCACACGGCTTTGTTGAAGCGTTTGATCATGTACACCAAGTGTGCCAGCAAAATTGGCATGCAACAATTAATGGGTTATTTAAGTATCTCAATTGCGGATATGCTGTTGCGCTTGCGCTGGAGAATGATGATCGAGCTATGTGTGAACAATCTGTTCATAAGCGCGCCTTCAGCTCTCTTTCAGGTGCTCGAAGTGTTGCCGGCGGAGGCAGTGCATTTAAACGAGCACCATCATTTGCAGACCGAGACAGGGCAATTGTTGGATTGCCTTAACTGGCTGCAAGGTCGCAACGAAGTGGATGGCATTCGTTTGCATCGTGCATGCTTCCTGATCTGTGCATCTTGGACACGCGCACACTTCTTGACCATCGAGCAGCTGATGGAAAACAAAGTGATCGAGAACGCTCTACACATCATGAACGATCCAAAACTATTCAACGGTGACCTAAGCAAGGAGGCCAGCGAGTGTCTTGTCGCACTCCTGGAGCACGTCGCACACATCAGAAAAAATGTATCGATCAATTGGCAATTGGAGGACAAGATTTTCAAGTGCTGCAGCTCCATCCAGCTGCCAATATGGCCGGGCGAAACAAAGCAAATGAACGCCACGGCAGGATTGTATATTCAAGTCGCCGAAACCTATGCAAGCCTCGATGCTGTTCACATCCCAAGTGGGCTTCTGGAGCGGGGACCACTTTGTTATGAACTACTCCTGCAAGTTGCTGACCATTGTGATCTGGATATTATATTGAGTTCAATGCCACTGTGGCATCAACTCTTTGATCACATACCCTTTCAGTTCGAGAAGGATCTTTGTGCAACTTATTGCTCAATTGTGGTGAGTGCTTTGAACATTTTCTACAAGAAATGTCGCCTACCCGAGAAACGATTGAAACCAGGATCTCATGGCTTCGATACCATGACAGAATTACGTAATCATGTGCAGGATTTGCTATACAATGTCAGCGACCTAGACGGAATTATGAATCTCAAAAGTTATACGCTCAAAATGATTGAGACAGCGTTTGGATTCGATACCGCTTGGGATGATGTTGAGGCGTCGCTTTTCTTCCTGACACCCGTCATACCAAAGCTATTGCGGCAAGATAAACAGCTGATCATGGAACTGATCAAAATTCTGCCCAGCCGTGCCTTTGACAATGTAACACATCCGGCTATTTGTCAGCAGGTCATCATCTTGAACACGGAATGCCACAAGAACTTTGATAGCCAGTTGCAACGCCACCAATTTGTCGAGCAAATGATTAACTTTGGCCTTCACTTGGGCACTACACTATATGACCAGGATACACTTGATGTGATCATCAAATCTGGCAACATTCTAGACAAGTGTCGCCACAATGATTTGATCGCATTTGAGAACGCTTTCCTTTGGCTTAAGGACAAACTGAGTAAAATGCCGAGGGAGACCATACACTGATCCAGTGTCATCATTACGCCCAGAACCGATCAAACAAGCACTTTAAATGCATTACTGTTCATTTCCTTAGTATAGTATTTCGTTAATCTAGTTTATTCAAATATTTAAGTTTTAGCACGGTCTTAAAGGAATCTGCTCGAGAGCATTTCCCCCGCACCTTTCCCAACAAATTTAAACCAAAAAAAATAATTATTTTAAATGTCTTTTACGTATTTGTATTTAATTAGAAACCCTTTTAAATTGGACCTTTTTTATATTTATTGAAATTTTTATAGTAAATTTTTTTTAATTATATATTTTTAGTTTATTTTCTGCTACCTTTAGCAGGGAAAGTTCTTTTGGATTTTTTTGAAAAAATTGATTTTTTTTTTATTGACGGCTTGCAAACATTTTTTTTTTGTTTTTTTTTTTGCATATTTTTATAGCTTGGATATTTTAGAATATCGTCCAAACATTTTTTTTTTGAAATTCGAAATACTTTAGGACATCCCAGTAAAACTTTGCTCTTTCCAAAACCTACTACTTTTCACGTTCAAATTCCGAGTAGAACTAGTTGCCAAATCTGACTTTCCCAATTCGTTTTTATACAGGGGCGAGACAGGAATAGAACTAGGTTTTTAGAAGCTACTTTGGAAGGGGTTCTGTTATTGCACTGCTAACTAACATATTCGTTTCCGATGCTCATTTCCAAAAACTAGTGTTCAGAATGTGGAAAATAGAAGGCAAAAAGGCAGTGGCTCTGTTATTGCACTGCTAACTAACATTTCTGTTTTCTATATTGATTTCCAAAATCAACCACTGTCCAGAATGTGGACAAAGAAGGCAGAACGGAAGGTTCCTTTTAAAAAGGTACCAGGAATGTATTCCAAAAGAAAATATTTTACAGAAATTTTAATAATCCATTGCAAATAAAATTAAATACGTATATTAGTATATTTACTTAATATTATGTATATTTTTTTTTCTTTTTATAACAAATTGTTTTAAATTGAGTGTTAGTGTTATTGCTGAGCTCCTCTTCGGTTGCCTGCCGTTTAATCTGGGTTTCTTTGCTTGTTGCTTTGACCGGTTTTTGGCCTTGCCGAAGGGCGCATTCTATACTGTTCTATAGTCTTCGAATGTATACCCTCTCTTTTAGTTGCTTCTGTGACCATAGCGACATTCAGATTCATAAACGAGCTAAGCCCCTACTTGGAGAATGAGCCCCCGTCATACATAAATAAACAATAAAAAAGAAAAAATGATATTAATTTAATTTTAACTGAACACAACATATAAACACCATACTTACGTGATTTAATAGGAAGAATGTTACAAATCATTGTATTTAATAATTTCTCAATCAATGAATAATTTGCACACGCTTGCTTGGTTGGTCAGTTTTGGAATAAAAATAACAGAAAAAAAAGCTAACAGAGGTGACTGCTATGTTTTTTTTCACTGTCCTGCTAGTTAACAGATGTTGTGCCCCTGTTTACGAAAGCAGAGGCTTACCAGAATTACGAAGCATAGCAGTCTGTAACGAATGATTTAAAAGTGCTGACATTTAGCCTTCCCAACTCATGAAAAAACATAGTTGCCTTTATCTCATGTTGGAAACAAAATTGTCACATGAAAAAGGCACATACTGCTTTTTTAGTATGAAAATGAATGCTGACAGAACACGTTGCCTGGGAACACACCTTTCCACAACTTTTACTAGGATATTGCCTTTTTTGTGAAGCTTTTAATGTTAATGCATGTGAAGTCAATACTTTAAACACGTTTATCTCGAAACCACGTTTTTCGAGTTGGCGGCACTGATTGCGCCCGTAGTTCTGAACCGATTTTGATGAAACAAAGTGCAATCACAATTTTAAAAATTTTTGTACTATTTTTTTTTCACTAAACTACAAAAAAAATTGCCCAACATCGATTTTTCATTTTACAATGACCGCCATTTTGTAAAAAAAAAATCGATAAATTATGATTGAGGTAGGGGCCCGAATTACATCTGTACTACAGACCTTTTATTTTTTCTCGCACATTTGGGTAGATCGATACAGTTAGGTCAACTTTAAAAAGGTTGCTGCTTGTGCGTTTAAACAGGCGCGAGGCGGGCCGCCTGTTTAAACGACTGATTCGATCATGATTCGTATCATGTCATGATTTTTGATCATTTTTCGTATCGGCGACCATGACTTGATTTGATTTGATTTTTGGCAAGGGCGACCAATCCAGCACGAATCTACTCGTTGCAGCTCTCTGATCTGTACTAAATCTAACGCCATTTACTTTTTCCATTCCGGATGATCCGAAGTGGAATTATCCGTGCCGTGAAGGCCGACAACTTTTTGAACAACCCTAGTACAAGGGAAAAAAAATTGTTTGTTTAATTCAATATGTTTTTAATACAATAAAAGCAGAATTAAAATAACTATTTCCGTTTTCAAAGAAGATTTTCTTTAAAAAAGGTCCAAAAACAGCCTTCCAACCAGCAAAACCCCCTTAATTCGTTGTACCTCAAATAAAACGATAGTTTCTTTTATGTTTTTTTTAGTGCATTTACTTATCTAAAGAGTATATATAAATATATAACATTTATAAGTATAGTATTTATGTTTATGTACGTTTAGGTATTGATTTAGTTAAATAATATCATTAATAGTTATGGTTTTGCTTAGTTTGTTTCGGTGTAATGTCCAAATATTGTTAGGATTGGTGGGAGTTCTTTGTATTCTTCTTCTTGGTACTGTTGTGGTGGCCCTATTTGGGCTAGGATCGATCGATCTTTCGACGCACAGCTTTAAGCCTACGCTCAAGGCACTTTCGTTAATTAACATAACTATAACCTAACAACAATGCTCAACAATAAACAAAAAAAAAAAAAATAGGAAACAAATTATTTCCACTACTTTAACAACTGCTTAATTGTAACTCAAACTCGAACTTTGGATTGCAATCTAGGATTGAGAGAAAAAAAAAAAACTACGGTGGATATAAATATATATATGGCTAGGTTTACACCGCCTTTTAGGGGATAATGGCGGGTCCAGGTCCAGGTCCAGGTCCAGGTCAAACTCCGTTTCGGGGTCGGGGTCAAAGTCAAGTGGATTTGTCTACTCATCCAGACAGATTGTGCGCAAAATGGCCTCCACCACCGAATAGGGATCGCAATTGGAGCTCGGCCGGCGATCCTCGAAGTAACCCTTGCCATCATCATTGACGCCACGGGGAATGCGTATGCTGCAACCACGATTTGCCACACCTGCACTGAAGTCGGTGATTGAGCTCGTCTCGTGCTTGCCGGTGAGACGACGAGCATTGTCCTGTCCCTGCTTGGGATCGTAGGCAATAATGTGACGTGCATGGCACTTGGATAACTTGGCCACCGCCTTCTCAATATCCCGAATGCCGCCATCCTCTCTCATTGACTTTGTGGACACATTTGTGTGTGCCCCAGCGCCATTCCAATCACCTGGCATCGGCTTGGGATCCAAAGAAGCCACAATCTACGATAGATAATCCAGGTTAATAATTAAACCTTACGAATGCAAATTAATGGTCAAAACAACTGAGTTTAGGTGTGGTCATTTTTTTGTACATAGAGAGACAGATGATACAAGTGGGAAAGTCTATATTTTTTATTGCATGCTTTTAGGCACTTCCATTGCTAAAAAACTTTAATCAGCCATTACCATTATTTGCCTGATCTTGTAACGATTTAGTAGGGGAATAGGTAATAATAGCAGTTAACGCTAACTAGTAAAAAAAATGCTAATACCATATAGTCTCTGAGATCTAGTCGCTCAAATAGACGGACTGACAGACGGTCATGGCTATATCGACTCGGACATACTTTATACATACTTTATAGCAGGTGCTTGTTGTCATTACGAAATACATCACTTTTTAAAATATGTAAAACAAATATCAGAGTTTCTGAATACCCTAAATATTAATACATACATGCTAGATTAAGTTAACCGTAATATTAAATTTTCGACTAGTCGAACAGCAATTTCAATTTAAAGAGCGTTGTTTTATGTAAACCAATATATTAAATTCCAAGTGGAAAATTAAGAAAATGTTTACTCTGGTCATCCCATATTTAAAAAATAAAAATTCAATTTAATTTTAATTTTAAATAATAGTTAAGTTTTAAAAAATGTGAATTTTTAACCTTATATTCGATCCAAATTAGCCAAGAAAAATGGTTTTTAATGAAAAACGCACTACTTTTTGTATCGCGGCATAAGATGGGTTAATACTGAGTAAGTATAATGTAGTTGGACTTACACCAAATTCCTCGGAGATGCGATGCAAAAGGAAACGTGACATCCACAGGTCATCGCCAATGGAGATGCCCAGACAGGGTCCCACCTGGTACTCCCATTGGGCGGGCATCACCTCCGCATTGGTGCCGGATATCTTGATGCCCGCATAGAGACAGGCGCGATAATGTGCATCCACAATGTCGCGGGCATAAACCTGACAAGTAAATGGGGTTTAAGTGAAAATTCCATATATAGTAATAATACTTGAATATCGCCTTACCTTATTGGCTCCGACGCCACAATAGTAGGGACCCTGGGGACCGGGGAAACCATTCTTGGGCCAACCCAATGGATGGCCATCAAAGTCAAGGAATGTGTATTCCTGTTCAATGCCAAACCAGGGCTCCTCATCGATGCACTTGTTGACCACCTCCAGGCACGTCTTGCGCTTGTTCGTGTTGCTCGGTGTTCCATCGAACTTGTAGGCGTCGCACAGGACCAATATGTTGTTGCCACGTCGGAAGGGATCCTTGTAGATGGCCACCGGGTACAAATAGTTGTCCGAGTTGCTGCCCTCCGCCTGATAGCTTGAGCTGCCATCATAGTTCCACACGGGCAAATCTATAGGGATCAATTGATCAAATACCAAATACTTACATATATTAGATTAAACTCAACAATTATGTGCTAGTTAAATGTAAGTAAATTAAATTAATTCCACAGGGGCAAATCTATAGGAATCAATTGATCAAACACCAAACACTTACATATATTAGATTAAACTCAACAATTATGTGCTAGTTAAATGTAAGTAAATTAAATTAATATAAATTACATAGTAAGAATCACATCGTGATTAAGACATTAAATCAGGGATTAAGACCGAAATGAATATCGGTTTCAATTACAGCTTCGATTATGTGCACATTTCAGTTTTCGGTTATCGGTTACGCAAAATCTTTGAATAAAGGTTTTTGTATGTTTCGGTTTTGAAATACCGCTATGGTTTCGGTTTACAAACAAATTTTTTCTTTCAAAAATATAAATTTATTTATTATATAATAAAAATGATTAAAAAGGCTTTGCTTTCTTTATGTTTCATTCACACAATTATTTCACATATTCTTCAGTTTATTTTATTTGCTTATTCAAGTGCTCATAGCACTCATGAATATCACAAATAAAAATTCAAAATTGAATATAAGAAAATTAAAATTAAAAATGAAAAAAAAAATTATTATTTGATGTATGAAAAACCGAAATTAACCCTTATAAATGAAAAGGTTATTTTAGTTTACAGAGTTTCGGTATTAAGGTTTCGGTCAAATGAAAAATTTTTTTTTTCGGTTACGGTTTCAGTTTCGGTTTTCAATTTCAATCGGTTTTTACCGGTTAAAGGTTTCTGTTTCGGTTAGGGTTTTAATCCCGGCATTAAATAATAATAAATATTACTTGAAAATTCAAGAAACTCGAGAAAGAGAGATCTTTGATGTTTGATCTGTAGCTTAAGATCTATAATCTTAAATTGAACATGGAATATTTATTCTATGTATGATCTATTTATTTTCCGTAATCTATGACTTAAATCAGTAATTTGTAATATCTGATTTTTATATATTCTAAGATGTGAGATCTGTGAAATTTGAGCTATGATCTGTCAACTAAAATGCACGAAATATTCAGTCAACTATAATCTATAATATGTAATCCATTATATGAGATTTATGATACCTAATTTCTGTGTTATGAGATCTGTACGAAGTGATAAAAAATCTATAATCTGACTCGCCTAATTTCGTTTATAAGTTTATGAATCAATGATTAACGATCTATGATCCGTGATCTATAACATTTACTAACTGTCATTAATTTTTGGTATCAAAAAACATTTTATACTATGGAGATTAGTTGAGTGCCCGATACTCGTTACTCAATTTGGATATGTATTAAATTTTAATTATCCGATCTTGATGAGACAGCGATGGTGATAAAGAGTATTTATGATTTAAAGGATCGGAGATGCCTCCTTTTTTTTCAAAGTATAAAGTGTACCCTTGTATATTTAATGAATTATTTCTCGACTACGTTAAGTTGTCGTTAAATAAATAAATAAAATAAATCTATCATCTGTCACTCATGATCTGTAAACTATGATCTATGATATGGGAGCTGTCATTAATGATGTCGTACCTGACATTTTATATTATCTTGGCTCTATGATCTGTCATCCATTACCTATAAGTTACGATCTGCGATTTCTGATCTGTCATAAGTCATCGTTATCTATTACTTAAAAAAAACCTCTTAACGAGGTAAAAGTCTAGTGACGAAAACATTTTCATGTCCCAAAATTTTGTTACTGGGCACATTGCGCTAAATTTTTCATACCCAATAAATTGTATTTTTTTGCTCAGTGCCAGTGTAAAATTTAATATTATTCGTTGCAAAAATGGATATCAGAAACTTTGGGACATATATAGATCACATCTGTAGATTTTATCGTTTGGATGCTTACGGGTTTTAATTTTAGCGGTTTTTAGTGATTTCCCGCTAAACTAGCGTTTTTTCGAAAAAGTCGTAAAACAATCGTTTCTAGATTTTTGATCGGGAGCAAGTCCTCATTCACCAATTTAAGATATTTCAATGCTTTGATATAAACAAACTGACTTTGCATCTCATTTTGGGAAGACCACTAAAAATTTCAAAATCAATTCTCTTTTGAACCAGTATTCGGATTACGATAATCGAGATGTCATTCGACGCGTCATTTTGATTAGAATAATTGTTAGTTAGTAGTTAGTTAGAATAGTTTCCAAAAGTCTTAGTATGCACATTCGTAAGTTAAATTGATACCTTTCGATCGGTATATAACTCGTCCCGATCGGACTGTCACAGCATAGTATATATGCTAGTCGCCTTTTGCACCCTTTGTGCTGCATTCGTCACTAGCGCGTGATCTATGATATGTTCTTTATGGGATATATGTTTACTGTGAGCTTTTTGCCATGATCCCTGATCTGTCAAATGTAATACACATGATCTGTGGTCATCTGATGGCCTCGTTTGTCAGTTAGTTGGCAATTTGCACTAGAAATGCGATACACAAATTAATTAGTGGTAATTGGTTTCCGTTTTCAGTTGCACTTGCGCCAGTTTCACGCCTCAAGCAATAGCAACAACAGCAACAACAAGTGCTGTCTCCTGTCTTCTGAAGCATTTAAAGTCATTTTTTTAAATATATATATAATTATATAGGTATATATATATAATTGTACGGTATGTATAAAATGCAAATGACTGAAATTAGTTATTGCGCATTTATGCATTAAATTTCACATCAACCACAACAACAACTGGTAAGCAACTAAACCCAACCCTGTAAGTCATCATAACTATTATTGAAGCTGCCAAGTTACTGCTGTGCAACTTGTGATGCATTTTAATTGCCAAAGCTGAGCACGGCACAGTGGTGCAAGTAGTGCACAGTGCTTGCAAATTAGTGCAGCTACCAAAAATATTCAAATTTTTCAAAACTTTGAAGACTGTTCGGTTTGATGGTTCAAGCCATAAGGCAATATTTCAGTTCGATTTAGGTGCAAAGGTTTAAGGTTCAAGCCTTCGTTCAATTTTACACAAAAAGAATTGTTATATTTTCTCAGTTTTTTCCCATTTTGTTTAACTTTTATGGTAAAAAAAAGCATTTAACTTGACTTAATGATTTTATTATTTTTTGCCTGATTTAAAATCAAGCTGGAATAAAATTTTAAATAATAATATACTTTATTAAAAGTATTAAACGAATGTGGTATCGTTGTTTTGAGCGAATCTGTATTTTAAGAAGGGGCCTGTTTTAAGCTTAGGTTTGTAGCTTTATTTATCACTGCGGACGGCAGTCCGCGCTAGTGACAAAAGCAGCACGAAGGATGCGAAAGGCGACTAGCATATATACTATGCTATGACCGTCCGTTCGGATCGAGTTATATACCGACCGAAAGTTATCAATTTAACTTACAAATGTTTATACAATGACTTTTAGAAACTCACCTGGTTCTTGAAATAAACAAGTGTAAGTGGGAGGGGCAAAATTTATTAAATCTACAATTCAAATCACTTATAAATATGTTACATGTTGTGGACAATTAAATTCCACGTTTTTTTGACATATTACACATATCTGTAAAAATTCGTTTGGGCAAGATATTACCTTTTAACGGAATATACCTTTTACCTTTACACTTCTGCATGTACTCGTATACTCGTATATGTGAGTGAGTGAGTTTTATTTGGCATAAGAATTGAAACATTTTAGCGCAATATGCCGAGTGGCAAAATTTTTTTTTAAATAATTTACATGTAAAACTTAATATTATTTTTTACAAAATGGGATATCAGAAATTTTGGGCCATAAAAATATTTTCGTCACTAGACTTTTACCTCGTAAAGAGTTTTTTGTTATAAGTTTTCCATACTTTAATTGTTAAAATTTATGAATGAGTTGTGCCGTTAATTTCTGCATTTTTATATCAAAGTCAAAAATGAGAGGAAAAGTGAGAGCGAGCGAGAGAGAAGAGAGAAAAGAGAAGACATGTAACCGTCAGCTGTTACCTTGAGCTTGCGTTTTCATTTACAATCTCATACTGACGTTACACATATGTAAGTCTATCTATTTGACTGTGGGGCACGAGTCTGTGGCATGGGCCAAAAGCACACGCTAGATAAACAGCTGCCACAACCACATGGAACATGTGTGTGCGTGCATTTAGTTTTCCATTGTCAATGTTGTCGCAAATTGGCCAAAATCAACGGTGCTCGTAATCACCGTTTTAGCCAATTTCCAATGCAAATGCAAATGCGAGCCTTTAATAGCCGCACCACAAATGCATTATTCATTTGACTTTGATTGCAGCACAATTTGTATAATTGAAAAAAAACACAATGCAACCTATGAGTTGGCTTAGAAAATCAAGTTCAATAGCAGTTTTCCCAGGCACGCGCCATCTGCGTGTACTAGCGATACAAATATTACGCATACGCCACCGTCGCTATGCGAATTTTTACACACTTGCCAAGAGTATAGTAATGTTTTCATGAAATTTGTAACGCCTTAAAAAAGGCGGGACGAGCTGAGTCAGTATAAACTTTTCCGTCTAATCTATAATAAAATTTTTTCGTTTTGTTCAGACAAAGTTTAAATGATTTTTTCAGTTTCAATTATACATTTTTTTTAATGTTTTAAATTTTTTACACAAATTACAAATAGTGTTATGAATTTTATGTATATAAAATTAAATTTCCCCCTAATTTTCCTGAACCAATTAGGTATCATTTTTTTAAAGTTAAGAAATCTTATATTTCTTACTCAAATCAAATCATATTCAAACTAATAATAATAATAAAAAAAAATTTGAAATCAAATTCTTAAATAAATTAACAGTTATCCATCTGTCATTTATATCACTTTATGACTTAAAAATTAGCAATTTGAATATGATCAACAAACTGAACTTTAACTATCAACTCTATTCTCTTAACTGTAGCGCAGTACGGATCCGCTTTATGATCATTAATATTATATGTATAGGTGACATATGTATGTAGACAATGATAGGTCGAAAATAAACTATTAGTTTGAAGTTCTTTACTTTACAATCGGTTGAGAATGATTGTATCTCGAAATATATATTTCAAATCAAACTCATAAACTACACTCATGGACAAAATAATAGGTGCGTTCTTTCTTTTACTATAACAGCTATTGTAAGTCAAGTCTTCAAATTCATCCAAATTCCGTTTGAATGATTCATAGCTTTCCTTAACCCATTTTAAAAAAAGTCAACTTTCAAAACTTATTTCCTCGATATTTTCCAAAGAATGTTGGGATGCAAAAACATTCGTCAAACAATTTTAGGAGGGACTGGAAAAAAAGGGTTAAGGAAAGTTATGCATCATTCAAACAGAATTTAGATGACCTTTCCAAATGTATTTTTTTAATTTAAAGACTTGACTTACAATAGCTGTTATAGTAAAATAAAGAGCGCACATATTATTTTGTCCATGAGTGTACATTCTACATTCGTTTTAAATTGCATTCAATGTGTAAATTAAAATCCCTTAGGTTCTTGACGAAATTATTATTAAGAGAAATATTATTGTATTTGGAAAAAATTATTTAATCTGCAAGGGTATCAGATCTATGGCTTGTTGTACTAGATAAATTTTTGTCTCTTGTTTTGCATGGAACGTGTTGACACTTTTCACACCTTTCTAGCTATCTATCTGGCTGTCTATCTGTCTGTCTATCTTGCTGTCTGCATCTGGAAGTGTGTTGTCTGTAGTCAGTATCTAGAGGCAATATATATGCAGCTGGCAACTGCTGCGTTATCAAAGCGAGATGCTTAATTAGTAATTGTGCGCATTAAGTCACTTTCATGGCAACGCAAAGTGTAAAAACTATGCAATCATTTCATTTAGCTTAAAAATTGAATCAACTAGGAAAACATTTACCATAGCTTAGTATAACTACTTGCATTTATTCAACATGCAATGCCTGCCTCTTGAACGCAGCACTTCCGAAATGCAATTTAAATGCATTTCATTTGTCAATCCGCCTGTCAACGTTAAATATATATTGTACATATAATCTCTGTCTGTTGCCAATATTACGCATACGTCGCATTGTCCCATGCCGCATAATCGCACAATGCTTTTATCACTGCACACGTGCAATGAGTTCAATTGCGATCATATACGTAAATTATTGCAAGTGCTAAGCAAACTCATTAAAACCTAATCAATTATCTGAGTAAACCCTGAATATAAATATATATATATTTTTTTTTTTTGAGTTTATCGCATTATTGCATTATCAGACGCATGAACTAAAATTTCTAGACTCATAGCCCAATAGAATCATAAAGCTTGCCCATACCAATAAATAGCAAAAACTTGAGACTGAAATTTGGACTCATTTCAAGGTATAGCTGCTACAAATGAATATTCACCTGATTCACTTGGACTTTGCATGAAATTATCTTCAAAAAGTAAATGCATATTTAAGAGTAATGTGCATAGGGAAATTTTGAACTAACATTTATAATTTTGTTGCAGACGGAACTTACCCTTTGGGCTCGATGGTATGAAATCAAGTGTACGATCCTTGCATCGCAAATCCTCGCCAGTTCCATCGATCCATACGTACGTGGCCTGCACAATATTCTCATCTATCGGCAGAGACATATAACGATCCAATATCGTCTTATTGATGTGCGCATTGGGCGAGTCTTCCAAAATTCTAGCAGACATACTATGGGATTAATGGTTGGGGGTTGATATTGAGATTGAAATGCATTGAAAATAAAAAAAAAAAATTCTAGAATTAGTTTCTTTCACTTAAAATTTAAATTTAATTTAAATTTAATTTAAATTTGTCGTTTTGCCTGCGAACCTGTACTTTTTTTACTGTCGCGCTTTAATTTTGGGATAGGTTTTGGGATATTTGTTGTAGGATATATTCGGTTGGGATGTTACGCGCGGTACCGTTACTGGAACACGACTAAGCTGGAATGCGTTGTGCCAACTCAATTTATAACGACAAACTAAACAAAAAAAAATTCAAACAGCAGCAGCGGCAGCAGCAGCAGCAGCAGCAACTTGTTATTACTGCTACTACACGTACTTACAACAAACTAAGCGGATAACAACAACAAAAACAATAACAATAACAATAACAAAGGCAGCGGCAACAGCTACGTCGACTTCTACCTTCCCGCTGCCCGCCTTCGCTTCCGCCTTAAACGCCGCTGTCGCTGCCTCTGTCAACGCAACACGACGCTGGCGCATGCGCCTGAATGTATTGTTTTTGTTGTATTGCTGCTGCTGCTGCTGCTTCTTCTATTGCTTCTAGCTGCTGCATGATCGACAGCAGAAAAAGTCCCGGTTCCGGTTAGAGATGAGCACTTGTCGCATGTGAAATGAATGCGATTACAAGCGAAATATCAATGCAATAACGCATGCATTGTGATACGATACATTGTATACGATACAAAGGCGATTGCACCTATGTATTACCTATATCATACGAAAAACAATTGTGCCATGCAATAAACTGTGCATTGGTATACCGTAAACGATACACGAGCGATTTCAAAAATTAACCCATGCAATCCTATTCGATACGATACAAAAGAGTTTCCTAAGGATCAACACAATCAGTCAGGTCAGTATTTCATGCAATAAACTGTGCATTGCAATATCGTATACGATGCGATTTCACAAATGATTATCAATCCAATAACGAAATATCGCAAACCATATTTAATTATCTCATTCAATATATTTTTGATATCGATATATTTTTCTGCAAATGTATCGTAATGTTACAGTCAGTATTTTATGTATTTAAATTATCACTCTTGAAATATTGTGACCATAAAATACGATGGCATTGTCGATATGAATGCGATCTTAACTAGTCCCATGACCCGGTTAATGGCCTATATTGGAACCATCTCATATTTTATTTTTTGTCCTCCTGTTTTAAGGCCGTTAAATTTAGTTTCCATTGCTTATAAATTATATAAAACCTCAACCTGCGATTTTTAAATAAATATTGTTGTTGTGAAAGTTCTTAAGAAACTTTACCTAATACAAACTGTTCCAATTGATTTACTTTAGTACGTATATGACGCTTGAAAGTATGCTATACTCAAGTTAAGCATAAACTCACTTGAAGCTCGGCCTATTTTTTATTTAGGTTCTACGGCCAACATTAACTTCTGAAATTCGTGGGCACTTTAGGAATAAAGTCATTTATCACACGAACACATCACTAGATCCGACGCTGGCATAGATTACAGCACAACATCAACTTTTTCCGATATTGACAAAGTCATCGTTATCATCCCTCGCTGTTTGTAGTTAGATTGTTGTTACATTGAATGTGCATTTATGTACTTTAGTATATGTGTGTATTAAGTGGGGTGTCTCGCATCTCTATTTCTATTTGCATTAAAGTGACTCCCCTAAATATTTTTAGACCACGTACTTAAAAAAGTACAGGGGTCTATTAACTTTGTCACAAAAGAAAATGTGCATAACAGGTAGAAGGTGGTGTGGCAGACCCCAAAAAGTATATATATTCTTGATCAGCATCAACAGCCGAGTCGATATAGCCATGTCCGACTGTCCGTCTGTATTGACACCTAGATCTCAGTGACTATGAGAGTTAGAGATTCCAAACTTGGCATGTAGATTCGTCTACATTGCACGCAGATCGACATCGTTTTAGATTTTGGATCTAGTGGTATCATATACCTGTCATAGGAACGATCACTCACAGAATATGCATATGGGATGATCCCATACATCCTGACGAAATTTGGTTGAAAGGAACGATCGCACGCATAGGAACGCATAGGAACGATCAATCGAACATGAAGTCTTAGTATGACCAACTTTTTTGGTGAAATCGGACTATTATATCGTATAGCTACCATATGAATGATCAGTCGAACATCAAGTCTTAGAATGAACAACTTTTTCGCTGTTCAAGATATCTGAACCAAAAGCGTTTATATAATTTTATTTTTAGCAGTGTTTGCTTTTCCATAGTAAGTACGGGGTCTCCGAACCTTCAGTTATCGTTATTCAATTAGAGCTGCTCGCGTGCCTTGTTTCAAGTGCATGTGCACCTCTCGTGCTTAGTGTGTTTTCGTGCTCAGGATAATTGACACAACTAAAGACACAAAATTAATTTAATAAGCAGTGCAAGGTAAAATATTGTTGTAATAAAACAACAGTCTTGAGAAAGCTAAAAGCAATAATAATTAAGAATGATTTCAAATTGTATTTGCTCATATTCAATCATTTGTATACATATATTCTAGAGCATTTGCTGATCTCGCACTACTTATTTAATTTTTTTTTTTGCAAAATCTTTTTTTAAAGCTTCATTTTTTGTATTACAGTTTCTATAATTGAAGTTGCTGGAAAAACACAGTGTCTTCTGTACCCTTTGATTACTGAGCTATAAACTTTTATAAATAATTATAAGTTATCTTAAATTGTTTAGATTTTTGACAAAAAAATAAAAATTTTCTTTAGAGAAATAATGACCAAATCAATTTATAGATCAAAATAATTAAAAACGTACAACAATTATAATAAAAATATAAAGTAAAATATACTAGTATACTATATAATATATTAATATCTAGTAAAATTATCTAATAAAAGAGCTACATTAAAAAAAAAAACAATTTTAAACTTGACTAATAAATTGGCCAAGGAAGCGAAATTTGTATGAGAAACTTTTAAGATAATTCCAAGCACGACAGACTAAAATATTTCTTTATACCTAAAACGATTGAATTTTTGAGAACAGTTTTTTTTTGTGATCAAAGAAAAGGAATATCTTAATTTGATGGCGAAAAACCGTTGAAACATAGAGGAAAATGAAATCGAGGTTAATTATGCATAGTATTATCTTTCATTATTTATTTTTATAAGCATGTTTGTATGTATTGGTACTTATACATATATAGTAAAATATAAATGAGCTTAAAATTTTTTAATTATTGAAGCAATATCTAATAGAGGTCATTCTGCATGAATGACCTAAAACGAAGTTCGAAGCATTCATGTTCGAGAGGAATTGAAAGAAGTCGAATGCGAAGTCAAACGCTTTTGATTGAATTGGTGCGTTCGTGTCAGACTCAGTCTCACAACGTTTAAACGGAGTGACACAAAGTGAATGAGTGAGATTGCTACTTTGTTTTGAGTTACTTCGAGTTTGTTTCGAATTTTGATTTAATTGTCATTTTTTCTTTTTTTGGTGCGTATTTTCTGTTGTTGTTTTCATGGGTAATGAATATAAGAAAGAAAACAATGAAGATAAATATGCACCTTAATTTAAACACAATTTATAAAATCTAAATCGTATTCTTATTATTAATATTATTATTAATAAGAGTTTTTAATCTCAGTTTGAATCCAAAAACATTATTGTATCGACATTGTCTGTGTTGATGGCAATAAAACAACACTTCTCTATTATTAACACAAAACATTGATATGCAGTTTGTTTTGTACAATAATGGAAATTGCAAATGAGGACAATTGCAAATAAGTGAAAAAATTAAGTCATTTGAAAATTAAAATTACGAATTATTCGACTGAATTCGGCCATTTCAAATTCATTATTTTCATATAGCACATTCCTTCATTCGCACTCATTTCGATAAGGAACTCACATTTTAGAACTCAATACAATACAATTCAAAGTGTGACCCGCTCTCACTCAATTCGACATCGTTCGATTTAATTCATTTTATTTCAAATTTTGAGTGAATTCTTGAAGATCTTTAAAATCTAATGCCACTTAATTTTTACAGCATTTCCATAGAAAACTTACAGGGATTCCATGTTGCATAAACTATATATCTGTATTTGTGTGTCTGCGATTTTTTGGTTTCCTTATCCGACGGCCGTAAATCAGCCAAATAAAAAACTAAACCTTTGAAAGGTCTTGGTCGCAGGAAATTAAATAAAAAAGTTACACTATTGATTCCGATCTCGACGTTGATCCGTGTTCGTTATATACATATATATATGTATATATGTTTATGTAGTTGTTAACGTATCTGTTTTTGAGAACGTTTGTCTGCGCACGAGATTGAAAGACTGTAACGGTTTCGTTAGCGGAATGCGAACGTACAACTGTGAGTTATCAGCTTATATACGATGGTTTTGACCGACGACGCCTGACATGGTCAACAAACAATGTGTGTTGTGTGTTGGAGGCATCTAAACAAAAATAGCAAAATTACAACAACAGTGGACACACTGAAAGACGGACTACGTACTCCAATGTGATAATTACTCATTCAAGATTCTCGCGTCTACTGCACATATACATACGTAATTATACATCACACAAATGCAGGCAATGGAAGCATTATTATTTAGCTTGCAGCAATCATGATCAAATCAATATACTTGTAGTGCTAGGAATCCAAATAAAGAAATAATAATAATAATATACAGTGTGAGAGAAAGTTAAGGAATTTTAATTTTGAGCCACAACGGAGTTCAAATCATGACCAGGTCATCCATCATTCTACTTAACACATCACATATTAATCATACGCAACGTTGACTCACCTTGTTACAGCTAACAACTTGTACGATATGAAACAGTTCATCGTACATACATATTGTTAGATCAAGCATATAAAATATAATTGTTGGAGAGTACAGCCTGATTGGGATCAGCTGAATAAACGATAGATTTTATGAATAATAGTAATATAAATGCTAATAGAGCCAGACGAACGAACAATAGCTCAAATCAAAAAACAACAGGCGGATCAGTCGAGTGCACTCGACAGTAATATACCCTGAGCCTAGTCCCTGGCACGCCGAAGATTTGATGCCCATGAATTCCACACGTTGGTGGAAAATTTTAACTTAAAATCCTAAATTAAAGGTGATAAAAGTTTTTGATGAATTACGCCCCCTATGGTGGTCGTGGCAAAATTTTAACAAGAAATGATTTTGACTGACTTAGTCTTACCATCTCTGAGATCCCTTCGCTTATAAGGGCAGATGGACAGACAGACAAGGGTAAATCGACTCGGCTGCTGATCAAGAATATATATACTTTATGGGGTCGGAGATGCTTCTTTCTGCCGGTTACATACTTTTGAACAAACTTAATATACCCCCAGGGTATAAAAAAAAACAGTTAATTTGATTTCAGCGCTTAACGAACAATTAACATATAAACATTCGCACAAACAAACCTCTGCACTGAGCGAAAATTGCATAAAGTCAGGAGTTTGTCTTGATGTTTCGTTTATAGTAAATTTCGGCAATTCTCTGGAAAATTGGCAATACCAAAAATATTTTTAATAAAAGCGTAAGCGTATTCTTATAGTTGATAGCACTATTAAAGACAAATTAAAATCATTATTTAACGAAATTGTATATTATTTGTGCGGATCCAACTAAAACATGAATATATATTATAATTTTAGAAATCTATTACGAAAATCAAGTGAAATGAAAATATCTGTATTTTTACCAAACTCTTTATTTACACTGAAGTTATTTAAGACTAATTTCTAGGCTTTAAAATACTTACAATTAATAGTTATTTTCTGTAGAACGAAGCTAATTCTTTTGTCTTTAAAGAAGGAAACTTTAACTATACACCTATTAGGCTTTTAAAATGTATCTCTAGAGTCTAGACCTTCTCGTAAGTCATTCCCACTTGCTCCTATCTCTTATCTCTTTATTGCAAAAAAGATTGTCAAATATTCCCCATGACCTTAAGACAATTAGAAGCTCACCCCTATTTAAAACCAAACTAACTATGCACCTAAATAATCTTATTTAAAAATTTTTGAAAAGCAAGTAATACTAAGAACTGAACTTACTAAAATTATTAAATTAAAATCGAACTGTTAAAATTAAGTGTAAGTTATTTTAAAACAATTGTAATACTAATAATACCAATAATAGAATACTACAAATTGCAATTATTAAAATTAATTATTAATTTACTAAATTAAAATCGAATTGTTAAAATTAAGTAATACCAATCATAGGATTAAATCAATTATGTTGTGACTAGTGCACTAATTATAAGTTCCTTAAAACTTGTAGCACTAGGATGTTAAATAAATAAATAAATAAATAAATAAATAAATAAGATATTCAAATAAGAGTCCTAATTTTCAGCCATTGCGAATCTTATTCTAAGCCTTTTAGACTTCCTATGAATCTCATTAGGTTTTTCCCAATTCCTACCACGAATGTTGGATCACAAATTTACTCTTTTCAATCAGTTTTTCTAATCTTTTTTATTATAAGTTTTAAGTTTTAGAATTGCTTAATCGTCGGCCGTTGATCGTCTGGCATTTTGAAAAGGTATTTCGGGTATAGACATTAAATCAGACCTGGACTGGTATGGCTGGCATGGAGTACTTTAGGGGGGCCATAAACGTACCTGGCTGGTCGCAAACTTTGATCTCAGATAGCGGTAAAGTATATTAATACGGAATACTCTGCTGAGAGTTGTTAAAAATGCTGTAGATTAAGATACATTGATTGCAACAATAACACAGACGCGTGTCGCGTTGGGTGGATGGATGGGTGAACTAATAATAAGTCAAGCACGGAGCAGTTGTGGTCTCACGCGGCGTATGAGTAATTGACTATTTAAAACAGACCATTTATAGCCGTCGAAGAGGTTTATAATCTCAATTATTGAATTTAAAGCACAGAGCAATTAAAAGAAATAGCGCTAAAGTATTGCAAGTGCACAGAATACCAAAAAATGGTAAACGCTTTATAGATATTCATCAAATGCCAATTTATGGCTATTAAGCGTTATATAAACAGTATGAGATTTATTGACTTTTCTACATTTAGTACTTCAATGTACATTCAATATGCCGAGCAGCTTTTAAAAATGTCTATCATGACAATGAACTTTAACGAGACCTTAGACGTCTTATCACAAGCGGCGTCGATTCAATTGATAATTTCTGTTTATCTTGGTGCAATGACAAACTTTTTGTTTGGAGAGTATTACCCGGCATTGCCAGACGACTTTACTGACAATTTTTACCTAGGCATTTGTGAAATGAATTTTAATAAACAAGAGTGAATTTAAATCTTAACGAATAAATAATATATTTAATTGCGTTTTACAATAAGTTGACTCATAACATTGTCGGGTTATTTTGGAATAACTTTCTATGCAAAGAAGCTAAAATTAATTTTGCGACATTTTATACACAAATTATACATTCTCCCAGACGAACTATTCCCATAAAAAGATAATCTTTATGCATTAAATTCATTTATGGGATTAGTTTGTACACAGAAAAAAAATCCAGGATATTTTCTTAAACCAAGTATGAAATACTTGATTTTTTCAATCCCGAATTCAATCCTGAAATGGTGTAATTCAGGCTAAAAAGTTTGTATTAATTGAAATGTCTATTTCTTTTAAACTTTTTTATAAACATTTTTTTTTAGCATTTTTTATAGGTTTTAAAAAAATATATATACATATATGTAATAGAAAAAGTCGGCACTACAGCATCCGCACCTTTTGTAAGCTCAGAATTTGCAGCGCGTTAATTGACGATTGTCAGGGAGTCAATCAGTCGGTTAGACAATCAGTCAGTTAGTCAGTCGACAGTTAGTATGTGTGATGGTACTATGGGGTGACTCAATATAGAAATAGAAATGATATAAAAGCGACACATTTTATATTTCCCCAATTGTCGGCAACGAGTGTAACTCTATTAAGTAATTTATGCTTTAAACAGCTGAATTGCTTAACTTCTTTATAAGTTGAATACCGTTAGGGCCCCTCACACATATTCATTCTATAATAAACTTATCTAATACCCATACCCATAGTCATACCCATAATCATAGTCATGTGCTTTGTGGTGACAGCACCACTTTCAAATATCCAACAATCCTCATGCACAGACCGCATTCAAGGGCGCTGATATTTGTATTATGGGATGACTTGGATGGATCTCGTGATCTCGTACCAGTAGCATTTTTAATCCGTCATTGCTCTTAGCTAAATTTAAGCCGATTTTTAACATACCATTGCCAAGGGTATTATAATTTTGTCACGAAATGTGTCACGCATTAAATCGCGCATAACATCAAAAACCTGGATAAACGAGAACCTCACTATCTTATATATCCATATACATATACTCGTAGCATTTATTATATATTGTTATTTTTTATTGTAACATATTTCTTATCCTTTTGGGACACCTTGGCAGGTCTAATAATTTTCAGAACAAGTATTAAATGATATTCAAGAATATCCTACTACTTTAATCCTCTATAGCTATCATAAGAACTATAGACTACAATTGAAAATGAAGATATTTTTGAAACAAAAAAAAAAACTTTCTTTTTTCTGAAAAGAAATTAAATAAATATGGAAGAGCATTAAATCTTCGGCGTGCGGAAGATTGTAATTTTCTCTTTAAAATATTAAAAACAATGACAGTCATCATCATGCGACGTAGTCAATTGACTCCACGGCTTGCCTCAAATTGTTGTAATTGGATTGCGTGCGACCACAGTTCTTTCTATTATTCAGAGTCAGAAAGAGACAGGCAGAGTGTGTGAGAGAGACGGAAAGAGCGAAAGTGAAGAGCAGGTGCTAGTTTCAGTGCCAGTTGTCAGTTGCCAGTGTAAGTTGCTGAGAGCTTAACCCCCCTTAGAAGCGACATGCTGCTATTTAGTGCTAGGTACAAAATAGAAAAATGCTCCGAGCAGTCAATTAGCGTTGATTCAATTTGCAAAATTCTACAATTCTCTAAAGTCATCATGACGGGCTCATCAAAATATTCTTATTTTGCACTTGGCTTATGTAACTATTGCACTTCAACCCTTTCACCCAGTGAATACTGATAATGACCCAACAACAATATACATAATCTCGAGTCAATCTCAGATATGTGACCTTTAAAAATTTACACTTTCGTTGTACATAAATCTAAAACATGCAAAGTGTAAAAAAAAACATGAAACATGTTCACTCATGTTCGTAATTACCTCAAATATTTTAAATACGGCCCTCATATAATTCTTTAATAAAACAAATCTTTTATCAGGCAATGCTCCTATTAAAATGATTGCTTTATCTGATTTCCAATTACGTTTTGCGGAAAATCTTTAATATCCTTTAAACTTAGAAGATGCTCAACGATATTAAAAATTTGGTGAAATACCTATTATTATCAGACAATTTCCATAATTTTTCAATAACCCGTTGGCTTTCGACTATACGGAGTAATGGTCTAGTGACGAAAGTTGCAAAATGTCTTGTATTTTTTAATCTAAAATACCCTTAAATGCTGTGCTGAAAGTAAAACTATTTTTTTTTTAATATTTTAGAGCAGCGGTGGGCACGAAATCTGAATTCGTTAGCAGCGGCTGGCTCCCGGAGCCATTGCGTGCCCACCACTGTTTTAGAGTAATTAATTTATTACATTTAATATCGTTCGTCACAATAAAAATTACTGCATACTTCTGGGCGCTTGCGTTCTTGGGCTTGGCTTTATCGGCAATTTCTTGCCAACACGAATTCTTACAGATAAGAAACATTTTTTACGCAATGGCTGCGGGAGCTAGCGGCTGCTCACGAATTCAGGTTTCGTGCCCACCGCCCACCACTGATCTAAATAATTAGACTCGTTATATTTTTAAACCCGAAATTGGGATATGAAAAACTTAGTTTCACTTGTAGCATTTTGTATGCTACTTAAGCTTTATGATAGGAAATAATTGCACAATTTTTCTGAAAGCTATCTCAGCTCTTTGATACAAAGAAACAGACAGTGGAAATAACTCTAAAGTATGAATAACCAACAAACCGGGTGAATTACCAAAAGTATTAGGATTTTATGCCGAGATAAAAAACAAGTGGGAAAGGCTATAGTCGAGCGCCCGACTATAGGATACCCGTTACTTATTTTAAAGCATTTTAAAAAAAAAATTTTTATTGCATGCTTTTAGGCACTAATATTTTTTAAAAACTTTAATTAGCCATTACCACCTTTCTGTTTGTCCGATCTTGTTACGATTTAGTAGGATGATAGGTAATAATAGTAGTTAACGATAATTAGTAAAAAAATTTTAATATCTTGAAAACTGTGCGTGTGGTGTTTTTTTGCGATTTACAGAGGCGGAAAAAGGCGTTGCAAAAATTTGAAACAAACTTCACCTGCGTGGGATCTATAGAAATCTGTGTGTGCTGATCAAGAATATATATACTTTATAGGGTCGGAGATGCTTCCTTCTCCCTGTTACATACATTGCAACGAATACAATATCCCCTTTTACTTATTTTTATAAGTAACGGGTATAATTAGTGTGTTTTTCGTTAAAAAACACTTTTCTATTATAATTTGGACCTTCTAAAAACGAATATAAGGTTAAAAAATTAATTAAAAATCACATTTCTTAAAACTTAAATAGTTTTTAAAATTAAATATATTTTTTTAAGTATGGGATGACCAGAATGAACATTTTCTTGATTTTCTAATTTTCTTAATTTCCATTTTGAATTGAATACATTGGTACACATAAAAAAATCGGTCTGAAAATTGAAAATTTTGAGGTTCGCTAATCGGCAGAAGATGGGTTAAATCCTCTGTGATACTTCCATCACTAGCATGGACGGCCGCCCATAGTGACCAAATGGTTGTACTGGCAACCCTAGAGGGAGCACACAATTATCGATATATCGATATGTCACAAAATGAACATCACTAGCAAAAAGAAGCGCCGGCAACACAACAACAACACCACGAAACAAACACACATTTTACGCAGACAAAACGTAAACATTAAGTAAGTGAAACGATATTTGGAATTGGAAATGGCACAAACGGAACCAGCAGGTAAATCTCTGGGACATTTAAAAAGGCGATCAACGCTAACTGAATTTAAATTTGATTGACCAACAGCCAAGCGCGTGAAGCTGGAGACGAAACACAAGCCTGTATTGGAAGACGATGGTGAGTTGAACTACTGATAAAAAACTCTGGCTGTGACACAGATGATATAGAAATAATAAATATTGCTTGCAGAGACACCGTCGGTGTTCAATCCCAAGTATCGGGTGTGTCCCTATCTGGACACAATCAATCGCAATCTCTTGGACTTTGACTTTGAGAAACTGTGCTCCGTTTCCCTGACGCGGATAAACGTTTACGCCTGCCTGGTGTGCGGCAAGTACTTTCAGGGGCGTGGCACGAACACGCACGCCTACACACACTCGGTAGGCGAGGCTCATCATGTGTTCCTCAATTTGCACACACTGCGCTTCTACTGCCTGCCGGACAACTATGAGATCATTGACTCCTCGTTGGACGACATCAAATACGTGCTGAATCCGACATTTCTGCGCAACGAGATCAGCAAATTGGATCAGCTGCAGCCCAAGCATTCCCGCACGGTGGATGGCGTTCTCTATTTGCCCGGCGTGGTTGGTCTGAATAACATTAAGGCCAACGACTATTGCAATGTGGTGCTGCACGCCCTGTCCCATGTGAGTCCATTGCGGGACTACTTTCTACGGGAACAGAGCTATGCGGGCATCAAGCGTCCGCCCGGTGATTCCATGTTTACGCTCGTCCAGCGATTTGGCGAGCTAATGCGTAAAATGTGGAATCCACGCAACTTTAAGGCGCACGTGTCACCGCACGAAATGCTGCAGGCGGTGGTGCTGTGGTCAAGCAAACGTTTCCAAATCACCGAACAGGGAGATCCCATTGATTTTCTGTCGTGGTTCCTCAACACACTTCATCGCGCCCTCAAGGGCAATAAGCAGCCCGATTCGTCCATATTGTACAAGATCTTTCTGGGTGAAATGAAGATCTATACACGCAAAATTCCGCCCGTCGAACTGGATGATACGGCCAAGCAGCAACTGTTGGCCACGGACGAGTACAAGCATCAGGTGGAGCAGACGAACTTCATATATTTGACCTGTGATCTGCCGCCTCCGCCGTTGTTTACGGATGAGTTTCGTGAGAATATCATTCCGCAGGTGAATCTTTACCAGCTGCTGGGCAAATTCAATGGCAGCGCCGAGAAGGAGTACAAAACGTACAAGGACAACTTCATGAAGCGATTCGAGATAACAAAACTGCCACAGTTTATCATCCTGTACATAAAGCGCTTCACCAAAAACACATTCTTCCTGGAGAAGAATCCCACCATTGTGAACTTTCCCATCAAGTAAGTGCCGTCCAATTGAAGATCATAATCTATATATCTATATGACAACAATTTGCACAGAGCCCAAACGGTAAAAGCCAGAAGGCTCAATTTTTCACAATAACTGCGCTCTGATGTTAACTGAAAGGGGGTAAAGATCAACCTTTTGTATCCTAAGATGTCTATAAAAATGTAAACAACATTTAATTTAATTCGTTATACTTTTTTGTATAGAAGCTATAGTCAATCTTTGTTGTCTCTTAAGATTTCGCATGAGTATTGAGTAAACCAGACAGATAGAAAGGTTAATAATCAAAGACAATGCACAATTGTCATAAGTTTATTGACTTCATTAATCAACAAAAACAATATTTTATGTTTGATTGCTAGTTAAAATTATAATTCATTATTTTTAACATTTTTATGTTGATAAATATATGAAATATTTTATGTTTGATTGCTAGTTAAAATTATAATTCGTTATTTTATAGGAATGTGGACTTTGGCGACATTCTGGGCATGAAGCAGCGGGACAAGTCTTTGAAGGATACTAAATATAATCTGGTTGCCAATATAGTGCACGATGGGGATCCCAAGAAGGGCACGTATCGTGTCCACATACTCCACAAGGCCAATGGACAGTGGTATGAGATGCAGGACTTGCATGTCACGGAAATTCTACCACAAATGATAACGCTAACCGAGTCCTATATACAAATCTATGAGCGTAGCGCTGATCCTTAACTTTAATTGCACCATGTATATATCGAGTTTACATATATACAGATTTCAAGATTAAAGCCAAGTCATTAGACAGCTGTGTTTGTATTTCTATTTGACCAACAAGGCGCATGCGTCGTGGCCCAATTGTTGGCTCATCCGTTCATTCATCACTCGCAGCACATGTCAAAAATCGATGGGTGTTGATTAGTCGCGGCCAGACAACATTCAGGAAAGACATGGCGGAGCACAACAGCTATGAACAAGAGTGTGAACGGGCGGAGCTTCTGGGAATCACACCGCCAAACAAGGAGGAATTCGAGCGAAAACAAAGAGAACGGCTGGAACACGAATTGGCCGAAAAGGAGGCTGCCGAGGCAAATGTAAGTGTTATCGGGGTAAAGTGGCAACAGTCATGCATACCCTGTAAGCCAAGGAAATTTTTGTTAGCTATATACTTGTTGCAACTGAGACGGAAACTCAGTTCCAGAGTTTACACTCTCTTACGAGTAAGGACATTTCAATAAACAAATTAAAGGCAATCGAATAAATGGTACAAAAGCATCAAGTTTTGCAAGCAGTTATCGAGCAAGGACGACAACAAGTTACCCTGCGCCCAGACCCCTAGATACTCTAAACCTCCATGCTTGCAGTCCCTTCTGTTCTGTATTACAAAAAATTCTCTAAAATCAATATTTATTATTTGTTTTTATGTCACTTGATTGCATTCTTCAATACCAACAAATTGAATGCATCAAAATTGAGTGCATCAATAATTACGTCAACATTTTTCGAAATAATGTGACGTTCGCTACGACGGAGGATATACTTCATATACTCTAGTTTGGATGTTGTCTGAAAGTTTCATAGCTATAGAAAAATAAAGGAAGAATCGCAACCTTTTAGCACAGTGTGAAGAATAGCAAACTTTTTTTTTAAGGATAATTTAATAGTTAAATTTAATGCTGTTCGTCACAAATTTGGATATCTGAAATTTAGAGAATGGAATTGTTTTCATCACTAGATTTTTAGTTCGCTAAGGGGTTTGATTGAACCGAAACTTACAGTTGTGCATGAATCGGTTACTAAACGGGTAACGGTTTATGGTTTACAGTTACGGTTTCAGTTACGGTTACCGATTTCAATCGGTTAATTCCGTTTCACGATTACGGTTTCAAAGTTACCAAAGTTTTGGCGGCTTGCAGCCTTGTTTACATGCAATCGTTGGTTTCCACAGGTGCTGGATGAGCAGGACGAATCCCTGCGTGGCGCCAGCGGCAAGTTGGATGAGCTGAACAGCATCTTGTCGAGCACCCAGCAGCGTTTGAATCGCTTCAAGCAGACGGCCTGTGGCAGCTTGACAAATATATTTGCACGTGGCGGCAGTTTTAGTGGCTCCTCCGGAGGTGGCTCCGCCGGAGGTGGCTCTTCCACGGATGCGCATGCAGTCGCTGGCGGGGAATCGACGGAGAGGCCAGTGCAAAAGCAAGCACAGTCAATCACACCGCCAACAGCGGAACAAGTGAGCGCTGCCAAGGCGGCGCAGCGTCAGAAGATGGACGGACAGCTGGACAAGCTGGACGCAATGATCCACAAAGCGGAGCACGCGGAGCTGGCGATGGGCCAGCAGACAAAACAAATGCGTCGTCTGGCCAAGTGAACAGTCAGATAGATAGATAGATGGATGGGAATCAAACATTGTTTTTCTTCTTTTTTTTGAGTTTGGGAAACTCAATGAAAGTATTGTTTATTCGTTTAAGCCATATTCCTTGATTATTACGAGTAGGTATCCGATGAACACATGCGTTGCCCTTAATCACAAATAATTACAAACGTAAGTCGAGATTTTCAATCACAAAATGTGCAAAGTTTGCCTTTGCAAATATGGTTCATATACAAATCTACATACATTTTGTCAAGAAACACTTTACACACTCAAAAAAATAGAATATTTTTACTTTACATAAGAATTGAATTGAAATATTATATATTTTTTGAAAGGTCATTTAAATTTCGTTTCGATGATGCAAAACTTTTCTTAACCCATTGAAAATTTTGAATTTTTGCAAAAGTCTAGTTTTTCAACTTTTTTCCTCGGTCTCACACAAAAGATATTTTGATGCAAAAAAAATTCTTCAAACAATTCTAAGAGTGACTGAAAAAATAAACTTTCAAAAATCTCTTTGCTAGTATTTTGTATGATTTTTTGAAAATTGCTAAAAACTACACTTTTAACCACTTTTTCCTCCTTTTCATTCAAAAAGTGGCATTTTAGCAATTTTCAAAAAAAAAACCATAAAAAATACTAGCGAAGAGATTTTTGAAAAAAGTTTTTTGCAGTCACTCTTTGAATTAAATTCTTATGTAAAATGAAAATATTACATTTTCTTGAGTGTGTAAAGTATTCTTGACAAACTATACATCTATACATACACAAATCTATATATGTACATATATAAGTACTTGTTTCTAATTAATACTTGTTGCTAAATATTAATCAAATTTAAATAAAATGAAAAAATTACAGAAACAAACAAAAAAAAGAAAACAGAAGAAAGTCGAAAGTAGGTTTAAAAGTATGAATGCTCGGATGATCTAACTGTTGGCATCTGGACTTGATTGACGTTGCGTTAGCCAGCGCTTGACCAGATTCTGTTCGTATTCCCTGATCGAAGCGGATTTGTGCAGCAATGATGATCGGGTCTCGCTATCCGTGTCCGAATGCTCGTCATCACTGTCAGTCTCATCCTCGTCATCTTCATCCTCATCCAAACTGGCATCCAGGCCTGCATCAGTCTCATATTCCTCTTGCTCTTGCACTTGCTTTTGCTCCAGCTCCGACTTCTTTGGCTGTAATTGCTTTTTGGGTGTCGTCTGCTTGAAATGGAATGCAATTTGTTAGACAGAAGCAATTGTAGTAATTGGAGATGCGACTTCTTACCTTCACCTTCATCATCAGCTGCGTCTTGTGCGCTTGCTGCTGCAGCTCCTGCTGCTCATTCTCATAAAAGAAATACGTGAGCAGCAGCTTCTCCTCGACGGAATTGTAACGCCAGGCGCGCGGTATCAACTTGGAGTTGCGATTCAAGCGTGCCTGCAGCTCCACAAATAAATACGGCGAGACGTGCAGCCGGGGCAGATCCATTTGCTGCTCCAGCTCATCCAGACTGTTGTCGAACACTCGGAAATACAGCTTGCAGGCACGGAAATAATGCAGTTGCTGTGCCTCGCCAGCTGTCTCTTTGGGTAAACGGCGCAACAGGGCCAGTTGTCGCTCCAGCACGTGGATAAGCATATACTGCTGCTGGCGATTGGGCATTGTGGCAATGAGCAGGGCACGACTGGTGCTCGGACACAACTGTGGCACCGACTGCGTCCATAGATTGCTGAGCAATCGCAGCATCAGTTGCGTTACTGTCGAGTGCTGGAACAGCTGGCGGGGCAACGATGGATGCGGCACGGGCGACGAATCGGTTGGCAGCCAACGCAGTGCATCGGCCCACAGCTTGGCAGCGGCGTCCTCCAATATGGTCAGTCCCAGCATTTGCATGCAGCGTTTGCAATAGAGATGACCCGACGAGTTCATCACTCTACTCTGCAGAACGGCCATGTTCAGGACAATGTGATTGAGCCCGTAGTAGAGATCTGAGGTGCTGGGCACCAACGTTGGCTGCTGCTTGGACGTCGTCCCATGATTGTGATTGTGATTGTGACAGAAAAACTCGCTGGGATCGATGAGGCCGCTGGGGAATTCGCGCAGGCGTTTGTAGCTACAGCCGGGCACCAGCTCGTACAAACAGCTGCTGCAGTGCAGCGACACCACATCCTCACGTTCCCCAAAACTGAGCAGCAATGGCTGCGATTTTGGTTCTCCCAGCATATTCGCAGCCTTGTGCACCGCGTCGAGATCAATTTGCGTGTAGTTGAAACGAAAACTGATATGCTGGCCACTCGCAATGAACACTGAAATCTGCTGGATGTCCATCCCAAAGCTGGCGTGACGAATCACAAGCTCGCTTGAGCTTGAGCTCGAATTGGCGCTGTCCGCTCCGTCTTCCACAACATGTACGTCATGCTCCTTGATGACGACGCGCGTTTTGCTGCGGTCGCACAGGTCGTGCTCGAATTGCAGAAACACATGACCGCTGCACAAATTTGGGCGCAACTCGATGCACACGGCCTCCAATGGCATCTTTGGCCCTTGTATTTGGCAATTTAAATCAAATCCAAAGTTTGCGAAATGTTTGGCTATTGCCGACTAGTGTTGGGTTGCTCATGAGTGAGTGAACAAAAAAGAGTTGCTCCCTGAAGTGAGCAAGTGAACATGTTCCTTCCAAATTGCTCATTTAGCACTCACTCATCCAGGAATGAATTTTCCCCAAAGAGATCCCTTTATTCAGTTAGAATAATATAGACCAAGTAATTAAGCTGACGGGACGACTATATAAGATTTATATTCTAAATCAGCGGTGGGCACGCAATGGCTCCGGGAGCCAGCGGCTGCTAACGAATCCAGATTTCGTGCCCACCGCTGTTCTAAATACTTATGGTAATATTAATGTGTGTTAATATTAATTAATTAATGTTCATAAATATATATTATTTGCGCAACAATCCATTCATTGGTTGTTTTAATTTGTGGGTTTCTTGGAAATATGTGTGGTCATGGTGGAGGTGACTGCTCGACGGCGGTTTGGTGGGGACTTCTTCAGTCGATTTAATGACGACTGGTGGTGTTGATGGTGTTTTCTTTCTTCTTCCTTCGTCGCAGTTTTCTAGCTACTAAGGCTAGCTCTGCCTTGTGGGCAATATTCATTTCCTCTAGCAAACCCAGCTTCTGAGGATGTTCCCTTCTTCGCAATCCAGGTAAAATTTTAAGTTGAAAAATGTTAATGGACAACGCACTAATAAAACAATATATGTATGTACACTTTACTTTGATGTGCTTGAGGAAGTTTCCCGTATTTCGAACAGAGCCGTGGAACAGTCGTGGTGGTTTTGGAGCGCAGTGCACGCATTCTACGTTTACTATTCGTCGTGCCTTGATCGTAATTTGAACATCTTTCCCCGGACAAAATGCACGGCAGTGGAAAATGTGACATTTTGATTAAATAATTGCGCGCGTGTTGTGTGGTGTTGTGTGTGTGTGTGTGTCTGTGCGTGGGTCGGAAAATATAACGGTAAAAACAAAATGGCAGCCAAAAAAAAAAAGGTGGCAGCCTTGGCACAAGGTTTAAATTTACCGAATTAACTCTTTTCACATTTTACATTTTATTTTTTCACAATAAATATTGAAGCTAGAGCTTTGAAACTTTCACAGGAGGATTTCTTATATTTTTTAAATTTTTTTAATTTTTGTTTAGAATATTTTACTAATTTGTTAATTTCTTCACAACGTAAAGGCTGACGTTGCCCAATCCAATTTTAAAATTAACTTTATGAATTTACAAAACTATTTACGTTCTTGCTTTTTTCAATTTGCACTTACAAATTTTTTAATAATTTTTTTAATTTTAATAAATTTTATTATTAGAAAAATAATGACATGGGACCCAATTTTCTATCGATGTTTTTTTCCAGATTGAGTCTATCCGTTGGTTGCCACCTTGTTGTTTTTGCGAAATGTTTTGGCTTCGATGCTTGCTGGCCGTGAGTAAATTTCTTAAGTTATCGATGACAGTTAGGCATCGATTTATCGATCCCTTTTTAACAACATAATCTGAGCCATGATGGAATAACATAAGGTGGTCTCTCGTCGGCTGCAGAATCGTTCGGTTTTTGTCATTAACTCTTCAGTGTGAGGTGCAATTCAGTGCTCTCCATCCCTTTCCCTCGCATTGATATCACAATAGTTAATGGAGTGCTTTTTGCCGACGAGACTATCTTATGTTATTCCATCATGATCTGAGCCAAGTTATTCACTTACATTTCAAACAAATTCAAGTGAAATTCAAGCGAAAGCGATTTCTGTGGCACCCCAGATTATTCTGTGTAATTGTTTTATTAAAAAATGCAAAACAAATCTATTAAGCCATTTTATGCCGCGATACAAAAAGTAGTGTGTTTTTCATTAAAAACCACTTTATTCGGCTAATTTGGGCCTTCTAAAATCGAATATGAGATAAAAAATCAAATTAAAATTAAATTTTTTAAAAACTTAAATATTTTTTAAAATTTAATTCAAATAAAATTTTTATTTTTTAAATATGGGATGACAAGAAAAATTTTCGAGATTTTCTAATTTTCTTAATTTTCCATTTGGAATTGAATACATTGAGTTATATAAAAAAATCATCCAGAAAACTAAAAATTTAGCTGTTCGACTAGTCGGAGAGCGGCAGAAAATGGGTTAAATGGGCAAATTACATCACAAAGGAAGGAATTCAATAATTGTATCTCAACATTACCACTAAGGTTGGCAAATAAATACATGATGAATTTATAAATAGGTGATGAATTCGCACAACAGAGATAGATATATGGTAAACTTGTTTTGTTTAGTTTTTCTTTACTCTTAACTCTTGTGCGCTGTCGTCCCGAAAAAGAGGGAACGTCAAACGAAATTCATCTTGGTTTGGCATGTTCTCACAGTTTGAATCATCAAGGCAACTCTGTACATTTCCCGCCGCAGTTCGTATAACGGCAGAATTCCCAGAAAGCTTTGATCGACTGCCAGCCGCTAGTTTTCGTCTTGAGTGTTTTAACTTTAATTATTTGTATAAATTAAATTAAAATGGAAGGTCGCACACCAAAAGAAAAACATTCCAAGCCAAGGTGGAACACACTGAACGTGAACTCCCCTTAACGGGCGCTGTTTTACACCTATTTTTTCTAAAATATGTTCACCAAATTTGTCGCCCATTGGATATTTGCATTAATGCATAGTTTTTAATAAAATATGATATATTACCGTCATATTTTTAGATATCGCCATCCCTACCACGTACTAAAACTATCGGTTACTCTTTTTCTGTGAACCAGGGTGCCACTCTTTTCAAACTTGTAATGAACGATTCGATAAAAACTAGAGTGGAGAAACATCGATGCTTCCTCCCATCGATTATTAAAAACACTAAAGTATAAATTTCCGTGTTTTGGACGCCAAGGCTGCCAGATGTTGCAACTTTTTCTTAATAATAATAATATTTAAATTAAAGTACAATTTAAAAAAAGTTGAAAGTTTCAAAATTGAGCAAATTCCTTAATGAAATCATCAACCAGTTAAATATTTAAATTGAGTTTGGATCCAAGATTGCCACCCAGTTGCAAGCTTTGTTTCTTAATGCATTTATTACAGATGCTGCGATGCTTGCTGAAAACAAACACATACTAATTTTTGAAATTAGTTTTTAAATCTGTAAATCTCACTTGTTATTAAACATTGTTCCCATAATATTTTAAAAATTTTTTCTCGACAATATGACAGTCGTAATTTTAGGATTGTTTAATCTTTGGTTGTATATAAAATCATTCGATGTACCCTACCAAACTCCGATGGTTCCGATGTTTTGCAAACATCGATGACATCGATGCTTCACTTGATGTTTCTCCACCTCTAATAAAAACAAAGTCCCTGTAAAAAAAATAGTTGTTCATTCTAGTTCAGTTGAAGAATTTAGTTCAGTAGTTAAGTTATTGGTGAACGAACTAATCGGTCATTTAGTTCAGTTGCTTAAAGCAGGCCATCCACAGTCGAATTTGTTGGACGAACTGTTGTTCGTCGAACAAGAATTACATTTGCCCACTAACGATTTCAAATATTGCTTGCAAACATCATTTGTAGATAATTTTCAGAGAATAAACATGTCATCGGATAACGATGCAGTCATTGATTTGATAGCTAAACATATCTATTTAGCGGAAAAAAAGACTTGTTTCGCATATTTTTGTTCTTATATGCCTCGCTTTTTGCATGTCACAGTGCTGGTTAATTTTGCATGCAATAAAAAAACTCCAGAAAAATTTTATTTTACATTTTAAGCCCTTGTTTACGCTACGAAAACTTTTGACAAATGATGTTTGTGCCAACATTGCCATCCATTATCGAATTGTTCAATCGAACACACGAAAAATAGAATCAGTTCTATTTTTCTCGAACAAAACAAGCAACACAAAATTTGGACACGAACACTACCACCAACGACGAATATTTCGTCGAATTGAACACGTTCGTCCAACAACTTCGACTGTGGATGGTCTGCTTAACATTTGATAGTAAATTTAACATTCCCTCCGTATGTTCTGTAAAATGTATGTTAGTCCGCTCTCTCGCTCTTTCGTTTCTTTGTTTTCTTTGTTTCTCGCTCGCACAAACATCGATAGAAATTTTGGTCCCATGCCATTTCTCTAGTTTTTTTCAAAAATCAATTTAAAAATTTTAAAAACAAAGTTAAAAAAAACAACGAAATCCAAAATTAGGTAAAATAATTAACTTTATTTTAAAATTGGTTTGGTGCAATTCGCCTTACGCGTGACGCAGTTGGGTAAAAGTTCTGAAACAAATCTTAAAAATTTGAAAAAAATTCAAACAAAATTTTGGTGAAGTTTTTAAAACTGTGGCTTCAGAATTGCGCGCTTTTTCAAAAGAGCCCAACTTTGGCACCAAAAACAAAGTTGCAAGGCAACCAGAGTAGAGCAGAGCGTTTTGCGTTGGGAGCAAGCGAGCGCGCTGCTCACGTATTATGATAATGGCCGCCGAGAGTCAATCGAACTTAGTCCGAACGATACGATACAACTCTAGTAAAAATGCAGCAAATGCAATCCGAAATCATAACTAAATTCTGCATTGATAAACAATTAAGAAATTGGAGTGGATAGTGGTGTGAAAAAGCTAAATTCATTTGAAACGGGCAAACAAAAAGGTTTTTTTCAACGTTTTCTTTAACGCATTTCGTGCACACACGCACACAGCCACGCATACAACCAAACATTTCTGCACACATACAGGCATTGATATATGTATATCAATATATTGATGTTGTGCTGTTGTTGTTGTTGGTGCTATGTGTCTGTGTGTGCGGGAGCGGTGCATTAGTGTATAAATATATGTATATATTTTTATTTGTGTGTGTGTGTACGTTCAGTGTTTCTGTCTGTCTAAACAGGCCAGAGCAAGTACGAGTGCGATAAAGAGAGCGAGCTCGCGCGCAGGTTTCGCGACAAGGCATAAAGCAGGATAAAAAGGAGCGAACGACGGATAGGCGAAGGCATAAAAGTGAAAAATAATTAAAGGTTGCTAAAGGGACGCGCGCGCACGGCACGACAACGGCGGCGGTTAAAGCAGCAGAGGCAACGGCGGAGCAGCTGGTTCTGCTGCAGTTAAAACAGCAACAACGCCACATACGCATGCATACATTCGTACTTTTGTATGTACATATGCATGTATCTAGATACATATATATGTTTGTGTGCATGCATACACAAAACTGTGTGACCAACAACAATTGGCCATTTTGGCGTTCTCTATTTTGGCAGTCACACATAGACACAAATACACAGACAGACACGCACACACACGCACACACACACACAGTCGCAGTTGCTGCTCCCCCAGCGACGCGACGCTGCCTCAGTGTCTTTCTCACTCTCTGACTCTGAATCGCTGCTTCTGCTGCTGCTGTGGGGGGTACAAATTCACATAGCCGTGAAAAATAGCATGAAACACAACAACGACAATAAACAATAGACAGCAAGTCGCAGACACAGTCGCAACAACGCAACGCGTTCAGTTCGTTTTGCAAGGCACTCTCGCACTTAATTTCTTCTATTTAAGTATTTTTTGTTGTCACCTTTGAGGTACTTCCTTCTTCCACCCCCGCCATAACAATCGCATGGTCATCGGCCAGTTGAAAGTGGAATACAAATAGAGATGGGTGAATCATGATACGTCTCACGACTGGTACCGTGCGTGCAAATCACAATAACTAAGAAAACCCGACAAACGTATGAAAACAAACACAAATCTTGAATTTCTCAAGAAAAATAACAAACGTCATATTCTGTTTAAAACTGTCAAATATACGTTTCATGAATTTATGAATTAAGCGTCGGTACAAAAAGAACTTTTTATATTTATTGTGTTTCTGGGCATTTAGCGTTCGCTGTTTTAAGATTTTTTCATGCACGCGTTCATCACCCACAACAAAAACAATTTAGCAACAACAACTACGCGAAAAGAAAAAAATACATAAATAAAGGAGAGACGTACACGTATACATTATGTATATACATATTTGTAAATAAATAGTTTTCAATTTAATGAATTAAACAGCACTTACCAAAAGGAAAAAATTAAGAAAAACCCGCTCAACATTTCGCCTTTTACACGAAAACTTGAGCGTCGGAATTTAAGTTGCACTTTAAAGGAAAATAGAAAACAAGAAGAGAAACAAAACAAAACATAAAAACAAAACAAAACAAACATTCATCCAAACAACAACAATAACAACAAGAAAAAGAAGAGGAATCAATCAATCATAGGAGGTAGCAAAAGCTCACACACTGCATAAAGCTCAGCTTCAACCTGGCGAATCGCAACGGCAGCAACAACAACAACAGAGCCGATGCCTCTGCTGGCGGCGCAGCTGGCGCTGCTGCTGCTGTAGCCACCGCAGGCCGAAACAACAACAACAATAACAATAATGCAGCCGCTGCCGGTGGCGCTGCTGCTGCTGCAGGCGCTGGCGCCGATGCAAATGCTGCCGCCGGTGGCGGCGGCAATGAATGGAATCCTGAGGAAATGGATCGCTTCAGTTTCGATGATTCTATACGCTTTGAGGAGGATTCCCTTTGCAGCTGGAGCTCCGAGGCAGAATCGTTGTGCAACAATTGGCGAGGCTGGAAGAAGCCAACCAACGGAACCGGAATGGGAGCCGGCAATGGCATTGGAGCCATCGCCAGTGCAACCAACAACAGCAGCGGGGGATCCACATTTAGCACAGCCGGATGCAGTGCGTCTGGCACTATCACAACTGGAATTCATTGCAGCAGATATTTTGGTAAGTGCATTGCGACATTAATTTAAATACCATTATTTTGCCGCATACTTAATCTGTTGATCAGGCTAGATTTATCAGTCAAGCATATAAGCGATCTGGCAACTCTGTGCGTATTACATATTTTTAAATTATACTAGGATGGCATGCATACATCTATATGTAAGACTAGTACATACTTAAACATTACTTAAAATTGCAGCTAAAAGAACGAGAAACCCAAATTTCTGCCTGCGTCCTCTGATTATCGCTAAAGTCAAAATCACGATTTTTCGGGTTACATTATGCCTCTGTCCATTACATTAAGTTCCTTCTGTCTGTTTCTCTTTTGTGCCCCTGTCTTGTATATACATATGTATATGGGTATATGCGTTGCTCATTGTTTTTGGTTTGTTCGAATACTGTGCGCCGCCGCAGCATTATCAACATGTAATCTCAGCAGAGCCGCGACTGCGCTGCCATTGCTTTTCATTGCTCTTTGTTTTGTTATTGCCTGTATGTGTGTGCGTATTGGTATGCTAGTTTTTTTGTTCTCTTACGAGCACTGTCAGCTGCATTTTTACGTTGTAAGCGTGTACATACATATGTATGTCAGATACATGTGTATAAATGTATCTGACTTGGTTTGAAAAAACATAATAATAACCGCAAAATATCAACGTTGCGTTCGCAATTTGCTTTTGCTCGCGTCTGTGTCAAGGAACCTTTTCAAGGATAATGGTGAAATACATACATACATATGTACTTACACATGTATTTTTAAGTTAACTGGCAAACTTGGATATGTACATATTCATGTCATACACACAGATAGCAGCACCTGCTTTTGACAAGGTCGTGACTTGTAATAAATTTAAGGACCATTGACAATTTTCCTTGTGAAAACTATCGTAGACACTAGAGATGGGTAGATAGATACTTTGGCAGCCCTGGCCAACTCAAAAATTTCGGCTTTCATTCCATACATACTACATACTTGGAGTTAACAGTGTTGCCATAATATAAAGTGCATAAATAAGTAGCTAAATTGGCAAGAGAGATATAGAAAGCTAAACAGATTTTAAATTTAATGCTAAAAACAATTATTTTTAGATTATGGCTACCTTACTGCTAAAATAATATTTAAAGTTTTTAAATATAATTTGTTTCTTATTTAGCTTTGTCTGAAAAAAGTTAACAAGTTGACATCTCCGATTCTGCTAAAATTTTGCGTTGTGTAAATTGTTCTCCCATTTGACTAAGTGGATTTTCTCATATTGCACACAAAAGTAGGTCAAATATTTTTAAAAATTTTAGGATTTATAGCTGGTGATTTTTATTGAAGATGGAGCTCTTGATAAAAAATTTGATGCACATCGTTGTTGTACACATATTTCATATATATTAATATGAATAAATTGCAAAGGTTTCGATTAAAACTAGGCCTATGACTATCCATATGAGGTACTGACTGAACCAATGTGTACATACATATGTGTTACATGCTATCTAATTAGTAATGTGGTACTTTTAAAACTTTTTGCTGACAAAGCGCGACACAAACACAACAATTTTATATGTACTTGTGCATATCAGTTTTCATGCACTTACGCGGCCAAGCAACATATGTACATGCCAATACATAAGTAAACTGTTGACCTCTTTTTAGAGCTTTTCTTTATTTCAATAACCTGAATTGTCCTCTGTCCACACATTGGCATAAAGCAATTTAAGTTGAAAGGGGCAACTCTGACAACAACAGTTGTAGAAACAATGACATTGCACCACTCGATTTGCAACAGGGACAAATGCGTTTAATTATGGTTGGTACCAACTACTTACACATACAGCTGTGTTCACGAAAATAGCAGTGCAGATGACCTGCACCTTTAACATCGATTAATCCTAGTATAGAGAACAATATAGGACAAAAACTTTTTATAATGGTTAAATATATTTATTTTCTCAAAACTTAACACTTTTTTTTTTTTCATTCAGTCAGTATTTTTTTCATAAGGATCAAAAATAAAGAAAATCGATAATTTGCGCTGTTCATTAAAATAGCAGTGTTAAAGAAAAAACTTAAAAAATTAAACAAAACTCAATGATAAACTTAACAATATTAAAGAATATTTTGAATCATATGTGTTAAGGCCATACCGCTATGCGAAAACAATTCCCATACCAACTTTAAACTGACTAATATCTAAATGGGGTAATATCCTTTGGGCAGATGAGTCCAAATGATCTTCTTTTGATAGAATAGACTCTTGGCAGTGCGTCAGTTGACTCCCAATACGGGGAATCTTCCAAATCATACTGTCAAGACTTTTAAGTACGGTGGCCAGTTCAAATATAATGTGGACCTGGTTTTCGCATAGCGGTATGGGCTTAGCACATATGATCGATGGGAGTATGGACCAAAATCTGTACGTCAATATATTGAGGAATGTTATGCCGCCATATGCCAGTTGGAATATGTCCTTAAACTGGACATTCCAGCAGGATAGCGATCCAAATCCACCAGCAAACCGGCCAAAAACCGGGATTGCCAGGAAAGGATCGACCCAATGCCATGGCCAGCTCAGTCTCCGGACCCAAATCCCATTTGAAACTTATGGGGGGACATCAGATGAAATGTCTCAAATTGATTCACGACTTCTAAGTCGCAGGGTTGCCAAGTGGTTGAAGAAAAAAGGGCGAAAGTTCCGCTCAAGCGTTGGCAGGACTTGGGTGGCTCCGTGGGCTTAGGTGCGAGGCTGTAATAGCCAATAAAGGACATGCAACTAAATACTAGGCCATAATCAAAATATTCTTTAATATTGTTAAGTTTATCATTGAGTTTTGTTTAATTTTTTAAGTTTTTTCTTTAACACTGCTATTTTAATGAACAGCGCAAATTATCGATTTTCTTTATTTTTGATCCTTATGAAAAAAATACTGACTGAATGAAAAAAAAAAAAGTGTTAAGTTTTGAGAAAATAAATATATTTAACCATTATAAAAAGTTTTTGTCCTATATTGTTCTCTATACTAGGATTAATCGATGTTAAAGGTGCAGGTCATCTGCACTGCTATTTTCGTGAACACAGCTGTACGTATGTACACTGGCGAACATACATACATAATTATTGGCACAGCAAGCATTTTGAGATTTGGGGGCTTATTTGCTCCCTTATCGTTAACACATTGGCATCAATGGAAAGGTCATTTAAATTCCGATTGAATGACACAAAACTTTCCTTAACCCATTTGGTGCCCTTTGAAAATTTCAAATTCATGTAAAAGTTAGTTTTCAAAAGTTTTTTCCTCGATTTTAAAAAAAAAACTTCAAAAATCTCTTCGCTAATATTTTTTATGATTTTTTTTTTTTTTTTTTAATTTCTAATAATGACTATTTCAACTTATTTTTCCTTTTTTTCAAACAAAACAGTCAGAAGATTTTTGAAAAAATTTTTTTTCAGCCACTATTAGAAGGTTTGGTCAAATTTTTGCCTCAAAAAATTTTTTTTTAACAAATCCAGAAAAAAAGTTTCGAAAATTGACTTTTACATGAATTTGAAATTTTCAAAGGGCACCAAATGGGTTAAGGAAAGTTTTGTGTCATTCAATCGGAATTTAAATGACCTTTCCATTGATGCCAATGTGTTAACGATAAGGGAGCAAATAAGCCCCCACATCTCAAAATGCTTGCTGTGCCAATAATTATGTTCGCCAGCGTAAGTATATTCATATAATACATAAAGGCCTCCCCGATCCCAAAATTCTCGATTAGAGTAAGCACGAATTGGCTGCACAGCGCTTGTTTTTCGTGAAACCGAACCCGAACATTGCATCTTAAATCTTATAAATATACGACAAGCGATTCTACTGTGTAGCTCGTTAATTTAAGGCAGGGGTGCCCAAAATCACACTCATACTTGTAACGAACTTTTTTTTTTATTTCAATGTGTACAGAGAAATAAAAAATATAGAAATATGTTTCTTCAAAAAGTCACACGCATCACACGTTTGAAAGCGAATTCATGTTTTTAATTTTCAGTGTACACAAAACGATAAGACAACAACATATTACATTCGGATTAGCAAAAGATACCCGCTGCAATGCAATTGTTTTTGTTTTGCCTGCACCGAAAATGGATGGAAAGCAGAATTGAAAAAGTTGTACTTGTTTTTCTGCAAGTTGTTTGTGTAAAATTCAATGTGCAAGAATTGCTTGCCTATGTGTATTCTGTTTTACTTCCCATATCCCATGTGCATTACAAAAACAAATGTGCATTGTGTGCATAGGCGATGGGCACCCCTGATTTAAGGAGTGTTTCTTGTCTTGGAGTTAGGCACGAGCTCACCTCTAGTACAAACACTTGCACTCTCCTGCTTGCTCGCAGGCAGAAGTAAATGGAATGCGAATAAAGAAGGAATAGGCATGCATGAATAATAATAACTTGTGGAAAATGACTTTGAATAAAATGGTGCCAGAGTGTCTGAAATTAAGTGACAACGAACGCAAGAAGGAAAAAAAGCTCATGAAGGAAAACAAACAAACGATGCGATGGTCATGCTAGTCTGTCTGTATGTGTGTGCTTCAGTCTGCGTATATGTGTGTGTCTGTGTGTGCGTGCGTGTGTGCGTTGTGCCAACCGACAAAGACTTACAAAATCGATATTGATAATGTTAACGAACGAAAGCTCGCAAGAAGTATGACATTAGCAAACAGACCTAACGATAGTGAAAGCGAAACACGTTTTCTGTTTAAGTCTTAAATACCAATGTACAAAGTGTACATCCATACGTACATCTGCGTGGGCGAACTTGAACTTTACTATTTTGTCGGGTGGCCGCACGACGAAGTTGTTAATGCTGTGTCAGTTTTTCTTGTACAGAGAAGAAGAGGGGCAAAACAAAAACAAACTACTCTTTATTGTTTTGGCTTCTTTGTTTTGTGCTCTACTGCGGATGGACACGACCTTTGTATGCATGTACATTGTACATACATATGTACATCTGTATGTATGCATGCATTTATGTATGCTGTTGTAGTTGTTGGCTTTAATGTGTTGCTTGTTTGTTCATTTTGTTTATTTGCATGACAATTTGTAGAATTTTGTTTATCCACGAGTCAATTGCGCTGTGTTGTATTTGTTTATGTGCGTACATTATACTTTCATATTCATGCGTACATTGAGACAGCGCAAAACTGTGTGGCATGCAACAAACATTGAATTGAGCTTTTTTAAATAGCAACAACCAGAACGGCGTTGACCTCTGTCGACACTGCCCTTCGTTTTATTTGGTCATTGCCCGAACATTTGCGCTCGCTATTTGATCTCTGATTGTTCACACATACACAAAGCTAGACTATGTAATTGTTTTGACACAATAAAAAATTTACAAATTAGTTTTTTATATTCACAAATACATAGTGAAACCCAACGAAACTACAGTCGAACTTCCCTAACTCGAACTTCTCTAACTCGAATTTTCTCTAACTCGAACCAAATCGAGTGGCAATAGCGTTTACTGAGCAAATTTCATACAATTATGCTTCCGTAACTGGAACTTCCATAAGTCGAATTTCTCCTTAACTCGAACAAAAATATCGCCCCGTACTTCTGTAAGTAGAATTTTTCGGGAATATCCCTAATAAAGTTTGAATTTTTTTGTTTCTATTTTATGGTTTTGTGACCGGCTCGTTTGGATGTGTAATATTGATGTACATTAACATTTGGTGATGCAATATGATAGTATATTGCATCAACAATTATTTAAGCTTGTGAAATGCTATAGAAAAGATGTTCTTAATGTACTTTTTTGTTAGTGCATTAGTGTAAGATTACTTACCATTGCACCGTGTATTATTGTTTTAAGAAATATTTAAACTTATTTGTTAGAAATTCGAAACTAGACCAAAGAATTTGAAGTGGCTGAAAAATATGGTATCTCGTCGAAAACAGCTTTTATTATATTAAAAAATGGAAAATTAATTGTGATGTCATTTGAATCAGGAACTTCTTTTGGATACAGCAAAAGAAGAATAAAACCAATTTTTGAGAATATCGACAGGTCTTGAACCAACTGGAATTTTGTTTTGTAGTTTGTAGTTGTATTTTGTTTTAAAAAATTAAAAAAAAAATTCCCTAACTCGAAGTCTCCCTAACTCGAACTTTTTTCTTTGATAATGGTGATCCGAGTTAGGGAAGTTCGACTGTATTATTTTTTCTTAACTTGTGCTAAACACCATCAGTGCTATGATAAAATAAGAATTACTAAATATAAAAAAATTACAAAACTGTTTTTATATATATTTCAATTAGAAATATTTAATTTAGATTGGGGTAGATTCACTGGATAGAAAAGTAAACAAAAAAGTTTGGATATCAACAACTTTTTAAAAAGTAGTCAATGATACTATTATACATTTTTTTGAATATTTCGATGCATGATATCGGTATAACAAAATAAATTAGTTATGCATTTTTGTTTTGCAATTATTATATGTCTCTTTCCCATACACATACATTGCAGTGCAAATGACCTGCACCTTTAAAATCGATTAATCCTATTATAGAGACCATTTATTTATTTATTTATTTATAGAGAGCTAACTTATAATGCTAAAATTATAGGCTAACTTAGTTTACTACATGCCAATGCAAGTGTGGCCTTCAGTACTGTGAGATGAGATAATTTTTACAGTTTGCAACATAATTATGTCGTCTTACTTTAGGTTTATGTAGAGACCATTATTGGAGCAAAGCTTTTTATAATTGTTAAATGTATTTATTTTCTTAAAACTTACCACCTTTTTTTTTAATTTGTCAATATTTTTTAAATATTGATGAATAATAATGTGCTGTTCACTGAAATACCAGTTTTAACAAAAAAAAAAATTCAAAAATCGAACTTATCTCATTAATTAACTTAATAAAATATTTCGTCTGATGTCCCCCTATAAGTTTTAAATGGACTGAGCTGGCCATGGTATTGAGAATCTTTTCTAGTCAACGATTGCATTGCAACTGAGATATATCGTTATTTTGAGGTAATAAAGTCGAATTGTTGGAAATGAAAAAACGACATATACTCTTCTCACGCTCCTGGTATTAAAGATAGGATGATGAAATTCACACAACATAGATTGTCACATTGCGAACATTTCTGCATCCTTAACTCAAAAATCGTGTTTTTCGACTTGTGTCATTCTTCTAGTAAATGAGCGATATATTGACGTTCACATTTATGGCCCAAAACCCATACCATTTTTGAAGTGACCTATGTATGTCAAAATGACTTAATATGTTTATCCTAATTTAGTATGTCGGTCGACCTTCAATACGGAGTATCTTCCAAGTTATACCGTCAAAAATTTTAAGCACGGTTGTCTTTTGTGATCGTCTTCGAATATTAAGCGGCAGTTTAGACTGTTTAAAAAGCTTTTTGCCAGGTGAAATTATGTTATGCTGTCTGTATTTTCTATCATATACCTTAAGATATTTTTTTTATGTATTTAAATAAATGATATAAAGTTTTCAACTATAAATGTTTACAATAATATGAATTTTGTTTTTAATTTCTTTCTTTTTGCCCCTTAACTTCACTTTGCAGAGGTCTCATCACTTGCCGAGCTGGCTGCACGGTGTGTTGCCTCATATATACCCTTCGAGTTGGTCGAACATGTTTATCCGCCCGTGCCGGAGCAGTTGCAGCTGCGCATTGCATTCTGGAGTTTTCCGGATAATGAGGAAGACATCCGACTGTACTCTTGCTTGGCCAATAGTTCGGCGGATGAATTCAATCGGGGTGATCAACTGTTTCGTTTGCGTGCCGTAAAGGATCCACTACAGATTGGTATGTCTATAACTGCATTATTGTTATTTATTTGATTTATGCAAATTGTTATTGTGCCTTTATAGGTTTTCATCTATCTGCTAGCGTTGTGAGCCAAACACCGCGCACATTCTTCAATGTTGCCGTCACCTTCGATCGTCGTCGCATCTCCTCCTGCAACTGCACCTGTACCTCCTCCGCTTACTGGTGCTCCCATGTGGTTGCCGTCTGCCTGCATCGCATACATTGTGTATGTTTTAACTATAATCACTCTTTCTCTCTCTCTCTCTGTTCCCCTCTCACTCACACGCACTATTGCTTTCTTTATCTTTTTGGTGTACAGCCTCTGGAAGTTTGCCTGCGTGCACCTGTTTCCGAGTCCCTGACGCGCTTGCAACGTGACCAGCTGCAAAAGTTTGCACAGTATCTCATCAGTGAATTGCCACAACAGATTTTGCCCACAGCTCAGCGTTTATTGGATGAACTGTTAAGCGCACAGCCGACGGCAATCAATACGGTTTGTGGTGCTCCGGATCCAACGGCGGGTGCGTCGATTAATGATCAGACCAGCTGGTATCTGGACGAGAAGACGCTGCACAATAACATCAAGCGCATACTCATCAAATTCATATTGCCGGCGCCGATTGTCTTCAGGTGAATGCATCAATTTGTATTGCTCAGTAAACAATTGTTTAAATTAGGTTGCTTACATTTTCAAGTTGTTCAGTATTTCAGGGTTTTAGTTGTTTATATATTAAGAACAGGGTTCACTCGACTGAAGCCCTTTTCTAGTAGTAGCCATAATTAGCTTATTCACAAGATCTCACAAGATCTCCGGTTTTTATTACTTTATTATTTTGTTTTTTACCAAAATTAGCTTACCATAATTACAATCAGGGATTAAAACCGAAATGAATATCGGTTTTTAGTTACGGTTTCGGTTATGTTCGCATTTAGGTTTTCGGATATCGGTTAAAATCTTTAACGACGGTATAGTTTCGGTTCACAAAAAAAATTTTTTTTCCAAAAATATTATATTATTAATCACTTTCATATATTCTTCAGTTTGATGTAGTTTAGTTACACTTTAACATTTTCAATATTTCATTGAACAAAATTTATTTTTTTGCGCTTATTCAGAGTTATGAAAATTCGATCATGAATATCCCAAATAAAAATTCAAAATTAAACATAAGAAAACTAAAATCAAAATTAAAAATGAAAAACATTTATTTAGTTATTTTGGGTGTCTGAAAAACAGAAATTAACACGTATAAATAAAACGGTTACTAAACGGTTATTTTGGTTTATAGAGTTTCGGTTAAATGAAATGTTTGTTTTTCGGTTATGGTTTCAGTTACGGTCTCAAATTTCAATCGGTTTTTACCGGTTAAAGGTTACGGTTTCGGTTAGGGTTTTAATCCCTGATTACAATATAAGTACAGGGTCTCTTACATTCGGTAGCTGTTGTAGTAGTTGTAGTTCCTTCAAATATGATTAACTACTAATATTTCAATTTGTTGTTTCATCATTGCAGTGATGTCAACTATCTAACAAACTCGGCACCTCCGGCAGCTGCTGAATGGACTTCATTGTTGCGTCCGTTGCGGGGCCGAGAGCCGGAGGGAATGTGGAATCTGTTGTCGATAGTGCGGGAGATGTATAGACGTTGCGATCGGAATGCTGTGCGTCTGCTGGAGATCATAACGGAGGAGTGCATGGCCTGTGACCAGATGCTCATCTGGTGGTTCCAGACCAAGCTGGCACTCATGATGGGCTCCCACGGACACAGCGGTGGCAAGCACTCGAATACGCATTCAAATTCCACAGCGTTGCAACATGCTTGCAGCTCCCTGTGCGACGAGATTGTGGCGCTATGGCGTTTGGCTGCATTGAATCCAGGATTGGCACCCGACGAGCGCGACATGTTGCATGCCCAGTTTACGGCCTGGCATTTGAAGATCTTGGATCGGGTGGTGAAGAGTCGCATGATGCCGCCATCGTATTGGAGTAAACATCAGCAGAATTCACGTTCCGAAACGGAGTTGTTCATTGGCTTTAAGCCGGCCATTGAGGCATGCTATTTGGATTGGGAGGATTATCCGATTGCGGGCGTAACCCACACGCATGACACAAATCCGATATATTACTCGCCCTTCACATGCTTCAAGCACACGGATGCCAAGGGCGAGACCAGCAGCAACACCGCCAGTCAATTGAATGCCACCCAAGCGCTAATGAATAACAACAAGCATTATAATTATTTTAGTGCATCCAATGATCATGGTCTCCACGCGAGCGCCTTTAAGCAGCGCCCAGAGCGTGGCAGCTATCGGGATCGCTTCGAGGCGAGTGCAGCTGATCTGTTTCGTTCCCCCAACGAGCCACCGTCCATAGACTCTGTGCTGCTCCTCGCCAGAGTTAACGCCGCCTGTGGCATTGGCGTCGACCGCAATGCCATTGCTCTGTCGGCCAATAATCCGCCACAACAACAGCTGCCCAGCGTGGCCAGCGTTGCACCCAAATCGAATGCGGTGTCAGCGACACCATCGGGTGCACCTGGAGCTGGAGCCAGAGCTGGTGGCGGTGATGGCAATCGATCGAGTGCCAGCAGCGAAGGTTTCTGTGAGAACGACGATTTTGGCGGCGACAACAGCAGCAGTCACAATTATTGCACAGAACGTGCAGCAGCTGTTGCTGGTCAGAAGTCGCTCACGGAATCCGATTCCCAGAGCAGCTTCGATGCAGTTCCTGGTATCAAGGATGTGTCCACTCCGGGCGGAGGTGTTGGCGTAGTAGGCGCAGGAGGAGGAGGAGCAACAGCTGCGCTGCCTTTGCCTGTGCCCGGTACACCGGATTATCGCCAGCAGACGAGTTCCACATCGGACACCTCATCGGCCTCGTCGGCTTCGTCGTCGGCGTCAACAGCCTCTGGCAGCAGCAACAGCTCCACATCCTCCATGCTGAAGACAGCCGCCACAGCACAGCAACAACAGTTGCAGCAGCAGCAACATCGTCTGTCCAAGGATGAGTCCTTTAGCAGCAGCAGCGATGAGTTTGTGGCAACTGGAGTCGCCACTGGTGGGACAGCAGCTACATCGACAAGTGGCGGTGATTTGACCCCAGTGCCGAGCACTTCAGCTGCGGCACGTGCCGCCTTGGCAGCAGCAGCAGCAACGAGTTCGCCAGAGCCAGCTGGAGTTGGAGCTGGAGCAGCAGCAGGAGCGGCAGCAATTGCAGTGCCAACAGCTGTGGCAGCAGCAGCAGCACAACACACAGCCACAACAACAGCAGCAGCGACTGGCGGAGTGGCAGTGGGAACAGTCGGAGCAGTTGGAGCAGTTGCAGCTGCAGCTGGAGCAGCATTGGAGCCACCTGGCAGCAGCAGCAGCATTGCCACTCGCGTCGCTTTGGCCGGCGGCGATAAGCCGCATATTTTCTCAAATGTGCGTCCATCGGAGGATGCCTGGGACATACTGCTGGCCAGAGCGGAGGGATTGCATGCCCATGGCCATGGTCGCGAGGCATGCATCCTGGCCGTGCGTCTCGCCGAGCAAATGCTGGCGAATCCGCCCAATTTGTTGATGGAACTGCCGCCAGCGCCGAAGCGCAAGGGCAAGAAACAGAATGTAAATCCCATATCGCATCAGTTGACTGTGGTGGCCTCCTCGACGCTCTCCAAGTGCGCCTTCCTCTGCACGGTGCTGTCGGAGAACTCGGAGCATTATCATATTGGTTTTCGCATCTGTTTGTTCGCCTTGGAGATGCCACGTCCGCCGGCCAGCACAAAGCCGCTCGAGGTGAAGTTGGCCAACCAGGAGGCGGACATTTTGGCCCTATTGAAGCGTCTGCCATTGGGCGTCGCCGAGTTGCAGGTGATTCGCGAGCGGGCCGAGCAACTGCGCAGTGGCACGTTCAAGACACGCGGCGAGGCATTGCTGCCCATCAACTTGGCCACGTTCATCTTTGATGCACTCGTGACGACCGCCTCGGTCAAGTTCCCGTCGAATGGATCCGCATCCGCGGAGTTGCAGCGACGAGCGACGAACACGACGGCATTGTATAAACAGCACAGCGAGGAGAATATGGGATTCGAGGCAGCGGTGGCTGCACTTGGATTAAAGGCCAACGTCTCGGAGGCGGAGCATCCGTTGTTGTGCGAAGGAACGCGACGTCAACGTGGCGATTTGGCATTGACACTGCTCTATCACTACAAGGATGAGCCACGCAAGATAGCCAAGATAATGGAGAAGCTGCTGGATCGCGAGATTCATACGTTGCTCAAGGCGCCGCTGTTGCCCGCCTACTACTCCAGCCATCCGCCGGTGCGCACGCCCAGCCAGCAGCCGATGCGACGGGATGAGCATGATTATGCGCCAGGCGGATCTGGTGGTGGTGGTAATGGTGGTGGTGCATCCTTTAATCTTTGCGAACTGTTGCCCAACGATTATGGCAGCGTGGGTGGCAATAGTCGGCCACACAGCTCGACGAGCGCGGAGCTGGAGCTGAGCATGTGTGCGCTGAGCATGGCCAGCAGCAGCAATCAGTCGTGCAGCAGCAGCAATCAGGCACAGAACCAGGGACAGGGTCAGGGACAGGGATTGGTGGCGTGCCAGAATAGTGGTCAGCTTGGTGGCAGCACCAGCAGCAGCAGCAGCAATGCAAATAATCCAGCAACAGCTGGCGGAGCAAGTGCAGCAGCAGCAGCAGCAGCTGGAGCTGGAGCTGGATCAGCAGCTGGTCCAGGAGCAGCAACAGCAGCTGGATCAACAGGAGCCGGCGGCAACAACACAACCAGCAACAACACTGCGAACAACAGCAGCAGCAGCAGTCGCAACAAGGAGAGTCGCTACAAGGGAAAACGAGCTTATCCCTCGATACCGAATCAACCGTCGGAGGCCAGTGCTCACTTCATGTTCGAGCTGGCCAAGAATCTGCTGAACAAGGCGGGTGGCAACAGTTCGACGTCGTTGTTCACACAGGCGAGCACCAGCCAGAATCATCATGGTCCGCATCGTGCCCTGCACATGTGCGCTTTCCAGCTGGGCCTCTATGCCCTCGGTCTGCACAATTGCGTCAGTCCGAATTGGTTGTCGCGCACTTACTCCTCCCATGTCTCCTGGATACTTGGCCAGGCCATGGAGATTGGGGCGCCGGCGATAAGTTTCCTCATCGATACGTGGGAGGCGCATTTGACGCCACCGGAGGCAGCTGGCATGGCAGATCGTGCCTCACGTGGCTGGGATAGCAACATGGTTTATCCGGCCGCTGAGTTGGCATTATCTGTGCTACCGCACGCGGCTGCCCTCAATCCCAATGAGATTCAACGGGCCATCTTGCAGTGCAAGGAGCAGAGTGATCTGATGCTGGAGCGCGCTTGTCTCACCGTCGAAACGGCGGCCAAGGGGGGCGGCGTCTATCCGGAGGTGCTCTTCCAAGTGGCACGCTACTGGTACGAGCTGTACACGAGGAATGCGCCCAACAACAGTGTCGGCGACTACGAGCCGTATGATGAGCATCTGGAGCACTCGGCGGCCAATTTGAGTTCGCTCTTTGAGTCCCACGAGTTGCAGCATCAGCAACATCAGCAGCAACAACAGCAGCAGCAACAGCAGCAGCAACAACAACAGCAACAACAACAACAGCAGCAACAACAGCAGCAGCAGCAGCAGCAACAACAGCTGATGAATGCCGCAGCTGTTGGTGGAGCAGGACCCTTGCCAGGTCCGCCCGTGGTCAGTTCAGCGCCTCAGCCCTTCCAGCCGGGCGTGGCCACATTGCAGCCGATGGGTTTGGCGCCCTATGGTCCCTACACCTTCTGCCAGAGCATCTATGCGCATCATCATAGTCTCAGCTATCCGCCTGGCCAGATGCAGATGTATATATCCGCCGGGCCGCCGCCACCACCGCAGCCAATGTACACGGGCTACTCACACTCGCAGCAACAGCCGCCGCCGCCGCCAGCAACACAGCAGCAACACGCGTCACACGGACAGCAGCAGCAGGTGCAACAGCAGCCGTTGGCACCGCCCAGTGTGGTGCATGCTGCACCGCCAGGTCATCAGCCACCGCCAGCGTTCCAAGCACCGCCGCCGGGCGCCTTTCAACCGATGCCGCCGCAGGCGTATCAGTCGCTGCAGCAGGGACCACCAGGTCCGCCCATGGGTCCCATGGCGCCGGCCTATTACGGGCCACCACCGCCACCGCCGCCCAATGGACCACCCGGTGGTGGAGTCGGAGTCGGAGTTGGAGTCGGAGTTGGTGTGCCCTTGCGACAGCATCCAGCCCAACATCAAGGCCAACATCCAGCTCAGCATCCGGCACAGCATCCCGGCCAGCATGCCGTCTATCCGTTTATGCAGCAACAAGCGCCGCCTTCGCAGCACCAACAACAGCAGCAACAGCAGCAGCAGCAACAACAGCAACCGCCATCACAGCCACCTGTGCGACAGCGGCAACCACAGCATCAGTTCTCGTGAGTAACCCATGAAATCGTTGCTCACCAGACCATGTCCACTAGTTTAGCAAGTTGGCGACAAAAAACAACCAACAACAGCAACATCAATGTCCTGATCTGTCCTCTTTGAAGGAAGGGAAAATGTCTCTTTAAATCTTTAACCAATCTTCTGTTATTACATTATTTAATTCGCTCAATGGCAATGTAACTATATATGAATCCAAAAAGTGTTGTTTGTTTTAGAGCTCCGAATTTGGCTGAATTTGGCTGCCCACTCCTAGTTTCATAAAATGCTAATTTCAAGGCACACAATAATGAGTCTTGAGCAGGGATTAAAACCCTAACCGAAACCGTAACCTTTAACCGGCAAAATCCGATTGAAATTTAAAACTGTAACCGAAACAGTAACCGAAAAACAAAATTTTCATTTGACCGAAACCGTTTAGTAACCGTTTCATTTATAACGATTAATTCCGGGTTTTCATGCATCCAAAAACAAAATAAAAATCTGAAAAGCAAGTTAAAAATAATTTAAAACGAAATTTTTTTTTAACTGTTTCGATTTTGTCCGACTCAAGTCTTTTTTGCTGTCTCTGATATTTCGTTATTAGTTTTATATTTGAGTTTTTCTTTTTAGTTTTTGATTTTTATTCTCTTTTGTTTAATTTTGAATTTTATTTGTGATATTCATGATCGAGTTTTTATAGCACTTACTCAGCGTAATTAAAATAAATTTGTTAAATGAAGTACATATCGCTCATTTACTAGAAGAGTGACATATCTCTAAAAATGGCGTTTTGAGTTAAACGCATTTAAAGTTGTCAAGTGTCGCCTGTGTTCTTTGAAAAGCGGCCAAAGTTGTAAATTTGAGAAAAAACAACAGAGCTTTATGAAACGTAAAGAATCTTTTCTAGTCAACGATTGCATTGCAACTGAGATATATCGTTATTTTGAGGTAATAAAGTCGAATCGTTAGAAATGAAAATACGTATCCCGAAAAATTGTTTTTTTTTTTTAATTAATAAAAATGGTCATTTGTGAATATGGTCTATTGAATTTGTCGGACTGGTAATATAAAGTATATAAAGCATATTAATGAGCAACATCAATGACCTAGGCGATACAGTCTTCCGCCAGTTTATCCATATAAACACCTCGATCTCAGAGATTATAAACGCCGACGACAAATCAACGAATCAAAACAAGTGCATTTTATTTTAGAATACACTTCAGCTATTCTACACTATTCATACTCTTTAGCTCTTAAAACTTATTCGAATAAATTCAAGAATGCAAAAATGCAGGTTTTCATGATCAAAGATTTATTTCACTCGACTCCTCGCAAAAAAAAAAATGTCGAAATAAAGTGTAGTCTCGACTAGAACCTTTGATGCTATCCTTTGGTATTTAAAAATGCAACTAATTATTTTTTTAAAATTAAATATGGGAATAGTTATTATGCGTTAAAGTCCCTGGCTAATGCTCTACTATTCTTATCAACTCTAGGCCGACGCAGATGCGATATCTCCTGGTTGCGTACAATGTGGGAATGTTGGCCATGGAGACATTGGCGCGACGTGTACACGATGATCGACCTCAGGCGAAGTACGCAAGGAATCCGCCGTATGGGGAGGATGTTAAGTGGCTGCTCAGGATTAGCAAGAAGTTGGGCAATCAATATCTGCATCAGTTTTGCATCTGTGCTGTCAACTCGATTGTCAGTCCATTTGTGCTGCACGATGTGGCCATCGAATCAGCCCATTATCTGGGCAGGAACAATCATCAGCTGGTCATGCAACATTTGCGTTCAGCGTTGACGCCCCTTGTCCAAAAGTGTCAGCAAATGTAAGAATCTTTGGAGTCGAATATGCGTGAAGTGAATCTTATACTCTTCTTACATCTTTTGCAGGTACATTCAGTGCATCCATCAGAAATTGTATCACTTGACGCAGGGTGACTATGAGGAATTCGCTAGCATTGTGGTTGCTGCACGTGCCGCATTCCAAATCACACCGGAGGGCAGTGCACAGTTCAAGGATTGGCTGCAGTCCATCAAGCGGTCAGTTGATTTACTCGTACTCTCTTTTAAGTTACACGAACTTGTTCAATTTCAACTTGAAATATTTAATTTCTAGAATTCTGTAGTTTACAAGAAATAGAAATGTTATTTAGGCCTGTTCTGAATTCCGAACGTTTTCAAAAAGTAAAAACGAAACGAAAACGAACGTTTTACTATTTGCTGTTCCGAACTCCGAACGAAATTTTGTTTTTACTTTTCGAACTCGGTTTCGAAAACTTTTCGATAGCAGTAAGTCATCGACCGTATCAGTTGTCATGATCATGATCCACTTCGAAGTAGAAAAAATTGCTCAAATAACAAGAAGCTAAGTTAATTTATAAAAATGCCATCAGCTATGGATATTGGTTGCTTGCAGGCCAAGCTGATTGACCCGTAAATGTGCTTATTTATATTGACACGAAGCAGAAAATCCAAATATGGAAAACCAAAGCTGTCGTCAATTCAGAACAGCAATCAACTCGTTTTGTGGCAAATCGACTCGCTTTCGGAATTGAAAAGTATTTTTCAACACTAACTCCACGATTCTCAATCGGGCTTAGATCTGAGTTTCCAAATCTTGGACTCCCTCAACTCGAACCCATTTCATGATGAAATAATTGACTTGTCAGCATTTGTTTTTTTATTGCAGCTCAAAGTCGTGCAAGAAAGAACTCTGGACACAGATCAATGCGGCGCTGCAGAGCAATTCTAAATGACAAAGACTTGACTCTTGCAATCTGATGACGGCATCGACGACAGCGGCAACAACAGCAGCAGCGGCAGCAACAATTGTTGCTGCAGTTGCGAGTTGCAGCAACGATGCGGCGCCACAGCCGCCAGCATCACAAGTTAAAGCAAAGTCAACGCTGCCCGGCAACATTGTGGGCAGCAATGCAAGCAACAGCGGCAACAGCAATGCCGTCATCAGCATCAGCAACAATAGCATCAGCAATAGCAATAGCAACAATGAACAGACAACGGCACAGGCGCATCATCATCATCACCATCATCATCATCGGCATCATCATTTGCTGGAGACGCCCACAAGCAGTGCGGCAGTTGCAGCGGCTGTTGCAGCCGCATCTGCTGTTGCTGCCGCCGCCGCAGCAACAACAACAACAGCCGCCGCAGCAGCAGCAGCGGCGGCGTCGTCATCATCATCAACGGTGGCAGCACCACGACCAGTTGGACAGGTCTATGAGCGTTTGTGTCGGCCAAGTCATGGAGTGGAGCAGCAGCAGCAGCAACAACAACCACAACAACAGCAGCAGCAACATCCACATCCACATCAACAACACCAGCAGCTCCAGCAACAGCAGCCAAGCATACATCAGCGTCCAGTGTTGCCAGCACCACAACAGCAGCTTCCACCGCCACTGCCACTGCCACCGCCACCGCCAACAGCTTTGTCGTCATCGTCAGCGTCGACGCCAACCTCGAACTCGAACTCGGTGGCAATGTCGATGCCACCGCCAGGAGGACATGGTTATCAGTCGCTGCCCGCTTATTATCATCAGCATGCACCGCGACCACTGAGCCATCATTCACATCCACATCCACATGCGCATACGCATGCGCGTCCACACCCGCATCCGCATGGGCATGCGCATCCGCACGTGCATCCCCATGCGGCAGCATTCCACCAACTTCAACCGCTGAGCCATTACCATCAGCAGCTTTAACAACGTATCGTTGGAATTGCCCGCAGCTGCTTTGCGCCTGGCGCGCCTCATGTTGCAGCTTCAACGCCACCGAACGAAAGAGGAGCAGCAGCAGCAGGCGATTACGACTGTGACTGCTGTGGATGGCGCTTTGTTGGCTGTGCAGCCGCAACAACCACATCAACACAGGCGTCTTTGCGGCATTAAGATGCAACTGCAACTTTTACTCTTTCTACTCTTGCTGGGCATTTGTCTGCCCCTGTTGCTGTGGCAGCTCTGATTGCGATCCGTTCTCCGTTTCCCATTCCCCGTTCCCCGGTCTATGTTCAAACCCTTGCAAATCACACCACCGCATTAAGTTCATGTTATATAGGCTATCTCTTTCTCTATGAACATGCATATAAATATAATTTTGTTTAATTTTGTTAGAATTATAATTATTATGCATATTATTACAAATTCACAACAGCCACAACAACAACATATTATGTGTGTGCATATTTAGACTGAGATTTCTGCCAACAACAACAACAACACACACACATACACATACACATACACACACTCATACACTCACATGCAAAACTCACTTCAAAATGTGTTCAGTTAAACTAACGTTATTTTAGACATCTACTTATCAAATAGTTATACAATTAATTATAGATATACATATATATCTCTACATAGATTAATGTATGAATAATATATATAAACACATGTTTTTTTATTATTTCTTTCAAATTTGATTATGCTCTAAATTGATCAAAATTTTCAACGTTTTCCTGACATCATTTTCAATCTATCAACATAAATTAATTCATATTGTTTAAGTAAATATTTTCTATAAAAGAGTATGTAACCACATACATATATATATATATTTAGAAATTGACATGTAGTTAAGCAATTTTTAGGATTTTCAAATTTTTTCTTAAGCTTAAACACTCACCGATCAATATAAATTGAAACAGAAAATCAACAGAAACCGCTACAAAAAAAGTATGAATAAATATTAAAAAAATGTAATGTGGTATATTTACATTTATATCTCTTTTATATTGAAAAAAATTTATAAAATGCTGTTTTTCGTGTGCTAAATATTTGTCTAAGTTTTGTTTTTTATTGCAATAATCTAAACAAATTTAACAAATGCAGGCACAACACTTATTTTTGCCATAATTGATTTTTATTAGAATTATAGTTAATTTTGATCAGATCGAAGCTGTGCATCTTAAGTTAAATGATCTTATTTTCAACATTTTTGCATATTTTTATTTATAAAATTTACACAAATATTTAGCGCTCTGAAAAACAAATGCTGAAAATCGAACAGAACGATATGGAACAGACAAACAATTCAATATAAAGTAATATTTTTTTTAACATAATATAATTTTTAATTTATTGTAATTAAACATATTATTTACAATGCAGGATGCTAATTTGTTATGGTAAAATTACACAGACACACTGTAGTATCAGTATAATTAGCAAAAAGAGCGCATGTACAGTGCCCTCTGCTTAATTTTGCCTTTAAGCAACAAAGCAACAAATAATTAAAATTTTTGTTTATACACACATACATTATTATTTAGTTACATTTTAAAACAAAAATATATATTTTTTAATGCCTATTTACACGCAGCTAGAATTGTTAAGTTGAGAAAATGGAGCAAGAAATAATTAGAAATTGTTTATTTTTGATTGAGTTTTATTAAGTATGCTTTATCTTATACATACAAAAATTTTTAATGCTAAATTTTTTTTTATTTATATACAAAAGAAACAAAAATGAAAAAAAAAAACAACAACTTTTTATATACAAACAACACAAATGATATGCAGTTTTGAATAAATATGGTTTTTTGGATTTATTTCAAAACGCAACTAAAAAAAAAAAGAAAAAAGAAAAAAGAAACCAACAAAAAACGCAAGACACAAAAACTTAAAAGTTTGTTTTATTTTATTTATTACTTGTAGCTGATTTTGAGTTTTGTTAATTTTTACAGAGGTGCGGAAAATCGTTGTGTATCCTTCCATATTTCCTTTATCATTTGCAAGCGCACCAAAGATCGCAGATGCAGGAAACAGTAAGAGAGCCCGAGTGTGTAAATTACAGAAGTCCTTTCCGGTCACACACACACATACCACTCTAGCATGCACCAATGCATACATACATACATAGATACATAGATACAAGTTTAGCTATTTCAAATGAGAAACTGCCACTTTCTGTTAGTAACTATTAAATGAATATGTTATAGGTACATATGTATTTGTATTTGTATATGTAGTTATGTAAATGGGCATAGACCCAAGTCTCGCAAATTGAATGCACATTGAGCTAAAAAGGTGTTTTTGGGAGTTTAAAAGTTATGCATATGTATGCATGTACTTGGAGAATGTGAAGCAATCTCCCTCTTTCCCTCTCCCTCTTCTTCTCGGTGCTTCATGTAACGCATTTAACATTGAGATGAAATAGATACCCTGTAAATATTAATAAGAAACGATAAGATTTTGCTTAAGTCTTATATAAATATTGTAACTATTTTTCATGTTTTTTTTGTGTTTTTTTATAAATATATATGTATGTATATATATGTATACACACATGTATATGTATATGTATGTATGTATATATATTGTAATAAAGAAGAGAGTAAAATATATGATTTAAATAAATGCATGCTTACAACTTATATACACATACATACATACATATGTACACACATATAGTATATACATAATATACAATAAAATAATGTGAAATTTAGTGAATTCTGTAAGCAATCGCGTTAATTGTAAATTTCTAAGTAGAAAGTTTTTTTACAACAAATGGAAAATAAATAATAAAACTGTACATTCAGCTGGAAAAATTAAAGCAAAAATGCACTCTGTATAAAAAATTTTGAAATAATACTGTGAAAAATGAAAAATTCAAAATGAAGGAGAAAACAGTTTTTAAATAATTATGCAGTAAAATGAGTCATATGCATACAATACATATGTATGTGTACATGTATACATAATAATAGAGTTCTAGCTACATATAAACATAAATATATATACATTTATATATATATATATGCATATAGTTGACAAAAACAAAAAAAAGAAGAAAAATAAGAGTATTAAAAAAAAACAATGAATAACAGCGCTTGTTCAATGTTACTATATAGAACACAAAATATTTGTACAATACATTCACGCATAAAAACATACATACATACAAACAATATACAAACTTACACTCAGTACACGAATCCAGACCATAGCTAAATTGAAACATTAACAATCGCAAGTTTTTCGAAGTTTTTAAGCAACTTTCCAACACTGTCCACTACATGGTCTACAGGGAATTCATCAGTTTATTAGCATACTTTTTGGGGCTCCACAGAAAATGGAGTTCGAAACAGATCCGCAAGTTTTCAGTTGTATGCCTTCTTTTGCAATAGTTCAAACTTTTAATTGATGTCTAATATTACTACTTTTTAAAAAACAAGTGTCCCGATTTAAATTCCACTTTCTTCACAAATTTTCAGTTCATTTTGACCTAATGCACGGATTAACCTGTTAACAAGGTTTTTTAATTTTGCTTAGAGTCTTAACATTTTATAAGTAATTAATGTATTGCAAATTACATCGAATAGTTACTGAGTATTTTCCAAAATTATAGAAATGCATTTAAAAATTTCAAGTTTATGAATAAAATTAATTAAAAAAAAAATGCTGCCAATTTACCCGCCTGCCGAACGGCGTCTAAACTACCCAACAACATGTTCGATATAAACTCTTTTAAAAATCATGTTTCTAAAATATATATTTTTTTATAATATTTAAAGTGCTATTCGTAACGTAATTTTAACATGTCTGTAGCTTTCATTTCATACTAAGTTCGCCTAACATTGAAAGTTTGTTAATTTGAATTTATCAGGCCTGTTCAAAATGACAGTTTCGAATTACACAGAAATAGAATAAACAAGGATCTATGACACAGTGTTTAAGGTTAGATTTCAATCGATTTATGTAAATATGGACTTTTCTATGGGCTTAATTGAGAAGACATGTGAGTTGTTAATATTACTGGTAAACTTTAGTGCATATTAATGAACAGTAGACATCGATTATACACTAAAACAAAAGATTAGTAAATAAAGAAATATTAAAAATAGATACAAAAAATAGATACAAGCTAGCTTCAAGACAGCCTACGTATTGGAGTGCCACACAATCGAACTTACACTTTTTAAATTTGCGAAACAGAACTCAAATATTATTTGGAAATTAGATTTCAATCTTACGAACTACAAACTTAAAATATTCCATATCCACATATATTTCAAATATTGAGGCGAATGCGGAAGAAGGAACAGGTCTACTTCTTACATAAGTCATACTTGTTCTGCTTTGTAAGTTCACACACAGATACTCACACAGATACACACAGACAATTGCAGCAGTTGAAGTCGAAATATAATTTATTTACATGGGCAGCCACGTCAACCTTAAATAATTTAATGCATATTTGAATAGAAGCAAATTAAATAAGCATAAAGAATCCATAGAAATACTATATCTATATAAATACATAGACATTGGAAAAAAAAACATAAAAAGATACTTACATATTTAGCTACAATATATGCATACAAGTATATGCTTATATTGGCGCTGATTGCAAAGAGTCGCTTCTAAGGAGCAACCGATCTGAGTCGGCCCTATATCATATATAGTATATATGTATGTATGTCTAATATGCAATATATACTTATATATAGATATATGCATATTTTTTATTTGGACCGCCAACGAGCAGATCGAATATAAATTTTAAGTATGAGATCATTTCGCTTCGATCTGTTCGTTTTGGATGGATCCATAGTTAAGTGGAAATAAAGCATTACCTCATACTTTAAATACTTATGATAACAGTTAAACGTAGAAATCTATGCATATGATACAAGTATAGGCATCATAAATATATATACATACATACATACATATTCACATTTATATATATACATATGAATTTTTTTTGTTATTAATTGTCAACTGAATAGGATTTATTTAAAAATTTTAAACCAATCGTTTGTTGCAAAACAGAAAGAAAAAAAATAAGTTTTTAAGAAATTTAACAAGTTGGTCCAGAGTCCCCTGCCCCAAATTCCCTTAATTTACCAATTTCCCATCTAATTATTGCAAATATACAAATACATAGATCTTATATATATATATATATATACATACTTATTTATACATAAATAGAAATATTATTTTCATTGTTCTTTGCTATTTGTACATTTGGGCACTGTAAAAATTAAAACTAAAGCTAAAGAATAAAATAATATAAATATAACAACAGCTTGCTAAATGAAGTTATAGAAACCGCGCAAAAGTTTATCATAAAAATAAATTATATATACTTATATATATACAATGAAACGACGTTATTTATACATATATACGCCTATGGAAACATGCGAAAAATTACTATTATATACAATGAAAAAGGCAGAACAAAAAAATATACATACATAAAAATATATATGCATATATGTCATTCGTATATGTCACAATGTGCGTATATTTATATGCATATTATATACAATACTTATTTACATTGCATCTTTTAGAGTTTTATTCGAAAGTAATGAATATCAGTAAAACAAAATGTAAAAAAAAACCAAGAAAAACAAAAGTAGAAGTGAGTCAAACGCTAAACAAAGTGTTGTTTTTAACTTAACAAGAAACGAAAAAAAAATTAAATAAAAAATAAAATTAAATAATATTTATACACATGAACAAGCAAACGCATGTTGAAAGTTAAAAATTTAAAAAAAAAATTAAATATAAAAAAAATAAGCATTAGCCATATTTTACACCGCTGTATATGTCAAGCATCATTAAAAAATAGTTCATAAATATTTGGGATTTATGTTCAATTTCCATGTGTTTTTCTACTTCTATTTGATTTGCATTCTGCGCGAGTTTTTCTATTTTTCCCGCCCAGCTAACCAATCGAGCAAAGCTTTAAAGTTTCCACCCATACAGTCACACACTGTCTCTCTCTCTCTCTCTTTCTCTCACCCTCTTTCTTTTGCACAGCTTGAGAAAGTGCTTTTAAATTTCATAGCTCCTAAAACATTAACAATTAAATAACAGAAAACGGTAAAAATTAACATAAAAACAAAACTCTGCCAAACAATGCTAAACAATGAATAAAATATAATAACAAAGATAAATACACAATTCTTATTTAATAATAGCAACAAATTGTAAACAGAAGCAAAGAAAAAGAAAGCAAAAAATATGACTAACTAAATATACATAAAAACAAAAACATGAATTGAAAACGCAAATATTAAAAAAAAAAACAAAACATAAAAGAAATGCTTATTTTATATATTCAAACATACAACAATAAACAAAATGACCATTCAAAATTTAATAAATTATATAAAATTTATATTTAAAAACAATAAAAATTATCAAATATATATATACATAATATATATGATTTTAAAAAGTGTTAAGAGAACAAAATTTAGCAGATGAGACAGTTTTTCAATTTTTAATAGTTTTCAATGGATGCAACCGAAAAAACCATATAAAAATGCCCATTATTATTAATTGATTTAATATACATTATATATATACACACACATACATATATATATGTATATATAAATATATATATATATTACTATTAAAAAAAAATAAAAATTGAAACTTAATATACACAGTAAAAAATGAAGAGAAACACAAAAAGAACAAGCGAAATACATTTTAAAACAATGAAACGAAAAAAAAAACACTCGAATAAAAAAAAAACACACAAAAAAAAAACAAATAAAGTCAACTGTTTTTTAATTTGGGTTGGGATGTCAAAAAACTGTAATTCAATACAATGGTCAAGTCGGTTACCGAGCAATTTGGGGATGGGAAAGCATCAGGTCCGGACAGCATCCTGAATAAGGCGCTAAAGCTCGCTGAATAAAAAAAAGTGAATCAGTATGTTGCTTATGGCCAACAGAGATCAGAGATGATGTCTTGTATTCAATATTATTTTTAAAAATATATTAACAGCAACTCAATATGTACCGATCTGGCTGTAATCGCAATTATAAATACGTTTGCGCATTACGCTGCAAGCAGTGTAAAGGTGTTCAGTAAATGAATAACATCCTCCAAAACCACCGGTAAACATTATTGTTTCATATGTATGTATATACAAAAAAAATTTTACATGCTTCATGCTACATATTGGAAATTAAAAAAAATCGTTAGGTGCGTTTTCTCTAAAATCGCCAAAATTTGGGACAAAAAACCTTTTATCACCTGTAGTCTCTTACCTTAGTATATATTTTAGAAAATGTATTACAAAAATACCTTTCAAAATACCTTTTTAACGATTTATAGATCATACCTGTATCTGCTTTCGTTTGGATACAGTGAAGAATTCAATTATACCGAGTTTTGGAGATTTCCCGCTAAACTAGCGATTTTTTGAAAAAGTCGCTGAACAAACGTTTTTAGATTTTTAATCGGGAGCAAGTCCTTATTTACCCATTTAAGCTAAGTATATTTTCGCTTTGATACGAGCAAACAAACAGAAAGCCTTGACTTTTCATCTAATTTTCAGAAGGCGACTTAGAATTGTAAAATTAAATTAGCATTTTTGTAAACAACGGAAATATATAACTTAGATAAAAGTTAATCTGTGAGTTTTGTTAGGATATCTCATACAACAACGGAGTTTTTGGTTCTAAAAGTTAATTTGCATCCGATTGTTCCTATGGCAGCTATGTGATATAGTAATCCGACTTTGATCAAATTTGGTCAGGATGTAAGAGACAGTCCCAAACACACAATCTGTGAGTTTGGTTGAGATATCTTGAGAAACAAAAAATTTAAAAACTTTCACCAAAAACCTCCATCGGCCCCATTCGCTTCAATCATTTAAATCAGCGGTGGGCACGATATCTGAAATTTTTTTAGCAGCCGGTGGCTCCCCGAGCCATAGCGTGCCCACCGCTGATTTAAATGTTTCCTCCTCCAGTAACAGCTGTTTATCTCACGAACTAGGTAAGTTTTCAAAAGTCGTAGAATGCACATTTGTTAGTTGAAACCAGCGGCGGGCAGTATGTTCTCCGGGAGGAGCAGCTCGAGTCGAGGCACTTTTGACACTTAAAAGTTATGACCGTCAATAAAACAACAGCGCGCTGAAGACCTTTATTTAGTTTAAGCCAGCGGTGGGCACGCAGTGGCTCCGGGAGCCAGCAGCTGCTAACGAATTCAGATTTCGTGCCCACCGCTGGTTTAAACCATCAGGCCTGTTCCAAATTTCACTTTCGATTAGATTTGTCGGAATTGAATTTCTTTAAATTGTTCTTATACCATTTCGGCTTGATTTAGCGGATTGATATCGCTTTCAGTTGATGAATTTAAGTCCGATAAAGCGAAAACCGATAATTTTCAAACAAAAAACCGGAACCGGCCTGTATACCTTTCGATCGGTATACCAGATCGGACAGCCATATTACATTTTTCATTCTTCGTGTATATATTGCTAGTCGCCTCTCGCACCCTTCTTGCTGCTTTCGTCACTTGCGCGGACTGCCGTCCGCAGTGATTATCTGTCAGATACGATGCTGGAGAACAAGAGACAGATGAGGGCCCAAGGCGCTACAGGGCACATTTGGGCCTTTTTTGATTTTACGTTGCAAAAATCGTAACTTTTGAACCAAATGAGATAATCGAATAGCATATGATAGATAACTCTTCAACCTATGAAATTAGCACTTAAAAAAGGTGCCACGCCCTCTAAATACTTACTTAGGGGCTATCAAAGTTGAAATTTGTGAAATTTGTGAAAAAAAAAATTTTTATGGCACCTAAAAATAAATTGTTTTTCAAATTTTTGATTTTTTTTGTTTTATTTTTAAGGTTTTTATATTTAAAAATTACTTGCAAAAAATTTCAAAACAATTTTTTTTTTTCAAAAATTTTTTTTTTTTTTCGGTGTGAATTATTAGAATTTCATATGTCGACCTAATTCCTATGACATCTATATGATATAGTAGTCCGATTTCAACCAATCTGACATGTGATGAAGCTGCGGTAGTCTTCTACATCCAGACCAAATTTGGTTCAAATCGGATTACTATATTATATAGCTGCCATAGGAACAATCGATCGAACTATGCAATTATGCCGCGTGTTTTTTTTGTGAGGTTGAATTAGTTTTTTTTGATTTAACCTTCTTAGGCGGGTCCGGGCGGGTATGAAACCATATATAGCTATAAAGAGAAATCAATTATGAAGCTTTAGCTATGGGAACCTAATGCATTTTAATTCATGAGAGTTTTCGTCTACCAAAGTTCAAAAATAGTCAAAATCTAGTGTTTTGCAGGACTGCCGGCCGAACAACTTGGCAAAAATATTTTTTTTGGGTAAGCGTTCGGAAAAAGTAATATACGGATTCGATAGAGAATTCTTCAATGATTAAGAATCCAAATAGGATTTTTAGATCAAGTAAAAATTGTGGATAGTACAACCTTTTAAGGTTGACCCATTTAAATTTAAAGAACACTAGATTTTGACTATTTTTGAACTTTGGTAGACGAAAACTCTCATGAATTAAGTGCTAATTTCATAGGTTGAAGAGTTATCTATCATATGCCATTAAAATAATTCGATTATCTCATTTGGTTCAAAAGTTAAGATTTTTGCAACGTAAAATCAGCAAAGGCCCCACAGTGCAGGGTGACAACCGGCGTTCCATTGGGGTATCATATCATACGATGATGGGCTCGGACTGCAACTGCCCGAAGGATGGTTGGAGCAGTGGAGGCTGCTGCTAGTGCAGCTTTTTAGGTTATCACTGGGTGGATGGACTAGGCGGAGTTCGATTTGGCAGGCCATAGAAGCCGGAAAAAGCTGGAGCTTATGAGCGTACAAGTGGGAAACAACGCCATCAGGTCGATGACATCCATTAAGTACCTGGATGTCCTGCTCAATTGAATAAAATACGAAAGCATATAATTAGCAGGAATTGTAACGATTTTATTTATAATATTTGTGTTTTGATTCCCTGCAAAAATAATATTTTATTGTTTTAGTTGAATTTTTAAAATTTATATCTACATACATGTATTGTAATTTGTACTTATACTTTTTTGTATTAGGGGAATTGTTTTGATTTCAAGGCTGCATAACGATTCTCTCTTAAACAATTGCTTGGGTTTGAACAAAATATAATTACAGTAGCTGCTTGCTTTTCAAAAATAGTGCAACTATTTTGGCTTTGAATACAAATGAAAGTTGACTATCACAACAATAAATATATTTATTTTGTATAAATATTGAGCCAGGGTCTTAATCTTAACCATAGGTTGAGGTGGATCGAAACTAAATTTTGTTAAATGCAGCCTTGCTTTATTCAGTTTTTGCGACAAAATACAGAAATAAATAAAAGATGATTTTCTTTGTATGTGATAAAAAAATAATTGTATATATTTATAATTGGTTTTTGTAGCAAGTTGACAAAAACAAAAGTGACAAAAAATATATGTAGGTGTAAATATATTAATAATAATAATTATCATACAATGTATTGTATATAAATTTGTGCCTACATTTCTAGATACTAGAAGCTGGTAGAACTAAACAAGTATATGTTATATATATTTAGATGTTTCTAAAACTAGGACTAAGCTTAGTAAAAAAAAAAAAAAAAGAATTAACATTTTAGATGTGCAAATATAAATATCGTTGTGGATGTTAGGACAGGTGGATTACGATGCGCAAGTGGAAGTGGAAGTGGAAGTGGAAGACAAAGTGGATGATGAATGCCGCACTCAAACGGACTTAATCAGACGATCCTGCCTCTCGAACATTTTCGTTTTATTGGCCAGAGTGTCAGCCGCGGTGGCAATGACGCCATTTGTGGTGGCTGTTAGAGCGGCAGTTGCCGCTTCGGCGGCACGGGATTGCAACTGGTCCTGGGTGAGGGTGGCGAGGCATTCGCGGAACGCGAGCAGAAACTCGTCGGCATTCTCGTGGTTGAAGCACATAGGTGGCTTTAGCTTGATGACATTGTCGTTGGGACCATCGCTGGAGACGAGCACCTTGTGCAGTTGCTTCATCCGATTGACCAGCCAGTGGGCGGCCTTGGTGTCCGGAATACGCGCGTCCCGATCTCTGACCAGCTCGATGCCCACAAACAAGCCCAGGCCGCGCACATCGCCGATGCACTCGAACTCCTGCTTCAGTTGGCCGCACTCACGCAACAGATAGTCGCCCAGCTGCTGGGCATTCTGCTGCAGTGCCTCCTGGTCGATGATCCGCATCACGGCATTGGCAATGGCACAGGACACCGGATTGCCGCCATACGTGTTGAAATAGGCCACGCCAGTGGCATGGAATGCCTGGGCGATCTCGGGAGTGGTGACCACTGCCCCCACGGGATGGCCATTGCCCATGGGCTTCGCCACGCACACAATGTCCGGCACAACGTCCTGCGTCTCGAATGCCCAATAGTGGCTGCCCACCCGACCGAATCCCACCTGCACCTCATCGGCAATGCACAATCCTCCCGCCCTGCGCACGGTATCGTACACTCTCTGGAAGTAGCCGGCGGGTGGCAGGATCTGGCCACCACAGCTCTGCAGACTCTCCGCTATGAAGGCGGCCACGCCCTGTCCCTTGGCCCGCTGGCGCTCGCAAATGTCCGCAATGGGCTGGGCATAGAGGGCGCCCAAATCGGCATTTGGATACATCTTATCCGTGAACTGGCCACCATAGATATCCGGACATGGGGCTACATGCACATAATCGGGCTTCTTCTCGCCGCCGGGCTGATTGAATTTGTACGGCGAAATCTCCATGACGGACTGCAAGTGGCCATGGTATGCACTGCAATAAAGTGGATCATCAATTGAATGCGATTGAGGTTGGCTATGAGCATGACTTACTGGTCGAGCGTGATCACATCCTGGCACTTGGTGTAGTTGCGTGCCAGGCGCAAGGCCAAATCATTGGCCTCCGATCCGGAGTTGACAAAGAAGCACACGGACAACGGGGATGGCATCTTGCTGGTCAACGTCTTGGCGCACTGCACCAGCTCATCGTGCAGGAAGCGATTGTTCGTCGAGATGGTGGCCATCTGCAAGGCGCCGGCACGCACCACTTCCGGATGGCAGTGACCCACTGTAAGTACACAAGAGCACACCAAAAACCACATATTATTTTAACTGAAAGTCTCACATAATATTAAACCATTGCATTTAACGAAAAATGTACGAGTAGTAAAAAACTATGCAATTACCATCAAAAAACTCTGAGCAATTGTTTGAAAAATTTGCTTAAACTTAATAAAAAATTCACTATATTGCTTTTAATTTTTTGGAACAATTATACCTAATGGATCTCATAATTTCTAAATTTTGCTTGGTTTTGCAATTTTTTGTACATAACGTAAACTTAAAACAGTAAACCAAAAATGATCAAAAATTGTAAATAATATTACAACTAACGTGTTTAAAAAAACACCTAATTAGAAAATTAAAATTAAAAAAAAAACATATATTTATAAAGTTGTATGGTCTGTGGGTATTCAAAAAATTTCAATTAACACTACAGTAGAGAGCACTAAACAAGTTAAGAAATTGTCGGTAAAGGTAAATTATACAAAGATGTATAAAGGATTGCCAATTCAAGATAGAATCATGTACAGTCAGTCAAGTAATTTTCACGATTTCAGAAAAGAAACATAACATGTTACATACATATAAATATATACAGTTTGTCAAGAAACACTTTGCACACCCTAAAAAGTTCAATATTTTGACTTTAAATAAAAAATAAGAGCTTATTACATATTTTTGAGAAGGTCATTTAATTAAACCCATTAAGTACCCATTAAATATTTTGAATTTTTGCAGAAGTGAGTACACTTCTATTTTCAACTTTTATATCTCGATTGTTTGTAAAAACTATTTTGATGCAGAAAAATTCTTTAAATAATTCTAAGAGTGACTACAAATTTTCAAAAATCTCTTTGCTACTATTTTTCATGATTTTTTTTAAATTGCTAAAAAGACACTTTTTGTATGAAAAATTTGTTAAAATAGTCATTTTCAATAAATGTCACAGAATCTAAAGTCTTTAAAAAATACATTATTTGAAGTGTTCTCATTTTTTAAAAAGCCAAAAGAACATATTAAAATGTGTTTCAATTATGTGACCTCTGAAAAATTTGTTAAATACTTTTGTTGTAAAATATACATCAACTATTTAGGTGATGAATTTTATTAAAATTCTGATAAAATAGTTTATATATATTTTACAACAAAAGGACTTAACAACTACAAGTATGTCTTAAACTATTATTTAAGATCAACATTTTAATCTAGATACTTTACATTAGCTATCTTTTAAACAGAAAATGAAACAGGGTCAAATTTGTAAATCAGTCGTAAACGTTATTACACGTACCCTTGCAAGTGGGCCTATTCAAATCAACTTAGCAACAGAGACTTTACATGTTGTTACCCAACTCGAAGTACGTAACTCACAAGTCATTTTGTAGTTTATCAAGTCTTCGTGTAGCTCGAAACGAAATCAAAATAGATTTCATCATGGTCAAGTGGCTATCTGGGCACGTTTTATGAACATAACAAACATCGAGGCAATTGGACATCGAATCGGTATCGCGTGCGCTTCACGTGATTCGTGAGACGAGAGCTAAACTCCCCGAAAATAGTACAAACGAGTATGTATTTAGTATAATAAAAAATGAAAATAAACTAGGCGGCAAATGAACGTAATCAGAAGGGAGACCCGCAAATCCGGCCCAGTTCGTCACGGTCCGGCCCCGGTCCGTTTATCTCTTGCCCGCTGCTGGTGTCGGGGCCTGAGTAGCATTTTGGACCCGGGCCTGTCTTCGCTCTGATCAGAATCAGATCACTTGTCAACGCCCCAAGACGCGTTTCTGGTGCTTCTCACATGTCGTTGATGCGCAAACGTTTTACGAGTTTATTTTGATAAGCCCCGCTCATTATCGATTGATCGGTATTCCATGTGGAATAGGATGGGATGGGATTGTCTGTCGGACGGACGGGTCTGCCCTATCTCTGCTGTTACGTACAGTCAGTCGCCCACACTGAGAAATCACGTGATTTTGTGTGCTTATTTTTAGGCGTACGACTATTTAGCTAAAGGTTGTGATTGCGCCGTTCACGAATTGTCACACTGTTCAGCAAAATTATAGTTAATTCATTGAGAGTGAAATTTTCAGATCATATTTTGATAGGAATACCTCATAATATATAGCTCATGTTCAACATTCCGAAATTAATGTTAATTAATTTTGGAAACAAAACTTTCAATAATTTCAAATTAAATTGACAGTCTATACTTAAATAAAAAATGCAAATTTTTATAAAAATAGTTAATTTTTAAATCAAATTAATGTAATTATTGTAATTATTTGTACAAGTTATAACTAGATATACCGAAATGTATGTTATATACATGCTATATTTTAAAATAAACGAATAAATTCATTAGGTATATTTAGTTGTACAAAAATATTGTTTATTTTCATATACTTTAAGTATAGGTATTTGTTTAAGTTTGAAAAAGTGTGACATACATAAATATGTAGATGCAAATTTTTAAATATGTATATTAATAGAATATAATAATAGATTTTAAATAAAAATATATTTCAATTATATATTTATTAAACTTTGGCCCGTTTTTTCAATGTCTGAATAAGGTTTTTGATAACTATTCAATAGAGAATTTGACGTAAAATGTCTAATTTGAAATTATATGTCAAATAAAACTTATGTATATGTACATTGAAAAAACGGCCCTTAAGTTGACTTTTTACGAACTTTTATAGTTTTAATATTTTGTTGTCGTGTGTAAAATTTTGCCAACTGTTGTTGTTGGCTTTTCGCAACCTCTTCGTATATTACTATTATTATCTATGATTGTCTGTTTCTATATTTTGTGTAAGTGTGTGCGTTTGACCGCATTTTCTTTAAATCTAAACATGCACACACACACCACACACACACACCCACACACACACACCCACACACACACACACACACACATAGCCAGATGTTGAGTGTTTTTCACGTTATCGTGCACAGAATTTTCCATTCGCAACGGACGCCAGCTGATTGCTCAGTTTGTTAGACTCGAACAAGAACAAATATTGAAAATAGACTATGAGCACAGACAGACAAATAGACAGACAGACGGACGGACGGACAGAGGGACAGATAGCCGGACAAAGTGCGTAGTACTGAGAGTGTGTTGGTTTTGTTGTTATTGCTGTTATCTCAAGTACATTTCCACTCGGCACGAGACGTTCACATGTTGCCAGCTCGCAGGCCAGTTTCATGCCATGGCTGATAAGGGGAAACTATACGGATAGTCCCACAGAAAAGTAGCACGAGATCATACGTATAAAAACGCGACGATGACGATGACGACCACTATGGTGATGATGTTCTCAAGTTTCATAATAAACAACAAAATATTATTATTGTTGCCGCTACACGTGCACATGTTGCCTTATCACGTTTTTATATAGCAGTAAATAGTTTTGGCTATGTCTTCACAACAAGGTTATTGTTATTGAGGCATTGTTTTGATAGTGTCACGTTTACAAAAACTGTTAATTTTTTTTTTTTTTTAAATAGCCTCGAAACTTGAAATTGATTTCAATAATACATTTTCAGGGACTATAATCATAATAAGTGATATTAAAAAAATTTTTAATCTATAATTATATTTAAGTTTTATAGATTTGTTCGCAAAATAATGATTAATTTTAAGTTATACTTTATTTCTCAACCAAAATCATTATTTTTGAGCAAAAAAATAAAACTTATGGAATAATCATTAGTTCATGAGTTTTATTTTTTGCGCAAAATAAAACTCAAGTTGTAGTTTCGAATTTTTCTTAGGAAATAAAGGCAAGAATGATACATATTTCTAGTCAATAAGCCAAGACAAACCATTATAATGATCCATTTAAAAAAATACAATTTCTTGTGTTGAGCATAAAATTAGACCTTGTCGAAATTACAATATGAGTTTTATTTTGAGCAAAAAAATTAAACTTATGGAATAATCATTATTGGTTATTGGTTGAGAAATAAAGTATAAAAATTAATCATTATTTTGTGAACAAATCTATAAAACTTAAAACATTTTTAATAATGATGAAAATACATAAATGAGGCATAGAGAAGAATATTGGTATATTACTCGGTGTCTTAAAGTTATTATAAGTGAATGATTTTTTGATTAAAAAAAAAAATAATAATAATCATTATTTGTAGTCTCTGTAAATTTTAAGGAAATCACAACTTGGCTGTGAAATTCTGAAATGTTGTTAATCTTCGATTAGATTGATATTTGTTGTTTGATAGATAGTGGTCAATATGCTTTGTGAAATTATAGTCGATGCAGTTGCAATGTTAACACTGTTAACAGCACTCCCCCTGCCAACCACCTCAACCACCTCGATCACGTTATCATCTGCTATAATTTTAGTTCAGCCCGAAATAGTCTCTATAAATAGTCAACGTCCCGGGACAACAGTGAGACCTTATCAGACAAAGTTGGGAACAACGAACCATGCACTGTTCTCGCTTATCAGCATTGAAATTATTATTTTTAATAAATGGTGCTAGTGCACCTTATGCTAAATCAAACCAGTTGTTTGGAAGAAAGTGTTAAGTGTTCAATGAAAAATTTATTTATTTTCCAAAACTGTTGGCCTATGTGAAGGTTTAGCAAAATGATGATGTTGCATTTATAGTTGAGCCTTAACAGAGCTTAAAGCTTAACAGCAAATGTTTACATTGCTTGCCTCACATCATGTTAACAGCTCTGATCGCTTTTGCTGTTGAATCAAATTTAAATGGAAATTTCCGCCAATAAATGACGGAAGGGAATAACAGTGTGCATTTTTATGTGCGCCTGGTGCTCAGTTACTCAAACTGTAAATTGGCAAATTGGGCTCATGTCAATCTTAGTTATTGTTGTCGTTGTCGTTATTGTTATTGTTTATTTTTTGTTTGTCTTTTGTTATTGTTATTTTTACGCCTAAGAAGACGTCAGAGTATCTTTCTTAATCACAGCTGCTGTGGCTGCTTTTGTTCGCCGTATATATGTGTCGGGGCCCGAAATGATCGGGCAGCATCTAATACCCGTAGTACTACGTTCATGGGCCGGCCCCGGCCCAGCTCATTGATAAGGCTGACTCAGTTTTTGCGCCAGTCCCACTCGAATTAAATCACAAAAAAATACAACACACTCAAAAAAAAAGAAAAAAAAAACAGCTGCTCAATCGGGGCCTGAACATGCCGCCGATGTCTGGGCCTGATGTGCTGTGTGCTGCATGTGGGGGCAACCTTGAACTTGGCACACTGTCCGACCGAACCCTGTCTCCCTGCCCTCATATGCCATTTGCTTGGCGACTACTTTGCCTTAAAGATCAAATGATTTGTATTTAAAAAAAAAAACATATTTTTGAAAATATTGTGAAAGAAAGAAAACTTATTCAGTGAATTATGTACATACATATAGGTATGTATGTACGTTCGTTTCATGGCCAATTTGGGGTTCCAAGTGCAGGCCGTTAACCGGGGCATAGGTGCACTAATCATAAGTACTAATATCAACATCATGCGCCTCACTTTCATTTCCATTATCTCGACTGCAATTGCAGCGATTGTACAAATTGGTAACCGAGTCCCTCAGTCAGTTAGTCGGTCATACGTAAGCATTTCTATCAGCGTGTGTATTTTAAATAATTATAATGTTATGATTGCCGATTATTGTGTGTGGACGTGGACGTGGTGTGGTGTGGTGTTGTGTGGATCTGGACCCGGGCCTGTCATTGACGAGCCCATTCCATGGTCGGGCCCCGGTCCCGGGCGCCATAGAATAGCCCACAAAACGTGTTATGAGATTTGCAATTTTTTTTTGCACTTATTTTCAAGTCGAGATTTTATACAAATATACAAATATATAGTGGTCAACTTACCATGCGCCACATTATTAATGCAGTCCAGATAGCGTGTGCCCTCTTCATCAAACATGTACTGACCCTGCCCGCGGACAATTTTCAATGGATCTGACCGATAAAAGAGTTGGCAGGCTTGTCTGTATTTTTTATTATTTTTTTTTTTAATTTATGGTGTAGTTGTTGAATATTTAGGTGCAGGTTTGTTAAGTGCATTGAAAAGAGAAGCGAAAAGAGAAAAAAGTTTGTTGTTTGTGTGTTTTTTTGAAAAATATTAAAAAGAACTTAAACTAATCATGCGGTATAAAAATAATTAACGCTATCTAAACAACCACTTTCATAAATAGTATAAATCTATTATTGAACAAATAAAACGAAACGACGCAATGAACTTAATCGGTGCAACAAAGTTGATCGATATGACGTAGCTTATAATGGGCCCATGTAATGCAATCAGATCGGGGCCTAGCGTCATTCAACATCGGATACAGATACAACTACAGATGCAGATACAGATATAGATAACGGTAATGCTTATGATAGTGTTTATCATTTATGGGTGGGGAATACGCCAGTAATTAGTAGCTTAAACTTTGGCGCCACCAACTACATTTAAGATTATAAATATTCCTTTTTTTTTTGTTTGTTTGACTGTTTACATTTACACGAGCTCTAGTTTTAAGACATTTATCAAATAGTTTCTTGTAAACTTTACATGTTTCCTATTATAATTTTTCCAATTATTTACGTAAAAACGAGCAAATGTTTCAACAAAATTAAAAATTATCTTACATACATTTTAGTTTTTGCAGAAAGTATTAAATTGAACTTCCCTATTTTTTAAATGTTAAAAAATAACAAATATTTGTGAAAAATCATTACTTCACTAACTGTTTAAAGATATAGATATGTATGTATGTATATATGCATTTTATTGTCGCTGTTTAAAAACGAAATATAAAATCGATAAAGGCCAAAAATAAATGCGGCTACTTTCGGCAAATTCGATTGGCGCGAGACATTAGCAACAACAGCGAAAAAGCCAAATAGCCAAATCGTTTTCTTGGCAAGAATGAGGTGTCAACAAAGAACCAGAATTTATTTGCTTGCCCCAACCCCTGACTACCACCCTGCCGCAACGCGGCAACGGTTTGCGGCATGCCGATGACTGTAACGTACGTGGGGATGCCGCATGTTGACCTTGACAGCGAAATCGTTTGTCGGAAGGTCAACTAACATTTACTTAACATAAAAGCATGTCAATAACAACATAACAGACACGTAACAGCCCAGAAGACGTTACATATGTATGTAATTACTTGCGGAATATTACTACAGAACGCTATCATTATATAATACTAATTAAAACTTATTTAAAATATTAATGTTATTTATTAAATGAATATATAAATGTAAATAGTACTTTATCTCACATATCACAATAAATCTTACTCATAATACAAAAAAACAAAAAAATAAAACTTAAATAATAATACTAACCCAATATGTTTGTTGCGCAGCTTAATGGTGTCCGATTTGGACAATTGCTGTTCGACCACCGATTGCATTTGTTCACTTGCGAATGGCATATTGAATGTGTATGTATTTACTATAATGTACTTTAATTTATTTTGAAGCGCGCGCACTTTTGTTCGTCAAGGACTGTTGACAACTGAATTGAAATATTCTTGTTACTTTGACTTGGGCCTTTAACGTCTTTGGGTGCTTAGAAATTGTCGCCGAATGACAAATTCTATGCGAGAGTTGAGCTATTTTATAACAGAGGCCAGCCCACTATAGCCATATGTATATAAAAACATACATATGTAGTATGTAATCACATGCTTGCATACATATTTAGCTGCTGTTATTGTTGCTGCTTCTGCTTTTGCTGCTGCTGTTTCTGTTCCTTCTCTGCTTCGGCTTCTGCTTTTGCTGCTAATGTTCTGGCTCTTTGCTGCTACAGCATGCGCTGTTATTGGCGTAGGCGAATCAGCGCTCTGTTACTGCTACTGCTACTGCTAAGCGACGCTTTCTATGTGTGTGAGAGTGCGTCTGCCTGTATGCGTGAGCATGTAAAAGTGTCGGTAACACACACGTGACTATCACGCTGTTATTGTCTCTCTCTTTCTACACTTACTTTGTATTCATACGAGAGCGCGCGCTCGCGTGTGTGCCTGTGTGATAACAGCAGTGAGCTTGAATGCAACACACTCTGTGTAGGACAAAGCAACAACAAACTCTACCACAAGAACAACAAAAGCAGCAATCGCAGCAACAACAGCAGAGACGCTGCCAGCCAACCAGGAAGGCCGCTGTCGTTGTTGTTATTAGAGATGGGCACGTGCGTGATTTTACTAAGCACGACTATGTGTAATACACCTACATATGTACAGTTGTATGTACATCCGGTTAACGGCATAAATTGCGATCGGAAAGTTGGGCGTTTGTCGAATTGACGTAAAACGAATGGCTGAGATCGCTCCAAGCATTAATGTGCGCTCGTGACACGCATCTATTCCTATATAAATATAAATTTAACTCTATAAAAATGTATACGTATGTACATATATTACATCATTTATCGCTTTTTGTCTATAACACTTCATAACATTTGGATTACTATAGTTATTTATATAAAAAAATGCAACCCATCTTCCTATCGAACGGACCAGTCAATTGGCTAATAAAATATATAATTAGTTAATATCTCAAATTCAAATGAAATCTAAATAATTTTTGTTGAACATTTACCACAAATAAATCCATAGTACAGTAAAAAATGTTATCAAATGCATTCACTTAGACTGCCGCCAATACAGTTTTACATTCACTGCAACTTAACAGCGACCTTTAAGAGTTGAGCAGTCACTGCAGCGAATTCACATGTGGCTTTTTTCACTAGGTTTTTTACATACAGTTTTAAAGTTGGTTTTTTTTTACAAAAGTTTATTTCTAGAGAGAGCTTGAATTTTTTTCGACATTACTCGAAAATCTGAAAACCGATCTTAAAAAGCATGACACTTCCTAAAAGCTTATCTACATTTTTATTTATAATTTATACCACGTACCGATATCATTATGTTATATTATTAAAATATAAAATATTAAAAAAAGTACATAATAGTGATTTTTTTTTTTTATTTTTAAGAATTTTCTTCGATGATAATGAAGAAATAATAATAGTCTTTATATTAGAGCGAGAAAACAAAAACTCACAAATAAATTATTTATTTATTTATTATTTGAAATAATCAATATTTATGATTTTTATTATTTCCGCTCAAAATAAAACTTGTAAGCTGTTAAAACAGAGTATAAAAATTAAGTAAGCATAGAGATATATTAACATACATATTTCTAAAATAAGAAGATTAAGATTGAATTAAAGTTTTGGTAAATATCGAAAACAATTTGTAATTTTTTTGTTTATCCAGAAATTGATATAATTGCATAGGATAAGTTTCGATCAGTATATTAATTATTCAAATCTATGGATAAACGGCAGAAATATTATCAAATCAGCAATATGACTCAATGATTTGATTTAAGCTCAATATTTTCCAAAGTAGCTTATGATATATTGGCTAATTTGGCAACTGTAAGCTGTGAGATAGATTTAGATGTTTAAAAAGAACCAAGAAAGATAGAGTACAAAATTTCCCGAATTTACTCTGACCCCAAGTTACATACTTTCACTATCAGCGGGGAACCGGGTGGTGAGATAAGCTTGGAGAGTAAGGCGACAATAGACGATATCGTTAGTGAAGAAAAGATAATCTGGGCTATCATGTCATTCCACCCCTACAAGTCTGCAGGACCGGATGACATCAGACCAGTCATGCTGCAGACAGTGTGTCAACACCTCCTGCCATGGCTCCTAGAAATCTTCAGGGGATGCCTCGTCACGGGATACATCCCAAAGAGCTGGAGAGAAGTGAGAGTGGCCTTCATTCCCAAGGCAGGGAAGATAAACCACTGCTCACCAAAAGACTACAGACCCATCAGTCTATCCTCGTTTTTACTGAAAACGCTGGAACGAGTCTTAGATCTGTACCTTAGAACTAAGCTTACACCTCAAGTTTTTAGCGGGGCTCAACATGCCTATCTTAAAGGCAGATCAGTCGAGACCGCACTACATGAGGTAGTTGGCGCAATAGAAAGATCCTTGCAGAGAAAGGAGTTTGCGTTGGCGGCCTTTCTTGATATAGAAGGTGCCTTCAACAATGTCAGGATCGAGTCCATAACGACTGCATTAGTCAAAATTGGCTCACACCCGACGATCACCCAATGGCTTGGCAATATGCTTCGCTGCAGGGTGATCAACGCCCAGCTCTGCACCTCGACAATAAGAAGGAAGGCTACGAGAGGAACCCCACAGGGGGGAGTCATTTCTCCCCTTTTGTGGAATCTTGTTCTTAATAGCCTTCTGTTAAGACTAAAACATACAGGATGCAACGTCACAGCCTATGCGGACGACCTTGTTCTACTGATAACTGGCAAATTTCTGCCCACAATCAGTGAACTTATGGAGAACGCACTGGGCCTGACGCTGCGGTGGGCAGAAAAGAACGGTCTGGGGGCAAACCCACAAAAGACCGAACTCGTTCTGTTCACAAGGAAGACTAAGATAGAGAGCTTCAGACTTCCTACACTAGGAGGTACGCAGCTAAAGCTATCAAAGGAGGCAAAGTACCTGGGAGTAATCCTCGACTCCAAACTCTCCTGGAAGAGAAACTCGGAGGAGAGGATGAAAAAGGCGTTACAAGCCTTCTATGTTTGCAAGAAAACATTTGGGAAAAGATGGGGACTGCAGCCGCGAATCATTCACTGGTTCTACACTGCAGTCGTCAGACCCATCTTAACCTATGGAGCTCTGGTATGGTGGGAAGCTGCTCGCACTGACTCTCACCTACGATATCTCCAAAAGGTGCAAAGACTTGCTTGCTTGGGGATCACAGGGTGTGTACGCTCTACCCCCCAAGCGGCCCTGGACGTCATACTGAACTTGGACCCAATAGGGGTATTCCTACAGCACTCGGCTGCAAGGAGCGCAGTCAGGCTGATGGCGCTAAGCCTCCTCAAGTCGGGTGCCAAAGGGCACAGCACTATCCTACACTCGGTAGGACACACAGCTGTGGCTGAGGAGTACGACTACTTTGTCCAAGAACACAAATGGGGTGACAGCTTTACAGCAGTCATCCCGGATAGAGCAGAATGGCAGCAAGAAACCCCTCTAAGGCGGAACGAGCTGTCATTTTACACAGATGGATCAAAGACGGAAGAAGGCACAGGAGCGGGGGTCTACGCCAGCGACCCAGCTGTGCAGCTTTCCTTTCGTCTCCCAGATTGGTGTAGCGTGTTCCAAGCAGAAATCTATGCTGTCTGGCAAGCGATCAAGTTGATATACACCTTGGAGGGACCTGCAAGGAACATATCAATCTACATCGACAGTCAGGCCGCAATAAAGGCTCTGTCCATGAACACAGTCAAGAGCAAGCTTACCCGAAACACGGCCGCAGCTCTGAATCAATGTCAGCATCACTCCATCAGACTCGTCTGGGTGCCAGGACACATGGGAGTGTCTGGCAATGAGATGGCTGATGAGTGTGCTAGAGCCGGATCAGCGCTGCCGGCTAGTTGCGCGGTGGCAGATATATGCAAGCCTATCCAGTATGCACTTTCGGAACTAACAAGAACCGAAAGGGCGACGGCAGATAGACACTGGGCAGCGATACTGGGCTGTCTTGTCTCAAAAGCACTTTGGCCAAGATACAACCCACAGCGAACTGCCGAACTCCTACACTTCAACAAGAACAGGATAAGGCTACTGACGGGGGTCTTGACAGGACATTGCCATATCGGCCGTATGGCACAGCGATATGGTGGGCCCTATCAGGACTTCTGTCGCAGCTGTGGGGACGAAGAAGAGATGGAAAGTGTCCAACACCTTCTCTGTGACTGTCCTGCACTTCAAAGAAGGCGTAACCGATTCCTCGGAAAACCCTTCTTTGTTGATCTGGGCAGTCTCGCGAATGTGCGGCTAGAAGACCTGGCACACTTTCTAGACTCCACTGGCTGGTTTCACGGGCGGCCGTAGCCCAAAGAGACCAGCGGGCTGACAAAGAACGTTTAGACGTATCCTTCCCCATATCCCATCAACCCTTCCACATCCCTTTCGATTCCTACAGTTTTATTTTCAGACATCGCAATGGGCCAATTGGCTTCTGGGTGCTCTCAACTTCGGTTGAGCTGTCTGGTCATCCTATCCTATCCTATCCTATCCTACATACTTTTAGACGCTTGAGCTGCTTAAGTCTACAGTAGTGCGTTTTTATTATTAGAGATTTGTAGAACATGATTGTAAAAGGAATATTTTTTATTTTATTGGGTGCGCTCAGAAGGCTAGTAGCCGAAATAAATCCTTACCTATACTTACCTGGTATACAAGATAGTTTCAAACTAGGAAGACTCAACTGTTTTTTGAAATCTGCCATTTCATTTTCTAAATTACATTACACCAATTAAATTTTTTTTCCTGGAAAAAATATAGCAAATAGAGGATTTTCAGTTTTTTTCAAGGGAAAAGAAATTTTTAATTGTCTTAACATATTTTATTAGGTTATTCTGATTGACAGATACGCGTTGTAGAAATCCAAGTTTTGGGGTGCCAAAGGTTATTTTGCTATTTATTACGACAATGAAACAAATTTTTTCCCCTTCTTTAAGAACTTGGCTGAAGAAGTAGATGCATTGGTTAGTCTAAGACAACTTATTACAAGGGGGAAGGAGGACTAAGTATCTTCACTATCTTTCAAACTTTATTTATCTTGCCCGTTGTCTCAATTTGTCGCTTCTACAGAAATGACGGATCTTTCAATTTAGTTCAGATCAAGCTTTAGATCCACGTTCCACACTAAATAGCACGAGATAGCAAGAAAAACAAACTATAAAACACGCGTTAAATACCTACGTTTAAGGCCCCGAAGTATTTAGCTGCTCTCTTAGTTAATAGCATATTCAGATCAAGGATTTTCAATTGTAGGATGACCCGTTTTTAGAAAATAAGTATATGAATTACAGAAACGGTTTTAATAAATTAATATATTTAACAATATCAACTCCATGTGATGCTTTAGTTTGTTATGGAGCACTCGACCTGTCCCAAATGTGCGATAAGGTTTGGTTAAATTATTTTACAAATTGACACATTCGTCGATTTACATAAATACATAATATGTTATTGTTTCTACATACAGATACATACATATGTATATATAAATATATATTCATATACATTTATATGTATATATTTTTTGCATATCATTCAATAATTCAAATACAATATTAACCGAAAAAATAGTTGTGACAGATCTTGTGGCGAAGACATTTTTTTGTCATATTTTTTTTTGTAATAAGTACATACAATACAATACATACATATTTATTTATTTTTCATTTTTCTTGTTAATCTTTCTTATTTTGTTTTCGGTATTTATTTTTAGTTTTATGTTTTCAGTTATCAGTGCAGCTTGAAAGCAACGTTTTAGTAATGTCATGAACAGAAACATAAATTATATCATATCATATCATTCTTTATATATGTACATATATGTTTACGCATACATAAAATGTATTAAACGAGTAATTACTAAGACTAACAATCAAAGCTGTGCAAATCGAAAAATGTACTTTGTTTTTTGTATTTTAAAATTTAATTATTTTTTCTGATTTTTTTTTTTTTTTTCAAAACACCAATCAATTCCACTTTCGCTGAACTTGATTAAAATCGCGATTGCTAGTATTGAAAATGTCCATAGACAGTATTGAATATGGAAGATTAAAACCTGCATTTTTAGATTTTTCACTTTTACATTTTGTTTGTCTATATATATTTTTTTATATATGTATATTTATAGTTTTTATAATTATAGTTTCAGTGTTGCCATTTATTTGTTTTTTTTTTTTTTGGATTAATCAAATACTGAAAAAACAAAAAAAAATATTTAATATTTTTCTCGAAAATTTCATTGAAATCAGTTATTATTTTGATTTTCTGTGTAGTTATTTTTTAAAGGCAATAATATGTTTAAAACATTTATTACATTTAGTTGGGCAACACCGACTATTTTAAGAATATGTACATACATTTGTACTAGTTTACTGTCTGTCTAAATCAGTGGTTTTCCTATGGGCGAATAAGTTTACGAATATTATTGCACGGTGCATCGGGTCGTCGGCCTACACATAAACGTTTTCCAATACTGAGACGACACTTCAAACAATTGAAAAAGCAAAAATTAAATGCGATTGATTGAAAGGCTTTCTAACCAAAAATTCAAATGAATATCTACAACATTTCTTTGTTTTCAAAACAAGTTGTGAATTATATATTACAATTAATTTTCTTTTGTTGTTTTTCGCCCAGACAATCAATTTGTTGTTTGACATACAATATTGTTTGTTTAACGAGTTAAGCCACATTTATAACGTGATAATACTTGCTTAGGTACTACTAACATTTACAATTCTTCGTTAAAAACGGTCACAGTGTCACAAAACTTAGTTTCTATACAAAACTTCAACTTGCCTTCCATATACATATATTGCTGATTGGATGTATTGTATGATAAAATGCTTGAAATGTGTTTTCAAAATAGGATTCGTTAAATTAATTAGTTGCTTTACTCTTTGAAGTATTCTGTGATTTTGTTTATTTTTCGTTCAGTACAACATTGCATCAGTTAGAGCAAGTCAACAGCAATGTCAGCCAGCGAATTTGCTGTTTCGTTTGCTCTCTTCATAAAATTGCAATTAAGTTGAAGCTTGAGACGACAAGTCGAACATGGAACACATACATACATAATTCTTAAAGTTGGCTATCTCTTTCGCAGACTGTCTGCACACTTCTACCATATATTGAATGGACAACAACACACTGAATTATAGTTTTTAAGAGATGAAACGAGATAAAACAATTAGATTCCTTTAGCTCACAATGTGTGTTGAAATTTCAATGAAAAAAAATACATCTTTCAGATATACAGATAGGAAGATACACTTTCTCTTTCTCTCTCTCTCTCGCTTTCGCTCTGTCTCTCTCTATTTCTATACGTATCTTTTATACAGGAATACCGATTGTAATGGACACTGTTTGTTGAGTTAAAGGAACTTCTTTACCATACATACAATATCATCAAACTGGGTATTCAGAGTTTATTTTTTGTTTTTATATATATATTTTTTTTATATTTTTGGCAAGTATAATCACGGCATAAATAACTGGCGGTCAAAGTATAATTAATAATTTAATCATTAATACTTATAAATCCACGTCATTAACAGGCCTAAGTCTTTACTTAGCTTCAATAAAATTACACAGCCAGTTAGGCAGATAATTTATATATACTTATATATATATATCTGCATACTTTACTGTTTATATCTATATATATATATAAATATATATATGCTTTTCTCAGGGCTTAACACGTAACCCAAGAATCAACTGAAGCACTTGATAAGTCCAGCTTACAAACCTGGAACAAATAAAATAGCTTCGGTGCCCCTTATAGATACAACATCTTTATCAATATCATAATCAGTAGCGTTATCAATATCAGTATCATTATCATAATCATTATCAATATCAGTATCATTATCAATTATCAATTATCATTAAACTCATCTCATATCATCTATAATTTCATATCATTCTCATTTATCATTATCATTCTCATTCTCATCGTAGCAAAATTTTGTATTAATTTATTAAGTAATATGTTTTTTACGGAATGTTTTCTTATATTTTGTTATGTTTTATTTTTTTATGTGATTTTTTTTTTTTGTATACTTCTGACTTCTGTGACGTCATTTTGTGTTTATGTGATAGTCGAGAGCGTTGTCAGTTGCATAGTCTTTGTTGACGGTGATGCCATCGGAGACGGCGTTGGCACGAATAAACTGGACGAAGCTGTCTCGGTGGTCAGACTCCGCTCTTCGTAGACTCCAGCGCGTTCCTAAGAAAAAATTTATATTAATAACCTTAAGTACTCGTTTATGTGATATATCATATGATGCACAAGAACCACAAAAAAACGAACTCATTACTGTCAATACAAACTCCTTTAATTTATTTTGTGATTCTGGTTAAATTTTCTTTGCAATCAGGCAGTAAAATTGCTTTTTTATTTTTTAAATATAATTATAATGAACTGCTTTTAGAAATAATTCGTAAATGAATGTCAGCATATAACTATTTTCAAATCAATTTCTTACCCTCAAAAAAACAGAAACATTTAACTAAGTTCGGTTTCGCACTGCGTTTGTACGTATACAATATTTCATGTGTTTGGTAACTCAACGGTGTAAAAGTATTTAAGTGAAAAAAAAAAACACTTTCTAAAACTTAGAAAGAGCAAAACAATATACTCGTAATTAAAATTCGAAATAGATCCAATTTTTTCTTACCAATTTTTTAATCGAAAGTGAAAATCTATATAATGTTTTCTAACATGTCTGAAAATAAAAATTAGAACTGTACAGACAACCTAATAATGAGTATGAACATTTGTGACCTATCATTTCAGATTTGTACATCAAAATATAACTATTTTATTTATTTTTTATTAAGTATTTCTGAAACTAAACCAGAATATAACATATGTATTAAATAAAAGTGTTATTTTAAAATCATATGTCATATTTTTCTAAAAATACATTTTTTCTAATTACGAGTTTCCTTATTTTGTCTTCCTAGCTTTTGTTTCCAAATTTTGTCAAAATAATAATAGGGAATCGATGGTAGTTACATAAATGTAAGGATGTATGAACAAGATATAGCAAAAACCTACGTGCGATTTGTCATATTTGAAACGTTTCCAGATATTCGTTTTGGGCTCCATTGGCGTGCCGTCCACATTGTAGTTGGGATTGGAGAAGGTCAATACGGAGCGACTGGAGCCGCGTGTGTTGCGCTTCGATTTTTTGCGATTTGTATTTAATGCGAGCACTGCAAATTAAATGGAAGATCAACAGAAAATTGAACGTACTCAATGTGTTAGGATGGACTATTGGGCCTTACTGAACATCACCAGCATTATGATGACGACCATAACAATGACAACCCCGAGCGCAATTAGTACAAAGAATTCACGCTCGTTGTCCTCTTTGTTCTTGCGATCGTCATCGAACTGGCCATTATTGTTATCCTGGCCGTCGATCGATGTCGTGTCCTCGGTCGCCTCATCTGAATAATCCGGCTGTTGATCGCTCTCGAGACGCGCCTGTACCAGCTCCTTGGGTGTCGTCGAGCATTCCCGTCGATCGCTCTCCACTCGATCCGGGCAAGCGCACACGTAATCAATGCCCCGATAGAAGCACAGATGCGAACAGCCGCCGTTATCCTGGGCACACTGATTCCAGCTCTTTGCCTGGCGTTGCAATGACACGGCCCGTATGTCTAGTGCCCCACTGAGGGCATCCCTCACCTCGAAGGGATAACCATATCCCATGGAAGGCACAATCTGAGAGCGGTACACCGACTTGTTGTACCAGTCTGTCCAATAAATGTTGCTTTCAAACTGTTTTGCAAGAAACTCCAAGTTAGTGAAATCATTAAGGACATTGGCAGCTATTTAATTAATAATTACCATGGTCAGACCAAAGGGATGTGGTGCATATGGAACGATAGTCTGACGACGTTTCCCATTGAAATCAACCTGGCCGATATTATCCTCCAGCGCGTCGGCCCAAAGCAGTCGCCGATTGCTGTAAAGCCATGTTAGACATTAATTACCTCTCTCTCGCTCTCTCTCTCTCTCTCTCTCTCTCTCAGTCACTCTAATATAATTTTATTCACTATTTTCCAATCGTGCACTTACGTGAAATCAATTGTGAGACCCGTTGGGAATCCCACACCCGAGGTGACAATTGCAGTGCGATTTGAACCATCCAGAGAACTCCGTTCGATTTTTGCCGGCGAATTCCAATCCGACCAAAAGAGATAACTGCAGGAAAAAATTGAGATTTAAATGATTCTTTTAAGGCTTCATTTTATTTTTCAAGAGGATACAATAATTTTGAGGACGACCACATGTGCATATGTAAATATTGTTAATCAGGATGAAAACTGAGTGAATAACGTCACTTTCTGACAGTTTTAAAGCTTTGAGGATGAATCTTAGTACAGGATTATTTTGTTTTACTGCAGACAGTACACATTATCTATACAAAAAAAGCGTATTATATAAAATGTCTTTTTCAGCATCAAAAAGCCAATCAAATTGCAAGAAACACACTTCAATTCAATTTAAATATACAATTATGCATGCATACATTCGCAATGAACTTATCAGGTGTGCAACAGAAATCACAAGGGATATCGAAATCAAAGAAAGGCAAATTAGCGTGAAAGCTTTCACAGAGCCACAGAACTTCGAGTGATTTAATTTTTTAGCATTTTCTCCAACCTTTTCTAGCTAGGCTGCCAAGGACTGTCACCTTCTCAGATTAAATTCCCCAAGGGTTTGTTTAGCACCTTATTTAAGTTTATATTTGCAGAAGAATAGGTGTTTAATGCTTTTTATACTAAATTTATTTATTTAATAACTGATTTTGTATAGCTAAAAAAAAAATTAAAAGTTATTGGCGCGACAAACAATAAAAGTTACTCGACAACACAAAGTTTTAAAATTCGGACTTGTTGTCATAGTGAAATAACATTGAAGTGAAATTCAAGTGAAAGTGATTTCCGTTGCACACCTCTATAATCTATGTTATTTAACATTCTTATTTTTCTTGCATAATCTGGGCTTACTCCGAGCAATTTTAAGCTATTCTATTTCTTTTAGTTAGTAACGACTTGTTTCTTAAATGTTTATTAAATCTTGTTAATAAAATATATGTATGTATTTATGTATGTACGTACGCTTTGGCTGGATGTACAATGAGGGATCGAGGATCGCCCAGATCCTCGGTGATTAGCTTCTTGCGACAGGTGCCGTCCAGACGGGCGACTTCAATCAGCTTGCGATCTGTGTCCGACCAATAGAGATTCTCGGCAATCCAGTCGACGGCAATGCCATTCGGTGTAAACAACTCGGTGCTGACGATCACCTTGCTCTCGGTGAGGTTCAGGAGATTGACCCGACGGATCACATCGAGATTGACGTCGGCAAAGAACAGCCAGCTCTTGCGGTAGTGATAGTCGAGTACAACGGCGCCGTGAACTCCACTGATGGGCAGGACGACGTCCATGTAGTCACCGCTGTTTAAAGAGATCATGCCAATGCCGGAGCGCAGGGCAATCAGCAGGTAATCCTAGAGAGCGAGAGAGAGAGAGAGAGAGAGAGCAATGCAAGATTAAGAAGATAATATGCAGGATCTTACACAGAAAACAAAGCCATTTTAAAATTAAGTTTAAAATACTTAATTTAAGCATGCATTTTTTAAGTATCTATTCAGGATTAATCTGTATAATGATGCCAGTATCAGGATTAAAATGGGAAAATAAGCCTAAATTACTTGATTCCAGCTAAAACCTGATTCAATTATCTGAATGAAACGCAAAAATATATAATTTCCGTCATTAAAAAAAAAAATGTTTAAAAAAAAATAAATAAAAAATGTTTAAAAAGAATTAAAAAAAAAATGAAGAACAAAAATGTTAAAAAAATTTTTTTTTAAATAAAAAGTTAAGAAAAAACATTTTAATTTCCGGATTGGTTTAAGAAAATTACACCACTTCTGCCAACGTTTTGGATTGAACTCGGGCTAAATATGCCTGATTTGTTTCTGTGTAGTTGCACTATATATATGTATATGCACAAAGAACTTACGTCTGGGAGATTTTGACATTGAGTGGTGCTGTTCTCTCGCAGCTTCAGTCCAGTGGGGCACTGGCAGGAGTAGCCAGCGGGATTGCGCAGGCAGAGATGGGAGCAGCCGCCGTTGTTGTTGCCGCACACATTCTCGGCCATCTGCTGGTTCTTGACAATCACCTTGATGTCCATTAGCCCATCAATGTTAGTCATCACATCGCGCTTGGCACTCGTGTTCCGTCGATCGGCCATGTGCAAGGCCTTCGACTTCCAGTCCGTCCAGTAGATATAGTCCTCGGTGAGGGCCAGGGCATACGGATGATGCAGAGAGGACATGATCAGTTTGCGCTGGTTGCCTGTATAGTCGCACGAATCAATCGTCTTTAGACGGGCGTCCACCCAGTAGATGCGTTTGCTCTTCAAGTCCAGGGAGAGGCCATTGGGCCAGCCGAGATTAGCGGTGACAATGCGGGAACGCTCATTGCCATCGAGATGGGAGCGCTCAATCTTGCGATAGTGTCCCCAGTCGGTCCAGAAGAGCAGACCCGCCTCATAGTCGAGGGCCAAGCCGCGAGGCGACTCCAGGTCCTTGTAGGCAATCACATGCCGATGGTTGCCATCGAGAGTGGCCACCTCAATGGTGTGTCTGCCCGCGTCCGCCCAGTAGATCGTCCTGCCAATGGAGTCGACAACAAGTCCGTCCGGATTCTCCAGGCTTTCGCCAATCACCTTGTGGACATGAAGGCCATCGGGACTGGAGCTCATGATCACATTCTCAATGGTGTCCGACCAGAAAATGTAGCCCGTCTTCTGATCAACGTCCAGGGCGACAGCATTCGAGATTGGCGGCAATGGCAGCACCACATCGATCAGATGATCAAAGTCCAATGATATTTGCCGTATATCAATGCGATGCGCGAACAGAATGTACTTCGTTGGCCCCTCGGAGCACGTGCGTCGATCCTCCTTCAACTGGACGCCGACGGCACAAGCACACGTGTAGCTGATGGGATTGAGGAGGCACAGGTGGGAGCAGCCTCCATTTTGTTTGTCACACGCGTTGTAGACGCGCCTGCGCGACCGATGAAACACTCGAATGTCCATGAGGTCGCTACTGTTGGCGATCACTGTGCTCACGCTCTTGCCCGTCAGCTTATCGGCACTCATGGCCGACTTGGTGTCCCAGTCTGTCCAGTAAACACGTCCGCCACTCACATCCAGTCCAAACGGGTGACCGAGTCCGTCTACACATCAATTCAATTGAAATTCGATCATAGATCACAAATTGAGCTTCAATTAACTTACTTATAATCGTTTTACGACTGCTCCCATCAAAGTTCATGTTCTCCAGAGTCTTGGTGCCGCCGTCGACAAAGTATAACTTGTTCTGATCATAATCGATGGCCAGGCCATTGGGCCAGATCAGTTTCTTGGACGCAATAATCACTCGGCTGGTGCCATCCATATTGGCGCGCTCGATCATGGCCTCCACTCCCCAGTCCGACCAGAACATGAGACCGTCTAAACATATTCAGAAACACACGTCATTGCATAATCTTAATCTCAATTTAGGCACGATTTAAACAACATTGAAGCACTTATTATTATTTAAAATTAAATTGAGTAAGTCCAATATTAAAAATACTCCCTATATAAACTTAGTTTGAAAGAATTAGATTATAAAACAAGTACTTTTTGATCATCACGCTGGCTAATAAATCCAATTAAATAATGAGTGTGTAAAGACTGAAATTTTAATGTGGGACTAATACAACAACATCAACAACAGTTTTAGCAAACATCTTAAATAACAATCACCTTCTAAATTCATAATTTGCTTGCACTCAATGTAATTTTGTGACGAACGATAGTAAAATGGTATGAATAAATAATTCTTAAAATAATGTTTGCCATTTGGCACAGCGCAATTCAGTTATTTTTATTAGGTAAGAAGAATCGGGATATTTTTGCGCAATGTGCCGAATGCCAAATATTTTTGGCATTTGTGCGTCGTTCATCACAAAATTGGATAGCAGAAATTTTCGGGAATGGAAATACTTTTGTCACTAGATTCCCTCGTAAAGAGGTTGTTTTTATATGAATTATTTTTTTAAACAATGGTTGGTTTTAGAGTTAAAAATTTAAAATATTAAATAGCAAAAAGACCATCGACCTCATCCGCTGCAGTCATTTCAATTTTGCACATTTTCAAAGGCCACAAGGTATAAAAATAAACAGTCATAAATTAAACATACATATATCAGCTAAGTTAAAGCTACACAATTCAATTCTTGTTCCTAAACGACAGATTTCAAATCAAACAGTAAAAAAGAGACTGTTTTTTAAGGATAGCAAATACTAAAAGCGAACTTTATGTCTGATAAAATCTCGTATAAAAATCGGTATATACTTTACCTATCGGATTGACGACAATATCCCGCGGCTTGTCCAGCTTCTCCCAGACGAGCAATGTGCGCATCTTTCCATTGGTGGTGGCCACCTCGATGCGATTGGTGGAGGGGTCAGTCCAGTAGAGCTTGTCGGTTATCCAGTCGAGGGCCAGTCCCACCGGCGACTCCAGATTCGAGTGGACCACACGCTGCTGGTAGCTGCCATTGAGATGTGCCTTGCTGATGGAGCTGCGCTCCACGTCCGTCCAGTAGATGAAGTCCGTCTCGCTGCACCAGTCGAGGGCGACGGCGTGCTTCAGATTGTCCAGCGGCACAATCATATCCACCTCATTCGGTCCCGCGGGCTTGCCGTTCAACTGGCGCAGTCGAATGTCCTTGCGCCGTGCCACGAGCACCAGTTTGTCCGGTGCACTCTTGCAAGTCTTGCCATCGTCCTTGAGGGACAGTCCAATTGGACATTGGCAGCGTCGCGACGTCTTGTTGGGCAAACACATGTGGGAACAGCCGCCGCGTAGTCCTCGCCTGTCCTTCTGGCAGCGGTCCTGGTAGTCCGGCTGGCGAGCTGGATGATAGGCATGGATGTCCATGGGGAAGTGGAAGTTCTCGTGCACTGATCGAAACCCTTTGCCCGTTATCTTGTTGGCAGCAGAGACCGTCTTGGTGTTCCAGTCGGTCCAGTACATCGTATCCTCGAAGATGGTCAAGGCAAATGGATGCGGGAGATGTGTGCTGAGCACCTTGATCCGATCACTGCCATCCAGGTTGGAGCACTCGATCGCATGTTGCTTGGCATCTGCCCAATAGATCTTACTATTCGGATAATCAATGGCCAGGCCATTGGGCCAAGTGACACCCTTGGATATGATCACCTGACGCTGTGATCCATCCATGTGGGCACGCTCGATTTTCGGATTCGGTCCCCAGTCACTCCAGAAGGCCAGGGCTTCGCCAGGATGGATGACAATGGCACGTGGCTTGTCCAAATCACTGGAGGCAATCACCGTTCGCAAATTGCCCTGGAAATTAGATACCTCCACTCGCCTGGTGCCCGAATCGGTCCAAAAGAGAAGATCGTGCACCCAGTCGACAGCAATGCCACCTGGCGACTCCAGGCCCCACTTGATGACATCCCGCACCCGGGTGCCATTGACGTACACCATCTTGATGACATCGGTGGACACATCCGACCAAAACATCAGTCCCTTGCGATAGTGAAAGTCCAGAGCAATCGCATTGTGCAATCCCTTCACAATGGCCATGTAACGATTATTGCTGAGGGTCACCCGTCGAATGTCCCAGCGATTGGCCACCAGCAGAGTCATGGCGCCTCCGAGTGCCTTGCATGTCCTCAGGTCCGGCCGCAGGATGTAGCCCATCTCGCACGAGCAGACAAAGGAGCCCAGCGTATTGTGGCACTTCTGCGAGCAGACTGGACTCGTCAAATACTGGCATTCGTCGATGTCCGTGCAGCTGAACAAAGAATCGCAATAAATTTGTTATAGTTGAAGAGACTATAGGTCAGATTTCTCGACAATCAATCCCAAAAACAACAAGTGCGATGAAATAAGAACGGCTTATCTTGGGTGTACAATTCATTCGGTCACAAATATGGTTATAATAATACTTTTATAAATTATCATGTTAAGCTATTTATGTTGCAAAATATTCATGTCCTTTGACAATTGAATAAAGAACAAAGTAACAACTAAAATCGACTAATTTATGAGTATACATTTAATATATAGAAGCTCCCACACTTTTTCTAAACCTTTTGAAAGATCCTATATTCTTTTCGCTAACTTATTTCCTTTTCGTACCATAATTCTTACTATCTGTCCATTAAACGACTTAGGTTTGAGCCACTCCTTTTCTGCTTCAACATAAGTCACCATTCAGTCTTTTGAAATATAATTGCTTATTAGTAATTATGCGAATTATGAATAACACGGTGATACAAAAAAAAAAAAAAAATCAAAACAAAACTTCTGGAATGGGACATAGTTTAAGTTGTAGGTATAGATAAATACATTTTTTTGCATACGTACTAAAATTTTTTGGTGCATATCAAAACATTAAATTACTTTAGAATAAACCGCTTTTTCGTAGCTTCGTCAAATATTCACAGATTTCAATTGTTTTAAATGTTTTGGAAATAAGAAACTTAGGTATATAAACGTGCCATACTTGACTTAACTGGATTTAATAAGACAATTAAAGTATTTTCCATGTAAAAAAATTTATTTTGCGTTTATATTTTAAAATATTTAGACTTTAATGATGTTTTTGAACACTACTTCTTTAGAAACACCTTAGACTTGTTTTTCTATTTAAAAAGAACACATTTTCAAGAGTAAAAAGCTGAATAAATCCATATATTTTTACATGAAGCTTCCTTAATGTTACATTCAACTACCCTACACTTTCTTTTGCTGTAGTATCGTGTAATAGGTATGTAAGTGTAATTATAAATATTTTCTGGTGAAACTAGTTTTAAACTTGACTGTTCTTATTAGTGTATTTCGCACATGTTTGTATTTATGCAGATATCTTACAATAAATAAATGAAATGCTTGCAGATTAATCGTGAATCTTTTGCAACTTACTTGCGCTTGTTCTCATTCATTAGGTACCCCAATCGACAGGCGCATTCATCTTTTTCGCGGGCTGTTTTGATGCAGAGCTGCTCACATTGCCGTGGCTCGGGACACTTCTGCTCCACTGGACAATTGACCTCGTCCTCGCCGAGTGGACAGTCGTTTTGGCCATCGCAGACATGCTTCTGGTGCACACAGATTCTTTAAGAGCAATCAAATTAATCATTAGTACATATGTATCTACAATATTTATAGTTAATCGCATAATATGATGCTTACTTTAAATTCGTGATGTTTTTCTTGGCTGGACAGAGAAACTGGCCGGCGTCACACTGCAGCAGACAATCGACCTCGTCCTCCGCCGACGAACAGTCCGGATAGCCATCGCAAAGCCAGGTTCGCTGTAATTTCAAAATTCATGTTAAAGATATGCATATGTATTCTTGGATTACAGTCGAATTTCTTATGAATTTGAAGTCCACTTTGGTTTTACATTTATTGATGTCTGAGGTCAGCAATGAACAAATTTATGATTATAAAAACGGGCTAATTTTTTTAAACTGCACGAAATAAACTTTGACACACTGTAAATGCTTTATATTAGAAAGGAAATACATACAGTCGTCCACTAATATCTTCATACCCCCTAGCTTTGTCAATTGTGTGTATAATTAACAAGTTTAGATGCAGATTTTTTAATTTAATCTAATATTCATTTATAGTCCGTTTGAACGATACAAAACTTTCTTTAACCCATTAAGTACCCATGGAAAAATTTGAAATTTCGTGGTCTTTTTTAAACTTTTTTTCTTGGTCTCAAACATAAAATGTTGTTATGCAAAAAAATTCTTCAAAAAAGAATTCTTAAAGTGACTGCAAAAAAGTTTTACAAAAATGTCTTTGCTAGTATTTTTATTTTTTAAAACGCCACTTTTTGTATGAAAAGGAGGAAAGAGGATAGTAATTTTTAGCAATTTAAAAAAAATCATAAAAAATACTAGCGAAGTCACTCAGCAAATCACACTCAAATTCGAACTCGGCTCATGCTGACAGAATAAAACTCCCAGAGCGCACTCAGATTTCAGTTCCGCTTTGAGCTCCTATTGCAGCAGGAGTGTAAGCGGGGAGTTCGTAGTGAATGATTTGGTACTTACCAAAATGCAACGGCCATTGTGGCAGGTGTATTCGTCGGGACCGCAGGTTAATGGATGCTCTGGACTCATGTTGCCACAATCGTTTTCATCCTCGCCGCCATCGCAATCCTGCTCCTTGTCGCACTTCCATCGCTTTGGAATGCACGTGCCGTCGGCGCACTTATATTCGCCCGATGTGCATTGCGATGGCTTCTGCTGACAGTTCTCCTCGTCACTCCAGTCGCCGCAGTCGTTGTCGCCGTCGCAACGGAAGCGGTTGAGGATGCACTGACCGCTGGGTCCGCCGGCACCGCCAAGGCCGCCGCGGCACTTGAATTCACCTTCCGGACAGCTGTTGATCACCGCCGGGCACTTTTGCTCATCGGAGTTGTCGTCGCAGTCGCGTTCGCCGTCGCACCGGAAGGCCAAGGAGATGCAGTAGCCGTCGTTGCAGGTGAAGTGCTCGTCGGTGCAGCTGGTGCGATTGCAGTGCAGCTCATCGGAGTAATCCTTGCAGTCGTTCTCGCCATCGCACAGCCATTGCCGCGGAATGCAGAACCCGTTGCGGCACTCAAATTGATCCTCGGTGCAGTTGGTCCTCGCTCCGCAGTGAGTCTCGTCCGAATAGTCGCCGCAGTCATCGTCGCCATCGCAGAGCCAGTCCTTGTTGATGCAACGATAGGTCCTGGGACACATGACATGGAGGCCACTCTGTTCGCACGCCTTCTGCAGCTTCGACAATATGTCATCCATGTTATCGCAGTCGACCTCGTCGGAACTATCGGTGCACTGCACCTCGCGATTGCAGCGCTCGTGCGACTCGATGCACTGGCAATTGCCGCACTGCCACTGCAACTCATCGCAGCTATTGTGGCAGCCATTGGACGGTGGAGCGCTGTATCCATCACCCGGCTGGCCAAGCTGCCGGGGATCGTCGTGGACTACAACGCGATTCGCAAATGGCCGGAAGCCCTTCTGCTTGTTGCTGGCACCGCTCACAAAACCATCACGACCCCGCGTGCTCGTCTGTCTATCCGATTCGCGAACAACATACATATCGCCGCGTCCTCCCTGCGGACCCACATTGCGGAACTTTGGAGTGTCGCCCGTGCTCGTTGTGCCGACGCCAGCGCCAGCACCGACGCTCGGCTTAAGCGGTATCATTGGCTCCATGGTGAAGACGTGACCAAATGATTTGTCACCTTCCTCATGGCCCTCCATATTATCATCTATGTGCTCGTGATCATGATCATGATCATGATCATGCTCATGCTCATGATCATGATCGTCCTCGTGATCGTGCCCATGATCTCGTTCATGATCCTGATGTGGTGGGTAATCGGAAGCGGTGAGATAGTCGTGATCATCTTCCTTATGCAGCATCTCGTCGGATAGCTCATCCCCATGCACATTGTATCCATTATCGTTCACTGATCGTGGCTGACCCTGCTGGTACCAGTTCTGTGGACGTTCCTGTGTATTCTCACGACCCCCAGCACGGTTATTGATGCCGCGCTCGTATTGATCGCCATATCCATAAGTCAAATCACCAAATCCCAAACCTTAAAAAAAAACATGAATATTAATTAATGATTATCTTAAATGTCTTAAATGTCTGTTGTATGAAATCTTAAGACTCTACATCTCTACATCTTTATCTATCTCTCTAAATAAAATGTTACTGTTGGCAAATCCAGCGCCTAAAAATATGCAGCGTTTTCGAAAAAGGTTCGGCTTGGAAAAACATTATTATATAAATTGTAATCCTTATATTTGTGCCATAATCTTAAATATGAATATCAAGCAATTTTGTTTGTTTAAAAAATCAATACAAAAATATTAAGAAAATAAAATATTCAAATTTTATTTAGTTTAACTAAGTTCGTATAATGCCACAAGTGGTTTATATCATTTATTATTTTGAGAGTCTTCCTTTTCCTGAAAATGAAAAAAAATGTTGCTTCTTTGTCTTAAATTCGACAATAAATATTGTTAATTTTTCTTAAAGGTGTCTAATTTAAATAAATTCGAACAACTTTTCAAGTTAAAAAGTTTAAATTCAGATACATAAAAAAGGAAAAATGAAAAGCTTTTATGTTGTTTTCGAAGAATTTTGCACATGAGATGATGAAACTGTTTTGACATCATTGTGTCGTCTGATAATTTTTATTGATGTACTTATCTTTAGAGAATTTCTAATGCTAATGCTAATACCAATTTCCATTGATAAGTACGCTAATGTATTCATATACATACATACATATGTATATTGTATGCACGAGTGTTGTGTAGGTGTGTTTTGTACGTGACAGAGATAATACTTACACAAGCATAGCAGGCACACCAAAGGGCAAAACGGCGAGGCTAGCCAATACATTGCCACCGCGCGCACACGCACACACACACACACGCACCCGCACACGCACACGCACACACGCAGCCAGGCACGCACGAACGCAACACTGAGCGCTGCGTAACTGTGCGGCTGCTGCTGCTGCTGTTTGCTGCTGACGTTGACGTTGACGTTGACTGTGTTTGCTGCTCCTTCGGCTTTTTCGGCTGCTGCTGCTGCTGCTGCTGATGCTATTTCTGTCCCTTTTTGTTTTATTTGATTTGTATTATGGCGCGTGCGTGTGACGTGCTTTTTTGTTGGAATGCTGGGATGCTGTTGTTGTGGGATGCTTGCTTAGTTCGCACTTTAATGCGCTTCGTGTTGCGTAGGTGTCACATTCACAAGACCGTATGTACATACATATGTACAAGTATATACATACATATGTACATCGGTATACGTTGGCAAGCCAATTCCCTGTCTACACATACATACATATAAATGTATTTCAGTTGTTGTTACACTTGCTGTTGTTGTCGTTGTTGTTGTTGTTGTTATTACTGTTGGGCGTTTCGTTTAAAACACTACTTGCATAAAACATTTGTCTGTTGTCGGTATTAACTGTTTTTTAACTTTCTTTTTATTATGTCGTGTCACTTGTTACACATTTTACAATAATATTTTCAGCTCACTTCCTTATCGTTTTCGTTTTCCTTTCACTTTTAATTCAATTATGATTTATTGAAGTGCGTTTGCCGATGTCGAAGTGATCCATCCATGTTTAAGCTGCTAATCGATAATTATGCATCTTGTTGTTTTATTATACTTATAAAAAAACCTCTTTACGAGGTAAAAGTCTAGTGACGAAAGCATTTTTATGCCCCAAAAATTCTGATATCCAATTTTGTGACGAATAATATTAAGTTTTACATATAAATTATTTTAAAAAAGATTTTGGCATTCGGCACATTGCGCTAAAATGTCTCAATTCTTTATAAAACTCACTGTTTTGCGCAGTGCCGAATGAAAAAATTTTTTTTTAAATAATTTATATGTAAAACTTAATATTATTCGTCACAAAATTGGATATCACAATTTTTGGGGCATAAAAATGCTTTCGTTTTTTCCCGGTTTTTCCCGCTAAACTGACTTTTCATTTCAATTTCGAAAGGCCACCAAAAATTTCAAAATTAATTATCTTTTGAACCAGTGGTCGGATTTTGATGATCGAGGTGTCATTCGACGCGTATTTTTGATAAGAATAGTAAAAAATTAAAATAAATTTCAAAACGGCTCCAACGGCTCCATTTGGTCCAATATTTTAAATTTTTCCCCTCCCACTAACACCTGTTTATCTCACGAACCAGGTGAGTTTCCAAAAGTCTTGTAAGTTTAATTGATACCTTTCGATCGGCATATAACTCGACCCGATCGGACAGTCATAGCAAATTTTCCATTCTTCCTGTGTATATATGCTAGTCGCCTTCGCACCCTTCGTGCTGCTTTTGTCACTAGCGCGGACTGCCGTCCGCAGTGATTCTATTTTGTTGACCATCTGTACATCATTTTACATATGTACATATGTATATACATTCACACACCTGCATACACATGCTTTTTTTTGTATGTGATATTTAAGTATTTGTAATCAGTTAAACTATTAACTGTTGCATTGTTTCAAATACATTTTATATATATGTACATATACGTACATACATACATATGTATGTACCTATTTTTTAAAAATATTTTGTCTGTCAATATTTCAGTTAAAAAATTTTTTAGACTTTCTAACTTGCTTGTGCTTTGGAAAATAAAATTAATTTACGGTAACAGTCTATAGAAATTATCTTGTTATTTTAAAAAGTGCACAGTCTTTCACAAAAGTATGTTTAACACTTGTTTAACAACTACGTTGTAACAAATTTCAATGGCACTGCGAAACGTGAACAAATTCTTCAGATTTGATATTCCTACCTTCCTCTCTCTCTCTCTCGCACTCTCGCACTCACTCACTTTCTCTTTCTCTCTATCTGTCTCACTCCATCTTTGACGGTCTAGCTCGCCCTCCCTTTTTGTTTTAACGGACAATTTTGGAATTCGCTTTCGTGTATTCACTGTTCGTACGTGTATCTGTATTTGTATGTGTGTCTATATTCGAAAAAGGCCTGTTGCAACTGCCGTGTAGCATACTTTAAGGCGCCAGCATGCTCAATTCGACTTGAAAAGATTTTTGAAATTAGCTTAGAGAACATTACGTTACTTGAATTAAAATGTTTTTTTTTCTTCAATTAACCATATAATTTCAATGGCCTGTCTGCGTGTCTGTTTCGACCTAAGTAACACCCACAATCTTTATCTTCATCGTCATATTCTTCGTCAATTCTTTCGTCTTTGCCTTTTTTTCCACTTAACACTTATTTGATTAGTTGTTCCTTTATATTATTTCTTTTTTTACACGATTGATGTTGTTGCTATGTAAGGGTGCATTTACACTGGTTGACAAGCTGGTAAATTTTATCTAAGTAGGCTGAACATTTTGATGGCAATTCAGTCAACTCTAGTGTAAACGGTCAACGGTCAACTCTAAGCAAAAGTGTGTTGACTTGGTAATAAGCACAGCATACTGAGATAAAATTGACAAGCTTGTCAAATAGTATAAAAGCACCTTAAGTGTGTGTGTGTGTTGGCACTATTTCATGTTGTATTTTTTGATTTTTTTTTTTGTTATTTGCTTTTTTGTTTTTTGCACAGACCAACGCATTGCGATAAGTATGAGTTGAATATTAAGAGCATGCGCGTTCTACACTCACACCTACAAGCTGCACAATGTATGTGGGTACATACATATTATGTATTTCAGATTTAAGCCGTTTCGACGGCTACTTTTTATGGGACACTTTGAAATAATTTGCTTATGTGTGTCTGTGTTTATGATTTTATTCAATTTTCTTCATCTTTGCACTGTTCTTTTCTTATATCTATTTATTTTAGCTTTTTATTTTATTTTTTTTTTAATTATTTTTTTGTACTGTTGTCAAAGTCCTTGCTGAAGTTGGAGTCTTGTGTTTGTTGTTGTTGAAGCGTGATGTACGTGCGTCAGCTCTTGGTTCGGAACGTCTGCTTCCGTGCTCCGTGCTGCGTTAAATGCGAAGCAGCCAGAGATTCGCAGGAGCAGTCGGCATTCTGCTTTACAATCGCAGCTGAGCAGAGCATGTGTTCGTGTGTCAGTGTGTAGTGGAAAGCTTGAGTTGAGCGAGCACAGGCCTTTCTCAATGGGCCTTCTGAATGGGCGAGCGTTGCTCACAAACACACAGACAGCATCGCGCTCATCTCAGTTCACACAGACAGCGAGCACGAAGAGATTGCGTAAATTGTTGAAGCTGCTACCGAAGCTCTTCTCACTCAAAAGCTGCCATCTTCGAAAGCTTCCATGCTGAGGACAAACAGCTTTTGCCTGGCCTGGGGACAGCATCAAAAGCTTTTATCATTGAGAATTAAGACCAAGGTGGGCGAGGTAAGCTGAAAGAAAGGAGAGTGGGGTTGGTGTTCACTCGCCGCACATGAAAACAGCTGGTACAAATCAATTTCCTGGTCAGTCATGCAAGCTGATAAATCCACGCCCATTCCTGGTATTACTATAGTACACAAAATGGCGATGTATATTTTTAATCTCATCCGCTCTTCTAAATTTATCTACTAAAAGCGTTTACCTAAATGAACAGTTCTTCAAAAAAGATACGTATAACATATACTTCTGCTTGGAATAGGCATTAACTATTGTAAAAACGTGAGGAACTTAATCACTTAACTGTGCGCTTTCACTTTTATTGTGTGCAGCGCACTCATATTGTATGTGGGATACATACGAGTGCAGTTATACAGTTAGCGCAATTACATATTTTGACGAGAATAATATTGCACTAGTTAAGTTCAATTGATCTTAGACTTTCTTTTTTCACTTGTGCTAAGAACCAAAAAATAAACTAAAGTTTTACAAATCCAGAATATTACACATTTTCCAAAAAACAAGTGGGAAAGGCTATAGTCGAGCTCCCGATACCCGTTTTTTATTTAATTAAATTTAAAATATTTTTTATTGCACTTACATTGCTGAAAAACTTAAATCAGACATTACCTTTAAATTTGTCCGATCTTGTTACGATTTAGTAGGATGATAGGTAATAATAACATAGTAATTAACGTTAATCAGTAAAAGAATTCTAATGGTTTTTTGCGATTTACAGAGGCGGAAAGGGACGTGGCAAAAATTTTAAACAAACTTGACCTGCGTGGGGTTTATAGAAGTCTGTGTGCCAAATTTGGTTGCTCTAGCTCTTGTAGTCTCTGAGATCTAGGCGCTCACACAGACGGACAAACGGACAGACGGACATGGCTATATCGACTCGGCTGTTGATGCTGATCAAGAATATATATACTTTATAGGGTCGGAGATGCTTTCTTCTCCCTGTTACATACATTGCAACGAATACAATATTCCCTTTTACTTATTTTTTAAGAAACGGGTATAAAAATGGAAATTATTTATTACTGCTTTATTTTTTGTTATACTTTGTCAAAACATTTACTTGACTTACTGTGTATGTTGTATACATATGTGAGGGAATGCCAATAGCAAGCGGCGACAACCCTAAATGAGCATTAACACCTCGTGATTCTGAATGAAGCTGCGTTTTTGCAAAATGCGCAGACTCAAAAATCGAGGAAGAACGAAGCTGAGGCTGAGGCTGAGAATGAGAATGAGTCTGAGATTGAGATTGAGGCGAGAGCTCAAGACTGAGGCTGTGGCACGACAAAAACCGAGCGTCTTTCCTCCTTGCATCCCTTCCACGATATATCAATTAAAGCAAGAATCGGCAAAGTGAGCGAATCTGAATGCGAATGCGAATGCGAATCCGAATCCGAGTCCAAGACGAACGGTGGCAAACAGTAATCATTCGTTAGCTTGACACGGTAGCCGCTCCACACGCAGTGCAGAGACGCAGGCGATGCGAAGCGATGAGATACAGATACAGATACATATACATATCTAGATATAGGACGAGCGGGAAAAGTGAATGAGAAACAGAAGCTCGTATTACTCGTTATTCGTTATTCGTTCGACGGTCGACGTTCGAAACGTGTTACAGTGTCTGACTTTGTTGCTATTTTTTTTTTATAAAACTGCTATTTGTTTATCTCGTACGTTTCACTTTTGCATATAAAACATAAATATAAAAGAAAATAAGATATAAATAATTAAATGAATCAGCTGTATGTGTGGTCCATATTATAGATACAAAAGTATCTTCTGTTATTATGATTGCCTTTGACGTTACAAATAATGCAAATAAACGGGAACACAATGTCACCTTACAAATGCACATCCACACATAAACACACGCACATAAATACATATATGGATATAGACATATGTACATACATATGTACATATATGAATTGAATTCTGTTCGCATTAACGATATCAGCGTGTCGAAAAGTTTGCCATTTTTTTGCATTTGCTGCAATTGCGAAAATGGGTCAAATCACACAAAAGGCCGTGTGTGTGTGCGTGTGTGTGTGTGTGTGTCACCATCCTTGTTGTTGTTGAGGGCCACATTAACGAGCTGAGAACTGTGCATGTGTGTGTTTATGAGACGCCTTCAAAACGCGCTATGAGGAAATTCACATTTCACATGTTTGTTTGAGCATTTCCCTCATAATCGAACAGATGTGAACACACTCACATATTTTTTTTAGTATTGTTATCAACACTAATTTACTCACAAATTACAGTTGTCGCATGGAATTCATGCCCCAATAAGAATGTGCTCTACATTTTATGTTTGTGTTTTTTGCCCTGAAATTGAAATTATAGATTGTCAGATCGAATGATTTACATAGAAAATCAAAGCAATTATCGAAGATGGAAAAAAAAGTGCGCAGCTTCGTTGCAGCCAACGAGTATTCAGGCCAATTAGTTTTGTTGTCAACTAAAATGCAATAAAAAAGTGTGTATAAGTTGCAATACATTATAATACAATATGTGCTTAAGCTGAATTTATGCATCAAAATGATTTGTAAATACATATTATGTACATGTATACAATGTGTATTTATAATTATAGTTGTAACATTAATATGTGCTGCATCATCAACGGATCTTACTGACAATGGCGCATTAGAAACGTGTCCTCATTGAAACGGAAGCCGTTTTGCAAAGAGTATCTGCATCCGGTATGAAACTGGAAATGCCAGCAGAGACAATGACAACGAGTTGAGAATTGCAGACAGAAGGGGGACAACAACAGCGAACTGTTAACGCTGCCAATATGATTAATTTAAGGCAACTGGGCGTCTTTTACAGTCTCCTGTTCCTTTTGCTGAGCGCCCAGTTAACACTAGTACGGTGAGCTTGCAGTTTAATTTATTACTAATTATTGTATCTATGTCAAAAATTGATACATTCTTCTTATGAAATTATATTACCATTTGCAATGAATTTCTACAGATGCAAGCGAAAAGAAATGCTCGCTGGCCGCTTGGAAAATGTTACGCAAACGATCTCGAAAATATTGCAAGGATATGATATACGGTTGCGTCCCAATTTTGGGGGCGAGCCGTTGCACGTGGGCATGGATTTGACTATAGCAAGTTTTGATGCGATCTCAGAAGTAAATATGGTAAGAGCAAGAAATGAAAGTTGGAAAAACCAACTAAAAAATAAATACTAATGGCTTTTTCCAACATTAGGACTATACAATAACAATGTACTTGAATCAGTATTGGCGCGATGAGCGCCTGGCTTTTAATATCTATGGACCGTACTATGATTCGGACGCCGATGATGATGGAGTCAACGATGTGCTGACGCTGTCAGGTGACTTTGCCGAGAAAATCTGGGTGCCAGATACATTCTTTGCCAACGACAAGAACAGGTTAACAATTCTACCAATTACATATATTTTCTTAATTATCATCTTTAATATTGAATTAATTTTTTGTTATTTCTTTTAGCTTCCTACACGACGTCACTGAGCGTAATAAGCTGGTACGTCTCGGCGGTGACGGAGCCGTGACCTACGGCATGCGGTTCACCACAACACTCGCCTGCATGATGGATTTGCACTATTACCCACTGGACTCCCAAAACTGCACCGTGGAAATCGAGAGTTGTATGTTCTCTAAACTCATCACATTTTATATAATTAATTATTAAAATACAATCAGGCCTGTTCTGAATTCTGAACGTTTTCAAAAAGTAAAAACGAACTCGGTTTCGAAAACGTTTCGATAGCAGTAAGTCATCGACCGAATCAGCTGTCATGAAAGGGAAGAAATTGCCCAAATAACAAAATGCCTGCAGCTATGGATATTGGTTGCTTGCAGGCCAAGCTGATTGACCTGTGAATGTGCTTATTCATATTGGCACGAAGCAGATGATCCAATTATGGAGAACCAGAGCTGTCATCAATTCAAAAATAGAAGCATTCAAGCTTCAATTTGTATCTTAAATACGATTAGATTTATTTAAAACTCTTTTAAAAATTTATTAAAAATATTTCAGGTTGAATATAGCAGATAGAAGGTAAATTAGACTAAAACATCGTTATCCAATTGTGTTATTAACTTTGACGCAACTCTAGCAGCTTTCGATTGCGATGTTGGTATCGATAACAAAAAATTGCAGTGGAATTCAGAACAGCTCGGTTTGGTCATTGATGCTCGGTTTTGTTTTCATGCAATATTTTATAGATGCTCATAAAAAAGTCTTTTAAAATATACTTCAACTATTTAAAGTTAATGTAGCAATGTTAAAAGTTTCTAAAAATGTTCAACATTATTAAATTGATCAGTTTCTACTCATTATTTCTCATTATTATTAATATTTTTTAACATTATATGTAGAACCTCCATGATAGCATTATTTTGTTTGACTTTTCACATTAAGCTTTCTGAATACTTATCGTTATTTTTTTTTAATTTTTATTCATATTAAGAGTTAACTACCTCTTAAAGAGTTAACTCGGATTTGTCTTATGCAAATTTATATCTCTCATTCATAGATTTTCTTTTGTTAAGTTGGTCACATTGTTTTATTTATGTTTGAGGAATAAGTTCTTTGATTACAATGTTTTAACATATTTCGATTTGTCCCATCATACATCCTCCACTTTCTTATTTCTCCTCCTTAACTTATCATCTGGTCAGTTATTTATTCTATTTATTTATTTACTTCGATTCCTAACTTATCAACCACTCACATGGTACATTTTTATACCGTTTGCACATTGATAATGGGCAAAAAGGTATAATGGTTTTATGCATCTTATGTAACAGGCAGAAGGAGGTATGGCACTCCCATAAAGTATATGTAAATATTCTTAATTAATAACTGATCAACAACACAGTCGATTTAGCTATGTCCGTCTGTCTGTCTGTCATCCATCCTGTTGGTTGAACTCGCCAATCTCTCGGACTATAGGAGCTAGAGACTTTAAATTTGGTATGTAGGTTCCTGGATACCAAATTTGAAGGCGCAGATCAAGTTTGTTTTGGAATTTAGATCGGATTATAATATCATATAGCTGTCATAGCAACGATCAGTCGAAATTTAAATTTTAGCATGAAAAGCCCTTTTGTTGTTAGAATCTGACAAATTATGTATTTTGGATGTTCTTAAAAATTTGGTCGAAATTGGTCGAAAATAAAAATACATAATTTGTTTGTTTCAGAACCAATCTAGCAGATAAGTAATTTTCTACTGTCTTATACATCCTGGCCAAATTTGGTTCAAATCAGATTACTATATCATACAGCTGGGGCGGAGCCCCCTTATTTTCATTTTCATTTTCATTTTCATATTCTTATTATTTTATTTTATTTATTTTGTTATTTGGGTTTCTAGTGTTACAAGCTAACGCCTAATTTATAAGGCACTAATTCCAATTATAATAATATATATTTTAAGATTAAACAAATAACAAGAAAGAAAACAATAAGTAATTAGTAAAAATCTACAATTTAACCTTTAGTTTTAAGATAAATTTGAATTCTTGTTTAAAATGCGATTTATATTTTTGATTTGATTTCTGATGTTTATTCTTATCACTTTTCCGTGTGTGTTCTTTCTCAGATGGTTACACGGTCAGCGATGTAGTCATGTACTGGAAGCCAACTCCAGTACGGGGTGTGGAGGATGCCGAACTGCCACAATTTACGATCATTGGCTACGAGACGAACGATCGGAAGGAACGTCTTGCCACAGGGGTCTATCAGCGTCTGTCGCTCTCCTTTAAATTGCAGCGCAACATTGGATACTTTGTGTTCCAGACATATTTGCCCAGCATTCTCATCGTGATGCTGTCCTGGGTCTCATTCTGGATTAATCACGAGGCGACAAGTGCCCGGGTCGCACTCGGCATTACCACAGTGCTGACCATGACCACGATTAGCACTGGTGTTCGCAGCTCATTGCCACGAATTTCCTATGTGAAAGCCATTGATATCTATTTGGTAATGTGCTTCGTGTTCGTCTTTGCGGCGCTCCTTGAATACGCTGCAGTCAATTATACATATTGGGGCAAGCGGGCCAAGAAGAAGATCAAAAAGCTGAAAGATTGTGATCGACATAAAATAGGTAACGTTCAAAATAAATACATACTCGTATATGGACATATTGATGATTATAAAGATTTATTTATTCAATGTCAACTAAGACCAGTGAATTATCCATTATTTGTAAAATGTTTTCCACAGGTAAATTGGAAAAGTCCGAAACGTGTTCAACCACAGAAGACATTATTGAGCTGCAGGACGTACGCATGAGTCCTATACCTTCGTTGCGCAAAGGTAACTACAATGTGACCCTCGGCTCCATTGGCACCGAGACCATGGATTTGGCCAAGTTTCCGCCAAGTTTTCGCATTACCCGCAACTATGGCACAGGTCGCAGTCAGTTGAGACATCGCGGCCAACGAGGTTCGTAGAATGGATTTACAAATTAATATATTTAGATGAAACTGTATTTGAGGAATCTTTTATTTTCTGATCTTTGGCAGGAATCTCAGCGCGTCCACGCGTGATGCACGCCATAAAGAAAAGCGCCTCGGCCATTAGGGCGACCATACCAAAGATCAAGGATGTCAACATTATCGACAAATATTCGCGCTTGATATTCCCGATAAGCTTCTGTGCTTTCAATCTCGGATATTGGATATTCTACATACTGGAATAGTTGTAGTCCCAAATATGTAGTTATCGCCCCCAATCCTATTTCTTGGTCTCCACCTCCACCTGCTGCCCTCCCACTGATGAACTATGATATACATTATATTGACATTTGACCAATTTATATAAATGATAAACCTGCAACATACTCAACAACATGCATACATATTAATCACTCTGGACGGCAGTCCACGCTAGTGACGCTAGTGAAAGCAGAACCCAAAAACACATATACATATACATATACATATACATATACATATACATATACATATACATATACATATACATATACATATACATATACATATACATATACATATACATATACATATACATATACATATACATATACATATACATATACATATACATATACATATACATATACATATACATATACATATACATATACATATACATATACATATACATATACATATACATATACATATACATATACATATACATATACATATACATATACATATACATATACATATACATATACATATACATATACATATACATATACATATACATATACATATACATATACATATACATATACATATACATATACATATACATATACATATACATATACATATACATATACATATACATATACATATACATATACATATACATATACATATACATATACATATACATATACATATACATATACATATACATATACATATACATATACATATACATATACATATACATATACATATACATATACATATACATATACATATACATATACATATACATATACATATACATATACATATATAGTTAAGTATGATATTCAGATAGATAAATTCACAGTAAATGTTTTCCCAATTAATCAAAATTTTGTGTTTAAAAAATTCTTCAAAACAGGAATTGGTTTGCTTTCTGGCAAAATATTGAGACGTCAGCTGCTCAGTTATTAATTAAGTGAATGATTATGATTAAGATTAATGTTAATCGTGAACTGAGCACGGCAAATGTCTATTCAATACTCTCATTGTTATTCGCCATTTTCACATCACACAGAATTTACTGTATATTTCTTAGAAATGTTATTAAAGTGGTTTACATATTTTATGCAAATTTGCATAATTATTTGTAAAATAAGGGCAAGACGATTGTTCTTGGAAAAAAAAGCTTTAAAGAGCTTTTTCAACAGCTTTGAATAGTGTATATTTGAGATAGTCATACTAACATAGAGAAAGAGAGAGAGATGGCTACAGTGCTTACTGAAAGTTTTTCGTTCGGTCTTCGGTTGTGGTCGCATTTTCGTGTCCTAAAAGCAGAATGGAAATTGACTGTCTTGTTTGCGCTTTCAGCATGTTAAGCATGACAGGGACATTTCACATTTTCCTTTGAGGAATCTGTCAGGCTCAATTTGGTTCCTTGCCTTCCATTCGAAATTGGAATGCTCCGCACAGTGAACGTTGTTGACAACACTGATTCAATTATCTGATAGACAGCAAAGCAAAGTTTTGGTCACTCCCAGGTTCGGCAAATGAGATTTCTTTGAGTGGCACAAAGATGCGATTTCTTGGATATTTCCTTTTGGTTTTAAAAAATGCAGTCATATGGTAAGTATAGTATTTTCATCAACTTAATAGACATCTCGTTATCAAATAGCAACAGTTTATTTATTGAGTATCTTTTCTGGCACATGTTCGAGCGAATGTGAAACTTGGAATGCACCTAGCTTTATTGGGGTGCAAGAAACATGATTATAAGACAACTTATAGCTATTTAAACAAGCGTATATTTATATGTACTATATGCTAAGGCTGTCAAGCTTCAAAATTGTGAAAACGGATGTTGGCCTTAGAAGCCGTTTGAGGACTTAATCATGGACCAGGAGAACTCCTTCTTGTACATGCCATAGGCCAGCCAGTAGAGCAGGTTGAAGAGGGCAAAGGTCATAGGGAAGGCAACGCGTGCCACACGGTCAATCAATGAAATGCTGTTTACATAACCGGCTCCACTTCGTCCCTGCTCGCTCTTCTCGGCCGCCGCGTCCCGCTCCCGCTGCCTGCGAAACTTGACGTCCCCCTTGAGACAGAGCCACATTTGACGCATGCGGGAGACGACGGGTGGCTCCGTTTGTGTGGTTCGCTCCATTGTCGAGGCATGCGACGAGAGCTTTGGAAAGATCTGGCCGGGATTCTGTTGCTGGTGCTGATTCTGAACAACAAGCAGAGGGAAAAGAAGAGGTGAACAGAGGACACAGAGGGACAGTCAAATGCCTTGGACTTACATTGTAGATGGGGCAACTGAAGGTGTTGCGTTTATTGGGGAAACCACCACTGCCATTCAACTCCCGAGGCAGTGGCAGTTCACAGTGGAGGACATCGTGGTCGGCAAAGACAAAGACGTCGCTTTCCGAGTTCGCGGGCTCACTGTCATCGCTGCCCTCGGCATCGACATCGACATCGACATCGTCATCGACATCGACATCGTCATCGACGGCATCGGCATCAGCATCAGCATCGACAATTTCCTCCGAGGAGAAACCCAATGCTCCAATGTCCTCCCATTCATCATCCACACGGGGAAACTCGCCGCTGCCCAGCTTGGTAAAGTAATGCACTCCGGCGAATTCCAGCAGTGTGGCGATGCAGTAGAGAAAGCTCATCAGGAGAAACCAGTCCAGAGCTGTGGCATACTTGACCTTCGGCAGATCGGTGCGGGAATCCAGGCTGATGGTCGACAGGGTCAGGACAGCTGTCACACAGAGTCCAACGCGGTCGCTGGTGGCCTCGCGGTGTATCCAGAAGGAGACCCATGAAAGCACCACAATCAATATACACGGCACATAGACCTATCATCAACTCACAGATACAGAGAGAGGGAAAAGATAAGGAGAGAGAGAGAGAGAGGGAGAGAGGGAGAGAGAGAGAGAAAGTGTCACAAAATTGACTATCAGAAAAGTTGCTTGTCAGAAGGTGATCCAAATTTTAAATACAAAAAAAATTAAATCTCAGGGCTGGAAATTTTATAGTACAAAATTAAATTGAAAATTTTAATAAAAAAAAATAAATTGCCAAATATACAAATAAAAATGTACTATTTGGAAAGTGCTATAAATAGAAAAGTAATGAAATCTCCTTACCTGTATGAGAAAGTATCCTGTGTGTCGCTTCAGATTGAATGCAACGTGCAACACGGAAAAGTCGCCTTCGCGACGCGTCGAAGTGAAATTGCGATGCATCATGCTAATTAAATCGAACTGGTTGAGTGTCATCCCGGGTACAAAGGACACGGCATCATCGTGATTCTGCCACTCGTAAACCAGCTGCTGGTTCGTGTATCCATCTGTAAATCAACGTGACATTAACAACTTGCCACATGCAACACAAGTTCAACCTACAGCTACCAATGATGAGGGGGCACGACTGTCGATCCATGGGAAAGTTCTTTAGCTCCATTGGACAGGTCGCCTTGATGGTCAAACTGCAAGGAAAATCTAGTGAGAACTTCGATATATATGTACTAACTATATATTTATTATTAACAAGTTAGTACGGAATTAAAATTACGTCAAACTTAAATTTTAAGCTATAGCAGCTGAGGCCTTAGGCTTATAGTGTTAATATTTTGTACATGAACTATATATACATTGGCATGAATTCGCGCTTAAATATATTTATTCGAATAAACACTTAGTAAACAACTTTTTTTTTTCACTAAACAAATTTTGTATGAATTTTGGCGAATATCTTAAAAAATCAATTTCATCATCAATCACCATCAAATCTTTATTTTGTGAGTAAAATTGTAAAAATCACACATACGTAAATCAAGTAAAATTTTTGCTCTCTCAAAGTTACAATAAGTTAATGATATGTTTATTTATTAATATTAAATATACTTTTTCTATCTGTTGAATACAAGTGCACAATAGAGCAAGAAATATATATGAAAGGAGAGAGTAGATTATAATATTATGGTTATATAAAAGGATTACCGCATGGAGTAGAGAATGCCTCCATCCTGGTCGAGTCTGAGCAACTTGTTGGGCACTGTAATTGTGTGTATATGCGAATGCTTGCCATTGTAGAAGTACGTGTCCGGTCGCCAGATCTTGTCCAGCATTTTAATGCTAAGCGACAGGCTCTTGATGGGCCCCTGGAAGCTCAGTCGCTTATCGCGCCAATATTGCCGGAAATAACAGTCCATGGAGTAGTCCATATCGAGTTCCGAAACGGGTCCCATGCTCCGGATAAGTATATTCGTTCTAACCACCGTCGGCAGTCCCTGGCCGTGTGTGGGCAGCTGTGATTGCTCGTATCGCTTCAGTAGATTCTCCAGAATACTTGATATATTTCGACTCAACATATCCGCGGATGCAGTGCGTCGACCAGATGCAACTGCTTCAAATGCATTCGCGTTCGTCGCATTCACATAGCGTCGACTGAGGCGACTCTTCCCCGTGGCGATTTCCCCCGAGGTGCTCGACTGGACACTGGACGTGGCTCGAAAGGACTCGTAGATGCGACTGGCCTTGAACTCGCTCGTTATCGTCGGCATCGCCGCCATCTTTGGTATCTTTGGCATCTCCATTGGCGCCTCCAATGGGAAGAGCACTCCCGCTTCCGACGTGCTCACTGTGGGTATGCTCTCGCCCCAGTGCCGGTCGAGTGTGCAGATGTAAGTCAAGAAGCTGTCAAAGAATTCGTTTAGTACGAGTACTCGTTTTCCCCTTTTGATTCTCGTTTTACATTCACATGCATTCACATTCCATAAGAGCCATTCAGTGAATGACAATAACCCAACGAAAACCTGTCTCTTGTTATTCTTCTCTTATCGTTATAGATAATATTCAGAAAATATATTTTTTATTATCGACATAAAAAATTCAAATTGCCCTATGATTGGAAAACGTTATATTGAAAAATGTTATAGTATGTGCATTTAATAAATTCAAATGCTCGTTTGGCGATGAAGCTTTGCAAAGTGTTTTCAAAATGATAAAAAACCTGAATTTGTTACTCTGCATTTTATTTTCTATGTTCAGAGGTGTGCTTGCTGTCTTACCATTTGTCTAGAATATAACAACTGATTTTAAATGAACTTTTTATACCCTGTGCCCATTGGAAATGGTAAAAAATGTGAAATGCCTAAATTTAATTTGTGATTATGTTTTGTAAGACAAAGAGGCAAGGTTTTTAATTGATTGTAAGACGCAAAAACAGAATATGGAATTTTTGACAGCGTGTTTTTGTGGTATAAATATGAATTTGTACACGGAGAATAGGTAAAAGTTTTCAATCGAAGATTGTGCCTTTTTAATTGTAATTAAAAAAAAAGTAGGTATTCTTAGTAAAGTCTAATTTTCTAGCGATCTTCATTATGTTATTTTTATGATGGCTCACTCAATTTTTATTCTTCAATGTATGTTCTAGGTCAGGTTTTTTTATTCATTTTTATTTGACTAGATGATAGAAGTACTTAGTTATGCTAAGAAAAAAAAGCGATATTTTTATGCTCACAATTAGTTTAGCATTAAGACTGCGAAACCCCACAAAATAAGTATTCGAACACCTGATTTAAAACATATTTAACTCCTTTATTTACTATTTTTATTTATTTATTTAGATTGACAAAATATATTTCAAGTATTTCTTCATCATTAAAAAATAATATTTTGTTACCATATACTCAATATGTTTTAAAGTTTGCGTCATTTTTAGGGCTATAGTTTTGAATAAGTATGAAAATTGACAATTTAAAAAGATTTTTTTGATGTTGCTATATCCATGCAACATAACTCAACTAAATACATGTAAATAAAAAAAAGTGCACCAACAGCCCTGCAGCTGGATAAAAGCCATTTATGTTTTATAATTTTTGCTTGGGGGATGTTTTTTTTTCGACCATTGTTTCACACTTGAAGTGGCTCTAGTAATTAAACACTTGAGCTGGAAATTGTTAGGCTGAGCGAAAAGAATTGCAGGTTGCTCCTCCACCTCCACCGGCACCTCCATCTCAATTCTGCACTTATCCTCTTACAGTCCTTTGTAAAACAATCAGTAATTGTTGGAAATATAGGTGAGTATTTCAAGGCTTTCTTCGATGGAAGTTTTATTTCACATTATCACGTTAGAGAAATCTTCACAATGTAATTAAAATGATTTTCGTCAGTCATTTAGTTACATCCAGCTACAGTTGTTTGCAATACTATAGCTGTGTGCTAAAATAACCTTCCTGCAGAGTGTGAATAACTGTGACATTCGGGAACAAAAGCCAAAGAGTGGCATATGGCAACATGACGAAACAACGTAAAATGCAGAAATAAACGTCGCGACGCGTTGTTTTTCAGGAAAACAATAGAATGCTTGGATAATTTCTACCCTCTGCCCATGAATATGAATATGAGTATGAATATAAATGTGAGTGCGAGTGTGAGTGTAAATATGAGTGCATAATGTACATAAGAACACACTTTTTACATATGATTTGAAACATTCTAGATTCAAACAATTTTGTACAAACTATTTAGAGGCATAAAAAAGTTTGTTAAAAAAGTTTGTTTTAGAGGAATTTAATATAACGTATACGACCTGTTCTTCGCAGTCCAAAGTGAAGTTCGCTGCGTGTTCGGTATGATTCTGAAAATTTGTCGACTAAATCAGAATTAACATTTTAAAACAATGGCTTTTTCTTTTTAGATATACAACCTTAAGCAATAAGTGCTGAAACATGTTATGGATAAATCTACGATCTGGCAAGGAATAGAAAAATAGTGATGGTTTCAAACATATTTATGTTATATTTGATTTAAATAAATTTGAAATTATCCAAATTTTATAGAATTTCAATAACCGTTTTATTACAACACACATAAGGAGAATGGGACCAAAAAAATTGTTTTGTAGATATGGTGTTGATGGAAAATGGGAATCGATCATTTGTACTTTAGGAAATGCAAAGGTATATGCATGTATGGATGTGTCAATGTGATTGTCAAAACAATGGGAGATAATATAATGTACCAAATTATATACGCACTCCATTTTAGTTTGATTTAACAGAGATTAAGGGAAGAAGTTGTGTTTCAAACAAAACTAATTTTCTGTTTTATGCTGTCTTATGAACAGAATTTTCAAGTTTCTCTCTGATTTCGAAACCATGGATAGTATTGCACTGCCACAAAATGTACTACCTTTGTATATACCTACGTGGCCATTATGGTAACAGCGACTTAATAGAAAACTCTGCGAACGGTGTCACTGTGCAACGCGTGTGTTGTTTACTGGCCGCGGGTGGTTGTCTTAGTTCAGCTTTTGAGCTGCTTAATAAGTTGAAAATAAAAAGTGGAGGCAAGTGTTATTCAGTTCACGACCTTGCAACCGGCCGCTGTCAATGTTGTATGTTGTGTGTTGTGTGTTTTGGGGCACTCGTTGCATTTCCATATGTTATGCTTGGGGTGTCTGCAAAAATTGTCGATGTCGATACGGCCATGTGTTCGCCTCGGGCTAGACTTATGCAAGTGTGGCACAAGCCTCACAATTGGGAAGGGAAACACTGCCCTCCGCCCTTTTTTCCCTTTTACCACTCTGTGTGTTTTGCTGTTAATTATTTCCTTTGATATTCTTTTGCTATTTTTTAAAATTCTTCCCTAAATTTCGCTTTACATTTCTTGTGAAGTTAAATCAAAGTTGTATACAGCCTGATGCATAGTGTAGTTGTGCTGTCGGCTTACCATTTTCCACTTGTACAAAAAATTGCATCATTTGCAAAATAATAGTTTACCATGCGACACGTTGCAAGTTTGTTTGCTGAGCGCACACACACTTAGGCCCTAACAGCCCAACACACACCAACACACACTAACTTAGCTTAACTAAGTTTTATAAAGCACAATGGCTTTGTTAACATTTTAGTCTCATTTTCTGTTTCAGTTTAAGCTTTAATTTGGGTCTCAATTTGAATTTAAGCTCAGTTTGTTGAGTTACTATTTATAATTGAGGATGAATAAACTAGCAGGCAATCAACTTAAGTTCCCCCCCTTTATTGTCGCCTCATTGTCATGTCGTCCCCCTTTCTTTTCTAAGCATGTGTCTAGATGATTCTTCCGCCAGCCACTTGACCGCGTCTGACAGATTTCCAGCTTTAAGCCAAGCAATGCATATTGAACGTCTGCTCTCATAATAAGGACTGCAGCGACTAAAGGGGTTAAGGAGGTAATGGGGGAGCGGGGCGTGGGGAGTGGGCACTTACCACGTTAGGATTCCAAACGGTCGCTGAAATAAAGTCATCATCAAACTGTGCTTAAATTCGATTCAGCAATTAAATTTTTTTTTTTTTTTTTTTGGATATAACTAGACGTATTACCAACTGGACCTAATCTATCACTATCAGTGACTCGTTGATGACAACGGTTTATGTTGGCCAAGACACCCAAAAAAAAAGGTAATAGAAAACAATTGCGTTGCGTTCGTTGTTGCACGCTTGGCGTCTAAATCCCGACAAGGCGGCTGAGACAAGCCTAAGTCGACTCTGGGTCTCTGGGTCTCTGAGTCTGACTGTCTAATGTCCCTTGGAATCTGGCATGCGCAAAGCAAATCTAACATGTGAAACCACTGTGTTCAGCTGTGTGTGGGTATCTATGGTGTCTAGGGTATCTAGTTGTTTGCCCTGTCAGCTTGTGTGGTTGTTGGTCTCGTTGTCTCGTTGTCTCATTGTCTGCTTGCTTCCTCGTCTGCCTGCCTGTGTAGGGATGTCTGGTCATTACATGCTGTTACTGTTACACTTCCATTCAGGGGAATTTGTGACCCCGACACAGATCTCACACACCTATTTTGCCCAATAATTCGGACTTTAATGCATTTCAAGTCTATAAGATGCATTTAAATTTTTTTTGACATTGTCAGGTCAGTACTAAATTAATAACACTGTGCAAGTCCAAAAAAAAGACATGACCAAATTCAACGGTTTCCCCCTATTTCGGGTCCTACGAATCGAACTGCATCATTAGTTTTTTGAGTTACAATGATGGTTTCATACAAAATTTTTCGCGCAAGTTTTTGAACAAGTTCAGGCTGTAGCTTGTACGGTATTGGTTTTTTTGGTTAACTTTCTTCAGCAAGGTTGCCTAAAATAGTTCAGGCTACAAGTTTGCAGAGCATACGGAACCTCCAAACTGTTGTTTTGGAGGTGTTTTGGGTAAATTTGTAAATTTTCTGAAAACTATTGCTTACTTTTAGGCTGTGTCAGAAAAATCACAAATTCACCTAAAACACCTCCAAAACAACAGTTTGGAGGTTCCGTATGCTCTGCAAACTTGTAGCCTGAACTATTTTAGGCAACCTTGCTGAAGAAAGTTAACCAAAAAAACCAATACCGTACAAGCTACAGCCTGAACTTGTTCAAAAACTTGCGCGAAAAATTTTGTATGAAACCATCATTGTAACTCAAAAAACTAATGATGCAGTTCGATTCGTAGGACCCGAAATAGGGGGAAACCGTCGAGTTTGGTCATGTCTTTTTTTTTTTTTTGAAAAAAACTATCACAGTGTAATAGATGTTCTATCACTCAATATAGACACCAATATCTATTGTTTTTTTTTTTTTTTTTATACATAATGCAAATTTATTTATTAATTTTAAACAAAAAGTCATTAAATTTTGAAACCCAAAACAAGGATTTGAAAATGGGACAGTAATCTAGCAGTGCCATTAGACAAATAATTTCAGCTTTGATATTTCGAATGTAACTGAGAGCTTTTGTTTTCTGACTTTGTCAGATCATAGTGTTGGAAATGCATCGTTGGAACTTAAAAGCTTCTTTCACTTTTGGCTTTTTATTTATTTAAATTAATTGTTTAAATTACATTTCACTCCAATTCTAAGTTCTTCAGCAACTGAAAGGCCCCTATTATTAACTTTTTTTTTGTTCAGCAGTGCCCCGATGAAAACAGAAAATATATTATTATTCTAAATGAAACAGATAAATGTGCTGTTATATAGATATTTCAGAAGAACTGAAATGCTGTGCATTTTTATGATGGTGCCTGAAAGACTGCAATAGTTGGTAATGCAATAAATGTGAGTAAAAGTATTTGAATAGGAAGATAGCAGCATAGAAATTAGACATGTAATGCGCATGCTCTGGTTTCTATTGCTATCGCTGGGTCTCTTCTTATGGTTGTAATTTTGTTAGCCGGTTGCACATGGCCTCGGTGGCGCAGTAGGCAGCGCGTAAGTCTCATAATCTTAAGGTCGTGAGTTCGAGCCTCACCCGGGGCATGTAAACTTTTTAAAAATTGTTTATTTTTATTTTAAATTATATTCATTTGATGCCTTTTAACAACTGTCCCAGTAGTCTTTGATAGGAAAATGTCTAAATTAAAATTATCCAATTATACCAAAAATATCTGTAATGAAATAGCTCTAGATAAGCAAATTAATAAATATATCGAAAATTAACAAGCAAAAATTAATATTTATGAAATTTATAATCCCTTAGATTAAAATACAATTAATACGAATGAAACAATGTTTGTTTTTTTTTTTTCATTTGCATAACAAATTCAATTAAATCTCATTTTATTTCATTTTGGTTTTTTTGTATTTTTTGTTTTTTACAATTTATTAAGCTAAAGTGTGAAAAAATTTCGCTTTTAATTTAATATATTATTTTGTTTTTCATTTCTTTTCTGTTTTTATTACATTACAATGTTTTTTGTTTACTCTTTTTAAAGTTGGATTTCGTTATTATTATTAATTTTGGTTTTCGTTTTATAAATTATACATGAATGTAAATTATGCAACTTGTTGAGAACTAAAAAAGCATTAATTATTTATATATAATAAAAATAAAAATGATTTACTTTATTTTTAGCGCTCCTATGGCATAATTTTGTTTTTATGTTGTTAAATCTGTATGTTCAGTTTTTCATTGCAATGCTGTTTAAGTATAATTAATTAATATTTTTACATTAAGATGTTATTGTGCAGTTGTTGTTGTTTTTGTTTGGGTACTTGTGATTCTTTTTTTTTTGTTTACATTGAAGTTATTTTAATTATAATATTTTGTTTGCGTACCAAACTAATTCAGGCGTCTTTGTATCTTTTTTCTTTCTTTCTTATATATAATATATCTAATGTATATATATATATATATATATATTTATATATATGTATATATACTTTTATAAAAACAATTTATGTTTGTGTTGTTTTGTTCTTGTTGTTGTGAATTTTGTCATTAATAAAAATGAATACATACAAAATTGTTGTCGCACTGGATTTGTTAAATATTTGATATACTATGTATGTATATACATTAATATATATATATATATATAAATATATACATACATTAAATATATATATATATATATAAATATACATATGTATATTTATTTTTCTCTCTTGTTTTGTAGTTGTATTATCAAAAATGGCGCTCAAACTTAATGATCTTGTAGTTTACGAGTATTTAAAAAAATCGATAACAATAGTTTTTCTTCTTTTTTGCTTTCATATATTTTATGCATAACATTCTCGAGTTACGAAAACATTTAGATGTAAGTATGACAGCTTCATTGATTTATATAATTTTTGTAGTTAATTTTTTTTCTTATATTTTTCTGTTAGAATATTGCTAAGAGAAGTAATGCCCATGAAAGAAAGTAAAAATAACTACTAGAAAAAATGCAATGACCTAAGTCGTGTAAGTGTGTGTGAGTCTGTCTGTGTGTGTGTGTGTGTGTGTGTGTGTGTGTGGGTGTGTGTTTCGGACAAGCAAATGCTCTGTACTGTTATACTGCTACATAAATACATATATACTCATACTTTGTATTATCTTATATATACAGTCAATTTATTTAGTAGAAAAGTGGCGGGTGTCATACATACATACATTTGCTTTTTTATTCCTTTTGTTTTAATCGGTTGTCTTATTAGATGCAAATACTATTATAAATATGTATAACAGTATAACAATTTTGGTTGGGATTTTACAGTCATCTGAACCACTAATCATTTGTAGCCGGGGAAGTTGCTATCAAATCGAGTTGCTCAAAACACTGCGCTCCATTGCGGAGTAACTGGGGACTTTCATGTAAGTAATGTCGAAGGTATATAGTACATACATATACATATATCGTGCAAAACACTGCAAAGTTACGTAACTGGCAAATTATATAGTGTGTTCGAAACGCGACGACTCTTCTTTGCGATTCTCAAAACGTTAAGCTAAGCGCGTTAACTATCTATAAGTTTTACCTGTAAGCTTTGGATGGAGCATGCTTTCGAGTACTAATGTATGTGTCTGTAAGTGTGTGTTTATGTGTAAGTGTATGTGTGTGTGTGTGTGTATTTCCTGTGCTCAAGCGAGAGAAATTAATTTGGTGTTCAATAGAGTAGTCAGACAGCTAGGCAGATGTAGGCATATGGCAGGCATATATAAAGTCTTTACAAAGACATCAGTTGTTTCTCACTAATTTAGTTTTACCTCATGTACTTCATGTTAATTTTTTTTTTTTTTTTGCTTATATCGTATTCTGTATATAAAAAAATATGCTAACGGTGCCTGTGACTCTCTTTTTTTTTTTGCGTTTTGTTGTTTTTGTCGATTTTTTATTTGGTTTTTTTTTTGTGTTTAGAAAAGAATTTCATATGTATATTTAAATTATTTTTTGCTTGCTTGTTTGTGTATAATGTATAAATATAAATACATTTTTCTTATTGTTTGTCGTTTGTTTATTATATATATTATATATGTATATATATATATTCCCATTTATATTTCATTTTTATATTACTTTCATTTGTTTACAAGCATTTGTTGTGGCGCTGTTTGTATTTCCTATTATCATTTTTTAGGTTTTATAAACTGTCCGTTGCTGCTGCTAGGTAATTGATGAGTGTGCCAAAGAGTGGTGGGTAAAGGTGTGTGTGAGAGGGTGTGTGTCGGGTTGTATATGTCGGGTCTGTATGTATTTTTAAAAGCAGCTTGTCGCATATTTGCAATTTTTTATAATATTCATATTGAATTTTCTGTTATTTTATTCATTTTTCAGTCTGTTTTAGGTTTTTTTTCTCTTTGCTTTTGTTGTTGTTTGTTTTGTTAAATAATTGCAATTCATTTCTCAATCTGAATTCAAAATCTATTCATTGCATTCATGGAATGTTAATTGCAAATATTTCGCTGGATGGCAACTTTCATAATTGTTAGGTGTTATTGTAGTAGTAGTTATGGTTGATTTTCTTTTTGTCGTTCTTTTTTTTTTGTTTGTTTAGGTATTGTTTTCTTACCTTGCTCTTTACGCCTGGCATTTATTAATTATATCTGTGATTATGTATGTATGTATGTGTGTGTGTGTGTGTGTGTGTGTGTGTTTGTGTGTGTGTATGTGTGTGTGTGCGTGTGTGTGAGCAACATAAGAATATATTTGTAACTTAATCACTCCACAAATATAACAAAAAGTTAAAAAAAATATATAGAAATGTAAAATTTTTCATATAGAATATCTAATTGCAATTTCATATTTTTTTTGTTAATATATATATTTTTTTTGTAATCATTATTATTTTTAGCTATGCATTATAACTGGCTGCATTACATTTAAATGTTTGTTTTATTTTACAGTTCGTTTTTTTTTTTTTTTTTTTAATAAATTTTTATATATTTTCTTTCAATTAATTTGCTATGCTTCGTTTGATTTTCATTCTTAGATTTTGTTTATTTTTCTTTTAATGTAATTAACTAGACTTATGTAATATATTACAAATGTAAATGTACGAGTATAAAGCTAAAGTTGTTGTTCATTTCATTATCTTCATTTTTTTGTTTCGTTTTTTTTATAGTGATTTGACAAAAAAGCATTTATTTTAATTAACTAATATAATATTTCACGCTTTGATTTAAGTGTACCTAAAAAAATTAATTTATTTTTGTCGTTTCGTTTTCGTTTTTGTTATTTTATTTTTTTGTCGTTTTCTTTTTTTTTGCTGTTTTCCTTTTGTTTAAGAGATTCTCGCGCCTGTCCGCATACTTTGCGCCGACACTGTGTGCACTGTTCTGTGACTGAACCAGTGTTACTGAAGTGTTATACAAGCGAACTTGTGTAAGTGTGTGTGTGTGTCTGTGTGTCTTGTCTGCCTATGTCAGGGGGTACAGTGCAGTCACACACAGTGCAGGCGGTAAATATTAGTCACACTACGCTTACACGTGACTTTGTAAGTATCTAAGTTTATGCAGATGAATTTTATTGCTCTAGATTTATAATAAATTTATTTGTATTATTCTTTTGCTTGTTGTTTTCTTTTCTTTTTGTTGTTGCGTTGTGACCTCATTCAGCAGCACAAAATATGCAATAAGTACTTTATTATAAATAGTTTAATTCATATTCAGTTTTAGGCATATTCATATTGTATATATATGCAAATATATACACAATATATATACATATGTATACACATACATATGTGTGCACACATTTATATATATATCTATATATATATTTATTTAAATTTATTCTCGTCTAATGGCAATGATGCGCGTGTTGCTTCGAACGTAACCTCGGCACAAAAAATATTTATGCTAAAATATGAAATACTTAGTTTCTTCGGTTTTATTTTTGGTTCACGGTTGTTTTGTGTTTTCCTCGCGTTGTATTTGATTATAATTTAAGTATTTATTTATTTTCATTTAACAATAGGTTTTGTTATTTATGATTATTATTATTTTATTAGTTGTAAGTATTATTATTGTAATTTTACAATGGTTTTTATAAGTGTTTTCATTTCTTTTTGTTTTGGTTTTGTCGCATTTGAAGTTCTTGTATCGCATAAGCTTAACTTGTGTACGCTCTTTTTGATAACATCGTTTGTATAGTTTTGTATAATATTTAGATTATTTTATTTAATCTCGCCCCGCCCCTCATTTATAACAGTGCACTCAGTAGATATATATATATATATATATATATATATATATATATATATATGTTTTTGTTATTATAACTTATGCATTTTGTACGGAATTTCAAACTTAATTTTCTGTTGTTAATTTTATTATATTTTTGAATCGTTTGATTAATTATTTAGCAATGTGTTCATATTTTTATATCATAGTTCTTTAGTGGTTTCGTATTATTTTTTCAAACAGCCAACAAAATGTATAATAATGAAGCTTTGTTCAAGTCGTTAAACACAATTGGCAATTGGCAAGCGTTTTTTCATTAGGTGGGGGAGAAATTAGATCAGTAAATGGGCTCTCGTAGAAAGGTAGAAATGCTCAAAAGCTTCAAAAATTATAAGGCGCTAACATTAGATATATAAAAAAAAAATACATAAGGCTGGCTATACAAAATCAGAATTCCAAAATATACAAGCAACGGTCTATTCTTGTACTGTTCCGCACTTCACTTTTGCTTTACTTAGGGAAAGTTTCCAAAAAAGTTGCATTTGAATTTGTTGAAATGGAATACGAAACAGACCGGGATGTATGTATTAATGAAAAGGCTTTATTTAAGCGTATAATATGTATTATGTACTACAATAAGTAAAACAATTATTTAAGCATTTGAATTTTATGTGTTCAATTACAAAGCAAAACGCTCAATCTGGTCCCCATAGTAGGTATATGTATTGTACACACTATAGTATATAAATCGTATATACATACATTGGTATGTATGCATATAATTAATCTGTGTTTTGTTCTAAGGCTAGGTTGCAAATTAAATAAGATTCGTTACAGTACAGCTTAAACAGCAATATACTCGTACAAATGGGAGTGTATGTCAGTATGCCAGTTGCACAGTTAACGAGTATGACATTTTACCGTTTGCCAAAAGGAAATTAAAACTGAAATTGAAACTGTTATACTCCCAGTCAAAAAATAATTTGAGCGACTTGAGTATTGTTTGATGAACTACGAGTACAGTCAAAAGAATACAAACAGATGCAAATCTAACAATAACAGTAAGAATAAGAAAAATAATAATAATGATTGTAACTCTTGTAATAATAATAATACAGAATAAAATAGAATGAATACACTAATGAAGCTCAACTTTTGTTTTCCTTGGTTGGTGTCTAGGTTCTTGGTTCTTGGAAAGTTATCTAGGTTATTTTTATAAATTTGTACAATTTCGATGATAGATATTCCATGAATGTGTAGGCATGTCGGGTGGATGGAACTATGAGTGTGGGATCAATTTTACAGATACTTTTATGTTAGTCAGAAGGCAGTGTAGTCAAAGCACGTGTGTGAATTGAGGGGATTCTTTCGGATGTTCTCCAGATAGAGATGGAAATGACGAAAGAACGACAGACCGAGAGCAAGTGAGAGCAACAGTATCTGTTGGCGTAGATTACAGTGAAAATGGATGTTTCGTATATTTGCTGTATGTTTCCCTTCTTTTCTTACTTATTTTCATTCAGTTAGCAATAGCAAAGCATGTACATTTGTATATGTGTGGATGGGTGTGAGTGTGGGTGTCCATGTTTTTTGTAGATTCTGCATATGTGTTAGTGCTCACACATCTCGCATGTACACACATACATACATATATATGTATATATGCATGTATGTAAATACTTGGATAATTAACATTTATTTTTAAATCTAAAGTTAGATAATCCATTGTTAGTTACTTTGAATTTAAACTGAAGACCTCTTAGAATCGCATTGCTAGAACAGGAAATCAAGAAACATATGAAATACTTAAATAAATTAATAATGTTACAAATCAAAAATTCTGCTTTGAACAGAGTTTCGCCAGTTAGAAGCAAGTGAGAACGCAACTGGAAATGACGGCAAAGACGAAGCGAAACACAGCAAAATTAAACGAAGCGAATTGAATTGAAGCGAAATTAAACGTAACGTAAGGCGGCAAATGCGATGCGAAAGCAGCTCAAAAGTATGCAATGTTCTTTTTCATTTTCTTAAGCAATCAAGCAAATATCTCGTTTTTCTTGTTATCGTTTTTTTCTTTCGTTTTCGTTTCTGAATTAATATTGCTAATACTTATGCATGTAGTTGTGTGCACATAAGTACGTACACACACATATATTTAAAAATTTTAGTTTTGTTAGTCAATTGTTAAGTTTTTGCTTTTGTTTTTTTGCTTGCCTTTTTTTGTTGACTTTCACTGCACTTTATATATTCTGTTTTGTTGTTCTTGTTGCTAGATAAGAATTGAAAAAGACGAATGAGTTAAAAAAGAGAACACGTTCATCAAATAAAACTCTCGATTGTACACACTTTGTGCTCCATTGTTTTTTTGTTTTTAGTATTAGTTTTGTTTTGATTTTCTTGCGCTTTCTTTGAAAGCGGAAGGCGCCATTTTGTTTTCGATTTTTTAATTGTATCTCTTCTTTTTATTGTGCAGAATTAACTCTGCACCTTTTGCTATGCTTTGCATCTCACATTGTTTGTTTTGTATTTTCTTTTACTTTTCTTGTTTGGTTTCGTAACCTCACTTCACTCTTGTGACATTTGCACGACTTCTCAGCATTTTGATGACTCTTATATATTTTTTTTGGCTATTCCTTAACCTTGGCTTTGTTTATAACAAAATGTCAATTATCGATTGAATGTCATTGTTCCTGTTTTCGTTCTCGTTCACGTTTTCAGTTTCGATTTGTTTATTTTTATTATTTGTATCCCTTTGTTTTTATTTCTGTTTGTGTTTAGCTCAATGCGCCCCAACTCCAATATAATTGTGTTTCTCAGAGTGTGTGTGTGAGTGTTTGGTTGTATGTTTTAGTGTGGTACAGTTTGCCACTTTATTGGCGTTGCCAGCACAAAGTGAGGCATTACCAGCATGAACATGGTTAACACGAGTATCTGTATGAAGATGTGCATGTGATGAAAATGTACATATTTATGCTATTTACTTCTTGCTAATTTCCGCACGCTGTTGTACTCTATTCTGCATTCTCCTTTAACGAGTCTTTCGCTTATGGCTGCTGATGATATCGTTAGTACTGACTCTGCTTTGTTTTTAAGTGTATTCAAACAGCTAAATAGTTACTGACAAACTTTGCATAAATCCTGAAATTGATCGCAAAAACTCAAAACATTTTATTGAACCGCTTATATAAGTTGGAGAGTGTATTAAAAAGGAATCGCTTCAACATATTGCATAATGTTTAAAGACTCGATAGGCACGTTTAATTCGAAATTTAAATTGGACTTAGGGACTCAAAATTTGCTGTAAATGAAAAATTCATAATATGGAATTATCTAGTACATGTGTAGTATGTGCGTGAAATGTTCTTGATTTCGTATTTGATATTCATTATTATTTCATATTGCTTCTTATGGCAGTTCAGACGGTTTGTAATAATTTCATAAATGTTAAGTGTAAAATGTAAATGTACAAAATACTATTTATGTAATTAGTGATTTGGTTGAACTTCTTCAATTGTTGCCTTTCTGTCTAATTATTATTTTTTTTTCAATTTGTTTGTAATTATTAGTAGTTTATGTGTTCAATGCATATGCTTTGCTTGTTGTAGTTTGTTGGTTTATGGATTATGCAATGCTGTTGCTTTTGCTCATTCTCATTTATTTGACTTTCACTTTCACACTGTAGTTATACACGCACTTAGTTCCGTTATGGTTTTATTTTATGTGTGTTTGTAGAACCGTGCAAAATATAGCCCTGAAAGCTTATTTACTTATTTTCAAACTGTTTACGACCATAATTTTCCAAACTTTTTTTATAGCATACTTCTTAGCGCAGCTAAAAAGTTGCATTCTGAAGGGAATAACGCAATGCAAAGAATTAAAACGAAACGACACTTGAAGAATTTGTTTTGATTTGCCTTATTTTTGTTTTTTTTTTTTTTGGGTTTGCGGATTTGAAAGTGAGGTTCGTTAAATGTGGGAATGGATTATATTACCTAAGATAGTTGAAAATTGTTTGGATTTCATCTATATAATAAGTTAAATAGGCCAATTGTGAACTGTTGGTAAGGTTTGCGGTTTTAAGAAATTCAGTATAACTACGAGCCTGCTTACAACTTTAAACTTGTTTTCCATCGTATTTCATTTATGATTTTTGTAATAATTTTCTTTATAGCTTAATTATGATTGTTGTTGTTGTTGTGCTTATTGGAACTAAATTAACTTAAATGTAGACACTTGCTTCTGTCGTTGTTGTTGTTGTTGCTGTTTCTAGGATGTTCAATTTTAGAATTGTTTGTTGGTGTTGAGTTGCTGTTGTTGTTACTGCCTGTTGTAGTTGTTGTTTTTACATATATTTTGTTTTTTCTTCTCCTCTTTTATATGTATATATTGTATATATAGCAGAAAATTATGCTTGTTTGCTGTTGTTGTTGCTGTTGCTGTACCTATTTGCTCACTGTTGTTGTTGCTGTTGCTGTTGTTGTTGTAGATGTTGCTGCTGCAGTCGACATCAGTTGCTGTTGTTGTTGTTGTTGTTGTTGCTGCTGTTGCCTTCTGCTGCTGCTCCTAATACTCGCGTGCGTCTTGGAGGGGGGGGCGAGGCCTGGCTCAGACATCTGCCGTGCGCGATGTTATGCTCGGCGATCGCGAGTGTATTACAACCTTGTGGCCGTTTTTTGTCACAAAACCATCGCTCTCGACTAAAACGGCCGTTTGGCGACCGGCGCTGCCGCCACTGCCGGCGCTCTGGCCGCCGGGACTTCCGCCGCCGCCGTTGCCGTTGCCAGCACCTTCCATTGGAGTATTTACATTGTGTTTGGGATCATCGATTAAATCGAGAGCAGCATCGGCTGCTGCATTTGCTGCAACGGCGCCATCTGGATTATCATCATGATTATTGCCACCGGCGGCGGTAGCAGCATTATCATCAGTATCCTCTTTGTGGGTGGCATCCACATCCACAGCTGCATCTGCATCTGCATCCCCATCGCGATCGCCATCGTGATTGGCATCGACATCGGCATCGGGATCGGGATCAGCATCATCACTGCTGCCACCGCCACCGCCGCCGCCTTCGACGCGCGTTTTGTGTTTGCGCCACGCGTGTTGGATGAGACGAGCGCAATACTCTTCCCGCTGTCGCCAGAGTGTGGAGGATACGGGCTCATAGCCCTCGGTGTCGGGTCGTGCGGCAATTTCGCCGATTTCGCCAGTCTCCTCGATTGGATTGCCTTTGCGCGCGAAAAAGTCTTTGGTGAGGGCGTCGAGTATGTCCACGCAGTACATGAGATCACCCCGACAGATGGGTATGTCCATCGATATGATTTTGTACTTATTCGGTTTATGGATCTGCAGCGGCGGCTCGAGGACATCCAAGAATTCAGATAACTGATCGTAGCGTATATATTGTGTGCCCTCCGGATCAAATTGCTGCCAGATCTCATAATACATATCGTAATCGTCGTCGGTTAGACCCTCCTGCACATCTTCGGTGGCCTGACTATAGTTCTCAAGAATGACAGCAATGTACATATTAATAACTATCAAAAAGCTTATAACTAGATATGAGAGGAGAAACGTTATTCCAACGGTCGCTGAACCACAATTGCCCGGATAGCCTTTGTCGTTGTCGGGTGGATCGCATGCTTCCTCATTGATAATGGCGTCGAGTACACCATCCCAACCGGCTGAGGTAGACATCTGCCAAGTGTTTTTATATTTTTTTTATATTTTCATTTGATAGATTTGTATATTGGACAGCGTATGCGCCGAATGCAATGGAAATTCGAACGTATCAACGATCGTATTAACGATCAACGATCAACATGTTTTATTCAACATTCAACATTTAATTGGAATTGAATTGCATTCAAAAGCGGCACGAAACGCATGTGGACGGCAGTCGAGCGGTTGGTTTGGTGGGTTTTGGTTTTGTTTGGTTTTGTTTTGTTTGGTATTGTTTTTTTTTTTTTTGTTTTGGTGGGTCGATCGTAAATTGATCGTGATTGTTATGTCGTGTCGTACGTGTTTTTTTGTGTGTGTATTTGTGTTTGTGTGTGGGCAGTGAAAGAGAAGTTTAAGACAGAAGATACAATAACAAGAAGAGTCATTAGTCAAACGTTAGGTTAATGGATCACTTGGTTAAGCAAAACTAAGTAGGTATGGCAAATAGTAGTAGTATTTAGTATTAGTAGTAGTAAGTACTTAGTAAGTTGTAGTAGTTGTAGTAGTAGTAGGAATAGGTGTAGTTTTTTATTTTTCTTTTTTTCTTTTTCGTTTTTTAGCAGTTGTGTGGCATACAATACAGTTATTTAAATGTAATTACATTTTAATTGATAGCGATTACTGATCGCAGTGCATTTGGAAGAAGAAGAGAGTAAGAGATAGCGGCCGATTGACATTAAAGCCAAAAATAAACATTATCTTCACTTGCATGGCAAAAGGGGGGATTCCCCAGGCGGCCACTTAAAGTCGCATTAACGGTTTTGTGGCCAACTACAGCAGTAGCGGTAAATGCAAGCTTTAATAACGCTTTTTTTATTTTAGTATTGTATTTTAAATTAAGGATATGCTAAAAAGCTTTTTGTTCGAGTTGGATGTTGAAAAAATTACAAAAACAAAACTTATTCTTTTTATCTGTGTAATCTTAAACGGATAGAGACGGAAAAAGAGTGTGTGTAAGAGAGAGGGATAGAGAAAGCTATAGTTATAGATAGAGTTACAGAGAGGGAGAGAGAGAGAGAGAGTAGCGTAGTTCTGTGTTCCTTGGCGTTTGAAAAACGCGCGAAAAGTATTTATTTGCAATGTGTCTTGAGGAAATTCCAACATTTCATTTGGTATTTGTTGAAAGAGCTGAATTAGATTTGTTTTTTGTAAAATAAACTAAAATAATGCATACCGTATGTGGATTTTGGGTTTAAATAAAAAATGATGAAAGCAAAGCGATATTCAAATTAAACTTTATTTTAAGGCTCACTAATAATGATCATTAAGATCTGAACAATAGTGTGTGGTATTTAATTAGAAGGCTGTCGAAAGCTGTTTGCCATAATAGCTTACATTTTCATGTCTTTTCGCTTTGCTTATGGACTGTTTGGCAACAGGAATTCAAACTAAATAATCGAAAGACGACATTTTTACCAAGTATGTGGGTTTTTTTAACAATGAAACTCAACAAAAAATAAAAGTGGATGAATTCAAAAAATCGCACTAATTTAGCTTTTACCAACAACTACCGCAGCTTGAATCAACATTGTGATGTTGCCACTTAAATCAATTTAAAAAAAAATAATGAAAATTTGGAGCCCACACGGCAAACGGCAACGATATTGAGCTTCGACGTTGAAAGCTAAGTCGCATATGATCGATAACTGGCTGTTGTGTATGTACAAAGCGTTGCCGTATGCTGTGAGGGGCCGTGCCAGACCTGCCAGACCGTTAAAAATTGAGCTGGACGGTGTTGGTGGGCTTGGAGTTAAAATTGCATTTTCATTTCTTTTTCGAATGTGTGTGTGGGGAATCGGGTGGGCTGAGGTGGGTAGATTATTTGTGGCAACATCACCCAACGACAACAACAATAGACAACATACACCGTTTACGGAATTGTGGCTGATACGCTTACCTGAAACAACAGAATCATGCTCTGGCCAAAGGTCTTAAAATTGTAGACGTCGTTGATGCCGCTCTTCTCCTTCACGTGCATGAAGAACGACATGCCGAAGATGGCAAAGATGAACATCACCAGGAAGAGCAGCAGACAAATGTTGAACAGGGCCGGCAAGGACATCGCCAGGGCAAAGAGCAATGTCCGAATGCCCTTGGCGCCCTTCACCAGACGCAGGACGCGACCCACTTTCGCCACGCGCACCACACGAAGCAGCGTCGGTGAGACGAAGTATTTCTCGATAATATCGCTAAGTACGAGACCTGTTGTCGATAACGATAACACGACGATACGATGATAAGTTGATACGACGACATGTTGAGAATCGGCGACAGAGAGACAGACGTGTGGAGAGATTGATTGAGTGAGAAATTGTGTTGAGAATTATATTTGTTACTAAAATGGATAAGTTTCTTCTTCTTTTGTATTGGAATCTTTTCAGGATGTGGAAGCGGGATTATGGTTAGGGAATTCGGTAAGGTACTCGGGTGGGGTTCGACGCTCAGCGCAATCAAAATTGCACAAACAAGACACTAAAAGGGGGCGCAGCACAATATAAAATATTTATGTACATAGCTGAAATAGTCAAAGCATTAGATACAAACACCGATTTTTTTTCTCACTTTTAGTTTTTGGTTTCTTACAAGGTTTTCACACAACACAACAAATTAAATGGAAAATCTTTTGTAAATCGTGTTAGAAAAATAATACAAATACAATGCGAGTATACACATACAAATACATACATGTACAGTGCATTCAAAATGTGTGATAATTGGTTTAAATAATAATTTCAAACTAAATTAATGATTTTGCAATCATGTTAAAGTACTTCAACCAAATTAAACTGTGCTTAGTACTTATTCGCTGATTTAGTTCGTGAAAGGCAAAGACTGAATTATAGTGTGTATTAAGGATTTTCAGCAACTTTGATAAATTCTTAGACATTTTAAAGCTTTCGAATTTAGAGAAAGGAATTTGGAAAATATATAGTGGCATTGCTGTCATTTAATTTTAGTAGAGGTTGGTTTTCTTCAAAAAGAAAGATTTTAGTTTAGTTTAGTTTGATTTAAAATTGAATAAATTACTTGCTAAATTATTAAGTTGTCTGTTGGTTTTAAATGTGTAAAAATTTTCGTATGCTCATTTTGATACAGTAGGAAACATAATTATTAGTTTAAGTATTTCTGATTTGATTGCAGAATTATTGGTAAAGCATGTAATGTTATTATATGTTACACCATACAACAATATCACAATCATCGTGATTTTAAAGTGCATAAATAAATAAATATAATGAAAACATTGAATTACTTTAGTAATATATATGATATATAAATATATATTGTATGTACAGTAATAGTAGTAAGATAAACAAACTTATGTAGAAATGTATACTTAAGGACACTGAACGCAGAACAACTGAGGAATATACAATATAAAACAAATAACAAATACATAGCCACATACATAAATACGTCGGCTTAAACAAATACAGAGTTACATACGAAGTTTATGGGAATGATAATCGTAAAAAAAAACTAATAAAATATATAAAAACGAGAGATGTGAAAGTTGAAAAAGATTGGTTGTAACTTTAGAGTAAACGGTAAAGATATCGGTAACAGTAACGATAACGTTAAGCAGCAACACTCAGTAGATATCCTTAATTATTTTTTTTTTTTTTACATATTTTTTTATTTATTTATTTAGTATTTTAGCTAGCGGCGTAGGCGTTGAAAGTAGCAGCAGCGAATGCGAAGGCGTTGGCGAAGGCGAGGGGCGTTGGCATCCGCAATCATCTCGTCTTTTGGATATTGTACGCTTGACTTAGATCTTTTTAATGCATACATATAATTACTTCTATATATATTTTTAATGATTGGAGTAGAGAGTATGTGTGAGAGTACGTAGGCGTCCTGTTGTTTTCTTTTTTTTTTTTCTTTCTTTTAGCGATAATCCGAAGCATATTTTAAGAGTGCCAAATATCAGCAAAGTTCGTTCGCTGCCCATTATGCTCAGGGAGAGAAATAGACAGATATTAAATAGTGACAGACAGAGAACACAAATAAGAAGATAGAGCGAGAGCGAGCAATGAGTAGATATTTTCGTAAAGCCTTTTCTTAGTCGAAAATCGAAATTTGGAACAATGTGTTCATTGGTTTTGCTCTAAAAGTTCTCTAAGTGAAACGAAATGCGCACTAACGTGAGCGATATTTGTTGGGAGAGACTAAGCGAGTCGGAGGCTGGGTAGACAAACGAACTATTGCAGGGGTATATTTGAAAAAAGAATCGAGTACGAGTGGAGAAGTAAAGAGTGAAGTAGAGGAGAGAGGAGAGCGTATGCCAGATGCGAAGGCTAGTTTGCAAATTTATGTTTTTATGTTAGGATTGAAAAAGAGAATTGCGCGTAGGGAGCGAGAGAGAAAAATAGCAGTTTACTAGCTAAAAGGTAAAAGGTAAAAAGACTTATAGATGGAGAAACCAGAAAACAAAATAAATGATTAAGTTGTAACAATAAAAACTATAACTAGATATTATTTATGAGAATTCATTTTTTTTTTTTTTGTTTCTTTTTCATTTGTTTTCTAGAAGTAATCGCGATTTGGGCTTGGAAGACTCTGGGTTGGGAACTTCTTTATGTTGATATATCTATACGAACTATATATGCGTTTTACTACGTTCATAGTAAAGTACATAATCTCCATTGCAGATTGGACCAAAACCATTAAGAAGATTCAGGCTAGTGCCACGGTATTTGTATATAAAGTTTGGATATCTGTTCATTTCTAAAATATTCCAATTTGTATAAGATAAAAATTGGAGGTAAATGATAAACAGGACTATACTCTACATAAAGAGTATTTTAGTTTTCCTTCCAGCTACACACTATAAATTGGATCGACCTAAAGTATTCGGCCAATGCAATTGTCGTACCTGAATGTGTGCTAAACATTCCGCACGGCCTTTGCATTGGCTGGCCGAGTGTGGAGAGGGTGGTAGGGTTGTAGGGCTGTAGGGGTAGGAAGGTAGGGCTAGAATGTAAGGTAGGGTGGTTGATTGTATTGACAATTGTCAGATCTGATATACCGGGCAGTAGCTGACAGAGTTATGCAACCGACAATCGCACAGAGAGTTGTGGAATGCCCATTGACACCTAACTCTGATTGAATCTTTTAGTGTTATATAACGAATTATTTTCATTTATTGCGTTCTGTGCAAGCCATTTCTTAACAGTGTATCAATGTGTGTGTGTATGTAAGAAAGTGTGGGCGTAAGTTAGCATTTCTTTTATATTATTTATTTATGTAAGTCGCAGTTATATTCGCTTATTTGTTTCATCTTTTTTTTAATTGTTTTTTTTTTTTTTTCTTTTGCGTTAACAAAGCGTAGTTTTTCTTTAGTTTTTGCTGTAAGTTTGGTTAGTTTTGTTTGTTTTCTCTATTGTTGTTTTCTTTCTCTTTTTTTTTTGTTAAAGCGTGTATTAATATATTCGTCTAAAAGAATATCACTCTGCGTTTGCAACTGGGGCAACATCGAAGCCAAAGAATGAAGCGTACTTTAAGGCGTTTTGTAAGTTTTTAAGCTGGTTTCTTAAGTTTCTTGTTTTCGATTTTAAAATTCATTTGTAAACTTGTAAAGATATTGAAAGTGCGCTTAGAAACGTATTTGGCGCGTGTCTCACATAAAGAAGCAAAAGCAATAGTAAAATTGCAGCATTTTGTAAGTTTCATAAAATTTGTTTAAATATAACTTGAAGTTAAAGCATTTTTGGAAAAAAAATTCAAGTCAAAATTAAAAGTTGTTTATTATACATATACATGAAGGAGTCACTCGGCGAGGGGTATAATGGGATTTCTCTGGGGTGTTTTGGGCACTGAGAAGTCAACCTACATATATTATTTTTGAAGTCAATTTTTTTTTTTATTATTTTTTGGGTCGGGTATTTGAATCAGCAACAGAAATGATAGCCGCATCCCTTTTATGTACATAGCATTCGCAATGCCAAATGCAAGTAGATAAAATGGAAGATCTCTGTTGCAAAACTGAATGTAGTAAAGCATATTTTAAGCCATCTTTTGTACAGTTGTTGTTCGATTGCTTCACATACATAGCCATAGTTTTATATCCAAAAATTTAATGCCAAAAAAATGATTTGAAAAATAGATATATATATATATATATATATACGTTCAGATACGTAAAAAAATCGACTGAAGTGATTGAAGAAGACGGAAAAAAGAACGCATTTTAAATTAAAAACGTAGTTCATTTTGAGCACTTTTACTTATTTTCTCCTCTTTATACAGACTTCTTTGTGTGCTTACGTATGCGCAATTGTTAAGCTGTAGCAAAAGTCTTCCAAATGATATCATAATACTCGAAACCGTAGTACTATGTATATCAAAACTTTAATAAAAACTTTCAGCAAACTCAAATGAAAATATAAATGAAAAATTACTGCAATTAAAATACGTTTTAATGATGAGATCACAAATTGTTAATCAATACTGGAATTTGTTATACTCGCATGTTTACAAACACTTGAATAACTTATCTATAATTTAACGACAATCACAAAAGCAACTTGAACACAAATCGACACCAATAATATGCAATATTTATCTTTTAAACAACATTAAAATATTACAGTTAAATTTTTTGGTCTTTTTTTGGATTAAATCATAAGGACAATTTTAAAATTTTACAGATAACCAACAACATTTAAGAAGCAACAACAATAATAATAAAAGACAAAATAATTACCAACTGTTGATTAAAACATAAGCCTGTATAACAGTGATTTCATAATTTTAAATCTGTTATACGAACTGTGTTAAATGAAATCGCAAGGCTAACAAATTATTTGGAATACGTTAAGCACAACGACATTAGATTGCTCATATAATATCTGACAGATTTGCACAATTCACAGATACGTATGTATATATTTGTGGCATTCAAGTAAATGCTATACAAACATATACAGGAATTGTGAAAGTGCCACAATTGTTATATGAGCAATCTATAAAATAAATTGATTACGTTTCTTTAATAACAATTTGTTATTTAACAGAACAACAACAATTAAATACGAATTATTACGAATAAACAATTAACAATTTGGACAATTGAATATACGCATAAGTACGACAGCAAGTTAGTAACAATTATTAGAAAGTTAAGTACATATAATAAGTATATATTTATATAGGAAAAGGAGCGTACTGTGTCTTTATTACAGAGCATTAAGACAGAAAATAATACACAGAGATATAGATTTACAGTTATAGAAAGAGAGAGAGTGTGTGTGTGTGAGAGAGATATACACACATACAGCAAAGAGCGTACGGTAATATGGTTTTTGGGGTTGGATACTCAAACATTTTGGTTTGTTGGATTTTGGATGGTAAAGTTAGCTTTTTTGGGCTATTTGTTAAAGCATCTTTAACTTATGGTATTTCTTTTAGATAATTTGGCTTTTGTTACTTACCTAAGATGGATAAAATGACAACTACTACATCAAATAAATTCCATGGCTCAATAAAATAGTGATATCGTAAAGCGAATATTTTTAATAGACATTCGGAACTGAAAATAACTACGAATATCGCATTCAGATAGTCAAGGACCGCGTTGTACGTGTCCGACGCATCGTAACGATCGAGTGTCATGGTGAACATGTTTAGACCAATGAATAACATAATGATTATATCGAATTTCTTATCGGTTACTATTTCAAAGACTATTGCTTGTGGACGCCACTGTAAATGGAGAATAGGGAGAACAACGAAATCGAAATTGAAATTGTAATTGAAATCATAAATCATAAGATAAACAGAAAAAATAAACATATATTTTTCAAGATCAGGGAAACCAACAAAAATATAATAGATAACGATAACGATAACACACGAAACACAAGGAAGAGAAGAGAGATAAGAAAAAAAGAGGAATAGAAGAGTTTGGTATAAGTACATTTAGTTTACCACGATCTCATTTACTTATTTATCATATACTATGTGTATATATGATTATGTACATATATGGCTTATCTTGAAATTCATTTAATTTACTTTTGTTTTATTATTTCTTTGAATACCATGTATGTACATGAGGTAATTGGTACTTATGAGTTACTAACTAACAGTTGTTAGTTAGTCAGTTATTAATCGCTAAATTCTATTATTATCATTATTATTATTATTATTAATTTTTTGAAAATTATTATTGTTATTATTTTTATTTATTGTGTTATAATTTTTGTTTGATTCTATATTTCTTGCGTTGTAGATCTGTGCCAATAGCAAACTTGTTTCCATTGATCGGCGCTCAAAACCTGTATGTACAGTAAAGTATGCGTGTATTGAATCACATTTATGTTCTATGTATATACTATATGTATTGAATGTTGTTAATACCTGGAGGCAACACGTGTAACAGTGAGTCAGTGCGCTTGTTTTGATGGATTTATTGAACAGACTTTTCATACACACTACTTTTTAAGGACAGACAGCATTCAAGATTGAGTAATTGATAAATTGGAGTAATTGGATTATTTATATGTGTGTAAGTATGTATGTATAATGATTAAATATTCGAGTACTGTACATATTGTATTAAACGTGCTGCTAGTGTCATTTGTCTCTGATAAGTCAGTCGATTCAATTCGATTGCAATTATAATTCTAATTCTAATTCTGATTCTGATTTCGATTGTACTAAAGTTCTGATTATTGTTTTGAGATTAAATATCTTTTTCCGAACATGCCAGTTTTTAGTTGTGACTAATTTGAGCTGTGACTAACGCTACACATGCCCAGAACATGATTTGAGTCACGTGCCAGTAAGTTAGTTAGTAAGTTAGTTTAAAGGAAACATGCATTTATCTTGCCATTAAAAAGAGAGAGCGAGAGAGAGAGAGACAGTGTATAGTTAGATACATAAGAAGAGAGATATGGAGAAAGTTAGAATATAAACGTAAATAAAGTTTAATTTTATTTAAAAGTATTTAATATTTTTTGAATTTTGGCATAAATTTCATGTTCGTCCAGCTTAAAAATGGCAGACATAAAAATGTTTAAGTACAGACAACCAAACGGACACAATACTTAAATATTGATATGGAAATTAAGTATAGTTATACAACATTATTTAGGAAAAACAGTAATATGTCGAGAACATAGTATGCTTTTAGGAGATCGCTCAATGGCAGCAATAGGATGCGATTCTTATATGCTATTTCATAACATATTCATAATTAGCAATGCACCAAAATATATTGATGTGCATATGTACTAGGATGTATGTGTACATTTACATATAGTGGTGCATGCCACACACTACGGCGGCCATTTCAGCGACTCAACTTTGCGCTTGTTTTAAGATCCATTATTCAACTTGATCAAAATATTGCTAGAGAACAGGGCCTTTCAATATTATTTTTTTGTATTTGCAGTTATGACAAGTTTAAAAGAAATGTATACAGATTGCAAGGGTATTTGTCGTCATAGTCATCGTCATAGTCCTTGTCCTTTCAGTTAGCAAATGTTGAATTGTCAGTAAAATTATACTAAATAGTTTGGATAGCAGTCCATTAAACAGATTGTATAACAGTGTAACAGTTATATATAGAAAGAAGCTTTTTTAACTGTACGTATAGAAAAAAGTGTTTATCATACATTCAAAAAGTCATAAGTATATACAATTTTAAGTACAATTGGCACAGATTACGCTATTAGGTCGACTATCAAAGTATTCTTTTAAGTTAGTTTTGGTTAGTTTTATTTGATGTGTACAATTATTATTTGATATTAGTTATAGGGCATACAATGGAGCTGTACCTATCTGGATGGCTTGAAACAAAGATAATCTGTCACTTTCTTTCGAATATCAAAGTATGTAGAAAAAGCATAATAAGAAGAATTAAAGCTCACATCGTTCTTGATCCTGGTCTATTTCTCTATTCTTTTTATTTATTTATTTGTGGTTATTTAATTTAAGTTTGATATGTCAAATTTGTTGTTATGCATAGTTAATGTTAATTTGATTTGTTTGTTAGTTTTTGTTAGTTGGCTTAACTTTGATACTTTGAAATGTTTGGTATAATTTCATTCTTTTTTCTTAATTATTTATTTATTTATTTATTTAATTTTTTTGTATTTTTGTTGTTGTCTTACCCTTGGTCTTGGAATGGCTTTTAATGGTTTTTTAGAGCCCATCTTTTTCATAGCATTATAGTACTTTTTCTGATCTTCTGTCATGAACATTTCTAATGATCCACCTGCTTTTTTCTTTTGCTCATTAAAATTATCAATGATAACACCAATGAACAGATTGAGTGTGAAAAATGATCCAAATATAATGAAGAACACGAAATATAAATACATGTAGATGTTCGTTTCACGAATCGGCTGCTTGTCCACCTGTTTTATATCATTTTTTTTTTTGCAGTTTCGTTATTGATAACCATGATATCGATATCAAATTTGGCGTTGCAATTCGCAGCGGGTATTTTTTAGTTTAGTTGTGAATGGATCATTTTTAGTGTTATTCGACAGTGTTGTTGTTGTTGTAGTAGTAGTGGTGTTGTTGTGAACCATTGTTAGTGGATGTTATTGTAGTATAGTGTTGTTGTTGTTGGAGTTGGAGTTGTAGTTGTAGTTCATATAAAAAAGAGAAAAAAAATATATAGATAGATATGTTTGATTAATAAAAAATTACTGGAAATATCAATTGCGTTTAATATATTTGTTAAAGCGCATAACCAATAAATATAATATGTATTATGTATATAATATTTAGTATATACATATGTATATCAGTGTATGCAAGATGTAGTAACAAGTAAGTAGGTTATTCGAACTGGACAACATTACCTCTCGTGAATCGATAGCATCGTTCATTATTTGTATCCAGCCTTTGAAGGTGGCCACTTGGAAAAGGCACAGATACGCGTTACCTACATGATCGAAATTCATCGCTGAATTCACCCACGTGTAGTTCTCGCTCTCGCATGCATTGCGATTCGGTATGATCTCATGGCTGAGCTTCGTTCCATTTGTGTCTTCGCACTGTATAAATCGTCATCATCATCATCATCAGTAGCAGCATCAGGTCATCATAGTTGTCATCGTCGTGGAGATGATTTTTTGTTTTCAATTTTTTTTTTCGTTTTTTTGTTTTGGGGAAGTTTTTCAATTTGAGAAAAATGCGTTTCAGTTATGCGATATTACATAATGCAAATAGAGGAAGAGCTGCTTTTATACTGCCGGAACTAGAGACTTGGCAATACCCTGCACCCAACAATTCTGTTTTAAACTATGATATACTTAAGCTTTGAAGTATTTCAAACACACACAAACAAGGTTTCGCATACAGGAAGGATAATTTTCAAAATTTTATCATTTCAAATAAAGATTTTTGATATTTGTGTACTTCAAAATATCAATGACATAGTATACATTTGCGAAAAAAATACTTTGTTGATTAATTTTGAACGAAAAAATAAAACTCACATATAGTCATTATTTATTTTTATTTTTTTCGCTCAAAATAAATTATGAAATTGTTGCAATTTTACAGACACACGGACAAAAGAATGATGGAATCATGTATATGAAAATTCTTGACAGATTCGTAGAGTCTTCCTTTAATACCCTGCACTCCGAGTATACCAGGTGTTTGTGTGTAATCAGTTGCAAATCAGTCATAAGTTTATCATGCGCTATTTCAATGGTTTGATGGGTATAAGGCATATAAAAATCCTTTGCAAGCGAGTCGACAGCCCTATTCAAAAGGCATACAAATTATTAATTCAATCACAAATTTTTAAAATTTCAAAATCACAAATGTTCATTTTAATTTAAATTTATTGCGGCAGTCTAAAAGCAGCAATTGCAAATTGGAAAAGGTTCAAAAGTATAATGCAGCTAAGCTCTAACTAATTATAAATGAAAATTAAGTATTCTGTTCTGTGGGGAGTGTACGAGTATCGTGGATATAAGGTGTGTTTTTGTATGTAATTTCAGCAGCTAATTAGCATTTGATACTCGGTAATTTGCATTGATAAATAGCAGCCACATGGCTAGAACTTATTTGGGGTACGAGTACGAGTAGTTTGAGTGCAAAAGGCAAAACTAAATGCTAGTACTAAAGAGTGTACTAATTTGATATATTCAATGTTTACGGTCGCAAATATACGAGTACGAGTACGAATACGAGTACAGTAGTAAATTTTATAGTTCGATAGACGAACTTATGTACAACTAGTAGTATTCATGCTGATTTCCCAACCGAAATGCTCTCTATGAGGCGATACAGTTGTTCATATACTCGTAGAATACTTGTTTTCGTTTTGTAAATTAAATATTTTACCGAAGTATGTACAGCAGCATATCTATTTACAGTCATTTGTCTGGACGAGTACAGGTGACAAACACTGTATTATCGATATACACAAATACAACATATGTACAATACATATATGTATATATTTATTATATGCACATATGCTTAAAAATTTAATCGATTCACATTTGATCAACTATTTACGAAAAATAGATGCAAAGATACGCACTTCATTCAAGTGGAAGACTTTTTTTTTAATTCGATAATTAATGAATTTGCTAATTAATTGCTGCTTGGATTTCGAAATCAAAAAGTAACACAATTTTTGTTTGCAGACACTTGTACTACTTTTCGACTTTGTTTTGTATGATTTGATTTCTTGTCTTTTCTTGGGTTTTGGTTATCGGTTTTTGGTATTTTGGAATTGAATTGGTTTTTGATTGTCTTGAAAAACGTTTGCACGTACCTTAAAATATTTTCCAGCAAAAAGCTGTACACCCATTATGGCAAAAATTAGCCAAAATATTAGACACACCAATAGCACATTGAAGATGGACGGTATAGCTTGTACCAGCGCATTAACGACGACCTGGTTTATCGATAATTTTGTGTGTTTTGATAACATATTTATTTTTATTTTATTTTTTTTTTTATTATTATTGATTTTCGATTTTTGATTTTTATTTTCGCAATTTAGGCACATTTGATGGATCGTCGTTCGCAACGATGTCGATGTCGATTGCGATGAGAGGACATTTCAAAGGTTTCAAATTGATGTGGAGTTGAGGTTGAGGTTGAGGGTTTCAGGAACGGAACGCAGTGAAGTATGGCATTTAGTTTGTTTGAGTGTGTATTGTTATTGTTTTGGAGGGAGAGTATATAGAATATAATACAATAAATGCAGAGAGTTATTTAGTTATTTTGATAATAGTATATGTTCATTAATTTAATTAGTATGCTTATTAGTATAAATATGTGTAGTAAGCATGGTACATTTGGTGTGTGTTGACAGGATTGATGTGTCTATTTACTGTGTAGATTATGATGATTGTTATTGTACATGTCTAATGGCAGTGTCTAGTAGTTTAAAGTAATTATTACTCAATTGTTTAGACTTTAAAGCATGCGACAGACAGATATTCAATTTAGGGCAAAGCAAAAAGCAGCTGTAAAATAAGAAGCAGCAGGTAAACACACACTGTACACTATACAACATGGCATTTACATTGACGCGAAATTAGTATGGGCCAATCGAATAGTAGGTACATATAACTAATTGTAATTTGAAGTAGTTTGGTGTGCAATACCTCTAATTTAAAGATATTTGGTGTGCGTAATCGTATGATTTAATTATATAACTTAGCTAATGCAAATATGCAAATTCAATGGCTGGAATGGATTTTAAGTAATTTCAGATTTGGAATGAACAAGTTGGCCTACTGTATGTATGCATTGGCAATAGTTCCTTGATTAGTCACTTAGAACTGAAGTTGTGACTAATGAAATGAATCATCTCTGTGTCAATGTTACCATGAAACTATTGGATGATATTTATTATGACCAACAAAGACTTTTCTCTTAAAATCATTTTAAAATAAAGAGATAATATGTCTCTGTGTTCAGTTACAAATTATTCTCTGAGCTTTCAAGATATTGTAATAAGTTAAAATATGCAGATATTTATCAGATATGTTTAGTAAAACTATTAACTTTTAAATAATATCTTCCAGAGAAAAATCATTGTTGGCTATCAAATATCATAAATACTTATAAAAAGTACATATAGGTAAGTTGATAGTTGATATGAACATTTTAAGATCGCTTAAGAAGAAACAATTTGTATCTTTCATCTACCAACAAGGTAATAAATTATAAGTTAATGTGTCAGGCAAAATAATTATGTATATTGCTAAGTACTATGAGTAATCTATAGTTACGATTTGATAAGCGAATATAAGAGGTGGTATAATTTTGAGCTAATGGAATTGGGATGATCAGACCAATTTGGCACTAAGAGCGAGCAGAGCAAAGAATGAGTTAGAGAGGCTGAGAATGTGATTAATTTAAGTTCAAGTTAAAGTTTAAGTTAAGGATAATCTAAATAAATAAATGCGGTTGCAGTTGCAGTTGAGTTCAAGTAATATTAAAAGTTAGAGTATGCTAAGTACGGTTTTATTAAATAAGACAACGTGTTCGGTATATTAAAAAAGATACAAAGAATATGACAAATACGATAAGACGTCGGCGAGAGAGAAAGACAGCGAGAGAGAGACAGATTTTAACTAATCAATCAAATAAATTTTGGATGCATTCTAATTGATAATGTATCTAAGGACAACAAAATATCATCAGCTGCACTTTGATCATTTTATTTAATGGCAGTATTTTGGTATTTGTTTTTTTTTTAAGTTTTACTAATAATTTGACTAAATACATTTGATTATAATTGACTAATTGACTAAGAGAATTAATTTGGTTTTGGTGTGTGTGGTTTTTCGCTTGTTAGTTGTGGCATGAATATGTATAGGAGTAATACAGCTCTCGTATAAGAGTGGTATTTTTATGGTTGGTATTTAAAAAACGTTGTAATCGAAAATGATTGAAATTGATACTGGATGCTGATACTGATACTGATATTGATATTGATACTGATGTGGAATGTAGTTTTGAAAAGTTTGCTTGTTAATTGTATTTGATTGTTGTATTTTTAAGTGTTTTATTTTTTTTTTTTTTTTTTGTTTTTGTTTGGTTTGGTTTGGGTTGGTTTGTTTTTATGGTATGTATGAAAGTACGTACCCGCATGCCCTGCATACGGGACATGGCACGTAGTGGTCTCAGTGCTCTTAACGTTCGCATAGTCTTGAAGGCTTGAATACCACCAGCTCCAACAAGTGAAGCAACGAAGTTGATAAGCGATACCTAGTTTCGATATAGTTCGAATAGTGCCAAGTTTAACAATTTAAAACATTTAAATCATCATCATTATCATTGTTTCGGTATTTATTTGTTATTGAAAAAAAGATACGATATATGTTAGTGTTTTATATCTTTTGGGTAAAGTAGTAAGCGTGATAAAGTGTTTTGTCCTGTCGTACTTGTTCTGGTTATAACTCAAACTCAAACTCAAACTCAAATCGTTTTTTAATTCATACACAACTGAAATAACCTTTAAGTAAGTAAGTAGATACTACTAACTGCTGCATATTGTTGTTCTGTTTTTTGGTTTCACTCTGATACTCTGGTACAAGATGGGAGGATCGAGCCTAGCCTTAAACTTACAGATTGAGAGAGATTACTTAAATGATAGCCTAGTATTTAGTTAGTAGGTATAGTATAAGGTAAGTATATAAGGAGTCTTGTACGTTCATAAAACACATACATATGTAAATATTTAGTTAATTATATTTATATAAGTGTACACACACACATCGACATACACACACACACACAAACGCAGCATTGCAAGACATATAAACTATATATGTAAGAATATAGGACAAACATTAGAAGTATAATTAAATACTTAATATTGTTATAGTTATGCATGTAGTTGTGGTTCAAATATACGCTACGACTGGGCAAGTACAACAATAGCTCGATATTTAATTTTCTGTTTATGTTTTTCTGGATACAACCAAGTTTCAGGAGATTAACGTACAACACTCAAAGTGGGGGTAAGAGCAATATTTAATTGGAGTATAACAGTAGGTTTTTTACGGGTAAATAGTTGTTGAAGTGTGTGGTATTGTAGTTGAAGTAAAAGTTACGAGTATATGAGCCTCAATTGGAAATTGGTGAATAGTAAATAGTACAAGTATAAGAGATCGCGTGCTTGATTACAAGTAATTATTATTTAGTCTTAAAAGAGAGCCCAAGTAAATAGTAGAATACGTATAAGAGATCGTCAGACTGGCTACAGGTTATTCTGAAGTATTAATATAAGACATTCATTGCAGTAGATATTGGCGTAGACGGGATCGTGATCCTCAATTGATAAAAAATCTAAATTGTAGCAGAGATGCTAGTAAGATTAGAAGAGATCGCGTGTATGTGCTCTTTATGATGAAAGTAAGCATTAAATGATTTTTTTGCTGCTACTCTGCTAATTAAAATTTACGCGCACGCACAGACACACACATATATCGATATATCAAGTTTGTTGAGGTAAATAAGAGTAGTATGTAGTAGTAAGTAGCATATATTTTATTTTTTTGCACCCTCAACTGCCGCGCAACGCTCCACAATGGACGAATTTGGCATGCAAACGCCTAATGGCAAAAGGACATTGACATTGACATTGACATGGACCAAGTGATGGAAGTTATCTTTTTTGATTATGAATGTTCATGGTCATGGTCATGTTCACGAACTATATGCATTTGAAGTTACAGTTACATTTAGAGTTAAATTACTTTTACAAATGCAAATACAATTACAATTCCTAGGTGCTGCCAAATAATATATTTACAAATCCTTTAATTGTCCTCCGTGTGTGACGCTTGCATTGCCTTTTGGTCTATTGTATAGCCGCGCGACGTTATTCACTAGGTTTTTCTCATAATTAATTGCTTTCGGGTTTCATTTGGCGTTTGTCTTTATATTGACACATTTTTGCTCAAACTTTGCTGCCGGACTCGATTGGCTCGTGGATATGTTCGGCTGGTTGGTAGGTACATAAGTTTCATTTATTTTTGGGGTTTTTGATTTTGAAATTGGATCGATTGTAGCAGAGACCAAGCGGTGACTGTTTATGTTTGGATGCGGCTTGTATTTAAGTAAAACACTGCCACCACTGCGTATACGCAATTTGTGTCAAACGACACAAAAATTGCACTTGTATTCGATTGTCGTTTTGGTTACGTCTAGTTTGGTATTGGAATTGGAATTGGAATTGGTTTTCATTTTCTATTTGATAATACTTATATACAATATACGAGTATATACAATCGTATCGTATTACGAGCTGGTACCTACAATATTTGTACACTAGACGACACTTAGGTCGAAACGGGAAGTTCGGTTATTCGACTCTTTGTACAGTGGTGGTGCATCATCTTGTACATCATAGAGAGTACATTAAATTGATATATTACCGGTGCCTCTAAGTTTTGTTTGAGCTTTTGATGCAGGGAGTCTCGGATTCGGATTCGGAGTCGGAGCGCTTTATAATGTAAATTTATGTTGTAGGTAAGGCTGAAAATTCAAATCTACTATTTACGTTAGGGACTAATGTACATTTATAAAGGTATGTCTATATATCAAGTACGCTATGGACTATATTTGTACTCAATTTTAATACAATCTTTACAATGAGCGCGTTATGACGATTAATTGCGAGGGGATTGCGTTTGAACCAAACTACTTACATACATTCGTATTCTAATCACGCTTAAACGTATGTGTATATTGGCTTAGCTCTAAATATACATAAATTTATACATATCGTACAGACTTAACAAACCTAAATAACGTTTCTAATACTTCTAATACTCTAGAGACTGAGCTTATCGGTTTAACAGTACTGTATGGTATGGTATAACAGTCGAAATACATAATATACAATGTACAAAGCGTCACAGCATCATCAACATACATCATTAATACATATATATATTTGGGTATCGCAAAAAATTAAGCAAGAATATACATATGAAATACATATGTATATGTATTTATAAATATAATACAACTGCTGAATGATTAAATTCTTATGCAAGAATATGGGTTTAAATGTAATATAACTATTGTATAGCAATATGAAATGGATATGTTAATAAAAAAACACAATATAAATGTATAAACTGGCTGGTATTACAGTTAGCATAGCATCGCCCTATGCGCACCATTTTAAATTTTCAACATAGATAACAGTATATAATAAATGTAGCACACATACATATTCATACGCACACCGACACACACAGATACATACATATGCGAGAATATGGAGCAGAAGTTTGCTACAGCTTATATAAGCCATACCTGCTGCTATGTAGAGCAGCAGTATAACAGTTTGATTCGAGTGCAGCATGATGCACTTACATACATTTAACACACACACACACACACGTAAATACAATTTGTATAACACCAAGTGGCTGCGCGTTTAACAGAAAACTGCGCATTATAGCTCAAATGAACACTTTTCTGATAGAAACTTATTTTTTAAAACTACTAAAATTAACTAACTTTTGGTAAGCACCCATCATTAAACCGTAATGTTGCAACCAGAAATGTTAGCATTACATTCTGATGTTAAGTTAACAGCTGTTATAAATTGTGCAAATATTTTGGTGAAGTGGCTAAAGTTTTTTTAAACCTTGAGTTATAAATGTATATCAGAAAAACGTCCATTTGACCTATAGAGAAAGAGACAGACAGAGAGATCGAGAGAAAGAGAGAGTGGAAGAGATATGTTGAGCGCAAGAGAGGGAGAGAGATAGTGATACGAACAGTAGTGTGCGATTTATGGTAAATGTTGTAAAAACAGCAGCTGAAAGCTTAAAGCTTTCTCAGTTAAAGTTGATTTTATTTTCTTATAACAGTTTTGTAAAGCTGGAGATTGTTAAGTACGTGCTACAACATTTATTAGCATATGTATATCTATATGCATATTTGGGCTATCTATATAACACACACACGCACACACACTCATACACACACAGACGCACACACAGCGACAAAAATATGCATTTATGTATATGTATATACAAAGAGAAACAGAGTTAGGGTTAGACAGAGAGACACAAAAATAGCGAGAGCAAGACACAGATCTGTATATACGACAGAGAGAAAGATAGAGATAGACAGAGAGGGGGGAGGGAGAGAGAGAGATGTCCCGATAGAGATTACTTACTTTCATGCCCTCCCATCGCGAAACGGCGCGCAATGGCCTCAAAGCGCGGAGGGTCCGCATCGAGCGGAAGGCGGGCACATCGTCGGCTCCGGACCAGACCGCAGCCAAATTGATTAGCGATAGCTAAACGACCATTACATAAATACACGATATGTATTTAAGCTTAAACAGCTTTAGAAACCAGTCATAATCGAAAACATATTGAAATCAAAATCACAATATCGAAACTTGAAATGAACTGAAAACTCGAACTCGAAATGATTGATTGTACTAAAATAAGTATGTATATTAGGTATCGTACTATATAGTATATGTAAGTTAAGTACGAATGAAATTTGTTTTTTACGCTTAGACTAACTAGGTAAATCACTAACTAAGTTTTGGGATAAAACTGTTTACTCTATGGGTTATAACCGGGTTTTATAGTACATGGCATTTTTAAGGGTGAATCAACTGTTAAACTACATTATATGTTATCTGTATAACAGATATCCTAACTGTTTAACTGTTATAATTGCAGCAGTAATATAAAGTATTGACATATTTATTCGCAGTTTATAGCAAAATTATAAATCATATACAAATTTATATAACAGATTCAGTCAGTAAAGTCAGTTTGAGTAAAATTTTTGTATCTTTTTTCTTTTCTTTTAATTTGTACAGGTATCTATTATTATACGAGTTTATGTATGTATCTATCTTTTGATAAGACATAAGTTCGTTGTGAGTTCATAAAGTCGTTGGTCAAAAAATAGATTTCGACTCAGATTCGAATTGAAATTGAAATTAAATCATTTGTTCGTGATAAGTAAGTGCACGTAAATAAAAATAAAAAAAGTGTTAAAAGTATTGTTCTTGGCAGCTTGGCCAACGTGATGACTTACCATGACAATAACGAAATCAAGCCAACACCACGCGTTCGTGAAGTACACTTTGAAGCCGAGGGCCAACCACTTGATTAACATCTCCAAGAAGAATATAACCGTAAATATTCTGTCCATATAGTATAAAATATCCTGCAGAATGGGCCTTTGCGGCAGATGTACATCTTCTAAAGCCTGTTTCGGTGTCGGTGAAGGAGGTATTCAAGTTATTTGTAAAAAGAATGAATTACAAGTATATATACATTGTATCTAGAAGCAGTTTAAAAAGCTAGATTTTCATAAACAATTCTGGTACGAGTAATTAATTAGGTGCAGCCATATTACCGGCTTTGCTCATATTATAGTTTCTACTTTGATCTTTTTTTTTTTTTAATAACATTATATATTATTATTATATTTATGATTCATTTTCTTTTCTTTTTCGCGCAAGAAAAAAGGCAACTTTGTTAAATGTTTGTTTTGTGTCTATTTCTTCGTTTACGGACAAATCAAAGTCAAACGCAATTAAAGAAAAATTTTCAAAGAAATTGAAGACAAAATTCTTGAAATTATACGCATAAGCGTCTAACCACAAAATCTAACGCTAATGCTACACAAAGAACCCTAAAAAATATGTTTTACAATAACGCACACAAACTCAATGAAAGCCAGTTCCCAATTGATCTATATTATCAAATTTAGTTGGAACACTTTCGGCTTAAGCAAAGACACAAACCGTTTGACTAATCGATTATGCCTAAGCCTAAGTCGAAAGTTGGCTTCATGAGGATCATTGAACTACTTGCGATGTAAATATCGCCTTAAAATGTATTAAATTAAAATTCAATTCAAGTGCTACAGATAGCAACAGCTTGCAATGTGGTTATAGAAGAGAAGGTATTTTCTTGAAAGATATACAATTTTGAATACCCTTGCAGATGAAAAAAGCTTAGAACTAAAATGAAAAAAAAATCATTGTGCAAACATTTCAATTGAACTTATAATATGAGAATGTTCTACATATCTTGATCAGTGTTCTTAAAAATCGGATAACTATCGGTTGATAACTAGGTTTTTGGATTGGACTCTGCAGACTTTGAATTCAGCAAAGTAAAGTAACGTAAATTTGAATACGAAAAGGCTGCAAGGATATTTAATGCTTCGAGAAACCGAAGATACTTGTCATATCTCAGAGGATGGGGAAGCTGTTAGGCAGAAAGCAATGTGAGTTGTGTTGCTATCAGTTGCATTTCGAAATAAAAAAATTAAAAAATTACATTTATATTTTAAAGATAATGTAACACAATTATCTAAGCAAACTATGCTGCACTAGCAAAACTCTAAATAACTCTAGAATCAAATTATAAACCTAAAAATCAATGAAGCAATCAACTTTGGTAAAGTTTCAGCAAGGCTTGATTAACTACTTTTTTTTTTATTAATTGTAATAAGTATAATTATTTTTGGGATTTTGCAGACTGTTACAAAAATTGCAACAATTGAAAATCGCAAAAACATGTGTTTGTCTTGAAAAAATTTCTTTCTTTTTTTTTGTAAGTAGTTGTAGTTGTAGTTGACTTACCAAAGCTAAGCTACTCATTAAAATCATAGTGATAACAGCTGTTTCAAAATATTTATTTTCAATTAATTGAAAAGTTTTCAGTCGTAAATTGCCCCATCCTTGCCAGAACGGCGAATCTTCGTCACCGGCTAAGATTGGAAATTTCTTATAGTACGAATCGGGGCAGCAATCAGCTGGATACTCGTCAAGTATATCCTCGTCGTTAGCATGTATTATGATATCACCGTCGAGTGGACCCTCCTCGCATTCGCCCTCCTCGTCCAGCTCCTCGTCGAGACCTAAATCCTCTTTACTGGCGTCGCGTTTCTCCTCGCCTTCCATCGTTTCGGCGCTACCCTTGTGGCTCTCATCCTTGAATGGTCGATTCTTATGGCTACCATATGAGTTAATGCTGGCAGTGTCGTCGTCCTGTAAGGACAAACCTCTATGGTTTAGCTCGTGTTCCAGTCTATTGTCTTGGTGGTTAATTGAGTTGCCAATCATCTGTATAATTATTCATATATCATATATATATATTTTGTTTTTTTTTTGTTTTTTTTTTTTTTGTTATATATTGGAACGATTTCAGTTCAAGTGTCGGGTTCAGTTGGTTAGATTGGTTGGTTTATCATTTTTTGTATTGTTTTTTTTTTTTTTTGTTGATTGGATTTGTGGAATACACACACACATAACAGTACACATATAGACAGTTATATGTAAAAGAAAAAAACAAATAAATAAACGAAAAGGAAATGAATAAATAATATAAATCAATTTGTTTTCGTTAAGAAATTAGTCTAAGCATGTACTAGTATATAATTAAGTATAATAAAATACATAGTCAAAATAAATGCAGACACATGCATGTACATATGAATATATATAAATATATATCGGAGATACTTATATCCCGATATTCATACATATACACATAATCATATGTATATGCATGTTTCGATAATATATTTATTATAATAGTATAATATCGATTCGAGTTGTGTTATTTACCGTTGCATTATTTAGATATTTAGATTTCTTCGGCTTATTGTTCTTCATATCGCCGTGTATCGTAAACTCCATGCCATCACCGATGGCTACCTCCAGCTGTGTCTGCTCCTTGATACCTTTCTTGATCAGACCATCGGCGAGGATCTCGTCGTGTCCTAGCTCCAGCTCGTTGTCACCATGCTCTGCAGATATACAACGACAAACGCCCTTGCCTTTTTCGTATCCGAATATCATCGCATTTCGAATTATATATTATAGTATTATATACACACATTTAATTTTCGATATGTACATGTTACATTATATATATATATAAATATATATGTATGTATATATATTTATGTATGTAGGTATGGCATATATATAGAACACATATACATACAATCCATATGTATATATATATATGGTTGTACATGTATGGGTTGGGATGATGCAAATCAAAAAGCGAATTCAAAACGAATTCAGCACAAGCAGTTGCCGTTCGCAAGAGTTTTTATTGTTGTTGTTGTTTGTTGTTGTTTATTGTTGTCGTTGTTGTTGTTGTTGTTGTTGTCGTCGTTGTAGGTTGTTGGTTGTTGTCGTTGTTGATTGATCGATTGATTAGTTGGTTCGACAATATAAAGCATGATTTCGTCGGCCAATGCAATACGATTATTTATTTTGATTTATTTTAGATTTTTATTAGTTTTGAAATCATGACAAGCCATAATAGATGTGTGTGTATATAAATGAAAAAGAATATAGATAGTTATGCAATTAATATCATATTGAGATTGATTTCGTTAATTACGACACATAATGCAAAACACAAAAACATATATACGAATACAAATACAAATACGGCCACGTTTTCAGAAACTTATTAATATATATGAGAAATCAAAATAAACACGTTAAGTACTGTAGTCGATTACTATCGCATATACGATAGTTGAGAGAACGGTCCTGACACAACACAACAGCAAACAACGCATATCGAACAATTATCTGATCGGGCTCCCAGATACGAGAGCAAGAGCTGCTGAGTGAGATGGCATGATCGCTAGATGAATGATGAATTATCGATAAACAATGAATGATGAACAGTACTTTGTCGCATCAAAAAGATCACGTTTCCGGCCTTTTGGGTAGACATGTACATATATTTTTACATAAGCACTAAGTTTACATTTAAATACAACTTAATGATGAAACTGAAGTGCTAAAGCTAATTTTTTTTTTTTTTTTTTTTTTTCTTTATAATAATAAGTAAATTCCATACATATACAATATACAATATACACAGACAACAATAATATCGAAAAAGAAAAGTTTTGTAATACTAGATGAAGGATCAAATCCACTGTTTTACTTTCAATTTATATAATTTTTCGTTATAATGAGCAACTATTATAAAATGTTATTATTATTGTTTTTTTTTTTTTGTTATCAAGAGACTTTATATATTTTTTTTTTCATTGAAATATGTCTAATGTGGAGTTTTTAATTCGAGGCCCAAAAGAATGCTGTGTAAAATTGTTGTTGTTATTGAGGGTGCAAAATTTGTTTGTTGGGAATGTGGGAATTATGAAACTGATTGAAAAATCAAAAACTTGACACAAGCTCTTCTATACCCAAAAATCGAATACGACGAGTTTGAACTGATAGATAGACATACTATATGTACATATCTATGTAATTATAAATGCAACGAGAACGAGTACGACGATTAAGTATGGGTAAAGTGAAAAGTAACGAGTAGAAGATAACGAATAGCAAGAGCGACGAGTTACTAAGTACGAATACAAGAAATAAATTTAAATACTTTATTTTTAAAAGGAATTATATGTATGCATGTATGTTTTATATGACATTTCGACTAAATACACACTAACGCTACGAATCTATATTATCATATAGGCTGGGTAGGTGGGTACTTAGGTAGATTACGAGATAGATAAATAGAATCGGGTATGAAGTGACCATATCGTTGGTTATGTCACACTCGGCGAAATTGTTGATGGCCCCAGATGCATACATACGAGTACATACAAATACAAATACAGATACAATTAGTATATATATGTATATAGACATAGACAAATACATAAACATACATATATACATACATACATATGTACAATGCACATATGTATAGTCTCATGAGGTTATTGAACAACAACAATTATGTTCAAAACGAACGGAAACCAAAAATTCATAAATCTCTTAATTTCGAAATAGGAAAACGTAATGAGAAGCAATTCGATCCGATTTTTTTTCTTTTTTGGACATAATTATCGATAATTCGCTATACTTGGCAAGTGGATTTCATGTTTATGAATACTCGGATTCTATTTGGAGGCGGGGAGTTATGGTGGGTGTCGAAAATCTAACTAAAGAGCATTATATACGTTAATTTTTGTGTGTTTACAGTTAAGACGAATTGGGTTTATTTGGCTGAACTAAAATTTGTATTTGGATTAATTTGTTTGGCCAATTGTGTTCAGTTGAAGTTAACGTTAACCGCTAGTATACGCAATATATGTAAATATATTTAGTTTATATTTATATATATATATATATATATATATATATATGTATATATACACATATACATCTCTTATTGATATTATATGTATATCATAACAGATTATATAATTAAAAGTAGTTTTAATAGTTGAAAACAAGTGGATAAAAACCTTCGCTCCAAATCCAACTGATCTGGTTGGTCCTCTCACCTGATGGTTGATCACTTATTTGATTTGTCAATTTGTTACGTATTAACTTGAAACAATCAGCAATATTACGCTTAACCCAACTTTTAAAACGGCCAATTCGATTAAAGGCCTCGGCTATTTTGTTCGTATCATTGTCGGCAGTCGGTGCTGATAAACTGGATGAACCAAAATTTGACAAAAGCAAGGCTAAGAAAAGGTTAAGAACCTGCAAAAGAATAAAATAGACATACACATTTGAAAGTGAAATATATTAATTCGACCAGCTGGCTCTACTTACCACAAGATTGCCGATGACAACGGTGGCCAGGAAGAATGGAATGCAGGAGACATCGCCCACGTACATACAGTCCCACATGGACTCGATCCATTCACCGCATAGCACCCGGAACACGATCATGAAGCTGTGCATGAAGTCTGTGAAGTTCCAGCGCGGCAGATCGCCATCCGGAAAACGATCTTTATGATCTGTTGCATTAACGAATAGATAGAGTTGTTATTAATCAACAAACGTCTTTTGTGAAAAATTGAGCACAATTGAAGGATCGGTTTTTGGTTTTCTTTCATATTTTCTGCGTGTTACTAAAGGCACATACAAAAAGCTTGTGCAAAATGGCAACAGCACCCATAAAAACAGTGCAGGCAAATGCGGGAAAAGTTCTTACAAAAACCGCAATCAACTAAATATTGAGATAAATCAACAAATCGCGAGCTGCTTTTAGGATACAGTTAGTGCAGCCACGTTGCAGATTTGCGGTTTGTTTTTTCTTTCTTATGTTATATTTTGTTGTTTGACTATAAATTTATGGTACAGTAGTATAAAGTTAAGAGAGCTTGAAGTATTTAAGCTAAAGGAAAAGTTTAGCTCGTTGCACGCTAGTACTTACTGAAGACAATGCCACCAGACAACCAGTAATGGGACCCAAAACTCAATATAAACTTAACGTTAATGCAGCGCAATTACCATATAAGCCCCTCACTAGCAATATGTTTATTCTCGGACTGAAATATGTATTTAAACGAAGACGAAATAAAACCTACTATAAAAGTTATACTAACCAAACAAAAAGAACTCTGATTAAAGCTAATCTATAACAAATTATTACCCAATTCATTTACAAGATTAAAACTGAATGATTTAATATTTTTAAAAATTGTATTTTCAACGTTACAACTAAGATAAAGTAGTATAATTTGATACTACATTATGACAATTCATAGAATATTTGTGAGAGTAATTTAATGTTATTTACTTCAAATGGCTAAAGTACCTGTCATATTTGTATCTTAAGAATGCTAAAAAAGAAATAAACTCGGCTTGTTACAAACGATAAACAAAATGAAAAGCAATCGCTTTCACAGCTATCAATAAACTTAAGCAACAACGATTTGAAACAGTTAAACAACTTAAACAGTATACATAAATTTAGAGATATATGTATGTTATGTTTTATCGCCGAGCCCTATGATAAATATATCCATAAATACGCACATATAGTATTTAAAGAAATAACGACAAAACTATAAAATGCACATCGATTGAAGGCTTTTGAAACGACGAGCTAAAGGACTGGCTGAAGTACTTACCATGATAGTTCTTTCCGAACAGTTGCATTCCCATCACCGCAAAGATGAAGATGATAATGCAAAGTACAAATGTCAGATTACCCAAAGCGCCCATGGTGCGTCCCATAATCGAAATGAGTAAATTAAGTGTTGGCCATGATTTGGCCAATTTGAATACACGCAGCTGCATTTACGGATTTCATTTGATTATGAAAATTGCGAGATTGATATTTGATTTTTGATATTGTTGTTTGATTTTGAATTTAGTTTTGATTTTGTCAATGTGATTTTTTTATTTGTTTCGTGTGATGAGTTTGGGTATCATTCATTTATTCATCATATTTAATTCGATTTGTAATTGATGTATGGGGATGTTGATTTGAATTGTTATCATTATAAATATCATCATTGTCATTATTATAATTATTAGTGGTAGCATTAGTTTTTTGTTTTATAAGCCGGGCAAAGCATTAGGAATACAAAAAATATTTATATGTATATATTTATAGATTTGGATATAGTAATATGTTAAGAAATGCAAAAATCTTTGAAACTCCTAATTAAAAAAGCTACGAAGTGATCGTAGTTAGTAATATTAATCATGCACAGCATCTTCGACTTGTATCGAGTAAAATATAGACTGTAGATCGTGGATTGTTAAATCTGGACTGTGCTTTTGAGGATGGTGAAACATCAACTATCATCGAATGCTGTGCACGACTCATTCATTCAATCATTCAACTGACATTTCATATTTACAATGCCTATGAAACTACTTTTATTTTAAAGCTAATTACGATTATACTTAAGATCCATCATCCCATTTCACATTTGGAATAAGTTCAAAATGCGTATCAAATTTTGACTTTAGCTATCTATACATAATAAATTTTTTGTCACGCTCACGAAATTTATTGCAACTGCAAAAGCACAATGAAAATATGAATATCGAAACGAAAAACCGTGCCCAAAGCATTTTGTTTTTGCTTTTCAATGTTCGAAGATTTTCAACTATTTGGCAAAAAGAAAAACATCAATGTAATACAAGAAAACTGAAAATATATTTAATTAGCTTGTAGGAAAAAGTTGAGCAAAAGTTGAGTTCTAGATTAGATTAGGTTAGAAAAAATTGTTTGTTGCACGCAAAAAAAAACTTGCGTTTGTTTTGCAGTAGATCTTTTTTTGTCTTGTTTGTTTGTTGAGGGATAAGAGGGTTTGGGTTTGGGTTCGGGTTTGTTTTATTGTCAGTTGGGCATATAGTTTAATACCTGTGTAGTTTTTGCCAAACAGCTGCATGCCCATTACCGCAAATATGAAGATTATAATGCATAAGACGAAGGTCAGATTGCCCAGAGCGCCGACAGTTCGACCCATAATCGATATGAGTAAATTTAACGTTGGCCATGATTTGGCCAATTTGAATACACGCAGCTGTAAATTGGCAGGACGTGGTTAACATTAGCGTTGGATGTATGGATGTGTGTTCTCTCGTGTGTATTGTGTTGAGGGGGCCACAATGGGTAGTTTATTTGTTGAGAGCGGGGCATAGAAGTAGTACGCGTTAAAACAATTATCACATTTGCCTTGAGAGACTTGAGAGTACAGTCATAACATCATACATACAATAACGTAACATACTAAGCTAGATCTTGATTCATAAAACTACCTTAGATCCTGAGCTAATCCGAAATAATAGGTAATCTCTGCAAGACCTGGACTTAAATGTTCAACGGATGCTTACCAAACGAAAAGAACGTAACACGGATAGACCCTGGACGCCCTCGAGTCCCAGCTCGAGTAGTGAGAGGGCAACAATGATGAAATCAAAGATGTTCCATCCCTCCTGGAAATAGTATTTAGGACTCATCGCCATCAGCTTCATCGTGGCCTCAATGGCAAAGGTTGCGGTGAAGAACTGTCGGATAAAGTTAAATATAATAATGAATACGAGTAGTACATAGTAATGAGCATCAATTGTGTAATCATATATATTTTCGTTCCGAACCATTATTTTAGGAAAGTTGTTCGGTTCGGTAATGGGTTCGAGGTCGAGATCTATGATCCTGTAAGGTGAGTTGTCAGTACTCACATAATTGCCACTCTTCAGTATTCGTTCCATTTCCTTGTTCATGTCGTGATGATCCATTGCCATGAACATGGTATTCACAACGATGCACAGCGTGATGAAGAGCTCAACGAAGGGATCGAAGACGATTAAGGAGACCCATTCCTGAAATTTCAACCAAACCCAGCAGCAGTCCCACACACAAAACACATCGATGCCTTTCAGTATCACTTCAAGTGCCCTGTCTTTGAATGTCGGCCCGTCCTCGTCGTCGTCCTCTGTTGGGAAATAGTAAACGGAGACTGAACCATACAAAAGTTTGTTATTAGTTGTGATTTGACCAACTTTGACTCAGCCAGATTAGCGGTTTATTTTATTTTTTTTTTAATAGCAGATTTCTCATACGTTCGAGTTTCGTATGAAAGTATTGATCAATTTTTTATTTGTTTCGTTATGTTTTGTTTGAAGCTTCATTGCATTGGAAATTATTCATTAGCTTTTCAGGTTAAACAGAAAGAAATAAACTGTGTGTGTGTGTGTGTATGTTGGTGTGTGGGTGTAAGTGTGTGGTGTGTATATAAGTGTGCTTTTTTCTTGTTTCTTGTTCGAAAAAGACAGAGGCTTTTATTTGGGCTTTTATTAATCAATTTGTTAACTACTTTCAATTTCATAAAGATGACTTTCCACGACTTTCAGATACTCTATACTTTCTGCCCATTTACTATACTTTAAGCCACATTGTTACTAATGAGATGTTTTCGTTAAAGCTACTTGGTGCACTCGAAAATTAACTACGAACAAATATAATGACTGTATACTAACTGATTCCAATCCCCAAAATCGAATGATCTGTCAACGGACTACAGATATAAAACTTGATAATTAAGTACTTTAATTTTTTTTTTTTTCGTCTACTATTATTGTCAGAAACTCACTGTCATCTTCATTTCAAGCTAAGAATAAATGATAAACCCCAAAAGCTTTAGATCATCGATAAGTATGGCTACTAAAGCGCGAATTATATTCCAATACAAATGTTAAGCATTCAGTTCGCAGCGTATTAATATGTAGTAAATCAGGTTCAAAGTTTAAATTACGAGTAGTTGCATTAGGTTTTGGGTGATTGTGACTGACTACTGAAAAAGCATGCGCTAAAAATAGTATATACTAGACAACTAGACTTAGACTAGGTTAGTTTAGCTATTGGTTCTTTTAAAAGAATTATTAATTTAGCAATCGAATAACAAGACAAGCAGCTACGAAACAAAAGCAATAACTCTGTTGTACAAATAATCAGAATACTTAGGTTTAGTTATAGTTTATTAGGCATGCAGTTTTAAATTAGTCAAAAAAAGAACTCAAAAAACTAACTAACTTTGCTGTGTTCGTTTTGTTTTTGTTTACATAAGTCAAATCAATTTTAATTTCAAATTATTATTATTATTTAAAAATATTTGTATTTTTCTTGTCCTTATGTAGTAAGTGTTTTTTGGAGCATCTCTGTTTTTTTTTTACTTTTTCAAATTTTGATATCATTATCTTGATTATCCAGTCACGTTTTGAATTTCCATTCCTCTCTTCTTAGCATATTTTTGGGAGAATTTTTAATACAAAAACTTAAACAGAAGTTATTTATTTAAGTTAAGTATACAAACTAATATGCTAAAGTTACTTTAAGTGATCTTTTGGGGCGAAAGTGAAACTCAACGTGATGGATTAATCTGAGATTTGTTCGCCACAACTGTATTGTGTTGTGTTTAATTGTATTGTGCAGTGAAGCAGCGTTTTATTAGGCTTAGGTCTAAAAGTAACGGTGCAGCAAGCTAACAAAAGCTTAATGAACGACGCATTTGAAAACGCCAAAAATTGTTGCCTACTTTTGGGCAGCTGTCAAGCGAAAGGCGGCAATATAATTTGCAAATGTATGTGCGTGTGTGTGTGTGTCTCTGTGTGTGTGCGTGTGTATGTGTGATTGTATTTTTGTCAGTGTGTGAGTTTTGTCATACAAAATTATCAAGTTGGTGGAATGTGTTTGGCTTGCTTGCTGCATTTAAATCTTGTAAATTATTTTTTTTTTGTGGTGGTATTTTGTCGTATTTTCTTTTTTGTTATTTGTTTTTTAACTTGTTTTTTCGCTTTCTTCTGTTAGCATCAACGGCATTAAATAAAATGGACGAGTCAAAGAAGTCATTCATTTGAGTACAGATATAAGTATATATAATTATATTTATATAAGTAAAATTTGTAAAATAGTTAAATATGTTTTTGCTTAAGTTCTTTGTTGAAAATCAAAGTAGAAAACAAAAGTGTAAATGAGAATAGAAAAAATAAATATATATATAAGTATATTGAAAAAGTTGTTTAAGTAAATGCAAATGATTTTTTTTCCTGTTTCTTTTGTTAAATAAAATGAATTGGGAATTAATATAAATTGGGTTAAACAACTGATGCAAAGGCTTTTTATGCTCCACATGCAGCACTCTAGAAATATTTTTCAAGCCATTAAAACAGTCAATCAATCCATCAATCATTAGCCAGTCTGCAACCCTTGCAACGCACATGTCTCATGCGTCTTAATTTAAAAGCAAAACATAATGTTCTCGTCAAAACCAATTGCTCACTAAACAAAAAATGTTTTAGCATATCTGATTATATTGAAAATATCTGATGTAAAATATCGAAATCCGTAGAACTTTGTAATTTATTTTGTATTTTAGATACAGATTTGTAGATAATATTTAGGAACGAATATTTTTATGATATGTATATAGAATTTAAAAAGACTATGGGGTAAAAATCCGTTGTCACAGGAACAAACGTTACGGCACTTAGTCTATAGTATTATAGGATAAAATCAAACAGCAAAATTGAAAATGGTTTAAATATGACTTGGTTTCGTTTTTCGTTTCAACTTAAGTATTTACATCAATCGGTCAGTTTTTAAAACGATATGGTGAAACCAAAATAAAGAATGCACATGGAAGAGAACACAAAACAAACGCAAATTTACAAGATATGTATGTATATGCAATGGAATTATGTCAAATTTACAACATGAACGCAATGCAATAGTAAGATACGATAGATAGATTAATCGAAAGATCGATAGGTTGCTACGTACCACCGCGATCACTAGCGCGACTATGCCGACCAGCGGCTTGCTCAATTATATCATTCAGGACCATAACATCTGGACGGCGACGGAGACGGAGATAAAAATAAAGATAGAGATCGAGTGAGTAGGTTATATATACATATATAGTTTTATATTGTTGAGAACTATACCTTTCATGTCAACCACCGTTTGTGTCTGGACGGGCTCAATAAAAGGATTGTCGTGATGTTTGATCTTGCCCGCTTCGTCCGTGCACTCCAGGCCGATTTCCTGTACGATTATAGTTTCGATTATCTGTGTTATCGATCAGCCAATCAGTTCGGTCTTTACTTACGTAGTCGCGATGCTCGACCTTGTGATTGGTATCCAGGCAGGTGGTGCCGCCGTTAGTGGCTCCCACTGATTGATTGCGTGTATTGCGATTGCGCAACTTGCTCTCCTTGGTCATTGTGCTAACGCCCATGACGGCCATGCCCCCGAGAAGATCACCATGTGAGGTATACGATATACGGGACTGATGTGAGGTATACGATGAATGCCTGGAGCCTGTGTCAATGGAAAAGAAGTTATTTTAGCATTGATCATGTGATAGTTGGATATATCGATGCAGCATATCGATACTTATTGTTGTACATTTATTTAGTAAGTGTATTAAATAATGGAATTAATAAGGGTACCCAAGTCAGTTGGGATTCGATTTTGATTTTTTGTCGATAATTGTACACAGCAGCTCCATTCAACCTCGATATGAATTTGATTTTTTTGTGACCCTTATCCTTGCATTCAAAAATTAGTCGGCCACACTTGATGTTCTTTTTTATGTTTTGCTTATTTCAAAATGGAAAATGTTCTAAATTTTTTTTTTAATAATTAAATATTTTTTTATTTACATTTTTTAAAAATTACTATAGATAAGAGGCTAGAGCTGAGGCTTAGAAATATGAACTTGAGGGACGAAAATAGGTTAAAAAGCAGCTGAAAATGTTTTGATAGCAACTTAAGTATTATATTCAAAAATGTAATAGTTATTCTTGTAAAATATTGTAGTTTTTATACTTTCTTCTGTCATTTTGTGTGTGCTTTAGTTTATATCTTACGATATGTAAAATTTGACATTTTTAGTCTTATCGATATAAAATAATCTATCCCATAACCATTGGTGTAACATACATAAATATATAGTTGCGCTTACATACATTTTTATTATAATTTTTTATTGCAGTAGACAACTCACCTAGATTACCATAATAAACTGGCACTATGATGGCTCCATTCTCCTCGGACATGGGCGTCACGGCGTTCGAGTCATCGGCATATGGCAAGTGTTGCTGTGCATCCTGATATGTTGACAATACGAGAGGCTTGCGATCGCTGCCGGGAATTCCGAAACGGCCACGTCCATTGCGTATCGTGTACTGGTTCGGATTTGGGTAGCAATACGATTAAAGTTATGGTTAGTACTTGAGACATTACATAAGAACTGTTAAATAGTAGCAGTGGCAGTAGTATTTAGTAGTGGTAGCAGTAACAGTAGTAGTAGTAGTAGTAGTATTAGTAATAGTAGTAGCAGTTGTAGTAGTAGTATTTATTAGCAGGTAGTGTGTTATTGAATAATAATTAAGTAATTGTCAAAGTGGTGAGTTTTTTAGTAAATATCATGATATAAAAACGAATAATTAAAATAAATATATATATGTTGTCAAGTTATTGGCATGATTTGAATGAGGGACAATAAATATAAATCATTGTAGAGCCACATAAATTTTAACTCAAATACATAACTCAAACAGTAATTGACATAACCGGCACATATACATACACACTTGGTGGGAGATCCTAGCGTGTAATACCCCATATGTAAGGGGTATACAATTAAAACTAACTCAGACAACAGACAGACAGAAGGATATGGAAAGAATAGAGAAGAGCAGTTGTTGATATCGATTTGAATTTCAGTTCAATCAGTTGAAAATCCCAAACACACTAATGTGTAAAGTTAAAATAGGAAAAATCGGGACAACTTTTCTATACTATGTATCGACAAGTTATATAAGATAAACATATGTATAAAGAAATTTATAATCATACAAAAGCGATACGATTATTTACTGGGAGCAAGCTCAAATCAATTAATAGTGTACAAAAAGCTATTACCAAAAAACTGGGGTTGGCAACAGTGACTGTGAGACAGTGACGGGAGAGTGGCCGAAACAGTGACAGCGACAGTGACGGTGAAGGTGACTGTATGCCTGATGCAATGACAGTGACTGTAATTGCGACTGTGACGATTCAAACATATGCACATGTTGTGAATTCGTGTGCTAGAACCATTAATTTCCATCGATCTGGCAGCACTGCATACTTTTGCATTATTAAGTTGGCTGCCTTTGATTAACGTAACCAAATTTAAACAGTTGTTTGTCAATCTTAACACACACACACACACATCAGACTCATAATATAAATAAACACACATCCGCATTCTACATGTACATATAATTCAGACATGAAATATGGAAAAAATAAAGCACACTCACACACACAGACATAGATACAGACACATCAGCCGATAGTACAAATACTGATTGATATAGGTTTCTACATATAGAGGATCAGTTTGTAGGAGAAATTAATCAAGGAAGTGAGTGACAAAGAGAGTGAGAGAGAGAGGAAGAGAGAGAGAGAGAGAGAGAAGGTGATAGTGATAATGATAGAAATAAAGATAGAGATAGATACAGTGACACAGAGTGAGTGTGAGTGACATTAGATGCTCATATGTAGATTTATGTAGATCAAGTTACATCAAACATGACAAAATCACAAAATTAATTCATATATGTAGATTCTTATATAGTACAAACAAAATATGTATATTGTTTATAGACAAATACGAATATAGTATGTGGGGTATGATATCAAAATAGTGAGAAATGAACGACGAGACAAAAATATATATAATATATGTATATAGTTTGGATACAATTATAATTACTTATCAAATATTGAAACAGATAAATATATATAAATACGAATATATATGTATGTATACATAATAGGTTAAACGGATCGAAACTATAACAAATTAGAATATGGTATATGCGCCTCAATGAAAGCCCAATAGAATGACAGCTGACTTTTCATATTTAATATGTATATAATATAATATGATATGGACTAAAAATGTGAATTCTATCCGATGGTACATAAGAGATCTCCGATTTACTTCTATGTTTTGTTAACGGCGTTTAATGATTGACTAGCGTTACCCAATGGTTTGTATCTACACTTATGTATGTGTATTTACATGAATGTGGGTAAGTGTGCATATGTACTACAAAATGTCTTTAATTATGCACAGGTATGCAATTAGCCTCGACTCCCAATTTCTACCTGTAATCGTTGATAATAATTTTCGTTAATATATTGTATTTAACATAAATTTTTTTATTTTCCACTTTGTCCACGTGCATTTCGGGAATTGATTATAGTAAGGGTCGATTTCGAAAACTTGCAAATAGGTTGGGTTCGAATTTTCTGAGCTCCCCCAACCGGATCATGGATTATAACTAAAAAATTCTTATGAAAAAGGTTTGATTCAGAAAAAAACAAATTACCAAATTGTCAAATTGTCAAGAAAACAAAGTGACCATGTTTACCCTTGAATTGTGCTTGTGTCGATTTAAAGGGGAACTTTTCTGGAAATTATTTTCAAACAAATTTAAAATTTTCCGTTAGTAACAAGTCCTACCTATAACCTATTATTAAATAAAGAATACATTTTGGTTCAATTAAATATTGTTTCGGTCTACGCAAAGAAACACAGAAAGGGTATTTCGTAGCTAAACAAATTGTCATCTTATCGTATTTCGAAGTCTTACAAAAATAAAAGTGCTCAGTGGCTACAGGCTTGGGCACTTCTTATATATAATTTATAGCAAGAACAATTATAATAAAATCAAGGAACCAAGCAAGACAATTAAAATGAAAAATATTATGTTTTGTATACAACTGAACATAAGGTTTAAGTTGAAACAGTTCCGCAGACCAAACTGAAATATTTATCGGTGGCTCCCAAGCCTTAGTTAAATATATGTGCAACCTTTATATTTGTGAAAACTGATTTCTAGCATTTTTCCGCAAATGCAAGGGATTTTTCAAAAATTTAATGAATCGATATGTGTTTTGTTTCAAGTGTGGTACACTCACACACATGTATATTTAACCAACTTTCAGTGAGAGAGTGAGTGCACTAAGTGAGTTTATTTCTTTCGAATGTGTTTGTTTTTTGATACTCTATCGACGACAAGTATGATATGAGATGGTTAAAACGATTTGTAGTTCTTGTTGTTGTTATTGTACTGGTTGTTGTGTTGGCTGTCATTGATTGAAATAAACAATACGTGTGGTGTGGTTTGGCGTAGTGTAAGTGTGTGTGTGTGTGTGTGTGTGTGTGTGTGTGTGTATGCGAGTGTGTGTGGCCGTGTGTATTGGGCGCTTACCTTGTGAGAACTACGTGATCCCCTGCGTATGTTAAACGGTGAACCAGGTAAGGATAAGGATGTCTAAGTTGTTTTTATTTTTTCGTTTCGTTTTTTACAAATAAAATATAAATAGAAGAAAAAGAAAAATTGAATCAAATAAAATATTTTTTATGTATTATAATATAGATATTTCCTGCTATTATACAATTTTACTGTTGTACTTTTTACGTTTTTTTTTTTTAAGAAAAAAATTTAGTTTTTATATGTATGTATTGAAAAGACATATGTATGTGTACACGAAAGTGTTAATCTGTAACAATTGTGAATGCGAATATATGTGGATGAATGAGTGAATATACTCAGTTAAAATACCATACTACTTAGATAAAAAATATTTTTAATTTTAGGTGCCCATCAGCTTATCCGCTTATTAAGAACTGTTTAATACGTATGTTATTATATATGTGAGTGTGATTTCTCAATGATTTATTAAACATTATTCTAAGCACTCATTTAAGTACTCTACAAAAATTGAATTACAAATCAATCTGTTTTAATATTTGAAAATTATAGCTTAACATAAATATATGGTATATGTAACAATTTCCAAACTGATAGTAACAAGTCCTAAATAACATATTGTAAAAGCAATATAATTTAAAAAAACATCTAGAAAGGAAAACAATTTTAATTTAGTAATCAAATATTATATTATTTAAAAGAAGATGTAAAATTTCTATAATCAAATTTTCTTTTTAAACTCTAACGGATGCAATTCAAAACTTGCTAAATACCAAAGGATTACTTGGCGATCGATATTGCAGTATTGGAGATATTTCAAATGAATTGAAGTATCCAAAGAAGATATTCTACTGTGTATAGATTTGTGAGTGTAATGGGTAATGTGTAAAGCTCTATATCAGCGATGGGCACATATGGGCTCCGGGAGCCAGCGGCTGCTCCCGAATTCAGATTTTGTACCCACCGCTACTCTATAGTGTTGGTAAGTAATCCCACTGTTTCAACTGACAATTGTTCTTAAGCTTTCTGTATATTTTTATGTAATTGTCGAGAGTTTTTGAAATTTTTTGTTGGTTTATAGTTAAATTGAGAGTAAGTTTGCCTTATTGGGTAGCATTAGATAAAGAGAGAGAGAAATAGAGATAGATAGAGAGAAACCTACCTGAGGCCCATTGAGGCCATTTGGTTGAAGTGCTTGCAAGCACAGAGTGTGAGTCTGCGATAACGATTACGGTAACGATTATGATAAGGTATTTTTGGTAGTTGAAATGCGACTCTGAACAATCAAATGGGCAGTAAGAACGAGCTAGCAAATGCAAGAGCGGTATAGCGATAGTATTTGAGTATGCGTAAAAGTTCGATTATTATTTCATTCACATAATGTTTTATTTTCAATCGAATCGAAAACATTGGGGCATTCAGCAGGGTTTTCTATCAATAAACGCTTCTATACTTGTAATGGATCAGTAATCAGCATCTGCTGAATGGCATGATACCTTTTTATAAAGAAGTAACTTGAAATGTATGATAACTTTTTTATAAATTTGCCTACTTCGTTTTTTTAAGGTGCATTATAAATATATTTTCGTTCGAAATAAGAAATCAGTATTTAATACATTCTTGAACATTATATTTTTGAATGATGTGATTTTCCTGCTGAATGTAATAGGAAAGTAGTAATCAGATATTGTGATTAGTGATCAATGCTACCTGCTGAATAACTCCGTTGTCAGTAACTGGGTTGGAATGAAAATAATAAGGAATTACTTCGAATAGCCGAAGATGCAAGTACCCTAGCAGCTTGTCAATAGATATGTAACTAAACTTGTTCATGATATTATATTGATAGCTAATTTGAGCAAACATATTATAAATTGTGATTATTGTATACAGATCAGAGAACTGCAACGAGTAAGAAGTGCACGCTGATACTCGAATATTGATGTGAACCCGTTGTGATTTGCTCGCCTTTGCTGGTGATCTGTTTGGATAGAAACACTCGCTCACACTCGTTGAGTCAAACGCTTTGAAAAACAAGTATAGGTACGAGTATAGATGCGAATGATGATGCGAGTAACTCGTTTTAAATGTGCGGGACGGAGCGGGCGATGGGAGCGGGGAATGTGTCGATCGACCCAAATGTGCGAACAAAAAATAAAAAAGGTCTACACTGAAACAAATTATTGAGCCGCATAATAATTATATGAGAAAAAAACAATTTTTTAAAATAATAAGGTCTTTAAACCTACTATTTTTTTCACTCAGTGTACAAAAGGTCGAGGCTCGCCGGCATCGCGAGTTTTATGGCGGCCATAAAAAAGGGTCAAAAATGCCTCGACGCGAGTCGTGTGTGTGACGTCACAGCGAAACCCACCCCCGAATATCATACATTGCAATGTAAGCGTAAGCGCTGTCGATCGCTGGGCTACTCCCTCGGACACTCGGCCTGTTTTTCGTGACACTCGTTTTAGACACTCGTTTTGGGTCGAGTATCAAAACGAGTATCACGAGTGTCCGAGGGAGTAGCCCAGCGATCGACAGCGCTTACGCTTACATTGCAATGTATGATATTCGGGGGTGGGTTTCGCTGTGACGTCACACACACGACTCGCGTCGAGGCATTTTTGACCCTTTTTTATAGCCGCCATAAAACTCGCGATGCCGGCGAGCCTCGACCTTTTGTACACTGAGTGAAAAAAATAGTAGGTTTAAAGACCTTATTATTTTAAAAAATTGTTTTTTTCTCATATAATTATTATGCGGCTCAATAATTTGTTTCAGTGTAGACCTTTTTTATTTTTTGTTCGCACATTTGGGTCGATCGACACATTCCCCGCTCCCATTGCCCGCTCCGTCCCGCACATTTAAAACGAGTTACTCGCATCATCATTCGCATCTATACTCGTACCTACACTCGTTTTTCGATGCGTTTGACTCAACGAGTATGAGCGAGTATCAAGTCGTACAGCCTACTCGAATTTTAAAACGGCGACTAGTGACTCGATTTGATTTGATTTTTGGCAACGGCGACCAATTTAACTCGAATCTACCCGTTGCAGTTCTCTGATACAGATCTATTTGATAGATAGACAGACACAAAAATGATTTGAAGTAGTGTGAAATGCCTCTAATTTGTAAGTTAAAAACTCGATACAGACTTCTGAACATGCAGAATTTAAATATTGTATACATGCGGACAAAATTTACGTGAATGTATTTTAGTAATCTTGCCTCCCAACGCTTTTTCCAGACGCTCTTTTGAGACAGCATTTTTAAACCTGCCCAACCGTTTCAAAAATAATTTAATGACGACTACTTGAATATTGTTTACAGCTCTGTTCCATTTGACAAAGAGTTTTTTTACATAATTGTACTGCTAACGATTTATGGGCTGCTTTAGGTATGTGTGTTTCGTGATTAGTTCTTAATAGTTTCTTAGCAGCAATACTGGGTTTTGGATTCAAGAAAACGTAGTGTGACTCAGCAACTGTGCATGAAGCTAAATTTAAAAACGAGAGCGAGAGTGTATCAATTTCAGATATGGCATGCAACAGCATGTTTTGTGTTTATCGAAAATGGCAGGGCTGCAACGTTTTTGGGTTATCGGTTAACTGATTTAACGATAGCAATGCCTAGAAATCGGTGCTAGTGCAACCTGTACTTTCTGTGTATACTTCAGTTTTATCAAAAGGTAGTCGACTTGATTTGAATTATGTAGAGTATATGTAGTACTTAAGTTTCTAAACGTTGCGCGATTTTTAGACATAATCAACGGAAATTAAAGCATCGTTCACTGAATTTACATGCAAATGATAAGGCAGCCAAGGTCATTTCCCAAACAAAATCAAGTTCGATTAATGTGACTTGTAAGAAACAAGGGAAAAGAGATCAAATAAGGACAGTTTGAATAAAATGTAAGAAAGGGAAATAAAGATATTTGCAGTTAAATGGAGAGTCCAAGCTGACCTATGCGCAAGTTGATAGAAGATTCGAGTTATTCGAGTTTGTGAGTAAACCTAGGATGTATGTATGTACATCAATCATCTATATGTATGTATATATTGTGTATGTAAAATTTGATACGGTCAAGCAATAGCATGAGCACAGTAAGATAGAATTCGACTGATTGTGAGCGAGAAAGTTTGTGTATAAGTTGATAATAAAGCCTGAAAGCATGTTTTGCAGTTCAATCGTGTGATCAATCAATCTCAATCAATCAACTGAAGCCATTCGCATTTTAGCATTGTTGTCGTCCTCAGTATTAAACTTGCTTGCAATGTTATGAAATAAAGCATCGTTCTATTTGTAAATTTGTAATTTGTTGCTTTCGTCGTTTGTTATTGAATATTGAAAGTGGAATTTGATTTTGGTTTTGAGCTCCAATCGCGTACAACTGAAAAGTTTTCACCTAAAGCATTCCGAGCAATGAGTATAACTCAAAACTAACAAATTTTATGTAAATCAAAAGGAAATCAAGGAAACTGTAATGAAAGAAAACAATATATTGTAGACTTTTAATGAAAATTAGTTATGTGAATGCCAATTATAAGAGCCAGCTAACTACTAGTACAAAGTACAAATGATCAGTTACAACTGCCAGCATACACACACACACACACACACACACACACACACACACACACACACACACTTTTGCATACACTCTCAGACACACATGCACAATGACAATTTCATGCACTACCACAATCAATTTCTTGCTACTTTATGCAAAACGAAAATATGGAGTCTGAAATGAAATAGAGCAGTTAAAAGAAAAAAAGAAAGAGCAAGATTGAGATCGAGATCGAGAGAGAAAGTGAAAGACTCTCTCTGGCGATAAATTCTGGAAGATGTTACATGGAACTAAAGCAAATAACTTGATTTTTTGTACATACACACATACGCACTTGAAAACTACTCGTTAATACGATTATGAAAGAAATAGGAATCAACAGACGTTAGTTATGATAAGCAGTAATCGAGTATATATGTACGATAAACACGATCTATCCAACAACTAAATGAAGAGTGGCAATTTATAAACAAAAAGCACAACAACTTAAGTCAATGTAATTTTAACTCTTAACTGCAAAAATTCTGTCTCTTTATCTGCGCAGCGAGTAGAAAAGGGCAGTTCGAGCGAGCACACGTACTCGTTACAATTTGTCAAAGCTGAAAGAGCTTGCAGCAGCGAGTGCCCTCTGGTAGAAAGTGGAGAGAGCTGAGCTCTAATACAAATCGAGAAGCAAGTAACGAGAAGCGAATTAAGGAATGAAATCGAGAGCGAGTGAGCGAGTAGGAACACAAGGTCTTGCTATTCGTAGTAATTACAGCGAGAATCAAGGAAAAGCAAATGGGAAGAGAGTAGAGTCTACTCAAGGACCATAAAAAGAAGAAATCATGATAAAATGCAGAAATCAATGTTGATAACGAAAATACTAGGCCGGCCGTTTAGCTTCATATGATAAGAATGGTAATCGAAATCGAAATTTAAAATCGAAATCAAACGAAAGTTTCATTAAATTACAAGTACATACTTATGTATATACATAGAAAGCATATATGTATAAGTATATAGATAATCCGTTTGATGAAAGAAAAACACAATTAAGTACGATTACAATAAAACCGATAACCATAACGATAACGATAACGATAACGATACGATAACGAAAAACCAATACACACATAAAAAGGAAAACGTGAAATTATTAATGCGCTCGGAATACTTACCGTGCTCACTTTACGAACTTTGGTAGCTTGGTGTGCTGTGGTAGGTGCTGGTTGTCTTTGTATAACGCTCACCGACTCCGACTCCACTTCGACGCTACGAATGGACATCTTCTCCTTGTTGTTGTCATCGTTGCCCTTCTCACCGCCAACGAACAGCTCATAGCTAATACAGGAATACGTTGGACTCTTTGCCATTTCGGGATGCAATGCCGCCTCCACGGCAGCAGCTGCATCCGCCGCCGCCTGCGCCTGGGCATTGGCCCTCTCCTCGAGCTTGGCTGCCTTCGCGGCTGCCGCCTCTTCCGCCTCCTACAACGACATTATGCACAGAGTATATCGTATTTCATTTGGCTGATCTTAGAATAGGTGCTTATTAACATCGTCACATCGGAATATGTACACACATTTATTTATACATATATACGAGTTATGTAGTATGTATATTTAATACGTGTGCGGGGGGGAGGAGGAGTGGAGTAGTTTTGGAAAATTTCAGATTCAAAGTGTTGGACAAAAAAAACTGAAGGCAACTTTCTACAACTTATGTTATGAAAATAATAGTTTTAGATTGTGCGGTGCTTTGTTTGGGATCAGATTCAGGAATTAGGTTTGTGGAAATATCAAGATACAAGTCTAAATTAATTAGTATTAAGTATTTGTTTTTTTCTTTTGTTTATTGCTTTTTGCTTTTTACTTTCAAGTGTTGAATTTTGCATTAGTTTAACTAAAAGTGCACTCAAATTAAAAACTGACAAACAGAAAAGAAAATGCATATACGAAATTACATACATATATAAGTAGATATTTTACGAATATTATTACAAATTGTTAAGTGAATAGACAGAGAAGTTATCAATATAATGCCAGTTCTGGTTAGATCTGAAAAATTGACATATGAAAAAAAATGAAAACCGAGTGAAAATAATAATGGAAATCAAAGGTGAAATTTGTTAAATTAGTTGAATACGTTAATTGATCAATCACATATGCATATGTATGTATGTGTACGTGTACAGTTACGATTAGTTACTGGTGAATTGGTGTATTTATATATTTATTACAGATCTACAGAATAGTACACAATAGTAATGTATGTACATTCGAAGGATATGTAGATGTTAAGTAAGTAATGTGACTATAGAAAAGATATTTATACATTTAGGATAGATAGTATGTACATATCATCATACATTACGATTAAAACGTTTATTATGTACGTAATTGTAATTGTAATTGTAATTGAATAATACGAGTAGATAATAGAAATTTGTTTGTTATACATACATATACAAAAGAAAAAAGCAACTCTGTTGTTACTGGTAGATATTTTCAATAATCAATTCAGCTGTGTGGATATTGAAATTGAAATTATCTACCCATTGTATTCAAGTGGCTTATGGTATGGTTGATTGGTTGGTTGGTTGGTTCGTTTGTCCATTGGGCGTTTACTGGTCTCTACTGGGTTTCTACTTACACGTATCGCCTCCTCTTCGGCAGCCTCTTCTTCTTCGGCCTTCTTTTGCAATTCGTCATATGACATGGCAACAATGGCCAAAATCAAATTCACAAGATAGAATGAACCTAGGAAGATGATGACTATAAAGAACAGCATGTGCCATGGTCCAGCGGCGCGGAGAACCAGCTGGTATAAATCTTCCCAAAAGTCCTGTGTCATCAGCCGGAAAGCGGACAGAAATGCCCATCCAAATGAATCGAAACTTGTATAACCATAGTTCGGATTGGGTCCAAACCCCTGTAGACACACATAATCGTCATCACATTGACTGTCACATGCAAACAAAAAAACAAGAGCAATTGTTGTAAGTGTTATATGTAAATACATGCATCGACAGCGATAACGATAACAATAACTCACCCTGCTCCAGAGATATTGCCGCATAATGGATACGATATGCCTTCGTCCTCTGAATACCAATTGGTGTTATTGCGATTGTGATAGGCCCAATTCTCGTCGGTCAAATTGCCCCAGGAGCCATCTAAGGGGAACTTCTTGATGCATTTTTGTGTCAGCACGCCCATATAGATTTGCAGGCCCATCAGTGCGAACACCGAGAGGGAGAACATTGTCAAAATTATCACATCGCGCAGATTTTTCACAGACTCAATGACAGCGCCGACAATGGTTTTCAAGCCTATAATAATATTATTATTATTATTATTGGTTTTTTTTTCATTTTTTATTTGTTTGTTAAGTATAACAGTTCATATAACAGTATAACAGTTCGAGTGTATAACAGTATAACAGTTTTAGAAAAACAAAAAATAGATCACTTCATTCATACCTGGAACAATGGCTACGGTCTTAAGCGCTCGTAGCACCCTAAACGTTCGCAGGGCTGCAAGATTACCTAAATCTATACCCATGGTCACATAACTGTGTACGATCCATTGTTGTTGCAGCAAATATTGTTGTGGTTGTTGTTGTTGTTGTTAATTAAACGATGACAAAAGCAAATATACATACAGATGAAATGTCATTAAGTATTGATAATTATAATGCTAACGATCTAAGTATGTAAAAATAGTTGTTTGAATACGATTATGTGTATTTTGCAGTCGTTAGTAATTACAAATGTAAGTATTTTAAAGTTACAGAAGCTTGTTTCTCCTTCTTCTTCTTCTTCTTCTTCTTCTTCTGCAACATATATTGTGCATATTTAGCTTCTTGCATTTTTGTTCAGCAAACAAAAATTTCAAACCATAAAAATTATAAATATAGCGTAAAGAAAAAGTTAATTTTATTTATACTCGTATGTAAAGATATTAAGATATGCATGATATTTGTATGTGGGTGTGTGAGAGTATCATAAATGGGTTTGGCTAGCCTATCACTCCCCCTTCCCTTCCCTTCCCTTCCCCTTCCATTTTACTTTCCCCCTTTTATTTTCAGCGCTGTCCCCTCATGTTAATGATTCATTACGAAAATGTCCCACAAGCTGGCAAGTCACACCTGGGGCAGGTGCAGCTCTTGCCACTGTCACATCAATTGTGCATGTGTCTGTGTGCGTTGCTATAAAAATATTTATGCACGCACACAAGCGTGCCATTGAAATTTCCGACACACACACACATACAGTTGTATATACTGTCCATACTGTCCATTGTCCATTGTCCATTGGCTTGAGTTGTTTGCCTTGTCGTTTGCTGTATGCTGTCATCCTTTGGGAATCCAGCGTAACTTCTGCAGCCACCTATCATTTATATTTCATGAATATTTATCGATTTAGACTCACATAGATATTGTCAATGTATGTACATAGTGTGTATATAGAAAAGTACATTCTGATTGTGTTGGTCTGTAAAATGTTTACCAGCATTCTCGTCTCGTACTCTGCCTACATTGAGAAAAGAAAACGTATATCTCTAAAATCGGCTTGAATATTTTATATTTATACCCGTTACTTATAAAAATAAGTAAAAGGGGATATTGTATTCGTTGCAATGTATGTAACAGGGAGAAGGAAGCATCTCCGACCCTATAAAGTATATATATTCTTGATCAGCATCAACAGCCGAGTCGATATAGCCATGTCCGTCTGTCCGTCTGTCTGTCCGTCTGTCCGTCCGTGTGAGCGCCTAGATCTCAGAGACTATAAGAGCTAGAGCAACCAAATTTGGCACACAGACTTCTATAGACCCCACGCAGGTCAAGTTTGTTTCAAATTTTTGCCACGCCTTTTTCCGCCTCTGTAAATCGCAAAAAACCACCACACGCACAGTTTTCAAGATATTATAATTTTTTTACTAGTTATCGTTAACTACTATTATTACCTATCATCCTACTAAATCGTAACAAGAGCGGACAAACAGAAAGGTGGTAATGGCTAATTAAAGTTTTTAAAAAATATAAGTGCCTAAAAGCATGCAATAAAAAATATTAAAAAATTCATTAAAATAAGTAACGGGTATCCTAGAGTCGGGCGCTCGACTATAGCCTTTCCCACTTGTTAAATTTGCATTCTCATTTTTAAAAGAATTTTTTGCTCTCTACTTTTTTTTCAGTTTGAAGATGTTTTTTAATGTATAAGTCTGCCAATTCAAATATGTTTATTCCATCAAAATTATTCTTGACATTAAAGTGCTTATGTCGTTTGAGCCCCCAAATATAAAAGTGCATCGATTGTTCACCGAAGCTCATTGATGTCCTATTTGCTTTGGTTTTAGTGGGTCAGTCCAATGCCTTCTAGGCTGCAGCATATTTGTATGCAATGGATCAAAGTGTGACCAGATTCTATGAGAGCAACAACCGATGCGAATAATGTGAATGACAAATTCACCGTCGACAAAAAAGTGCTGGTAAAAAAAAAACTTTTTATATTGATTTGCTTTATTGTTCGCTTTGAACGGCGCCTAAAAGCGCGCTTTAAAGTTTTGTGTGTGCTTTTGGCCTCCAAGGCTGCACGTCTGTGCGGCGCCGCACGAATAGCCGCCAAACCCCGTTACAGTAGCCTCGAAGTCAGTTCTCCCAGCCCTGCAGACTCCCCTCTAAAGAACACTGTAGTATGGTTGTTTAGTTGTGGGTAAGGTGCCGCTATGTTACTCAGACAAGGGGCGCCCAATAAATGGTTAATATGGAGCTAAAAGCAATGAAATGAAACTGTCACGAAACCAACACAAAACAAAATAAACAAATGAAAGGAACAGCAAAGGAAAGCAAAACAACGAGTGAAAGAGAAAGGAACAGAAAGAGAAAGAGTATCAGAAAAAAATAACTTGCATGACCAAATAAAAAGCCAACAAATTTGTTTATGACTTCGGTCTGTGTGTGGATTGGGAATAATCATAGAAAATCCAAAACTTGTTATTTGTGTATGAGTGTCTGTGTGTATGTGTGTGTTGGGTTCGTCATTAGTAACGGCACAAAATAAATCAATAAAAACGCTCAACTAACGCGACATTTTCAGCCTGCGGCTCACAGGGCGTATGTATAATTTTAGCTACCGTTGCGTCGTGTAAATATTGTTGTTAATGTTCTTCTTGTTGTTGATGTTGATGTTGTTGTTTTAGTGACATTTTCACATATTTGATGAATTTAAAATAAAGTGCAATTTACTGCTCAATTGTACAATTAATTTAATGATTAAATATATAAAATAAATGTTTTCATTTAATTAAATGCTCAACCAGGCGTACCTAATGAATGTCAATTACACACCCATAGACACTTCCAAACACACACACACACACACAAACAATTCCACAAACACAGACACAGGAATACACGCATTATTATGCAAATATATACTGCGCTTGTGCTTGCTGAAGAAATTTATTAATTATTAGGCAATAAATATGCCTAATTTGTAATCAGAATTCAAGTGAACATTTTAAATGAAAATTAAGCAAATTAAAAAATTAAATTAAATAATTCTTTTTTGTTTTTTAATGGGCTGCTAGTTAATTATCATACGATTTGTATTATCTACAATTGCAATATTTTAATGGCTGAATAAAAGAGTTGAAAAAATAAGCGATTTCAATGGTAATTAACTTTCGTGTAGTATAACTGTTAATAATCATGTTACGATAAGTTACAATACAATAACAGAATTAAAAAAGAAAATAAGAAGTTAAATGTACATAGATAAATGTTTTTACGCGTTAAGATGATATCGATTAAGTTATAATGTACGCTTGACTGATGATGTAATCAATTAATTAATTAAATAGTTGAATATATAAATAGTTTAATAATGTAACTCACGCTAAAGCTATTACTACGAAGTCCAGCCAATTCCATGCATCTCTAAGATACGTAAACGGGCATAAAATGAAACCTCGTGCCATCACTTTAACAGCTGATTCAAATGTGTAGATTCCGGTGAATATCACCCTAAAAACGAATTGAATTTCGGATGCAATTTGTTCTTCTTCTTTCATCTTCTTAATTATCGTAAGTCATCTTTTAGACAAATGATCTTAAGTAGTACACTTGCTGCCTGCTTATGGGTTTGGCAAAGCTATACTTTTTATTTTATTACGATTCAAATAGAACAAAACTTTGTTCGGTATGCCGAAGATTGGAAAACCCTTGCAGTTAGCTTGAATGTAAATTTGGTGAATTAAAAATTAAAGTATTCCGATAGACGGACAAGAGTTAGGCAATATAACAGTTGAACACCAAAGTAGTAGAACACTTGTTGTATTTGATGATATGATATTTTAATAAGCGACACTGCAAGGGTATAATTTATTATCCTAGCTTAAAATAAGTAAAAAATAAAAATGTATATCATATAAAAAGACCAAAGGAAATATCAAATTAAAAAATAATTCTTAGGGTCTGCGCTGTTTCCGCTTTGTTAATTAATTACTTTGACTTATTTAGGCTTACAATTAACTTATATATTAGCTTAACCCTGTTAGCTTGTGTAATCCACATTGCTTAATTTATTGCTTATAATTTTGATTAAAAAAAAATACTTGTGCTTCGATTCACCGCAATGCGTTTGATCCGAGAAAAGGTGGCTCCAAAAAATGGATTCAAATTCCGAATAATGTCAAAGGTTGAAGTGTACTCGTATTGCATAATATCGTGGTGACTGCTGACTTGTGGTGACTGGCAATTGGCAATTGGCAATTGGCAACTTGCAAACTGGCTAATGGGCAGATCAAAGGGCGCAATTGTTAATTACGAGTAGTTGAGATTACAGATAGATATGTTAGACAGACAGTCGTTGCACGGTGTCGTGCCAATTGTCAATGTCAATAATGGTTAATACTTGATAAAGGACTTGCCTCTCCTCTCCTCTGCCCTTGTTATCAGTCACTACTCGTATTGCAGCTTCTGTATGTGGGCGTTAGATCAATAGGCCGACCTTCGGCCTGAATTTCTAGCTCAGTTGTGGCAGCTGTGTGTCTTCTTGGTTAATCATTTGATAGATTTGAGTCGACTTCTATGTGACAGACAGACAAACAGACAAACAGACATATAGACAGATGGACAGACAGACAGATTGACAGCAGTCCAGTTGCAGTCTGCAAGTAGTTCAAAGTCGCTGCTGCGTTCCAACTTGCCACATGCCGCATTGCCACATACCGCATGCCGCATGCGTTTGACCTAGGCCCCAATGTCTGTGAAGGACACTTGAGTTGCGTTTTAATTGCAGGTATTATGTCTTTCTGTTGCCCACAAGTGCTGCCCACAGCAGCCCCAGCTGTATTCGACCCACATATTTGTAGATACTTAGATAGATACAAACTTATCTTCTCTCTCTTTCTCTTTCTCTCTCTCTCTCTCTCTCCCTCTCTCTCTCTTTATTTCTCTTTTGTGTATGTGTGTGTGTGTGTGTGTGTGTGTGTGAAAGGGAGGGCAGCAAACCTCAAGTTATGCGGCAGCAGCTGTGCCCTTTTGGGCTAAGCGCAGTCGCCGTTGTCAACAGAGACCCTAAGAACTTGGCCCAAAGGAAGGCCCAAGGAGGCAACGAAGTGGGAGTAGCTGTCTGTCTTTCAGTCTGTTTCACGTACCAAGTTCAAGTGGCACACAAACACACTCACACATTGGGTCAACGGTTTTTTTTGTTAGGGTGCTCAATTCTGATACCAAATCTGCGACAAAGTTTTTGATATCAGCTAAAAAAATGACGTAACTCTTTTCACTTTTAGTTGCTTTTTTAATAGCTTCTTTTGCACTTTGCAAGCATTTGCTCGTTTTTCTTTTCTTTTATTTCATTAAATTTCTTTTTTTTTTTTTTTTTTTTTTTTTTTTTTGTTTCAACTACTTTACGATTTTACAATGTACATGAACTATGCACAATTATGATTACCGTTAGCAATATAAAGTTTTGTATACATAGTATACAATTATCTATGGACTATAAATCTAGAGATTATACAAGTAGTTACGCATCTATGTAAATCGAAACACAATCGAAGATTGTAACATTTTAGCCAGATTATAATAATGAGAGAGAAAAAGAGAGAGCGCAAGGGGATTGGGTTCAACTTAGTACGACTATTTTCTAAAACGAAATATATATTTATATATATGTATATATATAATATATTTAATATATACCAGAATTGTTTGTACATATTTTAGCTACATTATGATTACTGTCTATAGAGCTCTAATAATTAATCTGATAATACTAGACCTGTTACTCCTAAATTTACTGATATCTATTTAGATCTAAGTATTTCCAATTATACAGATTATAAATATAATGTGTACACAAATATGATATGGCACTAGCAAATGAAACTAATCTTTAATGACTACAATAACTAACTATTTATCGATATACAGCTAAAAGTATGGATCGGGAATGTAAGCGATACTTATATAGGTCTTAAGTCTACTTAAAAATTAACGTACATACATGTATACGAGTATGATTACGTTTTAACGTTATGTTACCACTACTTACGATACTAGAAGCTACTTCAAGGATATTACTAAGTAAAAGTCTATTGTATTGATATAAAAATGTGATCGAATTCAAGTTGATGAATTGATATTATCTTGTCATACATAAGTACGAAACGTGAACAAACCAAAACCAGCTGACCAATTTGTATAGGCTGTTTCAATATGTATTTAATTACATATTTAATAACAAGTTCCGTTTTTTTTTTAGAATACATTAAGGTTTCTTTTAGGTTGTCTACAAATCGAATGGATTAAGAGCGCCCAGGTACTAAATGCATTTCGATTACGGCAATTTACAATGAGGCATTGAGAAATGTGTCTAAGCTCTTTTTAGTTTCAATTAAATCGATTATTTTAATAATCATTGAAAAAAGTAATATAGTATAATTAATTAGTAGATGACAGTATGTACGTATGTGTTATAAGTACAATCGAATATATTACAGGGCGAGAGCGGCATTCAACAGGTTTTATCCGTTAAGTACAGCACGTAGTAAAAGTGCGCTTTCAGTCGAACAATGATTTGATTCATAGCAACAAACTTTCAACTACTCGATTAATGTTCAGTTACTCGATCGGTTATCGATTAATATATAATTAACGCAAAATTCCTGGCATTTAAAAATGTTTTTTGATTCGTTTCGTTCTTTACCTTTTAGGCGATTGCAAAATTTGACTACTCACACTTGAAATGTGACTGTCACTGTTACTGTAAATTTAATTGTTATTGTTAAACTATCACTTTGGTTTGTTGTTGTTCTACTTTTGTTTGGTTTTTTTTTTTTTTTTTTTTTTTATTTTGCTAATTTTTGTTTTTGCGTTGTTTTGTTAAAAAGAATTTATGTTTTAACCTAAATACACGTCTGCATCAATATTGAAAAAGTTACATTTAATATATTGATATATAATATTTGTATAGTAGAACGTAAATATTTCGATTATATAGCATATAAATATATAGTTACATATATAATATAATATAGATAATTATTGCTGCCAACTTAAAGATCAGTTATAAAATCAAATGGGTTAAAAAGAAGTATAATAAATCGAAGAAATTTAAATTAAATAATCAATTTTAGCTAAGGGTTGTCCGATATATATATATATACGTATCTGTACATATCGGACCATCTCTATTTAAGGCACTAGCTAATGTAACAGTACTTACTCAGTGGACTCGACCGTGGGCGTTGTCGGCATTATCATCAAAATGCAGTTCACGAGAATGGTGGTAATGATAAATAACGAAAATAATGGATGCACTAAAATATAAATGGCCACACGACGTATCGGATTGAATGGATCGAGCAGCCACATTGCTTTTGATGCAGAAAAGCGAAAAATATCTTTTCCCTTGCTTACAACTACGAATGTCTGCAAAAGGAAACATTACATAGTATTGTGTGTTAAACGCAATCAAATTTAATAGATTAGTTAGATCATATACCAGAGTAGATGATGGATAAATACTAGACTTTACAGCAGAGGTCGCAAATATTGCTTAATACACTAAAGTTGTCTGACAAAAAACAAATATTATTATTGGACACATATAATAAAAGTATAAGGAAATGCCACTTTGAACTCTGTATTCTGTTGTTATTATTCAAGAAAGATATTTTTTTATCTTTTTAATATTTGTGCAGCATCAAAAGCCTTCAAATTTTTTGTATAAAATATTCGTTTAAAAAATTTTTTAAAATGGTATACCATTTTGTTATTTGGCAATATTCGTTTAAAATTTCCTTCTTGATACATAATTGTTTTTTTTTTGTGCTTAAACTTCAGCGTTTTCATACTTTATTAGTTGTTAGCTCTTTTGTAAAATATAAACATATTTTTGCCATATATATTATATGTTAACTTTCTATTCTAAAACATATATAAACTATGTATACATATATATAAATACATGTATTTCCTTTAAATGAGCGCATTGCAATTAACTGCTGGCAGTTGTTTGCGACCTCTGCTTTTCAGTAGAGTTGTCATGGGACTTGACTTACCAGTATATTGCTGTAGTACGGATCGATATCCTCGAGAGGAGTGGAGGCCAATTCCGGCGGGAAGCTGCCCTGCAATCGAACAGGTATTGGCACACCCTGTTCAAGTGTAGGATCCGGTTGTGGACCTTCATCCTCGTCCTCGTCATCATATCGGATCTGTCAATGCGGCACGTTGAACACGTTGACACGTTCATGAATACAAAGAACAAAGAATTGCGCACACAAATATTAGCGTTAAAATCAAAAACACCCATCAGCATTCTCATAACATAAACGAGTATGTGTATCACATACACATACATATGTATGCTTATGTTGAAGTTTGTCCATTCTCATGTTAACAAGTAGTTAGTAAAAGTTATAGTAGTAATAGTTGTAGTAGTAGTAGTAATAAATGTAGGCACATTAGTAGTATATAAAGTAAGCAGAAAGGAAAAGCCATAACAATGTATAAAAATATCACCATCCTTTCAAGACTTTACCATTCAGGAAACATTTTTTTTTAAAAACTTCCAATCATTTTGGATTAATTTCGTTTTATCAGAATTAGGAATGTATAAATAGAAAATTGCTTTGTAGATCAGAAGATACTTTTGTATTGGGATTGGGCTGTTATGCAGAAGCTAAAACCAAAATGGACTTGGACGAACGTATCAAATTAATTATTTAATTTTCGCAATTCAGTTGAAATATTCCCCATAAATGTGGTAAGGAAAATATTGAAATAAATCGTTTTTGGTAATTAACATGCATGAAACTATAAAAAAAAGCACACAAGGTGTACGCAAATAGTGTTGTCTAACCAGTGTTGGTAAGCGCTTCTATGGTCACTTAAATAAATTAATATTGGTTTTAAAGTCACTTAAAATTGAATTTTAAGCCTTTAAATTCAAAGAAAAGAATGTAAAATATGTACATGCGCATCAGTGTTGGCTAACCAGTGTTGGTAAGTGTTTACATAGGCATTAAATTAAAAAGCTTATCGTCTGCCATTTGCTTAAAACTAAAAGGGAAGCTAATTCAAACTTAAAAGAAAGACTTGCAAAAACAGTGTTGGCTAACCAGTGTTGGGTAGTGTTGGCGTCGATACTAGGCATTTGAATGAAATACATGCTGCAATACTAGTGCACGTGCATGCATACATACATATTAGGAGAAGGATTTAAGACATATGTACGTACTATGTGTACATATATATATTCTCATACACACATCCTCTAAGAAAATACGGTCGGTATCGATATAGACTGCTTCCAGGTTTCAAATCAGTTTGGGTATAACTTTTTTTGAGGTCTTTCATTTATTCGGCTTATACATATATCTATATTCTGATGATGTTTATTTTTTTTTTGTGTGCTTTGAGCAATTTTAATTGCCCTGTCATGCATATATGTATGTATGTATGTAGTATGGGTGACAATATTTGTGTCCCACTGCTGTGGCCACGACACTTCAATCGATTTCAAGGAAACACACGCATACAAATACACACATATACGTATGCATGTATGTATGTATGTATGTAAGAGTGTACGTAGTATGTATCGTTGTATAAAATAACTAGCATTGTAGTTAGTTTTTACTTTCCATGGACATGGACGTGGTCGTGGACATGGACATGCAATGCCAAAAGCTAAAGTAAACCAAAAAGTCGACCGTCATCGTCATGAAATTGTTCGAGTTGCGATACAAACACACACACACACACACACACACACACACATCATCAAAGAGGGAGACAGGGATAGAGAGAAATAGAGAGTGAAAGCAACACTAAAAAATTCCATAATAGTTGGTTTGCTTGCTTGGCGTGACAATTAGATTGTAACTGTGTATGTATGTGTGTGAATGTGTGTGTAAGTGTAAGTGTGTTTGTGTGTTGACGCAATTGTGCCAACGAAATGGAGCCCCAGGAATAGCGCTAGAGCTGGAGCCATGGTCATGCAGCCAGGGGGCGAGTGGGGTCTTTTAAACAGGCCAAGTCAAGTCTATATTTAAACTAATAAAAGGCAAACCGCGGTACAAAGCCTCACTCACACACACACACATACATCGTCAACACTTTAGCTTGACCAGTGTACTAGACTTACGAATACATACATACATATATGTATAACTCACTATATGACGCATGCAACGACTGAATCTGGAACACAAGAGACAAATGAGAATGGAATAAAATTTAAAACTGTAACTGTAACTAACAGGCCTGTTCCGGTTTTCACTTGTTTTTCGCGAGTTTCAATTCTCAAGATTTGACTTAATTTCCCTTAAAATTCTTTTACATTTCCTGCGAATTTTTCGCCAACATTGTGTTGAGTAATTTTTAGCAGAACAGTGCTGGAAAATGTTCTGAGTGAACCAGACATTTGCTTAAAAAAGAATTACCGTCTGTTAAAACATGTAATTAATTAATCAAAAATTTGTTGCACAGTGTTTGTTTACAAAAAGAGAATCCTTTTTTTGCACTAAATAACCAAAAATTTGACCAAACTTGCATTTAAAAAACAAGAAATTTATTTTTTTAATTTAACGCAATGCTTAAAAGCACTTAAATTTTAGCTTAAAATACATACCAAAATATTTACTACTTTCCTCAGCCCTAATAAACTTTCCATTCTTTTCCACAAATACTTGCGGAAATAAGAACAAGTCGAGCAAATCCAACAGAAATGTTAGGTTAAAATCTTATCGATTTTGAGGTATGATGAAATAAAAGTTATTTAAAAATATTTTATGCTAAGCATGCCAAAATCTTCTATTTATCCCTTCTGAATTCAAACTCCCTAGCTTTATATCAAGTGAATTCAGTTCGCAAAATCTTGCCGAAAGTGAAAACCGGAACAAGTGAGGGAAATTCATTTTCTCAAAATCTTGCGAAAGTGAAAACCGGAACAGGCCTGTAAGACTTCAATTTCAGTTACCGTAACGATGCTTATATAAGATCATCTAGAAGTTATAACAAATTCTTTTGTTATTTTGTTCTTTTGTTAGTTGATCTCAGTTAACAAAATTGTGTCATTCAATTAAAGAGAAACTCCTGAGCGTTTCAACACCATAACAATTACAACCAAATTGTCAATGGGGCAACGCTATTATTGAAAACCGTTGTGAGCCCAAGTCCTCCATTCAAATATGTGAACTTTACTCCTCAATCATTAAATTGTTTATTGATATTTTTGACTATCAACCCTTAAAAATTTAATTCAACACAGAGACTAATAAGTGAACTCTAGGTTAAGGTTAAGTTAACTCTAGCGAGCTATAATCATAAGCTTCAGCAACCATTAATCGCATTGCACATCTTAAACCTATTAAGAAAATTGGAAAATTAGTTTAATAGAATGGAAATTTGTATGTATTGTGGCAGACCAAATATTCATACTCCTGATGAAAACAAACCAACTTGTGACTATCTGAAAATTGACAAAGACGAAGATAGTTATGATATTGTGGATGAGTGATTTTATAATAGATTGTACGATATATCATAGGGCATATACATACATTCAAAGATGCAGGTCTGTATCGATGCATCATGCAGACTATAGAATCAATTAATTTTCATACAGACACTCAGGCACATTCGTACGTACTTCAATTAAAGTGGAGTAAGCTTACGATCCTGTAGTATATATACTAAAGGATATACATATGTATATAGGTATAAGTAGTACACACTACAACGGCAAGCAACTACAAATGATAAACAGCCCAACACAAATATTTTGGCTAAGATTCTATGCAATTAATTGTTGGTCATAATGCGCAGTTTAAGTATAAGTGAAAAGTTATCGAGCTGCTTAAAAGCTGGTCATGAAGGTCGCTTCACACGAGCACTTTTTTAACGACAGTTTTCGTAAAAAATCTGTCCTTGTCGTGTGACCACACAAAATTTCAAAGCTTCCGTGAAAAACTAACGATCACCGATGGAAATGGAAACTGTCGTTAAAAAGTGGTCGTGTGAAACCAGCTTTAACTTCGATTCAGATGCCGAAGTTGTTGCTACAGTTGTTGTTGCTACAAATGTTGTTGTTGTGGTTTTGTTGTTGTTGTTGTGTTTGAGTGGGGCACTTACTTCTCATTCCATTTACCCACTTACTGGCTTATTGGCTGTCGCATGATGAGTCATAAGTCATTACAGCTTGATTTGTATATCATACTTATATTTTATATATAGTATAAGTAGTCGTACTTATAATACGAATATTTTTTCTTTGTTGTCGTTCTTATTATAACTGTTGTCGTTGACGGCAATGCTAAATTTGTTTGGTCATAAATTTGGCAATTGCGCGCACTGTGTAAATCATCAGACATCTGCATAGTATGGTCAAAAGAAACAATTGTCTGTCCTACATATAACAGTGTCTACGAGACATACACACACACATACTCTCAACACACACCATTGCTATAGGTATAACAACAACAATTTGCAGACATACAAGTGATTCTCATATTTGTACATAGTATAACAGCATAAGAAACTTGCGTATAACATTTGAGTACGCAACTCATTGAGATTACATGCTTATATAGTAGACATCGCATTGATTTCGTGTCTTTGAGTCCCTTTTTCTTTTCCTCATTCCCCATTTTAATGTCTCATAAGCGCATTAACAGCACTCAAGGCGGAACTAAGAGCCCTGGGGGCGTGGCCAGGCTGATAAGATGCCTGTTACCTAAGCATTGCTTTGATCATACGTGTACACTATGCAACAAAGTATTGGTAATGCAATATTAATTTTGTTTTAATTTCACATATATAAAAATAAAAGTATACTTTAATTAGTATACAAGAGGAATTTGAATAATTTAAGGACCTAATAAATATTTTACTTTTTTGAATAAAATATGAAACTTTAACATTTTTTAGTTTCGAAATTTTGATGAAGCTGTTTCCCTAAAGTGCAAGCAAATTAATCGAATAAACAGCATCAAATTTTTTTAATATTTGATAGCATTAAATAAGGCAACATATGGAAAGAATGTGAAGAATTGCTTGAGACTATATTTAATGTAAGTAAAAAATCATTTTTTAGAACTTTAACTCTTGTTGCTTAGTGTAAACCAAATGATTCGAGCAGAGAACAGTTTAATTTGCTAAATCTTTAGTATTTAAAAAAATCGGGAATTGCCGAATGTTTGTAATGTTAAATTCACTTATGAAAAGTACTTAAAGTAGTTTTTGAAATTGGCATAGCTTTACTTAAGTGAAAAAGGAAAGCATTATTATACTTATGTATATATATAAATTTGAGCAGGATAATAAGAAAGTGAAAGTTGCTTATTTGAATAGGAGCTGCACTTTTGCTAAATTAAATAGTAGATAGTAGTAGTAATAGTAGTAGGAGCAAGTAGTAGTAGTATTTATATTCGAGTATACAGTTACGTGAGTTATACGCAAAGCAAAATATGTTAGATTTAAAAGTTAAGCTTCAAAGTAACTAACGAAAATTGTTCTTGGGCAAAAATTGGACCATATATGTCTATTTTCTTTTTTACATTGGGTTTATACAGTTTGGAAGAAAAAGTTCGCATACCAATACACAATTACGAATACGAACAGAATCACAATTACGAATACGAATACATCAAATATTAAAGCAGTTACGAATACATAAAAACGAACCAAAAAAAAAGTTGCTAGGAATTAAGAATTTTTGGCAATAAAGTTCCAAATCATATAGCAAATCAAATTAAAAGCATTGTTTCTTTTTTTCTTTTTTTTTTAAATAAATGTTGGTATTTTTTTGGGTTAGGCTTTTTTGTGTTTGAGGCAGGTACGTTGTTCGTTTTTGTGTGTTAGACTAAAAGTTCTGTGAAAAATCTTACTTCTTTTTGTTTTTTCTTGCGACCATATTGCGGCTGAAAGAAGATTTGGATTTGGTATTTGGTTTAGGATATTTGTTTTTTTTTTTTAGCATTTAGTTCGAGTATAAGTTAAAAGTTAAGTTAAAATTAAGTTTTGGTTATTTTCGAAATGCAAGCGCCGAATTATCCATCATAATTCATTATTATACAGTATTTTATTTGATATTATTTTTATTAATTATTTTTCCAGACAGCAGCGCGCAAAAGTTTCGTTTGTGAGCATTAAAAAGTAGAGAAAAAGTTGTAAATGAAAAAGAAAAAAGTACACAAAAAAAAAAAAAATAGAAAAAAATAATATAATATATATATAAATATATTTGTATGTGAAATGTTAAAGATTCTTCAAGATATTATACGTAATATTTATAATACTGTTTAATTTGATCTTGTTATTTTCATAGTATTTCATTTTTTTGTGTTTTATGATCGATATTTATTATTGCTGTGGTTTCTTTTGTTTTACGGTTTGTTTTGTGAAACGCAACTGAGTTGCATTTTGGGACATTTTGAAGGACAAAGAGAGAGAGAGAGACAGTGAAAAAAGAAGGACAGACACGATTGATAGATAGATTGTTAGTAATAAATATATAGTGATAAGTGAAGCTTGGAAAAAAATGAAGGGGAGAGAACAGTTGAGGTTGTGGCACAGTCTCTCAGATGTGTTGAACAGAGAGAGAAAGGGGACAGATAGAAATTCAGAGAAGAGAGCGAGAGTTACGATACGATGGTGAGCAATTGATATTGAATTATGTATTATTGTTTTAAATATTTCGAAATTGATGTTCAATTATTTAGTGCGCGCATGAATACTGTATTTTATTATATTGTACACTAAAATACATGAGTAATTTAATGTTTATGTAATATCGAGTGTTTGCTCCATAATTTATTTTTTACATGTGTACAGAATGAAAAAATGGGCGAGCGAAACCAAGATATACATATGTGAGAGAAAAAACAAGAACGATTGTACTTAAACTTAGCAAGTTACAAGTTTTTGAAGTCTTTGTACAACTATCGAAGCATGCAGCTTTTGAGAGGCTGCCAGAGTTGCAGTTTGCCGCCATTAAGCTCAATGCTATGAGTTCTCTTTTCAATTGTTTCATTACCAAATTATTTACTCGTATGTGTATTTTATAATTGATAGTTGATTATTTTTAAATTGAATTTATTATTCAATACGTATTGATTATCTAAGTATAAATCGCAACTACGAGTATACACAGCTAATTTATTGACAATGATTGTAAATATTTGGTCTGGTTTTCGATACTGGATTTGGTAGGTGGTTAAATGGAGCTTGAACTTTTAGTATAAGTATTTACACATCGAAGGTGTCGTGGGTTTGTTTTGTGAGTTACAAGTACTGTGTGGGATTCACAGCACCAAGGACAGTGATTTATCGAGTCGAATTGGAAGTTATAGAAATGAGGTCAACATAAATCTGTGAAAAGAAACAAGGCAAAACACAAATTAAATTAAAACGGGACAGAAAATAACAACTTTTTGCCTCAGACGATAAAGAAATTGTTGTCTGTATAAAAATATTTAAAAATAAGAAATATAATCGATATAGTCAATAACGATTAATATATATATTTATATACGATTAAAACACATATTAAGCCAATAGTTGAAATACACAATTCTTACTCTCAATACTGAAAAGAAAAACGATGAAACAAACAAACCAACAAACAAACGTACAACGATTATGGCAGGATAATTTTTCATTTTTTTCGGCATAGTTTGGATAATAATACGAATGGATAAGGTTACGAATATTTACGAATTTGTAGGGAATAGTTTGTGAGTTATACAAAATACGACAACAACAAAAGTAAAAGGAACATACAAGTACATTTATTTTTTGATTAATTGTTTTTGAATTTTGTTCAAATAATAATACAAAGACAAAATAATTTAATTAGCATAGACTTAAACAATATTCATTATTCACACAAAGCACAAACCCAAGTGAATGTGGTGGAAGGTAAAAACTAAAAACACAGTAAAAGAATTTTCTAGCTGCGATTTTTCTATTGCGATACAATAATGGATTTTGATTTCTTTCGAAAAAATTGGAAGATTGAAGATAGTAGATAACAATACTGGAAAGTTTAAGAAGAAGTTAAGAGTGTGCAGAGAGCTTTATTACTCAAGTCACAAATTGATTGATTCCATGAATAATCCTAAGTAAAGGGGTTAGCACAAAGGATGGATGGTTGATTGAATGGATGAATTGATTGTTTTTGTAAGCAGCGAAATAAGAGCGAGATAGCATGGAATTAATACAGAGTACGAGTAGACGAGTACATATACATAGTATGTAGGTACATTTACTTTGGGATATATGTATGTACAAAGGGTATTTACATACAGAAGGGCATTGGAATAATGATTGTGTGTGATCGACAAGGCACTAACAGAGTTATATGAAAACAGTTTATTAGAGAGTGTGTTTTGTATAGTAATTAGAGTAATTAGTGAACGATAACAGAGCTGTATCGATTCAATAATAAACTTAATTTAGTTGTTTAGATATGGGCGGGACTTATAGATGTTTTCGAGTGGAATTGATTGATTGATGCTGTTCAAGGTGGGCTGTGTTACTTGGCATTTCGGGTTTACGAACAGGATAATAGCAAGTAATGTTATTAGAACTTATGATAATTGGAGTAGTAATATTTAGTAGTATTAGTAGGTATTAGTATCTTTTTTTTTTAGCTATTTATAGTACATATTTAAAAGACGTTTAAGCACAATAATAAGCGCACAGTAGCGTTCAACATTATTGGATATTCAATAGTCGTTGAACAACCATCGAATATCGTTATTTTGTAAATGTAAAATATTTAATATTTAATCGAAAATTGTAAATGGCAATAATTAGATATGTACGAATAAATAGAGTTATTATAACAATAACTGTAGTTAGAAATACAGACAGCATATGTTAGATATTTATATATGTATAGAATTTGTAACACAGAATAGCACATGATACATAGTATAGGTAATGCATATACATAGTAAGTACGAGTAATTATTATATGGTATTAGTCACGACATTTAGCTAGAAATAATTACCACCTCTCCCTCGGCTCTCTTTCTTTCCAGCTCCTTTTGCTTTTCATGTTCAGCGGCAATGCGATTTTCAATTACCACCAATGATTCGCGGGTAAAGGGACGGAACAAACTGCGTTCTTCCTCAGATATCGAGTCGGAATCTTCTGTCATTGTCTATGCGGCCAACGATGAGAGCCTTAGATTTCCAAGGCCTGTAAAAGTTGCAATTGCACACACACGCACAGACAGAGATAACAACAATTATGATCACAAGTATATAGATGTGTATAGTTTAAGTATCCCCCCAAATGTTGCATGCTTCATACTTACATGAGGCACATGGATGTCGCCTTCTACATGAAGCTACAACTATATCCGAGGCGCCATGTTCGAGTAGCGCCCGCCGCTTAGCACGATGCTGCAATTGGAATATAAAAGCACAATTAGTATTAATCGATAACTCCATAATCTTATACGAGTTCAAGTTGCCAGAGTTGTGCATACAATAACCGGTATTCAATTTAAATACTTTTTCTTGTTTTTGATCACCAATAATGATACATGAGTAATAATTTTTACATGGAACGAGCAATTTGCAATAATCATCATCGTATCTGAATCCGACAAAATTTATTTATTGCATTTTGCGTATACATGTCATGTAGTTAGCTAATTTAGTTAGTTGAAAGAGCTATCAATAACAAAAAATTTTACCCAAAGATCATTGAAACCCATGAATTTTTGCGCCAGTTCTGTTCCACATATGTATATACATATTTCTTGACGTTTTTTCATCCATAAAACACTCAAAAATATATTTATATTTATATATATAGAACACTAAATTTTATGGTAACATGTCCCGATTTATCTGGGACTTGACAATAACAAGTCAGTTTTGGCAGGAAAAATGCTAAAAAAAAAAAAGATAAGGTATTATAAAAAAAAAGTGGGAAAGGCTTTAGCCGAGTTCACGACTATAGGATACCCTTTACTTATATAAATTAATTTAATCTAATTTTTTTTCTTAATTTTTTTGTATGATAATTTGTATTAAATTTTTATATATCCTATCAACAAGTATTCTGCTACCATAGCAGCAGCTTAAGCTAGTTTTATTTAACCGATCTTGTTACGATTTAGTAGGACGACAGGTAATAATAGTAATTAAAGTTAATTAGTAAAAATATCCTAAAATCTTGTGGCCGTGGCGAAATTTGAAACAAACTTGATCTGCGTGGGGTTTACAGAAGTCTGTGTGCTAAGTTTGGCAACTCTAGCTCTTATAGTCTCTGAGATCTAGGCTAGACGGACATCGAGAATATATATACTTTATAGGGTCGGAGATGCTTCCTGTTACATACATTGCAACGAATACAATCAGGCCTGTTCCGGCTTTCATTTTTTACTTTTTAGCATTTAGTGATATGCATTTATTCACTCGCAACCAACCAATTTCTTCGTATTCTTCGTAAAAAGAAAAAACGTAGAAAAATAATCAAAAATTTCGCACTTAAGCAGAAAATAATCGAGTACAAACGATCTCAAAATTCTACTAAGTTCGGAGCTTCGAAAACTTTTTACAAATATATTTTTTCTTTAAATAGACATTCTCATGATAGGTTCATTTCAATCTTAAAAAAAACATACAGCAATCTGAAAGCATACTCAGCCATCATACATTATAAGACAAAATGATTAGTATCAAAACACTGTTGTCTTTGTAGGTATGTAAAATATTTTAGGTACACAGAAACTTTGAATTTTAAGAGCAAATGTTTAGTACAAAAAATCTCCTGACTTTTTGTTAACAAAACTCACAGATATAATGTTTGCCATAGTACTAAATGTATATTCCAACTAAGTTTAGTTAAAAGCTGACCATCATATCAAATAGCCATCATATGAGCGGTCCGTCGGAATTTTTAACTGAAGAATAATAGTACACAGCAAACTTAAAACAAACGGTAAAACGGTAAGGACATAACTAATTTAAGGATATTTTTCTGAGTGTACAAACGTACATAAAATATACATATGTATTTGGCATTTCCTCAAGTCAATTCATCTATGTTTTAAATCACTAGTCATGGCATTCAACAGGTACTGATACTTTATTTATCACAAGCTATGCAGAGATTCCTGATTGAAATTACATGCTGAATGCGCCCAGTGTGTAGTTTTGGTCTGAAAGCCTAATTCCACATGTATTGTATTTACATCATTTCTCAGAATGTAACATCATTATTACAAATAGCATATTTCTTGTGTGCCATATGAGAAAATGTTGTTTGAGGAACGCAACCTTTGGATGCGATTTTGGCTTAAAGTATTCAAATTTTTGACCTTTCAAAAGCATTTAAGTAACAGGTATTTGTTGACAATTTATTGTTCACAAAGCTTTGTCGCTTTGTATCGAAAGCCGTGAACCCGTTGTGATACACATGTCTTTAATTTGTCTGTTATTTCAATGTGAATATATTAATATTAATTAACTGAATAATTATTTTTTGTGATCAACAAACTCTTATATATGAAAGAGAGTGAGATTTGTGACTTTTGTAAGAATTCTTCGCTTGAAATCTTTTTATTATTGAGACTTTGAAATAATTAATTTCAAATTATAGTGGGTTCCGGGAGTAAAGGAAAGAGGACATAAAAGGCACTTTTTCTTAATTTTTATGCAAAAAGTGCCTTTTTCGCCATTTTCAGAAAATTATATAAAATACTAGCGATGAGATATTTGAAAAAAAGAAACTTTCTGCATCAAAACATTTTTTTTTTAAATCGAGGAAAAAAGTAGAAAAAGAAGACGTTTACAAATACTAGAAAATTTCATTGGGTACCAAATGGGTTAAAGTATTGTAATTCGAAAGAAATTCAAAAGACCTTTCCATTTATACCAAACTTTACATGTAGTAAGCTCAAAATTTGGCTAGAACTAACCTTAAAGGGTGCCAAGATACTTTTGGCCACCGTCGTACATACTTATTGCTTCGAACCAAACCATCTAAGTCAATTAAAAAGTGCATATTAAGAATAGATACATATATACCTATACTAAAGATTCATTACTAAATATTATACATTTGAATCATTTTTGGAACTTTCCCATACGAGTAACGGGTGTAAAACAAAAAAAAAATAACAAGATAAAACATTTTTGTTTAACATCACATCAAAAGCATGCCACTTATTGAAAAGTAAATTTTCGCTTTTAGATGGCCACAAAGCGATTTATGTCATTGTTTAGTAATATTATCTTTCTATGTACATGTATGTATATTGTACATATGTATATAGTCTTAGCATTTCAGTACTCGAACTGCTACTCATAGCAATTCTAGACTAGCCAGAATAATTTGGATATTCTAAGCAAGCAAACACAAAAATGACATAAGAATTAAAAATGTGGATTTCAGATTTGCCGAACTTGTTTTGTGAGTCGAACCAGAATTTCAAACCGAACTTCGTAGACACTAATCACAAGACAATAAACTATTAAGATGTCAGCTTGCCAAAAATATGCGATGAAAACAGTAAATTTTTCCCCCATTTGTATTTCAAAAATAATTTGCACGATGTACTACGAATAATTGAATGTGAAAATATAAATTTGTAAGTTTATCATTAATCTGAGGTTATTTGCAAAAAAGATTAATTTCAAAAAAGTGCACTTTCAAATTATATGTAATTGAAAAAGAATGGATTTTTCTAAAAACGGCATAATAATACCCCTGGGTATTATACACAAACAATTATTCACATATTGGTGTCTTTAAATTAGTTTAAAGTTTAATATTAAATATGTAAGAAATTTAACAGCAGGTAATAGATTTCCTTTATAAAAGAGATACTTTAACAACTTTAGCTAATGGAAAAAAAAATATGTGAGCATAGTGAAAATGAACTAAAAGCTTAATAACTGAAAGACATTTTGAAGTAAAAATAAGTAGTCTCTTAGATCAGACGAGAATGAGTAGATGGATTTCACTATTGATGCTAGATACTCGTATACCTTTTCGTGACTGGCATAAACTCCTGTTAGATACATTGCAACAAACACAGTAATCCCTTGTACTCTACAACTACAGGGAATAAATATACAGAGAGCTTCGTTTGATGGACTCATTGAACCCGTTCGATTGTAGCCAGAAACGAGAAATCAATACCCAGTTTAATTGGATTAACAGAAGGTGGCAATTGGTATTAAATGAGCTTCAATCAAATTGAAAACAGAAACATTTAACAATCGATAGGTCCAATCGCATAATATGATACCTTACCTAAATAATATAAATACATTTATAAATTTTGTTCACATTCGACTGCAGAATTGGGAATCTCAAAATAGTTCCTTACACTTAAGCACTTTTACTTTTTTTTTAAGTTAGTTTCTTCAAATTGCCTGCGATTGAAAATCTAACAAACCATAAAGAAATCTGTAATCAAAAAACAAAATGTGTTTCAAAGTCTAATAAAAAATGACATGTCTACATTTTAGTGGAATTGACTCAAACGGAATTCTACAAAAATTGTATTATCCCTTCCTAGAACGCATAAAAAAAGAAGCCAAAAATTATATTAATTACGAAGGGCAAAGTTCTGGCGAAACTTATCAGTCAGTTCTGTAAGTTTTTCAAGAATAAACAAGTCGGACAATTAATTAAAAAACGCCCTTGATTGAATGTACCATATCAAGGGTATTAAATTACTGAAAGCAATCTATTTAAAGAGTCAGCAAATGGTCCGCTTGTGCGGAAGTTCATTTATCAAACAAATCTCTAACAACCCAAAAGCAACGCAGCCAATGTATACGAATGTAAAAATATTTGTTAAATAATTTCATTAAGCTGAATATGTAATGAATTAACTTAAAGTTATTTTAAAATTTCAAAAAGTCATCAAATACATTTTTACCAAAATTCGAATTATAATGGATACTTCTTGAGTAATAAAATTTCTGACATTTAAAGAGCACCGATATTTTGCTATGATTTTTTTAGGATTCACATTGAAGGCATTTTTTCTAAAGGTTATTTTTAGTTTCTGAAGAATTGTAGCAGGTACACTAAATAAATAATATTATTATATATACATTTCTAAGTACTAAAATGCCGTAAGATTGTTGTTCCAATTCGATAGCAGTTTTTTGGCTTATATAAGCAACCAGATCTAAGGTCAAAGCACTCTTGCCCAATGGCAATGTGTGTGTGCGCCGCCTTTTTGGCGTATTCGCAGAGGCGAAACATGGACACACACACACAAAGGTTTCTATGTATACATATATGTATATACATATATGCATGTGTGTGAATATGTTTGTATCGAGCACAAAAGTAGGTCAGTTCGATATTTCGACGTGTTTTCGTACACACAAAACTTACATGAGTTTATGTACGAATATGCGTATGTATGGATGTATGTATATGTATGCGTAGTTCATTCATTGGCTCTGTATGCGCATAATTTCTATGAAACAATGCTCAATGTTCGAAAGTATACAAGAGCATCAAAAGGCGCATGAAAGTATGCTACAAAATATGCATTGCTGCAAGTATGAAAATAAGTATTTTAATCTTTAATGATGGCCAGTTACATACATATATGTATATGCTCATATGTATAATATACAATATAATAATATATTAAAATATATGTACACACACACACACACACACACACACATTGAGACTTGCCATAAACTGAACGAAGTTCGCTTGTTGTTAGTCAATGAATTTTACATATACATGTGCAAGGCTCCGCGAGAAAGCATAAAAAGAGGCACAAAGAGAGGAATGGAAAGAGAGAGGCCAGAGAGAGGGAGCGAAAAGCGAGAGAAAGTTAATCAGCGTTTGCGCTGTGAGCAAGGCATCCTGTTATTCTTCTGTCTTTCTCTCCCGCTTGCTTCATCTCTTTCGTTATTTCCTTGCTTTAAGCTGATTCTTGTATTTGTATCTTGTATCTCAAAGATATAATTATTTTGGTATTTTTCTTAACGAAACTCAACGTCCGCTCGCCATTCAAGTGACTGTGCCTCAAGTTTGCCCTCCAAAAGCCACCAAAAGGTTGCGCCAACTATGCAGTAGGCCAACTGAGTGTATGGCTCTCTGTATATGTGTGTGTAAGTGTTAGCCAAGTGTCTTAGCGTTTTCTACTGCTTTGGCTCATTAATGACATAATCATAGCAAACAATTGTATGACCATCATTAAGCAACAATATTAAAAACTTGAATGTTTTATTTGGCAAAAAAAAAAACCTTTTCTTGGTTTTTATTTACATAGTTTCTCATTTGTTATACCAGTTGCAGATGCTTCTTGGGAAAATTATAAAAATCTTTTATGTTTCTGTTAAATCAAAAAAATTGTCTAACTGTATATGATTATTATATATGCACATATATTTTTTCTTACCGTTAATCGATGTCAATCGATGTTGTGCCTTTGCTGTTGCTGCTGCTGCTATTGTTGTTGTTGTTGTTGCTATTGTTGATGATGTTTGAATGATTGTTGCTGCTGTTGTTTGTGTTATTAGTTGCAACTGATGTAGTTGTTAATGTTGCAATTGCAATGAACTGCGACAAATGTTGCTGTTAACTATTGTTGTTGCTGCTGTTGTTGTTGTTGTTGTTGTTGTCGTAGCTCACACATGGATATGCATTAATACACACACCCACACATGCATACGAATCTAATGGATGACGACGCGGCGCGTTCCAACAATTTTATGACTTTCCTATTTCTTTTTTATTTTCTTTTATATATAATATCAATTTTCTTAGCTTTTTCCAACGCGTGCTCTAGTTTTTATTGGTATTTTTTGAATGCTATTTAAATTTTTTTTATTTGGGTTTTTGGTGTTTTTTTTCTTATTATTTTTGCTGTTTTGTTGGTTCCCAGCGCTGTTTTAAACAACAATTAATAACTTGAAGTCCGAGTATTATTAAATAAGAATATGGATACGAGTATAAATAGTTGTATGAATTTGAGTGGAGCTTTTTTGTTTTATTTGGGCGAATGGCAGAGACGAGAAGCTCTAGATTTTGTCATAACAGGAGCCGTTCTCGACATGCATGTGCGTGTTAAGACTTGTTATATGTATGTATGTTTGCATGTATGTATGTGTTTAGGTATTTGTAATATGTAATAAGTGTGAGTGTGGATGCGTCTTATAGCCGGCGCAGATGTATTGTTATGTATTAAATGTGGCTTGGCTTTTAGTTGATTTGACTCGTTTTGTTGTTGCGCTATCGATTGATTGATTGATTGATTGATTGTTCTTGCTGCTGCTGGCGTTGTTCCTATTTTCTTTTTGGTTACTTTTGCTATTTCATTTATCTGGTGTTTTGATAAATGCTTGCTTTTTATTTATTCAACATTTTATGCATTTCAATGCATTTCATTTCATTTTTTTACTATTTATCTTTGTTTGTTAACAACTGTTAACTGTCTGAATTGTTATTAAATATTGCACTAACTGTGTGTGTGTGTGTGTGTGAAAGGAAATGTATGTATATGGATATATGCATATTTATATGTTTTGTTTATTATAGTAAAATCACAAAATAGCACAAATTTCACTTGCAAAAAAGTCACAAGAAAAAAATTAGGTTTTTCTTTTTTTTAAATATATTTGTTGTTGGTTTGTTGCACCTTTCGCTGTTAATTTTAATTGATTTTCGAAATTTTTGAAATTTTTAATTCAGCAACTTTGCAAAGTATTCGACCGTCGAACAGATTATTTTGTAGCATACTTTAGCGCGCACGTGAAAAACGCAGCCAGCACCAAAGTCAAAGACATATCAGTCACGGCGAAAACGCTCTCGGAGTGGCAAAGAGAGCGTTACGCAGAGAGTAAGTCACTGAGAGAATGAGCAGATTCCACTTTATTTAACACTTTGTACATACATATATAAACAGATGGAACAGCTGCATTTAAATATTGTTATTATTTTTAAAAACAAACTGCAACAAAAGTAATTGAATTGAATTTGAAATAAAAACTAACAAAAAGTTAAGCATTATGCATGTCCTGATTTAACCTGAACAAAATGACTACAACAGTTGCTTTTTTGTGTTTCTGCCGCGGCAATTGAATTCGCTGCAAAGAGGATACGCGCTCTCGCCACGTTATGCTCTCTCTTTCTCTGTCTCTGTTGCTCCCTGCCTAGAACGCACCCTCTCTTCCGTAAATACTTCCCCTTGCTGACAACTACATACGTCCATTTACTCGTTGTCAACACAACTTTTGTTGTGCTACTTTTGCCGTCGCTGTCGATGTCACTGCTGTTCGCCGCATGCCTCAGCGACTTGACTTCTTATGCTATTTTTAGGTCATCATATTGGTGGCCAACTTTTTCGCCGCCACTCGCCACTCGCCGCACCAAAGCAACTACAACCATTGTACAATTGGGCGAAGTTGAAACAACGTTTGGGAACATTTGGCACCGGCCAGACTGGACCTCCACCATTCTGGCGCTTCTTATTGGGTAACCCTTAACCCCTTTCCCTTCCACTTTTCACTCCTTGCTCCCAATTGGCTTTGTTATTAGTTATGCCATTTTATAAATAGCACAGCTATTATCACAAATCATTATGACCTGCTGATCCGCTTTTGCAATGCATTTTATAGCATTGCCCAGTCAATTGGTCAATTAAGTCGGTCGGCTCTTTTTTTTATCCTACATAAGTATATAGTAAAATAGTGTAGCAGCAGAAAAATTCTTCAACATACTAGCACAGAAAGAAACTCAATTCAACAGAATTCACAATGAACGAAAAAGAATTACAAATTCTAAGATTGTCTAATATATAACAAGTAAACATTTATTTTTTTGTAGAGCTTTTCATATAAATATATTTCCACAACGTGGGATCTAAACCGCACATGAAAACACCATTGCAGATGGTTGTAGCTCCTTATTGTTTAGACAATTTTTTTTCTAAAAAATATATAGTATTAGTTTTAATATACGTACTAATAAATTGATGATAAAAGGATCTACGATATTTACCGATCAAAATAGAAATTATTTTAATACAATTCATTTTTTATCAAATCTTTTAAAATCACACAGACAATTGATTTTTCGTTGCTTTTTTGACGCCGACTGGTGACTGACGGCTGACATTTTTACACCTGCTGTTTTATGGTTTTGACAATGTTGATAATTAAATTGGGAAATTGCTTCGAAATCGAAAAATTGTAGGTCAATCAAACCACAAGAATAACAACTATTGCATACATTAACCATTGCACTATGGGGCGAAATCCGAAAAATCGAATATTAATTAATAACTTTTAAAGTAAGCTAAATTTTTGAATGCGGTTTTTTTATTTATGTTATGTATACCCTCAGAAATATTTTTGGAAAAGTGGGCGTGTCACCACCCCCGCCCTTAATTAAATTTTTTTTTTATTTTTTTATCGGTAACAAGTAAGTTCAAATTTTTTAACCCAAATAACAATCATTGACCTTGTATATCATTAGCAATTAAAAGAAAAGTGGGTGGGTCACCGCCCACCCCAAAAAAAAATAAATCATAAAATTTTTTTTTTTATATTTTAAAATTTAATATCTACATGAATATATATTTACTAAAATACTTCTTTATACATACAAATAAAGTTATCACATTGGAAAAACATAATTTTGATAAAATTCATGAGTTAAAGGAACAATAGTTGAAATTAATCGTAATTTTCTTCATTTTCAATTTCTTCATCAAACGTAAAAAACGATACGGGTAATTCTTCTTCGAATTCCTCAGATGTTTGATCTGGGCCTTCCATTTCACATGATAATTTGTCGATTATTGATGCCATTTGATTCGTTCAACTGTAATTTAGTTGTGCTCATTAGTCAATTTGAATGTCTTTTTTCAAAATATATTTTGTTTCTGTTGCATTTCTTCCATTTGGTACTTAAATTTCGGCATATAATTTGGCTTTTGTTTTTTAAATAGGATTCATATTTTAAAACAATTATTTTTTTATTTAGTTTCCTCTTAAAAAAATCAATAACTGCATTTATTTCGTTATGGCTGCCTTTCTCCTTGCGCCATATGTGAAACAGCTCCACATTTGAAAACTCGAAGTCACCTGCAAAAAATTAATTTGCGCCGATTGTCGCAAATTGTTCACATTGAGACATATTTCCTTTAAATAACAATGAATGGATCTACGACATACAGTTGGAATTACATTAAGCCTCGTTAAGCATCATTGCTAAATTCTTTCGCAAAGTTGATATTTCTTTCCAAGAAATTACCTTTCAAAGCATTATCTAATATTACAAAATATAAACAGAACACGCAGAAATACAGAATACTAGTACAACCAATACATAGTACAAACCCGTATAATTGGTATCCATTTCAAATATTGTAAAAAAAATGATTAGCCTTTGTGCAATACTAATTTGAAAATAGGCTGCCAAAATGTTAAAATTCTAGCGCGCGTACTTTTCGAAAGCAACAGCTGACTTTAACAGCTGTCAGTGCTAACATTTTTCTGTTATTTAACATTTTTGGTATAGAACTTAACAGTTTGAAGTTTTCTGAAGATGTTAACACCAAAAAAGTAGTAAAATTAATACCTTGATAAAATGACTAAATATTCGATTTTTCGGATTTCGCCCCATAGTGCATTGTCGAGTGTCAATAGGTATATGTGTGTGTGTGTGTGTTGTGTTTGTGTGTGTGTCTTTGTGTATGTCTGCGTGTGTCCTTTTAAACATTCTGTCCACATTCAATCCATTTTCACAGCACGTATTTAATAATTTATTTATGCGGCATTTACGTTATGTAAATTTGGCACACCCAACAACTACAAAATCAACTAGAAAAAGAAGAAAAAGAAAAAGAGAAAGTACAACAAAAATCTGTAGCAGCTGAACAAGAAAACCAATTGAATAGCCACAATCAAATTGTGACAATAGACGAAGGAAATGGGTACACGCACATTTATAGGCACTGTGATCGGTAATATTACTCGCAGTCAAGGCTTGTTCTTGTTGTTTGTGATATACTATAAACTAACACACAAACTCACAAACATGTTTAATGGCAGTAAATAGACTTTTTTTGCGGGTTTTTACACACAATAAAAATTGTACTAACGTAACATAAGGGCACTTCAGGTCAATTCTTAAAATCTCTTGCAACCTTAACGCAAAGAAAATGCAATTGTTGCATATGAATCAAATACATTAAAATATTAAAATATTTATTGATGATTTAAAAATTGAATTAAATGTTTATTGAATTAGATACCACAACATAAATGTATTTTTGTTATAGAATTAATTATAACAATAGCTAAAAATGTTGTTGAAATTTGATATAAATTTATGGATGGCGAATTTTGTGACTTAAAAATGCCAGAAATTTGAAAGAAATGCCAATTTCTATTAGGATGGCGCACAATAGTATGCAATATTTCTCACATATTACAGTTTAAAGTTAGCGCACAGAAGTATGCAATGTTTCCAACATTTTTCTATTTAACATTAGCGCACATAAGTATGCAACATTTTGGTTGACCACACAATCAAATGACATGAAAAGAATTTGATTCCTGCTCGGTTTTAGCTTTCAATGTTGTTATGTAAAACAAACACAAAAAAGAACAATACAACAGGAAAATAGAAATGTCAGAAGCATGTTTTCTAGATGTATTTACTCATTAGAAACAGCCATTAACTTTATTGACTTTGCTGGTCAACGCCAGATATATTTACATACATACATGTACGCCAAAGAAATGTCGACTGCATGTCGCCACAGTGAAAATAAAGCATGCATAGCTATAATTTACTGGAGCTTAAACAAAATATATACACATGAAAAAAAAACTGAGCTCATTACGAAAAATTGCTGTTGCATACTTTTGTGCTGCAGGCAAAAAAATTGAATGTGTTTGTTGTTGCTGCGCTAGACAAGCAAACAACTTCAAAAGCGTTGCACAATTTTCGTTCGTAGAGAAAGTAGGCAAAGCGACAGGCAAAAGCAGTGAGGCAATTTGTCGACCCCTCCATCGCCTTTCCACCCTGCAACACTCTTTCTCTCTCTCTCTTCCTCTCGCTCTCTCTGTCTCTCTATCGCTTTGTAACTTGGTGGTCTATTCTGCGTCCTCGCCTTGTCCCTGTTCCTTTTTGGCTTTTTCCAGTTGCGCGTTTCGTTGCTCGCCTCGCCTCGCATCGCATCGCCTCGTCGTTTTCGTTGTCGCTGTCGCTCGGCTCGATTTTTGCGCACAACACGAAACGCGATGTGGCACACGCGCGTGCTGCGCTGCCAGAGGCGTAGAGACTCGTATTGCATGTGGGGGGTATGTGTATGTGTGTGCACATACATATGTGTGTTAGGTTACATGCCTTGCCTTTGCTTAGCCAGTTAGCAAGGCGCCAGCCTAACTGACTGACTGACTGACTGAGTGACTGACTTTGCTATGCCCTCCTACCCCCCCCCCCCCAACCCCTTCCATCCCACTCTGTTGCAGTATGGGGTCGGATTTCGCTGATATTTTTCGAGTTGAGCTAAGTTGAATTGTGTTGTGTTCTGTTCTGTTCTGTTGAGTTGAGTTTTGTCCTTTTCCCTTTTGTTGTTGTTCTTGTGGTTGTTGTTGATGTTGTTGTTGGCATGGCATATGCGCGCTTCAAAAAGGGACATGCCATATACAGTTACACGCATACCCACAGACATGCACATGTACATGTATGCACGTAAATACACATAACCTAAACAGTCAGCACAGCACACTTAACAGCAGCAACAAAAACAACAACAATAACTTGAAGACAAGCCACGAAAAATCGAAAGTCCAAACATACACACACACACACACGCACAAAGGCACACTTTAAAAGCACTCCAAAAAGCACACACATGCAGCCTTGCATGCGTTCGTGAGTGCGTTACAGCATGTATGTGTGAGTGTGTGTGAGTGTGTGAGTGTTTGTAAAATTTTCGTTACCTACTTAAAAAACGTTGTTTGCCTGCGTTTCAAACAAATTGCAAGTTATGCATTCGCATGTTGTACTGCGTAACACGCACACAGGCGTATACGCAATCTTTTGCTTTTGGGCCACAGCAAGTATACGCCACGTTTTTCTTACACACACACTCACACAGAGAGAGAAGGAGAGCTGCCGCTGTCAAACACACACACATACACACGCGTCAAACAGCAACAATAAAAAAAATAATATATATACTACACTTATATTAAATACATTTCTATTGCTTTATAGTATATAAGACAAATGTCGCGTTACGTTTACGGCTTGCTTCCTTTTCTTTTCTCAACGTTTTCTCCTTTTTTTTTTTGTTTATTTGAGCACTTGAAAAAAATACAAAAAAAAATTTAAAAAAAAAGGGGGAAAAAAACAAAAGAACTTTGAGAACTTATATAAAACGTTTTGTTGCCTGCGCACTTAGACTTTAAAATATATAATATATTTGTATATAATGTGGACTATATTATACTCTCTATGTACTCTCTATATATATATGATATATGTATAGATATAGCCAACATATTTTTGTTTCGAATTTCAAACACTTTGCTGCTTCTACGCTTTTCAGAAAAGACGGGGCGGGGTGTCGTTGTTCGATTTTGCAACTTGTCTCTGACTCTGTCTTTGAGTGCGGCCAAAAGTCAGTATGATTTTTTTTAGTTGTAGTTTATATTTAACATTTGACAATTCTTTGTTCATTTTCTTTTTTCTGTTTTCAGTTTTCAGCTTTTTTTCCTTGTTTTTGGTTTTATTTGTGGTTGACTGCTATTTTGTTACCCGTAATCCGTTCGTCTCCGTGGTTCACTGAAACTGTCAGCTGCCGCAGCGCGTGTGCGTTCACAGAGTGCGACTTTCGTTGAGTTTTGGCCAATTCGGGCATTCGGCTAACAGTGCCTCTGCTTTGGCCATGGGCTTCGGTTTACGATTCGAGCTCGTCTGCGATTCGTTTCGGTTCGTTTCGATTCGTTTTGTGCTTCGGATTTGTGCCAGTTTCATTGCACGAAGCGGAGAGCGGAGAGCCAAGACATGCCACATGCCACATGCCACACTCGGTCATTGGGACAGGCCCAGGATAACGAGTCGAGCACTAGCGCAACAACAATTATAAACGAAGAAGATGATGAAGAAGAAGTTGAAAAATATTAGCAAAAGGCTGCATACGTCAGGCATACCCAGCATTTTGACTTTGCAAGCAAAGCAAATGACTTTGTGACTTTGCAACAGAAACAGAATACTGTCCATGCATTATGCCGGCATCTCCCGACCTCCCCCGCCATTACCCCCTTACAGACACACACACACCCATCAGACAGTGAGGAGAGGCACAAATGAATGTGCGTTGATGTCCAGGGCGAGCCTTGGGCAAACATTTGATAGCAACTGCGTTCTTGACTAATTGACCATAAACGACACATGACAATAATGCCAGGTGCGCTCTCATATCCCCACCCACTTTCCACTTCCCCTCCCCCGTATACCCTTCCCATCACTAATCACTCAAATTACACTCAAATAAATTGAATGAATTGAATTAAACACTTCTGTCGTTAACGATTTGAGTTTTAAGCTACACTGATAAAAAAAAAGGATCTAAAATCAAGATTTTGGTCTCAGAACTAAGAACATTGGTCTAAAAAATGCGTCGAGAACAGGAAAATCTTGAATTAAGAAAACACATCTTGATTCTAAGAACATTTCAATTAAGACCAAGTTCTTATTTATAAGATTATAAATTCTTATATTTTCAAGTCCACAAATCTTAGTATAAGAATAAAACATATTATTTTTTTAAGATTATATGTTCTTATTTATAGACCAAAAAGTTTTGAATAAAAGGAATGAAGTAATTTTAGTTAATTTGAGGTCTAGTAATGTCAATATGACACTAAACAACAAAAAACAACACAAAAACACTTGCACAACGCAAGGAGCATTGCTCGGTATACAGCTGTTTCAAGAGATACCAATCTCTATCATCAATACCGTTGTGCTGACTAGACCAACGATCCAAGCTTAATGTCATCTTTGAGACGCCAGAACCAGTTGTGAATTTTAGGTCTCAAAAAGTGGCAAAATTTTAAGATTTTTGTTCTTATTTTAAGAGAAAAAGATCTAAGATCTAAGATTTTTATTCTTATTTTAAGAACTTAAGATTTTTTAGAATAATATTCTTAGTTTTAGTAATTTGGTCTTAAAATATTCTTATTTCAAGAACAAAATATTTAAGATGAATGTTCTTGATTTTAGAAAGTGGTCTTTTTTTTCAGTGTACAAAGTGCAGCTTATTAAACCGAACTGAAACTATACAATTTAACCTTATTTACCGTATACTATTTTGGCTAAGATTTTGACGAAATTCTCATAAATATTTCAGAGATTTTTCTAAAATTTGAATTTTTTAATTTAATAAATTTTAATGGTTAATTTTAAGTGTTTTGTTTAATTGCATATGAATGGCACGTTATATGCAATATATGTATACAAAATCGTAGTCAAACAACTCTTAATTTTGTGAAGTATATTCATAATTGATATAAAATGTAAATGATATTATTTGAAAACAAAATTAGTTTTTGTTTTTCTGAACTTTTATTTTAAATCAACACCTTAGCATATTTTATTCGTTTATTTCTACAACTGAAGAGAAATTAAAAAAAACATGTTACTGGTTTCCTCTTTTGCAGCAAATCCACTGAAATAATCTAATGTAATGTGGCCAGATCAATAAATAAATAAAAGAAATAAATAATTGTCTTAAAATATTTTTTATTGAAAAAATTTCATTTAAAATTTGAGAGTGATTTCAGAACTCAACGTTTTTTCATAAAAATAACAGATATTAATGGAATATACCCTAGAGAAACTTTTCGATACACACTCAGAATTGAGTTCCACGTACTGCAAATCGCTTCAACAGAAATAGAAACAGAAATAGAAACAGAAACTTCAGCTTATACTATACATAAATTTATGGCGCTGATATTGCATCGAATATGGCATTCGGAATGGACATGCATAAAACATTGGCAAACATGAAAAACCCAAAGATGTTGCCACTTGCTTGGAGTTGAAATCGAAAAAAGTTCAATGCAAAAAGGATTCAAATTCAGTTGAGAAATAATCAGCTAAAATGAATGGTAGTTGAATTTTACAGCACACTGTTAACAATTGTAGATAAAAACAAAGAACAACAATAATATCAACTACATTATTAACTACAAAAACAACAGCAAAATCAACCGCATTCCGACCCGACTCGCCCTGCCACGCCCACCATCACTTATTAGCTTTCAGTGCGTGTTGGCCAACATGGCGTATGAGCAATGCGAGCTGTCACACAGTAAGTGTTTTTGTGTGTATGTGTGTGTGTGGCAACGGCAACTGCGGATGATGTCAGCGAACGAAGCGAAATCGTTTTTATGTCGTTGCCTTTGTTTGTATGTATGTGTACTGTAAATGTCTATGTGTATGTGTGTGTGTGCGTTGCATGCAACACTGCGGCAGCAGCAACAACAGCAACCAAATATAAAAAAACGAAAAAAATTACAAGAAAGAAATATTATATTCGGCACTCCGAAAATGTAATACACTTTCGACTAATTGTTTCTATAGCAGCTACATACATATATAAAATGGTTGTCCGATTTTAATCAAACTTGGTCAGAATGTTTAAGAAAAAACTAAATAGACAATTCGTAGGATTGGTTAAGATAGTCGAACATGCACTCAGAAAAATGCAGATCAATACGTTCACAATAAAATAAAATAAAGGTTTTGAACTAATCCAGCTTCGTTTTAGTTTATTTCACAAACGATTACTTGCTGACAAATAAAGACCATATTTTACAAAATAAGTTTTGTAGTTATACTTCTATCACTTTCACACTAACTGAAGGCATTTAAAAACGCACGCTGATGATGTTGACAATTTTAATGAATGCTTAAAACTACTAATACTAATTTCTGATACGTTTACAAATACAAAAATAAACTCGCTGTGAGTTTAAGAAACAACAACAATTGCATAGTTTATAGCAGCGGTGGGCACGCATGGGCTCCGGGAGCTAGCGGCTGCTCCCAACTTTTTGCTAGCACATTTGGGGGATCGACAAAGTAGGTAGACTCTAATAGGATTGTTGTTGATGTTATTGTAGTTTTTGTTGTAGTGCTCTCGAGTTCAGATTTCGTGCCCACCGCTGGTTTATAAGAATGATTGAGATATAAAACATATTAGCAAAGTTTTTGATACTGGTCCTTGACTTTCATCCATTCGTTCCTATGGCAGCAATAAGATTTGGATTAAATTAGATCGAAATGGCATCAAAACTTAGAGATTAGTTTAGCAATAATGCATGACACAATTTTTGTGTCAAAATTATAATACTCTCTGCAAGGGTATAAGAACTTCAGTATGGCAACAAAGTCGCACGTACGTCCTCGTAGTGTCCTCGCACACACACATACATATACATGCATACATATAAATATATATATATATATATATACACTTTATACAGCACTCCTTTACCACGCGCGTCTTTCGCTCTATGTGTGTCTCTCTCTCTCTCTCCTTTTTGCAAATTTTCCCTTTTCCTTTTTCCACTCTATATTACTTTGTTGTTGTTGTTGTTGTTTTTCCTGCTCTGTACCCATTTCATTTTGCGACCACTGCGGCTGTTGTTGTTGTTGTTGGGCAAAAGTAAAAAGGCGCTCATTTCATGAATGAACAATGACGACATTCTGACAGCAGCAACACTACAGCAGCACAACAACAACAACAGCAGCAGTAACAACAACAACAGGCACCAGCTGTGGTTTACAGCTGCTGATGGTTAGGCGGGGGTGAACAGGGAGCACAGAGGGGTGAGGCGGTGAGGAAACGACAGTTGCAATGCAGCGTTATCTGTCGTCCATCGCATTGTCAAGTGCGACTAAATTTCCGCACCTTTGTTCACCCAACTACAACTACAACAACAGACAGATACACACACACACACACACACACACACACCCATAAAGGGATTGATTTGAATGACGCTCATCGAGAAAAAGATATATACATATGTATATATACTAGGGCGGGTCAATTTGTTCGGGTCGAAAAAAACGTGAGAATCGTCCACCAGAATCGGATTCTACGATGAATTCTAAGATATTTTCACGAAGAAACTATATGTCTAAAATGAATTCCTAGCCTCCGCTAAGAAGCATGAAGTTTTTAGATTGAGGTATTTTAAGGTATTTTGAGGTATTTAAGGTATTAAAAAAAAAATAACACATTTTCAAATAGTGTTAAGCCTTATTCTGATTCATCTTTTTGCAACAAATTTTATAAATATATTTTTTTTTTAATTAACCAAACAACTTTTTTTAATACATTGAAATTAGCCGAGGAAGCCATGAACTATGGGTTTTTAAGAAAATTTAAACAAAAGTCTGTAACTTTCTTACGAAGTGAGATATCGGCCTGAAATTTAAAATATATATTCTTGACATCTAAAAAAAAAATTTTGACAACAAAATAAAAATGGGCGTGGCATCCGAAGGGGCGTTTACTAATGGTCAAACAATATAAATCGATTTGTCAATAATAAAAATATGTTTCAAAAAGTTAACAAAAAACGTAAAACAATAAAATTTTATTTTTACTATTTTAAATAAAAATTATAAATTTCTTTAATGTAAAATTATGTTAACAGAAAATATTTTATTGGCAATGCTCTTTGATGAAAGAAAGTTCGTCCGCGATAGAGCTATAAACAAAATTTTATACTATCGTGAAAAATTATATGAACCAACAAAGCTCAGATCATATAAGAAAAACCGAATTAATTTCAATTGCACAGACTATATGAATTTATTTGACTTGGATAATGACGAAATATTGTTTGAACCTCCATTCACAGCAAGCATCCCACACGAACACTTGTTGGAGTACATGAATTCTGCTGAAATACCACTGTCAGATCCAGCAATTCCAGCGCACATCCAGGGAACCGAACGATGTGTGCAGTTGTTAACGCATGTCTCACGACGCGTAATGCGAGTCACGAGTCTAAAAAAGACCTTAAAGACTGACAAATTGTTATTTTTTCTTTAAGATATTTTGTTATTTGCTTTCTCAAACTAAAACTAAAATATTAAAAATGTTAACATAATTTTACATTAAAGAAATTTATAATTTTTATTTAAAATAGTAAAAATAAAATTTTATTGTTTTACGTTTTTTGTTAGCTTTTTGAAACATATTTTTATTATTGACAAATCGATTTATATTGTTTGACCATTAGTAAACGCCCCTTCGGATGCCACGCCCATTTTTATTTTGTTGTCAAAATTTTTTTTTAGATGTCAAGAATATATATTTTAAATTTCAGGTCGATATCTCACTTCGTTAGAAAGTTACAGACTTTTGCCTAAATGTTCTTAAAAACCCATAGTTCATGGCTTCCTCGGCTAATTTCAATGTATTAAAAAAAAATTGTTTGGTTAATTAAAAAAAAATATATTTATAAAATTTGTTGCAAAAAGATTAATCAGAATAAGGCTTAACACTATTTGAAAATGTGTTATTTTTTTTTAATACCTTAAATACCTCAACATACCTTAAAATACCTTAATCTAAAAACTTAATGCTTCTCAGCGGAGGCTAGGAATTCATTTTAGACATATAGTTTCTTCGTGAAAATATCTTAGAATTCATCGTAGAATCCGATTCTGGTGGACGATTTTTGCGAAAAAAAATTGACCCGCCCTAATATATACATATGTACATTAGAGTGCATCGATTTTTTTCACAAGAAATGGTAACCCATTTTCATATTCTATGGTCAATTCTAAGATGTTTTCACCAAGAAACCTTAGTTCTAAAATGAAGTCCTGGTCCGCGCTTTTTAAGTAGAAAAATTCATTTTTTCGCACTTGAATATCTTGGGTGTTTATGGTCCAATCCTTACAAACTTGGTGTCCATACTCTTGTTACTACCACGACTATTAAAGCTCCACAGAACCAAAGGATAAAATGTCCTTTAAACATAATTTTCATCCTTGGAACGACGATTTCGCTATTAGTCTCTATCCTTAACAATTAGTCAGTATTAAATCTATTTTTTTGGCCCAACAAAATTCTTTGTTTCTTGAACCCGTGTATTTTATTTGCAGAAAATTTAAAACATATTTAAATACAATTTTAATAAAATATGTGCTAAATTTTCTGTTAACAAAAAATACAGGTTCAAGGAGAAATAACATTTTTGGGCCAAAAAATAGCTTTCATTTTGTTTTAAATCCAAATCATGGAACGTTTTTCAATCAAAAATGTTAAAATCGTCAAAACAAATAAAATAATCTAGTTAGAGTACTTTGAAATAGTTGACTTTTTCGAGATATGTTTAACTTACAAAAGATATACAATTTTTTTTTTAAATTGAAGTCACTCACTTCACGTTTTGAATTCCAGAATTGTATTTATTAATTCGATCAGAATAGGCTCGATTGAAAATTATTTAGTTGGATTCTTTATCACAAAATAAACGACTAAACTTAAGTTCTACAAATGAGCTAAAATGAACAAGCTCCAGTGAGTTGTCGATATATAGTATGTATGAGGAAAATCGATTTAATTAACTCGCTATATTGGCAAACAAAATGATCAAGTACTTGAATATCGCTTTCACGATAATCGAATTGACTACTTTTTTATGTATTTTAAAATTACAATTATATTAAACAGTTGCCGTAGGAATGATGTGTCTTAAGGGGTATATCTGGTTGGAAGGCTGTTTTGGTACCTTTTTTAAAAAAAATCTTATTTGAAAACGGAAATAGTTATTTAAATTCTGTTTTTTTATTGTATTAAGAACATATTACTGCGGATGGCAGTCCGCGCTAGTGAAGACAGCAGCACGAAGGGTGCGAAAGCGACTAGCATATATACACAGGAAGAATGGAAAATTTGCTATGACTGTCCGATCAGGTCGAGTTATATACCGATCGAAAGGTATCAATTAAACTTACAAATGTGCATACTAAGACTTTTGGAAACTCACCTAAGTTTTAAGTTATTGGAGCAACTGGAGCCATTGGAGCCTTTTTGAAATTTATTTTAATTTTTTACTGTTCTTATCAAAAATACGCGTCGAATGACACCTCGATCATCAAAATCCGACCACTGGTTAAAAAGATAATTAATTTTGAAATTTTTGGTGTTCTTCTCAAAACGAGATGAAAAGTCAGTCTGTTTGTTTGTCTGTTTGTTTGTTTGTTTGGATCAAATCGTTGATTTAGCTTAAAAGTTTGAATGAGGACTTGTTCCCGATCAAAAATCTAGAAACGTTTGTTCTACGACTTTTTCGAAAAAACGCTAGTTTAGCGGGAAACTTAATATTATTCGTCACAAAATTGGATATCAGAAATTTTGGGGCATAAAACTGTTTTCGTCACTAGACTTTCACCTCGTAAAGAGGTTTTTTTTTAACATTGTATTTAATGTAAACTTTTTTTGCGATTTTGCGATTTTTTCTTACAAAATGGCGGCCATTGCAAAAATAAAAAATCGATTTTGGGCCATTTTTTATAGTTTAGTGTAAAAAAAAATAGTAAAAAAAAATTTTAAAATTATGATTGAGGTAGGGGTCATAATGGTGACAATTCTGCGTCCATTTCACTTCTTTTCATCAAAATCGGCTTAGAACTACGGGCGCAATCAGTGCCGCCAATTCGAAAAACGTGGTTTCGAGATAAACGCGTTTAAAGTTTTGACTTCACATGCATTAACATTAAAATGGCTTCACAAAAAAAACCATATCTCCTAAAGTATTTCAAAAAAAACCCTTTTAGGACGATAGTCTCAAATATCCAAACTTTAAAAATATGCAAAAAAAAAAATTGTTGCCAACCAGGAATACCCCCTTAGTTTTAAAGCAACATTTCATGTGAAGTTCCAAAGCGACACTGATCCTTAATTAAAAACAGCCAATTTCATTGCGGGGTTTCAGCCTATTTAATGTTGGGAAATCAACGTTGGGTCGACAGGCAAGGGCGTCGGCAGACGGGGCCAGTGGGGGGGCGTTGCCCCCCTCTAGATTCATAATTTTACACTATTTAGCTTCTGAAATCCACCCAGATTATTTATTTAATATTGAAAAAAATATTTTGGCCCCCCTCATTGAAAAGCTGCCGACGCCCTTGTCGACAGGTTTCATTTTGAATCAAGTGCAAGTGCACTTTAAATTTTAGCGTTCTGTCAGAAATAGTGGAGGGGAAATTGAACACTCTGCGCTGGGAGGGGGGAGGAGCTGAAGATGAAGATGGAGATGGAAATAGAGATGGAAATGGAGATGGGGTGTAAGGAGCAGGATGACCTCTAACTGCGTGTGCGAGTAATTTACACCTTGCACTCTCCTCTCTACCTTCGACTCGTCTCCCCTCCACCTCCACCTCCACTCACCCGCTATATCGTCCTGTTCAGCGTCCTTGCCAACGTTGCGTCCTCGTCTTCCCGGTTTTGTTCGCTATACTCGAATTAACATAGCCTTACATTATTCAAACTGTGCGTTTCCTTTGCACTTTGCAAGGGCAGCCAACTTGATATGTTGAGCAAGAGAGAGAGGGGGGTGGAGGTGGAGGTGGAGGGGTTTCTCTGTGACAGGGGCAAGAGGTGAAAGGGCACAGGCAGATAGGAATACGAGAGAGAAAGAGAGCGAGAGACAGAGTGTGTGTGGTGGAGAGAGGGAGAGAGAGAGAGAGAGAGAGAAAAGGGAGTGTGGAGAAAAGAGGAGCGAAATTTACATAAATTTGGTTCATGAGTCGCGAGTTTTTTGTTGCTTTTTTGCCTGTTATTGTTATTGTTGCTGTTGTTGTTGTTGTCGCTTACGTGCCGACAGTTTGCAGCTCAATGGACAACAACAACAGCAACAACAACAACGAGACCATTGTAAATACATATGTATATACAAATAACAAGGCTAATTATGACATCGTCGTCGCCATCGTCAGCGTCATTATAATTACGCGTAATGCTCAAAATACACGTACATACATACATATATGTACATTGTATATATACACACACACACACCAGTACACACACGCACACACAAGCACAGCTGTCGGGAATTGAAAATCGAATTCTACGTTGGGTATTTAGGTGCTGACCGGCTTTGTCCGTGCTTTAAAATAAGTTAATAAAACAAAACAATAAACAATTATGTCAGTCGGCTGAGTTACATAATCATCGATCTCAATTTTTAACTATCCTTCTAGCTATTATTATTAGTTGACCAACATTTATACTGAGTAAGTCTGTCAATCAGCCAATCGCTTAGTTCTTTAGTCATCCGCTTAGTTAGTGAGTCAATTACTTAGTCAATCAGTTAGTCAGTTCATCTTTAAGTCAATCACTCAGTCAATTGGCAAGCCGGTCAATCAATGACTTTGTTAGCCAGTCGATAAATTTGTTTACTTAGTTACTCAGTCATTGAGTCACTCAGTCAATCACTGATTCAAGTGCAAATTATCTGCATAGGAATGAAAAGAATGTTGAATCAAGTAAAAAACCTTCGATTTACAAGAAAGTTCTTTATTAAAGTTTAAAACTGAGGCACGAATGATCTTAAATCAACATCTTTAGGTCTGGTATCTCTTTCCGTTTGTTTGCTTAAAAGGCCTGTTTTTTTAATTTACATATAAATTCTATTTAACATTTAATTTATAATTTGACATTAATTTCTACACACACTTTAGTCCGCTAAACACGAAAATGGCACTTGAAATTTTTTTAACGGAAGCGTTTTCGAAATAATCAAATTTTATCGATTTGGCCAGGCAACCACTTAAATTAAAGTGAAGTTAATTCTCTTCAACTTTCTCCTATACAGTATTAAGATCGGTTCAGCAGTTCAGGTGCTAGCGATTTTAATAAGTTCGAAAATTAGCGATTTTTGTGATTTTTTGAGTTTGAAAGCTAACATATCGTCCTGTAAACAATATAAATCACAATGATACAATTTTTTCATAGGTTTAACGTAAAGCTGATACTGTTAAAAAGAAAAAAAGTCTGGTTCATGCAAATCTATCCATTTTGGCTGTAAACTAGTGTTATCAAACACCTTAATTAGACATTGAAAAATCGAGATTAAGGTGTTTTTGTGCTCATTTCATTTAAAAAAAAAAACTCGATTGTCGGACATGAAAAAAGTTTGCGTTTCTCGACTTTAGTAGTAACTTAAAGTTTAAAAATGTTCGGTATTAAGCACGAAATACATAGATTTGTTGCTGTGTGTATTTTTTTTAATTATTTGTCAGATTCTGATAAGCAACTTTTAAGTAACAATTGTTACGCACACACACAAATGCGGATGGATTTACACGCCGCCAAGTATGCAACAAACAAATTGCAGCAGCCATCGAATTGAAAACGCACGTGCAAATAATCAACGCACCTTTCACCTTCTGCCCGCTCTAACTCCCTCCCTCCCCCCACAACTGAGCTAAGAGTGCTCTCTCTCTCTCTCTCTCTCTCTGTCGCTCCCTCCTCTAACCACTGGCCACACAGTCAATAACCACAGAACCTCATTCTTTTGCTTTGCTTTGCTTTGCATTTCGTTTCGTTTCGTGCTCCAATCCGTTGCCCTGGCAACCAGCAACAACAACAACAGCAACAACAACAACAACAACAATGGCGACGCCGACAACGAGCGTTAAAATGTGCAGCAAACACGCGATTAAAGTCCACAAATAAAAGAAGAAAAAATTTCGGGAGAGCGATTATGGGGAGAGGGGGGAGGGGAGTTGCTCACAAATAGGCAGAAATCATCCAAATGCCACGAAGCCAAACGTTTGCCGCTTAGCCACCCCTTTCCACCCTCTTCCCCAAAAATCCACTTCCTCCCTGCAGTCACAGTCTTTTTATGGGGCAGACATTCTCGCTATGCCAACCATCACCATCCCCCCTCTCCCCTCTCTCCACCCCACTCCTCTCTCTCAGCCCTTTTTGTGGGCAAAGCAACATGTGCGAGTGCAGCTGCACCAGTACCAAGGCAAAAGCAAAATCCATCGTGAGAGGGGGTCAAAATGGAGTGATAGACCCCCCGTTGCCCCTCCCCACTCCACCCCCTCTCGCTATTAGAGTAAATGTACGACACGCGATTTGCTCAACTGCTGCATGCAGTTGACTGATTTTTTGGCTGCCTCAAAATGGAGCACAACATGCAAAGCATGTCTCACTCCCTTTCTCTCTCTCTCTCTCTCACTCTCTCTCTCTCTCTCTCTCTCTCTATATATGTGTGCTGTAACTGCTGAATGCCATTTGCTTCATTGTTTTTCGGGGTTAACTGCAATGCGCTGCGGGCGATGAACGGTGGACGCTGTGTTCCTCTCATCTCCTCTAACTTATTGCCATTGCCATCCACATGGCATCCACACTTAAGTTACTATGCACTCAAATGCACGCTGCATTTGATACCATTCAGCTTTCGTCCAGCTGTAAACTGTCTTGCGATCTTTGGTTTCACATTTGCTTCATGGGGCGAAATCCGCAAAATCGAATATTTAGTCATTTTATCAAAGTATTAATATAACATTTTTTTTTTTTTTTGCGCTAACCAGGGACCGCACTTCTATAAGTTTTAAAATAAAAATAGCAAATTAACAATTATTTTTTAACTTTTATTTTAAAGTTACACAATAACAATTATTCTTCATTTTTATTTAAAATGTCAAATACAATCGTTAAAATTCAATTTTTAAATAAAAGTTGTAAAATAACTCTTATTTCTATTTTTTCGATAAAACCCACAGCTTGTGAAATTGCATTCCAAAAATGTATTCAGGTTACTTATTTAAGCAATATGCCGTAGAAGAAATTCAATAGTATGAACTTATACAATAGTTTCTACATAGGAATAAATTCACTTTTTCTATATTTTTGCCCATTTTCTTAAAAATTGATTTCTGACGATTACATTCAGTAGGACATAAAAATTTTATCATGAACCATTTTAATTCATAGAAATATGTGGAAAGTTTAATTTAAAACAAGTTTTTTATAGAATAAAATTTGATAAACAAATTCTTGGAAAAAACTAGGTGGAAATCTTGTCACGTTCGCGATGTCGCTTTACGAATTACTTATAAAACTTCAAAAATAAATAAAATGATAGTAACATATAAAAATTATTTATAAAATGGAAAACTATATTATTTTATTATGGTTTAAGAGTAATTTCTTCCAAATTACTCGCCACATTTCTCAGACTTTCGCATTGGTCAAGATGATTGGTCATGACTTCCATTTTTCGTCGCGTTCGCTATGCATTGTTTTCTGAAAATAGTTTAAAAACGAAAGGTCTTCAAAGCTTGTCTGTTATAATAAAAATAGTGTTCATAAAATGCATTAAACACGTAACCATTCTTTTGCCATTCTTTTTTTTTTTCCTTTAAAGACGTACAAATGTCGCGTTCTCGATACTGGAAATACCCATATGTACTAGTACATATGTATATGTGTTTGTACATTTCGAAAGATTGAACAAAAACTGAAAGATTCTTTCCAGGGGAAACTTTCCGTCAGAATGACAATAGTTTACAACAGCGGTGGGCACGCATGGGCTCCGGGAGCTAGCGGCTGCTCCCGAATTCAGATTTCGTGCCCACAAATATACTGTTGGTTTACAAATATGCTGCGGATTCGAGCCCATTGATTATCATAATCAACGGTGAAATGCAAATTAAAAGCCAATTAATTATGCCGACACACACACACACATAAACTATATGCGCACTCCCACGCACGCATACATGCGCACTCTCACACACGCACAGCTCATGATTGTGGGTTGTCCCAATTCTCTTCCTTGTTATTGTTGCTCCCATTGTTGTTGTTATTTTCAGCCTTGTAATGGCGTCATTACGCACGCGTTTTGATAACAGTGAATGAAGCACACGAAACGACCAACAAAAACTTAACAAGTGCTAAAAATGCATTAGAAAATTATGAGACACACACACACACACATACTATACCCTTATATGATATTAATTAATAACTCGCAGGTTTTCCAAGTCTTCCGTGCAAAGTTTTTTGGTTAACATTCTGGCACTGCCCATCAACGCCCCTAAAAAATATATATGATAATTTTTTTTTTTAATTTTTTTTTTAAATTAATATTGAAAAAGCATGATGTTTTATACTTTCTACGTATATTTCATGTTTTTTATTTCATACTTTTAGCAATATATTTTGGATTTTATTTTCAAAGAGTACATAGGCTGTAACTAAAAAAGATATCTTTCACTTTTGTCTACATCTAGTAATATTAATAACATCGATATACCATTTAAATCAAGATATAACAGCATCCACTCCATCGGCTTTTCCGTTATTTTTCAAATAATTATTTTAGAAATCGTCACTTTATGGACACTTACTACAGACTCAACGAACAATATCAACAGCACAGATCTACCAATATAAATTACAAACCACACTGATCACTAGCCATCATAATTTGTATTAAAAAACTCCAATTTAAAAAAACTAGAGCCAGTTGAACTTCACCAAAACATTTGCAATATTTATGAGCTACGTGTTTAGCAGCTGTTAACTTAACATCAGAATGTAATGTTTACATTTTGGGGTATGCAACATTACAGTTCGATGTACTCCCAATAAGATTGTAAAAAAAGTTTGTTAATTGGAATACTGTTAAAAAATTAGTTTATATCAGAAAAAGGGTCAATTTGACCTATAGTGCATTAGATGGACATAAGTTTTTGTTTTAAATCTTTTTCATATGCAATACACGCAGTTGAGTCCTTTTCACACATGTGTATGTGTGTGCGTGTATGTCGTTATTGGCAGACTGTGCCACAACGATGACATCATGCAACGGCGGAGACAGCGACGCGCCAAACACCTTTTACAGTTGCCAAGTCGCCCCCTTAATTCACAAGTGTGTGAGTGTGTATGTGTGAGTGTGTATGTGTGTGTGTGTGTGTGTGTGTGTGCGCGTGCGTGCCTGAAAATATATGCCTCCCTGCAGTACCAATGACCGGAGAAAACCTAGCGACTTGCCTAGGGAATTGGTGATAGATACTAATGCTGAGCCTCAACACTAGCACTAGCAATGCAGTTCTTTTTTAACACTGCATACCCTCCAAACGTGTCACGCTGTTTAAATATGAGCTAACGCTTTTCTAATACCAAGGTGAAGGCCTAAAAAAATCGTTTGTACTAAGATATTTCACTAGTACAGAGAAATTAGTGCTAATTATTAAAAAAAACATGATTCAAATTATAATACGTTATATATACATACAATATGTACTTTAGAGTTGGTCAATTTGTATGGACCAAAAAAAAACGCTCCTTGCGGGTATCAAAATCGTAATCTACGGTGAATTCTAAAAAGATTTTCCCAAGAAACCATAGGTCTTTTAGACCTTTTTTTTCGAGCTTCCGATTATTAGCGTGAAATATGAGGAATCGTATGAAAAGCCAAAAATTATCATAATTTCTTGTTAAAAATAAGTATGCATAGGTATAGTCCATCTTTTATTTTCAATTTTTACTATAAAAAGTAAAAATAAAAATTATACAAATTTAAAATCAAAGTTTTCTTTCGGCCTAACGGCTTAAAATAAATTTGCATTCACTTTTTACTTTTCAATTTCATATTTGTTAATATTAATTTTTTGGTATTAACAATTCAGTTAAGAAAAACGGTCAGAATTCGAATTTCGTCAGCACCCTCTGAATGACCTATAGCTAACGACTTAGCTAGCTACTAGTGACGCATCACAGGGCTATGTCTTTACACCATCCGGACTGCAGTGTCCTTTATGCATGGTCGTGTGTGCGGTCTTGGCTAACGCTTCAATTGGCCCTATTATAAATAGCAACTGACCAACGCACTATGGGAACTTTGCCCATTTTTCTGACATTTATCATTGTGGACGCCAGTTGACGTTAGTGACGAAGTATCACAAAGGGTACGAGAGCAAGAATTGAAAATTGATTACAAATGGGCTATTCCGGAAATTTTTAAACTGAGGGCGAAAACTTAATTTTGTGAAAAAAACTGCATGTTTTTTAATAATAGTTGATTTTTGTTTTGATAGAATACATTTTTGGCCTTCAAATTACTAAATAAAAAAGATTTTACGGTGGTTTGGTTTTTCATGGCCGAGCCTTATCAATTAATCCCTCTTTTTGCCTCTTAATTTCAATATTTCTTTTAAAAAAAAGGGTATTTTCAATGGCCAACAAAGTTGGCAAAACGGTCGTCTGAGTGTTTAGCGCTTAGCTCATCTTAAAATTTATTTCATTTTCGTTTATTTAAGATAAAAACTTTATTGAATAGATAATTAATATATATTAATAATTTGAAAGAAAGTGTGAGTGTAAAAAGTGTAACGTTCGTAACTGACAAAAACTAAGATTTTTAATTAACGAGACTACTTATCTGTTCTTTTGATGCTGGATTGATATGGTCATGTATTGCAGGTAATTTGTTGCATTTGGATATTTTTTATTTATAATGTAAAATTCGCTAAAATACGCGCAAATGCACGTTAACCTCAAATCGACTTCCATTTTTTGTAACGTCCGCAACCAAACTTTCAGCAAGCCTAATTTTTAACCAAAAACAGCTGGGCTTTTATCTTAAAATAGGTTTGATAGCATTCACAATGAAATGCATTTTCCAGAAAATTACATTAAACTTCACCGATCTGAACGCTAGCTGCAACAGTTTAAACATAAAATTTTGCGTACAAATGTAACGTCCGCAACCCAGGAATAGCCCATATGTATGTATTAGTAATCCGATTTGGCAGGTTTCGTTATTTTAATAGAAATATTGTGTTAATATTTGGATTTTCATGTGATTCCCCATGTTTCTCGTTCAAAACGGAAAGCTCGATTTTGATGTTAGAACCATGTTTTCTTGGACAAACCTTCATAGAATTGATCGTGGATTAAGATTTAGTAAGCAACTTTGTTTGAGTCGAAACAAATAAATACTTGTAATGAGCGCGTGACGTAATCAATTAGTCACATGAAGCACTGGCTAAAAAGGTACACAAAAATGCGCGAAAAATACCTAACAGATAAGTGCTTTTTAGAGTTTGACTTACTGATGTTAGACTTACACAAGGCTTCTCCATTTTCAATTTTATACTTACATCCTTTTTCCATTAAAAATGTTAGCTCAATTTGTACACCAATTTTTTTGCCAATAATTAAAAGCAGTGGTGGGCACACATGAGCTCCGGGAGCGAGCGGTTGCAACCGAATTCAGATTTCGTGCCCACCGCTGATTAAAAGTGTTAATCTGTGTTGGAAATAAAATCTCAGTTTTTAGATGTAAAATGAGACGAATATCAGATACACCTAAACTTCTTTATGACGAACGTCCTAACCATACAATTTTAGCTATAGAGATATGTACGATAAAATTACATCAAAAAATTATACTTCTCGCTGTTATTTTATATCATAACCCAAATAATGCTAAGTTTCGGCCATAATTTTGAATATCAATACCCGAGTTATTTTTTATTAAAAAAAAAAAAATAAATTTTCCAATCGGTGTTTAACACGTTTCTTACTAAATGGGTGTTAAATTGTTGGCTTACCAGTTTCGTAACTAGCGTTAGTGAGAAAGGTTACCTTTAACCTTTGAGAGAAAATCTGAATCTTACGAGAACAAACTGTCCAACCCAATAAAACCGAGTAAATTGTGGATTTGTTTATATATATATATATATATGTATATATATCGTACAAAATGTTCAAACAACAAAAAATATATATATATTATGTATATATATTTTGTAAAGAATTTTTAAATAAAATTATGTTCTGTTTAAATGGTTGTTAGCTATAGCTCAGCTTTAGTTTATAAGGGGATTTGGTTTGTTTGTTTGTTTGTTTATTTGTTTGCTTTAATTTGTTAGCATTGGATTATGAAACTATGTAATTAATTTTGTTGTTGCTATTTTTTTTTTATATTTTTTATAGTTTTAGTTTCGAGTTTTAATTCGTTTTGCTAATTAAATAATTTTTAGAAATTGTTGCCATTTTTTTTTTCGTATTAAGATTATGCAAATAGCTTAAACTTCTCAATTTGTCATTAAATATTAAATATATAATACTATATATACGTATATAAATATATACACATTTATTGATGAATATATATATATTTATATATGCATACATATCGGGATATATATACCATAGCATATTAATATTTATTTTTAAGACGTAATTTAACTGCTACTTTGCTTTGTATAAATTCTTGTATTTTCTCATTTTCTTTTAATTTATTAATTTTGCTTAGATTTTCCATAATGTTTCGTACTGGGCGTTATTTAAAATGCATATCAAAGTTCTTAATTACAATACATAATATTCGGATAGGTATGTTATGTTGCTGTTATTGTTCATTTAAATAATTTTCTGGAGGGGACTTGTAGATGATAATGTTAAATACAAATGTAAATTTATTTTATTTTTTGCTTACTTGCCCGCTGCTAATTGTTTATTGTTTGTCTACGCATTTTTAGTAGGTAAATCTTTGACTTTTTTATTTAATTTAATATTAGAGCTAAAATTATAAAAAATTTATGTTTTTTTTTTAATTATTATATGTATATTTATATATTTTTAGCTGGCGATTTGCGTGCTCGGTTGTGTTTATTGCATTCCTAATATTTGTTGCTAATGTTGTTGTTGTTACGTCCATCCCATATTTTCTTTCTAAATTTAAATTGTTATGTTTTATGGTACAAAAAGTATTTTAGTATTTTTTTCGTCTCGAAATTTATCTCACGCTTTTCATTAAGGTTTTTCTTATTTTTTGTTTTCTTTTGATTTTGTTTAGAATTTTTTTACGTTTTTTTGGGCATTCAGAAATGGAATTGTGTGCAGATTCAATTTCTTAAAATTGGAATCTGCCCAATCGGAATTCCGGTTTCAAAGCAATTGCACCACCAAATTACCTATAGGTCATACTTTTTGTTATTTTGAAAATGTTGAGTTTTCCTTTTCTATAACATATGAAATAACGCATGTTAAAATGTCAGCAGATTTCCGCCAAAAGTGTAATTTGAAATAGGCCCAAGTTTTTGAAAATTCTGGAAAAGAATATTAAAGTTGGTGGAACAAATGACAAGATTTTCTGTTACTTTTGTGGGTATTTGTTTCTGTTTCAAGGAGAAGGAAAAATTATTGAGGTAAAGCGACTTTTAATGAGAATGAGGGCAGCATTGAGAAGAAAGATCATTCATATATGGATGTTGTTTATGAGTTATCTTTATTTTTAAACGAATTTACAACTCGCGTAAATGAATTTGTAAAAACAATTTGTAGGGAAACAAAAGAAAAAACATTTAATTGTGTATATTATTTGTTTGGCGTAGTTAAAGTCGATCGTCGCAAGCAAAAAAAAAAAAGAACTATTAATTCATACATTTCGCTTAATATACTTGCCCTGCATATTAAAATTATCTACAAGAAAAAAATAGTTTTCTCATTTTTTTTCCTTTTGTTTAGTTAAGTTTAGCTTTAAATTATTTAGGTTTTTGTCAATGCCGCCGCAGTCGCCCCTCCCTGGGTCGGTTCTGTCAGTCAGTGGGAATATTACGCCAAATTGAAGCCGACAACAAGAATATGTATTACGAAAATAAATCAACAAAAAAAGTTTTAATTAAAAAAATCTAGAAAAATATTATTACAAAACAAAAGAGAGAGAAAGGGAAAGAGAAAGAATATAAAATAAAAACTGGTCATATATTGAACATCGCGAATTACACTTTTTTCTTTACTTGGTTTACACAATTTTAGCTTTGAAAATATATATGTATATATATAATATATGTATATATATAATATATGTATATATAATATATGTATATATAATATATGTATATATAATATATGTATATATATATATATATATATCCATATATAAATTTGTTGTTTGCTTTGCTGTAATGGATTTCCATTTTAATACGTACTTAGTTGGTGTTTAGATTTTCACTGCAAATTTGTTTTTTTTTTTTTTTTGTTCTTTAATATTTTTTCAATTTTTTCGTTTTTTCTTGTTTTTTGCTATATAAACTGTATAAACTGCCTGCCTGCCTGCTAAACGGTAAACGCTTGTCAAATTGTAGTTGTTGTTTGCATTTTTGTTTGTTTTGTATTTTTTTGTTTTCTTTTTTTTGTCGTTTTTTTAAATAAGTTTTTACTTTGTTTTTTGTTTTGTTTTCTTTTTTACTTATATGGTAGAACGTTTTTGTTAATATTTTTTGTTATTTTGTTGTTGTTGTGTTTGTTAATATATGCATTACTTAACTAACAAATAGCATCGAGCAAATACATGCACGGCTCTAACTTTATCGCTGCTTACAGACTAACATTTAAAGACTTTCCATTGTTGTTACTGTTTTTTGTTGTTGCGCATCGAGTTAGATAATTATATATATTCAATATGGTTTTTGTTGCTGTCAATTTGTTATTTGTTACTATTTGTTGTTGTTGTTGTTGGTTGGTATTGTTGTTTTTGCTGTTGTTGCTGTAACCGTTCTTCCTCTTGTTAAGTTTGCTTTTGTTGCTCCGGCTGACAGGGAGGGCCACCAGCCAAGCGCTTTCTATAAATATATATACATATACATAGATAGATATATTTACGTATATATAAATCCATATATATATATATATACATATACATATTTTGTATGCATAGTACATAGCTTTTATTATATAATAGGTATATAGCGTAGTTATTAATTATGTTTATTTTAGTTTTTGTTTTTTCGTCCGCCTCTCTTCTGTGTTGCTTTTCTTCTTTTCTCATATATATGTATACATATATATATATATATATACGCCGCTCACATTATAATCATCATATCATATGCCCCTAAAAGTTGTTGTGTTTACATTCATCATCTTCATCTTCTTGCTGTAACTTTTTCTTTCTTTTTTTTTTTGTTTTTTTTTTTTTTGTTAAATATCATTTACGGCATATTACAAACACAAGATCCACATTCTAGTTATCGTTATCGCCATTGTGATTGACATTCTGTTGTAGCTCCTTAAGCTTCTCCTCACGCGGCTTGGCATTGCCAAAAATTGAGGCCGATTGTTTGGTTTCAGCGACCGCATTAATGGGTGCCGCAATAGTTCTTGGCTTCAGCTGCAGGCGTGGCCGTTCCGTGTCATCTGCAACCCCTTTTATAAAATTAGATTTAACTGGAATTGAATATGAAATCAATTGTTGTGTTACCGATAGCTCCCATTGCAACGCCACTGGGACGTTCAGGCTGCTGGTTGGGATTGTAGTGGGTGCGCTCACGGTCACGATGCCGACTGAAATTGTTATAGCGATCGCCATCACGGGACTGATTGCCATAGCTGCCTTCTCGCTGACCACGTTCACGATCCTGATTACGATCAAAGCGTTCATCGTTGTTAAAGTTGCCATAACGGCCCCGATTCAGCGGACGATCTACAAATGCAAACAAAAAACAAAAAAAATAGAAAGAACAAACGAAATGCTCATGTTTAAATTGTGTTCATTATATTAAGGATCAATGCATTAAAAAGGATCAAATGGACAAGCTACTGCCCAGGATTACATGACTAAGTCGAGCCTTTCTAATGGAGAGCAACACATGCTGGCCAGTGTAATTCTATTCTATGAATTTGTCTTCAAAGCGTGCATTTGAAAATCAATTCAAATCTTTGTTACATGTGTGTGTATATGAATTATTTAATGTGCGAATGTTGTATGTATAACTCTATAACTATATATGTATATAACTTATATTTAGAATCATAAAATCACGCTGACGTGAATAAAACAGAAACAGAAACAGATGAGCACAGCCGAGTTAGAATAGAGGAGATGGACAACGCCCAAAAAAGCATAAACTTAACAGATAAATAGTGAATAGAATAATAATAGTAATAATAATAATACAAAATAAAGTTCAAGCTCAAAACCAAAACAGTTGACAGAATTAATTAAGACTATGACTAAGGAAAAGTGCGTAAACCAGTTAAAATAAAAGTGGGAGTCGCTAAGTAAAGAGGTGAGCCAAATTCTATTGAAATTGCAGGCTGCTTGGAGAGATCATTCTAATACTGTTGATCCATGCTTTTTTTTTTTTTTTTTGGGGGGGGGGAGGGCTTTCAATCTTTTGCAAACAACTACAAATTTAAGATTTTTGGCAGCACTACAAAGATGCATCTACGTGTTTGTAGGTTGCAGTTGGTTGGCAGATAAAAATGCTTTACCATTATATCCTCTATTCATGCCGGAGCTGGCGCCGCCACGACTTCTATCACTGTGACCACCATAATTATCATTGTACGAACCTCTACTATCGCCGCGATTACCAGAGCCGCCGCCGGCTTCGCGACCGCCGCCGGTACCAGGACCGCCGCGGCTATACGATTGACTGCTACCGCCTTGACGTGGTGGTCCGCGCTTCTGGAAGCCATCGCGACCGCCATCACGGCTCATGCCGCCGCCGCCGTTGCCTCCACCGCCGCCAATACCGCCACCAGGGCTATAACATTGGAGATTTGGTAAATGGACATTCTGATGCACTGAACTCATAGTTCTTCTTACCGTTCATTTTTCCTTCGATCGGCAATATCTATGCGCAGCGGGGCCGAAAGATCATCCAGTTTGATGCGACCATCGCACTCGAGAGCACGTTCCAAGTTGTCCAGCGTCTCAAATTCAACATAACAAAAGCCCTTAAACATATCCGTTTCACGATCCTTCACCAGACGCACATTTTTCACCTCAAAGTCTTTGAATATTTTGGTGACATCGCCTTGAACGAGTCCCTGCGGCAAGTTGCCTACGTACGCAATAAAGGGCGGTTCCGTTGGCAGTTGCCTCACATGACGCTCGCCTCCAAATCCTCCTCTGCAAGTATCACAAATCACAAATATCGGTTAGTAGGCGAATCAAATACAAAACATTAACAACAAAAACAATGACATCGACGTCGACGCACGTGTGACCGAATCGAAACCGAACGCATTGAAATATAACAAAAACAATTGCCGCTCACATTGCAAGCAAACATCAACAATAACACTGACGAGCGTCTTGTAAATAAATCGAACATAGTAGCAATAACAAAAAAAAAAAAGCGCGCGCTTTTAATTATTTGCGGCAAAAATACGTTTTTCGAATTTCGCCTCCAAATGTTGTCGCCTATTTGAAGCCGCCCATAACCCTCGACGGCGGCGTTGCTGCAGTGCCGCTGCGGCTGCCACTAACGCGACTGCTTGGAAAGTTAAGAGACGAATCGCGTATCGCTGACGCCAGCGTTGACAGCGACGTTTGCCAATGGTCGACAGCGCAGCAAATTGCCAGAAAAAAAAAATAGCAAAGAAAAAGAAAAATATAGAAGAAAAAAAAACACGCACACTTGCGCGCACACACACAGGCACACGCACGTATGAATGCTTGTAAATTTTTAGGGTTTGTGTGTGCGTAACTGTGTTTGTGTTCATGCGTGTGTGGATGTGTGTATTGGTTGACTTTTGCTTAAACCGCGTGCATTATTATACATTAGAGCACTTTTGCACTTGTTGAGACACACGCGGCGAACGTACTTTCACCAATTAAACACAATTTCGGCAAGCTGGCGAGCGCCGTTCTTAAATTATTTAATAATATTTACCTAGCGTGTTCATAACCACCTCTTCCAGCCATGTTTTATTTTTTTCAAATGAGCGAATTCGCTGCAATCCGCAGACTGACTACCAAGTTTGTCGCCGTGTGCACGCGCATCAGTGTGTACACACCAAATGCTTGCGGCACCACGAAATACACCCAATAATTGAAATCGCAACAATGTCACAAGACTGCTGCAAAATAAATGTAAAAAAAATTAAAAATTTTTTTCATGTACTCAAAAATAAAAGACAGTTTACATGGCATTAAATCAAATCCAGGTGCAGATAAAAGCAACATTGACCAATTCGCCGAAGGTAAAATATGCACTGTACAACATTGAAAAGTGCAGAATACAAACCTATCGATATGAAGCACTAATGCTTTTTTATAAAAATTACCTGCTGTCTATCATTATCAATACATATATTTGATTATTCTCGCAATAGCAAACAATTTAAAACACTGTATCAAGAAGCTGGCATTAATTCAGCACAGTGCAATCGATGTATCGATGATAATTCGCCGTCCGAAACTCGCCTCAATTGTCATTACACAACACTACTGTCGCTCGCTTGCTTCTTCTTACGCCTTGTTTCGGCAGAATTGTACACGTTTTTGCTGCAATTTTGTTGGCATTTTCTCTTCAGTTTGCGATTATATTAAGCATCCGAAAATTAGTGATCAAAAGGCAGCAAAATGGCATTAACCTCACGCTTCTACAATGAAAAATATCCGGAGATCGAAGATGTCGTCATGGTCAATGTGCTCTCTATTGCCGAAATGGGAGCTTACGTGCATTTACTGGAGTACAACAACATCGAGGGCATGATCTTGCTGTCGGAGTTGTCGCGTCGTCGCATACGCTCCATTAACAAATTGATTCGTGTGGGCAAAACAGAGCCGGTGGTTGTCATACGTGTGGACAAGGAGAAGGGCTACATAGATCTATCCAAGCGTCGCGTTTCGCCCGAGGATGTGGAAAAGTGTACCGAGCGTTTCGCCAAGGCAAAGGCAATCAATTCACTGTTGCGCCATGTGGCCGATATTTTGGGTTACGACAGCAGCGAGAAGCTGGAGGAGCTTTACCAAAAGACGGCCTGGTACTTTGAAAAGAAATACAACAGCAAAACGGTCGCATATGACATCTTTAAGCAGTCTGTAACCGATCCATCGGTATTCGATGAGTGCAACCTGGATGCGGAGACCAAGGAGGTGCTGCTGAGCAACATCAAACGTAAACTGGTGTCGCCCACTGTCAAAATCCGTGCCGACATTGAATGCTCATGCTACGGCTATGAGGGTATCGATGCAGTCAAAGCATCGCTCAGCAAGGGACTCGAGCTGAGCACGGAGGAGCTGCCCATACGCATAAATCTGATAGCGCCGCCTCTGTAAGTCAAAGTCAAAATAATATTTAGATTTCACATGAATTGAACTATATGATGTTATTGTTTACAATAGCTATGTGATGACCACATCTACCACAAAGAAGACAGACGGACTCAAGGCACTGGAGGTAGCTATTGAGAGCATACGCGCCAAGATTATTGAATTTGAAGGCGAGTTCAAAGTAATAATGGCACCTAAACTTGTCACCGCCATCGATGAGGCTGATCTGGCGCGTCGCTTGGAGCGTGCCGAGGCTGAGAATGCCCAAGTTGCTGGCGACGATGATGAGGAGGATGCTGCCGATCAGGAGGGCATGCAATTTGATCCCGAAAAGGAGTTTAATCATAAAAACGCATCGTCGCGTGCCAATGATGAAGAGGATGACGACGACGATGATGAAGAATAGAAAGAACAACATCAATTGAACAACAACAACAACAGCAACGTACCCAGCATAAATAATAACAACAGCAACTGCAGTAACACCTATTGTAATTTATATATGAAAATGTACATCAATCTGCATGTATATGTAAATTGCACACGCGTGCGTGTGACTTTGTGCAAGAGTGCTTGTGTGTGTGTGAACATATGCACCGAATAATAATAATTACAACAACAATAGACAATGGAATTCATTGAGCAAATGCACTCATTATTTGTCCGCCAGTTAAAATATTTCTTTTTGTTTTTTCCACTTGCTTCAGGTGGCAAAGACTGTATCGAGAATGTCTCCGTATGTACATACCTATATGTTACGGTTTATACATTTATAAATAATTCATAATATAATAAATAAAATTATAAAACCAAATTGTCAAACAACCACAAAAGCTAGACAGCTAGAAAAAAGAATCCAATTCTTTTAAAAAGGTGCTTGCATTGGGAAAGAAACAATGGCGAAAAACTATTCAAGGCATCCATCGTCACTAAAACTATGATATACAGTAGCGGACAAAGAAATCCGGACACCATAGACCGTAGGAAAAGAAGTAAGAGGACTAGGACCCGTTTGAAGGATACAAAAATTGTTTTAATCTCAACGATAGTATTTTTTATGTTTTTGAGAACGGCAAAAAATCCCCATTTCCTCATTTTCATACAAAAATTGTCTTGCAATTTTGCAATTATAAAAAATACTAGCGAAGAGATTTGTGAAAAAATTTTTTTGCAGTCACTATTAAAATTGTTTAATCGAAAAATCATTCACCTATAATAATTTTAAGTCACCGAGAAAAGTAGGTACCAATATTCTTCTCTATGACTCATTCATGCATTTTCACCATTATTAAAAATGTTTCAAATCATATAGATTTGCTCGCCTCTCAACCAATAATCATTATTTTTGAGCAAAAAAATAAAACTTATGAAATAATTATATTACATGAGTTTTATTTTTGTATTCAAAATAAAACTCAAGTTGTAATTTCGACAAGGCTTAATTTGATGCTCAACACTTGAAATTTTTATTTTTTAAATGTATTATTAAAGTGGTTTGTCTTGGCTTAGTGGCTAGAAATATGTATCATTCTTGCCTTTATTCCCTAAGAAAAAGTCGAAACTTCAACTTGAGTTTTATTTTGATCAAAAAATAAAATTCATGAAATAATGACTATTCCATGTTTTATTTTTTTACTAAAAAAAATGATTATTGGTTGAGAAGTAAGTATAACTTAAAATTAATCATTATTTTGAAATTAATCATTATTTCAAAATTTTTTTAGTAGTAGACTTCTACAAAAATTCGAAATTTTTAATAAGTACTAAATCGTTGACAGTTCAAAGTCTTTGATCTGAGATTAATTCATTTAACAATTGATCAGTTGTTAAATGCTCCACTAATAGTTCGATTCAGGTTGAATCTTTGACAGTATTCCTCATTAACTGAAATCCCGCATAACTATCTATCGAATCGAATCAATCATTCCAATCCAAAACAAGTCTTGTTTTATTTAACCATTTCACTTCATACATACATTACATTGGTTTTAGGCTTAATACTAATTGAAATTGTAAATTTTATAATTGTAATATATATACCAAGATCTGTATATTATGTAGTGTATGTATATATAATTCGTACACTTCGTTGCAAGCGGCTATTACAAATGTTGTGGCATTAGCATAGACGGTATGTTGCAGGTTCTTCACACTTTACAATTCGAAAGTGCATTTCTTTAAAAATTTAATGCTAGAAAAAGATAAGTTTTTATATGTGTGTGGTGGTGGTGTGTGTGTGTGTGTTGGGGTAAACTAAATTTTTAATATGCTTTCAGTTAGAAGCTTAAATCTCTCGCAATTGAATTAACTATTGTACAGGGGACAGCAAAAGATATATTTAAAAAAAAAAACTTTTCATTTAGTTAATAAAATTTGTCTAAATTAAAATTGTGATTTCTTTTCAATTCTCTTTTTTTTTAGTTTTTGTGTTTGTTAAATATATCGGAATTGGTGTCGGCATCGGCATCGTGTTGATATTGTTGAGTTCATAGTGTATTGCAAAATTGTTTTGATTGATCCCAGAGCAGTGAACGTGGAGGAGGAGGAAGAGGAGGAGCCCCATTGGAGCAGCGTTCAGCTGAATCCGCCACCGCCGGCAGCAGCATTACGGCTGACCAGCATCGAGCTGGCGATTGCCTTATTGCCATTGCAGAGCCTCAGCACAGTCAGGACATCGCTGCGTGGAAAACCCAATGCCATTAGATCACTCACATCCTGTTCCGTAAAACGGTCCAGCGGCTGTATTGAGTTAATATTGCTGGCATTGAAACCGGATACGACCGGAGTGGCGCTGCTGCTGCTGGCGGTACTTGTGCTGGCTCCGCCGCTTTCCCGCTTGCTCTGCTCAATTGCCTGGTCAATGGCTTCCTGCTCGTTATCCTCCGGATTGCCAGTAAGTCGGGCGCAAGGAGGTAGCTCACTCTCCGGCAAAAACGGCGTCGATGTGCCGGTGGTGCCAATGATCAACAAATTGCGCTGCAAGTCAATAAGGCACTGTCACAGACAGAAAGAGAGGCAGATAGTTAGCATGAGTGTGAAAGAGATAGTAACATATAGTCTTACAAAATTTACCATTAACGTACAAGTTATCATAAATATTAAAAACAATTTCCCAAAATGATTTTCAGTTTACATTTGCCAAGATTTTAAAATCAAATCACAAAAATATAACATTTGGTCCCATTATTATAATGTCTCAGTTAACTAACACTAAATTCTATAAGTCGAATTTCTCCATAACAAAAATAATGGCACATGCATTCTGTAAGTCAGCTTTTTTGAGGAAATTCCCAATTAAGATCTTTTTTTTCGTTTCTGTTGTATACTTCTGTTAGCGTTTCGTTTGTATATGTTATATGATGATGCAACATGTTAGAATGTTGCTTTTGGCTTGAAATATATTCTCGAAAGATGTACTTTATGTGTGTATGTATGTAAGGGCGGGTCAATTTTTTTTCGCACAAACAAAAAACAAAAAAAAACATCCGTCATTATGTCCTGATTTTTTTAGTTCTCTGTGACTTATGGAATTCCTCTTTTTTTTTAATTATTAAAAGAAACTACAATATCATTAAAATTGCAAACTTTTTAATTTATTATACCCGTTACTTATAAAAATAAGTAAAAGGGGATATTGTATTCGTTGCAATGTATGTAAGAGGGAGAAGGAAGCATCTCCGACCCTATAAAGCGTCCGTCTGTGTGAGCGCCTAGATCTCAGAGACTATAAGAGCTAGAGCAACCAAATTTGGCACACAGACTTTTATAGACCCCACGCAGGTCAAGTTTGTTTAAAACTTTTGAAATCATCCTACTAAATCGTAACAAGAGCGGACAAATAGAAAGGTGGTAATGGCTAATTAAAGTTTTTCAAAAACATAAGTGCCTAAAAGCATGCAATAAAAAATATTAAAAAATTCAATAAAATAAGAAACGGGTATCCTATAGTCGGGCGCTCGACTATAGCTTTTTCCACTCGTTTTAAATCCTATAAGCCCTATTTTTGATATTGTAGTTTTTTTCATAGCTCGCAAATAACTGTTGACCGTTTCTCGTTGTCTGCAAATAAGTGTCTTTTTTTAATAAACTTAAAAAAAGGGAATTCCATAAGTCGTAGTCCTCATTAGTCAAACTTATTTTTTAAATAATGGTGAATTGATTTACGGAACTTCGACTGTAGATGTATAAATTTCAAAAAATTACGCTATTAAATTAAATACTTATACTTAATATAAGTAACGAAGATAATATTAAGACATCGCCCTTCATAATATAATATAATATTGTTTTGGAATTTGAAGGCTCACCTGATGCCGCTTGAGCATGTCCAGACCCAGTAGCATGTCCATGGGCTGCTGACCCAACACGGTAAAACTAGATGTCAAATGATCGTTCTCAATCTGCAGCTGGACCATGTGGATGCGTCCCAAAATTGGCTGTGTGCCGACACCTTTGGCCACGCCATTCCAACGTGTATCGATTAGACGATTGACATGACACCGCTCCGCACAGTCCTTGCTCATAATCGTTGTCTGTGCACCAGAGTCGACGAACGCCTTGACCGGAATACCGTTCACCTTGCAGTTGATGTACCTGATGTTCCAAAGATTTATGGAATCCAAATGATAATGATATTACAGCTCTCTGGCAATTATGGTAGACTTACAGCATTGTGACTGTGCCAAAGATTTCCGGATTGTATTCAATGGCAGCTGCCATATTATCCTGAATGTTTTTCTGCTTAATCTCCTCGGCAATAAGGCGTTGTGTCTCCTCATCAAATGGATCCGCGTTGAGCATGCGCATACGCTGATCATTGCGACGTTTCCGTTCCGTAATATGCTCCCGCAGCACCCGAGTAAACGTCTCTATATCACCCGAGTCGAGGGCCTCAGCCAGGCGCGTGTTGTATTGTCGCAACAGTGCCAACGCCTCGGGATTGGATAGAAACATTTGACGCACTGTCGCCGGATCGTCATCAAAGTTTACATTGAACTCATCTGTCATGGGTATATCCGTGAGCTGTTGCTGTTGCAAGTGCTGCTCCAACTGCTGTTGCAAGTTAAACGATCCCGGCGTCACGGCATTTTGTGTTGGCGGACTGCCTCCAGTTGTACTTGTGCCTGGCACTGCAATGTTGCTAAAGTCCAAATTACTGATCGATGGATTGTTGCCAGCTGCAAGAAAAATGTGTTATCAAAATTTAGATAAGTTTGTACAGGGTATTTGCTAGTCTCGGCACAAACACTAAAATTTGTACTATAATTAAATATTAAAAATGTACATCACGCTGGAATTCAGTAAAACCTTAAGTGATTATTTCCCCGTCTCCCTAAAGCAGCGGTGGGCACGCAATGGCTCCGGGAGCCATCGGCTGCTAACGAATTCTGATTTCGTGCCCACCGCTGCTCTAAAGACTCACTAGCTAAATTAATAGTATTCATAGAATAAAACCGAGCAAGTTAAAATTTTTATAAAAAAATTATAATGCTTATCAAACAATAATTGAACTGCAAAACAGCTTGTTTAATTTATAATTAATTAATTTTTTCATAAGGATAAATAGAAAATGTTGCATATTAAAATACAAAAATTACGAGTTTCAAATTATTTAAAAAGCTTTCAGACTTTGGGATTTTTCGAATGGAGCTTTAAGGAGCTTTGCCTACGAGTAAGTTTTGAGTAAAAGAGTAAGCTTTCTCAAAATAAAATGATTAATTTATATGTATGTACAGTAGGGTGGGTAAATTTTTTTTAGTCCCAATGCGGGTATCAAAATCGTAATCTACGGTGAATTCTAAGAAGATTCTAAAGTCAAAACCGAGCCTCCGATTTTTAGCGTGAAATATGAGGACTCGTATGAAAAGCCAAAAATTATCAGTATTTCTTGTTAAAAATCGCAAAGCTCGAAAATTATTTTAGACCTATGGTTTCTTGGGCATATCTTCTTAGAATTCATCGTAGATTACGATTTTGATACCCGCAAGGTGCGTTTTTTTTTGGTCCATACAAATTGACCCACTCTAATGTCCACATCTTTATGGTATACTCTTTTTCACATCAAGTTTAGAGAACATACGAAAACACCTCCCAAATTAATTGCGAGCGCCCACACAAAAAAACAAAAAAAAAAATTAAAGCATTCGGACAATGTATGACCCATACTTGCATACTTATGTATGTACGTTGTACATACATACATATATATATGTATGTACAGATGTATGCGTCTTAGACGAGGCCACTCGTTCATTGGGTCACTAAAAGCGTTTGCGTCGGCGTATGCACCTATATACGAATTTATGTTTGTGCATAGTGTATTTGGGTATGTACATATGGATTCGATTACCTGAATGTACAATCACACCGATAGGCATATACAGTCATAGCCACAAGTATTGATCTGAATGACTCAATGATCTCTTGAATTGTTTTCCGATTTAAACGCATTTTGTTAAATCTAAAATATTTATCTTATCCTTAAAAGCCATTTCCACCTCATCTCATTCAATTACTGTTATTAAAGTAATTTAAAAAAAAAGTAATTAATGGGGAACGGTCAATATTAATTTAATATTTTTTTTTATTGGCTTTTTTTTTTGTGAAATTGCAAGTCTGAAAGTCTATTATTTTAAAGCTATCTATTTTGATTAAATCAAAGCTTAAGGCAGTTCAAATGGTACAATTTAAGTATGGGCTATTCCTGGGTGGCGGACTTACCATTTGTACGCAAATTTTTATGTTTTAACTGTTGCAGCTCGAGTTCAGATCAGTGAATTTTAATGTAATTATCTGGAAAATGCATTTCATTGAAAATGCTATAAAACCTATTTTAAGATAAAAGCCTAACTGTTTTAAGAAAAAAATTAGGCTTGCTGAAAGTTTGGTTGCGGCCGTTAAAAAAAATGGAAGTCGATTTGAGGTTAACGTGCATTTGCGCTAATTTTAGCGAATTTTGCATTATAAACAAAAAAAATATCCAAATACAACAAATTAACTGGAATATATGACCATGTCCAGCATCAAAAATAAAGATAAGTAGTTTCGTTAATTAAAAATCTATGATTTTGTCAGTTGCGGACGTTACGTTGCGCACGTTACACTTTTACATTCACACTTTCTTTCAAATTATTAATATATATTAAATATCTATTCGATACAGTTTTTATCTGAAATAAAAGAAAATAAAACAAAGTTTAAGATAAGCTAAGCGCTAAACACTCAGACGACCGTTTTGCACACTTTTTTGGCCATTGAAAAAATCCAAAAGAAATATTGAAATTAAGAGGCAAAAGAGGAATTAATTGATAAGGCCATGAAAAACCAAACCACCGTATAACCTTTTTGATTTTGTAATTTGAAGCCCAAAAATGTATTCTAATAAAACAAAAAACAACTATTATTAAAAAACATGCAGTTTTTTGACAAAATTCAGTTTTCGCCCTTGGTTTAAAAATTTCCGGAATAGCCCATATGTTAATGTACATCATTATAACATACCCAAACGAGCTGGTAACAGAAAACAGTAACTTAAAAAAATAATAGAAACAAAAATAAAACGCAATGTATTGGTGATTTCCCCGAAAAATTCGACTTACAGAAGCACGTGCCAATATTTTTGTTCGAGTTAGGGAAGTTCGAGTTAGGGAAGCAGAATTGTATGAAATTTGCTTAGTAAACGCTATTGCCACTCGATTTAGTTTGAGTTAGAGAAAATTCGAGTTAGGGAAGTTCGACAGTATTTCCTAAAATCAAGTTTACCCTTTTGTCGCGACAAAATAATGTTTGGGCATATGTTTTATCTTACTTTGAACGTGTACGAATGTCGCATTGGAAATCAGAGAATTACCCATATGCATGTCCATGTGTTTGTGTTTGTGCGTTTGTCGTTCCATGCTTGCTTTGTGTGTATCGCTTAACATTTGGTTGGAATTTGCAAAAACAAGAAAAAAAAAGCCAAACCACAGTCAGCAACAATAAGACATTTCTAGTATAGCGAGTGGTGAAATGTGTGTATAAAAAAGCCATAGATATTTATTTTTAAAATGAAAATTCTTTTCCTATTTGTTTTTTTTTGCGTTTTTTCCAAAAAGAAGTACACAACAATGAGATGATGATGCACCGGCCTAGAGCGCGTTCAATGACCTAGTTACATTTAATCAGTTGGGACGACGCGCGCGCATCTTGTTAAGCGCACGTCTGGATCTGAATCTGGATCTGAATCGGAATGGTTGTTGGGTGCACTCACCTGTCCGATTGGGATTTGACCTGCGACGCTGCAGCACAATGCAGTCGCCATCACGGACGCCAAACTGTTTCAGCGAATGCTTATCGATGGTCAGCTCGCGGCCATTGAAGAGCACCATAATTTGGCTGACCTCCGCGCCAATTTCCATGGCACAGAGGGCCTTTAGATTTTCCAGCTCTAAATCCTCGGCAACATCAAGAAAAAAGATTTTATCATCGGTGGTGGTCACGGTGATTTTCATCGCGGTGGCGGCGTTTTCTTTTTTTCGTTCTACTTCTACTGTTTATAAATCACAATGCTTTTCTTATTTTGAACAAGATCCCTGAGCAAAATGTGGGGTTTGCGTCTGCCGCAAATGCGTATCAGTACAGCGCAAATTAATAAATGCGTTTAAATTTCGTTGTTTGCTTCACTTTCGGTCGTCGTTTTCTTTTCTTCGTTTTTTGTTGTTTTGACCCGAAAACGCCGCTGCTAGATACAGTGCTGCCAACTTTTTACCAATAAAAAAAGCTGTTTTTGACTGGAGAGAAGGAAAAAACAGCTGAAAATATTCCAAAACAAGCGCAAAAAAAAGCGCATTGTTATGGTATTAATTTATGTGTTTTATTTATAAGGTTTTCAGCAGATCGTCAAATTCTTCTCGATTTGTTTAATTGAAATGAAATTGGTGGCAGCATTAAAAAAAGCTGAAAAAAGCCAAATGGATTTCTGTAAAAGCCAGAATTCCCGCTTTCGGCAAATTCACAAATTTTTCCCGCTATTGGCCTTCAAAAACAGCCAGATTTGACAGGAAAAAAGCTAAGTTGGCAGCACTGGCTAGATATGAACAGCATTTACATATAATTCGCGGTTTACCGATTATATCGCTGCATGCGATGTTATTTTGCAGTGCTGGTGAATAACTGACTAATTGCTTAAATCACACATAGTTAATTAGCTAATGCCAAAAAAGATAACTACATACAACTGTGAATTTTGGAAAAATAAATTAAAGTAATTTTTATTTTTTATCGGGCATATTTTCCAGAGGTTACTTCGTTAGGCATATTGTTATCGATAATAAATTTTAATTGTATTTCGTGTAGGAATAAGAGTATTTAATATATATTTATGTAACTTTCCAGTTAAAATATTTGTAAAATTGTGTTTCTTATTTGTTTTTTATTATAAATATATAAAAATATGTGCATCAGTTACAGCAGTATTGAATTTTAATACTAAATTGTATTGGTATTTATTTATTTCTTATCGAACGATATACACATGCGTATCGATAAGCAGCTCTACTATCGCGAAATTTCTCGTATTATTTACGTATTGGTGGAGCGTATTTGCGACGTCTAGTCGAGTTTTGGGTTTGTTAGCCTGTCTATTTATCACAGGACGTGGCCGCCTGCTGTGTGTCTAAAACGCGATGTCAACGCAAAATGTGGAAAACGAGGAAACCGCAGCCTCGAAGTCAAAACGACCTTCAGGTGAAAATTCAGTTGATTAAGATATGTTTGTATGTGTGTATGTATGCACTTACACTCAAGTAACAAGTTGTTTGTTGTTGTTGCTGGTACTGAGACAGTTTGACCAGAGTGAAGACATTCATACATATGTATGTATGTACATATGTATGTGGGGGTGAGTGCATGTGTGCTGATGATAAGAAATCAGAGAGTGACTAATATAAGTACAAATACCAACGAATAAGTATTAATAGGGTAATCGATAATTGAAGGCGAGCCTCAGTTTCGTGAGGCTTACTTTTAACTCAACCAGTTAACGAAGAAATGTGAGTCACAACAAACATTAAAACTCATGAATTGTTTATCCAATAGATTCGGCATTCAAACAACAACGTCTACCCGCCTGGCAGCCAGTTTTAACGGCACGAACCGTCCTGCCCACCTTCTTTGTGATCGGAGTGCTCTTCATTCCTATTGGCGTCGTTTTGCTGCACTTCTCGAATACGGCCAATGAGCTCATCATCGATTACACCAGATGCCAGCAAGTTGGGGGCAGTCAGACCTGCGCCGACATTTTAAAGAACACAACTGGCTCAAAATGCCTCTGCCAGCTGAACTTTACACTCACTGCGGACTTCACAGTATGTATTGTACAAATCAATTAATCAATATTAATATTGCCCGATTGGATAATAAGCATGTAAATTCATATCAACTAAACATGATTAAGTTTAAGCTAATAATGTTTTTTAAGGGGGACACAGAAATCGCTTGTTCATACAAATTTAAGTGAAATTCAAGCGAATGCGATTTCTGTGGCACTCCTGTATATCAGGATTCAAAACCGAAACGAATATCGGTTTCAGTTACGGTTTCGGTTATGTTCGCATTTTGGTTTTCGGTTATCGGTTACGCAGAATCTTGGAATAAAGGTTTCGTAACGATGAACCGGTATTTGTATGTGTCAGTTTTGAAATACCGGTATTGTTTCGGTTCACAAAAAAGTTTCTTAATGTTTAATTCACACATTTATTTCACATATACTTCAGTTAGATATAGTTTAGTTACATTTCAACAATTTCAAATTTATTTTATTTGCGATTATTCAGTGCTATGAAAATTCGATCATGAATATCACAAATAAAAATTCAAACTTAAACATAAAGTTAAAATCAAAATTAAATAAATATTATTTATTTTTTATATATAAAAAACCGAAATTAGCCCTTATTAATGAAACGGTTACCAAGCGGTTATTTCGGTTACAGAGTTACGGTTCAAATGAAAATGTTTTTCGTTTACCGTTTCAGTTACGGTTTTAAATTTCAATCGGTTTTTACCGGTTAAAGGTTACGGTTTCGGTTAGGGTTCTAATCCCTGGTTTTTATAAATAATTTCATACATATCAAAAAATTTGGATTTCTTACTTAGGGCGATGTGTACATGTACTATGGCCTAACCAATTACTATCAGAATCATCGACGCTATGTGAAATCGCGCGACGATGAACAACTGTTGGGTCGCCTCTCGCAAACGCCCAGCTCGGATTGCACGCCTTTTGCTTATACGGACGATGGCAAACCCATTGCGCCTTGCGGTGCCATTGCCAATTCTCTTTTTAATGGTAAATTGAAAACACTTTAAATAGTCTAATGGTTTTCTTAACGTGATTTTGATATTTGCAGACACTTTGACACTGAGCCAAGATGGCGTGAAAATTGATTTATTAAATACGGGAATTGCATGGCCCTCGGATAAGCGTGTCAAGTTCCGTAATCCAGAGGGTAACTTGACAAAGGCACTAGAGGGATTTGCCAAGCCACTCTTCTGGCAGACGAGTCTCGATGAATTGGATGTGAGCAATCCCGAAAATAATGGTTTCCAAAACGAGGATCTTATTGTTTGGATGCGAACCGCCGCCTTGCCCAGTTTTCGGAAATTGTATCGTCGCCTGGACCAAACAAAAAATCAATTCACCAACGGTCTTAAGGCCGGCAATTACACGTTGGACATTAACTATAGTAAGCTTTGTATTGTTGTTTTTTGCACAATTGCTTAATAGTTATTAATGATTGCATTTCTTTAGACTATCCGGTGATATCGTTTGATGGCACCAAACGTATGATTCTATCGACTACATCCGTACTGGGCGGCAAGAATCCATTCCTGGGCATTGCCTACATTGTTGTGGGTGGCATTTGTGTGACACTTGGATTGGCGCTGCTCTTCATTCATATGCGCTGTAGTCGCAGGTAAGATGCCACATACATTCCACGTGCCATCGTCTATTTTAAGTTGCTGTTGTTGTTGTTACATGCCATTATTCATTGATCATTTATCATTATCAATACACTTATACATACTTTCCATTTCCCGCCCATATCATAGCATTGAGTTGAGTTGAAGCTCATATTCTCAAGTCCCATCAAAACATGTATGTCTATCCAACTGGCTGTCAAATTAACGAGTTAACTTGGTGCGCGATAAGTATAACCATATTTCGTCGGCTTATCAGCGCCAGTTATGATTAAATATTTGGTTTTATTTTGATTTTTTCTTGATTTTTTTTGCTATTTAAAACTTTAACTAATTCTCTTTCTCCCACTATATATTTTTCTCTATAACTTAGCAGCAACATGGAGATGATTAACGTTAATCCACATACGCAGTACTCCTAGAGACATCGGATTTGACTTGATAGTATTTTTGGCAATTCTGTTTCTGCGACTCGCCCACGCACCATTTAGCCGTAGTAGTATCTTGTTTAAGAATAATTATTTATCTATGTCTATGTAACAAAATACACAATTAGATTCTATTTGTACGTATTACATACACTGTACAGCATCGTCGGCTGTGCTCTTTGTTAACATTGAACGACAACTTGTAAATGTTATTTGTTTCCTTTATACATACACATATATATTTTAATTTTTCTTTTCTTTTGTTTTACCCAATTATATGTAATGTTTGTTGATAAATTCGTCGTGTAATCCACCTGATAACCTATAACAACCATGTCACTGAAACCAAACTAGACCAAACAGCTATTTTAGCTAACTATTCATACATAAAAAATAATATAACTGACTAATTACAACCCTTTAAGCTTTGTGTGCCTCTGCCAAATGGCTAACAAATCATTTTTTTAATGGCAATTGATTCGATGTGAGTGTGTGCATTGATATTTTGTTAAATAATGCTTATGCAAATAAATCTTTACCTATGCTAAATTGTTAACAATTTGTTTCTTATCAGTTCCAATTTACGTATTAAAACAACGAATGTGGCGGGCATCGCAGTGTTGGGCAATCAATGCTATGAATAATCGATAATTAGCTATCGCGATGAATTCATTGTCATCGATTTATTCTTAGCCGATCCGATTTTCTAGCATCAAAGGAAGGGAAAAAAGAAAATGATGGTAAAATTACCAAATAATAATCAATAAATATTATATTTAATGTTTTGTGATAACAAAGTCCGTTTGTTTTCTGTTTCCTTTAATATTATTTTATTTATATGCTTCTTTCTCTTCTATATTGTTTTAAAAAATCGTTATTTGGCCCCAGGGACAGTTTAACTGTCATCGATAATTGCAGCGCGCGCAAATTTGAAGCGATTAAAAGTAAATAAAAACAGTTCGTTCATTGTATTCAATTAGAGATGCATATGTGTAATTTGTTTCATTCATGTTTCTTTTTATTTGTATCTGGTTTTAATCTAGTTTCCAATTACATACATAAATCTTAAAAATAATTATACAAGTAAAAGGTATGTCCGCAATCGCAATAATTAATTCGTAAGCGTAATTAACATATGCGCAGTATGCACTAATTTAATAATTTGTTTTTTGTTTTTTCATTCTGCCTGTAAGTCTGTGTAAGTTTGTGTCTACACATACATACATACGAATATGATTTATAGAATAATGCAGGATCAATTGTGATTCAGTTTGTTTTGTGAAAATGCATTATATCATATAAATAATTAATATACAAATTACATACTAAATGTATAATGTGGATCGAAGTATTAATGCTGTATGCGTGTGTGTGTGTTTATGTGTGCGCGTGTGTGTATGGCAAAAATTAAGTGTTCAGTACGAAATTAAACCAAGTTGAAAAACGCATTCAATTTGCTTGAACAACTGTCGAATGTATGTGTGTTTGTGTGTATCTGTGTTTAGTCTTTACATAATGTATTTGTCTATACTATTAGCAGGATATCCAGTAACATTTGGATATATATTAACCACTGGAAAGAGCCTTGAAGCTTTTGCCTTGAAAATCAAGGAGTGTTTTGGGTTTGTTGTTATTGTTAATTGGCATTTCTCTGATAATAAACTAAAACTATGCGAGTCGAAAGAGTTGACAATAATAAATTTTCAAAATAATCAATTACTGTTCCAAAACAGACAAAATAAAATTGAAATTATTTTTTAAATTGAAAAAGTCTTGAGATAATTTCATACATTTTCAATAACCGTACATCTTAAACCATATTTAAAGAAAATTAATTTTAGCGGTTTTTCAAACCCAAACGGCAGGAAAATTAAAAACAAAAAACAAAAAAAGAAATTAAAAACATAATAAAATTAATAATAAATAAATGTAGGGTTTTCTTTCCTTGTGTTAATATCGATGTTCACTTGTTTGCTGTTTCCTTTACTTCAATTTCTTCTGTTTCATCTTCTTTCATTTCACTTTCCACTTCTACAGTTTATTTTTTGTTTTTTTGTTGCTTTGGTGCCTTGCCGTGACGCATGGTAATTAATTAATGATTATAATATTTCACATATTCTCTTAAATATGTTTTGTTGTATTCATTCTATGCATGTATGTATGTGTGTGTGTATACGTACGTATTTTCTATATTTACGTATGTATGTGCGTTTTTTGCTTAGACTAACTAAAAACTCAAAAGTATAACTGGAGATGATTTAAATATATGTGTGTGTACATATGTCAGTGTATGTGTGTGTGTGATACCAACTAATTTAACATTGTTAAAAAAAAATTACTTCGTATATGATGGATAATATTTTAAGTTGCATACATATACATACAGATTATATATATAGTTATATTATTATATATATTTATATAGAAAAATTTTTTATTTATATAAATATATATTTATATATATATGTGTGTGTGTGTGTTATAAGCTATAAGCTTATTAACAACTACAATTAGCAGTAAGAAAAAAAATTTAGCACTCATACATGCGAATCTATTTGCTTTACGTTTTATACATATGCATGCGGGTGTGCGTGTGTGTATGTTGATGTGTGTGCTTGTGTTGTTGTTGAGTGTGTGTGTGTGTGTGTGTATATGTTATTTGTGTTGATGGAATGCGTTGTGAATGGAGGTGGATTGTTGTGTGTGTGTGTTTTTTTTTATTTGTGTGTGTTGTTTGTTTATTTGTTGTTGATTTTTGTACATTTTGAAGCTCAGTTCAAGCTCGCTGCCGCATCTTCCGCTGTCGCAGTCGCTGCTGACGTTGACGTCGTTGTTGTTGCCGTTGTTGTTGCTGCTGCTGTGGCTGTTGCTGTGGTTGTTGTACTGCCACCGCCACCGCCACATTTTGTAGCATCCAACAAGTCGGACTTTTTGGTTTTGCTTTTATTATTGATGTTGCTATTATTATTGTTGTTATTGTTGTTGTTGTTGCTGCTGCTGCCGTTGCTGCTGTTGTTGTTGTTGCTGCCACTGCTGCTGCTGCTGCTGCCGTTGTTCTTGCTCTTGACGCCCGCCATTGGCCCATTGAGAAAATGGCTTTTAATGTGTGTTTGCAGATGCTCCTGAGAATCGAAACAAAGTTGACATAGATCACACGTATAGCTGGAATTAGACTGATCAGCGGCATCGCCATGTGCCGCTGATGAAACTACAGTTTTTTTACGCCGCTCACCAGTTGAATGCGAGGTAGTCGTTGTCGACTCGCTCTCGGATGATGATGTACCATCACCATCACCATCACCAGCACCATCAACACGATTACGACGATCGCCACCATCGCCATCGTCATCATCGTCGTCGTCGTCGTCTTCATCGATATCTTCATCTTCCTCCTCCTCTTCATCATCAACATCATCATCATGATCACGATCGTCGTTGTCAACATCATCATCCTCTTCAACAACTTCACCACTAACACCAACCACATCGTCATCATCCTCACCATCATCTTCTTCAATAATATCATCAATGGTCATCACATCTCCTACGTGTACGCCCTCTTCATCATCCTCTTCGGCCTCTGCCATTTCCATTTCCACATCATCATCATCATCTACATCGTCTTCTTCTTCTTCTTCTTCCTCGGAGCTATGCATGATCAGCACTTGCCCATGTTGCAACTTTGCCTTTTTGCCACCATTTCCATTCAACTTGGCGTTGCCCGTGCGCGTATAGTCAATGTTGACTTTATTGTTGTTGGCGTTTGCTCTGGCAACATGTTGTTCATGCACATCGCCATCGCCATCGTCATCATCAATCTCTTCGATAACCTCCTCAATCAGATCGTCATCATCGTTGTCAATTGCATTGCTGTTGTTGCTATTGTTGCTGTTGCTGTTATTTGGCTGTTGCTGAGGTTGTTGCAACAGTTGCTGCTGTTTTGCAACAACATCCTCCTCTTCATCGTCATCATCGTCATCTTCATCGTCGACATCATCATCGTCATCATCATCATCGCTTGTGCTATTCTCCTCATCATCGTCCTCCTCCTCATCATCATCGCCATCGCTTTCGCTATCATCATCATCCATCTCACTATCATCCTCATCTTCCTCTTCCTGTTGCTCTACATTATCATTAGTACGCGATTTGCTCAACTTTCCCCCTCCCAACTCTTTGACTTTTAAACCTTTGACTGCAGTTGCAGTTCCAGTTGCAGTTGTTGCTGCTGCAGCTGCTCCACCAGTTGTTGAGTTTGCCGTTGTTGCTGTCGTCGTTGTTGGGCTTTTAGCTGTTGCTGTTGTTGCCTCTGACGAGTTGATTGTTGTCTTTGCATTGGCAACTGGCACAATTACCTCCTCCTTTAGATGATTGTTAATGTGATTGATGAGCTTCTCCTTACGCGACAAATACTCGCCACAAAGATCACAGCCCCATTGGAATGGACAAAATGGACGCACCACCTTTGCATCCGCCAATTTGTGTTCGATCCACAATTCCTTGGTCTCAAATTGTAAATCGCCGCAACGACGACAACACAGCGGCTCATCCACTTCAATCACTGGCGGCTCGGGAAGATTGCTGACCTCATGCTTGTGCAGCTCGTACATGTGGCGACGCAGGTTGTTGTTGCTAATGAATGTTGAGGCACAATATTCGCATTTCAATTCACGTTTCCGTTTCATCGATTTGCTGGTCGATGAGCTGTTGCTGGTGTTGTTGTTGTTGCTGTTGTTGCTGCTCGACTGAGACTGTTGTTGTTGTTGCTGTTGCAGCTGTTGCTGCTGCTTCTGGTGTTGTTGTTGATTGGGCATCAGACCCACCGCATGCAACTCGCGTAGATGCAACATCGAATTGCTGTTGCTGCTGGTGGTGCTGCTGCTGTTGTTGTTGTTGTTGGTGTTGTTGTTCAGCATTGTCGCTTCGCCGTCGATGATGGGATTCTAAATTGGAATATCAAATTCGAATTAGTTAATGTTATGCAATCTAAGTCTTTTCATTCAGCAGCACCACCAATGGTTGCTGTTGAAAGTGTTGTAGTTGTTGTTGTTGTTGTTGTGTAAAAAACAAGACCGCAAACCTTAAAATTTAGTGTTAACAAAACTCCAATTTTGTTTCAATTTAAAACAACAACATTTGATACGATTTTCTCAATTAAAAAAACAAAAAGATTCATCAAAAAAAAAAAATTGCAATGTTTTTAAGTTCGATCCGGTTTAAAATCCGGTTTGCGGCCTTATTGACAAGTATTTTTCATTTGTTATGTGTTTGGTTACTTTTGTTGGTATTGATTTTTGTTTATTTTTTGCGACTGGTGCGGAGGCAACAAACAACAAACGTTAGGGGAAATGGATCTATTTCATCGATATCGATTTGGATCCAGATTTGATTTGAACTGAACTGAGATTCAAATTCACCTCGCTGCACAAGCCCAAAAAGCTCACCTGCTTGCTATCACCTCTGAAATGCCACTTGCGATGCACCTTGAGCGCAATCACCTGGGGGAAAGTCTTTGCACACAAATCGCACGCATATTCCCCATTCTCATTTTGACGCTCCACCTGAAATTGTCCCGCATCGGCTGGACCATCATCGAACATGGCTGCCAATGGATTGTCCACATATAGCTCCTGTTCATGCTTCTGGATGTGCTTGCTGAACATCTCTTGATCGGTGAAACGTGCCCCACAAATGGTGCATGCCACCTCTGGTATGCGTATCTTAAAGCTGCTTGTACTGATCGTGTTTGTGTTGCTTGCAACAGCTGCCACAGTGTTGCCACCATTGCTGCCATCGCTGGCAAGATTGCCAGCACCAACACCAGCCCCAGCAGCATCATCTAACATCATTTGATGCTGCAGCTGCTCGTCATCGTCGTCCTCTTCGTCATCGTCGCCCGTCTTGTGCTTGAATATGCCACGCTGCTGTTGCAATTGCAACTGTTGTTGCTGCTGCTGCTGTTGATCCTGCTGATGTGCTCCCGTCGCCGTAATGGGCTTCCGATTGCAGGTGGGGGTGTGATTCTCCAGCATCTGGCGATCGAAGAACATCTTGCGGCACAGCGTGCACTCCGCCGGGTCCGGCACCTGCGGATGCTTCTTATAGCGATGCACCTATAAAGAAACAAAAATTACGTCAAGTTTTGATATTGTAACCCTTCAAATAAAAACCAGTCGACGGTACTACAGTCGAGCATACTCGACTGTCGGAGACCCCGTACTTACTAAGGAAAAGCAAACACTGCTTAATGTAAAATACTAGAAATCGGTACAAATATTAATATAGTTATGTACTAAATGTACTTTTCGTCCAACAAGGATGCTCCATTCGGTTACAGCAGAGTGTGCCCGACTGTAAGACCAAAGACTAAAGAGCCACTTTTTGCGCGAAAAGTAGGAAAAAGGGGTTAAAATAGTAATTTTTAGGATTATCAAAAAATTATACAAAATATAAGCGAAAAGATTTTTGCAGTCACTCCTAAAATTGTTTGAAGAATGTTTTTGCATCCCAACATTTTTTGGAAAAAATCGAGGAAAAAAGTTTTGAAAGTTGACTTTTTTAAAAATTCGAATATTTCAATGGGTTTTTAATGGGTTACGGAAAGTTATGCATCATTCAAACAGAATTTAAATGACCTTTCCAAATATATTTTTTAAATTTGAAGAATTGACTTACAATAACTGTTGTAGTAAAAAAAAGAGTGCACCTATTATTTTGTCTACGAGTGTATATATTCTGTCGATTTCGTTCAGATATCTCAAACAACAAAAAAGTATTTCTTACTAACACTTGACTTTTGACCGATCGTTCCTATGGTAGCTATATGATATAGTGGTGCGATCCAAAATCTAAAACAAACTCGAGCTGCTTGCAATATAGACGAACTTACATACTAAGTTTGGAGTCTCTACCTCTTTTAGTCTCTGAAAACTAGGCGCTCTTACAGACGGACATGGCTATATCGACTCGGCTCTTGAGCGGATCAAGAATATATAAACTATATGGGGTGTGACAAGCCTCCTTCTGCCTGTCATGCACTTTTTTTTTGTGACAAAGTATTTTATTTTAAGTACGGGGTCTACAAAGTAAAAGCCCGTTGGAAATGAGTAAAAGGTATGATTGGAACAATAAAAGTTCATATTTCATTTAAAGTGAGTTTCTAAAGTTAAATGTATGTTTGGTGTCTCACCCAGAGGCTCTTGCGTCCGCTGTAGACGTTGCCACAATCCTTGCAGGAATAATCATTGGAATCGAACTCATCGTGGGAATTGATGTGGATGGCCAGTTTCTTGTTGGTATTGAAGTTAGATGGACAATACTTGCACTGATACCAATACAATGGCAAGGCAGCTAACGCACTAGCGGATGTTTCGGCCAGGTCACCAGAGGTAGCAGTAGCTGTAGATGATGATGATGATAATAATGCTAATGATTTTGAGCCCAATTGTGACTTGTGAACGCTGCGTTTGTGCTGCTGCAGCTCCAATTCAGAGCTGTAGACAATGGAGCAGACATCACATTCAAATTGTTTGATAATCATCTCATCTTTGATGGCACGTCCGTGCACCTTGAACAGATGCACCTTCAATCCCTTCTCGTAGGCAAACTCGGCGTTGCACAATTTGCATTTAATGAACTGCACATTTTGCACCTGATGATCGGTAAGCATATGATAGCGATACGACTTCTTCGAGCTGAATCTACGCTGACAGATGCGGCAACGCATCCGACGGAAGCGACGATCCGCCGCTTGATCCAAACTGCGACGGAATACGGCCTGTTCCTGTGGCGTTTGATTTACCATTGCCGGTGGCACTTTAGTTGTTGTCGTTGCAGTTATCGCAGATATTGTAGTTGCTGTTGCAGTTGTGCTTATTGGCGTCGCCATTGTTGCTGCTGCTGATGCTGCTGCGTTGCTGGTGGAGGAAGATGTTGTTGCTGTCACCGTCGTTGCTGTGGCTGTGGCTGCCACCTCAAGTGGCGGCGTTGCTGTAATTGTCAACGACTTGGGCGTCATTCGATTGGCAGCCGCCAATGCTGCATTTGTTGCCGTCGATGAGGCCGTGTAATGTGAACGCATATGATTCGATAATCCAATATTATTACTAAACACGGCATTACAAATGGGACACTCCTTCTGCTGATTGGCGATGCTGGTGTTAATGCTGCTGTTGTTGCTGCTATCATCGAGTCGCATCTTTTTGGCAATGCTGCCGCCTTCATCGTCGTCATCATCTGCAAACCAAATAATAGAGTCCGCAAGAAATTAGCTTTGATTATAGCATTTCAAACAGAAAAACAAACAACAAAAACAGTCAATTGATTGAATAACAAAATAACATTTCTTGCGCTAACAGCGACTGTTCAAGTTCAAAATAACACTAATGTTAAATAAAAGAACATGCTCAATAACAAATCTGACCTTAATGTTATTGTAACTGTTAAGAAAAACATTAATCAGGCCTGTTCCGGATTTCACTTGTTTTTTGCGAATTTCAATTCACAAGATTTGACCGAATTTCCCTTAAAATTCCTTTAAATTTCCTTCGAAAATAATCGCCATTTTTTGTATTAAATAACAAAAGTTTTGTCCCAACTTGCATTTAAAAAACAAGCAATAGAATTCATTATTCTACGCAATGCTTAAAAGCACTTGAATTGTTGTTTAAAATATATACCATAATATTTACAACTTTCCTCACCTACAAAGGCAGCTCTAATAAACTTCCCATTCATTTTCACAAATACTTCCGGAAATTGGAACATGTCGAGCAAATCCGGCAAAAATGTTAGGTTCGAGTCTTATCGATTTTAAGACATGATGAAATAAAAATGATTTAAAAATCAAATAAATTATTTTTTGTTTATCTGATAATGTTACTGTATTCCTAAAACATTGGAGTATCTTACAAATATTTTGTTTTCACTTTAATTTTATGATAAGCATGCGAAAATCATCGATTTATCCCTTCCGAATTCAAACTCACTAGCTCAATGTCAAGTGAATTCAATTCGCAAAATCTTGCCGAAAGTAAAAACCGAAACAGGCCTTAATATCTCTGTTAAGCAAATTTATAATAAATTTTTGTTATCCTTGTAGAGTTTCTTATGTTAAGAGTTGAAAATTGTAAAAATGTTAAAATAATAAACTCGTCTTATTCCTTAGTTAATCTTATTCAATCATTGACTGTCGCATAGAAGGCATATGTCTTGATGTTGGACAAAGTGGACACAACAGGACGACGGATGATTCAATAGACGATGCGTGGATGCGAGGGGGGGTCGAAAATAAAAAAATTACCGAGTGTCCCACCATTTGTTATGGACATCAAATCCTTCATCACATAATCATAGCGTCCAGTGTAGACATTTGGTGTGCTGCCATCGGCCAATTTAACGGCATCCGCATTCACAATGTACTCAAAACCGCCAGAATGACGATTCTTGTCCACGCCATGCACATTAATCATATGCTCGCGCAGATATGAGATCCTTGGATAGCCCAAGCCGCATCGGACGCACTTGTATGTCTCGGGCAGTTTATTTGGATGCTTCGATTCCATGTGGCGCAGCACGTTGTTGTAGTTATTATACTGTTGGCCACAAATGGGGCAGACCTGTGGCATGCGGGAGAAATACTGGGATTTGGGTGCATCTCGATTGCCGGATGTGGTGCCACCACCACCGCTGGTTGCAGCAGCGGCAGCAGCTCCAATCACTGATGTTGTTGTTGGTAGTTTCGGTGTGGAAGTTATTGGGGCATTTGGGGCATTGTTGTTGGTGCTGCTGCTGCGGGATTCATCATTGGAGGATTGACTCACACCAATGCCAAGGGCACCGAGCAAACTCCGCTTTCCCGGCGAATGATCGATGACGCTGTTGGCCGTCGAGGCATTATCACTGCTCACGGCACCGCCCAAATGATCCTGATAGACATGGTCGAGGAAACGCTGATGCGTCTCCAATTTGGCATCGCAGGTCATGCAGCGCAAACGGACAATGCAGTCCATGTTATTGTAGTGACGTCGCCGATCCACCGGATCGGCAAAGTCCAGGCCACAGAAGCTGCACTGTATCGAATTGTTATCCTTGCGCTGCACATCCGCATGCTTATCATAGACATGTGTGCGGAACTCGTGCTTCGTGCGAAATCCCTTTGGACAGAGCTTACACTCGTACAGTTTATTCACCAGCAGCTCCTTGGCCCGCAACTTTTCCGGTCGCTCTGACGTTGATGTTTCATGCGATGTTAGCACCAATTGTTGCTGTTGTTGCTGTTGTTGTTGCTGCTGCGGCGGCTCAGTGGTTGCAACCACGCCGGATGATGTGGCATGGGCAAAATTTGGCTGTTTGAGTCGCAACGCGTTGAGCACACGATACAAATTGATGCAGTTGCGCTTCTTGAGATGCGATATGAACAACGCCTTGGAGTCGTTCATTTTGAGGCAATTGAAGCACAGGTTGCGTGGCAACAATGGATACTTCTTGCGCACGTGCGCCATAAAGTTCTTATAGGTGCTAAAGTATTTGTTGCAACATCGACACGTCATCGTTTGATATTGCTCGAGAAACTCGTTATTCTCCTGGATGAACTCGACTTTGTCGCGACTTAACAGCTGCTGATACTGCTCCGGATTGTCGTAGTCATAGCCGCCGTTCTCGCACTTGATGAACGTATTCATGACCACTTGGCGGTACTTCTGTGTCGATATATTGCCGCCGGCTGCCGCTTTAGTTGCCTCCGCTGTTGCCGCTGCCGCGGCGGCCGCACGTTGAATTTCCAATGCGGCTGCCAGTGCCGGAGTCGGTTTTGTGATTGGCGTGTTATTTGGCGAGTCTGTCGATAGCTGGAACAGATTCGGATGCAAGTTCCGTTCGTGGCGTCGCGCATTCGCTCGGGTCGAGAACTGCAGACTGCAGGCACGGCAACTGGCCACTTTTGAGTCCCCAGCGGCTGCCACTGCGGCCACAGCGCTTGGTGGCAGCGATGCCGCTGCCACGGCCGCCGTCACGCCATGCTGCGCCGTATAATCATATTCGGAGGTCTGTCATAAAAAGCAGATGGGGAAAAGTCACATTATATAATTGATATAAATAATAAATATACCTGTTTATTACACAAGTACACATACATATAAATACGACTCACTCAACTCAACTACAACAAATACTAATGATTCAATTGAATGACGCTGATGACTGATTGATGACCTATAAAATAAGCCACGTTATCAGACATCTATGTACACATATTCAAAACCCTTTGAAGACCATTATAGTAAAGTACAGCTCAAACTGCAAGAGTTTAAGCACTTTCATTTCTATATAATAATTAAATATAAATTAAACTAAACTTGAAAATTTTCTATATCAGATGTGCTACGAAAATCACAAGTGAAACTGCATTCAGAGAAAAGCAATTCCACTCGAAAAATGTCTCAGTGCCACAGAATATCGAGTGATTTACTTTTTGTAGCATGTTCAACCTTTTCTAACTCGACTGTTAGGGTTGACCCCTTCTCAAATTAAATTTTCAAAGGGTTTGTTTAGAAACTTGACTTTGTTTAAATTTATCATTGCAGAATAATAGATTTTTATTTATTTATTTTTTTTTTTTATTAATATAATTCAATCTATATCATAATTGATTTAGTATAGCATAAAAGAATTTAGTTACTTAAAAACTCCCAATTCTAAAATGCGGACAAAAAATGTGACATTATTGTCATGGCATCGGACGCCAGTGGATTGAGCGATGACTTCGTTTCCCTCAAAAATTTTCAGATGAGTTGACTGTGTTACGTCGTGAAATTGACGTGAAATTCAAGTGGAAGAGATTTCTGTAGCACACCTGTATAATTACTATCGAAATCTGCGAAAAAGTTTTATTCATGACTATTATAATAAAAATTATTATTCTAATTATGAAATAAAACTTATTTCGAAATATAAGAATTAGAGAGTAAGATTTATAAAAAAATTCAAGGTATTTCAAATGTGATTTTTGGCATCTTGGTAGTTTTAGAATTTGGGGTTTTGGGTGTAGTTTGAACGGTTATACTTTTGTTTATTTAGTACTAAAAGTACAATTGTAGTAAAATAATATTTGTTAATATTTTTCCTTATATGATCAATATTATTAAAGACATGTTATCTATCTTAATAAAAGTATTCCGCCCGACATGATGAATGTATTTAAATTTTAATTATACGTGACTGTGCTCAATTTAATATTTTGGCTTAAATATAATTTTAATATTACAAATAATTACTATTCTGGAACTTGTATTTTAATACATATAAAAAATAATTTGTTTATTAAAAAAAAAAAATTATATCGTAGCTTTTGAATAAATATTCGAAATTAATCCTGATGTAATATTTATATTAAAACTCAAATTAGTAACGATCCCTGATATTAATTGAAAAATGTGTGGTGTAATTGTGTTCTTACCATGAGTGGCACATCGCCCTCATGCTCGGAGCGCTCTAGGAACATTGTGGGATCCATCATATCATCGGACTCGTCAATGCACTTCATCTGAAAGTCATCGTCCGTGTCATCCAATGGCTCATCCTTGATGGGCATGGCAGGCAGCGGCTGTAAACGAGAGTCGATCGATAAGTTAAATATGCAATGCTTATTTATTTGTTTTTATTTTTTTTATTGAACAATAAATATAGAGATTTATATATATGCCTAGTAAAGGGGGAAAACAGGTGGCAGGTGGTGTATGTGGCATGTGGACGCTTGCGAATGCACGATACAATTACATTATAGGAGTAGCGCCTGAAAAAGCGCAGTTGCTGGGCGGCGCTCTGCAGCGTTACCGGCATGAGCAGCGGAGTTGTGACTGCAGCAGAGCCTGGGGTAGCAGTTGCAGTGGCAGTGGCAGATACAGATGCAGCAGCAGTAGCAGCGGGACCAGCAGTTGCAGTGACAGTTGCTGTAGCGACGTTGCTGCCCACTGTTGCAACTGGTGGAGGCGGGGGCAACACGCTGCCATATACTTGACTCTGAATCGAATTCTTACACTGGCTGAAATCAATTGGCTGCGACAACGGCAATGGCAACGATAACGATGCAGATGCGTCAGCAACAGTTGCAGTTGCAGCAGCAGTAGTTGCAGTAACAGCTGCAGCAGCAGCAGCAGTTGAAGTTGACGTCGGCAACAGTGGCGGCAGCGGTGGCACTGAAATGTCAAGTGGCAAATATACTTTTGGCTTAAATTTGGTCAAACGCTGAGCAACAGTTGCTGCTTGTTGCGACTCTCGTCGCGGCTGACGAGTGCGTCTACGTCGCTGTTGTTGTTGTTGATGTTGCTGCTGTTGTTGCTGATGATGATGATGGTGATGATGATGTTGTTGTTGTTGTTGTTGCTGATAATGATGGTGATGTTTTTGCTTGCCACGTTGTTGTTGCTGCTGATATTTGCGCTGCTGTTGCTGCTGCTGCTGCGTCTGATGTGGCTGTTGCTGCTGTGATGATATCGTTGCCATTGTCGCCGTTACGGGCACCTGCAATAAAAGGTTCTGCAATGTTTGCTGTGGCTCCGCTGCCCCGCCCATCGTTCTTGCCGTTTGCAGTAGTAGTTGCTGCTGTTGTTGCTGCTGCTGATGCTGTTGTTGTTGCTGTTGAAGCTGTTGCTTTGGACTCACATAGACTGTTAACGATTTGCGCTTCTTCAGCGAGGGTATGCCATCCAAAATGTTAGCGGATGCCTTCTCAGCTGCAGACACTGCCGTATCGACTTTCAATTCAGATTGCTGTTGCTGATGGTCAACAATGCTGCCATTCTCGGCCCGATTCAAATCCAAGTAGCCCAATAGCGTCTGCTGTTTGGTTCTGTCCATGTCCAACCATTGGCGCTGCTTCGTCTGCGAGCTGAGGCAGCGATTCTTGAAGCTCTGCCAAGAGTTCAAATAGCTGATGCAGGCATGACAAATTTGCAGCGACAGGCGATCCAATGGCGTGATCTGCAAATATATAATACAAAATGCGGTTAACGATGGCAAATAAGTACATTAATCTATACATATGTATTTGGGAAAGTGTGCAACTTAAATCAACAGCGTCAGAATTCATAAATCCTATATTCAAGCGTTGAAAAAGAATCCCCAAGTTAATCGATAGTAGCAATGTTATTTTGTCAATTTCGTTGACGTCCTTATTATGTGGGCATTTTCACAGAAATGTCAACCGAGGCCAAAAACGTAAAATTGATCAAAAACTCACATTTTAGGAAATTTTCTTCCAAAAATGTATTCAAGTTATTTATTTTTGCAATATGCGCTAGAAGAAATTCAATAGGATATAGATTCTACATTGAAATAAGTTCACTTATTCTATATGTTTTTACTTGTTTTAAAAATGTATTCCCAAAATGGACCGTTTGTATTCTATCGATAACACTAACTAAGATAGTTAAATTGTAACATAAACTATTTAAATACATAGAAATATATTGAAATTTTAGTTCAAATTAAGTTTTTCAAATTGTTTCGATATTAATTTTAAATTAAAAAAAGAGAGGCAGAAAAAATAGAAATATATTGTGGAACAAAATGTCGCGTGCGACAAATTAATTAAAAAAAAAAAACTACTTAATATTTTTAAATCAAACAAAAAACCATTTTAATGTAATTGAAAGTATTACATTTTAAATTATCTTGAAATAGAACAATTGCCCAAAATCAACATTTGCACCAATTATAATGCTAATCAAGACCTATAAGTTTTCAATTTTTGTCACAACAAAATAATGTTTTGGAAAGTGTTTTATTTCACTTTAAATGCGTACGAATTTCGCATTACAGTGGAGAGTTACTCATATATTTATCAGAATTCATTTTATTGAAAACTCCACTTTGTAAGTCTGTAAACTTACATATATATTACAAATGAAATCTACAGTGTCATCTTTTGATCATTCCTTACAGCTATCTAAAATAGCATTTAGTTTAAATGAACTCAGTTTCTTACTTTGCTTTGAACATGTGTTTTACCTCTGTGTCTGACCAAGATAATCTCAATATTTTAGACCCAAATTGTTCTTTCATTTGACAAAATCATTTTCAGAAATTACTCAATTTTTAGGGTTTCAACTATTAAAATTTAATGAATCTTAAAATAAAATATCCAAAAATGGCAACACTGATACAGCCGGACATGGCTAGATTTATTAAATTGTTAAAGTGGATCTACCAATAAAGGGTTAAGTATACAACCATATTTTCAAATCGATAAATCATATTATATATGCAAACGGCAAATAGAATCGAGCAAATAAAGTTAAGTCAAACATCAAAAGCCAACTAGGGCCGGCAAGTTTAAAATATTAAACAAGTACAAGGTTTTATTAACATCATTAATATTGCCCTATTTTCCAAGCGTAAAGCCTAATGCAAAATTATAATTGTATTCGCCGGCTAGACTTGGGTTAAGAAATCAAAGAATGGAGGATGGAAAGCAAAAAGATACTGGCTGCTAACAATAAGGTATCTCAGGATCAAATAATATATAGTACATACAAACCGAGTTGACTTTGTTTGTCTTTCACATTTAACTGGATTTAAGATGCAAGCAGATGTAATCGGCCTATAGCCACCCCACAAGTTGTATCCCCAATTCGTATCTAAAATATTCTCACCTTGTTGTGTCCAGACAACAAACGGCGGTTTGAGGTTTTCTTCGTCGATTGCCAAGTATTCACTAGTCTGTTAATGTCAATGACCTGTTTATAATTATATGCAATACTCTGTGTGTTGCACCAATACACATACCTACACACAAACACACACACACACACACCCACATATAGTTAACAGTGCAATTCAAAGGCATGTCCAATGTCCCATGTCCTTTTGCCTGATAGCACTTTATGTGCGCATGTACATATGTATGCGTCTTTCTATATACAATACATCCATGCAAATATATATGTATGTATTTCCCTGTGTGTTGCTAACTAACGCATATTAGGTATATAAACATCTAATTGTTGTTGTTGCTGATGCTGCTTTGAAACTGAAGCCTTTGTGTTTGTGCATAATTTGGTTTTAATTGTGTGTGACATGGGACCATTTTGGCTTTTCAATTAAAAGTATATACTACTGAACATAGTACGATTATCTACATACATACATACATTCATATATACTTATATGTGTGTGTTGAAAGCATTAGAAAGAAGTACATTTGCATGTCTATTAATTCTTTGACACATCCACATATGATTTCGTATATATATAATATTAAATACTTTAAAGCAAACACATTTGATTTTTAATTCAAGCTATAATGTAATTAATATGCATAAGGGTGCATTTACACTAGTTGACAAGCTGGTCAATTTCATCTAGTAGGCTTTGCTTTTTGCCAAGCCAACTTTTGCTTAGAGTTCACCACCGCTTACATTGGAGTTGACCAATGTGCCCTCAAAATTTTTAGCCTACTGAGATGAAATTGACCAGCTTGTCAACTAGTGTAAATGCACCCTAACAATACAATAAGAATATTACCATTTAACTTTCAAATTAATGAATTTCCCAAGTTGGTTTTTAGTTTTTCCAAATCGAATTGACATTCAAGTACATTCCACATATTCAGGTATGCTACGGAAATCCCTTCCACTTGAATTTCCCTTTAATTCCATTTCACTGTGACACAGTCAATTCCCCTGAACATTTTTGAGGGAAACGAAATCAGCGCTCAATCCGCTGGCAACCGATGCCATGAGAATAATTCAAATTTTTTGTCCGAATTTTAGAATTTAGAGCTGTCGAGTAACTTTTAATGTTTGACGAGCCAATAACTTTTAAATTTTGTTAAGCTATACAAAATCAATTATTATATCAATAAATGAAAATACAGTAATGCAATGATAAACTTAAACTTGGAAAATTTAATCTGAGAAGGGGTCAACGCTAGCAGTCGAGTTCGAAAAGATTGGTGAACATGCTACAAAAATTAAATCACTCGAAATTCTGTGGCACTGAGACATTTTTCGAGCGGAATTGCTTTTCTCTGAATTCGCTTTCAGTTGTGAATTCCGTAGCACACCTAATTATGTTTTTTTTTAGTTCAGCCCTTATTTATGATAACAATTAAAGGCGGACCACGCTTATGAAATTGTCAGCTGACCATATTATGCAATTCAATAGGCGAAATCTGTTTAAATTTGCAGAGCTTTGAACAATTCAATTCCGTTAAAAAAATGGAATTGACACGTGAGCATTTTCGTGCGATCATTTTTCACAACTTTCGACGTGGATTATCCAGACAAGAGTGCATCGATGAACTTAAGTCTTTGTATGGCGATCAAGCACCATCCTATAGCACCGTAAAAAACTGGTATAACGAATTTAATCGTGGTCGCAGTTCGCTCAACGACGAATTCCGTGAAGGACGTCCGTTGTGCCAGAGAACATTGATGCCGTGCGTGAACTAATAATGCAAGATCGTCATGTGACATACCGGGAGATAGAGGCATCCTTGGGCATTTCTCCCACCAGCATACATTCGAAATTACATAAACACCTGACCGTAAAAAAGGTTTGTTGTCGTTGGATCCCGCACAATTTGACAATCGCTCAAAAAAAGGCTCGTGTCGATTGTTGAAAAAATACGATCGCGGTGCTTCAAAAGATGTTCATAAGATCGTCACAGGTGACGAATCTTGGATCTATGCGTATGAGCCCGAAACAAAACAACAATCGACCGTGTGGGTCTTCGAAGACGAGCCAAATCCAACGAAAGTTGTTCGTGGAAGAAGCACTTCGAAGCAAATGGTCGCCTGTTTCTTCGGCAAAACTGGTCATGTGGCGACTGACCAACGAAGGACGGTCAATTCTGAGTGGTACACCACAATTTGTTTGCCTGAAGTCTTCGGAGAAATTCGAAAAACAAACAAGAGAAGACGAATCATTCTTCACCATGACAACGCGAGCTCTCACACATCGGCTCAAACCAGCGCCTTTTTGACCGGCCAAAACGTCGAATTGATGGGTCATCCGCCGTACAGCCCTGACTTGGCACCCAATTGATTCTTTTTATTCCCGCACATCAAGAAAAAAATGCGTGGTCAACGATTTTCGTGCCCAGAAGATGCTGTTGAAGCGTTCAAAAACCATGTTTTGGAGGTGTCTCAATCGGAGTGGAAAAAGTGCTTCGACAATTGGTTTGAGCGCATGCAAAAGTGTATAAATCAGGCTGGAGAATACTTTGAAAAACAATAAAACAATTTTTGATGATAAATATTCGCATTTTCATTATTAGGCCAGAAATATATATAGCAGCCCTCGTATACATATTAAGTTCATACGACAGGTAAAAGTGGTTTAGATCAAATAGAGTCGCATTTACAAATAAACTCAACGATTGTGAAAAATGTGGATAACATGTGACAGCAAATGTTACGGGGGATGTGAGAGATATCGGGCAAAATTTATTTCATAGTAAAGATAAATAAAAAAAATATAAGCATAAAAATTGAAGAGTTTAGTTATCCTTGTTATACCTGTAGTTTTTTACAGGTGAATATCTAGGTTTTTTTCCATAGAAAATGTTGACGAAAAGAGCTGAAGAATATATGGAATTTTTTTTTGTTTCTTTTAACTTCTATGGTCTCCTAGGCACACGTTTCAAAATCTCGTCAAAATCGTACCAGCCGATCTATAGGCAGTCTTTAATGGGTTAAGCACGAATGCTAAAATCAAAACAGAAGCGAAAATAATAATAGTTTGTTGGGCCGGCAAATGCATTTGACAGCTTGCAATAATCAAAGATATTTGGCTTGTGTGTGTGTGAGTATGTGCATATGTATATATAGTAAATATGTATATACAAATAAGGCATGTATTTATGTTTGTGTTGTAACTGCTTGTGGTTATGCTTATTTTTGCATCTTTATGCGTGCGTGAACTTTTATGATTTTGTAATTCGTAGAACAGCAGCGCCCGCTCCCCAACCCCATTTTAATGTGTGTGTTTACATATAACGTATGTGCACACACATGCACATTTGGCTATGTACAAATATCTTATGTACACGCACTTGAGTCCTGAAATTCTCATCCGCTATATGTATGTACTCCCCACCTCACTTTGGCTTTGAAGGGTTTCGATAATATGTTGTTCATTCACCTTGCCCCCTACTCTACAAATATATATATACACACATACACACACACACACACACACATCTGCAGAGCGACGTCCTGTTGGGCACATCTCTTTCTCAAGTGGCGACGATGATGGCGGCAAAATCGCAATTGGATACAGAAGCGACATACTGCAGAAGCCTCTGGCATATGGGGATTTACGAAAATGAGATTCATTTGACTTTAATAAGCATTATTGTTCTTTAGGTTGACTGTATGTAAAACTGATGACGAAAATTTCACTGCTTAGTTACATTTAGCCATTGCTCACTATAGGAAGCTATAATCAGCTACTGTTGACCACTACTATGCGTGCAACCTTTTTTTTTACTTTAACAGCTATTGTAAGTCTATTGTAAGTAAGCGGTGGGCACGCAGTGGCTCCGGGAGCTAGTGGATGCTAAAGAATTCAGATTTCGTGCCCACCGCTGCTTTAAAGTAAAAAAATATATATAATATTTGGAAAGGTCGTTTAAATTTCGTTTGAATGGTGAAAAATTTCCTTAACCCATTGAAAAATTCAAATTTTTTTGAACGTCTATTTCTTCAATATCTATCCTCGGTTTTTAAATAAAAATATATTAAAACAATTCTAAGAGTGACTGAAAAAAAAAATATTTTCAAAAATCTCCTGGTTATTTTTTTTTTTTTTTTACATTGCTAAAAATTACTATTTTAAGCCCTTTTCCCCACTTTTCACACAAAAAGTGAATTTTTAGCAATTTTCAAAAAATTAAATTAAATGTTAGCAAAAAGATTTTTTAATTTTTTTTAGGAATATTTTTGCATCAAAATATGTTTTCTAAAAAATTGAAGATAAAAGTTGAAAAAGTAGACGTTCGAATTTTTCAATGGGTACCTAATAGGTTAAGGTATTTTTTTTATCATTCAAACGGAATTTAAAGGACCTACCAAATATGTATATTTTTTGTACTATGTGAAGACTTGACGTACAATAGCTGTTAAAGTAAAAAAAAGGTTGTGCGCATAGTTTTTCTGGCTAGTGTATATTTCTGTATAATTCTTTTTTTATCAGTTTAATTTTTGTTTGGATCACTTAGTTTAGTAAACATTTTTGCATGACCAGCATACCAGACATAAGGCACAAATCGCTTGGGCAGTCTGGCAGGCCTTTTTAGAAAGTTGAAAAGGAAATCTTTCATCCATCAATAGCAGCAACAACAACTCCAACTCCAACAACATGCAGAAACAGCTGCCGGCAGTTGCCAGCTGCTATTGCTGGCCACCAGGTGCAACAATCATCATCAGCGACGCCATGATGCCACAAAACTGAGATGCTGGCCAGAATTAAAGAGCCTCTCAGGCAAAGCCTGTCCAGCAACGCCGCATGATCTCGGTCTCGGGGACCTGAACGAGTTTCGGCTTCTTCTCAAATACATTGTTGTTGTTTTGCTTCTGCTTCATTGCCGTATTTGCTTTGTGTCCTTATTCGTCGTTCTCTGTTTATATGGGAGTATGTACATATACGTGTGTATGTGTGTGTTGAAATAACCCCTCAGCATCAGCAAGCAGTGCAGATCTTTACCGTTTGTCGTATTAAATTACAAAGGAGAACACAACAACAACAATAACAACTGTTGAAAACGCCAGTCAAGTGCATTTGACACTTACAGAGCAATCGATAATTTAAGTAAAAATAAGTTATCGCTATTATGAAAAGCGGACAATAGTCTGAAGTAGAGCTGGGACTTCACGATTTTTGTAAATCGATTGAATTCGATTTTTTAAGAAGAAAAAATCGATTTAAAATTTATTTTTTAAAATTGAAAAAAAATGTAGCTTGATATTTTTTATGACTTTAATTGGTTTGTTTTTTTTTTTTTTGTATTATTTTTATTACTTATCACAATATTTATGTTATTTAACATTAATAACAAAAACAAGGAAAATAATAAAATTAAAATAAATTCAGATTCAAAAGACTAACATTAACCTCGTTAATTCATATGAAAGAGGGAAATACAGTTTATTCCCAGTCACAAGTAGTATTTTACAGCACTGGTCCTTTTAAAAAAAAAATCGTTTTTTACACCACCAAAGAAAAAAATTGATTTTATTATAATCGGTCCCAGCACTAGTCTGAAGGTGAACGGTGAGCTATCCAGACTTTTTATCAGTGTCATCTTTCTCCCTTGCCATCAGCCCAGCTCTTCCTTCTGATCAGAGAAAGTTCATTTTATTTTATATATATTTTTTTTTTCATGAACTTGCGTTGGGCTTGGATGGTGTTGGTTGTTGATGATGATGATGATGATGTGTATCCGAAATTCGATGCGGGGACAATGATGATGCAGGCAACTTGGCAACTGGCAACAACTGCAACTTCCATGCCCATTTCATGAGCACCAGGTTAATCTGCTTCAAGAGAGAGAAAGACCGAAAACCGAAAACCACTCACATGTACGTTTATTGTATCTGCCCTGCCCTCTGCTGTTCTACACTCCGCGCATACATACATACGTATATTTGGCATAAGTTTGTGTGTGTGTGTGTGCATGTGGTCCGCCTCCAGATAACAAGCGAACCGCACAGCACAGCACTGCGATGACGCCAACCAAATGGTCGGTCGGCCAGTCGGTTGTGTATGGAAGCAGTTCGTCTCTGTATGGGTGTGAGTGTGTATGTATGTGTGTATCGGTTGAGCTGCTGGTGCTGCTTGCTGGTGAATTCACCATGAAATCGAGCCAAAGCGAAACCAAAGAGCAACCCAGTGCCAGCACCAAGTACACGCAGCAGCAACGTGCCGACGACGTAGATGATGATGATGTCGTTGCCGGGGGCGCAGGCCAAAGAGCCAAGCAGGCAGGCAACCATTTTGTGCCGAACGAAAAGTGGATGACGAGGGCGACTATGCTCTGGGTTTGCCTGCCTGCCTGTCTGTCTGCTTGGTTGGTTGGTTGCCTGCTCAGCATGGCTCAGGTGTGCCCTGCTGCCAACTGAAAGAATCAATAACCGAGAGCTACATATGAGGCGGCAGGCAAGCAACAAAGCGAAGCTAGCGAAGCCCACAAATCCAAAAGGCAGTTTCATTTTTCAGTCTTTCATTCTTTATACATATATACTTATACTATATATATATTCTTTTTTTTTTATTTGGGCTCTTGCTCTTGCTATTCGCTTTGCGTATTCCCTTTTGTGCGGCTGCTGTTATGCTCTGCTGTGCCCCAGAGGTGCCTGCACCGGATATCATGAGCCCAGCGAGGAGTCACAAATGGAAGCCAGTGAAGGACACGACAAGAGCGCGCGCGCAAGCATGAGAGCACTCTAAAAGAGAGAGCCATCAAGTGATGGGAGCGGAGCGGAGCGGAAGGGGACGGCAGGAGTCTGGGCGTCAGGCCAGATGAGAGCGAACGGAAATAGACTGGACTCTGGCTCTGATGATGATGATGATATAAATCGAGACCTGGACTTGGTCATGGAATTGAACCAAGCCGAACTGGAACTGGGCAACCAGCAATAATAACATGCGGCGCAATGCTTACATAGAATTCCATGGAAGCGAGGCGAGCACAAAAATTATACGTAATTGCTCTGGTGCTGGGCAGGCACAGCGGCAGCCGATATGAAACGAACCAAGCGCGACCCAAGCTCCAAACACACACACACATACACATACACATGCACGTCTGTTCCTTCCCTTGCTCGCTTGCTCACTATCTCTCTCAATCACATACATATGTACATTGACGGCGACGGCCTCGAAAATTTTTGTTCAACGGCGTTCGGGTGCCGCTCATTGCTCTCTGCGTTTTGTGCTGCTTATTCGTGTCGTGTATTCTGCTTAGCGATGGACAAACAAGCCGAAAATTTGTAAACACCAGCAATATTGTTTTTGTTGCGAAAAACAATTTACTTGTCAACAATATCAATTAATTAACGCAATTATTGCAGAATTTTTGGATACTTCTTATGCAATTAAATGCTGCTATTATTTAACAGCTTGTTAACATTCGATAATATACTTGTGAATATTTCGTTTTTTTTCTTCAATCACGAATATGCACACCCATCGCTAATTTTCGTGACAAGCGGCACGAGTTTAAGTGGAATATGAAAATACGAAGAAGCAGCAGCATGAGGAAGAAGAAGCAGCAGCGGCTACGAAATTTGTAAATAATAAACAATGAGCATACTAGTTTGTTGTTATTATTTATTATATGCATATTCTTGTTGGTTGCCGGTCAATTCTAGCCTCAAAACTGCTGCCCTTCATGTGAAATGGGAATGGGGAATAGGAGTGGGCAAATAACCAAACCAAATGAATCCCAGCAATAGCCACGCCAGCTGCCAGTGGTTTCTACTGCTGCTGCCAACGTAGCAAACGAAGTGCCGATGAAGACAACAACGACGTCGACGACGACGACGACGTCGTCGGCAATCGAGCAGCGAGAACTGAACTGAGCAACAGAGCAAGCGACAAACCAGCCAAGCAAGCAAGCGAGCAGCTAGCTAGCGAGCCACAGGCAACGCCAGCCAGCCAGCGACAACCACAACGACAAAGTTGCACCAATACCAATAAACAGCGATGGCCGTCGCGTCGTCGTCGTTGTCGTCGCCATCGCCGTCATTGTCGGGCATCGTGACTTGGCACTTCAAGCAAAGCCACCAACCAACCAGAGGCAGGCGAGACGGCGGCATAAACCCGGAGCATGGACAAACGAATGTTCGATTTGAATTCCGTTTCCAATGATGATGATGTTGCTCACGGACAAGTCCCACTGATAGGAACCGGGTACGGGGGCTATCGGGTAAAAGAGAATGCTGCAGCTGGCAACGAAACGAAACAACGTTTGTATGGGTATCGGGGTATCGGTCTCGTCGTCGTCGTCATCGTCAGCGCTTGCACAATCAAATGGGGCCAGCAGCAGCAGCTCGCGTCTGATGAGGCATATTTTACTTTTGGTTTCGTATTTAACCTCACTTTTCTTTTTTTGTTTTATATGGACAAAGTTGTTGTTGTTGTTGCTGAGTTTGGTGGAAATAATGTTATCGATTACACACGCACACTGGCTACTGTTGCTGCTGCTGATTCTTAGCAAGAGTTAAATGGATGACCTATCATCATTATCATCTTCACCATGCTCGGGTGTGGCAACGCCGGCCGCTGCTCCGGCTTCCAAGCGTAATGGGAATGGGAGCAAGCAGTGTGTATAACGGTTTCGGTATGCGAATGAGAATGAGGAACAGTGGGCAGCAGCACTAGCAGCAGGTAGAAATCGAATCAATGTCGTTGCCAGTGTGGATGAGTATTACGTACATATGTATATGTATGTGTTTCGTCAACTGTCATCATCTACTCCCTTTGTCAAGTAAACTCACCTTGATATTTACGCAGTTATGTATTTTTGTGGCCAGCGGCTCCTTATCGGCCGCATAACTGTTAATGATCGAAATGCATTCGCTGGCGGGCGCGATGCACAGGCGACAACAATTTTGTCGCGTACGTTGGGTTTGTTCATCCATTGATGTCGCTATGTCACCCGCTCCAGTTCCAGCTCTAGCACCAGTTCCAGCTTCTCCTGCTGCTATTGTCGTTGCGGCAGCGTCGCACATTTTTTTTTTTTTAATCAAAAGTTTTACTTAACTACTGCTGTTCTTTCTCGATTTGTATATTTATTTTGCACGTTTTCACTTTTATTTTGATTGGGGGCGCAACGCGTGAGCGTCGCTGCCGATTCCTCTCACTTTTTTTCTTTTTTGCAAAATGGTTTTTGTCGCCTCGGCTGCGCGATTGCGGACACTTTTCTTCGTGCCGTCACATTTCACATCTGCTGATGCCTGGGCACGGGTATTAGGTATCGGTATCGGTTGGTTAGCGACTCCGACGTGGTCGTGTATCCGTTTGCGTTTTGTATGCAAAACAAAATTACACAGAAAAAAAAAAGAAATGAACGCAACGAGACGAACGATTTCCAATTTGCACGCCGATGAAATACACGTCCGAAACTTGCGGCGAAACAACAACAAATGATTAGTTCTCCAAATATCATCGGCGACAAAAATCGGTCCATTAAAATATTATCGATAATCAATGTTAACGCAAAAACGAGACTGCTTGACAACAGCAACGCAATGTAACAAATGATAGTCATCGATTATTATAGCCCCTATTAAATTGGTTCCGAATATTTCATTTAACAATTTTAAAGTCGTATATTAAAATATTTGCCCAATAACAGACGGCAATAACAGACAGAGATTTTCGATATCGATAGAAGTTTCAAAGCAATGCTTCAGGGCTGACACAGTTTATTATCGAATGCGAACAGCTGTTTTAACGTTATCACTGAAATTGTTTTCACGTTTTGTTTTGTTTGTGTGCGTATTGTTTTCTGTTTTGTTTGAATTGATACCTCTTTAATTTTGTCGTTTTGATTGTTTTCTATTTATTTCGAGAGATAAAAAGGTAAAGCCAATTGTATGCATGTATACCAGTGCTCTTACGCTATTTACACAAGTTTATCAAATTAATTAATCAATTCACAATTGAGCGAAATATGCATGCATATATATACATAAGTATATATGTGTGTATATAAAACTGTATGTATGCCTGTGTGTTGATATCCAATCGTCATTTGAATATGCTTATATATGCGTATTACTATTGTATATCACGATAATCTTTGCTTACACTGATTGTGCAACTAAAACCTGAAAAGATAAATAATATTGAATTGCATTCATTGATTGATAAATAAACAATGCAGATAAACCGATAGCAAGTCGAAAATAAAGACATGATCTATCGGATCTCAGAAATCGAAAAAATAGAAAATATTTAATCATTTATTTGTTGTTAAGCTTGAAGCAGCCGACACAACAATATCAATTAAAATTCAACATTAAAAATAGTATAATAAAAAACTAAATTTAAAAGTTAAAAAGAAAAGAAAATAAGATTATATATAAATTTTCTGGGGGTATCTAAAATAAAAAAGAATGGCCAAAAATTTGTTGCTACTTAGGATTGGGGGAAACCCAGAAAATTCCAATCAAAACGAAAAATTAAAAGATATTTGAAAAAAATTTAGAACAAAAATACTAAGAAAATATAAATTATTTAAAAGCATCTAAGATTCTGTTTTATGTGTATTAATATGCCATGCATTCCCGGAAATGCGTTGACATGAATATATTTAAAATTTGTTAACTAGCAAGAAAAAGAAGTTTTTCAAAAGTTTTAAAAATTAAGGGGAAATTTATCGTCCATATCTATATGTAGATGTTATCCAACTTGGTAAATATGTCAACAACAAATAAGTAGCCACTTGAGTCTTTTTTTTGAGTTTTGGAATAATTACACATTTGTTAAAAAACTTAATTTATTTCAATTTGCAGTGAACCTTATTACCTTAAGTGACTGCAGAACAACTTGCCTCGACAAGTTAAAAATAAGCAAATAAGCTCTTATCAAAAAAACAGATGAATTTTCACGATGAAGACACGCTGAATCCTATAATGAAAATATTCAGGGTATCAAACCGAAACGAATATCGGTTACAGTTACGGTTTCGGTTATGTTCGCATTTGGGTTTACGGTTACGTGCAATTCTTACATATCGGTTACCGGTATTTTGTATGTTTCGGTTTCGAAATATCGGTATGATTTCGGGTTACAAAACAATTTTGAAAAATGCTTAAGATCGAAATTTGAAAACAAATATTCAAAAATAATGATCTTTTTATTGATACCAATATATAAATTAAATTAGGGCAGAAGTAAAAATTAAATGTAGTTGAAAAAAACCATGATTATTAGACCACATCGATTTGTGTGGGCCCGAAAAAATGGTAGTCCATTTTCGTAATCTATGGTCAATTCTAAGATATTTTCATCAAGAAACCATAGTTCTAAAATGAAGTTCTGGTCCGCGCTTTTTATGTTGAAAAATAAATTTTTTTTTTTTTTGAAAACTTATATCCGATTCTGACAAACTTGGTGTCAATACTCTTGTTAGGATCTGGACTTTAAAAACTCCACAGAATCAAATGACGAAGTGTCCCTTAAACATAATTTTCATCCTTGCAACGACGATTTCGCGATTCGTCTCTATTCGTGAAAATTAGTCAAAATTAAAGCTATTTTTTAGACCAACAAATTTTTTTTTTCTTGAACCTGTATTTTTTGTTAAAAGGTTTCTTTAGAATCTAAAAGTTTTGCTTCGGTAACGATTTTAGTTATCCATTTCAATACGCTAATACCTCTTAACGGTTACGGTTTCAAAGCCTGATAATATCTATACTGCACGATAAACTATAATAAGAAGTATGAAGTCGATTCTTTAGGATTATGAATTAAGTCTAAAGAATCAATAAAAGAATTGAGAATATAGGGCCCATAAAATGTTTTTGGTTTATTTTAATGATAAAGTAAACATCAGTTTATTAACCACACCTGATAAAATACTAAATTAAATATTGCGATTTGACTTTTTGAGTTGTTACTGTGAGTTGGATGAAAACCCAAATCGTCTGGTTTATTTATGATTGCCATGTTAAGTCAAAGAACAATCATCATAATATGCCCATAAATCTTTTTGCAAATTAATTAAAGAACCATTTAAAATTTGAATAGCAAAAGCAAAAATATATATATATATACATATAACAGATAAGGTTTATAGTCTAGGCCTCCAAGATTCTTTCAAAAATTCCCAAAAATAAATAAAGTGCAAAGGGCGTTCGCATAAATAATGTTCATCCACTGATTCAGCATCCTTTAGTTTTCGACCCGCCACAGTGGGTCGCAATCCATTTGCGGCGCGTGTACAATTTATCGCCTTCGTTGACCGGAAAGCGCAGATAACTTAAAAACGAACAAAAAATAAAATGCGCTTAACTGAATTATTATAATTATACTAAGCGCATTTAAGTTTTATCGGACCTGCCCACACAGCAAAAAAAAAAAAGAAGAAAAAAAATGGTTATTTCTGAGCATACAGTGAATACTGCTATGCAATGAACAGAACACCACGCCCATTTCTCATGTATTTGGATGCCACTTGAAAGTGGAAAACTGTAGAATATATTGATTGCGAATTTTTTCATATAAAATTCGAGTCCCGGGACTCGATCTTCAGCGTTATTATTTCGTTTTATACTTATTACGAGTATTCTAGGTGCATACATTTGTCTGATATGTACATACATATGCACATATAGCTTATCAGGCTTCAGCTTCACAGTCGTAGCTTATCATTTTTACACTCGAAGCTCTTGAGTGTGTGTATGTGTTACTCAATATGTACATATGTATGTATATCAGGCAAATGCCGGCTGTTGTTGCCAGAATCCAGACTATAAAAAGATTCCTAGACGGCGGCATTAACTTCAGTTCGCACACATTGTTTGTTCGCGCAGTGTCATTGTTGTTGATCAAATCCCTCAGAATCCTTTTAAGGTAAGCGTACTGTTAAATCGCGTTCTTTTTGAAATACCCAACAACCTATTAAATATTATATATTCAATCGGTTTTTTTTTTTTTTTTTTTTGGAAATTTGTGAAATTAGTTACCGTTACGGTAATACCGTAATCGTAATTCTTTTTTTATCGAAACGAAAAATCCGAAAATATTCAAACCGAAATAACAGTAATAACAGATTCAACTACAACGGTTAGTATCGGTTCAATAGCATGTTAATTTCAATCATATTATAGTATAAAAAAAAAAAATCGTAATTCGCTAAAATACGAAAACCAATATGTGGTACTCGTCTTTTTCAAAAGTAGACTCTAATTCAATTTAAAACTGGACTCGACTAGCGTTTTTTTCCTGAAAGGCAGGCCCTTTTTATAGTTAGTTTGAAATCGCACAAACCGATCGAAAATAAATCTTGAAAGCTCATTTAATGAAGTTTACCGCGAATTACCCTTGAACTGCTTATGCCTAACAACTACAATATACTTATACTTGTATGTACATAATTTAATTCAATGGGCAATTAAAAGATTTCTAAAATGCCAGCCGCAAAATACATAAATACATATGTATTTAAGTAGTATACGAAGCTGCAAAGTAATTAATAACCGTTCGCAAGTTGTGCAAGGTTTTAAACCACTGTAACTGTCATTGTTGAGTGTCGCACAATATCCTTGGGCCGCCATCTTTGATCAGTTGAATTGGATTTAGCAGAGTTTCAGACCAAAATCAAAATGCATGAGCGATAGAGAGAGAGGGAGTGCATTTGCACTGCTTGGTTTACCGTAAAGTTGACAAGTTCAATAACAGCAACCGAAGCGGCAGCAGCAGAAACAACAAAAACAAGACAATGCGAAGCAATTACGTGCAAGCAACAGCAACAACAACAACAACAAACGCACAGCTGGCCGAACGCTGAGCAAGTGAAGGGCATGACGTCACAGCAGCTGAACATTATCGGGATTTGTGTTAACATCAAAATAAATAATGAAGAAGAGAAGAAGAAAAAAACAAACAAACTCGAATTAGCGCTTACAATGTTGTTGCTAATAAAAGCGCGCTGCGCTACCGGCAATTGATTCAGTGTCCACTTACAATTACAACGCGTCTGTTGAACTTCCAATCCGCTTCCAATCAGAGATGCATTCGCAGCCAACTTTATTATTAGTCGTCACCTCATTTGCATTGGCGACACTCTGTTGTGCATCGGTAATTTGAATGGTTTAATTCAGATGGGAAACTGTAAATGTTTATACACTGATAAACAATTTTTAAAAAAGAATTTTATTTTTAATTTATTTTTACGTGAAAATGGCAATTAAGATATTTGGTTTATGAAAAGACTTTAAAGCAGCGGTGGGCACGCAGTGGCTCCGAGAACAGCGACTGCTCCCAACAATTTTTTTTTTGCCTATTCGGTGCCGTGAAGTCGCACAAAAGACTCGCTGTTGTTGTTGACATTGTTATTTTTGTGCTCTTGAATTTAGATTTCGTGCCCACCTCTGCTCAAAAGTCATGTATATTTAAAATCAAAGCTAAGAAATTGCATAAAAATTGTTGACAGTGTAAGATAAATAGTAGAATAAAAATCAGGGATTAAAACCAAAACGAATATCGGTTTCGGTTACGGTTTCAGTTATGTTCGCATTTAGGTTTTTGGTTATCGGTTACGCAAAATCTTTGAATAAAGGTTTCTTAACGGTGAACCAGTTTTTGTATCTATCGGTTTTAAAATATCGATATGGTTTCGGTGCACAAAAAAAAGAAGCTTTGTAAAAAAATAATTATGTTAATAATATAATATTAATAAGTAAAAAGCCCGTACTTTTTTAATATTTCAATCACACATTTATTTCACATATTCTTCAGTTTGATGTAGTTTAGTTACATTTCTACAATTTTAATACAGTCGAACTTCCCTAACTCGAATCACCATTATCCAAAGAAAAGATTCGAATTATGGAGATATTCGACTTAAAGAGATCTTTTTCCTAAGTTTATTAATTTTGCTGCCACTCATTTAGTTCAAGTTAGAGAGCATTCGAGTTTAAGAAGTTCGAGTTGTGGAAGTTCAACTGTATTTGATTTAACAAATTTATTTTATTTGCGCTTATGCTATGAAAATTCGATCATGAATATCACTAACTAAAAGAAAATGAAAATCAAAATTAAAAATAAAATTTTTTTTTTTATGTATAAATAACCGAAATAAACCCTTATAAATGAAACGGTTACTAATCGGTTATTACGGTTTGCAGCGTTTAGGTTTTGAGTTTTTTTTTTTTTTTTGTTACGGTTTTAAATCTCAATCGGTTTTTACCGGTTTAGGGTTTCGGTTAGAGTTTTAATCCCTGGCCCTAAGCTTTGAATCTATCCTGAAAATGTCATTAAGATGGAATATTTAACTTGGACTCTTTTCGATTAAACTTTGATTGTTTTTGTTGTCTATGTCTAAATTTGGAACAGATGTCGTACAAAGTGGAGCCACTACCCGATTCCTATGCCGGCCTAGGTGAGGGCCCCCATTGGGATGTGGCCAGGCAGAGCCTGTACTATGTGGATTTGGAGGCGGGCGCACTGCTGCGCTACGATTACAAGCAGAACAAGGTGTACCGGACACAGATTGAGGGCGAAAAATTGGCGGGCTTTGTGCTGCCGATTGAGGGCAATCCCCTGGAATTTGCCGTCGGCTGTGGCCGTCGCACCGTCATCGTTCATTGGGATGGTGTCTCACCAACGGCGAAAGTGGTGCGCACTCTGTTCGCCGTGCAGCCGGAGTTTGAGGAGAATCGCTTGAATGATGCCAAGACCGATCCCCGAGGTCGTTTCTTTGGCGGCACCATGCGCTATGTGGGCGATGAGTTTGTCCATCGTCACGGCGAACTCTACCGCTGGGAGGCGGGCGGCAATGTGACGCTGGTGAAGAGCGATGTTGGCATCTCCAACGGCCTCGCCTGGGATGAAAAGTTGAAGAAGTTCTATTATATCGATACCACCGACTATGAAGTCAAGTCATATGATTACGACTTTGACACTGGCGTCGCTAGCAATCCCAAAGTGATTTACAATTTGCGCAAGACCAGTCCCAAGGATCATCTGCTGCCCGATGGCATGACCATTGACACCGAGGGCAACATCTATGTGGCCACCTTCAATGGCGCCACCATCTTCAAGGTCAATCCCAGGTGAGCTAAAACCAATTACAATTTTAAGTTCATATAACAATTTTAAATTTTAATTATAAATTAAAAAAAAAAAAAAGTCGTTAGGCTCGAAAAAAAAATAGTTACATTGAACAATTTATATAATTAATTTTTTTTTTTGTTTTTTTCTTTTTTTATTTTTTTTTTTAAATATAAAATTTAAAAAGGGTAAACAATTTCCGTATTTTAACTTTTTAGTATCGTATTATTATTTGATGATTATTTTATGAATCACAAAATTAAAAAAAAAAAAATCTTAAATAATCAAACAAAAAACTTAATTTAAAGATGAAAAATTGTTATTTACAATTTAATAAATTTAATGAAGCAAAGTCATTTTAAGATTTTCAGTTTTTTATATCTTGCTATTGTTTTATTAACCAAAAGATTTCTAAAAAAAAATTGTTTCAATTTCTGATTAAATCTTAAATAATCAAAGAAAAAACTTAATTTAAAGGTAAAAAATTGATATTTACAATTTAACAAAATTAATTAAATTAAGCAGAGTAATATTAGGACTTTAAGTTTTCTTTTATACCTTGCTATTATTGGATGATTATATTTTTAAACACAAGATTTCTAAAAAAAAAGGCCAATTTTTGATAAAAATGATTTTAAAAATCAAGGAAAAATATAATTTAAATATAAAAAATTGGGAAGTGTTTTAACAAATTAAATTTAAAAAAAAAACAAAACGTTTTTCGGATTTTCACTCTTTTATCGAACCTTATTTGATTATTTTATGATCAAACAAAAATTTAAATTTTTTATTGAATCGAGGGTAGTTTTAAATAAATTTTGAAGATTTTCTGGATTGTAATGTTTTGTTCTTTTTAATTTGCAGCACTGGCAAAGTTCTGTTGGAGATCAAGCTGCCCACGAAGCAGATCACTTCGGTTGCCTTTGGCGGCCCCAATCTGGACATACTGTATGTGACCACAGCGGCCAAATTCGATCGGCCTGCTCCAGCTGGCACCACCTACAAGGTGACCGGTCTCAATGCCAAGGGTTATCCCGGCGTCAACCTAAAGATCTAAAATTCTAATATCATAATCATTATGTCACTACTGTTTTTTTTTTTCTGTTTCTATATATTATATCAAAGTGCAATTGAATATACTTTAAAGTTGTACATTTGTTTGTTTGTGTTTTATAATTATTATTGATAAATTCAATTGCTTTGGGAACTTGACATTGTGGGGATCGTCCGTTTATCAACCTCTTGAGTCGCAATGTCAACCAATTTTGCCCTTGAACCAGTTGACGGTCACATTTTGATTTATATACCATTATTAATACATACGTACATAGATAAAGTAATCTGTTTTCATTTTATTGGACCTAATTTGCATACAATTTTATGACTTAAAATCTAACACAACTCGACACATAGAGTAACAGTTGCAGTTTAATTTTACAATTTCAAATAAGAGGCTAATTAAATCGACAATTTCTCAGTGACGACTTATGACCTTTGAATTATCTTAAAATTTTAATTGAGAGGCAAACTTAATTGCTAATTAATAGTTGACAGTTAGTTCTTAATTCCTACGAAATTGAATTATGCCTGTATAAAGGCTTTCATTCCGATTCGGATTCAGATTCACTTTCATCATCGTCGTCGCTGTTGCTGGTGCGATTCAGGCGCAACATCTCTTGAAATTCGTGTACACGTATTTTCTCGGGCACAATTTGCAACAGGAACTCCAGATTCTTGCTCTTGTTCACCAGCTGCGATAAATGCTCGTATTTGAGCGTATCGCAGCTTTGTTTCGAACACGATGCTGAGTACGCTTCCCGAGCCAAATGCTGGACGAATAGTTCAGTGCATTTGGTCATTAAGAAGAGCACTTCATTGTTTATCAAGCCGGTGTCCATGGAGCTTTTCATGATAGTGCGCACTCGGCTGAGTGGCAGAAATGTGTCTGCACTGGGTTTGCGCGTTTGCTGTAATTCGCTGGCATCTACCATATTGTTAAATAACTATTATTCCACAATATTAGCAAATTTATTTGTTTTCTTTAACAGCTTCTTTCCTTTTTGGCGGCAAGTGCCGAAGAAGCAGCCGTGTGTTTTGCTTGTTGGAAGTAGAGTTGTATCTTATCGTTCGGACTAAGTTCGATTGAACTATTCACTTTGGTGAACGAACGAACTTTGCAGCTGGTTGGCGGCCATACGAAAGCAGCGGGCTCGCTTGCTCCCAACGCAACTTGCTCTATTCTAACTTGCAACTTTGTTTTTGGTGCAAAAGTTGAGCTCATTTGAAACAGCGCGCGATTTAAAAGTGCCGCCGCTTAATTTTAAAGCTAGAATTTTTAAAAATTTAACCAACATTTGTTTTGGAATTTTTCTCGAATTTTTAAGATTTGTTTCAGAACTTTTACCCAACTTCGCTACGCGTAGGGCGAATTGCACCAATCCAATTTTAATTTAAAGTTCATTATTTTACCTAATTTTAGATTTTGTTGATTTTTTGAACTTTGTTTTTAAAATTTTTAAATTGATTTTTGAAAAAACTAGAGAAATGACATGGGACCAAAATTTCAATCGATGTTTGTGCGAGCGAGAAACAAAGAAAACAAAGAAACGAAAGAGCGAGAGAGTGGACTAACATACATTTAACAGAACAACGGAGTTTATGTTAAATTTAATAAGCAACTACTGAACTAAATGACGGATTAGTTCGTTCACCAAAAACTGAACTACTGAATTAAATCCTTCAACTGAACTAGAATAAACAACTCTAGTTGGAAGTAAACAAGAGCAATATCTGTTAAAAATATATTTAAAAACAGCCATTTTTTAAATTAAATAAGCTCATACTGCCACCTTCAGTACAATACACTTAAATTTTGCAAAACAAATGAACCCGTCGAATATTTTAAATTAAAAAATAAAAACGAAAAAATGCAAAGTCAAAAGTAATCGATAGCTCGATATTGCATGTTCACTGCAGTCCTGTTAAGCATATGCAACACTGCGATTTCTTTTTCTGCCCTCCTTTTTGGCTGTTGTTTCGTGTGTTGACCAATAAATTTTTCGTACGCAGCATATTTTTTTTTGACACTTCTCAATTATAAAACAACTAAACACGTATTTAAACGGCATAATTCGCTTGCGCTGCTGGCAGAGCGAATAACATTGGGCGACTCACGCAATAATATTGCACGAAACTAGCGCAAAACTAGCACGTACTCAAAGAAACACGATAGTAGAAAAACAGGCAAAGGCGACTCCGACCGACTCTTAAACGTGAATGTAAATGTGAAAGCGAATCCGCGGCAAGGAAGTGCAACAAAATCACAACGATACGTTATACAAAAAAGCGAAGCCAGCGGAGCAAAACAGATGTTGTTATAAACAAATAAAAAGAATTAGGTGCACTTTTCATGCAAATTATTTACAAAATACGTTAACATCAGTTGTGTAAACAATTACAAATCGGCAACAACAAGGTTCAATCACTACAACAACAACAGTAGCAGCAGCAGCGGCCACAACAACAACAACAACATTGAAAGCACATTTGCATTTGCTTTTAATTGCAAAACTCCGATCCATATAACATACATATATATTATACATTTAATATATATATATATATATATATATATCGCCTGTTGTCAATATCATATCGGAAGTTGTTCCAGTTGCAGCGACAATTAAAAATGGCCGCTGCCTCCGCCGCCGTAGTAAATGCAGTAAACGACTGCTTCAGTATCGGATCCACAGTGCTGTGCACGACCTGTTTTAAGGATGAAGTCGAGGGAGAGGTGCTCGCATTCGACCATAACACAAAAATGCTTATATTGAGTATCCTTTTTTCTCACAATAACAATAAGAGCCGCTTGTTTGCCACACGAGCTGTTCAAGTGAAAGTTTTCTCTGGTTTTGTTGTCTAGTTTATATTTATATAATATTTCCCGATTGCTTTTTTTTTAATTGTTGTTGGTCAACCTTACATCGATATCGATATCCTTGGCGCCTTTCTTTTCCCCTTTCTTTCTTTCCCCCAACAGAATGTCACTCGAAAATGACAGAAGAGCTAAATGATGTTTATGTGATGAATTTATCGCTTTGCAGTAACGTGCAAGTGATTAAGGAATGCAATGGCAACTTTATTGATGATCCGCAAAAGCTCAACCTTGAACAGGTATGTCAAAGCCACATAAATACATAAATTCTTATCAAGGCTGCAAACCGGTTCGGTTCGGCTATTTTTCCGTATCATAATCCCAAATTTAAATACTATTTATTACTACAACTATAAGTTTCACGCTGACTGATCATAATCTTATTTTAAATTCCTTGGAAGTTTGGTGTCCTGATCCTTACTTAATAAAAATTCTGTTATTTTTCAGGTTAAAATGCGACTACGTAAAACAGTAGAGAGACGGCAAGATTTTCTCAAGTCCAAAAATGCCGACGTTAGTCCAGAAGCACAAGAGCTCTATAGAGCGATAGCCAAACAACTTGGGGTAAGCAGCTATGCCAACAATTGGATATTTGATGGCTAACATTCATTCGTATTCTTCTATTTGCAGTACAATGAAGTGTCCTGGCAAGGACAGAATATACAAATATTAAACGAAGTCACCGTCTCGCCGCCATATCGGGTGGACAATGTTGTGTCCAGTTCTGATAACGATACTTCGTGCAACTATATTAAACGAATTGTAAGATCACAAAATGTTAACATACAATTGCTTTGCTTGTTTTGTATTAATTTGCTTATCCAAACAGATCAAACAGTTCTTCAATACGAGACCTTCGCCGGCTCAGGAAAATACGCATGCTGCAGCCAGCGCTTCGTCGGCTTCGACGTCTGTGTCGCCCACGTCCTCATCTCTATCATCGAGTAATGCAGCTTCAGGATCACCGGTTCCCGCTAACTAAAAATAAAACACAAAACATATTTGCTTCAGAAATGAATGAACATGCGATTGTACTTGATTGGGTTGATATTTTATAGCATTGGGTCATAGCAATTTTTTTTATTTTCTATTTATATGCATTCATTCACTATATACAAGTCGGACATGAAAGCTTTAAAAAAAACTGTTTCCAAAAAGGTTTGCATCGATTGGGCACACACCTCCAATGCATTAACAGGCAACTCTTGCAACAGAAAAACTAAAATTCCATATTTAACTCGATTTTAAAAGTAGGTATTATGAAAGTTTAAATTGACACTAAAATCACTGACAGTTTTTACACGTGTGGCAGTCTTTCATCCTTTTTTTTCAATTTTAAAATTAAGTTTTTAAATTTTTATTAATTTTTTTCAGAAGTTTGTTGAATTTAAATTTTTGATCGATAAAAAAATTTGGATTTAAATCGATATAAGATTTGGGATATCGATATTTCCATCTAAGCCACTATCGTTGTTTTTGCAGCCCTGGCAAACAGTGTTGTCGCCAACTGTGAATGCCAATTTTTACGCGAAATCAGAAAAAGAGCCGCGTTTGTATTGTTAGTTTTGGTTGTTGAAATAAACAATTAAACTGTCAGGGTCACAAACACAGAAATATGGAAGATGTACAAAAGCATAGCGTGCATACGCTTATATTCCGCTCGCTGAAGCGCACACATGATTTGTTTGTATCGAATCAGGGCAACTTGCCGGACATTGATGACCGCCTGTAAGTACGCAAGGCCTCAAGATTGTTATACGTTTTATACATCACGTTTTTATCACAGAGAAAAATTGCGTCGGTCAATCAAAGCAAGAGACACCTACGGTCTGGTGCTGGACCGCGCCAACAAAACAATGGACGCAAAAAAGCTGTCCGCAATGCAAATCGGCGATCCCGAAAGACCGCTGGCAATTACGGATGGAAGTACGGGATTGGCTGCTACCGGTGCTGATTTGAGCGCCACTGCCGCCGAGGGTGGCGCTATGGTTAGATATTCGCGCGACAAGGAGAAGGCTTCATTCAACGGTAGCACCTCTTTGGTGCGCGCTTCGATGCCCGGCAACAGCAGCGGAGGAGCCAGCAATGTGCAGTTGATACCAAAGAAAGCACCCAGCATACCCAAACCCAAGTGGCATGCCCCATGGAAGCTATCGCGTGTCATTTCCGGACATTTGGGCTGGGTGCGCTGCATAGCTGTTGAGCCGGGCAACGAATGGTTTGCCACTGGGGCAGGAGATCGTGTCATCAAGATTTGGGATTTGGCCAGCGGCAAATTAAAGTTATCGCTTACTGGCCATGTGAGCACAGTACGCGGTGTAGCAGTGAGTGCTAAACATCCGTATCTGTTCAGTTGTGGTGAGGATCGGCAGGTGAAATGCTGGGATCTCGAGTACAACAAGGTTATACGGCATTATCATGGACATCTGTCCGCTGTATACTCGCTGGCCCTGCATCCTACCATTGATGTACTTGCCACATCCGGTCGTGACTCGACCGCTCGCATCTGGGACATGCGGACCAAGGCAAATGTACACACATTAACCGGTCACACGAACACTGTGGCCAGTGTGGTGGCTCAGGCCACCAAGCCCCAGATTATCACCGGCTCACATGACTCTACGGTGCGTTTGTGGGATCTCGCTGCCGGCAAGAGTCTTTGCACGCTCACAAATCACAAAAAGTCGGTGCGTAGCATTGTCCTGCACCCATCGCTGTACATGTTCGCGTCCGCTTCACCCGACAACATCAAGCAATGGCGATGTCCCGAGGGCAATTTTGTGCAAAACATTTCTGGTCACACGGCCATTGTCAACTGCATGGCGGCCAATACGGATGGTGTCCTGGTTTCGGGCGGCGACAATGGCACCATGTTCTTCTGGGATTGGCGTACCGGCTATAATTTCCAACGCTTCCAGGCACCCGTTCAGCCCGGCTCCATGGACAGCGAAGCGGGCATCTTTGCCATGTGCTTTGATCAATCTGGAACACGTCTCATCACCGCCGAGGCGGACAAAACGATCAAGGTGTACAAGGAGGATGACGAGGCCAGCGAGGAGACACATCCGGTTAACTGGCGGCCAGAGCTGCTCAAGCGTCGTAAATTCTAAGAGACCACCTAGCTGTATGCGTGTAGTTTAATACAATTTGAAAATAAATTACAATCACTTTGACTTTCTATTCCTGGCCTAGAGGTCTGCATGAATTCACTTAAAATTTGATTTCAAATGAATCAATTCGAACGATGTCGAATTGAGTGAGTGCGAGCAACACTTTGAATTAGAGATGGGCACGGGCCGGGCCGGGCTTCGTGTCCCGCGGGCCTCTTCAAAAAATCACTGGGCTTCGCGCATGAAAATCGAAAACGGGTTTTTTTCGTGCGGGCCCGGGCCTAAGCAAAAAGCCCAAACCCGGTAGGCCCGAAAAGTAAATTTTTCATATTGATTAATAAAAATATTTATTTATTTTTTAAAATAAGTAACTGCTAATATAATTTGAAATTTGACCGGGCTCGGGTCGGGCCGGGCCTCTTGAAAATTGGACCGGGCCGTGCCTTGACTGGGCCAGAAAGATTTATTTCTTGCCCGGGCCGGGCCGGGCCGGTCCTTAAGAAGGAGGTCCGTGCCCATCTCTACTTTGAATTGAATTCGTTTGAGTGTGAGTGACATTGAGTTTTAAAATGACAGTTTCTTATCGAAATGAGTGTGAATGAAGGTGAATATATTGAATCTGAAATGGCCGTATTCAATCGAATAATTAGAGATTGTAATTGTCAAATGTCGGAATTTTTTCACTTTGTTGCAATTTTCCTTAGAGTGGGTCGCAAAGGAATATTGACTTTGATTGTCTGGGCTGGTGGAATAAACATAAAAATATTTTTCACTCATTGCACAAAACAAGCTGCATATAAATATTTTGTTTTAATAATGAAAGAAGCGTTGTTTATTGCCACCCACACAGACAGAAATTACGCATGCAAATATGAAAATTAAAATCGAGATTCGAAACAAACTCGAATTAACTCAAAACAAAGTAGCAATCTCACTCATTCTCTTCGTGTCACTCCGCATGAACGTCGTGCGACTGCGTCCGGCACGAGCGCACCAACTCAATCCAAATCGTCGACTTCCTTTCAAACATAAATGCTTCGAATTTCGTTCATTCATGCAGACAACTATCCTGGACAATGTGAACATGAAGTTGCATATGGGCTATTCCGGAAATTTGTCAAAAAACTGGCTATTTTTAAATAATAGTTGTTTTTTGTTTTATTAGAATACATTTTTCGGCTTCAAACTACAAAATCAAAAAGGTGGTTTGGTTTTTCGGGGCCGAGCCTTATCAATTAATTCCCCTTTTTGCCTCTTAATTTCAATATTTCTTGGAAAAAAAGGGTATTTTCAATGGCCAACAAAGTTGGCAAAACGGTCGTCTGAGTGTTTAGAGCTTAGCACATCATAAACTTTGATTCATTTTCTTTTATTTAAGATAAAAACTGTATCGAATAGATATTTAATATATGTTAATAATTTGAAAGAAAGTGTGAGTGTAAAAAGTGTAACGTCCGCAACTGACAAAAACTAAGATTTTTAATTAACGAGACTACTTATCTGTTCTTTTGATGCTGGATTGATATGATCATATATTGCAGGTAATTTGTTGCATTTGGATTTTTTTTTTGTTTATAATGCAAAATTCGCTAAAATTCGCGCAAATGCACGTTAACCTCAAATCGACTTCCATTTTTGTAACGTCCGCAACCAAACTCTCAGCAAGCCTAATTTTTTTCCAAAAACAGTTAGGCTTTTATCTTAAAATAGGTTTGATAGCATTCACAATGAAATGCATTTTCCAGAAAATTACATTAAAATTCACCGATCTGAACGCGAGCTGCAACAGTTTAAACATAAAAATTTGCGTACAGATGTAACGTCCGCAACCCAGGACTAGCCCATATGGATAATGTCAAGATATGGAGAAGAATTAAACCAATGGGGGCATTTTAAAAGGGGTTTTCTTATAGCCAAAGAGCAAACATGGAGTCATCTTAAAGGGTTTCATTTACCTACCACACTGGGAAAGCTGCAAAACGATTTTCCAAATGATTTTGGCAGCACTTCAAAATACTTTTGTTTAAATTGTCGGTATTTTATTTTTTGTTTTCTCATTTTTTTTTACACATAAATAATTGTAATTATTTTCTGCATAAATAATAATAGCATATTCTGTATATAGTATATTTAATGTAGTGATAAAATATTTCCTGTTTTATTTGCTCTCTCTTTCTCTTTGAAATTTGTATTCCGTTTTTTCCCTCTTTTTGCTAAAGTTAACAAAGTAAAAGCACTAACTGTTAATTTAAATGTGTTTTGTTTTCCTTTATTTTTTGTATTATTGTAGTTTATGATTATTATTAATAAGTATTTATTATAAGTAGTCATTTCTGCATTAACGTTATCATTAGCATTATCATTATATCATTTCATGTATTAAAATCACAAATAATTGTTGTTTGAAACAAATTTTTTCTGTTTTCGTACTTTTTTTTTTTTAATTTAATTTCTCAGTTTTGTTTTTTTTTTTGTTTAACATAAAGTTGTTGTTTTACTCTTTAGTCCTCCTTGCGTTCCTTATTTTTGTTTGTTTGTTTGTATCATTAAACATCTAATATATTTATATATATATATATATGCATAATATATCTTCTTCTCTCTTTCTACATGGTGTATCAACGGCAAAATCGTCTCGCTGTCTCTCTCTCTCGCACTTTCACAATCGCGGAGTTATTGGAGTTTCTTTGTATTTATTTTTGAATTATGCTTTTTTCCGTTTATAATATTAACTGGTGTGTTGTATGTATATGCGTATGCCTGCTACAATTGGTGGCACGCTTATTTACAGTATGCCAAAAACGTTTAAGCTGGCTTCACACGAGCACTTTTTCACCGACACTTTTCGTCAAAACGTGTTCTATTTCCATCAGTGAGCATCAGTTTTTCACCGAAGCTTTGAAATTCCACGACAAGGACAGCTTTTTGACGAAAAGTGTCGGTGAAAAAGTGCTCATGTGACGCCAGCTTTAAGTTTCTCTTACTTTGGCGCTTCTTTTTTTTTTGCTTTTCTTTTCTTGCTCTTGTTTACAAAATTAATATAATAATAAAATTAAAAAAAAAAAAACAACACGCACACTGAGACTCACTCACACACATACATACACACATGTACGAGTCTAAATATAAAATTAAAATTATCTTTAAATCAATTTTATATGTTTTTTTTTTTTTTCATAGGTTCAAATATTTAAAGAGGATATTCCTTTACTCTAGTAACTCTCTACAAGTTGTTTTGTGGAGATATTGATCAAAAAAGTCGGAATATCCTTACTATATAATATTATTAAAATATATGTAAATATGTAAGAGGGAGAACTTTGATGTTGGCTTTTCGACTGCGCCTTATTCTTAATCTTTCTCAATTTTCAGATGTGAGGGACGTTGCAGCTCTACTCTTGGTATTGTTCTTGTGATCCTGATGAGTGAAGGAAGCAATTGAAAGGTGTTGTTGTTGTTGGTGGTGGTGACTGGGGATCTCAACTTTAATAACAATTTCTTTTTAAGTAAAACTAACTCAGTTTTTAAGATTACAAATTAATGCAGCGCGAATGTTAACTTAACAATAATAACCAAGAAAATTTATACATGTTTATAATATTACAAAAATAAAATATTAAAATGTATTTAGAAAATTCAGAAAAAATAGAAGAAACTGAGAAAATCAGGTGTTCTTTTTTTGAAATAGTCGAATTTGTTGTTGTTGTTGTTATTATTGTTTTCGGCCGATGATGTGGAAGTTGTTGTTGCTGTTGGTTGTTGCAATGATTGTTGACGCTCTGGAAGCTTGCTTATAATTGCAGATTTTGATCACCTTTGATCGCTGCTCTTGCCAATTGCTAATTGCTACATGCCACAAACACCTTGCCACGCAATCGTTAAGAGTTAAGATGGGTACCGAGACACACACACACTGACACATACACACATATACACAGTACGATGATCCAAGTTGAATATATTATCAATATATCAATTTAATTATTATTTTGTTTGTTTGCAGTTGTTGTGATTGTAAATAATGTTGTTTCTTGTTGTTACTATTTGTTTGTTTGTTTATTTGTTAGTAGTTGTTGGTTGTGGTTGTTGTTCTTTCCTTCTATTTAGACTGATTTTTATTTTCATTTTTTTTGTTGATTAATTGTAGATTTTGATTGCCTTCTCGGAGAAATTCAATGAGCTGCGTTTGCGCGACTTGTTAATGTGATCGAGTCCAAAGAACGGCAACTGTCCGCTAGTCCAGGTGCGATAAACCTCCAGATCGATGGGCGTATTATCATTCACATCCTTGGTATGCCCCATTGTGATGACAGCAAACTTATAATTCTCCCATTCCTTGTCGGGCACATTGAGACGCTTCTGTATGCGCTGCTTGAGTGCACCGTATGGTTCGCCATGTCGCGCTTTAGTTAGGAACGGTACACCAAACGAATTGTACAATTCTTTGCTGAAATGGGCAACCGGTATGAGTAGCTCGTTCTCAGCCAGCTGTGTCTCCTCGACGGACACCTCCTCGATGCGATAGATTTTCTGTGTACCCTGTGTGGTCGTTATCGATTCATTTGTCTTGATCAATGCCTCCAATAGGGTTTCATCCTTGCATACAGCCGTTATCTTATGATTGCCCACCTTCATCAGACGCAACTTTTTGCGGCTATTTTCCGCAAACGTTATCGTTTTGGCCGCCTCATCCAGCAGACCCTTGACCGTATCATTCTTATTAGGATATAGCACCAGCTCCTTTTCCTCCTTTAGGTCATTGGATACCCAAATGCACTTGAACAGCTTCTTGTTATCCAGCTCATGTATGCTTAACGACAATCGCTGATAGAAAATACGCTTCGGTGTGCTCTGCTTTGTATATGACAAGAGATCCTTAATGGTACCCTGTCAAAGAACAAATTTTTATTATTTTAATGTTTCTCGTAAATGAATTTCAATTATAGATCTTTCTCTCTCAACAATTGCTTTGGATGTTTCACTTTAAGAAATAAGCATTTTTTTTAAATTTGAAAATTAATGCAAATGTTCAATGATTTGATACTAGTTTTTTATGCAAACAGACGGACATGGCTACAACGATTTGGATGACTGCATTCAAAGCGTCACATGAGACCTTCATGCTCAACTCAAGTGAATGAGTTTGGCTGCGTCTTCCATTGAATTGAATGAATTGAATTGAAACCGAAAACTTCACACTCAAAAAAGTCAGAGTGATTTGAATGATAAGTTCAGTAATTTGTGTTTCTTTTTCTTAAATGTAAAAATCTAGTCACGAAAACATGTCTATGGCACAAATTTTCTGTCAATTTTGGACAAACAACTATAACTATAACACATAAATTATTATATAATAAATAAGTTGTATTCTAAGTATTCTCAAAATGTTTGCTTCATTCAGTTCATTCGTTTCTCACTTATTATTATATATTATATATTATATATAAATTATATTAATTTAATTATTATTTAGTTTGTTGCAGTTGTTGTGATTGTAAATAATGTTGTTTCTTACGATTCTCAAATGGAAAGCATACAAGATATAAATATACAATTTTTATACAATATAGCAGCGGTGGGCACGAAATCTGAATTCGGGAGCACAACAATAACAGCAACATCAACAACAGCGAGTTTTTTGGAAGCAGTCGCTGCTCCCGGAGCCACTGAGTGCCCACCGCTGCAATATAGAATAGATATTTCTAAATCATTAAATCAACATTATCGTGACGATCCTGAGGTACGTGAGCGATACATAGTTCTTATCAAAATTCAAATACTTATACTAAAAAATAACAAAATCGAATTCGAGAATTATTTGCTGGCAGGCTATAGGCAGGCAAGGAGTATACGCACCTTGTAGGTGTAGGGCACAGCATTGCCAGGGGTCTCCTTGTAGTTGCTGATACACATGAAGAACTGCAGCTTTTGAGGATCTGTGTTGAGTCGCTCGGCGACGGCATTTGTCAACTGATCGTAGTTATAGCGATTGGATAGCTCGAGTGTAAAGTCGGGCTCATTGGGATTGCATTTATCACTAAAAATGATCTCGATGCGATAGACAAGATCCAAAAAGTAATCCTCAACGGTGGGTAAGTCCAGTTTAACATCAACATTCTCGCGCTCAAAGATTAATATCGGACCCTGCAAATGATCCTGCGGCATGTAGAGAACATTCTCGATCGGCTCATTAATATTGGGTATCTTCTTTTCAGCATACTCATCGAATACGGTCAGTTCGGTGTCCGGTTCGAAGCCAAGCTTTCGATTAATTTCCGGCACTAGCTCGGAGAGGCGACGCGAAAGTGGCTGCTGTGTGCAACCGATATAATTGAGGCGTTTGTTGCGCGGATCGTAATACTTGAGGAAGAGCAGCACATCGGTTTTGGGATTGAACGGTGACAGGGGCGCGGTGCTATCGGGCGGTGCCAGCTCCAGAAAGATCACCCATGGCTTTTGCGATGTGGGTATCTGTTCGATGGTCCTTGCGGCCTCTGCCTCGAAATCAAAGTGCAGGAACTTTTGTGTCTGGGCCGTGCACATGTTCCACATGCGCATGCGATCGCGTGGCACACCAAATGCCTTCACTAGCATCTCGACCATTTCATTGACGGTTTGATTTTGCTTTAGCTTAAACGGACGCTGATGTGTCTTCTCCAAATCGAATAGACGACGCTTTTGTTGAGACTCAAAGTATTCCTCGAGTATGACATGGATCGGTACATAGAGATTCGCCTCACTGCGCTCCTTGCGACGCGCCATCTCGATGCGTTTCTCTAAATCGAGACGCTCCACAAGATCGCTGGATATCTCATTTTCAGGTATATCGCCCAGTACACGATCTAGCTCCGATTTTCGTATGTAGACGAGCATATAGGCATTACTGCATTTGGCATGAAACGAGATCTCATCATCCATGCCGCCATAATTTTGCTCGATGGCCTCTTGTTTACGGCAACTGGACACCACATCGTCATCAAATTTAAACCAACGTCCATCAGCTTTGGGATTTATAAAGACCACATAATGACCGCCATGATTATCACCCGAGTGCACGAGCACGGCATGGAGTACATAATCGGCTGGTGTCTTCTCAGGCTCCGCCAGATAATTATCGAGATTGATTTGCTCATAGAACTCAAAGCGATCGTTGTACTTGATCGAGCTATCTGTAATTGGATCGTATTGGAAACGCATCAAATGCAAATGCAGCACGGGCGGGAATGATGTGAATATGACGCCCTTGCTTGCCTCCTGTAAAACAAATAAACAAATTCATTTAATTTAATACTAATAAATTGGTGTTTGTCTTTTGCTCTGTTTTTTTCTATCAAAATCATTTGGATTTTCAATGGACACTGCGTCACCTTTGCGTTAAGCAAGTGATTTGGTCTTAATTTTAAATCCTAAAACGGATCAATGCGGACGGCAGTCCGCGCTAGTGACGAAAGCAGCACGAAGGGTGCGAAGGCGACTAGCATATATACACAGGAAGAATGGAAAATAAGCTATGACTGTCCGATCGGGTCGAGTTATGTACCGATCGAAAGGTATCGATTTTACTTACAAATGTGCATACTAAGACTTTTGGAAACTCACCTGGTTCGTGAGATAAACAGGTGTTAGTGGGAGGGGAAAATTTTAAACTATTGGAGCAAATGGGGCCGTTGGAGCCTTTTCGATTTTTATTTTAATTTTTTACTATTTTAATCAAAAATACGCGTCGAATGACACGATCATCAAAATCCGATCACTGGTTCAGAAGATAATTAATTTTGAAATTTTTGGTGCCCTTCTCAAAACGAGATGAAAAGTCAGTCTGTTTGTTTGTTTGTTTGTCTGTTTGTTAGTATCAAAGCGTTGATTTAGCTTAAAAGTTTAAATGAGGACTTGTTCCCGATCAAAAATCTAGAAACGTTTGTTCTACGACTTTTTCGAAAAAATATTACCGATGGGTTTGGAAGATATTACTTATTAACTGAATATACCTTTTACCTTTACACTACTGCATGTACATTGTACATATGCAGTATGTACATGTACATGTTAATCGCCAAAAACCACAGCATCCAAACGATAAAAGCTACAGATGTGATCTATATATCGTTGGAAATGTATTTTGAAGGGCTTTAAGCCTAGCTGTAAACTTTTTTGCTTAAAACACAGGTAAAAAGCTTCAGGTGAAATAAGGCTATGAAACACATAGCCGTCAAATTTCGTTTGGTCAAGATATTACCTGTTAACTGAACCTTTACACTTCTGCATGTACATATGCAGTATGTACACTGCTTGCAGCGTCATGCGGAAATACTTACTGCTTGTAAGTTGTGAATTCTTTTTGCGGCAGATAAAACATATTATAATTGCGAATATAGTCGAATATTAGCCGATATTAGCTGTTAACTGAATATATACATTTTACTTAGAATTGGAATAGGACAGAAGCAGCAAAGTGTCATAGCAGCCAGAGTTTGACAGTGCTACTAGCTTTTGCGCTTGACATGTGTGTTTGTAAAGGGAACCAGTGTTGCCAGACAGTTTGTTTCAGCTTGTAAAAAAAATAAACAAAGTTGATAAAGATATACTGTCCAAAAAAAAAATTAAATTTCAAAATTTCTGATGTCTTATTCAAAAACTTCTGATATCTTATAAAAAAAACCTCTTTACGAGGTAAAAGTCTAGTGACGAAAACAGTTATATGCCTCAAAATTTCTGATATCCAATTTTGTGACGAATAACATTAAGTTTGACATATAAATTATTTTAAAAAAAAATTTTGCATTCGGCACTGCGCAAAACAGTGAGTTTTCTTTGGTATGAAGAATTGAGACATTTTAGCGCAATGTGCCGAGTGCCAAAATTTTTTTTAAAATAATGTAATGTAACAAAATGTAATTTTTTAATGAAATATGAAAGTAATCGAATATTCCTTTTAAAAGATTTAAGCATTTCTGCAAACACAAGTTAGAAGTTGGTTTTAAATTGGATTGGGAAAAACCATCATTTTTTATGCTTTAAATTTTAAAATAATGCATGTTATGTTTTCTGTATTTTAACACTTTTAACGTTTTTGTAATGCGATTTGATTTAAGCATAAATTTATACTTCGATTCCTTGTGATCCAAAGAAAACGTTTAAGTTATGAAGACTTTGACTTACGGAATTCTTTATTATTAAGTTTATTCAGTTTTTGCCATTCGATTTAGCTCGAGTTAAAGAAAATTCAAGTTATAGAAGATCGACTGTATTTTAAATTCTTTTAGTAATTAACCAACTTTATTAGAACTTAGCTTTTTTCTTTGTGGAACAGTTTTCGTCAAATAATCGTAAGAATAAACCTCTGAGCAATATATATTCGATATTCTCATTCATCCTACAATCAATTCGTGAGAAAAATTACTCAACATACCCTTTTTTTTTTCTTTTTATAACAATTTTAAGTTTGTTCGTTTGTTATGGGTGACAAGAAATAGGAATTGTTATGTACGTGGAGACTAACAAAAGTTCGATACGTTGGCGAATTTTAAATCGTTTATCAAAATTCCAAAAGTTTCAAAAATTCCGCAATATTTACAAAATTTTGTAAATATTGAGCAAATCGGATGAAATAGAGACTAGAAAACGTAAATTAACTGAAGGTACCTCAGATGAAATTCCACTACCAACGCAAACAGAAATTCACTATAGCCGTTTATTCAGTTTTCAATGCAAACTGAAGCCGGTATAAATATTTGATGAATGTCAAAATGCCTATGAAACGATTGCGCCATCTCTGAAGACTATTTCAAAATGGTTCCAAAGATTGCAGACAGGACATTTTTTTGTAAAGGACGAACCCCGTGAAGGTCGACCAAAATCTTGCTAGTTAACTGCTAGTTAACTGGACTTGAATGCCATGGCCGTATCTCAAATATTGCATCAAGATCTGATGAATCCGAAGATGGGTTCCAAGCATTTTAAATGAGGCCTAAAAACAAGCTCGAATGCATTTTGCCCAATAGCTTTTGAATAAATATGAAAATGGGAAGTCCAGCAACTTTAATAAAGACGTTACTGGTGCCAAAACTTGGTTTAATACATGCGACCCGGAAACCAAACTGTAGTTCATGGTATCGAGCCCCAGAAAAGCCAACACACCCATTAAAAAGCTTTAAAAGCAAGATTTTGAAGAGTGTTTTGAGAAGTTGATTTATAGGCAAAATGAAATTGATGGCGATTATATAGAGCAGATAAAAAATACGAAGATTAAGAATAAATAAAAAAAAAAAAATTAGAATTTTTTTTGGGGTCAACTAACCGAACTTTTGTTAATCCTCACGTAAATGCAAGAAATTTCTAGCTCACCTGAAGACCATGGACACCGGCATCGTATTTGTTGTCACCTTCGAGTGTCTCCGAGGCGACATAATCCTGGAACGAGTCGAAGATGTTCTTCTTGTCTTTGATATTTAGCTGAATATCATAGAAGGTCTCGTAGCGTGTGCTATTATAATCGACATTCTTGCATTTGATGTAGGACGACATTTTGCCCTCGAACAGACCTGGAATGGTGCCCTCGAGGCAGGTGCCCTTCATTTTCGATTCCAATTTGTCGAGCAGGACACGAAGAAACTCCTGGACATCGTGTTGCATGAACGAGTCAAGAGTTTCCCAGCCAAATGATTTAGTTAACTTCTTGGTGCCAACGGGACGATCACCGAACTGCAGCTCATGGAATACACGCTGCAAGGATAGACCCACCGATTTGGTGCTATCATCTGCCTCCGTTGGTATACGGTAAACGGCCAATCGCAATGAGTTTGTAAAATACAATGTTTGCAGCAACGAATTCATGTAGCATGTGGCACCCTGATTCTTTAAGCCAACGTAGCCGGTATGCTTCTTGGAATCCCATAGAACGCCATGCGGAGCATCGGCAATAACATGCACTTCGAGTGTAATGCTGCCATTGTGTACATAATATTTATCCGGATCCTGCAGTTCCTGCCAGGTTATAAAATTTGAATAACCATAATCGTTCTCCTTGGAATAGAATAAATGCTTAATTTTGGCGCGCGTAAATGGCGGCGCATCCGGCTTATGGCATTTGAGACGCAATTCGGCAATGGCATTGCATGACCAGGTGGGTGAATCATTCTCACCGTTGCATTGCAAAAAGAAGCCCAATGCCCGATCATTCGGTATGACCATTATCTTCCATGGCAGCATCCGAACATACACTGGCTGCGATAAGTGTTGTTGCTTTATTTGGCAAACATTCTCAACGGTATAGGAGAATACCGTTTCCGAACGGAACTGATCCTCCTTCGTCTCGTCGTCCATTGGCATCTCTTGCTCGTTACCAAACGATGTGGAGCTGCTTTCGGACAACAATTGTTGTGGTGGCACGTTACCGTTCTCACTGGGCAGTTGCTGCTGCTGTTGTTGTTGTTGATGTTGTTGTTGCTGCTGCTGTTGTTGTTGTTGCAACTGTGGATGTATTAAATTCTTAAATTTGGGCAATTGTGGCGGCGAGTTTGTCTGTTGTTGTTGTTGCTGCTGTTGTTGTTGTTGTTGTAGGTCGCTTGTGATTATTTCGACCTCTTGGGTATCCTGGGTGTCCATAGCTTCGATAGACTGATCTGTTTCAATGTCCATCTTATTTGGCCCTTGAATGGTTGCTTTCAATCGGCTACCGCAAACGCTGCCGCTGCTTTTTCTGCTTCTCCTGTGTCCGCCGTTCTTATTGTTTTTCTTTCTTTTTGTTTTCTTGTTTCGTTTTCCTCAAGTTGCTTTTCGATTATTATTATTATTATTGTTATTATGGGTACTAAATTGTTTTTGTTACTTTTTCTCTTTCTTCCTCTTCCTCTCTCTCACTCTCTCCCTTGGAATTTTTTTTCTTTTTTGCTGATTTGTTATCGTGCTGACATTCGATTTCGATTGCGTTGCGCTTTATGTTGCAGCAGCCGCCTTGGTTGTCTGCAAATCAAATGGAAATGGGTAACAGGAGCAGAAACATCGATAAATTAAGCAAGTGAATATTTTGACAAAAACAATTTATTTTCTTTTTTTAAAATAGTTCAAACTGTATATTATAAAATGCAGAAAACTATGAGTAGAAATTTTTGTAGCAACATAGTATATTTTGAATTTTGTCAAAACATTTACTTGGCCCACTGTATGTGGATACAATATGTACATATGCATGTGCTGGTCACAAGCTTGCAAATTTTTACTGTGCACGTATGTATATTTACATGTACGTACCTACATCAATTTACATAAGTCATATATTTTTTTCTTATAAGCTCTTTATGCAATTTCATACTTTTTCCTATGTACATAAAAATTTGCTCACGTTAAAATGAAATGCGCCGCATCGCTTTGTTCCAATACACACACATATAAATATTAATACATACATACATATGTATGTGTTGATGAACATATACATATGTTCATATGTATATAAACACATTTGCACGCACGCACGCATCAAGCACATCGTTTTTACACATTTACCACCGCTTGTCATCGGCCTGGCATTTCACACACAAATGCAATGATTATCACTTTTTTTTCTTTTTTAGTTTAGCTTACCTTTAAAACTGTCAAAATGGTTATATTTGGTGTATTTGGGCTTCAGGCCGCAAGCTCGTTGATGGACAGGCAGCTGCTGTAAGGCTCGCACTTGAACGCAAGCGCCAACAGTCAAGAAAAAAATACTTGCAATTTTTCTTCTTATTTTTCTTTCCAACCTACACTTTAATTTCTGGCGTTCACTTCATTTGCGGTGTGTGTGTTGCACGACGCTTTTCTTTTTTTTTTTGTTGGTTGTTAAAAAAAAGTCAAAAACATAAATTTTGTCAAAGCTGTTTTAATTTATATGAACAACACTTGTGACGTATTTTACTCGGCACTGCAATTTGCGTTTTCGATTCATTAAAGGAAAGGTGCAAAAAATTTAACTTTAATTTAATAAGCAAATGTTACTAGGCTGCTCAAAATGGCACTGCAAAACTTAAACCAGCAGTCTTTGACGCTGCTACGCCAAAAAAGAATAGCAATAGAGTTTATCGAACGAATCATTTAGATAAGTTCGATTGAACTATTCACTTTAGTGAATGAAAGAACTAATCCCCAATTGTTGGTCAGTTGGTTTGTTCGTTCGTTTGTGTTTTTGATTCCATTTATCGAATATGCTGGCCAGAGCTGTTTTGACCAGCAGACAAAAGGTGGCGCACAGTTTTTAAAAATGTGGCAGCCTCAGTTCCTTTTATGACCATTTCTCCCATTTTCAAGATTGTTATTTTCATGTTGCATAATAAAGGAAGAAAATTCCTTAAAATGAGCTTCTTTATTTTTAACAATTTTAAGTTTAATTTTTTTTATTTAAATTGTGCCCTATAATAATTTTTTTCAGATTCGAACGCTGAACTGATTGGGGCGGTCGGTCGACTAGTTTACTTCTTGCGAACGGACCGCTATTCCATTTGTAACGGCCAAAATAGTATGTAATCATTTTCTTCATTTGATATAATAAAATAAATATTTGTATAATTTATAAAAATCAATATGGTCAACATCATTCGCATCAGTTGCTAACAGATTTGGTAATTTACAGGTTATATACAATATACGTATGGAAGTTAATAGTTATCGTTATCGCTATCTCTCGCTAGCTGACAATGCTGTTGTTGGTATTCCTTAGAGCAGGAGGAGCAGATCTTTGATGGAGCCTACCCTGAATGCGATCACAACGTTGACAAATGCCACCTGAGTTGGCCTTCCAGCAATTATAATGGGAGCAGGCACCACACTGGCCACAATGTTGCACATTTCGTTGCCAGCGATAAATGAGCTTGGGACTCTTGCAATATTCACAGACAAAGGCACGTCCCGGTATGCTTCTTGGAATCCAATAGAACGCCATGCGGAGCATCGGCAATAATATGCACTTCGAGTGTAATGCTACCGTTTTTTAAATAATATTTATCCGGATTCTCCAGCTCCTGCCAGGTTATAAAATTTGAATAACCATAATCGTTCTCCTTCGAACAGAATAAATGCTTAATTTTGGAGCGCGTAAATGGCGGCGCATCCGGCTTATGGCATTTGAGACGAAATTCGACAATGGCATTGCATGACCAGGTGGGTGAATCATTCTCACCGTTGCATTGCAAAAAGAAGCCCAATGCCCGATCATTCGGTATGACCATTATCTTCCATGGCAGCATCCGAACATACACTGGCTGCGATAAGTGTTGTTGCTTTATTTGGCAAACATTCTCAACGGTATAGGAGAATACCGTTTCCGAACGGAATTGATCCTCCTTCGCCTCGTCGTCCATTGGCATCTCTTGCTCGTTACCAAAAGTTGTGGAGCTACTTTCGGCCAACAATTGTTGTGGTGGTAGTTGCTGCTGTTGTTGTTGTTGTTGCAACTGTGGATGTATTAAATTCTTAAATTTGGGCAATTGTGGCGGCGAGTTTGGACAGGCAGCTGCTGTAAGGCTCGCACTTGAAAGCAAGCGCCAACAGTCAAGAAAAAAAAAATACTTGCAAATTTTCTTCTTATTTTTCTTTCTAACCTACACTTCAATTTCTGGAGTTCACTTCACTTTTGTGAATAAAAGAACTAATCGCCAATTGTTGGTCAGATGGTTCAGTTGGTTTCATCGTTCGTTTCGTTGGTTTGTGTTTTTGATTTCATTTATCGTATATGCTGGCCAGGGCTGCCTTTAACCCATTTCAGGCTAATGGGTATTTAAATACCCAAAAAAGTGTTGACACTTAAAAAATTCTAGCACGGGGAATGTGAGAGATATCGGGGAAAAATTTATTTTATAGTAAAGAGAATTAACAAATATATAAGTATAAAAATTGAACAGTTTAGTTATCCTTGGTATACCTGTAGTTTTTTACAGGTGAATATCTAGGTTTTTTTTCCATAGAAAATGTTGACGAAAAAAGCTAAAAAATGTATGGAAATCGGAAAAATAAAATTTCAAGATAAAAATTTTTTTTTTGTTTCTTTCAACTTCTATGGTCTTCTGGGCACACGTTTCAAAATTTCGTCAAAATCGTACCAGCCGATCTATGGGCAGCCATTAATGGGTTAAGTGGCGTTATTAAGTTTTGATCAGCAGACAAAAGGTGGCGCACAATTTTTTTAAAAGTGTGTCAGCCTAAGTTTCTTTTATGACAATTCATCTCCCATTTTCAAGATTGTTATTTTCATGTTGAATAAAGGAAGAAAATTCCTTAAAATGAGCTTCTCTATTTTTACCAATTTTAAGTTTAATTTTTTTTTATTTAAATTGTGCCCTATAATAATTTTTTTCAGATTCGAACGCTGAACTGATTGGGGCGGTCGGTCGACTAGTTTACTTCTTGCGAACGGACCGCTATTCCATATGTAACGGCCAAAAAAGTATGCAATCATTTTCTTCGTTTGATATAATAAAATAAATATTTGTATAATTTATAAAAATCAACATGGGTCATCATCATTCGCATCAGTTGCTAACAGATTTGGTAATTTACAGGTTATATACAATATACATATGGAAGTTAATCGTTATCGTTATCGCTATCTCTCGCTAGCTGCCCATGCTGTTGCTGTTGTTGTTGTTGGTATTCCTTAGAGCAGGAGGAGCAGATCTTTGATGGAGCCTTCCCTGAATGCGATCACAACGTTGACAAAAGCCACCCGAGTTGGCCTTCCAGCAATTATAATGGGAGCAGGCACCACATTGGCCACAACGTTGCACCTTTCGTTGCCAGCGATAAATGAGCTTGGGACTCTTGCAATATTCACAGACAAAGGCGCGTCCCGTGCAGAGCTGAGAGAAGAACAAGAGTGTGATTGAAAGGAATAGGAGTGTCTGTTGTTGGATGCGACTCACCACACAGTTGTTCACATGCTGCTCGCTTTGCGCAATCAAGTCTTCGATGGAACGTCTCATGCTGTTGTTTTGCACATCGACAAAGTCGCACATGGACCACATGTCCGGGTCGTTGGTTATATGCGCCGGCACCGCGTTGAAGAGCGCCTGCTCCCTGTGCACATACGAATAAACAATATCAATTGCTGTCTGTCTGTCTGTCCAGTTGAGAGAGTCAAACTCACCTGGTGGCGAAACGACAGGCGACAATGAAATCCCGTACATATTTCAACTGCTGACGACGTCGACGCCCCTTGGCCAAAACCTTTTGCTTTGCATACAGCTGGGCATTGAGATCGGGGACATGGAAGAGCGGAAACGTGTACATTTGTTCGATGAGGCGATAGGCAAACGAGCTGACCGCATAGCAGCGAAAATCCCAGGACTGCAGTATCTTGGCGGGAATGGCCGACAATTGATTGCGATGGCAGCCCGTGCACAGGTATTTGCCCAAATAGTTGCAGTAACGAAAGTGCTGCTGCAATTGTCGAGTCACATGCATTCCGCAGCCGGCGCAACGATAGTGTTGGCGTGTCAGCAGCTGGGAACGATTTGGAGGCGGATGCTCGGTGAATATAATTTGTTGACGTGGCGGCGCCCAGGTGCGTGTGCCGCGTTGCATGCTCGCCTGCTGCAGTTGCTCCTCGTGCAGCAGCTGCTGTTGTTGCTCCTGCTGCAACTTGGGCATTGGCAGCAGCTGCTGTGGCGTATCCTGCTCCGCGACAAGCCATTTGAGATCAGCCAGCTTGGGCAACTGTTGATCCTTGAAGCGGGAAATCAATTGCAAGCCCACGGCCTCGGCGCTGTTATTATTACCATTGGCATTGTGCTGTTCCACATATGGAATGAGCAAATTATCGCCATCGGTCTGAACAGCAGCTTCAGCTACAGCTAAAGATCCATCTTCTGCTCTCGCCGGCTGCTGACGACGTCGGCTCCACTTGACATGCTCGATGGCCGTGATGCACGCCTCCGAGATGCGAAAGTGTGCATTCTCCTTCTCCAGCTCTGTGTTGTTGTGCGTATAGCGTGACATTTGCAGAAATGCGGCCAGACTTTGGTTGTCCATCTTGTTGGAATTGCTGTCGCTGCTCAGGCTGCATGGCGTTGTGCTGCTGCAACTGGCGCTATTCTGCTGCTCCTGGCTCAACGCCTGGCTGCCCAAAATGTCCAGTGGTGCTGTCGTTGGCGTTGACTCCGTCTCCGTCTCAGCCTCACAGTTGTTATAGTCCAACATGCTCACGCCTTCAAACAATGACGGCTGATGTCGTTTGTCCAGCTTGCGTCCATTGACGGGCAGAAAATTGTCTAGCACACTGGTCGCCTCGTCGTCCTGGCCAAGATTGCGATTGTACCAGCTTGTGTACAGCGGAGGCGAGCCAAAGAGATTGCTCAGAAAGCTGTTGAGCGGGCTCGCACGCTTGACGTACTGCATCCTCTTTGAAGTTGTGGCGGAATTTGTTGTCGGCGTCGTGTTGTAGTTGTTGTTGATGCTGCTCGTTTGATCCGTCCAGATCTTGATGTCATCACAGTTAATCAGCTGGATGCGTCGTGGCGCCGGCGACACTTGACTGCAACTACTCGCCGTGCTGATGCTGGAGCCGCTCAACGGCGGCAACTCATTTCTGCCCCAACGGGCCAGCGGACTGTTGTATGTCTGACAACGGGGTCGCGTCACAGCCGCTGCTCCAGCTCCAGTTCCAGCTCCAACTGCATCCATGCTCACATCGCTTTGGTATAGACTGGGCAAACTCTTGATGCGCCGCAACAGATTACGCTGCTGCTGTGGACGGCACGGCCAGTGCTCCTCCTCAGGCACCACATGCAGACGCTGCGTCATCACCTGGCTGAAATTGGGCTGCGAGCAGGTGCGTCGATGGCGACGCTTGTGCAACGGCTCCAGTTGGCTCAGCAGACTGCTCTGGTCCAGCTGTATGGCCGTGAGGCAGACAAATAAAGCGGTGGCATGTCCGCCATGCCGCAAAAATGCCACATCCCGTTGATAGTAGGTGTCGAGCAGCTCCTTGTCCGCCACCAGCGACTGGATGCAACGCGACAGGCAGCGCGAGTTCAAACCGCTTGCCACCCACTGTGGCAGGAACTGCGAGACGCCCACTGGGCGATCTCTTGATGTGCCACCAGTCCGAGGCTGCGGTTGTGGCTGATGTTGTTGCAACGCCTGTTGCAGCTCTGTGAGACGCAGAAATTCAAAATCCTCTATCAAACGCTGTCAAGCGAAAGAGAACAAAAGACACACACAGAGAGAGAGAGAGAGAGAGAGAGAGAAATTAAATAAATGTCTTAATCGCAAGATGTTTGACCACATGCCCATTAAAAATGGACAAAATGGGTTTATTGGTTTAGGGTTAGTAGGCGTGGCAGTCCCCATAAGCTATATATATTAGAGTGCATCGATTTTTTTCACAAGAAATGGTAACCCATTTCCATATTCTATAGTCAATTCTAAGATTTTTTCACCAAGAAACCATAGTTCTAAAATGAAGTCCTGGTCCGCGCTTTTTAAGTAGAAAAATTCATTTTTTCGAACTTGAATATCTTGGGTGTTTATGGTCCGATCCTGACAAACTTTGTGTCAATACTCTTGTTAGGACCAGGACTTTTAAATCTCCATATAACCAAAGGACGAAAAGTCCTTTAAACATAATTTTCATCCTTGGAACGACGATTTCGCGATTCGTCGCTATTCTTAAAAATTAGTCCGAATTTGAGCTATTTTTTTGGACCAACAATTCATTTTGTTCCTTGAACCCGAATTTTTTATTTACAGAAAATGTTAAACATATTTTAATACACTTTTAATACAATTTTTATAAAATACGTGTTACATTTTCTGTTAACAAAAAATATAAATTTATTATACAAAAATTTTACAAACAGTTGTCAGCCTGACTGATCATGTGATAAAATAAAAACAAAAGGACATGAAAGAAAATGTGAAAACTGTTTTGGCAAGTCCCTTAAAGAATATTAACTTCGAACATTATGAGCGGCCTTTTATCTGCGTCTTTTAAATCACTTGTCATGCTTTAGCTGCATTTCCCCTTGGCCTCAGAATGTAATCAAACATTCAATTCGAAGAGAACTGTCGCAATAAAAAAAGATTTAAAATTATCCATCTGTTGGTGTGACTCGATTTCCCTTATTTGTTTTGGGCACACTGCACTTTTGAATGAAGCAGCTGTAAACAGCTGATCGTGAAATCTAAATCTGTTTCAGGAATACCACTAATATTATTGACCAACTGTGTGCTTATAGGTGTGCGTGTGTATGATTCATGTAATCAAATAATGTAAATGTGATGAAGCTTAGACCCATTATTGCATTTGCTGATTTAGGGCAGGGGTGCCCAAACTGCCTTGTGGATGTGCACTCACCAATACAAAATTGCGTCGTGTGCATAGGCGATGGGCGCCCCTGATTTAGGGCGTCAGTTAAGTGTGGCTGTTTGTGTTGGGGGGTGTTAAGATCACTCACCAGCGTTGCACCGCTTGTGGCAGGCTGCAAAAGACCGTGCTGCAGAATTTGCACACACGTCTGCACCAGCAGCTGAAAGCTATCATCGCTTTTGGTCTGGAACCAATGATTTGTGGCACGTCGCAGCTCCGTCAACAATGTCGACAACTGCAACTGCTGTTGTTGTTTATGCTCGCGTTGTTGACAATGGCTGCGTCTGTGCGTGTCGCAGCTCCAAATTGGTGGCACACCTGTTGTTTCTGCTTGTGACATTGTGGTTACGGTTGCGGTTACGGCTATGCTGTTCTTGGGTTGGTCCTCTCATGGTATGCAAATATGTGTAATTGCATTGCGATCGCGTACTTCTACAATTTTAGAGCTGTATAGGGTTGTTGATTAGAGCTATGCCTAGAGTTGTATCGTATCGTTCCGACTAAGTTCGATTGAACTATTCACCAAAGTGAACGAACGAACTAAATCCGTAACTGTTGGTAGCAACAAATACCAATGGCTTGGTAAATTCTAATTAAATAGAAACCAAAATAGCCTAGTCTCTCGCAATATGAATTAAGCGAGGTTCATTTTACTCATCATGAAATCTGAATTAATTTTAATTTGTAATTATTTTCCGTTTTTTTTTTTTTATAGGTGTTTGTTTTTGGTGACCTTTTTATTTGAACCCAACTCTATTTTTGATTTTATTATTTGAAATTATTTATGAACAGTTAAATATCATACAAAACTTGTGATAAATAATATAAATACTTAAAATAATAGAAACCAAATAAAGTACAGTCGAACTTCCCTAACTCGAATCACCATTTTCCAATGAAAAAGTTCGAGTTAGGGAGATATTCGAGTTATAGAGTTCTTTTTCCTAAGTTTATTAATTTTACTGCCACTCATTTAGTTCGAGTTACAGAGAAATTCGAGTTATAGAAGTTCGAGTTAGGGAAGTTCAACTGTAATAAAAAAAAATTAAGCAACAATTTTTTTTTTCAGTAAAAAATTGATTTGAAATGTTTTGTAAACAACAAGTTATTAATATTTACTTTGCGTTAATTTTAATTTAAAATTAAAATAATATAATCGATAGAATTAATTAACACATGTATCGATATTTGAATAAGCGAGTTGTATCGATATCGTGGAATAACCATATCGATCCAACGAGCTTCGATACTTAACTTTTTAAGAAAGCGTTGAAAGGAAAGGTTGTGCTCGTTGTGAAATTATTATTAAATAAGAATAAAGAACTAATAACATTACTACCAATAGAAAATGAACATAGCAGATCTATCGTATCGTAATCTGTGAATTTCGATAACTTGCTTATCGGTTGTTGTGAATGGCAAAATTAGTTGCAATTTTTTGTTTTTGTTGTTTTCGAAACATTCAAAATTAAACACAGAACCTGCTGAAGAGATGAAGAATCTGCGGGCGGAGCCAAGCAACAACAACTGCAACTTTCAGAAAGATGCACTGCTTGGCTTTGCCCTCGATCTGCCCGATGAGCAGCTGGACAGTGCGATGATGCAGCTGCAGGCTGCAGCAGCAGCGCAGCAGCAGCAACAACAACAACAACAACATAGTAATAACAACAGTAGCAGCAACAACAACAGCAACAGCGGCGATTATCAATCCTTGCTGCAGTGCGGCGACTTGCTGCAGCCAGCGGTAGCAACGCCACAACTGCCCGAATGTTATCAGTTTGACGCAAATGCCGCTGCTGCTGCCGCTGCCTCGGAGCTGGTGAATGTTGCAAACAAGGACTGTGATTCTTTGGCCAAACTGGCCTATAATCTGTATCGACTCGCCAAGGACGATCACATCGTCATCGATCGGTGAGTGCGCCCTAAACTATTTACAGTGGACCACTTATGTCTTCATACACCCTAACTTCGCTTCGTTACTGCAAACATTTTATTTCAAAAATATCTTCGCTAGTATTTTTTATGATTTTTTGAAAATTTCTAAAAAGCTACTTTTTGTAGACAAGAGATTTTTGAAAAAAAATTTAGTATAAAAGTTGAAAACAGGATCTGCAAAAAATGATTATTTGTTTGTTTTTGTAACCAAAAAATCATTCACTTATGTATAATAACTTTAAGACACAGAGAAAGTACCAATATTCTTCTCTAGGACTCATTTATTCATATTCACAATTATTAAAAAATTTTCAAGATTTATAGATTTGGTCACAAAATAATAATTAATTTCAAGTTATTAAAGCGAAACTACAACTTGAGTTTTATTTTGAGCAAAAAATAAAACTCATGAAATAATGATTATTCTATAAGTTTTATTTTTTGCTCAAAAATAATGGTTATTGGTTGAGATTGGTTGAGAAGTAAGGTATAACTTAAAATTATTCATTATTTTGTGAGAAAATCTATAAAACTTGAAATTAATTATTATTTCAAAATTTTTTTACTATCTTTTATAATGATTACAGTCCCTGAAAATTGGACTTTAACAAAAATTCAAAATTTTCCATGGATACTTAATGGGTTAAGAAAATGTTTGTATCATTTAAACTTAATTTAAGTGAATAGATTATATTAAGAAATCTGCATTTAATCTTTTTTATTATACAAAAATTTGACAAAGTTGGGGTGTATGAAGACATTAGTGGGTCAGGTTGGTATGTTGCCTACTGTCGTATCTTAATTTATTGTAATTATTATAATTACAGCAAACGCAATGAGGTGGTGCGCACCAATGCAGTGACCAACCAGAAGACCATCTATCGCTGCATGGATCCAGTTGGCATGGGCATGTGCTCCATTGATCGCAGTCGCTCAGCGGATACGTCGTTGAAATTAAACCGTCCAAGGAAACGTGCGGCAACCGTAGCAAGCACAAAAACAACAGCATCAACGACAACAGCAATAACAGCAACACCAACATCAACACCTGTACCAACAACAACGCCACCAATGACAACATCACCAATACCACAAGCAACAACAGCAACAACAACAACAGAGTCAATGGCACCGTCTATTGGTGCTGCACCAAGTGGCGCTATAAAGAAGCAAGTAAATGAGCCCATCATAGCAACAGATGCTGATTCCATGCATCGCACGCGATCCGGTCGAATAATGCGCGCTGCATTGCCCGTCACCTCAACAAAAGCACCAGCTCCAAATTCAACGCAGATGATGGAAATGCTTGTGGCCGAATTTAGAGATAAGGATTACCGTGCTCCAGCAGCAGCGACAATAACCACGCCTGCAGCTGCAACTAATGCAGTTGCAATGCGGGAACCGAGAGCTGTGCCACAAAATGCCATTTGTCCGGGCTGCAACAAGATCTTCTTGGGCCGTCGATTGCAGCGACATTACGTCAAGTTTCCCGAGCATATGCCCAGTGCTCTTGCTGTTTGCCAACAGCAACAACAGCAGCAGTTGCAGCCACAGCAGCAACAACAGCAGCAACCACAGCACCAACAGCAGCAGCAGCAATTGACTCAGAGCAATGTGCCGACTTTGTTTGGATTGCTTACTGCACAATTGCAGCGACATGGTCATCTCAATGAGGAGCAACGTGCCGATCTATTTTTGCACGAGTTAAATGACTTTGTGGAGCAGCTGCATTTGCGGAGCACACGCCTCATACGCAATACATCTGGACTGCATTTTGTTAACGCTCGTATCGCACGTGTCCTGGGCATACCCGAGGGTCAGTATGCCCTGGACATGTCGGCAATGGAGTCGGCGCAGGCGCCCACACCGGAACCGGAAATACAGCAGCTAATGCACACAAATGCTGTGCCAGGACCACGTAATCTGGTCGATTATCCAGGACTCAGCATGTCCCTGGATGACACTCTCACGGATGAGGCTGCACAGCGTTTAAATCTGTCTGCCGGCGGTAAATTGCTGCCACCCTCTGAGGAGAGTCTCCTGCGCAATGTCAGCGATCTGATGCAACCACCGGTGGCTGTGGCACCGCCCACAGTGGGTGGCCACGTGGCTGGGGCAATGCTGCCACACTACGATCACGCTAGTGACAATGCCGTCGAGGCGCTCAGCATGAAAGAAACGCCCAACGCAGCCATTTTGGATCTCAATGTTGATTTCTTTCAGTTCAACAACAATTAGCCAACTTTTTACTCGTTTTTTTTATACACATTTACATAGTATTTATATACATACTAAAATGTACATACTCTTATTGTTTACAAACGCAAAATGAATGTACAATTGATTGTGAGCTGAATATACATAAATGGAGCATAAAATGCTTTTGCATTGAAATTTAAATTTACTGCTTGATTGAAATTTGTATTTGACGTGCACAAAAGTTAAGAGGTAAGACAGCTCAAGTCTATAGTGCTCGATTACGAGATACCCTGGTCAGGTCCCGAAATTTGAGATAAACTTGATCAGCCTAAAGATATAAAAAGTCGACGTTTGAGTTTGAGTAGGCAAAAATTTTAACACGGCTAGCACTAATCTATTAAATATACTTTTAAGAAATAAATTAGATGGAATTAAAATTTTAAAGTACGAAATGTCAGGCGTTTTAAGGTATCCTAGTTGCCAACGACTCTACCCAAAAAATGCCAGTTAAGCAAAAAAAAAAAAAAAAAAAAAAAAAAACTGAAAACAGACCGATTTTTTTTAAAGTACAAAAAATCTGGACAATTATAATTTTTTTGAAATCCTAAAAATGACTTTTTTAACTCCTTTTTCCTACTTTTCACGCAAAAAGTGGCTTTTTAGCAATTTTCCAAAAATTATAAAAAATATAAGCGAAAAGATTTTTGAAAATTTTTTTTTGCAGTCACTCGTAAAATAGTTTGAAGAATGTTTTTGCATCCCTACATTTTTTTGGAAAAAATCGATGAAAAAAGTTTTGAAAGTTGACTTTTTTTAAAATTCGAATATTTCAATGGGTACTTAACCCTCTAATGCCCAGCCCTGCCTTTAGGCGGGGTAAAAAAAATGTCAATTAAAACTTTTAAAATTAATATAATTATATTATATTTATATATTGAAGTATATTGCTACAAAACTTAATGAAAAACTAAATATTCTATCAGCCTGTTTTTCTTTTACTGCTCTACGATGTGATTTACTACGGATGTTCTATGTCTGAAAAATAGTGATTGCTAAAATTTCTTGTTTTTCGTGGGCATTAGAGGGTTAATGGGTTAAGTAAAGTTAGGCATCATTCAAACGGAATTTAGATGACCTTTCCAAATATATTTTTTAAATTTGAAGACTTGATTTACAATAGCTGTAATAGTAAAAGAAAGATTGCACCTATTATTTTGTCCATGAGTGTATGTAAGAGTGATTAATCGATATAAAGTGCAAACTAAAAATCAGTTGTGTTATTTTCAAGTAATGCTCAAAAATGAGCTAAAAAAATTCCAGTATAATTGTTTAGCCAATCAAAATCAAAATCTAAATTAAAATCTGAATCAAAGACTATCGAATGTTGCCGCTGAATGCAATAAGATGTCTTTGAATTCGTAAACGTATTTCAGATTTGGATTTGTTTTTGTTTAGTTTAAAGTTCTGTTGCTTTGTTGGTTTTTGCCATTGTTTATATAATGTACTCGTATTTTATGCCCTCAGCTATTTATATACTGTGGCAGGCACCATGTGGATTCGATGGAGGTTGAGGTTGACTGCGGGCGGAACTGGAACTCGACTGTTGCTGATGAACTCGGGGGCCCCCAATATATGTAGACTTAGAAAAAAAAAAACAAACATCATTCTCAAATTCAAGTTTAAAATAAGTTTAGTGTAATCGATGGAATACAAACGGTCCATTTTGGGGGTAAATTTTTAAGCAAATCGGCAAAAATATAGAAAAAGTTAATTTATTACAATGTAGAATCGGTAATTAATTTATTCTAGCGTATATTGCTTAAATAAATAACTTTAATACCAGGGATTCAAATCTTACTGAAACCGTAGCCTTTAACCGGTAAAAACCGATTGAAATTTAGAAGCGTAAGTGAAACCGTAACCGAAAAAAATTCATATTTGACCGAAACCGTTTAGTAACCGTTTAATATATAAGGGTACATTTCGGGTTTTCATCAAATTAAAAATTTAATTTAAAACGAAAACTTTTGATTTTAATTTCCTTATGTTTAATTTTGAATTTGTATTAGTGATATGATCATGATCGAATTTTCAGAAATAAATTTGTTAAATGAAATATTAAAATTGTTGAATCGTAACTAAACTACATTAAACTGAAGAATATGTGAATTGAATGTGTGAATGAAACATTACAAAAACTAATGCCTTTTTTATTATTATAATATTATTAATATAATTATATTTTTGCAAAGAAATTTTTGTTTTGTGAACCGAAACCATACCGTTATTTCAAAACCGAAACATATAAAAACCGGTTCACCGTTACGTAACCTTTATTCAAAAATTTTGCGTAACCGATAGCCAAAAACCTAAATGCGAGCATAACCGAAACCGTAACTGAAACCGATATTCGATTCGGTTTTAATCCCTGTTTAATATATTTCTGGAAGAATTTAACGTTTTTAGCCTTTTATTTAAGTAAGCCATTTCAGCTTGTCTTTCTTCTCTGTATGTATATGTATGTATATGCGTTGCCTTTGAGCATTGCACTATGGGGCGAAATACGAAAAATCACATATTTATTAATAACTTTTAAAATAAGCTTGATTTTTGAATGCGGTTTTTTATTTATGTTTATGTTTATTTATGTTATGTTGTAACAGAAACATTTTTGTGGAAAAGTGGGAGTGTCACCACCTCCTTCCTTAATTTTTTTTTAAGTTCATTATTTTAATTTTAAATAACAAGCTTTGACCTTTTATATTATTAGCAATAAAAGGAAAAAGTACTTGTTAGACAAATTAGGTTCTATGCCCTTATGAGCATACAATTAAAAAACAAAATTGGGGGCGGGGATTTTGACACTCCCACTGTTCCAAAAAGGGTAAAAATAATACTAGAAAAAAACCACATCCGAAGTAGTTTTCAAGTTATTAACAAATACTTCAAAAACTGGTCAAATACCTTATACGACATGCATCTTAAAAAATTAATTTGCGCAGATTGTGGTCAATTGTGGGACGTATGGCCTTTAAATTACAATGAATGGATCTGGACGTACAAAAAGCCTTGTTAAGCAACTTTTGCTAAATTCTTCCGCAAAGTTGACATTTCTTTTCAAGAAATTACCTTTCAAAGCATTATCTAATTTTACAAAATATTAATAAAACAAGCACAAATACAGAACACTAGTACAACCAACGCAAAGTACAAGCCCGTATAATTGGTATCCATTTTAAATTTTATTAAAAAAAATGATTAGCTTTCGCGAAATACCAATTTGAAAATAGTCTGCAAAAATATTGCAATGTTAACGCACGTGCTTTTCGCAAGCAACAGCTGAATTTAACAGCTGTAAGGTTTAACATTGGTCTGTTATATAAAATTTTTGGTACTGAACCTTACAGTTTGAAGTTTTGTTAAGATGTTAACAAAAAAAAAAATAGTAATATTAATACTTTGATAAAATGACTAAATATTCGATTTTTGGGATTTCGGCCCATAGTGCATTGGCGAAATGAACAAAATGTCGATGCATTTGCATAATTTGCAGAGTGCTGTGGATGCCTTTTGGCTGTTGGCAAACATTGTACCACCGCCACTGCCACGCCCACTCTCCACGGTGGACATTAAGCGACACTTGACGTGGTCGCGGGTGCATTTCAATTTGGAACTTATTGCTGTCGTGTTTGCCTTTGGTGAGTGTCAATATGATTAAAGCTGATGAGCAGCGATTTGGATCGAACTGCGGCGCGTATAAATGGAAGTTGCGTGTCCAATTCCCAAGTCAGTTTCCATCATGCACATCCATGGAGAGTCCAAAAGACGAACGCGCCAAAATCCCAGTGGCGACTCCAGTGACGAGGAGCTGAGACTTTGCAGCCGCGAGGCGATCAAGAAGAGTGTCAAATATTATCTACAGAACAGCTCGTTGCATGGCCTCAAGTACTTGGCTGAGGAGCGGATTACAATTCCCGAGCGGTGTGTTTGCGAATCCAGCTGAATATTCATTGTATCGCACATACTATATCAAATTCTGACTCTTGATGCAGCGTCTTCTTTGGCATTGCCTTTTTTCTGGTCGTCATACTGTCGGGCTTCTTCATTTCAAACATCTACATCAAGTGGAGCGCCTCGCCCATCATAATCTCGACCAGCGCCAAGCAGCTGCTCACCAGCAACATGCCCTTCCCGGCCGTCACCATCTGCAATCTCAACCAGGCGCTGCGCAGTCGCGTTCAGCGCATCTCGCGGTAAGTGTCTAACTAGTGACGAAAATAGCACGAAGGGTGTAAAAGGCAACTAGCATATGGGCTATTCCTGGGTTGCGGACGTTACATTTGTACGCAAATTTTTATGTTTAAACTGTTGCAGCTCGCGTTCAAATCAGTGAATTATAATAAAATTTCCTGGAAAATGAATTTCATTGTGAATGCTATAAAACCTATTTTAAGATAAAAGCCTAACTGTTTTTGGTTAAAAATTAGGCTTGCTGAAAGTTTGGTTGTGGACGTTACAAAAAATGGAAGTTGATTTGAGGTTAACGTGCATTTGCGCGTATTTTAGCGAATTTTGCATTTTAAACAAAAAATATCCGAATACAACAAATTAACTGGAATATATGACCATATCAATCCAGCATCAAAAGAACAGATAAGTAGTCTCGTTAAAAATCTTAGTTATTGTCATTTGCGGACGTTACACTTTTTACACTCACACTTTCTTTGAAATTATTAATATATATTAAATATCTATTCGATGCAGTTTTTATATTAAATAAAAGAAAATGAAACAAAGTTTAAGATGAGCTAAGCTCTAAACACTCAGACGACCGTTTTGCCAACTTTGTTGGCCATTGAAAATACCCTTATTTTTACAAGAAATATTGAAATTAAGAGGCAAAAAGAGAAATTAATTGATAAGGCTCGGCCCCGAAAAACCAAACCACCGTAATTTGTAATTTGAAGCCCAAAAATGTATTCTAATAAATCAAAAAAGAACTATTATTAAAAAACATGCAGTTTTTTGACAAAATTAATTTTTCGCCCTTGGTTTTAAAATTTCCGGAATAGCCTATATATGCATAGGAGGAATGGAAAATTTGCTCTGACTGTCCGATCGGGAAATTTTTTTTTGGAAACTCACCTGGTTCGTGAGATAAACAGGTGTTAGTGGGAGGGGCAAAATTAATATTATTGGAGCAACTGGGGCCGGTGGAGCCTTTTTTATTTTTTTTTTAATTTTCCACCTTTCTAATAGATAAATATGCGTATTCAAAAAAAAATTTTGCATTCGGCACTGCGCAAAACAGTGAGTTTTATTTGGTATGAAGAATTGAGACATTTTAGCGCAATGTGCCTAGTGCCAAAATTTTTTTTTAAAATACTTTATATATAAAACTTAAAATTATTCGTCACAAAATTGGATATCAGAAATTTTGAGGCATAAAAGAGGCGTAAAGAGCTTTTTCTTATAAGATTTTCATTTCTCTGTAATTTCTATTATCAATATAGTACATAAAGAATATATATAGGCATTTTCAGATAAAGGTCCACTTCGCCCAAAAACGTAAGATTGATCAAAAACTCACATCTTGTGAAATTGTCATTTAAAAATGGATTCAAGATATTTATTTAAGCAGTACACAGAAAAAAAAAAATCCGGGATAAATAGCCCGAATTCAATCCGAAACGATGTCAGAAGTGGGGTAATCTCTAATTTTCTTAAGCCTAGTATGAAATACTTGATTTTTTCAATCCCGAAGTCAATCCTGAAATTGTGTAATTTAGGCTAACAAATTTTTATTAGTTAAAATGTTTCTTTTTTTAATTTTATGTTTTAAACATTTTATTTTTAACATGTTTTATTTATTTTTTTTTACATATTATTTTTTTATAATGACGGGAATTATATATTTTAGCGTTTCATCCCGAACAACTTAAAAACACATGTTTGACTACACAATTGACTGGGGAATCGAACCCAGGTTTTTTTTTAAAGTGGAAGCTCTAATTATGTGACAGGTCGGCGACTCTAACCACTGAGCCACCGGACCAGTTGAATTGAGAGAGTCCGAAAGAGAATAAAGTAATTTAAGCTTATTTTCCCATTTTAATCCCGATATAGGCTTGATTGTTCAGCTTAATCCTGGAAACATACTTAAGAAATGAGGGCTTAAATCAAGTATTTTAGGCTTGATTTTAGAACGGCATTTTTTTTTTCTGTGTACTAACTTTTATAGATACATAGTAAGCATTCCTTTTTCGTTCATCCTGCAATATCGTTTCGCAGATCGAGCAGTAATTACTCGTTGCTGATGAGCCTGTGCAGCCAGGGCGACGACCAGACGATCACGTACGTGGGCACCTGGAAGTACTTCAAGGCGCTGCTGGTGGACGTGGCCCAGCCGTGTGACGACATGCTGTTGTACTGTAGCTTCGGGTCGCGCAAGGAGATCTGCTCGATGATCTTCAAGTCGATATTGACGGATGACGGGCTGTGCTGCACGTTCAATGCACTGGATCCCAGTTTTCTCTTTCGCAATTACACGGATGATGTGCGTCTAGAGCCGGCGCTGGAGAATTCACTTTACGAGGCCATCGATTGGACACCGGAACGTGGTTATGCCCACAAATTGCCCGAATTCTACTATCCCAGAACATCGGGCGGTACGGGCAGTCGCATGGGTCTCACTGTAGTGCTGAATGCCTCCATAGCGGAGTACTACTGCACCAAGTCCATGAGCAATGGCTTCAAGGTGGATTGATCAATCAATCGATTTCTGATTGTTAACAGATTGAGTCCCTTTTTTAATCAGCTGGAGTTAATCCTTGATCTCCCTATGCTGCCCTGCCCCATGGGATTAGAGATCTTCCGTGATTTATCATTTAAAATATATGTATTTAATTGATCTGATTGGTGTTCTCTGGGTTTTCCTCAGTGATTTTTTATTTAAGTTCAACTTTTAACTTTTATTTTCGTTATTAGTCTATAATTTATAATTTTAGTTCAAGTTCAAGTTCAATTATCAATTTTTATAATTTCTAATATTATATTAATTAAAATTTGTTGCATACCCCAGACTTACCTTAATTTTATTTTTAGTCTATAACTTTAAGTTTATATAAATTTAAGTATTCATTTAAAGTTCTGGTTTAATTGTCCATATTTAATTTACTTCTTGCAATACGTGTTATAATAAATACATAAATAGATAAACAGACTAATAGATGAATAAATAAATATTTAAAGAGAGAAAAGGATAAATAGTTAAATAGACAAATTAAAAAATATATAACAAAATAAACAGATTAAAAGACAAGTAGATGAATAGATAAATAGACAAATAGAAAAATAGATAAATAATAAATAAATAAATAAATAAATAATTAAATAAATTAATAAATAAATAAACATATAAATAAATAAATAAATAATGAGATAAATAGATATCTAGATAAATATACAAATATATGAATAGTTAATAAATAAAAAAGAAATAATTAAATAAAAAGGTAATTAAAGAAATCAATAAATAATTAACTAAATAATTAAATAAATAGATAAATAGACAAAACAATAAATGAATAAATAAATAAATAAATAAATAAATAAATAAATAAATAAATAAATAAATAATTAGATAAATAAATAAATAAAAAAAATAATTAAATAAATAAAAATATTCTCGCCTTTTTCCCCGCCATCAGGTGCTAGTGCATAATCCCGCCGAGCTGCCCAAGGTGAGCAACTATGGATTTATTGTGACATCTGGGAGGGAGGCACGCATCCCCATTGAGCCCGTCTACGAGGATGCCACACCCAGCATTCGATCGATCAAGAAATCGGTGCGCCGTTGCCTCTTTTCGGACGAGAACGATTTGACCTATTATCGCACCTATTCCCGCAAGAACTGTGAGCTGGAGTGCGAGGCGAAGCTGCTGCTTCGCGATTGCAGCTGTGTCCTTTACTATCTGCCCAGGATTGATCCGGCGGCGCGGGTCTGTGGACCCAATGACAACAATTGCACCAATCGCGTCCAGACCGCGATCGAGTCATCGAAGACGGAGTTGTCGTGTGAGAACTGTTGGCCGGGCTGCTTTGAGCTCACCTACAGGACCACGTTGTCCACATCGATGATCGTGTCGGGACCCAGCTACCAGAGCGGCGAGGATCTGCCCGAGGATCTGTTCAATGCCATCAATGGCTCCGTAAACAACGAGCTATCCATTCTACACTTTTATTATGTCAGCAACAGCTTTCGGAGCACCACCAAATCCGAGATGTTTGGCTTCACCGAGTTTCTCTGTAAGTCGAAAAAGTGCCTGAAGAAGCAGAAAGCACTACACTGAAAAAAAAGACCACTTTCTAAAATCAAGAACATTCATCTTAAGTGTTTTGTTCTTGAAATATAAATATTTTAAGACCAAATTACTTAATATAAGAATAAAATTCTCAAATTTAAATATTTTGTTCTTAATACAAGACCATTTTAATATCAAACTAATAAAACTAGAATATAAATTTTGAAAAGTCTTAGATCTTTTTCTCTTCAATAAGAACAAAAATCTACTTTTACTTTTTGAGACTTAGAATTCACAACTGGTTCTGGCGTTTAGTGTTTAGTGTCATATCGACATTACTAGACCTCAAGTTACCTAAAACTTACTTAATTAATCTTAAAATGCTGAGATGCTTAATCTTTACTTGAGATTTTTTGTCTTGAGTATTCAAAACTTTTTGGTCTATAAAAAAGAACATATAATCTTAAAAAAATAATAAGTATTATTCTTATACTAAGATTTGTGGTCTTGAAATTATAAGAATTTGTGATCTTAAAAATAAGAACTTGGTCTTAATTGAAATGTTCTTAGAATCAAGATGTGTTTTCTTACTTCAAGATTTTCATGTTCTTGACGCATTTCTTAGTTCTGAGACCAAAATCTTGATTTTAGATCCTTTTTTTTTTATCAGTGTAGAGATTTTTAGTATTTGTGTTTTATTGTGCAATTGCCCATTGCGTTGTTTATGTGAATTTTTAGCTCGAAACTCACAAATGTGTTTTTGTTCTATTAAGAATTTTTTTTATAATGCGCTTGATTTTAGAAAGTGCCTTTTTTTCAGTGTATTAACAACTTCTTTTACAAGCCTCGAATAAATTTTTGTTATCGAACACTATTTTTATGATGTTTACAAAACAAACACAAATAGCGCAGCAAGTTGCAAGTAATATGACAACTGTCTTTTGGCCGAATTTGATTGAGTTTGAAACATTAAGCTTCATTTAAAAAAATTTTTCAAACCTATGGCAAATTATCGCTACTTTTTCTCCAATAGCGGTAAGTCGGAAAATATTTCGGAAATCTAATTTCCGTGTTATTCGTTTTTTTGTAGCCAACACTGGCGGCTTGCTTGGCCTCTTTATGGGCTTCAGCATTTTCTCGGTGATTGAGATCTTCTACTATGTGACAGTGCGTCCGTATTGTGCCTCCCGTACGCTCCAGCAGCGCCGCCAGCGTCGCGAGGCGGAGCTGAAGTGGTTGACGCCGGTGCGCAAGCGACGACGCCTCCTCCTGCCCCACCGACCGCCGCCCTACAGCCAGCTGCAGGGCAAGTCAGGGGCGGGGCCCAAGTCCAAGCAAAGTCTCTGGCAAGCACTGCGCTCCTCCCGCGATCCCCTGGTCTATCCCTATCTGGACTAGGCTGTTGGCCCTTGGACCAAGAGAAAAATCAAGAATTTGCGTTTTAAAAATCAGGAAAAAAAACCAGGGACCGCAAATAATGATTATTGAAATTTTTTCACATCAAAAATTGAAGGACTACACAGAAAAAAAAATCCGGGCTATTTAGCCCGAATTCAAGCCGAAACGATGTCAGAAGTGGGGTAATCTCGGATTTTCTTAAATCAAGTACGAATTTTTTTCAATCCCGAATTCAATCCTGAAATTCTTTAATTCAGGCTAAAAAAAAAAATAATTTTTTTTGTTACATTTTAATTTTTTTTTTTAACTTTTTTTTAAATTTTTTTCTTTAAGTTTTTTTTTAAATTTTTTTTATTTTTCATATTTTTAAATTTTTTTTTTTTAGTTTTTCTTTTTAATTTTTTTTTTTTATAGTTTTTTTTTTAATGATTTTTTACTAACATTTCTTTATTTTTACCTTTTTTTTTTTTAATTGACTGTGGGAATCGAACCCAGGTTTTTTTCAAACAGGTCGGCGACTCTAACCACTGAGCCACCGAACCAGTTGAAATGAGAGAGGCCGAAAGAGAATAAAGTAATTTGGTCTTATTTTCCCATTTTAATCCCGATACAGGCTTGATTATTCAGCTTAAGCCTGGAAACATACATAAAAAATGCGGGCTTAAATCAAGTATTTTAGGCTTGATTTTAGAACGGCTTTTTTTTCTGCGTAGCATACATACACAAAAAAAAAAGTAATGATAATGATTAAATTTGAGCCAAAAAAATAAAACTCACAAATAATCATTATTTATGATTTTTAATTCTTTTCGCTCTAAATAAAACTCACGTTAAATTCATGGCTTTTGTGTAGGATTTTTACCCAATATTTTTGCATATCTCTTTACTATAAAAGAAACCTAGAAATGCAAGTAAAATTTCTTTAAAATGATTACGTAAACTTTTTTAAAAGTTTTGAGCGAAATTAAAAGTTTAATGTTCTGCAATGATAAACTTGAAAAAGTTGCTAATCAAACCTTTGGGTAGTTTAATCTGAAAAGATGTCAACCCTTAGCAGCCTAGTTCGAAAAGGTTGGTGAATATGCTAAAAAAAATTAAATCTCTCGAAGTTCTGTGGCACCTCGGAATTCCGTGCGGAATTGCTTTCTGAGGAATTCTATTTCGCTTGCGATTTCTGTGTCACCCTTGAATGATTACGTTTCTTGATTAAAACCGCAACGAATATCGGTTTCAGTTACGGTTTCGGTTATGTTCACATTTAGGTTTTCTGTTATCGGTTACGCAAAATCTTTGAATAAATACGTAAATACCAGTATGGTTTCGGTTCACAAAAAAAAAATTTCTTTGCAAAAATATAATTACATTAAGATTATAATAATAATTAAAAAGGCATTAGTTTTTGTAATGATTCATTCACACATTTATTTCACATATTCTTCAGTTTAGTTAGTTGAGTTCCATTTTAACAATTTTAATATTTTATTTAACAAATTTATTTTATTTGCGTTTATTCAGAGCTATAAAAATACGATCATGAATTGCACAAGTAAAAATGCAAAATTAAATAATAGAAAATTAAAACAAAAATCAAAATAAGAAATGAAAAAAATTTTATTCTCTGTATGAATAACCGAAATTAACCCTAATAATTGAAACGGTTATTTTGGTTTACACAGTTTCGGCTTAAAGGTTTCGGACTAATGAAATTTTTTTTTTCGGTTACGGTTTTAATTTTCAATCGGATTCTACCTGTTAAAGGTTATGGTTTCGATTGTAGTTTTAATCCCTGGTAAAAATTATACTTTAAGTTCTTGGTCCAAGTATGAAATTCTAATTTCAAGAGTGGTCTTAAGCTACTTAATCTAAGGATTGTTTTAAGAATTTTGTGTGCTCAATATAAACAAGAATTGGGATAAATTTATTGCTATGATATTTAAGAACGACGAGTTCCTTTGTTAAAGACTTTTATTCACAAAATATTATCTAAACACACTTCAATAATTTTTCGACTGTATTTGTATTAGTATTAGTATATTGAGCATTGCCTTCCTAATAAAATTGTCAAAATCTTCAGCATGGATATTATAAACTTTCAGCTAGTCAAACTGATTCTCATAGCTGACAAACAAGAACCATTTGGGAATTCTAATCCAGCAAATGCAAAAAAGATAAAACATTAAAGATTTTTAATAAAAATTTTACGATTTTATACCAGTTAATTAAAAATGAGTAAGAGAGTATTCGTTGCAATGTATTGAACAGGGAGAAGGAATGATTTCCGAAGTTTCAAGTTAGAATATTACATATTTTTTGGTAATCAACGTTATCTATTAACTATAGCTATCATCCAACGCAAAGAAAGGTGGTAATTACTGATTTAACTGCCAAGCAATGAAAGTGCCTAAAAGCATGCAATAGAAATTAATTTAAATTTATTTAAAAAAGCAACGGGTATCCTATAGTCGGGAGCTCGACTGTTGCCTTTCCCACTTGTTTTTTTAAGGATAGGCTTGCTTATATTTAAGAACAAATCTGTCTTGATTTAATATATATTTTTATTTATTTATAAAGTTCGCTCCTATTTTAAATGTTAAGTCGTGTCTGCTTTAAAGAACGATTCGCTCTTAAAAAAAATGGTATAACTTTTTGTTCTGCACCTTTCTAAGTGAGTTGTTATTGTTGTTGTTGGAGCACATTTTATGGCCCTTAAAATGCATCGGATGAGGCCGCAAGCTGAATAAATAAACCAAGGCAAGCCCAAGAGGCCAATGAACGCGGCCCATTAAGTGGTGAGGAACAAGGGGAGAGGCTGGCAGGGGGAGCTGGGAAAGTGGAGACAAACACCGGAAGTGCTGCGCCCAATTGTGACCAATTAAAAGTCGACTAACAAATGGCGATAATCGCTAATCAACACGCGACTTTAATTTCAATCGCTTTACTCTCGGCCACTAATAAGTTTCTCTGGGCCAGCGATTTCCAAGACCCTTTTGTTTTGTTGAAAAAAGTTAGTTTGCTTTTTCATCGAGTTTGTTTCATAGAAATGGACAATGGATAATGGACAGTATACTTATCTTTTTATTTATAAAATATTATAATATAACTGATCAACATTTGTATCTATATATAATAATAAAGAAGAATATTTTTAAAGAGTCCATGGAGTGTCCTTAAAGATAATTGCTCAGTTATAAGTTATCAGTAAATATAATTAAAGGAAAGTGAGTGAAAATATTTCATAGCAAAAGTACATTATATTGTACATATGAAATTATTAAACTAAACTTAAGTCGGTTTTTACAAAAACCAAATTAATTTTACAATCTTTTACAATAAGTACAGCTTTATCCAACAAATTCAACTGTTTGGAGAAACTATCTTTTAATCGTATCTTTTCTTGTTATAAGCGAGATGCCGAGCTTAAAAAAATAACTTCAATCTTTTTAATAAATACATCAAATTTGGAGAGCGTATTTAAAATTCGTTGCATTGTCAATTGCATTCATTTCGCGTTGGTTTCTAATTTTTGGCTGTGTGTGTCAGTTGTAAATTAATGAATAGAAATTTTTTTGCGGTGACCAATTGTACTCGTCCGTTTGTCTGTCTGTGGGCCAATGCCGAAAATGGCAAACCGTTGTTGGCTAAAAACGTCGCACTGATGTCACTCTGCTTACAGAACAAAGTGAGTTTCGTTTTTGCCAACTGTAAGTGTGTGAGATACATTTACACCACAGCAACAACAACAATAATTACAAATAAACATTTTTACGACTCTGGCGCGTCTGAGTGCGTTTTAGGAGCAAAGCAAGTGTCACAAGTTGCCCCGTCAATGTCAAGTGGCCAAGTGCCCAAATGGCCAAAAAGGCAGCCACTTGGCTCCACACACACACGCACACGCACATGTTAAGCATAGAAATAGTTGCTTCTTTTTTCATTTGCTTTCTTTTTGTGGTGGGCAATTCCGTTGCGCTTTATTAGATGCCAGCTGGAAAATCTCAAATAGCGCCTAGTTCAACAGCGTGCGGAGCGTCGTCATATGCGGCGTATACGCGATCGCAGCGCATGCCTCTTCTTCTCCAATGTAAACAAACAAGTGGCGTGGCAACGGACTGGTCCAAATGTGTTGTATCTGTATCTGTGTCTCTGGCTTATCTGTACAAGTATCTAAAGTAGTGTGTGTTTCGGTTGGGCCTTTTACACATTCGGTTTATGTTGTTCTTTTCTTTTTTTTCTGCTCTGGTTTATGTATTTTCGTTGGCTGTGATTCATTCACACCACAACAGGCCAAAAAACAAGAAAAACAACAACAAGAGCAACAACGACATGTGGTGAAAAATCTCTGGAATGGACCTTTGGCGTGACCAACAACCACGAGTCATCGACCAAAAACTCAAAGAAAAAACTGAAAATAATTATCAGAAATTTCACTTCAACTCATTGACTAATTATTAAAGCTAAAAGATCTTTAAGTATTTTGCAATACAAATAGAGAAGGCCCTGAAACGAATTTTCACTTAAAATAATTATTTTATTAATTAAATTGCTAAAACTTTATTTTTGTTTAATTTTAACATATTTTAACTGTGAAAGTTATGTTCATTAAATATTTTTATTAAAAACTTAATTTATTTGTAGGTCACTTTTTAAGGGAAGTTTAAAAAACTGTAATCGCTTTAAATTTAAGGTTTTGAAAAATTAGCTTTATAATAATTATTGATTTAATACGTATTTTAAGTTAATCTTAAGGCAGAATTCAATTTTAAAATTTCGAAAATTTTAAAAGATTATGCTTGGAAGGTTCTGGCCTCATCATTCAGCGATTAAAGTCAAGTTTATAATTAAAGTATATTTAATCACATGAGTTTAGTTTGATGTCGCTCATTATCATTTGCAAATATAATTATTACGATGTTTTTATGTATTACATATCTCCATTTTATAAGAATTTTGTTATTTAATAGCTGAAGCCAATTCGGTGTAAATTTCGACCAGTAGCTCAAGCTCAAAGAGATTCTTCGGCTCTCTCATGATGTGTACACAATATAACGCATACGCCATGTATCGCATTCTAAAATCGAGGCTGCTTCTTTGAAATTGTTCTGTTTTTAGTGTTTCTTTTTCTTTCTTTTGTTGTTTTTTGATGCTGCTTCAACTGTATTTAAATGTGAACAACAATGACATGCATTGCGTTATGATTGTGTGTGTGTGTGTGTGTGTGTATACTCACACAAAATATTCCATACACACACACACACTCGCACACACACACATAGTCGCTCAGTGAGTCTGTGAGATTCACGCCAACACGGCAACTGAGCGCAGCGGCATTTAATTTCCTTCTTCTTTTTTTGTTGTTGTACTCGTATGTTTATGCTAAGCAAAAACAACAACAACAACACGGTCAGCCACGTGGGTGGATGTGCGTGTGGATGTGAGCGTTTGCACTGAAAAAAAATGCATTTGAAAATTCAAGTTTACAATTCTTAAATTTTAGCATTATTTTTTTTAAGTATGTATATATGTATATATATAAAACTCTTTTTCCTCACTGACTGACTGACATATCGACGTGTAGGCCAAACGGTAAAAGATAGAAAAATTAAATTTTCACACCACACAGCTGAGACAATTTCATTAAGCAATTATAAGTGGGTCAAATTTGGAGTCAAAGTTGTTTAGTATGGAAAGATATCTGAACCAAACTCACCGAATGTATGCTTGGGACTGACTCTTACATTCTGATCAAATTTGGTCTAAATCGGATTACTATATCATATAGCTGCCATAGGAAAAATCTAATGCAAATTAACCTTTAGAATCAAAAGCTCTGTTGTTGTATGAGATATTCTAACAAAACTCACAGATTAATGCTTCTTGCTAAATTTGGACTTGTTCGCCAAATTTAGCTATTTTCCGCCAAAAAACTAAATTTGAATTTTGATAAACTAACATAATATGCAGATAAAATGGCAACCACTCAGCATTAAAGTAGTCAAAGAAGCCTAATAACCTTTGATTACACTGAACTAATTTTTATATTTTTTATTTAAAATATTTGCAAAGAAGAAATTAAAAAACAGCACTTGAACTTGGTTTAACCCATTTCAGGCTAATGGGTATTTAAATACCCAAAAAAGTGTTGACACTTAAAAAATTCTAGCACGGGGAATGTGAGAGATATCGGGGAAAAGTTTATGTCATAGTAAAGAGAAATAACAAATATATAGGTATAAAAATTGAACCGTTTAGTTATTCTCGGTATACCTGTAGTTTTTTACAGAAGAATATCTAGGTTTTTTTTCAATAGAAAATGTTGACGAAAAAAGCTGAAAAATGTACGGAAATTTGTTTTGTTTCTTTCAACTTCTATGGTCTTCTAGGCACACGTTTCAAAATTTCGTTAAAATCGTACCAGCCGATCTATAGGCAGCCTTTAATGGGTTAAAGAAAAATCCGTTAAACCGAACGTCTAAGAACGCTTGAAATTTATTTTTTCCGAAATTCCACTTTTTTTTCTCAGTGTATGTGAATGGGAGAAGTCACCGCTGACGCTAGCGCTGCTGCTGCTGCTGCTGCTGCCATAGCCAAGCACCTCCATCACCCCCTCGACCGCCACCACCGCCACCACCTCCACTGTCCACCTCCACCTCCACCTTCACCGTTGCCACCGCCACCGTTTGATGCTCTCTGAGCATCCTCAGCGGAAATAGAAATTCAGTCAGACATTGAACGTCGTGCGTCGAACTGTGAATTCGCTTAACTAGAAACTGTAACCGTATAGTAACTAAGCACACAACTTCAACTTGAACTGCAACAAGAGGCTTCACCTGGCCGCCATAATCCATAATCCAAATCCCCATACCACACCCATACTCCTGCCATTATAGTGTACCATATACCAAGTCATTCATCCATTCATTCATCCATCAACTTGGCAAGTTTTTGTCTGTGCCCGCGCAGTGATTTTTGTAATTTTTACATTTGAATTCCGTTTCTCGTTTGTCGTTTTTTTTTTTTGTTTTTTGTGTTCCTGTTGCTTTTTTGCCTTTTATTCGGTTGCCGTGTGCGGTGCGTGTAGTGGCATAAACATTTAGCGCGAAATTGTGCGCAGCTGTTTGTTTGTTGGATCCATTGGATTTGCAACAATTGCAGCCAACTATCCAGGCAATCACTGGCATAACGATAACAACAACAAAGTTGGCAAATGCATTCCACGGCATGCGGCGTTGGCGCCTCCGCCACAAATCTTGCATCGCTGCAAACGTGAGTACTTCTTTCAGGCATGAAAACGGAACTACATGGGGAGCAATGCAATCTGTAGGATGAAAGATACTATTACCCTCACACTAGGGACTTGTATTGGGAGGCTTGTTTCTCATCCCATATATTTACTATTTGTAATTATAAAATAAAAAAATACAATAAGAGAGTAGTAATTAAATATAACGACTGTCCGTATACTTAAGATTCTTCTTTAATTAAATATTAACGTGATATTTCCTTGAAAAAGTAAAAATATTGGTTGAGTTTGTACATTCCAATTAACCCTTGATTTGCTCAAAAAATTTCAACCCTAGTCAATTTTAACACTACAATTTAGAAAATCGCTTTAAAACAGACGTCAACGGCAACTTGGACTCAATTTTAGAAATTTTTTCCATATTATTTCAATATCTTTTTTATCGAGCTATTTTTTAATCTGACGCGCTTAAAAATACAGTTGAACTTCCATAACTCGAATTAATAAACTTAAGAAGAATAACTCTATAAGTCGAATATCTCCATAACTCGAAACTTTTTCTTTGAATAATGGTGATTCGAGTTGGGAAAGTTATCAAATTTTTATCATACAATATTTAAGAATTCTATTCTGAGCTTTAGAAAAATGTATTGGAAAAATCTTCTTAATTTTTTTCTTAACTCTAACTTTATGGCAATTTTGTTAGATATGAAAAATACATATTCTGAATGCTCATAATAAAATTTCTCTGACTGCTAGTTTTAAATCGTTAAATCTTTGGGGATCCCCTGCCAAATTCTTCAAGCTAATTTCTTTGTAGTAAATCTGACATAAATGCTCCAGTTAACACTTGTTGTTTAATATCATATATTTATTAGAAAGGTCTAAATTGACTTGCAGAGTATCTTTTAGTCTTTTATCTGAACTCTTGATGTTAAGCCTCGATATATTTTATGAGAGTTCCTAGCAATCTATGGAAATAAAATGAATTTCTTTGCGAACGTTCTGGCGAATAATTTATGCTCGCATCATAATTTGTGTTTTGTTATTGTTGAAGAATGTATGATAAATAAAATATGGGAGTATTTAGCACATAACTAATGGATACTTTAACACACGCAATTGGCTTGCAAATGATATACTTCAAGGTTCCAAGTATTTATAAAGGGATGAATGTGGATTTTACTTAATAGATACTTGGATACTTGGAAAATGGAAAATGGAATAGGCAACCTTGTAGCTATCTCGATGTTTGGCCATTCGCCACTTGCTGTCGGGCCATAAAGTATCTAGATACTTATGGCCAAGAATGCCGTTCAATAGACCACGGATAATCCATCAAAGTGCGCAAAAGACAAACAAATGTTGAGCGACGGATGCGGGTGGGGAAGGGGACAGAAGGGCAATGAGTGGGGGGGGGGGCATTGATATATACATGTGTAGAAAGGGGGCAAAAGAAGTGTTGGATCACACGCTGCGCAATAAGGAAGCTAAAGTAGAAGATGTGCGGATTGTAAACAAATAACTATGTGATGCCTTTTGGCTGCAATGTGTGTCAGCACAAGCATTGGAGGCAACTCAAAACGGTTGCACTATGCTGAACAGAGACGGGGGCATGGAAAGTGCCAAGTGGCAAGTGGCAAGAGGGGACGGGCCACATGAAAGCGCAACAGCAGCCAGAATAAAAGTGGAGCACTTAAAAAAAAAAAAAAAAAAAAAAAAAACCGTTTCCTCAACTAATTAATGAGAATTCTAAGTGCGATACACACAAACACATCTCATAGATACATATGTATCTACACACATACAGATACAGATAGAGATACATTTGGGTCGCTGCTGACGGACAGCTGCTGTTTGCGCGCCAAGTGAATTTATAAGCCACAATTTATGTTTATGGTGCCCCAAAGTGTCGGGCAATTCGTAGGCCAAACTGTTGAATGCCCTCAAGGAGTTGTTGTTGTAGTTGTTGTTATAGTTGTTGTTGCTCTTGCAGTTGTTTAATTAGCTCAGCGACAAGTTCAATTGCTTCAATTCCCCCATCGCCCCTCTGTCTTCCGTCTACAATCCTCTGCCTTGTTTTTACTCTTTTAACTGTCTGCCAAATCTTTTATGGGCTAGACATACTTGTGAGGCCAAGGGCAGATCCCACACAGACACACACACACACACACACACACATATATTGGTGACGTCATTGCGTCGGCGTCATTTGCAACAGCAACCACCCACATGCAACAGTTGCAGTTGCTATTGCAGTTGACTTTGTAAAGAGTCACAATCCCAACTCGATGTTGCTGACTCGCACCTACCATAAATTATTTCAAAGCTTATTTATAAAGATACAAAGATACATATACACAGCTAAAAAGCTATTCCAATATTTATTTTATTTATTTATTTAACATCCTACAAGTTGTAAGGAACTTATGTTTATGGCACTAGTTACAATAAATGCTGCACACGGTTGAAAATTTCAACTGAAATTACAATTATTCTATACTAACTTATAATTAATATTACAAAATTTGATTTTAATTTTAATTAATATAATTTTCAATTACCATTTTTAATACTTTTTAATATAGTAGCTTGAGATTTATATTTATATTTGATAGTGTAGGTGCACAATAAGTTTGCTTTTAAAAATATTATATTAAAGTTAATTAAAAATTCTTAATTTTGGCATTGATACTTTTTAATAAGCCTAAAATCTTTGTATATAAATTAGAAATAAAAATTGAATTTAGTTTTTAAAATTGACAATACAATTGAATTTTGTGCTTGATCCAAATGGTTATTTCGGTTGGAATCAATTCGGTTCTTCAGTATCGGTATAGTAAAATTCAATCGGTTAATACCAGTTTATGGTTACGAGCTTAAGCCCGACTTTTTATAGGTCCAATGAATTCGTTTGTAAATCGAAGTCTCCACGGTTGCATTCAAACTTGAGCGTCTCTGAGTACTCGCGAGTTTCATTTAGTTCTCTAAATGCAATAAATTTCATTCCGTTCTCTGAGTGCAATAAATTCGGTTCTTATCGTATTAAATACTAATTTTTTTGACACTAATTGGAGTATTTAAATGAACGGTTAAATGAGAAACGAATCAAATGAATGAAACAAACATTTTCAGAGTTCTCAGAATACAACCTTTTTTTTGTAATAATTTAAATGTTACAGTTAATATTGTTCGTTACAAAGATGGATATCAGAAATTTTGAGGCATAGATAGGACTAGATTCTTACTTTTCACTCGTTTTTTTTTTTTTCAGTTATTTCGTCATTCAATTCACTCTGCCTTTTTTGAATGTGAAGTTTTCGGTTTCAATTCATTCACGCCATTCATTCAATTCATTGGAAGATTTGGCCGAACTCATTCAATTCAGTTAGGCTGATCTCTAATATGTATGTACATTCGTTTACTTCTTCTCATTAATTGGGAGATTTTCTTTATGAGCAGCGACAAGTGTCATCATTTAAAGGCAGCTCACCTGCCCTAATAAATCGGGGCTCAGCCTAAGCAGAAACTCATCAAGATTCGCTACCCACTGAAATTAGACAAATGGCGCCCACAGTTGCCGCAAGTGCCACTTCAAGTCATTGAGCCAACATTCAAAGTGGATTAATTGATTTGCTGACAGCGATCCGCTGCGTAACTGCGCTGCTGCTGCGCTGCTACTGCGCTGTTGCGTCGAACTGTGGCTCGTTTCCCGAAAACTCGTGGCAAAAATCAATTTTCGAGTTGTTCCGTTTAAGAAAAATATTTATATTTTTAAATTAAAAAATGATTGAAGTATTTTATGCAGAAGGTTTTATGTTTTTAAATAATTTTATTGTCGACTGTGGAGCCCGTCGAAGTTCAAGTATTTTTCCAAAAAAAATGCCAAGTAAGAAATTTTACGCTTTATAAGGGCAACTTTGGCGTAGTCCATCTTTAAATTGATCTTAGTCTTTGTATTAAGCTTATTTATTTATATTAACTGGCTTATTTTCAAAACTAAATGCATGTATATCATATTCAAAAGTAAAACTCCCTAGCACTTCCTACCATTTTTTCTAAAGTCAACTGAAAGTTCAAGAAGAACACAAAAAAAAAATGCATAGGAAAAAAAAATGCTCCTTTACATTTTTTCGAGGGAGTTTTACTTTTGAACATGAACATATAAAAATTTAAATTTTTTTTAAATTTTTAATAAAATTTTGAAAAGTAAAAATTATAAAAAATTGTGTTTGACTGTTAACTTATGCGCTTTTTAGTATCACGTCCACTTTTATTTTTCTTTCAAAAATTTCTTTGAAGTATTGGTAATATATATTTCAAAGTTCAACCTGATATCTCATCTAGTTTGAAAATTACAGATTTTTGACTCGAGTTTTCGGGAAACGAGCCGCAGTGCGTCGCCGGCTTAAAAGGTAACTTGGCAGCTGGGTTTGTTTCTCGTGCTGGGCACATCTTCATTGATAGATTGCTGTTGTTTAGATAAATTGACGCTAAAAATACCATGATTAGCTGATTGTATATGCATATGTATTTGACCCCGAACCGCCCACGTTTCCTCCACCTGATTCCGATTACCGCCCGCCCGTCATGCTTTTATTTCATTTTTCGCTTTATCATTTTACGCTTTTTCAACTTTGGCAACTGTTGCTGTCGTTGATTTGTGCAATTTGTTGACACACATTTCAATGTTGAGCTCGCCTGGTTTACTGGCACGCCATCGACATGCTTCCATGATCCGCTCCAGCTTTGTCTGATTGCCGGACTCGGTCTCGAACTATAACTCGCATTCGGACACGAGCGAGTTCGCTTAGAGATTCACCGGATATCTGAGGACGCCCACCAGCAATGTCGGTTGTCTCTCTACTCACGATTGCCGCACACACACTCACACTCACACACGTGGTGTGAGTGAGAGCACGACAAAGTGACAGAGTGAGAGAGAAAAACTTTGTCGCAGTTCAGAAATTTGAAATCTGAATTTCAACTGCAGCAAGATTCCGTTGCAGTCGTCTCAACACATTCAAAATTGCGATTTCAAATTCAAATTGGTTTTCGAGGTTGACTTACAACTATGACCAATCCATCATTTTTCCATTTTTATTGCAAAACTTTTTCATGATATAATTTATTATTTCTCAAAATCATCCCCAAAAGAAGAAAACATTAATAATCACACGAGTTTACAAAAATTAAAAATTCTTTTTGCTAAGTGAATTAAAGTAACATGAAAATGTCACTTTTTATGAATGCGTTTTTGAAATATTAAAATTTTTTCGAGTTTTCGAGTTTCCTCCAACATTTTTGAGTATATTTCCATTTCTACATATCCGATTTGGCCAAGCAAGCACTAATATTAAAGGTAAGTTAATTCTCTTTAACTTTCTCTCATGCAGTATTAAGATAGGTACAGGTGCTGGGACTTGGGAAAATTTTAAAATTAAAACCTTAAGCAATAACATTTATTTAAATTCTCAAGTCATACTAAACTGAATTCTCAAAAAGATTACTATGAACGAACTAACTTCAGTGTGTTGTGGACTTTTATTGAAAATCGATTTAATTAACTCGATTAATATTCCAAAAAATTATCGAGATATATTATTCGAAAATCGCTTTCACGAAAACCGAGAGGTCAATTTCTCACTAAAAAATATGTACACATTTTTATAAGCAATAAAACCATTTTTTATTAATCACCATTTTATTAATGCATCCTGGATTGATTATAATCACTTATGATTCATTAAAGATAGTGAGGTGAGCATTGATTCATCATCATCATTTTGGCAATTAAAATTAGCTTTGAGTAACGCACAAAAACTGAAATTGGATTAATTTTATAAGAAGTTTTCAACATTAGATTGCCTTAATTTAGAAACACATGTATGTAAGTTAATAAATAAATTGAAATTCCCAGTAATTTATGGCCATTACTATTTGCCGCCTCTTTATTGAATAATTCATAGAATCGCATCAAATTAATGCGCTGAAATACATAGTTTTATTGCATTTAAAATTTGCTTGCAATCACTGAACGTATCTTTCAACTTATAAAAAGACAACTGAATTGAAGTGAATTGGAATTGAAATTGCAATTGATAAAAGGTCAAAGTCAACTTGAAATTGATCAGCTCATATTTTGGAGCTAAGTACTTATTAAGTCTATGGATTCCAAGCACGCGATTTTTAATCGTTTGTTAGAGTGTGGAATCGTAATGGTGATGTCATGAAAAAAGGGCGCCCATAATCTGACAGCTGATTTTGTGGGTCTTAGTACTGCCTGAGAATGGGAATGAGAATGAGAATGGGAATGGGCCGAGATTTGTTTGTCGTCAGTTTATCAACTTGTCGCTTCACTTTATGTATCCATTTTTGTGTGTCACTGTCAACAAATTGCTTTTAATGGCCGGGTGGGTGGCACAGCTCAATTTGACCTCCCCACAGACGCTCCCCTCCCTCCTCCCCTCCTCGGCGAATTCCCTCATCCCTTACCCGTTGCCTTCGGGCTCGACTCGAGTCGGCTCCATGTGATAATCACGGCCTATGTCCATTGGGGCCGCCTAATTTTTGTGATTTCCGCACGACAGCAACAGCTATGACCAACAACAAACAGCAGCAACAACAGCAACAGCAATTTGCACTGCAACAACAACAACAATAACAAAGTGCGAACAAGTGCGCCGACGCACAGTGGGGCCATTGCGCATTTTGCTTTGCAAAAATCGTAACTCTTAAACCAGTTGAGATAATCGAATAATTTAAATATCATATACAGTTGAACTTCCCTAACTTGAACTTCTCTAACTCGAATTTCTCTGTAACTCGAACTAAATGAGTGGCAGTAAAATTAATTAACTTAGGAAAAAGAACTCTATAACTCGAATATCTCCCTAACTCGAACCTTTTCTTTGGATAAGTGTGATTCGAGTTAGGGAAGTTCGACTGTAATAAATAACTCTTCAACCTATGAAATAAGTGCCACGCCCCCTATATGCTTACTTATGGGCTTTCAAAGTTGAAATATGTGAAAAAATATATTTTGTGGCACCTAAAAAAAATTGTTTAAGATATATGTTTTTTTTTTGTTTCATTTTTAAGGTTAGGTAAGCATTCCTATAGGTAAGCATCCCGGGGGCGTGGCACTTTCATTTAGCACTTATTTCATGGGCTAAAGAGTTATCTATCATATGCCATCTAAATTATTTGATTAACTCAGTTGGTTCAAAAGTTACGATTTTTACAAAGTTAAATGAGCAATGGCCCCACTGTGCGCCGTTGCTGGCGCAGTCGCTGCCACTGCCGCTGCCACAGCCGCAGTCGACGCTTGCTGTCGCGGCCGCAACGCGCTCCATTCTTAATTCAGTTGACCAGCAGCCAGCGCTGCGACGAGACACGCGACTAAAAAACAAGCCATAAAATAGCCAAAATCAAAAATAAAGCAAATATTAAATCAAAAGTTTGAAAAAGAAATATAGACATTGTCTTTTGTTTTTTTTTTTTCAAATTTATCAGCCTATATAACACACCAGAATCGTGTCTAAATAGACAATTATATAGTGTCAGCAGCGGCGGTTTTCGAGATATACGAAAAATTCTCACGCGTTTTCTGTGCGTCTTGGAAAACGCGCGCGTTTTTCTGTGCAAATCAAACGAATTTATTTATTTTTTTTTGAAAGAGGTGACAACACGCGCCACTGTGCGACATTTTAAATTATATACATTTCTATATATACTTACATATATAGTACATACACACGCATGTACATATGTATTATAATAATTTATTATATTTATTTTAATTTGTTTTTTATTTATTATTCGATCGTCTTTTTTTTGTTTTTCGTGCGTGTGCGTATCATAAAAGCAATGCAAATGTTTGTTGCTGTTGGGCTGTGTGATTATGTTGCTAGGCTGATATGTTGACACTGGTCGGATGCTGGGGCCCAACATTGGCGCTCGACCAGACGCCAGGTTCGCCCACCTCAACGAAAATAGCAACAAACGTTGGCGGGCAATAGCAACAGCGACAACAGCAACATTAACAGCAACAGCAACAGCAACAAGTCCAAGTCCAAGTCAACAATCAAGAAATACGCAATGCCCATGAAGATACCCAACGGCAACATCAACATCAACATCCAAACACACGCAACAGGCAACAAAAAATGTTTTAGTTTCAATTGTCAATAATTATTTATATTTTTGTTGCTGTTGCTGTTGTTAAATAAATCTTATAAAACAGCAACAAATATCAAAATATTCAAATATGCCAAATAATATATACTATGTATTAAATGCCAGACGCCAAACGAACGATGGCAGATGAACACTTGTTGAGATTCAGATTCACATTTAAAATTTTTTCAAATTTTCTCTCAGGAATGAAAAATTATGAAAACATACATATGTACATATAGTCGAAAAGGTAATGGCTAACAAACTAGCAAAGAAAAATAGACACTGAAGACGCGAGAGAGACGGACAGGTAGAGAGAAAAAGTAGAAAGAAAACAAAACTAGAAATTGTGTAAATAGAATATCAAAATATCAGCAGAAAATTTAGAAACAGGTAAATATGAATATGAATTTGACGAAATAGTTTCTTTGTAATACAATTCGATTCGAGTAAATTTATTATAATAAAATGACATCTGAAGAAAGTAAAATGTCCTTTAAATATAGATCTCAAAAAGTTGAACGCCTTACAAATTTGTTAAGTCTCTTACTTCCAAAAATTGTATATTATATCAAATAATATAATTATTACAACTTTTTCCCTATTAACTTATTAATTTATACTCTGACGCAAAATTTTTAAACTTTATTGTCAAATTTAAACACAACTCAAAGTTTATATTCAACTATAATTTCTACAGTATTTCGACAATTACAAATTGAAATGTTTGATTATTTAGACGTTTGTATCTGAACTAACATTTTCCTACTGGAACATTTTTTGAAGAGCAAGCAAGAAATATTTTAAATTTTCTATTGTATTAATTAATTAATTAATAAGAAATTGGTAAACAGAATAAATAAATGCGACTCTATTCGGTTAAAGTTTTCAAGTCAAGAAGAGGTCAATATTTTGAGAGCCTTATATTATAGTAGGGTAATGCTCATCTGTTTTCGAATTTATTATAAAAGTAAATTTTGATTCAACTTTAGTCTGAAAAAATCAACTGAAGTTGTTTCTTAAGTCGCTGAATTCTCTCCATGCATGCTTAAAAGCTAGCGTCAGTATGACAAAGTTTGAGAGTTTTACATATTGATACCATTTTTGTAGTTTAATCATAAATAAGTTGAGTTCATTGATAGTCTTCTTTGAATTGCCATTCATTAGACACTGTGAAATCAGAAAAGCCACAAAAATGATAAGTCGTTGAAATTGTTGAGTTGATCTTTCTATTGCTAATTTGTCACAGCATGGTTTATCTGTTGTTGCTGTTGTCTGTTGTTGCTGTTGTCTGTTGTTGTTGTTGGCTGTTGTTGTTGCTGCTGTCTGAGTTGTTATCTAAACGAGCTGCTGTTGCTGTTGCTGCCGTCGTTTGGTCTATTGCCGGCAATGTGCAGTGATAAGAGATTGCAGCGCCCTCATCTGCCTGCAATGCAAAGATGTTGCTGCTGTGCCGCGACAGCAACATGTCCGTTTTGTCAAGCTGAGGGACAACTGTTTGATATCACTGTGCTGTCCAGCATTCAGCGGCAAGTCATTTGTTTCCAGAATCCAATCAGACGCTTTATCTAATGTGTGTGTGTGTGTGTGTGGGTGTGTGTGTGTGTGTTTGAAATCATTTTAAGGCCGAGGCGAGTGACAGCAACAACTTGAGTGTCAATTGTTAGCTCAAATCTCTGCTAAACTTTTGAATGGCATCCACTTAATAGCCAGCTGCATCTCAGCAACTACTTGGAACTAAAGCTCTAGCAGCAACAACAGCAACAACAACAGCAGCAACAGCAACAACGGCGACAACAATAGCAACAGTTAAATCAACAGTAATATAGACTCGTTGTTACAGTTGCTAAACGGCATCTCCGGCGGGTTTCGGGGATCATAATATCGGCTGTACTCGGCTGATTGCTGACAACTTAATCAACATTTGAGTATAACAATCTAAGGCATTCTCTAAATATATAACACACACTGACTACGAGCTATGGTCCGTCAGCAGCTAATAAGCCTCTCAATCTGTCTCTGTCCATCTGCTATATTATATGCACACATATACATATATATATTCATGATTTATATATATATTTATATCACATATTGGTTTATGCATGTGGACTACAATATTTGTGAAACGTCCCTGAACTTTGGGTGCTCTCAATTTGCACTGTCACGAATCGCGAATTGCGAATGTGTCAAAATGAGATACTACTGTATAGTATAATGCTGGCACGCAATCCCCACAGATCAGATCAATGCAAGATCTTTGTCTTCGTTTGAAGTGCAATCATTGATCCTACGGGTGCATGGGAGCATGGGAACTAAATGACGATTACAACTAAAGTTTAAAATTCGCCTGATAAGGATTTCAGTTTAATTAAGCATCCCAACCCAAATATTTTATGCATTAATGATCCTAACTGTATTCATAATCCAAATATCATCACACAACTGTAATACAAATTTAATTATTTGATATTTAAATTCTTTGGATATTTTTAAAATCGTTGAACTTTTTTGTCAGGGTATAACCTTTTCGATATCTTAAAAAAAATTGGTGTCGTTCATTGCTGTTCCAAGATTTCAACAATTTTAGATCATATTTATAGAACAACACAATAAGAATTTTTGTCCAAATTTATTTTTAGTAGACACCTTTTTCTCAGTGTATGTATCTTTTTGTATATAAGGGGGTTTTCCACTCGCTGATTATTCAATTGCTTTGTAAATCTTGCGTTTTATTTATTTTGTCAACTTTTTGATTACATTTATTAGGTTGATTTTGTGCGGTTATGGGCTGGTCTTTACACCGGATATATACACACGAATATATCTTAGATCAAGCCAATCGAAATGTTCAATTTATTCAACCATTTTTGTATGATTTCTTTACTTATTGGACAAAGTTAGATTTTAAATTTGCAAATATTGAGAGTCTTTTATCAATTCTCAACTTTACTTTAACTTTATAAAAAACATTTTGTTAAAACTCGTGTACCGTAAATCAATCTCTCCAGAGATTCATATTCCCATTTTTGAAAACAGAAACGAGGAGAGATAAGTAGAAAATAACAAATTAATTTTAAGCATAAATCATTCGATTTTGCTTTCGATAAATGCTGTCAATATATAAATTTAGGAATTTTTAATGTTCTCAACAACATCGCTTTAGAAAAAAATTGTAGAAAAGACCAGAAATAAAAGATGAAGTTGTGTTGTGAACATTGTTTGTGTTCTCTACATCTAAGAATTCTTATCGTTGGGCACAATTTTTTTTAAAAAAAGCCTAAATTTAAACTTTTATATCAAACTATGAGTCAAATCTTTTTACATTTTATCCATGTACATATTCGAATAATATAATTAAAGAGAAATAATTGCGATAAAAAAGTTGAGCAACTTCCTCTCCAGCATAATTTTTGTGGTTAACCATATGAGGTTCGTTTGCTAAAAGTTTTGCTTAATTAGATGTACAAACATTTTAAAATTTCGGGTGAGTGTGTGTGTGTGTGTTTTTTTTTATAGACACGATTCGCCCATAGATCATAGATCATAGACCCATGACAACATGCATACTTGAGACATGAATGAATGTCTGCCATATCAATTCGAGTTTCTTAAAGAAGCGTTTGGGCAATTGAATCGACAGCAATTTGACAGAAGCACATTTAAATGCATGAAGACAAACAAGCGCGCAAATCAATCAAATAAATCAAAGGGCGCACAATAAATGTCCAAATGCTGGCTGGGGTCTTAATGGCGGCCGAGGCGGAAGCCCAAAGTCGATGCCGTTACGATGTCCAAAACAGCAAAGTACAGTCGAACTTCCCTAACTCGAACTTCTCTAACTCGAATTTTCTCTAACTCGAACAAATCGAGTGGCAATAGAGTTTACATACAATTCTGCTTCCGTAACTCGAACTTCCATAAGTCGAATGTCTCCATAACTCGAACAAAAATATTGGCACGTGCTTCACCAATAAATTTCTTTTGGTTTTGTTCCACTGTTACTGTTTTCTGTTACCGGCTCGTTTGGGTATGTTATAATGATGTACATTAACTTATGATGATGAAATATGATAAAATATTCCATAAACAATTGCATAGGCTGGTGAAAAAGCTTTAGCAAACACACACTTTACAAGTAATGATCACTTTAGGGTCTTAAACAAACTTGAAGTCCTTTTATTTTAGAAAATAATTTAAAAAAAAATAATTATCAGACCCTAGTTTCAGATTTTATAAGTTAAGAGTTAAAGTAAGAGTAAAAGTTATTTGGAGTGTATGATTTTTTGTCACTTATTTCGGATTTTTTAGTTGTGTTCAAATGAACGATAAAAAAAGTAATAGCTCCCAATTTGAACTTATGAGCTTTTAGTCACTAATTTTTTTTATTTTTTAAGTAAGATTGTAAGTTCTACAAGATAAAAAAAAAACAAACAAATAAAAAAGTTCACAATTTAACACTAATGAATTTGTAGTTCTTTTAAAAGACAGAAAAAATAATCGATGCTAGTGATTCGAGTTAGGGAAGTTCGACTGTACATATTTCCAAAACAACCAATTGAGTTGCGACCTTAGGAAACTTGGGCACTTGTCCCAGACGACTACAGACAGACAGACGGACAGACAGACAGACAGACAGAGAGACAGACAGACAGAGAGACAGACAGACTGACAACAAACTCGAGACGCATTTGCAATTGCAATGCCATCCAATTAGATTTTTGTGCAACAAGTGTGAAAAACACAACAACAAAAACAACAACAGTGACAAATAAAAAATGAAACACGCAGCAACAATAAAAATAACAACAACAGTGACAGCAACTGCAATTTGTTGCATTTTTTATTTGTATTTGTTATTGTTGTTGCTTCGGTTGCTAAATTTATGTAGTCCGAGTATTATGCGAATATGCGACTATTCTAATTGTGCGATAGCATCAACTGTCTAGCTGACCCCATTGCGTTTATGAGAGACCCCACCATGCCCCCTCCGCCCGCCCCCCGTCACGCCCCGTCACGCCCCCCTGCCGCGCGCATCCATCAACGCAGTGTCAAAAGCACATTAGAAACGCAACAATTAGAAGGTGTTAGCCACGGATATCCGAAGCGTGGATACCCTCTAAGATATTTATCTAAATAAAATAAAAAAAACCGAAAAGATTGTGATTTATGATGAATTTGGGTGAAACATTTCTGAAATTTCAGAAAAGTTTTTTATTTTTCAAATTAATCTAAAAACTTAAAAATTCAATTAAAAAAAAAAAATAGTAAAAACCCCTTAAACCTTTTTTCCACCAAAATTCATCTTGAATTGCCTTCTTTTCGGGTTTTTTTATATTATTTTTTTTTGAGAGTAGTGTCCTTTACTAGACTAATGCCATATACCTTAACCTAACATCGAAGGTATAGTTTGAACTAATTAAAAGTGCATACTAAGACTTTTAAATTCATCCCAATCCGACAACTGGCTCAAGAGATTAATTTTTAAAATTTTTATTGGCCTTCCGAAAATGAGATAAAAAGTCCGTTCGCCCGTTCGTGTCTTTGTTTGTTAGTATTAACGGGTTCAGATAGCTTTGAAGTTTTTATGTGGAGTTGTTTTATCATTAATCTAGAAATGTTTGTTCTTAGAACTTGAAAAAAAACCGCTGTTTTAGCGGGAAATGGCTAAAACTGGCCAAAGTTGACACACCTACAGTTTGTAACCAACAAAAGCCACATACATACATACAAATATGTTCCATATATCGTTGGGAAGGTATTTGTAAGGGCTCTTAAATATTTTGAAAGTGTAGTATATACTCGTTTAATGATAATGACACGTAACAAATATGGAAGTAAGTGAAACTCTATGTCCAACTTGTAGAATATAATAGGCTGAATTGCAATAAAAGATGATTGTTAAGCTGAAATGGAATAGATCAATTATATGCTGTGATAAAAAAGAGCACAATAACATGGTTCACACTTTGAATCATAATTTAATATTTTCAAGTAGAAATACACAAGTTCTGCGATGAAGAGAAGTTTTTATAGAAAAAATTTTCTATGAATATAGAATAGTGTTTGGCGATGTTTATAAAGCTGGCTTCACACGAGCACTTTCTCACCGACACTTTTCGTCAAAAAACTGTCCGTGTCGCCCACCATCGATAGAATATATAGAACGTGTTCTATTTCCATCGTCAGTTTTTCACCGAAGCTTTGAAATTTTGTGTGGTTACACGACAAGGACAGCTGAAAAAGTGCTCGTGTGAAGCCAGCTTAAAGGCGGCTTCGATAAAAGCGTCCGTCATAGATCGATTAGTTTTTTAATATTCTATATAGAGTCATTAAATGACACGCCCATTTTATTGTTACTGTAGTTTGCCACGCCAATCACGTATGTACATATACATATATTTAATTGCCTCATGTCATAATAATGACATCAATTCATGCGAATCGTAATCGGAATTGAAATCGGTAGTAGCAACAGTCTGCCAAATTTGGTTTAGGGCGCTGCGCACGCGCCACATGCAGACATACTTATGAAAAGACGAAAGTGGCAATGGAGGTGGAGATGGAGGCTCCCTTCAGTAGGGGCCCCTACTAATGGCCCAAACTGACGCCAGCGACCTGAGTCGCATGCTAATTGTGGCAATTGAAGTCAGTTGAGCCACCTGCTTTGGGGCCAAGTGGCAGAAGGCGTCGATCCGTTCAAATTCTTATGGCTCCTCTAGCTCTTCTGCTCTCTCATCCTCCTTTGTGCTTCGTACACAGAAAAAAAAGCCATTCTAAAATCAAGTTTAAAATACTTAATTTAAGCATGCATTTTTTAAGTATGTATTCAGGATTAATCTGTATAATTATCGATTTTTTTCACAAAAAATGTTAACCCATTTTCGTGATCCATAGTCAATTCTAAGATGTTTTCACCAAGAAACCATAGTTTTAAAATGAATTCCTGGTCAGCGCTTATGAGTTGAAAAATATATTTTTTGAACATTTATATCTTGGGTGTTCATGGACCGATCCTTACAAACTTGGTGTCAATACTCTGGTGAGGACCAGGACTTTTAAAACTCCACAGAACTAAAGAACGAAATGTCCTTTAAACATAATATTCATCCTTTGTACGACGATTTCGCTATTCGTATCTATCTTAAAAATTGAGTCAGAATTGTATATATTTTTTTGCCAAACAAAATTTGTTTTTCTTGAACCCGTTTTTTTATTTGTAGAAAATGTGAAACATATTTTAATACAATTTTAATAAAATTTTAACAAAATATGTCTTACATTTTCTGTTGACAACAAAATACAAGTTCAAGGAAAAAACAAATTTTTTGGGCCAAAAATTGCTTTAATTCTATTAAAAAAATAAAGAAATAAAAAATGTAAAAAAAAACATTTAAAAATGTTTAAACAAAAAAAATATTTAAAAAAAAATGTTAAAAAAAAAAGTTAAAAAGTATTTCATCCTTGTTTTAAGAAAATCCGAGATTACCCCACTTCTGACAACGTTTCGGCCAAATATCCCGGAGTTTTTTTCTGTGTACTCTTTCTTTATGTTTGCTTGCATGCTTCAAAGGCGGCCGGCAGCAATGGGGTCGTAAACCCAAATTGCATTCCACATGCCGCACAGTAATGCTCGGTAATTGTGGCGAGTGCTTCGCTTCACTTTTTTGTTGCTGTTTTCCTTTATTTTTTGGTGTCGCCAGCCTTCTGGTGTTGTTCTTTTGGTGCTGTTTTGGCCAAGCTGCCAATTAACGAAAATGAAATGAAATAAAATGCAGTTGACCTAAAAATAGCCAAATAGCCAGACCAAACCAGGCCAACAACAGGCCCGACCAGGCCACGTCAACCACATAAAAGGCGAGCGACCCACTAAAAACATGACTCGTACATACTTGCAAATTCCTAGGAACCGCACCATCTGATTGATCGCGATAACGCAATTAACGTAAAGCTATGAATCCAGATTCTAGATACACTCAGCCGATGAGTTGCAACGGATATTGCTCAATAAAAACATGCAAATTTACGTTTTTTATTTTTAAATTAGCCCCTTTTACATACAGCTATTAACATTTTGTTGAAATCTCCCTGCTTTTATTTACAAGTAGTAAATTTGTTGAATGTTAATTGAATGTTAAGTTATTTATAACATTCAACTTCTATGTCAAAAAAATCTTCTATGAAAATTATGTGAATATTTACAAAGTTCACAAAAATGCTAATATTCTTGTTTTTAATTTTTGCCAACTCTTTATACAAGCGGTGGGCACGCATGGGCTCCGGGAGCTAGCGGCTGCTCCCAACTTTATTTCTGGCTATTCGGCGTCGTGAAGCAAAATGAGAACAACAACAACGACAACGCACACAAGACTCGTGTTGATGTTGTTGTAGTTTTTGTTGTAGTGCTCCCAAAACCAGATTTCGTGCCCACCGCTGCTTTATACTAAAAGGATAATTAAAAAATAACAATAATGAGCGTTCGCCTACAACACTTTGCTGTTAACTAAATAACAGGTAGATAACAGCACTATTTTACATGCAATAATGTTAATATTGCACTGGTAACTGAATTTCCGTTTAGAAGCTTGGCCATAATGTTAACATTGTGCTTTCAGCTACATTACATTTATGTTAACGAATTGAAACATAAGACAGTTTTCTTCGGAGTTCTGAAGAAAGAAATAATAGAATGAGTTTTGACGTACAGCAAGAATATGTCTCTGAAACAATATGAAAATATTGTTTTATCCATATTAGTTAAGTATGTATATATTAATTTTCATTAAATTCGTTGATAAAATAAATTTAAATAAAATAGCATTTAAGTGCTTGGGACTTTTAAGTGTATCCTGATTAATGATATACAATAGCTACATATATAATATTTCAAATATGAAATATGTAACATACATTTCTTTAATTGAATTATTATTTCAATATTTATTTAAATCAATTACATAATTGTTATTATTAGCAGACAATGAAATATACTATGCTAAGATTTATATATGTATGTATATATTTTTACTACATATCAGATTAGTATATAAAAAGTGTTTAGCAAGTCCTTAATAGCAATTTTTTAAACTATGTTGTTGTGGCTTTTATTTGCGCACATGCACATTGAGATAATTGGTGGCTCGCCCTTTTGGTAGCCAGTGTCAATAATAACATTGTTGTGCAGGTCATGTGAGGGCAAAGGTGCCACTGATTTTATGCCACTGTTTTATGCCTCTCGTGCAACTCATTTCGAACGCGACTGCAATTAACCCAATTCAGAGGAAACAATCTTTATTCCACACACACACACAGACACACACACCTGCCCCCCGTGGTGAGGTTGCCAATCACAACATTCAATTATGGTTATACTCGTACTCGTACTCGCGCTCGCAACTAAATGCAACTAACAGAAAGTGGCAAGCATCGCAGTCCTGTGTCGCCGTCGCTGTCTGACCCATTTGTGGCACACGCACACAGCATTAGAATCAGTACACTCACAAAAATATGCTATTCCAAAATAAGGCTATTATTATTCTACATACGTTTTGCTCATAAAATTTGAAGATTGTCGTCCTTGCGTCTTCGAATTCTCAACTGGTTCTAGCCGCACAAATATGACATCAATTTATTGAAATAGCTGAATATCGAGAATTGCTAATTGTTTAAATTACTAAATGCTATTTGATTTTATTACTTGATGCGAATTTTATATCATTAAACTAGTATATCTTAAGAATTTTTTGTACTAGAAACGATAAAATTTTGGGATAAATTAAATTTTTGTGAACTTTTTCAATTTTTATTCTCGATTTAATAAAAATATGTATTTTCAAGCCAATATTCTTGAAACAATTCTAAGAGTGATTGGAAAAAAAAAATTTCAAAAATCTCTTCGCTAAAACGGAATTTGAACGGCCTTTCCAAATTTGTTTTTTTTTTTCTGTGACGACTTGACTTACAATAGCTGTTAGAGTAAAAAAAAAGGTTGTTCGCATAGTTTTACTGGCTAGTGTATTTATTCCCCGTTTATGTACCGAAATCTTTATATTTTTTTTGAGTGTACGAGAACATATGAATGGGAATGGAACGGGAAAGGGAAAGGGACAGGAAATGGGAATAGGGATGGGCGTCGATGTAAGTTTTGAGACACACCCACAGACACACGCGACCTCAACGACCAGACCACATCCTGCCATCAAAGTCGACCATCAAAGTTGCCGGCAGCGACAACGACAACGACAACGACAACAACAACAATGGCAACGACGTCGCTGTTGTTGTCGCTGCTGCCAATGACGCAGGCAGCAGGCGATGTTGATGTTGATGTTGATGCCGCGTGGCAGGTGGATTCAGTTTGCATTGGGACGCCAGCGAAATCTGTTGCATACTTGAGTGCGAGTGCAAGTGCGAGTGCGAGTCGTGTGATAAACTGTTGCATACCAAATCGAACAATCTCGTATCGAACGTTCTTTTGACGCGCATCCAAATTCGTATTCAATTGCAGCACTTGCAACAGCGGCAGCAGCAGCAGCAACAGTGCAGCAGCAGCGGCAGCAGCAGATGCTCACAAGATGGTGCACCATAACAACGACGATGCCATGAACAAAATTCCACTCAAATCCGCCAGCGGATTGGACGACGAGGAGAAGAATGGCGGTGAGCTGATGCAGGACACCGCCGCCGCCGAAGAGGCGCGGCGGGAACAGATGTAAGTATAGTAAAATATATTTAACATTTAAAAATATATATAAATAAAATTGATAAAAGTTGCGCCAAATCGCTTTCTCCGCAATTTCGACAAAAGTTTCAAGTGAAATAAGTATGTGAACACTAACAAATCCGTTTTACAGTCTCAAGAAATGCTTTCGCAATCGCTAGACGCGAGAGAGGGCAGAGTAAAAGAAGGATTCTAACAAAATTATATATTAAAATATGATATATATACTTAATCATTACTCGATAGTATGTCTGTCCGCTTTTAGACATGCACAATATGCAGATTTGTGTCTACCTCTTGAAAATAAACTTTGTCTCCTTTATGTATGAATTCAACTTTTCATATACATAAGTGTTTAGTATACGTATTTATTCTTATTTTATTTAGTTTATCACAATTTTATTATTATCAATTTAAAATAACATTTCAAATTATTTTATTCAGTTCCCATTAATTATTCTCTTAAAAATATTACACAAATATAATATATTAATATATTCTATAGTATCTGTATAATTCAAATTGTCCTCTTTGCCTGGATCCCATTTGTTTCTCGTTCCATTTTTCAGCCTAACACCTTTTTCCTAAGCTTGCGTTTCCGGCTTCGGCGACATATAAATATATTGTTTTAAAATTATTATTTTATAATTGTATTTTTCCATTTGTTAAACTTAAGTAAAACTTTTTAAATTTGATTGATTGATTATTGGTCTGTGCAATTAAAAGTGGTTTAGAGTTAAAATCTGTGTTTAACTGACTCAGTTTTATCTCAATTAATATTTGATATATCTTTAAAGATTAACTGATTTATCCATACATATGCTTGACCGTCCATTTATCGTCGTCTGCCAGTGTGAAATATAAACAGTTGCCTTTTTTTAGTACAGCAGCAGCTTCCTAAAGCGTAAGTTGCTTTCAATTCTGGCATGCTTCAGGCTTGGCTACAGGGTATCGTTCAGTCGAACAGCCTCGACTAAAGCGTGCTAGCCTGTTAAATGGTATTGTTGTTGCAGGCATGTAAATATATTGGCCTGGATGAAGAAGCTGACGATTGGAGTCATATGCTTTGTGGGCATTGCCCTGATTAGCTATGTGATCATCAGCCTGTGCTTCAGTGGTAAGTGGCATCAGGTGACAATTGTCAATTGACAATTGTCCATTCAGAAAGTGGTCAGTTCCCCATCTCTAACCACCCTCACACTCAATGGCAACTAATCCCCACCGAACATCACCAACAACAACATCAATAAGAACAACAACACGATGAGAAATGTTGCACATGAGCTTTGCATGCCTCTTGTCATCCGATTCACAACCTTGCCCTCTGCTCTATTCACTCGTTATGTTCAATTTCTTTCTCTTGATGCATTGACAACAAACTCTTAACTTACTAAACATCAACAACATCAACAACAACAATTGCACCTGCAACAACACTACAACAATACGAGTAGACTGGCCAAAGTCAACGCCCCTGCGAAACAACAGCAGCAGTATTGTTGCAACCACAGCGACAACAGGGACGGCAACAGCAACATTAGCAACAGTCACAGCAACAACATTAGCAGCAGCAATAGATGTTGATCCACCACCAGCAACAACATCAGATGCAACAACACCATCATCAAAATCAACAACAGAACCAACAATCATTACAACAGAAAGCACACCACCAACAACAACAAGGTTTGAGGAAGACTCAACAACAATTGCCTCGACAACACCGACAACAGCAGCAACACCATCAACAGCAGCAACAGATCTCAACTCCCAATCGGGTGTCTATATGCAGGCCGCCGTCTGCTCTGACTTACAGATCTGTAGCGATATTGGCAGGTATATCCAAATTTATACAGTACAAATTCACAAAATAGAACTCGCTTTTAGTTAAATAGGACTACAAAATATAACATTGCTGCGAATTTTGAGAACCCCTTTTTGTTGTCAAAATGGATTTTTTCAAATTTCTTTTAACAAGATTAAATAAAAGTAAATTTCTTTTGAACTATGTATGTACATATTTTAGAGTGCATCGATTTTTTTCACAAGAAATTTTAACCCATTTTCGTAATCTATTGTGAATGCTAAGATGTTTTCACCAAGAAACCATAGTTCTAAAATGAATTCCTGGTCCGCGCTTTTTGAGTTGAAAAATGTTTTTTTTTTTTTTTAATTTATATCTTGAGTGTTTATGATCCGATCCTGACAAGCTTGGTATCAATACTCTTGCTAGGACCACGACTTTTAAAACTCCAGAGAAGCAAAGGATAAAATGTTCTTTAAACATAATTTTCATCCTTGGAAGGGCGATATTTTAATTTTTAAGTCGAAACACACAAATTAATTCAAATGTTGAAAGAGATTTTTGAAACCTAAAAATAACTAAAAAAATTTGGTATAGTTTTAGTTTTTGAATTACTTGTCTAATTTGTGAGAAACCGCTGTACAGAATCAAATATCTGAAGTAGAATGCGCATTTAAGTTAAGCTTGTAGCTGGAATGCTTTCGATAATTATCGATTAATTACAACTGTCCGCAGCAATATATTGGCAAGGAATGGCAGTGCAGTGGATGCCACAATTGCCACACTGCTGTGCAACGGCCTTCACAGCCGCACAATGGAGAACTTGGGAATTGGCGGCGGATTAATGATGAACATCTATGAGCGAGCCTCGCGACGCAGTTACATGGTAGACGCCAATCCGGCGGATTCCATTGTCCCCGATCCGCATCCGGAGCATACAATGCGCGTGCCCGGCGAGGTAATGGGCTATCATTTGGCACATCTACGCTTTGGCAAACTGCCCTGGAGAGAACTGGTTGAACCGTCCCTAAGGATCTGTCAGACTGGCCACAACACGAGCAATCATCAGGAGATTGACAGGAGCCAGACGTGGACGAAGTAAGTCGAGGCTTTTTTATTTAAAGTAACAAATACCACACTTAATGGATTTGGGACAGTGGTGTCCAAAATGCCGAAAACCTATCCCATGGGATAGAATAGCAGCTCATAATTCTGTCAGCGTCACAGCCGACACACGCACAGAGAGAGAGAGAGAATACGTGTATTCTATAAATAGAACGTTCGGCGAATTGCTCTCTTACGATGTGTGTGCTCGGCTGTGTGTTCTCTGAGGCAGCATCTGATCGGCTGCTCCTCTCTGATGTTAGTCGCTGAACTGCGTTCAATGAGAGAGGCGACCGTACACCTCTAGGCTTTTACTCTGCAACTAATATTTTTCTCCCTGTAACGATGCGACGATTTGAATATACTTTCCTTTCATTCTTTCCTTTTATTCAGCGTCAAGCAGAGTTTGGACACCACTGATTTAGGAAGATACATTTGTGTTTTATAGCTATGAGTAAAGAATAGTGGGAGGGGGGGGGGGGATTGTCCTCACTGCGCACCCTCCAGTCTACGCCTTTGTTCTCTATAGGTACAAATTTAATAAATTAATAAATTATAAAATTTTTTTTGAGAAAAAAAAACCAAAAATATTTAACTTCCACTCTCCGCGGTTTTAATGTTTCTTCTATGCAATTGAACTTTGGCTAAAAGTCAGATTTAGTGATGAAAAAGCTGAATGTGGAGATTCGAGAATATTAGAATATCTCATTCAACAACTAAGTTTTTGATTCTAAATTTGATCAGAATGTAAGAGACAGTCCCAAGCATACATTCGGTGAGTTTGGTTGAGATATCTTTCACAAAACGCCGTCTTATTGCAAGATGAAATTATCTCAGCTATGTTGTGTGAAAATTTCAGCTTTCTATCTTGTACCGTTTGGCCTACACGTTGATGTTTCAGTCAGTGAGTCAGTCAGTCAGCACAAAGAGTTTTGTTTATATAGATTATTAGTTTTTTTAGAATTATGTATTTATATTTTGAATATTAGTTAATTTAGTCGTTAAACTGAAACTAAGCCCACGATTTTTTTGAGTAGTGACAGTTTTCTCAAATTTTGTTTCAGCTTATGGTTGACTTCTAAAGATAAATGAATCTCTTATCTAAGCAATATTTAAGAATTCTTGTATTAAAGTGGGTGAAAACAAGGTTAATAAAATATTTAACTTTTGTACCTACCAAATAGTAGCATCGATAATTTAGTTAATAGTTGGAAAATTGATAAGCAATATTTTTCTCGTTTGATTTGAATTCCAGATTTCTGAAACTAGCCCCTGTTAGTGAAAAGCCATTCGAAGCCCCGAAGGAATTGTGCAACACATATCAATTGCTGGCCGACAATGGTCCGATGGACTTTTACAATGGGACTGTGGCTAAATTGCTGGCCGAGGATCTGAAGGAGCTGGGCAGCGTCATAACACAAGATGATTTGAATGCATATAGAGCTAGGATGCAACTGTCGATAAAAATGCCCCTTGGCAAGGACACCCTGTATTCCGTACCTCCCGTGAGCAGTGTGTCAGTCGTATCCCATATGCTGAGTATTCTCGAGGGATTCAATCTCACACGTGCAGATTTGGCCGACGATGAATCCTATGCCCGGACCATTCATCGCATTAGCGAGGCCATAAAATTCGGGTTCGCAAGTTGCTCCGATATTCAAGATCCGCAATTCGATAAGGTCCGTGAATTGACCAGACAGCTGAACAATCCCGAGTACGCTGCCCAGCAGCGTGCCAAGATCAATGACAGCCATGTGCTAGAGATAGAGGAGTATGGTAACCATTATAACGTAGCAGATGGATATACTACGTCAGGCATTACAGTAATTGCACCTAATGGGGATGCCGTGTCCTCAACCAGTTTAATCAAACCCATGTAAGTACTATAGAGCAGCGGTGGGCACAAAATCTAAATTCGTTAGCAGCCGCTGGCTCCCGGAGCCATTGCGTGCCCACCGCTGCTGTAGAGGAATATCAACTTGATAATAAATGTTCTATAATTTTCTGTTGCGATCGAACAGTTTTAACGGTTTGCACAGTGTGATTGGACCACGAACGGGCATCAGTTTGAACGTTTTCCGCAGATTTGAACAGAACGTGCGTCTCTTAATATCACAAGCGCCGATCCTGCTGGCGGATCACGAGGGCAATATTCGACTGGTGGTTGCCGTTGCCGGCGAGAGCGACACCGTCCAGGTGATGGCACGAGTTCTCTGGTTTGACGAGGACATCAAGACGGCTGTGAATACGCCACGCTTCAGCCACACTCAACTCAAAGATGACTTGTATTACGAGGAGCCATTAATGTCAGAATCCATTGTGGCATTGCTCAAAGAACGAGGACTTTTCCCGATGCGACATCGGTTCCATCCACACTCGAGTTGTGGCATTGAACGTAATGCGACCGCAATTTATGCGAGTGCCACTCAGCGGATAGGTGGCGGTGTTGCAGGTTTTTAGTTGCACACACACACACACACACATACATACACATACATACACACAAAAGTTAAAAAAATCGATGGCAACATGTTAAATTGAATTCAATTGCCTGGAAACAACTTTTTATAGCATACTTTTATGTTTCATATTTAATTTATTTATTTTTTTTTTTTTTTTCATAAAAATGTGTATATTTTATTAAACAAGTTTTCTGCTCATATTTAATTTAATTGATCAATCTTTACAGATAAACTTAGCTAAGTATTTTTAAATTATTTTATTGTTAGTTATATCCACGCTGCCAACAATAAAACACCATTTATTTCTCCACAGATCTTGCGCAATTTTTCATAAATATGTATGATCAATATTTATTATTATATATAAAATTATATTAATTATTTATGTAAAGGTAAAGTCCATAAAATTACCAATTTAAGTAGATATGTTAGTGTTAAGGACGGATTTTTCAGATTCGTCAGGTGTATACCGGACATAAATCGGTATAAAAAGTGTTCAAGTTTCATTTATTCAATGTCGACATTGAGGCGAAAGTAATTGGCGAGATGTTTCATCAACATGTTTAGACTAATTTGAAATTGTTATCGCTGTTGCAGGCGCGCAAATATGTTGGCCTGGATGAAGAAGCTGACGATTGGGCTCATCTGCTTTATAGGCATTGCCCTGATTAGCTATGTGATCATCAGCCTGTGCTTCAGTGGTAAGTGGCAACAGGTGACAATTGACAATTGACAATTGTCAATTCAGAAAGTGGGCAGTTCCCCATCTCTAACCACCCTCACACTCAATGGCAACTAATCCCCACCGAACATGCATACATATTGAATCACCACCACCACCACCAACAACAACAACATCAACATCAACAACATCAATAAGAACAACAACACGATGAGAAATGTTGCACATGAGCTTTGCATGCCTCTTGTCATCCGATTCACAACCTTGCACTCTGCTCTATTCACTCGTTATGTTCAATTTCTTTCTCTTGTGGCACTTAAAATGTATTGACAACAAACTCTTACACCTTAACTTACTAAACAACATCAACCACAACAACAACAACAACAACAACAACAACAATTGCACCTGCAACTACAACAATACGAGTAGACTGGCCAAAGTCAACGCCCCTGCGAAACAACAGCAGCAGCATTGTTGCAACCACAGCGACAACAGGGACGGCAACAGCAACATTAGCAACAGTCACAGCAACAACATTAGCAGCAGCAATAGATGTTGATACAGCACCAACTTCGCCGCCAGCAACAACAATAGCTGCAACAACAACCACAGCAGAAACAACTAGCACAACTAGCACAAAAGCAAAAAGCACACATAGCAGCATTGTTGCAACTACAACAATAAGAACAGCAACAACAACAACAACAACACCAACACCACCAACAAGCAATTCAAGCACAAGCCACACATTTATAACATTTACTCCAACAGATGAGCAACCGCTGCCGCCGGCAACATCGGAGCACAACGACAACATCGAGGCGACAACAGCAGCAGCCGTAGATTTTGGAATTTCTGGACCCGCCGTGTCAGCCTCAACATCAGCAACAACTCCGCCACCAGCGACAGCAGCAACAAATCACAAATTCGAGTCCACTCCGGGCGTTTACGAGAAAGCGGCTGTTTGTTCGGACTCGCCGCCCTGCAGTCAGGTTGGAAGGTAAAACGAAAGATATCGAAAACGAAATGTGTTTTTATTTTTGATGCATAATGAATTAATGCAAATCCCCCTATGATGATTTATCATTATGCTCAGATTTGTATTTGTTTTGCTAGCTCAAGTTTTTATGTACAACAATTTTTTACTACTTTAATAATTTAACAACGTAGTTTTCATAACGAATACATTCATTTATTTAACTAAGGCCCGTTTTTTCAATGTCTAAATAAGATCTTTGATAACTATTCACTAGAGAATTTGACATAAAATGTATAGAAATTATTGTCAAATTTGAAATTCCATGTTAAATAAAACTTATATGTACATTGAAGAAACGGCCATAAATAGTTGCTGTGATTATATTTATACTAAATAATTATTGCGAAAATGAATACTTAAAATTATAAAGCAATTACATTCCCTGCACTATTTTGCTTATTTGGGTTAAAGGGGCGTATACTCGATTGCTTAAAGTTTTTTTTTAATGTGATTTTCATAAAATATCATTCTACAAAATCTTTGCTACAAAAAATGCAACAAATCAACGAAACTAGTCTCAATTTCCTAAAGCTTTCGAACAGGTTTTAAAATCGAAACGAATATCGGTTTTAGTTACTGTTTCGGTTATATTTACATTTAGGTTATCGGTTAAGCAAAATCTTAAAGATGAAGCGGTTTTTGTATGTTTCGGTTTTGAAATACCGGTATGGTTTCGTTTCACAAAGAAAAATTGTTTCCAAAAATACAATTATACTAATAATATAATAATAATAATTAAAAAGACATTACTTTCTTAATGTTTCATTCACGAATTTGTTTCACGTTCTCTTAAGTTTGATGTAGTTTAGTTACATTTTAACGATTTTAATATGTATTTCATTTAACAAATTTATTTTATTTGCGCTTGTTCAGTGCTTTGAAACTTCGATCATAAATATCACAAATAAAAATTCAAAATTAAACATAAAATTAAAATCAAAATTAAAAATAATTTTTTTTTTCGATGTATGAAAAACCAAAATTGTCCCTTATAAATGAAACGGTTACTAAACGGTTATTTCGGTTTACAGAGTTTCGGTCAAATGAAAATTTATTTTTCTGTTACTGTTTCAGTTAGGGTTTTAAAATTTAATCGGTTTTTACCGGTTTAAAGTTACGGCTTCGGTTAGGGTTTTAATCCCTGTCTTTGAATATTTTAAAGCCTAACGGTTTTATTTAGCTATAATGTACCATTATTTAATATTTCGAAATTCGCTAATCGGAAAGACTAAGTACACAGAAACCTTGCTAATAAAAAGAGTTTAGTTGGAAATTACTTAACCGGAGTATGCGAAAACATTCAGAAAGTAAAAAAGTATGATTACATTAATTTCATTTTAATGCTGATTTTGTATTATTTTAGATGAGAATAGTTTAAGCTTTAAAGATACATATATTTTAATGCGTTTTAGTTTTAATCTGTCTAAGAGAACGAAATTGTAAAGTAATCGAAGCTAATTTTAAAAAATCGGAGTTAATCTCTCGTTTTTGCATTCACAGCGATATACTAGCACAAAATGGTAGCGCTGTGGATGCCACAATTGCCACAATGCTGTGCAACGGGCTTTTGACAGCACAGAGCATGGGAATCGGTGGCGGACTCCTCATGAACATCTACGATCGAGAATCGCAGCAGGGCTATCAGATCGATGCCCATATGGTGGCGCCCTATGCCTCTGATCCGAGCATGTTTGACAACAAGCCCAATGCCTCCTTCCTGGGACCCCTGAGCATCGCTGTGCCCGGCGAGGTCATGGGTTACCATCTGGCGCACCAGCGATTTGGCAAGTTGCCCTGGCGGGACCTCGTGGCGCCCTCCCTGAAGCTCTGCGAAACGGGCTACCACATGACGAATCATCAGGAGAAGAGTGTGCGCAGGACGTGGTCCTCACTCAAGAGCAATCCACAATATATGTGAGTTCGCACATTTCTCTTCGATTTATTTGAAAAATATTCATATGTTTTCTAAGGAAAAAAAGGCAACGTAGAAACATCTTTATTTTAAGCTTTTTTTGATTTATTTTATTTTATTTATTTTTTATGTTCGCATATTTAACTAGTGGCATACTCGACTGTCCGAGACCCCGTACTTACTATGGAAAAGAAAACACTGCTTAATATACAATTATATTGGTTCAGATATCTTAAACAACAAAAAAGTTTTTCATACTAAGTCTTGATTTTCGATTGATCCTTCCTATGGCAGCTATATAATATAGTGGTTCGATCCAAAATCTAAAAGAAACTCGATCTGCGTGCAATATAGATGAACCTACTTACCAAGTTTGGAATCTCTAGCTCTTATAGTCTCTGATACATAGGCGTCAATACAGATGGACAGACGGACGGACAGAAGGACATGACTATATCGACTAGGCTGTTGATGCTGATTAAGAATATGTATACTTTATGGGGTCTCTTTCTGCCTGTTTTTTAAGTACATGGTCTAAATATATATTTTGTGGATTTTATTAAATGTTTTTAATTTAAAATTAAGCCACATTAAATTTGTATTCATTTAATATATTTGTTCTAATATTAAATGCATACACAATTTTCTGCTCGGTCTTCTTATAAATAAATTTTTTAATTTTGTAAATTGCAGGACTATGTTTTTAAATGCAGAGACCGGTGAGCATCACAAGGAGGGAGAGTTGGTGAAATCACCGAAGGAATTGTGCAACACATATCAATTGCTGGCCGACAATGGTCCGATGGACTTTTACAATGGGACTGTGGCCAAATTGCTGGCCGAGGATCTGAAGGAGCTGGGCAGCATCATAACCCAAGACGACCTGGATGCCTACTCAGCTGAGATGCGATTGTCGGTGACAATGCCCCTTGGCAAGGACACCCTGTATTCCGTACCTCCCGTGAGCAGTGGATCAGTCGTATCCCATGTTCTGAGTATTCTGGAGGGATTCAATCTCACACGTGCTGATTTGGCCGACGATGAATCCTATGCCCTGACCATTCATCGCATTACAGAGGCCCTGAAATTCGGGTTCGCCCGTCGTTTCGACCTCGGTGATCCGCGATTCAATGAGGTCCGTGAACTGGTTAGCCAGCTGAACAATCCGGAGTACGCTGCCCAGCAGCGTGCCAAGATCAATGACAGCCATGTGCTGGACGGTCCGCAGGAGTACGGGGCACAGTTCGGAGCTCAAGAGGATCCCTATGGCACCTCACACCTGGCGGTCCTGGCACCTAATGGCGATGCCGTATCCGTGACCAGCTCCATCAATTACTAGTAAGTGCACTGAAAAAATAGACCACTTTCTAAAATCAAGAACATTCATCTTAAATATTTTGTTCTTGAAATAGGAATATTTTAAGACCATAATACTAAAACTAAGAATAAAATTCTCAAATTTAAATATTTTGTTCTTAATATAAGACCATATTAAGACCAAACTACTAAAGAATATTATTCTAAAAAATCTTAGTTCTTAATTTAAGAATAAAACACTTGGATCTTAGATCTTTTTTCTCTTAAAATAAGAATGAAAATCTTAAAATTTTAAGCAAATATGCATAAGTAAATATAAATATGTATATACATGTGTCTTGTTATCGACAAAAACAGAAAACAAAAACAAAATTGATATTGTACTGAAATGCCAATGGCATTGTAGAATAAAGGGCTAGATCAGCTTTACAGTTACTTCATCACTTTTTGAGACTTAGAATTCACAACTGGTTCTGGCGTTTAGTGTTTAGTGTCAAATCGACATTACTAGACCTCAAGTTAACTAAAACTTACTTAATTCTTCTTAAAATGCTAAGAAGCTTAATCTTTATTTGGGATTTTTTGTCTTGAGTATTCTAAACTTTTTGGTCTATAAAAAAGAAAATATAATCTTAATAATCTTAAAAAAATAATAAGTTGTATTCTTATACTAAGATTAGTGGTCTTGAATTATAAGAATTTATGATCTTAAGAATAAGAACTTGGTCTTAATTAAAATGTTGTTAGAATCAAGATGTGTTTTCTTAACTCAAGATTTTCATATTCTCGATGCATTTTTTTTGTCAGTGTAGAATAACTTGTATTTGTTGACTTAAATGCTGACAACTGATAATTATTTGCAGCTTTGGCTCCGGCTTGATTGGACCACGAACGGGCATCATATTGAACAATGGAATGAATGATTTCTCCGCTCAAGACAATCAGTTCAGACTGCCGCCATCGCCGGCCAATGCCATCGATGTCCACAAGCGTCCCATGTCGTCGCAGTCACCGATGTTGCTGGCCGATCACGACGGCAACATACGGCTGGCGATCGGAGCCGCCGGCGGCTCCAAGATTATACCAGCGATTGTCGAGGTGGTCGCCCGCTATCTGTGGCTCGGCGACGATCTGAGGACGGCGGTGGATGCGCCACGTTTTTACCATCAGCTGTCGCCAGATGAACTCGAATACGACGATGGCAAATTCTCCGAAGCCGTGCTGCAGTTGCTCGCCAAACGGGGCCACCACCTGAAGCCACTATCCATTCCAGCGGGCTCCGTGGTCTGTGCCATTGGACGCAATGCGACCGCAATTTATGCCGCTGCCGATTGGCGCAAAGGCGGCAATGTTGCGGGCTTCTAAATGTATTCACACACACCCACTCACACACACACACACAACACAACACAACACACACACAACACACGAACAACACTAGCGTATCCTCAAGTGAGATTAGGTGGAAAGAAAGCGAGCATCACACAGAGAAAGAAAGAGAGAGAGAGAGAGGGAGAGAAAGCGAGAAGCGCAGGTGAAACTGCAAAATTGCAGTAACAATAAAAGTATTTAAGCTAGCTATGTCTTTTTTACATATGTATGAATGTATATCGTATGTTATATAAATTTATATGCTACCTACTACTACCTTATATAATATTAATAATAATAAAAACACATTTTTTTTCCACACTTTACATACGACTTTTCAATATTCACTGATTCGAAATGAACCTTTGTAGACACTAGAGATCTGCATGAATGAGCTAAAACGAAGCTCGAAGCATTCATGTTCGAATGGACTTGAAAGAAGTCGAATGCGAAGTCGAACGACTTTGATTGAGTTGGTGCGTTCGTGCCGGACTCAGTCGCACAACGATCGAACGGAGTGACACGAAGTGAATGAGTGAGAAAGCTACTTTGTTTTGAGTTAATTCGAGTTTGTTTCGAATACAAGAAAGAAAACAATGATTTACAAAATCTAAGTCTTATTTTTACTATTAATAAGAGTTTTAAATCTAAGTTTAAATTCGAAAACATAATTTTATTGACATTATCTGTGTTGGTGGCAATAAAACAACTCTTCTCCATTATTAACACAAAATATTTATATGCAGCTTGTTTTGTGCAATAAGGGAAAAATACTTTTCTGTTAATTCCACCAACCCAGACAAGCAAAGTCATTACTCCCTTGCGACCGACCCTGAGGAAAATTGCAACAAACAGAAAAAACTCAGTCATTTGCCAATTGAAATTACGAATTATTCGATTGGATTCGATTGGATTCAATATTTTCCGACATTTTTATCAAGTTTTCAGAGTGGTCCAGAATTAAAAAATGTTGCAGAAATTAGAATAATGTAGTTATAGACCTGCGACTTGGTACACTTTATGGTCTAACCCAGCGGTGGGCACACATGGGCTCCGGGAGCTAGCGGCTGCACACGAATTCAGATTGCCCACCTCTGGTCTAACCATATGTAACGCCTGAGAAAAAATTTACCTACCTATATGAGAAAGGGTCTTGGAAGTTGCTATGTAAAATATTTAAAAATTTAAATAAGTCTGTGGTAAAATATAGAGGATATAAATAATAATGAATGTGAAAGTTTGATCAATTTATAGGAAAGCAGAGGAAAGCGTATATTAACAAATGTCAATTAATTAAATGCTTCAATACATCTGAAGTCCGCTATTTTTTAAGTCACTAGACAAATATGCCTCTCACATTTGGGAATATATTCATAATTTTCAGCTCTAATGAGTACAACAACAATAGCAAACTTAACAGCGATAATCAGATTCGTTTTGGACCCTGCGTCGTTGCTACGATTCGATTGTGTTACATCGCTGTTATTCCGCTGTTAGGCGAACAACGTGACTGCGTTGGTGCCGAGCCCAGTTTTAGACACAATGTTAACAATATTCAGCAGCCACACTCACAACTCGAAAGTCCAGATGAAAAGAGCACATTATGCATATTTAGGTATTGTTAAATATCTATATTTAATATCAGCTTGAAGCATAATTTAATGTGGAGGAAAGAGATTCATTACCAGCTCTTCCCGCTCCTCCCCTCGCCAGTACTCCAAGTATTTAATTTAAAAGGCGCCGCTGTTCACGTTGCCTTTGACGTCTCTTTCGCTGCACGGATTTCCAATACTTTTCATGCTCCCCAATGTCTGGCACTCCATCTTTCTCATCTTGACACAATACACATATTGTTTGTTCTCCAGGTTGAACACATCTGTAGTTATATCCAGCCTCGCGAGCGGCTTTCAATGCAAAAGCAGCCTCGAGACTTCGTCGTTCCTTATTACTTGGTTTAAATTCTTTTGGTAAATCTATTTCCGTTTGCTTATCCATATTTAACCAGAAATTTCAATTGAAGTGTTGTTGAGCACAATTGTTTTTATACTCTTATACTTATAATTTTCCCCTGCCTAGCCAACAAATGTAAACTGACAGCTGACACAAAGCTGGCCAAGATTAGCTGGCTCTCTGACGGCTGAAGTCAAGTGTTAATGAAATTTATTTCAGCAGCGACTGCTGAAAGTTGAAATTGCAAATAAGACCCTCTGTTAAGGCTCTGTAAAGTGGATCACAAATAACATTATGTACATAAGCGAATTATTTTATAATAATTCAATTCTAAAATGTATATAAAATTTTTCTCTCTTGTTTTCGTGATCCCGAAGTGGTTGGTTGTGCTGTGAGCAAATATAAAGAAATAATAAACTCAATGAACTATATAAAGCAGCGGTGGGCACGCATGGGCTCCGGGAGCTAGCGGCTGCTCCCAACTTTATTTCTGCCTATTCGGCGCCGAATTCAAATTGCGTGCCCACCGCTGATATAAAGTGATTGACGTATTAATTATTTATTATTTATTTATATTTTAAGTAGTAAATTTTACAATAGTTTTCACAAACAATTAAAATATAATGTATTTTTCTAGAAATATATGTAGATATAATCAGATATAAATAGACTATAGAGCTTCATTTATTTAATGATTTGCCCAATGCAATAATGGAACCTGATGTTTGCAATATCTGAAAAGAGATAAATTTAAAGTGAAAGGCGGAAGATGAAGCTGTTAATTTAATACAAACTGAGGCAAAGGTGACCAGAGAAGGGGAAAAGAAGGGAACCGCCATGGTGAGAGCTCTCTGAGATCTTAAAATAAAGAGATGCACATAACGACGATGCTTGGGCAGACAGAGTTGCCAGGAACAACAACCCACCACTGTACCCAGCTCCAAGCTCTACAAGTAGAAAAAACAAAGTTAAAAAATGCTACACTTTGAAAAAAAAAATGCAAGATTTCCGTACTTGATATTTAAGTACAAACGATCTGAAAAGCTGACTGAGTTATCTAAATTTTCAAAGCTGAAAGCAACAATCTTATTTTAAAGTCGCTTTTTATAATCCCGATATTTCTGGTCTTGAAATATGCTGGATTAAGTACACAATGTTAATTATTAAAAAAAATCTATTGATTCTGAAGCTATTTCAACTAAACTCATAGATTTTATATCGGACTATTATATCATTTATCGGTCATAGGAACGGTCAGCCGAACTTTTAAATTTAAGATCGTTTCATACTTAATTCAAGAATCTTAAAATATTATTTACGAACAAGACCAAGTACGGACATACTTAAATTAAGGTTGCCATATTTTCTAAGGCGAATCCTTCAATTGGAACTTACGCTCTCGGTGACCAAAGTGCCGCCATAGCAATAGATGAGCAATTGACTCAGAGCTGCCACCGTGTAGCCGACATAGAGCACGGATCCGAATCCACTGCCGTTGATGGTCATCAGGTTGAAAATGCTGAAGGCAATCACCAAGCTGGCCGACACAAAGTGCAACAGGGTGATGGTCCTATAGCGTTCTCGAAAGAAACTCGTCAACTCGATGATGCGATTTTGTCGCTTGATGAGAGCCACAAGCGTCGCCTCAAAATGCGCAGCTCTTACCCCGTTAATCTGCATGACATCTGTGCGTAAAATGAGAAACGGACACGCCGAACACGAGTGTTAATAACACAAAAAGAAAAAAAAAACAATACTTTTATTACTAATTTTTAGTTTTGACCAATTCTTCCATTGCCGCAATGGTCACAAAGCCATTTTTTTACATTAATTCAAAAAATCATAATCGTGATTTATGCAAGAAACACATTTTATTCCAATAGCAAGTATTCCAATGAACTAAGAAATTAAATTCTATTTTTTTTTTAAACATCCCTGTAATTTTTCATTGACCCCAAAAACAGATTGTTTATTTTGTGCACACGGGGTCAAGATTTACAAAAAATATTTTTCACTTTAATTTTCTCTATAAATAAAAAAAAACTATGGAAAACATACAGTGAACCACTAATGTCTTCATACACCATTAAATTTGTCAAATTGAATTTAAAAAAATGTCTATTTTTCAACTTTTTCCGACGATTTAAAAAAAATATATATTGATGCAGAAAAATTCTTTAAATAATTCTAAGAGTGACGTCAAAAAAAATTTTCGAAAATCTCTTCGCAAGTATTTTTTTTATGATTTTTTGAAAATTGCTAATAAATCTAAATAAACATGAAATTTACATTTAAAACACGTGCCAAAATCAAAGATTTTTATCTGGAATTTTAGAATGATCATATTTGGTAAATTTGTGTAGTGTAACTTACTTTCGTATTGACGAAAGAGAGCACGCGTGTCCGCCTGGAGGAACTTGAAGAGGGTGCTAATGTGGACACAGAACTCAAAATAGAAGGCATCACATCCACCAAACATGAAGATCGTTATATAACCAGTGTAGGCAATAAAAACATACGTGACAGGAAAATATGGCGACTCGAGTAGAAAACTGGGCATGCTGAAAGAGGTATTTGAAAAGGGATACATTTATACATATGTAGTACATATATTCATTTAAATTTTCAAGTTGTCAAACCAATTAATGATATTTTTCAAACTATAAAAATTGCCTAAATACTGATGAAAGCTTAAAAATTCATATACTAGTATAGTAAGTTCCGAAGCTTTGTTAGCTGGCATTTTTGTGTCTATATTTAAAAAAATAATGTTTAAGCTGGCTTCACATGAGCACTTTTTTACCGACACTTTTCGCCAAAAAGCTGTTCGTGTCGCTCACCGTCGCTCACCATCGCTCACCGATGAAATAGAACGTGTTCTATGGAACGTGTTCTACGGAATTAAAATATTAGAAAATTAAGATTTAATTAAATTAAAATATTAAAATTAAATATTAAAGAAACAAAACATGAAATCCTGGCTCTGTGTGTTTAAGATATTACGACTTTACTATTAATATTACCTACTATTATTGGCTATCATCATACAAAATCGTAATAAGATCGGACAAATAGAAAGGTGGTAATGGCGGATTTAAGTTTTTAGGCAATGTAAGTGCTTAAAAGTATGCAATAAAAATTGTATATATATTTAAATAAGTAAAGGGTATGCTTTGGTGGGGAGCTCGACATAGTCTTGCCCGCTTGTTCGGAGATAATTAATAGAAACTAATGACATATTTAAAAATACTTTACCGTGTATAAAATGAATCAAAAATGTTTGACTATCGATTGTGGAAAGTAAATGTAGTGGGAAACTCACGTCATATTGAAAGGTGTGCTCCAGACAATCTCGTCCTTGCGTCCCTGCAGATAGACAATCAACACCACGAGCATTGGCTTCAAATTGTACATGGTGCACGTAGAGAATCCGGCGGAAGCGGGCCAAAAATTTAATCTGGCCGCCATTTGGGAATTCTTGCGCATAATCGAATTGGCTTCATCGGCAACGTTAAAGTCAAATAATAGATGTCTGAGACGGCTAACCACGTAGTACAGATCGCGACGATAGCGCAGCATGAGGAACATCTTCACCAAGGTCACCGCTGAGGTGAAAGCCGGACAGAATGTCTCCAGGGCCAGTGAAATCTTGTTGGAACTGGCGTACAGGAAGCCAGCGTGCAGTTCAGTGGCCACGCCGATGGCCAATATGGCAAAGTGGACGAGAGCACGCCAATTTAAGGTGCCCTCCGGGTCCGGCCAATAGCCCATGGGGCTCAGACATAATCGCGGCACGGCGTAAAAGTACAGCTCCAATGGCTGGTCCCTTCGCAGGTAGCGGAATGCAATGTATCTGGCCATGTCTGGAACGATTCTTATGCTGCCCTCGATTCAGCTCTACTTTTTATAGCATTCATTTCCTTTGCTGACCTTCTGACCCTTCCAACCAATTCGCTAATTGACTTGTTGTGCAAGCAATTAAGTTTAGTTGCGCTTAAAAAGTTTCGATTCTCAAGCTGTTTGGTTCGCACACTTTGAATAAAGTCAAGAAAACCCGCTACCTCATATCCTAATAGAGTAGGTACAGTTGTGTAGCTTTTTCTTAGTTTTCAGTTGCCTACTTCAAGAATTTTTTAACATGATTTGGAGTACAAAAGCATCATGAAAATCTATTTAATAAATTAAATTAAATTAAAACCAAATGTTCAATACAAATTATGAAAAATAGGAACACAAGAATAAATGATTAAAATTATACTTCCACTTGAATTTCACGTCAATTTCACTTCTCAGTGACACAGTCAACTTAGCTGAAAATTTTTGAGGGAAACGAAATCATCGCTCAATCCACTGGAGTCCGATGCCATGAGAATAATGTCACATTTTTGGTCCGAATTTTAGAATTTAGAGCTGTCGACTAACTTTTATTGCTTGTCGCGCCAATAACTTTTACATATTTGAAGCTATAAAATATCAATTATTACATAAATAAATTAAATTATATTAATTAAAAAAAGAAGTAAAATAAAAACCTATTATTCTGCAATAATAAACTTAAAAAAGTTGCTGAACAAACCCTTGGGAAATTTAATAAGAGAAGGGGCCAACCCTGGCAGCCTAGTTTGAAAAGGTTGGTGAATATACTAAAAAAAAAAAAATCACTCGAAGTTCTGTGGAACTGAGAAATTTTTCGAGTGCAATTTTTTTGTTTTTTTTTTTTTAACTCGCTTTCACTTGTGATTTCTGAAGCACACCCGAATTATTAATCTTGCGAAACAAAATATAGAAATATTATTTTAGTTTCATAACCGTTATTTTCTATTTCTGCTTTTAATTACATATTTGTTATTATTTATAATGCTCTGTTTTTTAGACGCTATCGCTCGCAAGTTCAGCTTCTTCAAAGTGTTTGTTGCTTATCAACTGAGCAAAGCGGAGACGATAGAGAGGCTGATAGAGAGGCAGATAGAGAGTGAGAGAGAGTGCAGCGTGACATTGAACGCCCTACCACAAGTCAGTGTTGCCATTTTAGCTATAAAGAAGCCAAAAAGTTTGTAAGAATTCGAAAAGGCCAATAACATGGTTGTTTTGAAATATTAATAGACTACTTATTTTTATTAATCAATTATTAATAAATTAAATTGGAATCTTTTCAGTCCATCTTTAAATGATAGTTTAAGTTATTGAAGACATTTATTTGTAAGGAAAACAAATTTGTGAGCTGTATTTGTTTTAAGCTATTTCTAGCTATCTTCACAAATCTAGCCAGCTATTTATACAGCTGAAATACTGTCAACACTGTTGCTCATAGCCCACATAAAGCTTAATCCGATCGACTGCTCATTTCTACTTAGATTAGAACAATTAAATGTAAACACAGTCCGACGTTGTTTGTTTGCTGTTCAGCAGCGACAGCTTTCATTCAAGATTCGCAAGTATAGATGAAATTGTCATCCCCAAAATAGACAGCGAATCAACGATGTGGGACAATCTGTGCAACAAGGTGATATTGGTGACGGGGGCAGGTGCTGGGATCGGAAATGCGCTGGTCAAGCAACTGGCGAGCGCAGGTGCCACTGTCATTGCCGTGGCTCGCAACGAGCAGCAGCTGAACGAACTCGTCGAGTCCGATCGGGAGCACATAAAGCCCCTGCTGCTCGATCTTTCCAACTGGGATAATGTGCGCGAGGTGCTGGCCACGGTGCCGCAGCTTGACGGCCTGGTCAACAATGCCGGCGTGGCCATTATCAAGGATTTCGAGCAGTTGACCGAAAGCGATTTCGATACGTAAGTATGTCTTATATCTTATACGAGGGTGGGCTGATATATCATTGGTCAAAGTGCGAAACGACAGTATTATTACATTGATTTGATCAGCGGTGGGCACGCATGGGCTCCGGGAGCTAGCGGCTGCTCCTAACTTTATTTCTGCCTATTCGGCGCCGTGAAGTCGCACAAGACGCGTTGTTGTAGTGCTCCCTATTTCGATCGGAATTGGGAACATAAAATAGTAAAACGTTCGTTTTTGTGCCGTATTTACTTTTTGAAAATGTTCCGAATTCGGAACAGGCCTGAATATATGTACATATTCTTTTAGTTCCATTCACCTCCGATTTGTCAATGAGTCATTTGAGTGAAATCTCTTTCTATTAAACTTTAAAAATACATATGTAGATATTTGACACAGACATCTACATAAGTATAATAAAAAGAAAACTAAGAAATGAGCGCCAGAAACCGAACAAAAATTATTCGAGCACCTATTACAACTTTTTTGGGTCAAATTTTACTTATTTTAATTTTTTTTATTTCAAAAAGATTTTTTATTTTCATATGATAACTGTACTTTATATATAAAGGCAAATACTTTAACATTTCTGGTGAACGAAGAGATTTCGAGATAATAATATAATAAATCTTATTTAAATCATCTTAAGTAAATTTGTAATGGACAAATTAATGAACCATATTAATTATTTTAAGTATTTATGAAAAATTTAAACAGCGAAAATAACATTTTTTTTTTCAAATTGAACCCACGTTCGAAACAAAATCTTGAGTTCAGCGGCTCTTTAAGTAGGTACGATAAAGAAAAGTTTTGAAAATAATAATTACACATACATATGTACATATTTGATGATTCACACCAGCGGTGGGCACGAAATCTGAATTCGCTAGCAGCCGCTGGCTCCCAGAGCCATTGCGTGCCCACCGCTGATTCACACAATCACAACATTGCGTTTTCCTACTTAAGCCAACGACTTATCAGCCCACCCTCGTTATTGACTAGTCCTGATTCCTCCACATTTGCAATTGCAGGCACTTTAATGTGAACATCAAGGCCGTCTTTAATGTGACCCAATCGCTGTTGCCCAAACTGCGCAATGGCAGCTCCATTGTCAATGTCTCCTCCATTGCGGCATCTCGCAGCTTTGCGGGACACACGGCTTACAGTGCCAGCAAGGCGGCAGTCGATTCATTAACCAAGTCACTGGCCTTGGAGCTGGGACCACGGCAGATACGTGTGAATTCCGTCAATCCAACGGTGGTGCTCACCCGCATGGGACGCGACAATTGGTCAGAGCCGTCAAAGAGCGGCCCATTGTTGGCGCACATTCCCCTGAAGCGGTTCTGTGAGGTGCACGAGGTGACCGACGCCATTGCCTATCTGCTGAGCGACAAATCCAGTTTCGTCAACGGTCATCACATCAATCTCGAGGGCGGCTATTCCGTATCCTAGGCTATGATAAGAACATTGCTCCAATAATTAATAGACTCTTACATTATACAAGCTGCTCTTTCTGGTAGAAATTATAAAGTTTCGGATATGGGTCATTATAAAAGAAATTAAAAATATTCTTTCCTACAAATTAAATTATAATTTCAGAGCTCCATAAATCAAAATTATTATTTACATAATCAAAAAGAGTCAAAATTTCAGAAATCTTTAACAACGCAACTAAGATTGAGCTTTGGTAAAATTCAAAATTTATTGGATTCAATTAAAACCATTTTTAATATGAAAAAAAAAGAACTTCAAATACATTTCAATGAATATAAGGCATAAAATAAACTAATATTAGTTAAAATTTCAAATAAATAGGTGAATCCGAATTTAAGTCTGAAAAATGTTTTTTCAGACAAGAACACCGACCATTCGTTTGGATGATTTCAAATACACATCTCATCAAAATCTCTACAGATTTGTGTAGATTTAAATTAGCTATGATTTCTTGTAATCATATATTTCGATTTTAAATTGTTGAACCTTTAAATGCTACTACACATAATTCTCTCTTTAATTACAATTGCAGAGGTACACAAAAAAAAAAAATGATTGTAATGTATGTTGAATACAAGATTTACAATATTTTATTTTTAAACCCATTTCATATATATGATTTATATATGCATGCGTATAATGTAGGTACTACATTTTGGGAACACGATATCGAAATCGATATCTTGTGGTGTGCATCTATTCGCTATACTGTTCTCCATGGTCTATTCAGGTGCAGATTTTGCCCTGTTGTCCTCCCTGCAGCTGCTGTTGTTGCTTCTTTTCGCGCTCGCGACGTCGTAGCTTCTTCCTTCGCCGATCGATGACTGCCAAATCGGTCTTGATCGTGTTGTAGGCCTTGCGCAAATCCTGAATCTGTTTACGCAATATCAGTATGCACTGTTCGGCGCTAAGCGAAGGATCTGTGCAGGACAAAGAAGAGCAGGTGGTTAGAATATATGTATGTGTATTAGAGGTCTGCATGGCTGAATTCAAACTTGAGCGTCTCTGAGTTCTCGTGAGATTCAATCAGCTCTCTGAGTGCAATAAATTTGGTTCTTATGCTTGATAATAACAAACAAAAATTACGGCACTTATTCCTTTCACTCGTTTTTTGTCGTCTGCCTTTTTTGAATGTGATGTTTTCGGTTTAAATTCATTCATTCAATTCATTGAAAGACGCAGCCGAGCTCATTCAATTCATTTGGGCATGAATGTCTCATTTGACGTTTTGAATGCAGCCATGCAGACCTCTAATGTATGTATATAAAAAGATCAATTGATTTGGATTTACCCAATTCCACGAGAAAGTTGTATGGACATGGACGCACACCCGATGCATTGACTGTTGTTTGTTGCTGTTGTTGTTGCTGCTGCTGCAATTGTTGCTGTTGTTGCTGCTGCAATTGTTGATGTTGCTGTTGTTGCTGCTGCTGCTGTTGTTGCTGCAGTTGTTGTTGTTGCTGCTGTTGCTGCTGCTGTGCTTGCGGCAACAGCTGCTGACGTGCACTCTGACGTTGTGTTGTCACAACGTTGTCGGAATTGTCATCCGTATCGGAGCCAACTACGTGAAAATTAAATCATTTCATTAATAAATTCAAATTTTAAATGCACATTGAGCTGCTGTTCAACTTCTCTAAACAGAAATTTATGAAGATTGGATAAAGATGTTAACAGGAATTAAAACAGTAAACGGTAAAAACCGATTGAAATTAAAAACCGTTACTGAAAGCGTAACCGAAACACAAAATATTCATTTGATTGAAACCTTAAAACCGAAACTCTGTAAACCGAAATAACCGTTTCATTTATAAGGGTTAATTTCACGTTTTTCATACATCAAAAAAAAAAAAAAAATAAATAAATTTAAAAAGCAATTTAAAAATAATTCAAAACGAAAAATTTTGAACTGTTTCGATTTTTTCCGACTCTTAAGTTTTGTTTGCGATCTCTGATATTTTGTTATTAGTTTTGTTTTTTTCAAAGATTTTGCGTAACCGATAACCGAAAACCTAAATGCGAACATAACTGAAACCGATATTCGTTTCGGATTTAATCCCTGGATGCTAATAATGTAGAGATGCTCACCAGTTGTTGCCGTTGTTTTTCGCATACTGTTCAGTTGCTGCCGTCGACGTTTGCCCAACGCATGCAACTCGGCGGCAGCGGCAGCAGCCGTCAACTGTCCTTGTCCTTGTCCCTGACCCTGTGCCGAGGATGGGGCGTTGACATCGGATGCCTTGGTGCGAGGACGTTTGCGTCTGCCGCTTAGAGATGTGTTCTCCACCTCGACATATTTCTTGACGAATCGCAGGAGACTGCTGCTGCCGTTCTCCTCGCTGCTGTCGTCCTGGCTGCACGTGGGTGACTCTGGCGAACTGTTGGGCGACACGGATGCAGCAGCTGTTGCTGCCGCTGCTGTTGTGGCAGCTGCAACTGCAACAGTTGTTGCTGCTGATTGAGTGATGAGCACTGGCGGCGTGTCGGGTGTTAAAGGCGTAACGCCAGCAATGCTCAATGTTGTGGTCACCACAGCGGGAGCAACAGTTGCTGGCGCAGTTGCAGCTCCTGCTGCTGTCGTTGCTGCTGTGGCGACGACAACAACGTTGCTGAGTTGCTCGTCTTTGCTGCTGTAATTGGGTGCCGGACTGCCTGGAATGGTCTCCTCGCACAACAAATTGATGGCTGCCTCATTGTGGGTGACATCACTGATCAAGGGACTGCTCGCAGCTGGCGACACATTCAGCGGGACGACATTCGTCGTCGTCTCCTTTAACGGCTGCAGCACAAATGGACGCGACAGCGATTGGGCCGATGTGGACGTGGACGTGGTTGTTGTTGTGGCAATCGTTGTGCCTCCTGTTGTGGCAACGACAGTGGCAGCATCGGGACTCTGTGCTCTGTACAGCAGCAACATGTTGCTGTCGTCGGCCAATGTTGTCGCTGTCGACATGGACAACTTGGCGTCCGTTTTGGGTGACTGCGCTGGACTCAGACTGCCGGGACTAGGACGCAGTGCAACCACAACCGAGACTGGAATCTCTGGCAGCACAATGGGCACACAGCCGGACATGACAGGTGAGGAAGATGCTCCTATTCCCATTCCCATGCCCATGCCCACTCCAATTCCTGGCAAACGTGGCATTGGCTTTAATGCATTCGGAGCTGGAACGCCCGTCAACTGTTTCAGCTCCACAGCCGACAAGCTGCCAGAAGCCTCCGAGAGTGGACTCTTCAGTTCAGCACTAACCAAGCTCGGCTCCTCGGCCATCACATCCTCAATGACCAGACGTTGTTCCGAGTCCGTGCTGTCCATGGACTCGTCAGAGAAACTTGTGGGCGCCGTTGCGCCCGTCACCGGCGGTGTTCCGGCTGTGGATGAGGCCAAGGATTGTCCAGCGACTGGTGTCTTGCGTTGTTGGATCGCACACTCCAGTTTCTGGATGGTTTCACTTAATTCGCTGTTCTTGGCCGACAATGAGGCGTCCAAAATGGATTTGGTTTCCGGGCTGTTGCTGCAACTTGTGCGACGATATAAATCACTGAGAACGGGCAATGCCACGCCCCCTGCACTGACGCCTCCGGTTTGAATCTTGAGCGGCTCACTGAGCAGCTTCAATGTGTCCAGCTTGAGATTGAGCGAGCTGCCCGGTTCGGATTTAATGTTGGCAACGGACACGGCGGAGGAGGAGGCGGAGGCGGAGCCGGTGCTAGACTGTTGCTCCTCCTTGGTCTGGTCCAGCTGGCTGTTGCGTTCGCTACTTGGTTGACTCTTGGTCTTGCTTTGCTCCACTTCCTCCTTCTTCTGACTAATCGCTTTCAGCACCTTGTCGGCAATGGAGCTCGGCTTCTGTTCGTATTTGACGGCATCCAGATCAAATGGTCCCGCCGTGCCCGCCAGCAATATCTTGACATTCTCCAGCTTCTCCAGTTTGTTGTCCTTGTTCGATTCGCCGGAACTGTAACCGCTGCCCTCGTTCGATGTGCTCAGCTCGAAGACATTGCGAGTTTCCATAAATGGACTGCCAACAACATGTTGTTGCTGTTGTGCTGTCTTGGCAACGCCCACTGCTTGAGGCGGTGTGCTTAATTTGGGTGAAACAGGCACAGCGATTGCTGGTGGTGTGGCAGCAACAGTTGCCGCTGCTGCCATGGCTGGCGGCGTTGCTGGTGTTGCTGGCGTTGAGGGTGTTGTCGGTGGCTGCAATGCGTCCGTCAGTGCTCGCGTTGTTTCCTGCACCGTTTGTGCCAGCTCCTCATTGAGCGCTGTGATATTTAGATTAAAGCTGGGCGATTTGCGCAGCACATCAAACGGCGTCGCATGTCCAGGTTGCAGCTGTGTGCCTGCAGCAACAGTTGTTGCTCCAGCTACTGCTGCAGTTGCAACAGTTGCTGCGGCTGCTGCTGTTGCGACATTTGTTTTTGCCGGCGTTGCCTTGACGCTGCTGCTGCTGGGACTTGTTGTTGCTGGCGTGCTTTGCAGCAATGTTGTTGCTGCCAGCTGTTGTTGTTGTTGTTGTTGCTGCTGCTGATGTTCGAGTTTTTGCAACTTTGGCTTATCGTTGCTATCTTTCAATGGCGAGCCACGTTTCTTGGCCTTGCCGGTAGCAACAAGAGCAGCGGTTGCTGCTACTGCGGCGCCCACAGCAACCGATGCGCTAGCAGCGGCAACAGTTGCTGCTGTTGCTGTGCCGTAGCCACGTTGCTGTTGCTCGTGCTTCTCTTTCATTGTTTGTTTGCGTGCCACAACTGGCGCAGCAACTGAGATGTTGCTGCTGTTACTAGTGTTGCTGCTGCCGCCGACTGTTGTTGCTGGCGCTGCTGTGGCCATCACTGTAGCAGCAGCGCCACTACAGCTCATCGCTGCCATGGGCGAGATGCGTTTCTCGAATTCAAATGGTTCCGTGTCCTTGAATTCATAAACATCCGACGACAACAACTTGATGCCGCTGGCAATGTTGTTGCTGCTGCTGCTGACGGCGTTGCTGCTGCTGCTGCTGTACTTGCTGCTGCTGCTGGTCGTATCCTTGGCAACAGTTGCAGCTGTTGTGATTCCACTACTGATCTCCAGCTTGCTCATGTCTGGCAGAGATCGGGTTGCCGAGGAGCTGCTCATGCTCACCGTCGTGATTGCCGAGCTGTTGCTGCTGGAGCAAAAGGAGCTGGACGAAGAACTCGAATTGGATGGTGAACAGGCAGCGGGCAGTTCCACCTTCAGTGTGACCGTCTCCTTGTGCAACACGGGCTCCACAAACTTTTTAGTTGCCGCCTCTGTGGTGGCAACTGATTGTTGCTTCTTGAGCAGCTCCAATTTCTTGGCGGGCATAAGTATTGTTGTTGATGCTGCTGCTGCAGTTGTTGTTGTTGCTGCTGCTGCTGCTTCGGATTTCTTCAGCAACGTCAGCGGCTTCTCCACAATCACCGAGGTGCACTTGCCACCACTTGTGGCACCGAAACGCGCTGGCGCTATTAAAGTTGTTGCCGTTGTTGTTGCGGCTGTTGCTGTTGTTGTTGTTGTTGGTTTGATTTGGAGCTGCTCCTCCTTGGGCTCCGTCTTGAACAACTTGCGATCCTCGCCAGCTGATTTTTCCTGCTTCAGCTGCAACTGTTCCGTCTCCTTCTTGATGGTTGTTGTTGTTGCTGTTGTTGCTGTTGTCTCCACAGTTATGTCGGCAATTGTTGCTGCTATTGCTGTTGCAGTTGTTGCCATCTTGACTTTGTTTATGTGTAATTTGACTGCTTTATCACGGCTGCGATATGGAATCTTCTCCGATGACTGCGAGTCCTCCTCGTCCAGATAGGAATCCGTTTCGGATGATTGCTCCGTGGAGCTGCCGCAAGTTTTGACTCTGTGCTCCTGCTTCACCTGCGTCTCGCCTGGTTCACTTTTGATGGCATTGGTTGCATCTTTGCGTTCGTGCAATTGAGGCTGGAATCCTTTGAGCTCCGAACGTATCTCGCTGAGATCATAATCACGTCCCTTAGCAGTGCCAGTGCCAGTGCCAGCAGCAACAGCAACAGTTGCTGTTGCAATAACAGCTGCTGCTGTTGTAGTTGCAGCAACTCCTGCTCCTGCAGCTGCAACAGTTGCTGCTCCGCTGCTGAGCGCACGATTGCCGGCGCGTTGTCGTTGTGCTGGTTGCTGTTGTGTTGTTGCCGGCTTGCTAAGCGGCCCCTCGATCTCATCCTCGTCGCTATCCTCGCTGTTGCTGGCGCGTTGCAGTCGAACAGCAGCTGCAGCAGTCGCAGCTTTTTTGCCACTTGCAGCAGCAGATGTTGCAACTGTTGCTGCTGCTGCTGCCTTTGTCTTGCCAAAGTTGCTCTGTTGCTGTTGCTGCTGCTCCTTGGCATTCAGACGCTTGGGTCGTCGCACTGGCTCATCGGAATCCGTGTCCGTATCGCTGCCCATGGAAGCATCCGAGACATTTGCGGACACCGAAGCCGAGGCTGAGATGCGACGTGACTGATTGCTGTTGCTGTTGTTGCTGCTGTGCTGTGCCGGCAACGTGCGCGTTGGACGCTTCTGTTTGGGCTGCTGGGTCTGTGAGGCGGCTGGCGATTTGGTGCGACTCGAATTGGAGGCCACCGACGAAGGAGTCGTTGAACGTGGCGGCATTGAATCACTGCGTCCGCGTCCACGTTTTCCGCTTGCCGTCAAACCAGTTGCTGTTGCGCCCACGGCAGCAGCACCAGCTGTTGTTGCTGCTGTTGTTGTTGTGGTCGCACTTTTGCTTGCGCCTTGCAACACACCACCCAGCGACTGTTGCTCTCCTCCAGCTCCAGCTGATTTGTTCTCCTTCGGTGGGCAACCAGGTGCATTGTTGTTGCTATTGTTGCCACCAACTGCAGCAGCAGCAGCACCAGCACCAGCAGCAGTTGTTGTTGGTGCCCCACCGCTGTTGGCGCTGCTCGTGCTAATCGTGCGCGTCTTCTGCTTGGATCCCTTGGTCAGATTCTCGGCAATGCGCTCTCGGGGCACCCACTCGTCGTAGCGATTGTTCCAGCCGGTGTAGTGCACCAGGTACATGGGGACGCCCCGCTGCACGCTAATCTCGATGACCTTCGCCTCGTAGGTGCTGCCATGGCTGCTCGGCGACTTCTTCTCGTGATAATTCACCTTTAATTTGTCACCGATGCCAACTATAAAATCGCCCGTGTCGATTTTCTCAACTGTTATTTCATCCTTTTTGCGCTTGCCGCGTTTCTCATCGCTTTTATCCACTTGTTTGCGTTGTTGATGCTTCTCCTTCTTAGTTGTTGTTGTTGTTGCTGCTGGTGCTGCTGCTGTCGATGTTACTCCTCCTCCCCCTCCTCCTCCTGCTGTTGCTGCTGCATTTGTAGCTGTTGTTACTGCGCCAGCTGCTGTTGTTGTTGCTGTAACTATCGACGTTGTTGTTGCCGCTGTTGTCGCTGCTGTTGCTGATGCTGCAGACGCTGCATGGATTAGACAGAGACAAATATATATTAATAATTTGCTAAATTGTTGCTATTTCTGTTCATTTGGAGTATGCATACAAATAATGAGGATATTCCCTTAACAAATCTTTGCATATTGAAAAACAGCAAATTTCGATATCATAAGTTTGATTGATTTATCGCAGAGGTGATTAAAGTTCTTTAACAATATATAAATAAATTGTGACCACTTTATAATCAGTTAAGAATACTATAAATTTTTTGTGGTAATTAAAATTTAAGAAAATTATGACTGCATTATTTATTTATTAAATATTAATTCAATAGTCAATCACAATAGTCGCTCATTTTAATTTGAGCATATACAACAGTTACTTTTGTACTTAACAATTAAATAAAATTACAAATTAATTTTAAGTAAATAATGCAAATTATTTGCTGAAGGGAATATCCCAAACATACTACAAAACAGGGTCGTATGTTAAACGATGTTTCTGTTCTATCTGTTAGCCAGTGTTGCCAACGCCTCTACACAAAAAAGGCCGGTTAAGCCAAAAAAAAAAGACAGAAAACAGACAGTTTTTTTTGAAAGGACAAAAGATTCGCACAAACATTGTTTTCCTATTAATACATATAATATTAATTAATAAAATATTATCTTAGCTAAAAAAAAACTTCAATATTATTATTATTATTATTATTATTAACAAGTTAGTACGGAATTAAAATTACGTCTAACTTAAATTTTAAGCTATAGCAGCTGAGGCCTTAGGCTTATAGTAGCTTCAATATTGAAAGTATTAGCTCTTTATTAGCCAGTAAAATATTTTAAACAGGAAATGCATCAATATTTTTTTAAATTTGTATTTGATAAATTCTATGAGCGACTTAGAACAATGAAAAAAGGATGAATAAAGCATAAATTAAAATAAATTTAAAAAGTAATTTTTTCCGGATAGGGAAAAAGGACAAATTGGCAGCACTGGCTGCATGGCCTCGAGAAATGCTTATCGATGTCGGAAAATCAATATGAAATCGATGCCACATTGTTGTAATTAATAAATTAGGTAAAGGTCTAGAAGCAGTAGCCAGCCTCAAAAAAAAAAAAAAAAAAAAAAAAGAACACAGAAAGAGGGCGATTTATAATGAATTTAGGTGAAACAATTTTTAGGGGGTCTTTGCTAGTTTTTTTTTTTATTGAATTTGATATTTTTAATGCAAAATGAGCTTTTGCATCGTTGTTTTGTGCATATTGCCACTAATATGTTAATTTTTCATTAAAATTTCAATATTGAATAAAAAAAGACCCCCTAAAATTTTTTTTTTACCTGAATTCATCATAAATTGCCCTCTTTTTGTTATTTTTTTTTTTTTTTTTTTAACGGTGGCTACTGCTTCTAGACTGTTACCATAAATTATATAAGCGAAAAATTAAAAAATTATGAATAAAAGATAAAATAAAATAAAAACAACATTATTTCCGGATACGTACAGATCTGTCCGCAAAAAGGACAAATTGGCAACACTGCTGTTAGCCGACATGTCGATAACGCAATCGAACTATCGATAAGCGCACAAAAACAGGTATGTGTGTGTGCGCAATTTAGTAAAAGCGAAAACAAAACAAGTGAACACAGAAAGAAGACTTTACACACGCCGGTTGTATCAAACAAAGATTAGAAGAGAGAAGCAGCAGATAGAGATTAAGACGAAACGAAATTGAAATCATTTTGCTTATCAAGAGTTCAAAAACTCTGCAGCTCGTTAATTTGGAGGCCGGTGTCGAATAAGAAAACAAATATTCAAAGAAAAGCAAACGACAAACAGACGAAGAGGAAGCAAAAATAAGCTGTGTCTCGCTCACACACACACGTCCAGAGATAATGCAGATGACAACAACGCGGGCAGCGCAAAGAGAACGGGATTAATTCGATAGCTTCAAGTTGAAGTGACAACAGTGACTTATATAATAATAGTAATCATGAGACTGAGACTCCTCTGCACAGCGAGCAGGCAATTGCAACGTCATCGCTGGATTGCCACAAGTGCCGCACAATGCGGACAACAACAACAACGAAAACAACACAACAGGGAGCAGGAAACGGGGAGACGCTTCAGCAGTGGCGTCGTTTATGGCGCTGCAACAGTGGGCGGCATTGCAGCTGGAATTGTGCTCTTCCATGAGCTGGACAAGCACAAGCGAGGCGCGCAGTGTTCCACGAATGCCTCCGATCCCATTGAGACCAATCCGGATGAGGAGACCAAGGCGCGTCTCTGGCACAGCACAAAGCGTGAGGATTTGCCCACCTACAGTGCGGATGATGTGGGCAAGCACAATAATCCCGAGACGGGCATTTGGATTACATACGGCGTGGGTGTCTACGATGTCACGGCATTTGCGCCCAATCATCCGGGCGGCGACAAGATCATGATGGCGGCGGGCAGTGCCATTGATCCCTTTTGGGCCATCTTTCAGCAGCACAATACGCCCGAGGTGTTGCAGTTGCTCGAGGGATTCCGCATTGGAAATCTCAATCGGGTCGATGTCCCGGTCGTGGATGAGCTGGACTCGCCGTGGTCACAGGAGCCCAAGCGACACGCCCTGCTCAGGGCGACCAGCCAGCGACCCTTCAATGCGGAGCCACCAATTGGTCTGCTCGCGGATCATTTTCTCACACCCAACGACTATTTTTATGTGCGCAATCATTTGCCGGTGCCGACGCTGCAACCCGACGATTACGAACTCGAACTGGAGGTGGAATCGGGCGAGGGAAGGCCACAGCATAAGCTGACGCTCGAGGAGATCAAGGCGCTGCCCAAGCACACAGTCACCGCGGCCATCATGTGCGGTGGCAATCGCAGATCGGAAATGACGCGAGTCAAGCCGGTCAAGGGTGAGTCTATCGATCATATATGTAATTATATCGAATCCCCCATTAATCTGTCCCTCATTCCGCAGGTCTCTCCTGGGGAGCGGGCGCTGTGGGCAATGCCAAATGGTCGGGAGCTCGTCTCAGCGATGTGTTGGGTGCCCAAGGCGTTCAGCCGGATGAGAAATTGCATGTGTTGTTCGAGGGCGCCGATTTGGATCCCACATCGCATCCATATGGCGCCTCAATACCATTGTCCAAGGCTTTGGATCCACGTGGCGATGTCCTGCTCGCCTACGAGATGAACGATCAGCCCTTGAGCCGGGATCATGGGTATCCAATTCGTGTGATTGTACCGGGCACGGTTGGAGCACGCAATGTCAAGTGGCTGACCCGCATCATTGTGGCCGATCACGAATCCGATTCCCACTGGCAGCAGAATGATTACAAGGGATTCAGTCCCAGCACCGATTGGGATACCGTTGACTTTAGCAAATCTCTGGCCATACAATCGATGCCAGTGACCTCGGCCATCTGTACACCGATGCCCGAGGAGCATGTCAAGATCGATGACAAGGGTTGCATCACGGCACGTGGTTACGCCTGGAGCGGAGGCGGCCGAAAGATTGTCCGTGTCGATCTCACCAGCGATGGGGGAAAAACGTGGCACGTTGCCGAGCTGGAGCAGGAGGATCTGCCCGATGGACGACACTATGGCTGGTCCCTTTGGACGGCCCGATTGCCGATCACCGAGCAACAGAAAAAGGACAAGCACATCGAGATCTGGGCCAAGGCCGTCGACTCCTCCTACAATGTGCAGCCGGAGGCGTTTGAGCACATCTGGAATCTGCGGGGTGTTCTGGCCAACGCCTATCACAGGGTCAAAGTGAAGCTTATCTAATCTAATCTAATCGAATCGATCTAATCGAATACCAGTCTGACGCTATCTTATCTTGTATCTCGATATATCTGCATATCGATCAATGATAGATAATTATTGTTAAACTATTTGTATCGCAACTTTTTATTAATTGAAATAATCGATAATCGATCAATCAAACTTTGTAAATCAGCATTTTATATTTCAGTTGTAAACAAATAACACTTCCAATGTTCAAATATGTATATCGCAAAGAAGCGCGAAGAATGTTTGGATAACTATGAAGTTATCGATAATCGATAAGTGACATGTTTGCAAATCGACTTTTTGCATAATTGTTATATAATTTTTTTTTTTAAATTTTGGAATTATCGTTTACCAATTTGAGATATTTTTCGCGATTAATTGGCGTTAATTTATCGATTGTCTTAATTACAGCACTGAAGCTGGTCCCAATTTTTAAAATATCAGTCTAGGAATTCCAGGCATATGGTTAGACCGAAAAGCCTTGGAATTGACCGGAAAAGGGTGAAGTCTTTTTGGATGCCATATCTCGATTGAAGCTTATTTGAATATATCACAATGCTAAGCGGAATTGAATGAAATAGAATTTGGGATATTTTTAGCCTTATGAATAAATATAAAATTGAGGGCGAAAAGAAGATATCTAATATGTTGAACTTTCTAGGTGGGTGTAAATCAAAGGCAACGACATAGAAATTATAGAAAATTTGGAATCACTTTCATCCTATGATGATACAGAATATAAAAAAAAAATGATCTCATAAGAATTGGTCATGATTCGCACTGTAAGGAAGCTTTGGCTGATTCATCAGCTGCGCAAGAGATAGACTATAGAAATCGGAATGGAACCAATTGAATACTTAAAAAAACAAAGATGCATCTCAATGAGCAACAACTTTTCTTCAAGTAACAATCTTGTCAAATTTAAAATTATCGTTGATGTAATCTGATAATTATACAAATTGGATATCAACTAAATATCGTTGATGTTTTCTAAAAGTAACTCTGTTGGATTTAGTTATTCCAGCTTGTCCACTTACCGAGTGTTGGAGACGCGTCGCGACTTCGATGCACTTCCAATGTCGATGCCGCCTTGCTGGATGCATTGCTGCCAGCGGCATTATTGGCGTTGGGTTCCTTGTCAATGCTCTTCCTTGTGGCAGCTGCTTTAATCTTTGACAGCGGCACATCCGCCTCGGCATCCTTGCTGCTCACTGAAGTTGCAGAGGATGAAGTTGATGCAGCAGCAGCTGCTGCTGTTGAAGTTGCTGCTGCTGCTCCAGTTTCTGCTGTTGATGTTGTTGCCGCATTGCTGCTGCTAACACTGGCAACAGTTGCAGCTGCCGCTGTTGCTGTTGTTGCGGCTGCTGCTGGAGTTGCACTTGATTTCTCAGCAGATTTCTCTTCATATTTCTCGACAAGGTGCTTGACCTTGCCACTGCTGGCGGCAGATGCTTTGCGTTGTTTTACCGTCTTCACCGGCTCCACGACGACACTCGATTCGCTGGTATTCTCAGATTCCTCGGCTGCCGACTGCGACGCTCTTGAGGCGGCTCTAAGGGGCGTGGCAGCTGTCGCATTGTTGCTGCTGCTGGCGCCAGTCGAAGTTGTTGCTGTTGCCGCTGTGGTAGAGGCAGCTGCATTGTTGCTGCTGCTGCTGCTGGCGATGGCAGCAACTGTTTGATTTGCCACTGCCAATTTGCTAATGGTTTCCATTTTGCTGGTGTCAGCGGGTTTCGGAGATGCCACCGAATTGGCCCGCACCAGACTGCGTCCCTTGCTGCGATTCGAGTTGCGCGACGGCATCAACATGGAGCAGCCCAGTTTGCGATGGAAATCGCCATAAGGTTGCAGAAACTTTTTATACGCCTGCTTCACCAGATTCATCACGGACAATGTGCACGGCGTGAATCCCAATCGCATGGCAATCAGCTTCCATTGATTCTTGGCGGTGACACGATTGTAGCCACCGCGTTTCTGCACCGCACGGAACAGACGATAGAGATCCACGTCGCGACTTTGGATCGATGGCACCTTATTCAATGGTGTACCGCGATCATCCATATATTTATACAGCTGGGCCACAAACAGATCCTTCTCCTCATGCGGCTCATCATCAGACGAATCCGAATCGATTTCACCCTCATCATCGCTGGTTAAATTTGATAGGCCAAACAGCAAATCCCGATCCCAATGGGCGGGCAAAACGCTGCTATCAAGAAATTCCATGGCGGCCAGAACGGCGGGTCCGTCCTGTTTGGTGGCCATTTCGCGTGTGAACTCGTTGGCCTCCTTTTTGGGCACCGTGTAGTAGCGTCCATCCTTAAACGAACGCACCAGATACTCGTCCTTGACGCGGATGCGCACAGTTGCCTGCAAGATTCAAAATTTCTCATATTTAATTACAAACAAGCGCAACAGTCGAGTGCACTCGACAGTAATATACCCTGGACCTAGTCCGAAGATTTGATGCCAATGCAATTCTCATACTAATCCCTAATTATCAAGCTATCGTTTCTTTGGTATATGATAAAAATTAATGATTTTAACCAATTAAAAAATTAATTAGAAGTAAAAATTATTTAAAAAAAGAAAACAAATTTGTAGTCCAAATCAGAAATCGAACCCACGACCCTTGCCCCACGGGCGCGTATCTCTAGCATTAGACAGACAATTCAAATAAATTTAAAATATTAATAAATAATTAAAAATCATCTGAATTGACAGATTGGGTATTCGAACCGTTATCTCCCGTTTCGCTTGACGAGTAAATAGAAAATTAATTAAGTGACCATTAATTCTATATATTCTGCCAATCTTTATAGCTTAATATCTTCACTATTTATGGCCCAATCGTGTTGAAAGTTGGTGATTAGTCCGGTTAAGGGATGCAAGTTTTTAACATAAACTGATATTGCCCGCCATAATAAGGAGTCTTCATTCCAAATTCCATCGCTGAGATCCTTTCGCTTATACGGACAGACAGACACGATCATATAGACTCGGCTGATCCTGATCAAGAATATAGAATATCTGTGGGGTCGCAGATACTTCCTTCTACCTGTTACATACTTTTGAACAAACTTAATATACCCCCGGGTATCACAACAGACTAAAACATATCCGGTTGAATTGCTACCTTAGCTGAAATCAACTTAAACTTACTTGCTTGCTCACTTGGGCCGTGGGTGCCACAACGAGAGCTGGGAACCATTTCTCTTTGTCCTTCTTCTTCGATTCGGTCTCCACGCAGACGACCTTGCCAATGTTCTCCTCCTTCTCGTTGACCACCTCCTTGGCGTCGCTCTCGTCATCGTCATCGGAGCTGCCATCGTTCAGTTGACCGCGACGACGTCCACGTCGTCCGCCAACAACGGGATTGCCAAAATGCTCCGGATGTGTCAACGGCAATTGATCCAATGTTTCGCTCTCATTGAAATGCCTGCCACTTTTCAAGCAAAGCGCCGTGCGACGCAATGTTGTAATGTCGCCATCATCGAAGACGACCGTATATTGGGAGCAATCCTGTATCTTTGTTATGGTCGCCTCAACGTTCTCCTTGCGATCGGGATGACGCACCTCAACGATGGCACCGACACGTAGCTGACCTGGCGCAGCTTTGATTGCATCATCCGAGACAATGCCCGATCCCAGTCCCTGCTTGTAGGCGACCTTCACTTTAATGTTGCGCACCACTTTGCTGACCTTGGCCTCGCAGAAGGCGCCCTTGTATTTGGCGCTCACCTCGGTGCCCACGGGCAACGATGGCGGGTCGTCCACTTGCTGCAAACCCAAACAGTTCAATAAACGAGTTCAATTCAGTTAAATGCAATCAAATCAGATCACAAAACTCACCTGCATATTATATTGTTGCAAATAACGTTTGCTTTTTGTTGAACCCACCAACAACGCCACTCAATTATCTATTATCAATTGTGGCTGCACATTTTCCCCTTAATTTGCTGATGTTTATTTATGTTGATTTGAGCTGAAAACACCTCCACCTCCACCTCCTGCACCACCGCGGGGGTCACTGCGATTTGCCGCGTTGCGTGTTCGTATTGGCTTTTCCTTTCTTATTTATGCTGCTGCTGCTGCTGCATGGGGCATTCGCAGTGCTCCAGTTGTTCCAGTCAATTTGATTTGATTTTCTTGCTTTGATTTATGTTTTAATGCAAGCCAAGTGACAATTTCTTCCCGATTTTTTTTTGCGTTGTCTAGCGTCTTTCTAGTGAAGAAACATCGAGCGAAACATCGATGTTATCGATGTTTTGCAAAACATCGGAACGATCGATGTTTAGAAGGCCACTATCGAATGTTTTTCTATGGGTGCACAAAAATATTAAGCAACCCTGATAATTACGACCCTCTAAAATATTGAAAATAAAGAATTTCAAAATATTTTGAGAAATATGTTCAATAACAATTTCTTTTACAGATGAAATTTACAGACTACCCCTTTCCAAACCGTTTTTTATTGTTCAGCAAATATCGAAACATCGTCCCTCTAATTTTTATTCAACCGTGTGGCAACCTTGGCCTAGCTTGGCAAAAAAAAGGTGGCAGCCTTGGCAAAGGTGGCAGACCAAAACTTTAAAATAAACTTCATTATTTTAGAAAATGTACAATTTTTTTTTTTTATCAGTTACTCTTTTTTTCGCAATTTGCTCGAGTTTCCTTTGCGCTCTGAAATCTGTTAGGGCATTTCGCGTAGATTCGTCAGCTCATTTTGCGTTCTTTCTCATATTAGCGTTTTTGATTAGAGACAAACCTGAATACTCATTTATTAAGCTCATCGTACTTTATAGGCATCAGAAAAAACTCGATTTTTTACTTCATTATTTTAGATAATCTATAATTGTTTTGGTTTATTGAACTTGTACTTTGTAAAATTATTATTGTAAAACCGAAAAAAAAACTCACATTTAAATTTCGCGCTGCGAGAATTTAAATTAGAGAAAAATAAAATTTGACCTAGCGATTTTATGCTCTGTTAACTCTCTGTAATGCTACAGCTGCAAGGCAGTGGTCGAAGCCGCGCTGATACAGTCGCATAGAACTGTGGCAACGCCACGCTGCACTTCCACTCAATTGGCTTTTAACTATCCACTCAATGCTTGAGTCGAAATTTGTGAACTGTTGCGCGCGCGTAATGCGAAAGTGCAAACAAAATGCAGAAGAAAATAATTTGAGGTGTCGTGAGACCGGCAGGCATATTTTTAAGTATTTACTGAAAGTTTCTCGATTCACTTACACATATATACATACCATATACATACATATATAGTTCGACATGTGCACACTCTCACGGTATAATTAAAATGCATTTGAAAAATGCCCCCATCCACCCCACCACTGGGTCCTGCCAAATGTTAGTCAATTAGATAAACAAAGTGTTGTGCCACGTAAACGGACTTATTAAGGAAATTCTGCAAGAGTCCTCTGAGTTCATGTACACACACTTAGACTTACATACATATGTACATATGGGCTATTCCGGAAATTTTTAAACCAAGGGCGAAAACTTAATTTTGTCAAAAAACTGCATGTTTTTTAAAAATATTTGTTTTCTGTTTTATTAGAATATATTTTTGGGCTTCAAATTACAAAATCGAAAAGGTTTTACGGTGGTTTGGTTTTTCATGGCCGAGCCTTATCAATTTATTCCTCTTTTTGCCTCTTAATTTCAATATTTCTTGTAAAAAAAAGGGTATTTTCAATGGCCAAAAAAGTTGGTAATACAGTCGTCTGAGTGTTTAGCGCTTAGCACATCATAAACTTTGATTCATTTTCTTTTATTTAATATAAAAACTGTATCGAATAGATATTTAATATATATAAATAATTTGAAAGAAAGTGTGAGTGTAAAAAGTGTACGTCCGTACCGTAACGTCCGCAACTGACAAAAACTAAGATTTTTAATTAACGAGACTACTTATCTGTATTTTTGATGCTGGATTGATATGGTCATATATTCCAGTTAATTTGTTGTATTTGGATATTTTTTGTTTATAATGCAAAATTCGCTAATATACGCGCAAATGCACGTTAACCTCAAATCGACTTCCATTTTTTGTAACGTCCGCAACCAAACTTTCAGCAAGCCTAATTTTTTTCCAAAAACAGTTAGACTTTTATCTTAAAATAGGTTTTATAGCATTCTCAATGAAATGCATTTTCCAGAAAACTACATTAAAATTCACCGATCTGAACGCGAGCTGTAACAGTTTAAACATAAAAATTTGCGTACAAATGTAACGTCGGCAACCCAGGAATAGCCCATATGTATTTATGTACAGTCGAACTTCTCTAACTCGAATCACCATTATCCACGAAAAAAGTTCGAGTTATGGAGACTTCGAGTTAGGGAATTTTTTTTTTTTTTTAAAGAAACTACAATTTTATTGAATCACAAAAACATTTCAAATTGGTAACTTCTTGTTATTTTCAACAAAAAAAAAAATTCCAGTCGATATTCTCAAAAATTGGTTTAATTGTTCTTTTGCTCTATCCAGAAGAAGTTCCCGATTCGAATGACATCACAATTAATTTTCGATTTTTTAATATAATGACAACTGTTTTCTATGAGATACCATATTTTTTAGTAACTTTATGTTTTTTGGTTCAGCGATAAACATTTTAATACACGTGTTGGTGCAATGGTAAATAATCTTTCGCTGATATTTCATCATGTTGCATTACCATATGTTAATTTACATCAATATTACATATCCAAACGAGCCGGTAACAAAAGCATAAAAAAGAAACGATAAAAAATTCAAACTTTATTGGCGATTTTCACGAAAAGTTGGACTTACAGAAGTACTGGCCACTATTTGTCTGAGTTAAGAAGAAATTCGACTTATGAAAGTTCGAGTTAAGGAAGCAGAATTGTATGAAATTTGCTCAGTAAACGCTATTGCCACTAAATTTTGTTCGAGCTAGGGAAGTTCGACTGTATATGTGATTAGCTGCGTGCATAAGTATGCGTGTATTTATTTGCATCGTACCCAATTGGAAATTTGGCGCATGTAAATGACACAGACAATCTACTAATTCCCCAAGTATTCCCTAACGTTCTTTTTTTTTGCCAATTTTTACTAAATAAAGCGTAACTTTAAATTATTTTATTATCAGAATTAGCAATTTATTAATTAAATTTATTTATTTTCAAGTTTTTTTTTAAGCATTGTTCCCATTTAATATTATGGGAAAGAATCAGCTTATCTGCTACGACTTTCTTTAACGTTTTTGACAGCCCAGCTTAGCAAAGTAATTCTTTCAATTTGTGGATCTGCGAATAAAGAAACATTGGTTTATTATTGAAAAACTCAGGCATTACTTAATTAGCTTGTACTTACATAAATATGACTTTCGTCAGGCGTCAAGAAGTCCAGTTCTGAAAGGTTATTATTCTATATTACACATTATTTGAAAGTCTCTTAATTCCAGCACGTGTACAAGTTGCATTAAGATGTGGTGCCAATTTCCCACACGGCGTGTTTTGTTCACCGTTCATTGAGCGACGTGTTCACGCGCACTAATTGAATTCTTAGCAAAGTAGCAGCTATCAGCAAATGTTGTTAACCAAAAAGCAACAACAAGAGATGAGAACAAATGAGAACAAATGCACTCACAACCAGTGTTGCCAACTTAGCTTTTTTCCCGTCAAATCTGGCTGTTTTTGAGGACCAATTGCGGGAAAAATTTGTGAATTGCGGGAAGCGGGAATTTTCGCTTTTATAGAAAGGCATTTGGCTTTTTTCCGCTTTTTGAATGCTGTCACTATTTTTGATAGATCTGTGGAGAAAATGATTACTACAGACGCGCTAAGTTTTGGTAGAAATATACCAAATGTGTGTAAGAGTGGCTTAATCATACGTTCATCACAATATAAAAAGTGGTCGTAAATGGCGCATATTTTTGCTATGCCAAAAGAATGTAAACATTAGTGCCGTGATGGTTGGCTAAAGAGCGAAAAATTGAAGACATGGCTTCGCAGGGATGACACGGACGAGAAAAGGGTCTACTAGAAGACTACTAGATAGCTAAGCTATTTGCGTGCTCATGCAACCACTTCCAACAATAAAATAAAGCAAATCGCCAAGAAATTGAAGATCTGCCGAAAACCTTATAAATAAAACATATAAGTTAATACCATAACAATGCGCTTTTTTCAGAATATTTTCAGCTTTTTTTTTCCATCTCTCCAGTCAAAAACAGCTTTTTTTTTTGTTATAAAGTTGGCAGCACTGCTCACAACTCTCTCTCCTTCTCTCACACACTCTTTAGGCAAAGGATTCCTTTTGGTTTTAACTTTCTTGGAGTTGAGCAAAAATCGCATTTGACTTTCGCTTGCTGTGCGTAGCGTGTGTTTACAACTAGTTATACTATACATAGCATAACAATGCAATTAGCTAATGTTTTTATGCCCTTTTACGTTTTTGACATGTTGTTACCAGAACTTTGCGTGAGTTGTCAAAAGATTGGGGTTATGGTTTACCAATTGCGTTTACAGTGGCTCACAACTTTTTTGATCCACTGCATTGTTCACAATAAAAAATAAAAAAAAATATTTTGGTTAAATTTAAGATGCTAATTAGTAAAATCCTCAAATAAATGAAAACACAAAATTTGTAATATGCATTTCAGGGCAAATGAGCTGAAGCCACTGTACTTTTGCCACCATTTTGCATTTAAATGTCATTTCATTTGATAAGTAAATAATTTAATTAACATTAAATTTTCCTAATAACTGCAGTTTGCTTTAAATATTCTGTAGAATCAGGCAAAAAGCAAAACGCGTATCAAATTTCTGGATTAATGCAGCTTTGCTATCATTGCACATCGTCAAAAGTGAAAAGTGATTAATTTTCTCATTTGCATTAAAACGATATTAGCTGAATGCACACACACACACACACACACACACACAGCTATTGTATTTGATTTGCTGAGTGACTGACTTTTTCGAATTGTCTGGCAACCCCCCACACTGCGCCACTTCCTCCCCAGCAATTCAGACGCCTTCCTTTCCAACATCTCAGACCGCTGCGTGCGCGCAAACAAAGGCCAATAATTTCTGCTGCTGCTGCTTTTCAATTATCATTTGCAAAAAAAAAAAAGGATGGAAAAAAAATCTGGGAGAGAAAAGAAAAGGAAATGCAAAAGAAATAAAGAGAATGAAAGGCAAATAAAGATTGTAATGGCCAAGGCACAGGAGCGTTAAAGTAAAAAAGGGTTTCTTTCTTTCTCTCTCCCGCTTCCAAGGAGTAATTAGTGTGCATTTCCTTTCTGCGGCACGTGTGTGAGTGAGTATGGGAGAGTGAGTGAGTGGGTGTGTGTGTGTGTGTGTGTGCAACATTTACTTTTCCACTTCGTTTGCGACAATCAAATGTAACAAAAGCGAGAAATAACTGTAAGGCTAGTCAAGAAGCAGCAACAAAAAACAGGAGCTGGAGATGAAGAAGCTGTAAGCATGAATATACCTGAACTCACTCACTGCAATGTGGCTCACCTGTGCAGCAATTTTGTTTATCATCCAAGGGCGGAGCCACGTCATCATCGCAAAACGTGACATTGAATACATGCCCTTGTTGCCTGTTCTCTCACTACTCGAAAGAGAGAGAGGAGTGGAAGCGGATCTACCTTTCCTGCTCTGCCTTTGTCCATGGTGGAAGTTGTAAGGTAAGTCATAAGAGAGCATCACTCTCTCTCTCTCTCTCTCTCCATATGAACTTTTATCTAAGCAGATAATTAAATATACATATACTCATGTTTACATGCATTTGTACATACATATTATATATTAACTAAAATGTATTAATGCGTAGATCATATTCTTATATACATAGGTCTCTGTAAGATATGACTTCTTTGGTTTAAAAGATATTTGAATTCAATTTTTATTTTCAATTTTTATAATAAAAATTAACAAACAAGAGTTATGTGTCAATTTTTATAATCAAAATTGGAAATAATAGTTAGGGTTTAATTTTTATATAAAAATTGTTTTTATCATTTAAATTAATTTTAATAATAAAAAATAATTTTATTTATAAAAATTCGCTTTTTGAATTTGGCGTAAAAAAAATAGCATATGTCTGTTTTTCCGACTCTTTTAGGACGCTTTTTTGTGATTAAATTTTTTTAAACTCATAACTATTATTCGCAGTCCCTGCTCGTTTCAGAATTGCAACTTTTCGCTTAAGCATGGAATATTTTTCTTTAAAATCTGGTACAAAGCATTTTTATAAAGTGGCGAGCGTGCAAAGAAATGAATATGAAAGCAAAACAAGAACGGATATCTTCCTAACTCTTTGCGCTCATTTTTTTCTACTCGCTCTATCATCGAAAAGACTTGACTTTATTTGACTCGCATTATTCCACCATGCTAATCTCTTTGTAATTAAGACTGTCACTCAATCCCTCCATTTGCTTGCCATTCAGTTTCCTCCTGCTGCTGCTGCTGCTTCTGCTCCTTCTCCTCCTGTCGAAGGCGTCGAAACAATGTGCCAATTTGAAATGCCTTTAATTGCACATTGCTTTTGTTGTTGTTATCCCTGCTGTATTTCCTTTTGCCCATTGAAGGCCTTTGGGGAAGGTCGGCAAAGTGTGCTTAATGGAGCCTTAAATACTTTTTACTACATCCTCTCCGTTTGACATTTTGGACAAGGCGCAAGAGAAAGTTGCAATAAAAACAAAATATATACATATGTATGGGCATTTCCAGAGAAATATCAACCGAGGCCAAAAACGTGAAATTAATCAAATCACTCACAGCTTGTGCAATTTTCTTCTGGAAATGTATCTATGTATATAAGTTATTTATTAAAGCAATATACGATAAAAGCAATTCAATAGGATGAACATGTAAATTCTATATTGGAATATATGAACTTTTTCTAAATTTTTGCCGATTTTCTTAAAAATTGATTTCCGTTTGTATTTTAACGATTACACTTAGTAGGACAATAAGATTGTAACATAAACCATTTTAAATTATAGAAATATATTGAAAGTTTAATTTAAATAAGGCTTTCGAGCTGTTTTCGATATATGTAAAAAAAAAAAAAATACTTATTATTTTTAAATCAAACAAAAAACATTATTAAGAAATATTAATACATAACATTTTAACGTTAATTGCGTCAAAGTATTCGTTCACGATTCGATGAAATCAGTGTTTGAACTGGTCTTTGTAAAATTGACTTCTATTTGAGTCGCGTGCGAATGCCTTGGTTTTTTTCAATTAACTTGACAACGAATAATTGCCCAAAATCAACCTTAGCATCAAATATAATGCTAATCCCCCCCTTTCCCCTTTTGTCGCTACAAAATAATGTTTTGGAATATGTTTAATTTCATTTTAAATGCGTACGAATGTCGCATTCGACATTATATATTTTCAATAAATTGATTAATTAATTAATTAATTAATACGTTATACATAATTTCGTATGGTCTTATAAAACAGTAAAAAAATAAACTAACGAAGCAGAGTCTATTTATTCTCATTTCTTATTCTTAATTTTTTAATAATTCTTAATAGATAACAAAGAATATTTTAGACACTACCTGGTAGTCGAATAGTCTCGATTATAACTAGTTGTGATTTACAATTTGTTATTTCTCTAAACTATTTTAATAAATTAAACAATTTATCAATTAAGTAGAAATTAGTAAAGTATAGAAATTAATTTAAGAGCTGCCTATAAATTTACATTATCCCACGCATTTCCAGGGCAATTTTGAAAATGAGAACATCGATAAAAAGTGTACATAAATAATCAAGTTCTTATTTATAGAGTGCGAACTAAACTAATCCAAAGGCACGAATATTCTATTAATCGGATTATCTCATCATTCAAATAGATTCGTAGTTGTTGAATGTATTAAAGTTGCTACCAATTCCAACTGAAAATGTGAAATTTAAGCAACTGTTTTTAGCTACAGAGATACTTGAGTCTTTATTTATTTATTTATTTATTTTATTTTTATTTTTTTCTTTCTTTATTGGATTTCCCAGCACTACAAGTTTACACTTTATAAAGTCTGAAACGACAATGTTTAATAGAATTATTCATTAATGTTCAATGTATTATAATATCTGTTAGTTGTACGATTTTTAACAACTAAACATCATTGTGGAAGAGATCAATTTTGAAATGTAACTATATAATCTCAGAATCTCGATTACATCTATATATAAAAGGAATATTACTGAGAGCGCTAATTGAAAATTTATTTGTGCGTAGATCGCATTACATTTGTTTAGACTCGATAAATATAGAAGTGGAAAGATGGCAATGAGAAGTTGGTAATTTATTGAATGTTCTCGCTTTCGAAATGGCATTTAGACATTATCGTAGTCGTAGTCGTAGTCGCATCGCAGATCGTCTTGGGAATGCGTGGGATGTGCATAAATTTCAACTTGTCTTGAAATTTATATGCATTTAAATGCGACTTTAGGGCTAAATTCGTACAAGCAACATACAACATTGGAGCATGCAACATAGAATAGCATACAATTTGTTATATGCATACATATGTACATTTGTATGTATGTAGTAGACATTGTATATCGCTTGGAGCCATAACATCTATCAAAGTGTTTGGGAAACAAACGGTACTTTTGTTTATCGTTTGCCCCCAAGTTGAAGGCGGCTGTGGCATCAACATCGGCGTCGGCAGCGTCATCGACGTCGACGTTAACGTCGCCGTGCAACTCGTTGTCCAAGTGATGCAATAAACTGCACTGTCGGGCACTTTAGTTGAGGTACGCATAGAATCTTTGCTATTTATAAGTAAGTACATTCATGCCTCCCTCTCTCTCTCTCTCTCTCTCTCTCTCTCCTCCCTTCCTCTTCATTCGCTGTGGCATGAACAGTCAGTGCTGCCATAATTTCCGGAGTTAGAATGTTTTTCTTTTTAAAAGTAGTCAGATATAAGTCAAAAATATGATCACAACTACTTTAAAAAATTCGAGTTTTGCAATAGTTTGCATTAAGTTGGTAAATAAACGACAAAATATATTTATCAGGAGTGCTACAGAAATCTCTTTCATCTGAATTCTGAGGATTCCTTAAATTGGTCTAGGACATGTAAAATTTCAAATTTCACTGTGTTCAATTTTTAATTTCAATTCCATTTTTAAAAAATTAGTTTTATTTAATTAAATTGGGCTTTTCAATTTTGAAATAAAAATTAAGTAACAAGAATCATATTTCAAGTAATGAAATAAATATTGTAACATGTTTTAATTTGTAGTTTAGTCAGTATCTGTGAACTATCTATCTCTGCTAATAGCTTTGCTCTGTTTATTTGCCGCTTAAGCAATTCTAGCTATAAACTAGCTAAACCGACAACACTGATGTACAGCTGTGCAACTGCAACAACAATTGTTCTGCGGCAGGGCTTCTGATTCTGATTCAGATTCTGACTCTGCTGCATTTCGGAATCTTCATTAGCACTTGGCGCGCGCGCTTCTCAGTTTAAAGATATGCATGTGTGGCAAGTATTACTCGTTGTTGTTGTGGTAATAGATGCAAGTATGTATTTGCCTTTGGGGGCCATTGACACCAACTGCAGCAGCAGCAGCAGCAGCGGCAGCAGCAACAACTATTAAACAAGAGCAGCAGCTCTGCTTGCCACTTTGGCATCTGCCAAGCCATAAAGCATTCAACTCACACCAGCTTTCAAGTTCATAAACGCATCTTACTTTGAATTTACATGAAGGAGTATACGAGAGGGCTCGAATAAAAGAAGAAAGCGAGATAAAGGAGCTGCAAGAGAAAGTTCTATTTACTCATGTGGAACACATAATCTATAATTTAGTGCAAACACATTCCTTAGATGTACGAATTTGCATGCCTCAAAGGGAGAAAATCACTGCAGTCGATTAAGGAAATTCGCAACTTCTTAGAAATTCCAATTAACATCCGCTTGATTTCTGATTGATCGGAGTCATTATTGAAATAGTTATTGTAACTGGTCATAGCTGTCAGAGATTCATACAATTTTCCTCATGATTGGCTTCTCTTAATTAAATAAATATGTATATAAATACATTTTTGACTAACTAGGAGCATAGTTGGACGGACTTTGTAAATAAAATATCTAAATACCAATAACATAATAAAGTAAGTAATAAATTAAATTTGATTGAAATTAAATTTAAAAAAACATTTTTAATAATAACAATTAATTTAAATGATAAATACTAAAAACAATTATTATATGTAAATTTAATTATTATAAAAATTGGAAATAAAAGTTAGGGTTAAGTTTTTATATAAAAATTAAAAAATAATAGTTGTTTTTAATTTTTGTCATTCAAATTAATTTTAATAATTGCAAAAAATTTTAAATTTAAAAATTGCAAATAAATAATCGAATTTGCGATTAAAAAATAATATTTGTTTGTTTTCCCACTCTTCTATAAACATTATTAGTTAAAATTTACTTAAAAAATGGAATAGTAATGATGTGTATATATTTAAATTATATTATATAAATATAAATGCATACATTACAAATATTATAAGCTTAAGAATCTGGACAAATTTATTAAGAAAATATTGTTGAAGATATTTATTTATTCATCTATTTAGAAGCATTTATAGTAGAGTAGAATATTTGCCCAAGAAACCATAGGCCTAAAATCATTTTCGAGCTTATTTAAAAAAAAATTTAAAAATAAATTTTAATTTTATATTATATTTTTTCAATTTTTAAAATTTTTATTTTTCTTGAAAACATGTTAAGTGAAACCAAATATTCTTTATGCACTCACTTAGGTGTTTAAAATGACCAAAACATACTTAAAGTTTCTCAATAAAAATCGGAAGCTCGAAAATGATTTTAGACCTATGGTTTCTTCTTAGAATTCACCGTAGATTACGATTTTGATACCCGCATTGGGTCGAAAAAAATTGACCCACCCTAATGTATAAGTATTACAACAAACTGGCATACCCCATTTGTGCATTGCGTTTTTAAAGAGGGTATCTCGAATTATTGTTGGGAAATAGGTGAAAATTGATGCGATCGTCAGGGCTTAAGGTAGCGATAAGCGGCTTAGCCGCATGCAATTCATAAGCGGCATTAAGTAGCTATCTTTCTATCTCTCTCTCTCTCTCTCTCTCTCGCCCTCTGTGCCACATTGTGGCACACGCACGCGTTGCGTATTTCATGTCATTAGCCAGACAAAAGTCAAACTTAACGCCACTTTTTCGCCCCTTTCCCCTTCCATATCCCCTTCCCTCTATCCTCTGCCCACTTCATGCACGCTAGAAACCAACCACCGCAGCGTGGTGCGACCTATGCGTGTATTAGTGTGTGTGCGTGTGTGTGTGTGTGTGCGTGTGAGACTGTTTAAAGTTTTTGACAGGCAGCATCCGCAGCGAACACCACAAGGTATTAAAAATTAGCACACAGCACTGGGAAACCACAAGAAGTTGGGCAAACCGTTGAGCACGTTCATCAGAGGGGGTGAGCGGTTCACTTGGGGTGGTGCAAGGGATGGGGAGGGAGGGAGGGAGGCATGGGTTCTAGGGTAGATTGACTGGTTAATTGTTGGAGAGCTGATGCCTCCTGCTGCCTGATTATGACACGTTGCAGTGGCTTATTAATGAGTTGCGCTGTCAGTCAACATTCAACAGCAGCGTCAACTCTGTGTCAAGTTTCATGCTTATGTGGTCAAACCCCATTCCCTCCCCCTCATTTATGCCCCCTCTTTCACCTTTCCTCATCCCAATGCCAGCTTATCACGCCTTTTCAACTAAGCTCAACACATGCAATTTTAGTTAGCAAATTTAAAAATCCCAAATTGGCAAAAGTGTTAAAAGATGAATTTTAATTGATAATGCATATTAAAAATTCAAACCTATTGTGGGTGGAAAGTTCACATCAAAAACATCTTTAAAAGATTCTATAACTTCTTAAATATTTTATGTTTAAGAACTCAAGCGATATATCAAAAATAAATAAAAAGCGATATAAAAAAATTCCCCTTATGGCCTCAATGAATTATAAATACACATATACTCCAAAAGTAAAGGCAAACACAATAAAATATTGTGATTCTTTTAAAATGTATTATTTACATATTTTTTTAAAAATTAACAATTTTATAGAAAATAATAAAATCATAATAAATACATATGGGACTTTTCATAGACAAATAGATTAAAACTGATGCCAAGATATATGTGGATTGATTTGTATGATCGTGCTTTTAAAATTTTCATTTTTTTCACTTTACAACTTTTTATCTTAAGATTTGAATATTCTCTTTTAGCAATTTGAATATCAAGTTGAAATGTAATTATTGATTGTAGTCTTGTGTATATTCAGACATATTCGTGCACATATAAATTTTATAAGAAGAAGTAAGAACTGAACAAATCCAAAGAAACATATGATAATTAAAATGTTTCAAAATAAAGTGCGTTTTAAAACTATGAAAAGCGTCGAGAATCAAAAAATCCAAAAGAAAAAAACATTCTGGGCACTCACACAGACGGATGGACGGACATGGCTATATCGAGTCGGTTGTTGATGCTGATCAAGAATATATATATTTTGTAGGGTCGGAGATGCTTCCTTCTCCCTTTTACATACATTGCAACGAATACAATATACCCTTTTACATATTTTTAAGCAACTGCATAAGTTGTTTGATATTAAAGATTAGAAAATTTGCTAAGTTGGCAATTGAACTTTGATATGCCATGTTTTATGATGTGGCACACACGATGTCCCTATAAAGAAGGAGTTTAGGGGTTCGAAGGTTGCAAGGTCGGTTCTCTCCCCCTCTCCCATCCATTGTTCCACATCCATAAATCAAGCCCGACGCTGCCACAGACACACAAGGCACTCGCTGAAAATCATATTACACACATTTTAGAACAGTGAAATTTTCGTGAAAGTAGGTGTAACTAATATGCATAAGGTGAGGTTGAGTCTGTGTGTGTGTGTGTGTGTGTGTGTAAGACGTGTGTGTGTGTAGTGCATGTTAGCAGCTTTAATAACTTCACTTACACTATTCTCGTATTCATATACATTTTCATATTCATATTCATATTCATATTTAGGGTAGCACGTGCGATATACACACTTGGCTTGACTTCCTTACCAAAATTGCCTGTATCTGTGTGTAATTGTGTGTGACGGTGTGTTTCTTTACACAGCAAAAAAACATGCGGAATTTGCAATACTTGATTCAAGAACGAATTTTCAATTCCTTCTCTGCAAACAGTAATAATACGACAATCGTGTCTCTATAAAAATTCTTTTGAGTGAAACCAAATGTTTTAGTCTTTTTTTTTTGTCTATTTTAATGCTGAGTGGTTGACATTTTATCTGAATATTGTGCTAATTTAACAATAATATTCTGAATACATACTTGAACAAGCGGTAAAGGCTTACGATTTTACCTTATCTTCGAAAATAAAAAATGATCAATTAGAATTTTAGAGTTAAGGCCTGTCTCCAGCACCGCGAAATTTTTATGTTAGGAATTTGCTATTTATTTCGTGTGTGTGGGACATAAATAAAACAGCTGTGCTTTTTATACAGCGCCAATTTTGAAAGTTCAACCAATGTAAAAAAAAATAAAAAAATGAACTCTGACGATAAAGTGATTGTGTTGGTGGCGGAATATATTGTTGCAAAAACCGTTTCATCTCACTTTTTGGTTTTGCGCACAGTTTTTTTTTAATTTTTTCAATCGACACTAGCGAAATAATTGTCGACAATATATTCCTGAGCTGTGCATCAGCTGTTCTCTCAGTCCACACACGCAGTCGATAGGCCAATTATCGATATTTATTTGTGGATTTCGTTAAGGTTGCTGGATACTCAAGCAACGAAATCATAAACGAAAAGTTTCGGCCACAGTTTTTTTTATATGAAGTTTGACAGTTATTTTTATTTTCCGCGGTGCTGGATACTATGCTTAATATGTATTTTTTCCAGTGTAGTCTTGAGGCTGTTGGTTTAGCTGCTGTTGCTGCTGTGGTTTGAGCTCAGCTCTAACATCGTGCTGTGAGAGTGCCTGCTGGGTATTTGCACATTTTAACGGATTTAATATGAAAATTAACAGTCACACACACACACGCACTCACACACACGCACACATAGTCACCCACTCACTGAGTGTTCGAGTAATTTGCGTTCATAATAATAATGAATCCTGGCCTGGATTGTGAGGACCTGGTAATGCCTGGTACTGCCAGCAGCTGCACTTAGTTGAAAAACTTCTTAAAATAGCAGCAGCCGTCGTTGTTGCTGTCGTTGCCGTTAGTAACCCCTTATCCGCCATCCCTCTTCCCCTTGTTCCCACATTTCCCTTAACTCCTTCAACTCCTTTGACTGCTCCCTGCCAGCTACAAGTTAAACAATTATTCAAGACGTGACTTTTTGGCATTTAAATATTTATGCGCACACGTTTTGCAAACGGCACACAACACACACACTCACACACACGCACACACACACACTCCACACACATGTGCACAACAACTGTCAAAATGTAACATTTATGTTTACGGTGTTGTCGTTGTTGTTGTAGTTGTTGTTGTTTTTATGCCCTGGGGGTATATCAAATTTGTTCAAAAGTATGTAACAGAGAGAAGGAAGCATCTCCGACCCATAAATTATATATATTCTTGATCAGCATCAACAGCCGAGTCGATATAGAGGGCGTAATTCATCAAAAACTTACATCACCTTTAATTCAGGGAGTTAAGTAAAAATTTTCAAATTTTCAACTTTCACCATGCTTAGAATCTAATCACCAAGTTTCATCACGATTAGGCCATAAATAGTGAAGATATACGTATTAACAGTTTTCTCTAACAATTCTCTCTTGCAATTCTATAAATAGAATATAATTAATGGTCAATTAATTCATTTTACATTTACTCTGCCAGAATGTACATCGAGAATGTATATTGAGTTTGCCAGAATTAGACAAAGTGGGGGAGTGGCGGAGGTGATACGTGCTCTGCAAGCGAAACGGGAGATCGAGGTTCGAATCTCTGTGCTGTCGATGCAAATGACTTTTGACTATTTTTTATATTTTTATTTTTAAAATTGGCTTAAATCATTTATCATATTAAACATGTATGTATTTAGATGCCACAAAAACGATATGGCGATATTTAAAGATAAGTATGAGAATTGCATGGCCATCAAATCATCGGCTTGCCGCGGACTAGGCCCTGGGTATATTACTGTCGAGTGCACTCGACTGATTCGCTTGTTATTGTTGCTATAAGGCATAGAAAATTTGTTTGTTTGCCTTCACAATTCCCACAAAATGCGGTGTCTTTTGAATTTGCCTTTAATTATAAGCAGATTTAATGTAAATTCTAAACGTTGACATCAAATATTTATCATCACATTTGTGTTTTACTTTTGACTTAACTAATTTCCATTTACTTCAATTCGAAATCCATGCAGTTTTCGAGGCACGCTGTAAAGCAAGACATATTATTCAAATCTATAAAAAATATGAAATACTAGCAATATATACAGAAAGAATGGAAAATTTTCTATGACTGGCAGTTAAAATTTAAATTTAATTTAATTTAAAAAAATACAGACTCAGTTGTAAAAAATGTTTATGAAATTAATTAGTAAATAAGACTGAGTAAAAAGAGTTTATAAATTACAACTACAAAAATAGTTTCTACAGATATTTGCAGGATATACCGATTTTTTAATCAAGTTAAAGAAACAAACCAACTTTTACCAAACACAAAACAAATGTTTTCGGCTCATTTTTTACTCAAATTCCCCCCTCTGGGTGTTAGAGAGTCAACAAGTTCTAAGTAAGAAGTTTCAAGATACTATTTACCAGTTAGATACGTTCATTGTGCTATTTAATATTATTGCTTTAGTTTCCGTAATGTAATAACTTGAGACTGTCGCTAAAATTTCCAGTCAACTTGCCATCATTTTATTTTAATTAACAATTTATATTAACTACTCGCATTAAGCAGATGTTGTTGCAGTTGAAAGCAATCCATTCCCGTCAACGATGGTGACAAACAAATGCAAATGCAAATGCATTCAAATGACAGAGCAAAAATACTTACATATAAATATGTACATACATATATACGCAATTTTCAGTGTTAGAGCTACGTAAATTGCAGGTACTTGATTCATTCGTCCCGCATTTACATTTACATTCACATTTCAATTCCCAGACCAACTTGCTCCTCGCTTCCTCTTTCCCCGTCTCTAACATCATTTAAGTATTACCCGAAACGAAAAATAACGATTTTATCAGACCTTCCGGCAGCTTGACTGGCAAAAGTCGCACACCTCCACCTTTTTCCACTCCACTTCAGTCCACTCCACTTCACTTCACTCCACTCCCAAGAAATCCAGCGATTTATGCGACCATCTAACCAAAACAACAATTTGAACAACCTGAAAACACTGGCAAATCTGAACCGGGGAAAAAGTAAAGCTAAAGACATTGTCTTTAGAACGAACTTTGAAAGTTTGTACCAAGTAAATGACAAAATGATTGCAAAGGTACGAGTAAATATACTCTATTGAAATAAGCGAAAACTAGCGGGAAACTTCCCATTGGCATTTGACTGGCATTTGTGTAATTCGCATTGATTTGTATTAATCAAACATTATCCTGTATTATGGAATTAAATTCATGAAATACTTTCAGATTGCATTTCACCCCAGGTCAATATAAAGTTTAAACTTGCTCTCAAACAAAATTGAAATGCATACTTTCATAGCAGGGGATGCATTTTATTTAATCGAAATAAATTTCCTGCTGTGAATTTGAGGGATGAGCAAAAATTATTAAATAAAAAGTACTACACTGTAGTTTGTATTTAAAAAAGTAGTGTACATATTTATTTTTATTTCAAAAATTAAATATAGTAAAGCCCATTGAACCTTTGTATCAATTGATTACTTGCTCAAAATACAATAAGATACATTGATATATACAAAAAATAAAAAAAATTAATTAACATATTCACAAAGAAATGTGCTTGTAAAGAGCAAAACAAAATAAATTTAACATATTAAAAAAAAACCTAAACAATATTCATAGTACAAAATTCTGCAAAAACTACACAGTTTCATAGTTTGCAAAAATAAACTGAATAATTATTCCAAATATCGCGCTTTTTTTATTTTCAAAAAATGTTCAAGCTAAAAAAAATAAAAAAAAAAGGAGCAACGACAGCAGAAAACATAAAACAAATTTTGAAGCGATATTTGGTTTTGTTTATTCTATGATCCGACCGATATTTGATTTATATTTTTTCCAGGACGATATATTAGCTTTCGAACTATTTATTTAAATCGCTAGCACCTGAACTGCTGAACCGATCTTAATACTGTATTGGAGAGTTAACATACCTTTAATTTAAGTGCTTGCCAAGTCGGATAAGTAGAAATGGAAATATACTCCAAAGTGTTGGAGTAACCTCAAAAATTCCAGAAAATTTTAATGTTTCCAAAACGTTTCGGGCCAAAGTCCATAAAACAAAAAATACTTTGATTCACTTTGCAAAAAAATGTTTAAATTTGTAAACTAGTGTTATTAAGAAACCAACAATTTGTTAGGAAACCCTAACAATTATTTTAATAAATATTTATAATATCGAAAGTTGGCCACACTTAATAAAATCGTATGGAAATTGGCATTTATTTGCAATTTTAAGCCAAGTTCTACGAGTATGCAAGTTCAATGCACCTGAATAGTTTGTCAGCCACAACAAAGGAAGAACCTCGCTACTCGTAAGGGGTGGAGATGAGAGGGTGGTTTGGTAAGTTCACTTGTTGTGCGCGCATTCACGCGAAACGCGCGTTAAACGCTTTTGGGTTTGGCACACACACACACACACACACACACACACACACACACATGTTGGCCAATTAATGTTGAAAGTAAAAGCAACAGCATTTTTGTTTCCCCATCGCCCCCCGCGATATTTGGAGCATGCCCCTCACCGGAGCTGTCCAGTTAACCGGCAACTAGGACCCGCTAATGGACAGCGCGGTGTTGTTGTCTTGACTGGGTTTGAGGTTGGCCCACATATGCGAGGCGTCTGGGACAAAAAGCTGACACGACATGTCGCTTAACATGTCGAACATGAATATGCAACAACAGCAACAACATGAACAACAGCAGCAACAAGAACAACCACAACAGCAACAACAGGTGGCAATGGCATCCGCATCCGTATCCGGTTCATGCAATGCCGCTACAGGCCAATGGCCAAACAAAAACAGCTAAAAATGCAACAACAACAAAATGTGCTCGACTGCGATGGACCCGGTACCCAGTTCCTTACATACCCAAATATGTATTGGCACCAAGGCTGCTGATTAGTTTTAAATCTAAACACACATATCTCTGAATAATGTTGCACAAATATTTGAGTCTTTGAAAAAATATTGTATCATAAAATAGTAAGTCCTAAATCATAAATATATAGACAATACCGATTCGGCTGTTCATGCTGATCAGGAATATATAATTGTTTTTAAAATGATGTCTGCCTGTTACATTGCCACAAACTTATTATACCCTTGTATCTTATTGGCTAGCGGGCTAACAACTCGAACTACTCCCAAATGTGCTGCGTGTGCATGCATATTATACACATGGGACGACATGCCTCCCCCTCTGCCCATTTCCTGCAGTTCTCCTGTTCCCTGTTCCCTGTTCCCTCATCCTGTTGCTATTCCTGTCCCTACCGATGTCCTGCACCGAACATAGCTGCGGTTCAAAGCCTTCCTGCGAGGTGTGCATAATTAAATTGCACGACAAGCGGATAAGCAACAATAACAACAACAACAACACTAATACTTACTGTGAAAACACTAAAAATCACAGCCCGAATATCAGAAATGATATTGCCCGGATCTAGGCCAAAGGGCCAAAACAACAAACAACAAGAACAAAACACTAAACGGAAACGCGTCAAAAAATCACAATTATTAATAAATTCCAGGTGTGTCATTTCGGAACACGATTCATACATAATGTACAACATTATGGAAACATGGAAAAAATTAAAGATATTCCCTAGGATATTGTTAAACCGGTAAGAATATAGAAAAAAATATCTAAAGTATTCATTGAATTCAAATTAATTATAATATTAAAAAAATGTTCAAAATGATTTTAGGTGATCGTCATTGCACTACAAAGCGAAAGAAAGTGTATTGTTCCACATTTTGTTTCGTTATTGAAAATGGGTTTTTGTTTGTAGATTGTAAATTTTTAAATATCGAACAAATATGTGGAAAACAGTGTTTACTAAAATGGCTAAATAAATTGGGTAAAATTTTTATATATAAAAAAAAAATACATTTTAAATCTGTTAATGTATATAAAATTTAATACAAAATGTTTTTATTCAATTTTCTACCTATAAAGTTGAATTTTTTCTAAATGTCCCTTTAAGAATCTAATATCTAACGGTTAAGACAGTTAGTTGATAATTGGAATGAAAAAAAAAAAACTTTAGCAATAAATTATAAGAAAGAAACTGAGTATAAGTTAAATGTTGCCAAAACCCTGCATAGATCACATTATATCGAACATTATAGTCAAGATTAATAAAGAATCAATTTGGTCTGTATCTATAAACATATCAAAGTTGAAGTAACAAAGTGAGTAAATCACGTATTTCATCGCATAAGCCTCTCTATCTTTACATTAATTTGTATTTAATTTATTTTTAAGCATATATATATATATATTTTATATTGATTGCAGATCTGTTAAATCACTGCGAAAGTCCTTAAATTTATTAACGATAGCATATTTATGCTTCGGTGTCGCAATGCCATTGTTATTATTATCATTGTATTTTATTTTGTTTTTTGCTGCATTTCTTTTTATTTTACTTATTATAGTGTGTATATCGTCGTGTCTATAATTTATTTTAATTAATTTTCACGTCATTTATCAGGAATGCGTATAGCAGCAACAACAAAAACAGCAAAGCGCTCATCCAATTTGAACATTTTTAATGCGACACGCTCTTAATCAATTTGAACAATTTAAATGTGCATTGATGTGCATAAATGCAACATTTAATTTATGCAAACAGCAAATTTGTAGCGATTTATGCCTTCGAAAGAAAATCAAAATGAAATTGACAATTGCCAAAGCAACGCGAAATATACACACATAAACAAAAAACAAAAACGTATAATGTGAGAGATACAGAATAAAGCTGAAGTATAAAGGTAGAAATGATCAATGCACCGTGGCAACGTGTCGTATGCGTGATAATTATGTCATATAATGTGCTTTCCAACGTTCAACAGCCCGTTCGCAACGCAACTGTAATTAGATGCGCCCGTTTAATCAATGGCAAATTACGCAAAGCTCGCTCTCAGTCACTGCAATATTATTCAGTAAAAAAAAAGCAAAGCCGCCGCAAGGGTTCCTTTCCAATCCCTGACCCCATTCCTATCTCTATCCAAATCCCTGTGATTTGCCAGCGCCAGCATCTGTCACGAAAATAATTACAACTCAAAATGCTTACGGGAATTGCCAAATTCAACACCGAAAAAGATAAATGCTCAATTACAAATTACGAATAATTTTCTACATTTATATTGTTGCTAAGTAAATTTTTTTGTATCTTTCATAACATTTATGTCAAAATATAGCAACTCAGTTAAAATTCAACTACTTTTGTTCTACTACCAAATGTATACTTTGACATTTCGTAGTTTCATTTGTTTTGTAGCATGTATTTCATTATTGATTAATTTATAAAAATCTTGCTTTCCAAAAATGTTGTAATAAATACCCCTCAACATTTTAATTCAGTGGTGGGCACGAAATCTCAATTAGGGAGCACTGCAACAAAAACTACATCAAAATCAACAACAACCCTATTAGAGTCTACCTACTTTGTCGCTCACTCAAATGTGCTATCAAAAAGTTGGGAGCAGCCGCTAGCTCCCGGAGCCCATGCGTGCTTTAATTCATTGCTTTAAAAGTGTTTTTGATAACTGTTATTGTTAGTCATATTTAAGTATGGTTTCTTAAGCATTAAATTATTTTGTACGAATATTTTATTTAAATTAATTAAAATGTACATCTTCAAGATTCTATTGTTAGTTATATTCATTGTTTCTGTTTCTAACTAAATATTTCCTTTGTCTATCTGAAAAATGGTTATCTTTTTATTTCACAAATTTCTACACACTTATCTTGTGGATGCCCGAAGAGTCTTAACTTTTGGATACTCAAGATATTATTGTTACTTGGCAAACTGAATATTGTTTGCCTTAACTGAAATATGTACTCTTTTTTCTTTCTTTCATATATTTCTAGTCAAAAAAACAATATGAATTAATAATTAATGTTTAAGTTGTATTTTATGTCTGAATCTCTTAATTAGTGGTGTTTATTTTTATAAAATGAACTTTTGTTTGTCCTTTAATGTCATGAAACTATTGAGTTATTGTTTTCACTTTTAAGTGCAGTGAAGAATTTAGATACATTCAGGTAAAATATATAGAAATGTAGCTGACATGGGATAAACCCTAGAGTTGGTAGGCTTTAATTAGTTACCAGTAGACCACATGACCAACTGATTGTCAGGCAGAGAGTGAGAGAGAGAGACAGAGATGGAGGCAGGCAAAGGGACAGAGACAGACTCAGTGTCGGATTTGATGATGGAGTCACATCCATTGGCAGTTGGCACTGGTAGCACTTTGTGACCAGAAACTGTCGCATGAGCAAGTTGCGGGTGACAACGGGAGAGGGAGAAGAAAGAGGGGAAAGAGAACGAGAAAGGGCAAGGGCAAGGGAAAAGAGGGAGATGGGCGCTAAGCCGCACAAACCAAAAATTTGTTTGCAGTTAGTTGGCAACGTGATGCAAATGCATTTGACCACGTCAAAATTTTGTGCTTGTTGCAACGTGGACAGGCACATTATAATATGGTCAAAAAGAGTGAGAGAGAGTGGGAGAGAGATAGAGATAGAGAGAGAGAGTCAGGAGGAGACTGACTTGAACTGGGTAAATCCTTCACTGTCCGGTCGTTCACCACATATGTACGTGAAGTTTACTGCATTTGCTCAGCGGTTAAGCCTTTGCATTTAAATGAAGAGAGTTTTATTTATGCAACGGATGAATGGAGCTGTGAGTGGACAGGGGACAGTGGACAGCGGACAGAGCCGAGAAAGAGGGGGAGGAGAGGGCATCTTTTGCCTGCCCGGCTACGTGTGGAGTTATTTTTTTCGGTGTTGACCTTATGCTGCATCATATTATATCAGTGTGAAAATTTATGGCATACCATTTTTTAAGCGCTTTAAGGTTACCCCCAGACAAGGCGTCAGAATTGCGTGAAAAGGTTAAATTACTCAACATTTTGTACAGCAAGTATTTGTGCTTTGAATATAACATGTGATTTAAAAAATATAAGCTTTCGCGTAATTAATATCATCAAATAGGATGACATCTTTAAGTCAGGCTTTATTTGTTGCCCTCAGTGCAAGCTCAACAAACTTAATTCTATCCAATTGTTTTTCAATTGTATTTTTATAAAGATTTGAGTGATCCTGTTTTTTTTTATTGTTTTCATTAAATAAAGTTTAAATTTGATATAAACTATCAATTAATGGTATACTAAGTATATGAAGAATAGTATTTACATATATTTGTTAATATTTAAAAATTTGTGTTTATAGCTTTTTTTACTTATTCAGTGTGAATGAAAATGCCAAATTTAATTGTACTATTAAAAAAAGAAAGCATTTAATGCCATTTTATTCAGTTTAAAAATTAATTAAACTTAATTGAAAAAGATTAATATTTGTAAGCATTGTTCGTTAGGTTTGAGATTTGAGGAACATGTTTGATTTTTATAGCAATGCTTTAACAAAATTTCTCATAGCAGCAGTATTTAAAATTATGAAAATATTATTGCTTAACGCAACGGACTTTAAAGGTGGTAATGGCTGATTAAAGTTTTAAAGAAATCTAAAAGCATGCAATGAAAAATATTTTAAATTTATTTAAATAAGTAACGGGTATCCCATAGTCGGGAGCTCGACTATAGCCTTATCCGCTTGTTTTGTATTGACTTGATACACTTATTGTGTTCAAGCGTTCTAAGCGATTTTTCACTGATCAAATCTGTGTCCTTTAACCCATTCTATGAACATAAGAACTCGAAGCTTTTTCTAATTTTGAACTTTACAATTTTATGAGTTGTAAATAAATCTGCGAGTTAGTTTTATGTATGCCTACAAACTAGCACCTAGTGGGAGAGGGAGGCAGAGATGTGATATGAAAGAGAGGGGAGTGAGTGTTGCACTGATCAACCCAGTTACGTAGTCGCTTTATCACGCCTGCCGCATAATGCAGCACTCCAGTTCTCCCATTCTCCATTTCTCACTTCTTCTATTGGCAGGCAGTATAGGTGTGTGTGGCACCTGCCACCTGCCACCTGCCACCTGTGCTACCTTTTACCAGCTGGCTGCTGTCGTTTCCCTTTTGAAGTTTTTGTCGACCCATTTTGCAGGTTCATGAATTGCATGGAGCATGGCATACATTGGATATATAGTATATCCCTCCGCCCCTTTCTTTTCAGCCCCTTCCTTTGATGCCATCCAATCTTAGGTGCAACGTGAAGTGACTGCCTGGCAGCCCGTTTCCTTTAAACATTTTTGGTCGCACATTGTAGCTGCCTAATGAACACATGAATAAAATATGCGATTTGCTTAACTTTGCACGCCAGCCATGGGCTAAAAGCAGGGGGAACAGACGGAGACGGACACGGAGACGGAGCAGCGGCATTCCTGGCATAGAATGCCATCGGATGGTTTTAGAAATGGGAGCAGGACCTGCAACAGCTAAAAACTTTTTCGAGATTTTGCCAAGCAGACAAGCGGCCAGACTGACGCTCTGTCGCTCTGACGTTTCGACTCTATGACGCACAGTGGGCATAGCTGACAACTTATTTTTAAAATAACGTGTGATCTCCCATCCACAGACTGGGCAGCAAAAATATTAACGTTTACGTTTTACATACTTAAAAATGATTTTTATTCTATTTTGTAAAATTTATTGATGATTTTTCTATATGTATAAATAACCAGGGATTAAGACCGAAACGAATATCGGTTTCAGTTATGGTTTCGGGTATCCTCGCATTTAGGTTTTCGATTATCGGTTACGCAAAATCTTTGAATAAAGGTTTCGTAACGGTGAACCGGTTGTTGTATATTTCGGTTTTAAAAAACCAGTATGGCTTTGGTTCACAAAAAAAAAATAGTTTTTGCAAACATATAATTATATTAATAATATAATAATAATAATTAAAAAGACATTAGTTTTTGTAATGTTTCATTCACACATTTATTTCACATATTCTTTAGTTCAATAAGTTTAGTTACATTTTAACAATTTTAAAATTTTATTTAAAAAAATTTATTTTATTTACGCTTATTCAGTGCTATGAAAATACGATCATAAATATCACAAATAAAAATTAAAAATTAAAGATTTTGTTTTTTTTGGATGTATGAAAAACCGAAATTAACCCTCATAAATGAAACGGTTACTATAAGGTTATTTCGGTTTACAGAGCTTTGGTTTTGAGGTTTCGGTCAAATGAAAATTTGCTTTTCGGTTACGGTTTTAAATTTCAATCGGTTTTTACCGGTTAAAGGTTACGGCTTCGGTTAGGGCTTTAATCCCTGATGAATGTAATTAAAAAATGTTGCGTTTTATACTATAAGAAAAAAGTTGGTAATTTTATCTAAAAAATGGACGAAAATAACCATTGTGCGACTCTCTGAATGACTCGACACATCACATCACATCGAGCAAGTGCAGCAGGCATATAAAGTGAAGAACTAGGAACTGCGACCGACACTAACTGGAGATGGAAATGCGGATGGATATGGATATGGGGAGGGGGAGGGGGTGAGGAACCTCTGGTTTATCTTGGCGACGCAGACGGAAGCTTTTGTCACTGCTCCACTGGGCGACGTATCCAAAAATCGTTGAAAGTCACTCAACAGTTTAGCAAAATGGCGACGTGCGCCACGTGGCAGTTGGATGGCCAGACATGAGCTACTGCTAACCTATTGGTGCAGCCATGCCCCATGTGGCACTGCACCTTGATACGAGTACATGTGTGTGTGTGTGTGCGTGTGTGCATCAAATGGGTGCCATGATTGCCGTTGCCTCTTTCACTTTGCAAATAGTAAGTCAAGTGTTGCATGCCACACACACACACAGGTTGCAAACTAATAAGTGTCTAGCGAACTTAACATTCTATGGACAACAACAACAGTTTGCTGTTATCTTACTGTTAAACATTTTTACTTAGACTGTAAAAGCGTAAAGTTTAAAAATTTAATAATCAATTAATAAATATTCATAAATTTTATGTGAATAATTTAACTAAATTAAGATAAATATTAACTAATCATTCTGTTACTGACAAAAACGAATTAATATTTTGAAAATTATGTGACTCCTAAATAAAATTTATATTTTATTTAAGCAACTATTAAACACTTAAATAAAGGAATGCGTTTGAGAGCTAAACAATCATAAGCTTCAAAAGTATTTTGTAAACATTATTCCAAAGCTAAGTATAAAATTTTATTTGAAGTGAATCGAGTTAAGTGCCCCAATCATTTCGAAGCTCACATCCTGTGTAATTACTTTGAGTATCCGTTTCGCAATTCAAAAGTTTTTATTTACTCTTTGAAGAAGCTTTGATTTTTGGAATTTATTTGTTCAAAATTTCAACTGATTTTCGGCTTTGAATTTGAAATTGAACAGTTGCATTGTTATTTTCTTTCTATCCTTCTACCTTTGCACCTTGGCCCGGGTGATGTTAAGTGTTCGCTGGCTCTTTGACTGCTTTATCGCTGGCTGAGTCCTCAAGAGGTTCGTGACGCGCTTCTTGTCGACTTGTGACTGCGTGCAAATGAAAATGAAAATGAAAATGGATAAAAATGGAGCAACGACAAAAATGTGGCGCCAAGCAGCTGACGGGCAAACGACAAACGGCAAAAAGCAAAAAGGCGAAAAGACGAAAAGACGAAAAGGAAAAAGGCCATAGCTAAAGCGATTCAATGGACACGTTTAGACTAGTAACGGATTTCTTATAGAATTAATATCAAACCACGATACTGCAAGCGAGCCAGCAAGAAGGAAGGAAGCAAAGACGAATTCAAAATAGAAAATGAAAATAAAGAAAATTCCAAAAAACAAAAATCGGCAAAAACAGAATATTTTCGATAGCCGGAAGTCTTGATACCCTGACAGACAACTGTAGATATAAAGGTAAAGATAAAGAAACGTTTCACTGTTTGAATATTGCTTAAATAAATATTATAAAATGTTCTAGCTTATGCTTTTCTGTTGAAAATTGAGTCAATTGTAAAAAAAGAGAACAGGAATAATATAAAATCAGGTGTGCTACAGAAATCTCTTCCACCACATAAATTTCATACAAATTTATGTCAAATTCAAGCGAAAACGATTTTTGTGGCACCCCTGAATATTTGATTTTTATTTTCAAAATCAGTTGAACGCATTAGGTCTTAATAATAGACAACTAAAATAAAAGATAAAAAAATATAAAATGCCTATAAATATGTGAGTTTTTTTTTTTTTTATTTTGGCAAAATAATGAATTAATTTATTATAGTTTTACTTACTTTGAAGGTGAAAAACACTTTTTTGCAATTTAACCAAAACTAAAACAACCGCTGGAAGTGTATCAAAGGAAACAGCAAAGTTTGTGCCGTCTTGTGTCTAGTTTTTCATGCAATTCAATTGCCAAGTGAAAGAAGCAGGAAAATCGGGAAAGACGACGACGGCGACAAGGAAAAAAAGCCAAGTGAAGCCATGGCCATAGCCAAACGACAGGATAAAAAAAGGAAAAGGTTAAGTGGAAAGCTGAGCTGAGCTAAGCTGAGCTGAGCTGAGTCGAGGGCAACAAGGAAAACGCAGCGAACTGAGATTGACACAGGATATTTGGGGATTTTGTCACATGACAACAACGCCTTCAATTACAACTATTTGAAATGGTATATGGCCCATCCGAGGGTCGACAAATAACGCCATCGCGCCATTGCACCATATCGCATCGAAACTGAGTCATGTGACGACAACAACAACGACGATGACGACAACAAGCTTGTGTGACGGGTCGTATGAGTGATTTATTTTATGGCTCATTTTGTTGCTGCTATTGTTGTTGTTGTCGTTGTTGTTGTTGTGACGCGTGACACACGCAAAGCACCTTAAAGTGGGTTAAAAGCTCAAATGAGCTGCATTTGGCCATTGCATGCTGAACCCGTTCGCCCTTCACCTTCCACCTCCCCCTTTCACATCATCAACCTGCATTTGCTCCAATTTCACAACCATCTAATGGACGCCATCAACTTTTTAATTAGCATTGTGTGTGTGTGCTTTAGCTTAATCCGCTGATTGCCAAATAGTAACTTCACAACGAGCTCAATCATAAATCAAATCTTGACCAATTGGCTTGAGTCAATGTGTGTGTGTGTGTGTAAGTTGCCTTAGAGTTGTTCATGTCTGCAAAGTCAAAGAGCAATGTCCTAATACCAATAGCATTTAAATATTTAAAGTATATTTTATGCTAGTAAAAGAAAAGTGTACACAGAAAAAAAAATCCGGGCTATTTAGCCCGAATTCAAGCCGAAACGATGTCAGAAGTGGGGTAATCTTGGATTTTCTTAAATCAAGTACGAAATACTTGATTTTTTCAATCCCGAATTCAATCCTGAAATTCTTAAATTCAGGCTAAAAAAAAATAATTTTTTGTTATATTTAAACTTATTTTTTTTTTAACATTTTTCTTTTTTTTAAAGTTTTTTTTTTTAAATTTTTTTTTTATTTAGTTTTCATTTTTTTGTAAATTTTTTTTTTACAACTTTTTTTTTAATAGTTTTTTTTTTTTTAATTATTTTATACTAACATTTCTTTATTTTTACCCTTTTTTTTTTTAATTGACTGTGGGAATCGAACCCAGGTTTTCTTCAAACAGGTCGGCGACTCTAACCACTGAGCCACCGAACCAGTTGAAATGAGAGAGGCCGAAAGAGAATAAAGTAATTTGGGCTTATTTTCCCATTTCAATCCCGATACAGGCTTGATTATTCAGCTTAAGCCTGGAAACATACTTAAAAAATGCAGGCTTAAATCAAGTATTTTAGGCTTGATTTTAGAACTGCTTTTTTTTTTCTGTGTACAAAACATTTTAAAAAGGCATTTAAAATAAATACTTTAAATTTCACATAATAAGTATTAATTAATAATCGACTAAATATTTAATGCACAATTTAAAAAATATTTGAAATATTTCATAATACAGTTGAACTTCCCTAACTCGAATTTCTCTAACTCGAATTTCTCTGTAACTCGAACTAAATGAGTGGCAGTAAAATTAATAATCTTAGGAAAAAGAACTCTATAACTCGAATATCTCCCTAACTCGAACCTTTTCTTTGGATAATGGTGATTCGAGTTAGGGAAGTTCGACTGTATAATATAATATTCAACTATATATTAAATGTCCTAAAACGATTTCCAGAATATATTCTCTCCAACTGAATTAAAAGTGCATATAAAGACTACTTTTCAATATTTAAATTATAAATACTATAAAACCAAATCTAAAATAAAAGTTCTAAAAAGCTAACAGAAAATTAGTATTAATCTATTACATATTCGGAACTTAGATCTTGAATTTAAATATTGAATTTGGGATTTTTTGACTTAGTCTGGAAATTCATTTTATAGAATATTAAAATAAATATTTGATATTCTTCATGCAAAATAAGAAACCAACTAAAAATGTAATATTATAAATCCAAATCTGAGATAAAAGTTTTAAAAAGTTAACAGAAAATTAGTATTAATGTATTACATATTCGGAATTTAGATCTTGAATTTGAAATTTTTTGATGTAGTCTAGAAATTTATTTTATAGAATATTAAAATAATATTCAATTGATTAATAAAGATTATAAAAATTAAAAAAATGCAATAAAAATGCATAAATGCAGCTATTTATGGCTAAAATTAGCATGTGCAATTAAAGCACACTATGTGCTAAAAGTTGCTTAACCACTTTTACCGCTCAGAGAACCAGCTTAAAAAGTGATTTGTACTCCGAATTGATTGCCAATTAGCGCGGATTAAGCAAAAGTATTTGCGTGCACTTATGAAAGGGTATTCAATGTTTGGCGTTTTGCAATTGCAACTATTGAGTTGCAAATTCTTTTTTAATTGGTTGCCACAATTGTTAACAATTGTGGTTTACAGGTAATTTAAGGTCGTTATGTTACTTTGATAGGTTTTGTTTTTTTTTGTGTTTTGGTTAGTTAGCAAAGCTTGTTGGAACTGTGTGGCATGCCGCCTAGCGGTGAGCTGTTGCTGCCACACGACGGACGGGGCATAAAAAGGCGAAAAACATTGCAGAAATGTTTGCAAATAAAATGCAAGTGAAATGTGGCGCATTCATCTGCAACAAAAGAGCTGCAAACAAATGCTAAACTACGAGAGTATTGCTGCCTTTTGCTTTCTTTTGCTTTTCTAGCTCTGTTGCAGTTGTCCTTTATGCAGCTGCTTTTACTTTTTTTAGCCGGCAGGATATCCTTGCCGCCAACAGGAGCTGCAAACGAAACGAAAATGAAATAAAATAAAATAAATTGTTCAATTTAACAAACAAGCAGCAGGTGAGTGAGGCAGACAGAGAGAGAGAGGGAGAAAGTTCAATGGCTAGAGGGATCAAATGGGTCAGCCTGCTTCAGTTAGTCCAGATACATACATACATACTATACACAGTTCAGGATGTTGCAGGGTGTCGACTAGTTGGACGTTGCGCGTAAAATTTTGTGCGGTTGTTTATGCAGCGAGAGCAAAAAGCTTCTTTACTGCCAGGGGGCGAATGACGACGACGACGACGACGACGATATTGGCGACTATTGCTCCGAGTTGCACTATGCACCATGCACCATGCACCCTGTAGCATGCGCCGTGCAACGCACTGTGGGCTAAATGCCCAATATTTAGGATTAAAGAAAATTTTTATTTTGTTTATTATCTTATTATTTTAATTTTGCTTAATTCTAACAAATCATAATAGAATAAGGTGTTTTTTTTTTATGGAATATTTTTTATATTGGGAGTTGCATTATGAACTGAAAAAGTACGACAAATTTCTTAGCAACTTGCAGTTAAAATTGTTTTGTTAAACCTAATAAAAAAAAATTGTTAATATAGATAAAGCAGGGATTAAGACCCTAACCGAAACCGTAGTCTTTAACCGGTAAAAACCGATTGAAATTTGAAAACGTAACTGTAACCGAAAGAAATTTTCATTTCACCGAAACCTTTAAACCGAAATAACAGTTAAGTAACCGTTTCTTGTATAAGGGTTAATTTCGGGTTTTCATGCATTATAAAGGAAATTATATTTCATTTTTAATTTTGTAATTTTAGTTTTCTTTCGTTTATTTTTGAATTTTTAGGTGTGATATTCATGATCGAATCTTCGTAGCAGTGACTAAGCGCAAATAAAATAAATTAGCTAAATGAAATATAAAAATTGTAAAAATGTAACTAAACTACATCAAAGTGAAGAATATGTGAAATAAATGAGTGAATGAAACATTAAGAAAGTAATGCCTTATTAATTAAGTATTATTATTATATTATTAATATAAATATATTTTTGCCAAAACTATTTTTTTTTTGTGAACCGAAACCATACTGGTATTTCAAAACTGAAACATAAAAAAACCGGTTCACCGTTAAGAAACCTTAACTCAAAGATTTTGCTTAACCTATAACCAAAAACCTAAATGCGAATATAACCGAAACCGTAACTGAATCCGATATTCGTTTCGGCTTTAATCTCCTAGATAAAGTAAATAAAGTTTTCTAAAATACGCTGTTAGAAGAGATTTAAAAAGTGTTCGTATTCTGTGGATAAATACTGTTAAATAGTCTAAGATATCATGAAATGTAGGCTAATTGGGTTATATCAAACAACAAAATCATGTAGTATCACTTGTGTGTTAAATATGCAAAGTTTAAATTTAAAGTTAATAACAAAAATATATATATAAAAAATATAATGATTATTTCTACCTAAGCCTAACAAATATGCATGCCAAAATATCGAGTTTTTATGCCATAGTGCCACATGCCACATGCCAGCTATATGTATCTGCAACCTGCTGCCTTGCTGTCATTTTCAGTCAGTGACCGCCGTTGACCGGCGACTTGCCGTTGGTATTTTGTAGTTTTTTTCATTTTTTTTTTATTATTTTTTTCTTTCATTTGGTAATTGTATCGATGGCAAACTCAAATTGATTCAGCTGCCAGTGCACGAGTTGTGACTGCACTCAGACGATGCTATTAAACGGATCAGCTCGGTATTAAAGCCGGTAAATTCGGAGTCAAACAGTTCTCGACATTTCTATAGAAGTGTGTGGACGACAACTAAGTATACGTATGTCAAATTAAATATTGGATATTTGGACTAGTTTTTTTTATATTGAACTAAAAGAACATCTCAAGTCTTATAATAAAAAAAAATTCATTAAAGTATTATTTTGTAAATATGTTATATTTCAAAATTACATAATTCCAAGGATTTCGTTATTATTTAAATTTCAAAAAGTAATTTTATTTGAAAGTCATAACACCTTTTTACATTTGTATTAATAGTGATTAAAAAATCACCAAATCATCACATTAGAGCTATTCTGTCAATTTAATTTTTTAAAATCAGAAAATTTAATTTTAGTTTTAAGTATTTTAATACATATACCTACAGTACAAATAAATAAAAAAAGTACAAATACAAAAAAATAAAAAAAAACAATAACAGATATGGAGATATTGTAAATGTAGTCATCATTAATAAAAAATATAAGTTTAAGGCTGATCGAATAAAGTACAACGGAAAAAAAAACAACTGACTTTAAAAACTTCAAAATCGGTTATCAAAAAAAACAAAACTTGGAAAAATGTACATATTATGTATGCACATATCATCTGTTCAAATTGAACCAAATCGGAATTTAACCTAACACAAGTACCGCAAAAATCAAACAATAAAAACAAACACTTTACAGAAACAATGTAACTTTGTTGCTGAAAAATCTTTAAATAGTTTTATTTCGGTTTGTTCAATTTGATTGTTTTTTTTTTTTGGTTTTATTTTTTTATTTGGAGCGCGTGATAATTTGCAACAATTTGGTTTGTTTTCGCATTTCGAATGGTGCTGCATGGGGCATTCCATGAAATATTTTGTGGCACGAATTGCAATTAGCAGTAAAAGTTACCGCAGCTGTCAGCAGACGCATGCAAATTGTCGAAAATAACAGAGAGGAAAATCTTGCAATGCATTTACATAAAAAATACGACCACAGAAATGGCAGACAGACGGCAATAGCAATAGCAAGGGATTCCCAACGTTGTCGAGTACTCGTACTCGACTATGATCTTCCCCTTTTTGCAGCAAGTAAACAGAGGAACAAGGAATGAAAAGTCATCGACAGAATATCGAAGCTATGCTACTCTACAAATGACAGTTAAGGCAAGGGATTTATTGCAAAGTAAGTCACTTAAAATGTGGGAGGAATATTGCACTTAAATAATTTGAAGCAAAATTTAAGGGAAATTCGGTCAAATTCGGATTGAATATATATTTTGTCAAAACTTGCATTTAAAAGACACGAAATTTTTTTTAATATTTTAAGCAATGTTTAAAAGCACTTAAATTGTGGTTAAAAATATGTACCAGAATATTTACTATTTTTTTCACATACCAGGGCAGCCCTAATAAATATCCGATTCACTTTCACGGAAACTAGAACAGGTCGAGCAAATTTTAGTCTTATCAATTTTGAGGCATGATGAATGCATAATTATTTAAAAATCAAATAAATATTTATATTTTTCTGATAATGCAATATTTTGCTTTTAATTTTATTTTACACTAAGCATCGATTTATGCCTTCCGAACTCAAACTTACTAGCTCAATGTCAAGTGAATTCAATCTGCAAAATCTTGCCGAAAGTGAAAACCGAAGCAGGCCTGATAAAGACTTTTTTAAAACGTCTGAAATAAAATTAAAAACTAATATTATGTACTTTCTACATCAATTTTAATTTAGTATTTCAAGAATATATTATTTGTTTAATTAAGTTATCACCTAATGATGAAGAACAATTAATTCACTCCATCTATTCTTTCTTTTTCAGAGCTTTTATAGAAACGCAATCAAGTTATTAGAAGCATTCGGAACAATTTTGGAAAAGCGAACAAATTGTGACCAAAAAATGTACAATATGGTAATTGACTATTTTATTAAAATTATATTTTAAGCAAATAAGAAAAATAAATAACTTAAAGTCAATTAAATTTGGTTTCAATTGATTGTATCGATACATGCAAATGTCTTCCGCAAGAGAGCCTTTAATCTTCTATTGCTTATGGCAAAGCATTCGCAAACGTTTCAAATAGCTTGTGATTGGACGTTTATTGAGTATTTGAGACAACGCTCATGACAATCTCTAAAAGAAATAAATACTGCACTTAAACGATTTCTAGCATTTGTTGATAAGTAGTACGAGCCATCACGTCAGCAGTGATGCCAAATTGCCTTTTTTCGGATAGATTTGTCTGGTTTTCAACTGCTTTAGCCGGGAAAAATCTCAAACAGCTTCTATCCGAAAATCTGGCCTTTTTTAGTTTTAATTGACCATGCTAGTATTTACTGGTTGCTCTTTTATCGTTGCCTGAAGTAGAGACGGCTTTTAGCCAAGTTAGTTGGATTAAAACTAAACTAAGGAATCGTCTTGAAATAGAGACGTCAAATGCTATTTTAACAATTAGGTTAATATATATTATACAATTTTTCAATTATATGCATATGTATATTTTATCGTCTGCAGATCCGGATTGCGTCGACACAAATCGTGTTGGCATTCGTACAACTTGCCTGACAAATACTTTAAGAAAATGAAGGCGTACAAATCATCATTAAAACTATGAAATGAAATAAAAAAAAGTAATAAAAAAAATTGGCCTGTTTTTCTGTCTTATTTTTTAGACTTTTAGATTTTTAGCTTTTTTTTTTTGGTCGTTTAGTCTCTTTTTCTCCAGAAAATGTTTGGCATCACTGCACGTCAGTGTACCTGTGTGTGTGTGTTTCTTTCTCGATGGATGCAAATGTTTGCCTAAGATGCAGATGCAGATACAGATGCAGAAACAAATATGCTGGCCAGCAAGCAAAATTGGCACGCCTTTGTGTGGCAAATGAAGCACAGGGTGCAACAACAAATGCGGGCAACGCACAAAACTATGCAACACATGGGGCAGAACCAGGGGTAATCAAAGGATAAGCAAGGGGGCAACCAAGGAAGAAGGATTGGACATTCATTTAACTAGTGAATTTGCACAGGCAACACGGAAAAAAGCGACAAGCATTTTGTAAGCTTGTACAATCGAACTGAAGATACTCTGCATAGACTAAATTAAATTAAACATAATCAGATAATTTAAAAATTTAAATAATGTGCTCGATCACTACAAATTTGCAGTTTTTATACTTAAAATATTAATATACTTCAGAAATAGGATTCTTGTGATTTTGTAAGGAGCTTAGATGTAAAATATTTATTTATATTAAATTAATATATAAATAAAAGAAAACATTACTAGTTGCACTTTTTTGAATAACAAACAAAAAATTGTTCATTCTTATTGAGATCTCAAGAGGAACATCGGAAATGGCCCATTAAATCTTTTCAAACAGTGCTTTAATGTGAAATGCAACACTTTATTAACAAAATATCGATAAGTCTATCAATTATCAGTATTCAGAAATATGAGCACTAAATAATCCCAAAAACTCATATCAATCCTGTAAACAAATGAAGTTTGAAGTTTGAATCATAAAAAGTAGACGAAACTTCAACTTTTCGGAAACTAATCTTGGAATTAATAATTTCAGTTTTCAGTGGTAAATGTCAGCGTTATATAGATTAGAGATGAAGCCGCACTCTAAGTATATTAAAATGGTTTATCGACCCTTCCGCTTATCGTGTGCGATCCTCGAGTGTGGACAATACGCCAAGGTTTATTTAACCGTCAATACGAAGAAGCTGATGGTGGCATCTTTAACACACACTGTGCGCCAGAAGAGTCTCAATTTGAACTTCGCGGAGGGCGACAAGCTGATCTTTTATGTCGTTGGCAAAGGGAAAATTTTGCTAATGGGATATATATTGCCCTGCCTTAGCAGTGACTCCGAGTTCGAGGACGATGATAATGTCGAATTTAAGAAAGACGCAGCATCTGATGCGTCGGATGAGAATAGTGACAATAACAATGGTATTGTCACATATTTATTAAGAATTTTTCACATATTAAACCAACTATTTTCGATTATGCAGATCTAATGGATGCACCGCCAAGAAAGAAGCTCCGATTATCATTGGACCCGATTCCGAATCTGGAGTCGAATGTGGATGCTGACATGGAGGTGGACTCTGCAGATGCTGATGAATCTGATGTTAAGATGAGCACCGATTATGATTGATGTTAATCAAATCTGAGATACATGTATGTGCAATAAATATACATACATACATACATAAGTATGTGAATCAGCATAAAATTACTTAGTTTTTGTGTAGTTTTGGTAAGTCAATTTATGTATGTATAGTATGTCGAAATTGGAATGATCGATTTACTATATCATATACATATCGCTCATTTACTAGAAGTGTGACATATCGCAAAAAATGTCATTTCGAGATAAACGCAATGAAAAGTGTTCAAGTAAATTCGGTGTTAAAAATAGGAAAAATACACAACATACCAGATTGTTAAAAAGTAATAAATAAATATATCGAAAATAATACTTAAGTATGTAAGCTAAGAGGATGTGTACTTGATAATGCAACTGAATCATTTTGATCAATTTAAAAAATTAATACTAAATAATATATACTAACATATAACATATAAATTTTCGCATCGGTCAAAGCTCAAATATAGTTTCTGAGAATCTTTTTCGTTTTTCAAAAGTATTTTTCGAATTTTACGAAAATATTAAAAGCAGGTTCCTTTACAATTCTACGTCTTAAAACAAAATTTACGAATAAATATTAATTTTTTTACTTTAAATAAATAAAGTAAACTTTGTTAAAAAAAATTATTTGCTAAAAAAAACTGCGAAAGAGAAGGTTTTTTTTATTTTAAAATAAAAGTAATTCTTTTCGAAAAAACTTAAAAATTTAGTTAATTTAAAATATCATTTGAACCAAGGGGTTTATTACTCAAACTTATGTTGCTTGAATCTATACCTTTTGATCGCTGAAAACATAAACATTAAATAAATAATAAATAAATATTAAAATTATTATTATGTATAAAAATCAAAGTCTGAGAATATTTCATTAAGTGTAAATATAAATTATGCCCCTCCTAAATACTCTGATCGAGCTTGATCAAATCTTTTTACGACAACTTTTCCATAATTTAAAGGGTATCAAGTCTTTGGCAAACCGAACATAAGTTTTCTTTCAATCATATAGTATCTTCATGGCTCTCTCAACGGATACTCGTATATTCCACTTTAAGGTTGCACTTTGTCTTCTTTATTTGAGTGCTGGACTTGCTAAAGGAATCATACACAACTGTACCTGCATGACATGCACACTAGAGTGCATCGATTTTTTTCACCAAAAATGGACGATTTCGAGATTCGATTATGACAAGATATATCCTAAAAAAATAGACGGAATTTAATATAGTTTTGGCCCAAAGGACATTTTTATCGTCCTGTATTTTATTAAAATTGTATGAAAATTTTATCAAAATATGTTTAACATTTTCTGCAAATAAAAATACAGGTTCAAGGACTATAAAAATGTCCTTTGGCCCAAAATTTATTAAATTCTGACTAATTTATTAGAATATATTTTGACATAATCGAAACGTGAAATCGTCGTTTCGAGGATGAAAATTGTGTTTAAAGGACATTTGCTCCTTTGGTTCTCTGAAATTTTAAAAGTCGCGGTCCTAACAAGAGTATTGACACCAAGTTTGTAACGGTCGGTCAATAAACACTCAAGATATAAATGTTAAAAAAAAAAATGAATTTTTCAACTCAAAAGCGCGGACCAGGAATTCATTTTAGACCTATGGTTTTGTGGTGAAAACATCCTAGAGTTGACCATAGATTTTGAAAATGGGTTACCATTTTTTCATTTCGGGGCCAATACAAATCGATGCTCTCTAATGAACACACACACACACAGTTGTGACACCCAAATTGATAATAACTGTCAGCTGGCACGTGTTCTGTATGTGTAAGAAGATGTGATGCTTTAAAGGATTCCTTACTCCTCGGCGAGTAGTAACTAGAAGAAGTCGGTCATAAAAAGTGTGGCAGGCATTACACATGCCCACAAATTAGTGGCACATTTGGGACCTTCAACTATGTATGTGTGTGTATATGTGTGTATGATGTGGCATGTGTGTTGTCAGAGTGTGGTTGTGGCTGACGTGCAACAAACTCGAAACCGCCAAAAGGACAGCAACAACAACAATGATGAGGATGACGACAACTACTTAGCTAACAACATTTTAGTACAAATTCAGTTTGAAGTGCCTGGCCAAGCATAATATAATTTTAAGTTTTTAATGGAGCTGAACTTCGTTGGAAATTGGGATTGGGGATTGAAATGATTGTATGGTTGTGTGTTGTACTCGTTAACCAGGCCATTAAGCATAGCCAAACAACCTGAAGCTGTTGTCTGATCTTATCATTAACACCTTCTTATATCAAATTTATTATTTTCATTTGCAATTCGATTGGTTATTTCCGCTCACCAAAATAAACAGATTATTTTCCCTTTTGTTGAAATTTGGCTAACAAAAAACAAAACTCTTTAATAATGCTATTTATTATACCCGCAGTAATTAATTTTATTAATTAAAGAAATTTAGAAATAGCAATATTAAAAAGTACAGTAATTTGTTTTCTTGTATGCTCAACCTAAAATATATTTATAAGTTGACTTAAGACTTAAAACAAATATAAAACTAATTTAAATACTTTAATATGTAAAGATTAGCTTCAAAACTCTTGAATAAATTTTATTCGTATTCGATTTATTATGATTTTTTAAAATTGTTTAAAATTCTAAATTTCTGCATTGTCTTCCATTTTAATTTTTTTTTTATTATGGCCAATTTTGTGCTAATTTTTCTTAATTGGAGAAAACACCATTGACACATTTCTCTCCTTATTTTATTATTCTCAATTTCATTTACTTTCAGATGTATTCTCCATGTTCACTTAAAGCGCACACAATTTCGAATTTAAGGGATTCGTGTCCTCCATGATCACTTTGTTATTTTCAACGTTAGTGAAATTAGCCAAATTGATTGTTAAACTTTCTACTCCATGGTCACTTTCAGGTGTCAACCTCATGTCAAAGTGCATAAAGCCTGTTACAATTTGTCAGCAATGATTGTAATTATGACACCCCAAGTTGCAGGAACACACACAGGAAGAGGAGACATTTATATGCACTCCGATTTTATGGACTTTGATTGCTTTTGACATTTATTGATTTATTTAAAAACAGATCTGGGTAAGTGTATGTGTGTGTGTGTGATGGTGTGTTGAGAGTAAATATTTATAAATTGCTGATATGCAATTAAAATTTACAAGAACAACGTACAATGGCATTAACAGCGGCAATCGAATGTATCAGCATGCACATAAACATTAATATAAAGACTTGAGAATTACGGTTGAGTAGGCTCGACCAAGAGATACCCTTTCAATAGTGATGAGATAAAAGTAATGCACATGGAGTGATTGTGAACAATTTTTTAGAATAACTAAAGAGAAACATGAAACGGATACATATCTATGTATATTTCAATATATTATAAATACAATTATATATATAACGAGTTTTTAAACACAACACTTGACAATTGTGCAATTTAACAAGTTAAAGGGATAGAAATTTGAGTCAATTGAAAATGTTGTAAAAAAAAATTAGTATAATTATTATTAGAATTAATTATCAAATCTAATTCAATTCAATTATCTCGAATTATAAATATCTGTTAATGTATAATCAATGCCTTCCGGGTATTTATAAATAAATATATACCTATTCAAATATGTGTGTATGTACAATTTGTATGTTTTTTAACGTTTGTGCAAATAATATTATTGAATTCAATTTAAGGTTCAGTTGCATATCTTTAAAATTGATATGACAATAAGTTATGCAATTTGTGGTTCACAACAACACATCAATCATACGCCATGTAAAACAATTGCAATTCAAACTGGAAATGACGTGTGAAAATGTTTTGCTTATGTCCAATAAGGTGCTCATATGACAAATCCCAAATTGAATAGCAATTATTTGTTACTTAATAACTTAACATGTAAATTTAACAAATACAAACATACATGAGCATGAGAAGTAGAAAAATAATAAACTCCAAGTTACTTGACGCAGATGGATGCACTTGGAAGTTGCAGCTGCTTGCAGATAATCAGTCTAATTAAGTAGTAATTATTTGCATCATCAGATGGTAATTTGTTAATTGGCTTTTGAAGAACAGAATTTATGGCTTAGTACAATTTCACTTCATTCACTTGACATAAATAAAGAACAAGTAAACATGCTAAGAGCTGAATAATAATGCTAAGTAATTGTCTGTTTCAGAAATTTAAAATTCAACATTTTATTGAAAAACTCTTTAAAGCTTTATAAATTCATATGCAGCTAATGGCCTGAATAATTAAATGTTTAATAGCACAATACATTGCTTATAAATAAATAAATATAAACAACATTTTAAGTAAAGACACTAAGCATACAATACAATGTATGTATGTAAGCATACAATACAATGTATGTATGTATTGTATGCTTAGTGGTAAAGTAGTAGAAAATTAATTCAATTTCAAAAGTAAATGTGTCGCTTTCAACCCAAATCATTAAATTTGCACATAAATATTAAATAAATAAACTAAAGCCAAATGTTTTCCACACAGTTTTGTTTCACGTAGTGATATTTTTGTTTATTTTTAATATTGATATTCTTCATAGATCATCGACTTTATCCGTAGTAAGTTGTACGCAGCAAGGCAAAGAATTGATACGACATGCTGATGACCTTCATGAATGTATTAAACGATATGGGCGGAAAAGTGGGCGGTCTGATGGAGGCGGGCTTCTGGCTGCGCATCATTATATAGCGCATTATCTGTTTGTAACTCGAGCTGCACGACAGCCAGTTGTGATTGAAAGCCGCATGACCAATGCGAGAGCTCTACAAGATTATACAAATCATAATAATTATAATTTTAATGAATACGCCTATCATACTATATTTATTACCAATTTACTCACCGAGGAAATCATTTCATCGCCATAATAGCACACAACAAAGACTTGAACCAATGATGCCGAAAAGAATATGAAATAGAGCACAATATCCTCCACGTTGGAGGCGGTGATTTGAAAGCCAGCAAAGCAAATTACCAATGAAGCAGCTATGAAATTCCAGAGTATTAGCAAGCTAAATATATTGTTAATCTCCTCGCTGAGACTGCAATAGATTCAACAAAAGAGAGACCCTGTAAGCTTTGAACGAATTTGATACATTATAACTAATTTCCAATTGTTGTTATTGAATTTTAACTAAAATCTATTAAAACTGATCAGTTTTAAAATACAATGATTTTTAAAATCAAAAATGCAACATGACCGCATACGAAAATAGCAGTTTTTCTAAAGTACATTGAATTTTAGAAATAAATTTTATAAATCAATGAAAAACACTTAAAACTAAAATAAGAATATTGAAAAGAATATATGGAAAAATGTTATAGTTATAGCAGGGACTGCAAATAATGCAAATATACCAATATTCATAGCATTTATGCATTTTCACCATTGATTTCATTTTCATTGATTTACTCACAAAATAACAGGAATCGTTAATAAGAGTTATGAGAAACTTGATAAACTTTAATTTTTAAATTTTATTTAAAAATCATAGTATATAAATTATTTTTAAATTTTTATTATAAAAGTGGACAATTAGAGTTAGGTTATGACTTTTAAATTGAAATTGAAATTTAATTAATTTTTTACAATGATTTTACTATTCAACAAATAATCATTATATATTTTGAGTAGAAAACTAAAACGTAAGAAATAATCATTATTTCATGAGTTTTTTTTTAGTTTTAAATATAATCTGAAAGACTGATATATGTGTATTTTACGTCGGAAACTTGACTTGCAATAGCTGTTGAAGTATGAACAAGAGGAAATGGTTATAGGCTTCTGACTTTAGGCTACCCGTTTTTTGTTGTTTAGTGTCATATCGACATTACTAGACCTCAAGTTACCTAAAACTTACTTAATTTATCTTAAAATGCTAAGATGCTTAATCTTTATTTGAGATTTTTGGTCTTGAGTATTCAAAACTTTTTGGTCTATAAATAAGAACATATGTATAATCTTAACAGATTAATAAGTTTTGTTCTTATACTAAGATTTGTGGTCTTGAAAATAAAAGAATTCATAATCTTAAAAGTAAGAATGAAATGTTCTTAATACAAGATGTGTTTTCTTGCTTCAAGGCTTTACTTTACTTACTTTCTTACTTTTTTAGACCAAAGTTCTTAGTTCTGAGACCAAAATAATGATTTTAGATTATTTTTTTTATCAGTGTACAATATACCCTTTTATTTATTTTTTTCATAACGGGTTAGAAAAATAAGCGTACTTACTCCAAGCAACGCGCATGATAAACAACCAAATTCTGAGCAAATTTAACATTCTCCTCATCGGTGTGAGCATCGCCGTCGTAGGCCTCCAGGGTATCGGCCATGTAGTTAAAGTGCATGGTCAACTGCGTGATGGTCGTGATGAGCAACAGATCGACACAGACGTAGGAAACGCCGGCAACGTAGGCACAATGCGCCAATCCCCAATACGAGAACCAGTAGACGGTGATATCCGTTTCGGCATCGTAGGGAAATAAAATATGAAAACCATAATTGCGTTCAAAGATTTCCGAGCCCATGAAAAAATACTTAATGGTGGATTTGATAGCCGGATAAAAGCTAAACGACGATGTGTATGTCATGCAGAGTATTGTAAAAAGCCACATGACACGATTCATATGCTTCTTGTAGAAGGACACATTATACGCATCCTGTTGCTCCTTGGTCATGGGAAAGATTTCCTTGAGGTCATCCAATAGCTTAACCAAAACGTTTCGATTCACTGTCAATCCGATTTGCTTGAAATCGGCCATAAAACTGAAGCCAATACAGGGTGCCACAGCCGTTGCCTCCAAGAGGGTCGTCGTCGATGTTATATGCACTATAAAATAGGCAATTTCACCCACAACATACGCATTAAAGTTGAAAAATCCCAGGACCAGATAAAAACGTAATAAATAACGTCGCAATAGATTCGTATCCCTTTCCGAATAGATATCCTCGCCAATTGTCCTGTAGAAGACCATTGGGAATCGCGTGAGATCCTCAAAGGTGAACACATCTCGTTTCACTTTCTTCTTGAACCCGAACATGACGTTGTGAATTACTGTTATTCATCAAGTGTCTGACAGCTTGTGTCACGATTGTCCTGCTTTATATACTCCATTTATTTTCTGCTTTTCTCTGTTTTTTTTTTTTTTGTATTTCATTCATTTTGGTCAACATGAAATTCTCATGAGGGAAGCGAGTCACTTGCCGCACTTTGTTGGCCAACTGCTAACCAACTAACCAACTAACCAACTAACTAACTAATTAAGTAATTATAGACACCTGCTTTGAGTCACCAGCACCTGCATAACGCGTAGTTAAAATTTAATGCTGTTATTAAGCTTTCGTTTGCATATGAAACTTTATCCAAAATATTTTGAATTTCCTTAGCCTTGCAGTGCATTTGAAATGTACTGCAACTTAGTCGTTGAATAGTTTTGTACATCGTAATATTATTAAAAATTTTCGGTTAAGCAGAAAAAAACTTAAATAATTCAAATATGCTCCTAAATCATTATGCATATATTTTAACGATATTCTTTGATCCAAAAAAATTTGTTTTCCCAATTTTATTGCTAGGGAGAAGTGCATATAAAATCTGTATAAACTTAAGCACAATTAATTATATTCCAGAATTGTTCTAATGATCCAAATAGTTGTTAGACAATTTCAACTTTAATCAAATAAGTTTCTTATCAAGATAAAACATTTTTACTCTACTGTAAAATCTCACTGAGAATATTTAAAAAATAATTTACATATATAGAATTAAAGTATATATCAATTTTTTTAGATTAGAAATATTTGATATATGAATATATGAATATGAAACGATTCAGAGTATAAAACAATATATAGATTAATTGAGTTGATCAAAAATACACATAAAAGTCCTATATTAGAAACTCAAAAAAAAAAAAAAACCTTAGTTGTTTACACATCCATTTTTCATACAAGACTTTAATTTTTAACTTCCAATAAATACAATAATTTTTTTTTTAATTGAACAGAAGAAACTAAATTCATACTCACACTCTCTTTCATAGATGCATCGCCCAAAATTCCGACAGTGCTGAAAACCATAAAATGACATCATTCAAATATTAAACTATTTCAGCAAATAGATAATATAAATGTTATTTTCGCCAATTAACAAAATGGCATCGTTTCAACTTGAACTTCAAAAGAAAAAGCGAGAAATTTCGTAACGGTTTCAAATCCAGTCTAGACAAAGTAGTTTGTCCATGGAATTATTGTATTACCAGTATATTGATAAATACTTAGTAGAAAGCTCAAGCATTGAGAGGCAAGTTGTACAATTTTCCACGAGCAGGAAAATGGTTGGGTTAGCTGACAGCAGGAGGGAGACTTAAAATCGAATTTGTGGAAAATCAAGTGCAAGGGCCACTTATGAAAGAAAGAGAGAGGGATTGAGAGATAGAAAGATTAAAAGAGCCCTTGAGCGATTTTGGCAAAATATGATTGCGATTTTGTTACTCGAATGCGATGCGATGCGGTAGCCAGTTAGATTCTTGAAGGCGAGCTTAAATGTCTTTGTGTTTTGGGTGGGCGGGTATGTTTTTTGGCCCATCGTGGACCATTTGATGGCTAAGAAAGTGGTGGTCGCATTTTGATGTTGACGCGCCTCAAAAGTTTCCTTCAAATGTTTCAATTATTCATTTGGAATGCGGCTCAAAAGCATTGAATATGACAGTCGGCTAACTGACTGTCGGACTGACGGACTGTCGGACTGTCTTTGTTATGCTTTTAGCTGTCACTCGAGTCAACGAAAAGGTGAAGCTTTGACCTGCTATAAGGTTACATGAAACTGAAACAGATGTCAGTCGAGGTGTTATGTCTGTCATTGTGCTTTGTCTTTAAGTTGGTTTACATCGACTTTAAGATTCACGGCTTGGACTGTGCTTAATTTTCTTAAATTTAAGCTCTAATTATATAGAATATTTTAATTTAGATACAAATTAAATTTAAACACTTACTTTAATTGATTAAAAAATCTAATCTTAAAAAAATAACCATCACATTTGATAAGTTTTTAAATTTTATTTATTAATATAAAAAAATAATAAATTTTTTTTAAACTCTTTCAAGCGTTTAAACCACATATTAAGATGAGACACTTAAAACCAGGGACCGTAAATAATAATTTTTTTTTTAACTAAAAAAATCACACAATTCAAAAAAATTTAAAAAAAAATATATATGCTGGGAAATAGTTTTAGGTTTCATTTATAAGGATAAAAAATAAAGCGAAAAAATAAAATTCATTTATAATATATAAAAAATGAATTATTGATTTCGAAAAAAAAAATTTTTAGAAAACAAAAATTTATTTGGGAGGTAGTTAGCTTTAGGTTCCATTTCTAAGAATAATAAATAATATTGCTAAATTACTGTTGAGTTTTGTTTTGAGCGAAAAAAAAATAAATATCAAAAATAATCATTATCATTATGATCAAACATAATGATTACGATCTTTAAATTACGGTTTTTAAAAAATTACTAAAAAATAATATTTATCATTAAATAAAAAGTAAAAAATTAAAATAAAATCATTAAAATGTAATTTTTATAATTTAACTTATAATGATTACTTATTAAAACTGATAGTTGGGGTTTTCATGGTAGCAGAGTTGCATTTAAGTCAAGCGCTGCCCATAAGTTACACTCAGATTTCCATAAAATCGAAACAGAAGAAAATAAAAACTATTTTTTGCAATCAAAATCAATTCAGCAAAGCACTGTAAAATTCTGCAATCGATGTAAAGTTGCAAGAAGTTTGTCTTTGAAGTTAAACTTTTGTCGAGTTGTTTTTTTTTCTTTTTGTTGCAAAAAAACTGCACTTCATATGAAATGCAGTCAAAAAATACATGCATTGATTTATTTATTTTATGCTCCATCTGCAGTGAAAGTTTTCCAATTAAATTTACAACGCCGTCATTAGAAACTTGCGGCCAGAATGTTCAGTGCACAGTGTCACATGCATAAATTTAAAACAAATGAACACACAAACATACATATGTATGAATTTATAAAAAATAATTGAGCCTAAGTGGAGAATCCATCATCTAGTTTTTTATGGGCCGACTTTTTAGAATGACCAAGCATACAATTAAAACTAATTACAGTGTCAATTATTGACCGAAGACTGAATACTCTTGAAGTTTACTTTAGTCTTCACATGTTGCTAAATTTTGATTTCAAGCATTTTCGTATATTTTGTAGTTTTAAACTTGAAATTAATAATCATTTAATTTTTAATTTACAGTTTAATTTTTAATTTTAAGTTTACGTTAATTAAAAACAATACTAAATTACTGTAGGAAATTTTCTAACACTCACTATCTGAATTTCACTTGTAACTTGAACTGAATTTTGAATTATTAGAGTCGTGTTGCCAGACCTCACAAATATATCAATTGTAATATCACCTTTTTATTTACTATTTTTAATTATCAGTCATAAATTTGTGAATAAATAAAAACAAAACTCATTTCCACAGTTCCATTAAAATGGTGACGACTTTCTAAAAACATGAAATAACCAAAATATATGTAATTCGCTGTTAGGGTATTAAATTTCAAAGGCGCCGATTGTATGATACTCAGAAAAAGTTATCTATTGTTTTTGTCATTTAAATAAACGTTTTAAAAGCATCTCTACTTCCATTTATTATTTTGCTTTAAATGAAACTTTCCATTCTTATAATCTGTAAGTGAATGTGATTAAAGTTTGTGTGCATAAACTTTTAACAATGCAAATATTGAAATAATGAAATGCCTTGCATGTACAATTAAAAGATGCTAATTAAATTGATTTATTTGTCAGTGTTGAAGTTCTTTTCAAACTTGCAAATACATATCATAAATGCGATGCGAAATATTGTTTTAATTAAAAAGCAACTTCTATAATAGTTTGAGCTTTCAAGCTGCAGGAATTTAAAAGCAACCTTCGTTGTTGTTGTATCCATGAGCTCTTTTGTTTTCGTTGAGAAATTTGTCGTAAATTCCTTTACTTAAGTATTTGATGAGTACTGGGTATAAGCTGCTTACGTTTGCAATTTTATGCAATATATTTGTATATATGAACATATAAGTATTTTCAACAATTCATGATTGATACTTTTTTTTTGCAAGCATTTGAAAGTTAATAAGAGAGAGTAAGTGCTAGAAACTATTGATACCATTGATATTGCCATTCACACAAATCACATTTCAAGGCATGAAAATGGAACGGGGTGGCAACGCCAAAGGGCCATAGCTTTTAGCTTTGACAGACGCCAGTTGTCAGCATTTTTTCGCTAGTTCCTCCCGTTTTTATCCCAGTTTGTTTATTTGTTGCATTTGGTTTTGGTTTTGCCCTCGTCGAAAACTATTATTTTTCACACTAAATAAAGTTCATAATTAATGCATATTGTTGTTGTTTATTAAGCACTGACATTAACAATTACTTTTTTATAAACGCCGTTTGTTTGTTGATTTGTTTTTTTTTTTATTTGTTTTGTTGTTTGTGGAAAAAGTGCAGTACATGGTAAAAGCTGTAAAGTGAAAAGTGCTCTGGGCATGTTTACATGCAGTTTCCAGTTACAATTATTTTCAAACAAATTTCATAAATTGAGTGGTCAAACAATTTTAGTTGTCTGCGAAAAACGTTACTTAAATTATAATCCTTAATTTTTTGTTGTTGGCGCCTTTTTCGCTTGCATGACACGTAACGGTATGTATTTTAATGAAATTCGTTGGTCAAAATTAAAAAAAAAAAAACTAAAACGAAAACAGTTGTACCACTAAGCAAACAATACATAGAGGCGTCAAACAAGCATTTTTTGAGCGCAAACGACTTGTATGGCATGCGACCCCAGAGCCTTCGGCAAAAGCCGAACGCTCTTCTTAACAAAACCCAGAGCGAAAGAACGCTACAGATAGAGAGCGCACAGAAAAATGTTCAGTCTTGGACACGAAGCAATAACAGAAGGAGGTCTGGTCGGCAAAAAGCTCTCCTTTGACTATCTGATAATCAATGCGAGGGAAAGGGATAGAGAGCACCGAATTGCACCGCACTGAAGAATTAAGGGAGAAAAACCGAACGATTTGACAGCCGACGAGACCTCCTTCTGTTATTGCTTCGTGGTCTTGGATAGGCACCAGAACGGTAAGCATGTTCTGGTCGCTCTCTCGCTCATTATCATTTGTGTATGTGAACATGCGCACGCTTCTTTGTGTGCGTGAATGTACACATACCAACAGCGCTTTTGCAATACGGGCTCGATCACCCGATACTCTGTTTTAAATGAAAGCGGCATTTTGTACAGTTTTAATCATTACTTATTATTTTTTAATAGTTTTTATTATTTTAATTTTATTATTTTTTTAATTTTAATAATAACAATAATAAAATATTGCCACAACAATTTATCAATTCGCTGAAAAAATAAAAATAATGCTTTCATTTAAAACAGAGTATCGGGTGATCGAGCCCGTATTGCAAAAGCGCTGTTGGTATGTGTACATTCACGCACACAAAGAAGCGTGCGCATGTTCACATACACAAATGATAATGAGCGAGAGAGCGACACAGAGCGTGCTTACCGTTCTGGTGCCTATCCAAGACTGAACATTTTTCTGTGCGCTCTCTCTCTGTAGCGTTCTTTCGCTCTGGGTTTTGTTAAGAAGAGCGTTCGGCTTTTGCCGAAGGCTCTGGGGTCGCATGCCATACAAATCTTTTGCGCTCAAAAAAATGCTTGTTTGACGCCTCTATGTATTGTTTGCTTACTGGTTGTACATATACTCGAGAGGGATAAGATTAGAGGTCAAATCGTGTTTAAATATAGGACTTATAACATGAAGGTCAGAAGAGATTTTGTAAATATATACATATGTAGTATGCAGTTCCTCGTAAATTAAAAAAAAAAATCAGACAAAAAAAACTAAAAATAATAAATATGTATGTATGTATAAACATTTTTATAAAATCTCTTTAGTAGTTTTTTTTATAATTTTTTGAAAATGGTGAATAGATTTTTAAACATTTTTTTTTTCAGTCAAAATTGTTTGAAGAAACTTTTTGTTTGAGACCCAGCAAAAAGTAAAAAAAAATTTACTTTTACAAAAACTTCAAATTATCATTGGGTACTTAATGGGTTAAGGAAATTTTGGTATTATTTGAAAGGAATTCAAAAGACCTTTCCATTGATACCAAAATGAACATGAAGTAAGTTCAAATTACGAGTAGATTTAACTTTAAGTGTTGTGTAAATACTTTTGACCACCACTGTACATTTGCTAACAAAATTTTATTTTAAAGTGAATTAAGAGGTCATATCCAAAAAACAAAAGATATTGTACTAGCATAACAGTTTAGTTCTTGCAAAGTCAGAACAGTGTGTTATATTCAAAGCCATAAAATTTCGATATTTTTATGAAATTAAATGTTGCAACAATTTTAAATTTTTTAATTAATGCCTGCTATATTAGTCATTAAAACTTGTTTTATATTGTTAAATAAGGTAAAATATATAAATATCTTATATGCTGCTCACATGAGAATTTAAAGATTTCTTATTTTGCAAAGGGTTTTGGGATTTTACGTGCTAATGAGTCTTTAAGTGAATTTTGCTACAAAACAAATCTGAGCCAATTTATTTTAGCTTTAAAAATAAGATAAAAATTAACATTAGGGTTATAATGACACCTTTTATTCGTGTGAATATTGTCCTTAAATGCTTACACATACATAATAACTGTTGGGTTTGTGTGTGTGTGTGTGTGTGTGTGTGTGTGTATGATTATCTTGTGCATTCCACGGCAATTGTTAATTGCACGTAATTGTCATCCATTCGATTAATTAGTGACATTATCATTTTTGTACTTGCAAGCAAACTTTGTGTAAAAAACACAATTTAAATTATTGGCCATATTTGTTTTATTTCTTAATAAGTGCATAACTTCAATGAGTGTGTGTGTGTGTATAGTCATTATACTTATAATACACTGAGGTCATTATACTTTTGAAACGCACTGTGATTGTTGTCTGCAAACAATATAATGCTCAATTTCGCAACTTTCGATGAAATGCATAGTATATAAATTAATGTACTTTATGCATATCTGTATGTATTTTGTGCTCATAAATATATGTATCCCAAGATGGTCAAGTAGCTGAATTGCATGCAATATTAATAAAAATAAATAAAATAATAAAAAGAGAATATATTCTTGCCTTTGTTATACAAAATTGCAGAAAATTTCCATCCTTTTATGGCAAATTGACTCTTGAATTTTGTAGTTCTTAAATTTGTATTGAACTTTTGTTTTAAAAATGGAAATGTGTCTTCTCCACAAGGGGATATTCAATAAAAAATTGATATGATTTGTTTCATCGAAATGAGGAAATGTCATGTCTCAATTATAAACTAATATCCGATATTCGTCAATTTCAGAGCCTAGAGAAGATAAGTTTTTTAATTGAAATGTGTAAAGCATATTTGTATTTTGTTTTAAGGAATTATGTATGTTTGAATAACAATTCTTTTCATTTACGAATGTTTCATGTCATCCATGACCATCCGCCTCTTTCTCCCCTCTCCTCTCCCCACCAACTCAATGCCAATCATATTTTTGAAAAATGTTTTCAGTGCGGTTGTCGTCATTTTTTCTGTGTGTCGACCACAAAGTTACAAAAAGCTAGTCGTATAAAAAGTGTTTAGATCTCCGGGCCGCATCCAAAAAGGCCGAAATGAAGCCATCACTCATAGGGCATTGAGAGATATGTGTATATGTATGTACATATGTTTGTACGAGTATACTATGTGCGAGTATTTTCAGTGCAGAAGCCAATCACAAAAATTCCTACCTTTTCTATTTTTTTCGAATTTTTTACATATACCCTGCTATTTTTTTGGTTTAGTTTTTGCTATCTAAGGCCAATGGCGTTATTCACTTGGCATTGTGTTAAGTTTCAAAGGATCCACATCGTGTCCCAGTTGCAACCTCCAGGGCAACAGAACCTTGAAGGTCTCGCCCAGCGTTTTGCCATACAAACGATTGGTTTTTTCCCTCCACATACGCTAACTCGTATAGGGGATTTATGGTTTGCTTAAAGAGCTTGCTAGGCCTTTAGCTTCCGATTCGGATTTTAATTAATTCAATTTAATTAATTGATTTTAATTCTCAAGCTTGCTACAAGTTTTATAAATCGTAATTGGCTTATTTCTTAAGATTTTTACTGACTGTAGGAAGTTGTTCAAGTGACTCTTTAATTGTTGGACATTCAAATGCTCTCTTCCTTCTCTCCCTTTTGAAGGCATATACTTTTGCAAATTTTCCTTATCCATCATTCGTTAACGTTTTACTGACAGCATACAATTTTTTAAGAAACGTTTACACTTTATGTTCACTCTCTCATAACAGTTCTCCCTCAAGAGCATACCTTATTACCAATTCTCTTTGTCAACCATTCGTTAACGTTTCACTGGCCGCATGGAATTATTGACCGAACACTTTGATCAGTCAATATACCTTCGCTCTCTTCATTTCTTACTGTAACACATTCTTTCTTTTTCCAGAGCACACTATTTTTCTTGTCTTCTTTATATGTGATTCGTTAACGCTTTAACAATTAACCAAAACATGCTCTCTTCTCTTTCTTTGTCACACTCGAGAATGCTGACTCTTTATTTAGCTATTCTTTCTTCAAGTTCACTTAATTTTTTATTTAAGTACCCCTCTCCTTTATTGAAGTTCTAAAATAGTCTCCATAGATTAGTTTGTTGAGTTAGAGCATTCGGGAATCGATGCGCTTGAATAAAAACGAATGCATTCTATATTTTTTGTAGCTCGTATAACTATATTTAAATTGGTTGCCAAAGCAAAGATATGCAAACTCAAAGAAGAAATCGTCTTCTCCCCACTTGGTGTACATTTTTGATGTTCAGCTAAGGTGAATTGGGATTGAGATTGGAATTAGGAATGGCATAGGGATTGAGATACTAGAAGCAGGCGAATACTTTGTTGTGCGTGGTCCTTTGGTTTACTCGCTGGAATTCCAAGCATCCAACTAAGAAAGACAGACAAAGAAAGCAACAAAAACAGAGAGAGAGAGAGAGAGAGAGCGAGAGAGGGGAGATTGAAGAAAGAGATGAACTAATATCAGTCTTTGGTATGCATAAAAAATCGGCCAACAAAGCGTAAGAAAAATCGTTTAATGGACGATTTGGCACAAGGGAAGCTTCAATGCCTTGATGCCTTCGAGCCTGACTTGATGTGCTTGATGGTTCTGCATTTAAATTGTATGTGGCACAGTTGATGTTGATGCCTCTTTGTGCGTTGCATTGTCCTGCACGGGACGCGTTAATTGCATGCCAGGAACGCATCCATCTTGTTGCTTAAGGTAAGAACGCCAAAGACACGATGCTAACTAAACTAAATGGCAAATGAAATCAAATGGCTGACTGCCCATATCCGTCCCACTTAATATCCAGCAAATTGTACCACGGTCTCACCCATATACACACACACACACAAACACACACACTTTTACACATGCCTGAAACTCTGACGGTTATTGATACTTGGCGCCAGCAGGCAACTTCCCGTACCATTGCAATCATCCAATCACCCAGTCGGACCAGTTAGCGCTCTACAGCACAGTGGTTTAGACTAGCAAAAAAAATGCAAAAATACAATAATTGGAACATTTACAGTGAGCCACTAATGTCTTCATACACCATAAATTTGTAAAATTTGCGTATAATAAAGATGTTTTGATGCGGTTTTCTTATGTTAATCTTTTATTCACTTAAATTCCGTTTAAAAATTACCATTTTAACCCCTTTTTCCTTATTTCCATACAAATAGTGGCTTCTTATCAATTTTCAAAAAATCATAGAAAATACTAGGGATGAGATTTTTGAACATTTTTTTTGCAGTCAAAATATTTATTATTGTTTATTTTAAAAAATCGAACAAAAAAGATGAAAAATCGACTGGGTTAAAGAAATTTTTGTATCATTCGAACGGAGCTTAAGTGAATAAAAGATTGAAGAAAACCGCATCAAAACATCTTTATTATACGCAAATTTTACAAATTTATGGTGTATGAAGACATTAGTGATTCACTGTACATATTTTTTTTATGGATTGTTTTTAATTCTAACAACAAATGTTGGACCTCTCTATTTTTATTCTTCATTTTAGAACCTGGTTTTTTAATAAAAACCCCATGTAATTTTACAATTGACACTTATAACCTCGATATCAAATATTTTTATACTTTTTATTTTGGAAATGATAAATATTGTTATCTTATCTGAGTGATGTTTATAAATTTGCATTAAACTAGTTTTAAAGTGAAATATAAAAGTGAAAAAATGTAATGAGCGAATTCAAGATTAAAACATTTATTTGCCTACTTGGCCCCACTGTGCGCGTTGGTCAATCCAATGGCCAAAGTGGAAATGTTTGCAATTTATTGTTACTACACAATGACGATGACTCTGACGATAGACATGGTCTTGGACTCGGACTTGGACTCGAAATGAAGAGATGGACACGGGACTCGCACTTGCACTCGAACCTCGATTTAAAGATGGAGGTGGAGCAGAAGTTTGTTCATTGATTGCCAATTGATTGGTGAGTTAGTTGGTTGGCAACGCCTTCGGGCAGCCTAAAAGTAGAAGTGTACGCAGAACATCTTTAAGTTCAAGTTAAAGTCGGATGTGCTGCGAGCAACTTGCAAGTTGCAACAGCAGGTCATGCCGTAATGTTGCCACATAAAATTTAAGCAATTTTGCAGTTAACTTATGACTACAACAATTGCTACAACCATTTTCTTCAACACACACTTATAGACATACACTGATCGAAAAACTGGTGAAAATTAAAATTTTTTGATTATTTTAAATTTTTTAAGATCAAAATGTCAATGGCTTAAAATAAATAAGCAAGAAAAATAATAACACCATAATGGTCACTTCCAAAAAGTCTTTGTATTTTCTAATTTTTTGTTGCGATGATAATGATTAATTTCGAGAAATTCAAAATATATCTGATTATAATCTTAATATAAGTATTCGGCGCCGTGAAGTCGCGCAAAAGAGTCGTGAGCAAAATAACAACAGTGTTTACAAATTCAGATTTACTGTCCACCGCTGGTGTCAGTAATACACATCAAGATATTTATGCTTCTTATTTATTATTTATAAGGTGATTTTTATTTATTTTAATTTGTTTTTCCACTAAAGTATTATGACTGTAGTCAGATATTCATAATATTACTCAAATTTAAATATGATGCCGCCTTAATACTAAATTTTCTTGATTTGAGAAACTAGTCGTTTTTTTTTATCAGTGTACGAATTCACATGCATATTTACCGCAGAGTGAAAGCGACAAAATGCCCGACGGTCTGACAATCAGACTGCCACTGGTCTGGAGGGTTGGATATCCTGGCCTGGCTGATAGGCGACAGTTAACAGTCAACCAACTGGGCTTATGCAGCCGACTCTTGGCTAAAAGCTGAATCATGTGGCGAAGAGCGAGCAAAATGCCACAGCGATCTAGGAATGGGAATGGGAATGGGGAATGTTGGAAATGGGGCATGGTCGAGACGCCATCAAGCGGCAGGCGGCGGCGGCAGTCGTCAGACAAAAGCACGCAAAACTTTGTTGCAAAACACTTAACATCACACACACACACACTCACACACACATACAAACAGAGAGACAACAACACGTGCTATTGTGCAGGCGACAAAAGTGAGAGTTTGATTTCCACTCAATTGGACGATTATACACTACACAGTAATTAAAAGTAGTCTACACTTTTCAACAAACTTTTAACTCTTAACATAGATACATTTTTTATTTGATTTTGGTTTTAAATTTTGACTCTAGTCGCTGAAATTTATACAATCTTTTGATATAACAAGTTTTGTATTGAGCAGATTACAAATTAAACATTATGAAGAAGATTCAACTATGAAATATAATATAATCAGGGATTAAAACCGAGGCGTAATTTCGGTTTCCGTTCGGTTTCGGTTATGTTCGAATTTAGGCTTTCGGTTTACAAAACAAAAATGTTTTTACCAAAATATAATTTTTTTTAATAATATAATAATAATGATTAAAAAGGCATTACTTTCTTAATGTTTCATACACACATTTATTTCACATATTCTTCACTTTGATGTAGTTAAGTTACATTTTAAAAATTTTAATTTTTCAATGAACAAATTTATTTTATTTGCGCTTATTCAGAGCTATGAAAGTTCGATCATGAATAGAACAAATAAAAACTCGAAATTAAACATGAGAAAATTAAAATTAAATAATGAAAAATAAAAGCGAAAATTAAATTTTGTTTGCATTTACGAATAAGCGAAATTAACCAAATTAAATGAAACGGTTACTGAACGGTTATTTCGGTTTACAGAGATTCGGTTTAAAGGTTTCGCTCAAATGAAAATTTTTTTCGTTTACGGTTTTAAATTTCAATCGGTTAAAGGCTACGGTTTCGGTTAGGGTTTTAATCCCTGCATTTAATCAAACAAAAATTGTTATGAGTAATCCAAGATTCAAACAAACTAACTTAACAAAACTATAAATAAATCATTCGCCAATATTAAGAATTCGTTCATATCTTTGATGTCCTTGCAGAGTTTGGTTGACATACTCGTATATATTCAGACTAGTATCTCAATCAAACTCTAAAAGGATATCAAAGACAACCTGCCATTTCTACAATTTAAAATCTATTTTGTTTTGTTTGTTTTTTTTTCACATATGTAAGTTTAAATTTTCTCTCTTTTTTTTATACAAGATTTGCATTAAACATTTTAATATATTTTGTCGCCTGGACGAGCAGACAACGTTATGTTCTTGCTGGCATATCAGCATGATAGTGACTGTGTGTTGGTGTTGTGCATTGTCTGGTTAGTCCTTTCCACATATATTTGAAATAAAGTTACGACAAGTTGCACTCAATTTTCAGCATTTACTGTCAGCGCGCTGGCACGCCAAGTCAGCCAATGTTGGTCCAAAAAAGAATGGCCAAGAGGGCAGCAAGGGGGTAAACAGCAGGCAGGATGCACAGAGATATCTTTGTATGTCTGTCTGTCTGTCCGTCTGTCTGTGTATGTGTGTGAGAGAGAGAGAGAGAGAGAGAATGGCCAACAAAAACTGTGTCAGATCGTGTGGACATGGAGGACGGCAGTAAAAACAAAAGCGAGCAACGCATAAAACGCTTGAAATGAATACGTGTAACTATTGTGTACACCTCTATGTTGCAACACCCCCACTCCCTACCCCCTGCCCCCACCCCACCCCACACACACACTATGGGATAAAAGCCTCATATTTGGGTATCAAGGCAGCTTCTTTTTATTGTTCAGTATTTTGAAAATTTCTTGACTTTCTCAATCGAAACTTGAGAGAGAATAAAAAATATTCCTAAATTTTTTTTATTTTTATTTTTAAGGAAGTTGATTGCAAGTTAAACTTGAAATTTTGAATTTTTGGATACAGCATCAAAATCTCATTCTGGCGAAAAATAATAATTTGAACAAAAATAATTAAACTTGAATGCAGAATTAATTAAAATACCAAAGCATGATAAAATTTTACCAAAGTTATGAATGTTTGAATTTGGTTTAAGTTTTGCCCTAGGAAAATACAAGTCAAAATATTCGTATATTCTGTATTTATAACTAAGTTTTCTTTTAACATTTTTTTTGTAAAAAAATTCAGTCAGCTACAACTCAGGTAGAAAAACAAACATTTTATTTCGAATTTAAGACAGCTTTTATTCATACGAGCGTGTTTTCACCAACCGATGCGAATTATGTGAATGGCAAAATTCACCGACGTTGAAAAAGTGCTCGTGCGAACGGGCTTTTAGAGTTTATGCCAAAAATATGGGGCATTTATTCCATAGTGTCGCCATTGCAGCTTAGTCTTCTGTTCTCTGAAGTGTGTGTGTGTGTGTGTGTGAGTGTCGGCTCGCCTTTTGATTTGCAAACATTTTCATTTTCATTTTCATTGCATCTGCCACACCTGATTGTGTCTGTGTGGCAAGTGTGTCTCTGTGTGTGTGTGTGTGTGTGTGTGTGTGTGTGTGTGTGTGTGTGTGTGTGTGTGTGTGTGTGTGTGTGTGTGTGTGTGTGTGTGTGTGTGTGTGTGTGTGTGTGTGTGTGTGTGTGTGTGTGTGTGTGTGTGTGTGTGTGTGTGTGTGTGTGTGTGTGTGTGTGTGTGTGTGTGTGTGTGTGTGTGTGTGTGTAAGTGTGTAAGTGTGGCAGATAAGCTTGCTGGCCGTTGTTGCAGCTCCATTTGCATATGGAATTACATGCGTGTGAAATAGCTCCCGCCGCGTTCCACATGCCACAAGCCACACACACACACACACACATACACACACACCCACACACATGGAGAAATCTTTCCGGATTCCCATTAAAAATGTCCCAACACAAAACTTGCAGCACATCATGTTGTCAACTGTTTTTGTTCTATGACAAGTGGCCGTGTGGCCGTGTGGCAGGTGGCATGTGGCATGTGCCACAGCTGGCACAAAAGTCTATTTAAGTTTCTAACAAATTAGCTTAGTAAATTAGCTGCTTATAAATCTGTGGCCATCAAAACAACGTCCTCCTCCTCCTACTCCTCCCCCCCGCCCCCCCACAGAAAATTGCTGCAACATCTGCCTAATTAACAGACACACAGCTCAGACTATTCATGTGGCATGTGGCATGCGGCACGTGGTAACAACCTGGAATTGTAAACCAACCGCAATCTTCTTTCTCCTTCACTCTCTCTTGCTCTCTCAATTTCTCTCAAAAACAACTTTCTTCTTTTTGAGAGAGTACGAATTCTCTGTCTTCTTCTATACATTTATCTTCCCACCTCTCTGCTTTCTCTTTCTCTGTATTTTTCTTTCTTTGTTTCTTTCTTTCTTCCTCTCTCTTTCTATCTTTCTTCCTATCTCTTTCTATCTCTTTCTCTCTCTCTCTCTCTCTTTCTTTCTTTCTATCTCTATCTCTTGCTCTCTCTCTCTTTCTTTCTTTCTCTTTCTATCTCTATCTCTCTCTTTCTCTCTCTCTTTCTCTATTTTATTCTCGCTCTTTATCTCTGCCTCTCTTTTTCTTTCCTTCTTTCTTTCTTTTCTTCTCTTTCTTTCTCTCTCTTTTTCTCTTTCTCTCTCTCTTTTCCCCTCTCTCTCTTTTTTCCCCTCTCTGTCTCTTATCTCTCTTTTTCTCGAATAACTTTTTCTAAGCTCTGTAAAATCTCTCTTAAAGTCTTCTTAATCTCTCTTCATATCTTCTCAATCTATTTTTTAATTTCTTCTTCTCTATACGAGTTTATAGTTTTATTTTCATAAACGCTCCGTTGTCTCTGCCCCTTTTTTTATCGCTCTCCATATTATTTTTTCCCCCTGTGTTTTAAGAATATAAATTAAAAAATAAATTATATGCATATGTAATTGTTATGATTAATTATTTAAAGACTTATGTTCAATTTTTCCGAGTTTCATATTTTTTAAAATATGTTTTGTTGTTTGATTCCCAAAATGTTTGTTTTTTCTCTTATTGTACACCCTTCTCTTTTTATATTTCTGTGCATTTCTGTATCGCCTGAATGTTTTTCCCTCTCTTTCTTTCCTATCTATTGTTCTCCTTTCAGATCTCTCTACATTTTTCACATTTTCGCTTATTGTAAAATAGTCTATATTAGTAGTTACTCACTCTCTTCCTGCTCATATTTTATTATAATCCTGTCGCAGTTCTTGACATCTCTAATCTCTATATATAGTGTTTCTCTCTCTCTCTCTCTCTCTATCTGCCATTGGTTTGCAGTTGATTAACATAGAGCTGCAGTGTTAAATCGAGTTGAGTTGTTAACGAGTCAAGTCAGATGATCCAGATTAGTTTGGTACATTATGATTTCAGGTGCTTCGAGTATTTCTGCTTTTATTTTGACGACAAACAGCAGCAACTGCCGAAAGAGATAGCTAAACAGAGTGAAAGAGAGAGTACCAACATTGAAATAGTTAAAAAAAAAAAAAGAAGAGAGAAAATTCAACTGCAAGTGAATTTCTTGCCGAAGGACTTGAAACAAATGTTGAGGTGTAAAGAGGATAAAACGGAATGCGTTAAGGGTGGAGAGGAAGGAAGGGGAGTGGGGCACTAGCAAATTGCCAGGCGCCGGCTTAACACATGGGCCAACAGGCAGAAGAAGAAGAAGGAGAAGAAGAAGGAGAGCTTGGCCCAAAACAAGTTGTAAAGTGCAAGGCAGCCATGGAGTTTGTTGGCCATTTCGGGCCAAGTTTTATGGCAAGCGGGTGCAAGCAGAGAAAGAGGATAGGGAAATGGGAAGAGGGGAAAGGGGGTGTGTAGGGGGGGGGTGGACTTAACTTGGTCGCCTGGTGTTGTCGGGCAATTCCCAAGCAGTTAAAATAATTGCAACAAATTTTCAAGTTTCCGTATTATCCCTTTTTGCATGCCTCTGCACATAATCCAACAATAGCAACAATAAAATACAGCCCGAGTTTAAACCTGGCCAGAACACGACACTGTGCCAGAAAGGCAGGTAGCTGGGTGGCGGGGGGGTCCAAAGTGGGCGTGGCCGTAAGCAGCAGCCACATAAATGTTTTAAGCTGTTGTGAATTATGGTAATGAATGTCAGCGCTAACTTCCGGCCCAGGCACAAAGTCTCTTCCTTTCTCTCTTTTACTCTCTGCCTCTGTCTCCGTCTCTTTCGAGCTGTCAACCCTTTCTCTCTAGGGGCTTATGTCTTTTGTTTTGGCCGCCTTTTGTTCGTGGCGACGGAAATGCAACTGTTTTAACTGCAAGCCAAACATAATTGACAAACGCTTGCAATGACACAACTGCTGCCCGGTTCGGTTTGGTTCGGTTTGGTTCGGTTCGGTTCGGAACTATCTCTCTTTCCTCTCTCCTCCTTCAACTGAAACTGCAACTGCAACTCCAACTCCATCTTATTCTGCTGTCATCTGCTGGCGAAGCGCTGTGATTTATGTTGTCGTGCAACGCCATTTTTACCTGTCCATAACAAATTGGACACCAGTTGATGGAACGTGAAACGTGCAACCCGTTAACCGTCTAGCGGCAAGTGGACAGCCTGGAAAACAGGACAAGCGGCAGGACAGACAACGGGGCAACTTGTCGCAATGCAGCTGCAGCCGCCTCAAAACTCCTGGCCATGTTGTTGTGGTCACAAAAGAGCTGCAGCTATTAAACAATAAGTAAATTACTCGCCCCACAGCACAGAAAGAGACAATCAGTAAACAAAGAAAGAGTGAGAGAGAGAGAGTAAGAGAGAGAGAGAGAGTGAGACAGAGAGATGCAACTTATTACAAAGAGCAAAGAAAACATCAAATTTCTTTTCACAGCATTTAAGTTTTTCGAAATTGTTTTTTTTTTTTAATTTCAATGCTTCTGAAAATGGGCATTTCCATTTATTTCATTAAATAAAAAAAAAAAAAAATGGTACAAGTTGATATTTTGAAATTATGTATAGAAAACAATGCGTCGCGAACGCGACCTAAAATAGAAGTCATATTTGTGTTCATCTTGACAAATGCAAGAGTCTGCGAAATGTGGCGAGTAATTTGAAAGAAAATACTTCTAAACCGTAATTAAATAATGTAGCTTTCCACTTTACAAATAATTTTGATACTACAAGTTTTATTAGTAATTTGTAACGCGACATCGCGAACGTGACAAGATTTATACCTAGTTTGTTTCAAAAGTTTTTGCTCATCAAATTTTATTTGAAATATAGAAAACAGCTTGTAAAACTTGTTTTAAATTAATTATCAACATATTTCTATGTTTTAAAATGGTTCATGCTATAATCTTACTATCTTACTAAGTGTAATCGTTACAGTACAAACAATTCAATTTGGAAGTCAATTTTTAAGAAAATGGGTAAAAATATAAAAAAATGTGAAATTAGTTCCATGTAGAATCCATATGTTCATCCAATTGAGTTTCTTTTAGCGTATACTTGTATTGAATACATTTTTGGCAGAAAATTTCACAAGATGTAAGTTTTTAATCAAATTTACGTTTTTGGGGGAGGTGGATCTTTTTCTGGAAACGCCCATATTTGGCTTTTAATAGAAACATTGTTAAACATTAGATTTATTTAACCAATCGAAACGAACTTTTTCAAAAATTTTAAGCGTTTAAAACTCAAACAAAATTTAACCAATCAACTGTAACATTATTGAACTTCCAATATAATTCTGCATCAAAATTTTATTTGCCTGTTACTGTTACTTCATTCAAAGTGCTTCAAAATTTTCGAGCTCTGATAACTTTTTCAAAACTTTACCGATTTGCGCGGCCAATCTCAATTTTTTTTTACTGTTTTAGCTCTGTTTTCATTTGGCAAGAAACTTTTATTTTTAAAAAAAAAATGTTGACACTTTTCAAAAATTGCAAACTGTGATAACGCTTTTAAAACTTGACCGATTTCCTTGTGGAATTTGTTCATTGTTTGACATCTAGTTTGATTCTAAAACAATGTTTAAATTAGCTAAAAAATTGCATTATTTTTCAACACTGTTCACTTTTTGAATGCTTGAACTTTTTTAAAACTTGAAGCTGGCATAACTTTTCATTTAACCGATTTTCTTGCGAATTGTCAATATTATAATTGTTTTTGCTCATTATTGATTGAGCTTCAATATTTTGTTAGCTTGAAAAATCGGATTATTTTTAAACAAGTTTCACTTTCCAAGGGAAATAATAGAGAATTGAAGAGTCAAGAATGACACTAAAATATTATTATAAAACTGGGGTACTGTTAGATTCAAAGTGACAATGGAGGACTCATGTACCTATGTTCGTAGACAGCATAAACTATAGAAGTAAAATTCGATGTTCTTTTGCAATTGTAAATTCGTATTGTATGTCCATCAAACTGTCATTCGAATTTGGCTTTAATCTGTTTGACGTGCAACTTGGACAACACACACACACAAAGAGAGTGGAGGAGGAGCGAGAGAGAGGGGGGGGGGAGAGGAAGAGAGGAGCGCGATACTCTTTGGGGCACGTTATGGGGGTTAAATCTTCTCGTGTCTTGTCGTGTCTTGTCATGTGCTCAAGACAAGGTTTTGCCAAAAGCGATTTCAATACTCGATAAGTGTCAAATTAACAATGCTTAACACCGCAACACACACACACAGACTCCCCCATTCCCCCCACTGTTGCCACATGCCACATGCCACGTCAACACACACACACACACACACATACACACACACTTTCACATTTCACTGGCACAATTATTATGGCAATGGTCACAATGAAGGCGCCACAAAAAGTGGCAAATTGCAATTGCAGCTGCAACACTGTGGCAACACAGTCTTGCCAATTGCTATCAGTCTGTTGCGCTTCATTTGACTGCAATTTAAATTCGATTAGCCAAAAGTGTCCTGAAGCTTGTCCTTCCGTCGCTCCCTCCTCCCTCCATATCACCCTCCTCCTCTCGTTCTACAATTTAACACACATCACTGTGGGCCATTTGCCTATTTAAGCATATAAAAATTAATAAATTTAGAAAAAAAAAAAAATAAAGGAAATAGAATATAGTCAAATTACCGACTATAGGAAACCCGTCACTTATTTAAATTTATATAAAATATTTTTATTGCATACTTTTAGGCACTTGAATTGCTTAAAAACTTAAATCAGCCATTACCACCCTTCTATTTATCCGTTCTTGTTGCGCTTAAGTAGGATGATAGCTAATTGCAGTAGTTAACGTTTTTTACCAAAACAAGCCGAAAAAAATGTGAAACAAACTTGATCTGCATAGGACCTATAGAAAGCTGTGTGCCAAATTTGGGTGCACTAGCTCTTACAGTCTCTGAGATCCACATACATATATATGTATATACTTTACAGGGTCGCTTATACTTCCGTTTCCCTTTGTCATACATTTCAACGAATACAATATACCCTTTTACTTATTTTTTATGTAACGGGTATATTACAAATTTATTACACACGAATATTTTTCTGATATTATTACTTAACAAAAAGCAGTATTTATTTTGAATTTTTTTTATTATTTATAAAACAAAACTACATTTTTATCTTTAAATAGTTTTGTATTTTTCAAAATAAAATAAACATATTTTGAATTTATTATAATTCTTGTTTCTTATATTACTTCATATTAAATTGAAATCAATTATAGATTTCGATTCAGTCCAAATTTAATAGAAGATCATTTTCTTTGGAGCAATTTCAATTTATTTTTGACCTATTTAAAAATGATCAAATAAATTTATGCCAAACTTTAAGCGACTTATTTGTTACCTGGTCTAAATATTGATTTTTTTTTGTATTGATTCTTGATTATTTACTTTTATGAAATCTTTGATTTGATTTGATTTTATCTCAAAAATAATAATGACTATCGCTATTTGTCCATATTTTTTTGTATACTATTTATTTGAGGACAACTTAAAGCAGTTGACGAAAAACATATAGAAAAATAAAAATAATATTGCAAAAAAAAATTGTAAATAAACAACTAAAACTATCAACGAGTAACAAATGAAAAGCTGAAAGAAAATCAACAGACATTTATAAAGTTGTAAGGATTCAATAATAGTTGTATAGAATAAAATTGTGGAATCATTTGTTCCTTGTTAGTCAAGTTTAGAATTGGAGTTCTCTTCCATTAAACTGGCTGCATTGACCAGTGTGCAGATGTCCAGACGGCTTCAAAAAGGGTCAGTGTTTGTGTGCCAAGTGGCAGAGTGGCAATGTGGCAATGTGGCAGTGTGGCAAACTGGGTTGCATCTGATTTTCATCACTGACAATAAAACTTTAAACACATCGAGTTTGCCGACTGGCATTTTATGTCCATTCGCTCCGACGTCGATAGCTGTCGATAACTGTCTGGGCACTTGTTGCACTTGCAACACAACTCACACACACACACATATATGTATATAAATCTAGGAGACACACTGGACGAAGAGACAGAAAGACATTGCATTTTCACGCGCAAATAAATTTGACAGCTGCCGTTTTCCGATGAGTTCTGTTTGCCATCTTTGCTCATCTATGTGTGTGTGTATGTGTATGTGTGTGTATCTGTGTGTGTGCCTCTGTTGCAAGCTGCATACTCTATTGGCAGCCATACTCTACCCGATGCGGCATTTTAGCTTAGCAGTCTATTTGCCTTCAATTTGTTTTAAAATTATTTAAATTTCAGCTTTATCAGAGCATCAAACTGAACTTTAAAAAAGCTCTATTCAAGATTAATCATAAGTTTGAGCTTAACAGTGCTTTGAAAGCAGATAAAAGCAGAAAATTAAATTCAATTGCTATTTACATTATATGCATGTTATTAAAATTAAACTGCTTAGAAACTATACAAAAGTAACAATTGCAGCTTATTTAAAAGCTTAAGTCAAATAATGCTAAATAAATGTTAAATCTAGTTTTCTGATAGGTAAATTATATGTAAATATTTTATGTAACTCGAAGCTTTAAGTTGCTTTAAATAAAAATAATGAAATGTACATAACACGTATAAAACTTGAAAATGCTATGATAAAATGCATTTATATATTGTATTTACATATATGTATGTATTGAATATAAACGAAACTTTCAGGGACTTTTAAAGATCAATTATGAAAAAAGTCATATCAATTAATTAATTAAATAAATTAATATTTAATGTGCTTTCAATCTTGACTAAAAATGTTGAAGAATCTAAGACAAGTGTCTAATTTTCAGTTTGAGGACGTTAAACTTTAATGTGCTTCAATGGGATATTTTAGCAAATACTTAAACACGCTTTAAGCTCAAAACTGTGTGCATAAATTCACTTCAAAATTTAGTAGTTAAGGTAGTCTATAAAACGTAACAGCTTTAAGAGACTTTGATTGCTTATTAAATTTGGCGTGTTTTCTATAGCTACACTATAAGCTTTGTATAATATTGATAGCAAACTCTTAATTGATATTAAACTTTAATGTGCTTACAGCAAGATTAATATGCACTTAATATGAGTTGAAGCTTTAAGGTGCTTTCGAACAGTTGCAATTAGTGAGAGATCACTGTAATTGCATATCTCTCACAATTAAAATCGTATTTGAACTTTTGCTACTTTTCCCTAGATTTGTGTTGCCGCATAGTTTGTCTGATTTGTGTCACCAGGCAATAAGCGGGATATTGCATGTTGCATGGGGCAGGGGCAGTTGGGAAGTGTTGCACATATCAGTTATATCGATAACTGTGTTATCCTTGTTGCTGCTGCCCGTGTTAAGCATAATTTTTAAAGCACATTTCAAATCAATTTCACTGTCGTGTTGGCCATGTGGAAATAACCAGGTTGCAAACCATACAACCAACTGACCACCAACAGCCTGCCTCTTCTCTCTCTCTCTCCCCTTCTCTGCCTCTCGTTCTGTTCCCCTTTGAATTGATCCCGACTCTTGGCTTCCGGCTACTCTGGCTAACACAATTCCCAGCACATTTCCCATTAGTGAAATGTACTAGTTAGTACTGTTACTTACCGCTTTCTGATTGCATCTCTGCTCTTACCAGCGATTCCTGGTTAACTTGGTCAACATGCTTCTGTGTGGCTAAGCATTACTGGAACATTACCATGGCTAACATATTCAGCAACAAATTGTTGCAATCCGTCAACATTTCGCTAATTAAATGTGGAACAATCTATGATTTTATCATTTATTTTAATTATTTATTGCAATACTTGGGCAATGAATTAATTCTAATAAAACTATAGTACTAATTGAGTAAAGAGTAATAAAGTTCATTATAAATAGAAAATATTTTTATTACCTATTTCAATCAAAAGAATACATTATTATAAACAATTTACTAACATCATGTTATCATAAAAAATTTTAAAAATGTTTAATTGTAAATAATTTATAACTTCACATTTACAATTTTTTATTAGCAATGCATTTTGAACTTTCTTAAAGTATTATAAACTAAAATTAGCTTTTTAGTGATTTAATTAACAATAGTAAAAAAATAAACCAATATATATTAGCATTAACTTCACTTACAACAAAATTGTATTGTAAGTACATTCATATTTTGTGCGTAATACACTTTTTTTCATTTTTCGAAACTTAACTGTGTTTCAAAACTTTGGAAATCGAGTCTCGACATTTTGTTTTCGATTCTGGCGGAAAAACGCTCTCAGCTAGTGTGCTTTATTTATTTATTTATTTATAAACTAAATGTTGAGCGATTATTTTATTTTCTCTGTAGAGAACATTTAAAATTTTAAATAATTAACACTCACTTCAATTTAAAATTTGTCTGTCGAGCGCTTTCAACTTTCGTGTCTCTTGCCGAAAGTTAATGAAATTTCGTAAAATTCCTGCTGATTTTGAAAGGGTTTTCAATAAGTGAAGTAGCTGCGAGGACAGCGTGCCACGCCCTCAACTTCCCTTGCTCTTACCTTATTTCACACACAAACACTGTCTGAGATCACGTTTGATTTTCGACTTTGGGATGAAATTTGTTTATTTTGCACAGCTCCCAAAGGTAGGCAACACTTTTTTGCGCTAACTTTTCATGCATACACATGTATTTTTGATTTGCTTTGCCTAAGCACACCTACACACACACACCGACAGAGTGAAAGAGACAAGTACACACACACAAACACAAACACAGACGCTGTCGTTGGCAACTTGTTGCACGAGGACAAAAAACGAACTCAAAACAAAGCAAAATGCGTGGGAACGTGGTGTGTTTGTGGGTTGCTGTGTGGTGGGATGGGGTGGCTTGAGTGGGCAGAGAGACGGACAGCGCGAGTGTATGAGGGAGAGAGAGCATTGAGTGCAAACTCAAGCGTTAGTTGATAAAGGTTCCTCAGCACATTTGTGACTATAATTTATAGCTTTATTTGTATGTTGCATAGTTGTGTGTGTGTGTGTGTGTATGTGTATGTGGTAAAACCAAAGGTAATTTAAAAAGCATTTTTGCGCTCTTTGATACAAAAAATTAATAGAAACTTTTGTCGTCGCTCTACTTCCCTCTCTCGCTCTCTCTCTCTCTCTCTCTTTCTCTCTCGCTCTGTCTGACTTATGCTCACTTTTGTTGATTATTTAAAATGCGAGCTGCGTTTGTGTAATTGTTGTTGTTAATTAACTGAAATCGCATTAATAAAGTTACTTGAAGCGAGTCACTCACATACACGCACACACACACAGACACTCACACACACTCACACATGCACACAAAGCTGGCGCAGCGCATAAAAAGTTTTAATTGGCAGGCGGCGAAGTTGACCTGACCTCTAGCCAAAAGAACCGCGGGCACACACACATTTTGAAATGAATACCCATACATACACACACACACACACACACGCATGCATAAAATTGCATATTACATTTGTATGTGTGTGTTTTTATTCTCCAAGCTGAATTTGCAAATGCAATTAAATTACATTTATGTATTTTGCATACCTAAACACATACATGCACGCTCTGTGTGCAAAACTTCTATATTTATAATCTTTATTTTTTGTAATTTCAATTAATTCTCACGTGCGCAACAAGCATTTCCCATTAACATTTACAGTTGGCACATTTTTTGAATCTAACCGCCATTTTGTGCTCAATTTGACATTCATGGTTCACTCGAGCGCATTTACATTGCGCGCACATTTTGAGTGCATTTGTTGTGAGTTGAGTCGAGTGCTTCGAGCAGACAGCATCTGTTGCGCCACAGTGGTGTGTGTAATTCATTAAACACTTCAATTTATTTAATTAATCAGATTATTTTAGTAACAACAAAAATATAATAATGTTTTCTAACTTACTTCAATATTTATTACTAATCCTAATCAAAACTCTTTAAATACGCTCCGCATCAACTGGATCTTTTTAGATTTCAGTTTTTACTTTCACTTTGAAATTTAAATTTTTTAGCTTACTTACATACATATTCACTTTAAATATTATTTTTTGTGATAATTATTTTTTTCGACTGTAAACGTTGAATTAATAAACAATTCATTTAAATATGTGTTTCATTTTTTTCGAAAATTGATACTAAAATTATTAATTCACGTTTTAAATGCCATTTGCTATTTAATTCTCTAGAGTTCTAGAGTTCCTCTCACGGTTGCCACTTAAAACTATCTGATTGAGCCAAAAAGAAACAAAAAATGAGCCAAATTCACTAAAAAAAAAGAGCAAGTTTTGGCACTGTGCATTCACAACAGTCCCATTTTGAGTTAACATTAATATTGAGTGACATGAACTGTAGCGTTAGCAGCTTCTTTGAGTGCAACACAACAGCGCTTGGCTTGGGCGAAGTTAACAGAGCACTAGCATTAACAGTCGCATGTTAAACGAAACTCACTCAACAACTTTTCGACGTTGTTGTTGCTTTGCTTCTTGTTACGTTTTCAGTTTGTTTTGTGCGCGCGTTCCGGACGGTTGTGATTGCCGCGTGTGTGCGTCGTCGTCGTATTCATTAGCCGCCGTCGTTGTCGTAGTCGTAGTCGTAATTCGTGCGAAAGCAAACCCAAAGCGAAGCTGGTAAAAACGTTGTATGGTTTTTATGTGTGTATCTTCGATCGCAACAACAACAACAACTGCGCGCAATGATCTTTCAATATTTTTGTTGGCTATTTTTTTTCTGTTTGTTTTCGACTGTGTGTGTGAATTTGTTGTATGGAAATGGAAATGAGAGCGAAATGCATGTGCAATAAAAGCGATAACAAAACAAGATGTTTATAATTATTAACAACAATTTATGCAAACAATTTTAAATACATATACATATAATTACATTTTTCTCAGTTAGATACTAAAGTGGTTGTGTGTGTGTAGGTGTGTGAGTTAAGCTTTAAGAGAATTGCATGTTAAAAACGAGTTCTTGCAACAAGCCAAGTTAAACGAAAAGGGTTCAAGCCAAGCCACAACAACAAAACACACACTAAAAACAAGCAGCCGAAGAAGAAGAAGAAGTCAAAGAAACAGAAGGCGAAGACGAAGAAGAATTCCCATTAAATTGTCGCTGTCTCGCTCTCTTTGATCGCGCGCTCTCTTGACGATCGCGCTCTCCTGCCTTTCGCTCGCCTCAATACCTGCGGCAGGTGTGCGTGAGCGTGAGAGCGAATGAGTGACTTTGTATGCGAATGACAGCACAAAGAGCAAGTGGTGCTAGATCAATATGACGTTAGCATTTGTTGCTACTCTTCTTCTGCTTCTTCTTCTTGATGTGCTTGTTTGGTTTCGCCTCTCGCTCGCTCACACGCCCTCTTTCTACACTCGTTTCATGTCGTTGTTGTAATTGTCCATTGCAGGCACATTGAAAATGTTAGCGTCCAAATGGCAGCAGAGAAAAATGTTCAACAAATATAAGCGGCAAACCAAATAGAAAATATAAAATAATCAAACTTTTGCCAAGTGAAAATACGATAAAAACAAATAACAAGTTAAAGAAACACAAAAAATAATAACAAAAAAATAAAAACAAATAAGTGAACTACAAAATAAAAATAAAAAGAGAAGCAGAACAGCAACAACAACAACAACTGGCGCAAATGAAGCAAAGGCAGCGACGATCGTTGGCGTCGTCGCTGCGGCGCGTCAACAAAAAACCAGCAGCAGCAGCAGAAAAAAGAAGAATAACTGCAGCAGCAACAACAACAACTGCAGACGCTTTGCACAAAATGATGCCTGCGCTACCGACGTCGACGGCGCTGCTGCTGTTGGTGCTCGGCTTTGCCGCTTTTAGCTTGGACAGCTGCTCATGTTACGCGGGTAAGTTTTGTGTCTGTCTTGTGTCCCCTACTCCATTTCTTCTGCTTCCACTTATTCTCGTGTTCTCGCCAGTGTTGTCAACTTTTGTTTGAAAAAAGCTGTTTTGACAGGAAGAACGATGCAAAAAAGCTGAAAAATTAATTTTTAAATATCCATGAAGCTAGTTTTTCATTCACTAATTTTTGTATATTCTGCCGAGAGGGGAAGAGTGAGCGCACAAAATCAGTTGCTCAGAAAGAAACTGTTGTTATTCAATAGATGTTTATAATTTAATCAGTGTTGTCATCATTCTCCTGATTTTTATTATCATGTAATAATCCCGATCCTATCATCTGCAGGAATTTATTGGAAAGCTTATATGTGTAGCAACACAATTTACAATTCATAATAAAATATATTATTTTAATTTTAGGTAGCAAACTATTGAACCAATTCCCCTTTTATAAAGTACACTGTTAGGTATCAATGGCAAATGAAAAAGTATTGTTGCCCTCAGAATCCTTATAGGAATTGACTTCAATCCAAAATTTCGTAGTGCTTTCATTAATTTGATATTTGACTAAGCGAATTTTTTTATATTGGCTACTTGCCCTATACTTGGGCATTTAAAAAAAATGTCAAAAAAAATCATTTCAACAAAATAAAAGCCAGAATTCCAGCTACCCGCTGTTTGTAGCGGATTTGACGGGAAAAAAGGGAATCTGGCACCACTGGTTCTCGCCATGCTCTTGTTATTGTCTCTGTCGCTTGCTTTATTATTATTATTTTTGCTCTTTATTTTCGGCATGCCTCGAAAACAAGTACAAAACAAACAAGCCCGTGGGAATTTGCTGGTTCGAAGCGTAGCAGGAAATTAGGCAAAGCAAGACTGCATTTAGTAGTAGTAGTTGTATTAGTAGTACATAATATAAATAGTAGTAGGAGTAGTAGCTGCCTTAGGCCGTATTTAGTAGTAGTTGAATGCGCTTTTGATGAAACCGTTTTGGTTTCTGTTATCGAACTAAGGCAAACAAACTGACCCAAAAAAGTCGAACCAGACGTAAACACTTGAGATTTACACGTGTCTAATAAATGCATGTGTGGCATGTGTACATAAGTGTATTTATAACTACAGTGTGCACTCATTCGAGTGCACAGAGTAAACACAACGCCAGTTTACTAGGAGTTGTAGAAATTTCGGTTTACAATATGAATATTTAAGTTATAAATACATAATTATAAACATGCTGGCTTACTACAGTCCAACTTCCCTAACTCGAACTTTCTCTAACTCCAACAAAATTGAGTGGCAAAAACGTTTACTGAGCAAATTTCATACTTGAAATTGCTATAGGAAAGATGTTCGTAATGTACTTCTTTGTCATCGCATCAGTGCAGGATTATTTACCATGGCATCATCACTTGTATAAAAATGTATATTGCTTTAAGAAATATTTAAATTTATTTTTTTATGAAACTTGAAGCTGGGCCTAAGAAAACATAAAGTTTCTGGAATTTTTTGTTGTTGAAAATAACAAGAAAAGTTTGCAATAAGAAATGTATTTATGAATGAATAAAATCGTAGTGTCTTAAAAAAAAATGGATAATGGTGATTCGAGTTAATAAAGTTCGACCGTATTTGTTTTTAAATACAATATAACCAGGATTTAAAGAACATTATTATTAAGATCATGCAAAAATTAAATTCGTTTCTACAATTTTAGAAATTGCAATCTGTAGACAGTGATTACGCTAAATAAATATGTAATGCAAAAGCCCTAAAAATATTTGTTCCACTGTATGTCAAAAATTGTAAATTTTACATTTTTTGTCTCGCTCAATTTTTTCCACAGAATTTGAGAAACAAAAAAAAAACTCCAATTTAAAGCATAGACTTTCATCTTCTTTAATTGGAATGCGCAATAAGAACAAAGTGTATATTAAAGTGAGACATTTAACTGGAAACAAAGTGTCATTCAAATTCGGAACATGGAGTATTTTCAGAACGAAACTTATTTCATATGGCCAATATCGAATGCGACATTTGCCAAATATTATTTTTATTGCGACAAAAGACGAAACTTATAGCTCTTGATTAGCACGCTAGTTGGTGCTAAGGTTGATTTTGGGCAATTGTTCGTTTTTAAGATCATTTAAAAAAACCAAGGCATTCGTACGCGACTCAACCAGAACTCATTTTTTCAGCGTTCAGTTTACCATTGATTTTGGCAAAACGTGATTGAATATTTTGATGCAATTAACTTGAAAATGTAATGCATTGATTTATCCTAAAAATATTTTTTGTTTCATTTAAAAATATTAAGTAGTATTTTTTTTATTAAATCGCACGAGCCATTGTGTTTCACAATATATTTGTATGTTGTTTCTGTCAAAAACAGCTTGAAAAACTTGTTTTCAATAAAAATTTTATATATATCTATGTATTAAAATAGTTTATGCTAAAATCTTACTATCTTACTTAGTGTAATCGATGAAATGCAAACTGTCCATTTTGGAAGTAAAAGGAAAACGAGAATTTATTACAATGTAGAATTGTACAATATTGATATGTTCATCCCATTGATATTCTTCTAGTGAATATTGCTTAAATAAATAACTTTAATACATTTTTGGAAGAAAATTTCACAAGATATGAATTTTTTATCAAGGCTAATGTTTGGCCTTGGTAGACATTTCTGACAGCATTTTTTCAATCGCAACTTTTGTCATCTGCGCTGACAAGAAAACATATTTCCACTATTGGGGAAGATTTTAAAAAGCAAGAAATCAATAATTTTGGGCTGTAGATTTAAATGCAGCAGCTAAAGTTTGTAATCAAAACTTTTTCGAATTGCAGAAAAGTTTTGTTTTATTTCGTTTAGTTCATTTAAAAAACAATTCTGCTGGTTGTTGTCTCCTGTCCAATTACTTGCAGGCTTAAGTGTAATACTTTTGGGCTTATTTACAACATACCTGACTAATTAAGCAGCGTCAAAAACATTTCTGGCAAACGGGGGTTAAACCTGAACCAAAGAAATAGAAGACAGAGAGAGAGAGAGAGAGAGAGATGACAACAATTTAACAAGAGACTAAATGCGATTGTATACGATAATTTGTGTGCTTAGATTATAGATAATTAATCTTGGGGGCTTACACGAATGAGAGTAAATTACATGCGATTATGTGATGCATTTAAGCCTCAGATTTTGGTATCTGCCTGTCTGTCTATTCTGGCCATCACAACACAATTTACGCATTTAATTCAACAATTAACTGCACATTTTGTGAATTAATTATAATCAAATATATAGATTGCTGGCTTCCCTATTAATCTTTGTTACAAATAATTTGCACAAAAAAAAAAAACTTTGATTCATTTCATTACATAAAACGTATTTTTTTTTTTAAATCAATATTTACTTTTTTCAATTAGGAATTTTCTTATTGACATTTTATGTAAGATATTTGAGTTGATTTTTTTTAGATTAGTTGTAATCCAGTGCGTCAAAATGTTATCACGTTAATATGCAAGCAATTTTATTTATTGAAATTTCGATGCATTCCATTTTATTTCCTCTTATTTAAATCTTCATTTGAATATGTTTTGTAAAATTGTTGTTTCATTTCACATCGTTTCTTTCTATTTTTTATTTGTTCCATTCCATTCTATATAACCCTGCCTGCTATGCAAATTAGGCAAAATTGTTTTCTATCATACGTTTCATTCCATTTTGTACCAGTTACTTTTAGAGCTCAGTTAAATGATAGTGTTTATTCCATTTCAACATTTTTTTTTAATCATTAAAATTGTATTCAATTTTGTTCCACTTCATCACACAAATTTGGGTCGTTACAACCTCTCAATTAACTACATTTCAATACAATAATTGAGATACTTGATAAACGATACTTGAAGGCTTCAATGGAAAAAAAAAATATCGAAATGAAAATTGACAAAAAACAAAATGCGGACTGATTAATTAGTATATGTGTAATTGCTAAATGAAAATCGCGGCTTTAGAAAATTGACGCCGTCAAAATTATGAACAAACGTCCTTTCAATAGAAATTTCAATTTACACACACACGCACATACACAATCACATATGACCAAATACTGAATATTATATGCCAAAAACAACAAATATCTAATATCGACTGCCGACTACCGAATACGAGTTAATTAAGAGAATAAGTACGCAATTTGAATATGGAATATGCACATTTCACATATACACAAAGTATCCAAATATATATTTGATTCAGCAGAAAATGCAAACAATATACCTTGAGATGTATTTGATATTGTTTAATTATCTGTTATTGAGCTAAAATTAGGTAGGATAGATTGAAATAATAATCTTTGATTTATCTATCTGTTCTTCTCAAAGCCACAAGACTTTGAATAACTATCGAATGACGACTTGATCTTTAACCTGTTGCATATTTCTTTGAACTTTCTTTACAAATTACAAAATTGATGTATGATAAAATAATCTTGAAGTAAAAATTATTATGCTTATTTCAGCTATATGGGTTAAAAGTTTAATAAAAATCAAAATTAAACTCGAAAAACTCAATTAGATGAATTACGCCCCTTTCCGCCTCCGTAAATCTCTAAAAGCTTTTAACGTTATGTAATTATTAAAGCTATCATCCTACTTAAGCGCAACAAAATCGGACAAATAGAAAGGTGGTAATTGCTGATTTAAATTTTAAGCAATGTAAGAGCCTAAAATCATGCAATAAAAAATATTAAAAATTTATTTAAATAAGTCAAGGGTATCCTAAAGTCGGGAGCTCGGCTATACCCTTTTTTCCTTTCACAATTTTTCATTTAGATCGAATAATGAAACTTTTTCAATTTATGGTTTTAGTCTTCAAATTATAATCTTTAAGATTCTTGGTAAATATGCAAAAAGAAAAGTTAATTTTTCTCAAGATAACACTCTAGGGTGACCATATTTGCTGCTTTGGAATGGAGTATTGATTCTTTTTGATTTCATAGACTTGAAGCATTATATAGTTTTTGGGGAGGATCACTAAGAAATAGTTTTTTGAATTGCATTCATATATATAATCCATGTGAGTTGTCAATTTACAGTCACTTTATTTATTTACCTTGAAAAATTCGAAAAATGTGAGTGACGCCGACGCAACGTCGACACTTCTACCACGTTGTTTATTTAGTTTGTTTTTAATTTTGTTTATTCCGTGGGGCTTTTTTTTTATTTTTTTTATGCGATTTATTTAAGAATTTCACAATATTTATTTACATATTTAATGTGACGCCTCGCACTGGCCTCGCCCAAGTACTTGATGGAGATTTCCACAGAATTCAGAGTGTGAAAACTGCTGATGAAGTTGGCAGGCAATTAAAAAAAATAAAAAGCAAAGGTTTCCCATTTCCTCACTGTCTGGACATATTATGTGCTAATTATCTGTCTCAGATTGGACGTCCAATCAGTTTTGACACCTGTTTGTTATTTGCACTTCTCTCTCTGTCGTTCTCACACTCTCTTTTTCTTACTTCTTGTTAACACAAATCGACAAAAATTGTTTGTGCAGCTGTTTGCCACTTTCTTTGCCATATTTTTGTTTTGTTCGGCGTTGCATGTGCATTTTTTATTTCTGTCCCAAAAACAGTTTCTCACAAACTTCTCCGATTACACGCAAAAAATGCTAAAAAATAAAAGATAAACGCTTAAAGGTGCAGGCATAAATTTACGAATTTTTTATGACACACATTCAACAAGAAAAAACAAACAGCAGCGTGCAACCAAATGTGGCAAATTGTGCAGAACAATTCACAGATATTTTTAAGTCAATGCTCGGCGCTCAAAATTCAGTTCAGCAATACTAGGAAAATAAAAAATGATTATTTTATTTCTCTGTATTAATAAAAGATTTAAGAATTTCATTAAAAATTTAATTTAAATTTGATACAACGTACTTCTATTTACTTAACAATACTTTAAATCTGGAAATTAAACGTATTACATATCAAAAAGTTGAGTCATTCTAAGAGATGCTTACGTACATAAGTTTTTTAAAAAGCGAAAGTTAAAGTTGACAAATAAAAAACCAGAAATATTGATTATAATTTTGGATTTGTTTGATACATTTTTGTAAGCGACTTAAAAGCACTGAAAATTGCGAATTATGATTGAATACCCTGTGTTTGAGGCATAGATTTTTTTTTAGTTTCATTGGTATTTCAACAAGTTTTAAAACTATCAACGGAGCTGCCCTTTAGTCTGTCGTTTGCCACGCCCCCTAAGCTTCTTGGTAGCTTAAGGAAGGGGCAGCATTAAATAAACATCTAAGTGTGTGGCAAGTGGCTTGCAAACTGTGGGCAAATTGAAAGTTTGACAAGCACTTGCTGTCATTGCTTTTAAGCCAATAAGCGCATTTTGTTGTGCAGCTGTGTGTGCGTGTGTGTGTGTGTGCGTATTGAGGTTTGGATTTTCGGGTTTTGGATTCTGTTTATAATACCGTATACTCTGATTATGCCTGAGCATATTTCAAATATTTAACGCTCCACCAACATTTTTGGGGTCTCTTTTAATTGAGAGTGCGAGCGAGAGGGAGTAAGGTATGGCGGGAGAGCGAGAGGGAGGGAGAGAAGAGAGGAGCATCGCATTAGATAAATCAAATTTTGTTATCTGAACCATTGTTGAGAGCATTGTTTTATTGCGTACCAACCAAATTGATTGACCCACAAACTGGCAACAACAACAATAATAAAAGATGCCTGTACAACAAGCCCCATGTCCCATGCCCCAAAACAACCATATGTGGTCCACTCTAAAAATTTGTGCATTATTCTAATGCGTTTTTATTGACAATATAATCGCATTGCACATTTTGATGCTGCATTGGCAACATCAGTAGCTGCAACATCGGCATCAAAACATCAGCATCAGCATCCACATCAGTGGCATAAATAACAACAATAACAATAACAATTATCCGATATATATAGTATATAGTACACGCTATCCAGTCTCCTCCTTTGTTTCCTTCCTTCCTTCCGTCCGTCCTTCCTTCCTTGGCTTCCTTTCGGGGAATAAATATGCAAAGTGCCTTTCACACAATGGCAAAAATCAGCAGGCGGTAAACAATTCGAATTCCCCAAATTACATTGCACAATATTCGATGGGGCAGCGGCATCTGGTGGCATGTGGCATGAGGCATGTGTCATGTGGCATGAATTGTGTTTCGGTTTTTGAGGCGACAACCGGTCATTGCTCATTTGAATGGCATCGCATTGAGTGCCATGAAATTGTTCCTAGCGCATTGCAGATTTTTTCTATTTTTTTTGGCAGACAAATCTAATTAAACTTTTGCGCCTAGTGTCATTGCCACTTCTCCAAACTCCATTTCCAATTGTTAACCAGCCAAAATGGATTAAAGTAAACCTAGACTGCATTTTATTAGTTGTATCTATAGCACTTCAAGGGAGATATTTTAAATGTATTCCATTTATAATAGATTCATATTAAACTCGAAACAATATTAAAGATATACTATTATCTATTATATATATTGTACTCCACTTAAGATACTTGATACTTGATTCATGTTTTAACTTAAGGACTATAACATAGATAGAAAACTGACAGTTTTTTTTTTAAAAGACCAAAAATGCGGACAAACATTGCTTTCTTATTAATACATATAATATTAATTAATAAAATAATATCGTAACTTTAAAATTAACTTCAATATTGAAAGTATTAGCTCTTTATTAGCCAGTAAAATATTTCAACAGGAAATGCATAAATTTTTTTTTTTAATTTTCAAAGATTTTTGGCGATTCGGAAATGAATATATTAGCTGACACATACTGAAAGTTGTATTTGATAAATTCTATGAGCGACTTAGAGCAATGAAAAAAGGATGAATAAAGGATAAAGTAAAAAAAAATTAAAAAAAAGTAATTTTTTCCGGATAGGAAAATTGATTAGGGTTTTAACAAGGGCAAATGTGTCAGCAAAAAGGACAAATTGGCAGCACTGGCTGCATGACTTCGAGAAATGCTTATCGATGTCGGAAAATCAATATGAAATCGATGCCAAATAGTTGTAATTAATAAATTATATAAGCGAATTAACAATTATAAAAGGATGAATAAAAGGACAAGATAAAATAAAGAAAGAATTTTAAAATTTTTGCGGAAATCGCAGTTCCAAAACGGACAGATCTGTCCGCAAAAAGGACAAATTGGCAACACTGGATGGGAACTGCAAATATTTTGTTAAATTTTGCTTAGGCTTGATGCGAATAAAAATACAACTGAGAAAGGCGTGGGGACAACAACAAATTAAAAAAGAAGTCCGTTAATAGAGCTTTCACTGTAGTTGGTAAGCTGCGATAAGAGTTGCTGTGTTATTTGCTGTCACTCAGTTGATTTTTTTGCTAGTTTATTTTTAAAATTTTTTAAATCATTGTATTTTTTTTTTGCAACAAAGCAAATTGTTAATGGCAATATTTGTTGTTGTAGTTGTTGTTGAAATAAAACAATGCTAAAGTTGGAATTTAATTGCTTAGGAAATTGGAATTCTGGTACAACTAACTGTTAACCTTGCCTACGAAGCTCTTAAGTATTCTAAAGTTTTCTACTCGAGAACTTTGCGCACACCTACTTGTACACACACACATACACACACACGTATACATACAAATTTCCGTGGCACAGTCAATAAATTGTTGCTGTGATTTGTTGTTATTTGTTCGCTGGTTCGCTTTGGCGCGCATTTCAATTAGCATTGTGCCACTTGCAACAAATTTGATGGAAAATAATAAAATGCAATCAACTTCATTTTTTTTTATAGACAAATGATTATTGTTGTTGTTGGCGTTGCAACAATTGCTGCTGTTGTTGTTATTTTTGTTGGCTTGTGGCCTGTGTTGCATTTTGAGCAGTCATCAATAATATTTCTATATTTTGAGGTTTGTTTTATTGTTGCGCTTAGGTATTTGCTATTGTTGCCAGTGTTTACCATTTATTAAGCAGCTAATGAGCTTACAAAACACACACACAAACACAAACAAACACCAACTTACAAAGCCAGCGCGCACGTGCAACAGCAAAAACAACAAACTTGCAACTTGGCCGCATTCAATGAGTCAATAAGAGAAAAGGTAAAGTAAAAGGTTGGGTAGAAATAAACAGAAAATATAAATATAAATATAAATATAAAAATAAATATAAATATAAATATAAATATAAATATAAATATAAATATAAATATAAATATAAATATAAATATAAATATAAATATAAATATAAATATAAATATAAATATAAATATAAATATAAATATAAATATAAATATAAATATAAATATAAATATAAATATAAATATAAATATAAATATAAATATAAATATAAATATAAATATAAATATAAATATAAATATAAATATAAATATAAATATAAATATAAATATAAATATAAATATAAATATAAATATAAATATAAATATAAATATAAATATAAATATAAATATAAATATAAATATAAATATAAATATAAATATAAATATAAATATAAATATAAATATAAATATAAATATAAATATAAATATAAATATAAATATAAATATAAATATAAATATAAATATAAATATAAATATAAATATAAATATAAATATAAATATAAATATAAATATAAATATAAATATAAATATAAATATAAATATAAATATAAATATAAATATAAATATAAATATAAATATAAATATAAATATAAATATAAATATAAATATAAATATAAATATAAATATAAATATAAATATAAATATAAATATAAATATAAATATAAATATAAATATAAATATAAATATAAATATAAATATAAATATAAATATAAATATAAATATAAATATAAATATAAATATAAATATAAATATAAATATAAATATAAATATAAATATAAATATAAATATAAATATAAATATAAATATAAATATAAATATAAATATAAATATAAATATAAATATAAATATAAATATAAATATAAATATAAATATAAATATAAATATAAATATAAATATAAATATAAATATAAATATAAATATAAATATAAATATAAATATAAATATAAATATAAATATAAATATAAATATAAATATAAATATAAATATAAATATAAATATAAATAATGGTAATGCCATACATTTTATTATAGCTAATATACCTTTAATACACTTATTTTAAGAGTAAAATACAAAGAAGCAAAAATCAAATTCATGTTGAAATGTAATGTGCATTTAAAAAATATTTCCAGACTTATAAGCTCTGATTGATTTGTTGTTCTTCTTCTTAATGCTCTTCTACATCTACATCGTCTTGTTGTTGTTTTTAAAGTTGTTGTAGCTTAGGTAGCACTTGAATTGTTTGTTGTCATTAATATGCGAGAGGTGCGCTCAAAACTTAAAATCTGCTGCCAAGCAGCAAATTATGAACTGTCTGTCTGTCTCTGTCTGATTGACTGCACCGTCGACAGTCGCACCACCAAACAACCAAGGCCAACTGGTTGCAACAACAGAAACAGCAACAGCAACAGCAACAACAACAACGACAGGGAGTGGAACTGAGTTTCAACGGGCCACTCGCTGGGTACCTGAGCTTATCGGTTACCTTTTACCGCATTTGCATAGACAGCAAACGGATTCACATTGAAAATCCCTCAAAAAAAAAAAATACATACATATGTGCTGAGAAAAAGGGTAGTCGAAATTTAAATACCCTTAAAATACTGAAAGACTTACATAAAAATATGGCATACGTGAAATGTTATTTATTGAAAAGCAATGATTTTTTAAAAATTGCTTTACATATGTGTTAAAAAAAATAATACTCTTTGTTAGGGTATCAAAGCTATAAACAGTTTTTAAAGACGAATTAAGCCTATAAAAATCGTCGCAGGCCAGGTGCAAATTGACTGCACTCACTGTACAAGCCATAATTGCATTTGTGTGTGTGTGTGTGACTGTATGGGTGTGTATATTTGTTGTCTGTTTGTGGCGACATTTGCAGTGCCTTTGCGTCGCAGCTATCATTAGACATTTCCGGTCATTTGACTAGCCCAGTCGAAAGAAAAAAGAGTTGCCATCAAAATGCATTCCTTTCGCAAAGAACAAACTGGTAGGCAAATCTACTTGACTGCGAGAGACCCTGTACCTTTTTTAAAAAAAATTTAAAAAAATATATAATAATAAATTCAAATTCAGCAGATCATTTTTAGCAATCAAAAACGCGAAAAACTTTAGGTTTTGTAATCTGAAAATGTTGATTATTTTTACAAGATCGATTTGCATTCTTCAAATGGTACTTGAGATATTTTACAAAAGTCTCCTATCGTCTTTTCATTTGAAACGTTGTAAATACGCTAATAATTTTACAAAATTTATTTCTATTTTATATTGTCATATAATGAATTTTTGTGATTTTTTTAAATTGGATGTAAGACAAAATTGAGGCATGCTGAAGTGGTGCTAGCTTGTACTTTGCTCCTGCTGGGGCCGCAGTTCTGTGCAGTTTAAGATGAAGAGAGAGCGAGAGAGCGTGTGTGTGTCTGAGAGAGAGAGAGAGAGAGAGGGGAACACACACACACATGTATAAACAGCTGCAGAGTCGCGTTATTGTTGGCATTTACCTTTTAGGCCGTCTGCCTTCGGCTTTCGTCTGCTCAGTCTCTCTGCCTCCTCCTTCTCGCTCTCTCTCTCTCTGGCCTGCTGCAATATTGCGCTATCAGGTAGCTAAAAACCCTTAACAGTGTCTCCCTTTTGGCTGTCACTGGCCTGTTACTTAGTTCTGACCACACTGACTAACCGTCGGACGGTCGTTCTCTCGGTCACTCACATTGCTGTTGTTTGGCTTTGCCTTCTGCTCTGCTCTTCCCTTCACTTCACTTCTCCCCCTCTCTCTCTCTCTCTCTCTCTCTCTTTTCATGCTGCTTCTACACATATTTTGGTTTTGGCCCCATGCCGATATGGCGTTTAGATAAACGAGTTAGCACTGCGCCAACTTGGCCATCTATCTCTCTCTCTCTTTTCTCCCTTTTCCCTTTGTTGGGCACTCACATTCCCGCTGAGATAATAAATATCTCATAATGATGTTAAAATCTCCAATTACCCAAATATATCTTGAGTCGTTGTCCAAATCAAATTCCGAGCTTTGTTTGAGTGAATGGCGATTTAGTTACCAGAAAATTATTAAGGACGAGTGTCTTACCATTTAATTTAATTCCTTAATAATGAGACAAATATTTTGATTATGCCCAATATTGATCTTAAACACCTATTCATTAATTTCTTTTTCTTTTCTTTTTAGGTAAGTTTCTTGCAATCAATGCGATGACTCTAAGTGGAAATGGTTAAAAGTGAGACCAAGACTAATGTAATCACTAGCATTATATCCTTAAACAATTAGAGTAAGTTTATTATTATAGTAAAGTTATTTTGCCTCATGACTAAGGGAAATAATAACTAATTTGGTATTTTCAAAAATCTAAAAAGAATGGTAAATACTATATTTTCTGTTCATTAGCCTATTAAGTTCAAATTTATTCAAATTCTCAAAGATTCTGACATAACATTTAACATATAGAACGTTTTTTTTTTTGTAATGTTGCATTGATTTCAAGTAGAAAATTAATAAAGGATATTACAAAAATTTACACAAGTGGGAAAAAAAAATTTTTTTTTAACAACTTTGAATACATTTATTTATTCTTTTTTTTATTAAACAATAAAAATTGATAAGAAGAAGGTTTGCTTATCCATTTCCTGTTGCACTCTTAAAGTTATTTGTATCACATTTGATAAATTAAATTGTTAAATTCCAAAATATGCTGAGTTTCCCCCGTCCCCTCCCGCCGTCGCTTTTTTAGTGCAATTGGTAAGGCTAATTGGCACATGTCATGCAAACTTCACTGCCTGGGTAAGTGCCTTTGGCATGTCCTCGGTGAACTTGAGAAGTTGAGCATTTTCTTTTCCCCAAGACCTTTTGCACTTTGTAATGCCAATAGTTGTGGCATTTATTTATGGGCTCTAAAACACGCCTACTCAATTCCTCAAATCAGTTGAAGGAGTGAGGGAGACAAAGAGAGAGTCGGATAGAGACAGAGAAAGAGAAAGAGAGCACTCGCAATGCTAATTTTATTATGCACATATTTTATATTCTTTTACACGCCTTATCAACTTTACGTGGACTTCAATCTGAGGCAAAGACCCCGCCCCCTTTTTTTTTTGTTAGCTGTAGTCGACATCATCTCACCTTTCACCCCCTCCATCGCCCCTCTTCAGCTGAGTCTTCTCTTCTTCTACACATAGTAGCACTTAGCTTTGCATTTGCATTGTTGTATTTGTTCATTTTGTTGTAAAAATGCTTGTGCCGCCCTCAGTTGACGCTTTTAAATATTAAACAAGTCCAGGCAGTACAACAACAACAACAACAATAACAATAGCACGTTGCCAACTCTTTTGTTTGCCCTCTTTTATGCCTCTCTCGCTCTTTCTTTGCCCCTTAGCGACCACCTTTAGGCAGTTAGCATTTGAAGTTGTTCTGTTTGCATGCTGACCCAAGTCTGTCTCTCTCTCTCTCTCTTTCTCTACCTTTCTCTCTCTGGCAAGACTTGCGGCTTGCTGACAAAATGCCAGCGTTGCCAGCACTTGAGCTTCAACTGCTGCTCGAGTCGCGTCTAGAGACCGACAACAACAACGAGAACAACAATTGCAACAACTTTGACACCGTCGTTGTTGTCTCATCTCTCGTGTTTGGCCGCCGTTGCATGCGGCATGCGGCATGCACCATCATTGTGGCCACTTTTTTTCTGTTATTTTTTTTCTTAGTCTAGGGACTCTCTTTCTCCTTCTCTTTCTCTTACACCTTTCCCCTCGCCAATTTCGCCCACTTTTCACCTTACAGTTTCGCCCGGTTATTGTGTGTGCTTTATGAGGCCTTGTGTCGTTCGCCACAATTTATTTTCATTTTCAGCTCACCTGAATTAGCTGCCTTGCGGCATTTTTCGCATGCATTTGCAGCTTTGTTCTCTTGACCACAAGATGGAAAACCAGATGAAGCGAAAGATATGAAAAGACGTGACAGAGACAGAAGATATACAATTGATATTGTTATGGCAATGAAACAAGGCAATTGAAACAGTTTTGTGCAGTGACAAAGTGTTGAAACATTTCAGGTGAATTATACAAATTAAAACAGTTGAGAAATTAAATGAAATGCATCGAATAAAAAACAAACAGCTAAATTTAAAGAGATGATTTTAAGGGCATAAATAAAATGAAGTATAAAATGGAGCAAAAGGAATCCAATGAAATGAATTCAAAGACTATTTATAACAGAAATGATACGAAAGAAGTGAAAAATTTAAAATGCGTATTTAGATAACGAAAGATTAAATATTGCATTCTGATATTTATTACTAGAAATTTCCAAAATTACGCGCCACATTTTTCGGAATTATGATAACATTTTTTAAACAAAAATTAAAAAAAAAAAAGATTTGTTAAGATTATTGCAAAATAAAATATTTTAATAATTGTTTTCTAAAATGTGGATCTAATATTTTACAGCAAAAGCATAAAAAACTCAAATATTTTATTTGGTTTCCCTGCTGTTTTTCTTTTATTAATTGAGGAATTTCCGAGTATACGCTGATATGGTAAACGAGCATAAAGCCAATGCATTCAGGCCTCCTTATCTTATAAAATGTGTTGCTCCAGTTTGATTGTTTTTTATTTTTTTTGCTTTTTTAATTCTGTAAATCAGTTTGTAAACGAGCAACAAAACAAACAAACAACAACAAAAGTATAAGAACAACAAGAAGCAGGTATAAAAAATTACCTGGCGATTGCTAACAAATGTGAATGTTGATGTTATCGTTGTTGTTGTTGTTAATAAGTATTACGCTGGGGCATGAAATTTGTCGTTTGTTGCTTTGGGAATTGTTGTCTCTGGTTTATTATTATTACGATTAGAAGTCAGTGAGTGAGTCGGCGGGTTGGTTGCTTTTATCAGGTGGTGGAGACCCCAAAATCCGTTTTGAACAGAGGTCGCTATGCCAACCGGTTTTGGCACCACAGCCTGCTAGAACCACTCGAAATGCCCCATAATCATAGCCACCAAGCACATGCATAATAACAATAATAATAATAATGGCCCGAAACAACAACTGCAACTTATCGCTGCGTCAGCGACTTAGAGCTAGTGATGCCAATTTGGTCTTTTTTCGGATAGATTTGTCCAGTTTTTAACTGCGTCAGTCAGGAAAAATCTCAAACATCTTCTATCCGAAAATGTGTCCTTTTTTTTAATTGAATCCAAAAAGGATTCTATACTAAAAATTATGGAACTTTTTGCATATGGAATGGATATAAAAGCGAAAACACTTTCTTAGTGCGCCCAAAAATCCCCTCTTAAAATGGCAGAATGTTGAAAATACGTCTAAATTTTGGTCCGAACCAAACAAATATCGAAACTCTGCAGGCAATAACCCTATTTCAGAAGTGGTCAAATGCAGAAGTAGTGAGGTTTTTTAGTCCAGTTAGTTTGGAAAAAACTGAATAGAAGAACCGTCCAGAAATCCGACAAAGAAAATGCCGAAAAGTAGAAAAAATAGTTTGGCCTGTTTTTGTATCTTTTTTTGTGTTTTAGTTTTTCAGCTTTTTTTCCCAATTTCCTTTGGCCGTTTTGTCTTTTTGCCGAAAAATATTTGGCATCACTGTTTAGAACCTGTTGTGAGTGCTCAAAGGTAGAGAGAGAGAGAGAGAGAGGGGTGGGGGCTGTGTTTGCATTGCCCGCACAGCTAATGAGCGTCATGTGCGCCAGATTGTTAAGCATTTTGCCTTGCTTATCGTTTATCGGTTATCAAACTACCTTTGCCAACCCCCTTTCTGCCCGCCGCCCTTGTCAACACAGTTGTTCAATGTGGTTTCGATGATGGATGTTGCACTGCGATTAGTTAATACCAAATCGAAGGTTGTCGAAACCCAACCAAAATGTGGGCCAAAATAAAGAAAGAAATGAAGCACAAAAAGCAAATAATGAACTTCGACATGATGAATATTTACTACACTTTTTATTTAACATACAAAAATGCACAAATTCACTTAGTTTATTATTATTTTTTTATTTTATCTTAAAAATATTAAATTTTCGACCGATTATTTCTGTCACAGCTGTATAAAAAAGTATAAAATGTTTTCTCAGCAAAGCTTCTTGAAAGTTTTGTTTAAATATCTCAAAGAAACATAAACTAATTATTAACTTATGACCGATCGTTACATTATAAGAAAGTTTTATTGCCGATTTTCATGACAGTTATTGACAGTTATTTATCGATCTACAATATATAAACACTATTGCTTTTTTGTCACTTCTTCTTAAATGCGTTGCACATTACGCGATGTAACTTTAATACCCTTCCTTCCAAAGAGTATTAGCATAAAAAATAAACGAGTTGTTCACTGGCTGCTTTTGGCCCTCTCGCCGAAGTTGTTGCCATGCCATTGGCATGAATCATGCATATTGATCTCGCAGCTCACAGCTCTCAATTCTCAACTCTCAACTGAGTCACAGTGTTGAAGTTGCCGTTGCCGTTGCTAAGTGCAGGGCGTGACATTGGTTTAAGCCAGCTTTGTTGGCCAACTCAAGCAACCAAGCAAGAACCGGAAATGTTAACAACGAACGTCAAAGAAATTGTATTGGCATTATAATTATAAATGATATCTTCTCCTTCTCTTTTATGTTTTTTCTACCGAATTGGACATCTTATTATGCAAAGCGACACCTGGCGTCTATAGTTGGCATATTAATATCATATAATTTCCATATGGATTATGTCTGTATTTTATTTTGTTGCCATCCACAATGCGTCACAAAATAAACGTGGCTTCCAATTGCATTTTATTTACACACTGTTTGTTTTGACCTAATGTGATACCATATTTAGATATCTCAGTTGGGTATAGTTCATGTTACAGTCATACTTGTTTATATATCTATTATATATATATATATAAATATATACATAAGTAACTCTAAGCTTCCGATTTTCATTGAATTGAAAACTTGTCCGATCAAAACGTGTTAAATGTGATTTTTTATTGAAAGATATTTGCTTTGAAAGTCTTGTGTTTAGTTGTGCGGCTTATTAAGATTGTCCTGAAATGCAATTGAATTTTGGCTAAAAGTCAGAAGAGTTAATCTTTGAGTTTTGTTAGGATATCTTAAGCAACAACAAAGTTGTTCATACTAAAAGCTAATTTGCATTCGATTGTTCCTATGTCAGCTGTGTGATATAGTAATCCAATCTGCGAGTTTGGTTGACATATCTTTTTCATACTAAGTAATTCCATCAACTTTGACCCCGAATTTGTACGATTGTACGATGAAATTGTGTCATCTATGTTGTGTTAGGATTTCGTTTTTCTACCTTTAACCGTTTGGCCTACAAATTAATTCTCAGCAGTTTCTTAAAACTTTTGAGGCTATTTTCTTTTCTCTATTTGCAATTTAAAGTTGCTTTAATAATTTATAAGTAAATAAGTAATTTCGAGCTTATTTGAATACAATCAATAAAGTCTGAAGTCTTTGATTCTGTAAATTTTGCCTTCTCAGCGGTTTCCCGCTGAGGCTTTGACTCCAAGTCTGAGATCATGTTTCATTAATAGAACTTTATTCCATTGACTGAACTCACTAGATTTCCGCTGAAATCTAAGTTTTCAAAGCTGTTTTCTCAGCTCTTATCGGAAGTAAAAAAAAAGCAATTTGGTTTAGCTTGCTTTTATGTTCATTTCGAAATGGTCGAATGCAAAACATGTTTTATTTTTTCCAATATTATTCCGCTAACAAGTGTGCGATAAGCGAAATAATTAACAACATTTTGTAATGATTTGTCACTAGTTTAATTAAATTATCCAAGCAGCAGCAGCTGCTGAAAATTGAATTAAAATCAATCGTAATGCAATTTTCATAATATCAAATACATTCAATTCGATTATTTATTATTGACAAAAAAAAAAAAACAAACAAAATAATAATTACACAAATAAGCACCATGAGGCATGTATCTGTTTACTTAGTTCATGTCGAAGGGCATTATGCATGTGTGCAACTTGCCACATGCCACAGGCGTAACACATAATGACTGTCGTCTCTATTATAATGATGTTTATGATAAAATCATATACAAATTTTACACTTGTCGCATTCACTAATGCAACTTGCCTAACCCCTGACCTATTCTCATCCTCCGGCTGTCAGTCTGCCACAGTTTCCGAATGCAAATTGTTTATCGAATAATGGTTACAGGGTATGAACACACACTGCACAGGGCGGTTGTGGTTCAAGTGGTTTATTTGTGGTTTTTCTGGCATTATTAGTTTGTCAAGTTTACTGACAGCAGCTTCAATTTGCTCAGCCCTTTCATTCCCTCCTCCTCTCATTCTCTCGCTCTCTCTTTCTTTCTTTACCTGCAATGGCATCTCACCTGTGTGTTCAGCATGCTTTAATAGCTTAAATAATGGCCGATTAGTAGCTGAAAACGTGAAATCTGAAAACTACAATAATTCATTCTTTAAATTGCATCTTATTGTTGCATCTTTTTGTTTTAAAGATTTATTTGTAAATTTCCAAACTTCTTTAATAAAAAATGTTATTTTAAGTTGTTTCTGCTCAGACACTATTTTGTTTTTCACTTGGTGAAGTTGGAAACTGAGTTGATTTCAATATTCTTTGCATTGAAAATATTATGTTAACTTCCTAGGCAATTGGGAGGCTGCAGATGTGCTTGTCTTGACCTGACTCACTGTATGTCTAAACTCCCTTCTCTTCTCTTCCCTTTCCTTCCATTCCTTACCACCAGCTCCTACGTTTGGATCCCTCGTTTGTCGCGTTTTTGTTATGCTTGCTATTTGTAGTTTGCGTGCGCCAACGGAACGTTTGGCATTTGTTTTGGAATGCACATTGTCCGCTTCATGTTCCAAATTCCTAAATCTCCCCCAGTTTCGCGGTTAGACAAATGTTGTTTTTGTTGCCGTTTCGGTTTCTGTTTCGTTTCATGTGCATGACTGCATGTGTGGCCTATGTCAACAATTGGTCTTGTTGTTGTTGTTGCTTCTATACCCTGTAAAGTGCGCAAAAGGTCTATAATAGATAACTTTGAAGAGCGTTGTTTCCATACAATACATAAAAGAATTTTGTAAAATAATTTCAAAGACAAATTTCTGACGTTTATTTAAAAGTATTGAATAGCTCAGTACAGAGTTAAAACTAAATATAGGCAATAACATAAAAAAAATTTAAAACAACACCTAAACAAATGTAAATCAATATAAAAAATAAAAAATAATACATAAAAAAAGAACTACAAAATAACCAAAATATTGAATAAGAAATACATCAAATAATTAGCTGAAAATTAAACTAATTTAAGAAATAAAATAGTACGTATAAAATAAAAATAAATAAAATTAATTATAATTTTTTTTTAAATAAAGTATATGCTGAACATTTCGCTAGAGGGTATTTACCAGTCTACTACGCTTTTGTGAGATCGTTTTTACGTCTTTTGATTGTTGATAATTTTGCTTGATTTTTAGGAGACGCAACTTTTGCCCGGTCTACGTTTTGTTTTATTTTTTCTTTTCTTATTTTTTATAAACTTTCGTTCATGGACTTTTATCTTAAGGTCTTTTGTTGGTGTTGTTTGAAGCGATTGTTGTGGTTGGTTTTGTTGTTGTCGTTTTCGTTGCTCTGGTTTTATACACTGAACGGCGGTTATTATATATCTTCTTTATTTTTTGGGCTGCACTTACATAATTACACACTATCAATGAATGTGTGTGTGTGTGTGTGTGTGTGTATTTGTGTGTGTGGTAATTATTGTGTGTTGTTTAACTCTTTTTGTGCCATTTTGTTTACGCACCGTTACAACAACAACAACTATAAAATGAGACAATCTACAAGTGGAACAAGAGACAATCCATATGACAATTGGTTTGCATGCTTTGTTCCACAGTGAGATGAAGAGAGTGAGTGAGAGAGAGAGAGAGAAAAAGAGAGACAGTCAACTGCTAAATCGAAGTTTAAGTGCCTCGTTCTCATTCCGCATTGCCATTTCCCATTCCATCCCCATTCCGTTTCGTTCCCGTTGCCTTTCCGCCAACTATAAAAAGTTGTTTTGTTGTGTTTTTCTTTATTTTTTTTTTTGTATTGTGTTCTGCGCTCTCGACTTCGTTTCTGTCTGTCTGCACATTTTCTTAATTAATTTGACATAAATTGCAAGCAACACACACACACACACATACAGTCACATACATAGCTAAACACACACACACATACACATACACAGTGAGCACATTGGCATTGTTCTGACTTTTGTCTACTTGGCCAAAGACTTAACCAGTTGCCGTCTGCCACAGTCTATGCCAAAAGTTTGCATTCAACTTACATCTGTGTGCGTGTGTCTTATGTTTGTGTGTGTGTGTCTTATGTTTGTGTGTGTGTGTGTGTGTGTGCTTGAACTACTGAAAGCAGACAACTTTCAAGTCAGCAGCTGGTCAATTGCTTGAACTTTGAATTGCTCGGGAAAAGACTGGGAACTCAATGTAAACGATGATAAACATACATACAATACATACATATATACTGTAAGTGGATATCATGCGGTGGCGCCACCTATTGTCGAATTTCTCAATGTACATATATACTTTTACCTTCAACATGTGAAATTCAGGTATTCGATTTGACTTTGATTTTGAATATCTCAGTAATTGATACTAAAAAGTGTTTCAATACCAATTGTTTATGTTTTGTGTGTTCCGGTTCCACATGTTTCCATTTAAGCTTTGTTTTTTTTTTGTATGTGATTCGAAAAGTGTTTCAATTTAAAATCGAAAAAAAAACCATATATTTTTTTTTTATTAAATATTGAAAAATATATATTATAAAACCTATTCCAATCCAGCTCTGATTTATTTTAACATAAAATGTACATATTCACTGTGAAACAGGTTTAGAAATATTTAAGTTTACAAACATTTCAATTTCGATTGTTTCAGTTTTATTTTTTTGAAAAATATAGTAGTAATGTGAATCAATTGAAAAAAAAAAAATAAATCTGTTTCAATTAAGCTCTTTGACGTTACGAATCTTTTTTGTTTAAATTATGTATATTAATTGCAAACGTTTAGAATTAAGATTAATTCAATTTCAATTGAAAAGGTAAAAACAGGATATAGATTTGTTCTTTATTCAATTGTGTTTCAATTCTAATCGTCTCAATTGTAACTTTAATATTTGTATTCATCAAAGTTATAAAAGAAATAAATGAAAATGATTGCATAAATATAGATTTCAATAATTATAAGTATTGTGTGTCTGTGGCATATCTAGAGCTTGTTCGTTAACTGCTTGCATGCACTGTATTACAGGTCTTTTGTTTTGCTTTTTAGAAAGTCGACAATGAGCATAAGGAAATTTTCAACAGAGCACAAGCACACCAATAATTACCTGTCTAGAATATAACCCAGCCACATTCGTAGGTGGTGCGGTGGTGCGTGGTGGATGTAGGAGGGGGAGGGGTATGGAAAGGGAAAGGAAGGCGAGTGTGTGGTGCAACTTGTGGGAGTTGGTGGCAGCTGCGACAGACCGACAATTGGCGTCCATCGTCTGTTTGGGCGGGTTCAACATGGCTGCTGATGGTTTATTAATTATGTGACCCACCAATTGGCATTCGAGTGGTGCTGACCCCTTTCTCCCCCTCCCCCTCCCCCTCCCCCACTTGTCCCCTCTCCCTCCTATCTCTTTCTTTCAATTGTTGTTGCACTGATATGAAATTTGTTGTCTGATGGACAATTGACTTGTTTTCTAGTTGTTGTCGGTTTTTTGGCATTGTCTTGTGCATCATCATCATTATAATGATCATTATCATCAAGAGTATCATCATCATTATTAGCTTGTGTGTAAGCTTCATCGCCCACGTTTCATGTTTCTCGTTTTTGGTTTTCAGTTTTCGGCTTGCACATTTGTTAATTTAAATGCCATAATTTTATTTTATTTATTTTCTTTTGTTTAGTGATTTTCCTTTGTTGTTTGCTTTCTAATAAGCTTCAACAGTTGCCTGCATTTTCTTTCATTTTGTATATTTTTTTTATTTTAATTTAAATTTTTTCATCATGTTTTTCCTATGTTACTTCTGTTGCTGTTAATTGAACGCCAGCCAGGCGCTACATCGCCGATAAGCCCAATTGTAAATATTTGCTCATTTAACTCAATTGAAAATTGCTTCTCTTTTTTTTTATAACTTTTACTTTCCGCAACTGCAAAACGAGCGACAACAGTTAATGAAATGTAACGAACATTTTACAATGCGTGTGGAAAGTAGGGAGAGAAATTTGGTGAAAATTTCATCTGTTATAGTTGGAAAAATATTAATAACTGAAGTGCGGGTTTGGAAGCCATAGAAAAGGGTTTAGTTTTGTGTTTTTTTTGTGGCATTAATATTTCAACAATTTATTAATAATATATGAAAGACCCCAAAAGGGATTGTTAACTGTGCACTTAATTATTAATTTATTCGTTGGAGGCGTAACTACTAAATACAGGTATTTATAGTGTTATTTTTAGCTCTAGGTATTAATAAAAATAAATAAAAAAAAGTGATCGATAAATTCCTTATAAATTTAAATAATTTAAAATTTGATAAAGTTTGTTTGGCAGATTGGGAAAATGATAAACACAAATAAAGTTGAAGTACAAATAAGTAAATCTCATGCAAACTATATTTGTTGTAACCCAGCATCTCCACGATTCCACTTACAGGGTATGTCTTAAGCGTATTGTCTGCTTTTTATCAAAGTCTGTCTCTTGTTTATACGTTAACAAATTAAAACTTGAACTTTTAATTGTGCACAACCCGCATTTGAGATGTCGTATTAATCCCTTCCTTCTGACTCTTTCTCGCGCCCGCTTGCCGTCTCTTTCTCAGTTGTTGATTTTTCTTAAAAGTTGTTGTAGATTTGCGGAAATTGCAGTTCTTTAAGCAATCATCTTGAGTTCTTTTCAGCTGGCGGAAAGAACTAACTTTGTCAGCACTCTGCTTAAATTGACCCCAAAAGCGTTGTGGGCCCACCTGAAACTGAAGACGCGTTTTGGCCAGGCCAAGAGCCCCATTGCCAAAATAAAAGTGAGTTTACTTAAGGCGTGCCTTGGGGCGTTTATAACAATTGTTTGTTTTGTTTGTTTTTGTTTTTGTTGTCGCCAACTTGATTTCAAATTTAATTTCTATCTATATTTTTGTTGTTGTTGCCTTTGTATTTATTCAAAATTTGATTGCGTTTAATTATAATTTTTTTTTCTGTTTCACTGTCTCTCGTTTTGTTATTTTCCATTCCCATTCGCAGCTGAAGTTTATTTTCTTAGCTTTTCTCTGTTACCCAACGCATTTTATGTGCATTTTTTTTTTGCTTGCTTTTGCGCCATGACGCAAATATTTACTTCGCATAACGGTTGCTTTTTACAGCACACACACACACAGTGACTGTGACTGTGTAAGTGACTGCGACTTGTTTGCCTGCTCGAGTTTTCTCTACCAACTTCTCCTCATTTTCCACCATCGCAATGACCTTTTCAATTACACAAAAGTTTAGTATCATTATTTTTTTTTTTAATTTTTGCGTTTGTCTTTTTTCATACACTTGCTAAAAGGAAAAGATATGCATATCAAGATAGTTGGCAAGCTTTAGTTTAAACAAAAACAGAATAACAACATTTTAAAAGAGTTTTGTCCTGAGTCCTGAATTTGCGCTATATCAGCAGTCAAGATTCTTTAGAATTGTCCTTTTATGCAGCTTCCGCTTCTTTGTACACTAGGATGAACAGATAAAATTCATACTCGTCGAGCTGAAGCTTAAATACCCTTACGGATTTATTATATATCTGCTTAAATTTTATAAAAAAAAATTTTGAGTTGTTTCACTTCGTGTTTCTATGAGTTTTGTTCAAGCGTCTCGCGTGAATTTGTGCGTAAATTTGAAAGTGAATTTTGCTGAATTTCGAATTAAATTTATATCTTCAAAAAAAAAAAAAAATTCTTTTGTTGAAGAATAATTTTTTCCAAAAGAAAATCAATTTTTCTTTCATAAAAAAATATAATTTGACTGTAAGGTATGCATTATATATACTAATTCTTGCAAAAATCGGCGAAAAAATTTTTAGTTCTTCATTTATTTTTTCCTAAACTATATACCCAAAAAAAAAAAATTTCTCCAAATATATATTATAATATGCCTACTAAACACATAAATGCATAAAATTACATATGTATTTTCCTTATTGGATCTATGTTCATGCAGTAGAGGGTTAACAAATAATTCAATGTACTCTAAGTAAGTGAATTTGTAATAACAACTTTTTCCTAGAAGTTAATTTAATTAATTCACGCAAAACAAAAGCAGGAAATTATTAACAACATTAAAATTGTTATTCAAATTGCAACCTGTTGCGAGTTTCTCTGCCGCTTTCTCATCCTCCTCCTCCTCCGCCTTCGTCTTGTTGACAACTTCTTATTGATGGAAAAACAACTTACACATTTTGTAGTGTATTCAATTATCTGATCGTTTTTCATAATGTTGTGCAACAGTTTTCAGCACTTTGAATTTAAGGGTGTTTTTAGTGGATTTTCGCACGAAAAATATGGGGTTACCTAACCGACAAAAAGTCGCGCTGCCACGCCCACACAGTTGTACGCCTTGTGGGATCTGTTTGCGGTCACACACACTCAACAACAACAACAACAACATGTGCTGTGGAACATTTCTTTAGGCACTTTTTTATGATTTACATTAAATTTTCACACAATTTTCAAAGCAAGCGAATTGTGGAATGTGCTTGACTAACAGATATTCTGTTTGGCATGCTTGAAGTGTATTGATATTTAATTATAAAAATAACAAAAAAATATATATATTTTTTATTTATTCATTTTCCCATGTTTTATATTTATTTAATTATATATTATTTTGTATATTATATTATATATATGTATATATTCAGGCCTGTAAGTAAAAACTAAACGAAAACGAACGTTTTACTATTTGCTGTTCTGAACTCCGAACGAAATTACCATGTTTTTACTTTTCGAACTCGGTTTCGAAAACGTTTCGACAGCTCGGTTTAGTCATTGATGCTCGGTTTTGTTTTCATGCAATATTTTATAGATGCTTATAAAAAAGTTCTTTTAAAATATACTTTAACTATTAAAAGTTAAACTAGTAATGTTAAATATTTGCAAAAATGTTCAACATTATTATAATTATCAGTTTAAAATTTTAGGTATTTATTTTAATGCTTTAAATGGCATTTACATTTAAAACCGGTGACTCTAAAGCACACGTTTTGAAAACGACAATTATTGTCGATTTGCGGAATTCAGAACAGCAATGAACTCGGTTTGTGGCAAATCGACTTGTTTTCGGAATTAAGAACAGGCCTGATTAATTTAATTAAGAACTTGCATATTCTAAAGATGATTTTTTGTTATAATCTGTAACAATAATATAAAATAGTCGGACGTGTCTACTTTTAGCCTGTTGCATACAATTAAGCACACCCATTCCGCATTTATTGACAGGGTATTAAAAAAGAAAACCAAAAAAGATAAATGCAGCAGTAACAAAGTTAAAGTCGTTGAGGCCATCGTCGCCTGCTCTTTGGCTGTGGCTTAATTGAGCATCAATTAAAAATGTTTCGCCTCATTAAATGTGCGCCTCAACAAAAACAACAGCCGAAAAAAAAAACAGAAACAAGAACAAAAAAGGCAAAACATTTTTATTCGCTCATCAAAATGTTGCACAGATAAAGCGACTGACTCAGAGTCAGAGTCACAGTCAGATAGTTAAAGTTCTTGTTATAGTTCTTGTTTATGTGCATGGGCACGATGAGAGGATCTTTTGACCCAACCCAACAAAGTTCAGTCCAGTCACAACTCCCCCCGCTGTTTCATTCCATTTCGTTCCATCTAGTATACGAGTAGTAGATATTGCCTTTTGCATTTGCAAGGCTTGAGTCAAAGACAAACTCGGGATATCAGTTTACATGCTCGTCAATCCAAATGACACTGGAGTGTTGCCTCTTTAATTGAGCTCCTTAACTGACTTTCAACTGTGATGACTCATTTGCTGATTGTGTGGATTCGCTTTTGCTTCTTCTTCTTCTTGCATTTTAATGGGTGATTACCAGTTGAGTCAGTCGGAAAAAGACATAAACTAACTACATACATATATTTGTGTAAATTTGCAATATGGCTTGCAAGTTGTAGATTGTATAAAATGTGTATTTTAAATTAATTAGTTTAATTATTTAATGTATTGCTTAATAATTTGATTAATTAAATGATTTAAATCATTTTTTCAAAGTGCAAAATGAAAAATTTGCATTAAATAAGGTATTTTGAAATGGAAAAGTAAACTTTAAGGGGGTATTGCTGGTTGTAAGGCTGTTTTTGGACCTTTTTTTTTTTTAAAAAAATCATATTTGAAAACGGTAATTGTTATTTAAATTCGTTTTTTTTTTATTGTATTAAGAACATATTGAATTAAATAAAAATTTTTTTTTCCTTTTAATGGGGGCTGTTCAAAAAGTTGTCGGCCTTCAAAGTTGGAAGTCGAAAAAAAAGGTATGGTGCTGGCGGCACGGATAACTCCACTTCGGATCATGCGAAATGGAAAAAGTAAACCGCGTTCGATTCAGTACAGATGTGATTCGGGCCTTTACTTCAATCATAATTTTGCGATTTTTTTTTTACAAAATGGCGGCCATTGAAAAATGAAAAATCGACTTTCGGCAATATTTTTTTGTAGTTTAGTGTAAAAAAAATTGTAATAAAATTTATTAAATTATGATTGAGGTAGGGCCATAATGGTGACAATTCTGCGTCGATTGCACTTTGTTTCAGTAAAATCGAAAAACGTGGTTTCGAGATAAACGCGTTTAAAGTTTTGACTTCACATGCATTAACATTAAAATTGCTTCAAAAAAAGGCAATATCTCCTAAAGCAGGGGTGCCCAAACTGCCTTGTGGATGTGCACTCACCAGTACAAAATTGCGTTGTGTGCATAGGCGATGGGCACCCCTGTCCTAAAGTATTTTTATATTCTCAAATATTCAAACTATAAAAATATGCAAAAAAAAAAAAAGGAAAAAAAAAAACTTTTGCCAACCAGCAATACCCCCTTAAATTTCTAGAGAGCCTTGGAACACATTTAAAATTATTCCAAGAAGACTCAATTTGAGTATTCAATCCTCATTCCATGTTTTTTCCATTTCAATTTCCATTTCGCTTTCGTTTCCCATTTCCATATGAAATGCATTTGAAAGTAATTCATTGATCAACTGATTAATAGTCAACGCCTGTTTGGCTCAAAGAACCGAGAACCCAAACGACGATCAGGGTTGAGAAGTTCAGTTGTCTGATCTTTAACCCAACCCACTTACATACATACTACATACATATGTACATGCGTGCATTAATGTTGCATTCATTGGGACAAACTCGAAATTCTAGACAAACATCGTGTTGCATTTTTCACACCATTTGCGTCGCCTCCAGAAGAAGAACGAGGAGTGGGGAAGAGGGGAGGGGCCCCAAGTCCAAAATGAAAAGACGAGTAATTATAAGCGACATATAGTAACATAAATGCCAAGAGGCGCATATAAATCAGATTATGCACACCCCTCCCATCCCCTACCCGCCTCTCCCCTTCACACTCTCTGCTCGTAAAAAAGAATAAATAATAAAAAAGAAATGAAAACTTAGATCATAATTAAGAGCGAGATAGTTGGACTCAATGATGGCAAAGGGCATGGGGTAAGGTATGTGCCAGAGAGGGGAAGGGCATGTTTGACACAGAGATAACATACGCATACATATGCATTAGTATAAGTGTGTGTGTGTGTGTGTGTGTGTATCAAAAGGGCAACGAATGTTGCCGGCAAGAATTAAGACAGTTTTTTTTACAATTTTTTATTTTTGTTTTTTGTGTAAAGCAAACATGTGTGCGTGTGTATGGCTTTAGTTTCAAAAGGAAGTCATGCACTCATAGCTGGCCAAAGATATCCATGAATTGCGCAGTCAAAAGGCGCATAAACAGCACAACAACAACAACAAGAGTCCAAAAAGAAAATACATTTATTTACGTGTATTCCAGCTAAATAATGAACTCGAGGGCGTACCACAGGGTACTACAAGCCAGGAACAGCAACAGACGATCAAGGAACGGGGACGGGGAGGGGAGGGGAGTTGTGTTGTCGTGGTGAGGAAGGGGGGGGGGGGGGGGGGGTTACAGTCTGCGACGAGGGGGCGCCAAGCATACAAATGCATAAACTCTTCCTTCTCGTGCCAACAAAAAATATTCTAAACTCACAAAATAAATAACAAGTCAGCTCTCGACGCAACTGATGACCCAGCAAATACCCTGTAAAGCAAGCATTAAAATGCAGTAAATTAAATAATAAGTTTTCTAAAATATTTTGTGGACAATCATTTAATCGTTTCATGGATTTGTCCCATATAAGGGACAAGTTTATTAGGAGTTTAAATGCAATTTAGTCCCATGAAAGGGTTCAAGAAAAATTTGAATCTTTTTCAATCTTAAAGTCGCAAAAATAAACCTTGCACATTCATTTTATTTTCTTGTTTTTTTTTTTTTTGTTACAAATTTAGGCAATCATATTTCGATGCAATTGAATATTTTTGCGAATTATACTGATTACATAATTATGCATGTTTTGGTTAAATACCTATGTTGCTACGACTCATTGATACCCTATATTTTGCACATATTGCTTATAGGGTGTATTGAAAATAAAAACATAAGTGCGTAGGTCAACCAAATGCTGCCTCTGGATATTGCCACTACCACTGGCTTTTACTCACACACACACTTGCAACATCATTTGTGTGTGTGTGTGTGTATGATTTTGTTGGTGTGTTGATATTTTTAAAGCGCACCTAAACCTCAAATGGTTGGCAGCTCAAGTCAGCTCGACTTTTGCCGACTTTCCGACTTTATTCTTGGGGCTGTGTGTGCAGTGTAGCGCACTTCCTGGTTTGACTGTGGGAGTTATACTACACTACACTACATTTCACTACACTACACTTCACCCTACTCCTGTTTGTTAATGAAAAAAATAAGAAAAATACACGGTGCAGAGGAAGCTTTTATACATGTACATATGCATAGACCATATACATTTATGAACAAAAACAACAACAACAAGAAATAAAAAAAATAAGGGGGAGGCAAAAACATAGCTCCGAGAACACGGAAGCAGCGCGTTCCCATCGTCGACGTTGGGATTGTTTGTTTGCTTAGATGCTCTTGGACAGACAGACAAACAGACAGACAGACGCGACTGTCAGACATATCGCCAGACAGACTGACAGACAGACGACTTTGTTTTTGTTGTTTTCCCTTCCCTTCCTTTTTTTTTTTTTTTTTTTCCATGTTTTGCCAGAATTGAAGACACACAACTATTTGCAACATTTTTGCGGCGCTTGTGGAAATTATTTTCATCGCGTATGGAACGTGTGTTGTCGCATTTGTGGCAACGAGTTACTAAGTACTTTTTACGTGCAACTGCCACATGCCTGACCATAAAGGGGCAACAACTTGCCAACTGGCAACTGCCGACTGGCGGACTGTCTAAATTAAAGAGTTGCATCGCCAAAACTGACCAAAAATGGTAAAGAACTCTAACTCCCCTCGCACCTCTCTCCCTCTTTCCCTCGCTCTCTCTTACAACTGATGATCCCACAGATTTGTTCGAGTTAAGAAATGTTGCAGCAAGACACAAAAAGAAGTTACACTTCTCCAAGATGCCGAGTTGTGTTCTACGGCTGAAAGATAAGATGAGAAATGAGCACAAGATGAGAAATGAGACGAAGATGATGAAGAACAAATAGGAGGAGGAGAAGAAGGAGCACAAAGTGAAACATGTGTAAATACTGTAGATGATGTTAAAGAAATGTGCCTGTAAATGCCACAAGCTTGGCATACACTCAGCGAAAAAAATGTCGAGTCTTGGAAAATTAAAAAGTTGATTAAAAAACCAAATCTTAACTTACTTAAAAATTGACAATTTACACTTATTTAAATTAATTTTTACCTAATGGGATTTTAAAGCTTTTTGAGAAGCTTAGAGCTTTAAATTCGCATTATATCCTTTAAAACTCGTATTTAAGCCTTCAATAATAACTAGTTTTTTTCCAAAATAACATTAAAAATTGAACAAGTTTTGTAGAACCTAAAAGACAGTTGAGATTAAAGCTAGAGTCATTTGAGTAATTACAAAATATACTCAAGTTCAGTTTTAAATTGATTTTAATGCCTATTTCCTTTAAGTGGAGTTAAATGAATCTAAACGATTAAAGCAGATCTTTAATTGTGGGTCATCATTTAATTGGAATGCCTTGATAATAATTCACTGGAAATATCCCCTGTATTCCTCTTCAGAGCAGGCAAAACAAAAAGCAAACGAAGAAGAGAAAAATGACAAGAAGAGAAGAGACAATAAAATAAGGCACAAACATTTCGTCTGTTTGGTTGACCTGGCTTCATGTTGAAATGCAAACAGGAAGTTCATATTTAAAATAAGACGAGACCAAGACACGCACACCAACATTATATTAAAGAAACCCAAACACACACACACACACACGCGCATACCCTGAAATGCGTGATTGGATAGGGTATATGCGGGCTGGAGAGTAGGGGGAAATATTGAGTTTACAACCAATTAGCATAAAGCCCTTTGACTTTTGGCCGCCAACGTAGTAGACGATGACGATGACGTTGCTTCTGCTTCTTTTGCTGCTGCTCATCAGCTGCGCCCGGACCACGCCCACAAGCCCCCTACATTTGGCCCTGCCCCTTGTCTGCGCCTCCGTCTCTGCCTCTGGGCTCTGTCTAGCGATTGATTGTCTTTTGGTTGAATTAAGCATTCCTACGCTGCTTTAAAGCCTAGCCAAATCGAGCATATTAGTTATTTAACAAGCCAGCTGGTCACACTGTTTTGTTAATGCTCCCTTTTATCTTTCACCTAAGCCTTAAATGCCCTTTATATAGAAAAATATAACAATAATTTTTTAATGACATGTTTAAAAGTGTTAGAGGTGCTGCCAACATGTTTTTATAAAGAAGAATGTTGAAGAATGTTATTTGTTGTTTTTTTTTTTTTCAGTTAAATTCTTTTTAAATTGTGTCAATATTAATTTATTTATTTTGAATGACAGTTTTGTACTGGTGCTGCCAACTTGCAACAAATGATTACAATAAATCGGACCAATAATACTGCCAACTGGCTACAAATCGTACAAAATACTGTAGCAGTATATTGTCAGTTAACCTTTAGTTGTATAATTTTATTAACATTTTTATTTATCCCAAAGGATATGGATGTTTTGTAATTGTGCTGCCAACTAGTTACTAGAAATAGATTATTGATCACGTTTCATAGTTGCATTTTAGACTTAATTGCTTTAAATAATTTTCAATATATTTTATCTAATTTAGTCTATTTTTAAAAACGAGATAGTTTGATTTTGTGCAGGGTATTTAGTAAGTCGTGCTTACAATTCACCCTCCCACCCCACTGTTATTTTACCTTTGCCAGTATTCCTTTTCTTTTTTTGTTTTCTTTTTGTTTTTTTTATTATTATTATTTCTAGTTTTGTTTTTTCTCGTTTGTTATTTGCTTTTCTCTGCTCGGTTTGCTGTCGCTTTAATGCATTTAAAAGTCATTAGTCGCAGGCCTTTGGGTGCAACAGCAGCAGCAGTGGCAGTGGCAGCTTCTTCGATCGGTGCCACGCCCCCCTTTGACCATCTGCGGCAGCTATGCACTGTCATTAATTGTCGTTTAGTTTGAGTGTATGTATAAGTACTTAGTGTGTTGTGTCCCCGTCCTTGGATGATTATTATTATTCTTCTTATTATACCCTCACACCCAACAGATAAGGGTATTTTAGTTTTATTATACATGCTGTTACGTAGATAATACTTCTATATGCCCGATCCAGTCTGAAGAACTGATAAATAGAGTTCAAGCTGAATATAATGTAAATTATAGGAATATTTGTTATAGCTTAAAGTTTTTTTATCTTTGCAGATATATATCTAGTACATATATAAAAGTCAGGAAATATGCATTTTTACTTGACTATATTATTTTGTTAAAATAATCATAATTATCTCAATCAGATACATTTTTTTTGTATGCTTTACATATTCTGAGCAAGGATATAAGGATAGATAGGAATGATAAAAGTTCCAATCTACTTAAAGGATAATGTACATCGGAATTTGACTGCAATAAGTCGAAAATTTCTCAATTATTCTTTTTAAAATCAACAGATAATAACAATATTACCGCCTTACGCACGATCTATTGAAAATACAATTTTTATATAAATTGAATTGGTTTTGTTTCCAAGGAATTCTATCTTGATTTTGTATATCAAATCTTAGAGTGTCAAATTTTCTTCATTCGATGAGTGACTGACTGGGTCAATTTTTTTTAAATTTTTTCTCTTCTCGTCTCACTCGTTTCCCGCTTCTTCCTCTGCTTCCTTTCAGTTTCTCCGTGCACATAATTATGTCCATTAGCGTAACTCTGGCTCAGTTCAGTTGCAGACTACGAGTATTCAGAATGAATTGTCTTAACACGTTTGCCACAACAATTTCAAATAAATTTGAGCGACGCACGCAATGCACACACACATAATCAAGTATGTGTAATTCACGTGAGCAATCAATATAAAAAAAAAAGAATGATGAACGTACATTAATAGCACACGAAAGAATCAGCAAAATATATGTACATAATTTAATTTCACATAAACAGTGTGCACATTTTTTTTTTGCATATTCCACTTTGGCTTCGGCCTATTTATTTAGCCCAGTCGAGCTTCGAGAGCAGTCCAGGGGGGCGACAAGGGGGCGTGGCAGGGTAACACTTAACACGCAATATTGGCCCAATGGAATGAGCCTCGACAGCAGACAGTGGCAACCCAGACTTCAATTAAAATTCGAGGCAAGGGAAGTGGAAAAAGGGAAGAAAGCGGCAAACGTGCCAAAGGGGACAAGAGGGCAAATGGGAAAGGAAGCTGGTGGCAACTAACATGGCAAAGTTACACTGTTTACAGTGCTCAAGAGCTGAGAAACTTGAAAAAGTGCCTCCTTCTCAACTGGTTCACAACACATGGTGTCCTTGTGCCACACTTGTTTCATCCTTGTCCCATTCATTTCAATTATGAACTCGTCCTTAAAGTGCTTACAAATTAGTTTCACAATTTTTTTCCATCTACATATTTGAATAATTAATCAGTTTATCAATTTTATATGTAGCAATTTATATTCATCTAAAAAAATCTATTTGAAATGTCCAACAAATTGTATGATTGTCAAGTCACACAATTTCGCATGAAATTATTGAGAATTTCCAGTGATTTGCAGTACAAAAATGGTCTTACCCCATAAAATTGAAAAACAATATTAAATTTGTACAGAAATATTTTTATTATTTTCTTACACAGTTTATTGTGATAGTTTTCAATATTCGATGTGAGAACTTTAATGAATTTCCAATTTCATATTATTTGTTATTTTTTATCCACTGTTCTTGGTTAGCTTTTAATTAAATAAATTAAATATAAAAAATTCCATTTATCAATCAACACATATCTTACAGCGTTAATTTATAATTTATTTTGTATATATATTATTATGCAACCAATAATTTTCAAACAATAATTGTCAGTTGAAATTGCAAAATGATTGACAAAATGTGAGTGCTGTTTGTGTGCATAAAAAAAAGAAAAAAAGGAAATGATAAAAGAGAATTACTTTATTTATTTTTAGCATTGATCGGCAAACAAACAGCTGAAGGTTTGTTACGATGTGTCATGTATAGACAGTTGCCAGTCCCCTCCGTGTAGAGACAGACAGACTGACAGACAGACAGTCACACTCACACTCATTTCATTTTGCTTTCCACTTTCCCCTTTCCCTGCTGTTCAATCAAATGGCAATCCACTTGGCAAGACATTGGCGCAGTCGCGTGTGCCTCTTGACACATTTTATTTGATTTTATTTGTATCCCGGGATAAACCCCAAAACAGGGGACTTCCCCCTGCCTTTAGGCAGACCAATAGTCGTACATAATTTATGTGTTGGCTTTTGGCACCCGTGCTGAATAAACAATAACAAAAAGGAGCAACGAGCAACAAGCTGAAATAACATAACAATTTCTTGTCAAAGATTTTAAAAGGAGGAGGGAGTGGAATATGCAAAAACATGTGTGTGTAACTTTTACTGTTTTCCATTTTTCCCCATCACCCTCTTTTTCTCCATTTCTCATTGACAGAGAAATCTCTTGGAATCTTCTGGCCAATTTTGAGGCGTTAAATGTTTGACAGCTTCAGCTCCCCGTTGCATGCCCCTTGTCGACTTGAGCGCATATTTTGTCGCATTTAATTAAGCAGATAACACGCGGCACAACAACAACAACAAGGGGCCAGTTCATCATCAACATCAACATCAACCAACGACAAACAACAAGAGAATTGTTATTGTTTATGGTGACATGCGACAAAAAGCGACGCGCGGCATGACAACAACATAAAAAAGAAAGAAAAAATAATAGTGCACAAAAAAATAAATATTGTAGCAGCTATAAATAAATGAAATGCTTGCCCCAAAATGTTGCGCCTTGTTGTGGCAAGATTAACTACAAGTCAAATGCTCTGTTGATTATATTATTATTATTATTATAAACGTTTTTACCTTTAATCTCGCATTCCATTTGCCACATTTTATGCAAACTTCATTTGTATGTGCTTGTCTAATAAATTTTTAGGAATATTTTTAATAAATTGACCAGTATTTTTCTGCAACAAAATTTTTAATAATATATTTTCTCTGTTCTTATTTTTAGGTAAGTTTTCTTGGCTGTCTTAATGATGACAAAATATTACCAAGTACGAATGCGACTAGTTTACTGAATTTATCTAATCCTGAACAGTAAGTTTTATGACGTAAGTTTGCAGTGAAGATATTGATAATTTTACTAGATACATTTTAAATATTCTATACACAAAATATAATGGAACGTTCAGAAACTAATTGGAAATGTTTCAGATTTACTTTGATTTTATGTCAATTTCTTTTTTTGAAATTGTTTTCTTAAAATCGGTTTACCAGTCGAGATATAAAGTCTGCATTTTATTTCAATTTATTATTATTTTTTAGTAATAGGGTTTTTTTCTTGTTTTTGTTTCCATGCTTTATTGCTCATTCAAAGAAATTGCGCTGGCAACTGGAACAAAAGAGCAAAAAGCCAAATTCTTTCATTTTCAACGCTCCCGTTTATGAGTATTACCTCTTGCTCTTCTTCTTCTGTTTGTCTTTGTTGTTGTTGTTGTTGTTGTTAGCAAGTTCATTTGATGTCTTGCGCTTGAAGCATTTCAAGTTGTTGCTGTTGATTATGTTTTACTGCGCTTTTTTTTTTATTCTCTTCTCTCGTTCTTTATATGGAATTTCATATGCAGTGCTGCGTATTTTCTTTTATTTTTTTCATTTACCCTATAAAGAGTAACTTGACAAGAGGTATGCACGTACTTACCAGAAGAATTCCGTGGGTTACACTGCAAATTGCATTAATAGAATTATCATTAATGTATTATTTATAAACAAATAAAGTAATGAAAATTGTTGGCCTAAAACTTCGTATACAAAGTGTGCTAAAATTAGTCAGACCGACTATATTAATGTATTCATTATTTATTTGTAAGAGCCTGGCTTTACTATCGCATTTATAGATCAAATTCTTTAATATCTTTTATAAATTAAATTTTTTTTCCCTTTAGCTGCGCAGCTTTACTTTTTTTTTCATTCATTTTTTTTTCATTTAAAAATTTATGTTTGTAGGGTATTTAAGCGTCGGTTATGTCTAGAACAATTGTTGTTACTTACAATTTTTGTTTGTTTTTGCTTAATTTATTTATTTACTTTATGCAGTAGCGGCGTGAATTGAGGTTACGTTCAGTTTTCGCTATTATACTATATAATAAAAATTCATATAAATTATGTTGAAATTTTATGTTGACACATATTCCTTTTTTTTTTATTTCTTGCCCTGATTTTGTCTTCAGTGCTATTATAATTCATTGCGTTTTACTTTCAGGGGCTTTTTCACATGCTTCAAAAGCCATAATACTTAATAAACCATAATATGTTTTGTTGTTCTGCCTTTTCCCAAATAAAAAAGGAAAACGAAAGTGAATAAACCTTCATTCATATTTTCAATTAAGTAATTGATTGGCCCTTAAATGGCTGCACTGTCGCTGAACTCGTTGTTGAAACCGGATTTGCCAAATCGATGAGAGTTAATTAATTTGAGTTTCAGCTTTCGACCGGGCCAAAAAGCAAAGCAAACCCAGTCAGGCCAATTCAGAGTCCTGGTCATCAAGTTTTATGTATTTGCTAAGAGTCGAAGTTGTGTTTTACCTACCTTTGCTTAAAATACACACACACAAAAAACGAAATGAAACAGGCAATATGTATACATGTATCTGTGTGTGTGTGAGCCCTAAGTCAACGTCAAAATGTCAGCCGCGGGGCCAAGCATTCCGCCAGGTTTTGTCCTCCTCTTCCTTCTGCTGTCCTTTTCTTTAACTGTCGCTCTGTGCCGTTTAATAATCAAACATTTTCCAAACACACACACACAGACACACTAACACTCGTTTACATTACGCACACACGCAAGCTCGAGCATGAGGCCATTAAAAATGTGTAGCCTACTTTGCAGCGTGAAAGCCAAAAGCCTCCCAAAAATGCCGAAAGCAAAAGCAAAAAGCGCTACAAACCGTTTTTCAATGTCAATGAACAGTTAAATTTTGAGGCACGCTAATTGGCAATAGAGCTGCGCAATATTTCACAGTTACAGCGCCAAAAGAAAATCACGTTGCAAACTCAAAACTATAAATTTTAATTTTTAAATTTATAATCTTAACGTGATTTTTGTGCTTTTAACTATTGCGAATTGCGACAATACAAACGGAAATATCAATTGGAATACATTTTCAATTTCTATGATATAAATCCTATAGTATTTACATTTTTTAAAAAGTTTTCAGATTTATGGCAAAAACAAAAAAAAAATTAATAGGTGCATATGGGTATTTCCAGGATCGAGAACGCGACATTTGTACGTCTTTAAATAAAAAAACAAATGACAAAAGTTGACATTTTCAAAAATGTTTTCCCATGTGTTTAATTCATTTTATCAACACTATTTTTATTATAAAAGACAAGCTTTAAAGACTTGTCATTTTCGAATTATTTATAGAAAACAATGCATCGCGAACGCGACGAAAAATGGAATTCATGTTTGACTTCATCTTGTCAAATGAAAAAGAGTGCGAAATGTGGCGAGTAATTTGAAGGAAAATATTCTTAAACCATAACAAAAATAATGTAGCTTTCCATTTTAGAAATAAGTTTGATATGTTACTATCATTTTATTTATTTTTCAAATTTTATTAGTAATTTGTAACGCGACATCGCGAACGTGACAAGATTTCCACCTAGTTTTTTTTCAAGAATTTGTTCGTCAAATTTAATTGTTCATATCGAAAACCGGGTGTAAAACTCGTTTTAAATTAAACTTTCATAATATTTATATGAATTCAAATAGTTCATGTTACAATTTTTTTGTCCTACTTAGTGTAATCGTTAGAATACAAACAGTCCATTTTGGAATTACATTTTTAACAAAATTGGCAAAAAATATAGAAAAAGTGATTTTATTCCAATAGAGGATCTATATGTTCATCCTATTAACATTCTTTTAGCGTATATTCCTTAAATAAATAACTTGAATACATTTTTGGAAGAAAATTTCACAAGATGTGAGTTTTTGATCAATTTTACGTTTTTGGGCGATTTGGACCTTTTTCTGGAAATGCCCATATACCAGTTGAATTTCCATAACTCGAATTTGGTTTCTGAATCGAGCTAAATGAGTGGCAGTAAAATTAATAAACTTAAGAAAAAGATTTCCATAAGTCGAATATCTCCATAACTGGAACTTTTTCTATGGGTAATAGTGGTTAGAGTTAGGGAAGTTCGACTGTATTTTACATTTTGCATTTATTCTTATAATATAATATTTTGTCGTATGAAATATTAAATTATTTCCAATTTAGTTTCAATAATTCCTTAAAAAAAAAAAAAAAAAAAAAAATAATAAAGTTTAACGATAATTATAACAACACTTTTGTGCTATAGATGCCCATAGGTGAAAATGTAGCTTGAAAATATACCTAATAAATCCTTTTGGTGTTATTTATCGTAACACGTGACAATCGTTAATCATTTCACATTGTGGACAGAGAGAGAGAAAGAGAGCAAGTTACAGGTTTTAAGGTTAGCAACGATTTGTTCCTAATTAACAAAGTCAATTTCTTCTTCTTGTGGATGATGAACGCGAGTGTTTCGAGTGGTTTTCGGTGGTTGCGTGCTTCAAATTGTGTTATGTTTATTTGACTGTTAAGGGAAAACTAATTTTCAAAGTCAATGTCGCAAAGTTGTTGGCAGCTACAGTTGCCAAAAGAGGTAAACTTTCAAGCCTTTTGCAGCAAGTTGTTAGAGTGTGTAAAGTTTACATAATATATTCATGATAGACGCACACAAGCACACACTCACACACACACAGAGTATTTGGTGTTAGAAGCTCGATGAAAACTTTTCGACTTTTCGTTGCGCTCAATTCAATCAGCAGCAACAACAGCAACAACAGAAATAAACATAGGGAACAACTACGCACACATACGTACGCACAACAAAACCTTGTTGATTTGCTTGAAATGTATTTTTTATGCCACTTTTTTCTTTCTTTTTTTTTATTCGTTAACCATTTTCATTTCCCATTGGCAAAAAGTTGCTCAATGAAATTCTCATTTGTAAGTTCTAGCTATATGTGTGTGTGTGTGAGTGTGCTAGAGTTTGCGTGTGTGTGTGTGTGTGATTGATATGCATTCATCACATTTGCAATTGACAGACAAACGTATTGTTTTTGGCTATTGTTTTTTGTTGTTATTATGGCTCTTATTATTATTGTTGTCATTGCATTTAATTTGCAGCAACGGTCATTAAAAAGTTAACACTGCAGCTAGCAATCTATCCATTCAATCCAACCGTCCATCCATCAATCTACCAATTCTATTCGTCAATTTAACCCGCCATAACTTCATTTAGCATTTGAATTTAAAATGAATAAGTCAGCATCATCAACATCCTTATCATTATCATCATCATTATCCGTATTTAGTGGCCACTTTCGAAACTTGTTTATGGAAGCCACTTATCTGCATTGCCAATACCCTGTAGGCAAGCAAAAAAAGGGGTTAACGAGTCATGTTGTAGTAAAATAGTTGAAAATATTTAGAAACAACATTTTAGTAGACAAATTTTATCAAAGAACAATAGTGTTTAAAGAGTGAGCAAATTATAGGGTATCAGGCTTATAGAATTAAGTAAGTATTATTAATAATCAAGCAAGAGAACAATTGTTAATTTAACACTGCCAAGTTTAAAAGGCATCTAAAAGTGCGTCAGATTTAAATTAAGACATGTTATTGATTTTTTTGAACTTTTAATTTTAAGAAATGTGTTAAACAAGGGTATATAAGTAAGTATGTATAAGGATATATACTTTACAGATCTAAATCAGAGTGCTACACTGCATTACAGGGTATCTCTGCGCTGTGCTATGTTTTGTAGTTTAGTAAATTTACAAGTGCTCAATTCTCAGCTGGCTGTTGATTACGAAAAGGTACGTTTTATTTTTTGTAAGAACATTTGAAAATGTGTGCTGAGCACATAAATATCAACATAATTGGCGATTCATTTCAACCGCTGTCCGCTTCAAGAGCTGTTTAAAATTGAGTGGAAAGAAAGAGAGGGGCAAGTGAAAACGGGGAACCCCCTTCAATGGGTGTGTGTGTGTTTGTTTGTGTGTTTAAAATTGCAAAAGGCTAAAATGTTAAGGTTTGCTTGACTGAAAAGCAGTTGAAAAATGCACTTTATAGAGTTTGCTGAATGCACACACATAGAGAGACAACACACACACACGCACACACACAGACAGGCAACACACATACACATAGACAACATACACATGAAATATGTCCAACAGACAGTTGTTGCTTCCTGAGTTATGTTTGCTTTTTTTTTTTGTGTCTGTATGCAAAATAATTGATGCAAAAATAAAAATATATTTTTCTGCATTGACAATGATAACTGCATAAACTGAAGGAAAATGGGGACGGGCGGAGAGTTGGAAAAGTGGGGAAAAATGGGGGCATGACAGCTGCATATGCTCGAGCAATTTTGCTGTAAAATAATTGGTTCTTTTGCCAATATGCAACTCATTTTACCACTCACTGTATTATTTTATTTTCATTTTTTTTTTTTTTTTTTTTTTTTTTTTTTTTGCTTTAAACTTGCTGTACAAATGCCAAATATTCCTCCCACAAAGGGGTTTGACAGGCTCATTTTGCAGCCACAATTTTGTACAACTCACCGTGTAATTTGGTAGCCTCAAATTGATTGATGTGAATTAAGCTGACCTGCTTACATGCGAATGAATGTACTCAAATATTCGTATTCGTATTCGTATTCGCATTCGTAATTGTGTTTGTATTTGTATTCGAATTGCAATTGGCAACACAGCACAGTTGTCGTCATTGCCAGTCACAGTTACGGTCACAGTCACAGAAACCTGGGCTAATAAATATCTGATCAATAGTTGACCAAACTTCACATTCAAAACGTTGCTGTTGACAATAACGAATGAACTGTAATTGCAGTTTCAAATTGTACATTTTTGTTATGTTATTTTTTGTTGCAACACTTTTCTTAATATTTGTTTTCTTCTTTTATTTATAAACAAATATATGCTTGGAAATCAAAGTTAAGCTGATTTCCATATTACCACAGTTGGACTCGTATTTTTATTTAAGCTTTCAACATTTGTGTAAAACCCAAAGAGGTTTTTTTTTTTTCTTCCAGTTTTAAAAAAGGCGAGAGCTTTGAAATGAACCCTTTTACTTGATGATTCATTCATTCAGTTAGTCATGAATAAATCTACTGCTGCTGCAAAGAGCTTTCTTTTTAGCCATTTGGCTCGACTTGATTGCGAATCTTTTTGGCCAGTTGATTCACTTGCTGCTTTTGCATTTGTTATTGTTGTAGCTGTCTCTGTCTCTGTTATTGAGCAATTAGTCGGCATATTCTTTGAATACCCTGTGGTTTTTGGCCAAGTGAGTATTAGGCAAAAAATAAATAATATATAATAAATACATATATATATTTATAATTAGATAACATGCCCCATAGCTGTGCCCCAGCTGATGCTGCAGCAACCCCACCTCCCCGCATTTCTACAGGGCATCTCTCTCCATGTGCACTGTACTTGGATGCGTTAATTAAAATAAAAACACAGCTGCTTATCGCCCCCGGCTCCGAGGAGTTGTTGTCGAGTTAATAGACCCTGTACATCAACACCACAAAGGGTATGTTCAGTTTGTCAACAAATACAGAGTGCATATGTATATAAATTCCTGATTGCTATCAACATTAGATTAGTCCATGTCTGTCTGTCCTCTGTATGAAGAGCTAGACTTAAGAAATTTTAAGAGCTAGATACTCTGAACTTGCTATGTAGGTTGCTGTTTATTCCAAGTTTATAATTTTTTTAGTAAATATATTAAAAAAAAATGTTTGTGTTTGCGTTATTTGTATATTTGTTTTGTAATATGTGCATAATTTTTAAATTCATTTTGAGTTGGTTATAACAGGGTTTGTCCCAGTCGAGCATGCTCAATTGTAGCCTTGTCTACTAGAGCCTTTCGTTGTTGTTGTTGTTGTAGTTGTTGTCTCACGAATTGTGGCTGGAAAAGTGGCAAGGAGTCGGTGTCGTTGGCATATAACTTTTGGCTGTCAGGCAGAAGGCAAGCGATAACAACAAAAGTTGAGTGCACTCTCTCTCCCCCCTTCTCTCTAACTCAAGGGAGGCGCAGTGAGAAGTGGGCACTTATTTAGGAATTATGCGCCAAGGCGCAACTTTTGCTACAACAACATTCAGGAATGCAACATGCAGCATGCAACTGAAGAAGCATTGCACACTTTTGCCTGTTGTCAACAACTTGTTCCTGGGGTGCATTCGGCACAAAGTTTTTGGAGCAACCCGACGCCAGCTCAGCCCAAAGACAACTAAATCCTTCTACACACACACACACACACACACACACACACACACACACACACACACACACACACACACAACTGCACACATACGTGTCTATGCATGTCTGAAGTTTTGGAGTTGTGGAAACACGCCCGAAGTCCAGATGCGACTACATTATTGCCACTCCAGACGTTGTCTCTATATATATGCTTTATATCTTATAGATATACACACACACACACACACATATATATGTTTGCCTCTCTCATAGGGGTTGACTTGGGTAGTGGAAAAGAGGGTGGGGCCAAGGGGGGCAGTGGCTGCTGTTACGCCGTCTGTTGGCTGGCTGGCTGATTGAATTGCCTGATTGCTCTGATTGCCGCCGCCAGACATCCGACGTCCTCATCGTCGTCATCATCGTTGAAACTAAATTAAGACACTTCAATTGGCCACCGTCTGCCCTCCCCCCTCCCCCTCTCTTCCTCCTCCCTCTTCCTCTCTCTCTCTCTCTCTCTCTCTCTCTCTCTCTCTCTCTCTCTCTCTCTCTCTCTCTCTCTCTCTGTCTCTTTCTCCAACTAAAATGCAACTTGGCCCGCACAATTGGCAGCTAAATGTCAAAAACTACTTGTTTGTAGTACTTAGTACCATATTTATAATAAATATTGAAACAGCTTACTTGACATAATTCGACAGAGAACAGTATTAAATATATACCTTGTAATTGGCTTAAGCTGGCAATGGAACGCGATAGACTATTTATATATTTAGTTACTATCAAGCTAAACAGCCCATATATTTCATAGATTTCGCAAAATAAGAAGTTGGGAAAGTATATTTTGTAAAGATTTTATAATTAGCTCTACACCAACGGTGGGCACGCAGTGGCTCCGGGAGCAACGACTGCTCCCAACTATTTTTCTGCCCATTCGGCGATGTTGTAGTTGTTACTGTTATGCTCCCATATTCAGTTTTTGTCATAAATTTCATACAAATTTATGTCAAATTCAAGCGAAAGCGATTTCTGTGGCACCCCTGAATAATTGTTTACCGACAGATTTGTAGCTCTTCATCGTTCAACTATAATGTAGAATGATCTTTGTCAAAATTAAATGCACACATAATAAAGTACATAAATTTTCAACAAGTTGGATATTGAAAATGTATTTTTTCGAGTGTAAAACAAGTTTTATGATTTGCAACTGTTTGCTTCAACAGTTGGCGCTAATATTATATGGGGGATTCCCAGGGAATCGATTAACTGTGCCACCAGAGGAAATGTTTGTGGACTCGAAAGCTATTGATGACGTATGTATGTACTTATTTTTATTAGTTCTAAGCAGTTGTCCCAGTTTCTGGCAGAGTGTTTGTCCGAACAGAGTGCGAGATAAATATCTTTAGACATTCGATTGCGGTTCCATCAGAATGGGGAATATTTCATCATAAAGAGTGCTATTTGGACACTCGATAACATTTTCGTCAGCTACAACCGTTGCAGCATCAGCTTGTCGCTTTCAAGTATAATTACTGATTTTTTACGACATTTCGATGATTTTATCGAACATTGCAGTGTCCGCACGGAGTATAAAGAATTTAATGATGCAGGTAAAATTTAAAGATATTTGTGGTTTCAAAAATGTTTTCAACAATTGATGCTATGTTATCGATAAGTATCGGTTTACGATTGGTGTGTAATTGGAATGTTATCTCAATCAATTTCACACACTGTAAAGTATAATTGTTATCGATACATTTTATGGCTGGACTTAGCGATAAGTATGTAAATGTAATGCATTAATCAAAAAAGAACCCAAACAACTCTGCTTTAATTATTTTAAGAAAATTGATGTTAGCAATAAACATGTATATTTTGCAAATCGATGTGAAAATGTAAGTGGACTTCTTGTGCTCAGTGTGGTAACAATTATTTATCATCTGCAATTTATTTAATGTCAAGTTTCTAAAAAAAACACCGTTGTAATCTCTTCACAGAGCGAAATTGGCAGCTGTCGAATTTGTTCATAAAATGTGCTGCCCACTGTGCGACAGTGCCACAACAACAACAACAACAACACCAACAACAACAACAACACACACACACACACACATAGACACATAGACACACACTCAACACCTACTAGGAAAAGAAAACTTAATATTTTTCTGTTGCTGTTGTTGTTGTTGCAAAGTAATCGAAATTGTCGGATATACTTGAGGTTGCAGCTAGAAGCGAAATGTCAAGCGTTGCCTTTGCCTTTGTTTTTGCTTTTTTTGGCTTTGTCGTTGTCTTGTCGACTTGCAACCAACTCTCGACTTGTCTGCGGCTGCTAAGCGACATATATTTCATGTGGCAACTAAAAATTGCAATGCAAAATGCAACAGCAGCAACGGGAACAACAATTATATGGGTTAAAATAGTTGTGCAGCACAATAGACAGAGACGGAGAGTGAGAAAGAGGGAGAGGGAGGGCGACGGAAATAAGTAAAAAAAAAGAACAAGAGCAAATTGAACAATATGTGTGTGTGTGTGTATTGCAACATTGCCCAGTGTTGTGTTTTTATACCCATTACTCGTATATAGGGTATATCGCATTTTCCTTTCACAGAACCTTTAATAAATATACACTTAGACAAACATTTATTCGTACCCCCTTTTTTTACTTTAAAAGCTAAGTAACTGAAGTGTTCACATTTAAAAAAAATATATTTTTGGAAAGGTCTTTTCAATTCCGTTCGAATGATACAAAAATTTCCTTAACCCATTGAGAATTTTGAATCTCAAAAACGTCGATTTTTCAACTTTTTTCCTCGATTTTTACAAAAAATATTTTAATGCAGAAAAATTCTTCAAACAATTCTAAGAGTGACTGCAAAAAAAAGTAAAAAATATTTTCGCAAGTATTTTTTATAATTTTTTGAATATTGCTAAAAAGACACTTTTTGTGTGAAAATTAGGAAAAAGGGATTACAATAGTAATTTTTAGGATTTTCAAAAAATAAAAAATACTGGCAAAAATATTTTTGAAATTTTTTTGTTTTGCAGTCACTCTTAGAATTGTTTGAAATAATATTAAAATCTCCTCGACACTGAAAGATTTTAAAATCTTTGTAAATTTTTCAATATTCCCAAAAAATTTTAAAGCCATAACCATAGTTATGGCTGTTTTCCGGCGTGCGGTAATTATTTTTATCCTTAATACACTTACTATAATCCCAAGTATCTTGCAACTTGTATAGCTAGGATGTTAAATTAAATAAATTCGATAAATGATAGTTAATGTATACAAATCAATTGTGTAACGGGTATGTTATAGTCGGATCCTCGACATCGATTAGCTTCTTACTTATTGTTTGTATTTTATTTGTTATGCTATCGACACTTGGCGCTTTGTGTTGTTGCCAGCAACGTCAGTTGTGTGTGTGGAGAGTCCAGCGATTGTTCACTTTGGCTTTGCTTTGCTTTTCATGCCACTTTTCGTTGCATGAAACTGACCCTGCCCCATGTGCCGGGCGGTGAGGAGGCATGCAAAAAGGCGGAAATAAGCCACTTGAGGCGACCTCAAAAGCCGTGCAGCAACAACAACAACAAGAACAACTTGTGCCGCATGTGAGAACTGTAAAGCTCTGTGTGCAACTTGGTGGAAGGCATGGGGTAGGGAGGGTGTAAAGGGGCGGGGAGGGGAGGTTGCACATACTATACATAAGTGCATGTGTGTAATCGTGCGCGCCACTTGCCACCAGGGGGCAAAACTAAACACCCAACACTGAAGTTGCAGCCAAAAGTCGAAAGGAGAATCTTGCAGCTGCAACTGCAACTGCAACAACACACACACACACACACACACTCAGGTACACAAAGAACCGACTCGACTTTGCCACAGCACTTTTATTATATATGAAATGAAATGTTTGAAATAATTCAACAGCAGCAGCATCTGCAACAACAACAACTTCAACAACAACAACTGCAACAACAACAACTGCAACTGCAATAACAACAACAACAAACTCAACAGCTCACAAAGGTTAATACGTTGACGTTGGCCAAAACCTGATTTACTTGTTCTGCTTCTGCTGCTGCTTCGGTTTTTGCCTTCAGCTTCTTTCTCTTCTTTTTGTTCCCTGTCCTCCTACTCCTCCTCCATGTTCGTTGGCTCCTTTTTTTTAGCTTTTGTTGCATGCCACTTCTGGTCCATGTGGCTCTGATTGCCTTTGTTTTAGCTGCCTGACTGGCTGCTTGGCTGACCTGTAACATAAATTTCAGCATTTATTTAAGCCTGACTGAATCTCTCCCTCCCTCTCTCCTGCCCCTCTCTTCCTCACCCTCTTTCTCTCTTTGTTGCACGACAACGTGGCAGGCGCATTCACCTACCATCACAAATATATATCTATATATTTCGTATCACATTTAAAGACAAAAAAAATACCACTTTTCATAATTGTGTGCCAACTTTGAAATTATTTTCCACTTGCCTCCTTTTTTTTCTTCTTATAAAAAGAGTCTAATTTTCTAAATTGATCAAATGTATCTTTTGGTTTATAACAATATTAAAACCTAACCAATTTCGTTAGCAATAATTTCTTACAGTGAATTCTCTATTTTCTTAATTTTTTTTTTAAATTTTGTAATTAGTATCGATAAATTATAAACAGAGAGTTAATAATATACTGGCTGCTAGGAAAATTAGTAACTTACTCAATTAAGTATGGAACAACTAACAATAAATTTTAAATAAATATAAATTTAGTAATTTGGGCATTTGAGCATTTGAGCGATAACAATAGAATCATCAGTTTTTAGTACACATTTTCTTCGTTCTTCGTCTTTGCAATTGACTTGAACAGCCTCTTTTCAATAAACAATACGTATTTATAGTCGATTTCATGCGAACCGTCATCATCATCATTTTCATTTTAATCTTCATCAGCTGCAACAGCATCAGCATATAACGGATGCTACTTCCCTCAGTTCCCAATTCCCCTTCACATCCTGCTGTCCACATATTGAACATTAGATTCTTAGCCTTGTTTTCTTTCATTTTTGCTACTCTGCAAATTGTTGCGTTTAATTAAAACAACGGAAAGAAAAAAAATGGCAAATTGTTTAGAAAAGAAATTATCGCATTAAAATTTTTGACTGTGGGGCAAAAAGTCGAAAGCCATCGAGATTGTTTCGAATTGGGTTAATGCAGCTTGTGTTTTTTTATTAGCTCCTGGAATTCAATAGAGCACATACGACTCGGACTAACGCTTCTAGATGAGAATGATATAATCAGTCTGATAAAGAAGCTTTTTCGAAACACTACACAACTAATTGATAAAATTAACATTAATTTTCATCTCTCTAGCCTTTATTATAATTTCACTTAATTTAACAATCAATTAGGTTTAGAAATAGAGTATACATATTTATTATTTAAAAAATATATCTAGTCATTTCAAATTGCATAGAAATTGGCTACAATAGTTTCCGAGTTTATTCAGTTTGGTATAAAGTTGATTCTCCATTTTTTTTTTTTTTTTATTTAGAAATAAAAACAATTAAAAGTAATTTGTACTTTTAATAGACTTTCAGTTCGATGAGTTTAATGGAAAATAAACTAGTGAATATACTAAAAAATAAGCAACTTATTGGGTTTGTGTTTGTGTAAACACATTCTATTTCTGCTTGAGTTTTGTTTTTTGTTTATGCTGAAGTTTAAAACTGAAAAACTTCTTGACAGGAATGCTGGTTTTGTATGAAAAAGTTCAAGCTGTTTTATTTCTTTTATGCTGGTATTACTTAGCTGACCTTCACTGTACTACAGTTTGAGAAGCACTACATATTTGCTGTCACGGGCTTCCCAGATGTATTTTAAAAATTTTATTTAAAACAATTTCTTGAATCAATATTGCCCCAACACCACAAGGCTGCTCAGTGGAAACCAGCAGTCGTCGTTGCACCACCAAACAGTCGAGCCACCAGCCCTCGCTTAATAAAGCTGGCCACTGTTCTGTTCACCAGTTGGTGGTTTCAAGCTCGGAATGCTATGAAAATCCAAGCAAGAAGATAAATTGCTTTGCTCAATTAGCGGTTTTCTTAATTTTTTCCTCTTTTTATACCAGTTACTGTTACTTACAAAATAAGTAAAAGGGTATATTGTATGCGTTGCAATGTATGTAACAGGGAGAAGCAAGCATCTACAAAGTATATATATTCATGATCAGTATCAACAGCCGAGTCTGACCGTCTGTCCGTCTGTATGAGAGCCTTGATCTCAGAGACTATAAGAGCTAGAGCAACCAAATTTGACACACAGTCATTTTCATACAATAAGTGGCTTTTAAGCAATTTCGAAAAAATTATAAAAAATGTAAGCGAAAAGATTTTTGAAAAGTTTTTTGCTGTCACTAGTTTGAAGAATTTTTTTGCATCAAAACATTTTTTTTTTTAAAACCGAGGAAAAAAGTTTCAAATGTGGACATTTACATAAATTCGAAATTTTCAATGGGTCAAGGACAATTTTGTATCATTCAAACGGAATTTAAATGACCTTTCTATTTAAATAAGTTTATTTAAATAAGTAACGGGTATCCTATAGTCGGGAGCCTTTCCCAATTGTTTTGGCCTGAGGGCGTTTTTTCAAAAGGGAGTATTGTAACTTTTAAAACGGACTACTCTAGCATTAAATAAAAATTAAATTTTAATTCAAAAATCTTAAACCTTTTATCCAAATATGTAATTTAATTCTGTTGTTCTTAAATTGATTTATTAGGGTATTACATATTTCGGCATGTTGCAGCCAAGTTTTTTTGAATTTTTCTTATCGGTCAGTTGAAGCCAATGCCACGGCCTCGAGCTTAGATTGGATAAGATGAATGCGTTGCAAGTGGAAGTTGCAAGTGGGGGCGGGCCAAGATCAGCATAGATATATCTATATATGTTGCGAGGGAGGCGGAAGAGCCTAGGAAATTAAAGGCACGTCAAATTGAGGGGTGCGGTTGTTTTTGGTAATCTGAGACAGCGTCAATCGAGCTGTAAATTGCAGCGACAACAACAACAACAACAGTTTGAAGCGACAGCAGCTGTTGCAAGCGGTGCACGTGGTTCCGCTTGAGCAACGTCAACGGCAACATAACTTAATTATATGTAATACATAAGTAGCATATGACAGCATTTAAGTTGTTGTTAACCAAGCATGGGAGATGGCACATCTGTGTGAGAGAGGAGGAAGTTGGGGCGACCAGGAGATGGCAGACAGAAATTGGAGATGGGAGATTGAAGTTGTTGTTGTTGCGGTTGTTGTTGCTGTTGTTGTCGCTGTTGTTGCGGTTGTTGCTGTTGTTGTTGCTGTGGGAACTGGAAGCACGTCTGCCTCTTTTGGCTGGCATTGTTTCAATGTCACGTCGCAAGCGCCAGCAGCCGGAAATGCAGTTGCAAGTTGCGCTCAGTGTTGCAAGTTGCATGTTGTGTGTGTGTGTGTCTGTGTGAAGTAGTGCCTGCCACTTGCGTGGGTGTCGCCGACCAATGCTTCTCAGACACGAACGGATAAAGTTGAAGACGACAACGAGAACGAAGATGAAGTTTTTCTTATTGTTGTCGTTGCAAGACAGCAGTAGGGAAATGCGCTAATTATGTTGCCATTGCATTGTCAGATGTTGTTGTTGTCGTTGTTGTTGTAGATGTTGACATTGTTGCCATCGAGTGAGGAGACCTTGTTTGTGTGTTGCCCGCCCGACAGCAACAATCAACAGCAACAACAACACAGCCAACTGAACTGCTGAATTTCGAGCTCAAGAAACAGGAAGAAGTTCAACGCTATGCGTATTACACTGGAAAAATTACCATGCTAATATTTACTTAAAAACAAATCCAAGTTGACTCTTTTTACGCAACTATTTCTTAATGAAAGTTAAATGTTGAAATAGTAAAGTAAAATATTTGTAACTGTTATTCATTAATTATACCCGTTACTTATAAAAATAAGTAAAAGGGGATATTGTATTCGTTGCAATGTATGTAACAGGGAGAAGGAAGCATCTCCGACCCTATAAAGTATATATATTCTTGATCAGCATCAACAGCCTAGTCGATATAGCCATGTCCGTCTGTCTGTCCGTGTGAGCGCCTAGATCTCAGAGACTATAAGCGCTACAGCAACCAAATTTGGCACACAAACTTCTATAGACCCCACGCCGGTCAAGTTTGTTTCAAATTTTTTCCACGCCTTTTTCCGCCTCAGTAAATCGCAAAAAACCACCACACGCACAGCTTTCAAGATATTATAATTTTTTTTTACTAATTATTGTTAACTACTATTATTACCTATCATCCTACTAAATCGTAACAAGAGCGGACAAACAGAAAGGTGGTAATGGCTAATTAAAGTTTTTAAAAAATATAAGTGCCTAAAAGCATGCAATAAAAAATATTAAAAAATTCATTAAAATAAGTAACGGGTATCCTAGAGTCGGGCGGTCGACTATAGCCTTTCCCACTTGTTTTTAATTGAAAAAGAAAGAAAAAGAAAAGTTTTAAATAAAATATAAGTGTTAATCAGTCCTTTAAAAATCAAAAAAATTCCATTACGGTTGAACTTCCATAACTCGAACCACTATAACTCGAATTTCTCTCTAACTCGTGCTAAATGAGTGTCAGTAAAATTTAAAAACTTAAAAAAAAGAACTCTTTAAATTGAATACCTCCACAAATAAAACCTTTTCTTTGGATAATGGTGATTCGAGTTGGGGATTCGAGTTGGAAAATGAAATTTTTAATATACTAAGCAAACTTGGGCCTATTATAAATCTGCTGAATCATGAAAAATTTTCAGATAACTTGTGTTTATTTTTTTTTGATACTTTATATAGTTTAATGTTTAAATTTATGACATAACTTAGCATAAGAATGAATCCACTCTTTCGGTATACAAATTCCCACTGTCAGATTTTAAAAGAGCTTCAACATGATTTGCTCTGATTTTGTTTGCGCCGAATGGTTGGGGGATCATTATTTTGCTCCCTTTCAACGCTAATTTGACTAAGCTTACAAGTTGTTCTACAATTTGATAGATTCTCATGGTTGAAGCAATTCTAAAGAAACAGAACAACAACAACTGGAGCAACAACATAGTAACAACAACTATTTGTAACAATAGCAATGAAAGCGCACAGCAAATGAGCAATAAAAGGGACTGCAGACAAAGGCAAAAGACGTAGAAGCAACAACAATGAACAGTAGCAACAGCAAAAACAACAACAACAACAGAGAGGCGAACAACAAAGGGTTATAAAATAAAAAAATAATAAATTATATGTACATATATGTAACATTATAATTCTGAGAAGCTTTAACACAACAACTTGGGCGAAACTACATAAAAAAAAAGGTACAACTCAGAAGTCAAGTAGAGAAAAATACCCAAAAAAGGGAATAGCCACACCCCCTTATAGGGAGTAAAAGTGCATGTAACTCCATGTGAATATGTTAGCCAAACAAAAACAACAACGACAACTACAACTACAACAAGTAACATTGAAAGACTTCTGAGAACAAACTACACAAATAAAACAAATGCTGAGAGGGACAATATACGAGTAGTATGATAAAAAGAGATGGTGATAGAAAGCAAAAGCGTTTAGAATTGGTTGGTAAAGAGGGGAGGAGGGGGTGGGGAGCAGAGCGAATGAAAATCAAACTAAACGAAATAAAAGCAAATGAAACCAAACAAGAGACAATTGTTGAAAATTATATTAAGAGAAAAGCAGAAATGAACAAAAACATGGAAAAACAACGCATAACTTACCTGTTGTTTTCCCCTGCCCTTTCTCGTAAGAAAACGTAAGAGGGAGAGAGAGAGCGAGAGAGCAAGCGGACAGGTAGAGAAGAGAGAGACAGCAGGCAAATAGCATTATTAAATGATATAGTGTTGATTTAAGAGCACCTCTGGGCATTAAGATGCAAGTAATTGCTACTCGAAACTCTGGGATACGTTATAGATCTTAGCCTCGTTTACTCCGCTGTGAGAACTTTATGCACACTGCAAAATAGATTTAAGCTTTAAGTGTTGTGAAGATGCAAGCAAAAATACGAAAAGACCCAATTATTAGCCAGACTGTTGATAGCAACACGATTCTATTGTTTAACAATAGAAGCAAATTGAAATTTCAAGGCGTAAATAACGAGTAATTGGTTTTTATTACTATCATAAAGGGGGTTCACGATTTGCTTAAAAATTGATATCTCAATTCTTTAAAATGATATTTTTACAACTTGATTAATTGTGTGTCAATATTTACATTTTGACAGTATTATTTATTTATTTATTTAAATGAGTAGACTTATGTTTACAAAACTTAAATCTACTAAAGGGAAGCCATGGCATCGGAGGCCTTCGGCTGAAGGAAGTTAATTAAATCTAGTAGCTAATATAATATAGTACATACATATTTACAAGCTTATATGTAGGGTTAAGTATTCATGTTACATTTGATATTTAAATATTATAGAATAGATTTAAGTGTTTGAGGAAGTTGGATATGGATTTAATGTTGTCTGGTGTCGGTTGGGATATGGCTAGCATTGGGGAATTTTGTGTAAAGAAGGTAAGTTTGGCCTGGGTTGTGGAAGGACATGAGGTTAGGATATGGTCAAGATTAAATGGTTGAGAGCTGCATAATGGGCATGAGGTAGAAATATTTGGATTAATGTAATATGCGTGTGTTAATTTGGTGTGTCCCAATCTGAGTCGAATGAATTTTATTTCTTCCATACGTGATAGCTGGTGGTTTTTTCTAGTTAGGTATTGAGTAATATTTATTTTTAATGGATTTATATTTTGGTACCACATAGAAGTGTTTGTTATTGTGTTTGCTAAAAGTAAGTTATAGTGTATTTTAATATGTTTTTTTATATCGCAACTGTTGTTGTTAAGTGTGTAAATTAGAGGATATTTAAGGGCTTTTTTAGCTGCAAAGTCTGCAAATTCATTTCCGTTAATATTAACGTGGCTGGGAATCCATATTAACAGGAATTTAGGAAATAGTCTAATAAGTAGGTTCCGAATTTCATTGGCATAAAAGGACTGGTTGGAGATGTTCTTTATTGCGTTAAGAGATGATAGAGAATCTGAGCAGATAATATATCTGACATTTTGACAGTAAACTCAATTCACTGTTTGTATTTTGCATCACTATGGTTTTTTTTTTTTGTAAATTTTTAAAGTCCTAACAACTTGTTATTTTATGAAGTTTATCTCATCGTAATCCGCTAATCAAATGGAGTGAAAGTGAGCTAATCTAGTTTATTTTAGATTTGTTATTGGTCTTAAATACCATTTAAATTTGACCCTTTGTAGTTAAGAGCTGGAATTTAAACAAGAAGAATTGCTTAAAAAGTCATGAGCACATTAAGAATTTTTATGATTTAGTTGCTCTTCTTGCTCCATTCTCAACCGGGTTGGCATGTCCGCTTGGTTAACTTTCCTTTGGATTGTTTTTTTTTTTTTATAAATTTTTATTCTTTATACAATTTTGAAGGATTTATGTAAGTGCCGGTTGAGTTTTCATGTTCAGGTGCATTCGAAATTGTTGTGAGCTTAATGAGCGTGAGTGTGAGAGCCGACTAATAAGAGCTCATTATCGCGATGATGATGATAATGATGGAAATGATAATGAAGGAGCTGCTCAGAATAGCAAATGTTGGAAAAGCGCATCAAAAAGAGAAAGAAAAAGAAAACATAGGGGTATAAAATAAAATGAATTAAAATAAGAAAATTGCACGCTTTGCAATTTGCGTTGCATGTTATGAAGCAGCAGAGGCAACATCAACTTGCAACTGAGACAAGCAACAGCTGCGTGTGAATTCAGTCCTAAGATGAGCTCGAAAACAGGTTAGCAACTTTGGCTAAGACCCCGATATGCATAATCTCTCGCTAAACGCTCTCAGTTGAGACAGACAGGCCCCAAAGCAGTCAGCCCGATTTATAATGTTTAAGTTCTTCATTTTCTTTTTATACGTTTCACATAACTTTTGTATTTTACTCATGAAATGCTTAACAAACTGAAAGAGGCATATAATTTATTTATTTTTTAGAAGACATCTAAAACCAGAGTAGAATATTGATTTATTGCATAAAAAAACTTAAGTTCTTAAGTATTTTTCAGCTAAATTCAAGGAAAAACTTAAACTTAATGTAACTTTTTAATAAAGCATTATTAAATTTACCGCGTTACAAAAATATTCGGTATACCGGAGATAATTTACCTTTCTTGTGTTTTTTTTTTCTTTGCTTTAACATTCTTTCATATTAAAGATTCCTAAACCAAATAACAAAAACAAATAGCAATTTATCCCATGGCCAAGGCCAACAAGGTTGGCTTACTTGTTGCCACCGCTCTCGACCATGTCGCCATCGTAGTTCGTCGTTGTCGTCTCGACTTTAAATTGTTTTTATTAATTCAATAAACATGAGTCAAGCGCCAGTTGCTTCATGGCACGTTGCGTCGCCTGAAGCCCCGCATATTTGTTCATTTGTTTAGTAAGCCAAAAAAGCACCAGGTCCAAAGAAATGGCCAACAGCGTCGCGTCGCGACGCGACCAACAACAACAAAAAGAACTGCGACTACCACATATTTACTCATACTTTGATCTGTATATACTTAACCACATATATTGTGAAGCAAGTATGTGTGTTTTTAATAGAACGAGAAACTAAATTTTGTTTGCGCATTGCCAAAATAAAAAAAAAAAGAATAAAGAAACGTACATTAAAAAATCAATAGGCGCTTGAAGTTTTTTGAACTTTCTGGGGATAGTTTTTTTTTTTTAAGTTTATGTTCATTTTATTTATACCCTATTAGAAAAAATTATTTAAAGTGGGTATATAGTGAAACCATTTGATGCTGGCGATTTTTGATAAAAGTGCATTGAAAAAAATGTATGAATAAATTATTAAATTGCTTTTTATAATTATGCTAGTGTGAAAATTGTAGTCTTCGAGCTCTTACCGTTTTGGCTCTTTGAAAAGTTTGTCAAAAGTGGAACAAACATTTTTTTCTTTGAACTATGAACCAGAAAATAAATATTATTATTATTAACGAAACTTTATAAATTTGCTCATGAATTAGCTTAATACTGGCTTAACTATTTAGATGTCATGACTTGCTAATACTACTAAATACAATAAATCGCCTTAGCCAACTGAAGCTAATTATAAATGAAAGATGGAAACTTAAAACCATTCTTAAGTTGTTTATCGATTTATTAATCGCATTTTAATTGCATTTGATTTATTTTTAATGCAATAAATTAATTTAAGAGCATTTGAAAAGCGTTTTGTATAATGTTGTTGTTGTTGTTCTTGGCAAGCGGTCAAAGTGGATTGTATTCTTACATACGTATGTATCTGTGTGTCTGTGTCTGTGTATATGTGAATCCTTGCATCTTGGCCTCGTGATGTTCGTTTTGCCAAGTGCCAAGAATTTCGAATGGCATTTTAATAGTTTTGCTTTCTTTCTTTCTGTTCAATTGATAGTTTCTGTTGTTGTTGTTGTAGTTGTTGCTGCTGCTGTTTTCATTGCAGTCAACTGCGATAGAAACTGCGGCCTACTTGTTTTGACTTTTAGAAGCCGCCTTTTTCCAGTCCTCTTTCTATTTGAGGCCACCCGCTCTCTTTGCTTATTTGTCACAAGATATTTCCATAGATACAACAGAGTGTGCATGTGTGTGTGTTTGTGTGGATGTGTACATATGTGTGTGGTCAGTTGTTGCCATTTAAGTACAAACTATCCTTTTCCTTACTCGAGTTTTTCTTTCTTCCCATTTCCTTATTCAACATTTTTGTATTGCTATTTCTTCTCTTTTCTTTTTCCATCTTTTTTTTTGGCTGTTCCTCCTGCCACAGTTTATTTGGCAAATTGGAATACTGCGGCTATAATACTTAAATCTACTGGGACCTTGTAAAGTCATCAATTTGCTCTTGATTTGATTTTCGGACTCCGTCTTTGACATTGACTCTGTTGTTTTTTTTTCCTTCCATATTTGTTCTTGTTTGCTGGCAATTTCAAGTCTATACTTTTTTTAACGAAACTATAAATACACATTTAAATCTCTTAGGCATAGAACTATTGCAAAATGCGACGCCCAAGGGTAAGAAATGGGTTACGAAATTGTGATAGGCTCCTAAGTCGATAAGTTTGTTTTCGAAGATCTGCAAAGAAAGTAAATTTAGTTGGGTGGAAAGTGTTTATCTGAAGGTTGAAGGGCTAAAAGTTTTAATTGTATTTTAAAGCTTTCACTTTGATTTTGAATTACAATCAGTTGCGATAAATTACTTTTAAAAGAAAAATATGGTAACAAGCTTGTGCGTAGAAATCTTTAATTAAAGCTTGATTTATTTTATTTAAATTTCTAGTTGTTTGCTGGAATATCTGAGAAAATCCCAACTACAGGTGAAAAGTAAAATGACGAATTTGATATTAACTTGAAAGCAATTATTCTTTATCCCAAAAAAGCACAAACTAAAATCTGAAACTGTGAAAATCTGGGACTAAACCAAACAATATTAAAAGACGGAAGCCGTGGAAAAGGAAAGGGGTGAATCAAAAGTTGAATGGCTTGAAAGACAGAAGGCAGAAGGGATGTGATGTGGGGAGAGGGGTGAGGGGATTAGAGGGAGAAAAGGCGGTAAAAGTGATAAGTGCCATTTCTCACGTGGCACCAAAGAGCGCACGGATTAAGCGACGAACAAGCGACAGCCCAGAAATTTATGAGACGTGTGCAGTAGGAGCTGAAACTGAAGCTAAGAGCAGATGGGAGATATATACGAGAAGGGATACAAAGAGAGTGAGTGGAGAGAGGGGCAGAAGTGGGAACGTGGCTCGTGAGCAGAGCCGTGTGACAAACGACAATGGTGACAGCGTCAGCTGTGTGTCATCAGGCGGGGCATGTGGTTCCAAATGGAAATGGAAATGGAAATGGCATCGGGATCGGGATCGGTAGGAAAAGGAACAGGAACGACTGAGCGGGAATTAGACAAAAAGAGAGAGTAAGTGAGAGAGAGAGCGAGGGAGTGGCGATTCAATTGCCACTTGAGTGCAAGTTTTCAACGTCACTAAACCGCCCTTTATTCGTCTAGTGATGTCAAAATTACCCGAAAAATCGACAACTCGATTCTCGCGGATACGATTATTAAATACTTTAACTCGATATTTTTTTTTGACAATCAATCGAGTTAATTAAATCGATATTCATAGAAAATGGAAAACTTACTTGAGTTTCTTCATCGTAAACGAATGTATTTAACTCTGGAGCTCAAGTGTGCTTATAAAATAAGTGATGTAAAATTACATTAAAAAAAATTACATTAATAATAATTAATTTTTTTTTATGATATATTGGCAACGCAATATTTTATTAATGATCTTAACATTTCGATTAAAAACTCGATCAATAATTTATTTCACATCAATACATTCTGCTATCTTCCTTACTGACTCCCCCTCCATCTCTTTCTTTCTCCCCCTCTCTCTGTCTTTCTCACCTTTTTTTGTTGAGCCACAAATTGTGTTTTTTTTTTTTTTTTTGATGGAACGCATCTGTGGTTACCACATAAATATATATAAATAATGCGCCTGTTGATCCTTTGGCTGTAATTAAGCAAATCTCCAATATCAAAATTTGAAAAACTGAATTTTAATTTCTTCTATTTTGAAGCGATTTTAATGAGCTCATTAATATGCAAAGCAGCCATTAAGTCATATGTGAGTTTCCCCTCCCTATGAGTACTTTTTAAAGACCGTTAAACTGCATCGATTCAATCAATCAAACTCACACACACACACGTACACTTACACAAACGCAAACGCTAATCAAATGCGCATTGTGAGCTGAAAAAAGTTTTTGGGAGGAGGGCAACAAAAATCTTGGGAAATGGCTTCAATTTAAAGACGGGGAAAACGTGGCAAACAAACCAAATAAAAATGACCACTAAAAAGTCATGTTGAGCTAGAGACACACACACACACACACACACACACACTGATGTGTCGGCGGAAAGTGTGAAAAGTGTTAAATTTGATTGATGTGCCTCAAGCTGCAGGCAGACAATGTGAAAATTAGTTGAGAGACTTGTGCTGCGACTTTGTGCGGGTGGTGCCGGTGGTGCGGGTGGTGCAATGTGGCTTAGCGTGGTTTTCGACTCGTTCTTAGGCCAACAGCAGTCAAAATGATTGACAGTCGTGAGCAAACGTTTGCTTTTATCACGGACATGAGCTCCGTACCCAATTCAACAACTAGAAAAAAAAATATATTTAAAAAACTATTCAGATTGAAAAAATTGAATCTAGTTTAAATTGCTCTTGGAACCTTTTTTACAAATAAGTTTATCAACTATTTTTTATTGGAATTTGAATTGAATTTCATTGTGCCAAATAGAATTTTTGATTAAGCTCTTTGTTTGTGCTCCTTTTCAATATATAAAGAAAGTATATAATTTTTGAATGACTATAAGTTAGACTGAATTTTTGTGCATTTAGTAAAACAATTATTTCTTATACAATCGAAAATAAAATTAAATTGAATTTATAAAATATTTTCTAAATGTTAATTTAATAATGACTTTATTAAAACGTTTTTGAAATGGAGTAGAAAATTAAAAATTAAACATTTTAAAGTAAAATCATGGTTTATTTAAAGTAAATTTTTTTTTTTTTTTTCAATTGTACAATTTAGAAAATAAAAGTTGTTGCAACATTTTTCAAATTCTCAAATGCAGTTTTCTCAGTCTAGTTCCCAGATAGTTAAAATATCCAAGTTTATCTGATATGCGTAGTACACAGATTGTCTGTAAATTGGAATAAATTGCAAGCGAAGCGAACTGATTAGCTAAAGAGTACAAAGAGAAAACTGAATGCTTACCATGTGTTGCTTGCCACCAGCAGCAACTGCAAGAAGTTTAATAAAACGCTACAGTTCCGAAAAAAATGAGAGAAAAACAAAAAAACAGGAAAATCGGAGAAGAAAGTGAATGAAATTCGTGTCGCATTTCAATGCAGATGCCACACACATGGCCACAAGTTGTGTGTGGGTGTGTGTGTGTGTGTGTGTGTGTGTGTGTGTGTGTGTGTGTGCTTCATCATTAACATCAGACACCGATGTTTGACACAAGAATGTGGCAAGGCTCCGCTTGCACCACTTGAAATGCTGTTGTGGCAATGTTGGATAAGAAGTTGAAGTTGAAACCGAAACTGAGGCTGAAACTGAAACTGAAACTAAGGCAGGCATCGTCGTTTACATTAAACAAACAAAATTCAACAAAAGCTCAACGGTACGACAATCAAGTGTCTGTATGTGAGTGTGTAAGGATGTGTGTGAGTGTGTGGTAGTGCCTGACACAGTTTCCTGTCGACGAGTCCACAACAACACAAGTCCTGTGTCTAAGTGCTGCAAATTGAGCGTATCAACAAAAATAGCAACATTTTGCATAGAGAGGCAAACTGCACTATGGGTAAAAACATGCGATATTTTAGCGTCACTTCAATTTTTTTGTTGTTCAGTGTCTTAAAATGCGCCCTTCAGAAGGAATACCAATATAAAAATAAAAATTTTAATAACATGATTAAAGACAGCTTGTCATTGATGAAAATCCATTAAAATCTAAAATTTGTAAATCATTTTTTTTTTGTTTTATCTTTTTGATAATTTCGATTTTTGAAAGTAAAAATATTTCTTGGTTAAAACAAAAAAAATTATAAATTGTGTTTTAGTCTGTTTTGTCAACTTGAAGTCTTGAAGATTTCGATAATGTCAAAATAACGAAATCTTTTTCCATAGTAGACTCTGAAAGAGTAAGAGTGAGAGGTTTAAAGAAAGAGAGGGAGTCATACTTCAGTTGATGTATGTGGATATATCAAATAACTGCTTCAGAAGCCATTGAAAACGCGTGTGGCGGCTGCGCATGCGCAAAAACCGCAACCTCAAAGGCATTGAGAAGCGATAGATGAGCAGAAAGTGCGAGAGACAGAGAGGCAGACAGTGAGAGAGAGAGAGAGAGAGAGAGGGAAAGAGGGTGGCTTGCACCACAAGAAGTTGCATTAAAGTGCGTGCCGGACACACATTGGCAATTTAACGCCTGCTTTTGGTATTTAATATTTGCCAGTCTCTCCTTCCTTCCTTCCTCCTCTCCCCCCTCTCCGCCATGCCTCTATCCACTTGGCTCTGCCTTGCCTCTTTTGAATTGCTTTCATATATTGCAGATTGCAGGCTGCAAGTTGCCCCTTTATAGAATAACTCGTCTCTTGGCAACGCCTCAAGTTATTGACGTTGGCTAACTAACTAACAGCCCGGTCATCATTAAGGCCAACACCAAAATTCAGCGATGCGTATAACCAACCCCCCCTCTTCACCTTTGTCCTCCCTTAAAGTAAACCAATTTTACAACATATGTTGGCCATATGCTAGATGGTTTTTTCCTCATTTTATTTCAGCCAATTGTTAATTGCTGCTGCTGTTGCTTTGCTTTAAGTTGCTTGGCAGGCACCACAGTTAATGTGGCAACAACATTTGCAGCATGGCCATAAAAATATGTAAATCCTTTTTTCTGTAATGTCTGTGTTTCGCAATCGATTGCAGTCGTAAAAATACGTTTTAAAATACAATTTTTTAAATTTTTTCTTAGATCAAGTTTATGACTCAGATTTGTATAGTTTGCATACTTTTCATAGGTTTTTAATTGAATGCGTACCAATGCATTTCCATGTCCCATTGTATCTGACAGTTTGTTTATTTTTTCAAGCTTATAGATAAGTTCTTATCGCAATTATGGTGCGGCATCTGTATATTTTAATCTGTGGTGTAAAAAATACGAAATATTTGTACAGTGTACAATTACTTAACAATTTAAACGAAATTCTTTTTTAGTTTTTTTTTTGTAAGTAATATTTAATAGATACAGTTGAACTTCCAAAACTCGAGCTTCTATAACTCGAATTTCTCTGTAACTCGAACTAAATGAGTGGCAGTAAAATTAATAAACTTGGGAAAAAGAACTCTATAACTCGAATATCTCCCTAACTTGAACCTTTTCTTTGGATAATGATGATTCGAGTTACGGAAGTTCGACTGTACTTTAAACCCTAGCTTTACTCTATACTTAAAAATATCGTTATTAAATTTGTATAGATGCAGAAAATTTACGTTCAATTAGATACTTTTGTATCTCACATTTTACAGATACTTTTTTTTACAGTTGCGGAAAAGAATTTATTTAAAAATTATTCCAGCTAAATATTTTTTCGTATTTCTAAATAAATTAATCTAGCTGAAGATACTTTTGTATCTCAAAAGGTTGTTTTTTATCTGATGGTCATTTTATGTTTCCCAATGCTGTTTTTAGTTCACTTTGAACAACATTTAATTTATTTGGCAAACTTCTAAAAGCATTTTTCCAACCGCAATGCATTTAATTTGTTTATTTTTATTACGAATATAATTAATGGTTATCAATTTAGAAAGGAATTTGGCATAATTGCACGGATATTTGTCTGGTCGAATGAAGTCGCTCAGGAATTGTCAGCTGTTGGTTTTTATTTAAAATTAGAACAGAAATGCATTGGCCAAATAAATCGCTCAATATTTTTTAGCAATTCCAAGTATACAAATATGTATCAAATGCATCTATAGATTTTGTGTGGTTGTTGATTCTCATTTTATGTATAAAATAAACTAATAATTTGCGTGGATATCAATAACCAGATACCCCAGACTGACCCCGTTTTGTTTTGTTACGTTGTTGTTGTTTTTGTTGTGGAAAGGGGGTGGGGTAGGGCGTGTAAAAAAATGTGAAAAATACATTTGCATGTTTTGCGATGAAAATGAATTTATAATCCCACAAACAGGTCAACCCAACCGACCAGCAACAATATTTGTAAAAGAACAACACAAAACAAAACGACATCAAACCAAACCCAACAAAATATCACTTTTACTAGCCTCTCAATGTTGTTGTTGTTGTCACTTGGATTTATTGGATTTATAACTAACGCGTTGCAAGTTACTACGACTCGAATATCACAGAAACACTGTCACAGAGAGGAAAGAGATGGAGACTGAGATAGAAAAAGATACCGAGTTTGTAAATTAAATAAAATATACAATTTCCCCCCTTTTGTTATTTCAGAATGCAAAAATACAATAATACGCAAACGATTTTATTTATTAAGCTAGCAATTTATATTATTAGTATTATTTGCAGTGTCGACCAAGTTTACTCACTTTCTTTTGTGGTCATCAACATGGGCATAATTACTAAACATACAGACGTGTACGTACATTTGTATATTCGATGGTGTACATATACTTGAACGGCTTCATCATCCTTTCCTTGAATTCAACTAACTTTTCGAGCCATATTGGGCTTCATCAATTATAATATGCAATAATTGGCTTGCACAATTCAATGCATAATTGTTAACAAAGGCAGGTTTTTGGCCTAAATATTAAGTAAAATTGCTGAGATTTGAACTATGCTTTTGGCCATTTAATTATAATCGATTTGCCTTTTGACATAAAATCCTATTGCCTTGTTGCTCGCAATTTGATTAATGACTTTTGCTCCTATTTTCATGACCTCTACACCAAATTTGTGCTCATATTTGCAACAGGCAGAAAAATAACATCATCATCTATGGAATAAGAATTACCATAGGTTTCCTTGTTTCAAATTAGGGTTTCTTTAATTTTGATTGATCAAACGAAATCAATTTAAACTTGCTAAGGTCATTTTATTTGCTTTGTTGCAAAATTAACCTTGATAGTATTGATGTTGGTTACAATCGATAAGTTTAGCTACAATAAAATACATTTGCATTAGGAAAAGTATAGATAAACGAACTGATATGTGTTAAATTTGCAATTTGACTAACGATTATAAAGCTGCTAAAATATTTAATTTTTAATTTATTAAAATTTTACTTCAAGTTATCAATAATATTCATGTCAATTAATATTGATTTTAGTCACTACCACGAATACTTTGATACATTGATTATGATATAATTATTTTTATATTTGTTTTGTTACTGTCGATAGATTTAATTATTGTCTCAGAATAAAAAATTAAATTTTTTCATATAAAACTATCGTTAGCTGAAGTACAATAGATAAGACGGCGAATTGTTATCTTCTTTATTGTGTCTGCATAATTTTTTTTTTTCTTACCAACTATTAATATACAAAATAGACGAGAAGTCTTGTCAAATGATGATTTATCTCTTTCTTTCGATGTCAAGAATACTTGTGGGCTCCAACGTGTCATAAACTTGACCATTTAACCATATGTTGTCATCAATATATATGTGACTATTTTTAAGCACAGCCAAAAGGCCTTGTCAAGGTCGTTCTGAGACAGTTGGGCAACAGTCTTTCTCTCATTGGCAACTTTAACTAAAATGCTAATCATCATGATACAATATTTCTTTGCAGATGCTATACCCCAACAACAACAACAACAAGTGCTACAGCATCAGCAACAACAACAACCACAGCAGCAGCAACAACAACAGGCGCCGCGTTTCACAACGCATCCTTCGTCATCGGGATCCATTGTAAGCGAAGGACGAACGAAGATTTTGCAGTGTCTTGCGTTGGGTAAGTTGAAGCCAACAATAAGTAAGTTCGTAACATAAGCTCTCGGACACGGGATATGGCCAAGAAAGGGGGCGGGCCGGTTGGAGTGGGAAGTCTAAACATTACACTTGTCCTTCAAAATGCCTGACAGCTGAGCTTAAGCTGAGCATCTAAGGAGGAAGGATATGCAAGGGTATTGCGGCAAGTGGCATGTAAAATGAAACCATAAACGAAAACACTTCTCGTTTTTTTTTTTTTTTTTTTTTGAATTTTCCATTGTAGTGTTCCACCCGTTGTTGTGGGTGAGGGCGTAATTTTGCTTTTGAAAGATAATGAAGTAGAAAAACAATAACTTTTATGAGGTTTCCAGAGCAGTTGGGAAGCCCACGAGAGAGAGAGAGCGACGTAATCCTTTGAGCCGTTTTTCGTCTAGTGGGTGGCAAAGGGAGTCAAGGGAGTAAGGTCACAATGAGGCTTGGCCAGTCGCTTTGGGGCACACACACACAGGTGTTGTTTGTCGACCTGGTCTTCTGCGTCTGGCATTCCCAAGTATCGGTTACATATATATTGTGTCATCCCGAAAATTGTTGTTGTGAGTCGAAAGTTGCCTTCAGCTTTCGGACTTAAACTCGTCCTCCTTCTCATTCTCCTTGTCATATTCATTCTTTTTACTGTTGTTGTTTGTGCTGTGTAAAGGACCCTTAAGACAATTTGGGCTCTGACATCCTTGTTTCCTTGTCTCTGTGTGTGTGTGTGTGTGTGTTTGGGATATTAGCTTTGTGGCCTTATGGCCACAGGATTCGCACAATTAGCCGTGAAATGTATTAAAAATGAATGCATATTGGTACATTGATGGGACAAAGGAACACCATGCCTTACTCTTCTCCCCCTCTCTTTCTTCCTCTGTCGCTGCCTCTCTTTCTCTGCTGTGAAGCTCAATTTGTCTGGCCTTCAAGTAATTTCAGAAATTGCCTGGAAAATTGTCAACTCGAGGGTTAAGGTGACGTGAAAACTTTTATCATTGAAATTTAAAAAACAAAAAAAAAAACAAGCAAAAAATGAAAAATATATAACATTGATTAGGGTTCTGAATAAAGGGACCATTTGCAGTCAAAGTATTTGAGACAATGTCTTTTCAAATAGCTTGCTAATATCATATCATTAATTTAAATCGAATCTTTTAAGTAAATACAATTTTTTAACTTTTTATAATACTTAGATAAGTTTCACAACTAAAAGGGAACAATGAATTGGAAAATTACGTATTTTGTTACAGACTTTATGAGTTAAAATGTTCTCCATAGCTTTAATACATTTCCAAAAGTATAAATATTGATTAAGTCCTTTTCAAAACCTTTAAGAACGCTTCAATCAAAGATTTGCATTCGTAACATGGTTTAATTTAGTACAAAAAAAAAATTATAATTATGTAGAAGGTAGAAAACCATGAAAATAATGCAATTATTTTATTTGTAGAATAAATAAATAATATTTAAGTATGATTTAATGATCTGGTTGTATTGAAGAATGTTAGTTGATGATTAATATTTATGCATAAAAATAAAAACCATAATAATTACTGGTTAAATGGAAAGCAACTACCATAAATCCATCCACCTTAATACAGTCTGTTTTAGCCTAATTTGTAACAGCATTTAAAGGATCAAATGGTCGAAACTCGCAAACTCGTGACTCAGTTACAAAACTGTTAAGCCAAAATCCAGAATTCAAAATACGTCAGTGCGAACGATGAACGATGAACCAACAAGCAAACCAGGCCAAAATCAACTAACACCATCAGCAGTGGGCGCAGTTCCACCGTCAATTGTGGTGTACTACTATCTATATATGTATGTGTATGTGTGTCTATGTGTGTGTGTGTGTGTGTGTGTGTGTGTGTGTGTGGTGCTAATTGATTGGCCTTTGATGGCCTGGCCAAACCATTTGAGCTGTTTCAGCTGCATGTATCTGCATATACAACCCACACCCACACACACACACACACACATGCATATGAAAATGTACTTACGGTGTCTGCCATGGCGTTGCATGCTGCATGTGGCATGAACCCATAAAGAGCCCTGCACTTTGCGTAAGCTGCAAAACGGCCAAAAGCAAAAAATGTTACACCAAACGAAAAAAAAAAACAAATAAAATATAAGAAAAACATGAATGAATTGTTATATTTTGCACAGCGAAGACTTTATACCCTTGCATATATCTTTTAAAGAGTGTTTAAAAAAAAGTCACATAAAATGACATCTTTTCACATTAACAAAAAATAAAAAAAAATAATAAAAAAAATGTTCAATACTTTAATTTTTTTAAATACCTTGAAACAATTTAATTTTATGTCATATAGTTTTTTGGCTTTCACCAAATTTAGTCGCAATATAAAATATCACTAAATATATATATTATATGTACATATAACTTGCTCTATCGATTAAATCAACGGTGGGAACGTAATCGGAATTCGTTAGCAGCTGCTGGCTCCCGGAGCCATTGCGTGCCATCGAACTTTCGCCGACATTGTAAAGACTTTGAAAATAATAAAAAATAAAATAAAATTAAATTTTATATAGTAGTCCGATTTAAATAATATTTGGTCATGACTTATAGCACAATACCAGAAACACAGTCTGTTGTTTAGAATGAACAACAAAGTTTTTTAAAATTCTACTTTGACATAAATATAGTGACAAAAATGAAAAATGTAAGCGTATCAAAAAGCAACAACAAGCATGCAAATCTTTTTAGCTGTTGTTGTTGTTGTAGCTCCTGCTGGTTGTTGTTGTTATAGTTATTCTTGTTGTTGGCATCACACATGCCGCGACAAGCGTTGCCAATAGCTGTGGCATTCGCGCACTCAGTCACTTTGGCGCTTTTAACTGTCAACACACACAGTCACATACACACATGCACAGATACAAATGGTAACGAATGAGGTTGCAGATGCAGAATGCTGATATGGATAGGAAAGGGAATTGGCCGGGAGGGAACTCGGGAAAAGGGTTGCGGATGTTTAGGCCTCGCCGTTCTTGCTCGCTCAACTTTACCTATCTTTCCTATGCCTTTCCCTCCTTATCTTCCCCCTCAGCTCTGTCCTACCTCTGACTGCCTCAAAGGAATGTGGACGGTTTTTGTAAACTATTTTTGTGTCCTATACCCATTGAAATGTATAGCACAAAATTTTGTTTAACTTCATGTGAAGGCATTTAGCCAGCAGAAACTCTAAAATCAAGATATTAAGCGCATTAGGAAGATCTTTGACCTATACAAATACTATAATGCTTTCTATATCTTGCAAAAGTTCAACATAATTGCATAATAATCACAAAAGTTATGCAATGAATAATTCATCACAGCACTGGCGCCATCTGGTGTACGTTTACTTCAAACATGTATTGTTCAGTTACATTTTACTTTTGAGGGTATCTGCTAGTCGATCACTCTTTAGTGCCACATTTCAATTTGTTTTGTTATCTTGAAGCATTTTTTCTAGCTATTTTGTGCCCAGTTTTTGGTGTGCAGCGAATTCTGTGGCTTGCTAACATTGCAACAACAAAATAGCTATAACAATGTAGCAATGTTGGGCGGAAAGAATGCACGCTGAGCGCATACCCTGTACATAACAAAAAAAAAAAAAATGAAGAGCTTCTTAGAAAATCCCTTTCCCTTAATAATATAATGTCGAAATATTTATTTTCGAAATATATTTTTTCTTCTTTTTTTCAATTAAATGTTTCCCGAACAATTTAAGAATTATGGAACTACTCTTACTTAAAAACAAGTTATCGTTATGTTTTTTCCCTTTTGTTTTCATTGCGTTTTTGTAGCATACTTTTTGGGGATACAAAATTGAGTAGTCGGCGATTTGCAATTGAAAACAAAGAATCCAATATCTAATTAAAAGATGTCGACTAAAGAAAATTTATAATATTAAATTTGTAGTTGAAAAGAAAGTGAAGGCTAAGAACTAAATATTTCAATAATATCAAATCTTAAATTTATAACTAAAAATCGAGATAACAATGACAAGTTCTGTTTATGTTGATACATTTGTTGCGAAAAACAGAAAATCTCAATGCGAGCTTTGGTAACACTGCTGAAATACCCTGTAAAATGTTGATCAGCTAATGGATTTGGATAATTTGGTGTTGTTGTTGTTTGTGGCGCCATCTGGCGTTAAATACGCTTGTGACACCGAAAATGGCCAGATATATAGGGCAGATTTTGGTAAGCAGGTAAAAACTGTTAATCAGGATTATCAACGACAAGTTGAACGGGCAATGGAGGTGCACAAATGTAACTAATATGGCATGTGCAACTGCCACAGCCAGCGATGTTGCAAGTACTTACAGCATGTTGTATATTGTATATTGTATATTGTTTTTTTTTTTTTTTTTTTTTTTTTTGTAAAAAAGGGGATTTTGGTGCAGAGTGTTATAAGCATAAAGTCTTGGCAAAGTGTGCGTTGAATTGTTTTTCAACAAGACGCGTCGCGACGAAATGCAACTTGCAACAAAGACTTTGCTTTTTTATGGCCAAGAAGAGCCGCGGCCAGAGCCAAGCCAAGCCAGCTAAAGAAGCTGCAACGGTGCAGCAAATGGGGTAAGAAAGGATAAGGAAACGCGAGGCACAAAACTAAAAAAAAACTGCAAAAAAACAGAGAAAAAAAGCAGTGGAAAAGTGTTGGAAAAAATAGGATGAAAATGGAAAACCTGCAGCAGCATCTGAAGAACGTGCGTGGCTTAGTTTCCTTGTGTTTAACTATGGGTTTAGAAAAGTGAGTTTGAGTTAGGTTTTCTTTCTCTCTCCATATTCCTCTCTATTCTTAGCGTCAACATCGAAGACTAACAGAACGAAAACAAAAAACAACAGCAACAACAAAATTGCAAGAAACATTACCAAGCAAAAAAAAAAAAAAAAAAAAAAAAAAAACGATAACAACAAAAAGTATTGTGTAAGGCATTGTTTTTTGTCTGTGTATTTTGTCGCAATTTTTTTTTTTTTTTTTGGTTTGCAATTGTTTTTTTTTTGTTGTTATTATTGTTGATACTTCGCTTGTTTGCCAGAAGAGCCAACCCGGTTTTAGTGCCATTTCTTAAAGCCTTAACATTCTTTGGGCTTAAACGAAAAATTAATGTAGATAAATAGGCGAAATTCGAGGTTCGAACACACTTTTAAGTTGTTTTGATTTCACTATCTTCAGTTTGAAAACTGCATTTATTTAAGCATTTTTTCTTTCCAAGAAATTCCCTCTAAGAAAATTAAATTATTTCAGAAGACCTTTCGTAATGCTTGCGTTTGGACTATACTTAACTGAAATTTTAATTTAAATTTTAAAACAACATAATTGATATCATATAGAATTTTAGAATTAAGTTAGGATATAATTGGGACATAAATTAAGTGTGGAGTCTCTAAAATTTCCATTACTTACCCTTAGGAAAAAATTTAGAGACCTGAAATATATTCTTAATGTTATGCGTGTTTGGTGCAAAGAAAGGGTATTTTTTTTAGTAAAAAATATGCCGAAAATGTATGCCGAGTAAAAAAAAAATGAGATATAAACTATTTTCAAAACTAAACTAAACTATTTCACAAAATATCGAAATCAAAACATTTGGATAATTTTATGCCAACTTTGCGTAAATATAAAAGTTGTGCTTTTCTTGCTTTTATTTCTCCTAGCTAATAAACCAAGGGATAGTAATATGTACCACTTTAGGTAAAATTGTAGCATATTTATTATGTTACATGTGAGTCAAGAACAAAGTCGGTTGAGTTATGCGGATTTTTGCATGTTTTACGGTTCATTCAAGTGACAAAGCAGACTCCTTTAAAATTTATTATCTTGAGCATTTCTAAGCAAACTATGTGCATATTTTTATTGCTAAGCAACTTGAAGTTACACAGAGAAAGAGAGGGTGATAGAAATAGAGAAAGAGAAAGAAAATCCTCATGCTTCCTTCAGCTTATCTACGACAAGAATTTGTTTTCCTTGTGCGATTTTCTTGCTGTTTTTGTTTATTTTTCTTTTCAGTGACTGAACAGTTGACACACTTACAGATACCCGGCCCATTTTTTTTTTTTTAGCTCTCCTCTCTCTCTCTCTCTCTCTGTTTGTAGCCTTGACTCACGTGTGACACTTGACGAGAACTCTTCAGATTTCTTGGGAATTGCGTTTACATCTCCTTTCCTGGCCAAGTTTTGTGGTTAAAACAGAAAGACTGACAGATAAAGAGAGTGAGAGAGAGGGGTACATAGGCGAATATGTAAACAATGGAAATGCATAAAAGTGAAATGTGCTGCCAAAAGTGAGAAGACATCAACCAACGACAATTGCAACTTGCACCATTAGGCAAGCACAAGAATAAAAAGAAAAACCAATAAAAAAATGTTAGAAGAAACAAAACAAAGCAAAGCTGCCACTTGACGTGGCGTGCTGTGAAAATCCTTTTAGGCCGCCCGTTTTTTCGCCTTGCCACTTTTTGAAGTTTACTTAAATTCGAGTGCAACGAGAACAACAATGGGGAAAACAACAAAAAGGCTGTACTTTCTGCATATCTACGTGTCATCAACAATAATTTAACAGACACCTGCGAATCACAAACACAAGATTAACTCCAGCGTCATAAAGGTCAAAGTGAGAAAAGTTGACTAGTATGAAATTGAACGCGACTGAAAAGACCCGGTAGTTGGTCTGTAACAACTGGCAAAATAAAAAAAATATGTACAGTTTTTCAAGAAACAATTTACACACCCTAAATAATGTAATATTTCAACTTTAAATAAGAAAATAATAGCTTATATATTTGGTAAGGTCGTTCGAATGATGCAAAAATTTGCTTAACCCTTTAAGTACCCATTGAATATTTTGAATTTTTGTAAACTTTTTTTTACTATTTCAACTTTTGTCTTGTTGATGCAGAAAAATTCTTCAAACAATTCTAAGAGTGACTGCAAAAAATAATTTTCAAAAATATTTTTAAAGTATTGAATTGTTATTGTTGATCAAGAATATACATATATACTCTCTGAGGTTAAAGCTGCTGAAAGGCTCAAAATACTTTTTAGACTTTTGAAGTGCAGGGTCTGAAACAGTCAACAGGGTCTAATCGGACATCAAATCAAAGCAAAGTTGAAGCTTTGTGTTTGACAATAAGTTAAGGGGATCAATGAGGCATTCAACACAACAATAATGCAACATCAATGTGGCAACTACAACACGTCAGTTGCAGCTTGGCTGTTGACATTAAGCGACTAATGTCAGACTGGACCTGACATTGTACACGAGAGAGAAAGGGAGAAGAGGGTGGAAGAGAGATAGGTAAACTGAAGATGAGTCCCTTGACGACAACATGGCAACTTCTGTAAAGCGGAGACAGCCACAAATCAAACAATTTCCGCAAGTTGTGAATGCAGCGAGAGAGAGAGAGATAGAGAGAGAGAGAGAGAGAGAGAGAGAGAGAGAGATAGAGTGGGGGAGACATGTACAAATACAAGTACACACACATACTCATACACAGAGTAGACACACTTTTGTGGAAATGCAATTTGTTGCGTGTGGCATCGTCAGTTTATTGAATTTATTTATATGCAGTCGCTTGCTTAGACATTGACTGATTGATTGAGTGATTGAGCGATTGAGTCACTCGGAGAGTACGAGACCAAATTTCATTATGGCCTTTTTCCTCTTAACGAAAAAATAGACTTGTTGCTTTTCCGGTCTCTTTCACTCTCTTTCACCCTCTCTCTCCCTCTCTCTCTCTCTCTCTCTCTCATTCTCTTTCCCTGAGTCTCCCTTTCCCATTCCGTCTCTGCAAAAAATAACGTGATATGCCATTCACGTTGCACTCGTCAAACGTATTTTAAATCCAGCTTTCAATCGAAACTTTAAGGGCAATGACAACATCTAAGAATCCCCAAACATCTATTTTCTTTTTAATTTAATCTAATTTGTTTTCACACCATGTAACACTGAGAGTTTGACATTTAAACATATAAACTTAATTAAATGTGTAAAGAGTTGAACCTTAGTCCAAAAAAGTATGCTACAAAATTTGCAATTTCGCAATCTGATTTTTTCGTAACTGAAAAGTGCAAAACAAATCGCAAACAATTTCAACATTTCAATTATACTTTCGGAGTCAGAAATGTATTTAAAATAAAAAGTTGTTCATATTGAAATATGTTTTACAACAATTAAATCACAATAATCGAAAATTCGTTTATTCCATTTTTTAATTCAATACATTTTATGAAATATGAAATACATATGTTAATGCTTGATTCTGATTTTCTATGAAGTTGTTATATAAAATATGCCAAATATTAAGTAGTCTTTGATTATGCACTTATACCTATAAATTATTACTATGATTGATAATGCAATATCATGTTATGCTGCTGCGCATTAACTTTTGCTAATAATTTTGCCAGTGCCACATTTTCGAGGTGCTTGCAAATTCAACTGAATTATGATTTCATTCCCCACTTTCCATTCCATTCGGTTCCATTTCATTTTGTTTCGTTTGCTTAGTTACATCTTTTTGTTGTTATTGTTGTTGTTGTCCTGTGCAAATGGGACAAGCTGGACACTCTGGACAGGCGACACGCTCGACTGTGGTCCCGTATGGCTTTGGCTTAAAGGATTTGTCAGTTTAGTTATTAAAAACTCATGAGTGTGTGTGTGTGTTGGTGTGTCACCGTTACATACGGTGACATGTGTGTGTGTGTGTTTCAAGGAGAGTCTCCCTCTCACTTGGGAATTCTCCCACTCATTCTTTGGCTCTGCTTATTGGGGCTTTCACTTCGATTTAACGCTGACACATATCGCTGGAGAACTGACTTTTTTTTTCTCTGTTTCTGCTACTGCTTCTTCTTCATCTTCTTCTGCACCTTCTGCTTCTTCTTGTACATTTGCTTTCGGCTTTTTGGCTCACTTCCTTTTCTTTTGCTACACAGGAAAAAAACATTTTGGGATTTCGGGATGCTTAATTTTCTAAAAACAAGAAAAACTTCATTCAATTAAGATTCATTAATTTCATTTGAGTTTATTTTTTGATTATCGGGGCTTTGAATGAACTTTTTTTTTATTATTTTTTTTATTATTTTCATTTTATTCGCATATTGTGATAATTAAATTTCCAGACTAAGTCAAAAAATCCCAAATTCAATATTTAAATTCAAGATCTAAGTTTCGAATATGTAATAGATTAATACTAATTTTCTGTTAGCTTTTCAGAACTTTTATTTTAGATTTGGTTTTATAGTATTTATAATTTAAATATTGAAAAGTAGTCTTTAGTCTTTGGAGAGAATATATTGTGGAAATCGTTTTAGGACATTTATTATATAGTTGAATATTATATTATACAGTCGAACTTCCCTAACTCAAATCACCATTATCCAAAAGAAAAGGTTCGAGTTAGGGAGATATTCGAGTTATAGAGTTCTTTTTCCTAAGATTATTAATTTTACTGCCACTCATTTAGTTCGAGTTACAGAGAAATTCGAGTTAGGGAAGTTCAACTGTATTTTAAATACTTGAAAAAAACATGCTAAAATCAAGAATTTGTCAAAATTGAATTTTAGAATAATTTGAATTTGTTTTTTTCTGTGTATGTTGTCTACACACTTCTCCTTCTGCTCAATATTGACCAAAGCGACGGCATTCGGTTCAGTAAGTCTGTGTGTATGTGTGTGTGTGTGTGTGTGTGTGTGTGTGTGTGTGTGTGTGTGTGTGTGTGTGTGAGTGTGTGTGTGTGCTGCTGCCGCCTGTGTGTATTTGCCTTACAATTCCCCAAATTGTAATTTTATAGCAACGTCATTGCCCAAATGCTCAAATAGACTTTACCCTCTGCTTTGGCATCGCCCAACTTTTTATGCCGGCCAACACTTGCAGGAACTTTCTTCCTTTTCTTTTCTTTCATTTTCTTCTTCTTTTTTTCTTATTTGTTTTTTTTTTTGGCTGTTGGCTCTTTTACTTATTCTAGCATTTCGGCCCTAGTATCTGTGTCTGCTTGTCTTTCTTTCTGTCCGTCTGTCTGTCTCAGTGTCTGCTCAATTCGATTTCATCTGCTGCCAAAGTGCTGCCAACTGAATGCAATTGCATTGCCATTGGCAACCCACTCTATGTGTCTTCATATGTGTGTTTGTGTAACAGCGTCAAAATACCCTGTAAGCCAGTATATCGATAACTTGGGGTATTTCGATATTTAAGGAAATTTTGAAACATTTTAGTTTTGCTTTTTACGATTACATAACAAATGATTTTATTGGGTTTTTTCTACTTCTCGAAGTGTGAATCTGTGCGATCTGCAAATAATGTAAAGAAATATCATTTTAAATAGAGAATTAAAATGAATTATATAATTATAATATAGATCAAATTAGTTGAATTTTCATTTAACAAGATCTGGAGCATTCAAGTTTCTTAAAAAAATGTATTTTAAAATTTATTTGAGAAATAAAAAGAAAATCAATGATAATTTTTGTGTAATTATAAAAGATGAATTGACATGGAGTTGAGATAGAATTCGATATTAAGTTTGACATATTTACAAATAAGACTGCAAGGACTCTCTGTTCCGAGTATTTTAAAAAAAAAAAGAATTATATTAGAGGATATCCACGTGGTCAATCACAAAATTGTTGAGTATTTAGCGCATTTTGTTTGCTGTAAGCGCGCTAAATCGCTGGCTGTGCAATTGGGCCTGAGGTTTGGGCTTGGGTTTCGGGTTTGACTCGCTGTCGAAGGGATTTGGGATCAGGCATCGAGTGGAGAGCCAGCGCAAATGTTGAGGCTGTTGCAGAGTGTCTATTGGCTTTCAACATCAGCAGCAGTTGCACTCATCCTGTTGCATGGCCATTTCATGTTTAAATATCAGTGTTGAGTAGTTGCAAAAGTCGATAGGTGGAGGTGCACACAGTGTGAACACGGACAGGGACAGTTGCTTAGGGGTTTTAGTTGGATAAAACGGATATTTTATTCAAGGCTTCATTTAGTTGTCCAACCGCCTATCCAACAAAAGTCAAAGGGTCAATTTTTCGTTTAGAAAATGTTGCAATTGCAAATTGCAATTTCATTCGGTTGCACGACCACCGCCATGTTGCACACATAAATCAACTTTAAATTAAACGAAATCAAAAACGCCATTTTGCAATACAATACGATACGATACGGGTATAGAACTAAAAAGTCGTTTATTTAAGTTCCTCTCTCGGCCGATCGCATTTTGTGCAAATTGTGTGCACAAATCGAGTTGCTTCGAGTGTGTCCGGTTAAATGGTACACTGAGCGAAAAATTCAAGTGTGTTGTACTTAAACACGCCACATTTTAATAAAATTTACTAAAGTCAAGTGTGTTAATCTGATTTTAAGGACGATATTTTGAGTACGAAATTTAAGTATTTTTGTATTTCAATTTGAACATTTTAAACTCGATTAAAGTTTCTCAAACGCTGTCACTGAGTACAATAACATCTTAAAATAAGAACCTGAAAAACATACATTATCCTGTTAAATAGAATCTTAATTTATCATTTATCCAAGTTTCGAGCTTATGTAAAGAATTTTAGTATTAATTTCTAGTAAATCTTGACTCCTTGATGGAACTTGGCTAAGGAATTCTTTTGTACTTATCCATATTTGAATATTAAGGCCCGTTTTTTCAATGTCTAAATAATGTGTTTAATTACTATTCTAAAGAAAATTTGACTTAAAATGTATAGAAAATAATGTAAAATTTGAAATTATTTGTTAAATAAAACATATACGTACATTGAAAAAAACGGCCCTAAGTATTGTAAATATTTGAATCGAGGACGTTCAAACTTGATTATAGTACGGGTTTTTTCTCTCGGTGTACTAGCCCCGCTCATTCTATTCTATTCCCATTCATATTCCTGCCCAATGCTGTTGGTCTTTGCATCCTGCTGGTGTCACTGTTGCGGGTCCCTCGATACGATAGGCGAACGGAAGCTCAAACAAATAGTCAACGAACTACGAGCTACCGCACATAGTACACTGAGAGCAACGATAGAGTGTGATGCAGAGCGGAGACTGTGAGGGGCTCTGTAAAAATAAGTAATATCCTCTTTTGTGACCGGGCGTGGCCAGAATGAGATTTAATCGCCACTGAACCAAAAGAGATATGGCTTTAAAAAAAAAAAAACATTTTCATTATGCAACAATGCGAACGCGAAGCTCCATTTTGCAACCAGCATTTCCTTTCCCCCTTCTCCCAACTGCCTGCCTCATATCCGTATCCCTTTTCTTATTTCATTGCAGTTTACTGCAAGACTCTTCCTTCTTCTTTTCCTGCAGCAGCAGCTCCAGTCTCATTTTCCTTAACAAACACTGTAGTCAGCTCAGTAGATGTATATAGACACATAATCATATATACAAATGTATGTGTATGTATTCATTCATATATGTGTTTTTGAACTTTATTCACAGGTTCGCCACAGCCCACATATCGTTGGCTCAAGGATGGCATACCCGTTGCCGATTATTCATCCAGTCAATTTTATCGCATTCACATCACAAGACGCGAGGATGCCGGCAGCTATCAGTGCATTGCCAGGAACGATGCTGGATCTATATTGAGTGAAAAAAGCGATGTTGTTGTTGCCTGTAAGTACACACACACACACACACACACACATGCTATTACATATGTCTGTCTGTTTGAAACACTGATAAAAAGCAATGTCTTCATATTCAAACCAAGTGTAAAACATTTAGACTTTGCGAAGAACATAAATACAGTCAAACTTCCCTAACTCGAATCACCACTATCCAAAGAAACAGTTGACTCAGGGAATTATTTTTTATAAAGTCTTTTAACAAAAAACATTTCATTCATTCAGAAATACATTTCACACTGCAAACTTTTCTTGATATTTTGAACAAAAACAGATTCCAGTTTCTTGAAGACTTGTCAATATTCTCAAAAATTGATTTTTTTCTTTTTTTTTGCTGCATCCAGAAAAAATTACCGATTCAAATGACTTCATAATTAATTTTAAGTTTTTAAAAAAAATGAAAACTCTTTTCGCTAGGGTACCATATTTTTCAGCCACGTAAATTTTTTGGTCCACTTTCGAATTCCGTAACTAATAATCTTGAATATTTAATAATTTAATTTAATAATTTAAATAATCTTGCCCTGATTCCTTAATAAAGTACGTCTTTCCAGAAACTAATTCAATGTAATTGTTAATGTAATATTCTAAAACGATAAATAATTTAAACTTTATTGGGGACTTTCACGAAAAATTCACTTCAAATAGAGTTATGGAGATATTCTCTGTACGGAAGCAGAATTGTATGAAATTTGCTCAGTAAACGCTATTGTCACTCGATTTTGTTCGAGTTAGAGAAAATTTAAGCATTTTATTTTAACAAAATTTAATTTCAAACATTTGAAGAAATCAATGCTTAGTTGAAAAGCATATTAAGTAACTGTGTTCAACCATAATTAATAAGCTTTAATATGACAACATTTTCATAAAAATATTATTACTTAAAAATATAATTATTTTAATTTTAAATTTGCTTTTAAGTTAATTTCAATCAAATAATATATTTTAAAATTAAATATTCAGTTATTTCAAGTTTTATCAAATCTTCCAAATTGTTTAGAAAACTGTTTTTCTCAGTGCATGCTGAGCTCAGGTGTGGAAAATTATCAAGCTGACTACTTCAGGCATTGACAGCCTTTTGTAGTGTCAGCGCTCATCAAATGAGAACTAAGCCATATTCATTCGCTTGGTAATTGCGTGGGAAAATTATATGTCTCTCAGTCTGTCTGTCTGTCTAACTGTCTTGTAGTCAACAGTTCGGATTTACATCGATCCGATGCCGCTTTGTGCCCTGTTATCGTTATGAATAATTTGAAATCTATGTCAAGATATAATTTGATACAGTGTCGTGTAATCGTTATTATTACATCAATCCTCATTTCCATGTTCTTGTTGTCAGATAAGTTGGTCAGTAATTGGAGTTTTTATCGGGATCTAACACGCAATTCCCAGACATTCCCATGCTCTAGTTTACGTACTTAAATCGATTGATATTATACAGATAGTCGCAGATAGCTTTAATTATGTCGAAACATGTGCACTTTATTTCGTTGTCTATTTTGTTATTATTGTTAATTGACATAAACAAATCGTAGTAAAATTCTTTAGCTACAAATCAATTTTTGAATAATAAATGAAATGTACACGAATAGAATTTCACATAAATCTTTTTAGAATATCATAAATTGTTAAAGTTTTGTGGTCGTAAACTTGATCCATATTTAAAATATTTGACAGCACTGCTTTTAATATAATTTTGTATTATAGCCCTTACATTTTTGGCCAATTGAAAGAATAAATATAGTAACATTGTGAAAAAAAAACAATGTCCCTCGTTAGATATAACATATTGGGCAAAACTGTTCTTTCATTACAAGTTCCAAAAACGCTTTTTTTATATTGTTGCTAAACTCATATTTCATTTCAGAGTTCCATTAAGAGAGTGTTTTAAAAGCGTTCCGTTCCAACGTTTCATTGCTAATCGCGTGTTTCATTAACCAGTGTTCCGTTAGCTTCACCTAGTACTTGTAGTGTTTCATATCATTTGTTTCATTCGTTAAGCGAGGGTTTCATTCCAGCGTTCCTTTTAGTACATTTTACAAAGAGCTGATTGAAACAGTCATTCTATTATGCTAATTTCAAAAACTACTATAAAGTGTTTCATTCCAACGTTCCGATGCTTAACGACTGTTACATTCCAGCGTTTCTTTAAGGCAATCTCCCAAATAGCTGTCTAAAAAAATGTTTCTTTCCGCATGCTCCCAAAGGTATGCAATAAATATGCAATTAGAACAATTTCACTGAAAGCCGACAATTCACTAGAGACTAAAATACAAGTAAAAAAGAAATAACAATAACAATATTCCAACAGTTTAAGTAGTTAATTAAACTAATTGAATAATAAGTACTTGAACAAGAATAAGAGTTGAAATGGAGAATGTCAACTGAGAAAGGGCGAGAAAATGTGGGCCAAGAATTCAATGTGCCATCGATTGAATCGTCCACTTAATAGAACAACACAAAGATTGCGATTTGTAATCGGAGCTATGTGTGTAGCTGAACATGGACACGTGGCAGCAAGAGTTTTGTGCGATAATAGTGTCAACTTTCAACTTGGGGCAAGTTGACAATTGGGAGCACGTTGCTGCTAATCAAACGACTGTCACAGCAGGGGCAACAACAGCAGCAAGAAGAAGAACAATAACAAGTTGGCTTATGGGGCGACAGATGTAGCTGCTAATTTTTCTTTAATGCCAACTTAATTACAACAAACGCAACAACAACAGTTCAACAATTAGAGAGAAAGGGAACGGGGAGGGAGAGGAAACGATAGAGGACATAAGTGAGATGGCGACACTTGAGCTGTGACACATGTGTGTGTGTGTGTGTGTGTGTGTGTGTGTGTGTGTGTGTGTGTGTGTGTGTGTGTGTGTGTGTGTGTGTGTGTGTGTGTGTGTGTGTGTGTGTGTGTGTGTGTGTGTGTGTGTGTGTGTGTGTGTGTGTGTGTGTGTGTGTGTGTGTGTGTGTGTGTGTGTGTGTGTGTGTGTGTGTGTGTGTGTGTGTGTGTGTGTGTGTGTGTGTGTGTGTGTGTGTGTGTGTGTGTGTGTGTGTGTGTGTGTGTGTGTGTGTGTGTGTGTGTGTGTGTGTGTGTGTGTGTGTGTGTGTGTGTGTGTGTGTGTGTGTGTGTGTGTGTGTGTGTGTGTGTGTGTGTGTGTGTGTGTGTGTGTGTGTGTGTGTGTGTGTGTGTGTGTGTGTGTGTGTGTGTGTGTGTGTGTGTGTGTGTGTGTGTGTGTGTGTGTGTGTGTGTGTGTGTGTGCTCGCATTACGAAACTGAAACTGCTTGAACCTAATAAATCGAGCTCTTCACAAGCTTGTGACCTTCTTTTCGGGCCATTCTCATAATGATGATGATGTAGTTGTTGTTTGTCATGATGATGATAATGATGATGATGATGATAATAATGAGAATAGCAATGTTGACAACGCGTCAAATCGAGGAGTGAGAAATGTTGGGCCTGCTCTGACTTGGAGCATCGTCTTGAGCACTTAATTAATTGTAGGAGTGCTGCGCTTAAACTGAACTAATAACCTTTAGAGCTGAGTATACGCCTCGTCTCTGCACAAGTTGAGGTGGACACGACTACGAATTACCCTTTATAACTTTAATAAAAACAATCATCAAGTAATGCATCATTATTAAACAACATTCTTTATTTCGTTTCTAACAAATCTGAATTATTATATATTAAATCTAAGTGCCATTGTGTAATATTGTTGTTTGAATAATTTCGAAATTATTATTCATCGAGATCAAAATATGATAGTGTAGTTTGATATAGTAGTTTAATAGTAATTTTTTCTCTTTCGTAGTAAACATGTTACTCGTATTGTGTACATTATCCTGTATACTAAATGTAATGGCTCTAGCTCTTATAGTCTTCGAGATCATACAGATACTAATTAAGAATATATGTGTAATACGTTATTTGTATGTTTTCATAAAATCATTAAACCATTTCTCGCACATTTTAAATGCTACTTGCATACAAAATTTAGAGTCTCTAGCTCTCATAGTTTCTGAGATCATACAGTAAATGTTTAAATGGAGTTCGATGGAGTTTTTATAAAACCATTATACTCTTTTTAGACTAGAATAATAGACTCAGGGTATAAAAAGCGCGACAACCAAGTGAAATATAGTCAAGCAGAATGAGGCTAAAGAGGAAGGGAGGTGGAGGAGGCGAAAGAGGGCGGGAGGTGGATGAGGAGGAGTAGGAGAAGTGCGTAGTTTGTGGGAGGTTTGAGGAAAATTACTTTACCCGCAGGCCGACGTTGCTGGATTCAATTAGCAGGCGTGATACTTGAGCCTCGGTTCAACATGCGAGAAGGGAAGGCGGATAAAGAGGAAAAGAGAGACAGAGAGAGAGAAAAAGAGAGATAGAAAACGAGAAAGAGGTAGATTGCTGGAGGGGGTCAGGTCACTAGCGCTATTAAATTGTAATAGCCCCGCGCATATTTCAATTTTAATAACTAATTTCTATTTACCATCATTTTTTCCCCATCTCGTTTTTTCCATATAGATATGGGCAACTTTGAGAACATCACCGAGGGTCGCTTAACAGTTGTCAGCGGCCATCCGGCGATATTTGATATGCCCACAATTGACTCGATACCAAAGCCATCGGTTGATTGGCAAACGGTGGAGGGACCTTTGAACTATGACATCAAATACGCCACCACGCATTCCAATCAATTGATCATCCTCAGCGCCGACGAGAACGACAGCAAAGCGTATCGGGCGAGGGCAATGAACACCCAACTGGGCAAGGAGGAAATGAGTGCGTTTGTTCATCTAAAGGTCACGGGGGATCCCTACGTCGAGGTGGCACCCGAGATCATTGTGCCGCCGCAGGATCTCAAGCTGAAGCGTGGCGAAAGCTTTGCCGAATTGCAGTGTATTGCGAATGCCCGGCCATTGCATGAGCTCGAGATGATTTGGCTGAAGGATGGCGTGGCCGTGGAAAACGCCGGCATTGCCCACACCCTCAACGATCCGTGGAATCGCACGCTCGTCCTGCAGCAGGCGAATGGCTCGCATGCCGGCGAATACAGTTGCCAGGTGCGATTACGCAGCGGCGGCTATCAGACAGTCACCGCCACAGCCCGGGTCATTGTCCTAGAGCCACCCATGTTCTTCACCCAAATGCGTGCGGAGACTTTCGGTGATTTCGGCGGTGAGGTTTCGTTGCCCTGCGATGTTGTCGGTGAACCCACGCCCAAAATACAATGGTTTCGCAATGCGGAGCGGATTGAATCGCAGTTACAAAATGGCGGGTAAGTAACAGTTGATTTTCGACACTGATGAAAAACTTGAAGCGTATATATTACAATTTGAAAGTTAAAAAAATAAAATAAAATATCTAATTCAGTGTGGTAAAAATGCTTTATTAGCACAAAACAGCTCAGTTTTAAGTTTCCTGGGACCATCCACACTTTAGTTACATTTCACAACTACAGTTTATTATACAACACTGTTTTAAGTGTTGCAAAATAAGAAATTAAAGTCTTTTGTGATTGTCTAATAAAAAACATCCCTGAAATGTAATTAAATTCAGTTAATTTTTCGATTATTTTGATCGATTATGATATCAAAAAAATTGAAAAGGGACAACTGCACATTTGTATGCAAAATCGAAAAAGAAACCCAACAGAAAGCTGAATTCGCAGAATATGTGTGAGCTAAAAATCGAAAGCAATTAGTTTATGTGAAGGAGCAAAATAATTACTTGATGATACCACATTAATGATGAATCATTATGGCTGCCACCTCTCTCTTTTTTTTTTTTTGTATTTTCAGATACGAACTAAATGCGGATAATACGCTCATAATTAAAAAACTGACGCTCGGCGATGAGGGAATGTTTCAGTGTCTGGCGAGCAACGAGGCCGGCGAGAAATCCGCCTCCACCTGGCTGCGAGTAAAAAGTAAGTCAAGTATTATCGTTTATATCGTTTACGAATATACAAATGTAGCAGAAAACAATGGATTGAGAATGCGAATATATGAATCATTCAAAACTGACTGATTTGGCGAATTACTAACTAATACTTGCTCCTCATCAAGCTCGCCTGCCTAACAAACGCTTCAAGTGTGGGCTGATAAGTCTAAGTAGGAAAAAGCGACTTTTTTCTGAATGAAAGTAGATTATCATTTCAACATAATCATCTTTTAGAGCAATTTAAGCACTAAATTAAAACAAACAAAAAAGTGACTTGCAATTAATATGCAATCAATCGAAGGCTATTTTTTTTATAATGTTTTTTAAATGAATCAAATAAATTAATATCAAGACTATTTTTTTCAGTGCACGCTATAAAATGAAACAGTGTGACACTAGGCAACAGAATTTTATAAATATTTTTTTAAATTATGTACATTTATAAAATATCGTAAATTTTTAATAAGATAACAAAGTTGCTGCTAGTTTTCCTACTTACTTGTCAGTTGACCCTCGTGAATGCATACTAAAATGGCTCTCACCCTCTCTCTCCCCATTCTTTCATGTCAATTTGTTGTTGCATTGAACCACCATGTGTGTTCCATTCCCAAATCACAAAATTTCCCATCAAATGACAATCAAAATCAAAATCAAAAGCAGCAACAACTGAAGCGGCAGCTTCGCTGCAGCCGCGCGTGAAGCGTTTGGCGCAACCGCGCATCTTGCGGGTGAGAGCATCGCATGTCGGCATGGGATCGGGATCGGGAACGGGCTCGGAGTCGGGCTCGAGAATGGGCATGCAACCGGGCCAGGGCATGGGCACGGTCTTTAAACGCAAGGAATTTCGCTTTGGTATGGGCAAAAAATACAAAAAAAAAAAACAAATAACAAATAACAAACAACAATAACAACAATCTTGTAACATGCACCAAAGTTAACACTTTTAATTACACTGTCAATTATAATAGTTTGTTTTTGTTGTTGTTGTTGTTGTTATTGTTATTGTTATTGTTATGATTATTACCGCACGCACAATGCACTTGACTTGCATGAGAGGCATTTGAAAACTGCACTCGTTTTTCATACTCTTTGGCACTCGACTCACTCACTTATTCATCATCATTCAGCACTTTAGCACCCCTATAATTGCCCCACTCCCTCCTCGCTGCACTTTCAACTTGCCACTTGCAACTTTCCACTCAAGTGTTTTAAATGCAAAGTAAATATGGCAATTTGTTGCTGTTTATGACTAGTTTTTATTGCTTCATTATGTGCTAGCATTTATCATCATCATTGTTTGTAGTTGTTGTTGTTGTTGATATTTGCACGTTGTTAGTTACTCACTTAGTTAGTTAGTTGCCTCAGTGAACCACACTGATTTTGTGTTTGCTTATTTTGAGTGTCTACATTTAAACATTGCACATCATTAAACTAACAATTTGGAAATAAATAATGTAGCATGAAAAACAAATCAAAACTATATTTAATTACTGAAACTAAGTATTATAACAATTTATTTGTGTACTCAGTGGAAACTCTAAATTACTTTTTATAGCATACTTTTTGGGGAAGAATTTTTAAGAATTAAATAAACTTGAGTACTAGTTATTATTCTATACCCTTTTTGCAGCGATTATTTCTCATGTCTTATTTGATAAATTTCAAAAAACGTGCTAGAAATGCCATTAAGAGCCCATTAATTACCTAATGCCTACAAAATGTAGAAATAAAATCATGAGTGTTCCGGAAATGCCAAAGATTTATTTAAAAACTCAACAAAATTTATAATTATTGAATTGCTTTGTACAGAAAATTTAATTAATTAAAATACTTGAAGCGCTAGGATTTATTGAAATAAAAATAATAAAATAACATAAAATATATACTTATCTGTTTAATACAAAAAATTGAATTTAATTCAAAAAGTTATTTCAGTTACAAGTAACGGGTATAAAAATTCAATTTAATTCAAAAAGTTATTTCAGTTATTGTTAACCCTGACAAAAAGTCTAGCAAAAATCATGGTATCATTATAGCAGAGTTTGGGGGCATTTGAACTTTGACACAGCAGAGATACAGTCAAACTTCCCTAACGCGAATCACTAATATCTAAGAAAAAAGTTCGAGTTATGGAGACTTCGACTTATGGAAGTCTTCTTGTTAAGTTTAGTATACGCTATTGCCATTCAATTTAGTTCGAGTTGGAAGTTCAACTGTAGTTTGTTTTTAAAGAGCCTAAAAGTGTGCTACACACAATGCGTTGGCATTAAAGCAAAGGGCATGTCAAAACCAATTATATTTGTTGCAACTGATACGCAAAAAGTTGACAATTTGCTAAATACCACTTGGTTAACAATTCCACAAAAATTCACAAAACAATGGTCGCTCTCTCTCTCTGTCTCTCGCTGTCTCTGTCTATCTGTGTATCTGTCTTTGTCACTGTTTATGATGGCACTCTGAATTTGTTAATATTAAATTGTCATAAATTCTAAAACAAAAATGCAAAGTCAGTTAGTCTGTCGGAATTTGGTCAGGACAACAGCTTGGACTTGTTTTTGGTCTCAAAACAAATAATTGATGCACTCTCAGGGTCTCAAGTATGCCGTAAAGATGCATTGTTATTGTTATTATTAGTACATATTCTAGTAATAATAATAATAATAATAATTATTATCATTATCACCATCCCCATCATCATTATCATTGTCATAATCTTTGCTCGTTGTCGTGGCATGCATATTCATGGCAAAATGTTGAGACTCTTGTCGAGCTTTCTCCTGACACCCAAGTACCGTTAAGTGCCAGGACTTCATCTTCATCCTATTAGAAGAGCGACTGCAACAAACTTGTGGCACAAACACACACAAACACTCACGAACACACACACACACATATACAAACACCTACTACATTTATATATATGTATGTAGTATATTTGGACTTGCTGCGGGACAATTTCGCATTTTAATGAATTTAATAATGTGAAAATGAAGACAGCTAAAGGACATGCGATGAACTAACACACACACACACACACACCCATAGAGAGAGAGAGAAAGAGACAGAAGTGTGGAAACCCCGCAGGAAATTACTTCAATTGCCATGCTAAATTTTACCTTCAACCCGAATTGAGCTTATTGAAGCCATTTATTTTATTAGTAGAAAAGCTTCAATGAGCCATGCGAAAAACCTTTGACACTTAAAGATTTTCAAGCTTAATGAGACAGACAGGTGTGATACGTTTTATTCTCTTTTCATAATATCATATTTTATATGTTCATGTGAAAATATAATTTTAGAGTTTGATTACTTCACCTTAAGCTCATTTTTAAATTCAAATTCGTCAGTTTAATAAATTATTAACAGTAGAGAAATTTGTGGTTTTGTATGTGAAAAGTTTACTTTCCTTTTCATGCTAATAACATGTGTATTTTGTAAAAGGGTGTTAGACATCAATTATCATTTACATATCTTTTAAATTAATAAAAAGTGTTCACTTATGTTTATCAAAAAAAGAAAAGCACAGCATAAAGACATCATAATTTAAATACGTTTCTTTGAGACTTGTAAAATATTTTCTTAAAGTAAGAAACGGCTTAGCATGACAACTTAATGAGGGCCTAGATCTCACACAGACTTCTATAAACCCCACGCAGGTCAAGTTTTTTTTTTTTATTTTTTCACCTTCCCGTCTCCACTCACCGTTTTTAGAATATTAGGTATTTTTTGGTAACTAAAGTTATCTATTAATTAAAGCTATAATCCTACTCAAACGTAACGAGATCGGTTAAATAGAAAGGTGGTAAAGGCTGATTTAAGTTTCAAGCAATGTAAGTGCCTACACGCATGCAATAAATAGTAATGTTAATTTATTTACATAAGAAACGGGTATCCTAAAGTCGGGTGCTCGACTATAGTCCTTTTTCATACTTACAGCATGATTAATTTGTAAGCAATATTGAAAATTATCAGATTGTGAATAAGTTAACTTTAACTTTATTTATCGTCATGATCTGTATATTATGACAAATTCATGTATTTGGCACGCACAAATTTGCAACTGGGTGAGCCCAAAAATGTATGCTACATTATTTGCAAGTTGCCAGTTAAAAGTTGCGAGTTGCGAGTGACAACTAAACAATTATGCAATGCTAAGGGTAACTTGTCTCATTCATTTTGTCGGCCGTTTAAATATTTGACAGAAGTTCAGTTGCAGTAGCAGTTGTAGTTGTAGTTGCAGTCGCCAACGCTGCCAGCGTCAACAGCGACGTTGACGTCGACATTCGTGTTGTTTGTTTAAGCCTGGTTCACAGAGAGACACTGAGAGACAGTTGGACAGATGGTCAGAACGCAATTTTCTTGCATTGCTTGTCTCAAAACATTTTACGCAAATGATTATGCAAAACGAGACATAGAGGGAGACAGCAGTAAAGTGAAAGAGACAGAGAGAGAGAGAGAAAGCGAGACAAATACTTAGTGCTCAAATTGTTGTTTCTTTTGATGGCTCTTTAAAAAGTTGTACAACTGTCGACTTACCCTCAGCTCTATCTTATCTCTCTCTCTCTCTACCTCTCTCTCTCTCCCTCTCTCGCAATGCTGATATTTTGTTGGTATTTTTAATACATATTTTTGGTATATTTTTATGGACAGTCTGTGGAGCTGTCGACCACTTGCCATGTAAATTGTAAATTTCAATGCATATTTGTTGAGTTGAGTTGAGTTGAGTTATACTTTAGCTGCAGCACAATCCTCTTTCTCCCCCCCCCCCTCCCCCTGTTCTCTCTTACTCCCCCATGTGGGCGGCATTGAGATGAGTTGAAGTGACTCCCACTCCACTCTGTTCCCGCTAAAACCGCTGCTGCACTTCATCGAGTTAAACTAGTTAAAAGATTTTGTCCTCGTGCTGCGGCAACGGGCTTTGGTTTATTGAAAAACTTTACCCAGTTAACTTTGGCGACTTTGGCTCAGTTATTTTACTTTGCCCACTCTACACTGCCTGGTTAGAGTAACTTCTTCTATCTCTGTCTGTCTGTCTGTCTGTCTGTGCGTGTGTGTGTGTGTGTATGTTGCAAATGATTTCCTTCTACTCTTCAACGCAGTTGTTGTTGACGTTGCGCCTCATTTAATTTTATGTGCTGGGCAAAATTTCAGTCAATTTGTTTGACTCGTCGTCGCGTTGAGCCACGCTTTCCCCCTCCCCCCTTCCAATTGTGTCTCTCACCCACAAAAAATCACAGTGTTGCATTCCACAAAAGATGTGGCATAAAACCTATTTGGCCTGGACAAATTGGCATTCGTTGACCTCTTCTATTGTGTAGTTTATTAGCGGCTTATCTGCCATTTAGTTGGCTCTAAAGCGAACAAGACTTTTGCCTCTTGTTAAATCATGAATGCAAGTATTCTATTTTGTTAAATGAAGATTTTATTCTATAGCCCACAATTATTAAGACATGCTTCAGGCTGAATAATCTTGTACATATTTTATGTAATTATATCCGAATCCAATGAATTTCATTAAATTTTAACAGATATTTCTTATTAAATTATCATTCTTAAGGAAAAATAGATTTACTGATATCAAGAGACTAACATTATTTGTATAATTTTATTATTCTAATATTTTTTGCAGTTAAAAAAAACCTTTTGAAAAAACTTAGAGTTTAAAAAGTAATGTGTTTTTTATTAAAACCCACTTTTCTAGACTAATTTGGACCTACTAAAATTGAATATGAGGTTAAAAATTAAATTACAATTTACATTTTTTTAAATATATATGTATTTTAAAATTAAATTTAAATTAAATTTTTATTTTTTAAGTGTGCAATGATTAGAGTAAATATTTTCTGTATTTTCTAATTTTTTTAATTTTCTTAATTTTCCATTTTGAATTGAACACATTAATTTACATAAAAAAAATCGATCTGAAAATTAAAAAATGGATTAAAGATGCCATAAATTAAAAAAAATAAAAAAAAATCTCTAAATTTATTCGTAAACTGAATAAATTATTTTATTAACTTTTTGGATACATTCTAAATCTTTTAATGATTTCACTGATTTACAAATGATTTATGTATTGCAACCTTTTTGGCGCTTCTCTTGTCGGTCACTTGGCGTCTAATTTATGCATTATTTTATATCTTTTATTTAGTATTTTCTTTAACTTGTTTTAAACGCATATTGCTTCTTATCATTTTTGCTCTCTGTGCAGTTTTAACTTTTGTCCTGTTGCCTTGTTAACATCTTTTCAACTTATCCGATCTATGAGCACTCGGCATCCCTTCTGGGCTCCTTTTCTTTTATTCACTTTTGTGTGTTTTTTTCCCGTTGAGCTGTTGGCCTTTAATTTGGCCATTTATTTTCCTTATATACCCTTGCACAGTGTGCTATCATTTTTTCATATGACGGAGGAATAAAATTATTTTCTTTATAAGTTTTTTTTTTTAACAGATTGTGGTTGTTTTGGATCACAATATAATATAAATGTTTTAGAAACGTTTGCTAAAATTAAATGTAAAGTGTGAGTGTCTTTTTTTTAATTCTTAAATTTATTTTTAAATATTGTTCCTTGGATATCTCCACTCATCTCACAGAGTGTTTACTTGGTGCTGTCTTATAAGTACATCCTGAACAAATTTGGCATATCAATCGAAAATTGAGTGCAGGACTGTGTAAGTGTATCAAGTTGTCGGCTTGCCGCAGCTAATTTTTGTTTTGTTTTGCCTTTCGCTTCTGTGCAACAAGTGGCAGGTGGTAAGCGGAGAGTGGCAAGTGGCAAGTGGAGACTGGAGAGTGGCCACGGATGGATGCTAAACTGGCTCGTGAGATGCTCAGCAGCTGCCTGCAAATAATTTTCCAGTCTCGCACCTCTAAGTAGCGACCTCTCGATTGTCTAACTTCTTTCTCACTCTCTCTCGCTCTCTCTCTTTCTTACTCTCTCTCTCTATCTCTCCTATTTTTCACTCTCGCTTGTCTGAATTTTAATTGCAACGCCTTCACTGCAAACTTTTGCATATTTTCGCTTGTTAATATTTTTTTTATTTTTGTTTTTTGCTTATTCTTGTTGTTGGCTTGAATCTTGGTTTTTTTGGCTTGCGCATAACGTTTACCTGCCATTTCTTGTTGTTGTTGTTTTTGTTGTTGCTGTTGCGCATTTTCCGGTTGCTTGAGTTGCTCGAGTAATATAATTTCGTAATTTCCCCCGAAATGCAAAGTGATTTTAATCGTCGCTTCCTGGCATTTGTAGAGCCGCTGCACAGTACAACAACAACAACCTGAACAACCACAACAACAACAAACGTATTAATGAAGAGTTATCTAGATAGGCGTGTGGGCATGGGGGCGTGGCAGCATGTTCCGGCACTTGACAGGCTGAGCACACACAGACATTTCAATGTGCTCGTACATAAATAGTCATGCAATCAGTTTGCGTTTAGCCCACACAACAAACACACACACGCACACACACACACACACACACACACACAGCTGTGCATTTCCGCTTTTTGCTGTCTCTCTTATGCCAACAACAGGTGGCGCCACCTGGTGCGAACAAATCTTAAGCATAAGTGGAAACTCTGTTGCGAGTAACAATCAGACATTTGTTGAAGCATCCTTCGAATTAACTTCCATTTGGATTGGCAGATTAACCCTGCAACCCCGCAACCTAAACTCTCCAGACAAAGGTCATTAAAGTATTAAATCCTATTTCTATAAACTTGAAGTCTTTTTCAATAGATGAGTGCTTAGCAACAAACTCTTTTCCTCATTTGAACACAAATTTGCAAGCCTTATTTTTTCATTATTATTTATGATATTCATAAAAAAAATTATATTTTAAATGGTAAACCTGAATCAGCGATCAAAAATAAAACCAATCAAAATGAAAAGGATACAAAAAAATTTAACTATTTTGAGTTTCATAATTAAATTTTATTGGCAAGTTTTCAAAATTATGCAAAACACTCATTTAAAAAAGTAATGTAACTTTTATTTTAAGTGTTTAAATATAGGTAAATAGGTTTTCATTAATTTTGCTGCCTTTTGGAAATATTTACATTGCTTAACTGTACAACAATTAAGTCTTTGTTTACCACATTGTTAAGAAAAGAATGTTCAAGCCAAGAAGTTGCATTTGTTTAAAGCGTGAAAAAGCCAACAATTAATTTTTGATAAATATAAAAAAAAACGAATCCGATGATTTAAAAAGAAGAGTCGCCTGAACAATAAAAGAAACTATTATTAGTTCCACTCAAGGAGCCATTAATTTGCCTGTCCTTATTTAAGCACTTACTTGTGTGCCTTATTTCCACTCAAGTGTTAATTGTTTCGATAATCTCAGAGTCTTTTGTGTTTTTCATTTTTATCGCCATATGATGTTGGCTTAAACGGTTTTCTTGCCATCCTCTGGCATCAAGGAAGCCCCTTTTGAAGCATTCGACGGTCATTTAAATACCCTACGATTACAGGGCAAAACATGCAATGCATTGAGGGGTGGACAGACGGGGAACGGAAAACGGGGAAACGGGTAAAGCAGAGTCATAGATTTGCCACCGTTTGTATAAAGAGCGTGGCGATTGTGAAAGAAGTTAAAGTGGAAGGACTACAATTTCCATGCAAATGAATGCTATGCTGCGGTACTCTCATCAATTGCAGAGGGGTGAAACTTTGAGGGAGAAGGATTGGTCGTGGGGCAGGTGGATACGAGGGATAGGGGATAGGGGATAGGGGAAGGCATGTGCCTCCTTACAATCGGGTAATGGCAATTATCGCCGGTGCACGCCATTCCCGGCTAGCGCTTTATTATTATGGCTTTAACTTGAGGCGGGCTCTTTACTGGGTCAACTTGAAATTAATTACGGCAACAGCAACAACAACGCTGCCAGTGTGGCGGCAACTGTGTGTGGCATTGGTGGCACATTGCGCATACGCCACGTGGTACAGCGCATAAATCGCAACCGAGAATTGTCAGTTTTGTGTGTGGCATTCATGACAAATTTATCATCGGGCCCTCTTTAATACATTAATGTCTCTACAGAAACCGATACAGTTTCAGCAGCTTCCCCTCTCACTCTGTCTCTATATCTCTCTCTCACTCTGGCGCCCTTAAAAAGAAACTTTGCTACAATTTTTCTTTTAGCACACGATTCTTTAATATGCCCTTTGCGTGCAAACCATAAAGACGAATCCTGGGGGGAATCCAAAAAGAAACCTAGAAAGGAGGCAACCCTGCTCCGAAGGCAACCCTGCTTGGGTTGGGGCATTGGCCTTTGCCATTTCACTTTTCGCCATTTGCCATTTGCTGCTCGCTTAAGCACTTTTAACACGTTGACGTTAAAAACCTATACAATTCCATCATTAACTCGTTGCCCTCTGACCTCGACAACAACAACAACAGTAAAAACAACTACAGTAGTAAGTTGGCAAGACTTTGTTAGTTGATCGATCAACTGACGACTTGTGGCTTAAGGCTGCGTTAACCATTCACATGTTAAGCATGCTGCCACACTATTCGTCATTCTTGCCACTTATTGTGGCTTTATTTTGTTCAACTTAAAGTTCAGCATTATGCACCATTTCAAAATTCATTTTATTTGCCTGCTTACTGAACTTTAACTTTTGGCAAACTGTACTCTAAAAAGTTGTTTGGTTGTTTCTGAAATGTCGCAGATTTCATGTTGCTGATTTTGTTTCACACCCAAAAATTGCTTGCCATAAGTGTGTTTTAAATTTAATGAAAACTGTTAATTTCCCTAGGTAACAGATAAGTAAACGAAATAGTTTTTGTTGTTCAAAAATCATGAAAAATACTAGCAAAGAGATTTTTGAAAATTTCTTTTTGTAATCACTATTAGTTTTGTTTGGAGAAACTTGTTGCATCAAAACATTTTCTGTTTGAACTCGAGAAAAAAAGTTTCAAAAGTAAACTTTTACCAAAATTCGAAATATTAAATGGGTTAAGTCAAGTTTTATATCATTCAAACCGAATGTTTGATTGTTATGTTAAAATAACTGTCGTTTTTATTATTATTTCCATAACTATATATACATATCTGTAATTCATGCAAATATATTTTTAAATTCAAACAGCTTTTCATTTTTAAATCAAGAAAATTAATTTGTTCACGGTATTCTAGGAAGCCTCGAAAAAATATGAATTATTTTTTTTATTTAATGACATTAAATCAATTCTTTTTATGTGTGCTCTGGCAATCTGTTGAATTATTTCCAATGATGTTTAGCTGGCTCGAAATCTGTTGTGATTTTTATTTTCATTAAACTTATTTTCGTTGCAAAATTTCAACTGCCATCGTTTTCAGGGCGACATTTATTCTGTGTCGCACATCACATATACCACGTGTATATAATAATGATAACCATAGGTTGATTAAACATAATTACATACTTTTATTTTGCCTGATTTCACTTGGTCAGTGTAGTACTTAACTTAAATCGCACTTAAGGCTACTTAAGTTATTGCAGCTTTTATGTTAAACCGATTTAAAGCAGTACTCTCAACTATCCTTCCTGTTTTTTTTTGCACCCATTGTCCGAGCGAAAGAGTCTTTCTCAATCTCTCTCTCTCTCTCTTCCTGTATCTTTCTCTCTCTTAGCTACACACACTTGACAGTTAACCAGCGTGTATATTATCAACTGGTTTTAAGCACACATACATATTCGCGTATACCCTGTAAAATTAAACGGCGATGGGAAAGACAACTAGCTGTCTGTCTGGCAGGCAATCAATGGCAATTTACAGGGTATTTTTGTATAAAAATCATTTTCAATTTGCAGACAGAAATGATTTGAAATGATTTTGTCTTTTATTTTAGTTAAATTTGACTGGGTATCTGCTTGTCGAGTACTTAAAACTGTTGCACTCTTACCTATGCATTTTAAATAAATACTTTTAACCATCCACCCGCCGTGAGCTCGTCTTTATAATTTAACAATTTTACTTGTCAACTGCATAACGGTTGCCTACTTTTCCGTGTGCGTGGAAAATGCAACTGAATCTACAAATACATACACAGGTACACAGACAGAGGGAGCACTTAATATCTTAATGTGAAAAACACACTGAAAGTTTTATTGTAATATTATGCACTTATTTACATAAGCGGAGTTAAAATGAATGCTTCATCATATGAAATTATTACATTATTACTTTTTGCTGCGATTGTTCAAGCTTTTCGCCACAACAACAACAACAACAACTCGCGTGGCATTTGGCTATAACAATGAAAAAACAAAAAAGAAAAAAAAAGAAAATATGGGGTTAAAAAAATTTTAAAGAAATTGTCGGACGACTGAGCCACTTAATAAATTATGGGCATTAATCGCATCGCAGGCAAAATGTTTATTGCGACTAATTTATACTTGACTAACTTAATATTGCAGCAGCCAACAAATTGTACGTAGGAATTTCATTAAATTAAACAATTTGAAATTGAAACATTCCATATCGATGCATTGCAATAATTTTATATTCATTTGCATTGATTACTCACATAGTGTTCGTTTTTCATTTAATTTACAGTTTCGGAAAGCAGCAAACTAACTTCAATTTGGAAATTTCTGATAACTAAACAAATTGGACAAATTATTAGTTTAACTCAAATTGAATTGAGACTTTTACAAAAAAAGGAAATCTATATAAATTCCTTTGTTTTCGAATTTAGTTTAGCTACTAAAATGAAATAAATATTTGGGGCATACATAAACAATTCTAAACAGAATTAAATATTGAAACAAAATCCTTCGTATGAAAAGCTATTAAAAAATAAAAAGAAGTAAATAGAAAATTAATTTAATAATTGTATTGAGTAAATAAAACATTAAACATGCACATATATTAAAGTACATATGTTACACAACCTTTAGGCGCATGTTTTACATTTAAAGGTTCATATTTAAAGGTACATATTTGCCAGACTGTTGCATGCAACAATAGCTCAATAACTTAATTTATATCAACACCCAATAGCATTTTGTACAGCCTACGCACACACACACACACACACACTGACACACTATACAAATATTGACACACTTATAGGCACACATACCATTTTACACACACTAGTACACCTGTGAACACAGCCAAGATTATATTTATCTTAGACTTGAATACATGTGCAAATACACACACAATTAAATGTGCGTGTCTATGTGTGCGTTGTGTGTATTTGTATGTATTTGTGCTTGTGCTTGTGCATGTGTACAGTATGTACTTGACACCTTGCACCCCTCTGTAAATCAATTGGCGGTTCTTCAGCTCACTAAATACTCCCAATTTGATCATTCCACAGCATCGGCCCCAGTGATGGAACAACCGCCGCAAAATGTCACCGCATTGGATGGCAAAGATGCGACCATATCATGTCGTGCCGTGGGCGCTCCCAATCCAAATATTACATGGATCTATAATGGTAAGCACAATCAGGCTAAAAACAAAAACAACAGCAACTACAATAACACGTTAAAAAAAAAAAATTAAGTGCAGTAATATTGCAAATTGTTGCATGTAAAAAAGAAAAATGTTGACAGCTCTCCATCGACATGTTGTATTATCTAATGCTAATCTCGTTGTTATTATTTTCCATGTCTTCTTCTATGTTCGTTCTAAATGTATTTGCTAACCCAACCCACCAATAATCAATGCTAACCGTAACTCCTGCAACTGCTTGCTCTGGATGATTCCAAAAAAAAAATCAAAAAAAATATAATTAGAAACCCAACTGGTTGAGATTTCGAGTCGTGTTCAGATCCTCGAATCGGGTGATTTACTCATCTCGAACATCCGATCCTCCGATGCGGGTCTCTACATCTGTGTGCGGGCCAACGAGGCGGGCTCGGTGAAGGGCGAGGCCTTTCTGGGTGTACTGGGTAAGTAATTGAATTCCCCCCCTAACCATTAAATGCTCTATAACTTTGCAGTGAATCGCATCTTAGACTAGTGTAGTTGCTTGCACTTGCTAGCAGAAAGTTAACTGTCTCTTTGGTTTACAATTCGTGATATGAGCATGCATAAACTTAGTATAACAATTGAAACTGATTGGATAACATGAGAAAAGCAAAAGAGAGAAGTTATGAAGCTTTTAGCGCTTCTTACTTTTCATACATACAATATACACTTTCCAAAAAACTCACAAATCAAAATTTAATTAAACAAAGTCAAAGAAGCGTAGAAGAAAATCGAAAGTGAAAAGCAAAATAAGTAAAGGTGCAAGTTAGATAATAATTAGAAATATAAACTACTTGTTACGCTTCTTTTGTTCGTGCCTGACCTTTCACGTTCAACAAAAGTGTCAAAAACTAATGACAATGTAGCCATAGTTCCGTAATTAAACAATAATATTTTGTCTATCGTTATTTGTACAAATATTTATTGTTAGACAGTTACGCTTAATTACTCTGGCATTAAACTCTTTGGGACCTGCCTGTCTCACACTTTAAGAAAAACGTTTGACAAACCGCTTTGTGATTATTTGTTTATTTATGACAATTTGCTGCAATCGAAACCGATTAAGGGCCACTTAATTGACAATTATTTTTAATTGTATTGTGATAATTAATTTGCTTCTTGGCGTGATTTTGTTTTTGTCTTGTTTTACAAGTTGACTGCATTAGTCGGCTACATTGTCAGCTTTAATTTAATTATGTAATTACACTTGGCTGGATCTTTCAATTTGAATATAGTTTTTTTTTTTGAGATCAACTTTAAAATAAAATAAAAAATGTAGCAAATTATATTATTAATTTTTCCGTTTATTAATAAACTATAAAACGAGTTTATTTCATTCCTTTTTTTTTGTTTCGGCATAGAGAGAGAAGCAAACCCTTAACAATGTCATATGACAATAATAATGATAATGATGTGGCATAGCCACAAATGCGTATAGTCAGCAACTGCAACCTTGCCACTGCCACTGCCAACGATATTGCAACATCAAATCAGCTAAAAACACATTATTGCAAAACCAATAACAACAATATTAATTTAATAACAATGATAACAACAACAGCTTGTGAGCATATTATGGCATTTAATGCATACAATTTTCATTTTTATATATAGTATATATACATTTTTTGTTGTGATTTCTTTAATTATTTTTGTGCTTTTGGGGTTGAGTCAAGGTTCAAGCACGTTTAAAAGCCGCATCAATGTTGGCTAATTGGCGTGTGTGTGTGTGTGTGTGTGTGTGTGTGTGTGTGTGTGTGTGTGTGTGTGTGTGTGTATGTCTCTGTGTGTGTATGTTATTCTGTTTTGCTGTTTTGAGTTGCATAAAATGCGGCGCATGAGAAAGGCAATCAAAAATACATATATGCACTATATGCAAACGAGGCTGTATTCAGAAAACCAACAAGCCAAAAGCTCAACATGCCCACAAACAGAGGCATAGTCATAGCTATAGTCATAGCTATAGTCGTAGTCATAGTCATGGTCAGTTCTGTCGTCCATTCCACACAGACCTCGACCTGGACCTGGACCTGCACCTGAAAATGTGTGTGTGTGTGGGAACTGCAGATTCCACCAACAAAGTCCCGTGGAGCGCGTTGAACTTTTGATGCATTGGTGACTGAAAAGCCACCGAAATCGAGTCTATAGAATAACAAGTTCAAAGTTGCTGCAGTCCAGTGAGCTCGACTTTGAAATACCCAGTAAAGAGCTAAAGAAATTCTGTGATATTTTTAATTCATTTATCATAGATAGACATATTTTTAATTTTATTCCAAATATACATTTGAAAATGTACAACTTTAAATTGTCAGTTTGAAATTTTTTATTTTTTTTTAATTGAAGTTTCTTCAAGTGAATTCTTTTAAAGCAATAAGAACTGCATATGGTTACAAGTAGAGTCGTATTTTTCTAATTCAAATCATAAAATTAATGTAAGGTTACATAGAAACTTCATTATACATAATGGCTTGTTTTGTAGATCTTAAAAAAAAAACAAGAAATATTCATGTAAATTAATTTATCAATTAGAAATATAAAAGCGATAAAATTATTTAAATCTGAATTGCCAGGCAGAATGATCATTAAATAAATTCAACTAGAATAATCAGTAAGTTTGCTATAAAGCAGTTTGACTTGTAGAATTGTGTGGCTCCCCTCCTTGAACTGATTACCCTGTATTGCACATTTTTAATAGGCATAGGGCATCAAAAAGAGAGTGTATATGGAGAATATTATACATATTGAGTGAGTGTAAGGGAGTGTGAGTGTGAGTGTGTGTGTGCAGGACTTTAAAACTTAATTTCCTATACGTCAGCATGACATGCGGGACTGTCTGTCTGTCTGGCCGTCTGGCCGCCTGTCTCTATATATTTATCTGTTGGCCCCGTAGGCCGTGTCATTCTGGCCATGTGTCGCTTTTAATATGTATAGCTTCTTTAATGCTCATTCTCTCTGTCTCTCTCTCTCTCTCTGTGTCTCTGTCTGTCTTTAGTGCGAACACAAATCATACAACCGCCGGTAGATACAACCGTGTTACTTGGCCTGACCGCTACGTTGCAGTGCAAGGTGTCCAGTGACCCGAGTGTGCCATATAATATCGACTGGTATCGGGAGGGCCAAGTGGCGCCCATCAGCAACTCGCAGCGCATTGGCGTCCAGGCGGACGGACAGCTGGAGATACAGGCGGTGCGGGCCAGCGATGTGGGCAGCTATGCGTGTGTCGTTACCTCGCCGGGCGGCAACGAGACGCGGTCGGCCCGACTGAGTGTCATCGAGCTGCCATTCCCGCCCAGCAACGTGAAGGTGGAACGTCTCGCGGAGCCGCAACAGCGCAGCATCAATGTGTCCTGGACACCGGGATTCGATGGCAACAGTCCAATTGCCAAATTCATCATACAGCGACGTGAGGTCAACAAAGTCGGTAAGTCTCGTCACCATCCTATTTCTATTTCTATTTTTTTTTTATTTACTGATATGGGTTTTGGCCTATAACGTAGTTGGGCTTTGGCTTGAATTGCATATTGGATTATGCGGTATTGGGTTTTTTTGATTTATCACAGATGAACAGAAAGACGTTTCTCTCTCTGTCTCTCTGGCGTAGTATTTGAGAAACATGTTGAGCACATCAGAACACAACAATAACAACATTAACTACAACAAGAACATCACACAAAATCCATTAACAATTTAGTTTCGTTTGCAGGAGGTGCAAAAAGCACTCAGCTTAACTATGAATTTAACTTTTTTTTATTTTTTACGAATTAACGCGATGAAAAACAATAACAAAAAATGAGACAGAAAAATTGAAGTAGAAGTAGAATTCGGTCTTGCAGAGTATAACTATTTATAAGAATTACTTCTATGTGATTTATTTTCATATCATTTTGATTAAATTTTAATTATAATATGTCTGGCAATTTAACAAAAACTTTTCATATTTCATCAGAACTTGTAGATTAATGTATAGCTCCCACTCGTATATATTATGGGCATTAACAGATAATTCTCTTTTGTTTTTTGCCTTCTTTAAATTATAATTAATATTTAAATTCTCTCTGTAATGATATAAACCAGTGGTGGGCAGGAAATGTGAATTTGTTAGCAGTCGCTGGCTCCCGGAGCCATTGCGTGCCCACCGCTGATATAAACGAAACAGAAAACAGAAAAGTGAACAATAATTTTTGATACATTTATTTTGTTCTCTCTTTTTTCTTCTACTTACTTACAACAACGTGTTCTCTTTCTTTTCTATACTTTCTTATAATAATAACAATACTTTGGACGAATTACACATGTGCCGTGTGTTACGTGTAACAAATATTTTATATTAAAATATTCATATTATCTGAATATTATTTTAATACATTGTATTTTATTTTGAATTTATATATTCTAAATTGATTTTATTTTTTTGTACATTTTGTTGATTCACTAAATTTATTTTTTATTATTTAATTTCGCACATTAACATTTTGCAACTCCTACACATTGTGTAAATGAACACGAACACACAACTCTCACCTCACTGATCATTGCTCACTGCTCACCACACATCATTCACCACACATTACTCACCACACATCACTCTCAACACGACGCTCGCTCACACTTTCGCACTCGCTCACTCTCACTCGCTCTTGCGACTCTATCAACTGCAATTTTCAACACATTAACATCACAGAATTCGTAGGTCCAGTTCCCGATCTCATGCTCAATTGGATCACCGAGTTGAGCAACGTTTCCGCCGATCATCGTTGGATATTGCTCGAGAATCTGAAAGCGGCGACCAACTATCAGTTCCGAGTAAGTGCCTTCAATAGTGTCGGCGAGGGATCTCCATCCGAGCCAAGTAACGTCGTCGAGCTGCCCCAAGAAGGTGAGTATCCTCACTTTTGAGGTCCACAATTTTCTTTATTTTCAAATGCAAACAGGACTCGTACTGCGCCTGTATTTTATTTATTGTCTACAACATTTTATTGTATTCACCATGTTGATTAATTATTCAGTTCTTTAAACTTTGTTATTCTTTCTTTAGTTTTTCCTTACTTAAGAGTCCTTGAAAAGATCTAAGCTCTATAAATGCATCGATTTTTATTAAAGTCTAGTAATGACTGTTCGCTGAAATGATATTTACACCTTTGTTGATTGAATGTATGACTGATTGATTGACTAAATGATAAAGTGAAAATAAATGCACAAATAAAACTGTAAGATCTGAGTAGTGATTTTTTAGTTTATTCATGCCATGATACTTGTCTGATTGACAGACTGATTGACTGAGTGATTGACAATGAACTAAGATCTATCCGTATGAGCCAGGAAGCTTTTTTACTTCGATTTTGACAAATAACACTCCTCTTAATTAACAGTTCGAATTGAGGACCGTATCTAATTATTTAATTAATTGAACGAGTGACTGATTGATCGACTGAACGATAAATTAAAAAAAAAAAAAATACACAGATAAAACTTTAAGATCTGAGCACTGATTTTTAGTTTATTCGTGCCATGATACTTGTCTGATTGACTGACTGATTGACAATCACCTAAGATATCTATCCGTAAGAACTAGGAAGCTTTTTTCACTCCATATTTGACAAATAATACACAAACAAGATAAATAATACTCCTCTTATTGACTGATTGATTGATTGATTGGCTGCACAGCAGATTTAACTGTTCGAATTGAGGACAGTATCATTTCATTTAAGCGAAGTTCTTTGCTTGTTAGATAAGAAACATTACTAGACTTGAATTCATATTCCTATTTGCCCAAATGATTTCTTTATGATTTTTGAAATTTTTCAATTCTGGTGTGCATATTGATTTTTGATGTATACGTTTTGTATTTTATGTTGAGAGCGTGTGCCTTGTCGCCTGTTGTCAGGGTTGTCAAGTGCACTCGTTAATGCTTTGTGAGAACTCGAGTATATGTATATTATTTAGTGCATAGTACTAATGCTATATAACCATAATCCTAAATGTATTGTATATTTAATTGCTATCGTTGTCGTCAAACTGCATTCGTCGTCGTTCGCCCGCTTTCGATGAACAAAATGTATAGAGTTTCCACTACACCGAGGTACATAACCTAGAAAAAGATCACAGAATCTTTCTATCCCTCTCCCCCTCTTGTTCTATCTCCATTTTGTATGAGTAAAGTAAAGTAAAGCTCGAGGAAAAGTTGACATATTTAAGGACTTGTCGGGATCATTTAATAATTTGAGACTTTTTCATTCCGTTAGCACCCTCTGGTCCGCCAGTTGGATTCGTTGGCTCCGCCCGATCCATGTCGGAGATCATCACGCAGTGGCAAGCGCCGCTGGAGGAGCATCGCAATGGTGAAATTCTGGGCTACATTCTGCGCTATCGCCTCTTTGGGTACAACAATGTGCCCTGGTCGTATCAGAACATAACGAACGAACAGCAGCGCAATTGGCTGATCAAGGAACTGATCACCTGGAAGGATTACATTGTACAGATTGCAGCCTACAACAAAATGGGCGTTGGCGTCTACACCGAGGGGGCAAAGATCAAGACCAAGGAGGGCATTCCGGAGGCGCCGCCCACAAATGTTCGTGTCGTGGCCTTGAACTCGACGGCGGTGCAGATCAGCTGGACTCCGCCCAACCCCCAGCAGATCAATGGCATCAATCAGGGCTACAAGATTCAGGCGTGGCAACAGCGACACATCGACGGCGAGCCGAAGGATGTGGAGAAACGGATGATAACAGTGCCGCCGAGTCTGATTGATCCGCTGGCGGAGCAGACGACGATCTTGAATGGGCTGGACAAGTTTGCCGAGTACAACATCAGCGTGCTGTGCTTCACCGATCCCGGCGACGGGGTGGCCAGTCAACTGGTGCCCGTGAAGACCGCCGAGGATGTGCCGGATGAGATAACCGCTCTGCACTTTGACGACGTCTCCGATCGGTCGGTCACGGTGCTCTGGGCACCCCCCCGACATGTCAACGGTCTGCTCACGGGCTACACGGTGCGCTACCAAGTCCGCGATCGCCCCGAGACCATGAAGTCCATCAATCTGACGGCGGAGGACACACAACTGACGGTCAATCAACTGCAGGCGACCACACACTATTGGTTCGAGATCAGCGCCTGGACGCGGGTGGGCAGCGGCATTCCCAAGACGGCGACCATTCAGTCGGGCGTGGAGCCGGTGTTGCCACATGCGCCGACCAGTCTGGCCCTGTCCAACATCGAGGCCTTCTCGGTGGTGCTGCAGTTTACGCCCGGCTTCGACGGCAACTCGAGCATCACCAAGTGGAAGGTCGAGGCGCAGACGGCGAGAAACATGACCTGGTTCACCATCTGCGAGATCAGTGATCCCGACGCGGAGACCTTGACGGTCACCGGCCTGATGCCCTTCACCCAGTACCGCCTTCGGTTGAGCGCGACGAACGTCGTCGGCAGTTCGCGGCCCTCGGAGGCGACCAAGGACTTCCAGACAATTCAGGCTCGTCCGATGCACGCACCCTTCAATGTCACCGTGCGTGCGATGAGTGCCCAACAGTTGCGGGTGCGTTGGATTCCCCTCCAGCAGACGGAGTGGTTTGGCAATCCTCGTGGCTACAACATCAGCTACCGTCAGCTGGAGAGGATTGCGGGGGCGATCAAGAGCTCGCCGCGTAGTGTGTTCATCGAGGATCATACGGCCAATTCGCATGTGCTGGAATCTCTCGAGGAGTGGACGGTGTACGAGGTGCTCATGTTCGCCTGCAACGATGTGGGCTGCTCCCGGGCCAGCAATCCGGCCGAGGAGCGCACCAGGGAGGCGACGCCCAGCTACGGACCCCTGGACGTCCAAGCGAACGCCACGTCGTCCACGACCGTCGTGGTGCGTTGGGGCGAAGTGCCGCGCCAGCATCGGAATGGCCAGATCGATGGGTTCAAGGTGTTCTACGCCGCCACAGATCGTCCGAATGCCGCGCCCGTTCTGCACAAGACCATACCGAATAATAGCAGCTTCACCACCACGTTGACGGAGCTCAAGAAGTACGTGGTCTACCACGTCCAGGTGCTGGCCTATACGCGACTCGGAGATGGCGCCTTGAGCACTCCCCCCATCCGGGTGCAGACGTTCGAGGATACGCCGGGTGCTCCCTCGAACGTTAGCTTTCCGGATGTGACCTTCTCGATGGCCCGCATCATTTGGGATGTGCCCGAGGATCCGAATGGCGAGATACTCGCCTACCAGGTCACCTACACGCTCAACGGCAGCGCCAATCTCAACTACAGTCGCGAATTTCCGCCCTCGGATCGCACGTTCCGGGCCACCAATCTGCTGGCCGAGCGCTATTACAGCTTCAGTGTGACGGCCCAGACGCGTCTCGGTTGGGGCAAGACGGCGACGGTTTTGGTCTACACCACCAACAACCGGGATCGGCCGCAGGCGCCGTCGGTGCCGCAGGTGTCGCGCAGTCAGATCCAGGCACATCAGATCACCTTCAGCTGGACACCGGGTCGGGATGGATTCGCCCCGTTGCGCTATTACACGGTTCAGATGCGCGAAAACGAGGGACCCTGGCAACCCCTACCGGAGCGGGTCGATCCCGCGCTGAGCTCCTACACGGCACTGGGACTGCGAGCGCATACGACGTATCAGTTCCGCATCCAGGCCACCAATGACTTGGGTCCCTCGGCCTTCAGTCGGGAGAGCATTGTGGTGCGGACGTTGCCCGCCGCGCCCGCTGTCGGAGTGGGAGGATTGAAGGTGGTGCCCATAACGACAACGTCGGTGCGCGTGCAATGGAGCTCGCTGGAGACGGGCATGTGGAACGGGGACGCGGCGACTGGAGGCTATCGCATCCTCTACCAACAGCTCTCGGACTTTCCCACCGCACTGCAGTCGACGCCCAAGACGGACGTGATGGGCATCAATGTGAATAGCGTGGTGCTGGCGGACCTGCAGCAGGATCGCAACTATGAGATTGTTGTGCTGCCCTTCAACTCCCAGGGACCGGGACCAGCGACGCCGCCCGCCGCCGTCTATGTGGGCGAAGCGGTGCCAACGGGCGAACCGCGCGGAGTCGACGCCGCTCCCATTTCCAGCACCGAGGTCCGTCTGCGCTGGAAGCCGCCCAAGCAGAGCATGCAGAATGGAGACATACTCGGCTACAAGATCTTCTACCTGGTCACATATTCGCCGCAAGCCCTCGAGGCCGGTCGCAAGTGGGAGGAGGAAATTGAGGTTGTCTCCGCCACAGCCACTTCGCATAGTCTTGTGTTCCTGGACAAGTACACCGAGTATCGCATCCAGTTGCTGGCCTTCAATCCCGCCGGAGATGGTCCTCGGTCGGCGCCCGTTACGGTCAAGACCCTTCAGGGTGTTCCCAGTGCTCCGCTCAATCTGCGATTCTCCGACATCACGATGCAGAGCCTCGAGGTCACCTGGGATCCGCCCAAGTTCCTCAATGGCGAAATACTTGGCTACCTGGTGACCTACGAGACCACCGAGGAGAACGAGAGTAAGTTTTAAACAAGATTACAATATTATATTTGAAAAAAAAGTAAGGTCAAAATCTCAAGTAATATTTTGAAAACGTCCAAGATTAAACGTAAAAAATGATGCTATAATAAATGCAAATAAATGTTTAATCTCAAGTTATATTTTAATATTTTAAAGTCTTCAAAGTCGACCTAAAAAATATAGTCATTTTATCATGGAATAAAACACTCTTTTCCAATTATTCAAAAACAAATTATTAACCTCTGAAACCCGAAGTTCGGGAAGAAAAAATAAATGAATTCAGAAATAAAAAAATTCAGAGATTTAAAGCTTTTTTTTTAATTTAATATGAGTAAAATATAAATTGATAAGTAAAGCATAATCGATGGCTTAATTTGAGAAACGTCAAAGTTGAACTTTAATTAATTCTATAAAGAAAAACAAAAATAAAATAATTAAATATTCTAAGAAATTTTATCAGCTTGCAAAATCAAAGAAGATTAAAAACCAGGGACTGTAAATAATGATGATTAATGTTTTTTTTTTTGTAATCAAAAAATCATTCACTTATAATAACTTTTAGACACCGACAAAAATACCAATATTCTTCTTTATGGCTCATTTATACATTTTCACCATAATTAAAAAGTTTTCAAGTTTTATAGATTTGTTCACAAAATAAAGATTAATTTTAAGTTATACTTTACTTCTCAACCAATAATCATTATTTTTGAGCAATAAAATAAAATATGGAATAGTCATTATTTCATGAGTTTTATTTTTTTGCTCAAAATAAAACTCAAATTGTAATTTCGACAAGGCCTAATTTGTATTTTTTAAATGGATTATTATAATGTTTTGTCTTGGCTTATTGACTACAACTTGAGTTTTATTTTGAGCAAAAAATAAAACTCATGAAATAATGATTATTTAATGGGTTTTATTTTTGTGCTCAGAAATAATGATTATTGGTTGAGGAGTAAAGTATAACTTAAAATTAATCTTTATAATAATTTTTGAAAATTGTTCTATTATCACTTATAATGATTACAGTCCCGGTTAAAAACAATTGACAGAATATATCTATTTCCTTTTGTTTATTTTTATTGGCATCAAATGTTGGTTATAATATGCTTACTGACTTATCCCATTTTTCGCACAGAGTTCAGCAAGCAGGTGAAGCAGAAGGTGTCGAACACAACGCTCCGTGTGCAGAATCTGGAGGAGGAGGTCACCTACACCTTCACCGTGCGCGCCCAGACAATTGACTATGGGCCGGCGGTGAGCGAGAATGTGACGACGGGACCACAGGACGGCTCCCCAGTTGCTCCACGTGATCTCATACTCAGCAAGACGCTCTCCAGCGTCGAAATGCATTGGATCAACGGACCCTCCGGTCGTGGTCCCATTCTCGGCTATCTCATCGAGGCCAAAAAGCGCGGTAAGCCATTTTATTTCCGACTTGTCCTTAAAGTATCTTTAATTCTGGTTCTGGTTATATTATTTTACTTTCTTTTGATTTATATGCTTTTTTGCAATATAATTTTGGTGATCTGCTTCAAAATTTATGAAACTTATGCGTATGCTGAATAAACAAAATCTTTAACATCATTTCTCTAACTGCTTGCGTAGAAAAAGGAGAACCTTCATTTGTGTGTAAGTATTACGCAGTCGCAGTTTAGAAATTTAAGCTCTAACAATCATTTTTTAAACAATTTAATCACACATCATAATCATATCATATTGATCACTTAACTTAACATTCGATTCTTATGATTTTATTGAGAACTTATTAAGTTTAATGACATTAAGTAGATATTTGGTGATTTTTAGCTTAATACATTGTTTAAGGAAATAAAATAATAGATATTATTATATATGAGAAACTTTCAATTTTACAAACATATTCTGATTCATTTGAAATTTTTTGAAGTTACTGCACCATTTTATTATTAGTGCCTATTGGCTTTAAATTTTCATCGCCAAATTATTTTTAGAATCATCTTAATGACTTTAATATTGAGCTTATAATAATAAAAATATTTGGTTTTCGTAGCATCAGCTCAATAATATATTTAGTCCAAATATACTGATATATTAAATATATTATACAAGATATATTTACATAGTTAATTTTAACTTAAATGTCGGTAGCTTTTATTTTTATATAGCTGAAATTGCTGGCTAAAAGTTAATGTGAGACTGAAGCAAAATATGAAAAAGATATCCAACACAGAGTTAATCATTCAAATTAGTTTGAAAATATAAAATTTTTAAATGAAATTCACAATTTTGTGTGATATCAATTGATTGTCTAAATTTGAATGCTTTGTTCTAATAATCCTGCATTTATCGATCGCAGATGATTCGCGTTGGACCAAAATCGAGCAGACCAAAAAGGGAACGATGCAGGACTTTACGGTTAGCTATCACATCCTGATGCCCTCGACAGCCTACACATTCCGTGTGATTGCCTACAATCGGTACGGGATCTCGTTTCCTGTCTACTCCAAGGACTCAATATTGACGCCATCGAAATTGCATCTGGAGTATGGATACCTGCAGCACAAGCCGTTCTACAGGCAAACCTGGTTCATGGTCTCCCTGGCGGCCACATCGATAGTCATCATTGTCATGGTCATCGCTGTGCTCTGTGTGAAGAGCAAAAGCTACAAATACAAACGTGAGTTTCATTGCATTCAATCGATTAAAGACTGTGTCTAATTTGAGTTTATAATTTATTAAAAATGTGTAAACAACTGGGATTAAAACCGAAACGAATTTCGGTTTCAGATAAGATTTCGGTTATGTTCGTATTAGGGTTTTCGTTTATTTCGTAACAGTGAACCGGTTTTTGTATGTTTCGGTTCACAAAAATAATTTGTTTGCAAAAATGTAATTATATTAATAGTGTAATAATAAAAAAGTCATTGCTTTTTTAATGTTTCAATTAGACATTTATTTCACATATTCTTCAGTTTAATGTAGTTTAGTGACATTTTAACAATTTTAATGGCCGTGCTCACCAGAACCAATCAATCATTAATCATGTATCAGAAATCAAAAAATTCTTGATGGGCTTGATATAATTTTGAGTCAAAATCAAAGTTGTCATTTCTTTTTTTGTCAAAGTTCTTATTATTTGTTAAGAAAATTCAAAAGAGTTTCGCGTAAAATAATTAATGTAATGGGATAATAGATGATATATTGCATTAATCAATAATTAATTTAGTATTGTATTCGCATTAAATATTTTGTACAAGAAAGTTTAAAACATATTCCTCAACGTCTTCTTTGAATTTTTTTTAAGAAAACCAAATTAGTATTAATAAAGTGGTTTTCTTATTAATTTGGCCTATATAATTTCAAATCTAGTGTTCTATTGATTACGACTTGTTGTATTAATACCAAAGCATCACCACCACAGAATTTCAGCGTACTATTTTGGTGATGAATTTTCAGTCATCGAAATCACAAAATTTGAAATCATGATTGCTCATCCCTGCCGTTCACCACAATAATTAAACACTGCAAATATTTAATTTAACAAATTTTTTTTATTTGCGCCTAATCAGTGCTCTGAAAATTCGATCATGAATATCACAAATAAAAATTCAAAATTAAATATAAAAAAGTAAAGTTAAAGCTAAAAAAATAATTTTTATTTGGATGTATGAAAAACCGAAATTAACCCTTATAAATGAAGGGTTTTAAATTTCAATCGGTTTTTACCGGTTAAAGGTTACTGTTTTAGTTAGGATTTTAATCCCTATTAAAAAATAAACACATTTTTCTTATTATTACCCCTTTATACAGTCATCACTTTGTCAAAACGTAACCGAATGTCAATTTTATAATTGTTTGATCTCTTTTATTGATTTATTAAAATTTTGGTCACATAGAAAATTAATTATCCGCTTCGACAATAGGCTAAATCATTTCCATTGTGATTGTAACACTATAAAAGAAAACAATGGAGAAATAAATAAACTTGTTACTCTTTTTCCTGGACACAGAGGAGGCACAGAAAACGCTGGAGGAGTCAATGGCCATGTCGATTGATGAGCGCCAGGAGTTGGCATTGGAGTTGTATCGCTCGCGTCACGGCGTTGGCACGGGCACACTCAATAGTGTGGGCACCTTGAGGAGCGGAACTCTGGGCACACTGGGCAGAAAGTCGACCAACCGGCCGCCAACAAATATGCAGCTGGGCAAGAGTCCGCCACGACCGTCGCCCGCCTCGGTGGCCTATCACAGCGACGAGGAGAGTCTCAAGTGCTACGATGAGAATCCCGATGACAGCAGCGTGACCGAGAAGCCATCGGAAGTGAGCAGCTCGGAGGCATCTCAGGTGAGTCTTGGGCATGAAATTCAATCAAGTTAACAATGTAATTGATAATGTTTCATTTATTGCAGCATTCGGAGAGCGAGAATGAGAGCGTGCGCAGTGATCCGCACTCGTTTGTGAATCATTATGCCAATGTGAATGATTCGTTGCGACAGTCGTGGAAGAAGACAAAGCCGGTGCGCAATTATTCCAGCTACACTGACTCCGAGCCAGAGGGCAGCGCAGTGATGAGCCTCAATGGTGGCCAGATTATTGTCAATAATATGGCCAGATCGAGGGCGCCACTGCCCGGCTTCTCATCATTTGTCTGACAATCAACCGAGTTCTAAGATCTAAGCAACAGTAGCAGCAGCAGCACCGTCATTAGGGAGACTTTTGTCTAACTTCTCCTCCTATTTCCTACCTCCTACCTCCTACCTCCCATCTCCAATATTCCATCTTCCATCGCCCTGACTGCATATGGAAATGAGAAGATGATCCCAGATGATCCAGTGTGTGTGGAGTAGAGTGGAGTGGAGTATGACGCATGTTTGACTGTTGCTGCTATGCTGCTATTATATATGGACAATTAGTTATTGTAGTTCTATCTATACCTACGCGTAATCTAATTTATAGTTTCTAGGACGAGAGATCTGAGATTTTTAAACGGCATTTAATTATCAAAATGTTCCACTGACCACCCGACCCAGCCCCAATTAATCATTAGAATTATTATTATACATATGTTTCCTTTTTTTTTTGCTTATTTTATATAAATTGTTTTATACATTAATTAATTTATTTGTTTTTCCCATGTATGTCCGTTGTCTGGCACGCCCACAAAACACTACTTATAGCTCGTAACTGGCATTTATCAAAAGCAAAAACTTGTGATACGTAAATTTTTGCTTGATTTGTGTTCAATGTGTGTGAATTTTCATTTGATAAAAGTGAATGAGTTATCCCTTCGTTCTCCCGCTTTTAAGCCTTGCGCGCAATCTCATTATATTTAATATATTTAACTATATTTTATGAGACAACGATTTAACTCGCAAGATAGGCAAATAAAACATAAATTATATGTACTTTTCCGTTGCCTTCGAATTAATTTATAAAATTTGAAATGAAATGTGACGCGAATGCAACTGATGCAATCAGTTGGCGAATGCAAAAAGCAAAGAGCAAAAAAAGAAAACAGAACAAAGAATTATAAAAAAAAAAGATTAGGAAAAGATACATAAGAAAATCGAACGAAAAACTGATGAAAACAATTAGCATATCCCCTAAGAAGAGTTTGTGAATTCGAACTCATAACGATGACGACATATTTTTTTTTAAAAGCTTTTCATGTATTTGAGATAGATAGAAATACATGAGTGTGTGTTCTTTTATATATGTATAAGTATAGGCCATATTAATGCAATTTGTAGCACATAAGCCACAAATTCAACACAAAAGAAAAAAACACAAAAACATAAACAACATGACGCGAAATGTTTTTTTATCTCCTCTCTCATGGAACAAAACGATCGACATGAAAATTATAATAATAGTCTAGCATTAAGTACGATCAATTTGATGTATAATCAGTATACATATATGAATATATATATAGCGTATACGCAGTTTTGAGGGTCATATGCATGACGTATGCGCGCGCAAACTAAGCATAATTAAGTAAATACATTTTAATTGTTAAACTCAAAGGCAGAATTTACATATATATGTATGTATATGCTAAACTTTACAAACTATTTGTGTATTGTATATGTATATCTATATCTAAATCTAAATAACTTAAATGACTGATTATATATTTTATACTTTTCGCTCGATATCTAAGTATATTACATATATTTTAATATTTTATGTGTTTTTTTTTCGATACAAACTTTCGGCGCATGCAAATAAATTATATTGTAATAATAAATTATAAACTGAAAACTGTAAATCCGCATATGCGAATATGTCTATTTGTTAATGCGAATATGTTTTTTTTTTATATTACATCTAATTTAACTTCAAAGACTCGAAGCACAAGTTCATCTAGATATGTATTGTAATTGTTTGCAACATCTAATTAAATATTTAAATAGTTAAGAATCAAAGTATATATGCATGTATGCATATATACATACAAATAAATATATATATAAATATATATATATAAAAAATATATGTATATTAGGCATAGGGAATGTTTCAGTACAGTTTGCATTTGGAGCCGAAGTCAGTGGAGGAGTGCAGAGGCAGAAGGTCAGAAGTTTAGTTTAAATTGCGCAGCAAGCGCCAAGTATTAGCATATATTTATGTGTAAATGTAATTGAAGAATCATATGAATCAATAAAAGGTGTAAAAAATGAACAATTGTTGTTTAATTTCTTAAAATCAACATCAAGTCAAGGAAAATGGCTTATGTAAGTCATGCAAAAACATTGAAAAAAAAGACTTAAATTTAGTTTATGCTAATTTTCAATTTTCTTCGAAGCTTATTCTTACTCTGTTTGGATTTTGAAGTGATGAAACTTGATTCGGTGTTCTAGGCCTAAATCTATCCACAACCTAAAAACTGGTGCTGGATATATGTAGAAGCTATCAGTATAGCAAACAATATAAAAAATTAAACAAGTTACATATATGTAGGTAAATTTTATTTATTTTTAACTTTGTTTTATGATAAAAAAAATAAAAAGAAAACAAAAAATATATTTATATATAATATAATTAATAATTTCCATATGGGAGCTATGTCATGGTGAAAGATGATTTTTGGTTATAGTGAGGGACAAGGCGGGTATGATCGATTTTTGCAGGCACTTGGTTGGAGTTCAACTTATTGTCGTTACAGTTCAGTACGCAGAGTTAAGGCATATCCCGGGCAGATAACGGATTACAGAATACATATTAAAGATTACACATTTCTTTTGACTAACCGTCTAAATGTGACATAAGTTAGATACAAAAATGGCACTTAGTACTAAGACTTAAGATACAACTAGTTAAAGAATATTTCCAAAAAAAAAAAGAATTCATCTTTTAGTTTGTTAGTTTTTCACTCGGATCGTTGCATGATCATCTCGATTTTGTCACCGGCAGCTGCGATCAACGGCACCGTGAGGCAACAATCAAAGTCCTGCGTCTTCATCTCATTGACCTGGTTGAATGAAAGGATTGTTGTTAATTAATTTGGATCGGATAATACTTAATATACTTGGGATAATGGCAATTTTAGTCACCTGCATAATCCGATCGAAGGGCTTCAGTTGGCCGCACATGTCCGCCGGGCCGCCGCTGCGAATGCGATTGATGAATACTCCACGTTCGTAGAGACCATCTGAGACGGAGAATCCATAGTCATCGTAGACTTTATCCTTGTAGAGTGTGACATGAAAGACGCGCTGTTGTTGATCCTTGTTGCCGCCATTATTGTTGTTGTTGTTGTTGTTGTTGCTGTTGTTGTTGTTGTTGCTGGCCTCGGTGTTGGCGGAGGGACTGCGAGGACGTCGCTGCACCTTGGCATAGATGGCCTGAGCCTGGGGCAAACCACCAGCTCCACTGGAGGCAGCGCTGCTGATGTCGTGACTGCGCAGTATCTTCAGGTCCACCAGATCGCCCAGATTGTGCAACAGGCTGGTGGCATGCGACAGTGGCATGCCCTGCACCGAATGCTCATCGATGGCCAGCAGCTGATCTCCGACATGGATCTGTCCGTTCTTATGTGCAATGCCACCTAGAATAACCACAGATAGTCAAAAGGAAGAGAGAAAGGAAAGTTGTACTAGGAGCACTTGGAGGAGTTGACCTAGATCTCTTACCCTCCACCAAGCCGCTGATCGTAATTGGCTTGGTAATGTCCTCGCTGCCGGCCAAGGTGATGCCCAGCAATCCACCCTTGGGCTCCAGACGCACCGTGAAGATGATCTGATGGAGGCTGCTGCCGCTGCTCTTGCTGCTCGAACTGGCCGCCGATCCATAGACCTTGTTCTCCATGGGCGGTGGCAAGGCGGTGCAGTCCACACTTCAAATGAGATTGGAGACCCGATTAGAGATCAGAAATTTCAGATTGTAAACTTAGAAAAATGCAAAAAGAAAAAGTTCTAAAGCTTATCCTGTTTCAATTTCGAATTTAGTTTAACAGGATAATTAGACAATTTTGATTTCATTTCTTACTAACTGAAAGTTTATACTGATGCATCTGATACTTTTCTTAGGTAGCGGGAGGTATTTCATAATGCTCAAAATACTGATTGCCAGGGATTGAAGCACTAACCGAAACCGGTACCTTTAACCGGTAAATATCGATTGAAATTTAAAACCGTAACTGAAACAGCAACCGAAAAAAAAATTTCATTCGACCGAAACCTTAATTCCGAAACTCTGTAAACTGAAATAACCGTTTAGTTTAATTCGTTTAATTTATAAAGGTTAATTTCGGTTTTTCATACAGACAAAAAAAAAAGTATTTTTTATTTTTAATTTGAATTTTTGATTTGAATTTTCTTACGTTTAGCTTTGAATTTTTATTCGTGATATTCATGATCTAATTTTCATAGCACTGAATAAGCGCAAAAAAAATTAATTTGTTAAATGAAATATTAAAATTGTTAAAGAGTAACTAAACTACATCAAACTGAAGAATATGTGAAACAAATGTGTGAATGACACATTAAGAAACTTTTTAATTATTATATTATTAATATAACTATATTTTTGCAAAAATATTATTTGTTGTGACCCTAAATCATACCGGTATTTCTAAACCAAAAGATTTCACGTAACCGATAATCGAAAACCTTAATGCGAGCATAACTGAAACCGTAACTGAAACCGATATTCGTTTTGGTTTCAATCCCTGATTAAAAATACAAATACAATATGAAAATAGTTTCGGTGTGCTTGGACTAACGATGAAATCCAAATTATGAATAGAGTTTTAAATCGAAATGTTAAAATGTCAAAAACATTAATTTATATATTAATTTTACTGCCACTCAATTAGCTCGAGTTAGAGAGAAATTCGAGTTATAGAAGTTTGAGTTATGGAAGTTCAACTGTATCTTTAATCATTTTTGTCGACGGCTCTTAGAGGACGTTAAATACCTATAATAATAAATAAATTCTTGATTTAAGTTGAAGCACGCTTGATTTTTCTGTCAGTGTTGAGTGCATTGGGTGTGTTGATGACTCACCTGGCGTAGCGATTGAGCTCATAGCCGCCGTAGTGATGCGTCTCCCGATCGTCCCGATCCTCCTGCTCGTCCTCCTCCTCGGGCAGCTCGGTGGTCATGCTCTGTGTTTGGTTGGCTGGCGTCGCAAAGTTGCGACTGTTGCTGACTGAGGAGCAGCCGACGGGCCCCGTCGTCCAGGCATGGGACGTTGGGGCATTGGGCGTCGCCTGGGGATGTCGCAGCTGGACGGACTGCAGGCTGCCCGTGTCGTCCAGGCTGGCGGCCCGAAAGTAGTCCGGCTGCGGGGTGCTGGACTTGAGGGAGATGCAGTCGTTGTACTTGACCTCCGCGTACTTGGACGCCACGTAGGCGCTGCTGTACAGCTCCGTGTCGGTGGGGGGCGGCAGTGGCAGTGGGAGTGGCAGGGGCAGGGGCACGGCGGTGGTGCAGCAGTTGCTGTAGATGGGACTGGGCTGCAGGAAGTCGGGCAGCACTACCCGCTTGATGGTCAGCGTGGTGAAGTCCGACTGCGTGGACGAGGGCGTGGACGAGGGCGTGGACGTGGTTGTGGGCGTGGCCGTGGGCGTGGGCAGCTCCTTGAGCAGGGCGTCCACATTGAAGTGCTGGACGGGATGCTGGTCGACGGCGAGCAGAATGTCGCCGGGTCGCAGCGAGCCGCAGCGGTGGGCGGGACTGCCCATCTTGACGTCGGAGATGACGAGGCCCGCGTGACTCGACCCGCTGACACTGAGGCCCAGGCCGCACTTGCCGGCACGCAGCAGCTTCACGTTGAAGACCCCGCTGGAGGGCACCACCGCGTCCGGCATGTCGAACTCCACCTCCAGTTCCAGCCAATTGGCGGCCGTGGGCGCTCCATTGCTGCTCCTGCCCTCCAGCAGCTGACGCATCGCCATCGCGTCCAGGCTGTACATCTTGTTGATGGCCACAATGCGATCGCCCGGCTGAATGCAGCCACTGCGATCCGCCACAGAATCGGGCAGAATCTGGCCAACAACCACGGGCATCGAATTACCGAGAATGATTCCGGCTCCCTGGCTGCAATCGAGCAGCACGGGGAAACTCTCGGCGCGACACAGACCCAGACTGGGATTGCTATTCCCATTGGCAGCCAATCCTCCTGCTCCTCCTCCTGCTCCGTCCAGGGGCAGCGAACTCTTGCGCACGATGCGTGGACGCTGTCGGCCCGTAGACTTGCGGGACTCCAGCGTGCTGAAGCTATACTTGGGACTGCCCAGCGCTGTGTGACCTGAAAGCGAGGCAGCCAAGTGGCAAGAGATGCCCATTAAATGCGGCCAGAGTCTAGAGGGTCGACTATTTTTGGACGCCCCTCTGTGAGCAGCTGTCCCCCCTGTTGATTCCCCTCCCACAACCCACAACATCCCCATCTTTATTTACGGCCTCTTTAAATTTGTGTCTTTCCTGCCCAAACTTGGCCAAAGCTTTTAGCACTCGATCTTTGATCTCTCTTTCGCTTTCTCGCTCTCTCTCTCTCTCTTTTCCTTATTCCCCTTGCCCTCGCTCGCGATCTCCTCCAGCTGATGGCCATGTGTGAGAAATGCCTCACATGGCAGCCACTTTGACTGCAGCTAATCCACAGCTTAGCTTCTGTGTATGTAGCTGTATCTGTATCTGTATTTGTATCTGTATCTGCATCCCCCTCTTCAGTTTGTATCTGTAGCTGTAGCTGCCTCTGTTTGTTCTCCTGTCGATCTTTCTCGAGAATTTACGACAATCCAAGTTCTAGTCCAACTTCCCCTGACTCTCCACACTCCACTCACCCCTCTCGTATCCCCTGTTCACTCCTCAAATTATTCGTTCATTTTCATAGCACTCAAACACACAAATTGATTGGCATTCTTGGTTCATGCTCTATGCGAGGGTTGCTCAGTAAATATATCATTATTATTATAAGAACTATAAACAACTGTCGTTTACTGTATTTGTCTACTATATAACCAATAAATTAAATAAATATTTTTTATAATTAAAAAAAAAAATAATATTCTACACAGAAAAAAAATTCGGGATATTTAACACGAATTTAATTTATTCAATCCCGAATTCAATCCTGAAATTGTGTAATTCAGCCTAAAAAATAATTATTAATTGAAATACTATTTTTTTTTAACTTTTTTTGTTATTTTTTTTATTTTTTTCTTTGAAAAGTTGAAAAGAGAGAGGTCGAAAGAGAATCAAGTAATTTGGACTTATTTTCCCATTTTAATCCTGAAACAGGCCTAATTATATTGTTTAATCCTGAATACATACTTAAAAAATCCATACCTAAATTAAGTATTTTAAACATGATTTTTGAATGGCTTTTTTTTCTGTGTAGCTATTATTAAAAAAGATCAAATCAGCAAAAAAAAAACTGCTGAAAAAGTCATTAGGCATAAAAATTGTGGAGTCCCTTAATTATTTCATAAATAATTAATAATAATTAATTGTATGGAAAAACCTGCATTTCTCTGAAAAACCGTTTGAGCAGCCCTCGCTTATTTGGAACGTATGGTTTTTACGCATTAGACACTGGAGAGTCGCCCACGCTGCGAGATCGATCGACCTTCGAGGCGCCATTTTTGGCGGATCGCCTTGAAAGCGTTTTGGCGTTTCACAAGCATCGATTCATTGGCTGCGATAGCCGAAAAAGACTTTTAGCTGCTGCTGCTGCTGTTGTGGTGCTATTGATTTGGACTCGACTGTGATTCGACTTACCGCGTCGTGCCAGCGCATGAGCCGGCATTATCTGCATCTGAGTGTAGCCCCGTCCTGTGGACGTGTCCAAAATGGTCATCACCTCGTCGGGACTGTAGGCTGTGTGCTCGATCATTGTGTCATCGATGGAGAGCACTTGATCGCCCACTGATAAGGCGCCACAACTGCAAGCAAACAAACCAATGGATGGATATGGAATTCGATATATACTAGTAGTAGATACAGATATTCAAATGCGGTTAGTTTATCAAATTTACTGCGCTTATGCCTTGAAATGTCATGATGATTCACATTGTAAATGGTTGCATTTTGTGTGCTCTCTTTCTAAAATTCAACATGTTTATGCCATGAAATGTCATGATGAGACCATTGTAAATATTAACATTAAGTATACAGATTAGATTAGATTAGATTAGATTATTGGCAACTGTTTGTCTTTAATGTCTCTTGATTATCTAATTAAATTGTAAAATGTCACAAATCTTCTCTGTCTTACATTATTGATAATCTTAAAACACTTTTGAATTACATATGGGCATTTCCAGAAAAAGTTCCACCTGGCCCAAAAACGTAAAATTTATTAAAAACTCATATCTTGTAAAATTTTCTTCCAAAAACTTACTCCAGTTATTTATTTAAGCAATATACACTAGACTAAATTCAATAAGATAAACATTTAGATCAGGGGTGCCCATCGCCTATGCACACAATGCTCATTTGTTTTTGTAATGCACATGGGATATGGGAAGTAAAACAGAATACACATAGGTAAGAAATTCTTGCACATTGAATTTTACACAAACAACTTGCAGCATAAGAAGAACAACTTTTTCATTTTTGCTTTCCATTTATTTTCGGTGCAGGCAAAACAAAAACAATTGCATTGCGCCCGTTATCTTTTGCTAATCCGAATTTAATTCGTTGTTGTCTTTTCGTTTTGTGTACACTGGAAAAGAAAAACTTGACTTCGCTTTCAAACGTGTGATGCGTGTGACTTTTTGAAGAAACATACAGGGATGCCACAGAAATCGCTTTCGCTTGAATTTCACATCAATTTCATTTCGCGGTGCCACAGGTCAATTCGCAGAATAATTTTGTGCGGAAAGAACTAGCGCTAAGTCGGTTTTCGTCCGATGCTGCCACCAAGTCCGATTTAGATTTTCGAAGTCAGGGTCAGCGATGCCACATTTTTTAGTCAAAATTCGAAATAAGATATTTAAAAAATATATATGGAACCACTTCTGTTTTCTTTAAATTAAGCAGTAAAAAAATAGCTCTCTTGAGGTAAATCAAGTTTTATCTAAAAAAAACCTTAAACTTATTGTGCAATTTGTGAAAACATTTTTTACGAAGAATTGCCAGACTAATGGCAGACAATTGTTAGAGCTGTCGAGTAACTTTTATTTTGTCGCGCCAATTACTTTTTAAATTTTTTTCGGCTAAACAAAATCAATTATTACATAAATAAATTAAAATATATTAATTAAACAAGGAAAAAATGAAAGTTTAATGGTCTGCAATGATAAACTTGAAAAAGTTTAGCAGCCTAGTTCGAAAAGGTTGGTGAAAATGCTAAAAAAAATTAAATCTCTCGAAGTTCTGTGGCACCTCGGAATTTTCCGTGCGGAATTGCTTTCTGAGGAATTCTATTTCGCTTGCGATTTCTGTGTCACCCCTGATATTTCTATTTTTTGTTTCTCTATACACATTGAAATAAAAAAAAAAAAGTTCGTTACATGTATGCGTGTGATTTCTTGTATTTGTATTAGTGCGTGCACATCCATAAGGCAGCTTTGGGCACCCCTGATATAGATTCTACATTGGAATTAATTCACTTTTTATACATTTTTGCTTATTTTCTTAAAAGTTGACTTCCAAATTCGATTACACTTAAGGTGGGTTCTCACTGCGTCACAAACGCTACACAAAGCTGTTCACAACGTCACAAGGCAATGTGAACACTAAATGCATTGACACAAAATTTTGAAGTCACGAAAATGTGACAGTTCAGTGTAAACACCACTTTCACATTCTGTTAAACATTTTTTGCGAAGGAGGCTGACACAATTTTGATAAAAACTATGTTAACTCCTGTTAAAGTTGAAGCATCTCAAATGAGCCCAATCCCATTGTGAAAGCACATCGAGCAAGTTGGTTTTTCTACACAATGTAAAGACATAAACGTCAAAGCTACATTGAACTAATTTCACTTTTTTTATATTTTTACCCATTTTCTTAAAAATTGACTTTCAAATTGAATTGTTTGTACTCTAACGATTACACTAAGTAAGCTAGTAAGATTGAAACATGAACAATTTTAATACATAGAAATATATTGAATGATTAATTTAAAACAAGTTTTTCAAGCTGTTTTCGATATATCAAGTAATATTTGATGAACAAATTCGTGGTGCTAACTTTTTTTCGATCATTTTTAGGATATGTTTTGCCATAAAGATTTATGATATCTTGCACTGTGAATGGTTTTTAATATGATGAATTTTATAAAAATATTTTAAATTTACTATTTTATACGAACTAATTCCTAATCAGAATTTGCACTTATCAATTGAATGATGATCCATATTTATTTCTAAATGTTTGGCGTTTATGCGATGGACTCGACATGAATTTCTGTGCAGCAGTGTAGTTAGTTATTCATAGTACTCACCGATCGGCAATACTGGCGGGTAGTATGCTGGCAATATAGATGCCTGATTGGGTGGCCTCGTCGATTTTGTCGGTGCTGGAACTGGTTCCGGCGGAACTGGAGCCGGAGCTGTTGTAGTTGCAGAGCACAAGGCCCAATTTGTCATTCATGGGACGCTCGATCTCAATGAGCAGCGGCCCAATGGAGAACTCGACACTCTGGACCACGGATACGTCGTACTCAATGGTGAGATTGGTGTAGCCGGAAATGTGGCCGCATTTAATGATCTGTTGTGCCTCGGCAAGTGACTTGCCAATGAGCGAGATCTGGGGAGTGAGAGAGAGAGTGAATTATGTGTCGGATACGGAAATGGATCAGCGGAAGTGACTGTCAGCAGGTGGAAGCCATCATCATCATTATCGATGGATCGATGGGTGGATGGGTGGACGGGTGGATGGGTGGACGGGTGGATGAACACTTACATTATCGACGCGCAACAAACGATCGCCGGGCTTGATGCGACCCGTCTTGTAGACGGGGCCGTGGAGTCGCACGTGCGTGACGATCAGCGGGTAATCGGCACCGCCCCGCAGCGTTAGGCCCAGACAACCACTCTCCCGCTCCACGGTGATCTGTGCCAGTTTCGAGGTAACATACAGACTATTTTGGGAAACTGCTGCAAACAACAAGCAAACGAACAAAAAACAACAAGTGCATGATAGACACGATCAATAGAAAGTAAGATACATTTATGGATCGATCTTAACATGCATAGATACAATTTAAGATAGATCGGTAGATTGATCTCAAGTCAAATATATAGACAGATCTCTAGATAGATGCAACTCCAGATAGACAGATAAATAAATTTGTCTCAATATTGATCGATTGAGCTGAAGATAGATAGATGAATCTTAAATAGAGAGATGCAAAAATACATAGATCCTTTGATCGATAATATACATATATTGATTTTTTATTTTGTTTTTTTATTTGACTGTTCAAAGATGTAGCGTTTCTTTCTTAATGGATTTAAAAACACTTTCAAGAAAAATATTGACTGAGAAATATATATTGTAGATAAAAATATATTGTAGAGCAGTACGGTGATCAGTAAACAGTTCGCAAAATAGATAGATGGATACATTTTCCAAGACCCAAAAAATTACAACATTTTAAGATTTTTGTTCTTATTTTAAAAAGAAAAGATCTAAGATTTTTATTCTTATATTAAGAACTTAAGAATTTTTAGAATAATTTTAAAATGGTCTTCTGTTAAGAACAAAATATTTAAATTTGAGAGTTTTATTCTTATATCAAGAACCCACGTTTATCAAGATTAATATTATAAGTTTTAGTAATTTGGTCTTAATATATTTCTATTTCAAGAACAAAATATTTAAGATGAATGTTCTTGATTTTAGAAAGTGTTCTTTTTTTTCAGTGTAGGTTATAAGATACAATGATCGACAGAAAGATAGATCGATCTTAGGTTGGGCAGATCAATGCATATGGAGAGCTCACAAATTAGATGCCATTAAAGATAGATATCTAGATCATTAGATAGATCTCGAGATAGACAGATCGATGAATGGATGGATTCAAACTTACTGCATTCCGGCAACGAGTACTCGATCTCCACAATAGCTGGCGACGGATCAGCTCCAGCTCCGGCGCACAGCATGTTCATGATCTTCTGATTGCTCAGTCCGATTGTCGAGATGCCATCGATCTGATGCAATCGATCTCCCGGCGCCAGAAAGTCGGCCGCATGACCCACTGGGTTGAGGGCCCCGATAACAGGTGGATAGGATAGATCATTGCGCTCTGCGGATTATAAATTACAAATGTGTGGAAAGTCAATGTCAGATCAATCGTTGCCAATCAACTTGAAAAAATAAACAACAGTCACTACGAATATGTTTCCATCAATCTCATGAAATAAGTTGATGATGAGGCAGACTTTTAAGTTCTTCAACAGAAGACAATTCACAGTTGGCTTTTTTTCAGTTCATTTAAAATTCATTTAAATATCGCGAGACAAAATCAGAGAGTGTAGAAGAAAATGTACATTATTTATTACTTATTACTTATTAATTCAAGCTAATGTGGGATTTTGTTTGTTTATTTCTGAGTTCATTTCAATCGCAACACTGATGTTAATACTTATGAAATAAGGCCCTTGTCTCGTATATTGTCTGCGATTATAATATAATTTTATTTTAATACTATATTATAGTAAGTCAAAGAAATTCCGACCTACTGTCTTTCTTACAGTTTTTGCACAAAGTTTCTTCATAGTTCGACTTTAGATGCCCATATTCATTTTAAAGAATATACAACATATTATTTGAGGACTTATCTCTTTCAATTTCATTAAGTTTAACTAGTTATTACAATAAATTTTAAACGATTTTCAATACTTAGAGTCAACTAATCATATTAATAATAATTATTTAATATTTATATTAAAAGGAATTTTATTGATCTTATGAGTTGTTTTTCTCTACGATTTATGTTCTCCGAGTATATCACAATCCCAAATTCTTGGGATCTCTGAAAAACATTAAATTGAAATGGTCGCCCAAGTAAACCCGAAATTGATATTTCTTCCAAGAATTTATTTTCAACTCTAAAAATTTGCCTGAAGAATCTTTGGCAATTTTAACTACATTTTCCATTGTGTTAAGTACCCGTCGAGAGGGAAAGGGGAATAGTTAAGGGGGGTTTTTACTTTAGACCATTGCCTATAAGGAACATCTTTGACCAAAGTCTCTCAGATCTCCGAGATTTGATCGGTTTTGGCCAGTTTGTCAGTTTGGCAGTTTGACAGCGACTTGCCCTGTTGCCTTGGTCTCCATTTCCACTTCTGTCAGCGACTCGTCAAGCGACACTGTCGCGCCTTTTGGCCAACAAACAGCGGCAGCAACAACAACAACAACAACACAAACAACAACAACAGCACAAACAGAAACAACAACAACAACAACTCGTAAATAAATGTATGCTTAATAAAAAGCGAACTGTTTGCTATTATGACAAACTACAAACTACGCGTAGAGGGCAGCAAATGCAAATTTGGCAAATTGCCAGACGCCCCTCTGCTTTTCCCCGCACCCACTCGTCTTGCCCTTCCCACTGCTTTTGGCCAAGTGAAGGCGACGACGTAGACGGCATTGTCCCAGACGCTTACGTCAGAGAAGCGGCTGAAAAGATGGACCACATGGAAAACTGGACTTTAGTCCAACTCTGGTTTTGGTTCTAGGCTCTCTGTTTCTCTCTTACTCGACGCCAGCTGTCTCTTTCGCTCTGTCGTGTACTGCAACCGTGTCCAATGTGTTTGCGTTCTCGTTCTCGTGCTTTTTTTCCTCTTGCAATATGTCGAGATTAGTCAGGGAAACGAAATAAAAATTGTTTCGGATGCAGACGAGAAATATGTATTATAATGTCTGGCAGTCGACAGACTCGACCCCAAAGAGCTTGACGACGGGCGGAGGGGGGAGGGAGGAGTGGGGGGTGACAGAGGGGTAGATTGGGGGCGTTGGCTGCTTTGAAATGATGATTTATTTTGGCAGCGCCTTCGTCGCCGTCGTCGTTATCGACATGAACGCGTTCCGCATTCAAATCGCATCGTCCCACTTTGGCTGGAGATCAAGAGCGTCAGACCCCCAGACCACAATGTGAAACAGTCGTAACCCTTCCCCCTTCCAACCCCTCCCCCCAAAAAAAAGATAAAAAATTGAAAAGAAAAAAGGCAAACAAATCCAAGTTAGCAGCCGCAAATTGAAGCAGAGCCAGCCCCAATTTGTATCAAGTAAATAAATTACTTATGACACAATCACAATTCTATTTAACCACCAACAAATTACGGCTACAACAAGTTTAGCTGAAAGCACAGCAAATATCTTGCTAAGATTTCCAATTCTCATCACATTTTACAAAATCTTGAAATAATCATTACCATGTAATTTACACAACAGACCTTTGCACTTACAGACATTTAACGTTCTGCAAAATTATTTAAATTATGCTGTTAATGAAACTATGTAAACATGAATCCTGTTAATGCTGACTTAACCAAACTATCACGGATAGCGAAAGATAGTTAAAATAACAAAATTCGGAAATGTTTGATAAAACTTGTCTGAAGTCTTGATAAAGCCAATTAATTTTTGGAGTGTAAATTACAAACACCAATTACCAATAAATAAAGAACTTCTAAAATATACAAAAAATAATATTTTTTAAGTTTCTACGTTATGTTAAAAATAAATTGTTTAATAATAAAGATTAAAATGTATTTTTTTATTATAATAAAAAATGATTATCATTATAAAATGTACTACACTTTTAAAAAATAGCCAACGCACTGAATAGCCATTTGTAATTGCAAAATTTCGATGAATTTTCATTAGATGTGGCCCCACTGTGCGTATGAGAGAAATGCTTAATCGCCACCCTTAAATTGCTTATAAATTGCAGATTAATTAAACATAATTATAAAAATATTTAATAATCTTTCAATCAATGTTGATGCCCACTGACAGCTGTCAGAGATCAGTTAAAGATTGAAGTATTGAGTTGAGTTGAGTTTAGAAAATGCGGGTTGCTGTTTTCCATCTCTCATTTTCCAATGGCATTTGAAACATTTTCCAGCTAACATTTGAGAGGGATGCCTTTATAATTTCATTAGATGTACTTGTATTTATATTGAGAAATTTGATTCTGTCTGTGGGCCATTAGGCTGCCACTTGAAATGTTTTATTTATGTGGCAATTTCCCAATTGTTCGATTACGCATTCCCAATACCAATTCAAATACCAATACCAATTTCCATTTGTGAAATACTCGCTTACCTGCAAAATTGATGGCCAGGTGGAGGGCGTTGCGGGGCAGTGTGATCGTTGCATAGGTTGTGCCCCTTTCCGGTGCCAGGCCGGAGTCTTCGGATTGTGCGGGACTCATGGCGCGGTCAACTGCGAAAGATGAATGAAGAGGGAGACGAGACGGGGAAATGAAATGGATGTAATCATGGCGTAAAATCAACATCAAAGGTGATTTTCATTTTCACTTATCTTTTTATCTATCTAGTTTTATTTTCTTAATTTTTTGTTTTTTTTTTTTTGCAGACAAAGACGGTCATTGACCAGCGACTCCTCTTTCTCCTCTCCTCTGCCCAGTCAAAGACTGAGAGAAGCGTCATCATTTCGCCAACAGCTGTCAAAGGCACGAAGAAGAAAGAAGACCAACCGGCAGCAGACCGTGCGATGAGCTGCGATGGGCAAACCATTGCACTTCTTAATTTATTCATCAACACCGTTGAATCAGCCAAAAACAAAACTGAAAACTGCAAGTAAAACAAAAAAAGGCGCCAAATGATCAAAGAGATACGCAATTCCGGCTGAAGAGAAACTCCCCTAAATGTTCACGCCCACCTGGCCGTAGAAATATCTTTATTCCTCAACTGACTCTGGCTGATTTTTACAATTCTTCACATTTCTCGACATTTTTGAAAATCGTTCTTTTAGCCGTGTTGAACGCACGACCTTCAATCAGGCCAATGTTTTAATTAAAATTCCATCGAAAACGCGATCTAAATAAATAAATCAATTAATCTTTATGACTTTTCTTTTTTCTGGCGAGTGCGCCATTCTTCCAGTGGATTCTTCGAAAGAAAGAAGAGCATTGAATAAATATTTAAAACAACAACAACAGAATGAAATATGGCTCAGAATTCAACGCTGTCGCAAATAAATATGGAGAAACGTTGAAAATAAAACAGACTTCTCTTTTATTTCGCATTGTTCCCATTTGACCAATTCCATTGATTCCAATTCCGATCGAAATGGGCTTGTTTTTACTTTTCGAACTCGGTTTCGAAAACGTTTCGAAAATTGATTTTAAGTATATCAGGTTGAATACAGCAGATAGAAGGTAACTTAGACTAAAACTTCATTGCTCGAAATTGGTTATTCAATTAAAGCAACACTAATAGCTTTAAATTGCGAGGACTGGTATTGATACCAAAATTTAAGTGGAATTCGGAATAGCTCGGTTTTGTTTTTTATAAAATATTTTATAGATGCTTTTAAAAAAATTCTTTAAAAAAATACTTCAACTGTTTATACTTGAAGTACTGATGTTAATCGATTCTAAAAATGTTCAACATTATTATAATTTTCAGTTTATAATATTAGGTATTTATTTTAAAGCTTTAAATAACATTTACTTTTAAATGCGATGACTCTACAGCACACGTTTTGAAAACGACAATTATTGTCGATTTTCGGAATTCGGCACAACGATCAACTTTTTGTGGCAAATCGACCGAATGAATGAATAATGAATAGCCATATTGAAATGAGAAGCATTTGGAACGCAACACAAAAGTGTTTTCAATTGTAAATTATTCAAACTATCAATAGACACTCTACTAATATCATCAAGTAATATTTAATATTACTTTACTTCAAATATTTCTTTAAAAATTGTTTTTTCAATAAAAATAAAAATTCTTATATTGTAGTTAAATCATGTCAATGGGCTTCAGTAATTATCAAAAAAAGATTTATAGAATTGCCACATCCTTGTGCTAGCTATCTGGACTGTGGTAACCCTATGCTCTGGACGATGTGGCAACACTTTTAGCGACAGCCAGGCCACACGGCGTATGCGCGATGTGCTACAATTGCGGCAAAGCATTGAGAGCAACGGAGACGCACACCTCAATACACACACACACACACACACACACACACACACACACACACACACACACACATACACACAGGAAACTTTGACGTAAAACGTCGGACACGACTTTTATTTTCGAACGCTTCAATGGCGCATAAAGTTTTTCTTAATGCCCGCCCGAGTATGAAAAACAAAAACAATAATTAGGCAAAACCAGCAGCAACAACAACCACAACAATAAAAGCAACCAAAAGAAAAACACAATAACAAAAAAAAAAAAGAACAGAAGGAAAAAAAAACACAAATAAAAAACTAAAAGAAAAAGCAAAGGCAAGGGCGGAGAAGCTAAAAAACGTAACGTTGAAATTTTTACGTTTCGCTTCATTTGCGTAGCACAACAACAACAACAAGAGCAACAACAACTACGCACACATCTTGCAGATACATTTGTGTATCTTGTGTGTGCTCAGATACATTCGCTTTGGACATTTGCGCCACATTTCGCAGCGTGCTCCGATTTTCTATATGTATCTAATTTATTTTCATTGAATTAACTTTTATGCATTAGTTTCTCCGCAGCATGCTGAGGGTTGTCGTATATCGTGGGGGGGGGGGGGGGCAGGGTTGTCATTTTTTAGTACCTCTTTTGGGTTGCTTTGTCGCTCGTACTTTTCGAAATGTTGCCACTTGACGCATTCACATTCAAATTCGCTTTGAAGTCTTTTTACATTTTACGTTCAACGTTTAACATTTTCATTTTTTTCTATATTTACAATTCTTTCGCCAACTTTTGGAGCGACTTTTTAGTTAGTTGTTCGCCTTTTGCCTTTCGTTGCCTATCTTTTCTTTATTTTCTTTCTTTTCTTTATTTTTTTTTTTTGCTATTTTTATATGTATATGGCTTTTCATTTCGATTTCCCACAAATTCACATTTTTATTTTGTTTCTCTCTCAAACATAATTCATTGGACACGACGAGCGGAAATCATGTGTGCGATTAGTTTCAGAAATAAACTATATATGATTATGCATACATATCTATAATATATTCATCTACTTGTTAAGCTTAGCAGTCACTTCAACATGCAGTTTAAATAGCTTTTTAAGATTTTCTGCTGACAATTAATTCGATTTCCTAGTTAAGCTCATTAGTCACTATTAACTATACGGTAATCGCATCTTATCAAAATATGATAAAAATAAAAGAAAAATACAATTGTTTAGTCAATCTACTTAGTTTTCCACGAGTCCTAAATTTATTTTGTAGTTTAAACTCAATAATAAAGTCGAAAGTCCTAAAGTCCTGACTTTATATATAAAATGAAAGAAATAATGATAATGCTTTTTTGTCTACGGTTTTCTTCAATGGTTTTCTGAACCTCCGTATTAATTCCGTATTAATAATTTATTCCATCCGATTTATAAATGGACAAACTGTGAAATTTATGGGATTCCATTAAGGTAATCAACTTAAAATACAACTTCCTTGATGAAGAAAATCGTTTCGTCCATCTTCTCATAATTTAGTTATTTTCAAGATGTTGAGAGTTTTTCCTGACTTCATTAGAAGATTTGCAAATTGGCAGGCGATATTCGCAATGCCATTTAGAGTTCCGTTTAGAGGGCGTCTGGAAAAGCGGAAGGTGGGAAAAGGGGGCGGAAAAGTCCATTAAAAAGGAAACTATTTTTGGGGTTCAGTTTTTGCCGCGTGTCCGTTGCATTTAATGGGCATTCGGTGGCATTTGTTGGTTTTGGTTGCACGGGTGACGCAGACGCAGTGAAATTTATTGGCGACAGTTGCACGTTGCATGTTGCAAGTTGCAAGTTGCAAGGCGAATGCTCAATGCTGACGGAAATTGCGCTCACCCGCAACGAGTTGCTGCGAGTGGAGGAGAAGGCGAAGAAGGCGGAGAAAGGTGTTGGTGTATGTGGCATAAGGGGGAGAGGGAGAGAGGGAGAGGGACATGCCACTTCCTGGCCACTTCTATCCATCATAATCCTGGCAATTAAAGAGCCAACGGATCACTTGGCAGCCTGATTAAAATAGATGGACAGTGGAACAGTCCGACAGTTGGCAAGGGCGGAGAGGGCAGGTAGCGGGGGTATGCAACATGCAACATGCAATATGAGTAGCAGCACTTGAAGGCCAATGCAGGGCGAAAAGATGCGACTTCAACTCAGCGAAACTGACGGACTGCATTGACTGACAGTCGATTCGCTGGGGGTCTAATTGTGTTGTCTGGATTGTTGTTGTCGTTTTTATTGTCGTTGTTGTTGTTGTTGTTGTTGCCACCATTTGCGGCACATTTGCAGCAAGTTATGCCACTAAAGCGCTTTGCCACATTTACTTTGCAAATAGACATCATTCAAGATCCCACACACTCCATCTATGTATGTGTATGCCTCTCACTCCATCTCTCTCCCTCTCTCTTTCTCCCTCTCTCTCGTTGTTTGAATACATTCTTGTGTTAATGATCTGAAATAAGTATCTTTTAACTAGACAACTTCATTCTACGACTCAGCTGGAATTTGCACTGATAATTATTTATTTTTCTTGCATCTTTTCCCCTCTCATTGAACCCAGAAACTGGTAGAGAAAAAGATAAACACATTAAAGGCAATCTACAAGAGAGTTAATTCCAACTAAATTAATTGAATTATGGTAATGAGTCTATTATTCATGAGATTCTGCTTAGAAAGAGAAATACACAGATCAATGAATTAAATTGCAAAATGTTCGCTTAAATCGCTATCGTTTAATTGCTTTTCTTTTGTCTACAATCAATTCGTTTCTTAGCGCTTTTTGAGTTCTTCTGATCCTCTAGATATTTTGTAATTTATTACATTAAATTTGAATTTACTTTGTTTTAATCAGGGATCGTAACTCTTATAAGTTTTAAGAAAAAAGTTATGAAATAAGAGTTATTTCCTGATTGTTATAAAAAAGTTGAAAAATAACTCTTATTTATTATTTTTATCAAACAAATTGAAAATAATTTGAAAAATAAAAAATGGAAATAAGAATTTATCCTGTTGTTGGATAGTCCTTCCAAAAATAGCATTTGTGCTCGTGTCATTTTTTTAAAGCTTGATTTTTTTTTTTTGCTACTCATAACTCTTATTTGCAATCCCTGGCTTTAATTTACCAAATTCTTTTGCTTATCATTTTCCTCTCTTCCAATCCCCCAATCACGTTTTCGTTGATGTTTTGTATTTCGTATGTGTCCCAGAATACTGAAAACAGACTCCCATTGACAGGTGCTTCTCCCATTTGCCCCTCTCTATTTTTCAAATGTGTGTCAATGGGGATTGATTGATTGACGGATGGACTGTACTGCTGTAAGTAGTGTGCCATTGACAGCTTGACGCTTTGTTTTGCTTAACTGAAGCAGCAGAGAAGCAGAAGAAGAGCGTATTCCAGAATATATTGTAGATAGAGATATCTTCTATAATATAAGACTGAAAGAATTCGAGTAAAAGTAGAACGTGGCCTCGCCTCGATTCGTGTCCATTAGCCTCACACTTCATAACTGAGGACAGTTACAACTTACCATGGAAATATGTCAAAAATTTCACAACACTATCTATGAGTAGGCGCTAAAAAGGAGGTGGAGAGGGTAGAGGGGAGAGGGGGAGGGGGAGGGCGTGGTAGACGGAGACACGCGAAGACAACAAGAAAAACCAATTATTGCAAATGAACTCAAGTGTGGTTCCGCAAAAAAAAAAAGAAAGAAAGAGAAGAAGGAGAAGGAGACAAATGTCAACATCTGATAAAGCCGCAACAAAGCGGCACAAGAACAGGCCCATGTTGCAAGCACATATGCCACAAACTGGGCAGGACTGTGGCAAGGGCAGCGGATGCAGCCAAAGTGCAACAATCGCTTTCAACTCGATTGCTGATCTAAGCGGGCAAAGGGGGTCAAGGGAGGGTAAAGGGGGGATAAAGGGGTGACCCTTGCGTGCAAAAAATGAATTTGTTGGGGAATTGTTGTTGTTGTTGCTGTTGTTGTTGTGCGTTGTGGTGGCATGCCGCATTTGCGGCAACTGCATTCAGATTCTCAAGTATTTAGCAAGACGTTGACATTTATTTGATGGTTGCCATAAAAAACAAGACAGACACCAACCAGGGCTGACAATTCAAAGTCGCAGCTTTTGAAATTATTAACAGCTGTTAAAGCCATGTTAGTTCTCTGTTAAACAGCTGTGAAGTTACTAAGAATACTAAAACAATTTAATGTTATTTCGAGTGCTATGTGTGTTCTGTTATGCAAGCTACTGTTAAGTCGCTGTTACTAACAACTTTACATCTATTAAAATGTAAGTTGAAACAATTGAAAAAGCAACAGACGAGCTAGAAGTATGACGAAATAAAGAAATAAGGAAAAGTGATAGTTGATGCTGATCAAAAATATATTCGGTAAGTTCAATATGTTATTTGTTTTGACAAAATAAAAAATACTCCTTGATAGCTTTTCACAACAATCCTGATTACATTTTTTTGCACTAACATTTAACTTGAGTCTGACATGTTCTGTTGTTCTGTTCAGTTAACAGTTAAAAAGCGATGTTAAAAAGTTAACAGTGCGAAGAGCAAACAGTTTCGACTGCAATTCAATTGAAATGCAAGTTCCTGGCCCTGCATGAGTTGTGAATGAAACGGAGAGAACAGAGGCGACAGAGTCATGCCTCACATCGTGCACTGAGCATTTTTCATGCTGCAATCCTCTCATTTGTGCTATACGGTTGCAGGGTTGTTGCTCATTATGACGCCGTTTTTGCTGCAAATATTTTGCGTCGTTGCAACAAAAATTGATTTATGCGCCATTCGAGTTGTTGTCACCGCAACAAGAAGCAGAGGCCAAGCCCAAGGGGCAGAGTGAACAGTGGAGAAAAGAGGGCGACAGTGGGACAGGGGGACAAGGGGGCAGATCATCGTTGTCATTTGACGTCGAGTGTCGCCACAATGCGAGTATTCACTTAATGAAGAGCACTGCAAATAAAACATGCAACACAACAATTTTCATTTGCAGCAAGCACATTTTCCATTTCCATTTCCACTTCCACTTCCAGTTCCATTACTCGATTCCCCCGCTCGACACCCTAAAGAACCAATTCCCCGCTTCAGTGCACACACTGTGTGTGTGTGTGTGTGTATATGTGTGTGTATTATGATAATTTCCCAACAGTTTTCTTATCGCAACATGCAGTACTTGCAACCGTAAGGGGCACAGATTTATGCCCCAAAATGTTAATAGCCCATAACCAATCCCCGGCCGCACAATCCTCGCACGTACCGACCAACTTAGGGTATCGTGATAAGGTTTCCAGTTACCCCCTCCACACTCCCCCCTTACTCCAAGTTCCCCGACTCTTGTTCTCCGTCAGCTGCAATTACCATTTGCATTCGATAGTTGTACATTTTGCCAACCATCAATATTTCAACCTTCCTATTGACACAATGATAGGCGTCGATAGCTGGGAAAACCAAATATGCTAGGGGGCGTACCGATATCATACTCATACATATATGTAGATATGCATTTTATCAAGTGCTCATTAGGTTGACATTGTGGGTTCTATTCGCCCCGAAAGCATCGTAAAACTGAAAAGATTTTGATGTTGGCATAAAACGAACAAAAATGGCATTTTAGTGCTGTCATAAAAAACCAGGATAAAGCAGGAACAAGCAAAGATTCTATTCGTTTTTATACTTATTTGGGATTAGAGACCCTATCGATAAGTCCGATTTGTGATGCACAACATCTCATCTCACGAATATGAATTCATTTCAAAATTAACTCATGAAAATCAATAATTAAGCACACAAGGGGGTCCTTTTGAAAAATCTTAAATAAAGAACATGTAAAATATATTTTCCAAATTGAAAAGGGTCAAATTATAGTGAATTTGAGTTCTAAAATATGTAACACCTAAACATTAAGAATTATAAGATAATTATAAAAAGAAATCCAATATAGACTTCAATTTAAATTTACTTGTTAAAAAGGCTTCCGTTATCAGTTTTTCAAATAAATATTCCTCACAATTTCCTTACTCTTTTCATACTTTCAGCAAACTGCACTGCACCATGAATGAACTTCTATCTGTATCTGTTGAGTGAAGAAAGTGAAAACTAATTTGTATCTAAAAGTTGTGCTTAAGTCAATTTCGCAATCTGAGAATTCGCAGCACATTCTCAGCATTCATAATTAACACGTGCAGAGGGCGTTGACAAAAATCGCGCGACTGACGACGACGACGACGACACATACAAATGCATCTAAATATGCAGATACAGATACAGATACAAATGCACCCGGCAACAAACAATTATTGTGGGGAATGAACGCATGGAGGCGAAAGAATGGAGAACGTAGACAAGAGACAGTGAGAAGAGGAGGAAGGAGGATGAAGGAGGGGGAAGAGTGGAGAGGGGAAGGGAGGAGGGAGGAGAGAGGACGGGAGGCTGCCGTCGGCGGCTGCGACAACAGACTCTACAAATTAATCCAAACGGTAGACGACAACAACAACATTAACAAAAACAACAAAAATTACATTAATCGTGTGTCTTTCGCTGTTGATGATGATGATGATAATGATGATAAAGAAGATAATGATGATGTTGCTGCAGTTGATGATAATTTCGCTGCCTTTGTATTTGTATTTGTTTCTGTTTCAGTTTCTGTTTCTGTTTTGTTTTTCTTTTGCGTTTCATATAGCTTTTATTTTTCGTTTTGTTTTTGTTTGCTATTTTTAGCGGAAAAAACGTTGAATTTGTGACAGTTTTTCCTGCTTTTCCCGCGTCCAATACCCAAAAGATGCACAAAATGTGCATAGCCCTCGATGCATGTGTGTGTGTAAATGTGTGTGTGTGTAAATGTGTGTGTAAATGTGTGTGTTTGAGGCCCGTCATCAGAGGAATATGGCTCCATGTTGTGAATGTTGTTGTGTCTGCCGTCAAATCAACGCGCACAAAGCGCGTCCTCTGTGCAACAACATCTCTGTGCGTCTCTTTTTCTCCTTCTCTATCTCTCTCACTCTCTCTCTCTCTGTCTCTCTCTTTTTCTAATATTTATGTATTTTCAATTCTAAATAGATTTTATATGTGTGTGTATTCCGCTGAGTGACGTTGCTGAAGCAATTTTGCGCAAAAATGTAAACAACACACCGACAATTGCAACAGCAACAACAACGACAACAATAACACTGTGGAACACACATATTCAAACAAACTTAATTGAAGAAAAAACAGAATTAAGTCTTGCTAGTTAAATACCCTAGTTATGAGCTTAAAATAATTAAATCAAAATAAAAGTGTCTTGTTAAAGGGGAAAAGGAAAACGAAAAAAAGGATCAACTTTTCAAAAGGATTTGTATTAGAGATGGGCACGAGCCTCATTTTTTAGGCCCGACCCGACCCGAGCCCGAAATTCCCAATGGAAAAAAGGCCCAAGGCCGCCCGATACTTTTGCTGTGAAGCCCGAACCCGCCCGGCCCGGCCCGAAAAATTAAAAAAAAAAAAGAACAATTTTAGCTTAGTTCCATTTTTTATAAAGGTGTATCCAAACTTGAGCTTAACAATCTAGTTCTCCTTTAGTTTATTTCATATTTTTATTTAAAAATCAAATTTTATCCAAATTTGAGCTTAACAGTCTAAAAATGCAAAATAATGCAATAGATTTGGCGTGTTCGGGCTTTCGGGCTTTGAAGTTAGGCCCGAGCCCGGCCTGACCCGACCCGAAATGACATTTTTCGGCCAGAACCCTCCCGTACCCATCTCTAATTTGTATCATAAAAATGTATCTTAACTCTTATTTTTGATTAAAATAAAGCCAATAACGCAAGAATAAAAATAAGTAAATTTTTTAAAATAAATTTAATAATAAATTATTTTTAAAATAATTTTTTAAATAAAAACTATATAATATAAAAGCTTTTATCGATCCTTCGTCATGCTGAACATTTATGATATAGAATTTGGAACATTTCAAAAATTAGGATAATAATTTAATTAAATTTTTTTGTAATAAAAATTATCTAGATGTCTCTTATAACCAAACAGGTTGTAGTATAAAACAAAAAGCTCTACCGATTTGTCACACAGCACCTTAATGATAAGAAGTTTGTTCAGAATGGTAACTCCATTTAAAAGATTTTTTAATTAAATTTAAATCGAATTGTTAAAATGAATTGTAAATTGTTTTAAAATAATTGTAAAACCAATCATAAGATTAAATCGACTATATTATGTTGTGACCAGTGCAATAGGATGTCTTGATGTCTTTTCAAAAGGAAGTTTTCTTTTTCGAGTTGTAAGTTACATATACCCTTTGGCTGGGCTACAAAAAGAAGAGTGTTCAGGGAGCATTGACTGCCATTGTTGACGGTTGACTATAGTTTTTATTTGATTTGAATACGAGTATTTATTGCAGTGCATTGAACTCGTGATTATCATTAAGTAGATACAATTGTTGTTCTCGTCTTTCATTCAATAGTTTGTACGCGCTCGCAATTGTATTTGTTCCACTGTGCCGCAGGCAGTCAATGTCATTTGCCTCAGATCGCAGCTGATGTTGTTGTTGTTGTAACTGTTGCAGTTGTCGCCCATTGTTGCTTCCGTTTGGTGTGGCAGCTTAATGAGAGCGACACCCGAAAGGATTTGCCGCGTCCAAAAACAAAAACAAATGAGTCGCCCCTCGCAGTTGCAGACGCGTGTGTGTGTTTCATAAACAAAACCAAATGCTGCAACTGTTGAGATTGCTAGAGAAAGGCGTGGCAGTGGCAGGGGCAGGGGCAGGGGGAGGGGTAGTGTGGCCTGTGCTCATTTCGTTTCAATTGCGTCAAATTGTTGTGGCAACTTCTGTGGCTCTTACCGCACTTATGGCAGCAGCTCTGCATTGTTTATACTTGGCGAAAAAAACAAACACTTTCTGCCACACACACACACACACGCATACACATACATGCACACACACACACAGACAAATCTTCGATTGTGTAAAATCGTGGCATTTTCAGCGATTTTTCACAAGTCTCTGTCGAAAAGAGGAAAAACAAATTTCAATGTTTACTCATTTGCCGTCGTCTTGTCTGTTCCGGTTCCCTCGATCCCCTTTCCCCTCCCCCTTTTCCCTTTTCCTACACCAACCCCGTTCCTCAACACTCTTCCGAAAATTTCACATCCTCCAGAGAGGTTGAATTCAATGCAGTTGAAGAGTACAAACATGAGAATCATATGAAAATATATTCCCCAACTGAGACACATCAACAAATACAATCCTCATTTTCCCCAGGGGGCAAGGCTAGATTGTAAACATCTCCCTCTGCTCAAATCCCTCCCGGGGTACATATAATCCAGCTCCAAGTCATTGAAATAAACCCATCAGCCATCGAATGTGTCGTCCACAATTTAAATGACCTGTTGATGGACGTGAAACTCGAAAGGAAACCATTCCGAGTTCCTATAGTAGCTTCCAGTTCCATGTTCTGTTATAAATTTGTTGATTTCAATTTATTGGCCATTAAACTAATTTCTGAATTAATTATGATCGCTGTTTGCATTGCGAACATCGTTTTTGGTTTTTCTGTTCCAATACTCAGTCTATTTCAAGCTTTTATTATTCCCAACATTTCGTTTTCAATGTCCAATTAATCATGTTCCAAATGCAACTCGTAAAAGCTAAACACATCTGCCAGATACATCTTAAATATCTCTGAGATACTTCTGTATACAATCTGAATTTAAGTTCCCATGCAAATGTTTGATCGATTCTAATTTTATCATCATCCACAAGAAATTCCATAAATTCATGCACATATTAATATTTTGAGATGGACACGTTTCTTGATTGTTCAGTTTATTAAATGAACTATAAGAATGTCCAGAAATAGATACTCCATTGAATTTGACAATCAAATTCAACTATTAAAAAAAACAAGGTATAAACTGCCGTAATTGATCTAGATCTAGAAACCAAACTGAACGATCAAAATTATGATGGGGATTGTTATTAATGTAAATAATAAAGAGAAATTGAATTCTTATAGAATTAAAAGAACCTAAAGAAAAATATTCAATAACGAACAATTTGAATGCCATTTGGGATTAAAATTAAGGATTGAACAAGAACTAGACCCAAAACGAACCAAACTAACAATTGATAAACCATAACAAAATAAAAATGAATCAAAAAAAGAATCTGTACAAAAATTATTTGAAAACTATATAAAACTCAACTAAATAAAAGGTTTTTTTTTTTGGTAAAAAATTTGTAATTTTATTTAACAGGCTTTAAAATTAATAAATGGTTCAGATAAATAACTTTGGAATAAAGAAAACAGTAGACAATCAACAGGAAAAATCACAGACAGAGCAAATTCTAAGCAACTCTAAGATGGGATATTTCAGAAGTGATCTATTTTTCCATAATGTAAAAGTAACAGCTGTTAATACTCTGACTATGTGAAAGAGATATTTTAATGGAGATATTGTCCAATTTTTCTATTTGATTTGATGAGTGTTGAATGTGTGCTAGCAACAAGCGATAAACGAGGGTTGAATCCAAAAGGGTGTGAGTGTGAGTGTGAGTATAAATATGGGTATCTATAAACGCGTAGATCAGATGGCATTTGATTGCAGTGCATTGACACTGCACACCTTTCGAATTTCCCAGGCCTTGTTTACACTCGGCTTCCCCTAGAGTTCAGATACTTATTGTTGTTGTTATTGTTGTTGTTGTTGTTGTTGTTGCTGCTGCTGTGTAAACAAGTGACATCTGGGCAAGTATTGCATCCATTTGAACCATTCATCTAACAGGCAATCCAAGCACTTATGAGTGCCTGACTCTGTTTGTTTATTTCTCAGTTTGTATTTTTATTGTACTCGTAGTTGTGACAATTGGCGAGGGTGTATCTGTATCTAAGTATCTTTGTGTCCATGCATCTATCTAAAAGTAAATGTATCTATGTGTGTAGCATTGAGTGCAATGGAGCTATGCTGCATCTACATAGCTTGAGCGCCAATCTGTGGCATTCCGCGCTAGCAGATTAGACTGAGGCTGAAGCCAACAATGCGCCGCATCACAAATATTTAATTAAATGCTTAATTACGCTTGCCATGCCATAAATTCATCAAATGCAATTTAAGCTTACAGACACGACATACAGCCCCATCCTTCCTCCTCCTCCTCAGAGCAACTGCAAGCGTTAATGTGCAGATGCAGATACATTCACATACACATCAACACATACAGATTCAGATGCAGATACAAATACAAATACAAATACAAATACTTTGTATCGCTGCGCGTCTCGTTTTCATTCATTCATTAAGAGAGTTCAGTTAAAGCTGAGCACTTTGGTCGCCGGGTTAAACGTTATGTGCCATAACTCTTCCAACTTCTCCTCCGTTTCCCCGCAACAGCCTCTTCTCCCATCTCAACTGTCATGAATCGCAGCATTATTGCAATTGGAGACTTTTGTCCGGCCTAATCCGTTCATATTAACTGAGTGCGTATTCGTGCAGCGTGCAGCGTGAATCGCGTTCCATGGAAATATTTTAATGGAATAGTAGCCACAATCCCATCATTAAAATATTTCATCCCATCCAGAAAATGTTAAAGACCTCGTTAAGTAAGCTCAACTGTTAATACTCTGCTATAATAATGTTAATGTGATATTAACAGTTAGATCTTAAAATGATAACAATATTAATGTGAACATTACATTACAAATTTACACTAAAATTAGCAATATATCATTGTTAAAATTATGTTGCAGCGACAATTTAATTCTTATTCTGCATTGGGGAATCAAGTGCTTAAATTTAAAGAAATAACATGCTGTTAACATATTAAAATAAATATCAAGAAATCGTTTTCTAAAATTCCACTTTAAAATTTGTAAATTTTCGCCGTTTTTAAACATTTTCTCTTAATAAAACACATCAAATGTACACGGTGTAGAGATGAAACAAAATAATTAGTTTTTTAAAATTGGATAAGTGTGTGTAAAATGGACTTTACATAAACATTGCGATGGTAAGAAGATATAATTACTAGACATCTCATAGTCTTAAATTAATCATTCAGTATGCTGCATTAACATTTGTTAAATTGTTCCCCGAATTGAGAAAATAGTGCATAGAGACTATGTAGATACTCAAACAGCTTTTTACAGTGCTCAAAGATGTCTGTTTTTTAAAGTAACTTGATGGGGAATCAGTGGCCAGGTCATTGTGTCTCCATCTCCATTTCCATTACCACAGACTTACAGACGAAGAGAAGAAGCGACGGACAGATGGACAGACAGAGTTATAGATACGCATGCACAGTACATAGAAATTGACAAATTGCAGTGAAAATTTAGCTTTGAAATGAAAACGAAATGCGAGCAATTATTTTTAATTGAAAATGTCAAAGATGTTGTGCCGCTGAAAGAGTCGGCCAAATCGTCAAGTTGCCAGCCAAAAGTCGCCGACCGACCGATCGACCAAGTGAGCGAGCGAGCGAACGAAAGTCTGGCCAGCGCACATGTATCTTACAGATACATGTATCTTTCAGATACACGCGCACTCACAGTACGCGCTTTGTACGCTAGTTGGGGAAAACCGTGGAAAACTTATGAGAAGGCACTCGATGAGGGACGCACCTTGAGCGGAAATGCGATAACCCTGAGCAACGGGAAATCGAACCAAAAATATATGGAAACAGCTTCTGAATGGTGGAGTGGAGTGGAGTGGAGTGGAGTGGAGTGGGGTGGGGTGTAGGGGGGGAAACAAGCGGGGTGACAACATCATGATTGATTTGGGCATTTTGAAGAGGTCGTGCCACGAGGATGAAGTTGTTCAAGCCGTGTTGCAACAAAGCTCTTACCAGATAGCATGGGCGCCAGCGCGATGCCGTTGCTCTCCTGTTGCTGCTGTTGCTGCTGCTGCTGTTGATGTTGCAACTTGGTGGCAAGCTCCTGTTCCTGCTTCAGGGCACTGGACTTGCCCGGCACACAGCCGCCAATGGGCTTCTTTGATTTCCACAATTTCATATTTGAATTACAATTTATTCTTATTGATTCGAGTGTCAATTGCAAGTGTTTTAGTGAATCTTTGGTTTAAATTTGTACTGATTTCTCGTTGTCCACAGGGAGAAAGTGTTGCCCACTAGGGTTGCCACATCGTTGGACAATCGCATGCTAATTATTGGCACGGATTTTTCGCATCCGAAAGCGGATGTGGATGCGATTCCGGATGCTTAGATTCATTCTCAAATCTCTCAATAAAGTTGCAAGTGATTTGGCCACAAGGCGGAATCCCAAATGACCAAAAAAATTGTAGGTAAATAAATAAATAAATGCACCAGTCGCTCGAGCGACGACACAATAATAAAAAAGAAAAATAAAAGAAAATGTAGAGCACACACACACGCGCACACACACACACGTACACACGCGGGCGCGCGAGAATTGAAATGATGACGCCTCGCGAGGGCGAAAAAAACAAAAACGAACGTTACTTTTTGTCTATGGCAGCGACTGTGGCACGTCCGGCGCACACGACGAGAAATTGCACAATGATTCAGAACTCAAGTCCCACAGACGCCGGCAGCAGCAGCAGCAGCGGCAGCAGCAACAACGGCGACAGCGACGCGTCGGTAACGATCTTACAGTTAGCTGAGTTGACGTCGCTTCGCAGTCGCAGCAGCGCCTCAGTCGCATCGCTTTGCTTAGACTATTTTTTGTTTTTGTTTTGCTTCGCATTACAGCACGCGTGCTCTCACTGTTGCTCTCTTCGCTCCATTCACGCTACGCTCTGTCTGCCCGACTCTCCCACTCTCTGTTTTTGTGCATTTTCGTCTGCCCGGCCATGAATATGTGTTCCATGCACTCCACAACTCTCTCCCAAATTGGACTCTCGCTCTTTCCTGCTCTCCTTCTGCCTGTGCCGAGTGCGTTGTGAGTTTTACCCTGGGGCCCAACAAACAAGCAGAATCGAATAAGAATGCTGCAACTATGCAGGGGCATTGATTGTAAGATACCCTATGTACCCGATAAAAATAATGAAAACATAACTCATGTATGTCACCCTTGTAACTAATAGTCAGTGCTGCCAACTTAGCTTTTTTCCCGTCAAATCTGGCTGTTTTTGAAGACCAATTGCGGGAAAAATTTGTGAATTGCGGGAAGCGGGAATTCTGGCTTTTATAGAAATGCTTTTGGCTTTTTTCCGCTTTTTTTAATGCTGCCACCAATTTCATGAAAATATGTAGTAATCTGGTTGCCACTTGCAAGAAAAACAATGTTGTACCAACAAAATACTATTTTTGATTAATCTGTGAAAAAAAATTTTTACTGACTCGCTAAGTTTTGGTAGAAATATTCCAAATGCGTGTAAGAGTGGCAGCTTAATCATACGTTTCTATCGATATTTGCCGATATTTGCCACAACCTTAAGCTATCATCACAATATAAAATGTGCACGTAAATGGCACACATTTTTGCTATCCCAAAAGAATACTAGTATAAACAAAAGTGCCGTGTTGCTTGGCTAAAGAGCGAAAAATTGAAGACATCGCTTCGCAGGGATGACACGGATGAGAAAAGGGTCTACTGCAAGACTACATTTACTGCAAAGCTAAGAGATTTGCGTGCTCGTTCAAAACCACTTTCAACAATAAAATAAAACAACGCCAAGAATTTCACGATCTTCTGAAAACTTTATAAATAAAACACATAAAGTAAGCCCATAACAATGCGCTTTTTTTTGCGCTTTTTTCAGAATATTTTCAGCTTTTTTTTTGTTTCTCTCCAGTCAAAAACAGCTTTTATTTTTGTTAAAAAGTTGGCAGCACTGCTAATAGTAGATATTGCGACAGATGACGGAATAGATGTGTGACATTAAAATACAATTGCCATTTTGATGTACCTAAATCAAGAACAATGCCTTTTTGTATAAAAGTAATATACCCATTGTGCACTCTCAATCGACAGGGTATAACAGACATATGTTGAGCCGCTGAGGAAATAAAAAATTGAGGCATCGACATCGCATGCGAGCTTCTAATTGGGAAGCACTCAAATCAGTGCGATTCGATGATGTTTCAAATGCATGACAATAGAGCATCGGGCCTATTAGTACCTACTAGCTAGCTCATCATCTGGCCAAAATGATTTAAACTGGCTCAAGGGTTTGGCGCCTGGCACTGGCGAACAGAAATGCTTACTAAGTATAATGTTGGGGACCGCACACAAGTCCGAGGCCGAGACTGTCATGACGCCGATGTCGCAAATTTCGCTAATTAGTCACGAAAACTCGACGACTCGAAATGGTCAAAATGACCAAAATTGGCCTAGTGGCAAAAAGACTGTGAAAACTGAACAGCAGCTGCAGAACATCTGCTATTGAGGTCGACCTTTTGAAACACACGCAAGACTCATCCACTATAAAATTAAACTTTTTATTAATGAAATATTGAAAAGAAATTAGAGACAAAATTGAAATACACAAATTTACGAGTTAGTTTTTTATTAGAGTTGACTTGCATGATCTAAACGAGAGTGCTCGTCTCCGATACACCTCGCACCCATATGTTACCTTTAGATTTGATGGACATGTAAGTCCTTTCTTTGTAGTCTTATGCTACATTAAAGTGACTTCCCATTTATAAGGTCGAGATATGCATTTTAATGGTATTTCGTTTTATTTTTACATGACTTTCGTCTTAGGCATTTCTACCCTCCTGCCATTGCAGCCCCCTCTTTCACTGGTATTAGCATGTGATGCGCGGGGTGTGGCAACGATTTAATGCCTTTAATGACCTCCACTAATGATCGAAGCTGATTGACTCAACGGAATCGAAGGCATTTACCAGGTTTATTTATTTTTGGGGGGCTGCCTGAAGTCTCTAGCAAAATGTGTGTGAGTTTAAGCGCTATGAAGTTGCTGTGCGCCCTAAAGGTTAACCAACTCGAGCTGATTTAGTAGAGCATGAAGTCTGATTTTAAAAAACTTGGGACTTTGCGCAAAATTCCAATTATTCACGAATTCTTTCGTTTTATATTGAATACTTTTTGTGAAATTTTTAATTCAATTATCAGGGGAGCCACAAGAATCGCTTTCGCTTTAATTTGACATAAATTCCATACAAATTTTAGTCAAATTCAAGCGAAAGCGATTTCTGTGGATCCCCTGTATATATGTATTTTGCATTTTACTCTTTATTTATGAATTTTGAGTTCTTAATTTGATTTTCTTTAAGTCAAATTGGATTTTATAATATTATTAAGGCAATAAGTTTGTCAACGTTTATTTAGTGTTGCATAATCTTAGGCTGCTATTTTAAGAAACTTCAATTATTCTTACATATGTATATGAAAAAAAAAACCCAAATTAACAATTATGGCAATTTAGTTGACGTTTATTGTTGGACATTTATTGCAATAATACGCTATGCTGTTATTTCTTTATTGTTCATTCAGTTCAACATCTTATTTAAATAAATTGTGCACCAGTGTGCAACCTTGAAATTGCCATGCACAGACTTCACTCACTCTCGCTCTCGCTCTGTCACTCTTGCTTACAGACTTCACTCACTCTCGCTCTCGCTCGCTCTGTCACTCTTGCTTACTATTTGACGTACGATGCATTCACCGAAATAGACAAACCGTTATGACGAACAGGAGAATGAAAGATGAATGCAATTTTTTCAGTAAACTTTTACGCGTGCGTTGAATGTGAATGTGCCAATGTGAGATCCGTGGAATCGCAGTAGATTCTTAATGTGTTATCGATGGAATTTCGAATTGTGTTTATTTGTGTGTTCATAATTACGCTGGGCAAGGTGAGTGCGGAATTCCATAGAAAATGAGGCACTTTTGATGATTTGTGATTGATGACACAGTGTGATGGAAAAGGCGCTATAGCTGCTGCCTTGCCAGTTGGCTGGAACGGGCAACGAGATGGTGGAGGCGGTGGAGGTGGAGAAGGAGGTGGAGGAGCGTCCCTTGTGCCCAGTGTATGCCGCAAGGATGCCAACGGTACGAGTTCAAGTGTTGAAATCCGCTTGCCCTTTATGGACATGGAGCTGCATCAGGAGAGTCGCGTGCACGTGCTGCAGGATCAGCAGCTGCTGTTGGTGCTGCACGGCCACGAGCTATTCCAGTGGCACATTGGCAGCCAGGACAAGAGCCTCGTGCGTCTGGGGCAACTGGAGGGACGCGTGCGTCAACAGTTATCCGTGGCAGCCGCAGTTGTGCTGTGGCACGAGGATCTCTTGCTCGCTGTGGCACTCGAGGATTCACTGGAGTTCTATCAGCTGCCACAGGAACAACTGCTGAACAGCACCCAGTGGCACTTGCATCCCATACAGGAGTTCAGTCTGCCGGGCACACTGCAGCACTTGCATCTACTCAAGACGAAACTGGACCAGGTGGTGCTCCTCCTGGCACTCAACTCCACGCAGACCCAGAGCAAGTGCATGTAAGTCTCGCTTTTTATAGCCTTGCAGAGGGAATGATCATTCTGTGACATGAAATGAGTAACGCAAAATGCAATACAATGCGAATCCCATAAAATATATATACTCGTTATCATTAAGATTGTATAAGAAGTACAGGAACAATCAGTTGAAAATTGAATGCAGGTCTGTGCAAGTGTATCAAATCTTCGGCTAGCAGAAAATACTCTCTTTTATTCTCAATTAACATCGTCAGTCAAATCGTTACTCAATGCTTTCATTTAATCCATGCACAGCACCTTCGAGTGGCTGGAGACGTACTTCAATCCCGTGGGCGAGCTCATCCTGCCCCCGATTGAGGCATTCCAAGTGGTTGGCCGTCAACCGCACTACGTCATCACTGGGCGCTCGTTGCGCAGTCAGGCCGCAGTAAGTGGCAACCGAGGTGTCAATCAGTTCACGCTCCCAACTCACAACTCCGCTCTGTAATCCTTTTCAGCTCGTGCTCACCATTTATGAGCTGGAGGCGCCTTCGCTGCGACTGCGACGCCGGCAGAGCTTAACGGTTCACGCGCGGCACGTGTTGGCGGCACGTTTCCGGGGTCGCAACCACCTGGTGGCCTGTGGCAAGAACGCCACAGCGGCATGCCTCCTCTTCCGCATGGTCGATGGCAGCTTTGTGGTGTACAGGAAACACATGTTGAGGCAACTGCACTTCAGCCACCTGAGGGCAACAGAACTTGGCCATCTGCTGATCGGAGCTCGAGCCAATGGGGAAGTCTTGGTCTTCAACAGCCACCGCTTGGACTGCTACAGCGGATTCGGTGCTGATCCCAATCCCACGGGCGTCTTCACCCATCGCAATCCGCGGAATGAAACGTTCCTGTTGCTCGCCTATCAACGGGAAGACAGCACAACTCTGCTCCGAATGGTGCAACTTGCTGGGGCCAACGATGCCGCCAACTTGGCCGTCAACATTGATGGCAACGATGGTAATGTTGATGTCCCCACTTGGTTGGCAAGCGAATCTTTAATAATGAGACTCTTTGTGGCAATTTATTTCATTTTCAGACTAGTCGATTAAGTCTGTCCGTCTCTTTGTCTTTACATAAGTCTGTCCGTTTACATGGACACCTAGGACATCAGTGACTGTAAACCCCATTCTAACCATCTAATCCAGCGGTGGGCACAAAATCTGAATTCGTTAGCTGCCACTTGCTCTCGGAGCCATTGCGTGCCCACCACTGACTAACTGTTGTGAAATTACACTTATTTCTGATTTTTTCAATAAAAAATGAAAAATGTTGATTATATGATTTTTAAATTAAAAGTTACGGAATAACGCTTATTTGTAAATTTAAAAAAGAAAATTAAAGATAACTCTTTTTTTATTTTTATTGAAAAAATCAGACAAATTTTTACTAAAAATTTAACTTTAATGATTATTTTTGACTTTTTAAATATTATGTTGCCCACAACATAGTAATTAATAATTTTGTTGAAATTAAAAAAAAAAATTATACATATTTTATTCTTAAAAACCCCTTTCTTAGTACATAATTTCCAATGCTAAATATTATAGTTTATGAAATTAAAGTTAATTGTATTTTAAATTAGTCTTATATCTAAGGCAAACCTCTTTTGTAGTCGTAGTCGCACTTCTGACTAGTGTGTTTGTATATTGATATTCCTGTTCACAGATTCTCACAGGCTACTGGGTATTCCACAGTCGGGCACACTCGACTGGAAAATTCATTTGCTTGCTATCGTTTTGCTTCCAGATCTGAGCAGCGTGCAGCAACATCGTCACGAGTTCGAGGAGACAATCAACGAGCTGCGCAGTTTGTTGTTGCGTCAGAAGCAGCAAGTGGACGCACTGCGTCGACTCACACAATCCCAGCCAGAATTAACAGAGCCCAGGCAGCTGCACATGCGACAAGGCAGCCACGTCGAGCAGGTGCATCTGCAGAGGAGGCAGCTGCAAAGTCCCTCCCAGCTGAGGCAACGGATGGAGCAACTGCGTCAACAATATGCCGTCCACAGCCGACCTGTGCGCTCCTTCGGCGTGGGCAACGACTCCACGTCAGCGGGACAGGAGGTGCTCAAAGTGAGACGTTTACACGTCCAGAATCTCATCTACAATGCCGAGCTTATGCCAGGCAAGTATCTGCATCCATCGATTGCCTACAAAAATATCGATATATAATACTGGGAATACGAAAATTCGGAATTTTAAATATATTTATATTAGAAAACCAAAATTGGTAGATTAGATTAGCATAAATAAAGATACACAATTTAAGTATATAAAATCCTTTTGATTTCAACATTTACACTATTTTTTAACTACTCTTTAATATAAATGTTAAGTTTTCTATTTTTTTTTACACTTATCTAGAATCGAAAATCAGCAAAAACAAATAAATATTGTTGGCCATTTTATTTTTAAATCTTATTTTAATTCCTAAAATTCAATTAAAATAAAAGCTTCTTTTTCCAATATTAATAATAATGATAAAAAAAGATATTACCTAGTTGTTGTACTCTAAATGTTATTTCTTTTTGTAGTTGAATACCCTTTCTTCAAATTTCATTCTCAATTAATGAATTTGTTTCCAATTCTTACAAAAACATTCGTAACTCGTTTGAGATCTGTCCTTGCTAACCACATCTTTTGCTTAAAAAACAGGCTATTTTCTGGACACAACAAACTCACCCATACTGACCATCAAGGGTCAAGTCTTGACGAGGAAGCTGCACACCGAACAGCTGCTGGCCCCGCAGAATTACGAGCGTCCGAGTCGCGCCCTGCGAGTGGATCCCTTGGAGCAGAGTGCACACCTCGTGGTGCAACATCTCCAGGTGGCACGCATCAATAATGTGTCCTGGTTCGACTTCTATGATTCACTCTTTCTTCACTCGCGCGACAATCGGATCGAGGGTCGTCTGATTGTTCAATCGCGTGCGAGGATTGTCAATCTGGAGACCCCATTGCTCAATGGTCTCGTGGTGCAGCAACTGTTTAATCTGCGGCAGCCACAGACTGTGACATCCAACATATTCATGTCGGCCTTCTTCGTATCCAAGTTGGACGCCCAACTTGTCAATGGTCTTGACTTTGCCAACGATATCGTTTTTCGTGGCGACAACGAAACTTTGATTAAATGTGAGTTCAAGTTGTAATCTTACAGAAAGTCGAAAAGAAATATGTTGTTGCATATTGTAGTTGATTCCCCTAGGGCGTAGATTTCTTTAACTTTGTAGATAGAGTTTTCAAAATGTGTTAGTTGAGTTGAAAAGTTATTTAATTTTGTTTCCTGATTTTTTTCCGAACATTCCGAAATATATTCCGATTTTATTTTGTGTACGTATGTGTGTTAAAACTGTGAGTGTTTTTAATACGAGAAAGACATCACAATATTAAATAACAGAGGCGACTTTCAAATGTAGATTTTCCATAAAGAGGAAGAGTTTTCAAAAATAAACAAGGGACTTAAAAAAAAAAGTTGTTTACACCAAAATGTTTACCTTTTTTACAATCTCTGTATTTTCACCATGATTTTTATTTTTATGATTTTTTTTCTTCAATGATTCTAATTATTTTTGAGTAATTTTATAAAGTAATAAATAATTAAATAACAACTAAACAAATAATAAAATCTATAACTTAAATCGAAAATAAAAAAAGAATTATGCTGGAAGGTAGCTACGTGGTCCCTTTATAAAAATATAAAATAATAGTATTAAATATCTTATAAAAAAAACCTCTTTACGAGGTAAAAGTCTAGTGACGAAAACAGTTATATGCCCCAAAATTTCTGATATCCAATTTTGTGACGAATAATATTAAGTTAGACATAAAAATTATTTTAAAAAAAATTTTGGCACTCGGCACTGCGCAAAACAGTGGTTTTTATTTGGTATGAAGAATTGAGACATTTTGGCGCAATGTGCCGAGTGCAAAAATTTTTTTTAAAATAATTTATATGTCAAACTTAATGTTATTCGTCACAAAATTGGATATCAGAAATTTTGAGGCATATAACTGTTTTCGTCACTAGACTTTTACCTCGTAAAGAGGTTTTTTTTATAAGATATCAGAAATTTTTGAATAAGATATCAGAAATTTTGAAATTCCATTCTATCAACTTTATTTATTTTTTGTACAAGCTAAAACAAACTGTCTGCCAACACTGGTTCCCTTAAAACACACATGACAAGCGCAAAAGCTAGTAGCACTCTCAAACTCTGGCTGCTATGACACTTTGCTGCTGCTGTATGCATGCTACTGCATATGTACATGCAGAAGTGTAAAGGTAAAAGGTATATTCAGTTAACAGGTAATATCTTGCCCAAACGAAATTTGACGGCTATGTGTTATATGTCAAAAAGCGAAATTGAATTGCTACAACAAATAACATACAGTCGAACTTCCCTAACTCGAATCACTATTATCCAAAGAAAAGGTTCGAGTTAGGGAAATATTCGAGTTATAGAGTTCTTTTTCCTAAGATTATTAATTTTACTGCCACTCAGTTAATTCGAGTTACAGAGAAGTTCGAGTTAGGAAAGTTCAACTGTTTTTAAAACTTATTTGAAACGTAGATTTTTCTTAAATCGGCGAAATGTGGGAAAAAAAACCTTATTTCACCTGAAGCTTTTTACCTGTGTTTTAAGCAAAAAAGCTTAAAGCCCTTCAAAATATATTTCCAACGATATATAGATCACATCTGTAGCTTCTATTGTTTGGATGCTGTGGCATTTGGCGATTTACATGAACATTAACATACTGCATATGTACATGCGGTAGTGTAAAGGTAAAAGGTATATTCAGTTAATAAGTAATATCTTCCAAACCCATCGGTGTCATATATCAAAAAACGCGAAATTTTACACACTACACTACACACAAACATATTGAAAGCTAAAAAAAATCGTTAGCGTCGTTTTCTCAAAAACCGCCAAAATGTGGGACAAAATATCTTATCTTATCTGTTGATTTTTACCTATGCACTTTAGAAAAAAAGTTTGAAGGTTTGCCTAAAAGCCCTTCAAAATACCTTTCCAACGATACATAGATCACGTCTGCAGCTCATATCGTTTGGATGCTATTAATTTTAACGGTTTTTAGCGATTTACCGCTAAACTAGCTTTTTTTCGAAAAAGTCGTAAAACAAACGTTTCTAGATTTTTGATCGGAAACAAGTCCTCATTCAAACTTTTAAGCTAAATCAACGCTTTGATACTAACAAACAGACAAACAGACAAACAAACAGACTGACTTTTCATCTCGTTTTGAGAAGGGCACCAAAAATTTCAATATTAATTATCTTTCGAACCAGTTGTCCGATTTCGATGATCAAGGTGTCATTCGACGCGTATTTTTAATGAAAATTGTAAAAAATTCAAAGAAAATTCAAAAAGGCTCCAACGGCCCCATTAGCTCCAATAATTTAAATTTTTCCCCTCCCACTTACACCTGTTTATCTCACGAACCAGGTGAGTTTCTAAAAGTCTTAGTATGCACATTTGTAATACCTTTAATACCTTTCGATCGGTACATAACTCGACTCGATCGGACAGTCATAGCAAATTTTCCATTCTTCCTGTGTATATATGCTAGTCGCCTTCGCATCCTTCGTGCTGCTTTCGTCACTAGCGCGGACTGCCGTCCGCAGTGATTGTAACTCAGAAGCCGTAAATTACTGTTAAGTTTTATTTTGAGCAAAAAAGGTCAAAATCATTTAATAATGATTATCATTAAAGAAAAAGTAAAAAATTAAAATATAATCATTAAAATGTAATTTTTATAATGTAACATACGTCCCTGAAAAAACACTTTATTTTTTGACTTGGAATTAAATGCACGAAGGTTAGAAAAATGCATTTTCCCAGAAATTCTTAATTCCCGGCTATAATCACTAGTTTTAAATATCGATATTTTTCATCCACTCCCAGCACCCGTTCATATATATCAGATGAGCGTGTCGGGCGATTTGCGAGTGGCTAACGATACCAAGTGGAAGCGCCAGATGATGATGGAGGATCATGCCGGAGCAGGGCACAGACTGCAGCAATATTACACGGGGAGGGTCGTGCTCAATGGTTCCTTGACCGTGAACAATGTGAAGCGGGACACGGAGACAACAGTCCTGCAGCTGGGGAATCAATCTCTGAGAAGGGAGCAACTGCACTCGGATCATTTGCTGCTCTACGCGGAACAGGTGAACACTGAGAAGCAGGAGAATCGAACTTAAATTAACCGCTTTTCCCTTAGAACCTGACTTCATTGGTGTTTGGCAATGTAAAGGTAACGACTCCAGTGTTGAACAGCGTCCAAGTCAATGGACATCCGGTGGCCGAGCATCTGCTAAATGTGCCTGGAGACCAGGAGAAGAGTGGGAATGAGAGGAAGCCACTGCACATAATATTCATGGATGCCACGATTGAGGGCGACGTGCACTCCACCAATTACAGCTCGCGGCTCGCCGAGTTGTCCAGGGACGCAGTGCGTCAGGGGGAGACGGCGACGATAACGGGTCGCAAGCAGTTCGAGGCGCCTCTGACGGCGGAGAATCTCTCCGGCCGAACCCTAAATGGCATCGAAGTCCATGAACTTGTGCTCAAGTCGCGATCCTCGCTGAACTTTACCGACTCCAAGATATTTGAGCGCATTGTGGTCAAGCAGAGTGCGGAGATTGCGGATAACTTGGAGGTCCAGGGACTGAATAGTCTGCCCATGGAGCAGCTGCTGCAGCCGGGCTACAGCTTGCAGCGTCTCGAGTTGCCGGAGACACCGAAGCTGCAGGAGCTGAACTTTGAGCGATTCAATGGCCTGCCCTTTGACGAGTTGCTAGGCAAGATCAGGGCGAGTTCGGGGACGGGGACGGGTACGGAGGGCGACGAGTCCCAGCTGCTGCTCCACAAGCAGCTCATCATCGAGGGCAACGTGAGGTTCGAGCGGGAGCTGCATCTGCAGACCATCAACGACATACCCTGGGATGCCTATGTGGGTCGTCTGGTCAGTGGCAATGCCAACTCGGTGATCGCGGGCCAGAAGCGCTTCCAGGAGCGGGTGCTGCTGACGGATGCCCTCGAGACGCCGCGCCTCAATGGAGTGGACCTCAGCGCGTTGCTGGACAACACGTTGCTGCGTGCCACGCCCCAGTCCATTGGTGGCAGCTACTCCCTCGACCGGATGACAGTGGGCAACCTGGATGTGCCCGGGATCAATGGCGTGCCGGTGCACAGATTCCTGGACACACGGCAGACCGATGTGCAGCTGGAGGGCAATCTCTATGTGGATCAACTGACCATCGGAGGGGGTTTAGGCTGCCACCTGGTCCATGATCCGCTGCCGCAGCTTCAGCCTCGACTTGCCGCACTGCAGCAGCGCAACTGGTCCAGGATCCATGTGCTCGGAGACGCTCTCTGGCCGGAGGTGGAGGACAGGACACCCAGTCGCCTGGACTATCTGCGCCAGCACGCGGTGCGTCGCGGTGGCGCTACTCAGATCATCACGGGCCACGTGATCCTGCAGCAGCCGCAGCTGGGCCGCGTGGAGACACGCCACAGGTTCCCGGGCCACCTCAATCTCAGTCACATTGCCCAGGATGCGCTGCTGCGACGCGCCCCCGGCACCCAGCTGGTGGAATCCCCCCAAGAAATGCTGCAGGCGGTGCGGGCTCGCAGGCTGAGCCTCCACCGCGACTGCCACTTCGAGCAACTGAATCGCATCGATCCCGTTCGCCTGAATGCCTCGCTCTACCGCATCTCCAGTCGCCTGCCAATCGCGGCCCAGCTGCGCTTCCTGCTGCCCCCGATTGTGGCACGGCTGCAGCTGCAGGGGCAGCTCAACGGAGGCCACGTCGAGGGCATCTTCCAGCAGTCCGGGGAGTGGCCTCCCGTCCGGATGCGGCAGTTGCAGGTGCAACAGCAGCTGCAGCTGGACGAGATTAACGGCATGAGTCTCGAGTACTTGCTGCAACATCGGGTGCCACTGCGAGGCGCCACTGGCGCCGTGGAGATCTTCGGCACGCTGTCCTTCGAGGATCTGGTGCTCGGGAAGCGCGCCATGTTGCGCACCATCAATGGCATTCCGCTCCAGAATGCGGTCTACAAGCACGGCCGGCGATTGCAGTCGATAACCGGGCCAAAGACCTTCGGGAGGGGCATCGATCTGCTGGGACCTGTCCACATGATGCACCTGAATGGCCGGGATCTGAGCGACAGCTACCAGCAGAGCATCTTCACGGACCGCGACTACAGCATCGACAGCCTGCTCCTGGACGGAGCGGCCTTTGAGGGAGGATTGCTGCGGGCAGATCCGACCGCTCGATCCGCGGCAGGGGAACCCCGCCAGGCAGGGCCATCCGCCGGTCAGGAGCTGCGTCAGCAGCTGCAGCAACTGGAGAAGCAGCTGAGGATTAGCCAGGAGCAGCACACGAAGCGTCTGCTCTACTTGGACTACGAGCAGTATCCATTCGAGGCCACTTGGAATGCAACTCCATCGCCATCGCCCTCTCCAGCGGGGCAAGTCCACGACTTGGAGGCTGTCATCAGGCCGGAGCACTCGAGCAGTTGTCAGCGGATGGAGCTACGCGCCCAGCTCTCCAGAGCCCAGCAGCGTGTGCAGCTCAGCAACGTCAGCACGGCCGCTCCTCCCATGCGGATCAGTTGCTCGACGGGAACTGTGCGTGTCAAGGCGCAGAACAAGTGCAACAAGTCCACGTTGCGCAGTCGCATCCACATCAACTGTCGTGGCCAGGTCCACAATCTGGGCATGCGTCAGCACGTGGAGGATCTGCAGCTGCACGAGCAGCTCCCACTGGGCTACAGTCTCTTGCTGATCAGCACCTTGGACGAGGTGCGTGTGCTGCGTATCAATGACTCCGACTCCAACTGCAGCTTAAGCGACTGGCAATCGATTCAACCTTCGGCGGGTCGCCTCCTGCGACTCGTCCAGCCCAATGCCCAGACTGTGCTCCTCCTGACCAGCGCTCTGCACCAGCATCTGCCAGCGGTGGCCGTGCATCGCCTCTCGCCGCACACTCAGCGCTTCGAGCTGCTCCAGCTGATCGAGGGCGACTACGATCTGGTCGAGCTGCAGGATCAGCAGCTCCTGCTCAGCTGCCATCGCTGTCGCCGCATCGACATCCACATCTACAACCCGGTGGCGCAACGCCTCCAGCCTCTCCAGCAGCTGCGCCTCGAGGCGCGCATCCAACAGCTGCTGCCCTTCGCCGTCGGCCACGAGCGGCATCTCCTCGTGCTGACCATGTCGGGATCCAGCCACTTCTACCTGCTCAGCTACGCCCACATCGGAGGCTGGCAACAGCGCACCTACGGCCACATGGGCGAGGTCCTTTGGTCCTTTCCCCTGCTCCCACCCGGCTCCAGCCTCACGGCGACGACTCCTCTCCTGCTGCTCTGTGGAGCACTTCAGTGCAGCCTGGTGAACGCTCTGCTGGATTAGGCTCAGAGTGAACACACTCTGACAGACAATTCCGTGTGTAGGCAGTTAGTGGGGGTATTCCCTCCTCATGTAATTATAATCTGCCATTCTCGTATAGAAAATAATAATATTCCAATTGCTACAAAAATGTGTAAATTATTTAGATTATTATGAATAAGTATAAACTCCTGCTTGGAAGCATTTATCTGGCATACCCCTAATATTAAATAAATAGTGCCTCTGATATAATTTGCATATATGGTTTATTGTAGTCCCAACTATAAGAGTTCTGAAAAAATACTTACATGCATGTGTTAGGGATATTCCTGCCACTTATTTAAGTGCATAAATTTAATCCTTGTGCTCATCTCAAAAAACATTGGCATTTACATAAAATTTTAAATTCTTATACAAAAAACCTCTTAACGAGTTAAAAGTCAAGTGACGAAAACATTTTCTTGCCCCAAAATTAAAGAAAGTTAAATCAAATTTAGGATTAAAAGATTAAGGATTAAAAAAATTAATCCTAGCAGACTTTGAATCAGTGATCGGATTTTGATGATCAAGGTGTCATTCGACAGGCATTTCTGATTTATAGTAAAAAAAATAGTAGTACAAAATTAAGACTCCAACGACCACACCTACACATGCTCAACCCAGGTGAGTTTTCAAAAATCCTAGTATGCCCTTTTGTTAGTTAATACTATACCTTCCAATCAATATATAATTCGATCTGATCAGATATTCCATTCTCCCTGTACTGTACTGCCGTCCGCATTTGTGTACCTGGAATAGCCCTTATGTAAGTCAAATTGAATGTTTTCTGAGTCACTTGCTTAATTTTATGTATAAAAATTATAATTATTTATTATTAGCATATTATTAGCATATAATAATGGTATTCCCTCAATTGTAAGTATTTCTCAATTGTAGAATTTTGTAGTTTATTAGAAAATTTATTAAAAATTTATTATTCTACTTAAAATTTAAGGGAGAAAAAAACAATGCTTAGCAGTATTTACATAGGAATGTAACAAAAATGAGGAAAAATATTAAAAATAGAGATTATCACATTTCATGTTGGTTTTCTTTTTGTAGCTTAAAATATAGTATTAGCAAGGGTATTCCCGAGCTTAAAATTAGTAAAATTTTACTATTAAGGGTGGGATGAGGATGGGATCCTAGGAGAGGAGACTCTTGCGACTGCACTTGATGACGTAGGCGGTGAAGACGAGCAGTCCCAGAATACCCCAAATGGAGCTGTTCTGAGTGGTGCCATCGCCGATCTTCGCATGGATCCAAGCCACATGACTGGTTACGTCCACGAATCGGGACTCTGGCAACGTGGAGGACTCGCTGCGCAGGGCAATCAGCTGATTGGACTTGGTGAGTGGAGCACCTGCATCCAGTTCATAGGAGGAGTATTTGCAATGGGTGTCGGGGACTTCACACAGCTGCGTGGACTTGAGGCAATCGACGCGTAGTGTGACCATTTCATGCAACTCCTGACCCTCGTCTCCAGCCAGAGCCCAGCTGCTCAAGCGGCACACCGTGGACTCTGTCACTTGCTCCTTGGCCTGCTCCAAGGGCAACGAGATGGGCTGTATGTACGGCTGGTCCTGCGGCACGTCCTGGTCGAGCATCAGGATGGCGAGGGACAGATCCTTGGGCGGCTGATAGATGTGGGTCACCCCATAAATCTGACTGTGAGCCGTCGGCGCAAAGCGTTGTGTGCTGCCCAACAGGACGCGCAACTCGGCGGGATGATAGAAACTCTTGCTGGCATTGCTGCGAGGATCAGGAGAGTGACAGGAGGATAGGGCAAGAATAAGTTAAAAGCTCAAACGGCGGTCAATTGTGGCGCTAACTCACTTGAACAGACACTGACCCACGGTGAGCACCACTGAGGGACCCACCAGTGCCCCCGAGCAGATGTGACCCTTGCCAAAGTAGTCCAGCTCCTTGTCGATCAGTCGGATCGACGCCTGGTAAGGAGCTTGACTGTGACGCCTCTGTTCCGCCGACGAGGATGACGATCCGATGCCACGTTGTTTCGTCAGCTCCCGATGCGTGTAGCCTGCAAATATTAAATGATTGCTTTGTTATTTAAAAACAAATACGTTATTTGACACTTTTTACTATTTAATTATTTTTATTTAAGTTCCACTTTATTTAATATAAGACTGATCAATACTATATATAATAATCAAAATTTCTCTGTAGTTTTTAATATTTTTGTATACATATTCTAACTTAAAATTCTGAGATAAAATTGTTTTCTTTTAATAAAATTTTAAGCTTTTCGGCCTTTTTTTTTAATTAAGTAGATTTAAGTTGCATATATTTAATCAATTATTTTGAGTTTTATTTCAATGTTGCTAATAAAATAAAAAAATCAATTTTTTTTATCTTTTTCATTTTTCTTTTATTTTTTTATAGTACATATTTAGTATATATTAAAGTTTTCAATTATATTTAATTATTCAAATTAAATCTTAATTTCCTTGTTCTATTGCACTTTCTATTTACTTTTAGACATTCCCAATAAAATGAAACTAAAAATAAAATTTAACGAAAATAATCTTGGGATTATCAAAGGCACTTCAATTACGTTCCCATGTATTAAATTTGACTTGGCAACAATCGTGTGGTGATCGCAATGCATTTTTCATACACTCATATGGTGTGATCCAATAACCTTATCATTATCAACATTCATTCATTCCGTCATTCCCTCCTCAGCCGATCGACTCTGTATTTGTTGTTTGGCTTTTTGGCATTTGTATTACCGTCCGTCCGTCCCCTTCCGTCCCGTTCCGTTCCGTCCTGTCCCGGTTACCAACGACGAGTCGCGTGTTATGGCCAGATTATTATTTTTGGGCTCAGATATCGATAGTTTTGTCGGAACACACGACCGGAAAGTCAGCACTGACTTGTGTTTTGGCCAAAACAAGAAAGGCCTTGACTTCTGCTAATCTGTTAAGTTTTCATAATCACACAGTCACAGTGGAACATGGCTAAAAAAATATGCTACTGAAAGTTTTACAATTCCCAAAAAATAACTTTAATTCTAGTAATGGAATTGACGAAATTGCAAATTATAATCTAGAACAACCTCAAAGAAACTTATTTTTTAGCTCTCAAAGAGGATAATCAAGAAATTTTCAGAACTCGTTGAAATAAACATAACATCAAAGTTGGCATTGAATGAAAATAAGGGTTTTAAGAATCAATTTCCATCTATTTTCAATCCTGACAAGTGGAATTTTCCCTAGACGAACACGAGCTAAATTACTTGCGTCATAACTAGAAAATACTGTAGAAAGTCAGTCAGAATTTCATTGTGCCCATATCTATCTAGAGCTGCAGCTTTTTGAAAATAAGTTAAGGGCAGTCTAAGAAAGTAGATAAACCTTATCAATATAAGGTTTAACTAATTTTGTTAGGCCGGATGTGATATCCAAATTCGTAATAATTTTTTTTAAAATATCAAATCTTAAGATATGTATATATACATAATATATTAATTTTAATTAATTAATTTTGGTAGCAGTCTAGTAGCGGCACTACTCTCAAAAAAACTAAAATAAATAAAATCAAAAAGAGAGCAATTTATGATGAATTTCGGTGAATTTTGAAATTTTTAATGCAAATTGAGTTTTTGCATGGTTGCTTTGTGCATTACAAATTTCAAAATTCAATTCAAAAAAAATTTAGCGGCGACCCCCTAAAAATTGTTTCGCCAAAATTCATCAAAAATCTCACTCTTTTCGATTATTTTTTATATATTATTTTATATATATATTAATATATATATATATTTGTTATTATTTAATTTTAATTATTCATTTCTTAAACTATATCAAAAGTCTTAGGTTTTCTTTGTGTTAAAAATGTTAACTTAATCGCACTTTGAGATCAACTTACTTGTGCGCATTTCGGTGCAGAGAAATGCAAAAATGAGAATTTTCATGACTTTCTTGAGATGTTCGTTGGGCTGCATTTTGTCCAGAGATTTATAAACTTCAACTGGTTGGTTATTTAAATGAGCTATTTAATTTTTGACTTTCGCGGAGAGATGTTGGCACAGAGTGTGCACCTATTTAGAGCTGCGAACAGGGAATGAATGATTCTCTTTTTTATTTCTAAAACGAATGAACACAACGCAAATTCGCAACGCTTTCCCAGATAATTCAATTTTGTTTTGATTTCGGGCGATGTTATTGTTGTTATTGTTACTGTTATTGTTTATGCTCTTGTTGTTGTGCGGCGACAACATTCGACCGACGCCACACACACCAATACACCAATACACAAATACACACACTATCATAATCGTCAATGATAAGAAAGCTGATTATTTATTTATTATATTTTTTTTCTGGTGTATGTATTTTGTTTGTGATTTTTATTTTGTTTATTTTCGTATTCAAAATGCGATCAGTGCACTTCGAATTGGATCCGAATTAATTATTAATATTCGACTTGTAGAAAAAGGCATTAGGAGTGGGGAAGACTTGGTCATCCAATGAAGCTCTCGAAACACAGTCTTTCTTAAAGTTATTCACGCAAACAATAAACAACATGAAACAAGATTTTTACATTAATGTATACTTATACAACTATAGTAGAGTATCTACGATTTATCGTTTTTAAACTGCTGAATTACCAATTTATTAGCACGACTATCAACAAGCTGTTAAAGCGCACACCTGACTTATCAGACTTATCAGTACACGAAATTCCATTAGCATCGCACTTTCACAGTTGAATAACAGCAGCTTAACAGAAGTGTTTACATGTCCTGTTAACTTACAAATGTTATAGAAAGTGCTACGAAATGGGATTTTTCATTTCTTATAAATATTATTTTCTAAGCAATTGTCATGAAATTTTAGGAATCTGAACTATGGTTATACCAAAAATGTTCGGCCTACCGTCAGATCTTATTAAGGTTTAAGAAATTAAATATGATCACCATAAATTTCTGGTTCTGATACTTCTAGAATCTGATAGACTGATTCAAAAGTAAATCAAGTGGAAAATGCTTTAGTCGAGCTCCCGACTATAGGATACCCGTTAAATATTTAAATAAATCTAAAATAATTTTTATTGCATGCTTTTAGGCACTTACATTCTTTAAAAAACTTTAATCAACCATTACCACCTTTCTATTTGTCCGATCTTGTTACGATCTAGTAGAATGATATGTAATAATAGTAGATATTGTTAATTAGTCAAAAAAAATCCTAATATCTTAAAAACTGTGCGTGTGGTGGGTTTTTTGCGATTTACGGATGCGGAAAGGGCGTGTCAAAAGTTTTAAAAAAACTTGATCTGTGCGGGATTTATGGAAGACTGTATGTGTTAAATTTGGTTGCTCCAGCTCTTATGGTCTCTGAGATCTAGGCCCTCACACGGATGGACAGACGAATCAAGAATATATATACTTTATAGACTTTTATTTTACTTATTTTTTAAGTAACGGGTATAGTGATACTACCGAGTTTATATAGATTCACATACAAATTTTCTGTATATATAATAATAATATTCCATTTCAATTTCCTGTCTTACATGACGATCTTGCGGTCACATGCAGGTCTCATGCCTTTAGTAATTGACGGTCGAGGCGATTACATTGCTAAACTGCAATTGATGGGGCTGTTGATAAGGATTAGGATTGTCCAATAGACTTCTGGCATACTCGTATGTGTACTTATGTATATATGTATGTACTACATGCTGTCTAAGTACTTGGACAATTAGCCCAACCTTATCACAGGAAAATCCCAAAAGGCCTGCTTCTGTTATCACTCAGGTATTTTCAGTGAATGTGGAACACGATATTTATAACTACGCGTACAAATTTATAACACATAATAATTCTAATTTATGACTCACAACAATTGCGACTTAAACTATTTTCGTTTCATTGAGACATTTATGAATTTCTTAATGAAACTATGTTTATCAAAATACATACATTATAATAGTAGGAGTAACAACAATACTTTTCACCATGGCATACAAATTTTTAGCATTTTTTTATTACAGTGTATCCGTAGATAGACCTTCGAAAAGATATCGCATTTCAATGTATAATAGAGAATGAAAAATGAGCCTGTAACTTATCTATCTTTTTATTCAATTTTTGCCATTTTTCTACAAATGCCATTTCCACTACATATTAAGTTATTCGTTTAGCAGATCTTAAAGAAAATCTTGAAAAAAAATTGCTTAAGAAAAATCCAGAACAAAAATACAATGGGGTAATCAAACCAATTTCTGCAAATGAACTTTTATTTGGTCAATCATTCATTTAAATAATCGATCATTCAATTGGTCAATCACGCTGTATTGCAGTCTGTCATTTAATTGATTGTCAATCAGTTAATTAACTCAAAGAATTCTAAAAATTAAACTTTTTTTTTAGGTACCGCCGTAAAGTATACTACGTTTATTTACTACGGAGTACTGATTCCGTATTTTTGTGCGGTTAAGTTACGGTTTTTAAATGAAACACGCAATGCGAGGCAACAAAAATAACTGACGAAAGGGATGCGAAGGCGGCATTTGATGATTTTATTGGCTGACTCCTTGGGTCGCTGTTCCTCCGGGTTGCTGGAGGGATGCCGGTGCAGGGAAATCCGCCATCCGGTGGAAAATTGCCGATGGCCCAATCTATCCACATCCTGTAGTACACGACATCAGTGTAGACGGCTGGCATGAAGCACTTACCGCACCGGGTGCCCCACGAAGTGATGCCAACCAATCTGCCGGAGCATACAATTGGTCCTCCCGTGTCCGTGGTGCACGTATCCGGCTTCAGCTCGTCCAGCAGGCCCGCGCACTTCATTTCCGACTGGGCTATATGAGTCAGCCGCATGCATTCCTCAGCACTGACCAGTGACACCGACAGGATGAACAGCATGTCCACATGGATGATCCTCTCGGGATTCTCCCAGCCGGTGAGCTGACAACTTGTATTCGAGGGAGGCGATGCTTCTGATAGTAAAATGGGTTTAATTCTGACATCAAAACGGCAAATGGAACCCTTAAGCACAGTCAGAGCCATGTCCTTGCTGTAGGTGCTCAGATTGAACTTCGGCATCTGCAGGATCAGCTCCTTGATGCCAAAGATGAGCGTGTCTTCAGTTTGCTTAAAGCGATTCCTGGCTCCCAGCACCACAATGAAATCCGATTTGGACAGAAAGGAGCCATCATATTTACTCTGGCTACGGAGGGAAGTAAGAGAGTTGGATTGAATGGGGTTCATCGATTCCTGCCTCACGTTGACTTACTCGATGAAACAATGAGCAGCTGTTAGAACCACATTGCGAGATATTAGGGAACCACCGCAAACGTGACCCACTCCGAAGCGGTGCGAATCCTTTCGACGACGTCGCACAGATGCTTGATGAGCAGCAGCCTGCTCCAGAAGAGACTCGTCCTTCGAGAAGAGATCCAGCGACTGATCCTCCGCGTCATTCCCACGGACAACCAGCTGATTGAGCAGCTGAGGGATCAGCAAAATACTGGGCAGCAGCTTCATATTCGACTCTTCGAAAACACTTGTCGACTGCCGATTTCTGTAGCATTCTCAGCTGACGAAAGAATCCAAGGATAACTAGATATTATTTTAATTATTTCTGCTCACCACAAAAGGAGATATTCTGAAAAAAGAAAATGAAAAACGTAACGAAAACGAACCTTTTACTATTTGCTGTTCCCAATTCCGATCGAAGTGGGCTTGTTTTTACTTTTCGAACTCGGTTTCGAAAACGTTTCGAAAATTGATTTGAAGTATTTCAGGTTGAATATAGCAGATAGAAGGCAACTTAGACTAAAACTTCGTTGTTCCAATTTTGTTATCGATACCAAAAACTAAAGTGGAATTCGGAACAGCTCGGTTTGGTTTTTTATAAAACATTTTATTCATGCTTTTAAAAAAAATGTGGTTTTAAAATACTTCAACTGTTTTAAAAATGTTCAACATTATTATAATCTTCAGTTTTAAATTTTAATTATTTATTTTAAAGCTTTAAATGACATTTACTTTTAATTCCGTCGACTCTACAGCACATGTTTTGAAAACGACAATTATTGTAGAATTTCGGAATTCGGAACAGCAAACAATCGAAAACGGTTTTTAGAATGTCTGAGCAGTAACAACTTAGTTAAACACTTAGTTAAACACTTAGTTAAACACTTCTAAGCACAAAAAAAATTAGATTGGAACAAGTATAATTTAACAGGTTGGATATTTAGTATTTTGTTTATTTAATCGATTTTCATTTAAGAATTGAATTCAAATCGATTTTACAGTTTTGATTTACATCATCAATTTGCAAACTTGTCTTTGACAGTTTTTAAGAAACTTTAAGCAGTCATATCTTTGTCAAAACTTAATCGATTTCCTGGCCGATTGTCAATTTTGTCACTCGTTGACCCCCAACTTCAATCTGTATTCCAACAAAAGTTTTAAGAAACTCGATTTATCCGTATTATTTTCCGACTGATGGTCTATTCAATATTATTTGTTGCACTAAAATAAAGTAAACAATGTTTATTTACAAATAACATTCTTAGTTTTAGTAATTTGGTCCCTAAATGGTCTTATATTAAGAACAAAATATTTAAATGTGAGAATTTTATTCTTATATTAAGAACTTACGATTTTCAAGATGAATCTTCTTAGTTTTAGTATTATTATTATTAGTCTATTTCAAGAACAAAATATTTAAGATGAATGTTCTTGATTTTAGAAAGTGGTCTTTTTTTTCAGTATGGTACAAGAAATCCAGAAAATGATTTTGTTTGTGCAATGACAGCAGAAAAGAGTAAACAGAATTCTGTTTATTGAGTTTGCATTAAGAAGCTAGACTTAAATCTACAAGTGCCTAAGACAGAGGAAGACGGGCGCGAGGATGGTGAAAGATGTAATGGAGATGATGGCAGCGCCATCGTCGCCATCCCCGCTTCCATCCCCGCTTCCGTCTCCACTTCCATCTCCGCTTCCGTCTCCACTTCCGTCTCCACTTCCATCCCCGCTTCCGTCTCCGCTGCCATCGCCACCGTTCTCTCCAATCTGTTCGAGAATCCAGTCGTAGTAATAGGATACCTCGGTGTAGACGCCTGGCAATCTCGGCCTGGCACAGCCAATGCCCCACGACACGATTCCCGCCAGTTGGCTCTGGCAGACGAGCGGTCCGCCCGAGTCTCCCGAACAGGCGTCGCGTTCGCCCTCCAAGTACCCGGCACAGATCATGCCCGGCTTGATGAGGTGGCCCAGATCGGTGTCGTGGACGCACACCTCCTCACTGATCATGGGCACATCGACGGTCATGAGGTAGTCGGTGCCGTAGCCCTCCTCCGTTTCGCCCCATCCGGTTGTCTGGCAAATTCGACCCTCCGGAATGGCCAGAGCACCCAACGCAATTGGCCGAATCGTCGGATGATGGACGGGCACCGAATCATTAAGCACCAGCAGTGCAATGTCCTCGTTGTAGGTGGACAGATCAAAGATTTCCAGTCGCATTATCAATTGCTGAATGTCAAAGGTCATCGTATTTTCCTTGTTGAAGCGATCCACATTTCCCATCACCACAATGAAGTCCTCCTTGGGCAGGAATGTGCCGTCATATATAACTTGACTGCAAATCAGACAAACCAGAAAATAGTTACAGTAGTTACACAGTGAAACTTTCACTAGACAACAAATTTGAAATTCTAAAATTAGAAATTTGTCAATTTTGAGTTGATTTGGTTACAAAATACCCAGCAAACATTTTTACTAATTACACTACACAACAAAGTTAAACCCCGTGACAACATTTTAATTCAAGTCTGTAGAATTTAGGAACTTTAAATTTAATCGCCTAGGTGATACCCTGTTATCAAGTCTACGTTATTATCAACTACGCGCTAAAACAAAGTTGAAACACATATAATTGTGCTTTCTATCTGAGTAAGGTTAAACTTATAATAAATTTGTCAAAACAAAAATTAATCAAATTCTCGTACTTATCATTATTTTAAGTCTACATGTTGACTGCTTGACTAGAAAATACGCGGTAAACAGGTCTATTAATTTTAATCCTTGCCTGTAATTATTGGCTCACATTAGAAACCTAATTATTAATTTGAGTGTGAAATAATAAAATGAATGGAAATGAAATGTAATGAAATGAAATATAATGGAATATAATGGAATGGAATATAATGGAATGGAATAAAATGGAACATAATAGAAAAAATGGTTAGGAATGAAATAAAATTGAATAAAATGGAATGGAACAAAATAGAATAAAATAAAATAGAATGAAGCAAAATGGAATAAAATGGAATACAATGGAATGGAATATAATGGAACAAAATGGAATAAAATAGAATATAATGGAATAAAATGGAATGGATTAGAATAAATTTGAATAGAATGGAATAAAGTGGAATGGAATTGAATAGAATGGAATTCTGGAATAATAATAATTAACATGTTCAGGGTAGCCACTCTATATTTTATTGGGGAAATGAAAAGGAAACTTCAAGAATTTTAGATAAACTTGATGAATTCGGCAAAATATCCAAGGAAGACGAACAATTGATTCAGTTTTTGAGCTACTCGTGAATATTCAGAAATCGCTTTCGCTTGAATTTCACTTATTTTTGTATGAAATTTAAGTGAAATTCAAGCGAAAGCGATTTCTATGGCACCCCCGATTTACTTACAAAAGGAGAACGCATAAGTTTACTGGCTATACAGACTATTTCAAAAATGCTGCTGACTAGTTGTAGGAATTATAGTCCTTCGGGGATATAACTTACTCGACAAAACAATGGGCGGCAGTTAGCACCACATTTGGCCGGATCAGCGAGCCACCGCAGATGTGGCCAGTGCCAAAGAAATATCCATCGTTGAGCCGGCGACGCAGACTGACCTGATGCCTGGTGGCCTCCTGGTTGGCCAAGGTGCCATTGATAATGCGACCGGGATCTTCTTTGAATCTGGGACGTATCTGATTGGTGTTTGGTGTAGACGCACCAATTGACACTGCAAATAAAGCCAGAAGCAATACAGAGATCGTTGACAGTTGCCAGAGAGACATTTTAAGTATTTACTCCACGAGCTGGGAACGTCAACTAACAATGATGGCAGTCAGGGACATCGATTGGCAGTACGGTATCGCCACTATTAAATCTGGCAATACACGTAAATGACATAATCTAATCAGACATCCCACCCACTTTGAAAATTTCCTTCTCCCCAGCCCACGGACGGTCTACAATAATATCAAAAAAATATTTATTTCAATTCAATCAATGCTCTTGAAAATTCCGAGCTTGTGTGTATACAAAAGGTGTGATCGACTGTGTGTCTCTATTTTCATAGTATTTAATACTTATGTATGTATATTGGATTTCCCCAGTCGAACCCATAACATATATAAATGTGTGTACTACCATGACTAATCTGTGGGTTTAACACAGTAGCTTTCAAGATTTACAACACAATAAATTGATAAAAAAAATGTTCTTGTTCCCAGAACACAAAAAAATGCCCAGAGATAACATGGGAGAGATCTGCAATTTGGGAAAAGACTGTTATTGTAAAATTATCAGGATTTGCGCATGAAATCAAAAAAAGTTTTTAAATCTCGACAATTATGAAATTTCCTTGATTTGAAGATGATATCAATATATTTTTTTGCGGCATAAATAAATGACAGACAATTTACATTTATTTTTTTGGCCTTAGCCAACAAATACACAGAGAAAAATTGTATTACGATTGAGTTCGATTGATATCTAAAAATTTATTAATTACAAAAAAATTTAAAACAAACAGCAACAAAATCTTGAATCAAATAAAACTCTAGATTTACGAACAAAAAATACTTAACAATTAAACTGTACTGACATAAGACCGGAATCCTTCATTTCAGTTCCGATTAGTTCATCATATTCTTTGCATTTTAAAGTGGCTACAGGGTATCCCCATCTATCTGTGACGAATGCGAGAAGAGTCTGAATAGAAACACTCGACAATTCTTAGAACACCATTGTGGTAATAAAACAAACAAAATGTATAATTAATCAAAATATCAGTATTACAAAGAATTCAATTTCGCAGCCCAGAAGTGGCCTTAATTGATTAGATAAATTCATTGTCAACACAAGTAAGAATTTTACACGAGGCTAAGGCACTTCAGATCCTGATCATTGCGAACGGCAGTCCGCGCTAGTGACGAAAGCAGCACGAAGAGTGAAAAAGGCAACCAGCATTTAAACTAGTACACATTAAGAATGGAAAGTTTGATATGGCCGTCCTATCGGGTCGTGTTATATACCGATCGACAGGTATTAATTTAACTTACAAATTTGCATACTAAGACTTTTGGAAACTCACCTGGTTCGTGAGATAAACAGGTGTAAGTGGGAGGGGAAAAATTTAAATAATTGGAGCAAATGGGACCGTTGCAGCCTAATCAAAAATACGCGTCGAATGACACCTCATCATCGAAATCCGACCACTGGTTAAAAAAATAATTAATTTTGAAATTTTTAGTGTCCCTTCCAAAATTGAAATGAAAAGCCAGTCTGTTTGCTTGGATCAAATCGTTGATTTAGCTGAAAAGTTTGAATGAGGACTTGACCCAGAAACAATTGTTCTACTACTTTTTCGAAAAATCGCTAGTTTAGCGGGAAATCGCTAAAAACCGCTCAAATTTAAAGCACCACAGCATCCAAATGATAAAAGCTACGGATGCAATTTATATGTAGTTGGAAAGGTATTTTGAAAGGCTTTTAAGCATAGCTGTAAACTTTTTTGCTTAAGAACACAGGTTTAAGGTTTTTTCCCACATTTTAGCGATTTAATAAAAATCTATGTTTCAAATCACTTTTAAATATGTTATTTGTTGTAGACAATTCCGCGTTTTTTGACATATAAAACATATCTGTCAAAATTCGTTGACTGAATATAGCTTTTAAATTTACACTTCTGCATGTATGTACACAATATGTATTAAAAATTTTTTCATTCCGCACTGCACAAAACAAATAAAACTTGGTGTGAAGAATTGAGACATTTTAAAATAATCTTTACGTAAACCTTAACATTATTCGTCACAAAATTGGATATCAGAAATTTTGGGGCATAAAAATGTTGTCGTCACTAGAGTTTTACCTCGTAAAGAGGTTTTTTTTATAACAATAAAAACTAATGAATTAAAAAAAGACACTTAAAACATATTTATTTATATTAGATCATCAATCAGTTTCGTTCAGTTCTGTTCAGTTGCTTTGGACTTCTACTGCCAAGCGGCTAAAAGAACTCCAAATGTTGTTAGCCAGAGTCCCATGGCAAGGGACTTTAGACCCAGAGCACCATTTTTGTAGACATTGTAGTTGAGGGATTGATTCGATCGGATGAGCCAATCATGGTAAAAGGAGACATTCGTGTAGACGCCCGGATACTTCTGCAGTGCACATTCGTAGCCATAGGAGACAATGCCGGCCAACTTATTGTTGCACAACAATGGACCGCCAGAGTCGCCCTGACAGGCATCGACCCCACCGACCATATAGCCGGCGCACATCTGTGATCTGGGCAAAGTTCCGTATCCAACGGAGCAGTCGGCGTAGCTGATGGCTTCCACATATCCCGCTCGCAAGGATTGGCTGCTAACACCGCTACCCTGTAATTTAAAATTAAAAACAAATTCGATTAGTTGACAAACCTAAGAAGTAGTTAAAACAAAGGTGGGCATCCAAATTCAGCAAGTGAGCTTAAAAACAATATGTGTAAACTACGAAAGATCACGACGTCTTTATCGTTTTCTCGCCGACGAACAAGACGGCGACTTTGTAATGCCACTGGACGCCCACGTCTGAGTTCAAGTTGCGCTTACAAATCTCGTGACTCCCCAGCCGGTGACAGTGCAGGGAGTTCTCGCTGGCACCAGCTGATTGTTCAGGGGCAAAGCCCTGACAGTCGGTGAATTCCAGGGTATATAACCATTGAAGAACAGCAAGGCAATGTCGTTCTCCAGCGTAGCCCTGTTATACTTAGGATGTACAATCGTCTCTTGTACATAATATTGCAGTGTGTAGGAATTGCTGCTGTAGAGATACGTGCTGCCCATGACGAGCACAAATTCGCCAGACTTGCGGAATGCGTTCGTTTCCGAGCTGAAAGTAGGACATATACCTTATCAAAGATTGTAAGGTCATTATCACAATAGCCCAGTTAACAGCCAACACCGGAAACGAATTTTCAAAAAATATGTTTCTTATTTGGTGGATAGTTTTTTTTTTATCTGAAATATGGTGGATTTTAAATTCTCAAGTTGAAACTGAATGCTTGACTTTAAAATTGATTATTCATCTAAATAACAAGTTAAATTGAAAATCTTAGATAATTTTCATATTTACACCCACTCGCACAAATCTAGGTACACCCTTTGTTTACTTTAACAGCAATGTCAGTCAAGTCTTCAGAGTAAAAAAATTTACATATTTGGGAAGGTCGTTTGAATTCCGTTTAAATGATGCAAAACTTTCCTTAACCCATTAAGTACCCATTGAAAATTTTGAAATTTTGTAAAAGTCTGCTTTTTCAATTTCTAAAAACAAATTTTTCATAAATCTTTTAGCTACTATTTTTTATGATTTTTTTAAAATTGCTAAAAAGCCACTTTTTGTGTGAAAAGTAGGAAAAATGGGTTAAAATAGTAATTTTTAGCAATGTCAAAATATCATAAAAAAAATACTAGCGAAGAGATTTTTGAAAATTTTTTGCAGTCACTCTTAGTATTGTTTCAAGAGTTTTTTTGCATCAAACGATTTTTTTCCAAAAACTTTGAAAACTAAAAACCGTATCAAATCTTAGCCAATTTAAATAATTGAGTACTACATTTTTAAAATTACTTTTTTTCTCTTGTTTTCTTTATACAAATAGAGAACAATTTTGGAAAAAATTATCTAACGTCAAGGTATATAAAAATTGAGCCATAAATGTGAAATTAATTGACATACAAATTAAGTCGTCATCTAAATTATTAACTGAAAATCTTCTGGCCGTTAACCGGGGCATACACGTATGTACATTTAAGTGTACGTACTTGAAGATACAATGGGCTGCTGTGGCCACCAAACGCTGGGAGATGACCACACCTCCGCATATATGTCCCGATCCATAGGAACGTCGCTCTCGGGCCGTCAGACGCACTGATACCTGATAACGTGCCTGTTCTATGTTGATCGGGTAACCGCCCACTATCTTGGGTTCGATTTTATCTGGAACTGAGACAGAAACATTAGATTAGATATTCGTGACAAATTCATTTCCAAGTTCATCTCTAGACTTTAACCATAGCCATATATACATATCTGTCATTACATGAGTTTTTTTTATCTATCAATCTATTATATAATGGTATGTAAGTATGTGTGTATGTATGTTCGTGTCAGTGACGTTCTAAACCAGCGGTGGGCACGAAATCTGAATTCTTTGGCAGCCGCTGGCTCCCGGAGCCATTGCGTGCCCAACGCTGTTCTAAACAGTTGACTCATCGAATTACTTTATCAGATAGTAGAGCTCGTTATCACCGCAATTCGTAGTAACAATGCTTTCAAAATTGCCCGCCTATAAGCTTGAAATCTAATCACAAATTTGAACAGTTCCACAATAGACAATATCAGTTTGACATTTAATAAATTTAATGACTCTCAGTACCTTGGTGAGAGAGTCTCTGAAACTTATTTTGTTGAGAATACGATTTCCTGAACTAAATTCAATTATTTAAATAAACTGTGTTTCTTTAATATGTACAAGGCTGACCACATTTAATCAATTTAATTTTCAACGGCCTAGGAAAATGTTTGAAAGCTGAAATATTTTTTCCTATCCCATGGATTTGCTTAAAAAAAGTCGAATTTTTATACAAAAATAAAATAAAAAGACGGTTACAAATATTTCATAAATCAATTTTTATTTCCTTTCTATAACAAAATTTGTATTCGGTAAAAATCAAATAATGCAGCTATCAAAAAAAGGCTGAAAATAGCTTATGCTTTTCCAGATACATAAACTGAATTTAATGAAAACTGTTTCAATTACTGTGACTTTTTATTACAGCATGAAAAGGGTATTCAATCTTTGCCGTACTGCAGATATTTTTCCATTGTTTTCTCTTGCTTCTGTTTTCATTTCCACACATTTTTTATGAATTAAACTTTGAAGTAAATAATCAAAGCTTTATGAAATATATTAACCAAAAGATATTCGATTTAAAGTTACTGTATCTAACCTCATACATATATAAAAACTTATAGATAATACAAGATTGTATTAGCTGATACTACTATTTATATGTACATATATCGTGTCGTGACTCACTCGAAGTTGTTGATACCAATTGTAGCAATAATGTCAGTCCCAACAGCATAAATATTTTGGACGACACGCGCATATTGAGCACAAATTAAAAACAAAAATCAAAAGTAAAAAAAATAAAAAAAAATAAATAAAATGCACGCAAAGAAAAAAAAGATAAAGATACTAGTACGCGAGTAGTTCGATAAGTTTTGTTTTGCGCGGCATATGCAAATCGATTAACAACTTTAAATTGACAATCGCGCAAGACTATCGAACGAACGAAGCTTCGACAAGTTGACGACTAACTGTAATGCACGCCATGGACAAATACAAATAACAGGGCAAGAGCCCAAAATGGTGACGCTTTTAATACCTATTTGGGTTTATCTTATCGCTAACTGTGCTCAAATTGAATGTTGCCAAGGTACTTTACACAGGCGCAGTCGTAAACTAAAATAAAATCCATACAAAACGCACATTGTACCATATGTATTGTATATCGATAGCAGGCAGGATATATCAATATCTGAATTTGTACCATTTGTAATTATTTTGAAAGTATTAATAAATTATATGATTCGATTTGTATATTTGTACCTAAGTCTTATCACCTATAACATTCTATGATTCATTACAGGCGGCAATAAATTGTATTGATAAGTTTCGAAATTATATCTTGACTTTATTACGTACTATAGATTTTAGTACCCATATAATACTTAAATTTACAAGTGCAGGTGTAAAGAACACTCTCCCATGGCGAATGGGTAGATTTCCACTTTATTTTTTTTGATAACAAGTTAAATAAATCTAGCAATACTTATTTACATATTTAAAAAAAAATATCTAATATAAAAAGTATATCAAAATAAATATTAAACTTTTGCAAACTTGCTTAACTTTATAAATAAAAATATAATATAATCAAAAAATTATGATTGCAAATATTGTTGCAATCTTGTATTATATACAAATATGACTATGTTATATATAATTTTATATAAATATTTAAGTGTATAATTTGTCAATATATTGCATCTATTAGCTGAGAATGTTGTTAGCCTCAAAAGACAATTGACCAAGGCATAGAAAGAGCTGAAGCAACATTACTATTGGTATACTGCTATCTTTGTCGCATTTGCTATGTTATCGAGCATTTTGTGTGTTTCGTTTTCTAAGTTTCATTCACTTTCATTTTCTCTATTTTGCCTTAATTGAAGTCTAGATAAGTTTCATCTGGTTCTACTTTCGGATCAACTTCAATCAAATCATCACCAGTCAGGTCGTCATCTTCTTCAGATTTAACGGTCATGTCTTTTTTTTTTGGAAACTCATTATCGTCCAAATCATCCTCCTGGCTCTGCGAGCTCTTATATTGCAACTGCGGCATAAGGCGACGCTGCAAGGCTTTCCGTTCCACATGTTGTATGCTCGATTCCATTGCCTTTCGCTTTCTGCAAGCAAATCCTTTGAATTAGCATAAGTACATTAGTTGATGCAAAAACATTTGTCAAACCTTGTGCGTGGACTTATCAGCTTGGATTGCTCTGTGGCGGAGGAGATGCAAGGAATGGTACTAGCCACGTTTGTTGTTTTTGCCCGTTCAGTTTCGACTTCCTTTTTGACAGTGCTCGAATCCCTAAGAAATTGTTCCACCTGCCCGAAACTTTCCACATCCATCAGCATTTGTTTATGTTGTAATTGGAAGGCAGGCACATCAAACGGCTCCGTGGCGACCGTAGCTGTAATCAGGATGGTAATGTTATATCATGCATGCTCTTAAAGACCCCTAATTGTTTCCAGGTCAGCTAAATTATCTATTAACCCCAACTCCAATCAAATGAAAAAGACAATATAAACTGAATATTATATGAGGTTGGTTGAAATATCTTAAGAAACAAGAAAGCTATTTAAACTAAAGCTTTAAAACAGAAAGGACATAACTATGTCGATCCAGACTATATCGCTCATTTGCATCAAGAATGCAGAAAACTTTGTTAAATCCTGCTCTACAATGAGTAAACATTTTATAATCATATTTTGTATGTGCAAGTTACTTAAAAAATATTTACATCAATTAAAAATGACAATTATAATAGTAATAATTCATGCATCACAATAGATTATAGAAAATTAAAATTGTAAACTAAAATTAAAATTAATCTTACAACTTAAAAATAAAGCTTAGATTATTATCATTTGTTACTATTTAAATCTTTTTAATAATTGTAAATTGTTTAATCTTAAGATTATTTTAAAATAAATGATTATAATAGTGACTAGTGCCTTAAATAATAAGTGCTAGCTATATAGGTCTACTTCTTCTTGTTATACGCTTTGTAAAAAAGAATATTTATTATAATTAACCGAAAACATAACCTTTAACCGGTTAAAACCGATTGAAATTTAAGCCGTAACTGAAACCATAACCGAAAAAAATTTTTCATTTGACCGAAACCTTTAAACCGAAACTCTGTAAACTGAAATAACCATTTAGTAAAAGTTTCATTTATAGGGGTTAATTTCGGGTTTTCATACATCCCAAAAAAAATATTTTTCATTTTCCATTTTGATTTTAAATTTTGTTATGTTTAATTTTGAATTTTTAATTGTGATACTTATGATCGAATTTTCATAGCACTGTTAAATGTTAAAATGACTAAAATGTAACCAAAGTACATCAAACTGAAGAATATGTAAAATAAATGTGTAAATGAAACATTACGAAAGTAATGACTGTTTAATTGTTATTAATTTATTATTAATATTGTAGTAATATTTTTGCAAAAAAAAATTTTTTTTTGTGAACCGAAACCATACCGGTATTTCAAATCCGAAACATACAAAAACCGGTTCCCCGTTACGAAACCTTTATAAAAAAACTTAATTTTGACCCACTTACAGGTCGAATTTCCCAAAACGCCGTCTTATTGCACAATGAAATTATCTCACCTATGTTGTGTGAAAATTTCAACTTTTTATCTTTTGCCGTTTGGGCTGCACGTTGATTCTCAGTCAGTGAGTCAGTCAGGACAAAGAGTTATATATATATAGATTTTTGCGTAACCAATAAACGAAAACCTAAATGCGAAAATAATGAAACCGATATTCGTTTCGTTTTTAATCCCTGATTATAATAATATTCTACATATAAAAAGTTGAATAGAATTGTAAAATTGGGATCATATACTAACTTCTGCGTAATTGCGCGCCTTCCACACGAAACTGTTTCAGTTCAATATCCTTTTTCTTAACAACATCCAGCAATGAATTTAGATTTTCATTTAGATATGAGGCTGCAAACAGAGCATCCTTCAATATGGATCGATAAAACTGCAGGATATACATATGTATGTATAAATAATAAATTTGTATAGTAGTAAATAGAAATATGCAAATTTATGTTACCAACGCGCTATCGATAATGGTTAAATGCCACTCCCACTTAAGGGCAGCCGGTGCGCCCTCAACGCGGTATTTCAGGCTGAGTATTGTGCGCACTTTTTTCTCCTGTGCCTCTCCTTCTCCCTCTCCCTCCTGATCAGCAGGCGCCCCTCTGCCCATCGCCGCCTCAGCGACGCTTAGAACGGCATCCATGGGATTGGCGCTGCTCAAAGCAGCGCGTACCGCCTTAATGGGAAAGTGCACGCGTTTGTTTTGTTGCTGTCGGTGTGTGTGCCGAGTTAGGGTATTGAATATGTCGCATCAAATACAACAACTTACCCGAATGCGCTGCATAAACATGTCCATTGGCAAATTCTCACTGTAACTCAGATCCGTTTTCTTGTCAAGGCAATAGAACTGCAGTGCATCGGCATCGTCCAACTTGAAGCTTGTTATTATCTCTAAATCATTTTTTTGGATTACAGTCAATGTCATTTCGAAAAAAATTTACAATCAAATAAACACAAATAAAAAAATAAAACTAAATTCAATTGCAGCACTGCAAATCAGCTGTCAGTTGAACAATAAACGGCTCAACCTCGCAATGAATTATCGATGAGTGAGCCACTGCAGATGAACTAGCTCCGGCTTATCGATAACAAGTTGCAGCGCCAAATTCAAATTTAGAAGATGATTTAAGCAACATTTAATTTTTCAAATAAAATGCAAACAGTTGTAAAACAATACATTTCAAATAATTACAATTATTTTTGTATAATGAATTAAAATGGCAAATCGCACAGTAACTGTATAAATGCGATATTCCTATTTATCTAGATCATTTTCTTGTGATTCGATTTTTTTACATTATAACTCTTATTAGCAACCCCTGAAAAAAAAGACAATGAAAACTCTTCAACGTTGATTTGTTTGTAATCATATCTTGTTTAATTGAAATACTTTTGTATTTTTTTTCTCTTTTTAATATTATCAAAAAATTCTCTGTGTACTCTCATTTGCTTCCCCATTTTTGTTATAATTTTTTCGTTTTTCGGTTTATCGATTAACTAGTTTAATTTGTATTTAAATTTTACTACTGACAGAAAATATGTAGCTACTTTATTCACATTCAATGCTAGATAATACCACTCGAATACAATACACATACATATTTATAATATTTTTATGTATACATAGGTAAATAACTAAATACGATGCGTAAGTTTAATAATATCCGTATATATAGTAAAACAGTTGTATTTAGTTCTAAATGTAACATGCAAAAAAGTATGAGGAAATCGCTTTAATATTTTATTTTTTTGTCTTGTTGTTTTTTTTTTTTATTTATTTGTGTTTTGTTTTGTATTTTGTTTGTTCAGGAAAAGGTTGTGGTTCGTCGATCGCTGATCATAAACATCTTAAACTAGCCTCGCGTTTAACTTAAATAGCTTAACTGTCTTTTCTTCGAGTCCTCGCCAATCCAGAGCAAGTGCCATAAATAATCTAATCTATAAATTGTTTTTTTTTTTTTTTTTTTTTTTTTAAACATATGGTCTCGCGCTTTTAGATTCATCTGGGGCGAAGTTTGAGATTTTTTAAAATTTTATTTGTTGGTTTTCATATCTGCGGACGTGTCCAGAGCTCGCTCAGGTCCTTCTGTCGCAGTTTACCCAGTTCTGCAAGGAAACGAGGGAGAGAACAAATGTCAATTAATATATGTACATATGTCCAAATGGGGACAGAACACACAGACATACCCAGTGCTGCGGGCAACACGTTGCTGCTACGGAAACCCAGATCAAATCGCGGCTGCACGGCCAACTGACTGCCTGCATTGGAGGCGGAAACGGCGACGGAGTTGCGAAAGCTGGTGCCGCTATATAAATGCAACAGCAACGAGCAGTTTAAAAATTATTCAGAAAATGGGTGAGGTGAGGTCAAGGGCTACTCACCTATAGGGATGCTTTAGACAACCGTAGACCTCCCGATAGCGTCCGTAGAGTGTGCCATATGAGACGCCCAAAATGCGTGCGGCTTTCTTCATTTCGAGTCTTTTATTCTTGATGGCATCGAGTACCTGTGTAGGCAAAGGATTGTTTGTTTACATTTCATTCATTTCAACCAGGAATTGTAAAAATTTGAAGAAAAAAAAAATTAAAATAAAAATATTAAAATTGAGCAATTAAATGCAGTAATTGAATTCAAAATTTTGTAATAAGTTTTTTATTTATTTTTATATAGTTATAATTTATTTTTTGTAATAAAAATTTATTAAGATTGATTGATTCCCCCAAACATCTAGTACAGCGGTGGGCACATATGCGCTCCGGGAGCTAGCGGCTGCTCCCAACTTTATTTCTGCGTATTCGGCGCCGACAAGTTCCACAAAAGAGTCGTGAGCTTGAGTCGAAGCATTTTTGACACTTAAAGTTTATGACCGTCATAAATATTAACAAAAACAACATAGGCGCAGTGTGTACGCGCAGACGGCGCGCCGTAGACATTTGTTTGTTCGCACATTTGAGTGATCGACAAAGTAGCTAGTCTCTAATAGGGTTATTGTTGTTGTAGTTATTGTTGTAGTGCTCCCGAATTTAGATTATGTGCCCACCATACATCGATTTTTTAAAGATCGTTTTTTTTTCTAACCCAAACTTCTTATTAGTGTCCCAAATTTTAATTATTTTGATATTGTTTTTCATATTATAGCTAAATTTAAAAATCATATGAAATTGGTAAACTTAAAATCTTTGCTCCTAACATTATGTTAAATAATGTAAATGAATGAAATGTAATCTGTGTTCTGATAATTACATGTGATCATTGAGCGAACTTACGCGCTTTGTGAATGGCTCCTCCCAGAACTGCGGGCGCCTTCCCTTGGCCAGATAGTCATCCATTTTGATGACATCCTGCCACTGGGACAGCTCCTCATTGGTCAGCCGCAGTTCGGCCGCATCGTAGTCCTCCAGCTTGACCTCGGCATAGTCCACGGATGACGACGCATTGGCCAGATCACTGCCAGAGCCTGTTGTCTGACTGCTGACAGTTCCATTGCCATTGGCATTGGCTGCAGCTGCAACAACCGCGGCGGCAGCCGCAGCAGCTGCCACAGTGGGCGCAAAGTCGTGGGCCATGAGCATGCCATGATCGTTGATCAAGTAACCGCTGGCTCCTCCACTGGATTCCGTATGCGAATACTTGCCGCCACCAAAGCTGGCCGACAATAGTGCTGCGGATCGTGCGGCACCGGCTCCAACTGGTGACTCCGACCGATTGGCCAACAGATGCTCGTTCTCGATCTCCTCCACGGTTTGGGGCAGTGCAACCGATGCTCCAGACTCCTCCTGCTCCTGCTTCGGGTACATCTCCCGTTCCCGTTCCTGTTCCTGTTCCTGTGTGGCCTCCTGTTCCGTCGAGTTGCGCGCCGTACGAGCTGCTGCCTTGTCCGCAGACTTCTCGCGCTCACTGTACAGCCGACGTGTGGCATGACGCAGCTTTCCATGACGCTCGCGTCGCTCCGTTGTCTTCTCCGACTTGACGCTGGCGCCGCACAGCGGCATCGTTGCCTGCTCCATCGCTGTGCCGCCATCGTTGCTCGACTCCAGCTCCGGCTTGAGGTCCAATTCCCCCGCCTGGGGCTCCTCGGACCCAGTGTGCCAATCCTGTGCGGACTCTTCGCGCTCCACGGATTCCGCTTGTGGTGACGTTGCCCGTTGCAGTGTTTGTTGTTGCTGCTGTTGCTGCTGCTGCTGTTGCTGCTGACGCAGACGCTGACGCTGCTTGGGCGGACAGGCGGCGGGCGGCGAGGCCAAGGAGGCGGAATGTACAACGGGCTGCGACTCCTCGACAAAGGAACGCCCCGACTCCAAATAGGCGCGCTGTGCCGGCTCCAAATTAGCCGCATATTGTGCCAACTTGCGACTGCACAGCAAACAAAAAAAGAGAAAGACACAATAAAAGAAAAAATCAAAAACAAATTATTTTATATAGTTATCACTGCTGACGGCTGTCCGCGCTAGTGACGAAAGCAGCACGAAGGGTGCGAAGGCGACTAGCATATATACACAGGAAGAATGGAAAATTTGCTATGACTGTCCGATCAGATCAAGTTATATACCGATCGACAGGTATCAATTAAACTAACAAATGTACAAACTAAGACTTTTGGAAACGCACCTGGTTCGTGAGATAAACAGGCGTTAGTGAGAGGGGCCAAATTAAAGCACTTGGGACCTTTTGATAATTTTTTTAATTTTTATCAAAAATACGCGTCGAATGACACCTAACTGGTTTAAAAAATAATTCATTTTGAAATATTTAGGGGCCTTCCGAAAATGAGATTAAAAGTCAGTTTGTCTGTTTGTTTGTTTGTTTGTATCAAAGCGTTGAAATATCTTAAATCGGTAAATGAGGACTTGTTCCCGATCAAAAATCTAGAAACGTTCGTTCTACGACGTTTTCGAAATAACGCTAGTTTAGCGGGAAATCGCTAAAAACCGCTAAAATTGAAAGATGTGATCTATATGTCGTTGAAAGGTATGACAACAATTTTTTTTTTAATAATTCATGTGTAAAATTTAGTATTATTCGTCACAAGATAGGTTTTTTTATAAGATTATTATTATAATGGGGAAACCTGCACTGCGATCCTTTCAATCTATTGTGCCACCTTCTGAGCCTACATATAGCTCATCCATGTTATATAGTTATCCGATTCTAATTTGTGATGCACAGAAATCGAGTTAAGAACTCGATATTTTCTATAACTGTTATACAAAAAACACGATTATATTGTGAAAAAATGTCATAAGTCCATTTCCACAGAAAGTGCAGCTCGCCCAAAAACGTAAAATTGATTAAAAACTCACATCTTGTGAAATTTTCTTCCAAAAATGTATTCAAGTTATTTATTTAACCAATATACGCTAGAATAAATTCAATAGGATAAACATATAGATTCTACATTGGAATAAATTTACCATTTGGCTTCCAAAATGTAACGTTTGTACTCTAACGATTACACTAAGTAAGATAGTAAGATTTTAACATTTTAATACATAGAAATATATTGAATGTTTAATTGAAAACGAGTTTTTCAAGCTGTTTTGGATATATCGAATAAAATTTGATGAACGAACTAGGTGGAAATCTTGTCACGTTTGCGATGTCGCATTGCAAATCACTAATAAAACTTGTTAAATAAATAAAATAATAGTCATATATCAATATAATTCCTTTAAATGGAAAACTATATTATTTTTAGTATGGTTTATTATGGTTATCAAGTCAAAAACGACTTCCATTTTTTGTCGCGTTCGCGATGCAATGTTTTCTGTAAATAATACGAAAACGACAAGTTCTCAGAGCTTGTCTTTTATAATGAAAATTGTGTTGATAAAATGCATTAAACACGTAAAAAACTATTTTTGAAAATGTTAATTTTTGCAATTTTTTCCTCATTTAAAGACGTACGAATGTCGAGTTTTCGATCCTGGAAATACCCATATTTATATCTTTTACATATTTGTATGTATTATACAGTCGAACTTCCCTAACTCGAACTTCCCTAACTCGAATTTTCTCTAACTCGAACAAAATCGAGTGTCAATAGCGTTTACTAAGGAAATTTCATACAATTCTGCTTCCCTAACTCGAACTTCCCTAACTCGAATTTCTCCTTAACTCGAACAAAAATATTGGCACGTGCTTCTGTAAGTCGAATTTTTCGGGAAAATCACCAATAAATTGCGTTCTATTTTTGTTTCTGTTTTATTTTGAAGTTACTGTTTTCTGTTACCAGCTGGTTTGGGTATGTTATAATGATGTACATTAACATATGGTGATCCAATATGATAAAATATTGCATAAACAATTCTAAAGGCTGGTGAAATAGCCTTAGGAAAGACACAGTTTACAAGTGATGATCACTACCATATCGGGCTTTAAATAAACTAGAAGTCCTTCTTTTTAGAAAATAATATAAAAAAAAATTATCAGACCCTAATTTCCGATTATTGAAGTTCTGTTTAGCTTGAAGAATAAGAGAAATTTAAAAGTTAAAGAACAGTAAGGGAAGCGTAAAAGTAATTTGAAGTGAATGAATCAATGTAACTAATTTCTGATTTTTCTAGTTTTGTTTAACTTTAAAGATAAAAAATTTAACAGCTCGCAGTTTGAATGTATGAGTTTGTAGTAACCAGTAAGTAAGTAAGCTTGTAAGTCCGACAAGATAAAAAAACAAATTATAATGTTCAGAATTTAATATCAATGAATATGTAGTCTCATTTAAAAAACTAAAAAAAAAAATTCCCTAACTCGAAGTCTCCCTAACTCGAACTTTTTTCTTGGATAATGGTGATTCGAGTTAGGAAAGTTCGACTGTATGTAGAAATTAAAAGACTTCATCTTTTTACTGAATTAAAAACGTTGACCACAAACTTTTTAATTTGCATAACAGTGTTGAAATAAGCGATGTTTCAATTTCAACTCAAATTGCCAACAAATATTGCGGACAACAATTATTGTACTCACACATTGAACACATCGTAGGTGTCATCCAATGGAGGACGACCGCGCTTGCGCTTGGGTCCCATGTACGGATCGACTGGAGCAGCGCACTCCAGATGGGCGCTGGCACTAGGTAGAGGCGTCAATGCGGGCATGCGAGCAGCGGCGGCATTTAGACCCAGAACGTTATCCATTGCCGCGGGCGAGTTATGATCACGTTCCCGATCACGGTCACGGTCACGATCACGATCACGCTCCGATTTGTGGTGCGCCTGCAGCTGCGGCGGCGTCTGTTGATGATGCTGTTGGTGTTGCTGCTGCTGCTGCTGATGCTGATGGAGCATGTCCTGGGCATAGCTCTCGGCCAGACTGCGCGGCGGTGAATGGAACTCGGCAGCTGGCATCGGAGGCGGCGGCCCGTCGTCGTCATCGCGCCAGGTGACCTCGGCCAAGCCCTTGATTTTGAGATCGTCGGCGGTCTTCAGCAGCGAGGGTAGACTGGCCTGAAAAGAAGAGTCAACAATTGAGTTGGAAATCCTTCTCAAGATAAATTTAAGTTTTTGTTATTTTTTTGTAAATGAAATAAATAAGGAAAATAAATTAAATAGATAAAATAAATAAGATATAATACATTTAATTTAATTTAATAAAATAAATAGAAAAATAAAATAAATACATAAAAAAAACAAATAAAATAAGAATAATAAATCTAAAAAGATGAATAAAATAAATTAAATAAATAAAATAACTCAAAAAAATGATTAAAAATAGTCTTATTTAGGATGAGTTTAGGGAATCCACTAGTTTTTTTTAAATAAATTTTGAAAATTGAATAAAAAATTAACTTTTTGCATTGTTTTTTTTTTTTTTTTTTTTTTTTTTGATTATCATGGTTGCTTTGTGTTTTACAACACTACACATTCTATCACTTGTCAAATTTTGAAATAAATAAACAAATCGACAATCAGGGACTGTAATCTTTATAAGTGATGTTAATAAAATTTAGAAATAATAATTATATTCAAGTTTTATAGAAATTTTATAGTTCACAAAATAATGATTAAATTAAAGTTATACTTTACGAGTATTTCTCAACCAATAATCATTATTTTTGAGCAAAAAATAAAACTTATGGAATAATCGTTATTTCATGAATGAATTTAAACGTTATAACTTTGTTAAAAGGTGTTTAGTGTTTGTAGAAATATGCATACATACATACGTCTATACCATGGCCAAAATAATAATGAGAATAAAAACATATTAAGTCAAATTGCGTTGCAGAAAGACCCCAAATTTAAACAAACTAAAGCCCGCGAAAATAAAGGTAAATTCTCTTATATGCAATATGATTCTAAATAATACATTTCCTTAAGAATATAAATATTTTTTGTTTTCACTGCTTTAGAGAAACCAATTTTTTTTAATTTTAATATATTGTAGTACATGTGAAATTCAGCGTTTTTTTATATATGAAAAAAGAAATCTGTTAGGCAGGGGGTAGGAAGATATTACCTGTTAACTGAATATATTTAATTTACTTAGAATTGGAATAGAACAGCAGCAACAAAGTGTATTATGTGTTTTATATAATTAAGTAACCAAATCATGACCAATCGCTTTAAAATCCATTTAGTTTTGGCCAATCTATGAAAGTTAATAGTTGTATGTTGTATTTTCGTGTCTTTTGTATTTCCAACAATCATGATCAATTGATAAATACCTGGTAGTACTACAATATATAGTACATAGTATATACTCACATGCTCCACGTTGATCTCGCCCTTGTACATGAACTCAATGAGGCACTTGACCTCGGCAAAGGTCACGTCCTTCATGATAATTATCGGATCCCGTTCGCTGGCATAGTTGGAGAGCACGGAGTCAAAGAATGTGCTGCAGGCGCAGAGGACAACGCGATGGGCACGTATCAGTTGACCCTCGCAGGCCAGGGTCACGTCACAGAAGCATCCCCTGTCCAGCAACTGCGAGAACATGGTCTGCAGATTGCTGTGATGATACTTCCAGCGCAGGCAATACTGCTGCGGCAGCATCGTGTCCAATATCCCCGCAATAAATGCTCAACGATCTAAACAATATCAGTTCAAACAGAAGCAAACGTTATTCATTAGCTTCGGCTTACAAGCCAGAGTCTAAACATATATTTAACACTTTATCATAATATCAATACTTGATGTAAACAAACAAGTTCCTCGAATAACCACGCCAGCTGGAATGCCAATTCACAATCAAATGCAGCCCCAAAATACGCCCAATATATTCAAAAACTTACCAAGGATTGGAAATGCAACAAAAACAAAAAATAAATATTTAAAATATAACTTTTCAGCCTTAAAATTTGACTAGAAAAACTACAACTTTGTTGTTAGCACAAACTATACTGAGTATTTTTTGAAAGCCACTACTGTATGTATATACATATGTACATATGTATTTGTCAAATCAAATCCCAACCATACAAAAACTTGAAGTTTTTTCAATCCAATTCCATTTTTAAATGGAACATTTGTTTGCATATTTTGAAGCTAATAAAATAAATAGACCATTTTATATCGGGGATCGTTAATACAAAAATCTGCCCTGAATCCTACCCTACCACGATATCCAGTGTGAAACTAATGTCTTCAGACACCCTAACTTTGTAAAAATTTGTTATAATAAAACAGATTTGATGCAGATTTCTTAATAACGTATGCGGAATGAAATACGAACAAATTTGGACATGTTCTCAATAAGTTCCAATAATCGACAGCGCAAAACAAAACACACTATAATGAATGGTACTATTTCAGCATGCATATCATCAGAAACTAGCTTTCTAGATAATGCACAGTCGCGGTAATGTCTCTGAGCAAAGCAGAGTGTCGAAAATTGATTTGCACATATTGCGCAAATAACCAGTCTTAGCCGTAAAATTAAATTTTTCATTACTTTTTTGCTATGGGCTTCAAGAAAACTTTTATTTATTAAGTAGTTTCGGATGTTCAGAATGAGAAAAAAATTGCTAAAGCCCCTGGATCCAGAAGAAAATGTCCATTACAGCAGTGTTAAGTTAGAGCAATATAATGGGCTGAAATTGTGGTTCGCACAGATAAATCGAGTTGTGCGTTTGCCAAAAAATACAATGTGATGGACAAAACTGTGGAAAAGTATTTAAAAGACATGAGAGTGATGATATGTTAAAAAAAAACAGTTCCTAAAGTCACAGAACTACAGAGAGAGACAATTAAACTTCGGCTGCGTGCGCTTTCTAGAAATTTGTTTTCTGCAAGCTGTTGAAAGGTTTGCATAATGGACAATGAGACATATTTCGCATGGAGGGTCATGAGGGGACTCTGAAATATTACTTTAGGCTTTCTAATACCTTGACCACCTGAAAATGTCACTCAAATAACAAAAACAAAGGTTTTTTTGTGGTTGGCCCTAAGTGAGCGTGGAATAAGCGATCCGATCTTATTTAAGGCAGGATTGGCTGTGAATGCGCAAAGTTACAAGGACAATTGTGATCCGGCGCTAAAAAAATTTATTGATAAGTATCATGCGAATTATAATACGATGTTTTGCACGACTTAGAGTCCGCTCATTATGCCAAAACAACTCTGAATTCTCTGGACCACTTGAGCACTGATTTCCTGCCAAATCTGCAAAACTCTCCAAATGTGCCTCAGTTAAAGCAAATGAAAAAGTTTTGGTCAGATCTGAAAAGAAATGTTTAGAGTAAGGAATATAAGCCAAAAAACATCGACTGTTTGATATTAAAAATCAAAAGAGAGCTTGCTAAAATGGATACAAAGGGAATTCAGGAGGCTATGCGCAAGTGTCCCGAAAATGAAAGGAAGGCTGAACGCTATGGTCACGAATATTTTTGTAAAAATAGCTTATAGTCTAATAAAAAACTTATGAAAAATTTAAGTTGGCCGGACTTGGAACACATTTTTTATTTGTATTACACCAGTTGTTCGTATTTCATTCCGCATACGTTATAATCTTCTATTCATTTAAATTCCGTTTAAAAGATACAAAAATGGAAAAATGGAAAATTTTGAGTTTTTGTAAAAGTATCCTTTTTCAACTTTTCTCCTCGTTGTCAACCAAAAAATGTTTTGTTGCGAAAAATTTCTTTATGCTCGGTTCAGACGAGCACTTTTTCACCGACACATTTTGTAAAAAGGCAGTCCGTGTCGGGGAACCACACAAAATTTTAAAGCGTCAGTGAAAACCCGACGCTCACCGATGGAAATAGAAAACGTTCTATTCCATCGGTGAGCGATGGAGAGCTACGCGGACAAGAAAAAGTCGTTTTTTGACAAAAAATGTCGGTGAAATAGTGCTCGTCTGAAGCGTCCTTTAATAAAATCTAAGACATTTTTTTTTCAAAAAATCTCTTTACAAGTATTTATTTTGTACTTTTTTGAAAATTTCTACAAATTACAATTTTTTTTACAACTATTTCCCCCTTTTTAGCCATTTTCAATTTTTATTTCTTTTACTTAATTACTTATTTTTTGAGTATCGGGTATAAAAATAGCTATGTATGTATTTCATAACATTCGAACTGCCAAAGCTAGCAAGGACAGTTGAACTTTGCTAGCGAAAGCATGCCTGAAATATTCTTAATCAATTGAAAGAAACAACTATACAAATTTCAGTAGTCTAGCTCTTAAGCTTTCTGATTTCATTTTGGGTTGACAATCACCGATCAGGACATAAACAAATTGCCTAGTTTACACTTATAGTCCCCACTGCGAGTGGAATATTATAAAAATCTCAACTGTTACCATCAATTAAAATTAAGATTCATTTTCATTGCTCTTTCAATTTATCCGAAGCGTTAATTGACAATCATTCAGTGAAGTTGCCATCCCACAGCGATTTATACATATTCATATGTAAACTCAGATAATTTGCACACATATTTATCTTCATATATATACATATGTGTGTATATTTACATGTGAATGAGGAAAGTGTGTGTGTTTACCAGCTTTCAATAACTTTGTAATATGCGATAAATTAAAAAATATTTTACGACGAATTTCGCTTTTTTTTCGAGGAATTTACATTTGAAAATGCACCTGAATTATTTCTGGCAAATTAAAAGCCACAGGAATTATACATACATACATACATGGGCATGTACATATGTATGTATGTATATGCTTGCTACATATTTATATACATAATGTATACATGTAAGAATATTTATGTGCGTATATTGAGTCGGTCAAAGAAACATCAGCGGTATTCCGAAACTACATAAATGGGAATTTATTGCGCCCCCTCTTTACTTCACTCCAGTCCAGAGTCCGGCCCCGCCCCGCCCCGTCCATCCCAAAACCCGCCCCAATTCACATTCGACATGCATTTCAATATCGCCAAGAGAAGAAACGTTAAAAAATTCAGAGTTCGCTACGGTTATTGGGGTTGTGCAGAAATAGCGGCAATATAAAATGTTGTCCTCATTTTCATTTTTTTATTATGCATATTACTTCTTCTTTTTCCTATTTTCTTTTTGGTTTTTTTTTTCAATTTTAATGTTATTTATTGAGAGTTTTGAGAATTTGAATACTCTTAATTTATATTAAATAGAGAATCCTATAAAAATAATGCAGAAATAAAAAAGTACATGGGTAAAACTTTAAAAAAATGTAGTTCCAGGCCAACCCCTTTAAAAAAAGTGTTCTTCGGTATCTCCGGATTTGTTCATAAAATGTTTATTTATAAGTATTACTAATAATATAAAGAAGGCACAAAAAAAATAAGTTGGCTGCGTATAATACTGTCGCAACACACACACACGCACACATATTATGTATGATAAGGACACAGAGTCAACCACAACAGAAAACGAAATTAAAAATGCTGCACTAGTTAATATCCTCTATAAAATGCAAAACTAGTTTTATTGAACTTAAATTAAAAAAATTTAAATCAAATAAAATTTAGAACTAAATTTAAACATAAAATGTTAAGCTAGTCACAAAAAAAAAAGCAATTGTTTTACTTGATAATTTTTATTTATTATAGCTTATAAAAAATGTGTGTTGGAACTACTTGGTTTCTTATTCAAAACTGAACACTTTCTGCACACTTTATGGTTAAAGGGTATACAAAAAATCCATCAATCCAGTTGGAGGTAGATGGGAAGGTGCCAAAGAGCTTCAAGATTTGAAAACGAGCTATAAATTCGATTCAATTTTTGTACTTTTCGAAAACAACAAAAATCAACAAAATCAAGAGGATAAAGGAATGCGGGCAAATAAAATGAGCAAATGCAGAAATTTCTTCTTCAACTACATACACTTGATGTATGTATGTAAGTATGTATAGATATATTTTTTATATATTGTATGAAAGAAGAAGAATATAAGCGAAAGAAGAAGTGGAAGCAATGTCCGGCTAGCTAAGCCACCCACAACAAGAAACCATTTTGCCAACTGTTTGCTCCAAAGGGTTTTTGATCCCAACACAGTCACACACTCACACACACACACGCACACACACACACACACACACACACACACACACTCACACATACTTTATATGAGCCGTTACACATTTCAGCTCCTTAAAAAAATAAAAAGAAATACAAATTTACAACGAGTGCGCAAAAAAGAATGGCATAAAAAATACATGTTTTATTGTAGAATATTTTTCCCGCCATCGTTTCGTTCGTTAGAGACGAAACCCAAAACGACAGCGCTACCCTCTAAGCTCTCCATACACGCCATATGCACTACTATACCCTATACGCTAGCGCACACCCAACTTAACACACACTCAGCTCACCCAACACACCCAACATTCAACATTCAACACAACCCCAACCTCAAGCGAACCCAACTTGAACTCAAGGCCCACACACACACTCGCACACACACACACACACACACACACACACACACACATAGCGCAAGCGACTAACGTTGCCTTCTCCACTTCTTTTGGATTTTCTCATGGAAAATATTTTTCAGTTTTTATCACATTTTTCTTCTTCTTTGGATTTCGCTTTTTCGTTTTTTTTTATACATTTTTTTTTATTTTTATATGTATATATAAATTTTTTTGTTCCTGTTGTGTTTGAGCTCGCTTTATTTTCTGTTTTCTGTTTTTATACCCTTGCAGTGAGGGTATTATAATTTTACCCGGACACATGCTTCTTCTTACTCATATATTCAATAGAATTCTTCCGTTTTATTTTGTGTGAAAATTAAGAAAAAGAGTGTTTTTTTGCAGTTTTCAAAAAATTATAAAAAAATACCAGCGAAGAGATTATTGAAAAACTTTTTTTCCAGTCACTATTATTAGGAAAAAAGTTTAAAAAGTAGACTTTTACAAAAATTCGAAATTTCCTATTGGTACTTAATGGGTTAAAGAAAGTTTTGTATCATTCAAATGGTTCCTAGGCCTCGTACGTTTTTCCTATGGTCTAATAAATATACACTTTAAAAAAAACTCTAAACAACGCTCTTTTATGGTGTCCGGTTTTTTTTTTTTGACTGTATATAATACAAAGAAACGGCGTCAATATTAAATATAATTATTGTTGTTGGTTCTTTTTGAAATTTGAGGTTATGTTTCAATTTGGCACTATTTTTCTAGACAGTATTTCAAAATTTTGAAGGAGACTGGATTTAAGTGTCATTTCCGTGTTTAGCTGCAAAAAATCCATAAAAAAAAAATACTTTGATTCACATTGCATTTTGGCTGAAAACTAGTGTAATCAATGTCTAAAATATAAAGAAAATAAAAATTATGTCTTAATACTTAGGGTATGAGGTTAAGTTATTATTATGCTTTGCAATCGTATTTTAAATATCAGTAGTCAGGATGTAATTTTAACAGTTTTTCTAAAAATAATTATCAACAGAAATACATTAATCAAGAATAATGTAAGTGTATTAAAGCTTCGGCAAGTCGCGCAAAACTTTTCACTTTTATTTTACTTGGAATTTTTTTTTTTTACGAAAGGCAAGAAACGTCGTTGGCTCCATGAGCGTAACGGGACGGTGGGGCAAAGGGGATGACAGCGGAGGGAAGCAAGCTAGGGAGGGGGAGCAGGAGGGCTGCTTTAGTAGGGCCGTGACGCAAAAAGGTTGCGAGCGGAAAATGAAAAAAGACATTACAGCAGCGGCAACAACGACGACGACGACGTAAAAAAAAAAAAACAAAATAACAAATAAAAAAAAATACAAGAAAAAATGAGAGAAAAAAACAAAATAAATAAAAACACAAAAAGCGTCAGAGAACATTGCATAGCGGAAAAAAGCATAACGACCGTTTCGTTCTTTTTTTTATTATTATTTTCATTTTCTGTCTTTCTCCGCTCTTTATATTCTGTTGTTTTTGTTGTTGTTGTCGTCATCATTGTTGTTGTTGCCTGTTTTTAAGCTGTAATTTTTTACTTGACGTTTTTTATGGTTTTATCCTTTTTTTTTAAATATCGATTTTTATGTCAACTTAAATGAAAGGTACACAGTTTTCCATATAAAAAGTGTACGGAATTCTATATATAAGAATGTGTGTATGTGTGTGACATATACATATGTGTGTGTGTGCTGTATCTGTGTGTGTGTACGCTCCTTCACTATTAATTTTTCCCCTCGTTTGCATTAAAAATGCACATCCGACACAAGAAAGGCAGCAGATTTCAAAAGTTTCACATTTTTCGCAACACCCCCAAAAAAAAAAAAAAAAACAGTTCAACTATTTTGCGATAATTAATAAGTAAAATGTCGAGCATGTCACAATTCATGTATTATAAATGTGTTTTCATTTAAGACAGAGTTCAATTTAATTTATAAGCAGTGCATCAAAATATAACACTGACAAATAGCATTAACATTAACAGCGTCACTTTTAACAGTGTCAGCCAGATAACATTAACATTAACATAAAAGTGCTCTTCTCTCGATCTTCCTTTCGCAATAACAGAAATACATATGTATATTGGATTCTAAATTACCAAAATCGTGGATATGCATTCGAAAATTAAAAAAAAATATTTCTGAAATAAAATCAGATCACATAAAATAAATTAAGTAAAGATAGTAAAATTCTATCCAGCTGAAGGAATCAACTTGTTCAAACTGCCACATAATAATCAAAGGTACAACTTTTTCATGCAGATAGAACACAGTATAACAATTTTAAAAGGATACTGTAGATAAGCTTTAAATATAATATGTGTACAATATATGTGAAAAAAACATATACGTACATATTTGTATATAATACTTGTTATATGATGTAAATGTACGCATCCATACACACACACACACATGTATGTCATGTAAAATCCGTTTCCCTCTGCCATAGCAATTTTCTTTCTTTTTCCAGATGCTTTTGTAATTTGTATAATTTTTTAACGTCGTCGTCGTCGTTGTCGACGTCGCCGTCGTCGTTATTGTTGTTGTCGCTATTTTTGTTGTAGTGCTGGTTGGTTTTTTTTTTTTATTATTATTTTCCTTTTTTTTTTGTGTTTTTTTTTTGCTTTTGTTTCTTTCTCATACGAAGCAAAAAATTGTAATATAAATTTATGTGCTAACGTAGAGCAAAGGGACGTAAAGCGAGTGCTGTGAAACTGCTTGATGGGTACAGCGTGGGAGGGGGAGTGGAACAAAAAGTGGGGGGAGGTAGTAACTTGTGCACGGGACTACAAAATGACAACAACAAAAAAACAACAAAAAAAGTAGCAAAATAAAATGGAAAATGCAATAAAAATAAAATAAAATACAAGTATATACAATTTTGTACACAATTTATATTTATACACCCTCTTTTCTACTATAGCTTTTCCTATATACAATGACTATACATAAACACACTCCCCCACACAAACACACATACTCACGCATGTATTGGTAACAACGAGCACAATGCAAACTTACTTCAATAGAAAAACAAGTCAGAGGAGAACACTCCAAGGGGAATTCCAAAATTTGTAAGAAAAGTGATATATGAGAAGCTGCCTACATATTTATAAATTAATTTTAAATATCAACAAATTGCTCAAACTTTTGCTTTAAGTTCGTTATTTTTTATACATACTGACGAATATGACTTAAAAGTAACAATAGTTAAATGTACTTAACTTTATATACTCATAAATAATTGTTTGACTGACTTATTGGCTGTTCGAATTAAAAAAAAAATTTGCTAAATAATTGAAAATCTATTATATAACAATATTCATATTTTGTACCGAGTACATACATATATGGTAAAAGCTGTTACATGTTGGCCAAAGATACAAATAGGTAATCAAGAATAAGTTTGAACTGATTGCAGTTTACGGCGCCAGATTTCACGACAAAACCAGAAAAAGTTGATTAAAATACAAAGTAAAATGAGTAACTTGCGCACTGTTGATATCTATTAAAGGCTTTGATAAATAATTAAAAAATATATGGGAAAAAACATAGATAGAGATACGAGTCAGAGTCAAAATAAGAGTCAGAAGAACGCGATTTCTCAAGTGCTTTATAAACAAACTTTTCGCATTGAAGACGTTTCATTTCAACTGTGACAAGTAAATATTCAAATAATTATATTTGAAATTGTATTACAAGTATAAACAAAAGAACATTTAAGACATAGGATTGAATATGGGCATTTCCACAGAAAAGTCAATAGAGGTCAAAAACTTGTTTGTAATTGCATTAAAATATTTCTTCAGTGGTCGCCTAAAAAACTACTTCTGTTTGAGTCACGTGCGAATGCCTTGGATTTTCCCAATTATCTTGAAAAAGAACGATTTCCCAAAATCAACCTTAGCACCAACTATAGTTTTAATCAAGAACTATACGTTTCGCCTTTTTTTTAATAAAATAAAGTCTTTGCACATGTTTTTTGTCACTTTGAATGCGAATGAATTTCGAATATGAAAATTATGATAAATAAAAGTGGCTTAGAGCGCTTATTAATTGTAAACTAAATAAGTTATAAAATAGAATAATACTAATTAGTCACAATAAAAAATATAAAATCTTAAAACCGTGCACTTAGCTTGGGAAAGTTGAAGTCAAAAGCTTGTACGATTTTAGAACTACAGTCGCACTTCCATAATTCCAATCACCATTATCCAAGAAAAAGTTCGAGTTATGGGGACTTCGACTTATACAAGTCTTTTTGTCAAGTTTAGTATACGCTATTGGCACTTAATTTAGTTCGAGTTAGAGAGAATTCGAGCTATTGACGTTCGAGTTATGGCAGTTCAACTGTAGTTTAAAATGTTCAAATTACAACTAAAATCTATTTTCTTTTTCACTTTGAATGAGTACGAATGTCGCATTCGACATTAGAGAATTACCCATATATTAATTGCAAACATTTTCAAGACGATTAAATCAAATTGCAGTTATGAATTTGTAAGTAAACAGAAAATCAACAATATTAGAGAAATAATAAAAAAATCTATATTTTGTATATTTTTTAATATTTAAAAAAATTAATAGGGTAGTCAAGATTTATACAACAACAGTTATCTACCAATTTGTGGTTGGAGCTTTCGAAAAGTCCCCGTTATTAAGGGAAACCACTACAAAAACAAAAGGCAGTTCCTCGGCTTTTTACTGTTTTTCGTGCAGTGCATTGATTAACAATCAAGGGAACAAACAGCTTTCTATATAGATAGAAGGGGGATCAGGCACTGGGAAGGGAATGGGAAGTAGCAAAAGCAGCTGAAAATATCAATAAAAAACAACGATCTTTAAAAAAAAGAGAGGAAAAAATCAGTTGAAAATATCTAAACTAACAACCAGTTCTTGTAGCCGTTTTTCTACTCTTGTACAAATAAACAAAGTCTAAAAAATGAATAAGCAGTTTCTTGTTGTTGTTATTCTTTTTGTCGCGAAATCGAAATAATCAAAAAACACAAAAAAAAAGCGAAGCGAATAAGAAACGCATTTGAAATGAATTCAAGGAAAAAAATTTCTTTCTTTTTCGTTCTTTTTTTTTGTATACATTTTGCCGCTTTAGTAAATTGAAGTTTGTTATTGTTGTTTTCATTATTATTATTATTATGATTAATAACACAGGCCAACTCAATTTGCTTCTTTGAATTTATCAACTGATTCTAGTTAATTTGGGTGCGCTGAATTCAAATCTGTAATCAGTTTTTCTCTATCCGCTCTAGTTTTCACGATATAGCTTTTTTATACTTTCCACTTATGACCTCCAATTATGACCGTCTGTCAGTTTTTTCAAAAAATTTTTTTTCATCAAAATTTCTTATTTACAGTTATGATAAATTCAAAGAAGCAAAAATCTTTTTTAATTTTGTCGGGCTGTGTAATACATAACGAATGAGTAACAAGGAAACGCAAAAAAAGAAAAGGATAGATATCAAAGTCAGAAACAGAAAGAGAATCTCAAATCCCAATACTCCGCACATTGCAACAGAATTTACGCAGCGAAGTCGAAATATTATATAAAGCGGTAGTTGCACAACCAACAACGTCTGTGGTTGCCTCGTGATTTTCTGTTGTTGTCTTCTTTTATTTTTTTTTGGACTTTTGGTATGCGAATGTTACAACAACATGTCTGTGTGTGTGTGTGTGTGTAGGCCAAGGAACTGCACACGCAGGCTCAGACAACCAAAGTGTACGAGACCAAATTGAAGTCCAAGATCAAGTCTAGCTAGCAAAAGCAAGAACAACAACAACAACAACAACAACAACTGCGAGTGGAGTCCAAGTGCAATAACACTTACTTCAGCAACCACAACAACAACAACTATCGAACAGCGACTAGAGATGAACGCAACTCGTGCTTTTGGCGTGCCCATGCAAAGCTCAAGCTCATTAAAAGCTATCAAAAAGCTCTTTTTTAAGTAATTGTAAAGTGTATTTTAGAGAGCAAGATCCTTTTAACTTCTAAGGTAAAATTATAGTATGTATATTAGAGTGCATCGATTTTTTTTCACAACAAATGTTAACCCATTTTCGTAATCTATGGTGAATTCTGAATTGAATTCCTGGTCCGCGCTTTTTGAGTTGAAAGATTTATTTTTTTTTGAAAATTTATATCTTTAGGACCAGGACTTTTACAATTCCATAGAAGCAAAGGACGAAGAGTCCTTTAAACATAATTTTCATCCTTTGAGGGAAAATTTCGCGATTCGTCTCTATCCTAAAAAATTAGTCACAATTAAAGCTATTTGTTGGCATAAACAATTTTTTTTCCTTGAACCTGTATTATTTATTAACAGAAAATGTACAACATTTTTCATTAAAATTATATTAAAATATGTTTTATATTTTTGGCAAATAAAAGATACAGGTTCAAGGAAAAAAAATTGTTTGGGCCAAAAAAAGCTTTAGTTCTGACTAATATTTTAAGATGAAGACAAATCGCGAAATCGTCGTTTCAAGGATAAAAATCTTATTTAAAGCACGTTTCGTCCTTTGGTTCTGTGGAATTTAAAAAGGCCTGGTCCCAACAAGAGTATTGAAACCAAGTTTGTAAGGATCGGCCCATAAACACCCGAGATATAAATGCTCAAAATAATGAATTTTTCAACTCAAAAGCGCGGACCAGTAATTCATTTTAGAACTATGGTTTCTTGGTGAAAACATCTTAGAATTGACCATAGATTATGAAAATGGGTTACCATTTTTACATTTTAAACCGATGCACTCTAATAGATATAGACCTCAAAAGTTTCTACTAAAAATTGTATTTCTTGGGGATACAAAAAAAAAACACACACACACACACAGTGACACTTGACCATCTGTACGGGCGATGAGAATGCATCTGTCAGTGTGTGTGTATCTCAAAAGCAAAAGCTGCGGCAGAAACGCACGCCACCTTTTGCCGCAGCGATTGACTGTGTAAGCAACATCATAAAATGTTTCCAAAACAACAACAACAACAACAGCAGCTTGCAACTGCAACTGCAACAAGCTGCAGCAAAAAATTAAAAAAAAAAACAAAAAAAAAACCTGGAGCCCAAGCACAACAACAACAACTTGCAACTTTACGATGCTCTGCAACTATTGCAGTCGCTGTTGTAGTTGTTGTTCTTACTGTTGTTGTTGTTGTGGTTCTCCAAGTCCAAGTGCATTCGCCTTCCGCTTTTGCTGTCGTTTTTATTATTATTTTTTTTTTACTTTTTTTTTTTCGTTTCGTTTCATTTTTTTTTTTTTTTTTTTTTTTGTGCCAGAGTCTTGATGCTGCAGTGTTGACTTATGCAGCTTCCACTAGCGTTGTTATTGTTGTTGCTGCTGACACAAAATCTAATAATTTCCAGACACACCGACAACAAACAACAACAAAAAAGTAGGAAAAAAAAAGACCTCGCAGCGTCCAGTTTAGCAAACACACACAATAACAGCAAAAGATACATTTGTATCTGTATCTGTATCTGTATCTGCATCTTTTGCTAGCTGGTAATCTAAGGTGGCTGAACCACAGTCAAACAGCCAAGTGGGAGACAGGCTAGTGGGTGCAGGAGGTGGCACGAGGCACGGGACACGCTAAACAGGACTCACCATAAATAGAGTCCTAGCTGAAGAACCAGATTTGCTTGGAGCCCTTCATCTTGCTTGGCCTTCTCAGCTCCAAGTCAACAATATTCCGACAACAAAGACAACAACAAAGGGTTCAAATATGTTCAAGTTACGATAACATTCATTTCATTCTAAACACTTCTTGGCTCTTCTCTCCAATCAGTCCTACAAAATTTGCATTCTACAATACTTACTGTTGAGATATCATTAAAAAAAAAATAGCTCGAACTTAAAAGATGATAAATATGACAATTTTATCACGCAAACTGATTTTTGAAATATAAAATTTGAAATATACATATTTCATTGAAAAGAAACAATAATAATAATAAACTCTATAAATTTCTAAATTTTAATAAAAAATTTGCAATGAATTACCGTGGAATCAAATTCATCGTAGCAAAATGATGTCTCAGCTCATTTTTATAAGTTTAACTCCGAATTTATTTTAATGACTTAGTTAAAATTCCGAACAATCGATAAATAAATAAATAACAAGAGAGATATAGATAATTAGTCTTCTATTCTATTATAGATCTGCAGATGGAAAGCTTTCAGATCTACACTCAATGCTTCAAAGTTTCAATGTTTCCGAATACCTCACTAGAGTAGACAAAAGTTTCCGAATAAGTTCTAGGCTACTTACATATGTAGTGTGCTACTAATGTCTTCATACCCCCCACTTTTGTCAAAATTTTGTGTTATAAAAAAGATTTGATGCAGATTTCTTAATTTAATCTTCTATTCATGTAAATTGTGTTTGAATGATACAAAAATGTAGAAGTAGAAGTTTCAGACATTCAAGCATAATTTTCGAAATCCGAATACTAAATGAATTGTCCAAATTACTTTGGACCTTTAATCAGAAGAACTATAATTTTTAATATACAGCCAATATTTTCGGATTCTAAAAAAACAGCAATCAAGACAGTTTTAAAATAAGTATGATATGGTATACCAAGCTTAAAGATATTCGACTACAAAAGGCCAAATTGTACAATCTACAGGTAACGTCTACAAAAGCAGAAATTTCAAATCTAAAGACAACATTTTCGGAGTCCCAATATAAAAATTTAATTCAAAAGTAAATAAAAAATTTAAACCATAGATAAGTTTAACTACATTTGCAAATGGGAATAGAACAATATGTCAGGTGCCAGAAACTGAACCAGGTTTAGTCTCTGTTTTTTTTTTGTTTTCGGCCAAATCTTTTGTATGACTTCCGGTTAAGTTGGCCTGGCCAAAGATTTGTAAAAGGAGCTGCACAAAAAGAACAAATAGTTTTACAAGAAAATGGAAAAGCTGTTGCAGCTGCGTAGATGGGAAGGTGGTGAGGTGGGCGGGCGCTGAGGGAGGCGTGGCAGTTGGAGAGGCACTGGGTCTTGCAGGTGACAGTAGCTCTGCGGCTTTTTGGTTGGGCCATGAAAAGCGAATGAGCTCTCGCAAGATACAAATGCTTTTTGCGAGTAGGAAAAACTCGCTTGCTCTTGCAGCTTCCACTGCTGCTGGAGGTGGTGCGATGGTGGTGGTGCAGGTGGTGCTGGTGGTGCTGGTGGTGCTGGTGGTGCTGGTGATGCTGGTGGTGGTGTTGCGGCTTAGCAGCAATCTTTATGTGGTCTCCGACTTCGGGAAGCAACGCGCACATTCATCAAGAAAACTGTCATCGTTTTTTGCTCTTGCTCTTCCTCTCCCTCACTCTCTGTCTCTCTGTTTCTTTCGTTCAGCGTGTGCGTGAGCGTGTGTGTATTTGTATCTTGTATCTGTAAGTACGTTAGCCTCGGTCACAGATTCTAACTCATATGCGAGGCTTCGTTTTTTTTGTTTTTTTTTTGTTTAGTACTTTTTCTTTTTTATTTAGCATTTTGTTTTTTGTAGCTTTTGCTTTGGCAAGACGCCCCCTAGCATGTGCTAGCCCCTCCCTGCCCCCTGCCCACGCCTCTGTCCCTGTCTCTGCCCTTGTCGCGCTTACTGCCCTTTCATCTACCATCGTCTGTTTATTTATTTCAATGTTTTTTCGGTTTGGTTTCTTTTTTTTTTGTTTAGCTCGCCTCTATTTTATTTTTGGTTTTTTTTTTGCGCCTAATGTACGCTTAATATTATTTGTATATCAAAAGTTTGCTTGCAAGCAAAAAGCGGCACCAGTTAAACACAACACAATGCCAAGCGAACCGTCTGAAGCATCTATAACCCAAACAAACTATAGGTAGTAGGTACAGACCTGTCATCAGGGGAGGTGGACTTGGAGTTGGAGTTGCAAGTTAAGGTGGACAGGCATAGTTACTTTGCCAGTTTTTTCCTTCGTTCGCCATGTCGTTTCTTTTAGGTTTTTGTTATCTTTGATTTTATGTTGATGTTTTTACAATTTTTCTCTTCAAGACCTGTTCTAAAATCCCTCCCACTCTCACCCTTCTTCATCTCTATCTTCCTCGTTCTCTCACTCTATGAAGTGATAACTATAAAGCCAGCTTTATTTTTGAATCAGTTTGCAGTCTCAAAAATTCCTGGCAATAAATACTTAATATAGCCAACTTAATTAATGTTTTCGTATCAGAAAAAGATCAAAAATTTCAATTGGGACAAAAACGCCCAAGAAAGCCATCAACTGAGGATCAAAATTGTACCTTTAAGCAATGACATGCGCAGCCAACTTAATGTGGTCAAATCAACTCCTTAAAAAAAAAAATGACAAGCGCAGCCAACTTAACGCAGTGCGGCAAAAATTGCCTTTGAAAATAATTCAACACAGCCAACTAAATGGACTAAATTTGTTTAATTCAGGGTTTTCAATAATCTATACATATAAAACTCTTTGCCCTGACTCACTGAAAATCAACGTGTAGCCCAAACGGTAAAAGATAGAAAGCTGAAATTTGCACACAATTGCATCGTGCAATAAGAAATTCGAGTATGAAAAACTTTTTTTGTTTCTTTAGATATCTCAACTTACTTTCTGACCGAATTTGGTCAAAGTCGGAGAACAATATTATATAGATGCCACAGAAACAATCGGATGCAAAATAACCTTTCAAAACAAAAACTCTGCTGTTGTATGAGATATTCTTACAAAACGCACATTAACTCTTCTTGCTAAATTTTAACTTTTTCCTGAAATTAATCTTTTTTTTCGCCAAATTTAGCCTTTTCCCCGACAAATCCGGATTTTTCCCCAAAAATCACTAAATCTGAGTTTTAGCCAAAGTTCAATTGCAAGGAAGAAACTTTAAAACCGCGGACGGCGAAATTTAAATTTTATCACTTAATTACAAAAATTGTTATATTATATCAAATTGTTAAACCGGACAACTAAATACCTTCTTTTTAATTTTGAGAAGCGGGCAGGGGGCGCAGCCCCCTAGTGATATATAAAATTGTATCTTCTTTGTAAGAAAGTAAGCTTAAAACAAGGCATCAAATCAAATGCAGAGACAAAAATAACATGAACAACCAAATTACCAGAGACCACAAAATATATATGTACATAGAAAATGACTAAGAAAAATAAAAAACCCCAACTAATGGTTGATGATAATGATGCTTGATAATGATCTGATGGTAATGGCCAGACGCAACGTTTGAACTGAGAATTTTGCAATTACCTATTCGTTGTCTCCTTGAGATGGGCACTTTTTTTTAATACCCCCGTAACCAAAAAGTGGGCGAACGAAAAAAAGTGTGTACAATAAAGTTGTGCAAATTTATGTAACAAACGATATTTGGAAGAACACATATTAATTTCTCATCAGTTAAAAAAAAATGTATTGTAGATATTTGATAACATTCGATTGTTTTGAAAATGTATTGATGAATTCATGCATGAATGGTAATTGGAAAATTCAGTTGAAAAGCTATAGTCTATAACACTGTTTAGAGTATCCGCGAGTCGAGCACCTACAACAAAGGTTTGGTTTTTTAAGTGCTTTATTGGTGACTACTTTGTAATTTATTGCACATTTAGTCATTTTTTTGCGTATTGAAAACAAAGAAGGAAAATAGAAAAATTTTTAAATTTTCCACAGAAAATGTCACAGTGCCGAAATTAACTTTTCCCCTTTAAAAAAAAAAGTACCGAACTTAAGCGAATGTTGATATGTTTTCCTTGATTCAAGTGATTTACTCATACGGTAATGTGCAGGTCTGTGCATGCAAGTCTCCTTTCTTGTGTGGGCGTGGCCCACACACACATACATATATCGAATATGTATATATTATATAAGATATGCGAGTAAAAAACTCCACAAAAAACACTCCCCCTACACATAAAAATACAACCGTTAAAAAAGAGAGCTTAATATTTCGAAGTGTGACTTTTGTATACCCTTTTTTATTGTTTGTAAAAGCAAAATGGACAGAATATCGCAAAAAAAAATTTAAAAGAAATTAAAATAATTCAAATAATAATAATTAAGGTATTCAGAAACTGATTTTTTATTCTTAAAATGATATTTTTTTTTGTAGGTGCAAAAGCAATAAAAAAGACATTGAAATAAAACTCATTGAACTGGGGATTTATTACAAATATGTCAACAGAAACTTAAAAAGTTCACTTACCAGCTACAGTGTAATAAATTTCACTTTATCAATTTATTATTGTTTCTGAATATGTAATGTTAGACATAAAAATCAATGTCTAAATAAATAATTGTCAAATATTTTTACGGATTACACGTTTCTAGGTAACTAATCGTCCTAAATACACCAAAACTATTAAAAAAAAGGAATTTCCAAATTTTTATTTCATCTTAATAGTTTCTTTATTTTTTCAACATTTTGTTTGAATTTTTATGTTAATTGTAAATTTCCCATCAGTATTTTTTTCTGCTTTATAGATCGATTATTATAGCGAATTAGCATAAGTTGAATGTTAATAATGAATGACGATCATACAAACAAATTCCTTTTTATGAATGAAAGTAGATTTTAATTTTTCAAAATTAATTTGTCATGTTTTGATCAAATCCTAGCGATTTGGCAATCTTGTTAAGATACTTATGTTTATACTTGTTATACTTAGATATAGCTCCTATGTATCCATCACTTTTATAGGGTATGCAGATGAAAAGCAGCAAGCTCAACTCTGTAGCTGGCCACTTGTTATTTTGTTCAGTGCAAAGTATAAATGAAGTTTTTGCTGTTGTTCTTTTTTGCGTCTTTCCTTTTGCATGCCTGATGTAAAGTTCAGTTTCAGTTTGGTTTCTCTTCTTTTTGTTTTTTCTCAAATTTTTTTTCGTGATTTCTTTTTGTTGCTTTTCGGTTTTTTTTTTTTTTTTTTTTTGTGCTCTTAGTAGTTTTCTGGCCGCGCCAAAAAGGCAAAAACCGAGCAACAGTGAAACGAGAGGTTTTTTTTTTCGTTTTTTGCCTTGATGCGACGACGATGGGACAATGGCATGTTAGTGGGGTAAAAAGGGGGATGGTAAGGACGAGGGAGCAGGCACTAAGGACTAAGGACGAAGGACGCACATAGCTCCACGAGCTGCGCCGGGTAGAAATGGATCTCACACAGTGGGGCGGGGTAAATAAATTAAATGCTTTTTGCTCGACTTTATTTTGCTGGCGATGTTTGCCTTGTTTTAATATTTTCCTTCCCTTCTATATAGTACATACATTTATACCAATTGCTTTTCTTTTCCCTCTTTTCATTCATTCTGTATTCGGTTTTTTTTTATTTATTTTTTTTTTTTTGGCCAACAACAGTCATCGACTTATTGCCAGTTAGCCCTGATTTCTATAGTTCCCAAGCATAACGTTATCCAAATCTGTGTCTCCAACAATTTTGCATCTTTCCAATTTATGTTTTTTTTTTTTTAAATGCCACCTCTCTGTCTTTTTAACTCTCCACATTCTCTTCTATTCTCTTTTTTATATATACTCTATATATAAAATTGTTTGTCCTAACTGATTGCCTTTCCTTTTTTTATGACGCAAAGCAAAAGCGCGGAAATTGAAAGGAAACTGTATCGGACTTTCCTTCGATCAATCCGGCTTTTTTAAGATACACAAAATAAGACACTGAAGCTGAAGCTCGACTTTTAAAAATATAAATTTTTTAATGAATATGAAGAATTTTTCCTAACTTTACTATCATTCATATATTTTTTTATTATTTGATAATCTTGAATACACTTAAAATCAATTTTAGATTATGTATTTATGAATATATAAATATTTATGATAAGTGAAAAAAAATTATAGCTTACAAATTTATAAATATGTATTTCAACATTTATTGTGTTTTATCAATGTTTCATCATTTTTAGGGCGTGGCAAAGTATCTAGCATACAAATTTGCAGCTTTTTTCTCTATCTTTTCACATGATTCTCTTTTTCCATTGTTTGCTTTGCTTTTATATTCAACGGAAATAGTTTTTATCTATGGCAAACTGAAGCAAAAAGTAAGATTTTTCCTCCAATATATTTTCGTACTTTATTATGTCTGCTTTTGCATCTACTTTAATTTTTATTTGTTGCTACTTTTTGCGCACTTCCATACCCTGTAACTAATCATAAGTAAAAGTTTGTATCACAATCGGAAAAACTTTTTAAGTTATAGTAATTAATGATTAACTATAAACAAATAAAAATAAGCCTTTGCTTTCAATTGTTTTTATTTTTTGTACTTTGAAAAATTGTAAATTTGACGCATTTTAACTTTCATCACTAGCTAGCTTTTCCACTCAAGCAAACGTATATTTTGTTTGTACAGGGTAGTGGCTAGTCGCTCACATTTGTATCACTTGTTTTTTGCTTCAAGTTATCAGCAAAATTTGCCTAACGTGTTTGTAGTTTTTTATTGACTTTTTTTGTTGAGTACACAGGGACATACATATGTATATATATGTCTGTATACATATAAATTATATAAAAAATATATTTATATATTAGATTTGTATGTATATGGTTCTACTATTTATGCATTTGTTTTGCTGCTGTTGATTTTTTTTTTGTTGTCTCTGCTTACATTTTTTTAATTATAAATACGCGGTGATAGGAAAAAGAATTAATAGCAAAGGGGGAGGAAAAGAAATTCAAAAAATATCATATCAAAATTAATGACTCTGATACGCACAAAACTTAACCCGAAACCCAAAAAAAACCCCACAATTTGAGGGAAATTTCGTTAGTTTGTTCTTTGGTTTTTTTCGAAAACTCGTAAAAAAAACTCTTGAAAATTTGGCAGTTACTATTAGAATTGTTTTGTTTTGCATCAAAAAGTTTTTTTTTGGAGCCCCAGGAAAAAGGTTTAAAAAGTAGAGTTTTACAAAAATTCAAAAATTTTAATGGGTACGTAATGGGTTCAGGAAAGTTTTATATCATTCAAAAGGAATTCAAACTTAAAATGAAGTAAGTTCAAATTAAGAATAGAATTAACTTTAAATGGTGTCAAAATACTTATGCCTATGACTGTAAGCTGTGAGCCACTGTACATACGTATGTATGTACATATACATATGTACATATTTGTATTTTGCTGAAACTTTTACAATTTGCCCACTCGAATTTCAGTAGATCATAAAGTTTATGACTCAAATATGAAACTAAAGAAGCATCAAAACATTTTTTATGATTTGTGTAGAAATTCAGAAATAAACAAATATTACTTACAATTGGGGTATGAATAAAACGAAAAGCTCGTAAAAAAAAAATGCGTGAGATAAAAAATTCTGTTTTCGCCTCAAAAAAAAAAATACACACACATAAATAAGCAAAAACTTTTGATAAATTTTGTGAAAAATATACGTATTTCATACAAACATTCAAGTATCCAATTTAATTAAATTTAAATTAAAACTTTCAAGATAAGACTTTTATCGATAGGCCCGATTAGGTTAGAGTAAATTCAATTATTATTTTATGCAATTACGTTCAAACATTTGTGTGGCCTCCTTTTGCCAAAACAAATTTGTTCAAAGTTTGCCAAATTTATCGACAATAATAATAACAAAGAAACAAAAACAAGAAGAAGAAGACGAAGTCGAAACAAACTCTTGGCGCTTATTGTACTTGTTGTTGCTATTGTGCCTCTTTCCAAGTCGTTGTTGTTGTTGTTTTGCTTTGAATGAACTTGAAATTTGGAGAGTCAACTTGTAATTGAAATCAGTGTGTGTAAGTGTGATGTCGCGCTAAGCGGTTACACTCACGCATGCAGGCACTCTCTCCCGCACTCACTCACACAGAGAAACCGAGAGACACACACACTGGAAGTTGGGGCTGCGTCAAATGCGGACAGTGGGACGCCGCGCATACGAATGTCGTTATGAAAACAAAAAAACTAATAAAGCAACGGATGAAAACAAACGGACCAACTGACAACAGCAGCGCCGTCGCCGCCGCCGCTACGGCAATTTGCAATTTTAATTTTGCGTGTTGCTTTTTTCCCTCTTTTTTTGCCAGCATTTTGTTGTTGTTCGTATTTGTATAATTTAAGTTAAAGTTGTAAAAAAAAAAACAAAAAAAAAAATGAGCAGCAATAACAAACAAAAAAGTCAATTGCAAATTGCTTGGATCATTTTGCGGGAAAGGCGGAAATTGCTGAACTTACAGTCTCCCTCTCTTCGTCTCTCGCTCTCACTCTCTTTCTTTTAATTGACAGCGCCGCAAAAAAACAAAACAAAAAAAAAAGATAACAACAACAGCATGCATGAAAAATATCAAAAGGTTAGCAAAAAAATTAATTACCAACTGAACAGAAAAAAATATGAAAAAAAAAAAAAAAGAAAACAACACACAATTTTTAATCTACTTCCTTTTGTTCTGTTTTTTTTTTTTTGTTGTTGTTTCTTTCACGAATATATTTTAGTTTTTTGCTGCTCAGCACAAATTTTTTTATGAAATTTATTTAAAAATGTGGTTTATGCTCATTTTAGCAACTTCCTGTGCACTGTGCAAACAGAAACCAAATTATTTATAATAAAATATACATATACATACATATATTTATTTTTGAGTAATTATTTATGTCAATTTCAATTAAAACAGAAAACAAAATCAAAAACAACAACTGGCAAAGTCAACAAACCCGGAAACCTTCCAGCGAGAACAACGGAATTTTATCGTAATCACTTCATTTTTTTTTTTTTCATTTTGACAAGAAACAACAAAACAAAAAAGTTAAAAAAGGCAATAAAAACGAACAATTATGCATACAAATATTAAAAACAAAAATAACGCAAAAATAAAACAAAACAAAAAAACAGAAACCGCAAACAAAACTTTTTGGCTAAAAATAAAATTCCACTTTGCTGTACTGTTGTTGTTGTTTTTGTTTTTGTTGCTGTTATTAGTGTTTTAGCACAACAAATAAATAATTCGAGTTTCTCACCTTTCTTTACGACTTTTCGCGGTATTATTATTGTTGTTTTCTGTTTCGTTACTTATGTTTCTTCTGGAAATTCATTCATTCAATCATTTTGTGGCTTGCACTTTTTTGCTGTTGTTGTGGTTTATTTTTTCATTAACAATGCTGGTAAAACTATAAAAAAAAACTTAACAATTGTGCAATAAAAAAAATTTTGCAGCGCGCGCTTTTTTCATTGGAGCGTCTTGCTAACGGTTAATGACGTAAATTAATTGTTGCTCAACTCTGATATCGCCGACCACCAACCGACCGGCCTAACAGTTCAAAAACGACTGAGCAGTGTTAGCAGTTCAACCGACGTTCTGTAACCGTTGGGCGCCTCCCAACACTTGCACAGAGTGATGTGTTGAAATTATCGATAAATCTAATCGTATTGGCCATATGATATGATGTTTATATAATTCGTCGCTTACATTCTCGATTATTTAAATTTTCATTTATCTGAATTTTTATAATTTCCCTTATTCCATATTAAAATGCCATGTAAATATGGAATAATATAAACTTGTGTACTATCGATAAAATTGAAAACAGCTGATTCGGCAGTCAGCGGAAAGGCCGGTACTGTTTGAGAGGCGGCAAGTAAACAACAATTTTGTGAGACACATAACAACAACACACGAACTGTCCGCTTATCAAAGAAAATGCAGGTCAAAGGGTATCAGCGTCAATCGCTCAGATTTTGAGCGGTCCACAAAATTTCTTGCTAGTATAGATCCGTACGCCAGGCGCGCCATAGGAAGATATCTGTGCAGAATTTCAGTTACACGCTTCATCTTCAGCATGCAGCATTTACGATCGATTAACAGCGCCGTCCAGCTGCAACGGTGTGTGTATGCAACAAACGCACACAAACACAACACTGTTAGCAGAGCTTACAGCTGTTTGTCCAAAAAGCAACAGCGCGCCAACTTCGCCGTAACATTTTCGACAGCGAAGTTTTTGCAATTTTCGCCGTCAATGTCGGCGACAACAACAACAACAACATCGTCGCTCTCGGCACCAATCGCGATCAGACACAGTTCAGACTCAGGCGTGGTAAGTGTGTAGCAAAGAAATTAACTTGGCATTTATAAATTAATAAACCACTAATATTTATCTAAGTAATATCTGTATATTATCTGTTGCCTGATCGTGGGTGCAACAAGTGTTTTTGTGAAGTGTTAAAAGTGCAATTTCTATGTTTTCATTTTGTCTTTCTCTCTCTCACTCTTTGAGCACCGGCAACACGTTGTTTTCCATTTGTGCTTTGTCTCAGTTTCTGCTGCTGTTGTTGTTGTTGCCGTTGGCAACGCGTGGCTTTTAAGCTGACCTTGAAAGAACGCCAGAGCCGCCCTGTACCTATTTGACACCGTGCATAGTTAATTTTATGCCTACACAAAAGTTTTCTTGATCTGTCAATCTCAAGTTGCACTGGAAACGACGTCGCCGTCGCTTCGCTGTCGACGCTGACGCCAACGCCTCGCCCAATTGGATTTGTTTGTGTTTTTCGTCTGGCAATGATCGTTAAATCAATTTTCACTTTTGCGTTTGCATTTTCATACGCATTTTGAAGAAGCCATAAACAATAAACAAATATTTCGAGATTACTACAGTTTTCTTTGTGAACAGTGCAAAATCATTGCAAAGTATATCCTCCTCATATACAGGGTGCCACTAATATCTTCATACACCCTTACTTTGTCCAATTTATGGATAATAAAAAAGATTTATTAATTTAATCTTCTATTCATTTTAATTCCGTTTAAAATCAAATCAAAAATCTTTTTAACCAACCTTAGGAAAATTTTAAATTTTTGTTAGTCTACTTTTTCAACTTTTATCCTTGATTTAAAAAATCTCTTCGCTAGTATTTTTTTTAATGATTTTTTTTTTTTAAATAGTTAAAAATTACTATTTTATCCCCTTATTCCTGCTTTCCATTCAAAAGGTGGCAATTTTCAAAAAAAGCATAAAAAATTCTAGCGAAGAGATTTTAAAAATTTTTTTCTCTTACAATTGTTTGAAGGATTTTTTTGCATACAAATATTTTTTTTTTCAGTTGAAAAAGTAGACTTACAAAAAATCAAAATTTTCAATGGGTTAAGGAAATTTTTGCATCATTCAAACGGAGTTTAAACGACCTTCCACGTATATTTTTTTTTACTATAAAGACAAGACTTACAAAAGCTGTTAAAGTAAAAAAAAAGGTTGTACGCATAGTTTTTCTAGCTAGTGTATGTATGTACATATATCGCTAATTTACTTCAAGAACAGATTTAAATTTCAGATCATATTACTGCAATACGAGTATATCGTATAATTCTTAAAGTATTGATACATTTCTCACAATTCTTACGAAATTTGATCAAAATCAAATTGTTACAAGATGCCTTTGAAATAATCAGCTGTTCCATGAAAAACAGTTATTCAATAAATTCAACAATTTCAGTAATAATCCTATAACTATACAAACTGTATAACTTTATCAACTTATCAAGAGTCACAAAAAAGAAAACAGCAAAGTTTTACCAATTTAAGTAAGTTTTTCTTTTGACTTTTTATGATTTAGTCGATGCTTTAACAAAGTTGAGGTTATGTCAACTACTTAAATGTTTTCTTCAAAGAAAATTGTATATATTTCGAAAGCTGTAAAACGTGCGGGGCTTCGAGTAGCTTCATTTCTGATAAGAGATTGACATTTGCGGCGACCTTACGACTTGGGATTGTTGTTCTTGCAAGGGGGCCCACCAGCAAGCACAGTCTTATCTTTTGCAATAAGTTGAGTTGATCTTTCGACATTTGGTTGGAATCGTGATTAGAGCGTACGCAAATAGATGCAGCTCATTGGGGGGTGTCTTTTTTAATAATCTGGGCGTTATCTGGATACATATATGTATATACAATATATGTATACTGAGTAGTGATATAGAAATCGTACTGCACATGCCAAGATTGTCGCAGCAATCTTATCGGGAGGTTGCTTTCTATCAATCATTTACCTTGGATGAGCCTCAAGTCGCCAGGCAGCGATAGAAACGGGATCGTTACCAATCGTTCCCGGCCCATTAAAATCGTCTGTCCGACACCTTATCGTCTTATCAATGTTTTCCAATGTTTTTGTGAACCTTTTGAACCCATTTGGTTAGTTTTCAAAATATGCAAACAACTTGAAACGAATCAAAGTAATAAACAGGTCGCGATCGACACAAATGCAACTCAGTGCAGTAACGATCGTTGCCCCGATCGCAACAGAGAGAAAGCTTTAAAGCTTCTTTAATAATTGTGATATAAAGTTGATTGATTACGTGATACAATTGAATTTACAGAAAATGGCTGACCAAAAAATGCTGCAGGCAACATTGGTGGAGAGCGATCCCGAGCTCGCCGATATCATTATGAAGGAGAAGCAGCGTCAGATTGAGGGACTCGAGATGATTGCCAGCGAGAACTTTACCTCTTTGGCGGTCATGGAAACCTTGGGTTCGTGTCTGACCAACAAATATTCCGAGGGTTATCCAGGCAAGCGGTAAGTCTGTTGACTTATATTAAAAAAAAAAAAAAATAAAAAAAAGAGCTTTAATGTGCTTTAATGTGAGTTTAATAAGCTTTAAGCTTTAATGTGCTTTTTTTAAATTTTTTTCCTTTTTCTTTCACTACAGCTACTATGGTGGCAATGAGTTCATTGACCAAATTGAGCTCTTGGCTCAAAGCCGTGCTCTGAAGCTGTTTAATCTGGACGCAGACAAATGGGGTGTCAATGTGCAGCCGTATTCGGGCTCTCCGGCCAATTTGGCTGCCTATACGGGCGTGCTGCGTCCCCACGATCGTATTATGGGCTTGGATCTGCCCGATGGTGGACATTTGACGCATGGTTTCTTTACTGCCACCAAGAAGATTTCAGCCACATCGATATTCTTTGAGAGTATGCCCTACAAGGTGAATCCAGAGACGGGTCTCATCGACTATGACAAACTGGCGGAGGCTGCAAAAACTTTCCGTCCTCAGATTATCATTGCGGGCATCTCATGTTATTCCCGCCTGTTGGACTATTCACGATTCCGTCAGATCTGTGATGAAGTTGGTGCTTATCTGATGGCTGATATGGCCCATGTCGCTGGTCTGGTTGCCGCCGAGCAGATACCCTCACCGTTCGAGTATGCCGACATTGTGACGACAACAACGCACAAGACACTGCGTGGTCCACGTGCCGGTGTCATCTTCTACCGCAAGGGCATCCGCTCGACCAAAGCCAATGGGGAGAAGGTCATGTACGATCTGGAGGATCGCATCAATCAGGCTGTATTCCCGGCACTGCAGGGTGGGCCGCATAACAATGCCATTGCTGGTATTGCCACTGCCTTCAAGCAGGCCAAATCACCAGAGTTTAAGACCTACCAGACGCAGGTCATCAAGAATGCCAAGACATTGTGCCAGGGTCTCATCGATTTGGGCTACAAGGTGGCCACCGGTGGCACCGATGTCCATCTCGTGCTGGTCGATGTACGCAACGCGGGTCTCACTGGCGCCAAGGCTGAGCTCATTCTCGAGGAGGTTGGCATTGCCTGCAACAAGAACACCGTTCCCGGGGACAAATCGGCGCTGAATCCTTCGGGCATTCGCTTGGGCACACCAGCACTGACCACACGTGGTCTGCTGGAGAAGGACATCGAGCAGGTTGTCCGGTTTATCGATGCGGCGCTCAAGATTGCCGCCGAGGCTGTCAAGGCAGCGGGTAGTCCCAAAATGGTTGACTACGTCAGCACGCTCAAGGAGAACGCGGCGATCAAGAAGAAGATCGAGGATCTGCACGCCAATGTCATCAAATTCAGCACCACCTTCCCGCTGCCCGGTCAAAAGACACTGTAGATTGAGCTCCTCCTCTTGCCTCTTGCCTTTTACCTTTTTATATCTTTTTTTGTATTTACTCGAAAATTTGTTTGATAATTCTCAGTAGATCTGTGGAAGCCTCCGGGCAGCTGAGACATCTAAATTAATGTTCTAATATTTTTGTAGTTATTAAAAGTAAAGGAAAGTAAACAACTTTTCATAAATTTAAACATTTGTTTCAATTCTATTCGTTTTTTTTTTTTCTATTTTGGGAGATTTATAGATTCAAGTGGTCCATTTTATTTAGGTACAACTGTAACTACAACTAACATAAATTACGCTTCTGATATTTATAATTGTTTCAATGACTCTTACAACAGGTCATTCCATAATCCTTCGATTCGATTTTGTGTTATTCGAGACATTCCAGACAATAGCTGAAATGGAGTATTCAACATTTGACAAATTTGACAAATATTAAATTTCAAGTTTAAGAAAATGTAGTTGTTTCTTGGCTTATCTTAAAAATTACTCATTATTATCATGAATTTTTAAATAAAAATTTGGTATGTTCAAGGTGTGAATGCATAAAATTGGAAACAAAATTGTTAAGCAATTATCTGAATTGTGAATGTTAGGACACAATAAATTAAAGCTCTATTTGAAATTGGAAAATGGAATTTAAATTGTATGAAATAGGAAAATGAACTGAGAATTCACATAAGCAAATGAAACATTAACTTAGCTCGCAACTTATTAATCCACAAATATTGACAAATGATTTGGCAATTTAAAACACAAAATGGGAATATAACTGACATCGAAATTGAGTGTTAATTAAATAAAAATTATTAATAAAATTAAAAACGTACAGTTATGTACGAAAATGGGAACACTCCAAACATAGAAAATGTACATTGAGTTAACCTACTACATAAGTCTTAAATGAATTTTCTAAATGAAATATAGGGAAATGGAAATACACCATTAAGCTGATAAGTAAAACCGTTGACAGCTTATAACATTGGTGGGCACGCATAAGCTCCGGGAGCTAGCTCCCAACTCCCAACTTTATTTCTGCCAATTCGTTGTTGATGCTGTGTAGTTTTTGTTATAGTGCTCCCGAATTCAGATTTCGTGCCCACCGCTGGCTTAAAGCCATGTCTAGTAAACTTAAGATTGTACATTTTGAAATGGTTCTAAAAAGGCTCAATCTCTCCGCCTTTGCCTCGTCGGGGTTCAATTTAAGGGATGATCGGCAAACTCAATTTTCGTCAGTTCCTTGCTGAGTCGCGCATCACGATGGAATCGCGAATTGTGAGTGGACAATGACCACTTTGTCTTGAAGTTTTTCATACAGATGAAACACTCATGCTCCTTGCTCTGGATCTCCGAGTGCCTCGAGGCAATGTGGCGTCTCAGGGCATTCATCGATTGTAGACGACGCTTGCAGAAGCTACAGATCAAGGGTACAGCTATCGTGGGATTGTCCTCAACAGCGGCAATAGATGCAGGACACGCAGCGGCATCAGCTGTAAATAAAAATAAGCGTAATTTTGTGATATAACAATATATTGACATGAATTCTTTGTTTAGAAATGAAAGATCAGTCGTGAATTAAGCTGGAAATACGTATAGTTCTTGGCTTTTATTACGTGTATTTGATTTGATTTCATTTTTTTATCCTTTTCATTGCTTACAAACATGGAGAAGAATATTCAAACATTTCTCTTACATTTTTTTATCTTTTCTTTTTTTTTTTTTTATTTTTTTTTTATGTACATATAGCATATTTGGTTCTCTGTTTGTTGGATTTATTCAGTTGCTGTTTACATTACATAAATATATATTCGGGGAACAAAAAAATTGTAATGTTTTCTCAATTTTACTTCAAAAAATGTTTTAAAATACCCTTGCAGTTTTTTTTTTTTTTTCATTTTAAATTTCTTAGTTTTTAATCGGAACCTTTTTTTGATACTCATAACTGAATTGCAATAATGATATTTTTTTTAAACATTGTAAATAAACTATATACTATAATTTATTAAATTTATGGCTTATTAATAAGAGTTAAAGTAGCGACTGCAAGAGTATTTCCACTTCGGTTAGACCGATGACAATCTGTTATTCAGTTTACTGTACTTTAAGTTGTATCTTGTTGTATGTGTTGTTTTTCATTTTGGTTGGTTGACATCAAAATTGTTGTAATTGATACGATATATATATATATATATCTATATAATACGTATGAGTTTTTCATTATCGAATTAGCCTTTCAATTAACTAAGTAAATATATATATATATTATCTTTAGCATGTGTGTGTTGGGTGTGTGTGAGAGATGTTTACTATACATATATATATGTATGTATGTATACTTAGCTATAGCATTTGACATCGAAAAATATTTCGGAAAAAAAATATCTCAAATTTAATATGAACATTTTATATTGCGCTTAAATTGAAAGTCTTAACAAATACTAGCTAAATGAAGAGAGTTGTTGAAGAGGGGAATTTTTATTGGAAATGTGGGTGTGGCAAGTTTTTAAAACTATTTGAATAATATACAAATGTTTGCCTTAATAACTCAGCCTATATTTGAACAATTGCTGAACGCTTTTCGCAATTCGCTTGGCAGAACATATTTCAATTTGTACAATTTGTGTGTGTAAGTGTGTGTAGTGTGTGTGTTGAGCAAAATACATAAATACAAACATAAGCGACTGTAGCTTGGAACTGACGGCCTGCTCTGGCTTTGGCTCTAGCTCTAAAATGTTTAAATATTAACTAAACATAATTTTAATATATGTATACATATGTATAAATATTTATGTAGGTATTGTGTATTTATTAGTTAATAGTTTAAGTTTAAAGATACTACGTAGTATGTACAATTCGTGATGTACGGGACGCACTTTCGCTAGCTAAATAACTAAAATACAATACATTTCATAAATTAAACAATACATATTTATGTTATTTCTCATTTTTGTAAATTGAACAGATCCAATTTAAATGTATATATCTTGGCATATACTATATATATAGATGACATGGCTTGGTCAACATGGGATACATCAACTCCACTGACTGATTGACTCTACTAACTGAAAATAGTATTTTCTTTTCTTCTCTTTTCTTTTTTTTTTTTTTTGTTTGCTTACAAATTATAAACAATTGTTTATAGAAACACACACATACAAATATATATAGGCATGTATATGTCAATTTAGTTGTGTGTTTCAAAACTCAAAAACATCAAATTTTAAGTCGTGAATTCGTTTTTTTCATGTATTGGAATTAATAAAATTAATTTAAAATCAATTTATGTGACAATATTTTTGCTAATGACTGTAAGAGTGTGTGTGTGTGTATGTGTGTGTTGTGTGTTTCATTTTCGTTTAGTTTTTTTTTTTTTTTTCATTGCATTTGCAAACATCTTTAAAGTGCATTTTTATATTGGACGTAATGTTTTAGCTCGTTCTCCTTCATCATTTTCTACCTCTCGCTCCCTCACTGTCACTGTCTCTGTCTTGCTTGAGTGAGGATGTTTGTGTGTGTGTGTGTGTGTGTGAGAGTGCTGCTCGGTAGTGCCATCTCTTTCTCCAGATCGTTGCGACTGATTGGCTCAATTGACACCGTGCTGCACCTGAAAGATCGTCCATCAGTTCTCCGTCTTGATGGCGACCTTCTGCTCGTGGGAGATGCGTATGTGCTCCCTCAAGCTGTATTTGTTCTTGAAATTCTTATTGCAGAGCTCACATTTGCGCGGCGGCTGTGGCGTGTGTTGGGTGCGAATATGTCTCCAAAGATTCACCGTGGTAATAACCATTTTGCAAAACTGACATTCTGTCCATTTATTATTGGGTGAATCTAAAAATATACAGAAAAATTGGACAAATTATACAATTATCTCTGAGCTTTTCACATTTCTACACCAATTTTCTTTTATACGATTTTCTTTGTCCCATTTCTGTTTTCATTTTTTTATTTATTTTTTGGGACAATTTTTCATATTTAACATATAGTCTAAAGTAACAAACACGTTGGAGACATATTCGACGCCAAAAACACAATTAATAATAAATAAATAATTCAACATGCAATACAATAACTATGCATAATTATAAGCTCAAACAAAACATTGGCAAATAACTGAAATTTATTATAAATTACAAATCAATTGTATAAATCAAATTCTACCATAAATTATACACATTTCTATTACGTATACCAATTACACAATTATAAAATAGAAATTTACTTAATTTCAAACAAACTACATTAACAATTAGTATAATTAATTCAATATGAAATCCGCATATATCAACAAAATGTTTGGAATTCTTCTGGGTTTGGTTCGCTTATTCTAAAATGATTATCAAAATTATCAAAAAAAATGTGGCTTTTTATCAGGGATTAAAACCGAAACGAATATCGAAAATATTTGAGTGCAGGTTTCGTAACGGTGAACCGGTTTTTGTATGTTTCGGTTTTGAAATACCGGTATGGTTTGGGCTCACAAAAAAAAAATTTATTGCAAAAATATAATTATATAAATAGGTTAATAATAATAATTAAAAAGGCATTACTTACTATCTTGGTTTTTTTTTTTTGAATATATGAAAAAGCTAATTAACCCTTATAAATGTAACGGTTATTTCGGTTTACAGCTTTTCGGTTTTAAGGTTTCGGTCAAAGACAAATTTGTTGTTCAATTATGTTTTTAAATTTCAATCGGTTTTTGACGATTAAGCATGGTATCCAGCACCGCGGAAAATAAAAATTTCGGAAAAACTTCATATAAAAAAAACTGTGGCCGAAACTTTTCGTTTATGATTTCGTTGCTTAAGTATCCAGCAACTAGAACGAAATCCACAAATAAATATCGATAATTGGCCTATCGACAGCGTGTGTGGACTGAGAGAACAGCACAGCTCAGGAATATATTGTCGACAATTATTTCGCTAGTGTCGTTTGAAAAAATGAAAAAAAAAACTGTGCGCAAAACCAAAAAATGAGATGAAACTGTTTTTGCAACAATATATTCCGCCACTAACACAATCACTTCATCGTCAGAGTTTATTTTTAAAATTTTTTTTACATTAGTTGAACTTTTAAAATTGGCGCTGTTTACAAAAGACAGCTGTTTTATTTATGTCCCACACACACGAAATAAATAGCAAATTCCTAACATAAAAATTTCGCGGTGCTGGAGACAGGCCTTTAATTGTTACGTTTTCGGTTAGGGTTGTAATCCCTGCTTTTTATTTAAATATTTTAGGGTTTGTAAACTGATTATACCTAATTTAAATTAGTATTATATAAATACAATTTTCCTTTAAAGTTTACTAATTAATGTTTTCCTATTTTTTTTTTTTTGTAAAGCAACATTTCAATTTCGTATATTGTTTTGAAGGCTTCACAGTTACAGAATCTCAAAAACTTTAACCAGTTTTGGTATGTTTTCGTTTTGAAATATCTGTATGGTTTCGGTTCACAACAAAATTGTTTTTACCAATAATACTAAAAGAGCATTATGTTCTCACCGTTTCATTTATTTATGAAAATAAAAAAATGTAATTTACAAACTCTGTCATACTTCCTTATGTCTGTTACATACATACATTTAACAAAACCAATATGCCCTTTTGGCGCAGGGTAATTTGTTTTTCTTGTGAAAACAGTTACATACTTGCCATACTGTATGTTGATACTTTGGGTACGTACAAATGTAAAACCGAAGTAAACCCTTATAAATGAATCGGTTACTAAACGGTTAGTTCGGTTAACAGAGTTTCAGTTTTCAGGTTTCGGTCAAATGGAAATTTTATTTTTATCGGTTACTGTTTCAGTTAAGTTTTCAAATTTCAATCGGTTTTTTACCGGTTGAAGGTTACGGTTTCCGTTAGGGTTTTAATCCCTGGAGTGAACTCAACACAGTATGTTAAATGATCCATTAAACTGGTTTTTTTAATTACAGTAGAACTTCCCTAACTCGAATCATCATTATCCAAAAAAAGGATTTATTTTTCTTAAGTTTATTAATTTGACTGCCACTCTTTTAGCTCGAATTAGAGAGAAATTCGAGTTATAGAACTTCAAATTATGGAAGTTCAACTGTATTCGAGAATTCTGAGTTTTAAGGGGAAGCACTCACCATTGGTGCCACTGGCTTTATTATCCGTTTTCACCGGCGTCACAGAAACTGTGGTTGGACCGCCGCCCGTCGTCGCGGCGCCAGCCTCCTCCAGCACGGCCTGGGCGGTGGTTGTTGTCGTTGTCGCACCACTCGCCGTGCCCAGCAAGCGTGCTACAATTAACCAATTAAAATAGTTTCAATACAAATGTAATTACAATGATTTTTAGCTGCACAACTCACTCATTTCGATGGCAATTTCAGCATTATCGGGATCTGCTTGATATTTCTCCTCGATTTCAGACTCAGTTAGGATCTCGTATTCGGATGAGTATTGTGCCACAGTTTGTGCAGCACCTGTGGTGGCATCCTGTGACGTTTGTGGCGTGGCACCGTCCGACAAACGATCGTCCACCTCACTGACTATATAATCCGGTATATCCATTTTGACGGCACCTCGCAGAAAAGTCATCTCAGCAGCTGCAAGAACAGAATGTAACACATTGATTAATATTAGAGCTGCATTTAAAACGTCAAATGAGACATTCATGCCCAACTGAATTGAATGAATTCGGCAGCGTCTTCCAATGAATTAAATGAGTGAATTGAATGAGCGAATTGAATGACGAAATAACCGAACAAATCGAGTGAAGCGGATAAGTGCCGTAAGTCTTGTTTCTTTTTATTAAATAAAGATCTAGTCACGAAAACATGTCAATGTCACCAAATTTCTGATATGAAATTTTCTGACTGACGAACCATACAAAAAAAAAAAATAAGTTGTATTCTGAGTACTCTGAAAATCTTTGTTTCATTAATTTCATTCGAGTACTCAAATTTATGTCTAAAATGAATATTCAATTCGATGAGAACCGGATTTTTGAATTTATTACACTCAGAGAGCTGAATAAAACTCAGAAGTACTCTAATAAATGTACTAATTTAAAATTTTATAAGACTGCGAGTCGATTTAGAAGCAATTCCGTATTAATTTTGGACTATAAAGTAGCACTATGTTGTTGCTGTTTAGGCTGTGTTGTTGTAGAAAACAAATAAATGAAAAAGGCGACATTGTGACGCCAATTTGAGCTTTGTGTAGCAATTGAACGTACATGATTTTGATTAACTATTGGATGCTTAAGTTATAATGGACCGATTAAAAAGGCGCTACTTGAAACGGTTACCGCCGTGTGGGGTACAGTTGTGTGTACATACTTTTGACAATGGTCTGTTCGTCCTTTACGGCATAATCGACCGTTTCGGTGGTGTAGATGTTGTCATCATCATCCGAGAATGTGATTTTACGCTTCTTCACATTGTTGGCTGTTGGCAGCGATACGGTATTTGTGATCGTCAGATGTTGCGCCTGCGCTGTCACCTGTTGTTGTTGCTGTTGTTGCTGCTGTTGTTGTTGTGGCTGTTGTTGTTGTTGTTGTTGTGACGGTGCCGCCTGGACCTGAATGTGTTGTATCTGAGTGTTTTGTACATGATGATGCTGTTGTTGTTGTTGCTGCTGCTGTTGCTGCTGTTGTTGTTGACTTTGTTGCACTTGCAACTGAGCGGCGGCGACAGCAGCAACCTGAGTTTGAACCTGCGTTGCCGTTGCCTGCAACAGCGTGGCCGTTGGTATTTCTATAGTTTGTGTTGCACTCTGCGCCTGGCCGACACTTGCCACAGCAACCTGCTGCTGCTGTTGTTGTTGTTGCTGATGTTGTTGGTGTTGCTGCTGCTGCTGCTGCTGCTGCTCGTTGACGGCACGTATTGTGCTGGGTATCGTCTTGATGAGCTTATGTTCACTTATCAGTGGCGCCACCGGCAGCTGCGGCTTCTCCTTCTCCTCAGCGGTTAAACCTTGAACGGCAAGTAATTCCGCCGTTTGTAGAAATGATTGCAACGCCTCTTGTTGCACATTTACCTCGCCCTACAAAATAATAATGAATTTAATTAAATGATGTTTTACGCAGACTAACTAATTGATTGCTCACTTACCTGATACATAAACTCGACTATCGAGTTGAGATCTTCGAATTTGATAAACTTAAATATAATGACGGGATGGGGATGTGGATTCTCTTTGAATATCTCTTTAAAATAGGATGAACATGATGATAAGACCACCTTGTGGGCCTTAATCTTGCGACCATCCACACAGAGGCTAACATCAACAAAATCATCGTTTAGCCTGTGGTTATCCAATGAGTAGGTCAAATGCCGCAAATAATTGTTCCAGCGTAATGAATATTGCTGTGTGGTGGCCATCTCTCTCTCTCTCTCTCTCTCTCGCTCGCTTGCTCGCACTCACTACACAACTCTTTTACGCAAAATCAACTGCGACTTTTTTGTTTTTTGGGTTTAATCCAATTAACAGTGCTGCAGCTTTTGGTGGACAGCAAGCGCCACCTGCCCGCTGTTGTTGCAATATCGTTGTCGTCGTCGCACCACCGCCACCACCACAACCACCTCCAACAACAACAAGAAGAACAAGAACAACAAAATCAAAATGCTGTCGCAAAATTATTTTGTTGCAATCGCAATATTGTTTTGTAAATTGTCTTATTAACTTTCTTAACTTATTTCCAATTTCATATTTCAATCGCTTATGTTTGTTTGTGTTTTTATTTTCCACTTGTGTTTTGTTTATTTTGCAATGTGTATTTTAACAGTTAATTGCGAAAACGACGCTCATTGCCCATTCCCCTTAATATTATTGCTATGCACATTTATGCCTATTTAGCTTCTTCTCGTACTTATGCACACATTTCAATTATATTGCACGCATTTTTTATTTATTTATTTTCGTTTTGTAGGTATTCATTAGATTTGTATCGAATCGTTCAGAATAAGTTCGATTGAACTACGGAGAATGAATGAAACCGTGAAGCAACCCTGACAAAAGTCAGGGACGATTGTCGATATAAAAGTGCTTTTAAGACTAAACCATAGGTGGCGTATTTTTTCTTCGCAAATTAGACGAAAGGTGGCGCCGATGGATGTCGCACTTTTCTCAAATGCTTACTGTAAGTTCAAATCTCTTATTATATTTTTAGTATATTTGTGTACTCATTAAATTTATAAAAGCTCTGTAATAATATTTTTTCTATGGATTTTCTCGAATGGCGCCATCATGAACAGTTATCCAGGTATATAGCAAAGCACACTGTTAACATAACAGCATTGACAGCCATAACAGCTGCGATTAGTGTTACCCTCAAATTTTTGGAAACAAACTTACAACAGATGGCGTTAAATTGTCGTTAAACATTTGAATTAATTTTTACAAGAAATCTTTATGAAACCATAGCCATTTATTAAACTAATAGGACAAAAAAAAAAAAAAAAAATAGCTAAGGTTGTCGAATCCACAGCCTAGGAAATGAAAGTGCGCATAACAAATCTATAAATGAGACGCAGTAAAAATCCATAGACGACGGCCCGACACAAGTAATCCAGGACATAGAAGATCTTAATGCGAAGTCGGGCGCCGCTGCTGCTGATTGGACTCTCATTCAGCAAGTACTCCTTGGCGCCACGAATGCCATTCTGAAAGAACTCCACATAATTGATGTTGGAGTTTTGCATGAATCCAAAAACTGCACTAAAATATTATAAAAATAAAATATGATTACGATTTAAGTGCATGGAATGGAGTCGGATTTTTGTCTTACATTTCTTTGGGCGGCACCATATCGTGCAGTGCTCGGAAATTATTATTCTGAAAGTGCCACTCGGTGCTGGCAAACACTTGCAACGCTGCAAATGCTGCAAAGATGCGACGTTGCAATTTCAACAGGCTGTTATATTGTAAAAATGTTAGATTTTTAGATTTGAGGTTAGTTTAAATCGTAAGGCTTAAAGGGGATTCACACTTACAAGGGTTTTTCGTTGGTCAAGCGCAGCAAGGTATCCACCACAATCGCCATCATAATGTGCATCGTTATGAACTGCAAGAAAAATACATTATTTCAAACAAATTTAGTAACTTTTGTCAAAACAAAATTTTGAAATGTGTACAAAAAATTTTAAAATATTTCAATAGTTGAACTTTTTTTAATTTCATGAATGTACTTAAAAGCAGAAGTTGGAAACTAACAATTATTTTTAATTTTTATTTAAAGAGTCAAAAATTACTTATTTTTTATTTTTATTGAAAAAAAAAACAGAAATAAGACTTTTTAAGTAAACATTAAAATTAATAAGAAATAAATTTGATTTAAGGGAAATTCGGTCATATCTTGCGTATTGAAATTCGTAAAAAACAAGTGAAAACCGGAACAGGCCTGTATATCTTATAAATTGAAAATGTACCATTTTACTATAGTATATTTCCTTCGCACTGATTTTTTAAGTTAAAATTAGCAATTATAAATCTTATTTGCATATTTCGCTGCTTAAAAGCAATATCATATTTTGAAATTATTTTTAAGCAATTGTAGCAACCGAAAAATCTTCAGTATTTTTATTTTATCAGGTGCTCTTTTTTAATAAGATAATAATAATAATAATAATAATAATAATAATAATAATAATAATAATAATAATAATAATAATAATAATAATAATAATAAAGAGTAAATTCCCTTCAAAACTCACCCTTACGAAGTGCATAACCGGACAGAGTGTTATGCTACCGCCTGGCAACCAGAGCGTCTTCTCGAAGGGATTCTGCCTGATATATCGCTTGCCAATATCAATAACCTGTCCCATTGTGATGGGTGAAATGTTCGCGGTGGCACAATTGATCACATCGATGGATTTGTTCGATTTAATGGGCGTCTTGATCAAATACCTGTAGGCGGAGATGATGAGACCACGGACGACCACATCAACGGGCACAAAATCGGCTACGATGTAGGGATCACAGTTCTGGGAACGCAAAATGCCGGTACCACAGGCCACCAGCATTCCAGTGGGACCATTAAAGTTATCTGCCCAGCCTGGTACGGGATCCTCCAGTGAAGAGATCACTGTATGTTTGTTATGTAGGTGCAGTGTTAATGTTAAATCAATGTTAATGTTATTTTTATTTTATGTGAATTGTTTTGGTAATGTTAACCAATAACATGGTAATGTTAATGGTAATGTTATTGGTAATGTTATTAATATTGTTTATATATTATGTTAATGTTAATGTTACTTAAATGCTCTACTAACCGATTGAGGGTCTGAATATATAAATCGGCAGCTTATCCTTGTAATCGTTAGCCACATGCTCAGCGAGACTTTTGGTGAAGGTGTACGTATTGGGCTGGAAGTTGCCATACCTACAAAAAACCAAAAAAAAAAAAAAACATTAGTATCGTGGAAATGTTATCAAAACTTACTTACTTGAGATTGTAGATGTTAAGGGTCTCCGCATCATAGTTCTCGGCCAATTTGATGGTGGTGCGCCAATCCGCATAGGGTGGATACAAGCGTTCCTCAACCTCGAGTTCAGTTGGATTCGAATACGTCGTGGACACATGAACGAACGCCTTTAGTTTCTTCCAGTGTAATGCCAGCTTAATAAGCTCGTGCGTGCCACGTGTATTCATCAAAATTGCCTCACGAAGTGGATCATCAAAGCTGTCAAGATTGATGATGAATTTAAAGCAGAGATTAACCTTTAACCGGTAAAAACCGATTGAAATTTGAAACCGTAACTGAAACAGTAACCGAAAAATAAATTTTCATTTGACCGAAACCTCTAAACCGAAATAACCGTTCAGTAACCGTTTCATTTATAATGGTTAATTGCGGTTTTTCATACATACAAAAAGAAATTATTTTTCCTTATTAATTTTGATTTCTGATTTTAATTATCTTTTGTTTTATTTAGAAATTTGGATTTGTGATATTTTCATAGCACTAAATAAGCACAAATAAAATAAATTTGTTAAATGAAATATTAGAATTGTTAAACGAAACCTTAATCGAAAGATTTTGCGTAACCGAAAAGCTAAATGCGAATATAACCGAAACCGTAACAGAAACCGATATTCGTTTTGGTTTTAGTCCCTGATTAAAAGTTATTTATAAAACTCAACTAGAACTGTTCAAAAAATATTATTTTTAAATTCTAATTTAAAATTATTGATTTAGGCTTGATTTGGTTTTGTTTTCAATTTAGTATGTATACTCGAGTTTACCACTTTTACTTTTTATTAGAATTGACTTTTTTTAAAATTCCCAACTTTTTCGGATTTTTTATTACTTTTTTTCAATGTACCTTGTTTAAAATTCGTGAATTTATCTTTATATGTATACTCGAATTTACCACTTTTACTTTTTATTAGAATTGACTTTTTTCAAAATCCCCAACATTTTAGTTTTTTTTTAGCTTTTTTTGAGTGTACCTAGTTTAAAATTCTTGACTTTAGCTTAATTTTTTTTTTCAATTTAGTATGTATACTTGAGTTTACCACTTTTATTTTTTATTAAAATTGACTTTTTTTCAAAATCTCCAACTTTTTGGCCTTTTTTTAGCTTTTTATTTTGAGTGTACCTACCGCACCGAGGCAGCCGAGTGATAAACTAGGTTGACGTTGCGTAAGCGCTGTAGATCCGCCTCACTAATGCCCAGTCCAAGTTCCATGACATCGCCAGCTATGGGCACCACCTTGGAGAGTGTTTGTGGCTGCTCGGTTCGCAGGCGATCGTAGAGCTTTGAGTTGAGCAAGGTCTCCACGCGGGTGTCGATCGGTACACCCTTTTTGGGTCGCACCAATACATAGATTTTGCCCAGTGTGGGACATGAGCGCAATAGCTTCTCAATCAGCGCCTTACCAACGAAACCTGAATCAAAAACAAATGAAATAATTTCCATATTCCATATGGTGAGGAGTGGTGGGGAGGATCAGCATTACCGGTGCCGCCAGTCACAAAGATTTCCTGATCCTTAAAAGCCTCCGAAATCAACATATTGATGTGTCCAGATCGCCGTCCAAATGCTCTCTAAACGTATTGAACGCATTTTCATGCAAGAAGTGTGTGCAACCTACAGTCGCCAATATGGAAATTCGATATTCCGATATTCGAAATCGTTTGATGTCATTGAAGAAGGTTGATGTCAGGTTCAATTCACTGAATATTCAATAAAATCACTCAAAAAGTTCCACCGGAACAACCTTCGAACATAGAACCACAATATTTCAATTATTTCAGAATTTATTATACCCTGTAAAGCAGCGTGAGAAGAGTATATATTCAATTTCATTCCAATATATAGAATATCCAACTAACTTAGCATTTTTCTCAAAAATAAAAAAAACTCACAATAGTTCGGGGAAAAATATATATTCCTAAATAATAATAGAAAAACGAAGATTTCCAAAGCGGGATTCGAACTCAGGAGTTACTCTACCTACTTATGGATCTCAAAGTGACTTACCTATCAAATCGCAAGTAAAATGATAAAATAGTTTTTGTATTTCGATTTGCGGAAGTGTATGGAAACGTAACATCAATTTAAAACAAACTCGATCTTTGTAGGATTCACAGAAGTCTGTGTACCTAATTTAGTGGTTCTATCTCTTTTAATCTCTGAGATTCATGTGCTTATACAGAATATTTTCCATCTACCTGTAACATTCATTGCAACGAATAGAATATACCCTTGTAAGTGATTCAGAAATTATTTTCAGATAAATAAAAGATACTGTTTACAGCAGCTGACGTCACCTGAATGAGTAATCGTTGTACTTACTAACTGTAGGGTATATATCAGTCAAAAAGGCACAATTTGAAATCAACAATGTCGTCATTGTGAATATATTAGGGTATCTAGTATATTTATATCTTATAAAAAAGCTCTTTTACGAGGTAAAAGTCTAGTGACGAAAACATTTTTATGCCCAAAATGTCTGATATCTAATTTTGTAACGAATAATATTATACTAAGTTTTACGTTTAAATAATTCAAAAAAAAAATGTTTGGCCCAAGCAGTATATTTCCGCATGACGCTGCAAGCAGTGTACATATTTACATGCAGTAGTGTAAAGGAAAAGGTGTATTCAGTTAATAGCTAATGTCTTGCAAACCCATGGGAAAAATTTATTCTGTCATACATACATATATCAAAAAACTGCGAAATTTTACACTACAACATATTGAAAGTTTAAAAAAATCGTTAGCGGCGTTTTCTCAAAAACCGCCAAAATGTGGGACAAAATACCTTATTTCACCTGTAGCTTTTTACCTATGCACTTTAGAAAAAAAGTTGAAAGTTGCCTAAGAGTTTAAAGTAAAAAGGTATGCCTAAAAGTTTGAAGGTATGCCTAAATACCTTTTCAACGATATATAGATCACATCTGTAGCTTTTATCGCTTGGATGCTATAATTTTTAGCGGTTTTTAGCGATTTCCCGCTAAACTAGCGTTTTTTCGAAAAAGTCGCAAAACAAACGTTTTTGGATTTTTGATAGGAAACAAATCTTCATTCACCGATTAAAGATATTTTAAAGCTTTAATACAAACAAACAATCTGACTTTTCTTCTCATTTTCGGAAGGCCTCTAAAAACTTTCAAATTAATTATTTTTTGAACTAGTGGTCCGATTTCTTTAGACCAGCGGTGGGCACACAATGGCTCCGGGAGCCAGCGGCTGCTAATGAATTCAGATTTCGTGCCCACCGCTGCTTTAGACAATTCTAAATATTCGCTAGTATTTTGTATAATTTTTTGAAAATGGCAAAAAAACCACTTTTTATATGAAAATGAAGAAAAAGTGAGCTACTTCCATTTTCAAAAAATTTTACAAAATACTAGCGAAGAAATATTTAAAAAAAAAATTTTGCAGTCACTGTTAAAATTGTTTAAAGAAACTTTTTGAATCAAGCCATTTTTTTTTAAATCGAGAAAAGAAAGTTGAAAAAGTAGACGTTTACAAAAATTAGAAAAGTTCAATGGGTTTTTTATTTAAAAAAAAAAAACTTTTTATGAAAAATTGTGCGATCCATACTTTGGCTTCTTAAAGTTGTTTTCTATGATTTTGTTATTCCTACAAAAATATTTAGCATATAATTAGCTTTATTCTTTATTTTCCGTTTTTAAAAAAAAAAACATCATGCTTTAAATGTAAATAAATCGATAGCAAGCTTTAAATACCGTTAAGAAATGCAGCAGCTGCAAAGGAGATGCACAGATTAGGAAAGTAACAGAATCATCTGCTTCATGATAACATGGAACCCAGAAAAAGTGTAAAACGAATCTGGCACAATGGTAATTTATAAGCCATTTTCAAAAGTAAAAAACCAAAAAAGCCAAAACTATGTTAACAATTTGTGGTAGCGTTAGGAACGGCACTTTAATCGCAGCGATGGGTCGCTTGGTCATTTGCTTTTTATGAATGGAATGGTCCACATTGAAAGTTTAAGGTCATTAGCATGTAAAGATGTGTGTGTGTGTGTCTGTGTATATCAAATACTGCCGGCAACTGCATTGACAGACGGATAAAGAGAGAGAGTGAGAGATATGTATATAAAAACTTATTTAGAGCGAGCTTAAACCAGATGCAAGCGTGTTCTTGTTGTTGCCAGAGCGACGAAAGCTCCAAAAAGTTCGCCGACCTATCGCGGCAAGAATTCGAGAACGGTTTTTTTTTCATTTGTTGCTTTTTTGCTGTCCAGTAATGGGGAATACATAATGCTCGAGTTTTTTTGTTTTTTTTTTTTTTGCATTTCACATTTTAATTAACATTTTAAGGCGTAAACTTATACGCATGCAATTAGAAGTGTGTACAAATACGAAAAATTATATAAATAAGAATTACAAATTTCAACTTATGTATATCGTAAATTTCGAAGAGTTACAGTCGTTGCAGGCGACGGACGAGAGAGCGCTTTAATGCCATTGGCTGCATACAGCCATCACTCCCCCACACCCTCGCTCCTTTCCAAGCGCATGTGTGTCCATATGTGTCAGTGTGTGTGTGCGTTTATATATGCAAGTGTATTTGCCGGCCGGCAAATGCAGCACAAAAAGGAATAGTTAGAATGAGCGAAAAGTTAGGCAAAGTCGGAGAGCAGCTCAAAGGTGTTGGGTGGTAGTTGGCGTTATCAGTAAAGAGCGACAGAGAGAGAGAGAAAGCGGGTGGGCGGGCGAGTAGACAGAGGAGGAATAGAAAACAGTTTGGTTAAGTTTTTTTTTCATCATATTTTTGTTTCACTTTGTTGTTTATAATTACATCATAATTAAAAAATAATACATAAGGTTGCGTTTGAAATTTTACAAAACTTGATGTTCTTGTTGTGTTTTGCATATGGTGTTGGTTGTTGTTGTCTTTTGTTTGCTTTTCTTTCATTTTTGGGGAATATTTTTTTTTGTTTTTTTTTGGATGTTGTTGTCATGCCGGGAGTGTTCGCATGTATGTGTGTGTGTTGTGGAATGGCAGAGAATATGTTCTTGTAGTTGTTGTTTTCAATTTAGTTGTTATATTAAAAGGTATATAAAAAAAAACAAAAAAAATTATTATGCATTTATATCATATCTCATGTGAAATAAATTAAATTAATGCTAGAACACAACATGACGACGACGATGATGATGTGATAACATTGCGCAGCTCTTGTTTCTTGTTGCTGTTGTTGCTTTTGCCACTCCACTTGCTCCCGTTGCTCGTGCTTGAGCTTAGAAGCACTTGCGGTGGACAATGGATGGGCCAGACTCATCGTATTCCTGCTTGGAGATCCACATCTGCTGGAAGGTGGAGAGGGAAGCCAAAATGGAGCCACCGATCCATACAGAGTATTTACGCTCTGGTGGCGCAATGATCTTGATCTTCATGGTCGATGGGGCCAATGCGGTGATCTCCTTCTGCATGCGATCAGCAATGCCTGGATACATGGTGGTACCACCGGACAGCACTGTGTTGGCATACAGATCCTTACGGATATCGACATCGCACTTCATGATCGAATTGTAGGTGGTCTCATGAATGCCGCATGCCTCCATTCCCAAGAACGAGGGCTGGAACAGAGCCTCGGGGCAACGGAAACGCTCATTGCCAATGGTAATGACCTGACCGTCGGGAAGCTCATACGACTTCTCCAAAGATGAGCTGGATGCAGCGGTTGCCATCTCCTGCTCAAAATCGAGAGCAACATAGCAGAGCTTCTCCTTAATGTCACGGACAATTTCACGCTCGGCAGTGGTGGTGAATGAGTAACCACGCTCCGTCAGGATCTTCATCAGGTAATCGGTCAAATCGCGACCGGCCAAATCCAGACGCAGAATGGCATGGGGCAGAGCATAACCCTCATAGATGGGCACAGTGTGGGAGACACCATCACCGGAATCCAAAACAATACCGGTTGTACGACCCGAGGCGTACAGAGACAGCACAGCCTGGATGGCCACATACATGGCGGGTGTGTTGAATGTCTCAAACATGATCTGTGTCATCTTCTCGCGATTGGCCTTGGGGTTCAATGGTGCCTCGGTCAACAGAACCGGGTGCTCCTCGGGCGCCACACGCAGCTCATTGTAGAAGGTGTGATGCCAGATTTTCTCCATATCATCCCAGTTGGTCACAATACCGTGCTCAATGGGATACTTCAAAGTGAGAATACCACGTTTGCTCTGTGCCTCATCACCCACATACGAGTCCTTCTGGCCCATACCGACCATCACGCCCTGATGACGTGGACGGCCCACAATCGATGGGAAGACAGCGCGGGGCGCATCATCACCAGCAAAGCCAGCCTTGCACATGCCGGAGCCATTGTCGACAACCAATGCAGCAACTTCTTCGTCACACATTTTGTAAGCTGCAAAGAGAACAAGCGAAGAAAAATTAACAAAATGGCCACCAAGCCTAAGAGAGTGTATTCACTCTCTCTCTCTCTCTCTCTCAATTCTATGTATGTATATTCTCTCTTTTACATGCAGAGGCAACACCCTGCACATAAATCAACAAAAAAAAAAAAAAAGGAACTTCACCAAAAGCTTAAGAGCTTCACTTAGAATACCGGTGCAAAGCAAGTGGCCAAAGGAGAGTACTCACTCTCCTTCTGTTCTTCATTCTCAACGCTTATGTGTGTGTGTATGTATACGTAGCACTAAGATGGCGGCCACTTGCACGAAAAAAAAGGAAAAAAAATTCACTACTTAAGCCGGCACCTACGTATGAAATTCTGCAATTTGTGTATGCAATTTATGCTTTCTTTACCTTATTTGTTTTTTATTTAACAAACGACGAAAAATTTAATTTGAAAACTGAATTGAATCGTTAACAATTCAAGTTGAAAACTACACTTGGTATTTGTTGGTAGAAGGCGACGAGGCGTTAGAGTCACTGAAATGCAACCGCACCGATTGACTGCCGAAAGAGGAATGAACAAACTAACGAACAAACGACCGAATGCCAGTTAACAGCTATTTCAAGCGCTGCCCGCCGACGACGTCGCCGTCGCTGTTGTCGTTATCGTTGCCTTCGTGTTGTGTTGCGAGCGCAACTGCTGCTCTGCCGGCTCGCTTGCACATAATGTATTGTGGCGCATGCGTGCGACAGAGAGCGCATGATACAGCACGCTTGGGTAGCCAACTTTTGTGACCATATATGGTCATGTTTCAAAGCGAATTGTTGACGGAGAGGTAGAAATGTCGCTGCTTTCGCTCTCTCACGCGACAGCAACGGCGACGACGACTGAGGCCGACTTTGCCGAAGGTTTTCTCCATTTTTGCGCGGCTCATTAAAAAACCGGCATTTTTGCATTCAAGAAAAACCAAATAACTTCAATGACGTGATTCTTTGACTATTTCTGGCTAAGTTTGTCTACGTCACCGTGGGCAGATGTCATAAAATACAAATAGACATATAGACATTCAATACATACAAATATATGTATGTACATAGACATGTACATATGTATTTACATAAGTAAGTTTGCGATGCTACGAATTTGGCAGTTACTTTTTTCAAATTGCTCTCTATGAAAGTTAATTGAAGCGTGGGAAAAATAGAAAGTGTTTGCGAATTTGAAACGCAGCTCAAAATAACTGTCGCCAGTTCTTCTTCTTCTTCATCATCATCATCAGTTGAAAACTCACATTGGGCAAAAGATCTTACACTATGTCAAATAACTGTTTTCGAAAGCAACAAAAAATTTACATTTTCTAAATTTTATAACAAAAAAAAAAGTAAACTTAAATATTTAAAAAAAAAAAAACAAACAAATATCAATATTATTTACTTAGTCCAAACAATTATTTGACATACTGTATATGCACATACAATGTATTTATCTTGAAATCTTTTTCTAGCTTCGAATTCTTACGAAATGAGCTTTATATCTTATCGATCCACAAATTCAGTGATAAGATAAACGTTGAAGGGAATTTTTCACTGGCGTCAGCATGTGACTTAAGTTTTAGAATTGATTGCGAATCAATTTAGTTTTTTTTTTTTTGTTTTTCTTCTTTGTTTATCAAAGATTCGTTTCGTTATCACATATTCCACAAGCACTTGATAAAAAAAAATTGTTGACAAAAAAATTATGCTCTTCACTATTTTGTTGGCGTTTTGTTGAAGTTTTTTTTTTTTTGGATATATCTACAGATATTTGGTTTTTGTTTTGTTGATTTTTTGTTTTTTTTTTTTTGGACTTTTGTTGCATAGATGAAAATACTTACATTTGGTCTGTTTTGTTTAAAATTAATTAAATAAATATAAATTAAGTCTTTCGGTTTTGTGTCTTTTGATTAGACGACGCAGCTAGTTGCTTTTTATCGGTTTTGTGTCGGGATGAATATCCACACAGCACAAGAACTCAAACTGTAATGACATGAAAACTGGTCGCTGTTTGCCGTTTTATAAAGCCAGTGTTCGTCGTTCGTCCCAACCGGCAAACGTAACTTAGCGCCTTATCAGCGCCACTTACACACTTCTCCAGCCTTGCTAGCGTTTTACCATATATGGTATGAATTCGGTATTACCCCGTTGTCGCTCACTGTATGTGTGCTTTTCGAGTTGCTGTGTGTGCGTGTGTGTGTGCATGTGAAAATATATTCCACACAGTGTTCGTCTGTGTATGCTACTCGCATAGAGTATTTTGCAGCATAATCCACTGATACGGGCGTCGTGACTGTTTTTCAGATTGCGTCACTATATCAATATCGTTTGCCACACAAGTGTATAAACAAAAAATACTATTACTAAAAAATGATAACTTTTACATATAGAATACTTCCATTCCTACTCATATGAATCATTAAAAATTTATAGCTATTTCATGAAAATTGTAACGAGTATTCCTATTTATTCAGAACAATGATAACTTGAATGTTTTCAAAATACTTCTGTTGGAATTCAACATTTGTGCCAGTAACTAAGAAAAATTTGTAGAATAAATAAAAAAAAGGGGACACAATTACATCAATTCACAAATTTATTTAAAACTTACTAAAAGAAATTATATGTTTCAAATATTTTATTTGATTCTTAAGTTTTAAAATAGTTGGATAAGATCCACAAATCCTTGGAGATTTTATATGGGGATTTCCAGAAAAAGGCCCACCTCGGCCAAAAACGTAAAATTGATGAAAACTTCACATCTTTTGAAACTTTTTCCAAACATGTATTCAAGTTATTTATTTAAGCAATATACATACGCTGAAAAAATTTAATAGCATTATCATATAGATTCTTAAATGGAGTAAATTCAATTTTTCTATATTTTTGCTCATTTTCTTAAAAATTGTTTTTCAAAATTTACCGTTTGTACTCTAGCGATTACACTAATTTAGATAGCAAGATTGTAACATGGACCATTTTAAAAAAACATAGAAATATATTGAATGTTTAATTCAAAACAAGTTTTACAAGCTGTTGTCGACATATCGAATAAAATTTTATGAAAAAATTCTTGAAACAAACCAGGCATCGTCACGTTCGCAATGTCGCGTTACAATTTACTAATAAAACTTGTAAAATAAATAAAATGATGGTAACATATCAAAATTATTTCTAAAATGGAAAACTACATTATTTTATTATTTTCTTCCAAACTACTCGCCACATTTCGCAGACTTTTGCATTTGTCAAGATGAAGACAAACATGACTTTCATTTTTCGTAGCGTTCGCGATGCATTGTTTTCTATAAATAATTCAAAAACGACAAGTCTTCAAAGCTTGTATTTTATAATAAAAATAGTGTTGATAAAATGCATTAAAAGAGTGAGAAAACATTTTTGAAAATGTCAACTTTAGCCATTTTTTTTTTTTTCATTTATTCATATGTAGATATTTTCGGAGTTTCGAAAAATCGGCTGCCATAAATTAGCTCAAAATTTCGTAGAATCCTTAAACTATTGGTATATTTTTCACAGTAAATAAATATATATTTTAGTCCAGTTTCATTTAACTTAAACATTAATATGATTTAAGGCAAATCTTATCAATAAGTTAATTTACCAATGTGAACCTTAACAAAAATACAAAATATATGTATGTACATATATTCACAGGCCAGAATTGTAGAGTATTCAGAAATTGTCATAGTTTTCAAATTTTTAAGCTCGGTTTGTAGCAATAACGGCGCCAGGCCAAACAGCTGCCAGTCGATGCGTCAACTACGCGTTTGCGCAAAAGAGATAGCGGTATCAACATCAACACTCGTACACTCACACTCATGCACAAGCACACGTATATGTACATATGTATGTATGCATGCACATGCATACACACTCTCAATTACGCTCATTCACTTGCTGCGCTCTGCGAAATGCTGACTCAATACGGCTCAGTTGAGCAGGGGTTTGTTTTTATTTGGCTTTTAAAACGTATTTTTAAACTTGTGATATAGCATGGAATGCTAAAATATTGATATATGAATATATGAACATACATATATTTTATTATTGTTATATTCTTAGTCATTTGTGGCATGCATAATCAGTGCACAACAGGCCTTGGCAGTGCAGATCCAAAGGCGCTCTCTGGCGCCTTAAAAGTGAAAGAGAGCAGTATGAGTGGTGAGGAAGCTTCAGAGAGGGGAAAGTTGGACACAAGCATGCAGTGAGCATTCATCTGTATATCTATGTAAGTGCGTTTGTATGCAAGTCTATGTGTGTACGTCTGACTCTGTTTTTGTAACGGCAATTTGTTCATATATATATACATACATGGCAAACGAACGCATTCCATAGGCAATCGTGATTTTTAGTATTGCCGGTTGACTAATCTTTGCTTAAACAATTGCCTATTTTGATGCATAAATAGCTAGCAAATAAACAAATATCAAAAGCGGCCGCATAAGTATGCATACATATGTACATATACATATTTACATACAACATAAATACACACACAACGATAGCAGCGAGCATCAACATCGCATACAAAAAGGCAGAGCGCAAGCAATGGTGAGAGCGAGAGAGAGAGCGAGCGAGAGAGGCTTACGCAGGCGTGCGCTTTCGCAGCGCAGCATTAAAAGAAAACAACAAAAACTGACACACAAACACAAACAAATATGCTTGGCCACTGTCCAAAGGAGTGGCAGAGTGACTGACGTTGCTTTTGTGCCAGCCCCAACATTATTGGATCGTATTGCATTTGTATTTGTATGTACATATGTGTATGTATTTTGTATCTTTGTATATTTGCAGTTACTCGGCTTTATTTGTACTTATGAACATAAGAAGAAATCGAATTGGCTTCATTTTTAGCAATAATTCATGGAATTGTTTAATGCAACCGCTCAAGTTGAAATGGGAGCTGCTGTTTATAGCCTTGTTTTGTTTATTTATGTATATACATACATACACATAGTTCTATATTCTTTTTTTTCAGCAATATTGAAATAATTCTCATGGTGTTAACTGATATTCGCAAACGTCAGCACTTCGCATTCCATTCTGCCGGCTCTTCTTCTTGGCTCTCTTGCCTCGTTGTTCAGCATGGTAAAATTACATTATGTGTAGTACATATGTACACATGTACACATATGTACATATGTACTTATACATATGTACATACATTTGTGTGCTTGAATGTTTCTCTTGATGCTATTCTGCCTTGTTCGATTCTCTTCAAATGTGTAACACATTTGTGGAACACATGTCTGATCTGTTGTGTATCTTAAAGCGAGCTTGTCTCAATCTCTTATACCCTTGAAGAGAGCATATCAATTTTGTTAAGAAATGTTTAATGATACCATAAAGTACATATGTACATACAGTTCAATTTTGGATTTTTATTCATTTTGTCCTATTTTATTTCAGTTGCTTATGATCCTAGAAACAATTAAAAATTACTATTTCGAAATATAAAATAAATACTATTTGTAAAATACAGAACTTGTAATTTTATTGTTGCTTGCTATATTGTACTATATATACTATGTATATGTATATAATAAATTTACTACGGAACTCTGTAAGGCAATCAAGTATTCGATGTGCCGAAACATTTATTTTCGTGGCAGAATTTGATTAATTTTTGTTTACTATTTCTACTGTTTTAACGATGTGAATTAAGATCGTAGCAATTATTAGTTAACTGTAATAAAAGCTTAAATTTATTGGCTCGCCTTTTGCCTTGCTAATCATCACGAAATGTTGCGTATACATTGTACATACATACATACACGCATACATATGTAGATCGATTAAACAAAGCTTGATAAAAGCAAAGAGAGGCATTCAGACACACACACACACACAAACATACAGATGCGCTGCGACCTTGTCAGGAGATAGGCAAGAGGGTGGGAGAGGGAATAGCGGGGGCAAGAGACGCTTAAATGTACACACAACTGCTTTTATTGAAACTAGAAATAATTAAATAGCCAAAAACGGCGCATTGACGTTGCTGATGACTTTGAAACCGCTATGTGTTGAGGAAAACAACAACAACAATAAACACCAACGGCAGCAAAAAAAAAAAAAACAAAAACAAACTAAAAAAAAAAAGACAGTCAAAGCAACTACAACAAACAACCATGATCAACGACCTTTCTCCAAAAGTTCGTAGCTCGTCACGTTTTCTACACACTCACACACGCAAATGCTAAGTGGAGACAGAGACAAAGATAGACCCATAGACAGTTACAAGCCCAGTCACTTGCTCCACTCGTCAGCTGCACCAACGACAACAACAACAACCACTGCTCTCTTATGTGTGTGTGAACGCATACACGCAGAGAACTTTGTAACCATAAAGAGCGAACGCTGTAGCCAAAGCTTAGACTCAAAAGCCTCGAGTCGGAGTCAAAGCCAAAGTCATAGCCAAAGCCAAAGCCATTGTCAAGGTCATTGAATGAGAAAATTTTTACAATTTTCGCAATTAATTGGCCATTTAACGTGCGTAGTTGTATTTGGCATTAACATATTTACACATATTCATGCACACTGCAAATTCCCCTCTCTCTTTTTGTCATTCTCTTTGGCACGCTCTTCAATTCACCATGGTAAATTGCATTTGCAGTCGTTTTGCCGCATTTAGTCAAACGAAAAAGTTGCACATTTTCACTACAACTTTTAAAACCAGTTTGATCCCGATAATAAGACACCAAAATCTCATTAATTATTTGCCTAATTAGATTGTCATTGACTCTCAAACTGGGCCAGGTACATATTTAAGTGTCCAGTTCATTTGAGCTGGTTCTTTAAGGATCGACATATAAACTTGTGGATCATAAGTTAACATTTGTATGGAATGTGGGCTCTGTTGATTTGACACTGCTTACATTACAGGGTATTTTAGAGTGGCCACCTCAGAGTTGGGTGCGTGTGTAGCGAATGATATTAAATGCCATAAATACCATCACGATAATATTAAATGCAAAGCACTAAAATTCCAAAATACTGTTAATTGTGATCGCCTAATTGCCGCTGCTTACTTAAAATATTTCAAAAGCAGTCTCACTTAAAATGCGATCGTGTAGTTATTAGAGATGAGCAAAGCTTTGATTTATCGATAGCAGTAATAAACGTATTTATTTTTTTTAAAAAGATATAAGCTAAATCGCAGATCATATGTATATAACTTATCGATATTGACATATTACAATTTAGTATGTTAATTACAATTGTGATTTTTTAAGAGCTTCTTATAATTGGTCTCATCTCTAATTGATCAGCTCTCAATCATTGCGTGCGTGAGGCAACAACAACAACAACAACGAAGATGTAGAAGAAGCAGTGGTAAGAGAATTTGAAACGTCTTTGGAAAAGTGAAAAATGAATTATATTGTTGAGGGGCGCAATTTTTCACAATTTCACTTTAATGCCAATGTACGACTATATTAGTGCGTGTCTCATGCATTTGTCTCTCTAACAACCCAAACCGAACCCCTCCTCCTCCACCTCCCTATCCACCCGCGCCTTTCAGACTGCCTCAACTAACTGCGTGTCCATCCATTTCGTTTTCTGTGGGTGCGCATTTCACATGATGAAAAATGGTGAGTTACAGCTAAATAATTAGCCAGCCAAACTCTTGTGGCCAATAGCAACAGCAGCAGCGACGCATCAAAGCATCAAATTCGTTGCTTGGGAGTGGGTGAAATGGTCGGCGAAGGAAGAGCGAGATGGTGTGAGATAACCCAGCAAACATATTGTTAATCTGCTAATCGATTGCAAGTTTATTGATTTTTACAACATGTCGATCAATTAATTTATGTAACTTTAATTAATCAATTTTGATTAAATATATAAAAATCATAAAATAAATAATAATTATCTACTAATAACAGATAATTAAACTATTAATTTCAATATTAAAATAATTATCATGCTGAATGATGCCGAATGTGTTCGCTGGGCACAATCGAAATTTCATTGAGTCACTCAGTCGTTGTGGAATGGATGTTGTGGATATTATGGATGATGTGGATGGTGTGGGGGTATTACAATGGCTTGCCATTTCTTTTGCTAACTGGTCGCTACAGCAACCGCAGTTGAAGGTGTTACAGCAAGTGTACGTGCTATATGTACATGTGTGTAGACCGTAGACAGTCTAAGGCAATTTTTTTCTCTTGTTTTCTTTTTGTTTTTTGCATTTTTTCTATATTTTGTTTATTGCAGCGTCAGAGACGGCGTCGGCGAGACTCTGACGGTGTCTGGCTGGTTTTTCTTCTTCTTCTTCTTCGTCTGTCGTATTATTTTTGTTGCTGGGAAGCTTTGTATTTGATTTGAGCTTTGTGGTTGTTGACAGTAAATCTTTGCAAAAAATTTAATAGGAAATATGTATATAAATAAAATAAATGTTACCTGACTCGAAATATTTTAGTTGTGTTATCACAAATGAATTGATTACTTTCAAAAGGATAAATACACTTGGTCAAGTAATTATTTTAACAAAATCATAAAGTTACAATTGTTTTTTTTTTTTTAATTTTAAATGTATCTTTTTAATTTGTTTTTATAAATTTTCTCAAAAAAAAGCAAAAAAAAATATTTTTTGTCAAAGCAATTACTTGACACACTGTACATAAATATAGGATTAATTAAAATATAAGCCAAATTTAGTAGCTGATATCATAATAACTTTCTTATATAGTATAGACTAGTTTTAAACATTTTGTAGAACTGTCAAATAGAACACCCCACACACACATACACAAATGTACATACATACATATATAAATATGTATGTGGTTTACTACGACGTTAGTGTTGCATTTATATATGGCCAAAGCAACATATTTGCATGGTGAAGTAACTGTGATACAACAACAACTAAAACTATAAACTGAAACACACAGTAAACACCCGCTAAATGCTCCATTATATTTATGATTATATATATATATAAAAAATTTTCTAAGCGATTTACAGCATTATTTTTTATGATTGCCAACAGATGGCGTCCCTGTGCCATAAGGTGGATTGTGGATTGTGCATTTGCAGTTTTCGTTTCGTTCCACATGCAGCGAGTCTTTACTTTAACAGCGTATCTAAAGAAGGCCGTAGTCGCAAGAATGTGGGTTGCAAAAACAAAACCTTAAGTGGTTTTTAATGAAAATGAGTGACGCTTTGCGTGTGTATGTGTGTTACACTTATGTATGTACTATGTATGTATGTTTCGCGTAAGTGTACAGCGTCTGCCACCCACATGCACACACACACACACAGACATAACGCCACACGCTCTCATTCCCATTCCCAGTCGCTTGGCTCTGTTCCCATTCCAGGTGCTTTTTGGGTGAAGCTTTTCGCAGGGTTTGTCCCGTTACGGTTCACTGCCATCAGCTGGGTGTGTGTGTGTGTGTGTGTGTGCGTGTGAACAACATCAATTAAACAAGCAACAGACAACAACAACAACAACAATTCAAACAAAGTTGGCATTTCTTGTGCCATTTTTTTTTTAATGTTTTTTTATTCTTTCTATGCAGCCAGCAATTACACAAATTGAAAAACGCACGTGAGTCTACATAAGGTTTATATGTGTGGGTGTGGATTCTAATGAGCGTGACAACAACAAAGTTAAAGGTGCGTGCTACAGGAGCAGCAATGCTCACCAGTGGTGCCAGATTCACTTTTTTCCCGTCAAATCTGGCTCTTTTTTTTGCTAGAAACGGCGGGCAGCGGGAATTCTGGCCTTATCTTTTGCTGAAATAATTTTTTTTCAGATTTTTTTGTAAATGCCCAAATATAAGGGAAATTAAAACACAATAAAAAAATTTCACTTCGTGAAATGTCAATATAATGACAGCACTACAAAATAAGGATTCTGGGGGCAACAATACTTTTGCAGACCTGCCTAAGGCTGCTATTAATACTTAACAGTGTTCCTTATATAAGGTAATTGGTTCAATAGTTGGCTAAGCTAATTTCCTACGAATCAGGAGAATGATGACAACATTGATTAAATTACTCAATTCTAATAAATAAAGGAGCTGCTGCTGCTCAAATTGTTCAGCAACTGATTTTGAGAGCTCACTCTTCTCATCTTGGGAGAAAATAGTGGAATTAATGAATTGGAAAACTATTTTTTATGGCTTTTTTTTAAATAATTTCTCAGCTTTTTTTCAACGTTCCTCCTGTCAAAAACAAATGTTGGCAACACTGATGGTCACACCCAAAACACGAAGAGCATTGCATGAAGGCATCGCCCTCTATCGTAATTCGTCACCAACTCCGCAGGCTCTTTCCACGATTGCGAGAGAGCGAGATGAGTATGTATGTATGTATGCGCTTAGCATGTTTTGAGTGATCATAATATCATACAATATAAAGCTCTCCCTTGATCTCAGGCTCTCCAATCAACGGATATGGCGCTGATCTGCAACGGAAATGGAATGTTATTATCTACAATAGTGTGTCCAAAAAAAAAAGAAAAAGTTTATATCAATTTTAGTATCACTTGAAATATTCTTGAGAGCTCTTGTTCTTGTTGCTGTTATCATCATGCCTATAAATATGTAAGTAAGTTTTCACATTACAATTGCCAAACAGCCTATAAATAATAATAATAAATAAAGAAAATATTTTAGCGATTAACAATGCGACTGATAAACAATTTTTTTTTGATTTTCACAGCAACTAAATAAATACATAAATAAAATTAATGTGCATTTTATTCACAAGTATTCTCATTAAGTGATAAAAGTGACAAAACTCAACAATGAGTCAACTTTCTGCCTTATGGGCGTGTGGAAGTCGTCGTCGTTGTTGTTGGTGCGAGAGTTGAGCAGCGGTTGAGTGCACTGGAATGCCTTAAGGCTTAAGGCAACTTCGAAGAGAGCGAATCGTGCTTATCATTGGAATTAGATATTGGTTGGCCATGGGAGCACAGTGCGCGCTCAATGAGTCATTTTTTCGTCCCACACGGACGTGGACAACAAGCTCGCCTTACACACACACACACACACACACACTTATATCACTGGGGCGGACTGAGGGTCGCTGTGAAACATGACGCGGCAGCTTAATTCCATGTTATTGAAAATGATTCATCCGCCTGAAATGAAAAGTACAAAATTCATTTAATTTATTTGCATATGAAATGTCGAAAGCAGCGCAGCACGACAACAACTATAACAATAACAAAATCTCAAGAAAAAAAACGAAAAACAAATAAAATCGCAGCGACGTCAACTAATGAAGATGAAGAGTATACAAAAACAAGCTTATTATTCTTTTTTTTTACAATAACAGCGCAAAACTATCTAGGTGAACGGTAAACAAAATAAATGCGCTCAACGTAAAAACAAATTCATATGTACATACATATGTATATTTGTTAATAATTGTGCATATTTAACATACAAACACATTAACGCTGACTTGGGCTAAGCGTGTGAGTGTGAGTGAAATGGCAAGTGTTGTGCTCGCTCGCAGTCGCTACTTTGAGCTAAAGCGTTCCCGTTGCCCAACAGCTGCTGCGCAGTCGCACTCGCAGCCGACGCCACCTGTAGCCGTAATAACAACAACAGCAACAATGCTGGCCGCTAACGACGGCGACGTCTTCGTCTCCCATTGTTGACAGTTACGTTTGAAATGTTAAGAAAAACAGAAGTCAAAGCGGCATTAAATCCGATAAACTTGTTTTTCTAAACAACGGAAGAAACTGGCTGCAAAAAAAAAGAAACACAAAGAATTCGACAGCACAGAACAACAGTATAGAAACGTTCTTAGATATGTAGTACATACAGTTAGTCAAGTATTTGTTTGGACATAAGCATTTATTTTATTTTGGAATAATATTATAAAATTTGTTTGATGTTGTTGGCTGTTACTATTTTTTAAAAATAAACAGATAAATAAAAAAACAACAGACGATGCAAGTCTTGTAAATATTGCAAATACACCCAGCATTTTTTCTAAAAATTAAAAACCTCTTAACTAACAGTTTGTATATTTTAAGTACATGTGTCTATATTTTCATACCCAGCATTGTGCACAGTTATTTCAAATGGTCTCAACAACGGTTTTTAGACAGCTGGAAATTGAAGGCACACATACATATGTATGTAAGTATGTATGTAGATACATACATACATACCTACTTATCTGCCATACATTCTTGCAACAAGCAGTTGGAAGCCCTCTATCGGTTGTAAAAGCAATTACCATTTTGCAAGCTCACTTGATCATAATTATGTTCAAATGCTCCTTGCTCAATTGGCTGACTGACATGATTTTGTCCTGGCATACAAACATACTACATATTATTTTTTTATTCAACTTCAAACGCGAAAAAAATGTATAAAACTAACGATAATCGAAAACTCAGGAAAATTTGTCCAGGAGTACTCCAAAAAAATACAAAATGCTATTCTCGCTTCTATGTATGTAATAGTAGTGAGTGTTGCCAAGAAAGAAATTGAACAAATTAAACTAGCAAATGTCCTTTGAAAAAAGCCAGATGTGACCTGAAAAAAGTTATTTTGGCAGCACTGATAATAGCTTCCATTGGCGTAGCTTAATTCCTTTTGGACTGCTGCGCCGGCGCCTGCGACAGTTCCACACGTTCCACATTTTATATTCCACATGCTGAAGCAATGCAAAATCCAGGCAGCCTTCCAATAAAGTTTATTGCATGTTTTCTACATATATTTTCACTTTCTAGCCTAGGTAGCTTAGGTAATAAAAAAACAGGTGGTAATAAAATTGACAATGACAATAAATTGATCTATTTATGTGGGTATATAAACAAACGAATGTACATGCATACATACTTAGGATGTATTACATATGTACATACATATATATTTATCTCAGGGCTGTAGCTGCGCATTTGGAAGAGTGCGTACATATATATGTACATATGTATGTACGTTAAAAACCATAAACAGCAGCTAAAAGAAATAACACAAACACAACTAAAATTTTTTGGAATGTTTTTTTTTTGCACATTTAATTTTTACTTTGCATAATTTATTTCGCTTTTTGGCGCTTTCAACGAAACACACTCACACGAACACAGCGAGAGGGAGATGTAGAGAGAGAGAGAGAGGAGAGAGAGACGATCAAAGCCATTGACATTGAGCTGTCTCTGCTGGCGTCGCTGTCGCTGTCGACACCGCTGCCACATTTGGCCGTTGCCATTTTAAAATAAAGCAACAAGCACAACTTTTTTTTCTCTCTTTCTGATTTATATCGAATTTCATCCCAAAATGTACATGCTGCAAAGTGTGCACAATAATTTGTCCAGATCAGTCGTGCTATATATGTTTATGTACATATGTGTGCTTCTGTTATATTTGCTTCTTTATTATAGACTTTTAAAATGTAACGATCTTCGAATTTCGAAGAGCGGAAATTGACAACGTTGCCATATTTTGATTGTTTTGACATCCGCCGCAGGCAAACAACTTCAAGTTCTAGAGATGACACTGCCTCAAATTGATGTAATTTTTTTATTTGAGGGAATTTCTCTGCCCCTCTCTCTCTGTCTCACTCTCTCTGTCTCTATTTATCTATGTATCTCTGTCGCTCGCACATTCTTTAAAAGGCGTTGAATCCGCCGCTTTACTATCGGAGCTATCGAGCCCAGGAAGCTATAGCAATTCGAAAATCCCCATTTGGGCTCTAAAAATTTTCGTTGCCTTTTTGGTTAACATACACATACATACATATGTGTGTATTGCAATTTAGACATCCGTTTGCCTCTAACTGTCGATTAAAATTCTCTAGAAATGGAAATGTTGACAGCAGGTGAATCAAAACGAATCAAATCTCGTATCGATAGAAAATGATATAAAAATAGATTTTAAATAAAATTACATTGTTACCTTCAGTTGGCCAAAAATGTGTATAGTCTTTCATTAAGAATTTTACATATTTTTGCTTAAATCCACTGAAAGAAATAATTGCTATCTTTTATTGAAAATTTTTGAAATATTTTTGAAATATTCAATTTCCTATTATTTTTGGTTCAAACTGATAATACCCTTGTTTATTAATTCTTAAAAAGATTCAAGGGAAAATGTTAAAAATTAGATCAAATTAAGATATACCCTTGTGTTTTAAATATCAAAATATGATAGATAAATGGTTATTTTTTTGTTTTGTAAAGATTACAGAGTATGTGAACAATTAGAGTATATTAAGACTAGAGAAGTCTTAAAATAAAGAAAAAAAAATTGTTATATCATTCTTAAAAAGCAAAAATCTGCAAAATGTTAGTTTTAATCTGAAATAAAATTTTTTATTTATAAAAGTTAATACAATTGCCAATCTTTTAGTCATTTTTTTTGTTTTATTCATTTACCCGTCGATCGTTAATCTTGATTTTTTTCATCTTTGTGCAAAAAATTAACTCTCAAATGGCCAACAATGGAAGTTAACGTTTAACGGTATTTAAATTCAGTTAAGAAAACGAAAGACTTTCACTTGCTAATCAGAATTTCAGTGAACGTGCGACAAACGTCACGACAAAATCAAAATCAACCAACGACAAATCTGTTAATTTTTCAATTATTAGGCAAATTTTTGCGAAAGTAAAGTTTTGTTTTGGGATACCGTTTGATGTGACAATCGTTACGTCCCAAGCCAAACTTGAATTCAAATTCAAACTTGAATATTGTATTGAAAATCAGATGCGTGGATAAAAGGTGTTTCAACCCGGCATGAGATTCGTTTTGAGATGTTTGTTGTGCCTCGACAACAAAGTTTTCCAGACGAGTAAAAGCTTAACGAAAGAGGGAGAAGGAAATTCGGTGATCTCCATTGATTTTCCATTCTTTACTTTTCTTGAGTTTCTTAACTGCAGTTCCCGTTTTTGCACAGAATAAATGTATACTTGAAGAATAAAGAAAAAGACTATAACTTGCTTCAAGCAATGCAAGTTTTGAGAGTATGGTCACCCTAAGAGTGACCTTAAAAATTGAGTAATAGAAGTTGTAATTCTTTAATTCTTTTAAGTATTCTTCTTTGAGAAAAAAAAATAAGTTTTTAACTCGCCTTGATATATTCAAGTCTATGGTCACCCTAAGAGTGACCTTAAATGTAGTTATTCAAGTATGTAGTAATTCTTCATTGTGTCATAAATAGGCGATAAGAATTAAACGAACTTATAAAGGTTGAATCACGTGTACTAGTAATAGACCGATTAATAACGTGTTGAATGCTTGACAATCGATAACGAGTTAACTAGTCACTGATTAGGTATTAGTAGGTAGATATTTCATGAGTCGTCTGGGGGAAAACAGAGCGTGACGCATTGCATTTTCGTTTTAATTTTCATTTCCATTTAAGAGCGGCTTAAAAAGCGAAAAGTGATTAATGCAGATACCAAATACCGTCGATACGTGTGAGTAAACCTCAAAATCGACTGGCAAATCGGATGCATTATTTATAAGATACTCGGCAAATATAACAGCTGAGGAAACATGTTAAATCGATGTGTGTGTGCTCGTATGACTCATTTTCGTCTGGGTTTTGGTTTAAAGTCGGGGTCGCAGACGATGCCTTTTTCCCATTTTCAAAAAAAAAAAAAAAAAAAACAACACACAATTGTGAAAGTGACACGTGCCGTTGGCAGTGAGTGCTGACGGGGGAGAGGGATGCATGTTGCTAATTCCTCTTTTCGCTCACTTTTATTTTCGCTTGTTTTCATTTCTTTCATTTTGGCGAATTTTTCGGCGAAATTGTACGAAATTTAGATGGTATAAGGGTAGAACTACCCCAAAAAATATTAAATAAGCCTGTGGGAGTTGATGTGTTCGACTGTTAGAGGCCCAGTACCCAGTATTCGATACAATCATCATACAATTGAAAAACTTAAGAAAAAGTGATTTCTAAAAAAACTTTCAACACTAGATTACGAAGCACTCTAATACAGGGGTGCCCAAAGCTGCCTTATGGATGTGCACGCTTGAAAACAGATACAAGAAATCACACGCATACTTGTAACGAACTTTTTTTTTATTTCAATGTGTACACAGAAAAAAAATAGAAACATGTTTCTTCAAAAAGTCACACGCATCACACGTTTGAAAGCGAAGTCAAGTTTTTCTTTTCCAGTGTACACAAAGCGATAAGACAACAACAAATTACATTCGGATTAGCAAAAGATAACCGACGCAATGCAATTGTTTTTGTTTTGCCTGCACCGAAAATGGATGGGAAGCAACAAGGAAAAAGTTGTTCTTGTTTTTCTGCTAGTTGTTAGTGTTAATATTCAGTGTGTAGGAATTTCAAAGCTATGTGTATTCTGTTTTACTTTCCATATCCCATGTGCATTACAAAAACAAATGGCGATGGGCACCCCTGCTCTAATGTATTCCTATCGAAATATGTTACATTATTGTTAGTATTTTTTATTTTTGCAACAAAATAAATACAAATTTTGTGAATAATAAATATAGAAGAAGAATATAGAAAATATTAAAATTTTACTATGATAAAATTAGGTTTATAAATTTTTAATTTTTTATAAATTCCGTTGCTCTAGCTCTTATTTTGTAGAGTCTGAAATCTAGGATCTACAAACATTGTCAAATACCTATAAGCCTTTGTATACTTTTGGATACTGGGCTATAAAGCCGAGGGTGGCTGTGCACTACAAATAATGAGAGGGTCGCCCTCGGCAGAACGCAACCTTGAGCCTGGGAGTTAACCATCTAGGGATGAGGCACGTTGTCCTGTCCTGTGCTATGCGTGCGCCGGAAATGACAGCGAGCCTGGGTTAACAACATGCCCGTCGTCGAATCATTCGTGGGCGAGGCAACAACCACCACCAATGGCCCTACACCACCGTTAGCCCTACACCACCGTTAAATGCCCGAGGGGTTGACTAACCTCGTTGAATCAGCTGTTTTCTCGCCTCAATTGGATCGAATAAAGAAGAAGAAGAATTATGCAGGCGGTGAAATGCAATTGATTAGCACAAAACCGGAGGCTAAATAAGGGCATAATCTGTCATGTTCTTCCGGCCGAGCTATATTTAAATATTGAGCCCCGATAAAAAGCCAAAGAACTTGCATCGCATGCATATGTACATAAGGTACGTTTCATGTTTATAACGCCACCCATATTTTTGGTTTATTTCTGTAACTGTACATTTTTCGCGACTACGATGTACTAATGAAATATCTGTTTGGATGCAACCATAATGCACACGAAGTTTGGACTTTGTTCAGATAACGGTACTTTTGCTTTTGCGAGAAATCCATTTTTAGCCTGTTTCACATTTATAACGCCACTTGCTTTAAATGAGTTTTGTGAGTGCAAGTGGAAGGTTCTTTATTATTTGGTTGATGCTTTGGACAAATATAAGAATAAATAAGCTATGCTGCGTGGAAAAAGTTTAATAGAACTTGAAAAGGGAAAAATAATCGCTTACAAAGAAGAAAAATGCAGTGGAAGGAAGATATCGCGTAATCTGGGCAGGAGCCACAGGATAATCCAAAATTTTTTAAGGGATCCTGAAACTTAAGGAACCCATAAGCGCAGAGGAGGGCCATCAATACTTTCCAGCCAAGATAAGAGGAAAATTATTAACAAAGCCAGCAATCCAACACGGAGTTTGGATGACCTACAGGATGTTATTGACAAAAATGTTAATCGCACCACCGTTTGAAGGACATTAAAATGTTCCAAAATTGTTAAAAATGAAATGATGAGATGTGTTCCAGCATTAAAAGCTGAACAAAAAATGGCTCGTATGGGATACGGTTACGGTTACAAATCGCTTGCAAACTTCATTTGGCTTACATATGAACAATTGGTGTTCATGTTTCTGCGCCCGTATCCCATACGAACCATTTTTTGTTCAGCTTTTAATGCTGGAACACATCTCATCATTTCATTTTTAACAATTTTGGAACATTTTAATGTCCTTCAAACGGTGGTGCGATTAACATTTTTGTCAATAACATCCTGTAGGTCATCCAAACTCCGTGTTGGATTGCTGGCCTTGTTAATAATTTTCCTCTTATCTTGGCTGGAAAGTATTGATGGCCCTCCTCTGCGCTTATGGGTTCCTTAAGTTTCAGGATCCCTTAAAAAATTTTGGATTATCCTGTGGCTCCTGCCCAGATTACGCGATATCTTCCTTCCACTGCATTTTTCTTCTTTGTAAGCGATTATTTTTCCCTTTTCAAGTTCTATTAAACTTTTTCCACGCAGCATAGCTTATTTATTCTTATATTTGTCCAAAGCATCAACCAAATAATAAAGAACCTTCCACTTGCACTCACAAAACTCATTTAAAGCAAGTGGCGTTATAAATGTGAAACAGGCTAAAAATGGATTTCTCGCAAAAGCAAAAGTACCGTTATCTGAACAAAGTCCAAACTTCGTGTGCATTATGGTTGCATCCAAACAGATATTTCATTAGTACATCGTAGTCGCGAAAAATGTACAGTTAATGTAATAAAGCCAAAAAATGGGTGGCGTTATAAACATGAAACGTACCTTATATGTTTATATGCATGTCCTCTCATAAAATAAGAAACTCAAGTGCAATATGAAAGAAGAACAAACATAAAGAGAGCAACTAGAAATCAAGATGCTCGACTGTTAGCTGCCCTATACCTGTTTCTTCGCTGGCGATCGATTCAAACACCAAAATAATATGGATACTTAAAAGAATTAAATAAAAATAATCGAAACTAAACAAAAAAAAAAAACTATTTTGTTATTATTTTTTTTTTCATTCTTCAATCTTCGCTGCTTCTTTCAACTGCGAAAAATTGTTTTTAGAATAGCTTCAGAATTTATTGTTCGATTGTGATGAAATTTTTAGAACTGATGCGGAATACAGTTAAAAGCAAAAGTATTAAAATTCAAGGCTGTAGCACTGAAATTGTAATGTCATTCGATTTGATATTTAAGAATATTGTGAACAAATTTGGTAGCTCTAGCTCTTATAATGTCTAAGATCTTCATAGAACCGGCAGACAGTGTCACAAATCGAATAGACTGTCTACTCTAAGGGTATTGGGCTAAAGAGCAACAAAAAGAACATAAGAGATCTCAGCTGTAACCCATTCTCCCCCTTCTTCTCACTTTTCTTTTCCATCTTCTTCTGATAAAGTCAAGTATCGCATGCAGGCGCATCTATCGCCTGTGATTGCACTCAAAAGACCCTCAAGACACTCAAGAGTCGTTGTCATGCGGGCTCGGATTCGAACTCGAATTCGGGTTCGGGTCTGAGGCCTTGGCCCCGTGGTGTTAATTTATGGCAGTTCAAAAGGGCGTGGCGCCGACTTCAGTGCATTTCCGTTGATGCCAAAAACAAAAAGCAAGAAATTGTTATCGGCACGTCAAAGATTTGATACACTTCAAGAATAATCTGAAAAAAATTTTAATATAAAGTAACTTGAAATTAATACTTTAAAAAATGAAGAAAAATTGTACAAAACAATTGTGTCTTCCTAGTATACGTATAATAATTCGCCCAAATAAGACAAAACCTATTAGAAATTTCAACACTTTACTTATTTTATGAAAATATAATGTCAGGGCATTCAAAAAATAAAGAGCAAAGAAAATAAAAGAGCCAAGCAAAAGCAACAATTGCAGCCATGTGCGGGCGTAAACTCCACACACACACACACACACACACACACACACACACACACACACATAAACTCACACTCACACAGACATGAGTCACGCTGGGAATCTTAAAGTTCTTCCAGTCAATTTTAAATGAATAAAGGCAAATGAATCTAAACTTTATCTGCACTCATCGGTTTCGCTTTATATATTAATACAATTTGTACGTCAGCTGATACCTGGCAGGTGTTTTCTTATCACATTATAAAAAAAAATACAATAAATGGTTCGATTTGAGTATGCTTAGTCTTGGTTAAAGTGCGAAAGAGCAAGAGCAAGAGCGATTAAGCGAGTGAGTGACTGAGCGAGGTTAGATAAAGCTTTGACATGAGAGTGTGGGCTGCAGATTTGGGATCCACACAGGAAGCTCACATGCATGCGTGTGTGTGTGTGTGTGGTGGTAGCTGATCAAAGAGTCACACACTGCGGAAGCGAAGGCGCATTAAAGAAACCAATCACGTTCACTATAAGAAAATAAAAGGGAAAAGCATACAAACATACATACATACATATGCATGTGCATAAGATACATATGTTTGCATGTATGTGATTTTGAAGACCGGCAAAGATGACGTTCACATTCTGAATATTCGTTAATATTCAAATGGCATAACAGACGTTGGAACCTGTGCAATAAGAGAAAGAGCGTTTTCAAGCTGGTGGTAGGGGGAGGATAAGAGCACGAAGCAATAACATAAGGAGGTCTCGTCGGCTGCAGAATCGTTCGGTTTGTGTTCCTTCTTCAATTCTTCAGTGCGGTGCAATTCGGTGCTCTCTATCCCTTTCCCTCGCATTGATTATCAGATAGTCAAGGGACTGCTTTTTGCCGACGAGACCTCCTTATGTTATTGCTCTTATCAGACTATGTGTTCATGCATTTATGTACATACATATGTATTTTAGGGACGCCGGCAACGTTGCTTTCCATCCGCATATAATCGATTCGCATAAAATATGCATATGTATGTTTGTTTGTTTTTGTGTTTTTTGTACAATAATGAATAACTTGAAATGGACATGAGAGGAGACAAAGATTTACGACGCATTCATGTGCAAGATTTAATATGCAAACATACATACATCAATAGATATACATACATATGTACATATGTATGTATGCACATTTCAGTGTCTGTGTGTACATAAATGGGTGTGTACTTTCCGGCGTTTTGAAAACCTGGGCACACGCACACACACACACCCACACCCACGCAAGAGACGTGCATTGATAGAGTCACATACACATACATACATACATACACACAGAGAGAAAGGCGAGAGAGAAGGGAAGAGAAGTTCAAGTTCAAATTTATTTGTATTATTTTTTTGTGTGTTGTTGTCTTTGCCCATTAAGCGTTTTCCGGTCTGGAACCTATTCAGAGAGTCTAACTCCTGACTAACGTGTGTGTGTGCGTTGCTTCTGCGCATGCACCCACTCTATTCTCTCTCTCATGCTCTGTCGCGCCCTCGAACAAAGAGCGGCTCGCTGCTTGCTGCAACGTTGACTGCAGCTTACCAAATGCAATGCCAAATATGGTTATACTAGATATTTATGTACATACATATGTATATACATACATACATACATACGTATGCATTCGTCGCTCGAGCGGTCAATTACTCTTTTGCTCTCCCCCAACCAATTTGCGCTCTCACATGTGTTGAATGAGTTTTGGAGTTGGAGCTCATTAAATTGTGATAAGACTGTGATAACTAAAGTGATGCGATCACTGCAGTGCCAATAAATATAATATATGTATGATTAAATAAATAAATTGCTTGGTTATAAAAGAAGGGTGGGGATCAGTGGTGCCAGATTCGTTTTTTCCCGTCAAAGGCCATTTGCTAGAAAGGTTTGCAAACAGCTGTCATCGGGAATTCTGGCTTTTTTTTTTTTTTTGTTGAAATGCTTTTGTTCAGATTTTTTTTGTAAATGACCAAATATAGGGGAAACTAAAACCCAATATAAAGAAATGCACTTCGTGAATTGGCAAAATAATAACAGCACTAAAAAATTTTGGATGGAAGTCAACAATACATTTGCAAAACTGACTAATGTTGCCATTAATACTTAACAGTGTACTTTATATCAGGTCATTGGTTCAATAGTTTGCTACTTAAAGTTAAAATAATATATTTTATTACGAATTATAAATTGTGCTGTTACACACATGTTCATATAAGCCTCCCAATAAATTCGTATGGATGATAAGAACGCGATTATTATATGATAATGAAAATCACATCTAATGAATAACAGAGCTACTGCTACTCAAATTGTTCAGTTTCTTTCTGAGCAACTGATTTTAGCGCTTACTTTCTTCCTCTTGGGAGAAAATACAGGAATTAATGAATGGAAAAACTAGCTTTATTCATGCTATTTTTTTTATTATTTTTTCAGCTTTTTTTCCGCCGTCAAAAACAGCTTTGTTTTAAACAAAAGTTGGCAACACTGGTGGGGGCTGCCTTGCTACATTTCTCTTTAAAATGCATACATACATACATACTCACATATGTACATACATACATAGATCACACCCGTTCCACAACAACGACAACGCTCGATATGGTCTGCGTATCGATATCATCATCATCATCATCATCCATCTCGCTCTATCTCTAATCCCATCTTGGCCATGCCTATTTTGTGCTGCAGTGGATTTCATCTAGCGCAACATAAAAAAAGTGAAAACCATTTTGTGTTTTGTGTGTCTAAAAAAGGGCATGAAACATTTTTAAGCCAAACGCCACCAAAAAAAAAAAAAACATCAAATAAAGCGAATGCAAAAAACAACAATAATGTTGCTAATTATAACGGTATTTTAAGCCAGTATACGTATACGTATGCATGTGTGTGTGTGTACATACATATGTTTAGCATATCTCTCTCTTTATTAAATGCAGCTGTCAGTTTTGTAAACGCTCGCTCACTCGCTTGCTCTCTTTCTGACTTGTAACTCGCTCTCTTTATCTGGATGCAAGTTGGGGGTGGAAACATCGAACAATATTCGCCGCAATATTTGCCCAAATAGGGGCAGCTTTTTTTGGCTACAGGGGAAATTAAAAGACAGACAAATATTGAGTGTTGACAGCGCCTGCGTCGCTCTCAGCGTTTAACAATGTCTGCGCTGCACGTGCAATTTTTCACATGTGCTTTATTTGCGGTCTTTGCTATGCCATTACCATTTGCCGGCTGCTGCATTACACTTACATATGTACATATACACATACATATGTATGTTTGTTTGTATGTACAAGCAACTGTGTGTGTGTGTGTTCTATAGATGGCATTGTCATTGGTCTCAGACCAATAAGCCAGCGAAATGTGAATTTTATCAAAGCAACACAATGAGACAAGTTCAAAGAGCCTGCAGCATTTTTTGGCTTCTATTGAGTTGCCCTGCGGCGTATCCTTGCAAAAGGTTATTCTACATATGTACATATGTACACAACTAAATAATACGAATGTTTGTACTTACGAACACTGACGAACATATTTATTGGCACAGCAAGCATTTTGACATTTGTCAAACACACGAACACACGCTAAATGGAAACAGTTCTATTTTTCACAAAACAAGACCGACGAACACAAATTTGGTTTCAAACATACAGTCATTTTCATAAGTATTTTGGCACCATTTAAAGTAATTTGAACTTACTTTATGCAAAGTTTGGCATCAATGGAAAGGTCATTTGAATTTCTTTTGAATGATTTAAAACTTTTTTTCCTCGATTCTTTTTAAAAAAAATTTCAAAAATCGCTTTGCTAGTATTTTTTATACTGCAAAAAAAGCGACTTTTTTCTACTTTTCAAAAAAAAGTGACTTTTAAGCCATTTTAAAAAAATCATAAAAAATACTAGCAAAAGTGCTTTTTGAAAATTTCTTTTTGAAGTCACTCTTAAAATTGTTCCAAGAATTTTTTCGCATCAAAATATTTTTTTTAAATCTAGGATAAAAGTTGAAAATTCGAATTTTCCAATGGGTACTTATGGGTTAAAAAACCTTTCCAAATAAATTTTTTTTTACTACGAAGACTTGACTTGCAATAGCTGTTAAAGTAAAAATTAGGTTGACACATAGTGTTAATGGCTAGTGTATGTGTTCTGTATTTGTCACAGCTTAGATAGGCAGGTGGAACGTAACTGTATAAGTCTCCACAGTTTTATCTGATTTGCATATGTGGATCGAAAGTCGAAAATACGATATGAAGAGATCGATTGTTAATTTCCAAATTACAAAAGCGTTCATTAAATCGTAACAAATATTCATTTCATTTTCAATATCAGCCAAAAATGGTGGCATGTAATTTTGGTATTCTTTTAACGATAACAAGTGCAACCAAACGATTGTTGCTGATAGCGATAACAAGTTAATTAGCGTATCGGGGGGGAAGTAATATAAACAACAACAACAAAAAAAAAATATTACGAACTGATGATGTAACAAACTATGATATAAACCCTGAACCATAGAAATATGAAACTTAAAAAATACTCAAAAAAATAAAAGAAATTTCTCTCACAACAACAAAAATAATTTTATTATGTTATTCGTTTATGTTGAATGATAAGCGAAAAAAAAAAAATAATAAATAGAATAAAAACATCAGAAAGTCGTAATATTGACGCAAAATTTTTTTTTTTTTTTTCACTAAGCAGCCTACGTAATTGCCAGAAAAAAGCATGATCATAATTTGATAACAGAGAATAGGAATGGGAATAGGAATGAGAGTTAGATAAGCGAAATAAGTTTATCAGAATTGCCTGTATATGACATTTTATAGTATCTAAAAACACACACATATGTATGTATGCTCAGAGGGTCCATCATTCAATTATCATTAAAATAGCTGAGTTTGTATCTATGAAATTGGCATATGAGATCATACTACATTCTACAATTCTTTAATTATGCGTAGTTGGAATTTTTTAAAAATATGGGGGAAAAAAATAAACAAAGCCTGGTTGTATGTCAACCGAGGCCAAAAAAAAAACTCACATCTTGTGAAATTTTCTCCCAGTAATGTATTCAAGTTATTTATTTAAGCAATATACGCTAGAAGAAATTCACTATGATGAGCATATTGATACTACATTATAATAAATTCACTTTTTCTATATTTTTGCCTGTTTTGTAAAAAGTGTACTTCCAAAATGGACCGTTTATATTCTGACGATTACACTAAGTAAGATAGTAAGATTGTAACATGAACCATTTTAATACATAGAAATATATTTGAAGTATAATTTTAACAAGTTTTTGGAGCTGTTTTGATATATAGTTTAAAAAATGAGAGACAGATACAACATAAATATATTGTGGAACAAAATGTCACGTGCGACAGTGATTCAAATTAAATTAAAAAAATGAAAGAAAAAAGTTTTTAATTGGTCGCCAAAAAAACAACTTCTGTTTGAGTCGCGTGCGATTGCTTTGTTTTTTTTTTTTGTTAAATTATCTTTAATACGAACAATTGCCCAAAATCAACCTTAGCACCAAAAATAGAGCTAATGAAGACCTATAAGTTTTGCCTTTTTTGAAATAAAAAAAATCTTGGCACATGTTTTTTATTCACTATGAATGTGTGCGAATGCCGCATTCGACATTAGAGAATTACCTATATTTAATTATTTATTGCCAATTAAAATTAAAATTTAACATTAAAAAATTTTAAATAACAAAATAAATTAAAGTTAAATATAAAACAATTTTATATGTACATGTATAATTTTTATATATATAAAAATATTTAAATTAAAAAAAAAATCAAAAAATCTATATCTTTTTACGTAGAAGAATAAAAAAACTCAAGTACAGTGGGCATTACAAGGTGCGCTACGTTGCCCTTGATACAGTCACATAGATTTTACGACTATTTTCAGGTGGTTTTTTGTCCGGTACGTTCATTGGTCATTATTGGCATTGGGCATTTAATCGTAATGCCGGGTTTCTGATAAGATTACCGTTAGTAGTTGCGTAATCACAATGAGACTTCTACATTATAACGAATACGGCAGTAAATCCCCTTCCTCGGTAAAGAAAAGGGAAATGAAACCAATGAAAAAAAGAAAAGAAATAATAACACACTGATAAAAATAATAATATTGATACGGTTCGATTTATGGAGCTTGTGTTGATACCAGGTCAACTGATATTGGAGGTATTTCGGGTAGCTTAGCCCTGAAATTTGATTTCTGCCTTGCATGTGACCTATTGAGTTCCGATCGAGACATATACTCTATATACATATGCATATGTATGTATGTATATTTACACATTTAATTAATTACGTTTCGTTTACATTATTTTTAATTGATGACAAATACATATGTGCGAATTTACATATTCCATTTTTTTCCTAAAATGAAAAATGTTCCGTAATTTAAATTTGCTGTTCAGTCAATTTTCATTTAAATTTCCGTTAATTTAAACTGACTATTCAAAAGCGACAGCTGGCGCCATCTAGCGTATTTTCTTGAACTTAACGAAACTTGAGCGAATGCTGCAATTATCGCAAGCACATATTTGAACATATCGATATATACACCACGATAGTTTAGTTATTATCTTAATGAATCATAATTGCTGACTTTGGTTTATTAAGCTCTTATAATTGTAAATGCAGTAAATGCATTTAACGATTTATCTTACGTGCATTTTATGAAATATTTTGGGGTAATGTAATAAGCGTTATTTTCAAAGGTTGTTGTGATCTTTTCCAACCCCAACTTGCTTTTGTGCATTATATCGATAAGATTTGTGCGGCATATTAAATATATCTTTGTATGACAGTTTTTAAAAACACTAAATAAGCAACAGAGTAGTTTAATATATAATATTATTTTAGTTAAATAAAATTAATAAATAATAATTTTTTACTTTCGTTTTCAATGATTATTTTGACTTTGTCAGCCCTAATTGGACTTATCGATAAGTTTTATGCGTCATGTTGGATATATCGATGAGCGATATTTTTAAAAATAGTATCAACAATCACAGGGCAAGTATATATCGCCATTTTAAGGCACGCCGAAAGAGAGATTTGCATTTGATTTCTAATTGCAAACAAGTCGGAATGGTAAGCAAAGTGTGATATTACAAAATACAATTGCAATGTTCTTATGTACGCCATGTTACGCTATAGCTGCCAACGATGAATGTGCTGCAATTGCTGGTGACATCGGCACTGATGCTTTGGCCAACATTCAGTGTCAACGGCTATGACAAAGAGATGACCGTTTATGTGGATGCCGGCAAGAAGGAGTGTCTCTATCACAACGTCAAAGTGGGCGAGATCATCGACTTTGAGTATCAAGTGATTGATGGCGGTCACGGGGATCTGGACATTAGTTTTTCGCTGCTGGATCCCATTGGTCTGATCATTGTTAGCGACTACAAGAAACCGGAGAATCTGCATCAGCATGAGGTGCTCAAGGAGGGCGATTATCGATTCTGTTTCGATAACAGCTTCAGCATGTTCAATCGGAAGACAGTGTTCTTTGAGCTGATTGTGGAACGGGAGGGGGATCCCAATCATGGTGATCAGCAGTGGAAGGAAATTGATGAGCTGACGGGTCTAACGCCCGAGGAATATTACGATATGAAGGTGCAGGATATTATGGATTTTATTGGACGCATTCGCATGCAATTGACCAAAGCGAGACAACTGCAGGATCTGTTGCGTTCCCACGAGGCACGTGATCGCAATTTGGCCGAGGCCAATTTCCAAAAAGTCAACAATTGGTCAATGCTCCAAGTGAGCGCCATGATTGGTGTCGGTCTCATTCAGGTGTTTATGCTGCGCAGCATTTTTGAGACCCATGGACGCATGCATCATTTTTGGCGCAAATTGGGCATTTGATGAGGCAATTTCAAATTGCACTTCATCATCATCATTATCAACTTTATCATGATCGTAGCATTTACCAAAGATGTTGTTTGCACACTCATTGACTGCAAATTGTTAAATATACATACAAACATATATTGTCACAAACTCCTTATCAGTTTCAACAATTTATATAGTTACTAGCTCTAATTAGTTGCGTGTATGTTTAACTTCCCCCACCCCATCACCATCCAGCTACTTGCCATGTGTGTATGTGTGTGTGTATGCATTTATTATAAAAATAAATTAAAAGCAATTGTAATTTAAGCATAATATTCAGGTTGCTCCATTAATATTTATCAAATAAATTGTTGAAGTAAAGAATAATTTTGTTGTGTCTTTGACGAATTGGATTATTTCTAATTGGAGATTTGATATTATCCAATTGGATCGTGACATTTGTTTTTATCATAGAAATAAAAATTAAAAGCCGTAATTCAGATCGCTATATTATTATTTCTAAAATAAATAGTTAAAGTAAATTTAAAAATTGCAAAATTAATATGGCATATAATTAGAATTTGGATTGTGTCCATCAAGCTTTTGTAATTAATCAAAATCCAATTGAAACTTGATTCGATTTAATTTTACTGAAATTTTTCAAAGCATTTTTGGTTTATATGCAATATTTTTGTAACATGATTCGCTTATACCCTATACTTTGATAGCTTAAGGGTATATCGTAATCGTTGCTATGTAAATTTGTTATTGGCAGAAGGACAGTATGTCAAGTATATGTTTTGACAAGATCAAAAATTCGCATATTTTATTGAACTTATGTATGTATGTATATTGTTTTATCATTTATACTTTTATTTGTGATTTTTAAAATAAAAGCTACGGATTAACTCTTATTTTTAACTATTAAAATAAAAATATAACTTAATTTGTATTTTTTTCTTAAAAAAATCAGACGAGGTGTTATTTCACAACTTTTCATTAAACATTAAATTTTAATGATTATTTTTGACTAAAAAAAAAAAAATTAAAAAAAAAGAATTAAATTTGTTTTATATCTTATAATTGAAAATAGAAATTTTTGGCTGATATCGATAGTTCCCACTGAAATAGAAATTTTAGTGTTTACGATTTTCTGTAGCATATTTCCTTCACATTGATTTTTGGCAGTCCCAGTTTTAAACAAAATTCAAATAAAGAAAAATATGTACAGTATGCCAAGTAACTGTTTTAACAAAAAAATAATTAATAGTATTTTTTTTAAGCCTTTCCTAACCCGAACCATCATTATTCAAAGATAAAATTTGAATAATGGAGATTTTGACTTTTGGAATTCTTTTTTTAAGCTTAGTATTCGCTATTGCCTTTCGATATAGTTCGAGTTAGAGAAAATTCGACTTATAGAAGTTCGAGTTATGGAAGCTTGACTGTAGTTTAATTCAATGGTTTTTAACTATTTTTTATTAATTTGTTCTAAAAAACAATGGGCAAAAATCTTTCACAATGCTAATTGACTATTTGTAAGAATTTATATCCAATTGATCTTCTTTATTTTTAAGTAAGAAATAAAATGTGAAAAAAATAAAATAAATAATAAATTCAAAGATCCGGTGCTCATTGTATTGGATACTCATTTGTGACAACAATTTGAGTACTCAAATGAACGGCATCTAGTAAATGAGAAACGAATGAAGCAAAGATTTTCAGAGTACTCAGAATACAACATATTTTTCTTGTTTGTAATAATTTATATGTTACATTAATATTGTTCGTCACACAATTGGATATCAGAAATTTTGTGGCATCGACATGTTTTCGTGACTAGATTTTTCCATTTAATAGAAAGAAACAAGAATTACGGCACTTATCCCCCTCACTCGATGTGTTCGGTTATTTAGTCATTCAATTCATTCATTCAATTCATCGAAAGACGCAGCCGAACTCATTCAATTCAGTTGGGCATGAATGTCTCGTTTGACGTTTTGAATGCAGCCGTGCAGAGCTCCATTCCAGACGCACAGTTGATTGCAGCTCGTTTCAGTTGTTCTTTCAATTTGCATAGATTATTCTTCACACCGGAGCACTTCAAATGACACATTTCCATTTAAACAGTTTTCTTTAATTAAATTTACTAAAAAAAAAACAGATGCATCATATTATTACTAGGCATGGATATTTATTGAAAATTCCGCTTGCGACGACGGGCAGTTTCATATTTATTTGTTGTGGAAATGTTGTTGTTGTTGTCGTTGATTGCTCCACACGTTGTTGTTGTTGCTGTTACTGTAGTATTGTTGCCGCTCTCGTCTGCTGAACTGAACTGAACAATAATAACAATGCTTAAGCTTAGGCAGCCGCCTTATTGAGACGCTTTTGACGCTCGAGTAGGCGACGCTCGCGCTCGAATTCCTTCATGCGCAGCACATAATCCTCATATTCGCAGGTGAGATAATCGTGCTTCTGGTGCGCACACTGATAGACAAACGGGAACTTGTCGGCGCGGCAGGAGTGATAGGCGAGCAGCTTGTGGGCGCAGTAGTCGCGATCCTCGAGTGGCAGCTTCGCCGATTCCATTTCCTCCTGGGTGGCAATCATGACGCGCTCCTTGCGCGACTCAAAGCCCAGCATGGGATCAAAGCTGGGCACTACGTCCGGCCCGGGCATTACATCTGGCTTCATGTAATGTGTCAGAGCGTTACCCATTCTCTGTGTGTGTGTGTGGATGAAGAAACGATTAATTACACACACAAAATTCAATAAAAAATAACAAATATAAATTACGTAAAATGTTTTTCGTCGGTTGTTTCTGCTGCTGCGGCGCTGCTGTCAGTTCTCAGCTGTTGTTGTTGTAGGCTGCCCTGACAGCTGCTCGGCTACAGGGCTGCAAACACAAAAATATTGCTCAAATATCGATAACAATTGTGGAATATTGAATTGAAGCGATGAGAAACTTTTACTTTAGCATACAAAAAAAAAACTTATAAATGTTTTAGGGTTGCATAAGAGTTAAAAGAAAGACAAATAATACCAATACACAGACAATTGTGCAATACATCGATTTCTCAATCATCGATAATACCATAATACCGCCGAAACAGTATTTATTTAAAAAAATTAAGTGAAATACATAGAAAAATTTTAACATATAATCAAATATGATTAAATAGACTTACATGCACACATGAAAAAATTGTGGAATATGTGGCGTTCTTAAAATATACGAAAGATACCAGAAACTGAAAACTAAAAAACAATATCAAAAATAAATGTAAATTCTGCATTTGTTTGTAATATAATCACTCCATAAATTATTAAACTTTTTAAATTTGTCTTATGAATTCTTCGATGAGAGACATATCGATGGTTTTTGCAGCCCTCAACTTGCCGGCAATGACGATTATTATATTGCTAGCATCGATAACTATACGTAATGCAATTCTATTGAAATATACGGCAAGTCCTGTTGCAATTAATCGATAAGTTTGTGGCTCGCAAAGACAGTGGTGCAATCATACAACAAGAAATATGCATTAAGTTCGCCAGTAGAATAGTTAATTCTTAGTTATTTTGTAAATTTTTGTGCAATAAACTTTAGTCAAAACGAAAGCTGGCAAAACAACCAGTTTAATAAGTTCTAGTTGCTCAGTCTGCACGAGCGCGAAATCGACCAAAATTAAAAGAAAAAAGTGCCGTTGTCTTTGATATTAACGGTATAACTTCAACGGCCCACGCATTTTTACATATATATACATATATATAAAGAAAGCGAAAGAGTGAGCTATATGTATATGTAAGAGCATACATAAAATCGATTTGGAGGCAACACCAAGGCATATTTGGAAAAGCTATGGTTGGATTATTAAATCCAATGAAATATGGCGATCATTTTTATGAATTGTACACGAGCAATACACGCAGGTAATGTAAATAAGCACCATGACAGTGGCGGTGGCAGCGGCAGCGGTCAGCGGCATCAGCGACAACGCATTTGGGGTTGAAAAATCGATCGATTTGTCGTGGAAATGTATGTAGGTCTTCAACCCCTCGCTGCCGTTTTTGTTGTTGCTGTTCTTGCTGCCGGGGTTGAAATTGGCGCTCGCATATATCGCACGACAAGTGGGCAGCACCCTGACAACAGCTGATCGATAACAGCTGATGTCTAACAACTGTCCAGCGGGAGAGTGTGAGAGAGGGCTGCCAATCGAACTGCCGCCGCGACCTGCATTAATTTGTTGTTTGTTGTTAAATCGATATTTAAATATGATGCGTACATTTTATACAGTTAGTTCAAATAAATGCTGCACACATTTTATTTAGCACAAAGAAAATCTATTTAAAAAAAAATTGAATAAATGCTTTTTGTTAAAATATTTACTTGACTAGCTGTATATAAATAAATTATTCGATAATTGTCATTTGTTTAATTCACTCTCCTCTCTCCGACTCTCTCACAGAAAGTTGCAAAATGAGCGCAAGGCGCTCACGAAACGCAAAAGCCGCAAGGAGAAATCGGCAGCAGCGATGGCAGCCGCCGCCGCGGCCGCCGTGCTGGAGGGGAATGCGGGCGGCGCTGCTGGCGGCATTGTGAATCCATTGGATCCGCCGCTGGTCAAGGATCAATTGTTGTTTATGCCCGCATTTCCTGTGGCGCACATTGAACTCGATCCGAATGCATCAAAATTTGCGGTATTCTCGGCCATACGCTCCACAGTGCTGGAGGCGGAAACACGTTTTGCCTTGTTCCACGAGGGCAATGGACATGGCGCATTGGCCGCATCGGCGCTGAAGAAATGGAGCGGCAATATGGGCTCCTCTTGTTGCCTGGTCTGTGCCGGCAGCTGCATGGTCAGCAATCTTGTTGATTGCGCCTGTCATGCTCCACTTGCTGTTGCTGGCGCTGGAGCAGCTGGTGCCGCTGGTGCTGCTGGTGGTGGTGCTGGTGGTGGTGCTGGTGGTGGTGCTGGTGCTGCTGGTGGTGGAGCAGCTGCTGGCGCTGCAGCAGCGGCTGATAAACGTACGTCAAATAGCGCCAATAGCGATGCCGATTCTGATACGGATGAGACCGAGGAACGTGAACCGGTCTATGCCACAGTTCCCCTCATTGTTGGCGCCGGTCTGCGCAGTCTATTCGAGCTGATTGCCGATGCCCGTCACATTCAGCCGCTGCTCTGCACGAAGGCACTGAAGGCACTGCTCGATGTTATCCAGGGACAGCAGCCGGAATCATTTAAACTTGAACCCGAAGATCTTATCAATCCACTGTACGATCTGTTGCTTGATCTTGCCACAATGCCGGCTGCCATCAGTTCCAGCACCGGTGCCGAGGCCAACTGGTCGGCCATGGCCTGTGCCGCACTCCTGGGTCTCTGCATTGCACGCGGCGACACCGGCAAAATGTTAAAGGCCATTGCAGCCATGTTAATGTCACCCAGACAGCTGTCCGCACAGATTGTACAATTGCCGGCGGTGCTGGCGGCGCTTCAGCACACGGTGGTCAGTGCTGCACTTAATAAACCAACTCGTCCCGATTTTTATACTCACGGCGTTCCACACAACTCACTGATCGATGAGGTGAGTGGCATAGAAAATGAATGTACAGTGGAGGACAAAGAAAACCTCGGTTTGCGGACCTCAAAAAAAAAAAAAAAAAAAAAAAAAAAATACAAAAAAGATAATCCTATATTCCTAACCAGGATTACATGCGCATCTTCAATTATTTTTGCATCTCTATATGGCCCATGGAGTTTTCCAATTGGAAAACACGCCAAAAATTAAAAACTGCGAGAAAAAGTAGTGTTGTAAAACACAAAGCAACCATGATAATCAAAAAAACACTGCAAAATGTTAATTTTTATTCAATTTTTAAAGTTTGTTTAAAAAATATAATGGATTCCCGCAAATAATAAATAATCCTATTTTTAATTTTATTTTTTGAGGTGTTCCGCATAGATAACTACCAAAACCGGACACCATAAATAAGCGAGTTTTTGGAGTTTTTTGAAAAAACGAGGCCTAGTTTTGTATTATTCAAACGGTTCCTAGGCCTCGTACGTTTTTCGAATAAACAAACACTTTGAAAAAAATCCAAAAACCGATATCTTATGGTGTCCGGTTTTCTTTGTCTGCCACTGTAGTATGTGCATATTGTTCAACTATTTCCTTACTCTTTTTGCAGTTCGCTTTGAAGCTACCAATGCTGACGGCTCCACTGCATCACACAACACCTGCCATGGCCTGCGATGGCGTCTTTGTCTATTTGCTTTACGGTGGCGCGCTGTTCAAGATTGGCACCGGCTTTGGTGGCTCCTACAAGGGACACATTTACGCACAGAATGATGAATTTAGCAGGGAACGCAGCGCCTGGTTGGGCTACAGCGCTGGACAATTGTATTTCCGGCGTAATTGCAAGCGTAGCGCCGATCAATTGCAACTCGTTGGCATGGACACATTGGCGGTCAAGTCAATGAATGCACTCAATATGCTTTCTATGCGCGAGGGACTCAACTATGTGCTCTTCACCGACGATGATTCATTGCATGCCATTTGCAGCAATCGGGACGTACGTAAATATTTAAAGGGGATAAGTAAAATCGGGAGCTCGACTATAGCCTTTCCCCACTTGTTTTTCTTTTTTATACTTGGAATTCAAATGCTTTTATATGTTTTTTTTTTAAGAAAGTTGGGCTTTAGGAGAAATTAAGAGCATTCATTTAAAAGTATCTAACGTAAAGGATAGATAGATATTTCCCAACATATTATTAACGTTACATTGGATAACGAATATAAACACCATTAGTTACAAGTCTGCTCTTACAACACTATTAATAACTGATTTAAGGATAACATTCTGTTAACATTGCCAACATTTAAATAATTTTAATATTCCACCTAGGAATCAAATGTTAAACCCTTTGCGTGTCTAACATATATTATATCTCTTTTAGCAATATTATCCAAATGTATATAATTTTAATGTGATTTATCTTTGACATTTTAAAGTAACATTGAATTTCAAAATTTATTAAGAGATTTTCAATGGCAGACTCACTAACATATTCTGTTATAGCGCTGTTAACTGTAAAGAAACGAACTCTGTTAGTGTCACATTAACATGAAACTTATTTAAATGCCCAATTTTTCCAACATTTTCAAGTTGTTTAACAAGTTTTTCTCGTGTATTTTAAGCCGTTGAAGATTGAAATTAATTTTGTTTGCTGCTTGCAGGACACGCTGGTGGTAAAAAAGCTGAATCTTTATCACAACAGTTACAGCAGCGAGCCACCGCCATTTGAGTTGCCGCTGCAGTTGGCGCGTAAGAAGTTTCGCACATTGGGCTATGCGGCATTCGAGGATGAGTTGCTCAATCAACATCAGATTCAAAGGATTCAATCGGCGCACAATAGCTTTGAGCCCAAGTTGCCGGCACCTTGTCGCGATGCCGATGTCCTGGGCATGGCGTGTGGCAAGGAGTTCGGCTTGGTTCGTGCCAGCAATGGACGTGTCTATTACTATGGCAAATCCGCAGCATTGGGCTTAAAGTGTGTGGGAAGAACGCCCACATTGAAGCTAACAGAGCTGATTGTCTCGAAGGCGGCGCACATTGTCCATGTGGCTGTGGGACATGATGGCATCCATGCGCTGCTCGTGAATGACGATGGAACTGTTTATTTTGCGGGCACAGCACGGCGTGGCGAGGATGGCGACAGCTCCAAGAATCGTCGACAACCGAAGGCAGTTAAGCCAAAAAAGATGAGCAAAATCGATGGACATGTTGTGGTTCATGCGGCCTGCAATAATGGCACCTCGGCATTTGTCACCAAAACCGGCAAATTAATCATGTACGGCAAGGATACGGCCCACTGCGATTCTATGGGATTTGTCAGCGAATTGTTGGATCAACATGTGACCAAAGTGGCTCTGGGCAAGGCACATTGTGTTGCCCTCAGTGCCAAGGGACAACTTTTCACCTTCGGCCTCAATAATAAGGGCCAATGTGGGCGTGTCTTTAACAAAATGATGCCCGTCAAGGATGTGCCCAGTTCATCCACAACATACGCTCTGCTCGGCCAGCATGCGGACAAGTTTCGTCATAAAATTGACTTCTCCACCCTCTGCGATTACGATGATCATAATATGGTGCAAGGTCAGTGCCGGGTCTGTGTCATGTGCCGCGAATGCACTGGCTACAATGTCAGCTGTGTCTCCGCTTTGAATGTGCCGCTCGAGCAGCGACTCGGGGGCAGCATTTGTCCATGTGGACACGGCGATGCGGGTTGCGCCAAGTGCGGATTGTGCTCCGCCTGTGTTGGCCTTCAGGAAAGCGAACTTGGTAAGCTGCGACTGCCAATTTTATTTTATTAACAGTAGAGTTAAGGATAACAGACTGTTAAGAGCACAACATTTCTATAATTTAAACTGTCATCATTTAATATTTTACAAAGTTTTTTTTGTAAAGTGAAAAAGATTTTAAGAAATATCAACATGTATTGAGTCAAAAATGTTATCACACTTTTAACTATTAACAGCAGAATTTAATTTAACATACTGCTAACATCAATACCAAACAATGCCATAATCACAGAGTTTGAAAACTTCTTTTGAAGTCAAGAGATTTTTAAGTTTAAACCACTTCCTCTGTTAACGATTAACCGTACATCTAGAGATTACATAGTGTTAACATAGCCTTAACATTTCTGTAATTAATCGATCAATCATTAATCTGTTATTTCACGTTAACTAAACTAATGAAGTATTTTTCCCCTTTCTTTAGCGGATGCCAAAGTGGATCTGAAACCGCTGCCCGGGGAACTGCAGCGTCAGCAACGCTCCAAGACGCTCATCATGCGACGCAAGGAGAAGAAACCCTCTGAGTTGGATACGGGCGCTGCTGGCAGCGGTTGTGGCACACCCACCGATCTCGAGAAGGATCCACCACGTGTGGCACCGCTGGCACCACAGCTGCTACAACTACCGACTGGTTCACCCATTGTACAGGTGGCCTGTGGCCTCCATCACACGGTGCTCCTAACGCTCGCCGGTGAAGTCTTCACTTTTGGCAGCAATCAATATGGACAACTTGGTTCGGGAGACTTGCAACCGGTTAGCGGTCCCATTCGGGTCCAGGTTCAGGGTGCAATTAGCCAGGTGGCTGCGGGCAGCAATCATACAGTTTTATTGACCCACAAAGGTGTCGTCTATACCTTTGGCAACTATCAGAAAGGTCAATTGGGTCGCCTGCCCAGCGAATATGGCCAGAAACCGGGTCTCGTTGGCGCTGCACCACCGCCACAACCACCGCAACCATCACAGCCAGCGCCTCCAACAGCAGCAGCAGCAGCACCACCACAAGAAGATGAGGCAGCCAGCTCGGATGTGGCATGTATTTTACCTGGTGGCTCCAAGGAATCCATACTAGTTCCTCCAAACACGGCAGCGCTTATCGCTCAGCGTCAAAAGTTTCTTTGGAATTGTGCTCCCGGCGCCGTCTTGTAAGTTCCTGTGAAGCATCCATCTCGTTGCATTACTTACTCATTTTGTTCATCTTCTTGTTGCAGCGGATTGGGACCCAGCTATGGCAAGAAGGTCACCTGGATTGGCGCCAATGGCGATCAGACCTTTATCAAAATTGACGAGTCGCTGATCACAGCACAAATGCTGCCCAAGATGCACGTGGTGGCCAACAAAAAGACGATATGTAAGTATCAACTTAAAAAAAATTATACTTTACTCTAGAAATTGTTTTGACACAGTTAACATACATACATAAAGCCTTTCTTGGTTTCTCAATTTATTTCTTTTAATTTTATTAAAAGGTAAACAAGGAATATTGAGATCCATTCGTTTAACTATTTTTAAAAATAATAATAATCTATATTCCCCAGAGTTTTTCATTTTTATTTATTTTGTAATTTAAATATATAAAAATTGTTTAATTTAATGACTAAATTTCAAATTAATTGTTGTGTCGGCTGCTTTTAACCTTACAAAAAATAAATAACTAATAAATATGTCACAATTAACAAATAACATATTTTAGTTAACAAAAACTTTTTGTTTATAAATATATTTTCCTTTCTGTGTTTTTAAATTTATTTTATATTTTATTTTAGTTCTTTTTTCACCAAGTTCATAATGAAATAATAAGCTAAACTGTTATTTAAATAATAAAGTAATGCATCTAAAATTGTTTCAATGTCAAAACTATGACCTGACTTATTGTATTCTATAAACTTCAGTTTAAAATCAGTTCTTCTTTTTCAAGCAGGTTGTTTAAAATTTCTTTCAATCGAAAAATGTTTCTAGATTTGTCGTAGTTTCACACATTTTCAAATTTGTTTTTTAGGCTGTCTGACTGTAAATAAAACTAATTTTGATGGCAATGACAATCTTTTTTTTTTTTAGTTTTTAATAAAAACTTTTCATACATGTATATATGAGTATATATGAGCATTTCAAATTGATCAAAAATTTCTTTCAAAAATGTATTCAAAATATCTATTCAATCAATATACGCTAGAAGAAATTCAATAGGATGAACATATACATAGATTCTATATTGAAATAAATTCACTATTTTCTATATTTTTCCTCATTTGCTTAAAAATTGACTTCCAAATGGAAATCGTAACATTGAACCATTGTAACATGAACCATTTTAATACATAGAAATATGTTTATTGAATGTTTCATTTAGAACAAGTTTTACATGCTGTTTTAGATATATCGAATAAGATTGGAATAACAAATTCTTGCCGCATTCTCTATCCTGTGGGTATTAAAGAAATTGTTGTACGAATATATTTGGAATATATTTTTGCAAAAATACCAAAACATCTAAAGCTACCTTTTTAACAAAGATTCTTAAAATTAAATTGAGTGTGTTCAAAAAAGATTCCCATCTTGGGTGATTGCTTAAACTTAAAGTTAAATAATTCAACTTTGGAATACATTTAAAAATTTCTTTACAAAATTAGCTAATTGAATATGTTTTGATTTTTCAGTACTCATTCCTAGCATACCACTGTCATTCCAAACGCTCTCGATCAATCGCAGCGACGGCAGCTGCACTCCACATTATCGCGGCCAAACGAACTTTGCCCAATTGCTGCAGACGCAGCAAGCGCTTGGCCAGCCGGAGATCAATCGCAATGTGGATGTGGGAACACCGCTGGCCGAATTACCGATGGTCAGCAGCAGTTCAGCTGGTGTTCCAATCAATGAGCAAATGTCCAGGAGCATGCACGAGGCACGCAATCATATCTTTGAGGAGCAACAACATTTGGAGGCGGCATTGCCATCGTCCGGGGCATCAACACCGAGACAACGACAACGAGTCGTTGGACGGCCACGTCAGGAGTCGGCTGGACCCGCATCGCCGGAGCAGCAGCCACAGATCGCTTTTGCGATGGATCCCAGCTACAACGTCCTCTGGGTCTTTGATGGCGCCACGCGAAAGCTGCGTTGTCACAATGTGGTCGCCAGTGAAATATCCGAATTCGATGTGGTAAGGATGAGGAAATTATTTATAATTTAAAAAATCGATAACTCGATGTTTGTTTGACGATATATGGGCTATTCCTGGGTTGCGGACGTTACATTTGTACGCAAATTTTTATGTTCAAACTGTTGCAGCTCGCGTTCAGATCGGTGAATTTTTATGTAATTTTCTGGAAAATGCATTTCATTTAGAATGCTATCAAACCTATTTAAAGATAAAAGCCTAACTGTTTTTAGAAAAAAATTAGGCTTGCTAAAAGTTTGGTTGCGGACGTTACAATAAATGGAAGTCGATTTGAGGTTAACGTGCATTTGCGCGTATATTAGCGAATTTAGCATTATAAACAAAAAATATCCAAATACAACAAATGAACTGGAATATATGACCATATCAATCTAGTATCAAAAATACAGATAAGTAGTCTCGTTAATTAAAAATCTTAGTTTTTGTCAGTTGCGGACGTTACGTTACGGACGTTACACTTTTTACACTCATACTTTCGTTCAAATTATTAATATATATTAAATATCTATTCGATACCGTTTTTATCTTAAATAAAAGAAAATGAATCAAAGTTTATGATGTGCTAAGCGCTAAACACTCAGACGACTGTTTTACCAACTTTATTGGCCATTGAAAATACCCTTTTATTGAAATATTGAAATTAAGAGGCAAAAAGAGGAATTAATTGATAAGGCTCGGCCATGAAAAACCAAACCACCGTAAAACCTTTTTCATTTTGTAATTTGAAGCTCAAAAATTTATTCTATCAAAGCAAAAAACAACTATTATTAAAAAACATGCAGTTTTTTCACAAAATTAAGTTTTCGCCCTTGGTTTAAAAATTTCCGGAATAGCCCATATCGAGTTAATTAAATCGATTTTTATGACAGGAGTTTCACAAATTTTAAAACTTAAAACTTGAAATTTAAAATTGATTTTTGCAAAAGTTTAAGGATATGAACACAAAAGTTACTTAATAATCGATATCTTGAGGCAAAAAATTATGAATTAAATTTGAATACATAATGAATTTAGAGGCCAAACCGAATGATCAAAATGACACTCTGCTTTAAAATCTATTAAATTTTGGCAACGTTTTAAAAGTTTGAAGTTACTCAGATTTTCAACGTACATCATTATTATTTGAAAATATATCGTCAACTCGATTAATTTTTTTTTTCGATTCTTAGATGTCGATTATAAAGTAGAACTTACATCACTAGTTTCAATCGACTTTCGTTTTAATAAGCCATTATTTGTTTGTGTTTATGAAATCGATAAAGCTTAGCTTCAAATTCTTAATTTGCAGAATGCGGGCAACTATCGGGCGCTGTTATCGCCGGAGCTGTCGCTGCCGAGCAAGGCGGAGGCGCGAGTGTCGCGCTCGCAGGCGTCTCTCAATTTGTTGGCCTGCCTGGATATATTGACATCGGCCCAGGACAATATACCCGGATGCTTTGAGCAGGCGCTGCCCAAGCAGCCGCATCAGACGGCGGAGGCGCAGAGCGGCGAGTATCAGGTGGTGAATCGATTCGATAATTTTGGCGGCGGCTGGGGCTATTCGGGGCATAGTGTGGAGGCGGTACGATTCTCCTCGGACACGGATATTGTGATATGTGGCTTTGGCATGTTTGGCGGACGCGGTGAATACAGCTGCAAGCTGAAGCTGTTCGATCTGGGCGTCGATGGCGGTGGCTACGAGAAGGAGGGTATTCTCATTAGCGAGACCAAGGAGGTGCCATATGAATGCGCGGCAAGGAGTAAACATCACATCCTATTGCCCAAGCCAGTGAGTGCAGCGGCTGGACGCTGGTATCTGATCTGGGCAAGAATAGCGGGCCCGTCATCCGACTGTGGTTCGTGTGGCCAGGCGTCGGTAACGACAGAGGATCAAGTGGTTTTCTCCTTCAAGTCGAGCAAGAAGGCCAACAACGGCACCGATGTCAATTCTGGCCAAATACCCGCGATACTGTATCGTCTGGTCACCCAGGATTGCAAACAGCCACCATTACCGCTGGATGCGGATCCCGTTCAGCGCATTTCACGCGCCTTCGCCAACAGCGTGAGTCGCGAGTGCTTCGAGAGTCTCGTTGTCCTGCTCAGCTGGTCCTGGGATTGCTTCAAGACTCAACTGCGCGAGCAACGCGATCGTGCGCGTCCCTTGCAGTTGCAACAGACTCTCCAGTATCTTGGCTATGTGAACAAATCGTGTCTCCGCCTGCTGCGCAAATACACCAATGAGATTTATCCCCAACGTTCCACGTCGGCAGCTGTTGCCGCTGCCGCAAATTCATCGGTTGGCGGCGCCGTTGCCGCTGCCATTTCCAAGCTCCAACAAAAGCCAAATCAGAAAGGTAAATCATGCTCCAGTACTTCAGAGGGTATTCTAATTTTGACACGAAATATGCAAAGCATTTAAAGAAGAAAATGCAGATTCCATACATACCATATATATTTAAATATACATACTGTTCATCAGTAGGATAAGGGGTAGTCCTCCAGTTTATTGATTTACAACATCTTTTAGCTAAATTGTAAAGTAAATAGGGAGCAGCCAGAGCAAAGGCTTTCCAAAATCTAGTCTAAAGTATTATCATAAAGTAGCGGACAAAGAAAATCGGACACCATAAAAGAGTGGTTTTTGGAGTTTTTATTTGTTCGACAATAGAAAAAACGTACAAGGCCTAGGCACCGTTTAAATGATACAAAACTTTCCTTAATTCATTAATTTCGAAAATTTCGAATTTTTGTAAAAGTGTATTATTTTAACTTTTTTCCTCGCGGTCAAACAAAAAATGCTTGGAAGCAAGAAAGTTCTTAAAACAATTCTAATAGTGACTACATAAAAAAATTTTGAAAAATCTCTGCGCTAATATTTATTATAATTTTTTGCAGTTTTAAAAAAATTATAAAAAATACTTTTACAAATATTCGAAATTTTCAATGGGTACTTAATGGGTTGAGGAAAGTTTTGTATCATTCAAATGGTTGTTAGGCCTCGTACATTTTTCTTATGTTCGAATAAACAAACACTTAAAAAAAAAACTCTAAAAACCGCTATTATGGTGTCAACTTTTCTTTGTCCTGTCGGACCTGAAATAGGAATTTTGGCGTGTAGCACTTTACTGTAGTATATTTCCTTTCCATTGATTTTTTTAGTTGAAATTAGCATTCATAACTCCTATTTGCGCTCTATACTATTAATCTGTTAATAATCAAAAGATAATTGGGCTATAGCTTTAGCTGCTGAAGCATTTCATTTGATATATTTATTAATTAATTTATTATTGTTTTTTATTTATTATATATTTATTTTATTTATTATTTTATTTGGACACTCATGCAGAGAAACCGCCGAGTGGCCGTGTGGTGAACAGCGCTGGCAAATATCTGGGCGATGCTGCATCTCTGCCCACGTCCACGATGTCTGCTTTGGGCTCTGGCACGGCCGTTGCTCGGAAAACGAATCTGGAAAACATCCAACTGGCCGAATGCATTGGCAATGTGCGTGCTCTGCTCATTGGCATCTTTTGTGACGACATCTTCAAGGACATTGCCACGGATGAGGGTGAGTTTGGTATTTACCAATAAGTAATGTTTTAAATCCAAACTGATTATCTTATAAATCGAATTGTTGATTAATCGAAAAAATTTAGTAGATCTGCATACAAATATTCAAAATAATTCGAATACTGTTCATAATTCATGAGTTTATTTAAATATAATTTGAAGTCTATTAAATTTCATTTCATTTACTTTACATAAAAATATTAATAAAAACTCTAGCGAATTTCAAAGATGCAAATTTGAAATGATTATTGATTTATTACACTCGATGCATGGACAATAATAAAAAGATATGTTTTTAAATAAGTTCAAAATGACTAATGCGTTATTTATATACATATTTAAATATTAAATCGGGTTTATTTAAAATTAATAAACATTTAAAATTAATTTCCTAATTTGCTTTATTTTATTATGTATTTCAGGTTACGCTTTGGTGCTGGAAATTCTGGACGAATGTCATTTGAGTTTTGTGGCCTGTTTCGATGCATTCTATCCGACATCGTCGTTGAAATGGAACTGTCTCTGCGATCTGTTGGCCCAAATGGACCGTGGTGCACTGCATTCCCGTCTATTGAGTGCCATCCTGGCCGGTTTGTGCTCCCCGACGGTCAAGTTGCGTGCCACATTCTCGCTGTTGAATGCCTCGGGCAATGAACGCCAGTCGATCATCAGTCCAAGTGACAATTCGGGTTTGCCCATGCTGTCATCGACGGAGGCGCATCAATATCCTATATTGGTGGAGCAAATGATTTATCGGACGCAGCAGGAGAAGAGCGATTTCCTGAGCAACTCGTGGACATTTAAGGATGTGCTGGTGCGTCTCCTTGACATTATTGCGAGTCCGATTCGATCGCGAATCGAGTCCATCTACAGTCGCTGCCTGGGCGGCAGTTATGCTGTTAAGGAGTGCATAAATCAGGGATTAATTGACAACTGTTGTCATCTGTTGGCCCGTGTGCTGGCCGAGATTGTCTACCAGACGGCACTGGGGGAATATGATAAATTATTTTTACCTCCACGCACATTGCACTCGACCTGCTCGAGATTTGCACGCTGCGATTTGAGTCGCACATGGAATACGGGCAATTTTGGCCCGGATGCGATAGCATTTTCAGTGGATCGTCCTGGAATTGCCATTGCGGGTGCCATGATCTATTCCGGTTCGGGCAGCTATGATTATCAATTGGAGCTGTTATATGATAATACCGTTGATTTGCAGCCACAGCACAAATGGGAGACACTCGAGTCCATTTCGGGCAGCTATGATCAGGAGGCTGTGCACAATGATCTGGCCGAGATTAAATTTGAACATCCCGTGCACATTAAGGAGCATTCACGTTACGCTCTACGGCTTTGTTCGCAGGGAGCACGCACCTGTTCGGGAGATGCGGGAATGCCAACAGTACGTGGTCCATGCGGTGCCAGTTTTCATTTCTATGCCTGCGATTTGAGTTTCAATGGCACGACACCAGCACGCGGTCAATTGCCGAGCATACTCTACTACAGCACTCCGGTCAAACAGCATCAGCAGCAGCAGCAGCAGCAGCAGCAGCAACTGGAGCTGGATGCAGCTGGCACATCCTCGGCAGCTGGCAACTCCAATTTGGCCATGGCCAACAATGGCAGCCCCGAGATCTCCACACGGGACACGGCCCTGCAAATTGCCGCGGATATCACAAAGAAATGCACAGAGCTGTTGATTCTCGCACGGAATGCAATGGCCGCATCCTGTTCACCCACGGACAACTCATCGTCGAATCACACCCAGACCATTGATTCGGAGCACAATATAACGCCCATCGAGGAGCATATGGATATCAATTGGGCAAATAATTCACGCACCGCTGCGTTGCCCGTGGATCCACAGCTATCGACAACAACAACTACGACGATGACGACGACGACGACAACTACGGCCCGGGATTTGGGCAAACGCATTGAATCCTTTTCCAAGGGCATTATGGAAACATTAAAGTTTGATAAACGTTCGACGAATCCATTTGAGATGGAAATTGAAATTGGTGCGACGGAAATTGGTGTTGAGGAGACGGCGGAATTGAATTTTTGTAATGTTCAATTGGCGGCCAAATTGAATGGCAATGAGCGTGTGGATTACGAATCGGAGCAACCATTGCAAGTGGTGCAGGCACAGCAACATCAGCAGCAGCCGTTGACACCTCAGCAACAGTTGCCGCCACAATTGCCGCAGCTGCAGCAACAGCAACAGCAACCACAACAATTGCTGTCACACCAGCAACTGTTGCACTCGGACTCGGAGGAGGCGCATGTGGTGGGGGGCGGTGGCGTTGCGGCATTGCAACTGCTGGAGGTCTTCAATTTGGCCGCCTCGAATATGTTTCACACGCTGTTGCCGCTGGTCTATGCGCACATTGCCAACTTGGCCTGCAGCGATCCCAAGAGTTCGGTGCAAATACTTGGCCTAATCAAAGAAATCTTGCCACACATTGCCGCACTCAATCAGCTCCATGTGTCCAAGGAGCAACGGAGCTTGGAGCAACTGCGTCCGGAGCCATCGCCGGCAGCGAGCAGCACCACCAGCAATCACTATTGTGTGGTTGAAAGCGAGCATCCATATCGCAGTGCCAGCATCAGTTGTTATCGCGTCGAATTTCCGCCCTGCGTCCAGTGGTTGACCATCGAGTTCGATGCCCAATGTGGCACCGCACAGCTCGAGGATTATTTACTGCTCTCGATACCAATCAAAGCGGCCACAGCACCGCAACCCTGTCAATCATCCAGCGCCGTCTCGGACGACTATTACGATATACTCGATAACAATGTGAGTGGCAAGCGTGCCGGAGGCGCAAATAATCCACAATGTCACAATGCCCAGTTGCAAATGACGAGCTGTTGTCGCAGTCCAGGCACAGGAACCGGAACCGCAACCGGAACTGGCATAACTAGTGGTTCCCTCTTGCGGCCACAGGATGTGCTGGATCATGATTGGATTGTGGTCAAGAAATTTAACACGTAAGTTGCACGAGTTTCAAATAGCACACCCAATCCAAAATATCTGCATATTTATTTTTATAATCATTTATGGGTATTTCAAGGATCGAGAATGCGACATTTAAATGAAAAAATGGCAAAAATTTACATATTTACAAATGTTTTTTTTACATGTTTAATGCATTTTATCAACCCTATTTTTATTATAAAAGACAAGCTTTAGTTACTCTTACATTACAATAAAATAATGTAGTTTTCCATTCTAAGGAATTATATTGATATATTACTATTATTTTATTTGAAAGTCAAAATATAGAAAAAGTGAATTTATTCCAATGCAGAAGCTATATGTTCATCCTATTGAATTTCTTCTATCGCATATTGCTTAAAGAAATAACTTGAATACATTTTTAAAAGTAAATTGTACAAGACATGGATTTTTGATCAACTTTAGGTTTTTGGGCCAATAATACTCAGCTACTAATATGTAGGAAATAGTTGTTCTTTATTATTTGTTAAATATTAAATAAATAAATGTTCTTTTCCAAGATGCATCCTTTCAAAAATACTTACACTTGTTTTTGTGATTATTTTAATATTTAAAAAATTAATAAGATTTAATAAATACAAATTCTTGATATTCTGCAGCGCCTCCAATTGGCTTCAGAATGTGCTGATTCTGCCGGGCAACTGCGTGGAGTTCTCCCTGGAGACCGCATCCTTGTATGCCCAGGATCCTCACAATAATCGCTATGGCTTCAAGTGTCTTGTTGTTGGCTACGATAATCCCACAGCGGTAATTGAACAGCATTAACAACTATTGTTTTCTTTATTTAATTCACATACACTCTATCTCTCTCTCTCTCTTTATATTGCTATCTCGCTCAGATCAATGCCAGCAACTCGTGTCTCATACGTCTGGAACAGGAGTTGTCGTATCTGGGCGGCATGTGCAGCGCCAATCTCATGAAAAAGGATCTCAATTTGCCCGGTAAGTCAAGCCGGAATCTAGGATCATGGATTTCTTTAAATTGATTTGTTGTCTTTTGCCAGATGACAAGGACATGGATGATTTGAGTGGCATCGAGGAGACAATTAGTGCCCATCATGGTCTGCTCTCCAAGGGATTTGCTTTATCTGAGCCACAGCTGACGGTGCATCAGGCACTTGAATCATATCTGCCCATTGGGTGAGTCAAGCATGTGAACAATGAATAATTATAAAAAAACGAAAGAAATAATATTCCTTCAACTGAAAAAACGGATGAAATTGATATGGTTGTGGGTATCCTAAAAACGTACTATACAAAACCCAACACAGTGTTAACATTTCATTAACATTTAATCCACTGTTAATGAACAAACCTAAATTATATCATGTTTTATCATTCTTCTTATATTAACATACTGCTCTGTTATCTTAAAATGACTATTCTATGATAACATTATAATTCTTGAATACATTATTAACTCGTGCTTTTCTATTTATTGTATAATGTTGATTGTCCTATTAACATAAATTTTAAAATGTTTTGAATATTATGTATCAATATCAATCTTCCTGAATTGAAGACGTTTGCTAATCAAGTCGTCTGCTTTAATCATTAACCTAACATTCTTTACTGGTAATTATAATATGTTTGCTGTTGCAGAAACATTGTGTGAGCAACTTTGGATATTATCATTACAATTCTTGAATAAGTTACGATTTATATTCTACTACCTCTATTGAGTAATGTAGATCAGAGGTGGGCACGAAATCTGAATTCGTTAGCAGACGCTGGCTCCCGGAGCCATTGCGAGCCCACCGCTGATGTAGACTGTTAAAATATTAACATTCTGTTCTGTTATCCACTGTTAACTATAAGTTTAGCATACCGTATCAGATATCTGACATTTTAGCTTACAATAATTCATATTCTTGATTGATTTAAGTCTACTTCTAGGCTTTTTATTGTTCATGTCGTACTCTGGTTAATATATATTAACATACAATCTGCTCAGCCTACTGTTAACTGCCATGCTAACATTTTCTGATTACATGCAACACTACTTAAATATTAAAATGCGCACCTAAACTAATATAAATTATTTTCATATAATTTTATGAACTATAAAACAAATCTGAAATATCTTTAAATAAATTTTCGCAGCCTCCTTCTGCTTCACAAACAATATGAATTCAGCCAACAGACAAAGAAAGAACAAAGAATTTTATAAATATAGATTATTATTTACAGCTTAAATACTTAGATGCTTTAGCTTTACATAGTTACATATATTATACAATATATAGTTGAGACTAAATTAATCATATGCTAAGAATTTGGTACAACGAAAGGTCACTCTTGGTGGTTCTTGGTGGTGGTGAAGGTGGTGGTGCTGCTTCTGCTGCTTGTAGTTTCTGATGGTTCCGCTTTGCCTTTTTTTTTGCCTTTTTCTAGCGTCTTTCAGCTGTTTAATGTTTTGGTTATGTGTGTGTGTCTGGTGTGCGTGTGTCTTGTGTGTTAAACTACAGATCAGTCTTGAGCAGGCCAGCGTTCTCAATTTGGTATACAATCTGTGTCTCCTTGTAGGTGCGTGGTTCCGGCTGCACCACATCCAATTTACGGCGACGTCGCCGTTGCGCCAGGCGACACCACAGGAGCAACAGCAGGAACAGAAGAAGAAGTGCGAGAAGAACGCTTCCAACAACAATATAGGCCACATAACTTGTTCTTTGACATTGTTCCGTAATCAGTTGACGCAATGGCACATATTGTTGTGGACCTTGTTGATCCACTGTGGAGCGACTGAAGAGCAACTGTTCGGCATGGAGGCGAAAGAACTCGGAACGTGGCAAAGGTGGCTGTTGATTCATGTCCAATTGTTCACAATTCCACACGTTCTCATAGTGCAATTGTCGTATGCTTAACGCGAAGCGTTCGTCGAAACGCAACGGTTGCGGTGGCGCCTCAATTTGTGGCACTTTGGCAATATTGTTGGCATTGGGCAACAGACTCTGCACCGTATTGTTGTGAAAACGCAACTCGAGACGCTCACTCAACTGATAGTCCCGATGGACTTTCAAGCTGCGAAATGCGATATCACTAGTCGCACCAAATCGATTGCCACGCAACGTGACTGCATCCCGGATTTGGGCCTCCAACCACTCGCCGTCCACGGCCACAAAGCGATTGTCACTTAGGCTCAGCTTGGAGATGACTAAAGGAATTGAAGAACGATTAGTTTAATTGTCAATTCGATTTAAATTTATGTCATGCTTACGCTTAAAGGAGAAGGCATGTGAGTGCACCTCCTGGAACTGATTGTTGCGCATGCTCAGCTCATTGAGCACCTCCAGCTCGTAAAAGGCACGTGACGGCACATCTCCGGCAAATTTACAATTGGCAATGATCATTTGATCCACAGCAAACTTTTTAAACGCCTGTCAAAAGCATGTCAAATTTGAATTAGTTTGCAGTCGAAATTTGTTTGGCTTGTAGTGGTTAAAGTAGCTTAACAGCAGCTTAACAGCTGCTTAACATTTGTGCCCATTCCTGACTCCAATCATCTTTTTAAATAAAAGTACATTTTCAAGAGCATGTGAAATTTGAATTAATTTGCAGTCGAATTTTGTTTGGCTTGTAGTGGTTAAAGTAGCTTAACAGCACCTTAACAGCTACTTAACATTTGTGCCCGTTTCTGACTTTAAAAATCTTTTAAAATATAAGTATATTTTTGAATTATCATAATTTTAAAAGGGCTGTCAAAAGCATGTAAAATATGAATTAATTTGCAGTCGAAATTAATTTGGTTTTCCTATGATTGAGGTAACGTAACAGCAGCTTAACAGCAGCTCAAAATATACTTATGTACATCCCTGACTTTTAAAATGTGAGTTTAATTTTAATTGCATGTGAGTTTAACTAGGGTCCATTAAATATCTGCATTTTCTAACATTTTTAACTTAACATTGCATTTTTGATGCTGTTAGCGTCACACTGTTAGCACAAACAAACTCTGTTAGATGTTTTTTTTGTGTATAAAAAGTAAACTTTAAGTAATACGTGATTCAAAACTAAAGCATTATTAAAAGTTTACTGTTTTTTCCTGGTCCTCTTTTTTTTTTTTGAGGTTTCAGTTTAGCAATACATTATATGAGAAAATTTGTAAAATAGCTTAAACTTGCCTGATTCTCGATACGCTGGATGGTTACACCCTCCAGTTTGAGCAATATGGCACTGTCTTTGGTGGTGGTGAAACCAAATGGTTGCATCTGCTCGATGCGTCCACCCACAAATGAGATCTCCTCGATGTTGCCACTGATGGCATGCGAATCGATCAACTGAATGTTGACATTCTCGAACTCCACAATTAATGCCTTGTTGCTGGCATAACGGGATACGCTCAATGCATTTTTGTTGAGCACCAAACGATTCAAATGCTGAAAACTGATCTTACGCAGACCCTCAGTATTATCCAAGGCATTTGATTCCACGGTCAGATCACGACAATTGCGTATCTCGATTTGATAAACGGCACCTCGTAGTTGTGGCAGTACCAGGGGCTTAAATTCAAACAAAATTGTTTAATTTTAGTTTAATGTGAATGCAAGTTAAACTCACCTGATCATCGTTGTTGCAATCACAGGTGATCTTAGTGTCGTGATCTGTGCAGCTGACCTTTGGCAATGTGGTTGCTGCTGCTCCAGGCGATGAGGACAACCACCCAGGGCATAGGAAACACCAGAACAGCAGCACCACCACCAAACAATTGGTGGGATCTTTCAGATTTTTTATATTTCGCATTTTGTCTGCTTCGTTGTAGGAGTTGTTGTATTTTCTTACACTGTTTTTGGCTTTGTTTTTTTACGGCAAATTAATCATGCTTTTTAGTATATATTAAAATAAACACTTGGTTTTGTGCCTCTGAGTCTCTGTTTCTGTTTCTGTTTCTGTCTAGGTCTGTGCTGTTTCTATTCTAATTCGTTTTTCTCTCCTCTTTGCTTTTTCTCGGTGTGTTTGTGTTTTATTGGTTTGTGTTCCAGTTTCAGCTTTCCGTTTCGTTTCGTTTCGTTTCGCTGCGACCTGCTGAATGTTTCATAAGTGCTGATAAGCAATGTTCATTTTATCGCTTAAAGGTGTTTCCACCTTATCAAATGCGTTGTATTCATTGTGCCTCTGTGTGTGTGTGTGAGTGTGATTGAGTACTCATTTATGTACTCATATTAGGCGCTGACTCACGGCCAAATGATACTGAACTTCTTATCTATACCCTATTTAAATGAAAGTATATCTCTATTGCTAAAGACTCTGATTGATTGATTGATTTAATGATTGATAAATATACACATCAAAATGAAACAAAAAACTTGATTTTTATATTTCTTCATTATAATCTCGTAATCCTCACTTAAAAGTGTCTATGATTGACTGTACCGGTGATTGACAATCAATGCAGAACAAATGATACCTAAAAAATCTTCAGTTCCCGCTTTGTCTCTCTTTTTTTTTCATACATGTCTTTCATAAAAGTCTACAAACGTGTGATTATCTGATTAACCCACTGATTGACAATCATCATAGAACTGCTTCTCTCCACTTTCTTCAATCTTATCAATCTTTTACTTCGATTACTAACCCTCGACAAATAACTTGAAATCTTATCAATATTAATTTCTAATTGAATTACATATGTATATTGTAATGAGTATATAAATGGCTGAGACATTTCATTCGATAGACTAGAAAAATTACAAATTTTCTGTAGTTTTCTGCGTAAGTAAAAAAAAATATTATAATCTTAAATCGTATTCATTTTTAACTTGAAACCAAATTTTATTAAGATGTGATCTGGATAATTAATATTTCTCTAATCAAAATTATCTATCATCTACCACAATAATTATATAATAAGTTTTGGTTTATTTTTTTTAAATGTAACTATTTTGCAAACAACAGTTTGTTTTATTGATGACTAAAACCAAAATTCAAGTGTATTTTGTCAATCAACAATTTTCATTTGTTAATTATTAATGATCTATTGCAAATATCAAAAGTTGATAAATGATGATCGATTACCGATTTCCACATGCTATCGCATACTTGTGTTTGTTTAAGCAATATCAAAAGTGTCGATCATCATTATCAACCATCAACTATCTAAGGCTCTAATTGAACAATGATCAGTTGATCAATACAGAGAGAGAGAGAGAGCGAGAAAGAGAGTAAACTAAACTAATTGAATAAAATAGAGCAGTCTCAGTTGATAAGAGAGAAAGATAGATCATAAACAATCAGTGTGATGATCAAGTGTCTAGTACTCATAGTTGGTGGTCGAGACGTGGCTTCAATCAGCGTCCAAATGCTGTTAATTGAATCTGGAGGTCGCCCCAAGCACACATTTTCTAATAGATTCATTTGATTCATGCGAGCATTCTTCATATAGCGCAAACATGAGCAATTATGCTTTGTTATTTGTTTATGGCCATTTCATTTGTTTATAGAACTTAATTTATACGAGAAGGAAATGTAGTCACCAGTCAAGCGATGCCTCGCAGCTGTCTCCACATGCCACCCTCTCTGCCTCCCCTTCCCTATACACCCCTTCCATCTTCCATCTTTCCGTTTCGGTTTCTTCTTTGCCTTCCCCATCTTCTGCTTCTTTGTAGTTAAAGAGCTGTTCAAATATTTGCACACAAGTCGAGAGATTCTGCGTTTAGCTTGGACTTGGTTTACAGTATAATGGTCATTCACAATAGCATTGGTTATTAGTGATATAACTAGTGTCGATAAATCGATAATTATAGTGTTGGACAAAAGAGAATTAGAATTGTTATGATGTTTCATTTGTGTGAGAGAGAGAAAGGGAAACCAGTAAGTAACGGTCATTCAAAATGATATATGTAGTTGCTAGTGATGTAACTAGTGTCGATAAGTCGATAATTATAGTGATGAACTAAATAACAAAAGGATTGTTATGATTGATTTCTTACTTAAGAAGTGAGGAAAGAGTAGAAAAAAGTGCGTAACGTTCATTCACAATGAGGTCGTTTATTAGTAATGCAACTTGTGTCGATAAATCGATAATTATAGTGTTGGACAAAAGAGAATTAGGATTATGATGCTTCATTTAAGAGAGAGGGAAAGAGACGAGAGTGAGTAATGTCTCATAAGGTAGTGAGAGACAGAAAAGAGAGTGTGTGTGTGTGTGTGTAGTCAGTCATTCACAATAACTTCTTTTATTAGTGTTGTAACTAAATTCGATAAATCGTTAAAAATACTTGAAAAAAGAGAGCAAGGATTGATGTTATGATGAACAACTGTGAGAATAAGGTGATGAGTGAATGATCAACACAAATCGTAGCCCTGACATAGACAATAATGAGAATGAAAGAGAAGAGACTAGAATGGATAGACCTGTTATAATGCTTACTTTCTACTTGGGCAAACAGTGAAGCTGCGCAGCTTTTAACTTGACAGCGGATGTGCCACAGACACACACACTACACACACACACACTCATTCTCAAGTGAAAAAAGTTTATTTGAAGAACCCTTTAGCTGCTCTTATTGTTGCTTGGACTTTACTGAATCGTGCCACAAGTGCTGGGCATAGGAAATTAAATAAAAGCAAAATTGCATTTCCTGCCTGACACTGTCTCTGTTTGAATCTACTCCCCTATTCTCTTCTCTTCTCTTCTCTTCTCGCTTGACTTCTCTTAACTCCACTGCTGGAGACCAATTAGAAGATAATTATGAGTAAATTTTCATGGATTTATTAAAAATCACAAATGAGCTTCGTCTTATTGCAATTGCACTCATTTTGCATTCATTCAGATTATAATAATAATTGTTGGCAAAACTCTTTTTTTTTCGCACTTAATCGAATGATAAAGAAACTACGCCCCTGTTTCTATACCCTTTAAATTAGGCTGATCAGTTATTTTAAAAGAAATAAATTATTTCTAGACTCTTCAGTTGAAACCTCGGTTAAGATAAGAAATCTAAAATAAAAAACTATACCATTTTTTACATAGAAATGATTTTTTCTTGAAAGTATGAGAAATCGAATGCTATATTAGATAAGGAGTTAGAGCATCTATTCATCGCTACCTTCAAGACATCTGTGTCTTTGTTTAATTATCGCAAGTAATCTTATCTCAAAAGTATTCGATGTGTAATACAGTACTGCGAATCTAGTTAGATATACGTATGTACACTGAGTCAGTTGAATTAAAACAGCTTTTCGACATTTCCTGGTCTTCGTGGAAGATGCGTCTTTGAGCAAACATTGCGCATTTACTTTGCAGCAGTAATTGAATCATCACTCCATATGGAAATGGCGAATTTAAATTGCAACAGTTGGATATTGAAACTTGAGTGTTATATAATACGCGCAATTCATATGAAATATTGTGTTACAATTCAAAAGAATTCACAAAAATAATATAATACAATACATATTCTAATAATACGATTTATTTTGAAAAAGTGATTATAATGTTTCTTCTCAACATGTTCTTTATTTATCTGTCAGTGCAATTTTGAAACAGTTGAATGGAACAGTTATTACTAAGTTTTTTTTCCCACTTTATTCCTTATCTCAAATATCTGTCAATAGAAATAATAACAGTTCATTATGTTGATTCTCACTTTATTCCTTATCTCAAATTATCGGTATTTGGCAACTAAACAGTTGAATCTGAAACAGTGAGAATGAAACATTTGAATATACTATGTATAAGTTATGAGTACATAATTTCCAAGTTCCCAGAACTTTATGTTGGAAGATTCGCAATATTTTGGAATGCTTTTCGGACTCTTGAAAGAGACGCACGTTTTCTTCTCATGCAAAATCCACAAAGTCCACAAACCAACAACAACTTAGGCAGTCGGCACTTGACAGGGTTAATGTGTTTGAATTTTTTCCTCCGTTCTCTCGTTCTCCTATGCTTTGTTGTATTATTGTGATTTTCCTATTTATTGCATGTTTTTTTTTTTTATTTTTGCATGTCGGTAAACTGAGTTTTGCTAAACTGTTCATAAGTTTGAGTTTTAATAGAATTTACGTATTTCTTTAGTCGAATGCTTTTTGTTTTTGTGTAAGCGAATTTGTAGCTTTTTAGCATTTTTATAGCCCGCCCCAAAGCAGCGAACTAAAAACAGATTTTCTTCGTCATATTTTTAACCTTGAAATATCGAAATCATTTGCTTTGGATATGGCAATATGACAATATGGAAAGGTGGCGTTGTTTTTGTTTGTTAACTTCCAATTACTGTCAGACTCACTGTCTCTCGTTACCTTCCTCCCTCTCGCTCTCTTATCGCTCTTACTCTGTCTGTGTACGTGTGTGGGGGAGTGGGTTGCAAGTACATACATATAAGTAAATGTATATGTACGGATTAGTGTAGAAATGTCATTTGTTTCCATGTTAGAATCTTTCTTTGAGCTTTTCAAATTTTGCCATTACACTCTTGCGCTCTTTGTTCATTTGTTCACATGCAAATTCCATAAGCGTTTTTGTTTATTTTGTTTTGTTTCGCTTTCGTGCGTGGGTGGCTGATCTCAGTTCTTAGTTGTTGTTTTTGCGACTGCCTTACGCAACTCTCAAACACATGCACAGACACACACACTCAGATACACATAGGAGCACAGGCAAGACAACCAAACCGTAGCTCCAAAGAGAGTAAACAAGAGAGGGAGGCAGAGAACACGATCCTGCCAAAAATGAAATGTGGTTGTAAAACATTTTTGCTGCCGGCGCTCTCTTGCTCTGCTGCTCTCTTAAACCGTTTGTATGCAAAAAAAAAAAAAAAAGTACAAGAACAAAATCAAATTATTCTGCTGCAGTCTCTTTATTGCTTTGAACTTTTTGTGGCCAATGGTCCGGCAGGGCGCATTGTGGTTTTCGGGCGACAAAACTACAGCCACCCGCACTCACACACACACACGTACACTTGGAAATATAAACAAGAAATATATTAAACAGAATATAAAAGCAAACAGCCTAATGTAAATACGAATATATTTGCATTTCGAGTGAAATCAGCGCACAAAATAAAAACAACGGCACGACCCAAGAACACAACAACAGTAAATAGCGATAATATCGACAACAACAACAACAACAACTAACCAGCGGCCAGGTCTGAGCTTTCGGATTGGCGCGACCGGCGTAAGCGCGTGCAAATGTCAAACTGAGCGCCAAATGGACAACGAAACATTTACGGTTCGCAGCAGCGCGCGGCGGCAGCAGCAGCAGCAACAAAAGTTGACGGCAGCAGCGACAGCAGAGCGCGCGCACTCGTTCAAATAGTGTGTGCGCGCTCTATCCCGCTCTCACAAACTAAAAGATATCACACAGCGCCAGTGCGGCTGCCTCGAACAAAACAGCGCTGCTAACTGCGCAGCTGCGCAGCTTCGTGAGCTTTAAGAATTTTTGCATTTTGTTTGCTTTTGCTTTGTTTGTTTTGTTTTGTTTGCTGTTGTTGTTGTCGTCGTCGGCGTTGTTGTTGTTGTTACTGTTGGTATCCAATAAATACCGCACGGTGGTCTTCAGCTGCTGATGCTTTGATTGCTTGCGCCGCGTTTAATTAAATGTGCTGCCGGCCTGACACGCATCGCTTGACACTTGTTGTTGTTGGTGGTGTTGCCCCCGCAACTACATACATACATACTTACTTACAAGCATGTCCATACATGCCTCGGGGCCAAGCGGCCACTTAGAGTGCTTGTTAAGATCCCATCAATTGCTGACGGACTGACTACCACTTAAAACTTAACATAATCACACATATGTTAATATTCAAATTAACATAAACAAATGCTGCTAACAGAGATTTTTAAAGAAAACATACATGCACATGCACATGCACATGCAACAAATGTTAACTCACAATTAACATATTACTAACAGAGATTTCAAGGCATAATTACAAAACGTTGCCCACTGTGCTGACTGCAGAGTCATTAACAGAACTTGCAGTTTCAGCAAATGTGGAAGAAGAGGAGTCTTCCATGTGCAGTCTACAATTCCACAATTCTACAATTCTGTTGAAACATGAAACTTATTTATAGGAACTCTTAAAAGTCGCAATGAAATTTGAGGCCATGAAAAAGAACCGAGTACAGAACTGACCATATAAATGACACGTAATATTCGAATAAAAACAAACACTTCTTGAGAATGCTCGACTGGAAAATACTCTTCAGATGCACTGAAAATCATATTATGAATAAATAATACGCAATATTCGAGTATAAACACTTTTTGAGAATGATCGACTAGAAAATACCCTACATACATATGCACAAAAAACCATTTTATGAATAAATAATACGTTTTAATCGAGTGTAAACAGTTATTGGGAATGATCGACTAGAAAATACTCTTCAGGTGCACTGAAAATCGTATTACGAATAAATAATACGTAATATTCGAGTATACACACTTTTTGAGAATGATCGACTAAAAAAAACCCTACATATGCACCAAAAATCATTTTATGAATAAATAATACATTATAATCGAGTGTAAACAGTTTTTGGGAATGATCGACTAGAAAATACTCTTCAAGTGCACTAAAAATAATTTTATGAATAGATATTATTAGTTAAAACGCAGTTTTTGAAAATGATCGACTAGAAATCATCCTACAGATGCACCAAAAATCATTTATGGAGTAACTTTTGTTTTGCAAATAAACAATATAGGTAAAAATAAGTATGACTTAAATAAAAATAAGTATGTTAAGCATGATCGGTTATAAGACACCCTTAAGATGCTAAAAGATGCTCAAATAAAATGAATAGACAATCTTTGTGTACACCAAAAATTATCGGGGGTGCCACGGAAATCGCTTTCGCTTGAATTTCACTCAAATTTGTATGAAATTTAAGTGAAATTCAAGCGAAAGCGATTTCTATGGCACCCCAGTATATCTTCAGATATACCTAGACATGATTGTTCCTGAAACCAACTTTCATATGCCGAAATGCTTGTGAAGACATGAAATTAACATAAAAATGTACTGGATTAAATTAATTTATTTTTAAATTAAATATATAGTCTAAAGTGTTTAAATAGGTATTGATTATGTTGAAATTTTTTAAGAATTTATAACAGGTGATTTCTCTCACTCTGAATAGCGAAATCTCCAAAATTTTTTAAAAATCTCCAGAAATTTGTGGAACACACCTTTGTGTTTGGGTCTGATAGTCTCATATAGACTTACCTTTTCAATTCACAAATATTACAGGGCTTAAAAAAATTTGCAAAGTATTCAAATAAGCATTGATTATGTTGAAACTTGTAACGAATTTATAACAGGTTATTTCTCTGACTCTGAAAATATTTATGTTTAAAAAGCGAAATCTCTAACATTTTTGAATTTCAATCGGTTGTTTGGGTCTTTTAGTCTCAGACTTACCTTTTGAAATTCACAAATATAACAGGGTATCAAGTAAATTGCAAATACCTTGGCGCTTGCAAATCAAGTTATACAACAATTTCAAATGCAATATATGTACATTTAGTATGGATATGATTATATCCAGATATTAACGAGCTGTCTTACTGAAAACGGACTTCAACACAAAGTATGAACAAATAAATGTTATTAATATGCCACACGCGATGCGGCTTTTGTTTATGCAACTGCGGCAGGCAACTGTGCGAGTGGCATGATGAGTCAGTCAAGAAGGTGCAATTCGGTAAAGTAAAAAACAGCTTTGATATGTCTTGTCTATTTTTTTATTTTTATTTTTTTCAGTTGTTCTTTTTGGATCATTTTTTGATCGTTTAATTTATTATTTATACTCTAGACAATTTATGCAATAGTCAAAATTTATATATTTAATTCATTTTTGCCTATTACTTACAGACTGCCTACAGTCATACAATATCTTCTTTAGTCCATTTTCAATGGTTACGACTGTATAAAAAAAGCTTATTTACATTGATTAAAATAAAATAGTTTGGATCTGAATACAATTAAAAATGTCTTAGGAACTAGTGTGTAGTTGTGAATAATATATCTCAAGGATTACATGGTAAATATATAAATATATGTATATACAGTATGTGAAGTAAATGTTTTGACAAAAACATTGAGTTTCTTATTTATCTTATAAAAATATTTGAATACAATAGATCTACAATAGTTAATTAAAAAAAAAAAAACAAAATAAGATATGCATACAGTCACTCAATTAAGTTTGTATGCACCCTAAATTTGTCAAAATATATATATTTTTTTTTTGTCAATGACGGGAAGTATATATTTTTGGGTTTCATTCCGAAGAACTTAAAAACACATGTTTGACTACTATTGACGGAGGGAAGCGAGCTCAGTTTTTTTTTTAAAGTGAAAGTTCTAATTTGTAAAAGTCAACTTTTTTATTTTTTTTTCCTCGGTCTCAAAACAAAAATTGTTTTGATGCAAAAAATTCTTCACACCATTCTAAGAGTGTTTGCAAATTGCTATAGACGACTACTTTAATCCTTATTTCCTCATTCTCCTAAGAAAGTAGCTTTTTAGAAATTTTCAAAAAATCATAAAAAATACTGGCAGGAGATTTTTCAAAGAAATTTTTGTATTATTCAAAAGGAATTTAAGTGAATATAAGATTAATTTAAGAAACCTGCATCAATACTTTTTTGTTATAAAGAAAATTTGACAAATTTGGGGTTCATACAAACTTTATTAAGTGTGACTGTATGTGTTTTTTTTTTGATTTGTCAAAACAATTATTTGACTAACTGTATATGTATGTGCATGTTTGTGTATTTTATCTATGTATGTATGTGTATCACATGTTGTTTTTGTCGATGTTTGTCGCTGTTGTCGCTTTGCCACAAAGCATTGCACACTTTTCAGCATCGGCATATTCAATGACATCATCGATTTTAACAGTCTCATCGCTGCCGCCGGAATGATCCGAACCCGAATCGGGCGGTAATGCAGTTGCTCCCCTCATATCCATATGCTCCATGGCCGCCAAGCTTGCTGCACCATCCAAACACTCGAAGCTTCTCTTCATGGTGTTGCCACTACTGCCAGTGTTGCCACTGTTGTTGTGGCTGTTGTTATTGTTGTTGCGTGGATTGCTGGCAAAGCGTGATTGGAGCTGACTTTGATTGCGGGCCGATGTTAATTGATTGGGATGAAATTGTGGCATCGCCTCCAGATCTTGTCGCAAATCTCGCACATGCCGTTGTGCATTCAGTTGGGGTGGCAACACTGGCGGCTGAACGGGAATTGCACCTGTTGCTGTTGTGTGCGGTGTGGCAACACTAATTGGTGCCGATGTGGGCGTTGGCCGCCAAACGGGCGTGGCATAATTTGCATTGCTGGTATTATTATTATTAATCGGAATTTTTGGATGTCGCACGTAAAGAACATCTGGCAACTCCTGACCCCGCCGGACGGAGCTTGTGGACGGCAGTTGGTGGTGGTGATTATTATGATTATGGTGTTGGTGTTGGTGATGTTGTTGTTGTTGCATTGATGGCGGTGGCGGCTGTGGATGCAACGTGGCATATTGTGGCGTTGCGTCATACGCTGGCGGCATATCATTCGCATCTGCAACAAAATACATACGTAAAATATCAATGAAAACAGTCTGGCAACGCCAATGCAAAGTACCCAGAAATAGAGTGTGAGAGAGAGAGAGAACTGACACCGGGAGACAGAAAGAGAGAGGGAGCAGAACAACAACAACTACAAAAAAGTTAAAGGACTCTGCAAGAAAAGTGTGAGAGTGAAGAGATAGAAAGAGACAAAGAGAACTGACACCGTGAGAGAGCAGAATAAGAAACCGTTATTTATACCTTTACTGTTTAATGCGTTCCATAAAACCGTTAAAGTGTGTGTGTGCGTGTGTGTGTGCTGCCTTTTAATACCTGTGTGTAGTTGTGTGCGAGTGTGTGTGTGTTTTTGTGTGTAGTTAGTGTGTATCGTGTTAGCGCTTGCATTCCACAAACTCGTGCAGGCTGCGTGTGGAACGCTTCTCACAAAATAGAATGTGCTGATATTTACTGTGGAACGCTTTGTGTGGATCTTGATGAATTTGGCAGTAGTGTGTGCACCGATATATTCCACAAATTCTATGGAGCTTCTTCCAGTGTGTTTTTTTCTTAAGTATATCTGTAAGTGGATCCTGTCATATGTACGCCGACATGTTCCACAAATATGTACTTGCAAATGACATTCACAGTCTTTTTTGTGTGGATCGTAGTGTTTAGACATTCAGTGGATTATTTTAGTTTTTTTTTGTGTGGATCGTGGAGAAATTATAATACTTCGTGCGACGACACATTCCAGAAATGCTATGGAATGTCTTCTGTCTGTGTGTGTACCGCTTTGTGGATCGTGGAACCACATATTCCAATATTTGAATGTCTTCCATTGTGAAAATTTTTTGTTGTTTTTTTTCGTTTAAATTGTGCTTTTTTTTTATTTGTGTGTGTTTTTCTTTTCGTGCAGCGTTTCAATAATTCATAAAATAATCATCTTTAAGTACATGTAGAATAAATTTTAGTTAATATTAGTTACAATCGAAATTCAAATACAATACAATTATTCCCGTTTTTTGTTTTTTAACTACTTGGGGGTGGTGGAAGGTAAGGGGGAAAGGGGAACCACAAAAAAAGATTTATTTACTTACCATTGATCTCCGAGTAGACATTGTCCACAGACGCATCGACGGAATCGTTGGGCGATGAATACTCATTGTCGAGCAACAGTTCCGAGTACGGGTTCTCCTTAACACTGAACTCACTGGGGGCACTGGGCCGTGTCAATTGTGCCGCCTGTGCGGCAGCATCGTATTCCTCGCCGGGCACAGGTTCGGCATGAGCATGCTGCAAATGATTGGCAAGCACTCGATTCGATGATTGGGGAATCACATCGACATATTGCTTCATAACCAGGCTAATTGCATTGGCGCATTGATCGGGTGTCAGCTTATTGCTGGTCAATTTCTTAAAACATTTTTTCACCTCACGCGGCACACTCTCACATTCTCGCAGTGTGGAGCGTTCCTCTTGCGATAGCTGGCAGTATTCCATGTCGGGACCCATGCTTTGGATTTTCTTCTTCAGATAATAGGGTATAAGAATAAGAAGTATGATTGAGATGACGACAAGCGCACCAATTAAAATGACCAAGTGGATGGGCATGCCACGTTGTTGCTCCTCGCGTTCCTCTTTCGAGTAGAAATTATCGTTGTACCACTCCAAGGTGCTGTGATCGACACAATGCAATTTGGTTCGATTAATGCCACACGCCTCGTTCGCATATCGACGCAAATGCACCGTGGATGCGTTAAAGCATCTGTGTAACCGTGTCGATAACTGGCAATACAGCTCTGAGCTTAAATCATGATCCGTTAGCATTGGCAGCCATTTTGTGCTGTCGTCACAGCTACAGACGCGATCAACGGTTATCGCACGCATCTCACAATTGCTAAAGTTGAGGCTACTCGGCTGGGGATTGCCCAGCCAATTGTTGGCGAAACTGCAATTGATGCGATTCGATTGTTCCAGCTGAATGGGCCCAAAGTCTAGAAATCGATTGTTCTCGATAACAACCCATTCTCCCTTCTGGACATGCAACCAGTTTTTACCCTGATGCGCTATCCTATTCCGTTCGATATACACATATACGCTATTCACCTGTATCGCTGCCTCCTTGATCGTATTAATGCTGTTGAAGAGAGAGAGAGAGAGAGAGAGAGACGGTTAATATAAGTTGTCGAATAAATATATCGATGTATTCAATAATTATTATTACTCATGAATCTATTGATTTATGGATCCCTTTCTATTTATGTATTTGTTGATCTATCCCTACAACTATCGATCAATTTGTTGCACTACAGATTTAAGTATATATATGTTGATCCATTTATCGATAATATGTACATATATCTTCTTCATCTAAATTAACAATCAATAATTTTCACTTTTTTTAATTAATCTATCCTCCTTATGATTAATTCTTTTTTTTTAATCCAACGATCCATATATTAATTAATTATTCTATTTTTTAATCGATATATTTATCAAAGTCATAAATTTATTGATCTATACCTATATCCATTTCCATATTTCTGGATCTATTGAACCCTCGAACTATCTCTGAATTTATCTGCCTATTCATTTATCGATATTTCTACTTATCCATAAGCTCATCTATCGATGTGTATCACTTACACATTATGTCTGAATGTTAATGTCGATATGCCGCTACCCATGATGGCCTCCCCCTCGATAGTTCCGATTTGTGTGCCCGTTATCGATATATGTTCGCTGTGCAGTTTATCGGTGAAGGCATATGCCTCGATCTTGTTGATGCGACAATTCTCGAAAGAAAGCTCCTTGATATTGGTAACATTGAACGCACTTCGCTGTATAACTCCGATCGTGCAATCGATAAATCCAATTTTATTCATCGACACGTCGAAACTATCGATTTGATCAATGTTCGATTTTTGAATATGCAGCTAAATTGACAAAAAAGAAATTAATTCGTATTAGTATTTCAAATGATTAATTAAATAGAGTACTCACATTCACATGTGCCTGAGTGCTACGATTTATGCTGGGATTAAAGGCTTTCTCCTTGATCTCCAGGCTCTTGATGTTCGTAAAATTGCACGACATGTTCATATTGATGAAGGCACTCGAAAACAAGACCAGAAGACCGCTGTTCTCCACAGTCAGCTTGATCTCGCCACCTGTGGAAGCAACAAAATTAAAGTCTTAGTTGGTTTGTGACTTGCTTGTTACTCTTTCAGTTGAAGCTTTACTGTCTTAATTCAAAACTTATTTACTTACGATACATAAAAGTGCAAGCTTTAATGTACTTCTAAACTTTTGTATTGAAATCTTTAGATATTTCTGAGCTTTTTCCTTGCCAATTATTTAATGTGCTTTTAAAATTTCTTAGACTTAAACATATATATTAAGTACAGACAGCTGTTTTGTTGCGTAAACTTGTAAGTGTGTTTAATAAAGCTTCTTAGGTGTCTCTCAAACATTTTTAGTATAAAAATTTGTTTTCTTGATAATGTGCTTTTAAAGCTTTTGAATTTACATTAATATAATTTAAAAAGCTTTGCTGTGCTTTACATGTTCAAACAACTTTTGTGTTGCCTATGCGTTATTAATGTGCTTTTTAAGCCTTTGTTATGAGCTTATGCAGTTTCTTTAGCTTCACGCTTAGAAAGCTTTTCACTTGAATTTGCTTCACTTTAAACTAGTGTCATTGCATTTAAAACTATTAAGTTGGTTCCACTAACCTGAGAATGCGTGATCTCGAACAAATACACTGCTGACGCCGAGTATCTGGATGTCCGGATATCCAGCGAGATTGCCGCCAAATGCATTGTGGGTCAATTCCACCTGATCATTGCCATTGCCACCATTGGCGCCCTTAACCACAAACCGATTGACGCGATTCTGGCGAAAGAGGCCGCCATGCAACTGCAATTGTGTGCGATCCGTCAGCTGTAACTCCATTCCCTTGATGCTCGATGGAACCAAATACGTGCTGTTCCATACGGACGACAGCTGCGGTGAGAGATAGAGAGAGAGAGAACATAATGAAATCCATGAGTTAAGCACTTGCTTTTGGGGCGTGGCAGTCAGACAACAACAACAACAACAACTTCATCATTGTCACTTTTTGCATTGTTTTTGCTTCTTTTTATACGCTAACAGAGGGTATTATAATTTTTTTAGAAAATGTGTTACACATTGAAGACTTTATTTATTAATTTATTTCTTAAACTTAAACTAAGGTTAAAAATTAAATTAATGTAAACTGTAAATTATGAACTGAAAAGAAGAAGAATTTAATTTTGGAGAATGTGAAAAAGTTATAAATCATTTAACATTAATTGCAACTTTGAAAACGTCCAGAAAAACTCAATCACATCAAATACAATTATTTTAAGTTAAAAATTACGTAAGATCTTTGATCCGATGGGGAAAGATTTATCACCAAATAGATTCAATCAATTTTATATATTTCTATGCAAATCAGTTTCTCAGTTTTAGACTGACAAAAACTTTATAATTAAATTAAAACAATTTGATATAGACGCCATAGAAAAATGTGTTGAAAATTTGATTTTTGGTATAATGATGTTTTTTAAGATTACTAAAAAAAAAAACTGACAAGTTGAGTTTTTAATAATATTTTATACAAAGTTATCCAAAATTGGTGTAAAATATAATTTATGGTATTTAAAATGTTTGGTTTAGTTTTTTTCGTTTCTTTATTTTTAGATTTTTTTTAATCAAATAAATTTCTTCTTACAGCTCTTTTAAAAATAAAAAGTATCAAAGATTCGGCTTGCTGAAAAGGTTTGTTTTTTTTTTTTGTAATATTCTTTCTTCTTCTGTTGTTGCTGTGACGCTTGACTTACATTTCTTGCTGGTCTCTTGGTATTATTTTTAAATGTCTGTCGTCGCGACACCAGCAGCAACAACAACAACAGCAACAGCAACAGCAACAATTGTTGCAGACAACGGCAAGTTGACCGCAACGTTCATTGCTCCAGACCCTCAGTTGAGGTTGGTGTTGTGCGAGCAATTTTCTCATTAAATTAAAAGAAAATAGTTTGACTTGCCAGTGCCTAGGGTGACAACAACAACAACAACAACAACAACAACAACAACAACAACAACAACAACAACAACAACAACAACAACAACAACAACAACAACAACAACAACAACAACAACAACAACAACAACAACAACAACAACGTCAACAACAGCAACAACAACAACAGGAACAACATGTTGGTTGTTGCTATGTCAATTGTGTTGTTGTTGATGTATGTATGATGTATATATATACATAAGTATATACTTAATCTCTGGCTTAACAATACCAAGTGCAGTGACAATTGTGCAATATTAACAGCTTAATAATTTGACTTTCTTTCAGTCAGATACAACAATTTGGTTGTGAAATCAGTATTTTTAGTATTTAAGAGAGAGAGTCTATTTACAAACTCTGTTAACAATGACTTAACAGACTCTGTTAAAGCAAAGGAAACAGTTTTACAACAGCTGTCAAGCATAACATCGATATACAAAAATTTAAAAAATTTGTTTACACATATTATAATTCGAATTTAAATTCTTTAGGTTTTACGAAGGAATTAACACAGACAAAAGTTTGACTTATGTGTCTCTTTTTACAAACTCTGTTGACACTGACACAAGTATAATTTATTTGACTTAACAGACTTACAACAGCTGTTAGGCATAACATAGATATGTACAAATTTTTTTTTAGAATTTTAATTCTATTAAATATGTTAAAGTGACGCAAATAACGTTAACAGACACTGTAAATAGCCATGTATTGTTTTAATGAAATTTTTTATATTTATAGTTTCCCTGATTTATTTATACTTTATTTATAGACACCTGTTAGGCAATAATTATTAAGTAAATTAATAGAATTGTTTCTATACTTAAATTTCTGGAAGCTACAAATTACGTTCAAGTTACTGTAAATATTAAAATATTGCTTTAACAGGCAGCCGTTATATTTGAAAGTGTTCTGATTTTTAAATTTAAAACTAATATTTTAATTGAATTATGTTAAAGTGACGCTGTTATTTTTAGGCAGCTGTTAAGCGACGAAAACATGCAACAATAACATTTATTCAGATGTCGCCAATTTGTTGAATTGGAAGTTGTTTTTGATTTTGTTTCAGCTTTTTAATTGCACTTAGCTTAGTTCTCTCGATCAGTGGCGATCAACGACAGTTGGGTTCAAGTGCAATTGTTATTGTAATTGTAATTGTAATTGCATGTGCAATTGCAGCATGTTATTATATAATCTTCTGTTATATACATACATATATTTATGTACTTGAAAATGCTTAAATGCTTATATGCTTAAAGTGAAATCGCTGGGTTGAAGGAGGGAGTCTATCTATGTACATATACGTGTGTCTGCTTTATTTCCGCAAAATTGTCGTGAATCAAATGACAATAACAGCAACAGCAACAACAACAAGTTGTCGCCATATTTGGCCCACAAAGGGGGAAAAGTCAACGGACAATTGTGTTGTTGTTGTTGTTGTTGCTGTTGGTGGCGACGCGTCGGGTGGCCACCTGGCCAATTCTCGCCAGTTCAAAGACTGAAGATGAACTCATGTCGAACGAATTGCTACTAAAAATATATCTGATAATTAAGCAATGAAAAGATATTGTTTTCTTTTTGAAAAGCTTTACCTACTTTATTGTTCTTGTTACAGGGTATATCTGTAAGTTTTTTCTTTGTAAATAAAATATATGTATAGCTGCTATAGACCTCTAGTCTGCACGGCTGCATTCAAACTTGAGCGACTCTGAGTACTCGTGAATTTAATTCAGTTCCCTGAGTGGAATAAATTCAAAGATCCGGTTCTCATCGATTGAATACTCATTTTTGACATTAATTTGGGTACTCATATGAACGGCATCGAGTGAACGAGAAACGAATGAAATTAATGAAGTAAAGGTTTTTTGAGTACTCGGAATACAACATATTTTTAATATAACATAATAATTTATTTGATACAGTTAAAATTGTTCGTCACTAAATTGAATATCAGAAATATTGGACTTTAAATTAAAAGAAACTAAAATTACGGCACTTGTTCATTTCTTTCAGATATTTCGTCATTCAATTCAGTCTACCTTTTTGAATGTGACGTTTTTGGTTTGAACTCATTCAATTCATTGGAAGACGCAGTCGAACTCATTCAATTCAGTTGGGCATGAATGTCAAATTTGACGTTTTGAATGCAACCATGCAGATCTCTAATAGCTATAAACTATTTAATAATATAGAGAAGATTTAAAAATCAAAGTAAATAATCCAGATAACAACATCTTGTTATCGATAACGATTTAACTGCAAAGATAATAGTTACGCATATATCGTGTCTGTCACGTGCTCATCTCTAAGCTGAGGCATGGACGCAGCTGTGACAATTTCGAATCGTAGTCCCCTGTCGCACTTGTTGGGATCTCTCCCCCTCTTCTCTTTTGCCTCTTCCCACTTCCCACTGCCCCTCTTGCCACTCGCCATGCTCTTCGTTTTCTGCAGTGATTTCAGACATTTGCTGTTTATTATTATTGTGCTGTCTGCCCCACCCCTAACGCCAACTCTCCTTCTCTCTTCTCCCTACTTCTCTACACTCCACTCTCTCTCTCTCGTTCTGGATCTTTCCTTCTTGCTGTCACTTGCACTCTTGTGCATCCATCCATCAGTTTGCAATTGCCTTTTTAACACACACGACGGCGACGAATGTATTGGGCGCAATTTCTTTCAATTGCTCCAGTTTTCTGTGCTCTTCTTCTCTCGCATTCTCACTCTTTGGCTAAAGAGGAAATCTCAATTACGTTTCTTTTTTTTTTTTATATGCATATGTTTTTTGTTGTTGTTTAATTCGCTTGTTTGTCTGTCTTCCTTCCCACTACCCGCTGTTCGCTCTCTCACTCGCTCTCTCTCTCTCTCACTCTCCCACTCTTTCAACCCCACCTCCCAATCACAACGACGTAACGTGACGTTTAAATTTGTCGAATGCCAAAAATACAACATAAACAATTAGAAATGCTGTACCCTAAACATACTCTGTAAATTCTGTAATAATTCAACTTAGTTTTAGGAACATCCTGACAAAATAAGACAAATGCTTGTTGTAGAGATTTCAGTAAAATTTATAAAATTAAAAATAAATTTAATAAAAATTAAAATTAGTTCAATAAATTAAAGTTATAAGTAGAAGTATAAGCAAAAGTAGAGAGCGAAAAACTCAGCGACAACTTGATGAATTCAAACAAATTGAAACTTAAAAATTCATAGAAAAGCATCTACTAGAAAAGATGATATTACAGGGTATACAAAGCAGAAAATACTAAACGAATGTATAAGCAACAACTGGATGAGTTGTCAGAGTTGATGATGAAATAAAAAAAAATATATATTTTCTAGAAATTATATGCCAGTTCAAATTACTTTAGTAATTACAGGGTATTAGAGCAAACAAACAGCGTGTGTCTAGCAGCAATCACTTGATGAACTTTCAGTTCGAAACTTGGATAAATTGATACCATAAACTTTATAGAAGTATCTATCACACATATGCTGAGATAGTTCCTTACAGATATATGTATGTACATATGTATGTATGTATATGTGCTATATATGCCCACTTGTAATGCACATAAATGGCTGGACTCTATTTTAAGACTCTTGGGCGTTTTCCATGCCTGCTTTTCTCTCTCCGAAATGCACTTTTCCATCTCCACCTCCTTCGCTTTTGAGATTCCAATGCTGCCCATTTTCCGGCGCATTTTTGTCGCCCAAAAGTTTATTTTTAACGTGGAAAGTGGACTTCTATTCTAGGTGTTGTTGTGAGGCGGAAAAGCGGAAATAGCGCTGAAGTAAAAGTGTCATACAACAACATGTAAAATATGTTCACAGATAGATAATAAATAAGAATCGTATGCTGCAAACAAAAAAAAAAAAAAATAACAAAAGCCAATTAAAAATAAATTATGATGTGGCCTCAAAACTAAAGTTGTGAGAAAGACAGAATGACGGACGAACAGAAAAAGAATTTGCGGCACATGGTGAGAATGGTATCTTTATCTATTTTCATTTACCATTTACGAATAGATACGCAAGATACGGGATGCGAGATACTCTTGTACTTTCACATATGGAATCAGCATGGTAGACCAGGATTTTCCGCAAAAAAAGAAAAAAAGATAGCAAAGAAAGAAAAAACAAAGCAGCAAGCGCCCCACTCGAGTCTTTCTCACGTGCACGTATCTTTAAGATACAATTCTCAGCGTACGTGACACTTTGCTGCATATGTGCCCACACACACACACAAACAGATACAGATACAGATACATTCATGTATCTGTGTGAGTGCAATGTCCAACAACATTGACGAGCTGATATACTCCTTTATTCTGCGCAATAGAATCCATTCAACATTCTGATAAGATATCAGATGAGCATAGAAAATCAACCCCTAAAGTATCTGATTAATACTCATACAAATCATAAGTTTCAACTCTTATCTGACTTTTACCTTTGTCTGCACTTTTAATTATCAAAGATACAATGTTTATTGTTCTTATAGGAGAAATATCATTCGCAAATTTCTTTTTAAAATGTTTTTCTGTCTTCCTTTTAATAGTCTTTTACTTTTTTATAATTCTCCCATTAGTTTTCTTGATTTTACTATTCACTTTATTTAAAATAAATGTCTTTCTACCTTCTAATATCACTAGCTTTTATTTAAATTTTAAATTTTTACATTTTCTTGAAAGTTCTTTTCTTTGTTTAAAGCTTAAAATTCTATTAAAAGTTCCAACTCTTTCTTTGCCACATGGTTTTTTATTAGCAAATTGCTATATATGAAATGTTACTTTGCTATTTTCTCTCTCTGTCTTCTTTAAAGCTCAAAGTCTTTTATAACTTTTTGCACATTTTTTGCATTTGTTTTCTTTTCCATTAAAGATAATCATTATATTTATGAACGAAACCTCTAGAAATTCATGACGTTTTAAGTTTTATTTTTATTTTCTGCTCTGAAGCAAAGTTATACAAAATTGCAATTGATATGGAAAGTTTATTTGTTTGGCAATTACATAACGCTGGTGACGTAACAAGTAATGTGCCAAAGGAAACGGATGTAGCTAAGATAATATGTATATTCTTCTTTGTTTCGGTGATGAACAAATTATCGACTGATCAATGTAGGTCATGTTTTAATACCCTATTTAGTAATATTTGAAATATGGCAATAAAATGTGTAACTTTAGTATGGCATTATCTTATAATAGATCCATTAGGAAGCTGCTTAAGGGATATATGAATCAAGTATTTTATGTGATTCTTCTTCTTCTTCTTGTTTATTTGTTTCTCATTAAAAACATTTAGAATGCAAATATGTGTCTCAAATTGTGGCAGCATCTGGAGGCCCACTTAAAAACTGTGCCTCTTGCATTTTGTTGCACCTCCTGCCGTGTGTTGCAGAGAGTGTGAGCAAGAGAGAGAGGGCAAGAGAGAGAGAGAAAGAGAGCGGGAGACTCGTTTGCCACTTGATGGATTTTTTAGTACCTCTCAATGCTCATTTTTCCATTTTCCATTTCCCATTTGCTTTAAGTAGTTTTAGTAGCCATTTGAATGGCATTTAAGCAGTCGTTTCTCAAAACAAACACACACACACACACACTCCCTCTCTCTCTCTTTCGCTCTCCCTCTCCCTCTCTCTCGTCACTCTATTTTCCCCCTATAGTTTTCGCTTTGTCTGCACTTGAATGTTTATATCTAGCTAACAAATTTTGAGCACAAGACACATGCATAAATTGAAAAAAGTGTAGAAAATTGTTTAAAGAATTTTCCAAAGATGTTCGTCAACTTTGCACATTGAGAGGGACAGGGGATAGATCATTCTATATGTATATAGAGCGTGGGTGATTCTAAAGTTCATAAATTTCATATACACTCAGCCCAACATGTATTCTTACACTCACTTTTTAAAAATTATCACGTTTTTAAATTTTTTTTTATAATTAAAAATTTAGGTAATGGGAGCAGTTATTTTGGAATTAAATAGTCAACAAATTTCAGCAATTAAAATTTTAATTATTTTAAATATTTTTACACTCAGATTCGACTATTATATTCGATTATTTTATATATTTGAAATACGTTATACAGTCGAACTTCCCTAACTCGAATCACCATTATCCAAAGAAAAGGTTTGAGTTGTGGAGATATTCGATTTTTAGAGCTATTTTTCTTAAGTTTATTAATTTTACTGATACTCATTTAGCTCGAGTTAGAGAGAAATTCGAGTTATAGAAGTTTGAGTTATGGAAGTTCAACTGTATTTTCTAATCAAGTTGAAAAAGAATACATATATTTTTTTTATAGGATTGCAAAAACTTTGATATTTCGGTTGTACGAATAAATGTTGCGTTGAGTGTTTGTATCTACAAGATGCCGACACACACATATAAAAAGATACAGATACATTTGTATTGCACTTGTCACGTCATCGCAACAACGTCAATTGTCTCTGGCCCACAAATGCCACGCCCCACATCCGGTGTTACGCCTTAGTTTAGCTTGAACTTCAGTTTAGTTATTTTTTTTTTTATTTCAGCTTATGCAGCCGGAAATAGCTGAGAGCAAGACAGCAATAGATAGATAGAGACAGAGAGAGAGAGATAGATCGATTCTCAAATCACATAAATATTTTTAGAATATTTGTAAAGCGCCACATTCGTATTGCAGATAAACATTTTATTAAACCACTTCACCTGCATAAAGACTCGCACACACACACACTCACACACACACTCACACTTCATTCACACCTGATTCATTAGCATAACCAGTTGAACGGGTTGAAAAATGAAAATACAACCTAAAAAACGCTCATAAGTTGGCTCGATTCTTTGTAATTTTTTGCAGCAATTGTAGCTGTTAATTACAGGTTTGCTTACATTTTGAATCATTCACAAATCTATCTGTGTGTGAGTGAGTCGACTTGACGCAATACGATTCACATAACATAAACGAATTGACTTTGATCCCACGAATACACTCACATTCATTTGCAAACAGTTGCCAAAATAAAAGAAAATAAAATAAAATAAACGTTCAACTGTTGCGTTAAACTTGGTTAAACATAGTGCCCCACATACAGTCGGCACTCGCTAAAGAGTTCGGCACACATGTTACAGTAAACACTTGAATAAAGACATAGTTATAGTTACAAGGTTACTTTTATTGTGTCTCTTTTTGTTGATTTTCATTTTTAAGGAGATCTTCTACACCTTTTCTTTTTGTTATACTGTCGCTGCGTGTTCAGCTTAGCCAGTATGTACTGCTGTATGTACCATTCATATACCATTTATACGAGTATATCCATTCATTGTGCTCGTCTGTGGCATGTTTTGTTTTCCGCCAGCTTCTTGCCGCAACACAAATTAACAACATTTCATGTGTCGATTGCTCTAACGCTATCGCTCTCTCTCTCTCTCTCTCTCTCTCTCACTCTCTCACTCACTCTCTCTCTTACTCTAACGCCCTCTCCCTCGCATTTTCCCTTGTGTGTGTTTGAAGTGGAAACGAGGGGAAGATCCACTTAATAACTATCAATTAATTTCGCTAGTTTATCGCTTTGTTGCATATGAAACGATTCTTAGCAATATAAACAATTTCTCAAAAAAATTCCTTGAATTATTTTCTAAAAAAGTTCTATCATTAAATTAATTTCATTTGCTTTATAATACACAAAATTTCTTCTTATGAAGAATTCCCTGTAAACTAAACAAATGATTTTTCTTTTTCAAAAAGAAATATTTTTTATAAATATTTCATTAAAGTTATTTGTAAAATTTTGAATTTCACAACCAATCTCAATCTCGAATAGCTTGAATCAAAACTTCGGATACCAATTTATTGACTTATATCTTGAAGTATTCAAAATTATTTAGAACTTATCGAAAAAGTTGTAATTTTTCTCCCCATCAAAATTATTATCTTCAATCAGAAGTTTACATCAATTCATCAACACTTTTATATAATGAAGAATTCTATATCTATATCATATTGTACATACAATCTTTTATCAACAAGTTTCAGAGCTAAAGAAATCAGTTGATTCAAAAAACTTTGATTAAACAAAAGTTCATATCAATTTATTTACTTGCATTTTAAATATTGTTTTTCTTGTGACATGACATTATCATTAATCAGAAGTTAATATTATGTTAAAGACGAATGTTTTTATGAGTAACTCGGCGAATATTAAGTTTAATTACAGTGTATTCTAATTATGCATTATTATGGATAATTTTTTTGTTGTTCGTTTGTGCTTTAGAACTCACCGTGTGGTTGTGGGCAAAGTCACAGATCACCGTATTGCCATGGCAGTAACAATGGTTGCAAATGCTCTCGGGCTCCGCATCTGGGTATCTCAACAGACTGGCGCTTTGGGGTCGGTTGACGACGGGCCTGGGCGCGGGGTATGGCGAGGGGGAGGCCGCAGCTGCAACAAGCAACAGGGGCAGACAGTAATATAACAAATGCCACATGATCTCGGATGAGCTGATGTTCTTGGGCTTGTCCACCGGGGAAGGGGATGACTTTGTTCTCTTCTCCTTCTTCTTTCTCGTCGTTGTCGTCGATTGACGTCGGTTTATCTTTTGTTTTGTTTTATGTTTTCTGCTTATTTTTATAATTCGGCTTTTTTTTTTTTGTTTTTTTGAGGTTTACTTTTCTCTTTTTGGGGTGTTTGTGGGGGCGTGGGGTCGGAGGAAGGGAGTTTTATTCGTTGATTTGCACTTCCGCTGGACGATTGATTCAGTTACAAATTGATAAATCTTTGGGTGCCGCACACTTATCGGGTTTTTGACTTGCTGTTGTTGTTGTCCCGATCCGAAGATACACATACGTCGTCGTCTACAACATTGATATACATATGTACATATGTATGTAGAAGAGATCTTCAACAAGAATTTCGTCAGAATCGAATTCTTCTTTTGCGCATCGTTTCGTTTTTATCCCGCACACTCTACAAAATCGCACTAATATACATATTAATGTTGTTGTTAGGCGGCGTCATCAACAGAAATATATACAAGAACAAAAACAAAAGAAAGAACAAAAAAAAAACTCGACAATTTCACATACACCAAAAATAACAATTTGATCGTTAAGAAGAAGTCGTCGACTAACTTCATCCGCAAGAAACAACTACACTCTGGCGTATCTCAATTTATACTAAAGTGCTAGACGCGCGCGACGATCGAAGTTGCTTCGCGAAGAGCGAGCTAACCGCTCTCTGAGAAGAAAATGTTTCGATTTCTGTCGCTCTCACACGTTCACACATATTTCCACTGCGGCTGCGCAGTCGGCAAGTTGAGAGAGCTTGTGCCCATGTGTTAATGTGTGTGTGTGTGTGCGTCAGTATACACTGCGATGGTTTTCATGGATATTCATAAATTTCTTAATTTCATATTAAAAATTGCGGATATATTGAATACTCTTTCAATGCGCAGTTGTTTATTTGCGGTCTTTATTATAAGTTTTGTTGTGTTTTTCAAAGATTTAAGCCACTCAATTTTAAAGAAATGTATATTTTAAGTAATAGGTCACAGTTTTGGCTTTTTTTAATATAAATGTACCATTTCACAATTATTAAGTAATTCGTATAATCTTCTGTTTACAGTGTAACTCTATATATACAATTTGGCAAAGACTTTTATATAACTTTAAGGGAAATCGTTGAATGCAGTTCTAATGATTGCTCATTTTGTCCCTTTTACATTTGTATATTATCACATTAAAATAAAATTATCGTTAAATAATCACTGTTGACCACAAAGTAAGTTTAAGTAAGTAAGTAAGTATTGTATTCCGGTTGAGATTCTGAATAACTTAAGAGGGGTTTAAGAGGTTAAAAAATATTGAAATTTACAAAATGAGCTAATTCATATGCATATTAGTAGTAGTAATAACAATAAACCAGATGTAAAATTTTTTAAATACTATTTATCTTCAAATGAAATGAGAGTCTGATTGACAAAAGCTTTTTGCGCAGTGTGAATGACTGTGCATGGCTTGCTGCACACACTTACATTCACAGCTGATCCAGCTCTCATTCTCCCACTTGCTCTCTAGCTCGGTCGCTCTCTCAAATCAGCTGAGAGAGCAGCAAAAACAAGAACAAGAACAAGAACAAAAGCGCATGCTCCTTGCTCCACAACAAGAGCAAGTGAGTTTTTTTTTTTTTTTTTTATATTCATTTATTGCCAACTTATCACTGCGGACGGCAGTCCGTTTTTTTTATAAGATACTAGTTTACATAAAACAAAGGCATAACAGAATATGAGGTGCCACATTGCAGACTCCACGGCCCCGCCTATTCTCTTGAAGCTCTCCTGCTACGTTCCGCCTGCCTCAGCTCCATCATAACTGTTGCAGCGAAACTGGACACTGCATTCCATTTCCAGCTGCTGATCAAAACTGCCTCTGTTTTATGAGCCGCCAGTTCCAGCCCTGCTGATGCAAACCAGTGGTGGACGCAGCTGATGCATAGATTGCATGTATCCTCAGTCGCTGTCATAACTGTTGCAGCGAAACTGGACACTGCATTCCATTTCCAGCTGCTGATCAAAACTGCCTCTGTTTTATGAGCCGCCAGTTCCAGCCCTGCTGATGCAAACCAGTGGTGGACGCAGCTGATGCATAGATTGCATGTATCCTCAGTCGCTGTCAGCTCCTTGCCAACAACAGCAATGGCCACGTCATCTGCAAACCCAATGATAACGTATGCGGAATGAAATACGAACAACTGGTGTAATACAAATAAAAAATGTGTTCCAAGTCCGGCCAACTTTAATTTTTCATATGTTTTTTATTGGAATATAAGCTATTTTTACAAAAATATTCGTAACCATAGCGGTCAGCCTTCCTTTTATTTTCGGGACACTTGCGCATAGCCTCCTGAATTCCTTTTGTATCCACTTTAGCAAGCTCTCTTTTGATTTTTAATATCAAACAGTCGATGTGTTTTGGCTTATATTCCTTACTCTAAACATTTCTTTTCAGATTTGACCAAAACTTTTTCATTTGCTTTAACTGAGGCACATTTGGAGAGTTTTGCAGGTTTGGCAGGAAATCAGTGCTCAAGTGGTCCAGAGTTGTTTTGGCATAATGAGCGGACTCTAAGTCGTGCAAAACATCGCATAATAATTCACATGATACTTATCAATAAATTTTTTAAGCGCCGGATCACAATTGTCCTTGTTACTTTGCGCATTCACAGCCAATCCTGAATTAAATAAGATCGGATCGCTTATTCCAAGCTCACTTAGGACCAGCCACAAAAAATCCTTTGTTTTTGTTATTTGAGTGACATTTTCAGGTGGTCAAGGTATTAGAAAACCTAAAGTAATATTTCAGAGTCCCTTCATGACCCTCCATGCGAAATATGTCTCATTGTCCATTATGCAAACCTTTCAACAGCTTGCAGAAAACAAATTTCTAGAAAGCGCACGCAGCCGAAGTTTAATTGTCTCTCTATGTAGTTCTGTGACTTTAGGAACTGTTTTTTTTTAACATATCATCACTCCCATGTCTTTTAAATACTTTTCCATAGTTTTGTCCATCACATTGTATTTTTTGGCAAACGCACAACTCGATTTATCTGTGCGAACCACAATTTCAGCCCATTATACTGCTCTTACTTAACACTGCTGTAATGGAGATTTTCTTCTGGATCCAGGGGCTCAATCATTTTTTTTCATTCTGAACATCCGAAACTACTTAATAAATAAAAGTTTTCTTGAAGCCCATAGCAGAAAAGTAGGGCAAAAGTTAATTTTATGGCTAAGACTGGTTATTTGCGCAAGATGTGCAAATAAATTTTCGACACTCTGCTTTGCTCAGAGACATTACAGCGACTGTGCATTATCTAGAAAGCTAGTTTCTGGTGATATGCATGCTGAAATAGTACCATTCATTATAGTGTGTTTTGTCTTGCCCTGTCGATTATTGGAACTTATTGAGAACATGTTAAATTTTGTTCGTATTTCATTCCGCATACGTTATGCGCTCCTTCTGGGAGGATCAGGCGCAGCACGCCATCATACATGATGTTCCACAAGAGCGGTCCAAGGACCGACCCCTGTGGAACTCCAGCAGATACCTGGTGCGAAGCCAGCCCATCCATTGTTGCATATTGAAGCACTCTGCCAGAAAAATAGCTTTGAATCGTCTCCACTAGGTATTTCGGGACTCGACAACTTTCCATTGCGTTTAGGATATTATCCCATTTAGCCGTATTAAAGGCATTTTTCACGTCCAGCGTCACTATTAGGCAGTACTTTTTGGTGCCACCATTCCACCTCGTGCCTTGAATCGCTCTAGAGGCAATGTCGACAATCGTGCCCAGGGCGTCCAACGTTGATTTGTTTTTCCGGAAACCAAACTGGTACGTAGACAAGCCGCCGGATCTGTTGATTGCATCTTCCAGTCTGGAGCAGATCAGCTTTTCGAACACTTTCCCAATAGTGTCGAGGAGGCAGATTGGCCTGAACGAAGTTGCGTCGCCTGGAGGTTTCCCTGGCTTTGGGAGCAGCACAAGCTTTTGGATTTTCCAAGATGACGGAAATGTACGTTCCTGGAGGCACACGTTGAATAACTCGGCGAACACTGTGGGATGCAGGGAGAGAGCTAGCCGCAAAGCACGATTGGGGATGCCGTCTGGTCCTGGAGCTTTCTTGGGCTTGAGGCTTCTAGCAATAGCAAGTATCTCGTGTGCTGTTATAGTCTCGATTGAGTCAGTGGATGTCATAGCTGCATTGAAGTTTAGGATGCTGGGGCTGCTGGGAAATAGCGTTTCCACAATCCTCTTCAGTTCACATGCTTCTGTTGGTGCTGCCTGGTTGCCGGCATTTATACGTTTGACGACCGTCTTATAGGCTTTGCCCCAGGGATCGTACTCAGCTGAGTCGCAAAGCTCGAGAAAGCACTCACGCTTGCTTTTGCGGATCTCACTTTTCAAAATGCGCCGCGCAGTTTTATACTCCAACTGCCGCTCCAGGAAGTTTTGTCTTCCCCGAGATCGAGTATAACGCCTTCTCGCATGCAAGCATGCTTGTCTGGCGCTGGCGATGCGTTCATTCCACCAATAAGCTGGCACATGGTGCCGCACGTATGGCCTTCGACGCGCCATGCTACCATCACAGGCTTCAGCAAGTTGTGCAGCCATTTGTGTTGCCATGGTATCTGCATTTCCAGTGATGGCCAGCGACTGGATAGCGGCAGTGAACGTCTGAGTGTTGAAGGTATCTGTGCGATACGCTTTCAGTGGTGGTGGAAGACACTCTCTGACTCCTGTGCGGTTTTGGATCGTGCATAAAATAGCGGCATGGTCACTTGCCGTGTAGACATCGCTGACTTCCCACTGCGACTTGCCAAAAAGGGACACACTTACGAAAGTAAGATCAACTATGGATCCCATTCCAGCTCTGCTAAAGGTATGTTGATTGCCATGGTTCAGCAGCGCAAGATTTACTGTCGCAAAGACCTCTAGCAGAGTTCGACCTCTGGCATTTGTCGTCTGGCTGCCCCATTCTTGTGCCCATGCGTTGAAATCGCCCGCGATGACCACTCTTTGGCGTCCTCTAGCATCATCGACCAATTCTTCCAATATATTTGTGAAGTCGCTTAATTGCAGTGAGTGCATGTGAGTGTGTGCAGGCTTCTTGTTTACACACATACATTCACATACATATATATTCATTACATGTTGTTTTGTTTGTGCATGCATATGTTTATTCTTATTCTCTCGCAATTGTAGCGATTACTACTAGAATCGCCAATTATCAATCGAATTAAATTAGCTTAAAACAAATCAAAAGAATCATAATCATGTCTTTATTAATTTGCAGCGAAAAGATACATTTTGACCTTCTTCAAGATACATTTTGTGTGTGCGAGGGCAAGAGAGAGAGAGAGATACATGCACTTATATTTATTTATATATTGAGATATGCAGATATTTTTAATGCGATCTAACGATTCGACTGCTTTAAATGATTCATTCCAACAAATTTTATATTTTATGCTAGTAGTAATGTGACTTAGTGACTCTCGAACTCTACAAAAGCTCAATTAAGCATACATACACATGTGAATGTATTCGTGTGTGTGTGAGTATGCGTGCTGCAATTAGTCGTTTCCCCTGTGAGTGCAAAATGAATACACTTTTCAAATACGTAAATAAAAAGTAAATAAGTAGTTCAATATGAATCATAAAGTATAATTACTAAGGCTGGGCGCACACTGGGAGCCGAAAGCGGAACTTACAGCTGAGCTTATAGACGAGCTGATAATTTCAGAACAAAAATGATAAATCAGCTCAGCTTGCAGTGTGCGCGCTTTCATACAAGCAGTGTGTTTGTTTTTTTCAAGTTGATAAGCTCCGCTGTACGCTCCGCTTTCCGCTCCCAGTGTGCGCCCAGCCTAAGGGTAGTAAATTATTATTATTATAAACCCTCCAATTAATTCCAAAGTAGTTAAGATTTAAGTAAAATATCTAATGTGAATTTGTTTGTTTTTGTTTAAATCCATAATTGTGCTTACAGCAGGTCAGATTACTGGTTTAAAAAAACATAGTATGTGTTTTTAATTTTTATACCCGTTACTTAAAAAATAAGTAAAAGGGTATATTGTATTCGTTACAATGTATGTAACAGGGAGAAGGAAGCATCTCCGATCCTATAAAGTATATATATTCTTGATGAGCATCAACAGCCGAGTCGATATATGTCCGTCTGTGTGAGCGCCTAGATCTCAGAGACTATAAGAGCTAGAGCAAACAAATTTGGCACACCCCTAGGTGTGGATTTTTTAACTAATTAACGTTATCTACAATTATTAACTATCATTCTACTAAACCGTAACAAGATTGGACAAAAAAAAATAGTGGTAATGGCTGATTTAAGTTTTTAGCAATATAAGTTCCTAAAAGCATGCAATAAAAATTATTTTAAATTTATTTAAATAAGTAACGGGTATCCTAGAGTCGGGAGCTTCCCCACTTGTTTAAATTATTATTATTTAATTTTTCAATACAATAGTATGCGATTTGTATGACTTGTCAAATTGGTTACTTGACTATACTATATACTATACCTATATAGCTATACCCTGTAGTCATTTAAACTATTGACATTTTATGGAACTTTAGTATTATGTAGGTCATTAAAATAGAATTACGAGTATATCCTGTAATATATTAACTCTGTTAATATTTTAAAATATTTCTTTAATTCGGTTCGGTTTCCACTTTTCTATCTGTTTATTGATATTTTCAATAAATTGAAAATTATTTATAGTCTTGTGTGCATGGCGCATGTCAACAGTGAGTGTGGAATGAGTTTTGAAGGTTGCGTTTTTCAGGGTTGCAGCTGACGAGGGTGGAAACACTGATCTTCAATTGGGTGACAGACCCGTCTTTTACTTAATTACCGCTATTAGGCAAAGTGGAAGAGAGTGAGAGCGGCCCATATTGTAAGTGGAGAGCGAGACTTGCAATCAATTTGCGTTGCATTTGACGATGCCAAGGCGGAAGTTGCTCTCCCCTTCTTCACCCATGATTCTTCACTCCACTTACTCTCCACCCCCCCGCCCCCCATTCACTGACTCTGCAGCCAACTGCTGCGCTCAATGCGGGTTATTCTTCCTCTCTCACTCTATCTCTGGTTTCAGTCTCTCTCTCTCTCTCTTTGTCTCTCGCTCCTCAATTATCTTTGAATCGGTGATTTTTGGTTTTCCATGCATTTCAATTGTTCATTGTGGATATTGCTTCATTTTTAGTTCTAAAATTGATTGTGCGATAAATGCATTGATATCTAACACACACACACACACACACCCAGAGAGAGAGAGAGAGAGCGAGAGAGAGAGCGAGAGAGAGAGAGAGAGAGAGAGAGGAAGAGAGAGAGAGAGAGACACTCCAACACACGCACTTGACTTTGGCTCATTATAAAGTTACCCAGCTGGAACTGAGCTTTAGTTTCTGCACAGCTGAAGAAACCTACAAGGAAATATTCATGCACATGCTTATTGAGCTTGAAAAGATGTAGATTTTCAGCATATACAATATGCGCTTTTGCGGTTGAATGCGAATATAATAAACATGAAAGACTAAGCGACCAGAAATGCGATATTATGAACCATTTGCAGGTCATTCACTTTTGTTGATAAGAAATAGAAAGATAACATCTGATGGTGGGGAAAGTGAGAGTACTGAGAGTATTTCCAAATGCTACTAGTATAAATAACCTTATCGGTTATTATTCATATAGTGTAGTAGCATAGTAGATTTGTTATTTGTCAATCTAAGCTATATTTATTAACTATAATTAATTACGCTGTGTCAAGATAATAATAATATTAAATATTTGAATTATAAGATCTTAATAAGTAGTTCGAATTTTAACTACATTTGTGTATTACTTACTTTACTATCTAAACATCATCATAGTATTATAAATTTGCTGCCTTAAATTTTTCTAAATCTTTTATTATATGTATGTACATATATTTTTAGTAATTTTACCGATTTGATGTTGCTATTTATTATTAGGAATTTTATAGCTTTTAGACTAGATTTCAATTTCATTTTATGATGATTTTTATTTAAATATTATTTTAAATTTTTTTTGTTTGATTGTCAATATTTGAATTATTTTTTATTATTTATATTTTTTGATAATAATATTCATCTTTTGTCCACCTGGGTATTTCAAACCCCTTTTTTATGCAGAGTCTCTTTTAAATTATGTGAAATAAATTAATGCATTTGGGCCTTTGCAACTGCAACTCTTCGTTCCACTTTAAGCTCCCGTTGGGCTATAAGTTCTCTTAGCTGGGCTCAGGTCGGTGTTGGCCATTGGTAACACGTGATTGGAGTCGGGAACGGAGTCGAAGTCGGGGTCGGAATTGGAGTCGACACCAACTCGTTGCTTCCCCCAACAATGCATTCTATTCAATGGAAAATGAAAACGTGTTTCCCACAGGTAGCACACACATACACACACACACACACACGCACACACACACACACACACACACACACATTCTGGCATGCCACAGTTGGTTGCGGGCCTTTGTTATTATTGTTATTATCATTGTTGTTGCTGTAGTTGAAGTGCAGGGTCGCATTTTGTTTACGTGTTGTCCGCTTCTCTCCTCTCTCTTTTATGGGGAGTGGGGAGATAAAGGGTGGAAGGGGGGCTCACTTGCGTATCGCACACACGCACACCAATCACACACACACACACATGTGTGTGTACCTTTTTCTGCTGTGCATTTCGTTGGAAAAGTTGATTCTTTCATTCTCATTCTCATTTTCATTTTCATTTCATTTTTGGTATTGTTTTATTTGCTTTTTATGGAAATGTGTGCAGTTTGTTTGCTTTTTTTTCGGTTTGCCCCACTGATTGTGGTTGTTAAACACAGTCCCCCTTTTCTATACACACACACACACGCACACACACACATAATCATATGCCAAGAGGCATCATTAAGTGCCCCGCAAAGTTGCCTCTTTACATTCACCCCCTCCCCCCCCACCCATTGACTCGACGCACATTTTTCAAAGTTTTCAGCTGCAAAATGCAAATGATATGAAAATGTATTAAATACAAAGTTAAAGGTATAACAGCTCTATATAAATTATATTCAAGTTTTTTGATAATTCTGGCTTAACCTTAATTTTGTAAAAAAAAATCTAGTTTTAACTATAATTTTCATTGTGAAAATCTGGAAATCGTATTATTTAATAATATTTTCTCAACATTTTTTAATTTTCTTAAACTCTTTAAGCTAATAAATAAATATAATTTAATTGTTAATTTAACATTCTTATTTGAAAAATTTTATTTAAAATTCTACATTATTTTTGTTTTGTTTCTTTTTTTTTGTTGAAGCAATCAATGTTATCATTACAATGTAAATTAAGTTACTAGAAAGAATATGATTATTAAATTATTATTAAATAATAAAAGTATTATTATTATAAGAAAGCTTATAGCCTTAGCATTATCAAAAATGTTCTACGATCATTTATGTTAAAGTTGTTTTCCTCAAACTGATAAGGAACTGCATTTTATTACTCTGCTGTAATATTGTTGTTATTAAAGACCATGCCCACAATTTCACACCTGATCGATTTGCCATTTATGATGAATGAATGAACATTTGTTAATTTTCATATTACATTTAAATTATCTTATCTTGTGCGAGTGCATTTTATAAAATCGGTGTTGATTCATATAGCACAAAGTAAATACAGGTGATTAACGCTGATCGAAAGTTCAAGAGCATTACAAAATTGGTCCCTTCAATTATTTCTTCTTACCACAATAAGTAGTTTTTTGAATAACTTCGTAAATTATTTATTTATTTATTATTTCATTTATTATTCGATCTTGATGAAATTTTAGAAACCGCCTAAAAGCTTCATATGTTTAGCTAAAACTTTAAAATTGTGCTTGTAATTTGTTGTTTTTATAAATCAATGATTGTATTTTTTTTAATGCTGAGTATACATATTGGAGCATGTAATTTATTAAATTAAATATTAAAGCAAATAATTAATGAAATTACAGATGGAAAAGCATAGATAAATAATTCAAATTTATTCATACACAAAGAAATTAAATTTGACTTAAAAAAACATACATTATGCAAATAGTTTTTCAATCCATTTAATCATTTATTGAACGTTAAATTAGTTTAATTATTAAATATTATAAATTAATAGTAAATTAAATAATATAATTAATGAAATTACAGAAAGAAAAGCATAGATAAATAATACAAATTTATTAATCAACAAAGACATTAAATTTGAGTTAAAAAAAACATTACTACACATTATGCAAACAGTTTTTTAATCCATTCAATCATTTATTGAACGTTAAGGTTAAAGACAAAACAACTAATTATTAAATATTATGAATTAGAATTAATTGAAAATATAAAAATTAAAAAATCCAAAATGTAAATGAGAACTGTCTTAAGTATCTTATCACATTTATGTTATAACTGGTGAAAAGTTTGGACTACCCGCTGTTTGCCAAACTCTCAGTCGGTGAGTCAATAAGTATGTCTGAGGTTTTGAGATAAGCGAGGGTCGCTTTATCTATTTGCTGTTGTTTGAGTGAATCGAGAATTGAGCTGAGAATTTGATAATTGTAACTGAAAATTGTGATGTGTTTATTCCTTTTGAGCATGTGCGTGCCTGTCTATGGCTTTGGTTTCATCAAGTGATCAAACACACACACACACACACACACACACACACATACAGACACACACAGGCACACCACCTGCTGTGAGTGTGCGAGGTTACGTGCTCTTTTCCTTCCGTGCCCCTTTTACCCTCGACTGGCCCACAAATGAAGCGCACAAACGAACGTGACCTTTTACCATTGACCAGACAGGTCAAAACAGGAGAGAGCAAAACAATGCCAGAGCGAGTAAGATAGAGCGAGAGAGAACACTTGTCGGTCAGCTCTTTGATGCTGTTCTTCTGATTGGAATGTGCTCACAAATCTGATTTGTCCATTAAAATGTGAAATATCCATGGGGTTTCCCCCCAGCGTATTTCCTGTTTCTCGAGATTAAATTGATCTTATCTGAAATTGTGTTCATTTTGTTTATCTTCGATTTTTCGTTCTTCTCATTGCAGTTCGCAGTCGAATGAACGGCAATTCCTCAAGGACTTCATCAGCGGAGCGCCAGGATCATCGGGTGCCCGCCTCGCTGCCTGGTTGCAGCCGGAATCGCGTCTCGATCCTAATAAGTAAGTGTGGCGATTCTCAATCTCTGAGATTGGCATTTCTGACATTGTCTGTTTGTCTGTTTGATACCTAGATTTTTTGAATTTTGACTTGATTTTTGGCACAAAACCTACACTGAAAAAAAGCCGTTCTAAAATCAAGCCTAAAGTACTTGATTTAAGCCTGCATTTTTTTAGTATGTTTCCAGGATTAAGCTGAGCAATCAAGCCTATATCGGGATTAAAATTGGAAATGACTTCATAAAATAAATAAAATAAAAAAAATGTAGTAAAAAATAATTTAAAAAAAAAAAGCTTAAATGTAACAAAAAACATTATTTTTTTTTTAGGCCGAATTCAAGAACTTCAGGATTGAATTCGGGATTGAAAAAATCAAGAATTTCATACTTGATTTAAGAAAATCCGAAATTACTCCACTTTTGACATCGTTTCGGATTGAATTCGGGCTAAATATCCCGGATTGTTTTTCTGTGTAGAACCAAACTTTGTTTTATATTGAATATGACAATGTAAAATGTTTTATTTTTGGAAAAACACAACAAAAATTTATTTTAACGACATTCTAAAATTGTCATTGGTCTGGTTTTCTACCGGGAAAAATTACAAGTCCAAATTTACAACTAGGATTTCGTTTAATTTTTTGTTTTTTTTTGTTTTTGTAGATATGCTATATGTGTAAATGTATTTTAAAGATATGTTGACAGCTCGAATCATTTTTTGTCGAGCACTCAGCTTCGCATTCAGCTTTAGGGTGTGTCTACACTAGTTGACAAGCTTGTCAATTTCATCTCACTAGGCTGGGATTTTTACCCAGTCAACACACTGTTGCTAAGGGTTGACCACCGTTGACACTAGAGTTGACCAAGTTGCCATCAAAATGTGTAGCCTACTGAGATGAAATTGACCAGCTTGTCAACTAGTGTGCGCGAGCCCTTAAAGTCATGGGTTGATCCAAATACACAGCGTTTGTTTGGGACTTAAATTCTTGGTGTGCCCAACGAAACTTGTGTAACGAATCTTTGTCTGTCTCTGTCTATTCCCATTAGATGCGAGCTGAACACCATCACGGAACCCCTGCGTTACGGTTGGCCCACGCAGGTGACCGTCACCATACGGGATCAGTATGGGGATGCGGTGCTGGTGCCGGAGCTGAAGGTGGAAATAAAGGCCATACCGACTGGACCGGACCGGAGCGGTGCCTTGGGTGGCAATCTGAAGATGCGACGCACCTCCTACGCGGAGGACAGTCAACATGGCGGCGCTCTGGGACTGGCTGGACAATTGGGCGGAATGACGCCGCCGCCACGTCTGAACTATGAGGCCACCACCAAGGAGAAGATGTGCTTCAAGGCGATTACGTTCATGAAACCCTATACGAACTATTCGTTCGAGGAGCTACGCTTCAGCAGTCCCGTCCAGACCCGAACGACGGAGGCGCTGTGCGCCCAGGACATGGAGGATGGCACCTTCAGTGTCCACTGGACGCCCAATTCGGTGGGTGGCTATTGTCTAGCCGTCACCATCGATGGCATTCCCCTCGAGGAGGTCTATCGCGTGGACGTGAAGGAGGGCGTCCTACCCCCACCCGCCCAGCGCTCGAATGCCGCCCGACGACCGCAGGCGCCCAGCAAGCTGCGCAGATTCCAGGCTCGGCACAGCAGCGGACTGCGGATACGTTCGCATCCCACGCTGCAGTCGGAGCAGGTGGGCGTGGTGCGGCTGGGCGGGATCATATCGTTCATAGATGAGATCGAGAACGACGATGGCGTCTGGCTGCGATTGTCCACGGAGTCCATACGGCAGCACTGCACCATGGGCTGGTATCCCACCGAGGCCTGGTGTCTGCAGTTCAATCAGCATCTGGCGCGGACCCTGCTCCAACCCGTCACCGATAATCCGACGTCGACTGGCGGTCAGGCACGCGCCAAGCCGGACCAGATCGAAGCAGCAGCCGAAGAAGACGGAGCAACTGCAACTGCAACTGGAGTTGATCTCGCCGAGCTGCCGGCCGCCAGTCCATGTGGCAGCAATGCGGAGAGTCCCACGAGTCCCTCGAGCCCCAGCAAGGACACCGATCGCAAGATCTTTGAGCTGCCCAGCACCACAAACAACACCAGCAGCAGCTCCGTGACGACATCGACAAATCCTTTCCTGCTGCCCGCCGTCAAGTCGGACGCGGAAACGGAACAGCCGGCGGATGTGGAGCAGGCAGCGACAGCGTCAGCAGCTGTTCCGCCCACAGAGCTGCTGCCGGGAAATCTGGGCTCGGCGATAGCGGGTGTTGTGGGTGGCGGCGCCATCAAATTGCAGGCGCTGCAAAAGTGGTTCAAGGGCGATCAGGCGGCCATGGAGCAGTCGCAAGTGCAGTGCCAGGCACCAACCGCTGCCGTCTCCGTGCGCGACATGGTGCGTGCGATGGGCGGACAGGAGCAGTTCCAGCCAGCGGGTCAATCTCTGCCCCGCGGCAACGGCAACAGTCGCGCAGTGGATCAGGAGACGGGCAACATCGAGTCGGACTTTGACATTGCCAGCGTGCGCCGCATGAACTACACGCCCAGTCAGACGGCCGCGCTGCTCTCCACGCCCAAGCACACGCCACGTCGTGGTGCTGCCGTCCAGGAGCCAGGTGCCGCCCAGCTGGCCCAGCTGGAGGATGATCACAGCGTGCTGCAGATCACGACCACCACGACCAACTGCAGCACGGGCGCGGGCACTGAGACCCAGAGTGAAGTGCAGATGGGCGAGAGTCCAACGGCAGCCACGAGTTCCAGCTCGGCGAATGCATCGGGCACAGGAACCGCGTCGGGTTGCTCCAAGCGCAGCACCATCATGGGTCCCATCAAGCGGGCGATGCCGCCCTCGTTTGCGGAGAGCATTCGCGCCGTCTTTGCGGCTCTGCTGTGGCACGAGGGCGTCGTCCACGACGCCATGGCCTGTGCCAGTTTCCTCAAGTTCCATCCCGGTCTGCCCAAGGAGGGCGCCACGGTGGTGACGCGTCGCGGCGACTCGGGTGATCCACGGCTGCAGCTGTCGCGGGAGCAGAAGGCCCAGCAGCGCCACTCGGTGGAGGTGGCGAATGCGGGACATTATCTGAACATCCGTCCGTCCACGCTGGAGACGCTCGCCAAGAGCGGCAATTGTTCGCTCCACAATCGCAGCAAGCATCGCAAAAATGCTCCGTCAAATGCGGCAGCTGCTGCTGCTGTTGCTAGCGAGGATCAATCGCAGTCGGAGCAGAAACTGCAGGCATTGCCACATCCGGAACTGGTGAGTGTCCTGCCGCCCGCGCTGCGTTGTCTTGTCTATCTGTGGGAACAGATCTGTGCCGGCTGCGTTCACATTGTCCAGTCGAATGCGTTGGAGCAACGCGAGCAGCGTCTCCTGTCGCCTGGTGGCCGTGAGGCCAACGGCGAACTCGACTCCAAGGAGTGCAAAGGCGCCAATGGCGGTGAGCTCGGCAGCGACAAGGATCCCAGCAAGAAGTGCAAGCGCAAGAAAAAGGACGACGGCAGCTGGTGTGAAATCTGTGAACTGTTCCTCCCCATGCCCGTCACATATCACATGCGGATCGCCCATCCCGGCTGTGGCAAGTCCGCCAAGGGCAAGGGCTACAACTCCGTCGGCATCTTCTGCGAGGGCTGGGCGGGCAACTGCGGCGAGGGGGGCAAGGGCGCCTCCTCGTGGTTCCTCATGTGCGACGTCTGTCGGGACAAGTATCTGGCCAGCAGTCGCAGTGCCCACAACATCAACAACACCGCTCCACATGTGGCCAATGCGGGTGAGTTCCACTCCAAAGACGACTTAACATCCACTTAATTTCTAATTTATCGATATCGATTTATCGATGCGTTAAAAATCGTTAATTTGTTTTGTCATTTTCATAAAGTTTTTGTTAATTTACAAAGCTAATCGACTTATCGATTATCGATTTATCGATATGATGTATCGATTTATAGATATCGTATATCGATTTATCGATATGGGTTGAATAATTAGGTAATATTGTTGAAATTTGTCGTATTCACGAAGTTGTTGCCCATTTACAAGGCCAGTCGATTAATCGAATTATCGTTTATCGATTTCATTTTGACAGGGTAAACATTTACAAAGGAGGGGGAATTTATAGAAAACTTAAGCGGACTCTTTTTGAATAGCTATGAATATAAAAGGAGTTTATAATGGCCAAAAGCCGAAGATGTGCGCTTGATCGAATATCGAATATCGGATATCGATAAACAAAAAAATCTTTATAAAATATGAATTATTGCTCTTTCTTTAGAGTTATAAAAGTGTGAATTGCGAAATAATAGATCGCCTCATAGCACAGTGGCCCAAACAGGCAATCTAGCGGGATATAAGTCGACTTTCAATTTTTTAATATTCGGTTTTTTTTTTATTTCTTTTGATTGACAACTCTTGTCAAAGCTTAGAATAGCTTTTGCATGAGCGTTCCGGTGCATTCCTGATCGGATGTGAGCTTTTAAAGTGAATATATGTTTAGCACGTGGCCTGTCAATATTTGACTGAATTTTTTAGCCTCTGTTGGTTGAGCCAAATTGCAAGCCAATTGTCAATTTTTTGTATCAATATCTTTTTTCCTTAATCAGGTAAGGTATGTACTAAATAAAAATTATATGTTTGTGACCCGTCTTTTCATGTGTAGCAAAAAAAATGTGGTAGAAGTATGCCTTTTTAGTATACATGTTTTTATAGCGTATGCTGTCAACTTTGGGCTAAAACTAGCGTGCTCCAATCGGATCCGAGCTAATTTTAGCATATATGTAAAGTATGAGTCCTTGTGGTGTACAAATTTCCAAAATGTTAACCAACTACGACCAACTCTTAAGTCTGTTGCCCTTTTTAGGTGGAATGTCAGTCTCGAAGCGCTCACTTTACATCATTTGGCTAAACGAAAAAGTGGCCAAAAAAAAAATGTTAGCCATCAAGGAATTTGTATTTGGTACATTTTATAAAAATATAAAATTAACTAATAATGACCTAGATGAAAAAATCAAAAAGTTGAAAGCTTTCGTGGCCCATCTTTCAGAAAAATGGAAGGCATGCAGATATAATAGAAACTTTTTTGAGAAAAAAAATCAAAAATGGCTTGACATGCCTCTTTTTCAAAAAAAAAGGTTAGACATGGGCCGTCCCATAAAAAATGTTTGGGGACCTCTGCCCTAAGACACAGGTGTATTAATCAGTTGTATGGGAGGTATGAGAAATGTTTGACCTAGAAAATTGAAATTTAGAGAGTACGTGAAGAGTGCATTGAAATCCTTAAGTTTAAATTTTCATTAAAATATCTCTTCATTTACTCGAGTTATTAATAAAATTCCGCTAGCAGAGCAGTTTGGCCCACTGTGCATAGCATTCGATTGCTTTAATCAAGTGCTAAACTCGTGTTCAGTAAGATTGTGTCTACTCGTGTCACGACTCGATTTGAATTCCATTCCTCTCGCTTTCCCTTTCGCTCTCTTTTTTATTTCTTTGCGTTGTATCCTTATTATAGTTTTCCTTGGAACTGGTAGGCTTCTTGAATATTTCAAAGTTGAACCGTATCTCTTTCTGGTTTATCTAATACTATTTTATTATTATTATACTTTGTCTGTCAAAATATTTCAGTTATCTTAAGTACTGATGTGATTTTTTTCATCATTATCTGTTCGTGTCACGACACGAAACAAATGTATCTTCATCTCTCTCTCTCTCTCTCTCTCTCTTTGTGTTTTCTTAATGAGTCTTTAGGATACGAGCATTTTGTCTAACTTATTGCTTCAGTTATCCTAAATCAGACTAGTTGAAATGAACGTGTCACGACACGATTCCATACAGTGTGCCACTAATATCTTCAGACACTTTAACTTTGTAAAATTTTTTGTGTAATAAAAAATATTTCATGCAGATTCCTTAATTTAATTTTCTTTACATTTAAGTTCTGTTTGAATAATACAAAAATTTTTTTAACCCGTTATGTACCCATGGAAAATATTGAATTTTTTACTAGTCTATTTTTCAACTTTTTCCTCGGTCTCAAACCAAAAATTGTTTTAATGCAAAAAAATTCTTTAAACAATTCTAAGAGTGACTGCAAACAAATTTTCAAAAATCTATTCTCTAGCAATATTTATGATTTTTTTACAATTGCTAAAAACGACTATTTTAACCCCGTTTTCCTTCTTTTTATACAAAAAAAAAATCCAAATTTTCCAAGGGTACTTAATGGGTTAATGAAATTTGTGTATCATTCAAACGGAAATTAATTAAAAAGAAAATTAAATTAAGAAAACTGCATCAAATATTTTTAACCCTCTAACACGTAAGCGTGTCTCAAGGCACTTATCCGTTAAAACACAATAACTAAAAAAGTAATCCGATTTTAAACATAAAAATATTTTTTGGCTGTTGCTAATAAACACAGCTTCACATTTGCAATAAGCTTTAAAGCACCCGGAAGCTTTTAATGGTGCTTTTATTTTGACTAAGTCACGCCATGCGCTTTTCGGTTTTTTTTTTCGCGAAAAATCTCGGGAGGGTCAATTTCAATCTGCTCTTATGCTGCACACACAACAAAATCTGTTTGGTTGGTGTTATATACCAATAGATAAATGACAAATCTGAAATATAAACATATTTTCAACCGAATTTTTTCACTGAAAGCCCCAAAAAAGGCTTGAGTCACTTTTCACATTTTGTCCCCTTACAGGTGAACGAAGCCATGTACACCTTTTCTGAGCTCATTTTTGAATTCAGAGGCCCAATTAATTATACAAAAATGTTATAAAGTGAGGGTGTATGCAGACATTAGTGGCACACTGTATTTCTCTCTCCATCTCTCTGTCTTCTATCTCGCTTGCTTATCAGCTGATTATTGAATTGCAATTGTACACTTACAGCTAATGAAATGAACCTGTTTGGCGTGAAGACGACCACGTTGATAGCCAACTCGGAGGTGTACACCACGATGCGAGAGAATGCCACATTCCTGCTGGAGCTGTGCTCCTCGAGCAGCGCCTGTGGCGGCCTGCAGGCGGCCAGCAACAGTGCGGGGGGCAACAGTGGCAGCCAAAAGAGATCGCCACAACAGCAGCTGTCGTCGATGCCGATGCCCGTGGTGATTGAGCATCAGCATCTCGGCATGCCCGATCTGAATCTCAGCAACAAGCCGAGCACGAGTCGAGCTGATTCCGCTCGCAGCAGCCGCATTGGGGCACGACTCAGTGGCAAGTTTACGCCCTTCCGCAAGAGCTTTGTGGGCGTGCCGCCCGCAACACCCGACAACGTCTGGCTGGCACCCGACAGCTTCGCCTGCCTCGAATGCCTCGGCACCGCCGCCCACGAGGATCTGCCCTACGAGATGTTCGGCCTGGGCAGTGCGACCAATGAGCACGGATTCGATCGGGTGAGTTTCAAAGGTGTCATCTTAGCAAACTTACGGTTTCATAGAATTTTGGAAAATCTTTAAAAAAAATTGGAAATTTGCTGGATTTTCAAGATATTGTAAAATAAGTTACAGAAAATTCCAGTTCCATTAAATGTTTCAAAAAAGTTTATGATTCTTACACTTGGGTAAATTTTGAATAAGTTACAGAAAATCACAATTCTATAAGATTTTAGGAAAATGCTGAAAATTATACAGAAATCGCATTCGCTTGAATTTCTCTTAAATTTGCGTGGAATTTACCACTCCAGATAAAAATTTACTTTTTCATTAAATTTCAGGAAAAAATTGGAGAATTGAAAAAAATTCACGGTTTTAAAATCTTGAGGAAAAAATAAAAAAAAAAATAAATGCCAATTTAATTTTGGACCATTCTAAAATATAAAAAAATCTATTCGATAAATTTTGGAAAATTTTAAGAAATGTTAAAATTAATCTTTAGAAGTTAAAAAAAAAAGGTACAATGATATACAATTTTGGGAAAGCTAGAAAAAAACATACTTGACAGTTCCATAAGATTTTGAGAAAATTTTGAAAAATATACAAAAAATTACAATTCTTTGAATATTAAAAAAAAATTTGATTATTATGAAATTTGACGACTCTTTGAATTTTTGAAAAAAAATGAAAAACTTTTTGTTAAAATTACATTTTTTTCGTAAATTTTTTGTAGAAAAACTTGTCTTGCGTTTTTTATTCAGGAAATGCACCTATCAATGTACTTAGAAAGTGAAGCTTTCGAAGCGTATTCATAAAGTTTTTGATAACAATGTTTAGTTTAGCAGCTCTAGGAAACCCTACCGCCATGTGAGCAAATATTGACAATCGCGTTACTACGACACATTTTGTATAATTCTGCATTGACCTTATTCGATTATGATAAGGTTAAGGTGTACGAGTGGGGTTAGGTGTAAGATATTGCTTTGCAAAGAATCTGAATCATAATTGAATTGATTGAATATACGTATATGAAGATTGCAATTATCAGTATACATATGTATATCGTGAATTTGTTTAGCTACAAAGTGTTATCACTTCTTTGTTTAACTTTTGTGTATAATGCAAGTCAATGAATCATCTCAAGTTTCATATTTATGAATATGGTGTAAAAAACTGTGAATTGGGACTATGAAATCGGTATGGAAAAAGGAAGAAAATACAGTTGAACTTCACTAACTCGAAGCCCCATTTTCCAAAGAAAGATAAGACTTCGACTATTGGAATTCTTTAAATAAGTTTAGTTAACGCTATTGCCACTCGATTTTGTTTAAGTTTGAGACAATTCGAGTTATAGGCGTTCGTGTTATGGAATTTCGTCTGTACTTACATACATATATGCGAGATGAGGGAATAAGAGAAATATGGAATAAGGAATTGGAAAAGGAATATTAAGATCAGCCGTGCTGGAGTTATAAATTTTAGCATAATTAAATTTAATACATATGTATATAAGAGATAAGTTTATTTAAAAAAAATAGAAGAGAAGCAGAGGAAATGAAAATATTTTCCCATATAGATTAAAGAATCTACAATTCAGATGTTTATGCAATATATTAGTATTTCCAGGATCGAGAACGCGACATTGTACGTCATTAAATAAAAAAAAATGGCAAAAATTAACATTTTCAAAAAATTTTGTTTTACGTGTTTAATGCATTTTATTAATTTTTTTTTTTTTTTGGTTATAAAAGACAAGCTTTGAAGACTGGTCGTTTTCAAATTATTTATAAAAAACAATGCATAGCGAACGCGACGAAAAATGCAAGTCGTTTTTAAATTTATCTTGAAAAATGCGAAAGTCTGCGAAATGTGGCGAAAAATACTCTTAAACCATAATAAAATAATGTAGTTTGCCATTTTAGAAATAATTTTGATATGTTACTATCATTATATTTATTTTACAAGTTTTTTTTTTGTAATTTCCACCTAGTTTTTTCAAGAATTTGATCAATATATCGAAAACAGCTTGTAAAACTTGTTTTAAATTAAACTACAATATTACTATCTTACTTAGTGTAATCGATGGAATAAAAACGGTCCATTTTGGAAGTCAATTTTTAAGAAAATGCTCAAAAATATAGAAAAAAAAAATTTATTCCAATGTAAAATCTATATGTTTATCGTAATGAATTTCTTCTAGCGTATATTGCTTTAACAAATAAAATGAATACATTTCTGGAAGAAGTGATTTTTTCCATCAATTTTTCGTTTTTGGTCTCGGTTGACATTTCTGTGGAAATGCCCATTGCCAATGTCACTTGCGACAGTGATTCAAATCAATTAAAAAAAAAAACTACTTAATATTTTTAAATCAAACAAAAAACATTTTTAAGATAAATCAATGCAATACATTTTCAAATTAACTGCAATAAAAAATTCGTTTACGTTTTGCCGAAATCAGCAAAAAAAAAACTACTTTTATTTGAGTCCCGTGCGAATGTCTTGGTTTTTTCAATTATCTTAAAAACGAACAGTTTCCCAAAATCAACCTAAGCACCAATTATAATGCTAATCAAGACCTATAGGCACGGTTGCCACTTAAATATATCTGATTGAGCCAAAGTCAAGCAAAAAATGAGCCAAATTGACGAAAAAAGAGCCAAAAATGTTCATGTTATTTTTGCAGTTAATTTAATAAAAAATATTTCGTTCAAAAACTCGTAAAGCAATAACCCATATTTCCAAAGTATCTATTTCACATTTTCGTCTTAATGTAAAAAAATAAAAATAAATATGTACTTCAACCTAAAGCTATACAAAATAGCTGATTCTGAACTGATAAAAAAAGAGCCAGATTGGAAAAATAAAATTTTGGCATACAGTGGCTCACAGCTTAAAGTTTGCACTAGAGATGGGCACGGGCCGGGCCGGGCTTCGTGTCCCTCGGGCCTCTTCAAAAAATCACCGGGCTTCGTGCATGAAAATCGAAAACGGGCTTTTTTCGTGCGGGCCCGGGCCTAAGCAAAAAGCCCGAAGCCCGGTAGGCCCGAAAAATAAATTTTTCATATCGATTAATAAAAATATTTATTTATTATTAAAATATTTATTTATTTTTTAAAATAAGTAACTGCTAATATCTCTATTATTGATTTGATTCTTATCGACATTAAAAAATTATGAATAAAAAAAATTAATTTAAAAAAAAATTGTATATAGTTGGGCCTCTTGAAATTTGACCGGGCCGGGCCTGGACCAAGCCAGAAAGATTTATTTCGGGCCCGGGCCGGGCCTTAAGAAGGAGGCCCGTGCTGATCTCTAGTTTGCACCCTTATTTTTGCTTTAACTGCTATGTAAGTCAAGTTATCACAGAATTTTTTGTAAATTCTAAAAATTACCATTTTAACCCATTTTTCCTCATTTTCATGCAAAAAGGGCATCTTTCGCAGTTTTCAAAAAATTGTAAAAAATACTAGCAAAAATATTTTTGAAAATATTTACTCTTAGAATTGTTCCAAGAATTTTTTTGCATCAAAATATTATTTGTAAAAAATCGAGTAAAAAAGTTTTGAAAAGTGACTTTTACATAAATTCGAAATTTTCGAATGGTACTCAATGGGTTAAGGAAAGTTTTGTGTCATTCAAACGGAATTTGAACGACCTTTCCAGATATATTTTTTTTTACTGTGATAACTTGACTTACATAGCAGTTAATACAAAAATACTTTAAGCTGTGAGCCACCGTATGTTTCATTTCATTTTGAACACAATGCAGTTGTTAAATTATTATTTTATTTATTATTAATTAAAAGCAAACATTGCTGCCTCTAGTTTATAAAATAAAAATACATTATAATTACAATAGATAGGAAATTAAAAATAAAAGAAAGCCTAAATGAACTTACAAGTTAAATCTAATAGCACCATCGATGTCCGATGTCCGATGTCTTATAATTTATTTGTTTTGTTTTTTGCAGCCACTGTCGGAGATCTCGTACGAGTCCTGCGAGCCGAACAATTATGAATTGATGTCTGGTTCTCTGGCGAATCCACCAGCAGCAGCGGCAGCAGCAGCAGCCGCAGGCGGAACACTATCAAAGTTCCATCGCAGCTACTCGATGGGTCAAGGTTGGGCAGCGGTGGCACAACAGCAACAACAGCAGCAGCAGCAACAACAGCAGCAACATCAACAACATCAACAACAGCAACAACAACAACAGCCAGCAATTCCATTGGACGCACAGCCCAAAGTTGTCTATCGTCGACGCAACAATTCGTCCAGCGAGAGCGATGGATCCCTGTTGATTTGTTATCCCTCGGAGCATCTGCGTCGTCTGGTGCCGCCGAAGCTGTTGGCCAGCGTCGCTGTATTGCATGCGCACGACGCCGGCGGAGGATCGAGCACAGTCGATGGCAACGGCAGGGATCAGCAACTGCCACCGGTTAGTCCATTGCCGTTGCCGGAGCAGAGCAGCGCACTGTTGGCTCGACCGGCGATGGCGTTTATGACGCAGAAACACGAACTGGACCGATTGAGAGGCGCCATGCGACGAAGTCTGCGGATTGCGGCCTGTCGCATCTATGCACTGCAGGCACTCAACTGGCTGCTGCGCAGTGTCACCCAGGGCGTCTGTCTGCACGATCTGATGTGGTGGTTCGTCAGCTCCCTGTCCCTGGGCAGCAGCGTTGAGCATCATGCGGATGGCAAATACGAGGAGGCTGAAGCGGCACTGGAACATCCCGTGGCATACACTCAAATCAGTGGACGATTTGCCCATTTGATTACCCAATCGTTGCATGTGCTCCTTCAATCTGTCGCGGATCTGACGCTCCATTTGCCATTGGGTTCGCCATTGCAACGGGTGGCGATTCAATGCTTTGGCATTCGCTTTCGCCAGGCGGATCATCAGTTTCTGCACAGCTCGCATGTCTTTGGCAACATCTCGAAGATTCTATCCAAATCGGATGAACAGAATGACGCCATGGCCGTGTCCACAATGTTGGCAGCTGCCGCTGCCAATGAGATTCATTGCGATGCCGAGCATAATATTGCCATGGCCAGCAATCAATTGACACAGGGCAGTATGCCCGGTGCAAAGGTCATTTGCTATACGGATCTGTCCGGAATGTTCGAGGTGACCGTCTCCTCGCGTCCCGCCATGGCCGAATCCCTCACGGACAACTCCACGGAGACGTTCTGGGAGAGCGACGAGGAGGATCGCAACAAGTGCAAGATCATTGAGCTCTCGATGAGCAAACTCAGCTACGCCTGCAAATTCGTCCTGGTTCACATCGACAACAGTCGCGACATTCAGGTGAGAATTGTGCTGCTGCTTCTTCTTCTCCTTCCTCTACCCAAATGCTCAATATATCACCATTCAATATTCTTCAGCGTTTGTTTTTAAAAATTATTAATTTTAAGACCCCGTACTTAAAAACAAGTACAGGCGTCTATTGTATTAACTTTGTCACAGAAAATAATGTGCGTAATAGGCAGAAGGAGGCGTGGCAGACCCCATAAAGTATATATATTCTTGATCAGCATCAACAGCCGAGTCGATATATAGACATGTCCGTCTGCCCGTCTGTATGGACGCCTAGATCTCAGAGACTATAAGAGCTAGACACTCCAAGGTTGGTATGCAGGTTGGTCTATATGGCACTCAGATCAAGTTTGATTTAGATTTTGGATTGGACTACTATATCATATAGCTGCCATAGGAACGATCAATCGAAAATCAAGTCTTAATATGAGCATCTTATTTGTTGTTTAAGATATTTGAACCAAGCCAACAGAATATGTATATGGTATGGTCCCATAGATCCTGACTAAATTTGGTTGAAATCGGACAACTATATCATATAGCTGCCATAGAAACAATCAGTCGAATATCAAATCTTAATATGAACAACTTTTTTGTTGTTTAAGATATCTGAACCAAACCAACAGAATATTTATATGGAATGGTCTCATAGATCCTGACTAAATTTGGTTAAAATCGGACAACTATATCATATAGCTGCCATAGGAACGATCGATCGAAAATATAGATTTTGTATGCAGTTTTTTGGAGATATGTAGTAGTCAACCGAACTTTTAAGCTATCGGTGTGCCAGGGCACAGGGTATCTTACAGTCGATTACACTCCGCTGTAGCCAATTGAGGCCCAATTTTGGGCGAAAAGTACATTTAGTAAATCACTATATTAATATTCGAACCGAATTTTATTATTTTATTTTAAGCAGTGTTAGCTTTTAAAAGTAACTACGGGGTCTCAGACAGTCGAGTATGCTCGACTGTAACACCGTCGACTAGTTACTTATATAGAAACTAGAAACTAGTTAAAATAATTTAATTCGAACGATATCGAATTGAGTGAGTGCGAGCCACACTTTGAATTGAATGCAGGAATGTGCTATGTGAAAATTAAACATTTGAAATGGTCGAATTCAGTCGAATAATTCATAATTTTAATTGTCAAACGACTGCATTTTTTCACTTTGTTGCAATTTTTCTCAGGGAAAATTGGTGGAATAGACAGAAAAGTATTTTTGTGAGACGAAGCTGAACTCATTTAATTCATTTGAGCATGAATGTCTCACTTGACGTTTTGAACCTTTTAGTATTTATATATTTAATTCCAAGCTCAAATAAATGAAATTGAGAACATATTAACAATATATATTTTTGAATCTGTTTGAATCCGCAGAACAAGGTGCTGAATGTGGTGTTCTATGCGGGCCAATCGCTGGGCGACACGAATCTGATCAAGTCGGTGGACGTGGACCAAAAGGCGTGTGTTTGGATCACCGCCAAGATCAGCGACGAGAGCTCGACGCATTTTCGCCTCGAGCTGCACGGACCGGAGAATACGTTGCGAGTGCGTCAAATTAAACTGTTGGGCTTGCCCAGTGGGGCACAACAGGGTGGCGGTCAGGGAGCTGCTGCTGCTGGCGCTAATGAGGATCCATTGGCATTGGCGGTGGCAGTGGAGCATCGACCCAATCTGCGCATGTCGCACGCGGCGCGGATTCAGCAACAGATCTGCGAGGCGGAAACTTTGCGTGTTTTCCGTCTCATAACTGGCCAAGTTTTTGGCAAGCTCATCAGCAATGTGAGCGACACGGTGACCGGAGCAACCGGAGCAGCAGCGGGAGCAGGTGCAGGTGCAGGAGCAGGAGCAAGTGGCACCAATTTGACGGATGCGGGCAATTCCATGCTGGCTGATTCCCTGGATCTACGGGAACATATGGTGGGCATACTGTTCTCGCGCAGCAAATTGTCGCATCTGCAGAAACAGGTGATTGTCCACATTGTGCATGCCATCAAGAAGGAGGCGCAGCGCGCCAAGGAGGACTGGGAGCTGGCCAATCTGGCGCATGTGTATAAGCAGCAACCACCGGTTCAGACAGCAATCCAGGCAACTGGAGCAACTGCAGCCAGCAGCAGCGGTGGTGACAGCAGCTCGGAACGAAGTCGTGCCCCGGACACGTATTGCTTTGAGATGCTCAGCATGGTGCTGGCGTTGTCGGGCAGCGTTGTGGGCCGTTCCTATCTGTCGCAGCAGCATGGACTGCTCCGGGATCTGTTGGGACTGCTGCACACCGGCAGCGATCGTGTCCAGCGCCAGGTGACGGCGCTGCTGCGTCGCATCCTGCCCGAAATCAGTCCGGAGAGCTTTGCCGAGCTGCTCGGAGTACAGCGTCTACCGCCGGCGGATTACAGCATTGCCCATCAAAGTGCCAGCGATTTTGATATGAGTCGATTGGGTCTGCTCGACATTTTCCTGGCCGTCATTGCCAAATCGCTGCAGCTGCAGGTGAAGGTCAAGACCACAACGGCCAATGCAGCCACAGGCGGCGTGGGAGTACCTTCCGGTGGAGGTGCATCTGCCAACTCCAACTCCACCGCCACCGCAACCTCGACGGCAACAGCAGCTGGCAAGTCCGGTCAGCTGGAGAAGACGCCCGCCTTTGTGCGTCTCTGCAGCTCCTTGGATCTCTCCGTGCAGCTGCTGCGCGCACGTCCAACGACAGCGGAACAGCTGTCCATCGAGGCAGCATCGTCGACGGGTCCAGGAGGCACCAGCGATCCCTTTCGCTTTGATGCCGCGCCCGTGTTGAAGAAGGAGTCCAAGCGCAATTTAAATCAGCGCTGGTTCCTCAACGGCGTCATCTCCACCAAGCAGGCGGAGAGCATCATTGGACTTATACGTGATCTCGCCAGCGTAAGTCTCCGCCTAACAACTATGCGCAACACCTCAAAAAAAAAAAAAAAAAAATAAATTATTTAAAAGCGGCCTATTTACAATAAATTTAGGTGAACAAATTATTTCAAGGAATCCTCTAGTTTTTTTTTTAAAGTCAATTGCAAAAATTGAATAAAAAAATTAACTTTTTGATTTGTTTTTGTTTTGCCAATTTTTGTGTGTTTTTCCAATTGGAAAACTCTGTGATAAAAATTGAAGATGCTCATGTAATCCTTGCTAGTAATATGAGATTAATGCGCCATATTACATGAGCATCTTCACATATTATGGCTTATCTATATGGGCCATCTAAATTCATCATAAATAGGCCTCTTTTAGTTATTATTATTTATTTTAATTATTATTATTATTATGTTCCGCATAGATACGATTTTTTACCTAAGGTAAAAGTCCAAATTATGCATCGAGCTAAAAATCGTTGAAATAAAAAAATCGAGCTATCGATAGATCGTCAGTAAAGAATGATCGAGTTTAAATCGAGCTAAACTTTAAACTCGATTTTTATCGAATTTAAATTTGCAGTAAAACAAATTTTCAAGAATCTTTTCGTTACAAATGTTTCCCATTTAATTAAATTAATAAAAAAAAAAAACAAAAACCCGAAATGTGAAAACCGACAAAAAATTGATCGAGTGAAAGTACTAGAAAAACGCTTCCGCAAAAATCGATTTCGACAAGGAACTCATTAAACTGCCATGTTCCTTAATTGCAGGGTAAGCTGAGCGAGAAATGGTCACAGATCACGAAGGCAGCCATCGCCGAGTCAGTGTTGAATCTGACACGGCTGGAGGAGATCTATCGCACGCCGGAGCATTGCACAAAGACGGCGACCCTTTGGCTGGCGCTGGCCAGTCTCTGTGTGCTGGAGCGGGATCATGTCGAGAAGCTGTCGTCTGGCCAGTGGTCCAAGCTCTGCGACACGCGTCCCATGTGCACCAATCACGACGATGGCGAAACTGCGGCCATCATACAGTGTGAGACCTGTGGATCCCTGTGCGGCGATTGCGATCGGTTTCTGCATCTGAACAGGAAGACGCGCACACACAAGCGCACGGTGAGTCTTTTTATTTATTTCTTTATTTATTTATTCATTCACAATTCATTTAAAAATAATTATAACATTAAAATTAAAATATTACATATATTTAAATCACAAAATAAATTCAAATTAAAAACTTAAAACTCTGGGGAATCTAACATGAAAAAGAAAATGATAGACCCAACCCAGATAAACCCAATCAGAGCAAAATGATATCAATAAGTAGTTAGTTGGTTGGACTAATTAAACATGATAATATTTAGTTTTTAATAGTGAGCAGAGAACTAATCGTACGGTACAGAGTATTATAATCTGCACTAATCTCACTTAGTGGAAGAATGCTGAAGACATAAAGGATTAAAGTTTCGAGCAGGGATTGCAAATAATAGTTATGAGGCGGAAAAAAATCATGCCCTAAAATGTGCCAGGAACGTTGAAAAAATTCCACATATGCTATTTTTTGAAGGTCTATCCAGCAAACGGTTAAATTTTTATTTCCAACTTTTATTTTTAAAATTATTTTTAACTCTTATTTTCAATTTTTACGATAAAAATTATAAATAAGTGTTATTTTTCAATTTTTATTTATAAGTTGAAAAATAAGAGATATTTTCAATTTTTAAAATAAAAACCAAAAATAATTGTTATTTTTAACTTTTATCATATAAATCAAAAATAAAAGAAGAATTGAAATATCTTTGGATCATGAGGGACTATTTCATGAATAAAGGTATGATCATTTTATGGGCCTTGATAGATAGTTAATGAAGAGTAGATAAATTGTATAGGCCGTTTAATGATATGTGCCCTTTCGATTACTTAAAAGATATTTCAATTCAACTTTTATTTTTGATTTTTATAATGAAAGTTGAAAATAACTTTTATTTTTGATTTTTATTTTAAAAATTGAAAATAACTCTTGTTGTTCAACTTTTAAAAATTGAAAAATAATTCTTAATTATAATTTTTATCATAAAAATTGAAAATAACTCTAAAATCATTACTTTTATCAATAAACTTATTAGAGTTACGATCCCTGGTTTTGAGTTACTCTAGAACGGCGGTGGGCAAGCAATGGCTCCGGGAGCCAGCGGCTGCTAACGAATTCAGATTTCATGCCCACCGCTGCTCTAGAAGGTACGTTGACCCTGTATGACCCTGCAGTAATTTAGGGATGAACATTACTCCAAAAATTATTCTACGGTTAGTAAGAGAGATTTAGTAAGAGAAGTCTACTGAAATATGAAGGCAACTGAACTTCCGAGTTCCAACTCAAACCACGTGATCCATTCACAATAATCGGACGAACAAGAGATGTGTACAGAAAGTTTTGCAGTAAAGGGATCATCAAATTCCTTGGATCATCGCTTAACCCATTAATGGCGGCCTATAGATCGGCTGGTACGATTTTGACGAAATTTTAAAACGTGTGCCTATAAGACCATAGAAGTTGAAAGAAACAAAAAAAAAATTTTATCTTCAAATTTTTTTTTTCCGATTTAAATACATTTTTCTGCTTTTTTCGTCAACATTTTCTATGGAAAAAAAAACCTAGATATTCACCTGTAAAAAGCTACAGGTATACCGAGGATAACTAAACTGTTCAATTTTTAAACTTATATATTTGTTATTTCTCTTTACTATGAAATAAATATTTCCTATTAGCCTGAAATTGGTTAATAAACCCGATAACTGGCATTGCTTTATTGACAGCTATAGCAATATGCTTATCAAACGTCAGTCTGTGATCAAGAACTATACCCAAGTCATTAACTGATCTTTATAATTCCATTAAGTGAATACTGATCTATGGAAAGTCATAACTTTACCTTCTTATACTTATATGCAATTAGATACATATATACTTATATATACAATATATATTCCTATACAGGTGTGCAAGGAAGAGGAGGAAGCCATACGCGTGGAACTGCATGAATCTTGCGGACGCACGAAACTCTTTTGGCTCCTGGCCTTGGCGGACTCGAAGACGTTGAAGGCCATGGTTGAGTTTCGCGATGGCAGCCATACAATTATTTCGGGTCCACAGGAGGCCGTGGGTCGCTGTCGTTTCTGTGGCCTCACTGGCAACTCGGGCCTGCTGGAGATCGGCAACGTTTGTGCCGATGCCCAGTGTCAGGAGTATGCATCCAATTCCTGCCTTAAGACCAAACCCTGTGGCCATGCCTGCGGCGGAGTTGCCGGCGAACGGAAATGCCTGCCCTGTCTGCAGCATGTGTGTCATGCCCGCGAGAACGAGCTGGCCGAGGAACTGCGTGATCCGAAGCTAACCCAGGATGCCGATGACATGTGCATGATCTGCTTTGTCGAAGCGGTCTCCTGTGCGCCCTCAATACATGTCAGTTAACTAACTAAGCTGTAAATGAATCAGCCACAATTAATCTATCTCTCTTTTATCTCCCATCGCAGTTGGAGTGCGGTCATGTGTTTCATTTCCACTGCTGCAAGGCGGTGCTGGAGAAACGCTGGAGCGGACCGCGCATTACGTTCGGCTTCTCGCTCTGTCCCATCTGCAAGGCGGACATACAGCATCCGCTGCTGGCCGACATCTTGGAGCCCATCAATGGACTCAAGCAGGATGTAAAACGCAAGGCGATCATGCGGTAAGTTTAAGAGCAATTTCAAGCTGTGCAATTTGGCAACAATGCCATTTGACAATAATGGAACCGTTTTTTACTTTCGTTATCTATTATTTTAATTTAGAATGAACATATAAATTTTCTATATTTATATATTAAAATTGAATCGCCGCTTACATCATTATTCCTCAATTAATATATCTTGCTGTGAAATTTGGCAACAATGGAACTTTTTTTGTTCTTTCCTTATCTATTATTTTAAATTAGAATTAAAATATAAATTTGCCATAAATATTTATTAAAACTGTATCGACTGAATCAATGCTTACGTCATTATTTCTCATAAATGAATCTTGCTGTGAAATTTAGCAACGTTGCTTTTCTGCAATTTGGCAACAATGGAACTTTTTTTTAAATAAATTATAAATATTTTTATTTTATTATTTTAAATTAGAATAAAATATAAATTTGTTATAAATATTATTATTAAAACTGACTAACTGCTTACATCATTATTCCTCTATTCCATTATTTGGCAACGTTGCATTTGTGCAATTTGTGAACAATTAAATCTTTATTTAGGAAAATAAAATAGACTTAACTTACTTCTCATCTTCAATCCAACTGAAAATTGGCAACGTTGCTGTTGTGCAATTTGGCAACCTTGGATTTTCTTTATCCCCGTGATCTTTTCTTTTAATTTTGAAATGAAATATAAATTTCTTCTAAACCTTTTTTTAAAAGAAAAAAGACAGAAAATGTTCACATCATTAATCCAAATGATTCAAATGTTCCTTTTGCAGCATCAAATATGAGGGCGTCGTCAAGGACACGGATAGCAAGGATGTCACGCAGCTGGCCATGGATCGTTATGCATATTACGTGTGCTTTAAATGCCAGAAGGCCTATTACGGCGGCGAGGCGCGTTGCGATGCGGAAATTGGTGAAAAGTTCGATCCCGAGGAGCTGGTCTGTGGCGGCTGCTCGGATGTGGCCCGGGCTCAGATGTGCCCGAAACATGGCACCGATTTTTTGGAGTACAAATGCCGCTACTGTTGCTCCGTGGCGGTGTTCTTCTGCTTTGGGACGACGCACTTTTGTGATACGTGCCACGATGACTTTCAGCGTTTGACAAACATACCGAAGAACAAGTTGCCCCAATGCCCGGCCGGGCCAAAGGCCAAACAGCTGCTGGGCGACGAATGCCCGCTGCATGTGATGCATCCACCCACCGGTGAGGAGTTCGCCTTGGGCTGTGGCGTCTGTCGCAATGCCCAAACGTTCTAGCAACTCCGACGTCAATTGTATCTGGAGCTGCAGTCCCAGCCCCAGCAGGATGACGATGATGTACAGCCCAATTTATACGATGTAGAGGCGGAGCGCAGCGTCGGTGACGGTGCCGAGGTGCAACGCAAGGACAATTAGAAACATTTAACCAAACCCAAAGCTCCCAAAAAAATCCCCATAAATATCCTAAAAATGTCCCATACATAAATAGGCATAATGCATACATAAATACATATGCTAACCATATGTAAATTAATGTCTTTTGTTATATCTTTTTTATTTAATTTCTTTTTAAAATGGTCATTCAAAAAGTTGCAATTTTTAGCTATATGTGTATTTAAAAATTCTATTTGTTTATAGAATTATTTATTTAATTGTAATTGTAATTGTAATTGTAATTGAAATCAATCATCTGCATTTTTTTTGCGAGAGAAAAAAAACTCAATTGTACACACATGCATAGTTATCACACACACATTCACACACTCACACACACACACTCGCACATATACGCAATTTATTCTTAAGTAGGTTTGATAATCGGATTCGGAAATGGAAGCGGAAATGATAATAGTAAATGTTAGGAAACTGTCTCATCATCATGTTGAATTACAGACGTGCATTGATTAACAATTAAGTACTTTAAATGTATGTATGAGACAGCTATTGAAATTTGCAATATTATTTGTAATACTCAGAAACAACAATCACAATCAGACTCACTTTATTATTTAAAACTATAAGTGAAATAATGGAAATTATGGAAACAAAAATAATATGTAATACATAACTAAATTATATATTTATTATAAATGTGGCAACAAAACCAAAAAACAAATTAAAAAAAATAGAAAGAAAAACCTAAAGAATAAAATGTAATTAAAATAAACTATAAACAACTAATTAAATTACACTTACCAATCTTTTGTCTATTCGGTCTAATAAATTTAAAATTTTTTTGTAGGTCATGGCTTACTTGAGGTCAATATCTGGCTTGTGGACCTTGTTGATCCAATGCATTGGATATTCATTGCAATGTTTTGGTTGGAAACTCCGTTCATTCAGAGAGAAATCGAGAAAATTTAAATGCACAATAAATTTAGATAATTATCACCATGATTGCGCTTGAAAATCTGTTCAGTTCTGGTAAATTTATGAATGTTGAAAGTTGGTCTGAATTTCGACTAGCAACTTCAAAGTTAAACTTTTTTTTAGTTCGATACATCGTTATTATTAAAGATACGAGTATAACGATAACTCGATTCATATATTGTCGATTTTTATACCCTGGGGGTATAAAATGTATGTACCAGGCAGGAGGAAGCATCTCCGACCCCATAAAGTATGTATATGCTTGATCAGTATCAACAGCCGAGCCGATATAGCCATGTCTGTCTGTCTGTCTGTCCGTATACGCGAAAGGTGCTCGGCAAGCGAAACGGAAGATCGAGGTTCGAATCTCGGTCCTGTCGATGCAAATGATTTTTAATTATTTAATATTTTAAAGATAAGGGGTCGTGGATCGATTCCTGATTTTAGTAAACCATATTTTTTTGTTATTTTTACTTTTAATACATTTTTAAAACTTAAATAAATCATGCAAAAACGATAGGTCGATATTTAAGGATAAGTATATGAATTGCATGGGCATCAAATCTTCGGCGTGCCGGAAACTAAGTCCAGGGTATATTACTGTTGAGTGCACTCGACTGTTCCGCTTGTTTGTTTTGATATTACGCTCGATTTACTGTGTGGATTTTCAACACCACTTTCCAGATACATCTCCTTATGAATGATTCCAAATTCATTTTGCAAGTTGCTTTAATAACCGTACGATCCTTTATAACAATCCCACCCAAGATTATGAATAGAAAGAAAACGAGCTTAAAAACATGTATTTGTTTTGTTATTGTATTTCTTTCCTTTTTTTTTTTAATCATTTCGCTTGCTTCATTTGCGATTTGTTCTTTTTTATGTTCATTGCTCTGATAGATTAAGAATCTATATGTTATTCTTCCCCTTTGTGTTTTATAATAATTCTCACAATGAATGTGTTCGAGTAGTATTTCTTTCTTTTTTGTTTTCCTCAGATGCTTTTGTTTTCTTCAACACAGTCAAAGATTTATTAACATGAGTAATTATGTGTGGGTGTGTGTGTGTGTTTTAATATCAATGCTAATGTCATAATAATTATTTTACTATTCACATTAATTACAGCATTAATTAATTGATTTTTCAAATACATTGTACAGCTATGTTCTTTTGTTGTTGTAAAGTTAATTTAATTGTTTTTATCTTAATTTGTTTTTTTGGTTGTTTGTTTTCTTTTTCTTTTCTTTTTTTTCGTATTTTTATCAGTTGTTCATAAGTTCAGCGTCAGGGCAAATGCCCGTTATTCTGTCCAAGCATTTGTGGTATATTCGTACTACCTAAGTATTGTATGTATGTAGTTTTGTAAATATGCATGGCTTTCTAAGTTTTCATTTTTTCTTTTTCTCGGCGCAATTCAACGGAAAAACACAATTAAGTTTATGAACGAACTATTTTTGGAATGTATTTTTTGTTGGAATTGTTTTTTCCATTTGTTGTTTTTGCTTTTTTGTTTTTTTTTTATATATATTTTTTTAATATTTTTCATATTATAATTAGTTAAGTTTTGTAAATATATACTAAATAGGCAGCTTTTTCATGTTCAAAAACAAAGGGCGCGTGTTAGAAATCATACTAAATATTGTTATTATTATGATTTTCATTTTCATTATCATTATAATTGTAATATTCGTATTCATTAATCATTATTCAAATTGAATTGTTGTATACATATCGACTATGCTTCTCAAATTGGTGGAAAATGTTTAACATTGCTTTCTTGTTTTCATATTTGGTATTTTGTAAAATTTTGGTTCTTTTTCGTCTAGAGACTAGAATCTAGAGTCTAGAGCATAACGCTTAGTATTTTATTTTGTAGTTTGGTTTGTTGTTAGTATTTTATTTTTTTTAATTTTTTCATTTTCGTTTTTGCATTAATGTTCGAGCATCATTTTGTTGTTGCCAAAAGTGTTTGCTTGAATTTTTGGTATCTTTTTGCAGTGGGTATACAAAAAATGAGGCGTGTGTTTGGTATTTCGAGTGTTTGTAAGGCTTTTTGTATCTGTAACTTGTATATTCTTTATCGTTTAATTACAATTTTTATCAATTTAATAATTAAGTGGCGTGATTTTGGTATTTTTTTTAAGTGTCAGTTTATTATGTATTTAGTATAAATTATGAATCTTTTTATTTTGCTTAGAAAAAAAATTCTGGCATATAAAAGCTTCTAAAGTTAATTTTTGTGAATTTTTTTTTTATTTTTAATAAATTTTGGGGAATTTTTTTTAAACTTTTCGTGCAGTATTTTTGCTCAGTTTGCGGCTTCGAAGCGAATGAAGCTGCGATATCAGTGTATATGTATATATATAGAGTGTATAATGTATACATACATATATACATTTGATCTCTGGCATAAATTCACCAAATATACAATTTGTATACTTGTAAGTATTTAATGAGTATTTTTTTTTAGTTCATTTGGGTGAACCTGACAATATCTATGAGTTTCGAGTGAGTTTTCAGTGTGAAATTCGCAATTCCTCGTATGTCTGGTGTATATATATATAAATATCTGTTTAATTTTATGTTTTTGTTTTCACTTTTGCTTTCTCTTAATTTTTCAATATAAGTTTTGACTAATGTGTCGCACTGACTTAAAAATCGTAATTGCACCTTTCATAAATTGGTATATTTTGCTTTTCTTTGCGTTGTAGCTAATAATTATTATGTTTTTGTTTATTAATTTTCCTTTGGTTAGTTTTGTTCATTCATAAATGTATAAGGCTCTGTGTAGTTTAACACTAAAATCTACAAAAAAGTTTTTAACAAAAACAAAAAAAAAAAAAAAAACAAAATATATAGATATATACTATATGTACGTATATATATAAACTATATATAATTATATATTCCGCAGCGATTTATGAGCTTGGAAGCGGAGGAGCGTGTGGATTAAACAATTCACAATATTGTTATTAAAATTTTATTGGTATTTGTTGATATTTTTTGTTTTTGGTTTTGAAGCCTATTCAGAAAGTCAGTTGAACAAATTGTTGAAAACTATTTTACAGTTAACTCTAGTACCGCTAGTCCTATAGATATTACACATACTATATATCGCATATGCATGGTATATGCTAAATATATAGTACATGTGTATATATAATTTGCTTTTATTAGTTACTTAGTTAGTTGAGTCATTTGATTTGCCATTTGACTAGTGCGACTTACGCCGTAGCGATTAGTTTATATTTTATATAATATATAAAAAAAAAATCTATTCATTACTTACTAAATATATATATGTACAGATGAGTCACTAGTATGTTATTCTTATTCATTTACTTTTATTTTTTTGTTGTCTTTTTTTCCCATTATTAAATAATTGAAATAGTCTAAACATATGCAACAAACTTGTCAATAATATCGAAACTTTTGTATTATTTTTATATAGTTTTGTATTTATGCTTTTTGAATGCATATATGTGTGTGTGGGTGTGTGCATTTAAGTCATGTTTCAATACCACTTGAATTGCTTTTCGATTGAATTTGAGTTTGTGGTGCAACAACAGAAATCGGACCAATAACAACAAGAATTTAACGAGGATGTTTTGCGCTAATTGATAAGCCTGTCTAATTACAACTAAAACTAACTAATTAACAACTCTACAGTCCCCAAAAAAATCTATCGAGTCCTAATACCCTAGGCTGAGTTTTGAATCGGGAAGACGTTATGTATGTATGTAAATACATTTTCTCTCTGCTTTTTTTGACCCACTACTCTAAATATAACTTTTACAAATTTGAAATGGATTTATCTTCAAATGGAAAGAATATATACATGAAATTTAAGCGCAAATTTATTAATCAATGTTTAAACTTAAACAATGAATTTTTATATTCATTTGTAATAAATATTTTTTATCTAAAGTAAACAAAAAAAAGTAGTTTAAAATACAGTGGGTCAAAATAGCTGTTAGCGACTGTAGTACGATATTGCTTGTATTATGTGTATCTGTGTGTGTGTGTGTGTGTGTGTGTGTGGGTGTGGGTGTATGTGTATGGGAGACTTTTATATCATAACTGTTCTATAGAATAATAAGAGAAGTGAAACTAAATATTGTTGATCTAGGTACATATGTACATACAAACTGTATGTTTACTTCTAAATATATCTTTTTGAATATCATTCAAGTGGGAAAAATCAGCTGCAAGCGACGACTTATAAATGTAATGAAACCTTTGCGATATTATTCTCATTCAGTGTGTAACTGTGTATGTTCTATACTAACTATTGTTTTATCATTTTCCTCAAACAATAAACAACATGCAAGTGTAAGCCTTTTTTATTATTTATGATAATGAGAGCCTAAACAATATGTTCAATATTTGTAGTAAATTAATTTCATTTTTTTTTTGTTTTTATCACAAAGCATGTCTGTGTGTGGGTGTGTATCTGTGTGTGTGTTAAGCAAATTGAATTCAATTAAAATTGTATATAATATTGCACTTTTTATACTCGTATTTAGTTCATTCATTTGTCTTAATTTTTTTGATTCCTTTTTGTTTTTTGTTCATTAAAATACTTTCCATATTTACATATAATTTTTGTATGCATTTTATATACATATAAGTATGTATACATACCTGTGTATATATACAAATGATGTATTACTAAACATTTTCATTTATTTTAACTGCATTTTATATCAATTGTTTTTGTCGATTGTCGTTTCATTTTGCGGCAACATTTCTCTTTGTGTATGTTGCCTCGTGTTTTGTTGTGGCTGATATTCCTAATTTTGCATTTCTCCTGATCCTGTCTTTGTTTGTAGAGTGCTCAAGCCATACATACATACATGTGTACATGAATACATATGCATCTATGCCCATATGTGTCTTCGTACATACATATGTGTGTGTCAGGACGGGTATTATGAATATATACACCAGCAATTTAGGCCCCATTAGTTTTGATTTGGACTAAAAGCTAGCACAGCAGCAAGTATTCAAACTAAGCAAGGGGAACTCCCAAAAATTTCAGTAGAACAGGCAAAGGAACTTAAACGACTTGTTCAAAATAACTATCAGTAAACTCAATGAACGAACCAAGTCCTTGATCACTGTTCATTTAGTTCCATCGAGCTTTAGGTTCCAGCGAGCTAAACAGTTGATCAACTGTTATACTCACACGCGTTTCTAACTATCTACAAAATATTGCGTATACGCATAGTAAAGAAAAGTTCAGCTGATATACAAAAGATTTCATAGAACGGACAGGTACTAATTAATGGATCTACTATTTTCAGGTAATTCATCTGGTAACTGAGGGAAGTAGGAGCTTGGTGTGTGTGTTGGTATTTGATTTTTTTAGAGCTTGCGACATTAATTCCTGCTATGTACAACTCACTGGGCCTGGTTTTTGCCTTATTTAGCGTTTATCACAAAAATATTAATGTACTTATATGTACATTTAGTATTAGTTTAGTATAATATATAATTTAGTTCAGTATATAACTAACTAATTAGTTGTTGACATCAACTACAATACTCGTCTTGTAATTGTTTCGTATATAAAGGTAAATAATTGCAGTAAATGTAGCAAATTCGTAAGCAGTATGCTTTTGCCTTAATATACATTTCACTATCATGCATCATCCGCATATTCATGATAAGTTCCTACATACAGTATGTCAAGTAATTCATTTGTCAAAGAAAATATTCGCAAACATTTTATTTTGCAAAAAACAAGTATTTTTTTTTAGTATTTTTAAAAGTTTATAGTTACAAACAAATATAATACTGTAGCCTGGATTTTAAGTTTGTTATTTTGTTAACCAAAATATTTGTTTATGGTTCTGAGCACAATTTAAAATAAAAGAGAATCATTGGGCTGTCGAAAATTAAATAACAAAAGATACAAATCTAAATAAAAGTATCTTTGTGCATTTGAAGAAGATTTATACACACATAAATTATAGGAGTAAAGACAAATTTTCGAATCGTACATAATACAGTCAAACTTCCCTAACTCGAATTTGGAAGTTCAACTGTATGTGGAAAAAACTATAATGGCCGTGTTCACCAGAACAAATCGAAAATTTTTTGATTTCTGATCGATTAGTTCTGATGAATATTCATAACACGGCATTATAAAATAAATAGTTATGACATTAATAGTATTTTTAAATAGTTAACCCCATGGATCTTATCGTTTCTCTTTCTTATCTATAATATAAAATAAAAATAAAAAACTAAAAGTTTGTTTCTGCAAAACAATATTGATAACGCAAATTTGACTTGAAATACTGTATGTAAATATCTTGAGTGCTTTAAAATTTGTACCGAGCTGGCAAATAGATTGCCTGGAGGCGTGGTACGGGGGGCGGGGTAAGAGAATAAGTGCACGCGTTACATCTTACAGCAAAGAGAGAGAATGACATATAGACATAGAGAGATTAAGCCTCAATGGAACGAGCTGGTAAGGAATTTATCTATATATATAGAGAGAGAGGATTCTAAGCATGTAGGATTAATATAAATGAGAGAGAGAGAGAGCGAGACATTTAGAAACGTGTATCTAAAATTAGTTGCAGTTGCATGTACATCATATACATACATATATATACATATACTAATTATGCATATCTATATCTATTTAGTTATAGTTTTGTTATTACAAGTTACAGTTAAAGACTATAGACTAGCTAAGCGTATGCGTAGGCAAAACTCCGGATACCGAGTACAAACTGCATATAAAAGTGTGACCAGTATTATTGCTCAAAGCTGCTGCTATCCGCCGACAGATGGCGCACCAGTATCTTGGGCTAGAGGAATTCCCGCTTAACGCTTCGCCCGCTGCCCGTTGGCGTTGTTGCGGCGCTTGTTGTTGCCGTTGTTGTTGTTGGCGTCACCGCTGGGGGCGGCGTTGTGGCTGTGGGCGTGACAACGCTTGTGGGCAACTGCTGCTGCTGTGCGGCTGTGAAATCCTCCTCGAGCAGGCGTAAATGTAACAATTCAACGGCAGCTGTTGTTGTTGTTGTTGTTGTTGGACTCGTTGCGGAGGCAGAGGCAGAGGCAGAAGCTGACGCTGTCACGCCAGTCGTACCAGATCCAGTTCCAGTTCCAGATCCACTTACAGATCCAGTTGCGCCGTGTGTCTGCTTAGGAGGCGCCGGTGCTTTCCTGCTCTTCGAGCGTCGCTTTTTGAGCATCAGTGGCCCCAGGCCGTTGCCTCCTGCGCTCGACACAACCTGGACACTTGGATTTAGTAGAACGCTGCCAGCGCCAACTGCTGCCCCCGCTCCAGGTGTTGCAACTGCTGTCGGCGTTGAGATCGTTATCACAGTGTCCGCGGCCATTGTTGTTGTTGTGGGCGTAACCGATGACGCTGCGCCGCCAACGCCGCCGCCGCCCGCACCGCAACCCGCACAGATCTCGTCGCCAGGCGTTGTCTGTCCGCTGCCGCTGTCGACGGCAAGTGCCGGACCGGCGCCGACCTGTGGCGCCAGACGCTTCACCAGCTCGCCGAGCAGATCCTCGATGCGTCCAATGCGCTGCTGCATGCGCTGCAGCTCCAATCGCACATCCACCTTCATGTCCAGCACGGTGGCAATGAGATCCCGCTGCGCCAGCGTCGGCGGCGTCTCCCGCAACCCCGTATCATAGGTATCCGATGTGGTTGCCCTCGAGCTGGCCATCTCGATTTGACGTTCTCGTTCCATCGCCAAGTTTCTCTCTTTCGGTCCGATCGCCGTTCCGGTTCCGCTTGATCCGGTTGCCCCACCTCCCGCTGCTGCTGTCAGGGCTTGAGCGTTTGTTGCTGTTGTTGTTGCACTCGATGCACCGCCGCCGCCATCGATGACCACACGACTGTCCCGGCTGGGAGGAGAGGAATCCACCTCGCCACCCTCATCGATGGTGTCCTGGCGGGCGAGGGTCGCCTGGCTGGCCTGCAACTTGGGCGCCTTGGGAAATACCTGAGTTTAATGGCGTGTAATGCGAGGGATGCATAACGAGGGATGCAAAGGCACAGAGTTGACAGGTGGACAGTTGGACAGAGTTGACAGGTGGACAGATCGATTAATGGCAGTTTCAGGGTTCATTCGTTAGGAGAAAAGGAGTGAGAAAAGTGTTGTTTGAGTCACAGTTATGTTTGGTTAGTTTAAATTTTTGTTGTTGTTTTTATTGTTGCGCATTCATTAATTCATTGATTGTTTCAGTTGTTGTCGTTGTTGTGATAGTGATTATTGTATTTGTGGTTGATAGTTAGGTCAAGGTGATAGGATTTGTGCAGTTTTCATTTCCAATTGGTTGTTTTTGTTTGTTTTTTTTTCATTTGCAAGTGAGGCGCCATTTTTTTTTTTGTTTTGCAGCATCCAATTCAAAATTATCGAATTCAAGTTGTTGATTGTTTGTTGTTGTTGTTGTTTGTAGTAGCAAGGCAAGCAATGTTTTTATTTTATTGTTGTTGTTGTAGTTGCAGTTGTTGATTTTTTTTTACAAGAGAAGTGGTGAACAATAAACGAAAAAAATATAGAAACATATCAATCGATTTGAAGTCAATGCAAAAATCTCTAAAAACAAATTTGCAGTAAAACTAACGTGTTCAGTGCATTAAACATGTGCATGTGCACACACACACACACATATATGTGCACATACACACGTTATTTATTAGCAGTAGCAGCAACAGTTAAATTAAGTTTAAAAATTGTAACTACGCAAATTGGCAGAACGGCGACGGCATCGATAAGGCGCTAACGATAACACAAACTAAAAGAATCATGTCCTTGATCAGCGTTCATTCAGTTCGTTTTAATTGTCAAGTTGGAGCGAGCGAGCTCACTGCAAGAACGATTCGATTGTTCATGAACTACCGATTGCACTTTTCATATGCAAATTGAACTACACATCGCTGTTCTCGCCAATAATATGCCAACTGTGTGCTTTTTTTTTGCCACCAATAGTAATTAACGTATGTAGCTTGATTTGTGTGATCGGTGGTGTGTTGGGCAACTAAATAAGATATTAGCAGTTAAACAAATGATCTAGAATAACTTACTTTGCTTAATTGTAAATGCTTTGTTTTGATTATCGCATTAGTTTTATGAACGTAAAAGTCGATAACAAATTCGAAACAACGAAATGAAAGCATAATGGCGAAGAGAGTTGGCATCGAGAAGAAGAAGAGAACGTAACGGAAAACGTTAAAGACGCTGAGCATTAACAGTTGGTCTCGTATGTTTGTTATTCGAATTCAAAACCAAAGAGAGATAGAAAAAATAGCGAATAAATCATGTGAAAAAAATCAGTACAAGAAAGCGGATCAATTCGATTGTGGGAATACTGATTATTTCTTTAAAAATATAAATATTCAGGCCTGTTCCGAATTCCGAACGTTTTCAATTAGTAAAAACGGTGAAAACAAACGTCTTAGACGTTTTAAATAAGACTAAAACTTCGTTGCTCGAATTTTGTTATTCAATGGAAGCTGAAGAAGCTTTCGATTGCAAGAGTTGGTATCAATAAAAAAAAAATTAAAGTGGTATTTAAAACAGCTCGGTTTTGTTTTTTTTTTTTTGTTATTTTATAGATGCTTTAAAAAAAAAATCTTTTAAAAAATACTTCAACTGTTTAAACTTGAAGTAACATCACTACTTGAAGTTTAAACAGTAGAAGTATTTTTTAAAAAATTTTTTTAATCGATTCTAAAAACGTTCAATATTTTTATAATTTTTACTTTATAATTTTAGTTATTCATTTTAGATGACATTTTAAATGACATTTACTTTTAAATCCGGTGACTTTAGAGCACGCGTTTTGAAAACTACAATTATTGTCCGTTTTCGGAATTCGGTACAGCAATCAACTCGTTTTGTGGAATTCGGAACAGACCCGAAAAGGTATTCCCAGTTGTTTTCATATTTAAATTGTATGCAAAATGGTTAAGGTTTCTTGTATGGATTTTTGTTGTTATTAATTAATGCAAGTACGAGTAGAAGTATTAGTATTTTTAGTTGTATATTTGTTGTATTATGGTATCATTTGCATTGATTTAATTAGTAATTAGTAATTAGTGATTAGTGTTTAGTAATTACTTTATTGCCTTGTCCACCATTGCTACTCGAAGTACTACTCTGCCTCGCTTGGGCAGTGCTCTCACGCAGACTTTCGCGGGCGCTCAAACTTCTCGAGACGGCTACCTTGGCGCTAGTATCGCTAGCTGAATCGACACTTGAACTGCCCAGAAGGCGTCCCCATTTGCTAGCACGGGTACTACGTGCAGATGGTGGACCCGATGAGGGCGAGGGTGATGGCGATGGTGAGGGTACGGCGGCGGTTGTTAAAATGCGTGTGTCCTCGGTTAATGTTAGTTTAGCAGGTAGCTTCTTGGATAGGTTGTTTTTTTTTAGGGTTTAGTTTTAGTTTAACGTTAAACGAGCAATTTGAGGTTAAATCAATTAGGTTTTATTTTGCCGACCAGGTATGAATATAAAGAGAGAGAAGAGAGGGAGAGAGAGAGAGAGAGAGAGAGAGAGAGAGAGAGAATGGAAAGAAAAGAGGGGAGTTGCGTGTGTTGTTGCAGACCAGAGATTGAAATTCGGAGTCGGATATGGATTCGGATACGGAATTGGTATTGGGAACATTTGAGCATAAATTTTGTATGGGAGGCAGTTAGTTTTTTGTATTATTTTTGTTGGTTTAGTGTTGCAAAACGCATGTGGTGTGATATGAGGAAGAGGAAAAAGATAATTTATAATTTTTTCGTTAGTAATTTTGTTCATTTAGATTTTCAATTCAGCCAAATTTGACAAACAAATTTCATATAGCATTAGCAACAGAACGAAACGGTACAGTTAGACAACAAGTAGAGAAGAAAGAGATATAGAATTGATAGAGATAGATATTGAATTTTTTGTAACGAGAGAGTAGAGAGAGATAGAGCGTGTGTATGTGTTGGTGAATTTGAGTGGGCAGTGAAACGGAAAAAATGGTGACAACATCGACAACGAGCGTAAATGTGAGAGAGTGTGTGTGTGTGAGAGAGAGAGAGTTATATATTGATGTTGACAATTACAGCGTAAGCATGTTAAAGGAAGACAAAGAAAGATATACAACGAGCATAAGTCACTTGTATGCATACTTTACATATATTTCGATAATACGGTATGTAATTGTTAACCGTTAACGGTTAATGGTATCAGTAACAGTAACAGTAACGGTAACGATAACGGTATACGCTTAACGGTGCCAGCTTGACCACATGACCCAACAAACCTGAGCTGTGGCTGTGTGGCTAAACTGTGTGTGGATTAGTTACTATATTTATGCTTCATAAAAAAAAACATAGTTAGTTTAATTACTTTGTTAACAATAAATGTGGCTGGTAAATACACATCAAGTTAATAGATACACTTAGACGATGATAATTTAAACAAAACACAACACAAATGGAACTGAAAGCGTCGCTAAAAATAAATAAATCGATAAGATGTGATCATACTGCCAGTGTTGTAAACTTTCGATAAGCTATCAATAGTCTAACAACACTTAAATATGTGATATCGTAACGAAACTCAACTAAAGACGTCCCACAAAAATAACAGTCTATTTTTTATATTGAACAAAAGAGAAAGTAAAAAAATAAGAATGAACCGCGAAAACCACAAACGGAATATTCCATAACGGTTACGAATGACACATCAAAACACAGACAAAAGCATTACATAAACATTAAACGAGAACAACAAATAGAAATGGAGCAAGCGGAATGAGGGAAAGAAACGGAACATTTTAAAACTAACCTTGGTGCGTTCAACCTCTCCATCGCCTTTCTCGACATCACTTTGGCCTGATCCGACAAGCTCCTTGCTGCCGGCTTGTACCTGCGGTGTACGCCGGAATTTGGAGAATATTTTACGGACGAGATGATCCTGATTTTGGGGCAATTGCGGCTCGTTCTTACGCCGTTCGGCCAATTCTTTTTCGCGCTTCACATCGGCCACCTTGCGAAAAATCAGTCGATGTCTGAGATTGTAGGTGAGCACCAGATTGCGTGCAAAGCTATTCGCAAATGCCGAATAGAAATCGAGGACTTCGAGCAATTTATCACGTTTGATGGCATGCAAATCACAATAGGTCAGGGCACGCACATTGGCGGCACTCTGGCCAACGGCCGAGTCCTTCCAGAATTGATCGCCGAAGACGTCGCCTTTGCCTTAATGAATAAAACAAGAGTATAGTGTTGAGTAGCGTTCTATTTATCGAAATTGATCACGAAATTTTTGTGCGATGAACACTAATAACTATAAATAAGTGAATTCGATGATTATTTCAAATATTGGACTTCGGGGCATAACTAATATTTATGTTACACATATCTATATAAGTATTTCCAGGATCGAGAACGCGATATTTGTACGTACTTAAATGAAAAAACATATGTCAAAAGTTTACATATTCAAAAATGTTTTCTCACGTGTTGAATGCATTTTATCAATAAAAGACAAGCTTTGAAGACTTGTCGTTTTCGAATTATTTATAGAAAACATGAAAAAAATGAAACTTAACTAATTAAATGAAATTATAGATATTTACGAATATCAAAGATAATATCGAGAATTCGATGAAAATTTCGAATATCGAACTTCGCGGCATTAAAAATATCTAGGTAACATCTATGTTTAAGGAGATGACATATTTTAAAGACTGCCTATTTACACATAATATGGTATAAAATAGAGATGACTAAGATCAAATTTGTATAGCACATAATGAGAAATTTGTTTGAATGCGATTACTTACCCAATATTGCCACCACCTCATCATCCTGTATAACCTCCAAGCTGCCAGTCACAATGAAGCAGAGACTATCGATACTTTCGCCAGTGTGATAGAGGAGATCCCCCGGCGCCGAATGGGACATCATAAAGTGCATCGCTAATGCACGGAGACAACCATCCGAGGCCAGACGAAATGCTGGATGCTCGTTAAATACTTTGCGATTTAGATGAACACATATGTCAGCCTTCATATCTTTCGGACAATAGTTTAGTACCTGCGAATTGTGAATGAGTTGGCGAGTTGCGAGTTGCCCAATTTGTTACTCTTCTTCATTTTCTATTTAGTTTTCGTTTTTTTTTATTTTTCTTATTTTTTTTAAGTAACCCGCAAATCCCGCAAGCCACGCTTAACCCGTAATAACACCCACTCGATAGACCGCCCCTGAAAAATGGTACAAGGGGCGGACGGTGGGAAAAGTTCGTTAGTTTTTCAATAGGCAAAAGTTTAAAAACTCGACCACACAGAGTTAGAAAAAAAACACAAATGAGGTGCTAGCTTATGGACAAGTACGGACATTGACACATGGCTTGGACTTTTCCTATATAGATTATAGATAATGGACAGACTTACACACACACAGGCATAGACATATACGCACACACACTATACACTAATACACAAACGAGTACAACATTGAACATATTACAAAAGACCATGTGTTTCTGGGCTTCTGTTTTGGTTTGTGTATACTGTATGCAGGTGTGTTTGGGTGTGTGTCTGTGTGTGTGTATGGGTCTGTGTGGGTGTGCATGTGTGTACGTGTATGTGGGTGGCGAAGTTGGCCAAGACGCACACCTCTACAATGTGACTTTTAATGTCAACTATTATTTTAGTTCGCCTGGAACTGAAACAGAAGCTGCCTGGGACACTTCTGGTTATCTATCTTCTTTCTTGCTTTCTTTGTTTCCTTTGCTTTCAATTTGTTTATACCCTTGCAGAAGATATGTGGATTCTGACAGGCATGTCAGAATATGAATGCTTCAGGATGATGAATACTTTCACAAAGTTTGCCAATTTGGTAGCTATGTATATGATTAGAACTGAAATGCAGCAGATTAGGCCACTATAAAATATAATTGTCATAGGATGGATCTGGTCGAATTATTATTTTTTTTTTGCAAATTATTGAAATATGCTTACACAATACTAATAATTTGTATATCTCAAAGTTCATCAATATCAGACGAATATATAATATAATTGATGTCGAAAATATTTGTCGAACAATTTCGTTTCTCATGCAAAATCTATAAATTTTTGTAAAATTCGAATAGAGTGTATGCAAACAATCTGCAAGGGTATTTGAGCTTCGGCAATACCAAAGATAAGCTAGCCATACCTTCCTGTGGTTCATTGTTTATTGTTCTTTTGTACTTTTGTTATTGTTTCGAATTGCGGCACAAACTACAGTCAACGAAATAGGTATAAAGGTCAGTTATATATTTGCGTTGGCAATTTTTGAAATTGTATTCATTGTTGCTTTAACTTGATTTGTTAGTTGTTTTAAACCAAACATTTTCAATAGATTTTGATTGGCAAACACGACATCCCCGCTTCCCTATGGGGTTTAAGGGAGGTCTGCATTTTATGCCAATTTTTTGTTTGTTTTTTTTTTTTTTTGGTTTAAAGTTCATCTAAAGGCATGAATTTGACGGACGCTTTTCGTGTTGGCACGGATTTAGCTCACGCGCATCGAATAAAAATAAGAATGGAACATCAGAGAACAGTTTTGTAATTGTTTTTGATTAGCAAATGATTTGATTTTGTTATTAATAATTGTTTGGCATCAAATTCCAGAGATACGTTTGAGTAAATGACACACAGCTTACCTCGACCTTGACCTGGAATTGGACTTTTTACACTTATGAAATGCAAAATTTGTTGGCTTCTTAGCTCTTTAACTGGTTATTTAGTTTTTAGTTAAATATCTTAACTACTTTTAAAGATTATTGCAACAAAATGGAAAACCTATCAGTGGCATCAAATCAAATCGTATTTGATTTAAGTTTGAATGTTTGGTTAAGAGATGCGAACATAAACAAAAAACAAAAGTAAATTGCAAAAACAGCTAAAAATAACAGCAAAATACAGCGAGAACAGCAGCGAGCGAGCGAGCGACAAATGGCAATGGCAAAAACGATTTTGGCATTTTCATTTTTGGGTGGAAAAGTACTTGAGAAATGTGAAGAACTTTGCTGTAGGTTGTCTGTTTAAGTGTTTGCGTGTCTGTCTATGTATTGTTGTATTGGTGTGTGTGTTTAGGTTTGTGAAAGCCTTGGTCTTTAAGTACGACAACTGTGTATGTGTGCTAGAGACCAGCTCCATTTGCACTTGAAAGTGAAAAGAGTGAGAGAAGACTGGTGACTTATGTAAGAGAACAGCGAGAGAAAGAGAGAGTGGAGAGAGTCGATAAGTAGCTTAACGTGATAGCAGATGATAACGAAAATATTATTAACAACACCGAATTTAAACGAAACTCAACAAGTAACGAGTGGCGAGTAGGCCTAATAACGAGTAGCTTACTTGTTGATGTTGTCAATCTAATAACGAATTAAATATAGTAAATTGTACACTTAATTCATTGTAAACCTATTCAATCATTCATACAATGACGAGTAACGAGTAGAATTAACGAGTAACTTACTTGATGATGTTCTCAATCATGTAATGAATCAATCAACTAAGTACTTCACTCGATTTACTATAATTATATCGAATTGTTTAATGTTATAGCGAATTATAAAATAAAAAGCACTTGATTCGATAAAATGCACTCATTCATTCACTAGCGAGTATATTTACTAACGAGTATACAGCTAATTATTATTCGTATTTTCTTTCTATCTTGTGGGTTATGATAATGAAACTTGATATATCTGCTATCTTCGCAACAAAGATTCCTTAAAAAAACGGTGTTATTACACACTTTAGTAAACTTTTGTTATGATTGCTTTTCCTTACTAAATAAATGATAATTAGCTAAAGTATGAATATACAATGCTTGTGTTAATCGATTGCTAGAGTGATGAAGCTTGGGCAAATGTTCACAAGCTCGCTGGCAAAGTAAAAGCCAAGCGCAAAAAACAAAAATACACTACAATACAAATTTGAGAACTAGTAAAACTCGTTGGTTTAGTTGACATGTTAGCAATTCTGCAACTTGATCGGTTTAGCGGCAAAGTTCCCACTGCCAAAATCCCTCGAAATGCGCCATGGATATGGGGCTATTGATAACGCAAGTTTTGGGATAATATTTAACACCTGGACTTACCTTCTCGGTATCGAGTCCCTTGGTCATGGCCCACGTGGAGACGACATAGTCCATAACGCGTTCGCTTAGTGCCTTGGGAACTTCGTGTAATTTCATGAACTCCCTCACATTGTTCAGCATGTCATGATACTTGGCAGTCGCCGAGGTCATTTGTTGTATGATGGTCGTCACATGACCGAAGATCGTGGCATAAAGCAGAGCTATAGATGTGAAAGGATTGTTGTTGTTGTTGTTGTTGTTGAATATTTAGAAAGGGAAGAGAATATTTATTGAAAATAAAACGAAATGAAGAGTGTTTGCCAAAAGATTCGTTACACTTAAGACATTCAGATGTAGCGAGACAATTATGTTATGTTATTTTTATGTATGTATAAGAAATGTGTGAGACAGTGTGTGTGTGTGAGAGAGAGAGTAGTATGGTAAATCTTACAAATATGTATAAAAATTATTGCTACAATGTAGAAAGAGTGTTTCTACTCGTTGTTGATGACACGCCCAGGCGCGCAGCTAGAACAGTAATAAATGCGACGAATTGGACGAGCGACATACAAAAAGAGGCATAGAAATAGAGAGAGAGAGAGAGACAGTGAGAGCGAGAGAAATTGAGAGATAGAGAGCGTGAAGAGAGACAAGCAACATTTATAGACATTACGCAGGCGCGCCAAGAGCGAGACTTTAAAAGTCAACACTTTATTTAATGGGATGATGGTGCGTATGCGCAATATGCTTATGACCTTGTCCATTGTCTCCAAATGAATAGGAATGGGAATAGGCATGTGATTGACTGAACTTGTCTGAAGTTGTCATGTTTTTCAATGGCTGGGAGATTCGATAACATCGATAACACCGATAACAACACCAATAATAACAAAACAAAACGATAAGAAACGATAACGAGAAGGAGAGAAACGCAATGCAACTCACACATGGCGACGAATTGTGCAACTATAACCAGTTAATTAGATTGGCTTACGAAAAGAACATATGTGTTAACTTTATAAATTTAACTTTTTTTTTTTTTTTTTTTTGCTGTTCATGGTGTTTTACTTCTGAGTGAGTTGGCTGGCAGGTGTTTGGACGGGAATGGGGGAAAAGGGTCAAATGAGGCATGGATGGCATTTGCTTGTTTGGCTACACCAATTCCAGCAGTTATTAGTTCTAGCGGCGCTAATTGTGTCTAGCTTTTAAATGTTACTGCGATCTGAGCTTTGAGATTTATTTAAAAGCATTGCGCGTGTTTTTTTTTCTTTTTTTTTTTAGTTTTTTGGGGGGAAACTTGGACGCGGCAACGGAACGTGTTTGGACACAGCACCTGCAATGATCATCATGCAGATGGTGAACACCTTCTCGTTGTCTGTCTCCGCTGCAACATTGCCAAAGCCCACCTACAAAAAGAGATAGAATAAGAGCGAGGAATGGACGAATGCCCAGGTTATTTTCGGTCTGATTCCGTCTTTGGCAACAACAACAGCTTACCGAAGTCATACAAGTCATGGTGAAGTACAGAGCCGTCACATACATGCTCTTTCTGGATGGCCCATTGACGAGCTCTGGGCCCGTATCATTGCTCCATATATAGGAATACGGTGACTGTGTCACATTCGCCAGCTTCCACAGCCAGCTGTATTGAATCTATAAACGAAAGTGTAATCAATTGAGCAACTACTGCAAATTAAATTGGAAATGCGCATCGACTGCAAAATATCGATACTGAATATATCGGAATCTTGGATATATTTCAATGCATATTGATCGTTCTTCATTTTCATACAACAAGTGGCTTTTGAGCAGTTTTCAATAAATTATAAAACAAAATAACGACGAAGATTTTTGAAAATTTTTGCAGTCACTATTAGAATTGTTTAAAGAATTTTGTTTGCATCCAAACATTGAAAAATTACAAAAATGGGTTAAGGAAAGTTTTGTATCATTCAAACGGTTCCTACGCTTTGTATGGTCTATGGTCGAGTAAATAAACACTTTAAGAAAACTCTTTGTCCGCTACTGTTTGTTTTAAGACTATAATAATAATAATAATAATAATAATAATAATAATAATAATAATAATAATAATAATAATAATCTTACCAATGGCGTCGGCAGACGGGGTCAGGGGGGGCCGTTGCCCCCCTACATTCATAATCTTACACTATGTAGCTTCTAAAATCCACCCAGAGTAGTTATTGAAAAAATATTTTCATCGAAAAGCTGCCGACGCCCTTGAATCTTACGATCATAATGTCATTTACCGAAATGATTATTTTTGCAAGTATAAAACCACTGATAGTTCTAAGCATTGTTCTTCTCATTATATATCATAAATTCTTTGGATACTAATAATTTAATTACATAAATATTAACAATGTAAGACATGGATTGGATTGGATTCAATAATAAACATCGGTACAAGATCGATATCGATATCGTTATCGCTCCATCGATACGCATCCCTAAATGAGGACAGTTCTTCACTTACGCCATTGTCCGCATCGCTGCGACCAATGGAGTACCAGATGCAGGCCAGCCAATGTGCGACCAGCATATAGAAGCACAGCAACAGTATCAGCATGGCGGCCCCATACTCCAGATAGCGATCCAGTTTTCGCACCACACGACCCAGTCGCAGTAGACGAACCACCTTGAGGGCGCTAAACAGGGAACCGATGCCGTCCTCGTCACGATCGAAGGCATTAAAGACATCGTAGGGCAGGCAACTTAACAGATCTATGATGAACCACGATTTCAGGTAGTTCATCCTTATGACCTTCGGATCGCTAACCACCTCACCGCCAGGGCCCACAAAAGTGGTGTGAAAGTTTAACACTGAAAAAAATTACATATTCAAGATGATTATCGTTCAATTAAAGCATTTTGGAAAATGAACTTACCAATATCTATAAAGAAGATAACATCAACTATTGAATCCACAACGAGCAGAGAAACATCCTCTGAGGTTTTATTTTTAAACGCTACATTGTATGGCACCTGTAAAAGTGACAAAACAATTGGCATTAGTCTCTTACTCTCTCACAGCTATTAAATTACAAGAAACAGTCGATAGTCGGCTGCAGAGAAACAGAGAGAAAAACTGGTGGGGAAGAACGTGGATATGTTGGGGTCCTAAGTCAATCAGTGGGCAAAGTAAGCGGCTTAGTTATTGTGTCCGAGCAACAGTTGGCTCAGCATTTTGTTGCTATCTCTGTTATCCTTAATCCTTGACATTGTTGCTTCCTCCTGTTCAAGTGGCAGTTACAAGCCTCTTTCCAGTGCCAACAATGCCACAAAATGCCTCTTGCCTTTTTGCCATCACAGAGAATATTAATTTAAGCACATAAAACATATACCCGACACATAACAGACAGACAGACAGACACAAATGTAGACATAGACGTAGACACAAACACAGTCGTAGATGTGGACGTGGACGTGGACAAAAAGGAAGACTTCACACCTTATACCCGACCCATAGGGCATACCATACCATACCCAGGCACTTGGACATGTAAATGTGTGCACTTGTGACCGTGTAAAGTGTCAGAGCAACGAGACTATTATCTGATTTCTTGACTTGTACTCGCTTTTATCTGGTGAATGGTGAATGGGTGAAGTGCTCTTAATGCACCCGCCCGCACCATCACGTCCGCTTCACGCCCCTTCTCTGTCCTCTGTTCTCTGCCTTTTCTGTTAGCTTGTTAGCAACAGGCGTTTAACGAGACAAATTCGGTAGATTGCCACACAAATGCCCGAGGAAATCAACCCTTGACTGGCATTTGAAAATCTCAAAGGCAAAATTATCATTGGGGTATATTAAGGACATTTTCTACACCCGAAAGTGTGAGACTAGTAAAAATATTTGGGCTATTGTAGTCCATAACATTTTAAAGCCTTTCCGAAGAAATTAAAATCTAAAGCAGCCGTGGGCACGAAATTATAATTCGTTAGCAGCCGCTGGCTCCCGGAGCCATTACGTGCCCACCGCTGATCTAAAGGAATGACGATATTATCTACATGAATTTAAAAAATGCCAAGCTTTTTTCCACTAAAAAAACCCTTTACTAGAATTGAAATAGAAGTCTTAGACAAGGCAAGTGAAATAAAGACTTTGCCAAGGATAAACTTCAAAACTTCTCAAGTGCTAGCTGGTATAGCATCTATATCTGTAGAGTTCTATAGTTTTCGATTATTATGGTTGTTTGGTAATTCTTTCTACACTTCTAGATTTAATGAGTAATCAATTTAAATTTATAAAACTTTTGCTAAGATAAATCCTATGCAAAAGCACCTCCAGCGCGAGGACTTAAACTTTTTTTTGTTTTCAAGTTATTAGTGTTTCGTTTTAAACGTTAAATTAAACCTTTGCCTTAACTTAAAATTAAGTGATTTCTTTCTATAGAGAGAGAATGTGCGAAATTTGTGTAATGCAGCAAAGTCAGAGCTTAAATGTATCTCGTATACTTTGTCCGTGAGTTTGTTCTGAGCCGCAGTTTAGTTTAAAGTTGTTGCAACATCAACAAACTGTGCCGCCGCAAAATTGCATTAAACAATAATAAAACAATGTAGCGCCAAAAATCAACAACAAAGTGTTAAACTAAAACAGCAGCAACAATCTCTTCCTCGACATGTCTAACTCAATCTTCCTTAGTCTGGCAAACTTAAACCCTAGCCAGAATCCTAGCCCGAAAGCTAACTAAGTGTGTGGGCAAATTTAAGCGAAAATGTTAACATCTTGTTGACGGAAATGGGCACAATTTGATGAGACAAGCGACGAGACAACAGATGCAGAGCAAAAGGCGCCGGCTTGTGGCAAGTGGGATGCGGCATGCGACATGAGGCATGAGGCATGTTCGCTTGTGAGTGCGGTTGCGTCCTAAAGGCAACGTGCCAGCAAATAAATGAGCCTGTCAGCAGTTGGAGACAGGTGATAAAAGATGCCAAGAGCAAGCCATTTTTTTTTTAGCATGCCCTGTATACACTCTGCGACAGGGTATGATAAGTGTGTGTGTCTCAAATGTCGAGTTGAAAAAGACAACGCAAATAATCAATAGTCGTTAAGTTTTGAGTGAGCATGTTGTGCAATATGAAAATCCCGGTTACTTATCGATATCTTGGGAAGAAATAACCCTATAAATTTAATGTCAAAGTTTGTCATCTACTAATAATATTATTGGTAGAAATAGAAAAAATGAAACCGACTGCAGAGTTAGTCTAAATACATTTGGACTGTGCAGAATATGAACTTATTGCTTAATAACAGTTGTGTTCAAAACCACACTATAAAATATAATTTCTTATCCTGTGAGATAGGGAAATATAAATTTTAATCACCACTATGTCATAGTTGTTAGTTAAACTGTAAGATTAACTTTATGATCTATCCATTGACACTTTCTTCTGAAATTCAAAAACTATAGAAAAGTCTATTTGTTTTCGAGCTAACTAAAGATAGAACGAGTAATTAGCATACATTTAATTATATACTTTCTTATATAGCCATATTATCTTAAAGACTTGCTGGAAATTTGAAAGGGACTCCTAAGGTTTTAGATATTTCATAAAAAGTGTGATCGCAACTGATTTTCTGATTTTTGAAAGAGTGGTGAAGTGAATAAAGGAGACGTGAACTTACCATGATGGCGGTATAAAATGTTAAACACAATATCACCCAGTCCCAAATTGCTTTAAATGCACAATAATGCAAGAGTATGTGTGGTGGCGTCTTTGGCGCTTCCTGTCTGTACTGTGGCATAATATCGGCACTCAGTGACATCATCTGCAAATACATATATGTATACGATGGCATATAATTATTATACATATATGCAGAAAATGAATCAGAAAAGTTGGAAGCAAGTAAAGTACTCAGTTAATGGATCTTACATGCGCCAGATTCGACTGCTTCGTGGGATCCTTCAGCGTTGGCAAATGGGCGCTGAATTGTCGACTGCGTGTTACCGATCGCGCCAACTTGGCGAATTTCGATAGACCTAAAACTGGAAGGAATAGATTAACTGCTACGATATGGACAGAGACACAAGAGACAGCGACACATGAAATAAGCGTCAAAAGAGAAAAGACAAATATAAGAACCAGAGAAGAAACGATAAAAGAGAAAGAGAGCAAATAAAGGCGATAAAGTTGAAAGACAAAAGACAAGCGATATGTCGACGAATTATCGATATACGTATATATCGATTAATTAGCGAATCGTTAAAAGATACATAAATGTAAAAAAAATAAAGAAAATTGTAAATCGATACAAAGATTAGTTAGTTTATATGCATATGTACAAATATTGCAGAGATCGGTTCAGTTTGTCGGATTTTCGAGCAGATTGAAGTATTAAACAATGCGTAAGCGGGTGTGTGTGCGTGTGTGTATGCAGGAAGTATGTGGGAGAAACAGAGATAGAGATATAAAGAGAAAGAGAGAGAAATAGTAAAACAGTAGAATGGTTTACAGCTGAGACAGAGACAGAGACAGAGAAAAGATTGGGCAAAATTTAACAAATATTGCATGCGCAAAAGGCTGGAGAGAGGGGAAGGGAGATAGCATCTGTGGTGTGTGTGTGTGTAGGTGTGTGTGTATATGTTGTGCGGTGTTGTACTGCGGCCAATTCTCGTCTCGCTTCGGATGACTTCGGTATCAATTTTAAGCTGAGAGTTTGTGTTCTGGCTGATTGCTGAGTGCAATGATCTCGTTGCTCTACACATATTATAATGTACACACAGAGATAGAGTAGAGTAAGAGTAAGAGAAAGAGAGAGAGAGAGAGAGAGAGAGAGTGGGGCAGTGGGGGTCGGTTCGTAGCAGAGGGACTTACTTACCACCTTTGGTATCCTCGCTGTCGATGGGCTGTTTGAGTGCCGTTATGTCCCGAAACGTTAACAGAAATAACACAACCAAATCCCTTTCGTTGCGTATGGGCGCCACCTGTAGGAGCAGCCATAGCGGCGTTTCTAAGAGCAGAGAGAGAGAGAGAGGGAGAGAGAGAGTAAAGGGAGAAAGAAGGAGAAGAAAAAACAGTATGAGCATTAAATATTTAAAAAACTTTTATTTTTTAAAAAAATGTTATACAGAATTTCAGCTAAATATTCTAAGCTGTCATTCTACTCTTCACAATTTTATAACTAGTTTTTATGCTTCGGAGGCTCCTAACTGCAGAAATCGACTTCGAAAATTCGATAAACAATTTTTGTAACTACATATAAAGTTATATATATTTCAAATATTTATAACAATCATTTCGTATTTTGCTTTAAAGTTCTTTTTAAGATATGTACGGATTTCAATGCTGATTTAATTTATAATTATCAGGGGTGACACAGAAATTGCAAGCGAAATAGAATTTCGCAGAAAGCAATTCCGCACGGAAAATGCCACAGAACTTCGAGAGATTTAATTTTTTTTAGCATTTTCAACAACTTTTTCGAACTACGCTGCTAAGGGTTGACACCTTTTCAGATTAAATTACCCAAAGGTTTGATTAGCAACTTTTTCAAGTTTATCATTGCAGAACACTAAACTTTTAATTTTTTCCTTGTTTAATTAATAAAATTTAATTTATTTATGCAATAATTGATTTTGTTTAGCTGAAAAAAATTTAAAAAGTAATTGGCGCGACAAAATAAAAGTTACTCGACAGCTCTAGCAATTGTCTGCGATTAGTCTGGCAACTCTTCGTGAAAAATGTTTTCACAAATTGCACAATAAGCTTAAGGTTTTTTTCGATAAAACTTGATTTACCTCAAAACAGCTATTTTTTTACTGCTTAATTTAAAGAAAACTGAAGTAGTTCCATATATATTTTTTTAATATCTTACTTCGAATTTTGATTAAAAAATGTGGCATCGCTGACCCTGACTTCGAAAATCTAAATCGGACTTGGTGGCAGCATCGGACGAAAACGGACTTAGCGCTAGTTCTTTCCGCACAAAATTATTCTGCGATTGACCTGTGGCACCGCGAAATGAAATTGATGTGAAATTCAAGCGAAAGTGATTTCTGTGGCATCCCTGTATAACAGAATTTCTTTGATTGCTGGTAGGATCATGCATTTTTAACTATTCAGAAAGTTGCATAATTTTTAAATTATTTAAAGAGATGTTAAAATTTTACATACTTAAAGATAGATCAAGTTTAAATTTATATTTATATCAAACATTAGGATTATCTCCTTGGGCTGTGTAAAAATTAAATATTCGACCATCAGTTTTGTGCACTGTGCACTGGGAACTTTCGACTTATCAAAAGTTATTTCTAAGAGCAAAGGGATGAGAAAGACATTAAACAATTTTGTCCCGCGGGGTATTCCCGAATTGCAGTTTAGCTTAAACATTTTCATCTATTGTAATTAAATTATTGTGATATCATTTGCAAATATCGTTGTTGGACTTATGGGAATTTTACCATTCGCCTTTTTTAGGCTAAACATTAGCGCTGCAATTCACAGCGCGATTATCGAATTGTAATGCCAGCTAGTATATTGAATTGGGGTCAACACGCACACACACACATACACACTCCCTTACACAGCCGTAACTAAAGTTTGATTTGCAAATGTATTCGATTCGAGTGCAATTACAGTTATTACGGGCGCGAGGCTCAAAGAACCGTTAAAATGATGCCCGCTGCAAAATGCGCTAGGAAAATTAAGCTCACAGACGCCTCCTCGGTGTGTGTGTGTGTGTGTGAGGCTGTAGGTGTGTGTGTGTATGTGTGTCCAATCAACAATAATTGCAATTCAATTTGCATTTATATCGCTGTTCACGAGGCGTATGCGCAATTTGGTGCGTTGCAAGAGAAGAGAGAGAGGAAGAAATGGGAGTCGGACCTTGAGGTTTATTTATGTGTATGTGTGTGTGTGTGTGTGTGTGTGGTAGGATAGCGCTAAAAGCATAATTATTGGCTAATTTTATGCGCAGTTTGTTGTTAGCATTTCCGCTTCCACTTCCGTTTCCGGCACAACACAAAAAAAAAAAGAAAAAAAAAAGACACAAAGACAATTTAGAGGGCTACACATGAGTGTATTGTTGGAAACAAGCCATTCATTTCATCATCAATTTCAAGAAATTCGAGTTCCCATGGGATTTACTATACATATGTCAATTGTATTTTTATTATTAATCAGGGACCGCAAATAATGATTATCTACATTTTTTAACATCAATAAATCAAAGACGAGAATATATATACACAAATAATGATAATGATTAAGTTTGAGCGAAAAAATAAAACACACAATTAATTATTACTTGTAAGTTCTTAATTTTTTCGCTCACGATTAATCATTAACATTGAAATCCTTAAAAATATTTAAACAATCATTACTATGTAATTTTTATAATGTAACTCATAATTTTTACGGTCCCTGTTATTAGTTGATCGAGCACACTCTACTGTAATATTCTTTCCAGTTTTTTAACAAATCGATTGAATTTGAAATGTGTTTTCAAAAATAAAAACTTTCCCTGATAATTGAGTCCCTGCGAATTTATTAATTGGGTTTAAATTCATTTTCCGTGTTCATTAGATTTATTCAATCAATAATCATGTATCAGAAATCAAAAAATTGTCGATGGACTTCTAGTGAACGCTTTCATGAATTTTTAAGGCAAACTAAAGTTGTCAATTCTTTTTTTGTCAAAGCTTTTAATATTAATGCTTAATGTAATGAGAATGAACACAGCAAAAGGCCAGACTTAAAATAATAGATAATTTGTTGCATTATTAAATAATTGAGCCAATATTGTATACGCACTTAATATTTAATATAAGAAAGTTTAAAACACTTTTTCTAGCCATATTCCTTAAAAGTACGTAGATTCCAAAGTATTCATTGCATTTTATTAGTATTAATATTTAAAGTGGTTTCCCTCTTAATAATTTCCCATTTATTTTCATTGATTGTTGTATCGATAAGAAAGCATCACAATCACAGAATTGCATAGTACTATTTTGGTGATGAATTTTCAGTCATCATAATCACCAAATTTTGAAATGATTGCTCATCACTGTCGTTCACCAGAATAATCATACAAATTTCATCGATATTCTGTTGTCGACTTGTTCTAGTGAGCACGGCCATTTTTGAACATTGAATTTTAGAAAAAAATCACATCCAATCGATATTTACAGTCCTTTCTTTCTACGTTACATTAAAAGAAGTATTCATTTTAAATGACTTCATGGATCGAAAATAGTTTAAAAACTTATTGAGGTCACAACAGGCATAGGAACATGTGTATTTACTGGCATAATACATGTGTAGATGTGTATGCACTTTATTATGTCTATATTTGTGCTTTCTTCAGCAATAAGGAAAGGAAAAATAACTTGGCATCTGACTGACAAACAACAATAAACTTATCCACGGCGCCCCAGAGACACCTGTCAGCCAATTCAATTTGCTGAATATCGAGTTGCTGCCACCACATGGCGTCCTGCCTTAAGAAATTGAAGTCGCCACGAATTGTGGCAACTCTCGTTGGTGCTACGTGCCGCACTGCTGTTGCACCAATAGCCAATAGGTCAAAGTAATGAAATCTATCAAAATGGAAATGGAAAAAACTAGAGCGAAGAAAAATACCTACACTATGTAGGAAATAAAAATGCCAGCAGACCCAATGGAGACGAAACGGCGAACAAAGAAAACAATATAAGATATGAGTCTGTTTATGTGTTTGTATGTATGGATAAGAGACATCTGGAGAGCGGTAAAGATTGAAATTCTAACAAATTAACAATGCACATATTAACGAAAAGTCAATAGAGGTGTTACCTCTGTTAAACACAAGTTAAGTTAACAGGAGTTAACCCTCTAATACCCAACCCTGCGTTTAGGCGGGGTAAAAAAATCTCAGTTAAAACTTTTAAAATTAATATAATAATATTATATTTATAATTTGAAGTATATTGCTACAAAACCTAATGAAAAACTAAAAATTCCATCAGCCTGCTTTTCTTTTACTGCTCTACGATGTGATTTACTACGGATTTGCTTTGTCTGAAAATTAGTGATAGCTAAAATTTCTTGTTTTGCGTGGGCATTAGAGGGTTAAGGCCTGTCTCCAGCATCGCGGAATTTTTATGTCAGGAATTTGCTAGTTATTTCGTGTGTGTCGAACATAAATAAAACAGCGCCAATGAAAAAAAATTACCTCTGACGATGAAGTGATTGTGTTGGTGGCGGAATATATTGTTGCAAAAAAAGTTTCATCTCACTTTTTGGTTTTGCGAACAGTTTTTCCCTCAATTTCTTCAAACGACACTAGCGAAATAATTGTCGACAATATATTCCTGAGCTGTGCATCAGCTGTTCTCTCAGTCCACACACGCTGTCGATAGGCCATTCATATTCGGATATTCGGTTTTAGCTACGAAAATGTTTTTAAATGGTTTCCCATTTTCCCAGAATCTGAACTTAATTAAATCTCAATTCGTTGAGTTATCATAATAAAATAATAAATACTTAACTAAATATCATACATCTATCTAATATTATTATTTAAAGTTTTTGAATAAAGTTTGAACTGCTGACCAATCTTTTACCATAGATAATCTTTGCTCGCAATGAAACTTTTCCAAGCCAACATCTATTTTTAAAGTTTCACAAGCTACGAAATACTGTGAAAAGTATGCAGTTAATTGAATTGCAGATTGTGTTATTGGACGGTAATGACTTATCCGAAATTCGAACTGCTTAATGTGAAAGGAAACGATTTCTTTGTGCGTTCCCAGTTACAGTCAGGACAGGATTAGATTAACGAAACGTGGAGACTCTTTTGATTTGATAATGAATTATGCATGAACATCGATTGCTGTGCTGACAACTGCCATGATGGAGCACTCACATACATCCACATCCGCACTCACTCGCACTCACAGTTACGCATGTGAATATCAGTTGAGTTGCAGTTGATTTATGCATATTTTCTGGCCCCAAAACAACAATCAGATGTCCATCAACTTTAGCTGGCAGACGGAGTTTAAAATTCCGAGTTGCGAGTTGCGAGTAATCAGTACTCGTTATGCCGGATTCAGTACTCAGTATTGTGTATGATAAATATGATTTAACTTTGAATGTACCTTGGTTTTGTGCCTTGCCAAACTGCGAGAGGGCGCAGCCACATTGTGTATCTGCAATTTAATACTCGAAGGTGTTAATCCATTAATTGGCGACTGGGCTATTGAATTTCGAGCGTACATACATACATATAAACATACATAGTATACAATCTACCTACGTTGATGTTAAAACGCAGCTTCACACGCTTTACCGTCAGGCTGATGATAAATAGGCGGGAGGATTAAAAGGTGAGAAGGCGGACCTTTTAGTAGGATGGGGAGCTAACTTGATTGATGGACGCCACTCAAAAATTGTTGCGTCAACTCAATTTGTTTGCATTAAAGCAGCTGTCCTGCTGGCAGGACAACTGGATTAAAACGAGAGAGCAGGTTGATAGCAAGGCATAAAGTGGAGCTGCGGGAGTGTGAGTCGGATTAGATGGGAATGGGGGATGGGGGATGGGGCATGAGTTATGAAGGGTCATTGCGCCCAGCAAAGTGCAACAATTTATAACGAGTGTGGGACGAGCATTAATCCTAATCTTTCTCACTATCAAAATGGAAACCTGGCCAACAAAAAATTAGCTGACGTGTGTGTTTGATATAGGTCTGTCTACCAAAATATATAGCCCAGATACATACATATATAGCAAGCAAAAATCGAGCTTGTTACGTTTGCCTACTCCAATTATTTATTTATATTGTTTTTTTTTTATACATTAAAGAAGTTGAAGTTCACTTACTGTTCTTCTTGTAGAGCAATATTTCGAATTGATCCTGCTGCTGATTCTCCAGCGTATACTCCAGCCGTCCCACCGTCTCCTTGTCTGTCAGCTCGCCGTACATGAAGCCGCATCTGCGTTGTGGGAATACATAAAACAGAATATCGCACATATACGAGGTATTATTCTTGATTTGTTCAAGGTTTTGTCACACACAGACACACAGACACACACTCACAGACACAGACACACACACAGACACAGACAGAAACAGCAGCGGCACATTAAGCAGTTACACCAAAGAGAATTTCAATTAAAACATGCCAAAAAAGACGAAAAAATATATAGACAAGGAAGAGGAACATTTAAGCAGAGAGAGACACTGAATTATAAAGAATATAAAAGAAAGTTTATCTTCAAGACACCGAAGATTTGATACCCTTGCAGAGTAAAGTAACTATTTCTGAAAATCCTGTATTTCAAGAACATCAGGTTTCAGTGAATTCGTTTCAAACATATTTAAAAAATAATAAGAATTCAATTTAATAGTGCGTCATATATTTCTGGATACAATTGTAATACCCCTCTGCAAGAATATAAATAAACATGTTGTTTTGCTCGACATCAATTAACATTTGCATTTCATGCTATAGATTTGCTGATTGAACTATTCCAACTATTGCAAATACCATTTTTAAATTAAACACATTCAGTATTATTTCAAATTATAATATATTTATTGCTTATTCTGAGAAAAGTGCTATGCATGTGAATAATAATTGGAAAAATGAGAATCAGAATTGTTTTTTTTTTTTTTTAAATGAACTTGTGGACAATGCTCGTACATATATTAAAATATCGGCTCAATATTCACTATTAAATCATATTGTGGTTGTTCCAAAAAGTGTGCTATACTAATGCGAATTTGAAACTGTTTCTAATTTTATGTTTTTTTGCTAGACTTTTCAGACTTTACTTTCAAATATAATAGTTTTTTAGATTAACAATGAAGTTTAATAGAGGATTTATGACTGATTCTAATTTTCTAAACTCTATCCAAGCGTTACACTTCAAAAGCGGTTCCCACTTAAAAATGATATAGGATATGAAGAAGGAGTGCACTCTCTCGGATTAATTGAGTTTGCGGTGAAGTGGAGCACTATGTGCTATGTACTCTTAGCCAGTTTCGTCATGCACTGTTTTAGCCACAGCAGCGGGCCATTAATATTGCCACGTTGACACTGGAATGGCTTGCAAGCACGAGTGATGTTCAAAATTACCATACACTTGATACTAGCTGCAGATGCTATCAAGTTCAAGCAAAAGTGCTAAAAAATAACTTAAAAAATAAAAGGAGGCAAAGCGAGGCGAAAACCAACAAAACAAAAAATGGAGAATGTTCAAAATGAAAAAAATAAAATCAAATAAAAAGAAAGAGAAAAGAAAATGTTGCCAGGGCAGCGCACGTGCTGAACTAAAACAAGTAAGAAAGCTTTAATCGAAAGTATCCGACTAAAAAATACCCTGCGTACTGTAAATATAACGTCACCGAAAAATATTCAACAAAATTTTATTAATTTAAGTGTATTAGTATGAAATGGTCAAACGCAGTCATACTTATTCCAAATATTCAATATTCCAATAAATATTTCTAAATATTCTCTATTTTTATTATTATGCACTCGCATAATAAATGTCCACAATAAATATTGCAATTAAGTACAGGGTCCACGCATTCCAAGAAACCACGATTTTAAAAAATTAATGAAAAAATCTCTAAAATTGCTTAAGTAACTTACTATTTTTCGATTTGCGTACGCGAAAAATTAGAGAAATATTCAAGATAAGTTCTTTTGCTATAAAACAAAATAATTCAAAACAATTACTTCATATACTGTACACTTTATGAGGTCTGGCATGCCTCCTTCTGCCTGTCATATATGTATATAAGATAATAATTCTTTCTCACAAAAATGTAAACCCTCGACGCAAGGTATAAAAAGTGTTGCATGCTTTTAGGACGCGCGCGAAAATATGCAAAAGTGGCCAAGCGCTAGCTGAAGCGGGTAAATCGGGTGAAGCGGGCGAAACGGATGAGCGAGTGCAGTTGAGTGTGAGAAGAGAAGAGAGCGCGCAATTGCAATGACGTCAGCAGTCAGCAATGGCGGATGGCAAATGGGAATGGGAATGGGAATGAGAATGCATAGGCAGAAACAGAGACAGAGACACAATAAAAACTGTTAATTTGTGTTTGGGCTGTTGTTGTAGCTGTCGCAGTTGTTGTTGTTTTAGTTGTTATTGCTGTTGCTGCAGTTGTACCTATGTCTATATGTATGCATGTATTTATTTATTCCAGCACAAAGGTTCAACAAACTGCGACGGCGACGGCGACAGCGACGTTGACAGCGACTGCGCTGTCGACAGCAATGTTGAAGCGTTTTGGCGACGTCACGGGCAAAAAACGTGAGGCGACTCATTTCCGCTCCGCCGGCCATTTTGCGCAATGAACTGTTTGTGTGTGTGTGATATGTATGTATGTGTGAATGTAAGTGTATGTGTGTGCAATAGCCGCGCTTAGGCAAAAAATTGGGTTACAAGGCAAACACAAAAGCCTGGACACGTTACTGCAACAGCGAGAGAGAGAGAGAGAGAGAGAGAGAGAGAGAGAGAGAGAGTGAGCGCAGACAGTGTCAGTGCGAGAGGAGAAGAGTTATAGCTAAGGCTCCACTCAATGTAGTCAAAACTAACAGTAGATCAGCAGCGGCAAGGGGAGCGGGGTACGAGTTAAAAGGCGCCACAAACTTGCTGTAATGGCAAATTGAAAGAAAGTGCGCGCAGTTAAGCAAACAACAACAACAACACAACAGCAACACCAACAACAACAAAATACATAAACAAACAAACAAACAAACAGAGAGAAAAAAGAAAAAGAAAAAGATTTTCGTGTTTTTTTTCTGGTCAACCTTTTGCTTGGATTTCTTTTTACTCGCGGTCACAACAAGAAAGTAGGTCAAAGCGCAACAACAACAAAAACGCACACACACGTTCATAGAAAAGAAGCAAACGAAAGAGAGAGAGAGACAGTTAGAGGGCTAGAGAAGGACAGAATGAGGCAGTCAGCTAAGCGGTAGATTGGCATTACAAAAGTTTGGCCTCAACTGCTGACCAGAAAAGCGCCGAGAACATAACAGAAAGATAGGCGACAGGTGGCAGGGGGGAGCGGGGGGGGGGGGGGGCATGAAGGATCACAGGGGTCAGGGGGTAAGAGGCATGGTTTGCTAGCGTTGCATACGGTTTTTGTTTGGCCAACGGTTGTGGCAATTTTCGCTTGCAAATTACAAACAATTCGCTGGAGATTTTCAACAATAGTTCGCCATGTTGGCCCTTTTTTACAGTTTGACAGGCACTTGAGCTACGGCTACTGCAACAGGGCCGCGAGCTGTTGCTGATTTATGTTGCAAGCTGCAACAACGTTGCATGCAAATCAATTTGCCTCTATCGGACATACATCGAATTAGCAAATCTCGTTCGCCACAATTTCTCGAGACTCTGAGTCGTAAAACGATTATTTTCCATGACACAACAGTTTCTAATTAAACCCGTGCTATTAGCATAGTAGGGTACATGCTCATGGCATTGTAAGGATACTTTGCAGACCTCCTGATGTATATCCTGATGTGATCAGTAACAACAGCATGAATCCCACATGAATTGTAAATGTTTAAGACTTTAACCACATTTTCGGAAATTATAAAAATATTCCAGAATTCCAGGCATAATCGAATTTTTAATGATTGCCATTACGTTTTATAGTTATGAGTTATCCCAATTAATTGCGTCAAGATCGCTTAAATATAACGTTAGTAATGATTGTTTTTTTAGTTTGTCAACAACGCGAACTCCTAAATGTAGGCAGTCAATTTTATACCATTTGAGTCGAAAATTCATAAATACCATTAACATTTATTTAAATTAAGTAACGGATACTTAATAGTCGAGGTCTTGCTTTTAGTGCTCTTATTATTATACCCATTACCTAAAAAATAAGTAAAAGGGTATATTGAATTCGTTGCAATGTATGTAACAGGGAGAGGAAGCATCTCCGACTCTATAAAGTATAGATATTCTTTATCAGCATCAACAGCCGATGCTGTTACCTATCATCCTACTATATCGTAACAAGATCGTGCAAATAGAAAGGAAGTAATGGCTGATTAAAGTTTTTAGGCGATGTAAGTGCCTAAAGGCATGCAATAAAAAAAGGTTTTAAATTTATTTAAATAAGTATAATAAGGATAATGGGTATCCTATAGTCGGAAGCTCGACTATAGTCTTTCCCAATTGTACTTTTTTTTTGGCTTTTTGCGGCACAATAGCGCATTAAGGCTGACAGACTGTTTTTAACAAAAGGGGCCATGCCCCATCTCGTATGTGGCTACAATGAGTTATGCTTTGCTCGCCCAGCGGAACAGTGGACCGGAAGTGCAGATGTTTTTCTTAATTCCAACTTAATGCGCTGATAAATGGACAGGAGACTTTGGCTGATTCTGCAGATCCCGCGGATTTTAAATGTGTGTTTTTGGCTTTCACAGAGCTTGGTCAAGCCGCTTGACCGTCAGCCACAAAAAAGCACAAGACATTTTTGATCCGAATATTAAGTACGAGACTGGAAAGCATTTCCACGGGGGCATTTCATTCTTAACGGTTATTTATTGTTTCATCTGTGGAAGCTGAAGTAGCAGGGTGATTTCATTTACTCGTGTAGGAATAATAAATTAAGAGACAGTATAGTTGTTGAATTTGCAGATTGATTCAGTTCGTCTTGTGACTTCCAAAACTTTGCTTTTTTTTTTTTTTGTAGCAATCTTTCAAGTTGGGAGGAATTTTGGATATTTGGGAACGTCTGAATGATTTAAATTTAAACTTTATAGGCAAAAATATCTAAGTAAAGCTACAATAACAACAAATGGCATGCAAATAATTATGAATCAAATTCAAGCATTGAATTTTTAATGAAAAGCTGTATGTGTTGGATAGTGTTCAGTATATTTATGGCATTTTAATAGAACGATTGAGACACAGAGCGCGCGCTGAGCAGCAGCTGTTGATCGCAGGAACAATACTTAAACACTTATACATATACATATCAATAGAGAGAGTAGAGAGAGAGAGAAAAAGAAAACAGAGAGACAGAGAGAGCGAGAGTGAGAATAAATTGGCAATACGTACACATACCTGCACGACTTCTGCATGACCTCGGCACGGTTATAGCCGCTGATCTTGCAGAAGGACTCATTGCAGTAGACGATCGGAAAATCGACGATTTGTGCGTTGGCCAACAAAAACGAGCTGTCCGCTGAAAGAAAGACAACAAAGATAGGTAGAGAGTTAGTTAAAGTTGATTTCAAAATAACCCAAGTTTCTTTTTTGTCCTACAAAAAGAGGTGGCCAAAAAGGATATTATAACCGTTACTGGATAATTGAGAACAATAAAAAAATTAAATTCCCAATATAGTGTGACTTAAATAGACAGAAAAATAAATTATAATATTATACATGAGAGAGTAACAACAATAAAAGTCTCTCAACTTGACTACGATTATTGGTAACTGTTAGAATGCTCGTTTTAATTCAATTTATATATATAATTTTAATATATACCTATATATATCAAGAAAACACATATGGGCGATTCTACAGAAATGCCAACCGAGGTGAAAAAAGTAAAATTGATCACAAACTCACATCTTAAGAAATTTTCTTCCAGAAATGTATTTAATTTTTTTATTTAAGCAATAAAATCTCGAAGAAACTCAGTGCGTTGAGCATATCGATTCTACATTGTAATAAATTCACTTTTTCTATATTTTTGCCGATTTTCTTAAAAATTGCCTTTAAATTTCATTTTAAAAAAGCTACTTAGTATTTTTAAACAAACAAAAAACATTATTAAGTAAATCAAAACATAACATTTTAAAATCAATTGCATCAAAATATTCGTTCACGTTTCGCCGAAATCAGTGTTAGAACTGGTAGCCGAAAAAACAACTTCTATTTGAGTAGCGTGCGAATGAATCGCGTTTTTGAGATTATCCTGAATACGAACAATAGCCCAAAATCAGCCTTAGCACCAATAATAATGCTAATCAAGACCTATAAGTGTCACATTAAAATAATGTTTTGGCATTTGTTGTAATTCACTTTGAATGCGTACGAATGTCGCATTCGACATTGGACAATTATCCATATGTATTTCTCTTTAAGCCCAATTGTCTCCCTTATACAACTTTACAAAAGTGCGTATGCTATCAACTTTAAATGCGATTATCGATAACTGTCAATTTTAATATGTATTAATATAATTTGTATGAAAGAATACTTTGATACATATCAAGAATACATATATGTATGTAATCTCAATAATCTCCCTTATATTGGAACAAAACTTTATGAAAGTGCTCATGCTATCAACTTCAAAGCAGATTATCGATAACTGTCGCATGCAACACTGAGCTTTGTGGACAAATTACCAACATGTTTTTTTATGAGCCGCCTGCCAATCTGTCAGACTGTCAATTCCATGTACACACATGTGTACATGGGTATGTAGTTGTAGTTGTTGTATTTGGAGCTTCTATCAAAATATTTGCGCGTAATTGGAACATTTCAAATGTTGTCATTCATAATAAAATGCCATTTGAGTTGAGTTCGTTTCGGTTTCGGTGTCGGTGTAGTTTAGTTTTGTTTAGGCTTAGATTGATTCAGTTGAGTTCAGTTCAGTTGAGTTGAGTTCAGTCAGTCAGTCGAATGGCGGTTGCAATTCCCTCGTGTTAGCCAAGTTAGTTGCAGGTGGAACGAGTAAACCACGCGCTGGCATCACCTGGCTTCTAAAATGCCATTGCCTGACTTCTTGTTTGTCTTTTTGTTCCTTTTTTAGGGTCATTGTTGTTGTTTCCATCGTTGCAAGTAATTGTCGTTATTATTGTGGCACACACTCACACACACACATGTGAAAGCAATTGTTGTTGACTGGAACTAGTATGTAAGTAGTTCCGTAGCTTTAAGCTCCTAAACTAAACATAAAAACAAACCCAATATTATTTAAAGCACATTTATAAATTAAAATTCAGCTTACAATTTGCACTTCAATAGAACTAAATAAAATTGTGTGTACATACATATGTACAAATATGCACAAAGAGATTAAGCTACGCTGTGATTAAGTGTTATTAGTTTTGGAAAGTGACAGGCGCTAAATTATAAGTAATTATAAAAAAATATAGTATATACCGAATTTCCATAACTCTTAACATATTATTTTGATCAATAATTTATTTTGCGAAAACTACAAAAACTGTGTTGTACATTTAAAACAAAAACCTCTGCACTCAAAATTGTTTTCTTGATTTTGATTTTTTTTTATTTATTCATTTTAAATTAAATACTTTATTCATATTTTTATTACATTTTTAAAAATAATTAATGATTTAACACAAAGGTTGTATTTCTTATAATCAATTTAATCTGGATACTTTATTTATTTTTATAAATATTCATTAGTTTATTATAATAAATTATTATTATTATTGATTATTTTTTAATCCTTTCAATTATTTTTATATTAAATTAATATATCTGCAATGTAGATTCTACATTTTCAAATGCAAGGATTTATTTAAGAACTTGTTAATTTTATTTGTGTTATGAAGTGTCTGATTCTATCTTTTCTTCGCTAGTAATTGACGAACTAGTTCATTGGAATCAGTTCCGCAGCTAATGAAAAGAGCTACAAATACGACAGCAGCAAATTGCAAAATTTCGACATGCGAGAATTGTGCAGTTCCATACTTAAACTCCAAGTGGTGTGTGGCATGTAGAGACATTTATTGACATTCGGCGGCGATAGAGGGTTATGGGAATGTGGTGCGGTGTGGTGGATTGAGGTGAGATGGGGTTCAGTTGGGGTTGGGGATTGAGTTGGGGTGAACTTGCCGTGTGCAGTGACATGCACAACACAGTAACCCACATTCACATTCACATTCACGTCCTCATCGACATTCACATTCAAATATTCACATTCACATGCACGCGGCTGGCCAATGAATATGTACGAATGTTTGAGTGTGGAGTGCGAGTGCGAGTATGAGTATTCAAAGAAGAAGAAAAAAAAAATATAGAAAATATATGCACATGCAATCACTCGACGTCGCAAAATGGGTAAATGCATATTTATGTGATACGCTGTGGTTCCTACACTTTTCCCCAATACACACACACACACACACACACACACTCACACATGCATGTGATAAAGTGTGTTTGTGTGTGTGTTGGGTTGGTAGACGCTTGCGTTTTTACGACATCAACAAGGACATCAGCAACAATAACAACAACAACAACGACAACAACAGTTGCTACTTTGTAGTGTCAACAGTTGCCGTGCTGCCGGCATTCGCTCTCTCGCCATCTCCTTTCCCGCCTCACTTTGCTCACCGTAATTCTCTCGTTTCTTTTTTCCCGCCATCCTTAACTGTTGTGTTCATTGTGGGTCGCAGAGCGTGCCCCGAATCTTGTTGGATATCTCGTTACACGGAGCTCATTTCGTGTTTTGTTTGTTCACGAACAAACACGACAAGCTGTTTAAAAGGTGGGCAGTGAGTTCGAATTTTCTGAGTATACAATAGTCATATTTCATTTATCGCTTATCGATAAGTAGCAAAAAATATTGCAAAATTACTTTGATTATTTCTGACTTTGACTTTAACGTGCACATTTTAATTTTTTACTATCGATATTTTATCGATAAGTCAACAACTTGTTAGTAAAATTTAATTTTAATTCATTCCTTTGATAGAAAATCTAAATTAAAATTATGGATATTATTCCTGAATCACGACTGAACTCAGGATTGAGTAACGTGTCGATATTTATTCTACACGCACTCATCTCTAAATGTTACGCTATGCACTGAGTGTATTTGTTATTATGGTGGCACTCACTCACTTAAGGTGTGTGTGTGTGTATATATTTATATCTGTGTGCGTGTTTGATTTCGCCATTATGTCAACGTCACTACATTTTACTATATCAACTGCCACTCGGCGAGTGTACGCTTGGCCAAGTTAACTAAGGGACCAGGGGACGAAGGGTGTATAGAGGGAGGGCGAGAAGGCGTGGCAACTCAATACAACACCTAATGGCATTCAAAGCTCTTGGCCAGCAAAGTTTTGTAATTTGTTTGGGTCATTTGACAGACGCGATTTCTTTTTAAGCTCAAGAAGCGTTAGTTGGACACCAGGTTGATCCACTCTAGTATGGATGGAAAATGCGAACGGAGCATAAAGTAAAGCAAAAAAAGGGATTGCAACTTTATGGACTGTTCGATTACGGCAATACGGTTAAATAGATCTATAGAGTTGAGCTCTTTCTCTTAAAGTATTCAGAGATTAGAAGAGCTAGAGGTGGGAATTTTGCTATGCGAATTCTTTAATGTGCACTCTTATCATTTAACCCACATCTTCAAGACTATGTTGCTTCCTTTCCACTAGTGCTTTAAATGTTCTCATCGAACTCGGAGTCTACAAGAGCTAGAGTTGAGAAATTTGGTATGTGGTTTATTTCATAAAGGAGGTAGCTGTTTGTCTCTGTCTCTCTCTTTCTCTGAAAATATCTGATCTATAGCCAAAAAACTTGCTACTTGAATTATGAGGTGCTTATTCTTGTTTTTTATATTCTATTTTTATAATTATGCCTAAATTTTGCTCTACAACAATTGTTCTATGAACTCTGAGATTATATAAGCTAGAGTTACGAAATTTGATATGTAGTTTCTCAGTTGTGTAATCTTTTCATATGATAACTAACTTCAAGTCTTTGCCAATCAATTTGTACTATTTTCATTATCCGTTGTTCTTATTAAACTCACAGGCTATTAGAGCTAGAATCGTTAAAATTGTTATAGGGATCTAAAGAGATTTATTCTTGTCATATAATTAGCTTTGTAAACTCTATGTATCTTCTTGCACATTGACAGCTCATTTATTCCCATTCAATTCAGAGACTTTGAATGTAACAATTAACAAATTGTTGTATGTAGCTTTTCAGAAGTACAACATTTATGCAGAGCTGCACTTGGAGCCACATTTGGTGTCAGCTGGCAACAAATGATGTTGTATAAATGGCTCATAAAGGTCAACTCTGTGTCAGTTTTGTGTAATTAATGTGAATTTGATTCAGAAAAAAAAGGAGACAGGAAGAACTGCAACAATTACAATAGCCATAATAGTAAGAAGAGGAGAGAAAGCAATTTAATTATAATAAAATAATCATTAATTTAAAGCAGAGTATGATTTTTAGTTGGCTGGTATCAGGAGGACTCAGCAGGATTCAGCAGGATTCAGCAGGACACCATGTGACAGCACAGTTGAAATGTCAGCAAAAGGCAGAGCTCGTGCTTCCTGCCTGGGGCATGATTGATGACCTGCTGTCACACATAGAGCGAGAGTGAGAGAGAGAGAGAGAGAGCGATAGAGAGAGAGAGAGACAATCCTCACACCTCGCTTGTTCAATTATCCGTGTGCCACACTTACATTGTATCAAGTTTGGGGCCAGTGATGAGATTGTTGTGGCAAATTCGTTGATTGATTTGCATCCAAATTTCGATTTTGGCATTTTCTTTTTGGGTGAGTTTAACATTTGTGTTCGCTACACTTGTTAAGTGGTGTCCATGTGGTTACTTTGGCTACTAAACTAGTCCATTAACAAAATGCCACACAGACACACACACACATGTACACATACATATGTATATCTCTTTGTGTGTGTGTTGGTTTCTGCAAAACTTTCATTTCCGCATCGCCTCCTGTTGAAGCCATTTTGTGTCATTATTTTCTGTGGTTTTCCATGCATTTTCCATGCTTGTTGTTGTTTGGCTTTTGTTAAGAGCTTGCCACATGCAACAGCATATACACACACTCACACACTCGCACACAAACAAAAGATGGTTTTAATGACATTAGCGTGCGGGAAGGGTAAAGAGAATGTGCCTTGCAATTATCCTTTATACACCAACACACACACACAATTTACACACATACCTTCACACACAAGTGGGCACTGACAATAGCCAGCTACCCTTCCCCTTCCCCTTCCCCTGTCCCCTCCTTCTACCCCTTTCTCCTCGTGCTCTTGAGCAGTTTTTCTCCTGGCTGGCGATTAGGCCCCACAGTTGGCCAACTGGGCATGTCATTTAGCTTCCCTTCCCTGGTTCTCTCTCTCTCTCTGTTATTGTCTCACTCTCCCTCTCTCCCATTGTCTCTTGCCCATTTCAGCTGCAGCACTTTGTTCTCTTGCCTTAGTTGAGTGCATAAATTTTATTGTCCGAAATGTATAAAAATGAATGGGGAAGCAAACCCCCTTTTAGCAATGCGATTTAATTACATTACAGTGCGGCAGGTGAAAGGCAGCGAACGAGAGAGAGAGACAGAATGAGAGAGAGAGACAGAGAGAGAGAGAGAGAGAGAGAGCTTAAGCAGAACAGAAGAACACAATTCCTTGGGGCATGCTTCAGTCGAATTGCAGCATCCTTGCAAAGTCGAACTTTGCCATCCTCCATTCCCCTGTCCCCCACTTCCCTGTCCCTTGCCCCGCCCCTACAACCACCGCCCTTTGCCCCCTTCTACCATTCATCTAAAATACAATCTATGCTCGCTTCATTCACTCCCCCACGGCAATCTCTTTTTTTAACTTTACTTTATCATCTAATGCGTGTGTGTGTGTGTTTGTGTGTGTGTGTGTGTGTGGCGTACTTGGCATTGTTATTAAATTTGCATAATTAAGTGCGAACCTCCACACAGTGCGAGAGTTGAATTATTATTTTTTATTTTTTTGGTTCTTTTTTTTTTATAATTAGAAATTTGACACAGTCCGAAGAAACCAGCCCAAAGGCAGAGGGAGGGAGCGGGGAGAGGCAGACGAGTTTCTGTTGCATATTTTATGGTGTCTTCTATGCAAACACAAATAATAATAACAAGCCAAATCAACGGCTAATCAACGCTTGTCGTCCAAAAGATACCCTGTAAAATGGTCAAAAAACAACAAACTCAACATGAAGAAATTACGTTAAAGACTTTAAAATCTCTTAGAAAGTTGGAAAACAAACCCAAATGTTATTCTTCTTCTTCTTTTATCTTATTGAATATTTCCTGCACTATAATAATTTGTTTCTTTTAATATTTGTGAGTTTTGAATTAAAATTTGTGTCATTGTACATATTTTTGCTATATTCTTAGATATTTTATTTCTATTTTAATTTGAATTATGTATACAAATTTTACAAATAAAAGTTAAACTATAAATTATTAATAACATTTTCAAATTTGTATTAACGTATTGAATTTTTTTAACTAATTCAATTTAATAATAAAATCAATTTTTTTGTGTTTCCAGGCTAAACTCCTAACTCTTCCTCTATTAGGAATCCCCTAAAATTGAAGGTCTTAATTAACCGGGTCGGAAATGCCTTTTTTCGACATATTTGGAAGTCATTTAATGGCCATTAAATATGCAGTAGCTACCATGTTGCTCAAGTTGTGATAAAGCGCGTATTAACCATTTACAAATGTCTCGGATTGAATTATATATACGTATGAATGTATATGTACGTGTGTGCTTCAACTAATTAACATTCATTAAGTACAATTTCATGCATTAATATTTATATGTTCTTAAGTCAAATAAAGTAAGACAACTGGGGAAGTGGAAACTCAGCATGAAACAACAACACTAACAATAACAAAAATACATCATACGAATTCCTTAATCAAAATTTCCAGAAATTTACACAAACAATTCATTATTTATTTAAGATGAATTGCAGCATAATATTAATTCAACTGAATTTCAATGTTTTCTCTCGATTTATCACTAATGGGTAAGTAATTTGTTTGAAAATTAATTAAAATTTAATTGCATATAAATTAAATTTATAAGCAATTAACTCTAAAATAATTGCAATCAACACTTGCTGATTAATATTTAATCTTGTTCTGTTTGAAGCTGTTCGGTTGAATAATAACAGAAGTTTCTCAGTTTTCTAATCAGTTTTCTTGACATAACTTTTGTGAGATTTTATTGCCCGCAAAAATTATTGTGAAATAAAACAATTTTAATAAATATTACTTATACAATAAAACAAAAATAAAAAAATGGTTTATTTGATTAGTACAAAAATGAAAATATACATAAATAAACAAACGAACGAATGCTTAAAACAAAATTCAGATCTTTGGAAGAACTTAAAAGCTCGAGTTGGAGAGAAATTTTAGTTATGCTTAGAAGTTTGAGTTGTGAAAGTTCAGCTGTATTAAATATCTTTTCGATATAGTTTTTAAATTCAATAAACGAAAATAAAAAAAGTTTAAGATGAGCCAAGCGTTAAATACTCAGACGACTGTTTTGCACTCTTTTTGGGCATTGAAAATTCCAATTTTTTTTTACAAGAACTATGGAAATTAAGAGGCAAAAAGTGAAATTAATTCATAAGGCTTGGCCATGTACAAAGAAAAATAATCTTTTTATTTGCATTATATAACAACAGTTTTGTCCAAACTTGCATTTAAAAAACAAGAAATTAAATTAAATTAAATTGAAAGCACCTGAATTGTAGTTTAAAATATATGCCAAAATATTTACTATTTCCCCACCTACAAGCGCAGCTCTAATAAACTTTCCGTTCATTATCACAAATACTTGAGGAAATTAGAACATGTCGAGCAAATTCGACAAAAATGTCTTATCGATTTTGGGGTACGATAAAATAAGAATTATTTAAAAATCAGATAAATTCTTATTTTTTTATTTGATGATGTTAAAGCATTGCAGTATTTTACACATTTTTGTTTCAAAATCATCGATTTATCCCTTCCAAATTCAAACTCACTAGCTCAATGTCGAGTGAATTCAATCCGCAAAATCTTGTGAGGAAAATTCATTTTCGCAAAATCTTGCCGAAAGTGAAAGCCGGAAGAGGCATGATTCATTTAATTGATTGATTAAAATAAATGTGTCTGTGTCCTTTTTTTTGTAAATTGAAATTTTGTTCAAAGACAATATTCATAAAACCCTCCAGCTATCAAAATATTCAAAATACTTTAGTCAACAAATACATACGATTCGTAGGCGTCTTTATGCAATGTTCTCGTTATTTGTGTTGACACCGACAAACTGTTGTGACACACCTCGCTAACAATTTCCACAGCTGCTGCACAATTTGTATTTTCTGGCTGTCAGAAAAAATCAAAATTTATATATTCAGTTTTGAGCCGTTTTAGCCGCAAAATTTGATTATATTGGCCAAAATATTGCAAAATTGTGTTGCCTGCTTTACGGACAATTTGAGTTGTTGTTGTTGTTGTTGCGGTTGCCATTTGCCAATTCAGGGTCAATTGTGTTTTCGTGCAGCCAGTGCCACGCCCAGTCATCATCATGCAAGAGGCGTACACGGTGGGCAAGGGGCTGTCTAAGGGGGCGGGGGTGTCACAGGTCACAGGTCAGGGAATCATCATTTACATTTGCAAACCAAAAACTCAAATTATTGCCATTTTATGGGAGAGAGTGGAATTACGAGTTTGTGTGTGTGCATGTGTGTGTAATTGCTCACACACACAAGCGCACACGCACACACGCACACACAGGCGGCGCCATTGATTATCATGGTTCGCAGCTTTTTGCTGAAGTTTCGTCCTCGTTCTTTGCCTCATACTCTTGATCATTTGCCAATGCGTGTGTGTGTGTGTGTGTGTTGCCTTATGGCAGTGGCAACATATTTGCTGCCCACCCTAAAAATAGTTGATTGCGTAAACTTTTGGCTAAAAGCAACGGCAACAACAACAACACTCGAGCGGCAACTGTAGCCAAAAATCCCGAAAAACTTTTCTTGTTGGAGAAAATGCAAGCGCCACTTTTGCGTGTGAGTTTCTGGGTGTGTGTGAGAATGTGTGTGTGTGTGTGTGTGTGAGAATGTGTGTGTGCACAAATTGTTGTTATTTTGCATTTTTAGCAAGTTTTGCGCGTTGCGTGCAGCGGGCAAAGCTAAACGCCTGAAATACTTTAACCAAATTAGCCAACGCACTCCCTGTCTCTCTCCCACTCTCTCCTATTCTCTATACATTTCTCTTTTTCTATATATATATATATTTGTACTACAGCATGTGCGTGTATTTTTAGACCCTGTACCATAAAAGTACAAAGGGTTTCTTAAGTTTATTAACAGAGTGTTTAGCGACTATTAGAGCTAGACAGAACAAATTTGGCATGTAGGTTGCTGTATTAGCGATCATTTTCTTTTTTATTTGTTTCCCAGTCCCTCAAATTGAAAAAGCGAATTTATAGAGCAGTTTAAAAACTAGGGTCTTAAAAAAATCTTATAATATGAGGAATCTTCTTCAGTTCCTCAAAAATTAAAAAGGTTTAATTACTGATGGTATTATAAATATTTTTTTTTTTTTTACTTTTCTGACTTTTGCTGTAATTTATTCTAATAAATTATACAGGGTCTCTTACAGTCTAGCTGGCTCGACTGTGGCCATTTCCACTAGTTTTTCGGCTTTTCTCTACCCTTTTGGCAGCGACAAAAGAATAGAAAGTTCCTCTTTGATTAGCACGCGATTTGTGACGTCACAAAGCAAAAATGAGTGCATTGAGTGAATGAGTGAATGAGCCAAGTGAATGCAATGTAAACACTCATTAAGCAAGTGCTCTAACTGTGTCAAAGAATAAAAAAAGAGCATAGTGCGAGATGAAATTCAACACCAAGTGAGCAAAGTTTTTGTTGCCAAATTTTGGGAAACTCTTAAGCGTCTTGCATGGAAAAACAAACTTTGGAAATTTGTACCTTTCTAGTCTCGGCTTAAAAGTTTTTATTTGTAGTCATAAAGAGAGGTATTCGTTGCAGAAAAGTATTTCTCAGTTAATTGGAAACCCTATAGCTGGAAAATGTGTAAATGCGTGGAAAATCTTTAATTGATTTTCAATAATAAATTGTTTTTTTTTTGATAAAATATAAGATTGACGAATATTGAGTTGAAGTCTATTTTATTAAGGAATTAATGCGATATCTTATAAAGAAAACCTCTTTACGAGGTTTGCTGGCCCCAGTTGCTCCAATCCTTTAAATTTTGCTTCTCCCACTAACAGCTGTTTATCTAGCGAACCATGTCTTAGTATGCACATTTGTTAGTTCAATTAATACCTTTCGTTCGGTATATAACTCGACCCGATCGAACGGTCATGGCCAATTTTCCATTCTTCCCGTATATATTGCCAGTCGCCTTTCGCACCCTTCGTGCTGCTTTCGTCACTAGCGCGGAATTCCGTCCGAAGTGATACGTAATTTTTTTAAATGATTTCAAAGAAATTTCAAAACACTGCAAAACTTGTACATATTCCGATTAAAAAGTTAATGGTTAAAATTTATAAATTTTTAAAAACTTGCAAGAATTTGAATGAAAAGATGATTTAGTCAGTAAACAGAATGAATAATCCAGTGAATCAAATGAATAAGTCAACAGCTTTAAAATTCACTTGACGTTGATTCGCGCTTAACAGCTTTGGTTATCATTTGGGATGACTTTAAGTGAGTGGATGGTGATGGTTATGAGTGTATTCATGAATTGTTTGTGCACCGCTAAAAACATTGGGCTTAGTCTGGTCTTTGGCGTTTATGTGGCCTCGTGATGGAACCACAGACCCGACAGAAGACAGAGGAGGCCGCCGAGCACCTGACAGAGAGAGAGAGAGAGAGGGCGGGAGAGTGAGGGAGGCACACATGTGCCACGCCCATACAGTTACAGCCCTCAGAGAACACAAACACAAACCAAACCAAACAAAACAAAAGCGGCAGCAACAACTTAATCCAATTTGATTGGCCTGACGAGCAGGTTGGAGAAAGGTAATGTTGAATTCCCTTCCCTTCCCATCCCTTCCCCCCACACCCCACACCCCATTCCCCTCCACCTCCCCTCCTCATTCACCTGTCAAAAGCAGCACTTGCTGTTTATATATTTGATGAGTGCAGGGTGTCCCCTGACCTAACCTCATAATCATATTGACCAACAGTCTAGAGCCAGGTCTTAAATGGCCTTTTATTTAATGCTAAGTGTCGCTTGCTATCAGCTTGCACCCTCCACCTCCACCTCCACCCCCAACCCTCCCCTCTACCATCCAGCCAAGCCACAAACTGCCACCCCAAAACTGACGTTGTCTAATTAAAACACGACAACGCAAGTCGATATTCTTAAGGAGACATTGAAATATGACGAGCTTTAAACATGATTTTAAATGACATGGTCTAATTATAAGCCGCTTAACCCTCATATTTCCAACTTTTCCTATAGGCGGTATTAACAAGAATCTCCATTGAAACTACTAAATATTACTATAATCTATATTTAAATGTAAAAGTTGCATTGTAAAATTCAATATTTGTATTTTAACTGCCACTCAAATGTAACTAAAAACACGTTAACATGTAGTTAAAACGAAAAATATTTAAATCAATGTGAAAATCAATTATTTCGTAACTTTATAAATATATGTTTTTGTTATTTGTTATTAGTTTTAATACTTGATCTTGATATACTTGTATCAAATATTTTAATCTCAGTTTATTTTATATATTGAGAAAAAACTATTTTCTAAAAGTAATTAAATGAAAAAAAATTAAAAAATGTAATTTTTTAATTATTGTAAAATTAGAATTAATTACAATTTATTTTAAATTATTACAACTAAATATTATTTTTTTTTTTTTGGGGCAGTACATTCAAGTGGCCCAAACGACACCAAGCACGGGCTTGTTGACGAGCGGACAAAGAGACAAACAGAGACAAAGACGGACAAACGTTGTATTAGACAACAAGAAAAAAAACCATAAATGAACTATAAGATGGATAACTAAGAAGTAATTAAAGTATTAAGAGATTGTACTGAAGAAGAATTAGCTATAAATCGAGAAAGATTGTTATAGTTACAGCAAAGTACTCGGAAAGGGTTGTGAATAGAAAAAGAAAGAAAATTTCTAGAAGTTCTGATCAGGACAGCAAAACTTATTTAGCTGATTAATTCAGTTGACTCAGTTTTACCAATAATTAGTTTGTGTAGAAAGATTACACCAAGCATTGTTCTCCGATCGAAGAGAGACGGAATATTAATTAGTAAAAGTCCACTACGGTAAGGAGGCAAGCGAATGTTAGTATTCCAGTTGAGACTGTTTTTGTACAGATTCTATTCTGTCCTGATGAATCTTATATTGGTCATTGTGTATTGGTGGTTTTAGTCAGTACTTTAACTAACTACTTACTTTTTCTAAACATCAGTTATTGCTTACATTTATTGATTTTCATGGGCATTTGAGAGTTAAGGGCGGTAGCATCCCTCAAGTGCATTTCCTCATATTTTTGCTCGCCTGGACAAGGCTAATTATTGGAATGTGCGAGAGTCCAGAACTCAGTGATTATAATTGACAGACCTTCTACAGAGCTCGAGGTGCTAAATTATAGCACGACTGGAGAAACTTAAGTCCACATGGCGTATGATCATGGCGTATGATCCCCAAAATGTCAACTTTTCATTTTAAAAGCATTGCAACGGGTATTATAATTTAGTCGGGAATTGTGTAACGTCCTAAAAGAGTCGAGGAAGAAATTATAACGTATATTCTAGATAAATATATTAATATAAGTGGATATGACCATGTCTCTCAGGTTGAAGCCTTTGTTCATGGGACTTGGAATAAGTTTGCCTTGTTGCTGCAGCCAATGCATATGTTTGAATCGATCGGATCGGAATACTATATCATATAGCCGTCCTAAGATCGATTTGGCTACAATCAGAGAAATCTGAATTCGTTAGCCACCGCTGGCTCCCGGAGGCATGGCGTGCCCACCGCTGCCTTCAATTATATTATGCTGAACAACTTTACTTTGTTGAAAATTGATTGATATTGCAAGGGCATCAAATGTTCGGCCTCATTTCTTTACCTTTTCTAATTTTTGGCTGGCTCAACTTAACACTCTATACAAAATTGTGCTTATATTTATTTAGGGCGCACTTTGACCTTCTAAGCCAACAGCCAGCAGCAGAAAAAGGGAGAAAGCGCGCTACTCGCGCATTTCCGGCCAAAAAAAAAAAAAAGAAGAAAATAAACCAAACGGGTGAAAAGAGGGGAAAACTATAAGAAAACGGGTCAAAGACGCAACGCAACCACGTTAAAAGTTAAGTGTCACAAAGCAAAGCAAAGCAACGCAAATGCTACAAAATGGCACAACAACAACGGCAACAACAACAACAACATGCAAATGGCAATGCCAAAAGGGGGATATGGGGACAGGACTGGGGCAGGGACAGGGACGGGGGCAACTGTCGGTTGACCCACAAAATCAATAAATGTAATGGCACAACTTGAAGGCAATCGCTGCCCCGAACCCAGAGCCATAAAGAGCCCAGACCCGGACCCGAACCCAGACCCGGACCCGGACCCAGACCCGGACCTGGAGTCCGACCCCGGCCTCGTGTAGTCAACATTAATTTACACGGCGACAGCAACAGCAACAAGAACCACAACAACCACGAGGAGAACAACAAAGAAAATCAATAGCTCGCTGGCTAAGGGTTCTACTAGGTTACAGGGTTGAGGGGCAGGGGCAGGGGCAGCGAAGGAAAGACACAGGGGGGTTACAGGGGGTCATTGGGTCGTGGTTCATGCTTCATGCTTGTTCTTGTATCGTTGTGTCGTAATTGCAATTGTTAACTGCTGCTGCGTTACACACACCATCCCATCCCATCCCATCCCACCCCACCGTGTGTTGTGGTCTCCTATTCTCCTACCTTGTTGCCACCTGCCTTGCCGCCTTCCCCTTCTCCTTCCTGCTTCATTTCTCATTTTCCCAGAGACACTCAGATTCTTGGGGCTTGTTGCATTTGGTTGGGTGCTGACTGCTTGACCGTGTCCGGATACGGATACGGATGCGGAACGAATACGGGCACATGAGCACGACTGGAGATGGCTATTGGCAGTGCTGTTATCGATATTTTATCGATACAGAGCAACGATATTTATATTCAAAAATTACTTGGTATTCAATGCGTTTTTATCGAAACATATTTCAAGTTCAAATTATTATTTATTCAAGGCCTTTTATGCATGCATCGATTCTGAATACGATTTATCGAAAACTATTTCAAGTTTTTAATTCATTTGCGGCTTTTTAGTAGGTTTCACTAGGGTCTATTTTATTCTCATGTATTTTGTTTAGGATTAATAAACTCTATACATACGTATTCAACCAACTTGTTAACTTTTGGTCTGATTTCGAAATATATATTTCATTTAATTGTCAATTATAATCTGTAGATTGTTTTTATATAAATTCATTTTGTGATAAACGCTTTGGTATATTTATTCTTTACTTAGTTTAATTGACTGTTTCTTTGCTTCAACTGTCTGGCGAAATTTTATTGAAGAAATTAAGTTAATTGTGCTACCCTCATATATATATTATATATATATATATATATTTTTTTTTGTATTCAAATTTAACTGAAGTTTTTGATTTGAAACTCGATGTGAGTTTTCTTCCGATATTTATTTCGATAGTTTCCTTTCACCCCTGGCTACGGCATGAACATGGGTTTTTGGATAGTTTTGGTTGGATAGTATGGGCTACAGGAGCTTAAGCATTGAATTATTTATGCACAATCGACGCGAGTCTGTTCAAATATTTGGATTATTGACATTACCTAAGCAATGCATGTTGCATGCGACACAAACGGGGGCAGGTTGAGAGGTGCACGGTGCACGGTGTATGGTGCAGACATTGTTTGAACAAATCAGAATCGAGTGTCAAGTGATGTCACTGCACATCACTAATTCATTCACTAACCAAATGGAGGTCAGACTGAATACAGTAAGCATTTAATTAAAATATCGATTATTTGTTGCCCAATCAAACATATAATTCGATCAATCAGTCAGATTACAACAATAATTCAAATCGAGATCATTTAGTCAATCAATTAAATTCGACAGTCAGTGTTTTTAATGACAATTAATTAAGCATTTAGTATTTCAATTGTTTATTGAATCAATCAGACAACTTGGGATTTATCAGTCATTCAGTCATTCAGTAAATTATCAATTAATCAGTCAGTAAAAATCCAAGAAACGATCATATAGCAATCATGTCAAGCCTTCAAGCAGTGATCAAGCAGTGATTGTTCTGTCATTATACATTGATTACTCTGTGATACTTTCATAAACATTCAGGCATGATTTTACTAATCATCATTCAATCAAACCATCAGTGAGACTTTTGGGTAATTAATTAATCTTTAGTTTAACAAATTAAACCAATCAATTTATTCAATAAATATTCATCTTAGCTTCTGGGATAATTATTTTAATTTATTTCGACCATTTCAATCATTCAATCACTGCTCAATCACCCAAACATTGTATTACATCATAACCCACAAAGCGATGAATTTGAACAGTGTGCTTAGCTTAACATGTTTACGATTATTAAGAAAAATCTTCCTACATCAATTTCAATCAAGACCTAATTTAAGTGAGTATAATATGATCTTTCAAGACAGTTTTGAATCTTGTGTTAGCATATTTTTCAACTTGTTCATGGACTGTGAAGCACTTTAAACTAAATACGAATATGTTAGCTGCCTTTAGCTGGACCTTTGCTAATTGGCCAATTTCATAATCACTGAACACGCTCGAGCACAAGTTATTGATAAAAACAACAGAAAAATAAACTGAAAATGTCGAGCCAACATTTTGCACCGCAGCAAAATTCACAAAAGCGCAAGATTAGCAAAAAAAAAAAACTGAAAACCAGAAAAATGAGAAAATGGGAAAAGGGGGGAAAATGAGGATAAGAGGGGCAACTTCAAAGCCAGCTAAGTCAAACGAGCGGCTGACACTTTTGGCCAAATATTGTTGTTGTCGTTGTTGTTGTCGTTGGTGCTGACGAAGATCAAACAGCGCGTGGTCGAGGCGAGATAAACGTGCGAGGCACACCGCAAAGGCGACAACACAAGTTCCAAACATTGCAGTGACAGTCTGTGCGTATGTGTGTGTGTGTGCGTGTGTGTGTGAGTAAGTGTGTGTGTGTGTGTGTGTGTGTGATTTGCGGTCTGTCCTGTGTGTCGCAGATAAACCACTGAGAAATGCTTTTGGGTCGGGCAATGGTTTTAAGTTGGAGCTCAAGTTCCAGTAAGAACATTTGGACCCAGTTCTTAGATTTAAACAAATCAAGCCAAAATGAGCAAAGAAAATGTACGTAATTGCAAAGTGACAGGTCAAAATTCAGACCAACTTTAAACTTTCAGAGCTTTGCCAAAACTGAACAGATTTTGAACCATTATAAAAAATTTCATGACTCGAGATATTTAAGCAAGATTTGAATCGAAAATTCAAAATTTTAAATCTCAAGTTAATAATTGATTTCTCTGTTGATTGTTTTTTTTTTTTTGATACTTTTCTGCTTTTTGATTAACGAAAATATTATGTTTTTAGTTACAAACAATTTAAAAACATATATTAAAGTAAACATCCAAATAAAATATTTGTTTAAGTTTCATTTATGAACCAAACTTTTGTAATCATTTCGGCTGAGTTGTTATTAAAAATACATTAAATTTGTTTGAAATATACAAACAATGTAAATAAGTCTAGCATTTAATTGTTGGTACTCATCGAGGCATAACTGAGTCATTTGTAAATGCTTGAATACTTGAAAACTGCTTTGCTCGAGATTCTGCACTTTTTCATTAAATGAACAATTATTGATTTTTATGAAGAATAGAAATGCATTGCGGAATGAATAATAACTGATATTTAACTTTAACACTTAACTGCTTTTCAAATGGAAATAGAATGGAATTTGAACTAAATCGAATGAATAATACCATATTTCTTATTCTAAAAATTAAAACACAATTTAAATTCAATTGCAATGTTGCAGTAACTTTTAATTTATCTCTATCATGTTAAAGCCCATTCAAATCATAATCTACTATCCAAAGAGCTCAGACTGAGCTCAACAAGATAAATATCGAGTGCGATTAAAATGATAATTTTCAAGTAAATGTAAAAAGGAGAAGGGATAATTTAAGAGGGATAAAACTAAGCAGTTTTCATTGTCAATACCTGGTGCTGAGCTTGGAACTGAGATAAGGCTAGTCAGATGGCTCGTTAATAAATTTGTTATTCTACTTCTTACACATACATACAAATAAGTATATTTTGTGAAAATTTGCGTTGGCAGCTCAGTTTGTTCGCTTTTGGGTTGGCTGTTAATCATGAGGCTTCTGCTTGCCTTTTGTTTATGGCCCCAACAATTTGTTAACGTTGCCAAAAAATACCACCCAAAAACCAATCGACCCAAACAAACAGGCGGCATTCTGACATCGACCAACGAATCATGATTGAAAATGCCGACAACCAACGTGGCGTATGCGTAATGTGCCTGTCCGAGTCGGAGTCGGAGTCAGAGTCAGAGCCCAAAGGCCGACTGTTTTGAACATGCGATTGGATATGCAAATGTTTGGCCAAAGCACGTAAACACAATGTATGCAAGCCAACTAGAGAGTGAGTTTCACTCTCTACATGCCTCATGCCTCATGCCTCCCGCACTCTCCAGAGCTCCAGAGTTCACGCAACTTGCTTCATGTTCCGCCTGACTTTTTTTCTTACGTACACTTGAAAAAAAAAATCAATGTTTCCGTACTTGAACTGGGGACATTGAAGTACAAACAAGATCAACAACTAAGTTTGGAATTCCCAATACTGAGCACATAAATCTTATTTCAAATTGGATTATTCTCGGATACTTTAAGTACGATTTATTTAACCCTCTAATGCCCACGCGAAACAAGAAATTTTAGCAATCACTAATTTTCAGACATAGAAAATCCGTAGTAAATTACATAGTAGAGCAGTAAAAGAAAAACAGGCTGTTAGAATATTTAGTTTTTTATTAAGTTTTGTAGCAATATACTTCAAATTATAAATATAATATAATTTAATTAGTTTTTAAACTTTTTACCGAGATTTTTTTTTACCCCGCCTAAAGGCAGGGTTAGGCATTAGAGGGTTAAATCCGTAAACAAACGGAACTCAAAAACCTTAAACTTATTTCAAAATTGACTTGTTTAAAGCACAAACCATTCTCATATTTAGGTTAATATATATCTTGAAGTACACAATAAACTTAGTTTTTGAGAACAAATTCTTAGTATAAAAAAAACACTGACGTTTTTGGAGGTATTTTAACCACATTCAAGTATTGTATTTTCTGACTAAGTTTGGTTAAAATTTTACATTAATATCATGGATAATATGTATCGTAAAAACAAACAGTTGTCATTTTATATCTAAAATCGTTTCATACTTTATTCAAAAATAATAGTACACAACAATCTTTAAATGTTGAAGAACACGCAGTATAAATTCAAGTACGATACTTTAAATTAGGATGACACATTTTTCAGAGTGTATATACTTGTATATATTTTTTTGGCGTTTCTCCTTCATTGAATTACAGTCAGCGGATAGCGGAAAGCGGAAACTGTGAAGTAGCCTCAAGCAGTACCTACTTATGTAGGTATAAGAGCTTCGAATTGTGGCATGTGGCATGCTGCATGTGTGTGTGTGTGTGTGTGTGTGTGTATGTGGGGCCAATCAAAATGTTTTTGGCCATGTTCGTACTTCGTTCTTAACCCAACAAATATGTATATGTATGTATAATCGAAACGAGCTAACAGACTTTCGCATTTACTTCTCTCTTACGTAAAATGACGAGTTTTTCTTTTTTTATTATTACATTTTCTTTTTTGTTATTTATTTTGGTTTTTTTTTTTTGTACATATATCCGTCGCGACTTTTTGTCTCGTTTCATTTCCCATTCTCTTTGCGCCCATTTTGAGCATTTTCCTTTGTCTTTGGCATGAAATCCAAATCCACATTAGAATCTGAGGTTCTAAAAAGTGGATACGAAACGCAATTTGCTGCTTTTCCCAACTAAACTCAACTACATAAACTCGTATCCTCATCCTCATTCACTTGTTCTCCATTATCCTGCGTTGCTCTCTTTCTGAATTTCCTTTATGGCATTTTCAATTTACAAAAAATAAAGAAAAACCTGAAATATTCCATGCAGTTCTCTTAACTAACCATTTTCTTCTTTCTACGTCTCTACTTCTCTCTGTCTCTCCACTTTCACGTTGCCACTTGGCCAAGAGCTAAGAGCTAGGCTCCTCTAGTATTCTTTTTTTCGAATTTGCTTTGCCTTTGCTTTTATTTGGTCGACATTTACTTTGCTTTGCTTTTGGCTCCCAAATCCTTTTGGAAAAGGCTTAATGTCTGATTTGGCTGCTCGGGCAATCCGCTTTTGACTCGGCCCAAGAGAGTGAGTGAGACAGCATGCAAAGAGACTTTTCCGTATGACCGTATGAATATAAAATCTATGCTTATTATATTGTACTCTTCTCATTTTCCTAGTCCTAGTCCGACACACACACACACACACACACACACACACACACACACACACTTATCCATCACATCAGTTGCCAACATGATTGACAACCAACTTGGCCTTGTGAAAGGGAAACCTTGAATGGCATTCAACAGAACTTAAGTTGACATCTCTATTTAATACGAGTACTCGTATGCGCTTCTAATGCTTCTCCATCAACTATTTTTATACCCTGGAGGTATATTAAGTTTGTTCAAAAGTATGTAACAGGCAGAAGGAAGCATCTCCGACCCCATAAAGTTTATATACTCTTGATCAGCATCAACAGTCTAGACCAGCGGTGGGCACAAATTTTGAACTTGGGAGCTCGACAACAAAAATGACAACAACAACCCTTTTCGCGTCTACCTACTTTGTCGATCACCCGCGAGCAAAAAAAAAGGTCTTCAGCGCGCACACTGCGCCTTTGCAATGTTGTTGTTGTTGTTTTATTGACGGTCATAAATTTGAAGTGTCAAAAATGCCTCGACTCGAGCTGCTTGTGTGCGTTGTTGTTGCTTTTTATGACGGCCATAAAATGCCTCGACTCGAGCTGCCTTTGTACGGCATGACGGCGCCTACAAATGATGTGAGCTGCCTCATAGCTCCCAGAGCCCATGTGTGCCCACCGCTGGTCTAGTCGATTAACTCTTGTCTGTCTGTCCGTATAAGCGAAAGGATCTCAGAGATAAGGTGAGAGGTAAGAGCTGGGACCACCAAATTCGGAATGAGGACTGCTTATTGTGTCAGGCAATATCAGTTTATATGAAAATATTCCCACGCCCCCTGTAGGGTTCGTAATTCATTGAAAACTTACATCACCTTAAATTTAGGGTTTTAAGCTAAAATTTTCAATTTTGCACCAACGTGTGTAAAAACATGCTCAGAATCTACTTATGAAGTTTCATTACAATTGGGCAATAATTAGTGAAAATATAAACAATTTTGTCCAAGGTATTTTAATGGCGATTCTATAAATAGAATAGATTTAATGGTGAATAAATTAATTTTACATATTCTCCTCCAGAATGTCCATCGAGAATGTATATCGAGTTTGCCAGCTGGACACTAAGTGGGGGAGTGGCGGAGGTGATAGGTGCTCGGCAAGCGAAACGGGAGATGGAGGTTCGAATCTCGGTCCTGTCTATGCTAATAATTTTTAATTATTTAATATTTTTGAGATACGAGCCAGTGCGCAAGGAGTCATGGGTTCGATTCCAGGTTTAGTAAACCATATGTTTATGTTGTTTCTTCATTATTTTTAGTTTGAATAAATTTTTAAAATTTAAGTGGATAATGAAAATTGGTTCAAATCACTTATCATATAATATGTATGTATGTATATGTATGTAGTGCCACAAAAACGACAGATCAATATTTAAGAATAAGTATATGAATTACATGGGCATCAAATCTTCGGCGTGCCGGGGACTAGGCCCAGGGTATATTACTGTCGAGTGCACTCGACTAATCCGCTTGTTTTTAATTATGCATATGCCCATGTCATTTAACTGACATTTTAGATTATTACCTATTATGAACACAATGGCTTATCATAAAATTAAATCAGTTTTAACATAGTTCAGCTAATTGAAATTGATTTTACTGTTCTTCTTTTTTCTGATTATTAAAATCATTTGCTGTGTTAAAATATTTTATCCTAGATCTATAATTTTCCGATTGCAATATTGATTAAGATTAAATTGCAAAGTATTTAGTTGAATAAAATAAGCCTAAAATTGGCAAATAACAAAAGCTAACGATCTATGTTAATTACTTACTTACTTTTTAATAAAAACTATAAAAATTTGTTCTTTTAATGTCCATTTAAATTTAATTCAAGATTAATTTTCAAATTCGACATTAGTTTCTCTGCCTCTTAAGGCAAAATATTTCTTTAATAATTATGAAATGTGCAATGTTCATATTTATTTTATTCAAAATATATTTTCAAATTTGTCATTGGTTTCTATGCAATTTAGCGTCAAAATATCTCTTCGATAATTATGAAATTGGCTTCTCTCCATCAATAGAGTCATCCATGGAGACATATAGGATTAGTCTCGGACCATTTGAATCCAATTTTCGAAAGTGAAGAGACTCACTTAAGAGGCATGAGGTATAGTGAATGGTAAGAGACTTGCCAATGTGGCATCCACAGCATGTTGCAACATCGGATTATTTACAAATTTGAGCTGTTCTTTCGATTTGCATTGCCTCCAAATTGGATCGCATGGAGTGTGTTGTGGCAAGAGGCATGAACAGTCACCGTTGATGCAACAACTTAACCAGCTCAACACACAAATACACAGGCACAGAGACAGACATGTTGCAACAACAAAATAAATGTCAACTGCCTTTTAGGGCAACTTTGGCAAGAGTTGCAGCTTTCAGCCCGAAAGGACAGAAAGAGAGATACCGAGCTAGAGAATGATAGAGACAGCTTTAGTTTGTTAATTATGTGCTCGTTTGCTGTCTCGTTCATTGTGTTTGTGTGTGTGTGTATTATGTTATGTTATGTTATTGTACACGTCATGTTTCAGTTCTGTGAATAATCAAAGAGCTGTCACCTGTAATTACATTACAGTACCAAACGAGTACATGAGTTTAACAGAGCATCCTTTCCATATCCGACTTTAACATTCAACAATTATAAACAACAAATATAATAATCAAAGTAGGCCTTAAAATACATTTTTAAAACTGTTGTCCAAAATATATTTCATTCGCAGTCTACCTTCGACAGTGAACAGAACTAAAAATCGAACATTTTTCTCTCAAATCAAAGTGACGTGCGAAATTACAAAAACGAAAACGAACAAAAAAAATTGGTGAATTTATCTCAATTTTAATTATTGAAGAAAAAAAGTTGTGTGAAATTAACCAAAAGCTTTTGAGCATTTCTTTAAAAAGGTAAGTACTATAATTATAATTTATTTTAATTCATTAGTTGCTGTGAACTTGCGCTAACATTTCTTTGTTCTTTTCAGCCTGTAAACTTAAAGCAAAGAATCAAAATGGCGGATGCCACGGAAACTTTGTTTGTGGCTGAGAACAGGGAGAAGGCTGAGGAGATGTTCGAGACCGCGTCGAACGCCTCGACTGAGCTGCACATGGATCTTCCTAAGAAGGAGGCTGGAAGGGATTTCGAGGAGAATAAAGAGGACTGCGAGAAGAAAGAGGAGGTCATCGAAAAAGAGGAGTTCGTCGAAAAAGAAAAGCTTACTAAGAAGGGAGACGAGCTCAACGAAAAGGAAAAGGAGACCACTGAGGAGAAGGTCGAGACCCTGGAGACTGAGGAAAAGGAGAAGGCCACCGAGATGGAGGATGAGGAGCTCACCGAGAAGAATGAGAAGGTCGTCGAGATGGAAGGAGAGACCACTGAAATGGACGATGATACCTCCGAGAAGGACGATGGGACCTCCGAGAAGGACGATGAGACCTCTGAGAGGGATGACGAGACCTCTGAGAATGACGTCGAAACCTCCGAGAAGGACGACGATATCTCCGAGACCTCCGAGAAGGACGAGGCCGCCGAGAAGATATTCCTCGAAGAGCAGGAAGACAAAGACGAAAAGACCGTCGAGAAGGACGAAGATATCGCCGAGATGGACGAAGGGACCGCCGAGAAGGACGACGAGGGCGCCGAGAAGATGTTCCTCAAAAAGCAGGGAGAGAACGAACCTGATAATCCAAAGGAAGAGAATGAGCCTGAGGAAAACGACAATAAACAAGCCGTAAAGAAGCGAACGATGTCTGCCGACGAAGCCGACGGCGAAGAGACAGGATCCCCACCCGAGAAGAAGATCAAAATGGATGACGACGAAGTGGAGGTGGCGAACAACTCGTCACCACCTCGAGGATCAAAAGACGCGCCAAATGACGAAGAATAAGCGACAAATATGAGAAAAACTACTTCTATAGTAGTTCAAGTAACAGTCTCAATAATACGTTTATTAAATCTTTGAAGTGCACTCAATAAACTCTAATCCCTTAGTTATTTTGTAATTTTTATTTTAATATCAAGTTAATTAAATGCAAACAAATTGGGACTAAGAAGGATTTAGATCATAAGAGCTAGAAGTGTACGTTTTATTTCGCAGATTTTGATAAGATAAAAGAATTTGAAAAGTAGTTTATTTCTGTTAGCTGTTACTTTCAGTCCGCAGTTCAAAGTGTAATTCTATCTCTATTTAACTTGTTTTATTTTTTTCAATTATTATTTTTATTGCTATTTACATGTCTCTAATTCTAATTCAATCTATCCCATTTTTTCTCTGCTGTAGTGATTTAATGGATCAGTCACTTGGGGCAACCTCAAGAAAGTCTCATTTATTGCACTATATATCTTTTTTAACCGAGTCAGAGTCATTGTCATTGTTATTTTCATTCGCGTTGAGATTGCTCAGCGTATTGCTGTTTTAATTTTAATTCCTATTCCTTTTCGTATTCGCAACTCTAATACTATGTATTAACAATTCCCTTTCGCTTGTCCAGCTGGTCAACAGGTTGCTGTCGCCGTTTTAATGGGCACACCCTTGTGTTAGAGGGTAGACATAGAGGGAAGGATATGGCTATTTATAACACTAAACGACTGGCATTCCTATGCGTCTCTGTGTGTGCAATCCTCTCTTTCCATTGACCCCCTTTATCTGTTCGCCATGTGCCTGAGGCTGAACGAACGTTGACAGGCAAAAACGGAAAATCATTTCACATGCTGTTGGCATTGGTTTTGCCATCAGCAGCATTGCCAACAGAAACAGAATTGACTACTCTCATCGCAGGACATTCCATCCCATCCCATCCTAGTTATCACTTTCAGTTCACCAGCAGAAACCGCAGAACTTTCCCCTCAAGCCACAAATTTGATCGCTTCACTGTGCACAACTAACCAATCAGAGCTGTTGGATAATTGCGAATGCAAAACAACAATTGGTATTGTATCATCATGTGAGATTAGTTTCATTTAACTCATGTGAATGGACTGAATATAAGCCCCCCTGCCCGTGTACCACATGTTGTGAGCTTAATATGGAGTTATGTATCTGCTTTCAATTTTGTGGAGATTCATCTTCAAATATTTTATAGAATCTTACTTAAGATTTTGAACAATTTTGTGCTGTTTTTTAAATTTATGTAGTTCAATAAATTGTTACTCAATTTTTTTAAAATCATTTGGAAAATACTGAAAAGATAATTTACGAAAAATATTTTCAGAATTAATCCAAATATTTAAAATATGCAATCTTTGCAAATTGAATGAAAATTTCCTATCTGAGTTTTCGGATAGAATTCCAGATAATTATAATTATAGCCTCACTACTAACTAAAGAACCAACAATTTTTCTGTCCATTAGTTTTTGTTTTTATTTTTGCATAAGCTGTTAATTATTTTGTTCATTGAAATTTGGGAAATCAATTTATTTGCGACCCTTTTTTTACCATCTGTGTTCCGTGGAAATGAATAACAATTTATTCCCTTTGCTTATACATTTTTAATAAATATTAATTCGAAGTTAAAATATACAAACAATGCAAAGATTAAACAATTTTCCATTCAATACATTAAATATTTACCCTGATTTGACAGAGTTTTTTTTTTTTATTTTTTTCATATTTTATGAGCTATGTTAGTTGTATTCAAAACTTTATAAATAAAGTGTAGTATTGTAAGTTAAGGTAATATTGATTTTATTTGAAATCAGACTGATGGCAGTTTCTGGTTATACGTCACCTTATATGTATATAAATACACCTCGTTTGTAAATTGATGTAAATATCGTAAATGTGAAATTATCAATAATAATAGCATAATTTTAATTTGAATTAAACATAATTTTAGTTGTAAATCTTGTCAAATTGATATAATATTAAATGTGAGTTTGTATAAGTAAATGCAATAAATAAATAATCGATATCGATATCGTTATCGATAGTTATCGATAGATACTCACGCTGCGAATTGGAGCGCCTGATTATGTTCTCGAGGAATGTGTTCTGCGGCGCAACCAGTCCACGTCGTCCGCCAGGCATTTTGGCTGCCTACTTGCAACGCCGCGTCGCCGTCTTGCGATGACAGTTGTCTGGAACCAAATGGAACTGCAACTGGAACTGGAACTAAAGAATGCTTCAAGTGCTCCTTGAACTAAACTGTTGAACGGCAATGACGTGTGGATGGAGATGACACTTGACTTTTCTTTGATTTCAATTACGTTTATCCCTCTTCCTCTTTGCTCCTCTTCGCTTGCTGTGCCTCTCCCACTCCCACTCCCACTCTCGGTAATTCGCTTTCTATGTGCTATTGGGCGTTTCTTGGCGCGATCTTCAAACATTCGTTTACAATTGCACCGCTGCGACGTTGACGGCGACGTTGACGTTGACGGCGACAGCGACGCCGCTGAACCGTGCTGCACTTTCACCGCGCTGCCCGGCCGCCATTTTGTTTAGAGCTCTCTCAAAGGCGCACACTCACTCACACATAGACACTCACACACACACACATGCACATACACGCACACACTCACACACACACAGACGCAAACGCGACGCGATCAAACGACAATTTCAATTCAAGATTTTAGGCCACAACTTCAGTTATTGTTGTCGTTGACCTTTTGTTGTTGTTGTTGTTGTTGTTGACACTTGACCACTTCACACAGTCTTATCGGTTGCATATGGCACTGCAAAAAAAGAGAAATAGAACAAAAGAGAGAGAGAGAGAGTGTGTTACAATGTTAAATGTTTGTTTTGAGTTAAGCTTATTTAACTATGAGATACCCTGTACTTAACTCTGAGAAAAAGAGTAAGAAGAGCTCAAAAATATAAATGCATGAATTGCTTTTTATTATATTTTACCAGGCGTTAAAACCCTAACCGAGACCGTAGCCCTTAACAGGTAAAAACCGATTGAAATTTAAAACCGCAACTGAACCGTAACCGAAAAAAAAAATACATATTTCATTTGACCGAAACCCTAAAACCGAAACTCTATAAACCGAAATAGGCGTTTGGAACGGCTAATTTCGATTATTCGTACCGAAAAACAAAAATAATTTTATTTATAATAATTTAATAAAAACAAACATTTTTTTTCATGGTAGAATTTGTATAGTACTGAGTAAGCGCAAATAAAATAAATTTGTTTAATGAAATATGTACATATATTTGAACAAGGTTTTTTTTGTGAACCGAAACCATGTCGGTATTTTAAAAACAAAACATATAAAAACTGGTGCACCATTTCGAAATATTTATTCAAAGATTTTGCGAAACCGATAACAGAAAACTTAAATGCGAACATTGCCGGACCGTTACTGAAACCGATATTAGTTTCGGATTAAACCTGTATTTTACTATATAACATTTTAAGCTACGAGCTTGATTTTGAAATAATAAAAAATTAAAACCTTAACTTAGACTTCTTAAATAGTAAATATATATTCACCACATCATTTAATTAACTTAAACTTGATTTAAATAGAAACACAAAAGAAAAGATATTTTTTTGAGCGTAGATTTGTATATTTGAATTCTTTTATTTTGGAGCGATGAAAAGTATATTTAGAACGATAACAAAGATTTCTTAGATCTCATTGCCTCTAAGCTCACATTAAAGTTATTAATCCTGTTGACAGGCTGTAATTGTTTCACCTAATTTAAATTTTTCCATTTCCCCATTTCATGGCGCACTTCAATTGTTGTCAACTTGTCGCTGCATCTGCATAAATTATGAATGCAATTTATGTAATCAAATCCCCAGTCTGTCTCTTGCCCCTCCCCCCCATATAACTCAATCCCCCCTTTTTCCCATAGTCCTATTGATTTGTGTGTGCATTTATGCGGAAATTGTGCAAAATATGCGCAAGCTTTGCAATTAATTATGAAAATATCAGAGCGAACATGGCGTATACGCAACGTAAATTCTGCGAATTTCGAAAACATGGAATATGTCATTTCGTTGTGGCTTTAATCCAAAACAACAGTGCCAAACTGTGGCAATATTTTGGCCTAATGTGACAACAGGACGTGTCAGTTATGTAACACGCAATAGACGAGATGATATATATTCTCTGACACTCGATACTTGAAGCTGTACAACTCAATTATATTGACACAAATTTGAGTTAAGAATTAAACTGCTTAGCTTATAATTGTATAATTGTAGTTATTTCAATTATAAACTTTTCCACTTTAGTTGAGTGTAGATTGAAAGGACTTAGGATTTTCTATATCTATTGTTGGCATCGATTGGTATTTTCTTTAGTTCAGTTAAATAAATTATGCTGCAAAAAAACTGTTAATCATTTGAAGAGACTTTTACAGGGTATATAACATTATGAAATCCAATTCTTGTAATATATTCCGATCATCTACTAATAGCTTTATTCCTAAATCTTGTTAATCAAATTATTTTGACAGTCTTCCAAGGAAATTTTATAAAATATAGGAGGCAACAACTAGGGAACTCAAATTAAGGAGGAATCCCATTCAATTATGTTCAATATCTCTAATTTTGTTTATTTCTTGTTATTAACAATTTTAAAAGCAGTCATAATTTCGATGACGGCAAATTGTTTTGTTTCTTTTTCGTTCTTTTTTCTATAATTTTTAAAATACATATTATTTGAAATTGATGAAGCTCAAAATATTGTGCGATTTGTAAAATATGCAATATATTTTACGGTGCTTTTCCAATTACATATAATTTTTCCAATTACATTCATCAAAATATTGCTTTCCGAAGATCTTTGAATTACAAGTTTAGTAGTTTTATATCCCCAGTTATAAATATGCAAATTTTGGAATTTATAGTATTATGTCCCCATTTGTTAGGCAATGTTTTCCTCATGCAACAAATTATAAAAACTTGAATTAAATAACTTTTTAGTCAGATTAATCTGATGGCAAAGCAGAAACTAACTGCAAGTAGAAACAGCAACTTTTCTCTCTCTCTTTTTTAGAACTTCTAGTGTATTAATAATGTAAAGTGAAGAGCAGACTTATCTGGTCTCCATCCTCAACTTCAACTTCAACTTCAGCTTCAGCTTCAACGTGAAGGTAAGGAGGTAAGGGTATAAGAGTATAAAGCTAATGCTCTTCTTGTTTTTATTTTAACTTATGATAATGATGCAGATGCTGTTGTTTTATCGAGCTGTTGTTGAGCTCAGTAATCTTTAATTTCATTAAAATTCAAGCTACAGCCAGCGACAGGTCCTTTTGTGCCAGGACACGACTGTGGGTGTGTTGTTGTAGTTGTTGTTGTCGTTGTTGTTGTTGTTGTTGTAGCTCGTAGTTAGTGCCTTATTAGCTGGATATGCGCACTTCAGCCAAAAACGCTTTCAGGCATTCATGAATTTTCCAACTTTAGTGCGTTGGCAACGCGAATGGAGGTTGGAAGGGGAAGAAGGAGAGTTTAGGAAAATGCGAAAAGCATATTATGCAGAGAAAGATAAAGATAAAGAGAGAGAGAGAGAGGGAGTGTGAGTTGAAAGTGGAAGTTGAATTGGCTAAAACTGAAACTAAACCAAACTGACCGCGGCAACTGTAGCTGACCCAGTTTATAGAAAGTTTGCAATGGATGCAACCTAATCGGCCAACATCACGCCAAAGATTTCGCTTATTATGAGACTTAATTAAGTATAAACAGCACTGTGGGCTATAAAACAACTCTGACGTCAGAGCTAAAAAACGGGGCGTATAATTTTGGGCTGTTTTCCAAAACATCCCAACATCCCAACATCCCATACTCCAGTCTGTCAATATTTAAGGATAAATGCAAGGATCTACATGCTGATACATATATTTGTGTATGTGAGCTTCACATGCATTTTAAATGAAATGAAACACCGCAAAACTGTGCCCATTTCTTTGGGTTTGGGTTAACTCAACCCAAACTCAACTCTCAGTGGACACAAAACTGTCACAGAGAAAAACAGAGAGAGGAAGGGAGTGAGAGAGAGAGAGAGAAAGAGTGCTGGATGCTGTGTGGGGAAGAAAGGAGAGGAGAAGAGAAACAGGTTGCATAAACCACAACTACTTTGACTCTTTCCTGTCGTTGACGTTGACGTCGTTTGGCGACTGAATGACCGACCGCACACAGCTGCCCCACCCCACCCCACTCCCTTCCCTCCCCCCGTCCCTCCCTCCTCCCCTGTGCACCGTTTTTGACGTTGATGATGCCCGCTCGTCGAAGGTGACAGCCACAACGCGTCAACATTTGGCTTTCAGTCTCACCTTGCCCCACTTGCCACTTGCAACACTCAACGAAAACTATGCCATTCCAAAATTGAGAATGTTCATAATTGAACTAATCTCCAACAGCTTGGTAAAATCAATGCGCCAAAATTAAAATTGCTCGCACAACAAAAAGGTACCCATTCAAATTTTCGAATTTTTGTAAACGTCAACTTTTTTTCAATTTTATACAAAATATTATAAAAAGTACTAGTGAAAAGATATTTGAAAATTTAAAAAAAAATTTTAAATTATGCCTATTGTTAATTATTATTATAAATAACTCGAATTGCCTTGAATTTATTGTATTGATTTTTGCACAAATATCAATTTTCGTTGGAGAAGTTTTTTAAATTAAGTTTCTATTAATATCTAATTTATTAATGTAATCGAAGAAGTCAAAATTCTGCAAGAAACAATTAACAAAATATGATGAACAAATCTGAATTTTACATATTAGGTAGTTATAAAATGAGCTTTTATTTAAAATATCGGATGACTTTTCCGTAAATTCTTAAAATTGAAGTTTGCTGTGTACTTAAGCTTGAATGTTTTACTAAAGAATTAAATTTAAACGTAATAAATGTGAGAGATTCTAGTAAGTTTCGTTCCTTAACAAACTCGAATTTGATTTAATTCCAATACATACTTAAAGTATCCCAGAATAATCGTATTTTTAAGATTTACGTGATTGCGGAAAGTGAACTTGAGATGAATTCCGGACTTAGTCAGCTTCTAAGTTCGTTTCTAATTGAATAAGCCGTGTTTAATATACGTAAGTCCTGAGTTTTTTCTTTGAGTGTACTTGCCACAGCCAAGCTTCAATCTCCCCTCCATCCTCTATATCTACACCCTCTCTGCATTCCGCACTCCCTGCCATTTGAACAGCTTTTGTCAGCCTGAATGGGTTGGTCATACATTTTAATTTGTAACTGCGATAAGCCACTGCCACTGCCACTGTTCCCCACTGCCCCTGCCCCATGTTGCACGCCCCATGTTCCACTGACTGCCCCCCTTTTTTTTTATTTTGCGAGCTGGCTCGTTTCTTTTCGTGCTTTCTTCTTCTCCTTCTCTTTTTGCTTCTCGTATTTTATGGCTCACTCAAAGTACGTCATAAAAATTAACACGAGTGGCAAGGCCAAGTGGCCAAGTGGCCAAATGGACTACAAATTGCTGTTGCACAGCGTCGCCATTCAATTCCCAGGTGGCAATGTCAAAGATTTTGAGGTGCGTCGCTTTTTACAGCTCTTCTCGATCAATTGCTTGCTTAATTCGCAAATTAATGAAGCGACTACCTCGAAAATGAGTCTCAGTCAGTCTTAGGTTCAGTAAATATGAGTTGACCAAATAATGACTAAGATTCCAAATTTGCAAAGAACAAAAAACCAACAACTTTAATTATATATAAATCAGTTTATATAACACTGAAAGAGAAAATAATTCATATTTATATTCATAAAATTGAACTGATTCAATATTTATTGCAAGAATAAGTATTCGAATTATTATTAGTTTCTATTGAAAATTAATTAAATTGGAACAGTTCTCAGTCTGTTATTTCAATACTGCTTTAATTCCATCTCAGCATATTCTGTTAATTATTTAAGATGTCATATTATTAGTTTGGGGAATTTTTTGAAAGTCAACATTCCTAATGTCATTTAACAAGTCCAAGTTTCTGCAACTTTACTAAGTCTAAGTCAAGTCCTTCAGCTAAGCTGTGTCCTTCATATTTTTAAGTCTTTCACAATATCTTTCTTTAATGAGTTCACTCTTTCACTTGAAAAGCAGCTTAAAATCATTTTTAATAGTTTTTCTTCAATATATTTCTTTAACCCCCCCAAGTTAATTCCGCAACAAATTTGTTTCCTATGGGAAGTTCTTGTTAATATATTTTCTTAAGTAAATCTCTCTTGCATATCTTGCTTCCTTCTTAGAAACTGCCTTAGACCTTAGTTCCTTGTCTTAGTTGGACTCCAAGAGGTCTGTTGGGTTTCTTAGAATTTGGCATTGCTTTTAACTGACAGCTTGGGGCAACATTACCGATCAGTTGCCGCATTTACCCAAATGAAACCAACTGAGGTGACGTTTAGAGAAGTTCGTCTTGTTGCTGGGCTGCTTTTCATATCGTGGAAACATTTAATTTCCGCTGGATTTCAAATATTAATAGAGCTCTGGCATTATTTATGAGACTGTGTCATCAAGTAAATGAAGCAGGCAACAGGCCTACCTTTATTCACCCTCCTTCCTTCCCTTGCTACTCTGCATATTTAGAGCATCTCGGCAACTCGGTTTCATCTGCAACTTTGACTGTCTCAGTTCACATTTTTGGCTACTTTAACGTTGCGAGCTAGTTAAAAATTTATATATGTACTTTTCCCTGTTGCCTTTTTGTGTTTCTAGTTCTTGTTGTTGCTTTTTATTAAAGTCGTATACTTAAGCAATTCCTGGGAAGTGGAATTGGCTTTTGCTTTTTAGCCTGAAAGCCAAGTGTCGAGTTCCAAGTGCTGGCAAATCTCGAAATGAAAGCTGCACATTGAATTGGAATTGGAATTGGAATTGCTTTACTCGTATTTTAATCCTCCCTCTCCCTGCCTTGCCTCTCTTATCCTCCCTTCTTTTCTGATGTACTTCGCTGGAAATGCAGCTTATTCTTTGGCTCTGACTCCGAGTGTCGCCTAATGAGAGAGATTTGCCTCGGCATTGTTGCCATAGTTTCCTTCTTTGCATCAAGTGTTGGCAGTTTAACTAGTTTGTTGCTAGATTTGACTAGTTTTTAATTGGCTATTTAGAAAGATCTTTTAAGATTGCCAGCTAACATTAATTTATTGAAACAAATAAATTAAGAGGACTCAGAGCTATGCAATTATTAATTAGATTCGATTAGAAAAAAAAGAAAAACTAACAAAATACAATTTTGTAAATGAAAAATTTAACTTTTTAATTTTACAGAGTGTAGTATTTTATTTGCTAATTTTCAATCTGATTTTTTGTTCGTATTAAATGCTTTATTGAAAACCAAAAATAGAATTGTCAATTTTTTTAAGCGATTTTTAGCAATCAATTTTAGAATCAAATGAGCTTATTTTGGCCCTTGAATTGAAGGTAGAGATGGGCACGGGCCTCCTTCTTAAGGCCCGGCCCGGCCCGGGCCCGAAATAAATCTTTCTGGCCCGGTCCAGGCCCGGCCCGGTCAAATTTTCAAGAGGCCCGGCCCGACCCGAGCCCGGTCAAATTTCAAGAGGCCCGGCCCGGCCCGAAACAACTATATAAAATTTTTTTTTAAATTAATTTTTTTTATTCATAATTTTTTAATGTCGATAAGAATCATATCGATTATAGAGATGCGTAATTAATATTAGCAGTTACTTATTATAAAAAATAAATAAATATTTTAATAATAAATAAATATTTTTATTAATCGATATGAAAAATTTATTTTTCGGGCCTACCGGGCTTCGGGCTTTTTGCTTAGGCCCGGGCCCGCACGAAAAAAGCCCGTTTTCGATTTTTATGCACGAAGCCCGGTGATTTTTTGAAGAGGCCCGCGGGACACGAAGCCCGGCCCGGCCCGTGCCCATCTCTAATTGAAGGCAACATTTCCTGTGTGGCTGCTGCCCCTTTGTGCTGTCTTGTCCAGTTTACCGAACCCATTTGAGCTGATTGCTTTGCCTTGTTGATTATCTTTCACTGTCCCCGGGTTGTCCCACAGTCCCATTAATTTAGTTAGTGACACTTAATTAAATGCGTTGCATACAAGTTGTTGCAAATCGTAGCAGTTCAGTTGCATGTGCAACAAGCCGCAACAATAACAGTTATCAAGGTATACCTATATAGCTTTTATTTTATATATATGTGTATATGATTCCCTCTCCCTCACACTTTCTCTCTCTCTGTATCTCTCTCCATTTGCTTTTATTTTCAAAGAATTTTTACGCTAACTAAAGCTTTACAGGCAACAATTGTTGTACTTATTGTTGTTGTTGTTCTTGTTGTTGTTGTTCATATTGTTGTTGTTGTTGTTGTTATTATTGTTGTTGTTGTTGTTGTTGTTGTTGTTGTTGTTGCATAGCTAGTAGCATGGGTTAAATAAATACAAATGGAAATACAAATACAAATACAAATACATGTGCTACATAATATGTTTTGCTTATTTGCTTTAGCTTTTTCCCCCTTTCACCACCCCCCCTCCACATTTGACCCCCTTTAACCCCTCCTCCAATCCTCCTCCGCCAATATCATGCCACATGCCACAGACACAATTGTTGCAACAATTACACAAACACAAACACGAGCTCAACAAAACAAAGACCTCAACGGGACAATGCCTTTGTGTGGGCGTGGCAAACGCCCAACAGAATGTACGCCCAAAACAAGGAGCAGGAGGAGGAGCAGAGGAAGGGATAAAGGAGACAGAAATCAGCATCCATTGCATTCCTGTACTTGGTATTCATATCAATATCAGTTTGTCTGCTCGACTTGGATTTCATGTGTTATGAGGATTCCGAATATTTTTCTGTTTAAGAAAGAAACCCATATTAGGAGTTGGAGTAAATTTAATACAAATACTACCAAGGGCGTAGGCAGACGGGGGAAGGGGGTGCCGTTGCCCCCCCCCCCCAACCTTTCATTCTTAATTTTACACTATTTCGCTTTCGAAATCCAACCAGAGTAGTTTTTAAAACGTGAAAAAAATATTTTGGCCCCCCTCATTGAAAAGCTGCCGACGCCCTTGAACACTACGAAATGCAAATAAGAAAAGAAATGTAGAAAACTGTTCCATTAATATGAGCAAAAAGTAACATTGATTTTTTCTAAACTCAGATGAATTTTATTTTCAAATAAAATAAAAAAAAAACGGAATAATAATTCTTATAAATATAATTATAATAATTAACATAATAATAATGCTTCATTTAAAATCTATTTTATCAGGGGTGCCACAGGAATCGCTTTCGCTTGAATTTGACATAAATTTCATACAAATTTAAGTTATCCAAATACAAATAAACAAATGTAATAGCCAACTTAAAATTAAAAAAATAACTTAAATAAATTTAATTAATAATTTTTGCTTTGATAAAATACTGAAATACTTATGTAACTTAGAAGATACCAAATACAATTGATTCTTGAGGATTATAAATAACTGCAATAAAATAATGTAATTTTTTGTTGAGATGTTGTATGTTGAGATATTTGAACATAAGCGTTGCTGCAACTCGAGATTCTCCGTCCCAGTCAAAATATGGTCACCCTAGGCCGTAATTGATTGACATTTTCCTGGCGTTGTCAAGAACAAAGCAAAACCCCAAAACCAATAGAAACCATTCCCCTCATTCTCCCTTTTCCGTGTCTCTGCTTTTATATGTATATACTTATAAGATATACATATAGAGGTTGTAGTTTACTATATATGGACATAACTATGTACGTGCATATGCTTAACCTTGATTGTGCCAAGTCAACAGACGTTGGCAGTTGGCAGTTGGCAGGGACTATGGCTTGGCCCTTTTTGTTGGTCTGTGTGTTGCCCCTGCGTGCCGGGGACGCCTTGGGCTTTCATCTAAGTAGGCCAGACATTTGATTAATCAGAAAACAAAGAGTGCCAACGAATTCGCGTCACAGCGAACAAAGTATACCCTAAAGTAATCGACCCTACACTTATTCAGAGTAACTTATTTACCCTTTTTTTTAAGAAAAACAAACAAAACTACCAAATTCACTTCCTGATTTTAAAGGAAATTATTGCAAAGAAAAAAAAAAGGGCTATTTAGCCCGAATTCAATCCGAAACGATGTCAGAAGTGGGGTAATCTCGGATCTTCTCAAATCAAGTATGAAATACTTGATTTTTTCAATCCCGAATTCAATCCTGAAATTCTTAAATTCAGGCTAAAAAAAATAATGTTTTTTGTTACTTTTAAACATTTTTTTTAACTTTTTTTAAATATTATTTTTTATTTTAAATTTCTTTTTGCAATTTATTTTTTTTTAATTTTTTTATTTTAATAGTTTTTTTTTTAAATTATTTTTTACTAAAATTTTTTTATTTTTACCTTTTTTTTTTTTAATTGACGGTGGGAATCGAACCCAGGTTTTTTTTCAAACAGGTCGGCGACTCTAACCACTGAGCCACCGAACCAGTTGAAATGAGAAAGGCCAAAAGAGAATAAAGTAATTTGGGCTTATTTTCCCATTTTAATCCCGATATAGGCTTGATTGTTCAGCTTAATCCTGGAAACATACTTAAAAAATGCAGGCTTAAATCAAGTATTTTAGGCTTGATTTTAGAACGGCTTTTTTTTTCTGTGTGGGAATAGATAACATATACCTTTTAAGAGTATCTTAATGTAGAGTATCTCTTGTGCTGAGAGAATCTTTTAGTATAGCAAATCCTTATTGAAATTAAAAAGAATCTCTAGGAACAATGGGAAAGCGGATTTCCTTACATTGAAAGAAAATTTGGAATAAAAGAAAGAAAAATTGGAATGAAAATAAATCATTGGGTTACAAATGCACTTTATAAATAGTAATCTTTGTAACTGTTATAATAAAAATCATTCCTTTTGTGAGCAATGATGATAAAAAGACATTTTGACACTCTACTTTATATGTACTTATACTTGAATGGGAAAAAAATGGAAAGATATTGACCCAAAGGAGACTCTCTAGAATGCTATTAGTTTGAATTTTAGTATAAGTCATATTAATTTAATAGCGTTTAATGTTACTTTATTTCATTTTAATTTGTATAAGCTTATTGGTCAACTGCACTTAGTTGACATTAATAAGTAAATAAATGAATGAATAAATTAGTTAATATAAATAAATAAAATATATATACAAAAATAAATAAATATATAAATAAATAAATAAATTAATTAATAATTTAATATAAATAAATAAATTCTTAAATAAATAAATAAATGCTTAAATGAATAAATAACTAATTTAAATCAATAATTTCTTCGCTATATTTTATTACAGCCATTGATATTTTAGTTAATTTGCAGCAATAAATAGAGAGAGAGAGGGCCAAATACTTGGAGTCGATTTATTGAGTTGGACTCATCAAAGCACTTAAGGATGCGAAGTTGAAAGCCGCGTTCCTTGTGTGGGATTTGGAATCAATCACATTGTCGTTCAGTCATTCAGTTGTTGCCACAAACAATTCTCTATGAACGACTCATAAATCAATCAATCTAATTCGATGAGCAAACGAATGCATTCAAACTGAAACTGACCATTTCGAGTCATTCACATTCACAAATTCGCACATTGCCACATTAAGCGAGGGAGGGAGGGGAGAAGGAGGAGATGTTTTGAGGGCTGGGCACGTGATTCGACTTGATTCGACTTGATTTGATTTGATTTTATTGTTGCGGCGGCTTATCAGCTTTTGGGGGCCAGTTTCGCTTCGTTGCACGCGACGTTGACTTTGTTGCAAAAGTCGATTCGATTCGATTCGATTTGACTGCGATGCGATTCTTTGCGTCTTGTTATCGATTCGGTATTTGGCCTAGTCACCTTCTCTTCTCTTCTCTTCTCTTCTCTTGCCCATCTTATCATTCTGCTCTCTTCTCTTTGCTTTTCGCTATCCCATTAGCACTGTAGCCCAAAACGTGCAGAGCAATAAAACACATGGTCTGACGGACAGCACATAAATACCATATATATATATACATATATGTATGCAGACCCTTACACCTCTTTCCAACCCCTACCTGCCTGCGTACCCCTCTTCCCACCTATCAACTGCTCTTGCGCTCGTTCAACACGCAAGGTCAGTGCGGCGCACGTAAGTATGCAACACATAATTTTCTCTTCTCGAGTTTTTCTTTTCGTTACGTTACGTTTCGTTTTGTTTCTTTCGCGAAATTGCAAAAACGTCGCGTCGTTTCGTTTACACGGTCTAAACCAAAGAAACCTCCCTCCCCCCCCCCTGTTGTTGTTGTTGTTGTTGTGTTGCATGCAACTTCTTTGCATTGGACCAGCGACATATTTTTTTGTATCCTTGAGCCGTTGGCTTGCCGTGTGCCACGCCCACACTCGACGCCTCCGTTTCGGTCTAAAAATAGCCAACACAGCAGCCAGAAAAAAGACATCATCCCCTTCCTGCTCCCGCCCAGCCCCCTTTTCGGTATTTTTGAAGAAACAAGCCGAATCGAAGTCAAGTCGTCGTCCATTTCCATATCCATTTCTCGATATTCCGGCATTTGAAGTTCTAGCGTCGCTTTTGTGACTCAACTCAGTCAATTTGGCCCCCATTAATGCCACGCCCACGACGCCCTCAACCAAATCCCAAATCGAAAATCGAAAGTGTGCCAAGAGAGAAGACAAGCAGCAGAAGCGGAGCACAAGGAAGAAAAGCCAAATGGCAACAATGGGAAATTGTGTCATAAAAACTTTTTCGATTGCGCGACGCGACGCGACCCAAAAACGCAACAAAAACAACAAATAAAAATCTATCGCATATTCCAAAAAAAAAAAAACAAAAAAAAAGTAAAGGAAACTGAGGAAAAAGTTGGACAGAACTTTAGCACATTGTCTTGAAACTAAAGCAGAAGCTGAGTGGAGAAGGAAGAAGCAAGGAGCAAGAGACGAGAAGAAAGCGACTCTTTTCCATTTCCTTTTCCACAACGACATCGTCTTCGTCTCCGTCTTTGACTGGGCAATTTGTTCTTTGTTTTATTTGAGCTGCCTGCTGTTGGCTGCCATATTTACTTGTCATGTGGCTAAAAGCAAAGGCTCACGCCAAAAAATATTGACATAGTAAGAAAACACAAACACACACACACACACACATGCATCTCAAAAACAAACAATAGGCCAAGATACACGACAAATCGGCGCAAAAAAAAAATAAAACAAAACTAGTTGAAGTTGAAGCCTACAGTGATTTGAACACGACTGTAATATACCCTGTACTTATGCTGAATGAAAGTTAATGCCGAATAATGTTATTAACGTAATCAAAATACCTGAAATTACAGTGTTCTTGAAACACTTTTCAATTTATTATTATTAGATTGTAATGACATTTTTAGTTATCGTCGTTACTCAAATGAGTATCATATGTGAAAAAAGGTCAAGTCTATAACCCTTAAAATACTCTTGTAATCAGTTTCTAAAATAAACTTGATCTTGAACCTACCTACAAATCAAGTCTAATGCCTTTTTAACCTTGAGAGATTTTATTGAAAAAAAAACTTATTTGATTTCAACAAAAGGTTAACAGTTCTTACAGTTAGCATTCTATATAGGCAACCCCTATAAAAGCAACATTTTAATGTAGCAACCTCTGTAAAAGGAACTTTTTTGAGTTCAAGTTTCTGTACATTTTTAATTTTCATTCTACCGTAAAAATTGAATAGAAAGGCAAAGTATGAATTTCTTTAAAGCCATTTAAAGCGATTTAAAAAGTAATATAACCGAAATGAATTTCTCTTGTGGGAGACGACGATATACCTTTTGATTGGACTGAACAATTTCGTCTTCGAAAATGATTTGCCTGAGAGCGAAATAATTAAGCGGAGAAAAGTATTCCTGTTTTCCATAAACGCAACTTTTTCCACATAAGTAAATGTTTTAAAATAATTGGGTGAGGTTAGTTGCGTATATAGAACGCTTAGTCTATTTAATAAAAGAAAGAAATTTAATATAAAGGTGCTTAATAAGTTTATGCTGATCAAGACTATATAAGTAAATTTAGTAAAGTAATTATTTATAAAAATTTAAGGGTTTTTATAAAAAAATTTTTAAGTTTTTTGTAAATGTAACTCAATTCATTTACAATTCATTTATTATTTATAAGTATTTACAAATATGTACTAAACATTTTTCTTATTGGGAAATTTTTTAAATTGCATATGCTAATCAAGTCAAGTAGTTATTTTTGTTGTTTATAAATCATAATTTTCATATGTTTTAAGCTCTTTTAAAGAACTACACAAAGCCAAACAAGGATCATGAAATAAAAAGCAAAAGTAGGTTTTTTTAAGAGTAACTATAATTTTTTTTAATTTGACTAAATTATAACTTGACCAACTTTATATAAGTTATGGAATTCGTCACGTCTTCTTCAGAGCCCTCGACAGTCCTGATAGACCCATTGTACTTCCTGAGAACAGAGTCCCAAAAAGAAGCAACTCTGAGAAGTACCCGCCCCCTTTCAGCCCGCCCACTTAACATGGCAACACAGCACAACACACAAACGCACAGAAAAATAAGAGACAGAGAGAGAGAGAGAGAGTAACAACAACAATGAGTAATAGTTTTACAACGACAGCCGAAAAGTATGCTGCGATTTTTTCGCTCTTTTTTTTGTCGTCAGACGACATCGTGGCGTCTACAGTTTGAGAATCGTAGTGCGAGCGAGCATTGCTTTAATTTTTAATTATACTCGAAGCTGTAATGCGTTTGCTGTTTGCTGAGTCTGTTAAAAGCTTCCCTTTAACCTCCCTCCCCCACTCGTCAACAACAACAGCAGCAGCAACAAGAACAACATTAAAGTCATAAATTAATGCGTAGCGTGTTGTTGGCTATTAAAAGCAATGAGCAAGCGAGCGCATGTGAGCGTACAAGCTGCTTAGAGACATACACTTACACACATGCACACACATACACACACACACACACACACACACACACGCCATAGGCATTTACATAAAAACAACATCAAGCAAAAAGAGCAAAAAGGCAAAGAGCACACAGAGCAAGAGGAATAAAAGAAAGGCAGTCGAAAAAATTTACATATTGCGCACGTGCTTGACCGAGCGCTCAAAAGTATGCTATGAAAAGTAGGCGACAAGGCGGCGCAGTGCTGCTCAAACTGTGCGACGCTACAGTTTCACAGTCGTCGATTTCTATCCATACATATACTCGACAGCACAATGGCGAATTTTCCCATAACTCTGGCAATAATGTCTTCATATCTAACCTAAAACAATTTTTATGTTTGCTATATTGTTATGTTAAATAACAGAAATGTTATTAAAACAGTTGGTTATTAGTATAACAGCTGTTAAGCTGCTGTTGGGAAACATTTTCTTGTGAATCCTGAAACTTGACAAGGAAAACAAATTTACTATGTGTTTTAATAATTAAGGTTTGCACCACATGTTTGCAATTTGCAGTTGCCATATTTGTATGTGTTTTGTAAATAACTTGTAAAATTTTGTTAATTTTCAAAAATCTTTAAAACAAATCGAAATTAAGGGACATTTGTGAGTTGTGAGTATATATTTTTATGTATATGTTAGCTTCATTAACTCTGACTTCAGTGTAGTTAATTTCAATGTGCACTTTTTAGTAAAAATTAATGTAAATCCAAAATGTTGACAAAAATAATGCCAAAAAAAAAATGAAACAAATCCCCATTGTAAACAGGAAGCTATAAAATCAACTCTGCTTTCTCATGTGCACATGTAATAAGAAAGAGAATGTGAGGAAGTAAGAGTGGAGTGATAGAGAGAGATTTATAGAGAGAGAGACAGAGAGAGAGAGAGAGAGAGAGAGAGAGGAAAAGATTGAGTGATAAAGTGCGAACGAGAGAGACTATGTTAATAAACTTGTTTTGACACAGCAGCCTCAGTGGATATATCTTTAGACCAAGCACTTGGCACAAGGTCAACGAGGACAAGGCCCAAAGTAAACGGAGGTCAGCAGGTGGTAATATCATCCCATCCCCCATCCCCCCATCCCATCTTCCCCCCACCCATTGCTGGGTAATCCACATCATAAGCTGATTGACAAAATGTTATTGTAGTTGCAGCGAATTGCATGCCATAAAAGAGGCCAGCAAGAAAAGGAGAAGCAGCAGAGGAGAGAGGGGGAGAGACGGAGGAGGAGGAGGATCAACGCCGCTTGTTGCGAAAGCAATAAAACAGTTAGAGTCCTTTCTGGAAGCAGGAAGCGCAGTCGGTAACCGTTGACGGAACGGAACGGAACGGAACTGAACGGAACGGAAACGGAAGGCACACGGCCTTCTTTACCAATCTGACCAACGGATATAGACGAACAATGCAGAGAACCGAGCAGCAAAGAGCAGAGGGGCCAGAGGAGAAAGCAAAAGGCATGCAATAAAGGGGAGGCAGGGAAAAGGGGGTTCCCTTTTGGGTGGCAATTGATTATTTTGAATTTGTCTAGGCAGAAAACTACGTGACAATTTTGTGGCCTAAAAAATGTTTGCGGTCCGCATTCCGAGCCACAAATTCTCCAACATATCGCCAACAAATTGCAAACACAATAAGAAATTTGTCAAAATGCATCGAAATCTCTGTTTGAATTTAAAATAGAATTTTGAATTTATTTTTGAATTAACCAAAGGTTTGACTTTTGCTTTGAGCTGGAGAAAGTTGTTCTCAAATATCTTAAAGTCAAAGCAATTGAAAGTACTTTATTGAATTTAAATTCAAATATTCCTCCTGAATATGTTCTTTAATCAGCAAAGAGTAATTAAAGAAAGTTATTTTATGTTTTAACTGTTTAACCATTTGTTGCTTTAAATCGTATTCCAGGCTGCGACTTCTCAACACAAGGCCAACAAAAATTAAATTCTGTATTTTGTAGAATTGTTGTATATCGTTATGTTAACTGAAATATTTCTGTAAATTTGAATTCAATTTTACTTTTAAAGTTATTCTGTCAGAAGCATAAAGTAAATTGTTTTTAATAGTTTCTCCTCCGCATTTTCAGTTCAATTAATTCAACCATAAAACGTCAAGGCAAAAAGCAACTTTGCTGTGAGTTGAAAAATGTTGATCTACAAAATCTGGCATTGCCAATTCTCTACTTGATCGCCAGAAATGTAATAAAATGTTGTGAACACTTTCTTTTTAAATTTGCTCTGTAAAATAAATTCAGAGAAAGTAAAATGTTTAGAGAGAGAAAGAAAGAAATGTATTTAAGCAGTTGCTGCTTAGAATTCTCAACTGCTTTAAGCAACAAGATTCAACAACATTATACCTTAATGTTGTGTGGCAAGTGTAGCAGCTGCATTGCTTCGCATTTGTTATTTCAAGTTCGTTTCTCTTGTGGCATGCACCTGTGTTAAGCCGGGACTCGATTTCGACCCAACATTCGCACAGTCATCACAGTGCCTCTCAAACCCCATTTGTGCAGACTTTTTTTCATGAAAAAAATAAAGAATATTAATAACTGATTGATTGACTTTAGCTTTTGATGGTCAGCTTCTCTAGTTTGACAGTGGCTTTGGGTTATGTAATAAATAAATATGTTTATAGCAGAGACAGACAGCGAGAGAGGGAGACAGCAAGACCAACAGAGACAGGAAGAGGGAGATGAAGAGTGAGTTTCAGTCAAGCAATAAACGTGGCCTACACTTCATTAGGCACAACAAATGTGGCTTCTACGCACACACACACGTACACACACACACACACCTACGTACGCACACACACATATAGCATTTACGATCTGTCATATTAAATATGCAAAAAGCAGGCAAACAAAATAAAACAAAATTCGCCTGAAAGCAGGCAACATAAAAAGATTATAAAAAATAATATAAAAATATGAAAATTATACAAAATACATTTGAATTTAAAAAACAATGCAAGCAACAACAATATTCCGATACTGTCACAAATTTCATTTTATTTATATTTGAAATGTTTGTTGTTTGTTGTTTGTGTTGTCACTGTCGTGTTTGTTGTTGTACGCCAATAGATTTGCCTGTCGTTTGCTTCGTTTTCTTTTCCTTTTTGTTTTCTCCATTGTGTTTGTCACTCATACAAACACACATACACACACACACACACACAAGCGCCCTTTTTGCAATTGCTTTAAATATTTAAGTAGTTTTCAGTTTCAGTTCCTGTTTTATTATTCTCTCATTTCGCTAACCGCACACACGCACGCACACACACACACACACAACGAGAGTGTTCTGCTTGTTTGTATGTGTCACATTTGCCTCTCACTTCGCCTTTCCATTGGCAGCGACGCTGACGTCTTGTTTTTTGCCTGCTGTTGCTGTTTCCTTTTTGTAAGCCTTTTTTTGGCAACTTTAAGCTGTAACTTCACTTGAAGTCACCGCACAGTGACTGTCAAAATGTAGGCGCTTGACACTTATGCAACCGCAGCGCAGTTTTTAGGCATTTGTTTTGTTGTTGCATACTTTCAGTCTGCACTTGAAAAAGATAACCAACAATTGTTTTATTTGCCGTATTTTGCCATTGCCTTTTTTTAACCATTTGTTTTCCTTTTTGCTGACATAATTGCGCAAAAGAAAAGCCAGCAACAAACAAACAACAACAAGAATATACTGACACACATTTCAAGTTGCCAACAACAACAAGAACAACACAACAACTCTCCAATTACAACAACAAAAACAACAACAAAATTGAGAGTCAAACAACAATTACAAGTATGTTTATGCAGCACGCTCTCGCTCTCGCTCTCTGTAAGTGCTATGCCCCCCTCCCACCTTCCCTTCCCGCTCTCCCCTTTGCTGTGCGTAACGTAGACGGCGTTAGCGGCAATCGTCTTACGGCGAAAGAAGTGGCAAAAGAAGCAGCAGCAAATGACAAACTTCATTACACAATAGCAAGAAGAAGGAAATGGTGACAAGTGGTGCGAGGAGTCATGGGGGAATCATTGAGGAATCGAATCAAGTGAGGAGTCAGAGTTAAAGTCGAGTATTATTATTATGTTTATTTTTTTTTTTTGAGTGAGTTTACCTTTTGTTGCTGGTGCTTTTTTTGATTGCTTTTATTTGAATTATAATAACGTATTCCTCTTTGCTCTTTGCTCTTTCTGCGTTTCCTTTTGATTAGTTTTTGTTTATGTTTTTTTTAGTCTCTGCTCTTCTTTTGTGTCACTATTTTCTTTTTCTCTTTGCTTTTATTTAAATTTTACTTTTAACGCGTTTTTTCGCCTTTCACTTTTTGCACTGCAGTTTGTTTAAAAAAAGAACCAACAAAAAAAAGAATTCTAGTTAAATATATAATATAAACATACATATATATTTAAGGAGAATACACTGTAAAAAAAAGTGTAGCATTTGTCGAGGTAAAATGTGCAACAATTGCCGCCTTGGAACTTGCAACTTGGAAGTTGCAACTTGATTGTCCTTTTATTTTTTATTTTCCTTTTTTATTTTTGGCTCACACACGCCGCTCTCTATTTCACACTCATCATTTCCTCATTTCCCCATTCTCTACGTTTTCTTCAATTCTCGTTTTCTTTGCCAGCAATACGAAAAAAAAAAATACAAAAAAAATGTTAACGGAGATGAACCAAGAACTAATGACACAGCACACAGAGAATATAGATATTTTTTTCTTTTTCTTTTTCGGCAACGCTTTCAGTATGGGAATTTGGAATTTGTAATTTGTTTGGTGAGAGATTCTTCCGTTGTCGTGTGTTGCGCGCGGTTACGCACCTAAAAGTAGACTACGAACTCGTTACGAACTCTGGCGGCGACGAGCTCTCTGCTTCTCTCATCTCGCTCGCTCGCTCGCTCGCCCCATCTCGCTTCCAAGTCCAGTCGATTGTGGACTTTGCGCGAACAGCTGTCGAAAATGAGCTTTAAGCTTCCATGCCAAGCTCAAGTCGTGATTTTTGTTGCTGAGCTTTTTGTAAGCGTATTTTAGAACCACACAAAAGTGTAGCTTGAGCTTTGTTTTGGGCGAAGCTTTAAGTCCTTGCAGCGCCATCTGTTGTTTGTCTTTGACAGGCGCCTGCGCTGGCTTGCGTGGTGGGAGGCTGTTGTAAAGCCACCCCCTTCCAACTAGCACGCATAAACCGATTACCGATTAACGATTACCGATTGCGTACCAGGTTCACGCATGTGCGTTTGTGTGTGTGTGTGTGCGTGTTAGTTAGACAAACCTGTGGCCCTTATTTACATCCATATACAGAAAATAAATACAACGCATTTCAGCGTCGAGTGACTTAAGTACCTATTTAATTTCAGTACAAAATAGTATTATAATTAAATAAAAAATAATTACTAATTAAGTAATCCATATGCTTAAAGTTACAACAAGTTAAAAGTAAAAGCATCAAAGTAAATAGATGCAAACATCATATAACAAACAACAACAACAACCACTTCAACGTTCCTACAGCCAACAACAACTGTAAAATATAATCAAAATCAAAACAAAATAAAACAACAACAACAACAGCAAGGCGAGTCAAACAGGTTTGCTTCATATTACTAGTATTTATTTTTGTACAGCAAATGCAGTTGCTGCAGCAGCAGCAGCGACAGCGACTGCGACTGCGACTGCAACGAATTGAAGGCGGGGACACTAACAATTTCAACGACGCTTGGCGCTCAACGCTCAGTCCAAAGTTCACAGACAGTGGGAAGGCGCAACAAGAAAGTAAACAAGTGACTTTGCCAACTGCAGCTGCACGAACGCTGAATGCTCTCCCAAAACACAGAGAGTGAGCGCACCACAAAAAGAGCGTAAGTCGTCTATAAATGCAGGAGAGCAGGAGGGCAGAAACTAATGGCAAGCACAAATTAGCAGCCGAATATCGATTATGACAGCAAAAAAAAAGAAAAAAAAGATCGACAATGACAGCTTAGAAAACTGAAAATAGTATTTATCAAATATAATACAACACAAAGTTTATTTGTAAAAAGTTAAGCTTAGTATTAAGTAAATACTAGCTGTTGAAAAAAAACACGAAAAAAACTTTTGCTATACAATTTGTGCTTTAACCTATTTAAATTACGATAATTTATTGGTATCTAGAAACAAGATTTTATAACCACAATTAAATTAAATCAGGGATTAAAACCGAAACGAATATCGGTTTCAGTTACGGTTTCGGTTATGTTCGCATTTAGGTTTTCGGATATCGGTTAACCAAAATCTTTGAATAAAGGTTTCGTAACGGTGAACCGGTTTCTGTATGTTTTGGTTTTAAAATACCGGTATAGTTTCGGTTTACAAAAAAAAAATGTTGTTTGCAAAAATATTATATTAATAATATAATTATTATTAAAAAGGCATTAGTTTCTTAATATTTCATGCCCACATTTAATTCACACAACATATTCTTTTCTTATTCGATCATGAATATGACAAATAAAAATTCAAAATTAAACATAAGAAAATTAAAATCAAAAATCAAAATTAAAAATATTTTTTTTTTAGGCTGTATAAAAAATCGAAATTTACCATTATAAATGAAACGGCAACTAAACGATTATTTCGGTATATAGAGTTTCAGTTACGGTTTTAAATTTCAATCGGTTTTTACCGGTTAAAGGTTACGGTATCGATTAAGGTTTTAATCCCTGCTTTTAATTCATGATTTAATATCTATAATATTAAAATGTTTTTAGAAATGTGTAAGACATTATAAAAGAATGCATCTTAAGTTAGACTCTTTAAAAATTAAGGCAACTTCTTGATAAATATTTTATTTACAAAAATCAAATAACAAAATCGACACGAACCTTTTCCAATATTTTACAGGTTTGCAGCCTTGGTTCTGATAACTATGCATATATCATAAGGAATTTGAAAGACGTAGTTATGATATAAATTTATTGTACCTATACATGACTCTATATTGTATCTTAAGTGCCAAAGTGCAAAGTACGGAACTGAATTTATTTTCTTTTTGGTTTTATTAGTCATCACAAATACACGAAAATACCTACATATTAATAATTATACGCACACTCACAATTGAGTCAGTCAGTCGGTCAGACATATTTAAAAATAGCGCATGTCTTATCAAAAATTCTAAGTGCAATTATTGTTTGCAGCCAAGTTCATGATGAAGTCAAACAACCTGTAGCCTGTGACGATGGGATAGAATCAGAGAAAGAGAGAGAGAGAGAAAGGCGAGTACCATCTTAGTCTCTCTCGCTCACTCCCTCGCTCTATCTCTGTCTCTCTGTCACTAAACTGGCCTTGAGCTACAAATAACCTGAGCCTTCTATGTATGTGTATGTGTATATGTATGTATGTATCAACTGACATTCAAAACTTTTTTAAACCAACTAAAACATAAATTTATTTCCCATTAATTTCTGTTAGTTGCCTACGCCTCAAAGTTGAATGCCCTGCGCTTGCCACATTCCCCCAAAGACAGTTGGATACTCTTTCCATTCCCATTCCCTTGTCCATTAACATTTCTATACTCATGCCCATTCCCATAACCGTTTCCATTCCCATTCCCATTTCCATTCCGGTTTTGTGGCGTCTTCCAAGGCCTTGAGCCTTTAATCCAAGTTTGACTCCTCTGATAGATTAGCGTGATCTACTTGCTGCTTAGTAAGTATTATTTAGTTACTTTCTATGCTAATCAGTCGCACTCAGTACTTTACCCCCGACTAATAATACTAATTATTATAATAGTAACAATATCAAGATAAGAGACTCACAATGGGCACAATAGGCAAGTCATGCTCACAAGGACGGAATATTGTGACGGAATTCACGTCTAGAAGACAATAGAAGGCGATTGCGATAACTGTAGCTTATCAGGGGGTTCTTTACACATATGTGTGTACATACATATGTATGTATGTATGTATGTATGTATGCATGCATGTAATTACGTACACATTTTGCCATTTTGGTTGGGGGTGTATATTTAGTTGCAGCTTTAATTTTATATTCAATATTTGACTAATTATTCTGATAATATAAAATGAATTAATAATTACATGTTTTACTTAAAGGAAGCTCTGAAACTCTTACGCTCAGCAGATATTACCAATCGATTAATCCATTAATCGGTTATCGAACCCTCTTGACATTTATTTATAACGTATAATATTCAGGGATTGAAACCCTAACAGAAACCGTTACCTTTAACCCGTAAAAACCGATTGAAATTTAAAACCGTGAAAAAAAAAAATATTCATTTGACTGAAAACTTTAAACCGAAACTCTGTAAGCCAAAATAACCATTTAGTAACCGTTTCATTTATAAGGGTTACTTTCAGTTTTAATAATTTAATTTTGATTTTTGAATTTAATTTACTTATGTTTAAATTCGAATTTTTATTTGTGATGTTCAAGATCAAATTTTCATAGCACTGAATAAGCGATAATAAAATAAATTTTTGAACTAAATATTAAAATTTTTAAAGTGTAACTAAACTACATCAAATTGAAGAATATGTGAAAAAATGTGTGAATGAAAGATTAAGAAACTAATGCCTTTTTAATTATTAATATTATTATATTATTAATATAATTATATTTTTGGAAAACAAAATTTTTTTGTGTACCGAAACCATACCGGTATTTCAAAACCGGAACATAAAAAAACCTTTATTCAAAGATTTTGCGTAACCGATAACCGAAAACCTGAATGCGAATATAACCGAAACCGTAACTGAAACCGATATTCGTTTCGGTTTTAATCCCTGATAATATTATAACCTTAAATAAGTTACCGTATGTATATCTTTATTTAATTTTTTTTATCAGCAAATCACAAAAAAACAAAAATTTTTTAAACTGTACTCGCATATGTCTGCGTACACCATTTTTTTTGCTGTAACAGCTGTGTAAGTCAAGTCTTCACAATACTAACAATATATTTGGAAAGGTCGTTTAAATTCCGTTCCAATGATGCAAAAATTGAACGACCTTTCCAAATATATATGATAAGCTATTATTTTCTTATTTAAAGTCAAGATATTACATTTTTTTGGGTGTGTAAAGTGTTTTTTGACAAACTGTAGCTGTTAAAGGAAAAAAGGGGTGTATGCAGACATATGCGAGTGGGTGTACGTATTTACAAATTGCTCTTACAGGATTTTGAGCACTGTCAATACATACAAAGATACTGAGCTTCGGAAGTTTGCATCTAATTGCATGCATATGGAAATGCATATACACACATGCATATGTAAATGTATATGCATGTAAATGAAATTGCATAATTGTTGGTAATTTACAGTTACTGATGAGCAAAGAGCGCGAGCAGCAGCGGCTGCAACAGAACGTAAGCAGCATGCACAGAGAGCAAGTGTAAGAGAGTGAGAGAGAGAGAGAGAGCAGAGATCGTGTAAGCGCATCAGCAGCAGCACAATAAGAACATAACAGCGTGTTATGAAGGCGTAAAGGAATCACAAAACAAAAGTAAAACAAGAGAGACAACAACGCCAACGCGATCTGACTGTATGTATATGTGTGCGTGTACGTGTGAGTTTGTGTATACATTGGGTGAGTATTATTTTGGTGAGCCGGCGAGCCGGCAACGGTCTCGCTGCGACGCCAACTGGCAGTCGTGCCCCAGCACTTCAAAGCAGCAGACGTCTGTGCAGCAAGCAGCGAGCAGCAAAGCATAAGCGAAACCAACGACAACAACAACAACAACAACTTGACAACCCGTAACGTAACTAAACTCAAGCCCAAACTTAACGTAACTCAACGCAAGTCAAGTCAAGAGTGTTGCGCAAGTCAAAGAGAGCCAAAGAGAGCTTTGCCAAGTAACCAATTCAGTTGACAATGTATCCAGCTAGCAACGTTGTCCAGATGCTGCGTCTCCGTCTAAATGCCGCTGCTGCCGCTCGTGCCATTTCCACCAATCGCCGACAGCGCAACACGGCGAGCGTTGAACGCGCCCAAGCGATCAGCGATCGCGACAAGTTTCTGCATTACAATACCGAGGATGGTTATTACAAGACATCCCCCTTTGACCCCATCAAGGTGCCCAATGTGCCGTTACACGAGTACGTCTGGCGTGACTTCAAAAAGTGGGAGAACTCCACGGCAGCGGTAAGTAACTGAGTTGAAACCGAGTGAAATGAAGAAAATCAATGAAAGTGAATTTGGAAATAAATTAGATTCAAAGATTTTCGTGAAACCTTCCAGTGTCAGTTAAAGTGAAAGTGTCTTCTTATCGATCTAATTTCCAGTGTGCATTCCAGTTATTCCAGCTTGATTTTTAAATCCAATTGGAAAGACAATTAAAGGGTCGGTGGTGTATCTTACAGATCCTTAGAAATTTGTGAAGTTCATGTGAAATTATATTGTCTTTCGAGGGATTTCTTAATCTTATTTTGATTTGTAATAAGAAATCCAAAGTAAATATTGAAATCAAGTGAATTTTCTGAAATACAGTTGAACTTCCATAACTCGAACCTCTCTAACTCGAGCTAAATGAGTGGCAGTAAAATTAATAAACTTAAGAAAAAGAACTCTATAAGTGGAATACCTCCATAACTCGAACCTTTTCTTTGGATAATGGTGATTCGAGTTAGGGAAGTTTGACTGTATTTTAACTAGTTTCTTGGAGATGTATATTCAAATTCGATTTTCAATCAAGCTAAGACTATAATAAAGTGATGTACCGATCGTAGGTTCTTAAATTTATTGTTTTTGGCTGTTCACGAGTGATGCTGTGTGTTTCAAGTGAATTTGTATTGTATTCGAGTATCTTTCAAATGATTCATTAAAGAAATTTCACTCTTCTAGCTTAAATAACATAAGGATTAAAGCAAAGTAATCGTAGGTTAACTCAGAGATCCAATGTACAAAGTGCAGTTCATATAAAAACCATATTTTCATAGTATTCTCTGATATTCTTTGGATATTTTTCTGGAATTTCTCTATTTCGATTTCCTAAAGTACCGATCGTGGGGTAGCTTAAGTATATAGTGCTCCTACTGATTAGATTGCTCACTGTATTAAACCCTTTCAAGCGATTTAATACCCTAACTTTAAGACTATTTAATATCCTCATTTTACTTGCCCCATACAAAAGTTATCAATACATTTGCCGTTCATTTTTTTGTTTCTTTCCATATTACTTGTGTCAGTTTATTGAACCAGAACCTATGCCAATAAACAAATGTGTGCCAATGTGTGTGTGAGTGTGTGTTTATACGTCTGAAAATGTTGACCTTCCATTTGCACTGTTAACAGTGCGATTTTCAAGTGTGAACATGAACACGAGTGTACTCAGGTATATTCACGAGTTGCCCGTGATTCGCAATAATCGTAGAGTATTGTACTGCAGGTGTTTGAATGTGTTTGCATACAGTGTGTCACGTAAGTGTTTTCGCAAAGAAATGCACATAACAAGTCAAGTAACTGTTTTGACAATAAACTGTTGTTTTATTTGAAGCAACTTAAATATATTTAGTGACAAAATAAATACTTGACTGACCGTATATAGTTTTAAAGGGAAAATAAGTGGAAAAGGCTATAGTCGAGCTTCCGACCCGTTATTTATTTAAAAAAATTTAAAATGTTTTTTATTGTAAACTTTTAGGCACTTGCATACATATCTTAAAAACTTTAATCAGCTATTACCACCTTTCTATTTGTCCAATCTTGAAACGATTTAGTAGGATGATAGATAATAATAGTAGATAACGTTAATTAGTTGAAAAATCCTCAACCTTAAAAGTCAGTGTTCGAAATTTGGTTGCTCTAGCTCTTTTAGTCTCTGAGATCTAGGCCCTCACACAGACGGACGGACAGACCGACGACTTGTCTGTTGATGTTGATCAAGAATATATATACTTTCTAGGGTCGGAGATGCTTCCTTCTGTTACATACATTGCAACGAATACAATATACCCTTTTACTTATATTTTAAGTAACGGGTATAATCAGCTTATCTTATATGGGCATTTCCATACTCGCGCACGGGACATTCGTACACATTCAAAGTAAAAAAACGGTAAAAAGGAAACGGTTTTTTTTTCTGATGAAGGGCTTAACATATAGCATTTGATTAGCTCTTTCATTGGTGCAAAGATTGATTTTGGGTAATTTTTCATTTTGAAGATAATAGAAAAATTCAAGTGATTCGCACGGGACACAAAACGGAAGTGACTTGTGAGGTCAACCAATTCAGACGCCAATTTCAGCAAATCCAGAGGCAATATTTTAATGCAACTTATTTTTATCTCTTGTGCATTGATGCCTCTTAAAAATGGTTATGATTTTTTTCAAATATGACTTGCACTTTTTTTTTAATTCAATTTCACGTAAATTCGCACGGGACATCGCGCACGGGACATTTTTTACCATCACTATTTTTATGTTGTTTCTGTTTCTCTATTTTAAATTATATTTCGAAAACAGGTCGAAATACTTTATTAAATTAAACTTTCAATATATTTCTTTTAATTAAAATGGTTTATGTTACAATCTTACTGTCCTACTTAGTGAAATCGTTAATATACAAGCGGTCCATTTTGAAAGTAAATTTTCAGGAAAATGGGCAAAAATAAAGAAAAATTGAATTTATTCCAATGTAGAATCTCTAAGTTCATCCTATTGAATTTCTTCTAGTGTATATTGCTTAAATAAATAACTTGAATACATTTTTGGAAGCAAATTTCATAAGATGTGAGTTTTTGATCAATTTTACGTTTTTGGCCGCGGTGGACCTTTCCGTGGAAATGCCCATATGTAGTTTGTAGTTTCTAAAAGTAGTTGAAAAGTAAATAATGATTTGCATTGATTCAATTAAAAAAATAAAAAACAAATAGCAAAATTTTATTCTTTGTCAAAATAATTACTCGGCATACTGTACGGTGTACACATTTAACATGGGCATTTTTATATGGGTCATTTGTGTTCATTGGGGGTATCTGGGTTCCGGGGCGGCGTTGAGGGGCTTATCGTCTGGCTGATAAGACCACATGATGTGTACAAATGTCAAATGCGAATTGCAAAAATAAAAAATACAATTAAAATAAAAATACAAATAAAACGAGTAAAAAATGTCAAGCATCTCGAGATAAGAACTACGAGTATTTACTACTGCTTACTACTGATAAGTACTAAAAGCCAAGTGGTATTTCCATCATCTGGTGCATTCGAAGGGGCGCCCACTGTGCGGTTGTCTGGCAAATTGACAAGTTCAAGTCGATTGGGTTGGCATTAAATTGCCTTTCACATCAGCCCGATAAGAATGCTAGAGGAAACGCGAATGAGAATGCAACTGGAAATGCGCTTTCAACTAGATTCGCCATATGGCAAATTGAAACTCGAGAATGTGATCTAAAATTCCAATTGGAATGTAATGCTGAGAGCAGTGAGCAGTGAGCGAGAGAGAACGAGACCGAGATACGATCTATAAATAGTTGCATGTGATAGCTTGTCACTTGCACTTGCATAAGCTGCAAGCCGCCCACGCCCACGTTCTCTCCCTTTCGCACAATGTAAATTTTTCAATTGTTTACACATTTCACTTTTCGCTCAACAAATCAAAGTGCAAATATTGTTCATTGAAATTTATTGCTATCACTTGTGTGTGTGTGTGAGCAGTGAAACTAGTGTACTGTCTAACTGTGTTGAAAAGACAGTAATCATATGTATACACGCATACATACATACACATACAAAATAGAATCATAAATTAAATGCAATTAAATGCATTGCACGTAGGTGCAAAGTACAACTTGCGCCCCAATTGAATGTCAATTTCCAATGTACAAAGCAGAAACAAAAGAGAATTAAACACACACACACACACGCACAGAACTTGCCTGGTGATGGGTGGGGGAGTTAAGAGATTCCATTTCCATAGTTGGTTTCCAATTTCATTTAACTTTACACTACTGATCAAACAGCACGCCCACTTATGAACATAGATACATACATACGTGCCAAGTTCTCAGCTGTCAAGCACCTAAAACAATAAACAATGCATTTTTATCAGCTAAAACTCAAGAACATTAATTGCGATTTAGTACTCGTATGTATATACATATGAATGTACATACGTAATTGGAAATAAGGAATGCACTTATCCTCTCCAATTTAGTTTAGCTTTTCTTCTTGCATCTTTCATATGCAAAATTCTCTCTTTGCTTTGGTTCTCTTAAGCTGTGCTTTGATCTCACGCAGCTGCCCTCTTCTTTCGTGCTGCAAAGCATTCAAATTATTGCTGTAAGCTTTGCTATTTGAACTTACGCAGTCGCTGTTGGCGTTGCGTGCGCTGCTTACGTCAGTCATATCAAATGGAAGCTGCGACTTCCAAAATTGTTTGTGTAAAGTCAAAAAAAACGACTCAAAATTTTAATTACTTTTTAAATGGCACATAATAAGTGGACATTAGACATTGAAATACGGATGTGCGCTCACATGTATGTATTTATTTATGTATGCTAATTACGATTGTTTGGCTTTTATTTTCAAAAAAAAATAAACCCGATTTGCCGGCTAACTATACTAGTAAATATGTGTGTATATGTACATACATATTTATTTTCGTCTTGTTTTCATCTCGTTTGGTGGGCTTGTCCTCTGCCGCCGCCCCAGCATTGTGAGAGAGCGCGTGGTTGGAGGCGGGCGGCAAGCAGTTGCTCTCTCTTCTCAGTTGCCCAGCTCTTTTCGTGGGTAATGAAAAAAGTCAACAAACGTCGCGCTAAACAAAACCACAACACAAGAGACAAACGCACACATACACGTGAACACGCGGTGAGAGAGACGGACACACATATGCATATGTGTGTGTATGTATGTGTGTACATACGAGAGTACAGACATTTGCAGACTTTGTACTTTGCCCCACTGAACTTTGATCAGTGGCCGCAGTCGCAGCTCAAGTGGAACGCAGAGCGCGCGCCAAATGCACGAAATGATTTCGTTGTTTGCTGATTTCTTTGATTTTTTTTGAATAAAAGTTGATCATTTTTATGCGCTTGTTTATTTGCCCATTCACAAGTACATATGTATGTCCGTTTGTACATATGTACACATGTATGTGTGTGTTTGTGTTTGTGTTTGTTTGTCGTGCTTTATTTATAATTCGCAATCTAAAATTAATGCCAATTTTAACTGCGCAAAATAAACTGGTCATCTCCCCCACCCTCCCTCCTCCCTCTCCACTCAACAACCCCCGCATTGTCAACTTAACTTGCAAATTTTGTTATTAACCTATTGCGATTGTTGCTGTTGTTGTTGTTTTCCCCTTCGGCGTCTTATCGCCGTGACCTTCAGCTTGGCCCTGAACAAGGTCGCATCAGATTCGCATCCGTTTGCAATCAGTCCAAATTGCGGTTAATGCACTCGACCTGGTTATTAACCCAGCGGTTAAAGCCCTACAATTCCAATTGGTTTGGTGGGATCGTCTTACGATCCAGTTACTTCCAGTTGCGATTTCCAAGCTGGAATTGCATTTCAAATCTTTTCATCTAGTTTTATGCTAATGTTTATTCATGATTAGTCTGATGAACGGATTTGTTATAATCGTTTAAATATTTACAAATTTATATTTAGATGGTCTTGATTTTGCGATTGCTCCACTAAAATCAATTTATCAAAATTAAATAATATGGCAAAAGTTAACATTTTCAAACATGTTTTCTCACGTGTTTAAATCATAAAAGACAAACTTTAAAAACTTGTCGTTTTCGAATAATTTATAGAAAACAAAGCATCGCGAACGCGACGAAAAATGGAAGTCATGTTTGACTTCATCTTGACAAATGCGAAAGTCTGCGAAATGGGGCAAGTAATTTGGAAAAAAATACTCTTAAGCCATAATAAAATAATTTAGCTTTCCAATTTAGAAATAATTTTGATATGCTACTATCATTTTATTTATTTTTTAAATTATATAAGTAATTTGTAACGCCAAGAATTTGTTCATTCAATTTGATTCGTTATATCAAAAAACCGCTTGTAAAACTCGTTTTAAATTCAATTTTCATTATATTTCTATGAATTAAAATGGTTCATGTTAAAATTTTTCTGTCATACTTAGTGTAATCGTTACAATACAAATGATCCATTTTGGAATTAAATTTTTAATAAAATGGGCAAAAATATATATAAAAAAAATAGGATCTCTATGTTCATCCTATTGAGTTTCTTTTAGCGTATATTGCTTAAATAAATAACTTGAATATATTTTTGGAAGAAAATTTCACAAGATGTGAGTTTTTGATCAATTTTACGTTTTGGGCGAGGTGGACCTATTTCTGGAAATGCCCATATATATTGATGTAGGTTCTTATACAGAAAGTAATAGAAGGAATTTCAAAAATATGCTTAGATCTATAATATATTTTTTTAAAGTACAAAATTATGTTGGGAATGTAACTAAGCTTCGAGATGGTACGAAGAATATAAATTTAGAATGGAATTATATTTAATAACACTTAGTTGTTTTAGGAATAATAGAATACATTTTCAGGCTTCAAATTACAAAAATAAAATGGCTTTACGGTGGTTTGCTTGTTCCTGACCAAGCCTTATCAATGAATTCCACTTTTTGCTTCTTAATTTCCAGAATTCTTCTAAAAAACAGTCGTATTTTTCGTTTTCTTTCATTTAATATAAAAACTATGTCGAAGAGGTATTTAATATACATATGTATATTAATAATTAATAATAACAGACAAAAGTAAAATTTTTATTAAACAGACTTCTTATCATTATTTATTTTTTAAACTGGTCATATATTCTTACACTTTACACTTAATTTTTTATATCAGCATATTTTTTGTTTTATATGCAAAATTCTCTAAAAATTGTGAAAATGTATGTAAAATTCAAATCGACTTCCATTTATTGTAACGGCCGCAACGGAACTTTACGCAATTTTAAATTTGTTTATAAACAGTAAGGCTATTATCTTAAAATAGGTTTAAAAGTACTTCCTAAGATGTGAATTTTCCAGAAAATTACATTATTTTATTTACTATATTTACTAAATTTCTCCGATCAAACCATTTTTACTTAAAAAGTTACTAAAAATCAAAGTACGATTTCCAAGATCTTTTTTTCACTCGTTGGTCGATTATGTCTCTGCTTGGTTGGAGTATCTTTTGTAATTCCTTATCAAGTGTGTCCTTAATCGCAATCTAGGTCTGTGTGGTCACCGATCGTCAATACACATTCGCCCAAATGCGAGATGCGTCTGCCGCCTTCGCCGTTCGCTTGCAGACCAAGTTCAAGCTGGAGAAGCCCGACGTTCTGGCCATCTGTCTGCCCAACATTCCCGAGTATCCCATTGCCTGTTTAGGCGGCATTGAGGCTGGACTCGCTGTGACCACAATCAATCCCATCTACACGCCAGGTGAGTGTCAACTCTTTTATTTTTATTTTTTTAAAGATAACTTTGATTGCTTTGATAAGACGCCACACTTGGCAATTAACGTAAATCTCGTATTATTACCGCTTATCAGACTCTTAACAAGTTCTGTTAACTTTATGACCCCACGCAGGCGCAGTTACCAAAGATATAAAGCCGAAAGATCCTAATTAACGATAAGAATAGACCTTTATTTTGGTAATTTTAATAATGCCAGATAAACAAAGACTTGTATTTCAGTAAAGTATTTAAGCAGCTTGTGATCGAATTACAGATACCCTACATTGGAAAATGTATGCATTTATTTTCGAATATTTGAAAATTGAGTACTTTATAGAGAAGATGAGCTCAAGATTTTATTTTTAGTAACATACTGGTCGACTGGGAGATACCCTGTAGTGATAAAGGTGTAATAAGAGCGTGTACTGAGAATATGTTTGTAGTTTGAAATCTGTTCTAGCACAAATAAGCAGAAACTTCGACAAATTAGGCATATAAAGTGTTCGACGTGGAGATACCTCGCATTCAGGAACAGTGAGATTTAGAGAGATAGAGGGAGAGTGAGAGTGAGAGGGAGATACACGTTTTTATAGCGAAAATAAGCGTATGTTCTTATTGAAATAAATATTCGACTGTCAGATACCCTACACTGAGAAGCAGTTGGCCATCCAAACTTTATCAAGGACATTTAACCCTTCCGACTGCAGGAAGTACTCGACTGAAAAATACCCTGTAATGAAAAGTAAAGAACATAAGTTGTGAGAACATTAGCTATATTCATATGTATATAGTATATAGCAAGGAAATAAACTGTCCATAAAGCAAAACATGCTTAAGACTGAGATATACATAAATATTAGTTTAGATTTTATTAAAGGGTGATTTGGAAAACTTTTATGTTAAAAAGAAAAGGGAATACAAGTAAGGAAATTAGATGTTAGATATTAAAATATCTTTAACAGATAACAAAAAATAGATCCACCAAGAAAGTGTATAACATTCCATCTGAGAGTGTGACAGGTTAACTAAGTTTTAAGAGAGGGATTGCAATAAAATATTGTTTGATACGGAGTTATTACTTTGAAATAATCGATTGAATAGTTGGATGAAAAGAAAGAAGTGTTCTATGGAAGCTAATCGGATATGTGATCCATTTCAGAGGAAATCGCACGTCAGCTGACGTTCAGTGGCGCCAAGTTCCTGGTGGGCAGTGCCCAGGGCTACGGCACGTTGCGGGAGGCGTGTCGGCTGGCGGGCAGGACGATGCCCATTGCGGTGGTGCGTTGTGCGGCGGGTGAGTCGCTACCGGAGGGGGCCATCGACTTCTTTGAGGTGATCAGCACGGAGAATGTGCGCTACGACGAGCTGCGGGCCCCCAAGGATGCCACGCCCAACGACATGGTGTTCCTGCCCTTCTCCTCGGGCACCACGGGCATGCCCAAGGGCGTCGTCCTGTCCCACAACAACATCAGCAGCAACTGCGAACAGGTCCAGGCGGCTCTGCACATCGAAGCCCTGCAGTACCAGGATACGCTGCCCGCCGTATTGCCCTTCTTTCACATCTACGGCCTCACCGTGGTGATGCTCTCGAAGCTCAGTCTGGGCGCTCGTCTGGCCACGATGCCCGCCTTCAAGCCAGATGACTTTATCAGGTCCCTGGATCAGTACAAGGGCAGCATTCTTAACTTGGTGCCGCCAATTGGTGCGTGTCATTCTCCCTTCCACTTTCACTTTCTCTTAATCGAGTATCTAGCTTATTGTACTGCTGCTTTGTTGTTCTCTCCCGTCTAGCTCTTTTCATGATCAACAGTCCCAAGGTGACGCCGGAAGTCGCCCGTTCCCTGCGCGTTGTCATGACCGGAGCTGCTCCAATTGGGCAACAGGACGTCGAACGCTTCCTTCAGAAGTGAGTAGTCTCTTCTTTTTGTTTTTGTTGAAAAGTTTTCAAATTCAATACTTGCTCCAATCGTTTTCATCAATTTAATATTATTTTTGCCATTTGCTTATCAACATTGTCTTTTTTTCGCTTTTATTATTTTGGTCTTTTTACTTTATTAGGAATTGAGAAAGTCCTCCTTGGTCACTTGACCCAAACTTACATTAGTTCCCAGCGAATTTCAATGCTTCATTTACTCAAATATGCATTTAATTGGCAACATTTGTTTTTAGTCTGATTCAACTTATTCAATTCTACAATTCTTTATATTGTTTAATTTCATGCAATATAGTTGTTGTCCTCCATGGTCACTTAACAACATTTGAAACCTTTACTATGCAAGATCAATATTTTCATTAGCAAAAATATAAAGAATTGGGAATTTAATTGTAAAGCATGATCTCGTTCAACTTTAAAGACTTTTCTTACAATGATCAATGTTTTCACAAAAAACAAGCGGAAAAGGCTAGCTCCCGACTTTAGGATACCCGTTACTTTTTTAAATGTGCATAACATATTTTCTATTGCATACTTTTAGGCACTTACATAGCTTGAAACTTAAAACAGCCATTACCACCGTTCTATTTGTCCAATCTTGTTGAGATTAGTAGGATTATAGATAATATTAGTTGAGAATTTTAATTACCAAAACAAAATTACAAAAACCGTTCGTGTGGTGGCCTTTCACGATTTGGAGAGACGGAAAGGTCAATATACTTTATAGGGTCGGAGATGCTTCCTTCTTCCTGTTGCATAAATTGTAACGAATACCCTTAGTTAATATCTTCTGATTATTTCAAGCTATGTAATTTGAATTTGAATTCGTTTCTGGTGCTTTGCAGGTTCCCCAATATCCGCTTCATGCAGGGCTACGGCATGACGGAGGCGTCTCCGGTGATCCTGATGACGCCGGAGGGCAACACGCGCTACGCCTCGACGGGAGTGTCGTCGGGCAGCACCGAGTGCAAGATTGTCCCGCTGAGTGGGGAGGATTCGAAGGGCGTGGGACCACGCACCACTGGCGAGCTGTGCGTGCGCGGACCTCAAGTGATGTCCGGGTATCTGAACAACCAGGAGGCCAACGAGGTGACCTTCTATCCGGGCAACTGGTTGCGCACTGGCGATGTGGCCTTCTACGACGAGGATGGCTATTTCTATATCACGGATCGCATGAAGGAGCTGATCAAGGTGAAGGGCTTCCAAGTGCCACCCGCCGAACTCGAAGCGGTGCTCCGCGATCATCCCAAGATCCTGGAGGCCGCCGTTTTTGGCATTCCGCACGAATTCAATGGCGAGGCACCGCGTGCCATTGTCGTGCTGCGCCAGAACGAGAAGGCAACGGCCGAGGAGATTGCCGAGTATGTGGCCGAGCGAGTGGCACACTATAAGAAACTCGAGGGCGGTGTCATATTCGTCGACGAGGTGCCCAAGAATCCAACGGGCAAAATACTCCGCAAGGATCTCAAAGAAAAGTATTCGGACTGAGCCATGCAACTCCCAACTTTTATCTTGTATCTTTTAGACATACATTTTATAGTTCTCTAAAGCAGGCACTTTTTATGTTGTGTTTTTTTTTAACCTGTTTTTTTTTTTTTAACTAACTAGAGCTCAAGCCAATGTTTTGGCTTTGTAAACATTGCATTTAGACGAGTAGCCCCATAGGGGCTACAACACTAGCGAGTAACGAGTAGCGAGTAATTACTAACGAATAACATGTAGCGAGTAGCGAGTAACAAGTAACAAGTAATGGAAATCTTTAGTCCTAGACCTAATTGTCACTGGATTGGTCCATAGATTTTAAGTTGTCGTAGGACTTGAATTAGAACTCATAGCTTGGGTTGTATTTGCCCAGTGTATACTCGTTTGATGCACCTTGCTTATACAACATCAATTCTATACACATATGTAGCATATTTGTCCAAGGACCGGACCTAATCATAAGCTGAATCATAAGATGATGAATATAATAGGACATATAAATCTATAAAAAATCTATTTTTTTTTTGTATTTGTTATATCTATACATACCTACATATATAATAATAAGTTAGTTATGTATGTTATAAAAAATATTGATTATTGATATATTTACTCTTACCATATAAAGATATACCTATATTTATGAGGTTTTGTAATAAAGATTCTTTGACTAATTTACACAAAATGTTTTTTAAATTGATATTAAAGGAACGAAAGGATCCTGAAGGATTTCAAAAGGATATCCATTTTCGGAGACACAATTGGCAGAAGTTACAATCGGCATTCAAGGATTTCCAATGTTTGTTTGTCTTTTATTTATTGATATTGTCTCTTATTTTAAATTGTAATTAACTAAATTCCAATCTTAGTCCCATTAATACTCGCATTAAATAAGTTTTCATTCAATTTATTTATTTACGACAAAATACACAAAAATGTAAGATTCGATTTATTATTTATTTAGTTTTAGTTTCGCTTGCACTTTAAATCATCCCGCACGCTTCAATAAATTTAAGTTACACGCACTTAAAATACAATAAAAAAAAAGTATACATATATTTATTCATTTATATATTTAATTGATTTTATAATTTATAATTAGTATTTCAAGTATTTTGTTAATGTTTTTAGTTGTGTTAAATGTTTGTATCTTTTGTGTAAATGCGCGTAGATTCTTCTCTACGATTTTCTGTTGTTTTTTTTTCTTCGTTTCTTCATAACATTATTCTGGAGCTGCATTTCGAAATCAAATTGGGGCTCAAGACAAGTTTGCAATAAATAGTTTACGAGACTATCCAAATATTTAAGTATTTATCAGATTGTTGTTGAATATTCACTTTGTTTTAAGATATTACAATTACAATTTATTCAGACACATTGTTTAGAATCGATTTCCCTTTCTGATTTATCGGATTTACAATTTATATTTTTTAATTTTTGATTATACAATTTTTGAAAATACCATTTTTCGCAACCTTGTTTAATTATACTAAAAAACCAACAAGGAAAGCTAAAAAGAAACAAGCCGCTTAATATAAATATATAAAAAAAAAAAATAAGAAGAAATACTCAGAAGAACTCTTATATATTTCTTAATTCTTGCAAATTGTATTTATGATTGTGACATTTTTATTTTAATCACGCGTTAAATTGTGGACAATGACAATATAGATTCAAATAATTATTTGAACTAAATTTAAGTTTTTATAAATTTTTCTTGACATTTTTTTTAACTTTTTTCCTTTGCTAAAAACTATAAAACAAATTGTGAAATGTAGACAGGAAAAAGGAAATTTAAAACATGATACGAAACTATAACACAAACAGTGTTGGTAAATACATATAAAAAAGGGTTAATTATTATATGAAATAATATTAATAATAATAAAAAAATATTAAAAATTATATGAAAAAAAAATTATGAATCGAAAGCATATCATTTGTGAGTGTGTAAGTGTGTGTGCGTATGTGTGGAAGATCGTCAATAACGGTGGTGTCATTGAAAAGTAGTGTTGTAAAGTGTGCACTGTGTAAACTGAATGTGTGTTACAGGGTGCCAAGTTTTTATTCATTTTTTTCTTTTCTTTTTGTTGGCACAGTAGGGACGTTGTTGTTGTCGCTATTGAGGCAGTTATTGTAGTTGGAACTAAATCGAGATGGTCGGAAAAGTGTTGGTGTTAGTAAATGACAGTGTGCAAAGCAGTTACACAACACTGCCAAACGAAATGCTTGCTATATATGTAAGCATATGTAATTATAATCAAAAGATCTTGATGGTCTTGTGCGTTAAACTTATTGACTAAAATGACTGACAATCAGAATCTTACAATACAACATTGACAAATGGCAAAATACATACATACATAAGTGTAAATATATGTGTTATTATAAATACTAACTATGTGTTTTTGTATGTATTTGTTCGATCTCGACAAATTTCTCTTAAATTGTTTATTTTTTTTTTTGTTTGTTTTTGGTATTTTTGTTGTGTTGGTAGTTTTTGTCTTAATAATCGAGAAAAGGCCACAAAATGCGTTTGCGAATGCGTGCGAAATGCATAACTTTCGATTGATTAGATAATTAGCTGATCTTAAGCAAGATCTTTTAATTATACACACACACACACATCTACACAAACACACACACACAATGACACATAATATCGGAGTACATTTTGCTATAACTTGTTGTTGTTTGTTTTGTATCTGTAGATAATCGTTCGATTTTTTATTAAATGATTCGCTTTCGTTTCATTTAATTTTGCTTTTACACATGCGTTTTCTCTCTCTATCTCTGTCTCTGTCTCTTTCTATTTTTATTTCTATCTCTTTCCAGCAATCTCTTTGTCATATTCATTCTCCACATCTCGCTGTTGTTATTACAATTCCTTTTCATTTTATTTTGGGGGTTACGTCGTCATCGCCATTTGCTGCACATCCCATTCAAGCAGATTTCACGCCTTGGCTCCGGGTATCTTGGACAGAACCTTGGACAGATCCACGCCGGTCAGTGCATTGATCGAGGGCGGCAATTGTGCCACAAGGCGTGTCACATCGTTGGTCAGATTATCGTTGCCACCGATCAGCACAATCTCATCCGTTTTGGCCAAGGGAGCAGCCACCTCGGCGGCAATCTAAAATGTAAACGAATGTAAATATTCAATAAACTTTCTCTTTCCTTTTTTTAATTTTATTCTTACTCACCTTGGGCAGTGACTCGAGCACAATATTCATAATGGCCGCATCTCCGTATTGTTTGTAGACATTCGCCTTCATCCGCATCCTTTCCGCCTCCGCTTTGCCCACCAACTCGATGGCGTGAGCCTCGGCCGAACCGATCTTCCGAATGCGTTCTGCCTCGGCACGGGCTGCCTCAATTGTATGGCATCTGAAAAGGAAAAACAAGATTAAAGTATGGAATTAATTCAAGCGGCAAATTGTTAAATCATTTTAAATGAAATTGTTAAAGAAATAGAACAAAACTTAAAATAGGGGTGACCATCGCCTATGCACATGACGCACATTTGTTATTGTTTTACACATATTTAGGATATGGGAAGTATGTGAGAATACACATTGGTAAGCTTCTGGCGCACATTGGCAGATTATACAAAGAAATTTTGCACATTGCGCTTTGGGTCGTCATTCGTTGCTGCCAAAAAACATATTCGTTACATCTATGCGTGTGATTTCTTATATTTATATTGATGGGTATATTGAACAAACATAAAAAGTAAAACTTATAATACAAGCAAGTTCATTAAACTGCAAAAGTGAAATAAGTATGTGTATGTGGATGAAGTTATTAAAAAAAAAATACTTTTAACATAAAAGATTTGAAGCAGATTTCTTAAAATAATCTTATCATTTCAATTCCGTTTCAATGATACAAAAGGAGGAAAAGGGGTTAAAAGAGTCATTTTTATCAATTTTAAAAAAATCATAAAATATAAAAAGGGTTTTTTTAATTTTTTTTTTTGCAGTCACTCTTAGAATTGTTTGAAGAATTTTTTTTGCATCCAAACATTTTTTGTTTGAGCCCGAGGAAAAAAGTTAAAAAAAAAGGAACACTTTTAAAAAAATTCTAAACTATCCATGTGTTAAAGAAATTTTTGTATCATTCAAACGGAATTTAAATGTTAAGATTATTTTAAGAAGTCCGCATCAAGTCTTTTTTGTTAAAAGTATATTTTTTTTTGAAAAACTTTATCAACAAATTCTTATTTCGCTGGGTGTATTCAACAGGTTACTAAGTAATTTGCTATAAATTCTGTACAAATAGATATTTCATAAAAATACTACTGCTATTCCAGTCACATGCCGACTGGCAAGTTATTGCAAACTGCTTTGATCAAGGTCTAAAATATATTGTAGTATTTGCATGGGCTTTGCCAACTTGATAAAACGACAACAGGTCGTATGAGTAATGAATTGTGGTAACTATAATAAGGCAAACTAAGAACTTTTTGCTTATTTTGTGCTTTTTTTTTGCTCACTTCTTAGTAGTTAAATTTGCAGAACATTTATTTGGATACTTTTGAAAGTGCATCATTTAAAATGGTATAAGTAAGTTTGTTATTTTCTATCCAATTTAAACTTGATGCCAAGTATTTCAATAGGCAGCTGCATCAATTTTTAATGCGATGTTCTATTTGGATTCAAACTAAAATAAAATGTTGGCCTCAGTCTCGCACAAGGCTGCCAAAAACGTGCTTATATCGAACTAAGTATGAACAGTTTGTCAGACAGTACAAAAAGTTGAAGATTTAATTAGATTGCTGTCAATGTTTTTAGAATTTTCGTTGAGGAGATTAAAGTAGGTAAAGTTAATTTGTTTTAAACTAGAATCTAACAGGTAAACAGGTCGTATGAGTAATAAATATAATTATGGTTGATAAGATAACTTACTGCTTGCCCTGGGCAATGGTCTGGACACGATAGGCCTCCGCCTCGGCGGGCAACTTGACGGTGCCGATGAGTTCGCGATCCTTGCGCTGAACCTCCTGCGACTCGATCTCGATCTGTTTGCGACGCTCGACGACCTCGATTTGGATCTCCTCGTTACGGATCCGCTGTCGGATCTTGGCCGCCTGCAGTTCGTAGGCCAATTGCGATTCGGCCTTGGCCGTATTGATCTCCTGATCAAAGTTCGCCTTCTGCAGCTTATACATGCGCGTATTATCCTCGATTTTCGTGTCCGTCGAGTATTTAACATCCATGGCACTCTTCTCGCACTCGGCCTCCCGAATGCCAGCATCGCGATTCGCCTCGGCGACACCAGCGTCGGCATCCCGCTTAACCACCGCCGTCTGGGCCTTGCCCAACGAGGCCAGGTACTGGACGTCGTCGTAGACATCCTTGATGGTGAACGAGAGGATCTCGATGCCCATGCGACCGACATCAGGAGCGGCCACCTCGCGAACCAAGGCCGCGAACTGGTCGCGATCTTTGTACACCTCTTCGACTGTAAGCGTTCCTGTTAAAGATCAAAATCAACGTTAACGTTCAGAAATGTTACGACAAGTTGGCCAAGTTTGTAAGACGATTGCAATTGTTCATCATTAAATCATCAAGTCTTTCTCTATAAGCTTACAGAGTGTAGTTCAGTATATCTAAGAAAATATTGACTCGAAACAAAAAAAAAAAAACAAAATAAGAAATTCACAGATATTTTGCTTTTCTATTGTACAAAATACTTTAATTTAATGGATCTCAATTTATTATTGTAACTTTTTCTGAGCAGCACAAGAAACTGTCATACAATCAAACGTGCGAATAATTTAAATACTATTACTTGACTAAGGCCCGCTTTTTCAATATAATTATAAACCCTAAATGTTAGACAATCTGTCAAATTGAGCCAATTTCGTTATTTCAATAATCTAGTAGGAAATGTTATATATAAGCTCTATTGGCTGCTTCATCTGACATATTGTCCAAATACGTCTGATAGTAAAAGCAGTTGAGAAAGCAGTTGAGAAGGCAGTTGAAAAAGCAGTTTGAATGCCGTACCTCCGAAAAAATAAAAATAAAAATGCAAATATATTATATATATTGATAAAAATATATATATATATTGAAAGATTTGGCTGAAGAGGTGAATGCTGCCAAGATTAAAAGAATCTACCATTCCAAACAGTGTATTTATTTAAAGATTCTATTTCTTAAAATTGGCTTAAACAAGAGCAACTAGTTCCTCTATTTTTGATTTTTTTTTTAATTTAATTATAAACCTTAAATGTTAGACAATCTGTCAAATTGAGCCAATTTCGTCTTCTCAATGACTTAGTAAGAAATGTGATATAGAAGCTCTATTGGATGCTTCATCTGATATATTGCCCAGATATGTTTAATAGCATTATAAGTTGAGGAAGCCGTTGAGAAGGCTGTAGAAAGAGCAATTTGATAACAGAAAATGAAAATATTCAGGAATTTTCCGGTTTTCATTTTTGATAAGATTTTGCGGAATTGAATTTCTTTAATCTGCTCTTATATAATATAGGCGAATATCTGTGAATTGAAAGCACTTTGAGCTGATTACTTTAAGTCCGATAAAGTGAAAAACGATCATTTTGAACTCTTACTTAGCCCAATTGCAGAGTAACTAAACGCCTTTCACTCAATGCTAAAAATTGAACAGTAAAAACCGTAACCTGATTAACATTACTTTAAATTGACTCTGCAAGATTCGGGTGAAGAAATGAGTGTTAGTTTGATTCAAAGAAAATAGCATTCCAGACAAAAATATTTGAACAGTGCAAATATTTGAAGATTCTGCTTTTAAATTTGACTTAACAATTTATAAATTCATTTTTGAAATTTACAGAACAGCGTTGCCACAATTTCACAATTGTTTTCATTCAATTCATACACAATTTCACGTGATATATATGTAAATTTATAAATTGATTGAAAACACCCAAATTTCTTATCGAACACATAATTTGACTTATTATCGTATGTGAACTAATTATTACTGTGCTTAACTTTATTGAGACATTGAAAAACGATCCTAACTGTCTTATTGGGGTCTGCTTCCGTCACTGGAGTAAACGGCCACTCACACCAATATTCAACAGAGTCGATACTATTTGTATCTATATAGGTAACATATGTTGGAATCACTATATCATTATGGCTCTCATAGGAATAATCGGTCATTAATCAACTCTTTGTATAAAAAACTGAAATATATTTTTTGAAATATTATTAACAAACATTTATAGTCGAAAAAAGTTGTCATTCAAAGGCTACAAAGCAGCTGTGGGCACGCATGGGCTCCGGGAGCTAGCGGCTGCTCCCAATTTGATTTCTGCCTATTCGGCGCCGTGAAGTCACACAGAAAACACTTCGTAGTAGTTTTTGTTATCGTGCTTCCGAATTCAGATTCGTCCTTTCTTGTTTCTTGTTTTTATTGTTATTATTTTATATTTATATTTTTGTCGCTTACCGTCGAACCACCAGCCAGGTGACGCCCACAATCATGGCCACCTTGAAGGCGCCCATCCACAACATAGACATGACAGTGACAATGACAACGACACGCGATTTTCCGATACTCGATATTCGATTCTTGGCTCGATTAAGCTACCCCTGCTTATGGCTGTGGGCCTGGTTAACACCGTCGACTGACAACAGCGCGCGCAGTGCGACCAAGTTTATTTATCTACCCTATCGCTCGATTTCTTCTTCTTTGTATTCTCTTCTCTTTCGTTTTTGATTTTATTTCTATTTTAATTAAAACATTCGTATTAGTCTTGACGTCATTGGCGCATTGTTATCGCCTCAAACTTGGTGTTGCGGTCAAATGTTGTTGTGATAAAGCTTTTAGCATTAGGTTTTGTTTTCTCTTATACGAATAATACAGATTGATCGCCTAATATAAGAGCTTTTAATTACAAAAGTTCATTTAGTTGTTCGTATTTTTAACTTGAACTATAACTACATTATTCATAAAAATTATTTTCTTGAATGAGCTTCACAATCAAATTTCGTGTTTTTAACATGACATGAAGTTCATTTAATATTTTTAGAGCTTAATAAAAGAATTTTTAATTATTTATTTTTAAAAAGTTTCTTAAATGAAATTCACAGTTAAGCTTATGATTTAATATAAAATAGTTTATTAAATATTTAAGCTTTGAGTTTTAAAAGTTAGCAAACAAACTCAACATGATTGTTTTCTTAAAGTGAATAAAGAAATTTGTCATGATCAGATCAAACATTATCACCTAGTTCTTTCCGTTATTATAAATAATTTTTTGGAGGGAGAAGTTCATTTTTTATATAGAGTTAGAGGCGATTTCAAGCAAAATTTCAAAGCCAGCTAAATTCAAATCAACTAAAAAATTGCAATTTGTTTTTTAACAAGACCTTTCTCAACAATAAGTTTTGTTGTTTTTATTTTTTATAATTAGCTTGAACAATCTGTCCTTGATTTTTAGGGACAATCAGTAAAGTCAATTGCATTTAGGAAGGATATTTGCAGACAAAATTGATGAGTCTGCTTTAAGGTCACGTTCCCAACCGTGTCACAATTGTGAACCGTACTCGCTAGTGACAAGATATTAACTAAATGGAATATCGCACAATAAACAAACACAGACAGACAGACGAGACAGTTGATTGGCTCACACGCGATTCAAATGTAATTGTATTAAAAGTCACTTGGACTCTAAGGCAGGAGAAAGAAATGTTCAAACCGAAGACCGAAGTGTTCCTCGTTCCGCGTCGCACTGACAACTGAAAGTATACGGACGGACGACGCAAGTAAGTATTCTAATTGTGGCAGTTGCATAAATGAAAACCTCCTTGAGCTTCAAGATATATACTATACACATACATATCTAATTTCCCGACCCTCAACTATATATTAGAAATGTATGTATTTAATTCGACGAGTTATGAGTCTGTCTACAAATAACTTCAGGGCCCTTTGACAAGTTTAGTTCTTAAAAGTTTCATTAACAACAATTACGACTAAGTATTCGTGAGTATTCACGGATATTCGAGTGGTGTGAGTGGAAACCTGGTTCAATGCACTCGTAAAACCGTTCAAGTCTAGTTTGATTAGTGCAATTAATTGAGCATCCAAGGTCAGATGTATAGTAGTCACTGTAGAACTCGATTAGAATTGAGAACAACGATCAAAACCAAACAATTTGTGCTATTTATAAAACTATATAACAACAACTGATTATAGGAATTGGACTCCAGCTCAATTATAAAATGAGTGGGAAACGAATATGAAGTTATTCATCAAATATGAATATCTATGTACTTAAAACCTTGCAACTCACATTTCACATTTTTCAATTGTTAGAAAGAATTTAAAAAAAATTTCCTTAATGAATGTTGAAATAACAACAGAAACCGTTCAATGTATCGAATATTGTGCATCGTAAAATGTAGCTTATAAATTTTGTTCAAAATCGTATACAGTGAACCACTACCCATTAAAACATATGAAATTAAAAAAAAGTCGATTTGTCAACTTTTTTCGTACATTTTTTTAAAAAATATTTTGATGCAGAAATATTCTTCAAACAATTCTAAGAGTGACTGTAAAAAAAACTTTTGAAAAATATTTTTGCTAGTATTTTTTATAATTTTTTGAAAATTCTAAAAATGACTATTTTAACCCCTTTTTCCTACTTTTCACGCAAAAAGTGTTTTTTTTTTAGCAATTTTCAAAAAATTATACAAAATATAAGCGAAAAGATTTTTTAAAATTTTTTTTTGCAGTCACTCTTAGAATTGTTTGAAGAATATTTCTGCATCAAAATATTTTTTTTTAAAAATCTACGAAAAAAGTTGAAAAATCGACTTTTTTTTAAGGGTTAAAGAAAATTTTGTATCATTCGAACGGAGTTTAAGTGAATAAAAGATTAATATAAAAAAACCGCGTCAAAACATCTTTCTTATACGCAAATTTGACAAATTTATGGTGTATGAAGACATTAGTGGTTCACTGTATGGGCTAATCTAGCGTTGCGAACGTTACATTTGCACGCATATTTTCATGTTTAAACTGATGCAGCTACCGCTCAGACTGCCAAATTTTATGCAATTCTTTAAGAATACTTTTGAACCTAGATTTTAAAAAAGTTTCGTTGCGGTCGTTGCAAAAAATGGAAGTCGATTTTCACGTTGTTTAAGCGAATTTTGCACAATAAATAAAAAATATCCAAATGCATAATATTAAGTATTAATATGACCATATTAATCCAGCATAAAAAAATATGATAAGAGGTCTCGTTAAATAAAAATTTTAAATTTTGTCTGTTGCAGTTTTTACACAAATTTTGACTTCCCATTACTACTTTTCTCGTATATTAGATATCCTTTCAGTATCGATTTTATATTAATTAAAAGAAAATGAAACAAAATTATGGAATTGGTAAGCACCAAACACTCAGATAACTTTTTTTTTACAATAACTAATAAAAGTAAGATTCAACAAAAAGAGGAATTAATTGGTTAGGCTCGGCCATGAATAATCAAAACACCGTAATTCCCTTCTTTTTTTTTAATATTTTTCAGAGTGGTAATGTATTCGATTATTCCAAAAAACAACTATTATTAAAACACATAATTTTTTGGGAACTTTCGATTTTTGCCCCTGTTTTAAAAATTTTCGGATTAGCACATATACAATATATTTATTTATTTTTGATTACTGAATGTCTCATTGAATATCGTGAATTGCGTCGCTTTTAATATCGTATAATGGCACGAAATCATATGGGTAATTCTCTGCTGTCGAATGCGACATTCGTACGCGTTCAAAGTGAAATAAAACATATGCCAAAACATTATTTTGTCGAGACAAAAGTGGAAACTTATCGGCCATGATTAGCTTTATTATTGGTGCAAATGTTGATTTTGGGCAATTGTTCGTATTCAAGATAATTTAAAAAATCCAATGCATTCGCACGCGACTCAAATAGAAGTAGTTTTTTCGGCGACCAGTTCTAACGCTGATTTCGACAAAACGTGAACGAATATTTTAATGCAGATAATTTGAAAATGTAATGCATTGATTTATCTTAAAAATGTTTTTGTTTGTTAAGTAGTTTTTTTTTTTAATTTAATTTGAAACACTGTCGCACGCGACATGTCGCATGCGACATTTTGTTCCACAATATATTTCTATTGTTTCTGTCTCTCTTTTGTTAAATTATATATCGAAATCAGCTCAAAAAAGTTTTTTAAATTAAACTTTCAATATATTTCTATGTACTAAAATGGTTTATGTTACAATCTTACAATCATACCTAGTGTAATCAATGGAATACAAACGGTCCATTTTGAAAATCAATTTTTAAGAAAATGGGCAAAAATATAGAAAAATTGAATTTATTCCAATATAGAATCTAAATGTTCGTCCTATTGAATTTCATCTAGCGTATATTGCCTAAATAAATAACTGGAATACAGTTTTGGAAGGAAATTTCACAAGATGTGAGTTTTTGATCAATTTTACGTTTTTGGCCTTGGTTGACATTTCTGTGGAAATGCCCATATAATTTTTTGAATATCGTTTATCCTATCAAAATCCGTGTACATTGTCGCCTTGTCTTGTCGTGTCGAATATCGTGCATCGGATATTGCATATCAAATCGAATATCGTATATCGAAACGAACATCGTAATATTGATTTTTAAACCGATTATCATATTTTCTGGAATGTCTAAATTATTTGACTGAATATCGTAAGTTGAAACTCACCCAATATGGCACGCAAGTGTCCCTCCAGAGTTTGCAGGATCGTTTGCTTAATCTCCTTGACGCTCTTGCCCAGAAATTGCTCACTGGCCGTGCCAAGAAGCTCGTCGGCCTGATGATGAAAATAATAAACATTCATCATCTGTGTAAGTGTGTGCGTGTGTGTGTGTGTGAGTGATAGTGTGTGTGTGTATGAGAGCGAGTATATGATTGGGTTATGTTAGTGTTGTTATTGATTGATCAACACGCCACAGAAAGAGAAAGAGAGACATTGAGAGATAGAGAGAGAGAGATAATGAGAGCAGCCAGAGCAGAAGTTGGACAATCCAAAGCCACAGTCACAGCCAAAGATATGAGTAGTTTTGAGTGTATTGCATGATTAATGAATAATTGAGTTTGAGTAGTTATGAGTAGTATTCGGTTGATGATGATTATGTTCAACCCGCACACACACCCACACACACACAGGCACACGTTGATGTAATTGCCATAACAGTAACAGTAACCGTAACCGTATAAGTAACATTAATATCAACATTAACATTAACAGTAACAGTAACATTAACAGTAACATTAACAGATGTTTAGCAGTAGGCGTAATTTAATCAAATGATGTTTTTTTTTTTTTTTTGTTAATTTTGATTGTTATCATTTACAGTTGTTATTTTGTTTTTGATTTTTGATTTTTTGTTTTTCAGATTCGTTGGATGAGTCGATTGAGTTGAAGTTGAGGTTGAGTTGGAGTTGGTGTTGAAGTTGAGTCGAACGATCGAGCGCAGGGTATGTGGTTGGTAGTATTGTTAAAAGAAAGTAGAGAGAAAGGTAAAAAGAACACAAATGTCAACAAATTTCGACTGTTTATATAAGACCTATAGTTCCATTTAAGTGAAGTAATGTTTTGTTTTTGCAATAAATTAATTTAATTCAATTAAATTTGATTAATTCTCTAGTTTGTGTGAGTGCTAAAAGTAAGCTAAGTATGTGATTGATAGGGAGAGAGAGAGAGACAGAGAAATTATACGGAGAAATTATTAATGATAAATTAACAAACATGCAGGCAAATGATTTACGATATACGATCAGATATGTTTTCCTCGGGATATACTTTCTTCTTCTTCTGATTCGCATTCTGTGTGCGTCTGTGTGTGTGTGTGTGTGTGTGTGTGTGTGTGTGTGTGTGTGTGTGTGTGTGTGTGTGTGTGGGTGGGTGTATATGAGTGTGTGAGTGAGTGAATGAGTGTATTCATGATATAACATTGCATGATAAACGAAACATTGAAAACCAAGCGAACGAACCGAAGTAAACCAATAGCAAATTTTGAAAATTAGAAACAATTTGAATATACCCTCTTTTGCCACACTAAGGGCACAGGGTATATAGTTGCGAGAAAACAAGGAACAATCAAATAAACATACCTCGTCGTTAGCATAATCTTTATTTTTATACGAAGATGACTGTAATAATGAAATGAAATACATAATTGGGTAAGAGCATAATTTCGATTCAATAAAACGTCGAATTTTCAACAAAAACAAAAAGACAATTGTCAACTAAGTGCGTCAATCAGCATCATCAATCGGTTCAGAGTTGCGAAAAAAAGGGTCAATCAAAAAGATAAAGAGAGTTATAGTGGGGAGTGAGTGAAAGTGAGAAATTGATTTAAATGTAATCATAGATAGAACATGATTGAGCGATTCATTGATTGATTGATAGATTCAACTGTAAATTGTCGCTGTGATTGATTAGAATTGAATTGAATTAGCTTAATATTCTAGGTGCATATTATCAATTAGTTACAATACAATTTAATTTGGCTGTGCAAATTTGTGATGCAAATATTTTCTTGATTGACGCCTGTGGATTTAAATTAAAGTCACAGCAATGATTGAGCGTGCAAACACACACACACACACACACACATTGTGTAGAGTGTGAGTTGTGATTGTGAATAGTGAAAAGCACTCAAAAAGAACTCAAGAAATTGTACAGCATTTCAACATTACACTTACTTTTGATGGATCAGATCTAAGGCGCTTGCAAGGCTAAATATAATTAATTTAATTGAATATGTTTTTTTTTTTTTTTTGTTGAAATTTAAAATGTTAAATTGTACATAACAAAACAGAAGAGTTAAAGGAAAAAAAAAAAACAAACAAACAAATGCCAAATGGTATTAAAATGTACAATAATATCATAAACTGGTCATATTAGAATAAATAGTTTGGTAAATGGAATTCAAATAACTTTAAGCCAAATTTTCAGACGTTGCACTACATTGCTACCAAAAATGCATGCCAAATATAGATAGATAGATATATGTAGATTGATTCATGTATATATAAATATAGATAGATATTGATATTGATATTGATATTGTTAATTTTCTAAAGAGTTGAAAGCCATAGGAACTTGCATACAAAACTCGATAGATTAGTTTCTAAGTATTTATTGAGGATTGTGTTCAAACAACACACATACCTTCATGATCTTGCACTGGGCCACGCCCGTAACGGTCAAGGGGACACCTTGGGCCGTCTCCACATTCTCGCACATCGGATTCAGGGTCATCACGTTCAAGGAGAGACGCTGCACGTCTGTCACCAGCCACCAGGCCCAGGCCCAGCCACCGACAATTGTCCGCTTCTTTGTGGAACCACAGCAGCCACCTGTAAGCCAAAGATACAGAGAGAGAGAGAGAAAAGTATATAGACTATATTAATTATTTAAGTATTCAATATTATCATTAATTATTTATCTCAAAGAACCCAAAGGTTATTTTTCAAATAGTATTTCCTGCGATTTTATAGAATTTAAAATTACTTTATTATTATGTTTAAAAAATAGACACTTGAATTCATTTTATTTTATTATTTGTTTCAATCTCAAGTTTGATTTGTTTTCTATAACAACCCAAAAGCAATTGTCGATGTCAATATAAGGCTTGACAGTTAATTAAATTTAAAATTACTTGAGTTTTAGTAAATTCATTTTTTAAAGTTTAATAAATGAGCATAAAAAATCGCATTTCACTTGATTTTTTAACTTTATAAAATAGACCTATCATTATTTGAATTATTCATTTTATAAAAATTTTAAATTTTTCAACCAGAAAAGTCTTATTTGTCCATGAATTTTATATATTTCGTATTTGGATCTGTTTCCAGTTCCCAAAAAGAGCCGACTCGAAACCGAGTTCGAAAAGTAGAAACAAGTAATTTTCGGTCGGAATTGGGAGCAGCAATTCCGTTTCGTTTTTACTTTTTGAAAACGTTTGGAATTCGGAACAGGCCCAATTATTATTTTTGTTTTAATTTAAACTCATTTATTTTTAATATAAATTGAGTTTTACTTTTAAATTGAAATACAGAGTGACATTTCCATGAAAACTTACTTTTTAAAATAACTTAGACATGAAAAAAAGTACTGGGGTCTATTAACATTGTTTTTTATAATATTAATGTTAATAAGTTTTCATCTCATTTTGTCTATATCTTACAGGGTATGCAAATAATCGTCTAGCATTTAAATTTAGTTATTGTTTGGCTTAGATCTAATAACTTTTTAAAATCGAAGATATTTAATATGTACATATATTTAACATAATTGTTTTTCTATGTCCTCTCTTAAAATGAACGTAGCTTTTAAATTAGCTTCTTAGCTATTTATCAGCTGCTTGCGAGTATTACGCTCTGCTGACGTCATTGGTGCCAGGCCAAGTTTGATGTAGTTGGCCCAAATGATGGCCCACAAATATTGCCGCTGTTATACGCACTTTTTGGCAGACAGACAGCTCCGCTTAAATACATACATACATACATACATACATATGTATGTACATGCATATATAGTAAGAGTGAAAGCATTTCGCTGCCATGTATCTGTGTGTGTGAGTGTGTGTGTGTGTGCTGTCTACGTGCCGGCAAACACGTCAAGAGTCCAAAGTGATGATTTACTTAAAGCCAAAACTGTTGTTAGCTTGTCAAGCTAAACAGGAAGCAATTGGCCATTTGTGTTGCCAACGGCTCACAAAAAAAAATAATTGAATAAAGCTTCAGTTGGCCCTCGTTGTAGGCCAAGCTACTCCCCCTTCCACTCCTAACTCCCCTCTCCACTCCCCACTACTCACTCCCCACTTACACTCTTCACTCCCACTCTACGCCTCACAGTCCCCCCCACCCCTTAAAAGGGCCGCTGCGCAGACGCAAAAGCTGAAAGACACTCTCTCTCAGAGAGAGTGCAAAAGGGAGTTTACAACGAGAGCAACAAAAAAAAATTGAGAGGCAGCAAGTTAGAGAGAGAGAGAGAGAGAGAGAGAGAGAGAGAGAGAGCGAGGCTTCTAGTTGTAGTAGTTTTTGGCTCCGTTTTATATCTATTTTTTTTTTTGTACATTTCTTTTACCAACTCGGCTCAGTTGCCCAGCAAACGTCGCAGCGTGCGGCTGCAGAAAGCGCACAGAAAGAAAGTGTTGAAGAAAGCACACAACAACAAGCATTAACAACAATAATAAAAGCTCACACTTGAAGTCAGGCTGCAAAGCGAAATAAAACGAAACGCAACGAATCGAGGCGAAGTAAGAAACTCTCCTTTGACACAATTCTTAAAACGTTCAAATGTGAGTAGCAAACCAAAGTGAAAAGCAATAATAAATATGTAAACTTATATATATACAAAAATAAATAAACAATGCACAAGTGTGCCAAGCGGCAAAAAGAAATCAAAATCAACAACAATAACAACAAGCAGCGCAAAAAGAGCTCACAAGAACAACAACAATAACGACAAATATTCTAAGCAAAAGCCGCTGTCGCCTACGCAGCGAAGCTTTCTCAACGAAAGTGATTCATATCTGGTTTCGTTAAGTTTTGTCGTTGCGTGCGTGTGTGTGTGTGTGTGTGTGTACGTGTTATGCATTTCTCTTTAGCGCTGTTTACTTAACCATTTAGCGCCTATTCGCAGTGTGACTTAAAAGATGCTGCTGCTGCGGATGCTCTGACTGCTACTGCGACTGCGCAGCTGCTGCGGTTGCTGACGTCGCTGTCGCTGTCGCCGTCGATGTAAACGTACCTTGAACTTGAGCAGCGGCGCAGCGCACATTCAACTCAACCAGTTTGCAACAACAAACACAAATATTATTAGCTGCAGCAACAAGTTTGTAATTACCAGCAACAACAACAACAACAACAACAACAACAGCATTAATAACAACAACTGCTAATATCACTGTTGACTTGGTCCAGGCAAAGATTATGCAAAGTCAGCGACAGGAAACGTTTTTGGCCAAGTCAGCGGACACCTTAACCGATAGGGCGGCGTGCCAACAAACTGGTTGTGCACACACTGTTGCTCAAGAAATTGTTTTGACAAACAAACCAAATCATAAATTTCAATTCGTGTTGTTTTTTTTTTAGTTTAAGTTGCTTTTTAGAACAGTTAGTCAAAGAAAAATGTTGACATATGCAAAAGAATCCCTTACTTGGTTTTCTTATTATTTATTTTACTTGTTTTGACTAGGCATAAAAATCATATACTTTATTAAATAAAGTAACTTTTTTGATCTTTTGTTTTTAAAGTTGCATGTGGATTTTGGGGAACTTAGTTAAGTTATTGTTTTGTCAAACTTGACAAATGCAAATACATACAGGGGTAGTTAAAAGTATTTACACAATACTTAAAGTTAAATCTAATCATAATTTGAACTTCCTTCATATTATTTTTTGGCATCAATTTGAATTCCTTTTGAATGATACTAAACTTTTCTTAACCCATTAGGTGCCCATTGAAAACTTGCAGTTTTTCAACTCTTTTAAACGGTCCCAAACAAAAAAATGTTTTGATGCAAAAAATTTCTTCACGCAACTCTAATAGTGACTGCAAAAAATTTTGTTTGCTAGTATTTTTTAAAATTTTTTGAAACTCCAAAAAAGCCACTATTTTCTCATTTCCATACATGCATTAATGAAAAAAATCGTTTCTATATTTTTTTTTTATTAAAGTTTCGTTGTATTCCTAGAATAGGTTGTCAACTAATTATTGTGACAAAAAAAAAAAAAAACAAACTTAAAAAACATTTTCTTTTTAATTATTTTAGTTAAAATACAAAAATAAATTGATTAAGATTCGATTGTTTCGAATTACAGTTGAACTTTCGTAACTCGAACTATTTCTTTGGATAATGATGATTGGAGATTTGGGAAGTTCGCCTGTATTTATATAAATAAAACCACATATGTGAAATTTGTTTTCTTTGTCCAAACAATTGCTAGACCCACTGTGCATACACAAATGTACGCGTGGGTTTGTGTGTGCAGCAATTGTTGCATGCCTTTCTGACATGAAATAATGAGAGAAAAGCTGCAGAGCTTTAAATGCAAGTTTTTAAAGTTTTATAATAGCCGCAAAAGATTTCACTTTTATGCGGGCGACTTGCCCCTGCCACTTTTCTGCCTCACTCCTCGCCCCCCTCTACCCCCACTCCACTCTCCGCCACTGTACTTACAACACGTGCACCGTGGCAGCCAAAAATGAAGCTCAAGTCGACGCCTAAATGCGCTTTTGAAGAGAAGAAAACTTTGTAAACTACATATGTACATTGCTTGTAAAATTCGTAAAGCTTTCCTAACTTGTACATGAAAGCTTTAAGTTTAAAAGTAAACACCGTTAGAACGAAAGTTCATTACGAAAGCTTTGCGTTGTCATTCACTCGAACGTTGAATTGAAATTTCGATCGAAAGATTGTGATAAGAGTGCCAAGTGTGTTGTAATGCCCCATTTGCCCATTTGGGAAAGGGTATTGCATATCAAATGGAGTTACGAAATAATCAAAGTGTTGCTCCCAACACAGCTAAGATCGTGATCGAAATGTTGAAAAGTGTGCACGAAAAGTGTGTTCCCAACCAAAATGTGTATCCAAAATGATCGCATCGTTGTTTAACCCGATTACATATATTACACATACATACCCTGTACATGCACGGCTCTTTGCAGTGTCCAATCGACTGACATTGATTGACGACCAAAACGCGGTCCAAAACGTACATGAATATATATTTCATCTATTACAGTGGTCTCCAATTTGTGACGTAAGACTGTATATTAGAGAATGCTAAGCCCAAAGCAGAGAAATTGAGTGGAAAGTTGTTGTACAATTTGTTGTGATCTTTAAACGATCAGTGATAAACTCATTTATCATTCACAATTTTTAATTTCACAATTTGCTATGATCTCGAAAACGATCAGTAATTAAATCATGCTTGACTTTTCCTGACATATTCACTGATCAATATTTTCAATTGCAGACACGTCGAATCATTGGAACATCTCCAGCGTGCACATCATTGTCATCGTTATCGTTGTTATCGGGGGCAAAGAGGCAAGAGGAAGTACAACATCAACATCAACATCAACATGAGCTCAGCGATTGTGGGCGCGGCATCGGCGATTGGGGGCGCGGTGACGGCGGCGACAAGCAACAGTTGGTTCATCCCAATGTTGATGGCCGCTGTTGCCTATTTTCAGTACGAAGAGATCATGGATCCCGAATCGAAGCCAAGCGATGTGAGCAGCGATGATATTCTCGATCATTACGATTTCATAGTGATAGGTGCTGGTTCAGCGGGTGCTGTGGTTGCCAACCGCCTAACCGAGGTGGAGAACTGGAATGTCCTCCTGTTGGAGGCGGGCGGCGATGAGACCGAGCTAACGGATGTGCCCCTCATGGCGGGTTATCTGCAGCTCTCGAAAATCGATTGGCAGTACAAGACAGAGCCCTCCGGTACAGCGTGTCTGGGTAAGATTTCGGGTAGATTATGCTACGCATGGGCTAATTAACCTTCTATCTTTCTCTCCTGTAGCTATGCAGGGAGGTCGCTGCAATTGGCCTAGGGGCAAGGTTCTGGGTGGTTCTTCCGTGTTGAACTACATGCTCTATCTACGTGGATCGAAGCATGACTATGACAATTGGGAGACACTCGGTAATCCCGGTTGGTCCTATCGCGATGCCCTCTATTACTTCAAGAAGTCGGAGGATAATACGAATCCGTATCTGGCCAGCACACCCTACCATGCCCAAGGGGGTTACTTGACGGTGGGAGAGGCGCCTTATCACACTCCCCTAGCGGCCAGTTTTGTGGAGGCGGGCGTTGAGATGGGCTACGACAATCGAGACTTGAATGGCGAAAAAATGACGGGTTTCATGATTGCCCAGGGCACCACCAGACGTGGATCACGCTGCTCCACCTCCAAGGCGTTCCTGAGACCAGCTCGACTGCGTCCCAATCTGCACATCTCGATGAATTCGCATGTGACTCGTATCATGATCGATCCGGTCAGTAAGTTGGCCTTTGGTGTGGAGTTTGTCAAGGATCAGAAGCTGTACCATGTGCGTGCCACGAAGGAGGTAATCCTATCGGGTGGTTCCGTCAACAGTCCCCAGCTGCTGATGCTGAGCGGTGTCGGACCACGTAAAGAGCTGGCCAAGCATCGCATTCCCGTCATCAAGGAGCTAAGCGTCGGGGAGAATCTACAGGATCACATTGGGCTAGGTGGACTGACGTTCCTGGTGAATCAACCCGTTTCGATTGTGGAGAATCGGTTTCACACAATGTCGACGGTGCTGCAGTACGCCGTCTTTGGCCAGGGACCTCTCACCATCCTCGGCGGCGTCGAGGGTCTCGCCTATGTGAACACCAAGTATGCAAATAGTTCGCTCGACTGGCCGGACATTGAGTTCCACTTTGTGTCGGGGTCGACAAACTCCGACGGAGGATCGCAGTTGCGCAGGGCTCACGGGTTGACGGATGCCTTTTATAGATCGGTCTTTGAGCCGATTAACAATCGGGATGCCTGGAGCATTATACCCATGCTGTTGCGTCCAAAGAGTGTGGGAAGTATTCGACTGCGTAGCAGCAATCCCTTTGACTATCCCTACATCTTTCCCAACTATCTGAGCGATGACTTCGACCTGAAGACCCTGATCGAGGGCGTCAAAGTCGCCGTCGCTCTGTCTCGGACAAAGGCCATGCAACGCTTTGGCTCCAGATTATCCAGCATTCGCTGGCCGGGCTGCGAACAGCTGCCGCCCTTCACCGACTCCTATTGGGAGTGTATGATCCGACGTTATACATCGACGATCTACCATCCGGTGGGCACTTGTAAAATGGCCCCATATTGGGACAAGGATGCGGTCGTGGATGCCAAACTTCGGGTCTACGGCATTCGTGGACTCCGGGTGATCGATGCCAGCATTATGCCCAAATTGGTATCGGCAAATACGAATGCGCCTGTCATTATGATCGCCGAGAAGGGCAGCGACATGATCAAGGAGTTCTGGATCAAGAACACTATAGTCTGATAAGGTTTGATAACGTACTGTGAGTGTGTGTATGAGTATGTTTGAGTGTCATTGTGAGTGCCAGTGTGAGTGTGACTCTCTAGGTTTAATGGGAACACCTTCCACAAGGTTTCTTTATTTTTTTTTTGTATTCTTAAGCCATCCCAATGTATTTATTGTAACTTTATGAAAAGTCAAACCAAGTGACCATTAAATGAGTATTTCCTTAAAACAACTACAAATTTCGGTACTCATTAATATATATATATATATAAAACTGTTGTGTTTGCTAATTAGGAGACCAAGTATCTTTTAGCAAAAGCAAAACTTAAACACTCAAAACATTTAGCCTAATCTCTTTAAAATCTCTTTATTACATCTGCTTCAATTGGGGCCATAGAGTAAAAGACTGATAAACAAATTGCAAACAAAATTAAAACAATCTTTACCGAGAGAAATCCAAGATTATAAGATTAGGTAAGATGAAGTTAAAAAGATTAGATTACAAATAAGGCTATAAAATGAATTTATTTAGATTTGTATAGTTGAATGTCCTCCATAAGAACATTGAGGTGCAGAGAATTTGATAAACTTCAAAATGATCTACAGCTTATAAAAGATAGGTTTAAAGCAGGGGTGCCCAAAGCTGCCTTATGGATGTGCACGCACTAATACAAATACAAGAAATCACACGCATACTTGTGACGAATTTTTTTTTTTTATTTTAATGTGTACAGAGAAACAAAAAAAAATAGAAATATATTTCTTCAAAAAGTCACACGCATCACACGTTTGAAAGCGAAGTCAAGTTTTTCTTTTCCAGTGTACACAAAACGATTAGACAACAACAAATTACATTCGGATTAGCAAAAGATAACCGACGCAATGCAATTGTTTTTGTTTTGCCTGCACCGAAAATGGATGGAAAGCAAATATGAAAAAGTTGTTCTTGTATATCTGCAAGTTGTTTGTGTAAAATTCAATGCGTAAAAATTGCTTGCCTATGTGTATTCTGTTTTACTTCCCATATCCCATGTGCATTACAAAAACAAATGTGCATTGTGTGCATAGGCGATGGGCACCCCTGGTTTAAAGTATTCTCAGTTCAAGTTAATGTTCTAATAATGCTCTTTGTAGTTGGTTATATTTAATGATGCTATAACGGAGTATAAAAGTGTATCTACTTTATGTTTTCTTTGGTTAAATATGTAAATTATACAGGAATTTCATTATTTTGGTTGTCCTCTGCTTGAAACTCTAGCTCTTCAGATTGATCTTCCATCTGATCGTCTTCTGGCAACTGGTTATTGTCTTTCAATTGATCTTCCTCCAACCGATCTTCATCCAACTGTTTGTCCATTGACTGATTTTCATTTAAGAGATCTTCTGGTGGACCCTTCATCTGATTCTCCTTCGACTGATCATCTTTCAACTGTTTGTCCCTCAACTGATCTTCCTTTAACTGATCCTCCCGTATCATGCGTGCGCCCTGTTCGCCAATCATCATGGTTGGAGCATTTGTATGTCCCGCAGTTATTTCCGGCATCACACTGGCATCCACAACCCTCAGTCCCTGGACGCCCCGCACCCTCAAGCGTTCGTCGACGACGCCACGCGGATGAGTGGCAGCGGCCATGCGGCAAGTGCCGACAGCGTGCCACGCGCCCACAAACATGTAGCGAATGTGGCACAGCCAATAGTCATCCGAGTCCGGTGGCAGGACATCGCACTCGGGCAGCGGGGGCAGCCACAGTTGCATGCCACAGCGCTGAAAGGCGCGCGTGGTCGTCAGCTGTTGCACGTAGCGCACATAGCGCAACAACGTGGCGCGATCATCGGGATGATCGCCATAATTGTTGCGTATCACGGGCTTTTCGCGCGGATTCTTGCTGCGCAGACTGACGCTGCCCCGCGACCGGGGCAACAACAGCGAGCCCATCACCTGCAACATGTCCGTTTGCTGCAACGCCGCGCGCTGCGCCGCCACCAACTCGGCGTGGAAGCCCAAGTAGCCAAAGCTGCCGGCGCCACCGCGTGGCAGCAGCGTGTGCGCCACAACATGCAGATCCGGTTGCCCCGAGCGACTGTGCGGCGCACTCGAGTTGAGGAAACCCATCATGGAGAAGCTGTTGGCCAGCGGACCGCGCTGATCCTGCAGCAGATACTCGGCGACGGAGGCGGGCTCGTAGGCGCCACGCCCGCCCGCGGCGCTGCTGTTGACGGCGCAGTGGCGCGTGAGGCGCAGGAAGAGCGGCAACATGCCGTGATCGTGCAAATTCTCGCCGACACCCGGCAGATCGAGGCGCGTTCCGATGCCGAGCGGCGTCAACTGCTCAGCGGGGCCAATGCCCGAGAGCAGCAACAGCTTGGCCGAGTTAATGGCGCCCGCGCTGAGAATCACCTCCCTTCTGGCCCAGACGCCGAAGCTGCCGTTGCGATCGGGCAGCGTGTAGGCGACTCCGCGCGTCTTTAGATCTGCCCCGGCCCCTGCCCCGGCCCCTTGTGAATTAAAGAGCAGCCGCTCCGCTTGGGCGCCATGCAGCACGCGCAGATTGGGGCGCTGCCTCACTTCGGGCGTGGCAAGATATTGGCGCGCACTGTTCGCGCGTCGACCCTTGTGAATTGTGGCAGGCACATGATGCGTGTAGCCGAAACTGCTGCCTGCCACGAGCGGTTGCCGCATCCGTGGCACGCCCAATTCCGCGCTGGCCGCATAAATCAATGCGGACAAACGCAAGTTCAGCGCATCCACTGGAAAATAAGTGAGTTGCAATTGCGACTGCAGGCGACGATACGCGCGTTGCACTTGCAACCAATCCCAGCCCTTTAGGCCGAGTCGCCAGCGCCAGTCCTGGAAATTATCGGCACTCCCAGGCACAAAGATGTTGCCGTTTACAGCGCCCGTGCCGCCCAACATTTGTCCGTGCCACCAGCAACAACCGTGCGGCGGTTGCATGGCCTGACAGCACTTGGAATTGGGCTCGGCCTCGTCCAGCCACATGTAGCGCGCATCGTGATGCAACGTGCCACTCAGGCCATAAATTTCCGACTCCAGCGGTGGCAAGTTGCCGGCCTCGAGCAACAGGACTCGGACATTTGGCTGCTCGCTCAATCGACTTGCCACAATGCTGCCCGCACTTCCGCCGCCCACCACAATGTAGTCAAAGGTGTTTAGATCATTTTCCGGCTCTGGTGTGACAGGTGCCACATATTGTGGCGGCCAATCGCTGCTGTTGGTCAATTTCCAAGCGCTGGCATTCAAAGCACTTGCCACAGATTCCATAAGAGACTCTCCAATGCCATTGCTGCGTAATTCGCCCCAATTCGCAAGACTTGCGGGCAACAGCGCCACCAGACAGCACAGCTGCAGGGCTGCCACCCTGCGGCACAAAGACCACACGTTCGGGCTGTGCATCTTGAACTGTTACTGCTACGGCCAGGTTAAGGCTATGTGGCTCATTGCCTTTTATCAACCCAAAATGTTTCAGTTACTTTTTTAATTTTATTGCTTTTTTTGGCAATAAACTTGTTTTCATGATCTACCACGATATAAATATTTTATGATTTTTATACCCTGGGGGTGTATTAAGTTTGTTCAAAAGTATGTAACAGGGAGAAGGAAGCATCTCCGACCCCATAAAGTATATATATATTCTTGATCAGCATCAAAAGCCGAGTCTATATAGCCATGTCCGTCTGTCCGTATGAACGATCGCATCTCAGAGATGGTAAGAGCTAGGATCACCAAATTTGGAATGAAGGCTCCTTATTATGTCCGGCACTATCAGTTTATGTTAAAATTTTCCCACGCTCACTATTTCAGGGAGTCAAGTTAAAATTTTCATCTTTTTTTGCACCAACGTGTGTAACAACATGCTTAGAATCTAATCACCAAGTTTCATCACGATTGGGCCATAAATAGTGAGGATATTCAAAATGTTCTCTATCAATTCTCTCCTGCAATTCTAAAAATAGAATAGCATTAATGGTCAATTAATTAATTTTACATTACAGAATGTACATCGAGAATGTGTATCAAGTTTGCCAGCAAAGGCGTATGTTGAGGAGTGGCGGAGGTGATAGGTACTCGGCAAGCGAAACGGGAGATCGAGGTTTGAATCTCGGTCCTGTCGGTGCAAATGACTTTTGATTATTTTTTTTATTTTTATTTTTAAAATTTGTTTAAATCATTTATCATATTATACATGTATAGTATGTATGCAGATGCCACAAAAACGATATGTCGATATTTAAAGATAAGTATAAGAATTGCATGGACATCAAATCTTCAGCGTCCGGGGACTAGGCCCAGGGCATATTACTGTCGAGTGCACTCGACTGATCCACTTGTTATCTTTAATTTGCCTCTTTTTGTTTTCTGCCTCTTTCTGTTCTGTTTTTTATTTTTTTGTTTACACAGCGCTTTAAATATTTTATATTCCCTCGATATCTGCCTTTCCCTCTATCTTCATTCAGCCCTCTCTTTTTTATACCCAATGCACTCGCTTCAAAGCTTGCGCTGTTAATTAACACAGGTGACAGTACTAAAAGCTCTCTCCCTCTCTCTCTCTCTCTGTCTTTCTCTTTGAACTTTACAGAGATCGCTGTGCATACCCTCATAAAAGCGGCGTGCTGCAAAGGTAATGAAATATGAGCACAAGATTTGACAAGATTAAATTTCTTAAATAGAAAAACTTATTATAAATATCATTAAAGTTAAAACTGTGCACAGGGTATTTCTCAGTCGAGCACACTTCATGTTTTTGCAAAAATATTTATTTCTTTTTTTAGTAGTCCTCACAATTTTTTTCCCAAGTCATGACAGTAACGTGTTAATTAAAAAGCTAAATTCTATTTAAATATTTATGCATTTTTAACGAAGTTTTTAAAGAGAACGTGACTGAAACACAGATGCATTAAAAAAAACACAAGAAAAAGTATTTTTTTGCTAAATAAAATATGTAAACAGAATTACAGTCGAACTTCTCTAACTCGAATCATCATTATCCACGAAAAAATTTCGAGTTATGGAGAATTTGAATTGGGGAATTTTTTTTTAAATTCTTGAAAAGAAACTACAATTTTATTGAATCACAAAAACATTTTAAATTGCTAACATTTCTTGTTATTTTCAACAAAAAGAAAATTCCAGTTTGTTGAAGGCCTGTCGATATTCTCAAAAATTGGTTTTATCATTCTTTTGCTGTATATAGAAGAAGTTACCGATTTAAATAACATTACAATTAATTTAATTTAATGAAAACTGTTTTCAATGAGATACCATATTTTTCAGAAACTTTATGTGTTTTGGTCCAGTTTCGAATTTCTTAACAAATAAGTTGAAATATTTCTTAAAACTTAATTTTGTTTGAGTTAGAGAAAATTCGAGTTAGGGAAGTTCGACTGTATTTGTCGAACTGCATATTCCTGGTCAAACTAAGGCCCCAAGATTCTCCTTCTCTTTTTCAGCTTATATACATATATATGCTTTAGTTCAATTTGACTTATTATTATTTGCAAGTTTGTTTTGCTCGTTTTGTTTACATTTGTTTATTTTAAGCAATTGCGTTAGTTAAAACAAAAACTCGTCAATATCAGTGAATGAGTGTACGACATAAATAGTTCACATTACAATCAAATTAAAGCGAACAAACTTGCAGTGTACATTGTCATTTTACATATCGATGGGATCTGAAAGTTCAGATTACGAAACCGAAATGCCAATCTAGCGATGGGAGTGAAAACAATATAAATACACATGTACGTTTGTAAAGCCAAAGTTGCAATACTCTTTTTTTTTCAAAAACTAAATATAAACACATTTTTATCAATATTACATTTTAAATTTTCTTTTTTTTTTGGAAATTGTAGGACAAGAAACTAATGTATTTTATTGTAGTGAAAAAATTAGAGTTTCAACTTTGTCTTAACTTCTTTCGATTAAAAATTACACTACCTTACACTACAGAACCTTTTCTTGGTTTTTTATTTTTATTGTTATTTTTTTAATGAATGTTAAAGGTTCTAAAACTGGTTAGGAATAAAATAAATATTGAGATTCATTGGGATTACATATTTTTCTATTTTTTCAAAACAGTCACTTGACTAACGATATTTAAGAGTGCGATTTTTAATATTAGGATTAAGGATTGGATATTTCAGAGTCGAATTATTTTATCATCGATATATCGATCACGCATTGGGCAAGCTTCCATCTCTAGCGCTGAAGAAAACAACGGAATTGGTCAATGCACCCGCAAGTTGGTCAATATGAATTTGATGGCCTTGCAAATTTTTGATGAATTGCTCGCCCCAAAGAGAACTCTAGACTGAAGCCGGGTTCAGTTTAAAATTGACCAACAACTCGAGTTGAATTAAAACCGAATCGAAAAGTGAATCCGCTCTGAAAATGACGGCGGTCAACACGTTTGTGACCATTTGGCGATTCCTGCTCACATTGGGGCCTTCAGCGATAGTTATTTTGATGCTGAACAAGGGAATCAAGGACTACAGATTGGATGTTGTCGATGAGGAGCATCGGGTGCGTTCGATACACATTGACCAGTTGCGCAACAGTTACGATTTCATCATTGTGGGCGGTGGTTCAGCGGGTTGCGTTTTGGCCGCACGTCTCTCCGAGAATCCGGAATGGAAAGTGCTGCTCCTCGAGGCTGGCGGCGATGAGCCGCTGCTGATGGACTTGCCGCAAATGTATCCGGTGTTTCAGCGCAGTCCGTGGGACTGGAAGTACTCGACGGAGCCCTCGGATCGCTACTGCCTGGCGATGGAGGATCAACGTTGCTTCTGGCCGCGTGGCAAGGTTCTCGGCGGTTGCAGCTCCATCAATGCCATGATGTATATCCGGGGCAATCGGCATGACTACGACCATTGGGCCGAGCTGGGAAATTCGGGCTGGAACTATGAGAACATACTGCACTATTTTCGCAAGGCGGAGGATATGCGTGTGCCGGGCTATGAGAATAATCCGTATCATGGTCACGGCGGTCCGATCAGCGTGGAACGCTATCGATCGCCGTCGCCATTGCTGGACATCTTTATGAGCGCGGCCACTCAACTGGGTTTGGCCCATCCCGATGGCGATTTCAATGGACGCACCCAAAGTGGATTTGCGCCACCGCATGGAACCCTCCGGGATGGATTGAGATGCAGTGCCAACAAGGGCTACATGCGTCGCAGTTGGCAGCGTCCCAATCTCGATATTGTGCTCAAGGCGTTTGTCCAACGACTGATCATCGATCCAAGTGGCAGTAAACGTGTCCAGGGTGTCCAGTTCGAGTTTGGACTGGGAAATTACGAGGTGATGGCCAGCAGGGAAGTGATTCTCGCAGCTGGCGCCTTGGCGAGTCCACAACTGCTGATGGTCAGCGGCGTGGGACCCAAGGAGCAACTGCAGCCACTGGGCATTGAGGTGGTTCAACATCTGCCCGGAGTGGGTGGCAATCTGCAGGATCACATATCCACCTCGGGTGCCATTTATACCTTCGAAAGTCCAGAGCCGGGTCGGCACTTGTCGTTCCTTGTGCCGGACCAGCTGAACGAGGAGTCGGTGAATCAATTTCTGCACGAGCATCGGGGATTCTTCTATGCAATGCCCGTGAGTGAAGTCATGGGTTTCATTAGCACACGCTATCAAAAGTCTGGACGGGATTGGCCCGATGTCCAGCTGTTCATGGGCAGCTATGGCTACGGTGCCGATGGCGGCATGGTGGGCAGACGCGGAGCTGCCATCACCTTGGACAATTACGCCAACTCCTTTGAGCCGGTAATGTATCAGGATTCGTTTGTGATTGCCCCCCTGTTGCTGCGTCCCCGTTCCCGAGGCTATGTCCAACTGCGCTCCCCAGATGCCAAGGTGCATCCGACAATCCATGCCAATTATTATGATGATCCCCTGGACATGGCCATCATGGTCGAGGGTCTCAAGTTGGCCCATCATCTCACCCAGACGCCGGCAATGCAACGCTTGAATGCCACCTTGAACATTTACGAGTGGCGAAACTGCCCCGAGGTGGAATATCTGAGCGATGCCTTCTGGGAGTGCTTGGCGAGATATTATTCGCAGACCATTTACCATCCCGTTGGCACCTGCAAAATGGCCCCCGATGGCGATCCCTTTGGCGTTGTCGATCCCCGATTGCGGGTCCGGGGACTTCGTGGTCTTCGGGTGATCGATGCGAGCATTATGCCCACGATTCCCAATGGCAACACCAATGCGCCCACTTTGATGATCGCCGAGCGGGGCGCGGACATGATCAAGGAGGATTGGCATCATTATTCACACGGCGGCTGGATCTAATTGCGTCTTTGTCTCACCTAGTTCTCACCTAGTCAAAAACTACAGTCTTTCTCATTTTCTTTCCTTTCGAAATTCACATTCAGGGGTGCCACAGAAATCGCTTTCGCTTGAATTTCATTTACATACAAATTTCATCCAAATTTATACAAATTTCATCCAAATTTATACAAATTGCATACAAATTTCATCCAAATTTAAGTTAAATTCTAGCGAAAGCGATTTCTGTGGCACCCCTGATTATCATTAACCCTCTAATGCCTAACCCTGCCTTTGGGCGTGGTAAAAAAAATCTCAGTTAAAACTTTTAAAATTTATATAATAATATTATATTTATAATTTGAAGTATATTGTAACAAAACTTAATGGAAAAGTAAATATTCCATTAGCCTGTTTTTCTTTTACTACTCTACTATGTGATTTACTACGGATTTTCTATGTCTGAAAATTAGTGATTGCTAAAATTTCTTGTTTTGCGTGGGCATTGGAGGGTTAAGTGTCCTTTCAAATTTCTTTCCTCCTAGTTTTCCTCCTAACTATTTTCCCTCTCTATTTTGCTTCTATTCTACTCTCTGTTTTTGCTTGATAATTGTTCCATTAAACCGTTTAATAAATATTTAACTCAATACAATAATTCATTCAATTCAATTCGAAGGTCAAAACAATGAAACTGCACACTTTTTTCTTAGCTGGGCCACAAAGACAAACAATACACAATTTGCCAAGGGTCAATGATCAAAGGTCAAGCATTGAAAGAATTGCAACCTTCGATTGTTCAACGAGCATTCACAGTTTCCACCAAATCAATTAAAGCCCCAGCAGCAAATGTGCAGCTGAAAAAACGACAGCGATCTACATTCCAATTGAAATTAATGCTAATAAGTGACATTTTTCCAGTTTTTTGTTGTAAAACTAGAAAGTTCTTTTATTGTTAAGGTTGAAACCCATTTTAAAAGATCTTGTTAAAAAAATAATCAAGTGGGTCATATTAAAACAATTACTATAGCAAATGACACACCCAATGTGGGAAATACATGTACATACTTAAAGTCACTCAATTAAGTTTATATGCACCCTAAATTTGTCTCTTAAACTAATCTTATATTCACTTAAATTCCTTTTGAATGAAACAAAAGTTTCTTAAACCCATTAAATACCCATTGAAAATTTTGAATTTTTGTAAAACTCTACTTTTTCAACTTTTATCCTCGATTTAAAAAAAAAATTATTTTGAGCACAAAGATTTCTTCAAACAATTCTAAGAGTGAAAAACTTTCCCCACATATGTACAGTCACTCAATAAAATAATTAAATAATAAAATAATAAAAAAATAATTAATTGGTGCAAAAAAATACTTCAAACAATTCTAAGAGTGACTGCAGAAAAAAAATCTCTTCGCTAGTATTTTTTTTTGATTTTTTGAAAATTGCTAAAAACGACTATTTCAACCTCTTTTTCCTCCTTTTTATACAAAAAGTAGCTTTTCAGCAATTTTCAAAAAATCATCATAAAATCGAAGAAAAATGTTGTAAAAGTAGACTTTTTGTATCATTCAAATGGAATTTAAGTGAATATAAGATTAGTTGAAGAAACCTACATCAAAACTTTTTTGTTATACAAAAGTTTGACAAATTTAGGGTGCATACAAACTTTATTGAGTGACTGTACATATCTGGGGAAAGTTTTGTATGCAACATGTGCATTTTTCAGTTGTTCAACTTTTAAAATTGATGGCAAAAAATTAAGGAACTTATTCAAAAAAAGTTTTGAAAAATAATGCCCAAAAAAATGTTGGGGCTTATTTTTGGTTTTTTTTTAATATTTCTATAGCTTTAAGCTAAATTTCAAATATTTTTTAAGAAAAAAAAAACATTATTGTAAATCTAATATTTTCAAATTTTATTCAAATGGGGTATTGTATTCTATTAAGTTCACATTTGGTCTTGTGTAGGGTATTTTGCTAGTCGTCACTGCTCAAAGTGAACTGTTATTTTTTATAATTCTTTAATGGCTTATTCTTAATTTTTAGGTTATGCATATTTGCAATGCTGTAACTGTTTGTAATGCGATTAGCTGACACTAGGGGGCGTTGTGTGCAGAGGCTAGTGGAGGCGAGGGGCGTGGCAAGCTAATGAAATTTGTTCAATTGTTCCTAATTGAGTTGAAAATCTTAGACAACAACTGTTGTGGATGTTTTTGTTGTAGTTGTTGTTGTAGATGTTGTTGTAGTTGTTGTTGTTGCCACAGTTGCAACAATCTGCCGACATTGACAGCAAAATGCTTATAAATTGTTGTACACAGATAAAAATCCGAGATTCCGGAATAAAGTCAATCGGTGTCAAAAGTTCGGTAATCTCGGGATTTCTTTCACCGAGTAAGAAATACTTGATGTAAGTATAATTTTGCAATTACTTTTATAAGAATATCTTTTTAGTGAAATAAAATGCTTTAGGCCATTTTATAAGTACAGTAAGCGTTCTATATAGACAACCCCTATACAAGCAACATTCTATTGTAGCAACCTCTGTAAAAGGAACTTTTTTGGGTTCACGTTTCTGGACAAGCAACTACAGTTGTATTTTTCATTTTTATTCTACTGTAAAGATGAAGAAGAAAGGCAGAGTATGAATTTCTTTAAGGGCATTAAAAGCGATTTTAAAACTAATATAACCGAAATGAATTTGGACCACAACATCCATGGTCCGTTGTCATGAATTCACTTCACTTGTGGGAGAGGACTATGTACCTTTGGTTAGACTGTACAATTCCGTATTCGAAAATAGCGAAATAATTAAGAGGAGGAATGTACTCCTCTTTTCTGTATAAGCAACTATTTCCATATTGGGGTAAGGTTAGTTGCTTATATAGAACACTTACTGTATTTTAATGTAATAACATGCTAATAATAACATGCTGAATACATACATAAAAAATACATGCTAAAATTATAAATCTTACACTTAAATTTTAGAATGATTTTAATGAGTATTTTTTTGCTGTGTAGCTTTTGCCGTTTTGGCGCTTTTGGAGTTATTTGTTGTAATTTATGAGCGGGCGCTGAACCAAATGGCGAACGCGACAAGTTTTACCAGTTTAACGATTGCCGACTGAAAACACACACTTACACGCACATACACACACACACACATGAAGTGTATGTGCTGTGCTAAAGTTTTCAAAAAGGTTTTCGAGATTTTTCACATGTTTCAGTCCACGCCGTGTGCTGCCAACATAATGACGCGACCAAAGCAGCTCCAGCCTCACCATCAGCATCACTTCAAGGCACAGTTTGTACTCCTTGTGCTGGGACTCGGATTGTTGCAGCTGCTGCCGACAACAATTGTGGCCCTGCCACAGGAGATTCTTGTGGATGCCACACAGCTGGAACAGGCGCCATCATCGCCAGCTCTCAATGTGCCGTCGGGTGAGTTCTTGTCTCCCGTTGCTGTCTCATCTATCCCCCTACTCCCGTGGAGTCTCTGTCTCCCTCCTACTCGTACTCTTTTCCAATTTGCTACTTCCTTCCATTAACACTGCCAATGTTTCTGATCTCAGTTCTTAAAGTTCCAAAAGAATGGAAAGCTTTTAATTTTGTAATTTGTGAAATCCGCAAAAAAAGAAAACTCCTTGCCAACTCATGCTTTTCCCTGATTTCTTTTGCTTTTCCCACTCGCATTTGTTTCGTACTTTTTCTAGAATTTTTTTCTATTACTTTGCACCCCTTCTTGATTATTTTTGTCTTCTTTTTTAGCCTCCTACTCTTTTGTATTTTCTTCTAGCATTTTCCATATTCGTTCTTTACTTTTCTGATTTTTCCTGCTGTCTTTTAATAGTTTCTATCAGCCTGTTCTTTCTCGACTTTCCTGTTTTCTTCAACTGCCCTTTGATTTGCCTGCATCCTAGTGACTTTAAATTGTTTATTTTTTTATTTTGAAGCCTCCTTCTGAACTCTCCTAATGCTCCTATAGATTCTGACAATTTCCTTGTTCGTCTCCATTCTTCCTTCTATCTTCACCACTCTTCCCATTTATTCTTATTTATTTTATTTATTTATAATATTGTAGACTAGAATTAATTCTGAATTACAATGTGTTTTAGCCAGAGCAGCGGAGGCCTTCAGGCTGATTTATTCAGGCTTATTTTCTCTCCTAAATCACTTTTGGTTTATTTTTCTTATTTTCTCAATTTATTCCTTCTAAATACCCAATTCTTCTGCTCCCATCTCCTGCTTTCTCCTGAATCTTTTCTCAATCTTTTTTCTTAACCTTCCTTCATCTTCCTTATCATCTCAACTCATCTGCTTTGTCTCCAATCTCATCCATACGCCCTCAAGTAGTCTAATATAATCTATAATCCTTCCTTCATCTGCCTCTCATATTCATTTTCCCACCTCACTTACCTTTTCCATCGGACGACCTTTGACCTTTGTATAGAATCTAAGCTATTCTGTATTTGTTCTTCGTCTTCTTTGCAGATCTCAGCGCTGGCCTCAATCTCGTGCCCGTGAGCGGCTTGATCGCCGCTGCGGCAAATGCCGAAGCTCCCGCGCCCATTCAATTCGTGCGCATTGCCATGAACAGCGGACTGTGAAAACCGGCCGACAGGTGGCGTCAACAGTCAACGCCATTTGTTTAACTTGTATTTATTTTAATGCTATTAATTTTTGTTCTTTTTTTTTTATATCTTACATAAAAATACCCTGTATTTGAGCATAGAATAAAATTGGTTACAAAATATGTTAGTGTTGCAGAAAATATTGATTTAATTAAACTGAAGTTCATATTTATTTAGATAAGGATTCTTCTTCTTCTTCTGAAATTCTATGAACAAATAGTGAGGCTAACGATACTTGAGAATCAACTGAAAAATACTTGTACATATCCCAGACATATTTTATCTATTTTCTTAATTTATGCGAATTAAAACAATTCTCAAAGGAACAAATTATATACATTTGTTTTTTGGCCACATTTAAAGTTTCATGTTTTTACAGGGTATCTTGTCTTTGACTTCTGTATATGTTATATATTTAAATGTGTGAGTGTGTGTGTGTGTTTGCAGCACCTTGTTTGTTGCACATGTCAACAATGTGGTTCTCTATTGTGGCGATTAAAAAATGTATGCGCCATTTATAGCAATTACTTGAGAAAAAAAAAAAATGAAATAAAATTAAACTTGTAATTCTTTTTATACTCGTTACCTGAAAATTAAGTAAAAGGGTATATTGTATTCGTTGCAATTATATATTATTACCTACCATACCAAATCGTAACAAGATCGAACAAATGACTGATTAAAGTTTTTAAGCAATGTAAGTGCCTAAAAACATGCAATACAAAATATTGCAAAGATAAGGCTGAATTACCAGCTTTGTTTAACTTTGATAAGATAACGAAAATTTCTACAAATTTATGATGACCATAGACGAGAGCCTCTCCAAATAAAATACTTAAACCAAAAAATTTAATTGGGTACAATGTTTTCTTATCTACAAATATAAAGTAACTTCAAGTGTATTAACCACTTAAAAAGGTCAGTTATGAAACCTCCATAAAATGTTTTACGTCTTTGTCTCTGATTAATATTATTAAGATTAAATTTATATACATTTTCATCTCCCCATGATGCTATCATCTTTTTTAAACAATTTAATATATTTCTGATGATATTCTTTATTCAATCAGCCAATAAATGGAAATCGAAATTTAAAATCATTTTAATTCAATAAAACGCAGCAAACGCATTATTTGTTATTCAGGCTGTAATATTAATTATCAACAGCAGAAAGTATCAAATGTTAATAGACGCAAAAATTTTCTTAAAATACGAAATAAAAATTAAAAGTAATTGTAAGTAAATTAAAGACCGCAAGTAATTTGATTGTCGATTGCTGATTGTAATGCGTTTTAAAAGTAAACTGTTTTTGAGTTACACAAAAATATCCATGTTAAAGATGAGATTTACATATGTAAATAAAAAAATAAGAATATTATGATCTTGTTCAAAGTCATTGAAAAAGTCTTTGATAAAAATATATGAAATATTGTAAGTATTTTCATTCTATTCTTAACTCTGTTATGATTCGATTTACTATCGTTATCTCTTACACCATTTAAATAAGTTTTGATCCCATTCATTAGCTCATTTTAATGCATAGTTGACACAATTTAAGAACAGGTAATCAGTTGACTTTAGATTGTAGAATTATATCACACTGAATTTCGAGATAGTCATAAAATAGAGGCACAACTGACATACAACTATATAAATTGTAATACTGCTTAATTTTATAAACTATATTTGGTGTTTTTTTTTTAACTACTTTTCTTAATTTACATAGTGAGAGAATTATGGAATTTATATATGTATTTAAAATTGTAGATGTTTTCAAATGTATTCGTATAAATTCTGGCTAGTAAAGCGTTGTTTAAAGTTCAAGTGAATCAAACTGCAAATATGGATATGAGCTTGTTTATTTATTTTTTTTATTATTTAATTAATGAGCTTGCAATCACTGATTTTCAGACAAAGAACAAAGTGATTCTCAAAATACTGGACGATAGGAAATTAAGTGACAAGTATTTATCAAATGCCATAAGTTTTAAATAATTATAAATTATAATTATATAGTTAATTTATTAGTTCATTTAAACATTGTTAAAGTGTTGAGGATGTGAGGAAATTGTGAAAGTGGAAAAGTGAGCAGGCGACAATCATGCAAACAGGAGCAACAGATGCAACAAATTGATATTGCTGATTCATTATATTTTTCTCCCTCTCCCTCTCCCTTTCACCCTCTGTCTCTGTCTCTGTCTCAGTCAACAGCAGCGATAACCGGCTAACAGACAGAGAGACAGACTGTCAACTCTTATCGCATGTATAAAAGCAAATTGTAAACTCGGACAACGACTCAAATCGGCAAAGTGTAAAATGTTGGCAACATCATCTTGCAATCTGACGGAAGCAGCTCAGTGCAGTGGCCCTGGCATTGGCCTCTTCCAGGGCCTGGTCACCATGCTGGTGCAGACTCTTCTCTCCGCCCAGTGCCAAGTGGCTCCCGCCTCCCTCTGGCCACCGGACTATGGCGATCAACTCGCCGATCTACACGATGGGCAACTCAATTATGACTTTGTTGTCATTGGTGCCGGTTCGGCGGGTTCTGTTGTCGCCAGTCGACTCAGCGAGAATCCCAACTGGCGTGTCCTAGTCCTGGAGGCAGGTGGTGATCCACCAGTCGAATCCGAGGTGAGTTCAAATCTCAATCTCAAATCTCTCTCCTTACGTAACTTTGCTGGCAATGCAATTCAATGTCAAGTTGAAGGCAAAATGTAAACGGTAATTACGTCTTTCAAGTGCGAGACTTGTATGGCAAATACAGTTAGTCAAGAAATAGTTTTCCCTAAGTTACATGATTTTTTTTTAAATTTGTTGTTTTATCATTTATATTAATATAATTGCTTATAATTATCAAAACAAGCTTAAGAAAGTATATATGTAAATTGAATTTTTTGTCAACATAATTATTTGAATAACTGTAACTTAAAGTGTGTAACCAGTTTCCCAGTTAGTTTGTTTTTAAAACGATATTTGTTTAAGGCTCTTCTCCATGTTAGTGCACATTACAGAAAGTTCTCTTTGAACAACATGTTAACGTGACGTTAAATTTTCAAGGAAAAAGATGTAAATGTAAAATGCAATACATCTGCTTATCAAGCAAACTTATCTCAAGATAAGCTAAGATTGAAAAACGTTGTAGGGCATTATTTTTGATTTATTACTTCAGAAACATCAGACAACAAATGTCGTGTAAATTAAACAATGGCTACAAAGATAATTTTGTTAAATCACCTGAGTATAAGTATCTCAAAGATTGGTCAAGTTACAATGGATTTATAGCCCACTCAAAGTTAATTCTACTCGTAATTTAAACAAACTTCATAAAAAGTTTGGCATTAATGGAAAATTAATTTCAATTCCTTTTGAATGGTACAAAGCTTTCCTTAACCCATTAGGCACCCATTGAAATTTTTGAATTTTTGTAAACGTCTACTTTTTCAACTCTTTTTCCTCGGCCTCAAAAAAAAATATGTTTTGATGCAAAGAGTTTTTTTTAAACAATTTTAAAAGTGACTGGACAATTTTTTGTTAAATATATCTTTGCTAGTATTTTTTTTATACTAAGGAGCATTCAGAGAAGGAAATTAGAATAATCAATTTGTTTTTAACTAGCTCTAAAGAACTAAAGAAATTTTCGTAAATCAATATTATCTGATTGGTTGGATTGTATTCAAATGTAAATTACTTTTATGAAAAACACAGATCCCAGCGCTGTTCTTTGGACTTCAGCACTCGGAGTTCATTTGGAATTACTTCACGGAGCCGAGCAGCTCGGCCTGCCAGGCGATGAAGGACGGACGCTGCTACTGGCCACGTGGCAGGATGATTGGCGGCACGGGCGGCATCAATGCGATGCTCTATGTGAGGGGCAACCGGCGGGACTTTGACAACTGGGCGGCGATGGGCAACACTGGCTGGAGTTACGACGAGGTGTTGCCATATTTCGAGAAGTCGGTGCGACCCGTGGGAAATGAGACGCATCCCGAGGGCTATGTGACACTGAGTAAATTCGAGATACCCCCGATTGATCAAATGATCTTCGAGGGCGCCGAATCGTTGGGCGTGCCTCAGGTCGAACAGTTTGCCGAGGGCAGTTTTGTGGGTTACACAAATATTCCGGTAACGGCACAAAATGGACAACGCGCACACACGGGCAAAGGACACCTGGGTAAAGTGGCACAGCGCCCGAATTTGCATGTGATTAAACACGCTCTGGTGCATCAGCTGCACTTCGATCCCAGCGGAGAGCGAGTGGAGGCCGTGAGTTTTGTGCGTGGCGAGCGCACCTATCGAGTGGGCGTGGCCCGGGAGGCGGTACTTTCGGCGGGCGTGATAGATTCGCCAGCATTGCTGCTCCGATCCGGCATTGGACCACGTCCGCATTTGGAGCAACTGGAAATTCCGGTGGTGAAAGATTTGCCCGGCGTTGGTGGCAATTTGCAGGATCATGTGGTGGTGCCGATATTCATGCAACTGGAAGGTTCCAAAAATGTGTCAACACAAAAGGAAATTCTCGACAGCCTCTATGAGTATCTAGTGAATCGAACCGGAGATTTCGCCAGTCATGGCACCGCCTCCATCGTGGGATTCGTCAACACAAACACGGCGGACAACAGCGATCCTCGATATCCGGATGTGGAATTCCATCATTTGGTTTTCCAGCGTGCTCGACACGATGCCCTCGAAATGTTTCTCAGTGGCCTCAGCATTCAGGATCAATATAAGAAGCATCTGCAGCAACAGTTGATTAACTTTGATCTTTTGTGCACCTTTGTGGTTCTCTCACATCCCCAGTCGAAGGGACAGTTGAGTCTGCGCAGCAAAAATTACTGGGAATCCCCCAAGTTGGTCAACAACTATCTGACACAACCGGAGGATCTGGCAACGCTGTTGCGTGGCATTCGTTATCAGGAGAATCTACTGGATACTGACTCGTATCGTGCTTCCCAGGCTCAACTCAGTCACATACCCATCCCCGAGTGCGATTCATCGTTTGAGTATCGATCCGATGATTACTGGCGATGCTATGCCAAGTATTTCTCAATCACCTGCTACCATCAGACGGGCACTCTCAAAATGTCCCCGGACACCGATCCCACTGCCTGTGTCAATCCTCGCCTGCAGCTGCATGGCATCTCCAATCTGCGGGTGGCCGATGCCAGCATCATGCCCAACATTGTCAGTGCGAATACAAATGCCGCCACTGTCATGATCGGCGAACGTGCCGCGGACTTTATCGCCCAGGACTGGACGGAGTTAGGGTCAAGGGAGGGAGCGGAAAGGCCTATCCGGCGTATCTACGATTACGACTTGTAATCGCTGATAGTATATTCATTTTCAAACATTTTCAAAAACTCGATTTAAGCCTAGCACTAGTGAAAATTCTTTTTTTTTTTTTTTTTTAGTTTTTAAATTTAAATGTAATATTTTAGAATAAAATAAATATGTTTATAACATATCGATCATGTTATAAAAGATTTTTGTTTAAAATGATTTTTGTTAATTTTTTGTTTCATATTTTCACTATTTTTCTATTAAATATTTAGGGTATTCAGAAACTCTGATATTTGTGTTATTTTAAAAATTGATATGACATATTTTGTACTGAAAACAAACACACAGAAAAAAGATTATCACAACAAATATGCCCTGGGGTGTGTATACAAAATTCGTCATAATAATAATTTTTCTGTCTGTTCTTTGTCATTACAAAATATATCACTTTTTAAAATATCACAATTATCAAAGTTTCTGAATACAAAAAATTAACAAAAACCATTTTAAATGGCATTCAATTTTATTACTTTGCTTAATAGAAATATATTGAATGAAAATATATTGATTGAGAGAATTCTTAGAATATTATTTTGTCTTACTTTTCCGTTTGTTTGATGATTTTATTTGTTCTTTGATTTATTGAAATCGTTGATAAATTTCACTTTACATTTTGTCGACATTGTAAATCAAATTATTTCGATTTGCTGTCGTTGTTGATGTACTCGTAGTGCAGTTGCAAGTATGAAAAATAAATCAAAAGATAATAAAAAACTACAATATGTATAGCTAAAACTCAATTAAAGTATTTTAATAAATCTATTTGAGAAGCACCTTTTAGTTCACAATCTTTGGAATTAATGTTGTTTTGTTAGATAAGCATTGAAAATGCAATATATTTTTAATAAAAGACAGAGATAAAAATGCTGAAAATGTTCCATACGAAATTTATAGATTTTGTAGGCATATTATATATGCATATTATAGTATATGTATATTATATATGTATATTATTTTTGACGTTCTAAATTTTATCCCCAAAACATTTAAGAGAACCATAAAAAAAGAGAGACTAACAGACAATTAATTATTAAGAATATTCATTTCTCTATAACACAATATTTCTGTCTGTTTTTCTCAAACTTGTTGCGGAAAATCAACATAAATTGTGTAGGGCGTTTTATTTGACGTGTTGGCCGAACCCAGATGCGAACATTGTCCACAGGTGAACAACAATTTAAAAAATGCTGACATTTTAAAATGTTGAGGTGTTGTTGTTGTTGTTTTTGGCAGAGCTCGCAAAAAGTGGTCCCTTTTTGTAGGCAGTCATAAAAAAACCTGGTTGTAGCTGACACTCAGGCAAAGGGAATCGAAGTAACACTTAAATTTCGTTTGTGCTCAATTCGATCAATGTTAAAAATACACAAATATTTTGTAGCTCACTTCATGTTTTCGTTTAACTGAGACACTTCGATAAATAAAATTTTTAAAAAGTGTTTTTTTTGCTAATTTATGGTGCATTACAATAATGTGCGTAAAAAAAAACGATGGGACGAGATGCATGTAAAGTTCATTTTTTTTTTAAATTGATAAAAATTTAATCGCAATGCAATGTGTGTGCCTCAAAATTATCAGGACACCATATTACAAATTTGAGGCATTTGACATTTAACGGCCAAGCATAAAGAAATTTTCGATGCATTTAATGAGCAACATTTAGATACCAACGTGCAAAAAATGTAAAAAAACGGAAAATCGCCTACGAAGCTAGCGAAGAGGCAATAACTGCCTCTATAGTGAAAATTGTGACAACAGATGGCAAACCATTTTTACTACTGGACAGCGAAGGGTTTCGAGAAATTTTAAACTATATTTGCAATGCACTTCAAATAACTCCGCAACTCAGGTGTCGGTAGAGCGATCGTTCTCTGCCCTCAACTATATTTTAAACGAAAAGCGCACATCCTTAACTCCGGAGAACATCAACTCCATTTTAATTGTTAAACTAAATACCTAATTAAAAAAGCTTTTAAAAAATTTATTATATTTGTTTAAATTTATTAAAAATAACACACTTTTTTCTTTCACTTCGTTTCTTTTGCTTAGTTTTTGATCGTTGAACGTCAGTTTCACCTTCAAACTGTTTCGTTAGAGAGCTTTTCATATTTTGACTTACTGTTTAGTGTAAAACACAAAGCTCAAACGAATCAAAAATATGTGTTTTTTTAAGAGAGTAAGCGACTCAGCTCCAATTTTCTCTGTCTTTTTGGTGAGCTGACAGGCTAAAAAAAATTGGTTGAGCATATTTTGCGAGCTCTGGTTTTTGGTGTTTTAGTGGTGTTGTTTATGCCGCTTTGGAGAGCCACATTTCCTTAGTCTAATCGTAATTATGATGGGCCCACATAAAGATATCGCAATGGAAACGTCAGCCAAATTATTTGGCCTGGCTTATCGGAGGCAGCAGCAATACATTGTGTCTTATCAGAACCCATAGCTGAATGGATGATCGGACAGATGGACAGATGGATGGACGGAGAACTGCACACTGGTATTCAACACAAAGCATTTGTTAAAAATAAACTAAAATACGATGCAATATAAAAATATATCACATTTAAAAACTGAGCTAAAAATAATTAAAGTGATTTATGGAAGAGACTCGTGTTTATTTTGGATTTTATTTGACACACTTTTTACTACAAACTTGCAACTTTTTGCCAACACTGATCTTTATTTTTTAAAAAACAAAGTTAAAAACAAATATGAAAAATGAAGTACAATTTTTAATTGCCTCTGAAAAAACGCTGTGCTTAGCATCTGTTCGTAATAAAATTTGTAGAGTAGATTGAGATTAAACTATAAATCATGTGTAAAATTACATTCAGGGCTTTGAGTTTGAAAAGTGACATCACAAATTTTATAAAAAAAATTGAAATAATTATAGTTTTTAAAAACAATAACTTTTATCGAAAAGTATTTGTTAGCTTTCTATCTGTTTAATTTGTTTATTTATGAAAAGCTTATTTGCTAATAGGATCAGTCAAAAAAATATGTATATTGAAAATCAGTAGAAAAGATTTTATTACAATAAAAAAATATATACAAAAAAATGTTAAAGTAATATTGAAGTTCAAGTTAAAAATCGATAATAACAAGTTAATATATTTATTATTTTAATAAAAATGTGAATTTTAAAATATTATTTTAAATTTTTATTTTAGAAAAATAATAACAAAATACTTTATTTATTGAAGCTAAGCTTATTTATGATCTTATATGAATAGATCAGATTCTATTCCTCTAAGATACATAATAAATTAAAAAAAAGATGCAGTTTAAAAAAATACTTTTATTAATAACTTTGTTTTTAACATTTTATAGCTTTAAAATCAAACAAAATATTTTCAATTTGTGTTAGAAAAGCAAAGAAATAAACCGTACTTATTTATGCCAAGTTTATATGTTAAGTTAAAAATATAAGATAAACCAATATATTATATATGAATAAACCAGATACAAAACATACAAAGAAATTATAATTGAAAAATAAATTTCTATTAAAAAGTATTGACTAACTTTATATCATAAAATACCTTTAATTTCAATTTTTTATTACAAAAAAAAAATACAAATACAAATACAAATAAACTTAATTAATTAAAACCAAGTTTATTTATTATTAGAGAAAATATAAATAAATTAAAAGAAAAGTGTGTTTTATTATTTTATTGAATCAGTGACAACCAATTGGGGTTTTGGCACCAGTGTGTACAGGAAATGTTCGTATGTGTTTGTGGTCATAAAAACAGCAATTTTCAAATTGAAGGCGCGGGCCTTATCATTATCATTGGGAGGAGGAAGTCGGCCAGAGTTGTTTAATATGGATTGTCGATGTCGGTGGTGTCGTGTCACCTTTGGCTGCTGTAGCTTTGGCTGCACCCGCTCTTTGAGTGTCACATCTAATCTGCGTGGCTTCGTGTGATAAAGGCGCGTTCAGTGCTTTTTAATTCATACACATAAACATATAGTATATATAATTTATTTGCAATGCAAATTGTAGCAGGTGATTTACGGTAACGCGTCCGGCATGCGAATGAAACGTTCGACGGTCCGTACAAATGCCGCTCGACGGCCACAAAAGCCGGACAGTAGCTCATGGCCAGCGTCCGTGTCTAGATCGTGTGCACATATATCGAAAAAAAAAACTATATATTTTTTTTTTTACTATTTTTAATTGTTGTTTGTTTTGTCGTGAAATACGACTATGGAATTTCTTACGGCACAATGTGCGGCCAGATCGGCGGGTCCGGCGAATACTTTGATGTCACTGCTGCTGCACACATTAATCGCCAAATATTGTGATCTCAGTGGCGAGCAGAAATGGCCAGCGGATTATGGTGATTCGCTGGACAACTCTGGCGGATTTAAGGAACCCTATGACTTCATTGTCGTTGGATCGGGCAGCTCGGGAGCTGTTGTTGCCGGTCGTTTGGCGGAGCAAACAAATTGGCGGATACTTTTACTTGAGGCTGGCGGCGATCCACCAATTGAAACGGAATTCGTTGCCTGGCACATGGCCACCCAGTTCTCCGACTGGGACTGGCAATACCATACGCAGCCCAATGGACGGGCCTGCATGGCCATGCAGGGCGAGAGTTGCCACTGGCCAAGGGGCAAGATGCTCGGGGGCACCAATGGCATGAATGCGATGATCTATGCCCGTGGCACGCGTTTCGATTTCGATGACTGGCAGCAACGGGGCAATCCCGGCTGGGGCTATGACGACGTACTCCAGCATTTCCGTAAGGCCGAAAATCTGCAATCCACGCGCCCGGACTACAAGCCAGGAGATCATGGTGTCGATGGACCCATGACCATCAATAACTACGTATCGGACAATGAGTTCCGTACCACAATCCGTGCGGGCATGCTCGAGATGGGCTACGGCAGTGCTCCGGACTTTACCGAGGGCTCCTATATCGGCCAGATGGACATTTTGGGCACCCAGGATCGTGGACGTCGCATCACCACCGCCCACTCGCATCTACCCAAGGATTCGTCCAATTTGCACATTGTGCGTCACGCCCACGTCAAGCATCTGAATTTGAACAACGCGAATCGGGCCGAGAGCGTCACCTTCGTTCACCGTGGCGGCAAGGAGTACACGGTGCGAGCGAGCAAGGAGATCATCCTCTCGGCCGGCGCCATTGGCTCGCCACAGATTCTGCTGCTCTCAGGTGAGTCTGAATGTCAAAAGAACGAATCTAATCGACGGAATCGCCTAGAGTCCGATAAGATACTCAAAGCATAAACAAGTTCTAAAAAATATAAATACACTTTATGCCAGACGGTTTTATGACCCAGCAGTAATTTCTAAATATTTCCCTAGTTGCCAGAGAGCACTTAATTATTTCAATGTTAAGCTGTAAGCTTTGTGAAGAAACCTTTTCCTTGTTAGGTGCCATTCCTTACAAGCTCAACAGGCAAGAGATTTGTTTAAAATTTAAGCTTTGAGCTTTTATTAAATATTTGATTTCCGTTGTGATTGCCGTATCCTACCTGTATAGCTATATTTATTTTCATATTTAGCAACAACCTTTTCTTAAATGAGCTTTATGTTTTGCTCGTTTAAAGCTGGATAGAGCTTAAAGCTCTTCGTAGTAAGCTCTTCTGCTAAGGCTTTAACTTTCATTGGGAGTGTTGTTTAGCCCAGTCTTCAGATTCAAAGATTGTTGCACATAAATAATAGATAATTGCTTTAAGCATTTGTTTTAGCTTTATTTAAATGCAGCTGCTGGTTCACATAATATTTATAGTTAATAAACATAAGCAATAAGCAATAAAATTTGCAAACGACATTCAACATAGTATATTTATCTGTTACATATTTAAATTTTTTTTTTTAATTATAACAAAAAGTATGATTTTTGTTCAATTCGTCAACAAATAGTAGTAGTATTTAGTAGTAACTTGAAAATATTGTCTATCTTTTAGTTTTGAAAGACACAAGTGAAACTGATTTTGACATACAATTTTAAAGTCCTTGTTAATAAAAAGGAAAAAAAAATATTTAAAAGTGCCTTCTTATGTATGTATGTTCAGTATTTGAATAAAAATTCAAATGTATAGTTTTTGTCTGATTTTTTAAATATTTCCTAAAAATCAAAAAAGAAAAAAAAAAGTATTTTCAATATATGATTCTTTATATTTGATACCATAATGATTTTATAACATCTTATTTTTATATTTATAAAAATTTAATCAACATGATTTGTGATTTTTAAATATTTAAAAAAAAAAAATAATTTTTATTGTCATATATTAGATAGTAACTAGAGACTTAATGAAATTTTAAAACCTGACGCTCATCGATTTCCTTTTTCTTTCAATTGAACAATAGAGTGAATAGTTAATGACTGGTAGATAGGTTTAGTAGATAGATTCGAATAGTTAGGCTTTAATAGACTTGATAGGTGGTGGTTGTACTGCCATCCTGCCACTTGGGATCATCGCTGACCTTGGCGCGGCACATGGGACACGTTGGTTCCCGTTTGAACCACGTTCGGACGCACTGATCACAGAATATGTGATGGCACTCGAGAATAATCGGTGCATTGTATGGATCATTGCAAATGGGACACATGGAGTCGACAGCATCGAGTTCATCCTTGGTTGGCGATCGAATCGAATCATTTTTGGTTCGAAAATTGCCAATTGCCCGTTTCAAAAATCCCAAACGCAATACGATCTCAATGGTTTTTATGACAATGTATAACCACTTTAATATATCCGCAATATATTCCTCATCCGGATAGGATCTATAAATGTACATTAGCCACTGTGTGATGGGCGTAAGGCAGCGATACAACTGAAAAATATGTTCCAAGAGCGCATAAAAACGAGCTCGAAACTTCATATCCCTCAACGGCAGCATTGTTATAATAATTTTGATGAGTATTGTGATTAATTTCAATATTAGATCACTGATAATGGCATAATAAAACAATAATCCTAATGAAATCGGCTCGTTAACAGGTGGTTCAGTGACCTCCAAAGTGAATTCGGTCATTTTCTTAGTCGACTCTTCGGGCGGTATTATCAATCCAAATGGATCTGGCGGTGCAACGGCCAAATAAAGACGCGCCACAACCACAATTAGACCCACAATCAAATCACGCAACAATACGCCATATTGTTTATCTGTCGAACGTGCCACTTGAAGCGGCAATGTGCGATTTAAATTCACAAAAATGATTAGAAGCAACAGGTAGTCGAGTACAGGTCCCCAATAATCGTACAGAAATTTGATAAATAATAACAAAATAATGGGCAAATAAAACATAAACTGCACAACGAATTCGGAAAATATTTCCCGATAAATGTCACGTCCAATTACAGAAGATGGAATTGTGTTTGGAGTTGGATTTTGTGTTGGATGTTGAGTTGGATTTTGAGTTGGATTTTTAGTTGAAGTTAAACTTGTAGCTGCAGTTGGACTATTTTTTGTTGACATGCCCAGCTCCAGCTCAGTGTTCCTCTTCCCAAGGTCCGTTCCATCTTCGCGTAAGGAGAAGCTTCCGCCCAGACCAATGTCTTTGTCATCCTCATTTTTGCCGCTCATGCGCATCGATTGCGAGCCGTTGCCGTTGGGGTTGTTCAGGTTCAAGGACCCTGGACACGGCTGACTCATCAAATTGTCGCCAGCTATGGACTGGTAACGAAAACTCGAATTGGCAATCAAAGAGCGCAGTGTCTCCGGTGATGGCGATGTGGACATTGAGACCATATCACGCCAGAAATGAAATTTACGCACGGAAGCAGGAGCAGTTTGATGACCAGATAATGATGATGATGTTGATGATGATTGTTGATGCTGCTCCAGGTTACAGGAACGTTGTCTGGCCAAAAACGAGTCCAGTTTGCTGTTGACGTCCACATCCTTCAGCTGTTCCATGTCAATTTTTAAGCTGCCAGCAGTTTCGGATACGAATTTGGATCCAGATCCGGTTGCCAGCTCCTTTGTCTCTAGCCCATTGAGATTGGCAGAAGCAGCTGACTCCGATGGAATACTCTCATTTGGCCAGTTATTCATAGCACTATGAAATCAACTCAATTTACTTGATAAAAAGCGATGCTATCAGGCTAAGTGACGCCGTATCAATGACCTAAAAGCTCTTCAGATGCTGCCAAATAACATCCAATTGGAGCTTTAAGCTTTTTCTATTGTCAGTCCTTATTATTGTTATGCTTTATGCTTATGAAAACAAAAGTGTAACAAAACAAGTTTTTTAACTTAAACTCATTTTAAAACCAGAAATTTTTTGATTTTATTATTTTATTGCAACTTTTTTAAGTGCACAAAAATAAATTTCGTAAACTCAGCACTCCAAATTGAAACTACAAACAATATTTAAGATGTTGTACAGTAAGCGCTCTATATAAGCTACGAACCTGTCCGAATTTTTTTAAAAAAGTGGCTTATGTGAATTAAGTACATTCCTCTTAATGGTTTCGCTATCAGTCAAATCATTTTCGAATACGGAATTGTACAGTCTAAAGGTATATCGTCCTCTCCCACAAGTGAAGTGAACTTATGACAACGGACCATGGAAGTTGTGGTCAAAATTCATTTCGGTTATATTGTATTACTTTTGAAATCGCTTTAAATGGCTTTAAAGAAATTCATACTCTGCCTTTCATCTTCATTTTTACAGTAAAATAAATATGAAAAATAAAACTGTAGTTGCTTGTATAAAAAGTTGAGCTCAAAAAAGTTGCTTTTACAATAACAAGAATTTCGGTTCATAGTATAGAAACTAAACACAAGTATATAATCTTTTTTTTTTAAATATGAATTTAGAGCAACATATTTCGTGGTGGAAAGGCGAAACACACATAAAGCTTAAGTTTTCGTAAAAAAAAACAAGCTTGTGAGCTTCTTTAATCAATACAGCTCCCCCACTCTCCAACTTAATCCAAAAAGAGCTTTCTATCTAATGCTTTAAGCTGTGTTCAGAGATCAAGCGACTTGAGCATAAAGCTCAATGGGCTCGAACAACTTTCAAAGCTTATAAAAAGAGCTTTATGATTCAATGAAACTTTTTTTTTTAACTTTAAGCTTTCGTACGAAATCAAGCTGAGTGAGACTAAAAGCTCATAAAAGTGCTAAAGAAATTCACATTAAAAATATTAGAAATAAAAATTGTATTAATTTGAGCATTTTGTACGGTTTCACAGGAATTGGACCAGCTGAGCATTTGAAGAGCGTTGGCGTTCCAGTTAAACTGGATCTGCCCGTGGGTCGCAACTTGAAGGATCACGCCAGTCTGCCGGTCATCTTCCAGATCGACAAGTCAACGGCCCGCAAACCGACCGAGGAGGAGCTGGTGGATGCCATGTACAATCTGTTGATGGGCAGATACAGCAAATTGTTGCATCACGAGGCAACCGCACTGACGGGCTTCATCAACACAACCTCGTTGCACGGCCCCAATCCCGATATACAAACAACGAACTTCTTTAGTTTAATGCAGAGTCCAGAGCTGCGCGGTTATGTGGCTGCCACCGGATTCAATGATCGTGTGGCAAAGAGCATTTTGTCAGCCAATCAAAATTCCAACACATACATCACATATCTGTTGCACCTGAAACCCTTTTCAGCTGGCAGTCTAGAGCTACAGAGCGCCAACTACTTGGATGCACCAATCATCGATGCTGGCTACATGACAGATGAACGCGATGTGGATACGTACATTCGGGCCCTCAACATCTATAAGCGTCTGCCCGAAACGAAGGCGTTCGGTGAACGAGAGGCAACGCTGCACAAGATCGATCTGGAGTCGTGCAATGATCTGAAATATCAGTCGGATGATTATTGGCGCTGTTACATCCGTCACATGACAACCACCGTCTATCATCCCGTGGGCACCGCTCGCATGGGACCCGCCACCGATCCCACGGCTGTCGTCGATGCCAGACTGCGTGTCCATGGCGCCAGTGGACTGCGTGTCATCGATGCCAGCATCATGCCTGATATTGTGGGTGCCAACACGAATGCCGCTTGCATCATGATTGGCGAGAAGGGCGCCGATATGATCAAGGAGGATTATCTCGGCAAGCAGCATACCGAGCTCTAAGCTGCGATTATTCCATATCAATTTATTATTTAAAAAATAAACTATTTTTTGATTTTTTTTGCATTAAACTGAATACGCTGAAAGTTTTGAAAAACGATCTGTTTATTTGTGCTCATACTTTTGCTTGAAATTTAAATTAAAAATTTACTGAAAGCAGTGCACTGTGTGTTATTGCAAGCAGTGCAGAGCGTCAGCGAACAGCTTAACACAATAGCTCTCAAACTGTCAGGGAGCTTTAGGCACAGTGGCTTTCAAAACACTTAAATGCTTTGGCACTAAAGTGAATTCGCAAGTGTAATAAAAATGCATAGCACAGTGAGTTTCAAAATGTCTTAATAAGCGGAGCACAGCGACTCTCAAAACTTAACTTATGTAGGTAATTTGTAATACGCAAAATATTTGATTTGACAAATGAAGATATTTTTTAATTTATGTGCAAAAACATTATGAGAACAGTAAGTTCCCATTGAGTTGAAATAAAAGTCTATGGAAATTTACATAATTTGTGTACTTCAGAAATAAAATGAGATATATTGAGAATATATAATCTTAATTCGCTTTTCTGTCAATTTAACTTTAATTTCAAATCATTTCACCCATAAAACAATTGATTTTTATTGATCAAAAAAGAAGAAAAACCTCGAGCTTGCAAATAACAATCATAAAAGTAATAATAATACAAGTTTGTGCTATACTCTGTATAATTTGTCATTTGCCAATCTCAAATCTATAGCAACTTTATCAACACATCGAAACATTTTTGTAAAGATCTCTATTAAATAATAATCTCTTTAGCATGGATTTTATGTGTGGCATATTGATTCTGCTGCGCTGTCTTTGCCTAATGATTGATAGCTTTCACTTTTCAATTAAGTGGCAATTTATTTATTTTTGTTTTTTTTTTTTACAATATTTGTTGGCTCATTGTTATGCCGCTTTTGGCACTTGGGCCGGCCAAGACATTTGGATGGTATTCATTGGCGCCTCGAATGTTTGGCATGCATACAAACTGATGGCAATTAATTGGTGGGTCGAACAAGTGCCTCGGCTCGTGATCCACAAGTGTCACAAAAGAAAAGATGCGTTGCACCCACGTATTTAGCTGTGGATGAGACAGAGACAGAGGCAGCGGGGAATATTGGACTCAACTTATTAGCTTTAAATTTCAACTACTGCACTAATCTATTGCGCCAAAATAGTTAACTAAAAATGTTAAGCTAAACTGCATATATAAATGCAAAATAACAATGAACTTCATTAACAATTCAAAATATTTTCCTAAAACAAACTCTTAAAGTTTTCAATTTCAAATGTAAATCAATAGTTTTTCGTTCAAAGCAATTTACACTTACGTTAGTTCCGCAAGTTATAGATTGCAATGACTGTTAGCAGAACAAATTCCATTCCAATTAAGTTAATCACATACCATTTTAATAAACACTGCATCGAATCCAATCTAGTTCCTAAACTAATGAAAATAATCAATAAAATCATCAATTTCATACGTTTAAAATTCCGTTTGTCAGACCAATTTACGCTGAACTGAGCTTAATTGAATTGCAATTAGGTCTAAAGTGTATTTTTAGGTAAAGTTGGTTACACGTTGGTTCCAAAATGAAGCAATTAGCCCACACGTAATGCGAACGTATACGACGATAATATGTTACACTTGCACTTGGCCCTCACAGAGAAAGAGAGAGAAAGAGAGATGGTTGGAGTTGGAAAGTAACGTAATCAAACGCTGGAATGTACGCAATGAGATCTATCCGAGATGGGTTACATTAGATTTGGACAGTAAATTACGAGCGAACGGCGCTACGATGACGCGCACAAATCTTTTTTTTAAAGGTATTTAGGCAACAGATTAGATGAGCAGATGTCAGCTAACAGCTACCAACTGCCAGTTGCCAGTTGCCAGTTACCAGTTACAAACATACCCAAAAAGCAACTACCAACAGCCAACAGTTACATGTGTGTGGTAACCAACATCTGTACGAGTTAAAGTATGTACAGTGCAGCTTCCCTAAAGTGGGTCGACAGTAAAAAATGTCGTGTTAGATGATTTATGCTAATTGACTGACTGATTGATGGCGTGAATAACTGACTGATTATCAAATGAACAGAGTGTCAAGCTGATTGTTTGACTGATTGATTGATTGCTTAACTGATTGATTGATAAACTGACTAGCTAGCTGATTGTTTGACTAATTGATTGATTGCTTAACTGATTGATTGATAAACTGACTAGCTAGCTGATTAATTGATTGATAGACTGACCTACTAATTGATTTGTTGTTGGAATAAATAACTAGCTAATGCACTGAGTCATACTGACTGACATACGGATTGATTGACTGACTGATTGATGGACTAAATACTTGTTTGATTATCAAATGAACAGCGTGTCACGCTGATTGATTGTCTTGATGATTGACTGATTGATTGACTAGCTAATTGAAAGCTTAACTGCTTGATCCGCTGGTTGACTATCTGACTGGTAAACTGACTTGCTGGCTCATTGTCTCACCTATTGATTGATATGTTGATTGATTAAGTAACTAGCTGCTGGAATTAGTCATACACAGAAAAAAAAGTCCGGGATATTTAGTCTGAATTCAATCCGAAAAGTTGTCAGAAATGGCGTAATCTCGGATTTTCTTAAACCAAGTATCAAATACTTGATTTTTTGAATCCCGAATTCAATCCTGGAATTGTGTAATTGAGGCTAAAATTTTTTATCAATTAAAATGTTTTTTTTTTTAAACATTCCTTTAAACTTTTCTTTATTTTTTTTCATTCTTTTTCTTTTAATGACGGAAATTATATATTTTTGCGTTTCATTCCGAAGAACTTGAAAACACATATTTGACTACAATTGTCGGGGGGAATCGAACCCAGTTTTTTTTCAAACTGGAAGTTCTAATTATGTGACAGGTCGGCGAGAGAGGCCGAAAGAGAATCAAGTAATTTGAGCTTATTTTCACATTTTAATCCTATTACAGGCATAATTATACAGATTAATACTGAATACATACTTAAGAAATATATGCTTAAATTAAGTATTTCAAACTTTTTTTCTGTGTACTGAAACTGATTGATTGACTGATGCCAAAAATTATAAACCATTTTTTTTTATCAATAATTTATTGCCTGTGTTAAAACCAATGTTGGTTTTAATGAGTTCATCTTAATGAGACTTCACTGTACAATTCAGGAGCTGAGTTTAGGAATAGGTCACGTAGTACTCGTGCAATATGCCACGCTCCAGTGAGATTGGGTTAGTTATGTTTTGTGTCTGGCCTAGTGTATTGACAGATTCAAGACATAGATAGATAGACACATACATATGTAGATACATTCATAGACTGAGATACAAGCTGCACTTGTCGCTCTGCCTCTGTTGCTGTTGCTGTGGTTTCCCCATTCATAGCTCAATATGAAATATTGTTTATGCTTTGCTATTGTCATTTAATGAAGTTCATTTTCAAATCCATTTCATGTGCTTGTCGTCAATGACTCAGCAGAGCCAATGGCCAAAATTAACTGAATGAACGTGGCCAATAGATCATAGTGTTGCCCACATTATGTCACCTCGCACTTAAGCTTCTGCTGCTGCTTCATCTTCTACCTTTCGAGTATGTTTGCATTTCACTTTCATTGTGTTTAAGTACATTTTTTTTTTGGTTTTTTATTTTGTTGCTGATTAGGAAAGCATTTAAACACTCGTAAGCACCGGAAACTTTAAAATTTAGCGGTGCCTTTTGTCCCCCATTCCGTAATTGTAGCGGAAATAGTTTGAGTCACATTTGACCAACTGCTTTTAAGCAACTTTTACAGCGAAATATTTTAGATAATTTCTATTGTTCAGGATTGTGTACTTCAAGTTACTTGAAACGAACAGTTAATGCCTGCGTCTAAAATTTCTAAAATTGAAAGAAATTGCATAATAATATAATAGTACTTATTTTAAATCAATTTAAATTAAAAAATGCCAATCTTTCTACAAATTTCAATACTATCAATAGTGCTATTAACTTAACATATAACAAATTGCATAATATAATTTCAGTAAATTCGAATGTAAAACAATTAACAAATTGTTCAAATGTTGCACAATTTTGTCCTTCATCTTGTTACATTTCTCAAGTCATAAATACTGAACCCTAACAAAACTGTTTGTCAGCCCTTGAGAATTCTTGGCCAGCTATAAAATGACTTGACAACTTTTTAAAGGGCCTGTCAACAGGCTGAACAGAGACAGAGCAATGAAATAAAAATAGAGGAAAAAAAAAACAGTTGACAACGTTTTTGGTTTAGTTTCATAAGTTTCCCAGATGAGCTAATAAATTTTCGCATGGAAAACTCACGCACGAGAAAATGAAATAAAACCGATTGTCGTTTGACCTTGTGCCATTAGAAATATCAGCAACAACAAAAAGCACTACAACAACAATAATTCACATAACAATAACAACAATCGTCAAATATCGTATGAACGTCCACAAGATTTGTTTATTGTCGCTCTGTTAATTTGCGGGAATTACATTTTGTTAGTGTCTTCATCGGCGTCTCTTTTTGCGGGGCAACATGGAAGTGCCTCATTAGAGCGCCTCCAGCTGCCCCTCTTCACTTCTCCTCTCTGAATTTCACATCATTCCCACTACGCAGCGTTTGGTTACATAATTGATTTTATTACGATTGAAGCACTTTCGATTGAGACATGTTTGACCCCAGATAGGTGTAACATCTTTATCTGGAAATGGCCTGTAATGAGGGTACTTTTATTGAACAACTGACAACACGAATATGTTGTTAGTTTCAACTTAATCAGGACGAGGGTTGTCAAGTCAGTAGAAAAAGTTTACTAATACTTTTTACTTCATTATTAACTGGTAAGATATCAACAAAACAAATTAATAATTTTTACAATCTTAAAACTTCTAATAAATTTATGTATTATTTACCACATACGATTGACATTTAATTTTTTTTTTTTATATAAAAGCAAAATATAATAATTAAAAATGTAAAAATATAATTCGCACACTTTTTTTTTAAATACATTTTATAAATTAATTATATAAATCATATATATAACAAATAAATTAATGTTGAAGAGTATTAATTTTTTGGAAATCAATTTCATAAGGTATGAAAAATTGCATTTACTCGATTTTTTTTAGATTTTACTTCACTGTCTATACAAAATATAACAACTCCTTTACAAGCAACTAATTTTTACAGGATATATGTATTTCATAAGCATCTCAACATTACAAAACATTCACTTTTATGTATGTAGATCGAAATGCATAAATTGAAAAGTTCAAATATATATTATTATCGATAATTCAATTGAATTTCTGCACATTCGAAACAATCGATTAGTTGACGCCACAAGAATTTGCTTTTCTGTGTTTGGTTTTTCGCTCGTGATTTCAACAATTTGGAAATTTTTGAACCGGTTTAAGTTGCTCCATTTTCAATAAATATTTGCACTTTTTTTTTTTTTTTTTTGTAAAATCAGTTTGATTCTTTTCAATTAGCTGGAACTGGAGCTTGAATATGAATGGTGAGAGTATTTCCTCGATTCCTTTTGACTTTGTGGCTTACGTGAGAGCGCACACACAACCGTACACACATATACACATACAAGCACACAGGTGTAGATCGTCTGGTAAGTGCAGATAACTGTTAAGTGAGCATGAAGGTCGTTTGGCTAAGTGAAGTAAGTAAAGTAAGTGAAAAGAGAAGCCAATAAAAAAATGCCTAAAAGTCAAAATAAAAATCACAAACAGAAAGACAGAGAGAGAGAGAGAGAGACAGTGAGTCGGAGAATATCAGCTGAGCGGAAGAGCAGAGAGTCAGGAGCGCCAAACGGTTGGCAATCGGTTATGCGCTCGCCGAGACGCTCAACCGTTTCGCAAGAGCTCCAGCAGCCAAAAAGGAGCCCATCAAGCTGGAACGCAGTTGTCCACAGCTCTCCAATTGCGGTAGTTGCTTTTGAACTAGAGATGAGCGCGTTACTTCAATTTGATAACGATAACAATAACGATAAAGCATTTTATTGGAGTGTTTATATTGAAATGTTTGACAGTCCATATTGATATTGTGTTAATTAATTAATAGTTGATTTTCTTTACCTTTTAGAAAATAATTTTATTACATAATCTGTTAAAAGTCTCATATAAGCAAGCGAGTATAAAAACCAATGCAAGCTTGGCAGCCTGTGAAACGTTTACGAATATTGATCAAGCATAATAAGAAATCGAATGCTCTTCAGATGAATGGCGAAAATATGTTAGAATGCCAAAAATTTAATGTAATGTCAATGGAGGCCAAAAAGCCCGCACAACATTTACGAATGTAGCTTAAAGAATGTGTATTTCAAAGAAGGAGAAGTCAACGAAACGTTTACGAAATATAACACAAAGAAGATTGAAAAAACGAAACGATTTCAGAGTGTTAAAACCAGAGACCGTAAATAATACAGCTGAGCTTCCATAACTAGAACTTCTATAACTCGAATTTCTTTCAAACTCTAGCTAAATAAGTGGCAGTAAAATTAATAAGCTTAAGCAAAAGGATTCTATAAATCGTATGTCTCCATAACTAGAACTTGTTCTTTGGATAATGGTGATTCTAGTCAGGGAAGTTCGACTGTAATTACTTTAGATTTTAAAAATCAAAAAACTTAGAATACTTTTAGAAGAAAAATAATAATACCATTATTTTAAAAAATTCCTTGCATTTTTGCCATGATTTGTAATTTTTTATGAAAGTCTGACTCTTTTAAAAATGTTAAAATCTGAGTTCAAAATCACATGAAACCATTTTCCATGATTTGGTTTTTTTTTTCCTTTTAGCAAAAGAAAAACTTCGTCAACTTTATGGGGGATTGAAAAATTCTATGGGAATGATTTCCCCAATATTGCTGCATGTCCTTATGAAAATTAAAGAAAAGTAAGGTCAAAATAGGCAACTCAGTAACGACGCTTACGAATGTAGATCGAGTGTTGTGTAAGAGAGAGAGAGAGAAACACAGAGAAAGAGAGAGTGCTCGTGCTGCCTCGTGCCTCTGTTCGTGTCACGCGCGCAACTCTATGACACTCAAGACGACTCGAAAAAAGACTTGACTGTCTAAAGACAGCGGAGTAGAGCGCATGCGCAACCGCAACCGCTTCGAGCGGAGGGGGCAGGAGGAGAGACTTGCTTGCAACAAGAAATTGAAAAGCAGACAAAACGTCGCACACGAGTTGCTATTGTGGCTCAGAAACGCAGCGGCTGCCAAACGAGTCGGTTGCCTACATTTAATATTAACTTTAAACTTTACTTATTTATTGTATTTTGTTTTTTTTTTGGGTGTTGTGTTCATTCCCATTTTGGGGCCAAAACGCGGCGACGAGGAACTCGACAAATCAACAGAGTCGCACGTTTCGAATAAAACAAATTAAAAAAAAATTTCTAAAAATACAAAAAAAAAGCTTCGATTTTTTTTCTATTCTTTTTGTTATAAATATTTTTTTTTTTCGTTTCGCTTTCGAATGAAAGTGCACAATTACAATTGCAACAACAAGACAATTGTAAACGTGCTCGCAAATGTGATCGTAAACGTGATTCAAGACTGTGATTGTGAATGAAAGTGTTCCAGAAAATCCTCAACGAAATAAAAAATATAATAAAAAGAAAAATGTGTTGATGAGTTTTAAACAAGAATTGAGAATTGTGAAGCAAGAGAGATTGCACAAATAAGGCTTGAGAGAGCGCAGTAAAAGGAGGAGCAACGAAAAGAAGCAGAGGAAGCTTTACGGCAGCTTTAAGGAGCTTTCAACGAAATTGTGGGTTTTGGAGAGTGATAAACAAGAATTGAGAATTGTGAAGCGAGAGAGATTTCACAAATAAAGGAGAAGAGGGAGCTTTATGGCAGCTTTAAGGAGCTTTCAACGAAATTATGGTTCTTGACGTGTGATAAACAAGAATTGAGAATTGTGAAGCGAGAGAGATTGCACAAATAAAGCGTGAGAGAGCGCAGGAAAGGGAGGAAGAACACAAAAAAAGGCGAGAGTAAAGGAGCTTTCTTTACGGAGCTTTCAACGAAATTATGGTTGTGGTGCCTGCCTTGGGCGCCGCCGCCGTTTCGGTGGGCGGTCTGCTGTTCAAAGCGAGTGCCGCCTCCAAAGCGGCCGCCACAGCGGGCGTGGCAGCTGTGGGCGCCTCCAAACTGGGCCTGGCTATTGCCACGGCCATCAAACTGACAACGGCCGTCGTCGGCGTTGGCAAATTGACAATAATACCGTTTCTAATCGCGGCCATAGCCTATTATAATTACGATCTATTCGATCCAGAGAATCGACCATTTAATGTCAAACAGGTGGATTTGGCCTATGATTTCATTATCATTGGTGGTGGATCGGCGGGCACGGTACTTGCCTCTCGGCTCTCGGAGGTGCCACATTGGAAGATACTGTTATTGGAGGCGGGCGGACATGAAACGGAAATATCGGATGTGCCGCTCTTATCGCTCTATTTGCACAAAAGCAAAATGGACTGGAAATATCGGTAAGTTAGCTTCGCTATAAACATTTAAAGAGGCCTTCACAGCGTGTGAGGGAAGGTCAACGAAATAACATCAATTATAATAATTGTAATAGACTTGACGACAACTAAAACTAAACAAAACTAAACCAAACTAAGTACACAATTGTCATTCAACATTTGCCACCTTTTCGGTCAAGTCAAACACAGCACGCCCTAGTCGAGGTCTATAGTATGTAATTAAACATACTTCAAGTTTACTCAAAGTTTGTAACTGAGTTTTGGGATTGGAAGTTCTGCGTTTGGGTTTGGAACAGTTGATGCGTCACATTGACGACTTGCCATTTGGTCAATGATGTGGCCCAATCTGTTGACTGTTAAATGCAAAGGAGCAGCGTTTATTGAATTCGCTGATTTCGAATAAACTTACTTCAAATCGAAATGTTGATTTTTATTTAAAAAATTGGCAAATTGAGAATTAAAAATCATGGAGCGCACAACTTTCAATTTAGTATTTGAAAAATGCATTTTTGAAAATTATAAAAAGTAAATATTACTTTTATATTATAGTGTTTAAAATAAAATATAAAAATTTAAATTTCATCTAGTCAATTTTATTTACTTAATATTATAATATTAATTCAATTTTATATGTTGTAAAATCAAACATTTTTTTAAATGTTAGTTTTATCGATTGCTTTGTTTATGAATTTAATTTTATTTGATTTAACACTAATTTAATTTCTTTTAGGAATCGAAATAAAGAAATTAAATTAAATTAAAATTGTCATGTCATTGTCATTATTTATTAAAATACACCACAACTAGTGATTTTTACAAAATAAAATGTAATTCTAGGGAATACTCATTATGTAAAGCTGAGGTGGGCAAACCAATGTTAAATAAACCGAATTTTTAGGTTGAGAATCAACATATAAAATCGACAATCTTTCTAACAATAACAATCAAATATAGATCAATTATAAATCCAATTCAATTGTTAATAATCTTGACCCAATTGAAAGTGGGAGCACAATCTAAGTTAACAAATTTCTAGACTCTCTTAGCTTTTTAAAAGATCTCTAGTGTCTTTTAAGAATTCAATGAGACGAATCGACTTCCAAATTGCAGCTCCTACGCATTGCGACAATGTTTGTCTGTGTTATTTGTAAAACAAATTAAGGTGTTCAATTATCGAGTTGTTCATTTGCTTTGAAGACTCCAAGTTAGCAGCAATCTGTCAAAGTTTTCGAACTACTCGTGCAAACTCTTTGAGGTTGTCAATTTGTTATTGGGTTTGGGTTTTTCTCACTGCGTCTATAGACAAATTTAATTTCACTGCAATACACAAATATATAGTTTTGCATTTCGCAGTATACTGTACAGTGTACACATTGTGTAATGGACAGCGCTAAAAAGGAGCGTCGGTTATATGAAAGTCAAGCACACTTATTTTTCTTGCTGCCTACATACATACATAAGTGACTTGACAGAGATTCCAATTAAAATCAAAGATATCACTTGACATCAGGGCACATCAGCAGACTCTCCATTCTTCGTCTTGCTGCTTCTCTTTTGTCTATAACTGATTTAAATTAGAACACACTACCGTTAGGAACACAGTTTGTATATTTTCGCTTCTCATGATGATGATGATGAAAAATCAAATGCTGATCACCTGTTGCTGTTGTCTGCTTATTATTCATGAGCTTGTGTCTCCAAACGCCTTTCAATACCGTAATCCATTTAACTGTTTAGGGCCAGTTAAAAGCCGGCTCTGGGCCTTGCCCAGCCCAAGCTGACCACAAAATAAAATTGAAAGAAACCAAATTTCACTTTTTTTTTTCTTTTCGTTGCAGAGAATTTCATTCTCTACTTTAAGTCAACAATATCATAACATTTTGTTCAAAGTCTAATTTCAATTCGAATAAAAACTAATTTCATTTCCATTTCTATTTCTATTTCATTTGTTTTTTTGTTGTTGAATTTTACGGCGACGCGTGAAATGTTTGTAATTGAATGCAACAGAGCGGGGCATGCTACCAAGCCAAGTTGCCAGTTGCCAGTTGCCACTTGCCGGTAAATGAATGCGAATTTTAAGCAAACATATACAAATTTCAAGCTGAGTGTCTGTGTGTGGCAATCTGCGCCTGTTTTCCGCGCCATTGCATCATTTACTGTGTGGCAGGCGCAGATGCCTTGTGGCATGCAATCGACAACAACAACTGGTTGCAATCAACAGCAACTGGCAATAACAATAACAATAACAGTTTCCAGTTAATCCCCGAGTGGGCTAAGGCCACAGAGCCCTGTCCCCATGGGCGTTTTATCCCTCGGCTGCATCAACTAAAATACAAGTATTATTGGCATTTTATTTGTTGTTGTTGTTGTTGTTGTTGTTGTTGTTTATTTAGCGTTTGAGGGGAGAGAGAGAGAGAGAGAGAGACTGTCAGCCGAATTGAAAATACTCTGCTTGCCACATTTATGTTGCACTTCAATGATTTGCATGCAACATTGGCTTGGTTAACAATTTGACATTCTTTAGCGGGTTTTTTTTTCACTTATTAATCAATTTATTTTATGTAACGGTTGAAAACGTTTTCGACACTTTATCAATTAAACAATTTTTCTAACTGAAAGTCAATATTTTTGAAATTTTTTGTTTTAAATAGCATTATATTTAAATTTGAATTTATATGTATATATAATTTAAAAATATTAATTTTTATATCAAATATAAACAATTTTTTTATCTACTGCATTTTGTTGAGTTGACTAAATACACAAAAATTCCTGTTTTTTATGTATTCAAAGCGCTGGAGGCAGCAGTATTAAATTCACTATTTTTTTAAATAATATGATTATTTTTTAGAATCTTTATTTTTGTATTTTTGCTGTCTAAATTTAATTTGCCATAAACATTTGGCAAGCTTCGGAATTTTTAGTATTTTTCATATGTCCAATAAATTAAATTTTAAATATACATATAAAATTTTATGCATAATAAAAAAGATACACATATTTAAATATATGTATATGTATATTTTTTTAATAAAAATAAATAAATGTGTATAATAATAAATTGAAAATAATATTAAGCACTATGGTGGTAATTTTTAACAGTTTTTCAAAGCTGGTATTAAAATATTTTTCTATGGTCAATTAATATTAATATTAAAGTCGTGCTTAATATATTACACTAAGATATCGTGTAGCTTCCTTAATATCAAATCATCATTTAATATGGAAGCCTTTAACACACAATTTTACTGTTTATTTCAACAGACAATCATATTTGTCGACTCGTTCAAAGTGCTGCAAAAATCAACAATTGGCAAATGCCAACAATTTTTATGACACCATATGGATATTATGTTTGCGAGTATTTCTAATGATGGTCAAATTTTAGGTGGGTGGGGGGTGCACACACATTAAGAGTGTCACTTATGGCATTCAATTGCAATGTGTTATGCAACTGTAAAATCATCAACTAGCTTGAGTGTAATTTAGCAGTTATTATTTGGCAAATAAAATGCTCTGAAATTATTATAAAAAGGCGTCACTTAATATTGCTTTAGTTTTTGATAGTCAGTTTCAGGTCTAAACACATACATATGCAGAAACATCTGTGTGAAAATATTTCTCACCACAAATTAAAGCTGGGCGTGGTCGTGCCTCCTCCCACATATTATATTTCTTCTGCTTCTCCCAACAGGCCATCAATCAGTTGCACGCGGCATGCTAAATGTTGACGTTGTTGTTGTTGAGCTTATGTAATATAAAGTAACGACCCTAAAAACAAAATTGGCGCCGCATTTAAGCAAGGCGAATTGGTCCCAAAGTGAGTGTTTAACATCGATACCCATGGCAAATGCATTCGGATGTCGCACATAAATTCCAAATATTTAGTTAGACCAGACAGTTGAAATGAACGAACGAATGATCGAAAGAGAGACAGAGAGAGAAAGAGAGAGAGAGAGAGGTGGATAGGTGTGTTGGGGTGGGGAGGGGTGCGGCCCGGGGACTGCCGGCATATCCTACAACAGTTTCTCAATCTCTCAATGTGACACGGCCGAAACAAAAACCGGATCGTATATTGGTTAAAGTGGGTTAATCGGCTGCAGGTTTGCTGCTGTCTCTGGAAATGGCACGAAATGAATGAATTGAAACAAACACAACAAGAGACCAGGCCAAGTCAGATCAGGCAACAGTAACAACAACAACAACAACAACAACAACAACAACAAAGACAACTGCAACCAGCATTGCTGAAAGTTGAAGCGGGCTGCTCGCTTACCAATTGCAATGAGCACAATTGCCAATCAAAAATACATGAAACGCAAAACCAGCAACAACAACAACAGCTGCTCAAGAGACGACAAGCTTCAGTGAGTCTCTCTCTCTCTCTCTCTTTATCTCTCTCCGAGACACAGCACACACACTCCGCAGATTGTCACGCGAGAGATATGCTAACACACACTCACACCCCCATCACACACTTGACACACACACACGTACACACATTGCAACATTTAAAAATTCGCGGCATTTTGACATTTTTTTATTATTTTATTTGCCCACATAAATAAAAGACTTAGGACACGAACTTGCTAAAAATCAATCAAATCAGTGTGAAATGCAGTGACTGTAAAATGCCGCTCAAACAAACGTAATTGACAATATTGAAGGATCGTCAGCATCGAGATTGTATCAACAACAATATTATCGTTATCATCATCTTTATCGTATTTAAAAATTGTTTTTTCTCTTTCTATTTGTCACTTAAGCAAAAGACTTGAGACACGAACTTCCTATTAATAAATACTTTTGCATCAAAAGCTGGCAAACCAACAATTTTCTTGGCATTTATTAATGTTCCTCTTCATCATCAATATCATTATCATCAGCTTTAACGCTTTTCCTAAATTTTAACTTCTTTTATTTGACCACAAAAACAAAAGACTTAGAACACAAACTTGCCAATATGAATAAAAATTGACGCAATTAGAGGAGAAACATGTGTGTAAAATGCCGCCAAAACCAAAGCAAACTCATCATCGTTATCATCATCATAATCATCATTGGCTCAATCGCATGTAGTGCATATTGATCGAAACATTGAGACTTTGACTCTAGTTACTATTGGGCGATTTCTATTCGCATTCGAGACTCTCTTGTCTGTCTGTCTGTCAATTGGTGTCAATTGAATTAACATTCAAAAGTCAAGCTAAAACACGCAACATCATTTCTTTTATATAACTTTACGAAAGATTTTTGCAAATTTCTATAGTGTTCATAGGAATGTCGGTTACAAGTGAGTTTACATGTCTTTATTGTGGGGATTGATGTGTTAATTGCACAGGAGTAAAATTATAAATATTTAATGTTTTTAAGATTGAAATTTCTTCTATATTAAATGCATAAAATTGAATTTGCGATGGATGGTATTGTCGTAATTAGTTAATCGCTTTAATTAGCTTTAGTTATATCCACAAATCAAAATTTAATTTTCCACATTCCAGAGTTCATAGGCGATAATCGCATCATATGTATGCTAATGACTTGAAAGTCATTTTAATGATCCATACTAATAGGGTTCAATATTTATATGACAGCTCAGAGCACCTACAAGTCGAACTCGTTCCCTCAGTCACTACTTAGTTAAAGTCAAAAGACAAAAGAAACAAAAAGAAATTAAATTACAATAAATATGAATATATTGTAGTATTTGTTTTGTAAAGCGAACGCCCATAAAATTGTAATGTGCAAAAAAAAAAAAACATATTGCAGTCGAAAAGGTACACAGAAAAATTAGCTAACAACAATAATTGTTAGCATTTATGTGCGCTAACTGTTAAATGGCCAATAAAAAGCTAAAGAGTTAAAAAAAAAAACCTAAACAAATTGCGTCATTTTGGACCTAACATAGGCCGAGAGAGGCGCGTCAAGGGAAAGTTGCACAGTTTATGACTCCGAAACTCTGAGTCTGTGACTCTGACTCTGACCGACTGACTCAATGACTCGAATGCCTAAAACGATTAAATGAGTGATTTATTCAAGTGACGGTGCGTACTCAATAGATGAACTACGCCCAACAATGCGACTAAGGGACGGATTGTCTTTCTCTCTCTCTCTCTCTATCTCTAAATAAATTAAATGCCAGCATATTAATCAGCTTCCACTTTTCTGATACAGCGCTGTAACCCAGAGGCGTGAAGAAGCGCAGACAATAAAAACAAAAAAAAATGTATAAATAAAGTTTATCAACAACGAATGATCATGAACATGAATCAATGAAGCAAACAACAAAAGAAACAAACGCTAACATATGACACTTTGAACACTTTCATATCGAAAACTCTTACTCTTCAATCTTTCAATCTTTCATCTCATAAAGTCAGGCTTAGACATTGGCTTCAATATCAAATCATAATCTTTCTCTTTCATTTCTGTCATTTGCACGTCTCGCTTGGCAGTTTGCTTGGCCAAATTTCCGCACTGACATTTCGTTTCCTTTTTTTATACCCTCTAAGCAAATGCTATGATTGGGTATGATGATCTACATACCGCTTTTGACTGATTCTGTAACTGAAATGATTGAATTACTAAATAATGCTACTTTTTAATTCTTATTTTACAATTTTAATTTTTAAATAAGTTTTTTTTACTCAAGTCGAAAAATAAGTGGGACATGTCTATATGAAATTGGCACTACCATCAAAATTTCAAGTATTTATTTGAACTTTTTTAATATTTTTAATTTTGATATTTTGCATATGTACATACCAACATACATATTTTCATACTTAATTTTTATGATTATTCCACAATTTGATTTATTATTATCTCATCTATTTTGTGTGAAAATTTCAGCTTTCTATCTTTTACCGTTTGGGCTGCACGTTTATGTGTCAGTCAGTGCGTCAGGACAAAGAGTTTTATATGTATAGATTTTAAAATTTTATGTGCCCCTTTTTGAATACAGGGTGACCTTCTTGTCAGACGCACTCTTAATACAGCATTCTTAATTAGTTTGTCATGGTTTGAAGTTGGTAACACTTTTGCTGCAATTACTCAGCTTTGCATTGTGGATTGTTTATTGTTTTTGCTGTTTGTTGATTGTTGGTTTGTTGTCATTTGATGCTGTCTGCCTTTTATTGTTGTTGTTGTCGCGTGCTGCACATTTATAATATTTAATTTACAGTTCGTGGCACTTTTAACTGAAATTTCCTGTGTGTTTAATAAATGCATAACAGGCAAAAAGTAAAACAGAAATTACTAATTAGAAAGAGAGAGGAGCGGCACTTAAAAAATGCGAATAATGCGAAAAATAATAATAGTTGTAGGCGTTTTGTACACAGCGCTGTATTACAAGTGATTACAAACATCAGTGAGTGCAAAATGATATGGTTATGACAAATTATGATACACGGTGGAAAAGAAAGCATTTTCCAAAGAAAAGCGCCAACGAATGATTTGAGTCCGACCTACGATAACAATGAGTCTGACAAGAGAATTTATACAACATTAGTCATTGAACCCAAAAAATTACTGATCTAAAACGTCAGTCAAAATAGATAATCAGGTGTGCCACAGAAATCGCAGCGTTTTAGCGTTAAGCGTATTCAATAACCTTTTCGAAATAGTCTTAGGGTTGACACCTTCTTGTATTAAATTATCCACGGGTTTGTTTAGCATCTTTTTTAGGTTTATTATTGCAGAAACATAAGATTTTATTTTTTTTCCGTTTTAATTTAATATATAATAATTAATTTTATTTAGCTGAAAAAAATTAAAAAGTTATTGGCGCGAGAAAATAAAAATTACTCGACAACTCTAGCAACTGTCTGCCATTAGTCTGTCAACACTTCGCATTGCAACACATTGCATAATAATTAAAATTTTTTTTGTTTGGTAAAACTTAATTTACCTCAAAAGAGCTGTTTTTTAATGCTTAATGTAAGGAAAACTGAAGTGGTTCAATAAAAATTGTATTTTAATTTCATAATTCAATATATTATAGACAAAACAAATAGAATATCTAGAAAATATTCTAGCTCATGTCAAGTGTGTCCATTACTTCACTTTTTTTCTAAAACTTGTAAAGTGTGATCAACTTTAAACTTTTATAATTAACCAAATTTATTCCGTAATATCATTTTAATCATGATTAAAATTACTCTGCAGTCAAATTGGATTCATTTAGTAAAAAAAACAGTACGCTATTTTAATCAATTCCTGACATAATTTGTTTGGTAGATTGATAATCAAAAAAAAAAAAAAAAAATAATAATGCCAAATTAAACACAAATCACTTTCGTGAAAAACGAGCTGTGATTAGATTATATTCAGTTCGAGTTCCTTACAAGGCTCCCTTTCAAGGAAGTCGTTGAGTAGCATTCAAAAATATTAAAATTATTTGGCATTTCATAAGACAAACGATTGAATCAACTCCAAGGCTCAAGGCAATCGTGTCTTGGCTAAAGTTAAATGCCAATTAATGCTGAATGATGTGGATTTTCAATTGAAGCTGCAACTGGAGGTTTTTTTTATTCCCCATTTAAAGCTATTTTGTGTTGTGGTTGTTGTTTCGGTTATGCTGTAATAATGCTGGCCCAGTGGGCCAAACAATTGTTGTTAGCCGTCTCATGTTGTTTGCTGTTTGCTTCTGTTAAATTTCATGTGCGCTTTTTTCTCTTCTCTTCTCTTCTCTTCTTTCATTTTCTTTGGTTTTGGTTATTTTCTATTTTTGTTTATCTTTTGCCTTTGAGACGGTCAATGGCGACGTTGCCGTAGGGCGTTCAATTTTTGTGGTTTAGTGGGCGTGGCCCTTGGCATCGCATTAGCTAATGCGATTTTATTGTCATATTGTGTTTACCTGTTGATTAATGATGAAAGCGCTGCCAACACATTCGCTAATTGTTTACGTTTTCTCTCTACCTCTAACTCTTACTTACATTCCTGCTCTCTCTCTCTGTCTCTCTCTCATGCTCTTTTGCTCTCTTATTTTTAGCACACAACCTCAGTCCACCGCCTGTCAGGCGATGAAGGACAAACGCTGTTGCTGGACACGTGGCAAGGTCATCGGTGGCAGCTCCGTTCTCAACACGATGCTCTACATTCGCGGCAATCGACGCGACTTTGATCAGTGGGCACATTTTGGCAATCCCGGCTGGTCCTACGAGGAGATCCTGCCCTATTTCCGCAAGTCGGAGGATCAACGTAATCCCTATCTGGCGCGCAATAAACGCTATCATGGCACTGGTAACAAACAATTCCAATTTGCGTTTGAAATCTTTGCAAAAAGAGTTGCTTTAGACCATTTAATCTTCAATAATTTCTCAATGAGCATAATAATTAATACGTATACAAAGTCTTATTTATATCCATAGTTTGCAGCTTTAAGGCGCTTTAAAAGCTATTTTTATGCTTTTTCTCTGTTATTCGAGTTAAACAAGTGTTAAATTATACGAAGCTAGCTAAGGGCTTTAATGTGCTTTAAAAGCTCATTATTTGCACAATACCATTTATATTTTGTTCGTTTAACTCTTCCCATTATTTCAAGTAAATGTGCTTTAAAGTTTAAAGCTTGCTAAGCTTTCTTTAAGTTTTAATATTCATTAATTTTTTTATTCAAGTACTTATTCCGAGCAAACTCTGCATAATTTAATTAATTTTATAAATTTTTTTTTAATTTTTCGTTTAAAAAAAAGCTTTTCTAGCTGTTGGTTCTTGCTGTTGGTTTCAAGGTGCTTTTAAAGCTTCATTTTTTGCAAACGAGTTGATAAATTTACCAACTTTTTCTGAGCAATTTAAATTGATAAATATTATATTTTTTAGGTGGCCTTTGGACGGTGCAGGATGCGCCCTACAACACGCCCATTGGGCCAGCATTTCTGCAGGCTGGCGAGGAGATGGGCTACGACATTGTCGACGTGAATGGCGAACAACAGACGGGCTTTGGTTTCTATCAGTTCAACATGCGTCGCGGTTCCCGCAGCTCCACAGCGAAATCATTTCTGCGTCCCGCTCGACTGCGTCCCAATTTGCATGTGGCGCTTTTCTCGCACGTGACAAAGGTGATGACAGATCCGCTGACGAAACGTGCGACGGGTGTGCAATTCATTCGAGATGGACATCTGCAAAATGTGTATGCCACACGTGAGGTTATACTGGCAGCTGGTGCAATTGGAACACCGCATCTGATGATGCTCTCGGGCATTGGACACGGCGAGGAACTGAATCGAGTGGGAATTCCGTTGGTCCAGCATCTGCCTGGAGTTGGACAGAATCTGCAGGATCACATTGCTGTGGGGGGCATTGCCTTTCTCATCGATTATCCCATTTCGATAGTGATGAAGCGAATGGTGAATATAAATACAGCCTTGCGTTATGCGATCACCGAGGATGGACCTTTGACCTCGAGCATCGGACTCGAGGCAGTTGCGTTTATCAATACAAAATATGCAAATTCAAGCGATGATTGGCCCGATATGAACTTCATGATGACCTCCGCATCGGTAATGTCCGATGGCGGTACTCAGGTGAAGACAGCTCACGGTCTGACCGATGAGTTTTATCAGGAGGTCTTTGGCGAGGTCACAAATCGTGATGTCTTTGGCGTCTTCCCGATGATGCTGCGACCCAAAAGTCGTGGCTATATCAAGTTGGCTTCCAAGAATCCACTGCGCTATCCGCTGCTCTATCACAACTATCTGACGCATCCCGATGATGTCAATGTGTTGCGAGAGGGCGTCAAGGCGGCGGTGGCCATGGGAGAAACGCAGGCAATGAAACGTTTCGGGGCACGATTCTGGAGCAAACCATTGCCCAATTGCAAGCATCTCACACTGTTCACGGACGAGTATTGGAATTGCTTTATACGACAGTATACGATGACCATCTATCATATGAGCGGCACTGCCAAAATGGGACCACCCAGTGATCCCTATGCCGTTGTCGATCCCCAGCTGAGAGTCTACGGTGTTCCCGGACTGCGTGTCATCGATGCGAGTATCATGCCAGCGATTACCAATGGCAATATACACGCTCCCGTCGTCATGATCGCCGAGAAGGGTGCCGATCTCATCAAGCAATTGTGGCTAACGCCCAGCACTCAATATCGCAGTAAACGTTCAACGAAATTCGCCAGGAATGAGACTGTGGCGGAGGCAGTGCATCAATATCCATTGCCGAGCTCGTAGCGGGTGTAGCTTCAACCAGGGGCATTGCTTTAAATCACACTCAATGACACTGGCTGCAAGTGGCATTTGAGCTTTAGATTAATCTTGTGCCACCTAGACCAATTTAGATCAAATTAATCGAACTTTGCGCTTTCAGTGAGCTTTTCATTGTAAACAGTCAAAGCAATACAGCTCACTTAAAGCTTTCAAGTTTATCAGAGTGGCAATATAATATTGGATTAATTTTGTGCTACCCTATAAAATACTAGACACATTTAGAGCAAATTAGACGAGCTTTGCACTTTAAGTGAGTTTCTTTATAAACAGTCAGTGCAACAAAATTTCACATAAAGCTTTAATGCGCTTTCAAAATTGATAACAGTTTTTAATACTAGGCAATTCTAGACAAAATTAAATAAATACTTAATTTTAGTTCTACTGTAAGATTTAAGTAATCGGCGTTGTGATGCAACATAGCAAAAAAGCATACTTAAAGTTTTAATGCGCTTTAACGAATTTACTAATGCTCAATTTCCTTAACTTTGAATGAGATTCGTTGTGAACAGTCAAAGCAGTAAAGCTCACTTATAGCTTTAATGCGCTTTCAAAGCTTTAACGAATACCTATGCTCAATATCTGTATTAAATTTTAAATTGTCAAATTTGTAAGAAATTTAGCAGTGCTCAAATTCCCAATCAAAGATCAATTTTAAATTCAGACGTCACTTTCAGCCGGTGTCATTGATGACTGGTGACTATACTAGTAAGTCGGGTAGTATTTAGTTAATGATAGATAATTCACACATTGTTAATTTATTAAGCCTCTATTCGCTTGCTGCTCCTAATTCTGTATCGTGCATTGTCTTTAGTCAAATTAAGCGCTTCTTGTAAATATCGAGTCATTTATGCTAATACATATACATTGTTTTACCTATACGAATATAAATTTATATATACATATATCCGTTTATTTTTTTTTTTTTTGTTTTTGTATTTTTGTTGTGCAAGTGTCTGATAAACATATATAAATAAACTTATATAGGTTTTCTTTTTAAATGCTTCGCCGCGTACACTTGAAGTACCTCAATTAGACCGTAAGTTGGACTCAAAGCAATCAATGTTTAAATAGATGTAATGTTTAACGAATACACATACAAAGTAACTAATAAATAATAAAGTATTGTCAATATTCATGGTAGTTGGCATGAAGTTGAATTTACATATCTTTTTTCTTATTTTATGACATATTTGGGACTATCTGAAATTTATTACAAATTAAAGCAAATAACTTTTTTCAACTTTTTCTCTATGCCATTTAGTTCAATTTAAAAATCAGAAGAAAATTGTAGAGCCTACATAATCAGATTTATCTTTGCAAGTGATACCTTACATACTGTTAAGTGGCAACTTTGTGATTTAATCTAAATGACAAATATTTAAAATACAGTTGACAGTTAATATTCTAGATTTAGCTCACATTATATACCAATTCCAATTAATATTCGAATATCAGCTTTCCAGTCCAATGCATGCTAAACCTCATCAGTTTAGCAAGTACACAAACCATATGACGGCAACCTGATCATTTAGCATGCACACCAACCACGCACATCAATTCTAAAAGCTCACAATAAGAGCTTTTATTACTGCTTTCATAGATTTAAAGCTGCGCTCGGGTTTTAAGCTTACCTGAAATGAAAAATTTTTTAAAATAAATTAAGCTTTTGAATTGAATTTTTTTTTTGTGGTTTTCAAAATACATATACAAATATATACTTAGAGATAAATGGATAATAGAAAAAACATTTATTAAAACCATGTTGAATATTCAATACCTATAGTTCTCGGAGAACATCATGTAAAATACAGAATAAACAGAAACTAGTTTAACATAAGATCTCTTCCAATTTTAAATTTCAAATTTTTTAAATACAGGGAAACACACAGGGTGTCAATTAGTAGAACAACCTCAATTTAGAGCACCCCAACTTTGTTTTACTAAAAACTAAAACAGTCTCAGCCTGCCCATGAAAAATTAAGGGCAAACATTTATTAAACTTAATTGCGTTTATTAGATAGTAAACCCTTTAAACTTTGTCACCTTTCAGGTTCAAACAATACAACTTATCTTTGGTATATGGGCAACAAAAAGAAAAAAAAAGGTTGTATACAATCAGCGAAAATAAGTTTCCGATGGCATAAAAGTAGCTTGAACTCCTACATGTTTAGTTTATTTTTCTTTTTAAAGAGAGAGTTTCTGTTTTTTTTTTTTCAAAGGATAATTAAGCTTAAGTTGATATGGTGAACTGCAGTCAACAACCTTCAATGATACACATATGTCACATTTATTAATGAAATTGTAAGATTAAATTATCAAAAATAATCAGAGATATCTTAAAATAGACATAAACGTTTTTTTAAACGAATGTTTAGTGAAAAACATTTTGATTTGTCTATTTCAATAGCGGAAATAGTAATGGCTAAACTCTAGAGTAAATTTGCAAGTATCATCGATACATAAAGACGGCGGCAAAATGTTGAAGGTAAATATCAAATATACATATGCATATATGTTGTATAAAGTTCCTCATTGTTAATAGTATGGCCTGATCTAATAGCTGTTCCAATTAGATGCGCTGCGTTAATTGTAATGTTAATGGAATTCCAAAAGCAGTTACAATTACAATTGCAATTACAACTGATTGCAATTAACGCATTTCTTAGGGTTGGAGATGGGGGCCGTAGCATACGCCTCTTATTGGCTTGTAATATAGGCAATAAAAACTAACGGTGCATATAGCCCAAGTCATAGACAATGATATATTGAATAATGCATTTCTTGTTAAGACAATGTTCAAACATAAGAAGAAAAGTAAAAAAAAAACACCAAGTCATAAAAGCGCTTAAGCTTAGAATGCTAGACTATCGGATACCCTGTAAGAAGAGAGTTATTTGATTATAACAAGCAGGGCAAGCAGTGCATTTCATGAAAGGACTTTGCACTGCTTCCTCTCAGTCAAGCGAACAAAATACTTTCTTTTTTCAAAACTGTTATTATGGTTATCCGATCATTAAGTAATTTACGATATATAAAAACCAATTAAAATCAAATACTATTCAGTATTTGGCAAAATTTATTCCAATTTATTTAATCATAATATAATTTTTAAAATGACAAGTTGATGCCATAAAAAGTAACTTTATTTTTTAAGATATCGAAATTATTAAAATTTGGCCTTAAATTTAATAATTGAATAGTATCAGTTGCTACATACTTACTTCGTACATAACTTTTTTAGCAAGTCTAAAATTGAATTATATTTAATATTCAGTACTAAGCTTTTAAAAAGTGTTATGAAAATCAAAGAATTGAAAATGAAATATCATATTTTATGTTATTTTAAGTAGTCTATGAGAAGTTTTTTTGCTTCTGTTTATACACAATCAAAATACCCCACTTTAATATCAAATTCAATGTGTTTAAGGTGTAGCATAACACTCGCATAATGCTGGCCAATGATTTGTTAACAAAACGCATTACAATCAAAGTCGGGGCTTTTTTGTTAATTACCCAAAATGTATTTTGACCAACCAACCGACTCCATGACTGCATGAAGTTCGGGTCGCGGAAACTGGCCATAAATCTAATCCAAAAACTTGGCTTATGGCTCCAAGGAACGCTCTCAAGTGCAACGCATAAATATTTATACTCCACTCCGAACACTTGGCTGGCTGATTTTGGCAAACGCCAATGACCGTCCAAAAAGCAAAAAAAAAAAAAAAAAAAAAAAAAGAAACGGAAAAGGAAAGTTGCACCAGTGTCAACCGGTGGCAGAGCCACAGTTTGATATCATTTCATTGCCATGGCATTGCCTTTCCCTCTCCGCTGCCACTTTTCTTTGCCGGCTATTTCTACACCTTCTCCTTCTCCAGCTGCTTCGCTTACTTCTATTTTATGTGCAACTTCATCTTAACCTTGTCGGAAGCACTGTTGCTGCCGGCCAAGAAATATTTTGCGAGTGTCTTTTGCGGAACCAGCTGAACACAATTTATTTGACTTTAGTTGTGTTGTGTTTTGTTTTTTCATTGCATCGAGTTTAAAATGCAACTGTGGTCCATGTCCATTGTTTGTTGTGGTTCAAAACGCCCTTTCGGTGACTGCTCCCGTTAATGTTGAACTCCGCTTTGGTTCAAGCCACTTGAATGACTTAATGAATCAACATACGAATGACATATGAATGAATGAATAAAGAGACGCAAATAGTTGCAAATGTGGGCAGCCAACAATTTGAGCTTACTCTGACATGAAAGATGCGTGTTTGAGGCTTTCATCTCTTTCATTTCTGTTTCTGTCTGGGGTCGTTCAACGTTTCAGTTCAAGACGTTGCACTTGAAAGTGTATGAAGCACTTGAACGTTGAAGGTTAAAGGTGTAGATAATATAGAAATAAGGTCGATGGCTGGATAATAGTTCGAGATTGAATGAATGAATGAAAAATTATTTAAATAAAAAAAAAATTATTTTAACGAAATTAACATTTGAATGCAGAATGAAACATTTCGTTTAAAAATCGGATCAGTTTTGGCCAAGTTACGAAGACTTGAAATTGGTCTGATTTTGCAACATTGCAAGTCAAAATTTGTATTCATTTTGGCCTCATAATTTACAATAAAATGAAACGTTTTAAAGTCAGGCTTAAAGTATTGCTCTTTACTAAATATGACATAAAAAAAAAGCTTATAAAGGTTGAAACTTGAGATTTAAAATTGAAAATTGCTGATAATGTCGTGTACTTATCGATCAGTCTGCCGTTTTTATCAATCCATCGATCGATCTTTAATTTGTTTTTCTTTTTATCTATCCACAAATTTTTCGGCATGTCAATCTATTAATCTATTTAATTATTAATCTAACAATTTGTTGTTGATTAAACTCTCTGTTTTTCTTTTTATCGATTTGTTAATACAGTTGAACTGCCCTAACTCGAACTTCTCTGGCTCGAATTTCTCTGTAACTCGAACTAAATGAGTGGCAGTAAAATTAATAATCTTAGGAAAAAGAACTCTATAACTCGAATATCTCCCTAACTCGAACCTTTTCTTTGGATAATGGTGATTCGAGTTAGGGAAGTTCGACTGTATATCAATATGTTTGCATATCTATCATTCTATAAGAATAGACATTATCGCTATTATATATTTATATATATATATATATATATATTTTTTTTTTTAAGAAATCTTTCATCAAATTAAAATTAGTTTCGCCTTCGAATTATGTTTACTTGTTCCATTGCTAATCTTAATAATTGTGGAAAACTTTCAAGGGTATAAAGGTGATGGCTTGGTTTAGTTTACGGACAAGTTTAATATTGAGGTTTTTAAAATTAGCTAGGACTAGCTTAGAACAAGTCTTCTCTCCAAGTGAAGAAGTGACTTAAAACCTGTTTTGAGTCAACAAAACTCCCAAGAGCTGCACAATTTATATATTATATGAGGACAATGATATTAGATTAAATTTACCTATTTTATAAGTACTACAACAAATTAAAGTCCTGATAAAGAATTAAGAATCACTGAAAACCAAATACTCAAGTAGAGATCCAAAACATGCTGAAATGGGAAATTTATGTAATTTTTAAAGTGCCTTATAAGCAAATATGATATGTAGACTGTTGAAATGATCACAAAAATTGTCATCAAGCTTAATAGCGGTACATTTATAGTAAATATTTATTTATATATATGTATATTCAACTGCACTGCAATTTGAACAATGTTTGAGCAATAAAGTCAACAATTTGTATAAATATCAATAATAAGATGATAAACAATCTTGTAATATGGTCATGATCAGTGTTAAGCAGACAGAGAGCTTGAAAGCTTCCAAAAGCTTTTGGCCAGCAAGAAAAAGCCAACAAAACGTTAGCCAAAGCACGTAGACAAAGACAAAGCTGCAGATAAACACGACGACGAAGCGGAAAACGAAAACGAAGACACGACGATGACGATGACGAACAACGAATGAAAACGAAAGTGCAATCGAAATGCTCATGGCAAAAAATAAAAGACTCCAAAAGACAAAAATGAGAAGCTATCTTCCGCACGTCGAAGATTGAATACACTTGCAGACCATTTAAAATTAAAAAAATAAAAAAATGCCCCTTGTAAGATTATCAACTACTCTTTTCCAAAAAAAAACAGAAAGTTCTTTACTTAAGTTTAAAATAAATTTAGTAGAGTGAATACCAAAATTCATATGTTCAAAAATAAAATAAAATATCTGATAATGAAAAAAAAAGTTTTCATGAATTAAATCTGTTATACAAAGTAAATTTAAAAATATGTATATACAATGGTGGCCATAAGTATTTTGACACCACTTAAACTTAATTTTACTAATAATTTGAACTTACTTCATGCAAAATTTGTCATCAAAGAAAAAGTCATTCGAATTCCTTTTGAATGCTACAAAACTTTTCTGGAATTTTTGAAAACGTCTACTTCCATTATTTCCTCGGTCTTAAACAAAAAATTTTTTGAAGCAAAAAGTTTCTTTAAACAATTCTAATAGTGATTTCTAAAAATTTTATCAAATACCTCTTCGCTGGTATGTTTTATAATTTTTTGAAAACTGCAAAAAAGGATCTTTAGGCAAGCTTAAACTTTAAGCAAGCTTAAACAATAAGGCTTTTATCTTAAACAAAGTTTAAAAATTCTCTCAAAGATCTGCATTTTCCAGAAAATTGCATAAAATTTACCAGTCTGAACTGAAGCTGTATCAGTTTAAACTTGAAAAATATGCGTGCAAACGTAACGTTCGCAACGCTAGATTAGCCCATATCTGATGCGTTACAAAATTCGTGACTCAATGATAATAGCCGCGGCAAGTGTAAGACAAAAACAAAAAGTTGTCTTGGGGCTGGACCTGGGCTTGGATGTGGATTGTAACGTGGATTGTTGGGAAAGCTTCAAGCCGGAGCTGTACACAGAAAAAAATAAAAAACGAAATAACGAAAAAAAAAAACCGTTGCTGAGGAGAGCTTTTCGGGGTTGAGTGGCGTCGGCGTTAAACCGATTTGTTCATTGAACAAGACGAGCCCGTGGCGTGCGTATCGTGAAATCAGCGTCTCTGTTGTGTTGTGTCTGTTGTGTTGTGCACCGTCGAAAGTGCCGAAGAGCGTCAATTACATAAAAAAACAAATAACAACAACAAAGGAGATCAAATCGAATACAAATTTATATACGTGATCTCAACTAAAAATTAAACACACATAAGAGAAAAAAAAGAACGCGTGCAATTTCAAATCCAAGCGAACTTTGTCCCGCATTATATATTTTTTAAACCTTTTTTTTTTGTGTTGGTTGAGAGAGAGAGAGAGAGAGAGATACTGAAGTGAACAGTCAGCATTATGTGTGAGACAAAGGAAAGCGGCAGGCCGTTGCGTTTGTGGTAACAACAACAGCAACAGCAGCAACATCTGCGGCAACAACAACTGCGGCAACTGCAACTGCAACTGCGGCAGCCAACAACGTCAGCGGCAACAAGTGGAGGCAAGTTGACAAAGTCTGTTGTAAGCAGACACACATGCACACACACACACACACACACACACACACACACACACACACACACACACACACACACACACACACACACACACACACACACACACACACAGATAGACAAATGCACACGCACTTGATTTACTTGTCCTAATTTTCACTTTTTGGAAAGCGCTTCTCACACCACAAAATATTCGCTTATGCAACAGGCAGCATTAAATTCAACTTACATTTCGTTAGCGTTAACCGATAACCGATAAACAATTACACACAATTGCAACTGCCCGCAATTCGATTACAAATTCGTTCAACGTTTTGCGAGTTCTTATGTAAGTGCAATTCGTTTAACAACAGAAAATAAAAAAATAAAACAAATCTTACCTCCCATGCTACCTTTGGTTCCCCACTTCAGTCTCGCCCATCGTTTTGACCATAGGTTTACACTTTCTACCATTCAGTGGACAGACAGGGCCGCCTCGCACCTTCCGAGCAAAATTATTATCAATTTGTGCACGTCGGATGCTATAAATAGCCAATCATGATGCCGCAAAACCTAAAACGTTTAAATCGAAACCAGCTAAAAGGAAAGCCAAAGCGCCAATGCCATTACCAATAACCAAACGCCAAAATAAAAACATACTCGTTCATATTGTCAAAAAGTAGATGATGTCTCTGCTTGTGGCGCCACTTTTTGTGGCATTCGCATTCACTGGCCAAATCAAGTTCATAGCCAAGTTAGCGTATATAGACCAAGGCTAAAGCGGAAAAACGCAGTTAAAGCGATCAAAGCGGAAAACCTCTCTTAAAAATTATTTGAAAAAACTTGATATTATCTGTAAATCGGACCAAATATCAATATGGAAACAGTAAAAATATTTTAGTCGTTACTGCTCGACTTCAAAATACCCATGATAAGATGGCCTTAAACCTGTATTCATCATAAAAAATAATATTTAATTTATTTGTACTACTTTATGTTTTATTTTTTTTTTTAAATTACCCACATGCAAATTTATTTTCAATGGTTTCAAGGGACTTAAAAATCATTTAAAAACACATTGTCTTCAAAAGCTTCGACATCTTCTTGCTAAACCAGTTAATAGATAAACAAATTGCAGAAAACAAATCAATCAGAAACATAAAATTTTGTTTTCTCATAAAATTTAATAAAGATTTGATTTAAAATCTTGGGTTCAGGAACTCTTATACTTTTTTCCGACATTTTTTTTATATTCAAGTAAATATTGTTCAATATTTTGTATGCTTATAATAATAATTTAATATAAATATTCTGCTTATCTGGCAATTAAATCTGGGCACTATCTAATATTATGCTATTAGAAAAACTTAAGGAAATCAGAGCTTTTGGAATGCTACAGCAATTAGCTTGGAAAATGCCAGAAAATATTTCAACTTTTCCATATGCAGCGCCAAATAAAAAAGCTTGCTACTTTTTGTGGCACTGCCAAATGCCATTATCTGTACAGTAGGAAAAGGAAAAGAAATGTATTGCAATAGATTTTCGACATGCAATTGCCATTAGACTGAGGAATGCCTTTAAATGTTTGGCTAATGTTGCTGCAAGTTGCATATAAAACAAAAATAATAATAAAAAAAATGTCACTGGTAAGATTATCAAAACAGATAACACAAAAAAAAAGAAGAAAAATACTAGTACATTAACATTAAAGCTAACTACATTAGATGGGGAAAAAAGGGTGAAAAGCAAAAAGAAATATTTATGAGTCTTTAAGTAGTTTTTTGGCCGGAAATACGAATGTCACCTGGCACGTGTAACTAACTATAAACAAACTCATTTAGCTGGCTGGCTAATTAGAGATGCGTTTATGATTCAGTCAACGCCATGTGAGCGTGACTCCAGCGAGAAAGTGTCAAGACCTGCAGTTAGTTGACCCACTAACTGCCAACAAGCAAATAAACCAACATACAAAACATACAACAAATACAAACAAGTGTGTTAAAAAAAAAAAAAAAATAAAAAAGAGCCCATCAATTATATGCCGTAAAAGTAAGCCCAGTCATAATTAAAAGCTGTCAAATCATAATTGACAGAAACTGACAGACAGAGGAAACAACTGTTGCGGTCAAAATTCAAATTGTTGGAGGCTGAGCTCAGTTTCTAACAATGTGTCAATTGCATAATAACTAACAAAACAATCGACAACCATAATAACAATCCGACAACCGACAACCGACAACAACAGCAGCTCATCAGTGAAACTGGAGCTGGTAGAGATTTTTAGACGTCTTCACATGTGATGTAAAAAAATAAAGCAAAGATTCCAAACAATTCAATGAATGAGAAAAGCCAAAAAAAAAAAAAACAACGATTGCGTCAGGGCAACTATAACTATGAATTGTGTGGATTTTGTAGATTTTGTGGACCGTCAGTTGCTGCCCCAAATCTTAACGGCGTCTGTTCCAAGGGCGTTGCATAAATTAGCGCCATGTTGCACTGTGATGATCAGCGAATGATCAGCGATCGACAATGTTGCGTTTGCATTTTATTAACGGCTCTTTTTTTCTTTTTCTTTCCCTCTTATTTACTTTTTTCTTTTTTTTGTATATTTTTTCTTAGCTGGGATTTGTGTCTGTTTTGCGTTTTTATTATTTCGCATTTGGCTCAGTTAAACGCGAACCGCGAAGACGTTGCAACGTGTCGCTGCCAAAACAAACAAAAAAAAAATTAAAAAAATTGGCAACATTTGTACCGCTACTTTTTGCACATGTAAGAAATAAGTAACATGTTTTTATACCCGTAACTTAAAAAATAAGTAAACTAGGGGATATTGGATTCGTTGCAATGTTTGTAACAGGGAGAAGGAAGCATCTCCGATCCTATAAAGTATATATATTCTTGATCAGCATCAACAGACGAGTCGATATAGCCATGTCCGTCTGTCCGTCCGTCCGTTTGCCTGTATGACGGAGACTATTAGAGCTAGAGCAACCAAATTTGGCACCCAGACTTCTGTAAACCCCACGCAGATCAAGTTTCTTTCAAATTTTTGCCACTCCCCTTGCTTAAAGTTTTTAAGCAATGTAAGTGCCTAAAGGCATGCAATAAAAAATATTTGAAATTTATTTAAATAAATAACGGGTATCCTAAGGTCGGTAGCTCGACTATAGTCTTTTCAGCTTGTTTTTTATTACAATACGATTTGAGCTCGAAATAATTCATGTGACTTAGTAAAAAACAGCATAGAAACATAAAACTTTCGTTGGCCAAGGAGAGTAGGAAGCTTGATTCAAAACAATATTTACAAAAAAATACATATATATATAACCACTCCTACTTCGAGTGGAGATGCCAGCGTCTCTTTGGGATTGCTTTCACTGCGACTGCTATCGTTTAAATCGACCACGACAACACGTTGATAGTGGACTGGAAAAACCACAGGCAATGTTTGCCGGACGGCAAGCAATTAAAGCTGACACTGCCACCGAGACTATGGTGTCTGATTAAACCGAGTAGAGGGACAGACAGGCTCAGTTGCCGGGAGGAAGGAGAGGGAAACAAGACAAGCCAAATAACGAAATTGCATTTTACAATGTACATAACTGAAATAGAAAAATCAAATTGACGAGGATTGCGACGGTTACAACGTTGCTGTTCCGCCTGACGGCATTGAACTTGAAAAACTTGAACCGCCAACAGCAAAGAGCAACAGAGAGAGAGTGAGAGAGAGAGAGAGAGAGATAGTAAGAGTGGAAAGGGGAAAAGATCGCGGCGCATGTCTATAATGAGATGCTGTTTTGACATCATCATCATTTAAATGATTTTTTTTTTTTTTTTTGTTAAATTTAAATTTCAATCTGCGATTTGATAACTTTTATATTTTCTTATATCGTTTGCTTCTTCGCTTGCGTTTTTGTGCTTGCGAAAAATGTAAACAAGTTCGTTGCCTAAGTCTTTTGTTTGTCAATGAGAAGCGACCGCGTGTAGTGCCTATGTGTGTGTGTGTGTGTGTGTGTGTGTGTGTGTGTGTGCATGTGATGTTCATGCAAATGCGCCAACAATTGACCAACGATTGGTCAACGTCAACGCTTCCGCGCATTTGGGCCGTAACTTAAGTACTCAAAACTAGTTCGAAATTTTGTTCAAAATGTAAAAAATGCGCTTGCCACATTTCCCGCTTAAAATGGTTACGACCCATTTATTTTTAAACTTGTCATGAGGCATATAAGTAAATGGATATTTCCAGAATCACGAATGTGACATTCGTACAAATTCAAAATTCAAAAAAAATTACTTATATGCATACCAAAAAGTAATATATATTTTTAAATATTATTTTAATATTTTTACTCAAATTTAAAATATATCTTGGATACAATTTATATGTATATGAAAAGAAACAACCCTGCCTAATGTATTGCAGGCAGTTAATCCCTAGAAGCTATCCAATGCATTAAAAATACTTATAAGAACATAAAGTTGACTTACAATTTTCACAGCTTTAAAGATAAAACTTATTTTGTTATGGTGAATATATTCACTTTTACTATTATTATTAATTATTCTAACTTATCGCATTAAGATTGGTTAAATATAACGATTGTTATTGCTGTTTTAAGTTTTAGAAATAAAACACCTTAGTTTTTATACTGTTGAACCTAAAATGCATTAATCATTCTACACTTTATCAGAATGTTTTTAAGACTAAGTCTAGATTAAATAGATTTATTATGTTTAATAAAAATATCATAGGCAATAATATCATAAGCTTACTTTAAAGCAGCGGTGGGCATGCAATGGCTCTGGGAGCCAGCGGCTGCTAACGAATTCAGATTTCGTGCCCACCGCTGCTTTAAAGAATTGTTTCCTATATAAAATCTTGAACTGAAAACTTATTAGTTCACTCATTTGTCTTTACAGTTCTGTCCATATTGCCATTGAAATATGGGCCAAGAGATATCTCAACAGCAGCAGCAACACCACAACCATAACCACAACCATAACCACAACCACAACCAGAACCAGAACCAGAATCACAACCAAAACCTTAAACGAGCACAGACGAATCGTAAAAGCTACAAGGATCCAATATATACACCAGCCAGCAATTTATCCAGCAGCTCAAGCACCGACGACTACGACGCCAACTATCGACTGAGGCATAAATATAATCTAACAAAACAAACCTACGAACGGACTAAAACTCTGGCCAGCACCCAGTCGGACAGTGATTCGCATTACGCCAAGTTGAACGGCAAATATCTGAAGAGAAGTAGTTCCCAGAGCTCCGATAGCGGCATCTACAATTCTTCCTGTCATTGCTCCTCGTTGTCATCGCTATCGGCAGTGAGCAGCAGTTCAGCTAGCTCCAGCAGCGGTTGTCCCAGTTCCCTGCTGTCGAGCAAGTCCAGTCGTTCATTAGACAAGCAAAAACATTATCTTAGCCATCATCTGTATATTAAATCCTATCTGGATATTTTGGAGGAGGACGAACGGGCGCGTGCCCATTTCAAATCAGCGCGTCCGGGCGGCATTCGTAATTATACGCCCAAAATTTTAGGTGGCGGAGACTCAACAAATTCCACACTATCGGCCAGTGCACCCGCCTCAAGTTTTGGCTATCCAAATCAAGCGGGTAAACAGCGATCTAACATTAGTTCGAATAGCTCGGCGGCAGCTGTAGTTACTGGTAGAAATTGTCAGGACGATCCTTGGATTTGACAATTACTGAAACATGGGATTTGGACCAATAACGCCTTTGCTCGGTATGATCCCGCTACTGGCGATCGGCATGAATTACTATCGCTATCAAAGCGCCGATCCCGAGAACAAGGTTCAGGAGCCAACACTCGTAAGTGACAATGTGGATGGAAGAAAAAACCTTCCTCCTTTTTCAACAAACCTAAAACAATCAAAGTGAAACTTTAGCAAAGAGAAGAGCTATGCAAATAACTGTGTAAAAAGGTGTAATGCAGTCAGACAATTTATTTAAAGGTTTTCATAGAAAAAAAAATAGGACTTTCGATTTTTAATGCCAGTTTATTACAACTCAGTACAAAAAATTGAAGAATGCGGTCATTCTAATGGGTAATTTCGGACACTAGACGTTACTCGTGCTGTTTAGGGCTCTGTCAGTTTCTGCTCATTAAAGAGGGCAAGTGGGTAATGGATCTAGAACAGCGGTGGGCACGCAATGGCTCCGGGAGCCAGCGGCTGTTAACGAATTCAGATTTCGTGCCCAACGCTGATCTAGAAACACGGAACTTGCTCAGTGCTAAGAATATTCTTGCAGCTCTATTCTCTTCCTAGTCTCCTCATTTCCTATCTGCGTTACATGGTATGAAAGGAAAAGTAAGGAAAAAAGGGCAAAACGACCTTCCTACTGGGTTACCTTCTTGATTAGATCTTTCTTAGACATTTTGCAATATAAACTTCGAATTACCAATCGCTTACGATTTCAGAGAAGGGAAGGAAGAGAGGTAGAAACGATCTTCCTAATGGGTTATACCACTTTGATTAGAACGGCAGGGAAGGTAAGGAAAAGTAAGAAAAAAAGGAAAAACGACCTTCCTACTGGGTTACCTCTTTGATTAGATCAACCCCTACTGGATTGCCTCATGGGTTAGACCTTCCTTTGACTGTCTGCTCCACAAACTAATGTTAACCAATCGCTCACGATTTTAAACTCTTGCAGATAAGGCGCCAGTATGACTTTATTGTGGTTGGAGGTGGATCCGCTGGCGCTGTGGTTGCCAATCGCCTGAGCGAGGTGCGAAATTGGACGGTGCTGCTGCTGGAGGCGGGCGGCGATGAAACGGAGATTTCGGATGTGCCAGCACTAGCGGGATATATCCAGCTGACTGATTTGGATTGGAAATACCAGACGACACCGTCGTCAACGGGACAGTATTGCCAGGCAATGCGCGGTGATCGCTGCAATTGGCCACGTGGCAAAGTTTTGGGCGGCAGTTCAGTTTTGAATGCCATGGTTTATGTGCGTGGCTCCAAGAACGATTACAATCATTGGGCCTCACTAGGGAATCCCGGCTGGGACTATGATCATATGCTTAAATACTTTTTAAAATCGGAGGATGTACGCAATCCATATTTGGCTGCAACCGATTACCATGAAACTGGCGGCTATTTAACCGTCCAAGAATCATCCTGGCGCACACCGCTCTCCATTGCCTTCCTGCAGGCTGGCATCGAGATGGGCTACGAGAATCGCGACATCAATGGCGCCAAACAGACGGGCTTTATGCTCACCCAGAGCACAATTCGACGCGGTGCCCGCTGCAGTACCGGCAAGGCCTTCATTCGTCCCGTCCGTCTGCGCAAGAATCTGGATGTGCTGCTCCATGCGGAGGTCACACGCATCATTCTGGATCAGCGCCATAAGCGTGTCCAGGGCGTTGAATTTCTCAAGGATGGACGCAAACAGATTGTGTTTGCCCGCCATGAGGTCGTGCTCAGTGCCGGAGCACTCAACTCCCCAAAGCTATTGATGCTGAGCGGCATTGGACCCGCCGAGCATTTGCAGGAGCACAATATACCCGTCATATCGGATCTGCCTGTGGGCAACAATATGCAGGATCATGTTGGCCTCGGCGGTCTGACCTTTGTCATCGATGCCCCACTAACGGTTACCCGGTCACGATTCCAGACCATTCCCGTTGCCATGGAGTACATACTGCGCGAACGTGGCCCGATGACATTTTCAGGGGTCGAAGGTGTTGCCTTTGTCAATACCAAATATCAAGATCCCGCCGTCGATTGGCCCGATGTGCAATTCCATTTTCTGCCCAGCTCCGTTTGCTCCGATGGCGGTGAACAGATACGCAAAATTCTCAATTTACGCGATGGTTTCTATAATACGGTCTACAAGCCGTTGCATCAAAGCGAAACATGGTCAATATTACCGCTGCTGTTGCGACCCAAGAGCACCGGTTGGTTGCGTCTCAATTCGCGGAATCCACTGCAACCGCCCAAATTGATACCCAATTATTTTGCCCATCAGCAGGACATTAATGTTCTTGTCGAGGGCATCAAGTTGGCTGTCAATGTATCCAATTCTCAGGCCTTTCAACGCTTTGGTTCACGTTTACACAACATTCCATTTCCGGGCTGTCGTCATTTGGCCTTTCAGTCGGATGAGTATTGGGCATGTTGCATTAAACAATTTACATTCACCATCTATCATCCAAGTGGCACATGCCGCATGGGTCCCAGTTGGGATGCCACCGCCGTTGTGGATCCCCGTTTACGGGTCTATGGCGTCTCTGGATTACGTGTTGTCGATGCCAGCATTATGCCCACCATTGTCAATGGCAATCCCAATGCGGCTGTCATTGCCATTGGCGAGAAGGCCTCCGATATGATCAAGGAGGACTGGGGCGTCAAACGACCGCCGCCAACCGAATTGAAAGCCACTACCACGAAAGTCGATGCTGCTCCAGCTCCAGCTGGCTAAATGAATTTCATCCAATCTGTATCCGTCTGACCTATTAATTTCATCAACTAGTCAAATGTGTGTGTATGTAATTATTATTATTATTGGTACTATAATTTTTTTTTTTTTTTTGTACTTGGTTGCGGTTGCAACAAAAATATTTTATATATTTTATAGTTTTATATGCATATAAATATACTAAGTTTTTGTTAAATATTTATACAACTATTGATATTTATTGATATTACTAAATTATCCATTTATTGTTATTATTTTATTTGATAGTTTATAGTTGCTAAAAAGTAATAAAATCTTCAAGTTTAGTTTAGATTACAACCAAAAATCAACTGTTTCTATGACACACTGAATTAATTAAAATAAATAAAAATTTTCATTTTAAATTTTTTTTGAAATGAATTATTTCTTAAACTTAAGTTTTTTTTTTAAGAAAATGTGAAAAAATTTGTTAAGTTTTACTTTTTATTTAGAAATCCAATTATCTGGCATGTTCTAAAAATATCTAATAATCCAAAATAATAATAAATAAAAAATTACATTTGGAATAAAATAGTTTTACACCATGAAATAAACTTTTCATTAAAAATGTTGTTTTTTAATCACTAATTCATTTTAGGCAACTAATTTTTCTGCCACCAACAAATTGGATCTCTGATATTTTAAGCACACCAGCTTATTTTATTCAGTTTTTTTTTAAATTTCTAGGGACTCGTGACTTTTGTTTTTTAAACAATTGGAAAATATTTTTAGAGAATAGTACTAGAAATAATTTTAAATAAATATTTAGACAAAAGATTGATTTTTTGTACTAATTTGTTCAAATTCAATAAGTAATTTGCACATTTTATTTTTCAATTTATCATTTTACGGCCCGTTTTTTTAATTTATAAGCGCCGCCCAAAAGTATGCAGCACTTTATACGCCACTTAATTTGCACATGCAGCGAGTGCACCAACCAATCAGATGCAATTTATTAAGTTTAGCACGTACACACACCGCTTAAGCAAACTGTGCAAATCTTTTTTCAAATGACGATGTGAGCAATTTGGAGGCGTTTGCTTCCGCTTTTGCTCAAAATTAAAAGCCTGGCCAAATGTCAAACAATCAAAATTTTGACTAGCTATCAAATTAAAATCATCATGCAATTTTCTTGGCTCAGCATTTCCTGATTACATATTGTTGTTGCTGTTGCTTTTGCTTTTGGCCAACTGTGCCAAGGTTAGACAGAAAGTTGCGCATTGGCGACAAATTTTAGCACCGATCACGTTTTATTTCGTAGGTGTCAAGCGTCGGGAACGAAGTCAGTTAGCAGAGGGCAGCTAATGGTCTCGATCAATACATAGTATGACATGTTTTAACCCAATTGGTTGGCCAATTTCAATTGCAAGTCGCAGTCGAACAATTTCCCAATTAACATTAACAATTCAACAATCTGCGATTCGCGTGCACCCATAAAACAAACTGTTGAGCTGCTGGTCATAAACCACCCAAGGCGTGTCTTATATAAGGCCCTTTAGCAAACCGCCCAAAAAGATAAAACGTACAAGAAGAAGAAAGCACAAGAAAGAAAAATTCATTGAGGCACGATGAAAACTTGATACCCTTAATACCTTTGCAGAGCGCTTTATTCAATTGGGGAAGCAGTTAGATTTTAAGTCAAACTTGGTCAGAATGTGTTAGACAGTATTATATACAGAAACTGTCAGATTAATTAAATTATCTTCAAGAACAAAAAAGGTTTTCATACTAAATACTATGGGAGGCATATAATACAGTAGTATGATTTTAGTGAAAATTGTGAGATTAATTGAGATGCACATCTGTCACAAATGTAAAAGTAACAAATTCAAAAAATAATTTTGATATGTTGCATGAAATGGTTGATTTTGGACCGATTGTTCCTATGATTGCCTGCACCTTTATTGGATTACACGATTCGTGATAGAATTAAAATACTCTCGGCAAGAGTATAAAAAACCTTAAGCAAATATTTGATTTGATTTAAACGAAATGCCAAGTCATAGCCAAGTCAATAGCTTAAGCGAAACGATGGTGTACGTGAGACCAATGAAATGGAAAGTGTTATGCGAAAGAAGCAGCAGAGAGAGAGAGAGAGAGAGAGAGAAGTCAGAGAAGCAGCTGCAAAAGCAAGTAGACAAAGAGTAAACATAACAAACAAACCGACAAAGATGCGATGAGATGAAGCTGAAGATAGAGACGAGATCATGATGAGCATGACATAGTTGATGATGACATACTCGTAGTACGCAAAGTGTCTGTGGTCAGTGCGGCCACAAATTTAGGTCATTAATCGTCTGAGAGGCTGGCCAAAAGACAGAGACAGCAAGAGACAGAGAGAGAGAGAGTGAAGCAGAGACATGGGAACGAACTAGCAATTGACACATTTCGCTGTTGGTTCATTTTGTGGTTTTGTTGTTCGCTGTTTGGTTTCGTTTTCGCTTGAAGATGGCCCCTTTGACTGGCATTTAATGTCTACATACTACAAACGTGTGTTGCAAGTTGAGTTGGGCGTGGGTTTTTTTTTTTCTTACCCCTCCTCTTCCTCCTCCACCTCCCCTTCTGTCTTTCTTTCCTTCTGAACACTCTTGCTTTGAGGATCAACATTGAGCGAAATGTTTCAGCACATGTGATGTGTTAAGCCATGTTGCAAGCTTATAAAATGGTTCGCGAAACCAACCCCCCAAGTGGAAAGCACATATGTATGTAATTGGCAAATGAAAGCATTCCAAGAAAAGAGAAAACCGACTATTCAGTGTCATTAATTCTTATTTGCTAAGCTTAAGAAAGGCGAAAAGTATTGAAATTGAATTTAATGCTGATATTTTCTAGCGCTATTGAATTTTTTGATATTCTATTAAATGTTTCAATATGAAAGCAGAAAAAAAATTGTTTTTTTTTTTTTAAATACCACATGTTTTCTGAACATCACTGTGCAAAATACAACACCTTACAATATTTAAAAAATTATGTAATTTAAATTTTTTACAATAAGAATTACAATGTAAGAAATATTTTTTTATTGTTGACGAGTTAAATGTTCTTATTTCTAATTTGGCAAAATATTATTTTGATTGAAAATTGACAGAATTATGCTTATTAGTGAAATAGCAGTAGAAACAGATAACAAACTCAGATAGCAAAAATATAATAAACAAATCAATGAGTCAAGTGTTTGGTTCATTAAAATTGGTGTTGAATAACACCCTAATGTTCAAGTGCTAATTTTGCCAAAAAAATAAAGAAAATAAATTAAAAATGTGTAAAATGTAGTCGAGTTATTTGGTTTTGTTTTGTTTTGGCAGGCATTTTTTCGTCAAATCCAAAAAAAAAAAAAAAAACAAATCTATATACAATTCCTGTCCATGACTATCCCATAAATGCCGCAATATGTACACTCGACAACAACGATGACTACATGTGTCGACGTGATGTCGTACACATTTGACGATTCAAACGTACCAAAAGAGCCAAGTTAGCTAGCGGGTAAAGCCGGCAAAAGCCGCCGTCTTCAGAAACGGCACAAAATTGAATAATGTCTGCTTAATTTCGGTCAATTATGCCGCCCGAATCAAAACCGAACCGAACCGAAACTCCACTCAACTGAACTGTACCGAACCAAGGCGTGGCCCGCTCAGGGGGCGAAGAGGGCGGGGAGGGCGTTCCAAATGTCGAGACTTGTAATTTCGAATGCTGCTTTTTTATTATGGGTGATATTTGGGTGAGGAATCTGGGAAGCAGTTGAGCAGTTCAATGGAAATGCTTACATCATGTAAGAGAAGGAGGATAAGGAGGCGAAATAGCAAATAAAAAAAAAAGAAGGAGAAAGAGAAAGAAAAAGAAGAGAAGCAAGGTGTCAGCTGGGCCAAAACACTTGATTTGGCTCACGTAGGCCCCCAGAGTTAGTCTCTCCGTATGTCTGTCCGTCCGTCCGTCCGTCCGTCCGTCCGTCCGTCCGTCCGTCTGTCAGTTTGGCAGTTTTTGGTACCTGCCCTTAGTCAGAGCCAAGTCTTTAACTGGTCATTAATTGGATGCGGTTGCAAGTCAAACTTGCAACCAGCTTTGAACTTCACTTCATATTGCTTCCTGACGTTCACAAAGCGAAAGTTTCAGTTTTTTTTTTTTTCGCAATACACTTTTGCCAAGAGTATTTCAAGTTCTATATGAAATGTGCCATGTAATTTTTAATGTGTTCAATATAATTTTTCTTTCAATACAACAAATAAAATAATTGATAGTTGAAAATTATATATTAATTTTACAGAAAAATTAAATTAAAATACAACAAAAACGTAAGCAAATTTAAAAAAGAATACAATATTTTTGGAACAACGCCATATATATGTACAGATCAATAAGAAATTATGCAAAATTTTAAATAAATTTTAAAGAAATATTTTTGAAGAAAACTTGATAATACAGTTGAATTTTCATAACTCGAACGTTTATAACTCGAATTCTCTCTAACTCGAACTAATTTCAGTTGACTTAACGAAAAGACTTCCATAAGTCGACGTCTCCATAACTCGAATTTTATTCTTGGATAATGGTGATTCGAGTTAGAGAAGTTCGATTGTATGTATCTCATTCAACCCAAAATATTTTTAATCGAATATTCTAGTTACATTTTGTAAAGGCTTGAATTCGGATCATTCCGCTTAAATATTTTATTTAAAATATGTATGTATTGTAAGGCTGAGCGCACACTAGGAGCTGAAAGCGGAGCTTACAGCTGAGCTTATAGACGAGCTGATAATTTCGGAACTAAAATGGTAAATCAGCTCAGCTTTCAGTGTGCGCGCTTTCATACAAGCAGTGTGTTTGTTTTTTTCAAGTTGATAAGCTCCGCTGTACGCTCCGCTCTCCGCTCCCAGTGTGCTCGCAGCCTTAGAGTATTTAATCTTCGATGTTTTACTTCTCTTGTTATTCCTTCGTGTTTTTAAAAGTATTTTAAAGCGCATTTCTTTTTCAGGGCATTTCGCATTTCAACCAAATGGATTTGGCAAAACGGTGCTTGAAACAGACGCCTCTCTCTCTCTCTCTTCTGCCCCCGCGTTCCTTTTCCTTTTTTTGGCTCAGTCTGCGCTAATTGCACATTAACACCCAACGAGGGCAAAAACAATAACAACAACAACAACAATAACGAGATAAACTGTCAAAGATTTCAACAGCAACAGCAACTAAATCTTCAGGTGTTTCTTTCTTTCTTTTTTGTTGTTTAATTTTTTTGCTCATGATTACATAAATTATAGCAACAAGTTGACAAAACAGCAAAACTAAGCCAAAGTATTTCTGCAATTGCCTGCTAACAAGTTGCCACCATGTTGCCAGTTGTTGTTGCCGTTGTTGCTGCCACAATTTGGCAGCTCGTCTAGTTGCAACATTGCAGTAAAAATGGCACAAATATAAGACCCAAATTTTTTAGTTTTGCAAATGTTAATCAGTTAATAATTTTATAACTCATTATACCCTGCAGAGTGAGACAACTTGTATGGGGTATTTTAAATGGACTGCAATAAAATGTCTGATAAATAGTTTTAGTTTATATTAAGCATTTCATTTTTGACACAAATTGAAAGTAATTAATTTATTTGACTGTCCACAGGGTAGCGTACAGTCGAGCATTTCAGATTTTAGCAGGCAGAGTCAAATTGGAAATGAAATTGTGGCAGCAACAAATGTGCTTACCGCAATTGGGGGTAACAATAATTAAGCCATGTCTTCCTAATTATTTAATTAATTCATATTTCATCTTTCCGCTGGATTTCGAAAGTTTTCTACCAGAGAAAATACATACAAATATTCTCTCTCTCTCTCTCTCTCTTACTCTCCATTCTACATTCTCTCTCCCTTTTTTTTAAGTTGAAACCCTCTTCTTTCTCTATCCCTTTCAATAACATATACAAAACATATGTGTATTTGCATCTAACTATTTATTTACTCACTCGATGTTTCCTTGACTATAGAATCTTGTCTTCTTCCTCATTATTTTCTACATCAGAGGTGGGCACGCAATGGCTCCGGGAGCCAGAGGTTGCTAACGGATTCAGATTTCGGGCCCACCGCTGTTTTACATTATTCTCTATGCTTCATTATTTATTTTATGCTCATTTTATTTGACTTTACTGAGAATGGAATGTTCTAAATTTTAAGTACAATTAACTTTCTACTAGCTCCATTGTCTAATGTTTCTTTCTCCCTCTATCACTTATTGTCTCTTTCTTTCTCTCTCTCTCTCTCTCTCTCTCTGTTATTTTCTTTATCTTTTAAAATTAATTCTTAGCAATCTGAAAGATTTCTGTTTTGTTTTATTTAAATCCTTATCAGGTATTTCATCGTAATCTTGAACTGATCCACAATTTATTTTTGATTATCACAATATTTACTCTCATCATGGAAGGAGAATAGATCTTCCTGAATCTCTTATTTCTCACTATCTTTCTATACTTTCTCCTAATTATACTCATTTTAAATATTATTTTTCTTTTGGTTTTATCTCCAAAAATTTTCACCTGATCCTCAACTTATATTCTTGATTAAAACAAGTTTCTTACTCTCTCCATGGTGTATTTTACATCAACCTCTTTTTCTCTATGATTTTATACCTGTCGTACCCTATTTATTCTCCTCTCTCTTTCTCAAGTTCTATTCTTTCAAGCAGCATGTATATTTTCTTCAACTTCACCTACTGCTTTAAGGCATTCTTGACTATATCAATTTATCTCTCTTTATCTCGCTCTTCCTCTCTTTCTCGTTCGTTTATCATCCTTTTAATCATCTCGGGCATTTTATGTTCGACGCTCGCTTTTGTCTTATCAGCATATCGAACATGTTGCGTCTATCTGCCAACAAGTTTGATGACGATGTGCCAATAATATGCAACAGCTGCTCGCTCGCTAACCATTTGTCGGTTGTTGTTGTTGTTGTCGCTTTCGTAGCAATTGTTGCTGCTGTCTCTGTCGCCGTCGTTGTTGTTGTTGCTGTTGCCAATGAGTCGGCGATGCTGACGCTCGTCGCGGTTTCTTCGTTTGCACGGATTTCGCGTTTAACTTTGCGTTCAGTTGAAAACGTGCAACGCAGCCGCACGGACGCAGCGCTTCCCACAGCGATTAACGATTAACGATAGTATCGATAAGCCATATTTATCAATCACATTCTTTCTTTCTTTCTTTTTGTTTCATTTTTTGTTTTGGTGTGCGTGTACAGGATAAAGAGACAGCAAGAACTAGCGTTCTCTTTTCCGCCCCAACGAGTCGCGTTAGAATTTCAAGTAAGCAAAAACCGATAAATCGATAACAACTTCAAGTGTTTAAGTGTGTGTGTGTGTGTGTCTGGGTGTGTATGTGTGTGTGTGAAAGCAAATGAAATCAAAGTGAAAACCCTGACGAAAAAGGCTGATTATTTCCGCCGCCTAAACAGCAGCAACAGCTGCAACTGCAAGAGCAACTATTGCTGGCCGGACTTGTTGACATTGCAGCAACAGCAAAAGGAACAGCAACAGTTAGGAGCACCCTTCACATGCCCAACCACTTGGCAAATGAGAAAAAGGCACTCAAGTGCAACAGCAACAACAACAAAATCAGCAGCAGCAACAGCAGCAACAATTGCTAGCGGCAACATTTTGCAATCGCCCACAACAAAGCTGACACAAAATGAAAAGCAAAAACATTTGCTTTTTTTTTTAACTAGGCTGCAACTGAAACAAAAGCAGCAACAACAACCGCAGCAACATTAATAACAACAGCAACATGCTTGGATTAACAACAATTCTACGTGCAAGAAACCCATCAACAACCATTGTCAGTTTCAGTTTTAACTGTTTGCGAATTATAAGCGTGAACGCAAAATAAACAACTCATGATTGTTGCTGTTGTTCGTTGTTGTTGTTGTTGTTGCTGCGGTTGCTTGTGTATTTTGCAAGCGCAGTAGGCTTTCTAGCATGAACTTCACTACACTTCCAAATTAAAAATAAAATTAAAAACAAAGTCCTAGGACACAAACTTGCAACACGCAGTTAATTGCATTGCATTGAAACAACAACAACAACAGCAACATTTGCAATTAACTGGGGTGTTGTTGCAAGTAAACAACAGCAACAGTATCGATTTTCCGCTACGCATTCAACTGTTGATTTAATAAACATAATATTGTTGCTTGTTGCATAGTGTTGCTGTTGTTATGCATATTGTTGCTATTGTGATTGCTGCTGTTGCTGTTGCTGTTGTTGTTGCTGTCACATTGGCACATTGAACTCGAGCCTGAACTAATTGCTGTTTCAATTGCTTGTTGACGCCTGTCAAGGTGACTGACACCAACAGTTAGCAACCTACAACCTGCAACCTACAGGCATCATCATCATCAACAACATCATTATGATGTTCATTATGTTGATGAGCTTCTTTGTTGGCCATTGACTTTGGCCTTATGACCAAAACATAGAGTTCAGTTTGTTTACACCAAATTAACGCAGAAAATCACTTTAATTGTGCACAACATTTATTTGTAGACCCTGCAATAGCAAAAAAAATTCTGTGGGTATATTGAGTTTTTCAAAAAATATACACATATATTCCAGGCATAAAAGTCTTCCATAATGATATACTACGTATATTTCTGTTCATCATTAACGGTCTATATGAACACCTAGAACTTCAAGACTATAAGAGCTAGACACACCAAACTTGACATGAAGGTTTCTTTGTACACTAAACAGTAAGAGTTTATTGCAGAATTTTGTCATGTCATGTCATGTCATGTCAATAAGAGCTAGAGCCTTGAATTTTCAAATACAAATTACTTTAGAATCAAATCATTAGTTTGAATGTTGTTTAAGAGGAGAATGAAGTTTTTGTTCGTGTGCACTGTGATCTTTTCTGATTATTTCAGTTTGGTGTACTTATGCATCAGTGCTTACGAATCTATATTTACACTGTTAAAAAAAAGACCCGGTTTTTAAAATCAAGAATATAATCAAGGCAACATTAAGAGTAATGTACATGAAGATGTCTGCTTTTATTTTAAAAACCCATCATCCAGAACGCATTTTTTAGACAAATAATCTTCAATTTAAAATAGTTTTTTCAAAAAACTAAAAATTTTCGTTTAAAAAATGCGACGAAAGCAACAAATTATTTATTTGATAAGTTTAGGAATGTTGGTTCATATGTTAAATTGCTTTATTAGTCAAAAAGTACAGGGTCTTTCAATGTCGGGCTATTTCGACTAGTTGTTTGCTATTGTCAAGTGAATGTCTGTTTGTATGTGTGTGTCTGTACCTGTGTGTGTATTTGTTGTATTCGACATTCAAACTTGATATTTTGGCCGCTTGGCCTTCAATCGACGGGAAGCCCAGGAAGTTAATTGCTAATTGGCTTTAACACAAACTTACACACACACACACTTTGGAAAGCTACTACAATAGGCAGAGCTGCAGCTAGTATTGGCCAAAGGTGCTCAACCAACTGGTTTACCTGCCACAGTGCCATGCCCCAATATCTACAATATCCACAACAACATCCACCACGTTCACAATGTCCACAACATCCAATCGTTGTCTTCAGTTTGGCTCAATAAACTCGTTTTTGCCGTTGACCCAATTTCTTGCCACTTTTTTTTTTTTTTTTGTATCATTTTAATTTACAAATATATTTTCAGTTTTGTTTTTGGCACAACAACAGCTGAAGAAATATCAGAAATGCGTGCGCTTTTGGCTCCCAGTTTCAGTTTCAACAGCGTGTGGCATGCCACAATGTGTGGCAATGTGACCACACCAGTGGCTGTCTAACTGAAATCTGAATGAGCCAAGTGGCAAAGCTGGAATTGGTTAAGAGCCATAGCAGCCTTTGGCCTTTCACTGGAGCTTAGTAGTGCGGCGAGAAAGAAAAATTATAGTGACTTTCAAATACTCTACAATTCAATTAATGGCAAAATTTTAGTGTTCAAATTTTATTTACTTGCCATTTTTTTTCTTTTCCTTCTCTACAGTTCAGTACAAGCTCAATCAAGCTTAGCTCATTTTTTTATTTGCTTTCTTCGTCTTGTTTATTTAACCACCATTGTTATCACATTGATGCTCGTAGGCTTTAACAACAATTTTTTTACAACACTTTGTTCATACAAAATTCATGCTGTGACATACAAATATTTTTTTTTTAATTCAAAAACATTGCTAAATTATATTTTTAACCCAAGTTGAATTGAAATTTGTGAAGAAATGTAATGAATTTCAAAAAAATGAATGAATTTAAGTGATGAGTGTTAGTTATAACTATTTTTATTACCACGAAATCAAAATCAAACTTCTGTTAATAAAAACTACGAAAATCGTTTATTGTTTTTATGCTTGATAGATATTTTAATGAATACCGATTTTCAGAAATTTAATTAACTCTTCATTTCACAAAACTCAAAAAAGCCAAAAATTTAGTAGGAATTTACAATTCGATAATCTATGTATTTCGATAGCTCGATTACATTTTGTGAAGCATGAGATTTTAAAAACAATCTCTAGTTACATGTTTTAAATAGTTAAAGAATTTGTTTAATAAAATGAGGCTTAATCGTAATTTTTTAATTGCCATCTCTAGCCAATTTATCAGTGTTTTTTTTTCGATAACTCGATAACATTTCCTGCTGTCAATTGTGAATGCAACTTATCTGTCTTTTAACTTAAGTAATTCAACAATTTATCTCTGTACAATAGGCCAGAGTTACAGGTAGTTTCTCATCGTGTCTAGCGCATCAGGTGTGCGTGTGTTTTAAACATGATTCATGCACGTGGCGTACAATTTTCTCACCCACTGTGCGGTAATGGTGTCTACCAAAAAAAAAAAAAATAACTTGGAAAAAAAACAAGACCTGAGCTTAGCTGTAAACTGGACAGGCAAGCGGCACGTTTCAACACCCGCAACAACCTGAAAGAAACAAAAAAAAAAAAACCGGCAACAACTTAGTGACAACAACAACAACAACAACAATATCGATAACAACAACATAGTGACAACAACGGCTTTTTTGGTCCGGGAGTTTAACGGCTGATCGAGTGAACAACAAGGCAAATGAATTATGCTCGCTTCATATATAAATAGACAAAACATTTCGTATGTAGATTTGTAGATTTACCAATCGAGCGCGCCAATTATATACCAAAGAAATATAAAAAAAAACAACAATAACAAACAATTTGGCTGCTCTTACATCAGAGCTTGTAGATATTGTAATAAAAACGAATGGGCCGACGACGATTTGAAAGACAAACAATAACAACAGCACATAAAAAAAAAGACTACCTCTCTTTATGTTGTTGTTGTTAACTACAGTTATTGTTGTTGTTGTAATGCAGTTGAACGGCATTTTGCGTGTCTCAAATTCATTATAAGTCGTCGTTGCCATCGTTGGCTTTTCAACACTTAACGATATTGGCCGCAATAGCGTCAAGGTCGCAGCCAAAAGCGCCAATGGCCCTTTAAGCCTGCTTAAAAAGAGCGGGGAAGCAGCTGTTGAGGGGGTGACTTAATTGGGGAATTTATGAGGGGAGCGGGAGGGGGGGGGGGGGATAACTGCGCTGATGCAACATTTGTTTGGGAAATGCAATCGTATAACGGAATTGAACTCAATATCAACAACAATGCTTGCATTATTGAGGTCGCCAATGCAACGCTTAACGGATAACGGTACCACAGACTTAACCTCAAAGTGGTACCACTGGTAATACCGCAGACGGTAGACAGATTTTTAAATGTCTAGGCATTTTCATGCAAACGTTTCCTAATTTTTTTTACAACGATTTTAAAAAAAAATTCGACGAAATCTTGTCAACAATTCGGATGTGATATGACAATTTGAATAATTTTGACAAGCTTCCGCACATGCTGATAAATTGGAATATTAAGAAATAATCAGGGGTGCCACAGAAACCACTAGTGAAATACAATTCCGCTGAACTTTGACTTACAGTTGAACTTCCCTAACTCGAACTTCTCTAACTCGAATTTCTCTGTAACTCGAACTAAATGAGTGGCAGTAAAATTAATAATCTTAGGAAAAAGAACTCTATAACTCGAATATCTCCCTAACTCGAACCTTTTCTTTGGATAATGGTGATTCGAGTTAGGGAAGTTCGACTGTATTTAATTTTTTTTTAGCATTTTCATCAACCTTTTCGAACTCTGTTGCTAAGGGTTGACACCTTATCAGATTAAATTACTACAAGTTTGTTTGGCAACCTTTTTGAGTTTATCATTGCAGAATAAAAGGTTTTTAATTGTTTTCTTATTTAATTTATCTAATTTAATAGAATTATATAAAATTGATGTTGTTTTGGTGCAACAACTAAATTTTAAAGTTCTGACTAAAAAATGTGGCATCGCTGACCATGACTGCGAAAACCTACATCGGACTAGGTGGCAGCATCGGACGCTAGTCGATTGAGCACTGAGTCGTTCTGCACAAAATACTAAAACACTATTCTAAAGCTCTAATTCGAGTTTTAAAGGCTTAAAGTTCATTAATAAATATTGTTATAAGTTTTGAATTGATCCCTGTCAACTTTTGATTAATAAATTAAATTTCTTGCAGCTCTCAGGAATAACAAAACTCGTGCTGAGCAGAAGTAAACCCAGTAAACGGGTCGGATGGTTAACAGAGCCACGCCATGCACAAGAGAAAGAAACGCTAGACAGAGAGCGAGCGACAGAGAGAGAAAGAGAGAGAGAGAGAGAGGGAGAAAAGATCAAAATTAATTGAAAGAGAAGCAACTTTAATGTGAACAAACTCACATAATATCGAGGCTGATAAATCGCAGAAAACAAAACAAAAGAAAACAAAAAAAAACAATATAAATTCTTTGAAAATATGGTGCTCAATTTGCTGTTCATAACGACGGTAATCAAGTCGACATTTGGCGTGGTAACAACTGGATTATGGCTAATACCATTGCTACTGGCGGCGATAACATACTATCGCTATGATGCCGTTGATCCCGAATCTCGACCGTTGGATCAATTGAATCTGTGGCCCGAATATGATTTCATAGTGGTGGGCAGTGGATCGGCTGGTGCTGTTGTCGCGAATCGATTGAGTGAGATACGAAAATGGAAGGTACTCCTGATCGAGGCCGGGCCGGATGAGAATGAGATATCGGATGTGCCATCGCTGGCCGCATATTTGCAGCTCAGCAAATTGGATTGGGCCTACAAGACGGAGCCATCGAATAAGGCCTGTCTGGGCATGCAGAATAATCGCTGCAATTGGCCACGTGGTCGAGTCCTTGGTGGATCGAGTGTCCTTAACTACATGCTCTATGTTCGTGGCAATCGCAACGATTACGATCATTGGGCATCTTTGGGTAATCCCGGCTGGAATTACGATCAGGTATTGCGTTATTTTAAAAAAAGCGAAGATAATCGTAATCCCTATCTGGCAAAGAGCTCATACCATGGACGAGGAGGTCTATTGACTGTACAGGAATCACCATGGCACACACCATTGGTGGCTGCCTTTGTCGAAGCGGGCACTCAACTGGGCTACGACAATCGGGATATAAATGGCGCCCAACAGGCGGGCTTTATGATCGCCCAAGGCACAATAAGACGCGGTTCACGTTGCTCCACGGCCAAAGCCTTTTTGCGACCCATCCGACAACGTACCAACTTCCATTTATCGATGAACTCCCATGTTACCCGCGTGATCATCGAGCCGGGCACAATGCGAGCCCAGGCCGTTGAGTTTGTCAAACATGGCAAGGTCTATCGCATATCGGCACGACGGGAAATCATACTCTCCGCGGGAGCGATCAATACACCGCAGCTGATGATGCTGTCGGGCCTGGGACCACGCAAGCAGCTCGAGAAGCATGGCATTAAGGTATTGCAAGATTTGCCCGTTGGCGAGAATATGCAGGATCATGTGGGCATGGGTGGGCTAACATTTCTGGTGGACAAACCCGTTGCCATTGTCCAGGATCGTTTCAATCCGACAGCGGTAACCTTTCAATATGTGCTGCGAGAACGTGGACCGATGACGACACTGGGTGGCGTCGAGGGTTTGGCATTTGTCCATACACCATATTCGAATCGGAGCATCGACTGGCCGGATATTCAGTTTCATATGGCGCCCGCATCGATCAATTCGGATAATGGGGCTAGGGTCAAGAAGGTGATGGGCCTGAAGGAGTCTGTCTATCAGGAGGTCTATCATCCCATTGCCAACAAGGATAGTTGGACTATAATGCCACTTTTATTGCGTCCCCGTTCGAGGGGCAGTGTTCGTCTACGTTCCGCGAATCCCTTTCACTATCCCCTGATCAATGCCAATTACTTTGATGATCCTCTGGATGCCAAGACTTTGGTGGAGGGTGCCAAAATTGCATTACGAGTGGCCGAGGCGGAAGTTTTTAAACAATTCGGTTCTCGTTTGTGGCGCAAACCGTTGCCAAATTGCAAACACCACAAATTTCTATCGGATGCGTATTTAGAGTGTCAGGTGCGCACAATATCGATGACAATCTATCATCCCTGTGGCACGGCCAAAATGGGACCATCCTGGGATCCCGAAGCGGTTGTCGATCCACGTTTGCGTGTCTATGGAGTACGTGGACTGAGAGTAATTGATGCCAGCATTATGCCAACCATAAGCAGTGGAAATACAAATGCTCCCGTTATTATGATTGGTGAAAAGGGCGCCGATCTCATCAAGGAGGATTGGCTTAAGAATCCCGAGTATAAGGTCAAGCGTCGTGATATCTATAGTGATAGTGAAACGTCAGCAAGTAGTAGCAACATAGTTAGCATAAGTAACAGCAGCAATATTGACAGCAGCAACAGCAGCAACAGCAACATTACGCTGACAGCAACAGTCACAAATAGTTAACAAAAATACATAGTTCGATGACAACGACAACGACATTGGCCAGTGTTGCTCAGGGGTCAACTAGCTTTACCATAAATTCCACAACACGGACAGACCTATAGACAGACAGACCTATAGACAGACAGACCTATAGACAGTGTTTGCCATTGTTTAGACTTCCAAAAAAAGAAAAAAAAAACAACAGTTTGCACTGTTCGTAATACACAGAAACACAGAAAAGACAACAACGAACAACAACCACAACATTCACTTTTCCCAGACTTACAACAAATCTCAAGTTATGTAAAAAAAAAAAAAGCAAAAGCATGAAATCGAGTCATAGTTATATATTGTATATCTTTTATACTCTAGTTAACTAATCATTATTATTTTTATTTTTATTGCTTTTAACCCACTATTATTTTTAATAATTTTATACATATTTAATTGTATTTTTTTTTTTTTTAGTTTGTAATATTTACTGTGTAATTTAGTTGCAATTTGTATAAACATTTTTTGACTATTTGTAAGCAGCATACGCCCATATTATTTATACAATTCATAATCTATTTAATAAATTTAATTAATTCGCATTAGTAGCAGCAAGTGAATTTATGTCAACTGCCTAAAAGCAGGCAACAAATTTTGTTTACAGTCATCAACAGGGCGTTGGCTTAGCGATGACATCATGAGCGATAAATAAACCCAACACAGACAAGCAACAGTGGTGAGTTCTATGTGGGGACAACGTATAAATTTTATTTGAGCTGAAGTGTGGTAAGTTAAACTAAGTTGAATTTAGCGGACACTGCGGGCGTTGTGGAGAGGAGAGCAGGACACACGAGATTACGAATACACCTCCACCATATTGTTAATGTACTTTAATTTTAAATATACTTCAAATATTAAATATACTTTAATTTTGTTGTGAAAAGATTATTAAAAGACTATTTGTAACAAACTTTTGTTGAATATTGTACAGGGAAAAAATTAAAATGAAATAAAAAAAAACGCAGAAATGCAATAGTAACAAAAGAAAATTACTCATACTTAAAACAAACAAAAATTAAAAGTTTCGTATAAATTGAGAAGAAGAGCGTCTTTAACATGGTTTAAAATTAAATATACTTAAAAATTTTTCCAAATGCAGAGACTGATCTAAATATAATGGAACAAAAGCATAAATAACTAAAAGATTAATTTTCTAAGAAACAAATGGAAAGTCAAACTTTGTATTTACATTGTATTTATAATATTTCAAATGTTATTACAATAAAAATAGACTGGGTTGCATAGAAAGTAAAATTTCTGCAAGAAAAATGTCCGATTTATAATCGATAACGATATATTATTTTAATGAGATAACGAATAGACATTAAATCGATTTAACATATTAAGATATATGGGCATTTCCAGAAAAAGGTCCACCTCGCCCAAAAACGTAAAATTGATCAAAAAACTCACATCTTATGAAATTTTCATTCAAAAATGTATTCACGTTATTTATTTAAGGAATATACACTAAAAGAAACTCAATAGGTTGAACATATAGATCCTATATTAGAATAAATTTACTTTTTCTATATTTTTGCCCATTTTCTTGAAAATTGATTTCCAAAATGGACCGTTTGTATTCTAAGGATTACACTTAGTAGCAAGGGCGTCGGCAGACGGGGGCACTCATAATTTTGCACTATTCAGCTTCTGAAATCCACCCAGAGTAGTTATTTTGTCTTGAAAAAAATATTTTGCCCCCCCCCCCCCCATTGAAAAGCTGCCGACGCCCTTGCTTAGTAGGACAGCAAATTTGTAACATGAACTATTTGAATTCATAGAAATATAATGAAAGTTTAATTTAAAACGAGTTTTACACCCGGTTTTCGATATAAACAATAGAATTTGATGAACAAATTGTTGGAAATACTAGGTGAAAATCTTGTCACGTTCGCGATGTCGCGTTACAATTTACTTATAAAATTTGAAAAATAAATAAAATGATAATAACATACAAAAATTATTTCTTAAATGGAAATCTACATTATTTTATTATAGTTTAAGAGTATTTTCTTCCAAATTACTCGCCACATTTCGCAGACATTTGCATTTGTCAAGATAAAGTCCAACATGACTTCCATTTTTCGTCGCGTTCGCGATGCATTGTTTTCTATAAATAATTCGAAAACGACAAGTCTTCGAAGCTTGTCCTTTATAATAAAAATAGTGTTGATAAAATGCATTAAACACGTGAGAAAACATTTTTGAAAATGTCAACTTTTGTCATTTGGTTTTCCATTTAAAGCCGTACAAATGTCGCGTTCTCGATTCTGGAAATACCCATATATAATGTTACGAATATGTATAAAAGTCTATTTAAAATTTGTGTAGCAACACTTATCGATTCATAATTTGGGTTTAATTATTCGATAGTCTAAACACACATCTCTAAGAGGTTGAGTGAAAAATAACATTGCCTAATAGATAGGCGCAGCCATTAATTGTCAGCTACAAACAAACGAGTCACGCAAATGCAAATTTGATTAAATTTCAATTTATTATGATTGACTTTAACCTCTGACCCAAAAGACAGAGAGACAGCGAGACAGAGAGATACGTTTGTATCGATTCAATAGACAAGTTCAAAGCATTGACGAAGGGCGCATAAATTCAACTTTGAACTTGACTATGTCGAAGACGCGTCAAGACATGAACAACGCCCAGCATTTTGGCCATAAATCATCTCAAGACCTCTATAATGGCCTTCGGCAACAATTTTCACGTCCAATACGATCGGAAGCCGGAAACTTTATTTTAAGCTGCATGATTGACTCATTGACTGACTGACCGACTGACTAATCAATGCAAATTGTATTTTGGGTACTTTTCCGGACACAGAACGGAAATGTTTGTTAACGTGTTAAACGATAAGACCCTGCCCCATAAATCCCTACTAGATACAGAGGAAATATTAGCCAAAAACTAAAAACTAATAATTAAAACTAACTCAATCTAGGAATGCAAAAATGTTAATTCGATGGGTAATTAATTGCCGACGAGGTATCTAACTTGAAAGTTAACAACTCTCAACAATTTTACAGCTAAAATTTGTTGTTAGTTTTTTTTTTTTTTTTTACAGGCACTTAACGGATTGTTGGCCATTCAACCAGCCAGTTGAAGGTTGTATCGATTGCTGAATAGATTTACCAATTTTCATTTGATTATACCCTGCAGCGATAAGCTTATCGACAAAGAGTCTGTTCATAGTTTTATTTGATGCACTGTTCACGAATTGTTCGACTTAAAAGAAAATCAATTAGTATTCATTTATTTATTCAGAAGAATCTATCGTTTGTCTGAAAATGTGAAGACTCTTTTAGCCTCTGTCCATAAGGCAAAAAGTTTTTCTATATTTTTGTTGGCTTTCAACTATGGAATGTACAACTGGAAACTTGCATTTGTCATAGCAGTTACGCTGTCTGTAAACAAGCCTTGTTTTGATAAACAGATTTTAATCTCTAAGTCGTGCTATAACTATGAAAAACCATTTAATTATTAAACTAAGAATCGTTAGCACTAATATGGTGTATTTGTTTCAAATATCAAATGCGTTTTCGTATTTCAAATATATATATACATATGATGACAGTTTTAAATCAATGATAAAAACAACACTAAAATAATAATATTAATGTTTAAAGAAGGCGAGTGGAGTAGACAAATTTAATAGAGAAAATCTCAACTTTCAAGTCCTGTGCAATTAATATTATTTTTACCATTATATACATCAAATTTATGCAGGGTATCGCTTTAGTCGCGCTTAGTTTCTTTTAAGCTGACTTCTTCATTAAGTATGCGTATATTTACAACTGTTACGTATACGCCCCGGTTGACAAGTGATCCACAACTGATGCTCTTGCTGCTGATGCCGTTTCTTCATCTTTTTCTACAGTTTGCTGCTTCTTGTCACTTGTCACCAAAGTTTGCCCTTCGCTGTATTGAAACAAAAGCAACCAAAAATTTGGCAAACAATATGCGAAAAGCGAACCAAAAACCAAGATCAACTGGGTCAATGGCTGGCGGAAGTGATGATCGTGGTGTTCAGTCGTCTTTATTTCTTTTCTTCATCTTGTTGTTATTATTATTATTACTATAGTTTGTTATTCTTTGTTATTATTGCATGAACATCTTTTGGTCGCTATGTGCCACTTAGAGGTTAATAAACTTGTTATAGTCTGATATATAATAGTTGTTCAATTATCATTTGCATGCGAATCCGTTAGAGGCTCCAGTTGACCCAGACCTAGTGAACTTGATCTTTTGCTTACCCAACAATAACGAGCTACAAATACAAATACTACTCACAAGAATTTCATGGCTAAGAAGTTTCAGCCAATCACGTTTCGTGTGCTCACCTGTAAAAGAGAGAGAGAGAGAGAAAACGAGCGGGATTAATAATAATTAATGTAAGCATTTGGAAAATTACAACATCATATTTAAATTAATATTAATGATTGTCTGACTGTCTTTCTGTTTCTGTTCGTTTGTCTAATCGTCATAGGCGGAAATATTTTTTTAATAGCTTTTACAGAACTTTGATTGACCGGTTCCTCCAGCCTCCGGCTGCCTGCACCCAAAAGAGTTTTAACCCTGTATACAATGTATTGTCATGATTACAAAATATTATCATTAACAAGTCCATTAACCGGTTTCATAGAACTCTCGATATTTATTGACCTTGACTTAATTTTATACCTTAGATTATATAATTAACATATTTCTTAGTTGTTGTTCTACAGATGATATTTAATATGTTTACAGACTAAAATCAATAAACAAAATCTTTGAAATCGATCAAAAGTTCAATCAGCTTATCGACTTATCGATTGCCGAATAATAACACAACTGTTTCGGTTCAACAAATAGGTTGAATAACATTTCGATACTCAATTTCGATGCGCCAATAAAACGCATAATTACAATGTGAACAATGTTAGCATCATGATCTCTCTCTCTTTCTGATTGAAACAGCTAACAATCATCAATTGTCATTCAATAGACTTCAACTCCCAATTATATTTGCTCAGCTCTAAAGCACATTAAAGTGTGCAATTATTGTTAATGTCTTTGATCCAAAACAATTGAACTGAACTCAACTCAACACATCTGAGCCAAAAGTGGAAGTAACGTCAACTTAACAATAATAATAACAAATAATGATCACAAATATTTATTTATTGATTTATATTTATTATTATCACAAAATATGCACAGAGTTCAAGTAGTTGTACAATGGCAGAATTGGACAAGGAAGTTCATAAAGTGTTTTGACAGCTGTCAATACCTTTAAAAGAGATCAAGATCTACTACTTATATTTGCAAAGACTACTTAAAAAATATTAAAACAAATGATATGATTTGTTAGAAGATAAAACAAGTGGGAAAAAGCTATACTCGTGCTCCCGACTATAGGATACCCGTTACTTATTTAAATAAATTTCAAATATTTTTTATTGCATGATTAAACCCACTTACATTGCTTAAAACTTTAATCAGCCATTACGACCGTTATGGTTGGCCGATCTTGATGCAATTAAGTAGGATAAAAGCATTTAATAATAGACAACGTGAATTACCAAACATACATACGTAATATTCTAAGGACGGGAAGGAGTGTGGCAAAAATTTGAAATAAACTTGATCTGCGTGCGGTTTTTAGAAGTCTGTGTGCCCAATTTGGTTGCTCTAGCTTCTTAGGGTCGGATATGCTTCCTTCTCCCAATTACATACATTTCAACGAATACAATATACCCCTTTTACTTATGTGTTAAGATTCCAATAAGATGTCTTGGGAAAGCAGTACAATTTCCACTTAAGTGGTGCTTTTTCTTTAACCCTTTCATGGGATTAAACTCCTAATAAACTTGTCCCTTATATGGGACAAATCCATGAAAGGGTTAATCAATTACCACTTAAGGGTACACATAATAAATAATGCTAATTAAATATCTTAGAAATGCAGTTCATTTCACAACAAATGTGTTTAGGCATGAAAAATACGTATATACTGCAAGTGCAGCTTCCTTAACATTTTCAGGGGTGCATTTTCTGTAGTTACTGAAACAATTGCTAGACAAATTTCTCATCATAGCTAATATTTTGAAAATATTAATAATCGAGACATATAAGTGACCAACGAACATTTTTAAAACAGTTGTCAATTGAATTCCAGTTTAAATTTAAATGCGAAGGAAAAGTCTCTTTAAAAACCAGCTAAAACTGAAATACGAAACTTTTTTTTTTCAAGAAAATTAAATCGAATTGAAGACGAGTATTGATGGTAGAGTGATGAGATATTGTTATTGCTAAATGGGTTTGATTTACAGTTTCGATAAAATATTTATGCAATCGATGCCAACAAAATAAGCAAAGAAATTAAATTGTAGGCTCTTGGTGGTTCATTGTGCCAACTGGCGGCAAATAGTCCTCAGGTGCACCCAAAATGCTGTTGCCACGCGGACGCTGGCCAGGATTGTCCCAGCAATGCTTATACCAAGCGGTCTGTTGACGGCTCAAACCAAAGCCAGCGGCAATTCGGCCAGTGCAATACATCAGGCAGCGGGTCAAGATGCGCCCAGCGCGATCCCAGCCCTTATCCAAGTCCGAATCGGGCAACTCCTCGGCATCTCGCTGTCCAGCTGACGTGAGATATGTCTGTCGTCCTGGCTGACGGTCAACGGCTAACTCTTTATTATTGGTTAATAGTTTAGGTGCCGTCTTGGCATGCAATGCCAATTCCACTTGCTGTGTGGTATTTGCGCCATTCACGATCATCTCCAGTTGCTCTGGCTTCGTTTGCGACTTGGACTGAGACTGAGACTGGGACTGGGACTGAGATTGTCCTTGTCCACTTCCCTGTCCATGTCCACGTCTCTGTCTCTGTCCCTGCCTCTGTCCATGTTCCTGTCCACGTCCCTTTTGACTGCTGCTGGACATAACGATGTTTTGTGTGTTGGACTCAAATTGATTGCCTTTGAGATTTTGATTGTGAGAAATTTAGACAACTGAATCAAACCGCTTGCGATGAAAGTTAAATGTTAAGTTTTAAAACACGCCTGCTCCCATTTCAAAACTCTTTTGAAAAACAAAAAATCTGGAGACAAATTCTTATAGCTTTGTGCAGTGGTACATAGCTAATTTAAAAGTCCGCATAAAAATCTCAACACACTTATAATATAAAATGATTTACACATGATCTAAAAATTTCATAACTTTTTAACTTTTTTTCTAAAGTGCATAGGTAAAAAGCTACAGGTGAAATAAGGTATTTTGTCCCACATTTTGGTGTTTTTTGAGAAAACGCCGCTAACGTTTTTTTTTTTATTTTCAATTTCAATTTAAAATTTCTCGTTTCTCGTTGAGTGACAAAATTTTTTTTTCATAATTCATGTGTGAAATTTAATTTTATAGATAAAAATGTCTTTTGTCACTAGATTTTTACCTCGTAAAGAGGTTTTTTTTTATAAGATATATAAATATGTGTCACTATTCAGCTCTAGATAACGACTGACGAAGCTATGAATTCGTAAACAATTAAGTTTAATACAAAAATTAAAAAATGTTAAGCAACCAAAGGTATTTCTATTGAAATAAACTATTATAAAGCCCAATGCTCAAGTTTTCATTCTAATCTGTAAGAATTACAGAATTAAAATAAATTTGAAAATCGGAAACGAAAAGAGACCTTGATATGGTATTACACAAATATTTATGCATATTGTACAATATAATCAAAAACAACCATTCATTACGATGCCCTATAACTAGTCTGTTTTTATTTTAATTTTTTTTTTTTGTTCAACTTTACCAAGAACTTCTTACATTCACTCTTAAAGTTTGGGCTACATTTTTTATTTTTTTCGTGGGTTTTCTTGCATGTTGTGTCAGACGACCTTGTGAGTTTATTTTATAGATTTGCTTTGGCTCATTACTGCGGCACAAAAAGGCAATGTGTGGATGTTAGTTTTACTTTTGTTTTTTTTTTGTATTCTTTTATGGATTTGTTGTTTAGTCATTCTCATAAGTCAACGGATTCTGCTTATTTTTCTTGACGACAACATTTTCGTATTTGCAAAATGAATATGAATATTTACGACCATTACCAATATCAATGTAGCTCGAATTGTAAATACACTCAAGCTTAGCCACATAAATTCAACATTATATATTTGAATTTGTTTTCTAATTAACAGCAATTTTAAAGATAAATAAACTCGCTCTGATTGCATTAATATAACAATTGATCGTCTTTAATAATTGCTTAAAATAAGTAAAGAATTCAAAAAACGCAATATTTTGCTCAGATTATCGAAGCTTGAATACTCTTAAAATTCAGTTGCTCTTAACTAAGATACACACTTTCTTTTAGAGTAATCATTACTATAACTACAAGTCGGTTTAGAAACAGACAGTGCGATGACTTTGCTCAGAAACCTGATTAACAATATAAGTGATAATATATGTGTATATACTCTCTGGGCTCTGCCACGCCCCTTCAATGCATTGCCGACCTCATGACACACTTATAATACCCTCGACAAGGACAATGAAGTTTAAGAGCCACAAATTCTTTATTTAAGTGCAATCAGCGATATGTCAGCTTAAGATGCCAATGGAAAAATGGATGAAAAACAATACAAGACTCATCAGAATGCTAGACTGTGATAAACATGAAGATACCCAGTAATCACATTCTGTAACAAAAAAAATTAAATAGCCTGAACTTAATTTATGTCTCAGAAACAAATCAAATATGTATTTTGAAATTTTTGACGACTGTTTATTTACCATACCCACTCTACAGTTGCCCACAGGGTATTAAAACAAACAAAAAAAAATACAATAGTCTATCTATGGTATGCAAATTGGAGTTCATTAAAACTGCAAAACGAGTCGAGCCCAAAAGTTACCAATCAAGAATTTTGTTGTCTGTCGCCAAAAGAACAATTTACGACCGACAAGCTAAAGGGCAGAATGGGCGAGGGGAATGTAAGAGAAGAGTAAAACAATATCAATATCGACAAGTCATCATTATCAAGCAGCTATAAAATTATGAACTCATTACTTGCTTAAATACAGAAGAGACAGACAGACAGAATGATGTCCTAACAGTTCAAGTACAGGGAATACGCAAAATTGCAAATCCAACTCGAAAATTTGATTACAAACTTCACCGAAAAAGGCCCGAAAACTGTGAGTCAAGTGCGACTTGGCAGTTTCGTGTTTCGGAAAAGTCGGTCAAAGACAACAGCTAGCTAAATTCTTAACAAGAAGCAACAACAATCACAAATACATACGTCTATCGATTGTACCCACAAAACAAGCACCAAAAAAAAAAATTTATATATATATAAAGATACTTTAATTGCCGTTAGACAACGAAGCGATTCTTGCTGCTTGTGGCGTTCAACACGTTGTTGCAAGTTGTTGCGCAATTGCGCACTAATTTACGTCGCTGCCTTGACTCGAATGCCGCCGCTTGAATGTCATCTATTCTGGCTAAATTCTTGGTCATCTAACCAGTGGCTCTGTCAAGAACTTGACAAGGTTCTCAACCACAAAATTCAAGAATGGTTTCTATACAACATTGATAATGGATTCCAATAAATATCTGTCGACTAGCTGGTTTATTCCCATATGTTGGTGTTAATAAAAATATATAAACGAAGTGAATATTACTCATTATTTATGTTCACGATTCGTTGGGTTATTCCGCATTTTTACGTCATAATAAAAAAAATTCTCTAACGTTTTCATGACACTTAAACATATTTTTCTGCCTTCAGGGCACTTTGACGTTATCAATTAAAGTTGAGACAATTTTTTTTTGAAAATTGTTCCTTTGGAAATCGGGGCAGACAAGTCAGATTATTTGAATCCCATTGTGAAATTGATCAACTGAAGGACTTACAAAATTATTTTCTGTATTTTTAGAAAATTTCCAACAGACATGCAGAAATATATATTTTTATCTAATCATTTAGACTGTGAGTTAATGATCACCAATAATAACTGCTTAGGCCTTAATCAATTTAAGACCCTGTACTTCAAAATAACACTGGAAAATTGATCAACTGAAGGACTTACAAAATTATTTTCTATAATTTTACAAAATTTCCAACAGACTTGCAGATATATATATTTTTATCTAATCATTTAGACTGTGAGTTAATGATCACCAGTAATGGCTGCTTAAGCCTTAATCAATTTAAGACCCTGTACTTCAAAATAGAAAAGGGTCTATGATGTTTGTCGAAAACAAAATATGAGTAACAGGCAAACAGACCCCATAAGTTTTTAAATTTTTGACTTTAAATATTTATAAAAAAATATTTTTAAATATTTATATATTCATTTTAAGTTTGCATTTTTTACAAAATTCCCTTACACTCGTATTTTCTCGGCTGTAATCAGTATAGTAATTTATTATTCGTTTTGACGCATACAAAATTTTACGATTTTCGTAATTATGAACTTGTGCTGTTTTTAATTGTCAATTTAAAAAACACTCGTAATAATGACAGGTTTGGTGCCACGTTTTAGCGCGTAGCGTTTTAGCTGCACTTTTGGTGTAAAAAACAAAAGATATATATAGGTTTTTAATAATATATTCCTAATCAAAACACTGTTGGCATTTTGACCACGTGTGTTCAAAGATTATAAATTACTAGCAGTTAAAATTTGAGCATTTTTTTAAAAGTTAAAAGTTTGATTTGCAGTCACAAATCTAATTTGTGTTAATTTTAAATAGAAATTAGGTATTAGCAAGTCACGCTTACATATATTCTGATTATTTAAGAACAATCGACAATTAAATGCATCAGTTGGAGATTTAGTTGATTGGTATAACTACTTGAATTTAGTTGAATCAGCAAAAAATCTTTGATTGGCTGATGCTCTTTGCGATCAATTGCAACAATCAGTCAAAAATTAAACTTAGATCGCTAGAAGCGTATCAAATTCTCGGAGTACACTTGATAACGTTTTTCTCTATTTTTTTTCCACATAGATTTTAAAGTTGCCAACCTGCTCCATTGGCTGAGCACATTGAGTCTGTCATATAAGAAGACAATAGCCCACAAAGATTTCAACTCTTCCAGTGTAACTTGAAAGATCTTAAAACAACTTTTGCATAATGTATTTTAGTGTGTCATGTGTATTCGGTCGAGTGGATTACGCCCAAAATTCTTGGCTGTTGTTTCTCCATGTCTGCTTCAATCGGAGGCCATTCTGTCTTTTTGTAATTCCCATGAAAACGGAAATAATTAAACAATGTAACGAGTATTGTGCATATACATAGTATTAAAAATCATTTGTACATTTGTTTGTATTTTCAGGCCCTTGAATAGGCGGGAGTTGATGCATTAAATTGCCGATTCATTTAATAACAAAGTTACTCCAAACAACAAGTGTCTCTAGTTGTATTAAAAAAAAAACTCGAATGCAATGGAAATTACCAGGGATTGCAAATAACAATTATGAGGCGGAAAAAAATCAAGCCCAAAAATTTGACAGGGACATGGAAAACATTCTACTTATGCTATTTTTGGAAGGTCTATCCAGCAGCCGGATAAACTTTTTTTTTCAATTTTTATTTTTAGCCCTTATTTTAAATTTTTATGATAAAAATTACAAATAAGAGTTGTTTTTTAATTTTTATTTAAAAGTTGAAAAAATTAGAGTTATTTTCAATTTTTAAAATAAAAATAAAAAAAAAAGTTATTTTCAACTTTTATCATAAAAATCAAAAATAAAAGTTGAATTGAAATATCTTTTGATCGGGAGGGTCCACTTCATGAATAAAGGTATGATCGTGTTATGGGCCTTGATAGATAAAAAATGAAGTGTAGATAAAATGTATAGGCCGTTTAATGAGTTTTATTTGGTATGACGAATTCAGACATTTTAGCGCAATGTGCAGAGTGCCAAAATTTTTTTTTAAATAATTTATATGTTAAACTTAATATTATTTGTCACAAAATTGGATATCAGAAATTTTGGGGCATAAAAATGTTTTCGTCACTAGACTTTTACCTCGTAGAGATTTTTTATATAATATTTTAATATGTTTATTATTTTAAGACTACATATGTAAAGATTCAACGTTTCTTTTTGAGCTATTGTCGTAGGTTATGGTCTCTCTTGCTCTTTCTCTCGCTCTCTCTTTCTATGGCTACGTCTCTATATCTTCAACAACATCTATTTCTCTCCTGCACCCAGTACGATCTATATATATAAGATGAGTTGAAAGCTCTGAGATCTAATGAATGAATGCTGCTACTAATTGATTATTGAGCTATTCAGATGTTCAGCTACTATGTGAATTCAAAGCATTCATACACACATTTGTCTGCTAATAGGAATATACACAGGAAAAAAAAAACCAGGAAAATCCGAAATAAAATCATCTTAAATTAACAATAATATCCTGAATAAATACTTAAAAAAATACATGCATACAAATACATAAATATTAAATAATAAAAAATTAAAAATTATAAAACAAATAAACAAAATTATGTTTATATATAAACAATTTAATACAAAACCTAATAAAAGCAGTATTTAAAATTATAATGAGAACTATACAAATTAAGATAAATATTGAAAAGATATGTGGACGTCAAATGTAAAGAAATTATTCAAATTCAAATTTGAATAAAGAAAGGCGTTAAGTCTCGTATTGATTTTGTTGCTTATTCTTTCTTTTGTGGAATTTATCTTACTTTTTAATTTAATAATTATTGTCAAATCGCAAATCGAATCAAAAAATAATGATAAATTATAATAAAATACTTTTAGAATGGATTTGTTTTTTTTTTTTTTGTTTTTTTTCTGTGTATATATAGATACCCTGCCAGTACTCGCTCTCTCTTCATTTTTAATTCATTAAAAATAATGTACCTAGCACTATTAAAAGTTCTAATAAAGAATAAAGGCCAGGCTCATAGTTGTTTTAGTTGCTTGTTGTTAGCACTGCTGTCTGGATCTTGACGGGGAATGCGAATACCAATAACATTCCTGGCGGGATGCAGCCTCTGCTTCCGCCTCTGTGTGGCTCAGAGTCTCTATGGCAACGCGATCTTCGATGCCTTCGAGATGATGCGACGCGGCGCAGCTCAAATGACTCTGGAGGCGATGGATGAACGCGTCCGGCTGCTCGGTGAATATGATTTCATTGTCGTCGGTGCTGGCACTGCGGGCTGTGCTCTGGCCGCTCGTCTCTCCGAGAATCCCAAGTGGAAAATCCTACTCCTCGAGGCGGGCGGACCCGAAAATTATATCATGGACTTGCCAGTGTTGGCGCACTATTTGCAGCTGGGCGAAATGAATTGGAAATATCGAACCGAATCATCCTCGAGCTATTGCCTGGCCATGCGGGACAATCGCTGCAATTGGCCGCGTGGCAAAGTGATGGGAGGATCGTCAGTGCTCAATTACATGATGTACACGAGGGCCAATAAAATGGACTATGATCGCTGGGCCAAGTTGGGAAATCGCGGCTGGAGTTACGAAGAGCTCTTGCCATATTTTCGCAAATACGAAGGATCACGCATACCCGATGCGGACACGGGACACACGAGACCAGGTCGACGTGGACCAGTTAAGATTAGCTACTCGGAGGACCGAACACCCGCCGCCGAGGCATTCATCAAGGCCTCGGAGCAGGCGGGTCTCGAACGTGGCGACTACAACGGCGACCAGCAATTGAGAGTCTCCTATTTACAGGCGAACATCGACAACGAGACCCGTTGGAGCTCCAATCGCGCCTATCTGTATCCCTTGAAGGGCAAACGCAGCAATCTGCATGTCAAAAAGAATGCTCTGGTCACCCGGGTACTGATCGATCCTCAAACAAAGACCGCCTATGGCATTATGGTGCAGGCCGATGGACGCATGCAAAAAATTCTCGCCCGGAAGGAGGTGATTGTGTCGGCGGGCGCCATCAATACCCCGCAGCTGCTCATGTTGTCCGGCGTCGGTCCGGCCAAGCATCTGCGGGAGGTGGGCATCAAGCCCATTGTGGACCTGGCCGTGGGCTACAATCTGCAGGATCACACGGCGCCAGCTCTGACCTATGTGTGCAATACAACGACACTGAAAATTAAGAGCATACTCAACAGCGATGCCATTGGCAATTATCTGCGTGGCCGTGGTCCCATGAGGATACCTGGCGGCGTCGAGGCCATTTCTTTTTATGCCCTGGACGATGAGGAGCGTGCCAAAGGTTGGGCCGATATGGAACTATTTTTCGTAGCCAGCGGCATACACATGAATCCCGCATTGCGTTTGACATTTGGTTTGAAGCCGGAGATTTACGAGACAATTTTCGGGGACTTGGAGCGCAGAGATGCGAACAGTTTCATGATCTTTCCAATGATATTGCGTGGCAAGAGTCGCGGACGCATCAAGTTGCGCAATCGGAATCCACTCGATCATCCCCTGATCTATCCGAATTACTTTGCCCATCCCTACGATATGAATATCACAGTGCGGGGCATTCAAAAGGCGGCGAGTCTAGTCGATACGCCCGCTTTTCGGGCGATCAATGCGAGGGTGTGGAAGAAAAAGCTTCCGGGCTGTCGTCAACATCCCTGGATGAGTGACAAATATTGGGAGTGCCATGCTCGACACTTTACCTTTACGATCTATCATTATTCGGGCACTGCGAAAATGGGACCACGATCGGATCCCAGTGCCGTTGTCGATGCCCGTCTCCGGGTCCATGGAATCAACCAATTGCGTGTTGTGGACGCCAGCATAATGCCCTATCTGGTATCAGGACATCCCAATGGGCCGGTCTATTTAATTGCCGAGAAGGCCGCCGATATGATCAAACAAGATCACAACTACAACAACTAGACACATAAATATTATACTTATAAATTCTTGCAAATTGCCAAATTGATTTCGATCGTTTTCTCACTTTTTTGCAAGTTCTTACAGCGAGTATTATAAATTGTCTCTTAATAAGTAGCATTTTAATTAAGTATATATTAAGTCTGTTTCTAGTCTCTCAGTTAATAAAATTTGCTGCAACGAAATCGTTTAGGTTTTGACAAAATTATGACGATTTGAACTTTTCCAAACAGTCCAAAAAAAATCGAATTTGCCAAATGTATAAAATTTCAAATATCAATCAATTAAGAAATTTACATTTCTATAGATAAAAAGATTGGTATTATTTTATACAAGCCAGCTTTGATCTGAGTTAATTACATAATGTAACTATTAATTAAAAAAAAAAAAGAATACATAAATATTAAAAGTTACTGATCTTAAACTTACAGGGTATTAAATCATCGACATGTGCAAGATAACTTTTCTTCTCTCATAAATATATATTTTTTGTTTTGGGTTGACATATTGTTGCTAATAAAAATGAGTTGAACGCGTGTTCCGCATCCATCGATCGATCGATCGAACGATTTACGATCGTTAAGTGTTGGCCCTAAATGTGCCCTATACCCTCGGCCTGTAAACTGCACAGCTTTTTAGTCTGCGTAGCTTCCGCAATTTGGTCAATGCTCGAGTTGCGATCGTGTGAACGATCACTGAGCTCAAGTCAATGTCAGAGACAACGAACGATACGAACGAACGGGCTTGGCTTTCAATTTTGTTTAATGTGAACGTGTCCATAGTCATGCCAAGCTGAAGCTGAAGCTGAAGCTGAAGATTCTTGGCAACCAAAAAACAAAAACAAAAACAATTCGTTAACAACAACAACAATATTTTAAACGATCGTTGATCGAGCCAAGAGCCGAAAAGATTCGCAAAAGCAATTCGGCAACATACACGGCAACAAAGATCGTCAGATCGGCGCTTATATTTAATATTAAATTGAACTTGGCTAGAGCGATTGTCAGCATTACTAGTTACGAGTCCGATTGGGCAAGATCACAAACGACAACGACAACGGCACGGGCCACAGTCCAAACGGCAGCGTCTCTTCTTTTTTTTTTTATTCTGTCTACAAACAGATTTTTCTATAAATTAAATTCTAATTTTTTTTTTTTTTTCGATTTATCATTAATTTTTTTTTCGAATTGTGATTGTCGTAAAGTGTTTGGAAACAACAAAAAAAAAGTGTCTAGCATGACTAGCAAATGGAATTTGTGTCTACTGATCGCCGGTTGTTTGTCTCTGGTTGCCGGCCAGGAGGGCAATGTTCTCTTGGAGACTATAAATTTTCTGCGACGCGGTCAATCGGATGTCGAGCTGGAGAACTATGACAATGCCCAGCAAGTGGATAGTGAATATGATTTCATTGTTGTCGGTGCTGGCACTGCGGGCTGTGCGATCGCCGCTCGTCTCTCCGAGAATCCCAAGTGGAAGGTCCTACTCCTCGAGGCGGGCGGACCCGAGCGTCTGATCATGGACGTACCGATTGTGGCGCATTTTCTGCAACTCGGCGAAATGAATTGGAAGTATCGCACCCAACCGTCGGATCATGCGTGTCTGGCGATGAACAACAATCGATGCAATTGGCCGCGTGGCAAAGTGATGGGAGGATCGTCGGTGCTCAATTACATGATGTACACTCGTGGTAATCGACGGGACTACGATCGCTGGGCTGAACTGGGCAATTCCGGTTGGAGCTGGAAGGATGTCCTGCCGTACTTTAAAAAATACGAGGGCAGCAGCGTACCAGATGCCGAGGAGGATATGGTTGGACGCAATGGACCGGTCAAAATCAGTTATGTCAATTGGCGTTCCAAGATCGCCGATGCCTTTGTGGATGCAGCCCAGCAGGATGGACTCAAATATCGTGACTACAATGGACGCATTCAAAATGGAGTCGCCTATCTGCACACAACCACTCGAAACTCGACCCGTTGGAGCTCCAATCGCGCCTATCTGTATCCCTTGAAGGGCAAACGCAGCAATCTGCATGTCAAAAAGAATGCTCTGGTCACCCGGGTACTGATCGATCCTCAAACAAAGACCGCCTATGGCATTATGGTGCAGGCCGATGGACGCATGCAAAAAATTCTCGCCCGGAAGGAGGTGATTGTGTCGGCGGGCGCCATCAATACCCCGCAGCTGCTCATGTTGTCCGGCGTCGGTCCGGCCAAGCATCTGCGGGAGGTGGGCATCAAGCCCATTGTGGACCTGGCCGTGGGCTACAATCTGCAGGATCACACGGCGCCGGCTGTGACATTCACAACGAATGTGACGTCGCTCAAGTTCGAGGACTTTGCCGATCCCGCATGGCTGACGAGATTCAATCATAGGGAGGGACCTTATGGTTCTCCAGGTGGCTGTGAGGCGATCGCCTTCTGGGATCTGGATCATGAGCGTGACGCGGATGGTTGGCCGGATATTGAGCTGTTTCTGGTGGGCGGATCAATGTCCTCCAATCCGGCAATATCGCGCGCCTTTGGCCTCAAGAAGTCCATATACGATGCAGTATTCGCTGAGATCGAGGACAAGTCGCTGAACGCCTTTATGATCTTTCCAATGATACTGCGACCCAAGAGTCGTGGACGCATTATGCTAAAGAGCACCGATCCCTTTAAATATCCATTGATTCATGCGAATTACTTTTCGCATCCCTATGATGTGGACATTTCAGTGCGTGGTCTGCTCAAAGCGATCAGTTTGATGGACCAAAGTGGCATGAAGGGCATCGAGGCCAAGCTCTGGGAGCGAAAGATTCCCACCTGCAAGCAGCATCCGTACAAAAGTTGGGGCTACTGGGCCTGCTACGTCCGACACTTTACATTCACCATCTATCACTATTCGGGTACCGCCAAAATGGGCCCCAAATCGGATCGAGCTGCTGTCGTCGATGACCGACTTCGGGTCCATGGCATCAAGAATCTTCGAGTGGCGGATGCCAGCATTATGCCCGAAATTATAGCCGGACATCCGAATGGTCCCGTCTTCATGATAGCCGAAAAAGCCGCCGATATGATCAAACAGGATCATGGCTTTATCAAATAAGCATCATAGCGCATAGCACTACATTAATTTTAGTTTCTCACATCAGGTTTAAGCTCCGTTCAAGAAGCAACACTAAGGAGCTTTAATTCGTTTTTTTGTTCACTTCTTCGCATTATAATAATGAACTGATTCTAATCTAAGCTAGTTTCTAAGTAATAAATAAAATATGAATTACATATACGACTATTTAGTTAACGAAACAAAAACGAGACAAGTGACATTTTGAAGTTTTTAATTCTTAATTCCCAAAACAGGTATTCCCAAAACAGGTATATCGATCTAACAGCGACTTAACATCAATGTTAAGGTTAATGTTAAGTTGCTTATATGTTAGAATTGCAATGCGTTGAGATAACGAGTAAACTTTTCATTTCGTTAAAACAAATTCAATTATATTTTAAACCAAAATAATTTGTAGCTTCGTTGATTTTGGGAAAATTCGTTTAAAAGTTCAATTCTATTAAATGACGCAATTTTAGATTAGAAAACTGTTTACTTAATATTTGCGCCAAGGCATTGGAAAAGTTAGCACAAAGCTTAACCGCAAAAACGTATCTATTTTTGATTTATGTAAGAAAATATCTATAGGTTGGGCAAAGCAACAAATCATTACTTTTCTAAGCAAACTTTAAAGGTGAAAAATTACGACATGGTCAACCGACTATTTAGAAATAATAATAAAGTATCTATTTAAATTCAGCTCAATAACAAATGTTTATCATGATAAAAAAATAATTCAAATCATTCTATCACAGTATATAAAAATAAAAAATTTAACTTAATCATAATACATACAAAATAAAAAAAATTAAGAATGATATGATAGCACATCATTAATTAATTTCCACATTAATAACACTTGAGTTACAGTCCGGAATGCAGTTAAAAACCACAACCAACTGGATTTTGATATTGACATTGAAATCCATTTCATTCCATTTGATTTCGCCCGTCTTTTTTTTTGTATCTGTTTCAGTTTCTAACGCGTTATCCGTATTAGTTTTCAGTTTCTATTGTCATTTGTTCTCATTGTTTTTTTTTTATATATTTTCTCACCTGGTTTTTTTTCTCTTTTTGTTTGCCAATTTTCATGCTAATCAACTAACGACAACAAAAATAACATTAACAAAATGCTAACAACATTATCATCATTCATCAAATTGAAAGCCATGAAGTCTGAGATTTCGCCCAAATTGAAGCGTCGACTATTTTGATTTATTTAATGCTGTTTCTTGACTTTTATTGTTGCGGAAATGATTTAACTTCAATTGAATACCCTGTAAATTTGAAGTTTGAATGTCGGCTTCTCGAATCTATTTTATAATAATTGTAAACAGAATTTGTTTATTTGAAAAGGTTTGCATGTTTAAAGTACAGGGTATCTGCTAGTTGTGCTAATTGTAGCGCATGTTTTAAGCTAGTTTGATTGCCTATGCACATAATTGATGCACATTTGTTTTAACATTTCCGACTCTTTATTACTTTGCCGCTGATTCTGACTTTGCCTTGATTTGGCCAATCAACTAAAGTACCCAAATAAAAAGTATATATGTACATATGTATGTATAACTATGGCTATGTACTAATCATCCATCATTTAGACTCATATCCTACGCAGCGCTTAAAATTATGCATTATCATTGATTCGATTTTGTGCTTGACGTGAAAAGCTTAAAGCTCTAAGCTTGCACATTGAGAGCTTAACTTTAGTGTACAGTAAGTAATACAATTACAAGCTAAAGCTAAAATTAATGAATCTATAATACTTGCTAAATAAATATTTATTTGTGTATTATTATTTTTATTTTTCATTTCTAATATTTCCTTGACAAACAAATTTTAAAAGCAAGTGTATTGCATACTTTTGGTAGAGCTTAAAAGCCCAGCTTAAAAACAAAAGCTCTTACTTTGCTTATTTTGATTAAGTTTTAGCTAATTTAACCCGCTGAACTTATGCATAACTAAGTTTATAAATTTAATGTTTCCTATTTTTAACAAAAGAGAATTGATTTTTTTGAAAACGCATCTTTAAAATTAAAATGAAATTCGAAAAAAAAAACCTTCGATAAAGTTATCTACAAACATTTTACACACAGCGTGAAAAATATTTGCAAATATTTATAAACATATTTTTTATAATTCAGTTCTAGCTTTAAATATTTTCAATCAGGATATTAACTTTATTATCAAATTTCCCCTTCTTAACATAAGCATATCCAATGTTAATTTAATTTGATTTGAATTCCTTCATAAATTTATTAAAGTTGCTCAACAACGGACAACCTTAATTTTAACAAATTGTTGCTGGACCAAGTTTCAAGAGGTTGGAAATCGTTTTGAATGCAAAATTTCATCTGTGTTTACTTTGCCCCCTTGTTCTGGTACTCAATGTCTGCATTTTCATTATCAAAGCATCAAATATTCATGAACGTACGCCCAACTGGGGTGTTGGACAGGTGCCTGAACAGAGTTGAATCAAAATGTTGAAGTTGGTTCCCCAGTTGCCAGATTTACAAGTGAAATGTCCAGAGAGTGGGGATGCAATTGCATACTTATTTTCAATATGCTGGACCCAACACAAGGGGCTCATCAACGGGGGGTGTGGTCACGTCATGAGGGGTTGTTGCTTCCGCTGCGGTTGAGCTAACCAAATCCAGCATTGGCAACGTTGACAACCCTGCGAAAAGTTGAAGAAAAAGGTTGTGGGAGCTGGGTGGTGGGTATCAGGAAGTCTAGGCTTAGGGTGGCTGTCAGTCTAAAGCCGTTTAATCTCCACTGATTGCACACGATGCGTTCCAGTTATATTTTTAATACCCTAACAAAGAGTATGTTCAGTATTTAACAAGGGAAAAACTTTGCCCACTAACTAACATACATTTGATGGAGTTCAAGTTTTCAGGACAATTTGCTGAATATGTTAAACAAATTCGAAAAAATATATATTTTTTATAATAAAAATGTTATACAGTTTTTGTATAAATTGTAAAGTAATTATTTTAGAAATCTTGTAATACAATATTAAAAATAATAAAAAGCTGAAAAAGCTACACTGAATAATTATAATTTAATTATATTAAAATTCGTTGTTATTTCGAAACTTTCTGTGTATCAATTGTAATTGCGTAAAAAAGTTTAAATAGTATTATAAATATTTAAAAATTATTATTATACAAATTACAGAACATTTTAAAATTAAATACAAATTGGAAAAACATTAAATAGTTGCATTAATATGATCAAATAATTTCCTCAGATTTCTGATCATGAAAGTAATATTTTCTAAAATCGCTGTATTTATTGTTTTTTGGCTTTTCATATAAAGTTCTTTTTCTAAAGTTTGTAAAATATTTATTCTTAATTAAAAAAATTTAAAAAGTTTTTAGCGATTTCTCTACTTTAGTTTTACTCTACAGAATATTTATATATTTAGTTTAAAATAAAAAGGGTATTCAGATGTTGACACTCCCTAAATATACATTCTTCTTTTTTTCTGCTGTTTTCACGTGATGTTCTTTCTGCTCGTAATTATGTTCTTTTTTCAACTTTGTCATGGGAAGCAGAAAATAATAATAATAAAATACAAGTATTTTATGGGGTGGCTTAAAGGGTTGCCAACTTATGATGAGCCCCTGAAACAAAGCGAGATAGAGTCATAATTCGAGTTCGAGTTGGAGTTTTAATCACAAAAGAAGTTGCGAGTTTTTGCGATTGCCTACAAGTGTTTATAGTTTCCGCAGTTGAAGATAAAAGATCATGAAGAGAAACAACAGCTACAGAACTGAAAGAAAATCTAGGCAAAAAAAAAATATTAGAGAAGCCATCAAAATACCAAACGTCTGACTCTAAGAGCCAACTCAACTCATGTGAAATGAAGAGGAGAGAAGGGGAAAGAAAGAGGAGATAAGTCACAGCTAGATAGAAAGCGTTAATAGGTAGATGGCAATAAAATGAGCTGAATCTAAAATAAAAATAAGATAAGCTCAGCTCAGCACCAAACCAAACCAAGCCGACCAGAAGCCATCACAAAGCCAGCGTTGCACAGTGGTTCAAATGCTATTGATAACAGAAAACAAATGACGTTTTTTAGGTTAAGAAAATTAGGCTAAAAGTGTCCATGAAAAACATCCAATACATGTGAAATAAATAGTTTAAGTTTGTAAAGGGCGACCAGTTTTTAAAGTACAAGTTAAATCAAACAATTAAAGTGACTTTGGAGAACATAAATGACAAGTCAAGGTAACTTTAAGATATATTTAGGAATTACAAATGACAGTGTTATAATGTAGAAATTAAAATTTTATAACAACGAAAAACGGACAACTCTGCATACTGAATTTTATTAAAGCTTCAAATGGAATGCTGTCAAATAGCAAAAGATTAGCGACACAATGAAGAAACTCACAATTCTTGGTCACAATTAAAGTGACCACGGAGGACATGCAACATAAGTAACAAGTCATGTTAACTCAAAAAATCTAAGATTTAAAACGTCAGCATTAAAACTGAAAATTCCCAAATTAATGTGACTGTGGAGCACCTAAACAAACTTTACAACTAACAATGGAGGACAAATTAATATCTAAATTGAATAAAAAGGGCAACAACAAATAAAAATGTGACCAAAAATAATAGAAGAAAAAGAAAAAAATCTGAAACAAAAATTGTTTTCAGTTTTAATATTTCCATTTAAATCACTTTGCACCACTGTGCGAAGTAAGCATTCAAATCGAAATGAACCAGAAGCCAAAAGGTAAGCGACACAGTCGCCAGAGAATAAGCCTAGCGAGCGGTTCATCGAGAATATGTGGAGACAGCAGCTTGGACAGTTGGAGTTGCCAATTCTCTTGGCCTTGGCCTTGACAGTGGCAACAGCAACGGCTGTGACAACAAGAACTAGAGGGACAACAACGACCGCTGGTACCGGTACACAATACAATATCGAACAACTGCGACAACTTGGGCTGGGAAATACGATCAATCTGCCGCTGTATACCGATTGTAAGTACCAACCAGTTAAAAAAAATAATAAATACATATAAAACTCACTGAGAATCAATGTGTGGGCCAAACGGTAAAAGATAAAAAGCTGCAATTTGAACACAACTTAGCAGAGACAATTTTATCGAGTAAAGAGACGGCGTTTTGCGAAATTCGACCTATAAGTGGGTCAAGTTCGGGGTCAAAGTTCATGAAATTGCTTAGAATAAACAACATTTTTGTTTCTTAAGATATCTCAAGTAAACTCACAGATTGTATGTTTGGGACTGTTCCTTACATTCTAATTACATTTGGTCAAAGACAAATGACTATATCATATAGCTGCCATAGGAACAATCGGATACAAATTAACCTTCGAAAAACTTTTGAGATACCTGAGCTCTTTTATCAAATTTTTATGTAAAAACAAGTACAGTCGAACTTTCCTAACTCGAATCACCATTATCCAAGAAAAACGAGTTAGGGAATTTTTTTAGTTATTTAAATGAAACTACATATTCATTCATATTAAATTGTGAACATTTTAATTTGTTTTTTTATCTTGTCGGGCTTACAAGCTTACTTACTTACTGGTTACTACAAAATCATACATTCAAATTGCGAGCTGTTAAATTGTTTATCTTAAAAGTTAAAATAAAATTAAAAAAAAAACAGAAATTAGTTACATTAATTTATTCACTTCAAATTACTTTTACCCTTACCTTACTATACTTTAACTTTTAAATTTCTCTTATTCTTCAAGCTAAACAGAACTTAAATAATTTTTATATTATTTTCTAAAATAAAGTGCTTCTAGTTTGTTTAAGGCCCTATATAGTAGTGTTCATCACTTGTAAACTGTGTCTTTCCTAAGGCTATTTCACCAGCCTTTAGAATTGTTTATGCAATATTTTATCATATTGGATCAACATATGGTAATTTACATCATTATAACATACCCAAACGAGCTGGTAACAGAAACAAAAATAGAACACAATTTATTGGCGATTTTCCCGAAAAATTCGACTTACAGAAGCACGTGCTAATATTTTTGTTTGAGTTAAGGAGAAATTCGAGTTCGAGTTACGGAAGCAGAATTGTATGAAATTTGCTCAGTAAACGCTATTGCCGCTCGATTTTGTTCGAGGGAAGTTCGCCTGTATTATTAACAAGAAATAAATTAACTTATTAATTCCCATTTTTTTTGACAGTGCCTCGATCCAACTATGACTTTATTGTGGTTGGCGCTGGAGCAGCGGGCTGCACTTTGGCAGCGCGTCTCTCGGAGAATCCCAACTGGAGCGTCTACCTCATTGAGGCTGGCGGTGTGGAGAACATAATGCACCTGGTGCCGTTGATGGCGCCCTCTTTGCAGCTGACCGCCTCCAACTGGAACTACAAGTCCGTGCCACAACGATTCGCCTGTCGTGGCATGCACAACAGGGAGTGCGCCCTGCCCAGGGGAAAGGTCTTGGGCGGCACAAGTTCGATTAATTATATGATCTACAATCGCGGCAATCGACGGGACTTTGATGCGTGGGCAAAGCGGGGCAATCACGGCTGGAGTTATGCCGAAGTTCTGCCCTATTTCCTGCGCAGTGAGTCGGCCCAGCTGCAGGGATTGGAGCAGTCGCCGTATCACAATCACAGTGGACCTCTCAGTGTGGAGGATGTGAGTTTTCGCACCAGCTTGTCGCACTCGTATCTGCGGGCTGCCCAAGAGGCGGGACATCCCCGCACCGACTACAACGGGGAGTCCCAGCTGGGCGTGTCCTACGTTCAGGCGACAACCCTGAAGGGGCGCAGGCACAGCGCCTTTCGGGCCTACATTGAGCCAGTGCGTGCGCAGCGCAAGAATCTGCACATCCTGACCATGGCCAGGGTCACTCGCGTCCTCATCGACGCGGCGACCAAGACGGCCTATGGCGTGGAGCTGCGACATGCCGGCATCCAGTATCAGGTGCGAGCACGCAGGGAAGTGATTCTCTCGGCAGGTGCCTTCAATTCACCACAACTACTGATGCTCTCGGGAATTGGACCTGAGGACAACCTGAAGGCCATTGGGATTCCCCTGGTGCAGGCATTGCCAGTGGGCAAACGTCTCTACGATCACATGTGCCACTTTGGACCCACCTTTGTGGTCAATACAACGGGACAGACACTCTTCACCTCCCGCCTGACGCCGGATAAAATTGGCGGCTTTCTGGCGGGACGTGGAGACACATTGGTCTCCAGCATTGGGGGCGTCGAGACGCTCACATTCATCAAGGTGCCAACGGCTAAATCGCACACCGCACAGCCGGACATCGAGCTCATCCAGGTGGCCGGCAGTCTGGCCAGCGATGAGGGAACTGCCCTGTCACGTGGCGCCAACTTGAAGCCGGAAATCTACAACACAATGTATCGTGATCTCACGCGACGTCAACAGGATCACTTCACTTTTCTGATCATGCAGTTCAAGCCCCAATCCGTTGGTCGCCTCTGGCTCCACACGCGAAATCCCCTCGAATGGCCCAAAATTGATCCCAAGTATTTTAAGGACGAACAGGATGTGGAACAGCTGCTGGAGGGCATCAAGGAATCGATTCGGATCTCAAAGATGCCAGCACTGCAGGCGATAGGCACTAGACTATTGGATATCCCGGTGCCTGGCTGCGAGAATCATCGGTTTGGATCCGATGACTATTGGCGGTGCTCGATCCGAACTTTGTCGTACACGTTGCACCATCAGGTGGCCACGTGCCGCATGGGACCGGCGAGTGATGCGACAGCCGTGGTCAGTGCCCAGCTGAAGGTGCATGGCGTGAGGCGACTCCGTGTGGTGGACACCAGTGTCATCCCATTGCCACCCACGGCACACACCAATGCGGCGGCCTTCATGATCGGCGAGAAGGCAGCTGACCTCATTAAAGCCGAATGGGCTTGACTTTCAACTCAACTCCACCGACTGTTCTAATTTAAATACATATTATAAGTACGATATATATATACATATACAGTCATAGGCATAAGTATTTTGGCACCATTTTAAGTTAATTGTACTCTTAATTTGAACTTACTTCATGCTAAATTTGGCATCAATGGAAAGGATATAAAACTGTCCTTAACCCATTGGGTAAATATTGAAATTTTCGAATTTTTGTAAACGTCTACTTTTTCAACTTTTTTCCTAGATTTTTAAAAAAAAATTTGTTGATGCAAAAAGTTTTTTTAAACCTTTCTAATAGTAACTGAAAAAAATTTTTCAAATATCTCTTCGCAAGTATTTTTTATAATTCTTTGACAATTTTTAAAAAATCAATTTTTCCTCATTTTTATACAAAAAGTGCCTTTATTGCTATGGTGCCTTTTAACTCTAAATGGTGCCAAAATACTTATGCCTATGACTGTATATACTTTTTCCAAATTGGGTCAATAAAATGCGAGTCGAAAGCCCAATGAATGGGAACACGTCTAACGGGTTTTCAGAATTTACAAGTCCAATAGACTGCGATGACTTCAGTTTCGGAGAGTAAAACCTCTGATGAGCCCGCAATAAAATTAAAAGTGTAAACATTATGTTAATACATATTTTGATAATACTGCGATTCCAAAAGTCTTTTTTTTTTATTTAATAGAATACACTTATTTTTAAAATTTTTTTAAGTCATATTTTAATGTATAATTATAATACTTTAATTTAAACTTATTTAAAAAATGTTTTTTTTTTATATATTACGTTAAAATGTAAAGGAAAATAAATAAATTATTCCTTTCTTCTCATTTTTGAATTTCTCATTTTTATCTTATTTTGTTACTCTTTAAAAATAAAATATTCCCATGTATAGGAACAACAAGTAGGATGCATGGGAAGTAGGAATGGTTATTGATATTTGCTTAATTTATTATTGATGTCTAATAAGGGCAGACAACAAAAAATAAGAGATTGAAAATAGAGCTTAAAATTAGCCTTTAAAAATTATGTATATGGGCCAATCCGAAAATATTTAAACCTTCTAAAGCTCTCAAAAAACTAAATGTTTTTTAATAATACCTTTGTAGTTGTTTTTTTTTTTTTTTTTTTGAATAAAAGAATATAATAAAATAATGGTTTTACAGTGGTTTGTCTGTTCATAGCCGAGACTAACCAATTGATTCCTCTTTTTTCCTCTTACTTTTATTAATTCTTGTAAAAAAAGTGTATTTCGAATGGCCAAAAAGGAGTGAGAAACAGTCGTCTAAAGGAAAGGATATCTAATATAGTAAATATGAAAATATGAAAATATGCTTGCAAATGTAACGTTCGCAACGCTGGATTAGCCCATATGTGTTGTATAGTTTTATGTTGTATAACTGAATTTTAATACAAAAAAAAAACATATTGTTAATAATAATATTTATAATTGTGTTTTAAACAGATTTTGAAACTTCTAGTTCCAGCAAGGGTATCAAACGTTCAAGTAATTTTCTCGTGCAGATATATTGCTCTAATTTAAAGACAAGTGGAGAGTTCTGAAGTATTCAAAGATAAAAGACAAAAGTACACAGCTCGATTTGCTGTTAGTCACACGTGAGTGTGATTAAATCGTTCATTCAAGCCAGAACCGAGTCCGGGCCCAAAAACCCGATTCGTAATTGACTTTTTATTTAATTTTGGAAGCTTTGAGCGTCTTAATGTTCAACAATTGTTGACTTATAAGCGTCAATCGCGTTTCGGTTATTTTCATTGAAATGTTTCAAGTGGCGGCGCTAACAACTCTCCTCTTGGCCGTCAACTGCTTGGCGAATCCTCAGCTGTTGGAGCAGCTGCAGCAACTGGGATTGGCCAATCTTCTAGAGCTGTCATTGCATCCTAATGGTAAGTTATAGACAATGGAGGCTGATCGAAAGTAATCATTTAAACTTATCACCGGATATAATGATAGAAACTATAGTTTCAGAGATATTACAGCTTTATTTATGGGTAAATATAATTTTAGGTGCCAAGCAGAATTCGACACATCTTCGCAAAGAAAACAATTTTTTTTTTTTAATTTCTCAGTGTAAAAACAAGGAAAAATATTCTTAGACTGTGGTATTAATTGACCAGATTTGTGTTAATGAAAAGCACTTCGTTATAATATCATATTCATGTTGTTTGATATTTTAACTTATACATAACTATACAAAATAAATTTATACAAGTTTGAGATTCATACAATTCTTAAAATTAGTTTGAGCAAATTATAATAAATCAAAAATGAAACAAAGTGTAGCTTTCCTTTTTTCTTCTTGATGCTTTTGTATTTTTTTTAGCTTGATTATTAAATTTTAAAATATTTATTGATCTGATTGTGATTTTCAAGTCAATTCTTGAATATTACAAAAAAATCAATTTTAGTCTTTTTATATTCCTATTTTTGCATCTGTTGTGACTTAAAGTAACATCTTCTTTTCTTATTTATTAATTCAAAAGAAATAAACTTTCAGAGTGGAAAAAACACCCTTTCCAGTCATAAATAATTGTTCCACAATTTCGTCATTTCTACCCAAAAATGTGTTTTTAATTTCATTTGAATAAAACTCAAATGTCGTGATTTAACCAAAAAAAAAAAAAAACAAATTTTAGTTAAATAAGAAGATAATTGTAGTGAAACATTCCCGTCATTAAAAAAAAAATGTTAAAAACAAAATTAAGTAAAAAATGTTAAAAAAAAAATCAATTTAAAAAAAAAAAAATAAAGAAAAAGTTAAAAACAAAAAAAAAATAACATTTTAATTTATAAAAAATTTTGCAGCCTGAATTACACAATTTCAGGATTGAATTCGGGATTGAAAAAATCAAGTATTCCATACTTGGTTAAAGAAAATCAGAGATTACCCTACTTCTGACATCGTTTCGGATTGAATTCGGGCTAAATATCCCGGACTTTGTTTTCTGTGTATTTAATTGCAGCGCCTCAACATCAAGCCAGCTATGACTTCATTATCGTTGGAGCCGGAGCAGCCGGCTGCACTTTGGCCGCGCGTCTCTCGGAGAATCCCCAGTGGCGTGTGGCCCTCATTGAGGCTGGCGGCGTGGAGAGCTTGGCTCACTTAGTCCCGGTGCTGGCCGGGCATCTGCAGCTGACCGCCTCCAACTGGAACTACAAGTCCGTGCCACAACGATTCGCCTGTCGTGGCATGCACAACAGGGAGTGCGCCCTGCCCAGGGGAAAGGTCTTGGGCGGCACAAGTTCGATTAATTATATGATCTACAATCGCGGCAATCGACGGGACTTTGATGCGTGGGCAAAGCGGGGCAATCACGGCTGGAGTTATGCCGAAGTTCTGCCCTATTTCCTGCGCAGTGAGTCGGCGCAGCTGCAGGGATTGGAACAGTCGCCGTATCACAATCACAGTGGTCCTCTGAGTGTGGAGGATGTGCGACATCGCACCCAGATGGTGAATGCCTTTGTGGCTGCCTCGGTGGAGGCGGGACATCCCCGCACCGACTACAACGGCGAGTCCCAGCTGGGCGTGTCCTTTGTGCAGGCAACCACCCGAAATGGACGTCGGCACAGCGCCTTCTCCGCCTACATTCGCCCCATACGCAGTCAACGCTCCAATTTGCACATTTTCGCCTTTTCCCGGGTGCATCGGGTGCTCATCGAGGATGCCACGAAATCCGCCTATGGCATTGAGTTCGCCTACAAGAAGAAGAAGTATGTCTTCAGGGCACGCAGGGAAGTGATTCTCTCGGCAGGTGCCTTTAATTCACCACAACTACTGATGCTCTCGGGAATTGGACCTGAGGACAACCTGAAGGCCATTGGGATTCCCCTGGTGCAGGCATTGCCAGTGGGCAAACGTCTCTACGATCACATGTCTCACTTTGGACCCACCTTTGTGACCAATACGACGGGACAGACACTCTTTCCCACACGTTTTGGCATTGCGGACTCATTGTCCTTCCTGTTGGCCAACAATCCATCCACTCGCCTCAGCTCGATTGGCGGAGTCGAGGCCTTGGCATTTATCAAGTCACCCAGATCAGAGTTACCCACAGATTGGCCCGATCTGGAGCTGATTCTGGTGGCTGGCAGTCTGGCCAGCGATGACGGCACGGCACTGAAACAAGGCGCCAATATAAAGAATGAGATCTACGACAATGTCTATAGGCAATTGCAGTTAAGACAGCAGGATCATTTCACGCTGCTCGTCATGCAATTTCATCCCAAATCCGTGGGTCGCCTCTGGCTGCGTGATGCGAATCCCTTGAGTTGGCCCAAAATTGATCCCAAGTACTTTATAGAACCCGACGATGTGGAACAGCTGCTGGAGGGCATCAAGGAATCGATTCGGATCTCAAAGATGCCAGCACTGCAGGCGATAGGCACTAGACTATTGGATATCCCGGTGCCTGGCTGCGAGAATCATCGGTTTGGATCCGATGACTATTGGCGATGCTCGATCCGAACTTTGTCGTACACGTTGCACCATCAGGTGGCCACGTGCCGCATGGGACCGGCGAGTGATGCGACAGCCGTGGTCAGTGCCCAGCTGAAGGTGCATGGCGTGAGGCGACTCCGTGTGGTGGACACCAGTGTCATCCCATTGCCACCCACGGCACACACCAATGCGGCGGCCTTCATGATCGGCGAGAAGGCAGCTGACCTCATTAAAGCCGAATGGGCTTGACAATTGGATAAAAGTAATGGGTGAGTGGGGTTAGGGGGGGATTTCAAATGCTTCAAGCTTGTTATATTTGCTTTGGGCAAGTTAATTAAATGAAATCGACTAACAAGCCAAGTTGAGGGTTGGCCAGAATCAGAGACAGAGTCGGAGTCGGAGACAGCTTCAGAGTCCAAGTCTGGGCCAGAGTCGAAGCCGACAGCAGAGTGCATTCACCCAGTTCCAAGCCACAAGGGTTGAAAACCAACAACAACAATGGGAACAACATCTAACAGGGTTGTTTGACGGCGGCAGTCATAAAATAGTCAAAGCATGAAACTGCAAACTTGACTGCGATGCTGTTGGCTGTACCCCCAAAGCAACGCATTTCCAGAGAAAGAGACAGGGAGAGAGAGGTAGCATGGAAGTACAGAGAAAAAAATCTCGGCGTTCCGGGAAAAAATCAATCCAATATGACACCAAAAGTTTGGAAATCAAGTATTCGGGTCTGTTCCGAATTCCGAAAACGAGTCGATTTGCCACAAAACGAGTTGATTGCTCTTCCAAATTCCGAAAATCGACAATTATTGTCGTTTTCAAAACGTGTGCTGTACAGTCACCGCATTTAAAAGTAAACGTCATTTAAAGCTTTAAAATAAACTGAAAATTATAATAATGTTGAACATTTTTGAATCGATTAACATCACTAGAACTTCAAGTTTGAACAGTAGAAGTATTTTTAAAAATCATTTTTTTTAAAAGCATCTATAAAATATTTTATAAAAATCGAAATTCAGCTGTTCTGAATTCCACTTTAATTTTTGTTTTATCGATACCAACACTCGCAATCGAAAGCTTCAATTGAATGGCAAAATTCGAACAACGAAGTTTTAGTCAAATTTACAATCTATCTGCTATATTCAACATGAAATACTTAAAATGAATTGTCGAAACGTTTTCGAAACCGATTTCGAAAAGTAAAAACAAGCCTATTTCGATCTAAATTGGAAACAGCAAATAGTTCGTTTTTATTTTTTGAAAAAGTTTGCAATTTGGAACAGGCTTGAATATTTTTCAATTTTTCTTCGCAAATATTTTGTATTTTTGGTGTTTTTGAATTAATTTTTGATTGAAATCAAATTTTTTTGATTTTTTTTAGCATACGGTGTTAATTATTCTTAATACGTACTTCAAAAACAACAAAACATGCTTAAATCAGGAATTTTAAACTTGCATTTTAGAATGGATTTTTTTTTCAGTGTACGAGAGAGAGAGGGCTGATCACAGTGGGGTTGGGGGGTGCATATTAACTTTGGGGTTGTGCATACAAGTGGTTATCAGTGTGCAAAGACTTTTTTCCTTTTTTTGTTTTTGTTGTCATCATCATAATTTTTTTTTGCTTTTAGCCCGCTTGTTGTCAGCCTGGTTCTTGTGCAGCAAACAAAAAAATCCAATATGCATCAGCAGGGAATACAACACAAAAGACAACAACAACCACTATTAAGTTTTTTTTTATCAAATACAACTACGCTTTTATATTTTTTAAAATGTATTATTAGTCTTAAGTTTAAAAATAATATTTCATAGTTTAATTAAATTTTAATTGGGTAAGATTTTTGCATTTGAAATTAACGTCAACATATCTTTTAGTTACCTAAAATAAGTGAAAAGTTCAATTTATCATTACAATGTTAAAATACAATTTTTTATTGTGCTAATTTATTTTGCCAATCTCTGCCCGTATTATAAATTAAAAATATACATTTAACATTAAATGCTTTAAAAACCATTTTTTTAATCTTTAAAATGTATATGTTCGATTAACAATTTAAGCCACAAGCTTTCAAGGAGTTAACAACTTTTTAAAATTGCTTGCTAAATACACGTACTTCAATTTTCGCAACTCTTAAACAAACTAAAAAAAACACGCCAGTTAGAGAAAAGTCCAACAAAAAAACCAAAAAAAAAATAAAATAATTTCAGCAATTTAAAAAGTTTTTGCTTAATTTAGAAAATGTATATAATATTTAAGCATAAAATGATCTGTATGTAAAAAATATTGTATTCTTCTGATCCTTTTTTTTAAACATATTTATTTTATTTAAAGTATATTTGTCTGTTTAAACCTGGCATTATTTGTTGAAAATAAAGTTTCCAATTATTTTATATTTTTGCACCACAGACAAAAAAGTGAAATAAACGTTATAATGACATTAAAAATCGTGTTAGCTTTATAATTTTTAATTGTAATCGGTTTATTGCAAATTTGACGTCATCTCTTTATTACTTCAAATAATACGATTTTCAACCACAAAAGGCATTTTTAAATTGATCAATTTTGCAGCACACACAAAACATCGTTTTATTTGTCAAATACAATAGCACAAAACAATTTGCGAATTTGGATATTATCGATAGCAAAAGTTTTGAAATTGTACACGATTTTTGTTAAAAGCACAATCAAGCATTAACACAATTCAAATGAAGACTTAAATGTGACAAATTTATTCATCACAATGTCCCGCGAAGTACTTTTGAAGTTGTAAACCGGCTTTGGTAAGGGTAATGACCATAATTCGGTTCATTAAGTGCCTAATAAGTCTTAAAACTTAATGGCGCAATGACTAAACAACCTTATGACTTCAAGTGAAATATCAAATAAGGTTTAAACAACAAAATGCGAAAAGTAAGCGTGGTTGGGTCAAAATGATTCACATTGAAATACGCACAGCTAATGGACCCCAAAGCAAAGAAAATAGTATTATTTTAAGCACGTCCATGATTTAATATCCTGTATATATTTACGAAACAAAACAATCATCATCTTCAATAAAAATATATTTTATTTTATTTCACTAAATTTCTTAACAAACTGAATATAAGAAATTGTAATTTGTTTTCGACCTTTTAAAAAATTAAGTAAATAAAATAAAGAAAACAAATTTATAAATTACGTACACTTTCATACTATAATAATAATAATTTTATTTGTTTTTTGTTATATCTTTATTTTGAAACAGTGGCAGGCTCATTTGATAAAAGTGTAATCTTTTGGTTAAAAATTCAGTGTACTTAAAAAATCCAGAAAATGTGAAAAACAGTTGACTGATTCAATAACTTTTTTGTAATAAAGTGAACCCATTTTTAAACCAAAACCTTAAGTTGAAGAATTCCAAAAATCTCATTTAACATTCTTTTTGTGTAACAAAATGCTTACGCCCCCTACAATGGTATGAACCCACCCAGCAAGTGCAGATTAATGACCCCAAACCACAGGGGTATTTTAACTGAGCGCCTCAAAGTATGCAACACAGAAATTGTGGGCAACTGTTGTCAGTCAACAATGCGGTTGGTTTTTGCTTAATTGCTGCATTTGAAATTAGTCAACAATGCAGTTGTTGTATGTGTCTATGTGTGTGTGTCTGACCACATAATAGTATAATTACAACTCACCTGAAACAATTAACGCCTCATTGGGGCCCGTTGTGTGTATGTTGCCCATGCTGGAAGACTCTGTAGGGTATGTCCTCCTTGTTAATCACTTGAATTGAATATACGTTTACACGACGTATACTGATCAAACTGCAAATGCGTTGAGTTTACAATAATGCTGTTTCACAGAAAAAAAAAGAAAATATATATATATATATATATATATATATATATATATATATATATAAAGGCTACAGTCGAGCACACGCGACAATATGATACCCTGTACCAGTATATATAATATAACAAGGTAAAAACTGTCTGCCCTAAATTCACTTTTATAATGTACATACATATAATATGGTTTCAATTTCAATTTTTATTTCATCTTATTTTTTAAACAGGTTTTCTGCTACTTTTAGTGACAACTTAATCTAGATTTACATTTAAGGGATTTTATTTTAGCATTTAAGATGCTTGTCAAGCCATTCAATTAATATACATATTTCCTGGTACAGGGTATAGCAAGTAAACAAAACACAACTTTTGTTTAAGGGCTGGCCAAAATTTTTCTTATATGCTTGAAAGTATGCTACACTTTATTTGATTCAATCATTTAGTTTGCTGCTCGAAAGTATGCTACACTTTTATCATCACTAAGCACGATTTTGTCTTGTTTTTGCTTTTGCATTTGGGGCGTCGGCGTCAACAACAACAACAAGAACAACAATAAGTAAATACAACAGCAACTTGTTTTGTATATTAATTTACATCAATAACAAAAGTTGTTGTTGGAAAAGGCACACGATATTATCGATATTCTAGTTACCCGCACAGTTATTAAACATATGTGTACATATAAAAATATTATACAAAAAGCTCAAACGGGTCCCGTGATAATTTAATTATTTTATTTCGACACAAACTTTCATACGGTACAAGCACAAAAAATTGAAAAAAAATTGCCCAAAGAAACGGCACTCGAATTAAAATTAGAACAACAACAACAACAATTATGGCGTCCCAAGAATGGTCTGGCAGGCGGGGGGGTGGGGGAGGGGCAGGGCAGCATGACGCAAACATCGAAGCAGCGACGCGACTGCGACGCGACGTCATTTGTATTTGGGAGGATGGGCGCGTAGTTCGTGTGTTTGTGTGCGTGCGTGTATATGCATGTGTAGGTGTGTGTGTGTTCTGTGCCGAGTGGTGCTCAAAAAACGCAAATATTCAGAGCAACAACAACAACGAAGCCACCTTATCATGAGCTCATCATCAGCGTGCTTCTTTTTTTTTTTCTTTTATGATATGGTACTGTGTTTGTAAAAGACAAGACACAAAACATTATATTAGAACAAAAAGCATGCAACAATAGAAAACACACGCAAATACATACATACACGCACACATACATATATACACAAAAATAGACGACAAAAAAAAAATAAAATAACCCCTAGTTGTTGTTATTGGTTTCTGGTTGGGGTTGCTGCTGTACGCAAAAATTCTTATTGGACGTAAACAGAGTGTATTTTCTCGTTTATCTTTAAGCTTGTTTAAATTGCTGTCGATCACACACTTAAAACACTCTCGCCACTCGTTTCTACGACTTAAAACCGGCAAAATAAACTAAAAAAAAGAACCGCGCAATCAGTTGAGAATCTTCGGGGATTCAATTTCAGTTTCACCCACACATATTTAAACGGAACAATAACAAAAAAACGTAGCGAAAAAAAAAATAAACTCGTTTTGAAATGAATGCGACAACTAGTTGCACGCACACACAAACAGACACACAGTCGCAAGCACTCAATTGATTTTTATTATTATCAACTAATTGAAATTCATCAATAAAATGTAATTTATTCCGGCACTTTACCGCAGAGTAGAGTTGTATCGTACCGTTCGGACTAAGTTCGATTGAACTATTCACCAAAGTGAACGAACGAAGTTTGCAGCTGCGGCATCGATACTCTCGGCGGCCATTATCTCATACGTGAGCAGCGCGCTCGCTTGCTCCCAACGCAAAACGCTCTGCTCTACTCTAACTTGCAACTTTTTTTTTGTAGTGCAAAAGTTGGAGCTCATTTAAAACAGCGCGCGATCTAAAAGTGGCGCCTGCTTAATTTTGAAGCTAGAATTTTGAAAAGTTTACCAAAATTTTTTTTGAATTTTTCTCGAATTTTAAAGATTTGATTCAGAACTTTTACCCAACTTCGCCACGAGTAGGGCTAATTGAACCAAACTAATTTTAAAATAAAGTTCATTATTTTACCTAATTTTTGATTTCGTTGCTTTTTTTAATTTTGTTTTTAAAATATTTTAAATTGATTTCTAAAAAACTAGAGAAATGATATGAGTTTAAAATTTCTATCGATGTTTGTGCGAGCGAGAAACAAAGAAAAAAAAGAAACGAAAGAGCGAGAGAGCGGACTAACATACATTTAACAGAACGTTCTGAGGTGATGTTAAATTTAATACCAAATGTTAAGCAACTGAATTATTGAACTGAAACTATTGAAACTGAACTACTGAACTAAATCCTTAAACAAAGTCGCATATTTTGAACTGTTTTGTTGATATAAAATTGATATATCGATATATCGATATATCGATAGACTTTTTGGCTATGATAGATTTTTAAGTGATATTTCTTTAAAACGAAAATATCAATATCGATATAATTGTGCGTTATTGTCGTCCGTAATTTTTTACCGGAATTTTTTTTTTAACTTTTGCCTCCGTTTTTTTCTTCAAAAATTTATTTAAATATAACGAAAAATTATAATTTTTTCAAATCTAAATATTAAGGATATTGATATATTTTAAAAATATCAAAGCCCTATTTTGACACAGTGTTGAAACATGTGGCTGCCTTAGTTCGCAGAAAAAGAGACCAATAATGTTGAAACGTGTGGCAACCTTGCAACCAATGAAAAGGGACGATAGTGAGATTTAGTGCCAACGAGGGGTGACGAACTCAAAATTGAAATATAAATAATCCCCTGTATTTCATTTAATTTATAATTTAATTTTTTTTTTTCAAAAAATTACAGTTTATTGTTTAAACTAAAATTAATTCACAATTTAAATCTTTCGCCGATCTAAATGAGCGAAGTATTTTCCCGTTCTATTGTCAGTTCAATTCGCTCTCTCGAGTTGATCTAGTTGATTTTTGTATTTACTATAATTTTGAAGCTAGAATTTTTAATTTTAGAATGTAAAATTAGTGATTAAAAACATATATTAAAAAAATATAGGTTGAGTATTTTACAGTGACAAATGATGGCATTGTTGTCACGTAACCATAATGCAAAAGAAGCACAGTACCTCAGCAGATTGTGAAAATAAATTAAGTTGGCAGCTCACAGTGACATTTAACATTGCCCCATAGAATTCAAAACTGAATATGCGAATTTGCTAAGTGGCTTTTTATTAACCAAATTTAGCAGCTAATAAAAAAAGAATAAAATCAAATATCCCTGAAAGCAAAGTATTTAATTAACATTTGCTTGAGCAAAAAATTGTTTAACACTTAATAACATTTATTTGAGAGCAGCACTCCAGATTAACGGGAACAAAAACGGACACTGTAAGCACTGAACAGAATAACGTTTTGAGCATAACAGTGCGTTAACATGTCAATAGCAGAAAAGCTACATAATGCTGATTCAATGAAAAACGAAAGAAAAGTGAAAATGCTTTTGCATTTTGATTGAAAACAGTTGCAAGAGAAGCGCGCGCGGCATACATTCGTTGGCAGCAGCGTGGCGTACAAATTATGCTAAAGAGCATCAACGCCGTTGTTAAATATGCAGAAAACAACTACAACAACAACAATGCCAACGCCAGCGGCAGCATCAACAGCAGCAGCAGCTTCGCCACCGGAAACAGCGGCAGATAGCGGCGTCGCGTCGACGTCAGCTTCCTTAACCCATTCCGGCAACAAGAGCAGCGACCGTGGCGACTCCTTTGCAGATTCCAGCGGTCCAGCGGTGAGTTTTGTGTATGTGTGTGTGTATGTGTATGTGGATTGGGTTTTTTAATCACTTAACGTTTTTTTTTTGCCGTTTAAAAGTTTAGGTCTTTTGTAGCCATTATATAACCTGAAATGACAGCGCACGCTTATTGACCTAAGACCTCCCCTCCCCTTTCCTCCCATCAAGCTTACGTCTGCCCACGCAACAACAACAACAACAACGAGTACCGCAGACGTCAAAAGTTGCTCAATTGTTATTTTGCCAGCCCATTTTTGTTTTTTTCTTTATTTTTGCCTTTGTAATTTTCCACTCTCTCCCGCTCTTCCTTTTTTTCGCCTTGCGCCTTGCTTTGCGCATGCCGCCCACTTGTCTCCCTGCCATTTTTGACCTGCTTCCGCCCCCATTTCACGTGCTGCGTGTTGCGTCTTCCTGCTTTTCTCATGGCTGACATACATACATATTCTTTCATACATACATATCTATGTACATATGTCATTAAGCTAAACATTTTGTTTATCATTTCGGTTTTAATTGTTCACATTGGCGGCTTAACCTCTTTTTATTTGTACAGCTGTTTCTTCGTCTTCCTCTCCATTGCTGTCATTTGTGTTTATGTGTGTGTGTCCTTGTATTTTTCGCCTGCTCGCTCAGTTCATAAGGCAATAAGTATAAGGAGTTCTCGTCGGCTGCAGAATCGTTCGGTTTTCGTCCCTTAATGCTTCAGTGCTCTCCATCCCTTTCCCTCACATTGATTATCAGCATAGTCAAGGGACTGCTTTTTGCCGACAAGACTTCCTTATGTTATTGCTTCATGGCTCAGTCAACGACATAATCCACTAACGGTATCGCTTTGCTTTGCTCTTCCTCTCTCAGCCAACGTTTTGTGTCCTGTGATTTTAATCGTAAACACACATATTCAATTTCATTTCTGACGTCTCGCAAAACTTCTCATTAATTTTGTGCTAATTAATTTGGCCAACGTCGCTCAGTCTGTGCTCTGATTACGTCAGGGTCACACATTTCCGCCTACGTCTCTTCATTCATTCACTTCCATTTCCACTTCCACCGCAACCTCTTACCACCCACGTTCCACGTTTCACGTTCCACCTACATAACTCCCACAATCCACACCACGCACATTTGGTAGCGCCTATTTTTGGCATTAATCCTTTGAGCCTTAAAGGCTGCTCCAAATACCAAAAAAGAGATTACAAATTTAAATTATAATGGATTCAGTTCAGCTTGGATTAAATCTTAATTCAGCTGGAAAAAATATACATATGTATTTTTATCCTCTTCTGGAAAATTTGTATATTGAATGGTATTCATGCAAACATTGTTATAACATCATTGTGCTAAATTTAGCAACCTTTTGCCATAAATGTTTATGTGCATGGTTCAAGGTTTTTGTTTTATTCAAAAGTCACGTTCCGTTACATTTTCCAGAAATACACTTGTTTTTGTTTGTTTACACAATTGAAATTGTTGCACTATTTCCAATGTAAATACACTAATTAAAGCTGTAAATGCGATTAAGAGCCTTGCCGTTGAGAGTGCTCGACTACGAGCATACCCTGTGGCCATACAGATATAAAACATTTTTTTTGGTTACGGTTTCAGTTACGTTTTTAAATATCAATTGGTTTTTACTGGTTAAAGGTTACGTTTTTCGGTTAGGGTTTTTAATCCCCAAAAGTATTTTTAAAAATTTACATTAAATTAAAAAACTTAATATGATTCTAAATTAATATGAATTACAAGTTTAAACTAAATAAAATAAAACAAGAAATTAAAATCAAAAGTGTAAAAAATTTAATTAATTTAAAATATAAATTTCTTGAGAAATTTGGGACTTAACTTTACTTTTGGACATGATAAGAAGAAAGAAAAATAAATCAGAATTCCGAAATACATCATACCCCTCTACCTCTTGCTTGATTTACAGAGTAACATGAAACGCTTTTTGGTTTGGCATTATGTACATACATATGTATGTGTGTACATATGCCTGTATGTATGTGAATTAACTTAGCTAATAGTGTTAAGAGAGCTCTCAAGGGAGAACATTTGATTTTTCTAAACGCTTCTCCAACTTTAAATGTTTAGCTGTTTTATATCAAGATCAAGTATCGCAAATTGCATTTAAAACAGCTTTTAATATACAGGGCTGCCACAGAAATCGCTTTCGCTTGAATTTCACTTAAATTTCATACAAATTTATTTCATACAAATTTAAGTGAAATTCAAGCGAAAGCGATTTCTGTAGCACCCCTGATAACTTTTATTTTTGAATTTCTCACTATTTTTTGTAAATTTAAATATCCTTTATTATTTTACAGCTATAAAGCTAACTATTTATTTTATTTTCTATTGTATTTCATCTCATTTTAAACAAAGTTCACAACACATAAATTATTTGCATTACTTTGTATAAAAGTAGTATAAAACAAACTTAAAACATATTTTTATTATTTTTTTAATATTATCATATCAAATTTATTATTATTAGTTTTTCTTATATTATTTTTAATTTTTTTTTTTTTTAGAGCTTTTTGTTGTTGTGCACCTAACCATCCAAAACCCATCATGAACAAGTTGTCGAGGGTATAAAAAGCGAGGTAAGCGCCCAGTTGAATCCAAGCGAACTAAATTGCATCGAATAAAGTTATTTTCTGCTCGTAATTATATTAAAAACATTGATTGATTTTTCTGTTGACAGCAACAACATAAGAAAGATGGAGAAATGGAGGAGGAAACAACGATTAGCTCGAAGCAGCCAATGGCCATACACTATATGGCCAGTTTCTATGAGATCTGTGTGGTAACGGCATTACTGCCATTGGTAACACTCTTCACATGCTTTGTGACCGCCTACGTCTTCCAATACGACGATGTACACGAGACACATTGCCGGGTGAGTTTTACACTCACAAATAATTAATAAATAAATTGAAAAACAATATTTAATTCTCTCTTTCAGGTCTATAACATTATACCCTCGATAAGTGCAATTACTGGCGTCAGTCCACAGCGTTATTTTTGGCGTTTTAGCATTGCGCTGCATATCGGACCGCGTATACCTATTGCCTTTGTCTACAAGAACTATTATCGCGCCCAATTGGCGCGACTAGCTCCATCGCTGGTGCCAAAGACCAGTTGGTTAATTACACTCATTCTGGTGCTCAACTGCATCGAAGTTGCGGCACTTGGCGGTGTCACCTATATATCGAATCGCGAGAACTATCGTAAGTCGACACATTTCTGCTCTTTCCCGTTTTATCCATTACTCGTAGGATACATGAACATACTGTATAATTTGCAATCCATGTAACTGGGAAAAAAGAGGCGTGTCTGGCTTTATATAGTACTAGTAAAGAAAGAAGAAAGAGTTTTGTTACGATAACTCATGGAAAAGCTGAGTTTTTGATTCTAAAGGTTAATTTGCATCCGATTGTTCCTATGATAGCTATATGATATAGTATTCTAAATTGGACCAGGCTCTATGAAACAGTGCCAAACACATAATCTGTGAGTTTGGTTGAGATATCTTAAGAAACAAAAATGTTTTTAATACTAAAGGTTACTTTGCATCCGATTGTTCCTATGGCATTTATATGATATATATAAATTTCAACTTCAACAAAAATTAAAGAAAGCAAATTGAACCAAATTTTTTTTTTTATATTTAGATTTGTATATATTCATGTCCGTTATATGAATAACTAGATCTTATAGTTCATAAGAGCTAGATTTACCAAATTGTATATTTTTCTCCCTAGCAATTCAATTGAATAATCTAGTTCTTACCCTATAAGAACGTTACTTTGTTTCTCAGATAGCACTTAAATGGTCTTGCGTTTTATTATTATCAATCATTCCACTTCATTTCATGATTACTGCGTAAATTGTATATTTAAATTGAGTAACAGGCATCTATGGAGTTGTTAATTGTTTAATTTTGTTATCACCTCTCTATCTATATATCATATTTTCAGCTGTTCATGAACGGATCTTCATCACGTTTATGATATGCTCGCTGTGCTATATGCTGGCTACAATTAAGCTGAACAGCATCTTGAATGATCGCCAGACGCTCACTGAACAGCAGCGTTTGTCCATCAAATGGAAAAAAATACTCTTTGTTGCCTCCATTCTGAGCACCATTGGTTTATTGGTCTTCTTTGCCAAGCATCGTTTCTACTGTCATGATTTGGGTAAGCGAAAATTACGCTCTTTTAAGATGGGCACGTGGCTCTATTTTCTTGAGTCTTAATAGTGTTTTCATAATAATTATTCTGTGTTAATGAAACAATATCTAGTTTGATCATATATTGTACTTTAACTCTCTCAAATACTTGTTTACATAATCATATTCAAATTGTCAACGTTTTAGTGGCTGTATAAAGAGTTTTTATTTAGAATCGAAGCATAAATATATAAGCTTTCAAAATATATAATAAATTAAATTAAATTATTATAGAATCAAAACAGATAAACCTTGCGTTTCAAGAATTTCCTAAATTATTTTTATTACAAAAAGATTGAAGAATCTTTTAGAGAAAGTATAAAAAAAAATTTTCTAGTGAGTTAAAAGACAATCTATGAAAATTGAGACAATTAAAGAACTTACTTGATAACGTCACGTGCTCAACTGCGAAATTTCATTTTATTTTCCGATATTAACATACTTAACTTATTAATCTTTACAGCTTTCAGTTGGTTTGCATTCTTTGAATACTTGATCGCCATTGCCAATATGCTGTTCCATTTCACTATTATCTGGGACTTTCCTTCGCAGTTCATGTTGATTGTGCAGGGACCTCCCGAGACTCTCAAAAATTATTTGGCCGGCAAGCCGAAACTAAACTAAGCTCCATAAACATTTCTTATAACTCCTTTCTCCGACTTCCTAAATTCGATACGAAACTACAGTTTACTCGTTATTTACGTTTTTGTTGTATACATTCACACAGAGATCTACAGGAACATCTTTATATAGATTTTAATGCACCATTTTATATAATTAGAATCCAGAACGAAACGTACAATTATTGAACTTCTTGACAAAAAATTTTCAAACTAGCGCTTCCATAACCTAACTAAAATCAATTGAAAAAACATTTTACATTGTTCTCGCCAGTTGCACAGATACATATATGTATGTATGCATAAACATACCATCCAAAACTTCTATAAATTTCACAAAGTTAGTCATACATAAGAAAGCGTCAGATGAATAACAAATTTCTAGTAAATAAATTTCAAAATAGCCGATTTATATAGGATTTAATTAATTGTTAACCATGGAAAAGCTATATGGTTATACCTATAGACAAATTGGATTAAGTTATTTCAGACTTTTGTTTGGGTTTTTCTCTATAAGGATAAATTTTCATTTCTATGAAGAACTCATATTCCATTTCCAAATTGGATATATAATGTGTGTACTACAATTTTTTAAATATTATTGAGTCTAAATCGAATTCGCATTTCCAAATCTTGTTAAATTTTTAATTCTGTCATAATTCGCGACATTAATTGCCATTGCTATTCTTTGATGATCTCATGTCAATTGTCATAGGAAGCCTAATTGTTTCAGCTGTTAAGCCTAGGGATAATACAGACAAAAACTTGGAACTACTGTATATATTTAATTACGCAGTAATATGTATTACATATGGGATGCATTGACACTTTAGCAGTACATATCGTTTATACAAAGAATGTGCATTGGAAACAAAAAAAGAAAACGAAATCGATCTACAGTTTGTCAAGCAACACTTAACATACCCTAAAAAATTTAATATTTTGATTTTAAATAAGAATGATTCAAAAATGTCCTTATCCCATTAAGTACCCATTGAAAAATTCGAATTTTTCTAAAAGTAGACTTTATCAACTCTTTTCCTCAATTTTTTGTACAAAAATTTTTGATGCAAATATTTTTGAAATGTTTTTGGATTTTTTGAAAATTGCTAAAAAGCCACTTTTTGTGTGAAAAGTAGGAAAAAGGGGTTAAAGTAGTCATTTTTAGTATTTTCTAAAAATTATAAAAAATACTAGCAAAAATATTTTTGAAAATTTTTGCATCAAAAATTTTTTTACAAAAAATCGAGGGAAAAAGTTAAAAAATTAGACTTGCAAATATTCAAAGGGTACTTAATGGGTTAAGGGAATTTTTGCATAATTCGAACGGAATTTGAACTAGCTTTCCAAATATACATAATAAGCTATTATTTTCCTATTTAAAATCAAAATATTAAATTTTTTAGGGTGTGTAAAGTGTTTCTCGACAAACTGTATATCTGTAGGGTGGGGCCTATGGTTTATGTAGGGCTCCCCGACTCATCTCGCACACATGTATTCTAAAAAACAAACCATTTAATTAAAATAAATTAAAAACCAGAAATTGTATTAGAAACTAAATCTGACAATAGCCATTTAAGCTGGGAAAAGCAACGAACAACATTAAGAAGACATAAATAAAAGCATTAAAAAAAAAAATAGTGGGGCATTCCGAAATGCAATTTCGCCTGAACTTTAACAGATATAGTTAAAGCGTAACTTAAGCAAAGTTAATTAAGAAATAATTAACAAAAATTCTTTATAAACATTTTAGTGAAATTCAGGCGAAACTGAAATGCGGAACACAGTCCTAAATGAACATTTAACTGCTGCTGGAGAAAATGCAAATAAAAACTAATAATTAATAAAATGTGCATAGCAAATTCTTAACAAACAAACAAACAACAACAATAGCGTACATTAATATAGTTAAAAAAGAAGTTAGAAGAAAGGAAAGAAAACGAAGAGGGAAAATAGAGCTGGCTTTAAATTCAAGTTGTAAACATGTGTGTACATACATATGTACACGTATATTTTCCTTCGATTTGATTGCGTTCATTTCAATTTCGATTTCAGTATTTGTAATAAACAATACTTACTATATATATAGCTAACCAAATTATTAACAATTAAGATTACATGTATATGTATATATACATGCATAAATTTATAAGTAATGGCATTGTTTTTTTTTCTCCAAATATTTAGATGAATATTGAATCGAAAGTTCAAATTGCAAAAAAAAAAGAAAATAAAAGAAATGAATTTCTTAAGAAAATGATGTTAAAAAAAGAACAAGAACTTTATACTGTACACTGCAAGACATATTTTATGAAAATCGATAAATGTATGTATAATGATGCATTTGCGTGTGGCAAGGTCAAAGTTTATGTATGTAGATACATTCAGAAAATACAATTAGATTATGTATTTCCTGTAATGAAAGTAATGAAACAATTGTTATTATGCAACAAACACACACACACATGTATAATCACGTATAGTACAGAGTTAGTTTGCCATCAGATTTCCATTATTGTTATCAAGTTTTAATTAAATTATTAACTTCCCATTCACAGTGCCTGTCATCTATCTACATACATACATTTTTAAATCGCTCCCACTTGCTGTCTCTGTCTCAGTCTCTCTTTCTTTATCTGTTGCATTGTTTTATATATATTATTATGAAATATAGTCGGATGACACTTGATACTTTTTAGAGAGCAACTTTTTACCTTTACATCAAATATTTAGGCAACACAACGTAAGTAAAATTATAATATGTATAACAAAATAATAAGTCAAACAACAAACAATTGTAAAACTTTGTAGCTTCCTAATTTGAATAAAGATTAATACATACATAAAAACTGGAGGAGCTGTATTTTATGATCTTTGGAAAGGAAATGTGGATTACAATTTGCATTGTGTTTTTAAGAACATATTTGGAAGAAATTATTTACTAAAAATATACTATTTTGATTCATTTTCAAAAAGATATTTCAAGGAATTTCTGAAAAAAAATGTAAATTTTTTCACAATAAGATATTTGTCTCGATGATTTCTACATGTAATTAAGTCAAGCTTAAGCAAATTTTTGCAATTCAGAGATCAGTTTTTATGGATTGCATGATACATAAAATATACACAATTGTTGGCTAACTAAGGAATAATTTTGATTTTGATATATTCACAAGAGTTATACTAGATATAGGATAGGAAGTAGAGCCCTGCATGAGCTCACACTAAATCATGTTAACAGTCAGAAATCACACTGTGCACACATTCAAAACGACACATGTGTGCTTTTTAAGTCATAATTTCAATTCCTTATGATACATTAATTTTTCGGACTCATTGAATTAAAGCAAGCTGTCGTGTGATTCAAATCATTTCGTATGATACTGTTTAACACTGTTATGAAAATTTGCTGTGATTCAAGTCGTTTTGACAGTTGTCACAGTGTTGAGAGTGTTTGTGCACAGTCATTAGAAATTTTTTTTCATATTAGTTTGAAAAAATCTAAATAATGGAAAATAATTCCATCATTCAAGATGATAATGTAAGTGGAAAAATGTATCTGTTTATATTCGAATTGTGTAGTTGAATATACATGTTTGATTGCGCTTTTTTTATTCCCGCCAACAAATCAGTTGAGACAAGTGGATAGCGATTTCACTATTAAAGAGTGCAAGGATATGATGCAGTCTTTTTCTACTAATAGTACGGAGCACATGGAATCGTCGGCGATTTGCCCAAAAAAATTTGAAGAATTCTTAGCAGACTTTATAGAACCTCTGTCAGGAGATTCAAGCCAAGATTTACTAAATAGGGAAATATTAGCTTACTCCAACATAAGAACTGCACGAGCAGTTCAATGTTTTGCATTGGTGGAAAGAAAATAAAGCTCAATATCCTTCGTTATTTAAGTTAAGCTGTAAAATTTTTCCAACACCAGCATCCTCAGCAAGCAAGAAACCTAATCTGCGAAAAAAGAAGCTCCATTGCTGGAAACGCCGACATGGTCAACCAAATAATGTTTTTAAACATGAATGTTGAAAAATAAATAAATAATGCACACAAGTGTTATTTTCAATCAATTTCAATACTTGCTTAATCACCCAAAAAAACATTAGTTTTTTAATACTGTGCACAGTGTTAACAGTGTTAGCTTGAACATGTCGACTATGATTCTATGAATCTATGAATCGGAATCACACTAGCTTTTTATATGAGTCGACTTGATATTTGAATCATGATTTTGAATGACTTGTAAGTCAAAGTGATTTTACAGACAGTGTGAATATTGATAGTGTTGTGTGTTTCACATGATTCGTTTGAGAGAAATGTGATAATTTTGTATTTAGTGTGCACTTATGCAGGGCTATAATAGGAAGCAATTAATTAACTTGTACAATAAAACAAATAGTAACTGAAAAATAGGTTATCCTTTTTTTTGGTTTTAGTCGACCCCCAGTCCCCATTTCATTAGTCAAGAAGTTAAGAAGAAACCTTATAAAATTGGAAGCACTTATGAAATTTTAATGACATTGTTAAATATTTACAGACGTTCGATTTAAATTTGATAAACCCTTACAGCGTTCAATATAAAAAAACATAAAATATATTTTAGCATACACAGCAGTTATACAATATATAATATTTGCACATATATCAGGTAAACTAAATATATAGGCTATAGAAAATATACAATATCTTAAAGAAATCAATAGGAATTTGGACGATTTCTTCAATGAATAATTGAGGAAAAATTAAAATTGTGTATAAATATTTAAAGGGATTAAAAATGGCCCCTATATATGTACACTTATTACATGCATGTGCGAGAGTGTGAGTGTGCTAGATGCTGCGCGGGTGTGTGGAGCATGATTTGGGTGGGGGTAAGGGCGGGGGTAGGTCACAGGTGTGAGTGCAAGGGAGAGGCTTACAAATTAAATTCAGTACGAGTTAGCTATGTATGTATGTATATGTATATGTAAATGTACGTATGTATGCGTATGCTGCTTAAAGCTAAACACCTAAAAGTAGGTGCACATCAATATAAGTATGTGATAATATTGATAACAATGCTTATTGTTATAATTATTATTACTAGATGTGCGTCGTTGCATTACAAATTGATCAATCCATCTCTCTATCTTTATCTCTCGCTCTCGCTGTAGTTAGCTCTCATTCTTTTATCAACTTGTTTGTCTAATCAGGCAAATCAATGCTTATAAATGGCACCACCGGCTTCATAATATCATTTTTGGCCGCCTTCTTGCTCTTCTTATCATGCTTGCTAAACTCGTGTAGTGGCTCAGTGGCTGCCATGTTGCTGGTCGACGATGAGGATGCATCCAGTGGCACCGATTGTCCCGCATTGCTTTGCGTCTCGGCGTGATAGCTAATGTTGCCATATTCCTGCAGGAATGGCATTGCCGACAACAGAAATTGGCTAAACGATTTGCGTATGCCAAACCACCACATGTTGCCCCCCTTGGCGGTAAAGCTGAGAACGATGAGGGCGAGAATTGAGATGAGCAGTGGGGCAAATACAATAATATACGGGAACTTGATCTCCCCATCCAGTTTGTCACAGATAACCACCTGAAATGAAGATCAATACATGTAAAAAACAAAAATATAAATAAAAGTGCTCGACTACCAGATACCCTAGTTCATTTCCTAAGGTAATTGGATACTTATGTGTATTAAAAGTGTTAATCAGGGATTAAAACCGAAACGAATATCGGTTTCAGTTATGGTTTCGGTTATCGGTTACTCAAAAATCTTTAAATAAAGGTAACAGTGAACCGGTTTTTGTATGTTTTGATTTTGAAATACCGGTATGGTTTCGGTTCACAAAAAAATTGTTTCTTTCAAAAATATAATTATATTTACAATGTAATAAAAATAATTAAAAAGGCATTACTTTCTTAATGTTTCATTCACACAATTATTTCACATATTCTTCAGTTTATTTTATTTGCGCTTATTCAGTGCAATGAATATTCGTTCATGAATATCACAAATAAAAATTCAAAATTAAACATCAGAAAATTAAAATCAAAATTAAAAATGGAAAAAAAAAATTGTTATTTGATGTATGAAGAAACCGAAATTAACCCTTATAAACGAAACGGTTATTAAACGGTTATTTTGATTTAAAAAGTTTCGGTTTTAAGGGTTCGGTAAAAATTTTTTTTTTTTATTTCTATTATATTTAGAATGTGTCTTATATGGACAATAACTGAACTGTATGGCTTTTTAACATTAACGGATTGTTAATTATTTCATGTTTGACGATTTTTTGCTTGGCATTTGTGGGAATCGAACCTCAGTCTTTCAAAATATTGTTTTTGGATGTCTAAAATAAGCGAAATTAACCCTTATAAACGAAACGGTTATTATCCGGTTATTTTGGTTTACAGAGTTTCGGTTTTAAGGTTTCGGTCAAATGAGAACATTTCTTTTGTCGGTATCGGTTTCAGTTACGGTTTTGAACTTCAACCGGTTTTTACCGTTTAAAGGTTACGGTTTCGGTTAGGGTTTTAATCGCTGGTTTTAATAATAGATTTTAACTTAAAAATCAAGTTGTTTTACCTGAAAACAGAGCAGCGGCAGGACGGTACAAATATTGCCAACGGCAGCATTGAGTGCTGCCTTCTTTTGTTGCAACGAGACTTCGGGAGTGCGCATCATGATGCCACAGAATATGATATTGTAGAGAACGCTAACCAGGCTCAGGCAAATGACAATCCACATGGGCACAAACACCACATCCCAATTCCAATAGACAAACTTATCCAGCTTCAATGGCAGCGACACAAATTGCAGCGCATTGACAGCCAAAAACAGTTCCAGCTCAAAGGAGCGATCATGTTTAACGGCCCAAACGCATGCGCCAACACTGACCACAGATCCAAATATCAATGGTATAAATACCAACACCCAGAGATGACGCTCCGATGTAAGTTTATCACATGCGAGCAGCTCGAACATCAGCAATATTAGATGCAGCGATAACGAAATGAGCATCGCTTTGAACTGAGTGTAGGAATCGCCTTCCAGCCGATAGTGCGGATAACGGCACCACACAATAGCGCCAACAATGGCGCCCAATATAGCGGTACATTTCCAGATCCACAATGGCGTAAATATTGCCCAATAGGGCCAATCTATCAAAAATAACAATTGTACATTAATTGTTAAGCATGTTGTCACAAAATAATAATAAAAAAAAGAAAATATTGCATACCTATGTAACCATCGAGACGCAACGCAAATAGCGTTACAAACGTAAACAGGCTGCAGTGCACTATAAATTTACTGCAATGGTTTTGATATTTTGTATATTCATTTAAATTATAAAGTTTGATAAAACGCATTTGTTTACCATGGATTAAAGTCGCGAAATAATGATTCGAGATTCATGTTCCCTTCTCAGTTCCGCTGACAACGCTTCCTTTCTCTTTCTTTAGCGTTGCCTTTGTTCAGTGCTCTCGTGACTCTCGAGATATCCAAATCCTGATGAAGCGATGATGATGTCCGCCACTAGTTGCACATTATTGTGTTGCCTTTATATTTTGTCAATTGCCGTGGGTTCTTGTCTGTCTGGTATGCTCTTTTTGGCTGGCACTCCAAGCAGCGGGGGCAACGATAACGTTTCTTGTTGATATTTGATCTTGTTGATTTTCAATATTTTATTTACACCCTGCGCGACACTGTTAGAAAAAAAGGCATACTAGATATTTTTGTTGTGTTTATCTGTGTCTATCAGCATGCTATCGAATATCGACCAACAATGCTTACTACCTATCGATATAACAACAGCTGCGAGGTAGCGGCGAAGAACTATCGATAGTATAGAGCGGCCATCGATTTGTGTTTAATAGTTATATATTTTTATGACATTCACTTTTTTTACTTATATAAAACCTAAATTAATAACAATTTAAAAATGTTATTTGAACTTTATACAAAAATGTATAATTATTGGAATTTATCAAATTAACACACCATCGAAAACTATCGATGGGTTGTATATAACATCGCTGACTATCGATGGTGCCGACTATCGATAGTTCTCCACCCCTTCTGTTGCAGCAGAGTCTGGATAAGTGTGAATAAGTTGTTTTTGGAACTTTTGGGCTGTTTTTATAAACGAAGTGATGTCCAAATCACTGAAAATTACCTAAATTTAAATTAGAGCTAATTTCGCTGTAACTCATATCGATATAGTTCGCTATAAAAAAACAGATGACTACTTATCGATTAATTTGGTATTAGTTTCGATGACACAGAACAGAGTTGTCCAACACTGTTGTTCATGCCAGACAACGAGATCGACGAAAGCGATTGCTGCGGCAATGGATGCACAAATTGCATTCTCGACAACAAGCCAAAGCCCAGCAAACGTGCATTGCTGACGGGAAAGCGTAATGTCATTCTGAACTACGCCAACTTCCGGTTGCTAAGCAATCAGATGCATAACGGCGATGCACAAGTGCGACTGTTACACTTTGTCTACACTGCAACGAATGGTGATGAAGAGGATGACGAAAGTATACTGGATATTCCGCCGGGTCATCATGTCATGTTGCGCGCTCAGCTGACGGATCATGATGCGCCGCTATTGCGACCCTACTCACCTTATTGGACAGACTTTGCTGGCAAAGAGTTTAAAATTCTGGTCAAACTGCAGACGGATGGACCAATGTCGGAATTTCTGTTGGCATTGCAACCGTTGCAAATTCTACAATTTCGCGGCCCCATTGGCAACTATGTACACGACGCGAACAGCGCTAAATGCATTGTGATAATAGCGCAGGGCGTTGCTATTGCGCCCACGTTGCCACTAGTCTCCCAGGTGCTCGAGAACGAGGATGACATGAATCGCATACGACATTTGATTTGTGCACAAGACTTGCAGCACGTGTATTTTCGTGATCGCTTGCTAGAGTTTGCTCAGTACTGGAATTACCGCAGCTGTCTCTATCTGGCGCATCAGCAATGTTGCACCCGTTGCTCCAGCGATAGAGATCAGCCATGCGAGCATTTACGCAAACAGCTGCGTTACAAGGAGGCCGCACACAATGGACGGCTGGATGCCAAGCAGCTGGCGTCTCAACTCCCGCCTCAAGATGGAACTATCGTAGTCATCATTGCCGGACATTCCAGTTTCCAACGGCACATGCGTGAGCAAGCAGTCAACACTTTGAACGTCACAGACGACAATATATTTCTGTTGTAAATATGTACATTTATTTTTATTTGTACAGTCTAAATAAGATACCAAGGGAATCCTGGCTTAGCAAAGTAAATTTTTGTATTTTGTTCATTTGCGAATTCACTGGCGGAGTTTTGAGCAAAGAGTTCATTTGGAAGCCTAAAAGTATGCTTCTTTTTTATACGATATTGATTCGAAAATGAATCTAAAGTGCTTAGCAAAACTTGGTAAATTGTAATACGCAGTGTTTGCATTCGGCACTGCCCAAAAAAGTAATATTTATTAGATAAAGAATTTGCATACCTTTTTGGAAAAAATTTGTCGTTACGATCATTATCCTAAAGGATAGTGAAGATGTAAAGATGGATAATTAACAAAAAATAAACGTGTTTTTTTTTTGTGTGCGAAACTATTGAGTCCCAGTTGAATATGTTGTTATTATTTAAAAAATTCGAATTTGGTCAGACTTCCAATATAAAGCTTAGTACGGACGTCGAAAAAAAGGCCTAGCGTAAACCCAAACTTCATATAAAAAAAAAACGCTGACATAAAGTGAAAAAGAAGAAGACGACATTTATCTTCCCTTGTCGGTCCGGAGGAAAATTCAAAACGTAGTTACCAGATAAGGAACGTTCGTTTTCCAGCACTGTTTGAATTTAGCGCACAAGCCTCGCGGAACATGGAACTGCTTAGAGTTTCGCTAGGTAAACAGAAAAAAAAAGCCGTTCTAAAATCAAGCCTAAAATACTTGATTTAAGCCTGCATTTTTTAAGTATGTTTCCAGGCTTAAGCTGAATAATCAAGCCTGTATCGGGATTAAAATGGGAAAATAAGCCCAAATTACTTTACTCTCTTTCGGCCTCTCTCATTTCAAGTGGTTCGGTGGCTCAGTGGTTAGAGTCGCCGACCTGTTTGAAAAAAACCTGGGTTCGATTCCCCCACCGTCAATTAAAAAAAAAGGGTAAAATTAAAAAAATGTTAGTAAAAAATAATTTAAAAAAAAACTATTAAAAAAAATTTAAAAAAAAAAAATTAAAAATAAAAAAAAATTAAAAAATAAAATAAAAATAAAAAAAAATTAAAAAAAAAACTTTGAAAAAAAAGTTTAAAAAAGAATAATTAAAAAAAAAATGTTTAAAAAAAAAGTTAAAATGTAACAAAAAAAATTATTTTTTTTAGCCTGAATTTAAGAATTTCAGGATTGATTTCGGTATTAAAAAAATCAAGTATTTCGTACTTGATTTAAGAAAATCCGAGATTACCCCACTTCTGACATCGTTTCGGCTTGAATTCGGGCTAAATAGCCCGGATTTTTTTTTCTGTGTATATAAGAGATAATTGTCGGTCACACAAGTGAAAACGAAGAAGACTATTGGTCAACAACGACGAGAATATTCTTAAATTATAGGCAAGAATTCGATAATTTTGTATTTTTTAATTAATATAAATGGAGAATCCACTTAAAAAGTTCTAAAGCGATGGGCTCACTCATACATTCTGTCAAATAAGTACCCGGAAATTTGAAATAAAACACAAACAACTTATCAATCATCTAAATTTATTATATCCCCTTCAAAATAGGCCTCTTTTGAGGCAATACACTTCTTCCAACGAACAATGCAATCATCGAAACACTTTTTAAAGCTATATTCCGGGATGGCCTTCAGTTCTCGTTGCGAATTAGTTTTGATGTCTTCAATGCTCTCAAAACGGGTTCCACGAAGTGGTAATTTGAGTTTTGGAAACAGGAAAAAGTCACACGGGGCCATATCTGGAGAGTACGGTGGTTGTTCAATGATATTTGTTGAATTTTTGTTCAAAAACTCAAAGAAAACTTGAAGAAAATTCAGATCTTTTGGCACCAATTGCGCTGCGACTTTCCGGTCTCATGAGACATGTTCATTTCTAGGGCTATCTCTCGCAAACTATAATGACGATTTTCGAGCACCATTTCCTTTATTTTGTCGACGTTTTCTTCAGTTGAAGAGGTCGAAGGTCGTCCTGAACGTGGTAAATCGTTCACTTCTTCTCGCCCCTCTTTGAACGACTTATACCAATCGTAAACTTGAATTTTCGACATGGTTGAATCACCAAATGTTTTTTTCAACATTTCCAACGTTTTGGCACAAGAAATTTTGTTTGAAACACAAAATTTCACACAAACTCTTTGTTCGATATTTTTATCCATAGTAAAAATCGCAACGCACACAAAAGGTTGACTTGTTCCTAATGACGCCGTAACCAAACTAAATGACACATAGCAATAAAAATGAGCAGAATAGTGGCTGACAGTTGTACCAACCTGGGAAAAAAATTTTTTAGAAATATTCTCAAAGGGAAAATTGAAAATGAGAATTTCCGGGAACTTGTTTGACAGAATGTAAGCGCTGTGCCGTCGCATAATTCTCCTATATTAACTTTAATTTACATTTTCATTGCCTATTATCTCCACTTTTTGTCAAAATCAGTTCTACATGTTCATATTTAAAATAAACCGCTGTTGACGCATAGAGTTACCACTCAACTTTTTGTTATTTTTCTGTGTTGCGTTGGCAAAACTGTCTTTCCCCCCATCGACAGCGAAATATTGAGCATTTTTTGCCGCTAAAAATTTATCTCATGTGGGTATCAAGCTTTATGTTGTATTATAAAGTGTTGCAAATGACTTCAGCAATTGACATGTGAAAGAAAATGTAGTGTTGGGAAACGCTTCATATTAGTCACAACATGCACAAAAACCAGGGACTGTAATCATTATCGGGGGTGCTACAGAAATCGCTTTCGCTTGAATTTCGCTTAAATTTCATACAAATTCAAGTGAAATTCAAGCGAAAGCGATTTCTGTAGCACCCCTGTATAAGTGATATTAAAAAATTTTGAAATAATAATTATATTCAAGTTTTATAGATTTCTTCACAAAATAATGATTATTTTTAGGTTATACTTTATTCCTCAACCAATAATCATTATTTTTGAGCAAAAAAATAAAACTTATGGAACAATCATTATTTCACGATTTTTATTTTTTGCTCAAAATAAAACTCAAATTGTAGTTTCAACTTTTTCTTAAGGAATAAAAGCAAGAATGATACATATTTCTAGTCAATGAGCCAAGACACACCATTATAATAATTCATTCAAAAAATACAATTCTTTGCGTTGAGCCATAGAGAAGAATATTGGTATTTTTCTCTGTGTCTTCAAGTTATTATAAGTGAATGATTTTTTGATTACAAAAAAAAAACAAATAATCATTATTTGCAGTCCCTGACAAAAACACAATACAAAAGCTCATTTTGCATTAACAATTCAAAATATAAATCGCCCTCTGTTTTTGGTTTTTTTTTTTTTTTTTTTTTTTGTTTGAAAGTAGTGACGGCTACTAGACTGTTACCTTATTCTGTTCACGTTTGCATATCGACATTTTGAGCATCTCTAATACAAATAGGATCCACACGTGGGTTCCACATAGCACAGTTAACGCCTGCGCCGCTCATCAAATGCCCTCACGTGTAGTCACCAGAAAGAGAAAACTTTTGAGGCGGCGAAAATGGCTTCGACCTGCCAAAGGTGCGCCTGCATTTTCGTGTGGATCTTAATGATAGGCAAATATATGTATGTTATGTATATACATACACACACGAGCGAGGCATACCGACATATTGGCCGACTTTTGAGCGCTGCGCCTTTTTAATTCAGTTTCCTTAAGAATATCAAAGGCTACGGTTTGAGTCTCGCGAAACGCGTCGATATCACTGCCATAGTTTGTAGCTTCTGGCTAACTGGTGAACTGTTGTTTGTTGCTGTAAAACGTGAACGGCAAAGAGACATTTGTGTTATCAACTCGAATTGCCGTCAACGTCGTCTTATCGTCGAAAGTCTTAAATCCCTCAAAATGTTCTAAATGTTGTTTTAACATTTTTGTTTTCGTTGTTGCCAATAACAAAAAAAAAGAAAAAAAATAAAAATAAAAATAAATAAATAAATTAAGTGTTGTGCAAATACTGCCAGGTAGAAAAGTGTTGGCAATTTGTGTAGTATACTTATGAGGGCTCCTTCAGAAATATTTTACTGTTGGCTCAAATGATTCGTGTGTGTGTGTGTGTGTGTGCGTGTGTAAGGGTGTACATGTATGTGTGTATTAAGTAAGTGGGATGCCTGACCAGGTTTATGCTTAGCGTATTATAACCGTAGTGGTTGTAAATAGCTACAGCTAGTGTTTTTTCCTGTTGCAAACACACAAAAAAATTCCCAACCGGATGACGCACTCAAATACGAGTCGACAGTGAAAACTCATTAGAATTTTAATTTGAAATGCCCAGAAATTGAATCAAGTGTTTTTTTTTAATGAACTGGATTTAGTTGTGATGGGTAAAAAAGGTCAATGTGAACAAAATCAATCTAAACTTTGAGATACAAAGGAAATGCCATATCTGCATATGTACTTTACATCTAAAAACAATAGCTTACATGCGTATATACATGTGTACATACATAATTTTTGGCCCATTTCTTTAAAATGTTCAAATTAAATATATAGTGGATATACTAAGCAACACGTTAGGTAATTTTTTTTTTTGGCGCAATCGCAGCCCCAACTATAGTTTTTATACCTCCCCAGGGCTTGTGATTTTTTTTATCAATAAGTCAAAGTTTCATAGTGATGCTATTATTTTTTTTCTCCGCTGTAACCTTAACCTTTTTATTGAGTAATTGTTTTATGTAGTTATTATCTATTCTGAAAATTGAATTATACACATTGCATCAGTTGCTTCGTTTATCTTTTTTTTTTTTTTAATCTTAAACAGCGGTGGGCACACAATGACTCCGGGAGCCAGCGGCTGCTAACGAATTCAGATTTCGTGCCCACCGCTGCTATAGAATCAGAAAACTAAGAGGTTTTTATGTATAAAATGAGCATTATAAAAATATAAGTATATGTCTTCATATAGTCCTTATAAGATACAATTGTATCCGCATCAGTAAAATTGACTGGTCATATTAATAGAATAAGCAGTGCAAATAATCTCAACAATTTCTACTTAGAATAGCCATTCACGTATTTAGTACATGTGAGTAATTTTCTCTGCATCTGTGGACCAGCTGACATTTGTCCATAATTTAGGTTCTACAAAACGATTAACGAATTTCAAATTTACCAATTCGATGTTACATGCTAAAACATACTGACATATACCAATAGGAAAAATTTGGACTCAAGCGTTACAAGTTAACGACATTAAGTTTGAGGCAACAAAACATTTAACCGGCATTATCGTTGCCCACCAAAACTGCTAAATAGCAACTACATTAGGTAAGTCGAATAATATGTAATGATTCTTGTGCGTCTGCTATTGTTTCTTATCAGGGTACAAGTCTGTGTATATATGTACATTAGGGTGGGTAAATTTTTTTCGACCCAATGCGGGTATCAAAATCGTAATCTACGGTGAATTCTAAGAAGATTTGCCCAAGGAACCATGGGTCTAAAGTCAAAACCGAGCTTCCGCTTTTTAGCGTGAAATATGGGGAATCTTATGAAAAGCCAAAAATTATCATAATTTCTTGTTAAAAATCGGAAGCTCGAAAATGAGTTTAGACCTATGGTTTCTTTGGCAAAACTTTTTAGAATTCACCGTAGATTGGTCCATACAAATTGACCCACTCTTATGTACATACTACATACATATGTACATACATACATATATATCCATATGTATGTATATAGGCTCTTGTCCTACTATAAATCGGTTATCCTAAGCTTCAACACCCGATCTCAGTTTTACAATAAACAGTAATAATAGGGGCTCCTCCCACTCGCGGAATTAAAGTCTGAAATGTGTTGGAAATTTCTGATATTTTATATTTTTCCTATAGAGGCTATCTGATATAGGAGTCTGATTTCAACCAATTTTGGTCAGGATGTATGGAATAGAGGTCTGCACGGCTGCATATATCCACTTCTTATTTCTGACCAAATTTGGTCAAAGTCGGACTACTATATCATATAGCTGAAAAAGGAACAAGCGGATGCAAAGTAAATTTTAAATCAAATACTCTGTTGTTGTATGAGATATCCTAACAGAACTCACAGATTCACAGTTCTTGCTAAATTTCGACTATTTCGCCAAATTTAGCTTTCTCGCTACAAATTTAGCTTTTCTAACGCCAAATCTAGATTTTTCCACCACAATCACTAAATCTGACTTTTAGGCCAAGTTCAACTGCAAGGAAGAAACATTAAACCGTGGACTGCGGAAATTAAATATTTCGGTTTTTCTACAACAAAATCTCATATTACGAGGGTGGTCCAATAAGTACTTAGCCTACAAAGGAAAAAAAGGCAAATTTTGGAAAAGTGACTATTTATTTTACGTCATAGTCTCCGTTTATGCCGATGCTCCAACTTCTTTAACCCTTCTAAAAAAAATTGGTTTTCTGGAGGTCTGCGAAATAGGCCTCCCTGTCCACGCGGCTTTTGAGATACCTACTGTATTAGTTATGTGGTGTACCTTCTGCTAATACGATATCATGGCATTTTTTTTTTTTATTGTTTTCGTATGTAGTAATTAATTTGTTAATCCAATTTTTAACAGTCGCCAATGAAGGAAAAGATTCACCGTATACGCTCTTTGATTTCGCTGCGAGATTTCCCTTCCAAAAACAAAAATTGGATCACGGATCGATATTGGTTTCTTTTCCATTTCTTCTAAATCCGCGAACTCGTTCGTTTCAAAACGCTGTCAAAAAATAACCAAGAGTGCTATTCGTCTGAAACTTTGACAGCGGCCGTCTGAAAGAGTCACCTAAAGAAAGATAAATGTCTCTTGCAATATTGGGGCCCTCAGGCGGAGAGGCTAAGTACTTGTCGGACCACCCTCGTATATAAATTTGTTAAATACTAGCGCTGAGCGACGTCGCTCTCACGCTCAAGAATTTCGCGTCGCTCAGCGGCTGCGTGGCCACTCCAATGGTGTCTCATAAGCTTTAAGGTCGGTTCAGACAAGCAATTTTTCACCGACACTTTTTTCAAAAAGGCTGTCCGTGTCGCGTAACCACACAAAATTTCATAGCGTCTGTAAAAAACCGACGCTCACCGATGGAAATAGAACACGTTCTATTCCATCGAAGAGCGATGGTGAGCGATACGGACACGAAAAAATCGTTTTTTAACAAAAAATGTCGATGAAAAAGTTCTCGTCTGAAGCGTCCTTTAATACTTTACGTCGATCGAGAGAGCGTCGCTCAGCCGAAGCCTTAGTGAAGCAATATAGAAAAGTGATCATTAAAAAAATATAAAAATATTAATTGTGGTTGGAAAAAGGCCGAATGTTTTCGTCACTAGACTTTTACCTTCTAAAGAGGTTTTTTTATAAGATATATGTATACTAACAACTTTCGATTTTTGTGAGGTCAAATATTTTGACGCATTATTTAATCAATTATTTGTTTTGTTCTCATCATATTCTTACAGTTTCAACACTATATAAGCTATAAAAAAGTTCCTCTATCACATAACAAAAATGTCAACAAACTGGGTACTGCTCCTAGGCGTGCTAATTTCGTTGACAGGTAAGTCTGTCATGTAAAATAAAAAAACAAAAATTTAAAAAATTTTTGTCTTTCGTGTGTGCGGATTGTTTTTCACATCACTGTCACTAGTTGCTTACAAATAAATTTACATTTATCAGAAGCTCATTGATATTTTTTAAAATTTTAAATTCATAATAAAAGCTATAATGAAATTTTAGGAATGCTACTTTTAAAACATTTTTAGGCTGTCGTGCAGTCTGTGCGTATTTTTCCGTTCTGTGCAACCGTCCTTTGTCATTCTAAGTAATTTTATTGACTCTGTTTTAAAAGAGTTAACATCCATTTCCTGATCTCGTAACTCCAGCCTGGGTTGCTACATTAAGTACAATAACTTCAACTTATTTTAAAATTGTTTATAAATTGTTTTTTTTAGGCAGCTCACAGGGAGCCTCGAAGCGGTTCTTTACAGACTTTTTGCAAGATCTGCCAACACCGGGAACGGGGGGACCTACATTCGATACCAGCATAGCGAGCAATATAACTGGCCTCGTAGGCAAAATGGTAAAGCTGACCTGCCGCGTCAAGAATCTGGGAAATCGCACAGTAAGTAATGCAAGAACTACCTATTTTCCACATATAACATGTGGTTCATTTTGGGATATACGTTGATATAATAAAAAACCTCTTTAAAAAAAAACCTAAGTTCACTTATTATTGGAATACAAAATTCAAGGCAGAATGATAATTTAAATATTTTTTGGAATTATATTTAACTTAGGTTCCGGGTTATATAATACACATATTTTGCTCGATGGGTCGAGCTACCAAAGCGAGCTTTTTTTTATATTCTGGTGGCTTTCAGCCTTGATTTAATAATATTTTCTTTCTTAATAATATTCTTAATAATATTTTCTTTTATTCAGTACTATAATTATAATTACTATAAAATAATTATTTTAATTGACTTTAAACAAAAGATTTGTTGTACATATATTACTGTAGTTAACGTCATTTTAGTTGAACAATTCTTTTAACTAACGGAGGAGGGTCTGCCATTTTTTATTTATTTTTTTTATCCTTATCGCAGAACCTCCCTCATTTACATCATGTGGACACCTTTGCATGTATTACCTGTTTTTCCTGCCCCTGATAGTTATCGAATCGTTTCTGATCAGATCAAATGTCTGCTTCTACAGTGCTACCACAGTATGGTACACTTTAATCCAAGGGCGTCGGCAGACGGGGGCAGGGGGGTGGGGGCCGTTGCCCCCCTACACTCATAATTTTGCACTATTCAGCTTCTGAAATCCAACCAGAGTAGTTATTTTGTCTTGAAAAAAATATTTTGGCCCCCCCCTCATTGAAAAGCTGCCGACGCCCTTGCTTTAATCCATTTATATGAAAACACTTTTACTTTCCTTTCGAAGGTTTCCTGGGTACGACATAGGGACATACATCTACTGACCGTTGGTCGGTACACATACACATCAGATCAACGGTTTGAAGCGATGCACTCACCACATGCTGAAGATTGGACACTTCGCATAAGGTACGCTCAACGGAAGGATTCGGGAATCTATGAATGCCAGATTTCAACAACGCCGCCAATTGGTCATTCCGTGTATTTAAATATTGTGGGTGAGTGGCGGATCAATTAAAATTTTCTTTTAATGATGAACCGGAAGCAGGAGCTTATTTCCAATTTAGATTTCTTTGACTCTGTGCTCATTTAAAATTAAACATTTTCAATTTTATAGCACTTTAATACTATTCTCAAAATTTGATTACTATTATAACCTCAAATGAATTAGACTAAGTCGAAAAAACTACCCTATTTTGTATCCTTGGAATCAAGATGTATCCTTACTTTTATGACAATTTATGGTTTCAAACACAATTTTTTAGGTAACTCTTTTATATATAGAGTGATTTATTAGGAAGTTTTTTTTTTAATTACACATAAAACACAAAAAATTTATGGAAATGGAATTGGATGGTGGAATCTTTATTATGGGCTGAAAGAACTATCTCTGACATATTATTTTTAAAGAAAATTTCTCCACACTAAGTACGACTGTAGAACCGCGAGTGAAGAGCCGAGGGGCGGAGCTCTCTTCTTATTTTTAAGTAAAAGATAAAATTTAAATAATGATTACTTAAAAAAAAATCTCTTTACGAGGTAAAAGTCTAGTGACGAAAACATTTTCAAGCCCCAAAAAAATTTTTGATATCCAATTTTGTGACGAATAATATAAAGTTTTACATATAAATTACTAATAAAAATAATTTTGGCACTCGGCACATTGCGCTAAAATATCTCAATTCTTCATAACTAATAAAAATTACGTTTTTAAGCAGTGCCGAATGGCAAAATTATTTTTTTTATGCACACTATATTGAATTAAAAAAAAAAACGTTAGCGGCGTTTTCTTAAAAACCGCCAAAATGTAGCAAACAATATCTTATTTCACCTGTATCTGTTTACCTATTTACTTATAAAAAACTTTGAAGGTATGCCTAAGAGCCCTTTTCATATACATATGTATGTAGCTTCTATAGTTTGGATACTGTGGGGGTTTCAACTTTAGCGGGATTTAGCCAATTCCCGCTAAGCTAGCGATTTTTGGAGAAAACCTTAAAACAAACGTTTCTATATTTTTTATCGGGAACAAGTCCTAATGTACCGTTTTAAGCTATTTTAACGCTTTGATACAAACAAACATCTCATTTTCGGAATGCGACTAAGAATTTTAATTTTAATTATCTTTTGAACCAGTGGTCGGATTTTGATGATCAAAGTATTATTGATACGAATAGTAAAAAACAGCCCCATTGGCTTCAATCATTTAAATTTTTCCCCTCCCACTTACCCCTGTTTATCTCACGAGCCAGGTGAGTTTTCAAACGTCTTAGTATGCACTTTTGTTAGTTAAAACTATACCTTTCGATCGGTATATAACTCGGCCTGATCGGACAGTCATAGCGAATTTTCTGCTTCGTCTGCTGCTTTCGTCACTAGCGCGGACTGTCGTCCGCAGTGATTTAAAAAAACTTGTTTGCCTCGTTGTCGCTTTTGTTCCATTTACTGTGTATTTATATCTTTTTCTCGCTCTCCTTTTTCTCTCCCTTCAGAACCCGTAACCGAGATCATTGGGGGACCCGAGATGCATATCAACAAAGGATCCACCATTAATTTGACGTGTATTGTGAAATTTGCACCGGAGCCACCACCCACTGTCATCTGGTCGCATAATCGTCAGGTAAGTGCCCTAAAATGGTAATAACTCCACTATATCTTCACCGATTTTAATGAATAATATCTTAAATAGTTAAATTTTCGTTTAATTTTTCCATAATCCTTGAGTCAACCAGGGGGTCCACCCAATATACTCAGCTATACTCAGAATTTCTCTACGATCATTTTTAACAGCTTTCTGTAGAGCAGTTAAGATCAAGGGTTGCTCCAAAGTTTAAGAGCAATCAGTAGAGCTCTACACTCTACTGGAAAAAAACTCAAGTTTAAGCAAAGCTTAGAAATACACTAGTACAAACCAAAATTTATGTAATTTATTTATTTTAATGTTTGTTTTTTCTTTCAGGTCATCAATTTTGATTCACCTCGAGGCGGCATATCATTAGTCACCGAGAAAGGTGTACTAACCACCAGTCGACTTCTGGTGCAGAAAGCAATCCAGCAGGACTCTGGACTTTATACTTGTACACCTTCCAATGCCAATCCGACGTCGGTGCGCGTGCACATCGTCGATGGTGAGTAGCCCGGTATGCAAATGCTCTTTTTTTCTTAATTAACTTTCTGTGTATCTGAAATGTGAAATATACCAATATCTTAACGCGCCTTACTCAGCACCAGAACTGGGAATACTGATTAAACTTTGTTTTAATTCAATTATTTTACGGATCTGAATCTTCCAGCAATTTTAATTTAATTTAGTTCACGATATCAGCAAACACTAAATTATAATTGGAATTTGATTTATCCAAACTACTTTTTATGTCAGTTGAAAATTTAGTTGATTTTTTCATTCTGTAAATAAATATTGATTCCGGTGTAGATTCCAGCAGCAATAAATATTGACTTTATTTATATATTTAATTTATAACGTACTATAAGTCAGAACGGAGTCCAATTCCATAATCAGACAAAATGAGCAATTCTACGTGGTCCAAACTCTTCAGTTGCTTAGTGTAGGAACAGAAGTATTCCGGATATTCTTCCTCCTCATCCCTTGAGATGGCATGAGAGTTCTTAAAAATGGTTAGGCCTTCGTTACCTTTGGAAAATACTACAGTGATCAGGAAGCCCAAAAGAGTCATTTATACTAAGTTGCTGGCAGTCCTCAGACTCGTCCTCCTACTTCACTGTTCAGCTTGAAATCATCAGTGTAGGAAGCTAGGGCGCCAGATTGGACAGAAGGTTCAACGGCCCGCTCTTCTCTGAGAGGGATAAGTATCTGAAAGGTGGTTGTCATAAGCTCGGTCAGCATGCAATATTTCCATTTTATTTCTTTTGTCCTCCTGTAGATGTAGAGTGTGATTGTAGCTGTTCTACATCTTTGTTATGTGTTCTGGTCCAAGTATCTGGCATTATAACTGAAGGGAGGGAAGGAATTTTGTATTGTTTAGAAAAGAGTACAAGTTCTGTTTTGTCAGGGTAAGCACCGAGGAAGTAAAAAGTCTCTTTAGCTGGTCCGTCATTAGTTTGCGCAATGTCTGGGGATATTCCTCCGGTGATAATCATTGCAATGAACTGGACAAAGATCTCTCCCTAAAGGAGGTAGTCAAAATGTAGCTCATCCTCACATTGATGTTTGTGCTCCCCTACTGTGTGCGGTGAGCATCAGCTTTATTAGACTTCACGTGATGTTTTCAGGAGGAGGATCGGATTGGTCGTATGCCAGCCGCAGCACTGTGGCCTGATCTGAGCTGGCTGGAGCTCCAGATTGCCCTCTTTGTTGAAATGGTGGACACTTAAATGTTTTCTGTCTTGTATGCAGGTACAAATGTTACCTTCTGTGAGTTAGCTTCGATTAGCTTGTATACCGGTATACCTAATTCAGAAACACTGCCAGACACCATCCTGAATGGCGCTCGGATTAGTACCAAGTCGGCTCCGCCTAAAGCCAGACGGAGCAGTAGGGCCGTAGAGGTTGCCTTACAGTGGTGAAAGCTTATCTGCAAAATCTTTTGAAATATCTGCAGACGTACTGCAACATTCTCGGTGTACTAGATTCACCATGTCTTTTATAGAACATTCCGATCCTGCGTAATTTTTGGCGCCTTGGATATGTAATCGTCCAACTCTACACGACTGTAGGACACGATTTGTAAATGCATTTCTTTACAACTCTCGATGTTATGGATACGTGTGCAAATGCGTATTAGGGTGTCTATGGTACTGACGTATGATCTTATTTATTCAAAATACATTATTTTTATACCCATTACTTATAAAAATAAGTAAAAGGGGATATTGTATTCGTTGCAATGCATGTAACAGGGAGAAGGAAGCATCTCCGACCCTATAAAGTATGTATTTTCTTGATCAGCATCAACAGCCGTGTCGATATAGCCATATCCGTCTGTCCGTCTGTGTGAGCGCCTAGATCTCAGAGACTATAAGAGCTAGAGCAACCAAATTTGGCACGCAGACTTCTATAGACCCCACGCAGGTCACGTTAGTTTCACAGTTCGTTTTTGCCACGCCCCTTTCGCCTCTGTAAGTCGCAATAAACCACCACACGCACAGTTTTCAAGATATTAGGAATTTTTTACTGATTATCGTTAACTACTATTATTACCTATCATCCTACTAAATCGTAACAATAGCGGACAAATAGAAAGGTGGTAATGGCTAATTAAAGTTTTTAAAAAATATAAGTGTCTAAAAGCATGCAATAAAAATATTTAAAAATTCATTAAAATAAGTAACGGGTATCCTATAGTCGGGCGCTCGACTGTAGCCTTTCCCACTTGTTATTAAACTATTAACGATAGTAAATTCTTGCCAAGTTTATTTAAAATACATTATTTTTATTGAAGTTTTTTTTTTGCTTGCACTAATTTTGAATAATTTGCAGGCGAACATCCAGCAGCTATGCATCACGGCAAATCTGCATCGCTGCAGCCCCCGGAACTGCTCTTATTGATGCTATTTACATTTGGAATACTGTTCTTGGTGAAGCTGCAATCGGAATCCATTTGTCTCATATTTATATGTGAAATAAATAATGCAACAACTCCAGTTGCACCACGAAGATCCGTTGCCATGTTAAGCTTTCAAAGGCAAAAGCTTCAGTCGTTACCGCGATACCACTTGAACGGGAGATTGGTGCTACCTACGACATAGCTGCCAAAAACTATTGGAGGCGGATACAGATATTCAACTGGATTCACTTTCTAAGATTAAATTGATTAAGTTTGCCTTTTGTTGTTCAATCATTTAATATGTATGTATGAATGTATAGCTTAGTATGTATTTTCACGACTTCACGTTATATATAAATTCGCAAGTGAGGTATGACTTGTGACTGGCTCAACTGAATGCAGACACTTTTATCCATTTTAAAATAATTATAAAAAAAAAAAAAAAAACGAAAATTATTAGACACGAAAATCTACACTAACAATATGCCCATAAGCTCGTTGGAGGGCCACCTTTTATTTTCTTTGTTTTGGCTTCTTCTAGTGAAACCACATCCGATTGACCACTTTCATTAAAAAGCGTAGAAATTACAACTTCTTGAAGAAATTTGAAAATTTATTTAGATTTTTAACAAGGATTATCAAGAAATGAATGCTTAAATCCTCTTTTTTTACGTTTGGCAGTAGAACTTCATGCTTCTTCATTGTAAATAGCAGATACAATGACTTAAGTCATTCGCTATGGGACGAATTCCTCAAAGGTTGGCCTGAAACGGTTGTTATGCAAGAGAAAATTTATCTAGTTCGAAAACTGATAGAAAAAGATTGCCTGTGATACACCGTGAGATTGAGACATCCATGGGGCCTACTATTATTATCATATTTTCAATATTGCATAAACAATTGAAGGTTTATTGGCGTTAATGCCACATAGGGCAAAAAACCCCTTGCTGCTAGGAAATGAATTCGAGTCCTCAATCAAAATATTAATTGATCGTGTATGGGTGTTCCAAATTGATTTAAATGTAACTAAATCCGTTCGTTGCCAAAGGAATTTAAAAAACAGCTGGTCGTGTCAAAATTGTAATCACTAAGTATACAATACATAGAGGTGTCAAACAAGCATTTTTAGTGGTTTCATTCGCTTTGTATGCCGTGCGATCCCAGAGCGTTCGGCAAAAGCCGAACACTCTCTTCTGTAAAACCCCAGAGCGACGAATCGTTGTAGAGAGAGAGAGAGAGAGAGCGCACACAAACAACGGCGGGCTCAAGGTGAATTTACTATTAAGGTGACGTCGTCCGATGTGGTGAGGTTACAATCAATTTTTCACCTCTCTCTCTCTTCGCTCTCAGAGAGAGCTGACAGAAAAGCAAATGCTTGCTTAAAATAAATAAAACGAGATAATTCAAAATAGTTTATAATATTTTAATGCATAACAAAAACAATATTATCAAATATTTCGATATTTCAATATTTCGTCACGTCGCACTAAAACATTCCTTCCCGAAGTTCTCTTACGGCAGAGCATACAATATGTTGTAGTCATTTTTAGATCTACTGAGCAACAAAATAATACACACTGTTAAAATAATTGCAGATTACAATAATAATAAGTTTATTCTTTTCTTTCTACGAGTTTATTCGAAAAGAAGAAGACAATAAAAAAAACATGCGATACACAACCTCTTTCGGCAACTTTTGCAGGCATACTGTCAAATGTTTGTAAACCCAAAAGAGAGCAGCTGTGGTGACAACGTCACCTAAATATATAATTCACCTTGGGCGGGCTCCATCACCCGTCGGCTCTATTGCCAACTGTGACCGTTGAATAAAGACAGATGTGAATAAACAAGTTTTGATTAAATAATATAAAAGTTCCTTTATATTTTATAGCATTCTGTTATTTTATTTCTACTTCTTTGCATTCTACTTTAGAATTAAAATAAAAGTTGGCTAAGTAACACTTCCATATTTTTTATTTTTACTTTAAAATTAGCTTATTCAAATCTGTCCTTTTTTAACGGACTAATTCTGGCAGCACTGCCCGTCGGAACATATCGTGTTTTAAATACAAACATCTTTTCCCATTTTCTTTACCTTTTTTATTTTTAAATAGTTTTATTTTATTAATTTCAGCGTATTTATTAATTACCAACCACATGTTTGTGGCATACAATTATTGAATAATAAAAAAAGCAAAGAAAGTCAGAAAAAAACCTAACGAGTGATTGAGCTCGAGTGTTTACATTTCACGCACACTAAGAAGCGTACGCACATTCACACACAGAAACGATAATGAGCGAGTCGATCTTTCTCTCTCTCTCTCTCTCTCTCTCTCTCTCTCTCTCTCTCTCTCTCTGCAACGATTCGCCGCTCTGGGGTTTTACAGAAGAGAGTGTTCGGCTTTTGCCGAAGGCTCTAGGATCGCACGGCATACAAAACGAATGAAACCACTAAAAATTATTGTTTGACACCTCTATGTATTGTATGCTCCGTGCTGTAATATAGTCAATTTTTAAACTTTACACTGCTAATATTAGAGTCGTTCAAGAATCACCAACTATAATATACTTATGTCTTAATATACAATGACTTATGTACATTTACTTCCTTTTATCAATACTAAATTCTAATTTCAATGTTTTTTGACACCGCAATCCTTAAAAGCCTCGTTTTAGAGGTACAACCTTCGGTGGTACTCCATTTTCAAAGAAGCTTAATCGTTCATTCACTATTAGGAAAGAAATATAAAAGCTGGCCCTCATAAAACACTACTACTAATGTAATTTTCATCCTGTAGAACTAAAGTTAATGTCGAAACTAGTTTGTCTTCTGTCTAACTACTCGTTTTTTTCTATTTTGCTCCCACAAAAAGTAACAAATAAAATTTGATAAACAAGCACATAGAGGAAAAGGAAACACAACACCATATTCTAGTACAATTTAAGCTATAAATGTCTAAATACAATTGCAGATCCCATGTGAATTTATTTCTTGTGTCGTTGTAATACAATATTTAAGCTCAAGATTATAGCCTAGTGTAATTGCTAAATTTTGTGAACTGACGAGAGTTAATGATAAGCAGTAAATAGAATTTTCATCTATTAATATAATATTAAAACATAGCCATTTGTGTATAATCCCACAAGGTGGGCAGGAATTTAAGAATTTTATTTTCAAAGCGCAATCAACTGTTAAGATTGGTGTAAAAACATACATAGGCTGATTATGAAGAAGTTACTGAGCTCACTCTTTTATTTTTGCCTTTAAGTACATATTTTATGAAGAATTTTATGAAAACCATAATCTCTATAGAAGTACAGTCGAATTTCCCTAACTCGAAACATCATTATCCAAAGAGAGACGTCGACTTATTCAATTCGATATTTTTAAAGTTTATTAAGATTCTTGCCACTTGAGTTAGTTCGAGTTAGAGAAGTTTGATTTACACAATCAAATATTGTGCTAAGAAACGTTTAATTGATTTACCCTGAAAAAATTAAATGAAAGCATATTTGAACTGTAGCATTGTTACAGTTGGCAACGTAAAGAAAGCAAAGCATAAAATTCAAGCGCTGTAATATCGTGCGAGAAAGAAAAGCCGATCAGATGCTTCCTGAGAGAACAAGCAGCCGAGCGTGCTATTAATAGAACACACGTATTCTCTCTCTATATACGTGTGACGGCTGCGACGCCGGCAGAATTATGAGGTCTGCATGGCTTCACTCACGGCAAACGACAAATTGAATGGATTCGAATTGAGTTGAGTGAGTGCGAGGCACACAATGAAGCGCATAAGTAGTAATATGAGTGAGTGTTGTCTCATACCATACGGAACTCAGTAAAATGGATGAGAATAAATAAATCGTGAAACGGAATGAAAAATTTGGCAAAGCCTGTGTTCTTTTCTTGTTCAAGTTTTGTTTTGTCGCTTTTTGTCTTTCGTCTTTTTCCTTACACACGACAAGACAACAACAATTAAAATGTCGGTTTGGCATTCGAAATTCGAATGCACTCAAAACGCAAACTCTTATTCTCACGTATTCCCACTCATTGAACTTCTTGTTTTTGGTTTGAGCATTGTGAGGCTGAGTCTTACGCGATCGCACTTATTCACTCAAACGAGTTTAACCTCGCATTCAATTTCACTCAACGCATTTTGAGCATTGTTCATTCGAACATGGTTTTTTTTGCCATTCATGTAGACCTCTAATTCCTATCCATACATGTACATATCCATAAAATAGGCTTTTAGCGTTTTGGACACCACTTACGAAATTCAAAAACCAAAACTGAATGAGATGTGTTTCAAATTTATTTTTCCTTTTTTTATAATTCTTATAAAATGATTGCCAAATATATAGAGTTAACTCAGTGAGCTTCTTCGTGTCCGCCGCTGCTATACATACATACAATATGTATGTATGTATGTGGTAAAAACGTACTGTAAGTCCAATGTTTTTACACCGATCTCAGCAATGGATACCAGAGAATAATACCGGAACCGTTAACCGTAATAAGCCATTTCATATTTAGTACCGGAACCGAAATAAATTTTTTCTCAAGAACCGAAAGCCAAAACGTTTGAATTTTCTGTATATATGTACATAAATTGTAGCCAACTCGGGTCCACATATCGATTGCCAGCAAGCTCTCGTGCTTTCCAGGAATGGACAAATGGATAAACAGCAGTAACATCAAATTACATTTTTGTGGTTTACCCATGGTCATCTTTTCGACGATCCTGTTAAGAGAAAAGGAAGAATATATATGCGTCGCCCTGTCTACCGATAATTGATACTGGTCTCGTATCATCAACTCCCTAATCCAGTCGCTCCAGCCGGGTGTCACCCCATAAAAAGGTGATGACACGAACTGATCTTATTCCACTAATTAGCGACAGTTATTTGCTTCTAACATGTTCATTTCGACTTTTCTTGCAGCATATTAAAGACTTAAAACGCTCGATCAAATTAATGGATTGAAGGAACTCAGGAGCTGCTAACAACAAATATTATTAATACAAATCACAACTAATTGTGGTGATCTGGCATCGCAATTGCAAACCACAGATTACGATATTTTTGTATCGCAAATTATTATATCGATATATTCACTTACACACCACCAGTATTTTTGTACAAATCTCTTTCCCAACTTTCTTCTTTCTATTTCAACCACACTCAAATTATGATCATCACATTTATTATTAAATAGCATCCATACACTACGCACGCTATCCATAATATAAAAAAATAAGTAATTAGATAAATAGCATAGTAATTAATAAGAATAAATAATTATTATTATAAGTAATTCTGTAGTTTAGGTAGCAATTTAAAATGTAAGCAGGCAATACATATGTAAATCTAATTAGTTCAGGACCATCGTATAATATGTTCCATTGCCGGAATTTTATCCATTGTTCTCTATCGCACGCTTGGGTAATGTAATTTTATCTAAATATGAAAATATACACATGTATGTATATATGGGTGGTTGAACTGATTGTGTTTTATGAATAAAGGCTTCAAAATACAAGTCAAAATACAAGTCTTAAATTTAAGTTGTTCTATTCTGGTGCTAACCTCTTGAACTATCTTTAATCTGTTAGGTTCTCAAGTCCAAAGTTGAAGAAACAAAAAAAAAAAAAAAAAAGATGGAAACGGGAGATCATGAATTGGGAAAACCTTTTACCTAAGCTCGAATAAATTCCACCAGAGGGGCCCAATTTTCGACCACTTTGGGGCCGTATGTCAGCAATAACGATCCGAATATTCTCTTCAAAGGCGTCAATCGTCTCGGGCTTATCTGCGTAGACAAGCACTTCACATAATCCCACAAAAATTAGTCTAAAGACGTTAAATCACACGATCTAGCCCAGCAGTGGGTACGAAATCTGAATTCGTTGGCAGCCGCTGGCTCCCGGAGCTATTGCGTGCCCACCGCTGATCTAGGCGACCAATTCACCAAACCCAAGCGTAAAATAAATTTTTCACCGAAATGGCCTCTCAATTGAGCCATTGTTTCGCGTGCTGTGTGGCATGTCGCCACGTCTTGCTGAAACCACATGTAAGCCAAGTGTAGGCTTCCATTTGGGCAAAAAAAAGTTTGTAATCATTCCGAATAACCGCCTCAGAAGGTCGGTTAAGCTGATCACAAAATGGGAAAAAGTACAAATTGCAATTTCTTAACCTAGCATGAATTTTGATGATAAAATTCAATAATTTGCAAACATTGATCCGTAGTAAGTGTATTCATTATCAATTGGCAAACCAAACTGAGCATAAATTAAGTGATAGCTGTCAAAAAGAATAACTCAGAAAAAAGGGTTGCCACATTAAAAACCACAAGTTAAAAAAAAAAAACCGTTGTAATAATAACAAGCGGAACAGTCGAGTGCACTCGACTGTAAGATACCCTGGGCCCAGTTACGTAAAAGTTTTTCGGCATGCCAAAGATTTGATCTATATGATATAGTGCCATAGGAACGATCAGTCGAAAATCAAGATTTAGTTTTTTTTTAGTTTTCCATCGTTGGCACTTCATTCCACCCTCAGGATCGGCCTTCCAGAATTCTGTCGTAAAGAAATAAAACTGTTGTAAAAATGTAAATATTATCAGAATTGTATATCTCACTGTAATTATTGTAGTCGCTATTTTTAATTGTCATTGATTTGAAACTAGCATGAGCTGCCAAATGGTAGCAGTATACTTGTTAATATAATACATACAAATTTAATAAAAATTACCAAATTTAAAAAAAAAAAACGTAGGCGCATTCCAGACACATTCAGGAACACAAACTCCATGTTGAGTTAAGCAAGAGCTATAGTTGACAGTATTTGGAAAATTAATAGAATAACCATGGGTCGGGTTCTAGTTTAAGACTCTTTTCTTTATTGAAATACATTCGTTTATATAGCCGATATGACAAACGACTTCTCTGCTACAGTATGTTACAATATTATAGTTGTTTTTTTAAGTCTTAATGCTATACAATGTTTCTTATTCTAAAGCAATATTATTCTTAATTTTGAGTGGCATAAATTTGAATTTGCTACATAGATTTCATTCCATATGGTAAAATATTGAGTTCTTATGATATATTTTTGACTGTTTTTTTTTTGCCGTTTTTCTGTGACTCAATTTCGTTAGTTAAGAATTGGTATCAACGCAAAATTAATTCCTACATGTATTTATAAGCAAATACATATTAAACTTTTGAATTTAACAGAAATAAACTTAATCTAATACAATAAAAGCTTAAGCTAGAGGGATAAAAGATTTTATTCATGAACTATCGTACTGCCTATATTAGTAAAAAAAAAAAATAATATAAGTAATTTTTAGGCTCCTAGACACTCCTAGTATGGTAATATATATACAAATATAATATATAAGATGTACTTGTACAAATTGTACTTCGAATAGTTTTAATATGACTCTCCTCAATAAAAGTCTTAATTTTTTTATTTTAATCCTACTCAAAAGATGTTAGTATATACATATGTATATTTAGCATATAGAATATATATTTATATGTATATGCATATGTGTGGTCGAAATGATTGAACTCAAAGTTTTTTTGAAAAAATCGAGATTTAACGAAGTCGATCAAGTTTGGGCTAAAACAAAATAGTCTATCGTAAAGACGACACTTGAACGAAACACTCTACTAATCTTATACTCCCCGCAACAAAATTACTTTGCCCTTAGGCACACATAAAATATTATACTAAGCACTTATGCACAAAAATCTTAAACGCAAATATATTTAACATACCTTGAAAATTTCTTTCCAAGATTTAATTTGATACTTTGATCGAACTTCTTATATTTCTTAGGCAATAAAAGTAGCCAAAAATTTACGACAACCAAAACCAAATGTTCAGTAAACTAAAAACCCAACTGTCAAACCCCAAAAGCTTAAGGGCTTCATTTTTTGATTTCTATATATGTATGTTAGAGTATTGTCCTTTAGAAAAACATGCTTGCTTACTTGAACAGTGATTTTGTTTTTATTTATGCCAAAAAGTCGACTTTGAGACCAGTGTGCATTGCGCTAAGGTAGTCTTCATCCCCAATGCAGGAAAGAAAGATATCAACAGCTCCAAGTCCTTCAGACCGATCAGTTTAACATCGTTTTTATTGAAAATGAGAGGAGAAACTGTTGGACCATCAGATAAAAAGCACTCTTCTGGTGCAAGCCGATCTACGGACCCGGCACTATATCAACTATATTGCACTTTAAGCACAGTGGTTGACATTATGGAGGTGGCCATATGCTCTTTCCTGGACATAGATGGTGCCTTCGACAACACATCTCACGGAGCTGTCCAGGCTGCCTTGACCAGGAGAGGCCTAGACAGAGCCAGAGGCAGATGGATTTCCTCACTGCTGGGGTCTAGACAAGCCACGGCAACAATTCAAGACAGTGCTGTTACAGGCACAACCAAAAAAGAATGTCCCCAATGGGGTATTTTGTCTCCACGAACTACTTTAAAAACTTGCCGGCTATGGAATTCAATGTCAAGGCTACGCTGATGAAATTGTCAGGCAAGTTCGAGGAAATTGGTGTGGGGAGGTTGGCCTGAACATCAACCCCGCTAAGACAGTCATCGTTCCCTTCACTAAAAGGTACAAGGAGCAGAGAATAAGGCAAATAAGGTTGGTAAACAGCATAATAGAAATAAGTAAGGAGGTCAAATACCTAGGAGTCACTTTCGATAGTAAATTGAAATTCGGCCCCTATGTACAAAATGCAATAGTGCACTAGAGCACTTTATGCCTGTCGCAGCATAGCCGACAAATTATGGGGCACATCACCGAAGATTATTAGATGGCCATACCACTAAGCAAACAATACATAGAGGCGTCAAACAAGCATTTTTGTGGTATCCGATTTTTGCATAGCATGCGACCCCAGAGAGTTCGGCAAAAGCCGATCGCTCTTTTCAATAAAACCCCAGCGCAGCTGAGAGAGAGCGCTCACAAGCAATAGCATGCTCGATCACGTGTCGGAGCATACCCTGTTGTAAATACAAAAATTTTTTCCCATTCTTTTTGCTTATTATTGTTTATTAATTATTATTTGTAGTATTTATTAACTAGTAACCATACGTTTGTGGTAAAAAGTTATTGAATAATAAAACAGGCCAAGAAAATGAGAAAAAAAAGGTTTGTACTTAAAACAGGGTATGTCGCAACTGGTAATCGAGCCCGCATGTTTACATTTTACACACACTAAGAAGCGTGCGCGTGTTCACATACAGAAACGATAATGAGAGAGAAAGACGTAGCGCGTGCTCATCTTTCTGGTGCCTATCCCAGACTGAACATTTTTCGAACTCTCTGGGATTGCATGCTATGCAAAAAATGGGATACCACAAAAATGCTTGTTTGACGCCTCTATGTATTGTTTGCTTAGTGGCTATACCCAATGGTAATCTGGCCTGGGGGCCACTCCATGTATTCATTGGACTGCAACAAAAAGCGATTCTGCTAAGGATTGCACGATAGAGGGTAGAAAGTAGCCTTAGCCACAGAGACGCAGAATTGCTATCAGGTGACCTCCCTTTACTAACACAGCAAAGGGACGAAATGAATGCCGAGCTTACATATTTTCGAGCGAATTTCAAAGTAAACCTGAGCAGTTAGTTGGAATGGACAACACTTAAGGAAGTCCAGCCAATGGGTCAACTGACCATAAAATGGTACACCGATAGATCTCTTACAGACCAAGGCACAGGACTTGGAATTGTATTCCCTCGGATTTAAAACCATGAAACTCTAGGAAAATATACCATCATCTTCCCAGCTGACGTGTGAGCAATAGAGAGGTGTGCTGGTCTTAGCCTCAAACCCAACTATCGGAATAGAGATTGGCCATTCTATTCGGTAGCCAAGCAGCTCTAAATGCACTCGGTAAGAAGAAGAAGCTAAACCAACTGAGATCACATAATTGGCTAACCCTAAGATGGATCCCAGGCCACAGGGATATAGCAGGGAACGAAGCAGCTGACAAACTAGCCAGAATGGGCGCATGCTGACCCCTAATAAGTCCTGAAACGTTTTGTGGATTTAAAAGACACAGAATGCCAAATATCTCCTAGGTAGCTAAAGCCCAAAGCGGTTAAAGTAAGTAATCGCTTCGGGGAAAAACAGACTTAAAATACTCACCGGTCAACTGACTAGACACTTTAGACTGAGAAGCCTATATAGATGTAGATGTAGTCTCCTAGACAAATAGCGCGAGAGATCGGGTTGATGGATGAGCAATAGACTCAGAAGGGGGCACAATAGATCCAGTGCAGTCGCAGTGCAGGCTCCCCCATCAATAATAATAGTCGAATGTAAGTCGATATTATCCGTTAACTAAATATATACATTTTACTTAGAATTGGAATAAGACAGCAGCAACAAAGTGTCATAGCAACCAGAGTTTGAGAGTGCTGATAGCTCTTGCGCTTGGCATGTGTGTTTGTAAAAGGAACCAGTGTTGCCAGACAGTTTGTTTTTGCTTGTAAGAATGCGGGATTTTATTTATTTAAGTTTAGGGTGTTTCCGCAACGCACTTTGATTTAAAATGTTTTTATTCTCATTATTATCTTGGCCATGGCACTGAGAAATAATTCTACAAACAATAAACACCTTTTGACAAACTTATACTGTCAAAACTTATTGCAAATTTTAAAACTTCTGATATCTTTTTCAAAAAATTTCTAGTGACAAAAACATTTTTATGCCCTAAAAAAAAATAAAATAAAAATATTGCCATTCGGCAATGCGCAAAAAAGTAATTTTTATTAGGTATCAAGAATTGAGACATTTTTAAAATAATTTTTATGTTAAACTTAATATTATTCGTCACAAAATTGGATATCAGTAATTTTTGGGTCATGCAAATATTTTCGTCACTAGATTTTTAATTCATAGAGATTTTTTTATAAGATAAAATTATTGCATGAAATCAACATTCGCATTTTCCTCGGTATATTGTCAGCGTCATATATAGGAAGGAGATGATTTACGGGATCGTAAGCGAGGTTTAGACGGGCTTTTTAGGCAGTGTCGTGCCTTGCTGTCTGATTGAAAGCTGTGATCATTCCATGGCTCCGAAACGCGACCAAACCATTGTACCAAATCCATGACCTCTAACTGAAACACACAATCGTAATAAATGTTCATCATTAATAATCTAATGCAGCGGTGGGCACGCATGGGCTCCGGGAGCTTGCAGCTGCTCCGAACTTTATATCTGTTGTTGTTCTTGATGTTGTTGTAGTGCTTCCGAATTCAGATTTCGTGCCCACCGCTGATCTAATGGAATGAATAGTTTACCTGTAAGTTCTGTGGTAGTTCCTTAAATATCTCACTTTTAGTTAATTCAGCATGTTGTGATAGAAACGATAGACAGTTGGATTTTAGCACCGTGGCCATGTAACGGTCAGCAATGCCCAGTAGACAGACAACCGATTCCTCATCGATCAATGAGTTCAATGTATTTTCACACAGCTCCTACATGTTTAAAATTAAATAGATATATTAAATAAATAAATTAAAAGAAGGTGTAGACTTACTAACCTTTAGATCATCCACGGAGTATCTATCAGCTAGCAACATTAGTTCGCAAATTTGCTCGGCTCCAACGGTGCGGTCAATGGGAGCGCCATACAGATATAGAAGCAACCTTCGAAATATTACCGGCGAAGTATCTGTGATTATGACCTTTTTGTTAATTGACTCCTGCATGCCAGACATAAGAGCTTTCTTAAACCATTCGCAACGAGCTGCCACAATTACACGATGTGCCTTAAAGCTATGCACTTGCAGTGCCACATTTGTTGGCCCAGAACTCTTCGACGTCAACTCAGCTGCGGCCTCATCTTTTTTAGCTGTTGCAGATGTTGTATATGTTTGAACCTCAAACTCCATGTCAGCCAGTTGTGCGGAGTGAAGTAAACGCAAAGCATTTTTCGATAGATTGCTATTGGCGGCAATGGGCGGCTCGCACAAATGCCTAATTAAATTGAGCTGTTTGGTAGTAAGTAAAAAAGCATTAAACATGGAATTCAATTCGTATATGTACATATGTATTAGAGGTCTGCTCGGCTGTATTCAAACTTGAGCGTCTCGGAGTACTCGTGTGTACTCAGGGAACTGAGTGGAATAAATTCAAAGATTCGGTTCTCATCGATTGAATACTCATTTTTGACATTAATTTGAGTACTCATATGAACGGCATCGAGTGAAAATGAAACGGGTGAAATGAATGAAGCAAACATATTCAGGGTATTCACAAAAAAACTTATTCTTTTTTTTTCTCGACGATTCGTCACTCAATTCAGTCTGCCTTTTTTGAATGTGTAGTTTTCGGTTTTAATTCATTGATTCATTCATTGGAAGACGCAGCCGAACTCATTTAATTCAGTTGGGCATGAATGTCTCATTTGACGTTTTGAATGCAGCCATGGAGACCTCTAATATGTATGTATCTTAAAAAATACCTTGATATTCTTGTAATCATAGTTGTATTTATGCATAGTTTCCGCCTCGTTTGTGTCCATATCCAAATTGTTCTCATGGTCAGCTATCTTTAAATCTTGTTGTAGCAGATTTGATGACTCTAAGAGGCCAAGTTCTACAATAGCTTTCAAAAACTCTTGCTCTTTTACTAGTTTACAAATTTGTTCAATAGCGTGACGCAGGGCTGACTTCTGATCCAACAGCTTGACAATAACACCGTTCTAAATTAAAATAAGACCGGATACAAAATTGACAAAAATTGAAAATTGAGATAGCGCTTAATTTTAGAATCGGCACTTTTAAAAGTCTTTTGGTACATACCTAACCCTTAAAACTAAAAAAAAAACCTTAAACTATTGGCTTTTTTTAAAAGAGTGACTCTAAATCTCCAATTGTGACTTCAACGTCGTAGCTTCTTCTTCCATCCTTTAGGGCACATAATATGATTAGCTATTTGTATTATATTTAATGGATTTGATCACACACTAGTGGTGTGACCACCATCGATCCTTACGGATCTGAATGAAGTGGAAAATGCTATAGCCGAGCTCCCGACTATAGGATAACCGTTACTTATTTAAATAAATTGAAAATATTTTTTATTGCATACTTTCATGCACTTATATTGCTTAAAAACTTTAATCAGCCATTACCACCTTTCAATTTGTCCGATCTTGTTACGATTTAGAAGGATGATAGTGGTGGTTTTTCGCTCATTACGGAAGCGGAAAGGGGCGCGACAAAAATTTAAAACAAAGTTGCTCCGCGTGTGGTTTATAGAAGTCTGTGTGCCAAATTTGGTTGCTCTAGCTCTTATAGTCTCTGAGATCTAGGCCTTGGACATGGCTAAATAAATAATAGTAATAATTTATATATATATATTATTAGTAATATATATTAAATTAAAATGTTTTAACTTCATAAAAGAAATATGTATTAGATTAATTATAATAATAATATAAATTATAATTGATAAAATGTTTATTTTTAAAATGTTAATTGTAAATCACCATAAAAACAATGTTTAAATTAAATTAATTACGTTGTGACTAACGCGTCAATGTTAAAGCAGAAATGCTTTAGCTTTAGGAATACTTACAAATAAGTAAAATAAGTAAAATAAAAACTACTTTCAAATTGCAATTGTAATCACTTTTATAATTTGGGCAGAAGGAGGCGTGTCAAAAGTCTCAAACAAACTTTATCTGTGAATCGGTGAAAACACTTTCGACTAACCGGCACATTAAAGCAGCGGTGGGCACGAAATCTGAATTCGTTACCAGCAGCTGGCTCCCGGAGCCATTGCGTGCCCACCGCTGCTTTAAAGTAATATCAGTAAGTATACGTTTACGACTGGTTATGCATTTTTGACCCTTCTCTTGTCGGTTAAATACCTATTTACAAGCCTATCATTTCGTCTTAGTGCCATTCAAAATTAGTTAAAATCTAAAATATATTTCTATCTGTTCTTGGGGCCTATTAAAAAATGTGAATCGATAGATTAGTTTCTTACAATTTGACTTGTAGCCAACTTGAAACAAAATTTAAACTCTTTCCAGCCCAATTTGTCGTCCAGGCGATCTGATAAATTTTGTATCAGTTTTATATATGCTGGTATATCCATTATTAGCTGCTCAAGATTTTGATTGATAGTACTCTGTTTACTAGGGAAATCCATTTCACAGAAGGTGCTTCTATAAAAATGGAGACAATATCAGATAAGAATAAGAAAAATCATATACTCGTATACGTAAAGTCCCAGCTCACCTCTTCGCTTTGATAATGTCAAGTGCTGCAGATATGCGACCATAAATATCACGCATTTTACGCACTTTGCACATATAAAGCACAAACTTGAGATCGTTCTCGCCGCAACTTTTTCGCTGTTCTGTAGGATTTTCGTACAGCATTAAGCCGATAGGTGGTCCCCGACGAGGACGAGGTGTTAGCACTTCTCCGCTCACGTACTGCAGCTGCATACCAAGAGCATCGTCCGTTTGTTGATGGAGAGCTTGATCCAAGTGTGTGCACTTCAAATCCTGATTATAAAGGCAAGAGCAGTAAGATAGGAGATCCCGATATTATTATTGGCCGAAGCTACAATCCCGAAGCTCATTAAATAACAAGTAAGGACGAGGTTACTAATGGTGCATTTACACTAGTTGACAAACATGTCAACGTTGATTTCAACTTAATCAATCCTAGTCTGAACAGCTGTCAACTTGATCAACTATTGTGTTGACAGTAGGTTGACAATGCGAAAAACATCAATTGTTGCTCTGAATGTAAACATAGTGTAAAAACTTGAGTTGAGCTCATGTTCATTCTTTTGCTTTGCGTTGACAAACTTTGTACTTTGTAAACTTCTGTACAGATTAGAGAGGTGGCAGCACTTCGCTCGCCAACCGATTTAGTTTATGTTGTCTCTTTTTTCAACTGTGCAGTTTATCGAAATTAATTTTAATTTAATTATATACATATTTATTGAACTTTTGCTCTTGCTGATCCTTGTCCTCAAGAGCTAAAATCAAAATTACTGCTGCCGTTATTTTTCCTTTTTTTAGCTGTTGCCATTGTACTCATTTATCTTAAGGTAAGAAAAATTAAATATGAATTAGTTTTAAAATACATATGCGTGAGTGCTTACCACTTTACGCAAATGACTTTTTTTATCGATTAAAATCAACGCGTTGGCTCTTGTGCGTTGCTCAACTCGAAAATTAGTTGGCAACCCGGTTTTTTTTTGTCAACTCAATCAACTAGTGTAAACAAAAAAAAATGCGTTGACATTGGATATCAATAGTTGATATAGCTAGAATTGACGCTGCATCAACTAGCGTAAATGCACCATAATGACTGCTGCCTTCTCGACTAGAGTTGGGCTTGCACCTCATTTTTTAGACCCCACCCGAGCCCGAATTTTCCGATGAAAAAAAGACCCAAGCCCGCCCGATATTTTTGTTGGGAAGCCCGAACCCGCCCAGCCCGGCCCGAAAAATAATAAAATTAAAATAAATATTAATTTATTGCAAAATTTTTATTTTAAAATAAAATCTTACCCAAATTGGAAATTAACCTAGTTCTTCTTTCAGCCGGGTATCCAGCACAGCGGAAAATAAAAATTTCGGCCAAACTTCATATAAAAAAAACTGAGGCCGAAACTTTTCGTTTATGATTTTGTTGCTCGTGTATCCAGCAACTTTAACGAAATTCAAAAATAAATATGGATAATTGGCCTATCGACAGCGTGTGTGGACTGAGAGAACAGCTGATGCACAGCTCAGGAATACATTGTTGACAGTTATTTCGCTAGAGTCTATTGAAAAAATGGAAAAAACTGTGCGCAAAACCAAAAATTGATATGAAACGGTTTTTGCAACAATATATTCCGCCACCAACACAATCACATTATTTGAACTTTCAAAATTGGCGCTGTTTACAAAACACAGCTGTTTTATTTATGTCCCACACACACGAAATAAATAGCAAATTCCTAACATAAAAATTTCGCGGTGCTGGAGACAGACCTTTCGCACAAAACATTTCCATATGTGAAAAATACCCCTTCCCTACTAGTCGATTCAAATGAGCGCGTCGTACCAATAATTGAACTAGCTTTTTGGGTCATTCGTGAGCTTTATCGTTCATTTCGGTCATTTGGTGGGATGCTCATAAGCGAAATGAACGGCTGAGCTTGTTTAGGAATTGAATCAAAAATTCACAGAAATAACGGAATTTTTCGTACTGTAACCGAATTCTGGTAGCAAAGAATTGAATAGATTTTAGCGTGTTCCGGGCTTTGAAGTTAGGCCGGAGTCCGGCCCCACTCGAAATGAGATTTTTCGGTTCGAGCCCTACCCCACTTTCCCATAGACCATTTCAGCGGATTAGACAAAAAAGCTTCCTCGTGGCCAGTCAATTAGCGGACCAATTCTGGAAAAGATTTCTAGCGGACGCTAAGCGACCAGTGTCCACGTTAGAGATTTCCCGAGACCATTAAAATAATTTTTGAAGTATGCCTAGTATTTAAATTATGCCAAAAATACGCGAAAAATTCTCTGCAAAATTACCATATTGGAACATTGTAAAAATTTGTTTGATGACTCACCTTACACATAGTTTCCAGTGAGGTTTTAATTTCCTCTATCACAGCTGATAAAATTAATAAGGTCGACTCAATCTAATAAAAGTTTTGAATTAAAATTACAAAATTGCTTATTAGTATATATGAAGCTGTTACCTCAGGTACAAGATAATTCACCAACTCTGCCTTTTCATCAATGCTTAGATCTACAAGAACTCCTAGCACATTTTGCAACAGTTGATGTGCTTGCGTCATGAATATCGGAATGCGAGTGCGCACGTATTTGACAATTTCATTTTTTTGATAACGCTCAAGGTGCGTGGCATCCTTTATAAATATATTGCAAAATTGCAGAACCTTTGCACATCCTTTGGTCGAAAAAGAAAATAGAGACAGATTATAGTGAAAGGAGTGGTTCAGAAAATTACATGGTTGCCACAGAAATCGCTTTCGCTTGAATTTCACTAAAATTTCATACAAATTAAATTTCACTAAAATTTCATACAAATTTAAGTGATATTCAAGCGAAAACGATTTCCGTGGCACCCCTGATAGTTTTACAAAATTGAAATCACATCCAAATGGGTTTCATAGAATCCACTATTATGTGATGTATGTAACTCAAAAAGTCAGATTTCAGTTCAGTAACATCTTACCAATAGCACAATCTCGAAGAACATCCTGAAAGGTTGCATAGAGCAAGGCGGGCTCGTGCGATAGGCAATCAGGATCTATGCGCTGAATAACACGATTGAGAATGCTGTGCAGATCCATGGTCACATTGACTACAACTTTGAGATACAATATTTGAAAAGTTATTGTTTGGAAATGAACTTTGCGGTGCAGGGCCGGGCAGTACTTACATTTTTTAAGTCGTAGCAGTCTCAGGTATTTGCGTGTTGGCTCCACCAGCTTTGTTAGCGGGGGCTGTGCTTCAGCTAAGATGATTAGTTTCTCACAGATATTTTCATCCAGCTCGGGTAGCATGGACTCCGTGTAAAGCCAGTGCAAAATTGGGCTAAGTAGTAAAGTAGGCAGGTTATAAAGAACGCCGACTGGCGTAAGTGGTGACGATGGTGGCGTATCCATTGAGCTTGGAAATGGTGAAGGACTACGTGCTCGATACGGTGAAAGTGGCGGTCGCCGTGTACTGCATACAGTTAAGCCACAAGCTGGACTACTTGTTGGCGGATTGGACGATGGCATCGGCTGGAGTATCATATCCTGGCAAAAATTAAAAATATTTTTGCAATGTACCTGCGAAGCCTCTAGATGCGAATCCGAGTGTGATGTGGGTGGAAATCGTCGTATACCACCGCTCTCCAAGCTAAGCAATTCATTACCGCTATCAATAGATATTCGCAAAAAGTCCTCTGCATTACCATTGCTTAGACAGTTAAAGCTGCTACTAAACGGGTGTAAACGCAACGTTCCTAGACTATCGGAATCGGCATCCATTAGCTGGAAATTGCATGGTGGTTGTAAATAAGTCGGGGACAGGTTTAAGCTTGATAATAGCTGCTGTTTCACATCGCCACTATCGCCTGCTACCAATATGCTTATGGGACTATGGTTGGCTATGTGAGATTCATTGTACAAAGGGCTTTGACTTCGCGATGGCGTTGGAATCGCCACACTGCTGGTGCACATGCTGCAGTCAAATCCGTTAAGACGTAGAATAGATGCATGCACAGCGAATTCCATGCCACTGCCACTTTTCACCATAACATCGCTAAAATAAGTCTCCACTAGAGCCTCACCAAAGCTAAATTGTCTCTCCTGGCCCGCTGCCTGATCATCTTTAAGCCTTTTGCACTTGACTGAATACCAATTCTCACAGCTAAGAACCAAAGTATCACTTGGCATAAGAGTGTTTGTCTTAAATATAGAAAGAATTGCATATTAATTATTGCACTTTTATAGAAATTTTTGTTCATACAACTTACACTGAACTCTATGCTGTGTCCAGCAAAAGCACCAAAGATCAGACGGGGATTAGCTTCGTGCACATCAAATGTCTCACAGCTAAATAAGACATTTGCTGAATCACAGACAGTACCACAGTCTTTTCTTTCTGGAAGTGGGCTAATTAGATCATTGTACCAGGTAATGTCACTAGTGTCATCCAGTCGAAATTTTATGCTGCACAAATAAGTTACTCAGACTGATTAATTTAATAAGACAAATACTACTTACCCCTCCAGTCCGGATAATTCACGCTTTCCCTCAAAAGTGCAGGAAACTATCTACAATAAATGTATAACAGGAGCTGAGCATCTTGTAAACATAGCATACATACAGTTTGTCAAGAAACATTTTACACACCCTAACAATTTTTTATTTTGACTTTAAATAAAGAAAATAAAAGCTTATTATATATATTTGGAAAGATCGTTCAAATTCCGTTTGAATGATGCAAATATTTCCTAAACCCCTTAAGTAAGAATTGAAAATTCGAATTTTCGTAAACTCTACTATTTCAACTTTTTTCCTCGATTTTTTTGTAACAAAATTGTTAGCACAATTGCTAAAAACCCACTTTTTGTGTGAAAAGTAGGAAAACGGGGTTAGTCATTTTTAGGATTTGCCAAAAAATATAAAAAATACTATCAAAAATATTTTTGAAATTTTGTTTTTGCAGTCACTCTTAGAACGGCTTGAAGAATTTTTCGGCAATAAAATATTTTTTACCAAAAATCGGGGGAAAAAGTTGAAAAAGTAGACTGTTACAAAAATTCAAAATATTCAATGGGTACTTAATGGATTAAGAAAATTTTTGCATCATTCAAACGGAAATTAAATGACCTTTCCAAATATATATAATAAACGATTATTTTTTTTTTTTATTAAAAGTTACATTTTTTGGGGCGTGTAACGTGCTTCTTGACAAACTATATGGACATACATATATTCATAAATATCTCCCAGCAAACAATTTCTATCGCGTGAGAGTCACAGACAACATCGCCTTCTCATTGCTTTTTGATCACCCTTTTGTTAGAGAGTGAGCCACGAGCCTATATTGTACAATCGCCCAAATGTTTGCCACGACTAAACTAGCTTATGGCTGTATCACGACTAGCAATATATAGAGGAAGAACGGAAAATTTGCTACAACTGTCCGATCGGGTCGAATTATATACCGATCGAAAGGTATCAATTTAACAAACAAATGTGCATACTAAGACTTTTGGAAACTCACTTGGTATGTGAGATAAACAGGTGTAAGTGGTTGGGGCAACATTTCAATGATTGGAGCAAGTTGGAGCCTTCTTGAATTTTTTTAATTTTTTACTGTTCTAATCGAAAATACGCGTCGAATGACACCTTCAAAATCCGACTACTAGTTCAAAAGATAATAATTTTTGAAATTTTTAGTGGCTTTTCGAAAATGAGATGAAAAGTCAGTTTGCCTGTTTGTTTGTTCGAATCCAAGCGTTAATTTAGCTTAAAAGAGTAAATGAGGACTTGTTCCCGATAAAATAAATCTAGAAAAGTTTGTTCTATGACTTTTTCGAAAAAGCTCTTGTTTAGCGGGAAATCGCTAAAAACCGCTAATTATTATAAAATAAAATTTGTGTCACTCGGCACTGCGCAAAATATTAATACTTTTTTTTATTTTTTATAATTTTTTGAAAACTGCAAAAAAGCCACAAATACGAGGAAAAAGTGTCTATTTTGCAGTTTTCAAAAAATTAGAATTGTATGAAGAATTTTTTTGTATGCAAACTTTTTTCATTTCAAAAGAAGACTTTTACAAAAATTCGAAATTTTCAATGGGTACTTAAAGGGTTAAGGAAAGGTTTGTATCATTCAAAAGATTCCTAGGCCTCGTACGTTTTTCCTATGGTTGAATAAATAAACACTTAAAAAAAACTCCAAAAACCGCTTTTTTATAGTGTCCGGTTTTTTTTGTTCGCTACTGTATATGCCACGCCTCCGTTACATACTTTTAACGCAATTTATATACCCGCACAGGGTATAAAAATAACAATAATTATAATACTAACATAGCACACGCATCTTTTTTATAAGGAAAACTTACCTCCCAGGTCCCAAGGAATGTGTGCTCCAACGCCATGTCAATCTCAATGCTGTTAAAGTTTTCACTTGTGCTGCTGTTGGAAATGTTTAAGGGTCCAATCAATGTGCGTAGGCGCGTTAATTTGCAAATTTATGCTACACAAGCCGCAGCAAAGTGTTCACCGTGATACATACATACATACATTTACATGTATATGTACATATGTAAATACGTACAAATCTATAACAATATTTTTGAACAGTGAGTTTCGCACATTTTGATAATCACTGAAATTTTTCCTAATACAGTTTACGATTTATTTAGATAAGACTTTCACTATAATGACATTTGCCAGCTGCTGTTTTTCTGCAAGAATATTTGTAATAGTCGAAGTCTTACGCATGCTCCCCAAATGGGTCTATCCCCTAATGCGCCACTCTCTGATACACCAAAACAGCTTTACATCAGCTGCTGAGCTTGAGAAAAAGCTTTTTTAGACCCCGTGCTTGAAAAAAGTGCAGGGGTCCGTTAACATTGTCACAAAATAAAATATACATATGTATATATGTATATTCTTGGTCAGCATCAACAGCCGAGTCGACGGAACTCTATATCAAATAGGAACGATGAGTCGAAAATAAAATCTTAGTATGAATAACTTTTTTGTTGTTTGAGACATCTGAACCAAACCAAAAGAATATGTATAGGGCAAGGTCCCATACATCCTGTTCAAATTTGGTTCATATCGGACCACTATATTATATAGTTAACATAGGAACGATTGATCGAAAATATACATTTAGTCTGCAATTTTTGTAGTACCTCAACAAAGCTCATAAATGAGGAATATTCTATGTCTTTAACATTTCGTAACATTTGAACATTTCTAAATTGACTTCTTAAAGCTCATTTACCTTAAAAAAGATTTCTTTTTCAATTAAGTCCCCCTACTTGTTGACAAACTGGACATTTAGCTCCGCTCGTGTGTCCGCAGACTCAAGAAAAAAACGGAGCTGCCATATAAAGAAACGGGGCTGGGCCGAACCGTTTGCAAACAGCTAAGAGGCCTCGCGGAATATCGACCTGATAAGAGTTTCGCTAGGTATATCTCTCTCGCTGACTCAAAAAATTAAAAAAAAAAAAATGGCCGCAACGTTGACAAAAAATAGCGACGTTGACAATAACGACGGCAATATTGGTAGATTAAAAGCAAGAACAAAAACTAAAATTGTTTTTATAGACATAAATTAGATCATTTTGCATTGTTTCATTAATATAAATGGAGAATCCACTTAAAAAGATCTGAAGCGATGGGTTCACTCATAAACGCTGTGCTGGTACATATTTTTCCTCTGTTAACTTTAATTTACATGTTCATTGCCTATTATCTCCTCTTTTTATCAAAATAAGTTCTGCATGTTAATATTAAAAATAAACCGCTGTTGACGCATAGAGTTACCACTTAACTCTTTGCAATTTTTCTGTATTGCATTGACAACACTGTCTTTACGCTCGTCGACAGCGAAATATTGAACATTTTCCGCGGCTAAAAATTTATCTCACGTCGGAACCAAGCTTAGTAATTTAATAATTAGGGCATGAGTTGCTGCCACTTCTCTCATCGTGTCCACTTGGCCCATTTTCTCTCTCTTAATCTTTTCAATTTTTTCTATTATTTGTTTGTTGTGAACAGCTGTGGCAACAGTGTGACCACTCAACTTTTCAGTGGTTTTTTGATGTTATGCTGTCACACTGAAGTTTGAAAGCCAGTCATCAAAATATTGAGCATTTTGAGAGCCCAAAATATTTGCAGCTACTGGATACTGTGCTGTAGGATTGCGCACAAATATTTATAATATCAATATAATCCTTTTTTTTTAAATATCAAGAAGGAATAATATTTTTTTCTTCTCGAAATAGTAACGATATTGAAATTTTTAAAAATACCAACATCCCTAATAGAGGTGGAGAACTATCGATAGTCGGCATCATCGATAGTCAGCGATATTATATTTCAAACCATGGATACCTATCGATAGTGTTCGATAGTGAGTTAAATTAAAATTTTTTATGTAAAACTCCAATTAAAATTTGAAATTGGTATTAATTTAGGTGTTATAAAACGAAAAATAAATAAAATTCGTTATCACAATAATGTTTCGCTATTAGCTATTGTAATAGCCAAAGTTCCGCGATCTAAAACTTTTTGTTCTGCCTAATGATCATGCGCACGGACTCGACTGAAATAGCGGGCACACTTAAATTAATGTTAAAATATAAAAATATGTGTTAGTTTTAGTTCCGTTTTGTTCTTCTTATCCATGTCATGAAAATATATATTTATTAAAACACGAAACTTAAATGCACTGCCAAAGAGGAGAGCCTTTCAGTGACGAGTTAAGCGTCATAAATAACTATCGACCACTATCGATAGTGCATGTCTGCTATCGATGGCGCCTCGATAATGCCTGACCATCGATAGTGCCGATAGTGCCATCGATAGTTCTTCACCTCTACTTGCGTCGGCTTGTGCTGTGTGAGCAATCGATATCGATTCGATTAATGTGTCCACCAGTGCTTTAAAATATATTGCATTAGTAACCGATATATAAGTAAGACACGCTCATCTCTAAATCTTGAAAAAAAAAACAACAACTGCGTAAGCAAAAACAGACAAGTGATAAGTGTAACCATTAATGGGCAGCGTGCATGGAAATATCAAAACAAAGGGACAGCCCAGCGACATTTATTCTATGAGTTGAGAGAAACAGATTTAAGAGTCACAGCATCGAATGAAGTGTAGTTATCACAGCCTTCAACATCATCGCAACAAGCGCCAGCACTTGGCTGCGGCGGTTGCAGCAGCGAACTGTTCCAAAGAGCCACCGCAGCCCACCCAGCATCAAGAGCGTTTAGAAGCTGTACAATCCGTGGTGCACTAATATCAAAACTTTGGCGAAAGGTATGTCATTATAGAGCTAAACCGAAACATAAGAATTGCTATGACGCATTGGAGAGACTCACATTCATGAAAAGTATTATCATTTAGTTGTATGTATGTATAATACACAAGTATATATATATATTAGAGAGGGTCAATTTGTATGGCCCAAAAAAAAAAACGCACCTTGCGGGTATCAAAATCGTAAACTACGGTGAATTCTAAGAAGGTTTGCCAAAGAAACCATAGGTCTAAAATCATTTTCGGCTTCCGATTTTTATTGAGAAACTTTAACTATGTTTTGGTGATTCAACTATGTTTTGGTAGTTCAAAAGTGACAGATGTTTGCCACAAAAATCGGCGAAACGAACTGCGCGCTGGTACAAAATACGTACAGAATACATTTAAAATGGTACAAAATTTGTTTGTATTTTGTACGTATTTTGTACCAGCGCGCAGTTCGTTTCGCCGATTTTTGTGGCAAACATCTGTCACTTTTGAACTAGGTTAGATATCGGGTTGAAACTTGAACTATATGTTCTCAATACTTCAAATCATTTTTGTAAAGAAAAATTACGATTTTGATACCCTCATTGGGTCGAACAAAAAATTGACCCACCCTAATATATAGTTAAAACTACTGTTTAAGGAATATTTGTAATGAATTCATATTAAAAACAAAACATTTAAAAATCGGATGAGTGCTGAAAATGGTACATACGTAGTGTGCAAAAAGAAATGTCACTACTATGATAACCTGACCTACAATAGCGATTGAAGTATAAAAACGAACTGTACAATTAAACGTTAGTCTGACCGTTTGCATATGTACAGTGGGTCACAGCTTATTAAAGATAACAGCAGTTAAATGCTGTTCTTTTCCACAGTCTTTCAATATCAGTGTAGATATTTCATTTACGAGCTTAAATGATGGTTGAAGTCAACGGAATATTGTTGAAATAGCTAACTTATGCCCTAGTCATCCAAGATTTTCTGGATCCCAACTAGCTGAACCAACGAAAATTTTCGGCTGGAAAATAAAGTTAAAATAAAAAATATCTGAATTTTGTTGATATCTTAAATAGTTTTGCAGCTAATCGATCTTAAATTTGAACTGCAACCTTGCACGAAATCAGCTGTGAGGCAAAATTTAAATGATTGCAGCAAATCTGGCCGTTGTTGCAGCCTTTTTGAATTTTTTACTATTCTAATAAAAAAAAAGCGTCGAATGACACCTCAGCGACATCCGACCACTGGTTTAAAAGATACTTAAATTTGAAATTTTTAGTGGCCTTCAAATGAGATGATTGTTTGTTTCAAAGCGTTGATATAGCATAAAAGTTTGAATAAGAACTTGTTCCTGATCAAAAATCTAGAAACTTTTGTTCTAAGACTTTTTCGAAAAATCGCTAGCGGGAAATCTTTAAATCCCGCTAAAATTGAAACCCTCACAGAATCCAAAGATATGATATGATCTACATATTGTTGTTTTGAACGGCTTTAGGCATCCCTTTAAAGTTTTGTTCTTAAGTACCTAGGTAAAAAACTACAGTTGAAATAAGGTATTTTACCCCACATCTTGGCGGTTTTAGAGAAAAGGCCCTAACGAATTTCAATTTATTGTAGTATGTAAAGTTTCGCGTCTTTTTTGATATATGAAACAAATGTTTTAGCCAGGGGCTTGGAAGATATTACCCGTTAACTAAATATTTACAATTTACTTAGAAGTGGAATGGAACAGAGCTTGAAAGTATTGCAAGCTTTTGCGCTCGGCAATTGTGATTCTAAAAAATCTTTCTTTTTCTGATAATGAAAAAAACTAATATTTATATTTTTGACTTAATATTATTCGTCACAAAATTGGATATCAGAATTTTTGGGCATGAAAATGTTTTCGTCACTAGACTTTCACCTCATAAAGAGGTTTTTTTTATAAGACTTGGATTAGTCTATATAAGCCCCCGCAAATTGAAATTATTAATTAAAATCGAACAAAGAGCACGATACTGGGACTGAATAAAACCAGTGGCTGAACTATATATATGATCTACAATCAGGGAAATAGTTCGCTCGATTACTTTTAATATTTCGATCGATTTAATACTTCATTAGATTTTTTGTATAACTACAAAAATCCTTTAATTCTTGATACAGATTTTTAATGGTTGCTTGATATACAATGCTTATTAACTAAAATATATACTCTTACTCTTTATAGTATCCGAGTGCGTGCCCAATTGTGAATTTCTTTGAAAATAAGTTCACTTCTTGATTTATTGCGGTTCTACGTAGCTGAAATTGCTTTGGCAATCGGTAAGTAAACAGTGATTTTTCTTCGGATTGTGGAATATTTGAGTTACATTTATATTTTCAATTAATTTTTTTGCAGACTCTGCATAACGCCGGTATCATTTATTGGAAAGCCAAGACGTAGAACATTCTTCTAACGCAATAGCTACACGTTTAGTTGACCGATTTCGGGCTAAGCAAGTGGCTAAAGATAGGGGCCAATAAACGCACCATTTGTGGTACATTAAAATATATGGGTACGATCTTAAAGAAAACTACAAATCCTCTATTCCAAAACTAACTGTAAAAGTAAGAAGCATTAAGCAAGTCACAAAGTTAAACCTTTTCTGAAATCAATACTAGATCGGAAAGAACAGAGTTTTTGCGACGTTTAAGCTAGATTATTTCCATCAAATTAATATCTTAATAAGAAATTTATAGGTGGCTATTATATAGTCACTATAGCATAAATCATAAGTAAAAGTCACCTGTGTTGTGGCACAAATTTGATAAACCAGAAACCACACCAAAGAATTCAGTTCGGCAACCATCACAATATTTAGAATGAACGCACGCTCCCAAGTATTTGATCTAACAATGGAGGGTCGACAGGTGGACGAGGCGGTTGCTAGCATCTTTCACACAGTGCTCTTTCACCGCTGCTTAGGGAAATATATGTATACGGGAGATGCACAATACTCAATTGGCACTGTGGGGTATTCAGATGTTGACTGTGATTTTATTGATTTCACCTATGTTTGCTGCACATCGGATAGCCTTTCGCGCAAGGTGAAGCGCGCCATAAATCTATTTAGCGAAAAGCTACGATCAAATGAAAGCTGCGGCTCTGGTCAAATTAGTTTGGAGTTCTTTCAGAAAAAAAAGAATCGCTGGCTATTTCCACAAGAGTCAATACCCTGGGAAGTGTGGACTGTGCATCTGGATTTAATCAAACACGAAAACGAAGATGAGCGTCAGCTTTGTCGCGAAAATGTTTCCGATATGCTTACGGAAAAGGTTATGTACATAACGGAACTTATGAATAGGCATGACTATGTGCCAAAGACTCCTAGCCAAAGTGAGCTGGATCTGATATTTGACACTTCGTTTCCTGACGTCCAGCCATATTTGTTTAAATTTGATTATTCCACCTCTGGCTCGACGGCACCCTCAATGGGAAATGCCATGAAAAAGATCATTAAAGAGACGCTCGCAATGTGACCGACTGTGAGCAGAAAGACATTAACTCAACTGGTCCACCTTTCTACCACCTAACTGCATTACAAGCCTTTTTCATTGACAGCGATATTCAAGTTGCTTCCAATGTATGTGTTTTTAATTTTTGTTAAAATTTTGAGTGTTATGATTTGTCCTTTTTATTCATTACTGAAAACAACGATTCAGTTTGGTAAAAACAAAAATACGACTAGGATCATTTTGTCAAACTCATGTTATTTAACGCAAATTAACTGTTATAATAGTATCAAGCCAAATGAGGAAAATTTGTATCTTTTGTGATTTTTGTACGTCCATAGATGTTATCAGCATCAATAGCCATTTTCATTTTTTCTGTCTGCATGAATATCGATCTTAGAGACTGAAAGTGATACAGTCTTACTTTGAGAAACATCTTCTGTTTACCAAGTGGTAAAAAAAATAAATTCAATGGTAAATGTCAGAGGAAATAGAAACAGGGTTTCTTGAAGTCGATCATTATCAGTTGGGAGTCTTGGTATTTGTTTGTTTTTTTTCTTTTTGAATGCTGGATTTAATTCATTAAGCCATTATTAGTTATTGTTACTACTTTCAAAGCTTGGACATAATTCCCATTCCCAAGGCAAGAGAACACGTTTAAGTTTTTCTATTCAGTACCACCAATTAATCTTTTATCACTCGCATAAAGAGTATAAAAGATACGATGTAAAATTTGTTTCACGATCTGAAACAGAATGAATAATTTTGCATCACTCACTCATAAATAATGTTTTTTTGAGTTAAGACAGTCTTTAAGTATATATAAATGATATAAATAAATAAAATGGAATATTTGCACAGATAATTATAGAGTGTACATATGCATATCTTTTTATTATATATCTTAAGTAGCATAATTTTGTATATATCAGTATGTGTCTATGGCTGTGTAAGTTGAACTAAAACAATTTGTGTGTGTGTCTTACTAAGTTTATACGCAGCTTTTCAACAATTTTATACAACATCCGATAATTTTTCACATTATAAATTTTTGGATGTTTATCAAACTAAGTAGAATATATATTTATATAAAATGGGTAAAACATTATATACACATAAAGTCTAAAAACAACGAGCGGTGAACTTGACTCCAGAAATATTTATTTCGACAATAAATTAAAATTAAAACTAATGTACGTTCTTTTTTTACGGATTCTGATAATAGCGAAAAACCTCTGGTGATTCCATGTTAATGTATTATAATTCCGTTATATCAGGAACCAAACCAATATCAGTTTCAATTTTGGTTATGTTCACCTTTTCCTTCTCGGTTATATGTGTATACCTATATATATATATATATACGTACATGTGTATTCTCTTTAATCATCCGTGCACATTTCCCCATTTCTTAAATGTTGTCTTGTTAGCTTTTGTTAGATTTTTTTAAACCATGAAATAGCTCTCAAAAATGCAGTCATGAATTGAAATTATGTTTGGACCCAACATTTTGTTTTAGGCTTAGCCAATAACAATTTTTATTTTAATTAAGATATACTCTGAGTTTATTATAATATACATATGTGTTGTTGTAAATGTCTTAAAAAAAAATCTAAAAATTTGTTGCGAGAGTATGGCGAAAAGTGAGATATTGATAAAATGAGAAATGGAAAATGATTAAAATTATCATGATTGTTGATGTAATTGATGTGCAGTTTTGGCAAAAATTTTACGTAGATACATAGGATCTAGATACATAGAATATAGTACATTAAGAATAATATATTTATTTTTATGTATGTTCACACTATAGTAGTAAATTATGTAACTAAATGTATATTTTATTTCAAATAATATTGTAAATTTTGAATTAAGAGAAGAATAAAAATTCAATAACAAAACTACAAAAACAGTTGGAAATTTTAATTAGCAAGTAAAGTAAGTTTAAAGTTATTATATCTGAAATCTACGTCTATAGGGTATATTAGATTTGTTTTTTATTTGTTATTAATTATTCTACATTTTATTTAAATTATTTTTTCGGGTGGCGTTTTTCCTTCTCTACCTTTTTTGCAGCTCCAGAGATTCTAAACGGAACACCTTACAACCATACAATAGATTGGTGGGCGTTGTTTTCAATTAAGCTTTCAATATATATCTCTAAATATTAAAATGGTTTATGTTACAATCTTAGTACCTTACTTAGTGTAATCAATTTTTAAGAAAATGTGCAAAAATATAGAAACAGTGAATTTATTCCAATGTAGAATCTACAAGTTCATCCTTTTGAATTTCTTCTAGTTTACATAGCTTTTATAGATAACTTGAATTCATTTTTGGAAGGAAATTTCACAAGATGTGAGTTTTTGATCAATTTTACGTTTTTGGCCTCTGTTAACATTTCTGTGGAAATGCCCATATTTAAATATTTGATCAGACAGATGAAAGACGCAGATGAACATATGTACATCTGAATGTATGTATATATGTAAATATAAGTACATCTTAAAACTCAGCCAAAAGAGCTATGTAGTTATGGTTTTATTTTGGTCCTGTTGCATTTATTTCTCTGTTTTATATATTGTTGCAGTTTCTTCGTCGTCATTTTCAATTTGCGATTGTTTTGATTTTTTTTATATATGGAGATGATAGTTTCAATTAAACTGCAGCTGTTTGCATACCAATGAACTATCGATCATGTGAACTGCGGTAGCGATATTTCTCGCTGTTTTTGTTGATGCTAAGCGATGCATCGATGTTTTGAAAATCATCTGTGCCGCACTCTCAATACATCGTTGTTTTGTGCATGTTGTAAAAGTAGTGTTGGTAATCGTTTCATATTATTATATTATTAGTGCCTTGTGCCCATTTTAAATTTAGTCGCACTATATCGATGTTAACGAAATATCGATGACTGTGGCAATTCGATATATCGACTTACATTTAAATATGCTTGTCGATATTTCTTCAGCTTAAACTATGACATCTCCAATTCGCAAGTAATCCGTGAAAAAATATGTGTAATCACAGATCAATTGTTTCATGATTTTCAAATACCTTAGCAATATAATATCTATGTCAATATTCGCAACTAATGTTAATAGTTAATTCGTATTGTCTTACATATTTATGTATCTGTGCTTACTTCTAAGGCCCACCTGGCATTAAGAAGTCTCTCGACAACAAAATAAAAAATTTTCGGGTGCAACATTTACATATGTATGTACGTAAGAAAGTGTACACGAATTAGAGCATAAATGTATGCGAGCAAAACGCCTCCTAATGTGGATGTAGGTGCTAAAATTTGTATGAGTGTCTATATTAGGATGAACATATATGTATATGGATGGATTTATTTTGCAACATTAATTAGTTTCAAAGATTATAACTAATCAAATACTACAAACAAATTTCGTTCCAGACTACAAATTAATTTGACGACATATAATGTAAAGCTTTCCGAATCCCATAGTCCAACACATACTTGAGGAATAGCGATTCTTATGAAGCGTATGAGGTTTTCATTAATTTGAGTGACATGGACACCACAAGCACTACCGGTCGACGGCGAAACAATATGTGTGCTAACGCCGAGGATAATGCTCTTGATCAAATTACAAAGGAGGTATGATTTATATTACTGTCGAAGTCCTGCGCGAAATAATCATATATTGAATTTTCAACGAAATTGTTCCATGCACATTTCATCCAAGTCCACTAATTCTTCACTTTGTAAAATATTAGTTATTCTAAGGATATGTAAAATTAATTTTACTCTAAGCTTTTTATCCTTAAGCTTAGTTCCCGGCAAAATAAGCGGGAAGGGCTAAAATCGGGCCCTGATATACCCAATGTCCAGGCACTTTATTCGCCATAATTTGTTGTACAGCTATGTATCTTTATGTATTACCTTTCGATATAACAAATAAAAATAACAACAAAAGTAAAATACGAAAAACAAGAAATGCCAAATTTCAGAGTCAAGTTTGTAAAATGCAAACACTGTTTGCAAAAATGGCTTGAATTAGAAAACGATGGAGAAGAATAGTCTAATATTTAGTGTGCTTATCGACTACTAGTCTATATCACAGCTTGCTGCCATCGCGACTGAACTGCACAAGCTCATATAGGCATGGTAGATTGGCGTCAAGGAAGCCAAAATTTTGTGACCTAATAAATTCGTTATTTAAGACAGCGGTGGGCACGAAATCTAAATTCGTTAGCAGCCGCTGGCTCCCGGAGCCATTGCGTGCCCACCGCTGATTTAAGATATCCAAATACAACTCCTTGGTCGTGACATCGTTAAAAATGCGCAGCTCCTCAACTGCCTTTGACGAGAAACAAACAAAATTGAAGGTGATGTCATTTGTTTTCGAATTACGACCCCACAGTGGGCGTGGCATTATTATAAATTAAACTGATCACTGAGCCCCTTTCTTTATATGGACAGATGGGCAAGGGCAAGAATATATGGGTATTTCCACAGAAATATCAACCGAGGCCAAAAACCTTAACTTCATCCAAAAACCACATCATCGTAGTGAATTTCTTCTAGCGTATACTACTTGAATAAATAACTTAAATACTTCGGTAGAAATGTATTTAAGTTATTTTTTGAAGTAGTATACGCTAGAAGAAATTCCCTACGATGAGCTTATCGCTTCTACTTTGTAATAAATTCGCTTTTTCTATATTTTTGACCTCTTTCTTAAAAATTGACTTCCAAAATGAACCGTTTGTATTCCATCTAAGTAAGATTATATCAAATAACATTTTAATACATAGAAATACGTGGGTACTTAGCCTCTCCGACAATGTTTTCAGGGACATTTACCTTTATTGAGGCGACTCTTTTAGACGGCCACTGTCGAAATTTCAACCGATTCTCACTATTGGTTATTTTTTAACAGCGTATTGAAACGAAAGAGTTCGCTGATTCAGAAGAAGTGGAAAAAGAACTCGATATGGTTCATTCGAGCATTACCTTTTTTTTTGAGAAATTTTAACTAAACTTAAAGAATTTGCACCTGGGATGGTCCTATACATCCTGACTGAATTTGGTTGAAATCGGACCGCTATATCATATAGCTGCAGTAGAAACGATCAGTCGAAAATGTAATGCTTCTATAAGGGCATCAAAGCTTCGGTGTGCGTCACGGCGTATTAGGCTATCGGAGTGCCTGGGCACAGGGCTGCGACGAAAATACTGAGCAAAGTCAAAGCAAAGACGGGATTATGGTCTTAACATTTTTTATTTTGTCAGTAAGCAGAGCGCAATGGCCAAATGGGTTGAAACGAGCTCTGATTTAAATGCATTCTACTACCACTAAAAAAACTTATTTTGTATTAAATTTTAAATATTAAATGCTTGCTTATTTACTGAATTTAGTAAAAAGTCGCCATTTGGATATTAAATTTTAAACTTTGTACAGGGCCCAAAATCGCAAAATTGTCCCAAAATTTATAATATTCTCTCATTTTATATACAGGCCGAAGCGCGTCTAGCAGCTCGTCGTCAAGCTCGTGTTGAAGCTCGTGAGATACGAATGCGAGAGCTTGAAAGGCAACAAAAAGAACAGGAGCAAAATGCAGACCGTGCGTTTGATATGCACAATATCAGTGGCAATGTTAATCACGATACGCATCCTTCACGTCTCGTCTACGGTGGTCTTCTTAATGTGACGCGTGCAGCAGCTTCGCGCCGCAGTAGTGAGGATTCATTAGAAGAGGAGGGTCGCAGCATGCGTGACATCAAGCATGAACTTAAAGTAGGTACTTTATATTTCAACACATATAATTATTTATATAAAGTAATAAGTATAACTACGCTGATTTAATATAACTGATAATATTTGAGTACTACTTACATTTATTACAATGGATAATTATCCAATTCCAAGCAAATAACGATAAAGTCTATTATGCCATCTTAAAATTAAACAGCTCGACTGTAAAGTTCAAATTATGCTAAAAATCAAATAATGTCAATCAGTCAGTCTAACACGTCTATACTGTATGTGCAAAACTCTTTCTGCTGACTGAGTCATCATAGTGAAGCCAAAACTGTAAGATGTATAAGGCAGAAATTTTTCGACAACAAAACAGGCAAAACAGGTATTTGCTAGACTTATGCCTATGAAGTTTTATTTATTTATTTAGTTAGGAAACATACTTGTACATACATATATTACAAATGCAGAATATTAAAGAAAATTTCTTTTTGATTTTGAATAAAAAGGACTAAAAAAAATAATGAAATTAAATTATTATTAAACACAAAGAGAATTGTGCAAATCATGATCAGTAGTGAAAATAGGAAGAGATGATGGAGAAGAATTTCTTGTGGGTGTACACGGAACAGAGAAGTTAAGACGACTAAGAAGAGTAGAAGAATAACTATACCAAGATTTTTACTACAGTCCGATGATAAAGGAAGGTATAGAAGTAATTGTCTACTGGAATAAGATGGTAAGTGGAGTGGTCCCAATTTAAGCTACATAGGGCAAAAAGAAGAAAATGGTTCTGGATCGACTCATTGTTTTTATATTGAGGGAACCGTAGTTTAGCTTAGAATCATAAAGAACACTTTGATCATTAACGGTATATGTGTATATTAGTTGTTATCAAAATACGAAGTCGAAAAAAAGGATTTAACAACTTTCGTAAAATGGGGTTGTAAAAAGTATATGTTTTTTGACATTTCCGTCCCCGTCTTAAATATTTGTGTATAATGTATATATTTATGTGTTTTAAATCGCAGGATGTCGAAGAACGTTTTCGCAAGGCAATGATAACAAATGCTCAATTGGACAACGACCGGTCATCTCAAACTTATGAAGTCAAATTACTGAAGGACAAAAGTGAAACAATGCAAGAATCTTTTGCGCAACTGCAGCGTGAGCTGAAAAATAAATTGCGTGATTGTAATGCACTTAAACGTAATTTGGACCGTACGACACTTGAATTGAGCTTGGTCCAAGGGCAATTAAATGAACGCGATGAGCTTATAGCAGAACATGGTCTTGTTATTGTAGCCATTGAGAATACTAACGGTAGTGATGCCAAACGGGCATTAGTTAGTGTTGAAAATGCCAATATTTTAGCGACTGTTCAGGGTTCGCTTGGTGAGCAATTATTTGGTCCAATAAAAAGCTATAATTATATAGTATTTTTTCAGATGTAAGACTTAAAAAGTTTACAGAGGAAAAACAGCGACTTTTAATGGAAGTGCAAATGCTACATGAGAAGTTGGATGCTTTTAAAAATGAAGGCAGGCCCGGTCGCGGTAGTTCGTTGAATGGCTCCTTGGAATATGACGATGATTATGATGTTCAAAGTAAGTTTACAATCTACTTAATCTAATATAATCTACATTACTTAACTTATGCAATTTACAGGAGAAGCTAATAAGATAGTATCAGATTATAAATACAAACTGCAAAAGGCTGAACAGGAAATCGCCAATTTACAAGCAAGCTTATCACGTTCGGAGTCACAAGTTATTCGATATAAAAGCACAGCAGAAGCAGCGGAGAAGGTCGAGGCAGAATTGAAAGTGGAACGGCGCAAACTGCAACGTGAGGTGTGTTAATATTCATAAAGATAAGATAAAACAAACGGTCTTTTAAAGCCTCAGATGAAGAAAGTGTGCAGACAGTCGGCAAAACTAATCTGCCTTTAGCCGTCGTCCTTGGCTGCTATCGCAAACCGTCAAAGCTTTCAGGTCAGCCGACAAGTCCACACACCATTAGCGAAAATACTAGACGAAGCAATAATCCAACCGATGTACTGAAAGATCAAAATCAAACTACCAGCTGTTTACCAAATAGTGCTGTAAAACGTCAGCACTAGATATAAGGGCTTAGAAATAGCCTCACGAAAGAATCTCCAGCAAGTTTGCTAGCCCTTTTTTTATATGAAGCTGATAACTTTTCGAACTGGATTCTCAGCAACTGGATACTATGCTTAACCCAGTTATCTTAACCAAAACCTAATGCTATTATTAATTTTTCTCTTTCTTCTACAGCATCGCGAGATTCTAGAGCGTCTTGAAGAAGCAGAAACCGCAAATAACCATCTACTTAAACGTCTTGATAAACTAAAGAATGCAAAAAGCACGATCTTGAAGGATTTATGACCGATGATAACGAAAACTACAGAAGCAAATGAAGGAACCCCGCCAAAATTAATACATCGGCAGCACACTTGTAGCAGAGAAAAAATATGTGTTATTCGCGTAAACGAGGATAATTGCACAAATAATACATTTGTACAACAGTCATACCCAAAATAATAATCATGGATAGCAAAATATTTTAAAATACACAGAAATACTCTCATTCAATTTATTATCTATTATAATATAATAGATTTTTTTTTAAACAATATAGAAACCTACATTTGCAGATATCGGTATACAATTGGTTAAGCTGAAACAAGTTTTCGGAGGTGTGTTTATTGTTTATGCAATAAATTGTTTTATTATTTTATTATTATTTGGCTTTTAACAACTTTATTGGTGCACAGCTGTTGCACTGTTTCCCTGTGCACGTTTCCGTCTTCTGCAAGTCTCTACCAGTTGGTAACACCAAGAGTTAACAGGGCTTCAGTCACTTGTTCCTGCCAACGCATCAAACACCTTACGAGCGCAAACAGGTCCAAAGAGTTTGCAAAGAGCCATAAATACCTTGACGGACTCAAAACATTAGTTTTCCGCAGTCGGCTGAGAATCAAGATGCCACGATTCTCTGCTAGAGCACACCATAAACTTTGTCTTGCCCATATTTACTGTAAAGCCTTTAGCCGATTCCTTTCCTGTTCACGCTTGGTGCGGCCAATGATATCAATGATGATATATCCAAGGAGCTGCACACCGATGTACTCCAGCCTTTCCAGGACAAATACTATGGAAGATATCATAAATGCTTTATTATTTATTTTCCGACCGTTTGATATCTTCATTGTCAAATGGATCTTCGATAATGTCGGCAAATTATACTATTATAGACGAGGATGTGAAGAGCTTGCTTTTAATGAAGAATCTGGATATGCCGGACTCTGATTCTAAAAATTCCGGTGCCGAATAATATTTTATCGTTTTATATATTATTGATTTATAAAATATTTTATAATATAAAGCTAGTAGATGTCAATGTGGACATTATGAGCTATTGGTAGGCAAAAACGTTTACATTTCCACGCCTGTACCGTCTGGCTAAGGTACTTCATTCTGTGCCTGCTACCCAGGTTTCTGTGGAAAGGGCATTTTCTGCTCTAAAACTAGTAATGACTGATTTAAGATGCAACCTATTAGCAGAATCTTTAGGCAATTCATATTCCTTTAATTAAATGACTAGAAAACAAAAAACCATATGAAATTTTAAATCTGTGGATCTGGGCAAGTATCTAAGCAGGTAATCAAATATAAATATAAATATACACATGAGTAAAAAGTATTAATGAGTAGATCATATATAAATCTATATATATGATGTGGCTTCTTTGGTTCAAAAAAATATTTTAATTAAATTTTTATAATAAAAATTTACAAATAAGTGTTATGTGCAAATTTGTATAGTACAAATTGGACATAAGAGTTAATAATTGTTTTTAATTTTTATCATTTAAATTAGTTTTAATAATTGAACATAATTTTTGAATTAAAAATTGCAAATAAAAGTTTATCCTATTTTCGAATTTGCCGTTAAAAAATAACATGTCTGTATTTCCCACTTTTCTAGGACGCTTTTTTGTGCTTTAATTTTATTAAACTCTTAAATACTATTTGAAGTCCCTGATTTTTATAAAAATAGCCAGCTATCCAGCACAGCAGAAAATAAAAATTCCTGCCAAACTTTATATATAAAAATAACTCTGGCCCAAATTTCGTTTTTTAGTTTAGTTTTCTTGAGGACCGACAATCGGAGATAATTATCGTCTTCTTCTTTTTCACTTTACGTCTGCGTTTTATTTATATGGAGTTTGGTTTCTTTCTACGTCAGTACCAAGCTTAAATATTGAGCAATTTAGCCTCGTAAAATTTATCTAGCTTGCGTACTAAGCTTACAAATTAAATACCAAATAAAATTTCGATAAGAAACATCAAATACCTATCGTTTATATTGATAGTGGCACTTCAGTTAGTCATTTCTATTTGTACACTTGTAGCGTGGTTGGTCAGATTATCACAATTGGTAGCTGCGCTATGTCTTCTGCGTTAATGGCAGAGTTAAATAAGCTTTCCTGCTTGGTATGTATTCAAACTACTAAACTTAATTAACTTTGTCAACTACTAATTATTTGTATTCACCAAATGGGAAAGTGTAGCAACAGAACTATGCGCGGTAAACGTCTAGTAACGGCACTCATCTTTAAAAAAAACATCAAAAAGAGGGTGAATAATGATGAATTTTGGTGAAAAAATTTTTACCGGGTCACTGCTAGTTTTTGGTAACAGTCTAGTACCGGCTCTGTTCTCAAAAAAAAAAAAACCTAAAAAGAGGGCGATTTATGATGAATTTTGGTGAAAAAATTTTTTGTCGGTCGGTGCTAGTTTTTTTTTAATTGAATTTTGAAATTTTGGTATTTGCAATGCAAAATGAGCTTTTGCATTGTTGTTTTCTGCAACTTGTCACTAATATGAAACGTTTACCAACACTACATTTTCTCTCTCATGTAATATGTTTACGTGTTTTCCAACACCTTCACTATCTAAGGTGCCATAGAAATCGCTTTCGCTTGAATTTCACTTAAATTTCTTACAAATTTGAGTTAAATTCAAGCGAAAGCGATTTCCGTGGCACCCCCGTAGAACAGAAACATGCATGAAATGTACACATAACAAAAAATAAAGCCAAAGGAAAGAATTTAAATCTACTTTTAAAAAATTTGGTTATCCTGAAAAGGACCGATTTGATCTCACGACATTACCAATAATTGTGGGTCAGAGCTTGGTCAGGTGCAAAATCGCGCGCGCGATTTTTTTTTTCGAAAAATTTTTCGCCTGCGACTTGTTTTGCACATATCACTAATCACAGTTGCATGAGCGCCTCATTAATTTGGGCTCTCTATAAGGGTCATAGAGTCGAACGTTTGGTTTTATTTTTTTTATATGCACATTTTAAACTTGTTTCTGTAATAGTGTTATATTGTGATAGTATTGGAAAACACGTAAAAATATTACATGAGAAAGAAAATGTAGTGTTGGTAAACGTTTCATATTAGTGACAAGTTGCAGAAAACAACAATGCAAAAGCTCATTTTGCATTAAAAATAACAAAATTTCAAAATTCAATTAAAAAAAAACTAGCACCGACCGACAAAAAATTTTTTCGCCAAAATTCATGATAAATCGCCCTCTTATTTGTTTTGTGTTTTTTTTTATTTTTAAAACAGAGCCGAAACTAGACCTTTACCCTAGTTTTTTTTTTAATTGAATTTTGAAAATTTGTTAAAAAATATACTTTTTGCATTGTTGTTTTCTGTTTTTCATGGTTGCTTATTGATATTATGAAACGTTTACAAACACTGTCTTTCCACTCACATGACAATCGCTGGCATAAGGGGAAGAAGAAGAACTTGACATTTAGCTACGCTGGGCCGTCCGCAGCACTAACTAAAATAACAGATCTGTTAAGTAAAGGACAGAATGGGCAACGCTGTTGAAACAGCTGACTGGCCCAGCGAAACATCGAACTGTTTAGAGTTTCGCTGGGTATATCTATCTCGCTCACTCAAATAAACTCAAAAAAATGGCCGGAACTTTGACCAAAAATAGCGACATTGACAATAACGACGACAATATTGGTAGATTATAAGCAAAAACGAAAGTTAAAATTGTTATTATATACATAAAGTAGATAGTTTTGTATTTGATATTTTAACTGCAAAAGAAATCTTTTAAGGTTGCGAGAAATTTTTGAAATTTGTAAATGAATTTAAAAATAGCGTTTTTAGATTTATGTATGAAAGTTTGTTTTTGTTTACAGGCAATATCTGCTGAGCAAAAAACTGTCTCGGAAACTAACTTTGATTCTGCTCTCTTGATAATGAAACACTTGGAGAACATTTTTTCTCAAGCAATTGGACTAGCGTATCCTGAATACAGTAATACGCCAGTTATTATTGCAGCAGTGAATAATGTGTCGTCTAAATTTGGAGATTACCAATGTAACAATGCCATGGCATTAGCGAAGAAAATGAAAGAAGCTGGTATCAACAAATCGCCACGTCAGATTGCTGAAGAGATACAGAGGTGCTGTCCGGCTTCCCCAATTATAGAGAAGATAGAAGTGGCTGGCGCAGGTTTCGTGAATGTTTTTCTCAGCAAGTAAATATCATCTGTCAATTTTGTTAATGTACTTTATATATTTAATACCTAACTTTATTCCTGCAGAAAATATGCTGTATGTGCCTTAACGAATCTGTTGCGAGATGGTGTCAGACCGCCCAGTGTGCCCAAAAAGCGCGTTTTAGTTGACTTTTCGTCGCCGAACATTGCAAAACAAATGCATGTTGGTCATTTACGTTCTACTATTATAGGCGAGTCACTTTGCCGCCTTCTAGAGTTTTTACAGCACGACGTTATTCGCATTAATCATCTGGGCGATTGGGGCACACAGTTTGGCATGCTAATTGCCCACTTAGAAGATCGTTTTCCACACTTTCTGACCGAGAGTCCACCAATTGGAGACTTACAAGCCTTTTACAAAGAATCGAAAAAACGGTAAGTGATTTAAATTTTTATTTTACGAAGATGAAAGCATTATTAAGAATTAATTATGTATTTTGTATATAGTGAATAGTGAACCGATTTAACCCTCTAATGCCCACGTAAAACAAGAAATTTTAGCAAGCACTAATTTTCAGATATAGAAAACCCATAGTAAATCACATCGTAGAGCAGTAAAAGAAAAACAGGCTGATAGAATATTTAGTTTTTCATTAAGTTTTGTAGCAATATACTTCAAATTATAAATATAATATAATTATATTAATTTTAAAGTCTGAACTGAAATTTTTTTGTTTACCCCGCCTAAAGGCAGGGTTAGGCATTAGAGGGTTAAATCACATTTGGTTCGGATGTATAAAACATAAGGACATTCACAATTTGCGAGTTTGGATAATCAGCCTTATACTAGAGGTTGTTTTCGAAAGATTAAATGCACGTTGGCGATAATTGCATAAAAGCTGGAATAAGCACATTGCAATGTATTTGTGTTTTGTTTTACACCCTTGCTGTATACTATACAGATAAAATTTGCATTCAATTTATAGGATTAATTTTAATCAAAGCGCTGGAAAAATTGGCAAAACATTGCGAGTATTTTGGACAAACTAAGTACCTATCTCGGTACGCCAAAATCATTATCTATACATTAATATTATTGTTTTGTATTTTCTTTCAGTTTTGATGAGGACGACGATTTCAAAAAGCGAGCCTACAACCACGTTGTAACTCTTCAAGCCGGTGATCCAAAATCAATAAAGGCATGGCAACTTATATGCGATGTTTCGCGTCAAGAGTTTCAAACCATTTATAAGCGATTGGACGTAACCATCAAAGAACGTGGCGAATCATTTTATCAATCACGCATGCTGTCCATTGTAGAGTTCTTGCAAAAGAAGGATTTGTTGGAGCTGGACGATGGACGCAAAATTATGTGGCCGAACGTTAATAAGAATGGAATACCATTAACCATTGTAAAATCTGATGGTGGTTTTACATACGACACTTCTGATATGGCTGCCATTAGACATCGAATAGAAGAGGAACTTGCAAATTGGTTAATCTATGTTGTAGATTCTGGACAAAGCACCCATTTTAATTTAATTTTTGAGGCTGCCGAGCGATGCGGCATAGTAAATCCGAATGACCACCGTGTCGATCACGTTCAGTTTGGTGTAGTTCTAGGAGAAGATGGCAAAAAGTTTAAAACACGCTCGGGCGATACTGTGAAATTATCAGATTTGCTAGACGAAGGAATGAATAAGTCTTTGAAACTGTTACAAAAAAGAGGTAGTGATCAAATACTGTCACCAAAAGAGTTGAGTGATGCGCAAGAAGCAATAGCGTACGGCTGTATCAAGTATACAAATTTATGCCACAACCGTATTAGCGATTACGTATTTTGCTTTGATAAAATGCTGGATGATCGAGGAAATACTGCAGTGTATCTACTGTACACATATACACGCATTTGTTCGATTGCTCGCCATTCAGGTGAAGATTTTACCAATGTTTCTAAAATTTTAGATACAGTTAACTTGGATTTGGAACATGAAAAAGAATGGAAACTCGCCAAAACATTGTTGAAGTTCTACGACATTATAATGAAGTGCTCAAATGGCTTATATCTTCACTATCTGTGTGAGTTTTGTTATGAGGTCTGCACCGCATTTACAGAGTTCTACGACAGGTGTGACTGCTTTGAAAGAGACAATTCGCTTCGAATTATTAAAGCTCACCACAGCAGAATTTTAATATGCGCAGCAACGGCTGCCATATTGCGAAAATGTTTTTATATCTTAGGATTGAAAACCGTTGCTAAAATGTAATTTACCAAATCAAATTCAACAGTTTATGCAAATTTGAAATAACGAAAGAAACATTTTTTCGAACAAACTTCATAAAAGAGTTAACGTTATCGATACACTCATTACAAAGGAAATTAAACTTCCATTTACTTATGTATGTGCAAGTCCTGCGTGACGAACACCACATTTGTATATGAGGTTATGGAGGGATCAACTCTCAGACGGTAAAGGTCTGTATTTAACTCACTTGCTCAAACAAAAAAAATAAAAACCAAAAAGAAAAAGTTTTTTTAAAATTAATTTTGAAGTTTTGATGCAAAAAGAAGTTTCGATGCAAAAAGAAGTTTTGGAAGGCTGATTAGATAACTTTTGCGATAATTTGAAACGTTTTCAACACTTCTTTCTTTCTGTCTGTATATAAAGTTCTTTTGTTCACCAACACTACTTATCACGGGATCCATGCAAAAATTTAAATATACAAATAAAACTAAATAAACAAATACTTCTATGAAAAAAATGTGGTGGTCCTAAAAAAGACCGGCTTAGTCCCGAGACATGCGGGGCAACATTCCACACTTGGCCGAAAAAAGGAACATTACATTGGCCTCTCGACACAGTGTCATCTTTGGCTACCTCGTCGATGCCAAGCATTAACATTAACCTTGAAATGATCTTCCGTGCGTCGGTCTCGATCTTGTTTTGGTTACTCAGCATAACCATCAAGTCATCGGTTGACCGATGCTCACTTCTCGGGCAGTAGATGGGGTGACGGGATGTCATCCCCTGCCAAGGGGTAAGCCCTTTCATGACTGTATTTTGGACGCTACGTCGAATTTTCATCTGAGCAGTCAATTACCAGGTAGCCCAGAATGACTACACAGGATGGCCTCCTCAAGCGTGGCCAAGTCCCCATGACTGAGACTTACCTGGGGGTAGTCCGCAGGTATCACGGACGCGAGAGGAATTGGACATTCTGTCTGCTGCTAATTCTGCTAGCGATCGAACTGTATTTTTAGTCCCTTAATTAGAGAGGAGTCGTTGATTCGTGATTTTGAGATGGTTAAGCCGGTGTTTTCAGAGCGCTATGTGGACCCCTGTTGAATCTTTTTTCTCTGTCATTCGATTCTGCGATCTTTCCCTTTATTTGGAAGGAGTTATTTATTATTCCTCTCCACAAAAAAGGAAGTAAGTCCGACGCCAAAAACTATAGGGGAATATCTAAGTTGTCCGCTATTCCTAAAGTCTTTGAGAAGATTTTGACCAGTCATTTACAGGACTTGTGTTGTTCTATAATCTCTCCCTACCAGCATGGATTTGTCAAACGTAGATCCACTACTACTACTATTCTTCTAGAACTTTCGTCGTTTGTTATCCGCGGCTTCTGTAATAACAAACAAACTGATGTCATTTATACCGATTTCAGTAAAGCTTTTGACTCAGTCAATCATTCTCTTTTATTACATAAGCTTGACATAATTGGTTTTCCCACCACCCTAATTCGCTGGATTTCAAGCTATTTAAAACACAGAACTCAAAAAGTTCTATTTAATAACTTTTTTTCTAAGTCTTTCCGAATTACCTCTGGAATTCCCCAGGGTAGTCATCTCGGTCCTTTGCTTTTCACACTGTGTATAAATGATCTACCAACAGTTTTAACATACTCTCGTGTACTTATGTATGCCGATGATGTTAAAATTTGTCTGCAATATAAAGATTGGTTATGCCATATCAAATTGCAGGAAGATCTTGACTCTTTTCAGTCATGGTGCCGTGTGAATCTTCTAAATTTAAACTGTTCCAAATGTAACGTAATGACTTTTTATCGTAGTAACCCTCATTTGGCGTCATACTCACTGTATGGTGGCCCTCTTGACAGGATTACAGCTGTTGATGATCTAGGTATACTCTTAGATCACAAGCTTAACTAAGATGGTCAATAAAGCCATGTCACTTCTGGGATTTATAAAGAGGTGGTCGAAGGAATTCGACGAACCCTATATGTATAACCGTTCACGTGTCTGGTGTCCACAGTCTGGTGTCCAAAGTCGCATTGAATCGGTACAAAAAAACCTTCTTTTATTTGCACTTATTTGCCTTAATTGGAACATGGACGTGGGACTGCCCCCATGCTCTGGTAGACTTTTATTAATTAACCTTCCTTCGTTATTAAATCGTAGAACTATGCTTGGTATTATGTTTATGGTTAAGCTTATTGGTAGTGACATTGACTCTTCCCAATTAATGTTACAACTTAACTTTTCTGTTCCTCGTAGAGTAGTATCTAGAACTTTTATTCCTATTGCTTTTCCTCTCTGTAGATCTAACCATGAAGCAATAACATAAGGAGGTCTCGTCGGCTGCCAAATCGTTCGGTTTCTGTCCCTTAATGCTTCAGTGCATGCTTGCTTGTTGACGTGAAAGGTTGTGTGGGGATGAATTTGTTCCCAAACTTTAACCCGTGTGAAAATGAAAAATAAGTTATTGCAATTTTTGCAGCAAGATTAGAATTTATTTTAGAATTAAGAACCTAAACAAAAAATTATGTGTACAAAAACAACGCTTAATTTCCAATTCAAAATTATTAAAAATTAAATTATTTGAAAAAATGCAATTCTTTTTATTACATAGGCAACTTTAAACCCATTCACCATCTAAGGGTTAATCAACGCACTCTATTGTCGTCTCACTCACACTCACTACGATGAGCCTTTTCACTCGCACTTATTGTTAGTATAGTCAAGGGACTGCTTTTTGCCGACGAGACTCCTTATACTTATTGCTTCATGGATCTAACCATGCATTGCAATGAATGCGTGTCAATTTTTATAATAAAAATTTGACATACGAGTTAATAATTGTTTTTAATTTTGTATCATTTAAATTAATTTTAATAATTGAGCACAATTTTTAAATTAAAAATTGCAAATAAAAGTTTTTCCTAATTTCGAAATTTCCGTTAAAAAATAACATGTCTGTATTTCCCACTTTTTTAGGACGTTTTTTTGTGGTTCAATTTTTTTAAACTCTTAAATACTTTTTGCAGTCCCTGATATTTATAAAAATAGCCGGCTCTCCAGCACAGCAGAAAACAAATTTCTCTGGCCCAAATTTTTCGTTTACGATGTCGATGCTTGCCAGCAACTTGAACGAAATCCGTAAATAAATATCGATAAATGCCCTATCGACAGCATGTGTAGACAATTATTTTGCTAGTGTCGATTGAAAAAATGGAGAAAAAAACTGTGAACAAAACCAGAAAGTGAGATGAAACTGTTTTTGAAACAATATATTCAGCAACCAACACAATCACTTTATCGTCAGAGTTTATTTTTTTTTATTTTTTTAAACTAGTTTAAATTTCAAAATTGACTAGCATACTCCTAAAATAAAAATTCCGAGGTGATGAAGACAGGCCTTACATCAATATCGTAAATTTCTCGATGTGAAAAAATAATTTTATTTCTTCATAAATTTACATGAAAATATTGATAGTATCCAAAGAATAAATATCTGGTCGCGAGGTTGACTTATCAGTTTTTCCATCACAAATTTGTTCTGTTTCTACAAATGTTTATTATTATTTTTGGTAATTGTTTACTCTTCGCGGATAATTTAAAAAAAAAAAAAAAAAATACTAACAAGAAGAGGGCAATTTATGATGAATTTAGGTGAAAAAATTTTTAGGGGGTCTCTTCTACTTTTTTTTTAATTGAATTTTAAAATTTTAATAAAACATTAACTTTTTTCATGGTTGCTGTGTGCATGTTGACTGGTTTCGAACGTTTTCCAACACTGCAATTGCTCTCACTCTTCCCCACGTTAATCTTTTGAGTGTTTTCCAACACTGTATATAATCAGTTACCTTTGAAAAATGTGTATATAAAAAAAGCTTATCTAAAATGAGCAATCTCTTTTAACAAAATTTGGTGGTCCTTAAAAGAACCGGCATACCAGTATTTATGGAGTCTTCGAACATAGATTTGTGGGAATCGGAGTATTAACTGTTCTTGCGGGATGTGCAATAAAAGCGCCGCAGGCGAAAATTTTTTTAAAAAAAAAAATCGCGCGCGCGATTTTCACAACAGACAGTTCACGTTTAACAATGTTGTCATCGCGTAAGAAGTCTAACAATTCACTTTCAGTTAATTTGTCAAACTAAATAGTGGTCACCGCACAACCTGTTCACGACATTTTTACACAATTTAGCGCAAATACAAATTTTTGTACGGACCGTACAAAAACCGTATTGGAAAACGGCCAAAAACTAACAAGTGGGAGAAAATACAGTGTTGGAAAACGTTCCAATTTATTGAAAGCAACCCTGAAAAGCCCAAAGCAACCGTGTAAAACACAAAACAAACATGAAAAAAATTCATGTTTTATTAAAATTTCAAAATTCATTTAAAAAAAAAGTAGAAGAGACCCCCTAAAAATTTTTTCACCTAAATTCATCATAAATTGCCCTCTTTTTGTTAGTATTTTTTTTTTTTTTTTTAAAAATTATCCGCGAAGAGTAAACAATTACCTTATTTTTTTTTTTATTTTGCATTAGTGTCATTTATTTTCTCAGAATACACTGAACCCATCGCTTTAAAACTTTTTACGTGGATTCTTCATTTATATTAATGAAAAAATACCAAATTATCGAATTCTTGCTTATAATTTAAGAATATTGTCGTCGTTATTGACCAAATTCAAATAGTCTTCATCGTTTTCACTTGTGTGCCAGACATTTATCTCCTATATACCTAGCGAAACTCTAAGCAGTTCCAAGTACCGCGAGGCTTCTGCGCTAAATTCAAACAATGCTGGAAAACGCCCATTTCTTATCTGTCAACTTCGTTTTTTAGTTTAGTTTTCCTGAGGGCCCACAATCGGAGATAAATATCGTCTTCTTCCTTTTCACTTTACGTCTGGGTTTTTTTTTTGTATGACATTTGGTTTATCGCTAGGCCTTTTTTTCTACGTCAGTACCAAGCTTAGATATTGAGCAATTTCCCCTCGTAAAATTTATCTAGCTTGCGTAGTATGCTTAAAAATTAAATACCAAATATAATTTCGATAGGCAACATTAAATAACTATCGTTTATATCGATGGCACTACAGTTTGCCATTTCTATTTGCGGACTTGTAACGTGGTCAGTCAGATTATCACAATTTGTAGCTAACGTTATGTCTTCTGCATTAATAACAGAGCTAAATAAGCTTTCCTGCTTGGTATGTATTCAAACTACTAAACTTAATTAACTTTTTCAACTACTAATTATTTGTATTCACCAAATAGGAAAGTGTAGCAACAGAACTATGCGCAAAAATGCAACATTCAAAACAAAAGGAATGTTCATCATTTGTTGAGTGCAATGATGCTGTGATCAAGCTGCTGACTGAAAATACGAAACTTAAACACCGTCTTGCCATAATCAAACAGGTGCATTCATCCTACATATCGCTTATCGTTCTACTTGCAGAAGTTTTTTGATATTTTAACTGCAAAAGACATCTTTTAAGGTTGCGAGAAATGTTTGAAATTTGTACATAATACCAAATGAATTTAAAAATAGCGTTTTTAGATTTATGTATGAAAGTTTGTTTTTGTTTACAGGCAATATCTGCTGAGCAAAAAACTGTCTCAGAAACTAACTTTGATTCTGCTCTCTTGATAATGAAACACTTGGAGAACATTTTTTCTCAAGCAATTGGACTAGCGTATCCTGAATACAGTAATACGCCAGTTATTATTGCAGCAGTGAATAATGTGTCGTCTAAATTTGGAGATTACCAATGTAACAATGCCATGGCATTAGCGAAGAAAATGAAAGAAGCTGGTATCAACAAATCGCCACGTCAGATTGCTGAAGAGATACAGAGGTGCTGTCCGGCTTCCCCAATTATAGAGAAGATAGAAGTGGCTGGCGCAGGTTTCGTGAATGTTTTTCTCAGCAAGTAAATATCATCTGTCAATTTGGTTAATGTACTTTATATATTTAATACCTAACTTTATTCCTGCAGAAAATATGCTGTATGTGCCTTAACGAATCTGTTGCGAGATGGTGTCAGACCGCCCAGTGTGCCCAAAAAGCGCGTTTTAGTTGACTTTTCGTCGCCGAACATTGCAAAACAAATGCATGTTGGTCATTTACGTTCTACTATTATAGGCGAGTCACTTTGCCGCCTTCTAGAGTTTTTACAGCACGACGTTATTCGCATTAATCATCTGGGCGATTGGGGCACACAGTTTGGCATGCTAATTGCCCACTTAGAAGATCGTTTTCCACACTTTCTGACCGAGAGTCCACCAATTGGAGACTTACAAGCCTTTTACAAAGAATCGAAAAAACGGTAAGTGATTTAAATTTTTATTTTACTAAGATGAAAGCATTATTAAGAATTAATAATGTATTTTGTACCAGCGCCGATGTTGGTGGCAAACATCTGTAACTTTTGAATGACCAAAACATACTTAAAGTTTCTCAATAAAAATCGGAAGCTCGAAAATGATTTTAGACCTATGGTTTCTTGAGCAAATCTTAGAATTCACCGTAGATTACGATTTTGACACCCGCATTGGGTCGAACAAAATTGACCCACCCTAATGTACATATTTATGTATATGGATGCTTGGCAGTTGTAGGAATATTGTTGTAATGCTTAAGGGAATTGTCTTTTTGCATTTACTTTGATTCTTCTTTAATTCACAAAAATTTCTTGAAAAAAACCTGTACGGTGTAAAAATCTAGTGACGAAAACATTTCCATACCTCAAAATTTTTATATCCAATTAAAGTGTGTGTATAAATTATTCTTAAAACAAGTGGATTTCGGCCCTGAGCAAGAAAGTTTTTTTTATTAGGTAGAAAGAATCGGAGAAAATGAGATAGTGAACCGATTTAACCCTCTAATGCCCACGTAAAACAAGAAATTTTAGCAAGCACTAATTTTCAGATATAGAAAACCCATAGTAAATCACATCGTAGAGCAGTAAAAGAAAAACAGGCTGATAGAATATTTAGTTTTTCATTAAGTTTTGTAGCAATATACTTCAAATTATAATTATAAAATATAATTATATTAATTTTAAAGTCTGAACTGAAATTTTTTTTTTACCCCGCCTAAAGGCAGGGTTAGGCATTAGAGGGTTAAATCACATTTGGTTCGGATGTATAAAACATAAGGACAGTCACAATTTGCGAGTTTGGATAATCAGCCTTATACTAGAGGTTGTTTTCGAAAGATTACAACAATTTTTGCTTTAATGGTATGCAATAAATGCACGTTGACGATAATTACATAAAAGTTGGATTAAGCACATTGCACTGTATTTGTGTTTTGTTTTATACCCTTTCTGTATACCATACAGATAAAATTTGTATTCAATTTATAGGATTAATTTTAATCAAAGAGCTGGAAAAATTTGCAAAACATTGCGAGTATTTTGGACAAACTAAGTACCTATCTCGGTACGCCAAAATCATTATCTATACATTGATATTATTGTTTTGTGTTTTCTTTCAGTTTTGATGAGGACGACGATTTCAAAAAGCGAGCCTACAACCACGTTGTAACTCTTCAAGCCGGTGATCCAAAATCAATAAAGGCATGGCAACTTATATGCGATGTTTCGCGTCAAGAGTTTCAAACCATTTATAAGCGATTGGACGTAACCATCAAAGAACGTGGTGAATCATTTTATCAATCACGCATGCTGTCCATTGTAGAGTTCTTGCAAAAGAAGGATTTGTTGGAGCTGGACGATGGACGCAAAATTATGTGGCCGAACGTTAATAAGAATGGAATACCATTAACCATTGTAAAATCTGATGGTGGTTTTACATACGACACTTCTGATATGGCTGCCATTAGACATCGAATAGAAGAGGAACTTGCAAATTGGTTAATCTATGTTGTAGATTCTGGACAAAGCACCCACTTTAATTTAATTTTTGAGGCTGCCGAGCGATGCGGCATTGTAAATCCGAATGACCACCGTGTCGATCACGTTCAGTTTGGTGTAGTTCTAGGAGAAGATGGCAAAAAGTTTAAAACACGCTCGGGCGATACTGTGAAATTATCAGATTTGCTAGACGAGGGAATGAATAAGTCTTTGAAGCAGTTACAAGAAAGAGGTCGTGACCAAATACTGTCACCAAAAGAGTTGAGTGATGCGCAAGAAGCAATAGCGTACGGCTGTATCAAGTATGCAGATTTATGTCACAACCGTATTAGCGATTACGTATTTTCCTTTGATAAAATGTTGGATGATCGAGGAAATACTGCAGTGTATCTACTGTACACATATACACGCATTTGTTCGATTGCTCGCAGTTCAGGTGAAGATTTTACCAATGTTTCTAAAATTTTAGATAAAGTTAACTTGGATTTGGAACATGAAAAAGAATGGAAACTCGCCAAAACATTGTTGAAGTTCTACGACATTATAATGAAGTGCTCAAATGGCTTATATCTTCACTATCTGTGTGAGTTTTGTTATGAGGTCTGCACCGCATTTACAGAGTTCTACGATAGTTGTTACTGCATTGAAAAAGACAAGTCGGGTCGAATTATTAAAGTTCACCACAGCAGAATTTTAATATGCGAAGCAACGGCTGCCATATTGCGAAAATGTTTTTATATCTTAGGATTAAAGACCGTTGCTAAAATGTAATTTACCAAATCAAATTCAACAGTGTATGCAAATTTGAAATAAAGAAACATTTTTTCGAACAAACTTTATAAAAGAGTTAACGTTATCGATACACTTATTACAAAGGAAGTCCTGCGTGACAAACGCCACATTTGTATATGAGGTTATGGAGGGATCAACTCTCAGATGGTAAAAGTCTGTGGTCAACCCACTTGCTCAAACAAAAAAAAATAAAAACCAAAAAGAAAGTTTTTTTTAATTAATTTTGATAGGATTACGTCCATCCGAGCGGTCCGCATGCCTGGATAAGGCTGCGTAGAACAGGCGGTCGCCACTTGTCTGAGTCTACCGTTAGGGACTGAGCTAGTTTTTGACCCAGGCCTTCAGCCAGACTGACTCTTGGCACTGTACAAGAGACATTCTTAGTCCGGCCCGGGATAAGATGGGGTAGGGAGGATTGGGTAGGTAGGAATTGTGAGGGAGTTGAGGGGGTGTGTGAGGCTATGCTTTAGAAACGGCAACACAAACGCCGTGTCAGTACGATGTTCTGTATCGTACCCGCTGTTTGTCCGGGACTGCTTATGCGTGGTGGACTCGCTATTCGCAGCCAGACAGAAAGTAGTGCTGAAAACGTTCCAACTAAAACTTGGTACGGACGTCGAAAAGAAAGGCCTTGCGTGAACCCAAACTCCATATAAAAAAAAGCTGGAAACGGATTCTGTTGCACTGCATACCAAGCTTACAAAAATGATCGATTGACCAATGTACACTTGCCATCAGCTGCAGACGGAGAAAATGCTTTGTGTGGAAGTGCGGTCGGCGTTTTACACAATTTATGCCTCTAACTTACTGCTGCTTCTGCTGGCATATATTACAATGCTAGGTCAAGGGAATATTAATCATATTCTAATAGGCGACCAAAAGGGGATCTTCCGAAAATCCAGCTATTCGACATGTGGCACCTTTCCAACCTTCTTCACCGAAGTGGTCGGGCCAACCTTACCGCAAGGATATTGGATAGTAGCCTTGCCCGGTAGTTGGTGGCATATTTCGTGATAGCCGTGCAGATTGATTAAACTTTGAAGTTTCGGTAAATGATAGAGTTCCTTACGGAATATATATTTTTTTTATTTTGAAAATTTTTGTAACTAGTTGACCCTATTAAGCCTAGTTCTCTAAAGCACAGTACGCTCTAGCTGAAAATATTTTGAGCGCTCGAAATGTTCGATGTTTTGATGTCCGGCCTTACCAATTTCAGTGTGACAGCGTAATCCCAAAAATCAAAATTTGAGAGATTGTTGGTGTTATGATGATGTGGTCACACTGTTGCGTCAGCTGTACACAACAAACAAATTAAGAACGTTGCTGTAACACGCACGAAAATTTTCTGAGCTGCGCATAATTAATTTTATTTTGAATTATAATTTTTTATTTTAATTTTCGGATGTGTAATTTTGAATTTTTATATATATATTCATATATCATGATCCAATTTAAATTAAAAATTATAATTGTTAAAAGGTAATTAAACTACATCAAATTGAAAAATTTGTGAAATAAATATGTGAATGAAACATTACGAAAGTAATGCCTTTTTAGTTATTATTATTATTATTGTGACCCGAAACCATACCGGTAATTCAAAACCGTATTTGAAAAACCGATTCAGCATTACGAAATCTTTATTCAAAGATTTTGCTTAACCGATGCTAACATAACCGAAACCGTAGCGTATTCGAATCGGTTTTAATCCCTGTATGCAGTTGACACCTTACAAAAATATGTTCAGCTAGAGTGTACTGTGCTTTAAGAATATAAAATCCTTCCAGAACAAATATTGTTTTTTGAAGTGAAAGCAAATATAGAAATAATTTCCCTATTGCAAATAATAATTTGAGATCTAAAGGGTTAATGATTTGACTTCTGATCTGAATATTTTGCATTTTAATTTAATGATTCTTTAGATTTACAAGCATTTCCTTGCATATGACGTAAATCATGTGCGTTCCATGTAATGCCGGGTATCCAGCACCGCGGAAAATAAAAATTTCTGGCAAACTTCATATAAAAAAAACCGTGGCCGAAATTTTTCGTTTACTATTTCGTTGCTTGAGTATCCAGCAACTTGAACGAAATCCACAAATAAATATCGATAAATGGCCTATCGACAGCGTGTGTGGACTGAGAAAACAGCTAATGCACAGCTCAGGAATGTATTGTCGAAAATTATTTCGCTAGTGTCAATTGTAAGAACCGAAATGTGAGATGAAACTGTTTTTGCAATAATATATTCCGCTACCAACACAATCACTTCATCGTAAAATTTTAATGTCGCAAAAAAATATAGTATTCAGATATGTAATTTTTAGACTTAACTAAAATTGGTGATTAATTTAAGAAAAATAAAGTAAAATGATATCCAAAGATTTACTCTTCCCAAAAATGAACAACAAATAAGTTTATATTTGTGTTATTAAAACTGTTTCTAGATATCTAGGGGTATTCCTGAAACATATGAATATATATTTAGTTTATATTTTAATTTATGTTTGAAGGGTTCTGACTCCATATAAAATTAGAAGCTCGAAACTTTTTCGTGAGGCTGTTTCGATAGTTGGTATCCAGTACTTAACATTTCGGGTGCTCGAAAGGTGACTGACGTTTTACAACACTGTTTGGTAAACATCTGGTAGTTTTATTTCGACACCTCGAAACATCGATTGATTCAGTGTTTCGAGTAGTCAAAATACTTCTGAAGACACGAAGCCGCCAAAAAGCCATAAAAGCCGGATTGAGCTCTTTGAAAGCGAAGAGGGAATTACTAATCTAAGAGCAGAAACCGAGGCCAATATTGTGAAACTTGACCGACTTTTATTATTTGCAATTTATTTAATATTCGTTTGTTGTACCAGTGTGACCACTAAACTATTCAGGGATAATTTTAAAGTGTTGGAAAAAGTTGTTACGATTTATTTTGTCACTTTGTGTTTTTGTGAATTTCTCAATTTCTAATCCGTGTGCAAAAATGCCAGATCCAGAACTGACTAACACTTGCTAATATATAATCCAAATCTAATCTGAATATATTTCAGGAATATCCTTAATGTATGTAAATTTGTGTCATGTTTTGAGTTAACAAATTTTTGTTATCCCTTTTTCAACTATCGATATATATTCTTGGGGAAACTATTGGTCTTACAATAAATGTAAAAATCGATGTTTTTACTTCACTGTTTTCGTGTTCGATTTTTTAGTCGAAAAGTTTGAGAATAGATAAATGTTTTTTATGCAATATTAAACTATTATTATGGCTATCCAAGAATATCAAAATATATAAGATTTAAGCACAATACATTTGTGTACATGGTGCTGCATGATTAAAGTGAGATTCGTGTAAAAAGTAATTTGAAGCTATTAAATATAGTCTGTGTTGTGTTCTCCTGCTTTCGGTGTTGTAGCTGTTGCTGCGTATACAACACGTATAAAACACTACTATGTTGACTACACTCTAAAAAAGTGCAAGCGAGATGGCTATTGCTACTAGAATCATTGTATACAACATCTTACATATACATATATACATACAAGGCAACTAGCGCGCGGGCGCTCTTGTAGCCGACATCATCAAACTATACAGTATAAAAAAAAATAAAAAAAAAAACAATACAAAAATCGGTCGTTAATAAGAATATATGCATATACACATGTGCGTAGCATTTAACAATAAAAGTATATAGGTACATATATTTATGTACATATGTTTAATATATATAATATGTGCATATATATATATATACACATAAGATAAATGTATATGTGTGTATATATATATTTATATACACACATATATCTTTTAATATATGAAAAAACTCCATCAATGAAAGCACTTAAAGCAAATTTTATAAGATACATATGTAATTGTACATATATATAACAATATTTATGTGATATTTGTTTTGTTTAGTATTTAAAGTGTGTGTTAATTTCTAAATGTGTTATAAAAAGTGTAAAATATTGATGGGGGACAGGGAACGGGTATTGAATGATACTACTGCGAGTGCATATATTTTTACTCCATATGAATCAATTAAAGACCTTAAATACAACAAAAAAAAGGCGATTCATTTAATCCGTTTTTTGTCCGGACTTCTGCTATTATGCATCGTATAAGATGTGTATATAAAAAAAATAGTGCAATACCAATTAAAATCAAAAACAACCGTGTAAAACCTGAAAAATGTGTTAAAAGTGACTAATGCATAGATTTTTGCATTCTGTTAATATGAAACTATCTGATTTATATTGAATAAATCGCTGAAGACGAATTTAATTTTTTCTCTATCAGCCCAAAAATCCAATTAAACTTCACGCGTAAAGTGAAGTGCACTCCAACCCACGGCTATCATCGCACCAATGGATTCTCACTGGGATTTATGCTTAGATGAATACAATTGCAATTGCAGCGATAGCAGTTTCAACGGTTGGATGCTGTAGACTGACAGAAGCACACAATCATAAGCAACAGCACCATATAAATGCGTCATTGACATGGACACCAGCAATACAAAATTAACTGCAACGCCAGAGTTAAAGTCGTACGCAACCTGCAGCGATCTTCAGGAATCGCAACAGGACCAGCAAATCAAAGGACCAGCTCCAAATGTTTCTCCGGTAGATGTAGCAACAGTCAGTGCTATCCAAAATCAACAGCACCATGAGACAGCCATAAGTGAAAGGCCCCAAGGATTTGACGTGACATCGTCAGTCCCTTCATCAACTCTAACAACTTCAATAATAGCAACTACTACTACGCCCACGGCCTTGAATCTACCGCCACCAACGCCGAACATAAGTATTACAGGCTCCGCGGCTGATGTAGCATTATTGACTTGTTTATTGCCAGCACCGCCTCCATGTACGACTACAGAGATTAGGACAACGTCAACGCCACCCCTGCACACTAGCTCTGACACAATAGCATCATCTACTCTAACGTCCGCACTTTGCGCAAGTGATTTTGATTCCGACACGGAACTTTCGATCGTTGCAGCGGCGACGGCAGCAAATTCTGCTGCTACTATAGGAGATCACTCTACCAGTTCACCAGTTCCATCAGTCTCAACATCGACGTGTGCACCAGTTCAGACTATATTGGCAACGGCGACCAACGGGCACGTTAATAGCAGCAATACTACAACTAATTCTTCTCAAATAAGTCTAAACACAAAACAGCAACGCCAGCAAAAACGACGACGTGAGCGAGCGCAGCGCCTGCAGGCAGAGCGTGATAACAGATGTAATTCAAGTGCATTGAGTGGCACATTAATTGGAGGATCTGTGGGTGTGGCTGTCAGTCTTGGTATGGTCACTACTGCTGGAGGTAATAATGGAGGTGGTATCATTGGCGCCGCAACTGCACCCGCAGTATTATTGAGTAGTAACAGTGTATTGGGCCCTGGTAATGGCATGTTATATCACCTTAACAGTGCGGGTAGCATGGGTGAGGACAGCAATAATTCAAATGGAAACTTTACTAGTAGCAGCAACGGTAGTAATAATTTGTTGCCACCTACAGACAGTATTGCATCATTGCTATTAAATCCACCACATTCACCCGAATGTAACTCCGGCCTTATGGCCACTCCTAGTGACAGCGAAGGCGAGTCACTGGATGAAGATCTCCTTTCAACGTCATCGTCGTCAACATTGCTGCTGCCTCGCGATAAGCCTCCGCCAAGACCACCACCTCCCGTTCGCCGAAAGTTACCCAGATCACCTGTTCTTGAAGAGGAGATTATTGATGGGTTTGCCATATTAGAGTTCAAAACGTATGAAGATCTTGAGGTGAGTTTTGTACACTCATTATTAACATTTTATTTTGTATTATAATATTTATGTTTATATTTATATTTATATTTATGTTTATGTTTATGTTTATATTTATGTTTACGCAAACAGTTTGCAATTAAATTGGGCCAAAAACGAAAAGAGAAACGCCTTTCGGCACTGGAAGAGTTGACGTGCACCTACAGCATAGAGGAAATGAAAATGCCAAAGATCAACGATACTGGACAACAGCATCCCCACCCGCTTCGTACTACCAACCTCTCCAGCTTAACAGTTGTTAGCAACAATAATTTGAAGGATGTTAATCATCATCCACCGGCTCTCACCATTGGGAATGCAATAGCGATTCCATCTAACAGCAGTACTACTAGTAATAATATGTCAAATAACAACAATAGCAGCACTGTATATACGGTTCCACTAGTTAGTATGTGTGCAGCACCAGATTCCGAAGCTGAGGTAACTTGGACAGGAGATCAATATCGACAGCAACAAGATCAGCTAACTGGCAGTGCTAAAAATAAAAGTAGTATAAGCATTAATAATAATAGTAATGCAAATCAAAATGAAATTAGTAATTGCCAACAACAAGTAAGTCCCATGGGGCATTCCAAACAAACCGAGACTTGTGTCACCAACTGCTGCAATGCTTCAAACTCAGAGACAGTAAATACTATCAGTAGTGCCTGCTTAATGGAGAACGGTAATGAAGAGCTCATGGCAGATGTTACACGACCGTCGCCGCTATCCGTTAGTGTCGTTAGTGTTCCACACAAAGATCTAAATAACATTGGTGGTAGTGGATGTACCGGTGTAAAAACGCAAAATTCCACAACCAATGCTAATCAACCAAATAGTGGAGTTACTGAATATATTAGCATAAAAGGCACAAGATCAACTGATGCAGTTGCAGTAAATAATCATCATAATGTTATGCTGTCCTCATCCTCATGTCCAAAAATCAAAGTGAGTCCAATCTATTTGTCACAAAATGTAATTTAATACATATTCTGTATACCAACAGCAGCTAAATACTTTTGAATCCAACGAAGGCGATATGGTTGCTACACCAGCGGACTTGACACTGAAGATTCCCGATTTCGCGAATGGCTCAGCACAAGTCATTGAGGGCAGCATTTTGCTTAAAAAAGAGCACGATCTGAATGAAAGTTTTATTGATGTGAGTTAAACAAATAAATTCTTAGAATATATTTATATTTGAAATATTTTTGCGCAGATGTCGGATCATTGCAGTAGCAACAACAAAGTAACTAATATCGTAAGTATTTATCAATTTTGTTAACCATATATATATGTATATATATTTCTCGGTTTTAATTTCAGTGTGATAAATCTCAAGGCGAAAATAAGGTATGTCTAAACTAATAATACTTTCGGAATACTTAAAGACTTTTTACTTTTTTTTGTTTTGTCGGCAATATTTTACAATTACCTATGCTACAAGATACACTGTTTTATTATAATCAAGAAAGCTATTCTCTGTAGCGCTCGACTACTAGTTAAATACAGTACCGCACAGTCCAGACCTCAGCAACTTACCCGAAAGCTTAATTAAATAAATTTTATTTTAAGATTTTCTAGAAAAAGTCATTAAATCATCCACGTAAAGCTTCTCGAATATATATAAGAATATAACATTTTAATTGCATACTTTTAGGCATTTACATTGCTTAGAAACTTAACTTCGGCATTACCACTTTTCTATTTGTCCGATCGCGTTGCGATTTAGTATGATGATGGCTTATAATACCTTAAAAACTGTGCGTTTAATGCCTTTTCGCGATTGGCGAAGGTGAAAAGGGGCGTGGCCAAAATTTGAAACAAACTTGATCTGCGTGAGGTTTATGAAGTCTGCTTGCCAAATTGGATTGCTCTAGCTCTTATAGTCTCTGAGATCTAAGCGCTTTGCTTACATATTTATTTTTTACCCTTTAAATTAATGTTCGCAATAAAAACAAGTGGGAAAGGCTATAGTCGAGCGCCCGACTATAGGATACGCGTTACTTATTTTAATGAATTTTTAAATATTTTTTATTGCATGCTTTTAGGCACTTATATTTTTTAAAAACTTTAATTAGCCATTACCACCTTTCTATTTGTCCGCTCTTTTTAGGTATACGTAATTTATAGTAGTTAACGATAATTAGTAAAAAAAATTTTAATATCTTGAAAACTGTGCGTATGGTGGTTTTGCGCGATTTACGGAGGCGGAAAGGGGCGTGGAAAAAATTTCAAACAAACTTGACCTGCGTGGGGTCTATAGAAGTCTGTGTGCTAAATTTGGTTGCTCTAGCTCTTATAGTATCTGATATCTAGGCGCTCACACAGACGGACAGACGGATATGGCTATATCGACTCTGCTGTTGATGCTGATCAAGAATATATATACTTTATAAGGTCGCAGATGCTTCCTTCTCCCTGTATATCCCCTTTTACTTATTTTTATAAGTAAATGGTATAATTAACAGAAACAACATAGAAAAGAGTGGCCATTTAGCAATTTTCAAAAAATTGTAAAAAATATTAGCGAAAAGATTTTTGAAAAATTTTTTTTCGCAGGCACTATTAGAATTGGTTGAAGAATGTTTTTGCATTCCAACATTTTTTTGGAAAGAATCGAGGAAAAAATTTTTGAAAGTTGACTTTTCTTAAAATTTGAATATTTCGATGGGTTAAGGAAAGTTATGCATCATTCAAACGGAATTTATATGACTTTTCCAAAAATATTTTTTAAATTTGAAGACTTGACTTACAATAGCTGTTATAGTAAAAGAAAGAGTGCACCTATTATTTTGTCCATGAGTGTATATAAAACTCTTTGTCCTGACTGATTCACTGACTGACTCACTGAGCGCGGGAATGGTAAAAGATAGAAAGCTGAAATTTTCAAACTCGACAAACTCGACGAAACTCGACCTATTAGTGGGTCAAAATCGGGGTCAAAGGTGACGGAATCGATTAGTATAAAAAACTTGTTTGTTTCATAAAATATCTCAACGAAACTCACAGATTATATGTTCGGGACTATTTCTTACATTGTGACCAAATTTTGTCAAAGACGGATGACTATATAATATAGCTGGCATGGGGACAATGGGATGCAAATTGACTTTTTGAACCAAAAACTCTATTGTTGTTGTATGAGATATCCTAACGCGGGATCGACGCTTTCAAACAGATGGACGGACAGGCGGACATGGCTGAATCGACTCGGCTGTGATGCTGTTCAAGAATATATTATATAAACTTTATGGGGTCGGAGATGCTTCCTTGTGCCTGTTACATACATCAACCAATCGTATTATACCCTTTTGATCATTTTCAGTGGTGATAGAGTATAAAAACATTTAGGAGCTCAAAAATTTGTTTACATTGAAGTTGATTGTCAGTATCAATATAAATACATATTCTTGATCTGTATCAACAGCCGAGTCGATTTAGCCATATCCGTCTGTATGTCCGTCAGTCCGCCTGTTTGAACTTATCGATCTTAAAAACTTCAATAGCTACCCAGCGGACCAAAATTTCATTTATGATAGCGAAAATGATAGTTTTACGGATTTCGAACGTGCAAAACGTCCGTTTTCAGATCTGAAGTAATAGAAGTATGAGCCATTTGTGGCAGCAAAAGTCTCAAAAACGGATGCACGAAAACGTATCATTTTCAGAACTTTAATTATATTTTTTTTGGATCTCGAACGTGTAAAACTTTGCATTCTCTCGAACATGATCCGTTTTTGGCCCACATTTTGACTCGACAATGCATGTTTGGCGGAGGTTCGATCGCCGCACGTTGTTTGACCGCAAATTGTCTGTTTTTGAACCAGTCTACGAGCGTTTGGCGAGACTCTCGCTCAACGTCCGTTGCTTGGTCCACTGGGTAGAGACTTTAAAATTGGTATGTATGGTTATGGATACCGGGCTCAGATCAAGTTTTTTTTAAATTTGGATAGGACCACTATATCATAAAGCTGCCATAGGAACGATCAATCGAAAATCAAGTCTTACTATGAAAAACTTTTATGTTGTTTGAGCTATTTGAACCAAACTAATAGAATATGCATATGGGGTGGTCCCATGCATTCTGACCAAATTTGGCTGAAATCGGACCACAAAACCATATAGCTGCCATAGGAACGATTGATCAAACATAAAGTTTTAGTATGCAATTTTTTGGAGATATATAATGCGTATTAGGTATTAAGTGGGGTATTAACTAAAAACATACCAATTTTGGTATCTCTATCTCTTATAGTGTTTGAGATATAGTTTTCATTTTTTGGTATTTTCAATGGAATGAATAATGTTGACAAGTGTTACATCTCTTAATCAAGCTAAAACCTAAAAAAAAAAAACTAAATTTTTAAAATGGTCTAAAAAAATCCACTCTAGGAAAACGTTTTAAATAGTTTTTATACCCATTATTGAAAAAATAAATAAAAGTGTATATTGTATAGGGAGAACGACCTCAGAGACTACAAGAGCTAGAGCAACCAAATTTGGTACAAACCCCACGCAGATCAAGTTCGCTTCAAATTTTTGCCACGCCTTTTTCCGCCTCCGTCAATATTACGTATTTTTTGCTAATTAACTTATCTTTTATTATAAGCGTTTATCCTACTTAATCGCAACCAGATCGGGCAACCGTAACGGTAGTAATGGCTGATTTGAGTTTCATGCAATGTTAGTGCCTTAAACGCATGCAATAAAATACATTTTAAGTTTACTTAAAGTATTAACAGGTAGTGGTGTCCAAAAACCTACTATAAAATACTTTTTTCTATCCCATGGTATAGGAAAATACGCATTTTGGATACCATCAAAATTTTCAGACTCCTATCATAAAAATGTAAAATTTAAAGTTAAACATATTGTTATAAAAGACCTATTGTTATATTGTATATTTGCGCAGAAATCGGAAAACATGATTGCTTTTGAATTCCCTTCGACGCCAACACATGCTGCGAGTATTTCACCCAGGCAATCATCTTCGTGCAAGACGTCAGAATATTTGCAAGCGCAGGCTGTTCGCATGGAATCTGTGACCGGTGATAGCGATTTGACTTCTTCGACTGCATTATCAGCTACAGAAAGAAGCCCTGTATCAAATACTTTAACTTGCACAGAGGCAATTGGGTCCCTTACTATTATTAAGAAGAATGGTAGCGGCGGTTCTTTTGATAGTTTACAAAGTACCCTCGGTGCTACAAATGCAGTTATATCAACGAACTCTATTAATGAAAGTGGTGATAACCAAGAGTCAATGTCAAGTACAGATAATCTGTTGGATATTAACATAACCCATCCACCAGTAACCTCTATTTCACAAGTAAGTTGGGCTAACATATTTCGCTGTTTTTTAATGCCTTGCAGACCTTATAAAGTATAAATACATATATTCTAAATCAGGAAGACCAACTAATTACTATGTTAGTCTGTTCGTCTGTGTCTATGCGATCTAATTTCTTAACTTTAGATGAAATCGGACTACTTATTTCATAATTTAATATATTTAAATTCAGAGTTTATGTATTTGTTTCATGCTGGCTAAATTTGGATAACATCGTCCTATTATACACAGGAACAATCTGTTGAAAATTAATAAAGGGCTCTGCAAGGCCACCAAATCCTCGGTATGCCGAGGATATCGTTTCCTTATTGTTTTTTTACTACATTCATATTTTTCTAGGTAACTAACGTGGGTGTATCTGTTGGTTGCGATTCACACATAACATCATCTGCTGGCCAAGGTCGACTAGGACAGACTTCGACTGCAGCTGCTCAGGAAACCAGCACCAAGATGGTAACTTTACTGGGTACGGATAGTGTTGCACAAAGGCCTTTGTTGCCTAGTACTCCGTTAACACCAGTCACGGTTGCACAGTTACAAGGAAGTTCGTTTAGCGAGCGAGCTTCCAGTGTCTTAATTGCCACCAGTGTAAAATCAATGGACAAATTATTAATTGGCAATGACGGGGGAATCTCAACATCTATTCCCGTAGATTTGCAAAAAAACACAACTGGTTCATTGCCGATATCAACCACTACAGTTGCTAACGGATTCCTCCCTGGATATCCGCCTATAAGCTGTGCAACATCAGCGGTTTTATCTTGCATTTCTCCACATTTAGGGAGCAAGGTGCTTCCTATCCCTATGAACTTACCACCAAACACATCCAGCAATTCCGTTGCGTCTGCTGCCTCTGGTATCGCAAAATCGCCATTTAATACAGGAAGCAGTCCTGTTGGAACTGCAGGATCATCATTGGTTTTTCATAGTGGACCTCCGCCAATGCCCCATTTGACTGCGGGATTACCTATGCTAATTCAAGCGACGCCATACCGTACACCTTATACGAATTATTCATTATATGCACCATATAATAGCATTTCGCATGGACAATACCTGCCTTCAGTGTTACCAACAGTGGCGCCTAACACTCTATCTTCGCCCCACCGCTCCGATACTCGCAACAGTCGTGAGTCGCCGGCAACGTCATCTCTAAAAGCACCAGTAACAAGTACAACGACATCACAGCACAACGTTAATGGGATATCAGGATTGCGTTCTGCGACGCCACTTGGCTATGTGATTAGCAGTAATGCTGCGGGTCAGTCTGTGGGAATGTCGTCTACAACAACGACAACGGCAGTACCTTTGGTTAACACGAGTCATCCACATCAGTTATCAGTATACACCCCAGGTGCTTTTGGTGTATCGACCACGGGACCAGCCATCACAACCTCAACACTATCACCCGCCGTAACTGGAGTAATGGTTACCTCGCAATTATTATCATCAGCACCAACGCAAATGCTCGCGCAATCAGGATATTCCTCCCATATTCCTCAATTGTTGACTTCATATCCACAGTTTGCACCACCAGCGCCGACACATCAGTCAGCTTTGCGCAGCAGTACCACTACGGCTGTGGGCACTACGAACCCTTCATTTGTCACTGTACAAAATCTAATGACCGCGATGCCAACGTCGTCAATAAATACGCCTCTAACAGCGTCATCATCTGTGATCCAAAAAAATCTTTCGCCTAAAAGCGAAAGCCCTAGCCGAGATCGGGACATAAATTACAGGTACTTGTTATATTTGTATATATCTATATATATAAAACTCTTTGTCCTGACTGACTCACTGACTGACACATCAACGTGTAGCCCAAACGGTAAAAGATAGAAAGCTGAAATTTTCACACAATATAGATGACATCATTTCATCCTGCAATAAGACGACGTTGCTTAGAATGAAAAACTCTTTTGTTTCTTAAGATATCTCAGCCAAACTAAACTCACAGATTTCATTTTTGGAACTGTCTCTTACTTCCTGACCAAATTTGGTTCAAGTCGGATTAATATATCATATAGCTGCCATAGGAAGTTTATCAAAGTCATATGTGCAATAGCTCTAGCTTTAAAACCATGTTTACCAAATTTTTAATCTTGTCTTATGATATTGTCAGGTAGATCAAGTTAATTTTACCGCTTACCGGAGGGCGCAATTCTGCTTCGTGCTTCGTGTCTTCGCAGCAAGCAAAGAGAATTAAAAGTTAGTTCAATTCTGTTTTTTTTTTTTTGTTTATTTAAATTGTCTGTCTAAATGTATTTATGTATATCGTAGTTTCCAGCGTCAGTCTAATCGTTGGATCAGTCTATTGCAATGAATATGTGTACGAGTTGGTGGCGGTCAAAGCATTTTAAATTTTTACTTTTTCAACATTTTTTAAGCATAAAAATAGCGTGTAATTTATTTTTATTGCGGATTGCAAAATAATTTACAAGATTGCATTTGTACATTTTTCTATATATTACTCAGATGTGAATAGATGTGATAGAAACGATTGTTCAATATTTAAAATTCAGAAATAAATTTCTTGTTGTTTTTAGAGATATTATATTGATTCTTTTCTTTTATTTTTCCGTCTTATACATACGTCCTGACCGCATATGGCTCAAATCGGTTCAGTATATCATATAGCTGTTATTGAAATAACTTACAAAAAAATTCTTTACGAGGTAAAAGTCTAGTTACGACAACATTTTTATGTTCCCAAATTTCTAATATCCAATTTTGTGACGAATAATATTAAGTTTTACATATAAATTAAAAAAAAAACTTTTTTTGCACTCGGGACATTGCGCTAAATTCTTCATGCCTAATAAATATTACTTTTTTGTGCAGTACCGAGTGACAAAAAATTTGTTTTAAGGCCTTTACCTATTTTAGACCTTTACCTCGTAAAGAGGTTTTTTTGTACGATATCAGAAAACACATTAAGTCAAAGTGTCACACTAAATTTAAACAAATTGAAGCCTGCATTCTTACAAGCGAAAACAAACTATTTGGCAACACTGGTTCCTATTGCAATGCACAAGTATGAAGGTCAATTCTCTTGTATGCAATATTCTTCTAAATACATTATCTCAAGAATATAAATATTTGTTTTTTTTTTTTCCCTGTCAAAAAAAGAAAGATTATTTTTACAGACACAATTGCCTAGCGCAAAAGCTACCAGCACTCTCAAGCTCTGGATGCTACGACACTTTGTTTGCTGCTGTCCTATTCTGATTCTAAGTAAAAAGTTAATAGATAATATCTGCCGGTGGGTATACCGGCAAAAATTGATGTTTTTTGTATGAAAACAAGTGGGAAAGGCTATAGTCGAGCGCCCGACTCTAGGATACCCGTTACTTATTTTAATGAATTTTTTAATATTTTTTATTGCATGCTTTTAGGCACTTATATTTTTTAAAAACTTTAATTAGCCATTACCACCTTTCTGTTTGTCCGCTCTTGTTACGATTTAGTAGGATGATAGGTAATAATAGTAGTTAACGATAATTAGTAAAAAAAATTATAATATCTTGAAAACTGTGCGTGTGGTGGTTTTTTGCGATTTACAGAGGCGGAAAAAGGCGTGACAAAATTTTGAAACTAACGTGACCTGCGTGGGGTCTATAGAAGTCTGTGTGCCAAATTTGGTTGCTCTAGCTCTTATAGTTTCTGAGATCTAGGCGCTCACACAGACGGACAGTCGGACAGACGGACATGGCTATATCGACACGGCTGTTGATGCTGATCAAGAACATATATACTTTATAGGGTCGGAGATGCTGCCTTCTCCCTGTTACATATATTGCAACGAATACAATATCCCCTTTTACTTATTTTTATAAGTAACGGGTATAATAACGGGAAATTTTAGAAACTAATATATATTGAACATTAAATCGTTAGGGGCGTTTTCTCAAAAACCGCCAAAATGTGAGAAAAAAACCTTATTTCACCTGTAGCTTTTTAGTTATGCCTAAGAGCCCTTCAAAATATCAAAATACCAACGAAACTAGGTGAATTAAAAAGTAAGCTCCTTGACCAGGAAAATGCGCTGCAATCGCCAAAGAGTTTATGGTACCTTCTAGTCCATTCATATTTGAGCAGATAACAAAAATTTCAGTGCGATACAGTCTTTGGTTTTTCTTTGAGAGCCGATTTTCGGAAGGTCTAAAAAATATCAAAACTCCTCCTTCGCGGCGTCGATAATCTTCTCTTGCGAGCTGTTTTTTGTTTTTATTGATGAGCCATCTTTTGAGGTTTGGGAAATAATTGTTGATTTTCCGAACTCGCTCGCGTTTGTGTTTTTGGTCCGAAACCAGGAAACGCGGCACTCATCGGCAGAATAATTTTTTCAACTACAAAGGTTGCTCCCTTGCTAACTCTCTTCTCTGACACTCGCATCTATGGAGTTCTTCCATGGTGGCGGCGAAGTAATTGTTGAATGCCGTCAAACCTTGTGGACCTTGTGGATGTCAGTTGACGACCCGCCGATCACCAGTCGATCAAACGTCTGCAGACAAAAATGACAAAATGACAAATGAACGCTTCGCGCTCTCTGTCACATTTTCGCACCCTTCCAAAATTTTCTTTTTAGGGTTTCTGGCAAAATTTTGGCAATTCCGGCCATAGTGCCTTGCTGTGTAGTAAGCTTTTGTAGCCAAACCTGAGCAGGTACTGGCTAATGCAACCTAGACACTGGTGGGTCAGTCAAATCGCTCACTAATTGATTTTTGGAGGTCCTCTGAAGTGACAATCTCGTACAGATCCAGAAAACACCTTGCTTGGTAAGTTGACACGTTTCTTGGACAATCCTGAACAGTGCCCACGCAATCTTTATTATCCTCGACTTGAGAACTTTTTGCGCTGCAGCTAAAGGATCGCGCTCTGAGTTTTTTTTTTGCTAGTCTAATGGCTTTGCGAATTATGGTTCGGCGAGGTTTTTGGTCATATTATTCATAATCCTTTCCACTTTCCACTGCAGCTCAGTTCATTAAGTAAACTGGGACTCACGCAATGACTTTCCGTGTTTTTTTTTTTTTTTGATTGGTCTTTTTCATATTTGGAATTGTTTGCGTACAAAACAACAGCAACATAATACCATAGAAAACATAACTTTGAAGGGATTAATTTCTCTTTGTCGTGATATTCTGTTGCCGTTAAGTTCATCTGTAATAAGATGGTTATAGTATATGTACATTTGGAAGAATGAATTTAAAACACACAGCTTTATAAGCTGTGATATTCGGTTGTTGACCCTTTTTCCTTAAATTGCAGAGGAAGGGGGTGTGGCATCCAAAACTTGAAATTAACTTGATCTGCCTTGACATATAAGGGATATATAAACCAAAAAACGTACCGGAATCGATATTTGTGTCGGTTTGATTCCGAGTTGAAAATATCTCGCTCATAACACTGGCGGACTTGGGATTAGTTTATACATATTTAACACAAACCAAGAAGAATAATTTGAAATTTTTATTTATTAGTAGCATAGCAACCGTTCGCCCAAGCAATACCGTATCTATGGCTGGTGGATCTCAAAGCATCAGTTTAGGACCGCAATTTTGCAGCCTTATGCCATCGACACCTTCCAGTGGGGCGTCTGTTTCATCATCGTCTACATTGTCAACGTCGACTCATTCGGTTCTAGCAGTTACCAGTCCTAGTATGACCAACTTTTCTTCAAAGACAGCGCTGTGGTTAAAGTATAATATTTTAGACTTCAACAGTATAAAGTATTATGCTAATTGTCATTTACTTTCAGCCCTTCAGTTATGCCAACAACAGGAATCACATCATCTGCTCCCATTGTGTCTACGGGTAACGTTCGGCCATCACCGTCACCGCTGACCTCAGGTGCCTCTGGTACACCTTCAAGAGCTATTGGAAATGCATTTTCACCACACACGGTACACTCATCTGGCAGTGTCCCTGGCAACTTTCAGAACACGTTCTTTGCCACATCACTAGCACCGACGCTTTCATCTTCAACTACGCCTGCATCTATCACGTCTCACACATCAGCCGTTATTGCATCGATGACCACAGCGACAACGACTACATCATTGGTCACCACTGCGGGGACTACACAATCCACTGTACCAACGGTGTCTAGTGCAGCTACACCCACTCCTCATCCCTTTTCGGCAGAATCTCTTTTTCAGCCTAGCAAAAGTATGACTAGTTCCCATTTGTTCCTGGTTTTTACAATTTAATATTTAATGCTTATATGATTCTTTTAAATTTAGATGACCAGGCAGACTTATTGCGGCGCGAGCTCGATAGTCGTTTTTTGGATCGCTCTGGTTTAACCCAACCTCCACCCACATCTTCGTCAACATACTTGCGGCAAGAGCTGCACCACCATCAACATCAACATACGCACCTGCATCAGCATCCACAAATGTTGTCTGCTGCACCTATGTCGACAGCTAACACTATTCTGCCACAAACACCACCAACCTCAGCACAGATCTTTCCCCCACCACTATTTAAAGACATTCCCAAAATACCAGCTGTTGATCCCCAGTTTTACCGTGGAGGCATCGGACTGCCCCCTGGGTATACCGGATATAGCCCGGCAGGGCTTCTGCAAGCTGGATTGGGTGGGCCAACTCCATTTATGCCACCAAACCATTTAACCTCTTTTGCTCCAAAGGTAAGAACAATTACCTAATATTTAAGTCTAAACTCCGTTTCAAACAATCACCGAGCCATATTTTTAATATTTTATGTGTATTCTGTGACCGAAGAGTTTAAATTTGTGTGATATTCACTTTGCATGTGAATATATACAACTGTATAATAGGTATTGAAGTAACAAACATAAAAAAAAACAACTAAGTAACTGCCAGATTCTAACATGAACCAAACCCACTCTTTTAATATATGTGGTATGACAGGAAAACAATTTTTTCCATGGTAGAATTTTTTTTTTTTTTTTTTTTTTTTTAAATTTAAGCTTTATTCTCAAGAGCAAATCTGTCTAATGCCAAGTCAAGGTGTAACGGGTAGAAGCATCAACAGCCGAGTCGATATACCCTTGCCTGTCTGTCCGTATGAACGATTGGATCTCAAAGATGGTAAAAGCTATGACCAGCGAAGTCAGGCAATATCAGTTTATTTTTAAGTTTGCTGCTTCCACTGTGTGTTGCTTAATTCGAAATTAAGGCAAATTAATTCGTTTTATATTTAGTCTGCCATATGTGGCAAATGTATATCAAGCTTGCCAGCATCAGCCTAAGAGGCGGGGTGGTCGAAGTGACGGTGGGCGGCAAGCGTAACATGAGTGTCTGCGAGTTGGATGCAGAACTTTTTTAATTATTTCAAATACTCCGTTTATTTGCAATGCCTGCTTGAATGCATGTAATCCGTATTTGCCAGAATCAGTTCAATCCGTGCATTGCTCTAGTGCTAGAGATTCGAGTCCGTGTGCGCGTGGTTTACTTTACATAAATTTGAAATTACCATAGAAAATATTGGTCAATAATTAGGGATTGGTAAGAAAATTGTTGCTCTTTCTATAGATGTCTTAATCGAACTCGTACAAGGCTATCAAATCTTCGGCGCGTCGAGCAGCATCTACGTGCCTATTCACAGGGTATATTACTGCCAAGAGCACTCAAATGCTCCGTTATTTTATTTTATTTTTTTTATGATATTACAGGTCTTAATCGACAAAAATTATAAACATGTATCCGCATGTGCTCGCCACTGTATATAACAAATCAAAATGAAGAAAAATAAATTTTAAAACAAATAAAAAAGTCTTGCCATAGAAAAAGTCTTTTAAAGTCTTTAAAAGTCTTTAAAGTCTTTTTCTTTTGGTTTTGGTTAAAATCACAATCTGGCTGTTACCTAGTGTAATTTATTTAATTAATTTGAAATATTCCTAATTCCATAAGTACAAACGACTCATAAGTTATTGCATTAGTCACTTAAAATGTCAATTTAAATTAATTATTATATGTCTTTTCTAGTTTATTTCTGTAGCTCACTATTTTCTATATTGTTAAAGCAAATTATTGTCAAAGTAGAATATACGTAATTTTAAGGGTAGCGGTTTTGTTTATGTGGGCATTCCATGATAAGGTTTGATTTATAGCAAAAGCTTAATTTTTAATTTTGGTCGCATATTCTATTGGTGTGTTTCCTATTCTTAGTCATCCTCACTATCACTACTGGGTTTAATTTGTTAAATAAATAAAATATGTAATAACTGGGAGAAGTTCGGGTAGTAGTTTTTTGTTTTTTTAAATTTAATATTATTTCGTTCTAAGTTTGCCTAGAATTTATTGCACAAAGCTGAAAAGTAATGTGCCATCTTTACAGGCATGATTAAATTCACCGCATTTATCCTAATATATTTATATTGCACGTTAAAAAAGTTTGTTTAATAGAGTAACCAATGAGCATGTGCTTTGTCGGTAGCTGTAGTAAGACTGTGTATTCTTCCCTGTAACATGAATTAAATTGATATTATGGCAAATTTAGTCAATGCGTTTAAAATCAATATAAAATTTGAGCCTTACAGTAGTATTAGTAATTAAATCATAGGTCATAGTGTCAGTAGTAGGGGTAGAAGCAATTTCTTGCCAGCCTAAGGCTGCGCGCACACTGGGAGCGGAGAGCGGAGCGTACAGTGGAGCTTATAAACGAGCTGATAATTTCAGAACTAAAATGATAAATCAGCTCAGCTTGCAGTGTGCGCGCTTTCATACAAGCAGTGTGTTTGTTTTTTTCAAGTTGATAAGCTCCGCTGTACGCTCCGCTTTCCGCTCCCAGTGTGCTCGCAGCCTAAAACAAACACACTGCTTGTATGAAAGCGCGCACACTGCAAGCTGAGCTGATTTATCATTTTAGTTCTGAAATTATCAGCTCGTCTATAAGCTCAGCTGTAAGCTTCGCTTTCAGCACCCAGTGTGCGCGCAGTCGTAGAGTTTATTTTAACAAATATACATATATTCCAGTAAAAGAGGGCTGACGAGTCTATGCTAAGCAGCTAATGACTTAGTTTTTGTCTATTTTCGCCACTGTAGAATTTTCTAACTTTTGTTTTTTTTTTTTATTGGCCTAAGTTTCAAAACGAATTCCAACAGGATCCAAAGATGTGAGCACAAACGTAAACACCGGTCCATACAGTGCCCAAGAGCGCAGTTCTTTTCAGATGTGTTTTTCTCGAAACACGTTTTTGGAACACATTATACACTAGAACTCGAAAATTTTTCAATATTTTTGCTTGGATCTGAAGGATGCCAATACGTACGGAATTTTCGATAAATTAATTTGGCGATTTTTAATTAGCATATACGTGCTGGTTTTTTGTCCGAAAATCTAACATTTTTGCAAATCTTCGCCAAAAACACAATAATGAATATTTACATTTACATACTTTCCTTAAAGCTAGTTTAATAAACCTGCAAATAATGTAAAAATGAACAATTTAATGCATTCAGTATTCATTATTTTAACACTGCCATTGATTTTTTACCATTCCAAGATCCCACAACGCGTGATATGTTGGGAATTAAGAGAAGATAGGCGTACGAACTCTAACTTCTCACATTATCTATTGTCTATTTATTAATTTAGAAAACTGGACGTTGGAATGCAATGCATGTCCGCATTGCGTGGGAAATTTACTATCACCAAAATAAGCAAAATTCTGAAAAATCTGTATGTTCTGTGTCAATTGTGGGTACAAGTCATAGTAGTTGCGGTATTAGTGTCAACTCGGGGACGTCTAGTTCAATTAGCAATGGAGTCAATATGGCCAGTGGATCTGCCACCGGTGGCATACCTGCAAATAACACCACTACTTCAGTTTCTAATGGAAATATGGTGGCAGCCAGCGGATCATCATCAGTAATTGGCATGAAAACCTCCTCGGCATTAACTTTAAATACAACGTCACCGCATTTACTTCATCGATCAGGGGAACTGACTCCAGCAGCAACGTATGGGAGATTGCCATTTGAAACTTCACCTCTGGCAGCGAGTTTTATTGGCGCACCACCCAGCCATATCGGTAAGTCGTAGTTAAGTAAGACATTATAAACCTTTTATATTAATATGTCTTCAAACTCTGGCAGGGACATCAGTTTCCCCATTTGGCAGGTACGTGGGATCGTTTGGATTCGGCGGTCTGACACATTATGGACGTGATATTGCAATGGGTGGACATTTAGATGCATGGAGGTAAGCCATTCTAAATATAATTCAAAATTCAATTCAAAAATAAAAGTCCACATTTTTAAACTATTACTATGTATAACTATAACAATACGTATGTATACTAGAAGTAATATTGGCAGTTATTAATTGGCGGCAATATTAATAGGGACATACAATTGTGTTGCTTCTTTTTGCTATTATTCTCATCCCTGCAAAGATCCAATGCATTTAAACGCTTAGACTTAATACACAATGGCTATTTCTATATAAATTTAATAAAAAATTTGATCCATATTATCATATAAGATGAAAAAACATAAATTTCCGAATTTCGTACTAGCAGAAAAAATAGGGACAAGAAACAGTAAAAATACAATTTTGGTTTTTTACATATTGTTTTTAAGAAACTTTAATATTTTGTGGTAGCACCTATCATTTTTAATATTCCAGAGCATCTTGGGTACATAGAGTCCACAAATTTGGCCCAGGTTTCCTGAGGAATCCCATACCAAGCTTATTGCACCTGTTTCGCAAGCACCTGCTGATTTTTGGACTTGTCAGACCCTAATGCCGAAACTAAATGCTCGCTTTTTAACTCCCCAAAGGTCCTCTATGAAAATTAAGTCTGGAGAATGTGCATGTGATTCCATGTCGCCAATATTTTCGAGACAAATCCATTTCCTGACCAAATTCGAAGGGTACCTGGGTCGGTATCGTGCTTTAAAGTGAGAGTAAAGACATTGCCTCTTCAGCAAATGACTGAATAGTAGTCCAATGGATGTCTAAATAATATAATGCAATAGATTAGGTCCATAACAGATTCTGGGAAGCATTATTCAGACCATACATTGGAATATTTCGAAATTATGCAAATATGCTCAAAAGTTTTTAAGTCTATTTAAAAATATACACAATAACACAAATCTTGCTAGATCTGATACATGAAACTTTACAGCTCCCGTTCAGACTGGTAGATTTAATGAAATTTTCTAGAAAATGCAGATCCTTGAGAGTACTTTTAAACCTAGTTTAAGATTAAAGCCTTACTGTTTTTGAACAGAAAAAATCAGCTAGCTGAATGTTGAGGTTAACGTGTATTTGGACATACATACACTCCTGCCCAAAACTATACGACACCTCAATAATTTTTGTTTCGACCCTCGCAGAAGGGAAAAGCAAAGTGAAACAAAACAAAGTAAGCAGATTAATAGCAGAAAGAGTTCTGCACAAGATGCGATATTCTTATCTCTCATTGCATCTCTCATTTTCGACTTTCGATTAGCGAATTTTGCATAATAAACAAAAAATATCCAAATAAGTACACAAAATAAAGTGGCATACTAGGTAGAGTGAAAAGTAACCTCCTTGACCAGGAATATGCGATGCAATCGCAAAAAAATATATGGTGCCTTCTAGTCGTTAAAGGCGCTTCAGACCAACACTTTTTCACCGACACTTTTTGTCAAAAAGCGAATTTTTCGAAAGCCGACTATCGACATTTTTAAGAATTAAGGTTTCAGACCGTAGTGGCGCTTATCTGGACCATTAATACGTTTAGCTGCCTGGCTTGCATTTTTATCATCTTTGTCGCACTGTCAAACATATATGTATATTAATCAAAAAAATATCAGAAAAATAGAACCCGATCAGAATTGTACAGCGCGAAAAATATATTACTTTTCATAAAACTAATGGATTTCTTTTACAACACCTATAACATAGTTATATTTCAACGTAAATGTTCCTATTAATGCTAAAGTAAAATGTTGTATAATTTATTTTTCAGAACAAGTTCTATTCCACGATCTGTGACGTACCATCCTCAAGCTGCAGCTGGACCCAGTGGCTGGACTATCAAGTCCGATCCTGCGCTAGAGAATGCCCGTCGCGAAGCAGAAGAGCGAGAACGTGAACGTGAACGTGAAATACGAGAACGGGAACAAAGGGAACGTGACCGTCAGAGACGAGAACGTGAAGAACGTGAACGAAAAGAAAAAGAGGAAAAATTGAAGCGTGAGCAGTTGGAGCGCGAGAGAGAACGAGAACGTGAACGCAAAGAACGTGAAAGACGTGAAATTGAACGGCGTGAGATGGAACGTGAAAGATTACTTCAGCAACAGCGCATCAACGAGAGCAATAAGCAGGCAGCGGCTGTAGCATCATCGCCACGGGATCGATCCCCTCATCGTAGCATTGGTGAACATAATACCGAAATTCGCATTAAAGAAGAACATCCACGTACAAAAGAAGAACAAGAGGTGATTCTTATGCGTGTATCGGCGGCAGGTGGCGTCGGGGACCCGCGTTATCATACCTCATCGTTGGCCGCGGCGCAGGCAAATGCAGCCGTGGCAGCAGCTCATCATCATGCCAATTTCATGGTTACGGGACGGCATGGATCTTCGCATGGGTTACCGTCATCAGCGCCACATCTTTCTCGCAACATGATGCCACCTACATTAGGAGTCGGTGGGCCACTCACACATTTTCCCCCATCTGGTCCGCCAGCTTGGGGCATTGATCCATACCGTGACCCCTATCCACAAATTTTGCGATACAACCCCCTAATGGAGGCGGCTTTTCGTCAAGAAGCTGAGGAGCGTCATAAGGTTTTAAGCATTTATGCAGCACAGTCTGCAGCTCATTTGAGAGGAAAAGAACCGAGTCCCATACCGCCACCATCGGCAGGTCCTTTGGGTCCACCTGCCACACATCTTCGAATGCAGCCACCACCAGGCGTAAGTATTGTTGCTTCAGCAGGTGCACTACCGCCATCACAGCCATCCCAATCGCAATTATCCACAATCGGAATCGGAAAGATGCCGGGGGCGCCACTGCCAACAATGAATATGGCAGTACAACATATGATAACTGTCGATCCCCTGACTCGGTCCCCGATAACAACGAAAAAGGAACCGGATCATACTATAGGCATAGTAGTGAGCACACCCGGGACATGTGTGTCTCATGGCCCTGTTCCTGCAAGTGTCATAGGCATACCGTCTGCTTCACCGGCAACACCAAGTCGATGATAACCTATTGAGAATATTACAATGCTATTTTAAGCTATAGAAGTTTCTCAAAATTCAAGCACTTCCATTATGTCATGTGTTCTATTCTTTGGCCCTACCTCTATCCAGCACATCCAAATCCTGAGAAGACACCAACACGCTTTTGTAATATAAAAAAAAAAAAAAAAAAAGATGTATGGAAATATTTATTAACTAATTAATGCGTCAAGGTTAAAATATCTATTTAAAAAAAGTAGAAAAAGTAATTCTCCTACTGAACAATAATGAAGAAACGTGGAAAGCTCATCTTCACTTGTTCCGAGATTAGTTATGCGAACCATAACCTTTCGCAACGAGTTGCTTCCCACTTAGGTCTACCAGCAGCGACAGGCACATACACACATACTCGTAAATAAGTATACATAAATAAGACTTTAAATTAATAAAAACACCGAATACCTATTAGCTTAAATTAGATATTTATATTTGAATATAAAAACAGAGCATTTGTATTATTTGTATAATGAAAAATTGAAGATGGACATACAAGTAATTCGAGGACATAACTATTCTCAAATGTAAATATATACATACATTATTATAATATCAAAAAGCATACGTACGTAAAAACAAACAATTCTAATAATTAAAAAAAAAAATAACAAAAAGAACAATTGCTGTATGTGATACATCTAGCAACTTGTGGAATCATACAATACCATTCCAATCGTGCATTATGTATTTCCAGATATAATTTCATGTATGCCCGTAATGTATATAAATTAAAAAAAGAAATTGATAATAGAAACATAATAATAATTTACAAATTGTGTTTTAATGTTGACATTATTCATATTATTATTGGGTTGGGTAAAGGAAATGTCGTATTTGTGATCGAAATTAGAATTATCCGATTTAAATGGCAAACTTGTTGCCATTTAAAAGGCAACTTCATTATCCCCCCTTATAAAATCCTCCACCCTATTTGCAAAAAACTCACACAGCCAGCGTCTTCGTCATTTTCATGCAAAAAGTGCCTTTTTCGCCATTTTCAAAAAATTATAAAAAATACTAGCGAAGAGATATTTTAAAATTCTTTTTGCAGTTACTATTTTAAAGTAAGTGTTTGCATGAAAACATTTTTTTTTTTTAAATCGAGGAAAGAAGTTGAAAAAGTTGACGTTTACAAATACTCGAAAATTTCAATGGGTACGTTGTGGGTTAAGGAAAGCATTTTATCATTCGAAAGGAATTTCAAAGACCTTTCCATTCATAAAAAACTTTACATGAATAATGCATTTTATTTTAAAATTGGTTTGGTGCAATTCGCCCTACGCGTGGCGAAGTTGGGTAAAAAGTTCTGAAACAAATCTTAAAAATTCGAGAAAATTTCCAAAAAAAATTTGGTACAGTTTTCAAAATTCTAGCTTCTAAATTAAGCAGGTGCCACTTTTAGATCGCGCACTGACTAAACTTTTGCATCAAATACAAAGTTGCAAGTTAGACTAGAGCAGAGCGTTTTGCGTTGGGAGCAAGCGAGCGCGCTGCTCACGTATGATAATGGCCGTTCGTTCACTTTGGTGAATAGTTCAATCGAACTGAGTCCGACCGATACGATGATACAACTCTAATCAACAGCCCTGCTTCTCATTGAGCACACTATTTATTGATTCATTTAAACTGCTTAGAACTTTAAAATGTTTAAGCAAGCTTTCAAGCTCTATAAGAAAAAGACTCCAGCATCTGACCTGCAAGATGTAATTGACTTTGACTTGTTTGAAGAAAAGAATTCGTCTAGCAGTTGGTGTAATGTAAGTACATGCACACACGTGTATAGTTCACAAGATCAGAAAACTGATGAGATGAATATGTATGTTCAATTATGTGTGCGCATACATACTCGTACATAGTTGGTGAAACCTGTGAATATCTCTGAATTAAACAAAAGTGAAGGTGAACTTTTGCCAGTTGGCTTGCGCCCAAAACATATGTGGCGTTGCTACAGAGTATTAAACCATCCCGGACTCTTGGTTATACGCAATTCATTCACATCGCACGGGCAACGTTATTGGATTGCGCGCAGTCTTCGCGACTTCCCACGGGCCCCAAACATTACAAATTTGGACGCGAATAATTTGCCAGTTGCAGTTCCGGATTTATCTGATTGGTGGAGAGGATTGCAGGAATGCACCAATGTTGCTCTCCAGCAGCGTATTAAGGCAGCAATGCGCTGGACAACATTGGGATATCATCACAATTGGGACACCAAAGTCTACAATGAGGCGATGCACTCAGTATTTCCAAGCGACCTGAGCAGTATGTGTCAATACTATTCTCTGGCCCTTGGCTTCACCAAATTTACTCCACAAGCTGCCATTGTCAACTATTATCCAATAGGAACTACCTTATCGGGGCACACGGATCGTTCGGAGCTAAATCTTGGAGCACCATTGTTTTCGTTCAGGTACACATACAAATTGTTGTAAATATCTATATACACATACTACAAAAATATCTTTAATTCTTATTTAGTTTCGGACAAGCTGCTATTTTTCTTATAGGTGGCAAATCACTGGAAGAACAGCCTACGGCACTTTATCTTCGCAGTGGAGACGTATTAATTATGTCAATGGAGTCCCGTCTCTGTTATCATGCTGTTCCCCGTGTTATCAAAGAAGATAAAAAGCCTTGGAATTTGCATAATAATACACTTAAAGACGCAATCAATGAGGAGGTGAACATGGATACTAATTCAATGGATTTAGTATTATTCGATCAAGTTAAAGATGAAATCTTTTGGGATCCATTTGATCGTTATACACACGATTCACGGATTAACATAAACGTGCGACAAGTATTGCCTGCAGGAGTTTCAAAAATCCCTCAGTTAATTTAAAAAACTTGACAAGATTATAAATGAAGACGCTGTGATTCACAAAAACAATTTTCCGTGTTAAGCAAATTACTTTAATCCAGGGTTCGTAGACATCAGTTAGTCTGTCAGCCATCCCGAAATTGTCTCGGAGTAAGCGACTGGAAGAAGGCCAACCACACTTGAATTTGTTTGACGAGCAAGTTCGCTTCGACGAAATTTTCGTCGTTGATGGTAGTGTTCGTGTCCATATTTCGTTGTCCGTTTTGTTCGAGAAAAATATAACTGATTCTATGGCAGGCCAACCACAGTTGAATTTGTTTGACGAGCAAGTTCGATCGACGAAATTTTCGTCGTGCTCGTGTCCAAATTTAGTGCTGTCCGTTTTGTTCGAGAAAAATAAAACTGATTCTATCTTGCCTGTGTTCGAATAAACAATTCGACAATGGATGGCAATGTTGGCACAAACATCATTTGTCATAAGTTTTCCGTGCGTAAACAAGTGCTAAAAATGTCGAAGATATTTTTGTTGGAGTTTACTTATTGCCTGCAAAATGAACCAGTACTGTGGCAGGCAAAAAGCGAGGCATATAAGAACAAAAATATGAGAAACATTCCATTTTTTCTCTAAATAAAAATGTATAGCCATTAAGGCAATGACTAACGATGCAGTCTTTGCTGATTACATGTTCATTCTCTGAAAATTTTCAACCAATGCATTGGAATGTTTGAAATAGTTAGTGGGCAAATGTAATTTTTGTTCGAAAAACAGTTCGTCAAACAAATTCGACTGTGGATGGCCTATTGAGTTCTGTTCAGAGAGAGAGAGAGAGAGAGCGGACCGGCATCATTTGTCTCTGTCTTTTCGGTGAGCAAACAGCAAAGACAGCAAAGCCAGAAAAGCAAATTTATACGAGTAATCGTATTAAACGAAAGTTTGCTCATCGAATATGTTTGTATTGAATATTCGCAGCTTTCCACGTTAAATCCCTTGTTCAATTTTGCAGATCTTAAGAGAAAGAAGCAGCATGGAGTCGAGGAATTAGCAGCTTTCAATATGGAATCCCAAATATTAGGAATTATGTGCCTAAATGCACCCAATCAAATGCTCCCAAACTTGGACGAAGGTAGATTTAAGCAGCTCAGCGGGGTAAACTGGGAGAGCTGCAATATTATCATGGGACTGATACACAAGCATCGATCGGAGAAACTGCAATAGATCTAACATAACTTCATTCATATAATTTTTATTATATTTTTGCTGAATCCTGCTTTAAAATAAATGAATCGCTTTACAAAATTCTTTTTCATTTCGAAGATTTTTGGATTTTATCGGTCGATGAGCACCAAGTTTTGCACTAAGCAAATGAAAATGAATTGATATCCGTTGAAGCCCCCAATAATTATTAACACTATACAATTTTACATATTTATTTTACATACTTTGTATTCTACATAAAGTCAAATATTATATTTACGTTAGACAATTCTATGTGTTCATAGTGCCATATATTTAAATCTAATGTCTAAGCAATTACAAATATTTAAGCATTTTCATTTTAGACCCCTAAAATATATTGGATTACAATTAAGAGAATATTTTACATTATTTAATGGAGTCAAGCACACTTATATAATATTTAAAAAATAACCAGTACAATTTAAAATTAAAAAAAATTGTTGCTCAATGCAATAACATTTTAGATATACACATAAAACTATAAGACCATTTAGTTACAAAATACAGCAAGTAGTAGAACAACAACGTCCAGATCCACTTTTACTTTTCTGTATTTGATCTGAAAGTAGAAGAATAACTTTTATGAAACCAGAGAAATATCTGCATTGTGTTTAAGCAAGTATGGTCACAAAGATATAGTAAATGCATAAAATGTAAACATCAAAGTCTGACAAAAAACGAAATTAGTGCATACAATGATGTTTAGCGACATTAACGAGGTTTATTGCAGAATTTTTCTACAAAGTAAATATTGCACGAAGGCATTTAATGTAATATGTTTACATTTATTTTATGAAAACAAGTCGAAAGTACAACTTATCTTTAAGGATGTTAAGAATCACCGAATCACCAAGCCGCTGCGCATTTACAATGGAAACGAATATTTAAACCAGGAGCTCAACATATTTTAAGGAACATTATTTTGTTCCACACAGCATTTATAGTTTCAGCAACGCACATAGGCTGCGAAAGTCTCAGCAACAAAGCGTTAACTGGTGACAACGAAAACTATAACGTTGTTTGCTGTTGAGCGCAGTGTCGCCAAATGACTGATAATTTTTTATAAATTGGTTATTCAACATACTCTTGATAAATTGCACACTTAAAAACCAGACCGGGTTGTTCAAATTTTAAAGAAAAAAAAATATAAAAAAATATTTCTCCATTTCACCCGTCAACTCTGCGAGCGAAGTGACCCGTGGTTTGGTAGTGACTGATATCAACTAAATTTAATCTGGACCATCGTGATGTCAGGTTGGTTGGAAAATATTGAAAAAAAACAAAACAGGTCTTCGTACTAAAGCTGGATTTTTGACGGATCGTTGCTATGGCAGCTATATGATATAGTAGTCTAATCCAAATTTAAAGAATTCAATCTACTTTTTGTATCCAGAAACCTATAAACCAAATTTTAAGTCACTTGTTCTTATACGCTGTGAGATCGGCGCGGTCAAACTGATGAAAAAAAGTTTTTAAAAAAGTTCTGCTATAAAAAAATTAAAATTTTCTTCTTGTCATCTGGAGACCCCTTGGTAAAAGAAAAACTGAGCTTGGTTCATTTACAAGATTATAAGTTAATTTTGTTGCCTAGTGAAATGGAGCTTATTGTACACCAAGCGGTTTACTTACCTTGCGAATTAGGTTCCGGTAAATTATCACGGGGCACTAAATGCATAACAGTAGTTTTTCCTAATGGGAGTCCCAATGCTCCCAATGTTACATTGCAATGTAAGAACCGACCTTGATATATTAAGCGCAAGATTTCCGCTTTGGATACAGCTTCTTGTGACCAATCTGAAAACATAATACAACAAATGTAAAGCTGCATAAGTTTCCATACTCTGAACATATTTCCGTTGCCTGATTTTATAAAAGTAGATTTAATTTAGATTTTGTCCATCAGCATCTTACAAAATGTATTCCAACAATGGGAGGAGCCATCAAAATTATTACCAAATTTGAGCCAGTGGTCTGATTTTGATGGTCGAGGTGTCATTCGACGTGTATTTTTTTTTATAAGAATAGTATTGAATTTTTTCCAAAACGCTGCATTTGCTCCTCTCCCTTTCATCAGGTTATCTCTCAAACCAGGTGAGTTTCCAAGTCTTATTATGCACTTTTGTCTGATAAAACTATACCTTTCGATCGGATGGATTGTCTTTAAAAATTCTAACTAGTAGTTTTCTCGTAATAACATGTTTATCCCTTCTAACCTTAACATACAATATTTGATAAGTATTACAGATGACTTACGCTCTAAATCAGAGGGGGGCACGCAATGGCCCTGAGAGTAGCGCCTTGATCGTTCCCAGTGGGAACAAAAACAAAAAAATAGATGAGAGCCGTAGTAAATGAAAAAAGATTAATTTGCTCTGCTCTCATCTCGCTTCCAGTTCTTTAGCTCTGCTCAAATCGAGAGCGTAGCAATATTTTCATAGCTCTTGCTACTACGGAGTAGTTTTTCCGAATCCTGATTGTGATTTTTTTATTGACTTAAAATTTTCTTGAATATAAATAAGACTTAACTACAATTTTGGAGCTTTTTTCCAGACTTAGTAACATAGGTTTATCAAAAAAGGTAAGTTGCTTACCTGTTGGCCAATTCTCAAAAACAGTTTGTGCAATGTCCCCAGCGGAATCCGATGGATTAAATAAAAATTCTTCTGTTTTTCCGCTAACCAGTATTAAACGCAAGTTGATCTGAAAAGAAGAAAATGTTTACTCTCAATTACTTCACATTGAATACTGCCAAGCAGGGACTTCAAACAATAATTATAAGTTTAAAAACAAGTGGGAAAGGCTATTGTCGAGCGCCCGACTATAGGATACCCGTTACTTATTTTAATGAATTTTTTAATATTTTTTATTGCATGCTTTTAGGCACTTATATTTTTTAAAAACTTTTATAAGCCAAAACCATCTTTCTATTTGTCCGCTCTTGTTTCGATTTAGTAGGATGATAGGTAATAATAATAGTTAACGATAATTAGTAAACAAATTTTTAATATCTTGAAAATTGTGCGTGTAGTGTTTTTTTTGCGATTTACAGAGGCGGAAAAAGGCGTGGCAAAAATTTGAATCAAAATTGACCTGCGTGGGGTTTATAGAAGTCTGTGTGCCAAATTTGGTTGCTCTAGCTCTTATAGTCTCTGAGATCTAGGCACTCACACAGACCGGCAGACGGACATGGCTATATCGACTCGGCTGTTGATGCTGATTAAGAACATATATACTTTATAGGGTCGCAGATGCTGCCTTCTCCCTGTTACATATATTGCAACGAATACAATACCCCCTTTTACTTATTTTTATAAGTAACGGGTATAAAAATTAGAGCAGCTCAAAACTTTCACAATACTTTTACGACGTTACTAGAAAACGCTAATTAGCTGAAGGTACCTCAGAAAAATTCCACTACCAACGCAAACAGAAATTCACTATAGCCTTTTATTCGGTTTTCGATGCAAACTGAAGCCGGTACAAATATTTGAAGAATGTTAAAATGCCTATGACCCGATTGCACTATCTCTGCAGACTATTTCAAAATGTTTCCAAAGATTCCAGACCGGACATTTTTCTGTAGAGGACGAGTCCCGAGAAGGTCGACCAAAATTTAATAAATTTATAAAAAAAAAATTAAAAAATGGGAAGTCTAGCAACGTTATCCCTCTAATGCCCACGCAAAACAAGAAATTTTAGCAATCACTAATTTTCAGACATAGAATCCGTAATAAATCACATCGTAGAGCAGTAAAAGAAAAACAGGCTGATAGAGTATTTAGTTTTTCATTAAGTTTTGCACCAATACTCTAATTATAAATATAATATAATTATATTTATTTTTAAAGTTTTAACTGAGAATTTTTTTACCCCGCCTAAAGGCAGGGTTAGGCATTAGAGGGTTAATAAGTTGTTACTGGTGCTAAAACTTGGTATAGTAAATGGTAATCCATGCTATCTAGCACCAGAAGAGCCAACCCACCCATTAAAAAGCTTTAAAAGCAAGATTTTGAAGTGTTTTGAGAAGTGGATTTATAGGCTTAAGAAATGCATTGGAATCAATGGCGAATATGGAGAGAAGATAAAAAATACGAAGATTTTTTTGGCGTCATCTAACCGAGCGTTTGTTAGTCCCCACGTATATCAGGAATCAAAATCTTTGAATAAAGATTTCGTAACGGGGAACCGGTTTTTGTATGTTTCGGTTTTGAAATACCGGTATGGTTTTCGTGTCGAAATTATTTTTCGTTACCGTCAGGTCAGTTTTGTTTCATTTCCAGGCTCACTGTGAGTTTGCTTTCTTCTGGATCTATTGAAGTCTGGATCCTGTCTGAGCCCTTCTGGGGACATCTTGGCAATAGATATCTCCGAGGATTCAGTTTCAACAGATCCTAAGTCTCGACGACCCATCGCTCGATTTTACTTTTCATTAATTTTTCAAATTTGAAGATATTACCCTATATTGGTTCAAATCACCTAATTGGTTCAAATCACCTTTTTATATGGTGAACATATGCAGCTTCAACAGAAACGATGGGAGGATAATCACTGCGGACGGCAGTCCGCGCTAGTGATGAAAGCAGCACGAAGGGTGCGAAGGCGACTAGCATATATACACAGGAAGAATGGAAAATTTGCTATGACTGTCCGATCAGGTCGAGTTATATACCGATCGAAAGGTATCAATTAAACTTACGACATTTTAGCGCAATGTGCCGAATGCAAAATTTTTTTTAAAATAATTTATATGTAAAATTTAATATTATTCGTCACAAAATTGGATATCAGAAATTTTGGGGCATAAAACCGTTTTCGTCACTAGACTTTCACCTCGTAAAGAGGTTTTTTTTATAAGATTAAGGATTACTATGATAATTGCATTGGCATCAAATCTTCGGCTTGCCGAGGCCTAGGCCCAGGGTATATTACTGTCGAGTGCACTCGACTGTTCCACTTGTTAAATTTGATCCAAGAAGAACCATGTGAAATTCAAGCGAAAGCGATTTCTGTGGCACCTCTGATAATTTTTGTGCTTTAATTAGCTGTCTCCAAATAACATTTTGAAATCATAATTTTTGTCATAATTGAAGTTTTCAAGAAAAAACATAAAAGTGCAAAAGACCATGAACCCTATTAATGCAATAGTCTGATCGGCAACTAAAGGGTAAGCATATAAAAAGATCTGTTTGTTTATACGGACAGATGTGGGCGTGGCTGTTGATACTAATCATAGGACTTTACACTGTGTGCCCCGCCTCCTTTCTCCTGTAAAATAAACTGGTACGAATACAATATACCCTTGAGACATATGTACATATGTATATATATGTATAATGAATAACAAATTTGAATTAATGAGATATATATACATACATATATTCAAATAATTCAAAACGATAACACTTACTTTATCTGACGGTAAAGTTCGAGTCATCTTCTGTAAAATCAACGGATTTGCATTGACTTTAATGGCAGTGGAGCAAAGCGATGTTGGTGTCTCCAGCGGAAGATTAACCGAAAGCGAAGTATGCTGTCTTAACTCTTTGTCACTTTGAAAACTATCTCCAGATGACTGTTTTTGTAGCTCATATAGATGCTGTGATTGGTGATGATGGACGGCCGCTATAATGGGTGGACTTTTAATGCATGTTTTCAAGGATGATGGATGATGAGTAAACAGTGCAGAGCGTGTTGTTGACGTGCTCATGTCGGAGGCACCACCAATTAACGAATCTGGCAAGGTGCTAGATAATTTGTTTTGTTTATCACATTGCTGTTGGCCTATAAAGGGGCTGGGAACTATTGCCGCAGAAGTTGAAATGAGCATATTCTCGTGAAAGTCCTGCTTCGATGATTCTGTAACAGGCATTCCATTGGATGACGTTGAAGTGCTGAGCATGACGTCTTTCTTGTTTTCTTTTCTTTTCGTTTTTTTTTTGTTTTGTTTTTATTTTGTTTTCTCGTTTTTCGCAGGCAAATTAAAGTACTTGGGCACAGTCAATTGATTTTTTTTTTGATATTCATTATTTGGGATACTCTCTTGCTTCGGTTCACAGTTTCAGTATTTGAGTCTTGTACTTGACCTGTTACTACGATTTCCGTAGGTTAGCTAATGTACTTAATGTCGAATTTAGTTATTGTATTATTTGCAACGAACTTAACATTTTGATGTGACCACTGACAAGCATTTATATCAATACATAATCACTTTGTCGGACTTATTTGGTTATTCCTCATTTTAATTTGGTTGTATAAACTATGTAAATATATATGTATGCTCAAGGAAACTTCTACATACATACATATATATGAATGCATACTCTTTCGCATGCGCACACGAAAACTGTGTCCAATAGCACCAGCTGCAACACGTAATAAATATTTATTGTTTTTATCATTAATCGGTTGCAAGATTCACATGCATATATTTTAACTGAAAGCTAAAATATACACATATAAGAACATTTCTTCTGCTTTCTTGGTCTTTCCTTGCTGAAAAATTTACTTTTTGAATTGTAAATATGTTTGTTTGTATGCAGTATACTAAGTATGTAAATACATCGATACATTAACCATCGATATGTGTATGTAGTTTCCTCTGCTCAAAAATATCGTAACCCATTAAAACTTTGCCACTTCCAAAACGCACGTCCGGAAACATTCCAAATTCCGACTAGAAATAGTTGCCACAAGAAATTTGTTTAATTCGTCTTTTCGCTATTTTGGCATGTGATCTGTTAATGGTCTGTTTACTTCTATTTCCATTAAAAATTCAGATTTGTGTTTATGCTGTTGCTTTCGCCTCTTTCTGTTTGTTCTTGTCGTGGCTTTTTTTTTATTTTTGGTTATGGTATGCGCCTCAGCTCAAAAAAAAAAACCAAAATTAGAGGGTGATTTATGATGAATTTAGGTGTAAAAATTATTTCAGGGTCTCGTCTAGTTCTTTTTAAAATTAATTTTGAAATTTTAATTCAAAATGAACTATTTGTATTGTTCTTATTTTGTGCATGTTGACTAATTTTGAACGTTTACCAACACTTAGTTTTCAACGTGATTTCCAGCACTGTTTAACGGAATCATGTCAAAGATGTGAATATACAAAAAAAAACTTTAACTTATTGAAAATAAGCAATAATGAGTTATAAAGATAGATAATTATAAAAATTTGTAGAGAAATATTTAAGAAAAATGGATCATTCCCAAAAGTTTTACTGGGTATATCGGACCCAAAGTTAAATAATAAGAAAAGTTATCGAATCAAAGCCAGTGGTGGACACAGCCTCACAACCGTGCAAATCAGCTGTTCGATAGACAGATACACTAGCTGCTAGTGACTAGCAAAACACTAACGCAACGAGCAAAGTGATACATGGTAAAATAACTAACAAGGTGACGTCGCAGTGCGGTCATTGCTCATTTTACTTTGCAAAAACCGTAACTTTTATGAAATAAGTGTGCTTACTTAGGGGCTATTAAAGTTGAAATTTGTGAATAAAAATTTCATGGCATTTTTAGGGTTTTCATAATTAAAAATTACTTTCAAAAAGTTCGAAAAAAAAATTTAGTTTTTTCGGTGTGAATTATCAGATTGCATATATCGGCCTATATGATATAGTAGTCCGATCTAAACCAATCTAACATATTATGAATCGGGGGTAGTCTTATACATACAGACCAATTTTGGTTCAAATTGGACCATTATATCATATAGCTGCAATAGGTTGAACTTTGTAATTATGCCGCGTATTTTTATTGTGAGGTTGCAATAGTTTTTATGTATTTAACCGTCTTAGGCGCAGGTAAAACTATATACCATAATTTAGAGAACAGATTACTAAAGCGTTTTTAAGTTAGTGTAGTGCTATGTATAAATATGCCAGAGAGTTATCGGGTACCAAAGTTCAAGAAAAAAAGGTTAGTGTTTGTCAGGGCAGCAAAAATCATTTTTTTGGAGTAAGCGTTCTAAAAAGTGATAGAAGCATTCGATAGAGATTTCTTCAAAGAGTAAGAATCAAAAAAGATTTTTAGATCAAGTAAAAATTGTGGGTTGTACAACCACGGTTGCCACTTAAAAATATCTGAAAAGACAAACAAAAAATTAGCCAAATTGACTGAAAAAGAGCCAACATTTTTTTTAGCAGTTCATGTTATTTTTGAATTTAATTATATAAAAAATATTTCGTTCACAAACACTGAAAGCAATAATACATATTTCCAAAGTATTTCTAATTTTCTTCTTAATCTAGTGATTATGTTATTAATTAAAAATAAATTGTACTTCAACCTAAAACCATACAAAATAACTGATTCTGCTAAACTGATGAAAAAAAGAGCCAAATTGTTAAAAAAAAAAGTGCCATGCGCCAACAGGAAAAAAGGAGCCAGTTTTGGCTCAAAAACATCAATCCTTTACATCCTTTAAATTTTAAAGTTTAAAGGCTGACCCATTTAAATTTAAAACAATAGATTTTGACTATTTTTTAACTTTGGTACCCGAGAGAGGCAATTCCACTCCGAAAATTTCTCAGAGTCACAGAACTTCGAGTGATTTATTTTTTTAGCATGTTCACTAACCTTTTCGAACTAGGCTGCTAGGGTTGGCCTTCTCAGATTAAATTTCCCAAGGGTTTGTTTAGCAACTTTTTTACGATTATTTTCTTTCTTTTTTAATTAATATAATTTAATTTATTTATAAATTAATTAATATTTTATAGCTAAAAAAAATTTAAAAGTTATTGGCTCGACAAACAATAAAAGTTACTCAACAACTTTAAATTGTAAAATTCGGACAAAAAAATGTGACATTATTCTCATGGCATCGAATGCCAGTGGATGAAGTGATGATTTCGTTTCCCTCAACAATTTTCAGATGAGTTGACTGTGGCACGGAGAAATGAAATTGACATAAAATTCAAGCTGAAGAGATTTCTGTGGCAGATTAAAACTTTTTTTTTAAATATAACATGGAAATTTAACATAGAAGTAATATAGAAAATTAATGAATTGCAATGCAGTCTGAAGTACACAATTCCGTTATTCTGAAATTTATTTCATGTGTTTTACACTTTAAATGATCCAGAGGAGCTGTTGCAAATGGGAAATATCAAAGAAGGCGTTTCGGAAGCATGGGAAAACTTTAGAAAATTGGGAGCTTCTAAGGACGCAATATGCAACCAGGTGTTTCTTATAAAAAATATATAACATACAAATTAACATAGTATTGGAAGGTTTTGGAAGTATTCGTCTTGGAAAGTAAATTTAAGTTGTCTGTAAAAACATCGATGCTTAGAAACATCGATGTTTCTCCAGCTCTAATTGTAGATGGAAAACAAAAAAACTTAGTAAAGTATCTATATAAATTCAATATGAGGGTGTACATAAGTCGACTATCGATATGTGCATCACTATTGTATAAATTTATCTATCGATATTCATAGAATCTCAAAGGCGCGTCTCCAGTGGAGACTCTCCATTAGAGGTGGAGAACTATCGATAGTTGGCACCACCGATAGAGTAGTTTTTAAGAAACCATCGATAATAGTCTTGAATTATCAGGGCTGCCACAGAAATCTTTCGCTTGAATTTCACTTAAATAAAGCGATTTCTTTTCCATGTCATAATAATATATTTTGTAATTATTAAATACAAAACTTTTCAGAGCTGCTGCAGATGCCAAATGTGGGCATTTGTCTGGCACACAGGTAAAACTTATCTCAAGTCCGTACCAAGCTGGACATTCACCAATGCAAATATCGGATCCGGTACTAAATATGAAACGGATAATTACGGTTAACGGTTCCCATATTATTCCCAGGTGTTTGCATTTCCATCAACACGTTGTTGTGTTTTGTTTTTGATTACATTTCATTAAAAAATTCATATTTTAAAAATAAAACCAAAACATCTATGAGTTGAATCCAGTTAATGTAGGCGGACGCAGAAATGGATGGGCTCATAATAGAAACGCCGATGCGGTTATTCTGCGTTGAACCGAACGTAATTCGAAGAATCCAATTAATGGGTGGTCGAACACGTACTGTGTTGGGATCAGTGCTGGCAACTTGGAAAATTTTGTGAATTGCTTGAAGCGGGAATTCTGGATTTATAGAAATGCATTTGGCTTTTTTCCGCTTTTTTAATGCTGCCACCAATTTCATGAAAATATGTCGCATTTCGGTTACCACTTGAAAGAAAAAAAATGTTGTACCAAAAAAATACTATTTTTGATAAATCTGCTGGAAGAAACATTTACTGACGAGCTAAATTTTGGTAGAAATATACCAAATGTGTGTAAGAGTGGCAGCTTTATCGATATTTGCCAATGGTAATTAACACATATTTTTGCTCTGCCAAAAGAATATAAACAAAAGTGCCGAAGAATTGAAGACATGGCTTCGCAGGGATGACACGGACGAGAAAATGGTCTACTGCAAGACTACATTTTCTGCAAAGCTAAGCGTGCTCATGCAAAAACTTAAAACAAGAAAATAGATAAAATAGCGAATTGACGATCTGCTGAAAACCTCATAAAAAAAATACATAAATTAAGACCATAACCATCCGCTTTTTTTGCGCTTTTTTTTCAGAATATTTTCAGCTTTTTTTCCTTTTCTCCAGTCAAAAACAGGTTTTTTTTTGTTAAAAAGTTGCATCACCAGTTGGGATATATCGATTGAAATAAGTATCGATATTTTGTGCATTCCTGAACTACTAGGTGTTGGCTGCCAATTGTAGAGTGCATGAGAAGTGTGTTAAAATTAATAAATTGTGAAAAAAGTTTTCGAATCCGCAGACGATAAGTTGACAGTTAATAACTACAAATATAGATAATTCCATATCTTTTTTAACCTGAATACTGTGTATATAACATTAAAAATAACAAGTAACGCATAAGCATTTGCAAGGCATTGACCGAGCTGACCACCAGGTGTATGTTCACCAATAAGATATTTTAAATAGCACAAGTACTTATATACATACAAATACATATGCCTGAACATAGGTATATTGCATTGAATATCATTTGCGACTCGAGTTTTTTAGCTAATTACAAATATATTAGCTTGACAGATTTAGTATTTGTGCTGATAAATACATTGCACATTAAATAATTGTAATATTGTATAGTATTTTAGTATTTAAAATTGATTTTTCCTTGTATTTCTTTCTCGCTCTCTCAATACCCTGGAACACCAATGTACTTCTCGTTGGTGCGAATGGGATAAATGGTTATTATCATTTATCTATGCTTGTCGCTCCGCTACTCTGTGGTAACATGCTAGTCTGCTTTCGCTGACGTACATACCAATATTTGCCACAACGATACACTGGTTGTACTGCTTTCTCGCACTAGTATCGTTGCTATTGACAGCGGTGGTGCAAAAATTGCAATTTTGGTGTACCAAAAAAGCGAATGGGGTAACCAAGGGAAGGCAGCAGCACGGGTGAATTCAAGCGGACCAAACGAGCAGCCAACAGCTAAAGTGAAAATTATTTTACTTACGACAGTCAACATAATTTTTATCATTAAAAGTTTCAATATAGCATACATTAATTAGAAATAATTAAGAGCAGTGCAAAAATGATAGTGCTGACAAGTTTATATGCTATTGATATGAAAAAGTGAACTTAAACCGAAGACTTTTTGTGCAAATTGTATCCAACGGCGTTGGTCTATAAACTAAATAATTTTCATTATACATAAAAATAAGTAAGCGGGTCCAGTCAAAATAAACGGCTGACGAATCGAAACATTTAGAAGGCGAGAATATTACCGTTTTGGTACAGAGTCCTAATTACACACATTTTTTCACATGGATTAAAAACGAGAAACATTAATAATTCATATATATACTATATATTTGTATATATATGTTTATGTATAAATAAAAAAATGGATGATTTATATATATAGTATATATAAATTATAAATTAATTATATATAGACACACATACACATACATTCAGAGCACACACTCACATTTGTATATTTATATATATATATATTTGTGTATATATATCTTCACATAGATATATTCATATTTATATATATATATAAATCAAGCTCAGCTGTTTGCAAAGAACGATTAAAAAATATAAGAAGAAAAATTTAATAGATAAAACCCAACGAACATTTTACCATAGGACCCAGAAGAAGAGTCATCTTCATTTGACACAATCGGTTATAATCTGTCCAGCTAACTATTGCTTGTATGCAGGCGTACTTGAAAGCGACAACAACGGTATAACCAAAACAACCGGAGACGACGCTGACGGAAGCACTGCAATCAAAATAGTTATAACCGTGAGTTTTATTTTATTGTTATAATAATGGGAAAATATTTGAAACTAATTGAATCTCTACATCTTTAGTTTTGAAAACAGAAATCGAACAAAATCAATAAATTCAGTATTTAACGAATCAACAATCGTAAGGAGACGACACTACAAGTGGGAAAGAGAGAGAGAGCGAGAGAGAATCAACTTGAAGAAAGAAGAAGACTTGCCGAATAAAAGATGAATGAACTTGACAGTCTACGACAAGAGGCTGAATCTCTCAAGAATGCCATTCGAGATGCAAGAAAGGCTGCATGCGACACGTCTTTGTTGCAGGCTGCCGCATCGCTGGAACCTATTGGACGTATACAAATGCGCACGCGACGTACACTACGTGGTCATTTGGCCAAAATTTATGCCATGCACTGGGGTAATGACTCCAGGAATCTGGTATCAGCTTCACAGGATGGTAAACTCATTGTTTGGGACTCTCATACCACGAACAAAGTACACGCTATACCGCTGCGCTCTTCGTGGGTAATGACCTGTGCATACGCTCCATCGGGAAGCTACGTCGCCTGCGGTGGCCTTGACAACATGTGTTCAATCTATAATTTAAAGACACGCGAAGGTAATGTACGTGTGTCCCGCGAGCTGCCCGGCCATGGTGGCTATCTATCATGCTGTCGTTTCCTGGACGACAATCAAATTGTGACCAGCTCAGGTGATATGTCATGCGGCCTATGGGACATCGAAACTGGCTTGCAAATTAATTCATTTCTTGGTCATACGGGAGATGTAATGGCCCTTTCTCTGGCTCCACAATGTAAAACCTTTGTATCTGGTGCATGCGACGCGTCGGCCAAATTGTGGGATATAAGAGAATGTCTTTGCAAACAAACGTTTCCCGGTCACGAATCTGATATCAATGCAGTCACCTTCTTCCCTAATGGACAAGCCTTTGCGACAGGGTCTGACGATGCTACCTGTCGTCTGTTTGACATACGTGCCGATCAAGAATTGGCTATGTATTCGCATGATAACATCATTTGCGGTATCACCTCCGTTGCGTTCTCAAAAAGCGGCCGCCTGTTATTAGCGGGATACGATGATTTCAACTGCAATGTGTGGGACACAATGAAGGCAGAGCGCTCCGGCATTCTAGCTGGCCATGATAATCGTGTGTCGTGTTTGGGTGTTACTGAAAATGGTATGGCAGTTGCAACAGGATCGTGGGACTCGTTTTTGCGCGTGTGGAACTAAGTGTTGTGCACAATGCGTATTATCGGGCGGGGTAGGGTCAACGTGGCAGTGGCTGCGCGCAGTCGGCGTTAAGCAGCAGCAGCGACAATAACAACAGCAGCAACAAAACGACATTTCAAATATAGATGTAGATGTCTATGGTTCCTTGTTACTGTTGTTAATAAGCCACTACAAAAACAAAAACAAAAAGAAAATAATAGCCACACAGAGTATGTTTGAAGCGCTTGATGCAATTGGCAGCAGCGATATTGATGAAACAACTGCGTTGACTGCAACATAGACCACAGCAAAAAGAAGAACTTTATATACAAATTATTTATATTGCTATATACTTATACTTATACAACAAACCAAAACACAGACATACAACACAGCAACATACATCTAGACATACACACACACATACAAGAATATTATTAGTGTAAATGAAAAGAAAAGAAATGATAAATTCGAAGCAAAAACCTATGATGAGCTGTCACTGATGATAGTCAGAATGCCGGTAACAGTTACAAGTTACAGTTTAAAGTACGTGTTGTTAGTTCAAATCGTATAGTCATATACATATTAGTAACGGCGACGTCTGCTGTATAGTCAAATGAAATTCAGTGTGCACCATTGTTGATTACTATGATAGCACGTACATGAGAATTATGGTGATTATCCGTACCATATGTGTATGAATAACGGGTGACACGTCAGAACAATTTGTCAGACATCACTTCTTAAAATTCTTAAACGACTTCATATGAATATACATACACGGCAAACAAAAAAAAAAATAATGGTCTTAATGAAGCAAAGTCAAATAAAATTAAAGCATTTACAAAAAATTACAGATAGAACATAAAAAGGCATGAAAATATTGCGTAAATTACAAAATTTAATGTAATGAAATTAAAAAAAAAAAAAAACAAAACAAAAGCAGTAAACAATACACTTTATAAAACATTTTCTTATAACGTTTAAGTCCTTAATTTATATACAAACAAAAAGAAGAATGATTTAAATAACATACTTATTAGTGAAAAAAAAAACTATTTACATATATAATTGACGGCCATATAAGCTACAATAATAAATGGAAAAATTAACTTTAAAACCTAAAAAAATTTATAAATGTTTAACGAAATCTTAACATATAGACTAACAGAAGTAATGATCGTGAAAGTACAACACTCAAATGCATAACAAAGCAACAACAACAACAACACAATGTTTGAATGTTCAAATCTAGTGACCGGCTCATTAACATCATGATTTGTTACGGGATAGGTGAATTCGCGAGTTCGTTATGCTTAAATTTACAACTGGAGAGAGGGTTGCGATTTCATATGTATTTTATTTACTGTTTGACCATAAGACACACGTATGAGCTTCTAAAATTCCAATTGTATTTATGTTCATATTTTGTAATACCCACATAGCACACTAAAATCCATTTAAATAAGGGTCAATGAAAGAAAGAAACATAAATATGTCAATAAAACAAAAGAGTCCCTACATTTGTAACCTAAATTATATAATTTTTAAGTTTAACTGGAACAAAATGCTTGCACGAAGTACCGCACAAAAATAAATACATTAATAAGTATAAACGACTGGTCCCCAAATAATTATCATGAAAATAAAATCTAAATTCTTTCAAAAACAAATTTTAAGACATCACAAAAACAGCGTTCTCTTTTTTTATTCTAAAGTAATTACTTTTAGCGGCTAATACGAAAGAACCTGCAATCAAACAGACAATTTTGTTAATCCCATTTAAAATAGCAAAATGAACGAAAATTCCAAAAAGATACATTTGTTTATGACCTCTATTTAACATCACAGTTGTATTGAACCCGTAGAAATTTAAAGCATATGTATAATTTAAAAATCAAGAGTTTTTATTTTAATGAACGTTCACAAAACTCATTTTAGTTTACAAACAAAAAAAATATTAATAACTGAAAACAAAGTAAAATTGTTAGTCATATTCATAAGATTTGATAATTCGTCAAACTTTTAAAACACGTCGAAATGCAAGATAATGCTTAACAAAAACTACTCTTATAAATGTTTTCTGGTTAATATTACAACAAGCAACCATTTAAATTATGTTTTTATCAGAATCTTTATACAAATTTATATGTAAATTTAAAATGCTATATACATGCAATACATATACGCTACAAAAAATCACAAATGCGTACGTACAATACTGTACTTTTATGATTTCTTATGTACAATTTATACCTAAATCAAAAGTAATAAATAAAATGAATGTCTGTAATTAGCTGAATTCATCAACAATGAAAGTAACCCTATTACTAAATGCTTATGGTATTATCAATAAACAAATAGATAACGAAACGAAAAATACATGTTCATGTTAAAATTACATTAAAACTCAAAAATACATTTTGCTTACATATGTACCACTTATGTTGAATCCGTTAACTCGGCATTTATAATGAAAGTGCATTTTTATTTTTTTCTTAAGTAAACGAGGCTTCCTTTAGCTGCTCGGTTAGTTAGTTGATTAAGCTAGTATGTTTGTTGTCGTTGGTGGGCGGAATAAGAATTTATGATTTATGTATAGGTATTAGAGCAATCAATTGGCATCCTGAGCCATTAAATGCATTAGTTTATCCGTAATTCGCATTGAATACTTGGAACTTTCCATGATTTAATGGCATGAATAATGGCATGAATACATTGTTATGACTAATACATATGTATGAACCAACATATTTTCTTTCTACACGCAACTTAAAATATATTTAAGTTGTTTTTATACCAGGATATCAAACCGAAACGAATATCGGTTTCGGTTACGGTTTCGGTTATGTTCGCATTTGGGGTTTCGGTTATCGGTAATGCAAAACTTGTGTATATCGGTTGGGTTACCTCTTTTTTAATGTATGGAATTCAAAATAGCGGTTTGTAAATTTGAAAACAATTATTTAAAAATTTCAAAATTGTAAATATTTTTATTGAGCTCAATATATACTAGCAAATTCAATTGGAGCAGAAATAAAAATGAATACACCTTAAAAACATAATTATAATTTATGCTTGGCCAAACCAAAATTATCCGTTTTGCATGAATCGGTTTTTTAATGGTTACATCGGATGGAATAATTTGGAATAATTACCGGTTTCTCGGTATTCGTATAATAATAAAGTTTTGTTTTCGGTTACGGTTTCAGATATGACTATCAATTTCAATCGGTTAATACCAGTTAGCGGTTACGGTTATGGTTACGGCCTCAATCCTTTTTTTATACACTGTGCCCATGGAAAAAAAAGCGTCGCTCTCAGAGACTATAAGAGCTAGATACTTCAAATTTTGGTATGTTGGTTCCTGGTGCAAATCAAGTTTCTTTTTAAATTTCGATCGGACATCTGTATCATATGGCTGTCATGAGAACAATTGATTGAAAAATATCATATGGTTGTTATAGAAACTATTGACTGAAAATTAAGATTTAGTATGGACATTTTTTTTGTTTCTGGAATGAATGGGAGCCATGCTATCGACGGCACGCCGCAGATCGCCGCGCGTTTGTTTAGGATATCTCTAGAAAGAGCAACCATTTTCATACTTATTAACTATCGACCAATCGTTCCTATCAATATATGATATTTTGGACCGATTTAAACCAAATTTGGTCAGGATATGCTATAAGAAAAAGTAGATTAGATTGATTTAACTATTATATGCCTACGCACATTTGAGGAATACAAACATTTACAAATACAATCTTGCAATCTTGATGCACGATATATTTAAGTTTTTAAAATGTATTAAAATTTAAAAAAAAGAAAAACATTTTAAAATTTAAATAAATGAAAAAACACTCTTCGACCGTCACCGGGATTGAACCCAGGACCCTTCGTACACAGGACCTTTCGTAGCTGTAGCATTTGCTGGCAAATGCAATCAGCTGATTTAATTCCAGGAAAGTGTTACTTAATGACCCTTCAAATATAATAGTGGAAAGAAAAATACAAATTTAATAAAATCGTGTGTTTCAAACATTTTCTTAAGGCAAAAGGGTCACTAAAATAGACGTACTTATACTAATTAATTGTTTTAAGAAAAGTAACTTAATTTTAATTTTTGGTTAGTGTAAATTTTTGACACTCGAAAAAAATTATAATTTTAATAATTTATTCGTAAGAGCTTCATATATCCGGTCCTTTGTTGAATAAAACAGGGAGTCTATAAAGCTTTGCGAAATCTTGCGCCTGGAAGTCTGGCAAAGTCATGATAATAACGTTTTGATTCAAAAAAAGAGAAGGTTCAACTCGAACGTTATCTTGTTAAAAAATACGTGGGATTATTGCTCTGACCTTCCTCTTCTGGTCAATGTTTATCTTATAAAAGAATCTCTTCACGAGATAAAAGTCTAGTGACGAAAACATGCCCTCATGCCCTCAAAATTTCTGATATTTTTCACAAAAAATTATAACCTACATATGTATTTACATATGTATATTCGAAATCTACAATCGATTCTAAGATGTTTTCACCTAGAAACCATAGTTTTAAATGAATTCCGGGTCCACGACTTTTGAGCTGAAAACTTTGAAATTTTATGTCTTGGGTGTTTATGGTCCGATCCTGACAAGCTTGGTGTCATTACGCTTGTTAGGACCAGGACATTTAAAATTCCACAGAACCAAAGGACCAAATGTCCTAAAACACAATTTTCATCCTTGGAAGGGCGACTTTGTGATTCTTTCCTATATCTTGGTAAGGATGTGAGATACATTTTTAGCAGCGGAAAATTATCAATATTTGGCTGTCGACGAGCAAAAAGACAGTGTTGCCAATGTAACGCGAAGAAATAACAATGAGTTTAGTGGTAACTCTATGCGTGAACTGCGGCCCGAATTTTTTTATATGAAATTTTGCTTTCTTTGAGCCCCTTTTTTCGACGTCCGTACCAAGCTTATCCTAAAAATAAGTCAGAAATCAGTGTTTTTTTTTTGTCACAAAGCATTTTTTTTTTACATATTTTATAAATTCATGTATTTAGTCATTAACCCAGTTGATATAAAACATCCAAAAATGAAATAGAACTGGACAACCCCAGTTCCTTGTCTGGCAGCTCCGTTTTTTCTTCAGTCTCCAGATCGACTAGCGGAGGTATGTCTTCAAATTACTTCAGCGTTTTTTTTTTTCAGCACGCAAGCAAGATAAATTTTTAGCTATGCTTCGAGTCGTTCTTTTTAGTCTCCGGACTAAGCTTGAAAGATCATAGAGCTGTGTAGAGTTTTTCTAGTGTTGGCTTTTATTTTATTTCTAACATTGTTGCATTCTAATTTCAGAATAAAGTGAAAGTATGCTAAAAAACACAAGCTTAATATTTTTAATATTTAGGTTTCTTTTTTCTTTATGATTTATTTACTAAAATATGTCTTGTTTTCATTGACAAATCTGGCAACCGTGGTTGGCACTGCCAACTTGGCAGCACTGTTTCTCTGCCAGCCGTCGGCAAATATAGAATACCCTACGCCGGCGTAAAAACTTTTGCACTCCATATTGAACTTTAGTACGAAAATCATCAATAAACGATATTCTTGTTTTTAATCCGCAGTTTTCTTGTTTTTGATTAAAGCATAGTACGCTCTAGTTGAAAGCATTTTGGGCGCTCGAAATGTTCGATGTCTTGATGTCCGGCCTTACAAACTTCAGTGTGACAGCATAATAAAAAATCACTAAAAAGTTGAGAGATTGTTGGTGTTATGCTGCTGTGGTCACATTGTTGCGTCAGCTGGGCACAACAAGCAAATAACACTGAACTTACAAACATATTTTCATCTAGAGCATACTATGCTTTGCTCAAAAATTAAAAATTTCAAGGCAATGAACTGCTCGTCAATTGGTCACACACGAGCTGAGCATGCTCGCCGAACATGCTTGTCGTGTGTGGGCACCTTCAAAGCAACTCTGTGCCCAAGCTGAGTAGCATTGACAAAGTACTCATTTAAAAATTTTTTATCGCATTTCGTAGCAAGCGCGCAAATTTTCTTAGCTTGTAGGTTATACCATTAAAGTTATTTTGTCCTATGTGTTCTAAGAGCGTGCAGGATGCGAGCAATTGTGATTTATTTTCATTAAAAAAGTTATCAAATATTTTTGTCTGTCTTTAATAAAGTAAAAAAGTTAAATATTACAAAGAAGTTAGACCGAGCATAAGAATTTGCAAGCGACTTGGGCGCGCATTTAATGTTATAAATTTGTGTTTCACATTGTATGTCGTATGTGTTAAAATGGAGCTTCGTGCTTGGAAGATGTTATTGTTGGACTGGGTAAGCAGTGCTTATACGGAAAGGGGACACAAACCAAATTAAATATTTTATTTCTACCTTAAAGGTGAAAAAATGTAATTTTACAGGGATTATAGAAAACATTTCATCTCTAGAGGATTGCAATATTGAGGCCTTCTATGCCGTCTATGTGCAGTATGCGTCCCCTGCGGACAATCCATTTGCGTTGGGTCCGCTGAACACATTTCTTAAAGGTAAATATGCGTTTATTAATTAATTTTGTACATTTACTTAAATGAAATGCCAATTGCAGATAACTATCCAAAATTTTTGCCAAATTTGGACTGTGATGGCCGAATTGTGCCGGCGGATTACATATTTGTGTACACACTGCTCATGCACTATACGTGCGTTCAGAATCCCAGCAAATACTTTCATAACATCTGCAATAATTTACCAGAGACTGTGCAGCAGTGTATTGCGGCATTCTTCGAACAAACTGTTAATAAGCCTGATCTGACACGCAACTTCTTGCGCCAGACCATTGTGAATGTGAATGATGTTGAGAATAGTTTTCTTGTTCCTGAACCGTTACCCGTTACCCTGAATAGCTCTCCATCTGAGCATTTAAATTCTGGTCGCTGTGGCTCCTCAAGTCCCAACGCCATCAACACCGTGAATATTCACGGTAGCATCGATGGCTTCATGGCTTTGTCGGGCGGCAACATTAAGGATTCGACCACAATCGACAATGAGGCGAGTGAGAAGACGAAATCCCTGTCGCTAACGCCGGTGCAACAAGAGGCGTCTAGAACCCAGAATGACAGTCTAATTTGTGCCCCACCAACACCAAAAACCGAGCTCCTTGAACAGCGAACGCGGGAGCTCTTAGGACTGCGTGTAAGTACAATTGCCCAAAAATATGTTGACTTGCTATAACTGGCTCTGAATTAAATTGCAGGCTCAACTAGAAACAGAGCGGTATGAAAAGACTGTCTTAGAAGAACAAATATTAGAAAATGAGCGTCTCATTAATTCGCTCAGTAAAGGTATAAATTAAGTTTGTATTTTTATGTTTTAGCTTATACTTAACTTGTTTTTGCCCATTATGTTAGAGAACACCGTGAAAAAGAAACAGTTATTCAAGCTAAAGGCCACACTACAAAACGAGAACAAGGATGAGGACATTAACATGGATAACTGTGCAACTAGCGAGCTCGAAAACGTATGTAAAGTCGTGCCGCATAGGACATCTGTGCCTTACCTGGACAATTACTGTATTTTGATTATCTTTACCTGAATTACAGCTGAACCGTCGCTTGATAAAGAAAATTAGCCTCATGGAAGCTGACCTTGCCGTGAAAAACGAACAGCTGCAGGAGCTGAGGGCCGAGCATAGCATAGTGATCAATAAGGTAAGCTACCTGTTACCTGAAAGTTGAGTAGGAAGGTGTATTATGATCGTTTAAGTTTATGTAACAGGGAAAAGGAAGCAACTCCCACAAAATAAAGTATATAGTATATACTGTATACATATACAGTTTGTCAAGAAAAACTGTACACACCCTAAGAAAAATTTATTTTTTTTCTTTAAATAAAAAAAAAATAGTAGCTTGTTATATATGTATATTTGGAAAGGTTCAATTCCGTTCGAATGATGCAAAAATTTCCTTAAAGCTGGCTTCACACGAGCACTTTTTCACCGACACTTTTCTTCAAAAAGCTGTCCTTGTCGTATAACCACACAAAATTTCAAAGCTTCGGTGGAAAATTGACGCTCACCGATAGAATAGAACGTGTTCTATTTCCATCGGTGAGCAATGGTGAGCGAAGGTGAGCGACACAGACAGCTTTTTGACGAAAAGTGTCGGTGAAAAAGTGTTCGTGTGAAGCAAGCTTAACCCATTAACTTTTAGAATTGAAAAATTAGAATTTTTGTAAACGTAAAAAATTTTTTTAACGCAGAAAAATTCTTGAAAAAATTATTAGAATGACAAAAAAAAAAAAACAATATTTTTGCTTCTATTTTTTATGATTTTTTGAAAATTGCCAAAAAGTCACTTTTTGTGTGAAAAGTAGGAAAAAGGGGTTGAAATAGTCATTTTTAGAATTTTCAAAAAATTATAAAAAATACTAGCAAAAATATTTTGGAAATTTTTTTTTTGCAGTCATTCTTAGAATTGTTTGAAGAATTTTTTTGCACCAAAATATTATTTGTAAAAAATCGAGGAAAAAAATTGAAAAACTATACGTTTACAAAAATTCGAATTTCAATGGGTACTTAATGGGTTCAGGAAATTTTTGCATCATGCGAACGGAGTTTGAACGATCTTTCCAAAAAAATATAATAAGATTTGAATTTCTTGGAAATTTCTTTAAAATTAATAAGTTTAAACATGAAAATATGCCTGCAAATATGTATATTGCAACTAATATAGTAATACTAGTACATTATATTCATATTTAAAGTAACGAGTATAATAATGGGCTTAACATGCTGAGGATTTAATTGAAAATACATTTTTGATATCAGACTGAACCGAATTGGATCTTGTAATGATCTTGTAATGTCTGTTGACAAAGCGTTGGCAACTGGTGGCTACCTCAACCACTTGTTTTTTATTTTGACTATTTAGTCTTAATTGGTACTGTATTATTATCATTTTTCTTTTCATGCACAGTTAAAGATATCAGAAAAGCGTATAGTAACTTGCATGGACCAACTTGCGGAACTGGAGTCACATATACAGACCTCTACGCAATTATTAAGCGAGAAGGAACATGAAATTACTTGTCTTCAGCAAGACAAGCTGGAGCTCGAGCAGTGTCTGCAGGAGACTCGCAATGAGCTGCAGAATGGTCGGGAGGTACTGAACGCCTCTTCTGATCTTCTGGACACTTCGCAACTGCACATAAGCATGAATACTACTCCTGAAAACTTGGCTACCTCCGTAATCGATAAGCAACTGCGTGAAAAGGAGCAGGAAAATTATCATCTGCGTGAAGAGCTCGAACTTAATGCGCAGGAGAAGTCACGTATTGCAGAAGAACTCCTGCAGCTCGTTCAAAATTTTAAACTGGATCTACCTACGGCACATAACGATTTGCCAATGGAAATGCTGCCCGTAATTAGGGACAGCATGGAGCAGTTGTCTTTTAAATATGAGCAAGAGCAGCAACTAACAAAGGAATTGCAAGATCAAAACGACACAATATTGCACCAAAATATTATTCACGAAGATAATATACAAAAACTAAAGTCTGAAGTTGAGAAATTAAATCTGGAATTGGCAGAGTGTAAAACCGATCTTCTGAGCAAAAACAAGGCATGGGAGCAATCTGAAAAAGAATTCGAAGATAAGCTTTTCAGTATTCGCCTGGAGTTGGAGAATAAAGATCGAGAATTGGCAAAGAGTAAAACCGAAATTCTGACCAAAAATAAAACATTGCAGCAATCTGAAAAAGAATATGAAGATAAGCTATTCAGCATTCGCCAGGAGTTGGAGAATAAAGATCGAGAATTGGCAGATCTTCTGAGCAGGAACAAGACATTGCAGCAATCTGAAAAAGAATTTGAAGATAAGCTTATCAGCATTCGCCAGGAGTTGGAGAATAAAGATCGAGAATTGGCAGATCTTCTGAGCAGGAACAAGACATCGCAGCAATCTGAAAAAGAATTTGAAGATAAGCTTATCAGCATTCGCCAGGAGTTGGAGGATAAAGATCGACAATTGGCAGAGAGTAAAACCGAAATTCTGACCAAAAATAAAACATTGCAGCAATCTAAAAAAGAATATGAAGATAAGCTTTTCAGCATTCGCCAGGAGTTGGAGAATAAAGATCGAGAATTGGCAGATCTTCTGAGCAGGAACAAGACATTGCAGCAATCTGAAAAAGAATTTGAAGATAAGCTTATCAACATTCGCCAGGAGTTGGAGAATAAAGATCGAGAATTGGCAGATCTTCTGAGCAGGAACAAGACATCGCAGCAATCTGAAAAAGAATTTGAAGATAAGCTTATCAGCATTCGCCAGGAGTTGGATAATAAAGATCGAGAATTGGCAAAGAGTAAAACGGATCTTCTGAACAAAAACAAAGCATTGCAGCAATCTGAAAAAGAATTTGAAGTTAAGCTTATCAGCATTCGTCAGAAGTTGGAGAATAAAGATCGAGAATTGGCAGATCTTCTGAGCAGGAACAAGACATTGCAGCAGTCTGAAAAAGAAATTGAAGATAAGCTTTTCAGCATTCGCCAGGAGTTGGAGGATAAAGATCGAGAATTGGCAGATCTTCTGAGCAGGAACAAGACACTGCAGCAGTCTGAAAAAGAATTTGAAGATAAGCTTTTCAGCATTCGCCAGGAGTTGGAGGATAAAGATCGACAATTGGCAGAGAGTGAAACGGAACTTCTGAGCAAGAACAAGACATTGCAGCAATCTAAAACAGATTTTGAAGATAAGCTTATCAGCATTCGCCAGGAGTTGGAGAATAAAGATCGAGAATTGGCAAAGAGTAAAACGGATCTTCTGAACAAAAACAAGACATTGCAGCAAAATGAAAAAGAATTTGAAGATAAGCTTTTCAGCATTCGCCAGGAGTTGGAAATTAAGGATCGAGAATTGGCAGATCTTCTGAACAAAAACGAGATATTGCAGCAATCTGAAAAAGAATTTGAAGATAAGCTTTTCAGCATTCGCCAGGAGTTGGAGAATAAAGATCGGGAACTCGTGCAGATAAATCGGAAGTTTTCGGATGTAGTCAGTTTGAATCGTAGCTTGGATATACGTTTGAATACAGAAATGGAACGCTTGTCACAATGCAATATCGAAAAATTACAGCTGGAGCATAAGCTAGAGATCCAAAGTCAAAAGCATTGTCTTGATCAGACGGAATTAAAAAACGCGCTACTGGCTACCGCTGAGAAAGGCACACAGGTGGAACTGCAATTAAAAGCTAGCATGGAAAATTCCGAAGAGAAGCAAGAAAAAAATATACTGCTACAAAACAATCTGGAGGATTCAATGCAAGAACTGTGCAAGCAGAATATAGAACAGACGAGAGTTGAGCAAAGTCTAGTTACTAGCAACGAATGGCAAGTACAGATGGAGCAGAGAAAAAAAACGAAAAATGATCAATGCAACAAAATACGGTTATTAGAACAAAAACAGGAGCTCGCATCTGAAGAACTTTGTGTACAGAATATAGAAGGGAAGCATATGGAGAAGGAACGAGAAGCAGAAAAATTAAATCAAGTGCAATTGAAAATCGAGCTAAATTCTGCTACAAAGCAAAATATCGATTATGAGATGGAAAATATTCAGCTGCAAATGAAAGTTGACTCCATGCGGCAGGCGCTTCAAGAGAAGAAACAAGAGCAAGAACAATCCTTGGTGGCATCGAAAAAAGAGCTTGGGGAGTTACAGCAACAGTTACAAAAAGCCCTGCATAGCGCTGAACAGCTCTCTAATACCCAACAATTACTTGTAAATGAAGAGAAAAAATCCCAGGTTTTGGTGAATCAAATAAAACAAATGGAAGTAAAGTATCTAGCCAACGAAAAAGATATGAAAAATACACTTTTAAAAAGAGAGGAAGAACAGCAAAAGATCGAAACACAGCTCAATCTGACCACCAAGCGCCTCGAGAAAATGGCCATCAAGCTAGGCGAACAACAAGCTGCTCTTTCTAAAAAGCAACGCGAAGTTGCTCAGGCCAAGCTTTTACAAGAGGAACAAACAGAGCTCATTCGCACATTAAAACATGAAAAGGTGAATTTGCAATTAGAGTTGCGGCAGAACAAAGAGCGTGCCAACCGTGCCGAAGATAAATTAATTAGTTTGGAGCAGCAACGCAATTCGGAGGAAACGGAAATCGTTGCAAAGAAAGATAGGATTGTCGTTCTTGAAAAAAAGTTGGAAAATGCAGAGAAGACGATATGTGTACAAAATCAAGCCATATACGAAGCAGAGAATGAAAAAGTGCGACTGCGTCTCGAAATTGGCGGCCTAAACTCAGAAATAAAGCAGTATTTGATGCGTACAGCAGAGCAAAGTGACCAGCTTCAGTTAGTAAACAAAGTTAAAGTCTTGGAAAAGAAAAGCAATGCTGAGGAGCACGAGCAATCGCACTGCACAAATCTGCAGCAGCAGTTGGATGTTGCTAAGTTACAGTTATCGGAGGCACTGCAGGAGCTAGAAGGTACTCGGCTTACACACAAGTCGCTTCAGTGCGAACTTGATGAAAAGAACAAACAACTGGAAATTTTTCTTGAAAAATCAGTCGAACGTGAGACTGAATATAAGAGAAAATTAAATACTCTAAACGATGAGCTACGTGAATGCAATGCTGCAGTTACCGAGATTCGCAAAAACCGTGATGAACTAGTAGACACATTGCATAAGTCGCAGGAACAAATTGTGCAGCATTGTGCCAAGGCACAGCAGTTAGAACTTGACTGCCAGATACTGCAGGCAAAGTATCGTGATGCAAAAGAAGAGAATAGTCACTTCGAGCAAAAGCTAAAAGATCAGCGTCTTGAAATGGATGGAAAATTAGAAAAGATGAAAATTAAAATGGTAAGTACACGTTTTGTGCGATGCTTGCTGTGTATTTCAGTTCTGTATGGTACGGCGACATTGACTGGAATCATTGCCAGACAATGAAGATTCTTACTGTCTTTCCCCCTTGTTACCAATGCGATGTAATAAAACCAATAGTCCAAAATTCGTTTTTTTTTTTTAACATAAATTCAAGAAATGCAGTAAGAGTTTTAATAATTAACGAAATTGTTTTTAATAAAAAAGCGGAAGGGGCTCAGAAAACTTTCATACCTTTATCAAATGTTTATTTCCAAGTACGTATTTTCTTAAATTTGCTTGCTTAAAACTGTATTTTTTTTAAAATGTGCCAAAAAATCGGCTTTGGGACTATAGTAAACTGGTTTGCGTGGAAGTCTTTTAGGGTTTAACAAAGTGGGAAATGTGCGTAACAGAAATAAGGAGACGTGACAGGCTATTGCAAGAGTAAAGTCGATATAGCCGATTATGAAAATAAAATTTAGATTCTCATCTGTTTCAATAAAGTGCATTCGTTTCGCTCTTTTGTCTGGCATCTTTTGTTGTGTGCGATGTTGTATTTTTAACGATGCTTTTGCAGTTATGTCATCACCAGACGGGGCTGAAAACAAAATAAGCAGATTATTTTTTTCTTTTATCGTATGGTCATAAAAACAATTTTATTCTTTTCCTTTTCTCTTCCTCTGTCCTTACGCCGTCTATATTAATCACTATAACTACCAACTCACACTACTTTCATATCGAATCAAAAACCTCATTTCAAAACTGCAAGACCCAAATTCTCGAATCCGTCGATGTTTGTCAGGAAGCCAATTCTGAAAAACGCTCCAAATCCCACATTACCGCAAAACTGTTTTTCCAAAATCGAGCTCAGAATTCCCTTGGTGGTGGCTTTCTCGCCCATACGTGTTTCAAATTTTTAATTATGCCGGCCGTATTTATGGGCATAACATATATAATTCTTTTGTGCAACAATGTTGAGATTAATTTAAGAGCTCGAAAACCAATTGAATTTTAGACACAGAAGTGCAAACGCAAAAAGTTTTCAGTATCTTTTTGAATTTAATGTAATACAAGGGTCAACTTTTATATTTGTAGCTTTATAGTGGAAGGAACGATAATACATCATTGAAACTGGTTTTATTGTTTTACAAGGTACTCATTAGTCATGTTTAATACCTTATACTAAAAAAAAAAAAAAAATAATAAAATTCTGTGAATTAAAAATTAAATAGTTTCAATTTATTCGAGTGTAATCGAAATGGCATGGGCTCAGTTCTTGTTGATTTTCATCGGCTTAGTTCCTGGGGTGGCAACGTCCTCTTAAATCTCCCATTGAATATTTAGTGTAAAATTTGTAATAAACAGTTGAATCAGTCATTTAGGTTGTTCGAGTCCCATTATAGTTAGTTCGATTGATCGAGTTTATTTATAGTGCGAGAGACGTTAAGAAAAAAAGTGAATTTTCGACTCGACCCAAAAAAATATACTGGCTTATGCAGGATATGAATACTAACAAATTTTAAATATACCTCTTTTTGCAAAAGTATCGCATGTTACAGAAAATAAGTTTTTCAATTGTCGTTGCTTAAGATTTCTTGGGCTTAAGTTTTTATATCATTTCGAAATTTTGTCTGTATATTAATGCTGATCTTCATTAACTATAACCAAAACGATTTAATGAAACTTGTTATAGTTTTGATATAATAAAGGATTCCTTAAACGATACTTTTGTACAAAGAGTTATGAGACCTTTATAACAAAATATAATCCATACGATAAATTAAATAAAAATTTAATCTGTGAAGAAAATTTAGCTAACGCTTAACATAATCAAATGTAAGCATTTATTTCAATTATTTTATTCAGGTATATGTTTTTTAAATCGAATATTCAACTGAATTCAACTACTTTCGACAGTTAAATAAGCTATACATTTTGTCAAAAAATAAAATAATAATACCCTATGCAATAGTATAAAAAGTCTCGCGATAGAAAAATTTTGAATGTGATTTTGCGTCATTTGTAGTTGTCCATTGAAAAATGAAATTCTAACAGATAAAAGAAAATATTTATATTGTTGCCCATAGTATTCTGAATAAATACAAGACATTAGGTGCCAAGTATCGTCTTCAGAGATTGGATTTCCTAAATTCTCCAATAACTTCTTCTCTCCTACTTGCGTCAACGGGGTAGTTGCCAAGTGACCAGAAAACCGACTAGTTGCTTTAAGGATTGTTTGGATTTTGTTCGTTTTGGAGCTAGAGAGCTTAGCAGTCGAAAAAAAAAACCTCTTTACGAGGTAAGAGTCTAGTGACGAAAACATTTTCATGCCCCAAAATTTCTGATATCCAATTTTGTGACGAATAATATTAAGTTTTACATATAAATTATTTTAAAAAAAATTTTGGCACTCGGCACATTGCTCTAAAACGTCTCAATTCTTTACAAAACTCACTGTTTTGCGCAGTGCCGAATGCAAAAATTTATTTTGAAATTTATTCTTCAAGAATTTCTACTAATAGTACTTGTTAACTTGCATTTCGCCCAAAAAATGGAGATCAGACCAAAAGAAATGATAAAAATCAAATCTATGTTGACCGTCGACAACATTTTTGTCTATATAAAATGCCGAATTTTTGTGTAAAAAGCTGTTCACCTTCTCGAAGCTCGTTCTGTAGCGCCTAGATATTTACGTTGTGTTTTGGCATGGTAATACTTTTCCAATATCCTAATAAATAATTCCACAAAATTGCATAAATTGCTTCAACATTTTTTTTGACAGTTGTAAAATATCAAAGATCTTAAATGTTGATTTTAAGTTGTTTCAGTTAAGACACTTCAGTATTGTTTCCAAACACAATGACTGATAACACATGCGCATCGAAATAAATTGTTTGATAGACTAAGAAACTGCTGATTTAAAAAGCTTCTGTTTTTGAGTGTTATTTGCGACCTTTGTAAAAGATAGACAAAGGCTAAAAATATAAAAGCTGGCCCTCAGATCAAATTTATAATTTGTTTAGTGAATTGTCTCTTATATTGATCTTCTGAGAGTCAAAGTTTCATTTTAATATTAATTATCGTTCTTTAAGTAATGTATTAATTTTTGCTGCCCGGTTGTCCCCATTCACTTTTTTCTCAACACTTACTACTAACACTACCACGCTTAACGTGCGTTTTCTGTCGTGTTTCAAATCACATCTAACACCTATAGCGCACACTCTATACGGCGGAAGTGACCCGAATGAAGGAGAAACAGGAGCGTGATGCGGCCAGCACCAAGGCGGAACTGGAAAAACATAGTGCTCAGGTTGGTAGCCTTACATTAAAAATCAATCAAAATAATCCTACGCATAAAAGTGAACGAAAAAAATTTTTTTTTATTTTTTTTCAAGACAAGTATTTCTATTCTTTTATTTATAAATAAATATATAAAGATCTTCATTTGGCTAGGTTTTCAAAACATAGGTTTAAAAATTCGAAATGCCGATCCCTGCAAGACCCAGCGATTTTTATTGAGATATATTTAGCAAGAGAAAAGAACAGAAAATTAAAATGAGAATGAAAGCGATAGAGGGTACATTTATTAAAATCAGTTATGCTAATAATAATTAAACTTAGTGTGTTTTCAAGATAGTGTATAAACTCATTAAAATCATGCACATAAAGCTACAAAAATAATGCATTTAATTATTACAGAACATAAAGTATGAGGAACACACGCGAAAACTCTCCAATCAGATTGTCCGACTTAATGAAAAAATATTAGAACAGCAAAAGCAGTATGCTGTACTTAACACTAAGCTGCGTCACTTACAAGAGACCGATCAGACACCAGCTAATTCTGTCGCCGACGATGAATGGCAGTTCTTCAAGCGCCCGAGCGCCCCTTCCGCAAATCTAGGCAGCAATCTTGCTATGGAGGATGAAGAAGGAGAGGTCTTTAATAACACCTACCTGACCGATTTGAAGTTGGGTCGTGTGCCGGATATGACGTAAGCATATAACTAACGTAAAACAAATTTAGTAGTCACTAATCTTTATTTCTCTGATAATAATCACAGCGCTGAAGAGCTCCAATATCGCAATTCGTTGCAGCCGCCGCATTTAAAGAGCGCATATGCGGCACAGTATGATTTGAGTACTCATGAAGATGATTTCAAAGTAAGTTTTGATAAACAATCGAACGATTCACTTCTAGAGGCACATTCACAAGCTTTTTCTGAGCAATGAGCTTGTATTTAGATCTTCAATACACGAAATTTTTTCGAAAAAACAACTTTTAAGGGATGGGTACTTTGCCGTTAATTATCCGTAATTTATTCGTGAAAAAATTAATTTTGCCGCTCTTTTAGTTTTTTAAAAAAAACTAATGTTCTGCTAACTTGATATCAAGTTAGCAAGACACTCCCACAATTTTGACAATTTCCGAAATCTTTTTATAGTGGAATTTGCCGTTAATTATTCGTAAATTATTCGTGAAAAAATTAATTTTGTCCCTCTTTTATTTAAAAAAAAAAAATAATGTTCTCATGTTTTAAGTCAAATCCATCGTTGCTGTTATTTTAACTTTGGACTGTTATGTTAAGGTATGTAAAATAACAGTTCAATGCAGTGTTCGGCACCTATACATTCATATGTTTGCATTACGTTAGTGCATTTTTGTTCGTCTAACAGTGGAATAACAGCGACGTAACAGAAACAAATCGTAGCAGCGACGTGTAAGTGAGTGTACTTGAGCGGCAGCGCAGTCGCCAGGAAAATTTATTTATGTGTTAGTATAAAAAATTAAAAAATTTGCACAATTGTGAAAATTAATTAATGCCACAAAAACTGGTTAAACATTATAATACTAAAACTGTTACGTTACATACCAGAAATGTGAACATAACTGTAAAATGTTAAACTAACAGCGAAGATCGATTTGACTTGAAACATGAGAACATTCGTTATTTTTTAAAAAATAAAAGAGCGGCAAAATTAATTTTTTCACGAATAATTTACGGATAATTAACGGCAAATTCCACGATAAAAAGATTTCGGAAATTGTCAAAATTGTGGGAGTGTCTTGCTAACTTGATATCAAGTAAGCAGAACATTAGTTTTTTTTTTAAATAAAAGAGCGGAAAAATTAATTTTTTCACGAATAATTTACGGATAATTAACGGCAAATTACCCATCCCTTAAAAGTTGTTTTGTCCGAAAGTGTTTAGCTAACTTGACGCACATGAAATTTTAAGCTGCATATGCTCAAAAATTATTAAAAATAGAAAACTCTGTGTTCTGGCTTACTCACTTAATAATTATTATATATATTCATTAAACTTACTATAGGATGGCCAACATAACCTGGATGATAGCATGAGCACGCTGCTTAGTATTAAAGGAGGCAACGGTGTCGGTACACGTAAAAAGTCTATGGGCACTCACTATAAGCGTCCTGGACCACCAACACCCAGTAAAAATGGTGGTCGTTTATCTTTTGGCAGCTCAGAGCCGCCGCGAGAAATATTACGCGAAACTTCTGATAATAATGGGTCTGCCAAAACGCCGGCGCGCTTTAAGATGTTTTCGTCCCGTTTCAGCATGGGCAGTAGTGGCATCGGCGGTGGACATTCCTTACCACGCGACGAGGTATGTTATAGGAAAACGATGTTTGTCTTTTGGTCTGTTGTTTTCTGTGTGTAAGTTTAGCATAGTGTTACCTGCCTGTCGTCGTCCTCGTTCCTGTTTTTGTGATTTTATGTGGTTAGTACCACAATCGCACATTTTAAAACTATATGCTCCTTCTCAGCAGCGGCGACATCGTCAACGTAAACTGTTTTTGGGTGTGCAGCGTCGTAATCTGAAGCATCGTGCCACCGGCGCATTTTGTACTTCTACACCGCGAAAGACCCGGCCCTATAACGATCATCAGCGTATGATCGTACGAGGTGGTGATCCCTTATCAGACGATCAATCAGATCAACCGCAGAAGGATGGCACACCGCATCTATCAAAGGCTGAACTACTGGCCATGACGAACGGGCAAGGTCAGAGGTTAAGCATCTGTCGACGCCAGTCAGTCGCTCCAATTAGTTCATGCAGCAGTGCTGCACCTATAAGTAACGATTTCAAGAATACCGAGCCACCACAACCACACATTTCATTCTGTTTACATGGCAATATATTTGCCAAGACCAGATCACGCGTTAAATTAACTGCCAATGAGCACATGGCTTATCAACGATTACAGCAGCGCAGCAAAATGCGACAGCAGCGCGTTGGATGTTTCGATCAGGCCAGGCATTTGTCTGGCTTTGATTCAGTATATGAAGAAGAAGATCTGATAGCACCTTCGCAGAGAGACATCACAGGGTATACGATACATAACGATAATAATAATTACAGTACGCATAATCACAACCTTTCGCTGATGGTTATGGATGCCACACTCCAGCTGAAGAATCTCTCTCTCGATTACATGGAGAGTGATGCAGAATCTGCGCTGGAGCAGAGCTTGGATGCAGCAGCGACTTTTAATATACCGTCGGTAACTACGAATGTCACATGCTCCAATTTGATGAATGGACAGCAGCTGTCCAAGCTAAAGGCGCTGGTCGCCACATATGATTGTAACAATGACACTAGCTCGGTATTGCAGCACCATTTTGAGGAGGACCAGTTTGCCCTGCAACCATTTCAATACAGGAAATCAGTGATGGACACCCGTGGCCAAAATCAAAACGGGATTCCCTTATTACTTAGTCAACCGGTCAACAGCGTTAATAACCTAACAGCCACCACCAGCGTAAGTCACACAACCAACGCTTCTTCTCGCCAATCTTGGACTACACACTCCTTAGGCCATATTCAGTCGCATCGCTTCCCTCACATTACCGTAAACACTATGCAGGGCACTAGTGGCGTTCGGGACACACCCAATCGGATGCATTTGTCGTGCCGCCAGTGCAATCGCATGAGTTTGAATCAACTTGTTGTGCTCGGATCAGTATCATCAATATTTTTGACGGCATTTTACTTTCAATTCTACAACATAGCGGCTCTAGTCAGCACCTTAGCTCTTTTTCTATTGCTCAGCGTATACTACATTTCAAGCAGGTAGATTCTGCCAAAAGGGACACAGCGAAATATGACGACAACAGGCAGGGTTTTGTTTTTTTCCTCAAAGTCACAAATCGTATTTCAGCATAATTTATTCTCAATACTAATAATTATTTTTGTTTACATTCAAAATTTCCGTTGTCCATTGCAGAACTCGCCTCCTAAGCGACGCCTCAGTAACATGTTTAAACGCAAGTAGTCGTACTCATCTTCAACTAACATCAGATCAACCACAATGTGTGTGGTAATTTTGTATATATAGTATCGTGAACATTGCTGAATATATGACTTTAATGGTGTAATTATAAATTTTCGACATAAGGTATACGCATTCGTGTTTAAGATAAAGCAGAATAAATGTTAGCATTTTTTTTTTGACCGACTATGTTAATTAAAATTTTGTCATGTTTGACATCTTTGTAGTAGAGTACATTTCAATGACAAATTAGATATTGATGGTACCTCGTACTTATGTTGTAATATATCTTTATGTTAAAGAAGACAATGAAATATGTTAGTCTTTCCATATTATTTCAATATTTAATAATATTCTTGTGATGAGAAATCAAACAGAGCGTTTTTCAATTAATTTGCATTTACTATAATTTATAGTTTGTACTGATCTATTGTCAATTTAAAATTAAAGTTCCCTATATACGACAAATTCGTTATCATTTCCATATTCTTTCAATATTTGATAATATTCGTGTGATGAGAAATCAAACTGAGCGTTTTTCAATTAATTTGCGTTTATTGTAATTATATAGTTTCGTATTGATCAATTGTCCATTTCATATTAAATTTCCCTACATACGATAAATTCATACATAATTATCTACTGCGTAGTTGTCAAATGCAAAGAAAAAACTTCAAATAAATGAAATTAATAAATAACTATAACGTTTGGATTTAAATTAATTCCAGATTTGTTTTTTTTTAATAAGGCAAAACTGCGATCTTCGTGATCGGGCGCGGTGTCCCTTCAGTGGGTGTTATGAGTTTAACTGCACGTAACAAAACATCAGGAGACCTTTGCAAGTAACCATGCATCTTAATCACTGTGGACGGCAGTCCTCGCTAGTGACGAAAGCATCACGAAGGATGCGAAAGGCGACTGCAATATACACAAAAAAAAATGAAAAATTTGCTACGAGCGAAAAGTATAGTTTAAACTTTAAAGCAGTGATCGGCACCTACACATTCATATCACTGAGCAGAGGAAATTAAAGAGAAAAAAAATGTATGGCACCTAAAATTTTTTTTTTTTAGATTTTTTTTGTTTTGTTTCAATTTTTTACTAGTTTAATGAAAAACACGCATCGAAAGACTATGTCAAAAAAAGTTTTTAAAATAACTTATGTGTAAAACTCAATATTATCACAAAACTGGATATCAGACATTTTGGGGCATGAAAATGTTTTCGTCACTAGACGTTTACATCGTATAGAGGTTTTTTTTACATATGTACAGCAACCCCAAAACAAAAGATAGCGATTTAGGCCAGCATGTACAGCGCACAAAAGCGAAACACTAGGTGTGAATGGAGGGTACGATTTCTGAAGATAAAAGTCAATTCTTTATTTTTTAGATAATTATTGTACATTAAATTGTGGCTAGAATAGAAAAATAAAATAATAATATAATCCGAAAAAATGTCATTTCATATTTATTTTCAATATAAGTAAGCTAAGTTTTGTTATATCATAAAAGGTATGCAAAAGATTTCATAGAAATCCTAAATATTATACTATTACGTGTGAGTTGCGAATCTTACTTGAGACTTTTGCTGCCACAAACTGAGCGACTGATGACTCATATTTCTAACAATTTCAGATCTGAAAACGGACGCTTTGCTCGTTTGAAATCCGTAATCTATCATTTTCGATATCATAAATGTAATTTTGGTCCACCTTGGTTCGGTAGACAAGCAGTGCAAAAATTATTTGTTGCCTACTTTTAGGTTCTGTTGAAAAATAGTTTTGAAGATACATAGATCTCGCTTCGTGAAGAATAACGTTTTCTATTCTTATAATCTAGTGTCTCACTTAATCTCAACAAGATCTAGTCAAATATAACGATATTTAATTCTGAAAAAAGTTGTTCAATTTGTATACCAATCTTTTTTTTCTAAAAGCAACACTGAATTAAGCTTAAGCCAACACGATGTTAACCTCTTACAGAGTCAATGATCTGCCCTGTAATTTATCACCTGGATTTCAGCTAAATTTTTGCTAAGTTTTTCTTATCGGCAAGCTTATCTAGACTGTAACGTTGACGGCAAGACGATAAAACGGCTTTAAATTTGTTAAAAAAAGAAGAAAAGTTATTAAATTCACCAACCTGGAAAATAAATTTATCAACTTTCAGCTCATATAAAAAAAAGGTTAAATACTTAAGGATTTCCACTTATCTTAGGCTCTTGCAGCTTTCAGTCCAAGTCGAAAACAATTTCTAATTTTTTTATCGCTGTCGTCCTTGCTAGTCTTTGCTCATATCTTTTAATCCCATAAAGGTCTAATTTTTTCATCTCATTTACTAATTGCTACTTAAAGCCAAATTGTGGCTTACGAATGTCACGTAATCTTCCTGTGAAACTGTCCATATGCATGTATCTAAATATCAACCCTTAACTTAGGACTCACATATACAGTAGCCATAGAAACTATGCGTACAGCCCTTTTTTTTACTTTAACAGCTATTGTAAGTCAAGTCTTCATAGTAAAAAAATATATTTGAAAAGGTCGTTTTAATGCCGTTTGAATGTACCCTAAAAGCAGGCTTCAACTTCTTTTATTCCCACATTTTGGCTTTAAAATAACATTTAAGTTTTCTGACAGGGAGCTGTAAATTTAAAATGTTAAAATTTTTATATGACTTGTAATGTTGTCGGCCAGATGAGAAAACGGCCCTAGTATGCCAACTAAATAGTTGTCTACCGACCCCACCGCAAATTTTACTTGTCAGTGGAAAAACATTTGCCTTTTTTTCTTTTTTTTAAGAAGAGATATTGATTTATTTGATAATATTCTTTCTCTTTAATTCGCGACTTTTGGTTTTATAGACCTCGGATTTCGCATACTTCCATATTTTTCATCAGGTTGGTACCAAATTAGATATTTTATAATTAAAAAACAAAAAAATCATTTATATGCAAAACATATATGCAATCGAATTTCATCGAATAATTTAATTCTACATTCGAAAAATGTTTCACATAATTATACATAAGTTCAATGAAGTCAGTTACCACTTTATATATATATATATATATACTTTTTTTTTTTTATTATTTTTTGCGTTTCTTGCTACCACAATATATATTCTCATATACATAGTTATTCAGTTATGACTACTTAGAGAACATCATTAACTCGAATTGTTCTTGGCAGTTATTTTGCATATTAATTTAATTTTAAAATTTGCTTTCGCACCTTGCGCTTCTTTAAATAAGCATTTTATTCCAATTGTTCCAGTTAATATGCGATATTTGTGACATCTATCCGAAATATTATACATACATATTTATGTACATATGTAAATTGTATACATATATTATCTTTCACAAATTTAAAATTTCATATTTTGTTGTGCATGTTCTCATGTTTGACTCCTCCCACTTTCACCTGTCAACACTCAACTCCACCAAACATTACAGTAAAAGGTATTATTTTAGGCTAATTAGTCAGAAATTAGAGAAAACACACATTTTAAACAATTTAAAATAATGTGACACCACCTTGGGTTTGCACACAGTTTTGTTCAGATTTGTTTTTCCCTTTTCTTTTTGGTTATTCGCTCTGCTTGCAATTGTAATTTTTTTTTTAAATTTTGTGGGCATTTACAGATTATTAAATTTTCTGCAAAGTTTATTAAAAGTTTTATGATTAATTTCTTTGCGCCTTTTTGAAATAATTGTTTAGATTTTGAAGCTAAATTTATTTAAATTATTATTTTGAAGTATTTTTGTAAATAACAACTACATTGAGAAGTTAGAATTGTGTGTGTAATTGTGTATGATCCAGTGAATTTTGATTTTCCATGCCTTGCGCATTTTATTTGTAGCTTTGTCCTATGTCTAATGCTTTTGCATGTGTTGCAAAAAGCGTTTAAACAATTTCTCGTTTATTTGGCAGTGCAAGTTTTTTGTGTTTTTATTTTGTGTTGGTAGCAACAAAAGTGTACAAAAAACTCAAACTGCAAAATTAAATCAAAACAAATTAGACAAAAAACCCACACATTCATGCAATTCTATATTTTTTAATGTCGTTCACTAAATGATGTTTACTTGTCATTTAAGGAAGATTTAACGTAGTAGAAAACCTTATTATAAAATAAATAAACAAGCATTTTGTAACAAAATGAGAAGCGAAACCGCAACAAAGCATTGAATTGTGTGAACTATGCAACTTGTGAACAGATGGTGATAGTGCAAATTGCTTCCTCTGCTGCGTCCATTGCAAAGAAATCTCCAAGCCCGTAAAGCAATGGCCATTTGAAGCTGTATTTTTACGGGCGGATATATTTGTTGTATGTATGTGTATAATTGTTTATGTGTTCTATAAGATACGACATGTTATGTACTATATAATAGCATATATATGTTGTGGTACCCTAAAACTCTCGAACTCTCAAGTTGACTCGACTTACTCGACCGTTCACCGTCGCTCGCCTGTCGCCTTCTCGCTTGCACTCGCACTCGCTCTCGCTCTCGCTAGTTTCATTGTTAGCACAACGTCATTTCGCTTGTACTCGCACTGCCATCAGCTTTCGTTGCCGTTCACGTCACCGTTACTGTTGCTGTTGCCGCTATTAACGGAACCCAAGCCGCCCGGGCTGCCAAGCCTGCCTCCACATGCATCGCGCGCGCCCTTACCGTCAACGTTCAATCCCAGCCATTCTCCTTGATCATGTGCGCCAACTCAATGATAAATTTACCTTCCTTGTACTTCTGGCTGGACTCGTATGCATGCTCATATTTCCAGCCCAGCGGCGTTTTGCAACACTCACAGTAGATATCAGCGACCGCATGCAGTCCAGTCAACAGGACACGCTCCTCCGTTTGTCCACAGGCCACATTCACCACCGAATTAAACAGATATGCCGGTCCCTGGCTGCCTTGAAATGACTTTGAGATGAGCTCGTCGTGCGAAGCGAGATGCGCTCGACAATGAACACATGAGTATGTCCGATTTGTGGACGGTAAGTAAGCTTGAAAAGTTTTCACCATTGTTGCTGAATCGGTTTCACTTGTTGCAGATTTTTCTTCCTGCCTGTTGCTATTTCTCGAGCAGAGATGTTGCGGATACTAATGTTGATGTTGATACTGCTACTGTTGCGGTTGAGGCTGTTACAGGCGTCGAGTGTTTGGTGTTCGGCGTGCGGTTAGGCTTGGCTTCAGCTGGTTGTTTGAAACTAGTCTTGGACTTGCTGTATCACTGAAAGAGAAGTGCACTACTTGGCTATGAATTGGCCCACTGCAAAGTTAAAAAGAAACATTTTGTATTAGTTACACGAAAAAGCTGAATAAGTTTAATCGGTCATTTTAAAGTCGCAAACTAAATCAGTCAAGACATAGGAGAAAGACTTATTGTTTTAAGATTTTTATAACAAAAAAAAAAAACAAAAAACGGAAAGCTACCTTCGGCCTTCGAGTTTGCTTCAGATGCATGGCAGTAAATCGAAAAATATTTATGCCTGTTTAAATTTTTTTATTATTGGGGAGCAATGTTCTCTGTTCAATCTTTTATAATACTGAATTAGCTTGACATTGAGACGGTGTGTTTAAATCCGCAAAAGTATAAATAGATAATATCGGTATTTCACATCATCATCATATATTTGTAACTTTGACCCCATAAAATATTTATATTCCTGATCAGCATCAACGGCCGATCTCAAAAAGTGAGATCAAGTTTATTTTAGAATTTGGTCACGCCTCCCTAAATTATAAAGACAGAGACGCAGCCAATCATGTCTACCATGTTTTAATTTAATTTCATCGCGATCGTATAATAAGCAGCGCAGATTGTAAGAAACTAAATTTTCATTTATAAGGACTACCTCAACAGCAATCATTATTTGAAAGTTAGAGTTACAGTTCAGTATCAAATAAAAGTTTATGCTCATTAAAAGTCTCATTGTCAATGAGAGTCTACAGTCGTTACAATTTTTTTTTATTCAAATTAAAATATTTGCTTTATGACAGTCTGTGGGCTGAGTTCTAGATTCCAGCATAAGCAGACGTTTTCTTTTTTAATTAATAAATAAAAGAAATCATTTGCCTATGCTGCGATTTGAAAATGTTTTAAGTCAAAATGTGAAATTATATGGATAATTTTGAATCGACAATGTACATTAGATTTGCAAGAAATACGGAACGCTTGTGAAATTTAGTAGAAATAATCACAATCTAAAATATGCATTAAATTTCATTCTTTCTTGCGAGTCTAATTGGTATCTGTATGTACAATGGCTCCGGGAGCCAGCGGCTGCTAACGAATTCAGATTTCGTGCCCACCGCTGCTTTAAATACAACCGTTTCGAAATGAAATATATTTATCGACTTGCCCTGTTGAGCTTACCTGCTTAGACTGGGACAAACAAACTCTCCAGCAGCTGTTGGGCGTTAACTGCGCCCGCTGCTTATAGCGGACGGCGACGACAAAATCGACGGCGCCGCGGCAGAGGCAGAAGCAGCGACTGTGGCTGCTGTCATTGAACGATTATGTCCAGCGTCTCCCAGTGTGTGGTTCACAGAACAAACCTCAATGCAATCGCGACAGCGGGCGGGCGATGAGGATGGAAATGGCTTTTGAGACAGTTGTATGTCTGGCCCTCTCTGTTCCACGTGCGGTCACTTTCTGTTTGTATATGTATGTATGTATATCCGATTTCCTGGCAAAGACAAAGGAAAATAATTATTAATGCTTCCACAGTTGTTTTGTGCTTGTGTGTTGTCACTCATATAAAATGCAAGCAATTTGCAGCAGCAACTATAGTAGCAGTTATTTTGCTCAGCCCAAGGAAGAGACAGTAAAACAGACAGAGGCAGCAAGACGCTAGTCTCAGTGACAAGAGAATAAGAGGCCACAATATTGTCGGTGCATTCCAATTATTGATTTACATTTGTTATTCTCTTGGCACCACCATATCGAAGCCGGTCAAAAAATGTGGCCTATTAGTCGACTAGAACTCAAAATATGCTTTAAACCAGGGTAGAGTGAGTCCACTCTTAATCTCTCTTCATTTCCCACTAGCTATCTTTGTTGGCGGCTGATGATGTGAAGGTGACAGGAAGCAGTCGATACGTGGAATTTCTATCAACGTTTTTGAATACAAAATGTTTTATGGTCGCAAAAGGTGCATCACAGCAGATCAGGGAACGATTATAAGTTTGATGAACAAATTATGAAATAAGAGTTCTTCCTGATTAAAAGCCTTAATTCTAGTTAAAGTTAATTCTAGTTAAGTTTGGCATCAAAGGTCATTTGAATATATTTTAAATATTTCTCATTTTTCTAAAAGTCCACTTTTTAAACTTTTTTCCAAGGACTCAAGCAAAAAATTCTTGGATGCAAAAAAAATTCTTCGAACACTTCTAGGACTGACTGCACAAAAAAAAATCTCTTCACTAGCTATTTAAAAAATTTTTTAAAATTGCTAAAAAGCTTGCTCAAAATATAACAAAAGACAGTGAAAAGGACGGAAATTCAAATAGTTTTTTTTATTTATAATTTATATGTAAACGTTAATTTTATTCGTCGCAAAATTTGATATCAGAAATTTTGGGGGCATAAGAATGTTTTGGTAAAAAAGTCACTAGACTTTTACCTCGTAAAAAGGTTTTTTTTATAAGATATCAAAAATTTTGGAACCAGATATAAAAAATTTGCAATTGTAAATATGTGTTTAGTGTTTGTAGTGTAGTGTGGAATAAAAAAAAAAACGTTGCATTCTTACAAGAAAAAACAAACTGTCTGGCAACATTAATTCCTTTTACGAACACACATGCCAATCGCAGAAGCTATCAGCACTCTCAAACTCTGGCTGCTATGACACTTTGTTGCTGCTGTGCTATTCCAATTCAAAGTAAAACGTATATATTCAGCTAGTGGGTAATATCTCCCAAACCCACCATTCACATTTCACAAACTACAACATAATGAAATTCAAAAAAAAATCGTTAAGAGCGTTTTCTCAACAGCCGCCAAAATTTGGGGAAAATACCTTATTTCACCTGTACCTATTTACTTAAAAAAAGGTATGCCTAAGAGCCCTTTAAAATAACTTTTTAACGATATATAGATCATATCTGGTTTCATTTTTATCGTTATTTAGTTTTTCCCGCTAAACTAGTGATTTTTCCAAAAAGTTGCAGAAAAAAAGTTTCTAGATTTTTTTATCGGGAACAAATCCTCATTTACCATTTTAAGCTATATTAACGCTTCGATACAAACAAACAAATAGGCAACTGACTTTTCATCTCATTTTCGGAATGCGACTAAAAATTTAAATTTTAATTATATTTTAAACCAGTGGTCGGATTTTGTAATCGAGGTCGACGCGTATTTTTGACACGAATAGTAATAAAATAAAAAAGATGTCAAAAGATATGTGATATGTGAATTTGCATGGAAGTACGCTCCTTATTCCACAATTAGTATCATTCTTTTTTTTATATGGGTTTCAGACCTCGGCTTTATCATTGTCGGCTTGATCAATCTTTAATGCAAATGTTCAATATTTATGCAAATTAGCTGCTGACGCGAATGTTGAAGACTTAAACAAAGAAAAATTAACGAACAGGAAAGCAAGTGGGAGTGAGAATTGTGAACAAAGAAGTGACCGAGAGGTTGCGCAGTGCCAAGAGGGAAATGCATTACGCCAGGGTGGCTGTTTCTTGGCTGGTGGCTTGGCCAGACAACAAAGAGTTGAATGATTTTTCGACACAACGCAGTGTTACCATTTTAGCTACATTATTGCTAGATTGAGCAATTTTTTAATTGCGAAAGCTCGAAAATATTGTGAAATGCTATTAGCTAGAAATCTAGGATATTTGGAAAATGATTTTACTACTTATGACTGTACTATGATATTTTCTTCAAGACGTTTGCAAAGCTTTATTCTTCCACAGCCGGGGCGGAGCCCCCTTCTATAATATAAATGAGTAATTTGAACCAATTTGCATGGAATATTTAAATTTTAAAAATAAGTAAAAACAATTAAAATAACCAAAAAAAAATATAATGAACAAACCAGGAATCGAACCTATGACTATTTATGACCCAATTGTTGAAAGTTGGAGATTAGTCTCTGGGCATGATTCTACACCCGATGAAATAAAATTTTTTTTCAAAATTTAACTCAAAACCGTACATTAGAGGGGATGTCAGATGTTTATGAATTACGCGCTCACAGTGGGCGTGGCAAAATTTTGACATAAACTGATATTGCCTGACAATTTAAGGAGTCTTAATTCCAAATTTAGTGGTCCTAGCTCTTACCATCTCTGAGATCCGATCGTTCAGCTCGGCTGTTAATGCTGATCAATAATATATAATCTTTATGGGGTCGGAGATGCTTCCTTCTGACTGTTACATACTTTTCACACACTTAATATGCTCCCCCATGGCATAAAAATAAGCTTGATCTACGTCTGGCATCCTCCTGGATGGTTGTAGGAACCTACCTTTATACCAAACATGAAGTATTTTTTAAAAAATCATAAAAGAAGAATTTTTTGCATCAAAGTATATTTTTTTCGATACCAAGGAAAAAAGTTGAAAAATTGACTTTTACAAAAATTCAAAATTGTCCATAGGGTTTTAAAGGGTTAAAGAAATTTTTGTGTCATTCGAACGGAATTTAAATGAATGGAAGATTGAATTCAGAAATCTGCATCAAATCTTTCTTATTATACAAAAATTTGACGAAGTTGGGGTGTATTTAAAATAAAATAAATACAATACGAGTATATTTCATCAATATTGATTCAATATTGAGTATATTTCATCTTTAAGTATATCTCTTATCAAAAATCTGTTCGCTAGTATTTCTCATAATTTTTTGAAAACTGCAACTAATACACCTTTTGTATGAAAATGAGGAAAAGGTTCATGTATGTACTTTCATATGTATTCCACATTTCACTGCTTGTGTTTTTAAGTTTTACTTTTGTCACAAGCTGTGAACTTCCGTCTCCGACACAGGGTATAAAATATTCAACAGCTGGTAAAAAAAATAATCTTATCAGACAGCAATGAAAATAACACCAAGTTTATTGCGTTGCAACGCCAGCCTCACAGACGTCAGAAATAGGCAGCGGGAGAGAGACGGAGCGAAGCGTAAACAAAAATACAGCGCAGAAACAGCTGTATTGCTGAGGTGATTTTGAGACGCATGAGTACGCACATGCGCAATACACCTGCTCTCTGAACGTGTATGTGTGCGAAATGCTTAACCAGAAGCAAAACAAACCGAACCAGAACTCAAAATGAAGTCCTTGTCTTCCAACGAGTTCCATATAAGCAGACCAACAGGGAACAGCTGACACCAAAATCAACAGCGGAGGAGATTAATGAACTTCAATGACGCTCTCTGATTCTCTTTTACTTGCCCATTCCAATGTTTATCGCTTTTTGGAGTTGCTAAAAGACGCAATTTGTTTAGCAGCAGCACAGACAAAAGCTACATATCTATGTACATGTTTATGCTTAGTTACATACATATATATATTTGAATATACAAATACGCATATATGTATATATAAGAAAAATACAATAAATGTTTATTATGAAAAGTTCAAGATTGTTGTTTTCTACGAAAATTAACTGATTTTGAAATAAATTTCAATGCGATAGTTTGCATCGAGTTTGTCAAGAAACACTTTACACACCCTAAAACATTTAATATTTTGACTTTAAATAAGAAAATAAAAATAATAGCTTATTCCGTTCGAATGATGCAAAAATATCCTTAACCCATTAAATACCCTATAAAAAATTCGAATTTTTGTAAACGTCTACTTTCTCAACTTTTTTCCTCGATTTTTTGCAAAAAAATATTTTTTGATGCAGAAAAATTCAAACAATTCTAAGCATGACTGCAAAAAAAATTTCAAAAATATTTTTGCTAGTATTTTTTATACAGGAATGCCACAGAAATCGCTTTCGCTTGAATTCGATTTCTGTGGCACCCCTGATAATTTTTTAAAAATCCTAAAAATGAATATTTTAACCCATTTTCCTACTTTTCACAGAAAAAGTGGATTTTTAGCAATTTTTTTGCTCCCAAAAAACAAGTTCAACACAGAAATTAGTAAACAATTTTGAAAATTAATTTCTTTCTTTCTTTATTTCTTGATAAAATAAATTTTCAAATTGAGTATACATTAAAAAAAATATTAGAAGCAAAAAAGCAAAGGTGCCACAATAAAACTAATTTGCTCTACATACATACATACATTTCAACACTATGTAAACATGACCTACAATAGCCATTAAAGAACTAAATATTGAGTGTACGAATAAATGTTGGTCTGACTGTATGTGCTTGCCACATGAAAATAAGTTAATTTAAGCTACTTCAATGAAAGAGCTGTTCAATTAATTTGTGTCAAATCCGGCTATGCCACAGCAAATTTATGACAGCAAATGAAACTGGTGTTCACTGTGAAGTTACAAATTTTTGGGATACTTGATATCTTTGGCAATGTATTTGGCGATGTAAATATTATGCTTAGCCCCAGTGTAAACCCTTAACATTTCAAAAATGTAATGCAATGTATTTGCAAAAATAAACATTCGATGAAATCGTTCTTTACCAATTTACATATGAAAGCACATGCAGAGAAATTATCCTAACCATATTTCGATGTTTATTTGAGAGTCCTGTGTGTCTGAAAATTTAACTAGTAGTCTGTTCTTTGTTACTGATATCAAATCCCTCATCGCTTATACATACATATGTATGTACATATGTACGTAGTGAACTGCGTTGCAGTGTCCCCATTGTTTTGGTATTTGCTACAATGTTGTGTGTGTGCGTGTCTGTGTAAAGGGGCAAGGAGGGTCGAACAAAGATAATATCCGTATACACATGAGTATGTATGAACACGCACATTAATATATATATATATATGCATCTACTTATATATGTATATATACGCGTATATTAAGGTTTATCCACCCGTGTACGTACATAAACACATAAACATACTAATGCTTTTCATTAAACTAACCAATGGTAACTCTGAGCACGCAAAAACGTATAACAACTTACGGTTTTGTTGCAATTGCAGTTTTCTTATGTGTTGTGTGATGCACAAGCATAAAGACAAACACACACACACACAAAACGAGCCAGCAACAACCCACTCAGTAAATGGCACTTAATTGTGATTTTTCACACCGATTTTATAATTATAATGCAAAACTTTTGCATTATTAAAACTTCTTTTAATTTATTGAACCGAATACAATATTTGTTTGCGTTTGCTCATTTTGCATGTTTTTTTGATGTGGGGTGCTGGAGTGCTTGTTTGTTTGTGTGGAGAACTGTTCCGAGTAGAGGTGAATAACTATCGATAGTCGGCACCATCGATAGTCAACGATATTATTTTTCAAACCATCGATAGCTATCGATAGTTTTCGGTAGTGTGTTATATTATAAATTTTTATACAAAATTCCAAATAAAAATTTGAAATTGGCATTAATTTAGGTATTATAAAAGTAAAAATAAATACAATTCGTTGTCAACAATATTTCTCTATTAGCTATTGTAATAGCCAAAGTTCCACAATCTAAAACTTTTTGTTCAGTCTACTGATCATGCGCTCGGACTCGACTAAAATGGCGGGCACACATAAATAAATATTAAAACATAAAAATTTGTATTTATTTTAGTTCCGTTTCGTTCTTCTTATCCATACCATGAAAATATATATTTATTAAACACAAAACTTAAATGCAGATGCCAAAGGAGGGCCTTTCTGTGACGAATTGAGCGTCATAAAAAACTATCGACCACTATCGATAGTGTACGTCTGCTATCGATGGCACCTCGATAGTGCTTCACCATCGATAGTGCCGATAGTGCCATCGATAGTTCTCCACCTCTAGCTTTGATGTCAGCCTTACGAACTTCAGTGTGACAGCATAATACCAAAAATCACCAAAAGTTGAGTTGAGTTTTAAAAATCCCATCAAAATAATTTTTGTCAGTCAAATCAGTTTTATTCGCTCTTTGTGTTCAAAGATCTCAACTCGGCTTTTATTTTGTTGCTTGATGGTCTCCATTTCTGTTCAATCGATGTTTTGAAAGGTAAACAAAAGCTGTCAGCTGTTTACCAAACAGTGTCGTAAAACGCCAGAACATATTCTGAGCTGCCCATATTTAGGTACACAGTACATGGGTTTAGAAATAGCCTAAAAAAAATTTTTTGAGCCAGTTTGCAACACTTTTAATATGAAGCTTTAACCTTAAAAGCGTATTTTTACTTAGAGCGTACTGTGCTTTTAAAATTGTATATTTTTATGACATGGATAAGTTCCTTAATATAGTCGAAATACGTTAAAGCGAACGAAACGGAATTTAGCCTAAAAAAAAGTATTCAGTAAGGCTACGAAAAATTTTCGATCGCCGGACTTACTAAATATTTATTTATTAACATTGATAGTTAAGCTTAAAAACTAAAACTAAAAAATAGTTTTTTCAAGTTTCAATAACAACTCTGGGTGGATTTCAGAAGCTAAATAGTGTAAAATTATGAATGCCGACGCCATAGCTAGCTAGTATTGACTTAACCAAGTTAGGTGCAATCTCAATAGACAATCTTGACGAAATTTTACTAATTTTGGCTATAGTTTCGTTTCACAGCCGATCTCTACTAATGTTCTCCTGGTTCTTAACGAAAGCCCAAACGTTTTCCATGATATTAACATTGGGGCTTTGTGAGGACCAGGGTAGAACCGCCTGATTTAGGTCTTATTGGTTATTTGACCTTTGAGGCATGGAGCATTGTCATGTTAAAAAACCTAGTCATACTACGTTACAAAATAGTGTTACTATTGACGTTATATGAAGTGTTGCTTTCTTCGACACCCTTTTTTCGACGTCCGTACCAAGCTTTAGTGCCTAAAGTTTATGCCACTCTGGCCACACACACACTTGTATCGATATTTAATTGTTTCGCATAGGCTATTCATATCGACTTTATCGATAATCAGCAAATAAAAGCCCGACAAAAATTTGGCTGTGCACAAAAAAAAAAAAATAACATTGCACTGCACGCGCTTTACGATTTAAATAAAAGTTTAAATAAAAGTAAAAAAACTGGATATCGTTGTTGAAATAAGTAAATTGAATACCTTTTGGTTAGAGTGCTAACGAAACGCAAACATATAAAACAGTTGGCAGGCGACCACTGCAATAGTCGTCGTGTAAAGTAAGTGTAAATAAGTAGGCGAAGCTCAAGGCCTCCTAACCAAATATTAAATATACATATGTATATTTTAGTTAGTCAGACATGATCGTTTCGAGTTGGTTTCGACTATGATATAACTATGTCCCCAAAAATCTCGGCGAAACGACTCAAACATTTTATGATAGTCATCGATATAATAAATGTCCATGCTTAAGGAGGCGGCAGGACCCGCCCTCTACACATATCCATTTACATTAAGGCATATTTGTGGAGTTTCTTCAAGTTATTTCGATCGAATATAGTCAATAATGAAGCCTATGTTAAGGGAACAAGTCAATATAAGCATTTCATGGGCATATTTAGTTGAACAGCTGTTTTTAACTTCGAGCTTCGAAATGTAAACAAACAGAAAATTCATTTATCTACATACAGTGGACCACTAAAGTCTGCATACACCATAACTTTGTTAAATTTTTGCATAACAAAAAAAATTTGATGCAGATTTCTTAATTTAATCTTCTGTTTATTTAAATTCCGTTTTAATGACGCAAAAATTTGTTTAACCCATTAAATACCCATGGAAAATTTTGAATGTATGTAAAAGTCTGATTTTTCAGCTTTTATCCTCGGTTTAAAAAAAAAATATTTTGATGCAGAAAAATTCTTTAAACAATTCTAAGAGTGAGCAATTTAAAAAAATAAAAAATACTAGCAAAGAGATTTTTGAAACAAAATTTATGCAGTAACTCTTCGAATTGTTTGAAAATTTTTTTTGCATCAAAATATTTTTTTAAAAAAATTGAGGATAAAAGTCGAATTTTTTAAATTTGTACTTTCCAAATATATTTTTTTGCTATGAAGACTTGACTTATAATAGCTGTTAAAGTAAAAAAAAGTGTTGGGCTATGTGTATTTAAAGTAAAATTAAATCGAAATGTACGTGTTTTTTTTGTTTAGTTTTCAACTCATTTCATTTGTCATGCTGACTTGTGACTTCAAGTACTTAAGCTTATTCTCATCTCCTACAGAAAGACGAAGGCGAAAGAATGCTGTGGACGGTGCATCTAGATGGGGGTCCACAGCGGGTCAATCATGCAGCAGTTGGCGTCGGCGATTTCATATATAGCTTTGGCGGTTACTGCACTGGCGACGATTATCGGCTCAACGAGCCGATCGATGTGCATGTCTTGAATGTGCATTCGATGCGTTGGACTCTCGTGCCACAGCAGTGCGACAGCGATGGAGATCCACTCAAGTATCCCTTGGTGCCGTTCCAACGCTACGGTCACACTGTCGTAGCGCATAAGGAGCGCATTTACATTTGGGGTGGTCGCAACGACGAGCATCTCTGCAATGTTCTTTACTGCTTTGATCCAAAGACGGCACGGTGGGCCCGACCTGCGGTCAGTGGATGCTTACCGGGCGCACGCGATGGCCACTCGGCCTGCGTGATTGGCAACTGCATGTACATTTTTGGAGGATTTGTTGACGAGATCAATGAGTTCAGCAGTGATGTTCATGCCCTTAATCTGGAGACAATGGAGTGGCGATACGTGCAAACATTTGGTGTTCCACCCACGTACCGTGATTTTCATGCGGCCGTTGCTTTCGAAGAGGAGCGCATGTACATCTTTGGCGGGCGTGGCGACAAGCACAGCCCATACCATAGCCAAGAGGAGACTTACTGCCACGAGATTGTCTATCTTGACATGAAAACCAAGGTATGGCATCGCCCCTTCACCGCCGGCAAGGTGCCGGTGGGTCGACGCAGTCATAGCATGTTTGTGCACAACAAACTCATTTTTGTCTTTGGTGGATACAACGGATTATTGGATCAACATTTCAACGATCTGTATACATTTGATCCACGTACCAAGCTGTGGAATCTGGTGCGTGCCAATGGCCAGGCACCGACGGCTCGTCGACGTCAGTGCGCTATTGTAATGGGCACACGCATGTTCCTCTTTGGTGGCACCAGTCCACGCTGTTCCACGCCACAGTCGCAGACATCTGTGTCGCGTGCAATTGATGCAACGCCGCCACCCGCATCAGCAACCACACTGATTGACTACAGTGATCTGCATGTCTTGGACTTTGAGCCTACACTAAAGACTCTTGCCACAATGGTGGTGCTGAAGCATCAGCTGGACATCTCCGGACTGCCGCGCAGTTTTCGTGCAGATCTAAATATGTTGACACAGCCAAACAGTATTACCCGGCCCATCAATCAGGCTGGCTAGCGTTTGTTGTTCTTGTTACTGTTGCTATGTCTAAAAAGAAAAGAAAAGATGCCTGGTGCGGGTCTCCCCTTCGTTTGTCGTCGACTGCCACAGATGCGTTCAAGGCATACATGTTTATATAAACAATGCCTGCTGTTAGTGAAATACCTTAGTCCAGTTGCCGAGCAATGCATCAGATCTCTTCCATAAGTGCTCGAAAAACACACACACTCACACTCACGCACACACACGCACAGCGATGCAACGACTAAAAGACCAGAGTAATTAACTATGCAGTTTCAGAAACTTGCTTTAACATAAAACAGAATTAGCTCTAGTTTGTAAAATGTTTATATAAATATAACAATCCTTAAATAAAGACCTTATAATATGAATATTGATTTGATGTATGTATGTATGTACGTATCTCCTAACCCACAGCACTTGTGTAGCCCCGAAGCGTCAGATAACCATTAATTATGTCTGAAGGCATGTGCTGCATGGAGGCGTACTCCTCGGCATTGGCGTAACGTAGTTTCGAATGCGGATCTACGTAGGGCGCCGGTAGGCCACTAATATCTGAATACTTTTTGACTGGCAGTAACGAGGGCGGCGCATTGAGCGTGAAGTCTGTGAAGTGAAGCGTAAATGTGTGAATTAACTTAACCTTGGATCTGGTCTAATACAATTACATGTTGGCTGATCCGCCGGCAACTTTTGATTGCGCTCCATATTGTGAATTTGACGTAGTGGTCGGTAGACGCAGTTTTTGGGAAACGCAAATGAACGCTTAAACGTTCGTTTTGGTTTCGACACGCACAACGCGTCCATCACTTTGGCTTTAAACACACTACACTAAGCAAGTAACCTTTAGCAAATACCCATCCCATACAACTGAAATGTCACACAGAAAAAATGCTTGCGGAGCGTCCACAGCGAAGTGCTAAGCAGGGTATCCACACTAGAATTTTTTGTGTTGTGTTCGACAAAAATTTCGCATGCGGATATCTGTGGGAACTGAATTGTGTTCGACGAACACATTCGACAAAAAAATTCTACTGTGGATTAGAGGTGGAGAGCTATCGGGTGACTATCGGCACTATCGATGGTCAGGCACTATCAAGCCGCCATCGATAGCAGACGTTCACTATCGATAGTGGTCGATAGTTTTTTTTATGACGCTCAACTCTTCACAGAAAGGTCACATTTGACATCTGCATTTAAGTTTTGTGTTTAATAATTATATTTTAATGACATGACAAGTTTTAATGTTTTAATATATATTTATAATCTCAGTAGGCTAGACAAAAACTTTTAGGTCGCGGAAATTTGGCTATTGTAATAGCTAATAGCGAATTATTATTGTTGATAAAGAATTTTATTTATTTTTAGTACCTAAATTAATACAATTGCAAATTTTAGTTGGAATTTTATTTAAAAATTTATAATTTAACACACTATCTAAAACTATCGATAGTTATCGATGGTTTGAAAATTATTATCGGTGGTGCCGACTATCGATAGCTTTCCAACTCTACTCTAGCTATTAGTGTTGAGTCGTTTTAAATGGTGACTGCTCATTTAGTTCATAAAGCTGAACATTTTAGTTGAATGCAAATCAAATTAATCAAATATACACAAATTTAAGCTAAGAAATTCTGACATTAAAATAGAGTTCTATAAGATGTCTTGAACAGTTTTATTAGATAATATTACGTACGGCGCATTGTGGTTTTCATATTTTTCATTGTTGAATAACGCGTGAATGGATCAAGAACTGGAACTGAACTACACAACTCTAGTGTAGTAAACAGCTTCAGAAGGATTGTATGCGTACGTGTGTTGTGGGTACATAAATTAAATACAGTTTTGCACTTGGACACGTTACAAATAGTAAAGATGGCGCGCAATGCTGGCGGCTCCAACAATAATACACCTAAATCAAACGTAGCTAGCACTCCGCCGGCAGGTGCTGCAGCGGCGAGTGCTGCTGCGGCTGCAGCCAGTGCAAAAAACAAACGCAGCACTAGCAAGAGCAGAAGTTTCAGCTTCAATATGTCTTCAAAACTTATATTGGACAAGTGGAAGACGTTGATAGGCTGCGTTTGCTTGGCTATAGCCAGCTACTTTGGCTATCTTGGCTATCTGGAGACTCGCGTAAATACACCATACGATAATCAAAAGATGGTTTTACGCACAGGCTTGGACGATCCCGAGCGATACTGGGGATCGTATCGGCCGCAAACGTACTTTGGTATGAAGACACGCGATCCGCATTCGCTGGTTATGGGACTGATGTGGTATACGCCGAGCAATTTAGGCCCTGGAGGTCATGGTATTCGTCACTGGTGCGAGTTGGGTGATAATCTGGATGGATTTGGGTGGACCCATCATGATGGTCGCACCTTTGGCATGCAGGAGATACACGATTTGCCATTCGAGATGAAAACCTCATTCGTCAAGTATTCCAGCGACAAGCAATTTGGCGGCGATTGGACAGCTCGAATTTCAGTTCGAAATACAACGCGCGCCTGGGATCGCAGCATTTCTTTAATTTGGTATGTGGCATTGGATGAGCGCACAAATGGTCATATCAAGTATGTCTCCGATGATAAAAGTCCAGAGCCAGGTGTCTATGGCGAGACTCAAGGCTTAGGCGAGTTTCAAGTACGATTCCATGCAGTTAAGGGACGCATTCTGCACAAATCGTATCTGAGCACAGTGGCTCCATCATTAAGCATGCTTAAGGAGACAATTTTCTCACATTTTCGTGCGTTTGCTAACAAGAATGGTAATCGCTTCATTGGTCTGCCTGGTGAAATTGTTTCCCAGAATGGTTTGCCAACGACAAATCCAGAGCCCAATTTTATAGCCATACAGATCACAGCCGAGGTGGATTTTACACTGGACATTACTTATCAGTCAACATCCGGATTTTCACTTGGCGAGTCCATACCAAAACCGCCAACCGGACGCGCTTACACCGATTCGCTTCAAACGAAGATTAATGAATTTGAGAAGCGATTCGAAGATACATTTCAACTGTCTGCCAAGGGCTATGACACTGAAGAGATTCGTTTTGCCAGAAACTCGTTCAGCAATATGATTGGTGGCATTGGATATTTTTATGGTGCCAGTCGTGTACAGTCTGTACATACACAGAATCCGGTGCCATATTGGAAGGCACCGCTTTATACAGCTGTACCCTCGCGAAGCTTCTTTCCGCGCGGCTTTCTATGGGACGAGGGATTTCATGGACTCCTGATTAGTTCCTGGGATGTGGATATTGAGCTGGACATCATTTGTCATTGGTTTGATCTGCTTAACGTCGAGGGTTGGATACCAAGAGAACAAATTCTTGGCATAGAGGCGCTCGCCAAAGTGCCCGAGGAATTTGTGACTCAGCGGAACAGCAATGCCAATCCACCCACGTTTTTCCTTACCCTACGCAAACTGCTCACTCAACACAAGGAGCAGCTGTCACACAAGGGACGTTTTGCCACACTTGAGCGTCTCTATCCGCGTCTTCAGGCATGGTTTACTTGGTATAACACCACACAGCGAGGTAAGTCATATATGTATATTAGTATTTAGTATTAAAGTATTAGTATTAATATTTTAGTAAAATTAAATATTGACTGCTTTGCAAAAAATCGCCAAATTTATGCTGGAATCTCTCTATCAACTTTATTGTTTTGCATTCCATTCCATTTCAGAATGCAATGAATTAATTTATGAACATTTCAAAAGAGCAGAATTTTATGCCAAATTAATTTAAATAGTTACTTTACAAAAGCATACTTAAAATAAAAAATGCTAAAAAAAAAATAATAAAATCGAAATAAATTTAAACATTTAATACAATTTTTATTTTATTTATTGTATGCGTATGTAATTAGTCTACTTTTGTGATTAGTCCACCAAAACTAAGCGGACAAAAATATCGTAAATATGTGCAAAGAGTCCTTTATTATTTCTAAAACCAAATGTTGCAACAACTTTTTTCTGTTTCTGTTTCTCTTAATCATTAAACAATTTCAATATTAATGTGCAGTAAACATTTAAACTTTATATTATCGTCCTAGCACTAGTAATCAAAAAAAAAAAAAAAAATGATTTCCCCTGAAAAATCAAACGATACTTTTGCAAAAAGAAATAATGCAATTTCTTGCGTTTTGAAATAATGCACTCTTATTCGACCTCGTGCTTCTCAGTCTTTTTCATGCATTTTGACTTGTATTTTAACTTCAGGTGAAATATTAGGCACATATTTGTGGCGTGGACGTAACGCGACCACGTTGCGTGAGCTAAACCCAAAGAGCATGTCCTCTGGCTTGGATGATTACCCACGGGCCTCGCATCCCACCGACCGCGAGCGACATGTAGATTTGCGCTGTTGGATTGCGCTGGCCGCCAGCGTCATGGCCGAGCTGTCGACGCTATTGGGCAAGGACGATGTGAAATACTATGAGACGGCATCCTATCTGACGGACAATGAGCTTCTTAATAAACTTCATTTGGATCCGTATAGCGAACACTATACAGATTGGGGCCTGCATACGGATTCTGTTCTTCTAAAGCACCCGCCGCCACTGACAGCACAGCGCTCTGGGGCGCAACGCGGTGGCGCACCACATCAGCAGCCAGAGAAGCGACGCTATACATTGAACCCGCCAGATTACAAGTTTGTCGATACCATGTTCGGCTATGTAAGTTTATTTCCATTGCTCCTCGAGCAGCTGGAGCATGATTCACCCAGTCTAGGAAAATTGTTGATTGACATGCGCGACCCAGAGTTGCTTTGGACTAACTATGGTTTGCGATCGCTCTCTAAGAACTCACCGATGTACATGAAGCGCAACACGGAACACGATCCGCCATATTGGCGTGGTCCCATCTGGATTAACATTAATTACCTGGCCGTAAAGGCTTTGCGTCACTATGGCAAAATTAATGGTCCTCATGCAGTGACCGCACGCAAAATTTATAGTGAGCTGCGTGATAATCTGATAAAGAACATCTTTAAGCAATACCAGCGCACAGGCTACATCTGGGAGCAGTATGATGATACCACGGGCGAGGGCAAGGGATGCAATCCATTCACTGGCTGGAGTAGTCTTGTGGTTCTGCTTATGGCAGAACAGTTCTAAAGCCTGGGTCTTGTTGCTGTGAGTTTCACCTGTGATAGCCTCACGCAAATCTTTAGAACTAATTCCAAAGGCACTGCGATTTATTTAAGCTGTTAGCTTCTAGCCATGTCTTTCTTTCCAAAGATTTATTGCATTATTATACATATAAACTTACGAAGTACGTGTTAGTACGAGTATATTGTACATGTATATTGTCCTATCACTTAAATACCAGTCTCTCTAGCTGGTTCTATAATAAGTTGTACATATTTAAAATCTGACAATTTAATTAAACTAGCGATAATAGACAAATTTAAGAATAAAGAACTTGAAAAAAAACGGTTTTTGGAGTTTTTTTTTAAGTTTTTATTTATTGGACAATAGAAAATCGTTTGAAACTTCGGAAACTTGAATGATACAAAACTTTCCTTAAACTATTAAGTACCCATTGAAAATTTTAAGTTGTTGTAAAAGTCTGCTTTTGAAAAATTTTTCCTCGGACTCAAACAAAAAATGTTTTGATGCAAAAAGTTTCTGTAAACAATTCTAATAGGGATTGCAAAAAATTGCTCAAAATTACTATCTTAACCCATTTTTTCATAAGAAATTTTTGTGAGATCCCATTCAAAAAATCTTAAAAATCACTAGCAATGAGATTTTTGCAGTAACTATTAGAAAAAAATTTCCAAAAGTAGACTTTTACAAAAAAAAAATCAAATTATAAATGTCTTTAATGACGTATGTTTTCAATTCAATAATAATAGTTATTTGAGAATTTGTTTCCACACAAATAAGTCTTTTGAGACTTTTAATTTTTTTTAATCGAAAATAAAAGTCTAAAGAACTTTATTCACAAACTTTTTTAAACCCTTTTATAAAAAGTAAAAATCAATATTAATTATTATTAAAAACTAATTTCATAAAAATCAATCTTAATCATTATTTTTGATGATTATAAGAAAAAATAATATTAATAATTATTTGTAATTTTTATTTCTTAAAGTCTCAAATATAAGTTTATTTGCTGTTTGCAGAGATACTGTTTATACAAACAATTTGATGTATTTTAAGCAAAAATCGCATTAGTCCTTATACGTATATGCTTATTTTAGTTGAATTTTTGATCAATAACAGTTATTTTCAGTCCCTGATTTTAACATTAAAACTCAACATTAATTTAGCACTCTTATAATTAAATTTTTATTTGTTATGCATACAGTATAAAAGTATAAAAACATAAAATATTAACTGCATGTTTTTACAATATAATATACAAGGAAGAAAGTTACATTATCTATATACACATTACGTATAGAACTAATATATATATATTTAAAGAACTAATCGTAAAAATAAAAAAAAAAAAACTAGAAAGGTTATCTTTGGAACGCCAAAGATTTGACACCCTTGCAGAGCACCGTATTTAATTTTTGATTTATCCTTCCTGTGGTAGATATGCAAGATTAGTCCAACTTCAACCAAAATTTGGGCAGGATATAAAGCAAAATTCCAAACTCAAAGTTTGTTGAGATTTCTTAACCTTTTTTATGCCATGCTCTACGATTTCGAAGCGTTTTTTTTAATAGAAATTTTTTCTCAGCTTTTTAAATTTAAATTGTTTTCTAAATATACGATTTTTGAGTATAAGAAAAAGTTATTGTTGGCATTTTTTATCCAATGTAGTTTTAGTGTTAATACTATATAATTTTCATCATATTGACTTAATAATAAAAATTAAAAATACAAAGTTTTAAATTAATAAATGAAGCAATAAATTTTTCTAAAATAAATAAAAAAAAATTAATAATGAAGTATGCAACAAAACAATTAAGGGCTGTTCAATTTCACAATTCCCAAAATTCGTGGAAAAGCGATTTGATTTAAAAAACATATTAATATGAAACAGAGTCACAAGTATAAAATAATATATATGTTTCAGATACAAATTAAATCATGACTCATTTTTATTTTAAATCCCGAGTGATATGAGTATACTCGGTATGTTGCAGATATGCATCGCGGACATATAGAGGTTAAGAAACAAGAGTTTTAAATACCAGATATTTTTGACCGATCGTCCCCATGGCAACTATATACATTTATAAAGATCCTATCAAGCCGGTTCCGACATTTGTACTGCCTGCAGCAAAAAGACGGACTTGTGCCAAGTTCCATCAAGATAGCTTCAAAACTTAGAGACTACTTTTCATAGATACAACTCGTCGTTCTGATCAAGAATTTATACACTTTTTAACGGCTGCCTCTGCAAGGGTATAGTAAACCGAATTTGTTACATTCCAATTATTCGGCATTGAACTTAAGGCTAACAAAGTATAGAGTATTTTATGTAGCAAAATTATGATCTATAAAAAGTGCTTAGGGCAATATAAGGCGGATTATTGCACTTAGAGAGCGAGATTTAATCGAGCTCATTGCAAAAAGTCACGTTGCAAATTAATAATTAAAACAAGAGGGTGTTAGAAACATTATGAAGTACGTGGAACGAAGTCTTATGGCGGCACATTGGATCAGGCGTACAAAACAGATCATGTTTGCTGCCCTTAAATTTGTTTAGATCTTAATCATTAACACAGTTAGCAACAGTTTGCAGGTTTTGAAAATACGTAAGACCTATTCTGCTTTATCTTTGCTGATTTCACTACCACTGGATGCACAAGTTTTTCCTTTGCGCTGACTTTTAAATGCCGGCAGTCGATCTAATAGCGCCATTAGTATGCTACCTGGCAGACGCTGATGCTGATTGATAAGATCTTCAATAGCTGTGGCAACCTTTAAAGTTAATAAAGGAAAAACAAATTAATTGTGGATAATTGTAAGGGAGGCCAAGCTCACCTTTATTTGCAGCTCCTGTGGCGTCAGGTTCTCATCATAGTCGATGGGCTTGCCTAGATATGTACGAAACTTGACCGGAAATCCGCCGTAAATGGGATATACGGGTATGCGCACTTTATTATATAGCCGCATAAAGAACTTGCGAAAAATGCCCACTTGGCGGAATCCTTCGCGCAAATTCTGTGTAAAGCAGGGTATAATGGGAACCTTCGCCTCTTGTGCTACTTTTGCGAATCCTACACGATTACGCCAGAGCAGCTCATAATAATGATCACCGAACTGTGCCTCATAAACGCCGCCCGGTGAGATGGCCAGCAGATTTCCATCACGCAAAATGCTCACGCACGATTGAACCGTACCAGGGCTGACGTGGAACGCTTCTGAAATGGTGCCCCAGCCTGGTAGCTTAAATAGAAATCGATCACCAATCGTGTAGATCAGGCGCTCACGCTGCAGCAGCATCCGCGAATTCAGATAGTACATGTCAATGGGTATCGCGCCGTGGTAATATACAATCAGCGCTGGTCCCTCCTGAGGTACATTATCTAAGCCAATTACCTCATAGCCGTGATAAATGCGCGCATGTGCATCCCAAATAGCGGCCACAATCTTGCGGCCAACGCGCCAAAAATTCCGATCGGTTTGCACTGCTCGCATTATAACTTGCCTGAAAGGACATCAACGAAGAAAACGGTTAGAGAATGATAAACTTATTTGTTTTTGCGACTTTACATAGAATTTTATCTTGAAATATGCTATACACCAAAAAAAATTGATTCCGACCTCAAAAGGATATTTAAGTTTATGAAATCTATTTTATATTTTTAAAACCAGTTACCAAATAAATTCTTTTTAGATTTGTATGCCAAATTTTTTTAATCCTCATATCCATCCATTGCGTCTAAATACTAGGATCTTCTTCAATTATTTTAACTCCCTTCATCTCCGAATTTTTCCTATAATAAGGTCCGTAAAGTTAATTAACTATCTGATCGTAGGAAAACTCTTGGTGTAGCTTTAAACATAAATAAGTAATTGGTAACATAAATTTTTCTTTTCTTTTGAGTCGACTTAATTTCTGTTAATTTTTTTAATGGTCTTTAAACAGTCAAGGGGTCTTCGAGATCAGTTTAATTTTTAAGACAGGGAGCCCAAAATAGTGACATTGCGGATATAAAGCTCACTGATAACGCACAGTGATGCGTGCATTGGGCTGTTAGCAGTAGCCACAATGCGACATCCATGTACAATCCTTGTCAAAAGGTTAGAAACACTTTCAACTTTCGTGAAGGTACATATACAGGTGTGCTACCGAAATCCCTTCCACTTGAATTTCACTTCAATTTCATTTCTCCGTGCCACAGTTTAAGCTGTACAAAATCAATTATTACATAAATAAATTAAATTTTATTTATTAAAAAAGAAATAAAATAAAACCCTATTATTCTGCAATGATAAACTTAATAAAGTTGCTAAACAAACCCTTGGAAAATTTAATATGAGAAGAGGCCAGCCCTAGCGGCCGAGTTCGAAAAGGTTGCTGAACTTGCTAAAAAAAATTAAATCTCTCGAAGTTCTGTGGCACTGTGCAATTTTTCGAGCAGAATTGCTTTTCTCTGAATTCGATTTCACATATGATTTCCGTAACATGCCTGATATGTAATTTTATTTATTAAAGAAGACATTTGAAAAAATCTACAGACATTTCAATAGCGCAGTGTTTTAATTGAACAAAAAAATTATTTTTTATGTGATATGTTACTAGTAAAAGTACGACATACCATAATTTCATTGTTTGCTATTGTTGATTCTAGAGCAGCGGTGGGCACGCATTAGCTCCGGGAGCCAGCGGCTGCTAATGAATTCAGATTTTGTGCCCACCACTGTTCTATAGCGATTTTATTATACAGAAATTCGATTTGTTTCACGAATGACGACCAGTGTATGCAGTTAGTTAATATCAATGGAATTTTGTTTTGAGCTTCGGTGAGCTAATTAATTGCTAAACTGATAATTATGTTTAAATTTAGTTTTTGAACAGCTGCAGCGCATTAGGATCGTTATTTAGGGGCAGGCTTAGGTGTTATCAGCATTAAGTGTCGCGTTCACAGTCGCGTTTTTGCATATCAAAATTTCAGTAAATAAATCTTAACGAAAAATTAACGTATTATACAGTTGCGTACAACATGATTCTGAGCTAAATGAAATCCGCACCTGGGTGTAGCGACCCCCAGTATTCTCATTGTTGTTGAATTAAAAAAAAAAAAAAAGCGCTGATAACAAGGGCAAACAAATGATGCCTGTTGCCACTTAGCGACTGTTTATTTCGAACAGAACCAACACGATAAACCTATACATCAAAATTATTTTAACGCTTCTTTATCTGAGTTGTAAAGATCACTGCCGATGCTTCTTACAGCTTTAACAGTCTACTTAAACTTGCCAATAAGATAAATCTGGTTTTCATATCTTAAATAAGAATACATCCAGATTAACTTGCGGGTGATAACAGATACGGCATTTTAATTACGCTCACCAAAGCTTTTCAGATGAAAACGCAAATAACCTTTTTTTTTAACCAATATTTGCAATTTTGTAAGCAAAACTGGAAGTCAAATTTAAAGAAGAAAAAAAAAACATTACAAAAAAGTGTAAGGCAATGCGTTTTATATTCAGTCTCTAAAAGAAAGTTCAAGACAAGATCCCATTGACAACACTTCCGAAAATGTCAAAAAAAAAAAAAAAACACTTTTTCCTCATTTTCATGCAAAAAGTGCCACCGCTGCACAGGCCATCATCTGATACATATGATCTCTCTAAATATAACATGTACCAATGCTTAAAACATTACGGAAATTCCCTATACTCTTAATCAAGTCTGTTCTGGTTTTCACTAATATTTTATGCATTTCAACGCAAAAGATTTGCCCCAATTTCCTTTAAATATCCTGCGAATTGCCTGCCGAATTTCAGTTCTCCTAGATTGTGCTGCATACTTTTCAGCAGCACACTTTTGGCAAACGTTCTGAGCAAAGAGAATTAATTTGGTTTGCAAATTGAAAATAACCCTCGCATATAAATAATTTTTTGACATACATTGAACCACTAATGTCTTCATACACCATAAATTTGTCAAATTTGAGTATAAGAAAGATGTTTTGACGCGGTTTTTTTATATTAATCTTTTATTCACTTAAACTCCGTTCGAATGATACAAAAATTTCTTTAACCCATTAAATACCCATGAAAAATTTTGAATTAAAAAAAAAAATCGATTTTTCAACTTTTTTCGTCGATTTTTTAAAAAAAATATTTTGATGCAGAAATATTCTTCAAACAATTCTAAGAGTAACTGCAAAAAAATTTTTCAAAATTCTTTTCGCTAGTATTTTTTATAATTTTTTGAAAATTCTAAAAATGACTATTTTAACCCCTTTTTCCTATTTTTCACGCAAAAAATGCCTTTTTTGCAATTTTCAAAAAATTATAAAAAATATAAGCGAAAAGATTTTTGAAAAATTTTGCAGTCACTCTTAGAATTGTTGGAAGAATATTTCTGCATCAAAATATTTTTTTTAAAAAATCGACGAAAAAAGTTAAAAAATCGATTTTTTTTAAAATTTGAAATTTTCCATGGGTACTTAATGGGTTAAAGAAATTTTTGTATCATTCGAACGGAGTTTAAGTGAATAAAACATTAATATAAAAAAACCGCGTCAAAACATCTTTCTTATACCCAAAATTGACAAATTTATGGTGTATGAAGACATTAGTGGTTCACTGTATTGCATATTTTTGGTGTTGAGAATTAACTTTTTGCACAGTTGTCAATTGCTACACAGTGTTTTTTTACAAAACCAAAATATTTTGCTTGCATTAAATTAAACAGGCTTGTGTTTAAACTTGCTGCACTGCGGACAGCAGTCCGCGCTAGTGACGTAAGCATCACGAAGGGTGCGAAAAGCGACTAGCAATATATACAGGAAGAATGGAAAATTTGCTACGACTGTCCCATCAGATCGAGTTATATACCGATCGAAAGGTATAGCTTAAGCTAACAAAATTGCATACTAGGACTCACCTGGTTCATGAGATAAGGGGGTGTAAGAATAAGGGACAAAATTTAAATGATTGTAGCGAATGGGGCGGTTGGAGACTTTTTTTAACTTTTTGACCATTTTTAACAACATACGCTTTCCTCTTGTTTGTTTGTATCAAAGCGTTGAGAATATATTTCCAATCATAAAACTAGAAATGTTTTTACATTTTAAAACCCGGTAGTTTAGCGGGAAATCGCTGAAACCCTCTAAAATTAATAGATTACATGTCTGTAAAAATTCGTTTCGGCAATATGTCACATCGGACGGCAGTCCGCGCCAGCACGAAGAGTGCGAAAGGCGAGTAGCAATATATACAGGAAGAATAGAAAATTTGCTAAGACTGTTCGATTAGGTCGAGTTATATACCGATCGAAAGGTATCAATTTAAGTCAGCTGTGGGCACGAAACCTGAATTCGTTAGCAGCCGCTGGCTCCCGGAGCCATTGCGTGCCCACCGCTGATTTAAATAACAAATGTGCATACTAAGACTTCCTCAGGGAGTCTGATTAGTATAAAAATATATATATGTATGTGTTTCCATTACACATAAACAAATTTTATACAAAGAAACACTTAATTATATAAATTATTTAAAAAAAAATATTTATTAGGTATGAAGAATTTAGCGCATTGTGCCGAGTGTCAATTTTTTTTTAATAAATATTATCGGTCCCAAAATTGGTATATAACTTGACCTGATCGGACAGTCATAGCAAATTTTCCATTCTTCCTGTCCATATTGCTAGTCGTCTTTCGTCACTAGCATGGTTTGTCACAAACATTCACATAAGTTCAATATACACTTCATTTACTCATTAACTGAATACAGGGTGTAAGACAATCTTATAAAATGTATTTATTTTGGTTTTGCTAATCAGCTAATTAAATTGCAGTCTCAGTTAAAGAGTCATGAAAAACACAAGAAATTAAATATGCACATATATGCATAACAAATCGAGACAGTTAAGCTGATGTAGCATGTTGAGAATTAATTTTGTAGGGGTTGAGATAATTGAAGATAACCAATAACTGATAACCAATATCGTTAACCGATATCGTTAGTAGGTTGTCATATTTTGAACCATTCTTATCGTAAAAACATGAATGTAAGAACGCTCTTGTCAAGAGGGTATGCATGACTACGAGACACTCTGCAACCAGACCCTTAAACACTACTAACTTGACGTCAATGTTCTTTTTACCTTACTTCGGCCTGTTGCTTAAATATATTTCCCGTTTATTATCCGATCGTGATACAGACACATTTTATCATGTGATTTTGAAAAAAACTTTTTTTTTTTTATCTGAATGCTCCTAGGGGTAAGCTAGACATAGGGTATAAAAACAAAAACAACAACAGCAACCCGCATTGCAAACAAAGGAAGTCCGCTATTATGGCGTGTCTAAGTTTAATTTGTACGAGTACGCTTATCAAAAGCCCATGACGCATCACTAGAACATGCGGCATTATATTGAATGTTGAGGTGGCTCAAAAATTGTAATTATCTGCAGGCTAGCAAAACGGTACAAGTTAGTATTATTAAAGCTTACCAGTGTGATTCTATCTACACACATATCTAGTCTAGCTTTAGGTTAATTAGCATTAGAACCGGTTTTAAGATTTTCATTACAAAATTGTCTTTAAAGAGTTTAATAAATATTGTATATAAATAAATAATATCGCATCAGCATCAAGTGGCATTTTCTTGTGTGTAAGCTTACTGTGACACTATTGAAAGTGGTTTTTGCTGCTATTTTGCAGACAAATATCTAGTCACACCGGCGATTTTTTCAAAGTTCAATGACAAAAGTGCAATGACAGTTGTTTTGCACACATCGAATATACATATAAATATATGTATCTGTACACATGTTTGCAAAATTATAAGGCAAAGCTTAATTCTTAAAACAAAATTGATTTTTTTTTCAATTCTTACAAAATTTTTTACCGATATTAAGCTTTACATATGAGAAAAGATTTATCTACTGGTATGTCCTTATTCTTTTACAATATTGGCAACTTTGCAATCGGGATTAAAAAAGGTCAGAAAAAAACAATTAAACAAAAGTAAAAAATAATTATTGAAATTAAATTTTGAATAAAAAGTTGTAAAATAAAACTTATTTCTGATTTTTTCAATAAAAATAAGAAAAAGGGTTTTTTTTTATTTTTATTTTAAAAGTTACTAATAAAAGTTATTCCGCGGTTTTATTTTTGATTTTAAAACTAAAAGTTACGTATTAATTCTTTGTAACTTTTTAAAATAAAAATCAAAAATAAGTCTTTTTATTTTCATTGAAGTGTTATTCACAACTTTTAATTAAAAATTAAATTTTAACGATCATTTTTGACTTTAAATACAAATTAAAAATAAGAATTAAATTTGATATTTTAAATTGAAAATAGAAGTTTTTAGCTGATTTCGATAGTTCCAACTGAAATAGGAATTTCATTTTAGCATATTTCTTTAACATCGATTTTTGTAGTTGAAATTAGAATTCACAACTCTTATTTGCAGTCCCTGGAATAAAAGGAAGGACAGAACATGATAAAAAATGAGCCCAAGAAGAAGTAAATAATAATAGGACATGTACCTTTTTTTTTAATAACTGCTTAATACGTGTACTAATAAAGTAATAATGGAATATATTTCAAAAATATTGCGATATAACAATTATTTTGAACGAATTAACTTTTTACTTAAGATGTTCTAATTTTTTTGCACACGTCTGTATTTTATGCATTTTGTGCTGAGTTTGGGTTTGGGTTGCTTACCTGTGCAGCTTGTAGATAAAGAGAACCAAGAATGATATATAGATGAGCGCTACGAAAACTAGCGGCAGGAGGAATGTGACAATCAACGGCGTAAGAAAGCGATATAGCCATAGCGAGTAATCCAGATCGATGTAGGTTGCTGTGTGTGTACATATACATTTGAATACAAAGTATATACATATAAATTAATGCACATCAAGGGCGCAGGCAGCTTTGAGCGAGGGGGGAACAATTTATCTTTTCATAGTACTACATATATCCCACATCACAAATCTCTCGAGAATTTGAGGGGAATTGCTTCTTAATAGAAAAAAATCAAAGTTCAAAATGTCGATGTTTTTTTAATGGCAAGGATTTTATTTTTAACATACAGTTGAACTTTTCTAAGTCGAATGACCATTATCCAAAGAATAAGTTCGACTTATGGAATTCATATTTTCAAGTTTAGTATACGCTGTTGCATTCGAGTTTGGGAAATTTCGAGTTATGGAAGCTCGACTGTATTTCCAAAGTCAAAAACATAAATTTATTTTCAATGTTAATATAAATATAAATAAAAATCTCTCAATTCTTTGAACATTTGTTTGTTTTTAGGGGCGATTTGTTTAACTACTAAGAAACTTATCTATTGGGTATATAAATTTGTATAAATCTGTCGAGTCTGCATTAATTTCAATGAACGATAAGTAAATGATGATTTAATAAAGGTTATAAAATCAAATCAGTTAGAAAACCACAGGGAGCTATACAATTTCGGATTATTGCCGTTTCTCTATTAATTTAAATAAACTGACGAAGCTATGTTAATACAAATGCTAGAAGCTTTTTTTAAAGTTTCCTGGAACTTTTAAGTCAAAAAATTGTAAAAATGCCGCAACAAAATCAAAAATGATAAACGAAAATTGGTTGTGGCATTCTAGAGTAATAATGATCAACCTAAGATCACCTCGAAAAATGAATACAAAAATGTATAGTATATATGAAAAACAGTCGTTTTCAGAAAAATTCCTACCGAAGAGATTTTTGAAAAAAAAAATTTTTTTTTTGCAGTCAGTCGTAGAAGTGTTTAAAGAATTTTCTTGCATCAAAATATTTTTTGTTTAAGACCGAGGAAAAAAGATGAAAAGGTAGACTTTTACAAAAATTAAAAATTTTCAATGGGTACTTAATGGGTTTAAGAAATTTTCCAAAATTTTTGTATCATTTAAAAGGAATTTAAGTGAATATAAGATTAATTTAAGAAACCTGCATCGAAACTTTTTTATTATACGAAAGTTGACAAAGTTATGGTGGATGAAGACATTAGTCGACCACTGTATCTTTCATTTTATTCCAAGAATTGTGCCGCAGTTGAAACTCATACTCAACACAGTTTGAAGTTCATTTTTGCAATTTAATGTGATGTGATACTATTCTAGGCGGATTTAGGATGCCACAAATTTATTAGCATGAAAGCCCCCTCTCTGCTGACACCCTTGCTTTATGCACATTGTTTGAAATATGTGGCTTTTAATACTTACACAACATGCTCTGTGGATTCTTGATGAAATTGGCCAGAAAGTCCATTTTGAGGTATCGTTGTTGCCGTTTATGACTGAGGTTTCATGGATATTCGGGCGCCTTGTTTTTTAATTTGTATTTGATACTCTTTGTATAGCTGTTGTTTTTGTTGGTTGTCAGCCAACGTTCGTTGCTTTTGTTGGCCTAATTTTCACTTAAAGCTTACTTTCTTTCTTTATGCTTCGCGTATTTGTATTGAAATTGGGTTTTTATTCTCACCGGCTTCGTCGTCGTTGACGTTCGCCCTCAGGTGTTGTTTTTATTATTTTTGTTTGTTTGTTCTTTTTGTTGTTATTGTTTTTGTGCTCATTTATTCGATGGGAAATCATTACTGCTGCTCATTGGCAAAGAGGGGGAGGCGTGCACGTTCCTAAAGGTCCCTTGAGCATTTACATATGTACTATATTTAAAGCTTAAATTGTTTCTTCGCTTTTGTTTTTATTGTTATTCTTGTTGTTGTTGTTGTTAGACATATACGTTCGTCGTGCTGCCCGTCCGACCGCTTGCGTTAAATACAACTGAGGCCGAGCGGAGTCTGGCACATTGTGTTTGGATTGCACCGTATCTTTCGTTAGCTGCTCTTTATGTTAATAATACTATTTGGTAAGCTCAAATATGGTATTCCGTGAGAGTTTTTTGTTTTCATTTTTGAAGTGTAAATATATCGATAGAAGAATCGATAGTGTACAATAAGTAGTGGGATACCTGAAACTGATTAAGATTTGAACCATGCTACGCCAATATTGCCAATTTGTCCTTTTTGCGGACAGATCTGTCCGAGTTGGAACTGCGATTTCCGGAAACATTTTAAAACGTCCCCTATCCGGAAAAATGCCTTTTGTTAATTTAATTTAGTTTATCCTTTTTTCATCCTTTGTTATTGTTCTAATCGCTCAAAGAATATATCAAATAAATCTATGTGTCATATAATATATTCATATTCGGATTTAAGTTGTGTATGGTGTGAAAAAACACCTTCGTACAGGCCTAAGACCACAGGAGAAGAAGAACTTGATATTTCTGACTGCTAGACAATACTGTTATCATTCGACAAATGGAGAGTGTACTGTTGAATCGAGCAGCTGAGTTGCACGCGTGCAAAGCTGTTCTCACCACTGGATTAGAGATTTTCTTCCCCCATTGGGTTGACTTTTCATCCTGCTCTATCTAAATGTTTTAAGTTATAAATCCAACTTAATCTATAAGATTTTTCCTTATTAGTGTTTACGGTTTATCTCTTATTCTAGCGATATAGATTCTAATAACATTACCAACCATTTTTAGCTATGAACACCAATGTGTGAGTGTTGTTATTCGATTTATTTAAAAAATTTGCAATAATTTTCACGTTGTCAACTTAATTAAATTAGCTTTCACGAAACAAATGCGCTTTCCACACTGCAAACGCATGTAGAATTTCTGCGTTTTGAGCCAAATCAGAGCACAAATCCAAATGCATATACATATAACCATTCGGGTATTATTTGATTGGAAATGGCCAAAGCATTTGTTTTATTTTTATTTCATTAATATTTTTATGTGATTTTCAGTAATTTTATTTGAATATTAATCATTAAACATGTAGAAGGAGTAGTCATTGCTTTCAAATTAATAAGATTATGTTTATAGGGCTACGGCAATTAATTTCATTCATATTTTTTCCGTTTGTAATTAAAAATAAGTAGCAAAAGGCGTGGGAGTTCCACTATTATATAAGGCAGTACTACAAACATCTGGCAGAGCTGCATAGCTGAACGTTGCTTTCGATAACAATTTTGAAATCGATATCACCGATAACAAATTAACATGTTGCGAAGTTCTCTGTGTGCTGCACGTGTTTGATTTTCCGTTTTTAATAATACGATTTTTGTGCGTCGTGCTCGCACCCAAACGTTCCGACAATGGGTAAATTCCGTTCTAAATTGAAACGCCATAACAAGGGCAAAAATTGGAGCAAGGGAGAGTCTGCCGTATCGAATCCCGAGCAAATGAAGCATCGTTTGAAAGCAAAGTCACGGTTCTTTCAGCCAAATTTGAATTTAGGTTTGTTAAAATCGAAACACCACTTTTACAGCAATTTCTAAAAATGTTTACTTGCCACCGTAACAGCGGCATCCGGTTCAGCAAATGGGCTCACCATGGAGGCCGTGCACAAACATGAACAGCGTCTAGCATACAATACGGAAACGACAACCGTCAACGATGTGGCCGGTAGCCTGAAGTCCTTTACTTTGGAAGATGATGACGGCATGTCTGGCTCTGGCACCGGTACTCAACCGGGAACATTTAAGACCTTTCAGACCTTCGCTTCCAACTACAGCAGCTGTAGCAATGTTAGCTTCAAGAAGTTGCTCACTGGCTTTCGGGCATCATCCGATTTGCACAAGGAGATGTTAGCGATATTAAGTGCTCTAACGGAGATCATACGGGAACGTGGCGGCAGCGAATCCTCCACTGAATACTTTCTGCTTTTAATCAGCCAAATTGAGGCCGCTACCGAGGAGCGCGACATCATCGCCGGCATCGCACTGCTTTCGATGGGTATTAAATCTGTTCCGGCGCCGGTGTTGCGCAAACGCTTTGATTCAACAGCTGCCACATTGCAGCAGCTGTTGCAGCGATTTATGGAATCCAGCAATCAATCTGTTATACGCTATGTAAGTAATATGCCAACCAATTTATACATATGATGAACAATACAATTCAGATGACTTAGACTGAATTTACTTGATGCAATCTTATACATTCAAATATATTGGACAAACTCTGAATTTATTGATACCATCATATTGTTGTGTCTAATTTCAGCTGATTGGCTGCTTGTCAGTGCTGCTTCGCGCACAGGACTACGCAACGTGGACGTACAGCTCAACGTTTCAGTACTTTGATGCACTGCTTTCCTTTAGCATTCATTCTCGGCCCAAGATACGGAAGGCAGCACATCATGCTGTAGTCTCCATAATTCATGGCAGCTGTTTTATGTTGCCACCAACGCCAGTTGAAAATGATGCTAATGCTGACGATGCTAAGAAGGAACAGCAGCCGCAGGCATCGAAAATTAAACATCATCCGGCAAGCGGACGCGTTACGAAATTCTGTTTGGCTCAGTTTAAGCCCGAAGTGTTGGCCAATGCACAGACGACAGTGTTACATACATTGACATTGTTAAAAGACTGCCTAGGTGGCTTTCGGACCGAGGATATACGCAGCGTTTGTGAGCATCTCTTGTCAATAATGACCGCTGCCAATGTGTTGGTGCGCACCAATTGCTTTCAGGCATTGCATGCACTGTTCCTCACACGCAGCGCCAATCTGAACGCAACTCTGTGCGCCAAGCTCCTTGCCGCCATACACGAGTATCGGCCGGATCGTAACGATATACGACAAACGCTCGCCTGGATAACAGTGCTCAAAGAGGGACATATGCATTTGGCCACACTACAGCTGGACTTATGCATGCAAGCACTACCGCGACTCTTTGATGTCTTCACCGCAGACCTTTGGCTGTCAGATCGCAGCGAGCTTGTCGTTGGTGTTTCCAATTGCATTAAAGAGTTATTACAGGACTGCGTATCACGTGCCTGTGCGACGCAAGAACTGGCCGATAATTATCGCCAGTCAGTGACTAAAATTATTGGCGCCCTTCATAAGGTGCTCAATGCTCCCTTTGGCGAAATTTCAAAATATGTAATACTTATATTCTCAATCGTCTTCGAGGCGTGTGGCAAACATTTTGGGTGTGTACCATACATACTTTTTAAAAAAAAAAATTATTCAAATTTGTTAATTCAAATTCATTTTCATATTACAGTGTGGAACTGATGCCCTCGTTGACAACAATTGGTAAACGATATGAGAGCCAAACAGCACTGCGATTACAGATTGAACACACACTAATTAGCGCTATTAAGGCTCTTGGGCCGGAACTTGTGTTAAAGGCCTTACCGCTGAACGATGCCAATGGCAATGTATGCCTGGAACGATCATGGTTGTTGCCATTGATGCGTGAGGGTGCCAATGGAGCCAGTCTACAGTTCTTTAAGGAGCACGTTGTCCCACTAGCATTGAACAGTCAGGCGAATTGGCGCAAGTTTTCAGTCGAGGAGAAAAACAACGTAAAGGCGCACATTTATGAGCTGTTAAGTTGCCAGTTGTGGGGTCTATTTCCAGGATTCTGTCGTCATCCACGTGATCCTGAATATTTGCGAAAACTGGCACCTACCTTGGGTGATGTTTTGGAGAACAATCCAGAGTTTCGTGCGGCCATCTACGATGGTCTGATGGAACTGCTGGACGACAGCCAGAGCACCGAATGCCATGCGGCCATTGGTCAGTATGCGCGCAATTTTCTGCCCCGCCTGTTCAACATATATACACAAAAGCCGACAGGCACCTATGAGGCGGATCAACGCAAGCGTGCCTTGGATGTTATACGCCTGTATATCGCCCGTGCACCCGCTGAGGTACAAGCCCAGCTCTTTGAGAATGCTCAGGGACTTTTGGCAGACAGCGCAGTGGCAAGCTTTGAATACGATGCATACTTTGATATAAATGCAGCCATTGTGCGTGTGCAAAAGTGTCGAGGAATTGAGGCCTATTTCGAGAAGTACATGGCGCCCGTTCTACGCAACGATAAGTCCAAGCTAGTTTCCCGCGATGAACAGAAGTTAAAGAAGCAACAGCGCAAGACCTACGAGTAAGATATAAATGTTAACTATTCTGTGATTTTTCTATATTTATACCTATTCTATTAGGTTACTACGTGAACTGATGACTTCCGACCAGGCCTCTTGCCAAAAATTCACACGCAAAAACTCTATTATGTTGCAGCAAATTCTTCTGGAGTCCTTTAGCACCACCTGTAGCGTCTGTCAGGCGTCACGTTTGCAGTAAGTGAGGTTTTTATACCCTAGGGGTTTATTAAGTTTGTTCAAAAGTATTTAACAGGGAGAAGGAAGCATCTCCGACCCCATAAAGTGTATATATTCTTGATCACCATCAGTCGAGTCGAGTCGGTATAGCCATAAAAAATTCTGGGTCTTAAGTTAAAATTGAAAATTTTTACCAACGGGTGTAAGAACATGCTCAGTCACCAACTTTCATCACGATTGGGCCATTAATAGTGAATATATTAACAATTTTGTCTAAGGGGTTTTAATGGCAATTCTATAAATAGAATAGAATTAATGGTCAATTAATTAATTTTACATTAGCTCTGCCAGAACGTACATCGAGAATGTAATCGAATTTATCTTTATATTTTAAAAATATCAATATTGATATTAAAAGTATTCCTGAAACAGATTATGTTAAGAATTTTATTAGATTTTGATTTCGTCGATCAGCTGTTTTCGCTTATTGTCTTGGATTAATTTGACCATAATATTAAACATCTCTTTGTACAACACAGTTGTCTTAAATCGTTGCTGGATTGCCGGACTAACCTGACGTTTAACGATCAGCTGGTGATGAAAGCAATTCCGGAGGCAGTGCTCAATTACAAAGAGTTTTCGACACGCAAGGAGCAGATAGCTGAGCAGTTGATCAAACTGATTGTCAATCTGTATCAAGAGGCAGGCAAGATTAATGAGTTTGTGGACATCTTGACAGCTGGCTTTACTGGCGACGAATCGTTAATTACCAACACCATTCTCGCATTTCGTGCGGTTCTGCAGCAGCAGGGTCAGCATTTAACTGTGAGTACTTTGGAATTTGTGCTGCAGCAGGTTTCAGTCTTTCTTGTGCAAAAGTCACGGCATCAGGCGGAGGCAGCCGTTGCTTTTCTTATCACATTCATCAAAGTGATGCCTATACCACTGGTTGCCAACCACCTCGAGACGATTGTAAGTACATCTTAATATGATTTTTATATTAAATATGTATGTCTCAAGCCATTTATTTATATTACAGATGCGTTCACTGTCGGCCATGACGAAGGACACAAAGCGCTATTGTCGCATACAGATCGGTTATTTTCTCAAAAAGCTTTGCAAGCGGTTCACCACAGAGGAGCTTGCACGTTTTGTGCCTGGAGACGACGAAGTAACACATCGCCGGCTCAAAAAGATACGTAAACAAATGCGACGTGATTCGCGTAAAAAGCAAAATGAAGAGGCACATGCCGAAAGCTCCGATGAGGAGCTGGTGGGAGACTTGGAGCAAAAGAGCTATACGTAAGATAAAAACGAATGCCTTTGATTTTACGATATTTGTCAATCAAAGCTCAATTTACACTTTGCAGAATCGATGATATTTTGGCCGATTCAGACTCGGACCTTCTCGAGGACATGGAAACAGAGGATGGCGTCGCTACTACGAAGTCTGGCATATCCAAATCGAAGTCTAAGTCTAAGCAGCCGCGCAGCACTTACATTCGCGAGGATGTCGACGAAATCGTCGATCTGGCAGATCTTAAGTCCATTGGCAATGTTCTAAGTATGTTACATTTTGCATTTGAAGTCTTTGACTTGCCTCTAACTATAATTACATACACAGCAAGCGGCTCTGCATCAGCAGCACCTAGCAAGCAGCCTAAATTAAAGCCGCAGCTGGCCAATGGCGGGTTCAAGACTGCAGATGATGGTCGTCTCATCATCAGCGACAAGGCGCTGCGGGGACAAGGTAAAAATGATGATGGTAATAGTGATTCAGACGGCGATGAGTCCTCAGCTGATAGCGGTCATGAACCGGGTGGTGTTGGCAATCCGAAGCGTGGCATGGAAGAGGACTCCAGCGATGAGGAGGTACTGAAGCAAGCACCCAGTACCAAACGCAAGCGCAAGGCCAGTGATGCACTAAGTATGCTCTCAGGCAAGACTGGCGCTAGCACACGAAAAGGCATACATCGTTCTCTTGGAGGTAAATCTAGTGATGCCATGTCCGTAAAATCTGGCGGTGGAGCCTTTAGCAAAGGCGCCGGCACGGAATACAGTACCAAAAAGGCCAAAGGCGACATGAAACAGCGCGGTAAACTAGATCCCTATGCATATATACCGCTCACACGGAATACTCTAAACAAACGGTTAGTCTGCTTCAAAGATGATAAAAACACTTGATAACATTTTAATTATTACAGTAAACGTGCCATGAACTCACGCAAATTTAAGAACGTAGTGCGTGGCGCAGGTGCAGATGAAACAAATACAGGGGGAACAGCCCGTAGAAGCGGTGGACAGCGTGGACGTATAGGCAAGAGCTACAAATGAGCGAACATTTCCCGGATCATATAAATAACTTGGATACCTTGATTAACAGTTTCTGTTATTATACAAATACATATTGTTATTATATTAATACATATGTTTGTATGAATATATAATAATATTTAATCAGCTGAGAATGTCATTATGTTATTATAGCCTGTGCAAGGGATGCACAGAACCATGTTGCAAGCAGCAAGGAGGCGTGTCGTACCCTATAAATAATATCTAAAATTCTGGATCGTCTGTCTATCTAAACAAACAGCGACCCTAAAGCATACTATTGTATAGTATGCCTCCTCTTATATGTGTAGGTTCATAAACTGGCGAACATATTTATTTTCCCAGCAAGCATTTTGACATTTTGGGGCTAATTTGCTCCGTTATCGTTAACATATTGGCATCAATGGAAAGGTCATTAAAATTGCATTTGAATGATACAAAACTTTCCTTAACCCATTAGGTACTTCTTGAAAATTTCGAATTTATGTAAAAGTCTACTTTTGAAACTTTTTTCCTCGATTTAAAGAAATTATGTTTTGATGTAAAAAAAATTCTTCAAACCATTTTAGGAGTGACTGCAAAAAAAAATTTTCAAAAATCTGTTCACCATTTTTTTTTATGATTTTTTGAAAATTGTTAAAATTTATTATTTTATCCCATTTTCCTCCTTTTCACACAAAAGTCATTTTTAGCAATTTTTAAAAAAATCATAAAAAATGGCCGGGGTATCTCATAGATGAGCACTTCTAAACAGGGCTTCAGAACAATACTGCAATAAAAAAGTTGATTTTTACAAAAACTCAAAAATGTTCAAGTTAGTTTCAATATTTTAAAATTATGAATTGATTTAACTTTAGTTTTCTATTAAACTTTTGATTAAAGTTGCTTTTTGTACTGGTTGAAATAAACTGTGAGCCACTGTACGTAGGTAGTATAAGTAGCCCAGTGCGCATTTCATGAAATTTATGATCAGATTTGAGTCCTCTATCTGATTAAAGTAGTGATACGTGCGCTCGTTTTTAGATCAAAAATTAGGCTTTTGTCGGGAGAAAATGGTAGCCTAGCCGTGACTCTTCTTTAAGAGTCGTTTATGACTCGCCATTCAGATTCATTTTCGAAACATATGTGTTCTTTAAAAAAAATGCAACACCTCCAGGAATCAAACGCCTGACCTTTGAGTTGACGAACAGACACCTGCTTAATTACAAATTGAAGAGCAATTTACATAGAAACACTCTGAATATTCACATTTCAATCATCTGAGCGATCAATTTGCAACTGCTTTACATTTTGTTAGTATAATTTCAATTGATAAAATTTATAGCGTATGAATGAGTCATTTTCAAGTCTTTTAATCGCCAATGAATTTAATCATAAAACAAGTGGGAAAGGCTATTGTCGAGCTCCCACTACAGGATACCCGTTACTTATTTTAAGGAATTTTGAAATATTTTTTATTGCATACTTTAAGGCACTGATATTCTTCAAAAACTTTAATTAGCTATTACCACCTTTCTATTTGTCCGATCTTGTTACGATTTAGTAGGATGATATGTAATAATAGTAGTTAACGTTAATTAGTAAAAAATTCTTAATATCTTGAAAACTGTGCGTGTGGTTTTCTTGCGATTTAGGGAGGCGGAAAGGGACGTGGCAAAAATTTAAAATAAACTTGGCCTGCGTGGGGTTTATAGAAGAAGTCCTCACACAGACGGACATGGCTATATCGACTAGGCTGTTGATGCTGATAAAGAAGCAAGGTGATTTTTGTTAAAATAATCTTCCAAATGCTGGGTGGGATATAGCACGGTTGTTATTTGTACATGTGTGCATGTACATATTTGCATATATTTAATTTTTCCCAGATACATGCAAAGATTTAAATGCTTTCGAATTGCTTTTCAATGTGAGTGTGGCGCCACTCGCCGTTAGGGTCCAAGCCCACCATTGTCTCCTCGATGAAATGAAGCTTGTTGTGAGCATCGACCAAAATTATAGAATGTGTACGACTGCCATAACCGTGCTCGGCGATGTGCACGTTAAGAGCGCTGAGACCCTCGCCCCAGCTTGGAGCACGTCGTTTTAGTTCTTCATCTGGCCAATACTTCTGTTTGTTTTTGAGCAATTGTAACAGCTCTGTGCTTAATGTTTGCACATCAGAGTGCCCATATTTGTTGACTATCTGCTCAAAGTGCTCCTGACCATAACGCACTTTCTCAAAGGGGCTGGCGGGCAAACTGTTACCAAATCCGCAACATTGTCCCTGCTTGTAGGATGTCAGCGTTGGAGGCACATTGCTAAGCAGATTGATTTGAGCCGGTATCGAGGAGTCTCTAAAATAAAAAAAAAGGCGTTAACGGATTTTTTAAAATCTGTACACTAACTAAATAAAATTCGTATGCACCCTAAAACTTTGTCAAATTTATGAATAACAAGAAAGTTTTGATGTAGGTTTCTTAAATTAATTGAATGATACAAAAATTTCGGTAATATTCTAGTAGCAAAAAAAAAAATAATAACAGAGAGAGGGCGATTTAATTTTTAAGTTTTTTTTTTATTGAATATTGAAATTTGTAGTAATGCAACGGTGCAACGCTCACTTTGCATTGAAAATTTCCAAATTTCAAAATTAAATAAAAAAAAGCTAGTGGAGACCTCCTAAAAACTTTTTTACCTAAATTCACCATAAATCCTCCTCGATTTAAAAATAAAATGTTTTGATGCAAAAAAATTCTTCAAACCATTCGAAAAGTGACTGCAGAAAACAATTTTCAAAAATCTCTTCGGTAGTATTTTTTATGATTTATTCAAAATTACTAAGAATCTACTTTTAATATGAAAAGGAGGAAAAAGGGGTTAAAATAGTCTTTTTTTATCAATTTTCGAAAAATCATTAAGAAAAACTAGCGAAGAGATTTTTGAAAATTTCTTTTGGCAGCCAATTTTAGAATGGGGACATCAAAGCATTTTTTGTTTGAGACTGAGGAAAAAAGTTAAAAAAGTATACTTACAAAAATTCAAAATTTGCAATGGGTACTTAATGGTTTAAACAAATTTTTGTATCATTCAAAAGGAATTTAAGAATTAAGAATTAATTTAAGAAACCTGCATCAAACTTTTTTGTTATACAAAAATTTGACAAAGTTAGGGTGTATGCACCCTACTTTATTGAGTGTCTGTTACACAGGGTAGTACCTATGCTTACCCAATTTCTACGGAGACAAAATTAAAGGCACTGTATTTGGTGCAGTCAGCTAGCAGGTGCTGATTATAGTTGCAAATGTTGTGCTGGTCATCCGATTGGCGTACATAGTCCGCAACGATCATGCCGCGTCCTAATAAGAAATGTTCGTTATTTGATTGCCGTTGTTTGTTCTGGTTGCTGATGTAGCAGCCATTGTTGGTATTAATATGCGGTTGCAAAATGTTTTTGTGCGCTTCGAAACAAAGAAATTGGTGCGTTATCAGTTATGATTAAAAAAGAAAAGTTGTGTCAAATTGATGAAACAACGGTCTGATGCAGTGTTGCCAACTCTTCGGGCCATGAAAAAGCTAGAAAAAGCAAAAAAAAAAATAACCGCAGTACAGTAGTAAAACGATATTTGTATTGATTTAATCCAGTGGTTTTGGTTCCGCACAACAATCCCAAATGATCAATTGGGCTGACAGAGGAATCTGTGGCAATATATAAACATAATGCCGCGCTTCTTGTTTGCAGGTTTTCAATAGAAAGGTCATTTAAATTCCGTTACAAAACTTTCCATAACCCATTTAGTATCCATAGAAAATTTCGAATTTATGTAAAAGTCTACTTTTGAATATATTTTTTACGATTTTTAAAAAATTTTTTTTTGTATGAAAAGGAGGAAAAACGGGTTTCAATTGTAATTTTTAGCAAATTTGAAAAAATTATTAAAAAAAAAAAATATTAGCGAAGAGATTTTTGGAATTTTTTTTCGCTTAGAAAATAGCTATAATTTCCGCTTGCCGCTAGCTAGCGAAAAAACAGCTGAATTGGCAACACTGGTCTGATGATATGTTGTTCTTATTCGTGTCTGCGTGTGTGTGTGTGTGAGTGTGAATAAGTTGCATTTAGTTTACCAACTGCATTTCGAGGCTTCGGTTCTCCGGTCAAGTTAAGCAATGCGCCGACCTTAAAAATGCCTTTATTGCTGCTAATTGCTAACCAAGTACCACCTTCTCGACCTGGCTCTAAGTCAATACCTGTGTATAGAAAAATTCTAATATGTATAAATTAATTACATGTTTCATTTCATTCATTCACTTACCGCCATAAACATGGTCGGAACCACTTGACCACTTGGCTGCCGTTTGTGTCTCGCGGGCAAAAAATTCATCACGATTCGATGCCAATATGAGCTTGTAGCCATCTCTGTTGGGCTGCGAATTAGCATAAAAGAATATGACACACATGCTCGACACTTGAAATTTGGCTTGCTTCTGTTCCTAGTATATTAATAATACTCGCAGTCTGTGCATAAATGTGTACATAATATTAAGCAGCACCAGCTAAATCAGTCTCTCTGTTGCTTGTTGCTTTGTTCTAGGGCTTAAATTTATCACGAAATTATCGCTGACTCAAATAGTCTTATCCGTTGCTGTGCTTATTTACGACACGCCTTCTTGATGCGATTGCGATTTCAAGTACAAATACATATATGCATATACAGTGATGTGAGCAGAAAAGTCTGCCGACATTATACTGAACTGTGTTAATATATGTACATATATGCATACAAAAACAAATTAAATTGTATACTGTAAGCACTTGCTTAACTTAAAACTCGCATTTTAGATGGTATTATTGCCAGTTTGTCAAATATGCTCATCATACCAATTTACACCGTAACCATAACCAGTGCTGCCAAATCAGTAATTTTTTTTGGACAAATCGGACTATTTTTAAAATTAGTTTCTACCCATGTATGTACTACATATGCGTTAAGCTGTGTTCTCACTGCTTCACAAAACAGTATCACAACGTCACAAAATCTAGGAGTTAGTTAAGAGTTTAGAAAATGATCCTCCACTGGTAATATGTCTGGCGGGCAAGAAGTCGCAGGGAAATTTTTGATGTTGTCGACTTAATCGAATGTTGTTAACGACAATATTTTATAAAGCAGAACACCGAAAATTTTGTAAATTCATTAAGGTTGAAAATCAAGCAATTGTTATAATTTGTTTCAACAAGTATATATTTATTAAATTATTCTTTTCTATTATTATTTATTCAAAAGTACTAATATATTTGCACAATTTGACGATTTGAAGGAAAAGGAGACACGCGGAGTTTATTAGTTTTCTTTCTCGATTTTACATACATATATGACGCGTATCTGTATCGTTTAGGCAAAAATATTAACTGTTATGAAGTGCAAAAAACCTTGAAGAAGCCTCAGCTCTATATTTAAAATACAGCGGCGTAAAGTGAAGAAGAAGAACTTGACAATTCTGTCTGCTAGTCGATATGGTGACTACCAGAAAAACGGAGTTGCCAGATAAGGAACGGACGTCCAGCTATAAAAACAATTTTGACTTTCGTTCTTGCTTATAATCTACCAATGTTGTCGTCGTTATTGACCAAATTCAAATAGTCTTCATCGTTTTTACTTAAGACATTTATCTCCTATAAACCTAGCCAAACTCTAAACAGTTCGTTGTTCCGCGAGGCCTCTCAGCTAAATGTAAACAGTGCTGGAAAACGTCGTTCCTAATCTGGCAACTCCGTTTTTATTTTTCCTTATGACCGACAAGCGGAGATAAATGTCGTCTACTTCTTTTTCACTTTATTTAAATTTAAAAATTTTAAAATTGGTTGTAATTTAGGTTTTATAAAAGTAATAAGAAAGTACTTTATTGTATATGTGTAACATTAAAAGTAAACTATTTTTTCCAGTTCCGTTTCGTTCGCCTTTACCTTTTTCGACAAAAAAATATACAACTATTAAATGCAAAGCTTAAGCTTTTCCGAAACTGCGATGCAAATGCGCGCGTTTCTGTGACGCGTAAAATGTAAAAAAAAAAACGATCGACCACTATCGATAGTGCAGGCCTGCCATCGATGGCGGTTCGATAGCGCTTGACTATAGATAGTCCGATAGGGCCATTATAGTTCTCCACCTCTAGTAGAGGTCTGCCATCGAGTAGAGGTGGAGAACTATCGATGGCACTATCGGCACTATCGAGGCGCCATCGATAGCAGACGTGCACTATCGATGGTGGTCGATAGTTTTTTATAACGCTCAACTCGTCACAGAAAGGCTCTCCTTTGGCATCTGCATTTAAGTTTTGTGTTTAATAAATATATATTTTCATGAAATGGAAAAAAAGAACGAAACGGAACTAAAATTAATAAAAATTTTTATGTTTTAATATTTATTTATGTGTGCCCGCAATTTCAGTCAAGACCGAGCGCATGATCAGTAGGCTGAACAAAAAGTTTTAGATCGTGTAACTTTGGCTACTAAAATAGCTAAAGCGAAACATTATTGTTGATAACGATTTGTATTTATTTTTACTTTTATAATACCTAAATTAATGCAATTTCAAATTTTTGTTGGAATTTTGTATACAAATTTATAATTTATCACACTATCGAAAACTATCGATAGTTATCGATGGTTTGAAAAATAATATCGTTGACTATCGATGGTGCCGACTATCGATAGTTCTCCACCTCTACCTCTAGCCCAAACCGAAATTCAAACCGATGTACGTTTCCATTTGACACCCTGGTAGCACAATTTCAAACTGTTGTTAACATTAATCAGCTGTTTCCTAATGACTTTTGTAATCACGTCTGCTGTGTAAATGAAATTTTTACCAAGACTTCTATCTTCTACTGCATTGTAAGATCGGTATAAATAAGGTATAAATTGGTAAAGGAGGTCGGTTAGTCGCACCGATAAGTTTATTGTCAGCATCCCTGGTATACTGCCGTCTAAAAACAATCTGGCAACATCTCGCAACCAGTTGAATGCAAGACCTAGCGTGTTGCTTAAACTAGATCAATTATTTTGTTTTTTTCTTGTGCAAAACGTGTGTATTTCTTAACAAAAACTATTGCGAAGCAAACTTTATGTGAGAAATAACGTTTTAAGCAAATAATGTATGCCTAAACATACAAATTGACGTTTTAAAAGCAGTCACAATTGAACCCAACACATACATGCTCAACGCGTGCATAAACATATGAGCAAAGCATAGAAAAACCAACACCACAATAACAAAAACGACAACGACAGAAGCGAATGAGTGCAAATTAAACTGATTGCGGAACGAAAGTGTGGAAAAGCAACCAATAATATAATTGATAGAAAACATCCAAAACGGGAGCCGATTCTGCGCCAAGCAATAAGACAAAAGACAATAAACGAAACGGCAAAAAGGGCGAACCAGGCTATTTATTTGTATGTACCGCGTCGTTGTCCCTGTGTCAATCGCCACAATACATAAAAAAATTGTTACTAAAAATAGCAAAAAATACCCAAAACCCGTACCTGCTGACGTTTTCGTCGTTCGAACTTTGGGTTTTGTCATCGCTTGTAAAGTGTTGGTTAGTTATAGTTGGTTTATTGGCTGAGCTAGGAGTGAAAACAAAACAACAAATTTTAATTAAAGGCAACTGAGTAAAAAGAGCAGTTAAATAAACATATATTTGTTATTTAGTTTTGTTTTGTTTCGCTTTGTTTGTTTGGAGCGTATACGGACACACGGCAATCACAAAAATAATAACAATCACAAACCGTAAGAAGAGCAAAAACGGCGATAACAACGGGTCAACACAATGCTTTTGAAATTCACAAAAACCAGTGGAGCCAGCGGCGCGGGTTTGGGTTCCAGTTCATCATCCATGCAAGCGACTACAACATATGCGGTACGCGGAGGAGGAACAGGTTTGTTATTAATTATTCCTACTTGGCTTTTGCATTTCCTTCGCTTTAAGCTTTACATACGAGTACACTCAGCCCAAAATTGATTGGTACATTCGTAATTTAAAATTATTTTGCTAAAAGTACAGCTGACTTACAAAATTACAACTTTTTTAAACATGATCACAACTATCACAAAAAAAAAAAACAGAAAAACGGTCAATTAGAGAGTTGCAAACAATTCAAAGCGTTCGAATAATTAAACCCGTTAATTAAAAAATAAGTAAAAGGGTATATTGTATTCGTTGAAATGTATGTAACAGAGAGAAAAATGCATCTCCGTCCCTATAAAGTATATATTATATATTCTCGTTCCATATAGCCACAACGATAGTAATGGCTGATTAACGTCTTTGAGCAATATAACTGCCTAAAAGTATGCAATAAAAACTTTCTTTTATATATATAAGTAACGGGTATCCTATAGTCAGGAACTTGACTACAGTCTTTCCCACTTGGTTTTGCACTCTATTCTTGATTTTTTTTAATTTCTTGATATAATTATTGTGTGCATAAAAATAACGGTGGCATTATTTGCGCATTTTATTCTTAAATAACTGCTTTTATCATTTGCAAATCTTTGTGAACCCCAAAAACACACCTAGTTTAGTGTATTGGACTGCAGGTCACTAGATACACTCATGGACAAAATAATAGGTGCACTCTTTCTTTTACTATAACAGCTATTGTAAATCAAATCTTCAAATTTAAAAAATATATTTGGAAAGGTCATCTAAATTCCGTTTGAATGATGCATAACTTTCCTTAACCCATAAAGAACCCATTGAAATATTAGAATTTTAAAAGCTCAACTTTCAAAACTTTTTTCCTCGACTTTTTACAAAAAATTTTTTGATGCAAAAAAATCCTACTAATTTTTTGACATATTTTACTTTTATTTGAAAGGCGAAAACAGCAACAAAGTTGACAGCTTATTTTTAGAAATAATTGGTGTTGCCAGACAGTTTGTTTTTGTTTGATGGCAATGCGGGATTATTTTAAGTTAATTTCAATTGTGCGATCAATCTGCGATTTTTTTTATTTAATTGTGTTTTGTGTTTCAAATTTGGAGTTTATTTATTAATAATTACCTCAAAAACAAAAAAACAAATGACTGTATCGCTCTAAAATTTAACATAACTGCGTAAATATGATTGGAGTAGAAGGCACCATAAACTTTTTTGCGATTGCAGCGAATTTTGCTTTGCACTCCACCTATTATGATAAAGTGATGCAAGTTGTAATGACAGCAAACACACAGATTAAAATTTATCACACCAAACATGCCCTGGGGTATGTATACAAAATTTGTCGTATTGAGGCTGCCAGGTTGCCAGATGGATAATTTGTCGTTAATTATCCGTAATTTATTCGTAAAAAAAAATAATTTTGGCGCTCTTTTATTAAAAGAAAATATATATTAATTTTGAGAATAAATTACGGACAATTAACGGCGAATTCTCCGATAAAAACATAAAAAAAAATGTCAACACTTGTGGGAATGTCTTGCTAATTTGATATCAAGTTAGCAGAACATTAGTTTTTTTTATTAAATAAAAGAGCGGCAAAATTAATTTTTTCACTAATAAATTGCGGATAATTAACGAAAAATTATCCATCCCTTAAAAAGATTTTTTTTTCAAAAATATTTAGCTAACTTGATGTACACTCATGGACAAAATAATAGGAGCACTCTTTCTTTTACTATAACAGCTATTGTAAGTCAAGTCTTCAAATTAAAAAAAAATGTGTTTGGAAAGGTCATCTAAATTCCGTTTGAATGATGCATAACTTTCCTTAACCCGTTAAGTACCCATTGAAAAAAAACTTCACAAAAAAGTCTACTTTCAAAACTTTTTTCATCGATTTTTTCCAAAAAAATGTTGGGATGCAAAAACATTCTTGAAACAATTTTTGAAGTGACTGCAAAAAAAAAATTTCAAAAATCTTTTCGATTATATTTTTTATAATCAAAATTGGTCAATTAGTTAAGGATACGAGTACATATAATATGTGTAAAAATAGTTAAATAATGACATAGCTGAAGTACTTTAGATGCATATACAAAAATATAGAGTAGAAATTTCATTTGAATCGATCGCAAGGAAAAACCAGATATCAAAAACAACAAAAATAATAATAATAATAATAATAACGTGCAGTAACAACAACAAACACTAATCATTTTGTTTTGACGCTGTCTCTGCGCTGACGTTGTCTTGTGAGGTAGCAAATACAACAGCAATTCTACCAAAACACTAGAGAGGGAGAGAGAGAGAGACTGAATATCTAATGAGGCAATTAGAGATGGGCATGGGCCTCCTTTTTGAGGCACGGCACGGCCCAAGCACGGCTGGTAAAAACTGAGGCCCAACACGGCCCAACACGGAATTTTTTTAAAAAGGCACGGCAGGGCCCATGCCCATCTCTAGAGGCAATATTGCCTGTCTATAGTCGATTTTCTGTGAACAACGTTGTAACAATAAAATGATTGAGGTGGAGGCTCGCCAAAATTTTAAATGCACAACGCATGAAAATATGAGAGAGATGAAGATCAACAACAATGTCAGCAAATTCCATACACAATTCATAGGATTAACCAAATTGTATTGCATGGCTGTCGATGCCGTATGAAGCTTTGCTTACCAATACGAGTATAACTTGAAAATCAAACGCCCCTTGATCATTAACTTATCTAGAGAGCAGAAAATTGAATTTAACATAGTGACTAAGTCTAGTCACGAGACTTGGCGGGCAATTACATATTGTGACACACAGAGGGAAGAACAAAAAGTGTGGTCAGAAAGATGAAATTGTTTATCTAAATTGTTGCTTTTTTTCAGTTTCTAGTATACTTAATAATATACATATTCATTTGCTATTTCATAAATGTCAATTATACCAAGCAAGCCAATAAAAATTCCCCCCATACAACAATTACAATTACAAGAATTTCCGCTAAGAATTTGACATGACCAGATTTATTGTGTGCATCAACAACCGATATCAATGTGATTAAAGTCAGCTATCTTGAAAGTCTAGTAGGCGACGAAAGGATATTTCAATTATCAGGTTCGCGATCGAAACATACGTCTTCAAAGGTAAAAAAAATATGTGTGTCTTGTTTTATTTATCGATATCCACTATTTTTAGTGCAAAAATATTCGTCTGCGCAATAAATTTTTAAATTACATATATTAGCCATTTTTGCAGGGCAAGTAGCACAGAGTAAAATGGTTTTGTACACGCATCGAGATAAATTAAAATTTGTGAAATGCAATATAATTTTTAGAGCGTTTAACTTGGCACTGATATTGATTTTGTAGCGATCTATTGATAGTTGGCAAGATGGAATAATGCATTTTTTGTTTGCCTAAGTTCAATTAAGCACGCGATAAATTTTTCCTTTTATATATGTATAAATTAACGTATTTCCACTTAAGAGGAAATTACTGAAAGATTTTCCTAAGATTGCAGTGTCCTCTTTGTAACTTGATTAGTTCATTACAATTGAAAGAGGAATATTGTGGAAGGTTCAATTAAATGCAAAATTGTACTGAAAACAAGAAAAAATATAAAATAAAGCATAATAATTAACTTCCCAAAAAAAAGCACAGTTTATTTTGTCTATAAATTGATGATATATTTAACTGATATATATATTTTTTAACATCATTCATAAACAGTTCAAATTCTTTATATCTGTTAAAATTTTTTTTTTTTTTGCGCAGTGCCAAATGACAAAAATTTTGTAAAGATGTTTCAAGACGAAGAATTGCAATCATTACTTTAAGTTTACCAATGCCAAACGCTTTATAAGTTGTCAGTGGACAAGTCGACAGTCAGTAAACGGAATTGAATCAAAAGCATTAAATCCGTAATTTAACAAAAAAAACCTTCATTATTAATTAAAGGTTTCAAAAATTTACTAAAATATTAAGACCATAACATGATATTTGTTTACCGCTCTCAATGCCGTCAATGCAGTTAACCGAGGCACTGATATCCATATGCCTAGCGCACACAGGTTTGTTGTATGTTGTTTGTTTAACATTTCACATGAGCATTAAATTCTATTACATTTCTCTATTAATCTAAACCATAGTCCAAACGAAAATTATCTAAGATCCAAACGCAACACTGCAATATGCTTCTTGGAAATATATCTCGACCAGAGACTGTGAAGTGCGCAAAAGGCCCGCCCTTTCCGGTTTATTGCAAACGTCAATAGACTGTAGTTTTGTCAAGCTTTTCTACGGGGGCACGGATCGGAGTAAGACGCCGTCAGGGTTGTTGCTAAGGTGCCCCGGAAATGCCGTAAATGAAAAGCTGAATGTCGTGTGTGCCGATCGATGCATTCATGGGATTCCCCTTATGGCCGGTTTTAATCACAGACAAACTGCATTTATTATGTCAGGAAACCATTGAGTAAAATAACTCAGTCCTGATATTAGTTTTGTGCACTAATTCTACTATTGGAGTAACAGACAACTTTTGTTAATACACATTTATTGAATAAGTTGATGTCTGTTTCTAATCATAGTTTATTTTATTTTAAAATTCATACTAATAATTGAAATGATGACCGTAACTGTTAACCGGTATTAACCGAACGAAATTGGTAACTGTAAGTGAAACCGTAACCGAAACCGAAATAGCCGTTTAAGAACCGATTCATGCATAACGATTAATTAAGGTTCGATTAAGCATTAAATTCAACTATGTTATTAAGCATAACACTAAATTTGCTTTTTATTTCTTATTTGTATATTAATTTCAAGAAAGAGATCTTAAAGAAGTCGTCGAAACGCGTAGAAGAATAATGTTATTAATAAAAATATATGTTTATTATCAAAATGAATAACAACGACCTGATAAACCCAAAATAAAAATGATTCAAAATAATAAATAACTTTGATTTTTATTTTATCAGACTTTTGTCGAAAATTTTAAGTCTTTAAAGACTCATTTGATTTATTTTTTAAAATAATAGTATTTTGAGACTTTTTTTGAGATTATTAATATTTGTAATTTTTATCTATCTCACATATAAATTCACATATAAATTTATTGGCTACTCTGCAAGCAGCCAAATACTGTTTTAATATAAATTTTGATTATTATCATATTTTTTTTTTGTGAAAATAACCGTAAGTGAAACAACCCATTTGTTACCCTGCTTAAAATTTTGATTTTGCTTCAGTATGGGAATCAATCTGAAGATACCACAACGGAAGTTGTAAACAGTGTGACGTCAATTCCTACCAGTCGACACTACGATGCAAATTTGATTAATTAGTGTATATTATTAATTAAATAACAACGAATGATGATTTTAATACCAACAAACATACCATATATAAAGTGTATATTTTCCGGGGTCAATTCCTTTATTAATTCCATTATTATAACCATATAACCTTGCGTTCCAAAACTTTTCGCAAAGCTGAAGTGCTCATCAAAATCGATTATTTAAATTTTCAAAGACCAGAAGGTAAAGCATATGAAAGAAATAAATGTTACAAGTTTGTTCTTAATCTTATATTATTTATGTCAAAAAACATATTTATCCAATATTAACTTATACGATATTCACAAAAAACTGAAAAAACCACTGACAAAAATCTGCCTATTTCGAATTTCACTTTCGATAAGATTTGTCGGAATTCAATTTCTTTAACCTGCTCTAATACCATTTCGGCTATATTCAGCGGATTGATATCACTTTGACTTGATGAGTCTAAGACTGATAAAGCGAAAAGCAATCATTTTCAAACACTTAGTCTAAATTCAAAGTCAATAAATGTTAAAAAGTAAAAAGTGAAAACCAGAATATGTATATTTTATGTACGTTTTATTGACTTCACTCTTTTTTTCTTTTCTTTTCTGTTTAAACATTACGGTACCGATTTTTTTATTTTATGAGTATATTTTGTATTATTCTTAGAGTTTATTGCATCTTGCCATTTTAAAAAGTGTACGATCGGAAAAATTACTCCACCCAAAGGCATGTGCGTAATTAAAGAAATTATAAGAAAATCCAAAACTTATCATAATTTCTTGTTAAAAATGCGAAGCTCGATTTAGATTTTAGACCCATGCTTTCTTGGACAAACCTTTTTAAGATTCGACTTCGATTTTCACAACCGCTTGGTAAAAAAACAAATTAATCCATTTTAATATACACTGGTCCAGTAATGTCTTCATACACCATAACATTCGTATAATAAAAAAGTTTTGGTGCAGGTTTCTTATATTAATCTATTATTCATTTAAATTCCGTTCGAATGATACAAAAATTTCTTTAACCCGTAATTTAATTTAAGTACCCATAATAATTGCTAAAAATTACTATTTTGTCATGCATTTTAATATGTAAATGATTAAATATATCTTTAAGCTAAAAGCATTTTAATCGAGGAATGCGGTCTTACCTTTCTGATGTTCTTTTATTATTACTTAATAATGAACATAATGCAAAAATTGTGATAATTTTTATCTCTGCAGACGACAGTCCACGCTAGTAACGAAAGCAGACCCCAAAAATGTACGTTGTACAATTTTGTGGTGCGTTTGAAAACGTTTGTTTCTGATGACTCAACTGCAAGAAATGACACCAAAAATCTCTAAATAAAGTTTAATGAGCAAATAATATTTTAGCAAATATACAAAATTTGCATATACAGCCATCAAATTGCTAACTTCTTTTTTCTCGTTCTATTTTTGATTCCTTTCTCTGTTATACTGAATGGTTTTACCGTATCTTGCTGAGTCGTCGTATTGCGTTGTATATTATTTTTATTATTTGTTTACACATTGGCACACACATTGCACATAAATGTAGATTTTTTTTATGCGCAAGCGCCACAATAACAAATAATAATAACCAGCAGTGAAAAACGCCACAAACGCACGCAATACGCAGTCAAGGTTGCGAAATTTTTGCTCTTAATTGTCATTAAGGCAAACAGCATCCAAGAGCAAAAGCTTCTGAGCATACATACACACATACTAATTCTACATAATAGCATTGCCAGAGAATATTCTAAAAAACTTTTTAAATTTTTAATAAACTTTTGTATGCTAAGTATGAGTTATCAGAATATGAGCGAAATAGGTGTGATTTGTTAAATGTTTCACATTCAGATCATGACATGAAAGTAATAAAAAGTATTTAAAAGTATTTTTGAATAGAAAACGAGAAGAGAAGGAAAACTATGTTTAACATAAAGAATATACAAATAAATAAGCTTCGTATTTACATTACCTAAATTTCTATGTTAGTATGAAACATAAAAAAACCAATAATATTGCCGAATTTTAAATCAAACGGTGTTAAAAAAAACTGCTTTAGGTAGGCGCTCAAGCTGCTTAAAAACTTAAAATAACCAATAGAAATTAGCTATTTAAATTTTTTTCTATATAACATATATTGTTTTTTGAGAAACCATTTAATTTTTTTTATTTTTCATATTTCAAAGTACATTTGTTAACGAAAAAACATTTTTAATTTAAAACTACGAAAAAAAATTAAACTTCGACCATTTCTTTTAAAAATGGTAATGTCATATATAAGCTGCTATCTTAAAGCTTAAAACAATTTTAGATTTTTTTATTCAGACCACAATTAAGGACCCTAGATTGTACACAATGAAGTCACTTCGTAGGCGAGACGATGTAAATACGACATCCGCTTATACAGTAAAATTGTGTCTTTTATCTTGAAAAAATTCCTGTATACTTCTTAAAGATGTATTAAACTTTGATAAAAATTTTAAAACGTTTCAAGGAGGGGGGAACCTTCTGCACATAGAAGTAATCTAGGCTATGAGAGCCTAATCTAGTCTCAAAGAAAGTTTTTTACTATAAAAGTTTATTTTCTACCAAGAAATCCTAAGGCAGATTTATGATATAGAAGACCGATTTTTACCATTTTTGGTCAGAATGTATTTAAAAATATTTAATTTATAATCAATTTCTAGTTAAGGTCTTAGTCAACAAATGAAATATATTTTGACGTAAAATGGTGAGTAAAAAAATCTCGCAGTTTAAATTGAACTGAATTATGAAAAATCGGGCCTTAGTATAACTCTTTATTTACCGCCAGTGCCAACAATTGGCGATTGCTTACTGTTGCTGTCAGAAACAACAAATTGCTGTTCATTGTGATTTCAAGTGCCCCTTGAAAATCTCCAATCTCCTAAATTGAAATCTGTACTAGCCAGTGCTGCCAGAATCTTCGAAGCAGTAATTGATAGATTTGGAAAAGAAGTTGCTAAAAATAGCTAAAAATGATTTGAAAATTGGCAAAAAAAAACCTAAATCATTAAATGGTTTGTTTTTAAGAAATATACATATATTTGTGTTAGAAAATAAGATCTAAATTATAGAGGAACATGATTTCATATCTCAAAACAAAATTAAGAGTACTTATAGTGCTATCTAACTCGTTAGCTTCACTTAAATCGGCGTACTTCTCATTACCAATAACTTTAGTCCAGTACCTAAGTATGTGGTAAAATATAATTATGGCCACATTCTTCGTGTCTGTGTAGACCATTCCTGTTAAAATATTTGAACTTTCATATGTTCAATTTGTATTTCTATTATAATTATTGAAATTTAAATTTTGGTTGAGTCCAAAAATTTTGCTTATAAACGTTTTGGCATTTTAGCCCAATCACAAAACAGAGCACAAGAGCTAGCAAAAACATTCAAGTTGCTCGTATAATCGAGCCACTAAATTAAATATCGTTTGCAAAAAGCTATAAAAAAGGTCAAATACGCTAAAGAGAAATTAAAAATTTATAGTTTGGTAATAAAGTTGCCAAAATTGCTAAAAAATATTGCCAAATTGCTAATAGAATTTTTAAAAAGAAGTTGCAAAATATTTTGAAAGTTGCCAGATCTAGCAACTAAATGGCTAAACTCGCAGCACTGTTACGAGCCCACGAAAACACCGAAAAATAGCCAAACAGACTATAATGCCTAGCAAAAGAAGAAAAAAAGCAAACAAAAGTCTTCAACAAAGAGAGCACGTCGTCACGGCAGTCGCACGCATTAGTCACGTGACATGCAAAAGATACAAAGAATAACAATTAACAGAAACAACAATAAAATCAAACTCGAAGTAGTCAGATTGCTGTACTACAAGTATTCTGTTGTCTTTGGCACATTTTTGTGAGACGCATGCAGCATTTGAATGCTAGAATCAGATTTGCAATGTACGTCATAGTTATAGTTATCACATATTCATTAAACATACAATACATACATTCACATTTAATACTATCACATCGCATCACACTTTTGTTTCGTGATGAGCTTGCGTTAAGAAACCGATCAGAGACCGCACATAGTACTTATACACTTAAAACTTTGCTCTCTGTTCTCTTCTCCGCTAAATAGTAAACAGAATCTTATTAGCAGCAGTGAAAAGCGACGAATTCACCGTAGTCGACGTCGGCCAACTGGCATAGCTCACGCCCAGCTCATAAAGATACGAATACACTAAAAATATACATATGTATACATATAAATGTCTGTATGTACATTGATACATACACTTGGGGCTCGTCTCGTCGTTTGCTGATATTTGGCATTTACCTTCTAACGAATTTCACAACACATTGCGAAATAAAATTTAAGGAACATTAACATTAGAGTGGATCTAATTACGGCGAATTCAAAGAAGAGTTGCCCAAGAAACTTTGGGCCTTAAATCAAAATCGAGCTTACCAACTATAAGAATATTTCAATATCTTTTAAAAATGCCTTCACGAGGTAAAAGTCTAGTGACGAAAACATTTTCATGCTCCAAAATTTTTGATATCCAAAAATATTTAGTACATTCATATGAATTGCGCTAAAAGGTCCCTATTCTTCATACCTAACAAGAATTACTTTTTTACGCAGTGCCGCAGTTTATATGAATGTACAAAATATTTTTCGTCATAAAGTTGGATATCAGAAATTTTGGGGCACGAATATGTTTTCGTGATTAGACTTTTACCTCGTGAAGAGGTTTTTTTTTATAAGATATCAGAAATTTTGGTATACGATATCAGAAATTTTACTTTATAACTTTGTCAAAAGGTGTTTAGTATTTGTAGACATATACGCCAGAACTATGGCCAAGATAATAATGAAAATAAAAACTCTTTATAGTATAAATATTTTACTTTTTTTTCATATTTAGAAAAAGTAAGATTATTTTTACAAACACGATCAACTACCGCAAAAGCTAACAGCTCTGGATGCTAAGACGCTTTGTTGCTGCTATCCTATTCCAGTTCTAAGTAAAATGTATATGTATATTCAGTTAACAGGCAATATCTTCCAATTCCCCTGGCTAAAAGCTGTGTTTCAAATATCAAAAAACGCGAAATTAATACAAAATCGTTAAGGGCGTTTTCTCTAAAACCGCAAAAATATAGGGTGAAAAACCTTGTTTTCCTGTACCCTTGTACTTTATGAAAAAACTTAAAAGGTTTGCCAAAGAGCTTTCAAAATATAATATCTATCCAACACCATATAGATCAAATCGTCTCGATTTTGCGAAAAAGTCATAGAACCAAAGTTTCTATCTCACGAACCAGGTGAGTTTTTAAAAGCCTAAGTATGCACGTTTGTTAGTTAAAATTATACCGATCTGATCGGACAGTCATAGACAGGGAAATGTCTCGTGGCAGTCCTCATAAAGTATATGTATTCTTCAACAGCCGAGTCGATTTCGCCATGTCTGTCTGTCCGTGCTTGAACGCAAGGATCTCTGAGACTATAAGAGCTAGATACTTCAAACTTGGTATGTAGGTTCCTGGATACCGAACACAGATCTAATTTGTATTTAAATTTAGATAGAATCACTATAGCATACATATAGCTGCCATGAAGCACAATTTTTAAAGTGCATCTGAATTCAGTGACAATCACTATGAAGCGTTTCGAATGGTATAGTAAGTTTATTAGTATTTTATATATCCATCCGATTGTTGAGGTCACTAGCAACAGCATTAGGCCAAGACACGTAATGGCAAAACCAATTAGGCTGTCTGGTGTCCATTGAAAGATATAGATATATAGTAATTCATTGTCACAACAAAAGCTTAAAATAAAAATCAAATAATTTGAATGTTTGTCTCTGTTGCGAAAATAGGGACATATAGTTTGCTAAATACAATTATGTTGAAGCACACATAATTACTCCGTTTCACTGATAAGTTCGTCTACTTAGTGTATGCTCTTGTTTTTACAAATTCCCCTTGTTGTCGTCATAATTGTTACAAGTTCGTCGCACGCCAAACGTTACACGTGCCGTCTCAATGTCAAAGAAAAATATTTACCCCAGCAGACACACTTATACTAACATAAAATGTGATGCCTCAAGGCAGGCAGCATAATAACTATATTGTGCTCAAACTACATGAATTGATAAAGGCAAATTATTTATTTAAAAAAAAAAAAAATACAACAAAAATTCGACATTTCGTAATGTTGTGAAAACCGGTAATGTTTCGTTTGGATCAGTGTTTTGTTTACCCTTTCCCCATAGAATACCTTAAAGTTGTGCTTGTTGTGTACTTTCAACACTTTTTATGAGCGGTCGGCACGCCGCTGCTCTCAGTGCACACTGGGCCAGAATCCATTTTCTTTTGACATAAAGTCTAATTATGAAGATAGGGATTTGGTATGAACTAGAGATGGGCACGGGCCGGGTCGTGCCTCGGGTCCCATGGGCCTTTTACAAAATTTTCGGGTTCGGGCTGAAAAATGTCATTTCGGGTCGGGTCGGGCCGGGCTCGGGCCTAACTTCAAAGCCCGAAAGCCCGAACACGACAAATCTATTGCATTATTTTGCATTATTTAGACTGTTAAGCTCAAATTTGGATAAAATCTTATTTTTAAATAAAAATATGAAATAAACTAAAAGAGAACTAGATTGTTAAGCTCAAATTTGGATACAATTTTATTTTTAAATAAAAAAATTAAATAAGCTAAAATTGGTTTTTTTTTTTTTAATTTTTCGGATGTTTTTTTGCCTTTGGGTTTGAAACACGACTTTACCTCCCTATCCCTTTGAAAACAAAGTGTAATATATTTGTATAAAATCTTAATGTGAAGCTAGAGACTTGAAATCTGGTTTAAATCTTAGTTATACTAAAGTAGAATTTTTTAATTTTTTTTTTTGCAATAACAAACACACGCTGCGGCCAGACTCTGAGCACTCTTTCCGTTAATTTGGTCGTCATAAAGCACAAATCCTCATAGGAACAAAGAACAACAACACAGCAAATGCTCGATTAGCGTCGCGACGCGTACAACTACTATAAAAATGTTCACTTTGCTATAATTTATAATAGCAGAAGTTGCTTTTGGCGTAGATGTGTTTTATATTCAACAACAACCTTGAAGATTTTTGGGACCCTTGCAGAGCTATGAAGATTTCTTAAAAGTTATAGTACAAAGCAGGGGTCGGCACCGCCCTATCTCGTGGGCATAGGAAACTTGCGCTGCTACTGCGCTGCCGCTCACGTACAGTATAAATTGCGACGCTGCTACGATTTGTTTCTGTTACGTCGCTGTTATTCCGCTGTTATTCGACCAAAAATACCTACTAACGTAATGCAAATTTATGATTGTGTTGGTACCGAAAAAAAAGCTCAGAGCTTGTAAAACAGCTTTCATCTTCGGTTCGCATTGCTGTGTGTTGTTGTTGTTTGTTATCTTGGAAAAGCTTTGAGGGCTCTGTGCGCCACTAAATGCCCTTCATTCATTTGGATTGTTCCCTGCATGCTACTAAAACCTTCATTTTAATGTATTTAACCAACTAATTGAAACAAATTTACCTTTGGTCTGATTGTCTTTTTTTTCCTAATTTTAATTATTGATATTAATAATTTGTTTTAAATTTTTTTTGTTTATTAAACATTAAATTGCTTATTTTTAATCTAATGTCATATTCATATAAACTTATTAAATTTATTTAAAATTTTTTTATTTATACTCACAAAATTTAAAATTTGATGACAAAAAAAAGTTGGAAATGTAAACAAAGGGTAAAGTCGCATATAATCGAGCCTAGGTTAGGCTAGGTTGGTTCAGCTGCTATTTAGTGTACAGTGGTGCGCAAACAAGATCACAGTAACAGAATTTCGTCAACCATAACAACAAAACATTTTTTTGTAAAATTAATTAACTTATTTGTAACAAATATGAAACTAAAAGAAAAAATGCGTTATATTCGAAGAGCGAAAAATAATTAAGGCGCGGCTACTGTCGAGTGTGCTCGACTGCCAGTCTTCATAAAATATAATATTGAATTAGTAATATTTATGTAAGCATATATCCCATAAAATCAATTTTTTGTAATAATAAATATTACTTTTTTGAGCAGTGCCGAGCGATAAAAATTGTATTTTAAAATAACTTATGTGTAAAACTTAAACTAAATTCCATTTTATCTGCTTTTAGCGATTTCCCGCTAAACTAGCGATTTTTCGAAAAAGTCGTAGAACAAACGTTTCTAAATTTTTGCTCGGGAACAAGTCCTTATTCACCGATTTAAGATATTTCAACACTTTAAAACAAACAAACAAACAGACAAACTAAAAATTTCAAAATTAATTATTTTTTGAACCAGTGTATCCTCTAACTATTAGTATTCTCTGAAACACTCATGTGCCGATTATAAATCCTTTAAAGTTCTCAGACGATTGAATTGGGGCTAGCTTTCTTATTCCCAAATGATCGTCCAGAACGTCTGACTTTTTTACGCCAAAAAATAATGCCTGATGAGCACCCAAAATACATTTTTGTTGACAGATGCCGTGTTGCGCTTTCACTTCAAAAGCAAGAATTTCAAAAATCACGGAATTATTAACCCGCCCTATTTCCGGCTTTAGGGCAAAACCTAGGAGTAGGGTATCTCTTAGTCAAGCACTCTTAAATACAGCTTTCTAATATTTGTGTTTTTTTTTTTTTAATTGACAAGTACACTAAATTTAAAAATTTCATTTTGCTAGCCGTTCAAATTTTTTTTAGTCGTTCAAATTTATTCGTTTAATGTTTGTATTTGATATTAGCATGTTGACGTTTCGTTTTGGGACGTATAGACAAACATATACATACTCGTACGTCGAATAAGTTCAAGATGATCGTTAATCAAAATTTGATTTAAATCGTACGAAATCGTGATTGTGCATTTAACATTCAAAGATTTTAAACTTGTTGTATGTATGTATACTCTTCGCTTTACATTGCCTATAAAATATTTTGACATTAAAGCGAAATGAAAATTTGGGCCGAATAAGTTCTGTGCCTCTTATTGCCGTTCGATTTTACTTCAAGCCTATGCACCAGTTCGAGCGGGTTCAAAACGAGCATCTAGCAAAAAGAAAAAAAAAGGAAATAAGGAAACCAAATCGAAAGTACATGAGTACAAGTACATACCCTGTACCCAGAGTCAAGGCTAAATTTTTTTTTTTAACCCGATACTATGGGTAATTGTTTCATGCCAACTCGGCTGTTGATACTTAACCGGAATATAAATATCTCTATAGGTTCTATGTCGATTACATTCATTGGCACAAAGGTTTGTACCCTTGGAGTAAAAAAAAGAATGTGATTTTTTTAATAAAATTATGAACAGACCTAAAACTTAAGACCTGCTGGAGAAAGAGAAAATCGTCGTCTTCTACTTAGTACTTTGTGGAAAGAATAAGAAAGTTGGCTGAAAAAATAGATCGCTACTCAAAAACTGTTGACAATTGTTAATTATTGGAGATATCTCAACCAAACCGTGCACAAGGTATCCTACACACTCGACTTTTTTGTTATTTTGAAGATAGATTATTTTAGGAACCTGCAGCAAAGCTTTTTGTAAGAACAAAAATTATTTATTCAATATAATTATCTTGGGCATCACACCGACTTTATCAAAATCGTTTCAAAACTTCATTTATTTCGCATACAAATAAACTATGTATTATTACAATCCTTCGCAGGAGTTGAGTTGTTAAATCATACAAATTATACAAACAATATTTCTAGCATTAGTAATTTTTTTACTTTTCGGAGGACTTTTTCGACTTCAAATAAAACACCAGTCAATAAGTAAGTTCGGTTTTTATACGCGTATTTACTTATTGTAATAAATAAGAAACTCGTATATTTATCAACAAATTGTAATAAAAGTATTTCTTTTTGGGCTCACATTTTATTGTTTATTATTAATCGCCAAGTTATCAGCGCATCATGAAATTCCGATCGTCAATTCCAGTAGCTACTCCGTCTCCAATTTAATCCTCATTCTCATTCCCATACTTATTACAAATTTCTTATGTATAATTTATAACATTTTTTGCGACAGATAATCATCTAGGATGATTACAGTTGTTGTCGTATTTCGTGTTCAAATAGTTGTTTCTTACTGTTATTGAAGTTGTTGTTGTATTCACCCATGAATGTATTATATTATACCCTACTTTGCAAATCCGTGGCGATCTAGTAATAACAACACCAACAAACTACTAAAAACACCAACAACAATAACAGAAGCTAAAAAAAAATTCGAGATAGGTTCAAGGTTAAAGCCTGTATGTACTTATTAACACGGTTTATTGTACTTTTGTAAACTGAAACCCACAAAACAGCCATAATAACAGCAACAACAATAACTGCAACAATAATAAACAGAGTTGACCCTCAAGAACATTGGCGTCTATAATTATTTATACGATGTTTCATTTGTTTTGGAATTTTTCCATTTTAAAAGGCCTAAAAGCAAAAGTTAAGGGAGGTTCCCTAAAAGCAAAAGGCGATCGGAAAAAATTTTTATAATACTCTAAAAAGTCAAAATGGCCCAAATGCTCAAGTTTATCATATAGGCGACGCCATTAAAAAATCCTTTATATCCTTGATTAGCACTATTATTGGTGCTAAGGGTGATTTTGGGCAATTGTTTGTTTTTAAAATAATGTTAAAAAATCCAGGGTATTCGGATGCGACTTAAACAGAAGAAGTTTTGTTAGTGACCATAGTTCAATGCGACCAATTTTAAACTGCAATGCATAGATTTATCTTAATGTTTTAAATTTGCAGTATATTTCTATGAATTTAAATGGTTCTTGTTACAATCTTACTATCTTACTTAGTGTATAGCTAAAGTGAATTTATTACAATGTAGAATCAATATGCTCATCGTTATCTATTTCTTCTAGCGTATAAAAATAAATAACTTAAATACATTTCAAAGTTATGGATTTTTGATAAATTTAACATTTTTGGCCTCGGTTGACATATCTGTTGAAATGCCCATATGTACGTTCTTATTATGTACTACATATGTGTACTTGTTAATAATTACGATTGCCACACTTGGCGCTTAATTAATTAATGTAAAAAATATATCAATTGAACTTTATCTACATTTTTATTTTTTTTAATTATAATCATTTTTTATGTTAAAAATAACAAAAGTATAGTTTTATCGTTAATTTACATCTTTTCTTGTGCCACATATACTTATTTTGGATATATAAAAAAGTTTCATTTCCGTTTAATAAGAACAGAAACAACCTTTGTTAAACATTTATACAAAATTTGTAAACACAAAACAAAAGAACAATCATGAATTCAATTTTAATTTTTATTGTCAATGCAGGTAACCTTTGACATAAAGCGTTAGCGCCATGTTTAAAATCAGAATGTTAACTTACGTTTTTTGCAATGTCAATTTACAGCAGGTGACTGAGTTGACCACTATTTACACTAAGATTGACTAAATTGACATAAAAATTGACTTGTTTGTCAACTATTCTAAAATGCTTAAAATTCGAAAAAATTACGCTTTCACTTGCAGCAATTTAACAAAGAGCATAAACTTGAGTGATAATATAGAGAAGGAAATCTAAAGCGCAAATCAATAGGCATTAATACAGCTTTTTTAAATACTTTTACGATTTAGTAGTTAACGTTAATAATCAAAAAATCCTAATATCTTAAAAACGGGGCGTATGGTGGCTTTACGCGACTTACGAGAGCAGAAACTTGCGTGGCAAAAATTTGAAACAAACTTGATCTGCGTGGGGTTTACAAAAGTTTGCGTGCCAAATTTGATTGCTCTAGCTCTTATAGTCTCTGAGACGGATGGACATGGCTAAACCGACTCGGCTGTTAATGCTGATCAAGAATATATGTATATACATTAAAGGGTCGGAGATGCTTCCTTCTCCCTGTTAAATACATAGTAATGAATAAAATATACACTTTTACTTATTTTTTTAAGGAAAGGGTATAAAAAACGTTGCACTAGGGAAGAAGGAAAGAGCACTGTTTCTAAAATGAAGAAAACTTACGGCTCGTATGTACATATAATATATGTGATTAATCCCAGCAACGAGCCCTAAGAGCCCATGTCGCCAAATGTTTAAGTTACCCTTTAAAGAAAGGCACGAACTCGAAAAACACATTTTTTAAAGCCCTTTCTCGCCCGACCCGAATTATCAAAAACCGTTAACGTTCTGATCTATATTTAATTCACCTATATTTTTTTTTTAATTAAAAACCTTAAATTACCAAAATTACGGACCTGGCTTACCAAAAATTTAAAAGTATGAAACAAATTTTTGGTCAAATGTGTTTTTTTTATTATAGCTCGTAAAATTACTTGTGCTTTCATGCCTTAAAGTTAACACGAGCCTGGCCGGGATCGCCCGAAAAAAAGAGTTTAAGGCACTTCTTGAATAAAAATGAAGAAAAAATTTAAATTTTTTAGCATTTAAGTTTAATTGTCATTGTAATTGTTATCATGATCTATGTTAGTATTTAAGCTTAACTTACTATTGTTATCACTATTATTACTATTGCAGTTGTTGTGACTAGCGCCCTAATTAAAAGCTTGCATGCTTGTCGCGCTAGGAAGAAAGTACCAAATAAATGCAATTGCGTATATTACTTAAATATCGTGCGTTACAAATTAAAAATGTTTGTCTTGAAAATGCTTTAGTCCCTAGACTTTTTCCTCGTCTAGCGGGTTTTCCTTTACAAAGATATCATTAGGCAGTAAATAAATATAAGGGAAGATGATAATATAACTCCGCCTACAATTCAGTACAAGTGTGATCAAAATATTACCATTTATAGCTGAGAAAATTGAAAATTACCTTTCTGAAAAATGTTGTTATACGATAGTTTCATAATAATTTGTCAATATTTTCATTTTCTTTAACTTAGTGCCCATATAGAAAATTAAATACAAAAATTTTAGTTAGTTTGTTTGTTAAAACCAGTTTATTATAAAAATAGTGGATTTGTATTTGCGAGTGTTTTTTTGTAGGGAAGCGACAACACTGATGCTAGTACCGAAAACTATTATCACGATTATAAAGACAACATCAGCTGCAACAACAACGTTGCTTTTGCTGCGGTCACGGCGTTCGTTGATTGTGATAAAGATTGAGGTGCGCTTTTAAGCTTCTGCGGTCACACTTGTTGGATGGCTGACGGGATGACGACAATGGCGACTGCGATTTACATATGTTGTATTTATTTAGTTACGCGCTATTTTTCTGTTGTTGTTTGCTTTAATCATTTGTGCCCAACGAAATGATACATATTTCAGCGCGCACAGTGGACCCCAAGTGTTACAAAATGTGTCGAGCGAAAGTTCTTTAAACGATCTCTGAGATTTTGGGCATTTCTTGCGCCACAATGCGATCATTGGAGTGGTCAACAAGAATTTAACACCATAACTGTTGAGTTGATTTAATGCTTACAATGCTGCTGCTACTTTCTTGACTTGCTGTCTGTCGTGCTGCTCACAGGCGTGAAGCGTGCTTTGTTGAATAGATATGTATGCATGTATGTATGAATAATATACATATGCATATGCTTAGCTATATACTTAAGTACGAACGATACATACGTGGAAAATAGGCTTTGAGTATTGTTGCACTGATCACATTGTGCTGCTAGGTTTTTCTCTCTGCAATTGACAGAAAATTGCGTGTTTCACGAATGTGCGAGCAGCTTATGCAAAAGCTGTTAATTAACAGTAGCAGCGGCAGTAGCCATTGGCTCTCAATTTGTGTTGATTTGGTATCAATTGTCTGTACCTCCCACTCGATGGCCGTGCGCCTCTTTTTATCAATTTGCGCTGGCAATCAGAATCAGTGTGACCGACACGTCGGGCGCGCGCGCGCTCCGCTCACAAACACATTGAAGTCAATTAAACCCGTTGCCGTCATCGTCGCACAGTGTCTCGTTTTGTTAAAACGACGTGCAAAAAATCATAGCTCTTAAACTTATAGTGATATCGGTACACTTAAAAAGTCCCAAACAGAAAACTATAGAGTCACAGTTCATTTAAATATTATCGGTAAATAAAAAACATTTTTTATTTGTTGAATATGTACAAATAATTTATATTTACATTTTTCGTTTATCATTTGAATACCGATTAACAATAATATTCCGTATTGTTCAGATGAGAGCTGTGGTATAGCTGAATTCGAAACAAAGATTTTTTTTAGTAATTGATTTTCGCAAGCTATTGATAATCGAGACACTGTAGGTCCGCCGTCGGCAATTGTCGTGTCAAGCACGAGCGGCCACGCGTACACTTGTTGTTTGTGCTACCTTCTCACACTTGTTGAACGCTCTCTATCTCACTTGCTCTCTTTCTCTCTCAGTGATGCTTTGGGCGAGTCGGCAGTGAAAACAACAACAAGCAGCAGTAGAGCTATTGGAAACCAAGCACCGGCCCAGGCATCATTACGACTGTCGTTCTTTAGGATTTTAGTTCATCGATCTCAGCGTAAGTGCTCGGAACGCGACGCTCGATTGTGTCTGGCTTCGGTTAAACAACATAAACAAATTTTTTTTTTTTGTGCGCGCTGCTTGAAATTGTTATCAAATATAATAATTATTATTATTATTAATTTTTTTTTGTATATTATCGGATCATATCGACGGCTGATCATTGTGTATTAAAATATTTGTTACTATTCATATTGTATGTGTGTTTGTTGCGGTTTATCAGCAACAAATTAGAGAGTAACGCGCGAAACCAGTGGCTACTTCGTTATCGTCGCCTGCTGATCACGCCTTAATCAGCGTTACTCTTTATCATTTGCCGAAAACATTGTCCAACGAACTAAAATTATAGAAACTCAACAAAAAAAAAAAAAAAAAAGAATGCAACAAAAGGCGCTAGCATCCGGATAACTGAATGAGAAAACTCGCTTATAATATTAATGGCACAGTCAAGCAAAAGAAAAAATACACGACATCAAAACAAAACCCGCGATCGGAGTGCGGATAAGCGACTTTATCTTATCGCTCCAACCACCTCTGCCAGAACGTTCAGAGGCATTCCCATTGATAGCCACAGCCCCAGACACCATATAAACCATCCGCAAGTCGCGCGAACAAAAAATTTGCGTTCACTGAAAACGGTTCGATGTTTGGATCGACGATTGATTCATTTTGTATTTGAATTTTGAATGTAATTCACCGGCACTCCTGTAGACCTTCAAACTTAATAACTAATTTTATTCGAAGTATTAAAATTTTCTTATTCCAACCAATTAAAAAACCTATTTGCGTTTTTCCTTTCCACCATAAACGCATTGATCATGTTAAAATATAGGAAAGATTTTATGTAAAAACGGATATAACTGGGTAACGAAACTTAATTTGTTACCAGATTTAAAATGTGATATTTTGCTTTGCATTTTTTCAAAGTGCGCTTGCATATTTGATCACTTAAAAATAATGTCATAAGGGACTTCCCTGAAAGCTAATGAATATATAATATATATTGCTCATTTACTGACAATAATTAGAAACATGATTTTGAATTTTTAATCTTCTTTCTGCGCTTAAAGTTTTCAATTTAAGACAACCTTAAAAAAAAGGAATTCTTTCGGCTCTCGCATGAAGAGTCTATTTTAAAATATAATAACAGATAGAGGAGATAAGGAATATTTGTACATCATTATCTCAATAATCAGGTTTTTGATAGTCTTGAAGTAAATAGGCGTTATGTGTATAAATAGTTCATACGCACTTTTAAATTCAAATTATTGCGAAATTATATGTAATTATGAAATAAGCAAATTATGTATTATTAGATAACATTTTTTATATACTCAGAGCAAGTATATACATTTGCTTAGTCATTATATACTTTAATTGATTCCAGATAATCTATATCCCAGTTTCCTCTGCTCGTTTCATAACATTAATAACTAATGAAAGGACAAGTTAAAGGGCTGAGGAAACCAGTTTTCGATATTTCACTAAAGTACTATCCACTTATTTTCATACGTAAACTTGTTTTTCAACCCAGAAAGGCAAAAGCCGAACCGAAAAAGAGACTATATTGGAGCCGGGCATTTAAAACGCTTCGTATCATTATCATAATTTCTGTCAATAATATATTGGTGACTGTTGAAATGGACATTGAACTGTTTAGTGATTCCCGCGGCGGTAATATCGCAAGAAATAAAAATATATATTTTTAGCTTGTTTTTGTTTATTTTTTTTACATATAAATTTATACATCTTCGTAGTTTCTTTTTGTTTGGATTCGCGCGACATCGAAAATAAGCGAATTTAAAAAACAAAACAAACGAACGAAATATATGCGCTTTTTTTCCTCATTTTGTACATAAGTACTACAAAAAAGTTGTTTTCTGTTTACGTTCTTTCGCAGCTGGTAAAAACACAACTTCAACCACAACAACAACAAAAATAATAAGTGAAAACAATGACAACAATTACAAGCATGTATTTATTATAAACATTTGCCAACAAGCTACAACAAATAAAAATTTCATAAAATGCCAAATAATACACAAAATATAAATAGTTCAGATAATTTACTAAAATAAAAATATTAAATATAAAAGTGACAACTACTATTAAAAAAAAAACAAAGAATATGAATGAATGCATATGTCAACATAAATATTTTAAGAGCAATTCTGGTCGTGATCTTTCTTTTTCTTAAACAAAGTCCAAACAAAAAAAAAAAGAAATAAATAAAATAACAACTGTTAGTTTACTCAATACTTAAAATAATATTGTATGTGTTCAATTGTTATACATTGAAGTGAAGCGTAAAATAAATAACAGTATATACGAGTACAATATTAACAATAAAGCAAGCATTACAACAACATAACGGTCACGAAATGCGTTTCACTTATAATCAGTATAAATATTACGAGTCTGGATATCGTATTCCATCCAAAATGCACAATTTGAGCCATCATCATGGCGGGAATGGCAGTGCCGGCAAGATCAACAACAACAATAACAACGGCGGCCACAACAACAGTAACAACAACAACAACAACAGCCATCATCACTATGCTCATCATCACAACAACAATAATAACAGCAACAACTTAAACACAAATGCATTCCAACATCATTACAAAAGCAATTTCGGTAAGCTACCTACGACCGTGTAGAAAGTTGCATTTAACTGAATAAAATTGTGTTCAAAAAATTTAAACTAGGGCTGAAGAAAGTGGACAACGAACCGAATATAAAGTATTATAAACAGTGGTTGGAGCACCAACACAAATCCCAGAAAGTTACTAAAACTATCTACTAAGACTATGACAGCCGGTACCAGTGTCTATAAAAAGTATTTTGATTTTTATTAAAATTTGTGATTTACGCGCATAACTATACAATGTATGTATGTATGTACATATGTTTGTATACATAAAGGTACAAATCGCACACATTTCACAAAAGTTCTACAACTTGAAATGTATAATTGTTGAGTTCTCTCAATTTGCTGGAAAATTAAATATATCTCGTTCTTGACTGTACTGCCTTCCAATGAAAAGCAAAAGTGTGCTTTCTTTACAATATGTAGCTCGATTCTCAAGCTTTTAATAGAGTACATCATGCACTTTTTATTGCATACGGGTATTTCCAGGATCGCGAACGAGACATTTGTAATTCTTTAAATAAAAAAAAAATTTCAAAATTTGACATTTTGACATTTTGAAAAATATTTGCTCACTAGTTTAATGCATTTTGTCAACACTATTTTTATTATAAAAACAAGCTTTGAAGACTTTTCAAATTCGAATTATTTATAAAAAAACCATGCATCGCTAACGTCACAAAAAATGGAAATCATGTTTGACTTCATCTTGACAAATGCAAAAGTCTGCGAAATGTTGCGAGTAATTTCGAAGTTAATGCTCTTAAACCATAATAAAATAATGTAGTAGTATATACATATACTTATATACTTATGCTTTTGTATACACATCACTGTTGCCAACTGTGACCGTTGAAAAAAGACAGATTTGAATAAACAAGTTTTGAAGAAATAATATAAAAATTTGTTTGTATTTTATAACCTTTCGCACCCTTCGTGCTGCTTTTGTCACTAGCGAGGACTGCCGTCCGCAGTGACATTCTGTTATTTTATTTCTACCTTCTTTGCATTCTATTTGAGTTTAAAAGTTTTTTATTTTGACTTTAAAATTTGCTTATTCAAATCTGTTCTTTTTTAAAATTTAAAAGAATTTAAAATCCGGCACATTGCGAAAAAATGTTCAGATTCTCCCTACCTAAAAAAAAAAAACATTTTTATAAGAATAATTTATCAATTTATGTTAATATCGTTCGTTAAAAAATTGAATATCAAATACATTCGTCTCTAGGTTTGTACCTTGTAAAGAGCTGCTTTTTTTATAGGCTTAACAATAAACAGACAGAAACCTACGGGTCATATTTTGTATCTCTAGCTCTTACACTTGCTGAGACCGATGCGTTCATACAGACACTGCCCAATCGAGTCGACTGTTAATACTGATAATACATTTTTGATATGGTTTGCCACACCTCCTGCTTATTACGCACATTTTTCACATTGTCAAACCTCGAAGGAACCCACACCTCACATAATAACTGATTTTATTTTTCACCCTCTCTACTGCTGCTCGAATTTTTTTTTTTTGCCAGTTGCTATGTTTGCCAAGCGATAAGATTACGGCCAAAAACCTCAATCGACGCAGTTGGTTAACTATGGGAGCCTAGAAATCTAAGAAGCTTCATCGATAGTTAAAAAACAACCAAATTAAAAGTATACGGGAATAAATTAACTACACCTTTTATTTATGCCTGTTGATTTAGATGTTTCAGACTGAAAGATTCATATGTACATGCATCTGTAAGAATCTGAATTTCAAATATGATGATTACAAATTGTGGCGAAAATACAGTTTTTTTAAGTATGCTGTTATTCTTTATATTTTTTTTGTATGTGTATTCCAAATTATTTGATTTTTTGATTACAAAAAAAAAATCATTATGCTTGATAGAATAAGTTGTTAATAGAATTAAACATCTATTATATGTAAATTATATTAAGAATTCTGAAAATGTTATCGGTTTGGATTGCCTCGGATCATAGATAAGAAAAACTTGTTGTCGTCGGGTGGGAGTGTAAAAAAGCGCACTTTTTTGTAGCTGGGTGGGTTTCACATTTGTTTGCGGTGTAGTGTTGGCCTTGGTTTGATGTGGGTTGTCTTATCGCAGGCGCTTAGATAAAATATCGCGTCAGTGACAGGTAAAATGGCCAATTTACCGATCTCCCTTTAAGCAGGTAGGCTCGTTCCCAAGTCCAAAGATGACATAATATTATAAGCTGACATGAAGACAGATTGACAAAGCTGGAGAAAGAAAAAGCATGTAACGCGAGAGGTTTTAACGCAGACAGCAGCTAAAGTCAAGCCGTAGTCTTCTCTCACCTTTATCGAGATAGTCAAATTTATTTTAATAGGCCTCGGATCAGCAAAGGAGTCAAACAAACTTCTTAAAACTTGTAAACTGCATCAAGAATCAATAACATAATAAAAGTAATATTGGTTACTATAAGTACCGCTTTTATTATATCTTGTTAAAACATTTTACATGTTTTCGGCACAATAATCCTTTAATTAGTTTATTATTGATCTTTAAACAAGGTGCACTCGAAAATGAAACCTGTATCGTACGATCATAAAATTGTTGCTGGCTTTCGAAAAAATTCGAAGTTGTTAAAAATAATTTAAAAGTATATCAATAATGTATGAATTCATTATTATTTAATCTCAAAATTTACTTTGTAAGGGTGCAGGCAAAAATTTAAAAATAAAAAATCGCTCGATTTTTTGTAATAAAAATGGTTACCTGCGGAGCTTTCTCATCTCTGAATGAGCATTACAAATGCTGAACCAGCAGATATGCCCTATTGCTTAAAGTTATGATTATAATAAGTTAGGATTGGATTTCGCTAATTCTCTAAAGCCTAACATAAATGTTTTTTTAAGTAGGGTTTTAACACTAAAATAACGGATATAATTAGCCAAATAATGCCTCAACACATTTTAAGTAATGCAAACAGGCCGCATAAATTATTTTTACAGCTTGCCTACACCCCAATCCGCTCACTCTTCTTCGGCAACACTGCCGTAAAGATATAAATCTGATGAAAAACAATTCACTTAACAATTGTAGGTATAGCAACGATTAGATTTCAGTTAATATAGTTCTCATACTGACAAAATATATTAAGCAAACACTTATGTTTTGACAAAACCCTTATAGTTGGCTTCATTATGTTTATATTGGAAAACTGATAAATTGGTCGCTACATTCTTTTTAAATGGCAACTAGATAACAAAATAATTGAATATAATCTGAAAACAAACAAATCGCAACTTCGCGCTGACGTATGGTATAAATGGTAGAGTTTAACCTTTTTACGTGTTGGCAAATTAAACGTTAGTCTTTTGGGGCACAATTTTAAGGAACATGTCTGATAGGCAATTACCGACGTTACTGCGCTAAAATCATATTGATAATTTGCATATTTATTTGTATTTATTCATTGATTTTTTAAATATTGTTTATATTTATAATACATTAAATATGTAAATTCTATTTCGATCTTGTTGCGAATACATAGTATGATAATATATCTTATAAGAAAAATCTCTTTACGAGGTAAAAGTCTAATGACGAAAACCATCTGCATGCCCCAAAACATCTATAGCTTCTGTCGATTGAAATTTTGATGATCGAAGCATATTTTTGATAAGTATAATTAAAAATAAAAAAAGGCTCCAACGTAACGTCCCTGTCTGCTATATCAAGGGATCAAAATGAATATAAAATGTATGTATGCATTATCGATCAGCGTGTTCCATTTGGAATGAATTGAAAATAAAGAGCTTACAGCAGATAACTGAATATATACAATAAGCAAAGTAGACAAACAAATACGAAAATGATTATGAATACGTAATACGAGCATGTGAATAAGAATCGAACAACATGGGTTGAGCGGGCTTTCTTGGATTGGGCTGCCTTGGCCTTATCAGCTGACACAGCTGTCTACATTACGATGTTATTGCTGCTGTTGTTATAATCAACTGGGACTGGACAATATTATTTCAAGACAGATCGCAAACCACTGGGCAGCACTTGATGCATCCACATACTCAAATTGAGCATCAATTGAGAGTCTAAACTGAATTGCAACAATGACGCTCAACTTTTTATGCAATTGCATCAACAATGACCGCAACCAACGGATATGTGCTATGAGCACATACACATGTATTACAATGGGCGCGATCACCAGAATGACTTTCTCTCTTAGAATTTTTTGTATGACTACTCTGATCTTTCTAAAGAACACGACTGACAATGTATCATGACTACAATGTACTTAGATGTAATTCTGCAGCTGCCAAATGTTTTTATCAAAACACTTTATATAAAATTGACGTTGTCGGTAGAATTGTTTTTAACGTGACCAAGAATGTGATAAATGCAACGTTGTTTAAGTCAGCGGTGGGCACTCATGGGCTCCGGGAGCCAGCGGCTGCTCCCAACTTTATTTCTGCCTGTTTGGACAAAAGACTCGCGAGCAAAATAACAACAACAACATTGCACACAAGACGCGCAAGCAAGCTTGTGTAGAGGGATTGTTGATGTTGTTGTAGTGCTCCCGAATTCAGATTTCATGCCCACCGCTGGTTTAAGTGAAAATGAATTGATTTTCCGTTAAATAGGTTAGTCCAATCCAAGTGGTTTAAGTCTATCCAAGTCAGTTAATTCTATCCAAGTCGAAGATAAGACGCTGCGTCCAACGACCTTTTGTAGACGCGACCTATCTAGCTTGTCACTGCAGTTCCCTTGCTGCGTGGACTGCGACGGCGAGTTCAATGCACCCGCCTAGCTGCTGCTGCTGCTGTTCACTTCGCAGTTCCCGTTTCACGGTACATTATTATCAGGCGCGTTCCAAGCAATCGTACAAGCAAGTCGGACAATTTTTGCATTGTATTTAAACGAAGCACTTGGTTGATTTGGTCTCTCTCTCTCCCTCTCTCTCTATACTAAATATTATAGAAGAGCGTTTTCAAACCAACAAATGTGCGCCCATTCATACATATAGACACACACACACACACATTTATCTATACGTACAGATGAATATGGTCATGATCAAGCAAGAAAGTATGTTGCACAAACTGATTGTTGTGCACACATTGATACAATTGTGATTTTCTTTTTTTTTTTATTATTATCGTTAAGTTCTGGTTTGATCAGGTTTTATCTTGAGAACATGGCACGTATTTACATGTCCATCAAATACTTCTCGTAGCATCTATTTTTCCACTTTAAGTAGCAATATGAGAAAGATGTCAAATATTTTAAAAAGTCCTTGCATTTAACAAATGTGAATTCAAAACTGAACTAAACCCTCTAAGCTCTACCTCTGAACTGATTTATTATTATTATTATTTCAATTTTAATTTAATCTGTATATTTAAATCAGTCTCCATTGGTTAATTTTTTTTTACAATAAGACTTTCCCGAAATTCGCACTATGATGTTTTTGCCCGAATCGATTTTATATATTTTATTTTATTTATTCAAAAAGCAAACATTGCTGCCTCTAATTAAATCATAGATACAAAATTAATATTAATAATTACAATAGATATTTACAATATTACATGTAGTTATAAAGAAAAGAAAGCCTAAAAAGATTTTCAAATGATGTCAATATTCACTTAAAGCTTAATCGTTTTCTGAATCTACTTCATGTTTATTTTGGTATCCATGGAAAGGTCATTTGAATTCCATTTGAATGATACAAAACTTTCCTTAACCCACTAGATTAGTTTTTGTAAAAGTCTACTTTTTTGTCTTTTTTCTGTCTTAAACAAAAAATTTTTGATGCGAAGAGTTTTTAAAAACAATTCTAAGCGTTAATGCAATAAATTTTTTTCAAAAATCTGTTCAAATTATAAAAATTACTAGCGAACAGATTTTTGAAAAAAAATTTTTGTCGGTTGAAATTTTGAAATTTGAAATGAAATGTATGCAATTTATATTATTTTTAATATTTTAATTAAATGTACAAAAACAGAATTCGATAAATTAAGAATTGCTAATTAACTTGTTGAATTTTCTTTTATCCTTTTAGGCATGCGCATGACCATGTCCACAAACTCAACAATGAGTCCTCGGATACATCGCAAGGGCTTTCGCATACCCTCGAAAAGACAGCCAGGCAAGGGCTTGCCCGGAAAATTACACACAATTGCTAGGGTAAGCTAAAGTTGCAGTAGCACCAACTTCTTGACTCTAAAATTTGTTGGGGCAAATTTGTTTGTTTTTTTTGTTTTTTTTTTTTTTTGTTTTTGGTTTTTATTAACTTAGACGGGAACAGGCAAGTTGGTGCCTGGAAAGCGAATACCACAAAGACCTCATCCTCCGCCCTGTGACAATTCGAATGACAGTGGCTTGGGCTTCGATCAGCATACGGAGCTGCGAAGAGGACCAGGCGCCATGTCAGGCGATGCCAGGAGCAGCAGTGCCAGCAGCAGTAGCAGCAGCAGCAGCAGTAGCAGTAGCGGCACAGACAGCGGGCATCGGACAAACCTGGTAGTGAATAGCGCGTTGACCAACACTGTGGCTGCAGCTGCGGCGGCTGCTGCGGCTGCTGCTGCAAGCAATACGTTACAGCAACATCAACAGCATCAACAACATCAGCAACAGCAGCAGCAACAGCAGCAACAGCAGCAGCAGCAACATCAGCAGCAACAGCATTCACCGCAGCAGCATTTAATACGTGCAATACCCGTTTCAAGGTGAGTTCCTCTAATCTTCCAGCCGGTCAGCTGTTTCTCCAATTATCTTGCACTCACCTGAACATACTCAAATAAATTCAGTCGCACATACACATACACAAACACGAACAGATATACACACAGATATACACACGCATATATGTAGGTGTTGAACTTCATTAGATGCAAAGTGAGCCGCTCAATTACCAAGTCACCAGACGCCTTTCAGTTTATTGTTTGAATTCGCCAAAACGCATTCGTTTATTTTATAAATAAAAGACATAGTTACCGATGAGTCCGAAGTTGCAAATACAATAGAAATTTGATGTGGATTTATTTTCCCTATTTGATCGTCAGTGGATCGTTTCCCATCAGCTGAGAACTGCGCTCCCTTCAGTATACTGCCTCAGTTGGCTTTGAAAGGAAGTGTGTGTCTAGCCAGGGCAAAGTTTAAAAAACAAAAAAAAAATCATCTTACACAGATCCTTCAAGAGTGATAAAGAGACTTTCAGTGATTAAGACTTAAATCAGCGAACATTGATCGAAGAAGAACACCAAGTGATGCTTAATTTGTATAATATTTAGTACTTAATAAGCGTACAGGGTAAAACTTTGAGATGAAGTGCGTCTAGAATTCTTATAGTAATATAATAATTTCCAGCAATAAAGTGCAGTGGACTACTTCCTATAATATTTAAAAATAAACCGTTGGGAATATGCTATCATATATGCAGGGATTAAAAAAAAAATTCACTTAAAAGCATTCTAACTAAAATATACATATAATATGAAGCTTCCCTAAATCGAATCACAATTATTCAAGGAAAAAGTTCGAATTATAGAGACTTCGACTTATGGAACTCTTTATTTTAAGTTTAGTAAAAGCTATCGCCACTCGATTTAAATCGAGCTGTAGATGTTCGAGTTATGAAACTTCGACTTATTACACATGCTTCACATATTTCTGGACAAAACTATATAATCCTGCTTTAAAAAGGTGATATTTAAATGTTTATGTTATTAACCTTTTTATACCCTTGCAGAGGGTATTATAGATTTGTCACGAAGTGTGTGCATTAAATTTGACGTGGGAGACCCCATAAAGTACATACATAATAATACAAATTACGTGTGTATAGTAGAGTGGGTCAATTTTTTCGATTTCAAACGGTTGTCTACGACGAATTTTATGAAGATTTGCCCAAGAAACCGCTGGTCTAATTTTTTAACTGTGGAAGTACATTTAGTAATTTTTTTTAGTCAAAATATTGATACATTTTTGTAATGTAAAAAGGCGAGGATTTTTTTACAAAATATTGAAAGGTAACAATTTTGTAGAAAACCACATGTTCCACAAAACTTATAGATTTTATTTATGAAAGAGAAAAGGTTTCGATTTTGTGAAAACATCACACCTCAAACCCGTTTGAGGAAAGTTTTGATGAATGTTGGGACATGTAAATCCGTACTGTATGTCGAAACCGGCCGGTCGGATCATTATATAATGTAGCTGCGATAGGAGCAATTGGTCGAAAATTAAGGTTTAGAAGGCAATTTTTTTTTTTTTGGTAAGATATATGGCAAGCAAACTAAATTGTGATTTTGCTATTTTCTTATACATCCTGACTACTCTTGGTTTAACTTGGTGCACGTTATCATATATGATGCTGCCACAAGAACGATCTGTCGAAAATGAATGTTAAGTATGAAAAACATTTGTTGTTGTGTCTGGAGATATTTCAACCAAACTCGTAGATTATATATTTTTAAGTGTCTGTCTATCATCAAGCGGTCATAGAGTTTCTTTAGCTTCGGTTGTGGTTACTGAATGTAGACCTAAAAGGGTACATGCCTGGGCACAGGGTATACTACAGCCGAGTACACTCGACTGCAGCTTTTCCCGTTTATTAAATTTTTCAATTGTCAATGAGCTCTAAAAAAAAAGTCGGATTTCTGTCCATAGTTAGTGTGTTTGCAATTGAACTTTATAAAAATACAGATTTGAAGGGAAAAACTGTTTTAGCTCCACTCAGTAATACAAAAGTTCTAAATTTTACATAATCATACTAACTTTAGTAATCAAATATTCACACCAGTTCAAATTAAATTTACTTGTTGGGAAAGCAGTCGAAAAAAATATACATGTAAAAGATGAAAATTAAAAATACATAGCAAAAATAAATTAAAAATACATAGCACAAATAAATATAATTTACTAGATTTGGTTTTATAGACAGGTTTTTTTTTCGATTAATTTTAACATAGTGGGTCATGGTGACTGTGTTTAGCGACCAGTATGAAGTTGTTGTTGTCGGGCTTGAATTTTGTTTGCTTTTTAATAGTGCCACAATATAATTACACGCACTTAATCGCGTTGAAATCGCATTTGTATCTAATCAGTTGCAGCAGTTTAATTTGCCGGGTACTTGAAAGTGACCTTATCACTGTCTTTATGTCACTGGTACAATAAGAAATATGGCTCTGATTTATATGATAAATGCTAAATATTAGTTAAATGCTTTATTGGGTTGATTTAACAAATCGGCCCCTGTGCGAAAATTCCTCTTTATCTTTTATATATATTGTTGTTTTCCTCTTTTGCTTCTATTCTTCCAGTTGATAAGAGTTAAATGTGAGTTTGGCTTAGGTTAGGATTTCTGACAAGCTTATTGATATTATTACTGCTGCTACTGATTGGGGATTTGCACGTTGTCTAATACTCGTATCAAATTATGTTATGATATGTGATACCATAACAGCACATGTTTATTTCAAACACACATATGTATTCAATTATATCATCGCGAATGTGAATACACTAGCTCATATACAAGTATTGCATAGTCCAATGAATTTTATAGTCCTAGGAATTTGCCTAGGGAATTGGTAATGGGGATGGCTCCAAGGGTGTTGAATCATCGTCACGACGATGTAGATGGGTACTTCCCTTATGCAAAGAAGCTAGTTCTTATTATATAGTAAAATAGGGTGTCCTAAAATTATATTTTTATTTTTTTTTATTTGTTCACACTAGTAACGAAAGCATCACGAAGGATGCATGTGGAGACTATCAATATATTGTACATATACAGAAAAATACGAAAATTTGCTACAACTGTTCGTTCAGATCGATTTATACGCGGATCGAACGGTATAGAAATATCTAACGTAAGTGCATAAGTGCTCTCACTTAGTGAGAGTGACCAAAGTTGGAGGCTTTAGATTACATTTTTTCATTAATTAATTATTCTTAGCAGACTTCTCAAAATAAGATGAAAAGTAATTTTGTTTTTAATTTTGTAATTTTTTCAATAAATTTCCCTACCAAATATAATATAAATATAAAAAAAACATAATTAGAAAGTCGACAAGTTCTCTTTTCACGATTTATAAAAAAAAAGCTAAGACCTGCTGGGCTAAATCCCTTTTTTTTACAGGTTATAAACATATATGCTATAAGTTTTGGCAACATACTTATCCAGCCTCCAAAATGTCAACAAAATCCAATCTTTACCAGTTTGTTTTAAGATTACAATGAATTAATTCAATAATAATTAATTTTGAGTTTAATTACAGCTTGTGAACTTAGAAATTTTTATTTCGGTATTTTTAAGATATTTTGACTTTAAAATTCTAGGAAAATTGGAAATTTATTATTCGAACATTTTATTGTTTTAGTCTATTTTTATGACTTATTTAAAGGAAATAGGGTTATAAAATATGGGGAATGCTGGCGCGCCCACTTTTTTTAGAGTTGTTTTTCTTTCAAAGTTGTGTTCCGAGTTGTATATTTTGTTTTTGTCATTTGTATCAAAATAAGTAAGATTAGTTCATTTTAGAAGAAACTTGCATTTCAATATTTGAGTTCTTATTCGTTGAAGTATTTAATTTTTCCTGCTTTACCTTCCGCTTTATCCTCAAAATTTGCATTGAAATTTGAAGGTGGCTGCAGTTAATTCTCGATAATTGCGACAAATTAGTGTCAAATTAAGGCTGTAAGGCGGATGACTTATTAAGTTGATCATGTATATTTTCTTGGTCTTGAAGTGCTCCAAAACGAAAAAAATATACATGATCAATTAATGAGTCATCCGCCTTACAGCCTTAATTTGACACTAATTTTTCCCAATATATAGTCGATTGTGGTTTTTTTATTAGGGCTTATATGCATATATTCATAATTCGACATCATTTACGATGACATAACTTTATTTTAATATTCTTCGGATGTATTTTTCAGTCATGCCCTTGAAACAATCAGCGAATATTATAAATTTTCTTTTGTTTTAGCTAGGGTAACAAAACTTCTTGTCGGTGCAGTGCTCCGACAAAAGGTGTATCATTAGACGATCGTTCACTGTCCGTTTTCGATATCTGTCCCATTTTTCTGACACAAGAAGCGTTTTTGGCCCACAACTAAACCCAAATCCATAACCAAAGTCCGTGTTTCGGTTTTTTTAAAGCTAATAATGGTGCTTCATCACCAAAATCTACGTGAAATAATCATTGCACGATAATTTTTTCCGTCAAATTGGAAATTTTTGTTGAGATGATTTTTGCAAGCAACGGTTTAAAATATACATAATAGTTGCCGTAAACAAAATTTCATTTTAAGGCCAACAAATCAAACACTTTAATGAATGTGTTAATCACACCTGCTCACATTAAAAGTAGGCAAAACTAAAATGGAAATATAAAAGTTGACACACGTATTTATGTACACAGTTTGATTTTAAATACAAAAATTCAAATCTATTTATCAACATATTTTTTTTTTTTAATTTTTCTGTCAATTGTTGTAATTAATGGACAATAATTCATGGAGTAATTTCTACCTAATGAAATTAAATTGTTTACACTTTAGTCTAATATCCCAAATTGTTACTAAATCAAGAACTAAAGAAGCATACCAATGTCTGTGTGTATATGTATATATATATGTATGTAGATCGCATCACGCAAAGAAAATGCTCAACTATCTGGATGACATTGAACCGGATTCATCAGCATCATACGTAAAGGAGATGGCAACAGCAACTGGCAGTGACGAGGATACGGGCTTTGGAACCGACAATACCCAAACAACGACAATTGGTTCCGAGCTTTTTGGCGGCATCTTTAATGTAGCCATAGGTCCCAAGGACGAGGAGGTGGCTGCCACGAATGCCTTTGATTTGCAACAGCAACACCAGCAGCACCAGCAGCACCAGCAGCACCAGCAACAGCACCAGCAATTTCATTATCCTGGATTACTTTTGCAGTTGCAGCAAGAGCGCGGCGCTGGACCAACAGGTGGTGGTCGTGGTGGCAAGCACCTGAAGCGCAAGAAACTGGAATACAACCAAGTGGAGCTCAACAACGATGATGCTTGCAGCGAAGATGAGTTTATTAGAAAGATTGCCACTGTTACAGCTGACAGCCAAGAAGCTGTCAGCAGCGATGTCGACAATGGCAGTAAATCACGAATTATATCTGTCGAAACACTTTCGAATAACAACAAAAACATTTGCGGTAACAGCAATGGCAGAAACATCAGCGAACCAAAGTAAGCGGAGTTTTATTTACAGCTAAATATCAGAACCACAACTTGTACGGAAGCAGAAACTACAGCATCGCATTCTGCTTAAAAAAAAAGGTTTAAAATTCGCAATGGAACAAAATTACAGAAAAAAAAATAATAATAATAATGTAAACAAAAATCCAAGAACCCTTCGTTGTAACAACAACACAAAATTCTTCAAATATTTTAAATGTTTTTAAGCCACAATTCAAATGATATCAAAAATTAAATAAGCAAATAAACAAAGTTATTTCAAAATTTAAAATAAAAATTGTATCTGTCGTACTTAATGTACAATTAAATGATCAATTAATTTTAAATTAAAAATCTTAATTTATAATTTTTTAAAAATGAGATATGTATGCTTAAAAATTTGTCGATTCTTTGATAAGGGGGTGGGCACGCAATCTGAATTCGTTAGCAGCCGTTGGCTCCCGGAGCCATTGCGTGCCCACCGCTGCTCTGTAACAACATGTATCAATATCGCTCTCCGCTTATAAACAAATCGAATCGACAACAATAAGCAAAGCAAAAAATAAAAATTTAAATCAAAGTAATTGTTTAAACAAAACAAAAACAATAACTGCAAAGTGCAGCGTTGATTTTTAGCAATTGTGTTCAAATCCGTTCTGTATAATACAATTATTTTACCTATTTTTTCTTTTTTTTGTTTTGCTAAAATTTTTATTGCTTTCATACACCCAAAAACAGAAAACAAAGGAAAATAGCAAAAAGAAACACAAAAAAAAAAGTTTTGGCATTTTGGTTTTAATTCCAAATTTCAATTGCACAAACATATGTACATATGTACATTGTTTCGGAAAAGTGTATCTATGTATATCTGTGTGCCTGTGTTTTTTGTATGTGTGTTGTACATATAGCCATATATCATTCAAGTATCAAAGTTAATTTATCCTGGGCAGCACATGTAGCACTAAATTCTTGATCATAAATCATTTATACGCATATGCTCAACACACACACACACACACGAACACGAGCATATATAGCATTTTTATAGTACGTACATATGTGAACTACTACAAGAATTTTTCTTTAGGATGCAACATCTGTGCCAAAGTCTAAGAAAAGTTCAAAGTACACCCTTGCCATTATTTACGATCCTTAGACAAATAAATACAAAAGTGGCCACATATTGAACATTTGACGGGCCTCACAGCTATACAGCTTTTCCATTGTAATTTTTAACTACATACATATATGCAGCTAAGAAATAAATACTATACATATATTATGTTTATTTCATTCCTCATCAGATTTATTGGGACACGCACTGTGACGCGTGTGGCAAACAAGAGACAACCAACAACGCCACTAAACAGCATCGCCAGATCTAACGATGGTCACGTACAGCTTGAGATTGTTTCACAACCGGAGCAACAGCATCGAGCTCGATACCAGACCGAGGGTAGTCGTGGTGCCGTTAAGGATCGCAGTGGCAACGGATTCCCTATTGTCCGGTTAACTGGCTACGATAAGTCGGCAGTTCTACAGGTGTTTATTGGCACGGACATTGGACGCGTAGCGCCGCACATGTTCTATCAGGCCTGCAAGGTCGCTGGCAAAAACTCAACGCAGTGCAATGAGAAGAAGGTCGATGGCACCATGGTCATCGAGATCGATTTTAAGCCAGAGACAGATATGACTATCACCTGCGATTGCGTTGGTATACTGAAAGTACGAAATCAAATTCAATACCTTAATTTAATTCAATCTAATCACCATCGTCAATTATCAAACGCAGGAACGCAATGTCGATGTCGAGCATCGTTTTCCGGAACACTTGGCGCAAAAAAACAAGAAGAAGTCAACCCGTTGTCGTATGGTATTTCGCACTCAGCTTACACGCGACGATGGTACCACTGAGACATTGCAGGTCTGCTCTAATCCCATAATTTGCAGTAAGTATCCCTTAATTGCAGAGCAGAGGGCACGATTATAAGATACCCTGCTGACAAGCCCTTAGATTCTAGATTTATGTCGTTGTGTATAAACGAGTGCAGTCATTAAGTTTTTTTTAGGTTAAGTTACAGAATAACTCTTATTTGCAACTTTTGTTTTAAAAATAAAAAATAACTCAAAAATAAAATCAGAAATAAAGGTTATTTTACAACTTTTATTTAAAAATTAATTTTTAACTATTATTTTTGACTTTTTAAATAAAAATTAAGAATAATGGTTATTTCGTAATTTTAAAATAAAAATTGAGAGATAATTGTGACCAAACTTGGTCAGAATGCATAGGGCAAAAGGCAAAATCATTACTCGTCCCATTGAGAGTCAACAAAGATTTTTAAACTGAAAGCTGATGCTTAACCAATCCCTCATATTGCAGATATATGATATAGAAGTCCGATCAGGAGACATAACGCAAGTTGTTAGTTTGGTTAATATAACTTTAAAATACAAATCTGTTCATCTAAATTTGATTTTCAACAGACTGACTCTATGGAAACTATATATAATTCCGTTATCTGGAATTTTTCCACATAGAGCAATGAGTCCAATTCTCTGTCTTCAAACTTTTAAATCCAAACCCACACTTTTTTTCTTTTACCAGAATTTTTAAATTAAAAGAAATGGTAATAAATATCGTATTAAAAATTTTAATTTTTTTAATTCAAAATTTTAATTTTTCTAATTCAGTGAAGAAATTGTCGAGTAATGATAAAAAATGCATGCACACTTGATGAAAAAAAAAATTTATAAATAAATTCGAGTACCGAATATATTCTATTTAATTTCTTTGATTTTCGAAACTTGTACTGTTTTCAATCTAATCTAATCTCTTTTTTTCGAATCTGACAGCCCAGCCACCCGGCGTTCCAGAGATATGCAAAAAATCACTTAATTCCTGTCCCGTGGATGGTGGCTTAGAGTTGTTTATCATTGGCAAAAACTTTTTAAAGGACACGCACGTGGTGTTCCAAGAGACCTACGACAGTGTTAATGCCGATGATCCCACAATGGAAATAGCCGTTCGCCAGCAGCTAATCGGTGGAACTGCTGCACTTTGGGAACAAAGCGTGTTGCCTGATAAGGAGTACTTGCACCAGGTATGAATATGACAATGAATGTACATTAGAGTGCATCGATTTAAAAAAAAAAAATGGTAACCCATTTTCGTAATCTATCAATTCTAAGATGTTTTCGCCAAGAAAAAATAGTTCTAAACTGAATTCCATATTTAAATACAATTTTAATACAAACTTAATAAAATATGTGTTACATTTTCTGTTAACAAAAAATACAGGTTCAGGGAAAAAAAATTTTTAGAACAAAAAGTAGCTTTAATTCTGACTAATTTTTTAAGATAGAGACGAATCGCGAAATCGTCGTTCCAAGGATGAAAATTTTGTTTAAAGGACATTTCGTCCTTTGGTTCTGTGGAGTTTTAAAAATCCTGGTCCTAACAAGAATATTGACACCAAGTTTGTCAGGATCGGGTCATAAACACCCAAGATATACATTTCCAAAAAGAAATCAATTTTTCAACTCATAAAGGAATTCATTTTAGAACTATTGCGTCTTGGCGAAAACATCTTAGAATTGACCATAGATTATGAAAATGGGCTACCATTTTTTAATTTTTTCGGGCCCATACAAATCGATGCGCTCTATTATACATACATATAAGAACTTTAATGACATGTATTCATTAAATTTTTGCTTGTATTGTCTAGACGCATTTGATATGCACAGTGCCGCCATATCTGCATCAGAATCTGTTAAAGCCAGTCTCTGTACAGGTGTCCATTATCTCGAGCGGCAAGAAAAGCGAGCCACACACATTTACCTACACACCCAAGGGTAGCTATACGACGCTAGCGGCGGCCAGCACGTTAAGTAGCACAATGCATAGCCAAGGTATTTATTTGTTGACTATTTCTATATAATACCGCCCCCCGCAGGCATCATGAACCATAACCGTTTCAAGCGCGATTCAAACATGATCATACACAACAGCAATGCACACACATTAAGCACAACACAGAACACGAAACAAAATACAAATCAACACTAATCCGTCAGGTAGTCGCAGGCAGGCCAAGCCAGTTAAACGCACTATCGTTAGTCTATACCAGCGGTGGGCACGCAATGGCTCCGGGAGCCAGCGGCTGCTAACGAATCTAGATTTCGTGCCCACCTCTGGTCTATACAATAATACATACTCGTAAAAGCATACATTCAAGTACATATGTATATACTTGAACATATGTATATCCATTATATAATATGTACGTATTCATGGCCACAGTTAGCTCTAAATCCTAAACGCAATTAAAAAAAAAATAAATGAATAAAAACATTTTACTTTTCTAACGTGACTCTTGCAAAGATCGAGTTCATTTGATAGCAATTAGATATGTACATATGTACGTACTTAGTATAGGCAACAGGAAAACATAAAATCAATCATAATCAATAATCTTATATACAAAAATTAAGCATATCTGAACACTTATGATTTTATGCGTTATTCTGTGAGCAGCAAGTTGTATTTATCATATATGTTTGAGGCAGTTAGCAAATTTTAATTTTACCTGTAACCGCTTACAAAATAATATAATTTTGTAAAACACCGGTGAACACGCTAAGCGTGTAACAGCTCCTAGTGCTCGATTCGTTATACTTTGGTAAGTAACAACAGTAAGACGCACAAGTACTCTGGCAATGCTTCAAATTGAATATTTCGTGTCCACTTTTAAATATTGGTCTTTTCAGAAATAGTTAACTAATCAATAGATAAGAATGATACCTTGCTGTTGTTTTGATAACGTCAAAACTTGAATACTCCAGCCAAAATATTCTTTCCTGCAAGTAAATTGGGATTTTTAATTCTTCAATATATCTGTATCTGGAGATTAACCGGAATCTAAAATAATATACTATACTTGACTTCATTTTAAAAATAATCTAGTACTCTAAGGTCTTCACTGATATTTAATAAGCAAACATATTTTTTAAATTGTCATCAACTTATTCCAAATATTGAATACAACTGGGTTGGATTTACAATTTACAAGAATCTAAATTTGGCATTAAGCACTTACAGTGGATAACATTAATATTCGGTTTTTTTTATTCAACTTCAAACACGAATACAATTTATAAAACTAACGATAATCAAAAATTTTAAAGATAGATTAAAGCTTATAATATTACCTATTCAAAGAGGTACATATATAAAGACTTTATTTCAAATAAAAAGGAAATACTATACAAAAACAAAAAAAAAGCTCAAAATTTGCGTTACTAAATCTAAAACTAAATCTCATATTTGCTATGGCATTTTTAGTAAATTTTTTTGGGTATATTCATGGCCAATTTTAACCCACTCTTCCTGAAGCCGTTCCTTTAACACGGATGGGTACAACGGCCGAGTCACTAGGAAAAAGACGAGCGAAACCGAAAATTAAGGATTGCGCGCTCAAGAGTACTCCAAAAAGGACCAAAGTTAGTGGGATGATGTGATTTTCTTAGACGAAGTAAATTCAACCTTTTTGGTGCTTTTGAAGTACTCCTGGGCAAATTTTCCTTAGTTTTCGGTTTTGATCATATATGTATGTATATTTTGAAATTAAACATTTGCCTGCCTCTTAAAAAAACTGACATATTTTGCCAAATGACACAGAATAACGCATGAAACTATAACAAAATACTATCATGTAATAGTTAAGTATACCAAGTTGTGCCTAAAACTTAAAAGCATTAAATTATTAAAGAATAAAACAAAAAAAAACATTTAAACTAATTAAGGTATAATATATGAAATTGTTAGGGCATTATGTTTTCGCAGGAAAAATACAATAAAGATATGCAAAAAAAAATGTTACAATAATAATAAAACATCAATAAATAAAGGGCGACGCTACAAAACTCTGTGAAGCTTCAAAATCTTCCTTCCAATTCACAAAAACAGAGAGTCTCGAATACGCAAAACAGAATGTACTCTCCATTTTTTTATTGATTCAACTGAACGAAGCATCGAGAAAACTGATCGAGACAACTCTGCGGCGTGAATGTGTGAAATTGTCTTCCAGCAATTGTATTTTTGGGGATCCTCGAGAAGCCGAAATAATTCCTTATTTTGATATCAAATTCAAAAACGGTTATCTTTGAGTTGGGGAAAGATATCATCGTTGAAATATGCCAAATATGGGGTCTCATTGCAGCCGTTGAATCAAAATCATACGTACATACAGTGAACCACTAAAGTCTTTATACACCATAAATTTGTCAAATTTGCGTATAATAAAGATGTTTTGATGTGGGTTTTTTATATTAATCTTATATTTACTTAAACTCCTTTCGAATGATACAAAAATTTCTTTAACCCATTAAGTACCCATGGAAAATTTTAAATTTTTTTAAAATTGGTAAAAATTACTATTTTAACCCCTTTTTCCTCATTTCCATACAAAAAGTTTCTTTTTAGCAATTTTCAAAAAATTATTAAAAATACTAGGGAAGAGATTTTTGAAAAAATTTTTACAGTTATTCTTAGAATTTTTTAAAGAATATTTCTGCATCAAAATATTTTTTTAAAAAAATCGAAGAAAAAAGTTGAAAAATCGACTTTTTTTAAATTCAAAATTTTTCAGTTAAAGAAATTTTTGTATCATTCGAACGGAGTTTAAGTGAATTAGTGATTAATATAAGAAAACCGCATCAAATCATCTTTATTATACGCAAATTTGACAAATTTATGTTGTATGAAGACATTAGCATCTGTGTGTTTACTTCAGTGAGTCAGAGGGTGAATGTATGAGAAAGATCGAATGTGAGATTGAATGTGGTTTTTTTGAGTATGCAGAGTTGTCTTGATCATGTTTTTCTTTCACCACACGAAGCCAACGCCCGCAGCAAACGAAGAAACAACCGATAACCGAAACCCGATAACAAAAATGCAGCAAATCAGCAGCAAATTCAGCAGCAACAGCAGTTGAAGAAGATGAATAAACTGAAAATGAAGATGAATATGAATATGATGAGAATTAAGATAAAAAGGCAGTCATTATAATTCTTGTTCAGGGCACCCAGCAGGAATTTTTTCGCAACACTAATTACAACAATAAAAAAAAAATATACATATATATATTTTTACTTTATTCTTCCTCCCCCTTCTCTTAGCAATTTAGGTGCTCAATATACTATATAGTCAAATATGTAACCATTTTGAGTGCTATAAAATGCAAAATCTAGTCAAGAACATATTTCCCAATTACAAAATCAAGATAAAAATCGCAAGCCAAATCAAATCAAATTAATTACATAAGCCAACTGTAAGGCAGCAAAAACGATAAAAGCGACAAATCTGAAATGGAAAGCAAATAAGGAAATATAAATACATACATACATAAATACGAATTGTATTGAAAGTTATGCTCACACGAAGGGTCGAAGACCTCTTATAAAACAAATACAGAACCAGACCTTTAATTGATGTTCAGGAAAACTGCAGGGAGCAGATGATCGATCTACAACATTGCGTCTAGGAAAACGGCCTGGAATCCAACCTTGCGAGTCAGCAAAATCAACTCGACTTCTCTTCGGCAACCACTCGAGAGACGCAACATGGAGCCTCACGCCGCGTCTACTGCACCACTTACTTAGGGTACTGATTAAACAAAAACTCGAAATACTGAACAAAAGTGAGGAAAAGTATTTAATTACTGACCTCGTTTGACATTTCGAACACATTTATATATTTAAAATATAAAAAAAAAAAACTTAGCTACATACATATATATTAATATTAATCTAAAACCTACATATACATACTAAATATATAACTACCCACACACAGAACACATATTACTCGTAACTCATACATAAGTACTATATACATAAAACATACGCATTAACGACATGTCCAATTCCTTTTTTTTGTTATTGGTATCTAGCTGCATTTCAGAAAAGCAAAATATTTAATTTAGTTCTGCTGTGTTTTATCTTATGACTTTTCAGACACATTTATATCTAGTTACATTAATATTAGTCTAAGGCAGCGGTGGGCACGCAGTGACTCCGAGAGCCAGCGGCTGCTCCCAACATTATTTCTGCCAATTTGGCGCCGTTTGTTGTAGTTGTTGCAGTGCTCCCGAATTCAGATTTCGTGCCCACCGCTGGTCTAAAGCCTACATGTTCACAATAATTATATTCCTATCCAGAGAGCACATAATCGATATTCCTTTACACTTGCTCACAGCTTTTTCATGCAGTCGCTGAACTATTACCAAAATTTAAATGCAGTTCTTTTAAACAATCTTTCTGTAATAGATTTTTCCTTGGTAACCCTTAAATAATAAATTTAAATTTTAGTATAACTATGTAAGTCTATTGACTTTTCTCATGTCACAGGTTATTTCTTGCAAACATTTGGAGTGACTCTAATTTTCCATTTGTGATTCTTATGTAGCATTTTCTTATCAATCCTTATGCAGTCAAAAAACGGCTAAACTCTGCGGAATATTGTCAAAATGGTTAATTGATGCCCTAGTACAGTAAATTTCAATATTTTGTAATATCTTTAATAGTTTGGCGGCTATCCAATTTAAAAGTAGAGCTGTATCTATGCATGAATTAAGCTGTGACACACTGTACAAGTATATTAAACACACCCATTAATGATATCTTTTTGTTCGTTTTTCGGTAACTACCTACATTTCAAAGATGCAGAATGTTTCATTTAGTTCTTAATCTCAGTACTGAAATGAGCTAAGTCCGTTTCGATCGACGAAAATTCTATGAAATCGGAGGTATTGCTTAACGCTGTTTTCTGCTAGCATGTGATAAAGCAGCCGGGTCGAAAGTTGATCTAAAAGCTTATTATTCTCTATAACTAAACGATATGCAGTGTTTGAAAGCTCTTAGTTGATTAATTATAGCTAATTCATAACAATTTTTTTAGATGTTAAAAGTTAAAAAATTTTATTTTGATACGCAAAATCAGCCAAATTGTACGCTGTGCGTGGCAAACTCTGTATGTTGCAAAAGAAATTTACAAAATACATGTTATATTTTTAATTAGCTATTTTACAGCGTTTTATATATCTAATTAAGTCAATATATTTTCTTCTAAGTTGACAATTGTTCAGTAAAAAGTACAAACGGCATACTCCGTTATTTAAAATGTACATTGCTTGAGAATTGTATAGGCAACTAATGCAGATGTTTTTAATAATAAAAAACAACTTTTTAAAAGCTCAACAACGAGTGGAAAATTGCTCGAATTTGTTATCAAGATACAAGGTTTCTCGCTAGTGTGTGTCCACCCAATATGCGCGGCGTTTGTGTTCCCTCGCATCTTCCTTCTCTTCGAGCATACAACGCAAAGATAATCCCACACATACAACATTTCCTATTGTCCATTCACTTTTTTATATCTACATCACCAATTGCATTCTGGATGTGTAAACAAATCACACCTGACACAGCAGTGTGACCACTCGACTTTTGGTCAAAATTTTATCATACACAATTACGCTGCCTATTGCTAACTAACATTTTTTTGATATCAAAAAATTCAGCTTGTCTCAGTAGCAAGCTTTATAACCGAATTCCACTGTCAAAATCAGCGGTGGGCACGCAATGGCTCCGGGAGCCAGCGGCTGCTAACGAATTCAGATTTCGTGCCCACCGCTGGTTAAAACTATCAATCTACAATATTATCTATTTCCTGGTGGTGTCATTTCTAATCATTTTTAAATTGTCATTATACTATTACACTAACACCAATTTGACGAGTAAAATGGGGCAATTGGTGTTCATTAAAACATTCATAATTTATAAGTCCACATAAATCCATCGCATTTAATAAAAATATATCTTTTCTCAATAATATAAATTTGTATGTAAAGCAGACATTCGACACTTCTAAAAATAGCTACATTTATGTATATGTACATAATTAAATCATGTAATAATTTCTTGAAATTGTAGTGAGCATAGCTCGCAGTTTAGAGCCCCAACATTAAGCTTAGAGAAACTTAAACTATGCATTTGTAGGTGGTGGTGCAGTTGATCTGGTCGTTAGTTTATTTGGTAACATGATCTATCTACATGTGTATAATGTGTGGTGCGTGGGTTTAATGCTATTTAACTATAGATCAGAGGCGGGCAGTATGTATGGATTTCGGCGCCGTGATGTCGCACACAAGCAGCTCAAGTCGAGGCATTTTATGACCGCATTGAAAAGCAAGAAAAACGCACACAAGCAGCTTTTGTGGTTGTTGTTGCAGTGCTCCCGAGTTCAAATTTTGTGCCCACCGCTGCTGTATATGATAATAAGATAATTTTGCACTCAAAACTATCGTTTAACATTGTCATACTAATCAGACCACCACATCCTAACCCCATCCTACTCCAACACACCTTACACACACAAATCGCCCATATAGACTTACATACTCATAATAGATAAAAATTAGAAAAAAAAAAATCTCTAATTAGATTTAAGATATGTAAGTGCATCGAAACGCATTTAAATATTTCGTTTATAAATTTAGATTTTAAATAAATAGCTTTAAGGTGTTTATGAAATTGCTTTGATGTGAATGGATTTTGAATGGGCGTGACTGTGAGCTTTTGAGGGAGAGCAATTGTTTGAGAGATAATGATATGTATGAAAGACAGTGTTTGTTGCGAATGGACAGGCAAATGCATAAACACATTCATTGTGTACTGTAACTTATAACATCTTCGCTTTAGGAAAGATCGAAAGGTTCGTTTCGCGTCCTTACATCTTAATATCTTACTAAATTTTGCATTTGGATTGGATCCAAAAAGGAAATTAATTTCTACAGCTCGGCAAACATTTTTCTTATTCATTAGGTTGATTATTAGATTGCTGTGTGTGTTGACTTATATATTTAATTCATAAATAGAATGCATCTGAATTTGTGAATGTGAATTTCAAATTGAACAAAGCAATACTCCAAGACTCCAATACAACAGCAGACCAATGGAATACTATCATATAAGTATACATACAAATTATCTCTATTAATTAGCATATAAGGTTTAGGCTCATTTGCCATAAGACTTACCCAAAAAAATAAAAATACCCAAACCAAGACTCTCCAAAATATACACAATACTTATAGCGAGGCTGTGTCAATCGATAGCAATGTTTTAGTTTAAGTATTAGCATTACGTTTTTTTTAGCTACATAAGCAATAGTATATGCAAACATTTGCCTTCTATTTTGCACACACCACGAATCAGCTGACTATACTTTTTTATTTTACTCTAGATCAGCGGTGGGCACGCAATGGCTCCGAGAGCCAGCGGCTGCTAACGAATTCAGATTTCGTGCCCACCGCTGCTTTAGATATATCACCATCTCTACCACTGTTCTGTCTCTCTCTCTGTCTCTGTCTATCTCCCTTTCTCTACTTTTGTCTCACTCTCCATATTTCTCTTTCTATATCTTCCTCTCTATTTCCCTCTCTATATTTCTATCTCTATCACCTTTGTGTTTATATCCAGTCCGAAAAGTAAGCCCATCCATCACTCAGTTGTAATACCCGCACCCTTTACCCCCTGCGCTGATATTTAATATTTTCTTTAAAATACAACTATTTTTTATTATTTTGTTTGATTTTGCTCAAGCTTTTTTTAGTTGACTTAATCACTTGCCCCTACCACCAAGAACATATCGCTCAATTTCCACAACCTGTGTATTAAATATGCATCTCTTGTACTTGTAGATGCCGCCAGTTTCATGGACACAAGCACTGTTCCCTCTAGCAACTCTGCCTGGTCGAACAGTGTCACCAATGCCGCTGCCGCTGGCGCTGCCGGAGCAAACGTTGTGGAGACAAAGCATGAGATTGATTCGGGTATGATGCCACCACCAATAACTACGCAGATACCGATGGGTCTTCGGCGTTCATCCTTGTCGGGCGCTACTCCAATGATAACGGACCAGCAGATGCAGGTGCATCTAAATGCGGTCAGTGCCGAAGCGTCTCTGAAGAGTGAGCTCCTTGACGAAAACAGCTCGCACAGTCCATTGGCCGCGGAGACGCTCCATTCGGCGGAATCACTAAACGCTTGCAGTCCCAATACACTGCAGTACCATGCCCACTATGCACGAAAAACCGGTCTGCATCCAGACACCCTCATGTTTGATCAGACAAACAGTCTGCCTGGCTTTCCAGTTGTCCCATCCACCGCTGCCGTTGATCTGGATCCCGCTGCGGTTGCCGTTGCCGTTGAGCTGGCCGTTAAGAACGAGATTGTCAAGCATGTGGTGCAGCAGCATCAGGCTCAGGCGCCGCAGCAGCAGCAACAGTCAGCAGTCACTGTTCACAAGTTTATTGATGACTTAACCAAATCGACGTCTGTGGTCAATAGTAATGGTACCAGTGAGCCGGCACTATTTACTTCCTCCGCGGTCATTGATCATGCCCTCACGGACATTCTGCAGCAAAAGGTTGGCGTGCTCACGCACACGCACACACACGCGCACACACACCAACACCAACACCAGCACACAGCCGCAGCGACAGTCACACCGAACGTACTAAAACGAAGCCTCTCGTTGAGCAGCAACAACTCGAGCAGTTCGCTTTCTGGCAGCGAGACCTCACCAAATAGTTCGCCGTTGGCCCAAGATATAATTTTAAACTCTGAGCCGGCAGCAGCATTGGGCGCTGGCCTGCCAATGCAACAGTTGGCAACGGTACCAACTGCGGCTGTTGCTGCCGCTGCTGCTGTGGCGAATGCCAACGGCGCTTTGTCTACGGATATTATCATGAATCCGGCGGTCTCGCCATCGACCATACTCTGTTCGGCGAATGGTGCCGCCACTGCTGTGGTGCCAAACATATTGGCACCTCATCAGGTCACCATGGCCAACTCCATACTCAACGATATTGCAATGCAGGCGGAGCCAACACAGCAGGATGCCGCGGTGGCGGCATTGGCTCTGAGCAACATTATGATGAGCCCACCAAATGCTGCTGCTGGCGTTGAGGTAGACGTTGGGGGCACGCTGCCGCCGACACCAGCTGTTATGCAGCCGGAGGTGACCGCTACTGCCACCTCGACGGCGGTCAGCAATATGATTATAAAGGCTGCTGCCGATTTCATTACCACACAGGAGCAGGAGCAGCATCATTATCACCAGCAACAACAACAACAACAACAGCAGCAGCAACAACAACATCAACAACAACAACAGCAGCAACAACAACAGCAGCAAACAGTCACCAATCCAGCAGCAACTGGCGGCGATCCACTTGTCAATCTGCTGCTGACACACTCGACATCACCCGAAACGGTGGCTGCCGAGGCTGCCGCTGTTGCGGTTGCCGCTGCCGGCGTCTTCCCATCGTTGTCCACTGTCCATCTGCCTGTTGTGCCGCCCACTCCACAAGAATCTCTAATTGTTGCACTGGCCTCCGAAAATGCTTTGCAAAAGTCTGTGGCTACCGCGGCCGTTACCACCAATGGAGCTGTAATGACTCAGCAAGCCTCCGCACCCAACAACGCTGGTAGCATACTGCCTGCTGCCGTTGGCGCCGTCGCTGCCGCCGCCGCAGTTGCAGTGCAGCCACCAATACCCCAGGAGCTAACCACAATGTCCGATCAGGATCTAATCAGTTATATCAATCCAAGCACCTTCGATCAGCGTGAGTATCTTATTAACGATCATGATAATTATGATAAATCAATAAATAAAAATCTTAAATTTTTTTCTTCTTTCAGTTTAAAAGGCAAAAAAATCTACAAATTAAAACAGCGATGCGCACGCATGTGCTCCGAGAGCTAGCGGCTGCTCTCACCTTTATTTCTGCTTATTCGGCGCCGAGAAGTCGCACACAAGACTCTTCCGGATTCATAATTCGTGCCCACCGCTGAATTAAAATATTCAATTATTTCATCAACTAAAGGAAAACCACACAGGCCTTGTCCTAAGCATAGAATTAGACGCATACACCTACATATACATACACCACTACAAAAAAAGTTGAACACAGACAAAATTTTTTAACTTTTTTCTTTGGTTAAACAGGAAAATCTGATATTTAGTCACCAATGAGAGATGTCTCTCAAAAACTGATGCACAACATAAGCACAGATGCACACTTATATTTAGTTATAGCGACAATTGTTATATATTTGTTTTTGTTCAACTTAGATTAATCTTTTTTTTCACAAAAGTCAAATTATCTCAATAATGATAACAACTGCCATATGAATACATAAATTTATAAAAAAAAAAAAAAAAAACACACACACAAGCATGCACCGCAAGTAAATAATAAACAAACGCACTATAACTTAAACAAATTATACAATTGCCGCAAATGAAGTTAATTTAGATTTGTACCAACTTTAGTTTTAATTTAAACTATTATATTCATTTTTTATTAGTTTGCGTATTATTATTTTTTTTTGCGATATTATACCGAAACTTTTTGAAAGTTTAATTCTGATTTTTTTTTTTTTCAAATATTATTTAGTTTATCTAGATATATATGTACATATATTTTTTATACTCTGTACCAGGAATATATTACCTTTGTGCAAAATGTCCGTCTGTCTATCTGCCTATATGAACGCGTAGATCTCAGCAACTATTGGAACTGGAGAAACCAAATTTAACATATGGGTATTATCAGAGCAACCGGGACCCAAAACTTGAAAACGAAAATATTAATAATACTAATTTGAAAAATTTTTAAAAATTATATACAGTGGTGAGAATCCTGTAAGTTTCATAAAGATGGCACCAGAATATCTGTTTATCTACATTTCCTTGGATGTTCGGGCATTTGTACATACAGTGATGGAAAAAATAATAAAAACGAGACTCATTTTAACATTTCAAAAAACTTTTTTAATAATCTGAGAAAAAGCTTGTCATGAATAAAAAATCGCATTATATTATTAAATTTTGAAACAAGGTAATAAGTAAGAGTTAATAAAAAAAAAATATTTTTACAGATACAATTATTTTTTTCATCAATGTACATATACGAGTATATAATTTATTATCAAAATACGTATTTATAAATAAAAGCTCGACTGTACTTGGCTCGACCTACTTGTTCTATTTTATTCATTCTGTCAATGCAAATTAAAAAACAAGCAAACAAAACCTCTTTTTTACATTTTAAGAAAAAAAAATTAAGAACGTAAATACATATGAACTTGAAACTCCACCTTTTATAAAATACTGCATGTATTTAAGCACTTGCATTGTCTTAAAAGTGAAAACTGCCATAACTATCATTATATTTATCCGAAGTTGATGTGACTATATAAGTGGGATGATTGATAATAATATTTTAAACAAACTTGACCTGCGTAGGGTTTTTAGATATAAGTTTGCTTTAGCTCTACTAATCTCTGATATCTATCCGTTCATAGTACAAACGGAACGATGGGCGGACGGACGTGGCTTAATAGACTTGGGTGTTGGTCTGATCAAGAATACTTTATGCCTCCATCTCCCTGTAGTATGCAATGTATGTCTTCGCACCGAATATACGAACTTGTACTCTGCGAGTAATGGGTATAAAAACCGCAGAAAGTATCTACAGATAACCATCAAATAAATGTATAATTAAAAGATACAAATACGAATTGTAAAAATTCCAAAAGACTATTTAAATAAAAAAAAAACATACGTGTAATTAATTTTATTATCAGCCCTATGTATATATTTTATTACTATTATTATTATTATTATTACCATTATTATTATTACAATTATTATTATATATTATAATTATACTTAATCTATTACTACTATTATTAATGGAGTAAACATTACTGTTATTATGTATTTGTTAGTAGGCGTAGCTGCAGATCACAAATCAGAGTTACCCAACAGTTATAGGCATATTTATGTGTGTACATATGCTCCAAATATATCGTTGTGAGCTTAATCGCATTGTTTACTAACAACAACCAATAAGAGCTCCAAGAAAGCACATAAGAAAATTTCTAATGCATTTCTCTAAATGTTAAGAATTATTGTTCACATGTGCAAATTTACACACCGAATTAAATGTCTAAAACAATAAAAACAACAAATAACCCCTCTTAAATGTGCATTTGTGTACTTTTACCCAACTACATATACATAAGTATGTTATTTGATTATTATACGTAAATATTTATTATATATTATAGAAGTTTAGAATCTGATTAAAGTGACGAATTTCTAAAAGAAATTTTTAATAAAAATAAATGGAACAAAGCCACCGAATTTGATGATGAAAGATCCGACAAATCCAAAGGATATCAGTAATGTCAGCATCTTTACAACACACAAATGTGTACAAAACGTGCTCGGACGACAGCAGAGTTCCTTATCGGTTTTCAATGGTCCCAATTTAAAAAAAAAATAAAAGTAAATGGCTTGGATACATACACTGACGAACATAATTATCATTTTGACATTTGCGGCTATTTGAGCCGTTGCTGTTAAAACATTGGCATCATTGGAAAGGTCATTTAAACACCGTTTGAATGATACTAAACTTTCTTTAACCCAAGTACTCATTGAAACTTTTTTCCTCGATTTAAAAAAATTATGTTTTGATGAAAAAAAATTTTTTCATACAATTCTAGTAGTGACTGGAAAAAATTTTTTTTTCCCTAAATATTATTTTTATTTATTTATTTATATTATAAAAAATATTATAGTTTGAGACCGACGAAAAAAGTTTAAATGTAGACTTACAAAAATTCAAAATTTTCCATGGGAACTTAATGGGTTAAAGAAATTTTTGTATCATTTAAACGGAATTTAAAAGAACAGAAGATTAAATTCAGAAATCTGCATCAAATCTTTTTTATTTTACAAAAATTTCACAAAGGGTGTACGAAGACATTAGTGGACCACTGTACAAAAAAATATATACATGTATATTAGGTGTGATATAACCCGATTCTCTCTTGAATCTAAGAATAGATATATATATATATCAGGGATTAAAACCCTAATTGAAACCGTAACCTTTAACCAGTAAAACCGATTGAAATTTAAAACCGTAACCGAAACCGTAACTAAAAAAAAATGTCATTTGACCGCAACCTTTAAGCCGAAACTCTGTAAACCGAAAGAGCCTTTACGGGTTATACGGGTTATGTTGGAATTTTCATACATAAACACAATTTTTTTCTTTAATTTTGATTTTTGGTTTTAATTTTCTTATGTTTAATTTTGAATTTTTGTTTGTGATATTCAAGATCGAATTTTCATAGCACTGAATAAGCGAAAATAAAATAAATTTGTTAAATGAAATATTAAAATTGTTAAAATGTAACTAAACTACATACTTCAAACTGAAGAATATGTGAAAACATGTGTGAATAAAAGATAAAGTAAAAAAAAATTTTTTGTGAACCGAAACCTTACTGGTATTTCCAAACTGAAACAGAAAAACCGGTTTACCGTTACGAAACTTTTCTTCAAAGATTTTGCGTAACCGATAACCGACAACCTAAATGCGAACATAACCGAAACCGTAACTGAAACCGATATTCGTTTCGGTTTTAAACCCTGATATATATCATACATATATGTATATGTAAATGCAAAATTGGTTTTATGTAATTTATTTTAGTTGTGTATTTTGCTAAAATTAGTCTCGAAGACTATAAAAACAAACCCAATCTCAAAGCGGAGACAAAGAGAAGAATAATGCGCAGACAGAAATGTTATACAAACATAAATATACAAAAAAAAATTAATTATATTATATAGTACTTACAACACATAAAAACCAAAGGAAAATTAAATGTATTTTTGATGTCCTTATTTTCACAACTGATAGAAAGAAATATTTATATTTATACACTCAAATTGTATTACAGCCGCACAAGGTAAATTTCTACACATGTCATGAAATAAAAGGCGATCAGGACCGAGACAGCTATAGTGGCTGACATTAGGCCACAATCACTCTTAGAAATTAAGCAACAAAAATTAAAATCGTTATGCTTAAAAAATAAGAATCAAATACACTACCACATGAATGAATAAATTGTAATGATAGTACAAAATTATTGAGGATGTATTGTATGTATGTCAAAGAACCTGTGCTCTATATTTTCCATCTCATAAGAACTTGCAGCTCGCTTTTTTGATATGAATATGAAAATTAATAAAATCAAATCTATTAAATCAAAACTATATTTACATGCTATGAGAGAGAGGATGTGAGTTAGACTCATTCTCAAGAGGTAGTGGGTACAGGGAATTTTATTTTACTTGTTTGGAAATTCACTTAGAAAAAATAAAAACAAACACACACTAGCCACAAAAGCTGCAATGCGTACAACCAACAGCTATTGTAAGTTAAGTCTTCATATAAACAAAAAAAAATTAATTTGGAAAGGCCGTTTATATTCCGTTTGAATGATGCAAAAAGTTCCTTTACCCATTAGGTACCCATTAAAAAATTCGACTTTTTGTGAACACCTACTTTTTCAAAAATATTTTGATTAAAAAAAATTCTTCAAACAATTCAAAGAGTGACGCAGAAAAAATTTTTCAGAAATCCATTCGCTAGTATTTTCTACAAATTTTTTGAAAATTGCTAAAAAGCCACTATTTGTGGGAAAAATTGGGAAAATATGTTAAAATTGTTATTTTTAACAACTTAACAACAAAAAATAAAAAAAATACAAGCCAGGATATTGTTGAAAAAAAAAATTTTGCAGTTACTCTCAGAATTAAACAATTTGTTTGCATCAAAATATTTTTTTATAAATCGAGGATAAAAGTTGAAAAAGTAAAAGTTCAAAAAAATTCGAATTTTTCAATGAAAACTTGACTTACAATATCCATTTGCTGTGAATAACAAGGAGGTTCCGTCCCCTGCTCGCTTCGCTTGCGGATCTGTGGTTAACGATGCACTGCGACCCTTTTGGATCTATTGTGCCCCAATTTGAATAGGTGACTTTTCAGTCTACAGTGTCAGTAGACCGGTGAGTATGCTCAGTCTGTTCTTTCCTAGTGGAAGTGCCTGCTTGAACCGCTTCGATCCCAGTTGGTTTTGCTCCATTCGTACCTCGTGCATTACTTTAGACGATATTTTCTCCTTGCTGAGTGCATTTAAAGCTGCATGGCTATCGAATAGAATGGCTACGTTTATATTCCGATAGTTGCGATTGAGATTAAGGTTATACTTATTAATTTATTATTTATTTTTAATTTGTATAATAAAAATTAAAAAACAGCTTTTATACTTTGATTAATACAAAATTCAAATAAAAGTACATCCAGTTTCACATGCCTCTTATTTGCGATACCTGGTATAAACATTAACAATTAAAATTTAAAAATAAACTCAACTGAGGGCAGAGTGCAACGTGCTCGATGCGATTGCCGTATCCAATCCGTGCTCACAGTTTGAACATTACGCGAAGCGAAATACTTTAGATGCCACGGCTCAAAGTCTTTTTGATTCAAGCTGTCGGGACACACAAACACGAATGCTAGGTCATTATCCTCTAAATCACTGACTAACTTGCCGCCATGCTGCATGAACAGCAACCTGGCCAACTCGTCCGCGTCTCGATTGTAAAAGTAGCCCAAGTGATTGGTAAATATATTAATGCTAGTAACACCCAGCAGTTCCTGTTCAAGAGTATCCAAATCAGATTGTTCGACATGCTTAGAATCCAGCTCAGTTTCGCTGATGTCCTCTAGCACTTCTTGTAGTTCCTCTTGGTTGCTAAGAACGTCTGTAAAGCTGTCGCCCAGCTTATCAAAGCTTTTATCAAACTGCGCCTGTAGTGCATCGGTGGCTGATAGCACATCCTTTGGACGCAACTCGATTTGCTGCTTTTGGCAAACGCGCAGTAACCAATCCATGCGCAAAATATCGTTGTTTCGCGGCTGCTGCTGCATCAAACGCTCCACAAGATAAATTCGATCACCAGATACGCAAATGCACTTCGGATCATTAGGCATTGGATTCTGAACTATAGAACCGCCATTTTGAACAGCAAGTGTCTGCAGCTGTTGCTTGCTGTGTTCGCGTGTGCCGCTCAATATGCAAAAGCTAAAGCCATTGAAGAGCTGGCTGCCATTTTCTAATGGCTGTACATCGTATCGTTTTTCATACGCGGTCAATCCAATGCGATTGCGTTCCGCAGGCGTCAATTTTTGACGTTTGCGTTTTGAAGTAAAATCGTTAAGGTCCACATGACGCTTGTTCAATTTTTTGATAGCAACGCGACTCTGTAAAGCGATTGTTTAACATTTACATCGTGCTGATTTTGATCTTGTACTGTTTGCCTTACCTGGCACAATTCTGTGTATTCATTTAGCGTCATGCACTCGTTCCATACCTTGTCATCCCGCATGAGTTGAATGCGCGGAAAATGTAGAGATTTGGGTGTAAAGAAAGCGCCATTAGGCGTCAAATCCGCTGCCTTAACTTGCAATATGATTGACTTTTCTGGTTGGATCCAGACATCGGGACTGCCATCCTTTTCGTTGGGCCTATAGTGATACCAGAGCGGTGGAGGCTCTGTATCAGAAAAGTGCCAATGAGGATTAAGTTCATGATTAAGCACTTTTCGCTGACGCGTGTTGTTGGCCACGCAACCGATGCTGTAAACTTCATCACGGCCATTTTCGCCACCAGGTTTCAATACGCCCAATAAAAACGATTCAATAAAAGTCCGATTGCGATTGTAAAAACCCCCTATGATGAGAACATCAAATTCAGTGATAAGACCTTCAATGTACTGCAATGTAGAGCATCAAATGACAATTATTGCAAAATGATTAAAATTGATTTAATGTGAATATTACTCACATCCGCTTTGTCCTTGTACCAGCCACCGCCTACACGTACTCCTGGCTTATATATCGAGTTTTGTTTCTTGAGCACAATACCTTCGGCATTGGAGTCGAGCATCTGTTGAAAGAGCTGGTTAAAATGCTCCAGCGAAGTAACTTTGTGGCGTTTCACTATCTGCAGTACGCCCTGCTGCTCGTTGAGCAATTCCTGCAGCTTATATGCGCGTTGCACATAAGTCATATCCAAAATACTATCCCCATTCAGATAAAGGAGATCATAAACAACAAAGCAGGGTCGCCAGCTGCGTTCCGGCTTCAGATGCTTCACATCGGTGTTCTCGCCCTTTTCGCGATAGCGCAATTGTTGTGTATCCCAGATCATCATCTCGCCGTCCAGTATAATTGACTCCAGGCCAAGGGGCAGAAGTGTTCGCAGATGTGGAGTCAGGGTGCCGCGCTCATAGTTGTCACCAAAGCTTTTAGTGTAATCGGCGCCATTGCGCGATATATATTTAAATTTGCCGCGTGCGTAATGCAGCTGAAAGCGCTCACCATCCATTTTAGTTTCCAAATAGAGCACATCTGATTGCATAAGTTGTTCAATATTACCAGGAAACCTTTCGCACAGCATTGGACGTATTTGCTGAAACGGCTCAATAATTGTATTCAAATCGAAAGCAGTGCTGGGGTTGGCAGCGTTGGCTCTGTTCGATGGCAGCTCCAGCAACACGGACAGCTTATCGTCCGCGAGTAAATTGCAAATGCGCTTTAGATCTGTGCAGCGCTGGTACATGTCCTTGGCCAGAGGATGCAACAAGTCGAAAATTCGCTGTTCGCCAATTCCCAAATTCATCGACTTGAGCAAAATGCGTATAAGCCACTTCTGTTCTTCGGCCGAAGCGAGCTCGGCAAAGCGTATCAGCTCACGTTCCTTTACTGTAGACATTTGGCGGGGAATCAACTGTTTAATGTGTGTTTATCAAATAGAAGCTACATACCGGTTGTATCTTCATTTGCAATAATATCGAGCATATCGTGTATTTGTTTAACCGTCAGGCTGCTCGGCTCGTTGTGACAGCGGGGCAGCAGCACAGAATTGACGACATCCGCATAATCCCGATGCGAGGACCAAGTCCGATGCTTCAGACGTATAGCATCCGCAGCTGTGTGACAGAGTGAAAAGCATTTAACTAATCATTTCCCACGAATAACATTACACTTACAATCGTTGGCGAGCTGAAGGACTCGCGTGTAGAGTCGTCCCAAGACGGTTATCTGTAAGCCGTAGTTGTCGCGACCTCTGTCCGCGCCGGGTATCAACAGTCGCAGCACTGAGTAAAAGCTACTGGTTCCGTCCTCCGCATGATCGACCGCTAAACCGGATTTCTGGCGGAACGATTCTCGATGTTTGGAGAAGGACTCGTAATAACGCTTCAAGACTATTTCTTTGCGCTGCGTATTTTTCGCCGCCTTAACTCTCTCCATCATTTTGCAAATATCACGAAACTTAATAGTATCGGCGATGTCCATTGTAATATTATTATTTCACCATCAACATACAAAAAGACTACCAACAAGTAGCCACTTTTACCAGTGTTGTATTACAATTGTTAAGAATAAGTTCAATTGAGCGTACACCACCAACGTGAACGAACAAAGTCCCCAGCTGCCAGTGCTGCCAAGTTTTTTAAAAGAAAAAATATTCGTCTCTGACGACATTTAAACAATACCTGAATTTTGCAATTTTGCTCTAGCTGCAAATATGTTTGTAAGGTCTAAGCTTCTTAAGCATAGTATCCTGTTGTTGAAAATTAAGTTTGAAAGGTGTCAACTCCATATAAAAAAAGGGTTGCAAACAGGCTCGAAATTAATTTGTAAGGGTATTTCTATCCAGTACCTAAATTTGGGCAGCCCAAAAAATTTTCGGGCATTTTACAACACTGTTTGGTAAACAGCTGGCATCTTTTTTTTTACCTGATACTGAAGTGAGATAAATTTTAGCAGCGGAAAATGCTCAATATTTCTATGCGTCAACAGCGGTTTATTTCAAATTTGAACATGCAGAACTTATTTCGATAAAAGGAGAGAATAGGCCATGAAAAATGTAAATTTAAGTTAGTAGAGGAGAAATATGCGACGGCACACAAACACATCGCGTATTTGGGTGTACCCATCGCTTTTCAGCTTCTTACGTGAATTCTCCATTCATATAAATGGCAAAATACAAAACTAACTAATTTATGTCTATAAAACAATTTAACCTTTCATTCTTGCTTATAATCTACCAATATTGTAGTCGGTTCTAACCAAATTCAAATAGTCTTCATCGTTTTCACCTGTGTGCTAGACATTTATCTCATATATACCTAGCGAAACTCTAAACAATTCGATGTTCCGCGAGGCCTCTGAGCTTAATGCAAACAGTGCTGGATAACTCCGTTTTGTTTCGGTTTAGTTTTCGTGAGGACCGACAAGCGGAGATAAATATCGTCTTTTTTTTCACTTTACGCCAGCGTTTTTTTTTATATGGAGTTTGGATTTTCGCTAGGCCTTTTTTTTGACTGCACTACCCAGCTTAAGGACCGAAAAGCGGAGATAAATATCGTCTTCGTCTTTTCCACTTTACGCCAGCGTTTTTTTATATGGAGTTTGGGTTTTCGCTAGACCTTTTTTCGATGTCAGTACCAAGCTTGATGTCGACGCATTTAGTTGTGGAAAAGGGGAGAATAAATCGATACATCGACGATATCGATATTTATTAATAGAGATATTGCTCAGTTTTGCAACACTCATAACAAAAGTATAAGTATATGCATTCGACAGAATTTGTTTAATCCACCATAGAAACAGCTAAAGATACAAAATGCTGTATTTGGAAGACTATCTAGAAAGTAAGTAACCAACAAGGTAGCTTGAACAAAAGTCAGCTGTAATACTATAATTAACGTTTTCGATGCAGTGATTGAGCATCTGCCGCAGGAGTTGCGCGACCGTTTCACAGAAATGCGTGAATTGGATCTTGCGGTGCAGAGTAAGTGAAAGAAGATTGTCAAGGAGTGCGAAATGTCTGGCAAATTGTAACTAATTGTATTTCCCACAGACAACATGGACTCGCTGGACAAAAAGTCGCGTCTCTTCTTTCAACAGTGCAAACGCGGTGAGCTGCAACACGAGTCGATGGACACCGAATTTCACAGTCTTCGGGGCGAGTACTTCAAGGTAATGGAGGATGCCGACGAGAAGGTTGCGATTGCCACGCAGATACATGAGCTCGTTGAGCGTTATTTGCGACGACTCGATAGCGAGCTCTTTAAATTCAAATGTGAGCTGGAGGCGGACAACAATGGCATTACTGAAATTTTAGAGAAACGTTCGCTGGAGCTCGATGGCAGCAATTCCACAGCCGCAACAGCATTATTGCTAAGCATTAACCAGAAGGAGAATCGATACTATAATTCCGCCTCCGTTAACAACAACAACTTGATTGGCACTAACATTAACAGCGCCGCCGGCATTATCTCTAGCACAGGCAACAATAGTGGCAGCCTACTGGTCAGTAGTTCCGCGCTTAATAACCTGTCTGGCAACAATAGCTCTGCTGGTGGCCATCAGCGACATCGCAAGCTGGAGAAGCGACGGGAAACGATATGCACGGTACCTGTACAGGAGAAGCGGGCAAATCTAATTCAATCGTTGCCAGTTGCCGGCAATGCCAACAGTGTTGGCGGCACCATTGTTAATGCTGTCATGGGCAATCACGTGAACAGCATCGCTGCTACACATGTGACCTTGCCCGTAACCGGCAGCAGCGCTAGCAACGTTGTTTCCACGACAGTCAGTGGTAACGTCGTTCGCCAGTTGCCCCCGAATCTCCCGGCACACAGCGTGCTTGGCAACAACGCCACCAATGCAGTCGTAGCAGCAGCAGCAGCTGTTTCAAGCAGTAACGTCGGCGTAGGGCCAATCCCAGGTGCTGGTGCAGGCGCAGGCACAGGAGTTGCTGGCAATCATGGAAATACCATGGTCAGCTATAATCTGCAGCAGCTGGGCGGCGGCGCTGCTGCATCGAGCGCTATTGCAGCCGCTGCGAGCCAAGCGATAGTCGCCACGCAGCAAATGCCACAGGGACGACGTACGGCCAGCTTAAAAGCCAGTTATGAGGCAATACACGGGGCAGCCGTAGCGAACAGCACCGAGTTCTGGTCGGCAGCAGCAGCGCATAACAGCAGTATGCAGCCTGGAACAACTGGAACGCTGGCAAGCAGCTCCCATCATCATCAACAGCAACAGCAGCATCAACAACAACAGCAACAACATCACCATCAACACCACCAGGATAAGAAGCATAAAAAGTAAGTATGCCGTGAGTAAACCTCAGCTACCATCTACTAAATGGCGAACTTCTTATTTGTACATGATATTAGGAAACTGAATACCAGCATTTCTATGCCCGGTGGAATCGCCTTGCAATCACTGGGTGGCTCATCGTCTGGTAATTCCATAACCTCATCGTCCTCATCAATGAGCGTGGACTCCATGGACATGCTGTCGAATGTGCCCAGTGCATTGCAGCATGCCAATATCAGCCACGGCTCAATGGCTATCAATTCCCAAGTTAATCAATTGACAAGCAATCATGTAACCACAGCAGTGACAGCCACCGCAACTGCTTCTCCGGTTGCCTTGCCAAATGTCAACAGTGTGACGGCGGCGGCCATTGGACTGCCAAGCACTGCACTCGCTCCGGGGGCTAATCTCACCATAAGTGAGAACGGTTTAGTTGTGGAGCAAACAAACGAGGGAGAATGGTCGTATGATCCTAACGAGCCGCGCTACTGCACATGCAATCAAGTATCCTATGGTGACATGGTTGCCTGCGACAATGACGCCTGCCCATATGAGTGGTTCCATTACCAATGCGTGGGCATCACCCAGCCCCCTAAGGGCAAGTGGTATTGCCCCAAATGCACAGCGTCCATGCGACGACGCGGTAATCGCAAGAACTGATGCCCAACTCGGACTGCAGCCGGATCTGAATAAGAGGTGGAGAAACTCGTTGCAGGCGAACATACATACATATATTACACTATAAATAATAGTAGTTATAGCTTACATATGTATGCCTGAAATGAAAAAATATACATACATAATATTATTAACATTCCCAAGTTGACTATTATTAATGTTTCTCTCTTTTGCAAAATAGTCAGTCTCAGGTCCAAAACTCTCTTTTCGAATCGGACCGAGTTGGGCTCGGGTAATTTCTTATTTATTTAAAATAAAACCGAATCGCAAATCGGTTTCGGTCAAGTTCGCATTTAGGTTTTCGGTAATCGGCAAAATTTGTATGTAACGGTAACGTAACGTTTCGAAATACCGGTATGATTTCGGTACACAACATAAATACTTTAAAATATTACAAAAGGTGGAAATTAAAAAAAAAAAATATTTCAAAATTAAGCTCTTTTTTTGAGAACAATACAAAAATTTAATTAGCGCAGAAATTGAAATAAATTCTGATTTTAAAGAACGATGATGACGGTTGTATCGGTTGGAATAATTTTGTTTTTCGATATAATAAAAAAGTTTGATTTTGGTAACGGTTACAAATTTAAATTGATTATTACCGTATACAGTCCAAACGGTTGAAATTTTCACACAACATATGTAGCTAAGACAATTTTCGACAATTCGCCATATAAGTGGGTCAAAATGCACAGTATCATGAAAACGTTTTCAGCTCTACAGACATTTCTGTAGTGCAGCAGAAGAATGTGTTGACTCGTTGAAAAAGGTGGTATTCCAACACCAAAATTTTACATTTTCAGTTGTATAATCAGGTATCAAGATTGGTGATAAAAGTTATCTGCTGAATGTCCCCAATTACTTCCTTATTACAAGCAGATCCAGATTATTTTTTTGATTGGGGTAAATATATTTTATTACAGTTGAACTGTTCTAATGTAAAGTTATGTACAGTCACTCAAGAATGTTTGTATGCACCCTAACTTCCTCAAATTTATTTATAACCAAACAGTTTTGACGCAGGTTTCTAAAATGAATCTTCTATTTACTTAAGTTCCGTTCGAAAAAAATATTCAAAAATCTCTTCGCTAGTATTTTTAAGTATTATTTATGAATTTTTATGAACTGTGTGAAAATTATGCCATCAGTAGATATAGGAAGAGATCCCATCCAGTGTTGGCACAGCCAGTCGGAAACCTGCCAAACCAATAAAATTACCCTAATCAAAGGGAATTCTTAAATAAAAATTACTTGGTAAACAAAGCAAGCTATTCTTTATGTATATTTATTCTAGCTAATTGAAATTGTGAATAAACTGATTATTAAACTCGCGCTCAAATATTTATATAATTGATATTATCGATACTTTTTTTTGTCAAGAATATCAGTGAGGATTTTGTACATGTGAACTGCAGTTCAGAGAATTCGAAATGCGAAAAGGGACATAAAATTGCAATTTACTCCGGAAAATACAAATTTTGGCCAAACTTAATACAAAAAAAAACTGGCCGAAACTTTTCGTTTATGATTTCGTTATTGGTTATTGATTATTGGCGTATCGGCAGCGTGTAAGGACTGAGAGGACAGCTGATGCCCAGCTCAGGAATATTTTGTCGACAATTATTTCGCTAGTGTCGATTGAAAAAATAGAAAAAAAGTGTGCGCAAAACCAAGAAGTGAGATGAAACTGTTTTTGCAACAATATATTCCGCTACCAACGCAATCACTTCATAGTCAGAGTTTATATTTCTAATTTTTTTTGCATTAGTTGAACTTTCAAAATTGGCGCTGTTTACAAAACACAGCTGTTTTATGTTATGTTTATGTTCCACACACACGAAATAACTAGCAAACTCCTGAGCTGTGCTGGAGACAAGCCTTTAATCGAAAATATTGATTTCGATCAAAGCAAATCATATTCAATTTGCTTTAGGCGAACGACTTTTATAAACACTTTTAATGCGTTGTAATGTTGTAATGTAATGTATGTCAGACCTGTAACCTACCTGCTTCTATAAAAATCTTGCCCTAACACGGCGTGCTTAAGTGAAATTAAAAAAAAAAAAAAAAAAACTATCACATTAAAGCTTAATACAAACTCAGTTGAACTCACTTAACGCAATCTAAATCTCTGCAATATTCCATTTATGGATTTAAATCACAATAATAAGACAATTAAGTGGCAACTACAAATACTTAGCAACAAAGTGACAACGATTTACGTTAAATCAGAATTAGCTGCTGTATAAACTAGGCAAGAAAAAGTTCATTCGTTTATTGAATAACCGTTCATTGGATCTTATTCTGAACGAAACGACACAACTCTACTTAACAACCCTAGTGAAAATACGCTTTGTCCGAAAACAAACTGCATAAAAAGTGATTTGGGTAAAACAAACGTAAATTATTAGTTTTGTTGTCTGGTTGCAGTGACAAAAATTGCGAAAAGGTCGACAAAAACAATTCATTACGCGCTCCCAAAGGTTAAAAATAACGGCCTCAAAATTGGCAAAATACGGAAAAACAAGAAAATGAGCTACAATGAGAAATGTGAGAGCATCACAAAAGAAGAATGGCTGCAACGACTAGAGCATTTCCCGTTCAAGCAAGCGGACATGAATCGTTTGATTATGAACTACTTGGTGACAGGTAAACAGAACAATAACCGCATACCAATTAACAAATTAATTCAAATGCATATCTTTGCTTATTTTGTATTTCGAAAATATTTACATACATCATATATGTGCACATTGCAGAGGGCTTTAAAGAGGCAGCCGAGAAATTCCAGCATGAAGCGGAGCTCGAGCCGAGTGTTGAGCTAAGCAGTCTGGATGATCGCATATTGATACGGGAAGCGGTTCAGGCTGGCCGCATTGAGGAGGCCACTCATCTAGTGAATCAACTGCACCCGGATTTGCTTGGCAGCGAGCTGTATTTGTTCTTTCACTTGCAGCAATTGCAGCTGATTGAACTGATTAGAGCTGGCAAGGTGGAGGAGGCGTTGGCTTTTGCTCAATCAAAGCTATCCGAGTCGGGGGAGGAGATCCGATTTGAGCTGGAGCGCACGCTGGCATTGTTGGCGTTTGAAAAGCCACAAGAAAGTCCATTTGCTGATCTGCTGGAGCAGTCGTACAGACAGAAGATAGCCAGTGAGCTGAACTCGGCCATATTGAGATGCGAGCATAGCGAGGATTCAACGCCAAAAATGATGTTTCTGCTGAAACTTATATTGTGGGCGCAATCGAAGCTCGATAGTCGTTCCATTAGTTATCCGACAATGAAGAACCTTGAGACTGCACAGGTGGAGCCCAAATAAATGATCATGCAGGGCAGGGGATAAACCTTAAAAGTAATATGCGTGATCAAGGGCGGGTGGGCATGGCAGATGTATATGTAATCCGGAGCAAATAATACCAATTTCTATTTCTATATATATATATATAAATTATAATTGTAATTGAAAAAATGTGAAGCTGAAAGTGGTTTCCAAAAGCAATTCATTTTATTTATTTGATGTTGAATGATTTTATTGATCGATCTGCAGATCACCAGCCAAATATGAGATCCATGGCCTTGTTCACCAGTCCAGAGCTCTTCTGTGGCACATTACTCTTTGGCGACACTTGAGTGTCATGCTGGGCTACGTTATAAGACTGCTGGGCGAGCGGTCGAACCTTCGGCTTGAAGGCTTCTGCATTCGATCCCGTCACGTTGCCGTTTTCCTTGCCAATAATGTTCTCGTCGGTGCAGCGTGTAACTCCGACCATCACATTGCTGGCAATTACCTTCAAGTTGTAATTTAACGCCTTGTCGCTTTCAATGCGCGACGCAAAGCGCACGTGCATCCAGTTTCCATTCTGCGGTGCATGCACCACGTCCACAATGGTCCCGCACATGGTAAAGTGTTGCAGTATCATTGAACTGGCTCCTGGCGAAAAGCCAAAGACAGTTACCCAAAAGTCACTAGCACGCGCCTGTGGTGTGTGTGTTATGGTCAATGGTGACATGTTGGCCCCCAAGGGCGAACAGAGTGCTCGCATGGAGGCATTGGGAGCATTTGCCGCATATGAATCATTAAGCTGTGCTGTTGGCGGATGCGAACTTTGATTCAAGCTGTAGTTGGAGCTGTTTAGATGCGATGCCTGCAGCATGCCCAAATGCGTGCGTTGCGGTGTCCCAGGCATCTGCTCGCTGCGCAGCGAATCGAACAGACCTTGGGTCGGCGGACCAGCTTGATGACTAGTATTCGCCGCAGCGCCACTTGCGTTCGCGCTGCCGCCGCCGCCACCACCAAAGAGAGTGCGGGTGCCAACAGCTGAGCGATTAAGCTGTTGCAGATTGTTGTATCCCATTTCCTGTGTCGTGTTGTTGCTCGGAGGCGACGCTGATGACCAGAATAAAAATAAGTTAGTGCATTTACCTACGGTACAAAAACCAAACACTTGGGCACTAACCAAAGCTCACATTGTAGCGTCCCAACTTTGGTGACAGAGTGTTGTTGTGGGGCGTCATGGCCTGAGGGTCGCCCATAAGAAAAGGCGGCAAATATTGGTTTTGATTACTGCCGGGGCTGCTAATAGGACTGCCAAGAGTCATAGGCTCCATAATATTTTGTATGTTTTCAAATCACTAAACAAATGAATATTTAAAAAATGCTGCAGTCTTTTTCTGATGTTCTAGGAGATTTGAGTTAGAGCTATAAAAATATCGATATCAACATCGATACATCGATGTTTTTATTTGGTAGCTGAAACATGAATGGTTTTTTCAAGCATCGATACTGTTCAACACTGACATTAAGGTTGGCTGTTAAAGCACCTTGTACGCTCTAGCTGAAAAAATGTTTGAAAGGTCAAAACTGCACATAAAAGAAGGGGTTGCAAACTGGTTCTAAATTATTTTGTAAGGCTATTTCTAAACCTAAATCACAGTACGCTCTAGATGAAAATCATGTTTGTAAGGTATCAACTTCAATTAAAAAAGTGGTTGCAAAATGGCTCGGAATTATTTTGTAAGGCTATTTCTATTTCGACTAGTCGAAAATTTTTTGAACAGAAATGGCGACCAACGAGCAGCCAAATATATGGAGTTTTGATCTTACAAACGTTATTTTAGCTATGCCTAGAGCAAGTTGCGCAATCAACGGCCTCAAAAATAAAATCGCTTCTCTAATAAATTCCACTAGAACAATATTGCCAGATCGGTAGCAGTTCCCAGTTGGCGCTCCGCGAAGAATAATATTGCCAGCAAGCAATTTTTCTGTGGCATTTCAGTTGTATGGGATGGGTCCTTTATAGGTTATTTGCTGATGCTGGTCGACTAGCGGACAGATTTGTAAAGTTCTTGACTTTACGCTAGTTTATTTTTAATATGGAGTTCAGCATTTTTCAAGCCCTTATTTTAGTCTCCATACTAAGCTTTAAAATAAGACAATGCTTACATCTCAGATTCAGTCATAGTGGACCAAAGGGAAATTGATACGACTATGACTCCTATTTCAATGTTTTTGTTACCTTAAATTAGTTTTTCTATTCAATCATTTTTTCCTTTTTTCCATTATCTATTATATATTATAATATATATCACGCAATAATATTCATATTGATATTTTCTACAGAAGAAATATCGCTTTAAAATAACTTATCGCTAAATAGCGATATATCGATATATAAATATTTTATCAACCTCCACAGTGGGCTATCGATTAACAGTTTCATTTCGGACATCGCATACGGCTGAGCTACGAAGCAACCGCGAGTGCCTATCTCTATTTATTTTTTTTTTTTTGTTGCTTTTCAACAATATACATATATAATATAATTACAATACGAGACACGTCGAACAGCATATGCATTTTTAGTAATTATTGCAGAGCAAATTAAATATTTAATGCGCGCAAGTGTAATTGATAATAAACAGCGCCCCGTCCGCCACACAGGTCCTCCAATTTTCTATCAAACAACTCGAATTTAGTGCGTCTTTGCGTAAAATTATAAAAGGTGCTGTAACATTATGTGGAGTCCCACACATTGCAGTGTAACTGGTAAGTGCAGCTGCTTTAGATTTTACGTCGGTCAAAACTGTAAATATGAAACAACATAGTGACGCTTTAAATGTAATAATATGTACATATTTCATATTAAACTTGTGTGTGTTTAAGCGACTGGGATTCTTCCAATATGTGTGCATAAAAATATTCACAAAAAAACCAACAACCAATTGGACAAAGTTAATACTCTTAAATGTTTGAAGGTGTCATTTTACGGTTAGGAATAACATTGTGATGACAGTTATACTTATGTACAGACATACATACATACATACATATACAAAAAAAAAAATAAATAGATTTTGTTTGTGTGGTGAAAACAACCATTGCACATCTTGTTAAAATTTCACTTTTTGCTTTTGACTCGGACGTCAGACATTCAACAACGTCGCCGTTGCTCGTTCGCTCTGCTGCTTTTGTTTTTGTTGCTGCTGTAAGTTTTCCCGGTTTTCTCTTTTCTTTGGCCCATTTGGGCTTTACTCTATACATACATACATATGTATGTACGTACCCGCATTATCAGTGATTTACGTTGATAAGATTATGTTTTCATTTGCCATTTTCATTGCTCGTGCGATAAAATTGTTAGGCGGCGCTTACTCATCGCGCATGACTTAAAAATAGCAACAAAAAATTAAACCTGCAATTCTACATACACACATTCCCCACACAATCCACTCTGTTGTGTTGTTTGATTGATTTCTTCTATTCGCTTTTAGAGATGGGCATGGGCCTTCGCTTTGAGGCTTGGCCCAGCCCGATTCTAAAACCTTGTCATTGGGGTCGACATGGCAAGGCTATTTGGCAATAGTTTTCTCTAAGATATAACCAAATTTGTAGTCATACCCATATTTGGATCCAGAAATATATAAATATATATATGTATATTCAATTCATTTTTGTTAAAACTAGAACTTTTAAGTTCAGCCCGAAGTTCGTGATTTTTTTGAAGTGGATCGCGGGACACGACGCTAGAAAGCGCCCGTGCCCATCTCTAGGTTGTATATTAGACATACGTATGTGTGCATGAGTGTACTACACACATTCACGACATATGCACATATGTATTAGGTGTATGTGTACTTTTGAAACCGGAATTTGTCAATAGATGACTATTCACAGTGGCTAATATTTTAATATTTATTTTTTACGAACGTTTACAAAGAGACAAAATGTAACATAATATAATTCATAAAACTAATTTAGATTTGATTTAATTTCCTTAAGGCAACACTTTTTGTGTACTGATTTGATTTAGTTTCGAGAACAGCTGGCAACCTGGCCCAACAGCTGATTGACAGTTGAAAAGAACTTGAAAATAGAAGAGGCAAGTTTAATTGACCGTATTATACCCTATGCGTGTAAGACGCGCCTCTCGAATGAGCACCCTATAATTAAAATTCTATTATATGTATTTAACTGCAGAACGATGTTAAAGCATAAGTTCACTTGAAATGCTCGCAACGAATTAAAGAATCTAAGTACATCAGACGTTGTAGTAGTAGACGTTGCCAATAGCAGGTATTTTTGAGCATTTAAAGCAGCGGTGGGCACGAAGTTTGAATGCGTTAGCAACCGCTGGCTCCCGGAGACATTGCATGCCCACCGCTGATTTAAAGTACTTCTAAAATGATTATTTATGCTTTTAATGTTTCCACTTTAAAATTGCTACTACGCCTTCGTATTGAGATTAAGAATAGTCCACGGTCATTTTGTTTACAAAACGGTAAACAGAACTTTGAAAGACTTAATACATAGCAAAAAGTTTTCTTTGCTATAAGCTATTTATAAAATATACAATTCTGTTCTGGGCTGCGTATTCTAAACTTGGTATTTGACACCGCCCTAACATAACCTGAACTTCCTGATGCTCTTTGCACTTGTTTGAAGCTACAGTTTGTCAAATAACTCTATGCAAAATGAAAATACTATAGTCACGCAAATTCAACTTTAACTTAAAAGTTTATTGACAATGACACTTTTTAAGCAATATACACTAGAAGAAATTCAATGGGATGAACTTAGAGATTCTACATTGGAATAAATTCAATTTTTCTTTATTTTTGCCCATTTTCCTGAAAATTTACTTTCAAAATGGACCGCTTGTATATTAACGATTTCACTAAGTAGGACAGTAGGATTGTAACATAAAGCATTTTAATTAAAAGAAATATATTGAAAGTTTAATTTAATAAAGTATTTCGAGCTGTTTTCGAAATATAATTTTAAATAGAGAAACAGAAACAACATAAAAATAGTGATGGTAAAAAATGTCCCGTGCGCGATGTCCCGTGCGAATTTACGTCAAATTCAATTTAAAAAAAGTGCAAGTCATCTTTGAAAAAAATCATAACCATTTTTAAGAGGCATCAATGCACAAGAGTTTAAAATAAGTTGCATTAAAATGTTGCCTCTGGATTCGCTGAAATTGGCGTTTGAATTGGTTGACCTCACAAGTCACTTCCGTTTTGTGTCCCGTGCGAATCACTTGAATTTTTCTATTATCTTCAAAATGAAAAATTACCCAAAATCAATCTTTGCACCAATGAAAGAGCTAATCAAATGCTATATGTTAAGCCCTTCATCAGAAAAAAAAACCGTTTCCTTTTTACCGTTTTTTTACTTTGAATGTGTACGAATGTCCCGTGCGCGAGTATGGAAATGCCCATATCTTAACATTAGCCACAGAGACGCAGAATTGCCATCAGGTGATCTCCCTTTACTGGTACAGCTAAGGGACGAGATGACTACCGAGCTTATGTTCGAGCAGAATTTCAAAGAGAGCCTGAGCATTAAGAAGGATTGGACAACACTTGATGAAGTTCATCCAATGGGACAACACGCCATAAAATGGTACACCGATGGATCTCTTACAGACCAAGGCACAGGACTTGGATTGGTAGGCCCTCGGATATCAAACCATGAAACTCTAGGAAAATATACCAGTATCTTCCGGGCTAAAGTATGTGCAATTGGGAGGTGTGCTGACTTTAATACCAAACGCAACTATCGCTATAGAGATATAGCTATTCCGTTTGATAGTCAATCAAACCCAAACGGGAGATCGAGGTTCGAATCTCGGTTCTGTCGATGCAAATGATTTTTTATTTGTATTTATTTTTAAAATTGGCTAAAATCATTTATCGTATTATACATGTATGCAGATGCCACAAAAACGATGTTTAAAGATAAGTATGAGAATTGCCTGGGCATCAAATCTTCGGCGTACCGGGGACTAGGCCCAGGGTATATTAGTGTCGAGTGCACTTGACTGATCCGCTTGTTCAATATGTGTTTATACGGCAATTGAACTGCAGTCTGGCGTGGATTTCGTTGAATTCTGGACTTCACTTTTTTTACCCAATTCTGCCCATGTTACTGTTTTTATTTTATGTCCACCGCCATGGCGCTTTTTATGCTACCTGTATCATTGTAACGACTAATGGTCCGATACACAAACATTTTGTTTACAGGCAAATGACGAAGCTCATCAACAATAACGGATTGTGTTTTTCCATTTAAAGACAAAGCAATAACACTAACGCATTTGAAGTGCATTTCGATAACTTTATTTCACTGCGACATATGTCGATATACTTTTGTGAGCTTGAAAACAATTAATCAGCCAAAACATGAGCTCGTTGTCATTTTCCGTTTGGATCTATAGCAGCTTAAAGTTAGTACCACTTCGAGCGAGGCAAAATTTAAATGATTGGAGCAAATGGGGCAGTTGAAGCCTTGTTAAATTTTGCCCAGTGACAAAATTTTTGTTTTTTAGAATTCATGTGTAAAATTTAATATTATTCGCCACAGAATTGGATATCAGAAATTGTGTTTTCGTCACTAGACTTTTATTTTATTCGTTGTAATGTATGTATGAGAAGGAAGCATCTCCGACCCTATAAAGCAGCGGTGGGCACGCAATGGCTCCGGGAGCCAGCGGCTGCTAACGAATTCAGATTGCGTGCCCACCGCTGCTATAAAGTATATATATTCTTGATCAGCATAAACAGCAGAGTCGATATAGCCATATCCGTCTGTCCGTCTGTGTGAGCGCCTAGATATCATATATACCTATAAGAGCTAGAGCAACCAAATATGGCACACAGACTTCTATAAACCCCACGCAGGTCAAGTTTGTTTCAAATTTCACTTCCACTTCCCCTTTCCGCCTCCGTAAATCGCAAAAAACCACCACAAGCACAGTTTTAAAGATATTAAATTTTTTTTACAAATTATCTTTAACTACTATTATTACCTATCATCGTACTAAATCGTAATAAGAGCGGACAAATCGAAAGGTGGTAATGGCTAATTAAAGTTTTTAAAACATATAAGTGCCTAAAAGCATGCAATAAAAAATATTTAAAAATACATTAAAATAAGTAACGGGTCACTGCGGACGGCAGTCCGCGCTAGTGACGAAAGCAGCACGAAGGGTGCGAAGGCGACTAGCATATATACACAGGAAGAATGGAAAATTTGCTATGACTGTCCGATCAGGTCGAGTTATATACCGATCGCAAGGTATTAACTTAACTTACAAATGTGCATACTAAGACTTTTAGAAACTCACCTGGTTCGTGAGATAAACAGGTGTAAGTGGGAGGGGAAAAATTTAAATTATTGGAGCTAATGGGGCCGTTGGAGCCTTTTTGATTTTTACTATTCTAATCAAAAATACGCGTCGAATGACACCTTGATCATCAAAATCCGATCACTGGTTCAGAAGATAATTAATTTTGAAATTTTTGGTGCCCCTTTCAAAACGAGATGAAAAGTCAGTCTGTTTGTTTGTTTGTCTGTTTGTCTGTTTGTCTGTTTGTTTGGATCAAATCGTAAATTGAGCTTAAAAGTTTGAATGAGGACTTGTTCCCGATCAAAAATCTAGAAACGTTTGTTCTACGACTTTTTCGAAAAAAAGCTAGTTTAGCGGGAAATCGCTAAAAACCGTTAAAATTAAAACCCCTATAGCATCCAAACGATATGAGCTACAGACGTGATCTATGTATCGTTGGAAAGGTGTTTTGAAGGGCTTTTAGGCAAACCTTCAAACTTTTTTTCTAAAGTGCATAGGTAAAAATCAACAGGTGAAATAAGATATTTTGTCCCAGATTTTGGCGGTTTTTGAGAAAACGCTGCCTACGATTTTTTTTAATTTGCAATATGTTTGAGCTTGTAAAATTTCGCGTTTTTTGATATATCATTCATAAATTTATGTTGATTGGTTTGGAAGATATAAACTATTAACTGAATATATACGTTTTACTTTGAATTGAAATAGGACAGCAGCAGCAATTACATTTGACTAACAGTCCAGTAACAATAAAATCTATAATTAGACAGTCGTTCTTAATGATCGCCAGTGGCGCAAAGTGTAGAGCGTCCGATTTTTTCATGAATTCTCAGCTCGGGTTTCGGGTTCAAATCCTGGCACGGACAAAACTTTTTTTTTTTTTTTAATGTTTAAATGCAATTAATTTGAAACGTTTGTTCTACGACTTTTTCGAAAAAAAGCTAGTTTAGCGGGAAATCGCTAAAAACCGTTAAAATTAATAGCATCCAAACGATATGAGCTACAGACGTGATCTATGTATCGTTGGAAAGGTATTTTGAAGGGCTTTTAGGGCCTTCAAACTTTGTTTTAAAGTGCATAGGTAAAAATCAATAGGTCAAATAAGATATTTTGTCCCAGATTTTGGCGGTTTTTGAGAAAACGACGCTAACGATTTTTTTTAGCTTTCAATATGTTGTAGTGTGTAAAATTTCCCGTTTTTTGATATATGACACAAAATTTTACCTATGGGTTTGGAAGATATTACTTATTAACTGAATATACTTTTTACCTTTACACTACTGCATGTACATATGCAGTATGTTAATGTACATGTAAATCGCCAAAAGCCACAGCATCCAAACAATAGAAGCTACAGATGTGATCTATATATCGTTGGAAATGTATTTTGAAGGGCTTTAAGCCTAGCTGTAAACTTTTTTGCATAAAACACAGATAAAAAGCTCCAGGTGAAATAAGGTTTTTTTTCCCCACATTTCGGCGATTTAAGAAAAATCTACGTTTCAAATAAGTTTTAAATACAGTTGAACTTTCCTAACTCGAATTTCTCTGTAACTCGAATTAAATGAGTGACAGTAAAATTAATAATCTTAGGAAAAAGAACTCTATAACTCGAATATTTGCCTAACTCGAACCTTTTCTTTGGATAATGGTGATTCGAGTTAGGGAAGTTCGACTGTATGTTATTTGTTGTAGCAATTCAATTTCGCGTTTTTGACTATAACACATAGCCGTCAAATTTCGTTTGGGCAAGATATTATCTGTAAACTGAATATACCTTTTACCTTTACACTTCTGCATGTACATATGCAGTAGCATGCATACAGCGGCAGCAAAGTGTCATAGCAGCCAGAGTTTGAGAGTGCTACTAGCTTTTGCGCTTGGCATGTGTGTTTTAAGGGAACCAGTGTTGGCAGACTGTTTGTTTTAGCTTGTACAAAAAATAAACAAAGTTGATAGAATGAAATTTCAAAATTTCTGATATCTTATTCAAAAATTTCTGATATCTTATAAAAAAAACCTCTTTACGAGGTAAAAGTCTAGTGACGAAAACAGTTATATGCCCCAAAATTTCTGATATCCAATTTTGTGACGAATAATATTAAGTTTGACATAAAAATTATTTAAAAAAAATTTTTGCATTCGGCACTGCGCAAAACATTGAGTTTTATTTGGTATGAAGAATTGAGACATTTTGGCGCAATGTGCCGAGTGCCAAAATTTTTTTTAAAATAATTTTTATGTCAAACTTAATATTATTCGTCACAAAATTGGATATCAGAAATTTTGGGGCATATAACTGTTTTCGTCACTAGACTTTTACCTCGTAAAGAGGTTTTTTTTATAAGATATTCTATAGTCGGGCGCTCGACTATAGCCTTTCCCACTTGTTTATATATTTAAAAGACAACGAAAATCTTGTTCCCATATATAATTATATTTTTTTTATATGCGTAAGTTTCATGTGAGTACGTTGCGTGCTGCTTGCTTAAAGCACTTTTATGTCAATACTGTGAGTGTATGGAACAGGTGAGGGAACTGGCTCAGACGGGCCTATTGTATTCAGCATGTTTCTCTTTTTGCTTGAATATCAGTGAGAAATTAGTTTTTGTGTACGAATCGTGACAAAATTTTAAAACTTGCACAGAATACCCTCTTTTTCTGTATCTCTCTCAATGCTTTGTGGGGTTGAGATAGCCATGACTCACATGTCGCACGATTTAACCCATATACACACGATAAGGAGACACAAGTTCAGAGCAAGTGCAAGGTGATTTTATAGTAGCTAAAAGAGATTTTTCTCTTCTTCTCCTTTTAATGTAAGTCGTAGCGAATGAAATGAAAATGAAAATTGTTTATTTAATATTTTAGTTTATTTTTTTTATGTATTAATTAAAAGTATTCTGGTTTTTCAGTTTTTAGATTTGCAAAGCCAGACGAAGGCGTTGCCAAATTCTAATGCAAACTTAATCTGCTTAGAAAAAGTGTTGTGAATTCAGATAGTTAGTTCTGTATATATTTAAAGTTTGTTTGTTAGCTTTTTTAAAGTTAAATTTTTTTCTGTTATAAATTTGACAACACTGCTTAGGATATAGTTGGGTGTCTTTAACTCTTCTAGTCTCTGACCTTTACAGTTTTACTGATTCGGTGGTTAGTGTTGATCGAAAATGTATATATTTCGCTGTAACGCCAATTTTATTTGTTTTGGCAAGCCATAAAGACTCATTGTGCTTTTAAAGTACAGGGTCTCAAAATGTATTTATTAACTGATGATAAGAAAAATGAATCTCAAAATATTTATTGCTCGCGTCTAAAATTAAAGATAAGATCTACACACATTCAGGCACAAGCACGTACTTTAAGTGAAGTAAATACCCAGATACATCTCTACATACATACCTAATTGGAAATTTGCTTTGCATTGTCTCTCTTTTTTTAGCGTCTGCTTTGCTACCTTGAACTTGAACAGTTCTCAGCTGCTTGTCACAGCTTTTAGTTAAGCACATACACATACGTCTCTATGTTATATAAGTACATACATACTCAATTAAAAAAATAAAATGTTTACACAGCTCAAAAATCTAGCAATAGAAAATAAAAAAAAAAACCGATGCTTGTTGGCTCTGTTGAAGTTGTTGACGAATATTCTACTGCAATATCAACTTATTCAATTTTTCCCTTGGCTATAAAATATTATTAATATCGGTAGTGGCATTCTTCATGATTGATCACAATAATAAGCTCTTAAAACAGCTAAATAAAAATTAAAATTATAATTAATGTTGAAAGTTCATCAAAAAATAAAGTTGTTTCTTTGACATGGTTACGGCCCATATGTATGCAGTTAAGCTTCTTGATGGGATGTAGTTTTTAGTATTTATTTGTTGACAAATACTTATTTAAAATATGTTTATAGCTTATGATGATTCAGATTAATATTTCATTTTAAGGGGTTACATGGAATCGCAATTTTGTTAATATAAAAAATGAAATATTTAGCACAAACTTTTTATTGCCTTAAGGATACGCATTTGGTTAAGGGATTCCTAAAATTTTTGAGGAAAAATATTGAAAACGGTGCCACTGTGACGAACAAAAAAAAAAATCTTCGTTCAAGTCCTTATAAATTGTATCTTGAAGACCTGTCCAAAATTTCATCAACATTGGTTGAGTAGTTCTCGAGAAATCTTGACCACAGATTTTGAAAACATCCCTTAATACTTTTGGCCACCGTTGTATATTCTGATACGAAACTGATTAAAGCTTTTACCGAACAGAAACAATTTACAAACTTATTTAAGTAAAACTTAAATTTTTTTTAAACATTTTAAACACTTGGAATACTAAGCATGTGAGTATGCTCATTGATTATGAAGAACAAGTTTCTATTATACTCATTTTAACCGACCATTTTATTCTCATTATTCACTTAGCTGCTTGCAAAATGTCCAATGAAAAGAAATTGTAATTTATTAATAAATATTTTAGTTTCTAAATGTTGTACTTTGTAAAATTATTAACTTTTTATGCGATATTTTGCAATGGCTACTGCTGTACGAATGTTGGGTTTCGATTGTTAGTCGACGGTTACCCGATGTATGCATTTATGCGAAACAGTTACGATTCATTGCCCCGACCCAGTTAGCGACTATTCCAGGCGAATAACAGAAGTGCAGCGAATGAAACAGGTCTGAAATCGGATCGCAACCCCGCCTCCTGTCGCACCAATTGATTTCCAGTTAACGTTACTGCCAACAGCTCACAGTCGACTGCTGACTGTTGACTGCCAACTTTTACAGAAGAAGAAGTTAGGATAAATTGTGAACTAGCGGCTGGTGGGAATAATAGCTATACATAGTTAAAATGAATTTATTTTTTCTTTGACAATACTACTAGTAATATTTCCAAATATAATATTACCCAAAAAATGCGCAATAAATTTTAAAAAGCTTTACATTTTAAAAAAGGTAATAAATGTATATGTTATTTACTTATAGATTACATAATAAATTTAATGTTGATGTGAATCAAATTTTATTAGGAAGTGTAAGACAACACTATTTACACAACTTGGGTGATCGGTTGAGATATCTTAAGAAAGAAGAACATTTTTGTTTAAAATCTGTGAGATTGATATCTCAAAATACAAAAATGTGTTTCTTACTAAAAGTAAAAAAGAACCTCTTAACGAGGTAAAAGACTAGTGACTAAAACATTTCCATGCCTCAAAATTTCTGATATCCAATTTTGTGTCGAACAATATTAAATATAATATATAAATTATAAAAAAAAGTGTGGCACTCGACAATATCTCGGTAAATAACTCGATCTTATCGTAGAGTCGTAGCAAATTTATAATTTTTCCTGTATATATTGCTAGTCGCCTTTCGCACCCTTCGTGATGCTTTCGTCACTAGCTCGCACTGTAGTCCGCAGTGATTAAACTGCTAAATAATTTATTTACTTGGTACTTTAAATTCATATTTCGAAAGGATGTCACCAATACCACAATCTTTATCATCTTGGCAAACATAAGCATCTTCAGCTAATTTAAGATTTGGCAGCTACTTGTTTATATAGTCGGCTTAAATTTAATTCAGATTTTAATTTTAATATGTTGAATAAATTCAAGCGGTGTTCCACTGCCAACAGAAATTGAGTCGAACCCAAAGCGACAAAGCAATTTGAAATCGTTTGGGTTGTGTTTATTTATGCATCTTACATTTTGTGAAACGCAAACGACACCTAGAGGAGCATTGGCCTCACGGGCAGCAGTAGCAACAGTAATATCTACACGCTTAGCGGTTTCATGATCATCATCGTCGTTGTCATTCTCTCTTTTGTGACTCATACTTGCCACGCCCCCGAAAGATGTGTTAAAAGTGGAACAGTGAACTCGCAGTGAGTGTTGAGAATATTTACATTTTGTAATGCGACAATTAATGCGCACTGTAAATTGCTTCGCTTGGCTCTCTACGATGGCGCCGAAGAACATTTTTTGCAGGTGGTGAATCAGCATCTGTAGCAAAAATAATATTACTGGGCTGTTAACAGTCTGTCACTCCTAGCTATCGCTCTTTAAGTTTTCTAGAAAACATTAGTGGACAAAAACTAATTGGAAGTGGAAACACGATTATAAAGTCGCGTCCAGATATTTATATTTTTGTCAAATATTTAAGTAAATTTAATGTTTTGTAGGCGAAGACAATTTGAGTCAAGACTATTTTTTTTAAATTTATTTTGTTAGTATAGAATCGAATCTATGGATGTGCAATACATACTGCTACATTAAATACGACTTTTCGCAGGTGCTTCTATGGAAAATTGTTTCTTGAATAATTTGGATGGATGAAAATGAACATGGTTATGCATGTACATGTATTGATTCGATTGTTGCTGCTGATAACATTCATTTGCACAAAGCACACAAGCTCATCAAAAAAACAATATGGCAATGATTTCATTGAAATTAATTAACCTAAAATGCTGACCTCACCGAGGAAATAAGAAACCAACGAAAAGTTGAAAGAGCAACACAAATATGACAACTGGCAACAGTTGCATTACTGTGGATTTTGGTGTCCGCGTTCCTCTTTTAATGGGTTATTTAAAAGGTGCAGCAGTATGTTAGGTTGTGTGTACAAAGGTCGCGTGCTAAACAATACTCAAATTTACAGAGAAGCAAGGGGACTCTGCTCACGGCAATTAGGTATGGAAATAAAGAACACTTCTTATATTTCTTTTTTGAAAAATAAAAAACGAAAAAATTTTTCAAACAATTCTAAGATTGGCTGCAAACAAATTTTTTTTAAAAATTTCTTCGCTTGTTTTTTTTATTATAATTTTTTGAAAACTGCAAAAATACACTTTTTGTCTGAAAAGGAGGAAAAATGGGTTAAAATAGTAATATTTTGCAGTTTTCAAAAAATTATAAAAAATACAAGCCAAGAGATTTTTGAAAAAAAAAAAATGTTTTGCAGCACTCTTAGAATTGTTTAAAGAATTTTTTTGCATTAAAATATTATTTTTAAAAATCGAGGAAAAAAGTTTGAAAATAGACCTTTACAAGAATTAATTACAAGTTTTGTATCATTCAAAAGAAATTGAAATGACCTTTCAATTGATGGCAAAATGTACATGAAGTAGATTCAAATTATGCGTAGATTTAACTTTAAATGTTGTCAAAATGAATATACTGCATATAAATACACTGAAAATGTCGATTTTTTTTTTTTAAAAACATTCGATTTTGCAAAAAAAAGCTGGATTTGGCAAGTGGAAAGCTTTTGCGGAAATTAAGCCGGATTTAAATATCCAAAGGGCTTAAAAAACTTTTTTTTATATAAATTTGTTCCATACATTCGTATTGCCATTGCACTGTATATTCATACATGCCTGAATTTGCTGGCATTGAGTAAGTTGACAAAGCCAGCTGAATACTACCAATTCACCTGTTGCCATATCTTGCTTTCCTCCCTCCCACTTAATCTACGAATGTGCTTGTGTGTGGGTGCGTTTGCCCACAATTCATTGATGACGTCAGCTCTATTTGCCGGGCTTCTGTTTGCTCTGGGAAAGCTCTCAATTAGGTGTCGAATATGTCGATTGCTGCTCCCCACTCAGTGCTACAACACTGTATTTGGCACACCAAAGTATTTGATCGAATGTCAATAACAGACGATCGCATAGCGATCGATGAACAACTCATGCGATTTCACGACAAGACTCAAAATACGAATATAAATTGCACATCGAAGTCGACTGTGGCCATTAATGAAATGAGTCGCCTAATCGACAGTCAGAAAGCCAAACCAGCAAACCAGCCAGCCAGAGAAACAAACAGAGAAACCTCTCTCTTCGTTTTGTTTTTGGCGCTGTTTTGCACATTTTGCCTTTTGCCATTTAGCTTTTACCATTTCTATTTGTGTGACTCAGCTGACATCTTCAATGAGTGGGGGGGGGGCCTTGTAACCGGTTTATTGATAGTTATCAATATCAACTATATTTAGTGGTTCACTTTTAGCCTATTCTATTGTAACTGCTTTTCGTTGACGGTTGTCTATCTACTGTCGCCTTAAACCTCAATAATTTACAAATATAAACATTAGGGTGTCCCTTATTTGGTCGAAGTCAACATATTTAGATGCATTCCTCATTAGGTCCTAAAGCACTCAGAAATAAACTTTTAACTCAATCGGAGTTTGATAACCCGTGTCGACTTAAATTGGAAAATTTAAAAAGTATATGGCACAAAAAAAAAAGTTTTTTTTTTTAATTCTTTATTTATTTTGTTTTGTGTATTTAGTCCTAAAGAACTAAATATAATAATATAATATAATCCATTCAAATTTGCATCGAAACATGAAAAAACAGTGTTTTAAAACTGATTATACATTTTTCGATGATTTTTCGTGTTTCGATGCAAATTTGAATGAATATCGTACACCGATTAAGATGAAAATTTGGTTTTGAGTTCCTTAGGACCAAATAAACAAAACAAAAAAATAAAAAATTTAAAAAAAATGTTTTTTTTTCCCACATAAATTTTAAAATTTTCCGATTGAGGTAAAAACTTATTTCTGCGTTTAAAAATATTGAGTTTGACCAAATAAGGGACACCCTAATATACATACACAAATACATGCGGCTGAACTAAATGACTCGTAATGGCTTTGCAAAAACTTCCTAAATTGGCTTAAGTTATGTGGCCAACGAAGAACTCGGTAAACGAACAACGCAAAAAACTGTTAATGTAAAAATAATTATTCGGCATCAAGACGCCCACAGTGGGCAGTAGGCAGTCACTTCGCGGTCGCGCTTGCAGTTGGTTGCCGTCGACTTCACTCCTCTTTCACTTGAAATGAGCAGAGCCAAAAGAGAGTAAAAGAGAGACAAATTTGCAGGCAAAGACGGCAAAAACGTAACTATATTTTTCTATTGAACACTTTTCACTTTATGCCTTATTGTTTTTGCTGATGTTTTTGTGGTTACGAGACGGAATTTTGCGTAATTTGTGTTGCTGCATCAAACTTGTGCAATTGGTATTTAAATACTTTATCATGAATTAATAGACACAATTTCCTTCCTAGTCTTAAACAGCTAATATGATAATCTTATTTTCTAATACTTTTCCAGTCAATGTAAGGATGACATTTTTGTAATATGTACACATGTCTAACCTTAAGTTTTTCTTTTAGATCTCGAACCATTCTTAAGTATGCTCAGTCTTGTAAATTAATTCATATGTATGTTGATTAATAAATAAGCAGCTTGCATTTATTTCTAAAAGAAAGTTTTACAAGATGTGATTTTTTGATCACATTAATGTTTTTTTTTTTTTTTTTTGCCAAGGTGCCTGAACTTAAAAGTACTTTTTATGCTATATACTGTTCTTTATATGTGTCTTTTAAATAAAGAAATTATTTCTTCACTGTCTAAAACTCAAATATTTTATTTAATGCAAAGTCTTAACTTAAAATTGATAACAGATCTTCACAAGATGGGTTTCCTCTTTAAGGGGTTCTTATATGATCATGATCTTGTCTTACATCACAGTTTGTACTTTTTATGTAAACATGAAAAACATACACAAATGGTATGGGCCTGTACATCAATTCTCATCTCTAATGTATTCCCATGTATATAATCAGAGCTGAGAAGTGTTGTCTTTAATTTCCTATGCATATATGTAACTGGACTGGAAACGCCTCGTCTTGACTTTGAACAATGCTGCGAATTTATGCGCAACGCAAATGCCAAAAGCAAAATTTTTGTGGTTTCTACCGGATGCTCTGGTTAAAGCTTTGCTTTAGTTTTGGAGTCGTCGAGGTCACGAGCACTCTCAATGCGTCTTGAAATTAGTTTTTTGGGTCGTTATCAAAGTAGCGAAGAGTTAGATTTCGAACTTAAAACTGACTCATTATCCATCCAAGTGAATTACATTTATTTGGCTTGGATTGAAATTTTAGCGACATTGTTGATGCTGCTGGCGGATATGAGGCAGTCAAATCAAAATTGTGACTTTCAGCGGGGCCTGAATGTTGATATTTTAATAAAAAACTAAATTTTGTAATATTTATCAGGCGTGTTCCGGGTTTCACTTTCGGCAAGAATTTGCGAAATAATTTTTCCCTCACTTGTTCCGGCAAGATTTTACGGATTGAATTCACTTGACATTGAGCTAGTGAGTTTGAATTTGAAAGGGACAATTCGATGATTTTGGCATGTTTATCATAAAATAAAAGTCAAAACAAAATATTTATTAAATACTCCAATGTTTTAGGAATAATGCAACATCATCAGATAAACAAAATATAATTTATTTGATTTTTAAGTCATTTTTATTTCATCATACCTCAAAATCTATCAGTATTTCTGAAAATGAATGAGAAGTTTTTTAGAGCTGCCCTTGAGGTGAGGAAGTAGTGAATATTTTGGTATATTTATATATTTATATTGATGCTATTATATTAACCGGTGCTGTATAATAATTATAAATAAATAATTCATAGACCAATAAATGTGTTAATGTGCATAATAGCAAGATCTCATATATAAAATTCTATTATATGATTATAAATTCTTTTTACAGTGCAGCGTGCACGAGGTCTTCTGACCAAGGGCAAGAATGGCACCAACAACTGTTTTGTCACAATCTCCCTGGGGAAGGAGAAGTATCAGACATCGGTTAAGGATAAAGCCGAGACAAGCGTCAATTGGAACGAGGAGTGCGAACTGTGAGTACAGTCAAATGTATATGTATTTGTTACTCCACAACGCTGAAATTAAAATAAATGTTTTTATTGCTTTTAGTAAAATTCCGGATCAGGGCAATCGGGCAGAATTGACGTTGACATGCCTGCATCGTAATAATCTGGGCATCGATGAGTTTCTCGGCCAGGCAACGCTACCGCTCAAGGACATGGACGTGTACGACAGGCCGCGCGCCAAGTGGTTTAAGCTAGAAAGTAAGCCAGGCAAAGAGAAGAAGAACAAGGAGCGTGGCGAACTGGAGGTACGCATAGCGTTCGTTGTTAAATCCGGATCGCTGACTGATCTTAGCAAGAAAGACAAGCACAAGTCTTCCATTGGCCAGTTGGCCAGTTCCGTGGGCGGCAGTCTGCTCTCCATTGGACAAGGCGAGAAGCGCAAGAGCATCAAGAAGCTGGCAGGCTCGCTTAGCTCCAAGCTACACATACGCAGCAAGAAGAAGCACGCTGATGGCGATGAAAGCGGCTCGTTCAGTGGATCATTTGCAAGCATTGGTACCCCCAACAGCTCATCAGGCTTGGGCGGCATTGGTGGCGGCAGTGGTCGCCGGCGGGGTCAACTAGCTGGCGAAGCCGATCCCGGCGTTATAAGCGAAGATGAGGACGAGTTTGTGTTCGATAATCTGTCGCATAAGAGCTCTGGCAGCTCGCTAAACATACAGCGCTCCGGTCTGCAGGTGCCAGCCTCCAGTGCGATAACTAATTTTGCTCCGCGCAATCCATCACCGCTCCTGAGCAATGGAACCGAAGTTTCAAAGGGGAAACTCAATGGAGGTAAGCCCAAATTGCAAGAGATACTTGACGAGGATCCAATCGTTGCGGAAATGGAACAGCTTGAGCTCGATTTTAGCGTTCGTGCGCGCACTCTGCCACCTCCCTCGAAGCCGCCGCGCACCCCGCAAACACAGCAAGAGGCGGAGATTGAACGCGATAGCCATGGAGAAGGAGAAGTTCAAAGGGAAGATTCGGAGTCAAAATCCAACGTCAAACTGGATGAGTGGGAGTCAAAGCTCTATGGTGGAGACAAGTATCTAGAGATTGGAAGTAGTGATTCTTTGAAGCGTCGCAGCTGGGAGACACGCGTACCTCTGCCGGCAACCACCGAGGAGCCTCCACCGCCTCCATCGACCTGCTCGTCCTCCAGTTCATCGGACACTGAGAACGAGGATGGGTTTGGGGAAGAGAAAGAGGTGCAAACGCCTAAGACAACACCGCCAACACTGTTGTCAGCTGAGGATAGTAGGAGTAAATCCCTCTTCTCGCCCGATGTCGAGGAGGCACGTAACTTTAATTCGTTTAACGCAAGCTTCGCCAAGTTTGAGCAACGCAATAGCACCGCAATTTTTGCGGATGAGCAGGATTCACATGAATCGGTGCCAATCTCAACGCCGGAGCCAACGCCTTACTCCGTGGAGTCCCAGACGCTGTCAAGCGTGCGCCCCACGCCGCAGCCTCGTGCAACTAGCAGTGAACAACTGAAAGCGAAATCAGCGGCACTCGCCAAAGCAGAGATTGCTGCTGAGGAGGAATCTGCGCGTCAACGACGAGCTGAAGAAGACGCGCGCCTCGAGGCCGAGCTGCGTTTGAATGAACAGCGGTTGCGTGAAGAGGAGGCGGCATTGATGCAGGAGCTTGAGTTGCAACAGGAAGAAGAGTGTCGGCGTGAGGCGAAGCGGCGAGAAGAGGATCAGCGACTCTTAAGCTTTGCCAAACGCTCCACCTCTCTGGAGGAGAAGCCAAATACAGAACCGTTGCCGAACAGTTCAGTTACAGAAGAGACGTTTGTGGCCGATGCTGTTGATCCAAACATAGATCACAACTTCTTAACACCGGAACAATCGCCCAAAGAGTTCAGCAGCAATGGTGGCGACAGCGGCGAACGCTTGGAGAAGCGACTGGGCAAATTTAAATATGGCAATAAGCGAGGTGAGCTGTTGTACCCAAGACACCACAAATTGACAAATATATAAGTAGAGCAGATAAGCTCGGAATAAAAGCAAACAGAACTGAAACTAAGAACCCAGCAAACCTATCCAGCCACTAATCCACAAACTACCTCACTATTCTACCTCGAATCTTATCCTACTTGGCGGCACGGGGGAGTGCGGCGTGTGTGTGTGCGCAATGTTTTAACCCACTGGCGGATCCAACGACCAATCAACCTAATATCGAACCAAGCAATCGAACCAAGCTCTTTTCCAAATCAGCTGTCATCTTCGTGTCATCCTTTTGACGTGATTCATTTTGTCCCTTTTCATTTGCCATACATTTTCTAAGACTATCTTTCGTTTTCGCACGATTCTTCTCGCGCCCGCTTTGCCTCCACATTTTTTTTGTTCTCTTTTATTTTTATGGGTTTTTGTTGAGTGTTTGCATCCGCCAGTAATTTTTGTCAGAAATTTATATTGCGAAATGTGTCGCAGGTGAAGCAAATTTTCAGCCCGGTATTCAAAGGGTACAAGGCGCTAATAAGTTTGTGCAAATGAAATAGCGGCTATTCGATGTTTAAACTTTTCTATACCTTTTCACACAATAAGCTGTAAGACACTGTAGTTTCCTTTAGCAGGCCAAGTTCTTGCAATAAAATGGTACACAAAAAAAATTGCAATTGCAGAAAAGATCAGCTGGCATAGAAACAAACGGACCTGATAATAACGACTTAGCTTATCAACCCAATCAAGAACATACATTTATGTTTTACGGGGTCTGCCACGCCTACTTTAATGCATTACGCATTTCGCGACAGTTTTATGATTATGATACACTCTGCAAGAGTATATTAATACAGGTGCTACAGTCAAAAAACTTATGGGATGCGTCATAGCGTAGGTGGTAGATATAGTTAAATGTAACATTGTGCCATTCTAAAATTCTTTGTTGCATTTTAAATTACGGCAAAAAAAAAAAACAGTTTTTTCGAGGTTGATGGAGATAAAAAATCCTATGTCTTAAACTATGCATCCTACAATAAATTGTGTATTACGGTGTACTACACTGCAATCTCTGATAAATATTGAGGGAGCTACATATAAAAAAAAATTAATGTTTACACTTTGAACGTTAATTAATAAGTTAAATTTATAGAAAGAAATTTTTTTGTAGTATGCAGTTTCAAAAAACATTAATTTTACGTCTTCTGTCTTTAATTTTTATTAAAATCGAGTAATATTTAACTAAGCTATTCAACTTTTTAGAAAAAAATCATGGATAAATTCTCCGTTTTGTCAACTAAGCAACAAATGGAAAATGGTTGAGGGGGAAATGGGATAATGGGACATATTGACATGGGACATTTTGTTTCAGAAAATCTATTATAGCTTTACTTCTTATTGTCCGATTTTAGAAAATAGACACACGTTTTAACTACTCATGAAAATGTGTTTTGCAGTATGCAAAAAATTGTTTTTAACATCACAGGAGTTTAATTTTGATTTTTTTGTAGCACCGTGTAATGCTTTGAAGAATCAGAGTTACTCAATTTGTTTTGAAACCAATCTTTAAATGTGTCAAATAAAGGATCAATTGTTTCCCATTGCCATTTCCCGTTTTTCTAATCGAAACTATTGCTACAGGAAACTCCAACGTTTGAGTTTGAGTTCAGTTTCATGAAAACTACAAAAGAATTTCAATTATTCTAAAATATATACTTTGAAATGTCCCAAAGCCAATGTCTAATTGTTGTTCTCGTTCTTTTTCGTGCACAGAAAAACAGAATGCTACTGACAGTAACTCGCCAAGTCCCAAGTCCACGGAGCGCATCATTATTGGGCACGAAAAATCCGGCTCGCATGCGGAACGTCGCTCTGAAATCTCTGCACAGTTGGCCAAAAAATATGAGGGCAAGTCCCGTGAGGTATGTAAATAAATGTATTGTCGTTTACTGAAGATTAACATTACTTGCACTCTGTCTACTGCAGGAGCTGATGCTCATCGCTAATGGCATGGAGAACGAGGCGTTGTTAATGCGACAGCGCGTTAAGGAATTGGAGGACTATCTGGATAATTTATTGTTGCGCGTTATGGAAACGCACCCGAAAATCTTGCAAAATCCCTATTCGCGCACAACGTCGGCCAAAAGGTATCTTGATTGCTTTACGCTTGACCATATATCTCTTTTGCTGCAATTCACTTACTTTCGTTGTTCATCTTTGTGTGTCTTTCTCTCTCTTGCTATTGTTTTATCTTTTTATGTAGTATATGTTCTTATATCTTGTCTGCTGTGTGTTTTTAATCGTAACCTTCCGCACTACAAAACACCCAGTCAGTTAGACTCATCCAGCTGCATGTGCACCACTTGCATTGTCTAACATTACATTTTCTTTTGTTCCCTACCTTTATTTCATATATATAAATATATACATATATTTTTATATGCATTTTACATATTTCTCTTTCTTTAGTTATAAAAATTACATCAATATGAATGACTTTTTAAAGTAAGTGCTGTGAATTTTGCGCATGTAGTTGCACCCACGCTTAGCAAGCAACAACAAAACTCATATGCACTCGAACACAACAGCTAAAACCAAGAAACAACCACACCCCTGAGAGTATCAGATCAGCAGCACTAGCGGCAGCAACAACAACCCCAACATCAACAACATCAACAACAACAACAACAACAGCAGCATCATAACAGTAGCAACAACATCCGAAAGCGAGCTAAGCACTGAATTACTGAGATCCTTGAAGATCCAAAAGAGTAAGAAATATGTTTTTGTCTGTTGCTAAATGTGCATTCAATACCAGTTTCAATTGTTTCCGAGAGGATTTGCCAACTGTCTATCGCTATTCGTCAGTCACTTTGTAACAATATTTATCTGACTGCATGTCTATAACTCTCTAATTATGCTTATGATGTTGATAGTTTCTTCGTGCTCGCTTGAAATCGCACAGCACATACAAAAACAAAATTTTTTTTATAAATATTTACTTTATACATACATATACTCGAAAACATAAACATATATAGTCGTGGTCATACAATCGATGCTAAGTTAATGTGCAAATAACAGGATAATGTTGAGGAACAAAAGCTTAAAACATTGAAACAACGGCCCTTAGAATAGTAGGCGACAACAGATTAATAGCATTTCGTTGACTATTAATTTAATAAGTTAATGATTAATATCATATAATTGACACATTACCAAATCCATTTTGATCATATATAAAAATAATACACTGCCCACCCCCCCTGTTATAATTGACATTTATATTTGTAGCTTGGCAGAATGTCGTGGACTTTTGGCCTACGAAAAACATTATTTAATATCAGTACATTGAGACCCCTTTTTAAAACTCGTTCTTAAAAAGTACAAAGGGTCTACTAAGTTATTATTCATATCCAATATAATTTGACCTGATGTCTAAAAAGCGTTATTAAAAGATTTCTAAAACCAATTTGATATTACAAAATATCGGTCTATAAAACACAAGAAACCCAATAAACTATTGTGAAAACATTAATAGTTTTTATAAACAATCTCAGTTTTCATTAAAATGTACCAAATATGTGACCATCTAATATCATAGATGCGAATTTTAAAATCAAGAGAGGAACGTTTTGAGAAAATGGCCATGCGTTTAGGCTTATTTTATGCACTTTAAGAAATAGCTGAGAAACACTATTTGATGAAATATTATTTGTTTGATTCAATTTTTAATTGCAAGTCATGATTTTTGACCAAACAGTTGCATGCTATTTCGAGTTTTAAGTTAAGGGGCATAATTTCAGTTGTCATTTGAATTACGACAATGTTGATCTCATTATCACACAATACAATGTCGCATTGTAACGATTCGATAAGCGTACCCACCCCTCGTATAATTATAGATGCTTAGATTAGTTCATATCAACGCTAAGCAAGTAACCTTTAGAGAACTTATCTCGAACAACTGAATGTGTAGTTAAAAGTTCTTTGCTTCTGAGTCCACTGGAGAGATTACCTGTGGATGTCATGTTGAGGGAAAACCGTAAATTTTGGAAATTAATCAGGGTTGATGATTAAAAAAATGCAATGATTGGTTTTTTTTCAATTTTTTTTTTGAAAACTCGCTATTAAAATGTGCAATGTGCATATGTTATGCTCACCGAATTGGCAATAACGAATTTTCAACGTTAATTCAATACTTATCATTGATAAAACAAATCATTGCATTTGGTTAGTCATCAACCACAATAAATTTCAAAAATTTACTGTATTCTGCAAATTGAAATATTGTGGGTAATAAAGTTGTAAGCGTAAAATTATCTTCGACATGGCAACCACGGCTAAATTTTTCAAAGTAACGAGATATTAAGTGCACATTCAGTTGTATGGGATGCGTTCTCTATAGGTAATACCGGTCTGTTTAATTATATGACAGCTATCTTTAATTATTTCATATTTCTCATTTTGGTATCTTTCAGCGGTTAGGTGTCACACAATCCAGCCAAACTTCTTCCGGAGTAAACCTCTTTTGTTCGGAGTGGAGAAGGAAAGAAGCTGATCAGCCGAGTTTAAATTTAACATAGAAATCAATTGAACACCAAGTTGCCTTTGTCCTTAGAGAATTTCAAGTGCTTTCTTATTGTATTTTTTAGCATTACACTCAACTCTTAGAATTTAAGATATTTTTTTACTTGGATGACTATGAGAAAGTCCCCGAAATTTATACCGTTAACTCTTTCTGTGTATTCAATATATGTAACATGATATTTGGTCTTTCCTTTTTCTTGTGTTTGTATTTAAACGTAATTAAATTATTTGATTTGTATAATATAAATGATTGTAATCAAGTTTTTAAATTATTGGTTAGACAATTTTAAAGTTGTGTTTCGATAAATTAATGAAATCATACAAAAGTATTCTTTTTCTTTTCAATTTAACTCGTATTTAACAAGTCGACAACTGGCTACAATTTAAATTTAAGTTCTAAATTATTTATGTACTAGAAATTAAGTGGAGGGAAAGCAATAAGAGCGAGAAGAATAATACATACAGCTTCACATTAAATGTTGATTAAATAAGATTATTTATAAAACAAAACCAACTTATTTTCGTGTATTGTGGAGTGATGGGGAGGGGTTGTGGTAAATTCATACTCGACTAGGACTCGTTAGATTCATTGAATGTTACAATCAAGGTGCTCATTACTCAGATGCCCAACACCCGTATCTCCGCAGCCAATTTAATTACCATATATGGATGCTGAGTAAGTCGTCGATTAATTGAAGGTTTGTTTGCCATTTACTAACTTTTTATTATATTATTATTAAACTTAAAGACATTTGGAAAACAAAAAATTACAAACAAAAGTTAATAAAAAAATAAAAAAATTTAAAAGAGGCAAAGCTTAAAAAATTAAAATTAAATTACTAAAGAATATGTTTGAAAAAATTGTACAAACAAAAAAAATTATAAAATAATGTATAAAAACTAGTTACAGTGAACCACTAATGTCTTCATACACCATAAATTTGTCAAATTAGCGAATAAGAAAGATGTTTTGACGCGGTTTTTTTATATTAATCTTTTATTCACTTAAACTCCGTTCGAATGATACAAAAATTTCTTTAACCCATTAAGTACCCATGGAACATTTTGAATTTAAAAAAAAGCAAAAAAAAATTTTAAAAATCTTTTCGATTAACGTATGCGGAATGAAATACGAACAACTGGTGTAGTACAAATAAAAAATGTGTTCCAAGTCCGGCCAACTTAAATTTTTCATAAGTTTTTTTATTAGACTATAAGCTATTTTTACAAAAATATTCGTGACCATAGCGTTCAGCCTTCCTTTTATTTTCGGGACACTTGCGCATAGCCTCCTGAATTCCCTTTGTATCCATTTTAGCAAGCTCTCTTTTGATTTTTAATATCAAACAGTTGATGTTTTTGGCTTATATTCCCTACTCTAAACATTTCTTTTCAGATTTGACCAAAACTTTTTCATTTGCTTCAACTGAGGCACATTTGAAGAGTTTTGCAGATTTGGCAGGAAATCAGTGCTCAAGTGGTCCAGAGCCTTCAGAGTTGTTTTGGCATAATGAGCGGACTCTAAGTCGTGCAAAACATCGTATTATAATTCGCATGATACTTATCAATAAATTTTTTAAGCGCCGGATCACAATTGTCCTTGTAACTTTGCGCATTCACAGCCAATCCTGCCTTAAATAAGATCGGATCGCTTATTCCACGCTCACTTAGGACCAGCCACAAAAAAACCTTTGTTTTTGTTATTTGAGTGACATTTTCAGGTGGTCAAGGTATTAGAAAGCCTAAAGTAATATTTCAGAGTCCCCTCATGACCCTCCATGCGAAATATGTCTCATTGTCCATCATGCAAACATTTCAACACCTTGCAGAAAACAAATTTCTAGAAAGCGCACGCAGCCGAAGTTTAATTGTCTCTCTCTGAAGTTCTGTGACTTTAGGAACTGTTTTTTTTTAACATATCATCACTCCCATGTCTTTTAAATACTTTTCCACAGTTTTGTCCACCACATTGTATTTTTTGGCAAACGCACAACTCGATTTATCTGTGCGAACCACAATTTCAACCCATTATATTGCTCTAACTTAACACTGCTGTAATGGACATTTTCTTCTGGATCCAGGAGCTCTAGCCCTTTTTCTTTTATTCTGAACACCCGAAACTACTTAATAAATAAAAGTTTTCTTGAAGCCCATAGCAGAAAAGTAATGAAAAATTTAATTTTACGGCTAAGACTGGTTATTTGCGCAATATGTGCAAATCAATTTTCGACGCTCTGCTTTGCTCAGAGACATTACTGCGACTGTGTATTGTCTAGAAAGCTAGTTTCTGATGATATGCATGCTGAAATAGTACCATTCATTATAGCGTGGTTTGTTTTTCGCTGTCGATTATTGGAACTTATTGAGAACATGTTCAATTTTGTTCGTATTTCATTCCGCATACGTTATATTTTTTATAATTTTTTGAAAATCCTAAAAATTACTATTTTAATCCCTTTTTCCTACTTTTCACGCAAAAAGTGCATTTTTAGCAATCGTGATTGTAGTGTTTAGAACTATAATTTAAAAATTGTGAAAGTATAAAAAAAAATGTAGAGTGCATTCAAAAGTTTATAATAGATGCAATTCCAAGTTACAAACGCCAGAATAATATTTAATGTGAGTAAATCAGAGTTGTTCCTAATTAACTATTTTTTTAATGAATTTGGCATTTCCTTGGCATTGAAAAAAGTAGTGCTAATGAAATTTCATTTAACTAGCATTGAAAAAAGTAGTGGTAGTGAAAAATTTTAATTACTTTTTATTTTCAATGCCAATTAAAATTTTTTAATTAGCATTTAGTAATTATAGGAAAAAAATATTTTAAATAAAATTAATAATTATTTTTTTGGAAAAATTGAAAAAAATTTGAAAAATTTAGAAATATGTAAAAAAAATTTTAGAAAAATGTGGAAAATTGTTTTTCCAATAGTTTTCCCAATATTTCTTATACGATATATTTATACGATAGTTTTATACGATAGTCTTATACGATAGTTTTATACGATAGTTTTATACGATATATTTATACGATAGTTTTATACGATAGTCTTATACGATAGTTTTATACGATAGTTTTATACGATATATTTATACGATAGTTTTATACGATAGTCTTATACGATAGTTTTATACGATAGTTTTATACGATATATTTATACGATAGTTTTATACGATAGTCTTATACGATATATTTATATGATATATTTATACGATTGTCTTATACGATAGTCTTATACGATATATTTATACGATAGTCTTATACGATAGTCTTATACGATATATTTATACGATAGTCTTATACGATATATTTATACGATAGTTTTATACGATAGTCTTATACGATAGTTTTATACGATAGTTTTATACGATATATTTATACGATAGTTTTATACGATAGTCTTATACGATATATTTATACGATAGTTTTAATTATACTGTTTTGTAGAAAGACCATGTTTTTGACTTGGAAAAAATAATAGAAACGCACCAGAATTTTGATATTATCTTGTTTCTCAAAGATTGAAATCGAGTTATATTAATAACATTTCGTGAACTAAAGATAGAAGAAGACTTAAGACAACTGTTTTTCTGGATCCCGGTCTGCTTGTTGTTGTTATTCGTTTCAGAATGGGTCGTGTCGTACATTGTACCGTAATTGAAAGGAAACATATTTTTAGTCTTAAAATTAAAGGCAACTCAAAGTCAAATATTGAAACAATTCCCAAATGTTTATAAACAAAATGTTTCTAGCGTTTTACTTAAAAAAACCAAATGCTCGCAGTAAAAGGATTGCACCATAGGGTAAATTCGTCAACCTCCTTGTATGAAAATAAAAAAAAATCCCCTTCTGTCATCGGAAGTCCAAAAAAATGATTTAAATGCACCTATCAGGAGTCGCACTATAAGAAACAGGCTGATTGATTTCGGTTTCAAAGGCCATATAGCTTAAAAGGTACCATACCTTAGAAAAAAGAGCATCAGCAAAAGGGGAAATTTCGGGCAGATGCGTTTACTTCATCCAAATTAAAAAAATGGGTTGGGTTCAGACAAAACTAAGATCAATTTGCTTAGATCTGATGAGGAACCACATTTTAGAAGCCCTAAGAATACTGCCCAGGACCCAAGGTGCTCAACTTAAGTGTTTGAGCATGGAGGTAGAAACACAACTTTGTAGGGATGCGTTTCTCAGTCTGGTATTGGTCCAGTGCCTCCCAGTATGCCAATATACTTGACAATGTTATGCTACCTTATGCTGAAAAGGAAATGACGTTAATGTGGGAGTTCTACCAGGATAATGATCCGAAACATTATTTGAAGCTGGCCTAGAAATGCTTCCTTGACAACAAAGTTCCATTAAGGGAATGACCTTCACAGTCATTAGACCTAAATCCTATAGATCACCTTTGGGAGGTCTTAAAGAAAAGGATTGGGGACTATAAGCCCCAAAACAAAGGATTATTTGTGGAAAAAAGATAAATCCAAATGGTACTCCATTGACCCCTCAATTTGTGCCGAACTGTTGGACTCCATGGGTCGTCGATGTGCCAAAGTCACTAAAACTCGTGGTGACACAACCAAATAGTGAAATTAAAGTTCAATCTTTATGCCTTTGTAGATAAATAATTGTTTTTCTTAACTTTGGGCGTGCCGTTTCTATTATTTTTTTCCAGGCCTAAAAAATTAAAAAAAAATTTTCTGCTGTATTAAATTTTTTGAAAATTATTATTTTGTTGTAGTTTGATACATAACTGGATAGGCTTTATATAAAAATTATGAAACTTAAGAAAAAAAAATTTTCATTGAACAAAATTTAAAAAAATACGAAAAAAATGCCGTTTCTATTATTTTTTCCATGACTGTACATATGTTATCTACACTTCATCACCTATCTGTCATGTCATATAAAATGATCATACCTTTATTTATCCTATCAATTTGCGTATCAAATCGACGATGTGCTGTTACAGTGACTTTAAAAAATCAGCGAAATAAAGTTGGTTCTTGGCTTTTTTTCACAATAAATTCAAGTAGCTCGAGGCAATCCTTCTTATGCAGGCATGGCCAAATCCGCTTACAGCAAAAGGTTTTATCATTTCGCTGACAGTTTAACTCGAAGACACGGGAACAACCAAATCTCATTGGGATTAGCGAAGCAAAACAAAGCCCATAAAAGTGTTGTTGCTGAGATTGACGACATTCGCACAGAGTTAAGATAAGACAGTGAACATTTGCATGCTGGCAGTAATGCATGCATATGACTATTGTTCTCGCTCACCTTACAAGAGCAATTACAATTACAAAACAAAAGGATGACTGTTGCTGTTGGCCAAGCCAGTCAAGGCGAAGAGTACTTAATTATCAAATACCCTCTACAAGGGTATAAAAAAACTGTTGTGAAGCATATATACGTAGCGTCTATGCTGCTGGATCGGTAAGCCAACCGAATTTTGTAGCTATACGTAGAGACGTTTCAAGAAGCGGTGGGCCAACATGAGCTCTGGGAGCTATGCGGCAGCTCACAACCTTTTTCGCACACAAGCAGCTCGAATCGAGGCATTTTATGGCCATTTAAAGTGATCCGCTCGCTTAAGGGACTAAGCTGAACACTATTTAGGCTGGTACTCCGGATGCTTTTGATGACCTCAAAGGCTTTAAAATCGAAGCAGGCCAAGAAGGCCTATCTCAATATAATCAGAGGTCAGAGATTTCATGCTGCTCAACAAAAAACCCTTTAGAGAGACCGTACTTCCTAACTTCTAGAGCCAATTAAAAGGCAACACTCAATAGCGGGGAGTGCAAGGCAAAGCAAAACAGCGCAAAGTTCGACCGATTTTTGCTATGGCAGCTATATGATTTAGTGGTCCGATTTGAACCAAATTTGGTCTGGGTGCATAAGACTACGATAGATTCAGAATATGTCAGATTGGTTGAAATCAGACTATATATATAGAGCCATAGGAATTAGGTCAATATATGCAATTCGCACCGAAAAATAACAACTTATTTTAAAAAAAAGTGTGTTTTTTTTAGCTTTTTAAATGTAATTTTTAAATATATAAATTAAACCAAAATAAAATCAAAATTTTGAAAAAATATCTTTTTTTATGTGCCATAAAATTTACTTTTATCACAAATTTCAGCTTTGATAGCCCCTAAGTAAGCATCTAGGGGGCGTGGCACTTTTCATAGGTTGAATTGTTATCAATCATATTCTATTTAAATTTTGCGATTATCTCATTTGGGTCAAAAGTTACGATTTTTGCAAAGTAAAATGAGCAATGGCCTCACTGTGCAGCGCCTCTTCGATCGTTTGCCAATGTCGCGAAAAACCAAATCCGTGTTGGGGTCCTGAACCGGAACTCAACGCGAAACAGGGTGTCATCGAGACAGTGTAATAGCCAATGCATGTCAAGATTGCCGCTTCGCTTCACTGTACAAGAAGCGGTGGCTTATATTTAATTCATTTGTTTATGTTTCCCAAATTGAGCCCATTCATTGTATTGTGCCAAAATCAAATCGACAGATTCCTTAATAAATTTGTCCGCTGTTCATTTGGATGAATAAAAAAAGGTTATTTATAAATTTTTTAGTTCAGGCCGAATTAAACAGTCAGCGTTAAGAGCTGAAGATGAACACGACTTGAATATGGCTAACAATAAAAGTAGATGCAGGCAATGGGCAACTCATTATCTCTTACTTCAGGGGATTGAAAGCATATCGAATTATATATCACAACACAATTAGGGTATTCAGAAACTATGATTAATTGATAAAGTGACAAATTTATTACACTGTAGATGTTACAAGAGTTACTCCCTAACTTTTATTTTTAAAACTTATAAAAGTTGCGGTCCCTGCCAAGTAATTAAAGTTTCGCCTATAGCCCACAGTGTGGCATGGCATGGCAACATGTTGCGCAGTGGCATGTTGCAAGGAAGCATGTCACGTTGTTGACTTGTTGATGCAGCATGTGGTGAGTTTGGCACACACGTAATGCCGTCGCCATTGAACCGACCAGTTGGCAACGAAACGTTCAACGTGCCGGGTGAGAAGGCAAAAAGACGTCCGTGAATAAAGTGAAGCTGTTGGCTTTCAACGTTCGCACGTCGTGGGCGTCGTCGCCAAGCAGTATTCAGACCAGGGACTGTAATCATTACGAGTTATATTATTTAGACTACAAACTAATGATTATTTAAGGACTTTCTTCAATAACAATGATTAATCTTGAGCGAAAAAAAAAAACTCACACGTAATCATTATTTGTGATTTTTATTTTGTCGATAAAAAAGACTCACTTTTAAAAAAGTTTACGTAATTAATTTAAAGATCTGATTTTGCGATTCATGGGTTTCTTTTAAAGGGATATAGAAAAATATTGGGTGAAAATCCCACACATTAGCCATGAATTTAAAGGGAGTTTTATTTTAAGCGAAAAAATAAAAATTATAAACATTGATTAGTTATGAGTTTTAATATTTCGCTCAAATTTAATCATTATCAGTATTTTTTTTTTGTATATGTATTCTAGTCATTGCTTTTCTTATGTGAACAAATTTCAATAATCATTATTTGCGGTCTCTGACCACAATCATTACTGTTAAGGTGTCTTGACTTACATTTCATCATTAAAAATTTGCTCGCGCCTATTTCGGGAACTAGAACTAGGAACGGAACCAATTTTCAATTTCCAATTTCCAGTTTCGGCTACAAACATGTACAGAGCGAGCACTAAAGATGCCACCACGACACCTGCCGGCAAGGGGGTAAACTATAAAACGTTGTTCGATTATCACAGTGACGCCTACAGTACCGCTAGTCATATCGTTTCATTAACGCTATCGTCGCTTAACGAGTCCTTGACCCTGGGAGTAACTGGCTCCGGGCTTGGGAATGTCACCAGCAATGCCAATACCACCACCGATTATGACGATGATGCTCAGGACTCTAAAAACTTGTATGCGATCACGGAAAGTATGGAAACGGAGTTGGGTATTGGAGTTGCCACCGAAACTGGCATCATTAGCAGTGGCAGTGGCAGTGGCAGTGGAAGCAGTGGCAGCAGCACTGCCACCGATATGCCCGTTTGGCTGATACCCTGCTACAGTGGAATCCTGATGTTCGCAGTGCTTGGCAATCTTCTGGTCATTTCAACACTTCTGCAGAATCGTCGCATGCGCACAATTACCAATCTATTCCTCCTTAACTTGGCCATATCGGATATACTGCTCGGTGTGCTCTGCATGCCCGTAACTCTCGTCGGAACGCTACTGCGTAATTTCATTTTTGGCGAATTCCTCTGCAAGCTCATACAGTTCGCCCAGGGTAAGTAAATTATGGGCAAATATCAAATTACTCATGATTATACTTATCAAATATTAATATCAGGCATTAAAACCCTAACCGAAACCCTAACCTAGAACCGGTAAAAACCGATATTCTTATTATTATTATATTATTAATACAGTTGAACTTCCATAACTCGATGATGTTGATGATGTGATGTTTAAAATTCGCACGTATGCGTTTTTTGATTATTTTAATCAGTTTTACATACAAATGCCAAATAAATTGAATGACATTGACAATTGTCAAGACAAGGAGTTAGATCCACAATGATTGAATATCATCTGATCTATAATTTGACATTGTTGATTGAGTTTCGAAATTTAAAAGAAAAAAAACAATGTTAGTTTACATATGACCGACTTACAATATTTTGCTCTACACAATTCAATATCAGTCACAGCAGCAGCCGCTTTGTTCTTTTCTTTTGCTTTTTTCCAGTCTTGCTCTGTACTCAGCTATTGTGAGTGGGCGTGGTTTATCATTTGGATACACCTCTAAGGCCTCTTGCACGGACATTTTATATTTTTGTGGGGCTAAAATCGAATTAAGGTTCAAAGAAAACTATTCAAAATTTGATTTAAAAATATGAAAATTGATTTGTAATATTTAAAAAAAAAACACTCGGAATTGAAGAGCAGAAAACAATTTCTTTTTAAATTTATTTCAAGTGTTTATTCATGTAAAAATTTGTGAGGCTTAAGGACGATGTCAAAATGTTTTTGTGCCGTAAGATGGAGAGAATTTTTTTGGTGTGGGTATTAGAGTGGGTCAATTTGTATGGACCAAAAAAACGCACCTTGCGGGTATCAAAATCGTAATCTACGGTGAATTCTAAGATGATTTGCCCAAGAAACCATAGGACTAAAATCATTTTCGAGCTTCCGATTTTTAACAAGAAATTATGATAATTTTTGGCTTTTCATACGATTCCCCATAATTCACGCAAAAAATCGAAAGCTCGGTTGTGACTTTAGACCCATGGTTTCTTGGACAAATTTAATATATATAAAATATAATATAAAACATATTGAATATTTCAATTCAAATAAAAATATTAATTCATCATGTTATAATACAATAAAAAAAATATGTAGGCAGTTCCATTCATTGATAATTCTTATGATACATAGAACTAAAATATGTTAGAAAATTAAAAATTATTATAGTAGTATATTAATAGTATTTTGTTCCCTTAATTGAGAATTCTTTGGTAAAATATAACTTAAAGCTTTTTCTCCAATTCAATAATTCTTTGACTCTATGTTAGCGCTAAAAGGAAATGGGCTAATCAGGGGTGCCACAGAAATCGCGTTTTAGATTTCAATAACCTTTTCGAAAAAGGCAAAGGGTTGACTCATTTTTAGATTAAATTATCAAGGGGTTTGATTAGCAAATTAGGTTTAGGTTTATTATTGCAGAACACTAAGATATAAATGTTTCTCCCGTTTTAATTTATATAATTTAATTTATTCATATAATAATTGATTTTATTTAGTTGAAAAAGAATTTAAAAGTTATTGGCGCGAGAAAATAAATATTACTCGACAACTCTAGCAAATGTCTGCCATTAGTCTGTCATCACTTCGTGACAAATGTTTTCACAAATTGCACAATAATTTAAAGATTTATTTTTGGTAAAACTTGATTAACCTCAAAAGAGCTATTTTTTAATGCTTAATTTAAAGAAAACTGAAGTGGCACCCCTGATACACATACACCATATTTTGATAAGCTTGCACATTAGCGACATTGTGAAATTTTTATTTAATTACTTAGGTTTGGCGCTAATCCAAGAATTGTGTGTTTTCAGAGATGAGGAAGAAAGCAACAGATGTACTTAAAAGCGCAGAAAAAAAACTCGAGCAAGTGCACAAAAATGAGCAATAGGAACAACTGAGCAAAGCGGAATAACTAAGCAAGAATAAACAAGCGAGAAAAAAAGGACAACTTAGAAAAAGAAAAGCAAATGCAAAATAAAGAATAATTTGCAAGGAAGCAAGTGAACATCTTGCTCACTTCAGTGAACAATTATTCTTTGTACACAACACGAATGCTCAAAACCTGTAACTGCTTGCATTCCTTCTGTATCTGTATCTGTATCTGTATCTGTGTCTGCATTTGTATCTGTTTTCATTTGCTCTTTTTGAATATTAAAATTTTGTTGACATTTGAATGGGTCGTTCATTGACGTTTGGGGCCGTTAGCCGATTTCGAATAATTGTCTACTGACGTACATAGCTCACTCGACTAGTGTGGATGCTTTTATCGACATCCATTGCTTCTGGTCGCATTAAAGGTCAAAGTGGAGCTCGTTTCTATGGTTAGCAGATGCTGATTGAAATTGCGTCTCTGGTGGCTCATAAAACCCTCAGGGAATTATTGTGTGATTGGAATAGACTGTCGTTGTTGTTGTTGTTGTCCAACAGGAATGTTGTTCTCTCGTTTAATGAGAGCGGAGGGTGCTGCCTTTGAGAAATCGGTGTATTTGAGTTGTCCTCTGGGTCACTTGACCAGCGGGATAAAGGGTGGCCAGGGCATCTCCCCCTGCTTCTATTTCCTGCTAGCCTAAGCCTCTAGGACTCCAGGACTTTTTCTGCTGACTCTTCTGTGGGGTTAACGTATAATGTTTCTCCGTTAACGAATTTGAGTACGTGTTGTTTATGAGAGCCACAAGTGACATGTATATATAAAGACACAACCAATAAGATTCGGAGCGACATTCACCCCTCCCCAACACTTCCCGCACACCTTGTAAAGTTAAAGTTTTATTTTAAAACCTTTATAATTAAAATTGAAAAATAACTTTTATTTAACTTGTAATTAAAATTGAAAACTCTTAAACACATATAATTTTAGTTATAAAAAATGAAAATAAGATCGAAAAATAATGTTAAAAATAAAAACTGGAAATCAAAATTTACCCTGTTCTTGGATAGTCCTTCCAAAAATAACGCAAGTGCAATATTTTCAATGTCCCTGTAATTTTTTAGAGCTTGATTTGTTTCGGACTCACAACTCTTATTTTCATTCCCTTCTTTATAAAAAAAAATAACTTTATTAAAAAGAACGAAAGCAAGTAATTGAACAACGAAGTTTTATGTTTAATAATGATAACAATTCTTTTCGATTTCACAGAAACTTGTGTTCCGATCTTTCTCTTAATAATTTCTTATAATTATTTCTTATATCTAGAACAATTATGAATTTTAGTAGCTTTGTTATGTACACGTATTTACTTTACTGGTCGAGTTTATTTATTGGTAGTATACACTTTAATGTTGTTATCAACATATACGGAATAATGAGATAGTTTTATGTGACAAATGTTTTTGGTATGTGCGATTCAGCTAGCTAACACCAATTGTAGTGGCTTTCAATAGTATAATTTCTGTTTAAACTGTTAAAATCTTCAACGTACCTTTTATGTTTTTTTTTTAGTTCAAGACACTAATTCTAAATCCTCAGAAAAACATTTTGAAATTGCTAATGCAATCTAATTCCTTCGCTTAAATTATCCGAGAAGTCACACAATGCAAAACTAATTACACACTTTTTTAAAAAATATTATTAAAGTAACTTAACCTTAAGAAAATGTAAAAATGATTTCTAAAATTTTCTACTAATATTTTTATATTTGTATCCACAATATTTGAGTTTTATTTATATTTTAGTAATTAGCCATAGCTTCTGTCTAACGCAATAAATTATATGTATGTACGTATTCATATACATTTAGCACATAATAATAATTTCAATAAATTAAATTAAAGTGAGAAAGTAAGGAATCTAAATATGGATGAGGTTAGTCACCAACATTCGCAGCTCACCGATCTAATGCTTTTTAAAATTAAGTGAATCTCTGTCACTAGAGAAATTGGATCCGTTTGGAATAAATCGCACTTTTCTTCTATATTTGTCATAAAAGAATTATGCGAACATCAGCAAAACACACAATTTAATCAACTTGTTAAAGTACCAACATTCTCATAGACTTAGGTTTTGTGTAAGTCAAACTTTTGAGACACACATACACATTAAACTTTCACATACGAATGTCTTCGTTCAACATTCCGTCTATGTTGCCACTTTACGTACTTACCTAATTTGATAAAAAGGATGTCGCTGAGTACTTCTTCAAGTTTGTTTTGAGTTAAATATAATTTGAGTGTGCCATGAGTCAGATCTAATCGCTAAGAGTTAAAGTTTTCGCTTAGCACTCAGTACTTATTGTGATTGTGGCGTCTGAGACTCGGTATCATAAATGCCTAAGTCAATTGAAATTAATTTGTTGTTGCTGCAAATACGGCATTTTAATTGTGTATAAACTTAAAATATAGCTTAAAAACTTTCTCAATTAGAATTAAAATCTATTACACCTGTACATGAGATAACAACAATATGAGCGAAATTTGAGGTCTGTAACTCAATTTTTTGATTTCAAACCAAAAATATCATAATTGTCCGAAACAACGAAAAATAAATATTTTCCCACCAGCTTTCGGAAATTGAATATATTTAATAAATTTATATTTATTTATTTGATAGCATTCAGAACTTACCTAATCCCTTTATTTCACAGAAAGTGAACCATTTGCACCATTAGGAATTAATTTGAATGCAGAACGCGTAAAGGTTATAGAAAAACAATAAAGAAATATTAAATCGGCTGGCGTAGGTACAATGCTCCACTACCAAATTGTTGTGATTACACAGTACTAAAATGATGTTGCCATAACTAAAAATTAAGTGCTTTCGGTTTTTAATATCCATACTTGTTATAAGAATTAATTAATTTAAATAACCAAGTACATACTACATAGTATCTTTGTAAAAGAACAGTGAGTGTTAAATGAAATAAATTTACTAAAAATGGCTTCAAACCAAATTATGGGACGAATCTTTGAAATGATTTTCACCGAGAGCCCGAGCCCAAACCGCATTTCATTCTTAAATAAGAGGTTTGGTTTAAAAATTAAAATTCTTTCAAAATTTTCAAATTTTTCTATTATCTTACAAATATGTTAGACTACCAATAATTATCACAATATAATAATTTATTACATCATTTTTGTATTATGAGATAAGTTAGATTCTTTAAAAAATTTTAGTTTTTTAGTTTTTTTAATTAAGGAAAATTTTAAAACTAATACAATCAAAAATCTCGAACCGATAATAAATGCTGCTCATAACCGAAATTTTCCAAAATTAAATTAAGAGGGATGATCTCAGAAAAATTTTGTATGAAAAGTAGGAAAAATATGTTAGAATATTAATTTTTAGTACTTTTCAAAAAATCATAAAAAATACTGGCTAAATGATTTTTGATTTAAGATTTAAAATCAAGATACTCCATTTTAGTAAGCACATTCTTACGGAAAAATCAAGCTTGAAATATATGTATTATGTACGAAATACTTGATTTTTTCGCCGTGTGCATGAATGGAGTTGAGTGGTAGGGTTAAAGAGGAGGCCAAATCGTAATCACAGAAATGGAAAGGGTCTTAACTTCAACAGCACACTTTATGGCCATATGTCATTCGGATTGGACCCGTTTATGTTGTTGGAGTTGTTTGTGCTCTAGCATTGGCGCGTGCGTTTGTCTTCGTACCCGTTTGTATTTTAGCTGTCTAAACAATATTTTCGGATTTTATGTGGTTACTGAATTGTTCTTGTTTGGCTTGTTGGGCATGATGGGTATGTCGTGAACATGTTCATGTCCTTGCCCATGCCTTTTTTATTTGCGACTATGAAATTTTATAGCCCAATCGACGCTTATAAATTAGGAGCCTGCTTTAGCGCCTCGCTTCGCATATTTATGTTTTCGGTCGACTGAAGACGACGTTTCGTGTACATAGTTAATATACATACCTAACACGTCGGCCTACGGGCCTGTTTTGGAATCTGAATCTGAATCCGGAGCTGCAACTGAATCTGAATATAAATTCGAGACAAGTCCAATTCAATGATGAACAACAATTTGTACTTTAATAACATATGTATGTATGTATGTAGTTAAATGCGTATGCATTGTATATGTTCTGTCTGTATGTATATATGCAAAAATAAATAGCTAAATAAAGAAAGCATAAAAACGAATTTGTGTTTAGGGTTTGTTCATCATTTTCTGCTTACGTTGGCGTTGCCATTGCCATCGTCCCATTTGCTGTCAGGTTTGCATTTGCAAATTGAATTACACTCCAGTGATATACATGGGTCGGACTTTTTGCCGAACCACACATGACATATCGCCAGTAATGTTATTCGTCTGATAAATACTAAATAAGTACTATTCAGAAAACCCGACTATAGTTTTTTACTAGTACAACTGGTTCTCTCTCTAGGCCAAACCTATGTATTATAAATAGTCCTCGATTCAATACAGGCTTGTCATAGAAAGGGGTCACTTGTCCCTAACAAACCATTTTTTCAACCAAATTTGCAGCGACTGCAAATAAGTGTTGTGAATGCCAATTTCAACTAAAATAAATCAATGTGAAGCAAATATGCTACAGTATTTATCCAATATAAATCAAAATTTAATTCTTTTTTTAGCTCTTATTTAAACAGTCAAAAATAAACGTTAAAATTAATTTTTTAAATAAAAGTTGTAAAATAACTCTTAGTTCAGATTTTTTCAATAAAAATAAAAATTAGAGTTATTTTTTATTTTTAAAATAAAAGTTATAAATAAGAGTTATGCCGTATCTTTTTATCGACAAAATCAAGAAATAAAAGTTAAGTTGAATATCTTTGAGCCAAGTGGAGTATTACCAAAATTTAAAATTATTTGTGATCTATGACTCGAGACGTTTCATATGATACATCACATATCCTTCAAGGACAAATATTAAGCACCCAACTTTTTCTATTGTATTTCATTTTGTCTTCTGTATTCCGGTTTTTTTTTTGCTTTAACAGCTATTTAAGTCAAGTCTTCACAGTGAAAAAAAATATATTTGGAAATGTCGTTTAAATTTATTTTTTTTATAATTTTTTTGAAAAATCCTAAAAATGACTATGTTAACCTCTTTTTCCTACTTTAAACGCATGTCCACAGGTAAATTTTAGCACACGCGTGACCACAAATTTAAACCCACAGGATCCTACGCTACGAACTCAAACTTTTTACTGAGAGCGTCATATGCAGATTTGGTTTTCTGTGTCAGCTATTTTTATCCTGACGGATTTTTAATGGGTGGTTTGTACAAAACTTCAGACTCCTTTGCATAGTGGGGCGAAATCCGAGAAATCGAATATTTAGTCATTTTATCAAAGTATTAATATTTATTTAATTGTGTTAACATCTTAAGAACACTTCAAACTGTAAAGTTCAGTACCAAAAATGTTATTTAACAGACCAATGGTAAACCTAACGACTGTTAAAGTAAGCTGTTGCTTTCGAAAAGCACTTGCGTTAACATTGCAATATTTTGCAGCCAGTTTTCAAATTGGTATTTCTGAGAGGCTAATAATTTTGTTTATAAAATTTAAAATGGATACCAATTATACGGGCTAATATTATGTGTTAATATAACTAGTAGTCTGTGTATTCTATATTCATATTCTATATTCTATTAATATTTTGTAATTACATAATGCTTTGAAATCTAGTTTCTTGGAAAGAAGCGCCCTTTAACAGTGATGCTTAACGAAGCTTAATGTACGTCCAATTGTATGTTGTAGATTCATTCATTGTTATTTAAAGGCAATGGTCTCAATGTGAACAATCTGCGACAATCTGCGCAAATTAAATTTTGAGGACGTAACCTCACCATTTTCCAATACTGTTTTTGAGGTATTTGTTAATAACTCGAAAACTATTTCTTATTTTTTGATGCGGTTTTTTTTCTAGTATTGTGTATACTCTTAGAAGTTTTTAGAATTTTTTTTTATTTATGCTCACAGCCAGCTCATACAACTTTCTTTGTCTAACAAGTTCTTTTTCTTTTTATTGCTAATAATAAACAAGGTTAAAGCTTGGAATAAAAATAATGAACTTACTTGTTACCGATACAAAAAAATATATAAGGGCGGGGGTGGTGACACGCCCATTTTTGGAAAAATATTTCTGAGGGTGTACATAATACAAATAGCCAACGGCATTCAAAAATCGATTTCTTTTTAAAAGTCATTAAAATTAGATTTTTCGGATTTCGCCCCATTGTGCTTTGGTATGCAACACAAAATTCGTACATGACACTAACTTGACTTTTATTTGCGACTTTTGATTCTGAAAGTTTCGCTTGAAACTGCCCACTTATATTCTGGTTTCGATCGGAGGTTGGGACTTGATATTTCTATCGAGATGAACAGAGTTTCCCTTTGTTAATAAATAATGTTGATTTGGGTAACAATTTGTAAATTTTAAGAAATTTTATTTTGTGGAATTCTGTCATTGCAGCGGCATCCGTTGCCGTATCCTCATGGACTTTAGTCGCCATCAGTTGTGAGCGCTACTATGCCATATGCCATCCACTAAGATCAAGGACCTGGCAAACAATAAGTCATGCTTATAAGATAATCGGCTTCATTTGGCTCGGCGGATTTGTGTGCATGTCGCCGATTGCCATTTTCAGTCAATTGATACCAACCAGTCGACCAGGTAAGTGAGTGTCCAGTTGAATTTCTTGTTGATCTGCATATTTTCGCTTGATGGACTTAGGCTATTTCAAGTGTCGCGAGCATTGGCCCGATCAGGGATACGAGCGCTTCTACAACATTATGTTGGACCTCATTCTACTCGTGCTGCCGCTTCTGATTCTATGCATTGCCTATATACTAATTACACGCACCCTCTATATCGGTATGGACGTAGGCAATGATAATACGAATCCACTTGGCAATTGCAACAACGTCCAGACAGCGGTAACTGCATCAGTTGCCGGTACGCCAGGCAGCAGCAGCTGCATCCTGGTCCTGAATGCTCCCACTGAGTATAATGGTTCGTTTATAGCAGCGGTGGGCACGAAATCTGCATTCGTTAGCAGTCGCTGGCTCCCGGAGCTATTGCGTGCCCACCGCTGCTTTATAGCTTGTCCATCGATTATATTAAATTAAGTATGTTTCGCAATGTTTTATTCCGCAGAAAGCAGCAACAACAATATCAGTGGATCAACGACAACGACAACAACGACAACGACAATGACAACGACAACGACACTAACTAATACTACAACAACGACATTAACAACGGAAACACTTTCTAAGCCATTAACTTCCATGCCAAGCTTGCGAGCACACGATGCTGCCCTGCGCAGGTAAGCCCTGACTTTTGAACCTGTCGAAGTTTCATGAACTCCACGTAAACATACACAAGACTGTTCCCACCCCTTACACAGGGGAGTAATAACTCAAACGTTTAGAATTTTTAAGAAACAACCAAAACTGTTGACTATTAAGTAAAAAATGCGATATGTATTAAAATTTAAAGCTTTATCTATTTTGCTTGGGTTGCAGAAGAGAGCGAAAAGGAAGCATGAGAAACTTCAAAAACAAACTCAAAAATATACAAACAAATACAAATTTTTTTGTTAAGGGACTTTAATTTTTTTGATAGCTTATCGCAGCTTCAGCGCAAATACTTTTACTAGACCAGTGAGGATGTGCAAAAGTTGATATATTATCAGCGGTGGGCACGAAATCTGAATTCGGGAGCAGTGCAACAACTACAAGATAACGGTGCCAAATAGACAGAAGTTAATTTGGGAGCAGCCGCTGGCTTCTGGAGCCACTGCGTGCCCACCGCTGATTTACATCATGCACATCATTTATTAATTAAGCTCACTATTTTCGTGCAAGAGTGCATCGATTAATTTATTAAACCACTAGGTTTTTACTTGCCAATGTTTATATCACTGTCAGCTGATTCGTTAAAGGTTTAAAATTGGCAATATAAATTATAACAAATTAAACCTATTGGCAGTTATTTCATTTTTTCATGCCTAATAGATTATTTTCTGTGTTGCCCAACAAAGTCTCAACGAACTAGACATAGTATAATTGGGAAAAGCTTAATTAGTTTTATTTTTTTTTACAGATCCAATGAGGCGAAGACGTTGGAGAACAAGAAGCGTGTGGTGAAGATGCTTTTTGTATTGGTGCTCGAGTTCTTTATATGCTGGACACCGCTATATGTGATCAACACACTGAGCATGTTTATTGGGCAGGCACTGTACGAGTACATTGACTACACATCAATAAGCTTCCTGCAACTGCTGGCCTACTCCTCCAGCTGTTGTAATCCCATTACCTACTGCTTTATGAATGCTGGTTTTCGGCGTGCTTTTTTGGATACCTTTAAGAGTTTACCGTGGCATCGTAGCAGAGGCGACCTCTCCACCAGCCAGACAGAAATGGCCAGTACTGTTACTAATCCCCGCCTTGCCATGAACACCTGGCGCACACGTTCCCCTCGCGACCAGTTTCTCACCTCCTTGGTGTACACGAATAGCGCCGCGACCGCAGACAGTCCGCAACTCTAATAAATTAAGACTTGACGATGGTTAAATATTTAAATATTATATTTCTGGCCTGTCTTTCACTTAACGCGAATTTTCAGCGCCAACGAGGTAAGGAGGCTACAGTCGAGTGCGCTCGCCAGCAAGGATACCCTGTGCCCAGGCACTTAGATATTCAACTATGTTTTTGCCCACACAAGGGTGTGCTGGTCTGCACACCGGAGATTTTTTGCCTTTTGAGAACGAGGAATTAAATTTTCAATGATAGTTGTATTATATAATGCAGCGGTGGGCACAAAATCTAAATTCGGGAGCAGTTGGTGGCTCCCGGAGCCCATATGTGCCCACCGCTGATATAATGGACTGATTTGTATCGAATTGAATCGAAATGTATTAGATAATAGAAAATGTTCATTCTGCGATTTTCGTCGAGATATCTTGAGAACAAAAACAAGAAGCATACTAAGCTTTAGTTTACGACACATCGTTCCTATGGCAGCTGTAAGATATAGTAGACCGTTTTAAGCCAATTAAGAAGTAACAAAAATTTCTATACCTTTCTAAATCATATTTTGCATGTTGTATAAGATCGCGGTGCCTATTTTGTCAGATTACTTAAGATATCTAAAACACAGTGTTAAAGCTTGAGTGAAGGGGAAAAATTAAAGTGATTACATCGGATGAGCCGTTGGAGCCCTTAAAAGTTTTTTAAAATTTTTTTTTTAAAATTACATATTCCTGTTACAAATACGTGTCAAATGATAACTCCAATTTTTTTTAAGAATAACCTATGCAATAAATTTAATATCGTTCATCACAAAATGGGATATTGGAAATTTTGGGACATGACAATTTTTTCGTCACCTAAGAGGTTTTTACACAATGTTATTTCACTCCATTGTATTTACAATATTGTATATCAAGCGAAATCAATAAAAATAATCTGTTACACTCTGCGTAATTGAATAAAAAAGGTCTTTATGTTTCGTTGTGTAAGTTGGAAACCAAATTTAAAATAATTTTAAGCATTTATTGTTTTTAATAAAATTTTCAGCTTATTTTTTTTTGTCTGTCCGTCGATCTCAAACGCTATAAAACCCGCAGAGTGCAAACTTATTGTGTTGGTCCCTAAATACGTATACCACATGCAGTTTGTTTTTAAGCTTTGGGTGCTTTCGGATTTAAATAAATAGTCTGTCGCTCGGTTTGTGGCAGTAAAACTGTCGAACACAATAGCTCGTAAAAGTTTCATTTTTGTAACTTTAACTTTCTCACTTTCGCTGCTAAAATCGATACGCAAACGAATCGTTTGTCGCTTAGTTTCGTTATGATATCCTTTACGATTCTAGAAAGTATGTATTACTAATATTCAAAATAAATAAGAGAATATATTTTTTTAATTTTATATTTGATTATTTCACTATTTGTTTTTGCTATTTTGGTTCTTCATCTACACATAGTCTTGCGTCTTTTGTGCGTTGGGGTTGCTGTACAAATATAAATAATGATTATTAAATCCACACTTACGTATACATATTATATAAATATCTGTGTTATTATTTGGATACTTTATGTTAGATTATGTGCCTTGTGCAGATTCCCGGCGCTCAACGAAATGCGAAATAATCAAAAGCAGAGCTGAAAAAATACCACAAAAATAACTGACATTTCATGTCGTTTGCCGAATCTTACTATTTCTCTTTATGCAGGCCATTTTTGCCATTGTTGCCAACTCTTTAGGGCCTGAAAAAGCTAAATCTGCATTTAAAATAAGCTAGAAAATGTTATAAAAAGCTGTATATAAAGCTTTTCTTTGACTTAAGGTATTTATTTGATTAATCAAGAGATTGTAAATGCTTGTGAAGCTCAACAACATTTTCACGTCATCGGTGGAGGCACTTCATAAATATGGCAATTATAAATAATTGTTTTGCTTAAACTGTTTTGATAGATAATGAGCTTAAATGATAACCTTATGTGCAATACTGAATTCAATGTGTCAATATACAATTTATTTCATAGTGCTCATCTGACTGAAAAACCAACCTCCGAGTTGGACAATGGCAATTATTCTATCACAGTGTATTGCAAAATCGGGATTTACTATGTAATAATTGTATGGAATATAATGTATTTAGCTGTCTATCAAAGCTTTTCCTATAATGTTTATTACACCCTGTCCTATTTGTGCCTATTAATTTGGAAATATCAGCTCCAGTATCTATTAAGAATGTAAAGTTCTTATTAGTCAGCACATTAATAGTTCTCATAAATATTAAAGTTCAGACTGCACTATGGCAAAAAATCCCGGTATTTTGGTATAAACTCTAAATATGAAGATAGAGACTTGAAATTTGGCATGAATTTGTTTTTTTTCGGATTTATATCACGTCTCCACCTCCTCCTCCCCATACGACTATGCGAAAAAGTGAAAAAAGTATATATAAAATCTAAATATAAGTATAGCTAGATGTTTAAAATTTGACAGCAAGCTTAGTTATAATATTTGAAAATATATAATTATTGTTGTTATTTAATTTAACCTTGTCTTCCCTTCCTTCCTGACTAAGAAAAAAGTGATTTACTTTTTTTTAAGCTTAAATATAAAGCATTTTACTTTGCATGTTTGTTAATAAGACTAAAGTAGAATTTAAAATTTGCTTTGTTTTTTAATTTGGACCATAATTTCACCTTGGTTGGTTTTTCGAGTTAGTTTGAGTCACTCGTGCATTACAACTTCCAGTATTTTGGCTCTTGTGGCCATTGTTTCCATCCTTTGATTGTTTCCCCATTTACCTTGGTTATTTATTTTTCTGTTGTAATTATTGTTGTTGTAAGTAGTGTTATTGTTGTACCTGCTTCATTACAACACGGCATCGCTTTTCAAAGTTGCGTAGGAACAAGAACTGACACAAACTTCTTGATAGCATCATTTATAGTGTTGCATTATTAATTGGACTTTCTCAATGAAACAGTTAGTTGTCATGGCATTGTTAGCATGTTGTGTGCTATACTTACTTTGCCAATTCCAGAGAAAGCCAATCATTTATATAGGCTCCCTCTAAGTCTTTAGTCATTTGTTCAACCTCTTTTCTATGTATATTAGTTAACTGTTTTGTTACTTTGTTAAATTGCTTTGCTCCTTAGAATTCAACTGATTCGTATTCGATATTAACTCTTAATCTGCAGATTACCTGTGTTAAGATATTTTCATCTCCGATAAGGTTACTTGTTCCTCCTTTGAGTTTTGTTTGCATAATTGAATTCAATTAAATTGTGTGAGACTTTTAAGGAATGTACCGAAAAGAAACTGCACACTTTCCAATAAATATTTCTCCCAGTGTGAGCTTTCGATCGCGCCCTGCAATGCACCGTTAGAAAGCTCGATCAATTCTGAAGAATTTTGCATTTTTCGTTTGCTCTATTTGTCTTTTGTTTTTACGATGCCTCGAATCGAAGAGCAAGTACGCAAACAAATTGTGCACAGCTACTGTACTGAAAACGGAATTTCAAACAGAAAATTAGCTAAACGCTTTAAAGTTAGTGCGAATAGCGTGAAAAATATTATATTTAAGTTTGGAGAGACATGTTCTATAAAAGACATGCTGAAAACCGGCAGAAAAAATCGTGTACATAGTCCAAAATTGGAACAATCGGTGTTAACCTTAATTAACAAACACCCAACGATGTCCGTTCGAGATTTGGCAAAAAAAACGAGTACAAGCGTGTCAATAGTACAAAGGGTGAAGCAAAGGAATAACTTAAAGACGTAAAAAAACAAAAAGTCTCAAAAAAAAGTCAGCGACAAGCAGAAGTTGGAAAGCAGAGAGCTCGAAAGCTTTATGATCGATTGTGCAATGACGCGGTAGAATGCATTGTGATGGACGACGAAACATATGTTAAATTGGACTCAACAACTTTACCCGGCCCACAATTTCACACTAAGGAGAGAGGCAGCACTGTTGACGAGTCGGTGTCAACAATTCAAATGGGAAAATTTGGACAGAAGGTGTTGATTTGGCAGGCCATTTGCACCTGTGGTCTTAAAACTAGCGCATTTTTTACAAAAGGTACTATAGGTGCGGATATTTATATCAAGGAGTGCTTGAAGAAACGTCTCATACCATTTTATAAGAAACATAATGTCCCAACTTTGTTTTGGCCGGATCTTGCATCCGCCCACTACGCTTGAGCAACACAGGCGCTCCTCAACGAAAATTACGTTAATTTTGTCCGTAAGGAGGAAAATCCACCAAATTGTCCAGAGCTACGACCCATAGAGCGATATTGGGCTATTGTTAAACGAAATTCAAGGAAGGACGGTAGAGTTGCCGAAAACATTGACGAGATGAAGAAAAATTGGATACGGGCAAGTCAGAAAGTCACCAAGGCAGGTGTGCAACCCCTAATGAACGGCGTCAAACAAAAAATTCTCTCAAAAATAAGGACTTGACTTTTTTCCAAAATATTTTTTTTAGTTATAATGTTTATGAATCTATATTTAATATGTAAAAAGAAAAAAATACTTTTGGTTCAAAACTTTTGAAATACAAATGAAACAAAGTGTGCAGTTTCTTTTCGGTACATTCCTTATACAAGCTAATAATTCTGGTCATTCCAGTTGATATGAGGATGTTTTTTTTTTTTATATATATTCAGTACATTTTTTTTTAGTTTTATAAAGATTAAGTTGAAAAATACTCATATAATTACATTTTAAATTTAAAAGAGATTAGAGTATATATTCCACTACAAAAATTTAGTTCAAGTAAAGCTTATTATATTAAAGTACTCTAAAAATAATTCTTTTCATTGCTAAGCTTCATTTTCTGGTTTTCACCGCCAAATATGATATGTTCACTGTCAATAATTGTGTTGTGCAGCAGACACAATGTTTTAATTAATAAAATTGCCGTAAGCGGCACAACATTCATTTCTCTTTTTAATAGGAACCATTTTTCGGTCAAAATGCCAAAGGCGCATTCGACTCAGCTCCTAGCAGATGAAAGCCATTTATGGAAACTTCTGTTTTTTTCATTTAATGACGTTCTTAGAAATGGCCTCTTTAAATAGTTGGTTAACGGATCGGAATTCAGAATATATTCGAGTGGTTTTATTTTTGTTGGAGAACATTCGTACATTTTTTTGTGAGTTCGCGCTATTAACAATACAAGTGGTGAAATTCGTCCAACAGTTGTTTGCCATTGTAAATAGCATACACTCACTTTTCTCTCTTTTATTTCTTTATTTTCTTATTTTTTCTTTTTTCTTTAAGAAAAAATTTCCGCAGACCCCTCGAAACTACTGGTATCGACCCGCTTAGTTATAAGATGATAGTCTAACAAGTTTCCTATGGAAGATGATGGGACGTCTAGGAGATCTTGCATTTTTCTCGATCTTAGGAACTCACAACCAGTTCCATAAGTATTTCTTTAGACCCGTCATATGGATGTACATTAGGGTGGGTCAATTTTTTTCGACCCAATGCGGGTACAAAATACGTGCAGAATACATTTAAATGGTACAAAATTTGTTTGTATTTTAAATTAACGGTCAAATGCAAATTAATGCGAATTTTTGTAATTTTATTTATAATTTTTTTTTTATTTAAAAAAAAATTTTTAAAAATAAATTTTAATTTTATATTATATTTTTTGAATTTTAAAAATTTATATTTTTCTTGAAAAAATGTTAAGTGAAACCAAATATTTGTTTTGCAGTCACTTAGGTGTTTAAAATTACCAAAACATAGTTAAAGTTTCTCAATAAAAATCGGAAGCTCGAAAATGATTTTAGACCTATGGTTTCTTTGGCAAATCTTCCTAGAATACACCGTAGATTACGATTTTGATACCCGCAAGGGGCGTTTTTTTTGGTCTATACAAATTGACCCTCTCTAATGTACATATATGTACATATGTACATATATATGTGCACTAGGGTGTCCCTTATTTTTTCACAGTCATTATTTTTAAACGGGCTAGTTCTGTTCATTTGGCCCTAAAGCACTCGGAAATAAATTTTTACCTCAATCGAAGTACGATAACCCATTCAAACTTGTATCGAAACATGAAAAAACAGTGTTTTAACACTGATTATACATTTTTCGATGTTTATTCATGTTCTGATGCAAGATTGACTGGGTTATCGTACTCCGATTAAGGTAAAAAATTTATTTCCCAGTGCTTTTGGACGAAATGAACACAACTAGAACGTATGCGTTTTAAAATAATGACTTTAATAAAAAGGACACCCTAATGTACATATATATTGCGCAAGGCTCAGGGTATTTCGTAGACTTGCTCGAATTACAAGGGGTTCTTCCTTGTTAAATGTAGCTTAGAGGTGCTTGACAAGGCCACAATCCGAAACAGCTGAAGAGTAACACCGCCACACTCGCATCCACTCGCAATGCTGGCTCTTCAACGGATTCAGTGACCCGAATTCTCAGTAGTGAAAGCAACTTGAAAGCCACACTGTTCATTTTTATGCTGGCATTTAGCTTGCAATTAAGTAAAATACTCGTATTCAATTGGACTGCGTTAGTTACACATGCCAAGAGGTGAAAATAGAGCGAACCAAGAATTCAAAGTGGACATTTAGCTAGGGGCTTAAATAACAACCCAATCGGAAATAGTGGCATGTGGTGAACAAATATGCCTAAGTAGGGGCATTTTCAGCAATCAGAAACTTTCGCTTCAGAATTTGAAATCCTTGCTGATGAGTTAATTGCGATATATCGTGATTGCCTGTGTTCGATCACAAAGTCAATTACCTACGTCTAGATAACTTTTTAATAAAAGTAATTAAGTTAATTTTTTCTTTTAACAGCAAGCGGGACTTAGAAAAAAGTGCACTTTGAAAAACGCTATATGTTTGATGATCAAAGAAATGCAATGATTTGTTTTATCAAGTATAAGTATTTAATTAACGTTGAAAGTTCTTTACTGTACAGGGTATAAGATTTTACATACAAAATCTAAATGGCATTCATACATGAGCACACACTTATTGTAACACATACTATACGATTCAGACTTAAATACAGATTAGCCTGCCTGTGTCTGCCTATTTGTATAAAGAGGATACGTGATTAATATTCGCATTTTGTATGACTTTCGACGTTTGCTGTTCACGTGCCAAAAGAGTTTCCCAGTAAAACTTTTGGGAACGTGTGTTCCCAAGGAACGCTTCCTGTAAGCGTGCATTTTTATGCCAAAAAAGCAGTATATGCCTTGAGCCATCTGGCAAACTTGTTGCGTGGGCACTAAAGGCGGTCAAAAGCCTCTCTCACTTTGTCAACTGTGCGTTGTCAGAAGTGGGGTAAACTTATATACTAGAGGTCTGCATGACTGCATTCAAAACGCCAAATAAGACATTCATGCTCAAATGAATTAAATGAGTTCAGCTTCGTCTCACAATGAAATGAATGAATTCAAACCTAAAACTTCACATTTAAAAATGGCAGAGCGAATTGAATGACGAAATAACCGAAAAAAAACGAATGAGGTGGAAAAGTGCTGACATTTTTTTTTTTTTAATTTTATGCACTTTGTTTATTTTTGAAAAATGAAATAAAAGACTTTTTTTTGCACTTAATTTATATATATTTAATATTCAGATTGTCGACGTCCACGTTTGGATCATAGTTAACACCAACGTTAATCAGGAGCTGACTAATCTAAATGGACGACAATTTGTGACTATCCATGGAACAAAAGTTATTACAACAAATATTTAAGCTACAATACGAGCAATTTAAACGATTAATTTATTGCATTAATTACTTATATTTTGTTCATTAATACTTTCCGAACTCAGCTTGTCAACTGTTTTTTAACAAATGTTGTATTCTGAGTATTCTGAAAATCTATGCTTCATTCATTTCGTTAGTTTCTTGTTTATTCGATTCCGTCATGCGAGTTTACAAATGAATGTCAGCAATGAGTATTCAATGCGATGAAACCGAATCTCTGAATTTTTTTCTCTCAGAAAACTGAATGCAACTCATGAGTACTCAAAGACATTTAAGTTTAAATAAGTGTTTCGACAGAATACATTATATTGCATTAAGCATACTACAGTTAAGCACAGTGTTTGTGCAACTGTGGACTAATCTGTGACTGCGACAGTCATAGCATTAACAGTGCCCGCCTCCATGATAAGTTTTGCCTTATCAATATAGGAATTCCTTGCCTTGTCTCTTCTCTTATACGTACTATACATATTTGCTCCTTCCTAAGCCTTTGCTAATTGCCCAACCTCTTGTGTGTATTGGTTGGTGATTTTATTGCGCTGCTGAAAGTTAAGCAGCTTAGCGCTTATTACCTCCGCAGATTCTTTTTTATACTCATTGCTAATTAGATTTCTGGCATTTCCTTTCAGTGTTGTTTTGATAACTACGATAAGTGCGATCCTTTTATGGAGTCAACTAATTGCAACGCATCCATAAAACTTCATAGATTCTCAAATGTCCCAATGAAATTCGGTATGAATGATGATGCCGTTTTCAGGAATTGTATAACTTCTATGGCCATCTTTGTAGTTTTTTTTTCTTTCTCTGGGTTAATTTGGCCTTTTTCTACACTTTCAATACGTTATTGTAGTTCTATTTCGACGGCTGGTAATAGCTTATCATCACCTAAAATTGATGGATCAAATGTATTAGGACAAAACAAATACAAATTGTTTGCCTTGTTTAATTGACGGGAAATGAATTATTTGTATCGCGTTTTACTCATAAATAGTACCGATGTTATATTCATATCAATGTATTGTGTCGTTCCACTGCAAGTACAAAGTACAAAGTATGCTTGTGTACATATGTAGTGAAATAAATAATAAGAGGGTGTTCATATATTTGCATATAAAAAAAGCGGTCTGTTCTCTGCCTCTTTCTGCGAGATTAACTTGATGGAATCCTGACTTCAGGTCCAACATTGTAAAAATTATGCTTTACCCATGTGTGACAGTTTTGCCCAAATTGAGGATATAAGGCACTTTTTGATTTAGTTTCTTAAAATCAATAACCATTCCCTTTACTTGTGGCCAAGCAAATCAGTACCCTTTTTATCAACGGCTCAGATGGGGTTGTTGTTTAGTATGGCGATTGGAGAAGTGGTTGAACTTCTGAATTCACAAATCACCCATTGGATACGGTATTACATACTATAAGATAATCGCCAATGGAGGAATGACAAGAGGCACATCTGTGCCCTTCGACTTCGACTTTTAGCATGTTCTTTATTCGCAATATGTATAAAATGAGTGCAGTGCATTTTAAAAATTATGTATGCTTTTGTATATGGGTATAATAGGAGCAGAGTATGTGTTCATATATGTTCATACATATATGGATATCCGTCTATTCGATAGATTAGGATAGGATAGGATGACCAGACAGCTCAACCGAAGTTGAGAGCACCCAGAAGCCAATTGGCCCATTGCGATGTCTGAATAAAACTGTAGGAATCGAAAGGGATGTGGAAGGGTTGATGGGATATGGGGAAGGATACGTCTAATCATTCTTTGTCAGCCCGCTGGTCTCTTTGGGCTACGGCCGCCCGTGAAACCAGCCAGTGGAGTCTAGAAAGTGTGCCAGGTCTTCTAGCCGCACATTCGCGAGACTGCCCAGATCAACAAAGAAGGGTTTTCCGAGGAATCGGTTACGCCTTCTTTGAAGTGCAGGACAGTCACAGAGAAGGTGTTGGACACTTTCCATCTCTTCTTCGTCCCCACAGCTGCGACAGAAGTCCTGATAGGGCCCACCATATCGCTGTGCCATACGGCCGATATGGCAATGTCCTGTCAAGACCCCCGTCAGTAGCCTTATCCTGTTCTTGTTGAAGTGTAGGAGTTCGGCAGTTCGCTGTGGGTTGTATCTTGGCCAAAGTGCTTTTGAGACAAGACAGCCCAGTATCGCTGCCCAGTGTCTATCTGCCGTCGCCCTTTCGGTTCTTGTTAGTTCCGAAAGTGCATACTGGATAGGCTTGCATATATCTGCCACCGCGCAACTAGCCGGCAGCGCTGATCCGGCTCTAGCACACTCGTCAGCCATCTCATTACCAGACACTCCCATGTGTCCTGGCACCCAGACGAGTCTGATGGAGTGATGCTGACATTGATTCAGAGCTGCGGCCGTATTTCGGGTAAGCTTGCTCTTGACTGTGTTCATGGACAGAGCCTTTATTGCGGCCTGACTGTCGATGTAGATTGATATGTTCCTTGCAGGTCCCTCCAAGGTGTATATCAACTTGATCGCTTGCCAGACAGCATAGATCTCTGCTTGGAACACGCTACACCAATCTGGGAGACGAAAGGAAAGCTGCACAGCTGGGTCGCTGGCGTAGACCCCCGCTCCTGTGCCTTCTTCCGTCTTTGATCCATCTGTATAAAATGACAGCTCGTTCCGCCTTAGAGGGGTTTCTTGCTGCCATTCTGCTCTATCCGGGATGACTGCTGTAAAGCTGTCACCCCATTTGTGTTCTTGGACAAAGTAGTCGTACTCCTCAGCCACAGCTGTGTGTCCTACCGAGAGTAGGATAGTGCTGTGCCCTTTGGCACCCGACTTGAGGAGGCTTAGCGCCATCAGCCTGACTGCGCTCCTTGCAGCCGAGTGCTGTAGGAATACCCCTATTGGGTCCAAGTTCAGTAGGACGTCCAAGGCCGCTTGAGGGGTAGAGCGTACACACCCTGTGATCCCCAAGCAAGCAAGTCTTTGCACCTTTTGGAGATATCGTAGGTGAGAGTCAGTGCGAGCAGCTTCCCACCATACCAGAGCTCCATAGGTTAAGATGGGTCTGACGACTGCAGTGTAGAACCAGTGAATGATTCGCGGCTGCAGTCCCCATCTTTTCCCAAACGTTTTCTTGCATACATAGAAGGCTTGTAACGCCTTTTTCATCCTCTCCTCCGAGTTTCTCTTCCAGGAGAGTTTGGAGTCGAGGATTACTCCCAGGTACTTTGCCTCCTTTGATAGCTTTAGCTGCTTTCGATAGATTACTTGGCCAGCAGACAGTTGGCAACTGTCGGTCTTAACGCGTCACGAACCCAAAAACTTAGATACGGTTTTTGTCTGTCGTCCTGCTCGGGCGCCAGTTAAATTCTTACAAGTTGTTGGTTAAAAAAATTAAACTGTATTTTATCCAATAGGATTGTTCTTGTTTAATAAAATTGTTTGAATAACAGCTGTTTTTTTATATTAATTTTGTTTAACATATTTATATGTAGTTTCAAATTGTTTGACATTAATTTCTATCCGTCGGCGAGGTCATGCCATAAATTCAGTAATTTTGCGTTACTTTGCACTAGTGCGAAGTTGTTTCTTGGCCCCATGGCCGGCATTTTCACCAAATATGTAAATTAATAAAGCATTTAAATATTAACGTAAAAAAAAGCAAGGCTGCTTTATTGAGTATCCAAATTAGAACTAAAACTTAAACCAATAAGCAAACAACACAAAAAACCGAACTCTCTTTTCAGTAAAGCCCCAGCGCAGCTGAGAGAGAATCAAAATTAATCATTATCTTTGAACTAAATTCTTTAAAATCTTTTAATAATCATTACTGTGTCATTTTTATAATATATAACTAATAATGGTTACGGTCCCTGGTTTTAATGTTACTTATTGAGTTTATTTGGCTAGCGGTCACAATCAATAAGATTGGGCTTTCAAATATTATTCACAGATTATATCTGGCTGATCATGTGCTAGCTGCTGGATTTGTTGCCAGGTATTTTAATTTGTGTTTTTATATTGGTGGCGGTTTATTAAAACCCACATTTTATTTATGCAATTTTTCTTACCACCTTATTTGGATGGCTTCTTTGGCGGCTTCACATGACAGAAGCAGTAGTAGTAAGCTTTAAGTTATAAGCTGAGCTAAAACTCATCAAATGTGATGCTTGTGTACATTTGTGACACACAATTTGTACTCCTTACTCACTCAGAACTTTTAGCTTTTATTCATATTTTTGTCTGTTTTCCCTATGTGTAAGTATATCCAATATTTCCTCTAAATAATTATTTGAGAGGCTTTCACGTTTTTATTATTATTCGATATTAAAATCTAGATTTCTTTTAAAAATGCCTTCAAGTTATTATGTGAGCTATTTTGTTGAAATACCGCTGCCGAAAAAATTTTTTGAGTTACGGAATAATTATTTTATACTAAACCACTTTTCAAAAAAGATAAAGTCTTAAAACTCAATTTAATGATTCACTCAGTGTACAAAACGCCGTCAGCGAGTTGTTGTTAATTTTTACGATGGTCATAAATTCAAAGTGCTCGCATTTCGAGTTTGCGACTTCATGACGCTAATTAGTCAGGAATAACATATAGAGTACTCCCTGATTTACATAAAAAGCAAAGACTGAAAGAATACAGCAAGCGAGAAAACACACTTTATCAATAATAACTTAGAGGGTTAAGTAATATCGGAGCAAAATGAACGTAAAATTTGATGTGCATAAGCTTTCTAAGTGCTTGGAACTAATACATATATAAATTAAATATTTCTTTATCGAGTAAAGGGTTGAAAAGTCGACTATAGCTTTCTAACTCCTTATCGGTTTAAAGGCATTCCAAATTTATATAATTATAACTCATTATCTGCTGTAGATTGCTCTCTACGGTCTCTATATTGTCGAAACAAAAGAGTGATTCTCCTATGATAAACGAGTAAGTTTCGGCTATACGTAACTTAAAACTCGTTTACTTTCCGTTGTTAGTTTCTGTTATCGAAATATTATTAAATTTTCCACATCATTTGCCATTTATTTTATACGTACATAAGTATATTACTTCCTAGCGCTACAAGTGTGTTACGTAAAATTAAAGGCAGAAGCTATTTTAAATTTTTCTCAATATTACAACATTTTAAACATTCGACTTGTAGGGCCTGAACTTTACCGTTATTCACGACACGTCGTGCCATGTTCCAGTTGGAACTCCAATTGTCTTTTAACATTTTGATGCCCTTCGGCTCACAAATATTTCACACAGTCGAACTCAGTGACGCGGAAACGGATGCCGAAACAAAAGAGCTCTCACGAACACATCAGGCAATGGCAATCCCAATGGTACTAACAATACTTAAAATACAAGACAGCCTAATTTAGGGAATTTGCCACTTTGGTTGTTTCTTTCAGCCCAGTGAATTCCTTGTGGTAATGCATTAACATCAACACCGGTGTTAAACAATACGACTAACCGCAAAAAACAAAAAAAAAAAAAAGAATTCTCGTGACCGTATTGTCATACCTATTTCTATTTCAGTTAAGGTTTCGGGCACAATCTCAACTGTATTGAATGCCTTAGGAAGTAGAGACCTTTACTGTCAAAAGTCTTAAAATAAAAGTGTATGTATTTGAGGTCTGTATTCAATACGTCAAATGAGACATTCATGCTCAACTGAATTGAATAAGTTCGGATGCGTCGTCAAATGAATTGAATGAATTGAAACCGATAACTTTACATTCGAAAAAGGCAGAGTGAATTGAATGACAAAGTGCCATAGTCTCGAAAACATGTCGATGCCCCAAAATTTCTGATATCCAATTTTGTGACGAACAATATTGACTGTAACATATAAATTATTACAAAAACAAAGTTGTATTCTGAGTACTCTGAAAATCTTTGCTTCAATAGTTACTCATTTACTCGATGCCGTTTATTTGAGTACTCAAATTAATGTTAAATATGAGTATACAATACGTTGAGAACCTGATCTTTGAATTTATTACGAGTGAATGAAATTAACGAGTATTCAGAGACGCTCAAGTTTAAATGCAGTTGTGCAGACCTCTAGCATGTATGGTTAATAAAACTTCTTCAAATTACTTCCATAACTCGAATTTTTCTCGATCTATATGAGTGGCAGTAAAATTAAGAAACTTAAGAAAAATAACTCTATAAGTCGAATGTCTTTATAACTCGGACCTTTTCTTCGGATAATGCTGTTTCGATTTAAGGAAGTTCAACTGTATTTATTTTAAGAATTCATAAGGGGAAATTCTACATAATTTATATAATAACATAATCCATGTTATTAAATCGAGTTAACTAACCTAAAAAAAATACTACATTTTCATGATATTGAGGTAATTTAGTACTGCATGTACGAAGAACATCGGATATCGATCGTGTGACGGAACTTGTTGAACGCATTGCACTAATTAATTTAGTCATGATCCAGACTCAAGCATTGCGAGAATAACAAAACGAAGCGAGTGCCTCATAAATTTCAGGCCAACTTAATTAGATAAGAGGCAAGATGTAATCGCTGCCATCAGCCAGCTGCCGTTTCCAGCAGAAGCATCTGGCATGTGAAAGCAGCACATGTGCTGGTTCGGCCTACAGCCTTAGCAACTACGGAGCTTCACAAACTTGGGGCTCCCAAGAGCTAAACTCGAAGCTTGCGGATAAAAATATGCCAATTAGATTTTAATAAAAAACAGCAACAACTGTGGCATTGTCTGCCGTGGAATGGGACATTAGAAAGTGGAATGAAATGGACATCGGTTGGTAATCTGCGCCCACATCCACCCGGTGTTCACCTATCTTGCCACATCGCCTTTCTTCATCCCTGCTGGGGGCAATTATGACGAAATTACAAAGTTGTTATCTCATTTATGGCGCCAGCTGTGAGATGTTTTGATTTCCTGCTTATATTTTTTGACCCTGTGCTTACAAATTAAACAGTGTTTATAACCAAGTAAGCTTTTTACGGTATTAACATTTTTAAATAATGAATACATGGTCTCTCACAGTCGAGCTCGCTCCACTGCAGATATTCTCAAAAAAGTGCCATTGGTACTCAAAACCATACGCCATCCACAGAACATCAGGTGCAAATAGATGCGTATTTCCAGAACTCTTAATTAAAAGTTCGGTTATGAATTTGGCCAAACTACTTATGAACTTACTAGTATCTACAATACATAGTTAATATCTATACCATGCCGTTACACGTGCCGTAAATGGCTGCCCTCTTCATTTTGGGGAAAATAATAGACGTTGCCAGAGAACATCCTTTCGGGACTGGCTCCATTTGTCCCAAATGGTTTTTCTACACGTACGGACTTTTTTCATTATGCTTTCACTCTAGCTTAACATTTACCTGCCAGGTGCTAGTCGAGAAATTTTTCTTATTTTTGAGGGAGCAGACAAATTTTATTTTGCAAGGACTTACACTTAACCCATTCGGTTTGGCCCTCTCAGACGAACCACGAAGCTTACCAGTCATAAGATAACACAAAGACTATGGATGCTTTCTGTTAAATTATCCTCATTATTACTTTAGCAACCTGCATAATAGTGCCAAAGAACAAAATATGTTTTTTGTATTTTAGAATAGTACAAGTAATTTTAAATAATTGGTAACATTTTGAAAGCTAAGTTTTTTGATATATTCATAATAACTATAATACCAGTCACAATAAAAAAACAGCTCTCTTTAAGAAAAGTGGACCATCGAAAAAAACCTGAAATAAACTTGAATCAAGGTAGGGTAAGTAATAAAAAAATTATATAATAGCTGCTAACGCATTTAGTAGTCATTTAATATTACAGCCGTTGAATATTTGGTTTGACTGAACTAATTGATTCAAATCAAAGTAAAGAGGAATTTTAGGGCAATTTCTCTGAAAAGTTCGTTGGCCACTAAAGCTGATAATGATGACGGATAATGATGGTACTGGCAATTCTTATTATAATGGTGATGGCTGTATGGCGGATGGCATGGAATTTAGTGTGTTTGCTTAGGATTTTGCTTGAAGTGCACTCTCCGCATTTGCATCGAGTTCGGAATGAGCTCCACGCAGAAGGGGCGGGGGCAAAGGCGGCGAACGGAGATGGGGGTTGGGTGCCGTCATGGCGGGACGACGTGTGCGGTTCTGCTGACGCACGCTCCAGTGCAGACGATACAGCTCATCATCGTCGGACTGATCCTTCGATTCAATTACATTTGGTTGCTGTGAATATTTAGGCACCTTTGTCTTGGATACCGAATCGCCAGGCAGAGCTTGTGGAACTTTCAGCGTTGAGTCTGAAAAGTTGGGCAAATTCTTCGAGCTGCGCTTTTCCAGATCCCCTCCAAGCGAAAACTGTTGTCGCATGCGCTTTTTAATAACACTGGGAATATTTAACCCTGGATCTCGACAATCGGAAACATCATCCAAGCTGTTAAGGGCTGAATCCTTTCCCTGCTCAATGAGGCTCAGTCGATGCATACGTTTCTTCAACATGTCATCGATATCCAGATTAACTGCTTGGGATCTACGTGTTGGATTGACAGGTACACCGACAGACTCCTTATTGGCTGTCTGATTTTCTTGCAGCGTCCGCTGTAGAAGCAGACTAGCATTCAGAAGGGATTCCCGGAATTTCGGCAATACCATTATTGTGTTTTTGTCCGCTTTTGGCGGCATGTTTAGCAATGGTTGTTGCTGCATACGTTTCTTGACAACACTTGCGATGCTCAGATCTGAATAGTTATCCAATTTATAGTTGGCCGTCTCCAGTCGCTTGAAAACATTTGGCATTCGATCCTGCTCTTGCACGCGCTGCTTGAAAATGCTGCCAATGCTCAGATTGGAATTGCGACTCAATTCGGTCGAATCGAGTTTGCTCTTCGACAAATGATTTTGGTCTTGTTCCTGCGAATGGATGATACTATCCAGAAAGGAGAATTTATCGATGTAATAATGCTTTTCCGGCTGCTTGCCGCTAGATGGGCTCATCTTAAACTCGAGCATTTGTAGCTTGTAAACGTTGAGCCGATATCGCAAACTGCTGATGCGACTGCGCACAAAGGAAGCGCTTAGGTGGGAACCCAGCTTGCTGGCAATATCCTCCCAGGCCTGGCGCTTCAGCTCTACATCCTGGTACTCTTTCAGCGCCGTATTCCACAGGCATTCGTGCTGCCCATACAAATCAATGAGCCTCAAATGAAAATCCCTGTCCTGCGAAGAAGGCAACACGGGTGCAGCACTATTCTTGGCCGAGTCGCGGCGTCGCCGCTCGAGACGGCGAGCTTCCATTTAACCAAAATCAGTTTATAATAGCTCAATGGATGTGTACTAAATTTGTTTGGCCCAAATGTATTGAAATGTCGATTTTATATAATGACAGCTGATACCTTTGTTACTTTGTGTCAGGCACCGTAATTTTTATAATTTGTAAAATATACATTAAACTAGTTTACAGCAATTTTGCTTCTCATGTCTGAGTGCACTTTATTTTATGGATTTTGGCCCGAAATATTAAATTTCTTCCAAACTTTCGAAGTTGTTCTCACATTTTAGAGTATACCACGAGGTCGAATTTACCGATGTGGTCAAAAAAACATTCAAGTTAAAGGTAACTAATCTATTTACAACCTTTTTTTTATATAACTTTGAGATCGGCTTAGTATTTCAGAAACTAGCGACTTTTAAAAGTTTCAAAATCCGGTTTTTTTTTGTGAATTTAGGGTCTCGTCAGCTCACAAATTGCCCTAGAAAAAATAAATATCGCCAAGGTAAAATTAATTTTAAGAGTTTAACGTATAGCCGACACTGTTACGAAGAAAATAGCCTATTGCTTTTGAGAATCTATGGATAAATCTCAGAGTAATACGCTTTATAGTGATAGAATTGGTTAATTATTTTAATGTTGTTTTATTGCATATTTTGAATGATTGTAAAGTTTTTCTATGGCATACTTTTTGGCTTAAAAAGAAATTGTGACTCCTTCTTTGAATTTTGTTGCTTAATTTGACATGTAAAGATTACAAATTATTGCTATGTTGTTCCAGGTGAACAATAAAACAAAAGCAGGTGTTTATTTCGATCGCAGTGACTGAGTTTTTTCTGTCTGCTGCACGGCAATCATCTATTCATTTGAAATTATTGTTTAACATAAATATAAGAATCTAGTATATACAAAAATTAATACAAAAGTGATAGAACCTATACAAACGACTCAATTCGAATTCATTCCTAGCAGCCAAAGACTTGTTCTTATGGATCGCAGTATGGATTCCAAGCGTTCCGATATATCAGATAAGAGCGGTAGTTTCAACTTTCCATCGCCCATTTCAGTGTTAAACAACTCGTGAATTTACAGCCAATATAGGAGAGCGTTGCATTATAACCACAACGAGCTACGTCAAACTGGATACTTGTAGATCCGAGGAGTACATCAGCACCACCAAAATGTCCAATCCTGCTAATCCTGCTCCAGAGAGGGATGGAAATTATTTTCTGAAAATACTGAAGGACGAACAGGCTCGTCTGCTTGAGTTGGCCGCCGTAGCTGAGAAATATATTGATGCCTTGACCAACAATCGTAATATCGCAGAGGACACTCTTGGTTTATTACGCTCAGCCTCGGGCAAGGCGCGTCTGCTGGTCTCAAAGAAAATGAAACAGTTCGAGGGTCTCTGTCACAAGAATTTAAATCGTTCGCCAGAGGATGCATTCCCCACCACCCTCGATGACTTGCAGGGTTTCTGGGATATGGTTTATTTGCAGGTGGCACAGCTTGATTCCATCTTCGCAGACATTGAGCGATTAAAGAGCAACAATTGGCAACGTTCAACCGAACTGCCAAAGGCGTCCGACACTGACACTGATGTGTCCCTAATGAAATCGACCAAAGCCTCAAAGCCTGGCATTTTAAAAGCAAGACCAACAGCAGGCGCAACGGCTTATGGCTCTAAGCCTTTAGCTGCATCCCATTCAGTGGCTGCAATGAGGCGGGAGGCGCAACGCAATCAGTTGCTGGAGATGAGAAGTCAGTGCCGTGAGGCCAACAACAAGACAGATGGACATGCTGTGGTTGTTGTTGCTGGTGATTCCAAATCCAATGCTGAATTGCAGCAAGCAATTGGAGATACTGTCAGCACTGTTGTCAAGAGCAGCAGCAAAATTGTGGCCAATGCATTTGTCAGCAATAAGCAATAACTCACAACATGCTCTTTAGTTAATCTTTTTACACTTGATTAACCCACTATTTACACACACACATACAAAAAAAAATACACACTCATTAAAGCTTATAATTATCGATTCCCGCTGTTTAACGCTCATTTAGTAATTCACAACAAAACTGAACTTTTGATCGTTATCAAATCTTTTAAAGGCACTTTTTGTATGAAAATGAGGAAAAAGGCACTTTTTGTATGAAAATGAGGAAAAAGTGCATTTTTGTCACTTTCAAAAAATTATTAAAAATACCAGCGAAGAGATTTTTAAAAATTTGCAGTCACTATTAAAGTTGTTTAAAGAAACTTTTTGCCTCAAAACCCTTTTTTTTTAACCGAGAAAAAATGTTAAAGAGTAGATGTTTACAAAAATTCGAAAATACCAATGGGTTAAGGAAAGTTTAATATCGCTCAAAAGGAATTCGAATGACCTTTCCATTGATGCCAAACTTTGCATGAAGTAAATTCAAATTATGAGTAGAAATAACTTTAAATGGTGCCAAAATACTCATGCCTATGACTGTAATGTGACATTAAGGATAGAAGCAGACGCTGCAGCGTGACATTAGGACTCATGCTTTGCACTGTTCAGTTCGCCTTGGAGCAGAACAGCACCGATAAGTAGCATAGTTACTTACTTTCTCACCTAAAGAACTCAAAGTCTAGACTTTATAAAACGTTTAAGGACTCAGGTTATTTTTCTGCATATTCTCGATACTCAATTTCTCCGGCCAAATTTTCCGAGCTAAACGCTATGTGCTATAGAAATTATTTACTTCGCTGTAACACGCGCAAGTCTTTCTCTATCCTATAAAAATGCGGAAAGTAATTTCTGACACAAGTTTCAAATGAACACCGCAAACAAATTTGTTTAGCGAGGGTCTTCTATAAAAAACTAGTCAGAATGAAAGCAGAATTTTAGGATAGAAAATAATAGCAAAGTCGTCCTTCCAAGGAGTATACAAGAGTATTGACACCAAGCTTGTCAAGCTTGGACCATAAACACAGAAGACATAAAATTTCAAAATTATAAAATTTTAACTCAAAAAAGCGCGGATCAAGAATTTATTGAAGAACTATTGATTGTTGGTGAAAACATCTTAGAATTGACCATAGATTATGAAAATGGGTTACCATTTTTTCATTTATTCGAGCCCATACAAATCGATGCATATATTCATTGCCAATTAAAGTCAAGTATAGTGGCTGTAATCGATAATCTTTAATTCTTTATTGATTCTATACTGTGAACCATTTATTTGTTTTCTCTTTCTTGATTTGATTAATTTCTGGTTCACAAAATAAATTTACTCTTAAGTGGATAAAAAGTATTACGAGGTGAGGAGAGAAGCAACATGCACGTAACTTGGCCATAATTTATGAATGAGATAGTCTCAGTATTAAAACTTTGTCGTCGCCCAAGAGACAGAGCCGCCATCGTCACGGCTAAATTATTTTTGGCCGTTCTCCTGCTCCCTGCTCCCGACAACAAATCTGTTGAATCGTAGGTGTGGGCAGAATAAATGACGGTTGAGGTTTGAAACTTAAACTCGCCGTAAGCGTTTGCGGAATTTAAGGCTATAAGCTGGCGGCTGCCCAGCGGAGCTACTTTCAAGAAACAAATCAAATAAAATTGCCATCGGCTGAGATGCGAGTAAACAGGTCCAAATAGAAGCAATTTAAGATGCAAGTATGTTTGCAAGCTTTATATAGGACTGGGAACAACACTTTGACAACCGAAAAGAATAAGGATAATTACTTAATATGATACTCAGCATTTTGAGTGTCAATTTAGGCCTATACAAGTCTGTCCAATAACTATGTGCATTTTAGTCCCGGTCTAGGACGCGCAGTTGTTCCTCGACACACTCGCGACAGGCTTCTTCCAATTCGGTGGCTTGTATATACTTTTGAACGCCATTGAACTCTTTTTTAAGCGCAGCAAAGGAGCTGGAGTAGAGCATTTTGTCCTTGATCTTGGCCTGCATTGGGCACCATAACATCAGAAAGAGCTTCTCCTTCAAGCACGTCGAGGAGGCGCCCTGGCACTGATGATGATACGCATAGTCAAAGACGGCATAGCGGCACTCTTCCTCCCCGCCCTTACGTAAATCCTCGAGGAAGTTATCATAGGCAGCATCGCGTTCACCAATAACCTCCACAGTGATCTCTCGCTCCTGCTTGATAACGAAGATCACATAGCGATATTGCTTCATCCGGCGAATCTGCTCGAAGATCTTCTTGCACTCCAAGGCAACTTCAATGCCTGAGGCCATGTTACTGCAATTAATTCCGCGCCTATATTTGCAAAAGTCATCAATCAATGAACATTCACCAACATCCATGACTCGAACCTTCCGTAAGCAGGAGACTCACCTTTTAATAACTCGTTCACCAAGGCGAAAATCTGTTTGTTTTGTATATTTGAAATTTGTAGGTTTTACTCGAAATTCTTTGAAGCTGCGACTGTATTGTACAGGGTATAATATTGAATGTAAAACAACGGCCAACTGAGTGCAAGATGTATTTATTAGTAAGGTGACGTCGTCCCCACAACTGCTCTCTTTCGAGGGGGCAAATATTTGTCAGTATGCCTGAAACGTTGTCGAAGTAGGTTGTGTATCGCATGTTTTTTTCTGTCTTGTTTACGAATAAACTCGTAGACGAAAACAAAACAAAGAACAAGTAATTATTATTGAAATCGGCAATTATTTTATTAACTGTGTGTTTTATTTTGTAATGGGTGTAAGTCCTCAATAGATCTACGAATGTCTACAAAATATTGTGTGCTCTGCCGTAAGAGAACTTCGGAAAGGAATGTTGGTAATTGTTTACTCTTCGCGTATAATTTTTAAAACAAAAAAAAAAAATGCTAACAAAAAGAGGGCAATTTATGATGAATTTAGGTGAACAAATTTTTAGGGGGTCTCTTCTACTTTTTTTTTAAATGAATTTTGAAATTTTAATAAAACATGAACAGCACAGGCGTTCAATTTTCGAGTTCAAGTAAAATGTGTGCCATTTCAATGACTCTGACTTCTACTATGTGTCCGAAAATGCAACAAAACGGTGACGGATTATGTCAACTGATGTACCCCAAAAGCCAGGAGCATAGCAAGTGTATATATTTGAAATGCCATATTTCTTCATGCTGCAGGTCACCGGGCATAACGCCATTTGATCAAGAAGGGGTTTAAAATATTATGTCTTATGGAATTATTTGGTTTTATTTATTTTAAGTAAGCATTTGCTTTTTTGTCAGCTCTCTCTGAGAGCGGAGAGAGCGAGGTGAAAAAAGTTTGGGACCCTCACCACATCGGACGACGTCACCTTATCAATAAATACACCTTGACTGAGTGGGTTCACAATTCCAAGCCTACTAAGCATTGGATGCACCAGAACATTTATTCCTTTTGTTTTCATCCAATCAATGTTTTTTCCGCATATCTTACCATCTGCCATCTGGCAGCAAAAATGGCCTACCAAAAATCAGTTTTCCATTGAATTTCTCAAAAAAGTATACCAGATTTGTAATCTTGGCTGATGACTTAGCATAGACCTCCTTGAACTTGAATGCACCAAACGGTTGTCAATATCGTAATCTAAGACGAATTCCAAGAATGTTTGCCCAAGAAATCATGGGTCTAAAATCATTTTCGAGCTTCCGATTTTTATTGAGAATCTTTAAGTATGGTTTTGTTATTTTTAACACGCTTGGATACCTAAGCGAGTGCATAAAAAATATTTTGTTTCACTTAATATTTTTTCAAGAAAATTACAAATTTTTAAAAATAAAAAAATAAAATAAAAAAACAAATTTATTTTTATACTTTTTTTAAAATTAAAACTTAACTAGCGGTTACTCCGTAAATACATATTACACAGGTTTGAAGAACTGTCAAATTACCAAATCTTTAACACTGTTTTAAATGTTGTAACTTATATAGAGTATTTACAGGAGAATGCCACCAGAGATAGCGACAAGTCTTGAGAATTAAGACCGTGAGCTTTTTATGCCGCGTAAATGATAGACATTTGTTGTCGAATTTTAGCGTTGAGAAGCAGAGAGAATGGTGCGAGGTATAATTCAAAGCGTTTAGCGAGGTGGAGATTGATTTGAACATCTTTTGGAAAACTTGGCCTGCTGTTCACCCACTGCTTCTCATTAAGCATGGCTATAAAAGTCTCTTTTACCGCCTACCAGGCGTCCATCACTGACAAGTGAAATAAGCACGCCGTCGGTCAGACTCTGTGGGCTAATGGGAGTGAGGAACTTGGTTTAAAATTGTCGAGGCGGAGTATTCAATTAATTATGCCTTCATTATTCATCGTCAGTAACTAACAAACCCAAGTAAACTCAGGTCCAGTGGGCTTCAGTCAGACACACTGAACAACTGGTAAAGGTCACTGCAGTTTAATTGATTTGAGGCATTAATTTAAAGCTACGCACTGAACAAAACAATCAGCAACAAAAGAAATGCTCAACAAAAGCACAAATTATGTGTGGAGCTCAGGAATCGCCTGATGCTTCATTGTGTTGGACACATGCATTTACAACCTGCTCGCAAGTAAGAGTTTTTTACTGAAACCGCTGTATTCCTCGTTCGTTGGTATGTTTTCCTGGCAAGGCATATTCATACAATTTTCTTCTGTATATTTATGTGTATTTAAATCATTTTGGAGATGACATTCTTTTTTTTTTGCAAGACGGTAAGTATACTAGGTGGAGTGAAAAGTAACCTCTTTGACCAGGAAAATGCGCTGTAATCCCAAAAAAGGGTATGATGCCTTCTAGTATATTCATATTAAGGCTGACAAAACAATTTCAGCTTAATGCAGTCATTTGTTTTTTTTGAGAGCCGATTTTCGGGCGGTCTGTTTTTTAGCCTTTTTTTTTTATTGATTAGCCATCTTGTGAGGTTTGGAAATAGATAAAAAGATGAATGGGGAATCAATTGAAGCCCTAAAATACTGCGCAATACTGCGTTTGTGCTTCTAAGGCGGTGGCCACTGCAGCCTGCAGCAGAGCCCTAAGCTGCTCAGGATCTATTTCTGTTTTCCACTTGTTGTCAGCGATTTCCCCATCTAAAGTACCGGAGTCGTGTGACTCAGATCCCCGCTCGGAACGGTCTCTGAAACTCGTTGTTTATGGGCTACACTGTCAAGAATAATTTCAACACAGTTTCAAGGGACAATCAACCGCAGTGAAGAATGTTTTTGGAAAATTGCTGATGGATGCAAATTAGTAAGTTGGGTACACAATTATGTGTTGCAACTTTTATATATTTCTCACTTATGTATTTTTTAATTTTACTTTGAGTAAATCACACACATTGAAAAAAGTTGATGCCAAATGATGGCCCAATTACATTTTATTTGATGGGCTATGAGGGCTGTATGATTTACGCCTAAAGCTAATGCTTCTCACGCCTCAGTCTCTAATGATCCTTCGCTGCAATCTATCTACGAGTATATTTGATGGTGTACTTCGCTGAAACAAGGAGTTTTTATTGATCTCAATTTTTATTGAACATAAATTGGTGTAGGTCAGGCACAGCTTTTGTTGTTTTTTGCACTGGTAGTTTAGTAGTGTCTTGTACTGGTACATTGGTTTTTACACTGCACAGCACAAAGTAAAATATAACACGAAATGGTTTGAAATACCAATTAAGATTAAATAAAAAGTCCTCGTGGATTTTTTCTGCAGGATTTTATTTTTCAAATACAAACTTCATTAATGTTAGTAGTGAGTGCGTTAATTTATGCGTAGATTCGCTGGGCCGATGTGCCCACAGCCTATGAGCTCAGGCGGTAACGGTGCTGGTCATCGCACAGGCTCTTATAGTTGTCTTGTTGGTTTTTTTTTTTCGCAGTTTTCCTTGAGGCTCCGGCCTATCCGCAGGTGTAGTTGCAGCGGATGCTATTTAGACCCCCGGCGCAGTCCGGCGGGCAGGTCTTCTTTTGCTGGGGGATTTGTATTTTGTTTATTAATTTCGGTTTTTCACCAATTACTGGTATATAAGATCTTATAAAAAAAAAACCTCTTTACGAGGTAAAAGTCTAGTGACGAAAACAGTTATATGTCTCAAAATTTCTGATATCCAATTTTGTGACGAATAACATTAAGTTTGACACATAAATTATTTTAAAAAAAATTTTGGCACTCGGCACATTGCGCTAAAATGTCTCAATTCTTCATACCAAATAAAACTCACTGTTTTGCGCAGTGCCGAATGCAAAAATTTTTTTTTAAATAATTTATATGTCAAACTTAATGTTATTCGTCACAAAATTGGATATCAGAAATTTTGAGGCATATAACTGTTTTCCTCACTAGACTTTTACCTCGTAAAGAGTTTTTTTTATAAGATATCAGAAATTTTTGAATAAGACATCAGAAATTTTAAAATTTAAAATTTTTTTTGGACAGTATATCTTTATCAACTTTGTTTATTTTTTTTACAAGCTGTTTGTATCAAAGCGTTAATTTAGCTTAAAAGCTTAAATGAGGACTTGTTCCCGATCAAAAATCTAGAAACGTTTGTTCTACGACTTTTTCGAAAAAAAGCTAGTTTTGCGGGAAATTGCTAAAAACCGCTGAAATTAAAACCCCTCTAGCATCCAAGCTATAGAAGCTACAGATGTGATCTATATATCGTTGGAAAGGTATTTCGAAGAGCTTTTAAACATAGCTGAAAACTTTTTTGCTTAAGAACACAGGTAAAAAGCTACAGGTGAAATAAAGTCTAGTGACGAAAACAGTTATGTGCCGAATGCAACAATTTTTTTAAAATAATTTATATGTAAAACTTAATATTATTCGTCACAAAATTGGATATCAGAAATTTTGGGGCATGAAAAGGTTTTCGTCGCTAGACTTTTACCTCGTAAAGAGGTTTTTTTTTTATAAGATTCATTGTTCAAGTGCTCTGAACAAGATTAAACTATCAGGGGTGACACAGCAATCGCAAGCGAAATAGAATTTCGCAGAAAGCAATTCCGCACTGAAAATTCCGAGGTGCTACAGAACTTCGAGAGATTTAATTCTTTTTAGCATTTTCACCAACCTTTTTGAACTAGGCTGCTAAGGGTTGACACCTTTTCAGATTAAATTACCCAAAGGTTTGATTAGCAACTTTTTCAAGTTTATCATTGCAGAACACTAAACTTCTAATTTTTTCCTTGTTTAATTAATAAAATTTAATTTTTTTATGTAATAATTGATTTTGTTTAGCTGAAAAAAATTTAAAAAGTAATTGGCGCGAAAAAACAAAAGTTAGTCGACAGCTCTAGCAATTTTCTGCCAATAGTCTGGCAACTCTTCGTGAAAAATGTTTTCACGAATTGCACAATAAGTTTAAGGTTTTTTTTTGATAAAACTCGATTTACCTCAAAAGAGCTATTTTTTTACTGCTTAATTTAAAGAAAACTGAAGTGCTTCCATATATATTTTTTAAATATCTTACTTCGAATTTTGACTACAAAATGTGGCTGACCCTGACTTCGAAAATCTAAATCGGACTTGGTGGCAGCATCGGACGAAAACGGACTTAGCGCTAGTTCCTTTCGCACAAAATTATTCTGCGAATTGACCTGTGGCACCGCGAAATGAAATTGATGTGAAATTCAAGCGAAAGCGATTTCTGTGGCATCCCTGATTATAAGGCTTTCTATTTTTGTTTCTGATGTTGCATTATTATTATTATTATTAATTTTTTTTTTTGATCAAAAGAAAAAGTTGAATTTATTTTGCGAATTTTTCTATTTTTCTATTATTTATTTTATTTAAGATTTCTATCTTTTTCATTGTTTTTTTTTTTAATGTTTTTTTTTTTTTATTATTATTGATGTTGCACTAAGGGTATATACGCGTGTCTAAACATACGAGCCTAATACACCCCGTGGGTGGATCGAATGATTTTACCGTTGGTCACGGTGTACATTAACTACCCGACATTTGTGCGACTTTTTGGGCCGTTCGCTACCGGGCTGGTTAGAGCTCAGTTTAACAACGTGTTTTACAATGTTTTTCTTACTTTACATATTTTATAATTCATTTAAGTAGTTACTTCGTACAAATAGATATAAATGTATACATATATAATGCTGGGCGTTCTTTGTACTGGACTTCTGTCCGCAGGTGTATTTGCGGTGAATGCTGTTTAGAGGTCCTGGGCAGTCCGGCGGGCACGTTTTCTGTTGCTGGGGAATTATTATTTTCTAGTTTAATATTTTTTTCTCTCCGATTTTTGGAATATAAGATGGTGAGTGTGTGTGTTGCTCTTTTATCTTGTTTTCTAATGTTTCCTGCACTAACGACTCTAGATAGTCGATTTTGAATGTTTGTTGCAGTGTCCCAACTCGGCAAAACGTCCATTAAATTAAGATTAGCAGCTGCTTGGTTGGGTGGGTGCGAACTCGAACCTGAGGGCATTTAAATAGGAACTTGCTGAGGCTCCAACTAAGTTCTGCTCTGCTTCGGCTAACTTCTCCTTAACTTCCTTGTTTGTGTAAAGGTTGTGAAAGCAGTCAGCACATAAACTAACTACGTGAAAGGCAACTGGCACTTGTAACCAGGCTGTGTGCGATCAAGATAAATGAATGCTTCCTGTAGTTTGTACTAAGAAACACTGATTTATTAATAAAAAATTCACAATATTTATAGGTGAAAATAGCTTTGTTAATATTTAGGTGTGTAGTTTCAATTCAAATTATAACATTGTATTTAGTTATGTTAGATTTAATTACCGTCAATACCCGATAGGCCCGTTGAGGACTTAATTGTTAAGTTTATTTACAACATCCGTGAGGGCCGTTGCAGATCCAAATTAAAACTAAACTAACCCTAAGCTAAGCTGTTGGTCACTCAGTGCGACGTCAATGGATATCGCTGGCCGAAGATCTCTTGCTCGTGTTAACTCCTCCCACGGATAAGTGAGGGCCGACCTCGGTACTCCTTACTGTGGCCTCTGTGTCGGATCTTTCACTCGACGTAGGGCGACAGTTTATGCGGCGTAGAGTTAACCAGATGATTCCACAACAGGCACGAATAGCGAATACTATTTAGCAGGTGCTAAGGATGGGTTTTGCTAGCAGCTCCTTTTCCAGGCCACCAATGTGTTGGAGGTTTTTAACGCTTAGTTAATGGAGAAACGGTATGCTAAGCTTCTCTCGGTGTGCTGTCACGTTGACTTGGGACATCGCAGAGACGACTAAGCTCTTCCTTAGGACGCCGAAGTGATTGTTGATTCGGCTCCTATTCAGGTAGATATAGTCTGTGAATGTGTCGAGATAGGTTCCAGAGATTTGTTGTATTTTTCCATCGGACAACACGACGTTCATGATTGCGTCGCTTATGATTGCTTTCCCCTCGTCGACCAGCGTAATCGACCAGTAGTCTCCAAGTGTCCAGTGTTGAGCGCAAGTTTCCGTCTTGATCCTCTTGCAGAAAGTGATGCTCAACTCAAAACTACCTTATTAAAGTGTACCGGGTAGACATTTATTTTCTTGCATACTTGCTGAGGGATTGGAAACTCAATTAAGAAATGTAATATGTCGTTATTTTGAAAAGCCTTAATACTAGACACTTCTCATATATTTGCTTAGATAATATTTGTGAGATTTTCATTAGCCAGGTCTTTTATGTCAATGTTGACGAGCTGCGAACTGCGATCTTGAAAAGTGTGCAAGCGTTGCAACTAATTGTTACAGTGTTTACTCGATATATGCACATGCTGCAGTCAATCGCCACTTATGTTCGATTCGTACAGTGCATTACATTTATGGTTGCAATTCCGTTCTTATTAAATGAAGAAGCCTTTTTCTTAATATAGACAAAAATACAATAAAATTATATATTTTTGACTCGACTTAGGTCTTTTACAACCAAGAATAGAAAATGCCTTACTGAGTATGCATAAGCTAAGTAAGCATAGCTCGGAATCCACAAGTCGCTGTGGCTTCCGAAAATTCTGGTGGGCGTTGAAGCAGTGTCAGCGGTTTCGCAATTGCTGCGTTGGTCGTTGGGGTCTGAGTACGATGTGGCACATTGTGCAAGTGAAGCACACTCAGCATTTAGACAGCATGTCCAAATGTGTCCATACGTCTTTAGTGAAGTCGCTGCGGTTTGGGAGGAGAACAAGTGAGGGGTGCCGAGTAGGTGACTCGGACAATTGTTTGATTCGGAGGATGTCCTTTCTAACATCGATTATTATGTTAAGCTGTTTCATAGTATCATCATTACCCAAGATACCATAAAGCGTTTTGGATAGTAGGTAATATGGAAAGCCTAATTGGGATGTCGTAGAGACTGAATAAGTTTAAGAGGACATGGTGCGTAATTGCTATATTTCCGGCAATCGAATTAGCATAGAAATCTTCTTTGTTTACCTTGGGGTGAAGGCTGTATGTACTTTTGTTGGATCCAGTGTCAATGGGAAAATTCCCTACTTTGGCGTCCCTCGTTCTGCATTGGAAATAGGGCAACGAAGAGCGATTCAGCCAAAAAAATTTAGTTTGGACTTATCTGTTGTCTCAACTGGGGAGTCATCGTTCGGTAAGGTGTCAGTTTCATATGGGAGCCGAGGAATGCTTTGCAGCGAAATAATGCTGTTTCTCCAGGATTTATATGAAATTGTCTTTGGAATTTGTTTGGAATCTGATCTATCCTTGAAGATAATGGTCTTTTCAAAGCACACTGGTTGTTGGCCGGTCTGTTCATATAATTAATGTTCCTTGTTCTGATAGACGCGGTTGTGGTTTAGGGGTTGTTGGTAAGTTCGCTGAAAAAAAAGACCACTTTCTAAAATCAAGAACATTCATCTTAAATATTTTGTTCTTGAAATAAGAATATTTTAAGACCATGTTACTAAAACAAAGAATATTAATTTTAAAAATCGTAAGTTCTTAATATAAGAATAAAATTCTCAAATTTAAATATTTTGTTCTTAATATAAGACCATTTTAAGACCAAAATACTAAAACTAAGAATATTATTCTAAAAAATCTTAAGTTCTTAATATAAGAATAAAAGTCATAGATCTTAGATCTTTTTCTCTTAAAATAAGAACAAAAATCTTAAAATTTTGCCACTTTTTGAGACCTAAAATTCACACCTGGTTCTGGCGTCTCAAAGATGACATTGAGCTTGGATCGCTGGTCTAGTCAGCACAACAGTACTGATGATAGAGATTGGTATCTCTTGAAACAGCTGTATACCAACCCATGCTCCTTGCGTTCGCAAGTGTTTTTGTGTTGTTGTTTGTTGTTTAGTGTCATATTGACAGTACTTGACCTCAAGTTAACTAAAATTACTTCATTCTTCTTATTCAAAACTTTTTGGTCTATAAATAAGAACATATAATCTTAAAAAAATAATAAGTTTTGTTCTTATACTAAGATTTGTGGTCTTGAAAATATAAGAATTTATGATCTTAAAAATAAGAACATGGTCTTAATTGAAATGTTCTTAGAATCAAGATGTGTTTTCTTAATTCAAGATTTTCATGTTCTCGACGCATATTTTAGACCACAGTTCTTAGTTCTGAGACCAAAATCTTGATTTTAGGTCCTTTTTTTTATCAGTGTTTGTCTTGGAAAGAAGCTTGGTGTTTGTGAGGTAATATTTGGTGTTTTGGGTTTTGGTGCGTATAGATTTTGATTAAAATTGTTTCTATTTATGGCTTTAAGAGTATTAGATCGGGATGGATGTTGGTTATTGAATTTTTAAGGTTCCTGATTATCTCGTGGTGGTAACAAAGGAGCTCTGGCAGGATTTACTGCATTTTTGATGGATTGATTTACAATTAGTTGGCACAAGTGAAGAGTGTGTTTTTAATGGATGGATTCTTCAATAGCTAGCAATCTAGGCAAATCTCCATTAAGACCTCTTATGAAAGTTTATAAAGGCCTTGTCTCTGTATGTTAGATCTTTGAAAGGGTCTTTAATGTTTCTGACGATGAATCATGGTTGTTTATTTGATTCAATATTAAAGACAGATGACAATTGGTATACAAGTGTCTTTAGATCTCTGCGGTTTGCAAAATTATCTGTAAGATACTGCGCTATCGCTTGCCAATTCAATGGGGTGTTATATGCCTCTAGCAGGGCATCTGCTTCCCCCACTTAATTCGTTAAATTCGGCTCTGTTGCTAGAAAATTCTTTTAAGATTCTTACTAAGTCTGCAAGTCTATCTAACTCGCTAATTCTTCCTGCTTATTCTGGTGCTATAGTATGGTCGGTACCATTATTTTAGGATCAACATTTAAGTGTAGTTGCCTTTTCCTGGAGTATCTTCCTGAGATACCTTTCTACAGTATAAGAGAACTATTGAGTGCGAAAAGTTTGTAGCTTGTAAACTTTTTATGGTGATTTTTCATCAAAGCAAACTAGAATTATGTAAGTTTTTTAATGAAATGCTGTTGCGATTTGCTCTTGATATTCTTATTGTATTTTTTTTATTCTATATGTTAAGATTCTTTTGGTTTTATGTTCTTATTTTTTTATCATTAAAAAAAGAATAAAAAGAAAGTGTACTTCTAATTTTCTTTAGACTATTTCTTGGTTTCTTTTATATTTTGCCTGCTGGAATTTGTGTGCCTGAATTCTTAATTTCTAGATATGATTTTCGTCTGGAACCTTTTCCTTTTCTTGTATTTGAACAAATTTTACTTTATAGATACGCTTGCAGTACTAGTTTCAGCATTGAGGATTTCCGTGACGGTGGCTCGGATTTATCCCTTTCGTCTAATCCCACGGTGAAGTATAGTTAGTAGTAGTAATTTAATTCTTATCTAGATCGTTTGCTCGGCTTTGATATTTTTTTTTAGGCACTTGTTATGTGTTTTGTAAATTTTGAAAAACATACTAGCTGACATTGATAAAACAATTATAGTTAATAGTGTGCTTATAAAGCTTAAACCTTGATTTTCTACTTCTACTTTATTTATTACGTTAGCAGTGTCTTAGTGTCTATGAAGCCCATTTCTACCATGACTATCTTACTTATGAACATGAACAGAAATTGTTCTCTTAAGTTAAATGTAATTAACCGTTTTTAGTTAAATCGTTTAATCAAATATGTTAAATGTGATTTTGAATGTTTTACAACTTATAGTTTTATTTTCCTACCTAGGGTTTCGAATGGCTGCTCAGGTCGGGCATTATTACAATTCTAAAGATTTAATTATAATTATTTAATATAATAATATGTAATATGTTGGGCGCTCTTGACAGCGCACCCAATAACGAGATGACCAACATCTCGTTATTGGGTGCTCTTGCTGCTACTCCCTCGTTGGCATAAGCCGGTGCTTCCTGGACACCGCAGGTGTCCTTGCAATGGGGGTGTAGAGGGGAGCCTCACAATCTGGTGGGCATCGGCGTGGGCGTGTTGGTATTTTTCTTGGTAGTGGACAATGATTCTTTGTTAGTTTTGTATCTTTCATTTTTGATTGCTCGCTCTTTGACTTTAATAACGAAACGAGAGGTTCAAGTTCGTCATTTAGTTTGACTGCAGTGTCATATGGGAGGGGAGTTTTGCATTTATACAGGAGTCTTACTATTTCAGACTTTCTACGTCTGATTCGCTCCTTAATGCCACTTTGTCTTGTCTTAGTGTTTGCCCTGGAGCTCATGCCCTGTACTCACTCAGTATTAATGTGGCTATTCAGTCCTCCAGCTCCAGGTCTAGCTCTACTCCAGCCAGGTTATAGCTACTTTTGATACTACTACTTCTGCTACTTCACGGTCGCCATGTAATAGTTACAAGATTTGATTCTGTTGCTTGGTTGTGACTTCGAAACGTCTGGTCGAAGTCAAGTATATTTCCATAATGAATCGTAAAGTTGTTCTTATAAATTAACTTAGCAGATTACATAAAATATATACATAAATGTGTCTTTAACGTTGCTGGAGGGCAGAGAGTAATATGTGCATAGTACCAATGTAATAGGTTTACTTTGTCAACATGTTATATAGACTGATTGATTGTTTGGGGGCTTAAACACGTCTTGTCTTTGCCAAGTATATTTCAAGTTTATTTTCTACAGTTGTTCTTATTGATAATCTTAGCTAACGCTGTGTTGTGTTATGTTTAGCAACAAAGTGTCGCTAAATGGGTTATTGTATATTTGAATTGAAATACCCTTACAATGGTTGGGTATGGTTTATATTAACTACTGATCATGCTACACTAGCGTATGCACTTGATGTATTGGTATATCTTAAAAAAAACCTCTTTACGAGGCAAAAGTCTAGTGACGAAAACATTTACATGACCTAAAATTTTTGATATCCAATTTTGTGACTAATAATATTAAGTTTTATATATGAATTATGAAAAAAATGTATATCACTCGACACATTGCGCTCAATTCTTTATACCGAATAAATATTTCTTTTTTGAGCAATGCCGAGTGACAAAAAATTTTTTTTGTAATTTATATGTTAAACATAATTAGGGTATTCAGAAACTCTGATATTTGCGATATTTTAAAAAGTGATATATATCTAAATCTAAAGGCGAAGGAAAAACTGAAACTGAAACCGGTAGAAATTAACATTTTAATGAAACGCCTCTTGAAGGAAAGGAAGGGGCCTATCCTTAAGGACTCAACACAGTTTAATTATGGGTATTTCTCCAATGTCAAATGCGACATTCGTACGCACTCAAAGTGAAATAAAACACATGCCAAAACATTATTTCATTGCGACAAAAGGCGAAACTTATAGGTCTTGATTAGCACTATAATTGGTGCTAAGGTGGATTTTGGGCAATTGTTCGTTTTCAAGATAATTTAACAATCGCACGCGATTCAAACAGAGTAGTTCTTTTAGCGACCAGTTCTAACACTAATTGCGGCAAATCCTAATAATATACCTAGCACGAACTTCTCTAACTCAAACAAAATGGAGAGGCAATAACTAGAACTTCCATAAGTCGAATTTCTCCACAACTCGATCAAAAATATTGGCACGTGCTTCTATAAGTCGAGTTTTTTAGGGAAATCAACAACAAATTGCGTTTTATTTTTATTTTTGTTGTACATTACTGTTACTGTTACTGTTTTCTGTTACCAGTTTGTTTGGGTATGTTTTAATGATTTATAAACTTATGATGATGCAATATGATAAAATATTGCATTAACAATTGCATAGGCTGGTAAAATAATTAGCTTTAGGAAAGACACAAATTATGTACTTCTTTCTCAGTCGCGCTTAACAATCTTTGCGGAAATCATCAGCGTTAAACTTTTGGCCATGGGACCGAAATGTATTTTAAAGTGCTTATCGCTTGAAGATAAATTCAAGCCTATTAATGATATTGAAAGTTGATCAAAAAATAGAGAAGTGGCTGAGAAATATGGCATTCCACCGAGTGCGGTTTGCTTATTTAGTATTTAATGAGTTAAGCAATTCTTGTACTTTATTGTTAAGAGGTGGTAAAGGGGAAATTGGGGGAAACGCTCTTTTTCCATGAGCTGAACTCCACCGGATTTTCGGAAAATTCTTTTAGGCATTTCACTACATCTGGAACTTTGTCAAGTCTCGCTAAGTTTGCACAATACTCTGCATTTATGCCTTGATCTGTTGCGTTGCTATACGTAAAATCCCGTTCTGGGTTATTTTGGCTTGCACTATTGTCGGGACTCGTTGTGCTTTTAATTGTCCTACTTGTTCGGTAATTTGTTCGAAAGTCTTCATATTTCTGTTCTGCTGATATTTTAACTGTCTTTGTTGTAGTTGCACGTTACTTGGTTATCGTTTTACGGTGTTTGATGTTATATTTGTTTTAACAAATTTTGGCTTTGTTTTTGGATTTTTTTCGTTTTTGAAACGATTTAATATTTAGGGTATTCAGAAACTCTGATAATTGTGATATTTTAAAAAGCGATATATTTTGTAATGACTACAAACACAGAGAAAAATGATTATTCTGACGAATTTTGTATACACCTTGCCCCAGGGCATATTTGCTGTAATAATCTTTTTCCTGTGTGTTTGTTGCCAGTACCAAATATATTACTTTTTAAAATATCACAAATATCAGAATACTTCAAATATTATTCGTCACAAAATTGGATGTCAGAAATTTTAGATCATGCAAATGTTTTCGTCACTAGACTTTTACCTCGTAAAGATGTTTTTTTTATAAGATATCAGAAATTTTGGAATAAGATATCTGAAATTTGACGTACTATTATGTTGGGCAAAAAAAATGGAAAAATCAGTTCTGAAACGTGCTTAACTTTGCGGAACGCTCTTGATACCGAGAATTTAAAGACAGTTTTAAATTAGAGATTCGTACATGGATGATCGATTTTTTGACTATAGAAATTTTTGATTCAAGTCCGAAAATACTTGATTATTTTCTAACTGTGTGTGTGTGTGTGCATCCGTTAACGTGCTTTCATTTCCCAACTTTCGGCAACGCGCACGCTATTTGCATATTTGAAAAGAAAAAGAGATAAAAAAGCTTTGCGCTGCACTTTGGGATTAGGGACTAATATTTTGGCGAAAACTCTTGGGGCTGTTGATTTTCTCTTTTCATGTTTGCTTTTAGATTTTAATGCAATTTTACATAGTTTTTGTTGTTTTAGTTGCATAAATTTTTTTTCTATTTCACATGTTATATTTTCAACATGTTCGTGACACTTGTCACGGTCGCCATGTTAAGTTAAAAGATTTCGGTAGTTTTAAGCATTGGTCGAGAGTGTTCTCTCGGTTACATTCAATTTTATATTTGGCTTATTACATACAATATTCTAGGCCAGTCCGCATAAGTGACGGATCCTATTACTGCACTTATGGATATTTATGATTGTATAAACATAGCAACAAAGTGTGGTTATGTTGTGAGTTGTTACTCTTACTTTTAAGTTGGGCATATGACCGCTTGTTATACTGTATACTCTACAATACTGTGGGCATATGCTCATTTGGCATACAACATACTACACTAAAAATAAAGTTAAAGAACAAAGTAAAAGTACTGTGACGAAGGCTTTTTTAACACCCAACATTTTTGATTTTCAATTTTTTGACTAACACTATCAAATTATATATATGCTTTTCCGCTCATCCCCAAAAAAAGGTCCCGCTGCTTTGCGGTTGTAAACCTTTGTGAGCTCTGCCGAAAGCAAACAAATTTAAGTAAAGAATTAAATCAGCTATTTTGTGTTTCAAATGGGTCATCCGAAACAATATATAAACTGCATTATACCAAATATAGGAGGCTCTTAACCCACAGTGCACTGAAATCCTTTGCTCGAGAGGAAATTGCAGTGCATGTTTAATTTATATCTGTGATTCGACTGCGAAACTGAAACTGTAATTAGTTGTGATGCGCTGCTCAAACCGCATCCAAATTTACAGCATCAAAATCTGCATCCGCATACAGGACTATGATAATCTTTTAAAATGAAAGAAGACTCGGGCCTCATTCATCGCTCGTCACTTTGGACATTCGGAAATGTAAAGTGCACATTTTAAAGAGCCATTACCGCTTAATTAACTAATCAATTAATCAAGACACTTGTAACAGTCAACAGGTGGGAGCAGTTTTCAGATTTCTTAAAAATAGATTTAGGATTTAGGAACTAATAGAAAAGGTTACATTTAGGTGAGCTCGACTGTGAGATACTCTGTATCTATTCTGCTGCTCAGAAATAAAACTGCTCTGTAGTTCTTAATAATTGCAAATTGATCATTGAACACACACAATCTAATGAAATACTTTTGCAAACTGACGAGAACGTGACATTTGTACATCTTTAAATGAAAAAAATGGCTAAAGTTGACATTTTCAAAGATGTTTTCTCACGTGCTTAACGTATTTTATCAACACTATTTTTATTTTAAGACTTAAGCTTTGAAGACTTGTTGTTTTGGAAATATTTAAAGAAAACATGTTATGTTTGACTTCATCTTGACAAATGCGAAAGTAATTTGGAAGAAAATACTCTTAAAATAATGTAGGTTTTCATTTTAGAGATAATTTTGATGCGTTACTATCATTTTATTTATTTTACAAGTTTTATTAGTAACTAAGGGAATTCACACAACATAGATGAAAAAATTGCATAGTGCAATAAGACGGCGCGACGACTTATCCAAGATACCGCATTTTCGTGATTTTTTGGGCTCAAAAGCTTACAAATCGCCCCAGATAAAATAGATATCGCAAAGATAAAATTTATTTTAGTGTTTAACATAAATAACCCAAAAAATCACAAAAAAAAGGCCGGTTTTTGGAACTTAATAAAATCGCGAGCATCTTAGGTATACTAAAAAATGTCGAAACAACTTCAAAAATTCGGAAAAAAATTAACATTTTGAAAACGTTTCCATGAAATAAAATTTGAGTGCCATTTTAGAGTTTAGTGGGTCAAAGTCCAGTGCACTAAGCCATGCGACGTCAAATTGTTTTTATTTTGTAAAATAGTGTAATGAGAAGTCTAACTATTCGCATAAGAAATGAGTTACGTACAAAATATAAATATGTATGTATGCTGAGCTGTCGCATAATACTGGCAATTGCATAAGCAAATGTTGCCAGCCATAGCAACAAGTCCTTACGCAGCATGTTGCTAACGAAATCTTCATACTTGATGATGATAGCTGTGGTGAGTTTCGCATCTGTTGCCGACTGGTGGCCAATAACCGCAGGCTGCTTTCAGTGCGCGACGGTGTCTTCGAGGCGTCAGTACGCGACGCGGTTGATTATACAGAGTCTTGGCGGTATTGTGCTGTTTTTTTGCGAGTTTCCGCGAGTGTCAGTGCCCGCGTTCGTGTGTCCCAAACAAGTGCAGATCAAGAGACAGCCTCACAATTAGCGCCATTCGCTATTATCGCCAGCTGCTGTCTGTGCTCGTCCCGCTGGCAACGAATGCTGCTCTGCAGCTCAATTTTAGCTATGGTGCCGAGGAGTTTTACGAAAGTGGCGAAAACATCAATGTCAGTGACTTATACATTTATAATGATAATGACAAGGAATTGGACTTGATATTGTCTGCTTCGTCGGGAATACCCGCAGCAACGACGAGTACGACGATGGGCAGCTTTAAGGCAACAGTTTCAACTGCAATAGGATCGGCCGGAACTGCACCGACCCCAATGACCCTATCGAAAAGAAGCGTATCGCGCGTAATTGCAGATGTACCTATTTGGGTGATACCCTGCTACAGCATAATTCTGCTCTGCGCGGTGATTGGCAATCTGCTGGTGGTGCTCACCCTGGTCCAGAACCGCCGCATGCGTACCATTACCAATGTCTTTCTACTCAATCTGGCCATCTCGGATATACTGTTGGGTGTGCTTTGCATGCCCGTGACTCTAATTGGAACACTCCTACGCAATTTCATCTTTGGTGAGTTTCTCTGCAAGCTCATCCAATTCGCTCAAGGTAAGTCTGATGCAACTCTCGAACTTTTGCCTTCTGGGAATAGCAACGTTAGTTAGCCATATATTTATAGTTTGATTATTTATTTAAATCTTCCATTTGAGGGTAAGCATTAAGTGTTGCCAGTCAACTCACTGATGCAATCCAATGGCTACACAGTTGGCTCGGAGCTTGGGAATGAGCTTCAAACGGATCTTTACACACGACTCGGGTCATCTGATACCAAATATTTGTATCGCAATTTCTATTCCCAGTTGATTTCTAATGTTTAGTCCCAACTTGGATACTTAAACTAACGTGTGTGTTTGTGTGTGTGTTTGACTATTTTCAATGCTTGATAGCCACAACCTAGTGCATGCCATGACCCTATGTCACTACAACTGAGCTGGGTTCAAATATTTAATTACTAGTACATACATAGTGTCATATGTGTTTGCGATTGTTCGCCCTATTTAAAAAACTAGACAGCCGTTTCTTTATTTCATTAACATCATTCATATCTTTAGCTCAATAAATCCAGATTATTATCTATTATGCTGCGAGTTTCCAGTCTGCAGTCAGAAACTTACTAAAATGCAGTATATTTAGCTTAGCTGTCTCGATACTTTGCTACACCTTATCGCGTTATATCAGTAAGCAGCCGTTTTTTTGTCATGCTATTCTTAATCGGCGTGTCATTTTAGCTAAGGCAAAGAAGATTTGTATGTACATTGCACAAAGTTTAACGACGATTACGGACCCGACGACAGCCGTATTAAACACGGTAAAATTCATGGAAAAACAATTTCGTTACCTGCCTTTTTATAATAGCTGCGTAATGTGTATGTAAAGCAATTGTGAGATAAGCTAATTATACTGTTTATTGCAAATTTTAAATTAATTTATCTATAAATGGAAAGAAGAAAAATTATACGCAAATGCGTTAAATTTTTCTGTATTTCATTTTAAAAATGTCGTGGGTGAAATTATCAGTGCTTTTGTTTTTTTTACTCTAAGCTCATTGATATTGGGTAAATAGGATACGTATATAATGGTGTTGTTTTAGTCTTTGATCAAGAATATATATACTTTATGGGGTCTGCCACGCCTCCATCTGCCTGTTACGCACATTTTTTTTTTTGTGATAGAGTTAGACCAAAATATCTTCTTTCGTTTTTGAGTTATTATTTTTTTTAAAAACATTATTATTTTTTTTAACGGGACCATAGTGAACTGTCGCTTTAAAAGCCAGTTGTGCTGCTTGTCGATTGATCTACCAAGCGCTGTAATGCATTACTTGAATCTAACGATTTTGCTAACTACTAGTAACATTGAACAGGACTAGAGTTGTGTATGTTATGCCTTGACACCAATCAAACTGGCAAGAGTGTATTTTGTATAGCATACATTTAAGGGCATTTTCTTCAGCTTCCTGGGAATAACACAAGGTGTTTGTTGTCTGCCTTTAGAGACTGACAGCCGTCATAAGCCGTAAAGATGAAGGACTGTTTATGTATTGGGATTCGGGGATTGACGAACAAAAATTGAAAAAGGTCGAGTAAATTGAATTTGTATTCGATGGATGGCATTAACTGGATTTGCAAAGTTGCGAATATAAATCAGAAAGCGAAAGCGAAAGCGAACGCGAATTCTGCCAGGAGCCTGGGTTTGGGTTTGGGCTAAGGCTTTGATTCAAGGTTAACTGCAACGAGCGATGCACCTTGTCAGCATGATGACCATAATCTGGTGTGACAGGCCATTTGGCTGCGGACATTAACATTTATTAATTTACGAGTCACAATTTGCAATTTGGTGGCGTTTCACAGATGTGGTTTAAGTCGGACCCTAGGTCCCAGACCCTAATGTCTGAAATGACGCAGATGACAAATGGCGAATGACAAGGGGGGGAAGGCGTCTGAAGTATTTTGTATAACAAATTGCCATATGGCGTCGTCTCACCATGTGGATTGTGGTGATTTGGAAGCATAAGAATGGCTGACAATTCGTGTGTGAGTGGGGCTGGCTCCAAAGGAGGCACAAGTCGTTTGCTTGCCATTGTTATTATGCTGTTAATAAGTTGGGCATGTGGGAGTCGAACTGAGAGATGAATTTCTAAAATGAGGGTGCACGTAACAACGATTTTGTCAAGCCGTCAGCGCAATACATACTTGAAGCATTAATATAAACACCAAATTAGACATTATCCGGAACAGCAGTCTCGGAAACGGAAATAAGTAATAAAAGTGCCTAACCAAGAAATGGAGCATCAACAGCAACGCATAAAAGTTCAAAAATCGATACGTCTAAAACACAAACATTCTAAATGTTTTGCAAAGTTTATCAACAAGAAAGAGTTCTCAAATAAAGAATACACGAGAACAAGTTACCCTTCGCCAAGGCCCTTAAATATACTAATACATATAATCACATACTTATTTGTGAAAACATTTTTTAAGGGCCGTTAATTATGTAATATGGCTATTTGTTTTATTTTTGCCTTAAACACACTGGCGTAGCTCAAGTTTATTCCAATTCGTCGACTCCAGCAAAGGATTAACTTTATTATTAGACGAACAAACTTTGCGCAGTTTTTTTATAGAATTGTAAAGGGTATTATAACTCAGTTACGAAATATGTAACACATGTGCGCATGGAGGCGTGGAAGACCCCCTTAAGTATATATATAGCATATATATATAGAAATCTCCGCTCTATATAAATATACAATTGAGTGATATCAATATATCGACAGTATGCAGAAACGATTTTCATCAAATTATTTGACAATAAGTAACAAATGAACATTCATTTCCTACCCCTCAGTCCCCTGTTTTTTTGCTGGTAGCCGCTGTCAAGGCCTGCTGTGAGTTGTTATTTTACAATATGCTGTATATCTTCGTTGAGAATGTGAGTCCACACTCATAGCCAATCAAATTGAGCCTCAGGCAAATTGAGCGACAGTTGGGGTCCTTTGTGGCAATAACTTGTCCTGTCAATAAAAACAATCGCAACAAATTTCATATTCAATATAATTTCACAATTGAGGGACGAAAATTGAGCACAGCAAAATATGAAAGAATTCGAAAGCATAAACACTTTTACGCTTTAAATTAAAAGTGTTGAACAAGTTTATGCAATGGAAACATGTTTTCATACCTGAATATTATATATTATCTACCATGTTTAGTTCACTTATAGAGCTATTTAGAATCAATTCATAATTGTATACAGGGTAGTTTGAAGTCGAGCCGTTTCGACAGCTTAGCATTAACAGTTTGTTCCTTATATAGATCTGTACATATTTCTAGGAAATAAAACTTCTGTGGTGGCATTTTTTTTGTTATCTCAAATTTGAAATTATTTTTATTAACACATACACATGTACAGAAAAGAAGCAAAGAGACGAATATAAAATAAGAATATTATGTCAAGGTCAGAGACTCTACCATTGGCCAAAAATAATAAAATAAAATACGATAGACAAAGTTTTCATGGAATCAGTGCCGGTATCATCTTTATTGTCAACAAGGGGTTCGTCAGCATTCTGAGAAAAGTGGGTGGGGAAAACCTTTGTTTTGTTTTTCATAACATTTCCCACACCAAAAATTGATGGTGATGAATTCAGGATAGGTCTTATATACATACATAGCTAATTAATTTACTCAGAATTTTTTTCACAGAACTCACAACAATTTTTGTTGACAATTTAAAGCACATTGGTCCAGAATCCCTTTTTTTGGCATAAAGTCTACTTGTTAAGCTAGAGACTTGAAACTTTGCATGAACCTTAGTTCGACTAATTTAGAATTTTTTTTATTTTTTTTTTAGATTTGGACCACGCCTTCATCTCCCCCTCCCAATCCAACTATTAGAAATATGTGTAATATATTTTTATAAAATCCTCATGTAAAGCTGAGGACTTTAAATTTGGCATGAATCTTAGTTGGACTGAAGTCGAATTTATAATTTGTTTTGTTTTTTAGTTGGCCCTTGTCTTCACCCCTTCTTTTTTTCCTACTCAGTGAAAAAGTAAAATTTTTTTATAAAATTAAATATATTTAATTCTTCGTATGTTTGCCAATCAGGAAAAAGTAGAATTTATAATTTTGCATTTGTTTTTCGGAAATTTAAGTGCCTAAAAGCATGCAATAAAATATATTTTAAATTTATATAAATATGTAACGGGTATCCTATAATCGGGAGCTCCACTATTGCATTTCCCACTTGTTTTAAATGAATTTTTTTTTTAATAACTTCTGATTTCTTTTTTTACTCTACAAAAACATTAAAAATTAAAAAAAAAAACAATAAAAAGTACAAGTAGAACGCAACTAAACCAGACATCATTTATATACATATGTATGTATGTATGTACTTTCATGAATTGTACTACAGCTCAATTCAAACACAATAATAAAGGAATTTGAAGCTTATTTTTCCGTTTGATGTGATGTAATACAACTCTGGGTGGATTTAGCAAGCTTAAAATTGCTTAGCTTTCTCTATTATTGTAGGGGCAACAATGCCCCCTGCTCCTTGCCAACGCCCAAAGTGAATAGCGTCCACCATTTACTTTTGTCAGCTATTTGTAACCTATGTATCGTAATTTTCATTATTTTGAGCTGCTAACCAGTGATGATCAACTTTAAAGTAACTAAATAGTGACCAAATCAATTGAGCAAAGCACGTATTTTGCACACAAAGGTATAAACTTTATTTCAAACATTCAATATTATTCTTATTTCGCTGTATTTTGAAATTTCAATTAAGGTTTTTAGATAACGTAGTTTTGTTCTGATTATAAAGTTTTTTAGACCAAAATAAGAAGAGCTCTGAAATTTTTATTTATACATAAAAGACCAGAAAAAAGTAACTTAATTTTTCTATTTACTTTTTTAAATATTTAAATTAAATACAAAAATATATGTCATTAATGCGACGAACGATGATCTTTTCCTGTCCAACCTCCCAACACTTACCATGGGAGACATAAGCAAAATAAGTCTATTTTAACTGCGGCCTGGCGACAATCGATGGATGATCACTTATGTTTTTGTAATCTGCAATAAAAGAAAATTAGTTATCGAATGATAACTTTAAAATATCTCAAATTGAAACCATACGTTTTTTAGCGAGAGCTACGATTTCATCTAAGACCAATGTTATCTTGATAAATATTCTTCGAATGTTTTCGTAGACTCAGAATTTCGTGAACGACTACAACAATTTTTTGGGGCTTGAACAAATTGATCTTCCCCAGTAAGTATTTATTCGTTGAAATGTATATAATAGGAGGATGGAAGAATTTTCTTGATGAGTATCAGCAGCTGAGTCAATATGACTTTGTCTGACCAACGTTTAAATTTAATATATGTAATAATAAAAGAGTTAGAATTAATGTGGCATACAGATGTCTGTAGACCACACGCAAGTTCAGTTTATTTCAAGTTTTCAATTCGCAAAAACCAACTCACCCACGGTTTTTATGATAAAACACTTCTGATTCATTAAAGTTATAAGCCATTCAACTAAATAGCAGCAAGGATGCATTAATTTTTTTGGCAATGCAATCGCGTAAAGGTATGTAAGGGGTATCTCTTATTTGAGGTCTCAACTATAGCCTTGGATGCTTGTTTAGGTTAAATTAGAGTAATCCAAAAGCCTACTTAATAAAATGTGGAGCTCATTATATTCAGTCTGGCTTATACTTTTTGGTATTAAATGTTAATGCTTATTAAGGCAGTCGACCCTTGGACAGCATGACAGTTTACACACAGTAATTAAATTAAGGGGGCGGCAGGGATATAAATGTAACTAACATTGTCCAAGTGTTTTGCCAAGTACTAGTATTATTATCATTACCGCCGCCCTGGCCGAAATTGAGATACATTTGTTATGCACACGGCCAACAAAGGAATCTAAAGGCGAAGGAAAAACTGAAACTGAAACCGGTAGAAATTAACATTTTAATGAAACGCCTCTTGAATTAGGCCCCTTCCTTAAGGACTCAACACAGTTTAAATATGGGTATTTCTCCAATGTCAAATGCGACATTCGTACGCACTCAAAGTGAAATAAAACACATGCCAAAACATTATTTCATTGCGACAAAAGGCGAAACTTATAGGTCTTGATTAGCACTATAATTGGTGCTAAGGTGACTTTTTGGGCAATTGTTCGTTTTCAAGATAATTTAACAATCGCACGCGATTCAAACAGAGTAGTTCTTTTAGCGACCAGTTCTAACACTAATTGCGGCAAATCCTAATAATATACCTAGCACGAACTTCTCTAACTCAAACAAAATGGAGAGGCAATAACTAGAACTTCCATAAGTCGAATTTCTCCACAACTCGATCAAAAATATTGGCACGTGCTTCTATAAGTCGAGTTTTTCAGGGAAATCAACAACAAATTGCGTTTTATTTTTATTTTTGTTGTACATTACTGTTGCTGTTACTGTTTTCTGTTACCAGTTTGTTTGGGTATGTTTTAATCTATATATATAAAGTTCTTTGTCCTGACTGACTGACTGACTGACTCACTGACTGAGAATCAACGTGTAGCCTAAACGGTAAAAGATAGAAAGCTGAAATTTGCACACAACATAGATGAGATAATTTCATCGTGCAATAAGACGGCGTTTTGCGAAATTCGACCTCTAAGTAGGTTAAATCGGGGTCAAAGGTCACGGAATTGCTTAGTATGAAAAACTTTTTTGTTTCTTAAGACATCTCTACCAAACTCACAGATTGCATGTTTGGGGCTGTCTCTAACATTCTGGCCAAATTTGGTCAATGTCGGATGACTATATCATATAGCTGCCATAGGAACAATCAGATGCAAATTGACCTTTAGTATGAAAAACTTCTTTGTTTCTTAAGATATTTCAACCAAACTCACAGAATATATGTTTTGGACTGTCCTTTACATTCTGACCAAATTTGGTCAAAGTCGGATGACTATATCATATAGCTGCCATAGGAACAATCGGATGCAAAATAACCTTTAGTAAGAAAAACTTTTTTATTTCTTAAGATATCTCAACCAAACTCATAGATTGTATGTTTGGGACTGTTTCTTACATCCTGACCAAATTTGGTCAAAGTCGGATGACTATATCATATAGCTGCCATAGGAACAATCGGATGCAAAATAACCTTTAGTATGAACAACTTTTTTATTTCTTAAGATATCTCAACCAAACTCATAGATTGTATGTTTGGGACTGTCTCTTACATCCTGACCAAATTTGGTCAAAGTCGGATGACTATATCATATAGCTGCCATAGGAACAATCGGATGCAAATTATTTTTTAGAACCAAAAATTCTGTTGTTGTATGAGATATCCTAACAAAACTCATAGATTAGCTCTTCTTGCTAAATTTTGACATTTTCCCCAAATTTAGCGTTTTTCCGCCAAATTTAGCTTTTTCCCGTCAAATTTAGCCTTTTCCCGCTAAATCTGGATTTTTCCAGCTGAATCGATAAATCTGTCTTTAACCTAAGTCCAATTACCGGGGAAAAACGTTAAAACACTAAAGTTAAAACATTAAATGTCAAAAAATGCTATATTATATAAATTTGTTAAAACGGACTACTAAAGATGTTCTTTTTAATTTTGCGAGCGCAGCGAGCTGGGGGTTGGCGAGCGAAGCGAGCAGTATTAATTTGTTAAACCGGATAACAAAAGAAAATCTTTTCAATTTTGCGAGCGAAGCGAGCGGGGGTTGGTGAGCGAAGCGAGCAGGGGGCGGAGCCCCCTAGTGATTTATAAACTTATGATGATGCAATATGATAAAATATTGCATTAACAATTGCATAGGCTGGTAAAATAATTAGCTTTAGGAAAGACACAAATTATGTACTTCTTTCTCAGTCGCGCTTAACAATCTTTGCGGAAATCATCAGCGTTAAACTTTTGGCCATGGGACCGAAATGTATTTTAAAGTGCTTATCGCTTGAAGATAAATTCAAGCCTATTAATGATATTGAAAGTTGATCAAAAAAAAGAGAAGTGGCTGAGAAATATGGCATTCCACCGAGTGCGGTTTGCTTATTTAGTATTTAATGAGTTAAGCAATTCTTGTACTTTATTGTTAAGAGGTGGTAAAGGGGAAATTGGGGGAAACGCTCTTTTTCCATGAGCTGAACTCCACCGGATTTTCGGAAAATTCTTTTAGGCATTTCACTACATCTGGAACTTTGTCAAGTCTCGCTAAGTTTGCACAATACTCTGCATTTATGCCTTCATCTGTTGCGTTGCTATACGTAAAATCCCGTTCTGGGTTAATTTTGGCTTGCACTATTGTCGGGACTCGTTGTGCTTTTAATTGTCCTACTTGTTCGGTAATTTGTTAGAAAGTCTTCATATTTCTGTTCTGCTGATATTTTAACTGTCTTTGTTGTAGTTGCACGTTACTTGGTTATCGTTTTACGGTGTTTGATGTTATATTTGTTTTAACAAATTTTGGCTTTGTTTTTGGATTTTTTTCGTTTTTGAAACGATTTAATATTTAGGGTATTCAGAAACTCTGATAATTGTGATATTTTAAAAAGCGATATATTTTGTAATGACAAAGAACACACAGAAAAATGAATATTATGAATATACCCCAGGGCATATTTGTTGTGATAATCTTTTTTCTATGTGTTTGTTGTCAGTACAAAATATATCACTTTATCATATAACAAAAATATCATAGTTTCTGAATACCCTAATTGTTATTTTCTTTAATGAGACTTTAACGCTATCTTATAATATTGATTGCCATGGCTACTCCTCTCGACTGTCCGGATTTCATCCTTTTTGGTTCCTGCGACCAGTACACGATGAGGATGTTCTGCGAACGGATACGACAGAACAGAAGTCCGCCGATGAGCAATTATCAGTTAAGATCCACTGCTTTACTGCTTAAACTCTTAAGTTCTTGTCAGTTCGTGAAGTATTGACAACGCAAATTAACGCGAGGGAGTCTATTCAATAGATCACTTTCACTTGGAATCAACCCGTCTCGAACCGAGAAACTTAGATACGGGTTTCGTTTTATTCCCGCTGGTCCCTGCTCGGCCGCCAGTTAAATTCTTTTAAGTTGTTACGTTATACAAAATTGAACTTCATTTTGTCCAGAATAACGGTCGGAATTTGTTGCATGCGCAGTTTGGAGCTTTCGAATATAATCGTTCTTAACTTGCTTGTCCGAAAAGAAATCTGAATTGTTCATAGTTCATGACCAACTAAATTGAAACCTTATGTGTTCATTGTTCATGACCAACTGTCCAACTGTAAGACTAAACTAAATGACTTAGTTAACGACAGAAAAATGAACGATTGAATTTATTCAGCTAATTGAACTAAGAATCCCAATCGAAGGGCCTCTTGCTGCCTTTTAAAACAGTTTCACAAAACCATTTTAGCCTCTTTTACAGATTTCAAAGGGCACAGGGTATAAAAATAGTAATTTTTCTTTCGATTTATTTAGCAGATTCAGAATTTGAATAATAAAAACTTGTTTGAAATGTGAAAGTATAATGCAAACAATTTTTAAAAAATTACTGACGTCAAATGTGACTTCTGATATTAAATTTGATATATGCATACCTGTTAAATTTCGATTAGGATTACTAATCAATTAGATTATTTTTGGAAATAATCGTAGTGATTATATAATTCACTGTTGAAAAATTTGTGATTATTTAATGATTACGATTACCAAAAATCAAAAAAAAATCGAAGATTATTACAATTATTCAAAAAAATCAGATATAATCAAAAATAATCAAAAATAATCGTTTTGATTATTTCCGATTTTTTCCTGATTATTTCTGATTATTTTAGCTTTTTTAGATTATTCATGATTTTTTAGTAAAAAACCAAATTATTTTCAATTTTCACAATCAAAGTAGCCAAAGCTTTTGATTTTAGTTGCTTTTTGTGCTGTCTAAAAGCATTAAATTTTGAAGAAAGCAGGAAGCAGCTAGAAAAATTCCGTAGCTCACTAGTTAGAGTTGACGACCTGTTATACTCCGAACTTTCAATGTTGAGGTTCGATTCTCCTTATGTGTGAAGACTTTTTTTAAAATCTGCTTTGATGAAATTTTTTGTGTAAAAAGTGATTTATTTTTGTTGGTTTTTTTGAATCATCGAAATATGTAATAATATTTGGTACGTATTGATGGCGGAACAGGAGGAGCGCTCAAGAGGTCTACATTTGTGGCGTATACACTCGAAAACAAGATATTCTAGTGGTTGGATTAATATCCGCACAAAAAAAGACTTGCCGACTATGTACATCTGCAATAAGTTCATGCAAGTGATTGTAAGGGCTTTATTCAACCAGTACAAAAGCAACTATAATCAAAAGCCTTGGCTACTTGATTGTAAAAATTAAAAATAATTTGATTTTTACTAGAAAATCATGAATAATCTAAAAAAGCTAAAATAATCAGAAATAATCAGGAAAAAATCGGAAATAATCAAAACGATTATTTTTGATTATTTTTGATTATAACTGATTTTTTTGAATAATTGTAATAATCTTCGATTTTTTTTTGATTTTCGGTAATCGTAATCATTAAATAATTGGGCAAAACCTAAAATAATCGTAATTAAATCATTAGTTCGACTTTTAAATAAAAATAATCTAATTACTAATGATTATGATTACTAATCATTATTTAACAGGTATCGATATATGTATTAGTTACTCTTAAAAAAAGGTAGTGGATTTTCCGAATTGAGAGGTTTGACATCGTGATGTCGTTTTTTTTAAATTACCAAAAAATAAATTAAGAAACACTATTTCATCTTTTGTATTCTACCTATAATGGATAAGGCTTATAACCCTTGAAAATATCTTTCCAACGATACATAGAACATATAACTTATTGAGGTTTTGAAACCGTCAATTGGCGGTGTTAATTTTATAGGGTTTTTTGAATTTGTTGAAAAATCATTTCTAATTGTATGCAATATAAAAAGACCACTAAGAATTTCAAATGTAAATATCTTTTGAGCCAGTTTTCGGATTAAAATGATTTTAAAAATGTTATTCGCTGAAATCATTTAAATTGTGCCCCACAAACTTGCAGCTTCTTATCGTATGAACCTGGGGATTTACGCACCTTTGTTGGGTACCTTTTGATCGGTACATAGTTCTACACTATTCCTGTACATATATACATATATTAAAGCCTATGTATTACATTCTTACATTCTTACCATCTTTGGTTCAAGTTGGTTATCTCCCTCGTATAGCTGCATTAGAAACAATCGATCGAAAATAAACCATGGGTATGAAAAATTTTTTTTTTTTGTAAGATACCCAACCAACCTCACAAATTGTGTATCATGTATACAATATGCCCATACCAATTTGGGATGAAATCGGATCACAATATCATATAGCTGCGAATCATCCATTATAATGCAATTTTGTTTCTTAAGATCCTATAAAAAAAACCTTTTTACAAGGTAAAAGTTTAGTGACGTAAACATTTTCATGCGCCAAAATTTCTGATATCCAATTTTGTGACGAATAATATTAAATTTTACACATGAATTATTAAAAAAAAAATGTTGTCACTGGCACTGCGCAAAAAAGTACTTTTTATTAAGTATAACAAATGTAGCGCAATGTGCCCAGTGACAAAAATATCGACTTTTAAGGGAGCAGCACTTAATCCATTCGTTTTTAATTTTAAGATGTTGTTTTATTTATCAATATCGATAAGATTTCGCCAACAACTCTGATACTAAAATGAACAATAACTATTTCTGGGAAACCTACCACTAACTGGTTATCAGTCTAAATAAAATCGTATATTGAATTGCCGACATAAATATCAATCAGTTCGTATCACTCAAGTGCCCACGTTCCAAATTATACGGAAGTCTCAGTTCTTAAGAGCACTTAATTGCTCGTTTATCTCAAGAATGGTTTAACTACGAATTTTGTTTTGGCCAGCTAAAATCATTACGTAGACGGTAATATAATTGTCAAGAGACGGAAGGAGAGTGGACGAAAGGGATATCATTTACTTGGAAATCCAAAGATTTGACTGATAAAAAACTGATAACTGATAGCCCTAAGAAGTATAAAAATAGCTGCAGTGGTCAGTCAAAAATCATTCGTTATTCTTCAAACGATCAACATGAAACTGTTCGTAGTTCTGGCTCTGGCTATCGCCTCCGTCTCCGCTGGCACCGTGCCACTGGATGCACCAATGCATCCTCGTGACATGCCCGCAGTGCCGTCCATTGATGGGCGTATCACCAACGGCTACACCGCCCAAGAGGGTCAATTCCCCTACCAGGTGGGACTTGGCTTCTCCAGCTCCAGCGGAAGCTGGTGGTGCGGTGGCTCCGTCATTTCCAACCAGTGGGTGCTGACTGCTGCTCACTGCACCAGCGGGTAACTAGCGAATCCTGGAGGATTGTTTGAATCAAGCTAATGATCCTGTTATCCCAATTCTTGCAGTGCCTCTGCTGTGATCGCCTACTTCGGTGGCACCGAGCGCACCAATGCGAAACTCAGCTACATTATTACCAGCAACAACTTTAGACAGCACGCCAGCTACAACCCAAATACGCTTGCCAACGATATCTCCTTGATCCAAACACCCGCTCTGGGCTTCACCAGCTACATCGACAAGGTCGCGTTGCCCGCCTTGGCCAGCAGCTACTCCACCTATGCCGGCCAGAAGGCTATCGCCTCCGGCTGGGGCAAGACCTCCGACTCAGCTTCGGGTGTTACCAACAATCTGATGTACAACATCTACGATATCATAACCGTCGCACAATGCCAAGCCACCTACGGATCGGCAGTTGCCAGCCAGAATGTCCTCTGCATTGCCACTCCCAACAAGAGCTCCACCTGCCAGGGTGACTCCGGTGGCCCATTGGTGCTGAACAGCAACAAGGTTCTGGTTGGTGTTACCTCGTACGTGTCCAGCACTGGTTGCCAGTCTGGTGCTCCAGCTGGCTTCACCCGTGTGACCAGCTTCTTGGACTGGATCAAGAAAAACACTGGCATCTACTATGCATAAATACACTTTCAACGAAATTAATACTTTAAATAAAATGCAATCACAAAATAACTAATCAACCTGGCGTTATAAATATTTTTATTATTCGATGGCAGCTTCTCTTAAGTACATGAATTATTTGATTAAAAATACCATATTTTGAGATAGCCGACTTGGACTGTAAGTAAATGACTGTTAGTAAATGTTGTTTAATCAATCAATTCGATCATGTGATACTTATAAAACTACTTGTAATTGAAAGTGATATACTCATGCATAAATAATTGATATCAGGGATTAAAACCGAAACGAATATCGGTTTCAGTTACGGTTTTAGTTATGTTCGCATTTAAGTTTTCGGTTATCGGTTACGCTAAGTCTTTGAATAAGGATTTCGTAACGGTGTATGTTTCGGTTTTGAAATACCGGTATGGTTTCGGCTCACACATTTTTTTTACATAGTCTTCAGTTTGATGTAGTTTAGTTACATTTTAACAATTTTAATATTTCATTCAACAAATTTCTTTTATTTTCTCTTATTCAGTGCAATAAAATTTCGATCTTGAATATCATAAACAAAAATTCAAAATTAAACATAAAAAAATTAAAATCAAAAATCAAACTTAAAAATTAAAAGAAAACCGAAATTAAGCCTTATAAATGAAACGGTTACCTAACGGTTATTTCGGTTTACAGAGTTTTGGTTTAAAGGTTTCGGTCAAATGCAAATTTTTTTTTTCGGTTACGATTTCAGTTACGGTTTTAAAGTTAAATCGGTTTTTATCTGTTAAAGATTACGGTATCGGTATCGGTTAGGGTTTTAATCCCTGATTGATATATTTTGTTATCCTATCTAAAATTTAGTTACCACCTAGTGATAACTTATCCATGCCTTCTTATTCGCTTTCGAAAAAACAGTCTCTGACACACATTATTCACGAAGCAGTCAAAAAAAAAAAAACAAATTCTCACTAAAATTTTATATTTTGCGGCAAAAATATCGATAGGTGCAGCCCATTTTTAAAAAAAATTAGATCTATTTCTGGACATCAATCTGCCAACATTATCACAATTTCTATATGTTAAGTTAAACTCGAAAAAAGTTATAGTCAACTTCAAGTGTAAAATGCATTACAAATACAGTAAGCTTTCATTTATAAAACTTTTTTGTTGAAATTACATGAACATTTACCACAAATAATGGATTTTACAGATTTGTTAAAAATGTTAATAATTTAATCACAGAATTATTGTATCAGCTCCTTAACTTGCTCGTTGTAGAAATCAGTTCCTATCAAAAAATTATTGCAAATGCCCTTACAAGTGGCACTTGTAGTGTAATCCAAGGAACTTTATACAATCTCAAGAACAGTAATCACAGATATAGAATATGTCTTACCGAGCACTTTTCAGTTTTGTCAAATATGAATCGTTTTTCGATAAAATGTTACTCTAAATAAATTGCAATAATAACAATAATTTAATAAATCGTCCAGTTTTTAATAATCTTATAAAAAATATCTTTACGAGGTAAAAGTCTAGTGACGAAAACATTTTCATGCACCAAAATTTCTGATATCCAATTTTGTGACTAATAATATTAAATTTTACACATGAATTATTAAAAAAAAAATTTTTGTCACTGGGCACATTGCGCTAAATTTTTTATGCCTAATACAAAAGTACTTTTTTGAGTCAAAAAAACTCCAACGGCCCCATTTGCTCCAATAATTTAAATTTTTTCCAACCACTAACACCTGTTTATCTCACGAACCAGGTGAGTTTACAAAGTCTTAGTATGCACATTTGTAATTTAAATTAATACCTTTCGATCGGTATACAACTCGACCCGATCGGACAGTCATAGCATATTTCCCATTCTTCCTGTCTATATATGCTAGTTGCCTTTCGCACCCTTCGTGCTGCTTTCGTCACTAGCGCGGACTGCCGTCCGCAGTGATATCCCAACAAAACATATAAATATTATGTTTAGTATGTATGTGTCGTAGATCTCAGTATTTTTTAAGCTGGCTTCACACGAGCACTTTTTTACCGACACTGCCCGTGTCGCTTACCGTCGCTCACCGATGGAATAGAACACGTTCTATTGAAATTTTGTGTGGTTACACGACAAGGACAGCTTTTTGACGAAAAGTTTCGGTGAAAAAGTGCTCGTGTGAAGCCAGCTTTAGCATAATTTTGAATGCTAGCTGTTAAGTGTTAACAATATCTATGATTATGTAATGGAGAAATCATTTGCCTTTTTCCATTTGCAGCTGCATCGGTGGCTGTCTCATCCTGGACCCTGGTAGCTATATCCTGCGAGCGCTACTATGCCATCTGCCATCCGCTGAGATCTCGCACCTGGCAGACCATTAATCACGCTAACAAGATTATCGCATTCATTTGGCTGGGCAGTCTTTTCTGCATGACACCCATTGCGGTTTTCAGCCAGCTGATGCCAACAAGTCGTCAAGGTAATTTGATTCAAATTAAATTAAGATCTATAAGCAGCTTCGATTTATTTGCAGGACTTCGCAAGTGCCGAGAACAGTGGCCAGCCGGCAGCATGGGCTACGAGCTATCGTATAACATCTTCTTGGTCGTGACCCTGCTTGTTCTGCCACTGCTGGCCCTTATCTTTGCTTATCTTTTCATCACACGGACGCTTTACGTGAGCATGCGCAACGAGCGAGACATGAATTTTGGCAACAGCAGCCCCGACTTCGGCGTCACCAGCAGCAGCAGCAATAACAGAAGCTTCAATAAATCGCGTCGACCCTATGGCAATTCCAATCAGGCTCATCGTGACTCAGAGAACATGGAAATTGATGGTGCATCCCAATTGGATTTTCTTCAACAGCAACAGTTTGGAGCACCCCAATACTATTTTGGTAAGCTGATGTCGCCTACAACATCCCTTACTTTTGTTTATCGTTGGAGTATGTAATATCCGAATGGCCACCTAGTTCAGTTATATAGTATGCCAGGCATGTCCACAAACACTGTTACCAAGCCAAACAAATTATTAAAACCATAGGGTCCGTCTGTGCAATCAAATTTGGCACACAGACTTCTATAAACCCCACGCAAATAAAGTTTGTTTCAAAAATTTGCCACGTCTCCTTCCGCCTCCGTAAATCGCGAAAAGCCACCACAGGCACTGTTTAAAAGATATTAGCAATGTGTTACTTATTTATATTTATATTTATATTTATATTTATATTTATATTTATATTTATATTTATATTTATATTTATATTTATATTTATATTTATATTTATATTTATATTTATATTTATATTTATATTTATATTTATATTTATATTTATATTTATATTTATATTTATATTTATATTTATATTTATATTTATATTTATATTTATATTTATATTTATATTTATATTTATATTTATATTTATATTTATATTTATATTTATATTTATATTTATATTTATATTTATATTTATATTTATATTTATATTTATATTTATATTTATATTTATATTTATATTTATATTTATATTTATATTTATATTTATATTTATATTTATATTTATATTTATATTTATATTTATATTTATATTTATATTTATATTTATATTTATATTTATATTTATATTTATATTTATATTTATATTTATATTTATATTTATATTTATATTTATATTTATATTTATATTTATATTTATATTTATATTTATATTTATATTTATATTTATATTTATATTTATATTTATATTTATATTTATATTTATATTTATATTTATATTTATATTTATATTTATATTTATATTTATATTTATATTTATATTTATATTTATATTTATATTTATATTTATATTTATATTTATATTTAACGTTAACTACTATTATTATCTATCATCCTACAAAATCGTAGTAAGATCGGATAAATGGAAAGGTGGTAATCACTGATTAAAGTTTTTAGGCCAAAAAGCAGCAATAAAAAATATTTTAAATTTACATAAATAAGTAACGGGTATCCTATAGTCGGGAGCTCGACTACATGCTCTCACACTTGCTTTGGAATCCCGTCGCTCTAACTATGCAGTTTTTCCCTCTCACACCTTTTCTCACAATATCATTTCTTTCACTCCCTCTTTCTCTCTTCCGCACACACACACACACACACTGTTGCCCTTAGTTACCAAGAATAGTCTTGAATAAACACACAGAAATTGCTTATTAGCATAAATATTTTCTTATTTCAAAGCTTTTAAATGCAAATGCCCAACACGAATAAAAATTACACTACACAGCTAGATAACCTTTTACCAAGTTCATTTATTTTTATAGATATTCGGTTCCAGATAAAACAAAGCGATTTATACATTTTTATGCGGCAAAAGTTTATTAAAATTTTTTAATCATTTTAATTCAGTGCTAGAGGTGAGCTGATATTTTTTATCATTACTTCAAAATGTTATACAAGATGTTTTTTTCACTGAAAGTAACTGAATATAAAAGGTTATTTTTAAAAAATGTAATTCTAAGATTTTTTGAATTTAAAGTCTAAAATGCTTGATTTTAAAAAGCATTTCGTACTGAAAACGCCACAATTTAAGCTTAGTTTCCTACTTATAGCCTGTTTACACTACCTGCATCATGGACTTTTCCGCTAAGTCGAAGGCGCATATAAAAAAAAAGAAGATGCGGAGAAAGTCCTGAAAGTCTGCTTTTTCACGACATCAATTGCAAATAGCTGAATTTGTTATTCAGTTTCAATTGACATGAGGAAAAATGTATGAGCATTTTTTGATATACATGTCACTCGTCCATTTCAAGCGTGATAAGCATATTAACAAAGGCAGAGTAATTACCGAATGCACCACGCCCTATATATCACAAGGAGTAAATTTTGTTACCCAGTGCTATTACGGAAAACAGTCTTAAAGGACACACACATTAAGGCGGATTAAAGTTGTGAAACTGAAAAAATGAGTATTTTTTATAGCACACACTTAGACTCCATTTTGGGTTGTGTACAGTTCCAGATAAATGTTGTTTGGAGTCCTTCGAAAGGTGACTATTCTGTTACAACCCTTATACAATTCGCAATGCCATTCAAAGCGAAAGGGTCAAATTAAATATCGTAAATTATGCGGGGTCCGACCATTAAAATGCTCGTTAACGTCCCTAGTTTAATTTGGTTAGGTTTGTTTAAAATGTTAACTTTAAATGATGACACATTTTAATATGCCTAGCTGTCGGTCAGGCAAACTTGTGTTATCATCTAAAACACAAACTGAATTCCTTTGGGATGGGTATAAACATGATTTACATATACTTGTGTTACCGAGAATTGAATTACAACTAATTAAAATACAATTTACAGTAGCAGCGCAGTTGAACCTGAACACGTCGGCTCTAAGCTCAAGTCAAAGAAAAAGCTAAATTTGGTTTGGGCTGACATTGATTCCCACGGGAAGTGTCGCACCGGTAGCGACAGCTTTTTTCGATCCCTCACTCTCTAGGCTCACTTATGCGGGTATTTGAGTTTTGGAAAATGTTATTTATGTTAAAATACACATTAAATGAACAAACAAGCCGGGAAGGCGACTATGAGTTTCCCGTTAGACAATTTAGATGTATATTAATGGGATTCCTGAAAGCGTTTTGGATTTGGTTTAGATTTCGCAATTAGCTGTTCACAGCAGCTCCATACAAAATTTTCAGTGTGCCCAGAGCAAATCAGGGAAATGCGGTCTTACTATATGATATCGTGAAATCAGCTCTGAGACTGATTTCGTTTTCATTTTGATTTAGTTTCAAACAGCTGTGTGACAGTTGGTGTTTGTTTTGCATTGGAAATCTGCGAGCATTCAATAAAAACATATTCGATGAGTAAGCTTTCGTTTATTACCTTTATAAATTTCCTTTTCTGGCATTTTGTGTCAGTGTGCAAAAAGGGTCGTTCCGTCAACTGATTTAGATTTGGCTAAAAATAATCTAAACCAAATCTAAAACGCTTGAAGCAAAGCCATTGTTAATTTTTTAATTTTCTTTTTTAACTCCTACGATATTAAAATTACTGAATAGTTCTAGGTGTCTTTCGATGCAAATTTGAATGGGCTATCGTACTCCGATAGAGGTGAAAATTTATTTTCGAGTACAAAATGAGCAAAACAAAAAAAAAAAAAAATTAAAAAAAAACTAAAGATTTTTTTGCCTTATATAATTTTTAAATTTTCCGATCCAAGTCGGCACGAGCCCGCATGCGGTTAAAAATAATGACTTTGAAAAAATAAGGGACACCCTAATGTGCTTACTTGTCTTATTCTTGCCGCTTAGGTTGTGCGTTGATAGCCGAATTTGACCCAATTACAGGCCACATGCCGGGAATCATATTTAAACACTAATGGCATAAAATTAAATAAAGCCAAATTAATGGACGTTACAACGATTTTCTTGTGTTTTATTTCAATTCGATGTTCTACACCTCTAAAAAAAACACCCTTTATAACCCACCGATGACCCAGTAGCCAGACGTGGCGAGGCGAATGCAACAAGGCAATGGTGTCGGTCAAGTTCCAGCCGCCGAACCTTTGGCCTCAACGTGTTGGGAGTTCATCACCTGTTGAGCCACAAATCTTTGCAATTGCTGGCAGGCTGCTGTGATATGCGGCAACGCCTGTCGTATCCGAAAAGGTGTAAAAAGCGATACGAGCTCTGCACGCCTTTTCGTCCATTGTTCACCACAAGCTATAAATGGATTTTGGGCTGCCAATTGTCCGCACAATGTTAAAAGTTTTCACCTCTTCATTAAACAGTCGAAACATCCCCACATAGCTCAAAGTCGGATTCTCACTGTGCATTGAATGAAATGCTCACTTATGTATATGTCTGAGCAGCAGGATTATAGGCCAGACGAGCAGTAGCATTGTCTCCGTCAACATTCAATTTGGAACTGTCTCTACTGACTCTTAAGGTGCATTTAGACTAGTTGACGCAGCGTCAATTTCAGTAAAGTCAACTATTGGCAACAAGGGTCAACGCATTATTTGCGTTTACATTAGTTGACTTAGTTGACCAAAAAACATGTTTGGCAACTACTTTTCCAATTGGTCAACGCAAGAGCTAGCAACGCATTATCGATGAAGTTGACAGCTATTTAAACTAGTTGACATTAAAATTCATTGACATTCACGTTGCCAATGCTGTTTAGTTGACGTCGACATTTTGAATCTATCGAACTTGGTTGATTGGTAAAAATAAACTAGTGGTAAGTACACATACATTTTTATTTTACATATTTAATTTGTGCCTCTTCTACAATTACAACTCGTAAAATGAGTTTAACGACATCAACAAGAAAGCGCAAATTAGCAGCAGCAATTATTTTGCATTGTTGTCGTGAGGAGGAGGAGGAGGCGCCAGAGCTTAAATTGCGAACCCTCCTTTTGCCTTTGACTTCTTATTCAAATTAAATAGTGTGCAATTTTGCTTTGTTAGAGGTGGCCAAATATCGATGTGAAATCAATCAATAGCTTCCGATAGTAATCGGTTTAAACCATGCAGCCCAAAAATATCTTCGTTTTAATATATATTTAATATATATTGTACAAAATATATTTGTTAACCTAGTATCTTATAAATATCAGCATTCTGGACTTTGCCGATTTTCTGCAGGAACTGTAATCATTATTAGTGATATTAAAAAAACTTTTAAATAATAATTATATTATCATTAATTATGGAATTATCATTATTTTACGAGTTTTATTTTTTGCGTGCGAAAATCATTCAGAGGTGGATTTTTCTTGATTGAAAGGTGCTTTAGATGCTTTGCACATCTGATTGTACGCTGAGCCGTTGAAAGGCTTGCGTTTACTCCTGCTAAGTCCTTAATCTTAGCTGCTGACTTAGTCGAATTGAAAGCAATTCGAACCATTTTACGTTCACCTCGGAAACTTAGTGCGTTTTTTACCCTTGAAGTGTTCTCAATATGCGCCCGGATTTTTTTTATATATCTGTCAATGTATTTCGATTCGGCAGACCTTGTGAGTGGAACAAGTCTAATTTTTGACCTTCCAATGAGCGTACTACAGTAACTTTATCCATTTTTTTCTCAAATATTGCTGAAAACCGTTGATTTTTTAATTTTTACCTTTTATTTTATCAAATAAATTGCACTTTTTAACACAAGACTTGCAAAAGTGAAGTGCATGTATTTCAATGACCAACCAAAAGTCCTCGGGATTACATAGAATTTTCTGGAGTTTTCGAATGCACAGTTATCTTTTCGCAATTCAACCAACTAGGAGCAGATTTTTTTTCAAGAAAATTTAAGCTTTGGTAAGAAAAATATTGTCAGCTTGTACATTACAGTGCATCGATTTGTTTCACAAAAAATTGTAACTCATTTTCGTAATTTATGGTGAATTCTAAGATCTTTTCACCAAGAAAGCATAGTCCTAAAATGAATTCCTGGTCCGCGCTTTTTAAATTAAAAAAATAATTTCTTTTTGAAAATTTATATCTTGGGTGTTTATGGACCGATACTTACAATCTTGGTATCAATACTCTTGTTAGGACCAGGACTTTTAAACTCAACAGAACCAAAGGGCGAAATGTCCTTTAAACATAATTTTCATCCTTGGAACGAGGAGTTCGCGATTCGTCTCTATCTTAAAAAATGAGGCAGAATTAAAATTTTTTTTTTTTATTGAACCCGTATTTTTTATTTGCAGAAAATGCAATGTATATTGTTGTTGTCTTATCGTTTTGTGTACACTGAAAATGAAAAACTTTACTTCGCTGTGAAACTTGTGATGCGTGTGACTTTTTGAAGACACATGTTTCTATTTTTTGTTTTTTTTTTTTCTGTGTACACATTGAAATAAGAAAAATGTTCGTTACATGTATGCGTGTGATTTCTTATATTTGTATTGGTGCATACACATTCGTTTGACATTTTTGGGCACCCCTGATCTAAACGAATAGTCGCAGCAAATCCTATTCTTCCAGTATATAATGCTAGCAGACAAATAAGAAAGTTGTGAGTTAAGCTCATATCTGCTTATTGCATCAATATTGGCGCCGCCCTAAAAGTATGCACCAGAATCTTATTTTGATGCAAATTGAGCTTTCACAGTACTACAAAGCTTTCGACCATTTTTGAGTTAAGTTAATCAATAATCCGAGAACAAAAAAAGATTTTTAAATAAAAATTACAATTTAATTATTATTTCATGTTTTATTTTTTTGGTCGAACACACACAAGATAAAATTAAATTGATAAAAATTAAAAATATAAGTTTGTCCTGTTTCCAGGAACCTACATCCTTTTTTTTTTCATAAAAACTTGTATATTTTATTTAAACTGGTTTTCTGCTACCATTAGTGGCAACTTAATCTAGTTTTACATTTAAGGGAAGGAACAATTGATCACAGGAGATACATATATAGAATTATATTATTTACAGTATATTATTTACAAAATTTACAAATTAATGAAGGAACTTAGTAGGGAGATCCAAAGGATGGCACCTTTTGAGTCTTCTCTTTCTGGGTTTGGTAGTTAGTCGTCTGGCTAGCGCGTTAGGATGACCACCAAGGCGTTGAACGTAATTCGATGCCTGTAGTTGCATAACATCGCCCACTTTAGGAACCTTTAAGTCTCTTTCGATGTCCCTATTTCGCATGTACCATGGTGCGTTGCATATTCGCCTCAGGATTTTTGATTGGGCAACTCTGATTTTGTTTAAGTTTGTTTTTGCCGCAATGCCGTAAATTTGAAGTGCATATTTCCATATGGGGCTTAATATGGATTTATAAATAGTGACTTTGCTGTACAATGAAAGCTTATTTCTGGGAGCCAGTAACCACGCCATTTTTCTGGCCTTTGCCATTACCGATTGTCGGACCATTGTTGTATGTGCTTGGAAATTGAGTTCCCTGTCCAGTACAACACGTAAATATTTGTGGGAGCTCTTGTGCATAAGGGTGGAGCCCAGCATCGTAATGCCGCTGCACGACAATGTCCTTGTAGCAAAGGTGACATTTGCGCATTTGCTGCTGTTGACGGCTATATTCCATTTCGCAGCCCATTTCTCAAAGCTGCACACGTATTGCTGCAAGGCTTCCGTAGCTAGAAAAATGCTTGGACTTCTGGTCAACACAGCAGTGTCATCCGCGTAGGTTGCTATCAGCACATCGTCCTCGTCTAATCCAGTTATAACGCTTGAGGTAGGCATATCGGCTGTAAACAGAGTGTATAGGGCAGGACCAAGAACGCTGCCTTGAGGGACGCCTGCGCAGATTGGGCGCTCCGAATATATTGCGCCGTCGACAACTACTCTGAAGCTTCTGTTCTTGAGAAAGCTACTTACAAGTTGGAATAGCTGCGGCGTTAGGATGTTCTTGAGTTTAAAGAGGAGGCCATCATGCCACACCCTGTCAAAAGCTTGCTGAATGTCCATGAACACAGCTACTGAATACATTTTTTGCTCCATTGCATCTAGGGCAAAATTGACCACACGATGAAGTTGCTCCGGCGTGCCATGACCTTGTCTGAATCCAAACTGCCACTTTGGAATTCTTTGAATCGGATCGAGCTGCAGTATACGGTTGAGGATTACCCTTTCCGTCATTTTCCCTAGCGCTGAGAGCAGACTAATTGGTCTGTATCCATCAACTTCTGTGTGTAGTTTCTCTGGTTTTGGTACCATAGTTATCAGTGCGGTTTTCCAGCTGTTTGGGAAGTGACCCAGCCTGAGTATACTGTTGAGGAGCAAAACTATAAACAGCAGGGCTTTTTTGGGCATGAGTTATCCAAAAGATCCTCTCCCGGTGATTTGTTGGCCTTCAGATTCTTGATTTGCTGCACCACCTCTTGCAGTGTGACTGGCTTTGCAGGCAAGGACATTTGAAACGGCTCATCCAAACGTAGCTCAACCGCCCTTCGAATAACCGCAGATGATAACCTAAAAGGCTTGAACCTTTCCTCTAAGCTGTCTGCAAAGATTTCGGCCTTCTGCTGACTTGAGTAACACCAACCGCCTGCTGGGTCTTTAATTGGAGTTTTTGGAATGACAACTCGTTTAAAGCGGCTCGTTAGCTTCCAGAGAGTATAGTTAAAGGATGCATCTGGACCAGCACTCTCTAAAATGTCATCAATTTTTCTTTGCTTGACTTTTGCAAGAACCTTTTGCAAACGGTTTGATAATCTTAAGTAGATTTGATGTATACGAATATCACCAGTTCTTGCACATTCTTTTCTCACTCTTCTTTTCAGTCGTAAGAGGGCATCGGCACTTGGTGGAAGAGTAGCTTGTCGACGGTGACTTGAAAAGCATTGATTTACTGGAGTAGCGTAAGATGCAGCCAATATTATGTTTCTCATAAAGATTGAGATTGCATTTTCAATGTCATCTGGGCAGTTTATTTTCGTGTTTAGGTTGACTCTTCTATCCAGTTCAGCTTTAAAAAATTCAACACTAGAGCCGCGTGGGAGAATGCATTGCTTTTTGGCTTTAAGTTGTGGAGCATGATGTAGTGTTGCTAGAATTGGCAGGTGATCTGAAGAGAGCTCATACTAAATTTGAACTAAAAGTTGATTTAAAGCTATTCCATTGACAATAAAAAAGTCCACAGCAGAGGGTGTAAGCCGAGTGTTATATGAGAAAAACGTTGGCTCGCCAGTGGCAAGGATTTCGCATGTGCTGCTGATGATGGCCTCTTGTAATTGCTTCCCTCGAGAGCATGATCTTGTGTTACCCCACCATGAATGCTTTGCGTTAAAATCACCGCCTGCGATGAATCTGTCGCCCAAGCTTAGAAATAATTGATCAAATTCAGTTTTACACCAAGGTTGGTTTGGAGGTAGATATATAGAGGAGATTTTGATGCATCCACCATTAGTCGGCACACTCACGCTGGCAGCCTGTATATTCAGTCTTGACATAGGTTCATTCTGAGTATGAGCAATAGTTGATCGTATAAAAACAGCAGATCCACCCTTCGCGGTTTCACTGGGATGATTAGCGTAATATTGGTCGTATCCTGGTAAGTATGCTCTCAGGCCAGGACGCATATGTGTTTCAGTTATTAACATTGCATCAATTTCATTTGCACTAAGGAAAAGTCCAAGCTCTTCTATGTTTTTGACTAGCCCTCGTGCATTCCATAATCCGATTTTTAATTGTAAATTAATCATTTTGAAATAAATTTCTGCACAAGGTCACGGAAGGCTTTGTTTGCCTCCATCGTATCTTGTATGAGCTTAAACATTTGGTCCATTCTGCTATTGAAGTCGTTTATAGCTTTTTCCTATATTTTAAATTTGCTACTGAGATGCTGATCTTCAACTCCATCTACCAAACGGGAGCTATCCTGCATTGTGTTTACGTTAATATATTTCTCTCCACGCGATCTTGTCATGTCTGCATAGGAAAAGCCACTCCTAACAGTAGCATTTGAAATGACCTGTGCTTTGACTGGATTATTTTTATTCTTGCTAGTGGTTGGCAGTCCATTTCCCGGCAGTCTGGCAGCTGGCTTAAGCTTCTTGCTAAGCTCAGTTCTGACTGAACAACTTTTAGAGCTGGATAAGTGGTCATCACCACAATTGGCACAAATAGATTTATCACTATGACTAAGCTCACACGATTTCGATCCAGTATAGTGATCACCTGAGCATTTGCCACAAACTGGCTTTTTAAGGCAGTAGTTTCGAGTATGCCCGAAATCTTGACATCTGAAGCATTGCACCAATTCTTTGCTTGGCTTTGCTTTCATCACAGTTACTCTGTGTCTACCAGTTTGAGTAATTTTAAGTGCCTCTACAACATTTGGTGTCTTTTTTAGGTTTACGTAAAACATGTTCTGTCTTGTTTTTATATTATTTATTTCTTCATCATCATCTTCATTGATTTCAATATTACGCCAGTCTGGCTTTCTGGGGCAATAGATGTTCATGACTGTATGACCCTTTTCAGTAAACGTGCGCTCAATCAGTTGTTTTGGAACATTTGGATGAATATCTCGTATACGTATGACTAATCTGAACGGAGTATCCTCTCTTAACTGATGGTGCCAAAATTCACAATTTTGTTTGGTGAGCATATTAACAACTGCTCGAAAAACCTTGGAATCTTTTGTATATATACGCGAGACTCCAAATCTCGATGTCCGAATGTCATAATCGTCAGCTGTAATTACAGAATTAAGGGCTTCTTCGAGTTTGCCCATTTTGTTTACTTGCGGAACGCAGATAGCTGGTGGCTTTGTCATTATGCTTTTCTGCTGCTCATTGCCAGCTACACTTTGTTTGCTGGCCTCTGCTTGCTCATGTTGATCTTCTTCGTCCAATTCCATTACATACTCAGCTTCTTCAGATAGTGCTGCGAAGCGATTGTTTTGAAATGCTACCGAAGAGGTGATGGCAGGTGTATTGTTTTGACGGCCCCTGTTTGGGTGATTTTTGTAAGTAACTGTGTGTGTATTTTTCTGGATTGCTTTTGAGACTTTGTCCGTTCCTTTTTGTTTTTTACGAAGAGAAACCATCGGCATCTGAAAAGTGCAATCATTTGCTTGGTGTAATTTTTTGGCTAAGCTTGAGTTAGAAACTTCAGCGGTGCTTGATAAGGAACATATGCTGCCAGCTGCGGTGTTTGCTGTTGAGTAATTTGGTTGACAGCTTCCATTTGAGAAAGTTAATGTGCTCGTAGTAATAGTGCTTGTAGTCGTTGCGATCAAGTTACTATTGTAGTTGAAGGTGCCAATTGATTTTTTCAGATCTTTGGCTAGACTGGCACGCAGCTCTGCTGATGTACCAGCGATTTTCCTCATCGCAGACAGCTTACCAATAAGCTGGGGATGATCAGATGAGTCTCCTTCCATTATTGGGCAATTCACAAAATTTGTTTATTTCAAATTTGCGATTGCCCAGCATCAAGAATTGTTTGCTGATAAGAAAACTGAGCTTTTGATGCCCCTCGTTTGCGGCTGCGCGCAGAGCGAGGGCAGTAGTCTTGCCCACTGGACAAAAGCTTACTTCGATTACGGTGTTTTTCCTTATTTCTTGTTACCAACACCGCTAAGCAGTGTCTAAAAATTGATTTGAGTGCAAGATAAGCACACAGAATTCAGTTTGGTTATTTAGAACTTTTCACAGCGCGACACGTCCGTCTTCAGCGAATGCATGAGAAGTACTGAACCCAAGGTGTATTTATTAACAAGGTGACGTCGTCCGATGTGGTGAGGGTCCCAAATTTTTTTTCACTTCGCTCTCTCCGCTCTCAGAGAGAGCTGACAGAAAAGCAAATGCTTACTTAAAATAAATAAAACCAAATAATTCAAAAAGACTTATAATATTTTAAACCCCTTCTTGATCAAATGGCGTTATGCCCGGTGACCTGCAGCATGAAGAAATATGGCATTTCAAATGTATGTATGCTCCTGGCTTTTGGGGTACATCAGTTGACATAATTCGTCTCTGTTTACACAGTAGAAGTCAGAGTCATTGAAATGGCTGGCACAAAATTTACTTGAGCTCGAAAATTGAACGTTTGTGCTTCTTGACCAGAGCTCTCTTCTGCTTTAATCCCGTGGTACTAAAACATTCCTTTCCGAAGTTCTCTTACGGCAGAGCACACAATATTTTGTAGGCATTCTTAGATCTATTGAGGACTTACACCCATTACAAAATAAAACACACAGTTAATAAAATAATTGCCAATTTCAATAACAATTACTTGTTCTTTGTTTTGTTTTCGTCTACGAGTTTATTCGTAAAAAAGACAGAAAAAAACATGCGATACACAACCTACTTCGACAACGTTTCAGGCATACTGACAAATATTTGCCCCCTCGAAAGAGAGCAGTTGTGGGGACGACGTCACCTTACTAATAAATACATCTTGACTGAACCTACATCCTGAATGAGTATATCAAAGATTTGGCCATTGATCTAAATAATGTGTTCAGGCTTAAGTTTTGTTTAACTAATAACTCTCACTTGCGAAGCCTGCTTCAATTATATCATATAGTATCTCTCATCCCCCCGTAATTATTTCCCAGCTTGTACCTTCCCTCCTTCTCTTTTTCTCTCTCACTCATTGGCTCTTTCACTTACACTTGCAGCCGACAACTACTCACATGGCGGCAGCAAACGACGCTTGTTTGGCTCCTGCGATGGTCGTCGGCACCTCTATTGCATGCGGAGTGCCTCGACCAAGTCCTTGCGACACCAGCAACAGCAAAAAGCACAGTTGATGGCATCTGGCGATTGCTGTGGTCGCGTACAGAGGCTGCGGCACCAGCAACAGCAGTTTCACCTCACCGTCACAAATGACGGTGAGCGACGCAAGTCTCTGTCCACGCCTAGTTTGCGTATCACTGAGACCACATTGCGAAGGTAAGTGGCCATGGATGTGGTAGTTGAAATAACACTGAAGCCTTGTACAACGCAGATCCAATGAGAGCAAGAGCTTGGAGAGCAAGAAGCGCGTGGTTAAAATGCTCTTCGTGCTAGTGTTGGAGTTCTTCATCTGTTGGACGCCGTTATATGTGATCAACACGATGACCATGTTGATTGGGCCTGTGGTGTATGAGTATGTGGATTACACGGCCATCAGTTTCCTGCAGCTGCTCGCCTACTCATCGAGCTGTTGTAATCCCATCACCTACTGCTTCATGAATGCCAGTTTCCGGCGCGCGTTTGTAGACACTTTCAAGGGCCTGCGGTTATGTGAAGGAGGACACTTTCGGTTATACCGACGCCGATCTAATAACACGACAAACTTATCGGTGGCTGGCAACTCTATAGTTTTGGCCAATTCTGTAATCTCCAGCCACACCATATTGGAGAGCCCGCGACTCTGAGTCAGCCGGCGTCAGCATCACAAGTCGAGGCCGCTGACTCGGATGCATAAAAGAATCGTGGACGATGCCGAAGATAGAACTGGAACTGGGCAATCGTCCAGGAATAACGAAACTATAGGACAGGGGCAAATGGAAACCAAGTCACTGTAAAGACCATTCAAAAAATCATACTTTTAAACTTCAAAACTTTAATTGAGTCTAACTGAGCATAATGCCAAACTTCAAGTCCCTTGCTATACAAGTAGAGTTTATGCCAAAAAGTTTAAATTTTCAGAACTAAGTACCAAAATCTCATTTGGGTTCGCTTTTTGCAATCCCGGAAATCTTAAAATACAATTTTTCTGGAATACTTTAAGTATGTTTTGGAAAATATCAACAATACTAGTTATAAAACATTTTGAACTACTAGTATTACTAAAGAGTACTTATTTTTAGTCTAAAAAATTCTCATATTAAAGTTGATTCGACTAGTGGAACAGCAAAATTTTTAATTTTAAGATCGATTTTTTTTATGTGAACCAATTTGTTCAATTCTAAATGGAAAATTAGAAAATTAAGAAAATGTTCACTCTGGTCATACCAAATTAAAAAAAAATGGTTTAAATTTAATTTAAAAATAAATAGTAACTTAAAAAATTAGATAATGCTCGAAATACAGCTGTTTCAAAACATTTTAGCTAGATGTCAGCTTTGTCAACAAGATTGACAAAAATCATGAACAAATACCAAGGCTTCTTTGTTTCTAGCTTAAAACATTTTCATATTTAGGTTCATTTCAATCTTGAAACATAATAGATTAAGTACACAGCAATCTAAAATATACAGTTGTGCCATTGAAATCGCAGCGTTTTAGCGTTAAGCGTTTTTAATAACTTTTTCGAACATGGCTTCTAAGGGTTGATAGCTTTTTAGATTAAATTATCCAAGGTGAGCAACTTTTTTGGGTTCATTACTGCGGAACAATAAGATTTTAATTTTTTAACTAAAAACAAAAAATGGTAATACAAAATCTAATTTTACGGAAACAAAAAGACACTTTTTCTCAGACACGCCTACTTTAATTTTTTGTCTTTTTATTCCAAAGGTTCCAGATTTTTGCCACCTAATTTTTTTAAATAAGCCATAGTGAACTGAATAAAAGCAAGCTTTAAAAAAATAAAAATAAAGGCCCACGATGCATATTTGAAACCCATTGCCTACTTTCAGGCTTTTCGAAAATTGAAGTAAACTACAAGATCTGACCAGAAATCGGATTGGATTTTGGAAAGAGCAGTTACTAACGGTTTTTAGAGGTGTTACGAATTCAATGCCAGTTTCGCATTAGTTGTTTGCTAAATCGGACAATGCTTCCAATTCACTCAGCGTTTCCAAAAGAATATGTTTTGAAATGTTGTTTAATCACAGGACAAACGTCAAATTTAAATATGTCATTTAAAGCTAATTTCGGAAAAAAAAATTATATTTAACAATCAGCATAAATGCTAAGTAAATGCTAAATTAATATTATTTAATTATTAATAGATATTGCTTGCAGCAAAAAGATAAAACAATCATATTTGACACTCGAAAATTGAATTTCAGCAGATCATCTAGCGGGTTTTCCCACTATGCGATGCATTGAATTAGTTAAAGCTCACTTTGTAAAAATTTTCGAAAGCTGTTGCAAACTGTGTGTTTGGTCACCTGATGCACATTCTAGAATCTAGATCATCTGCAGACATTTCAATTTCCAAATTTGAACGAATTGGGATGTACAAAAACCAACTCGTGTTCTTCCAGCCAGGTCAAGTCAAATTATTTGATTTTTGAGCCGGCATATGTTTTCGAAACTAAACGAATGAAGTAATTTTTTCGGCCAGAAACTGATAATATGGATGCAGACAAGTTTTACTTTCAGCAGGATGCCGCACATTGGGGCAACAAAATTTTTTTCTTCCAAATTTTAAATTTAAATTTTTAAACTAAATTGGAGTCGAACTATTATGCAACGAACCTATATATTATTGATATTATCTGAAATGTATTTTTTTTTTACAAAATCTAATAAAAGTTTCTTTTTTCATTTGTTTACTTTGTTGGTATCAGCTACGAGCACAAAGACAACTAAATAACGTATATTTACATACATATTTAAGATAGATATAGAATAGATCAACCCGGAGGTGCCCGTTCAAAAGTTAAATTAATAAAACTTATGCAACATCGAATACAATAATAGAAGAATGGTTTCTATCTATATCTGGATATGATATAATATCTTATTGTAAATATTGTCTGTTTTATAACCCTTTTTGCAAATAAGAAACTGTCAAAGTTAATTTTAATAGCAAGCAAGTTCTTTAAATAATTTTCAACCGATTTTTCCAATGACAGATATTGTTATCGCACTTTCACTAAATTCAATAAATATCTATAAAATAACATATCTCAAGACACAACAGAGATTCCTATCGACATTTGCAATCAATACCATTTCAACATTGATTTCCAGCAAGATCGCAAAACAAAAATGACAAGTACTTCCTTAATCTACCATGTTACTAAGAAAAAAAAAATTAAGTCATGTTAATTAACTTCCATAACATTATCAACAATAATTTATTTATCCGAGATGAGTAAATTCTTTTCTCTATTTAAATAAAAATGAAATTAAATATCTAAAAAAAATTATAAGTTAAGTTTGAATAACCAGAAAAAAGAATGATGATGTAAGAAAATGTAACGATAATTATAAATTAAAAAAATAATTAAATAAATTTTTTTGTAAGTTATATGTAGTATTTAAAGACTAATGTAATAAAATATTATTAGAAATAATAATATAAATTGTAAATAAAAATGTTGCCACATTAATTCTTTTGAATTCAATTGATTTATATTTATGTGTATTATTCTACATTACGGAAGATCTGAAGGAATCAAAAGAAATCACTACAAACACATGAATCATTATCGGGGTAATCGGCAGGCTTGTATTAAAAGTCGAGATAGGGCAATCACATAAACCATTCGAAGCAGCAACTGATTGGGTTGTATTACAGAGATATTTCAGACTTCCAGATCCGACTTCGTCTACTTTAGGATTGGTATCGAAAAGTGATATTTAATAAACAACAGTAGCACAATTGGCATCCAGTGTGCATTATCTTAAATGTAATTTAAACTAGAGAAAATACTTCTAAAAGTTAGATATGTTAGGTGTTTAATATTATTTATTTATATTTTTTTTTTTTACTGATTTTAGGAACTTTTTTGGCAATCCTGGGCAAAATTGAATAAAAGGATGAAGCAGATCACAAACACATACTTACAAAGAAAAGCGCATGTTTTTGTATTTAATATAGTATATTTGTATATTCAAAAGTTCACTTATTATTCAAACTGGATGATTACATAATATGTGGAAACCAGTAAAGTGCTCTCCGCCTCGGAAAGAGAGCCGACATCGCTGATTTCAAAAAGTCATGCGAAATAAATAATTTTAAGACTCGCACTTTCTGAAACTTTCAAGATCCAATTCAGCTACAAAAAAGTGACTAAATGTCGCGTTCATTAACATTAAATCAGCAATAACAACAGCAACAACAAAAGTAATGGCCAGAGCCAAGACAACAATAGTAATAAAACAACTATAACAATAGCTGTGTCTGTACATACTACACCCAAGATGATACTTGAGTTTTTGAGGGCGGTAAACGCCTGCCTAACGGTGATTGCGCCTGTATACGCATCTACATAGAGACCAAAATGGCTACGGACCGGTGACCTTGACCAGTTTTTTGTTCATTGCGTTTTTGGGATTTTTTGTCGATAGTAACGGCAAGTGAAACTTGAAGACGGTTTTGCGCAATGGACGCGCCCTTTTTGCACAATTATACAATTGACGCATCCAACTCAACTTCACTTGAAACGGGTTATTCGTTTTGTATATTAATTATGCTGCTTATCTGTCGCAATTTCGAAACGTGGCTCAGCTATTTGGAGAAGTTTCGGCTTATATTCATGCAGTTGACCTTCGTATACAGCGAAATACATACATATGTATGTTAAGACATCACTTCATTTATTTAAATATATTGATTTACAATAAACGTACGTACATATGTAAACACATATTTAAATACTTTTCAGACTGCTTTTTGATTTTTTTGATTGGTGAAAGTTTTAAGTTTTTTTAAGCCCATTCGAAACTTGAAAATAATGCAATAATTTAAGAATCATAACTATCGAATGAATATATGTACACTAATATGATTTTAACATTTTTTTCCCTAATTTGGGTGTCCTGGCCCATAGACTGAAATGATATATAAATTTGCAATCAGTGCAAAATTTTAGTACTCTAAAACATTTAAATTAAAATTAAAAAAAATAATCGAAAGGCTTGTTAGGAATTGAAATAAGGTCCTTATCAAATTTTTAAGACACTTCAATTTTCCTAAATATTTTTTATGAGAAAATAAAAACACATCAAGATACTTCATAGCAAAATAGTTCAGTTTTTCAACCATACCTGTTAAATAATGATTAGTAATCATAATCATTAGTAATTAGATTATTTTTATTTAAAAGTCGAACTAATGATTTAATTACGATTATTTTAGGTTTTGCCCAATTATTTAATGATTACTATTACCGAAAATAAAAAAAAAATCGAAGATTATTACAATTATTCAAAAAAATCAGTTATAATCAAAAATAATCAAAAATAATCGTTTTGATTATTTCCGATTTTTTCCTGATTATTTCTGATTATTTTAGCTTTTTTAGATTATTCATGATTTTCTAGTAAAAATCAAATTATTTTTAATTTTTACAATCAAGTAGCCAAGGCTTTTGATTATAGTTGCTTTTGTACTGGTTGAATAAAGCCCTTACAATCACTTGCATGAACTTATTGCAGATGTACATAGTCGGCAAGTCTTTTTTTGTGCGGATATTAATCCAACCACTAGAATATCTTGTTTTCGAGTGTATACGCCACAAATGTAGACCTCTTGAGCGCTTCTCCTGTTCCGCCATCAATACGTACCAAATATTATTACATATTTCGATGATTCAAAAAAACCAACAAAAATAAATCACTTTTTACACAAAAAATTTCATCAAAGCAGATTTTAAAAAAAGTCTTCACACATAAGGAGAATCGAACCTCAACATTGAAAGTTCGGAGTATAACGGGTCGTCAACTCTAACTAGTGAGCTACGGAATTTTTCTAGCTGCTTCCTGCTTTCTTCTAAATTTAATGCTTTTAGACAGCACAAAAAGCAACTAAAATCAAAAGCTTTGGCTACTTTGATTGTGAAAATTGAAAATAATTTGGTTTTTTACTAAAAAATCATGAATAATCTAAAAAAGCTAAAATAATCAGAAATAATCAGGAAAAAATCGGAAATAATCAAAACGATTGGTTTTGATTATTTTTGATTATATCTGATTTTTTTGAATAATTGTAATAATCTTCGATTTTTTTTTTATTTTTGGTAATCGTAATCATTAAATAATCACAAATTTTTCAACAGTGAATTATATAATCACTACGATTATTTCCAAAAATAATCTAATTGATTAGTAATCCTAATCGAAATTTAACAGGTATGGTTAAATGTTGCTACTTTTTATACCGGTTACTTAAAAAACAAGTAAAAGGGTATATTGTATTTGTCGAATTGTACATATGTAGCAGGGAGAAGGAAACATGTCCGACCCTATAAAGTATCAGCATCAACAGCCGAGTCAATATAGCCATGTCCGTCCGTCCGTCCGCCCGACTGTCCGTCTGTGTGAGCGATCTCAGAGACTATAAGAGCTAGAGCAACCAAATTTGGCACACAGTAGTAATGGTTTATTTAGGTTTCAAGTAATGTTAGTGCCTAATATACATATATAGATAGTTATTTATATTTAATTTAGTATATACGTATTTACATCTACATCGTAATGTTCATTCAAAAAATAAAGTAAATTTTTTTCCATTCAGACATAAGAGATCATAGTTTACTAGCTCGAGCTCAACTGCGTAATGCCATATGTGCATACGACTTATTGCTTAATTAATGAATCAACATTGTCATAAACAGAATGAATAACAAAACACACTCTATCATCATGTTACCCGTGCCAGTAATCACCTTTGCAATTGTCAATGACTTATCGATGAACTATCATATCCCATACAAGCGAGCATGCTTGCAAAGTTGTCGCTTATGCTGATCGAGCATATTTCTAATGCTATCAGACGAATACTTATGTTATCTTCTCAGTTGTGCAAGTGGATATTTACAGAGGGACTTTACGTGACGGCAGTAAATTAAAAAATAAACATTTTTTTATTATGGAGTGGCAATTAAATTTAACTATGGACGTGGTAAAAAGCAAATTTAGCGACTTTTAAATTTAATAAAAACAAGGTAGGTGCGGGGAAGTGTGGCTACTGTCGAGTCTAATCGACTGGTGGAGACCCTGTGCCCAGTGATAATGAAGAAAAAGTGCCGTTTTTTACAGCTTTTACAAAATTATAAAAAATACTACATAAAAAGCTTAGAAAGTAGGCTTTTACAAAAATTCGAAATTTTCAATGGGTACTTAATGGGTATAGGAAAGTTTGATATCATTCGAACTGTACCTAGCTTTCATACATTTTTCCTATGGTCTTTTCTTGTGTCCAGATTTCTTTGTCCGCTACTGTAAGTACATATGTACATATGTTATATGTATAAAATCAACCATACCGACAACATTGCAGCCGTTCGATGCGACGAAGCTTTGATGCCCTTGCATAACACGGCATTATATTTTCGACTAATTGTCCGTATAGTATAGTGGACGGACTTTAACCAAATTTGGTCAGAATGTATAAGAGTTGAGATATCACCAGAAAGAACAAAAATGTTCATCACAGATGCATATTCTGTCATATTGGTTGAGAAATCGAAAAAAAATTCCTGATTGTATATTGGCAAACACTATGCACAGACAAAAACATCTATTCTATAATAATATATAATTCTCGCTCGAACTCCCAGTCATGAATTTAGTACAGAAAAGTAAAGTGAATTTCTACATAGCGTTCACAAGTGCGCAATCCGTACGTACAAACATCTTTCGTAGCGGTAAAAGTCCGTAGGACTCACGTTATAGTGAGTTCGTCACACAGTTCTGCTGCATACTGTATAGATATGTATTTCTGCTGCTGGTTAATTATGTTTGGAATACTGGAAGGGAATTCTTTGTAATTTATGTGTTATCGTTTATTACAAGGTAAAAATCTAGTGACGAAAACATTTCCATACCCCAAAATTTCTGATATCCAATTATGTGACATACAATATTAAATTTGACAAAAAGTCTTAGTCTTAGGAACATTTGTTAGGTTGAGCTATACTTTTCGATTTAATCCTGTACATAGAGTGTAGACTGCCGCCCTGAGTGATAATCGCAAACGATATACTACTATACTTAGAAATGGCATCAGAAATGCTTCTTTCGGTTTGCTTTGAACAAAAAAATACAAGGACGCGGTGGTTCATAAACAGTTAACAATTAGGTAGAACTAATATACTCGATGGATCGAACGAAGCGCAGCTTATTTGCATACTGATATTTGTAAAGTCATTATGGTCAATGAACATGAAAACAAGAGTAATCTGGAATGTCGATACAGAAAAAACTATGAGAATCAAATACGAGCCAGAATCTTCAGGGGTTTCTGTTTTGAACTTTAGTTTGTTTTTTATTGCTACAACAACATTTCAATGAAGCACGCTTGTGGTCGACGAGAAGGCGAAGGAGAGGCAATAGTTGGGCTCTGTAGGCCCATCTACATACGAGTACGTTTCATTCAAAGAACATGGCAAAAAACCCAAAGCCGATTCAGTCATATCCAACAAACGACAACACCTTGCGAATCAAAGACTTTGGGCGCACGTCTCTAGATTGGTCTCGGAGCAAATAAAGTTCCAGACAAGCGGAAATCTACGATCTTGTCTCCATTCAGAACAGGTGAATCGCAGAAGCGTGTTTTTTTTTTTATATCATTGTTTTCTTAATTTTTGAACAGGAATATGAAAAGAATTGGAATTTCGTTTGTTTTGATAGAATTCGCATTGTTTTATGCGCTATTATAAATGCAGATATTTGTATCTCTCACATCAATTGACGCAAATTGAACGCGGGTTTGTTTTAAGTATAAATACTATTTAAAGCTTACAGCTTCGGAATTTTTTAATTTATTCTCGAGGAAGTGGCGTTGGAAGTAGCTGGACCAAGTCGGACCAAATCGGACTCTCGATCTACAGTCCACCCCAGAGCGGTTGAGCGGTACGGTATCATCCACAATCGGAAAGGTGGTTGAACCCACAGACAGTCCAGCCTAATCCACACTCCACAACAGTCGCTCTATGGCCTGCAGCTCGGTTTCAGCCTGGCCGTTATGGCGCAGTAGCAGCAAGAATGCTAAACGAAACAGCTCGAGACTCGAGACTCGAGACTCAAGACTTGACTTGTATGTAGACGTGTTGCCAACTTGTGGAGCTGGGGCTGAAGCTCAACCTGGTGCTATGTAGGGTGGTCGGGGACTTAGGGGGTCGGGTGCTCGGAAATGTCAGCGAACGCGCTCAAGGTTGCGGTTCTGATCTGATGAAACGGGGTATGGCGCATCGATCGACATTATATAATCGTTACCAGGTTGAGCTCATTTGCCAATTATGTATATATAATAAACGCCACTTGAGCATGGAACAAGGCATGCCGCCTACAAAGTTCATTGCTTCTACTTGCTTGGCGCGAAAACAAAACACGTTGTATCCGTATCTATTAGATATTTACGCATATTCATAAAGCTACGACGCGCCGCAGTAAACAAGCACAGTTGTGGGAAATTGTGACTCTGTAGGGCTTGGACTTATGGCCGATAGTTGATGGTCAATGGACGATGGACGATGGCTTGTTGTTTTCAATTGGTGGCTCGTGGGTCCCCCAGATATGAGTCAACAGCCAGTCAGCCAGACAGCTCGACTGGCCAATCAGATGTCCGACAAAAGGTTGAATGGCACCTCAGTCTCAGTCAGAGTCACATCCACAGCTTCACCATCAACTGAGAACGGGATTGAGCCCTTTGCTTCTGTTGTTGACCACTTTTTTGTTATTATTGTCGATTAATTGGTCGTGCGGCACAAGCAAAAGTATTAACAGAAACGTAAACAGACGAAAACGAAATTTAGCAGTTTTGTTTTCGGTTTCAGTCGGGCCCTTACGAGTAGAGGCATAAACCTACTACTATATATCGAATACGTACAAATGTACAGACATATGTAGCGATCTACCCGTACCCCGATATCTGCTGATGCTGTCAGTTTAATGAACTCGACGACTATCGTGTTGGTTGGTGCTGCTGGCAGCACAGAAACACGCACATTCTTCTCATATTTACGAGCTTCGATTTAAATTGTTTCGTGGTATACAGCTAGCAGACTATTCAGCTCCCTCCCCTCCCTTCCCCCCTCCCCCTCAGTGTCCCTCTTCCTCTCCAAAGTACTCCAATTACATAATGCCAAGCACAAAATACTTTTAGCTTAATTTTTCCGTTGGGTTCAATGAATTCCCAACATTTTCACACGTTACTCAAAGCGTTTGAGTTATCAGTATTTTTGAATTTATATACCCCGCAGTATTCTAATACCCTCTAGCAGGGCATTCACTAACTTCGACAGACGAAAATTTCAAAGTTCGATTTAGAAGCTAATTTCAAAACGTGTACTTCCCCAACTTAATAAGTGTTTGGCAAATATTGGCCCCAACCGTATACTAAAAAATTAAGGAAATAAAATCTGCTAGCGCTTTCTAGACTCGGTACCAGGTCGCTTTGATCACAGTTGCAACTTTATTAGATCCTCAAGTATACAATTTTAATTTAATTTTCAAACAAATAAACAACTAATAATTTTTAACTAATAAAATAGAAAGTTATTGCATAGTAATTATTTATTAATTGCATCGAAATCCAAAGCAACTTTTCGTCTTATTTAATGTATTGAATATTAAATTCTTATTAAATTAAAAATTAATTATTGCTTCTTCTGATCATAATTTCATATGACAACCTGCAGTTTTGAACGTAGCTAATTGGATTATTCAAAATATTCCTTAATATGTTATCCCAGCACTTCACTTTTTAATTCCTCAACACCTTATTAAAAATATTTAAAATAATGTATTAAAAATATGTTGTTTCCCGGTCGTTTTAAGTCAACGAAGTAGTAGTAATTAACAATGATTAAAAACATGAATAAATCGAAAAACAATTTATTCAATTAATGTTTTTAGTCTATTTTTCCATAATAAATTGTGCTGATTTAGTTACGTTACAAGTTAATACGGGGAATCTTAAAGTCAGGCACTTAACAAAAATAAAACAAAAAAAGCATGAGAATTAAAGAATAAAAAAACAAATATATTTATTAATCAAAAACCAAAAAAAGGAAAATAAATAGCATGAGAATTACAAAATAAAAGAAATGAAAATGAATTTAATGCATAAACAAATTTTCGCTGAGGCTTGCACTCGGAGGGCCATTCACGCTTGCCATGAATGACGTCTCAGTTCGGAACTTGTACTTACGTAAACAACAATTATATTGTACTTATGATTTGTTTGGGTTCCAACAATTTTCTATCTTATGAATGACATATGATCCGAATAACATTGAGTAAATTTGAGCGTGAATTCAAAAAGAAATATATAAAAGATGTGCGACTGAAATCCAACATAGCAGATACGAACACAGTCAATATTAACTAACTAGAATAAAAGTCTATTAAATAATCGTATCCAAGAGTTCAATTAAAATAGAATTATCATTATTATTAATAGGCAATTTACAAGTATTTTGTGATATAACTTTATCATATATAGTAATCCGACTCGGGCGCGTCACTGTCACATTTGTAAGTTTAGGGAACTTATGTATACGTTTTAATAGGTAGAAAACATTTTTCTAATTAACTGTGCAAAAAAAATCCAAAATTATATCTGAGGCTTTCAACTTATTTAATAGACTTTACGAGAATTTATTGCTTGACCTTTCCATTGTGCTTTCCTGTCCTTTTACGAATAGGGACCTGGCTTGGGCTGCAACCTATTAAATTACGCCTTGAACTAACTTTATTTAGCCCAGGAGCAGCCTTGAAAGGATCCCGCTTAGTCTCGTGAATCCACCTATTAACTTGAAGTAGGGTCAGTCCTCAATATAGTTCAAGTGCTTCAGAGACTTTTATCTAAATACCCACTAATTCACACTAGTGTTTTCCACGACCCATTGTATTGACCATTTTGGAATTTTTCTTAAAGTTCATTAAACAAAATAATGAAATCAATGTCAAATCTTTTAAACAAGTGATTTTTCGACGCAATAATATAAAACATGAGAGCTTATGAAGAAAGTGAAATCGGAATTATGTATATTTTGCGTTTACATATTACAAATGTTTAGCAATACATGAGATAACAAATTTTGGAAAAGTCGGAGCACTGATCATTAAGGCATAGTATCATAGTCGTGGAATTCTACTTTTCGCAGCTTTATATGTATGTACTATAAAGGAATCCAGATACATTAGAGTTAATAAATGTAAACTACTATTATTAGCTATCATCGTACTTAATCGTAACAAGAGCGGACAAATAGAAAGGTGGTAATGGCTGATTAAAGTTTTTAAGCCATGTAAGTTCCTAAAAGCATGCAATAAAAATATTTTAAATTTTTTTAAATTAGTAACGGGTATCCTATAGTCGACTATAGCCTTTCCCACTTGTTTTTTTAACTTTATATTTTAGAATATCTTTAGTGTTTTTGGTCCGATCCCGTTAAGATTGGTATCAAAAATCTTGTTCGAACCAGTACTTTCCAAATTGTATAGAATCAAAGGACCAATTGTTCTTAAAACATATATTTTGTCCTTGCAAGGACTATTTTTCGATCAAGATAGATCGTTAGAATCACAACGCGTAACAGAAAAGTCTGGACTACATCGTGTCCATACTTACCAGATTTCAAAAATGTAAAAAATTTTAAAAAAATGTTAATAATTTTAATTGTTCAAATTTTGAAAAAGATTAAAAATTTTAAAAACTTTGAAAAAAGTTAAATAGTAATAAGAATTTTAAAATTTTTAAATTATTTAACATTTTACAAGTGCTCAATATTTTCTAAATATTTAAACATCTTACATTTCTTTTAACATGTTTCAAAAATTTTCAAATTTTTTCATATTTTATCAGGGTGTGCTTCGGAATCTGCTTTTGTCACTAGCGTAGATTGCGTAGATTGTAATTTAGTATCGCATACTGTGTCGGCGACTTCTTTCCCGCCATTTCTACATCGATTTGTCAATTTGTGTTCGAGTTAATGAGTTTTCAAGGCCAAAAGGATGATCGACGACAATAGAGTATGAGCGAAACAGAACTAGAGAATGGAAAACACGAATTTTTGTGCGCTTACGTATGTACATATGTATGTATTAACGCAAATTTAAACTTGTATCTAGAAATTGATAGAAGCGGTATTGAGACAGAAAGACTAATACAAGATTTACTTTTGTTTATGTCGTATATTTCATAATATAGAATGTGTATTCGCTTTCATTCCCGCTTCCACGGCTTTGGTTCCCCGTACGCTATTTCTTGGACCATAGCAGGTGCCTTGTTTTTGTTTTGCACCAACTTGAATCTAAGTTATTCATTTTTGTTTTGTTTTTGCAAATTAATGATTAATTTTTACCAGGAATTCACAAGTTGTTTTCAAGTTCAAGATCACCAATTCGAAAGCATAACACAATCTGCTTGTCACTGCTATTTAGCATAAGTAATTTTTTTTTTTTTTGGCTGAAGAGAATTTTACGTATTCTTGTGCGTAGATGTTTCGGGAAGCACAAAAAGTTGTTTACATCTTAAAGCCTTTATTCACTACAAAAGAAACGCGCGCGAAGATCTATTCGTAAGTACACGACTACAAAATACCCTGCGCCAAACCAATTATGTACCAAATAAAAGGTATGACTTTACCTGAGAAAAGTGCATAAACTTTTTATATTTTCCCAGGATCATGAGGTAGGGGATGTAAGTGGTTAAAGTAAAATTTAAATGAATTCAGCTGATGGGGCCGTTGGATATAATCTAGAAAAGCCTGTTCTAGAATTTTTTGTTCGTTTGTTCTAGGAAGTTTTCAAACTTTTTTTCTTACACTCTTAAGTAAAATGCATACGTGAAAAACTACTTCTTAATTCATTTTTTGCGATTCCACTATGGAAAAAAGTCAGATTTGGCATGAATTCAATTTTTTTAGATTTTTTTAGGATTACCCTTAATATGGAAAAATAATTACAACTTTCAGAGCGAATTGTGTTTGATTTGGGAATATTGCATATTCTGTAAGACTAATTGAGATATATCTAAAAAAAACAAAAATATTGTTCATACTAAAGCTTGATATTCGACTGATCGAACTTAGCAGCTATATGATATAGTGATCGGATCCAAATTACCAAAGTTAAAAGTCCTAGCTCTTATGCTCTCTGACATCGACGTGTTCATGACTAAATCGACTTGTTTGTTGATAATGATCAAGAATATATGTACAATGCTTTACAATTATTATGTTGTAGAATAGACAACCGAGTAGAAATTTAAATCGACTCGCAAAAGCAAAATTTGCTAGAATTTCCGTGCCTTTCATAAGCATTATTAATTATTTGATATTATATTTATGTTTACTCTTATTATATTTATGTTTTGCATTTTAAAACTGTTTCATAATGAATTGTTCATACATTAAGTGCTGCTAACGCTTACCAAGAAGCCGAAGCTGACGCTTTGAGCTGCCTTTCCTCTATTGAGATCGGCAAACCAGTTAGTTATCATCCCGTGACGGGGATCTCAGAGACTACCTCTGAAACTTAATCTGATACTGATTTTGCCCCCTCTCTGTCTCTGTCATAGCAACTGTATCGATTTTTATACCCTTGCTGAAGGCTCCTTAATTCCGTCACGAAGTGTGTAACATATTTTGGGAGGCATGGCAGCCCCATATAGTATCACTGCGGACGGCAGTCAGCGCTAGTGACGAAAGCAGCACGAAGGATGCAAAAGACGACTAGCAATATACGCAGGAAGAATTGAAAATTTGCTTTGACTGATCGATCAGGTCGAGTTATATACCGATGCAAAGGTACCAGTTCAACTAACAAATGTGCATTCACCATTCTAATCGACTACTGGCTCAAAAGATAATGAATTTTGAAATTTTTAGTGGACTTTCGAAAATCAGATAGAAAGTAAGTCTGTTTGTCTGTTTGGATTAAATCATTAATATAGCTTTAAATGGAAAATAATGACTTATTCCCGATCAAAAATGTAGAAACTTTTTTCTACTTTTTCGAAAAATCGCTAGTTTAGCGGGAAATCGTTAAAACCGCTATAGTTAAAACTCTCACAACATCTAAGCGATAGAAGCTACATATATGATCTATATATCGTTGATAAGGTATTTTAAAGGGCTCTAAAAAGCTAAAGGAGAAATAAGGTATTTTTTAACAAATTTTGGCGGTTTTAGAGAAAGATTGGAACATGAAAATGTTTTCGTCACTAGACTTTTAAATAGTAAATAGGTTTTTTATAATACATATATATATATTTGTATATATTCTCGAACAAGACGATCAGAAATTAACTCGTTTTTTTGAACTCTTATACATCTTGATAGAATTTGGTTAAAAACAAAACAACGATCGGTCGAAAGTCGTGGTATGAAACACATCACACATCTTGGTATATACCAATTTAACTCCTATACATGCCGAACATATAAAAATCGGGCTAATATTATATAGCTGTCGTAAGAAATATCAGTCGTTCATTGAATACAGGTGTACGAAAGGGTATCAAATCTTTGGCGTGCCATAAATAGCATTATCTTTTTGTTACCTATGCCTTTGTAGCTTTGCCGCAGGCTACTTGGCAGCATATTTCTAGACTGAGTCATGTCCGGCATCCTTGGCACATTCGCGACTGTACAAGTGGGAAAATATTGGCTTGGTATTGGTTTGGGTTTGGGTTCAGCTTGAGGTTTAGCCTAGCAGTCATAAACCTTTTGGCAGAGTGCTGCAGTTCCTGGAAACTTCTTTCTCATTCTCCGGTCACGTCAGCCTCTGCTTTCGGCTTAAGATCTGTGTCTGGGCCAATGACTGCTCTCAAGGACGGACTCGAGTGCACACTTTTCCTGTTCTCATTTTTCATGTGTATAAGAGAACAGTCATATATGCATACCTGCTCACATACATACATTTATGTATGTGTATGCAACACCACACTGACTGACTAGTTTGTTGTCCTGTACTAGGGCAGGTGCATTGACCTAGGGACCATTGCCTTCTTGATAATTTACTGTAGCTGTTGTTATTGCTATTATTTTATTTAAGTTTGTTCAAAGCGAAGTGTGCGAAACATTCAGAAGAGGGATCCTCGACCCCAAAGTATATACACTCGCCAGAAAAACTATGGGTACACACTTTTTTTTACTTTAACAGCTATTATAAGTCAAGTTATCGTGGTAAAAAAAATATATTTGGGAAGGTCGTTTAAATTCCGTTCGAATGATACAAAAATTTCTTTAACCCATTGAGCATTTTGAATCTAAAAAAAAACTCGATTTTTCAACTTTTTTCCTCGATTTTTTATAAAAAAATATTTTTTTGCAGAAAAATTCTTCATACAATTCTAAGAGTGACTGCAAAAAAAAAAATTTCAAAAATATTTTTGCTAGTCAGTCAGGACAAATAGTTTAATATATGTGCTTGAATAACTTCATTTAAGATTAGGTTATCTAAATCAATATGTCGCCATGCATAGCCATCAGATACAAAATGAGGACTTGAGCTAATGTTTCATCCATATTTAAACATGAAATGTTTTAAAATTTCTTGACCGCCAGCAGCGTTTGCTTCTGGTTCCGTCTGTTACTTTGTCTGTCTCTTCGTCATCGTCATCAGTCGTCGTGGATGCTGAGGGTCAAACCTTGTCCTTAAGCCAAAAGAACCGGCAACGCCTTCGACTGTTGGTAAACAACCAAATGAATAAACAAATCAAACGGCAAGACTTAATCAAAAGTCTCAAAGACTTCTGCAGAATTAATTACAAATGCATTTAAATTTGCATTTGAAATATCAAAGCTACTAAGTTTCTTAAAAATAAATAAAAAGTTCATGTTTGTGAAAAATCTATACCTAGTAATAGTAATGTAGTAGTGTAATTTAGGTGTTGAATACGATTTTGGTTAGATGACAACCACGGTTTCTTTTAATTTTGTTTGTGATGTTAAGCAATTTTTAGCTCTTCATCGAAAATCTTTGTGACAGATTTAAATTTTTTTTGTTTATGAATATAATTTTTACTGATTTTTAAGTGCTTAATTCGATTTATTTAGCGACAACTTGATTTGTATTTTGACAATTTTAACATTTCGATATTTGGATAGATTTGAATTTTGTTTTATAAGTTTAACATTTAGTGTTTTTTTAACATAAGTGTACACATACATATACTTATGTAATTCATTAACATAAGTGATGTAAAAGTACATCGAAGTATTCAAGTACTTTAACTTGATTAATTTTTGGACTATAAATTGACAACTCGATTATTTTTTGATGACTTTAACATTTAAATGGAAGACTCTTTCTATAATTTGGATTTATACATATTGCGACTGACCATTTTCCTGGTAATTCGTCTCAGTGTCGCCGACATTGCTCTGGTTTCCTAAGTGTCCACTTTCGAGATGACTGGATTGAAAATCAAGTGGCATATGTACATACAATATTTTTGGAACATTATATTATACATGATATTAGATCATCGTTTATCAAGGCTGACCAAGTTGACCCAAAATGTAAATTTCGAATTGATTTTTGTGCATGCGACTTTTGCTTTGATGTCGACCGGTTCGAAATGCTGGCATTCTTCAGATGGTAAAAACTCGGATATATTAGTAGCACTGCAGCTGCTTCCGCTTCTGCCTGAATTGAATTGAAATTGAACATATTTCTGATCACAATCATCATCCATCTATAAGACTGTGTGTTAGTAAATGTTGCGCACATTTCTTAATCTCTGATAATTGTTAGCGCTTAAAGCAAATATGAGCATTGATAAGACTGCAAGTACACATGTCCGAGCCCAGATCAGGGAGTAATACTCGCTCAGACTCCGATCGGCGACTGCTCGCTCGATTCCTCCGACCGCTCGAGTCGAGAGTGGAGAGTGGGGATCGCCTCTTTTTGTATTCACTCTTGAGTTCGGCTTGCGTTCAAAAACATAAACAGAGAGAATGCGGCGCCAGAGATTCACTCAAAACAAGCCGACACTTTGAGCAACAAACTGAGCTCAAACATGTTCGGATGGGTTCGCTGCTAATACAAGCTTGCCAACATGTTGGAGCTCAGCGCTTCGAAGTTGAGCGAAAAGCAAGCTGAGCTGCTTGTTGGAAACTTGTTGAATTGGCGCTGTCCGCTACTACGGCCAGGGGCTAAAGGGGGGATGACAGTAGCTGGAGCGGCAGCGTCGTCAGTTCAAGACTGATATGAGCGCATCAAATTGAGACTGAGACGGAGATGGAGACTGAGACGGAGACGTAGACGGAGACTGATATCAGCGAGTGATCTCGACGCCGACTGAGAGACGGCAGCGGCGGCGACAGTGACAGTGGCAGCAGCACCAGAGCAGCACCAGCAGCAGCAGCAGCAACAGTACAACAACAATTGCCCAGCCTTTGACTATCAGATTCTGGCCCAGTGCGGGTCGCAGTCACAGTCACAGTCAGAGCCAGAGCCAGAGCCGAAACTGCGCTGCTTGAGCGAGCAGCTCAAAGACGTTGCAGACAGCGTCGCAGACGGCGGCGTCGAATCGATCGATCGTCGTCGTCGTTGTTGTCGTTGTCGTTGTCGTTGTCGTCGTCGGCTCTGGCTGTGTCTCTGTAGCTGTGACTCTGGCTCTGGCTCCGGTCTGGTCTGAAGCGGCCGAGCCGCGATTGCCGTCGATCACTCGGTCGCGTTCGCGTTCGCGCTCGCGTTCGGCGCTGCTCTGCGAAGCGGCCGACCGACCGACCGACAAGCCGAGTTGTTATAAAAGTGGCAAGGACATACGCTCGAGCCATTAGTCGAAAACTATAAACGCTCGACGCGAAATCGTCTCCGGGTCTCTTCCTCTTTTTCGACTTAAGCACGCAACTATTTTTTTTTTTTTAGTTTTGCTGCTTAATTTGCTTAAGTGTATCCAAACAATTAAGTAAAAAAAAAAATAAAACATAAAAACACCAAAAACAGTTGAGGAAATAGAAAAAAAAAAATTTTTTTTTTTCAAAAACTTAATAGACAAACAAAAAGAAACAATCAAGTGAAAAGAAAAATACAATTTTGTATTCAGTTCTCTGTGCCATAAACATTAATTGCAACACTACAGAAATCCAACATTTTTTTTGTCACCTTCAATTGCAATAAAAAGCAAAAGTGTCAACAAATGGCTCAGCAAAAGTGCAGCAAATAAGATAAAAAAAAAGCGCACACACACACACACGCACACACAAAGCGGGTGTCCTGAGTGCGAGCACACACACATTAGCAAGCGGTCTGTCTGCCTGTTCCCACCGTCCACCGTCCACCGTCCAAAAACGCGCAAATATCTGCAACATGCTGGCCGACTCGTATCTGATAAAGTTTGTGCTGCGACAGCTTCAGGTGGAGCAGCAGGATGCACAGCATCTGCTGCTGGTCTTCCTCAGCTTCCTCTCGCTGATCAGCCTGCTGCAATGGCTGCTGCGCCATTATCGGGAGCTTCGCAAGCTGCCGCCCGGACCGTGGGGCTTCCCGGTCATTGGCTATCTGCTGTTCATGGGCAACGAGAAGCACACTCGCTTCATGGAGCTGGCCAAGCGATACGGCTCCCTGTTCTCTACTCGCCTGGGCAGCCAACTGACCGTGGTCATGAGTGACTACAAAATGATTCGCGAATGCTTTCGCCGCGAGGAGTTCACTGGTCGTCCGGACACGCCGTTTATGCAGACTCTAAATGGATACGGTAAGTCCGTTGCTATCGATCACTAGCAAAACAGATTATATAAAAAACAAAAAACTGTTGATGTATAAATTCAAAAGTTGCTAGACTTTGATTGCTGATCAGTGATCGCACTTGCCCTCAGAAAAATCTCTCGAATCTCATCTTATCTATTTTCTGATTTATTTTCGAATTTTCACTACAATTACGATGGAAATTTACAACCGATTTGCAAAGTAATTTCGTTGAGGCAGCAAAACAATTTAATAAGTATCAATAATTATAGCGAGGGAGAGGAATAGTATATATAATGTTTTTTTTACGTAAACGATCGTTTTCTAAACTGCTTATATACACCAACAAAAAAAAATTAAAAAATTATTGAAAAAGTTCGACCAAAAAATCCAGTTAACATTTTGTTGTTGCCCGTTTAACTTGATTAAATTTTTTGAATTTTTTTTGGCTTGTTGTTAATTGTTTAATAATAAAAGTTAGCATAGAATAATAAAAAATATATGTATGTATATAAAATCAGTTTGGTATTTTATTTGTGTTATATCTGGAATTTCGATTCAACAATCTGCAAAAGTGGGGCAAGTTAACTGTAGGGTATTTCGCATCTGGCAGAGCCTACCTCAATTAAATAAAAAAAAAAAAAAAAAAAAACAAAGAGAAAAAATGCAAAGAAAACAAATAAAGATAAAAGTTAAGTGTTAAGTGTGGAGACAGACAGTGGAACTCTCGATTGACCGTTTCGTGCATTTATAAGTATTTACATATGTATAAATATCGCATCGATTTACAGGCATCATCAATAGCACCGGCAAACTGTGGAAGGATCAGCGACGCTTTCTGCACGACAAGCTGCGACAATTTGGGATGACCTACATGGGCAACGGAAAGCAACAGATGCAGAAGCGCATTATGGTAAGTCCGATTGAGTCTGTTACTTGAGCAAACAGTGACTAAATGAACTACTCGAACCCGAACCCGAACTCGCTTTCTCAAAACAGACGGAGGTCCACGAGTTTATTGGGCATTTGCATGCAAGTGATGGTCAGCCCATTGATTTATCCCCGGTCATCTCGTTGGCGGTCAGCAATGTCATCTGCAGCCTGATGATGTCGACACGCTTCACTATCGACGATCCCAAATTTAGACGCTTCAACTTCCTGATCGAGGAGGGCATGCGTCTGTTTGGCGAGATCCACACCGTCGACTATATACCGACCCTGCAGTGCTTCCCCAGCATATCGACGGCCAAGAACAAGATTGCCCAGAATCGGGCCGAGATGCAAAAGTTCTATCAGGATGTCATTGATGAGCACAAGCGCAGCTTTGATCCCAGCAATGTCCGGGATCTCGTCGACTATTATCTGTGTGAGATCGAGAAGGCCAAGGCCGAGGGCACCGATGCGGAGTTATTCGATGGCAAAAATCATGGTAAGTACAACATTGAAGTGAAGTGTGGACAAATTGTTTGATTGTTATTGTTATATGTACGAGCAGAGGAACAGCTGGTGCAGGTGATCATCGATCTATTCTCGGCGGGCATGGAGACCATCAAGACAACACTGCAGTGGATCAATGTGTTCATGCTGCGCAATCCCAAGGAGATGCGTCGCGTGCAAGATGAGCTCGATCAGGTGGTTGGTCGTCATCGATTGCCCACTATTGAGGATCTACAATATTTGCCCATCACGGAATCAACAATACTCGAATCTATGCGCCGTTCCAGCATTGTGCCATTGGCCACCACGCACTCGCCAACAAGGTAAGTTACCAAAAAAAACCAATCAATCAATCAGCTCAGCTATCGGTCATTGGTTATCAGTTATCAGTTATCAGTTATCAGTTAGCAGTTATCTGTTATCAGTACGGCACGCCCACTTTACTCTCATTGCATTCGCATTGAGCAACTTGTGCGTAAAATGCAAATGACGACAACGACGAGGTCCATTTGTTGGTTCATTCACACCACGAATGGACAATGGCATCGGATTGCGCATTCATAGTCGTGATGTGATTCGACTCGGATCTGGGGGAGGGATCCACTCGGGTGCACACAGCACAATACTGACTCCAATCAGATGACACTGGCACTGGCAACTGCCATTTGATTGCAATCAACGAACTGCTAACTGCAAACTGTGCACTTGTCGCCCTCTCTCTCCCTCTCCCTCTGCCTCTGCCTCTCTCTCTCTCTCTTATTTAGCTGGACAGCGTCATCAGTTTTCCGTTTCATTGGAAGCGCTTCCTTTGCATCGGGGCTTGTCCCAGTTTCGGTTCTACGCACTTGATATACTGATTAGAGGCATGTCAGCTGATAACCGACCGCTATAAGAATTTCAATTAAAAACAATGAAAAAAAGAAACTGCAGTGAAACATTTGAACTAACATATTCTCTGTCTTTTTTTATCTTTTCATTTAATCATTACTTTCGGCTCGCAGAGATGTCGAACTGAACGGTTACACAATACCCGCTGGCTCGCACGTTATTCCGCTCATCAATAGCGTTCACATGGATCCAAATCTGTGGGAGAAGCCCGAGGAGTTTCGCCCCGCTCGCTTCATCGATACGGAGGGAAAGGTGCGCAAGCCTGAGTATTTTATACCCTTCGGCGTGGGTCGGCGCATGTGCCTCGGCGATGTGCTGGCGCGCATGGAGCTCTTCCTGTTCTTCTCCTCGTTCATGCACTGCTTCGATATAGCGATACCCGAGGGCCAGCCCCTGCCCAGCCTCAAGGGCAATGTCGGCGCTACCATAACGCCCGAGTCCTTCAAGGTTTGTCTCAAGCGCCGTCCACTGGCGCCCACTGCCACAGAGCCGCAACAGGTGCGCAACGTGGGCTCCAACTGAGTGATGAACTCAGCAGAGGATTCTGAAGAGCACGGTTTTGTTCCTAGACACACAACACGTTTGTTTTCTTTTTTTTTTTTTTAAATATTAGTAATAATATTACATGTTTGTATGTATGTAGTATCTATGACAAAAACTAAGTTAAGTTTGGTTTAAGTGGAAAGTTTAGATCAGCGGTGGGCACGAAATCTGAATTCGTTAGCAGCCGCTTGCTCCCGGAGCCATTGCGTGCCCACCGCTGGTTTAGATGGTATTAGTACACAATGTGTGTACTTCATACATATATGTATCTGGGTGAAGCTGCTTTGTTATGCAGAACGAATTCCATTATTTCAAACCCAAGAAGCTGTGTTCACTTAATTTTTAATTACTTGGTAGCCTAGTTCGTAAGTCGAATCAATCAAATAGCCATTTAATTAGCCAAGTTAGTTATTAGTTCTATTATTTTTGTTCTTCTAATATTCACTTATTTTGTCCTAGTGTCAAATTAGTTAGTTAGTTAATGTTATTTGATTATATTATATAGTTGCTTAAGACAAACATCCAACAAAACGAACTGTGGTTTAGTTTTATGCACACAAACAGGAAGAATAGGCAAAAATTAACGAAAAAAATATAAAAAGAAAAAACAATAATAAAGTACAACGTTGTTATGAATCATTAAAAATTAGTTTGTATTATTTGTTGGCAAAAACAAACTAGGGGTCGAGTGCACTCGACTATCGGATACCCTGGATTGCCTAAGATCGATGCCCGGTTGGAACCGAATTTCGACAGGTTGTATAAGTTCATCTCAGATGCATATTATAAAATATTACTCGAGACATCTCAAAAAAGAAAATAAAAATTGCGTACTTAAACCATGTAAAAATAGATTAAATTCTACATTAAAATATGTTTGACTTATAATTTTAGGTTGAGCATTGGCTGCACATTGTGCATTCAAGTTGAGAAGACCACGACCGCCCGCGAAACAAAATTTTTGCCAAATATGGGCGTGCCCTTTTTTGCGATATGCGAGACTTTTGAGCTCAAAGTTGCAAGCTCGAATGAAAAGTTTTGATTTCTGGTTAAGGTAAACTCATCCATCAGCTGTTTCAATTTTTGCCTAGTAGTGCACATTGGGCGCATTCCCCGTTTTTTGGCAAAACCCCTAAATTTCTATTTTTCTATTTTTACGGGTTTACTATTTTTTCCTGTAAATAAACATCGTCGAAAATATTTAATTTCAATTTTATGATGCAACCCTCGTTTAACATGAGCCTTCACCAGCCAATTTCAAAATTTCTGAATATTTGACAGTCTCCCATTTTTAAAAGGCTTGGCGAATTTAAATAATTTAAAATGAAAAATAAACATCAAGGTATGCAAAAGAGTTGTGTTTAATTATATATGTTTCGTTATATTTTTAATGTTATTAATAAATCATAAAAAAATTCGAAATTCAAAATTTGTCCAACTAGGGTTCATGACAAGTTTTAAGTTCCGAGCTTTATATTTAGAGGTTTTTGCGACAAAAAAGAGCAATTCCGCCCAATGTGAAGTGCTGCCAAAATTATTCAGTTAAAAAATGACAGATTTGAATAAATAAATTTTTTAGAACTAAACTAAAAAGAAAAATAAAAAGCTTGTGGTTTTAAACAACGGAGCAATTTTGGTAACAGTGCACTGCAGTGCACGGAAACCACAAAAAAGAAAATTAAATTGTTTGCCAAAAGAATCGTTTGAGCTACTAAGGCCAACAACAGTTGTTCAGTCAGCTGGCAGCAAAGAGGAAAACAGCGACGTTGATGAAAAGTGTGAAATTAGCTCCAACAGCACCGATGAAGGTTCTGATGCTTAATTCCAGCCTTTCAAATCTTATAAAAAAAAAACCTCTTTATTATAATGCCGTATAAGGTTTCTTCCAGCCAATTGAAATGGGTGAATTTGTTAACAATTTGTTAACAACAAAAAAAAAGATACAGAAAAATTACTTTCTATTAATTTAATTCATTTTAGATATCAAAGCAGGACAGAAAAACGTCTTTACATTTAGTTTACCTAAATTGGTTCGCATAGTACATGGCACACCAATCCGACTACTTTCACAATTTTGTGATCCCTTTTTTAAGACAGCATTGAAATAGAGCTTTACATGTTTCGCAAGGAGTGGTTCTAAATTTAAACAGGAAACTTGTTGGCTCACACGATTTTTGCAACTATCTTTTATTTAATAAAAATCAATCAAAAATAAAAATAAGTGCTAAATCGGCTCCAGGTATACTTATTGTATACCCTGTTAGTAAAAATAAAAGACCATTATATTAATTGCAAAATTTGTATTAATGATTAAAAAAAAATGTGGTTTACGAAGTTATTGAAATCAATTACCAAAATATATATAGTGTTGAAATGCTTAACTAATTATTATAAGTACTTATTTTCATTGAATATGTTGTTAATTGTCTTCTATTTTATGTAAAAGTATAGGTTCCCAAACAAAGCATAATGATCCTTAAATATCTTTTTTCTGAGTTGCTAAATATAAAAAAAAACAAAGGCGAATTATTTTAAAAGTAATAGACATAATATTTAAAGACAATAAAATTGAAAAGAGAAAAATATAAAGTCAATGAGCTAATTTTAACCATGCAAACTCATGGTATCTTTCATTTCCTTATAATTTGCCATCTCCCGTCTCCAGCTCCTCTCGTTCTCCCTTTGCAGTGCTCCTGTTCGATCTCATTATTGATTCTTATAGTTTACTCGTCCTTCAGCTCTATGTCCTGCTCCACTTTCTGCTCTTGCAGCAAGCTAAAACAAAGCTTGTAGTGTGTTGGCGTCAAGGTGATGCCGCATTCACCATCCATGTTCTCCTCATCCTTGTCGTCCTCTCTAGACTTTCTAGACAGCTGCACATGGAACTTTCGCAGTATGCGGCCCGCGAAGAGGGTGAGCATCATGCGCGCCAACTCGTCGCCTGGACACATGCGCTTGCCGGTTTGAAAGGGTATAAACTGCGCTGGCACCGTGTACTCGCCGTTGGCGTTGAGAAACCGCTCCGGGCGGAACTGCTCCGGCTCGGGCCAGACCTCCGGGTTCATGTGGATGGCCCACTGCAGTACGAGTATCATGCTGCCGCGCTCGAGGAAGTAATCGCCCACGGTAATGTCACGCTCGACGCCGTGCGGAATGCCCAACGGCACCACGGACCTGATGCGTTGCACCTCGGCGAGGCAGGCGCGCAGGTAAACTATCGAGTCTAGCTCGGATAATGTGGGCACATCGCTGAGCAGCCGCAGCTCCGCGTGCAGACGCTGCTGGCAGCGCTGCTCACGCGCTATGTAGAGCAGAAACCATCGCAGCGTGGCCAGTGAGGTGTCCACGCCGGCGCCAAAGAGATCGGCCAGCAGATGACGCAGCTGATCATCGCAATAGAGCTCTGAGAACGGCTGGCGTTCGCCCAAAAAAAAGCCAAGTATACTTTGCGGCTGCTTTGCTGGCAGCTCCTGTTCCTGCTCCTGATCCAAATGCAGCTTCATCTGTTCCTCGCAACGATGGATAATACGGTCGTAGATCTTATGGGTTTTGGCCTTTCCATCCAGCAGAAAGCGAATATTGCGCTTGTTGCCCGGCAAATGTCGCAGCCAGGGCAAAAAGTTGACGACGGCCGAGACGCCGATCAGCTTGACACCCTCCTCCTGCAGCTGCTGCAGATAGAGCCAGTCGGGATCGTTACGCTCGTAGGTCTCGCCGAAAACCAGATCGTTTATAACATTGCCCAGTGAGTGCTGCAGCGCTGGCAGCGGGTCCAGTGATCCAGCTCTCAGTGCTTCCGTCTCGTATGACTGTCAGTGTGTGGATAGGGAAACGATAGAACAGATACAAAATGCAAGCTATGAGATACATGCATACATATGTACGTATTTTAAGTACTACTGGGATATGAAATGTGAGTGAGATCGCGACCGAAACCGAGACTGAGACCGAGACCGAGACTGAAGCCGAGAACAGAGTGAAAAGCGCCAAAGCGAAAGGAGAAAAAAACAAAAAAAAAATTCAAGAAAAAAAGTTGCAAAGCAAAGTATCGGAAATATTTAGTAGCAGCCACAACAACAACAATAATAACATCAAAATTAGCAAATTTAAAATTTATGCGTCGTCGTTTTCGTTGTTGTTATTGTCATAGCAGCAGCACAAAACAAACTGCGGTCGCCGAGTGATGATCACAACGGAAAGTGAATGTCCACCAACGACACAGACAGAGACAACGACAGCGGCAACAACAACAACAACAACGACGACAACAACAACAACAACAGCGATAACGACAACGATGACGCGTAGGACCTTCACTTTCATGATTCTTGGAATTTCTCGCGCAGGCCAGTTAACCAATTAGTCAGAGAGTACTGACTCCACCGGCTGAAAGAGACTCCGACTACTCACCTGGAGGCATTCGTTAACGCGCCGGCCAATGCGCTGCTCCAGCTGCACGCGCGTCTCGCACTGTTTGCGCGTCATGCCCAGCGCCTTAAGCCAATCGATGAGCTGGCGGCGCTGATATTTCCAGATGGCGCCGGCTGCCCCAACGATGCCTGTTGCGTTGCAAGGAGATTAGAGCAGAGTAGAGTAGGGTAGAGTACAACAAATTATGTACAAGCAAAATTATGGTAAGTTGCTAAAACCCTTTGTATCAGCGGTGGGCACGAAATCTGAATTCGTTAGCAGCCGCAGGCTCCCGGAGCCATCGCGTGCCCACCACTGCTTTGTATGGCTTGTTCTCTGCTTTCGAAGCGCTTATTTTTAAATAGAAAATTGAAATTAATTAATTTTTTTTAATTTCTTTTTTTTTAAGAAAAAGTGCTTTTTGGCATTTGTTGATCCAACATATTGATCTTTTATAGTGTAGTGTGAAAAACAGTAATATAAAACCTAGCCACAAGCATTTAATAATGTGTATGTTTCAGATACACATTACGAGTAGCTCGAGATCAAGAAATTGCACATTTTTATTCTAAATGACGAGCTATACAAAGCGTTCAGTTTGTTCGTTTATACTCGTATCGTGTCTGTTCGGTTCAGTTCAGTTCGGTTCGGTTCGGTTCGGTTGACTTCAGTGCTCACCATATCCTTTCATAATGCCGTGCGTCACATAGAGTGGAGCACGAGCTGTCAGCTGCTCGTGGCGCAGAAATTCACGCACTAGGCTCGCATCCGAGAGCACCACAGTGCGCACCTTTCCCATGTTTAGCTGATAGATGCCGCCGTAGCGCTTGGCCAGTGCCTGAAGTGACTTATGCGGCGCACTCTTGTCCAGGAACGGTAGATAGCCCACTATGGGCAGACCCCAAGGTCCTGGCGGTCTCCGGCCGAAGAGACGCTCGTTGCGACGCTGACATATCAATGTGACAATTATGAGGATCACAGCGAGCAGCACGCTGGACACAATGATTCCCATTTGATCCGATCCGAAAGATGGCTCTGCCATATTTGCTATGCTATGATATCAGCAAAGTAAGTTGGTATTTCGCCTTGTTGAACGTCTGTTCGGTAACGAGGCTCTTCAATTACTGGAATTTTCTTTAGAATTTGAAACGTGTCTGGCAACAGAACTTCACATCCAGACGACAGACATCAGACAACCGACAACAGACGGTGGACGGTGGACGGCGAACTGTCGAAGGCCGCACAGCAGTAGTTCATATGCACACTTACTGATACAGATACAACGAATACAAATGCATTTACATACATATGTATGTACACTGAAAAAAAAATACCACTTTCTGAAATCAAAAACATTCATCTTAAATATTTTGTTCTTGAAATAAGAATATTTTAAGACCAAATTACAAACACCTAAAAACTAAGAATATTAATCTTGAAAATCTTAAGTTCTCATAATAAGAATAAAGTTCTCAAATTTAAATATTTTAAGACCAAATTAGTAAAACTAAGAATATTATTCTAAAAAATCTAAAGTTCTTAAAATAAGAATAAAAATCTTATATCTTAGATCTTGTTCTCTTAAAATAAAAACAAAAATCTTAATATTTTTTTTACTTTTTGAGACTTATAATTCACAACTGGAACTGGATCTCAAAAATGACATTAGGCTTGGACCGCTGGTCAAGTCAACACAACGGGACTGATGATAGAGATACGCATCTCTGCAAGTGTTTTGTATATTGGTTTTGTAGTTTAGTGTCATTTGAACACTACTAGACCTTAAAATAACTAAAAATTAGTTCATTAATAAATAAGACAATCGGGGGTGCCACAGAAATAGCTTTCGCTTGAATTTCACTTGAATTTGTATAAAATTTGAGTGAAGTCCAAGCGAAAGCGATTTCTGTAGCACCCCTGAATATAATCTTAAAAAAATAATAAGTTTTATTCTTATACTAAGATTTGTGGTCTTCAAAATATAAGAATTTATGATCTTAAAATTAAGAACTTGGTCTTAATTGAAATGTTCTTAGCATCATGATTTTCCTCGACGCCTTTTTAAGACCGAAATTTTTATTTTAGATCCTTTTTTTATCAGTGTACATACATACATATATGCATATACGAGTATTTGCTAATACGCCAAAATGTTCGCTTCTTCCTTTGTTGACCAAAGTAAAATTTGAAGTTGAAACATGTAAAACATTCTACTCGTATGTACATACAATGTACATATATTTGCACACTTTGACACACACAAATACACACACACACACTCACTCACACACACACACACACACACATTCATACATGTACACATTGCGCATTTGTATCGAATACGATTGAAGCTACGAGCAACTTATTCAAACTGAATCTGCTGCATATCATTTACAAATTTGTGTATCTGTGTACATATTTATTCCCTTTCCTTTATATATCTTACATTAATAAGACTCAATTTTCTTCCAATTCTTAAATCAATTTTTGTTCCAGCTGCGCTGTGGAAGTCTGTATTTATTGTGTCCATAAATCAAATTATGGGAAAAAAAAACACAAAAAAATTATGACGAAAATCAAATAATGACCATGAAGCAAATTTAATATGTTTGCATGCATACACACTTACTTTTATATGTAAATGCAAATATAAGAATAATACATAAATATAATACAAGCGATAAAAATGCAGAGTTGCCACTTACTTACTCGCTGTACCAAATGCACGCTCTTTAATAATAAATACATACATATATTGGGAATCTGGCCTGTATGCTATAGCAGCTATATGAGATAAAAGGATTTAAGCCAATTTTATTAAGGGTATGTAACTTAAAACTAGATACATATACTGCAAGATTGGTTTATATATATATTTCTTTTTAAATGAGCTTACAATTTACATTACAAAGATTAAACTAAGAAAAATTTTAAATACTCCCTATACCGTTTTACTTAATTTTTGCCACTGATTTCATATTGCCGGACCACTGTGCGCAGGAGCGAACAGAACAGAATTTAAAAAGATCTCATTTTTTAGAGCCTTTAGTCGGAAGAACGGCAACAAAGATTGTTAGCGTTTTATATGATGAGTCGGAACATATTATTTTTGTGACTTATCGCTTGTAATACAATATGACTAAAAAAAGTTGAATTTTTTTGGCCGACAAAAATTTTAAGTTTTGTGTTTGTGAGTGACAAGTTAAATTTGCGTACATTTTAAGAGCGTGCAAATTAACAACAAAATAAGCAACAAATCGTAAATCCCTTTTTTTAGAGCAATTTTAGTAATGGAAAAATATAAAGCATATAACCAGCGACGAGCAGTGATATTTGAAAATGAAATTTGTCATGACCTTGACTTAAACTAATGCCGTATGTGTCGAATGTCGAAGTTTTCGAAGTTTTATTTTTTTAATTGGACCACGCCTTTATCTCTCCCTTCCCCGTTAGAATGAAAAAAGTTTTAATAGCTATTCTGAAAATTTAAAAATAAAACTGTACAATTGAAATTTGGCATGGACTTTAGTTAGATTTTGTAGTTTTAGGTATTTCTTTTTTAATTGGACCTTTTCTTTGCACCCTAAAATCACCAACTCTTAGAGAATCTCAGCTTTTTGTCATAAAGCCAAATACTTAAAGCTTTGCATATTTGCTGGTTAGATTAAAGAATAAATAATATTTTTTCGAGATTTAATTTGACCTTTACTTCACCCTTCACCCTTCTTCTTTTCCTTTGATAATAACTCTTCAGTATACAAAAGTAATACTCGACAGATTATGTGAAATAAAATTCTTTAATTTTACTTATGTTCATTAAAATTAAATTTTAAAGTTAAGCCTTAGAGCTATTGGAACTTGTCTGTTGGTTTGGAAAGTTGACAATCAAACAAATATATAAAGAAGATTTACTTTCAGTTAGCTGTCACCATCAAATTTTTAGTCAGATTTTTGTACCTTTTAACCTTCTATCTAAAATATATTGTATTCGTTGCAATGTATGTAACAGGGAGAACGAAGGATATCCGACCCTATAAAGAATATATATTCTTGATCACCATCAACAGCCGAGCCGATATAGCCATGTCCGTCTGTCCGTCTGTCTGTGTGAGGGTCTAGATCTCAGAGACTATAAAAGCTACCCAGTAAAACTTCTGGGAAGGTGTGTTCTCAGGCAACGTGTTCTGTCAGCATTCATTTTCATGCTAAAAAAGCAGTATGTGCCTTTTCCATGTGACAATTTTGTTTCCAACATGAGATAAAGGCAACTATGTTTTTTCATGAGTTGGGAAGGCTAAATGTCAGCACTTTTAAATCATTCGTTACAGACTGCTATGCTTCGTAATTCTGGTAAGCCTCTGCTTTTGTAAACAGAGGCACAACATCTGTTAACTAGCAGGAAACAGAAAAAATCATTAAATACAATAGTTTGTAACATTCTTCCAATTAAATTACGTAAGTATAGTGTTTATATGTTGTGTTCAGTTCAAATTAAATTAATATCATTTTCCAAGGGGCTTAGCTCGTTTATGAATCTGAATGTCGCTATGGTCACAGAAGCAACTAAAAGAGAGGGTATACATTCGAAGATTATAGAATAGATGTTTGTGAGCCCTTCGGCAAGGCCAAATACCGGCCAAAGCAACAAGCAAAGAAACCCAGATTAAACGGCAGGCAACCGAAGAGGAGCACAGCAATAAAAATAACACTAACCCGTAGAAAAAAAAAAATATATATATAAATAATAAAGTAAATATACTTATATACGTATTTAATTTTATTTGAAATGGATTATTTAAATTTCTGTAAAATGTTTTCTTTTGGAATGCATTCCTGGTACCTTTCAAAAGGAACCTTCCGTTCTGCCTTCTTTTTCCACATTCTGAACAGTAGATTTTGGAAATCAATTTAGGAAACCGAAATGTTAGTTAGCAGTGCAATAACAGAGCCACTGCCTTTTTGCCTTCTATTTTCCACATTCTGAACACTAGATTTTGGAAATGAGCATCGGAAACGAAAATGTTAGTTAGCAGTGCAATAGCAGAACCCCTTCCAAAGTAGCTTCTAAAAACCTACTTCTATTCCTGTCTCGCCCCTGTATAAAAACGAATTGGGAAAGTCAGATTTGGCAACTAGTTTTACTCGGAATTTAAATGTGGAAAGTAGTAGGTTTTGGAAAGAGCAAAGTTTTACTGGGAAGATCGAACTAATACAAAAGTGGGTAATGGCTGATTTAAGTTTCAAGCAATGTTAGTGCCTAAAAGCATGCAATGAAAAATATTTAAAATTTATTTAAATAAGCAACGTTTTGTATGTGGGGATATTGGAATTCTCACATAAACTATACTATTTTTTGAGCAGGGGAACCTTGCTTGACCTTGACTTAAACTAATGCCGTATGTGTCGAATGTCGAAGTTTTCGAAGTTTTATTTTTTTAATTGGACCACGCCTTTATCTCTCCCTTCCCCGTTAGAATGAAAAAAGTTTTAATAGCTATTCTGAAAATTTAAAAATAAAACTGTACAATTGAAATTTGGCATGGACTTTAGTTAGATTTTGTAGTTTTAGGTATTTCTTTTTTAATTGGACCTTTTCTTTGCACCCTAAAATCACCAACTCTTAGAGAATCTCAGCTTTTTGTCATAAAGCCAAATACTTAAAGCTTTGCATATTTGCTGGTTAGATTAAAGAATAAATAATATTTTTTCGAGATTTAATTTGACCTTTACTTCACCCTTCACCCTTCTTCTTTTCCTTTGATAATAACTCTTCAGTATACAAAAGTAATACTCGACAGATTATGTGAAATAAAATTCTTTAATTTTACTTATGTTCATTAAAATTAAATTTTAAAGTTAAGCCTTAGAGCTATTGGAACTTGTCTGTTGGTTTGGAAAGTTGACAATCAAACAAATATATAAAGAAGATTTACTTTCAGTTAGCTGTCACCATCAAATTTTTAGTCAGATTTTTGTACCTTTTAACCTTCTATCTAAAATATATTGTATTCGTTGCAATGTATGTAACAGGGAGAACGAAGGATATCCGACCCTATAAAGAATATATATTCTTGATCACCATCAACAGCCGAGCCGATATAGCCATGTCCGTCTGTCCGTCTGTCTGTGTGAGGGTCTAGATCTCAGAGACTATAAAAGCTACCCAGTAAAACTTCTGGGAAGGTGTGTTCTCAGGCAACGTGTTCTGTCAGCATTCATTTTCATGCTAAAAAAGCAGTATGTGCCTTTTCCATGTGACAATTTTGTTTCCAACATGAGATAAAGGCAACTATGTTTTTTCATGAGTTGGGAAGGCTAAATGTCAGCACTTTTAAATCATTCGTTACAGACTGCTATGCTTCGTAATTCTGGTAAGCCTCTGCTTTTGTAAACAGAGGCACAACATCTGTTAACTAGCAGGAAACAGAAAAAATCATTAAATACAATAGTTTGTAACATTCTTCCAATTAAATTACGTAAGTATAGTGTTTATATGTTGTGTTCAGTTCAAATTAAATTAATATCATTTTCCAAGGGGCTTAGCTCGTTTATGAATCTGAATGTCGCTATGGTCACAGAAGCAACTAAAAGAGAGGGTATACATTCGAAGATTATAGAATAGATGTTTGTGAGCCCTTCGGCAAGGCCAAATACCGGCCAAAGCAACAAGCAAAGAAACCCAGATTAAACGGCAGGCAACCGAAGAGGAGCACAGCAATAAAAATAACACTAACCCGTAGAAAAAAAAAATATATATATAAATAATAAAGTAAATATACTTATATACGTATTTAATTTTATTTGAAATGGATTATTTAAATTTCTGTAAAATGTTTTCTTTTGGAATGCATTCCTGGTACCTTTCAAAAGGAACCTTCCGTTCTGCCTTCTTTTTCCACATTCTGAACAGTAGATTTTGGAAATCAATTTAGGAAACCGAAATGTTAGTTAGCAGTGCAATAACAGAGCCACTGCCTTTTTGCCTTCTATTTTCCACATTCTGAACACTAGATTTTGGAAATGAGCATCGGAAACGAAAATGTTAGTTAGCAGTGCAATAGCAGAACCCCTTCCAAAGTAGCTTCTAAAAACCTACTTCTATTCCTGTCTCGCCCCTGTATAAAAACGAATTGGGAAAGTCAGATTTGGCAACTAGTTTTACTCGGAATTTAAATGTGGAAAGTAGTAGGTTTTGGAAAGAGCAAAGTTTTACTGGGAAGATCGAACTAATACAAAAGTGGGTAATGGCTGATTTAAGTTTCAAGCAATGTTAGTGCCTAAAAGCATGCAATGAAAAATATTTAAAATTTATTTAAATAAGTAACGTTTTGTATGTGGGGATATTGGAATTCTCACATAAACTATACTATTTTTTGAGCAGGGGAAATTAAAAGAGTTTTCATTACTTCATAAAATGTAATGGATGGATGTGGGTTAGTCTTTTTTGGGGATGCTTTGCTTATAATGGTGTGGGAGGATCGGTTCCTGCCAATGGAAAGATGAAGAAAGACAAATATTTGAAAACCCCGACATAAATATTATTAAAAATATATGTACTTATGTATATAAAACAAAAACAATGTGCAAATCTAACAAGGACTCGTGAGAAATAAATGCTCTGGTAGGATATTCCATTAGGAATCCATATCCAAACTTTGGTTGATTCCGTTCCCGACGCACAGTGGTCGAAATGGTCGACTTAGCTTCGTCGAACACAATTCAGTTTTACTTAATTTGCTTTGGAGCATAGATATCCACATGCGAACATAGCACGTTCGACAAAAAAATTCTACTGTGGATACCCTGCTTTGTCCATCCAAGTAAAAATTTCCATTATCAAATAAGCATTTGAATTTTATTCCACACATAAGCACACAAATTCAATAGGTAAAAAAGAAATATCTTGAAAAACAAAAAACACATATCTGCGATCCTACAAAGGGAAGCTGCTAGCCATGAAGCTGGTCAATCAACGGGATCATGCGATCCATTTCCTACGCGGGAAACTTCGATCGCTGCTGGAGGGCTTTCAGGAGGACTGCCAGACGAGCTATGAGGAGGCAGCACAGCTGTTGTTTCACCTGGGCTTGGAGGATCTGCAGATGCATATCAAATGGCTGGAGTACTACAATGATCATGCTCCGCTGCTAAAGTGGAACTCCATCAACAACTACATTGAACTACACTATCCAAGCGAAGGACGCGTGCTGAAGACAACAATCACCGAGTACACCAAACTGACCATCTACCTGCAGCAGGAGAGCCTCGAGATGCCCCGCAAGAAGGCCTACTACTTGATCGAGATGCTGCACTGTGCCCACAGCCTACACCAGCTGACTCTGGGTGGAGCACTCAAGCCGCTCGAGCCGCTGGTGCAGAACCTCCTGTTTCTGGACGATACAATCGAGAAGTTTCACTATTTGGTATATCAACTGTTGCCTTTATATCGCGACCACATACGTCTTCAGTGTGATTGACGATGCTGGGAGTCTATTGATATCTACCTAGAATTTTGTTATTAATTCTCAGCCGCTTAATATTAAAATCTGAGTGTATCTTAACCGACTCTTCGAAACTTCGAGTCACCTGCCTTTTGTGACTGTCTGATTCATTTGACGATCATGCACTTTAACAATGAGCCACAAGAAAGTTGGCAGTGATATATATATATTTATAGATTACTTACTATTATCTTCTGAAAGGATGTGCCATTAAGGACCAACAAATGTGACTGTGTGACATTTATACGTATACACATAACTTTACCAACATTGTATATTATTCGACCTGCCATCATAAGATAGACCATGAACCATGTAATTGTAGGTACTAATCTATCTTTATATATAAAACTCTTTGTCATGACTGACTCACTGACTGTCACATCAACGTGTAACCCAAACGGTAAAAATAGAAAGCTGAAATTTTCACACCAAATAGATGAGATAATTTCATCATGCAATAAGTCTGCGTTTTGCGAAATTCGACCTGCATCTCAACCAAACTTACAGATTATAAGTTTGGGACTGTTGGACAAATTTGTCTTAAGTCGGATAACTATATCATAGAGCTGCCATAGGAACAATCGGATGCAAATCAACCCTCAGAAAAACTCTACTCCAAGCAACTTGCAACAGGTTCACTTGCCGTATTTAATTCTATGGGATCTTGTAAATAAACTTTGGGAACTTTAATGGCACGGCAAACGCTTTATGTACTTTCATTTCACACACATTCACTCTCATGTTGATTTAATGCTCTAATGTCGGTCGAGGCGACCGAAATCGGGGCAGCATCGAGTGCAGCTGAGTCTGGCTCTGGCTCTGGCTCACGTGGCGTACGCGCGCTCTTCTTATCATCTCGACATTCTTAATACGAGTGCACTCGTGTGAATTTTTTCACGCACTATATACGTATGTTCATGTCGAAAAAGCAATCTTTCCCTGTGGTTCGACTGGTGTTGAGGTACCAGCCAGTTCTAGCTCCGGCATGCATCACTAGTAGCCAGCCCGAGAGTTAGATTCAAGTAATGCAGAGGTCGCTAGGGAAATTATAAGAAGTCCTAACTCTGCGATGCATCACCCATCGCTAGCACAGTCGTTAGCTTTAGGTAATGCAGTAAACAAAAAACTCTGCTTCGACAGTTTGCTTGTGCATGTTTTACTTCAGTTTTTCGGTGAAGTGCAAAAATCCTACGACGTGGCGCTTGTAAAGTTAATCAAAGACCTGTAAGTCTTGTAAGAAAGTATATTTTAATTTTAAACCTAACAATGTTTCAAACCCCTTGGAGTTAGGCCTTCGTTAGCTAAGGGTGTTCTAAGTCTCCCTAGTCCCCATCACCAGTTGCTTAGTCAATTCCCTAGGCTTTCGCTAGCCACCCGAACCACAGGGTTATTACAATTGCAACAGCACCATCAGCAAAGACTGCGGCAATTCTTTCTCTCCAGCTGTACTGTTATTTCTGATATGGTTTGGCATGCATTTCATAGCCCCTCCCCGTCACTCCCATCTACTCATTGCTAATCAATGTCTGTTCTGTTAGTTTTGTGAACAAATAATTTCGAAAGTTCGACCGCGAAAAATGTGTCAAGGAAGCTAGCATGCTTTAGTGCTTAACCCAATTTTCGCAGTTCATATTTAAATTTGAATACATGCATACATATATATGTACATCTTTTATTTGATTGTCTCAGTTGATGACGGTATTCTATGCAAACATTAATATATGGACAAATGTATGAAAAGGACGCACACGCCACGGTCGCTATTATATTGGGGCCGCTGGATTTTTCGAAGAATTGTCATTCAACAAAATTTAAAATTACAAAAATATAACCTTCAAAGGACTCTACATTAAATTCACAACCCTAATTTAGGGTATTCACTTCAAAGAATGAATCGTTGTAGTCTCAACATATATATATTTTTTCAATGTGTGACTGTGGTTTCCTGTTGTTCCTGTTTCCAGAAGACTAAGCTCTCGACATTAGCAATTTTCATATTGCGCTGGCTCATTTTATATTAATGTTGTATTATCATCAATTCAATGTTCATATTAAATTTTTGTTTTGTGTATTTTAAGAGCTCTTGGAAATGCACATATTACTGTCCCACTTTCTCTAATGCGTAACTCAATTCATTTTGGGCATTTATTTTGAGCGTCTGTTGCTGTGTCTTAATAAATGATTTATAATTTATTAATGTAAAGATATTATCAGTATATTTAGCCGAAAAGTACATTTAGTACATACTTATATTTTGTATATTAGTAGCGATTCATAATATTTTATTTAGAACCTTTCCATAGTAAGTACAGGGTCTCCGACAGTCGAGCGTTATATAATACCTTTCTTGATGAAACTAATGTTTTACATCATATCGTACCACAACCAAAGCTACGGGTAAGTTTGCTGGTCATGAATTTTCACAGGGTATTAAATAGCTCAGCAACAGCTCGATTAGAAGCTGAATCACCCTGAAAATTGAATTTTCGACTAGCTTATAACTGAAATTCGCCAAGAAGAAATATGACTAACTGTCTATCGAATTCTGAGTAGCGATTGAAGTTTTACAGCTTCTTCACTGGTTTTGTATAAAATAAAATTGTAATTAGCGTACAAAATCAAATACAACATTTTACAGATAGTACCTTGACATCTTTCATAGACAAACCCAGCGTTCATTTAACTCATCCAACAAACCGACATGCAGCATTAAAAGCCAAAACAGCAAAAAACACAAGAACGTGTCAGTAACATCAGGTATCCACTAGCCACTAAAATTGAAGTAACATATGTAAATGAAAAGAATTTACATTTGGTCACATTTTGATTTCATTCTCGATTTCGATTCGATGGCTTGGCCATCGCACTTGACAGCCCCAACCCGGCTGACAGCTGGGCCCGTACTTGGGTTAAGGTACACGGGAAAAAATCTAGTTTAAAATACTTACTTTAAGTATGGATTTTTTAAGTATGTATTCAGGATTAAGCAGTATAATTAAGCCTGTTTCAGGATAAAAAATTAAAAAAAAAAAAGTTAAAAAAATAACATTTTAATGAATACAAAGTTTTTAGCCTAAATTACACAATTTCAGGATTGAATTCGGGATTGAGAAAATCAAGTATGTCATACTTGGTTTAAGAAAATCCGAGATTACCCCCACTTCTGACATCGTTTCGGATTAAAATCTGGCTAAATATCCCGGATTTTTTTTTCTGTGTACGGGTGGTGGACGGGTGGTTGAAGCCAGGCCAAATTTATCGCAACGTAGTTAAACTTGAGCGTTTGCAAAATGCAAAAATTAGCATAATACACACACCACACGCACACACACATCACAAACACACACACACACACACACACACACACACACACACACCCACTGTTTTTGAAAAGTTCTGCCCGGTGTTGGGTTACCTGGGCGGGTCTGGACCAAGCTTACATTGAGCATGAGTCTGAATATACATATGTATTGTATACATATATCTGCAACCGAGTCTAAGCCGAACTGAATCGAGCTGATCAGTCTAGCAATTCGTTATTGTTGTTGTTAATGCAGTGGCGTGCAGTTCAACGGCTTTTGCACCATTTAAAGATCAATGCACCCCGCTGCTTGCAAGCAACTGAGCACTCAACAATTAAGCTTTACTACGTATTGCATCTCTGGCTGGGACAAGGCACAAGGCGGGGGTGCGGTCATACCAACGGCAACAGCACTGGCCAATTGCCACTAGTCACTAGCCACTAGCCACCGGCCGGCCTGGCCCGGCCCGGCCCGGCCTAAACTGGGCACTGGGCAGGTCCGGTCCGGTCCGAGCCAAGCCGAGCCGAGCAGAGCCAGACAAACACGACAGATCGGGGCAGCAATCGAATTCAGAGTTCGGTGTATGCAAAAAACCTTGCGCATGAACGAATCCATGGACATGGGCAAACTCGCACTCCCTCTCCGCAAGTCACACCCCTGTATCCAAGTTGATTCGACAGCTAGACAGCGCTCACGGAAACTTTGTGTTTAAGCTGAGTAAGCTGAGATTTTGATTATTGCATTTCTGAAATGCGAATATGCAAAAAATGCATTTTGAATTTAAAATGGAGTTCGGCAGCGTGTCTAGCCGGTTGCTGTTGTTGTTTAGTTGACAAATTGGCGACTCAACTTGTTCTGACATTTTTATATGAGCTCCTTTCTGTGTTGTTGTTGTTGTTGTTGTTGTTGCATTCGTTGATCGTCTAATGAATGTGGCAACATTCTAATTTAAATTGCGCTCCACACATTGTTTCGACACCTGCTCAATAGCCACTGACAAACACATGGGCAGAGGCGTTATAGCCATTTATTGTCATCAGAAGAAATAAGTTAAATATCATTAATTAATCGTGATATTCATATTCGTTATAATACATTTGTAACCATGTGTGACATATAACCTGCAAAGGGAAGCCTTTTTTGGGCCTAATGAATATACATATTTATACAGATGTATCTGAACATTAACAACTGAATCGATAATGGCCCAACTGTCCGACTGTCCAACAAGAGAATCCTAGTTTCTTAAATCTCTGTTGCAATTAAATCGCTATTAAATTTGTGAGCTGTTGGCCGGTCGACATTTTTTTACAACTTAATTATTTATTTATTTATTTATTTAACATCCTAGTGCAACAAGTTGACGCACTCGTCTCACACTTCACCTGGCAAAACGGTAGAAAGAGTATTGTTTGTTTTTATCAGTGCGGGCGGCAGTCCTCGCTATTGAGATAAGCAGTTGTAAGTGGGAGGGGCAAAATTTAAATCAGCGGTGGGCACGCAATGGCTCCGGGAGCCAGAGGCTGCTAACGAATTCAGATTTCGTGCCCACCGCTGATTTAAATGATTGCAGCAAATGTCAGCGGACCGTCCGAGCTTCTTGAGCAGCAGATGAAACACCCAGAGTTTTTTATACAACATTTTGGCGATTTTAAAGAAAATGAGTGTAACATTATGAATTTACATTATACATTGTGAATTTTATTGAATATTGATGAAGGATAGAATATAGCATCAACAATTACTTAGGCTTGTGAAATAGCTATAGAAATGATGTTCGTAATGTAATTCTTTGAAAACAAGATTATTTACAATGGCACCAGCACGTGTATTAAAAAGTTTATTGCTTAAAGAAAGATTCAAAATTATTAGTTAATCAATTCGAAAGTGGACCAAAAAAATTCAAGTGGCTGAATATCATTATATTAAAAAAATATGAAATTAATTATGTTATTAATTTTTAATATATTATTAATTAATTAATTAATAATAAATCGGGAACTTCTTCTGGACATAGCAAAAGAAAAAAAAAAAACAAATTTTTGAGAATATCGACAGGTCATGAACAAACTGGAATATGTTTTTATGAACTTGAAATGTATTCATGAATAAATGAAATTTTAGTATGTTTTAAAAGACGTTAAAAAAATAATTCCATGATTCGAACCTTTTTCTTTGGACAATAGTGATTCGAGTTAGGGAAGTTAGACTTCTTCATTTTGGTAGTTCTTTAGGACCAACTGAACAAAACCAAAAAAAAAATATTAAAAAAAAAATTCTTTTTTCCCGATCCAAGTCGGCACGGGTTATCATACTCCGATTGAGGTAAAAATTTATTTCTGAGTGCTTTAGGACAATAATGAACAGAACTAGCCCGTATGCGTTTCAAAATAATGACTTTGACCAAATAAGGGACACCCTAATACATACTTATATATTTATGTACATATGTACATACATACATACATACATATGTAGTCCCAGAGAGACGTAGACGGAGCTGAAGCCACAGCCACAGCCAAAGCCAAAGCCAGCCAGAGTCAGAGTCAGAGCAGCAGCCGGACTTATGTGGAGCAACAACGTTTTATGCTAATTCCAAGGTTCTGCATTGGTTAGGTCAACGATTCGTATTGATTTGATGTCGATGTCGATGTCGATGCCGATTCAAAATGAATTGAATCGAATCAAATTGATTCGATTCGATTTGAATCTAAGCGCATTAATCGCTAATAACGTGCCAACTAATCATCGGCGTATACGGGCATCAATAACAAAATATTCATATGGAACTGGAGTTAGACTCAGCTGTAGGGCGCTGGCAGAGATTGAGTCAAATGACAAAGAAATCACAAAGTGATTTGGTTTTCTTTTGTTTTGTTTTCGATTTCAATTTCAATTTCGATTTCCTATTGAAAGCGTTCATTGATCTGTGATGTAAGTAATGATGATGCTGCTTATGCTGATGCTTAACTCGAATTTAAATTCTTGGATGAACTGTCGGTCGTTGGCTTTAACTAAATAAATGTTACAAAGCAATATCATTCAAGGTTACAGTTTCATAATAGTATGTTGACAATATCGACGCACAATTTATGACCTGGTTTCCTACTAGGGCAGTGGAAATATGTTTGAGGGTCAGCCTGACGACAGCCGGAAAAGTACCAAGGGCAATGGAAATCGAATGATAAATTGACTTGAACCACATTAGAATGCTCAATGTTCGGTGGGTGGTGGGGGGTGGAGGGTGTTGTACCAAAGGGGCAAGGGGCCACCTGTAGAAGGTCTTGAATGCGGAAAAAATCCCTGTGAACGAGATGCAGGAAGGAATATTCATTAGATTAGATCGATTAGATCGAGGTCTTTGCCTATCGACAGGTATGACTTTAAGTAAGAAATGAGCATACTTCGAGTTTCGGAAAGTCGTTTGGTTGAGATGACATGAGATTAGGGTGTGTAAGTGGGTGTGACAAGGTTCAAATGATTCAGCGGGTGGGGCCCGATCGGTCCTTTTCATACATTTTTCAATTTTTAGTTATTCTAATGAAAATCTATCTGGTTTATCTCAATCGGTTGCAAAGATAATTAAATTTGATGTTTTTAGTGGCCTTCCCAATATGAAATGAAAAGTCGGCTTGTCTTTTTGTTAGTTTATACCAAAGCATTAAAATAGATTTCATGATTTTATGTAGACTTATTGATCATCATAAATCTAGAAATGTTTCTTCTTAAATTGACACAATTTCGAAACTACAGAAGCTTAAGATATATTGTATACTACTTATATATCGTTTTAAAGGTATTCGTACTTCGATTTTGTTTTCGACCCATGGTATCTTGGTCAATTCGTCTGAGAATTCGGTGTAGATTACGATTCTGACAATCACTTGGAACCGAACACAATTTATTTTTAATCTATAAAAATTGACCCACTCTAATATACAGGCTGCTGCAATATACAGACAGCAGAGCCAAGGTAAATGAATTCCTTGACGAACTCAAAGCTCATAGCTCCAAAAGCAGCGCCAATATTACCAGCGTATCCAAGAAACTCGACATATTTGACAATATTCTTACCATACTCTCCAGCAGAAGGAATTCCAAGCTCAGACATGCCCGTATATTAGCTCTCTCGCTGTGAGGTATCATATCTCGACGATACATCGAGGCGACGGTGGATTTTCTAGGTAGGAAACTGCACTGATAAGATCCAATCAGTGCCTCAGAAAGTTGTTTCAGTCTCACTCAAATAACACGCTCGTGAGAACATTAAATGCAACCGATAGAAGACTACCCCATAAAGCAGGGGTGCCCATCACCCATGCACACGAAGCACATTTCTTTTTGTTCTGCACATAGGATATGGGAAGTAACTGAATACACATTGGTAAGCAGCTTTTGCACATTGCAATTTACACAAACAAATTGCAGCAGAACAAGAACAACTTTTGCATTGTTGCTTTCCATCCATTTTCGGTGCAGGCACAACAAAAACAATTGTATTGCGTAGTTTTGCTTTTGCTAATCCGAATGTATTTTGTTGTTGTCTTATCGTTTTGTGTACACTGAAAATGAAAAACTTTACTTCGCTTTGAAACGTGTGATGCGTGTGACTTTTTGAAGAAACATATTTCTATTTTTTTTTTCTGTGTACACATTGAAATACAAAAAAGTACGTTACATGTATGCGTGTGATTTCTTGTATTTGTATTAGTGAGTGCACATCCATAAGGCAGTTTTGGGCACCCCTGCCATAAAGTATATATACCTGGATACCGGATGCAGATCAAGTTTCTTTTTAAATTTGGTTTAGAACTCCATATCATATAGCTGCCATTTGAATGATCTGTCGAAATTCAAATTTTAGTACAAAAACGGTGAAATTGATCAAAAACTCACAACTTGTGAAATTTTCTTTCAGAAATGTATTAAAGTTATTTATTCAAGCAATATACGCAAGAATAAAATCAGGGTATATTACTGTCGAGTGCATTCGACTGATCCGCTTGTTTTATATTGTAAATGAAAAAACCATATCATATTATCATATTGATTTTGTAGAGAATTGGAAATTGTAAATATGAAACGTAGTGATTAAAACCTTGGACTAGGCATTGGGTAATGTCAAATAGGATCGATCGTATTAGCTGACATGCTCAATAAAACTTGGATTTTGATTGTGTAACGCTCCACGGGGCTCCCATTGAATATTGATTTCTCGTATATGATCGTGAACGGGTATTTACGAAGTCAGCACGGGGTACTAATCTCATCTCAGTCAGTTCTATGTACAATATTTACATGAATTGCGCTTGAGCGATTACAATGTCAGCGATTCACAATTCAATTACAACGATAAATTTCAATTCTAATGTGACACTTGAATAACAAATGCACTAAGCCCAACAAAATCAAAAACAGCTAGTTGATTGACTGACAGACTCCTAGATACCCTCGTTCAAGGCTTATACAAATTATTGCGTAGAGATTACGAGTACTGCTTAACAAGAAAAAATGACTGTCTTCTTTTGACAAAATATGCTTTTGGAATCATTTTCTGATCGAAATGCAAAAATTCACAAATTGCATCACTTTTGCTTTGAAATACAGACTTTATTTTCTTTGTATGTATAGGTCCCTAGTCTCTAGCATCAGTACCTACAATAACTGCAGTTTTAAATTCTCTTACACACCACGCCCTTTGAAAATATCCGAAAGTATTCTCGATCAGAATCAACAGTTGCAGTATGAATAGGTTGTAATAATAATAATAAATAATAAAAGTTTTTAATTCATTTTTTAACGGCACCTAGACTTTTAACATACCTTATAAAGAGGTATTTTTTATAAGTTGATTATTTTACATAAAATATGATTCCAGACTTTGATTTGTATTGCATTAGGTAACATCCAGATTCTTATTTTTAGCAAGCCCAACTTTTTTCTTTCAATTGGAGCCCAGATGAAAAAAAAGCTTTAAAAATTATTCACTTTGTTTTATAAACAAATTCTAAAAATCTGTTATATTTTTGTAGCTGCTTTTGTTTTGAGCTTGCTTTATTGACTTTAACTTGAGAAAAACAGATTTTACGTTTTCTCAAACATAGTTGATAGCTGAGCTGTAAGCTCCCAGTGTGCGCGCAGCCTTAGAATAAAAAACGTGGATGTCTTTCAGGTGATCTCAACCAAGCTTAAAGACCCTGACCAAAATTTGGTCAAAATCGATTTACTATATCATAAAGCTGCCTTAGGAAAAACCGGATGCAAATTAACATTTAGTAGGACAAATTTTTGTTGGTATCTTAACCTTGAGATTGTCCTTTTTTTTACTTCAATCCCGTCAAATAAGATTTCATTTCCACGCCAAATCAATAGACTTATTCCTTTTATCTAACTTTATTATTCAATTCTTACTTTGAAGGGACGGAGATGCTTCCTTCTCTCTGTTACATACATTTCAACCAATACAATATACCTATGCTTAAACAAGCAGTCCGAATTTCCGTTCTTTTCCTTTAAATTCGTTAAGTGCTTTCATGCCATAAAGTTACGCCTGAGCCCGGACCGACCCGAAATGAAAGCTAATAATTTAGAGGCCCAAGAGCCTCTAGCCTATAATGGGGACTATAATGTTTGATTTTCACTGTGGACCAGAGTCCACGCAAGTGACGTAAGCAGACCTCAAAAACTCATTAATTAAAAATATTTAATTGAAATTTAAACCTTAAGCCTTAACAGGTAACACTTCTGATATTTACTATATTGTGGATGTGTCCTGAATTTCATCCCTACTGCTCAGCGTTTGCGACAAACTAAACAAGCTCTTTGTGCTTTTTGAGAACAGAGTCTAAAAATGTTTGCCTCCACTGACCTCCAGCGGGTATTTATTGTTGATGACCCGCGCTGGTCTGGAGCAACAGGCAGGTAAGTTTAGCAGGTATCGTCAACGAGGTACTTGGTCCCAGATCCCAACATTTGCAGCTGCGGGCGATTTTCACCTCATGGCTAAATTGACGCTTACACATGTACATACACATTTACTCAAACAGTCACTAAGTTTTTTGAGGCCAAATTTAATTGCAACAACGACAACGGCGTCGACGTTCGGCATGAAATGTAGAAAATTGGCAACTGTGCATGAAAGTCGCTGCCAAGGGGACAACGGAGAGTGGGGAGTGGGAAGTGGGGAGTGAGGAGTGGGGAGGTCAGTTGGAAATGTTGGAATGGATCGGACAGAAAGTCGCCGCACACCGCAGCAACAAAACAGCAGCAGCCGCACCGAGCGGAAGCTTCAATAATTGCCGAATTCTGTGTCTGTGGCTGTGTTGTGTTGCTTTTCTCATTATTATTTTATTATTATTATTTTTTTTTTATTTTGCCTGTTTTTTGCTGAACGTTCTGTTGATGTTGTTGTTATTTTGCTACTTTCGCAAAGTAATTGACATCAATTTGTCCAAAGAAACGAAGGCGAATGCATTTCCATGTTGAGCAATAATATACAGATCTCCCAAAAATAAAGCAGCCGCGCAAAAAACACACAGAAATTACCATCAAGATGCCGTACTTGTTCTCTTCGGTGTGTTTCACTCGCTGCTGGGAAAGATTATTTGATTAGAAGGCAACAGTAAAACATTTGAAAATGTCAAAATACATATATACTAGCTTATCAATATGTCGATAACATTGAGCCTTGCTCGTTACTCTACACGAGGTGACGAAAGCATTTTGAAGCACCAAAATGCCTGTTATCCAATTTGGGACGAACGATATTAAATTTAAAAAATACAATCTTCTAAAAATAGCCAAAAGAAAAATGGTTTGCTATTTCCCGCTGGCCAAAAAGGTCGCGCGGAAAGTCAATCGAATTGGCCGGGTCCGTTTTGTTAGGGAGTGCGTAAGTAATTGGGCACATTGCCCAGGAAACATGATCATTGCTCAAATATAACAGAAACATACATACACTCAGACAAACATTTATTCGTACACCCTTTTTGTTACTTTTAATGCTACATATGTAAGTCAAGTCGTCACAGTAAAAAAAATATATTTGGAAAGGTCGTTTAAATTCCGTTCGAATGATACCTACAAAAATGTCTTTAACCCAGTTAGTACCCATTGATTATTTTAAATCTAAAATATCTTTTTTCCTCGATTTTTTACAAAAAATATGCTTGATGCATAAAAGTTCTTCAAACAATTCCAAGAGTGACTGCAAAAAAAAAAAATTAAAAAATATTTTTGCTAGTATTTTTGATAATTTTTTGAGTGTACGTGTGATAGTTTTTGGGAGGCACTATGGTATTATACATTGTTCTCTATCTATCTATCTATCTATCTATCTATCTATCTATCTATCTATCTATCTATCTATCTATCTATCTATCTATCTATCTATCTATCTATCTATCTATCTATCTATCTATCTATCTATCTATCTATCTATCTATCTATCTATCTATCTATCTATCTATCTATCTATCTATCTATCTATCTATCTATCTATCTATCTATCTATCTATCTATCTATCTATCTATCTATCTATCTATCTATCTATCTATCTATCTATCTATCTATCTATCTATCTATCTATCTATCTATCTATCTATCTATCTATCTATCTATCTATCTATCTATCTATCTATCTATCTATCTATCTATCTATCTATCTATCTATCTATCTATCTATCTATCTATCTATCTATCTATCTATCTATCTATCTATCTATCTATCTATCTATCTATCTATCTATCTATCTATCTATCTATCTATAAATCACAAAACTTATTCATAAAAAGGGCAATCTGATGAAAGTTAAAGTAAATTAATGAATAGAGCTTAGAAAGTCAAATGTGTGTGTCAACCTACATACGTATATTTACATAAGTAGCAATATTAAAATTGCACAGGATATGCATAATTACCTGCTAATCATAGGCAGGAGAGAAATACTTATTCTGCTGCTTAGTGGCATGGCCAAATAAAAAGTTGGTTCAGTGGGTCGTTCAACTGGTTGCTTGATGTTAAGCTGCTGCTGCTGCTGTTGTTGCTGCTGCTGTTGTTGTTGCTGCTGCTGTTGTTGCTGTTGTCGGTTGTCGGTGGTCGCTGGTCGGTCGTTGACCGCTGGCCTACAACGGCGAGCAGTTTGGCATGATCAATAAGGCTTCCATGAACTCAGACACCACCAACGCCCACAGACAATTAACGCACAAAATAAGTATGTAAATATATATTTGAACATTGTGTATGTTTCACATCCAACTCTCTCTCTCTCTCTCTCTCTCTCTCATTCCCTCTCTCTCTCTCTCTCTACCTCAATATCCCTGTGTTCCATTCTAATGTCGTCGGCAGCATTGATTTTGAAAAGTCAGTCATTGAGTCAATCTGTTTTCCGGTCACTGTGCCAACGACATTGTATCACATGCGATCCATGCAACAGCAACATCAACAGCAACTGTTGCTGTATACACTCATAGTTATGCACATCAATGGCGAGATCAATGCACTGGCTGATTGGCTGACCAAGTATTGACAGTGAGGCGATTGCCTAACGCAGCGCCACATTGCAAAAAGGTTAGAAACAACAACAAAAACAACAACAACAACGGCATTAACAACACATAAGCAACAGCAGCAACAACAACAACATCCGCAACAACAGAAACAACAATAAAAACAAATCCGGCCTGGCAAGTGGCTTACCTACATTCCCAAATGCAGATGTGTTGGTGTGAATTGCACACACAAGACGCGACGCCCCCACGACAGCAACAACAGCAACAGCAGCAGCAGCAGCGGCAGCAACAGCAGCAGAAGCGGCAGCAGCAGCAGCAGCAGCAGCAGCGCTGCAAGCGGATCAACCGTCAACGTAAAGCGACGGAGTTCATTGACTTTTGCGCAAACGCACAAGCCTCCAACTTCAATTCAATGCACATAACGCGCCACTCACGTAGGCCGTCAACTTGTCCAACGAGTTGGGTAGACGACGCAGCAGCAGCAGCAACAACAGCAGCAGCAGCGGCAACAACAGCAGCAGCAGCAGCAACAACAGCAGCAACAGCGGCAACAACAGCAGCAACAGCATCAGCAACAGCAACAGCAACAACAGCGGCAACATCAGCCAACAATGCCAACAAAGCCAGACTCTCTCTCTCTGTCTCTCCATTGTCGCTCTCTCTTTCTCAATGTATCTTACTCAGCCAACGTGTGTATCTGTCACTATCGCTCTCACTATGCCTCTCTTTCGGTCAGTTTCTTATCCAGTCCATCTGTCTAGCTGAGCTTTTTCACCGTTTTGCTTTGCAGGATAACCGCAACAATTTCGTTGCCAACAACAGCAACAGCAGCAGCAGCAGCGGTAGCAGCAACAGCATCAGCAGCAACGGCCATGCCAATGGCAGCGGCGTCAATGCGTCTCAGCTGCAACGGTCAATGACCGACCGACTAAAAAGCACACACACACACACACACACGCATTCACATATAGTATGTGCACACATGTAACATACATGTTGCCGACGTTTCTGCTGCTGCGGTTACTACTGTCAGCTCCGAGGCAACGGCAATCGGCAATCGCTTTTGGCAGTTACAAAATCCTTGCCGTTCATTTGCATTTTAACGCTGCTATTGCTGCTTCAATGTCAAGGAAGTTGAGTACATGAGACTTCCTTATGCACTGCACACGAGCAACATCAACAGCAACAACAGCAACAGCAACAATATACAATGCATGACTCAACACAAGCCGAGGAGCATTCACTGTGATCCACAAGTGCTCTGAATGCAACAAAAATCAGCAAAGTGCTGATACGGATATCGCATACCACTGTGCCACTGTGGGACCAACCAGGTGTGTGTACGCCAAGCTCTCTTTATTGCTTGTGCCTGTGTGCTTGTGTCTGTCTGTCCGTCCGTCCGTCCGTCCGTCCGTCTGTCCGTCTATTTGTATCTTCCGTTTGTGCGACGGTCTGTCTGTCTGCCTGTCTGTCTGTCTGCCCGCCTACCTGCCTCTGTGTGTGAGAAGCATTTGAAATGCGCGAGGCAAAAGCAACCGGCAACCGGCAGCAGCGTTGACTTGTAAACAGAAAAGTTCGTAAACCTTTAAAAGTGAAAGTAAAATCGGACGTAGACCTACATATACAACGACACTTCGTTTGTGTACCGGTGTATCTGTATTTGTATTTGTATCTGTATCTGTATCTGTATATCTTCGTGCGTGTGTTTGTGCCAAGAAGCAGCTGCCAAACCAGAAAACTACACAAACGCACAAACTATAGCTGAAGTCATTAAGCTGCTGATGTTGCTGTTGCCGTTGCCGTTGTTGTTGCTGTTGCTCTTGATGTACATTGCTGGCAACGAACGACGCCAGCAGCAAACATACTTATGTATCTTTCGACAGCGGAACTCCTAAGTGGCTTCATAGCCACCAACAACCAAAAGAACTCTAACACGACTTATTAAATCAAATTATCAAAGTGCAATATAGATACCATATGATTTCTGGAAAAATATTTAAATCGAATTAAATTTAATATCTGAGTTATTGTTTTAATGCTTTCTGTAGGGTTTTGCCTAATCGAAAACTAAGTTAAGTTATTTTATTTCTCATTTTCTCAACATATTATTTAAAGGGTCCAATATCAAGTCAGAAAGTTGTCAACATCTTAGTAATAAGCTGGCATTCCCAGTTATTATAAATTACATGCCATTACTATTCATTTAAGTTTAGTTTATGCACTAAAACACATAAATGATATAGTGAATTAACAAAGACGTCTGTGATTGTTATGGTTTGATATCGATATTATTAACTTAAGCAAAAGAACACAAGACTTAAAGTTAAGTAAAAAAATGTAAATTTTTTATTTGGAAATGACTATTTTTATTGTTAGTTTGGTAAGAGGTAGTGAAAAGTACAGTTAAGGTTATATATGTAGGCTTTGCAGCATCTTTTGGATTTAAATGTATACAATATTAAAAGCTCATACAATATTGATTTAATTATTTAATATGAATTGTAACCATTTGATTTCATCTTACAAAAATCTTAAAAATATGTTTGAAATTTCATAAATAGTGTTTTTAAAAATATAAAATATCTTTGTAAATCTGCTATTGAGTCAATTAAATCACATCAAATCAAATTAAATCAAGTGCAGTAAACATCATTGACCCCAGCGACAACACAAAATGCCATCTCGCCATTTGTCGACATTGAACTCCACTCAGTTCCTGCGACAACTTCAGCCACAGCAGCAATATCGATGAAAGAAAACAACTTCCTGACGATACCGTTACGTATGCATTATGAGCAGTCAAAGCACCAGCGGTAAATTGTATTGCGCAAACAGTAACAGCAACAGCAACAATATTAACAACAACCACAACAACAACAACAGCAGACAGCAACAATAACACGAAACCATTACCCACCCCAACAATAATGCGTTGGGATCAAAAGCCAATAAACTTTATATGTATTCAATGAATTTGGCTGTTTGACTGGAGATATTGGTGTTGTTACTGTTGTTGTTACTGTAGTTGTTGTTGTTGTTGCTGTTACTGTTGTTGTTGCTCATATTTATTTTGAGTAACTTTCACGATTGCCATGCGGGGCGATCGGGCAGCTGGGAAATGGATGGATCGCTGTCAGTTTTAGTCAAGTCTTGGTCTGTCTGTCTTTCGAGGGTCAGAAACTTACCTAAATATTTACCATGTGCTGCAAATCACAGCAATTGCAGCAATGTCTCCGCCAGCAACAATATTTAAATTGTACAGTCAATAAACCTTACAATCAATCAAATTGAGATCACTTCTCATCAGTGTTGCATAATACAAGTAGAAATTGCAACAACAACAGCAGCAACACCAATAAACTCAGGTGAAACAGCTGATTTGGGAGACTCAAAAGGTTGTCAACCCCAAGCAGCAAAAACAAGTAACTAAAAAATATATACATATAAACTAAAAAAAAAAACAAATAAATAAAACAAATTGAAATTGAAATTTAAAATACAAATACAAATAAAATAATGGCATTTCATTGGCCCTGGTCAGCTCGAATGGAGGTGGGCGGAAAAGGTCATCGACGTCTCACCGGAAACGTGCCAAAAATACAAAAATCGCTAAAAATAAATATAAACGATAATAAAAAAAAAAAAAAAAAAAAAAAACGAGCTGGCATTTGATTTGCCAATTTGTGATTATTTGAATTTGTATATTGTCTGATTTGCTTTGAAATCGTGCATTGACAAAACACTAAATGACTTGGTAGCTGAATTGCCAGACAAACACACTAAAAGAGCTCATCAAAATCGGAAGGAACTCGAGAACTCACTTATAGGATAAATCCTATGGTAAGAGATCTGCTGAGGTTGCTTTTGATTTCATGCGCTGTTCCTGGTTGCAAATTTGAACTATTGAAAGCGGCCAACTGTCGAAGTCACCAAGCGCAGCAATAAACTTCAAAACTCAACCCGGTCAACGAACTCGACGCTGGCTTAAATCCAAGACGCTGTCGATATCGCTGTCACCGTCGCTGTTGCCGTCGCTGTTGCCGTCGCAGTTGCCGTCGCTGTTGCCGTTGGCGACAACACTTTTGCCAATCTACAACAGAGACAGCAGCGAAGTCTACGTTGAACACGATGAAGATGACGGCGGGGAGAACGATCTCCATTTTTTAGCCTTTACGTCTTTGTTGTGGCTTCTAATTCTACAGTATGTATAAGGTAGTATCAGCTGCTGGCGCTTATCTCTCAGCTGGTGGGGCAAGCTTACCTCTAAAGCCGCACATTCTTCCGCTCCCCAGCACCTGCTTCTTCCCCTTCAAACTCATTCTGTTTCGAAATTCAAGCATATTGGGCCAAATAAAACGTGATCGTCAAACTCTCGTTTCTTCACTTTTTAGTGTGTCTTTTGTCGATTGGAATTCAATATGAAAGCACTCCCATTGAACTAACTTGCATTTTAGCAGAGTTACTTCACGAAAGCTCAGCTTTCAATGTCTACTCAGAGTAAAAGGAGCAATGTACTACATCTTACTATAAACACTTTGATCCAAATATGTGTTACCACTCAGATCCAATTCAAAGCTTTGTAACCTTAGATCAATTTAAGCGATTTATTTTCAACTGAAGACTTTAGACGACTTTGAATGATTACAGCTGAAATATCATTTGCAAATGTTGCTAATATGTTATTATGTTAGAAAAGTGGTCATGGAAAAACAATGAGTATCTCTAAAAAATTATTGTTTTTTTAATCAAATTTAATCTTTTCAATTCGATTGGTTAAATTACTCTATATTTTTTAAACAAATATGATTTAACAAATATAATTGTTGCTACTAACATGACTGTAATAAAAAAAATGTTGTATGCACTTTGGCTTCAAATTAATTTATTGACAAATTAAAATAAAAGTTGGACGCATGTTTAAAGATTCGACTGAACTAAAAAAAAGTAGCGAAGAAAAATGTAACAACTTTGTGAAGGTATCTCAACCAAACTTGCAGGACTCTACAAAGGTATCAATTCTTCGTCGTGCCGAGTATAACTTTCCGGATCATTATAATAAATGTTTAAGAACAATTCGTATACAAAAAATGATACTAACTTATAATTAATAAAAAAAAAATGATTACTTTCTAATTCTTATTTTTAGAATCATAATCGTTACGACTGTTAAGCATCAGTTTAGTGTAATGAACTTTTGGACTAACCTCGCAGAATTCAAAAGCTCTTGCGTTGAAGTTGTCGGTAACGTCGATTGGTCAGCTTTAATCTACAGACCCCATCAGCACCCCCCACAGCGGATCGTTTCCACTAATGCGCTTGCCTAGCCTTGTTGGCATCGCATTTCGTAAAATAACCTTCAAAACGATAATTCATGTGCTTAAATTGTATATGCACTCTTTGCAAAGTTTATTCAACTCGCTGCTCTTCGAGGCTGGCCGGACGGAGTCGAGATACTGGGAACTCAACAAAGATGCCCGGCGGGAAAGGGCTTTTTCCAGGTGTCCAGGCATAGTTCAAATTTATGGAGTTGCTTTTGGCAGTTCGATATTAAAAGAAACTTTGTGCCAGGAAAACATTAGTACATCAAATGCGAAAACAGCGGCAGAGTTCATAAAGTACATATACAGGGGTGCCACAGAAATCGCAAGCGAAATAGAATTCCTCAAAAAGCATTTCCACATGGAAATTTCCGAGTTGCCACAGAACTTCGAGAGATTTAATTTATTTTAGCATTTTCACCAAAATTTTCGAACTAGGCTGACACCTTTTCAGATTAAATTAGCCAAGGGTTTGATTAGCCATTTTTTCAAGTTATCATTGCAGAACATTAAGCTTTTTATTTTTTTCTTATTTAAATAATACTATTTAATTTATTTATGTAATAATTAATTTTGTTTAGCTGAAAAAAAAATTTAAAAGTAACTGGCGCGAGAAAATAAAAGTAACTCGACAACTCTCGCAACTGTCTGCCATTAGTCTGGCAACTCTTTGTGACAAATTTTTTAACAAATTGCACAATAAATTTAAGGTTTTATTTGGTAAAACTAAAAAGAGCTATTTTTTTAATGCTTAATTTAAAGAAAACTGAAGTGGTTCCATATAGGTTTTTTAAATACCTTACTTCAAATTCTAACTAAAAAATGTGGCATCGCTGGCCCTGACTTCGAAAATCGAAATCGGACTAGGTGGCAGCATCGGACGCCAGCGAATTTAGCGCTAGTTTGTTTCGCACAAAATTATTCTGCGAATTGACCTGTGGCACAGCGAAATAGAATTGATGTGAAATTCAAACGAAAGCGATTTCTGTGCCATCCCAGATATACTTATGAATATTCTTAATTGGCGTCAACTGTCGAGGCGAAAAAGCAATATTTGTCTGTAGTAACACCTACAAATTCACAGAGAATTGAATAGCTAGAAAGCCCAAATGGTGCTGTGATATGCAGTAATCATAATGTGTTAAGTTTTAGAGAAAACATTATGAAATTAGAGTTATTTGATTATTAAAAAAAAAAAAAAAACAATTGAAGAGCCAATTTTATTTCAATACAAATTGAAAATAAAACTTATTTTTCAATTTCAATTTATTCAAAAATTACACTATAAGTCTTATTTGCAAATTGTAAAAAAAAACTTGTTTTTCCATAGAGATCAACGTATGTCTGTGTAAAATATAGTATAGTTACTTTAACCTCACAGAATCCGAACGATGGAAGCTACAGATGTGCCTGTTCCGGTTTTCACTTTCGGTAAGATTTTGCGAAAATGAATTTCCCTTACTTCTTCCGGTTTTCACTTTCGGCAAGATTTTGCGGATTGAATTCACTTGGCATTAAGCAATTCGGAAGGGATAAATCGATGATTTTGGCATGCTTAGCAAAAAATAAAAGTGAAAACTAAATTTTTTTAGAATAATCTAGTATTTTAGGAATAATGCAACATCATCAGATAAAAAAAATTTATTCGATTTTTTAATAATTTTCATTTCATCATACCTCAAAATCGATTTGCTCGACTTGTTCTTATTTCCTCAAGAATTTGTAAAAATGAATGGGAAGTTTATTAGGGCTGCCCTTGTAAGTGAGGAAAGCAGTAAATATTTTGGTATATACATATTTTAAACTGCAATTCAAATGCTTTTAAGCATTGCGTAAAATGATGAATTCAATTTCTTGTTTTTTAAATGCAAGTTGGAACAAATCTGTTATTATTTAATGCATAAAAAAGGAGATTATTTTTGTAAACAAACACTGTGCAACAATTGACAATTCTGCAAAAAGCCATTTTTCAACACTAAAACAAACCCGGTCTTTCAAAAATACAAAAGTATTAGCGAAAGTAGATTGAACCGTTGAAAAATTTTTCTACTTATGATTAAATAAATATTTGATTAATAAATTACACATTATTACAGGCGCAAATTCTTTTGACACACATTTCTGATTTCCTCAGAACATTTTTCAGCACTCTTCTGCAGAAAAGTATACAACACATTATAGGAGGAAAATTCGACAGGCAATTCAAATGAACAATTAAGGGGAAATTCGGTGAAATCTGTCGGATTGAAAATCGTAAAAGTCGCGTTCTTGATCTTGGAAATACTCTTATGCATACTTGCAATAAGTACGGGTAGAGCCACAAAAAGCAGCAAACATGATTGTTATTAACATTTAACACACACTTTCTACTTTCTTTTAACATACATCACATATCGCAGAAACACGCAGAAGGTTAATTTCTACTTCACAGGAGTAGAGGACTATGTTTTGCTTCGATAGCGCCGAATTTAAACAAAGTAGGCAAGGGGCTTTAAATCCGAATTATTTGTTTAGTATTCTATTTTTTTATAACGGTTAGTTTTAATTCAATTGAGCATTAACATATTTTTAACAGGGCGCTATGGTAAAAAGTCTGCTATTTTAGCATTAATTTAATTTTTTTTTTTTGTTCAGTAGCTTAAAAACAAACTAAATTGTAAATTCTACTTTAGTCTAATTAGCAAACATGCAAAGTTTAAAATAATATGCTTTGTATTTAAACTTAAAAACAAAAATTTTACTTGTTTTCTTAGTCGGGGAGGAATGGGAAATAAAGGCAAGGGGCATTATAACTAAACTTTATATTAAACAAAAAGTATCCAAATACAAACAAATTAAGTGGAATATAAAACCATATCAATCCAGCATCAAAAATAAAGATAATTAGTCTCGTTAATTAGAAATCTTACGTACGGACGTTATACTTTTTACACACACACTTTTTTTAAATTATTATATTAATATATATTAAATATCTTTTCGATACAGTTTTAATGAGCTAGCGCTAAACACTAAGACGGCCGATTTGTCAACTTTTTTGGCCATTGAAAATACTCTTTTTTTACAAGAACTTTTGAAATTAAGAGGCAAAAAGAGGAATTAATTAATTAGGCTGGGCCATACACAACCAAACCACCATAAAATCTTTTTAATTTTGTAATTTGAAGCCTAAAAAGACATGCAGTTTATTGACAACATTAACCTTTCGCCCTTGGTTTAAAAATTTTCGGATTAGCAAACGGATATGCAAACAGATTAGGGAAAAATCCTACAAAAAAGCCATGAATTAAAACTGACTAGAATACATTCACCCAACCGATCTGTCCCACAGAACCCTTTAATCTTCCCCTTTTCCCATTCAGTTACCCTATTATCTAGGTTTAAGTATGTACATATGTATATATTTTGTTGAAAATTAAATATTCCACTATAGTATAAGTTATTATTAATAGTAACAGTAGGCTATAAAAACAAAGTAATAAAGAAATCTATTAAAAAAAAAAAAAAAAAAAAAAAAAAAAAAACTAGAATACATTAACAAAAAAAATGTTTGAAAGAAAAAATATAAAACTGATAAGTAATCATATTTTAAAGAAAAAATAAAACTTACAAATAATCATTATTTACGATATTTCGCTCATTGATTTTTTGATGGCAAAAATATAAATAATTATTATTTGCATACCCTTTTTAAAACATTATAAATAGTTAGTAACAAAATTTTAGTTTGTGAACCGAAATTATATAGGCATTTCAAATAGAAGCATACACAAACCGGTAACTGTATGAAACCGATATCCAAAGAATTTGCATAACCGATTATTGAAAGGCGAACTTAACCCGATCCGTAAATAAAACCTAAATTTTTTTCGGTTTGATACCCTGTGTATTAGAGTTTTACGCCGATTGTGTTAGCTTCGGCGGCGGCGTAGAGGCCAAAAATACCCGGCGGCGGCGGCTCAGCCGGCAGGGAGAGCCGGCGGCGGCGGCGGCGGCTAAGCCGTCGAATTCGTCGGCGGCGGCGGCGTATGGAGTTAAAAAAACAAAATTTTTCTTTCTAAATTAAAAAAAAATAGCTCTTTAAATTTTGTCTAAGTATTTAATAAAAAAAAAAGATTTGAAATCAATACAGTCATCTTTCATAGACATTTTTTTGTACTTATAAATCAATTGTAAGTGTTTTCATTTCTTCTTCCTTAAATTATTAGATAAAGCAATGATTTAAAAAAAAATTACAGTAATTTTTCATCAACAATATTGCCACTTCATACGAAATATGAAAAAAAAATTTTTTTTTGTTTTTTAAGTTGTATTAAATGTAAGGACGCCGTACGCCGCCGCCGCCGCCGCCGCGCCGATATTTTCGTGGTTCGGCGGCGGCGCGTCAGAAACACAAAAAATCGGCGGCGTCGGCGGCGTGGCGCGGCGGCGTAAATGTCTACTGTGTATGTTCTTCATCAGTTTCAATAGCCGAGTCGACCTTAGAAATAATAAAAGCTAGACACTCCTAATTTAGTATGAAGGCACCTGTATATCATACGCAGATTTCGTATAAATTGCAAATGTCTCTTGTCAACCAAGTCACATAAAAGTATCTTATGATTGTCATTTTATAGTCGGGCAACTTCCAAAAGGATGCACATATTTGTTAGTTTTCAGGTATCCAACCCTATCCACTACTGAACCATTTACATATATATACATATGTACAAGAGTACTATCAAATCAATAAGTAAGTTTCATTCGAAAATCGGAGTCAAAAAGCGATTATTTAATTAAATTTTAATTGGAGAAAGTGCAATACAAAACCACACACATGTGCACAAGAAGACACGTCTCGATACAAAAAAATTATGTTGGCCCAAAATCAATAACCAAGACAAAAAAAAAAAAATAAACAGGCAAAGGTAAAGTCAAAAAATCCCCAAAAAAAAAATAAAAAATTAAAATGCTTAGTCTATCGAAATTACAAACGCATTGGATGACAAATTATGAATGTTGACACAGAGCACAACGTTCATCGAACAGCTCCAAACCAATAAGCTTCGTCAAACAACAGCAAACACTTGGATGCCAACCAGTTTTGAACAGAAAAATGAAAATAAATAAATTTAATGACCGCAATGCCAACGAAAAGCAAATAAAAATCAATACAAAATAAAAAAAAATAAAGACGAAAAAAATTTCTACTTATGCAAAGCAGAAATATTGCTTAAAGTGGCACCACTGTAGGCGACCCTAAAAGCATGTCACAATATCTACCCAAAGCGATCATCGAAAAAATGGTAATAATAATAAAATTAAAAAAAAAAAAAAGAAAAAAAAATCTTTTAAAAAAGTGAGTAGAAGGCGCAGCCGCATTCGAGCACCAGTTACATTAATTTTTTATTTTTTGTTTCTTACCTTTTGATAGGCATTTTTATTATGCAAAACATGGAAAATACTGAATTTTAAATCGCCCAACTAAATATAACTTAATTTCGATTTGCTTAAATACAGTGCGGACATTGATCTACGATTTCGACTACGGCTGTTGCCGGGTCTCTAGGCCCATTTTGGGGGCGTTCGCGTGCGCTTTTTATAATGAATCGACTACTACACAATGCGACTGTCAAATCAAATGGAATTCATGAGCATTCAATGAAGTTGTTTCGTACCATAAAAAAGGGCTAAGCTCTCTTCATTTTGGTTTCATTATTGTAAGTCAAAAAAAAAAAAAATATAATATGAAACAAGAACTCTACAGTCAGGTCTCCGACTATAAGATACCCGTTTTTTATATTTGAATTTTAAGGTACATACATTTAGGCATTTATGTTAATTTCAAACTAAATACAGCCAAAATTACCAGTACATTTATCCATGATATTGATTGAAAAAAAAAAAATTGGAATGCTTAATGTGCCAAATTTCTGGCTTTAAAAGTATCTTTAAAAGTATGTCTAAATCGACTCAGCTGTTGATCCGCATAAAGAATATATTTACTTTATTGGTTCATAAATTGCAATGAATACAATATACCCCTGTACTCTACGAGTAAAGGGTATAAAAATGAAATAAAATAAATGGTTTTACGTAAGGCCCTTGAACGTGCAACGCTCGTTAACTTAAAAAGCGGTGAAATTTTTTTTCTACCCAACTTGTATCTGTGCCCCGTCTTCCGATTTGTTCGTAGGTTTGTCTGTCGGTGTGCTTCGGCTTTTTATTTACTCGTAACGACACCAAAAACTTTGTCAGTCAGTCACTTAGTCACATAATAGCTGAAGCCAAAGCCCAACAGCTGATTGCCATCGACTATCATCATTGGGCGATCGTTGAGATCTGAATCAGGTCGAAGTGGACACACTCAAAATTCAAGGATCCAAGCAGGAAGCCGATCCATGAGTTACATTTCTGTGAATCGGATTGCTTATGGCAGGCAACCCTAATATACATATTAACATAACCCAAGAGTCTCTTACGCAATTGTACATTTTTTTTCATTAGCCTGGTAGCTGAAGGATACAAGGAATTTATAAGTTAATTAACAATATCCATATGTTACAAGAAGATCAGCTGTAAACACTTGTGCTTACTTTGGCTTCAACTTTTTTTCGTTTTTTAATTTAATTTGAATATGCATTGAAGACTCTTTCGCAGTATTGGAAAATCCGCAAGTTCTGCTGCTTATTACTGATTCCTCATTAGATAGGTGACTTCTCAGTCTGTCCTCTCAAAAGACCAATGAATATTTTGAGCCTGTTCTTTAATTCTGGAATTGCTTGCTTTTAATTTGATCTCTCAATTTGTGTGTCCGCCTATTCCAGAATGTAAACTGATTTTGACCAAATTTTGTAAGAATATTCCAGGCAGTCCCAAATATATCACCTGTTAGTTTGGTTCTGGTATTATCAGAAACAAATAAATGTTTCATACCAATTCTTAATTCCTAATTTAAGAACTTATTTTTGAAGTATGTATTCCGGATATTTTTGTTAAATTAACACAATATTAGGGTAAATGGCAACCACTCAGCATTGAAATAGTCAAAAGAGCCTGAAGCAAAAATTTTTTGCTTAAAACCACAATAATCAAATTGTTTGCGAAGATGGTATTAAAAAATCCTAAAAAAATATTTTGTACGTGGTTTCAGAAATTTCGAAAAAGTTTCTAGTTTTTTGATTGACAATGGATCCACATTGAAACATTTAAGCTATTTCAACTCTTTGATTCAAACAAACAAACTTACTTTTCATCTCATTTTAAGAAGGCGACGAAAATTTTTAAAATTAATTATCTTGTCAACCAGTGATACAAAATAGTAAGAAATTTAAAAAAAAAAATGTCAAAAGGCTCCTATCGTGTAAATTTGCTCCTCCCACTAACACCTGTGTGTCTCACGAACCAGGTGACTTTTCAAAAGTATGATAATTTATTAGTTGGATTTATACCTTCCGATCGGTATATAACTCGACCTGATCGGAAAGTCATAGAAAATTTTCCATTCTTCGCACCCTTTGTGATGCTTTCGTCACTAGCGCGGACTGCCGTCCACAGTGATTATTTAATAAAATTCATTGACATTCCGTCTGCTATATTCGTTTAATTATTGAATGCGTATAGTCTTATCACTGTAACGGCAAGTGGATTGTTTGGACGTTTTACCAGATTGGCTTATCAAGTCGTCAGCTCCACTGACTGCCTAATTGTAAAGTGGCTGAGAACGCGCATATCGTAACCCTGCCTCTATAGAAGTCTACAACTGAATGTAAGTCAAAAGAAGCGGCACATTAAGAACAACACACATCAATCATTTATTTGTAAGTCTGTATGTTAGTGAAATTCTGATTCAGCTATTGTGTTCTGCAAAATGCAGGGATCGTAACTCTTATAAGTTTTTTGATAAAAGTTATAAGATAAGAGTTATTTTAAATTTTTAAATAAAAATCAAATATAAAAGTGGAATTGAAATATCTTTTGATCGGGAAGGCCCATTTCATGATTAAAAGTATGATCATTTTATTGGACATGATCGATAGGTAATGAAGAGTAGATAAGATATATAGATCGTTTATTAAAATGGGCCCTCCCAATCAAAAGATATTTCCATTCAATTTTATTTTTGATTTTTATGATAAAAGTGAAAATAACTTTTATTTTTATTTAAAAAATTGAAAATAACTCTTATTTTTCAACTTTTAAATAAAAATTGAAAAATAAACTCTTGTGTAAAATTTTTATCATAAAAAATAAGAGTTAAAAATAATTTGAAAAATAAAAATTGGAAATAAAAGCTTATCCGGTTGCTGGATAGACTTTCCAAAAACAGCATACGTTGATTTTTTTCGATGTCCCTGACATTTTTTAGGGCTTGATTTTTTTCCTCATAACTTTTCCTCATAACTTTTATTTGCAATCCCTGGTAAAATGTCACAGACCTTTGCTTTCCACCGACCAGCAACCAGCGACCTGATCACGTGAGACACCCACCGGGGCCCCTACCCTACCCTATCCCCGCTGCCACATATCAAGCGAAAGGGTGCTCAAAATACCCGCTCTCCGATGGGCAGATTAAATATTTGTCGTTACCGTGCAAACATGCGAACTTTTTGACCAACTTTATATGAGTACGAGAACGACTATATTGTACATTCTTACTCGCACTTGAAATCACTGGAAATGGTATCGATGTTGTTGTCAAGCATCGAAGGCAAATATGGACAGGAACAGCAGGCGCCGCAATAAAGTAAGCCATTAAGACATAAAACATGTAAGTCCCCAACAAGAAGATAACCGATACTTACTTACTTACTCCTGGGATGTTGACGCTTTTAAAGATTTGTGTTAGAAGTTTTGAAGATTTGTCAAGCATAATGGGCCTGCGAGCAAAGCGAGCAGGGGACGATGCCCCCTTGCTCTGACTTGTGTCGGTTTTGATCATTTGTGTTAATTAAATAATACAAGTAGCTTAGATAAATGGATAAATGCTATGGCAAAGAAAGAAAGCATTCTGGCGCCATCTTAATCAACACTCTTCAATTTCAAGGAAAAGTCATATTGAATTTTCAATCTGGTGATTTTGATGATTGTTAGGCTGCGTTTATTGTGATATCGATAAGAAAATTTAACATTAATTTTATGATGCAACACCGAAAACACTTGGCAAATACTGGTCACACTGACCGCGAATGGATCAAATACTTAACTTAGGAAGATGTTGTCTCTGTACATTTATTTATATGTATGTAAACGAGTAGAAGGGTCTCTAAGGACGCAGGGTATTCTTCTGCCGAGTGCGCTCGACTGTAGATTTTCCAGATTTTTGCAGTAATTGCTGACAGATTGAAAACTGATCTGCGTACTTATCATAGGAGTATTGTCACCAAATACGGCAGCTTAAACTCTAATATTCTTCAAGATATAGATTTATCCGAAAAACAAACTTTGGCTCAAATATTTACTCTGATCGTGATAAAACTTCCAATAATCGTGATAAAACTTCCAATAATCATATCTCAAGGTTGTAGCTTTAAAATTTCTCTTGTTTTATTTTTTTTTTAATTGTGATTCAATTCTCGGGGGTGGTGCTATGGCATAGGATGCATACATATAATTCTAAAAGGCTCTCCATCTGCATCTGTAGGATCACCATATTTTGTTGCTCCAACATTTACAGTCTCTGAAGTTTCGAAAAATAAAAAACAAAAAGTCTAACTAAAGATAACAAATTTAAAGTGATTATTTGTAACACAAAAGGCAAGTTTGGTAAAAGTTGCTAAGTATGTGATTTCCACAAAGTTTAGCCTAGTTCTTAAAAATGTCAAAGATATGTGATAAAAAATGTATTTCATAGTTTTTGTATAAAATGAGATCCAATTTCGAAAATTACAATTATTTAAAATCTACGAGGTTTGTGTATAGAGTAATTAGTACAAGTCATTTAACAAATGTGATTAAAGCATTTAATAGGTCAATTTATAATACTAATTACCTAAAGTAATTAACGAATCTATGACAATGATAAAGACAGAGGCACAAGTAGGCAAAGACAAAGGCAAACAAACTGTTAAATTGATGACGATTGAGGAGAAAGTCTGCGAGCCCTCCTACGGCGGCCGCGTTGCTCTATGGACGACTTCGACAATTCCGACGACGACCTGGGACCTGAGAACTGTGAAAAGTTCAATAAACTTGTCAGTTTGCCAAAAAAAAAAAATCACACTTTTGCAGCGAAGCCGGCAGCAACGCCGCGTCGACAGCAACAGCAACAGCAACACTACGAGCAACATGCAACGTTTGTGAAAGCAACCAAAACGCCGAAATATAAGTGCGTTTACGTTTGTTTGCATTACGACGGCATCGACATCGAGACATCGAGACATCGATGCCATGCAAACGTGGCCCGCTGCTTTGGCTGCTGCTGCTGCTGCTGCTGCTGTTGCTGCTGCTGCCAAAACGCGGATTGCCAACAGACACAGTGAGAGACAGAGATAGAGACGGAGACAGAGAGAGTGAGACAGAGAGGGAAATGCTGCCAACGCTAGCATCGACGCGGTTGCTGCCGCTGCCATCGCGGCCATCGTCGACGTCTGCGCGGCAGCGTTCGTTGACTTAACGCACTACTAACTCAGTGCCACAGTCACCGACTTTTGAAATGTGTGTTGTAAACACACAGACACACACACACACACACATACACACACATGCAAAGCAGCGCTCGAGTAGAGGCACAACACTACGTACGTACGTATGTATGTATGTATGTTTCATTTTTTTACCATTATTTATGTTAATGATAATTTTTTTTCGCTTTTGCTTCGATTTCTTTCATAGATATTATTAATATTATTATTTATATTATTATAATTATTATTATTATCATATATTCTGACTGTTATTTGAAATATTGTATTTTTTTATTTATTTATTTATTGTCAAGCTACAACAATTAATTTTAAAATATAACATTAAGAAATTATATATATTTAAATCACAAAATAAATTCAATGTACAAGCAATCTAAAATGTTAAATAGAATGATTGGCCCAACATTTGTTAATACTTATATTATTATTAGGATGTATACATATATATATATTTTTTGCAAAATGAGATCCACTTTGCAGTGCTTTGAATGTTTTTCCAAAGTGCAAATGGGTCTGAGAAGGGCATTTTTTATTGGGGCAAGCCGAGATGTTAAAGGCTTTTCCCCCCATTCACCACAAGAAAATATGTCATTATTGTTCTTAGACTCAAAAAGCGAGTTATGCATTTACAATTGTGTTATAACGCATAATTGTAAGAATATTACAAATATTATTAATTTTTAATCACTTATTCACCCCTTTAACATTAAATGAATCAGGAGTAAGACTGAAATCCAAACCAACAGGATATCGACCACAAATCTATTTAAAAATGTCGGGTTTCGGATAGTTTGGATCTCGGTGGCTCCACTAATTAATTTGAGCACCTTCAGTATACTTTACAATCAATCATTTGTCGTTGTATATTGTACAAATATATACATATTGTAGTAACAATAGTGAAATGTGAACAGCTGTTCCACAGAACTGCAATCGCAATATGCAAATCAAATTTGTTGCTGTTATTTTTATAAATGTTGTTGGTGATGCTTCTGCTGCATACGGAAGAAGTTCATGGGCTACATAAGCAACAGCAACTACCAAGTTGTTGGTGTGGAAGTGAAAGCATCTCCGAAAGTTGAAAAATATGAATGTGCTTGTCATCAGCAGCAACAACAAAAAAAAACAACACCCATCAGTATGCGTTGTTGTTGTTGTTAGTGATGTCGGTAACATTGATTTTTGAAAAGGAATTTTTTTTCCGATGTTATTGGCGCTACTTTTTATTTTACAGCAATATCCAATTTTTCGATACATTGATGGGAAGCCATTGACGAGCTTTTTTTCGAATTTTTTAAAAACCGTCAATTTGACAAAGATTCGTCGATTTTTCATAAACATTTTCAATAAATTTCCTTGTGAATATTTTTATCATTTATTGCCAACTGAATATCGATGTACCTACTTATTAATGATGAGGGGACTCCGCCCCATAAAGTCAAGTATATGATATCTATATGATTTAGTGAACCAATTTTGATACGGATCTATAAGACAATAAAAAATTCCCCATCTGTGAATCTGGTCGTGATATCTTAAGAAACAACAAAAGTTAAGAACTAAAATTGAATTTCAATCAATTGATCCTACGGCCATCCCATATGCATATTCTTTCAGTTTGGTTCCGATATCTACAACAACAAAAAAGTTGTTCACACTAAGACTTGATTTTCGACTGCTCGTTCCTATGACTTTAGCTATTAGAGTCGCTGAGATCGACGCTTTCAACAGACGGACGGACAGACATGCGGACATGGCTAAATCGACTCGGCTGTTGATGCTGATCAAGAATATAGATACTTTATGGGGTCGGAGATGTTTCCTTCTCCCTGTTACATACATAACAAAAATCTAATATACCCTTTTTGAAAATTTTCAATGGACACAGGGTATAAAAAGGGTTGCAAACACAAAGAGAGAATTTGACTGATTGGAGAGGGTTAAAGTGGGAATCGGCCGACAAAAAACATTTTGATGGAATTATTATAATTAATAATTTGTTATTTAACTTAATTAGTTGCTGCTGATCAATTTTCTCTATTTTGTTGTTATCAATGTAATTTAATTGTTTGTTTTGCACAACCGACGCGACAGTCTGACACAGCAGCATAACACCAACAATCCCTCATCTCTTTAGTGATTTTTGGTATTATGCTGTCACACTGAAAACCAGACATCAAGACATTAAACATTTCGAGCGCCCAAAATATTTTCAGCTAGAGCGTACTGTGCTTTTGAAAGAAAAATCAAAAATTTATGTGTACTTTGAGTTTAGACTTTTCATCCCTAAAATTGCTGAAAAACTATAAAATATGTTATACATTGCACACGCGTTAAAAAGCAAGCTGCACGAATTAATGGTGGTTTTGGCCCATAGTCTATCTAAGTATCATCCATTTATTTAATCTGATTTATCGGCTTAGTCAATATCGAAAGCTTTTTATCCAGTTCATTTCTTTCATTATAATAAGGTTTGTGGTCCGGTGGCAATCTCTGTTTGCTCAAAAGCGCGAGTTTTATTCGGATCATTGTCTGGCTAAAAGGGGTGGAGTTTTTTGAGACCAACTTTTCGGCATATTTTATGCAACTAACTTTCAGAATTTGAGTACAAGCATGCTTGCCCAGTGTGCCCCTTAATGACAATCATCAGAGCAGAGTATTCAAGCCATACCAATACATTTCCATTACCATGTTAAACTTTGGGCATTAGGTTACAAGCACTACACTCACGTCACAGAAAAAGTCTGGTTCCAATCAAATACTCTTTTCCGACTGGAAATTGCTCCTATACGTGTATATTGGCCTGTGTCTCTCATCACAAATAAGTACAACTCAGCAGTGAACTTCTTTTCCAGTCTTATCCTTAATCTCTAATGTTACTTGAGTTGAATAGATTTCGTGGACGATAGGAACTTTTTTTGATACTCCAAATGGTTAATCAGTTCATCAATTTCTTATCGTATTTGGTATGTTCTCGTTCTCGAGAGCGTTTTTTAGCATAAAACGAACAAGACTCTGCTGCCTATTTTTAAAGGAAAATGGCTGGTACTATAAAAATCATTAAATGCGCACACAATATTGGCTTCAATATTGGTTATTACTACCTAATTTATATTAATTTAAATTTGTCATTTTGCTTTGATTTTATAATTAATCTTGCGCCAAATAGTTTTATTTAAAAAAAATTATTACCAGCTTTGACATTTAAAGAAGTAATAACTTTTATTTACTTAAAATTTTCATCAAAACGGTCACATAAAGGCTATTACAATTTGTTTGACAGGTGATTGAAAATTGTTGCATTGTGGCAAAAATGTATAAAACATGGTTCTGACCAGTATTCTGGTTAGATTCTGACAATACTCGCTATTAAGCTATTTAGCTAACCCACAAAAGTATGCTATTGAATGAGACACGGCAATCAATTAATTTGGCAAATAATATCAAACATATTGAAAATGTTGATGAGAATACTTAAAACTATGGAATTAGCTGTTAAGAATGAAAATGAGTGAAATCATATTTGAAAGTTTCAAGTTTTGCAATAGTTCAGGTCCCCTATTGGTTTAAGTTCTCTACCCACAAACTTTTTAGTAACATTCATTACCAATAAATTCAAATCAAGTCTGGTCGAATCTGACACCAATTTTTTTTTAAATTTTTTTATTTTGGGCTCCTCAGGTTGTCCTGTTTTCTAAACGCTCTAATGGGCCGCCACATTTTGAAATCCGTTCACCCGTTTTCGAAAAAGTGGTAAAAAAACATGTTTAGACCAAGATTATTAAAAACCAGCGATTGAAACCGAAACGAATATCGGTTTCAGTTACGCTTGCGGTTATGTTCGCATTAAGGTTTTCGGCTATCGGTTACTCAAAATTTTTGAGTTAAGGTTTTGTAACGGTGAACCGGTTTTTATATGTTTCGGTTTTGGAATACCGGTATGGTTTCGGTTCACAAAAATAATAAAAAGGCATTACCTTCTTAATGTTTCATTCACACATGAAATTCTCACATTCTTCAGTTTGATGTAGTTTAGTTACATTTTAACAATTTATTATTTAATTTAACAAATTTATTTTAGTTAAGCGCAGTGATATGAAAATTTAAAATTAAACATAAGAAAATTAATATCAAAAATCAATCGGACAAATGCAAATTTTTTTTTGCTACTGTTGCAGTTACGGTTTTAAATTTCAATCGACTTTTACCAGTTAAAGGTTACGGTTTCGGTTATGGTTTTAATCCCAGTTAAAAACATAAACGTAAATTTTGGCGCAAGCTTTCTTCCGTTTGACAAAGCACATCTCATATATATGTATATTGTATATGCACTATATACAATGCATGTACTCGTATATGAATATAAATATCAATTTTTTAAAACCACTAACCAAAAGTATTGGCAACGGTTTATCATTGACTGACCAACAACTTTATTTTTGGTTTAAATACATATCTGAAAATTCAAATGTTGAATTTTATATACAAATTCAAAGTACTTTTTAAGTTTTTATTTGTAGTATCGAAAAAAAGTACTTTTCGGTGAGATAGCGGCATAAGCTGCTAAACGCTCCTATCGTCCACGAAATCTATTCAATTGTAAATGTTCTGAAATGGACAAAAATGTAGGAAAAACCCAAAGGAACTTCAACTCAAGTAACATTAGAGATTAAGGATAAGACTGGAAAAGAAGTTCACTGCTGAGTTGTACTTATTTGTGATGAGAGACACAGGCCAATATACACGTATAGGAGCAATTTCCAGTCGGAAAAGAGTATTTGATTGGAACCAGACTTTTTCTGTGACGTGAGTGTAGTGCTTGTAACCTAATGCCCAAAGTTTAACATGGTAATGGAAATGTATTGGTATGGCTTGAATACTCTGCTCTGATGATTGTCATTAAGGGGCACACTGGGCAAGCATGCTTGTACTCAAATTCTGAAAGTTAGTTGCATAAAATATGCCGAAAAGTTGGTCTCAAAAAACTCCACCCCTTTTAGCCAGACGATGATCCGAATAAAACTCGCGCTTTTGAGCAAACAGAGATTGCCACCAGACCACAAACCTTATTATAATGAAAGAAATGAACTGGATAAAAAGCTTTCGATATCGACTTAGTCGGTGCTTAAATCAGATTAAATAAATGGATGATACTAATTGACAACAAAAACACTCGAAATGAGTGCTTTTATTGCAACATTTTTTATAAAAATATTTTTAAACTAAATTGTACAACTTGTATAATTCAAAATTGGTCCAAGTCATTTAGACTCTGTAACCGAGTACAAAAACGTCTAAAAAATAATAATGTAACTTGAATCAAAATCGTGTTAACTGAATTTGTAAATGAGAATTGTTCTTAAGCATAATGCCAAAATAAAAAAAAAATTGTCACAGTCAACATCTTGAATGTAAAAAGCTTTCAGTTAATGTGAAAGTAAGTGAAAACTTACTATAGAACCTATCCTGTTAAAAGTAGTCTTAATTTTTTAGTGCACGTTAGCTGCACCTCATAGAAAACAAACAAGAGCCATTTGAGAATTTTAAGCGAGCAAACCTGTGCGAGCTTTGGCTCAGAACTGGTTTGCAGCCTTGACACATATTTATCTGCATGGATTTAAAGAAAACCGATATAGCGAAATACATATTTAAGTCTTTTACATCAATACTTTTGGCCCTACTAAATTGCGACTTTGGATTAAAATTAAATTGCAAATGCATTTTTGTTTGAGTCATTCCATAATAATCAGAATGCGAAATTTTGCAATTGAATTATTTGCGAACATTTTGGTTCAGTTCATAGACAAATTTAAGTAAATAAGCAATTTCATGCCTATGTGCCAAAGTCGGCAATAACCCGCGATATCATAAAGATCCCAATTTTGTACATACTATATGTACATTTGAGAAATATTGTTATGAGCGGCCCTCACTTAGAGTTGTGCTGATTGCCAGCTCCACACAGGATCGCACATCTCTTCCCCATGACGGTGGATTAGCGAATGACGACTGGCAAGCGATCATCGTGAACGCTTCTCAAAAGTGATAAGCGCAGCAACTGCAACCACCTCAAACATGTTTGAGACAAAATAGCCTAAAGTCACTCAAGCGTCGGTTCGTGAGACATCACCAGCGATAGGGAGAGAGAGAGAGAGAGAGAGAGAGAGTGAAAACGAGAGGGAGAAATCACTCTCAACACAAAGAGCATGCAGAGAGCGCTCTCGAAGCCCCTGAACAGCTGATCGCAGATTTCGATCACACAACACCCACATATGTAATGCCTGGAGGTAGAACACTATGGGACATTTTCCCACTTTTTTTTGGTACTAAACATTTTTTGAAAAGTTTACAGATTAACTCTATTCTGATCTTACATTTAATATTATATATTTTGTCTAATTTTTGTAAATAAATAAATAACTCTATTCGGATGACAATGCAAAAAAAAAAAAATGCAGCTGTTTATCTACATCCCATTATAAATTTAATAGTTTTGTACTATATAACAGCAGTTAATCTTAGCTAAGCTAAGCGATGGTAGTGGAAAGTTGCTGTGTTTGTATTTCTTTAATATTTTTGTAAAATTTAAAAGTGTTCTCAATAGCAAACATTTTGGTAAGAAGCTTAATTTTTCGAAGGATTTACAAAAACGTTTAGCATTTTAAAGTTGTGGTTATAGTCTCGCATATCGTATGGTTCATAAAAAGGGACTGCCGAAAATCGACTTAGGTGTTGATGTATACACTCAGAAAAACATTTATTCGTACACCCTTTTTTTTACTTTAACAGCTATGTAAGTCAAGTCTTCACAGTGAAAAATATATATTTGGAAAGGTCGTTTTAATTCCGTTCGAATGATACGAAAATTTCTTAAAGTACCCATTGAGTATTTTGAATCTAATTTCTAATTTCTCGATTTTTTACAAAAAATAGTTTGATGCAGAAAAATTCTTCAAACAATTCTAAGAGTGATTTCTTTTATAATATTTTGATAGTACATATTTAGTAAAGTCGATACATTTTTGATAATGACACTAATACGAACGAACGAGTTGTATTCACTAAATCAAAGAGTTTTTTTATCACACGATGAAGCTTCAAGTTTTTGCATTTAACGGAGCTCGCAAAAATGCCATTTAAGCATAATCATCTTCCTATTATTGTAAGTTGTTAATGCTTTCAGAAAATTTTTTAGATTTCTTACACTGGTAATTTCAATGAAAAGCCTTTTTTTTACAAAAACTGACTAAAAAAACTTGAAATGTTGCTGTTTGTATGAAAAACTAAAAGATTTATAACAGTGATGTCCTAAATGTATATTTCCGTAATATGTAATATATAAATCCCATCGACATCAATAGAACTTTTTCCACAGATGTCGTTTACAGATATTAAAATAAAAAACAAAACAATAAAGTGACGATTGAAAAGTTGCGCCAAACAAGCGTACTCAGCAAATTACTTTTTAATTAATGCCAGAAAAATGCAAAAATTCTCCACTGTGCAGAGTCGGAGTCAAGGGTAGCAGCCGCAAAGCCTGAGTAAGATAAGAGGTTAGAGGAAGCAGAAGCTAGCCACATCCGCCTCAGTGTCAGCTTGCCCCCCTCGTGTTCTACATTTGAGATTTGGCACAGCAACAGCTATAAAAAAAAAAATAAAAAAAAAAAAAGAAAACTTTGCCATATGCAAAACTAATGAAGAGTGCAACAACATCGCAAGGCGGATATTGCAGCGACGGTTGCTGTTGCTGCTGTTGCTGTTGCTGTTGCTGTTGCTGCTGGTGTTGCTGCTGTTGCTGTTGCTGTTGCTGCCGTTGTTGTATTAATTTATTCATGTAAAGTTCATTAACATGTGTTATGAGGCGCGAGGGGCGACATCGAGCAGCTCTCTTGAAGCTGCTGTTTCTATTGTTGCTCTCTTCACTTTGCATAGAAATTCAAACGTTCTGCTTTCGCTCTGGAACATTTCAACAGCTTTAATAACATGTTCGTACCCATCTTTCTCTCACTCTATCTATTTCTTTCACACTCTTTGCTAACAGTATGAGTAGTCGTTCAGAATCATTTCAAATTGCAGATATTATAATATCCGTAGGAGTAGAAAGTTGGTAATCAATCAAGTGTAAGATAACTTTCTCTCTGCTTGAAAATTGTTGCAAGTTTTCTAGTGAATTCGTTGCCCAAGTCTTTGATATTTGCGGCCCGTAACAGTGAAAATTCCGGAAATGCGGCATAATAACTGCGGATGGCAGTACGCGCTAGTGACGAAAGGGTGCGAAAGGCGACTAGCCATATATATACAGGAAGAATGGCAAATTTGCTATGATAAATTTTAAAATTATGGCAGCGGATGGGGCTGTTGATGCCTTTGGGTAACACTTCTTAATTTTGAATTATTTTGAACAGTGACTAGAGTCGCCGACCTGCCACAATTAGAACTCTCAGTTTGAGTGACTGAGGTTCGATTCTCACATTTGCCAAGCTAAAAAAATCGTCAAAAATGAAATAATTAACAATTATCCGTTCAAGTTTAAAAGCCATACAATTCAGTTATTGTCCACAAGGACAGATTCTACATATGTATAATAAAGAGTGAAAAAAATACGCGAAAACTAATGACACCTCGATCATTCAAATTATAATTCAATTTAAAAATTGAAGTCACCTTCCGAAAATGAGATACAAGTCAGTTCTCTTGTCTGTATGTTTGTATCAAGGCGTTCAAATACTTAGCTTAAAATTGTGAATCCAATTTCCTATCAAAAAACTAGAAACGTTTGTTCTACGACTTATTCGAAAAATCGCTAGTTTAGCGGGAAATCGCTCAAAAATTAATAAACAAAAAAAACCGTTTGTTTTTATAATTTATATGTTCAAATGTTTTTCGTCACAAAATAGGATATATGAAATTTTGAGAATTTACCTCGCAATTAGGTTTTTTTAATAGTATGGCACACATGCATATTATTTGAGATACCCGTAGATCACTCAATAGTTAGATAGTTTAATCGTTATCGTTAATGATTGTTTTTGGCTTTTTTTGCATATTTTCTCATGTACCAAGTACAAAGAGCATATACTTATTTTGTTATAAATACAAGTACAATAAAATGAACTGCAAACTGGCAACGGTGCAAATTCTTCTACCCCATGTTCTCCATCATAGAACTTTATTTGAGACGGTAAAGAGTGTGAAGAAATGTTCAATTGTATACATCAACTTGCTGATATTTCCTAATTTTTTTTTGTTTGCATATACTTAGAGTATTGGATTTATTGAAATAGGGCATTATAATTTGTATACCAAAGTGTGCATGTGAACTTAGTTTGTCCTACATATTTGACTTTCTGGGACAATCATTCAGGCAATAACTTAAGATCATAGTTCTTACTGCCTATTTCGTAAATTTATCAGTGAACAAAGTTAATTATCGCACCTTGTATAATGTTTGGTAAACTCGGACTGTGTACTTTCGCCAAATGCGTACATAAATGGAAGAAAAAAATAATAATAATAAAAACAATGAGTTTCCCCAATTAAACTTAAGTTAAATTGAGGATAGAAATTTCTAAAAGTCTACCTGCCAACCGAGTTAGACAAGCAGCCGCAGCCATATGTTACAAGAGCAAAAATAGCAAAAATAGCAAAAAATGGGAAGCGACCGCAACACAGCAGCAGCAACAGCAGTAGACACAACTACAACTACAACTCGAAAATGTACTTATAAACAAACTGCGCCAAAATAAAAAGAAAACCAAGATTATATGGGTAAAATTGCAGAAAGCGCACAAAAACCTAACAAAAAGAAAATAACTGGCAACAGGCGACTGGCAACTGGCAACTGGCAACATTCCCGCCAATGTAGACAGCCATGCAATTAGTCATGGACAACGACAACGACAACGACAACGACAACGATGCAGGCAACTCTGCAGGCAACTCTGCTGCTGCTGCTGGGGCATCTACTACTGACACACTGACTGAGTCGAGAGTGCGGCAACTGTTTGTGGCAGGTGTTTTTACCGCTCAGCTATCGTAAAAATGTGACCATGAACGTGAAACAAAACAGCAAAGTGAAAAATAATTGATTCCGGAAGGAAACTGCCTCAACTGGTTTTTTTCATTGACTTTTTGATGCATTAGGTTTTCAGTTTGGAATACTATTTTGTGTATTTGGTATTGATTTCATTTTAGCCAAATGCGATAAAACTTTATTATTGCTATTGTGGCTATTGCTGTTATTGTTGTTGTTGTTGCTGTTGTTTTTCTTGTTGAACTTTGCGTTTTGGTGTCGTAATACATAGTGAAAAGCGTTTCTATTTACTTTATTTTACAAAATTCCTGCAGCAAAAGCCAACAACTGCAGAGAGTACGCTAATTTTGATATGAAATGTGTATTTTGAACTTTGTTGGACTTTTTCAGAGATGTCATTGCAGTTTTTTTTTTTCACCGAGTCTTTCCATTGATTCACCTGTCTGTCTGTCCGTCGGTCCGTATAAGCGAAAGGATCTCAGAGATGCTAAGAGCTAGGGCCACCAAATTTGGAATGAAGACTGCTTATTATGTCAGGCAGAGCCAGCTTATGTTAAAATTATGACACGCCCACTGTGGGGGCGTAATTTATAACTAACATGACCTTTTATTCTGGGTATTAAGTTAAGATTCAATATTTTAGCAAACTGTGTAAGAACATGCTCAGAATCTAATCACCAACTTTCATCACGATTGGGCCACAAATAGTAAAGATATTAACAATTTTGTCCAATGTATTTTAGTCAATTAATTCGTTTCATATTTACTCAGCCAAAATGTACATCGAGAGTGTATATCGAATTTGTCATCTTTAATCCAAGTAGCGAAGTGGTGGAAGTGATAAGTGCTCGGCAATCAAAACGGGAGATTTAGGTTCAAATCTCCGTCGTGTTGATATGTAAATGTTTTTTTTTTTTATTTTTATTTATTTTTATTATTTATTTTTAAAATGAATTCAAATCACTTATCATATTATAGTGTATGTATGCAGCTGCCACAAAAACGATAGGACAAGATCAAATCTTCGGTATGCCGGGGACTAGGCTCAGGGTATATTACTGTCGAGTGCACTCGACTGATCATAAAATAAAATACATACAAACATACAATTTTATTTAAAAAAAAAAAAAAAATTTAATATCAATAAATTTACTTTAGCTCATTAAAAAATTTTGTTTCAATTATTAGAAACAAAATTTGAGGGTAAACTTTTTTTTTTATTTTTAAAAATAATTGCCATTTGTTTGTTTACAATTTTCAGAAATTATAGTGGGGAGTCTAGTCAAAGGAAGAAGAAGAGAAAGCGAATATACGTTTTTTAATAGTATGCATACGTTGTAGTGTCCATTAAAAGGACTGGAACAGGGTATCTCGTAGTCGAGCAATAATGTTTTTTTCTTGTTTTATGTTGCCTTTTAGTGAAAAGTCGGTTTTCCTTGTTCATACCCAGTGATTAAAATTGCCATTGCTGTCGATGCAGCAACAGTTGCCGTTGCAATTGCGACTGCTGTTGTTGTTGCTCTCGACATTCGCTTTGTTGCTTCAGCTGCAGCGTCAGCGGCTTCGGCTGATATCGTTGGTGACAGTTTTGTGTCAGTCAGTGACGAGATTTATTGCTGTCATCCCAGTATCTAAGCATGCTGTTAAGCTTGCTGCACTGTCGTCTGTCCGTCCGGTTAAAAGCCTAGATCTCAAAGAATTATAGTAAAAGTTAAGGTAACCAAATTTGGTGACAATACTTCCATATCCTGCACACAGATCAAGTATGTTTTAGAATTGTAACTCGGCTCCCTTCGCCATCGCAAATGAATTAATTTAATAACGACAGTAATTTTGAAGCTTAAGCCATAGGATTTGTCTCGCGAAATGCTATTTTGCGGAAATTTATTAAATCATTGTTTCCGGCATCTCATGAATTACGAATTACCAATGGATCTTGACTTTTATTTCATATAACCGCAAATTAAACCAAACAAAGATAAGCGACAGTCCACGCTAGTGATGAAAGCATCAGGAAAGGTGCGAAAGGCGACTAGCAATATATACAGAAAGAATGGCAAATTTTGCACTGACTCTCCGAACAGATCTAGTTATAAACCGATCAATAAGAATGCTTGCAACTAACCAAAAAAGCATACTAAGACTTTTTGTACCATACCTGGTTGGTAAAATTTAAATGATTGCAGAGGATGGGGCCGTTGGTAATTTTAGTTATTCTAACCAAAAATTCGTGTCGAATAAAAACTCGATCATTAAAACGCGACCTACGTACTATTCGATTTTTATTGAAAATGGTCGAAAAGGGTATAATGGTTTCGTCTCGGGCTTACGGGTCGACTGCCTCAGAAAGTCGACTAAACTGATCATAAAATGGAAAAAGTGCAAAATGCAATTTCGAGCATGAATTTTGATGATAAAATTCAATAATTTGCAAGCGCTCTTCCGGAGTAAGTCTATGAATTATTGTATTAAATGGCAAACCAAACTGAGCATAAACCAAGTGACAGTTGTCAAAAAGATCAACTCAGAAAAAAGTGTTGCCAGATTGAAAATCACAAGTCTAAAAAAAAAAACACCCTTTAGAAAAAGATTTCACACAATGTTATACTTGAACTGAAACCCTCTTCATAGCTTGTGTTTAATTTCAGCAATCTTTGACCGAAAAACTTTCTCAATTGTAAATTGCTTTTCAGCATGAATGTAGATAGCTGCTGCAGTAGGAGTCTCGGCAGAGACAGCGATTTCCCTCCAATTTTCTAGCTTGACGAGCCGCTTGACTGGAGTTTAGACCAAAGCTAAGCCGCCATCCGTTGACCGAAAAAGTGTGTCAAGTTTCTGACAAAGAACAAGTACATCTCAGATTGTACATAAAATATGTTTGGGTGATGTTTGTGCTGCTGGTGCTGCTGGTGCTGGTGCTGGTGCTGCTGAGGCCTGTTGCTGCATCCGGCAATTTTGGTTGCCACTAGCAAAATGTTCCCAAAGTCCAAGCATTAAAGCTTATATTTTGGTGCAATTCTTTTTCAGCTTGTGTCAGCCAAGTGGACAAATTTTAAAGCTCAAACGGTCGATTAGATTAAACGACAGGCCATAATACTCGTCAATTTTAATTTAATTAGCCTAGAACGTATTTTAAATAATTGTGAAAACTCTGTTTTTTTCGTTCAAACAGTTTTTAATGAGTTTTGGTCAGTTTTTCTTTTTTTGTAACCTGATTATTCGGAAAATCCGCTCGTTAGAATTAACGAGATTGTGCAGCATGACAAATTTATATTTTTAATATAAAATTTTTTCTAAAAGGTGGAAAAAATAAATTATCGCTGTTCTCAATTTGCTCCTGCATTTGTAATTAAAAAAAACCCCGATTTTGCGGGAAACTAATTTGGCAGGGAACAAATCATGTTTGTCGTAAAAAACAAATTTAAAAAAAAAAAACTGGATTTGGGGGAAAATTTGCAGATTTGACGAGATAAAGCAAATCTGTAAGTTAAGATAAGATATCATATAGAACAACAAAGTTTTTTGACCGAAATTGTCAGTCAGCTATAACAACTAAACCAGTGGTGTCCAAAATGTGTATTTTTTTATCCCATGTAATCTTTAGGAAAAAGTATTTTAAAGTCTACACGTTTGGACACCACTGAACTAAATCAAAATACATATCAAAACGATGAAAAGCAGGTTGTAACCTAATGTTTTTAATCATCAAATACAAATTAATTAATTTATTTATTTTGAAACAATATAAAACAATCAAAAACCATCAAAATGTTATATCAACACTTTTTTTACACATATAAACAATTTATTTCTTGAACTAACTTAACATTCGCTAATATACAATTTCCATATTTGGTATTTCCAACATTGTGGCTTTCAAGTTTTATGTTTTTTTGATATTTACGGTCACAAAAATTTTAGTTCATTATCTGCTATAGTTTGTTAAATGTTAAAAGGTTTAGCTCTCTTAATTGTACTGAACATTAAGTATAGAATTTTTTTTTACATAAAGTTTTTAAAAACTTTAATGTTTTGTGGTATCACTTATAATTTTTAATATTTCAGAGCATCTTCGAAATGGAGTCCTCAAGTTAAGCACAGGTTTTCTAAAGAATTACCAAGTCAACTGCACCTGTTCCCAGAGCTCCTGCTGATTTTTGGACTTGTGAGATTATGGTCTGGTATCGCCCCCGTCGCTCGCGGAAATGTGGTGTGGAAATAAAGTGCACTTATAATTTTTCATGGCATAAACTTTTTAAAATGTAATACAATACAATCTTGGTAACTCAGAGACATTTCTATTCGGACAACCCGAGTTTCGGATAAATTGTGGCTGGGATGGTGACAAGCGCACTTTTCTAGAATAATTTCAAGAGTATGTATTGTATGTATAACCACTAAGCATTCAATACACAGAGGGGTCAAACAAGCATTTCAGTGGTTTCATTTGCTTTGTATGCCGTGCGACCTCAGAGCATTCGGCAAAAGCCGGACACTCATTTAAGTAAAACCCCAGAGCGGCTAAACATCTTTAAATTTTAAAAATGTATTTAAAATAAAAATGATTAAAAAACAAAAAAAAATGGTTGATTATACCGGGAATAGAACCCACGACCCTCGCGCATTAGACTAACAATTCAAATGAACGAAAAATATTAAATAATTAAAAATCATGTGCAGCCACCAAACTGAGACAACAAAGGCAGAAATTCATGTCATGTAGCTTTAGCTACAAAAAGAACGTATCCAAAAGGCATTCCTTTAAAACGTACATTACACAATAAATATTAACAACCTCTTTATTTGTATGATATTAGACAGACAAATAAGGATGTGATTAAAAATGTTATTTAAAATTCGAATTAATGTTTATACAGTTGCTTTTACCTTTTTTAGTTTCTTTCTTTTCTTGGGTTCTTTTTCTTCTAAATATAACAATGGCGTCGGGTTGGCTTTGTATGTGTACATCGACGCTTGGGGGGATGAACAAATTGTTAAATTGCTTATATACATAAATGATTTTACAACAATGCACTACAAAGCGTATACTTACTTTTTATAAAGAATGATGAATCTAATATTACACCACATATGTGTGGTGTGTATCTTTATTTGACGGCACATAAATAAAAATATATAAAGAAATATTAGTAGTTATTTTATTGCAAACTAGGGGGTGTCGCCCCTTGCTCGCTCAGCTCGCAAAATTTAAAATAAGGTCTTTAGTTGTCCGGCTTAACAAATTTATAAATTATAAAATTTTTTGTAAAAAAACGGAAATATTTAACTTCCGCTGTCCGCGGTTTTAATGTTTCTTCCTTCCAATTAAAATTTGGCTAAAAGTTAGATTTGGTGATTTGGCAAGAAAAATCCAGATTTGCTGGGAAAAAAGCTCAATTTGGCGGGAGAAAGCTAAATTTGGCGAAAGAGTAAAATTTTTAGCAAGAATAGTTAATCTGTAAGTTTTGTTGTGATATCTCATACAACAACAGAGTTCTTATTTCAAAGGTTATTTTGCATCCGATTGTACCTATGGCAGCTATAAGATATAGTAATCCGACTTTGACCAAATTTGGTCAGAATGTAAGAGATAGTCCCAAACATATAATCTGTGAATTTGTGTGAGACATCTTAAGAATCAAAAAAGTTTTTCATATAGCACTTTTTCCTCATTTTTCTACAAAAAGAGAGAATATTGAGCTCGTGTTACAGTTTTGCTCATCAGTGTTTTTCTTAAATACTTTGTTAATAATCACTAAATAACAATGAGTAAGATTAAAATATAATTTAAGAGACTAGGCTAGGGCTCCTTTACGGAGCGGCCGGAATGGCTGATAAAAGTTTTTAAGCAATGTATGTTTCTAAAAGGATGCAATAAAAAACATTTTAAATTTATTTAAATAAGTAACGGGAGCTCGACTATAGCCTTTCCCACTTGTTTACAATTGAAATTAATGGTGTAGAGTCCCCATAGTATTTATCAAGCTTATTTTTAATTTAAGTGATGATTTTTCCACGCAGAAAATAATTATAAGCTTAGGGCATTAAAGTTTTTCCATTTCCTTCATAATTCACGCGTTCCTCTGCTGTCAATGCCTGACAAATAAAATTAATCACGAACTTTGCATAAAACTTAACAAAAGCCAGATGACAGGTGATTGTTGACAGAAGCAGTGTTGCCCTGCCAGTTAAAAGGCAAAGTTCTAAAAGTCACTGATTTATGGACCCGCCCTCGTAAATTTGAGTTATACATACTCAAATTTTTGTTGACTTGCAACCAGTACAGACTGAATTAGAATAATAATATTCATTTTTTCAATAGAGGAAATATTTTAGTATTCCAATTGTGATGATAAAGTTCAACAAAGTCCTCATTTAATACTAAGAGTAAAAAATAAAATTTTTATTAAGATAATCAGATTCTAGTAAATAACAAGTTGTCGCATAGAACATTTTAGAACTGTTAGTTTTTTATTTTTTTTTACATCAGAAAGTGTGATCACATAGATCTACGACGACAGGTGACGTCTTGAAGGGCTAAGCAACAATGAAGTGCCGACAGTGAATGGGCGGTCATCAAGTTCTTTGAACCGGACTGGATCTGTCGGATGTCGATTTATTGCTGCGCTGATTGATGCACACAAATGTTGAGTCGGTGTCGAGCTTTCCTACTGGATTGGTCTCTTAAATATCTTTATCACTGAGAAATCAGTGCATCAGACTTAGCAAAAGTGAACGCTCACCACAAACGAGTTCTCCCTTTCTCTGAGAAGACCCGCACAGCCGGCTGAGTCTCAACAGTAGGCCATTGTAGGCGATCCATAAATATTTAGGTCGCCAAAGTACAAGTATATGTAAACAAGATCCGATGATCGAACCCATAGCCCAGCAATTGGCTCAGGTCGCTGAGCAGCATTGACCTAATAGTATCTACACTGAAAAAGAGATCACTTTCTAAAATCAAGAACATTTATCTTAAATATTTTGTTCTTGAGATAAAAATATTTTAAGACCAAATTACTAAAACTAAGAATATTAATCTTGAAAATCGTAAGTTCTTAATATAAGAATAAAATTCTCAAATTTATATATTTTGTTCTTAATATAAGACCATTTTAAGGCCAAATTACTAAAACTAAGAATATTATTCTAAAAAATCTTAAGTTATAAGAATAAAAACTTAGATCTTAGACCTTTTTCTCTTAAAATAAGAACAAAAATCTTAAAATTTTGCCACATTTTAAGACCTAAAATTCACAGCTGGTTCTAGCGTCTCAAAGATAACATTACGCTTGGATCGCTGGTCATGTCAGCCCAAAGGGACTGAGGATAGAGAATTGCATCTCTTGAAACAACTGTACAGCTAGCCATGCTCCTCTTTGGCCTATAAATAAGAACATATAATCTTAAAAACATAATAAGTTTTATTCTTCTACTAAGATTTGTGATCTTGAAAATATAAGAATTTATGATCTTCGAAATAAGAACTTAGTCTTAATTGAAATGTTCTTAGAATCAAGATGTGTTTTCTTACTTCAAGATTTTCACGTTCTCGACGCAAAGACTAAAGTTCTTAGTTCTGAGACCAAAATCTTGATTTTAGATCCTTTTTTTTATCAGTGTAAAAAATGTTGTGTTTTTTCTGTCCCTATTTTTTCTGTCAGTATGAATTTCGGAAATTTATGTTTTTTTTCTTGTTATGTTTTAATGTGAACTAAGTTTTTGCTCAATTTAAATAAAAATAGATATAAGGTATTGAGTCTAAGAGTTTAGATGCATTGCATCTTGCAAAGATGAGAATAATATTGAAAAGAAGCAAAAAATAATGATATCCCTAATAATTCTGCAGCCACTGTATAAGCAAGCTAGTTTATAATTTTTTTGATAACGAAAATAAATAAGTGGCAGTTGAGTTAAATAAATTTAAAATATTTTTGATTGCATGCTTTTAGGCACTTACATTGCTTAAAAACTTTTATCAGCCATTACCACCTTTCTATTTGTCCGATCTTGTTGCGTTAAAAAATAGCTTATACCTGATAACATTAATTACCAAAAAAATATGTAATATTCTAAAAACGGTGCGTGTTGTGGCTTTTCGCGATTTGCGTAGACGGCAAGGAGTGTGGCAAAAATTTGAAGCAAACTTGATCTGCGTGGGGATTATAGAAGTCTGCATGCCAAATTTGGTCGTTCTAGCTCTTACAGTCTCTGAGATCTAGGCCCTCACACAGACAGACGGACACGGCTATATCGACTCGACTGTTGATCAAGAATATATATCCTCATAAGGTCGGAAATGTTTCCCTCTCGCTGTTACATACATTGCAACGAATACAGTATACCCTTTTACTTATTTTTGAAGTAACGGCTATAAAAATTCTAACTTAGAAAAATTTTCAATGTTTTTTTGCTATTAATGTGCAATGTATTTGCTATAAACAAAAATGTTGGTTTGGAAAAAGAAAGTCATTTTTGTTGCCCAGTGTCTCTGCATCTTACTAGAGGTTTTTATTTATTTTATTCGGGTGAGAGGAACGTGATATAAATTGTAAACCAATTTGATCTGATAATCGGAGTTTGGGTCACAAGCTTGGTTCTTCTAGCTCTTATAGTCTTTAAGATCTAAGTGCAGACGGTCGGACGGACTTGGCAAAAGTAAATATACTTTATAGCATCGGCTTTTTACACACACACGAGCCGAAATCGGCCTGAAATCGTCTCCCGGAATGGGCGAGAGAGCCAAATGGGCTCAGTCCCAGTTCGAACAGGTCTGTGTCGCTGTTTTATTAGTACACTGCGACAAATAAATGCAATAAATAAACATAACACAATTATTTATTTTTAATGTTTATTTTTTTCAATGTCACACATTTGGGACAAAATTTTGCTGTAAATCAAAAGGCCTAACGCTTCTACAACTTGCACAGAATATATTAAACAAAAAATAATAGTAAAATTATACATTAAAATTATAATTAAAAGTTACGGAATAACTCTTAGTTGTGACTTATAAATAAATAAAAAATAACTCATATTTTTAATAAATGTTCTTTCACAACTTTTAATTAAAAATTTAATTTTAATGATTTTTTTGACTTTTTAAATAAAAATTAAAACTACATAAGAATTAAATTTGATTTATATCTTATAAATATATATCTTATATCGGTAGTTCCAACCGAAATAGGAATTTTTGTAGCATACTATTTCCTTCACATTGAATTTTTTAGTTGAAATTAGCATTCATAACTCCTATTTGCGGTCCCTGCAATAAAAGTTATCATATAATGTTGCATGCAACTTTCGAAAATCCATACAACTTGCATGATGCCATCGACCACATTCTGAGTGTGTTCAAAAAGAAGCACCAGGTGATGGGCGTTCGGCTCTCTGGTGACTGTGCTATTTACATATGCGCGCACTGTTGTCGCTGATAACCCAATATCCCAGTTAAATATGAAATGAAAACCCGTAAAAGTCGAGGGAATTTAAATACGCAGCGAGCGCTGAAAGAGAGAGCACAACGTCAATTATTTTCAGAAATAATAAATGAAATAGTTCTCATGCGGAAACTTAGATACTCTACGAGTATATAGAACAACAAGCTTTAGTTCAATTAATAAAAAAAAAGAAAAAAAAACTATAAGTGCATTAAGGCCTAATAATTATATATACCATATAGTTCTCGATAAAAATTCTATTCTACCAAAAAGATCTACAATAAATGCCTGGGGTTTGATCGAATTTCGACCACTGTGCGAATCAAGTATTTATTAATATGCAACCGTTGGAATACAAATTAACATACAAATCTGTATTTGTTGATGGAAACTCACAAGTATAAGTGATAACGAGTGTTTCTTATGATTTCATATATGTATATTTTCTCAACATTAGAGATGGGCACGGGCCTCATTTTTTAGGCCCGGCCCGACCCGAGCCCGAAATTCCTAATGGAAAAAAGGCCCAAGCCCGCCCGATATTTTTGATGTGAGGCCCGAAAACGCCCAGCCCGGCCCGAAAAATTAAAAAAAAAAATTTATCGAATATTAGGTAATTTGTGAACATTATTGTTCATTTCGCTCAGTTGATTGAGTGTTCATAAGCGAAATGAGTTTATGAGCTTGTTGAGAAATTAAATAAAAAAAACTCACGGATATAACGGAATTTTTTGTGGTGTGACCAAATTCAGGTAGCAAAATAATGCAATAGATTTGTCGTGTTCCGGGCTTTCGGGTTTTGAAGTTAGGCCCGAGCCCGGCCCGACCCGACCCGAAATGACATTTTTCGGTCCGAACCCGAAAATTTTGTAAAAGGCCCATGGGACCCGAGGCCCAACCCGGCCCGTGCCCATCTCTACTCAATATAATATATTTAACGCTGTTCTTAAAAATGTGTAAAATCGAACATATAATAAATCCCTAACTGAAACCGTAAACTTTAACCGGTAAAAACCGATTGAAATTTAAAACCGTAACTGAAATCGTAACCGAAAAGAAAAATTTTCATCTGACCGAAACCTTAAAGCCGAACCGTTTAGTAACCGTTTCATTCATAAGGGTTAATCTCGGGTTTTCACACAACCAAAAAATAAAAACATTTTTTCAATTTTAATTTCCCATTTTTATAATAAAAATTGAAAAAAAGTTTTATTTTTAAATGTTATTTTAAAAACAGCAAATAAGATTCATGGTGTTACTTTTAAATAAAATTTTAAATTTTTATAATACATTTTTAAAAAACAAGTTAAAAATAATTTGCACTTAAAAATGTTTAACTATTTCGATTTTTTCCGACTCATAAGACTTGCTTGCGATCTCTGATATTTTGTTATTAGTTTTGTATTTTATTTTTGATTTACTTTTTTATTTTTCATTTTTAATTTTGAGGTTTGCAAATAAAATAAATTTGTTAAAGGAAATATTAAAATTGTTTAAATTTAACTAAACAACATCAAACTAAAGAATATGTCAAACGTGTCAATGAAACATTAAGAAAGTAATACATTTATAATTATTATTATTATTATTATACTATTAATATAATTATATTTTTGCAAAAAAAAAGTTTTTGAACCGAAACCGTTATTTCAAAACCGAAACAAACAAACCGATTCACTGTTATAAACCCTTTATAAAAAGATTTTGTGCAACCGATAATCTAATTGCGAACATAACCGCAACCGTTACTGAAACCGATAATAGTTTCAGTTTTAATCTCTGATATGAATCAATTCTTTATTATAAGTATATCGACTTTGGAAGTTTTCTAACTTTAAGTTCTGGTACAGATAAAATAGCATATTAATAAAGATTTGCTCAAATCAAATCTTTTTACTATAAAAAAAAAAAAAAAACTATTGATTTATATAAAGAATTGTTTTAAGTAAGTATTTAGTTGTTAAAACGCTCCATGTACGTACCATAGCTGCTAAAATAGCTGACATACTTGCTTAAAGTGAGGGCAGAGTTAATCCGTTATGCATAAATCCAGAAGTGTGGGCGATGGTATTGCTCGTAGGCACGGTCAATTACGCGTACTCAAGTGTCTCAATTTTGTTCGTTACCGTCTCCGCCTCCGTTAGCAACGCTTTGCGCCTACCTGCAGTTCGTGGACGCATATAAAAGCGACGAGACGATCGGGCCGAAGTTTCTTTTGCCAAAACAATGTGGAGAAGTGAGCTTATCATACACTGGCTGACATTGGCGCTAAGCATGGACATTGCAATAGCCGCTGGCAAGGGCCGCTTACAGCCGGCAGTGCCACCCGCGCCCCGTTGGGGGGCCAACATGCAGATGCTCCGACGACACAACAGTATGTACAATACATAAACGCATATACATATAGTAGTAATTACAGTGCACCACTAAATTCATCGCACACCATATATTTGTCAAAATTGCGTTTTGATGCAGGTTCCTTCTACTTATTTATTTATAATCCGTTTACTTACAATGTAAAATTATAAATAAACAAAGATCGTTAGCGACTAATCCGCTTGTGTACACGTTTATAATAGTGGTGTGTGTATTTATTTTTTAAATTTTAGAAATTTACAATATTTCGAAAAGGTTGTATATTTGAGAAACTGTATAGTTTTGGTTAATTTTTCAGAGGTTGTTGGAAAGTTATCTGTTGAAAAGGAGGAAAAAGGGGATAAAATAGTAATTTTTAGCAATTTTCAAAAAATCATAAAAAAAAATACTAGCAAAGAGATTTTTTTGCACTCACTTTTAGAATTGCTTGAATTTTTTTGCATCAAAACTATTTTTATGTGAGATCGAGAAAAAAAGTTGAAAAGTAGAGTTTTACAAAAATTTGAAATTTTCAATGGATTCTTAATGGGTTGAAGAAATTTGTGTTGCATTCGAACGGAATTTAAATGAAGAGAAAATTAATACAAGAAACCTGGATCAAAACTTTTTTATTATACGCAAATTTGACAAAGTTATGGTGTATGAAGACATTAGTGGACCACTGTGCATCTAAAATATAATCAATGAATGATTGTGCACTTACCATGACCATAAATGTCATTTACAGGCGCTGCCTTTGACTATTGGACGGAGAATAGCGATAGCAATATATGGGAGCACTGCGGCCTCTTCGAGGGCGACATTATGCTTCATCGCGAATTCTTGCGCAATGGGCTTCTCAACGAGCGACAGACCTGGCCAGAGGCTATCGTGCCCTTCTATATAGATCCACAGGACTTCAGTGAGTAGCCACATTTATTTTGTATACATGTTAGAGATCTGCATGGCTGCATTCAAACTTTAGCATCTCTGAGTACTGGTGAGTTTATTTCAGTTCCTTGAGTGAAATAAATTCAAAGACCCGGTTTTCATCGATTGAATACTTATATTTGACATAAATGTGAACGGCATCGAGTGAATGAGAAACGAATGAAATGAATGAAGCAAAGATTTTGAGAGTACTCAGAATACAACTTTTTCTTTTATTAATTTATATGTCACATTTTATATTGGTCATCATAAAATTGGATATCAGAAATTTTGGGGCATAGCAATGTTTTCGTAATTTTTTTTTTACTTTAAATTAAAAGAAACTAAAATGATGGCACTTACTCACTCGTTGTTTTCAATTATTTCGTCATTCAATTCAGTTTGCCTTTTTTGAATGTGAAGTTTTCGGTTTTAAAGCATTCATTCAATCCATTCGAAGACGCAGCCGAACTCATTTAATTCAGTTCAGTTTTTAATGTAGCCATGCTGACCTCTAATACATATTGTATATGCGTGTATTTAAGATGATTCAAGATTGTAAGTAAACTGGCACAGCGGCCAACCAGACTATGATTATACTTAAAGGATTAAAGGAATACCACGAGCGCACCTGCATTCGCTTCCGTCCGTACGAGGAAGGCGACAAGAACTGGCTGCTTATCAAGGGCAACTACTCGGGCTGCTGGTCGAGCGTCGGCCGTCGCCAAGGCGGTCAAATTTTGAATCTTAATACGCCCAAATGCGTCACGCACGGCGTTGTGGTTCATGAGCTGCTGCACGCCTTGGGCTTCTACCACCAACAGAGCGCCACGGAGCGTGACGAGTACGTTAAGATCAACTGGGAGAACATCTTGGATGGCCATGCACACAACTTCAACAAATACGCGCGCACACATATCACCAACTTTGGGGTGGAATATGACTATCAAAGCGTTATGCACTACAGCTCCAGGGCATTTAGTAAGAATGGCAAGGCCACTATTGAACCACTGGTAAGCAAAGAAGTACACACACAAACAATCTACCTTGAAACCCTCCAGAATCTTGATATCAAGGCAACTTCTAACAATTATAAGTTTGTCGATCAGAGGTTAATACCTTAACCGAAACCGTAATTGTTAATCGGTAATAACCGATTAAATTGGTAACTATAACTATAACCAGAGAAACCGAAAAGCTGAAAGACCGAAATTATGCAAAGCGAAATAATCTTTTACCAAAAACCAAAAACTAACAATAAAATTATATTCGTTATATACATATTAAAGGTCAGGCATAGTATCAGACCGGTCAATATTTACTAACTCACTACTCAAATTTTCTGTTTAATTTCTGAAATATAAACCGCTAAAATCAATTATTTTAACTAGGATCCGTACGCCTCGTTAGGTCAGCGACGAGGCTTGTCTGATAAAGACGTCTCCAAACTCAACGAGATGTACGAACAGGACTGCAACGGAAATTACCTGCTGGGTTTTGATAACTTTGGCAGCTATCTAAATGAACTGATTGACTACTTACAGAGTAATCTGCAGGATCTGTTTGGATAGACAACGATTTAGAGTATATATTTGTACACATTAAAGAACATTGAATAAAATTTAAGCAGTTGCCTGGGCAACAAAGAAGCTGAATTGACTAAGCTCTTCTAATGTCTGGGAGGCCTCAAGTCGCGTTAATTGACATGTTTGCTGATCAGCCAGTGCTAGTAGTGCACTTTTTAGCTCTCCATTCCAGATGCACTGGACGCCACGTAAACTAAAGCGCGCCAAAAGCAATAGCATCTGACAAGCACGCTGGCGCACGAGCTGATGACGACTCTGCAGCAGAGTGCTGTATTGTAGACGCGGATCAAACACAATCTTTTCTACAAGCTCAGCATTTTCCGGTAGCTCACGCAATACGCAGCAGAAGAGAGCTAACATACAGCTAGTCAGACGAACCGCATTGTTGTCCTTGAAATCTAAAATATTTGAAATATTTGATAAAAAATAATGTAAATATTTGTGGTATCAGTTGCCTACTCACCATGCGTAAGAAAGTTTATAAACATGTCATTGACTGCGAGTATTGCCATTGCATCGCAGAATTGACTAAGAAACTGCTGCTGCTCATGCACCAAATGGCAAACCAGCTCGTACAAACTGCATGCAGTACTCATCTCTTCAGTATTTAAGTCGGACACACTGCGAAGCGTTCGACTTATCGATACTCCGGTAGCCGTTGGCAGCGAAGCAGCCGAATCCGTCAGCTGGCGCTGCGAAAGAAGTAGTTTGCAGGCGTACATAAGATTGGGTACGAGCTTGACATCAATATAAACGCTTTTAATTGAGTCAGCTACCAGATTCTCGTCCAGTACAAAGGGTAGGGAAAGCAACTGTGCAACGCTCTGCAACACTTTGGGTATGGCCTTAGAGTTGCGCAATGGCGCCACAATAATACTGACTAAATTGTGCTGTTTAAGAGAATCAAATTCCCCGTCTAACAGCTCCTGTATGGATCGATGCAAAAACGCCAACCACTCGTCGTTTTCAATTGGCGGACTCTGTGATTCATCACAACTATCCCAGCCGGGCAAGAGACAAGGTGGCGAGTTACTAAAAACAGGAAAAATATTAATAAACAATTGATTGAATTGTGCACTGCACAACTTACTCGCTGCCGAGTTTCTCATCGTTGTTGGAATGCATTGATTGCTTTAGATGTTGAGACCTCTTCTCTTGTATCTGCTGTGATTGCTGCGTAAGCATCTCTGTTGTTTTTCGCTGTGTCTCAGTGTCAATGCTTTGGCCCATCCGCAACGAGAAATTATCCAAATTTTGACTGAGCTTGCGTTTCTCGAGTTCCTTATTGCGGGATTGCTTTATATTAAATGCTAGCTTCAGCTTTGATTTCATGCATTTAGATGCGCTTGTGATTGGCACTTCGATTGGGAAATTGTCATTAAGATGATTGAGAATCATATTTGAGTTTCCGCTTACGAAGCAAGTCTGTGAATTAATTAGGGGCATAACACCACCAGCACCACCACCATCCGCACCAGCAGCAGCTATAACTGCATGTACGTTTGGCATCTCCCTGTAGGATATGTCTGCAAATGGCACAATAACTCGTTGCACATTATCCTCCATATCAGTTTCAAGCTGCTCAATATCACTAGGGGCAATCGCATTGATGCTGTCCCGAGAGGTGCTCAAGTTTTCATTGGCCACATCATTTAGTTTAAGCGCTGCCAGAACATCACCCAAATCTGCACCTATATGGCTAATGATAAATAATACATGAAATCAGACAAATGCATATATTATTCATTTTTGTGTACCCACCTCGATTGACGTGCCTTTTTTATATCCTTGCCCAGCTGGGGATTAATGAATGGTGAACTTTTGGCTGCCTGCACTTCGGCTATGTATAGTTTGCCCTCCACAAATGGATGGCACAACAGCTGCGTCCAGGAGATTCGCATGCTGGGATCCTTTTCGAGCAGACCTTGCAAAAAGGAACGACACTCGCTACTCAAAGTACTTGGCCATTTGACCTCCTCGTGTTTGATCAGCTTCACCAAATGCAGTATGGACGTGGCGCAGAATGGCGGCTGTGACGACATGCTCTCGTACGCAATGCATCCAAGTGACCACATATCCGCCTGATGATCGTACGGCTGTTCAGCAAGCAACTCGGGCGCCATGTACAGTGGTGTTCCCTTAATAGACGTCAGCACATGTGTGCCCATTGTCATGTTGCGGGCCAGCCCAAAATCACAAAGCTTTGCGTGCATATTTTTATCCAAGAGCACATTCTGCGGCTTCAGATCTCGATGAAGGATGCGATTGGAGTGCAGATAATAGAGTGCTGACACCAAATGACACACAACTCGCTGTGCATGCTCCTCGGGCATAGCGCCATTAAAGGATAAGTATCGGTGTAGATCCATTACTGCAAACTCTGTCACCACAAATAAATCGAATTTAGACTCGAAGGATTCGACCATCTCAATTACATGTGGATGCTTTAAGCGCGCCTGTATGTCGCATTCTCTTCGCAAATTCTTAAGTTCACGATTCGATCGCCCGCGCTGCAAATAAATGTCGTATTATTACATTTTGATAATATTGGACTCAATCAAACGCACCTTGGATATGACTTTGATGGCAACCACTTTGTTGTCGCCACGCCGCTGCGCTTTATACACACATCCGAATGAGCCTTGGCCCACCAAAGAGCTCACCGCATATCGATCCATTGCTCGCATAAACTCCAATTCAATTTACGACTTGAAGTAAGCACCGTGAGACTGTTTCTTTTATGTTTTGTGTTTTATGTTGCCACCTTCAGGGGCCCTAAGGTATTTTCTTATTTGGCCGTCCAACAGTCTGGAAATTGCAAATGCAATTTATGTTTTGCATGTCAAATATAATTGGCAATTATAAACTTATTGCGCTCTCTTAAAATGTCAATTATTCTTGTAATGGATTCTTTTCCCCTTGATTAACGCGTCCGTAAATTTTGCGGTATTTTGGTAGTGTAGGGACCGATATTAATAAAAATCGATTGTAAATCGATTTAAATTGATTTTTTCTTTGTTGAAATAAAAATCGATTTTTTTAAAAAGGACAAGTGCTGTGAAATGCTTCTTGTGACTGGGATTGTGAAGGCGAGTACGTTTGAGTAATCGCTTTTTTTTTCATCTCTCATATGATTAATTTTAGTCTTTGAATCTGAAATAGTTTTAATTTTGCTATTATTTTCCTTTGTTTTTGTTATCAATGATAAACTGTTAAATATCATAAAAAAATACATATAATATACTAAATACTAGAAACCAATAGAAGTCATATAGCGATGCATGTTGCTGTCGCTAATGTATAAGGCTGGGCTACCAATAATATGCTTCTTTATTTCATTTTCTTGTCTTAAAAAAAATGAAAATGTCTTAATGTCTATCCGAGCGCCAAAGCGCGTAACCAACATCTGTTTTATGCGATGCGTTGTTGCCAGATCGGGCGGTTGCCGCTGTAGTGGTACGCCACAGTCATAAAAAAAAATCAAGCTAAATTTTTTTTTAATCAAGGCTAGGTACTGACGTGAGATACATTTTTAGCTTCGGAAAATGCTCAATATTTCGCTGTCGACGAGCGTATAGCCAGAGTTGCCAATGCAACATGGAAAAATAACAAAATGTTAAGTGGTAACTATATGCGTCAACAGCGGTTTATTTTAAAGTTGAACATGCAGAACTTAATTCGATAAAAAGAGGAGAGAATAGGCAATGAAAAATTTAACTTTGAGTTAATAGAGGAGAAATATGCGACGGCACACAAGCAGATCGCATATTTGGGTGTACCCACTGCTTTTCAATTTCTTATGTGAATTCTCCATTATATTAATGGAAATATACAAAATTATCTAATTTATGTCTATAAAAACAATTTAACCTTTCATTCTTGCTTATAATCTACCAATATTGACCAAATTCACATAGTCTTCCTCGTTGTCACTTGTGTGCCAGACATTTATCTCCTTTATAGTATATACCTAGCGAAACTCTAAACAGTTCGATGTTCCGCTAGGCTCTGAGCTAAATATTTACAAACAGTGCAGCCCAGCCCCGTTCGTTATCTAGCAACTCCGTTTTTAGTTTCAGTTTTCGTGAGGACCGACAAGCGGAGATAAATATCGTCTTCTTCTTTTTCACTTTACACCGGCGTTAGAATTACTGTGGAGCCCCTGAATAATACTTCTGCTCATGTCGAAGTATCATATTAACTTCTCAAAACTTGCCTTCGCAACATCTGCCTTTCACGCATTCTGTATGAGTCCGCTCGTGTAAATGTGAGCTATCGATTAAGGTTGTTGAAAATATATCAAAATATCAATATATCGATATTTTTTATAAAAAATGATATATTTATATCGCGATATTAGATTTGGCGATATATCAAATATACGATTTTTTTTTTATATTTTGCGAAATTTGTGAGTTGGTCACTCTGACCAACTTGCTTCGTAATTTTCATACAATAAGTGCCTTTTAAGCAATTTTCAAAAAATTATAAAAAATATAAGCGACGAGATTTTTGAACATTTTTTTTGCAGTCACCAAAAATTGTTTAAAGAATGTTTTTGCATCCCAACATTTTTTGGAAGAAATCGAGGAAAAAAGTTTTGAAAGTTGACTTTTTTTAAAATTCGAATATTTCAAGGGGTACTTATTGGGTTAGGGAAAGTTATGCGTCATTCAAACGGAATTTAAATGACCTTTCCAAATATATTTTTTAAATTTTAAGACTTGGCTTATAATAGCTGTTATAGTAAAAGAAAGAGTGTACTTATTAATTTGGCCAGTAGTGTATATGGAAAAAATATATTATGAAAAATATGTATGAAAATATATACTGAAATGAACTGTATTTTGATGAAATATATTGTTATGTTTGATAAATAAGACTATCTCTTTTTGCTCTGGGGCGTATTACTTTTTTTTTTTTTTTAAGTAAAAAAAAATTATCAAAATATATCAATATATCGATATTTTAAAATGATATATTAAATATCATTTTGATGTTTTTTTAAAACAGAAAATATCATCGATACGATGTTTTAAAAATATTCGACAACCCTACTATCGATTGCGTCTCGATAAATATTCACATCACTGCTTCATTTTTTGCACGAAACAAAATGCGTTTCAGGAATCCCCATTATGTATGTATATATTATTAACAATATTAACGCCCAAAGCATCGATAATTTTGAACACCGATATCAAGCTCGTTGACATCAAACACAACACCCGTCACACAATATAAATCAGCTGTTCATATATCGAAACGAGTCAGCTGTTTTAAGTACTTTGTTTACGAGTAAAAGCTACATCAACATCAAGGGGGCTTAACTAATTAAATCAATCAGTAGTCAATTGAATAATGATTAAACGAACCTACTGAACATATAAACGCAACCCAAACGCCCAAATATGCGCGAGCCAAATTTGTACGTTATTTTATCGCACGCGCTAATTGGTAAGTAGTCTAATGAGCACCGCCGGCCTCTCTGATGATTATATGTACATATGTTTTCAATAGGTTCGGGTTTCTTTTTCCTGTACATGCATCACGTACGCGTCATCTTTGAGACACGCACTAACTTACGGCATCTCAACCAATTGGAGCGTGAGTCTATGCTGCGCCGCGAAGATGCCCTCTATTACACATTCTACAAGAAGCTAGCCGATGGCCCGGACTTTTGGCATGGCTATGAGCAATTAAAGAACGTCACCGACATTGAATATCCTCACAGCGTCAATGTTCTGCAGCGTTTTTATGTGCTGCCTGAGTTGGTTACTGCGTAAGTTTTCAATCAAATATATGTACATAGATAGAGGTCTGTATGAATGAGCTAAAAAGAAGTTCGAAGCATTCATTTTCGAAAGGAACTGAAAGAAGTCGAATCCAAAGTCGAACGAATCTGATTGAGTTTGTGCGTTCGTGTCAGACTCAGTCGCACAACGTTCATACGGAGTGACACGAAGTAAATGAGTGAGAAAGCTACTTTGTTTTGAGATAATTCGAGTTTGTCCCGAAATTCGATTTAATTTTAATTTTTATTTTTTGCATGCGCATTTTCATGTGCGTTATGAATAAATTGAATATAAGAAAGCAAACAATGAAGAGCGATATACAGCTTCATAATAAATACGCTTCTCCACTACTTATTAACAAAAAATATTTATATGCAGCTTGTTTTGTGCAATGAGGAAAAAAACATTTCTGTTTATTCCACCAGCCCAGACAATCAAAGACATTATTTCTTTCCGGCCGACCCGCAGGAAAATTAAAACAAAGTGAAAAAATGCAGTCATTTCACAATTAAAATTACAAATTATTCGATTGAATTCGGCCATTTCAAATTCATTATTTTCACTTGGCACATACCTTCGCACTCATTTCGATAAGGAACAGTCATTTTAGAACTCAATGTCGCTCACACTCAAACGAATTCATTTCAAAGTGTGCCTCGCACTCACCTAATTCGACATCGTTCGAATTAATTCATTTGAACTAAAATTTTAAGTGAATTTATGCAGACCTCTAATATATATCAAATCAGAACCATTATATTCGCATCTTAGTTGCAAAACTATTTTCTTTTTTAAAAACCTTGTTGTTTATGTTTTCTCTCTGTGTGCAGATACTTTTTTCATGTCGTGAGAGCCGGCTTCAATCCCAGTGTACAGCCCATGCAGTTTTACTTTGATTTCGTCTGGCTAATGGGTGGCGTTACGCTGCTGGTTCTTTATCTATATGGCACACTACTTAGTGAAAATGTTTTTGGTGGCATTTATGGCGTTCTTTCCTATTTGATGTTCCACAGCTTTGCCGCCAAAATATACGAACGGCCGCTGGCTCGTGAGAATTTTGCATTTCCGTTTATATTCCTTCAAATGTTTTATTTGTGTATATGCATTGGCCGACTTTTACATCGGCAAAAACATACCTCGCGCCTCATTATGGTGAGTGTTACCGTGTCATATGTAATCCCTAAACATGTAAATCTGTTTTTCTTTTTTTGCTACCTTAGATTGTTGTAATGTCACTATTCACGGCCTGTGCACTGCTTTCGTGGCAGTTTTCCCACTTTATATTCACAACGCAAATTTTAATTGTGATGACCTCATGGAACATCACCTCGATGCCTTTGGGGCTGACCAACGCATTTGCTTTGGATTATTCGCTGTCACATTTGATCGGAAATTGCTTAGCCTTTGTGCTGTCACATGGCAACAGCCAGCTGCTCTTCACCTGGCAACTAAGCGTCTCCCTTAGCCTGTTCCTGATAACAATCGTACGGCAAGTCCGCAGCCGTCGCTCTTCGAATGATCTGCTGCAGAGCGATTATTTCTCGTTTAAATTCATACTGCTAGCGTTTTTGTTTGCTAGCAGCATGCAGGCCAAGCTGGTGTATGTGCTGAGCAAGTCTGGACTACTAAATTGGCAGGAGAACATGAACATGCACTACTGCGATTTGTGGGCACACTGGATGCTACAGGCCAAGGTGAACTTTGTGACAAATCTGTCTGCCTGCAATCCGCTTTATGCACGCGTCGCTTGGTCGGAGCTGTGGCAACTGGTTAAGACGCTTATTGTTAAACCGTATTGTATGTATGGGGTCGTAATGCTGGCCATGTTCTTCCGCAAGTGGCGAAAAAGCAATGTGCCAACATCGGCAACGCAGGAGCAGCGCGAGCGAGCTCGCAACTATGTGCTAGAGGACTTTCTTGAAGAACACCATGTATCCATGAGCGATATGTCCAACAAGCAAACCGAGCAGCAGCTACAACAATGCTTTGCACTGCTGGAGAGCTGCGATCACGACTATGAGAGATACAAACGAGAAAAAGTCAAACTGCAAGAGGAGCAGCCACTGGAGCGTGATGACTTCATGCAGGATATCAAACGCCTGAAGGCGCAGATACATCGGAATACTGATAAGCAGCGTAAGGAGCGCGCAAAAGCGAGTGGGCATAATCTTAAAGAGGCCGCTCCCGTTGAAGATGAGCCAGGAACAGAAACACAATTGGGAACGGAAACGGAAACGACGGAAGCAGGCGAAAATGAACCTATAACGGACGAAGCATTACCATCTAAATCATCTAGCACTGAGGCTAGCAACGGCAAGCGCCGCCACACGACAACAACACGGCGCGACTCTATTGTGCCTACAACCAACGCACAAATATTGAATCTACACTACATGTACAGCTTCATGCAAATGATTGTCTTCACGCTGATTGGCCTCACTGTGCGCAAACTGTTCTTCCTTAGCTTCACTCAAGGTTGCGTTATAGCGCCAACGATATGCTCTAAGGTCTGGTATCATCGACAGCGAAATATATTTTGGTCTGTGTCCTTGGCTGTATTCCTGCTCAGCATGTTTGATCCGGGCATGACGGTAACTTGTAGACCTTAGTTATAAATACAGTCATAGGCATACATATGTTGACAAAACTAAAGTTAAATTTACTCATAATTTAAATTTACTTCATGTACATTTTGGCATCAATGGAAAGATCATTTCAATCCCGTTTGAATGATACCAAACTTTCCTTGGCCCATTAAGTACCCATTGAAAATTTTGAATTTATGTAAAAGTCTACTATTTTGACTTTTTTCTCGGGCTTTAACAAAATATGTTTTGTAAACAGTATCTTTAAACAATTCTTATGGAGACTGAAAACATTTTTCATTCAAGGACGAGGAAACTAGTAAAAAGTGGATTTTTACATAAATTCGAAATTTTCAATGGGTTATGGAAATGTTTGCATCATTCAAACGGGATTGAAATAACCTTTCCATTGATGCCAAAATGTACATGAAGTAAGTTTAAACTATGAGTAGATTTATCTTTAGTTTTGTCAAAATCTTAATGCCTAATGACTGTATATTAAAATATACTGAACATTTTTTGTTTGCAGAACATTCGCGACGAATATTTTCCCTCGCGATATGATAATCCAACGGATGATCTTGAAGGCATGGTCGAGTGGATAAAACTGAATACGGAACGTGATGCAGTTTTTGCCGGTCCGGTGGAGATTATTGGCACCGTGCACCTGACCACCAAGCGTCCAATTGTGAACCATGCCCATCTCGAAATGCGTCAAATGGCGTAAGTCATAATACAAATTTAATAGTCGTCTTGAAAGAATATTCTTTATCACTGTAAACCACTTTACAGCGAGCGCACGGAGCACGTATACTCGGTGTACAGTCGACAGCAAACATCGGATATTTATAATCAGTGCACGCAATTGAAAATTCAATACTTGATCATATCGCTGGACGAGTGTACCAATGAAGTCCGGTAAGTGAGAAGTCCATTCAGTTAACAAAATAATATCGTATGCAATTGACAATATCTTAACTAACACTTACAGAGACGATTGTGATATCTTGTCTATTTGGGATGAAAAACAACCAGCGTTTCGCAAGTATCCGCAATTTTGTCACGAGCTGTTGCATAAAAATGTTCCCAGTTTTTTGAAAGTTTACGCGAATGAACACTATGGCATTATTAAGATGTTCTCACAAAGTGTACAGATTAATTTAAAGCACAACAAAATGCCTGAAATGTCTATGTGAGACAGACAATATTTGTATGAAGCGACAGTGTGTTGCGCTATAAGTAACTAAGAGCAAAAGGCAAATGTGACTAGAATATTTAACGAGTATAATTTAATTGTATTAGTATTTTAAAGTGAACGAGTAGGCGTACACAGTAACACACACACACATCCCTTAAATGAAAATTTGACACCAAAAACCGGCTAAAACTTATAACTACGCTGTGCAAGTGGAAATAAAATAAACATCCTTTTTGAGGTCCTAGGAATCGAGCTGCATCATTACTTTTTTCAGTTATCTTAAAGGATTCATATGCATTATTTTTTAAGTTTTTTTCTTTCTCTTGGCAAGTTCGGAGCAATTTTGACAAGTTCTATGCACTAAAAAAGCTCATATTAAACTTTGTTTCATTTTCTTTTATTTAAGATAAAAACCATATCGAAAGGATATTTAATAAATATATATTAATAATTTGAAAAAAAAGTGTGTGTGTAAAAAGTGTAACGTAGGCAACAGTCAAATGCTAAGATTTTTAATTAACGACACTACTCATCGTTATTTTTGATGCTTGATTGATATGGTCATATATTCGATATTTTTTGTTTATTATGGAAAATTCGCTTAAGTTCGCAAAGGAACTTTCAGCAAGCATAATTTGTTTTTAAAAACAGTAAGACTTTTATCTTAAAATATATGTAAGAGTACTCGCAATGAAATGTATTTTCCAGAACATTTCATGTAAATTAACCAATTTGAAAGCGAGCTGTATCCGTTTAAGGCCTGTTGCCAGCACCGCGAAATTTTTATGTGTGAGGAAAATAAATAAAACAGCTGTATTTTGTAAACAGCGCCAATTTGGGAAGTTCAACTAAATTAAGGATTAGCCCATATGTACATTAATTAATATTGCTTGTCGCACAGATGTTAAGACCTAGAAATAAGTTCACTTCATATTTTCGATGCCAACAAATCAAAAAAAAAAAAAAAAAGGGATACGAAAGCTAGTATTTTTGTTATTTGCGTATGACGGTCCGAATCTACTGTGAATTTTATCGAAATCCGATAACAAACTTAGAAGATATTCCAGAAACAAATATATAAGAATGAGGTAGAGCTTATGGTGAGTTTTCCTCTACACATTAAACATACATATGTATGCACACCTGCGTGCAGTATTAGAATGAGTGTTGGAGTGTCCAAAGGCTTTATGTTATCCCTTTGGAAATTGAAATTTGATTAAAGAAAGTGAACAAGAGTATGATAACTTAAAAAGTAATGATGCAGCTCGATTTCTAGGACCCGAAATTGAAACACTGTCGAGTCTGGTTGGCTTCTTTCTTCTTTTTTGTTTTAATAGCACAGTGCTGTCAATCAGAAGAAGAATGCACGTACATATGTATGTATGTATTTCCTATGTCATAAATGCCAAAAACAGCATTCACAAAATCTTTTGAACTAGGTTGCATTTAAGACGCGTCCAACATTTATTTGTTTCTTATTGTTGTGTTTTTTTTTTTTTTTAATTTAATTTGGAATGCATTCCGCCAATCACTTTTTGAAATAGTTATGAATGTATAATCTAAGTTTAGCTGTTGATTCGACTTAATAATTTGAGAGTGTAGAACTTTGGGTGCTTCACTCATTTTACGCATTAAGTTTAAGCTAAGCTTTTTACATATACCAACTAAGCCACACAGACATCCCTTGGGCTAAGCCAATAGATGTCAATAATAATATATGTATGTATGTATTAAGGTATTGGGGTCACGGAAAATGTATGATGGATGATTTTACTTGCAATACCCAGAGGATAAATAATTAAAAATCTATTAAAATAAAGTTTAACAAAAATAAAAATGTAAACTGCAAATTATTTTGAGATTACTTACGTGGGTTACATTGAAAATATTTATCAACGAAGTCGTTCCTTTTTTTTAAATTGATTGATAACCAAATTTGACAGATTAAAATAAACGCATTTTTCTTCGGTTTACTTATGTAAACTATGTTTTATTTAATTATTCGTATGTGTAAAGTTGATTCTTCATTCTAGTATAACCAAAAATCATTTTACGTTTTTATATCGCGGCGTTGATTTGCTTGGGAGCTTTTATTTTAATCGGAATTTAAGCTCGGAGTACCTATGATTCACTGCGGACGGCAGTCCGCGCTAGTGACGACAGCAGCACGAAGGATGCGAAAGGCGACTAGCAATATATATACAGGAAGAACAGAGAATTGGCTATGACTTCCGATTAGGTCGAGTTATACACTTATAGAAAGGTATAGTTTTCACTACTGAGACTTTTGGGAACTCACCTCGTGAGCAGGTGTAAGTGGGAGGGGCAACATTTAAATTTGGGGCATGAAAATGTTTTCGTCACTAGACTTTTACCTCGTAAAGAGGTTTATATTATAAGATAAGTAATAAATGGGTGCGTAAAATAATGCCCAGTGTAATAATTCCCACTTCTTTTCATTTCCAAAAGTGCAAAAAAGTCGCATTCAGCCCAGCAAAACTTTTATTTTGGAACGAAGTAATATTATAAGAAACTATACATGTACCAGATGCATGGAAATCGGTAAGTAAAAAGACAGGTAGGCCCGAAAAGTCACGATTTAACACATACTTTTCCAATCGCTTGCTTACAAAATATCTGTAATTAGTCACTTATGATGGGACGCAGAAAAATGAGCAAAGAAAAAGTTTAAGGAACTGCTTGCAATAAAGACTGCAAAATATAATTTCTATCTAAAGAAATAGTAATTAAAAAAATAATAAAGATTTATTTCGGGCCCGGATCGGGCCTTAAAAAGGAGGCCCGTGATCATCTCTAATGTGTATCTAATTTTAATTTAAAGATTAAATAAAACCACTGGTGGCTGTAAATATTTAAATATTATTGCAAGAACCTTGTGTACATATAGGTACTCTGAGCTTAACTTACGAATAATAACGTACTATATGCATACAATTTGGTAATTAAAGATTACCGTCTTTTATGTGAGAAAAGATGGCCAAGAACAACCGTATTGCGATAATCTTTAAGCGATAACTATTTGATCTTATGCGTAGATTAAGGCATAAGCGTGCATTTATAAATACAAACACTCATAAGTATACTAATATTAGGTTCTCTCCTTAAATAAATGAGAAGTGAGTGCAATTCGAATTACGAGAAGAAATGTATATCTATGGAACTTTGAATTTAACGATACGGTGAGCAATGAATATGGAAACAAATAACAATAATATTATGTTATTGACAAAAGATGTAATTTTAAAGCATCATTAAACAATCGTGCCAAGTGTCTTAACAGCTAGCTACAGTCTCTCTTATTTTACATTTATATAAATATTGGTGTTTTTACAATTTAATAAAACAATTCAATTTAGTGCTAGTTTTTTATCATTTGATTTGATTCCAACTCACTGTTTTCCTATCAGGAATATCATAAAAACGTAGTGTTTGTTTTTTTTGAGTCGTGTTTTATATGGAAGCAGTTATACATATCAGCTAAAACATAAATTACGTCATAAGTAAGGTATATAGTTTTGTACACATGTACATTTATGAATATTATTATTATATTATTATTATTTCCTGTAAACTATGTAGCCTCTAAGTCAAACTAAAGCACAAGGTATTGTTACATTAAAATGTTTAAAAATAACTGTTATGCACGAAAGTATATTGTTCTAAACAATTAGTTTTAAATTATAGCACATTTTTATGTAACAACTTATATTTTACTGATACATGTACATTGTACACTATACATACAATATATATTTTGTTAATGTTTTGGTACGTGCAAAATATTTGCTTTATTATAAAATTCTTTCACAGTTGTGTTAACATATTTGTTTTATCTAATTTTTTATTTTAAATAAAAATGTAAACACCAAAACTATAATTATATTAACGATATTGGAGCAAGTTTCCAAAAGTATTAGTTCGTTTCCCGAGCTGGGAATATAGATAAACCCTTTTAACTGCGCTCGCCTAAATAAAATAAAAGTTTGTTTTATTTATTGATGCTTTCCCAGCAAAAAAAAATTATTTGACTTGGTTAATTCAAAAAAATTTCGTTGAAATTAGTTACAATTTATCTTTTATTTTTTTTAACTCAATTAAAGTTAAGTTGATTTTATTTATAAAGTGATAGAAATAGTTAGAAAATATCAGCATTAACTAAATTGTTGCTCACACTAAATACACTAGGCAACAAAAAGGGCTATAATTAAAATCGATTCAAGAATAAATTTTAGGAATTTTTAATACAGCAACTATTTTACAGACCATATTTGACAATATTTGGTTTAAATCAGATTGGATATAACTGCCATAGTTGTTGTAAAAATTCTAACTAAAAGCTTAGTACTAGTGGAGTCCACAAGACTTTTTTAACAATTTGAAACAATTATTGGATAAAATCAACTTAACTCCAATTGTAAATAATGATTAGTTTTGTTTTTTTTTTTCTTTAACTAAAAAAATCTGGAAGGTAGCTATGGTGTCTCTTTATAACGATATAAAATAATTTTGGTAAAAATCTTAACACAGAAGCCGCAAATTACATTTGAGTTTTATTTTAAGCAAAAAAATAAAATTCATTCATAATCATTATTTTTAAGTTTTATTTTATTTTTTTTATCAAAAAAAAGTGTAAGTTTCATGATATTACTCAAAAATAATGATTATCATTAAGAAAAAAGTAGAAATTAAAGTATAATCATTAAAATGCAATTTTAATAATATAACTTATAATGATTACGGTCCCTGATAAAATGTAAATGGATGAGTATTAAAGAGATTTAATGATATTTGATAAATTTAACTAACCGAATCTAAAAATTGTGTAGTGCAGGAACCACTTGAAAACCAATTTTAGTCACAATTCTATGCACTGATCGTTGTTAATTTACTAAAGATGAACTTTTGCTTGGGTATTTAAAAGCGACTAAAAAACATGCACTTCAGCAAATCTGCAATGGTCTCGTAGTGATTGGTTTTTTTTTTAATTTAATGAAATGCTTAAGGAGTTCTGTTTATCGATTAAATTTTGCTATTTACGAGTATTTAAAAATCCTTAGAATGTCATTCAATTGAATTTGTATCACAGCAATATATTTGTCATTTTATTATGAGAAATACACATGGTTATAGACAATTTGTATCTGCAAGCTGTCCAATAAAATGAGCACGCAGTGTTGAACACTTCTATTGAAATTCAAATTCGAGTTTTTACCTAGTTGACTTTAGTGTAACATTTGTAATCACGAACAGAGAGCTTTTCTTGCGAGAGGCATTCTATGAAATATGAATGGAAAGCGTGGTAGCCACATACATATAGTATGTATATAAACGTATTGTTAAGATTAGTTAGCAATCCTTATAATTTTTATATTTTTAAGGTTTCAGTTCTTCTCGAAAATCACTTTTAATTAGAACGTCTAACAATATACAAAAGTTATTTAATATGTAGGACTACTCATGATAAATCGATTTCAATGCACATTTTTCTTGATGCGTTTTCAAGCGAGCTTAAATAGCGTCTATATCAAATTTAGATCTTATGACCTGTATCATGGCAACTGAAACCGAACCGAAACAATTTTATTATAGCAACAATAATAAGCTCTACATAGTATATTACAAATATATGTATAGGTATATGTATGTGTATATGGATTCAACTGCAACACAATCAACCACTTAAATAGATCTGTGTATGCATTGTCATAAAATTGCACTTTGTACTTTCAAATACGTTTAATGGTGGGACCAGTAAAAAACACCGAAACTTTTCGCTTGAATCTTTCCATAGTCGGCTCCTGTTCCTCCTCGTCATCGTCATCATCATCATCATCATACTGTTGTCCGTTGTGACCAAAGATGACTGTACGCGTGAAAGGCGGCACGCTCTTAGCTCCATCGGATTCACTGAAACCGGGATTAAGTATTATATTCGGTATAAGCTCAATGCTGTCCCAACCATCTTGCAGTTCTGTGGGTCGCATAACAATGATTTAGGACCCGATTGAATAAGAGAATAGAAGTAAGCACAGGGTTATTTCAAGGGGAAGAGAATGAAAATACAGAAAAAGAAAGTAGAATGAAAGGAAAGTGAATTAGGTATTTCACATTAATTACTCAATATTTTTAAGTTTTTCATTTTTTTTTTATTTCTGTAAGTGTGTGTGTGTGTGTGTGTGTTTTCTTACCCTTCAGTATCAGAATTACCCTTTCTCTAAAGCTGGCGTCAGACCACCGTTTTTTCACCGACACGATTAGTTTTTTAGTTATTTCCGTTTTTGAAAATAAAGTGTCGGTAAAAAAGCGATCATGTGTAAGCATCTTTAGCAAGTTGAAAAAAACTCAACACTGCGTATACGCAACGGGAGTGCGTATACTTAATGCGAAGGCTTGTATGTGATATTCTTATATCTTTGTCAGTGTGTGTGTGTGCGTGTGTGCCTGTGTGTGTTTGTGTGCGTGTATCTAGCAAATAGCAGATAACACAAAATAACACATACATACATATATACGAGTATATATGCCGATAATTAAAATTATTTGCCTTTCCATATAAGATTAAAACATTTAATTGGCGTGGTATAAGAAAAGCACATAGTATATTAGTTTACTACTTAAAAAATTAACATTACATTCAGTGTACAACATTAATAAGCGTTTATCTAAACATTTTGGCATTTCAACATCAACAAGAACGACATCAACAAACAAAATAAGAAAAGCATAAATCATACGAGTGTTATCGTTCTTATCACAACCTTCTACATAACATACAACATCAAACTTAACATAATTTAATAAGTATAAATACATATATATTAAACGTTCTATATATGTCAAACAGAACAGGGCTGGGACCAAAGTTTGTATTTATTATTTTTCCAATTTAAAATTACTTCAAAACGTACTAAATTTAAGTATAATTTAAACTTGATTTAAGTCTGATAAACTACAAATTTTAAAATTTTCAATTTCAATTTTCCAATAAATTCAAGTTCTGATTAACATTGAATTGCTAATATGCAATGACGATTGAAGTAATTATGTGAATCACAATGATAAAAACTTAAACTCTTATTTTTTTTAGTTTAATTTAAAATATCCTAGTCTATTTTAGTGACGGTATTTGCCTCAAATTTTATTAAGTCATTTTAATGCGAGTCCTTGAGCTCTTTTCAGATTCGGCTCAATATCGAAGATTTAAGGACCGAGTTCATAAAATTAAATCCACGTGTATTTTGGTCCCAGCCTCCTTCTGCTTCACAAAGAACGTCTCAAACGCTAACAAAATATATGTATATTCGTACATCCAAAAATGTTGAAGCATAGTTTTTTATATCACTTATTTAAAAAATAAAACAAATTAAAATAAGCCAAATTTTACTGTTAAAAATAGTTAAAATTGTTGTACGAATAATTTTTGGTCGAGTTTTTGCACTCGTTTTTTGATTTTCATGTACTAATTGCGTACAAGACAATATTGGTTACATATTTTAAAGATTTTATTTCAAAATAGCTGCTCATATTATGAATTATTTTCTAGACTGCAGTGCGTAGAAAACGGGAAAACCTAAGGTGGCCGGATTGGGAAATTATTAAAAAAAAAAAATTTTAAGTCAGACTCGGCTAGTTTTCGACTGAAGTTATTGGTAATGAATATCACTAAAAAGTTAGTATGATATCCTAGATTTTCCTGGTTTCTACGCGGTCTCATGAGTCGCCATTTTGAGGTTTTGGAAATCTTTGCGCTATTTACGAATATTACAGCTACTACAATTTACTTTATGTTTAGTAAACTGAGATTCCATTAACAAGCATACAATATTAGATGTAATAACATCGGGTAGGCAAATTAATTTTTTTTTGTATCTTTTATAAAGCCTATGTATAATAATACGAGTACTGTCTCCTACATATACAGTGGCGAGCAAAAGTAAGTCTATGTTCACAACACTGACTTTCATGATTCATAAAAACAAAACCATACAAGGGAATCCAAATTTTTTTTTTCTAAATTTTTATTATTTCATTCTTAACAAATAGGAGTAAGGCAACATTAATAAAAAAAGACAAGTTCTTAGATTTTGAAAGAAAAAGGAAAAAAAGAAAAGGATAAAAAAGTTTGCTTACTTTTTCAACTTAACCTAGATTTTTTGGAAAGAAAGTTTTGATGCAAAAAGCCGACAAAATCAATTCTATTAGTGACAGCAAAAAAAAATTTTTAAAAATAGTATGTTTTAAAATTTTTTGAAATTTTCAAAAAAAAGTCATCTTTCGCATGAAAATAAAAAAAGTGCCTATTTTGCAATTTTAAAAAAATTTTAAAAAATACTAGCGAAGAGATTTTTAAAAATTTTTTTTTGCTGTCACTAATAGAATTGATTTTGTCGGCTTTTTGCATCAAAACTTTCTTACCAAAAAAATCTAGGTTAAGAAGTTGAAAAAGTAAGCAAACTTTTTTATCCTTTTCTTTTTTTCCTTTTTCTTTCAAAATCTAAGAATTTGTCTTTTTTATTAATGTAGCCTTACTCCTATTTGTTAAGAATGAAATGATAAAAATTTAGAAAAAAAAAATTTGGATTCCCTTGTATGGTTTTATTTTTATGAATCATGAAAGTCAGTGTTGTGAACATAGACTCACCTTTGCTCGCCACTGTAGTTTCAGATGTAAAAAAAAATTTTGTTAAATTTGATCCATACAGCTCCGGTGAAAATAATAGAACCAAGAAATGCCTTCAAAGGGGTAAATGCTTATATTACATTTTTAATTTTGCAGTGATCGTCTAACATATGTAGCTATGATATCCAATTCAAAAAAATTATTTTACTGCCGTGTATCCATAAGCCACTTTCGTATTTTGTAGTTGTTCAGTTCAACTGTTGATGTGCTCTGGACTTGGACTTAGGATTTGGATTTAAAAACAGAAAGTGCCTGAAGCGTGCCTGAACTGTTGTGACATTTTTCATATGTAACATTCTTTTTTGGGCTTCTTTTAGAAAAATTGTCCTTTCTTTCTATTTTAGGGCTACAATTTTACCACGGGCCATTGCGAAAAATTTGTTGGATATCTAATAATGCAATGCTTTAGCAGTCGACCCCTTAATTATTAAATGAAATTAACTGTGGTAAGATTTATTATGGACAATCAGCTCCATTCAACTTGGTGCTATTATTTTTTCCAGTGCTGTAAGTATAATTATTTTTTTTAATATATCATTATCCCTTCGCTTTGACGTTTTGCGATTGTGCTTAGCATTTAGTAAACTATAAAATATGCTTGTATATGCACCTGACGAAAATACATAGTCTAAGGGTAATTTTGTATTATTTATGCAAATGATTCTATGTACTTACATATAATATATATTTTATTTTACTAAATTAAATAAGTGGGGTAGTGGGAAAGCGGTGTATTATTGATGCCATATTTGCAATTAATGCAATTCAAATGTGAATCGCGCGACTTCAATTAATTATAAACACAACTAATAACAGGAACATTAACAAGAACAACAACAATGGCAACAATAAAAATGTCTGTGTTTGAGTCTGTACAATGGCATTTCCACGATCGCGAACGCGACCTTCGTACATATGTACATACCAGAGAGCTGCAACGAGTAGATTCGTGCTGGATTGGTCGCCGTTGCAAAAAATTAAATCAAATCAAGTCACGGTCGCCAAAACGACTTGGTACTCGTTGACTCAAATTGATTCGAAAAATGATCAAAAATCATGCCATGATTCGAATCATGATCGAATCAGTCGTTTAAACAGGCGGGAGGCGGGGTGCACAGGCAGCAACCTTTTTAAAGTTAACCCAACTGTATCGATCAGAGAACTGCAACGAGTAAGAAATTTTTGTTCTGACTCGAACATTGACTCGTACCCAATGTGATTTTTTCAGTTTTGTCAGCGATCAATTCTGACTTGGTACTCGTTGTGAGTCGTTGACTCAAATTGACTCGAAAAATGATCAAAAATCATGACATGATTCGAATCATGATCGAATCAGTCGTTTAAACACGCGGGAGGCGGGGCGCACAAGCAGCAACCTTTTTAAAGTTGACCTAACTGTATCGATCTACCCAAATGTGCGAGAAAAAAAAAGGTGTACACTGAAAAAAATTGTTGAGTCTCAAAATAATTATATTATAATAAAAATCTTTTTAATAGTCTTAAAGTGAACAAACCTACTTTATCGTTTCATTCAGTGTATAAAAGGCCGCGAATCGCCGTCAGCGCGGGTCAGAGACACACACAGGCTGTTTATTTTTATGGCGGTCATAAAAAAAGGGTCAAAAATGAGCGTGTGCGCGACGTCACGACGCCGCCTGGCCACTTCAAACCCACCCTTGTTTTCATACATTGCAATGTAAGCGTGAACGCTGCAGCGCGATCTCTTTTGCAAGTCAACACGCTGGGCTGAATAGTTCGGTGATCGTTCTGTGTTCGTTGTCTGACCGTTGTGTGATCATTGGCTGATCGTTCTGTGTTCGTTGTGTGATCGTTGGCTGATCGTTCTGTGTTCGTTGTGTGATCATTGCCTGAATTTTCTGTGATCGTTGTGTGAATTTTTCTGTGATCGTTCTGAATTGGGCACTTGCGTAAGAATCAAAAGCGGCAGTCTGTTAAATATTCATTTCATTTAAAGTACAAATAAAAAGAATGACTCTAAATTGATTTTATGAAAACTATTTATTTATTTTAGTAATTCAATTAATTAGTTTTATAATTGTATATTTTATTTAAATTATAAAAAAGGAACTAAAGTTGCAGAAAATGATATCTATTTATTTTGTAAAATTGTAAAATTAATTTTAAAACAGCAAACTGTCAACTGCTTCTGGCCCAAGTCTATTTCGTTTTTCTATAATAATATTTCCAGCCAGAGAAAATGATCTTTCAGCCGCAGCACTGCTAGCTGGCAATGAGTGGATGTCCATTGCAAGAATAAGCATAAGACAGATTCTAAATAGTTCCTTTTTTATTAATTAAATAAAATATACAATAATAAAACTAATTAATTCAATTACTAAAATAAATAAATAGTTTTCATAACATCAATTTCGCGTAATTCTTTTTATTTTTACTTTAAATGAAATGAATATTTAACAGACTGCCGCTTTTGATTCTTACGCAAGTGCCCAATTCAGAACGATCACAGAAAAATTCACACAACGATCACAGAAAATTCAGGCAATGATCACACAACGAACACAGAACGATCAGCCAACGATCACACAACGAACACAGAACGATCAGCCAACGATCACACAACGAACACAGAACGATCAGCCAATGATCACACAACGGTCAGACAACGAACACAGAACGATCACCGAACTATTCAGCCCAGCGTGTTGACTTGCAAAAGAGATCGCGCTGCAGCGTTCACGCTTACATTGCAATGTATGAAAACAAGGGTGGGTTTGAAGTGGCCAGGCGGCGTCGTGACGTCGCGCACACGCACATTTTTGACCCTATTTTTATGACCGCCATAAAAATGAACAGCCTGTGTGTGTCTCTGACCCGCGCTGACGGCGATCCGCGGCCTTTTATACACTGAATGAAACGATAAAGTAGGTTTGTTCACTTTAAGACTATTAAAAAGATTTTTATTATAATATAATTATTTTGAGACTCAACAATTTTTTTCAGTGTACACCTTTTTTTTTCTCGCACATTTGGGTAGATCGATACAGTTAGGTCAACTTTAAAAAGGTTGCTGCTTGTGCGCCCCGCCTCCCGCGTGTTTAAACGACTGATTCGATCATGATTCGAATCATGTCATGATTTTTGATCATTTTTCGAGTCAATTTGAGTCAACGACTCACAACGAGCACCAAGTCGTATCGGCGACCGTGACTTGATTTTATTTGATTTTTGGCAAGGGCGACCAATCCAGCACGAATCTACTCGTTGCAGCTCTCTGGTATCGATCTACCCAAATGTGCGAAAACAAGGGTGGGTTTGAAGTGGCTAGGCGGCGTCGTGACGTCACGCACACGCACATTTTTGACCCTTTTTTTATGACCGCCATAAAAATGAACAGCCTGTGTGTCTCTGACCCACGCTGACGGCGATCCGCGGCCTTTTATACACTGAATGAAACGACAAAGTAGGTTTGTTCACTTTAAGATTTTTAAAAAGATGTTTATTATAATATAATTATTTTGAGTCTCAATAATTTTTTTCAGTGTAGACCTTTTATTTTTTCTCGCACATTTGGGTAGATCGATACAGTTAGGTCAACTTTAAAAAAGGTTGCTGCTTGTGCGCCCCGCCTCCCGCCTTTTGATCGACTGATTCGATCATGATTCGAATCATGGCATGATTTTTGATAATTTTTCGAGTCAATTTGAGTCAACGAGTCACAACGAGTACCAAGTCAGAATTGATCGCTGACAAAACTGAAAAAATCACAATGGGTACGAGTCAATGCTCGAGTCAGAACAAAAATTTCTTACTCGTTGCAGCTCTCTGGTACATACATAGTTATGTACATCATTCCATATGGGCATTTCCACATAAAGGTAAACCGGGATCAAAAAACTTAAAATTTAAAAAAAACACCCAAATTGTGTTTAATTTTCAAAATCATATTTATATATTGTATGAAAATTATTTTAATTTGCACAAGTTCAATTTTTCTTTATTGCTTGTTCCAGTATTGTTATAATCTAAACCAGGGGTGCCCAGCGCCTATGCACACGACACACATTTGTTTTTGTTTTGCACACAGGATATGGGAAGTGTGTGAGAATACACATTGGTAAGCTTCTGGCGCACATTGCAAATTACACAAATAATTTTGCACTTTTTGCTTCCTTCATCATTCGTTACGGGCAAAACAAAATTGTATTACATCGTTTTGCTTTTGCTAATCCGAATGCATTTTGTTGTCTTATTTATTTCGCTTTTTTTCTGGCGGAGTTACGTCATTTTGAAAACGTCATATCTCCGCGCGGAGCTATGTCGCATTTAAATCGACATATTCTATTTTTTACCGTATGTGCAACGGTGACCAAAAGTATTCTGGCACCCTTTAAAGTTAGTTCTAGCCAAATTTTGAAGCCAACTTTCTAGCCAAAAATCTAACATGAGTGTAAAGGTCTTTTGAGTTCCTTTTGAATGGTACAATAATTTCCTTAACCCATTAGGTACCCATTGAAATTTTCGAATTTTTGTAAACGTCTAGTTTTTCAACTTTTTTCCTCGATTTAAGAAACAAAATGTTTTGATGCAGAAAGTTTCTTTAAACAATTTAAATAGTAACTGCAAAAAATATTTTTCAAATATCTTTTTGCTACAATTTTTTATAATTTTTTGAAAATGCCGAAAAATTCAAAATGAGGAAAAAATGCCTTTTCAAAAAATTATAAAAACTAATAGCCAAGAGAGATTTGGAAAAAAATATTATGTGAAATAATTTACAATCTTTTCATTTTGATCATTATACAATAGCAAGGACTCATTTACACCGGAAATAGCCTGAATCCCGGTAAATTTTGTTACTTTCATTCCACTTAAAGTTGCTGTAATTGCTGTACTACAGAAGAGTTGCTAGAAAGTTTAATTTGACTACGTGATACTGTTAAAAAATACAGGCACACGACACAAATATAAAATATACATTAATTATATGTCTAATAAGTATAATAAAATAAAACAACCCACTTGTTAAAAAAGCAAAAATGTTTAATTTATAAGCAATCAAAGCTTGCATTCAAAATGACGGGGAACGTTGAAAAAAACAGTAAATCATTATATCAACTTTAACGGGTCATAGTTGATAATAAAAAAACAACAAAACTCATGCCGATTTCTACAAGAAAGGGCGAATATCCCATCTCGACAGATTTGAGGATAAATGCTTTCAAAAGCAACCGATAGAAACGTCAATGTTCTTTAAGTTTTAGAGACTTTAGTTTTTACAATACATAATTTTCGAAGTCACAAAGCTGATTGTCATAAGTCTATTTCGGTCTGACTGTCTAAAAATTAAAAAAAAACTGACGTCAGGGTGACGTCGTGGTGAGGGCTACATTTTTTTAAACCGACTGGTGTGAGATCTTGCTAGTAGCTAACATTTCACACGATTGATCGTGTGATCGAAGCAAAACATGAGATTTCAGTTCAAATCCAGGTCGGCGGATGAAAAATTTATTTGACATCAACTTGTAGCCCAAACGGTAAGAAATAGAAAGCTGTAATTTTTACACAACATAGCACAATTTTGACGTGCAATAAGACGGCGTTTGCGACATTTTATCTGTAGGTGGGTCAAATTAGGGGTCAAAGTTCATGGAATTTGCTTAGTGAGAAATACTTTCTTGTCTGTCTCTAAAGATATCCCAATAAAATTTGCAGATTTTACTATATTTGGGACTGTCTCCTACATGCTGACCTATATTTGATTTAATATTTTTCATTGATTTGTATTCTCTGCCTGAATGTAAGTATATTACATTTACCAGTGGCATTTCAATCAGTTTGTCAGCCTAATGCTAGAGATAAATTTTGAATTTTTTTACTTTTATGTATGTAGCTACCTCAGAAACGATTGGCCAATTATTAAGGAATAGTATGAAAAATGTTTATCTTCCAAGAGATATCTTAATCGAACTCGCAGGGTATATTACTGATTGCACTCGACTGTTGCGCTTGTTTTACTTGTTTTCCCTATCATAAGGGTCTACCCTTTTCATCTTTTATTCTAAATATAGTCCAATTTTTAGAAATATGCCTTTTTCCCTTCTTTTTTGTTTCTTGTCGCTGTGGAAATGCCCATATGCGTACTCTAAAAAAATAACCATTTAATCCAGTGGTGGGCTCGAAATCTGAATTCGTTAGCAGCCGCTGGCTCCCGGAGCCATTACGTGCCCACCGCTGATTTAAACAGTGCTCAATCGAAGTACTCAATGCTTGGAGATTAACTAGAAAAAAAAAAAAAAACAAGAGAAACCAAAAGAAGTAGAAATATAATCATTTCCACGGTCGTTGCTGCGACATTTGTGTGGAAATGTCCATATGATATTGAAATCAAACAGCGGGCAAATAATACGATTCGAAAAAGTCTCTTAATAAGCATTCAATTTTAGTGGTTAAACTTAAGCAATTACAACACGGGCATTGACAACACTAGCAAGCATCAGTTGTATTAAGTACATTTGCATTAGCATCAGTATTTACAGTTGCAGTTTCAATTAGTATATGTAAGCAAGTAGTTTGTATCTTTTCGTTTGGTTCGCTTTCATTTCTTGGCTAAGATAAATTGCAACAATAACAATAATACTAACAATAACAATAACATTATTGTTTTCCAAATCATAACCGTACAATACAATTACAATAATTAATTATGTTAGAGAGCATCGATTTGTATGGGCCCGAAAAAAATTAAAAAAATGGCAACCCATTTTCTTAATCTATGGTCAATTCTAAGATGTTTTCACCAAAAAACCATAGTTCTAAAATGAATTTGAGTTGAAAAATAAATTTTTCGAATATTAACCCATTTCAGGCTAATGGGTATTTAAATACCCAAAAAAGTGTTGACACTTAAAAAATTCTAGCACGGGGAATGTGAGAGATATCGGGAAAAAATTTATTTCATAGTAAAGAGAATTAACAAATATATAAGCATAAAAATTGAAGAGTTTAGTTATCCTCGGTATACTTGTAGTTTTTTACAGGTTAATATCTAGGTTTTTTTTCCATAGAAAATGTTGACTAAAAAGTTGAAAAATGTATGGAAATCGGAAAAATAAAATTTGAAGATAAAATTTTTTTTCTTTCAACTTCTATGGTCTTCTAGGCACACGTTTCAAAATTTCGTCAAAATCGTACCAGATGATCTATAGGCAGCCTTTAATGGGTAAAAATCTTGGGTGTTTATGGACGGATCCTTACAAACTTGGTTTCAATACTCTTGTTAGGACCAGGACTTTTAAAAATCCGCAGAACCAAAGGACGAAATTTCCTTTAAACATAATTATCTCCATCTTAAAAAAATTAGTCCGAATTTAAGCAATTTTTTGTCCAAAAAAATTTGTTTTTTCTTGAACCTGCAAGGAAAAAAATTTTTTGAGCCAAAAAATAGCTTTAATTCTGACTAATTTTTTAAGATAGAGTCGAAAATTATGTTTGAATGAAATTTCGTCCTTTGGTTTTGCGGAATTTTAAAAGTCGTAGTTCTACCAAGTTTGTAAGGATCGGTCCATAAACACCCAAGATATAAATTTTCAAAATGAAATACATTTTTCTACTTAAAAAGCGCGGACCAGGAATTCATTTTAGAACTATGGTTTCTTGGTGAAAACATTTTAAAATTCACCATAGATTACGAAATTTGTGGAAAAAATCGATGCACTCTAATGTGTGTATATCTGACTGCTTGCTCTACTACATATAAGTAGTTGCTAATTATGATTTGTACTATTCTGTTATTGTTATTGCTGTCGGCGAATTGGCTGTACCCATTTGCGTTGATTGATAGCACTCCTTAGAAAGCACTATACAGAGTCCAATGGCTAATATCACAAGTGTTCCCAGCACTATACTGACGGCGACTATCCAAATGCGTGGATCGAAATTATCTAAGTCGGGTTTTAAAAGGCGTATGAGATCTGCACGGTCGTCGAGCGTTTTGAGATAGACAAGAAAAAGAGAGATGACAACAAAGTTACATACCTACTTAAATAAACCTACTTAATACATTAAAAAAAAAAAAGAAGCAAAATAGTTGTATTAAAACTAAAACGTTAATAATAATTAAAAGATAAGACATATAAAATGATTGAGTAGTAAGTTCTAATACTGTACCATACATAAATAAATAGCTAAATACACGCAACGCAGGGTTAATCCTCGTATTTTTTGTGGCGTTGGCAACCCTGCGTTGCGTACAGTTGACACCAAAAAAGAGCAACCACTACATAGACGTATGTATGTACGTACGATAGATGAACGACATCAACGAAACTATCGAATGGTTAGTTAGTATTACCTATAGCTATATGTAACTATTATTTAGTATCTTAGAGTAGTACATTTATCCCAATTACGCTATGTACTTGTTAAATTCTAATTTCAATATGATAAAAACACACTGTCATCATTACTATTGTGTTCTTACCCTCCTCCTTGGTCTCTGGCAAGGTGGTCACATTGGTGGTGACCACCTCTCCGCTGCCCATCTCATTGTTGGCCCATATTCGAAACTCATAAGTGGTGTTCGGCGCCAGGCGATAGACCTCCATTTGTCGCTGTCCCTCGCAAGTAATTATGATGCGGAAATGAGTGTTGTGAATTGCCCAATTAGTCAACAGATTGAGATAAAGCAGTAGGCAACCTTAGCCCAATACTCACCACATTGGGCGCTATGTTTATGGGATCCATTCGAGTCCATTCATGCTCGTAGCTGGCATTTGTTGGCTGAACGCGATACGACACATTGCGATATTCCGCTGTGAAACTACGCACGGGATATCCGCCAGAGAGGGTCTTATTAAAGCGCCAAATGAGAAAGCCCAGAATCGTGGAGGCCTTGAAGTAAAGCTGTGTCACCGGCCCGGGAGTAGTGCGCACCGTAAGCCTGATGCGTTGGATAGCCTCGTACTTTTGTTCCTGCTCCTGCTCCTTCTCCTGCTCCTTCTCCTGCTCCTGCTCCTTATCCTGCTCACCCACTTCAATCAGTTGCTGCTGCTGCGATGAGGTAGTTGCTGCTGTCGCTGAGAATTCTGCTGCCGTTGTCATCGTTGGTATGGGTGTTGTTCTTACAGTTGTTGTTGTTGTTGTTGTTACTGGCACAGTCGCAAAACAGACGTAAATGCCGCTATCCGTTGAGCTAACATTGCGCAGCACCAGCACACGGCCAGTCTATAAAAGCAAAAACAGCGAGTTGTCCAATAATTATAAAATTGCACTATCAACATACATACATGTATGAAGGTTGATCAATAAATGCTTGTAGTGAAAACCGAAACAAGTATCGGTTTCGGTTATGTTCGCATTAGGTTTTCGGTTATCGGTTACGTCACATCTTTGAATAAAGGTTTCGTAACGGTTAACCGGTACACAGAAAAAATTTTTAAAATTGTATAGACATGTAAATTTGAAAAAATAAAAATTCAACAATTTCAAAAACTAAAATCTTTTTATTGAGAACCATACACAAATTTAAAAAAAAAAATCATTTTTATTTTGAAAACGAGGATTACACCTTAACAACATAAGTAAATTTCATGCTTGACGGAACAGAAATAACCCGTTATGCATAAATCGGTTTTAAACGGTTATTTTGGTTTAAATATTTTCGGTTTTTTGGTTTCGGTATAATACAGAAGTTTTGTTTCGGTTACGGTTTCAGTTACGGTTACCAATTCCAATAGGTTAATACCGGTTAACGGTTACGGCTATGGTTACGGCTTTAATCCCAGCTTGTAGGTATTTTATTCTATATTATATACACAACAATTTGGTTCCAATCGGCTAACTCATAATTAGTCATTAAAACTTCAGAGTGCAGCGTGTGCAAATGCGTGTTAGGTAATCTATGAACCTAGGCAGACGGCATCCTACAGCAGGGGCATTCAGCACACTGCAAAAAAACTTCCCAACTCTTCTAACCTAGTACAAATAACTTTATTGCATAGTGCCGAATACCACTTATTTCTAAAGATTAATTTATTTATACAATTTAGTATCGTCCATCGAAAATTTTGAGGCATGGAAAAGTTTTCGTCAATCGATTTTTACCACGTAAAGAGGTTTTTTTTAGAAGATTTTTTGTGAAAATTAATTTGCTTACCTGAATAATGGTGCTGTTACTGCCGTGCTCCTTTACCCACATAATATTGCCTTGTGCTATGCAGGGTAAGCTGAAGTTACCTCCTTTATCTGTCGCGTATTCGTTGTACTTGATGGTGATACTGAGCACCGTTAGCACTAAAATATTGAAAGGAAATCGATTGAAAAGTTATAAAAGATGGCATATGAATAATAACACCATTTGGAAAATTGCAAACATGGGCATAACAGTTTTGTGAAAAATATGTAACAGGCAGATGGTGTCAGGCTCTATCTACTTATATACATATACATATATAAAACTCTTAGTCCTTTGTGTAGGCCAAACGATTAAACCTAGAAAGCTGAAATTGACATACCATAGCTGAGACAATAAGACGGCCTGACCAAATTTGGTCATAATGTATAAGACGATAGAAAATTCCCAAAATCTAGATTTAACTGAGATATGTAAATCAAAAGAAAAAAATGTTCATACTAAAACTTAATGTTTGACCAATCGTTCCCATGGGAGCTACTTGATATAGAGGACCAATTTGAATCAAATTTGTATAAGACAACAAAAAAAAATTACTCATTTGAAAGTGTTTTACGCCACTTTCTGACTGTTACATAAATAATTGTTGAACATTTTTGGCATACAAGTGAATTGAGTCCATTGAGCCATGTCCGCCTGTATAAGAGCTACAGACTTATCGATAGACTTATACACAGAAAAAAAAACCGGGTTATTTAGCCCGAATTCAAGCCGAAACGATGTCAGAAGTGGGGTAATCTCGGATTTTCTTAAATCAAGTACGAAATACTTGATTTTTTCAATCCCGAATTCAATCCTGAAATTCAGGCTAAAAAAAAAAAATTTTTTTTGTTACATTTAAACTTTTTTTTTACATTTTTTTTTAAACTTTTTTTTTATTTTTTGTTAAACTTTTTTTTTAGGTTTTTTTTAATTTTTTTTTTTATTTTTCATTTTTTTTTATTTTTTTTTACAATTTGTTTTTAATAGTTTTCTTTTTAAATTTTTTTTTTACTAACATTTTTTTATTTTTGACGGTGGGAATTGAACCTAGGTTTTTTTCAAACAGGTCGGTTACTCTAACCACTGAGCCACCGAACCAGTTGAAATGAGAGAGGCCGAAAGAGAATAAAGTAATTTGGGCTTAGTTTCCCATTTTAATCCCGATACAGGCTTGATTATTCAGCTTAAGCCTGGAAACATACTTAAAAAATGCAGGCTTAAATCAAGTATTTTAGGCTTGATTTTAGAACGGCTTTTTTTTCTGTGTAGATATCTCAACTAAACTCACAGATTGTGAATTTTCTTTTGTTTTAAACATTATGATCGAATTTGTTTTAAATCAGAACACTGTAAAATACAGCTGCCATAGGAACAATCTGTCGAATATTTAATGCAGCTTTTTGGAAATACGTTTTAAGCTATCGGATTGCCTGGACACAGGGTATCCTACAGTCGAGTACACTTTTCTTTCCCTTTTTACTGTTTTGGATTGCTAGCTGATTAATAGCCTTCTTCTTGAGGCTTGTAATATAATTTCCATTGCTCTAATTGAGTTTCACTATCGCAGCTAATAAGATAAATTGGGCTGATATTACAAATACTTGCACCAATATGTTTAAATATACATACAGTAGTCCACTAATGTCTTCATACACCCTAACTTTGTCAAAGTTTTGATGCAGATTTCTTAATTTAACCTTCCATTCATTTAAATTCCGTTTAAATAATTAGAATTGTTTGAAGAATTTTTTGCATCAAAATATTTTTTGCTTGAGACCGAGCAAAAAAGTTGAAAAATACACTTTTACTTAATGAGTTAGGCTAGGCGCACACTGGGAGCGGAAAGCGGAGCGTACAACGGAGCTTATCAACTTGAAAAAAACAAACACACTGCTTGTATGAAAGCGCGCACACTGGAAGCTGAGCTGATTTATCATTTTAGTTCTGAAATTATCAGCTCGTCTATAAGCTCCGCTGTACGCTCCGCTTTCCGCTCCCAGTGTGCGCCTAGCCTTAAGCAGGCCATCCACAGTCGAAGTTGTTTGACGAACTTGTTCGCTTCGACGAAATTTTCGTCGTTGGTGGTAGTGTTCGTGTCCAAATTTCGTGTTGTAAGGTTTGTTCGAGAAAAATAAAACTGATTGTATCTTGCCTGTGTTCTATTCAACATCGACATTGGATTCGACATTGGATGGCAATGTTGGCTCAAACATCATTTGTCAAAAGTTTTCGTAGCGTAATTTATTGCCTGCAAAATTAACCAGGCATATAAGAACAAAACTATGCGAATATAGCCATCAAGGCAATAACTGTATCGTTATCCGATCACATGTTCATTCTCTGGAAATTTTCTACACATGATGTTTGCAAACAATGTTTGAAATAGTTAGTGGCCAAATGTAATTCTTGTTCGACGAACAGTTCGTCAAAAAAATTTGACTGTGTATCATTCGAACGGAACTTAAATGAACAGAAGATTAATATGAGAAACTTGCATCAAAACTTTTTTATTATACGCAAATTTGGTGTATGAAGACTTTAGTGGCACACTGTGTATGTATGTGGATGCCTGGTGCTTGGAAATGTTGGAAATAAAAACAGAGCTCAACTCTGGTTAGTTAAGTTGATGATGTCAAGGCGCACGCTACGCTTTCTAACAGTTTACTTTCGAGTGCTCGCGATTAGCTGCAGTGCACCAAAGCGAGCGTCCCAGGGATTGCTCAGTGCGTACCTGGCCCTGGTGCTCGGCGATATGCTCCTGCAAATGTGGAAGTACTTTGACAACGGCTGGCAGATGAACGACTTTCAGCTGCGACGCCAACAGTACCTTGCGTTCGTCAAGGCGCTGGACGCCATGAACGTGGCCTACTTGCTGGCGCATATGGTCATGGTGGTGCAGGCGCTTCTCTGGCGCAATCAAGAGCGAATACTGCTGTCCCAGCTGCCTCCAATTGGGGTCGGAGTATCCCTAGCCAATATGCGGATTCATCTGGCCGTCGATTGCACAATCACAGGTAGCACTCTACTGCTGGGAGTGGTCAACTCGATCCCGGCTAATCAGCTGATGGCTAACCTGCGCTACTTGTTCAGCACCCAAGCGGTTCGAGCACGCTGTCTACAAGTCGCACTCCTCGTCCTGCGAGTGGACTCTCAACTAGTGGCGCTGCAATCGCAGATGTCCAATGGACGCCGCTGTAACCTGGAGCTGCGTACAACCTATGCGCATATTGTGCGATTAGCCCGCAAGATTTCTGACCTCTATGGGCTATCTGTGCTGCTGATGAATATGCTCTGCATCGGTGACTTCATCATGGTTTGCTTTGCCTATATCGTTCTGTGGGAGATTACAGACTCGAATCTCAGTTGGCTGCTGCTCTGGGAGGGTTTTTATATCCTGCTACCCACAATGATGAAGATCTGGATTCTGTGTGCCGCTTGCCACAACTGTGCCAAGCACGTAAGCCGCCTTTTTTTAGTGTTGCCAAGTCCTTATAACCAACTTAGCTGTTTACATACAGTCGGAACAGCTGCAGACACTAATTAGCGTCGCTTGCCAAGAGACCAGACCGAAATATGGCATCGATATGGGAGTCTATCGTGACCAATCCAATGAATTCGCTTTGCAAATTATGCAAAATCCTGTGCAATTCAATGTTTGTGGAATTTACCATCTGAATCTAAAGACACTGGCTGGGGTAGGACATGACTGAGTGTCTAACTACATATCTATATCTGTTAATTATTAATCAACACTTTCACTTTAACAGATGTTTCTTTTTATACTGGAATCTTTGGTAATATTTCTGCAATTTGTAACACTCGTCAAGCGGCAGAGCAGTTGAGTCCTTGATCGAAGCTTAAATCACGTGAAATCATCTTGTTATTTATAAGTTGGGACATTTTCGACCTATGGGCTAACATTATTTTTTTTTTTGCCTGTCAAGGTCGTGAACATTATTTATCGAGATTTTATCGCTGGTTTTAAATGTTGGCAAGACATGCAATCGCCGTCACAAGTCGAATTTACCCATACTTGCTTAAGAAACCAAAAATGTATTTCTGGATAAATACTTGCTGGTTATCCGCGACTTATATCCCGATTTTGAGGTGCATGTGTATGTACATATCCTATAAAAAAAAACCTCTTTACGAGGTAAAAGTCTAGTGAGGAAAACATTTTCATGCCCCAATTTGTGATATCTAATTGTGTGACGACTAATGTTAAGGTTTACCTATAATTTATTTAAAAACAAGCGCAACAGTCGAGTGCACTCGACAGTAATATACCCTGGGTCTAGGCCCCGTCACGCCGAAGATTTGATGCCCATGCGATTCTGATACTATGTAAATATCATTCTATCGTTTTTGTGGTAGCTACATACATTTATAATGTAAATGAGTGATTTGAACCAATTTGCAAGGTATATTTAAATTTTAAAAATGTTTTAAAAGTAAAAATACTTAAAATAACAAAAAAAAAATTGATTGACCAAACCGGAAATTCAAATAAACAAAAAATATTTCATAATTAAAAATCATCATGATCGACCGGACCGCGATTTGAACCATGATCTCCCAATTCGCTTGCCGAGCACTTATCGATTCCACCACTCCGCTACTTAGATTGAAGATGACAATTTCGATATACACTCTCGATGTACATTCTGGCAGAATAAATGTAAAATGAATTAATTGACCATTAATTTTACCTTTTTGTAGAATGGCCATTAAAATACCTTTGACAAAATTGTTACTATCTTCACTATTTATGGGCCAATCGTGATGAAAGTTGGTGATTAGATTCATTCCATTTTATTTTATAGAAATATATTGAAAGCTTAATTTAAAACGAGTTTTTCGAACTCGTTGTATTCGATATATAGAATACAATTTTATGAACAAATTCTTCGAAAAATCTAGGTGGAAATATTTTCACGTTCGCGATGATTATTGATGATAATAAAATTTGAAAAAAAGATAAAATTATAGTATCACATCAAAAGTATTTCTAAAATGGAAAACTGCATTATTTTATAATGGTTTAAGAGTATTATCTTCCAAATAACTTGCAACATTTCGCAGACTTTTGCATTTGTCAAGATGAAGTCAAACATGACTTCCATTTTTTGTCGCGTTCGCGATGCATTGTTTTTTATAATTAATTCGAAAGCGTTAAGTCCTGAAAGCGTGTCTTTTATAATAAAAATAGTGTTGGTAAAATGCATTAAACACGTGAGAAAACATTTTTGAAAATGTCAACTTTTGCCATTTTTTTTTTTAATTTAAAGACGTACAAATGTCGCGTTCTCGATCCTGGAAATACCCATATATGAAATGGGACACTATCAAGCAAATATTTGTAGGCCATATCCCATACATCAAATATTTATATATCTATATTTAAGGTTGCACAAAAGGTTAGTGCAATGTCAATGCAATCAAATGCAAAATCAATTCAAAGTCAAAGTCACAACATGCGCCCATTGTTATAAATATGCAGATGTTTGTGTGAACAATAAACAATTTCTGATATTTGACACTTAACCTTTTGCGTTTGGTATGGAAATTTAACTCCAATGTCTTTCACGCAAATAGCTTGGGCATTATTTTAGCTGTTGTGTTGCGAGGGCTAAGCTCTAATTGCGCTTTGTTTTGTTGCATGACCCTGAAAATAGTGGGCATACACATGTTGAGCGTAAGTTGCCTTTGGGTGTTGTGTGCAAGTCATCAACAAACTAGTCGACACTCACCACAGCCAATCCACTAAAGCCACTGAAAGCTAACAAGGCAAATGGCAAGACGTCATGCTTCTATATGCACATATGCATGTTTGTACAAAAAAGAGTCAATTTTAAAATTCAAATTCAAAGTTCTTGATTTTAAACATTTTTTAAGCATGAATTCAGTATATTGTTGTTAAATTATCACTTGAATCAAGTATTTAAAAAATCGGGGATTAGCCAACTTCTGACACCTCGTTGAATTGATTTTATCCCGGAATCCTGGGCTATTTTTTTCTGTGTACTATGTATCTAATATTAATAAATTCAAATTAAATTAATAGCTAATAAAAAAAAATTCACTTTAAAGACTCTCCCTCGCAGAACAGAACCCCATGCATGCGGAGGTCATTAGCCACTTCTGCAGTTGCTAGAGTCGAGAGTTTTGACCCAAGCCAGCCCACCTGTGTCTTTAACGCCTCCATTAGAGACGCGCTCACACAGCTTTTGCATTTCTTCGCTTATGAAGCACAGGGAGTATGCGCTCCTCGGACTCACTCATATTGCTTGCTATCAATTCAGCCTGCTCCTTGAAACGCCCGTTGATAAAAAAATTTAAATTTTAATTTTAAAAGAAAGTTATTTTTAAATTTTTATTGAAAAGTTGAAAAACAACAGTTACTCTCAATATTTAAAATAAAAATCAATCAAATATATACAGGGGTGCTACGGAAATCGCTTTCGCTTGAATTTCATACAAATTCAAGCGAAAGCGATTTCTATGGCTCCCCCGATATTTTATCTACACTTCATTACCTTTTTGTCATGGCCCATAAAATGAGTATGCCTTTATTCATGAAATGGGCTCACCCGATCAAAAGATATTTCAATTCAAATTTAATTTTTAATGTTTATGATAAAAGTTGAAAATAACTCTTATTTTTGAGTTTTATTTTAAAAATTAAAAATAACTCTTATTTTTCCATTTTTAAATAAAAATTAAAAATTAATCCTATTAAAGATTTTATCAAAAAACTTATAAGAGTTACGATCCCTGGATTTAACACATACATACTTTTCAATTCTCTTGATAGCAAAATTTCTGTAATAAGTCACTTATGGTATGAAGAAAAATAAGAAGAGAAAAAGTTGAAGACTTAGTTTGCAGAAAAGGATTATCCATTCCATTTTTTTCGGAAGAAAAATAAAGAAATATTCAAAATCCGGGCCCAAAGATTTATTGTTATTATTAAAAGGGAGGCTCGTGCCCATCTCTACACGGAGCACAAAATAAAAGCGTCAGCTGAACTCGACGATCAACGTTCCAATAGCAAACATTCGCACAAATTGAGCCAGGTCCAATTAGTTGGTCCTGTGCCAGTGCAGAAACACACTTAAAGGGAAATTAATACAAGATAATGGCGCAACAATTGTTATAAGTATTTGTACTTAATAATAAGGGCAGTTTGAGTCGTGAGTACTATTTATTTTGGGTTGCACTTGCCTTACCTTGGGTGAAAAACAATATATTGAACGATGACAGCGTTAGCACGGAGCTTGATGTAGAAGACATGCTTCCATATTACACTTTACATAAGTGTCCGTGTACGAGCCGCAATACCGGCTGAAAATTAGCAATAGGTAATACATAAAACGTAAGTTCAACCCGTGAAAACCAAAACAAAAACAAAAACTAGGCACAACTAATGAAAATCATGAATAGAACGGGGAAAACAACGCGCCAAAGGATTCTCTCTCCAAAGGACTTGGCGTGTCGTCCTTGCCGTCGCTTGTTGTCATTGTCGTTGCTGGTGTTGCCTGGTTGTGGCTTCTTTTGACGTAACTTTAACGTCGTTCCAGGCCAAATTGAACTTTCAGCAAAAACACAACAACATTGGCTTCAAATCAATTAAACAAATGTCGAGCAAACTAAAACAACAACAAGCCCAACTGTAAGCGTTGTTTGCTTATGTTTCAGCCGCGTTTTAATGCGTTTGACGTATTTTATACTTGTCTTTAAATTTATTTTGATGAGCTTGCTGTTATTGTTTTTATTGTTGCTCGCTTGCTCGTGTTGTGAACGTCACGCGACACGGCCGTCCGTTTCGTTCGAGTTATGTTGCTCGACTGAACTGCTTCTCTGCTTCTCAGCCTCGTTGTCTCGTGGGCACGACTTCGGCTTTAGCTTCGGCCCAGACCCGTCGTCGAATGCGAATGCTGATAGAACTGTGCTTGTGTTATCCGTCCCACAATCCTTGACACCAGTGTTGCCCTTCGTTTTACAAGAAAACCACCAAAAAAAAAAACAACCAAAAGCCAGTAAAAGATGCTCTATTGTAAAGCCCGCAATCCGATCAAACTTCTATTCCCTACAGCATCCTTGCGATTATATTAATACTTCTTTCCAAAAGACAAAAGGTAAGGTATTTACCCCTTTTTAATTCCTTTCAATTGACTCAGAACAGTGGTGTGCAAAATGTGTACACTAGAGGGCATCTTTATTTTGACATTTAAAGTTAAAACTACGCATAATTCGAATCTACTTCATGTACATTTTGGCATCAATGGAAAGGTCATTTCAATTCCGTTTTAATGATACAGAAGTTTCCTTAACCCGTTAAGTACCCATTGAAAATTTTTTTCCTTGATTTTTAAAAAATAATTTTTGTGACTGCAAAAAAAAATTTTCAAAAATCTCTTCGCTTGTATTTTTTATAATTTTTTGAAAACTGCAAAAACGGCCTATTTTGCAGAGATTGTTGAGAACATTTTTTTGCAGTCACTCTTAGAATTCTTTGAAGATTTTTTTTTGCATCAAAATTTTATTTTTTAAAAATAGAGGAAAAAAGTTTCCAAATAGACCTTTACAAGAATTGAAAAATACCAATGCGTACTTAACGGGTTAAGGAAACTTTCCATTGACCTTTCCATTGATGCCAAAATTTACATTATGTAGGTTCAAATTATGAGTAGATTTAACATTAAATGTTGTCAAAATAAATATGCCGTCTAGTGTATCTTCCCACCAATGTGATGTGAGAACCAATAAATCTAGTGGAAAAACCGCCAAAACGGAAACACAGCTTAGCCCTCACGCGCATGATGCGATACCTACGCATTAGGTTGCCGGTCGGGTGGTTTAAGTTGGAGTCGCATCATTTACACAACAGCTGCTGATACATTAATGTCGGTGCCAGTAAAATTGGCCACAATCACGTGCCAGTACCAGTAAGTTGTGCAACTTCTTAACCTTCACAAGAAGTTTTGTCAAAATCGATTACATACTTACTTATTGACTTCAAAAAATAACAAAATTAATTAATTAATTTTCATTGCTTTCAACCAAATATTGCTTTTATGTATAACAAACTCTCTGAAACTTAAATATATCCATACTTTCATTGCTGAATTAGCTAAAATATGTACATTTGTAGTATGTATGTTTGATTTTAAACTACCAATTTTTAAATATTTTTAAAATGATTAAAAACAATTAAAAGTAATTCAGCCGTTGTCTAAAATATAAAAAAAAAATGCTTTTAAATACTTTTATTAATTTCCATTTTTAAATTTAAATTTGATCTCTTCTTTCGACCTCATTCAACTTCAATCATACTTGACGGGTGTACAAGCATCTACTAAATCCTCGAAAAACAATGTGGCTTTTTGAAATTTATATATAGTATTTTGGTAATGCCTGCTACAGAAATATTGATCTTAATATTTTGACTTTGTCAGTTAATTGTTGATTTTAATTTTTCCGAATGCCTCTACTAGCCGAATTTATAGATACGTATGTATAAGCATATAATTGTTTAATACTTAAAGTAGAGATATATTAAAAACAGAAACAGTAAATAATATGAATCTAGCAATCGTAAGACTCAATAGAGTCGTAGTAATATTGGTTTGATCTGATTTGACTTTAATATCATTATTCGATTGAGCACACAAACATAACTGCTAACCAGAATTGAATAGAATAGTTCCAAATATTTAATTCGCCATATTAGGATTTGAAAGATCTGCCAATAAAATACACTTATTAAAATACGTATACAATTTATATATTTGTATAGATAAATATGCTATGTTCACTAAAATTGTGGCATGTGTTGAATAAATGTTTAATTTTAATTGCCGATTTATCTGTCAACATGTTAAAGTAACTATGGGAAATATTAACGTAAAGAAAACGAGAATAATTAAACAAATAATAATTGATTTTTGTTCAACAAACTGAAAATAAATGAGAATATATATGTTATGTGACTTTTGCTTTGTTTATAATTCAAATAAAGTTTCATTTTCGCCTAAATAATGTAACAATTAAATTAGTAAAACTATTTATACATGCCCTGCAAATCATGCATTTTGAATTCGAGCACAAAATGTATTGAAATGGTGTAATTAGATTCATTGTGTGCTTTCGCAGTTACATTTTGCACGCTATTGCTAATATGGGCTGACATTAAATGCATGCAAACATTTAGATCGACAACAAATAAACTCTATATTATTAACTATTTATTATATAATCATGTGTTTTTAAGCATATCCAATTAGATAGATCAGTAGGTGTATCATCTGTGATAGAATGATTCTGTTGTCGTATCCGATGTCGATGTCGATGTCGCTGTCAATTGCCATTTGTCATCTGAGCGACGATCAGCGTCGCTTGTTTACACGTTCAATATACTTTGTTTTGTTGAGCGCACGATTGCCAGCATTGGGATCCATCATACGTTTCCAATCTGTCTGCCCAACCACAAAACCGATTGCACGCATCTTTTGCTGCGCACGCTTTTCTTCAATGTCTGCCCATCTTACCTGAAATATATATGTACATTTAAATCAATTATTTTTGCATAGTTAATCAGTATAGTCTGGGAAACTTACACGCTTCTTGCCATCAGCGCCACTTGTGGGCGGTTCCCAATCGTCTAACTGCAAAAATTCTGCCATACTTGCCGCCTTTCGCTTTTGCATTAAGCGGTTAGTGCCGTCCAGACGGGCTGCAAATAAGTAAATTGTTATTTAATGTTAAATACATAATATTGGCTTTAAAACAAGAACACTTACCCAGATTCTCCACGGTTGTGTCATTTTCCCATTTGCTTTTCAGAAAGCCGCACTAAACAACAAAACCATCGCGCATTTCAAGGAATTATACAAAAAAAAAGAGAAAATTAATCAACTTAAAAACGCACAAATTTTATACTTATAAATCAAAAATAGCACTATGCTCTTAATGGTATAAATATCTATTTAATGGTTGTTATTAACAGACTTACATCATTGACAGCATCGGCACTGTTGCTGTCCTCCTCCTCGACGGCAATGTTGACAGCATCCTCGGGAGCAGCCGACTCGTTATTGGCATTATCATCCTGCAAAGAACAAGCCGCAATAAATGAACAAAGGTTTGCTTGACCAGCCTTTTAGTTGGCTTTACTTAATGAGACAATTTATTATCTATTATTCGGATAATTTCATAATTTGCTATTAAGCAATTGTGGGTTTTAGAGATGTCATTTAATTGTAAACAGGACGTACATGTACATAAATATTTATTGCATAGATACATTTATGTACGTGTGCATGCAAATATATATACTTTATGCCCGTATTTATAGGCATAGGCATAGGCATGTAGATATATGCATATATATGTATAATATATATATAATGTGAGAATTTCAGATAATCTTAAATTAAGAGTTGTTTTCAACAGTTGCTTATATATAGTTTCGCCAACGATACTCGTGAATAAATAATAGTTTTTGGGATACGTATTAAATTTAATTGAATGCATATATATTTAATAGCTTTTTCTAGCATTTCACCGTCACTGTCACGCTTTGCCAGCCATCGTGCAACAAACGCATACACACTCACTGACGACCAGCAGCATAAAAGGTTCAGATGTTATGCAGCCCAGTCAGAGAAATGCTTTGGGTGCCTCATTGGGCGGGAGGCTTCAGAGCATAGTTACCGTTGCCATGTTCTCTACATCCTCCATTTCAACGACATTTTCTAACAGCGTTGATACATCCAGTTTAATATAGTGCAACGGCGTTATACACCAGTTGTCCAGAACAGCGCGGATGTCGTCCTCACTGCGCTGATGACTGTTGCGACCCAAGCAGGTCTCCACATCACAATGCAGATCAATGATGTACGGCTGACAAAGAATACAAAATTGTGAATACAATACGAGACAGAAAGAGAAAGAGATAAAGTGAGAGAAAAGGAGGATAGAAAGATAGACAGAGAGAAGCTATCATAAAAGTACACAGCAATGAACAAATTAAAGACGGAGCGATTTTCCACTTACCACGAAGTTCGAGTCTTTGGCATGGCAGTAAAACTCGTTGAGCGTTCGTAGCGAGCTGTTGTTGCAATCGACAATTATGAAATCATAGAGGTTATCACTTAATGTTTTCTTGAACGATTTTATTAAATATTGCATATAAGTCTCCTCCATTGTATCATCATACTCGTAGAGTATTTCCTTTTTCGGTATCTACAAACACACAACACATTATTAAAATAATAGACGTCTCACATTCACTCATTATTTGGGTGTTGTGTCGAGTTCAATGAAAGTTCAAAAGCAAATGGATAAATGGTTATTACTTTTTATTAAGTTTTTGGTAATTTGCTTCATTTAAATTTAAATATCTTGGAAGTAACAACTTAAAAACAAAAATGGTATTTGAAATAGTCAGTTTCGTTCGCGCTCACCTTTTTTCCAGTTTTAGGACACTTTTCCTCATAGTCATTTTCAATAATAAAATAATCGTCAATGCTTAGTAAGCGGGGATTAGCACCACCCATTTCCAGCTCTTTATCCTTAATCAGTCGGGCCACATAAGACTTTCCGCTGCCTGGAGGTCCTCGAAGTATTATGCAAACGCGCTTCGGACGCGATAGTCGACCCGGAGGAAGAAGAACCTCATCAATGGATATGGTATTTCGATTTTCATTAGTCGGAACGCTCATTTCCAAACGATGTGCATCTGTCGGATCGGGTAACTGTCGATTAGCTGTCGCTGTGGAGGGAAAGAGGGCAGCGGGCGGATCGTCTAGCATGCGACGTTGCGGATTGGCAGGAAATGCTTTACGAGACTGCTCCAGATGTTCCTTGTTCATTTTTGGCGGTGACGGCGGTGGTGATTCGAAACGTGCCACATCGGTCAGATTACTGAGTGATTAAGTTGTAATTGACATCAAATGTAAACATATTTAATGAAGTCAAATCATCTTACTCCTCTCCATCGGATATATCCTCGAGATCATCCGGCTTGCTGCTTTGCTCAACAGCATCTGTGCTCAAGGAATTGGGCTAATAAGCACACAGATAAAAACATTTTTTATTTCGGATGCTAGAAACATATGTAGCTAGTGACTTACCTTAATGTTGGTCGACATCGGCGACTGTTGCTGCTCTTGTTGCTGTTGGTCTTGTTGCTCTTGTTGTGGCTGCTGCTGCTGCTGCTGTTGCTGCATCAATCGCTGTCGATTCTTATTTTTCTTTTTATTTTTCTTCTTGTTGTTGTTTGTGTTAAGATTCCGATTTAATGGGCCCTCCCCTTGTCCAGCTAGAACGGCACTGTGTGATGCGTGTCCATAGTCAAAGGTATTAACGGGCCTAAAGTCCGGCATAGTGGACGCGTTACCGTGAGTTGGTACTGAGCCACCAGCTCCGATCCGAGTGCCCGCCATATCAGCAGATTTGTGACCATAATCAATAACCTTGGCGGCGGTGTTGCGGCTGTTCTGATAGTCAAACACTTGCATGGGACGATAGACGGACTCGTTGGGATGGACATTGGGATTGCCGAATGATTCCGCGCTGCAACGTAGCGTAACGCAGTGGCGAGTTTGATTTTCGTAACAATTTTATTTCGTATTATTTTTGGCAATTGTTTAGTTATTATTAATTTTTATATTTTTGTTTGTTTTTTTAAGTTACGATTTATCAAAGATTTTTTTTTTCATTTGTTGTTCGTTTGTAGTAAATATTAACGTTAACGTTTATAATATTAAACCAGAAAAAAACACTTAAACTCTTACATTTATTGCTATTTTCATTCAAAAAGCAACTGTGCATACATAATGGGTCAAAGTTCTACTGGAGAGGTCCTGGCACTTGGGTGAACATTCAAATGAGAAAAACTTGTCACTAAGCTATAGGCTTTTCAAAGGAGAAGGAACTCTTTGGGGCCATGTAAATCTAGGATTATAGTATGCGCTGTTATGTAGTCCACTAATAAAACGATCATAGCCCGAGGTAATCACATTCAACAATATTATAAATGATGATGTAAGGTAAGAATGAAGTGCAATTGCATTTTAATTAAATATACCCGCCCAAAAAACTACTGCACTTCATACTAAATCTCAATAATTTTGTTGATGGAATTTTAATATTCACAATTAAAAATTCGGGACATGAAGAAACTATGAACTGACGCTCAGACATATGTATACAGACTCTAAACCAATTCTTAAAGTCTTTTATAATTCATTTACAAAACGGATTATTTTGCTTGAAAACGGACAAAGAAAAAAAGATAAATTTCACGCTATTTCATAAATTGAGAGGGAGGGGAAAGGGAATATGCCAGCAGAATTATAGTCTGCTTGTTATTGTAATTTTGATGTAATAAAATATGGCTTATCATACTGTACAAATATTGAGACATCGAGTCTTAAGCCATCAATATTCTTATGTCGCATTATCATTGCATTTAACACTCTTGTGCAGCAAAAATAGTGCTGATTACATTAATCACAAAAAAATCAAATTATTATCGCCAAACAAGTCAAAATTGAATTTCGGAACGTAACGCATTAATTGGAAATATTATTTTTATTGACCATATTTTGAAACTCCATTTTAGTTGCCCGCAGCTTCGTAAGTGACTAAATGGCATCGCCAAGCGCTTACTTCGATTTTAATTTTTAGTACATCACTAAGCCACTAATTGTATAAGTACAAATATAAGGCAAGAAAAATTTTAATTTTTTGGTGTGATGTTTTAAAGCCTAAAAACGGATTGTACGATATTTCCGTTTCCTTATTATTAGACATAAAACTCAAAATATTTTTTGGACATTGCTCCGAAATTCAATTTTGGTCAGCTCAAGTTTGATATAGATATAACGTTAAAAATAAATGTATTTTTTTCAACGCTAACTTTGAATTTTTCCATGGTGCATGGATATCAGAAATATTTGTATTTAAACGAAGCGTCGTAGATATGAAATATAAAAATAAATGCACACACGCATTTTAGCGTAAGCTTAAAAACACTTTATTTACATTTGTATTCAATATGTGTGGTTCATAAAGGTGTTGAATAAATATTTCTTATCTAAAGCTTCGATTTTACATTAAATATTTTTGGATTTAGTGCATTTAGAAATTAAAAATAAATCGCTCACAGTAATTCATTGCAAAATTTGGAGTAAATTAGATTTTTCACGAAATTTGGGCCCAAAATTCTGATGAAATTACAAGTTTGTAAATTCATTGACCCTGATATTGGAGTATCAAATATATAAACAAAATAAACAAACTTAAAAACTATGGTCTTAGCTCATGTTTAATAACAACAAACAGCAAAAAAAAATTAAGAAAATAATCTTAGAGTATGTTGAATTTAAATTAATAACCGAGCTAAACGCCTCAGTGAAGGATATAAGAGTGGGAGAAAGTGTGTTTGTATAGGTAAATGCAGATAGATTTGCATATCCTTTGATGTCTCGACGATCATTCATGTGATTGTTTAGATTCAAGCTGCGAGCATCGAGAAGAATACGTAATCTAATCGTAATATTCTTCATTACATTCTTTTTCACCTCTATCTGGACCCACGATGCTGATGTGTGTTCTTATTGTTCCTTTTTGAGGCTTTGACTTTGGCATTGGCTTCACCTCCACCTCGGAAGGATCGGCCGCTGCACAGATACACGTAACAGGTGATATTCATAATATGATTTATTTTTTTTTTATTTATGTTTAAAGATATCGCAGTCATTGATTTGATGCGCCATTAAGAATTATTTGTTTTGGGTGCATAAAAGTAGAAGAGAAAAAGAGAAAACGGGTATGGAATCGAAATTCCAGCATTAACGACGAGATCCAGAAAATGCCTGCACATTTTAACTACAATCATACAGAACATGAAAAATGGGATTATGTGGTTTCACATTGCAAGGGACGATCAGAGAATAACAATTGTTTGAAGTAACGCACAGCATTTAGTTCATTGTTGCACATAATTGTGAATTGATGGTTATCATTAATCACATACCGAAATTAAACACTACAAATTAAAACCGAAATTACAATCGACCAAAGGAAAAACGTACGGGGCCTAGGAACTGTTTGAATGATACAAACCTTTCCTTAACCCATTAAGTACCCATTAATTTTTTTAAAAGTCTACTTCCAAAACTTTTTTCCTCGGGTTCAAACAAAAAATGCAAAAAAAAAATCTTTAAACAATTCTAAAATTATATAAATCTCTTTGCTAGTAATTTTTTTAAATTTTTGAAAACTTCAAAAATTTGTATGAAAATGAAATAAAAGTGAATTTTTGCAGTTTTCAAAAAATGATAAAAAATATGAGCAAAGAGTTTTGAAATTTTTTTTTTGCAGTCATTATTAGAATTGTTTTTTTAAGTATTTAAATAGTTTTGGTTTGAACCCGAGGAAAAAAGTTTCAAAAGTGGACTATTACGAAAATTCAAAATTTTCAATGGGTACTTAATGGGTTAAGGAAAGGTTTGTATCATTCAAACGGTTCCTAGGCCACATACGCTTTTCCAATGGTCCAATAAATAAACACTTTAAGAAACTCCAAAAACCGTTCTTTTATGGTGTCCGGTTTTCTTTGTCTGACCCTGTATTTAATGCTATTTGCATGTCATTATTGAAAATACTTGTCTTTAAATTATGTTTCATAAAACTTAAATAGAATTTTATTCTTATTTAAATATATCGAACAAGACATTTTCATTATTTGTTTTTGTTAAATAACCGCAATTTTCGTTCCTATCATAGTAATCAATATTTAGGCCTGTTCCGGCAATTACTTTAATTTTGAGAATTTTGAATCCGACAAATTTTCCCGTAAGTTTTTTTCTGGTGGCTCAGCGAATTTCCCTTCTCCGATACAGTGCAGCGCACTTTTAGCGGAATAGTGAAAATGGTCAGAGCAAATTAACTGTTTGTGCAAATAGAACTGACTAGGGAAACAGTTTTCAAACTTTACTTTTCGCGACCATTAAAACACTTAAACTGTTCTTTTAAAAAAATTCCCAAATATTAATTAATTTCTGCACACATAAGGGCATCCTCTCGTTCATTTTCATTTCAGGTAAAACTCGACAAATGTTTTGGATGAGTCTTATATATCGAGTCTTATATCGAGATATATATCTTAAAATAATTAAAAACTGAAAAAAATAATTTAAAATGTTTCTGATGATGCAACATCGCTTCTAATGCATGGAAATACTAAAAAAATATATTTCTTTCATTAAAAGGGCTGATTAAATTAAACAAATAACCAAATCAAAATAAAAAATCAAATTTGGCCAAATAATAAATTACTATTTTTACTTTTTATTAGTGAATAATACACTAAGCAGATTCCATAAAAATTATTGTTAAAGCATAGCGGCTGTTAACCATCCGAGTTGTTTAATGTCTATAAACAATCGTTAAGCCAATGTACGTAAAAATTGGGGTTCTGTGTAAATCTAATAAGAATTATCTATTTACTATCGGAACGCAATTCAAATCACTTCTTCTACATATGTATAAATACCCCATTTAATACAGTATTGTTTTTAAAATCCTAAAAAGCATGAACTGGTAATATTGTATGAAGGAAATCGCTGCTGACGATCTGTTCGTTCACTATTTTCCAGTCAACTCTTCCGTATTTGCATCGGGCATCAAATTCATTGAATTATATTTTAGATTTTAAAAACTCGAAATTATATGCAAATTTAACCCAAGCAAACAGAGTAAACTTACATTTTAGTAAGCTATGTACATACTGCTGCTTAATTAGCACATTCCTTAATCCAGTTTATTGAATAATCTTTTATTGCAAGTGTCAATAACTTGGTTATTAACTTGTTGGCAATTGCATTAAAAAGTTTGCAAACAATTTGGACCTTAAGCATAAATCAAATCCTCTATATTTCTATTAAGAAAAATAAGAATTTAGCGAAATTTAATTTTAAAAAAGTATTTCCGGAAATATGTTGAATGGCTTGGCGAAACCGACAAAGATAAAAAATTTAGTTAAATATTATATGCCTACTTATACACAAATATTAGTTGTCAACGATAAATAAATTTGCATAAATACATAACATTTTTTTAAATTAATTGTATTATGAGACAAAGTTATCAGAACTTTGTGCACAAAATATGGTATGGGCCTTTATTATTTAAAAACTATAATATATTTTAAAAAATTTTGAGTTGGTCATAACACGCTGCTAGTCCAAAAAAAGACACGGCGGACTCAACCGGTTTCCCGTATTTCGGGACCTAGGAATCGAGTTGCTTCATTATTTGTTTTAGTTATAATGATGGTTTCTTACAAAATCTTTATTTAATTTTGTTCAAGTTTGCTTAAGAAAATAGCGCAAATTTCATCGGGGCTCAATATTTAAAGTTGATTTTTGGTAAACTCTTTTCAGTTTCTTAACATTATTTGGGCTAAACAATTTAAGAACCCACTAAACCCCGAAAATTGAATTTTTTAGACCAATAACGCGAAAAAAATATATTATTTTTTGTATTATTGCTTACGCTTCTTCAGTATTAGATATAACTTATTCAAAAGCCCTACAACAATGTAGAACTCGTTTTACCAAGAAGCTTATGCATAGACAATATGGTGACAGATTTTGCCATTAAAAAATAGTGAGGTATCCAAAAATTAATTTTAATTTATTTTTGAAATCAGATCATGTCGTCTGATTGTAATTTAAAAAAAAAACACACTAAAATACAAATAAGTTTTGGTTACCTTGTAACTTAAATATGAAAATTTCTAGTTAGAAGCCGTAGAAAGATGTGCTGTCTCCATAAAATGTCAAGATTGATAAAAAAAAAAAGTTAAATATAAAATGTATAAAAACATGAAAAAAATAATGAGGCAGTTTGATTCCTAGGAACCGAAAAGTACTAAAACCATAAGTGCGGTCATGTCTTTTTTTTTATAAAAAATATTACAGTGTAAACAAGTTAATTTTGAATGTGCAGTTTCAATTTTAAAGTTTTGTTGTCTAAAAAGAAGATCTCCTAAACAATGTAGTTTTATTGATTTGTGCAAATAAATAAATTGAATTTTCGATTGAATTTCGGCGAATGTGTTGGTTTATAATCCAACGAAATCTCCACAATTACGACAACTAAGAATCAAAATGGCATTTTCATTGAACTCAATTTGACGGACAAAAGTGATACTACCATACTTTTTTAATTAATTATTTTTTTAGTAATATACAGACGGAAGGGGAAATATAACATATGATCTTGGAACCAGATATCCAAAACTTCTACAGTTATGGCTCCCGGTATGCCTATCAGTCAACTTTCGAGAATATAATGAAGAAGACATCGGTAGAGCAATAGCAAATAAATAAAACAAGTATTATGAAACATACCCATCAGCCCACGGCTTGTTGTTGTTTCCCACGTTGCCAAAGTTGCTCCTCATCTGCCCTTTGCCACGTGGCTCAAAGCGGGGCCCGTCGCATGGACTATCATCAAAGTTGGGTGCTTGAGGTCCTCCGTTACGTCTGAATGGATTATCGATAAACGGGCTGTTTTTGTTGTTGCTCATGTTGGGGCCAATGAAGTTTGAATTATTGTGTGCGGAGCCAAAGTTGCGTTCATTTGAATTATTAGGTCCTGGTCCGAAATTGTGTTCATTTGGATTATTGGGTCCTAAGCCAAAGTTGCGATCATTTGCATTATTGGATCCTGGGCCACAAAAGCGTGCGGGGTTCCCAAAATTTGGACCAGGCCTCGGGCCACCTGGAGCACAAAAATTCGGACGAAATAGGGCAGGACTAGGTCCATTGCCACGAAAGTTCGGTCCAAAATTTGGTCCTCTGTCATTAAAATTTGGACCTGGTCCCAAAAAGTTGGGATTGTTTGGTCCACCAGGTCCGAAATTAGGTCCAAATGGACCATTATGTCCAGTGCCGCCACCAAATTGTCCAGGATTGGTTCCGTGGCCTGGTCTAGGTCCATTATTAGGTTCAAAATTAGGTCCAGGCGGTGGACCATTGGGACCAAGGTTTCCTCGTGATGGACCAGTGAAATCGGTAAAATTCGGTCCCATAAGCTGTGAGTCTCCTGGTCCTACACCATGCACATTTGTTGGACCGTTTGGACCATACCTCTGTTGTTGCTGTTGATCGGGACCAAATCCACCGCTACTACCAGGCCCATAACCTCCGCGATTGCCAGGACCGTTGCCTGATCCGGATCCAAAACTACTCATGCTTCTAATAGGCTCTTCATCTTGTTGGTTACTTTCTAGATTATTTTTCTTTCGTTGCCATTCGGCAAATGACATCGGACGACCGCCACTATTACTATCTTTGTTAATTTTGCTGCTATTGCTGCTGTTGTTGTTACCACAATGCTCATTGGACTGCTCTCGGTCACGTCCTTGCGCCTGGGCCAAGGCCTGCGACAGATTATTCATGAACTCGGGATCTTTGAGTGCTTTGCTTACATCATCTGGAAGCGTTTCGCTGGTCGTTGTCTTTGCCGTCGCAGGCTCCTCATCTGCGCCGGTAATATCTTCTGTTGGCGGAGATATGCGCGGCTTAGCAATGACAACATCAAATAGTGAAGGTATTTTCTTATTGTTGTCAGCACTGGCAGCATCCGTAGGTCTTGATGCTGTACCAACACCTCCTGCTGTTGCAACTGCAGCTTTCCCATCAGCAACCAAATCAAGACCTGGTATACCGTCCGTTTTTTTGAATATGTTCTTCATTGGCGTATAAACAGCAGCGCCTTCTTCCTTGTCCGCCTGCTGCTTCTGTACATAATCAGCATCATCGTCATCATCATCCAAAGAAATAATTACAATGTTATCCTCCTTGGCATTTTTAGCTGGAGTGGATGTTGCTCCCATATTGACACTGTCATTAGTTTTACGCTTGCCCAAGATATTAGGTGTACATTTATTCTTTTCCACTTCCTGCTGTGGCTGCTTCTGTTCAAATCTAAATGTGGGACTTGGCGTTGGTGTCACTGACTTTGTTGACTTTATTTCTTGAGATTGCTCAAGCTTTGCTCCCACTTGTTCCCGTTCCAACTCAAAGCATTGCGCTTCTTTCCCTTGTTGTCCCTCTGTGTCCGCTTCCGAGATCCGTTTATTTGTTTGATCAATATCAACATCTTTGGGAGTATTACCACGATTATGTTGCTCGCAGCGATTGCCAGCTTCCTCATAGTTTTCAAAGCGCAATCCACTGTTGACCCTTTGCTGCTGTTGCTGCTGCTGCTGCATCTGATGTTGTTGTTGTTGTGCTTTTGGATATGGTTGCTGATTAGCTTGTTGTTGGGTTTGTTGTGGATTTTGCATCTGTCGCCTGCGTCTCATTTGCTCACGTCGCTCGGCAATACGACGACGCTGCTTCTCAAATTCCTCCTCATATCGACGATATTCATCGCGATCTGGATGATTTGCATTTGCGCATTTCCAATCCTCAAACTGCTTCTCCCACTGATCGAACAAGCGATCAAAGCTCGCTTCATCTAAATCTGGTGCTCGTTGTTGCTGTTGCTGTGGCTGGTTAAAATTATTCCGATTGGGAGCTCGATTATACCCGCAGTCACTGTTGCTATCGTGTAGGGGACCAAAGTTAACTGCGCTTTGATTCTGACGATTATGTTCCCAACGTCCGCTTATGGTATTGTTATTACCACTGCGACAGTTGCTCTCAAAGCTCCCAGATCCAAAATTATCTGCTGCTCCCTGTCCTGACCCGTTATTGCCAAAGGTCCCCACATCATCCGCGTCATCGCGAAAATTGCCTGAAGTGGCACCAACAGCATTGCGTGAAGAGTTGTCACTATCAGATCCATAATGGCTTGGCGCAGCTGAGCTGAACGGGTTGTTGCGATTATTGCTGGGTTTGTTATTGCCGGGTGGATTGTTTTGCCAGTTGCGTCGATTGCCAAACTGATTTGGCTTATTGGCACTTTTATTTTTGTTGTTTGCCTGCTCATGGGACTGCCAACGATTGTTTTGCGGCGGTCCTTGCTGCTGTTGTTGCCGTCCAACATCTGGCGGCCCATCCCAGCGTTTACGTTGATCCGCTTCATTAATATTACCCCTGTCAATGTTGCCTTGCGGTGGCTGTGACATGAAGGATGGTGGCGGCTGCTGCAAATTGGGAAACGTATTGGGATCACCAGGATTTGAAGCCTGATTATAGTTGACGGGCGGCACTTGATTAAATCTTCCCGGCGGCGGTTGCTGTTGCCATTGACCCTGTTGCTGGCGCTGCAGTTGTTGTGACTGAGGATGCTGTTGGTATCCCTTTGGTGGCGGCGGTGGTGGCTGATTGTACATCTGCGGCTGTGCCATAATTTTGCCTGACAACTGCGACTGCGACTGTGTTTGTAGTTGAGGTGCCTGCGGTTGTGGCAGTGGTGGCTGTGGCAGATATGTCTGCATCTGTGGCTGTGGCTGCACTGTCATTTGTTGTGCCAGTTGAGCTTGTGGATAGACGGTTCCGATAGCAGGCACTGGTGCTGCAACCGGTGCAGGTGCCACTGTTGGTACAGATGTTGCTGTTGCTGCTGCTGCTGCGGCCATTTCTCGCTTATACTGAATAAATTGGTCAATATTAGCTACAATTGGCACAAACGAGAAGTGCTTACCTGTTCTCCATACTGTGCATGCCACTTGGCATAATCCTGTTGGTATGTTTGCCACTGCTGCCAATGCTGTTGCAGCGCGTACTGTTGCTCCGGTGTCATGGCCGCATACTGTGCGGCTGTGTATTGATCGTAGGGATTCGATGCGGTTTGGGCGGCAACCGGCGCCATGTAACCAGCGATCGCAGTGCCTGCCCCAGAAACACCAGCCGAAACAGCGTCCGTAGGTGCGTCTGATGGCGGCGGTGGCGGGGGTGCTTCGGGCAGTGGTGGCGGTACAGAAGGCTGTGGTGGTGCAGAAATTGGCGCTGAAGGCACCGCAGCGACAGGCCACTGATTCCACATTGTCAATATTTCAAAATTCACCTTTTATATTTTATACTCTAAATAGCGCACGAGCACTGGAATTATAATTTTTGGAATTTGTATTGAAAACCATAAAGTTGACAATTTATGTTGCTTTGGCGCGATCTTTACATAATTCGGTATACTGAATATTGACAAAAAATCCAAAACCGAATAATAAAAGAGCACACACTCACTTCGCCATTTTTGGCTTGAAAAATAGAGAGGAACACTGCTCAGAATGTTCATCATATATCGATATTTTCATTTAAGCTGATTTTATTTATCGGCCACTTTTATTAAAACTTGGTACTGACGTCGAAAAAAGGCCTAACGAAATGTCAAACTCCATATAAATAAAACGCTGGCGTAAAGTGAAAAAGAAGAAGACGATATTTATCTCCGCTTGTCGGTCCTCACGAAAACTAAACTGAAACTAGAAACGGAGCTGCCAGATAAGGAACGGGGCTGGGCAGCACTGTTTGCATTTAAGCATAGTATCCAGTTGTTGAAAATTCAGTTTGAAAGGTGTCAACTCCATATAAAAAAAAGGGTTGCAAACTGGCTCGAAATTATTTTGTAAGGCTATTTCTAAACCCCTGTATCCAGTACCTAAATTTGGGCAGCTCAGAAAATTTTTGGGTGTTTTACAACACTCTTTCATGACAGCTGGCAGCTTTTTTTTTATACCTTTCAAAACATCGATTCGTTCAGTGTTTTGAAGGGTCTAAATCATTTTGAGCAGCAATGGAGCCAAATAAGCAACAAAATAAGAGCCGCATTGAGCTCTTTGACAATGAAGAACGTATTAAATTAATAGAAGAGGTGCAACACAGATAATTAGGGTATTAGTTGCTACTAATTGTCCTATGACCGTTTTGTCCATTTTCGTTCTCAATTAAATGCAATTCAAATTAAATGATTTATTTTGTTGTTTACTGTTTTTATTTGCACAGTTGACGCAACAGTGTGACCACAGCAGCATATGACCAACAATCTCTCAACTTTTTAGTGATTTTTGGTATTTTGCTGTCACACTGAATTCTGTAAGGTCCGACATCAAAATATTAAACATTTTGAGCTCCCAAAATGTTTTCAACAACTGGATACTATGCTTTAGTTCAGAGGCCTCGAGAAACATCGAACTGTTTAGAGCAGGGGTGCTCAGCTGTTGCTCAGTCAATGCATTTTCGGCCTCATTCGTTTTTGTAATTCCTCAAAGCATAGGAAACGAAAATCGCCGTTCTCGCAGCAAGCTTGCAACGTTTTCAACCTGCAACGCTGCTAGGGTCAAATGAACACCCTATATGTGAATTGAGTCAATTACAACGAAAATATTGGTAGATTATAAGCAAGAATGAAAGATTAAAATGTTTTTATAGACATAAATTATACAATTTTGTATTTTTCCATTAATATAAATGGAGAATTCACGTAAGAAGTTGAAAAGTCGACACATATTTCTCCTCTATTAACTTAAATTTACATTTTTCATTGCCTATTCTCTCCTCTTTTTATCGAAATAAGTTCTGCCTGTTCTACATGTTACTACTCAACTTTTTGTTATTTTTCCGTGTTGCATTGGTAACACTGGCTTTACGCTCGTGGATAGCGCAATATTGAGCATTTTCCGCAGCTAAAAATTTATCTCACGCACTGTCGTGCCGCGAAAAGAGCGTATTGAGAGTGCGGCACCGATGTTTTGCAAAACATCGAAGCATCGCTTAACATCGACATCAACAAAAACATCGAGAAATATCGCTGTTTTTTTACATCACTAATTTTGAACGATTCGGTACACGTGCAAAAATAAAAAGTTGTTTTTCTTCATTATTGCGTATTTCAAAACATAATGAGTAATAACAATGCTAAAATCAAATTTATAATAGCAGATACAACTGCTTTTATCAATGCTGTTCCATTGAACGTAAGTGTTTCCATATAGGCATTTAACTGGAATTCATATATCGACGTTTAATGTTTAATCTAGGAATATGCGGACAATGTGCTCACCGTGCCAGAGGTGGTTGCCGAAGTGCGCAACAAAAGACAAATACGCCGTCTCTGCGTGCTGCCGTTCGACCTGCAGGTGCGGGAGCCGCGTCCCGAAAGCGTAAAGCATTGCGTGGAGTTTGCCAAAAAGACAGGCGACTATGCGAGCTTATCAGGCATTGACTTGAAAGTTATTGCACTCACATATGAACTGGAGGCAGACACACTGGGTACTGAGCATCTTCGGAGTGAACCAGTCGTATCGCAAGTGATAGCCTCCAAGGAAAAGCCTGAGGAAATGCAGGATGTCAACAATAAACGATTGGTGGGCTGGTATATGCCCGAAGGCAACGAGGACGATGAGGGCGATGATAGTGAGGACGAACATGAGAGCGAAGAAGAAGGCGATATTAAAGGAAGTGACAGTGTGGACCATGTTAAGGCGGCAATAGAAGCGCAGCTAAGTGGAGATCAGGTACAAAAGCCAACGGATGCGGAAAAGGAAGTCTCTGTCGACGATGACGACGAGGAGGATGATCTTACTCAAGAAGATCTAGATAAGCTATTTGAGAAACTCAAATGTGCTCCATCTGTTGATGAGGAGCGGGCTACTGCCGATATTTTGGTTGCACTGCCAATAGAGAGTGTCGAATCCGAGGATGAGCATCAAGAACAACAAAGCATTGTCAATGAAGACGAAGACGTTGGCGACGATGGCTGGATAACACAATCCAACATCAAAAAGGCGAAAAAGGCCCTCGAGGGCAAGGTGGAAACAGACATTGTACCGCCGGTGGCATGCATGACAACAGATTATGCACTGCAAAATGTGCTAAAGCAACTGAATCTGCAACTAGCCGCACTCAATGGACGAATTATTAAACAGTTGCGCACCTACATTTTGCGCTGTTATGCTTGCTTTAGAACGACAAGCATAATGACAAAGGTCTTTTGTCCCAATTGCGGCAATAAAACGCTAAAGCGTGTGGCGGTCAGCCTCGATGAGAACGGCAAACAAGTGATACACATAAACACACGTAGACCGCTGACATCCAAGTATAAGAATCAAAGCTTGCCACGCTTCCATGGAGGCAAGCATTCGCGCAATCCCATACTGTTCGAGGATCAGCCAATGCCACGCCAGATGCCGTCACGCGTTGCAAAAACAAAGACAAATGCCCTTGACGATGATTACATTGCCGGCTTTTCTCCATTTGTGATGCGTGACGTCGACTCCAAGTCGGCAATGCTCCGCTCCAAGGGAAATTTAAAGGAGTGGGCGCGTAACAACAACTTTGAGGAGGATCGCAGACGAAAAAATTACAATCGCTTGTATAAATAATGAGCAGAATGTTACGTTAATTTTTGTGATTCATATATTTCGACAAATAAATCGTTAACTGCATTATCAATTTTCGCATATTGTGCAAATACGGTATTTTGCTATAAACAAGTATGTATGTATATTTATACTGTTAACGGCGCATTGTAAAAACTGATTTCTTTGTGATAGATTTCCACTAGTTGATAAACTGTCTGCCACCTTAGCATATTGTTGGCTACATTGCTGGCATATTTTTCAATGAGTCCCAGGCCCAATATGTTCCATACATGCCGCTGCATGGTACATGAACATTGTACCTATTCGCAATATATTTGACAAGTGAAATTGCAATTAGTCTTTAAGGAGTAATACCGACTACAAATGTACAAAACCCGCATTTATTGAATATGCGCTGATGTAGAAAATGACACAATGAATTTTCTTTCAGATATTTTTATTTATTTTTTACTGGAGATAAATACTCCCAAGAAGTAAGAAAGATGATGATTGTATGTAATGATGAATGAGCGAAAATTAACAGTGAAACACAAATTTTTTTTAATTTTTTGTTATCAAAATTTTATTAATAATGTAAAAATAAAAAATAAAATACGTTTTTCTATTTGTTAAGTTAGTAGAAATTTTTAAATTCCTTTTATCTGTTAAGGAGAAAAAATGGAAAATGTTTTTTTTTTAAATATCTTTTAGAAAGTATGAAAATTCATATTCAAAAACCAAACCCCCACGCACTCCCGACCGAAACTCCCTCAACCGAAAGTTCAAAAAGTACTCAAAAATATTAGTGCCTAGGGTGGAAATTCGTTTTTTTCTTTAAATTTTTATTTTTTTTCATGCAAATAGTATGAAAAAAATCAGTGTGCGTCTGGCCTAAGTCCAGCAGACCTTAATTCCATAGTGGTTGTTAAGCTTCAACAAACTTTAAAAGAAAAGAAGACTTTTTGAATATTTGATACCTTGAATTACTTCAATATTAGACTTATGTATGCCAACTATGATACAACAGTCTGATTTAAGCTTAATTTTTTACCAATACCAAATACACAACCTTCGAGTCAGATTAAGATTTCTTAAAATACAAAAGAAAAACTTGCATAATAATCCTTAAATTATAAGTAGTCTTTGAGATCAAAATCTTGTTTAATTGTTATAATTTAGTCTCCTTGAAAACATCTTTTTAAAGAAATTCCATGAATTTCAGACAGACAGCAGCAATGCTTTATTTACAATTCGACGCAAAGCTCATTACCAGGATAGTCAGGTAGATTTAGTTCGTACTTGCGTTGAAGTGCCGGTGGCACGAAGCGTCCACCTAAATAGTGATGTTTGCCCTTAAAGTGTTTGGCGCACAGCTTTGGTGCAGTTAGTGAGATGAGCAGAGTGGGCTCCAGATCACAGTCTTGGAGCTTGCCCTGCTCCACATCCCAACCGCTTGGTATATCTATACTGTAGAAAACAATTACATAAAAATGCATCATGTGGATATTGAGGGTACATGGGTATGGCTACCTGGCAATGGGCAGTTTGGTCTGCTGCAGCAGCTCCACAACAGGCACAAAGTCGGCTCGAACAGGTGGCTTAAAACTGAAGCCGAAAAGCGCATCTACAATTAAATCGAAACCATTGGCAGCCATCTCCACGGTGGGGCACTCGACAATGCTGCAAATGTCCATTCGTCTACACTGATATGCCAGATTCTCGAAAAGTGGCTTTGGCGTTGGCTTCGGATAGTAAGTGGTGCACTTGTATCCCAAAAGAGCCAGGTGGCGGGCACAGACCAGTCCGTCGCCGCCGTTGTTGCCGGGTCCGCAACAGACAAGCACGCGGGAATGGCGATCGGCCGGAAAGCATTTCGCCACGGCGTGCGCGCAGCTGAGGCCAGCCAGCTCCATTAGCTGGTCCACGCTGAATTTGTACTCATTGAAGAGATCCTGGTCCACACTGATGGCCTCGTTTTGATTTAAATATTTCATCGTGTCGCTTCTGCAATGACAAAACGCTTTCCGTTGTATTTGTATTTGTTGCGGCTTTACGATGCTTGCAAAAATGCACTGGGGACGACTTTGTGGCCTGCTATTTGCCAAAATGCTCAACTTCACAAGTTGAAATCGCATTTGTCTTGTTACAAATTGCATGATTTGGTTTACCAAATTTTGGTAAAACTAATTTTAAAAATAAAATTTAGAAATAAATTTACGTTTTGTTTGTGAAGTTTATTCTTGCGATTAATTCAAATGTCATTTATCGATATTAAGCTCTCTGTATATACTTTTTTTCTTCTGGTCACACTTTCGCATGACCGCAATTTTTAAATGTGCCGGAATTAAAAATATTTTTTTTTTTTAAATACCGAAATTAACTCTTATAAATGAAACGGCTACTAAACGATTATTTCGGTTTACAAAGTTTCGGTTTTAAGGTTTCGGTCAAATGAAAATTTTCTTTTTCGGTTACGGTTTCAGTTTTAAATTTTTTAATCCCTGTTTTAAGCCAATAGGTAAGTTAAAAATGCGTTGCGAAGTCACTTTTTGCCTTAAAGAGCATACAAAAAATAAGTATTTATTAATGCGATGCAATTAAACTCGATTACTTTCATATTTACTTTACTTTAGATAGATTTACTTTGGGATTGTTGGAATGTTTTTATTTGTATGAAAATTATGAAAGTATCATGTATTTATACATATACAAAATTGGATTGTTTCAGTCACTTACTAAAACTAGGAATGCGAATAAGCTTGATATCTTTTAAATATGTAACATATGTACACTGGCAAACATATTTATTATTTGCTTATTTGCTCCCTTATCGTTAGCATATTGTCATTAATGGAAAATTCCGTTTGAATGATATACAAATTTTCTTAAAAGTCTACTATTGAAACTTTCGCTAATTTTTTTTTGCTGTGCCAATAAATATGTTCGCCAGTATAGGTATAAATATACTCGTTAATTGTAAATGTGCGTTGCATTTAGGCCGTACTTCAATCAGTTAAAAGGTTTCGATGTGCAGGCGCTCGTGTCGCAGCTGAGAGGCGTGTGTGCCGAATCGCTTGTGGCAGTGGCCGCACTGAAAGCGCCTCTGCCCCTCGTGCACGACTCGCACATGCCGGCTGATGGCGCTCTTATGGCGAAACAGCTGCGGACACTGCTTGCACTTGAACTTCTCCCAGTCGGGATTGTGGATGCGTAGATGTGTCAGCAATTCGGTTCGTGTCACCTTCGCGACCCCGCAGTGCTCACAAATGTGCGGTTTCTCCTGCGCATGTCGCTTCAGATGCTCGCCCAGAGCATTTTTGGTACTATACCTGCGATTGCACTGCTCACAGATCAAATCCAGCTCCACGCTGGTCATCGCTGTGGCAGCGGCAGTGGACGAAGACGGATGTACATTGCGCACATGCGATCGCAGTTGCTCGTAGCGAGTAAACGCTTTGTCGCAGTCGCGACACAGAAACGGCTTCGGATGTCCCTCGTGCACGCTGCGGATGTGCGCTTCCAAATAGGGTAGCTTGTATACCTGCTTGCCACACTGCTGGCAAGCAAGCAATTTGCGCTTGTTGACACCAGAGTTATCTGACGCCTCGCAGTTGGTGCTGGTCTCCTCCTCATCATCATTTTGTAAATCGTGGCCCTCAATATTAGCATCCGCGTCTGCATCTTTATCTGAAGCAAGCTCTGAATCGTACTCCTTTTGCTGTTGTTGTTGCTGCGTCTCGTCTTCCACGGGCTCCTCTTTCACGAGCGGCAACTGCAAAAATGCTAGCTCAGCCCTAAAACAAGCTGACTCAACTGTAAATATGTGTATATACCAACCGAATGTTTGTCCTCCCCTGTAGCCGTCTTCCCCTTCGGGCTGGGACGTCCCAGCTCATCAACGTTTAGGGAGATTGTCAGGCGCATCAACATCTCGCTGCTTTGCTCCGCTACGGCGCATAGCTGTTGAAAATATTCGATGGCATTGTAGCACAATGCGCACACATTCTGCGGAAAGGTGTCTGGTTGCTGAAACACGTCAATCGCAAAGAACTGATTTAACATCTTGGCCAAATCGGGCAATGTCTTTGAGTTGTAACTGGCTTTGCTCCGTAGCGAGTGAGTTGTTGTTGTTGTTGCAGTTGTTGAATGCTGCTGTTCATTTATCTGCCACATATGACGCAGGCATATGCGACATAATTGGGAAATATTTGCAAAAGTTAACATAACACAGAAAAAACCAATTTAATCGCTTTGCGCACGAAACGCACAGCCCTTTAAGTTTAGGGATCGTACCAGTGTGACCAATTAATGAAAGCCCAAAAATGCCACTAGCAGAATTTGAATATATAAAACTGAATAAATTTAAATATGTGGAACCAACAAAGCTTAAATCATAAAAAGAACTAAATTGCATAGAAAACCATTCAATATAATTTAAAAATCTTGATTATATTAATTTGTTGTCCATTTGAATTATCAATTAATCGGAAATTTTTAATTATATTTACAAAAAAGGAATAGTTCAGACTGAACCAGTACTGACATATGCAGAAGATAAAATATACATAACCATATAATTAAAAAATTTGATATAACAAATATATAAGTATAAAAATTCAACAGTTTGTTTATCCTCGGTAAACCTGTAGTTTTTTACAGGTGAATATCTAGGTTTTTTTTCCATAGAAAATGTTGACGAAAAGAGCTGAAAAATGTATGGAAATCGGAAAAATAAAATTTGAAGATTAAAATTTTTTTTTGGTTTTTTTCAACTTCTATGATCTTCTAGGCACACGTTTCAAAATTTCGTCAAAATCGTACCAGCCGATCTATAGGCAGCCTTTAATGGGCTAATTGTCAAAAGAGAACTTAAAGTGTTAATTTCTAGACGGACCTAGAGTCAGAGCGAAAGTGACCACTTCTGACAAAAGGTTATTGCCTGCAGAGTCTCGATATTTGTTTGCTTCGCAAAATTTTTACGTATTCTCAACATTCTCCAATTTTAAGGACTGTCTGCAGCACCGCGGAATTTTTATGTCAGGAATTTGTTATTAGTTATTTCGTGTGTAGGCAAATAGCTGTGTTTCGTAAACATCTTAATTTAGCTTAATTTTGTTATGAATTTATTTGCTTTGTTTTTTTAGTATTTATATTATTTATCACAAGTTTTTTATGTTATTTAACTGTTCATCAATAATAACAAAAAAAAAATTAAAATAAATTCAAATTTCAATGATTTAAATTAACCTCGTTTAATTCATATTGCGAGTATATGCTCATCTAAATCTAGTTAGGATAATATAAAAATTAAAAATAAAAAACAAAAGATATCACTGCGGACGGCAGTCCGCGCTAGTGACGAAAGCAGCACGAAGGGTGCGAAGGCGACTAGCATATATACACAGGAAGAATGGAAAATTTGCTATGACTGTCCGATCGGGTCGAGTTATGTACCGATCGAAAGGTATTAATTTTACTTACAAATGTGCATACTAAGACTTTTGGAAACTTACCTGGTTCGTGAGATAAACAGGTGTTAGTGGGAGGGGAAAATTTTAAATTATTGGAGCAAATGGGGCCGTTGGAGCCTTTTCGATTTTTATTTTAATTTTTTACTATTCTTATCAAAAATACGCGTCGAATGACACCTTGATCATCAAAATCCGATCACTGGTTCAGAAGATAATTAATTTTGAAATTTTTGGTGCCCATTTCAAAACGAGATGAAAAGTCAGTCTGTTTGTTTGTTTGTTTGTTTGTTTGTTTGTTTGTTAGTATCAAAGCGTTGATTTAGCTTAAAAGTTTGAATGAGGACTTGTTCCCGATCAAAAATCTAGAAACGTTTGTTCTACGACTTTTTCGAAAAAAAGCTAGTTTAGCGGGAAATCGCTAAAAACCGCTAAAATTAAAACCCCTATAGCATCCAAACGATATGAGCTACAGACGTGATCTATATATCGTTGGAAAGGTATTTTGAAGGGCTTTTAGGCAGACCTTTAAACTTTTTTTCTAAAGTGCATAGGTAAAAAGCAACAGGTGAAATAAGATATTTTGTCCCACATTTTGGCGGTTTTTGAGAAAACGACGCTAACGATTTTTTTTAGCTTTCAATATGTTGTAGTGTATAAAATTTCGCGTTTTTTGATATATGATAGAAAAAATTTTACCGATGGGTTTGGAAGATATTACTTATTAACTGAATATACTTTTTACCTTTACACTACTGCATGTACTAGTACATATGCAGTATGTACATGTGCATGTAAATCGCCAAAAACCACAGCTTCCAAACAATAGAAGCTACAGATTTGATCTATATATCGTTAGAAAGGTGTTTTGAAGGGCTTTAAGCCTAGCTGTAAACTTTTTTGCTTAAAAGCACAGGTAAAAAGCTTCAGGTGAAAGAAGGTTTTTTTCCCACATTTCGGCGATTTAAGAAAAATCTACGTTTCAAATGACTTTTAAATATGTTATTTGTTGTAGACAATTCAATTTCACGTTTTTGACATATAACACATAGCCGTCAAATTTCGTTTGGGCAAGATATTACCTGTTAACTGAATATACCTTTTACCTTTACACTTCTGCATGTACATATGCAGTGGCATGCATACAGCAGCAGCAAAGTGTCATAGCAGCCAGAGTTTGAGAGTGCTACTAGCTTTTGCGCTTGGCATGTGTGTTTGTAAAGGGAACCAGTGTTGCCAGACAGTTTGTTTCAGCTTGTACAAAAAATAAACAAAGTTGATAAAGATATACTGTCAAAAAAAAAAATTCAATTTCAAAATTTCTGATGTCTTATTCAAAAATTTCTGATATCTTATAAAAAAAACCTCTTTACGAGGTAAAAGTCTAGTGACGAAAACAGTTATGTATATGCCCCAAAATTTCTGATATCCAATTTTGTGACGAATAACATTAAGTTTGACATATAAATTATTTTAAAAAAAATTTTTGCATTCGGCACTGCGCAAAACAGTGGTTTTTATTTGGTATGAAGAATTGAGACATTTTAGCGCAATGTGCCGAGTGCCAAAATTTTTTTTAAAATAATTTATATGTCAAACTTAATGTTATTCGTCACAAAATTGGATATCAGAAATTTTGGGGCATATAACTGTTTTCGTCACTAGACTTTTACCTCGTAAAGAGGTTTTTTTTATAAGATTCAAGAGATCTCCTAAGTGAAAAGAGTTTAATTCGGTCAATTTGAACCTTCTGCCAAGTCTGACATCTTTTTTTATTTGGCTGCCATTTTGTTTTTACCGTTATATTTTCCGACCCACGCACACACACACACACACAACACCACACAACAACGCGCGCAATTATTAAATCAAAATGTCACATTTTCCACTGCCGTGCATTTTGTTCGGGGAAAGGATGTACAATTTACGATCAAGGCACGACGAAATAGTAAACGTAGAATGCGTGCACTGCGCTCCAAAACCACCACGACTGTTCCACGGCTCTGTTCGAAATAAGGGAAACTTCCTCAAGCACATCAAAGTAAAGTGTACATACATATATTGTTTTATTAGTGCGTTGTCCATTAACATTTTTCAACTTAAAATTTTACCTGGATTGCGAAGAAGGAACATCCTCAGAAGATGGGTTTGCTAGAGGAAATGAAAATTGCCCACAAGGCAGAGCTAGCCTTAGTTAGAAAACTGCGACGAAGGAAGAAGAAAACACCATCAACACCACCAGTCGTCATTAAATCGACTGAAGAAGTCCCTATACCAAGCCGCCGTCGAAAAAAAACCCACAAATTAAAACAACCAATGAATGTATTGTTGCGTAAATAATATATATTTATAAACATTAATTAATTAATATTAACACGCATTAATATTACCATAAGTATTTAGAATATAAATCTTATATAGTCGTCCCGTCAGCTTAATTAATTGGTCTATATTATTCTAACTGAATGAAGGGATCTCTTTTGGGGAAAATTCATTCCTGGATGAGTGGAGTGCTAAATGAGCAATTTGAAAAGAACATGTTCACTTGCTCACTTCAGGGAGCAACTCTTATTTGTTCACTCACTCATGAGCAACCCAACACTACATCACTATACACTACTAGTCGCCTGTGCGTTTTTCTGCCTTGCAAATTAAGGTTTTAAAATTTTGTTCAACTGATATAAAGTTTGAATCCATCAAGGGCTCTTGATTAATAACATGGCATTAAACCCACAATACGAGGACATTGGAAAGGGATTTGTACAGCAATATTATGGAATTTTTGACGACCCGGAGAACCGCGCTAACGTGGTTAACTTCTACAGTGTAAGTAGCGTCTATAGCTGCCCAATGCTCTCGAGCGCGTTGCCATCGTCATCCTTAATTTGTGAGTTTAACCTACATATATATAAATATATATATATACCTTCAAACATATAAGATAATAAAGACGGTTCACGGTTGCTGCTTGTCGCACAGGTGACGCGCGTCGCGCCCTTGACAAACTGCTAAAAACATGATTATTGCATAGATCCGAGTTGAGAAAAAGAGCGCGAAAATTATTATTTTAGTTGTACTATGGAGTAAGTCAAAGCTGTCCAGGCATAATGTGTTTATAGGTTCCGATACATTTTAATAGGTACATTTTATGACATTGAACTCTATGCTGTTTCCCAAATGTATGACACATACATCATCTTATATACTTACACATCTACATATGTATATGTCGTATCTATGACTCTGTTTTTGTATCTGCTCAAACACACTAATCAAATGTTGGATATGCTTCTGTTTTTATATTTGCAGGCAACAGAGTCCTTTATGACCTTCGAGGGACACCAAATACAGGGAGCGCCAAAGATTCTTGAAAAAGTTCAGGTACATGTAGCTCCATCCATGCATATAGTCAATAACGTTAATTACTTACAAATTTTCCTTTGACAATTATAGAGTCTTAGTTTTCAAAAGATCACGCGTGTTATCACCACTGTCGACTCGCAGCCCACATTCGATGGGGGCGTGTTGATCAATGTGCTTGGACGCCTACAGGTAAGAATCATTGGGCAATGATGTTTCTTAACTACTTGGTCAATTAATGTTTGGGCTATTCGTGAAACATATTATTTATACTTAAATATATATATTAAAAAAAAAAACAAAATAGATATGTATATACATATATCATATATATATATTGATGCAGACAGATGAGGATCAACCACATGCGTATATTCAGACATTTGTGCTCAAACCTGTGGGCGTTAGCTTCTTTGTGCAGCACGATATCTTTAGGCTAGCGCTGCACGATGTGTAGCCCAACAGAGAGCAACAATCGCAACACTGAGAGAGCGGTCGTGGCCAGGCAAAGTAAAAATTATTTTGTTGAATCTACTCGTACTCGTAACAACAACCAATCAGCAAAAATGTACTAAATGCGTTTAATAATTTTTGTATAATTCTTCTATTGAACCTTGCTAACAAAACTATTTGCATACAATCTTACATGTTCCTATATATAAATATAAACATATGTATATAGCACACACATACATAAAAAGGCACCTATTGCTCCATGATCGCCATCTTCCTACTTCTTTGCGTACGTTGCCATTGCAGTGAGGGAATTGTCAATGATTGTTAAACTATCGTATATAAATTACCTTTCTATTCATTAGTGCTTTTTATGAAAGACTAATAATTACGCTAGTTATAATTTGGTAACGTCTTATTTGGCTTAATGCGTTTGCAAATATGAAACATAGCTATCCATGCATACGGAAATGGTCAAACAAAAATCACAGAGAATTTCCTTAAATATATTCCTGACTGGAAGTGCGACTACACTTTTCGTAGCAATATATTTCGAACATTCCAAAATGCTGCTTAACTAGAAAATGTAAGAAAAGGCCCGAAAATGATTTCATCAGTTCGCTTGCGTATTCAAGATATGTTATTTTCTCAATCTTCAGGAAAAAATAGAAATCAAATGCAACATGAGCTTTGCTGAGGTAGCTGCTAAATTTGGAAATCCAAAGAGAATTTTTCAATCCTACACCTGACACTGACATTTTACACCGTCATAACTTTAAATAAACATTTTGAATATTTGTTTCTATTTCTTTGTGATCCAGTGAAAACCCCACTGATCCGAGCCATAAACAGTCTGGAAAGGCTACAATAAAGTACACTTACTTGTGTCAGTTTCTATTAAAATAAAATAAGAAAAAAACCATAACCGATACCCGAAATTAGTATTGAAACTGAAGACAATTTTTTTTTATTTTAAATTAATACAGTCGAACTTCCCTAACTCGAATCACCATTATCCAAAGAAAAGGTTCGAGTTAGGGAGATATTCGAGTTATAGAGTGCTTTTTCCTAAGATTATTAATTTTACTGCCACTCATTTCGTTCGAGTTACAGAGAAATTCGCGTTAGAGAAGTTCGAGTTAGGTAAGTTCAACTGTACGTGTTCCGGTAAATTTTGTTTAAATTTTTGTTGTTTTGATCAGAGATTTTAGCGGTTACCGTTAACCGGTCTTAGCCGTTCGAAATTGGTAAATTAAGCTAAAACCGTAACTGAAATTAAAATTTTTTATTACACGGTAATTATTTAAACCGAAATAACCAAGGCATACAAATAACCGGTAACCATTACGAAACCTATATGAAAAGATTTAGCGTAACCGATAACCGAAACCCAAAATTCCAACGAAATTCCTATCAAAAAATGTCAATGAAATATTGCAATTTGTATCATGTAAAAACTTAAATTTCTGTTCCGCAGAAGCTGCAAGGAATTCCATACAGAGCACAAGTTATCAACTTTTGTTGCCTAGATCACAAGCCTGGATTAAATTTTTCAAAATTTCAATGACTATTGTCCAAAATTACTTTTGCTGACAGAACCTGCAGATCTTAGTCCCACGTGACGAAAACGGAAGGGAGCTCTGGTCAAGAAGTTCAAGTAAAATTTGTGCCAGCCATTTCAATGACTCTGACTTCTACTTTGTGTCCGAAAATGCAACAAAACGGAGACGAATTATGCCAACTGCTGTACCCCAAAAGCCAAGAGAAAAACAAGTGTATACATTTCAAATGCCATATGTCTTCATGCTGCATTTAATCAAGAAGGAATTTAAAATATTAATCTTTTTGAATTATTTCGTTTTATTTATTTTAAGTAAGCATTTTCTTTTCTGTCAGCTCTCTCTGAGAGCGAGGTGAAAAGAAATTTGTCCTCTCACCACATCGGACGACGTCACCTTGAACTAATTTATGTAAAGGTTCCCACACACGACAAGCATCTTCCATGAGCATACTTGGTTATATTAAATTTTTAACACGCAAAGATTAGTTGGCTACCGGATCGAACACTTTGAACAAATTTAATTTTTACCGAGTTCACAAATTCGTGCCGTAAAAATTCGAAACCAAAAATCATTTTATTTTGAACGCCAACAAGTAGGCATCGACGAAAAATAAAATATATTTATTAAATCTTTATCCTCTGTATAAACCCGTAGATCTCAGAGACTATAAGAGCAAGAGCAACTAAATTTGGCAGACATATTGTCCGCGGATATCATTCAACAACTTGCCACTCATTGTTCTTAGGATAGAACGCTTTTTATTTGGGTGAACGTTCCTATGTCGTTCCGCTCCGCCCTCTTCTCGCTTCCCTCGCTTGATGTAAGATACAGTCCCAAAAACATACAGCCTGTCAGTTTGGTTGAGATAGCTTAAGAAACAAAAAAGTTTTTCATACTAAAGGTTATTTTCATCCGATTGTTTCTATGGCAGCTATATTATATAGTTATCCAACTTAAACCCAATTTGATCCGGATGTAAGAAAGAGTCTCAAAAATACAATCTGTGAGTTTGGTTAAGATATCTTAAAATATCTTATTCTAAGCCATTTTATGAACTTTGACCCAGAATTTGGCTGAACGCAGTATTATTGCACGATGAAACTATCTCATCTATGTTGTGTGCAAATTGCATCTTTCTACGGTTAGCCGTTTGGCCTACAGGTTGGTTCTTAGTCAGTGAGTCTTTCCGTCAGCCAGGACAAAGAGTTTTATATATATACGTATAGATTGAGTAACGGGTATCTGTTAAAATAATGATTACAGTCAAAAAAAAACTCTGTCTTTGAATTTTTATAAATTGTTTATGTTTAAGATCAACATTGATTCAATATGTATCCTTTTCCGTCTGCAATGGTATGCCAACTTCGGAAAGCCGAAGAAAACTTCTATTTTATTTTTGGTGCCTTTTCTGTTTTAGTTTTAATAATGCCCGTTTATTAACCATGTATTTGCACACATTTGCACACTGTTTACAAGCATTCTCTATTAACCAATTTAATAATTAATTATTATTATTTATATTAATTAATTGAATACAATTATTTAATACAATTTGTTTTCAATCATTTTACAGTGCGATGATGATCCTCCACACGCTTTCTCCCAGGTTTTTGTGCTTAAAGCCAATGCCGGTACCTATTTCGTTGCTCATGATATATTTCGACTTAACATACACAACTCTGCTTAAGGGACGCACCACAGCCACCACCACCAACAACAACATCCAAAGATCCTCTCAAGTGAGGTGAAGAACATTCACGAAGAATTCTTTCTCACGCCAATCAAACATGAAAATCATAACAACAACTCAATAAAATGCAAAAGCTAACAAAAGCTATTTTCATGATTTCCATGTCAGTTGCTAATTGATGTGTGTTGTGGGCGGGCCTCAGTCTAATTATAACTACTTTTGATGCATGTATAAGGTTTATATTTTTTTTATTGACACAAAAAAAGAAAAAAAAAATGTATAAATATGGCACACAAAATGTATACATATAATTTATGGAAAAAGACAAAAAAAATGTATGTTAGTGAGACTACGCAAATAAAAGCGCTGTTTTCTTTATAAACGTGTTACATAATTATAATTAATATAGTAGGTATTAGCTTGTTAAGGTATAAATGCATAGGTGTAGTTAGTTTATGAGTATCTCACTTATCCCGAAATGTAAATATGGCATCGAAGCCAAACAGAACGCCATTCACAATCGACAGAGAGGCCTTGATAAGTGCCAGATCACGGGTACGCGTCCGAAACGAGAACTCCCATGCTTCTATAATAAAGATGCCACTGGCCACAAACAGGGCGCAGCCCAGCACACTGAAGAATATATCGATCCGCTTGTGAATTGGGGCTCGCATTAGGACGCCTTGAAAAATGTTAAGAGAATTTCGTGAGACATACATATACAATCTACATGAGTAATTTGCTCACCTGCAAAAACGCCAATAACCACAATAATATAACCAGTGAATGTGCCCGTTGCCATAAACGAAGTCATAATGTCGCGATCGTTGAAACTGTAGAAATGCAACACCAGACAGGCAATGGAAAATGCCTAGAGATAAAAAGGACGAAATATCTAACAATTGCAATTTAAATTTCACTGGATATACTACTTATATGTATGTTGGGTAATTATTATTTAAAGTAATTTTTAAAGATTTTGTTGATTTCAAACTATTTAGACCAGCGGTGGGCACGAAATCTGAATTCGTGAGCAGCCGCCGGCTCCCGGAGCCATTGCGTGCCCACCGCTGATTTACACTATTAATACAAATCAAGAGAGCGCATTGAAGTAATATCTTTACCAATTCTAAAAATTTAACTACGTTTAGTCGGCCTTTGCGTTCACCGTGAGACATGTTCAAAACCTTTTCGAATAAACAGTTTGACTAATTGAAATCCTTTAGAGCCTTGTCAGCCACGTGGTCAGTTGAATGTCGTTTCAGCGGCGACGCACGTTCACGATCAAAGTAGAACGATTACTAAGCTGCAGTCGTTGCCCCAACGAATGTTATGCAAATTTGCACATAATTTTTATGTTTTATAACAACAACAATGAGTAGCCATAGCCAGCGCCCTCACCGCGCCTAGTAAAACGAGCGCGAAATTAATTAATTACACTCAAGAATCGGAGGAAAAAGGCATTTAATTTTTGAAGTACATGCCGCCTGCAGTTTTCTTTGGCAAAATGTTGACAGTCAACCACAAATTCAGACAATGAACAAAACGGAGACAGAGGATGCAGATTACAGCGCACTTTAGTTTAATAATAACAAGAAGAAAATTCTATCTTCGGCACGTCGAAGATTTGATACTCTTGCAAAGCTCTGTATTCCACTTCCGATTGATCGTTTCTACGACAGCTATATGACATAGGAGACCGATTTAAACTGGATTGGATTTTTAAAACACACGAGTTTGGTAGAGATATATCAGAAATAATTATTAATATTTATTCTTTAATTTTCGACTGATAATTCCATTAGCAGATATTTAAACCAAACTTGAAAAACATCAAAAAATGCATTTTCTACAACATTGGTTGGGCAATCTGAAAAGCAAAAAATCATTTATAGGTTAGAAGGTTGTCGTTTGATTAATGATACAGTAATTTATAGATACTGACATATATGTATCTGTACCAAGTTTCATCAAGATAGATTTAAAACAGAGACGAGTTTTCATCGACACAGAAAAACAGATACACGGAAAAGCTTGTATTGACTCGGCTCTTCATACTCAAAGAGATTTAGATTTGAAATTTTAGTGACCTTTAACAAATTAGATAAAGTCAGTTTGTCTGTTTATATGAATCATAAAATTAGAAATTTTTTTGACATGACTTTTTGAAAATAGCGCCAGTTTAGCGGAAAATTTTAATCTTGATTTAAATTTAAAATTTTTAGTATTTATGTTGTCAAAATTCCAACAAAATAAAAATATCAGCAGCATATGAAAAAATAAATTGTTAAGAGCTTGTTTGTATAAGTCCATTAAAAAGAGGCATAAACACAGTTCAGTTAAAAATCGAAGTCGCAAATAATTTTCTTTAGATCTCTCAACCAAATCTTTGGCGTGCCGAATATACACATGTATCTTTGCATCGCATTTGAATCATTCAATACAGTTTTGAAGCTAATGATTGCATTGCACATTTGGTGACAAACTTTGAATACTCTCTGCAAGGGTATAGTTTAATTCGCGAACACGAAACGCGGTATCTGAATCTGAATCTGATTGAGTTAAGTTGGAACAGGCACTAAAACTGGAACTAGAGCTGGTTTTCCAACAATTTTGTCCAGCATTTATACAGCAATTGTGTCTCTTAATGGACCAATTACAAAAAGAAAATCAAACTCTCGGGGTTGCTCTAGAACAGAGGTGGGCTCCGAAACTTTTTAAAAACGCTCTACAATAACACAACTTATGGAGTCGTAAATTGTAAGTAGTAAAATGAACGCAGATAATCCTGCATTGATTGTTACTCAAAAGCGAAGAAAAATTGTTCGATTTTTAATTTCAAACAAACAGACAGGCAAGCTTACTTTTCATCTCATTTTGAGAAGACCACTAAAAATTTTAAATTTAATTACTCTTGAACCAGTGGTCGTATTTTGATAAAAATAATAAGAAATGTAAAAAATTTAGCAAAATACCCCAACGGCTCCATTCACTGCAATCATTTCAATTTAGCACCTCCCACTTGCACCCCCTTATCTCACGAAACAGGTGAGTTCCCAAAAGTCTTGGTCTTCAGTTTTGTTAGTCATAACTATACCTTTTAATCGGTATATAATTGGATTTGATCGGACAGTCGTAGCAGGATTTCCATTCTTCGTGATGATTTCGTTACTAGCGTCGACTGCAGTGTACAGTGATAAAACAGTTACGGACATGCCTAATTTTAGGGTGTGCGCTGAGTGTATATAATTAAGAAAGTGCAATTTTTCATAAAGATATTATAATATGTGTTTGAAAAATTATAGTTATTTCATTATTATTGCATAATAAAATAGAAACTTATTTAAGAAACAAAGTTATTTGGTGTCTGGCCGAAAGAAGATGTATAAAGCCATGTTGGATTGGGTGATAACATTTGGTTTGATTTTACCAAAAACTACAGGGTTTTGTTATAGGTCGCGAGTTCGCGCGTTATCAGCCCTTCTTACTAATTCGCAGGTTTTGAACTAATTCGAAACAGATTTACTTTTTGTTTTCAAGTTGGGGTAATTACAGCAATTTGTTAGCTTTTGTATTTTCATTTAATAGCTGTCATTCCCGTGACCGAAAGCATAGTTAATAGTGGACATTGCACAGTGGATCCGTCAGAGGCCAAAAATGCAAAATATGAAAGTTAAAATATTATAACCAAACCAGTAGAAACTACTTAGCAGATAACTGTACTTTTTTTAATCATTATTTCATTTTGTCCCAATCAATTCACTATTTTTGCAAAAAGCGGCAAAAGAGCAAGGAACTAGACAATCAGTTTCTTCAGTGCGCCAAGCTTGAAATTAACAACATTACAAAAGTTCAAAATTGTGACGAATAGGCAAAGAAATTACTTAAATTCAATTTGAATATTCAAATCGAATTTTATTTTGAATTGTGTAAAAATTTTATGTTTACTTAATAAGGTTTTTTTTTGTAAAATTAGTGAACCTTTTTATATTCCAAAATGATTTAATTTAGCTGCCAATATATGCCTGGCTTCGTGGTAAAGTTGGTCGAATCAGTGCCAAAAAGGATAGAAATGGTGGATGACCAAAGGGATAGTAAGACCAAGTACTAATTTTTCTTGTTTGATTAATTTGTAAGTTTTAAAAATTTGTTTTCTCAAGTGGTTGAAATAAGCTGTGGCATTGTTTTTTGTTGATTTTTTAGTTTTTAATTATTAGAAAACATTTAAAAAATAAATGAAATCATATTTTATACTTTGAAACATCAGACTAACAACCTACATTTTTTAATGTCTCGTTTAGGTTAGATTTTGTAAAAATAAGCTGTAAGCCAGTGTACTTTCATATACATCGTATCTATATATTTATATGTACGTTCATTTAGGGCGAAGGGTATCACGTAACCGGTTCCTCGCAACTGCATTTAGCTAAATATTAAATAACAAAAACAGCCTTGTGAAAATTGAATATTTATCTTCATTGACATGCAAGTGGACGACGACATTTAAGTTAACAATCTATCATAAGCTTATAGTAAATAAATAAATTTAATTCCGATTACACTAGGCAACAAAATTGCACTTACTTATTTCTCTAAAATATGTATGTATGTATGTATGTATCAAAATAATCATTCATGTATAGCTTTGCATAAAAATCAATAGTTTAATTTTTAAACTTTTCAACTTAAAAAATTATAATTTTTTTTTCTAACAAAATTCGAAAATATTGTTCTAACTTTTTAATTCTCAAAGTAATAACATAGTTGCATTTTCTGTCAGAATAAAAAAAAAAGTTGTTTAGTAGAAGTTAGAATCTGTCAGTTACCTAGTGTTATTCAACCGGATTCTGAAACAACTTTGACTTATGTTAGGTGAATACGATTTTAATAGAATATTAGTCTAAGGGCGTCTGGCTTTTAAAACGGCTCAGATAGAGATTAAATGACAGTCGTCAGGTGCATCTGAAAGAGTCACAATGTCACTGCATCACGAACTAATCTCATTAGACAACGAGGTGTTCCGCTGTTATATGGGCTGGACTGCGCTGCTGGTGCTCAAAATGTTTGCTATGAGCATATTGACCGGTCTGTGGCGATTTATTAGTTTGGTAAGTTTGGGTTTGGTGTTGTCAGTGTGACTAGGCGATTTTAATATACATACATACATGTACTTTAACCTAAAATACTCACACAAGCGACACATTTACATTTGTAAAACCAAACATATACAAATGCAAGCATAAACTTATGTAGATATACCCAGCAAACAATTTCTATTGCGAGAAATTCAGGCGACATTGCCTTCTCATCTCTTTTTGATCTCCTTTTGTTAGAGAGTGAGCCACTTCCGCGACACTTCGGAGAGACACGTTTGCGACTCTTCCAAAAGACTCTTCAGCGACTCTTCTTAGGAGAGGCTCACTTTCTAACAACAAAAAAAAGGTGGAGAGACCCTTCGAGCATTTTTATTTTTTAATTTATTGTTATGAAGACACGCTGCGCGCTAACTAAAGAGCTTTCTGTGTTGGTCCAGGAATTTGTCAAAACAGATTATGTTACAGTTTTAGCACCACAAGGGAATCGAACCTCAAAGTTGAAAGTTCGAAATATTACAGGTCAGCAACTTTAACTAGGGAGCTATTGAGCTCTCCCTTTATTCTATCTCGTTTCTTTGATTGACACCTTTCTAAGTATCGCTAAACAATCGCCTGGAAGATTCATCTATTCATCTCCTGCGCGTCTCGCAGAAGACTCTTTTCGGCGATGGGCGATTGTACAGTCGCCCAAATGTTTGCTGGGTATGTACATATATGGAGCTGTTAGCTGTCACTCGGTGAGCAAAGCACGAACGAGCTCGAGAGAGCAACAGAAACCGGCATGTACATATGTACATACATACATATGTATAAACTTAGAATTTTTGATGAGCTCTTGCCAGTTGAAAGTGTGCATCACACAGAGGCGGTCGTCTAAGGAATTTGTGAAAATAATCCAAGTCAAAGCAAACATGAGTTTAGAACTATTAAGTCTAAATAACCCTGTGTTCAAGAGCTATACGTTCTGGGCCGGTGTTTTGGGGCTCAAAATGTTGGCAATGGCCTTGCTCACAGCTATGCAGCGCATGAAGACAAAGGTAAGCCGGGCACCGTTTGCTAGCTGGGTCAAAGTCCAATTCGGGTGAAAGCGCTCAAGTTAGTCCAATATTTAACATGTTGTTCGTTCGGCTTTCTTTTCAGACATTTGCCAATCCGGAGGATTTGATGTCGCCCAAGCTGAAGGTTAAATTTGATGACCCCAACGTGGAGCGTGTGCGTCGTGCACATCGTAATGATCTCGAGAACATTCTGCCCTTCTTCATTATCGGCCTGCTGTACACTCTGACCAACCCAAGTGCATTCCTGGCAATCAATTTATTCCGTGCCGTTGGCATCGCGCGCATCACGCACACCTTGGTGTACGCCGTTGTGGTGGTGCCCCAGCCAGCTCGTGCTCTGGCCTTCTTTGTGGCAATGTCGGCCACAGCTTATATGGCAGTGCAGGTGGTCCTCGCCGCTGCCTTCTAAGCTGGTAATCATTGTTGTATGAATTATTATTTGAAACTAATTGATTAAACTTTGAGACATATGTATGCATGTCGATAAATTTATAATTGTACATTATCATGTTAAATACATTATCATGTTTTATACTTACATATTATATTCTTGAACTTTTTTTTGAAAATAATTGTATCTAATACATATGTAGTTGTATTTTACTGTTGTTTTTTTTATATTGATGTATATTGAAGTATAATCGCATAGAAAATATCCTACATTTATATGTACATATGTATGTACATTAGTAACTTATCTAAGGAATTACTGAAGCTGATTGTAATTTGATTTAGATCAGCGATAAATGTTTCACAGCTGTTTTGCAGTGCGCCTAGAAAAAGTACGGTAACATTTGCATTTAATTCAAGTTTAAGTGACCAGTGATGCCAACTCTTGAGGGTCTGGAAAAGCTTGATCTGCCATTTAATAAGCTAGAAAAGGCTAGAAAATGTTAGAATAACTGCTTGTCAAGTTAAACATTTCCCCTCGTCAGCGCCATATGCCTGGTCTTCACTAAAGCTTGGTATGGACTTAGAAAAAAAGGCTTCGGAGAAAGCAAAACTCCATATAAAAAAAACGCTGCCGTAATGCAAAGAAGAAGAACTTGACATTTAGCTCCGCTTGTCGATCCCGAGGAAAAATAAAAACGGAGTTGCCAGATAAGGAACACACCCAGAAAGAGGGCGATTTATGATGAATTTAGGTGAACAAATTTTTAGGGGGTATCCACTAGTTTTTTTTTTTATAGAATAATAATAATTAATTCTTTATAAGGCAACAGCATCTTGAAAGTGAATATTTTTGAAGCAAGGGTCAAGCATAGTTGATGCAGCCAATATAAAAGAATGCATAGTTGCTTTTGGTATAATCGGCACAGCGGTTCTTTGGAATAAAACTTCTACACTTCGTTTTAAGTTTGTGCTATGGTTAAAAAGTTCGTGTTGTGCAGCGTTGCCAACTGAGCAAAAAAGAACAAGTGAGCAATAAAGAGCAATTTGGAAGGAACATGTTCACTTGCTCACTTCAGGGAGCAACTCTTTTTGGTTCACTCACTCATGAGCAACCCTACACTAAATTAAAGGCTCGCTTTAATTCAGACCACTTAATATTTTTTGTAAAGTTGTAAATTGTTCAAATTACATTAAATGTAAGACACAATTATTAGTTGTAGTGTCTGATTTGTGAATGTCTGCTGAGCATACAAAAATAAATTACGTGTGCATATGATACGTTATCGGAAGGTATGTATATATGTATATGGTTGCGTGTATTTACGTAGTATGCACACATATTAAGGCCAGGCCAAACCAAATTCGCTTGGGGGCAAAAACAAAATAAACGCAATTCTACTTAACGGAGTCAGTGCAAAAATTTTCATCAGCAACATCTCATGTGACGCCAGCAAAAGAGAGTCTAGTGAGTGTCCAAAATTCGCCTAGAAATGATTGCCGTTGAAACAAAACAATCAAACAATAACAGTAACGTATCGCATACAAGGATTTGCCATTGTGTGTGTATTTATTGTGCGCACAAATGTTTGAATTTGTGTACATGTATGCATATGCATGTGATAGGTTATCGTAATATTTGTATGCACTACATATATGTACACATTCATATGTTCATGTGTGCTTATATACAGTGTAGAAGTGTATATCAGATACAAAGTACACACTTGCCCATTTACAATATAAGCATATATATGTACATACAGACACAGTCAAAACAAAAGCTCCTCTGGTGTCTCTGCCTCGACTTAATAAAACCAGACCTTATCTACATACGTGTACATATATTTATACACAAAATATGATTAATTTTAACTAGACGAATTAAATGGTACTCCCAGGTACTTTAAACTGATATCCGGAACTGATTGTGATTGTGACAGGTGTCGTTGTTATCTTCAAAACATCACGTGATTTATATTTTAGGGTCATTCAGGAGGTAATTGATCGCCAATCATGATATCTGATTACTACTATTTTCATGTATTTAAGTATTTAACAAATACAAGAATTTGGCTATCGGTATCGTATAAAATATATATATCGCATAAGAAATTATTGGAATACGATTTGTATAAAAGTCTTTCATTTAGTAAGCTTATTTGTATAAAATAGTATAATTTCTTTAAGCGGGCAGCAGCCAGAGAGTGTGCTGATAATAATTACCTGCTCAATGCTACGACTTATTTAAAAAACAATTAGCATTCCGGTTTGTGTAGACGATACTTCATGAAATTGATACGATAAGCGGCGCTAAAGTGTGTGTCTTAAGCAGGGTTCTCCCTGCTTCGCAATATAAACATATATTTTAATATGCTTTGTGACGATTTGTGAAATACGTCAATCTGTTCACATTGGCAACACAAAAATTGTGCATTGGGTTAATCATCAGCTTATTCTAGAAGGCACAGCCTAATGAATCCATTTCTTCAAAAATCATAAACAATGCTAAAGTACATAAAAACAACAATTGAAATGTTTGCGTTGACTTTTATGTTTTCACAATGTGTATGGAAAACCAACTTGTTCGATGTGCTTTTCTCAATGGAACTGGGTTCATTTGAGCTGATTCAACTTTAACAGCTGTTGACACAAAAATTTGTTAACCGAATGTGAAAGTGGTGTTTACATTGTAGTGTCACATTTTTGTGACAATGCATTTAGTGTTCACATTGCCTTGTGACGTTGTGAACTGCTTTGTGCAGTGTTTGTGAAGCAGTGCGAACACACCATTAGTTTCGTTATGCCCTTGGAGAGGGTACTATGATTTTGATTTTTTGATTTTTGTCACAAAGCTTGATGAAGACGATGAGTTAAACCGATAGAAACATGTCCCTCTGTCTGTTTGGTGTGAAAATTCATGTTGATTTTTTAGATGTCTTAACAAAACTCACAGATGGAAAATTTTATACTTTCTTTTACATAAATGCTGTCTAGCGCTGGTTTTAAGCTGTCCATTATTTCGCTATTAACTGTCGTAGGAACAATCAGTCGAAAGTTTAATATCGAAATCTGGAAGGGTGTTAAGTCTTCTGCGTACCGAATATAATTTTTTTTTATTTTTTGTTTTTTAATGCACTCACTATATTTATAAAATTGTGTTAACTAATCTATTCCTTACTCTATTATGGAATATTATATCAGTCTTTGAGGAACTTAAAGTATAAGCAAATTTCTTATCATTTAACAAAGTTAGATGTGTGTTAAATTGTTAATAGAGTGCTCAAATAGTCGGCTAACTGTATGGAGTCTGTGACAAATTGCTTACTTTTGTACTACTAAACAATACCAATTACGGTGTTTCAAAAGCAAATGTATTCATTTGGACATTTGTTTCCATTTAGTTGTTCACTCAAGAACTTAACTTAAGTATTGTACACTTTCCTCTGATTACTTGTGTGTAGATATAGTATGTATGCATACTGATACTGAGTGCTTATCTGTACAAGTACACTTGTAATTACGTATGCGTGGGACTAGTACATATTAACACATTAGGATAGCAACTATAGGCATGTCTGCACGACTTGGCAATATTATTTTATCTTAATGAATCAATTAAAAAATCCGCAATTTTCTTAATAAACATTTTGTTTGTAATCAAAAATTTTTAGTAGTATTCTTTCAAATTGAAGTAACTTTAGGCATAAAATCTAAACATTATTTTCGAATTCATAGGAGACAACGAGCGCATATAAGTGGAAGCTGAGACATTTTATCCATTGTGTACATTGACCGCTTAAGTTGGAAACGTGTCCACTATTGATTGGTAGCTGAGCAATTGTAGGTTTTCAGAGCACCACCCCCAAGCTACACGTACAGAAAATAGTACACACACTGGCAACTGTTGTCAATTAGCCGCAGTTGTAGGTTCACACCAGTACACAATATTTATATTGGTTGCGGTTTAGTTATATATTTTCTTTAATTGTTATTTTTCAGACGTAAAGGTATCCAAACAAAATACATCAAAGGCAGAGACTCATTTAAAGTAGCGTGCAGTGTGTCGACCATGGAAGCAGCGACAGCGACTCTGGTTGGCGATCCACAGATGCCAACGGCACCAGAACTGCCCACCACATCATCTAATGGTAGCAACACTTCGTCCGCTGGCCCGTCGGAACTCGTGGACAGCGACAATATTGGCTGGGCTCGGGATAAAACTGAAAACACATCGGAACATCGAGCAACGTCATATTCCTTCACAGGCAGTGCCCTATCCAGCGGCAACATTGCAGACCTCAATGAAACGGGCGCTGCTGGTGCGACGCCGTCGTCGACAGCAACTCCGAATGAAACCAGCAACGACAAAGATAAAGACAAAGACAAGGAGCAGAATGATGAATCGCTGTACGAGTGCAATATCTGTTTGGACACAGCCAAGGATGCTGTGGTTAGCATGTGTGGCCATCTGTTCTGTTGGCCCTGCTTGCATCAGTGGCTGTTGACGCGACCCAATCGCAAGCTCTGTCCCGTGTGCAAGGCAGCCGTTGACAAGGACAAAGTAATACCGCTTTACGGTCGCAATAGTACACGCCAGGAGGATCCCCGGTATGCTAACAGCTAATGCAGTTAGGCAATTCAAATAATCATCTGAATGAACTTTGTGTATTTCAGCAACAAGGTGCCGCCACGTCCCGCCGGACAGCGTACAGAGCCTGAGCCAGCACCAGGCTTCCTAGGCTTCGGCTTTGGTGATGGATTTCACATGTCATTCGGTATTGGTGCTTTTCCCTTTGGATTTTTTACATCAACGCTTAACTTGGGCGAGCCACGTCCGGCACGTAAGTTCTAAAATAATCGCAGGCATTGAAGTAATTAAATATTAATTAATACTCTTTTTTCCTTGCGACTTTTAGCTGCTAATCGTGGTACCACACAGTACGAGGATGAGCAGACTCTGTCCAGACTATTTCTATATCTCGCCTTTCTTTGCATCGGATGGCTGCTATTTGCCTAGCAACTTCTCCGCACCACAGCAATTCAATGAACACAACACATCAACATCAACAAATAAAGCAAGAGGAATACCAACAACAGTAACAACAACAACAACAACAAAAATAAAAATAAAGGCAACAACTCTATAACATACTCGGAATACTAAAAACAACAATAACAGAGAATTAGGAGTATAATCCAGCCCCCAAATTCCAGCAGTTACTCTCTTTGTGATTTCACGACTTGCTGTCCTTAAATTATATTATGTTTCATGTTTTGGATATTTTGAAAAAAAAAAAAACAAAAAAAATGGTACATTTTAAAGTTTGGAGTGCTAAAGTTTCAGCATCGTAAAAAGGGGTTTTTCACCTAAAACACTTTAGATATTTGATCGTCAATAACACTTCTCAAATGAATTATTTGGTGTATACAATGCTTATACAATCCTTTCTGCGTGTACTTTGATCGTAATTGAAAATTAACATATAAACGAACATGTAATGTATAAATGAATTAAAACATAAAAGCAACAAAACTTTTAAAAGACAGCTCATCTTACGAAATTGTACTCACAATTGCATAAATTCTTATAATTGATATTGGATTTATATTGAACAATGCCCAAGTGCCCAATGTAGTTTCAAGCTTCTGTATTTGATATATGTGTGTGTATAGGTTCGAGGTTTCTGATTCCTGTTAAAATCGGTTTAGAAACTCCATGACACTTAGGAATGATTTATTTAATGTACAACATGTTCACGTTTCGAAGTTTACCTTCGATCGAATATCGCAAAGGTTTTATTTCTAATCAGTTTCAAAAACTATCAGGAAATTCTACCGAAACGTATATAAATGGGTTTCGGTTATGATTGCCTTTTGATTACGCAAAATCTTTTTATATAGATTTCGTAATGATTTTTTTTTGGCTTTGTTTATTTTTAAAATATCGGTACGATTTCGGTTCAAAACAAAAAAAAAATCGTTAAAAAAATGTTGAAAGCGCTTTCTTCTGAAAATCTTTTATTTAAATAGTTTATTTTAGTAGCGTTTATTTAGTATATAGCAGTATAGTGTTTAACTGTTAAGCTAACAAAAATTACATATAAATTCTAAAATTTCAAAACGGAAGATCTATGTAATGAGATCAGTATTCATATTACAAATAAAAAGCAAAATTGGGTTAAACAACGATTATTATACCTTAACAACATAATGTAAAATTTAGTGCTCTTTTAATATTATTCGACACAAAATTGGATATCAGAAATTTTGGGGCATTCAAATGTTATCGCCACTAGACTTTTACCTCGTAAAGAGTTTTTTTTTATAAGATAGCAGAATTTTTTGATAAAGATATCAGAAATTTTGAAAATTTCAATAATTTTTGACAGTCTAACTTTGTCAAAAGGTGTTTATTGTTTGAATATCCAAAAACAGACTGTCTGGCAACACTGGTTCCCTTTGCAAACACACAAGCCAACATGCCAAGCGCAAAAGCTATCAGCACTCTCAAACTCTGGCTGCTATGACACTTTGCTGCTGTAAAATGAATATATTCAGTTAACAGGTAATATCGACTAATATTTGACTAAAACATGAATAGTAACCCTGAATGTATACTGATTTAGCTATAATCGCAATTATAAAAGGTTTTATTTGCCGATGCAAGCAGTGTACACACTACATGCATATGTATGTGCATGCAGAAGTGTAAAGGTAAAAGGTATATTCAGTTAATAGGTAATATCTTCCAAACCCAAACCCAAAATTTTTTCTGTCATATCTTCTGTATAAAAAGTAATGGGAATTGTAAAAAAAAACATTGAATTTTTTTTATTTATTCATCAAAATATATTTTGTCGCCTTCAAAGTAATTCCCATTGTTTGCAATGCACATGTGAAAACGACAAAACCAATCTTCCGTGCACTTCAGGTAGGCCGGTTCTGGTATGGCCTTTAGGACGCGCTGCGATATCCGTTTGATGTCATCAATCACTTCAGCCTAGTGGACGGTGATACAGTCGAGCATACTCGACTGTCGAAGACCCCGTACTTACTATGGAAAAGCAAACACTGCTTAAAATAAAAGAATATAAATCGCTACAAATATTAATAAAGTTATATACTAAATGTACTTTTCGCCCAACAAGGGGGCTCCATTTGACTACAGCCGAGAGCGCTCGACTGTAAGATACCCTGTGCCCTGGCACACCAATGGCTTAATACTTAGTTGCACGCCATTAGGCAAGCCGAAGGATTGATGATGCCGCATTAAGTTTTCGACTAATTGTTTGTATTACATCTGTTTGTTTTAGTGAACCGATTCAAGCCAAATTCGATGAAAATGTAAAAGACATAGGATATTCCCAATAAATGAGTTCGGTTGAGATACTAAAAAAATTTCATACTAAATCTCTATTTTCGATCAATCGTTTCTATGGCAGCTATATGATATAGTCATCCGATGTTAACCAAATTTGATCAGGATGTATGGGACCATCTCATATGCGTATTCTGTTTCTTTGGTTCAGATATCTCAAACAACAAAAAAGTTTTTCATACTAAGACTTGATTTTCAACTGATCGTTGATGCTGATCAAAAATATATATATACTTAATGGGGTCTGCCACGCCTCCTTCGGCCTGTTACGCACATTTTTTTTTTTTTTGTGACAAAGTTACAAAGTTTATTAAGTACAGGGTCTAAAAATGGATTGAAGAGAAGGCTTTAAATGCTGTTTATCGATATTTTTATATCATAATTACAACCAAATATAGATAAATAGACAATGTCTTTTCAATATATTAAAATTTTTATTAATGCATTTCAGTGTAAAAATTAAAATGACACATTTTTTCCTTACGTAAATTTCACATGTTACTTTCTCCCTTACTCGAGCTCTGTCGATTTTTTGCATTTTGTTGAACGATTAATATAAAACAAAATACTTATTCATATACATATGTATATATTGTATATAGTATATACTTTTTTTATCATAGATTGCAATTATTTATGTAAATATAAGTAACTGCAATTTTATTGTTTTACATATTCACTGTTCATCCTTGCCTTGTTATTGTTTTCAGTTTATCAGTTATCTGTATATCTATTTATAAATTTATTAATAATTGAATTAAGCACTATTTTTTTTTTTTTTTGCTGATGATGATAATTCAATCTCGCTTATTTTTAGTAGTACTCGTACCAAAATTGTATGCATAAACTACAGTGTACTGCACAATGAAATTAAATTTTCTATTTAGCAAGAACTCAAACATAACTTAAAATGTATTACGAACTGGCTAAGGGACAAGACGGATTGTGGGATGGTTGATGTAGGAGTTTGGTGGTGAGAAGGAAAGTGGGTGAGTGAAAGTGAAGGACCATTTGAACACTTCACGTGTCCTGCTTTTGCACATATATTTTAAAACCTGTACATAGATTGCTTACTACAAATTGTTATTGCATATTGAATATGAAACTGAAGCTGTAGTTTCAAGAAACAAAATAAAACAAGCAACGAACATAAAAGTTAACCTTTTAGTAAAAGGAATATTAATTTCAGATAGACAAACCAAGAAACATTCAGTTGCATTTAAAAACCAAAATCACAGAAAAACAAAAAATTTTTTTTTTTGATGTACTGTATATTTTACAAGAAGTGTGGATACTGATTCTGTTCATAAAGTGCCGATTAATCAGTTAATGAAAAGCTAACATACTTGTGCAATTGACGAATACTCGAATTTTCAGATGGTTTAAAACTAATTAGCTCTCCGTTTGCTTTGTGGTATGAATTGATTGGGTGTTGGTGGGACGACAATGTTTTGGGGGATAATATACAACAAATATATAAAACTAAGATCTTAATGTGGGTACTAACTTGCGTGTTAGCTATTTATACTGTATGGATTTATTTGTAAATATCGCTATTCAGATTCTTAAATAATGTGAGATTTTGTATTGAAACCAAATATAATCGAAGCAAATCGAAATGAAACAAAAATGAAGTCGAGCACATACACAACCACATTCGGTAAATATTTGGTGTCCCATCTATACTATTTACGCTTTATAATCTTGACTTGGAAATAAATCGCACAATTGCTTATGATTGAAACAGTTGGCATGGCTCTTAAACCCATTTTAGCTGTACGCCACTTGGCTTGTAATACTTTGCTTCTGTTAGGCACTATTTTATTTAATTTCATTTTGTATATTTTTTGTTTGTTTTTTTTTTCGTATTTAAACGATCTGTTTTCTGTTATGCAATTAAATATTTTCTTTTGTTTGTTTTCTCGCTGTTTTGCTTGGGCTTTTGTAAATCAATATCTGTAATTTTTGTTGTTATATGATTAAAATTTTTTTAAATAGTATTTTCTCATTCTTTAGATTTATTATTATTGTTACATCTTACCCCTTTTCAAGTGTGTGTTTGTGTGTGTATATATATATATGTAATTTATACTAATTTTTGTATCATCAAAGTTCTTTTTCAATATTTCTTACTATTGTATTTGTTTTTCATTATTGTTTATGCCTTCTTGACGATAAATGTACAAATTTCCCTTAGAGTTCTCTCTCTCTCTTTCTCTCACTGTCACTGCATTTTATATTAATTCAATTGTTTGATTTTTGTATGCAGTTGAATTTCATTTAATTACTAACAAAAAAAATGCGTATTTGTTTTAATCGTACAACAACGAAATACTTTACATTTATAAATATGTATTATACTTTCTTTACCTTTATATAGTTATAGTTTAGCCTTAGTAGCTACATATACATACGAAAACGATGCTATTTTACATTTACAATACATTTGTTTTACTTTAATTTAGTATAGGTTCTTGTTTTTTTTGTTTGTTTTTGTTTTTATTTGTTACATTTGTTTTTGTAATTATCTTTTAAATTGTAATCATTTGTAATTATCGGTGTAAGTCGCAATCAATCGCAAGCATGCTGCCACATCTATCCCGTAAAGCTGCCGCAAAGGAGCACGGAGGGTTGAGGGCTGCGACCGGAGATGTACATGAAGTGTTATTGCATCAATTAATATACATATGTATGGCATTTGATCACGATACACCCAGCTTAGTTTGTCAACCAGCAGACATTGGGGATGGATAGATAGCATGGTGGGATTTGATTTTATTTGTCCCATCATTTGCGCTTGACATTGAATTTAATTTGTTCATGCTTTTTATAGTTTTTTTTTTTATCTTTTTGTTGTTTTTTTTGTTTTCCATATAGATTTGCGTATAATAATGTATTTAAATCAATAGTTAATCATTTAAATAACGGTGGATCGTTCGATTCATGTTGAAATGAATTGTTTTACAAATACATATACCTTTATACTATAGTTACATAAGTATGTAGAGAAATACCATTGTGGTTTACACGCATAATGGCATGCTGCTCTGGTTTTGTTTTGTTTTGTTTTTTTTTTTTTTGTTTTTGCTGTTTATTTGATTGTTTGTGTGTGTTCTTATTGTTGTTGTTTTCAACAGTCATTTACGAAATATGTATATGTTCGTAGTACGCAATTTCAAGTTTTAACATAGTTTTTGTCGTTGTGCATATTTCGTGGGCTTCCCGGCTGCTAACTTGAAAGCAATGCACTCTCAGCTCAGCTCAGCTCAGCTTGGCTTAGCTTATTCTATCAACCCGTCAACTTATCCATTTGTCAACCAATTGTAACTGCTGTCAACCCATAAATGTGACTTAAACTGCGCGTCTACATTAATTAAAAATAACTATTATAACTTTACTATACATTATTTTTCATACTCTAATAACTATAAACATAAAAAAAAAACAAAAAAAAATATGATAAAATCGAATACAAGATGCATGTTTTTTTTTTATGTTTCTTGTGTTGTACAATATTACTTTCATGGTTGTTAAAAAACAAATAAGAAATTTTCATAAATTTGCATTAATTATTTAGAAGAAATCAGCCAGAGACAACTGATTCATTTAGAAATAAAAAATTCATTAAAAAAAAAAAATACAAATTACACACAAAAAATATGTTTTAAGTAACTTTGAGATCATTTAAATGTATTTTTTTATGCATGTAAATATGTATGTTTGAATTTACTTTGATGACAGTGTTTCAGCAGACAAGCAATCGCAACGCTCAGCACATATGTATGTACATATATGTGTGTGTGTGTGTGTAAGGACACATCGGGTCAGGGGTCCCAAGGGGACACTGCAATCGCAATTGCAATCGCAATCGCAATTAGGCGGGCAGGGGGACAACAGCACGTATGTACATACACAATAATACAATAGAAAATGAAAATAGTATTCAGCTGAAGGATTGTCTTGTTGTCTTAAAGGTAACATTCAATGCTTTTTAGTGAATTTCAACAGCGTATTTCAGTTAGGTACAGGCTCAATTGAAGTGGTAAAACATGGTACGCATTGCATATCCATAAATAAGTTAAAACAATGATATCGCTATAATACATATACATAGTACTTTTACAATAATAATCATTTTGCAGGCTTAACCATATGCCACGCCTCCCATTGACCAGTTGACTTTTGAAGTGCACATACATATGTCTAGCACAGTCTAGCTACTGCTCGCAGTCAGAATTTGGGACGGGTTCATTGGCGCCTACACTCGGATTAGTGGCCACATTGACCACCACTGCCATTGCTGCGGCAACATTCACTTGGCGCAGCATGCGTAGATCGTGTGTCGCCTCTTCGACGGCGACATCGTCATCGTCGCCGGATTTGCTGACACCAATGCTGCTCAGATTGAGAGCCGCACTCTCGGCAGCTGCATTCAGTTGAGTGTATTCTTGAGCGGACAGCTTTAAAAACTGTTCGTATGTGTTTAACTGCTGCTGCTGCTGTTGTTGTTGCTGCTGCTGCTGTTGCTGTTGCTGATCGACTTCAAACTGCTGCTGATACTGTTCTTGCTGCTTGCTACTATTGTTGGCGGTACAGACGCTGTAGGGCGGCGGTGGTGGACGGTTTGGGTAAGAAACTAGTTGCGGTTGCTGCTGTTGTTGCTGCTGTTGTTGCTGCTGTTGTTGCTGCTGTTGTTGCCGTTGTGTGACATGTTGTTGCAACAATATGTGAGTGCTTAAACGTGACTGTTGTTGATTGTGTTGCTGTTGTTGTTGTTGCTGCTGCTGCTGTTGTTGTTGTTGTTGCAGCTGGTAGTTGCTCTCTGGCTGCACCTGCGCATATAGCATCTTATCGACCTGCAGGCCTGATATGCCACTCAGTTGTTGATGCTGCGGCGACGTTGGCGATTGTTTTATTACTGTCGAAACCGTTTCCTGGCTGTGCGTTTCCTCTGTGCCTGTTGCATTCGTGTTGCTGATGCTGCTAATGTTGCTGGCGTTGTTGGTATTGGTATTGGTGGTGTTGCTGTTGCTGTTGTTGTTGCTGTTGCTGCTGCTGTTGTTGACGGCATTGTTACTGTTGTTGGTAGTTGTGTTGCTGCTGCTGCTGCTGTTGTTGATGTTGCTATTGCTGTGGCTTCTACTCGTATTGCTGTTGTTGTTGTTGTTGCTGCTGTTGTTGCTGTTGTATTCGCTGACTTGTGCATGGGTGGGGTTCGCGGACAGAGCGGGCGCTGCTTCTTGCAGCTCATGCTATTCCTTTATAAGGCGATAGATGTGGTGCGTGGTGCCGCTATTCTGCGCCGCCACTTCAAACACATACGCTATGCATAGCAGTGTCTCTTCCGTTTCACGCGCTCGCATTACCTATCAACCAAACCGAGGGAGACAGACATAGACATAGAGAGAAAGACAAATTGTGTGAGTATATGCGTGTGTGTGAGCCAAGAAACTAAACTGAAAATTAAAAGAATAATCCAGGGACCGTAACGATTATAATTCTTAAATTATAAATTATTTAATAAAAGTTATTTGTTAATTTTTATCAAAAAAAAAGAAATAAATTAAATGAAAACTCTGTTTTTTTCGATCTAAATGTAAAAATTATGAAATAATAATTAAATTCCAATTTTAATTAAAAAATTATAGCTTAACTATTATTTTCAATTGTTATCATAAAAATTAAAAATAAAAATAATTTATTTTATTCCGGTTCAAAAGACATTTGCATTCAATATTTATTTTTCAACCTTTATAATAAAAATTGAAAATAAGAATTATTGTTAAAGAACATTAATATAAATTGAAAAATAACTTTTCTTCTATAATTTTTAATTCAAAATTAAAAAAAAAAACAGTTTATCCAGTTTCTCATTACTCATATTTGCGGTCCCTGGAATAATCATATCAGCTAACATAACACTCACTTGTAATATTGTAAAGTTCTCGAGCACACTGTTCATCATGTAGCGTTCAGGTAAATTCTTCAGCTTTTGTATGAAATTGATCATATACTCGCACATCGGCGATCGCTGAATGCGATAAACGTAGCGATTATTTTCCAGGCGTGAGTACTCCTTCTCCACTTTTTCCACGACCTGTTTGCCAAAGGAGCAAACGATTGTGGAGCAAACGAGCTCAATGTTCTCATTGCTTTCATATCTGCAACAAAGTTGATTTCGATTATATAGTATGTACATATGTACAGTGGCTCACAGCTTATTTCAACCAGCACAAACAGCTACTTTAAAAGTTATATCAATTCATAATTTGAAAATTTTTGATATTTTGTAAAAATCAACTTTTTCAACTTTTATCCTCGATTTAAAAAAAAAATGTTTTGATGTTTTTCTCAAATTTTCAAAAATCTCTTCGCTAGTATTTTTTTTTTTTTTGTGATTTTTTAAAAATTGCAGATATTCACTATTTTAGCCACTTTTTCCTCCTTTTCATATAAAATTTTTCTGAGATCATCCCATACAAAAAATCATAAAATATACTAGCGAAAAGATTAGAATTGTATAGAGAAACTTTTTGCATCAGAACATTTTTAAACAAAAATCGAGGATAAAAGTTGAAAACGATTTTAACAAAAACTCAAGAAATTTTCAAGTAATTTTTTATATTTTCAAATTATGAGTTGATATAACTTTAGTTCTCTGTAAATACTTTTTATTAGCTTTGTATTTTAGTTAGTTGTAATTGAAACTTTTCATTAAAGTAGCTTTTTGTGCTGTAAGGTAATAAGCTGTGAGCCACCGCATTTATAGTATGTAGATAAATCTGATTAACTTACTGGCTTGTAACGCCATAGAAATCACCCGTTTCGCTGCCGGTCGTTACGTCCGTGTTGAGATCCGCCCAACATTTCACAAGGTAGAACGCATTCTGCGGACCTTTTTCATAGAGATCTTTGAGACCGCCGGATTTCTCCGGGAATTTATCAAATATTTGTCGAATGTCAACAGTCTGTAATGTAAATTAATTATTATATTATAAGTTAAAGTTATTATTTTTTGTATGCTATTTCGGGTTATACTCACCTCAAGCAACGGATCGGAGAAGGATGGCTTGCCGCCCAGTTGTACGAAAAGATGTCGGTGATACTGTGAGGCGTACAAAAAGATAAAAATATGAAATGCCATGAGAGATTGTTCAACAATCGGATCGGATAGATCGTTGAAATCAGGGGTGCCCAAAACTGTCCTATGGCTGTGCACGCGCCAATGCAAATGTAATAAATCACATGCACAGAAAAAAAATAAAACACATGTTTCTTTAAAAAGTCACACGCATCACACTTTTCACAGCGAAGTGAAGTTTTTCTTTTTCAGTGTACACAAAGCAAATAGTTTTTGTTTTGGCAGCACCAAAAATGGATGGAAAGCAAAAATGCAACATTTGTTCTTGTTTTGCAGCAACGAATAACGGCGCAAAGCGCAATGTGCAAAATTTTGTTTGTGTAATTTGCAATGTGCGCCAGAAGCTTACCAATGTGCATTCTCACATACTTCCCATATCCTATGTGCAAAGCAAAAGCAAATGTGCGTCGTGTGCATAGGCGCTGGGCACCCCTGGTTTAGATCAAGATCAAGAGATCTTTAAGCTACTTACGATTTCATCTCTTTGGATTTCCATGAAGGCTGTGAACTCAAGCAAGCGGAATTTGTGCGTGGCAATGGCGCGGCCCTCCCATGGCAACTGTGCGGGCGGAATACCAGCCTCGATCTCGCCGGACACCGCCGTCGAGGGCTTGCCGGGCGTATAGGGCGGCTGGGCGAACGGCTTAATGCTGTAATCATAAAAACTATTGGTCAATGCAAATGCGTTTGTTTTTTATTGGATTCAAATGGGGCAATGCAACTTACTCTTGCGATGTGCTCGGCTGCAGACCGGGTTGCCAAAATTGCTAATCCATCCAAGTCAAATTGAACAGAGAGAAAGAGAGAGAGAGAGAGAGATAGAGAGCGGGAGAAAAAAAATTACATTTTAATTATTTGTATTTTATTTTGTTGTTTACTTATGCACAATTATTTTATAAATTTGTATGCAAGCTTTGGAACACTAAGCTAAGCACGAGTTCTTTGAGTTGACTTGGTTACACAGCTGATGATAAATAGTAGTAGCACGGATAAATGATTAGGCGATTGATCGACTGATTAGATAATTGATTCGGCGAGCTCACTAAATGTGTATTACATACAATGACGAAGACATAAAGATACAAAATTCTAAATACTTGTCTTATAACAAACATTAATATTAAATATACAAAAATATACAACTATGTACACACATATTGTATGTATGTATATAGTACAAAATAAATTAAACAATTCTTTTGGTTGTTGATTTTCATAAATTATTCATGTTGTGCGCTATTTTTGTTTTGTTTTGTTCTTGGCATACATGTTTGTACACATTGTACATACATACATACAAAAGCAAGGAGTCGATTTCAATGAGCAAGCGAGCGGGCGCGCATTGAGCAGGTGGCTTTCGTTTATTTCACGAGGACTGGTCTTAAGAATCACGAGTAACGAGTAACGAATGACTGGACACAAATGAGCGGATGATTAAAGCTAGGGAGCATTCAGAGTCAATATGACGATAGAGGGCTGAGCATGGCGAGGGGCAGAAAGCAGCGATAGAGGGCGCGCTATGGTAGTTTAAGGCTCATGAGAGTAACAAACGGAGCGAGCAAAGAGAAGAGAAAGGGAGCGAGATTGAGAGATCAGACAAGCAACTATGAATGCTCTTTAGCAATGATGTCTTCAGCAGGTTTTGACTACTCGTACTTGTGGTGAATCAGTTATCAGAACCTGTTGAATGACATGATGGCTTTTTATACAAATTAGCCCACTGTACATATATTACAAATTTATTCCGTGAAAAATCTAAAGTTGTCGTTTGTTAAACACAATACTAAAAATGTGTTTTTTTATTATTATTATTTGTTGAAAATTTTATGCTAATGCAACAAAAAATTAAAACAATGATTTTTTTATGATGTCTTTTTTTTTTATCAAAATAACCTGCTAATGCCCCAAAATAACAAAATAGATGATCGTCGGAGCGCATCCAGAGCAAAAGGTAGAGTATAAATACAATTCTGTGTGCTTATGAGTAGTTATTAACATATAACTAATGAGTGTGAATCGTGGGCAATGGAGTTATCAACGTTGATAAGAAGTGAGTTTGAGTTGAGTTTCGATGATGCTGACAGAGGGAGAGAGAGAGAGCGAGCAGAGAACAGTGCTTTTGCTGAAATGCATTGTAGTGTGGTGTAGTGTAGTGTGGTGTGTTGTGGTGTATTGTGATATGTAATGTTGCCTGTTAGTGGCTCTTGTTGGATTGTGCAGCGATGGAAAGAATTCTTTTGACTGTTGAATGGTTCAAAGCAGCGGTGGGCACGAAATCTAAATTCGTTAGCAGCCGCTGGCTCCCGGAGCCATTGCGTGCCCACCGCTGGTTCAAAGTATGCTTAGCCTGGGTAACTTGAATGGTTGCTTACGCCCGGATACAACGGCGGATGGTGCAACGGCTGCACATGCGCCGCAGCCCCATCAACGACAGTTGGTGACGCTGCACTTGTTGTTGTTCCACTTGGTTGTTGTTGCTGCTGCTGCTGTTGCTGCTGCTGCTGCTGCTGCTGTAGGTGGTAAACTGCTGCAACAGCCACCGCATGGTGGTGATGGTGAGGCTGCATGTGGCTGTGCGTGTGATGCGGCAAACTATGATGGGAATGGTGGGCACTGTGGTGTCGTGGAGACGACGCTGACGACGCCACTGCAACGGAGCTGGAAGTCGCACCAACATTAACAGCGGCAGCAGCAGCAGCAGCAGCAGCTGCCGCAGAAGTTGCCGGCGACTGCGCTACGGCGGCAGCAGCGGAGGCGGCAGCTGCCGCGGCGGCAACAGCAGCCACACCCACCTGATGGTGGTGGTGCGAATGTTGGTGGTGGTGGTGGTGGTGGTGGTGTGGGTGCTGATGATAGGCGGGATGTGGAAGATGCTTCGAATGGTGCACGCCCGCCGTCAGCGCTGAGGCGGCCAGAGCGAGATTATTGGCCGCCTGCGCGGAGACAATTTGTGAACTGGTCATTGAGCTCATGGCCTGCATGGTCTGTTCGTTCTCATTGAGTAAATGCAAGGACACACCATTGGGTTCCTGGAAAAAGAGTTTCATTTTGATCGTGTCTCTATGTGTGTTTGTGTGTGAGTACATGTGTGTATGTATGCATGTGTGTGAGTGCGTGCGTGTCTGTGAGTATTGAGAAACCACACTCAAGCAATACTAACTTGCTGATCAAAACGAAAGTACGAGGATATATGGATAACAAGACAGCCACACTGCCATAGGCTTGTGGGTAAAAGCCGATCTGCTCATATGCTATTGATGCTAAATCACTTTCTGATTCTGATTCTGATGCTGACTGGTGGCATGGCCCAACTTGCGACTGAGATACTCTTCCTTGCTTTTCATGGTCAAATGTATGTTAATTTGAATATATCGCTTTTTTTAATGTAAGTACAATCAATGTTCGATGCATAACACGGTGCTACAGTCAAAAAACTCCTGGGACGCGACACAGCGTAGGTTGTAGATATAGTTTAATGTAACATTGTGGCATACTTAAACTTTTTGTTGCACATCGAAATTTTAAATTACGGTAAATGTAATGTGTACACAGAAAAAAAAAATAGAAACATGTTTCTACAAAAAATCACACGCATCACACGTTTCACAGCCAAGTGAAGTTTTTCTTTTTCAGTGTACACAAAACGATAAGACAACAACCAAATAAATTCGGATTAGCACAATCAAATTGTTTTTGTTTTGGCAGCACCGAAAATGGATGTTTTGCCGCAACGAATGACGACCCAAAGCGCAATGTGCAAAATTTGTTTGTGTAATTTGCTAATGTGCGCCAGAAGCTTACCAATGTGTATCTTCACATATTTCCCATATCCTATGTGCAAAACAAAAACAAATGTGCGCCGTGTGCATAGAAAATGGAAAATTACTCCGTTTTGTTAACTACGCACATACAAATGTCATATGAGGGGATTGGGAAATGGGGCAATAATGGCGCGAATAAAAATGTAAAACAAAAAAACACAACCAAAATTTGTTTACATAGAAAATACTCCAATAAGGGAATTGAAACCTGCTAAGTCAAGTATGGCACGTTTAAATACCTGTTTCTTCGTTTCAATACCGTTAAAAAATGAAGATCAGTGAGTATTTGACGAAGCTATGGGCGCATAAGTGAGTGCAAGTACAAAAAAACGTTTTTTTTTTATCGTAATTTTAAATTTCGACGTGCACCAAAAAATTCTAGTTTGCTAAAAAATTTTTTTAACCATACCTACAGCCTACGCTATGTTCCATCCCAGAAGTCTTATTTAGATTTTTTTTGTAGCACAGTTTAATCATGTCAATTGCTTTAACTTAAACTTCTTTTTTTTCAAGTACCATATAAATACATACAAATGAATATTTATGAATTATAGCTTCATTCTTGACCAAAAAGTCACTTTTTCATACAATACACAATTTTTGATGAAATAGCCATTAAGCTAGGAAGGAGACATTTCATATATGGAACAATAAAAACCCGAAAAACAAAAAGTAAAGGTTTGGTTTAAATTTTTGGCGGTTCGATGGTGAGGCCATCAAAGAAAAGGGCAACAATGCTCTCTGATTTTTTTCGACCCAATTTGAGACTCCACTGCACTCCTTATTGTGGGGTAAATGAAATATATTTAAAATCTATGCCAATAAGTCAAAATCAAAGTCAACATAACTAATGCACAAGGGTCCTTTATCCGGCAAAAATAAAATTTCGCATTGGTTCGCTAAACAATAAAGTTAAGTTTATACGTTTCGCTTAAGGGTTGGGTAAAGTAATTTATGTAGAAGATTTAAGATATTTGGAAAAGTCTTTGTAAAGTGTGGAATTCGTCAAAGTTGAATCAGTTTAAAAAAAGAAAAATTAATGAGAGAACAAACGCTTTATAGAAGCTAGTTGGCAGTTGTACACCTTACAGTTGCGGTCAAAAAAATAGTAGTGCATGCAATGTAATTACAAAAACTCAAAATTAAAGGACTTTTAATTTATCCAAATTTTTTATTTAATTTTTTTAAGATACGTGATTATATTATAAATCCATCTGAGAAATCAAAGATAGTGAACAGTTATTATCTTTCGACTTAGAAATTTTTTTCTTGAAATAGTCTGAAAAATGGGCGGTCAAAATAATAGTAGTGGTAAATATGTTCTTATATTTTAATGATGAAAACGATCCAAAATTTTATTTTTTGTTATTTAAAAGGTTAGATATGTTAAAGGCACTCAATAATTAAGAAATTTAACTTTTTTTTTAAGCTTTTATTTCCAATTAGCGCCATACAGCGACGGATCATGGAGTCCACCAGGATTTGACATCGTTCTGGATGTATTGAGGTCCTGGCGCTATTAACGATCTCCCAGAGATGATTATTCTTTGTTGATTGATGCTTGGGAATATCCCTCTTGATATCGGACCACAAATTATCAATGGTGTTTAGATTGGGGGACCGTGGAGACCACTCCACCACATTAACTTTTTTCTATGCGAACCATTCTTTGGCAGATTTGCTGGTATGATTTGGTTCTTTTTTCAGTTGGAACCTCCAAATGAACGGCATATCATCCGAATAATACAGTAGCATAATGTCCTGCAAAATTTTCACATGTTCGTGTCTCTCCATTATGGTTTTGATCCAATATATGGGTCAAACCCCGAAATGTGAAAATGCGCCCAGATCATTATTCTCGAACCACCATGTTTGACGGTCTTGCAGGTGAATCTGGGCTGATATTCGGAGTTTTGTGGATACCTTACATGTCGTCGAGACCCTCGACCACCAAAAAAAAATAATTTGGACACATCCGACCACTAGAGGTTTCTCTATTTCTCAAGGCCAATTCGGATGTTCCTCAGAAAACCGAAATCGGATTTGGACAGGTATTGTTTTTAATGACGGAAATTTTCTCGGGCTTCTTTCTGCCAGATTATTATTCCACAAACATCTAAGAATGGTTTCCACACTTAGGTCCATACGTAACCCTTTTTTTATAATTGCTGCAGGAGCAAAAGGATCGTCCTTCAAGTACCTCACTACTTTTGTCACTAGTCTTTTGGACGTGGATCGAGGTCTTCCACGTTTATCTTTTTTTGGCGACTACTTAATGACATTTCTGATTATGGTTGTCAATCATCTAATCAAATTTTCCACTTCCTGAGACGTTATCCTTTTAGAAATCAATTTTTTAATAGAAACACTCTTTTCAGGAGTGCAATGCTTGCCACGCCCCATTGTAACAACTCTAAGCAAAAGAAAGTTTATAAAATTTATAGCAAATTATCAAATTACGATAATAAATATCAAATCAAGTGCCTTTCCTGCTTTATATCCTTTTTTTCCACTTTTAATGCATTCACTACTATTATTTTGACCGGAGCAAATATAGCATAGATCACGAAATTATGAAAAAACTCAAAAATGGAACAATCTTTTAAGTCCTAATGATACATTTTCATAAAAGCTGTTCCAACACTTTGATCTGATAAATTCAGAAAACTAAAACTCTTATTAAGAATCAAAATATCAAAGCTTAAGTTTTTTGCCTGATAGCACTACTATTTTTTTGACCGCAGCTGTAAATCGATCTAGGGCTTGTTCAGCACTGTATGCAAATTGCAGATTGGTCTAAGATAACATCGAACTGTTTAGAGTTTAGGCATCAGGGCAGAGAAACAACCGGCACACAATTGAGAACGACTAATAGTCCCCTTGAATTTTGTCACTAACGACGACAATATGGGATGGTTATAAGCAAGACCGGTAACTAAAATAAATTGTGGAAAATTATAAAAATATAAAAATATAAATAAAATAGTGTTGCCAAATAGTTTGTATTCTATATTTAAATTAAGTAAACTGTTATGATCTGCTAACAATTGATTTTGAGTTACTTTTAAAATTTCGTACACATTGATATTGATATTAAATACCATGTGATATACATATAAACAATCCTTCAAAATATAGATCTTTGTCACGCTTTTCGGATTAGGCCCTACAAAGAAATGTTTGTTTCAGCATTAATCCCTAATTACAACAAAGTTATTATATTTAGTAGCCATACTTTGGCAACAATTGATGTGTGAACTCAGCTTTTTTTGCAACTAAAACAGATGTATAGTACTTATGTACGAGTATGTAATGCATGTGGACAATAAACTGATGGAAGCTCCTCTCTGTTGTTTTTTACCTAAATTATAGCACAAACTTATTTTTTATTTATTTATTTTTCTTGCGGCTTGTGTTTTTCGTTGGTGTTTTTCTAGGTGATAGTATATATATTAATTTGCAAACTTACGACTTTGATTTTGGCTTGGATTTCGCGAAGTTTTCGTCTGGCGAGCACTTGTATGTGGGAGCTCACTTGTTTACGGGTTCTCGTTTTGCCGGTGCGCAATTTGATGTAACGCGCGATTAGCTCGTTGCGCCCTGGAAGAATTAACAGATGGAAACAAAATAGTATGAATGTTGCAGTCAAACGTAAACATAACACAAATAAAGTTATTTATTAAGATCAATAAAGCAAGTCCTTCACATGTTCTTACATACAAAATATATGCAAGAGTATGTAATTCTAATAAATATATAAAAAAAATTTTGATGTCTGTTTGTGCATTCAATCGATTCACTTCTTAGAAGAGTCGGTAGCTTGCAGTCACAAATATTGGCGCATAATTAAATTGGTTTCATATGAATAGAATGAAATTGAATCTAAAAGAAAATGCACATTATACAGGGAAGATATATGTAGATTTAAATAATGTATTTAAAAAAGAAAGACATTTCTTTGTACATACTATTCGCATGTGGAACCGTTTGCCTTTTCAACTAAAAACAATAGGTAGCGCAGCAACTTTCAGAGACAAGTTGAAACTTTTTTTGAGAGACACATAAAATATAAATATTTAAAAATTACCACATTAGATCATCAAAATAATGAAAATTGTAAACTAGAATTTAAATTAATCTTAGTACTTAACTTCATAATTGTGAATGGTTTGAGACACACATAAAAGAAAATATAATTATCTAAAAATTACCACATTAGATCATCAAAATAATGAAAACTGTAAACTAGAATTTAAAATAATCTTAATACTTAACTTCATAATTGTGAATTGTTTAATGTTATTAATAGTGACTAGTGCCTTAAATAATAAGCGTTCGCTTGTAGCACTGGGATTCAAAATAAATAAATTAAAATTAAATTAAATTTAAAAATTATGTGTTTAAGGTGTCTGAACTAAGAGCTGCCAACCAAATCTTATAGTGAAACTGGTTTCAAAAAAATGACAAGCCCTAAAAAAAGGTATCCTTTTGTTTTAATGAATAAACTTGAATGATTTAAAGCGCTTTTTATACTTAAATACAATACATAGGCGTATACCAATGTTTCACAAACTATTTCCTAATATTCTAAATTGCAACATTATTTTATTGCACACCCTAGATAAATACCAAACTTATTAGCCATATTATTTAGCCCTAAATGTACATTGTCGATATTTGCACTAATGTATCTCTGAATATATAATGTATTTGAATGTGCAATAATATATTTTGACTAATCAGTTGAGCAAACAGGTGGCGATCTCGAGCGAGCTTACGATAAGCATAATCAATCTTTCCTTAAAAGCTTTCGGCATTATTTTGAAATCCATTTTTGACATCTGAAGCTCTTGGGTGAAGCATAAAGTTCATATTCTTTTGAACTGACAGTTGACTAGCTTGTTATTTATGTGACATTTATCATTTGCAATGATCTCTATTATAATAACAGATATTTATCATCACAGGAGCAGACTTGTGGGTGTATAGCAAAGTAGAGTTGTCGCTCTTTCTCCTAATAGCACCAACCTTTTTTTGAACAAATGGTACCTTGATGCCATTTTTATGAAAAATTTATCGCTTATTTTTTAGGAAGAATATAAGAGTATGATAGGTGTAATATATTCAAGTGGAAGCTGTAAATTTGGTTCATACTTTCATTTATTTAGTATTGATCAGTATCAGACCAGATAGGAAAAATTCATTGCACAAATTATGTCTTAACTCAATGATAAAGAAATGTGTATGAAATTTATTTGCTGACTTTTCTCGAATTCAAAAAAAGAAGTTAAACATTAAAAGTAAGTACATATTTCTTTGCATAGATCGATTTGGCCTTTAAAAAAGTGTATTAAATGCATGAATAAAGTGAACCATAAATACAGTATTCTATGCTGTTTCAGTTCCAAATCTGCTTCAGCATAGAGCCTGACGACAGTTTCACGTGTAAACTGAATGCTCCCCCACTGACGTCAGAGAGTCGGCGTTGCCTTGCCATTGGTCCGATTGCCGGCAGATGGTAGCCGGGGGCATTTCAGCTTTCAGTTTGCTTGGCAGAGTCAGGCTTCGGCTTTAACCCACTGCTAACCCCCTGCTTTCATTGTACATACGCTTATGCGTTCACTAATTACATTCTTGGCATAGTTTCAGTTCTAACCGTATAAAATTATTTTCAGCGACTCAAACCCCGTAGCACAGACAAGCAACCAAGCATACGAATATTACCAGGGATTCGGCGTTCGAAGCTCGTTCTGTCACTGGGACGGGGGGCGAGCTTACTTTCGTTGCTTTTGGGAACGACTAAGAATTACTAGAGTGCCGCACAGACACCCAAGTCATCCAAGCAACCCAACAATATACAGACATATGAATGTACTCGTATGTACCTACCCATCAACCCACTATTGAACCATTCAACAACCCAATACGCAATTCCTTGCTCGAGCCAACGGAGCCAGGCAGGCAGGAATGCCATGAAAATAAGTGCTCTGTTATGTCAAGTCAGTGATACAAAGTAGCTTCGATAAAAATGGATCAAAAGCGACGATGCTCTAGCGCACAAGTCAGGAATATAAACTAGTTCAATAAGCCAGATGGGTAAAATTTTTTGTAGATCGATCGACCGCCACATTGAGCTAGCCTATATGTGAACTAGTTCAATTATCCCTTTGTATATAATACAGTATTTGAAATAATCCTTTTTACAGATGTAACGCTTTTCAAATGCTAAAGACTCTTTCAACGAATAGCAGAATTAAAAAAGTAAAACGAAATTATAAATTTATTAGTTTAAGATGTACTAATATAGACAGAAAATCACCTACAACAAATAAAAATATGGCACTACAGCTTGACTGAAAGCGAACTAGTTCAACAAACAAGATCTTAAACAGACTTATTTGATATGCTCAGTATAAATATTAATTGAATTATATTATATAAGTAGTTCCCAAAGTGCTGAATGAATTCTGTTTAAGTTTCGCTTAAAGTTGAATGTTTTGACTGTTTTGTGAGCACTTGAGTCTACTCACATACAAAGTTCACGAGGCTGGTTCTGAATGACTGCAACCCTTAAAGTGAACAGATGCCATGAAACATCCCAAGTCCCCATACAGACACGGGCACAGGCATAGATACACACAAACAAACACAAGGGCGAGAACAATTCGAAGATATTTAATATGAATAGGAAAAGAGCTGCATTTCAATTTCTTTACGCTTTAAATCTTAGCAAATCGATGGGCCATGGCCCCAAAATGAATAAGATGAATTTAAATTGAATTTAGATGCTTGTGTGTGCGTTTAATAAATACATAGTATGTTTTACTTTGATTAATTTTCCTTGTATGACACTAATGGTTGCACACTAAAGATTCAAAAGCTGGAATCGATGCGTCGATGTCGCGACGTTTGTCAATTGAATTGCTTCTATCTGCCATCGAAATTTTCAATTATTTATGTGATAAACTGACCCCAAGGTTTATTGCAGTTCGCTTTCAATTGATAGATGGGAATATGAACAACTAATTGAATGAACGCAAATGTAAAGTGTGAATGCATACTTGTAAATAGTTTTCAAAATAAATTTCGATAAGAATGCTCTAGTTAAGAGAGCTTGTCTTTTTAATTCTCAATTTTATACAAGAATTCTTATTAAATTAGGGCGTTTGAACATTAACAAATCCGATCCGATTTTTCTCATCGTTAATATTACGCGTTATTATATTATCGTCTTAAAACAAGTATTCGGAAAATTGAGTTAAAATATGTAGTACGCCAATAATGACCATTGTAGCGGATGTATACAATTCTGATAATCTCAATCGTTAACTAATAATTGCTTGTGGCCCCCTTTTAACCATCCACCAATTTAAAAGGGATGAGAAAGAGTTCCTGTCGCAAATACAAAATATTTGATCTGATCCAGTTTCAAACACATAAAACGTTCAAGTTATTGAAAGTGAACATTGAACTTATAGTACGTTGTGAAATTCAACAATTTTTAACTTTTAAGCGTAGTGAGATGCATAATTATTGAATTATTGAGTTGTTAAAGCTCTTTGTTTACTTATAATTTTACATTGTAAGTAAACTGTTTATAAATAAATAAATAAAATTATTAAATTGTAAATCAATATATTTATAAATAAAAGAACAACTATAAACATCATTAGTGTTATTGTGTGTTTAATGTCCTTTTACATATATGTATGTATATACATGTGTATCCGTGTGCGAATACTTGTTAGAATATCTATTTACCTGTATTCTAATAGTCATGCCTTTTTCACTGATATATGCTTGACAGACCATAAATACATATATGTATACACACATGTAGGTATGTATATTCACATTCAACACATAATAGTTAATAAATGAATAGATTCATGCAAATGTTTAATGTTCTCATATTCAAATGTCACAAAGGTTAATCAGTCAATTGAAGTGTCGCTGCTTTTCAAAACATATGTAGTTGAATAACTACAGTGAATACTTATACATGTGTAGACTTACATATGAGTTTTCATATGCTTAAAATTCATTTTAGAAATTTATTCAAGCGTATTATAGAAATTCTTTGCGCTATGCATAGATCTTTATTGTTAGTTAATAAAAAATCTTTAAATTTTGTATAATTTTGTATTTCAGAATTTATATGTTTCACAATTCGATGTAAGCCTCTAAAATGTTGGACCAATTTTTTTTTGGGACTCTATCATAAAAGCAAGCATTTGAAGCAAGAAATAATCAAAACGATTATTTTTGATTATTTTTGATTATTTCTGATTTTTTTGAATAATTGTAATAATCTTCGATTTTTTTTTGATTTTTGGTAATCGTAATCATTAAATAATAACAAATTTTTCAACAGTGAATTATATAATCATTACAATTATTTCCAAAAATAATCTAATTGATTAGTAATTCTAATCGAAATTTAACAGGTATGTATAGGTTATATGTTCTATATTTCAATTTTGTTTTTTGGTTTGCTGTTTTAAAGAGTTAACTAGTTCTTGACAATATAAAGGTGTAAAAAAAAACCAAAAAAATTTTAGAATTGGCAGAAAGCCTTTCCCAAATGATGAGAGATTAATTAAGAATATTTGAAATGTAAGTTCAGTTCATATCATGATGCATTTCATACAAACATGGAATTGCTCAAAAGCACACTATAGAATAGTTGTTCTTATTATATATGCACATTTTATGCACCAGAAATTAATATATAAATCATATACATATCGCTCATTTACATGAAAAGCGACATATCTCAAAAAATGGCGTTTTGAGATAAACGCATTTAAAGTTTTCAAGTGTAGCCGGTATTTTTTGAAAAGCGGCCAAACTTGTAAATTTGAAGAAAAACAACAGAGCTTTATGAAAAATTAAGAATCTTTTTTAGTCAACGATTGCATTGCAACTGAGATATATCGTGTTTTTGAGTTAAATAAATTTAAAGACTTGACTTACAACAGCTGTTATAGTAAAAAAAAAGTGTATACTCTTCTCACACTCTCCGTATCAAAGATAGGATGATGAAATTTTTACACAATATAGATTGTCACATTTCTGCATCATTAAATGAAAAATCGTGTTTTTCGACTTGTGTGACTCTTCATGTAAATGAGCAATATGTACATAATAAAATCACACTGCAGTATAGCATATATTTTACTACCGTATCAAACTGAGTCCTAGCCATCCAATTTGGACACCATTCAAAATCAGTGGCCGCAGCTAATCGAGAGAAGGCCCAAAAGGGAGCAAAATTTAGCACACACTCACACACACACACACACACACACACACACACACACACACACACATGCTCATGTGTATGTATGTAACATGCTAAGTCGCAACGTGCAGCGCTGCATATTTGCGGCAGCAGCTGAGGGAAACGACAGCATCCAGAAAGTTTTAGGCCACAAATTTCACTGGATTCAGCAGCCACCAGCCAGAAGGCAGCTTCCCTCAATGGATCCAAGCGCTGGATGCGGATGCAGCTGTCCATCCGCCATGTCAAGTGTCATAACCAGCGCCAGTTTTGTGCAATTCTTGTGGGTCTGGCCTGTTGGTGCTGGTGCGAGAGTGTATGCTTATGTGTCGGTGTGCTAGAGGGGCTTTTGTGCAAGAGAGACTATGTAAATATTTTGAAAATTAGCAACCAAACAATGGTTATATTTCCTGCGACGCACAGTGGTTTTTTTTTGTAGGGAAAGCTCGTATTAATTAATAATAATAATGATAAATATGAAGGAATATATTAGATCACAATACTTATCATGTGTAACAAAAATAAGGTATTTTATATTCTGCTTTTGCAAAATTTTTAAAGAAACTTTATTTATTTATATAGCATAGGAATCTACCCATGAAGATTTTTGAGTCCAGTTTTATAGTCTTTGACATTTACGAAATCTGAGAATAGAAAACTATTCTCAAATGTAGTTTTGTCCAAATTTTTATATAAAAACAAAATAAATTTTCATACATAAGAATTACCTAAATTTATATACATTTGTATATGTATGTATGTAAATTTAGGTAAATAAGAATTTTACCTAAATTTATATACATACATATTCAAATGTATATAAATTTAGGTAAAATTCTTATTTACCTAAATTACCTAAATTTATATACATACATATTCAAATGTATATAAATTTAGGTAATTCTTAATATTGAAATCGAACAGGTCTAATAGGAACTTTGATTTTGTGTAGATTTTAATATTCTATCCATTGTAATTTACACTGCAAAATTCGGAAAAGATTAAATGATGATAAAATATTAGCCCATAAAATTAAAAAAAAAAAAGAATATTTAAAAGTGTCAAAATAAAATAAATCCGAGCCATAATTACCAAGGGAATCACTGTGCGGCGCGTTGCTTGTGGCCTGACCCCTGACCCACGCCAAGTCATGCCTGGCCATCGTATATGGTAGCACACACACTGATCCTGGAACCGCCAATTTGCCACGTTGTTTTGCCAATATTTGGTTGCCAAAGCAGCTGGCCGATGTCTCGTGTTTTTCCCGCAGCCAAACCATTTTTTCAATTTCCTAACAACAACAACAACAACAACAACAACAAAGAAGTTCCTCGTTTTTGTCTTTTTTACTTGCCGATTTTGGCGAGCAACTTTTACAGTTGGCGGCCGGCAAGGAATTCCCGGAGTTTATGCATTAGCCACGTGTTGGCAATAAATACAAGTTAGTCGCCTCTTGTCACATCGTTTCGCATATTTAGCAACCCGTTAAGAGTGAGACCGCCCAGCCTGAACGAAATGACTGCAGACAGTTTACAGTCGTTAATTAACTATGTTAAATTGCATCGAATCATCGATAAATCGATGTTTGCATGCTCAATTTTTAAATATTTAAATCCAATGATATATGTATGTAGGTGATTCATATCGAAAATCATGAAAAACCGACCTGTTGGTTTCATTTGCCAAATAAGTTCAATCGGTAAGCTTATTTGCTATTACTGTATTGGGTCTTAATACATTTTTTAATAATCGAAATCGAATTTAGAGAAAAGCAATTCCACTTTTGTAGCATGTTTACTAACCTTTTCGAACTCGGCTGCTAGGGTTGGCCCCTTCGCATATTAAATTTTCCAAGGGTTTGTTTAGCTACTTCTTATAGTTTATCATTGCAGAATAATAAGATTTTATTTTATTTCTTTTTTAAATAAAATAAAAAAATTAATTTATTTATATAATATTTCATTTTGTTTAATTAACAAAAAAATTTAACAGCTACTCGACAACTCTAAACTCTAAAATTCGGACAAAAAATTTGACATTGTTCTCATGGCATCAGACGCCAGCGGATTGAGCGCCGATATCGTTTCCTTCAAACATTTTCAGCGGAGTTGCATGTGTCGCAGTGAAATTAAATTAAAGTGAAATTCAAGTGGAAGTGATTTCCATTGCACACCTGATTATATTACATTGTTCCCTACACAAGTGGCATATTGACTGGAATACACTTGTGCGATTGCTTCTTATTTGTTTTATATGAATTGATTTATTAGAAATTTTTGGCTATACGAAATTTAAACTCATTTAAATAATGTAAATTATTTTGGCATATTTCTTAAAAGAATTGAATAAAGAATTTTTTAGCTTGGTTCAATAATTCCAAGAGCTGAAATAACGTAATTTATGATAAATTGTTAAACATATGTAGGAACTTGTATGTTTAGTCAGTATAAATTGTTAAAAATTATTCACAAACGACTATCGTTGGTGCAATGACAACAAAACAAATTACCCAGGTTTGTTTTATCAGAAGTCCACTTAAAGTCGGAGCCCCAGTTGGCCACTAATTCAAACAGGACCCAGAGCAATGAAGGTGTCACATTGTGACCGAGGCAAGGTAAGCAAAGGGAAAAGTGCAAATTAATTACTTGCTTAAATACAAACACAAATCCAAACACAAACATATGTATGTACATAAACACAAGCTTACAATTCAAGCAACAGAATGAAATGACTCCGGAATATAGGCACGACTCGGACATGAATGTGGACACGGAGCAAAGGCACAGGAACAGGCACAGGAACAGACACAGGAACGGATACAGTATAAGCTGTAACCTAAAAACAAAGGATATATGGCAAGTGGTTCGGTGTTTGGTGTTGGGCAAGTGCGAACATAAAATGAAAACAATATCCTCTGGGACATAAATTACAAAACTTGTTGTTTATGCGTGTAGACGTCTCGAATAAAAGACGCAGGATGCGGCTCTAGTCAGGCAGCGGGCTGTGCCTACCTTTGTCTAAAAGTCAGGCAATCAGGAAACATACACAGAGGGAAAAAATCAAGTATTTCGTACTCAAAACGCCACATTTCGAACTTGATTTCTCACTAAGATTGAAGTCGCCAAAGGCAAGTACATATTTCGATCTTATTTCAAGTACAATATTTGAAGTTCATTTAAGTTCATTTAACGTACTTGATTTAAGAACAATTCAAGTCCTTTAAGTTCTGGAACTGAGTACTAAACATATGTACATAATACTTGATTTTTTCATACTGTAGACTTAAATAAGAATAGTGAAAGTCATCGATATTTCGAAGAACGCTATCAAATGTTTGATAGTTACGATCCTCTAAAATATTGGGAGGTAAGAATTTCAAAATATTCTGAAAGATATGTTTTATAACAATCTCATTTACAGATCAGTACTGATGACATAGCATTAAAAACCGTTTCCAAAAAAATTTGTATGTGTTCAAAAAATTCCTGCGAAACTGAAAAGTCTTCAGCAAAGCTGAAATACCCATTTTCTTCGATGATTTTTTTTTAAACATCGATGATTCTCCACCTTTACTAAGTACCCGCCAAACTGCACCTCACAGCCGATAAGTCAGAACCATTTGGGAATTCTAAGCCTGCGAACTCTAAAAATATCTATGAATTAAAGTACTTGATTTAAGTTTTTACGACCTTGATCTGTGTGTCGAGCTTGAGCTCCGAACTTATATTAAGGAAATTGCTACTTATATCAAGATTGTTGGGTTAAAGAATTTGTATGCTCATTCTCTGTAGTTCGGACTTATACAAAGTATGAATTTTAAGTATCGAAAATACTTAATTCAAGTTTATTCGAACTTTGCTTAAGTACAGCTTTTTTTCTCTGTGTACATCCAAAATGGGATGGCGATGGGTTTAGGGAGGGGGAGCGGAATTCTCACAATTTGCTGTCGTAATTCCATTAAGCCGCCATTTGGGTGCGGCCAGCACCAGCAACAAACAGCAGACGAAGACAACACGCCGCCGGCATCGTGTGTCCTTTTAGCTTTTATTATAAATACTGCAACGGCCGTCGAGTTGTCCGCTGCGCCACACACTCGCTCACACACACACACACACACATACAAACAGCAGAGTTTACGCTCACAATTTAAGTTGTCAGCACATTTAGTCGAGCTAAAACGTTTGCGGCACGGTGTCAAACTTTGAACGCCACTGCCTTCGCCTGTTGCCATTCCCAGCCCAAGTCCACCCAACTCAACTCGACCCAGCCCAGAACAGCATAGCCCAACCCGATCCAACCCAGCCACCCACTAAATTCAACCTGGGCACAAAGCGCTTTGACACAACTTTCAGCTCAAGGTTCAAAGTACGGAATTTATGTTTTCTTTTCACGAACCGCCGCAAACATATGCCAAAAAAGTACAACAAAAATAAAATGTGCAGAGGCTTAAAGGAATGCTCGACGTGGTGATACCGTTTATTATCACTAGGCAATATTCAAAATTTTTACTCTGAGAAAAAGGACTTTTAAGGTATAACATTATCTTCAATTATGGAGTTTGCAATGCCTTCTTTAATCTGTTCCACATTTTGTGACAAAATTATTATACCCTCAGCAAGGGTATAACAACAAATAAAACAAACAACGGCAACCGCAAAATTCCTGTTTGTTTTCTGTTTTGCGCCACCCAACTGGTGCATCCACACATACACACATACGCACAAAGAGAGAGAGAGAGAGAGAGAGAGAGAGAGAGAGATAGAGAGAGAGAGAGAGAGGAAACTTTTGTGGGCACTTTTCGTGAAATTCATGGCAAACCAAGGTGAAGAACGTAAGTATCTGCAAACATAAACTCCTAACCTATGCATGTAAATATATGGCTATATCCATAGTACAGGTGTCAAGGTACATATATTTCTATCTGGCAAGGACCATGCTACCATATAGTAATTAAATTTGTGTACTTACCATACATTTTACCCTCATCTGATAATATAATTTTTCTGCGTCCACATGGTGGATATATTGACAGTGCCTCTTGAAAACTTTGCTCAATGTCCGGACTCCAGACACCCTCGGCATCGGCGGATGATAAATCCTTTTCATCCTGGAATCGCAAAAAGAAAATCGTTTAGTATTCAAATGTGACTTATGTAAAAGTGTAATAAGTATAAACGGGAACATTTTACTTTTTATTTTAGGTCCATTTTTTCAATGTCTAAATAAGGTGCTTGAAAAGAGAATTTTACGTAAAATGTACAGAAATTAATGTCAAATTTGAAATTATTTGTTAAATAAAACTTAAATGTACATTGAAAAAACGGGCCTTAACCAGTTATCAGTTATCCTTTACTCGTGAAGGATCAGTACCTGCCGTACTCAGGTTTTATGATTGGTGATCAAAATTACCTGCCGTATAATAGATTAAATGGTCAACGGTTATAATATCCATAGGGCAAGAAAACTATAAACTTTGAATGATAGGTTCCACTTAATATTTTAATTCTATTCTATTCTATTTTGTTAAGGAATTTTAAAAAAGAAGAAAAAAAGGAGGAAGAAATAATAAGGAATCATAAATTACGAATTTCAACTAAGAAAAATATTCAGAGTACAAAAGTTAGGGGTATTGATAGGGTTTTTGGTGTTAGGCTGAAAACTTAACTTTGGGATATTATAAAATAGAAATTACAAATTGAGTAGATATGATTCAGCATATTTTGAAACTGAAGCTTTGCCTTTTACACTATCTATTGGAATTGTTACTGTTTTATAGTTTATAAGTCAAAATATGGCTAAATTGGACAATTAACAGTCGATAAAATTTGATAAGCGTTATAACATTCAGTTTATGTCTACGATTACGATAAATCCAAATAGATTGAAAGTTAATTTTTTAAAGGAACAAGATGTTCGTTCGTTGAAAGTCGAGCACAATCGCCTATTTGTTTCAAAAAGGGAGCAGTTAATTGTTTAAAAATTTCGCAAATAATACATAATCGTACTACAAAATCCAAAAGGGATAAATATAATTTTATGCATATTTATGTAGATTTACAGGGACGTTGCGATCTAGAAATAGGAGTAGTTAATTGTTTAAAAATTTCGCAAATACATAATCGTACTATATAATCCAAAAGCAATATATATAATTTTATACATATTTATGTAGATTTATAGGGACGTTGTGATCTAGAAATATTCAAGTGTAGTACTTACATCGCTCATGTCGCCAACATCCAAGTTTTTACTGTCCACCATGCTGCCATTTGTGTCTGCCGATCCGAGTGGACCCGGAGGACCGGCATTCACTGGTGCCCACGGGGATGGTATGGTGCCGGGCCCGACTGCAATAAACAATTTAAAAATAAGAGTTCAAATTAGAAATTGCTGCGATTAGGGAACCTTTTGTTTCACACGTTTTAAAGTGTGGTTAAATATTCATAAATTTGTGTCATCATACAGTGAGTGAAATGCATATACACACATGTACATACGTATTTGCAACCCAACCTGTCCAACAAACACGCTCGAGTCCGAGTCCGAGTCTGAGTCGGGATGTTGGTGTTGTTATGTGGTATGAATTTGCGTGCTGTGCCAGATGAAAAGCGCTCCAACACGCACTTAAGTACGTATTTCATTTGATATATTTAACAATGGCGCCACTGCAGTGCGAAAGGGCACTGTAAGGGGGCGTTAGACAAGAAGACAATCATCGCGCCTACTCCAAATTGATAATCAGCCGTGTGCGAGCATACATATATACACACATACACACAAATAGGCAAATACCCACCCAGCATTTGGAAGATAATTTTAACAAAAATGACCTTGAGGAGTCTTTAACAAGTCCTTTTGATGATTAATATGATAAAATCAGATTTATTTCATTCTCGATCAAACGAAGACTAGAAAATTAATTATGCATATGCTCAAAATGTGATTTATTGAAACTACACCAACAAAATGTAGATCGATCGAAAACTGATCGCGCAGGGGATTGAAATGCGATTTCTTGAGGTGTTACTATGCAAATTGCACGAGCAACTTATGACTTTTTTAATTAGGTCGAGGACTCGAAAAAGAGTTGAATGTGATAAAAAAAATGTCATAAAATGCTGGCTGGGTAATTAGGCAAATACGAGTGCTTGAGCAAATACATGTACGAGTAGCACACACACACACACACATTCATACAAGTCCAAGTGGTATCATGTTGGGTGTCGAACTCCAATATATGTACATTAGGGTGGGTCAATTTTTTTCGACCCAATGCGCGTATCAAAATCGTAATCTACGGTGTATTCTAAGAAGATTTGCCCAAGAAACCATGGGTCTAAAGCAGCGGTGGGCATGAAATCTAAATTCGTTAGCAGCCGCGGGCTCCCGGAGCCATTGCGTGCCCACCGCTGGTCTAAAGTCAAAACCGAGCTTTCGATTTTTAGCGTGAAACATGGGGAATCGTATGAAAAGTCAAAAATTATTTTAATTTCTTGTTAAAAATCGGAAGCTCGAAAATGTTTTAAGACTTATGGTTTCTTGGGCAAATTTTCTTAGAATTCAGCAAGGAGTGTTTTTATTTTTTGTCCATACAAATTGATCCTCTCTAGTGTACATATATGGGGTATCCAGGGAGTCCAGGCAATTCGAAAATCCACTAATTATCCACTTTCAGTTCAATAACTAGGAAACCCGAATCGGAACTGATCTGTAAGTTAAGATCCTTATGGTAAGTGCCTTCCAACTGTTATTGCGTCTTTTTACATATATATTTACATATATTTATGTTTTCTTACGTGCCCAAGGGAACATAACATATAATCTAATACGAGTACTCATTTTTATTTTTTTTTTCGAAACAGAAGTTGCTTTACCTGTGCCTCAGTACAGGTAGACACATAGACACAACTACAATGGTAGAGTCTAGGCTCCTCAGATTGTGATTGAGTCAGACACTGAGACTGAGAGCCAAAATGTTAACTCACCGGATAGTGTTTTGAATTCCTCGAGGGAATCCAAATGTTTGGAGAACGGCGCCAATTTGGAGCCGTTATCTATGTCGTTTTTTAAATAAATGTTGAACAATTCTTAGCACAAATGTGAAAAATTTCACATATACACACACACACATACACAAGCACAGGAAACAAAAAATAGCACAGCGTTGAATTGATAATTATTTGAATATAATAAAATATATGTATATTGTGAAATTAATAATTCTTTATCGTATAATTATCATTTGGCAGATTTCTGGGGCGAACGAGTTTGGGTACGGCGAACGAAAGAAATCTGATGAAAGCAATCGAATTAAACTGAACCGAATCAAACGAATTTCCCAGCGACACACACACACACACACACAATAAAATAAGGATATTACGACGGCGTAGAAGAAGAAGAGGAAAAACGCGTCTGTTTGATTGGAACGCGCAGTGGAAACTGAAATGCCTTTCATTTTTCACTAATTTTTGCTTTTTGTTTTGTACGCTCCTTTGGCTACAGGGGATGGTTGATGGTTTGTACGCGCGACAGGATGCAGTCCCAGTTTCAGTCACGCTCACACACACACACACACACACACACACGCACACATCAAAATCTACTAGAATTAAGGGAAGACGACCAAAAATGCCAACGGCAACGTCGACTGCGAAGCGTCGCGTCGTGCGTCATAGTAGTACATGAGAATCAGGGAAATTCCAAGAACCGCCAGCTAAGAAATTTCATTTCAAATAATGTTTTAGCAAACTCAAACACCCCTCCTCACCCCCCCCGCTACCATCACTAGTCCAAGCCGTTTGTATGTATGAGTTTATATGTACGTACTGACGACTGTCAATGGTCAAAGCTTAAGGTTCGCTAACGATTTCCAACTGTACATTGCATTTAAGCTAGATCAGGAGCTTGTGTGTGTGTATTTAGTAGGGTGTAAACTCGATAAAAACATACATACATACATACATGCATATGTATGCATGTATGCATGTACATATGTGCATGTATTATAATAATGCATGCGGCGGCTGCATTGCCTAACTGCAGGGTTGCTTTACTTTTAGGGGTGACTGTGCCATTTCTCATAATCTCACAAAACTCACATACACACAGACACATGCACAATATTATCATATTAATGTTTAGGCAGCAACATTTCCGGTTCATTGTAATTTCCAATTAGACCAAAAAGCAAATGTTCTAGGCTCGACTCAGACATGAAGTAAAACTCCGACTCCGACTCCGACTCAGATCCAGACTCGGACTTAGACGTATGTAATTCTGACTCACAGCTGCTGCTGCTGCTGCCGCTTGTGGTTGTTGTTGTTGTGCGTTAATATGGGAATGTGTGTGTGCCTCGGTTTCTCCTTGCTACCCTTGATGCTTTGCTGGCAATTGGAATTTATGGTATTTATTATTTTGCTTGCATTTCTGTATTTTCTCTTGCGTTTTCACGCTTGGGACCATGAACAGCTGTAAGCCGACCCTTTGGTTCGTTGGTGGTGGTGGTGGTGATGATGATAGTGGTGGTGGTGGTGGTGGTAGTAGTAATAATAATGTTGGTGGTGCTGCTGCTGCAGGATCAGTCAAGTCACCCCACTTGAATTGCCAGTGAGCTGAATTCAGCCCTTAATGGGTTGATCACTATTCAAATCTGAAATCTGTACTGCACCCCACAATAATGTCCTGCAATGTGCAAAAGTACAATATAAAGGAAAAGGAAATTAACCCCGAACCTACACCACGACACACAACACTATCACATACTGAATACAACAGTGGCTCAATCCTTGGCATTCCATACTTAAAAATATGTATTGCAAATATTTGGCAGGATATGCACCAGGTCGGACATAAAAGGACACACACACACACAAAGCCAATGCATTTAGGTGGATATAACTTGCATAACGCACACACATATGCGCACACATATATATGTACATTGGTATTTCATTTATTTAATTAACAGTCGACTAAAAGCAATCCGCAAAATTATTCAAAACTGAAAGGATAATAAATGATGAATACAAATTCCTGATAGCCAAGTGTTATCAGGGATTTTTCTAAAAGTACACGACAAGAGAGTATTTTGCAAAGTTCCAAACCGTTGAATAGAAGTGGTGTAATACATATACTAGTACATAGTTATCCGACCAAAATTATTCTAAACGATGTAGAATATCACAGGTGTGCTACGGAAATCACAAGTTGTTTTTTTTTTAATATTTTTTCTTAATTATTTATTATATTTACAATCTGTCCCCTTGTGGGCAATCACTGAATTGTATGGCTTTCAACTTTAACGGATAATTGTTAATTATTTAATTTGTGACCATTTTTTGCTTTGCATTTGTGGGAATTGAACCTCAGTCATTTAAACTGAGAGTTGTAATTGTGGCAGGTCGGCGACCACCCGATATCACAAGTGAAATCGAATTCAGAGAAAAGCAATTCCGCGCGAGAACTTTCACAGTGCTGCAGAACTTCGTGAGATTTAATTTTTTTAGCACGTTCTCCAACCTTTTCGAACTCGGCTGCTAGGGTTGGCCCCTTCGCATATTAAATTTTTAAAAAATTTTAAGGGTTTGTTTAGCAACTTTTTTAAGTTTATCAATGCAGAATAATGTATTTTTATTTTATTTCCTTTTTAATCAATAAAATTTAACTTATTTATTTAATATTTGATTTTGTTTAAGTAACCAAAAATTAACATTACTCGACGACACTAAATTCTAAAATTTAAACAAAAAAAAATGTGACATTATTCTCACACTTTTCAACTGAGTTGACTATGTGAGTTATGTCACAGTGAAATGAAATTCACGTGGAAGAGATTTCCGTAAGACACCTGATAAATTAAAAAAACCTGTGTCTCATTTTTATTTAATTAAAATCTGGCATACACATTTTGTGGCACACTTTAAATTTATATCATGTATACATAACACGTTGATTAACATTGAACACTGTCTCTGAGCTTTTTTTCTTTGGCCTTTACAATCATATGCAAGCTGTTGATAGTTCATCATCAATCAATCAACTCACTCTGCATCTCAATCTGAGTGTAAATGAGCACTTGAAAAATTCAATCATCTTATACTATTATGTAAAAGCCTCGACGCTCCGTATATGCAATGAAAGGGTCCTTAGAAAGGGGTTTATCCCTTTGATGTTTGTCAGAGGACAGGTTAGTTTCGTTATAGAATTTCGTCATTTTAAGGGTAGCTGACTGTATGCCAAATGAGTTTTGACAAGCAAATAACGACAACTGGCATCAATGAGAGATCCGCATGCGATTACAATCCAATATTTCAATTTTAAACTATACTAGACTGAAGACCCAATCCAATGAAGCTCTATAGAGCCTTTATTTTAGAAACTATTTAAATGTCATAACAGGTTAATTTAATAAGAGATGAGAACATATTTAAAGCATCGCGTAGTTTGTGCTAATGCATCAATATAAAGTAAAAATTAAAAAAAAAAAAAATTTTAAAAAGTTCTCTTTGAGCAACAAGAAATCATTAGAAATGTTAACCCGAATTCTTCAATTTAAAATTCCTTATTTATTGCTTGGCTGAGTACTGAGATAATAAGGATACTAATTTTAATCGGTTATTACCGGCTAACAGCTAGATATGTTACTGATAAGCACTTTAATCTAGATTTCGCCCGGACGGAAAGTTATATTAATATTTTTAAGCTAACTTGACCTGCATAGGAACTTTAATCAGATTAAGAGGATAACCTATTGAAAACAAATTTTTACAAATCTCTTCGCTATCATTTTTTATAATTTTGCAATTGCAAAAAAGCCATTTCTTTGTATGAAAATGACGAAAAGTGCTAGCAAATAGATTTTTGATTTTTTTTTTTTTGCAGTGGCAATAAGAATTGTTTGAAGAAACTCTTTGCATCACAAAATTTTTTGTTTGAGACCGAGGAAAAAAGTCGATTTTTTTAAAAACTAATGAGGTAAGGAGATAAGTTTTAAGTTTCAAAAGAAATTCAAATGACCTTTCCATTGATACATTGATAAGTTCACATTATGAATAGATCTAACTTTCAGTGTTGTGTAATTACTTCTGATCACCCCTGTATATATTGAGTTCTTTAAGGAAACGGTAGTAACTTTGTCAAAATATACTGATTCAACATTTTTTTAACTTTCGCAATTCTAAAAAAAGCTATTGTAAGTTTCGCTATAAAATAGCCCAAATGACAACACTGACTTGTAAGTCTGTTCCAGCGGATCTTTCTGTAATTAAAAGTTGTGTATGTACATATATAGATGCAAATGTTGAATATCAAAATTCTATGGTGAACTCAAAGATGAAAATAGTTAATATGATATTGTACGAAATGCACCATGTGCCATTTTATTTAGCCCATACTTATATTAAGGAAAACATATAAAATCTCGACCAGTCTAATCTATTGAATGTCGGTAAACATGTTTAATTGCTTTTCAAAGAGTCATAGGACTCACTTCTTAATATATGTATGTATGTATGTATGTATACATCGCCTATGTATAACAGTTCTCAGTTCTCAGCGATTTCAACAATAGAAGTTGCAGCAGTCACAGTCCCAGTATCAGCCAGAGCAGCTTTTTTTAGTCTGTTTGTAAACCGGTTAACAGATTTTTAGTCGCTTGCTCTGCGTAATTCGTTAGGAGAGCAGGGAGAGGGGTCGAGGAGGCGGACAGATTAACTGGAACTGGTTTACTTTTAATGGACAGCTGGTGAGCTATGTTATGGTGATACATCCATCAGTAACAACAACAAATAGCAACAAATATCATGCGACTTTTCGCTGCTGGCCAAGTAAATTTTATTTGATTTTGCTTGATTTAAGAATTACAATTATCATCATCTAAACTATCTAAACCAGCGGTGGGCATGCATGGGCTCCGGGAGCTAGCGGCTGCTCCTGAATTAAAATCTAAACAATGGAGAATTCTTCGTCTCCTGCTTCTGCTCTGAATGCTTGCAGCGCTTCTTGCCCAAGTAGCTCAAGCAGATGCTGGTGTTGCTCATATTGGAGCTGGTCAATTCCCTGGAAAGGGCAACACGCGACACCTTTCGACTGCAATGCTTCGCATCCTGATCCTGATCCTGTGCCATTCCCACTTTCTTCAGCACCTCCTCCTCGTGACGTTTCTTTTGATAGTCTTGGCGGTGCTGGCACAAAAAGCCAAGTTGAGGACGCACCAACTGGCTGGCTGGCGGTGCTGGATCAAAAGACATCAGCTGGCCAAAATAGACATGTCGCAGCATATGAAACTGGCAGATGACCTCCTTGAGGTACATGTTGTGCAGTCCATGATACACCTGTGTCCACGTCGACAGTGCCAAAATGCTCCACAGCTGGCACGAGTGCGTGGCGAATGTGCCCTGCTTCGTTTCGGCCACAAAAGCCACACAGCCGGCAAGCAGATAGTGCTTGCGCCACTGTGCGAACACTTCGGTATCGAGTAGCTGATTTGGCCTAAAGGGCGCATCGTAGCACAGTTGGGCGGCGCCCCACAAATATGCCACAAACTGGTAATCATCCAGCGAATAGGCGCCCTGGAAGCCCGCCGGTTTTAAGCCAAACTGCAGCTGGAGTCGCCGGACACAGTTCAGATAGCGATTGAAGAGCATCAAGGCAGCCGCTGGCTCATCCGACGGCATCAGCACCTTCGATCGAAACAGGGCACACAAAAAGAACAGGAAGCTCAGCTCGTGACCGGTGCCATATTCGAGGCGAGTCTGATTGCCAAACGAACCAGCCAAATACTGGCCCAGCTCGCCCACATACTCGCACATTTTGGGGGGCACCGCCTGCTCCACCATGCTGAAAATACCACGCAGCATGAGGCGCGACCAGTTGCGATACAATTCCAGAGTGCTGGGACGCTTCACCTTCGAGTATTGATCTGGCTTATCATTGGTGGCTGAACCTGGTTTGGGACCTGAGCCTTGCTGCACTGTCAGCAATTGGATAAGGCGATCAAAGATGTTGCACAAACGCTGCATCGTTGGACTAATGGGGTAATCAGCACCCTGATTGGACTGCCTTAGTCCTTGGATCGCTGTGCTCGTCCTGCTAATGTACGCGATCAGCTCGTGGTAGGCTATCGAGTTGTGCCACAGCACAGTATCCGATTCCTTGCGCACCCGCTGCACAGCCCCGTAGTTCGGTTTCCCAAAAAACCTGGACACCTTACCTTCCGCTGGTTGGCAATGTATTGAAAGGTTTTTCGACTCAAGAGTTGGTTTAGCCATTTCTTATTTAATTTTCTTTTGCTTTTTTGTCTCTTTTTTCGGTGTGCAACGTGTATATTTCAGATTTAGAAATAATTTTTGTATCGTATGCTTTGTGTGTTGTCAAAGTGGAACATTAAATAAGTTAAGGGGAATTTAAAAGTAAAACATATCACAGTTTTGAAATCAACTATTAAAAAAGTCAATTACAACCTGCCAAAGTCGAGTCGATATAGTAATTTTCAGCTCTCCATACGAACGAGAGAATCCCCGAGATGATAAAACCCATAAGAGCTAAAGTCGATGTGCAGACTCTTTATATCTGCAGACCGTCATAGGCATAAATATTTTGATAAACCTACTCATAATTTAAACCTACTTCATGTACATTTTGGCATCAATAGAAAGGTCATTTTAATCCCATTTGAATGATAAAAAACTTTCCTTAAATTTTAAATTTTTGTAAAAGTCTTTGACTTTTTTCCTCGGTCTCAAACAAAAAATGTTTTGATGCAAAAAGCTTCTATAAACAAATTTTAATAGTGACAGCAAAAACAATGATTTTTTGTTTGGCATGATCTCACAAAATATTTTGTATCAACTTCCCTAACTTGAATCAGCATTATCCAAAGAAAATATTCGAGTTATGGAGATATTCGACTTATAGAGTTCTTTTTCTTTATTACTGCCACTCATTTTGCTCGAGCTAGAGAGAAATTCGAGTAATAGAAGTTTGAGTTAAAAATATTTGATTAAAATCGAAAAAATAATAAGCCAAATTGACTAAAAAAGAGCCAAAACTATTTTTATGCAGCTTATGTTATTTTTGCATTTAATTAAATAAAAAATATTGAGTTCACAAACACTTAAAGCAATAAAACATATTTGCAAAGTATTTCACATTTTCATTTTAATCTAGTGATTATATAATTAAATTAAAATGAATATGTACTTCAACGTAAAACAGGAAAAAAAAGAGACAGTTTTGGCGCAAAAACGCCAATTGTGGCAACCGTGTTGGCAACCACTGTTAACAGTAACAGTGCGGGAGCACGGCTGCTGGCAAGTGCGAGAGAGCAACATGAGCACTTGTTAGAGAAGTTCAACAAATTTATTATTAAACTCTCGTACGAAATCAAATTTAATTTGTTCAACTCAAGAGAGAACAATTGACGGTAGGCAGGCAGCATCTTACACTCGTTATTTTTGTTTTTTTTTTTTTGCTTATCGACACTCTCTTTAGTTGTCAGACATTTTGAGTGCGCGCACGCCGCGTTCATTGACTAAGGTCTCGGAACAGTGTTCGAAATTAAACTGATGAGTCAGACAGGTGACCGCCTGCACTCCCCCGGCAGCCGGCACCCCTCAGCTGATAACTTCATCGGTGTCTGCACTGAGAACTTTCCGAATGCGATTCGTGCCGTTTAGCTGAGTGCATGAATGCACTGAGAACGAGAACGAGACGGAGAACGTCGTCTCACTGATTTCTTTGGACCAACGCGGCGTGACGACAGCAGCACCAGGCGGCATTTTCTCGGGCGCTTGTGTCTAGTTGCAATCACACAATTCGCTCGCACCTCGTCTATGTATAGTATACACATACATACATACATACATATATCTATGTGTGTATGTTTAGTTATTATTTGTTTATTTTATTTGTCTGTCAACAGCAGAAGCAGCCGCCACACTTTGAATAATTGGCAACATTTCTCCGACCAACAATACGAACAGGAAGTGCGAAGCAAGTCACGTACTTCAAAAACAGAACACAGCAGTGCACAGTGGCGGCAGCAGTGGCCTAAAACTGAACTAAATGAGTGCAAAAGAGCAGCAGTTAGTTACAGTGTTGCCAACTTTTGTTTGAACAAAAAGCTGTCTTTGACGGGAGGAACGATGCAAAAAAGCTGACAAATTAATATAAAAATAGCAATAAAAAAATCTAGTTTTTCAATTCATCATATATTGGTTTTAAATTTTCCCTATACTTGGGAATTCACAAAATATCTGAAAAAAAAAACAAAAAAAACAAGGCAGACTTTCCGCTTTCCTCTGTTTGCAAAATTTTCTAGCAAATGGCCTTTGAAAAATCCAGATTTGACGGGAAAAAAGCGAATCTGGCACCACTGTTTAGTTACAATAACATAGAGAGTCCAGTCCGACCGAGTTCTTACGAGAGAGAGCATCTACTGCAGTTTTCATAGTGTGTGTGTGTGTGTGTTGCACATGATCCGCTGGGGCGCTTTGAATTGCATGTTAATAGCAGTGCTTGTCATCGGTCATCAACAGACAAACTGACAGGTGACATTTTTTTTTTGTTTTAAAGCACATAATAAATATATTTTTTGCATTGTATGTATGTCAGTATTTATATGCATATCTCCAGCTTTTTTTTTGCAAAAGTACATTGTATGTATGTACTTTTGATGATATGTGATATACTCGCATATGTGAGTGGAAGCTTAAATTGAATATTTGAGAATTTTTCTTTAATTTTTGTGAATGAAAGGATGAGAAGCGAGCAAGAAATAAGAGATGCCAGACTTGAAATTTACAAAGGAAAAGACATGCTATGAGATACAAACAAATTTAGATTGTGGAAGCATAGATCAGCATTCATAGATACATATTTCATACATACAAGTAAGCAAAAAGATATTCTAGTAGTCGAGATAGGTAGCTCTATCCCTTATACATAGTCTAAAATGTCTAAGCCCAAGTACGTTTTAAAAATAATGAAGTATATTTTGAGGTAAGAGAAGGTACATCTTATATTACTGGAAACAGTACAATTGTCAATACTTTTGCTAATAGTTACTGTATTGAAAATATTACCAAGTCCAACAAAAGCTTAAATTTAATAAATGTTTTTATCATAAGTACTACATAATGTTTGATTGTCATTTTGATAACGCACTCTTTCAAGAAGAACTACAGTTGAAAAGAAAGAACAAGAAAAGTTATCTTTGGCATACCGAATACTTGATACCCATGCAGAGTCTGATCATTCTTATGACATCTATATGATCTACTTATATACAAAAATTACTTTTCTTAGAATGTCCCAAATACAAAATCTGTGATATTCGTTGAGATATCTTGAGCAACAATTTTGGTCATACTAAAGGTTAATTTTCACTCGATTGTTTCTATGGCAGGTTATATTGACTCAGCTCGCCGTGCAGATGAAGAATATATGTATCTATGTATTGTACGTATGTATACTGAATGGGTTACATAATGGTGGAAAAAAGTGTAATACCCTTGCAAGAGTATAAAAACATCAATTATAGACGACAAGTAAAGAATCGACGGATAATAACAACAATTGAAACATTGTTTGAGTTTTTTGCACCGCTGTTTGATTGAAAACTTCTTGTTGGCTTGTCGCTGCTGATTGCAAATGTTGAAGTCAAAGCAAAAGGAGAAAGAGAAGAAAAAGGGGTGTGGAAAACTGAAACTGGTTTTCGACTACGAGCAGTGCGACTTGTCTGCTGGCAAAAGATAAAGCCAAATAATGTCTCGTGGCAAAGCGTTTCTTCGTTAACTGATTGAAGGAACATGAAATTTATTGTACGAGAATTAGGTAAGAATCGAAATAGGTCTATAGTACGGATCGAATCGATTGGACAACAGTCGACAGGATTGCGTAATTGGTGATACTGGTGTGCTTATCCACTTGGCTCTAAGGAAAGGACGGTATTAGAAAATCGAGTAGAGCCATTCAAATCAAATTCGTCGCAAGTACAGAAGTAAAGACACTCAGCAAAACAGTCAGCAATAGGGCCGAAAACAGAAGAAATCACAACGAGGAGCAACAAAAACATCAACAGCAGCACACTGCAAACAAAAAGAATGGCCCCAAAAAGCAAAAGAAGAAACAAAAATACAAAACAGAAAATAAAAAACTGGTAGGACAACTTTTTGTTTCGCCTGATAGAAATCCACACACGTCCACGTCAAACTCGAACTCAAACTTAAAGTCAAAGCTAAAATGGAAAAAAAAAAATTGAAAAAAAAACCCCAAACAGCTTTTGCTATTGCTAATGGTATTGCTGACTTGGCTGCGACTCATGGTCTCGGTGATCGCGCCAAATTTTGCATAACAGACTGTTATGCTATTAACAGTCAAATGATAACAGAGTTAGCTGTGAAATCGCAGCAGCACTCGCATGCACTCAATTCGTATGGAGTGGGGGGGGGGATAAACTCATGGCTCATGATTGATGAGAGTGAAGAGAGAAAGAGAGACCAGGACATGGCACAGTAGATGAGCAAAAAACATTGCGCAAGATAGACTCGATTGGGTTCTGTGAACCCCACCTAGCTCACGTACACACATACAAGCGACAAGCTGTTGTTGTTATGACTCGCATGAATAGACAGCAACGCATACGCACAGACACACAAGGTATACATATATATGTGTGCGTGTGTGTGTGCCTGTTTGAATGCATGTATGTATGTATGTGGGTAGGTAGGTAGAAACCAGTATAGTATCCAATGTGATCGTTGTTGTTGCTGGAGTTGGTAGTCTTTGTCACCACCATTGACTTGATTTAAGAACGCGTGTGTGCAGCACAAAAGAGAGCTTCAATTCAAACAAAGAGAGAAAGAGCTAGGGCGTCTGCACGTAAGAGCAATTCAAACAGCGAGCCATTCAACTTGGCTAAGGTGTAAAAGATCTTGGGACCATTGCATTTGTTTGCTTTGGCTACAAGATAGAAATCACAGACTTGGTCTCTCTTTCAATGCTCTGGGATAAGGATTAGAGTACAGATGTTAGTTACCTTTATTCAAAGTCTGTGCTGAAAACATCTGAGTGTCAACACTAAATTTTAAACTTATTCTTTCCTATATGAGTTTATGTTAAAAAATAACTTATTTCATTACATTAAAATTGAATGCCAATTATCAATATTTTTTTTTGTTGATCGAGTTTTTAGCATTTAACAAATTCAAAAAATTAGTTAAGAATTAACACTTGGTTGGAAGAAATTTTTCTGACTCCTCTAAATACACATACAGAATATTATTAAACTAACAAGATGTAAATCTATCTATGTATAACTTGGAAACTGGGATTCCCAATAAATATGAAACAATGACGAATAAAATGACGATAATAACAATTGGGGAATATTGTTGTGTCGCTTTGGAAAATATATATGAATACCTCTCAGATCCGTATGTATCTTATAGATACATAATGTTAATGTGTGGTGTTTCCAATATCCCTTTTACAACAGCGTTCCCGGAAAGTATTACGAATCCAAAAGAATATGCATAAATGAATATTAAAACATTCAAGTGTACAAATAAATGTTAAGGATTGTCGGCTCTCTTATCCCCTCTCTTGTTTGATTGTGATCAAATGCAAATGCGATACGAAGAGAGCGTGCGTGTGTATTTACAAACATGCTGACATACGTACATACGTACATTTGTAATCAAGAGAGGGAAAGATAAATCAAGAAAATATAAAAGTAGGAAGAAAGAGAGAGAGAGAGAGAGAGAGAGATAATAACGCACCTGCTTCTGGTTTGCCAACAACAGCGACGTCCAATTCGCTGTTGCTGAGATTGTTCTGCAGTTGCAGCAGCCCCGTGCCGCAAGTGCTTGAGCTGGTGATGTTTTTCATGCAGCCAGTTTATGTATATTGTTGTACTTATGTAAGTATGCTTAGATATGTATACGTATGTATATGTATTTTATTGGGATGCTGATGTCACAACACACTTTTAACTTTTGCTGTTATTGCCTTTAACGTTAACTGTTTTCACTGCTGGCTTGTGCTTTTTCTGTTATCAAAATTATTGATAACGCCCAACGCGTTGTACTTGGTACCGAGCTTTAAAGCACTTTCCTTGCTGCTTGCACTTCACACCGTTTTCTTGACAACTGTGTACATAGAAAAATTGCAAATATTTATGAAATGCCAGTTGGACAATTGGGAGTTTAGATCTTTAAACTAGCGAGCGCGCGCTCTTTTTGCTGCTGCTTCTTTGCCGTGGCTGTGTATGTATGTGTGTATGTGCCTTTCAGGAGAAAAAAGGTGCAGCAGACACTGCGGATCGTAAGAGAAAAGGAGCGGAAAGCTTTTTGCACACTCTCTGCACTTCTGGAGTCGAACTTAATTGAAGCTTTAGCTCAAAGCGCTTGTTTGTTCTTTTGTTGCTATGTTTGTTGTGGTTGTTGTTGTTTAAGCCATGCGACACATTGAGTGTGTCTCTTGATAGATTTGTTTTATACTTTTTAGCGAGTGCATTTCTATGTATGTATGCATTTTCTATGTATGTATGTATGTACACATACTGATGCTCATGTCTTAAGTAGTGGATCCGATCCACATAAACGATACGCTCACAGCAGTGCAAACTTATCTTCGAATGCCGCTATCCATACATACAGACATACATACATATGAATTAGCATTTAAGCTGTACACGCACACAAACACAAAGTGCTCCCAATTGAATGAAATCTCAACATTTTACAATGCTCTTGCTGTTGTTGCTGTTGTACTGGACGCGTAGGTGTTCTTTTCTCTCTTCCTTTGATTAGTTTAGCTGACAAGAGAGCAGCGCAATTGGATTATGAGAGCCGTGTGGCGCCTCTCCCATTTTTTTTTTTTTTTTGGCAGCGATCGTACAGCGTACATATGTACATAATAAAAGAAGAAGAACAACAACACAACATGGCCAGAAAAACACGCGCACTACCTAAATTTAACTGAATGAGCTACATACATACATATGTACATACATGCAAACACAGATACAAAACAAAATAAAACATCGAAACAGCAGCAAGTAATCAAATCTTATACACAAATGATATTTTCAGTTAAGCAACACAAAAAAAAAAAAGTATTGCAGAAATACAACACAGCAGAAAAAATTAACAGAAAACACGACAAAAAAAAACAAATAATACACAACTATGTACACACACATATAATATATTAAAATAAAATACACACACAATAAAATAAACGCAAAGAGCCGCACGAAGAGAGAGTGGGTGGGGGTAGACGCGGCAACGATGACGACAACGAAAAAATCGCGGAAACACTGCGAAACACGCAACGCGCAGAAGCGAGAGAAACTCATCGACTGAATCTGAATCGGAATCAATACAAAGAACGACAGTAGCTCGCTGGGCCGACTGACTGGCAACGGCTCCGTGTCTGGGCTCTGTTGCTGCTGCCTGTTTGACTGGCTGGCTTGTTGGCTGCTTGGCTAGCTGGCTCTGGCTGTTTCTGTATAGTTTGCTAACACAAACGATGACAACCACAACCGCGCAATGTGATCAAGCCCCAACACACTAACACTACTACAATAAAAACACAAACGTGCACTCATACATACATACATTTGTACACAAAACAAAAAAAACATCCATGCACACAGACCGAGCTAGCGCTCTCTTCATTCTTCTTTTGCCTTTTGGTATATGTACGTGTGACTAATACAGCGTTGAGAGCTGTTGCCTTTTGCCGCTCATTTACTTTGCGCTCATTTTCGCTCACTTGTTGTTTTGTTGTTGTTGTTGTTGGTGGCGCGGCCAGGGCATAGAGAACACCAACTAAATTACACAGATAGGCTTATGTACATGTGTGTGAGTGTGTCAGCGAGTTGTGTATTTTTAAAGAAAAGCAAAGTATCAGCCAGAGTCGCCAGTGGCGCTGTGTTACTTGGCGGGTGGAGAGGGAAGGGGTAGCATTTTGCATCTGTACCCAAAACAGGCAAAAGACTTTACAAAAGCAGGTAGGCCAACTACATACACAAATATTAAAAAAAAATATATGGGGCAGGTTCGATTCGAGTTACACTCAGTACATATGCACATACATTCATATGAGCATATGTACAGTGCTCCACTAATGTCTTCATACACCATCATTTTGAAAAATTTACGTATAATAAACAAGTTTTGATCCAGGTTTCTTATATTAATATTCTATTTCTTTAACCTATTTGAAAATTTCAAATTTTTGCAAAAGTCTATTTTTCAACTTTTTCCCTCGGTCTCAAACAAAAAAATATTTTGATGCAAAAAATTTCTTCAAACAATTCTAAGAGTGACTGAAAAAAAAAATATAAAAACAACAGGCACAGTTTTCAAGATATTAGGAATTTTTTTACTAATTAACGTTGACTACTATTATTACCTATTATCCTACTAAATCGTAACAAGCGCGGACCAATAGAAAGGTGGTAAGGGATAATTAAAATATAGTCGGAAGCTCGACTATAGCGTTTCCCACATGTTTTTTTTGCAGTCACTCTTAGAATTGTTTGAAGGCTTTTTTTTCCTCAAAATATATGTATTTTGTTTGAGACCAAGGAAAAAAGTTGAAAAATTAAAAATTTTCCATGGCAATGGGTTCAAGAAATTTTTGTATCATTCGAAAACTATTTAAATGAATAGAAACTTAATATAAGAAACTTGGATCAAAACGCACGGATTATACGCACGTAAATTTGACAAAGTTATGGTGTATGAAGACTTTAGTGATACACTGTATTTACATAAATACATATGTACATTCGCATGCAGAAACACTGGATTTTCATAATGTCATTTTGATTTAAATCATTATTATTAAAATTTAGATACATATGTAAACTTTAAGTTATCGACTGAAAGAAAGTAGTAAATATTGATAAGGTCACAGGTTTTCTCTGATCCGATCTAATTTGATCAGTTGACAATAAGTGGGTAAATTTGATGACTGGAGCAAATTAATATGAAGTGGCAATCATTTGTTAGAATACAATAGAATTAAATGGTACAGGTGGAGAACCTTTCAGCTTCCAAATATACATAGATACATACATACATACATACATATGTACGTATACTGAGACAATCCTATTTAAATATATATGTATGCATATGCATACATACGAGTTTGTATGAAGTTAGCAAGCAAGTTTAACAACTACTAGATATGTTTGTATGTACATATGTATGTATGTGTGTACATCTGAATATGTGTGAAAGTATGAATGCGTTTTTCTATGTTTTGTTTCTTTGCATGTGTGTATGTATGTATGTATGAATGTATGTATTGTGGGTACTGTCAGACGACACTGACATGTGTGCTTTGCTTTTGTTGTAACGCTGTTGCAACGCTTTGGCCGTATGTATGTATGTATGTATGTATGTATGTATGTATGTATGTACATATGTAGAAGCTGCAGTGCAGGTGAAGGCACTGGCAGAGATGGGGAAGCACAAGAGTTGGGCACCCAGCCAGTTGGCCAACTGATGATGCAGCAAATGAGCGGATAAGGCGTCTGATCTTGTCGCTTATTGTTAGAAAGGAACAAGTTTTTTTTTTCTTTCGATTTTTCCCCATTTTCTCAACAGCTTCGGGCTTAACTTTGCATTTGTGTGACGTTCGTGTGGTCTGAGCTTGCGCGCATGTATGTGTGAGAGAATTGAGAGAGCCAGAGAGCCAGAGAGAAGGAGAGGGAGCGTAAGTCTAAGAGCGTCAAGCAGGGCGTAATAACAGCGACGCTCTTTGGCGTCCAAAAAGCTCTCGCGTCTTGTTGTTGGCCAGCTGAATGAGATCGTTTCAAAGCTGTACAACTAACAGCAGTACTGTTAATTAACAGACATTTTTGAAATATTTTTACCATGACTGTGCCAATGGACAGTGGCAACATCAGCAGAGAGCGACAACAACAACAAAAGTAGCGACAACAACAGTTGACTTCTGCACGCCAATTGCTGACGTTGAGTTGTAGATACATATGTATCTATGTATCTATATTTGTATGTGTGTCATATGTATACATACTTACTTATAATTTTCTGTTTTGTGCATATCTTCTTTTATAAATATTTGTTTGTGTCTATGTGCTAATAGCAGACTTATTTATTTCTTTTTGTTACTCACGTGCCTGGAAAAGTTCATTCCAGTTATTAAATTATCAATAAAAGTTCCAACACTTTATTATAACAATTTATATTCTCAGACCAGACTTCTTGGAGTTCTACGAGAACCCCGAAAATAGGACCAATGTTCTAACCAATAGATTGGACTTGAAGGCTAGCAGTGTGGGTTTTTATAACACTGAGCTAATGGGATAAAGTGCAGATTAGGGTTCTGAGAAAAAAATTTAATTATTTGATGGCTTTTAGTTTCGAGCAAAAAAAAATATATACATATATAAAAATAAAAGACATTTTGAAATTGCAAATATTGGATTGATTCTGGTTAATTGAACCCAAAAAATACCAAAATAAGTGGTCCAGCAGATAATATTATGGCGACGAATTTTTTGTGAATGTCTGTTACTTTATTAGACTCTGCGACTATTAACCATTTAAGAATTAAAAAAGAAATACCTCGGAGTAAAACATAACTATTTTAAGGACCTTGGCCAACGTTATTATATATAACAAAAATTTAAATCACATTTTAATATAGTGAATTGCTATTAATGGACATATCTTTTGAAAATTTCATTGAATTTCATTTAAAAAATGTTGTATTTTCCTACACAGATGAATGACTTATCAGACGACCCTCTATACCAGCGGTGGGCACTCAATGGCTCCGGGAGCCAGCGGCTGCTAGGGAATTTAGATTTAGTGCCCACCGCTGCTCTATACATATGTATGTATAAGTATATATGTATGTAACATATGCACATATACTGATGTAGACACATTTGTATGTTATAGCGACAACGATTCCTCAGAATTATAGTACGCTCTGCAATAGAATAATTAACTACTTATTAAATGCCCGACACTGCGGATCTGTTTTTGTATCTTAATAATTATACAGCGGTGGCCATATGTATTTTGACACCACATAATGTTCGTTCTACTCATAATTTGAGCTTACTTCATGTAAAGTTTGACATCAATGGAAAGGCAATTTGAATTCCGTTTGAATGATACAAAACTTTCCTTAACTCATTAGGTACCTAGGAGTTAATTAGCTGAATTAGTTTTGCTGTCCCGATTAAAACTTCTAGAAATTTCTTTCCTCTTTCTCTTCAATTCTGTACTATATTGGTATCCATAACCCATTCTGGGTACTTTGCTCTAGCTATAATAATCTGTCTCAAATTATGACTAAATCTTCTTCCATTCCTTCTCTTAACACTTAAATAATTAATTTCCCATTTAGCTAGCTTATTGTTAATTTATGTTTTTTTTGTAATATGGAAAAATATATGTACATACATAAAATTTAAACCTTTAAATCAATTTTGAAATATCAAGGAATTTAAGTCTAAATTATGTGGATTCTTTTGAATATATATAATGTAACAATTACTTAAGTTCCAATAATTTAGTTTGCATGTGTCAATTGTAAATTTATTGTAGTTTGTGTGTAGAGTTACATATCCTATTCATACAGATATATAAATATACATGTATCTTTTTAAGAGACGTGTTCTTGTTATTCGAAAACAATTAACAACAATACATAAGATGAGGGGAACAAGCAAAAAATTAGCAAGCAATCGGAAATCTGCAAACACAGGGAAATGCACATCTGAATCTGTATCTTGACTTACAAGCAAACTAGAGTGCGTATACGCTTCTTATGTATGTATGTACATATGTATGTATGTATATGTGCACTTGCAGTTTATCAGCTGCCATAACAATGATGTGCTGTTCTTTATGAACTTCACATTTTGTGCGAAAAGCAAAGAAGCGGCGACACTGACAGTGGAAATACAATAAAAATAACAATAACAACAACAATAATAGTTACAATAATAACAACAGCCAACATATCGACATACTAAACAACAACACCAACTACAATAATAAGAATAATAATAACAAGTTGCGTGAGACGACAACAACAGCTACAAACATACATACATACATGTGTATGTACATTAGAGTGCATCGATTTGTATGGGCCCGATAAAATTAAAAAATGGTAGCCCATTTTCATTAACTATGGTCAATTTTAAGATGTTTTCACCAAGAAAACATAGTTCTAAAATGAATCCCTGGTCTGCGCTTTTGAGTTGAAAAATGCATTTATATCTTGGGTGTTTATGGACCGATCCTTACAAACTTGGTGTCTATACTCTTGTTAGGACCAGTTCTTTTAAAATTCCACAGAACCAATGGACGAAATGTCTTTTAAACGTGATTTTTTCTATCTTAAAAAATTAGTCAGAATAAAAGTTATTTTTTGGTCCAACAATTTTTTTTTTCCCTGAACCTGTATTTTTATTGGCAGAAAATGTGAAACATATTTTAATAAAATTTTCTGTTTGGGCCAAAAAATAGCATTAATTCTGACTAATTTTTTAGGATGGAGACGAATTGCGAAATCCTCGTCCCAAGGATGAAAATCATGTTTAAAAGACATTTCATCCTTTGGTTCTGTGCAATTTTAAAAATCCTGGTCCCAACAAGTGTATTGACACCAAGTTTGTAAGAATCGGTCCATAAACTACTAAGATATAAATTTTCAAAAAGAAATAAATTTTTCAACTCAAAAAGCGCGGACCAGGAATTCATTTCAAAACTATTGTTTCTTGGTGAAAACATCTTAGAACTCACCATAGATTACAAAAATGGGTTACCATTTTTTGTTTTTTAAATCGATGCACTCTAATGTACATTCTCGCATGTATCTATGCGATTCTGTCTGTCCGTACATATGTATGTGTATGTGTGTGTGCGTTTTTTTTTGTAGAAATTAATAAGTTCCAGTTAAAGACCAACTGAATCATTTGTTGTCGCACAATCAGACAAGCAAACATAAAGCACAGATGAACACAAACACACTCACAAAAAACAGCTGCGAATTTTTTATGCTGGAGCTAAAGAGAGCGAGCGAGCAGGCGAAAGAGAGAGAGAGAGAGAGAGTTAGTTAGATAAAGAGAGAGAGAGATCAAAAGTGATCAATTTATATACATAGATACTTAGATATAGATATGAGCACATGTGCATATGTATCTACATTGGGATTTATCACACCCAAAGAGATGCGATGTTGCTTAATTGTTGTCTTAATGAGTGGATACACAGGAACTAACAGGCATACATGGGTATGTATGTACAGTAGAACTTCCCTAATTCGAATCACCATTATCCACGAAAAAAGTTCGAGTTATGGAGGCTTCGAGTTAGGGAATTTTTTAAAAGAAACTACAATTTTATTGAATTACAAAAAAATTTCAAATTGCAAACTTTTCTTGTTATTTTCAACAAAAAATTTCCAGTTTGTTCAAGACCTGTTGATATTCTCAAAATTGGTCTTATCGTTCTTTTGCTGTATCCAGAATAAGTTACCGATTTAAATGACATCACAATTAATCTCCCATTTTTTTAATATAATGAAAACTGTTTTCGTTGAGATACCATATTTACTGGAAAGTTTATGTTTTTTGGTCCATTTTGGAATTTCTTAACAAATAAGTTAAAATAATTAAATATAAACATTGTAATATACGTGATGGCGCCATGGTAAATAATCTTGAAATGATGCACTGACACTTTTTAGTCAGTGCAAGATTACGAACATCTTTCCTATAGGAAATTCAGAAGCCTAAGTAGTTGTTGATGCAATATTCTTTTATGTTGCATCACTATATATTAATTTACATCAATTTTACATATCCCAACGAGCCGGTAACAAGAGCATAAAAAAGAAACCAAAAGAATTTCAAACTTTATTGGGGATATTCCCCAAAAATTGGACTTACACAAGTATGGGCCAATATTTTTGTTCGTGTTAAGGAGAAATTCGACTTATGGAAGTTCGAGTTACGAAAGCAGAATTGTATGAAATTTGCTCAGTTGCCACTCAATTTTGTTCGAGCTAGAGAAAATTCGAATTAGGGAAGTGCGACTGTATATTTTATGTAGAAACTCTGCATCTATACATTAGTATTAATATGTATGTGTGTATGTATGTATGTAGTGTGTAATCGATGGTCCTTTGAAAAACACTTGACACTAAATGCTGTAGTAGGATGCGGTCGAGTAACTTTGACTGGACTTCTCAATACGCAACAGTTCATTCAACTTGCGAGTGTCGTAGTTCGAGTCGCCCGATTCCAAGTTCAGTTCGGAGTCGAGTCCCGGCTTTATCGACGATGTTTTCCTCGCACGGAGCAGCAGCTCAGCATTTGCACCCGCATTGCGATCACTCACTGTGCGTGGATCCTGAAAGCCTAGGAAGACATCTGTGTGCAGACTGTTGTGTCGACCCACTGGTGGATTCACTGGCAACTCGTTCTTACGCAAGTCATTCGCCATCTTCGGTTTCTGCTTTTGCTTCTGTTTCGGCTCCTGGTTATCTCCATCCTCATCATCAATCAAGATCTCATTGTCGTATTCAGAGGACGATGAAGTTACCCGTTTGGGATATTTACCCAAATAAGCTCGCTGCAAAAACTCCGATGGCTGACGATTAAATGACATCATATCGCTAAAGATCAGATCCTGTACAATGTAAAAGTCATTGAGGACATTCTTGAGAAATGTCCGCATTAGACCAGAGTAGGCATCCGGCCAGTTGGACAGCGAGAGAACGCACCACAGCTGATATGAGTGGACGCCAAGCGGTGCATCCTGCATTGTCTTCTGCAGATACTCGAGGCTACTGAGCAACATGTAATCCCGGCGATGGCTTACTATTATATCCGGCCTCTCCCATTGTGGTGGCGTGAATGGCGCCTCTTGGCACAGTTGGGCACAACCCCACAGATAGGGCACAATATTGCGATTATCAACGATATTGCTATCGTACTTATGAGTGGATAAACGATAGAATAGAATAATACGACGCACAAGATCCAGATAACGCTGGAAAAGCAAAAGAGCCGCGGCCACAGTGTCCACACCTTGCAGGATGCCCGACTTGAAAAGGCCGCACAGATAGAACAGGAACATTAACTCATTTCCCGGACCATAATCATAATTTTTTAAGCTACCAAATGAGCGCGTCAGATACTGGGCCAATTCATTAATGTGCTTGCAGTGCGGTTTCACCTGCTGCTCCAACATGAAGAAGACTTTTTGCTGCACCTGTAGCAGCCAGTGACGGAAGGCGCGATGGCATTTCTGACGCAGCGAATTCGTCGAGTCCATTGAATCGATCCTGGCCTCACCCACGCAACGGAGCAGTCCCTGGCCCACGCCCAACGGATGATGCTCATAGATGATTCGTTCCAGCCAATTGAAGATTTTGCACAATTTTTGCATCTGCGTTGTGATTATATAACCGCCTCCTTGACGATATCCCTGTATGGCCATGCTTGTGTTGTTAATGTAGGCCACCAGATCGTAGTACGCTCGAGAACGCTTCCAATTGCCCAGATCCTGTGGACTGCGCAGATGCTTTGCATAGATCCGTTGCGAGAACGCCGATGCCGTGATGGCATCTTCAGTTGGCTCGGTTACCTCGAACATGTGTTTTTGGCTCATTTCGAATTGTTGTAGAAAAGTTTGTGATTCTAATTTCAGTTAACTTAGGTATAGTATGTGTGAAGTGAGTTTCGATAGATGAATCAATGCCACATTTCTTGACTACTCGTACTTGTATTGTTAACAAAAATGTCTATCTTTTAACTGATGACATTTAAAAAAATGTGTAACGGAAGTTTACTGCTCTAATGGGATTCTATGAGACTTACAATCAAGGGCGTAGACAGGTTCTAAGTTACGGTTGCGGTTATGTTTGCATTTATGTTTTCGGTTATCAGTTACACAAAATCTTTAAGTAAAGGTTTCGTAATGGTGAACCGGTTTTTGTATGTTTCGGTTTTGAAATACCGGTATGGTTTCAGTTGACAACAAAACATTTTTTTGCAAAAATATAATTATATGAATAATATAATAATAATTAAAAAGGCATTACTTTCATAATGTTTCATTCACACATCTATTTCACATATTCTTCAGTTTGAAGTACAGTCGAACTTCCCTAACTCGAATCACCATTATTCAAGAAAAAAGTTCGAGTTAGGGAGACTTCGTGTTAGGGAATTTTTTTTTTTTAGTTTTTTAAATGAAACTACATATTTTTTTTTATCTTGTTGGGCGTATAACATACATATACATACGTATAACATACCCAAACGAGCTGGTAACAGAAAACAGTAACTTCAAAATTAAACGGAACTAAAAATAAAATGCAATTTATTGGTGATTTCCCCGAAAAAATCGACTTACAGAACGTGCCAATATTTTTGTTTGAGTTAAGGAGAAATTCGAGTTAGGGAAGTTCGAGTTAGGGAAGCAGAATTGTATGAAATTTGGTTAGTAAACGCTATTGCCATTCGATTTTGTTCGAGTTAGAGAAAATTCACGTTAGGGAAGTTTGAGTTAGGGAAGTTCGACTGTAGTTTAAATACATTTAAACAATTTCAATATTTCATTCAACAAATTTATTGTATTTGCGATTATTCAGTGTTTTGAAAATTCTATCATGAATATCACAAATAAAAAAATAAAAATTCAAAATTAAATATAAAAAAATTTAAAAAAAAATCAAAATTTAAAATAAAATAAAATAAAACCCGAAATTAACCCTTATAAATAAAACGGTTATTTCGGTTTACAGAGTTTCGGTTAAAGGTTTCGGTCAAATACAATTTTTTTTTTTCGCTTACGGTTTCAGTTACGGTTTTAAATTTCAATAGCTTTTTACCAGTTAAAGGTTGCGCTTGCGGTTAGGGCTTTAATCCCTGCATCAAATTATATGAAAGATACTAATATTTCAGAGATTTTAGAAATTTCATTCATATTTGTTGAGATATAAAAATGAATTTAAATATACATGTACAAAATTATTAATTATTATTTGGTACAAAAACATTAATTGAAAATGTATTTTATGCCATTTAAGTCAGTTCAAGTATAAAAAATACTATTGCATCTATGATGCTGCACTAAACCTATTATTTAAATCTAAGCTCTAGTAGTATCTGTGATTATTAGGTGGAACCTTTTTGAATATTTTTGATCGGTTTGCGTTGCTAGATGCTACCTGTTGGTACGAATTAAGGATTTGATTAGAATTGCCTCTCTGCAGGCATTCGTGCAGACCATATAGCCGTTATCAGACACAAATAAAACCAAAAATGAGCAATTCCCATACTATCGAGAGAAGACAATTGCTCTCTGGCCCAATCGCAATAGAGAAGACGGCTCTCGAGTGCGTGTCTTGGTCAAAGCTTGCACTCAGATTGTGGAAATAACCAAAATATTGATTAGAAACCTACGACAGTCGCTCAATAAGTTCCTACTCACACTCGTACTCGAAACATACCATATCAGTGTGAGCAGACGCTGCGATTAGAAAAGGTTCGTTTTGCAAATCGGGCATTCAAATGATAAAGCTCTTAAGATACAATTGCAGTTACTTATCTACATTCACAGATTTGTGAAAATATGAGAAATCCACTGTGGTCCATCTTCTGGCTGATCATCCTGTTGTGTGTGTCCTTAATCGTTGCGTTCCTTGGCGCATTTTTCTACATTTGGATGCATCTGTTGTCGCAATGTTGCGATTGCTTTCGGGTAAGTTGTGATCGATTCAGATTTTCTATTTCATATTGATCATTGTGAATAATGTATTTCGCCTTAACTCTCACAGAGTGCTGCAGATTTCTGTCTTAAGTGTGCCCAGTTTCCAGGGTATTGTTGTTCAGCCATGTTAAACTGTCAATCGTTGTGTTAATCCGATGTCTATTGGTTTTCATCGATGACTTCATCCCACAATCCTGGCGACAGTGGCTGCAAAAATGAGTCTGACTTCTTTTGCATTTTGAAATGGGCCACACCAACACCTACATACATGCATACGAATAAATGCCACGCAATCAGCTAACTGCCAAACAGATTAGCTGTTAAGATAACGGCCAGCGTTAACTAACACACTCACATACGTGTATGTACACACCACTACTCGTAGATAAGAATCCATTTCAATGGGCTGGATATTGTTGTTAGCTTGTTAATTTGTTCATTGATTTTAAATAAACTATACTTTGTGCATTATTATTTTGTCCTATGTATGTATGTGTGTCTACCTAAATGAATTTGTATGTACATATTTATGTTTGGATTTATTTGGAATTTGGTAAGTACGTATGCTTGATTAATCCTTATTCATAATTAATCAAATTTATATGGGTTTAAATCAATTTACAGGGCATAAGGAAGCTTATAACTAATTTTGAGAAATTGACACTATAGTCAGCAATCTTATAACAAGTTGGTTTCAATGTTATCAAAACATTATCAATGTTTAAACAACAACTTTCACTATATTCTAGATGCTCATCCAAATCCACCTTCTTACTATAAAATAAATTATCTATAGGCATTAGGGTGTCCCTTGTATGACTGAAAAAAAATACCGAAATGCATACTCCTTATTATATTCGTTGCAATGTATATAACAGGGAGAAGGAAGCAACTTCGATCCTATAAAATATATATATTCTTGATTAGCATCAACAGCTACTATTATTACCTATCATCCTACTAAATCGTAACAAGGTCGGACAAATAGAAAGGTGGTAATGGCTAATTAAAGTTTTTAAGCAATGTAATTGCCTAAAAGCATGTAATAAAATATATTTTAATTTTATTTAAATAATTAACGGGTACATAGTCGTGAGCTGGACTTTAGGCTTTCTCACATGTTTCTAAAGCTGTATATCTTTCAGCGATATCTTCCTTATGGGGATAAGGGTCCTAAATAAGAAAATTCCTTTTTAAATGTTTATGTAACACTTTTAAAATTAACTTGAAAAAAATGAGATAATTTGTGAAATTTGCGGAACATGTGCACGTTAATTGTTATTTGAGTTTGTTGATGATCAGCAAGAGGAGAAATTGTTTATACAACTGCATTGTATATATTTTTGTCTTTTGTGGATAGGCAATTACGTATTTTACGCTTTTACGGTTTCATATGTACCTCCAGAATTTAGATACCACCTTTATGGCAGTGTCAAGAAAAATATATGCCTCAGGAAGGGGAGTTCGTTTATCCGAACTTTCTGCAGATAATGGTTGCCGAATAAAGGAAATTTTTTTTATTTATAAATAAAAATTGATTATCTTCGTATATGGGTTAATACTAAATACACAATTAAGCGTATTCTGATTGAGCTATAATTAAAAAAATATTATTTTGTTGAAACATGTACACGACAACCTGCTGAAAACAAAATATGAGAAAATTTAAAAAATCTAGATATAGAGGGAAAAAATATTTAAGGATGACCGTGGACGACAGACCACGCTAGTGAGGAAAGCATGACAAAGGGTGAGAAAAGTGAATACAATGACACTTTTTGTATTGGAGTCAAATATTTGTAATGTGGCTGCTTTCATGCCTTAAGTTAGTAAGAAGTTTAATATATGCATATAATAGTACAGTATAATTGGTGATTTCGAATCAAGTATTTTGGAAAACCAAAATTGATCTAAATGACAATTTATGTAATGAACTTTAATGATTATTATAGTTCTAAGACCTCTTAAGTTTATCAACATGTCCTGTACTTATTCAAAATTGTTTTTAGATTTATGATTACCAAGAAATGGTTATATTTAAGCCTTCGATTGACATAAGCCAATAAGGCACAAGAGTTTTATACTTATATTGATTTGTCTTACTATATATAATTATAAATAAATATAATATATATAATTTACATAAATTTAAACCATGCTGGAAGTCAAATTTTCGACAATTTCTCAAACGGTATTCTCAACATAGCTCCAATTTATTTAATAAAAGTCCAGATGTATCCGTAAAGCTTTATTGTCTTCGACTAAAGGATAATTTCAATAAGAAGATTTAAAAAAAAACTGAGCAGAAAAGTTAGGTATTTATTTATAAATTTTCAAAAATATTACAGCAAATGTAGAAAATAAATGTGGGGTGAACGTACAGCCGGATGTTCAAAAAGTATTTCCAGTTAGATATTTTTGGGCAGCTTAATTTTTTTCATATAGACACATGTATCTAAACGTGAGAGGGCATGTAAACTTCGTTTCATTTTGAGATTAGCGTTTTCGCTCAATATTACTATGATTTTGCAAAAATCTTGATTTTTTTTTTTATGTTTGGATCCGTGCCAAATGTGAAGAGGAAGAGCAATTATCTAAAAATAAAATGCGCTGTGCGCTGTGTCGGCAATAGATTGAGAGCTAGATCTAGATACATATCTATGTATATGTATTTATACGTTATAGCTACATATATGCATAAGTGTGCTCTGGCTGTGTTTTTGTATCTATGTGTGTCTATATAATACACGTATGCCACGCAGTTGCGACCGTGGGCGATTGTACAATGCCCTGCAGCCAAAAGGAAGACTGAACTGATGAGACTGCGATTCGAGTTAGTTTTTATTTTATTATTATTATTTTTATTTTGTTTTTTTTTTTGCATAACCAAAACCATACCAGCCATACTCATGCCCAGGCCGGGGCCCAGGCGCAGGTCCGTAGATGATTATGGCTATTATGCGGTCGCCCACGCATTGCAAGTATCTGTGCCATAGCGCGAAATCCACGCAACGTAATGACTGAGTCGCGTCTCTCTGCTCTACAGACTCCCCAGTGCACTCTCGCGAACTCACAGTACAGACTCGGGCACGTATAGCACACTTCGTTGGCAGTCATCTGGCTAGAATCAATTATGTCTATATTACTGTACGGCTTTGAGGGATTCCTTCCTTCCAAAACCTCCATCACTTAAGAGCCAAACACTTTGACTGTTTTCAACTTTGAAGGGTATATGAAAATCGGATTTTTGGTATTTTTTTTTATCTTTTTATTTATTGATTTAATTTTGGTTTGCAATTTTAAATACTTAAACTTCACAGATAAGGACATTGGTCTGATTTGGATAATTCATCTTTATAGATTGGAAATATATAATTTAACATAATAATTTAAAAAATAATCTCCTTGTTAAACAATTCACTAAATTCAACGGTTTTACATAGACAAAAAAATTGAGTTTTTTAATAAAATATTATTTTCTTTTATTTTCAGAATAAAGAAGTTAACACTTCACCAGCTCATCTTATTTTAGATAAGCTTATTACTCTTATATAAGACAATACAGCATCAAAAACCAGTTTAGAATGTTGTGGTATGGAGTATAGTAGATACTTGGATCGGAAATGCTCTAATACTTAAGCGAAAACAATTTTAAAAAACTAACGGGTAGATTCGACTTGGGGATTGCAGTTTGCTTCTATTTTTTGAAATTGCAAATGTAATTTTTGGCAGCTGAAAATCATTAAAAAACATAGTTATTTTGCTTGCAATGTAAATTTCCGCGATTTCAAAGTACGAAACTTACAAAAAAAGAAAAGCACCGAATGCATTCGCATGGTCTACTAAATTCTTAAACTTTATTTCTTTAATAGATATCTAGGTGTTATCATGAATCAAACAATTGCCCAAAATCAATCTTAGCACCAGTTATAGTGTTAATCAATAGCAATAAGTTTCGCCTTTTGTCAAAATAAAATAAAGTCTTGGCACATGTTTGATTTCACTTTGAATGCGTACGAATGTTGCATTCGACATTGGAGAATTACCTTTATGTAATTTATAAATTTTAATAAAACTTGAGTACCATCTGAGCCTACATTCATCTTCTATGAAAATAAAACTAACATTAAATAATAAAAAACGACAAGATGCTGCTAGTTGTCCTGTCCGTAGGTTGAATTTATTGTGGCAGAAAGAAAGTGTTGCTACAAAAAGTTTTAAGTGATGGAAAAATATCTGATTATGTTCTGTAAAATAAGTTAATATGCGAATTATTGATTGATTACAAGAAATAAAGAAAGGAACATGTGATTATTTTGCAGAGCCCTCTATTAATATAAACTAAATTGGGGTCGGATGTATTGTATTGCATTGTATTTTATGCATTTATCTTTGAGGAATTATTCATCCATGTGTAGATACATTTTTGTAGCTATGCACAGGTTAGTTTATGGGTAGCTGTATTCGTATCTGGCAATAAATAGCATTACATAAGTCAGTTTATTGGTTGAAACGTGGGTGCGTGTGTTTTTAATGAATTCGATTTGGTTATTGACTATTTTTGCCTCGAAATTGTGTACGCTTCTTATCTGAGGTTTGCGCTATGGTTTTTTGTGGATGTGGTTAGCATTTGTGTTATGTGGTGTGTGTGTCTTATTTCCATCATTAAGCAGAAATACCCCAAATTTACACCTGCTTAAGGCAATTTGCAATCTATTGTTTTGTTGTCGATAGTCAGGTGAGTGTGGGAAACGGTGAAGGGAGGACATCCAACAACTGATCAATTTTTGGTCATCATTCGACAAATGAAACCCTTCTCCAATTGCATCTGCCATCTCTTTTTAATGGGGGTCTGGGTCCCTCTGCCCGGCAGTTTCGTGCACTACGTGCTCAAAGTGCTCGACTTTTCATAGTGTGCGCTGTAATGTCAAGTGTCATAAGCGGACTCCGTCCAATGCAGCGAAATCATGTCAATGTCATTGCCATTGTCATTGCCATTGTCAGTGCAGTGTTCATGCAGCTAAAAATTAACCAACCATCAGCACACAATGTAACATATTTATGTCAGTTACTTAAAAAATAAGTAAAAGGGGATATTCAGTCCTGTTCCGAATTCCGAATGTTTTCAAAAAGTAAAAATCTGAACGGTAGTAATGACTTTTTTTTTTAACAACAATAAACATTTTTTTAAATTTGATATATAATTTGATTTTAAAATTAAGACCACACCTCTTGCGTAACGCAAAGGACTTTAAAACTAGTAATGACTGATATAAGTCCTTAGGCAATATAACTGCCTAAAAGTATTTATTTTATGTATATTCAAATAAGTAACGGTATTCTATAAACCTAATTTCGACCATAGCCTGTCCCGCTTGTTATTAATATTTTCATTCCAATTTTGCATATTGATTTTGTTTGTCTTATTTTGTGTTTCTTGTTGCTGGCAATATATTCAAAATTTGTTTTAAAGAGTCTAATTTTATTTTTAAATTGTATCAAACTTCATTTATGTCCTACACTCACACATAAATGGAAAATGGTAGACAGAATGAGTGCTCAATCAGAACATAAATCGTACACAAAACTTCAAAGGAAAATAGGAAGATCCTATTTTTTTTAAGCCACGTGATCAGTAAACAAAATTGATAACAATAGTATCTGATAATGATCTAATCATGATCTAATGATCTCGATCATGATCTAATGAAAAATATAGAATTATCGAGACTTCGACTTATGGAATTCTCTATTTTAAGTAGAGAATATTGTGGTATATTGCAGTGATGCATTTTTATCTATCACAATCATTCAAATGACAATTATGTCTTCATGTCGAAGGTTTTTTTTAGTCATCTTCACTCTTAATTCCTCAATAAGAAGCAAATAAAAAAATATATGTATATTACAAATTTGCAAATGAACACATGCATACACACAAATACAGACACGTTCTGATGGACAGACAGAACCGCAGAGAATAAAAGTGCGCGGTTCGCGTTGGACGGGTTCATTTGACCAATTTAATTATGAAGTTAATTACGAGTGCAGTGAAATTCCAGGAAAAAAGAATGTGTGTCCATTTATTTATTGTTTCAACCTGCCAACAATACAATATTTTCAAAGATATGTACATGTGTTAAATAAACGGCATGCTATAAAGGAATTAGGCATGGCCAAAAAGGATATACACATGAACATTTATTGTTAATAATAGTATGAAGTGAGTGCAACTATTTAGGGGGTGGTACACAGTGTGTATGAGCAATGCGTTGAACAAGTATACGCCACGTGTGGTCTCGATGTGGCAAAATGAACAGCGGCATCGAATCAAAAGGCGTACCGGCGAAATGAATGCGTTCTGTATTCGAGCAGGTTGTCTGTCCGTCTGTGTGTCTGTCTGTCTGTCTATTGCTTCAAACATTTCATCCTGAAATTGGAATTCAATCAAAATTGTTAATTAACATGTGCAGCCAACATGTCTGCCAGCAATCCCCCTCCCACATGCACTGCCATCGCCCCCATCATCATGGCCACCAATATCCAAATGACAGGCATCCAATTGTGGCCTGTGCTGATGGAGCTGATGCTTGTCCTGGACCCAAATGGCGCTCAGAAGGCAGTCGGCAGTCCGCAGTCGACATTCGCTTTGTGTCGACATTTAAATAACAATGAGTGCTGACCGTTGGCCGTTTGATTGCTGCGAACAGCGAAATACTAGGGTTGATCTCTCTCTAGGGCTACGCACAAAAAAATGCGGCCCAATGCAGTTGTCCTCTTACAGCAAGCGCGACAGAGAGAGAGAGAAAGAGCGAAAGAGAGATGAACATTGGAAACAGTTGACAGATCTGTCCGTTTTGAAACTGCGATTTCCGCAACATTTTTATTTATTTATTTATTTATTTATTTATTTATTTATTTATTTATTTATTGTATAACTTCCCCTAGCCGGAAAAAATGATTTTTTAAATTTAATTTTAGCCCTTTATTCATTCTTTTTTAATTGTAAAGTCGCTTATACAATTTATCAATTACAGCATATTAATTTTTCGATATCGATAAACATTTCTCAAAGCCTTGCAGCCAGTGCTGCCAATTTGTCCTTTTTAAAACTGCGTTTTCTGTTAAAAATTTTAAACGTCCCCTAACCGAAAAAAAGTCATGTTTTTACTTTATGTGTCTATGTTTTATCTAATACAGCGGTGGGCAAGAAATCTGAACTCGTTAGCAGCCGCTGGCTCCCGGAGCCATTGCGTGCCCACCGCTGGTCTAATATATTAATTTACGGACCGGCAAATAATTTTAAAGTTTAAAAACAAAAAAAAAATTTAGTTATTGGAGTTATTTTTAAAGTTATGTATTAATAAGAAAAATGTGTTTGTCCAGATTTTTTGGAATTCTATCCGTACTCTGTCTTTATTTTGGGTTTAACTGGCCTTTTTTTGTGTAGAGGCGTTGGCAACACTGATTGGAAATCAATGGAATTCACATATCAAAGAATCAGTCAGTGTATTCAACGGATGCAGATGCAGTTGGTCCGTTTGTCTGACAGTTTTGTTTTTTGACTTTTGTTTTTCAGTCTTTCACATTCTGAGGTTGCCTGGTGAGAGACAACGAATTGAGTTGTGTGTGTGATGACTGCAATTTGTCAGATGCGTTGTGTGGGTGTGTGGGTGTGTGTGTGTGCGTGGTCTACATCTTGTGATAACTATGATAAGTGAATGAAGAGAGAGAGAGAGAGTGACAGAAAGAGAGAGAGTGCTCGACCAAATGTTTATTCATTTCGAACAAAACGTAATGAAACAGAAACAAATTGAAACCAAGACTGATGAAAATACCAAAATGAGGAAAACTACATACCTAAATACGAGTACATACATACATACACACACACACACACATGAGTATAACACATGTACGATGTGTTGTCTGCGAATACGAAAGAATGCAAATTTTGTTTATAACGCCGCAACAATGGAATTTAAGCTCTCAGTTGTACCTCGATTATTTGTATGTATGTATGTATGTATGTATGTATGTATGCATTTTCCCTCTCTGATTTTTGGTCAAACAATGCGCAACTACGAAAGAGCCCAGACAGACAAATGGACAAACAGACAGACAGTTCGCCTGGTTGACTGACTGACTAAATGCTTGGTTGAATGACTAACTGAATGACTGCCTGCCCACCAAGCGGACAGTACCCAGATCCCCCAATCCCTAACCACCATCCCCCAATCCCCAACATTGAACAGTCAGAAGCCAACAGCCAACAGTCGGACCTAGACCCAGGCAATGGCCTGGGATGCATGAGCTGAGCATGACACAGAATGGAATTTTGATTGTGTTTGTTGCATCTGCATCACATCACCTACACCAATCCAGCGAGTCAACCAACCCAACCACCCAAACCACCCAACCACCCAACCACCCAACCACCTAAACCACCCATCGGCAAAGCAACCACTGCACTATGGGCGAAAAGTCAAATTTTATGGCGTAAACTACAATTTTAAAGCTAGAGCTTCTATTTTTGGCATGAATGTTAGTCTAAGTTAGAATTCAGAATTTTTTTTTTTGATTTGGACACCCCATCCGACTATGAGAAAAATGTATAAAATATTTAGAAAAAATCCAAATATAAAACTAGCGACCTAAAATTTGGCATGCATCTTATATAGACTTAAGTAGAACTTATATATTTTTGAGTTTTTTTAATTGGGCCTTGTCTTCAGCTTCCCTTTATCCCCGTCTAAGAAAAAAAGTAAAAAGAAATTTTTTTATCTTAAATATAAAGCAATTTATTTTAAGCTTTACATGTTTGCTAATTAGACCTAAGTTAAATTTACAATTTTTTTTCGAATTATTGCTTGACCATGTGCTCACCCTCATTCCCAACTGACTCCGGGAAAAATCTGATTATTCTACCATATTTTAGCATACATTTAATGGATATTGCGCAAGAATGCGCTAAAGATTTTAATAACACCATATACTAGAAGCTTTAATTCATAACTTGCCATCTTTGGTGGCACTGGTGCACCAATATGCACTGTATAAGTATTACTCCATGGAACACAACTACATTTGATATTTTTCTTGCTAAAAACACATTAAACAAAACAGTAGACAACAACAACTTAACACAAATTTTGTAACATATTACAAAAAATATTGATTTTACATACCGTGATTTGATTTTTTTTATTAATGCGTTGCTTAAAATTTACGCTAGAAACATTGACATTTAGCGGGTCAATTTTCACAAGCATGTGCTTTTACAAAACAGCTGACTTTAGAGAGTTGCCACAAGAGAAGAGTTGTCACCCAGCCCAAAAAAGAATGGTTTTGAATCTAAATAAAGTGTTTGCATTAAATTAATAAAGTCACATTTTCAAAATACTGCCATCAACTTTTTGACTGTATGCCAGAAAAATCGTCAAATCGCCCATTGTGCACTGAACAAACCACCCATGCAGCCCTGGAACTGAACTGAACTGAAGCAGCAGTCTGTAGTCTGTGTGCTCGCTCAGATTGTGCAGTAACGTTGAAATTAATGCTGCACATATTTTCATTTTCATTTTCGGTTTATACTCCATTCTTTCATTCATTCGTTTTTAAAGCCCGCTGCACACATCAAATAAAAAGCAAATGTTGCATGCCAAATGCAGTTGGGCATATTCGCTACGAATATATTGATAATCTAAATAAATACCACAAATCGAATTAAAATATGTCAGATGTGCGATTAAGCTCCAAAATGTAAAAAGGATAAGGGCCGCTTTTTTTCAATGTCTCAATAAAGTTAAAAACAGTAGTAGTTCACATAGGATTACAAGTCAAATTATAGTATGTTCCATAATAAATTTGGGTTTTTTCAATCAATTTAAGAATGGAAAAAGTTTTGAAATTGTGGTAATGCTGTTCTGTAAATCAATTCATTTTTGCGTTACATTGAAAAATTACACAATGAAAAGGCAGAATTATGCGATTCAATTTTAAAAAGCAGAATCTTCAACTATTTAACTATCATCCAACTCGTTGAAAAAATTTTGTTTGAAATGGTAGATTCTTTTAATCTTGTTAAAATTCACCTCTTTATCCTAATCTTCCAAAGAGTCAATTTAAAGCTATATTTGCATTTTTATTTTTATTTTTCGGAGCTACGGCTTTTAAACTGCTTTTCTCAACTGCTTCCTCAACTGCTTTTACCATCAGACTTATTTGGCCAATATGTCAGATGAAACAGAAAATAGAGCTTATATAAAACATTGCCTACTAAAAATGTTCTCCAATTTGATCATGTAATTGTTCAGTTAACATACCATTATATAATTGTTTTGCCTTGCCTGCGGCATTATAATTTTGGCACGAACATCTGAGACTGTGGACAAGTGTATTTTTGTGTTTTGTATTTCATGTATTTTTCCAACATTCCGTAAGTGCTGATACAGCAAAGATCAGGTTCACATCAGGGCTTAGTATAAAAAACTTTGTTGTTCAGACTATTAAACCATTAAGCTCTGTATAAAAACATTACGAATTGTTTTCAGATATTTTTTGCAAGAGTATCAAATCTGCGGCGTGTAAACGATAAGCATTCATCTTTGTTTTTCTTATTTTATTTGATTTTTTTTTTTTTTTTTGGGATTTTTTCGTTGCTGCCGTCAAATCGGTAGGCAGACAAATGGACAGCTGTATGACCGTACGGGTCGGACAGACCGCTATCCAACTACATTTTGATTTGTGCTCCATTTTTGGGCAGTGCACTGATAACGTTGTTATCGTTGGGTAGAAAACGGAAAAAAATCACAGTAAACAATGCGCACAGAACATGAAGCAATGAGGCAACAGACACTTACCACATACAACATACAACATACGACCCCCAGTTTCCGGTCATTCTACTCATAAGTTGCATTTTAAACTTCATGATATACGAGTACCACTATATACACACATACATATGTACATATAAATTAAGGCTGAACCAGAATTAAGAATGCATCTATGTAAATGCGTTTATAATATAAGTACAAAGTATTTTGTTCTTTCAAATTGTTTCTAGCCTTTAATATCGGAACCGTTGTAAAAAATGCTTCAAATCAACTGGAGCTTATGATCAATTATATTATTTTCTTAGCTTATGTTTAATCATATTATAATTTAAACCTAATTCAATATAAGCTAAGAAAATCATAAATCAATACAACACAAGTCAGAGCGTTTATAGTTAATTTCAACGGTGTCGAATGCCTATAATCATGCCTAAAATTTAATTTTGATCTGAAAGTTTGAAATGTTTATCTTTAGTATTAACAAAGATATTGCAAAAAGACTTGTAAAAATTTCAAATTATAAAAGTCTTTAAAGACTTATTTGTTTTCAATTCAAAATATAATAGTTATTTGAGACTTTTTTTATATTCCCCTTACAAATCAATGTCTTTTGACACTTTTATTTTGTTTTTTATCGAAAATAAAAGTTTTAAAGATTTTTATTTAAAAAAGTTTTGAATAACTCTTATAAAAGCTAAAAAACATATAAATCAGTATTGATTATTATTAAAGACTTATATAATAAAAAATCAAATTTAATTTTTATTTTCGATGGCTATAATAAAAGTCAATTTTAATAATTATTTGCTGTTTTTATTTTTTTAATCAAAAATATTAAGTATGATTTTTAAAGTAAAAGTCTTTAAGTAATTATTTTTATTTATATTCCTCATAACAGTTTCGGTCCCTGATTTTTTTTTTTCAATTTCAACAAAGTGATTACTTCATTAAACTAAATCTGCCATCAGTCGATGGATTTAATGTTGGAACAAAATTATAATTAGCCAACGACTTTTCAATTGACCCTAAAAAGAGCAGACAATCTGTGCCGTATTTTAAAAAGACTGAAATTAAGGTAGAAAAAATGGATTTATTTTCCCTAATTAGAATATGCAAGCCAATTAACGTGTTAAAAAGTGCCAAAACTAAAGTTTGGGATGCAACAGTTACTATAGATTAAATTAAGGTTAGCTTAGTTGGATTCGGATCGGTTAGGTTCGGTTCGGTTCGGTTTGGATGCGATCGCGTCTAATGGCCTTATAAAACAAGTTAAGTGCTGTTTAAGTGTTTACATGTCAAAATTGAAAACATTTGCCATTATTGCACGTTTCGAAGACATGTCACCGTGATAATTTGACAGTGCACATAAACTGTGAAAAGTCACATAGCTAAATGCAGTTGTCATCAAATTATGCACTTTCATCATACTCCATTCTCTATCACTTTCTGCCCCGTCCCACTCACTCACTCACTCCCTCGCTCTTTATGTTTATCCCATCCACTCGTATACAGTGTGAGTGAGTACTCATGAATCATTTGGTTAGCGCCTGGAGCCCAAGTGGACACAGCGACAACTTGCCCGCCAAGCTCCCATGTAATCCCGCTCGCACACACGATATACGGCTTCCAAAATAAAAGAAAGAAAAGTATTTAAAAGAAATAAAATTCGCTGATTGTTAATAAAACGCTGCGAAAGTGACCATAAAAAAATAAAAAAAAGTGTCAGTGGTTGCAAAAAGCAGCTGAGCTTTGGTTTTCATCATAAAAAACACATGTACAATTGATGTCCACATATGTGTATGTACATATTATGAATATGTTGGTACAATCGTTGGCACATGAGTGGGTGAGTGCATGAGTATGTGGCTGCTGCTCATCGTTTATGACTAATAAATGCATGCATGTGTTGTTGCAGTTGCAATTGTTGCTGCCGTTGCCGTTGTCGATGTCGATGTCGATGCTGCTGTGGCAATTGCATTTAGTCCGCTGTTCGCTTGCAACAGCAAAATGAGTGCAAAACGAACATTTTGAAATGCTAATAAAACATATTGGAAATGAAAATGCAACAAATGATTGTAAGCATAAACTGCTCTACACACAAACCAACAATAACAATAACAAAATCAAAGCAACGACAACAGCAACAACAACAACAACTGCAGCTGAAGCAGCGGCAGCAACCACAACTGTTGCTCAAATCGCTGTGCGGAGATTGTGCAACAGTGCAAGCGCAACCGCGCAACGATGCAACTGTGCAACAGTGCAACAGTGCATGCGCAAGCTTGCAGTCTTCTTTCTATCTCTATATATGAGTACATACATATGTATACAGTGGTCCACTATTGTCTTCATACACCACAACTTTGTCAATTTAATAAATTTTAGTCTTGTATTCATTTAAATTCCGTTCGAATGATACCAAAATTCTTTAATTCACTAAGTTCCCATGAAAAATTTGGAACTTTTGTAAAAGTCTATATTTCAACTCTTTTCCTCGGTCTCAACCAAAATATATTTTGATGCAGGAAAACTCTTCAAACAATTCTAAGAGGGACTGCAAAAAAAAGTTTTCCAAAGTATCATTGCTAGTATTTTTTATGATTTTTTGAAAATCTCTAAAATGTAACTTTTTGTATGAAAAGGCGGTCATTTATAGCAATTTTAAAAAAATCATAAATCTAATAGCGAAGAGAGTTTTAAAAAATTTCATTCTTAGAAGTGTTTGAAGAATCTTTCTGCATCATTTTTTTTTTTTGCTTGAGACCGAAAAAAAGTTTAAAAATAGACTTTTAAAAAATTTTTAAGTTTTCCATGGGTACTTAATTTGCTAATGAAATTTTTGTATCATTCAAACGGAATTAAAATGAATAAAAGATTAATATAAGAAACTTGCATCAAAACTTTTTTATTATATTAAAATTTGACAAAGCTAATGGTGTATGAAGACTTTAGTGGCACACTGTATGTATGTTTGTCTGTGGGTGACTGTGTGTGTGTGTTCGGCAGCTTGCTATCGAAATCGACATCGAACTCGACAACGAGGCGACGCCAGCGAATTTAGTTGACGAAACACGAGGCACAAACAAAGAATATAAATAAAACGTGCAACAAATCAAATGAAAACGAAAATGCGAAAATTGTTCGCATTCGCAACACAAAACAGCGGCAAAAACGCCAGCAACAACAACGAAAACAGTAGCGGCTTGAAGTATAAGCGTACACTCAAGCGAATGAATACACTGCGAGAAACATTGCGACAATAGTTGAAATAAATCTAATATATGTATGTATGCAACACGCTTTCAACATTTGTTTATTTGGCGTAAAATGCGAGCTCGTGATTGGTGAATAAAATATTTTTGAAATAATCAGCTGAAAAATGGCGAAAGAATGTATTTTTCTTTTCAATTTATATTTCAAACTTTGTCAACTAGTTTTACTTAAAAAATGAGTAGAAGGCGTATTGTATTCGTTGCAGGGAGAAGGAAACATATCCGACCCTATAAAGTATATATATTCTTGATCTGCATCAACAGCCGAGTCGATATAGCCACGTCCGTCCGTCCGTCTATGTGAGCGCCTAGATCTCAGAGACTATAAGAGCTAGAGCAACCAAATTTGGCACTCAGACTTCTATAAACCCCACGCACGTCAAGTTTGTTTCAAATTTTTCAAATTTAAATTTCGAAATGCCACCACACACTCAGTTTTTAAGATAATAGTAATTATAAACTATTACCTTTAACTACTTTTATTACCTATCATCTCTCTAAATCGTAACAAGATAGGGCAAATAGCAAGGGGGTAATGACTGATTGAAGCTTATAACCCATTTTCTGCCGCTGTTCGACTGTTTTAATTTCCAGAGCGTTTTTTTATGTAAACCAATGTATTCAATTCCAAATGGAAAATTAAGAAAATTAGAAAATCCAGAAAATGTTAAGCTGGTCATCCCATATTTGAAAAATTAAGATTTTATTTAAATTTAATTTTAAAAAAATGTATAAGTTTTAAAAAACAGTTGAACTTCCCTAACTCGAACTTCTCTAACTCGAATTTCTCTGTAACTCGAACTAAATGAGTGGCAGTAAAATTAATAAACTTAGGAAAAAGCACTCTATAACTCGAATATCTCCCTAACTCAAACTTTTTCTTTGGATAATGGTGATTCGAGTTAGGGAAGTTCGGCTGTATGTGAATTTTAATTTATTTTGTAACCTCATATTCGATTTCAGAAAGTCCAAATTAGCCTAAAAGTGGTTTTTAATGAAAAGCACACTACACACAATGTAAGTGCCTAAAAGTATGCAATAAAAATATTTAAAATTTATTTAAATAGGTAACGGGTATCCTATAGTCGGCAGCTCGACTATAGCCTTTCCCCACTTGTTTCATGTATAAAGCTGCCATGGGAAAGACTGATTGATAATTAAGAACGATTAATAAATAATTCTTGCTGTTTCTAGTGATATTTCAAACAAACTCTCAGGTTATGCATTTTCTTAAGTTTTTTAAGCCCTGACCGAATTTGGTTGAAATCATCACATTGCTGTTTTTGGAACAGTCAGTCGAAATTGTAAGACAGTTTTCCAAATGGACATCAAATGTTCGGCGTGCCGAACGACATTTAACTGCCTGGGCAATCTCGATTTTGAATAGATGTGGACTATCAAGCAATTAGACTAGGAATCATAGGTATAACTCTAGTTTCTAATAGATGTGGACTATCAAGCAATTAGACTAGGAATCATAGGTATAACTCTAGTTTTACGAACTTCAACAGATTTGATAAATGGCCCACGTGTTTGTCGACTTTCTTGCAATTTTGGCAAATCGCTGGCTGCTCGATGGCCAATGACAAGAGGGCGTCCAACTGCCCCACAGTTGTTGCCACGTTCGGTACCGCTCTAAATAGCTGCCGCTGTCATTAATGCTCTTTTTTAAGCTGCGGCGGCACAATCGAAAGTATTTCGAAGTTGGTTGCTTTTTTTTTTTCTTTTTGTTATTGGTTCAGTGTGAATCGGTTTTTTTTTTTTTTTTTGTTTTTGCGCCAAAGACAAAAAAGCTTTTAATTTAAGACGAAACGGCGATGACGACGTTGGTGCGGCTTTTGGTTCTTTTGGCTGCGGCCGGCCAATGATAAGGGGTTAAGTAAAAATTTTTTTCGAATGAAAAACGAAAACAAAAAAACAAAAACAAAACGGCCGGCATATAAATAAAAAAAAAATAAATAAATAAATAAACAAAAACCTTTATCGCTGCCCTGTCACCGATTCCCGCTCCTTGGCTTCATTCCCGCACTGCAATCTCATGGATATGCATAGAGTGCTAAACTCTGCAAAGCATAGCGGACTGAAGGTAGACCCAGGAGAAAGATACAGAAGCGGAGATGCTGATGGACAGGGCAGCGGGGAGAGAGACGAAGACAGACAGATGTATGTATGCTATGCAGCAGTTGTTGCTATATAAGAAATTCTTTTATCCCATACCATCCGAAGTCGGAGATGGAGTTGGAGATGGAGATGGTACGAGTATTGTAGATGGTAGCGAAGGAACCAAAATAAATGCGCACTGCATACAAGGAACGCAGTGCGCGAGAGTTGAGAGTAAGAGAGCCGCTACAACGTGACATTCCTTAAATTATTTTCTGTGCTCAAGAAAACATTAAAAAATATTTTTATCTTGTGCAGAGAAGAAGCAGCAGCAACAACTTCGATGGGAAGAATCCTTTTTAAAAAGTTGCTGCTTCAGTTTCAGCTTCAACATCGGCTTCTGTTGCCGATTTTGCTTCTGGCTCAACCGCTTCCCGTACGTTTGTTGCTGTTTATTTTTATTCTTTTTTTATAGTTGAGGAAAAAAAGAAAAGAGTAACACGGAAAAAATGTGACTCTCATTAATTTGTGGAAAATTGATTTTGTAACAAGCAAATAAAACAAGAACAACCATCAGTGGCAGCAGCCACAACGAGTAACACCAACAACCAACTCCAACGAGTATAAAAAAAATCAACGAAAGCTCCAGCTTCTGAGCACAATGAAACGGCACTTTACGAGTACTTTTTTATAGCCCTCAAGACACACTCGAACCAGAGTTTTATATTAGAAAACTGATTACCAAACTGTTTTTAAACTGCTTCAGCAATTTGCTTTATGACAAACCAAATCAGCACTTAGAACTGACACTACTGTCAAGCTTACTTATAAAGTACATAGTACATATTACACAAGGAAATTTCCCTCTAAGTATTATTGACACTTCAATGGCAAGAAAACGTTTTGGAAAAACTTTAATATAAATGTCTTTCAGTCGTTCAATTTTCTAAATGGAAGAACCGGAAATTAATTTCTAGATATTTATTTGTTTTAGTGTTGTATAATAATTAGGTATTAGTTTAAGTAAGACCTTAGTGGAATTTGAAGAACAATTAAACGTCTTGTTAATCATAAGCGTTAAATATAGTGATCGGAAATCTATCGCAAAACTGTCGTACTGATTATATTTAAAAGCACTACGATGTTATCGCAAACTCATCGGGAAACTATAGCACAACAATTGATATTGCTTGGCTATATCATAAACTAATTGGAGACATGATGCTTTTTGAACATGGTTTATTTTTTTTAGATGAACGTACTAATACTTTTAATTTGATTTAATGATAATGGTTCACAATAAAATAAAAATTGTTCTCATTTGTACTGAAAGAAAAAAAAATATAAATATACCAAAAAACTTTAATTTCAACAAAGATTTTTATTTTCAATGAAATTTATATTCAAATTAAATTTAAATATCTAAATAAGTTAAAAAAAAGGATAATTACATATTAACAAAATTTAAATAAATGATTGATTCAATCAAATGAATCGGTTATAAAACGGTTATTTCGGTTTGAATACTTTTGGTTTTCTGTTGTGGTATAAATTAAGTGTTATGTTTCGGTTGTGATTTCAGTTACGGTTACCAATTTCAATCGGTTAATAGCGGTTATAGTTATAGTTATACAAGTTAATATCCCTAGTACAGTACAGTACTATTATAACGAAATAAAGGCGGCGACCAAGCATTAATAAAAACAACAAGTGGAGTGAAGCAAGTGGCGATTGTAGAGTGAAGAGTGTAGAGTGTAGAGTGAAGAGTGGAGAGTGGAGAGAAGCGAGCCAGCGAAAGAGTCGCTCCACGTTTTAAGTTCCAAGTTTCAATCTGTTCGGCGCGAAGACGACAGTCAAAGGGCGCAACGCACAGCTTAAAAGTGTACGGGGTCTGAAATACTGAAAGGCGAGGGGTAGAAGCGGCAGGCTTTGGCTCTTGGCCATTATAACATTGGTTGGTTGGGTCCGTTGCCGCAGTACGGCGGCAAAAATAGCCAAAGCCAACATGGCGGATGTTGCATGGAATTTATTTTTACTTTAAAGTAAAGAATTTTTTGAATTCCTGAACGTTGAAAAATGTTTAAAACGACAAAACAAAGTATGCACGAGTGTGCACAAGTGTTAGTGTGTGCGTATGTGTGTGTCTGAGTGTGTGTGTATCAAATACTTTCAAGACGCTATCCAACAGCAGGGCCTGGAGAGAACGGCTACAGATACAGATACAGATACAGCTACAGATACAGATACGTGAGACCGGCCTGCAATTCAACTGAAATGACAGAACAGCTGACGCGACGCGACGACAACATTAAGCAAAACAACGAGGGGATCCGGAATGATGAGGTGGGAAGGGGAGTGGTGTGGTGGGTAGGGAAGGGGAGTGGTGGGAAGGGAAGGGAAGGGAAGGGAAGGGAAGGGAAGGGAAGGGAAGGGCTAACAAACGCTGTGTTGCCGCTACAAACAAAAACAGCGATTAAGGACGCAACATGCCTGGGATCCCGTATCGAATATCAAAGAAATGTGGTAACGATTTTTGCTGATCGGCAGACTCTAAAGTTATTGCTGCCTCTCTCTCCGATTCTGCCGATGTATGCATGAATGTATATATCTGATAAATAGCAGCTCAGTGATAAGTTGGACTAGCTCTAACCTCTAGATGGTCGGATCGATTTCACCAAGATTCACTTGATGCGGCGCCCATATAGATATGTTTTCATCATATGTACTTTTTTGTTCCCAAGGCTGTACCCACATCCCCCTAAACTCGCTCGTCTTGATTCGTCAAGATTTCTTATAAATACGTACATACGCATATATGTACATATGTACTTAAGTATGATGGGAAACATGAGTTGCACTTGCAAGTTGCAGCAAGTGCGTTTAGCGTCGGGGCGTTGACAGGGTCACATATGTCCAACCTAATGATGCGTAAAGACTTCAATTCTTGCCTTGGACAACATATTTATGCAAAGATTCGCATGCCTAATTCTCGCCAACTATAAGAATCCAAATGTATTTAATTTAATTTAATTACTAATTTTATTTTAATTAATTTGCTTGTGATATTAAAGTATAAAAATTTCTCAAACTCATAAATTTGGCATTTTTATTATTATTCTTATTATTATTATTTTTTTTTTTAATCAATCGAGCCATAATACAACAACTAAAATGGAGATATGAAACATTTCATAACACTTAATCAGACTATACACTCGAAAAGCATAAATGATATTCAGACATGGAGATTTACAAGAAGAATTGTCAAATTAAATGCTGAAGTACTAAAAATTAGTTTCCTATTTTGCCGAAGATTTCAAAAAAACTTAATCATTCGTAAGTTGTTTCCATTTTTCTTCTTTCCGATTTAAGGCCAAAATACATTGAATTTATGCAAATTTAAGTTAACAATGAAAAGTCACTTAATATTTTTAACAAAGTAAAACAATTGAGTATTTAAAATTAAAAAAAAATCAAAAACACTGGACCAAGATTTATGGTTAATTAAAAAAAATTATATATGTAGTTATTATGTTTTTTAAATACATTTTTTTTATCCTAGATCTTTTTCTAAACAGGCCTCTGATCAAATAATACTTACTCTTGACACTATTATTAGTTAAATCTGAAGTCAGGGCAAAATTCTCGATAAAGAATTTTTGGCAAGCACATAAGGTCGTTTTTAAGACCTTTCAGATCGCATTAAAATTTTGCACTCTTTCGTAAAATGATATGTTTAGATGTTATTATCATGAGTATTATCAGCGATTGTGTTGCGGGGTATATGAAAACCTTTCGATAAAAGCTTGAACATAAAACAGGAGACATCGAGATAGTATTAAGTTATAAAAAAAATATTGATAATACTCGTAATGTGCGGGTGGGTGAGTCAATAAGCTCTGGTAGTCAATAGATAGTAGAGATCCTCGATATCGACCTTCAATAAGGCAACCTTCAGTGGCAAACATAAACATAGGTAGATAGTTTGTTTACGAGTACGAGTTTGAGTATGAGTACGAGTACTCATACATGATGCATGAATGCTATTTATGATAACCATTGGTTATATGAGAGCCCCGCTAAACTGGCGAGACGTTGACGTTTGCGGTTCGGTGATCGGTCTGCTTACTTATAATGAAGCAGCACTGAGTTGCCAATGCGATCAGTTTACAATGTGATCGTGTTATACAAAACTGTCAATGGAGCTCGACTATATAGTATTATCCACATATTAACGAGTACATACAGCTTAAGTCTCTATTTGTTGAAGTGCAATTTAAAGAACTCCATATAATGACTACACTATACCTGCTTACATATGAATATAGATCATTAATATTAGGTATATGTCCATTAGAGGTGTGTGATAGTGATGTTGTTTGTTTGGGAAACCCCTCAAGTAGCCGTACCTCGAAGCAGTCAAGCGAATTATTGCTGCAACATATGGCAGTAGAATTAACTAAGAACTAAGTACATTCGATTGCGTCTTAAGTGGCAATGTATTTCATTGGACTTGGCCCTATAACCCAAAATTACTAAGCTACAACTATCTTACATACACATACATACATGCATCTACATTAGGGTGCATCGATTTGTATAGGTCTAATATAATTGAAAAATGGATGTTTTCAGCAAGAAACCATAGTATGCGCTTATTGAGATGAAACATTTATTTGCAAAAGTTGAAAATTGTCGACAAATTGAACCTTTGATTCTATGGAATTGTGTGAGACCTGGTCCTAACAAGAGTATTGACACCAGTCTAGTTAGGATCGGAAAAAACATACTAAAGATATGCTGATTATATAAAATTAATTTTTCAAAACAAAAAGTGCGGAGACCATAGTTCTAAAATCATTTCTTGGTGAAAACATCTTAGAATTGAGCGTAGATTTGTTTGTGAAAAACATCGATGCACCTTAGTGTACATACCGTACACTCATACATATTTACATACTCTTATCTTACGTAACATAGTCAAACATGCAATTGGTGAAACAAATTCAATTAGCTTCTTCTCAGACTGTCTCAGTGAGTGTGTCTCAAGTAATGTGCAAAAGGAAACTAAACTGAAAAGCTGACGAAGCGACTGACAGAGTGTCAGACTGATTGATAGAAAGGCGGTTGACAGGCCGATTAGACTTAGCGACTCGCACTTCCCAATCGTCTTCTGATTAGCATGACAATTCGATGATGATGACAGCAACGACGACGATGAGCAAATGTAAGCAAATGCATTCGGAACCATTTCCCATTGCCAGTTTTATTACAACATTTTAAAATTGATTAACGGCGTGTGGCGCCAACTCTCTGCTCCTGTTTCCAAGGGCGTCGACGGAGGGGACATGACCCCCCCCCCCCCCCCCCTACAGTCTAACTTTTCATGATTTAGCTTCCGAAATCCAACCAAAACACAGTGGTAAAAAAACCAGAAATTTGGCCAGAAATTCAATTTTGGTTTTGAAGAGTTATGCAAAAACAATATTTTATTCCAATCGAATTTTAAAGAAAGTCAAACTAGAAAACAAAATTAAGGGTATCTATATTATAAGTGTCATCATGCATTGTTGTTGTACTTATGTGATTTGTCTTTGTTTTATGTCTCTAGCTATACATTTAGATTTGTTAAAATTTTTTACACTTTTTCTTATATGGGGCGGTGAAGAAGGCGTTTCTCGATCGGTCCATATTTTTTTTTTTTCTCAAGCTTTGCACATGGGTGTTTCCAGGATCGAGAACGCGACGTCTTTAAATTAAAAAAAAAGATGGAAAAAGTTGATATTTTCAAAAATGTTTTCTCACGTGTTTAATGCACTATTTTTATTATAAAAGACTAGCTTTGAAGACTTGTCGTTTTCTAATTATTTATAGAAAACAACGCATCGCGAACGCAACGAAAAATGGAAGTCGTGTTTGACTTCATATTGACAAATGAAAATGTCTGCAAAATGGGGCGAGTAATTTGGAAGAAAATACTCTTAAACCATATTAAAATAATGTAATTTGTTGATGTTAGAAATAATTTTTGTATGTTGCTATAATTTTATTTTATAAGTAATTTGTAACTCGACATCGCGAACGTGACAAGATTTCTACCAAGTTTTTTCCAAGAATTTGTTCATCAAACTTTATTTTATCGAAAACAGCTCGAAAAACTCGTTTCAAATTAAAGTTTCAATATATTTCTATGAATGGTTCATGTTACAATTTTTCTACTTAGTGTAATTGTTAAAGTACAAACGGTTCCTTTTTTAAGTAAATTTTTAAGAAAATGGGCAAAAATATAGAAAAGTGAATTTATTCCAATATAGGATCTATATGTTCATTCTATTGAGTTTCTTCTAGCGCATAAATAACTTGAATACATTTTTGGAAGAACATTTCACAAGATGTGAGGTTTTGATCAATTTTACGTTTTTGGGCGAATGCCCATATGGTATGAAAATTAAAGTGTACCAAGTTTCAGGTCTGTAACTACATTATTCCAATTTCTGTTAACATTTTTGGAGTCTGGACCACTGTGCAGAGTGATTGTGTGTCTGTTTCCCTGCAACCTCAACTTTAACATCAACATCAACTTCGGGTTCAACGTGTCAACCCAAAACTCATCCTGCTCCATCAACTTTGACTCGTTTGTCCCTATATCTGTCGCTGTATCTACCACAGTCGCAGGTGTCGTCACCGATAGCATTCAGCATTCATCGTCATCGTTATCGTCATCGTCATCGTCATCGTGGTTGCCAGCGGCAACTTTTTGCAAGTACAAAGCTAATTATCCAAACAGAACAGCAGAGGCCAATGAATAATACTGATAAAGTGGCATGGGATTCAATTTCGTATACCAATATAAATGAGTTGAGTTTGCAAATTGTGCAATAGCTGAGCCCAACACTTTACAAATCTACCTCTACCTCTCCCTTTCACCATCTTTTTACCCAGCTTTTTCTTAAAGTGTACAATTCCGAAGCGATCTGGCAAATGTGACGCATGAAAATGCTGAAATTCTGTCAACTTCTAACTAATTAACTGCGAATATAAATGGAAATCTGTTTTAAAAGTCCATCAGATTAAATATCGAATATCCAAATATATTGTTTGCTTTCATTGATGTAAAAATAGCAGTTACTTATCAGTCACTAGTCGTTTGGTATTGTATTACCCAAGTTTTTGCAGATCAGTCAAATAAAAGAGGTTTTTAGCCATAAACAATTGAAGTTGAAAGTGTTCAAATGATGCTGAAAAATTAAGGAAGTAGTTTTCATTCAAAATCCACTCCCCAAATTCAAGTGCTCAAGATGAATATTGTATGACACTAAAAAGCACTTGGTTTTGCAGCTTTGTAAAAAGTACTTGTATTTCTATACTTATTTGCATATTACTAAAGAAATCGTCTTGTGTAGCTCATATTTGAATTACAATTCGTAACTTCTTCCACTTTTAATTTTTTTTTTTTTTTCTCAAAATAATTACTTTTTTTAAAAAAAGCTGCGATTTGAAAAATAAATTGTTATCAATTATTATAGTTTTTGTATATTGATATAGTTATTTGATATTGTATGTACCTGCGCTTATTGTATCACAGATTTTTCTTGGTGGAATAATAACATCTATTTTTTATAAACTTTAAAATTTGTGGCAGTTGGCGTATATTTCAATATAGAATTTGCTCGTTTGGTGTTTACCGGGCATGCATTTCCTAGGGACATATGTTTTCACAGAAATGGAAAAATGTTAATCATATCATTTGAAATCTCGAACAACAAACTTTGCCAACCTAATAAGTAAATATATATAACAATATAATACAAGCAAGCCAATTATATTAAATTAAAATAAGGTTCATACCTTAACCTTGTGTTCAGGGTCTCTAATAGAGACTCTCTATAGTATAACGGATCGCGGGCCGAATCTAAGCCTAACTCTATGGATCGTGTCACTGTACTATCTACAAACTATTGGAGGTTTACTCCTCTAATTTGAACTTAAGTCAAATTCATGAAATACGGCCTAAATAGAACTGTCCTTTTCACATTAATTCACTTATTCATTATTTTGTTTTAAAAGGTTGAATATTAAACACTTCTGGGTTTTTTTAGCTGTTATGTTTAGTATCCGGACTCAAATAAGAATTGTACAAGCTGTATTTTAAGACCCTGCAATTCGTACTGAAATTGTGCCACCAAGTAGAACATTTGATAAAGAGAAACCCAATCAAATTTATCCAGTTTTCTGAAAATTACGAGCAGGGATTGCAAAAAAGAGTTATGAAAAAAATCAAGCCCTAAAAATGCCTCTTATGCTATTATTGGAAGGCCTATCCAGCAACCGGATAAACTGTTATTTCCAATCCCGATCAGAAGATATTTCAATTCAACTTTTATTTTTGATTTTTATGATAATAGTTGAAAATAACTCTTATTTTTTATTGTTATTTTAAAAATTGAAAATAACTCTTATTTTGCAGATTTTAAATAAAAATTGAAAAATAAGTCTTGTTTCATAACTTTTATCAAAAACATTACAACAGTTACGATTCCTGATTACGAGTCAAGCTGACTTAATGACAAGTATACTGAATTGTGGTATCAAAGAATATAATCATCACGTATTCAGCAACAGCTATTATTTTCCGGGGAAGAAACAGGATATCGATTGATGCGCTAAAATAGTTGGGGATAGAAACGTAATTTGAGAATATCTGAGCTCGGGAACTGTGAACACTGCATTTTATGGAAATCGTTTAATGTAAATAATTTTTTTTTACATTGACTGCCTTAAAAGGTGAACAAAATTTAGAAAGCTCTGTATATAATTAAATTTCAATTATTTGAGCTCAAATAAATCTTTTTAAACAAATGCTTTGCCCATATGTTCGTTTCTAAATATTTGTTTCAATTTAATTTCAAAACCAGCAGACATAGTCAAATCATCAAAATTATAATTATATTTTCCTTAAATTTTACTATTCCAAAATGTGAACAAGTGTGTGATACAAGAGTGAATACCCTTAGTTTTAATTAGTTCACTTTTTCGCGAGTGCACTGTATAAATATGAAATTCATTCTAAATGCTTCTATTCTTAGATTCTGATGATATCTGAGCATATCGAGTAGTCAGATTATGAATGGATGGTAATACTCACTTGACGCTAAAGCTGGTCGTGCTCTACTACTTAAATATTCATATATGTATGTGTATGTGTATGTACCATATCAAAAAAGATTATTAATATTTATATTTTCTTTTTGACGATAACAAAAGCCACGCATCAGATTAAGCGATAGGTGCTGCTGATGATGTTATACGATATGCCGTTTACTCTATATGAATCATCCGACGGATTTCTGATTAGTAACGTTCACGGCTTTTGGGTATTCGATTCGCATTGAATCTCCGGAAACACACTCAACTGTTGAACTACAAATTGCCTATGAAGTACGCTTAAAAATTTAATAGTTTTACTTACTTTTGTATAGAAATTTTGAATAATCACAATCCATGCTGTTGTAATTGTTGCAGTTGTTGTTGTTGTTGTTGTCGTTGTTGCAGTTGTTGTTGTTGGTGCTGTTGTAGTGAGTGTCTATTGTTGCTGTTGCTGTTGCTGTTCCTGTTGCTGCTGCTGCTGTTGTTGTTGTTGTGGATGTTCTTTTGATATAGACATGAAGCTGCTTATTATTATTTCTAAATTGATGATGTAAATATTTGATTGATTCACTGCATTAACACTGATTTTTTATTTTGCACCATTTATGTAGCAATAATTCAAAACTATTCAAAAAAAACAAAAAAAAAAAAATAATAAAAAATACGTAAATATTAAATACCGTTAGCCGGGGACGGGCTAAAACTGCAGCGCTGACACAAAATTTGAAAGATTGCCGCCGGCGGCGGTGCAAGAAAATTGTAATTCGAATTCGAACTCGAAGCTCGAAGCTCGCGGCCCGTGCAACCTTCTGCTTCTTATGTATATGTATGTAGATATTTTATTATTATTGTTGTTGTTGTTTCTTTAGTTGTTTTATTGACACTTGACGGGCGCATTTGCCATGTACTGTTATTGTTGTTGTTATTGTTGCTGCTGCTGCTGCTGTTGATTTTTTATTATTGTTGCAATTTAATGCCACTTTACAAGCATGTATAACATTGTGAGTTTTTTTTTTGATGTTACTGTTGTTGTTGTTTTCACTTTTGTTTTGGCTTCATTTGCAGAGTAGTTGTTGTAGGTGCAAATATGTAACACACAGATACACACCTGCCTGTTGTTGTTGTTGTGCACATGTGTGACAGTCGCATATTCTTCATCGACTGTCTCCGCAGCACAATTCTTGCTATGCTTCTTCCCGTCTTGCTATATCTTGTCTTCTTCTTGCTCTGTAAGCTTTTCTTTTTGAGACTCTCGTTTGCAGGTGGAGCTGTTGCTGTTGCTGCTGCTGCTGTTGTTGTCGGTTGATGGTTGCTAGTTGCTGGTTGCTGGTTGCCTTGGTTGCTGTGGTTGCCGTTGCTGCTCTTCCGCTTAACTGTATCTTATCTGGGCGCGCCTTTTGCTTTTCTTTAACTTAATTGAAATTTAAACAACAGCAACATGTGTGTTTAGATGTTATTGTTGTTTTAGATGTTTCATTTATTATGCACACCAAAGGGAGTAACAACAACAACAACAAAAATTACATACATATGTACGTATGTACGTATGTACGTATGTATGTATGTATGTATGTATGTACATAAATAAAAAAAAAGGCGCGCAAGCTCTGGTCGTCAATTTGCTGCTGATGTTGCCGCTGTCACTGTTGCCGCTGTCACTGTTGCTGCTGTTGCTGGGTGTTTGTTATGATTATTATTATTTTTTTGTTTTTTTGGGAATCTCTTCTTGCATTTGTGCAACAGTTGGGCTAGCGTTGTAATCTTTTTTTATACACACAGAAGCACCACAACAAAAAAAAAAGAAAAAAATCACATACAATTGTCGCGTTGTGTGCCAAAAGCAACAGAACTTTTCATATATGTTGTAGCACCAAAACACACACACACACACACGCGTCCATACATTAGGCACAGCACGCAGTAATATTTTACATTTGAAGAATATATACTTAGATACACACATATACTTATGCACTTATAATTTGCTGCTGCCGACACCGCCGCCGCCAGTGTCGCAGCCGTTGTGAATTTATTTTAATTTCTTTTGCTATATTTTTGTGTTGTTGTTGCTGTTGCTGTTGCTATTGTTCTTGTTGCACTGTGTACTTGTATTTGTTAGTGTTTAGTGTTTAGACTTGCGCCTGTTAGCGGCACGCGCTTGTCAATCTATAACTTTTCATGTATCTTAACAGTTGATTGTTATTGTGTGAATGCGGTTTCTGCTTCTGAATGAATTCTCTTCGAGCATTTTCTAAAATGTTTTTTCTTAGACACACCGCTCAATTCTCTAGCCAGAGAGTCAAAGATATATGTATTAAGATATATATAGTACATACATACATAACTAGATGTGCATGTAGTATATAAGCCAAAACGAAATTTTGTCTAGGCTATTTGGCTATTTGATTTGAATTTGTTAACTACGTGCTGCGCTTGCTTTCGCATACAAAATGTGACGCCAACACAACCGACGGTATAAACAAAACTACCAATTCGAAATTAGCTCAAAAAGTATTTCAGGCAAAAATTAAAACAGCAAAAGCGCTCATTGCTCGCGAGCGAGCCGTGCAGTTAAACTGCCAACCTACCCACACACGCGTACAAATACACGCGCACACAACACTGAGCACACACGAACGAAACATGCCCGAAGACCGAGCCCCAACAGTTTGTTGGATATACGCGCGATACACACACACACACACACACACGCACACACACACACACACATACACTCATGGGCAGATACAGCAAATTTACTCACCGAGTTGGTCCCCATCAGCTGAATGGAGTGCCCACAGCGAGAGCGAAATATAGAGAGACAGAGACAGATGCAAAGAGAGAAAGAGAGTGTGTGTTAGAGCGAGAGAATGGCAAATGAGAGAATGTTGCCACTATCTACTGCATAAGAGCGAGCGAGTGAAGTGCTCACAGCGCATGAATCAGCTTCCGCTGTTGCTGTTCACTGTTCCTGTTGTTGTTGTTGTTGTTGTTGTATTGTTGTTGTATTGTTGTGTTGTTGTGTTGCTATTGCTGCTGTTGTTCTTGTTCTGGTTAGCTGCCGAATTGAGTTGCGCTCAAACACGTGTTGTTGCTGTCGAGTCTGACATTGAGCGCTTTTCTCCAATGTATACATACATGTTCATAAGCAAAGCACTTGCTGCAGCGAAGTTCTCAATAAGTATCCGCACATTTGTGCATGTGGAGCCATGTTAATACGGTACCCGATTCTATGATAAGCTTGGTGAAAATAAAATCGCAATATCAATCCTTTTTAGCCTGCTGCAGTTATTTCATATGTAGTTTTTACAATAACACATAAAATAAAATAATTTTTCAATATTATTTAAAATAAAAAAAATGAGCTAACAAAATGTATTTATTTACATTATAAGTATGAAGGCGAACACTTTTGATACCTTTTTAATGAAGATGATTTTAAATTTTTCTTCACTATTTTAGCTTACAAAGTAGACATAAATTAGAGTTTAAATAAATTATTTAGGGGCTATCAAAACAAAACAAAAACCTAATAAATCATGATTAATACTTTAAGCAAACCAACATTTTCTGATACTAAAACACTACAATTTTATTCCAAATTAACATTCGTAAATACATATTATATTTAATGCTTTTCATCTCGCTTTTTTAATTGTTTTTTTTTTTATTATTAATCACTTAGGTGTTCGGTGTTTTGAAAAATATATTTTTCTTTTAAGTGGAGAGATTTTAAAAATTAATTTTTGGCTATATGAACTGTAATTACATATGCATTTAATTGCGTCAATTAAGAGGGAAGGGATGTCGAAATTACAACAATTTGAATATTGCAAAGTTTTTCCTGATTTGTTCATTAAAACTCATTCGATATAGTTTTCGTTAGCTTTAACTGACCCTAACAAAACTTTAGATAACAAAAGTAAAATTATCGGGATTTTAAAAATGATTTATGTGGCGTGTCTTTCTACTCTCTGTATAAGCTTCAGATTCTAAAACCACCAATATTATATTTAAATTTTGTTCAAAATGATCTCCGTTTTCATTGTTAATGGGTTACATGGGTTTCGTCCGGGAAAAAACGGCCTAAAAACTAGAACTTGAATGAAGGACAAATATAAAAAATTAATAACAAAGACAAAACCCTTCCTTCAAGTACTTGTAAATTGTATCTCGCAGATCTGTCTAAAATTTCATAAAGATTGGTTGAGTAGTTATCGAGAAATCTTGACAACCCACTATGAAAACACAGTTTTGAGAAAAAGTCATTTAGAGTTTTTTCCTGCTAATCCTGGAGTGCGCAACTTCTTCAAGCTGTATCTCCAAAACTATTACTCTGATCAGCTTAAAATTTTGGGTTGATATTCAAGGGATGTTATAGATTTTAGTAAGTCAATATAAAAAAAAGTACAGTTGAACTTCCATAACTCGAACTTCTATAACTCGAAATTCTCTCTAACTCGAACTAAATATGTGGCAGCAAAATTAATAAACTAAGGAAAAAGATCTCTTTAAGTCGAATATCTCCATAACTCGAATCTTTTCTTTTGATAATGGTGATTCGAGTTAGGGAAGTTCGACTGTATTTTGAAAACCCGTAAAAGCTATGTTACCCCTGAAGCTCACCTTTAAAAAGAGGAGAACCGGGAGTTGCCAAAACTTAGAAGGGAACAAAAAAATGTATACAAAATAAAATAATTTTTTTATAATAAAGTCCGATAGTTTTTTGTTAAATAAATAATCAAATTATTCCGTTTATTGTTTTCTTATTACAATTATTACTAGATGGAGTGAAAAGTATACTCCTTGACCAGAAAAATGCGCTGCAAGCGCAAAAATCACTTATTGTGCCTTCTCGTCCAAATATGTTTAGGCAGTCATGTTAAATTTCAGAGCGATATAGTCATTTGTATTTCTATTTATTTATATTTATTTATTTACTATTTTTTTTAATTCGACAATAAGCTAAAATTATATTCTAACAAGTGATGCAAAAAATATATTTTTAAATATTTAAAATAAATGACAATATTCAAAATTTATGTGAAGAATAATAAATTAAAATGTTTATTTGTTTAATGTGTCAGATAAAAAAAATTGGTTACATGATTTAAAAACATTAAATATGGTTTTCATTCAAAATGATTACCGCTCATTAAATGTCCCGTTCGTTCCGGGGGCCTTGCCCACATGTTGAGGAGAGCTTTGTTCGTGTAAACGGCATTTCTGAGAGACTGCAAAAATGTGCTCCGCGCCGACTTATCCCAAAAATTGAGACAAACGAGTGCAAGTGCATGTGCGTGGAAGAGCGAGAGTGCATGAAACTCCTGAAATCGTACATACCTACAAACATACATATACGCCAATTGTAGTGTTTTCATCGAGACACTTAACACAAATCATTTTGTTTCTATTTTGGCTTCATCATTTGATGATTTGGTGCCGGCTCAGAACAAAGTTGACCTGGTCCCAATGCCAGGGATGCATTGGTCATTTAAATCAATGAATTAACAACACTGACTAATGGTTTTCCAAAAAATTTAAAAATTTAAAAAATTGAAAGTTGAAAATTTGGAAAAATGAAAAAAAAAAAAAATAGTTGCTCAGACATTTTGTCTTCTCTTTCTTAATAGTCTACAAATCTAAATAGCTTTTTAAACATAAAACGGATAGTATTTCTTTATTTATTTAATTGAGGCTAAGAATTTATCCTAAAACACGAATAGAGATGGGCACGGGCCTCATTTTTTAGGCCCGGCCCGACCCGAGCCCGAAATTCCTAATGGAAAAAAGGCCCAAGCCCGCCCGATATTTTTGCCGTGGGCCCAAACCCGCCCGGCCCGGCCCGAAAAATTAAAATAAAAAAATAAATTTAACGAATACTAGGTCATTTGTGAACATTATTGTTCATTTCGCTTAGTTGACTGGGTGTCCATAAGAGAAATGAGCTAATGAGCTTGTTAAGAAATTGAATAAAATAACTCACGGATATAACGGAATTTTTTGTAGTGTGACCAAATTCGGGTAGCAAAATATTGCAATAGATTTGGCGTGTTCCGGGCTTTCGGGCTTTGAATTTAGGCCCGAGCCCGGCCCGACCCGACCCGAAATGACATTTTTCGGCCCGAACCCGAAAATTTTGTAAAAGGCCCATGGGACCCGAGGCCCGACCCGGCCCGTGCCCATCTCTAAACACGAAACTTTATTAAGTTTAAAACTTAAAAGTCAATAAATCTCTTAAGGTGCATTTACACTAGTAAAGAGTTGACTAAGTTGCCATCAACATTTTCAGCCTACTGAGACGAAATTGACCAGCTTGTCAACTAGTGTAAATGCACCTTTAGTTTCCAAAGCGTTCCAGGATGTTGTAGTTATATCGCGCTCAATTGTGTTATCTGGTCAACTCATTAGAATCTTGTCCCTTTGCTACCAATCAAATTCTCATCTCATTTCAACTTCACTAAATTCAGTTTAAATGAATTTTTTAAATCAAACGTCAGCTGTTGGTTTGGGCCCTTATTCTGTACACTTTTTTAATGACATTCTTGCATACTAATGTTTGCGGATGATGTAAAATTTGTACTTTCAATTCACGATCCTGTTCAACCTAATCTACTTTAAAACCATCTAAATTCTATGCAACTTTGGTGCTTGGTTAATCATCTTCCTCTCAATTGTGTAAGTGTGTGTTAATGACTTTAAGTCATTTAGTTGTTTCGCGTCGTCCTGAAACCGAAATTGTAACCAATAATTGATTTGGTTTGATTTCACCGTTAAAACTATACCATTCAATTGGTGTATTAATTAAAAGTACCAACTTTTTCATTGTGATGGTTCTTCACTATAGAAGGCATACAATTTTAATTTTTACGCTACGAAATTAAAACGAGAATTAAACCAAACAAGAGAATGAACTCAGATATCTCGAGATCAAAAATCTATATCAGCCGATATATCAGATACAGATACATATAAATAATATTATGGATGTTGCATCGTTCAGTTAATTCAATTTGTTGAACCCAATGAAATTGTCACAGGCTCATAAAATAAAAAATGCATGCCTTCGATGCATTAATTGATATAGATTGAACAAAACACTCATACATACGCATGTGTACTATGTGTACACACATATACATATACAGTGGCGGACAAAGAAAACCGGACACCATAAAAGAGCGGGCTTAGGAGTTTTTTGAAAGTGTATTCGACCTAGGAACCGTTTGAATGATACAAACCTTACCTTAACCCATTAAGTATCCATTAAAAATTTCGATTTTTTGTAAAAGTCTACTTTCAAAACTTTTTTCCTTGGGTTCAAAAAAAAATGTTTAGATGCAAAAAAAACTCTTCAAACAATTCTAAGACTGACTGCAAATTTTCAAAAAATATCTTTGTTAGTATTTTTTATGATTTTTTAAAAAATGCTAAAAAGCTACTCTTTGTATGAAAAAGAGGAAAAAGGGGTTAAAATAGACTATTTAAAAAATTCTAAATTTTCAAAGAGTACTTAATGGGCTAAAGAATTTTGTGTATCATTCAAACGGAATTTAAGTGAAGAGAAGATTAATTTAAGAAACCTGCATCAAAACTTTTTTGTTATTAAAAAATCTTTCAAAGTTAGGGTGCATACAAACTTTATTGAGTCACTGTACATACATTTCAGCCTTCATAGCCGTATGCCCGGCTGTATTTGTGTAGATCCCAGAAACTATTGGAGCTGGAGTAACCAAATTTCGGAAACCGAATCCTTTAGCAGGATGTCTCTTTCTGTCATGCAGTTTAATAAAAAATATCCAGAGCTTGCACTATATGCAAGTGGTATAGCAGTATATGTAAGTAGTCTGACACACAGAAATTTATAAAGCCAACAGACATCACAGTGCTTTTTAAAAATTTACCACGTTTGTCACAAAAGGGATTGTGGCTGTCTCTATAAAAAAAACATATTCTATATCAGCATCAAGCTTTTTATACCCTGAGCCCATTGAAAGTGGTCAAAAAGGATATATTGGAGTCGGAGTAGGCCGAAAGAGCATCTCCGACCATGTAAAGCAGCGGTGGGCACGAAATCTGAATTCTTTAGCAGCCGATGGCTCACGGAGCCATTGCGTGCCCACCGCTGATGTAAAGTGTTGGTTCACAAGATCATACAGATACAAACAATTAGTCAAAAACTTAATCGTGCAAATACGTATTAGGCTATCGGAGTGTCAGGGCATAGGGTATATTACAGTCGAGCACACTCGACTCGATCGAAGCAAGCAGGCGGCAGCCCCTTTGCTTATTTTGAATTTGACAACTCATCCTTCCGATCCCGCAAATTGGAAAATTCAATAGTACTTTATAATCACTTTTGGTAAAAATAAATATAGCAATTAAACACCATTTTATGCTACCTAATTTTCCGTTGCAGATGATACAAACTCTATTTCCGTACTAAATTTGTTTTTTTTTTGCGAATTTCAATCCGAATTTCCCCTACATTTCCACCGAATTGCCTGTCGAGCTTCCCACCTATTTTGTGCTGCATACTTTTCAGCAGAACAGTGCTGAAAAATGCTCTGAGCAAATATGAATTTTGTGAGAAAGAATTTGCTTCGGTTTTAATGCGTAATTTGTTTATGAAATATTTATTTACTCATAGGTGGAAACGTTTTTCAAAGGTTAAATCTACTTAAGCATCAATTTTTACATGGTGAAAGCGCTCTTTGATTTTAGTGTTAACAAACAGGTCGGGCAAATCCGGCAAACATTTTAGGTTTGAGTCATATTAATTTTGAGGTATAATAAATTAATAATAATTTAAAAACGAAATAAATGATTTTTTATTTATTTGATGATGTGGCATTATTCTTGAAACATTGAAATATATTATAAATATTTTGTTTTAACTTTAGTTTTATGATAAGCATGCCAAAATCATCGATTTATCCCTTACGAATTGAAACTCACTAGCTCAACGTCAAGTGAATTCAATCCGTTAAATCTTGCCAGAAGTGAAAACTGGAACATTTGAGGGAAATTCATTACCTCAAAATCTTGCCGAACAATATTTAAATAAATAATAAAATATTTTTCTTTCGGTTTCGGCTTCAGTTACGGTCCTCAATATCAATCGGTTAGTACCGGCAAACGGTTACGGTCATGGTTACGGTTTTAATCGCTGTTATTTGGGAATGTTACATTGCATAAATGACAATATTTTTACCATAATTAATCTTTTTACAAAATAAGGACGAACAAAATTTCCTTATTTTATTTTTATTTGTTATGGCTCTTAGGATAAGTTAAATATTTAAATAATAAGATCTATTTATTGTAACTAATTTAAATATAAAAGATTCGGCAAACTGTATATAATTTTACATGTACAGTCGAACTTGCCTAACTCGAATCACCATTATCAAAAGAAAAGCTTCGAATTTCGGACATATTCGACTTATAGAGTTCTTTTTCTTAAGTTTATTAATTTTACTGCCACTCATTTAGCTCGAGTTAGAGAGAAATTCGAGTTATAGAAGTTCGAGTTATGGAAGTTGAACTGTGTATATAGTGCCTAAACATCGACCTTGTTGGGCATATTGGCGGAGCTGTACGTCATTTGCCGCCTTGTGGTGCAAGTTGATGGGTCGCCCAAACAGCTGTTCGCGCCATTTCACTCAACTCTTCGACTCAATGAATGAGTGACAATCCAAACTGAGAGCGAAGAGCACAAAGAGCGTGCGGTAGGCATTGTGGGGGGTAATTCATCAAAGACGCACAATTTGCAGCTAAAGCCAAGCTACAAATTATGAAATGGCCATAATTATTGTGGGTACACACACACACGCACACATCGTAATTGAATCGAGATAGAATCAAATGGATGTAACTCAACCACTTCTGGCTGTTGTTGTTGTTGTTGTTCTTGTTTGTGGACACCCGGGGGTTGTGATTGTGTCGTTTGCTCGCCCTCGGCGCTCCATTCGGCAATTTAGCTTCGTGTCTGCCATGCCGACTGCGCAGCGTCAGTGTCAGTCGTTGTCTCAGTCGCAGTCTCAGTCTCAGTCTCAGTCTAAGTCTCAGTCTTGAGCACTTGAGCGATTTAACTGCAAGCGACTTGACAGTTGTAACTCATTGTGTGCCAGTGCCTCTATCTATCTATCCTGATACCGAGTCTGCTGACCCAGCCCGCCCACTATGCCCACATTGCCTGTACATGCACATATAAACTTGTATGTTTCTACTTACTGTAAAAGAAATAGCAAATGTCTTGGAACGGCAGTGACCTGTTCTATTGGATCACTCAATATTTGCCGATATGTTCTCGAAAGGTTCGTTCATGTTTTTTTATACCCTGTGGGTATATTAAATTTGTTCAAAAGTATGTAACAGGCAAAAGGAAGCATCTCCGATCCCATTAAGTATATATATTCTTGATCAGCATCAACAGCCGAGTCTATATATACACTTGTCTGTTTGTCCGTATAAGCGAAGGGATCTCATAGATGGTAAAAGCTAGGAATCCCAAATTTGGTATGAAGACTCCACTATAGCGGGCGTACTTTATCAAAAACTTGCATCACCTTTAATTTAGGGTTTTAAGTTAAAAATTTAAAATTTTTTTTGCACCAACGTGTGTAAAAACATGCTTAAAATCTAATCACCAAGTTTCCTTATGATTGGACCATATATAGTGAAGATATTAACAATTTTATCTTGCGTATTCTTATTGCAATTCTATAAATAGAATAGAACTAATGGTCACTTTATTCATTTTACATTTACTCCGCCAGAATGTTTATCGAGTTCGCCAGCGTCAGAAACAGTGTGGGAGTGGTGCAGGTGATAGTTGCTCGGCAAACTGAACGGGAGATCGAGGTTCGAGTCTCGGTCCTGACGATACAATTGATTTTTAATTATTTAATATTTTAGGGATACGCGCCCGTCGTGGGTTCGATTCCTGGTTTAGTAAACCATTTTTTTTCCCTTTATTTTTACTTTTATAAATTTTTAAAATTAAAATATTCCATGCAAATTGGTTCAAATCACTTATCATATTATAAATGTCGATAGGTCGATATTTAAGGATAAGTATATGGGCCGGGGACTAGACCCAGGGTATATTACTGTCGAGTGCACTCAACTGATCCGCTTGTTTTGATTTGGCTGCGCGCACTAAAAATAAATAATTTTCTACTTCACGCGTGTAAGGGGCAAAACATCATTAGACATTAAGGCTAGTGTGTTGAAAGTGAACAAAACAGCTCAGCATGTGTGCCGACGGTTGATGTCGATGTCGATGTCGATGTCTATGTTGATCAGCAGTCGTTTGGTTTGGTTTTTCTATATATAAATAAACGCAACACAAGACCAGACAATACAAGAAAACGAATAAAATACGAGTACAATTCAAGATAAGATATTCAGATACATAGCCAAATTATATATACATACATACATACATACATACATATGCATATAGTTTTACGTACATATGTTTGTACATATCAATACTTATACTAAGCAACAGCATCAAAGACTAGCCAAAAAACATTCGTATTTAAAATTTAAATTTTAAATAAACGATTCATTCATTTGAACATACAGACATATGTACATATGTATGTATTTATGTATGTACAAATTTTTTTGGATGGGTTTATATGTGAACAGATTTATGTATATCTCTTTTTGCTAGCATTAATTTGCCCTTGGACCATAATATAAGGCACTGCATAATCCATACATCATAATCCCACCAGCAAAAAAATGAAGGTCGATGCTCGAAAATTAACTTTCCAAAATAAAAAATTTAAATAATAATATTCTACATGATCTCTTTATTACTAACTTCTAATTATTCCATAGACTCTCTAGCGATAAATCGTTTGTTACAGACATAAGATGACTCAGGCTGTTAATACCAATCGGAAATACTTATGACTAGTTATTAGATTCTGCAACATTTACGTTATTTTCATAAGTATTTCCTAAGATTTTTGTAGCATTTATTAAAATACTCAACCGCTAAAATGACAATGCTACTGCATCTTTTAAATAATGCTCTTAAGCTGAAAACATACATGGACATGTTTTTCTATGCGACATCGTTGTACCACGAAAAATTAATGAACAATTAAGTTAAGTTGTTTCCTATGAACATACTGGTATACATAGGACAAATTTATTGTGCTCTCTTATTGTGAAAATTTGAGCTTCCCAAGTCTTACCGTTTGGGCTACACAATGATCATTTAACACGTAAGTGGATCGGATTCGGAGTCGATATTCACCTTATTGCTTAGTATAACAATTTTTTTTGTTTCTTTGTATATCTCAACCAAACTCAAAAAATGTATTTCTTACTTTTTGCTACATCCTGTCGAAATTTGGTATGAATTGGATTAATATTAGCTGGACTATTTTTGACTATTTAGTGATCCCGCTCTGCTAGTTTTGATCAATATTTATAGCTTAATAATTTCATACTTTAGTTAATTGAAATTGTGCAATTTGTGAGAGAATTATAAAAAGATAAATTTGACAGACTAAAATATTCCCATTGTTTGTATTTAGCTTTCGGGTGCTTTTCGGAATGCATTATGTATATTTTCTAGAGTATTTAAAGGTGTATTTAAATAAATTATCCTAATGTAAGTACAGATACAAATAAAATCAAATCAAATAAATATCTTGCGTGTTTTTCACATAAATGGCAAACAATTTTCACATTAAATGAGTAAAATGCAGGCACTGTGCACTAATATTTTCGTTTGCGCTTTGGAATTTTTAATATGGCTTTGGTTTTTTTTTTTTTTTTGTACCTTGATATAACAACTTTAACAGCAGGAATACGAAAGGTTTTCATATGTATGTATGCATAAATGTAAAAGGTATGTATGTATATGTTTTGCATGTAGTCCGTCAAGGTGGGAAAGGAGGAACGGGGCATCTTCGGACAACTATGTTAGCTGCAAGTTTTCTGCTATTGTTCGGTTTCCACATGTTTTTATTGTATTACTTTTTGAACTAAAGTAAATTTGTACTTATATATGGAGATGCTTACACAATTACATATATATGTATATAGTACATTGATGTGTGTGTGAGGTGCGCATGTTGTGAAATTGCTTTCTTTGTTTGTTTGTTGGCTTATATTAGGCCATCTAAAGAGCACTTTGAAAAACACTTGGAATTTTTCATTGCCAATTACAACAGGCCAGGCAACTGGGAAAAAAGAAATACGTAAATGCATTCCGCGCAGTAACAGACCCAAACCCTGAACCCCGATTCCGAACCCGAGCCCGAGCCCGAAACCAACAGAAAATCGTGTGCACTGAGTCCAACCCCAATCGTTCGACTTGGACCGAACTGAGCCGCCACAAATGTTGCCATAGACGCAACCAAGAAACACAAACACAAGCACAAAAAAAAAAAAAAAAACACAAATAAATTCCAAAACGAAACGTTAAGAATTTTACATTCGAGATACTTTTATCAGCTGCTGCTGCTGTCGGTGCTGCTACAATCCAACCTGTTACAACATGCAATCGACAGGCCTCAAACAAAGCGGAAACGTAACGCAGCCTGCGATCGCAATTGCAAATGCATTAGGTTCATCAATCCGAGCATGGCGAAACATCATCTTTTAGTTTTGGCCACTTAATCACAAGAAACAAAGTGTTACTTTAGACAGGCCGAAGATTTGATGCTCTAGCAGATGCGTTAATTAAAAATCGTAATATAAAACAATATACCCTGGGCCTAGTCCCCAGCACGCCGAAAATTTGATGCCCATGTAATTCGTATACTTATCCTTATCCTTTTTGTAGCAGATACAACGATGTGTAATATGATAAATGATTTGAGTTTAGCATGGTATATTTAAATTTGAAAAATGTATTAAAAGTAAAAATAATGAAGAAAAAAAAATTGTTACTAAACCAGGAATCGAACCCACGATCCCGAAAAATTCGACTTACAGAAGCACGTGCAAATATTTAGGTTTCGAGTTATGGAGAAATTCGACTTATGAAAGTTCGAGTTACGGAAGCAGAATTGTACGAAATTTGCTCAGTAAACGCTATTGCCACTCGATTTTGTTCGAGTTAGAGAAAATTCGAGTTAGAGAAGTTCGAGTTAGGGAAATTTGACTGTAGTTCAGCGGTGGGCACACAATTTTAACTTGGGAGCTCTACAACAAAAATTACAACAACACCCCTCTTCGCATCTACCTACTTTGTCGATCACCCTCGAGCTGCCTGTGTGCGACATGACGGCGCCTACAAAGGTTGTGAGCTGCCTCATAGCTCCCAGAGTTCATGTGTGCCCACCGCTGCTGTAGTTTAATATTAGAGCGGATTGAAAATTGACAATGAGCGGCATTATTGTACTATTTTGTATTAAACTAACAAATATATTTTCAGATGTCCACAAAATGCTGCAAGTCACTAATACTAATTTTATTTATTCGCTTATCTAATGTTCTTATAACTTGTATATATTAATTTGAAACGAAACTTGTGCTGATAATTTTGATAACGGCTCTTCATTTTAAAAGTTGGCGCAAAAAACTATTTTTAAATAAAGCAACTGACTGTGTTTCGATAACACTTGATAACTTTTAAGATAATGAACTGATAACTGCTGAAATTTTGGTGGAAACATCAATGTTTTCAAAAGGAAAAATCGATGTTGGGTTGATGCATCGGGTCGAAACTGAGATGCATCGATGTACATATATCTAATGTATTAAAACCTTACCATTTTTATAGAAGAAAAATAGAATTTCTTAGTTTAATAAAGCTTATTTTTTTCTTCAAACAGTTTCAAACAGTTTTAATTGTTATTTATTTACATGTTTTGCATAAGTAAAAAAAATTTATTTCATTTTGTATGTTAAACATTAAATTAAGACATTTTTATTAGGTCAATCTCCGTTCTCGATTTTTTTTTCAACAAAAGTAAGAAACTTATCCATGTCATAAAAATACAGTTGAACTTCCCTAACTCGAATTTCTCTGTAACTCGAACTAAATGAGTGGCAGTAAAATTAATAATCTTAGGAAAAACTCTAAAACTCGAATATCTCCCTAACTCGAACCTTTTCTTTGGATAATAGTGATTCGAGTTAGGGAAGTTCGACTGTATATTACTCTTAAACAAAACATTAAACGTTTCCGAAGCTGCGTTGCAAATTCTAGCTATTCTGTGACGCTTAACGTGTTATAATTGTGCACGCCTGCTATCGATGGCAGCACGATAGCGCTTGACCATCGACAGTGCCGATAGTGCCATCGATAGTTCTCCACCTCCATCTTAAACTGCCTCGCTCATAAATTGCTGAACATGTTCAGTTGTTCATTTTCGTGACCCGTTCATCTGAGCTTGTTCTGAACAAAGCTTCACAACTCTATCTATCTAATGCACATTTGGAATTGCAATATACACATCTATCTGCCAAAAGTGTTTACATCCATTTTGCTGATCAAACAAGAAGATGGAAAACTATATTGAAAAGCGAGGGTCGAATGGAAACTCCAACTGTAAGTAATCTGACGAGTCCAGCAAGCCTACCATGTACATACAGACTTTAATTAATGCACATTTGTTTTTCATGGCCATTGGGAATGTTATTCTTGCATATGTCAAATATAATATAACTCATAATATGCAGTCAACAATATGACAGATGAGCAGCTGCAGGACTGGCACACAGCTTTCCTCTCGGAGGCTCAGCGCGAGAATTATGTGAACCATAATTTGGAAATAGTACGACATTATCGTACCGAAGCTATTTCTCGAGCGCCTGCCTTCGATATTGAACGCAACGCGATAGACGCGGCAATTGCCCGCCATGGGCTCTGCGTGGCCATCGGCAATGAGAACAGTCCATGCCCGGAACCTGTCGCTGCCCAGGAGGAAGCACAACCGCCCCCGATTCGTCGTCCTCGCATGGAACAGCCGCCGCAGCAGCAGCAAATTGGTTTGGATGCGCCCAGTGTCAGTGGCTCAGCGACTTCAGCTAATTATGGCCATTATGTGGCGTTGGCCCACATCTTTTCGGACACATACACGGCGCGACAAGCGCAGTCAACGGCGTCATCCAATGCCAATGGCAATGTGAATGCTAATAACGACAGTAGTAACATTAACGATCGGGAGGACTCGGAGATAAATGATATTGCGATAACAAAGACCATTGATAGCTTGGGCCTCCGTCGCACTTAATAAGCAATTAGAATATTTATTAATTATTTACAATTAAGAATGATATTTATTCAACAAATTGTTAAAGGATCAGCGTGTGCAACATATATTGATAAGATCGTAAATATTTATTAATTTAATGTATTACGATAAAACAAAAAAGGAAAAAACGTAGTATTAGACTATGTTATGTAAATATTATCAGTTGACGTTTGTAAATAGTGCATTTTAATTATAGTTATGTAGCATTTAAGCTTAGAATACTTAACAGCTGTTGTGTATGTTAGTGTAGATATATATGTATACTACAAATATATGTAGAATCAAAAGACATCTCAAACGAATTTGAAATGCTGTTGTCATTATCATTAACAGCTGGGACTGCAAATAATATTTGAGTTTAAAAAAATTTAAGCATATCAACTGAAAGGTATTAATTCGTAGATTATATATATGGGTCTATATATGATGTGGCTTCTTTGGTTCAAAAGATATTTCAATTCAATTTTTATAATAAAAATTAAAAATTATTTCTATAATTACAAATAATTTAAAAATTTAAAATCAGCCAATAATTTTTTTTTTATTTTCTGTTTAACAGAATCTCGACCATGTCATTAAAATAATTGGCAAACAAAATATCAGTAATGTGTATATATTTGTTTAATGGCACCTTATGGCGAGTTACAACTTAAAAGGAACAAGTTTTAAATATCGTTGTACATATGTATATATGACATACATTCCTGTATGTTCTTTGATTTTACAATTTTGACATAGTATATTTGCTCATAATGTTGGAAATGCGTACGCTTCATCTGATCCGTGTTGTGTGTGTTTGGGAATGTGTTTTGACTTGTTGTTTGGTTGGGTGGCGATTCTAACCAGAGGAGGAACGGGTATGTACGTATGTGTCTGTGTGTGTATCCTGTGATCTATGCAGCGCCTATTTCCACATTTGTGTATGTCTATTTGTGTATTTGGTATCATTGGTAACATATTGTTAAATATTGACTAGATTTATTTAAGTGACATTTGAGTTGTTGCTGTCGTCATTGTTATCACTGTTGTTTCTATTATCACCATCATCATCATCAGCATCGTCATCATCATTGTTATTATCTTCTTCATCATCAACAACAACAACAACTTCTTCTTCGTCTGTTTCCATAGCTTCTTGTTGCACTGCTTCGTTTCGCCTCCGTCTACTATTTACAGGCCCTGTCGATGACTCTCCTCCAGATGCGTGCATAAGTCGACGATACTGATGTAAACTGGCTAATATTCGTATCATGATCTGTGCAGGTACCGTTATCGTATCGCGTGTCTCCACCAACATTATCTCATTGCTCTTTATTAGCTGCAAAGAGAAGCAAAATTTTTTGGATTAAGTTGTAAAAATTATATTCGAAAATTCATACGTACGCCTGCAGTTTCAGCCGCGTCAAATGTTGGCGTTGATCCTATGGGTGCCCAGAGCTTAACATTGTAATCGATGCCCGAGCTAAGCAGATAGGGGAGGGTGGGGTGTGGCTGCACACGGTTCACAACACGATGATCGGCCAGCAGCGTTTTGACCACTTTGCCCGTCTGTCGATGCCAAACAAAGATGTGGCCACAGTCTGAGCCAGACATAATGAAGTCATCGCCCCAAAAACAGGCACCCTTAACCATTGTGCGGGAGTTGCGATGTCCGTTATACGACATTTTCACATAGTCAAATTTGCTCAGGGGATACTTTTGTCCATCTTTTGAGCCCGTGTCCTCCGTGTCCCGTTTTTTTACATCTGTCAGCTGCACGGGTTCCGGGATGCCAGCACACAAGGAAGCTACAGGATTTAAATATGCAATCGATCAAAACAGTCAGTTACAATTATTACAACATAAAAATATATTTATATATATATTAACAAATATCATTAAATGAAGTTTAAAGTAGTAAATATTTTGTACATTCCATAATAAATTCTATTCTCAGTCTATGCCCGTTTCATGTAGTAAATTGAAAGTTTTCAATATTCTCCAGCGATTGCAAATTCTGATTTTTTGTTTGTTTTCTTTTTGTAATCAAAAAATCATTCACTTAGAATATCCTAACGATTTTCAAAAAAAATTCTTTAAGGACTTCTTAACGATTCCTAAACAAATCGATATCAGTATATTACAGGGATTCACACCGAATCGAATATCGGTTTCGGTTATGTTCGCATTTAGATTTTCGGTTATTGGTTACGCAAAAGTTTTTATGTATCGGTTACGTAATGGTTTCCGGTTTTTTATATTTATGATCCGGTTTCGAAATACCGGTATGATTTCGGTTAACAAAACAATTTGAAAAACTGTTAAAGATATGTAAATTTTTAAAGCATATGTTCAAAAATTTCAAAAGTTAAGATCTTTTTATTGAGATTAGAGTATAAATTAAATGAGGGCAGAAGGTAAAATTCAATTTAGTTTTAAAAAACAATGATTACAATTCAAAACCTTTTTAAATCGAAATTAACCGTTATGCATGAATCGGTTTCATAACGATTATTTTGGTTGGAATAACTTCGGCTTTTGGGTTTCAGTATAAAAAAAATGTTGTTTCGGTTACAGTTTGGGTTTCCAATTTCAATCGGTTAGTACCGGTTAACGGTTACGGTTATGATTACGGTTTTAAATCGTGGCATATTGACATACTTACCATGACCAGCCAAGTTGGTAACTGCCGTTAGCGTCGATTCAGTTTGATTGGCAGCAGCATTTCGGACTCGGGCTAATAGTTGGCTGCTGTTACGACTTGATGTCGCCCCGCCTCGATTATCCAGAGTGCGTATAACAGCGTCTTGCCAGGATATGTGTCCAGTGCTCCTGTTGCTGCTGCTGTTGTTGCTGTTGTTGCTAGTTGCATTGAGAGCACGCGTCTGACGCGTTTGTGAGTTGAGCATGCGAAAAATCTCATCGCTGAGGCGACTTAGCACACCTGGCTCAAGTGGCGGTCGCGCCTGGCCAACGTTGAGGCGACTGTGGCCCTGTTCGGCAGTTGCCATTGAATTGGGACCTGTATCGGACCAATCGCCCCGGAAACGCAATCGCGGCATTTGTGGCTCTGGATCGTCGTCTCGTCGCAGCTTGGGTGTGTAGCAGCCACTCTTAAGGAGCTCAGCATCATTATAGCCGGGATGCTGCAGATCAAAGAGATACAACTGCTCCATGGAGTAGCTGACCAGCAGCTCCGACTCGTCGGCGCTATACTTGACACAGGTGGGACGGTAATGGCGACGTGTATACTCCATGGGTATGGGATAGGCCTTAATTGGCCAAGTAATCCGCTCCTGGTCAGTACCAGTACCAGAACTAGTTCCACCTGAGACCATACGGCGATCGTAAAGGCGGATTATTGAGTCCGAGCAACCGATAGCAACATTATAATGATTAATGGGCGCCACATCCATGGCCGTCACAGCACAGGGTGCCGTAATGAAGATGTGCTTCTCACAGACGGACTCCGCACAGCCGCTACTGACCCGAAGATCAATGCAGCGCACGGTGCCATCCTCGCCGCAGCTGAGGAAAGTGCGCGGGCTGTCGGGCAGAGGCTGGACATCGTAGGTGCTACCAAAGGCGTGGCAGTCGAAAAAGTTGGCATTACGACCGCTATCGTCCACGAGAGCCTCCTCCAAGCTCCTGCCAGATGCGTAGGGTGCCAGGAATTCGGTGTGCATCACAATTCCCTCGCCGGAGCACGAGATGACCGCCTGATCGTTTGTGAACGGCATAAAACGTGCACTAAAAATGTGACGCTTGTGCAGCGTTTTGGTTTTAGCCGCCACCCGACCGCTTTTGGCCTCAGTGATGACCAGATGGTTGTCATCGGAGCCGGACACAATAAGCGTGCCGCTGGCATTCCAGTTAACAGTGTTCACACAGCCGTTGTGCACATTCAAGGTGTTGAGCAGATTCAGTCGTTGCACAAAGTCCAGAGAATCTAAATTTAAAAAACAAAAAAAAACAAGATTACATTTAAGCCATAAACCATATCACAAGGCAGATAAACCTCGATTCGTTGTGCGATTCGTGGGGCTACTTACTCTTGCAACTGGCCTGAAGATTGGCCTGAGCGTTACCGTTGCTGGCTGCATCGTAAGGATAATTATTGATGCACTGGTAAACACTGCGGCGCAGTCCTCGGTCCTCTCTCATCTTCATCGAGTGCCCCACTGAAATAATTGTTCATTTGTATTATTAGATATACATACGAGTGCTTGCAGTATTATTCGATGGCCCCGCCAAAGATATGAGAGCAGGAAAATAACGAAAATAAAACAAAGCACATAAACGCTTGCACTACTTTGAATATACCCTTGCGGATTTTTTAAATTACAAAATTATAAATACACTGAAACTTTTCTTACGTTGCGACCTTACTCAATAAATTAATTTTGGTAACAGTCTATTTTGAAATTTGAAAATTTTTCAATGCTTTTGCATCGTTGTTTTGTGCATATTGTCACTAGTATGTTAATTTTTCATTAAAATTTCAATATGCAATGAAAAAAAATTAGTGGGAACCCCCTAAAAATTTTTCAAACAAAATTCATCATAAATCGCTCTCTTTTGGATTTTATTTTATTTTATTTTTTTTATTTTTTTGAGAGTGTAGTGCCGCTACTAGACTGTTACCTTAATTTGTTATACTTCAGGATTCAACAAAATATGAATACGAACTCTTTAAAACAGTCAGCTGGCTGACACATTGACTGACAAAATCAAGACATCTTCGGTTAGGGTATACAAAGGTACACAAGCACTCAAAAAAAAAAATGTGTTATTTGCATGCACATACATATGTACATATGTATGTGCGGGAATCTGTACATGGCCGGGATCGCGTCCGCTTTGATGTCAGTTTAATAGTTTGTGTGCCATTATACGAGTATTAACAACAATTATATAAAATTTCAAAATAATGCGCCACACTAAGTACAATTGCCATTTATAATTGAAATTCATTTTCGATAAGCCGCCTTTTGGTTTTTTAAGATTTTTAAGCTATATTTATTCGACTTTATCAAGGGCGTTACCTATTTAACGCTGCAGAAAAACATTACAAATCACAATTTGGTTCTAACACACAAACACAAATTCGATATTTATTTTTATTGTGAGCAGTGCTGCCAACTTAGCTTTTTTTTTGAAGACCAATTGCGGGAAAAATTTGTGAATTGCGGGAAGCGGGAATTCTGGCTTTTATAGAAATGCGTTTGGCTTTTTTTCCGCTTTATATTAATGCTGCCACCAATTTCATGAAAATATGTAGCGATCCGGTTGCCACTTGCAAGAATAAAAATATTGTACCAAAAAATACTATTTTTGATAGATCTGTGGAAAAAATGTTTACTGACGCGCTAAGTTTTGGTAGAAATGTGTGTAAGAGTTGCAGCTTAATCATACGTTTTTATTAATATCAATACCACAACCTACAACTATCATCAAAATATAAAAAGTGTGCAAAAATGGCACATACCTATTTTTGTTTTGCCAAAAGAATATAAACACAAAAGTGCCGAGATGCTTGGCAAAAGAGCGAAAAATTGAAGACATGGCTTCGCAGGGATGACATGGACGAGAAAAGAGTCTACTGCAAGATTATATTTAATGAAAAGCTAAGCAATTTGCGTGCTCATGCAACCACTTCCAACAAAAAAAATAAAACAAATCGCGAAGAATTTGAAGATCTGCTCAAAACCTTATAAATAAAACACATAAATTACTACCATAACAATGTGCTTCTATTTGCGTTTTTTTCCGAATATTTTCTGCTTTTTTTTCCTTCTCTCCAGTCAAAAACATCTTTTTTTATTGGTAAAAAGTTAACAGCACTGATTGCGAGCTCAGCTGTCGCCGAACAATGTGACCATCTTGCTTTTTTATCGGAATTCCAAAATAGCAACCACAAACTTATATACGGACAAACATGTTAGGGGTGTTCCCAAAACAAAATCAGATTAGAAATTGTTTAAAAAAGGAAAATCTGATCTGAGGGAAATTTTTATTAGATTATAATGTGATTATATGTCACTGAAAAAATACTTAAGATACATGAAAAGTTCCAGATTGATTTAGTAGCTAAGAAAAAGATAAGTGAAATAAAGTGGAGCACGAAAATAATTGTTTTCTTAAGACATTTAAAATTTAAATTTCTAATTTTGTGACGAGCGATATTAAATTTTATAAAAAATATTCTGAAAATAGCTTAGCTCATGTTAAACTCTGTTTCATATACTTTTATTAAAGATAAAAACTACATCGAAAAAAAATTTAATATATATTAATAATTTGAAAAAAGTGTGTGTGTAATATATATATATTATTCATATATTCCATTTAATTTTTTATGTTTGTATAAGTTTTGTTTTATATAAAAAATTCGCTAGGTTTAAAAGCACTTTCCATTATATGCATTTTCCAGAAAATTAAATTAAAATTTGTGCAAACTAAACGGGAGATGTTTCAGTTTAAACATGAAAATATGCGTGCAAATGTAATCCCGCAACGCTGAAATAACCCATACACTGAATGGTACATTTAAACACTACTATTATATTATTATAGAATAGAATAGTTATAGAAAAATTATTTTTAAAGTTTTGTTAAAGTTACGTCCACTGATTAGGATGGGCTGTTACTGCAAATGGGAAATAATATGGAAATAAGCTACTTGTCCTTATTTTCTGTCCAGTTTTAATATTTAGGGTATTCAGAAACTCTGATATTTGTGATATTTTAAAAAGTGTTATATATTGTAATGACAAAAAACACACAGAAAAAAGATTATTCTGACGAATTTTGTATACATACCCCAGGGCATATTTGTTGTGATAATCTTTAGTTGTCAGTTATCATTACAAAATATAACACTTTTTAAAAAACATAAATATCAGAGTTTCTGAATACCCTAATTATGTTTCCCTTTGCTTTGTATTTTATTTTTTGGGAACCGAATATACTGTTTTTTTTTTTTTTTTTGACGATGTTATCGATATAAATTCTAATGTGGGATATTTGTAAAGGCGCTGGTCACACTTTTTCTGTGAAAATTCCAGTTGTATTCGTCGAGTGGAGCGTGCGCACACACGCATATTTCTGTCCGCAGTTTTAGGCAGTAACCTGTTGCGCTTTTTTTTGTTGTTTTGTTTTGGTAGTGGAAAGTGCATAACGATATCAACGACTGCGTTAGATAAAACCACGTTAAAACATAAACTCACCTGCCAAGCTGGGCGATACAGCAGCTACACAGAGCGTGTGAGTTGTGTGAGTGTCGTACAAATTAGAAATCTTTTGTTTATTCAAAAAATACGGCGAAAACAAAAAACAAAAGTAACGGGCAACAAGTGTTGTTGTTTTTTATGTGTTGCTGCTCCTTCTGTTGTCGCAGCTTGCGAATATAGCGGAAGGTAAATGTTAAAATAAAAAGTACATACATAGGTGCTGCAAAAAGAGAATACGCAAACAAACAAACAAACTATAAACTTTAAGTGGGTGGCAGTTGTTGTTGTGCCTGATTCTTTTGATGTTGGCGTTTGCTGATGATGTGGAAAAGTTAATGAAGCACACCGCTCAAGAAAGAAGAAGAAACCAAAAAGCAACAAGTGAAACAAAAGATCAGTTCCGTTGCATAGTAGAGTAAGCTTTGTGCATGCACATAGGGAAATATACATACACACATACATACATACATACATACATACATACATAAGTATGTACCTGTGGAGTATCTGTACATACACGTATCCAAGTATTTGTGTCAATTGTTGGCATTAGAGAATAACAAATTAAAAATGCCAACCAGTTTAGTACCTTCCCCTCCTCCTTTGAATTGGTAATCTATTCTTGCTCTTGCTTCTTCAGCTGCTGCTTGTTGTTGTTGTTGCTGTTATTGTTGTTGTTATTATTGAAGATTCTTAAAGCTGTGCATCATTTGTTAAATGCCACACAGCGTAGAAAGCGACGAACCATAAAATATCATCAACAAAAACCCTTTTGTCTCGATTTGAAGAATAGCAAAAACACAAAATGGAATGGGTTAAAGGGTCGGTCCGAGTTAGAATTTCCCCATTAGAAATACATAAATTAAGTACAAATATGTAAAAATACCTACCTGTATGAAATACCTTCGCTTTTTGAAGTTATAAAAAAGCATTCTTACTTTCCTGTCTCAATTGAAATGACTCTATTTGTCTCTTTTCTTAACTGTATTTTGAATGGTATAATAATCACGGCTGCCACTTAAAAAATAAGCCAAATTAACTAAAAAAAAAGCCAAAACTTTTTTTTATGCAGTTCATGTTATTTTTGCAATTAATTTTAGTTCTTTAGAACAAATATTTTGTTCAATAATACATATTTCCAAATTATTTCACATTTGCATCGTAATCTAGTGAATATGTTATTAAATCAAAATAAATATGTACTTCAAACTAAAACTATACAAAGCAACTGATTCTAAACTGATGAAAAAATCGGATGAAAAAAACGAAATCTGAATTCGTTAGCAGCCCCTAGCTCCCGGAGCCATTGCGTGCCCACCGCTGGTTTCGAGCATAGCTGACGACAAGTTAGATTTTCTCACAATCCCATGCAAAAAAATAGTGAATGAGCAATTTTTTCAAATATGCGTCAAATTAAACAAAAAATTTTTTTTTTATAATATGTGGGTAATGGCTGATATTAGAGTTTTTACACTTATTAAGTGATATTCACCGCTTTTATGGATTATAAGAATGATGATTCAGTCTTTTGTCTGTGTTATCTCTGATAAGATTGTTATAATAATATAAGGTACTGATTGACTGCTTATGGTTGCTATTTATATTGTATATTTGTACATATTCACACTAAGTAGCTTATACCAGTATATTAGATTCGACCACTCGTTTGGCATTAACTTCAGTTAAGTGAGCATGATTCTGCTAATTTTTAAGTCCATTTGATTTAATAAACTAAATGCAACGCTTTATAACAAATATATAATTTAATATGTATGTTCATAGATTGCATTTTTAAATTGAGATATTATGATAACACATTGTAAATCATATTGATCAGAAAAGCGGAACGTAATTAAGAAGTGACGAGCTGAGATAAACTTTCCCATTTCAAGAAACAGAAACGAGTGAAACACACGAAACTATACTTTGCTTAGTCAAAAATAATAACAACAACAACAGCAACAACTATAAAAAAATTGAGACTCTTTTCTTTTATTTATTTATTTATTTTTTTTTTTTTGCATGAATTTTTTGTTGTTGGCAATTAAATGAAGCTGTGCATTTATGTTTCATATAGAGCATAGAGTAGTGCCTATCTAGATGTTGAGATACATATAACCGACAGTTAGGTGTGTGCATGGATTTGTTGCATACCTCTCTATAACTGCAACATAATGATGCTTAATGGCAATTCAATGAAAATTGTTAACTGAAACTGAAAACTTCCCCGTGGAAAAGTGAAATTTACTGCGAGCAAACAGCAAAGAAGGAGTGAGACACACACAGAGAAAGAGAGAGAGAGAGAGTGATAGAGGAGAAGAAAAACATCTCTTGTTATTATTTCCATTACTTGTACTCACACTTATATTACATACATACTCACTCTCAAACTCTCTCATACTGAATGTTTAATACTCATGTTAATTACAATTTAAATAGCGGCCGTGTGGTAATTACAATAAACACAAATAATTGACTCCTGAAACGCAACGTGCTGTTTGTTCTTGAAATGAATGCAGCACCTGCAAAAAGTAGCAGCACCAACAACAACAACAACAACACCACAACGACCACCGCAGTCGGTGGAGACGAGACAACAACAGATCTGGACAATCCAAGCGGCAACATGGATAATGACGACGATGAGCCGCAGGCTCTGCCATTTTGTTTCGTTCGTGTAAGTTGAATATGTTTCTTATTTAATTTATTTTCCTTTTTGGGGCGCGTCTTGAAAGTTTTCACAAGTTAAACACTTCGTTCCCCAATGTTGTCTAGCTATTTGGCTTAAACGTTGCACTGCTTCCGGCAGGCCACCTTGCAACCTGCCACCTCCGAAATCTGGTCACAGTTGAACGCGGCGGCGAACCCGCGACATTTAACCAGCCGTGACCCGCGCCCAGCGGAAATAGAGTCTTGACAACCTGTAGGATCCCAGTTGATACCCTTTATTCGAGAAACTGTAATCTGAATACATACAGTGGACCACTAATGTCTTCATACACCCTAACTTTGTCACATTTTTGTATAATAAAGAAAGATTTGGTGCAGATTTCTTAATTTAATCTTCTATTCATTTAAATTCCGTTTAAATTATGCAAGAATTTCTTAAACCTATTAAGTACAAAAAACATTTTGATGCAGAAAAACAATTCGAAGACTGGCTGCAAACAATTTTTTCAAAAATGTCTTCGTTAGTATTTTCTTATGATTTTTTGAAAATGGCTAAAAAGCCATTTTTTGAATGAAAAGGAGAAAAAACGTGTTAAAATAGTAATTTTGAGCAGTTTTAAAAAAATCATAAAAAATACTAGCGAAGATATTTTTTGTAGTCACTCTTAGAATTGTTTCAAGAATTTTTCTGCATCAAAACATTTTTCTTAAAAAATCGAGGATAAAAGTTGAAAAACTAGACTTTTATTAAAATTCAAAATTTTCCATGGGTAGTTAATGAGTTAAACAAATGTTTGTATCATTTAAACGAAATTTAAATGAATAGAAGATTAAATTAAGAAATCTGCATCAAATATTATTTATTATACAAAAATGTGACAAAGTTAGGGTGTATGAAGACAGTAGTGGTTCACTGTAGATGTTTCTTCACTTTTGTAAATGTGTAACACACTAAGAGAGGCGTAGCAGACCCTATCTTCATAAAAATCTATACATGATATAGAACTACATACTATACTAAATACAATGCTCTGCAAGGGTATTAAATCTTCGGCGTGCCGAGCATAAACTATGTATCTATGTTTTGGTTGCAATGATCTTTTGTTTAAACTTACAAATGCAGCGGTAGTGACTTTATTGTTAGGTATTTATTAGGGGATCGTATATAGACATTTCTAACTGATGATAAGACCATGATTAGATTTGTAGTGGGTCTACCCCATTATACTGGGCGTCCAGTGGAACTGCATTTGGTTTGGTATGCAACGTTGGTTTCGTAACTAGAGCTCTTTTTACCTGTTCATACATCCATTCCAAAAACTTTGAAGCGTCTGGGTTAGTGGAGGTACCTTTTGGATGAGTTACTTCAAGAGTTCTACTACACAGAAAAAAAAGCCATTCTAAAATCAAGTATAAAATACTTAATTTAAGTATGGATTTTTAAGTATGTATTCAGGATTAAGCAGTATAATTAAGCCTGTTTCAGGATTAAAATGGGAAAATAAACCCAAATTACTTGATTCAAGCTCAAATATTCTTAAAATGTTCCGTTGATCACCACATTTGCTGAGCGCGAGAGAAAATTCTCTCTACTAGTAGGCCTCTCTCATTTCAGCTGACCTGTTATTTCCAATTGAAAAAAAAACCTGGGTTCGATTCCCCGCGTCAATTATAGTCAAAGATTCCCGTCATTAAAAAAAAAATTAAAAAATAAGAAAAAAATAATGAAAAAAAAATATTCTTTTAAAAAAAAATTTTAAAAAAATTTAAAAAAAAAGGTAAAAGAAAATGTTAAAATGTTATTTTATACAAAATTTTTAGCCTGAATTACGAAATTTGCGGATTGAATTCGGGATTAAAAAAATCAAGTATGTCATACTCATACACTTCTGACATCGTTTCGGATTAAATTCGGGCTAAACATCCCGGATTTTTTTTCTGTGTACAAGTGTTAATTTTCATTAGTTCTGTGTTTTAGTTTGTGCCGTGACCTTTTCAGTTTCGACCCCGGAGTTGTTCCGACTGCTCGGTCGCAGGCCGCACCTTTTAAAGACCCGGCAATTGCTAAGTACATGTGTACATTCCCCCTTTCTCACCAAATACAAAAAAAAGAAGAATGTGTAAAGCAATTTTTGTTGCATTTGTTTTTTGGTATAATTCCGTGCTTGGCTCTCGGCGAACTCACGACCTGCTCGGTCCCTATGCTTTTTCCGTCTTGGCCAGACCGAGAATGATTGGCCCTTTTGAATGCTTTCTTTGCTCTACGTTGCGCCGACGTTCTGTTCTGTTGCTGTCATAATTTGTTGGGAAAATTGTTTGGGCTCTGCAGTTTTATTTTCATTATTCCATTTGATGTGCCCCATCAAAAGGTTGCGTCAAATTGTTCCACGGTTCAACATAGAATGCCATTTGCTAAGTGCATTTTGATTGAGCCAATCTCAACAGAAACTATGTAAAAAATTTGACTTTGCTATTATGGCCCAAAATTGTGATTAGAATATAGCTATACATACGAGTGAGGAACCCGATTTATCTTTGACTTGCTGCTGATAATTTAAAAAAATTATCAAACAAATAATGGCGCACAGCTAATCCTTTTATGTGGCTCATTTATGTGCAGATTTATTATTTATCGGCAGATTGAAGATTAACATTACTTTAATCTTTATGTTAACCAAAGACTGCCCGATATGCTTAAGGCTGCCTTCAAATCCAATTCGAATAAGGATTTGCATTGCGAGTTTGGAATTTGCTCTCTCGGTCTGAGCAAATGTTGTGACTTTGAATTTAAATTATAAAAACAATCGATCAATGACAATGGCCAAGTATTGATGGGAGCATCTATCCGCCACAGGTCTGCTTGTTCCACGCTCGGCATTCTTTCCAATTTAAATAAATAAATATGTATACCTACGTTATGTACATATGCTGATTAGCCAAAAAAAAAAAATAAATAAAAAGCCAACAGAAAATATGCAAAGTTGCTCAACAGACAGTCTCTGGTTATGTTTTCTTAGATTGTTTGCTAGATTGTCTTTTGGTTTATTTTGTTTGTTTGCTCACTTGATTGTTTGCATGTTTGTTGTGCGATAAAAATTAATTTGATTGGTTGCTGCGCAAAAATGTTGGCCAAGTTAAGCAATAACACAACAAGTCTAACCAACGGGTCAACATCTATTACCCATGTCCCAACTACAACTTTCTTGGTTTTCTTGTCATCCACATCATGCAGAAAAACTATTCAGCATAATTAAATTGCATTGCGAATGCGGCCGTGAAATGTGTGAGATTTTTCACTTTCCCAGCACCAATGACTACGTCATTTTAGTTTTTTTTTTTTATTGCTAGTTGCCTTTTTTTGGTCGCAGATGAGATTTGAAATCTTTGCTAATGGCCTGGGTAAATTCAAAATGTAAACCTTAGATTACCCTCATGGTGACCCCAACGCTGATTCAGTGAAAAAAAAAACCACCTGGTTGCCAACCGTCCTGCCCGGGGCTTTAGGGAATCTTGTAGCTATGTATATATTTCCATTGCTCCTCACTCGCGAAACATTGGTGAAAGTTATGTATGCGACGGCTATTTCTCTAACTGCAGTGCAGTCCAGTCTGGTCAATTGGCTGCCAGCTTGGCAACGTTGCAGGTGGGCAGCACCTGTTGGCAGGCCTCGTCTGTTGACGCAGGTACAAAAATGTAAATACCGATTAAAAAATGAAATTGATTGCAATTCAATAATAAAACAAGTGGGAAAGGCTATACGGGTAGTCGATCTCCTGACTATAGGATACCCATTACTTAATTAAGTAAATTTAAAATACTTTTTATTGCATGCTTTTAGTCACATACATTGCTTTAAAACTTAAATCAGCCATTACCCGCTTTTCTATTTGTCCAATCGTATTACGCTATACGGCTATACGGGTAGTCGATCTCCTGACTGTAGGATACCCATTACTTAATTAAATAAATTTAAAATACTTTTTATTGCATGCTTTTAGTCACATACATTGCTTTAAAACTTAAATCAGCCATTACCCGCTTTTCTATTTGTCCAATCATATTACGATTTAGTAGGATTATAGGTTATAAAATTAGTTAACGTTAATAAGTAAAAAATTCCTAATATCTTGAAAACTGTGCGTGTGGTGAATTTTCGCGATTTAAGGAAGCAGAAAGATTCGTGGCAAAAATTTTAAACAAACTTTATCTGAGTATAGAAAAAAAAAACAAGTAAGAAGTCTCAAAAAACAAAGAAGTTTTTCATACTAAATCTTGCTGTTCGACTGATCCCTTCTATTGCAGCTACTATATGATATAGTTTTCCGATCCAAATTTTCTAACTGTGAATCATGATTAATTGAACTATCGTAATATGTGCCGTATAAACGTCTCAACAAGTGATTGCCTTAACCCAATCTGGTGAATTATTGCTAACTGGGCCAACATTTTCATGGTCACACTCTTTGTGACACACATTACGCCTTCAAGCGAAGTATGCGTTATAAAGTTAGAGCTACATTTCTCGTATATCACGAACTCGCATTGAAACCCAACCTGAAACTCCGAATAAAGTTAGATATGATTAGATTAGCTGAGTCACAGCGCACAGTGACTGGAAAGCCGGTGTTTTTTTCTTCTTGCATTTCTAAAATACAGCTACTGACTTCCAATTTTGCAAGAATGGAGAATTTGGCATTTTTATTCCCTATGACCATTAAAATAGACAAAATGGGTATAATGATTTTGTTTTTTTCTTAATATCAATGATATATTATCGATGACATCATGATTTTTTCTTGATGTAATGATGATAATATTTCAGCACAAAAAATGGTATGGTAGAATTATTTGATATTGATGCTTTGTTATTGATTTTATAAAGGATGGAAAAGCGCTTTTATCTTTCATTTTTTAAAAATAGGCTTACTATTTATTTTTTCACCTTATTATCTATTATTTTCGATCTTTTAGCATCTATTTTACTAAGCACTTCGCACCAAATTGTTTTGTTATTTCAAAAAAGATGTAAGCAGATAAAACATTAAAAGAAATGAGAGCTATGTTCATGTACTTCGGCGATTTTGGATTGATGATTTATTTTTCTCTAACTTACATTTCTCTTAACATATTCTCTTACTTATATATATTTAGTACTATATATGTATGCTAAAGTAGTTGCTTTGAAGTTTTAGCAGCATTTAAAAAAAAAACAAGCAAAAACGAGCTAACTAAATTTCAATATCATTACATTTGATGGGACAAAACTAGATTATTATTAGATAGTAGGAGCAAAGACAACACTTACTTTTACATATAACAAAGAGTTCCTTAAAAAAACAAACACAATAATAATCACCAGAAAAATATCTCTATGGAAAGCCCTTTATATTTGATAAAAAATAATAGGTATATACTTATACTCATTTGTAAAAAGCAGAATACCATCTTTGGCTGGGATGGAAAAATTATATATTTCTAATTAAAGAAAGAAGTATTAATAGAATTAGCATAGAATGGTTGCAATCATTGAAAACATGACTGGAATGTGTTCCTTTCATGCTTCGGTGCGTGCACAAAGATCGTGAGAAAGTTTGAATATTATTTTGAATTATAGAAAGAAAGATCTGGCCAAAAGTCACACGTAACTTTTTTGTTTCATTGCCAGTAGCAATGAAAACAAGATAACAACTACAACAAAAACTAGTGGGAAAGACTATAATCGATTGAGCTCGACTGTAAAATACCCTGCCCTTATTCTATAACATAAGTACATGTTTTGTACACAAAATAGTAACTCAAATCAAGCTTAAGAAATTGATATTCTTATTTGATTAATTACTACACACAAATTTTCTGCATACATCTTGGTGTTATTTATTCTGTCAGACGAATAATATTGATATTGATATTGATACAGAATTAATTTATAATATTTTGGAACTGCTGCGTCTACTTCTTTTATTTGTTGCATCGTTGACAACCTTAATAGGCAATTTGTGGTTTTGAAGTACAGGGTGTTAAAATTTACAAAAGAGTCAAACTGATTTATGCAAATTACTTTCTTGTTTTGTTGCATGTTTGTCGGGAATCTCATTTTTTAAGTTGGTTTACAACATTTTCCATTTCCTATTGTACAATAACCGATTTGGTAGCCCAGTGAAATGTTATGCAAATTCGACAACTTTTGAGGGAAAATTGTTGCTACCAGACAGCGTTCAACATTTTTGACTTTTGATGCGTTGCGCAACACGCAACGCCCAAAGACATTCAAGCAGACACCTCAAAAGGTATCCAAAAGATAGTGTATGCGTGAAAAAAGAGACAGAGTGGTGGAAAAGAAGACATTGGTAGTACGACAGGTTAGCCTAGTTTAGTGTGACCAGTGAGGAAACCAATTGGCCCAACCTGTAAATGGTGCCGATCATGAACCAGATTCACGCTGAGCTCAGATTCCAATTCCGATTCCGCACTCCTTTAAAACTTCCCATTGAGTTTTGTCCGGTCTTGTTGATGATTAAGGAGAGGCAAAACGAGGAGGAGGATACCAAAGTAGACTGGACAAGGAATTTCACTCTGGTTTTCTACGCTCGCCTCATGAGTCCCCCCAGCTTTGAGTGTAGAAAGCAGTTGGAAACCGTGCACATTGTATGATCTTGTGTCATGTGAAAATACATAAATAAAATTGTATGTATGAGTTTGTGCACCATCTGAAACTGGCCGAACAGGTGAAGTTGTATTCAAAACCAAATTGCGTATCCCAACAACATTAATGTTGTTGTTGTTTTTCGCCTCGACCCGGTCTGAAAGTCTTATCCGTGTTAATGCAATAATAACAACAACAACATACCAGAAAAGCGCAAGTGAAACCAATTATGCGTGTGTTTGCGGTGACTGCGTGTGTGTGTTACCCATGTAAATAGATATAGATATGAAATGGACATACTGTTTAGTGACGTAAAATACGCGATATAAAAATTACTAAAAAAAAGGTTTTTTAGCACTCGTCACATTGCGCTAAAATTTTCCTTTTCTTAAAACCTAAAAAAAAATAACTTTTGAGCGCAGTGCCGAATGCCAAAGTTGTTTTTTTTGTTTTTTAATTTATATGTATTTACTTAACATTATTTGTCATATCAGAAATTTTGGGGTATGAAAAGAGTTTTTTTTTTTATAAAATATCAGAAATTTTGAAAAAAAGATATCAGAAAGTTGGCATAACTTTGTGAAAAGGTGTTCAGTGTTTGTAGAAATACAAAATAGTATCATGGCCAAGATAGTAATGAGAATAAAAACACATTAAGTCAGAGTGCGTTGCAGAAACTAACTAAACTTAAACCAAATAAAACCCGCATTCTTACAAGCAAAACAACCTGAATATAAATATTTTTTTGTTTTCATTATTAGAAAAAGATTATTTTTAGCACTCTCAAGCTCTGGCTGCTACGACACTTTGTTGCTGCTGTCCTATTCCAATTCTAAGTAAAATGTATATATTCAGTTAACAGGTAATATCTTCCAAATCCCCTGGCTAAAAGTTATGTTTCATATATCAAAAAACCCAAAATTTTATGTACCACAATATTTTTAAATTTAAAAAAAATTGTAAGGGGCGGTTTCTCTAAATCCGCCAAAATGTGCGAATTTTTTTTGAAAATTACTAAAAAGCCACTTTTTGTATAAAAATGTAGGAAAAAGGGGTTAAAATAGTAATTTTTAGGATTTTCGAAAAATTATAAAAAACACTAGCAAAGAGATTTTTGAAACAATTTTTTGCAGTCACTCTTCGAATTGTTTCAAGATTTTTTATGCATCAACATTTTTTTTTTTTTTTGAAATCGAGGAAAAAAGTTGAAAAAGTAGACTTTTATAAAAATTCAAAATTTTCAATGGGTACTTAATGGGTTAAGAAAAGTTTTGCATCATTCAAACGAAATTTAAGCGACCTTTCCAAATATGTTTTTTTTACTGTGAAGACTTGACTTATATAGATGTTAAAGTAGGGTGTACGAATAAATGTTGAGTGTATGTGTGTTTGCTTACATTTTTGTAAGAATCTGATCAAGTAGTCTGCAGTAAAGACATGAGCGATCGACTTATTGTTCGACTTTAATTTGTTGACATTTTTATTTCCTTATCGCGTTTTCTTTACACTGCTTAGTTCTGTTGTTTTGTTGGTTGTCGGCAGTTGTCGCCGTTTGTGAAAGGTAATTTAGGTTATTGTTACGCATCGATTGCTTAACCTTTTTACGCAAGTACCCAGTTTGTACATGGGCATCACGATAAGGCGACACTCTTTTTTGCCCAGCCAGATTAAGCTGAGGTACAAGAATGTGAATCGAATTTAAAAACAATATATTAAAGCTAACAGAGCAGTATTTTTACTAACACTTAAATGATCTATTTATCTCACGTTAAAAACTCTCATTGTTAAAATTCAGGATTTTAAAGAAAACGCGTTTATAGTTTTCTATTCGGTATTATTTTGCAGTAAACACAAGGACTCCTTTGAATCCCACATGATAAGTGTACAAGATATAAATATGAAATTTTTACACAACATAAAACAAAATAGGACGAATATTTTTTTTATCATTAACTTAAAATTATGTGTTTTGACTAGTGATTTAAAAAAAAAAACGTATCGTCCACAAATAGATTTTAGCGGAAGAGACTACCGACTACTTTATTTTGATATTTTCTTTGAAGATGAATCGGGCTAAAAATCGATTGAAAATCTAAAGCTCGATGCTCAGTTTGGATTTAGTTATGACAGTCTTGAAGTAAATAATCGAAATGTATCCAAAAAATGTCAAGGCAAATAGCATGGCACAGCGTTGCCAGATATGTTTGTAGATGGCAATGGCCTGCCTGCTATTCGATATGGAAATGTGCGGGCAATTGCTTACCACAGGTAAATATCTTTAAACTTGCAGCAACAACACGATAAAAAAAAAATATATAAACAACAAAACAACCATCGGCATTTTCTTTTGTTTGTAACGATGCATTAGTTTGAAGTGCATGAGAAATTGTTGTAGATGGCGCTGCTGTTGTTGTTGCGGCGGTTAGCTGGCCATAAGTCAAAGTTGAGGGATTCGTGGCAGAGCTGAAAATCGAAAACCCGCATTAAACTCTCAGCAGCTAGGCCAAGCCACAGCCGCAAAAGTTACTCAGTCACCAAAAATATGAAATACCAAATAATAAATAAACAAACAAAAAATTCGGACACAGCCAATTTTAATAACTCTGACTAAAATACTTGCAATTGTTTCAAGTTTGTCGTGTTACAGCAGAAGTTGTTCGAAATAAAATCGCTCAGTAGGTTTTTGGGGTAGTTTCTCGTATTATACAGTATACAGAAGTATGTCAAAAAAAAGACAAAGTAATTATGTTTCTATAATTGCACTATTTCGGGGTATGCGAAATTTAACTTGATGAATGCACATAAAATGTCTTAAAGATATCGTGCTTACTAACTTGTGTGGATTCATTCGTTTAGCTTATAGCCATTTAAACAAGTTTGTTTTGCTTTTGTCAACGTGAATGACACCGGCTCTTTGCATCTGTATTCAGCATAATCATCATGTAATTGTAATTGCCTCCAAGTGAACATAAATTTGTAGCTGGAGCTTGTACAGACCATTAACAATTCAGTTGGCTATTAACATTATTATACCCGTTACTCGTAGAGTACAAAAAGGTATATTGCGTTCGTTGCAATGTATGTAACTGTTAGAAGGAGGCGTGGCAGACCTGAGGACTCAACAGCCGAGTCGATGTAGACAATCTGGAGACTATTAAAGATATGGAAACCAAATTTGAAATACTTTTGCAATGAAGCCTGCACAGGAAAAAAACTCCGGGATATTTAGCCCGAATTTAATCCGAAACGATGTCAGAAGTGGGGGAATATCGGATATTCTTAAACCAACTATGAAATACTTAATTTTTTCAATCCCGAATTCAATCCTGAAATTGTGTAATTCAGGCTAAAAAGTTTCTATTAATTGAAATGTAAATTTTTCTTAACTTTTTTTTAACATTTTTTTTTTAAACTTTTTTTAATTTTTATTTTTAAAATTTTTTTTTTAACATTTTTTATGTTGAAATGATAGAGGCCGAGAGAGAATTTTCTCTAGCGCTCAGCAAATGTGGTGATCAACGGAACATTTTTAGAATTTTTTAGCTTGAATCAAGTAATTTGGGCTTATATTCCCATTTTAATCCTGAAACAGGCTTAATTATACTGCTTAATCCTGAATACATACTTAAAAAATCCATACTTAAATTAATAATTTTTTTTAAACTTGATTTTAGAATGGCTTTTTTTTCTGTGTACGCACAAAATAATAAAACAATAAATCTCATCATGTAAGAAAACACATTACCACACCCACAGTTTTCAAGATAGAATGCGTTTTTTTTTTTTTGGTGTTATTGATTGTAATAAAATCAATGATTAGAATTTAGATGGAATTAATTTAAATTGGCACATACCTATGGCAAAGTTACCTTTTGAGCCTTGACCCACTCTGTTGATACTTGTACTTGTAGTTTTGACCAAATTTGAACAACTTAAGTATGTCAGCAACAAGCCAAGCTCCGACTAGTATTAACAGGTAGCACATGGGTCTATTACCATTAAAATTCCAGGCAAACTTTTCAGCACTTTGGCCGGAAAACCGGTACCGGGTACTAGGAGACTTGAACGAGTACATGGCAATTTTACGCTGGCTTTTGCTTTCCTTTTCGCAGTTGGCCGGCAAATGATATGCATATCATAGGAAATCAATAATTTAACCATGGCTAATAAGCAACCAGGCGCTCACTTCACAGGAAATCCAATCAACCGATGACAGGTAATCATCAGTTGGAGTCAATTGGCAGCAACTGATGCAGCTAAGAAGCAGTTGGCCACGAAGTGAACTTGAAACCAAATGCAAATGAAACAAAGTGTCGCCAGTCGAGCACTTAGCAGCTGCCTTCGAGGCATTCACTCGACCATGGCAAGTGGCAAGTGGCAAGAGGTTTGACTGTAGTTGGATGGTGGATTACGAGGCGTTACATGCATTGTATCAAAAAAAATAAAATCTTCCAAGTCGTAATTATATAATTTATTTATTAAACGCTGTGACCCGTTGACAATGACATTTCTTTTTCGACGACATTCGTATCATTTGCTAAACGACCTGAGATTTATGAGCTAAGGAAGGGGGAAGTGGGGAATAGGTTTTTGTATTGTAGATGGTGGCAAGTGGAGGTCTATGGTTTTGACATTTGCCTTTTGCCGACGCGCGTTACGAGCGTCGCGTAATTATTATTATTTTTTATTAAAATTTAAGTTGTGGCAGGTTGGCATGAAAATTGCAAAACACTTGAGGGACAGCTCAACAAATGAAATAAAAATTTGTAAACGCGTCTAGGTGACAAACTGAAAAACTGACACATGAATACGAGCATTTGTATTTGCCGCCCCATAAACATGTGCCATGTTTATTACCCAAGTCAACGCACTTGGAATCTCTCCATGCAATTTCTAACCATATTGCGAAGCCGTTGAAGTCGCTGCTCCGCCGGGTCGAGGTCATTCAGCCAAAGGCACTATGTAGTACAGAAGGTAGTGAAACTTCTGTTCTACGAGTACTCGAAAAAGAAGAATAGGCCCCTATTGGCAGATTACAAAGCCCCTCTCGCTATAAGCCATTGAACTTTAATCGGGCTCAGATGAAACCCTCATATGTATTGTAAGAACATGGTACGTAAGTTAGTAATCATGGCAGTAATAAATATACGCACAGAGATAACTTTATAGCTAGATAGAACTAAATGGTTGTGGCATGCATAATTAGTTAACTTTAACTGGCATCGCACAGTGACTATCTATGTATCTGTATCTACCCACTTTATATCGAAATAACTGTGGAGTTTATTATTTAATCGTGATATAGCTTGAAAGACAGATCCAGGCTAAAATATATATCATATGTGTCAAAATTCAAGGTTATAGCTGTATCCATACGCAATGTATATGTACTTATACACAGGGATTAAAACCCTAACCGAAACCGAAACCGTAACCTTTAACCGGTTAAAACCAATATAAATTTAGAACCGTAACAGAAAAATAAAATTCCCATTTGACCGAAACCTTAAAACCAAAACTCTGAAACCGAAATAACCGTTTCTTTTGGCAGGGTTGATTTCGGTTTTTCATACATCCAAAAAAAATTTAAAACCAAGTTAAAAATAATTTAAAACAAAAAATTTTGAAAATTTTGATTTTCTTATACAGTTGAACTTCCCTAATTCGAACTTCTCTAACTCGAATTTCTCTGTAACTCGAACTAAATGAGTGGCAGTAAAATTAATAATCTTAGGAAAAATAACTCTATAACTCGAATATTTCCCTAACTCGAACCTTTTCTTTGGATAATGGTGATTCGAGTTAGGGAAGTTCGACTGTATTTAGTTTTGAATTTTCGTTAGTGATATTCATGATTGAATTTTCATAGCACTAAATAATCACAAATAAAATAAATTTGTTAAATGAAATATGAAAACTGTTGAAATGTAACTAAACTACATCAAACTGAAGAATATGTGATTTAAATGTGTGAATGGAACATTAAGAAAGTAATGTCTTTTTAATTTTTATTATTATATAATTAATATATTTATATTTTTGCAAAACATTTTTTTTTTTTTTATCGAAAACCATACCGGTATTTGAAAACCGAAACATACAAAAACCATTAGAAACCTTTATTCAAAGATTTTGCGTAACCAAAAACCTAAATGCAAAACTTAACTGAAACCGATATTCGTTTCGAAGTAATTTTTAACTTAATAGCCCTATTGTAATTTTTAAGCACAGTATCTAAATTAATAATTAGAGTTATCAACATTTAAATAAAATCGCGAAATCCCAAAAATTATGCAGAGCCGCAATTAATGAATATTGCTATTTCTTGCATCAAGTAATCAATGACTAAAATAATTACATATACTAAAAAAAATAATAAATATTATTAATTTTGAGCGAAAAAAAACTTTCAAATGATCATAATTTATGATCCAATTTTTTTCGCTCAAAATAAAACTCACTGGCAAAATTGGCAATTAATGTATTTAAAATGATTGCATAAGTTTTTTTAAAAGGGAATTTTATTTTGAGGAAATAAAATTAAAATAATAAATAATGATTATTTGTGAGGTTTATTGTTTTGCTCAAAATGAATTATTTTCATTAAAGAAAATCTTTAAAAATCTTTAAATAACCATTGCTATGTAATTGTTCTAATGTAACTCATAATGATTACGGTCTCTGAAATATAATTCACATTTAGAGATCACAATTTCAATCATTTTTCAATTGCTTACATACCACTGTGCAATGGCCGTAAAGAGTGAGCCACTTTAGAAGCTTGTGAGTGCATCGGTGTGCATTGCGGACCTCGCTCTGGGCAACAGCAGCCACAGCCAAAGCCAAAGCAGCAGTAATAGCATCACTACACAGAAAAAAAGCCATTCTAAAATGGTTAAAAAATACTTAATTTAAGCATGGATTTTTAAAGTATGTATTCAAGATTAAGCAGTATAATTAAGCCTGTTTCAGGATTAAAATGGGAAAAAAAGCCCAAATTACTTGATTCAAGCTAAAAAATTCTTAAAATTTCCCGTTGATCACCACATTTGCTGAGCGCGAGAGAAAATTCTCTCTAGGCCTCTCTCATTTCAACTGGCTCAGTGGTTAGAGTCGCCGACCTGTCACTTCCAGTTTGAAAAAAAACATGGGTACGATTCCCCATGTCAATTGTAGTCAAACATTCCCGTAATTAAAAAAAACATTTTAAAAAAAATTAAATGAAAAAGTTAAAAGATAATTAAAAAAAAATTTTTTTTTAAAAAGTCTAAACAAAAATAAATTTAAAAAAAAGTTAACAAAAGAAACTAAAAAAAATGTTAAAAAAAAAGTTAAAAAGAAATTACATTTTAATTAATAAATATTTTTAAGCCTGAATTACAGAATTTCAGGATTGAATTCAGGATTGAAAAAATCAAGTATTCCATACTTGGTCGGGCTAAATATTCCGGATTTTTTTTTCAGTGTGTAAATGTGAATGGGGAATGGGAAATGGGATTGCATTCAAAGGCAAGCGGAAAACCATCAACGAATTTGATTGACAGTCAAAGGCAAGCGCAGCCCGCCGCAAACCGAAGCGACGCAACGCGACGGCTGCCAACGCAAATGAATGAAACGAATACAACTGTTTTGCCTAGCTGTGGATAGTATGAATTGCGGGCATACTTGTAGCCGTGTTTACAACTAAATGAAATGAAATGAAACCGGAAGTTTGGCTACCATTGAGGCAACTGTCGACTCCCCGTCGCCCAAGTCGAAACACAAGTTACACACAACCAAATCGAATTGCAGCGAACAAAGTTGCGGGTTCGTTCAACTCGACGGCGGCTCTTGACCATTTAACAATTGAGTTACCACTGTTGCAGTTGACTGACAATTGAATATCTGGAGGCTGCAACACAAAACCCGACTCTGAATGCGAATATGTTAGTGTGGCGACGTGTGTCACAGTCACAGTCGCTGTGGATTTGGTTTTGGTTTTGGCTTTGGCTTTGCCACTGACAGTTGGCCACACCTTTAGCCAGATGCCGCATTTCGATTGAAAAGCCAAACAGATGAACGACCACGTTAGCCAGGCCCAGGCCCGGCATGAGACTCACCTTCGCGATCACCGTTGGTTGTGGGTGTGTTGACGGAATTTATGATAGCGATCAAGATGATGGCACAGCTTTTGCGACACAATACAAACGAAGATCGGACTCTGATAACATTCTAATATGCTTAGAAGTCATACATATGTACATTTTTATGTACTCACTTGTTGGAATCAGGGACTGCAAATTAGAGTTATGAAAGCTAATTTCCACTAAAAAACTCAATGTAAATAAAATATGCTGTAGTCAAATGGTAAACAACACAATTATTTCAGTCGATATCAGCTAAAAACTTCTATGTTCAATTTAAAGGAAATAAATCAAATTTAATTCTTATTTTTAATTCTTGTTTAAAAAGTTGAAAATAATCGTTAAAATTCTTTTTTTTTAATAAAAGTTGTAAAGTTACAAGAGTTGTTTTTGATTTTTAAAATAGAAGTTACGGAATAACCCTTATTCAAGTTAAGTTGAATATCTTTTGAACCCAGTGGTGTATTACCAAAATTTAAATACAAATATTCTTGATCTGTGACTAGAGACCTTTCATATGATACATCACATGTCCTTCAAGCACGAATATTCAGGATCCAACTCTTTCTATTATATTTCATTTTGTCTTCTATATTCGGTTGCGGTAATATACATATGTATGAAGTAATTATTGGCAAATAAAATACCAATTGATACTAAAAATACCAAAAATATACTATAAAAATACAAAAAATAGCATCACTTTAACTTTTAATTTTTGTTTTTTTTTTTAATAAAAGTTCCGAAAGCTGTTATTTGTAACTTTGATTTTAAAAATAAAATGTAACTCTTGCTTTAGATTTTTATCGAAAATTCAAAAATATTTGTTAGTTTGCAATTTTTTTTTAAAAACTTATACAAGTTTTCCTGGTTCCTGGTTTGAATATTCCGCATACATTCCACAAATAGAGCAAAATTGATGCAGTAGCTATAAATTGAATAAAAATCTGGAATCAACAATTTATTTCAAATATATATAAATTTATAGGAATAAACAAATAAAAATAGCATTCTATGAAGTGCATTTGCAGTATTGTTGTTCCTTGAATTGTTTTGTATTTTGTTTATGCAAACTCACTTAATATTAGCACCTGTTGGCTCGACTGCTTGTGAAAGAGTTTTTCTAGAGCAGCTTTTAAAGATAACGACGGAGCAGAGTAAACAGTATTCTTAAATTAAGAAATGTAAGAAATTAAATTTGTTCTTCTTTGCTTTATTTACGTGATATTGTGCTGTGTGGAAAAAAAAAGAAATGGTTAAACCAATATATGCCTGTAGTAGATGCATGAGGCTAACTTGTAAATATACATTTAGTTGTTGCTATTATTTGGAATATTCTGGCTGAAACGGTTAGGAATCGCCCTGAACCTGATCGAGAGATTCAGCTTCAATTTTGTCCTTTGCTCCGTTGTTCAAAGTCTTGGACTCCTCATACTTGATACGATAGGAACCCTGCGGGTCGTAGATCTTTTCCAAGCGCTGCCAATCGTCTGGGCGATTGTCAATTAGATGGCGAGTAACCTTATCGGCGCCATACTTTTGTTTCTCCGAGCACTTTGCACAGTCAGTCGTCATGGCGTCGGGCAAGGTTTCTATATGTATTAATGTTTGTAGATTGATCAATTTGATTGACCAGTATCAGTTGATTGATATCTAAACATACCCTTTAGCATCTTGGCATCGGGTGTACAAGGTCCAGTATTCTCCAGGCATTTGATGTAGTTGTTTAGTAAACGCTCCTGCCTTAGTATCTCATCCAAATCAACGTTATCAAATTTGCTATCGTATGCATCGCCATTTGTATTCATCTGAGCTGCCGGCAATGTTGGTATTGTTGTTGTCGCTGGTGGATGGCCAACAACGGCACGAATGGTCAGGAGCGCTGGCAACAGCAGCAGAGCCAGGAGGCGTCCAAATCGTAGATTAAACATTGTTAAAGCGAAACACTGATGTGATTCGTATACTGCTGATAGTTGGAAATGCTGTAGTTTATATAGGTACTAACTGGTCCATAATGTGCGTGTTTTCAGGCAATTTTAGATGACCCCACGAGAGGCTGCCAAATTGCGCACAAATTAACTGCATTCAATTGCATTGAATTATGATTGCCAGCGATTTGGGCAGAAGCAACAGCGACGAAACAGCTGCTGTACATATCTAATCTATAAAAAACCTCTTTACGAGGTAAAAGCCTAGTGACGAAAACATTTCCATGCCTCAAAATTTCTGATATCCAATTTTGTGACGAATAAATCGTTAGCGGCGTTTTCTCAAAACCCGCCAAAATGTGGGACAAAATATCTTATTTCACCTGTAGATTTTTACCTTTTTGCTTAAAATAAAAACTTTGAAAGCCTGAAAGTCCTTCGAAATACCATTTAAACGATATATAGATCACATCTGCAGCTTCTATAGTTTGGATGCTATAGGTGATTTTATTTGCTCCAATAATTTAAATTTTTCCCCTCCCACTTACACCTGTTTATCTCACGAGCCAGGTGAGTTACCAAAAGTCTTTTTAAGTTAAATTGATACCTTTCGATCGGTGTATAACTCGACCCGATCGGACAGTCATGGCAAACTTTCCATACTTCCTTTGTATATATTCTAGCCGCCTTTCGCACCCTTTGTGCTGCTTTCGTCACTAGCGCGGACTGCCGTCCGCAGTGATATACCTTCATGCAATAGCACAATAACAAAATGGCAAAAGGAAGCCATTGGACAGCGTGTAAAGCATTTTAACTGTAAAATGCCACTGACAGCCGCCGCAGTGCATTCTCGAGTGTGATTCTTGTGAATCTTGTGACTTGGCACTTCCGCCAACTTCAACCAACAGTTTCCCGGCTTCCAGTTGCCAGTTGTTTGCTTGTTGGCCATTGAACTCACCACTCAGGAATTGAAAGTGTGTGGCGCCAGCTTCTTCTGCACCTTTATACAGGGGTGGCCAAAAGTATTTGCACAACATTCATGTAAAGTTTGGCACCAGTGGAAAGGTCTTTAGAATTCCTTTTAAATTATACATAAGTTTCTTTAACCCATTAAGTACCTATTGATAATTTTGAGTTTTTGTAAAATTTTTTTGACTTTATTTTTCTGGGTCTCAAACAAAAAATGTTTTAATGCGAAAAGTTTTTTTCTCATTTTCATGCAAAAAGTGGATTTTTAGCAGTTTTCAAAAAAACATAAAAAATACTAGCTAAGAGTTTTTTTTAAATTTTATTGGCAGTCAATTTAAATTGTTTGAAGAAACTTTTTGCATCAAAACCCAGGAAAAAAGTAAAAAAAAAAAATTGACTTTTACAAAAACTCAAAATATTCAATGGGTACTTAATGGGTTAAGGAAACATTTGTATCACTTAAAAGGAATTCAAAAGACCTTTCCTTAAATACCAAAATGAACATGAATTAAGTTCAAATTACGAGTAGATTTAACTTTAAGAGTTGTGCAAATACTTTTGACCAATCATGTATTAATGATCTTTATTTGACATAATTTTTAGGATTCAAATAAGGCGTGCACTTCGACGCCTTTTTTGCGTTCATTTTTGGTAGTTTTCATTTCGGACTTCATTAGCATAAGAATACACATTTCTTTTTGGATCTCTATGTGCCTGTGTGTGTGTGTGTGTGTGTGTGTGAGTGTATGTGTTTCAAGTTTGGGGCCAACTGAGGCAGAAGTAAGAAAAGCCACCTGACCAGGTCGAACTACTGCACGGCCTATCTGAGAAGTTTACTCATTTCTAGCCGACAGCAGTTTCAGAACCAACAATTTCTCTTCTTTTACGTTCTGGCTTTGGCTCTTTGTGCTTATCTCAGAGACACAACTGGAATCGTGGCTCAGTTTTAGCTTTGGACTAGTGGCAATGCCAAAGAGCACCCAAGAACTGTTCTGTATCTCGAGAATTACAGACGTGTTTTTGCCGTCGCACTCGAGTTTTCTTTACTAAATAAATATATAATATTTATGTATAATTCTATATTTTTTTGTTTTGTGATTGTGATTGTGTATGTGTGATTTAAAGTGTATGTAATAAATGATATTAGGACCGAGCCTAATCAAGTTCTTTTGCAATGCCTTTTGACCCACTTGGGAATTAACAAATTGGATCTATTTAAATAGACAGCCCAAGCTCAATATCCATTCAGTTTGTGTTATTTGTCAATTTTCATTTATTTTCTATTAATGTCATGCATATGAGTTTTATATTTATTGTTTGCGATAATATATAATATAATATAATTCAATATTTGCTAACGAATTCCAATACAAATAACTCAATTGAATCAATATGAATGGATAGCCTGACTAATATCGACATTTGCATATTTCTTACACCCTTGCACAGGGTAAATTTATTCTGTCACGAAATGTGTAGTTTCATATAGTTGCCGATTCGACGAACATTAACATTTTGTACAAAATTTGTTGAGTATTAATTCTTCGGCGTTACGAAAAAAAAAAAACATTTCTTTTTCGTTTTTTGTGATTTCCTGTAATTCATATTTGAATTGGCGATAGATAGTTAACAAAATGACTTGCAAATCACCAATGGGATATCTGCTTAAATTGGAGCTAATGGTAAGCATCTAATATATGTTTGTACATTCAAATAAGTGCTAGAATAAGTGGTATTATCGTGTCCACCCACAATTCGAACATATCTGAAGAGGCCACACGTGCGTTAAAAACTCATCCAAGAGTTTCTTATAATTAAATAGTTAACCACTGAGAAGAGTTATGTACTGCCATGAACAGATCATAACAGGTGACTGAGACGACAGTCAACAGACGGGTGGAGAGGGTATGCAAAGCCGTCTAAATCTGTGGAACGTGTACATACATTGCAAATGTGCCCACCTACATACGTGATCAACTGACAAATACTTGAGCTCGAGTACTCGCCACACAATTTTGACATATGCCATTTGCGAATTTTAAAATTTGCCGCCGTTGAAAATAGCTACACACACACATACAATCCGCATTCTTAATTTGAGCTTCATTCAAAGTTCAAGACTCAAGAGTTCTCTCATTGGAATGCTTCGCTAGAGTAACGCTTTAAGGCCGCAACGCATACCATTTAAATTGGTGGATTTACCTGGTTCTGACCAATATGCTCATATACATAAATATGTATACATGTATTTATGTACGTGCACGTATTAACAAACTTAATGATATTAGGCATTACTCAAACAAATAGACAACAATCAATTATTTCTTTCCAATGATCTGTTTTTTTTTTTATTTAGACTTAAATGCACTTAACAATTATTTTCGTATACATATATTGTTTGATTAAGCTAACCTACGTAATTTTAAATTTATAATATCATCTCAAATATTTACTTAAATGCTTAAGCGATCTTTAAGAATCATACGTAATATACTTATTCCAATATCGTTTGATTTTAGATTTTATTTTTCTATTTTTTGTTTCTATTTGCAAATTATAAACTTCTGCAATAAACATTTAAACATAATTTTCTTTGTAAACATTAATTATCACATTTTCGTGTGCCACGCCTACTTTTCTTTCGCTGTGAAATACTTTTGAGCGTCGGTTTTTCACCGACGCTTTGAATTTTGTGTGCTCACACGACAGTTTTTTGACAAAAAGTGTCGGTGAAAAACGGATCGTGGGAACAGCCTTTCAATAAATCATAAAAAATACTAGGGAAGAGATTTTCGAAAATTTTTTTTTGCAGTCACTCTTAGAATTTTTCTGCATAAAAATATTATTTTTAAAATCAAAGAAAAAAGTTGAAAAATAGACTGTTTTTTAAATTCAAAATTAGTTAGTTTTTCTAAACTATATATATGTATGTGGTAGAAATACATATAACGTTTAGTGCAAGTTGTATTAAAGGTCTTCAGCACTGGTAACTTCTCGGGTACACACGGGTATTTGATAGTCGAGCGACTGTGACTCTTAAATTGCCAGTTGAACAAATTCTAAGCAGCAATTGTAGTTGTTATTGCTGTTACGGCTATTAGGCGCCCACAACAGTGTTGGCTGTAAAATGGATTGTGGGCAATGGGTGAGGTGGTGTCTGTTGTGTTGTATTGTGTTCAAGAGGAATCGGCGACAGCAATTTCAATACGTGATTTGATGAGGCACACAGGTAAGTTCGAGTCAAATGTGGGAAAATTAACGGCGGGATAAAACATGCCAAGGTATTTATGAGTAACTCGCTCGTACTTACCACATTCTATGGCAAAGCCAATTTTCCAGTACATTTTCTAAGTAAATTGGTTTTTATACCCTGTACTTTAAAGAATAAGGGTCTATAGGCATGGCATACCCAATAGAGTAAATATATATATTCTTGACCAGCATTAACAATCAAGTCGAATTAGTCACTTCAGTTCTTACAAAATTGCAAAAATCACGATCGGATAATAAGCTCTAAAGTTATTCAAGAACAATTTAAAACAAAATAAATATACAGGATATTTTACAGTCGGTCTTTTTTTAAGCTTTTCCAACTAGTTTCACATGTGATTAGAACAGATGAAATAACAAAAACAAAACCATTGACAATTGTTTTTAGCAATTTTGCGTCAATCAGAGCTGACTTGTATACCCATACCAATTCCAACTTGTGTAAATGTATCTGAATTTTGATTTGTGTATATACATATACATGTGTATATATGTATATGTTTGTAACAATGTTCCTGAATGAACTTTTTGTTGAGTCGTGTATTTGCGCTTGATTCGGTAATTTTGCCATTATTGTTGATCATTTAAGCCATGCCAACGATTTGCACTCAAAATGCGATCTAGTACGTAATGTCATTAGCAGTTAATTATTTAATGATTCAAAGCACCGATCTGCTCAAAATATATTGCGGAATTTATTAAAATACGACTATCTAGAAATTCTTAAATTAAAGCAAGAAATTGTCTCTAAACAGTGCATTCCAAGCATATTTTGAACACAAAATCTACTCTTTACTTTTTAATATAATTTTATTAAAAAAAGAATCATTTAAAAGAATCAATTAAAGGATTATAATAAGAAGAACTTCTGTAACTCCAAGTTCTAAATTCCCATAAAATCGGTCATTTAATATCTTGATTGCTTTAAAAGAAAAACGTTTCACACATACATACATAGAATTTTCAAATGTGCAATTTCAACTTCACTGAAATTTAATATGGAGAATAGTTCGTCAATAACTACTGAATAAAAAAATACTAAAATAAATAATAATAAAAGCGTAAATAAAACTAATTAATTAACTAATTAAATGCTGTTAAAACCAAATATCACATATTGTAGATAAAAACAGCTTTTTTGGTTTGTTTTCTTTAATTTTTGATAAGCTGCTGGGCTGTGCATTTTCTAGCTGTGTGCCAAATGTGTTTTCGAGTCTCCCAAGTTTGGTAATGGGATTAGAGTTGAGACTGCGATGGGCAGCAGCAACGGTTATTCCAGCACATTTATCATTGACGCATCATTGGGGCCAAACTAACGAGCCTAACGGTGGGCATATGTACATGAAAGACAGCCAAAGTTGGCATTTGGCGAAAAATATTTTCACTATGCCACAGAAACCGAACCGAATATCAATAAGAGCCAAAATGTGTGTGTTCCAATTTCCCAAAACTTGAATGCTGCAGCTTACAGTTATCGGGCGAGCAGCAAATTCAACAACAACAACAACAACAGCGGACTGTCGTCTCGTGTCCGCTCTATGAAGCTAACGGATGATGCTGACGGTTGCTGCGGCTGCGGCTGCGACTGTGGCTGCCTCTGCTTATGCCTAACGACCTCAAAAACCAGTTGAGAGCCAGAATGGTGTGCCGCAGCAGCAGCAGCAGCAACTAGAGTTGTATTGAATCGTTCGGACTAAGTTCGATTGAACGGTTCACCAAAGTGAACGAAAGAACTAAATCCCTGAGGTTAGTTCATTATAGGTCAGTAGTTCGTTCGAGTCCCATTCTCGTATAATAGCTCTGTCGAGTCGTTTGAGCTTGTTGCAACTTAAATAATGTTGACCAATTGACTTTATTGCATTAAAATATGTAATATGCAAGCTCTTAAATAATATGTTGCTAGCCTGTATATTACTTACTAACTTTTTATTTTGCTTGAATCAAATAGTTTTATTATGCTTAACATTTTTATTTTTGTCTTTGGAGATACAAATATTCCAATCAAAGAGATTAAAATGTGAATTTCTTTTCAAATCACAAATTGCAAATCCTATTTTTAAATATAACGAGCGGGAAGGAGGACTCGACAGAGCTATTGACCTATAATAGGACTCGAACGAACGAGCTAAACAACTGAACTATATGACCGATTAGTTCGTTCACCAAAAATTGAACTACTGAACTAAATCCTTGAACTGAACTAAAATGAACAACTCTAGCAGCAACTCTACTCAACACTTGTCCGATAAAATATTTGTTGTTGCTGTTGGCGGTGCTTTTTGTTTCTGTCAAGTGTTCAGCATTCCTCTATACAAGGCCTAGGCGAGTTGTGCACGATTAGATGCATAGATACATATACATATGTATCTCACAGCTGTGGGCTCTTGGCTGACGACTCTTGGCTTTAAGCTGTTGCCTCTTAACGCTTAACAATTGCCACAGCCTGTTGCTGTTTGCATATGCAGCAGCAGCAGCAGCAACTAACACGCATATTTACTAGCATTTTTGTGGCCGTTTTGTTTTTTTATTGCGCTTTTTTCTTTCTCTCTCTCTTTTTCTCGGCTAACCGATTTGTATTATTGAATATGAACAAGTTTTGCGACTGGCAGCATGTGGGTCACTTAGCCACTAGTGCAACAGGTTGCCGTTGTTGTTGTTGTTGTTATTATTATATCTGGTATTGGTTCTACTTGTTGTTGTTGGTTAATGTTAATATTAGTATTGGCTCTGCTATTTCGAAGCAGCTGCAATGCTATTTTAGCCATGGCAGCATTAGCGTTTTTTATTTATTTTGCCAGTTAATCATCAATTGAATTAATTGCCAAGCCAACTGACCGGCAGTTGCTTTAAAGAGGCACAAATAAAACCAATAACATCATTTTTATAGACAGCTGAAATATAATAGAAATATTTGTCTATTCACATAAACGTGTTAAGCTTAGAGGCACCAATTTGGTATATGGCCAAATGCAAATTGGTATTGCTTTAAATTTCTCTGCTTACCAACAAACTTCTTTTGTACTACGATCCCATTTCAGATGACAAAAAGCTCGTTTTTAGACCCTTTACTTAAAGCAGTACAGAGGTCTATTAGGTTTGTCAAAAATGTGCGTAACATGCAGAAGGAGGCGTGGAAGACCCGATTAAGTATATATATTCTTGATCAGCACCAACAGTCGATTCTATATAGCCATGTCCGTCTGTATTGACGGTAAGACGGTCTAAATTGCACGCAAATCGAGTTTGTTTTAGATTTCGGATCGGACCACTATATCATATAGCTGCCATACGAACGATCAGTCGAAAATCAAGTCACACTAAGTGAACAACTTTTTATCTGAACCAATAGCGATTTATATAATTGTATTTTAAGAAGTGTTTGCTTTTCCATAATTGATACGGGGTCTCCGACAGTCGAGTATGCTCGACTGTAGCACAGTCATAGATGTAGATCGATTAATAAACATGGAATTAATTCAGCGTGCAGTTTCCAAATTTAAGATTGCAGTTAACTAGTTGAAAGATATTCTAATCGGAGATATACATTTATAATGCTTTAACATACATAAGTATATACCATAGAGTTACACATACATATGTATCTGCCGACTTATTAGCGCTACGACTTGTCTCATCAGAATGGTTTATTGATAGCAAATGTATGTGCGAGTTTTTTTATTTGTCATAAATAAAACAAAGGCAGTGGGTCGCAGTTAACAGGGAACAACAATGAAAACGATAGATACAAACCGCTGTGATGCTTGCTGGGCTAATCGGCGCCCAACTGTGACCTACAGAATGCCCCCAAAATAAAAATGTATTTGTGTATTATTCATACAAACATGATGGCCAAGCGTTTCCCTGCTAAAAATTCTCTTATGTGTGTGTGTGTGTTTAATTAATGACTCTAACCCGATTTGTAAAACAAAATAAAACCAAACAACACTAAACCAAAGCGCAAAAACCTTAAAACAGGTGAAAGTACGACTAGCCAAAACACAAACACAGCAAGACACAACAACCAAAACAACAACAACAACAACAACAACACACAAAGCAACAAGTGGCAGCAACAGGTTTTCGGGATGGTGGAATGTGCGGCAAGCTCTAGAAAGTGTTACATAGTACCAAGCATATATTAATGCTATATGCACATATGTATCATATACACATATGATTTTGAAATGGACATATGCATGTATGTATGTCAGCTACTGATGCTTACAAAATAGCTATTTTGATTTGAATATGGGCCAACATTGTTTAGTATTAACAAAACACGTTTCATGAACCAAATCAAACCAAAAACCTAAGCCAAAAGCAACATCAATTTAAATGACATTATGAAACAATATTTAGAAATTAGGACAGTACATAGTCAATTATCTTGTCTTGTAAGAGTGCAAAGTTCTATTCATCATATGTCACTGCAAAGCTTAAATAATCGAATCGGAAATTATGGTAAAGGAACAATTATTTTCAAGGGCGCACACTGGGAAGAACAGCTCGTAACACCATCCCCAGCTTTAGATTCGATATTTCAGTCGTAATCAAAAACACTTTAATTTCTTGAAATTGAAACTGAAATTCCCATTGCCATTTCGGGCGCTTTCATGCATAATTCCAAAAAATTTGGACGGCGATTTGTATTTATGTAGTTGATGCTTGATTTTTTTTTTTGAAACCCTGCACTTCGAAAGTACAATGGGTACTTTATGTTTTTGATCATCATTAAAAACTGCCAAGCCATGTCCGTCTGTATGTCTGTCTGTATAAACACTTGCAGTTCAGAGACTTTAAGAGCTAGATACACCAAACTTGAAACGGGGTTTTATGAATGTTATTATTATTATTTATTTAATTATTATACATAAGTTTCTGAATGTACATAAATATATTACAAGTAATAGTAATATATTGTAAATATAATTTCGTGACTGTTAGCTTGTAGGACAGTTACTTTGTAGTTAGAAGTTCTTGCATTAATATTCTTTTCTTTTTTTTAATTATGTTTTTAATACTTTTTTGATTAGCCTGTGTATCCAAAGCAGGTACCCGTCTCATTGTAGGGGCTTTAAAGAAATAATTTAGCTTGCAGTCTTTTTTAAGAAACCTTTTTTTTACATTGTAAGTACAGGGTCTCATTCAGTCAAAATCTTTCGATTGTAGCATTTCCAACTAGTTTTATTTATTTGCATGCGCTCCGAGTTTTCAGTAATTCCGGATTGTAAATGCTACTCACGGCAATTCGTTGCTTTGCATTGCCCGACACATTGAAAATGAAAACGAGATTGAAGCTTAAACTGAAACCGCAGCCAAAATTAACCATGCAATTTGTGCAGCTAATCGGTCAATCTAGTCACTACGTACATAAAGTATGCGTGAATATGTATACATGTGTATGTATGTATACATACTTAATACATTATTTGAATGCAATCATTTTGCACACTTGAGTGGCCTCCGCTCAGTCAAAGCTGCCATCCATTCGCCTCCTGACTTGGTGCATTGACTTTTCAGGCACGTGCAACCGATGCTGATGCATGTCTAATGCCAGTTGCCCAACGATTGACTGAAGCCCACGGCGACGGCGACGGCGACGTTGATCCTCCCTCCCAACGACACGTTGACTTAAGTTGAGTTGAGTTCATTGGCCAGCTACTTGGATGGGCATTGAAAGGGCACTACTTATTTATTGTGGACAGTGGTGAACACTGAGCTGCCAAATCCGATTGGTCGAGTCGTACACAGAAAAAAAAAGCCATTCTAAAATCAAGTATAAAATACTTCATTTAAGTATGGATTTTTTAAGTATGTATTCAGGATTGAGCAGTATAATTAAGCCTGTTTCAGGATTAAAATAGGAAAATAAGCCCAAATTACTTGATTCAAGCTAAAAAATTTTTAAAATATCCCGTTGATCACCACATTTGCTGAGCGCGAGAGAAAATTCTCTCTCGGCCTCTCTCATTTCAACTGGTCCGGTGTCTCAGTGGTTAGAGTCGCCGAGCTGTCACTTCCAGTTTGAAAAAAACCTGGGTTCGAGTCCCCCCGTCAATTGTGGTCAAAAATTCACGTCATTAAAAAAAAAATGTTAAAAACCAAATTAAATAAAAAATGTTAAAAAAAGTTTAATAAAAAAAAATTTTAAAAAAGTAAAAAAAAAAACAAAAAAAAAAAAGTAGAAAAAAATAACAGTTTAATTTATAAAAATTTTTTAGCCTAAATTACACAATTTCAGGATTGAATTAGGGATTGAAAAAATCCGAGATTATCCCACTTCTGACAACTTTTCGGATTGAATTCGGGCAAAATATCCCGGGTTTTTTTTTCTGTGTAGTCTCTCCTGAGCTCATCGCTGGCGCTTTTAATTATGCAGAACACGCCAGCTCAAAACAAAACACACGCAAACACAGTGCTTTGATTGTTAAAAATTGGATTCACCTGGGCTCTTTAGTCGCCCCTTGGAGTCGGTGAGTTATGAAGAGCTAACACCAAACAGGCAACAGCAGAACAGATCAGGCTCAGGTCTTAGTGTCCAAAGTCCTTAGCTCATCAGCTGCTCACGTCTAACCACATCTGTGTTTGAAGCCTCAACCTTGAGGGTCGCAACCACACCTTGGTGGTTCTGATCTCAACTCAAAGTCTTGCAACTTGTGCCTGCCACAGCTAATTTACCCATTATACTTGGCGTTGTGATTATCGCAGCCATGTCTCTTTGTTAAGTCTCGAGTATATGAAATGTCGAAATGAATCTATCAGAAAGCCTATATACGGTCGACGTTTTACAACTCGATTAGATTCAGTTCAGCCTCATTTTCCTGAAATATATTTAATAAAAAAAAACACAGTTTATTAATTCGTTTTTCTATATGTACATATTTAAGTGTTTACATCAAAAATCATAAAATAAATGAACCTCAAAGTCAAACTATAAAAAAAGAAGGTCAGTCTTTTAATTCTGTAGAAGCTTAGATGATATAAGTATCAGGACAATCCAAATACAAAATATACCTAATTACAAAAAATACATATTGTGGAAAAAGCTCACATTTTTCTGAATGACGTTCAGTATTTTATTTTCAACTTTAATAATAAAAATTTTATTTATTTGATTTTATTTGTAATCAAAAAATCATTCTTAAGCTTTATTTTGAGCAAAAAATAAAGTTCATGAAACAATGATTACTCCATAAGTTTTATTTTTTTCCTCAAAAAAAATGGCTATTAGGTGAGAAATAAAGTATAACTTAAAATTAATCATTATTTTGTGAGAAAATCTATAAAACTTGAAATCTCTTTTATCGGGCTTATTGATTTTATAATCTTTTTTGGATAATCATGTAAATATCGAAGCTACCAACTCATACAATTTGCATTGTTTTCCTGGCTGTTTCCTAGCGATATCATCAATTCCGAGTTAATTATCCGATTGTGAGGAAATCTTGTAACTGGTAAATTTTTATTTGTCGGGGTGGTAGAAGGCGTATCAGAATTCAAAAACAAGCAAATCAAATCAATAACTTATACATAGGTATGTGTATACATCATAGGGTCGGAGATGCCTTTATCTGGCTAACACATACATACAATGCCACAAACTTAGAAGCACCTTCGTTGAGGTATCTGGCTATATGTAGTAAGCACTCCTCCCTATGAAGAGGATCCCACTTCCAGAATGTGCAGCGTCGTGACGATAACTTCCTACTTCCGTTTACGTTCCGAGTACATATTCCAATCGTGTCACGGTGCGTTGGCGAACAAATACGTGAATACGTTAACATGAATGCATAATAATTGTGGTCTAGCCACGTTTACTGGTGTTTCTACTTGTATATTGACCCAGCACATTGGCCTTTTGTGCACAGACACGCACATACACAAACATTCATACATACATATGGGGATATAAAATGAGTTGTGTGCAACTACATACATAGTTATACAACTACTAGATAACACGACAAACTTTTGTTATTCTAGTTACGTTAATGTACTTATTTACACAGAGCGAAAAAATAAAACTAAAAGCCGCTTTCCTCTACAAAAATGTGTAACTTTATCTACAAGTTTATAACGTTGTATATTTAAAAATAATGTACATTCCTTTATTGTTAACAAACCGAAAAAGTCAGAAGTTGATCTGTCAATGCAATACAGCTAATTTCATGATTCATAATCGAAAGCAAATAAACAAACAAATTGAAAAAATAACACAAATAACCATATAAAATGGTATACAATTTTGTTAATTGGCAACAAATTGAAACAAATAACATAAGAATTTTTGATTTTCTCCCTCATTTTTTTCCTGTGTACGTCGTTTGTGCCATCAGCTTTTAGTAGGAGTTTAAGTTAAAGTACAAAATGCGGGCGTTCATCCCAAGAACAAGAAACTCCATTTCCATTTTCTAGTATTTGTGGTTCAGATTCTACCATTTCTACTTCTGTGTCTAAATTTCCATTTACTTTGTTTATGTTTTGTACTTGGCGAATGCACAATTTGTATGCCGGGTTGTAACTCATTGTGGCACTTGTTGTTCATTTTGTTTGGCTTTGTTATTTTCCTTTGACTTGCTTCAAAGTTTAGGCTACCGTAAAAAGTCAATCAACTTTGTTGCGTTTGCTTGACACGTCTCAGAAGTAAATTATGCCTATAGAAAAACTTCATTTGTTCCCTTTTAAAAAGCTAAAAGTGAAATTTGTACGAGGACTTGCGGATATGTCGTTGGCCTAAGTCCAAGTATTATTTTGTTGGCGAATCCATAAACTAATGCCTGGTAAACTTTTATTATGAATTTCAAATTTATAAAATAAGTTGCTGGATAAATATTTTACTTAAATAAAGAGGTTACTATTAATCGAATGCCTATTTTAAGGACCTTACCGAATCAGTTTGGATGGCATAAAAAAGTTGAAATTAATATTGGTAATAAATATAAATTAATATTGGTAAAAATCTTAACAAAGAAGCCGTAAATTACATTTAAGTTTTATTTTAAGCAACAAAAAAAAAAAAAAATAAAACTCATTCACAATCATTATTTTTGTGATTTTTTTTTTATCAAACATAATGATTATGGTGTAAGTTTTATAAAATACTCAAAAATAATGATTATCATTGAATAAAAAGGTAAAAATCATAAATAAAATAAAAATCATGGTGAAAATACAGAGATTCTAAAAAAAATAAACATTTTGGTAAAACCATTATTTTCTAGGTCTTTTTAAAATGTTTGATTTTTTTATTTAAAAAAAAAAACAAATAATCATTATTTGCAGTAACTGATTGAGTAAATTCTTAGTTCATTAACTTTAAGTTTCGTAATTTAATCAAAGTGTAAAGTCAATTTTCTCCGTTACAGGGATCCGATCCTCGAGCAGCAACCTGTCGGGGCAAATTGCAAAGTCGCCGATGTAAACTGAACCAGGAAATCAACAAGGAGCTGCGCTTACGCGCCGGTGCCGAGAATCTTTACAAGGTGGGTGGATCAGGCAGTCGGGTCTATAGATCTTGTATTGTATATTGACTGACAACAATTTTCGTTTGACTTCGCAGGCGACAACAAACCGCAAGCTGCGCGACACAGTTGCCCTGGAACTGAGCTTCGTCAACTCGAATTTGCAGCTGCTAAAGGAGCAGCTGGCCGAACTGAACTCCTCTGTGGAGATTTATCAGAGCGAGAGGTGAGTGATTTCTGTGATTTCCACGGCAGCCCCAGCGGCGTTAGCGTCCAAGTCGATTTCGATTTCGATCTGTGCACCCATTTGAGTCGCATGGCTGGCAACAAATTTGTTTGCCATTTTCTTGCCTCTCATTTTATATACAGCTGTGTTCACGAAAATAGCAGTGCAGATGACCTGCACCTTTAACATCGATTAATCCTAGTATAGAGAACAATATAGGACAAAAACTTTTTATAATGGTTAAATATATTTATTTTCTCAAAACTTAACACTTTTTTTTTTCATTCAGTCAGTATTTTTTTCATAAGGATCAAAAATAAAGAAAATCGATAATTTGCGCTGTTCATTAAAATAGCAGTGTTAAAGAAAAAACTTAAAAAATTAAACAAAACTCAATGATAAACTTAACAATATTAAAGAATATTTTGATTATGGACTAGTATTTAGTTGCATGTCCTTTATTGGCTATTACAGCCTCGCACCTAAGCCCACGGAGCCACCCAAGTCCTGCCAACGCTTGAGCGGAACTTTCGCCCTTTTCTCTTCAACAACTTGGCAACCCTGCGACTTAGAAGTCGTGAATCAATTTGAGACATTTCATCTGATGTCCCCCCATAAGTTTCAAATGGGATTTGGGTCCGGAGACTGAGCTGGCCATGGCATTGGGTCGATCCTTTCCTGGCAATCCCGGTTTTTGGCCGGTTTGCTGGTGGATTTGGATCGCTATCCTGCTGGAATGTCCAGTTTAAGGACATATTCCAACTGGCATATGGCGGCATAACATTCCTCAATATATTGACGTACAGATTTTGGTCCATACTCCCATCGATCATATGTGCTAAGCCCATACCGCTATGCGAAAACAATTCCCATACCAACTTTAAACTGACTAATATCAAAATGGAGTAATATCCTTTGGGCAGATGAGTCCAAATGATCTACTTTTGATAGAATAGACTCTTGGCAGTGCGTCAGTTGACTCCCAATACGGGGAATCTTCCAAATCATACTGTCAAGACTTTTAAGTACGGTGGCCAGTTCAAATATAATGTGGACCTGGTTTTCGCATAGCGGTATGGGCTTAGCACATATGATCGATGGGAGTATGGACCAAAATCTGTACGTCAATATATTGAGGAATGTTATGCCGCCATATGCCAGTTGGAATATGTCCTTAAACTGGACATTCCAGCAGGATAGCGATCCAAATCCACCAGCAAACCGGCCAAAAACCGGGATTGCCAGGAAAGGATCGACCCAATGCCATGGCCAGCTCAGTCTCCGGACCCAAATCCCATTTGAAACTTATGGGGGGACATCAGATGAAATGTCTCAAATTGATTCACGACTTCTAAGTCGCAGGGTTGCCAAGTTGTTGAAGAGAAAAGGGCGAAAGTTCCGCTCAAGCGTTGGCAGGACTTGGGTGGCTCCGTGGGCTTAGGTGCGAGGCTGTAATAGCCAATAAAGGACATGCAACTAAATACTAGTCCATAATCAAAATATTCTTTAATATTGTTAAGTTTATCATTGAGTTTTGTTTAATTTTTTAAGTTTTTTCTTTAACACTGCTATTTTAATGAACAGCGCAAATTATCGATTTTCTTTATTTTTGATCCTTATGAAAAAAATACTGACTGAATGAAAAAAAAAAGTGTTAAGTTTTGAGAAAATAAATATATTTAACCATTATAAAAAGTTTTTGTCCTATATTGTTCTCTATACTAGGATTAATCGATGTTAAAGGTGCAGGTCATCTGCACTGCTATTTTCGTGAACACAGCTGTACATATTTTTATTTTCATGCAAATGCTAAAATTTGTAGTTTTGGCAGTTCCCAGCTTGTTGGGGCATGCAACTAACTATCCAGCTGGGCAGCTGTAGTTTTTGCGCATCAGTTTCTGGTCAAGCGCCTTTTTGCGCCCTCAAGTGGAACGATATCCCAGCACAGCGCCAAAGCAACAAAGAAAGTGAAAAACCGTCATTAAATAAACAACTGACAAAAGTACAAATATGAAAAAAAATATATATATATGTATATTGTGTACATTGTACATACAGAGAATTACAGATACATTGATAGATTAACGATTTACTATAGATGTATTTGTTTAATGTGGCAGCCATAAAAAAAGTTAATAAACATTTATTTGCTGAAGTTGCATTGGTTTTAGGAAATAATTCAGGTTGATTAGATCTGAGCACCTCAGTATTAGCACGAACAAATTGAGTATGTAAGTTATTGATAACCAAGCGGAACGGTGTACAGAGTATTTTATTTCCGAGCCCAAAAAGTATACATACATTCCTAAAATCTGTTTACTGATTAGCTTTGTTTCGAAACTCAGAAATCAATACAGATATTGACGTACATTTACTATATTTGGGAGAAATAATAAACAAAAAGACACTTTAATTGTTAAGGGGTTTTGATCGGTTTCAAACTAATTTTTATTTTTATTATTAATAAAAATATTGCTTTTAAAAGATCTTCTGTTTTCTAAATAATATTTAAAATATTTTTTGTGAACCGGAGTCATACCGGTATTTTAAAATCGAAGCATACGGAAAACCAATAGCCGTTACGTTAACCTTATACAAAACTTTTGGGTAACCGATAATGGAGCATAACCGATACAGTAACTGAAACCGTATCGGTTTGATACCCTGATGAACTTTTAATAAAAATTTTAAATTTATTTTCTTATAATTTCGCAGTCATGAAGGAATAATGCCAATGATACCGTTAGGTCTTAAGGAGACCAAGGAAATCAATTTCATGGAACCGTTTTCAGACTTTATATTAGAGCACTACAGCGAAGAGCCGTCGATATACATGGATGCAATAGCGGATATGACGGACACCAGACAGGTAAATTATCTTTTATGTTGTGAACAATGATTCCACATACAATATAGTACATATTTATATATTGATTGTCTTGTATCGATTTCGGTTGGCAGGCGTCGAAGACACCATCGCGCGATGATCATGGAGTGGCGCTTCTGTTTCGGTATTACAATTTATTGTACTATGTAGAACGGCGCTTCTTTCCACCCGATCGTAACCTGGGCGTGTACTTTGAATGGTACGACTCGCTAACCGGTGTGCCCTCCTGCCAGCGAACCATTGCATTCGAGAAGGCATGCACGCTGTTTAACCTGGGAGCGATATACACACAAATTGGGGCACGCCACGACAGACGTACTGAGCGTGGCTTGGATGCGGCCGTTGACAGTTTTCTGCGTGCCGCTGGCATTTTTCGTCACATCTACGACACATTCACCAATGCACCGTCGATGGACCTGAAGCCGCAGGTGCTGGATGTTCTTGTCTCGCTCATGCTGTCCCAGGCACGCGAATGCCTTTTCGAAAAGCTGCAGCTACAGATCGAGGCGCTGGGCCTAACCGAGTCCAGTCATGTGAGTGTCCTTCCCTGGCTATCCAGCAGGGATCGCAAATAAGAGTTATGAGACATAGGATCTATTTTTATTTAAAAACTGTTATTTACAATTTTTATTTAAAAAAAAATTGTTTTTCAATTTTTATTGTAAACATTGAATATACAAATTATTTTTATTATTAAAATTGAAAATTTACGTCAAAATTTAAATGAATGAAAACTAATTTTTATGTTCAATTTTGATTTTAAGTTTTTATAAACAAAATTTGAAATAATTTTTACATTTACACACATAAGTATTTTCAAGTTTAAGCTGATGCAGCTTCCGTTTAGTTCGCTAAATTTAAATGAAATTTCCGATAAAATGCAGATTTTTGAAAGTACTTTTAAATCTATTTAAGGGGCTGTTCTAACTAGTGTAGAGACATGAATTTCGCCCGGTTTTTAAGCGCTGTGCAAAGGAAACAAAAAATAATTTTTAATTTGAAGCCCGAAAATGTATTCTATTATTATAAAAAAAAATTATTTAAAAACATGCAGTTTTTTGACAACATTAAGTTTCCGCCCTATGATTTTTAATGACAAATTGAAATATTTAACATATTGTAATTAATTGTAACTTTAATTCACATGTATTGCAGCTCTTTCGGGATTTGGCTGGTGAAGCGGCCCAGCTGTCGGCGGAGTACAATGAGATGCACAAGAATATCCAAGTGAATGACACGCACACCTACCTGCCCGAATGCTGGGCGGGTCTGGTGCCGCTTAAAGCCGAATTGTACAAGGGTGAGTCGTTCAATTTGTGTTGTTGGCCATGAGTTTCTGATAACTAATTATTGCAGCACTGGCACATCACTATGAGGCGCGGAGCATCGATGCGACTGTGGGCGATGATGATGACAATGTATCGCTGGGCACCAAAAAGAGTCAGACGGTGTCATCGAACGAGTCGTTCATTGGCAATGCGCGGGAGGCACTGCGTGCCACGGAGGCCAGCAGTGAGAGTGAGGACGAGAGCGTCAGTGTTGTTGCCATCAAGCGCACTCACTTGAAAGAAGCTCTGGCTAGTCATGAGGAGGCGCAACGATTGCAACGCATGTGCCGCTACCTGAAGGTACCTGAGTCAGACTTGACACTTGCCACTTGCCACATACCACTTGTCATTTGTGAAACTTATTTGATTTTATTGTAGAATAAAGCATCACTGACGCAGGTCATTAAAGAGGCACACTACAAGACTCACGAGGAGTACGAGAGATTCTGCCTGCGAGCGCCGGTCAAAAATATCGACGAGTGCTACGATCTGGTTGAGCGCACTGTTGAAGGTGACTATTTGAAAAGCAGGGACCGCAAATAAAGTTATGAGAAACTGGATAAACTTTTATTTTCAATTTCTATTTAAAAATTATAGAATAAAGGTTATTTTTCTATTTTTATTATAAAAATTAAAAATAAAAGTTATTTATCAATTTTTATTATAACAATTGAAAATAACAATTATTATTCAATTTTTAATTTAGAAATTGAAGATAAGTTATTTTTCAATTTGTATTATACAAATTTAAAATAGGAATTGTTCTTAAATTTTTATTATAAAAGTTGAAAATTGAATGCAAATGTCTTTTGAACCGGAAGGTGTATTTAGTTCCCAATTGAGTGGTGAGGGGTAACGTCGCTCCGACTCTCTTTGGCTATGACTTTGTATATACATATATACATGTCACTGTTGGAAATACGCCTTCCAATTCGAAAAACATTTACAGTCAATTTTTATTTTTCAACTTTTATAATAAAAATTGAAGATTGAATTGAATTTTTATTTTCAACTTTTATAATAAAAATTGAAAAATAATTTTTATTATCAATTTTTATTATATAACTTATAATTTTAATTGCTAAAATAAAATTTAAAATAAGAGTTAAATTATAATTTTTATATAAAAACTGAATTACTTAATTATTATTTTATAATTTTTTTATTTAGATTGAAAAATAAGAGTTTTCATTTAATCTTTTTGATAAAAGTCAAATGACTTTTAATTAATAATTTATATTTTAAAAATTATAATCGCTACGGTCCCTGCTGAAAAGCGTTGACCCACAACCATAATAAGAGCACTAAACACCAACAACTCTGTTTGATAATTATAGCGTCCTCAAAGTTTACGCTCACTTTGACGGGTCCCGATTTTACATCGTATAAAGTGGAAGACCCCTTCAAGCGGCTGGGGCCAATTGCAATATTCTCCGCACGTCGCCACTGGACTGCACCGCGTTGTGTGCGCCTGCAGAAGGGCTCAGCTATGTACCACGATTCCAGCAACTATCATTGTCACTGTCCAACGGCTGAGGAGAGTCACGATGCCGGCTGCAGTCAGTACAAGGAGGAGCTCGAGAACTTTGGCTTTCATGTGCGTGGCGATGCGCCTGTGATAATAGCACACGTCGAAATCAATTCCCTGGCAGATGTGAGTGTACTGCATTCATTTATTTAAACAATCAATAATAAAAACTATTTTATGCACATCAACAGCTGGGTGGCATCAAGGAGGGCGACTTCATAGTGGAAATCGCTGGAATGGATGTGAAATGGTATTCACATCAGCAGGTGGTTAGGCTTATTCAGTCGTGTGGCGCCGCACTGGAACTTAAGGTCATAACGCCAATGGATCGCAACTATTTAAAGGTGGGCTTAATACTTAATTGCTCATGCTTTGTTTATGCTGAGAACCTGTTTAGTCATCACAGCTTTTCAATCCGCAGCCACTGTCATCAAAAGGCTCAATATCGACATTATCGGCAGCCAGTTCGTCCGGCGTTTCGTCTGGCTCCTCCAGCCCCACCAGCACGACAACAAAACCCAAACTGCGCCTCAAGACATCCGCCAAAACGCGCTTTGTGGGCAGCGTCTCCTCCAGTTCATGGAATCCGTTTCGCCGCACGCCAAGCTTAGCGAAGATTTTTTGAGTGTTGCCCATCATCAGTAGCACGATCGATTCCTTAGCTTAAGTTATGTTTAACTTACGATGCAGTGGCCATTATTCAGTTTAAAAGCGAAAAGGATTTCTTTTTATATAAATAATTAATTATGTAGGTCACCCTTAAATAGCTCCAGGCAACAATATTGCATTTGTATTGTAACCCTTACCAAACGCATTTTTTTATATATGAAGCCCCATACATTAAAAAAAAATCCACAAAAATGTTCCCACTTTTTTTTTTTAATTTTGAAATCTATCAATTTATTTTTTAGTTTTTTTTTTAGCATGCCTTTTTGAGCTTTACTTGAGAATGTCAAACGATTTTAAATTCTTAAAAAAAAAATGTTCTTACCATAGGAAAATTACTAAATTGGGTCTTCCTTAGCTGGGGCTCCGTATATACGAAATAAGTGAGTTTAGTAAAAGTCACAATCTAGCTGTTTTCTAAAGTAATCAACACTTATGCCTTTCTAAATTCCATTTATTTTCCGCCAATATGGAAAATATCTACAAGAATGCGAGTTAAAGTGCATAATTAACAACATTCAGATATCTTCTTGTGGAATATCATTTTAGTACCCAAACAGAACTCAATAATGCTGTTATTATTTACAAAACAATTTGTGCAAAATGTGTATTACACTCCACGGTTAAGAGTTGTTAGCGCTGCAGATCCCAAAAAGTATTTACATATTTCATCAGACCTACCTTTACAAACCTGATACATAGTACATACATGCATAATAAGGTAGTTGATATATGTATTATGCAAAATGTATATTAATATCTATTTTAATTGTGTGGTTTTTGTTAAGCTTTACATACCCATGTAAATTTTCAACTCTACAAGAAAAGAACTATGAGTTGAGTTCGGTTAAATTACGCAAATTTATATGTATATAAAATATATATATGTTTTCTTAAGTCACAACTATTTTTTATACATTTTATAAAAGCCATTTTAAATAAATATACATATACACACATATATATTACTTATACGTAATACATGTATTTTATTAACTTGATGAAATTTTCATGAAAACTAATTTTCTTGACTAGATACTTTTTCATATTACAATAATAATGTACAAGACGAATAGTAGCTAAAGACAATTTGTTTGTTAATGAGTCTACACTTGTTTTGATTTCCGCCTTAGAAGTTTCAATTATTAATAATACATTTATTTTAACCATTATTTGAAATTTACTTTTTATTTTCTCAAAGTCACACATTGCTCGACTGTAGAATTTCCGGCAATTGAAATACCAAGTTTACACAGAGCATTTCGTAAATTTTTGTATTTACAAAATCAAAACTGTCTCATGTTTGTGCAAATGTACAATATGAAATGAAATTTTGACAGCATTTCGTCAAATGTTTTGACAAAATGTGGTCCGTATAAACAAAGTAACATAAAAGCTATATTAATATCTGACAAATGATCAATAGATCAAAGATTCATTTCAAAATGATCCCCACACATCAGTCTGAAAAGGCACATACGTTGTGATTGAGCGAACTCAAAGGTGTATGTAAGTTTTAACATGCATTCCTAACAGGGAGCACTGTAACCTCCGTCGACAACATCAGCCACAATTCAGGAAACCATGACAGACACTCAGTGCCACTCACAGCAGATAGCCGACAATGTCGTCATCATCGTCAGCGTCAGGGTCGTCGTGTCCAGCAATTTGCCGACGCAGCTCGCAGCGACCCAGCGCCTCCAGGTATGGCTGCAGCACCGACATTGAGCGTCACTGGTGATGCTGGTGCTGGTGCCGATGAGCCGACGACGATGTTGCATGGGCATTGGCATTAAGAAATGGTGTTAGCAGCTCCATGGGCAGCGGAAATATGATTGTCGAGTTCTTTTCCGCGGATATGCTGCTCAATGTTTGTAAATACCGCAGCTGCAATGCCGACGGACTGGCCGATATGATCTCCGAAGCTTCCTTCAATGCACGCGATGATTTCATTTCACCCTCAGCAGCAATAACCTTGGCACGTGCCTCACGAGCGGCTTCTGCCTCGGCGGCCATCGCGCGTTGCAACGCTGTGGGTAGCGAAACATCCTTACTACAAAACACAATACAATTCAATTAGTTAGTTTACTTATACATTTAACCTATCGGTATAGCAAATCGCATTTATGAATGGCAATGTACATAAGGAAAATTGCGTGTTCCTGTAGTACTATTTAGAATCCGAAATCCAATCTTTCAAAGATCACTCCAGTCGATGGTAATCGAATTTTAGGCTTTTTTTTCGTCTATTTGGCTCATTTTTTGATTGTGATTCAATCAGATATATTTAAGTGGCAACCGTGGCGCTAGCATCGGTCACACAACTCACCACAGCTTTCGTTCTTCACCTCGGAGCTTTCGTTCGCGCACAACGAGGTAAAGTCGCGTTCTGTTCGGTAGTGTTGTGTAACCTATCGCTGACGCATACATGCCTGCGATGGCAGACGTTACGTTCAAATTTTAATTTAAATACGTACCCAACCAGTAGCTTAATAAATAGAAAGAACAACTGACTTAGTTTAGTGCGCTCCATGCGCTGACTTCATTGTAATCTTAAACTTAGCCTTACTAAATTTCTGATATCCTATTTTGTAAAGAATTATATTAAGTTTTACATATACAGTGGTCCACACCCTAACTTTGTCAAATTTTTGTATAATAAAAAAGATTTAATGCAGATTTCTTAATTTAATCTTCTATTTATTTAAATTCCGTTTTAATTATACTAAAATTTCTTTTACCCATTAGTACCCTTTGGAAAATTTTGAATTTTTGTAAAAGTCTACGAGTATTATTCAACTTTTTTCCTCGTTCTCAAACAAAAAATATACTAATGCAAAAAAAATTTTTTTAACAAATCAATTAATCATAATTTTTTGAAAATTGCAAAAAATACCTTTTCATACAAAAAGTGGCTTTTTAGCAATTTTCAAAAAAATACTTTAAATAATATTAGCGAAGGAATTGTTGAAAAAAATTTTTGTATCTACTCTTAATAACGTTTGAAGATTTTTTTTTGCATCAATATATTTTTTGTTTGAGACCGAGGCAAAATGTTGAAAAATAGACTTTTATAAATATTCAAAATTGTTTATGGGCACTTAATGGGCTAAAGAAATTTTCGAACGGGATTTAAATGAATAAAAGATTAATATAAGAAACCAGCAAAACATTTGTATTATACGCAAATTTGACAAAGGTATGGTATACGAAGACTTTAGTGACACACTGTATGTGCATAGCATACATACATATATTCACTTACATTTCAACACGTTCCACCTTGACTCCCCAAGGATCGGTTGCCTCGTCGAGGGACATTTGCATGGTATGTGAAATGGTCTCGCGTTCCGTGAGCAGCTCGGAAAGGTTGCGAGTTCCGAGCACGTTACGCAGCGTAGTGGCAGCCAGCAATCGGGTAGAGTGGCTGTAGTTGGATACCTGAATAACAGCCTTCAGCGGATCACTAATGCGGTAGTAGACGACCGCATCGACGGTAACTGTGACCGAGTCCTTTGAGAGCACCTCTTGCGGCGGAACATCGAAAGAGACTGTACGTAAGTCAACCGGATAATAGTCATCCACACAGGGCAGGACGAAGAAGACGCCCGGCCCGCGTGCTCCTCCACTGCGCAGCCGACCCATGCGAAAGATTACCGCCCGCTCATACTCGGAGACCACCTTGAAGCAGATGAACACCGAGATGGGAAACGTAAGAATCATGATCAGCACCGATATGGCCGTTGCCAGCAGCTCCACACATCCCATGTCATCGTTCTCAGCTGCAAGACACAAATAAACACTCGTGTTATTACTATACTATATAAAAAAAAGCCGTTTTTGACGGGAAGAACGATGCAAAAAAGCTGAAAAATTAATATAAAAAAAAACAATGAAAAAAGCTAGTTTTTCAAAACATCCATTCCCGTGTTTTCTCCCGAGAGGGAAAAAGTGAGCGCCTAAAATCAGTTGCTCAGAAAGAAAGTGAACAATTTGAGCTCTGTTATTCATAAGATGTGAAAAATTTCATCAATGTTCTCCTCATCCTCCTGATTTTCATTATCATCTATCGAATTTATTGGGAGGCTTATATGATTAGCAGCACAATTTTAAAATTTAAATAGCTAACTATTTAAAAAAAAGCCAGAATTCCCGCTGCCCGCTGTTTGCAAATTTTTCTAGCGAAAGGCCATTGCAAACAGCCAGATTTTACGGGAAAAAAGCGAGTCTGTCAGCACTGATACATATACATAGAGAGAGAGAGAGAAAGGGAGACCTAAGTTCAGAGAGAGCGAGAATGCTTGACGCATTTATCACAAAATTTCGCAAGCAATTGAATTACAATTGAAGGCACATTGATTTCGGGGTGGAGAGAGTTGAATGTACATACATATATTGTAAGTATTATATCACTTCTTGATGTTCCCTCTAATGCGGCACAAATATTGTTTTATTTATGCTGCGTTTGGATTCCCGTTTGTTCTTCAACCAAGGATTGACAACTAATCAATTTTTTCTGAAATTGGGAACAGCTAAGTTAGAGATCACACGAAATGTTCATTTGGTATTTCAATTGATATTAATCATATGGGCAAATCCATTATTCGATTTTTATTTAAAGGAAAAACAGCATGAAGATTTGATACTTTTGCAAAGCACTGTAATAAATTTTGACCGATCCACTATGGTTAAAAAAAACCGATTTGGCATGAACTTTAGTTAGACTAATTTGGATTTTGTTTTTCGTATTTCGACCACGCCTTTACCTGCCTCTCCCCGTACGACTATGAGAAAAAATGTAAAATATTTATATAAAATCTGACTATATAGCCAGAGGCTTCAAATTTGACATGAAGCTTAGTTATAATATTCAAAAATAAATTGGTCAATGTGGATCTAACCTCTATCGAAAAACTAGAAACGTTTTCGAAAATCGCTAGTTTATTGTCCTATATGTATTTGTATTTTTTTAGACTTTTTTTTATAAGATAGTATAGTTATAAAACTAATAGATTAGTTTGCATAGACAAAGAAGGACATGACTACATCGATTCAGCTCATGATTCTGATCAAGATAATAAATTAAATGCAATAACACAATATATAATCTTCCATCAATGCTTTAAAAATGTTATGACAAAACTCTTTGGAACTTTAATACTTATATTCCAATGACTAACATGTACTTTCAAATTTTAGAAAGTAACTTAACGCAGTAGAAGAATTCACTTCAACGATGATCCACAAGATTATTTAAAAATTATATTATGTATTAACTTACAAGAAAACTTTACGAGTTAATTTTAATTTCTTATGGGCATATTTCATCAGTGAAATCAACTTGTACAAATGAAAGAACTTATGTATGTATGTTCTTCAACTAAATACATAATATGTACATAAGTTGGCATATGTACTCGAATTAATATTTTGTAAATTAGACCGTGGCCCATATTTAAACAGACGTAAATACAAAGCACAAACATGAATGTTTGTACATTTGTACATATGTAGTGATTTGTGTTTGTGTGTTATTGTATAGTTTTTAACGAGTTGCTGATCAGGTTCAACTGATTTCCCATCTCGGTGCGAGCAGCAAACTAAACAATCTCCATGGGTGCTAGTCCAATTGGAACATTTATGGAATGTTTACATACAGACACGAGTACCAGCAGCAGTCTATATAGATGAATATTGTGGAACGCAGGGTTATTTTCAGTTGAGCTTTTGTTTATCTTATAAGATTAGACAATACGATTTATATCACGGATACGGATCAGCTTCGACTCGATCGGCTTTTATTTATTTTTACTTGTTGGTCCACAGTTTATATTGCATACTTCATAGGTGGTCGGTCGCTACTGATCTGTTCCAAACAATTCAATATGGACTACCATCCGACATTTAATTAAACATTTCTTCTGCTGCTAAAACCGAATCGAAATCAATTTTCCTCGTACTTGAATTATGATTTTTGATCGCATAATTTGCAAATAATGGATTATGGAACGGGCAGAAACAATTTGTATCTTTTGCAGTTGTATCTTTAGCTATGCGTGAATATTTTATGAACTACATTAACATTCATTCAACTAACAACAACAACAACAGTAACTTCACGATGCTTCTTCAGTCAACTGTATATCAAACTTCAACTGTATATCAAACATAAAAAACTAGATAATTTTTTAATCACTGCCATAGTTTTTGAATGCTTCGTAATAATGTGTAATGGGAACAATAGCAAACACTGGATATTGTCTATACTATACATTTGGCATGATAAAAACGAGACTAAACTGACATTTTCTATTAAACTTAACCCTTTATTTAAATAGAAAATTGAAATTAAAAAATACAATTCTTCCTAGTAGCTAAAATTTCTTGTATTAAATTTTTTTGTTGAAAAAACTTTGTTTTGGCATTATTTGATTCAATATAGTTTAAGTGCTAATACTATACTATTTGCATCGTATTAACTAAATATCAAAAAATTAAAAACACAAGTTTTCAGATTAATAAATGAAGCTATAAATTTTTCTTAAATTATAAAAAATGCATAATAAAGTGTACAGCACAACAATTTATAAAATTCGCTTTTCTCGAAAAACTTGAAAAACATATTGATATAACATCAAGTCTCAAAAACTAAAAATATGTATTTACGAGAGATTAAGGAGGGCTTTGATTAAAGCAAACCATGTGAAATGAATCGGTACGTTTTTGTCTATATCTGTGTCAATTGGCCATAAGTTTAAAACAATTAATTGTGTTTTGAAGAGAGCTTACAAGTTTTGAGTCCCTGATAAGGATGTGTAGTGGAACTGATCTGGACCGTATGCTGCTGTTGCTGCTGCGAGTGGTGAGGATGATGCTGTTGCGGACTCAATGTAAAGGAATCCGGCGTGCTTTGCGTTTGTCCAGGTGTTGCCCCCGCTCCGCTGACGTGGAGACGCGAGCGATGTTGATGCGGCGACGCAGGATGCATATTTTAGTCTGGACTGTCGAACCGATGATCAAGCACACGATGGGCACTGCACGCGTTTAGTGCTCGCTTCCAAATGATCAGCGGTCCAACAAATTCCAAGCGTCGAGGCAGTTGTTCGGATCATTTAACACGATTACGGCGCCTCTGTCCCGAATTCGGCTAAAGAATATTAACACAGACATACAGGCACGATCATCATAGTCGATCGCGGAGGCTGCAACGTTTTGAAATTTTGTTGTTATTATACCCGTTGCTCGTAGAGCACAAAGTTATATTGTATTCGTTGCCATGTACACTGACTAACATATTTATTGGCACAACAAGCATTTTAACATTTGGAGGCTAATTTGCGCCGTTATGGTTAACATATTGGCATCAATGGCAAGGCCATTTAAATTACGTTTGAATGATACAAAACTTTCCTTAACCCATTACGTACTCATTGTAATGTTCGAATTTATAATTAAAATTTAAAAAAATGTTTTGATGTAAAAAAAAATTTTCAAACAATTTTTACAAAAAAAAATTTCATAAATCTCCTAGCTAATATTTTTCAAGATATTTTTAAAATTTCCATAAATGACTTTTTTGTATGAAAAGGAGGAAAAAGTGGTTAAAATATCAATTTTCACAAAAAAAAAACATAAAAAGGTTGTCACGCCCATCTGCCCAAGCAAATTGTTATAGTTATATGTTATAGTTATGACCTTTTAAACAACGCAAAATTCATAGATTCAATTTAAATAAAATATAAATTGAGTAACAGGTATACTATAGTCGGCGATTCAAATTGAATGAATTTACTTGTCCGTTTTCTTCTGTGTTGTTTAGATTATTAGAAACGAGCGAACTACAAAATCTATGGAGATGGAGATAATTTTTATACCACTTCAGAAACAGAAAAAGTTGCTTTGTTCCACAGCTGCTGGATGGGGATGCAATGAGGTGCTGGTTATGTCAGAGGTGTAGGTGGACGAGGTGTTCTCCATCTTGCAAGTTGTCAGACATTTGTCTTAATCAAAAAACAGCCGCTGGTAATTAACAACAAAAGGTCAAGTGATTTCAATAATACGTATATGTGTACAGTGAAACAAATTATGTCGAGAGATTTAGAAGTTTTTTAACTAAATTCATAATCCTTGAAAGGACATTTACCAAATATGGTAAATGTTCTGTTATTTTATTGATAATTGTAGTGAGTACTTCTTCGACATTTACGTTTTTCAAAAATGTTTTGACTGTCAAATTATTTATATGTAAAACTTAATATTATTCGTCACGAAATTGGATATCAGTAATTATGGGATATGAAAATGTTTTCGTCACTAGACTTCTATCTCGTAAAGAGGTTTTTTTATAAGATGGTAAAATCATCAATTTTGTGAGTTACTTAATTTGAATTTTCTTAAGTCTTATAAAGTTCAGTGAGTAAAGCATTTTCAAACACTTTAATTTCTGACATTCATTTTTGTGACGAACGATGTTAAATTTAAATTATTCCGATAAAATCCAAATATATCAAAATAACTTATTCATAGGTGACATAAATCTGAACATTTTTCCACAATGTACGGGAATTAACTTTTGTACATATGGATATGCATATTTTTATTTATTTGCCTGGGCACTTCGAAATCGTTCAATGTGCCACCACGATCGAACTTTCTCCACCAAACTGCTTCGACGTCATGCTCGGTTCTGAGCTCAGGGCCAGGGCCGACCACGTTTCCACTGGCCTCCGGATACGGCTTCTCCGTTTAGGAAATGACCGTCTATACGGGCCCGATCGTGGATCTTCCGTTTCCTCTTATACTCGGAACCAGCCAAGCCCACACTGTCTTCAGTATCTAAACTTTGCGTGTTCACACGAGACCGACGATTTATTAACGTAAAGTGCCGGTCAGAAACCGACCGTCTAAATGGGGCTTAAATAATCTTCATCATCATTTTATGTGAAGGCCCAGCATTCCACCAAGTGAATCATTTTGAAGCCAAGACATGATACGGAAGCTTAACGGTGTCCTTGACGGGATGACTTTGGATTCGGTCAGCGTCTGCTCCAGCAATATTGCTTCCCATTCGACTAAACGCGACTAGAGATGGGCACGGGCCTGTTTGGACTTTGTGTCCCTTTGTGGACTCCCTCGGGCCTCTTCAAAAAACCCACGGACCTCGTAATTAGTAAAAAATTGTAATTGCAAAATAACTGTAGATCTTGATCTGTTGTCTGATCTGAAAGATCGAAAATAAAGCAAGTTCGGAAAGTACAGAAATAACTACAATGCGAGTTTTTTTTATTTGATTTTTGGCAACTAATCGGGTGGGAGTGTAACCCGATTAGTTGCCGACTGTAGGATACCCAGTACCCAGCCAATTTGGTACGTATTTGCACACGCTCACATGCATATACACAAACGACAGTACGAGCAACATCGCATCCGATCTAATTGATTCTATTACTAAGCTATATGATATAGTGAACTGAATTGAAATTAACCTGGTCCGGACCTATAAGATAAAAGAAAATCAATAATCTTCAATGGTCCAAAACCATCAAAAATTTTCATACTAAAACTTAATTTTTGACTAATCGTTCCTGTGGAAGATTTCTACTCAATTTTGGATACAGAACACATGTTTCCTGTTCAAGAATATTACATCTCCATATTTTAAATTAAATCGCATGGTTTTCATGTAACATGTTACCCGAAATTGTATATCATGCTAAAAGCAGAAAAGTTCTTAGATTTTGGTGAACGTGTCCATAAACAAATGTCGCAAAATGCGAGCAATAGAATTATCATTCTGTGGTTCTAGCTCTGATTTAACTGATTTTTAGAGCTGCTCATCACAGTAAAATACGATTGAGTATTCTAAAATATAAAAACAGAAGAACCTCGTTTATCTTTGTGTAATAATTCCTCTGGTTGTTGTGGACACATTATTTACATTTCTATGGCCCGTTTCGTGTTACGCATGTTTCACGTTTCGTATTTTAGTTACCCAAAAGCGAATATAGTGAACGGCTGGATTGTTATTGGTTACACTGCATTTGCTTTATTGTAATTGTTTCGTTTATAACAAATTATTATGCAATAAATGCGCATTTTGCTTTTAATTTCTGAATATTTAAAAATTGCTTATTGGTTAGCTGCGTTTTTGTTTTGGCATTTTCATGTTTTTTATTTTAATGGGGCATAGATCAAATGCTGCACCAAGATATTTTTCTACCAAAAATATCTATGTATAGCATACCTAGAGTTACAGTTACAAATATAGATGCAGATACATATGTAAGTATGAATGTATCTGTTCATTACAGCATTAGTGAGAGCTGAGTAAGTAAGGCACATTATGGCTATAGGATAGATAGTGTGTGAATATTGTATAGTAATTAGGTATATGGTTTCATTGATTGCTAATTGCTCTTCAATTTTTTGGATAGTTTCTACAATTTGGTCGCAGCTCTTTGAAAATATGAGTTTGTGTGTGTGTGTGTATAAAGTTGATATTGAATTATACAAACCTAACAAAATGCATACAAAATTCGAATTCATTTAATGAAATGCTTGATATAATATTCTCATGAAATCAGTTTAAATTTCTCAGTTTTTTGCGCTTATCAAAAATTCAATTTGGCCGCTGTGAATATATATATGTATATATTGTTAACAATTAATTGCGTTTAAAGCTAATATCTATGTATTTATGTTGATTGTACATACATACGCACATATGTACATACTATACAATCATATTGAGTTTTCTCAATGTTTTAATTGACAGAGCAATGTGTATATTTAGTCTGGCCTGCTGATGAGAGTCTGTCTTTCTATCTGTCTCTCTCTCTGTCACGCTTATCTCTTCTAACTCGCATGACTAAACTTTACAATCTATTCCAGCGATGGGCACGCAATGGCTCCGGGAGCCAGCGGCTGCTAACGAATTCCCTTTCTCTTTCTGTCTCCATCTCTCTCTCTCTCTCTCTCTATTTGCATTACATGCAATATAAAAACAATAAAAAAAAAACTTAAATAACAAATAATCATAGCAATTAATTGCTGCGCCTTTTCATCATCTTCTTTTCCGCTAAGGCAGCCGTATGGCAGCACTTGTTAAACATCCAGTGTTGCCACTATTTTTGATCTGCTGCTGCTGCTGATGTTGTTGTTGTTGTTGTCGCCTTCGTCAATCGTTGTACATGCCATCAACCAAAAAGTCCATGCGCCTGTAATGCCGTGTAGTCCAAAGGTCTCGAAAACGCCGATACATAATTATAAACACAACAAAGGCGATGGGAACAGTTAGCATTACAGCCACAATGGGCACAATATATTCATTCTCGTCATGATTGGGTCGACTGACCATCTCACGCACCGACTCCGATATGGGATCGGATTTGATGGACGCATCGACGCTGTCACCGTTGATAATGGCAGACGTATTCAGTTGATTATTTTCGCCTGGCAATTGATGATCCGTGGGTATTGTTTTTTTGGGCTTCAAGGGACGCGCTGTGGTTGTTGTTGTAGTTGTTGTTGTTGTGGTAGTTGTTGTGGTTGTTGTTGTAGTTGTGGTTGTTGTTGCTGCCGCTGTTAAAGTTTTCGTCGTGCTGCTGACGGAGCTGTTGTTGCTGTCGCTGCTGTTGTTGCTCTTGTTGTTGTTGTTGTTAATGTCATTCTGTGATACTCCGGCTTCCGTCAGCGGCTTGTCTAATTTAGATGATGTTTTTGTTTGCGGCTCTGTTATCTGCGTTGAATTTGCTGTGGCATTTATTGCTTGAGGTGTCTGTATAGCTACTGTTGCTGTTGTCGTTGTTGTTGTCGGTTTTGCTGATGTGGCCGCTTGCACTGCAGTCGCGTTGACCTTGCCCTGCTTCTCCTTCTCGTTGATTTGCAGTCCCATCGTTTCATTTATGCTTTTACTTGTTGTTGTTGCAGTGACTGTTGCATTGTTGTTGTTCTTGACTGGACTAAGCACCGTTGTATTGGCATGGGGGATAGACGCATTTCCAGTGGCACTCTCGTTGGCTCCTCCTGTTACTGCGACCAAGAGCTGCATTAACAGCAATAGCACCGGAAACACGCACATTTTTCGTTACGACGAGCACGGACTGCAATGCGCTGCTGTTGCTTAAATTGACAGCAGATTCGTTTTCGCTTGACTTTGTTGTGAATTTCTCGGAGTTCAGTTAACAGCGAAGTTGCCAAACTATCGAAACCACAATAGTATTGGAATGTTAAGTGCTATCGTTTTGCTGCACGTGCAATATGCAATAAAAATACTGAAAAAATACTTAGAATTTGCCCGAAAAATTTAAATGACTATCAATGATAAATTTAGAAATTTAACAGCAAGAATGTATTTGAAATCTTTTTAAAGAATGTTATTTACCGAAGGAGACAGCTAGAATTCATATATTTCATATGTTTTCCTCTAAGCAATCAGCTGTTTTGTTTTAAATCGATAGTTCTAAAATGTTATCGAACTGCATTTACGTATTAACAGAAATCCCAAAAAATACTGCGTTTAAAAAACCAATTTGTAAAATAAATCGTTAAATTCAAATATTTCGAGATTTGATGGCCATCACGAAGTTGACTGTTCCAGCCTCGCAACAAATTTAGAAATAAAGTATTGTTTGTAATTAAATTGAGAGTAATAAATATGCTACGATCAATATCAGTATGTATGTATATTTTAACGTACTTTGTATAATATCTATAATTATTTTGTATTTTGTGGCTCATCTCTTTTTCAATGGTTTTTGCTAATACATATTTTATTTTTAACTGATTTGTATGCTTATCGCCGTTGACTCGCGTAATTTAGTTAATTGCTTTTCAGAACAGCATAAAATGTAACTTTTTTTTTGTTTGTTTTTTGTTTTTTGTACGCTTTACAACATTATTGCACATGTTAGGATTAAAACATAGCCAAAAACTATGAATAGAAACAAAATATTGCACAGATTCCATCTGCTGCTCCAGCTGCTCCCTTCTTAATGGGGTCTATAACGACGAATGATATGTAAGCCTCTTACTAAATTGCTTGCACTGATCAATGGTGATCAATCATGATCATTATTTGGCCGAACAGGTCCAGTATTAAGTACATTTGTGATTGCGGAATTTAAAAAGCCCGCCACGCCACGCTCAATGTTGTATGATGGTGTTGCTGTTGCTGCTGCTGTTGTTGTGGTGGTTGTTGTTGTTTTTGTGGTTGTTGTTGTTGTTGTGGGTAGTGCATGCTTGTGGTTGATCTTCGGGGTGTGGTTGCTGCAGTTGGTGACTTCAATTCCTCCACTATAATGACGCCGTGCTCATCTACCATATGGTTCAACAGTAAATTCTCAACCTGCTCATCGGATAGTAACTCTTTGGGCTCTGAGGATCTGTAAAGTAGTTGTTGTTGATGTACATACGTACGTACATACATACATACATACATACATACATAGTTGTTAGGTGTCATACAAAAGTAAGTAATGAAATCAAGCAAGAAATATATGTATGTATGTAGATTAAGTGAATTGCATAAAGGCGAAAAAGAAAAGAAAAATGTGTATGAAACAGATTGCATGGAGAAAAGGAAAGCTGAAGAATCAATGAATGAAAAAATAGACGACGGTAGACGACACCATGATGAAATGATGTAAAGGTGATGTATTCGCTCTCTCTCTTGTTTTTACTGTCAGCCCTGAGATAGACAGAGATACACATATAGAAAAGTTGTTTTGTTTGGTTGTCGTCGCCCCGAAAGAGGGCACGTCAAACGAATACACCACCTTAATATAATTTCATCATGCACGATACCATGAAATAACTGCCAATCATTTGAAGACTATAAAAAAAAACAAATACAAAAACTATTATAAGTGTTTTACATGCTAAATAAAACAAATTCACAAGATCAAGACTTAAAAGAAAGCAGTTAAAAAATAAAAATATAATAGAATTGTAATTATTTTAAAACTAATGCTACAACCGTATATGTTAGCTTATTACTATTTCTCTTTTTCCTGTTGTGAATTGTTTAATCTTAACAATATTTTAAAAACCAATGTTTATAATAGTGACTAGCAAAGATTAAAACCCTAACCGAAACCGTAACCTTTAACCGGTAAAACCCGATGTAAATTTAAAATCGTAACGGAAAAAAGTTTTCATTTGGCCGAAAATCTGTAAACCGAAATAATCGTTAAGTAACCGTTTGATTTATAAGAGTTGATTTTAGTTTTTCATAGATCCAATAAAAAAAAAAAAATATTTTCCAATTTCAGATTTGATTTTTCATTAAACTCTTCTTATGTTTAATTTTGAATTTTTTTGTGATATTCATGATCGAATTTTAATAGCACTGAATAAGCGAAATCAAAATATATTTGTTAAATTAAATATTAAAATGCAAATCAACTTCATCAAACTGAAGAATATGCGAAATAAATGTGTGAATAAAACATTTAGAAATTAATGTCTTTTTAATTATTCTTATTATATTATGAGTATAATTATATTTTTGCAAAAACTTGTTTATTTGTGAAACGAAACCATACCGTTATTTCAAAACCGAAGCATACAACCGATAACCGAAAACCTATGTAAATGCGAACATAACTGAAACCGTAACTAAAACCGATATTCGTTTCGGTTATAATCCTTGGTAACTAGATAAAAAAAAAATAAATAAAATTTAGACATCTAAATAATGCGACAAATTTCTTATAAAAAAAATCAAATTGTTTCATTTGGCAGTTATTTCATGGCGGCATAAAATACACACAACATACATTAAATAGTATTTTCAGTACATACAAATTTTGAGAGTAGATTTTGAAATTTGTATTTTTGGTATTTTTTTTTTTTGGTATTTAGTAGAAGCGTGCGTGCGTGCAATGCTGTTAGTTGTAGTTGTTGTAGTTGATGTTGATGTTGTTGTTGTTGTGGTGGTAGTTGTGATGGAATGTGTTTCAAAGAGCAAAGAGACCAAATCAAGGCAGCCAATTCGTTTGTTCGAGCATTAGGAATTTAGTTAAATGCTGTAGCTTATTAGTAGTTGTTGTAGTTGTATAGTTGTAGCTCAGTTATTTTCGTTTCGTTTTGTTTTGTTTTTTTTGTTTTTTTTTTGCTTATTTGTTGTTAGGTGGGTGCAGTTTGAATTTTGAAGCAGGTTATCGGATTATCGGTGATCGATGATCGATTATCAAGTACTTTGCGGTGGCGTCGATCTTGATCATATGAGCTTTGTCAGGCGATTCTGCAGCGTGCACAGGAGGCTGCTGCCGCCGCCGCTGCGACCGTTGCCGTCTACTGACCTGCTAAATGAAAAGAAATCGCCGGCGCTGCTGTTGCTCTGGCTGTTGTTGCTGCCCGTTAAATGGCCCGTTGTTCCAGTCGATGCTCCTGCTCCTGCTCCTGTCGCTGCTCCTACTGCTCCCGCTCCTGCTGCCGTCGTTGTATTTGTTGTTGTGGCCAGCAACGCATCCGTTTCGCCTTGATCCTCGCTGGCCATTTCGGATTCACTGTTGCGCCGCTCCAAGCTGCGTCCGACCTTTTGAAAGCCATAGCTGAACACATCCTTCACCTTGTCGCCGGCATCGATGAGCAGATCGAGACTCTGGCGACGACCGCTGCTCTTGAAGCTGTTGGACCGCGACAGCCATTGGCTGAGGCTCTGCTTGCGGCTCATTTGGTTGCCGGCCAGGCTCCCGCTGCTGCTGTCGTCCTGGAATATGGTAGTGCAGGTCACCTTGCGCTTGGGCTCGTCCGACGATGATGTCGAGTGCTGTGACTGTGCATCCGGCTCCAGGCTGCCCAAGCCGTAACCGCCCAGTCCCTGGCCACCTCCCCCGCCAGTGCCATCCAGGCCGTGCTGCTCCAGCAGCGACTGATTGGAGTAGCTCGAACTGGTGCTGTCCGAGTGCGACAGACGAATCTCTGTCCATTGATCGATATCATTGTCCGCAGCGGACCGCACCGACGCCGACGCTGATGCGGATGCGGATGCCAGCGAGCTGCTGCCGGACTCGGAACGCGGTTTGACCTCGTAGGGGCCGTGAAGTCCCTGCGCCTGGGCAAACAGATTATTGTCGCCGCCATCGGTGGCACTGGTGCTCGCCGATTTGTGCATGCCGCCGGCCAGCTTCTGTGGAAAGGTCAGCACCGCCTCGAAGTCGTGCAGCAGATGCGGGCAGTCGTGCGGATCGGGCTGGCGCTGACGCGGTGAGCTGCCGCCGCTGCTCAGTCGATTCGGCATGGATAGATATTCATCATCCGGCTCCGGCTCCAGCTCCAGCTCCACTTGCTCCGACTGCGCCTGGCCCGCTGTCAGAGCATCGACCGCGTCCACCTGACGGAGCATCGCCTCGTAGTTGAGCAGATTGTTGCGCTGCTGCCGCTGTCTGTGTATATCCTCGGAGATCTGTTCGAGATTCTTGAGCGCCTCGTTGTAGGTCAATTTGGCGGCGCTGACCTTTGACTCCAGCTCGTTGACGCGCAGCTTTTGGGCCTTCAAGAGTCCATTGTAGTTCGCGCGCGTCTCGTAGTAGGGCCTGCATTTGGATGGGACAAGGACGAAGCGGGCGGGCGAAGCGACCGCAGATTAGTGGGCGTGACAAGTGGGCGTCAGGTGAGGCATACTCACGAGCACAGGGTACAATACAAAGCGTGCAAATTGCTAAAGTATCTCAACAAAAGTAAATTGCGCCTCAGCTGCAATCTAAGGAACCGAAAACGATAGAAACAAAGCAGAACCGAAAGTGGAAGTGAAACCAAAGTTAAACAGAAAAAAGGAATCAAAATCAAAATCAAAATAAAGAAAACCCAAAAAGCCAAGAAATCTAAGAGCTTATCATCACTGTTGCCAGATCTGACCGTTAAAACCAAGCTGAATTCATATAAAGGTGAGGTATTCGCTCTCTCTCTCTCTCGGGGCGAATCTGTCAGAGAGAGAGTGTCTGACGTGAGAGAGACGACAGAGATATGTCGATATACATATCTTATAAAAAAAACCTCTTTACGAGGTAAAAGTCTAGTGACGAAAACATTTTCATGCCCCAAAATTTCTGATATCCAATTTTGTGACGAATACTATTAAATTTTACACATGGATTATTAAAAAAAAATATTTTGTCAAAAAAGTACTATTTATTAGGTATGAAAACTTTAGCTCAATGTGCCCAGTGACCAAATTTTTTTTTTTAATAATTCAATTGTAAAATTTAATATTCGTCACAAAATTGGATAACAGAAATTTTGAGACATGAAAATGTTTTCGTCACTAGTTTTACCTAGTAAATGCGTTTTTTTATAACATACAAATTAGAGCCCTGCATGAGTGCACACTAAATACAAAATTATCACATTTCTCTCAAACGAATCATGTGAATCACACAACACTATCAATATTCACACTGTCTGTAAAATCATTCAAAATCATGACTCAAATAAAAATCTAGTGTGATTCCGATTCATAGAATCATAGAATCATTGTCAACATGTTCAAGCTGACACTGTTAACACTGTGCACACTATTATAAACCTAATGTTTTTTTTTTGGTGACTAAGCAAGTATTGAAAATGATTGGAAATTAAACTTGCTTGCATTATTTATTTATTTTTCAACATTCATGTTTAAAAACATTATTTGGTTCACCATGTCGGCGTTTCCAGCTTCTTTTTTCGCAGATTAGGTTTCTTGTTTGCGAAAACACTCTTTCGGAAGACGCTGAGGATGCTGGTGTTGAAAGAATTGTAGAGCTTAACTTAAATAAGGAAGGATATTGAGCTTTATTTTCTTTCCACCACTGTTAATGCCACGCCAGATAAGGACTAGAGCTTTAAAAACATAGTGAAGAAGTCCACCATAAACAATCAAACATGTATATTCAACTACATAATTCGAATATAAACAAATACATTTTTTCACTTACATTATCATCTTGAATGATCGAATTAATTTCCATTATTAAATATTTTTTCAAACTAATAAGAAAAAAAAATTTCTACTGACTGTGCACAAATTAAACACTGTGCACACTTTCAACACTGTGACAACTGTCAAAACGACTTGAATCACAGCAAATTTTCATAACAGTGTTAAACAGTATCATACGAAATGATTTGAAACACACGACAGCTTGCTTTAATTCAATGAGTCCGAAAAATGAATGTATCATAAGGAATTGAAATTATGACTTAAAAAGCACACATGTGTCGTTTTGAATGTGTGCACAGTGTGATTTCTGACTGTTAACATGATTTAGTGTGAGCTCATGCAGGGCTCTAATACAAATGTATAAATGTATATGTACATATAAATTCATCTTGTTTAAAACAAGCTAGATTTAAATAATCAAATTTTAAAGAAATTAATTAGTAATATAAAATAAATATGCTTGTGTTTTTAGCATACTTTTATTTTGTTTGATTATTCAAATCTAGAATGTTTTAACGGACAAAATCTGGCAACAGTTATCATATCGGCTAGTCACCTAATCATGTGGCCGATATTAATGTCAACATATCCGGGCAAATTCCCACCACTAATGCAAATTGAACAGGGCAGTTGATATTTGCAAAAATATCTTTATCGTTAATATTTCGATAGCAAATAAATTAATTTTTTTCTTGATATTTTTGACCAAAACATTTTTGCCTTCTCATTTCGTGAAGGAAGAAAGTGCCAGCAAAAGCTAAAAAAAGCTAAATTATATATATCTATATAAATATTATCGTTTTAAAAAATATATCATCGCCAAAACATTTTGATCGATACATCAACATTAAAATATCAAGATTGAATAACTCAGGCTTGTTCCGAATTCCGAACATTTTCAAAAAGTAAAAACGAAACGGTAAAGAACGTTTTACTATTTGCTGTTCCCAATTCCGATCGAAATGGGCTTGTTTTTACTTTTCGAACTCGGTTTCGAAAACGTTTCGAAAATTTATTTAAAATTATTTCAGGTTGAATACAGCAGATAGAAGCTAAATTAGACTAAAACTTTGTTGACCAATTTTGTTATGCAATTGCAGCAACTCTAGCAGCTTTCGATTGCGAGAGTTGGTATCAATAACAAAAATTAAAGTGGAATTCAGAACAGCTCGGTTTTGTTTTTTATAAAATATTTTGTAAATGCTTTTACTTTTTTTTTTTTTTAAACTTCAACTGTTTAAAAAGATTCTAAAAATTTTCAACATTATAATAATTTTCAACTGTTTAAACTTGAAGTAGTGATGTTAATAGATTCTAAAAATGTTCAACATTATAATAATTTTCAGTTTATTCAGTTTAGGTATTCATTTTAAAGCTGTAAATGACATTTACTTTAAAATCCGGTGACTCTACAGCACACGTTTTAAAAACGACAATTATTGCCAATTTTCAGAATTCGGAACAGCAATCAACTCGTTTTGAGGCAAATCGACTAGTTTTCGGAATTCGGAATAGACCAGACTAAATACGAATTCTTCATCCTTGAGTGAAGGGATTATGTAGACTCGGATATGTGATATATACATATATGTATGGACGTGGAATCAATGATCAATGGGATTTTTATCAGCATCTCATGGAAAGGTTATAAAATCGGATTTACCAAACATATAGATTTGTAATACGAATAAAAAAGATCCCCGGCCAGGACATGCGTTAAATGAAATGAGGGTAGCCTAGAGAACGGCGTCGGGTTCGGCGGAACGTACCTGGAGGCACGTAGCGCCTGCTTGAGTTGACCCTGAAGTTTGCCCACACGGTTGTTGGCCACCTCGAGCTTCAGTTGGCACATCTTGAGGGCGTTGCGAGTGTCGGTGACCTCCAGCTGGGACTGGTTGACTTTGCCAGCCGCATGGCTGAGCATCTCTTGGCAGGCGGTGTCCAGCGTGGACTTCTCGCCGAGTCCCTGCTCGGCCAGGTAAACCATTTCCTTGGCGGCGGCGTGTATGGACTTGGCCTTCTCGTGATTGGACGCCGCCTGCTGTGTCTCCTTGGCCAGCTGGGCGGCGTAGATGCGGGACTCGTAATACGGCTTGGCGGCGTCAATGGAGTTGCCCAGCTTGTGGGCAGCCGCTTTTATGCGCACCACGCTCTCGGCCAGCAGACGCTTGAACTCGCATTTCGATTCCTGTCAATATGTTTACCATTATCGTTATCGTTATCGTTATGTAAAGTGGTCACAGTGGACACAAAAAAATCAATAACTTACATCGAGCTCCACTTCGTATTTGTTGATATTGTCCGTTGCCGTGTTCAGCTTCTCCAGCTCAATCTGTTAATTGGCGATGAAATGCATATATATATATATATATATGTATTTTATATTTAATACATATTTAGTATATATTACCTGGACACGCGGATCTACGGGCGTATTGCTTTCCGTGGACATTATTCCTGTTAAATCGTTATTCACACTCGCACTGTGAATGAGAGCCGAATGACAATTCGATTGTCAGCCAAATCACTTGAGTGGCATTGCAGTTACCGATTTTATTTTATTTAACGATTACAACTGTCTCAGATTTAACTGTGTCAATTCGATTTATCAAATAGAACAAAATGAAGCGCAGCAGTTGTAAGTTGAAAAAGCTTTTTGGCAACAACAATGCGTACACATAACGATGACAACACAGCGAGCTTTTTGCAAACGCAAACAGACAACAACAAAAATGAAAGAAAAAAGCGTCCCAGCTGACCGAGTATCTCAGTGTTGCCAGTTAAGCTTATTTCACGCTAGATCTATCATATTTGAAAATGGAAGGGATTATAAAATTTACAAATAGCTTATAGCCTGAAATCTAGCATATTTTAAAGTTCATATACCTTATTCTAGCAATATATGTTTTCGTGACATCAACGAAATATTTCATAAGTTTAAAATGCTTCCCGGCATAAAAATATCGCATCTTATTCTTTGTTACGTGAACTGATGATCTTGAATCTAATCGATGGTGTCATCGAGATGTTGACTGATGTATGTGAAATCAAAAGAAAGTGAAGCTGCAAAAATGCCAAAAGGCTGAAGGCTGCCCTTGAAAATATACAATAGTAGAAAAAGTTTTTGACGTTAGCACTGAGAAAATAACCTATAGAGAACCCATCCCATACAAACAAATGTCACAGACAAAATCCTAATGATTTTGCATTTTAATTTTTAGCTTATTTAAGCTTATTTGTACTCAAAATCTAGCTTATGCGGGCGCTGAGCACCTGTCAACACTGGAGTATCTGCACATTAGGAACTCTAAAAATGATCAGTCATATCGACTTTACCATGCACTTTACAATTTTCACTTAAAAAATTAAGCAAATATTATCTAGACCGACTCTCATATCAGCAATAACACATCTCTTAAAGATATGATTTCTCAATTGATTAAATAGTCGTCATCGTATATTAATAATAATATAACGAAACCCTTGAAAGGGTATGCAAGCTTCACTGTTGCACTAACAATAATAGCTTGTTATTATTTCTGTTCTTGTTCTTCCCGAACACTAACAATGTGGCGCCAGCTAGTGTTAGCTTTTCAAACCATTCAACATTTACCAAATAAAAAGGTCTGGCAACACTGCAAGATAGTATGACCGAATTTCGATTAAATTATTTAAGTTTATAAAACACAACGTATAATAAACAATTTTCATAAATTCCTACACAAGTAGCGTTAATAGTTCAAGCTTGAAAAGATTAATTTAATTGAGAGCTTACCATTAAACGCAATATGTGTATGGTATTTTCACAGACACAGTGACAGTCAGTCATTTTGGTACTTTTGGTATTTTGGGGCGTTGCGCTTGCATTCACATTGCTAACGTTAGTTGTTAGTCTTCATTTTGTTTTTGTTGCGCGCGGTCGTTGTGTCGCCTTCGTGCTGTACTGTTGTTGTTTTAACTGAAGAACAAACTACTAACAAAATTATGAAATAATTAACATAAGAGAATTGTTTTAAAGCAACAACGTGTTAGCAATAAAATCGTCGAAAGTAAGCAGCACACTCAACATAGTGTTTTCGCATCTTTTCAATATATTTTTTTGCAGTTTTTGTGTCGTGCTTTTGGTCTTTTTTTATTGTTTTTTTTTTGTAAGGAGATGCGCGCGCGCAACTAAAAAGACGTCAAAATATTAAAACGTAAGCCTGGCCAACAGTAGTTCAACCAAAAACAAAGTTAAATTTTCAAGTCGCGCGTAAACAAAAACGTTGTACAACAAAATATATGTATATACAACAGCAACAACAACCACAACCACAACAGTAACAACAACAACAAATGTAATCGGCGGTTGCCGATGTCGCTGCTGTTGTTGTTCTTGTTGATGCTTTTTTCTTTTTTCTTTTTTTTGTTTTATCTGCCTGCTGCAGCAAGTGACGGCAGCAGCGGCGACGACGACGTCGGCAGAGTATTGTCTTGTTGTCTGCGTCTCTTAACTCGTTTTCCTCTTGGCTTGCGTCTTCTATTGCAGTGTCTGTTTGTGTTTGTTTCTGTTTTTTCTTTTTGTGTTTTGTATTTCTCTTCTTTTTTTTTGGAGGAAAATTCGATTTCAGTTGCATACAGTGCTGTCGACGCTGACGCAAGCGCAAACTTTTATAGCCCGTCCTGCGGCATAGTGACCCCCCCACACACACACACACACACACACACACACACACACACACACACACACACACACACACACACACACACACACACACACACACACACACACACACACACAAACATCTTGTCTGCGTATGTGCGTATTTAATGAAAAGCCAACTATCCAGAGATATTTAATCTTAAGAGCGGCATTTAAGCCGCATCTCTTGTTGTTGTTGTTGCTGCCGTTGCTGCTGCTTTTCTTATACGAGTTTCCTTTTGCAGCGCTGCAATTACCGTTCTACGCGTACAACAACAAACATCAAGCCAGAAACAAGAAAACAACACAACATAACGTTAACTTTCGTTGCAAGGTCTTCGTTTGCTTCTGGGTAAGTTTTTGTTTTTTATTTAAGTCACTTTTCGTCTGTTTTTTTCTTTTCGATTTTCTTAAATTTTTATTTTTATTTTTATTTTTTTTCTTAGTTTGTTTGGGGTTTTCACTCTGTCGTTTTGATAAGCGTCTTATCATATGATTCTTATTGGATAGTCACTTTGTAGACTCTCTCTCTCTCTCTCTCTTTCTGTCCCTTAAGATTCTCCACTGAAACAGTGGGTGACAAAGTTAACGAACTTGATAACTCAATATTACCTTTTTCGGATCGCTTTCAGAGCAAGAATGAAGTTTCAGCTCAATGCGTGCGAAAGAGAGAGGGCACGAAGAAAATCCAATTAGATATAATCTGATCAGGCATCCCTATGACCGATCGCTGTCACACACACATATACATATGCAAGTGTACACACACACACACATAGTTTTGAGAGTGATAGAGAGTAAAGTTCGCATGGTTTTTTTCTCTTTCCTTGCAACTACGAGTACAACTCTTTCTCTGTATTTGTATTTGCTTAAGTTGTGCATGAAGATTCACACGTACATATATACTACTCAGAGAACTGCAACGGGTAGATTCGAGTTGAATTGGTCGCCGTTGCCAAAAATCAAATCAAATCGAGTCACTAGTCGCCGTTTTAAAAATCGAGTAGGCTGTACGACTTGATACTCGCTCATACTCGTTGAGTCAAACGCTTTGAAAAACGAGTATAGGTACGAGTATAGATGCGAATCATGATGCGAGTAACTCGTTTTAAATGTGCGTGACGGAGCGGGCAATGGGAGCGGGGAATGTGTCGATCGACCCAAATGTGCGAACAAAAAATAAAAAAGGTCTACACTGAAACAAATTGTTGAGCCGCATAATATTTATATGAGAAAAAAACAATTTTTTAAAATAATAAGGTCTTTAAACTTACTATTTTTTTCACTCAGTGTACAAAAGGTCGAGGCTCGCCGGCAGCGCGAGTTTTATGGCGGCCATAAAAAAGGGTCAAAAATGCCTCGACGCGAGTCGTGTGTGTGACGTCACAGCGAAACCCACCCCCGAATATCATACATTGCAATGTAAGCATAAGCGCTGTCGATCGCTGGGCTACTCCCTCGGACACTCGGCCTGTTTTTCGTGACACTCGTTTTGATACTCGACCCAAAACGAGTGTTTAAAACGAGTATCAGAACGAGTGTCAAAACGAGTGTCCGAGGGAGTAGCCCAGCGATCGACAGCGCTTATGCTTACATTGCAATGTATGATATTCGGGGGTGGGTTTCGCTGTGACGTCACACACACGACTCGCGTCGAGGCATTTTTGACCCTTTTTTATGGCCGCCATAAAACTCGCGCTGCCGGCGAGCCTCGACCTTTTGTACACTGAGTGAAAAAAATAGTAAGTTTAAAGACCTTATTATTTTAAAAAATTGTTTTTTTCTCATATAAATATTATGCGGCTCAATAATTTGTTTCAGTGTAGACCTTTTTAATTTTTTGTTCGCACATTTGGGTCGATCGACACATTCCCCGCTCCCATTGCCCGCTCCGTCACGCACATTTAAAACGAGTTACTCGCATCATGATTCGCATCTATACTCGTACCTATACTCGTTTTTCAAAGCGTTTGACTCAACGAGTGTGAGCGAGTGTTTCTATCCAAACAGATCACCAGCAAAGGCGAGCAAATCACAACGGGTTCACATCAATATTCGAGTATGAGCGTGCACTTCTTACTCGTTGCAGTTCTCTGATACTACTACTACATACATACATGTGTACATAGTTGAAGCTTTGATGGCATCGTTGGTTCGCTTTGCTTTGAGAAGACGATCATTTCATATGTATGTATGTACATACAGTTGCGGTCAAAAAAATAGTAGTGCATGCAATGTAATTACAAAAACTCAAAATTAAAGGACTTTTAATTTATCCAAATTTTTTATTTAATTTTTTTAAGATACGTGATAATATTATAAATTCATCTGAGAAATCAAAGATAGTGAACAGTTATTATTTTTCGACTTAGAAATTTTTTTCTTGAAATAGTCTGAAAAATGGGCGGTCAAAATAATAGTAGTGGTAAATATGTTCTTATATTTTAATGATGAAAACGATCCAAAATTTAATTTTTTGTTATTTAAAAGGTTAGATATGTTAAAGGCACTCAATAATTAACAAATTTAATACTTGGTTGTGAAGCTTTTATTTCCAATTACCGCCTCACAGCGACGGATCATGGAGTCCACCAGGATTTGACATCGTTCTGGATGTATTGAGGTCCTGGCGCTATTAACGATCTCCCAGAGATGATTATTCTTTGTTGATTAATGCTTGGCAATATCCCTCTTGATATCGGACCACAAATTATCAATGGTGTTTAGATTGGGGGACCGTGGTGACCACTCCACTACATTAACTTTTTTCTATGCGAACCATTCTTTGGCAGATTTGCTGGTATGATTTGGTTCGTTGTTCAGTTGGAACCTCCAAATGAACGGCATATCATCCGAATAATACAGTAGCATAATGACCTGCAAAATTTTCACATGTTCGTCTCTCTCCATTATGGTTTTGATCCAATATATGGGTCAAACCCCGAAATGTGAAAATGCGCCCAGATCATTATTCTCGAACCACCATGTTTGACGGTCTTGCAGGTGAATCTGGGCTGATATTCGGAGTTTTGTGGATACCTTACATGTCGTCGAGACCCTCGACCACCAAAAAAAAATAATTTGGACACATCCGACCACTACAGGTTTCTCTATTTCTCAAGGGCCAATTCGGATGTTCCTCAGAAAACCGAAATCGGATTTGGACAGGTATTGTTTTTAATGACGGAAATTTTGTCGGGCTTCTTTCTGCCAGATTATTATTCCACAAACATCTAAGAATGGTTTCCACACTTAAGTCCATACGTAACCCTTTTTTATAATTGCTGCAGGAGCAAAAGGATCGCCCTTCAAGTACCTCACTACTTTTTTCACTAGTCTTTTGGACGTGGATCGAGGTCTTCCACGTTTATCTTTTTTTGGAGACTACTTAATGACATTTCTGATTTTGGTTGCCAATCATCTAATCAACTTTTCCACTTCCTTAGACGTTATCCTTTTAGAAATCAATTTTTTAATAGGAACACTCTTTTCAGGAGTGCAATGCTTGCCACGCCCCATTGTAACAACTCTAAGCAAAAAAAAGTTTATAAAATTTATAGCAAATTATCAAATTACGTTAGTAGATATCAAATCAAGTGCCTTTCCTGCTTAATATCCTTTTTTTCCACTTTTAATGCATTCACTACTATTATTTTGACCGGAGCAAATATAGCATAGATCACGAAATTATGAAAAAACTCAAAAATGGAACAATCTTTTAGGTCCTAATGATACATTTTCATAAAAGCTGTTCCAACACTTTGATCTGATAAAGTCAGAAAACTAAAACTCTTATTAAGAATCAAAATATCAAAGCTTAAGTTTTTTGCCTGATAGCACTACTATTTTTTTGACCGCAGCTGTATGTATCACGAGTGTGTTGTGTGTGTAGAAGTGTGTCTGTGTCTTCTCTGCATTTGTTCGTTATTTTTAAATCGCTGACGATGACTTCCAGCTCCAGGGGCTTCTACTGATTAGCCTGCGGTCTCCGCTGCGACACAGCCCCCAAAATAGATCAAAGGAAGCAGGCGAATCAGCAGGCGAATCTGCAACTGATTAGCCCCTCATCCTGCCCAGCGACATTCAATTAAAGCAATTCTTTGGCTTGCGTTTGTTTTGTTGCAACAATTTTCACAAGCACGTTTTACTCAAACACACACACACCCGCACACATTCGAACAACAAACATTCAATTTTAATGTCTTCATACACCCGAATTTTGTCAAATTTTTGTATAATAAAAAAGATTTGATGCAGCGAAGAGATTTTTGAAATTTTTTTTTGCAATTGCTATTTGAATTGTTTAAAGAAACTTTTTGCATCAAAACATTTTTTGTTTGAGACCGAGGATGAAAGTGGAAAAAGTAGACCTTGACAAAAACTCGAAATTTTCAATTCAAACGGAATTTAAATGACGTTTCCACTGATACCAAAATTAACATGAAGTAAGTTCAAAATATGAGTAGATTTAACTTTAAGTGTTGTGTAAATACATTTGACTTATCAAAATGTACGCTCAGTCCGTTTTATTTAAGATTAACTATTTTAAGTGAATATTAGATTTGTAGTGCTCAGAAATCAGTAAATATTAAATAGCAGACTTCAACAGACAAAATAATGGATTAAGGGAATATCGGCTCAATGCATTTAGCTTTAGAAAAAAACGTCCAAAGACTTCAGTTTGCAAATCAACTCTTAAGCTTAACGAAAAACTATATATAGGTTTATTTTTTATTTGGTTGAAATAAATCTCATACTTAAACATGGAAATACATGGAAGCAAATCCGAAACAAATGTTTCGGTTCTTAAAAAATAATTTATAGCGGGTTCGGTTAGTTAAAATTCTATTCAGTAAGTTATGTAAAAAGGTCCTTTTTTTTAATTTTGTGCAAAAAAGGATTCGCAATAAGTGCATATAAACAGTAATTTCCTTTCCTTTGTTTGTAAGCTGAAGAAGTTTATTTATTTATTTATTTGATGTCAACTAAGAGCAGTTGACCAAAACAACGTTTAAAAATAATAATAAAATTTGTTATCCAATTATAATGTAGGTTTAAATAAATTTAAGATTAAACTGAAAAGATAACAAAGAAATTAAATATAAAAAGTGTAAATATAGCTACAGCTGTAATGTAAGAGTTGAAAAGCAAGAAAAGGAAGCTTACGCTCTCTCTCTCTCTCTCTCTCGGTCTGTCTGTCTCTTTCTTCGAGAAGCGTGCTATTGTTAGTGTTGTGTGGGGACAAGTGCTTCAATTTTGCACTCACATATTTGCGTGCACAAAGGTCACGATAGTGCATTTCACTCTTGAGTTCAAGGGTAAACAAGTGGGTCGCTTGGTCGCTCAATGGTCCGATGAGCTATTCAGACCGTTTTCAATGGATGCATCTCTCATACATACATGCATACATATACATATATTAAACATTTCAAAAGCAGTTAAAGTTGATTGGGGCTTGGTTATAGAAGATGATATATTGAACTTCTGTTTTGGTGGATAATTCAGAAGATTATTCTTACACTGACGAGCAAAACTGTAACTCGAGTTCAATATTCTCACTTCCACGGTCTGTATCTTCTCTTCTATTTTATGCATGACAAAGATCTTAGTCTTGATTTGTTGGTGATTTATTTAACTATGTTTTTGGGAAATCAAAAGGACATAAAGATTGATTTTAGTTATGTTATAAGGCCTGATCGGATGCATTGTGCAATCTCAGCAGAAAAGAATGCTCTCTCGTTGTACGCTCCCTAACAGTCCATTGGATAATAGGAATTCATGCCCGTAGACTGAAATTCCCTTATGACTCCGGAACACTTCTTCTGCTCCGACTTTGCATCCTAGGTAAACCCTTCCAAGACGGCCTAGGCGATCAATTTGTCCAGCCATCCAACTGGACTCCTTTCTGAGCCAGTTGAAGGCCTCCAGGTAGGTAGAAAGGATCATAGGATCCGCGGGTTCACAAAGGACCTAATCCGGTCTAAGTGCGTCACTAGGACACCCGCTCTAACCTAACCTAAACTACGATTCCGGAACGCCCCGAACCTGTACCTGTACTAGTGTTGGGAAAACATTGCTCATTTAGGTGAACATGTTCACTTGTTCTTTTTAGGTGAGTTTTTTTTAGGTGAGTCAACTCACTCAGATTGCTCACTTGTTCAGTTGCTCACCTGCTTAGTTGCTCACTCATATTGCTCATTAGCTCAATTTTTCATTGAGCTTTTCACTAAGCCCCTCACCCAACTAATCGAAAATATCCTGCGTTAAATTGAATTTAAATCTGTTGCCGGCTCAGGTTGATCTGTAATCAACAGCTCCATAAACATTTACAATACATGCATTTAGCTTGCTGACTTCCGGCATCTTCGAAATGGCTTCATATTATATTTTGCTACCCTTTTTCATAAGCCACATTCTGAATTCTTAACATACGTGTTTAGATTTGAAACTAATCCAACAATGTGTATGTTCAAAGAAAGAATCTACATAAAGTGCCCCAAGAGGTCTAAGAGAACAGAGCAAATTCGAGCAAAGTGCGCAATAGAACAACTGAGCAATAATAAGCAAAAAAGAACAACTGAACAAAAAAGAACAAGTGAGCAACAAGGATCAATTCGTAAGGAACATGTTCACTTGCTCACTTCAGGGAGCAACTCTTTTTTGTTCACTCACTCATGAGCAAGCCAACGATAACCTGTACAACAATAGAATTTTAATTTTAAAATGATATAGAATCTTGGCTCAATTTAATATATTTATTATTGCATTTGTTTTCCTCATATTCTGTAATGTACAATTCCTAATAAAATTCAAAAATTTTGAAGTTCGAAATTTAAAATTAAATAAGGGAAGTTAAAAGGCGAGGCTTTGATTTTTGCATCACAGTTTTTAATAAAATGTTAAAGTTCTTTAAGTTTCGATGTTTTAGTTTAGTTTTTTTTCTTTCACTCTTTCAAATATTTAGAATCTGTCCCTGTAAAAAACTGAATTGTGTGGCTTTTAATTTTAACGGATAATTGTTAATTTGTTAATTTTTGACGATTTGTTTGATTGGCATTTGTGGGAATCGAACCTCAGTCTTTCAAACTGAGAGTTCTAATTTCGGCAGTTCGGCGTCTCTAACCATTGAGCCACCTGAGCACTGAAGACAGCAAATTGAAAAAAAAAAAAAAATACAAATTAAATAAAGTGTCTTGAACACATTTATTATTTACAATTTGACACCTACATTTGTTTGAAATCACTGATTTTACTAAAACTATACAGCGCGATGAATACAATTTTAAGACATTCATAAAAATTATAATAATAAAAATTTAATATTTATAATAATTTTTTTTTGGGACAGACATTCCTAATACTGCTTTCTGTCAATTGGAGTCAAATTAACCAACATTTTCTTGAAAATATTTAGCATATAGTTAAAGCTAACTTGGCCTATGTGTATGTTGTAGTTACTCGCTGTTTTGTGTGTTCTTCAATCCAGTTTTTTTCTATAAATTATCGATCGGATTGATGTCACACTCGCTCGCTGCTATCATATCACATGCAGTATCGCGGTGTCTACTCCTTCGACACTTGCGCCGCTGGAGGCGTTCTTTTTTCTAGCTGACGCGCTAAAGTGCCAGTTGCCACTGAAACCGCATCATCATTATCGTGATGTGCATCTGCATCATCGGCAACAACAACTTCATCATCATCGTCATCATGATGAGTACTCGTATTTTTACAAAGCATTTCTAGCAGTTCAATGAACTGTGACCGCATTCTTGTTTTTGTTGTCGTTGTTGTTGCTGTTGTTGCTGTTGCTGTTGCTGTTGCTAGCATTGCAAATTCACACACATCTGTACGTTTAGCAGCGACGCGTCGCCGAGCAACAACAACTTTATCATGATGAAGCGCAAAATGTAATTGCAAATTTTTTATGCATCCGATGCATCCAAAGCTAATTTCTCATTTTTCTAACTCGCCCACGCACAATGCAACTCGACTCTCCAACATTACCGGTGTGTGTCTAAGCACAGTACAGCAGTATCAGTGGCAGCCAACAACTTGAGAGATATCGTAGTTCTCTATGGATCAGCTGCCAAGAATTTTATTCAGTTCGCCCAGCTCAATTATGGCCGAAGATTTCAATCGACTTGGCGGTTAATTGATTTTTCTCATTTGTTTCTCTCAGCTATGAGGTACACAGAAAAAAATCCGGGATATTTAGCCCGAATTCAATCTGGTACGTTGTCAGAAGTGGGGTAATCTCGACCCAAGTATGAAATACTGGATTTTTCCAATCCCGAATTCAATTTTGTTTAACATTTTTTTCTTGAAATGAAAGAGGCCGAGAGAGAATTTTCTCTCGCGCTCAGCAAATGTAGTGATCAACGGGACATTTTAAGAATTTTTTAGCTTGAATCAAGTAATTTGGGCTTATTTTCCTATTTGAATCCTGAAACAGCTGAATACATACTCAAAGAATCCATACTTAAATTAAGTATTTTAAACTTGATTTTAGAATGGCTTTTTTTTCTGTGTAGTATCTTCGAAAACGGGTAGAGAGGTACTTCAGCCACAGGTAATGAAGTCGAAGTCGAAGTCAAGGTCCACGAACGTGACATGCATGCAAATTGCAATAATTGAAACACCTGAACTGCAACTTGTAAACTAAAATGACTTTGTGCGTGTTCTGGGAAGGGTGTCCGTGTCACTTGCGCCAATTGAATCGAATCACAAAGAAATTACTCGGTTTTCTCTCGCTTCTCAATAGGAAAACATTTTGCAAGTCTTCTTCTGTGTTTATGTATTTTGTTGTGCTTAAGACACATTTTATATATACACTTGTAAACTTACTGAATATGTCTACAATTCATCAGTCAATTTCTCGAATTCCTCACAATTTGCTATTCTATGTTATGAAGCCCGTAACCGATCAATTTGTTTTCAATAATGATTTGAATTCTTAAAAAAAGGTTGACCATTTACAAAAGAGCCTGACAAAGAGCTATTGTAGTTTCTGGGTTTGATTTTATATCCAATGTTTATTAAAACGTGGATTTGATTACATTAAGTTAACAAATATAAGGAGGCAACAATGGCTCACAGCATTTATTTTTGATTTTTATGATAAAAATTAAAAACTAACTCTTATTTCTGATTTTTACTTTAAAAATTGAAAATAACTCTTATTTTTCAATTTTTAAATAATTGAAAAATAACTCTTATTTATAATTTTTATAATAAACATTGAAAATAAGAGTTAAAAATAATTTTAAAAATAAAAATTGGAAATAAAAGTGTATCCGGTTGTTGGATAGACCTCCCAAAAAAGGCATATGTGGAATTTTTTCCATGTTCCTTGCACTTTTTTAGGCTTGATTTTTTTCCGCCTCATAACTTTTATTGGCATTCCCTGGTTTCACGCACAGTTGGGTGGCAAAAATTATGAGATCGAAATCTTTAAATTTTTTTAACAAATAAACAGTGAAATTGTAATAGAATATTACGTATACGCCATATAAACATGTGGACATTGAATACGGTGTCAACATTCTTTGTTTTAAGTGCATGGGATTTTAAATTCCTATAGTGAATTTAATGTGACCCGAAGTGTGTATCTTTTGAAATACAATGATTACGATAATGAGGATTTTGTTGGATAACCCAATTATCTTAAACTTTAAGCAAATGTTTACAAATTGTTGGTCCATAGAGGTATTTTATTTATTATGATATTGACGATGACACATCATCAATTACCGGTGTTACAGATTGTGGATCGTGCAGCTGGGTATGTTAGTATCTGTGATAAGAATGGTATAGCATTTCATCCGCTTGTGCTTTCGGCTATCAATTTAGTATGCAAGTCGAGCAATTAAGTAATTTTAAGATAGCCAAGTTGAAAGAGAGAGCGAGCGAGCGAGCGAGAGAGCAGGCAAGGAGCAAGAGGTAAATAGGGGACAGGGGCAGGCAGACTGGTTCTCGGTACTCAGTTTGGTTTGCATGCCACCCAAAGGCGAGGGGCAACAACAACGACAACAACAACAGCAGCAACAATGACGAAGGCGCAGCGGGGGCAATTGAAAAATTATTTGGGTCGCCAGATTGTTGCTGCAGTTGCAGTTGCATTTGCTGTTGCCGTTGTTGTTGTCGTTGTTGTCGTTGTTGCAGACGTTGCTGATGTTGTTGTTCTTGCTGGCAAGTTACTCACACACTCTATGCGTTTCAATTGATTTCTAATTAACCAAAGCATTTGGCATAGATTTGTACCAAACACGCCCAACGTTGCACGTGTCTGTGTGTGGCATGCACTTGATCCGCTTCCGCTGAAGGTGCCAACTCAGTTGACCCAATCAATCGTGCCTCACGTGGACGTGGGCCCAGCTATGTATGTGTGTTAGGGTGGGTCAATTTTTTTCGACCCAATGCGGGTATCAAAATCGTTATCTACGGTGAGTGGGTCTAAAGCAGCGGTGGGCACGAAATTTGAATTCGGGAGCACTACAACAATTCTAATAGGGTTGTCTAACTACTTTGTTGATCACCCAAATGTGCGAGCAATAAGTTGGGAGCAGCCGCAAGCTCCCGGAGCCCATGCGTGCCCACCGCTGGTCTAAAGTCAAAACCGAGCTTCAGATTTTTAGCGTGAAATATGGGGAATCGTATGAAAAGCAAAAAATTATCATAATTTCTTGTTAAAAATCTGAAGCTCGAAAATGATTTTAGACCTATGGTTTGGGCAAATCTTCTTAGAATTTACCGTAGATTACGATTTTGATACCCGCAAGGTGCGCTTTTTTTGGTCCATACAAATTGACCCACTCTAATGTGTGTGTTCTTTCTCCTCCACCTCCTTTATTCAGCTTTGCATATAACCACGGAATTTTGTAGGTCAAACGTCGTTTTGTCGTCGGCTTTCATTGCTGTTGTAGGTGGCGCCAGTGTGCGTTTCCGAGATGTAGATAATGTTGGGCTGCCTATTCAGCTTTGGCTTTATTAATTGCGGCCACAATTAAGTGCCGCTAACAGATCGAGACAGAGACTGCGCGAAAGATAGATGGAGAGACACGTAGACGGACGCACGCCCATTCAAGTCAATTAGCTTTATGTAGGCGCAAAAATTAATTTGTTTGCCACCAAATGTGGTAGAGTTACTGCAAATAGGCAAACAAGAAAATCGAAGAAAAAAAATTAAGCATAGACATACATATGGATGTTATGTATACACACACATTTGCAATAAAGCTAACAGCGCTTCGAAAATCATTTAAACAGCTGTACAAATAAAAGAAACAAGACATTTATTATTTACAGTGAAACTTCAATACCCTTTTTCTTTCCTATTCTAACTGTGATCATAAAGTAATCTTCTAAAAAGCAGTTCTAAACATAAACCTATTGATTATTTCCCGCGCACATTGAAATAATTTCTACGTGGAACAACTTTTATATTCTTTGAATCCTTCTTCTGTTACCAGGTCCGATTGGATACTTTCATTACAAGGGTTAAAATGTGGTACCTTAAACAAAGTCTAAAATTTTTATTGAACGATCACTCTATAATATTTTTACAGCTGCTTGACAAATTTTAATTATCTCTAAAAAGACCTGTCTGCAATGTGACTATCTTAGCTATTAAATAGCTAGACTTAGCCATTATTTAATTTTAAAATGCTGCTAGCAAACATAACTACAATTTTGGGTAATTGATAATGCAATAAATAGACTGAATAGACTGAAAGAGCCAAAAACATCTCGCTAGAACCAATTAAACAGAATGCATTTTAAAAGGCTAAATGCCAATTTGGGTTGTATATGAATACGTAATTTTATAGGTTCGAAGTTCGAACTAAAAACAAGTAGAATGTGTTGCTGCAACTACACATTGCCTAATTTTTAAAATTAAATCGAAATTCGACAAATATAACGACTATATTGACGATTATATGCATAAAAGAAATTTTTGTAAAAAAAGATGAAAAGTGTATATTTTTATTACCTTATACACTAAATAAATTTCTGATCACTTTTTTTATACCCGTTACTTATAAAAAATAAGTAAAATGGGATATTGTATTCGTTGCAATGTATGCAACAGGGAGAAGGAAACATCTCCGACCTTATAGAGTATATAGTATATATATTCTTGGTCAGCGTCAACAGCCGAGTGGAGCAACCAAATTTGGCGCACAGACTTCTATAAACCCCACGCAGGTCAAGTTTGTTTTAAATTTTTGCTAAGCCTCTTTTCGCCTCCCTAAATCGTAAAAAACCACCACAAGCACAATTTTCCAGATATTATGATTTTTATACTTATTATTATTAAATACTATTATTACCTATCATCCTACTAAATCGTAACAAGAGGGGACAAATAGAAAAGGTGGTAGTGGTCAATTAAAGTTTTTAAAGAATACAAGTGCCCACAAGCATGCATTAAAAAATATTTCAAAATTCATTAAAATAAGTAACGGGTATCCTATAATCGGGAGCTCGACTATAGCCTTTCCCACTTGTTTTTTATGGTATAGCTATTTGATGAAATAAGTTATCGTTTGAATTTCTGGCAAACCTGGCACCATTCTTACCCATTGTAAAAAGCTCGAACAATGATTTAAGTTGTAGCCGTTTTTGAAGGCGAGAGAAAGTTGCCTAGATTGTGTTAAAAAATTGAGAATATTATCGACACAGACATAGTGTGAGATTAAGGCATCCTTAGGCATTAGGGAGACTATTGGAATAAACAATTATTTTCTTTTAAAAAAAATATTTCAGAAACGCCTGTGAGAGGGAGTGCTACGTAAAATTGATATACATACGACGTATATCGGATTCATAACAGTTACCGGCTTTTTGTTGCTTCGGTTTTGTAATGTCTGCATGATTTCAGTTAAAAATATAAACAAATTATTTGCAAAAATTTTAAAAATATGTAAATATGCGCACATGTCAACCAAAATGTTTTAATTTTAAAACAGAATATACATTTAAAGAGATCAATATTCAAATTCAAAATTAAAATTAAAGTTAGTTTGAAAAACGATCTCAGAAGCATCATTTATTTTAAAGTTTAATTGAACCGATACTAACCATAACACATGAATCGGTTACTAATCGGTTATTTTGGTTTTAATACTTTCCGCTTGCTAATTTCAATCGGTCAATACCGGGTAACCATTAGGGTTCCTGTTACGATTTTAATCCCTGCTTATAATTGTTATGTATTAGGTTAATTGATGCATGTTTTAATTATCATAAGTAACGATAGACTTAGCTGAGAGAGAAGTCCAGTTGATACACAAATAGATGATAGAACAGACCTTCAACTGCCCGTTGCAAACAACGCAACAAAGTTTGAATGCCCCTTGGGCCAGGCTCCATTCAATTCAACTAAACGTTGATCAACTGCAGCGGAATGCGCTGGCAATTAAAATGAACTCACGCTGGCAACCCTGACAAAGACGTGCCGCCAGATAGACAAACCGACGGACTCAGAATGCAACTGCAACTGTTAAGAGTAACAACAGCAACGAAGTCGACGACATGAAAATGAATAGTGAAATAGAAAACCGCTGACTTAAACAGCCAAACAACCAAAGCGCGCGCTTCGATTTAAAAATGTGCGCAGTTGACGCGACGCCAGCGTTGCGCACGCGTAACAAATTTGTAAAGTTCGCGCCGTTGACGAAACTTGGATAGTTGGGAAAACAACTGAACAAAGTCGACTCCCAAATACACTCTAAGAAAGAACAAATTAACACAAAACTATCGATTGTTTTAAATCAGGTATTAAAAACGAAACGCATATCGGTGTAAGTTACGGTTTCGGTTATGTTCGCATTTATGTTATCGGTTATCGATTACGCAAAATCTTTAAATAAAGGTTTCGGTTTTGAAATACCGGTATGGTTTCGGTTCACAAAAAACAAAATTTCTTTGCGAAAATATATGTATTTCATTTAACAAATTTATTTTATTTGCGCTTACTCAGTGCTATGAAATTCTGAAAAACCGAAATGAAACGGTTACGGTTTTATGGTTTCGGTTAAATGAAAATTGTTTTTTTTTTTCGGTTATGGTTTTAAATTTCAGGGTTTTAATCCCTGCTTTAAATTTATTTTAATATTATTATTTATTTTGTTAGGTAGAAGAGTTTGCAAACTGAAATAAGTTGTGAATACAACATGTTTTGTCTTGTGTAATCTTTGAGAAGCCTATAGAAGCCAGTTTGATTGGTAAATATTTCTCGGGCCAAGTTCACTTCAGTCAAGAATTCCACTTGTCAAGTGTTTGTCAAAACTTAAGCAAAGATTTTTCAAGTGCTTTTGAGTTTGTTTTGACAGCTACATTTCAATTACTTTAATATCTTTCAACCTTTCGCAGTCTTTGTATGTATGTGTATGCGTATTTTACCCTTTATGATGATAGGACTAACAACATTGACATCATCATCATCATCATCATCATCATCATCATCTGGTGATGATCATACTCATTCTAGCCTGGTGTTCAATCAAAGCACTCAATCAATCATCATGCATACAACTTATGCAAATACATAGAGAGGGAGAGACATAGAGAGAGAGAGAGAGGGGAGGCAGATCTGCGACGGACTGACAGACGTTTGAGGCATTTGACAGACACATGCAGAGAAATTGTATTTGTTAATGCCTCAATTAGCAACATCGCAACAGCAAGTGTCTGTAGACGATGCCACCATAGTAGTGGTTACCTACATATGTATCTACATACATTGTACATCCTCTATTGCTTCTCCATCTCCGACATATGTAAACTTATTCCGTCCTTCTCCGATAGATGTCAAATAAAAGCAGCTCGCAGACAAACAATTAACACGCAATTTGCGTTATGAAGTAGCCCTCAACTGCTCACTCCGTATTGCCGTCTCTCTTGCCCGGAGGCCACTCCAGTGTCCACTTTTGTGTACTTCATCGAGCAATTGGCTGGCTGTCTGACCACTGTGCATTGTTCATACTTGAGCCTGTTAGCGGTTGCCCTTTTGTTACTGTTTGTTAAACACTCTACATTGTGAAACTATCAAAGCTTCGATGACGTGCGATTGATCAGGGACTGTTGGAGGATGGGGCCAGTTTTGGTAACCAATCACTTGTTGGACTGTCATTTCCGCACTGTGAGTCATTTACTATATACGCAATGTTAGGTTTGTTAATAGGCTACTCCAACTGTGAGTTACGGCAGCCAAATAAATTGAGGATTTAGGGCTTTGAACGTGCACAAATGCCAATAAAAATCTTGAAAAATGCATTCGAATTTGCATCACAATCGATAATAATGTATATGATTGATTGGCTGCCTGATTCACAGCTAAGTCATTAAAAACTCATATTTCTGTTACTTATCTCGTAAAATTAAAACTAATTGAAATTGTATGTGTACATACATTGAAATATTTTGTCATATTTTACACATCAATCGCAAGATAACGAATATAGCTTTTCAATAAGTATCACTAAGTTTTTTTCACATCTTCAAATTCAACCAAAATCACAAATAAGTGCTTAGATCCAAAGATTGCCGAAGCGCGGTGCAAAATTGTTCCTTTCCTTTTCTAGTTTATTATGCTATTGTAATGAAAATTTCAGAACACATCCGGCTTATAGACTTTTTTTAATTTGTGACACAATAACTGTTACTGTGAATGTTCGTATAGTTTTCAAATCAGCTTATCAGGTGTGCTACGGAAATCACAAGTGAAATCGAATTCAGAGAAAAGCAATTACGCTTGTGATTTCATTTTCATATCATGTTCACCGCGTCTTCTCATATTAAATTTTACAAGGGTTTGTTTAGCAACTTTTTTAAATTTCTCATTGAAGAATGATAGGCTTTTATTTTTTTTTTAATTAATATATTTTAATTTTTTTATATAATAATTGATTTTGTATAGCTTAAAAAAATTTAAAAGTTATTGGCGCGGCTAACAATACAAGTCACTCGACACCTCTAAATTCTAAAATTGAAACAAAAAATTTCCCTCCAAAATTTTCAGATGAGTTGACTGTGTCACAGTGAAATGAATTTCAAGTGGAAAAGATTTCCGTAGCACACCTGTATATTTAATTGCGTACTACATAAAAACATATGTATATTATTCTAAAACAAACAAAAATTGTTCTATTATCAAAATAGAAAAAACATTTTTGAAGTTTGTTTTTTAAGGCAGTCGGTCTCAAATTTAGCGACAATTTGTAAGTCCAATCTGGCAATGTAATGACAATTATGACATTTAAGTTACCTAAAGATCGTTTTTTGACAAGAATCGTTGTCAATTTATTGCATTTATGAAGTAAGCAAATAATAAACAAACAACATCAGCACGTCGAACTTCGCACTTAACGACACATACAAATTGATTAATTAAAATGAGTTCCGTTCTCCTCTCACGTATTTTTTTTAATGATCTACGCAGAGGGGTTATAGGGGAATTCTGTATGCGCAGCAAATTAGCGACAGTGATGAGAAAAAAAACTACTAGGGAAGGCTATAGTCGAGTTAGGTCAATTGTGGAAGACCCTGTACTTGTGTAAAATACCAAATTATGTTAAATATTAGTGTGTAAATAAGTTCATTAACACTTTCAAATAAAACACGGGGAGGTGCGTCTACAGTCGAGTGTACAGGATTGTAGGATACCCTGTGCCCAGGCACTCCGTTAGCCTCATTCGTTTTCCTACACCGTTAGCCACGGAGAGATTTGACGAGGACGCATTAAATTTTCCACTAATTGTTTGTATTACATCTAGTAGTAAACCGATATGACCCAAATTCGACATGTAAAAGACAATAGAAAAATCCTCTATTGTGAGATCGACGCTCAAACACACGGATGGACGTACAGACAGACAGACGGACATGGTTTAATCCAGCGGTGGGCACAAAATCCGAATTCGTTAGCAGCCGCTGGCTCCCGGAGCCATTGCGTGCCCACCGCTGGTTTAATCGGTTCGGCTATTGATATTGATCAAGAATATATTTACTTTATAGGCTGTCCGCTATTTTAATGTTTTTTTTCTCTTCGATTGGATTTTGGTTAAGTCAGATTTTGCGATTTGGTGGAAAAAATGCAGATTTGGCAGGCGAAGCTATATTTGGCGGGAAAAAGCTAAATTTGGCGGCAAAGTCCAGACTTGGCAAGAAAAGCTTATCTGTGAGGTTTGTTAGGATATCTCATTCATCAAAAAAGTTTTTCATACTACAGGTTAACTTGTATCCGATTGACCCTATGGCAGCTTTATGCTATAGTAATCTGACTTTGACAAAATTTGGTCGAAATGTATACCTATGTATATACATTAGGGCGGGTCAATTTTTTTTCGCGAAAATCGTCCACCAGAATTGGAATCTACGATGAATTCTAAGAATATTTCACCAAGAAACTATGTGTCTAAAATCAATTCCTAGCCTCCGCTGAGAAGCATGAAGATGTTAGGTTAAAGTATATGGTATTAGTCTAGTAAAGGACACTACTCTCCAAAAAAAAAAAAAAAAAGACAGTCAAAGAGAAGGCGATTTATGATAAATTTTGGTGAAAAAATGTTTGGGAGGTCTTTGGTAGTTTTTTTTAAATTCAATTTTGAAATTTTGAGAATATATAGAAAAATGAACTTTTTAAAAAATTTTAAAATTCAATTAAAAACAAACTAGCAGAGACCCCACAAAAATTTTTTCATCAAAATTTATCATAAATCGCCCTCTTCATGTCCTTTTTTTTTTTTTTTTTTTGAGTGTAGTGTCCTTTACTAGACTAATACCATATACCTTAATCTAGCATCTTCAGCTTCTCAGCGGAGGCTAGGAATTGATTTTAGACACATAGTTTCTTGGTGAAATATTCTTAGAATTCATCGTAGATTCCCATTCCGGTGGACGATTATCACGTTTTTTTCGACCCGAACAAATTGACCCGCCCTAATATACATATATGTGAATTATGATGCATTTGTTTTGATTTGATACATATCTCCAAAATATGTTTTTAAAGTACTAGTCTTATTTCTGTCTGCTTCGTAAGCTAGTCAAAGTTTTCCAGAAAAAAACTTTAAGCATTCTGTTCTTGCTTCACAGTCCATAAAACAGTTACGAGCACCATAACTGTGAGGTAATAAAATTTATGTTTAAATAAGTTTAAATAAAGCGTTTTTAAATTTTTTTGTAGTTGGCTATAGTCCTTAAAACAAGTAAAAAAAGTTGAATATTTTCGACGTCAGCCTTATTATTTGATTCCTTAATAATTCTTAGTATTATTTATTTTAACGTAGGAGGTTTAAGTATATGGTTTTTTTGTTACTTTGAATTTCTGTGTCAACCCTGAATGTGACTTTCTGGCTACGTAATAAATAAGTCCTGGATCGATCGATTTCCCAATGTCAGTGAACCCATTGTCATCAAAATGGCGGCCGCTTGACTTCCGGCTGAGCCGAAATCATTGCCTCTGCTCTATAGGAATTTGTGTAAACTGTATGCCACAGCAAATATTCCTGCCTTATGCATGTGCTATGAGAGTACATACATGTGTGTGTCTGAGTAAAATAATAACACTGCAGTGCCATGACGCAAAATGACCGTCGCTGAAGACACGGACATGCATAAACCACTTACTGTAAGCCCTCATCCACCTGTCACCCCCACAAATCCCTGAGTTGCCCACTCTATGCAAAGTGTCTTTCAGTAACTGCTGACTGCTATCGGTGTATCAACTACCGGTGGAAAGCTCCATGCCATATCGACATCATGAGTGCTAAATTCAGGGTCACATATGTATCTTTCATAGAGTGTCATTGGAGGTTTTAATTAAAACAAAAATATTCCTTGCAGTTCTGGACTCCGATTTTCTTGAATCTAATGCATATTCAGAATAGTTGCTCTAAAGATGCAGACACAGAAAAAAAACCATTCTAAAATCAAGTTTAAATTATATCAGGGCTAAAATGAGAAAATAAGCACAAATTACTTGATTTAAGCTAAGAAATTCTTATAATGTTCCGTTGATCACCACATTTGCTGAGCGCGAGAGAAAATTCTCTCTTATTTCAACTGGTCCGGTGGCTCAATTATAGTCCAACATGAGCTTTTAAGTTCTTTGGAATGAAACGCAAAAATATATAATTGCCGTCATTAAAAAAAAAGAAAAATAAATAACAAATGTTAAAAAAAAGTTGAAAAACAAAATAATTAAAAAATCTTAAGAAAAAAAATTAAATAGGAAAAAGTTAAAAAAAATGATAATTAATAAAGTTTTTCAGCCTGAATAACACAATTTCAGGATTGAATTCGGGATTGAAAAATTAAGTATTGCATACTTGGTTTAAGAATGTCCGAGATTACCCCACTTCTAACATCGTTTCAGATTTAATTCGGTCCTAATATCCCTGATTTTTTTTTCTGTATACATAATGGCAACGATAACAAAGCTGTACACGTTCATAGCGTGTATGATGGGTGACCAACAGTAAATGATAAAAGAGTAAAGAGGAGACAAACAATGCTGTGCCATATGCCCATAAGAATCAGTTCCGTTGATTGAATTGCCGCAATGTTATGTCGGCAGTAATACTGGCAGTCTAACAGGCTGAAAACGGTGTAATCAGTTCTCAAGTGGCGTTGATAAATCTTAAGTGGTTTGAGTATTGGACTGCTATTGTACTATATGTAGTATAAAGAACTTTTATTCATTATCAATGTCTCGATAGTTTGCTGGTTCCTTTGCATTGCGTTCCCAGTGCTGCAGCGTGCCAGGTAAACATTTGCCAAACTCTTTGACATTCATGTTGAACCTCCTCTCGCCACCCATCTTCCCCAGCTTGTAGTTACTGTCGTCATTATTATGTTCGTTGTCTTCTTTATGGTCGCCAAATAGAAAACCTTTTATCGATTGGTCCGACAGACATCACTAAGAGAATATGCAAACATATATAATATTATATATGCAAGCCTAAATAGATATATTATTAAGCGAGTATACTCCGTCATATAGAAAAAAAACCGATAATTAGCTGGAGATTGACGACTATGACGAAACAGGAAACGAACTGCGGGCATGTGAAGGTCAACAGCTTGCCCTAAATGCAAAAAAAATGGGTTATTTGTAATGCCATACACTTTATTCTGGCAAGTTTACAATTATCTATATGAAATAAATCCCCTTGTAAATGTTAAAGACTTTTGTTATTCTTGAAGAGCAATTACCGAAAACCGAAAATAAAAAACAGGAGAATGAGGAACCACTATAAACTAATTTAAATTTTTAAATTTATATAGAATAACGATCAATCTAATTTTCTTATTTTCCGATGTTTTTATTGGCTATATTAGAAATCCAATTTTAATTCGATGTTCACGTTAGATTTACATCACTAGTTGTATCAGAAGAGACAAAAGTATTTGTTAGTGTATTCGTGTCATGAAAACATTTTTATCGTTTTATTTTATAAGCCATAAATGAGAATACAATGACAGTACAATAAGGCTCAACGGGAAAATACAGTAACTGGCGCTTCTTATTCAAGTACTTTCTAGTCGTAACACCTCCTTTCAGAGTTATTAAATGGCACCTGTTTTGTGTGAGAGTTGCTTAGTTGCTGAAAGTGGCAGTTGGGGAAACTGGGATCTCCCTCGCCGCCGGGCAAACAACGTGGCCACATTTGTTGCCACAAGCTGCAACTGATTCCGGTGCGTGGGTCGCTGCCCCTCATGATTCGCACAGTGAATGCAATTCATTCATTTGGCCTACTATTTGGTTCAACAACCCGTTGCAAAGTTGTGGCTATTATCGGAATGCCACTTTGGAAACAGGATACTGAACATTGGACACCGACGAACAATTGTCGAGTTTTTGTGGCCATTTCATTTGCAGAGTCTAGGTATAGTTTTATATTCATATTTTACTTAAATTCGTACAATCATACATAAGTATGGCTAAGAGACACAAATGTATTTCAATTCCATCTCTTTTGTTTGCTGTCGCTGTCAAGTTCAAGGACCAGGAACTGGAAACAGACAACAGTAATGCAGTCGGGCAAACAGCAAAGCTGTCAACTGCAAATTTCTGTAAATCCTTTTCATGTCCTCTTCCACCTGCTCCTGTCCTCCATCCAAACGCGAGTACGGAAACGGACAAGGATAACCCAAAAGCATTCACTTGTCATTGCATATTTATTATTATGACCACCGTAATTTCTGTACTCTGTTTATATACTTGTGTATTTTACAGGGACTGTAATCATTATAAGTGATATTAAAAAAATTTGGAAATAATGATTAATTTCAAGTTTTACCGATTTACTTACAAAATAATGATTAATTTGAAGTTATGCTTTACTTCTCAACCAATAATCATTATTTTTGAGCAAAAAAATAAAACTTATGGAATAATCATTATTTCATTATTATTTATTGTAGTTTTTACTTTTTCTTAGAAAATAAAGGCACATTACTAGTCAATAAGCAAAGAAAAACTATTATAATAATTCGTTTAAAAAATAAATTTTTTGTGTTGAGCTTCAAATTAAGCCTTGTCGAAATTACAACTTGAGTTTTATTTTGAGCGAAAAAATTTTTCTTATCAAAAATAATGATGATTGGTTGAGAAGTAAAGTATAACTTAAAATTAATCATTATTTTGTGAAAAAATTTATAAAACTTGAAAAATTTTTATAATGGTGAAAACTCAAATATAAGTCATCGAGAAGAATATTGGTATTTTTCTCGGTGAATGATTTTTTGATTACAAAAAAAAAAAAACAACTAAGCATTATTTGCAGTGCCTGGTATTTTTCGTAGAATTTCTAAGGACAAAATTTAATGACAATCTGCAAGTTTTTGGCTCTTTAAATATTATTTTGTGTTTTTTTTCTTCTGTTTTACTGCCTATTTATTTTTCAACACTTTAAGCGATTTTAAGTGAATCGCATCAACAACATAAGATTGACTGACGGGCAGAGAATGCAAAAGGTGGCGAGTTTTCTGAAATATAATAGAAATATAATTAACTAAGTAATATTGACTTGATTTATACTATAATTTAATTTGGAGCAGATTATTCGGTTTGATTGATTGTCGTCACATTGCGATAATTAACTTAGATTTTAATGATGTATTTACATATTGACTGTCGCTGTCTGCACTTTGTGGAATTCCAGAAATCCAATTTAGAGTTCTAATTGACCATGTACAAATGAACATACATATGTTCCTATGTCCATGGGACTTCAAGTGTTGCAAGCGTGACTCAATAGTTATTTTGGCACCCGAATGGGTGACATTGGCAATTGCCTGCCAATCTGATTGCTGGGCCATGTTTTTTTTTTGCGGTCGCTTTGATGGCATGCGTGGAGACGAACACACGTACACAAATCCATACACACACACTGGGTTAAATATGTTGTTGGTGTTGTTATTATTATTATTTTTGGGCGTTTTCGCGTCGTCAACTGTCAGACATTGGCTTTTGGGCCGTTCACTGTTAGCCACTTGTTACGCGCTTTTTCACTCACAATGTCCAAATATTTGAAATTCATAATGGTTAGCCACTGGTTAAGTCCGGTCACTATCTGTCAATTGCTCTTTTATGGATTGCGTTGCGATTTCGTGCCCTGAATGCGACATTAGATGCAAGACCCTGATCCAAGATCCAAGCGCAGGGCAAAGAGGAGCAAGATTCTGCTCTCCTTCCTCTCTCCCCCGTGCTCTTCACTCGTTTTCATCTTATGTAATCAAATGCTGCAGTTAGCGGTAAATAGATAGATTGCTGATAATCACTATGGTCGTTAAGTGATGGCATTTAACTTGCCTCGTTATGTCATCATCGACTATCGTATAGTCAACAGGGCCCCCAAAGTGCCGACCCTGCTACTCGTTTTCTCCTTCAAACGTCCGTCCACTCGTCGCGACGAGGGCAGTTCAAGTAATGTCGCACATTGCACTATGGGGTATTTTACCGAAAAAGTGTCATTTATTCAAAAGTATGCAAATGTATGATTTTTTATTGCTAATATATAATAAACACAACTGCTATGTAATATGCCAGAAATGTTAACATAACAGTCCAATGTTAAGATAACAGCTGTTAAAGTCAGCTGTTTCACCGATGATCGCGCGTTTTTATTAACTGCAAATTGAAGTGCAATTTCAAATTGAAACTCAACATAAGGAATCATTTTATAAATTCAAATTTGAAATGGATGTCAAATGTTCAGGATTTTGTTACGTGTTAATGCTTGTATATTGTTGTTTTTGTATGAGTCTGTTTAATAATGTGTACATTTAGCAAGTGGTGTCCATGTCGAATTTTGCATAATAAAGAAGAACAGAGTTTAACAAAAGTGTTGAAAATTGTTAAATGTGAGTTCTTGTTCATTTTGTAGAGTTATTATTTTACTATTCAGAAGAGTTTATCTGAAGGTGCGTTTCTGTGCACTTTTTTCCCCATTATATTTTTTTCCCCATTCTATATAGAACAAATATAATTGTTTATATTGCTTATAATATATAAGGTTAAAACTTGTTAGCGCCCACTTTTCCAAAAAAATTCTAAGGTTTTGTATAACATTAAAATAACCGCATTGCTTAGTTTACGAGGTATTCATAAATGACACTTTTTCGGTAAAATACCCCATGGTGCATTGCGATGACAGAAAGCTCTTACACAAACAACTGAACACCCTTGCCGTTCCTGCTGCCCGCACTTCTCTTTATACAAATGGCCACAAAAATTATAGACATTTGACGTCGATTGTCGTCGGGCGTATAAGACTTATTTGGAGGCTGCCAAGTGCAGCGAGACTCGCGTGCCAGGTATGCATTTCTCAGTCCATTGTCTGGCTATGAAGTTATCAGTTTGTTGTACACAAACAATCACACACACACACACTTACACACAAAGCCTTGGCAACGGGTCTTAAGTTCACTTTTTGATTGATCGCACTTAAAATAATAACTAGTATTGGATATACTCGTATGTATATCACTGATTCTAGAAGAATGCAAGGTTCTACATTAGATTTGTGATTACTTCAATTGCCAACTGATTTGCAAGTTCTGCTTACATATTAATCTACGAATAGTTTTGCATAAAAACAATCATTTAGCTTACATGATTTTTAATAATCTGAAACAAGTTGAAATATAAATATATTTTGCAATTGAGGATTATGGAATTGTAAATAAATTGATAAATACACTCGAGTGATCTTCAATTCTGAAGACATTGATTGTCAAATATGAATGTGGTCAATAGTGCGGACAGACTCCCACACTCAGATTCGTTTAGAAACAGCCTTTGTCGGATCGTTCTACCACTTTGACAGCGCTTTCACAGATTATGATTATGAGAGTGGGAGGATGAGCACCTCAAACATTGACGTGACAGTTTCCATGAGCAGAGAGCAGCTTGTCAGGCCAACAGCCACAGTCAGTCAGCCAGTCATCCAGTCACCAAGCACTTTACTTTCGCCCGCCACTAATAGTTGTCAGTGTCCTCCAAAACGGACGGACAAGCGGACATGGGACATGGGGTGGTGTGGTGTGGTGTGGACCGTGGGGCATCATTGTGAATGTTGGCTGTCAATCTCATGTCTAATTAGAAACATCTCAGAATTCAGGCAGAAACGTGCGCTCGTGCAAGTCGCTTGTACTTTTGCCAAAACGTCAAAAAACCACAAAAGAAAAGCAAAAAAATACAAAAATTAAATAATAGTAATAACATAACTATAATATTTGTCGTTTTGTAATACACTTTTCATCAGACAAGTACCCTCTTGTCTTAAAATTGAGTATTACATGTTATTACACATTTTGTGCAATCGAAACGTTGATTCGCCTCAAATATGCATTTTGTAATAAAACACTTTTTGCTCAAAACAAATAAAAAATAATGAAAAATTTGCAAAGCGGATATTTGTACCCGTACCCGTGCTCGTACTCGAAATATGTAGAATATTCATATGCGTCATGTGACTGCTAAATCAATTTCACCGTAGCGCACGTCTGTAAAAATTCTTCTTAAACGGATTAAAAGTGTCCGGACTCCGGGGCGACTTTCACTGCGAAGGAGGGAACAACAACAACAACAACAACACCTTTGCCTTCCCCCACGTCACTTGTATCACACATCACTTGTGCTCTGCTTCTGCTGCTGCTGTCCATCTGGTCACCTCATGTTGCTTGACTATTCATAAATTTTATTTTTACTCACTTCGCCTGACCCAACAACCAACAGCAATCCGAGAAGATGTGGCAAATGGGGATAGGGATGGGGCTGTAAAAAGCGAAAGGGATGCATTCACACGCGATTAACGCCAAATCTATCCAGCTATCGCAACCATTTCTCGCCCAGTGCTAACTACCACAACATAATTTTCAAAAGAGAAACAGAATGTGCTGTTAAAAATACATTTTTATTGATTTTATTTCGCTGTTGTGATGTGCTGCTATGGCCTTTCTGGGTAATTTGCATGCCCTTGCCTTGTGTCGACTGTGTTTGCCAATCCAATCCAATCCAACCCAATCGGCATACCCCTCCTCGTCTTGTCTCGTCTCCTTGACAAAAGCCACGTTCCGAGGCGTCTTTCGTCAGACAGCTTTACATACATATGATATGTATGCTCAATGCGTTTGCATTTGCGTTTTCGTTTGCGTTTAATTAGGCACAAAATATTCGCCATAAAAACAAAATGGCAATCAACGCCGATAGCGTTACCAATTCTCCTATTCCACAATTCAAAATACACAATCCACATACCACAAGCTTAAATCCCAATGCACATTTTTCACATATGCTTATCATTGTTGTTGTGCCCCCTTGAGTTGGTTTTCATTGCGCTGTGGAAACCGCTGCAAACCTGAAGATCACCTGCCCCGCCTTATCGACTAACACCCTGTCGGACCTTGACGGCGTGGTATACCATTTTCGTGAGAAAATTTAAACTTCATATCTAGTAGAAATTGCCACTTAAATTTCCCACAGCTAAGAAGAATCTTCCGCCTTCTGCAGTAGCGCGGAATCCGTAATAATTTTTTAATTTCTTCTCTGCGAATATTTCGGTACACTATAAGCACTTTTAGTGCACAGTGAAATTAAAGGGTTTATTTTTTGATTATTTTCGTGCTGAGTGGTTGCAATTTTAAACGCATATTGTGTCAATTCAACAATAATATTTTGAATATTAAAAAGGGGGGAAAGGCTATGGCCGAGCTCCCGACTTTAAGATACCCGTTAATTCTTTAAATAAATTTAAAATATGTTATATTGCATGCTTGTTAGCACTTACATTGCTTGAAACTTAAATCAGTCATTCCCACCTTTCAACTTTAGGATGATAGCTTTAATTAATAGTTAACGTTGATTATCAAAAAAAAAGTTATGTTCCAACTTTTTAACTGAGTGTGGAACGGAGGCGGAAAGGGGCGCGGCGAGAATTTGAAAAAGAAACTTGACGTGAGTGGGGTTTATAGATGTCTGTGTGCCAAATTTGGTTGCTCTTGCTCTTATAGTGTCTGAGATCTAGGCCCTCACACAGACGGACGGACATGGCTATATCGACTCGGCTGTTACATACATTGCAACGAGTACAATATCCCCTTTTACTTATTTTTTAAGTAACGGGTATAAAGATAAATGATAAAATTAAGAATTGAAAGACAATACATTACATACTCATACATGCAAAAAAAAAATTTCAAAAATCTTTTCGCTAATATTTTTTGAAAATTACTTAAAGGCACTTATTGTTTGAAAATGACTTATTGTATGAAAATGACAAATAAGTGCCTTTTAAGCGAAGTCACTCCATTTTTTTTTTACATAAATTCTAAATTTTCAATGGGTACTTAATGGGTTAAGGAAAGTTTTGTATCATTCAAACGGAATTTAAATGACCTTTCCAATGATGCCAATATGTTAACGATAACGGCGCAAAAAAGCCTTAAATGTAAAAATTCTTGTTGTGCCAATACTTTTGTGTGCCACTGTACATATGTAAATGTATATTGGATGGGGACAGGTGCTGAAAAGGTGGGTGGGTTGAGGAATCACCAGTGGGTACTGAGTAGTGCTGTCATCTAAGGTGACTACCGTCTCTGTTGTATCAGCTGGCGACCGGTGCATTGCACTGCATTCCCATCGCACAAACCGGGCGTGCAAATAGAGACGCTGCCGCTGAAGCCAACGGTAAACAAACACTGCGGTACGACGCATCGTTGCGTCCCTCAACCCCGCACTGAACTCACACTGGATGAGAACCGGGCAAGCTCTGGCTGATAAGCGTTATATTCAAGAAGTACTCATTTAGTTGCTTTTACGAGTATACAAATAATTTCCAGATTGAAGTTTAAAACAAGTGCAGATGCTAAGTACTATCGATAGCATTCTCTATCGATAAGTTCAACTGTTTTTGTGCTCTACAACTTGATTATTTAAGGAGGTACAAAATTATTTTGAAGTAGTGAAGTATAGTATATTAAGTACTTATCTATAAGTTTTTTTGTCTGTGTCTTGATACGTAAGGAATAAAAGTCTCTTTTCTCTGGAATATAGAGTTCTTACCGATAATTATGCAAAATACTTATCAATGAGCTCGTATTCGCGATATCTTTATTATGTACAAACAGTACATACTGTAATTGTTTAGACACAAAAAAATTAACCTTTTTTATTTTTCTTATTTTATTATAGTATTTTCTGGTTATTAGAACATGTAAGAAAAAGAAGTTATGGAACCTATTTATCTTTGTCAAAACAATTATTTGACACTGTATGGCCTTGAATGATGTGGGAGAACCTACTTATCGAGGGAAAGCTTCCCTAACTATCTTTATGATTTGTGGAAAATATATCTCCAAGAGTTATGCTATTCCGAAAGCTCTCGACTTCTCTATGTAAATAATAAAAGCAGGAATTATAAATTTATGAAACTCAATCCAGCGATTAATCTAGCTTGAAAGGCCTAAAGGTGTAAAATTTTTTTTAAAATTAATGTTATATTTGTAGATAAAATTCAATTAAATTATATTAAGCTAATTATTTAGTGAAACTAATCAATATTATATTAAGTTGACGGTAGAATCGAAACGCTGGACTTACAATGACTCATGGTCACATACATAAGTAGAGATCTTTCACATTATAAATTTCCATGTACAAAAGTAATAGCAATCTCATTGTGTGTATGCTCATAAATAATCCTAGCTAAGCAGATGCTGACATCAGAAGAAGAACAAACAAGCAATCGAGCGACAATAACACACATATGCGCACCCAAATAAGAAAAAACTAAATAAATATATGTATATGTGTTTACATTAATACAAATACATGAAGTATTTATGTACTTACTCGTAATGAATTTCGAACTTAACACATGCAAAATAAAAATACCCCTAGCTGAAAAACATCAGTTGAGATGACACACAAATACATATATGTGTGTGCAACATCCAACTGGCCAAAAGATTGTCGAATCTTTGGGATGACCTTCTGCACTAAAGGCAACCATAAAAATTTCGTCAATAATAAAATTATTTTGTGTTGCCTTTGAGCCCAGTTTCATGTTCGCAAATTGATTTCTTTGTCTTTGTCATTTTACAAAAACCGAAAAAAAGAACCAAAATTCAAGGACTAAATATTGAACGCGAACCGGGAGAAAATCGCTGCATAATTAACTTATGGCTGCTTAATTAACTTATGGTACAAGGTTCAAGTAAATTTATATATTTAATAAAGTGAGCGTACACGTGTGCTTGTATGTGTACCAAGTATGTGTATGTGTGTATCGCCATATTGCAATCGAAATCTATTATCTGATTGAATTTTCTTAGGCTGACCAAGAACAAAGCAAACAAGAGCTGACTTAATTATAAATATTTACGGAACCACATGGCGTTTGAGTGCGAATACAAGTTCGATTAGGGGACTGTGGACATGATGGTGTTTAAGGAAATTGGTTTGTGAGTATGTTGCGGACTATAGAATTTCAGTATTTCATGCAGAATCCCAAAAATTTGATTGTTACAGTTCTGGTAGACTTTGCTTTTTCGAATTTAATTGGGAAACAATTAAATTAACAAAATTACTCACAGTATTGTTTACTTATAGCATAATCCAACTTAACTCATAAAACCCTAAAAATTATATTTAGATATTTACTGTAATTGTCGGGCAGCACTTGTGATGGACATTCTCTGATTTCGTTTTCCCAATGAATTTCAATATTTTGCCTTGTGCGTCATTTTGTTTGTTGTGCATTTGTTGTTTCTATTATTGTTGGCATTTGTACGACTTGTGCTTAATTTGTTGCTAGAATTTATTAATTACTTCGGGTCGCTTCGCTCGCAGAATGGAAAGGATGTTCTCTAGTTGTCCGGTTTGACGAATTTACACACGGATCGGCTCTCGAAGTCCTACTAACTTTTTAAGCTGTCAAAATGCATGCTGTGCCAATAAATATAATAATAATAATATAAATAATTGTTTTTGTGGGGTATTTTTTTACTTTGCTGGAATAATTAGTAATAAATATTCAACGGTTTATTCTCACTGTATTTAATGTTTAAGTTATTAATAATTGAACTCGGATATGGCATTCTGTAAATGTCAGATTATCAAAATAAAAAAAAAAAAAAACTGTCATAGTGTTATCTATGTCCCTCCCAAGGTCCCAAACTGACAATGATGATGATTAATGCAGCTCAGCAGTCTGCAGTGTGAATCTTGTTTGCTGCCAATTGATGCAGTTCAAAATGGGTCATTGCAAACATTTACAGGTCTAACAAGAAATCTAAAATCAGAAGTCACAAATTAGATAAATTCTAATTGAAGAAATTTTATCGCCGCTGATTGACAATGGGTTGCAAACAACGAGGGTGTGGTCATTAATTGAGTACCTGCCTCCTTCGCCACCGCCTCGTTTGTTGACAATGAACTCATTTTAATCACTGTAGACAGTGTCCGCTCGTCAATGGGCCGCATGCATCTGTTAAGAGAAAACATGGTAAATCACAAGAATAATTTTTTTTGGTTTTTTCATGGTGACGGAAAAATCACAACCAATTTTTAAATTGCTTTTGTTGTTGCCGCTGCTGTGGTTGATGTGTGGGTGGATGGTCAAGTGAGATGCTGTTAATCGAATGAGCAGCCAAATTGCGCGTGTCTTCGACATTTGCTTTGGTTAAACGCTGTTATATAGGCACACGGTTATATGGCCTGTTATAAGATTCAATTTGCCAGAATTGGCAACTCACCCAATTTCGTAATTATGCTCTAAGCAGTCACAATCGCTAATTGACGTCATTCGGAAGCCTATTCAAAATTTGGAGTTGCCTAAGCGGCTTGCTAAATCATTTACTTTTAGATGGGCAAGTTCCAGTTAACATTTAAATCGTGAAAGCAGCTATATAATTGTATGAGAAACTATGAGGACTATTAGGTAATCTTGCTGGTCTGGCAGTTTACATATGATTCTGTATTTTATAAGTTTATTATCGACATGTCTTTTGAGTAGGGCATTAAACCGAAACGAATATCGGTTTTAGTTTAGGCAAAATACTAATATTCTGTTAATAACAGTAGACATTTTGTTGGGTGTGATTTAATGCCCATAAGCCGAACAAAAGAGTCTAACTTAAGAAGAGCAATAACAACAGTACAACTTCTCTTCTCGCTTCGATTTTGTAATCAAATGAGCTCAACGCTGCGCCTATTAAGTCGCTTTTCGCTTGGTTTGATTTTCGAACAGTTTTTTGCTTTAACATACATTTCGCTTGCTTCTAGTTTTATTTGTCACCAGTTTCTTTGAGCTTACTCCGTCACCGGTATTGTTTATTGATCTACCTCGCGCGTTGCATTTCCACATTTACTACACTTTTAACACCTCGTACATTTTTCTACGCTTTTATTTGCTTTTCGTTTTTTTTTTTCGACTGTTTCACACTCTGTTGCGTCTCGATGTCGCCCTGTTTCTATTTTTGCTAATGTTTTTGTTTAAATCCTGCTTTTCTTCTTCCCTCCTCTCGATGATGTCCTCGTCATTTCTCTTCCTTATCAAAGTTACCCCCTTGACATTTGCGGTTTGTTAAAATCAATCAAAATGCCCATGTGGACATTTCCAGGAAAAGGTCAACCGGAATCAAAAATTTATTTTTTCTTTTTTGTGAAATTATCTTTCAAAAGCAGAAACTTTTGAAATACAATGTTCTTTGGACTTGAGACCTTTTAAACGAAAGTACTGTATGACAAACCGATTACCACTTTTTCACCGACAATTTTCATCAAAAAGCTGTCCTTGTCCCGTAACCACACAAAATTTCAAAGCTTCGGTGAAAAACTGTAGTTCACCGATGGACATAGAACACGTTCTATTCCATCTGTGAGCGACAGTGAGCGACACGTCGGCGAAAAAGTGCTCGTGTGAAGCCAGCTTTACCAAAAATAATATATTTTTTGAAACCCCTTGGAGTACTGTAGTAACTGTAGTTATTCGCCATATTTATCGCCACATGTTGGTTGATGTTTGCACAGTTGTGCAGATCTGGTGTCAAAATTGATCGTCAACATTCTGTCAACAGATAATATCTGTCAGATATTGTACGCCTTCCTCAACCCTATACGATACGATGCGATACAATGTATCATGATGACTTTTTGCCAGTTTCTTTAGATTTTGTTTGCCTGTCTGTCTGTTTCACTGACTGATTCTTTGCCTATTTGGCAGCTTTAATAGTTTTGATGTGCGCATTTTGCATTTCGCAACGACATTAATAATTATAATTATAAGACGTGAGCATTTTTAATTATTATGCACATATTTAATGTTAAACACCGTCCCCTCCACCGCTTAGTGTATGGGTAAGTCGGTGTGTGTGGACTTATCCAAAATATTCTATTTGCGGCACGCCAAATACCCGAATTGTTTTTTTATTTTTTGTTTTTGCTGATCTTTTTTCTAAGTTATGCAAGTAATTAGTACTGCATTTATAATTTAACGTTTAGTAAATATGATGTTTTGTTTTATATACAATTACATGGAGATTTTACTTTAAGTAGATCTGTAGTTGAGATGTTCATGTCTCTTTTTAAAGTGAAGATCTATCAAATGATGCAACAATCCAAATTTTCTCAAATTTAATTTATAGAATATATAAAAAGAAATTATTTATCATGCTCGACTGGTTTTAGATATGTAGTTCAGTTTGCAACTGCAGATTCCATCTAATTGTATGAGCATCTTTGAAAGCGGCGAAAACTGATTTTGTGCATAATATTTATACAAAGTTTAAAGGATTGCCCGCACACAAATCGCCATTTATCTTGTCTGGTTGACTGTCACCACAAAGTGGGCGCTTTGGACACTTTTTTTGCGGGGGCGTGGCCATGTCCGTGTACGCAAATGTGAACGGCACGCCAAGACACACGGAAAACTGACCGAACGAACATGAACATTGATTGATTTCACGCCAGCCAGCTGCTGTGTGTGTTTATTTATAGCGGATATTTTTAAGAGGCGCCCGGTGCGGTAAGGGTACGGAACCTAAAATGTTATTTTAAGTGGTGTGACAGAGGGAGGGCAGCAGACACGCGGGCGGGCAGCATATTCACATTCACAATTTCCTACCCAATGATTGCGTGCCACGAAAAATGCCAAAATATTTTGCCCAACGGACATGCAACTTTTCAAGGTCGTCAACGCAACCAACCCTTTTAGCCAAAAGCTATACACTGAAAAAAAAGACCACTTTCTAAAATCAAGAACATTCATCTTAAATATTTTGTTCTTAAAATAAGACCATTTTGAGACCAAATTACTAAAACTGAGAATAATAATCTTGAAAATTGTAAGTTCTTAATTTAAGAATAAAAATCTTAGATCTTTTATCTTTTTCTCTTAAAATAAGAACAAAAATCTTAAAATGTTGCCACTTTTTGAGACCTAAAATTCACAACTGGTTCTGGCGCTTCAAAGATGACTTTAGGCTTGGATCGCTGGTCAAGTCAACACAACTGTGCTGATGATACAGATTGGCATTTCTTGAAACAGCTGTGTGTTGTTGTTTAGTGTAATATAACTAGACCTCAAGTTAACTTAAATTTAATTTTTCTTACAATGCGAAGAAGCTTAATCTTTATTTTTTTGCCTTGAGTATTCAAAACTTTTTGGTCTATAAATAAGAACATATAATCTTAAAAAAATAATAAGTCTTATTCTTATACTAATATTTGTGGTCTTGAAATTATAAGAATTTATGATCTTAAAAATAAGAACTTGGTCTTAAGCATAGTATCCAGCACCGCGGAAAATAAAAATTTCGGCCAAACTTCATGTAAAAAAAACTGTGGCCGAAACTTTTCGTTTATGATTTCGTTGCTTGAGTATCCAGCAACCTTAACGAAATGCACAAATAAATATCGATAATTGGCTTATCGACAGCGTGTGTGGACTGAGAGAACAGCTGATGCACAGCTCAGGAATATATTGTCGACAATTATTTCGCAAGTGTCGATTGAAAAAATGGAAAAAAGAACTGTGCGCAAAACCAAAAAGTGAGATGAAATTGTTTTTGCAACAATATATTCCGCCACCAACACAATCACTTCATCGTCAGAGTTTTTTTTTCACTTTTTTTTTACATTAGTTGAACTTTTAAAATTGGCGCTGTTTACAAAACACAGCTGTTTTATTTATGTCCCACACACACGAAATAAATACCAAATTCCTAACATAAAAATTTCGCGGTGCTGGAGACAGGCCTTTAATTGAAATGTTCTTAGAATCAAGATGTGTTTTCTTACTTCAAGATTTTAATGTTCTCGACGAATTTTGTAGACCAAAGTTCTTAGTTCTGAGACCAAAATCTTGATTTAAGATTCTTTTTTTTTATCAGTGCACCAAATAAGGCACTTCACCTAATAAAGTTTTCACATGTTTTTTTGTTTTTTGTTATATTTCAGCCCTTGAACTTGGCACACCGTTGGAGAGCAGCCGCTTGGCGGCAGCGGCGACGGCAGCCGCATGGATCATGCCGTCAAGGCGACGCGCGGCCGCCCGCTCAACACGCTGCGCTTCGAGAACGACGAACTGGAATGCCTCTATCAGCGGTACACCCTGAAACTGCAGCGCTTCTCGGTGCTGGGCGTGGTCGCATTGGTGGTGGTCCTGTGCGGTGTAATGGCCGCCCTCTCGCTGGCCTTTAACAATGCCGCCACCTTTCATGTAAGTGCACACACATGCTATACATCCATAAATATATTTGAGTATGTTATGTCGATTAATTGATTTACAAAATATAATTAAAAACGTTTTAAAAACAGTGAAACTCCATAGATACTGACTATATTGTATACGATGAGTGCATTGAATATGTGCAAAAAAGGATTGTGTTTGCTTTTGTGAAATAAGTAGAGTATACTTATGTATATATACATATATTCTTGAACAATATCAGCAGCCAAGTTGATTTCACCCTGTTCGTCCGTCTGTCCGTGTGTTTGAACGAAACCAAACTTGGTATATAGGTTCCTGGGCAGCAGGCTCACATCAAGTTTGTTTTTAAATTTGGATCGGACCACTATACCATATAGCTGCCATGGGATAAAGCATCTCAACCAAACTGACTGAATACACATCAGTTGTTATTTCTTGAGCAAGTGGTCGAATTTTGATAATCGAAATATCATTCGACACATATTTTTAATAAATATAGTCCAAAATTGAAAGTTTTTACCAAAAGACAAAACGGAACCCATTTGCTGCAATCATTTAAATTTTTACTCCTCCCACTTACACCTGCTTATCTTACGAACCAGGTGAGTTTCTAAAAGTCTGAGTAGGCACTTTTGTTAGGTCAAGTTAATTCTTTAGATCGGTATGTAATTCGATCTGATCGGACAGTCATTGCAAGTTTTCCATTCTTCCTTTACATATTGCTAGTCGTGATGCTTTCGTCACTAGCGTGGACTGCCTTCCACAGTGATATATCTTCGCCAAACGTAACACAGACCGCGCCAAAATTTACATGATTGTTTTATAATGCCTTTACAATTTTTGGTAATAATCGCTTTTCGAAAAGCGTTGGCTATTTACATTTTCCATACAACTCCTCTACGGCTGTAAATAAGCTCCAATTTTCACATTATTCATCTATTAAATATATTAAAATTAATTTTATTACTTTACAAAAAATCGGCTTATGGCAGTAAGATCATTTAGTGGCAAAATATCAGTCAGTGATTTTGTTACTGCTTCTTATGAGTCCCCGTTACTCAATTTAGATATGTACATATATTTATTGTATCAATGAATTCTATACTCCAACTGCATATTTCCTATATTGGACATCGCTTTATAGACAATTTCTTTCCAACAAGAATTGTGACAGACTATACCGAAATTTTGTTGATTACAACATGTTAAAATGTGATCGAAAGCGTTATACCTTTCCAACTATATATGGAATCTTATAAAACATACCACTTTACGAGGTAAAAGTCTAGCCCAAAATTTCTGATATCCAATTTTGTGACGAATAATATTAAGTTTTACATATAAATTATTTAAAAAAAAGTTTTGGTACTCGGCACATTGCGCTAATATGTCTCAATTCTTTATACCAAATAAAACTCAAGACTCTAGCTTTAAATTGTTGTAATTGTGATTGATTAATATATTGACTATCCTTATATTTGAATATGGAACTCTTTTCAGAACATCTTCAACTCAATAGTATGCGTTCTGTTTGCCATTGTGCTGGTGCTCCTGCAATTCTCTGTGATCAAGGATCACCATTTGCCAACATTATGCTATGGCATTCTGTTGTTCATGGCCAGTATTTGCATAGTGTCCATGCCGACGCTGGGTAGCGTTTTCCCAGTAGACACCAAGGAGGTGATGGCCGAGGGCGTCTGGCAGATTGTGTTTGTGGTCTTTCTGGCATACGCTATGATCCCGCTGCAAATCTGGGAGGCGGTGGCCTTCGGCATTGCCCTGCCCTCGGTGCACATCAGCCTTACGGTCTATAAGATCTTCACGGATGCGCTGCAGTATTTGGAGTATAATCAGCTTATAGCCAACATTGTCATCTTTATTGGAGTCAATGTAGCTGGCTTGGTCGTTAACATCATGATGGAGCGAGCCCAGCGTCGAGCCTTTCTAGACACACGGAACTGCATCGCCGCCCGCCTTGAGATCCAGGATGAGAACGAGAAGCTGGAGCGACTTCTTCTCTCGGTGCTGCCGCAGCACGTGGCCATGCAAATGAAGAATGACATTCTGTCGCCGGTGGCTGGTCAGTTCCATCGCATCTATATTCAGAAACATGAAAACGTCAGCATCCTCTTTGCGGACATCGTTGGCTTCACAGTTCTATCATCCCAGTGCAGTGCCCAGGAGCTGGTGCGCCTGCTCAACGAGCTCTTTGGACGCTTCGATCAGCTGGCCCATGTGAGTCTCTAACCTGGTCCACAGTCGCTATCCAATTTCATGGCATCACTTTGATTGCAGGATAACCACTGTTTGCGTATCAAGATTTTGGGTGACTGCTATTACTGCGTCTCCGGACTGCCCGAGCCACGTAAGGATCACGCCAAATGCGCCGTGGAAATGGGACTCGATATGATCGATGCCATTGCGTAAGTACAGATTATAGATGGCTGCAGGAAATAAGGTGCCAATAAAATAAGGCTCCAAAAGGGAAAATTAATTAAGGCACCAAATTCGGAGTGCTTTTTCATAAGGAAAAAACACCCCAATTACAGCCCCACTGAAATTGCTGAAATTGGTCCCCAAAAAATAATGAAATAGTGCCGTTACTTTGGGCATTTCATATGAAATAACACCCCAAATTAGAAAAATGAAACAACAGCTCAATTTTGTATGTGTTTTTTATATTTTATTGCTGTTTTATTCAATTTATTGAATTTTTTATTAATCAAAGACTTGCATGAAACTGTCCACAGATTTTCTTTCATATGAAATAAGTCGCCAATGAATTTAGGCCCCAAAAAAGGAAAAAACACAACAAAACGTCAAGTGAGACATTCATGCTCAAATGAATTAAATGAGTTCAGCTTCGTCTCACAATGAAATGAATGAATTGAATGAATGAATTTAAACCGAAAGCTTCATTACATATTTAAAGAAGGCAGAGTGAATTGAATGACGAAATAACCGAAAAAAACGAATGAGGGGGGAAAGTGCTGAATTTTTTTTTTAATTTTTTGCTCTTTTTTACTTTTGAAAAATGAAATAAAAGACTTATCTTTTAATTAGTATTCAAAATTAAAAAGTTATTTGTGGGGTATATTTATTGCAGTTTAACAAGAAGCATTTATGTTTGACTAGATTGGATCTGCTTCCCGAATATTTATACATCCTTTTACTCAACTTGCAAGCCCCAAACTGAGTTACTTCTCCCATTTTTGTCTTAAACATTTGAAAATATTTCCCACACCTTACTTTGACCTCTTTTCCCATTTAAAGAATATTTCCCTCCTTAAAATTGTATTTTTTATTTATTATACGACTGCAGTTAACTAAGAAAATTTGATTATGACCTTACAATAATCTAAGCTACAATATAATAAGCTACAATAATTTAAATATTACAACAAATATTTAAACTAAAAATTACATTGGACGAACAATCTTAAACAATTAATTTATTATATTAATTACTTATATTTTGTAGACTAACAGTTTTTTGACAAATGTATTCTGACAATCTATGCTTCATTCATTTCATTCGTTTCTCATTTACTCGATGAAACCGAATCTCTGAATTCATTTCACTCAGCAAACCGAATGAAACTCAAGAGTATTCAGAGACATTTCCGATTGAATGCAGCCGTGCAGATCTCTATTTCCTATACATTTTTTTGGGGCCTTATTTCATTTCATTATATAGATTATTTTGTTGACCTCGACACCAAAGCAGAGACTCTTGTGCTCAATCTCGGATACGGATTGAAACAGTGCCTTACCTGCCCCTTTCACATTTCACATCTCATCTTTCAGGACGGTTGTGGAGGCAACCGATGTCATCCTTAACATGCGCGTGGGCATTCACACTGGCCGCGTGCTTTGCGGTGTTCTCGGCTTGCGCAAGTGGCAATTCGATGTGTGGTCCAATGACGTCACGCTGGCCAATCACATGGAGTCGGGCGGCGAGCCAGGCCGGGTGCACGTGACGCGTGCCACTCTTGATTCACTGTCGGGCGAATATGAGGTTGAGGCGGGACACGGTGATGAGCGTTCCTCGTATCTGCGGGATCATGGTGTCGATACGTTCTTCATAGTGCCACCGCCGCATCGACGTAAGGTAAGTCCGTCAGTCAGTCAGTCCGTCAGTCCGTCACCAATTCAATTACCACTAGATACTGCTTGTGGCACTCTCTTTTCCCATCAGCCATATTCAAATACAAATTCATCATTCTGTCATATTCTGTCTTGGTGTCTCTATTGCAGCCCCTTATGCTTAACACGCTTGGTGTACGCTCGGCGATCGGTAGTCGGCGCAAATTGTCGTTTAGAAATGTATCCAATGTGGTCATGCAGCTGCTGCACACCATCAAGTTCTCTGAGCCCGTGCCGTTCTCCAACATTGCCACCGGCTCGTTTCCCTCGGCTGCTGCCGCCCTTGGCGGGGGCGTGGCTCGTGGCAGCAGCGCAGATGCAGCCACTGCGAGCGTCCAAGTGTCGGAGAAAGGTTCGCGAAAGGTAAGTGTCTACTGACCACTGACCACTGTTCATAGTCCATAGTACATAGTTCATAGTTTATAATTTATAATTCATAGTCCATAGTCCATAGTTTATATATTTTTAGCATAGTCCATTGTTAAGAGTTAGAGACTCGTTGTATCTCCGTAGTCGTTGCTCAATTCCGTGCATGTCAGGGTTGATCTGGGGCCTTGATTATGGGTCGTCCACTGTTGTGTTTTCATTTGTCGTTCGTTCTCTGTGTTTTTGATTTGATCCGTTTCTCAAAGTATCTAACAGATACTCGCAATCAATGTGTGATCGCCGGCTTGCTCTAAGCAGCGACGAATCTTTATGATTTCTTTCGTTGATTTCTTTCTTTTCGTTTACTTTCAGGATGCGGTAAGTTCACCTTATCTCTAAATATATGAAATACCCAAGTTATACCCGAATCCTCTCTCGTATTGATTATTCTTAACATATACCATTTTATTTTTGTTGATTTTGTGGGCTCTTTCGTTTCGTAGACGCAATATTATTATCTTGCTTAGAAAATACTAAATATTGACTTATTAATATATTTTTGTGTATATACATACATACAATATATGTTAAATATTTCTATAATTGTAATATATATAGAACAGTAGGTTTAGTAATCGTTGTCAGTAATGCGTAATTCGTACTCTTGTATCTACATACATATCTACTAAAAATAGTCTAAAGCATTCAAAAATACATGTTTAATTGCGTTTGTGTTAATGTTGTGCGTACATTGTGTAAAGAGTAAAAGTCATGTACTGGATTTATTGACAAGATTGATCAATTGATACTATAACATCAGATGCGACCTTCGATTCTATCCTTTTCGACCAAACCATTTCACAAAACTATTACTCTCAATCTGAATAAAATATCAAGTAATTATACTCGTACTAGGATCGGGTAACTCTAACAATATTCTAAAGCGATTGCAGTGCAAAAATATATTGAAAATACCTAGGTATACATAATTACTCCGATTCACACTATACGCTATACATACACACACAAACACACACTTTACAAATTTTCATAAACTTACTGCTCTCGGGTACATATTGTATCTTTCAGTTCTGTTTCAGTATTGTTAAGTCATTCGATTTGTAAGTTTTACCCTTCGATACTATTTTTGCCTTTGTTTGGTTCGCTATATACACATACTACTTACTATATCCTCTTCTTTAATTATTATCTATTATCCTTAATCTATATAATAATCGTAAACTTCCTTAACCATGATTATCGTTTATGATAATTGTTACCTTGTATATTTTGCAATATATTTTAATTTACTCTCTCTCTCTGTCTTTCGCTCTCTATCGATATAAGTACAATATATATACATCATACGTATACAAACTATATATATCCATATATATGAATACTGTGTATACTTCTCTGATCTAGGTAATACGTCTACAAAAAATCTTGCATGCTACCCCGCCACCGCACGGCATGGGCTATGGCAGCGTCGTCGGCAGCGGTGGCGGCGGCAGTGGCGGTGGCGGTGGCGGTGGCGTTAGCGGTACCGGTTGCGGTGGGGGGGGCAGTGTTCAAGTGACCGTAGGCACAAGTCCCAATTCAACAGCGAGTACGATTAGTCGCATACATAGGCACAATCACAAGAATAATAAAGTGAGCAGAGCAGCAGCTAAAACAAATCTCTTTAATTTTCGTTCACATTCGTTCAAACGTTCAATCGTTCAATCGTTCAGTCGTATAGTCGTTCAATCGTTCAACCTTGTGTTCGTATCGTACCGTGTATCGTGTATCGTATTGTATTGTGTTGTACGTTTTCGTTAATATGTATATATACAGTAGCGGACAGAGAAAACCGGACCCTATAAAAGAGCGGTTTTTTGGAGTTTACTATTTAAGTGTTTATTTATTTGACCGTTTGAATGATACACAACTTTCCTTAGCCTATTAGGTGCCCATTGAAAAATTCCAATTTTTGTAAGTCTACTTTTTAAACTTTTTTCCTCGGGCTCAAACAAAAAAATATTTGAATGCAAACAAATTTTCAAAAATCTTTACGCTAGTATTTTTTTAAAAACTGCCAAAAAGCCGCTTTTTGTATGAAAGTGAAGAAAAAGTGGATTGTTTTGCAGTTTTTAAAACACCCCAAAAAACCGCTCTTTTATGGTGTTCGGTTTTCTTTGTCTGCTACTGTAATTTGTTAATAAAATCTCATCAATTTGTTAATACATACAATGTTCAGTTTTATATTGTTGTTTTTTTTTTGTTACTAACTGTCATGCTTTTGTGTTTGTACTCGTACTTGTATTTGGGCGGGTTGCAATCCTTACTAATGCTTCGTTCAGTTCAATGGAATGTCCAGTCGTGACGCACACATTTCGTCATGTTTCGTTAAGTTTGATCGTCAATCTCATACAGCATGCCGTCACACTCACACTCACACACACACAGCTCTGCTCTCAACTGCATGCCCAGCTCCAGCTCCAGCTCCATTTAGTGTACACCTGAATACATAAGAACTTAGTACTCTCGATCTAATCTAGCCAGCAAGTGCAATAGCCTCAATTAAATCCACCAAACAGCGAGATCAATGATGACCAATAAATTGATAAACCCATTTTCTTTTTTTTTTGGGCTTCCCCGCTTATCCCAATCTACAGTCACAGTCCAAAGTTGCGGATAAGTTTAAGCGGCCGTTCCGCAAGCGTCACTCGGTGGCCGCCCATCATCAGCCGACAAATCGGGTGAACCGCTTCCTCTCCCAGGCCATTAATGCTCGATCCGTGGACTGCGACAAGTCGGAGCATGTGGACCGACTGACACTGCGCTTCCGGCAGAATGACAAGGAACGGGAATATCACAAGGACTTTGATTTGGGATTTACCACGGCCATGGGCTGCTCCCTGTTGCTGTTGATCCTTGGCGCTGCTCTTCAAGTGACAGCCCTGCCGCGCACCCTTATCCTGCTGCTGCTCTTCCTCACGGCCTTCATCTGGGTCAGCGCCATTCTGATGCTGTTGCTGGCCGTGCGCCTCAAGTGGATCATCTGGGACATTTCCGAAAGTTTCTCACTCCGTATGGCCATCACCATATTCACAATTATACTTATCTACTCAGTGGGCCAGGTAAATGTGGTAAGTAATGGGCAGGGATTAAACCGTTAACTGTAACCGGCAACCGGTATTAACCGATTCAAATTGGGAAACCATAACTGAAACGATAACCGAAACAAACCTTTTTTTTTATCATAACGATAACGAACAACCGAATTCATTTCAACCGAAAAAACCGTTAAGAAACCGATTCAGGCATAGAGAATAATTTCGGTTCAGTCAAGCGTAAAATTAAATTATTATTTTAAAAGAAAATTTAATTTTTATTTCTCATTTATATTGTATTGATCTCAATAAAAAAGAATTCGCAAATTTTCATATCCTTATCATTTTGAATTTTTTTTTGTATTTTGAAACTGAAATATACAAAAGACCGGTAACCTTTATTTAACCGATATACAACAATTTTTGCGAACCCGATAATCGAAAGCCCAAATGCGAACGTAACTGAAACCGATATTTGCGCTTGTAATTTGCGGATCTACTTCAACGTCTTTATTTTTGTTTTTCCTGTACATTAGTTTACATGTGTCACGGATCATCCCTGCTCGAGCAACGTGAGCACTTTAGACTTTCAGGGCTTGGACATGGATATGACTCCCGTAATCAGCAAACAGAACGATGCCCACCGCAAATGCTCTTTGCCACAATACGTGTCCTTGTCGGCTGCCTTCGCCTTTCTCTCCGTCTCCGTGTTTCTTAGGTGAGTCCACGCAGTCTAGATAAGACAATTAACAATACCAGATGCTGATGCTCTGATTCTGATGCAGATTGCCGATTATATTCAAGTCGCTGCTCGTGATTGGCATGGGCACCATCTATGCACTATTTATTGAGCTGTCGCACCAGAACATCTTTGAATGCTACGATACAATCGTCAAGTGAGTAGTCTGGAGTGATTTAAATATTGATTGACCTGACCCATAAACTTAGTACAACAATAAACTTATTCGTATACATATTTCTAACCTATTAATCACAACATTTTGCAGAGCATCCATTCCGCTTCATTTGATCTCATTGGCGCGCATTGTCATCTTTATGATTGCGATATTGGTGCACGGCCGACTGGTGGAGGGCACCGCCCGCCTCGACTTTCTCTGGCAGCTGCAGGCATCGCAGGAGAAGAAGGAGATGGATGTGCTGCAGGAGTCGAACAAGCGCATTTTACACAATTTGCTGCCCGCTCATGTGGCTGCACATTTCCTCGATGCACAATTTCGGAACAATATGGTGAGAGTCTTCTTCGAACATCTAACACGTCACTCTGACCATCTGACCTCCACTCTACATGTTATGCGTTTAGGAGCTCTACCATCAGAGTTACGCCAAAGTGGGCGTTATTTTCGCCAGTGTGCCCAACTTTAATGAGTTTTACACTGAAATGGATGGATCGGATCAGGGTTTGGAATGTCTGCGTCTGCTTAATGAGATCATTGCCGATTTCGATGAGCTGCTGAAGGAGGATCGCTTTCGGGGCATCGACAAGATCAAAACCGTTGGCAGCACCTATATGGCAGTAGTTGGCCTTATACCCGAGTACAAAATACAACCCAACGATCCCAACTCAGTGCGTCGGCACATGACCGCACTGGTCGAGTACGTCAAGGCAATGCGCCTATCGCTTCAGGAGATCAACAGTCACTCGTACAACAACTTCATGCTGCGTGTAGGTCAGTACACAACACTGCATCTCTATAGATACACTTTATCAGGTGTGCTCCACTTGAATTTCACGTCAATTTCATTTCTCCGTGACACAGTCAACTCATCTGAACATTTTTAAGGGACACGAAATAATCGCTCAATTCACTGGCGTGCGGTGCCATAAGAATAATAGTGGTATTCCGGAAAGCGTTTTAGATTGGTTTCATCGAATATGTTTTTATTGAATATTCGATGATTTCCAATGTAAACAAACACAATATGTCACATAGCTTTCACAGTTTTCAGTTGAAATCAAATCGAAATCAAAACGAAATCAGCTTCAGAGCAGATTTCACGGAATCAAATAGTAAGACCACATTTCCATGATTTGCTCTGGGCACATTGAAAATTTTGTTTGAAGCAAACCAAATCTAAAACGCTTTCCGGAATACCATTAATGTCACATTTTTTGTCCGAGATTTAGAATTTAGAGCTGTCGAATAACTTTTAATTGCTTGTCCGCCAATAACTTTTAAATTTTTTAAGCTATACAAATTCAATTATACTATAAATAAATTAAAATATATTCGGGCTTGTTTCGGTTGTCACTTTTTAGCATTTAGTGATATGCATTTAATTACTTTGAATTCAGACTAAGTGTTTAAAAAGTTTCGTTTTTGCTTTAAACTCATTAACTCAAAGTGATATCAATCCGCTGAATATCGCCGAAACGGTAGGTTAAAGAAATTCAATTTCGAAAATTAAGAAAATTTAATCACTCGAATTTTTTGAGTGGAATTGCTTTTCCCTGAACTCGATTTCACTTGTGATTTCTATAGCACACCTGTATATCTATCATATCATTTGAATCCAAGCTGATCTTTCTCATTCCGCAGGCATTAATATTGGACCCGTCGTCGCTGGCGTGATAGGGGCGCGAAAGCCTCAGTATGATATTTGGGGCAATACTGTGAATGTGGCCAGTCGCATGGACTCAACCGGCGTGCCCGGCTACTCCCAGGTCACCCAGGAGGTTGTGGACAGTTTGGTCGGGTCGCATTTTGAGTTTCGCTGCCGGGGCACCATTAAGGTGAAGGGCAAGGGAGACATGGTCACCTATTTCCTCTGCGACAGCAGCAGCAATGCCCTTAATGGCGAGGTGCGGAACGCCATGATCAGCAGCCGGTCCACAACTGCAACCAATGAATCGCAAGCACATCCACACTCCGCCGATTACTATCAGAAGGCGTCGCAGTTCCAGGAGAATCGCCTCAACACGGACACCTACAGCAAGAAGGACAATGGGCATTTGTACAATGTGGTGGGTGGTGAGGAGCAGCAGCATCTGTTGCAACATCATCAGCATCAGCATTCACAGCCGTTGCCGTTGCCGTTGCCAGCACCACCACCGACTACGCACCATCATTTGCATCAACAGCAGCAGCAGCGTCTCAATAGCAAATTGCAGAAGCAACCCAATTTTATGGCCAATGGTGGACTGCCCAATATCCGGGAGAACGGGCACAATGGCACCGGCGATATGCATTATGTGTCGCAGAATTTGACATCCGCTGCGATTGCTGCTACGGTTTCAACTGTAGCACACCAACAGCAGCAGCAACAACAACAACAGCAGCAACTTTTTCAACAACAACAGCAACAACAACAACACCACCAACAGCAGCTCCAACTCCAGCACCAGCTCCAGATCCAGCTCCAGCACCAGCACCAGCATCAACACCAGCCCATTCCTTCGGTAATGTTGCGCGAGTTTAATATTATTGAAAATCCGAATACCGGTGGCAGGCATCAACAGCTGCAGCAGCCGGAGCAGCATCAGCAGCAGCAGCTGGAGCAGTTGCCGCTGGCTCAACGGCCACACCATGCCACCAGTCTGGATGGGGGCGTGGTCGGTGTGGTCGGTGTGCTTGGCGGCGACTGCTTCATTGTGCCGCGTGGGCGTGATCAGCTGCGCAGCTATGCGCCGCCGCCGGCGCTGCCCCTTAACCAGCATGGTCAGCATGGTCATCCACTGCATCATCTCTATCACCAGCATCAGCATTTGAATCAGCATCAGCATATGCATCAGCCATCGTCCTCCAGCCTGGGCTATGGCAACTGCCGTGAGAGCGAGCCGCTATTGCATGCCAGCAGCGTCGTCGCGCCGGTTGCCAAGGTGAGTGAAAATGTTGACCTCATGATTTGGAGCAAGGAGATACTTCTTTGAATGAAGAAGCTCCCATCAATGTTGCAGATGCTCCTCAACACACACAAACACCTAACAAGCACAACCAACCAACGCCCCATCCAATTGTAACTAATCCAAGATATTTATGTATGTACATACGCAGTACACGTCTGTTGCAAGATGAATTTATAAGTAGGTGATGTATTCGTTTGACGTGCCCTCGTTTTCGGGGCGACAGTGCACAAGAGTGAGGAGTAAAGAACAACCAAACATAACAAGTTTACCATATATCTGTCTCTGTCGTCGCCCCGAAAGAGTGCGAATACATCACCTACTTATAAATTCATCTTGGTCTGTTGGTGTTTTCATATGTGTGTGTGTGTGTGTGTGTGTGTGTGTGTGTGTGTGTGTGTGTGTGTGTGTGTGTGCCATTTAATGCCATTTAGTTGTTATCACAATGTGATGATAGGTTAACGATCTACTCACCAAGTATTTTTAGGGTACATAGGCATAACACAAATATTACAGTTTCTGAACACCCTAATTATCACATTGTTAACTGAATGTAGTTAAAAAAAATAGACAGAAATCTAGTTATGATTGGGAATGGTCAAACTGCATAAGTAGTAGAAAGAGTAATCCTGACCATGTCTTATTTGAGCTTAAGGGGCTCTTCTCATTCAAAACCCGTTTTTTGGACCCTTTTTAAAAAAATTCTTATTTGAAAACGCAAAGAATAATTGAAAACATTTTTTATTTATTGTATTACAAAAGGTTCAAAGTAAATAAAAAAATTTTTTTTGCCTCGATACGAGGGCTGTTCAAAAAGTAATGAGACTTCAAAGTTGGTGGTGAAAAAAAAGGTGTCGTCACGGCGGCCACGATTCCGGGTCTCCGGAGCGTCCGAAATGAAAAAAACGGGGTTATAATCAGTATAGATAAAATTCTCGGGTGAACCTCAAGCTTAATTTTGTAATTTTTTTTTGACAAAATGGCGGCCATTCAAAAAAAAATTTCAATTTCGGGCTTTTTTTTTTGTAGTTTAGTGTAAAAAAAAAATAGTAAAAAAATTTTTAAAATTATGGTCGAGGTTCACCCGAGAATGGTGACAATTCTGCGTCGATTCCACTTTGTTTCATGAAAATCGGTTCAGTTGAACTGGAGATATCATGGCCGCCAGTTCATTAACATTAAAATTGATTCACCAAAAAATGCTGTATCTTCTAAAGTATTTCGAATTTCTAAAAATCCTTTTAGGCGCATATTCACAACTACCCAAGCTATAAATAAATGCAAAAAAAAAAAGTCGAAAAAAAAAGTTGCTCAAAGAGATGTCCCCCTTAAATATGAAAGGGACTAATTGCGACAGAGCTCGGGAGCACAAAACAAATTCACTGCAAATCGGGTAAATCTGTGGAAATCAGTTGCGTGTAATAATTGTTTTCATGTGATCGACTTCATAAAGATTCTTATGGCTTAGAGTTGTTTTCTGTCCGCAAGCGCACAGTGTAGCCCAGTGCTGCCATATCAGCCGTTTTCAGGACAGATCTGTTTCTTTTTAAAATGAACTTGCCTTAACTTTTTATAAACATCCTCTGAATGTGTATATTAAAGGGTTACATTGCTTTTGTACGGGAAAATAATTTTTTTTAATGCAAAAAATTAAATATTTAGCTCAAACATTTTATTGTCTTAAGGATACACATTTAATTAAGGGATTACTGAAAATTTTGAGGAAAAATATTGTAAACTGTGCCACTGATAGCGTAACTCCTAACAGGATCATCCAAGTGAAAATAAAAAAATATGTGTTTAGTTAAACTTAAACTAGAACGAAAAACTAAATAATGTGGCTAAGATTTCGCAGTTGTAATTGAAAAAAAAAAAAAAATTCCATCAAGAGATGTTACAGATTTTAATAAGACCAAAAAAAATCTTCGATCATATACAAAATTTATTGAAATATATGCTTAATGGGATCGCAAATGGCTTCTTCTTGTAACGATAAAAATACGCCCTTATACTTTAATGGGCATGCAAACAGATCTAGGGATCTGAGTGTAGTAGAGTTCGTTAATTTGTTTTATTTGATCAATTTAGAGGGCTCTGATATTCTCTTCTTCACACGCACATATACACAGGTACAATTGTTATATGTATAAATAATTAACTTATTGCTCACTTCTGTGTGAATACTTATGTGTTATGCCTGTAGGTGTGTATGTATGTAAGCATATCTCAATATTATAATATAAATATCTGTGTCTCTAACCGTGTTCCACTCTTTGCATGATGTCACTCTCCTCCTCGCCCACCTTCACGACTAACACCTAGATCATGCCCATGCAGCATGCGCAAAAGTACGAGCCACCACGTTACACCTGTCCCAACTCCGTGTTGTCACTGCAGCAGCAACATCAAGAGCAACAGCAGCAGCAACAGCAACAGCAGCAGCAACAGCAACTCGAGCTGGCAGCAGCAACACAGAAACAGCAGCAACGTCAATATGCGCTTTACTCGCAGCAGCCGCCGCTGCCGCAGTTGCCGCCCAAACCGGCACTGAGGAACTACCTGAAGCCGCTGCCCAAGCTGCCGACGGACATTGAGGAGAGTCGCGAAATGTCTTCCACAGACGATCTCAGCTCGCGGCCGCATTCACCCTCGATGAGCAGCTCGGATGAGAGCTACTCGAAGACCACCGAGGGTGAGAACGAGGGCGATGGCGACGACGGCGACGAGGACTCGCCACGCATCAATGGGAGCCGCCACCTGCAGCGCAATGGACACGGAAATGTTATTGGCGTGGGCTACAACGTGCACGCTGGACGCGTGAATCCGCTGCAGTGGCTCTATCCCTGCGACATTCAAGTGGATCCCAGCTCGCCAGTGGTGGACATGGCGCAACTGCGTGACTTTGATCTCAGCTCGACGACCGAGAGCCATGGCCCACACACGACCAGCAACACGACGAGCAACGCCACACAGCACAAGGGCGACAGCTGCAATAGCTTTGACTACCAGAAGACACCCGCTGGTGTGACGGCGGGAGCAATGGGATCAATGAATATAGCTGGGGGGCCAACTGCTGCAACCAAGTCGCCCTTCGAGAGGGAACTGCAAAGACTGCTCAACGAATCATCGCGAGGTCGCTGTCTGGCCGCAGTATCGGCAGCATCGACGGCGGCGACCAACACCAACTCGGAGCACACCACCAGCAACTGCAGCAGTCGCCACAATGTCGACCTGAGCTACTCGGCTAGCAACAGCAAGTTGAGCTCAGTTAATGGTCACGGACAGAGTCTGGGCAATGGACAGGCTGTCGAAGGCGGATCCAGCAGCAATGGCAATATTAGCGGCGGCAGCAACTCGAATAGTGGCAACAACAACAACCATTCCAAGGAGAAGCAGCAGGAACAAGAGCTGCTCGCCATGGCCATGCACGTGACCAACAACAAGCTGCCCATGAGCAACAGCTTTATGATATCCAAGCATCCCGTCGGCCTGGAAGCCATCAAGGAAATAACGCGCCACAAAAATCCCTCAGAGTCCAGTCAAATGTAAGTAGTAGATCAACCTGCCACCTGCTTCAAAACCAATTCAAATCTGGGAGTTACCATTAAACCCATAGCTCATCTGTATCTAATATTGAGCATTAGTCATCAACATTGCTGTGCTATTTTTAAGGCCTTTGATCGAACACTTTATAAGCATATTTTGCATAATATTCAACTTTCTGTGCCTTCTTTTCATAAATGTCAGCTCAATTTGATTTACTATAAAGCCAACTTTAAATTGCTGTAACTACATTTTTGGTGGTTCATCTCCCCTACCCAGTGTACCCTAATTTCAAGTTTCTTACTCAATTGTCAATACATACATACAGTGGGTCACTTATGTCTTCATACACCTTAACATTGTCAAATTTATATATAATTAAAAAGTATTGATTCAGGTTTCTTATATAAATATTTTATTCATTTAAATTCCGTTCAAATGATACAAAAATTTAAATAAATATCTCAACTTTTTTCCTCGGTCTCAAACACAAAATATTTTGATGCAGAAAAATTCTTCAAACAATTTTAAGAGTGACTGCAAAAAAATGTTTCAAAAGTCTTTTGTCTAGTATTTCTTATGATTTTTTGAAAATAGCTTTTTGAAGCCCTTTTTTCTCCTACAAGCAGAGTTTTGACAAAAAAAAAAAAAAAAAATTCGGCAGTCACTCTTAGAATTGTTTAAAGAATTTTTCTGCATCAAAATATTTATATACAGTCGAACTTCCCTAACTCGAATCACCATTATCCAAAGAAAAGGTTCGAGTAAGGGAGATATTCGAGTTATAGAGTTCTTTTTCCTAAGATTATTAATTTTACTGCCACTCATTTAGTTCGAGTTACAGAGAAATTCGAGTTAGAGAAGTTCGAGTTAGAGAAGTTCAACTGTAATTAAAATATTTATATCATTCGAACGAAATTTAAATAAATAAAAGATTAATGTAAGAAACCGGCATCAAAACTTTTTAATTATACCCAAATGTGACAAAGTTAGGGTGTATGAAGACATTAGTGGTCCACTGTACGTATTAAGTAAACACGATATGCTGTGAAAACTCATAGCGATCGAAGAATAAGCACAAAGTTATTGACTATGGTTGTCTAAATAGTGTGAATAGTGTTCGTAACTTTTGAGTTTGTGCCGTAAATTGTCATCACAAAAGAGATGGTTATATTTTTGTTGCTGCAATTTATCAATCAATTTATATCTCTCTTATAGAAAAACACAATATATTTTTGTATATTCTGAATATGCCAAAATTTGTGTCTATTACTCTTTTGTGGTACGTACATGTGTTTGTATATGAGCGCAAATACATGTTATGGAATCTAATTGTATTATCTAGTTGCCGAGCACTCCCGTACCTTATATCAAACTAAGTACATTTGCAGAGGATTAACCAAGAACAAAAGTGACAGCATCAACTAATGTGTTGTTGTATTCGTTTTAGGCAAACATCGGACACGGAATCGTGCGAGATTCTTCACGAGAATCGCAGCCAGATGCATGCGTTGGCCATGCTGGAGCTACATGCGACCAAGGAGCACAAGGAGCACAAGGAGCCCCAGCAACGATCCCATCGCCAGCGTCCGCGCTCCAAGGAGCTGCAGCACAGCTATGAGAGCTTGGACAGGCTGGACACTGGCCTGCCACAACATCAGCAGCAGCTGCAGTTGCAGTCGCAGTCGCAGCGACAACGTCATCACCATCATCATCAACATCAGCATCAACATCAGCATCAACATCAGCAGCGACAACAGCAGACACGCTACAATCATGTGGAGCAGGAGGAACGTGATGACACGGAGGATAACCTGGCCGATGAGGAGTTTGAAGATGACGAGGTTAGCCACGATGTACGTCAGAAACGAGTTGTGCCGAGCGCAGAGCACAACAAGCAGAAGAATGACAAGCAACAGCTCTCAGAGAGCGAAGAACTAGATGATCAGGAGCACCCTCAATTGGGGCTAGAGCAAGAAAGGGAGGCGCCGCTGGCCAATGGCAGCATGCGTCTCGAGGCGAATGTGATAAACGATGAGCTGAAATATGGGGCACATCACAACACCCAGTCCATGGACTCCAATCCGTTGGAGAGCCAATCGGAGTGGTCGGACGACGATTGCCGTGAGGAGGCCACAGGTAAGTGGTACAATATACATACATATATTAGAATAACCTGAGTTACCTATTTTATTGATCTATTCGAATTGTTTTGCAGGTGGCGCGGAATCGACAGGTTATATAACCGATGAGCCTGGCCTGGAGAATATCTCGTTGCTGAACGAGGCGGGTCTTACGGATGCTGAGGGCGCCTTGTCGGATGTCAACTCGCTGTACAATGCACCCGATGTGGATGACACCTCAGTGTCGAGTCGGGCCAGCTCGCGGCTGCTTAGTCTTGACTCGCTGAGTGGTCTCTACGATTGTGATCTGGACTCCAAGCATGAACTGGCCATTGTGAATGCCTCGCACAAGATAACCAGCAAGTTTGGTCCGCCGTCATCGCCGGCACAGCAGCAGTTGCCATCAGCAGCTGTAGCGAGTCAGCCAGCAATGCAGTCGTCACAGCAGCAACAGCAGCAACAGCAACAACAACAATTGCAAAGTTAAGGGAATGTACTTAAGGAATGTGAGCACACGTAAAGCAAACATGAAACCCGCACTCAAACGTTGTTACTGCTATATGCAAATGGTGTCTATTAATTTACAATATAACTACAAGAAAACTTAGTTGTTAGGAACATTTTCACACACACACACATACACCGATACAAATATTTAGGTATCTATTGTACAGGAATGAAAACTAAATCGTTTCTACTACTTGTGTAGCCAACGGCACTCTCTTTACATGTAAGAAAATGTTTTTTTTTTTTGTGGTCTAGCCCGCTTTTAGGTATTATCTATATTTAAGCATATCTATATATATATAAATATTAACATTGGTTATCTTATGCAAATTGGCCCAGTTCAACGTTCCAGTTAAACCAGCAAAACCCAAAACTAATTGCAGATTGATAAACACAAATATTATATAAAACATGCATGTATATTTGTTTAGGTTTAGACAAATCATCACACTTATCATTATAAACGATTTGTGGATTATTCTAATTCATTTGTGCGCTGAGCCTATTTAAGATATAATTTGCTCATTTGTTATACTTATGTAGAACATACATAGTTTAATATATATACTTATACCTGTATGCCTATATATTATTTAATAATCGAATAAGTAAGTCGATAGTGAACTACAACAAAAGCATGACACGTTGTAAATAAAGCGAAATATTATAAATAATAAAATCTTACATTATACCTTGTACTTAGACTTGGACCAGTCGCCAACACTAGACAAGGAAAATGTTCGTATTTTCTTTGTAAATAAAATAGAGAATAGAACAGCTTTAAGTTTATGTGTTTATCACCTTACTGCTCGATTTCTGAGCATTTTTGTCTAACTACCAGTCTTAACGCCAAGCGTCATGTGCCATTTTTTATTGTAGCCTACTTTCAGTTGCTGCTTTAAAGCGCTGCCTACTTTGAGGAGCCGCTCGCACACTTTTTGTAAATAGGAAACACACATACGATACGTACTTACCTTATGCATGCTTACAAAAATGTATACTTAATCTTATGTACTATTTTAGTTATATTTGAAAAAATCATTGCAAAACTGGTCGAAAAGGCTTCAAGTCAATTTTTTGTTGACTTCTGCACAATTCTCGAATTTCCACGCAAAGCTTTTCTTAATTGCTTTGTATTATGATATATAATTTGTGTAATGTGTAATCGAATATACATATAATATATGAATAAAAGTATATTACATATGTTTATTTCAAAGCGAGTTCTAAAAATTAAGACATACATTGTATATTATACAAATTTGAAAAATTGACTTTTTGAGAACCCAACATATGTACATATATAGGTACATAATCATAATATAAATCACACTTACTAGCAACTGTAAGGGAAACGCAAAAATGTTGGGAACATTCAGCTTACAATGTTAATCAGTAATCGCTGGTTTGCTTGCTACTGTTCAGTATTCATTATCTGCTTTTTACAAATTCGCCTACTATATGGTTCCTTTTTATCAGGGAATAATACCAGTACCGGAACCGTAAACCAAAATAAACCGTTTCATTTGTAATACCGACACAGGAACTGAAACAATATCAGAAACCTTCGTACCGGTATGGTCCCTATATATATAAAAAATTTTTGTTACTTTGATTAAGGTTTAAGACGATAAATATCACATGTATGTACGTAATACATTTTTGATCCCTAATATATGTATTAAAATTATTTATTTATTTTTTAATTATATGTGTATTGTTGACATACCGTTACGTACCGGTTCTGATATCAGGTATCACATTATTTGTACGATACACATTTATTCATTCTGATACCGAAATTGTATGAATTGATTGTTGAATATTTTCTGCTGAATGCAATGCGAAATAATCGGGTATCTTGATGAACTTTCAAAATGAATTGCTGAATGTCCCAATTGTTAATAAGTGTCTTGTGATGCCCCTTATAACCGTACAACAAAACAATTAAACATACCAAACAATAAATAAAGAACAGAGCAGCAAAACAAATAAGAATGATTGTAAGACATACATATGTAAATGAACAAAAAAAAAACATATTTTCTGTGTACCATTTAACAACAAAGAACTTTAAACCAAGAGAAGCAAATACAAAAAAAGCCCACAGATTTACTAATATGCTGACCATAAAATATTATATGATAATGAAATTACTCAGAAGTATATTCACGATAAATACCTATTACCTATAAAGTATACATATATAAATAGTAAACAGAACCAGAGGAAGTTATTGAGCCAGATAGGGAGAGAGAGATAAAGAGAGATGCAAGCCTAAGGCATGATATTTATTTTTCTGTAACGATATCAAATTGTATGATATCCATGTATCTAAAAATATAAAATGATGTAATTGCATACATATTTACATATATATGTATTAATATATGTATGTTCCAATAAAGATGATAAGGATTGGAAGAGCAAAAAGATACTTACAGCTATAGATTTATATAGCTGAGTATGGCAACAATTAAAGATCCATAATAAAAACTCACACGTACTTATAACCAAATTGCAGCAATTAAAATATCTTGCGAAATGTGAAGATTGCTTTATTGTGGGGGGGTATTGGGGTGTGTATTGGAGGTTTCCTCGGTTGAGTCAAGCTAAGTTAACATTCAGAACTTTTTACAATTACGTTGCTCATAAAGATATAATATGATTATTGATATTTTTTCTTGAGCGCTGCACAAAATATTTTAAATGTCGACTTCACGACTGTTCAGTACTCCCAAGCACTATGTTTTAACCCATTTAGAGTCAAGAGTGTTTAAAACCAAAAATGTTGATTTTTTTTTGTTTTATTTAAGTAGCAGAAACATAAGGAACTAAAAAATCATGATTTCTAAAATTGCAAAAAAAAAAAAAATATTACAACAATTGAAAATTACATCAACAGTTATTTGTTGTCGCTCTTTTTATATAAACAGTGTATGTGATTAAATCGCATACAATTTTGATTTAAATTGCGTATTGCTCCGCCATTTATCCATTGATTTGCATTAACAATACCTTATTTTTTTGGAACAGTATCCGATTTACGTTAAATCTTAAAAAAAAAAATTGATCTTTGTGGTTTCTATTTTTTTTCAGGACTACATGTTAGCTTTCGAACTCAAATAATCACTAAAAACGCCCATCTTAACTTCTGAAAATTGAATAACCTTTAAGTTAAGTGCTTGTCAAATCGGATAAGTAGAAATGGAAATATACTTAAAAGTGTTGGAGTAACCCCGAAATATTGCAAAAATTTGAATATTTCGAAAACGCTTCCATTAAAAAAAATTTTAAAAGCCATTTTCATGTAAAGGGGCCCGAAAAAAAAAAAATAGTTTGATTCACTTTGCATTTTGGCTGTAAATAATGTTATTGGCAGAAAATTTCCCAATTCTTCTTACCTTATTAAAATAACTTTTTTGTTTTAACAATCTTATTTAAGCTAAGTAGCACTTTCGTTAGTTAGAACTATACCTTAAGATCTGTACATAACTCAGGGGTGCCACAGAAATCGCTTTCGCTTGAGTTTTACTTGATTTTAAAAGCTTATCTTTAAGTTTATTGAAAATTTTAAATACCTTTCTACTTCCAAGCAAAACAAAATCCGTTTTGGATCTGTCCATTAGGCTGATATAATCAATTTGGAAGTTATTTAAGCTATTCAAGATACAAATTCACATGAAATCGGGCCAAGGGATGGAAGCTCTTACAATAACGTATTTACATATCTAACCAAAAAGGCACAGGGTGTCTCGTACTCATTCCCTCCGACCAGTGCATTCTGACTTGTTTTCAGTATTTTACAAACAATCAACTATTTTGTTTACACTATTATTATTTTAACATTTGTTTTGATTGTTGGCTTGTTTTGTTGCTAGTTGAACAGAATTAGCAAATAAACTTCCATACAGGTATTGCGTAGTGCTTTAAATAAACAAATAACAAACAAGTTTTTGTCAAAATTTCTCAGTTCTACTCTCATTAACCGTTATTACTCATTTAATCTGTAGTTGAGCAAATATTATTAAGTAAAAAACAAAAAACAAAAAACAAGTGTCAATTAGGGATTAATTACCCCGGGTATAATCTATGATTATACATGTGTACATATGTAAGTACTACATACACGAAACCGTGATGGAAAACCCAGTAAATTTTGGAACGAGAAGTGATAAATCTGCACACTTTTTATTGTAGAACGAAACGTTTTGAATTGATGACATTACATATCTTTTTTCAGTTTATGTCCAGTGTTGAAGAGGCATAGAAAAAAGATAATAGTCTAGATCAGCGGTGGGCACTCAATGGCTCCTGGAGCCAGCCGCTCCTAACGAATTCAGGTTTCGTGCCCACCGCTGGTCTAGATCAACGGTAGGCACGAAATCTGAATTCGTTAGCAGCTGCTGGCTCCCGGAGCCATTGCGTGCCCACCGCTGGTCTAGACCTGTCTATGAAGGCAAAATTTGGTGCCTCCAGCTTTATACAAAGATTAAGTTAAAGTGTAGAAAAGTAAATAGATTTGGTATTACTTATTATGTACTTTGAGATACATTTGATTGTTATTTTAGGCATATAATTAAATAAAGAAAATGTGTTTTAGGGAATCAAGCACATTTATTTCTATTGCAGGTAGCCGGAGACGGACAAACACAGTTGGGCATATTTCGTTTGGTGTGTTCCGGGTAAACTTTTAAGATATTGACATAACTTTTTATATTCTTATTAAATAATCAAATGTTATATTAAAATAAATGTCTCGCCACATATTCGGATAATGATATCTGAGACTATATAAGCTCCAGATTCTAGACCAGCTTGCCAGTTACTAAATTATTTCAAAATGTTGCGAATCAGTTTGGCACTACTCTCAGTCAGCCTGGCGGTGTATCTGGTTGCTGGACAGACGGACTACTGTGCCAAGGGCCTTTGCGGCACCGCGACACATATTGCATGCAACAACAATGGAGTATGTGTATCTACTTAATGTTGGGGCTAAATAATAAACTCTGGGCATTCTAGGCCTGGGCCTCAACTTGCCCCAAAAGTCCGGCACCTTCCCTCATTGACATGAATCTGACCCTGAGACAACACTTGGTGCGCCTGCACAATGTCAGACGTAATAACTTGGCCCTAGGGAAAGTAGCCGGGTACAATAGTGCAAGGAGAATGGCCACAATTCGCTGGAGTCCAGAGCTGGCCAAGCTAGCGGAGCTGAATGTGTATCAGTGTCAGATGAAGCACGACGCATGCCACAACACAAACAAATTCAAGTCCAGCGGACAGAACTTGGCAATCATTTCCGGCTCGGGCCAGACGAATCAGCAGCTTCTGACTGCCTCCATTAACATGTGGTGGAATGAGAACAAAATTGCAAGCATGACAGTTATCAACAGTTTACCCGCCACCTGGTCCAAAGGGTTAGTAACAGCATCGATTTGTCTTTCGCTATGGCCTTTAACTAACGCCTTAACTCACTTTAATTTTGTTATGCAGTGAAATTCTCCACTTCACGGCCATGGCTCAACAGGCCAATTATGCAGTCGGCTGTGCCGCTGCCAAATATGGTGGCAACACCTTTCTTCTGGCCTGCAACTACGCCACCACCAATATCATTGGTCGAGCTGTCTATGTCCGCGGACCCACGGCTGCCGGCTGCAACACTGGCGTCAATGTCAACTATCCTGGTTTGTGCAAGGTTGCCGAGGCTTTTACTGTCTAATTTTAACTGAAAAGATAATAAGTTAATCGAAAAAATTAAGAATTAAAAATCTGGAGTATTAAAAAAAATTATTAATGATCCAACATTCATTGCAAGGATTGCTGAAAACCCAATCAGATCAAAAAGTATTAGTGGGAATAACTAGTGATTTTACAGGTATTGGAATTAGTAAGGTTAAGGTAAGGATTTCTAGAAAGGAAGAGGAAAAGGGCGGATTTTAAGGAGGGAAGAGAGAGTTCTGCAAAATACGAAGTGAACTCTGCAAACCATAATTAGATGTGCATGTTGGTAAAGATAATAGTTCCTGATTGTTTCAAGTAGTTCTACGGAGGACAGAAAATTAAAAGCGTTCCATAAGAAAACTAGAACCGATCTGGCCATTATCAATAACGAAGAAAATTAACACCAAGAGTTTTTCTACGATTTATTAACGCCGGAAGATTGAGAAGAAGAATCCTACTGGACTACGATGGTAAACGAAGATTGGGATCCCAGTTTAAACCACATAAGGCAAAAAGCAAAAATTGCTTTTTAACTGATTCAATTCGATCCTGGTTGGCACCAAATGCATGAACAGTACTCAAAGATATTACACTGAAAAAAGACCACTTTCTAAAATCAAGAACAAAATTAAGACCAAATTACTAAAACTAGAATATTATTCTAAAAAATCTTAAGTTCGTAATATGTATAAAAATAAAAATCTTAGATTTTTTTCTCTCAGCTATTTTGCCACTTTTCGGGACTTAGAATTCACAACTGGTTCTGGCTTCTGAAAGATGACATTAGGCTTAGATAGCTGGTCAAGTCAGCACAACTGTGCTGATGATACAGATTGGCATCTCTTGGAACAGCTGTAATTTGCGTGTTCTCGACGCATTTTTAAGACCAAAGTTTTTAGTTCTAAGAACAAAATCTTGATTTTTTTTATCAGTGTACGAACTAAAGAGACATAAAGGAGTTTGTGCCGAAAGGATCATTAAATTCCTTCGACCAATGTTTAATAAAACTGCGCACTCCCTTTGTCTTGATTAACTGTAATGGAGATGTGCAAATTGAAGTTCAATTTGAGGTATACCAGAAGTAACGAGGACTGAACTCGAAATGGATGACCTAAGAAGTACTTTCTGGGTCATTGGATAATATTAATATTCGGTTTTTTTCCACTTCAAACGCGAATAAAATGTATAAAACTAACGAAAATCAAAAATTTTAAAATGGCAGATTATCTTTCAAAAAAGGTCAAAATTTGCGTTACTTTAATATTCGGTTTTATCTTATATTTATAACTGAGAAATACATATTTTATCTAGAAAAAAAAAAAGCTCAATCTAATATTTGGTATGATGCCCATTATATTTTAGGGTATCACAAGGCGTTTTGGCATATTTTGCATAATTTTTGGGACATATTCATGGCCAATTTTAGTCCACTCTTCCTGAAGCCACAAGGGCAAATGAATCATTCACTCTGAAAATGGGTACACTTTTCAATGTACAGTTTTCAAATGAATCTGACTGAATGTTGCCTGTATTGACAGTAAGAATGAGTACACTGTATACGTTGCACTATGGTAAAAAAACTCGATATTTTGGCATAAACTCTAAATATAAAGATAGACACTTGAAATTTTGCATGTACTTTAGTTAAACTAATTTAGAATTTTGGATTTTTTTTTTTTTTAATTTGGACCACGCCTTCACCTCCCCCTCCCCATACGACTATGCGAAAAAGTGAAATCAAATTGATAAAATATCTAAATATATAGCTAGAGGCTTGAAATTTAACACGAAGCTTACTTGTATTATTCAAAAATATATAATATTAGTTGTTATTCAATTGGACCTTGTCTTCATCCTCCCTTCCTCCCCGACTAAGAAAAAAACTAAAAAAAAATTTTTTTACCTTAGAAATAAAGCAATTTATTTTAAACTTTGAATGTTTGCTTATTAGACTAAAGTAGAATTTACAATTTTGTTTGTTTTTTAATTTGACATCGTTTTCACCTCGCTCCCCATATGAATCTAAGAAAAATACGAATTTTCAGCCAAAATTCACACCTACAACATGTCATTTTTCACGAAAAGGAACAAAATCGAACAAACGGGATTATTAACATCTGATTCTGGATGGTTTAGTTAATAACCTTTACTCAAAACTCTCGTACTAATTTGTGACGTTCTAATGTAAAGCTTAACGGAACAGGAACACATTTGTTAGTTTTTAGCTAAAAATACACATAAACAACACATTGGACAGTTGCACAATAAAACACAATTACTAAAAATCACTACTACTATCGTTTTTTAAATACCTTCATCAACTTTATCCATATTTAGCAATTTGTAATAAGGTACGTTTCATGTTTATAACGCCACCCATTTTTTGGCTTTATTACTGTAACTGTACATTTTTCGCGACTACGATGTACTAATGAAATATCTGTTTGGATGCAACCATAATGCACACGAAGTTTGGACTTTGTTCAGATAACGGTACTTTTGCTTTTGCGAGAAATCCATTTTTAGCCTGTTTCACATTTATAACGCCACTTGCTTTAAATGAGTTTTGTGAGTGCAAGTGGAAGGTTCTTTATTATTTGGTTGATGCTTTGGACAAATATAAGAATAAATAAGCTATGCTGCGTGGAAAAAGTTTGACAGAACTTGAAAAGGGAAAAATAATCGCTTACAAAGAAGAAAAATGCAGTGGAAGGAAGATATCGCGTAATCTGGGCAGGAGCCACAGGATAATCCAAAATTTTTTAAGAGATCCTGAAACTTAAGGAACCCATAAGCGCAGAGGAGGGCCATCAATACTTTTCAGCCAAGATAAGAGGAAAATTATTAACAAGGCCAGCAATCCAACACGGAGTTTGGGTGACCTACAGGATGTTATTGACAAAAATGTTAGTCGTACCACCGTTTGGAGGACATTAAAATGTTCCAAAATTGTTAAAAATGAAATGATGAGATGTGTTCCAGCATTAAAAGCTGAACAAAAAATGGCTCGTATGGGATACGGGCGCAGAAACATGAACACCAATTGGTCATATGTAAGCCAAATGAAGTTTGCAATCGATTTGTAACCGTAACCGTATCCCATACGAGCCATTTTTTGTTCAGCTTTTAATGCTGGAACACATCTCATCATTTCATTTTTAACAATTTTGGAACATTTTAATGTCCTCCAAACGGTGGTACGACTAACATTTTTGTCAATAACATCCTGTAGGTCACCCAAACTCCGTGTTGGATTGCTGGCCTTGTTAATAATTTTCCTCTTATCTTGGCTGAAAAGTATTGATGGCCCTCCTCTGCGCTTATGGGTTCCTTAAGTTTCAGGATCTCTTAAAAAATTTTGGATTATCCTGTGGCTCCTGCCCAGATTACGCGATATCTTCCTTCCACTGCATTTTTCTTCTTTGTAAGCGATTATTTTTCCCTTTTCAAGTTCTGTCAAACTTTTTCCACGCAGCATAGCTTATTTATTCTTATATTTGTCCAAAGCATCAACCAAATAATAAAGAACCTTCCACTTGCACTCACAAAACTCATTTAAAGCAAGTGGCGTTATAAATGTGAAACAGGCTAAAAATGGATTTCTCGCAAAAGCAAAAGTACCGTTATCTGAACAAAGTCCAAACTTCGTGTGCATTATGGTTGCATCCAAACAGATATTTCATTAGTACATCGTAGTCGCGAAAAATGTACAGTAACAGTAATAAAGCCAAAAAATGGGTGGCGTTATAAACATGAAACGTACCTTATGCTTCCGAAAAAAACACAATTGGCTCTCAAAGTTGCAATTATTTTTCCCGCGCTTTTTCAGTTCATGTGGCAACGCTCAATCAGCTGACTTTGAGCACGCATAAAACACTAAGGGTAGTCCCGAAAAATCTTTAAAAATCGTTTTTGGTTGCTTTGGACTTTTTAGATTTGGAAAATAAAAAAATTTTTAAGATACTGAACAAAATACAATTTGAGTTTATGCCAAAATATCGGACTTATTTACCATAGTGCGTTGTACAGTATATTTGAGTACAGTACATTTACTGCACACTGAATTGTTATTCAGAACACCATTTGACAGCTAGAGTGTATCAAAATAAAAAAAATTTAAGAAAGCAACATTATAGATTCCATATGCAAAAACAATTTTACATATTTTATGATATACAAGATTCATGAAATACTTCTATACTTGATTTGTTTACCATGTCTTTACCAAAGGCAATTTAGCTGCGTTTTTCTGATATTCAATTTTTAGCTATCGACAAACACCTTTCGGATGCAGCACTACTTCCTAGAACCTCTAAAATCTTAACACTAATTTTAAATAGAAACGGAAATTAGTTCTTCTTGTTTGTCCACCATTGCAGAACATCAACTCATGGTATATTTACATTTTGATATTATGGATAATGTCAAGATTTTTTTAAGGTTTGCCTGCTGGGCCCATGTAACTCATTAAGCCAACAAAAATCTTCGGATACAGCAAACAGAAAGCCGTGATGATATCCAAGAATAAGTTTAAAACTATTTTAAAATGTACTTGACTTAGTAAGTTTACAATCACTTGTTAAATAGAAGACTTAAATAAACGGGTTTGGGATTGAAAGGCCACCAGTTGTTCACCCTTTGCCAACTAACTAGTTTTGTACTAGTTTTTCTCTACATGCTAAATCCAATGATATTCCCGGGCAAATCGTTCAAGCAAGAGATTTGGTCACTTGGATAGGACGACTGTCCACCTGGTCACATTGTTGCTATCCCAGTTTATTTTAGGCTAATCGTCACAGTGTTTGCCCAGTTGGTGTCGGACGATCTGCTTACGAACTCATGTTACGCCAATACCAATTACAAATTATTTGCTGTACTTGAGGAGTTTAGTGTTCCATGACTTTTCGACGTATATTTATTCTGTACCTTTTTTTTTTATAAATATACACAAATGTTAATTTATTTGCATACCTGCATCTGTATACTTCACAAATTTAAAAGCACAATTGATGTTTGATGCCGATGCAAATATAATTGATTATTATATTGGAATGACTACTTTTGCGTAACCCATCACGAGTTATCAATAGCTAAACATTTGAGTGACATTTATTCACGTGTACGAGTGAATACATTTCTGTTCCTGTTTGCATTGCTTTTCAGTATGCTAAATATTTGCACTGGCCAAGTAAATATGACTTAGTCGTGGGGCAAATTATACTTTTCTCTTTCGTTTACTTCACAGACACTGCACATTATCTTGTATGGTTTACGATAGTTGCAAATCGGTTAATAATTGTACATTACAAAAATTGTAATAAGAAACCTCAGCTGTTCCATCCGCTGCATTTCTTAAAGTTTGCTTAACTCACTTGCACTCCCACCTCATCTCACAATGTGAGTTACCAAATGTCTTAGTATGCCCTTTTCTTGGTTAAAACTACAGACCCCATAAAGTATATAAGTATTATTAATGAGCATCAAATCCCGAGTCGTTATAGCCATGTCCGTCTGTCACCCCGTCTTGACGGACTGTCCTACATCTCAGGGCTATAAGAGCTAAAGACATCAAGCTTGGTCTAAACATTTTCATGCCTTATGATTTATGAAATTAAATTTTGTGACGAGCGATATTCAATTTAATATATAAATTATTCGCAAAAATTAAAAGTATAGCATTCGGCAGATTGAGGAGTAGACTACGATGTTTGCTGAAAATTTCATTGCGATTGAAAAAAAAAAGATCGAAGATTTTAAAAAGCCAAATCTCCCCAACCAACAAGTTGCAGTAATAGCAATGTCAAACTTAAGTCACCGAACTGTAACAAACAAAAATAAAATGTAGCAGATTAAATACGAAATTGTATCATTGGCTCAATTTGCTGAGTCTCTTATCTTATCTTACTTTATTTCAATGGGGATGTCGACAGTAATCATAACTTTAAAGCATCTCAGCTGCTATAGCTTGAATTTAAGTTAGACGTAATTTTAATTCCGCACTAACTTGTAAATAATAATAATAATAAACTTTAAAGCGTATTGGCACTCGACGACTCATGTTCCCGACTTTATCAATTTATTAACCTTCTTCTAAGTTCTACGCACAGCATGAGCGAATGCTTTTTTATTTAAATGCTAACATAATGCTATGCTATATGCTATATTTGAATTGAATGTTCATTTAATGTCAATAAAATTTGATTCAATGTCAATAAAATGTATAGACCTAATTATACCATTTTAGTATTTGTTTACAAAAATGTTGACAGGAATTAGAAAAATGTAGTGACCTGAAAGTTGGCACACTTTATGGTCATCTATATATATAAAACTTTTTGTCCTGACTAGAGATGGGCACGGGCCGGGCCGGGCTTCGTGACCCGCGGGCCTCTTCAAAAAATCACCGGGCTTCGTGCATGAAAATGGAAAACGGGCTTTTTTTGTGCGGGCCCGGGCCTAAGCAAAAAGCCCGAAGCCCGGTAGGCCCGAAAAGAAAATGTTTCATATCGATTAATAAAAATATTTATTTATTTTTTAAAATAAGTAACTGCTCATATCATTTACGCATCTCTATTATCGATATGATTCTTATCGACATTAAAAAGTTATGAAAAAAAAAATTAATTTAAAAAAAAATTTTATATAGTTGTTTCGGGCCGGGCTCGGGCCGGGCCGGGCCCCTTGAAATTTGACCGGGCTCGGGCCGGGCCGGGCCTCTTGAAAATTTGACCGGGCCGGGCCTGGACCGGGCCAGAAAGATTTATTTCGGGCCCGGGCCGGGCCGGGCCTTAAGAAGGAGGCCCGTGCCCATCTGTAGTCCTGACTGACTCACTGACTGACTGAGAATCAACGTGCAGCCCAAACGTTAAAAGACAGAAAGCTGAAATTTTCACACAACATAGATGAAATAAATTTATAGGGTAATAACACAATTCGTCCTGTAAGTGGGTCAAATTCGGGGTCAAAGGTCACGGAATCGTTCGGTATGAAAAACTTTTTTGTTTCTTAAGTTGTCTCAACCAAACTCAAAGATTGTATGTTTGGGACTGTTTCTTACATTCTGATCAAATTTGGTCATTGTCGGATGACTGTATCATATCGGTTGTAAATTACAACTTGTAATAAAGAAGCACCACATTCTCTCAATACACAACTGGAATATTATTAGGTCCAGAAGAGTAGGAAAATTTTACGGACCTAATACCAAATAATAGGGAAGACTCTGAGGTGATGGGAGATAAAATAATAGAAGAAGGACAAATATGAGGAATATGATAATTTGGCAAATAGATGCAGCATAGTCATATGTTAGTCATAGCGTACATTTTCAGATCCAAAAAGAAACGAAGAGGAAACACGTGTGAATTACGTTAAGAAGGAAGAAGTTAGATTTAGCGATGGAGTTCTTAGAAAGATCAAGAATAGATTCAATATTTTGTATGCTTGAGTCTGGAAGTAAACCATGGAGGCTTAGCAGAGGTAGATGATTGATAAGACTTTTGAATATATATATAGGATATTCAGAAACTCTGATATTTGTGTTATTTTAAAAAGTGATATATTTTTTAATGACAAAAAACACACAGAAAAAAGATTAACATTACAAATATGCCATGGGGCAAGGTGTATTTACTATAAAGGTGACGTCGTCCGATGTGGTGAGGGGACAAACTGTTTGTTCACCTCGCTCTCTCCGCTCTCAGAAAGAGCTGACAGAAAAGCAAATGCTTATTTAAAATAAATAAAACGAAAAAATTCATAAAGATTTATAATACTTAAAACCCCTTCTTGATCAAATGGCGATATGCCCAAAGTCCTGCAGCATAAAGACATGACATTTGAAATGCATACACTTGCTTTGCTCCTGGCTTTTGGGGTACTGCAGTTGGCATAATTCGTCTCCGATTTGTTGCATTTTCGGACACATATTTAGTAGAAGTCAGAGTCATTGAAATGGCTAGCACAAATTTTACTTGAAGTTGAAAATTGAAAGTCTGTGCTTCCTGACCAGAGCTCCCTTCTGTTTTCGTCACTTGGGACTGATAATTACAGGTTTCAATAATTGTTTTCTGTCTACGAGTTTATTTGTAAAGACAAAAAAAAAAAAAAAACCTTCTTCGACAACGTTTACAAGCATACTGTTTAATATTTCCCTCTCGAAAGAGAGCAGTTCTGGTGACGACGCACAGTGGGGCCTTTGCTGATTTTACGTTGCAAAAATCGTAACTTTTGAACCAAATGAGATAATCAAATAATTTTAATGGCAAATGATAGATAACTCTTCAACCTATGAAATCAGCACTTAAAAAAAGTGCCACGCCCCCGACATACTTAATGAGGGGCTATCAAAGTTGAAAATTGTGAAATTTGTGAAAAAAATAAATTTTATGGCGCCTAAAAATAAATATTTTTTAAAATTTTTGAATTTTTTTGTTTTATTTTAAGTGTTTTTATATTTAAAAATTACTTTCAAAAAGTTAAAAAAAAAAAATTTTTTTTAAGATTTTGTTGAAAAAATTATTTTGTATTTTTCGGTGTAAATTATCAGAATTGCATATATCGACCTAATTCCTATTGCATTTATATGATACACTAGTCCGATTTCAACTAAATTGACATATTATGAATCTGGGGTAGTCTTATATATCCAGACCTAATTTGGTTCAAATCGGACCACTATTTCTTATAGCTGCCATAGCAACAATCGGTCGAACTATGTAATTATGCCGCGTGTTTTCATTGTGAGGTTGAATTAGTTTTTTAGATTTTACGTAAAAGATTGGATCCAGCCGGGTATATAACCATATATATTTACTTAGAGAAATGAATACCGAAACGTTTTTAAGTTAGTGTTTTGCTATCCATTTCGATCCATGAGAGTTTTCGTCTACCAAAGTTCAAAAATAGTCAAAATCTAGTGTTTTGCAGGACCGCCGGCCGAACAACTTGGCAAAAATATTTTTTTTTGGGTAAGCGTTCGGAAAAAGTAATATACGGATTCGATAGAGAATTCTTCAATGATTAAGAATCCAAAAAGGATTTTTAGATCAAGTAAAAATTGTGGATAGTACAACTTTTAAGGTTGACCCATTCAAATTTAAAGAACACTAGATTTTGACTATTTTTGAACTTTGGTAGACGAAAACTCTCATCAATTAAAATGCATTGGGTTCCCATAGCTAAAAAACGCTTCACAATTGATTTCTCTTTATAGCTATATATGGTTTCAGACCCGCCCGGACCCGCCTAAGAAGGTTAAATCAAAAAAAACTAATTCAACCTCACAATAAAAACACCCACGCAATTTCAAAGTTCGACCGATTGTTGCTATGGCAGCTATATAATATAGTGGTCCGATTTGAACCAAATTTGGTCTGGATGTAGAAGACTACCGCAGCTTCATAATATGTCAGATTGGTTGAAATCGGACTACTATATCATATAGATGTCATAGGAATTAGGTCGACATATGAAATTCTGATAATTCACACCGAAAAACAAAAAAAAAATTTTGAAAAAAAAAATTGTTTTGAAATTTTTTGAAAATAATTTTTAAATATAAAAACCTTAAAAATAAAACAAAAAAAATCAAAAATTTTAAAAAATATTTATTTTTAGGTGCCATAAAATTTATTTTTTTCACAAATTTCAACTTTGATAGCCCCTAATTAAGTATGTAGGGGGCGTGGCACATTTTTTAAGTGCTAATTTCATAGGTTGAATAGTTATCTATCATATGCCATTAAAATTATTTGATTATCTCATTTGGTTCAAAAGTTACGATTTTTGCAACGTAAAATCAGCAAAGGCCCCACTGTGCGACGTCACCTTAATAAATACACCTTGCCCTGGGGTATGTATACAAAATTCGTCATATTAATCATTTTTCTGTGTGTTTGTTGTCATTACAATATACATATATTACTTTTTAAAATAACACAAAGTATCAGAGTTTCTGAATACCCTAATAGTAATAAATAAAAGGAGCTTAAAACGATATCAGAATCAAGTGCATCGTCTACCAAGAACCAATCAGCTGCAGAGAACAGAGCAAAGTACCTTGCAAAAACATCGGTGGATATAGATGAGGATATAGGTGCGGGTGTTGTAAAAGGATTAGAAATATGCAGAGAAAATTCTAATGTGGGGTGTTAAAGATCTTCAGGCACAAATAAAAGGGCATCGACCTAGATATAGATAAAAGGTTAAGTAAGGAGAAGAAAAGATGAAGCAATAGCTACTTTAACAGCATGCTACATATTTATCTTCTTTATGTATATATGAGTACGATTTGGACTTAAGTAGTAATACGGAACTTTCTTTTTATTGTTATTATATTTGTGTAATACAAATAAAAACATGGGATTTTTTTCTTAAACGTAAATAAGAAAAATAAAATACAATACAAATATAAATTCGTTGTTATGTTATTATTACAGAAATATTATCACCAAGAAATTTCTACTCAGCTTGTTCTTGGGAATCGCGAGAACATGAAGGTAAATATTTAATCAATTGTTGCGTCCGCGTATCACAAAGGCAGTTAGATAAAAGCGAGAGCGCCACAGTTGATATAAAAGCAACAGCCATTGGGGAAACTGATATCAATCGAGCTTTGATATAGAAATGAGTAACATCCTATCCATAACTGTGCTTGCGCTGGCATTGGGCATTGTCTGTGCCACAGATTACTGCAAGAAGAGCTGCAACGGTAGGCAGAACATTGGCTGTAATAACAATGGCGTGAGTATGAGTCACATGGGAAAACAGAACCTATACACGGAAAAAAAATCCGGGATATTTAGCTCGAATTTAATCCGAAACGGGACATTTTAAGAGTTTTTTTTAGCTAGAATCAAGTAATTTGGGCTTATTTTCCCATTTTAATCCTGAAACAGGCCTAATTATACTGCTTAATCCTGAATACATACTTAAAAAATCCACACTTAAATTAAGTATTTTAAACTTGATTTTAGATTGGGTTTTTTTTTTTGTGTACTACTATTCAGTCATTTTATTTTTTGATATAGGCTTGGGCTGCGAGCTGTCCCAGCGATAGGGCGTTGGTAAATCTTTCGACGGCCGAAAAAAATGTGATTGTGGCCAGGCACAATCAGCATCGCAACTTTATTGCCGGAGGCGGAGATAAGAAACTGAAGGCCGCCTGTCGCATGGCTACCATGAAGTGGGATGATGAGCTGGCCTATCTAGCCTCCCTCAACGTTCGGAGCTGTCAGATGCGTCACGATGCCTGCCGCAACACGGACGCTTTCAGTTGGGCTGGCCAGAACCTGGCATGGATCGGCTACTTCAACCCGCTCAACACAACAGCCAATGCTCTTCAGGGTGTGGACATGTGGTACAAAGAGGTGGCCGACACCAAGCAGTCGCATATCGATTCATATCCCGCTAACTACAATGGACCCGACATTGGCCATTTCACCGTCATGGTCGCCGATCGCAACACTCACGTTGGCTGTGCCGTGTCCACCTACTCGGTTCAGGGCCAGAAATACAAGGCCTTCCTCATGGCCTGCAACTATGCAGCCACCAATGTCATTGGCGTCAAGATGTACAACTCCTGCTCCGTTCCGGCTAGCAAGTGCACCACTGGCGTCAATCCCAGCTACAAATTCTTGTGCAGCAACAAGGAGGTTTATGATGTCAACAACTTGAACTACTGATCAATTTGCAGCTCTCAAGGATTTAAGAAAAAACCCGTTGCTGAATTTAGATACATACATATGTAAATATATACAGCTCTGGTGAAATAAATAGCACAATGAAAAGCAAATTGAATGTTTACCTCAAATTAACGAAGGGGTTGTTAATAATTATTATGCTACCATTATCCAAAGAAAAAGGTCGAATTATGGAGACTGACTTGTGGAATAAAAAAAAAGGGGAATATTTTATCAATTTTACAAGTAGGCTTCGAGTGAATCTACAGTATGACATATGAATGTATTAGAATGTGAATGAAATGGACTATGTCTAATTTTCTATTTTTTTGAAGATACAGTTGAACTTCTATAACTCGAGCTCGAACTTCTATAACTCGAATTTCTCTCTAACTCGAGCTAAACAAGTGCCAGTAAAATTAAAAAAAAATTAAAATAAAATTATCTCCATCACTCGAACCTTTTCTTTGGATAATGGTGATTCGTGTCAGGGAAATTCGACTGTACATACATATAGTTATTCATTCACATTATATCTTTATTTTAGCAATGAATCAAGAACTCCAGTGCACTATGGGGTATTTTGCCGAATAAGTGTCATTTATTAATAACTCGTAAACTAAGCAAGATATTTTGATGCAGTTTTTTTATTGTCTTATACAAACCCTTACATTTTTTTTTTTTTTGAAAATTGGGATTGCCACCATCTTCGCCCCAATTTTTTTTTATCGGTATCAAGTAAACTTTAACCCTATACATATATTAACAGCAATATAAAAAAAAGTATTTGTTGCACATAGAAAGAAAAGAAAAATTTCTGGCATGTAACGTAACAGTTTGAAGTGTTTATTATATCTTAACATTAAAAATCCATACATTTGTGAACAATGAATAAATGACACTTTTTCGTTAATATACCGAAAATGCAGTGGTATAAAATTTGGTGGATACTTTTAGGTGCTTGCGTTGCTTTAAAACTTATGGTGGTAGATTAGTAGCTTAGATGGCAGAATTTTACCTGATTATAAAAAAAACGTGGAAGAAAAAGGAAGGTAAAAATCGTAAAGATGTTTTTATTCTGTATTCCATATTAGGGAAATTAATTAAAAAATTTATAATTAAAATTTATAATATAAAATTACCGTTCATCCCCAAAACGAGTATTTTTTTTTAAAGTGGTGGTGTATTAGATTTTGTCACATTGTATTATTAAAAAGTAAAATTAATGGCAATTATAAAACGAGACACAATTCAGCATTAAATTATTTAAATGGTTGAGGAGTAAACATAATTTTTTGCGAACTGAGATCATACCAGTATTTCAAAACTGAAACAAACAAAAACAGGTTAGAACTTAACTAAAACCGTAACCGACTCATAGCAAGCTTAAAAGTTTTCAAATTACTTGTAATTTGCGATTTTTGAAAAAGAATCAGATTGGCTAACTACTAGACAATAAACTCTCTAATTAATATACACATGTTATTTAAGGAATGGAATTAGGAATATGTCTTCTTGCTTGACTTTTGAACAAATAACTCTTGGTAAGGAGGCCGTTGGCCCCATTTGATGTTTTTTTGCCTTCAAATTCCGTTGACTAGTTTATGAAGTCTGTTCTCCGATTTGTTTGCAATATACAGAGAACATTGCGATTTGCGCGATAACCGTTCCGTTCGCGTTCCCAGATCAACTTCAACTCCAGCTCCAACTCCAACTCCAATCAAAACAGAAATTTCCCGCTCTGCGAACCAATGTCGTCACTGTTGTTACATGCCGAATTTGTCATGAAATGTTTGGGTAATCAATTTATGTGTTCCGTCCCGCCTTCCGTTGTTGTATCCCCATCTTCATGTCTAACTGGGACTCTGTCATAGCGGTGCTTGGCACCATTAGTTCTGTGGTCTAACCACAGCTGTCTTCTTCCGGCCGCTGCCACAACAAGTTAACTGGCGAAATTCACCTGCAAAGTTCTCAGCGCCTAGCCGACTGATATCGCGTACCGTTTTCCCATTTCCATCTGCATTCGCCTGGGGCACCCATGAGCTCTGTCCGTCTACTTCAGCTTCAGCTTCAGCCTGTTGTACGTGAAAATGAAGCATTTTCCATTTGATGATAACAAAACATGTTTGGCATATTGATGAATGCCTCCGGAGAATTGTTGTCCTGTTCCATGCGTTGTCTGTGCGCGCGCAGACAATATGAGTGTGTGTGTGTGTGTGTGTGTATGTGTGTGTGTGTGTGTGTGTGTGTGTGTGTGTGGGTGTCTGTATGCTGTGTGCGCCATTCCACCAATTGCTTGCCACGCGTTTCATCACATACACATCTTACGGCAAGGATTGGAATTAGGTGGCGACGGGCACAGCGCTCGATTTTAATGATGTGACTGACGGGCGAGAGAGCTTACCAGAAATTTACTCCCACTCTCCCACTCTCTCTCTCTCTCTCTCTCTCTCTCTCTCTCTCTCTTTGTCTTTTTGTTTTGATATTTTTTCATATTTCGTCACCCCATCCCCATTGAAAGTTCCTCATCCATCCCATGCCATCCCATCCCATCCCATCCCATCCCATCCCATTCACCGTCCTCCTTCTTATTTGTCTGTTTATTTATGCGTGTGCCGAAGTTTGTTTGCTTTGTGAATACGTGATGCGCCCTCGGGTAATGGAAGGCGCAGGCGAATGCAAGGACGAAGGGTATGATGGTGGTAGAGGGAGTGTGGCACAGTGGTAGGCGAGAGGCATCCATTTGCTTATGCCAGCAAAATGTGTATTTTTGGTAACCAGCATTCGTAATAAAAATAATAATAATAATAATTTCTCACTTCATTTGTTGCACAAATCGAAAATGAGCTCGTCGGAATGTTGGCGCGTATCCTAATGCCCAACAATGTTGCCAATGCTGCCAATGCTGCCAATTCTGGCTGAAGGTGGCTGATGGGTTTTCTCTGGGCACTTCTTGTTCCATTTGTGGCATTGAATTTCAATGAGGCAACGCAGCGTAAGCGCAATTTGTGCAGCCATCGATAATCAGTGGGGATGTAAAAAACTCTAATGCAGAATCGCCTTCTAGATCGCAAAATACGAGTAGACTTCACCGTTGTGGCGCAACAGAAATTCAAGAAAATTGTATGCTGCAAATCGTTGAAATTCAATTATAGCAAATTACAGAAAGCAGCAGCAGTCCAGGACCAAAAACCCACGGCAGTGTGGAGAAAGTACAATTTAAATTATCGGCAAGGTAAATAAATACATACATACATATGTATGCTGCATGTGTATATATGTATATTTGTGTATGTGTATGCGAGTATCTATTTATGCAGAGCACAGGAAGCCATAAAAATTGTGGCTGCCAGGAAGCGACGTCCGCGGCGCCAACTCTTTTACAAGATACGAATACGAGAGGATGTGGAAGTGGAAGAAGGAGAAGGTGAAGGCGAAGGTGGAGAGTAGTATACTTATATGGCTATCAGGCTGCTTTGCGCTCCCCTCTCTCCCCTGTTTGAAACTCTCTGCTTGAAATCGTTCAAAGTCGGCGTGCATTAGCATATCACTTAAGTAAAGCTTATCGAAAGGCAATCATAAAGCAATTTATAAGCGGACATGCAAAAGTTTTGTGGGCCAAGTTTCTCGTGAAACAGAAGCTACCCGATAGAGTTGATAGAAGGGAAGTAGTTAACTAATTGGAAAGCCACTTAAGATGACTGTGATAGCAACAGAGGGCAAATGCTGGACGAAAGAGAAAGTGCAAGTTTAGATAAAGTTCTTAAGTTGGCGACAGCGACAGTTCTGCAAATTGAATAGAGTTTTTGCAGATGGAAGAAAAAACAAAAAAGAAAACATAGCCATCGAGATGATAGCTTGAAATTGTGTTCTGCTGCTGGTTATGGCAATAATAAGGATCCAGTAGTGCAGTCACATTCTCGTCTGACATAATCATATTAAATTAGCTGCCAAGTCTTGAGCCAATTTCAATTTGTACTCTCGCTGGCAACATTATTATTTTTATTATTATTATTATTTTTTATATGTTACCTCAACCAACAGCCAAGTCAGAGGAGACTCCTACGTGTCGTTGACATGTCGAGTGTTCGTCTATGCCATGTGTATGTGTGTGTTTGTGAGTGTGTATGTGTATGTGTGCCCTGCATGTCGTAGCATACTTTTCAGCGTCGCCATTCATTAATCAAGTTCAGGGCACTTTAAAGTGCTGTTGGTGCGTCATTGTCAGCCTACACACACGCACACACACACACCCAAACAGAGAGCGACACATACCAGCACACACACACACACACACACACGCATAAAACATAGAACATGTTATAATGATGCAATAATAAAGCCGCAACGGCATTTGGCATCTGTAGGCAAACCCAGAAGTTAAGAAAATCCTGGGGGACAGCTTGTTACCACGTTGTTGCCCAGCCTCTAGAGAGACTGCCATTCTTTTGGTGAAGCTATAAACGTTAATAAAGTCATAAAAAAATAAAACCAAAAAGAATGTAAGAAAATAATAAACCCGCAAGCAAACAGTAGCATCTTGGTAGCCCGAGCAAACAAAGGCTTAGTCAATGGGAGGGGTAAGCACTTGGCATATGCTGGCCACAAAGGCAGCAACAACAACCACAACGACAGCAACAACAACAACAGTATCAGCAGCAGCAGTAACAATAACACATTGCAGCTCTTATCAAGAATGCCCCAAAAACTAAGCAAACGGCCTTAGTCCCTGGGGCGCCACTTAGCTCCGTCCAGTTGTGCGATGAATTGAACGACAAGACACAAAATACGTATACAAGTATTTGAAGATAAGTAGCCTATATATATATATATATATACAGAGTATATTTATGTAGATTAAACGCGAGTCCCAGGAGTGCTGTTGATACAATAAGTCAATAGGTGAGAGAGAGCATCGCATGTCAAAGTCCGATATCGTGAAGTTGGGTCATTAATGCATCAATCAATCAACTAGACATTTTGCATACTTAATGCAATTGACAGCTTAAATGATGTACAAACTGTCCTCGAAGAGAAACGCAGTGAGAGATAAGAATCGTGAAATTACCTGAACAAATTTAAATCAAGTGATTTAACAGTACTTTACCATTTACATTCAATGGCCGCTTATATGCATACTGTGTTTATTTATTTGTGTGTGTGTGTGTATATATGTGAGTTCGACACTACATCTCTCCATCTTGACCTGTTGCTGCTGCACATTGTGCGGTTTTGCGACCAGATTCATGAACTGCACAGCATGAACCAAATCTGACAAAGGACCAAAGGGGATGTGTATATCGGAAGAGGTAAGTGGGAGGCCAAAGTCTGTAGTATCCGATAACCAAATGCAATTAGGCCAGCAAGATTACAAGCAAACTGTGAGCACCAAATTTAGTGGTTTACTCTTCGTATACACTGTATGTACACAGAAAAAAAAACCCGGGATAGTTAGCCCGAGTTCAATCCGAAACGTGGTCAGAAGTGGGGTAATCTCGGATTTTCTTAAACCAAGTATGAAATACCTGATTTTTTTAATCCCGAATTCAATCCTGAAGTTGTGTAATTTACGTTACAAAATTTTTCTTAATTAAAATGCTTTTTTTTTTTTAATTTTTTATTTTTAAACATTTTTTTTTAAACTTTCTATAAAATTCTTTTTTTTTTAACTTTTTTTAATTGTAAATTTTTTTTTAAACATTTTTTATTTATTATTTTTTCTTTAAGATTTTTTTTTTTAATGACTGGAGTTATAAATTTTTGCGTTTTATTCCGAAGAACTTAAAAACACATGTTTGACTACAATTGACGGGAGAATCGAACTAATCTGTAATTCGCACACCAAACCATTATGTTACTTTTGAAATCCGGACACATTAATATTTCTGTATGTAAGAAAAGAATGTTAAGTAGCAAAAAGATGTGCAAGGGTGGGCAGTTCAATGACAGTAAATGCAAACTATATTGTCAATGCAAATTTTCAATATTTGGTCGTTAGATCTGAACAAGGTGGATAAATAAGGTTATGTATTCGTTTGACGTTCCCTCTTTTTTCGGGGCACAAACGTCATTACGAGAGCATTTTCTATAGAGAGATAGATATCTCTCTCTCTCTCTCTCTCACACACTAATTGTGACAGAATCGCCCCGAGAGAGAGAGAGCGAATACATCACCATATATTAATCCACCTTGGATCTGAATATCTACACTGAAAAAAAAGACCACTTTCTAAAATCAAGAACATCCATCTTAAATATTTTGTTCTTGAAATAAGAATATTTTAAGACCAAATTACTAAAACTAAGAATATTAATCTTAAAAATCTTAAGTTCTTAAAATAAGAATAAATTTCTCAAATTTAAATATTTTGTTCTTAATATAAGACCATTTTAAGACCATATTACTAAAACTGAGAATATTATTCTAAAAAATCTGAAGTTCTTAATATAAGAATAAAAATCTCAGATTATAGATCTTTTTCTCTTAAAATAAGAACAAAAATCTTAAAATTTTGCCACTTTTTGAGACCTAAAATTCACACCTGGTTCTGGCGTCTCAAAGATGACATTAAGCTTGGATCGCTGGTCTAGTCAGCACAACGGGTACTGATGATAGAGATTGGTATCTCTTGAAACAGCTGTATACCGAACCATGCTCTTTGCATTCTGCAAGTGTTTTTGTGTTGTTGTTTTGTGACATATTGACATTACTAGACCTCAAGTTAACTAAATTTACTTCATTCTTCTTATTCAAAACTTTTTGGTCAATAAATAAGAACATATAACCTTAAAAAAATAATAAGTTTTATTCTTATACTAAGATTTGTGGACTTGAAAATATAAGAATTTATAATCTTATAAATAAGAACTTGGTCTTAATTGAAATGTTCTTAGAATCAAGATGTGTTTTCTTAATTCAAGATTTTCATGTTCTCGACGCATTTTTTAGACCAATGTTCTTAGTTCTGAGACCAAAATCTTGATTTTAGATCCTTTTTTTTATCAGTGTATGATTACCGAAAAGTCATTGGGGCAGGTTTTTAAATCAGTAGTCACTTCCTTACTTGTGATGGGTCAGTAATCAAAACCTGCTTTTTTATGTAAATCAGTCTATTATTATACCCTGTGCCCATTGAAAATGGTCATAAAGGGTATATTAGATTAGTGTGAAGTATATAACCGGCAGAAGGAAGCATCTTCGACCCCATAAAAACTTTTTTGTTGTTTGAGATATCTCAACCAAACTGACAGAGGCATCCTGACCAAATTTGCCAAATCCGCCATAAGTATCTTACAGTCGAGCACTCTTGATTCGAATCAACTCTTGTCATCGTTCGTAGAAAACAATCAGTTTCAAATATATATTATTTATCTCATAAAAAACCCTTACGAGGTAAAAGTCTAGTGACGAAAACACGTTCATGCCCCAAAATTTCTGGTATCCAATTTTTTGCCGAATAATATTAAGTTTTGAATTACAAAATTATTTTAAAAAAAATGTTATACTTTATACCTCATAAATATAACTTTTCGAGTGGCCCATTATTGTTGGCTATATTACAGTCGGATTAGTCGAACTAATTCGGATGGCAATAAAAATAATTAATTAAGTCTAACTTATTCTTTGGATCCCCACTATTCAAGTTAGGGAAGCTCGACTGTATTAATACAAATAAAAACAAAAACCTTATCTTTCATCTCCATCTTCGTTTGAATCTGCAACTCGTTTCGATTTTGAATTTGACTTCGCATTAGATGCGTATATATGGCTAATGAACAACAAATGTAAATTTTTGAAAATTGTATGCAAAATGTTATAAAACTATGTCAATTAGAGTGGTCAATTAATCAACTGGACAATTGAAATGATTGAATACTCGTAAAATGTGTCAAATTGCTGCAGTTAAAGACAACATAAAGATTTGACGGACAAATAAAATACTTCAAATCGAATTGGAGAATAAAATTGATTAGTAAAATGAATAATAAACTCGATAACGACTACGAGGACCCAAGCTGCCAAGTGAAAGTTTACTCAGATACGTTTGAGTTATTGGCAAGACTTTGATTTGAGTCATGTGAGAAACCCCACCTCACTTCTCAGTTCTTCCCTCAACTAAGCTGTTTGACAGTTGTCAAACAACAATTGCTGGGCGAGCTGATGTTGGTCTAATGTTTCCACTGATTATGCTAAGAAAAGCTGCTTGCCGTTCGTGTTCGGTCACGTTGAACTTAAATACAACAAAGCGATTGCAAAACGATCGTTGATGAATCAAGTCGAAGAGCACGGGAGGGTGTTTTAGACATGGCTAAGATGGGTTCATGTCTGGGACAGACTGTCGACTGGTGCGACTGGAGTTGCTGCTACCTTTGTTAGCGGTGTGCAAACATAATTACAATTGGAAATTAATAAGCAGCGGCGGCAATTGCAATCGCAGCGTCAACGGCAACGTTCCAAGCCACCAAGCAAGGCACCTATTTATACCCTGTAACCGGGCATATTAATTTTACGCAAATGTATCTATAGTAAGTGTAAAAAAAAACTTAATATGACCAAATACCCACATTTTTTGAACTTTTCTTGTTATTGAAATTTCTTATATATAGTTTATATATGAATTCATATATATTTATTAAGTCCAAGTCGAAACCAACTTATACATATATATTTGTATAGTACATATTTTATCTTTAATTATTTATAATATAACTGCTGACAGCTTCCATTTACAAAGGTTGATATAAAAATAGCTTGTTAAGAATTTTTTTTACTGATTTTTTTAAACTTTTTGTTCTAGGACTTCGATATGGAAGTTCTTATTAATATTTTCAGGATTAGTAACAAATCGTGCCGATCATGCCGTGTCCGTCTGTCTGTCAATCATTCTAACAATTATAAGAAAAAAAAAAACAACAAATTTGGCATGAAGGTTTATGTATACCATACGTACATATATACATTTTATTTAAACACATTTTATTTCTTCAGGTGTATAAACAGAAATGCTCTTATGTACTATATTAATAAAAAATCAAAATATTTACTACAGACAGGGTATCACACTGTTGCGTGCTCTCGACTGTATCGTTCCGATTAGATTTCATTCCTCTTTTATATTTGCATCGAATAACCAAATGTTTAATATTTGCGCACAATGGTCAGAAAGCGATGATAGTCTGCATATAAATATTAAATATTAAAATATTAAATATTTAATGCGATGTGCTCCAAAAAATTCTAGTATGTAAAACCTACGCTATGTCGCATCCCAAACGTTTTTTAACCGTTTCGATATCCGTAAAATACTGTATTATCTTCAGATACTGAACTTCAATTGTCATGCATTGCATTTTTTGCAGAATTGATTCTATGAGCAGTTCAGATCTTATTTTTAATCTGTCTTCAGGTTTTGTCAACATTTTTATGCAACTCATTGCCTTTTATGCCCACCGTGTGAACAGACCCATACATGTGTACATTTTAATAGGCATAATTATTATTACTATACCCTTGCGGAGGGAATTATAACTTTGTCACGAAAAGTGCAACTCTCTGTTTCTATGCAAACTAGTCCCCAAATGCAGAAGTAAATTTGTCAGAGTCGGACGGCGCACAGTGGGGCCATTGCTCATTTTACTTTGCAAAAATCATAACTGTTAACCAAATGAGTTAATCGAATAATTTAAATGGCATATGATCGATAACTCTTTAAAAGTGTTCAAGATAAGTGACACGCCTTCTAAATATTTACTTAAGGGCTATCAAATTTGACATTTGTGAAATTTGACATTTGTGAAATTTGTGAAGAAAATAAATTTATGGCATCTAATTAAAAATTGTTTTCAAAAAGTAAAAAAAAAAATTTATTTTATTAACAAATGATTTTTTATTTTTTGGTGTGAATTCTCAGAATTGCATTTTTTAACCTAATTCCTATGGCATATATACATATGTTCGATTTAAACCACACACCGAAATATAAGAAATAATTTTTTAAAAAATAAAAAATAATTTTTGAAAAAAACTTATTATTATTATTTATTTATTTTATCATTTATTAATTTTTTTTTAACTTTTTGAAAGTAATTTTGAAATATAAAAACTTTTAAAATAAACCAAAAAAATCAAAAGTTTGAAAAAATATTGTTTTCAGTTGCCATACAATTTATTTCTTTTCACAAATTTAAACTTTGATAGTCCCTAAGTCTAGGGGGAGTGGCACTTTTCTTATACACTTGTTTCATACGTTGAAAAGTTATCAATCATATGCCATTTAAAATTTTTGAGTATCTCATTTGTTTCAAAAGTTAAGATTTCAGCAAAGTAAAATCAGCAATGGCCCCACTGTGCGGCGTGGATCACTATATAAAGCTGTCAAAACAACGATCGATCGAAATTCAATATTTAATATGAAAATGTAATATGAAAAAATGTTTGAATCAAAACTACTATATTATTAATCTGACGTAGGAGCAATCATTCGAATATTGAAGGGCATTAGATCTTCGGCGTGTTTGGCAGCAGCTGCATCGGCAAAGGGCACCTGGTCACTGGGTGTAGGGGGGTGTGAAGGGGTGGTGAGGGGGAGGGGGGGGAGGGTGTTGCAGCGGTGCAGCGTTACAGCGTTACAGCTCAGCGACGACAGTATCCATCGGCATCAGTCAATGAGCTACTGCGCTGCGGTCTTTGCGGCATTGCGGCTTTGTGAGTCAGGGCCAGGTGGGCGTGGCCCGAAGCCTCTTAAACTGCAATCATCAAAGCACAACAATGAACAAGTGTTGATTGTTGTACCAACAGCAACAGCAACAGCAACAGCAACAGCAGCACAACCAGCACCAGCAGCACCAGCAGCAACAACAACAGTGGCAACAATTAGTTAGAGCCCAGTTGATGGGCGAGTTAGTTTGCTTGGGGCAAGAGGGTTTCCTTAGAGCAGTCTATGACCTACTGAAGGGCAATGAACACACACCGGCCCCACATTAAAAAAGGATTTCGAGTTTCTATCGAGGGCTTATCGCTTAATATACATTTAATTAATATATTGGCATTTTAATGATACCATGTACCAGGGACACATTAACGTTATGCAAATAATGTAACAGTTACTTAAAGTATTTATATTCTTGATCAGATCTTGATATTGAACAGTGTGGAACATACTTATATTAAGTTATATTACCACGTAGCCAATTTCCCTTTAAATAAAATCGAATTTTATGAGGAGTTTTAGATACACAGACTTAAGTGATGGGATAGTAGACTTGGAAGGTATTCAATAAATAATCTTACATAGTGCAGTGTGAAAGAAATAGAGATCACTGATGTATGTACATATGTATGTGTGTACATGGCATATTTAATCGCGTTACTGACATTATTTGATTCTACAGTTTCTTTTATTAGTTTTTACTTAAAGTAAAGTGTCAAATGTTTCTTCAGTGAGAAAATTTGCAATGTCTTAATTGATACGTGATTTCCGAGTGAGAGTTTCAGCTATTTCTAGCTTGCAACTAGTGTTGCGCTCACGAAGATAAAGTAAATCGAGCGGCTTCAATTCAATTTGCATTGGTCTCCCCTCTTACATACATCCGCCTCTTGAGTTCAAGCCTCGTTTTCGCTCCTCTTAGCCCAAAAAGTGCTAACGATGCTGATGTCGTTCAAATGCAAAGACCCAAAAGTGACAAGGCAAAAATGATTGAAAACTTCAACAGCAGCATTGACGTGTTCACAATTAATGGCTTAAGCCCACAATTCACAATTGTTTGCACACAAACACTCACACACAGAAATAGACATTCACACTAGCTGTGATTTTATTCCCTGTACATCAAAAACAGACAACTGGGTATAGTAAAATTAGAGCTGTTAAAGAAGAAAAAGTTTATTTGTCAGGTCGAATACATCAAGTCTTTCAGAGCACTGTAAAATTTGATCGGAATGTTTATGCAAAATTTGTGAGGCACGATGGGTCCTTGGTTAACTGGGTCCGATTCCTACCCTGCCATGTTAGAAAATTTCTATTCGAATGAAATGCAAATTTACTCTCCCGTCTTGCAACAAAAAACACAACGTATAAAAAAATCAAAGAACCTGTACCAAGCTTTGATCAAGCTGAACTGTCGGACAAGTTGGTATACAACTACAAGCTAAATTATACAGGAGAAGGTTCTTTTACTTTTTCGAATAGTCAGGTCTAAACCAAAAAGTTGTCATAGAAAGGAGCGGACAGCTTTTGTTGTTTTTTGATAAATCGAATCCGTAACCTTTAACGGTTAAAAACCGACTAAAATTTAAATCCGTACCTGAAACCGTAACCGAAAAAAAAAAAATTATGATTTGATCGAAGCCGTTAAACCGAAACTGTGTAAACCTAAAAAATCGTTTAGTAACCGTTTCATTTATAGAGGTTAGTTTCGGGTTTTCATGCATCAAAAAAAAAAAAAAAAAAAAAATAATAAATTATCTTTAATTTTAATTTTTGAATTTTAATTTTCTTATATTTTATTTTTACTTTTTATTTGTTATATTCAAGATCGAATTTTCACAGCACTGAATAAGCAAAAAAAAAAATGTTAATTAAATATTAAAATTGTTAAAATATAACTAAACTATAAAAAACTGAAGACTATGTTTATTGCACATAGGTTTAACTAAAACATTAAGAAAGTAATGCCTTTTTAATTGTTATTATTATATTATTAATATAATTATATTTTTGCAAAAAAAATTTTTTGTGAACCGAAACCATACCGGTATTTTAAAACCGAAACATAAAATAACTGGTTCACCATTACGAAACCTTTATTCAAAGATTTTCACCAACCGAAAACCTTAATACGAACATAACCGAAACCGTAACTGAAGCCGATATTCGTTTCAGGTTTAATCCCTGATTGTAACCCATTTTACTGATTGTCTATAGGTATTGCTTAATACATATTAAACCCATAACTATAAAAGTTCATCAACTCGTCGGAGTGCCGAGGATAACCCATAGTTCATGCTATTTTTCTGAAACAGTGGAGTTTGCTGATGATTCCTGAACATTATTTGCATATACTCGTTATAAGTACATACATAGTCAACACAGGGTATTTTCTAGTCGATTTCGTTAACTTGAATGTTTAAATATACATGTAAGTATATACATAATTTTTAGTAATAGATCCAGAGAAATTTAAGTGGAGTGTGACTCTTTTCTCGATATTCATATATAAATAATTATGTAAATATACCATAATATATATATATGTATGTATTTATATAAAACAACATGTTTTTTTTGGGTCTTGCGTGAAACAGAAATATAAACAGACTCACGCAAACGCAGACGCCGCGCCGCAGCGCTCAGTTTTTTAGACAGTCGACGTCGCTGCCGCTGCCGCTGGCACTGCCGCTGGCACTGCAAGCTTGGATCTGGGCGATCGTCACTTGCCGCCCGCAAGTGGCAGCGCTGTGGCAGCGGCGTCGCGTCGCGTCGTGTCGCGATGTCGAGATCGCCAGCGTTTACCGTGTGGCGAGTCGACGGCACTCATCAAATTCAATACGAATTTTAGTCGCTGAGTTTAGCTCAACGTCGCTGGTTTAGGTACATGGCAAAGCTCGTTAACTAAGCCTCGTTTTCATAGACAACAAAACCAAAACAACAACGACAACGACAACGACAATAACAGCAATAACAATAATAATAACAACAATAATAATTTATACTATTACAACCGACCGACATGCTGTTGTTGTTGTCGAATCTACAGTAACAACTAATATTATAATAATTAAATAAAAAAAATCAAACTGTGTAACACTTCAAAGAACTTCCAACTTGGCTGGCGAGAGGCATCGGGGATATCAAAGATACTAACTGATAGATACATAGCTAACTAGAGTGAGTTAACCGTTACTTTAAGTTACTGTGAGAGCGTATATATGTGCTTGTGAATTTGTGTGTGTGTGTATGTGTGTGTGTGTGCGATTTACTACTAATTTCATTAAAGACATGTAAATTAAATCAAATTCGCGTTTGTCGTGAAATTTGTTTGCGCTCGTTTGTGCATCACTGTGTATCTACATACATACATATATACTCGTATGTACATACATACATACATATGTATGTATGTGGGAGTGTTTTTGTTTGACAATACAAAATTGACCATATAGTTATTGTTGTTCGTAGTTGCGATTGCTGTTGTTATTGTTGCGTGCCAGAGGCATCAACCAAATTACTTACTACAAATTGTCCACGTTCATAACATTTATTTATTGTTTTCATATTCCTTTTTTTATAATTCTCTTTTTTATAATATTTTTCTTGTTTTTATCGTTTTGTTCATATTTATTTACATAAACACATATCAATTATTTATGGTTTTGTTTTCATTTTCAGTTCTCTATTATGGCTCTAAATTACATTCATTTTTAAAGTTTTGCGGTTTTTCCACTTGTTATTATTATTTGTTTTGTTTGATTTGTTTAAATGTAAGTGTGTGTGAGTGTGGCTTTAATTAACATTTTTAATCGTTTTTCGAGGATTTTTCCTATATTTCTTTTGTGTTGTTTCTCGTTTTTGATTGCCAAATTAGTGGTTTGGTTTTCAAAGCGCTCTTTCGCTCTGCTTTTTTCAATTTGTTTAGTTCACTTCGCCTGTCAGAACTAACGCAAATTGCGACTACTGTTTAAGACCCATAAATAAAGCGCTGTCTATTCAAACACTCATTTTTAGCTGTGAGTGTATGTGTCTGTGTTTGTGTGTGTTTAACTATTTTTAGCTCTTCGTTTTTATCATTGAATTGCACATAAATAAGCCGTAAAGCAACTGTTTTTTCTTTTTTTTTTCAACTAATTGTATTTAATTATTTTTAATTTAGGCATGAACTAAAGCACAGTTTAATTTCGTATTTGGCGCTTGTAATCCGACATACAGACTTATGAGTGCACACTATAAGTATCTATAATCGTAGCGTTGTATCTGTATCTTTCATATAGATGGGTAATTAATAACTTAATGAACAATTCAGAGCGCCACCGAGTTTTTTGGTCTGGTGTGTGTGCGAGTCCCAGTAAGAGAGTGTAGGTGTGTGAAAAGTTTTGTCAGCAGCCGGAAATGGGCAAAAATATGATTAGAGAGAACCCGGAAAATGTTCAACGAATTTCCCGCAAATTGAGTTTGTTTATTAACTGGCTATGGTTGTATTCACAGCAACCCCAACACATCGCGTTGGCAAATCTAGCAAATTAATTGTCATTTGTAATTTTTCTATTTATCAGTTAGATTGTTAGTTTGTATACATATTATTATTTTGTTAATACAATCATGAATTTGCCGAGCACTACACTTTTAGAATCGCCAACAGCATTTCACAAATACTAAGAATAAATAATAATAAAAAGTATATATTTAAATACCTATCTGCTGACTACGCGATTTTAACCATTCTCTAAAACCATAATATTAATATCGATTAACTTTTTATGTAGTACATTAAAATAAAATTTAAGAGCGAACGAAGAAGGATTAAATCTTTACTAAAACAACATTTTTATGCTCATTTCCCAACAAAAACTTTACACTGTCGGACCATCAAAAATTTGACCATAATAAATATGACTAAATAAAGCAATTAGACCCTTTTACTATCAACATCTGCATCTAAATCTTGATATTCTTTATACATAAATAAGCTGTGTACTAAAAGCCAATTGACTGCAGTCTTTTCTACTGGTTGGTGTCTACCTTTGTCACTAGCGTGGACTACCATTCACAGTTAGTAACACATTTTTTTGAATTTGCCATCGTTCAACACAATCGTGATAAAAATGTACTATCAAATATGTAATCAAGCATTCTTAATGCAAAATGTATTCAAGTTTTAGCATAACTTTATCATCTACATGATTGGTTACTTATAAATAAAAATATTTAATCAATTCTTTTCCAAACGTTACTAACTAATTTATTATGTAAATCGAATCACAACGTAAATACCCTAAGATACTTTGACACTCACCTCAACAATGTTCTCATGTACATTTTTATGTTGATTTAAAAATAAAGATATTTGTCTTTCCTATATTAGAACACAGTCGAACTTCCATAACTCGTACTTCTATAACTCGAATTTTTCTCTAACTCGATATAAGTTCGACTGTATCTCTAGTTGTACAGTAAATCCGGAGTTCGGATTTCCTGTGTGACGAACGCATCATTCGTACCCCCATTTGAATCGGAGTAAAAAATTGCTTTTGTATTTAAAAACAGATGCGATATACATACATAGTGTTTAGTGTTATTTAAGAGTATTTTTCTTTTTAATTTGTTGCCCGTATAAGAGTTGGCACTACCAAATTTGGCAACAAAACTCCTCTAAGAAAAATGTTAGACGTGTTTATCTGCTATACAAATTAGGAGTTTACATAACAAATTTGGTGCTTCTTTCGACTTGGTTTCTGCTGCTGATAAAAAAATAGGTGTTCTTTCAGCCACGCTTGCTTTAGACTGTTATAAGACAGAAAGAAATCAACGATAAAATTAATTGAGTTTGGCATACCTTCAAATTACTTCCATTATAATAATGCATTACCGCATTGACACTTGTCTGCCTGTCTATTAGTATGTTTGACTGGTAGTTAGTTAATATGCCGGATTTAGGCGCTTCCTGGTCGAGACTCCAAATTAAACGTAGGCCCATGACCAAAATAGTGCTTCATGAACACTGTTCGACGCACAGTGTACTATGGGATAAAAGCCCGATATTTTGGCATTAACTCTAAGCTTAGGTAAAATTTTAATTTTTTCTTAAAATCTGAGCATTTCCTCTCCCCAATCGATTATGAGAAAAAATGTGCTCTTGCCTTCACCACTGACCCTGGGAAACATTGGATTTTGTAGCATAAATGCATATCTGCAAGTACAATATTATTTTATTACCAACATAAAATTAGTTGAGAACATAAAATACATACATAAAACTGGTACATTAGTGTAATATTAGCAAAGAACACGATCATACATATTTAGTTTTGAGCTAAACATACACATACAGAAATTTTCTTCTATTTTGAGTAAAAAGTAAAAAAGTAAAAACCAAGTTTAAAAAAGGTTTTAAATTTATCTTTTTTTTCAAACAAGAATATTTATATTAAATAGAGAAAGGGACGAATAATGTTAATTTGCTAGTTTATTTAGTTTATTTTCTTAAGTAGGAGTTAAGAAAACATTATTCGGTTTCAGAAACATGTTCCCTCGGACCGTTTACTTGCTCAACTTTCAATTAACTGTCCAAAATAAGAAGACTTTTGGATTCTTCAACCTTTGCATTTTTGCAATGAGTGTCGCTAACAGCAGCCACTGTGCGACGCGACGTGTCAGACTCGCTATAATGAACGAAATGACCTCAATAGAAATGTTTACGTTTTGCAGTGAGTTCATTGCACGTTTCGTGAAACTTGGGTGACATTGATGGCACTACAATGAATAGTAAAAAGAGCTAGACAGTCGCACTAAAATGTTGGCGTTGAATACAAATTAATTTCTTATTGCACAAACGATACTCTGCATATAACTCTCATTTAGCAAGAAAGAGTATTTTCTCTAGTCTCAAATACCTTAATTTCAGTATTTAATAATTAAGAAATAAAATAGGGAGCGGTGCTTAAGTCGAGCATACTCGACTGTCGGAGACTCCGTACTTGCTATGGAAAAGCAAACACTGCATAGTATTTCAGTTCATTGGCCAAAAATCAAAATAATGATCACAAAGTATTTAAACAAATGTAAACAAATTGTCTCTTAAAGGTCCAATCTTGTTAATGGCAAACCGGAGGTTTCTGATAACCGTATTTTTCTAAAATCGACAAATCATGTCGTGGTTTAAATACGTTTTAAGAGCCTTGGTGAAAATTTCAGCACTCTACTGTCAATAGAAGTGTTTTTGGCCGAGCCTCCATACAAGCGGATCTACTGTGGCACTGCTTAAAATAAAATTATATAAATCGGTAAATACTTAATATAATTATGTACTTAGTGTACTTACCAGATATTAAAATTGAAAAAAAAAAAACATATGTCCAAGCCGGAAATTTTTTAAAATCTGCTTATGCTGTGAGATGAGCCCGCTAGTTTTGAAAAAAATGCTAATGACGGGAACTTTGCCTGTAAGCCACAGAATCTCGAGGTCACAATTTGACAAAATACGGATATGTAGAACTACAACGATTGATTCTTTTAAAGTTATGATTTCTGCAAACACTCTTTTAAAATTGAATAACATAAAAAGAACTAACATTGAATTGATATAAATATAACATTAATAGAAAATATCGATATAACATTTATATACAAAATTCAAAAAAAAAAAAAAAAGGAATTCGACCGGACGCTCAACACACTGCGCCACGGAGTATTTGTCTGGCCTTGTTATAGATTTGATTATAACTGGATTGTAAGTCAAACGTATTTATCTAATTGTGATGGTATCTGTTAAGAAAATATGGGAAATTTTAGTTGCAAAAATGGGGGAATATCTTATCTTTGTGTTTACCCAATTAGGAATATTTTTATTTTAAATTGGCTTTATTATTAAGATATTTCTAATATGTGGGTGTATAAATGGGCCTGGCCTTAATCTAAAACAAATTTTATCTGCTTGAAATATAGTCTAACCTAGATACCAACCTTATAGTCCATATGATCTAGGAGCTCCTACGGACGGACAGACAAATATACGGACATGTCTATTGTAAAAACAAAGAAGAACACTACAAATTTAATAATATTAAATATTTGTCAATCGTTAAGTTATACTTATTTTAAAAGTTCAAGAAGTTTATCTTCATTGAAATAAAATTTAAAATATCTAAATTTTGTAGGAAGCTTAAAAAAAATCAAAGATATATACTAGTTTAGTTTATTATATATTTGTATTAACTATGCAATTTATAATTGATTCAACCTTTTTTGCAATGACTGGCAAGTTCCAAGTTCCTAAAAAAATAATATACGGCTTAACAGTTTAAGTAAAAAATATATATAAATATAATATGTTCATATTAAAACAGACATTAATGTGTACACAATTACCATCAGCGAACTACGTCTGTGGTGCAAAACTGGAGCTAAAAATAAGTCAACCGTCGTATATAAAGTGATATTAAAGCTGTTTTACACCCGTTACTTCAAAAAGTGTAAAGTTATATTGTATTCATTGAAATGTATGAAACAGGGACAAGTAACAATCTCTGACCCTACAAAGAATATATATTCTCCGTCAGCTTGAACAGCTTTTTCGCAATTGCAGGGAACACTTCCAAACTGCAGGCAGTGGTCATTTATTTCTTCCACTTTTTTATAAAAACTGTTTTCCATATTATATAAATTTGTGATACAGTACAATCTCAAAAATCCGAAAGATTAAACGTCAGATAGTATCCGAATTATCGGACTTCTGGATTACCGTGTTCAGACAAAAACTGAAATTTGAAAATTGAGTTTTCTCAGATGGAGAGGGAATTGAAGACATGGTCAAATTAAAAAGCAAAACAAATTGTAAATTCTATTTAAATCTCATTAGCAAAGATGCAAAGCCTCTAATATTTTACTCAACATAAAATTTAAAAATAAAAATCAAATTTTTCACAGCTAAATTAAGAGATATGCACAAAAAACAGATTACGTATTTGTGCAAACGTTTCGGAGTTTTGGTTTCATCTCCGATACTAAACACGAAACGGTTATTTTAGGTTAATGATTTGGCTACCGATTCCGGTATTATACCTAGGTTAAAACATGTTCTTGCTGATCAGGTTTGATTCAAATACAAATCTTTTGGGAAATATTTGTCAAACAAAATATAACAAAAAATAAACTACAATTAAAGGCAATTAAAAAAGCTTTTTGCGAGCAAACGAAAAACGTCAGACTTGTATTTAGAAATCTAACAAATAATGAACTTTATCATATATATGTATGTATGTGCGTTCCAATCACGAACACAACTATAACAATAGTGTATGGATATACGCTATAATTAACTCAAGCTTGATCCGAGTTGTCTTTTAGACGGCGTTGACGGAAGTTGAAGATTAAAGCCGCCAGCGATGCACTTTATGGGTCGCTCTATAGTTATGTGATAGTATATATAGTATGACTGTCAAGGTCAATTAGCTTTGCTTAATTTCTGTCGTTTTTAATGGATGCTATAACAAAAAAGAAACGAAAAATGAGTAAAGCGCTTAGTTTGCAAGTCACATCAGCCAAAATTTACTTATTTATACTCAGATTAATAGCCCACTTGAGAAATAATATCATATAATAAACAAGTAAATGCGCTCAAGTCGAACCCTTAAATATCCTAACAGGCATTAACACCCACGTGCATACATACATATAATACATATAAGCTTAAAACAATTATAAAGTTGATATACACTTGATCTTGTTCATATATTCACCCAACACTGAAATTGTTTTTTTAATAACTTCCGAGTTTATTTTTCGATCTTGGTAAAATCATTGAACACATATCATTTGTGACTTCAATGTTGCTATTTTTAATCGTTATATTCGATTGGCGGACAACCAAAATACGAAATTTAGACTGGGGATGTGAGATCGGACATATTTTTTTTTTAAATAATAAGATGATAAAGAGATGATAACAACTCTGACTATGAAATACTTGGTACACAATTTACATATGTATATCTATATGCAAAGCTAGAAAATAAGTTGAAGAGCTTAATTTTCTAATTTATTAGACAGATTCAAGCATTTGCTGTGTAACTCACAGGATCGGAAGAATATATATACTCCTCTCCTTGGAAAGGTGTCCAATACTGATAGAAATCGCGAGGTTATAAATGAATATAGATACTGCAACTAACACCTATTTACAATATATATATTACAAAAAACATTACATTACATTATATTATTAAAAATGGGTCTACGCTACATAAATAGTTGGGCTATTTCGAAAATTTTTAAATTTCAGAAACACCTAAAATAGTATAAAATTTCATTAAAATGTACAGAACTAAACGGGAGCTGAATCGGTCTAAATATGAAAATGAGCATGAAAATATAACGCCCTCAAGGCTGGAATAACCCATATGTATTTTCAACACCAAAAAACACTAAAAGGGGCATATACATCGATTATTTATTTCAATTTCAAACCTATTTGATTATAGTTGTCGGGCTCCAGAAATACAAAACTTTTATTCCTAGATACTGTATTGTTCAATAAATGCAATCCATTTAATTTTTTTTTATCATGTGAAATTCAATAGACACGATTACAGATTTAGCTTGACCGATCGATTGAATAGCCTAGGCTTGCCAGACACACCTGATTTGTATGACAGGGTATTCCCTAAATATATTTTGTTGACAAACAAAATTCTGAAATAGTTTCCAAATTTTGAGAATTGCATAAATTATTGATTCAAAAAAACATCGAAAACTCTATTTTCGCAGAATTGATTTTTAAGTACTCGATACTTTTTTTTATTATGCTAAATTTAAGTCTTTCCATTTTTGATGGATGACTGTGCTAAATGATCTATTATCGTACCTTGAACATTGAACATGGGGCCTCTGCAACATAAATAAGTACAAAGTAATTTATTTATTTACTACAATAATAAATGAACTTAGGCAATGTTTGTTGCTATAACAATGTTAGAAAAAAATCAGTTGGTAATATAATTGAGGATTTTCCAGAGAGTCGCATGCCAAGATAGGAATACAAATTGAGTTTCAATTAAATCACAAATTTAATCATAAAATACTTGTATTCTTCAATTATCGTAATTCCAATGAAATTGCGACGTGTTAATTATTATTAAATACACTTTGTTTAGTTGTACCCGTTACTTAAAACTAAGTATATGGGTATATAGTATTCGTTGAAATGTATGCGAAAGGGGGAAGGAAGCTGTTACGACCCTATAAGTACGCTTACAGTAGCTCACAAAGAAAACCGGACACCATAAAAGAGTGGTTTTTGGAGTTTTCTTAAAAGTGTTAATAAATTCGACTATAGGAAAAACGTATGCGGCATAGCAACCGTTTGAATGATACAAAACATTCCTTATCCTTTTAAGTACCAATTAAAAATTGCGAATTTTCGTTAAAACTCTACTTTTTTTCTCGGTGTTAAAAAAAAGTTTTGATGCAAAAAGTTTCTCTAAAGAAGTCTAATAGTGACTGCAACATTTTGTTTTTAAAAATTTTTTCGCTAAGATTTTTATATTAAGTATTATACATATATACTATATAGAGCTGTTTTAAGTTTTTTAGCAAGTCGAGCGCCTAAAACTATGTAATGGGTCTTGACTATAGTTTTCCCACTTGTTTTTAATATTGCTATTATTTAGTGGGCTGCGTTGTAGAGGTATAAAATGACTTGTTGTACACAGTATTTGACAATAATAATAATCAATTATTATTATTGATAATGATATTTACTCCAAGTGCAAGGCCACACTTAAAGTCGCGATGTCGGCGTCGGCGTCGACGTGGACGGTGACGTTGATGAGAACGTCGCGCTTGATTGACACTCGAATTCCGTTTGTAGAATAGAAGCTGTCCAAAACAAAGGCGACACGAGTGAAAACAAAATACTTTCGCTGACGATTGTCACAAACAAATAATCCAATCAGAATAAGTGGGAGATGCGCGCAAAAATAGAATGACAACAAAATGCGACAGCGACAAGCGAAGGGAGAAGTTGAGGGAGGGAAAGTGAAGCCTGAATATGAGGAATATGTTTCACTTCTGGAACACTGGAATGGCTCTGAGCACAGCAGAAACAAACAATTAAACAATTTATCGATTTAACATTATGTATCAATTAAACTTTTTTAATTACTAATATCTAATATCGATTGGAAAAAATAGATTTAATTGATTGTCCGAAAAAGTGGGGAAGTTATTTATAAATAACTTTAATGTTTCTTCCTTCCAGTGTTGGCGGGAAGAAAGCTAATTCTGGTGCGAAAAAGCTAAATTTGAGAAAAAAAAAGTCAAAAATTAGCAAGAATAGTTAATCACTGAGTTTGGTTGGGATATCTTAAGAAACAAAAAAGATTTTCATACTAAAGGTTATTTTGCATCCGATTGTTCCTATGGCAGCTATATGATAAAGTCATCCGACTTTGACCAAATTTAGTCAGAATGTAAGAGACAGCCCCCAACATACAATCTTTAAGTTTGGTTCAGATAACTTAAGAAACATAAAAGTTTTTTATACCAAACAATTCCGTGACTTTTGACCCCGAATTTGACCCACTTACAAATCGAATTTCGCAAAACGCCGTCTTATTGCACTATGAAATTATCTCATCTATGTTGTGTGAAAATTTCAGCTTTCTATCTTTTACCGTTTGGACTACACTTTGATGTGTCAGACAGTGAGTCAGTCAGGACAAAGAGTTTGATATATATATAAAAGATATAAGAAAGTAAACATTTTTTATTTGTGTGAGATATTGACTAATTAAATACCAAGTTTTATTGAAAATCTTTCCTTGCTTACCCCATACAGAATCCATCATGTCTCTCAAAGATGGTGCCGGAATGGACATGTCCAAACATAGCAACAAATACTCGCCTAATCATGCCTCAAGCATGCCTCCAGTGCAACTGGGTCCGGAAAAGGGAAAGGCTACGGAAACGACGCCTCCGTCAACGAGGACTTGGCGCGAGAAGCTGCGGTTGGTAGCAAATAACATCACGGTGGAGCCCATACTGGCCGCCTACATTATGCCCAGTGTGCTTTCCAATCTGGCCACTCAAAATCTAAACCTGGAGAAGGCGTGTCGTGTGAACATGGCCTACGGAGATGAGATCTGCGATGCACTCACCCGACGTCAAACGGCTAACTATACGCTGTAAGTGAGCTTTAATATTTGGAAGAAACAAGTTTTATGAAAAAAAAATTATGTAATAAGCAGGGACCGCAAAAAATGATTTTTGAAACTGTTCAAAATCAATGTCATTGTTCACCAGAACTAATCAATCAGTAATCATGTATCAGAAATCAAAACATTTTTGATGGGCTTCTGGTGAACGCTTTGATGAAATTTTAAGGCAAAATCAAAGTTGTCATTCCTTTTTTTGTCAAAGTTTTAAATATTATTTAAAAAAATTCAAAAGAGTTTGGCGCAAAATGCTTAATGAAGTGAGACCAGATTTAAAATAATAGATGACATGTTGCATTAATCAATAATTAAACTAAGATGGTATGCGCATTTAATATTTTATATAAGAAAGTTTAAAACACATTTCCTAACCATATTTCTCAAAAATACGCAGATTCCGACGTCTTCTTTGAATTTTTTTAAGAAAACCAAGTTAATATTAATAAAGTGGTTTTCTTATTAATTTTGTCCTATTGAAATTCAAATCTAGTGCTCTGTTGATTTCGACTTGTTGAGTCGATAACAAAGCTTCACAATCACAGAACTTTAGCGTACTATTTTGGTGATGAATTTTCAGTCATCAAAATCACAAAATTTGAAATTATGATTGCTCATCACTGCCCTTTACCAGAATAATATTCTGTTGTGTTCATTAGAACACGCCCAATAACTAGAGTACATACTATTTACTTATATATAAAAAAATAATGATAACCATTAAATTTGAGCGAAAAAAATAAAACTCACAAAACTGCACTATTTATTATTTTTAAGGCCGGTTTTTTCAATGTACTTATTTGTAAAATCTATTTAACATATAGTAGAAAATTTGACAGTAATTTCTATACATTTTAGGTCAAATTTTCTTTTCAATAGTTATTAAATACCTTACTCAGACATTGAAAAAATGGCCTTATTTTTTGAGCTCAAAATAAAACTGACTTTATAATAGGAATTAAAAATAATTTTAGACGTTAAGTTGGAAATTAAAATTCATTTACAGTCTTATTGGCGTATCCTTTAATAATGGTATTGGCCATCGATTAAGTTGACTTTTGTCCATTCACAGTGAGGAGGAGACGGTGCAACAGATGGTTGCTCGGATGACTGCTTGGAAGACTGTGATTCAGTCGCTATTTCCCTGCCTGCTAATCTTGTTCTGGGGCTCCTGGAGTGATCGCCATCGCCGGCGCAAGCCCTGCATCCTGATCCCAGTGGTGGGCGAGTTCCTCGGCGTCGTTGGCCTCATGCTCTGCGTCTACTTTGAGAACGCGCCAATGGAGGCTGCCGCCCTCACGGAGGCAATATTTCCATCGCTGAGCGGTGGCTGGTTCACAATGTTAATGGGGGTCTTCAGCTATATAGCGGATATCACCACCGAAGAGGAGCGCACTCTCCGCATTGGTATCCTAAATGTCTGCTTCTCGGTCGGAGTGCCCATTGGCATGGCATTTAGTGGAGTCCTGCTCAAGTAGGTGTCTAACTAGTTATGTAGTTAATTATCCTAATTGTTTCAACATCTTTCATTCCCGGTCCAATCTCTAGGCAAATTGGCTTCTACGGCGTATTTTCCATTTCGGCAGCTTTCTATGTGCTGGCATTTGTCTACGGATTTTTCTTTCTGGATGAGCCCATAGCGCGACCAGAGAAGACCGTCCAACAGAAGAGTCTACTGGCCGATTTCTTCGATAAGGAACACGTTGTCCAGACGTTCCGTGTGGCCTTCAAAAAGGGCGAAAATCAGCGTCGTCAACGCGTTATCCTGCTCATGATTGTGGTGATGGTAATCATTGGCCCGATGCACGGTGAGATGGCAGTCACATATCTGTTCACCCGATTCCGCTTCAACTGGTCCGAGGTGGAGTTCAGCTACTTCTCCACTTACGCGATGTTCACTGGCCTAATAGGCGTCATCTTCTGCGTGGGCATTCTTTCGCACAAGCTGGAGATCGATGATGCCCTCGTCGGCGTGCTCTCCAGCACCTCGAAAATCCTATCGTCCTTTGTGTACGCGTTCGCCACGCTGCCCTGGCACATGTATTTAGGTGGACTTGTTGAAATCTTTAATGGCACCGCCTTCATTGCCATGCGCTCGATTGCCACCAAGCTGGTGTCCAAGGATGAGCTGGGCAAGGTCAACTCGCTCTTTGGCGTTGCCGAGGCGCTAATGCCCATGGTCTTCGCACCCATGTACACGACCCTGTACGCCGCAACGCTCAGGATTTTGCCAGGTGCTTTCTTCCTATTGGGAGGCGCTCTTACCATGTTCTCCGTGGGAATCTTTCTGTGAGTATATATGAGAGCTGTGCCCATAAGCATTACCATAACTTTTTAATTACCATTAAATAAAATTTCAATTCACAAACATTGAAAAGAGTTGTGCCAACGAACATTTTTTTTTAATTAGAATTGATTATATTAAAACTACTATTATAAATTTATTAAATGTCAAGAAAATGTTAAGAATCAGAAAATTAAAAAATCTCAGAAAATACTAAATTCATTGAAGACTCGTAGGAAAATGCTGAAAATTTTAAAAAGCATTTAAAAAAATATTTACAGTTTTAGAAAATTTTTACAAACTTTTAACCCTAATGCGTATTTAAATACCCAAAAAAGTGTTGACACTTTAAAAACTTTAGCACGGGACATGTGAGAGATATTGAGGCAAAATTTATTTCATAGTAAAGAGAAATAATAAAAATATAAGTATAAAAATTTAGCAGTTTAGTTATCCTTGGTATACCTTGGTATGTTGATAAAATAATGAAAAATAAAATTGTAAGATAACATTTTTTTTTGTTTCTTTCAACTTTTATGATCTTCTAGGCACATATTTCAAAATTTCGTCAAACTCGTATCAGCCAATCAATAGGCAGTCTTTAACTTGTCAAATTTTTAACACACTTTAAAATTTTATAACAATTAAAGTGTTCAACCTTTTTTTAATTTTTAACATTTGATTTAATATAATTAATTACAATTAAAAAAAACTCAAATCCTTGCATTACAAAAGTAGTTAATTGGGCCGAACTCTGCAAATAAAGGAGTTTCGATCAGTTTATAATCCTGTTTGTGTTCCTATCTACAGGTGGATGTATCGCTTCCAAGTGCGGCAGCGCCGCAAGGAAATACGTGGCGATACAGAGCATGGATCCTTCCGAGAAGCCAATGGCAATATTAATGCCGTGGAGGCGCTGGCGCTGGCCAGTGAAGCCAAGGGCCAACTGAACGGCATTATTGCTAATGTGATACATGAGTCCTTGGAGCATGCGGAGCCAACGGCGACAACGATAACGAAGACGGTGCCTCCGGCAGCAACGAGACTAAATGGTATCGAAAATCGCAGTTTTGTGCAGGACACATTGGATGCCAAAGTTAAGGATGCCTAGGAATGATGCCCACCCGTCTGTTATATATGTTGTATAATTATTCTGTACCTACTTAGATGACCTTTCAACCGAACTGCAAACTCACTGTCAAGTGCCAAACATCGAAGCAGTCCAAAATTGGTTGGCCAGGTCACGTATTACCTGTACCTAAGCATCGTACGCTCTGTAAATTGTTTAGACCTAAGTTCAAAAGCTTGTTTTCAATTGAATTTGCAAAAGATGTTTTTTTTATGTGCGTGCATAATTTTTTTTTTTTTTTTTTGTTGATTAGCTTTAAGGTTGTGAAAGTATTGAATAAATTTAATAACGTCCAATCGGGGGTTGACCTTTGACAGGACAGGACAGGACAGGACACGGATGCAGCCGCAGGAAATGCCAGAGCAAAGACCGCCTATTTGGCCTATTGATTACTATTGTAATCAGTTTCTGTGGCCCAAGAGTTGCGACAATTACACACACAAATAACCCAGCTTTCTGTCCTGGCATTCTACGAGTAGTTTGGGTCTGCAGCCTGTCCAAAATGTCCTGGCTGGTTGGCTGGCTGGCTGGCTGGCTGGCCTATCGCACACTTCCTGCACTTCCTGCGGGAATGTGGACAACGGTCGCACAATTGGTTTGCTCATGTCGCTGATAATTGTCGTTTGCGTTGCACAAAACGGATGCGTGCCGTTTTCTCTCATGCCAGGAAATTCGGTCATATCGGTTATACCATTGGCTTCAAAGCCATAAGCTTTTATTGAGAAGCTCTACTTCTTTTAAATATGTTAGTCAAAGTTGCTTGTGGCACCTTGAAAATTCGAACAGTATTCATCAGGCATAATTTGGATGATAGATGTATTTATTGATATTATTTTACATCAAAGACTAGAAAAAAACTCTCAAATAAATATTAGTTTTGATTTTCATTTTTTTCTTTTACAATAAAACTCACTTTTAATTCGTGGCTTTTGTGTCTGATTTCCCGCCTTTATTTTTGTATATCCCTTTAGAAGAAACCCATCCAAAACAAAAAATTAATTTAAAATTATTACGTAATCTTTTTCAAAGAAAATACATACATACAAAAAAAAAAAAAAAAAAAAAAAAAAAAATCATTAAAAATCGTTTAATAATCATTACTGTGCAATTTTTAAAACATTTTTCATAAAAATTACACACAGTATACAGATGTATATATTTGAAAATTAAATATTTCGATAGTTAATCAATCACTTAATAAAGGCTCAAGCAGGGAACTGTTGTCAATAATTAAGTATATATCGTATCATATTTCAATGCATATCGATAATGGAATGCTCTGTTGATCCTTGACCTTGTGTAATGCCGATAATCGTAGCCTTGGTAACTTTGGAAGAGTATCCGTTGGTTTAATTGCGAAGCCGACGTTCGTTGTTGCCATTTGGCAACCGCATGTGGCACGTACTGCACTTGACAGGTGGGTGGACGAAGGCTTGGATGGCGGGGGGGTTGGCAGTTGGTAGGCGTGGTACTCGCAACGTTTTCACTGCGCCCAAAACATTGCCGAACGTTTCTCGCTGCCTTTAATTACTTTTTCGATATTGACTGCGTGGTTGTTGGGTCCGTGTGCTCACCTGGCCACGCCTACACACGTTGCAGGCTGGCGCCCACTCGATCGGATCAGCATCATAAACGACAGCAACAACAGCAACAACAACAACAACAACAGCACCTGAGACCAAAACTCACCAAACAGCATCCACAGCCATGTGACCAGCAGCATTGTTGCCAAAAACAACATGTTGCTATGACATGTTGCTATCACAAGTATACATATTTGTGTATGTGTATATGCATGTTGCGCTGTGATGTACCGTGCTACGCTGAAATCTGATAGTTTTCTCAGATACTTTCTGACCCATAAATAATTGGACTAAACAATGACCGATGCGACGAGCGACAAGTCAAACGAATTGGATTTGGAATTGGAGATGGAATTCGACCCTGATCAGGGCTTCAACAACTGACTGGGTCATAAATATAGGGAGAGCTGCATTTAATCTAGCTTAAACACGTATTTCTTGACAATTTCACAGTAAAACTGTTGGCTAAACATGCCCAAAGACGCCATAAGTTGATGTTGCCGCTTGTTGTTCTTGTAATCTGTTGTAGAAAATGAATTGAGCCTGCAGCGAAATGACAGGCCGACAACGAGTCGGATAATTAATATGCGATTTTGGTCTAGTAACGCTCTAAATGGCCACTGAGCCTCTATAAATTCACAAATGATAACAGTAAATCAAATTCAAATGCAATGGCAACGGCAACGGCAATGGTTAGTGGTAATGGTATTGGCCCTGTCAGTGGATGGAGCAAATTGTGGCTCGTTGACAATGATAAAGGCGGGGGGAGGTAAATAAATTTATAAATGAAGTGCCCAACTCAGCCCAGAGGGGAACTGAGCATCAAACGAGTTAATGAAGCGTAAGTTACCCAAATAGCCAACAACCAAGAAAAGAAAAGCCGCCATGACTAAAGCGAGACACAAACATACAAACATACAAACATACAATGTAGAACTTGAGCCTGAAAAGCCCCAAAGTTAGCTTCAACTTCAGTCTCAGTCTCAGTCGTAGTGTCAGCCTCAGTTTTTGTCTTATTCGGAGTCTCTGAAATGCCGAACGCGGCGGAAAAAGTCAAGCGATTTGACCGTTAAATTCCGTTCGAGTGCTAAGGGTAGAAAGAACTGGGATCAAGGAGGAAAATGCCGGAAGCAGGCCAACTCCTCTCTAAGTGGGTCTATAGCCTTGGGAGTATTCCGTTAACACGCACACACACACGCACACACACACACACACACACACACATGACCACATGCTACAGGCAGGAAGCTTATTTTGTCTCTTGACCTCATTCCAGGCTTTCTCTTTCCGTTTCCTTCACCGACTTGACACTTGATGGCAAAAGCCAAATGCTAAGCAGTTTCCCATTTAGTGCCAAATACTCTCTCATCTATTATTGTTGCTACTACTTCACATTTCTATAGCTTTGATATTTGCTTAGTTCCCAAAAGGTTACAGTTTCATTCATTCATATTTATACCCGTTACTCGTGAACTACAAGGCAATATTGTATTCGATTTAATGTACTATACATGCCTTCAGTAGCGGACAAAGATAACCGGACACCATAAAACAGCTGTTTATGAAGTTTATTTAAAGTGTTTAACTATTCGAACATAGGAAAAACGTATGATGCCTAGCAACCGTTTGCATGATACAAAACTTTCCTTAACCCATTAAGTACCCACTGAAAGTTTCGATTTTTTCTAAAAGTCTACTTTAAGAACTTTTTCCTCGGGCTCAAACAAAAAATGTTTGCATGCAAAAAACTCGTCAAACAATTTTAATAGTGACTGTTAATAAAATTTTCAAAAATATCTTTGCTAGTATTTTTTATAATTTTTTTAAAACTGCAAAGAAACCACTTTTAGATGCTTATATGAGTGTAATAGAGATTTTTCGAGGGATCAATATTTACATATTTGCATTACTAGTGTGATTATGGTACTGTCGTCATTTTAGCCATCTTCCTAATAGATCTGTTCTTATTACTACTACTATAGCAGTTTAACTAGTCGAACAGCAAAATTTTTAATTGTTAGAGCGATTTTTTTATGTCGCTTCAACACATGAATTTGAACAAATCTAGAAGAAGAAAATATATTGAAGAACTATCCAAGATGATGCTATGTAAATTATAAACACATTCCAAATAATAATACGAGTGATGTATCAGAAAATTTTTAAACCAAGGGCACAAAGTTAAAGTTGTTAAAAAACTAAATGTTTTTTTAGCAAAAGTTGTTTCAAAATATTAAGAAAAAAGGTTGTACGGTGGTTTGATTGTTCATGGCCGAGCCAAGACAATTAATTGCTCTTTTTGCCACTTGCTTTTATTAATTCTTATAAAAATGTGTATTTTCAATGGCCAAAAAAGTGGGCAAATAGGTCGTCTGAGTTTTTAGCGCTTAGCTCATCTTAAACTTCTTTTCTTTTTTATTTATTTAAGATAAAAACTAAATCGAAATGATATTTAAAATATATATAAATAATTTGAAAAAGAGTTTGTGTGTAAAAAGTGTAACGTCCGTAACACACGAATCTTAAATTTTTATTATTTATTTATTTTTCGCAGCTGTAGCTACAATTAGACAAATAAAACTTCGGCGTGTCTAATGACTTTGATGTTACGGGTACTGTTGTGTTTGCATACATACTATATTTATGTACAAATGTGTGTGCGAATACAAATTAGGGAATTTATGCGCAGGGTAGCCTAATGTCGAGTGCGCTCGTCTGTAACCCTCCCCGCTCGTATTTTGATCGGTTTGTCCTGTTTTGGTGGCGAGTAGCTGTTTGACTGTTTGAGGCTCCCGAAAGTCAAAATCAGTTTGCTTATTTGTCGACTCGGCTTCTGTTTACCGTCGACATCGTTGCTGCTGCTGCTGCTGTTGCAGTTGCAGTTGCAGTCAGTGAGGCAATTAAGTCAAACAATTGCGGCAGGAAGTTGTCGCCCAATTGCCTTTGCCTCGGCTCTTGCTACTCCAACTCCAACTCCAAATACTGCTCCTACTCGTACTCCTACTCCTACTCTTACGCTCACTCCACCTCCTGGTGTGTATCGTCGGTTGTCAAGTCAATTGGCTTGCCACCACAACATTAATACTGCCTCTGCTTGCCGCCGATCCCTCCCGCTGTCGAGCAACGTTCAAGCAGTGTGGCCCGCCGGGTCTTAAGTAAATATTTGGCCTACGTGCCCATTACGTGATTTTCCGATAGCCTCGTCGATGATGATACACTTGAGATGCAGCGTCGATGATGAGGATGATGATGGTGACGATGCACCCACTTGACATGGGAACCAGCGATGGACGGACACAAACCGGAGAGAGAGGGCGAAAGAGAGGCAGGAAAAGATAGAGATAGAAGGAACATAAAGATCCCTCAATTGCAGCTAAATTATCTCCATCTCTACTCATACTCTTTTGCTGTCTGTCTGTCTGTCTACATATGTAGATACATACTATATATGCACATGTATCTAGGTCCTGGGATTTGTAATTTTGTAATTTGTTGATTTAATATTTCCTGCAAATGAAAATGCCCATTTGATATTTTGTCAGGCACAGGATGGCAACATTTTTCGGGGCTTTCTGGCAAATGAAACAAACGAGAAAATATCTGCATGCCACTTCTTTGATCATTTGGATACACTAGAGTTGTATCCAAATGCTTCGATTACAAGTTCAATTGAACTACTCACATGTCATAAATTGGTATGCAATTTAGTTCACTCAATATCTGAAATAGATAGTTTATTATGTATTTTGCTAACATCAATACCATTTATTTCTTTGAAGGCTTTAACAAGGATTTATAGGGATGCACAAGAAAGCAGAGCAAATAAAACGAATTGAACAACTGAACGCAAGTCTTCAATTGAACTACAATGAACAACTCTAACGAAACCACAATGCCCAAAGTCAAGAGCAACAACAACAAGGACAAACTTACATACATACAAATGTACATAAATATGTATATAAATATTTGGCTGCTGCTGCTGTTGTGTATAAAACTTTATGCTTCGTTAAAAATGATGTACAAATCAAATGCCAGAAGCAATTTAACAACAACCACAACAATGAGACGATGACGAGTCCGGGCGAAGGATTCGAGCAGATGGAACAGGAGAACGCAGCGAGAGCTGTTCCAAAAGGCAATGAGCAAAATAAATAAATCATTTAAATGAAATAAATTACGCACACAAGCACACACACTACAGTCGGACGGACGGACGGACAGACGGACAGGGTGGAGCTTGGTGGGTTTGTGCCAACCACAGGGCTCATTAGAAATACATACATACATACACACACACACAGACACACTCAACTACTCTCTCGCATATACACAAGGTTCATAATATAAATGCATGCATATGTTCATAGAAACCAAACAATTTCTGTTGAGAAACAATACTGAATATTTTGTTGGTAGAGCGAAAACACAATGCAAAAAAATAAAGGTGGAAAATTTCTAAAAAAAAAAACAAGTGGAAAAGGCTATAGTCGAGTCCCGACTATAGGATACTTGTTACTTATTATAACGAATTTTGAAATCTTTTTATTGCATACTTTTAGGCACTTGTATTCTTTCAAAACTTTAATTAGCCATTACCGCCTTTCTATTTGTCCGCTCTTGTTACGATTTAGTAGGATGATAGGTAATAATAAAAGTTAATGATTATAAGTAAAATATTCCTAATATCCTCTGCCTCTTACGGAGGCAGAAAGAGGCATGGCAAACATTTAAAACAAACTTGACTTGCGTGGGGTTTATAGAAGTCTATGTGCCAAATTTGGTTCCTCTAGCTCGAATAGTCTCTGAGATCTAGGCGCTCTCACAGACGGACAGACGGACATGGCTATATCGACTCGGCTGTTGATGCTGATCAAGAATATATATTCTTTATAGGGTCGGAGATGCTTCCTTCTCCCTGTTACATACATTGCAACGAATACAATATGCCCTTTTACTAATTTTTTATAAGTAAAGGGTAAAAAAAAAGTAATTGAAAATGAAATGAAAACACGTCATATACTAGTACATAAATAAGCCGAAAGCGCCGAACAGTAAAAACTAATATCATCATCGAGTAGAAAAAATATCAAACCGTATGCAAAGTATGAAATCTACTCTGACAACTAACGGAGAAACATGGTTAATACCATTCAACACTTTTCAGTCGATATCGATGTTTTAACGACGATTTTTAACGAGTTTTTGGCTTTTCATACGATTTCCCATATTTCACGCTAAAAATCGGAAGCTCGATTTGGAATTTAGATTCTTGGTTTCTTGAGAAAATCTTCTTAGAATTCGTCGTAGATTACGATTTTGACAACCGCTGGAAATCGAATCACCATTATCAAAAAAAAAAAAAAAAAAGATTCGTGTTATACAGATATTCGACTTATAGACTTCATTTTCTTAAGTTTATTACTTTTACTGTCACTCATTTAGCTCGAGTTAAAAAGAAAATCTAGTTAAATTTTGAATATATACTCTGCCTGCTGTTTATATCTTCATACAACCATGGTATTTATTGACCCCAAATTGTAGAATTATCAGAAAATATAAAAAACTGTTGTGGGGAGCACAAAAACTATTAATTTGCATATAATTATGAATTAAATTATTATAATACGCTCATCGGTATTTTTTCTAATGATAAATAAGCACATATCTGGTAAACAGTTTAAGCAAGGAAGCTTAAAAATATAAAATTAAAAAATATAATTACATACGTTGATCTTATGAATTTATATACATTCATATATACAAAGTTAAATACGACTTTATAATCGTATGCTTAATTTCTAGAACAGAATGTAAAAGCTTATTGTAGTTAAATGACATTTTTAAGTTAAACAACTTTAATCAATTTGCTTAATAACATGAGGTTAATTTGTTTGTAACTTTTCAATTAAGGTAACACGTATAAGATCGTATTCTTCCAGATTATAAATATGTTATTATTATTAACACAAGCCCTTACTTTTAAAAATAATTCGTCGTTTTGTATTGCTGTTGAAAAAACTATTCCATTTGCGCTCACGTTGAAGTAGTCTCTCCTTATGGCGCTGTTCCCAAAAAGCTTTCCGTTGTTCTGCGTCTATTACTCCGTTGGGAATTAAATATGCTTTATTGTTAAGCTTTCTTTTCCGCTTTTTTTGCTTTTGAACCGGATTCTCAGACTGCTTATTGGATTGTTGGCCAAGATTGAGGAATTCCAACTCGACAAGATCATCTGTTGGTAATGGGTTCTTCTTGTTGATCTGCCGCCGAGTACCCTGTGTGCTCACTTCGAGCGGGTACTCCCTGGCCTTGACAGACAGACCTTTTCCGCTTTTCCGCTTATACCGCTTGCGCTTTTTGGAATTTCGCTTGGAATCTGGGCTCTTTGGTTGAAGTTGAAGTGTCGATGGGTCAATTGGGCTTCTTTCCTCTCCTCCAGATTGCCGCAAGCTGTTTAGGTTGTTGAGCTCTGAGGTGCTCTCTGCAGACCGTGGGCGAGTGCTTTCGATTTGCGATTGGACAGAAGACGCCCTGATTATTAAGTCCTCCATCTTAGGAATGGTATTCCTAATTATTTCCATATTCCTGCGTTCCTCGTCACACCAGCGATAATGCAGGATGATTCTACAGTCACAATTCCAGGCGCAAATGGCATTGAGAGGCTTTTGTCGCAGCACATGAAAAATTTGATCTTTAATCGGGGTTTTCATGAAGGCATCCTCTAGTTCGATGTAGCTCGAGCTGAATATCAGGAAATAGTTGTGGGGATTGTGTTGCCGTTCGATCACTTCCCGTTCCCTGGTGGTCAAAACGGTTACGCCCAGATGCAGCTGGGTGTCCACCTCAAATCCGTGCATGACATGCTCGTCCGACTGTCTTCTCTCTGTGGCTGTCGGTGTGATCAGTAGCAAGATATTGCTTAAATCTTGCACTCTGAACAGCTTTCGCACAATGTTTTCTGGATTCGGTCGGAAATGGCCATCACGGCAAAATTGGGGCTTTATAAAGCGTCTTGATACCTTAATGGGGAAGATACGATCAACAATGATCACACAACGGCCACCAAAGAGAAGTGCATTGTTCTTATTGAAGTCCAGCATTCCCGTGTCCAACAACACGGGCAATTCAAAATTGTGACCCGTTGACTCGTCACTCCTTCCTGTCTTGCAATGGTGTCCAGGTGGGAGTATGGGAGACGTATTGTGGATCATGTTGAGCAATTCAAGTGCCCCTTTCTGGCTTCGCTTTGGATATGTGCCATGTGGTCCCCACGCATGGTTAGCTTGGTCATTCATTGAAATTACCGATTACGTTCGATTGTAGGCCGAAAAAGATGACCGATTTTTAATTTTGCGACCAAAAAATTTTGCTAAAAAATTGTATCAAATTAATCAAGTCAGGAGCAAGATAAAATTGATATGAGTCGGCCTGAACATTACATAAATATCAAAGTCGTTGACTTTAAGTTCCTTGAGTTCTCAATTTGAATCAGATAAATAAGTAGTATAGTTAGAGTTTTCAGAAACGCTGATATTTGTGTTATTTTAAAAAATTATATAATTTGTAATGAAAAAAAAAGACAGAAAAAGTATGGGAGGGTCAAAATTTAATTGATTGGAGCACATTTGGCCGTTGGAGCCTTTTCGGATTTTTGAATTTTTTTAACTATTTTAATCAAAAATACTCGTCAAAAAATGAGATGAAAAGTCTGAAAAGTGTTTCAAAAAGAAAGCTAGTTTAGCGGGAAACCGCTTAACCGATCGAAGCTACAGTTGTGATTTATATATCGTTGGAAAGGTATTTCGATGGGCTCTTAGGTGAATCTTCAAAGCTGTTTTTTTAAGTAAATAGGTAAATAGCTACAGGTAAAATAAGGTATTTTTCCCCACATTTTGGCGGTTTTTGAGAAAGTACTATTTATTAGGTATAAAAAATTTAGCGCAAAAATTTCTTCACAAAATTGGATATCAGAAGATTTGGGGCATGAAAATGTTTTCGTCACTAGACTTTGACCTCGTAAAGAGGTTTTTTTAGTTTAAGTATATGCATTCAATTTTTATTTAAAGTGTGGTCTTGATTTTGCAAACTGCTTAAAACGCCCGCCACTTGGCCAAGTGCCACGCCCCAAATTTGAGCGAAATTTCACATGCGCCGTTAGCTCCTGCTCTTGCTGCTGCTGGTCAACTTGGACAACGGGTATCGTATCATAAGCATAATCATCAGTCAAGTGCAGCACTTCATTGGGCTCTCTCGACGTGCCACGCCCACTTCAACACGGAGGAGCTGTGAAGTCGTCGGCACTGCGTGTCATGGCTTTGCAATTGCAAATCTACAGTCGAACATCCATAACTCGCACTTCTGTAACTTGCATTTTCTCTAAATAATATAAAAATTAAAAGAAAAAAAAAAATAAATTAATATAAAAGTAAAATTTAATTTAATACACGTATCACAATAGATCATTAAAATAGTTTAGATTGTAAGCTACAATTTAAATTAATCTTAAAACTAAAGCTAAAATTGAATATGGCAATTTATTACTATTTCTTGTGAATAATAAATTGTGAATTGTTTAATCTCAATGGTATTTTAAAATTGATGTTCATAATAGTGACTTGTGCTTTTAAAAATAAATTAAAATTAACTCGAACTTTTAAAAGTCTAGTTTCTCCGTAACTTTTACCAAAAATATGTGCATTACAGTTGGTAAATTTTTTTGCTTAGGCAAACCTTCTTAGAATTTTTCGAAAATTACGATTTTGACGACCGCTTGGAGCATTTTTATTCCATACAAATTGACCCACTCTAATGTGCATTGTTAATTTTTTTTGTTATGTACTTCTTTGTCTGTCGTGCTTAATAATCAATTCGTATTAATATTTAAATATTTATCGCTTGAACAAAAATGCAAACTTATTAAAGAAATCGAAAGTGAATCAGCAAAAAAAAAAAAAGGAAGTGAATGAGAAATGTCGAATTCCAGTGAGTACGTTTTTAAATATGTTTAAAAATTGAGAATTAATTATGACGTCATTTGAATCTAGAAGTTCTTCTAGACGCAATTAGCAATATGAAATGTATATACGAAATTATATGATATTGTAGTTTATGTTAATAAACTTAAAAAAAACTTCAAAAAAATAATTCCACGAGTCAAAGTCTCCATAATTCGAAAGTTTTTTTTGGATAATGGTGATTCGCGCTAGGGAAGTTCGACTGTACATACATATATACATATCTAGCGGCACCATCTGAGCCATGGCACAGTCGACTCTAACTGATCATGCTGAGCTAGCGTCATAATTAGACGTTGCACTTGTTTTTCTGTTTTTTTACTTTTCTCTGGCCGCCAGCTGGGAAGTGTGGCCAAGACGCGAGCTGTCAATTTTGCCAGCTCGCAAACGGGGCCACAATCTGCTGATGGCCGATGGAGTTGCTCCTGGCTACAGTGAAACCGAAAGTTTCCAGCTGATGCCGCAGTTGAAGTCGAATTCAAAGTCGGGATGCTGGACTGGACTTTGTGACTAAACTAGGCCCAATGTAAACAAATGAAATTAAATTCCATTGCCAGACCGAAATTCGAACCCAACTCAAAAGTCACAGGCGCACAGGTCAAAAAAATGTATGCTTCATATTTGGGAAGGAGATGGGACTGACAGGACAGGAACTGACGGGGAGCGAGTTTACCGCTAACTTCTTTAGCCTTGCCGAGGTTCTCTCTTTCTCTCTCTCTCTCTGTCGCACACATGGAATGTGACAGACAAATACTCGTGCATACATACATATTTATGTGTTTATAAACAAAAAGCCACGACAACGACAACAAAGCGAAAGCAGCTACAAATCCGTTATAAATAAAACATAACGAGTCGAATTGTTGGGAACCACTTGGAGCACAACTGAAACCGAGAAATGAGCGCAGACGACAACGCAGAAAATGTCAAAAACAATAAATCAAAAAGCGACCAAAAACGGCCAGGAGTCGAGCAAGTGGAATACCTTACGGGGGGCGGGAGGAGTGGCTTGGGGAGAGAGAGAGAGAGGGAATCCGTTGGTCACTCAAACGGAAGCTTCTCAATCGGTCTTGGAGTTTCGGGAACGTTTCCAGCCTACGCACAGTGGTTCCTCCCCTAGGCCAAAAATAAAAAAGTCCAAATTAAAATTTTGACTTAAAATGCATCAACACTTTTTTACTTGCTTTTTTATTCTTGCTTTTTTTATGTTCTAACTGTTCTATTCAAGAATAGCATCGAAAGAGACAGCATGATATTATTTTCTGGGTTTCTGTGTTTGTCTTTGCTGACGCAAACCTAATTTTTAGTTAACTTGAGGTTGTGAATTCTAGGTCCCAAAAAGTGACAAAATAGCTGAGAGAAAGAGAGATTAATATTCTTAGTTTAAATAATTTGGTCTTAAAATGGTCTTATATTAAGAACAAAATATTTAAATATAACAATTTTATTCCTATATCAAGAACTATTATACTATATACTATCTATTCTTATTTCAAGTAATTTGGTCTTAGAATATTCTTTTTTCAAGAACAAAATATTTAAGATAAATGTTCTTAATTGTAGAAAATGGTCTTTTTTTCAGTTGCTATATAAAAAATGTTAATCTTTATTTTCGATCAATCCTTTCTATGGCAGCTATACGCTATAGTGGTCACACCAAACTTGATCAGGATGTATGGCACCATCCCATATGCATATTCTGTCAGTTTGGATTATATATCTCAAACAACAAATATGTTTTTTATACTAAGACTTGTTCACACTGGGACTTTATTTTCGACTGATCGCTCCTATGGCAGCTATAAAATATAGTGGTCCGAATTTAATCAAATTTGGTCAAGACGTATGGGACTATGCCATATGCATAGTGTGTCAGTATGGTTCAGATGTCTCAAACAACAAAAAAGTATTTCATACTAACACTTGTTTTCAGACCGATCTTTCATATGACAGCTATATGATCGGTAATCCGATCCTGCCGAATTTTATACATCATCTTACTATAAATTTATAAAAATTTTGTGTTAAGTTTGAAGCCTCTACCTCAACTAGAAGTATTTTTGGCCGCCCTCTGCAGACAACAGGAACCAGTGTGCTACTGTTCGTTTCCCAAAAGGTAACAAGCGATAAATAAATGCGTGCGCGAAGGGAAGGAGGTGGATTGGAGAGGGGATGGAGGGGTGGGGGGATTGGGAGCATCGCAATGCGGCCTTACAAATTGCAGATGACACTACAAAGACAAAGATCAAGAAAGAGAGAGAGAGAGTGAGTGAGTTAGGGACTGATTGACTGAGGGAACGGTGAACGTCAAAGGGGAACGGTGGAAGGGGGAAAGGGTAGCCATCGCCTTAGTGGGGCATGCCGTTGGGCAGACTGGAGGCATTAGCAGGAGGAAACAAGAGCGGCGCAGGCGTCACGGCGTCACAGGCGTCGCTTTGTCGCTTTGTCGCTTCGTCGCGGCGTCGATGCGTCTGCGTCAATGTCTGACTGAGCATATCTGTTGGCGTTTTGCATTGTGAATGAAATGAATTGAAATCATGACAGCGGAAGTTTTGATTTCGAATTGCGAATTGAGGTTATTACAAAGTCACACGCATAAATGGAGTGCCATTGTCTTTATTTCCATGCATAAAGTATATACACATACTATATGTTAATAATATGTATATATCAATATATAAAAATATGTATATTAGCAATGGCTTGCTAAAAACTACTACTTGTATTTCCTGTAAATTTGCACAGTCATAGTCAACTAATTATTAAAAACTTTTTACCGACAAGGCAGGTTGCTAAAAGCCTTTTAAAATGTTTGCAACATTTATCATTGGCAACATGTTTCAGGCAACAGCTCATTCAATAAATGTTGCCAAGCAGCAGCATCCACAAAACCTACATCCACATTTAGTACAGTGGGACGAAGGACAGCAAACCAGAGTTTAGTTATGTAAAATTCTAGAAAAGTTATATTTTATACTGCTTTATGCACTTAAGGAAACATTGTTGATATGTAATTTATCCTTAATTAAATGGCAACAAAAAAGTCTATTAAACAAAAAAAAAAAATCTAAGGATTCAATTAAACAATGTTCCATATGGGCTATTCCTGGGTTGCGGACGTTACATTTGTACGCACATTTTTATGTTTAAACTGTTGCAGCTCGCGTTCAGATCGGTGAATTTTAATGTAATTTTTTGGAAAATGCATTTCATTGAGAGTACTATCAAACCTATTTTAAGATAAAAGCCCAACTGTTTTTGGAAAAAAATTTGGCTTGCTGAAAGTTTGGTTGCGGACGTTACAACAAATGGAAGTCGATTTGAGGTTAAAGTGCATTTGCACGTATATTAGCGAATTTTGCATTATAAACAAAAAATATCCAAATACAACAAATAAACTGGAATATATGACCATATCAATCCAGCATCAAAAATACAGATAAGTAGCCTCGTTAATTAAAAATCTTAGTTTTTGTCAGTTGCGGACGTTACGTTACGGACGTTACACTTTTTACACTCACACTTTCTTTCAAATTATTAATATATATTAAATATCTAATCGATACAGTTTTTATTTTAAATAAAAGAAAATGAAACAAAGTTTATGATGAGCTAAGCGCTAAACACTCAGACGACTGTTTTGCCAACTTTTTTGGCCATTGAAAATACCCCTTTTTTTTACAAGAAATATTGAAATTAAGTGGCAAAAAGAGGAATTAATTGATAAGGCTCGGCCATGAAAAGCCAAACCACCGTAAAACCTTTTTGATTTTGTAATTTGAAGCCCAAAAATTTATTCTAATAAAACAAAAAACTACTATTATTAAAATACATGCAATTTTTTGACAAAATTAAGTTTTCGCCCTTGGTTTAAAAATTTCCGGAATAGCCCATATGTCACGTGTCACTATAATTTGAAATTTATGAACTTTTGACCAATATAACAGACTTGCATAATCGAGCGTAATGATTCTTTAAAAATCAAATATGTAAATGTTTTTTTTTGAGTTTACGTTTTACATGCCCACAGTGCAATTCATTGATGCGATAAGCAACAACAACATACAGTGCACAAAACTAAGCCAGAGAGAGCGAGAGGGCGACAAAGAGAGCGCGAGTTACGGCCCACAAGCAACGGACAACAGCAGCAGCAGAGGCAGCAACAGCAACATCAGCCGGCAAGCGACCGACCCGAGATGCTGCGGCTGTTTAGTAACGGACAAACGTTTGCCAGGTGAACAACGAAGCCGACGCAAAGCGAGCAACGAGCGAGCGAACGACTCTAGTGTGTGTGTGTGTGTATTTTGTTCGTGTTCGGCACTCAGCCCACGCGCGTGTGTGTAGAATAAATTTTGTTTGGTATTTTTTTTTTCGTTTTTTTCGGTGCTTTGGTGTAGCAACATTTGCGGCCAGCAGCCGCAGCAGCCTCAGCAACATGCAGTGGTGAATTGGTCGAGGCCGAAACGAAGCGCAAAGAAACTCAACACAACACAAGCAACACATCATTTGGCTTGTTGTCGTCTGTTGTCGCCTCGCCTGCAGGATACGCGACGAGGACGTGAACAAAACAGAACGACGCTGGCCGTTGACCGAGTTGCATCGCAATATCGCATCGGTCTCTATTCCCAAAACTAAAGTGAAAACAATAATAAAAAGCAAGTGAACCAGAATAACTAATAACAGAGAGTGAGAGGGAGTGAGAGAACGAGAGAAAGAGAGAACAAGAATCAAGAGCAGATATTGTCGAAACAGGAACCGAAACCGAAATCGAAATCGGAAATCAGAGCGGCAGCTGTTGCATGTGGCCGCCGTGCCAGACTTAGTGACGCCGCCGCTCAGCGTCGCGTGCCGCGTGTTTTTGTTGTTGTTGTTGTCGTCGTCGTTGTTTTTGTTGTTTTTGTTTTGTGGCTTGGACCGTTCGTCAATTGATCCTCGCGTGTGACAGAGACATAACATACATACACAACATATACATACATACATAAGTAAAGAAAAGAGAAAGAGAGTGATTCAAATCTGAGTTCAAGATGAGGCTGCAGCTGGTTTTGCAACTGCCCGCGCTGCTTGCGTCCCTGGCCCTCGTCCTGGCCGGGATCCACGCCAGCAACGATCCGTGCTACTTCGAGGGCAAGCCCCGGAAGTGCCTGCCCAGCTTCGTGAACGCCGCCTACGGGAATCCCGTGCAGGCGTCCAGCGTGTGCGGCGCCCAGCAGCCGGAGCGCTTCTGCGAGTGGCAGCGGGACGGAAGTCCCGGCGAGTGTCGGGCCTGTGACAAGGCCAGATACGGCGCCGCCGCTCTCACGGATCTCAACAATCCCAGCAATGTGACCTGCTGGCGCTCGGGCAGCGTCAATGTGCCACACGATCCGGACACTGCGCCCCCCGACAATGTCACGCTGACCCTCTCGCTGGGCAAGAAGTACGAGCTGACCTACATCTCGCTCTCGTTCTGCCCCAAGTCGCCCAGACCCGACTCCCTGGCCATCTACAAGAGCTCCGACTTTGGACAGACCTGGCAGCCGTTTCAGTTCTACAGCTCGCAGTGCCAGAAGTTTTACGGGCGGGCCGATCGCGCCAAGATTAGCAAGTTCAATGAGCAGGAGGCACGTTGCATGAACTCACAGCACGATGGAACCGGAACAGGAGGCGGAGGTGGAGGAGGAGGCGCTGCCCAGAGGTTTGCCTTTAATACGCTGGAGGGCCGTCCGTCGGCCAACGATTTGGATGCATCGCTAGTGCTGCAGGATTGGGTAACAGCCACCGATATAAGAGTGGTCTTCCATCGGCTGGAGCTGCCGCCACAGCTGCTCCTGAGCCGGGAGAGGGCCAAGGCCAAGGCCAAGGGTCGGGGAAAGGGCAACGACAACAGCTTTAGCGATGAGATGATGACTGGCAGCCAGGAGGAGGAGGAGGAGGAGCTGGACGGACACGAGTTGGATGAACAAGATGAGTACGACTACAATTTGCAGGACAACGACAGCGCTGGCTATGATCAGGAGGAATACGAGGAGCCCAAAAAGCACCTGGAGCTCGACGATGAACTGCATCTGGACTATGCCAACGACGGCATCGGCGACACCGCCAAGCGGCAGTCCAAGCTCAAGAGCAGCGCCTACGAGAAGCACTTCCAGAGCAAACTGCCGGCCAGCACATCTCCGCTGCCTCCGCTTCCGACGACTCTGCCCGCGAAGACACCGCCCGAAAGCAAAACATCCTCCACATCCACCGCCTCAATGGCAGCACCGAGCCAGGAGCTGCTTTCCGTTTCGCAACACTACGCCGTCTCGGACTTTGCCGTCGGCGGTCGCTGCAAGTGCAACGGCCACGCCTCCGAGTGCATTGCCACCACGACAGGGAGCTCAGTGGTTCATGCGGATGCTGCGGATGATGGCCAGGATGGCCAGGATGATATGGCCAGCAGCTCGCTCCATGGCCACTTTGGACTTGGACGCAGCACGTCGTTGTCATCGTCGTTGTCCTTGTCATCGTCGTCGTCGCTTCAGCTGCAGCTGAATGCCAAACTGGCCATGACGTGCGCCTGCAAGCACAACACTGCCGGACCCGAGTGCGAAAGATGCAAACCCTTCTACTTCGATCGACCCTGGGGACGTGCCACCGACAACGATGCCAACGAGTGCAAGAGTGAGTACTTTACACCCTCGCCCATATTCCATTCATCTATTCATACAATCAGACATCGAGTATAGCCTCAATAAACTAAAAGTACTTTTAACTTTTGTCAACGAGGTTGCCTGGAAAAGTTGCCCACTTAATGGAGCTTGAAAAACATATGTTTGTTATTTAATTTATAATATTGAAAATTAGTTGACCTTCATCCTATTGCATTTACTCTGTTTTGGGGTGACAAAAGTGAATCTAAATTTGGAAAAATTACAGAACGAAAAGACAGAATTATGAAAAGTCAATACCAAAACAAACACAAAATCCAGAACTGGCTGGAAAGGAAAAGTTTTGTCTGAAAGGGTAGATTGTTTTTATTATAAGTAGCACTCATCTGTTTATCGAAATCTTCCGCAGAGTTAATTAAGAGCTATATTAATATATACATTTTTACGGTTGTAAAACTTACTTGTCAACTGCTTTTATTATCAGACATATCTGGCCAATATATCAGCTGAAGCACCCAATACATTCTAGAATATTGAAAAAACATAATTGCCTCTATTTGACACCCTAATGTACGTTCGTTTAGTTCTAGTTTATATTCTATTTGATAAGGTATAAACTCAGCTTAAAAGGATTAAAGTCAAACAATTAGTGCAGCTCGGACTGCTTGTATGGTGAATTATTAAAGCGACCCTCGCTGAGGCCGAGTCTGAGAACTCTACAGATGTGGCTGGCATAAACGGCATTTGGCATTTGGTGAGTCGGACAGTCGTGTGCACTGTTGGCCCCATCGAGTGACGTTCTCAATTGCGGCCATTGTGCGGCACACTCCTCGATAGTCGCACTCCAGGAGCGCAATGAACTCGGTTCAATGCATTGGCATTGGTATCGAGCATCGAGCATCGTATGGCCAACGCCATTGCCAATGTCATCGACGACATTATCGACATTCCTCCCTTTGCATTTTTGGTGTTTCATTCAACACATGGACGGCGGTATTTGAATATGCCTCGATGAATAAAAGAACCAGGCCAGCAGGAACCTTAACAGACCGCAGACCGTAGACGGCAAGTCAATCCAATCGATTTACATTCGGCAATCGAAGCACAGTGAATTGATCTCCTTAATTCCATCGCAATCCATAAATGTATATGTACATACGTATGTTGTCAAAGTCAGCGGGTCATTTATGCAATCATCATCATCATCATCATAGGAAGAGTCTCCACACTGGACTCTGTCCAATGGCAAACAAACCAATTATTTGTGTTCTTTGGTGATGTTAACTCGGCAATGTGCACACCTTGCAGATACGCCCTCCTCGCTGCCACACACCCACCCAACACACACACCCAACACACACCCCACACACACCCAACACACAACCCACTTGCCTTCCATTCCTTTTGCCAACTCGTCTCGTCTCCGCAGAGAGTCATAAATTACTAACGATTAACTTTTTGTGGGCTGTCGCCCGTCCAAAATTAATCAAAGAAACAAATGCGCAGCGGGCGACGTCGAGTTCGTCTTCATTTCCATCTACTCTGCTCCGATGCTTTCGGGTCGGGTCAACCCCATAACGGTAACGGGTCGAAGGTCAACGGCGGTGTCTCCGCTAATTTATGGCTTATGGACAAATCTCCTGGGCAATTGACAATGGGAATAAGCCACCTAATTCAGGGTGGCAAATCCTCCATAAATGCGACTAGTTGCAGTTAGTTACAGCCATGAGATTACCAAAAACACTAAGAAAGAGTTGAGCAATGATTTACCGCAGAGCACGGCAATTGTTTCTTTTTGAACTGCATTCAATCAATTTCAATTTAAAATACACTTTCCACATTTATTGTCTCACATCACAGCTTCAACTCGATTCAAGGGCTTTCATTTGAATTAGTTTTGGCTTCAATCACGCTTAGAGAAGCTGGCCAGTTGTGCTCGGTGAATCCATTCTCAATAATAAAAAAAAAAGAATCGCAACGGAAACAAACAAACTCGAAACGCCGGGCAAAGGCGAGTGATAAAAATATTTATGTTGAGCGAAATTCCAGGCGACGTCTACCCGCTGGTCACAGTCATCCATTATGTGAAGCTCGTTGCCTCGTAGTCCGATGGACCCACTGACCAACTGGCTGCCTGTGGAATCTTTTGAAAGATTAACGCGTTCCCAAAAACAGAAAATGACCATACAAGAGGCAATAAATGATCTTACTGTTTACCTGCAGTCGTCTCATCACGGCTCTTCTCGAGGCCTACCCCAAAAAAGTCGTAGCCAAGTTCGACTTAAAACCCAAGCCCCAAAACACAAAGTGACACGATTCCAACTCATTGGGTCACACAATAAAATTTAGATTCGCTTTATTTGGCTGTAACTACCCCAGTATCCAATGGTGTACATAGGATATTGGGTTTGCGACGATGTCTTTCCATCCAAATGAATAGCCAGATATCAATGGTAGTCAATTAAATTCAAGGGCGTCGGCAGATGGGGGCGGCTACTGAAATCCACCCAGAGTTGTTATTTAAACTTGAAAATAATATTTTGCCCCCCCCCCCCCATTGAAAAGCTGCCGACGCCCTTGATTAAATTATTTCCGACTCTATGTAATTGCAAATAAAGGACGATTAGCAAAGATTTTATCTCGATATTTATTTAATTATAGTTGCTTATTGCAGATCTTACCATGATCATTTGAAGAATTAAGTCAAATTTAAATTTCCCATTATTTATTGAATTTTTAATTTTTATTAAAAGAAAAGAAAATTCTTGTTTTACATAAATGGGTACTGGGCATCTAAGAGTCGAGACTCTGGACTTCTTTCTGACTTTCTTACTAGAGTTTAGTCACTTTACGTCGGTTTGGCAATCGATGATCCATCCACTTGAATATGAAACTAACTTGCAAATTGATTATGTGCAAAAGTATTCTAATAATTATATAAAATGTATACTTGTAATAGTGTGAATGCAATATAATTTTATGTGAGTAGATCCTATGATAAGCTGGCATTTACCTTGAATTGGCCAGGGATGCATCAGCTCTGGTTCAGTGTCTACAGTCTTGGGTATGGCTTCGATTGGATTCGATGCGATTCTGGGGTCTCTGGGGGGCGAGTGAAGCGCATCTAATGCGTGACATCTGTTAAAAATTGTAGTTTAGAGTTTTTGGCAGCGGCTGCAATCAAAATGAAAATGAAAATGGAATTGGAATTGGAATTGGAATTGGAGGATGAATCGGAGTTGGAGATGGAAAGCGAGCAAACAAGCCAACAGGCCAATGGCTATTGTTTGTGTCCGGAGAGTTGTATTTCTTTATTACATTTATTTGTGTATTTGGTTTTCCGTCTCTGTGTGCGACACGGGGGTGGATGGCGTTTGAGGGCTGCAAATCTGGAACTCGGGGTGCATCGGGGGAATTTCCCTGCGCTTAACATACATTGCAATCTTTCGGTTGCTTCTCGTTGGTTAATCCAGGAACAGCTGTGAGCATTTTGCATGCCCACATCCTGCACACCCTGCACACCCGCAAGGACGATGGACAATGCGAAGGACAATTTAAGGTATTGCCATCGACTCTGACTGGCAACAAATTGCGCGAGTTAACGTCGACCATTGCTCAGTAACAGTAACAGTCACAGTTACAGTTTAAGTCACAGCTACAGCTTCAACTACAGTTAAGTTGTTGCACATATGCAACAAGATTCATTGCGGCTCATATGTCTGGCTAAAACACACCACAAGCAGGCCAAGAGGATGCGGATGCGGATGAGGATGAGGATGGCGAGGGGAGCTGGCGAAATCGAGTTCGAGTTGCGAGCGAATCGTTCGGAACACAAAACAAAATGCAACACTTTATTCCACAACCGCAACAATGTGGTTTGGGGCCAGGCATGAACTGACTGTGGTATGAGGGGGCGTGGCAGGCGACAGCGATGTGAGGAAATGCTTCTGGGGGGATTAAATTTTGTTGCCCGCTTTGTTGCCGACGCGCCTGAAAGTATGCAAAAAAGTTGGTTATTTAAAAAATAGCGACGGAACAAAAAACTATTCAGTGAGTGAAAGATAGAAAGGAAAGGAGATAAAGAGAGACAGAGACAGAGACAGAGACAGAGACAGAGACAGAGACAGAGAAAGAGCGAAAGAGAGAGAGTCAGGGAGTCATAGAGAGAGTGAGCAAGAAAGAGATTGAGATTGGAAATGCATAATGAGTGTCCTTTGTGCAGAGTGCACGACTCGACTTAATTCAACTCCAGCCAACTCGACTGGAGACTGTACTTAATTTGTGTGAATGTGTGTGTGTGTGTGTGTGTGTGTGTGTGTGTGTGTGTTTAAGAATGTTGTGGGAATTGCGAGGGATTGGAGTATGCACGTGATTTGTGCTTTTTTTATTTTTATTTTTTTTTTCTTATTTTGTGGTTAAGAATGTAAGATATTCAAGTCAAAAGCAAAGTGATGCCATACCAAACATGAAAACTATTTACAAAAGCAATTTTAATTAGGGAGCTTACACTGCCTTTTGGTGGGGGACATTTTGCGCGATTTAATCTGAACAGAGTCTTAGTTCATGCGATTATGTTGAGGACATTCGAGTTGATTGCTATTCGATTATTTTGATATTTGCAGGAAAATCAAGGAATTAGGTGGACAACTAGGAGATTACAATCGATCTGCTTAAGCTGTAATCGAATTTATGTTTTTTTATATCCTTGCATTTTAAAGAGGGGTTGCAGACTCTTTAAACTTGAAACTTGGGACAGGAGTGTCCTTGTATAATTGTAGAGTCCTGCGAATTAGTTAAGACTCATTGTTGTTAATATAAAATTAGTTGCAGAAAAACAGATCAGTCATTTTGCAATAAAATCCGCAAAAAACATAACCAATATCCCCAATAACGTTAGAGTTTTTTTTTTTTTGCACCAACAATTATTTAGGATTGTGAAATTTCTATGGAAAAGATGTTCGTAATGTATTTCTTTGTCAGCGCATCAATGCCAGATTATTTACGTGTATTAAAATAAGAAATATTGAGAAATATTTAAACTTTTTTGTTATGAAATTCGAAACTAGACCAAGAAAATTGAAGTGGTTGAAAAATATGGTATTTCAAAGACAACAGTTTTCATTATATTAAAAAATAGAAAATTAATTATTATGTCATTTAAATAGTGAACTTCTTCTGGATACAGCAAAAGAACGAAGAAACCAATTTTTAAGAATATCGACAGGTATTAAACTAACAGGAATTTTTTTTTTGGAGAAACATTTTTTAACTCGAAGTCTTCCTAACTCAAACTTTTTTCTAGGATAATGGTGATTCGAGTTGGTGAAATTTTACTTTAACATTTCGGGTGTTCGAATAGCAGGATGTAAAAATTTCCTATTGTAATACTGTTGAAAAATGAAGTCACTTGCATATTAAGCCAACATTTACAAATACTTACATATGAGGAAAGAGGACAAGTCATTGAGATAACTTCTTGAAGTCAACAGTGAAATTTCATACCCTACCTATAGTAGATACTGCAATAGAGTATCTACATATATTATGGATTCCAAAAGAGTTGAAATTCCTTCAGTCGATTTGCCAAGATTTAATAAACTTTTGTATGTAAGTAGAACTCGAGTTCTTTGGAGAGGCTTGCTTTAATTGTATTTATATATGTACATGTATCTGAATGTACATATTTATATATATGTATTTGTATGTCTTTCTGATCTGTGTGGCTTGTAGTTTCTGAGGTTCCCACGTTGCCTTCTGCCGACGTTATTTGATGCAGTGCAGTGGCATAAAAACCACGCAATTTGCTACACTTTTAACACTTGCACGGCTCAATGAAGTGCAACGACATCCAACACCGAGCACCCGGGCCCACAGATTCCGGATGAATGCCACCTGCCCACTCTCTCTTTCTCTCTCTCTCTTGCTATCTCTCTCTTTCACTTTTTGCTGTGTGCCACAGAAAGCCCAAGTCAAAGCAAATAGTAAAAGTCCCAAAGCACAAAAAAAAAAAAAAAATAAAAATAAAACGGAAACGGAATCTGAAAAAGCTTTGCGAGCTGGCAATGTTGTTGGTGTTGTTGTTGTTAGCTGCTGTTAGTGCTGCATTCAAACTAACACAACCGCATGATTTTGCGGTCTATCATCTCCCTCCCAGCCCGCTCGGCCCTTGGCCCGATACCTGCTCTTAAGCACTCACCACTCTGCATGTTCTCAGTGTAATCGAATCTGTGCTTTCATTGGCAGCCCCGCCTGTCCCGCCTGATTCACTGACCTCTCTGCCCCCTGCCCTCTGCCCTCTGCCCAGTGGTGGCCCACAACTTTAGCCCTTTTTGGCCGCCTTTATTTGCCTGGCTTTTTGTATTCGCAGTCATCGCAACGCTTTCGCGCGCCCATTGCCATTGCCATTGGCATTGGCATTGACTCTACGTGCCGCAGTTTTTAACTGCCTTTTAGCTTGGCAATCTAACAACCTGCCACAGAGTTCTCCCTCTCCCTCTGCCTCTGCCTCTGCCTCTCTCTTTTTCCGACACTCTCATTCGTGCACTCAGCTGACCACACGCATTTCAAATGGCTTCAAATTGCAAAGCTCACCATAAAATCGCTGCAGCAGCAGCAGCTGCCACACATTGAAAACCCCGCCTCCGCCTCCGCCTCCACATCCGCCCCCATCTCCCTCGCTCCCTCTAGAAGCACATTTGCCACCACCACTTTTTTCATTCTCTACACGAACGCCTTAATCCTGCAGAGCGAGAGGGAGAGCGAGAGAGAGAGAGATCTGTGGCATAAAGTGTTCTGTTAAAAGAGGTCATCAATTTGTCGCCCAACTAAAATGGGCTTGGCAAATTATAAACTAACCAAAATTCCAATTGGAAGTAATTAACACTTTTTATTTACAAATGAGTGCGTGTGCGTGTGTGTGTGTGTGTGTGCGTGAGAGTGTGAGTGTGAGGGCGTCTGGGGTCGAGGAACAGACAGGCGACAAATCGCTGCAACTTATTAACAAGACAAGGAAACACACACTCACACTCACACACTCACAATCACACACACTCACACAAAAGACCATCAAAGCGAGCTGACTGCCCCCCAATGAATTTGTTGCAATCGGCACCCTGCTGTTTAGAGCACAAGATAAAGTGGAACCAGGGGGAGCAGCTAACAGTAGCACACACACACACACACACACACACTCGCACACACATATATGAATACGCCAGAGCAGGGCGTCGGCAGAAATGGACAGAGGGGGGCCATGACCCCTAGTACAACTACAAATTGTTTAATTATTACATATTATTATTATAATGGGGAAACCTGCACTGCCACCCTTTGGATCTATTGTGCCCCATTATCATTATTTCGTTTCCAGGTGCCACAAGATAACGCTAATTATTTAAGGCACTATGTTAGTTACTATTATGACCGCCTATTTTAAAATATTAATAATAATAAGATTAATTCTCAATTAATTAAAAAAAGATATAGTAATAAATTACAATATACAATGTACATTGTGATACGTGTAGTAATAATTATATTAATACTATTCTTATTATTGTTTTCTTAATATTTTTATATTTGTATTTTTTAGTTTTTTTTATTTAACCCTTTCATGGATTTGTCCCATATAAGGGACAAGTTAATACGGAGTTTAAATGCAATCAGCTGATTTAATCCCATGAAAGGGTTAATTTGCATTTTTGACTTTTTTGCTCGAAGTAAAATGAAGAACAATTGCACTTACTTAATTACACTTTTACTTGCATACCTGCGTTGACAAATTTCTACACCTATACAGGTAGTCCTCTCAATAAAAATAATTGTTGTATATTTCTATTTATTTATATTTGTAAAATATATTTAATTCTATATAAGCCAGATTTTTGGTACCGTCAATGCAAGAAAAAAATTATTTTGGCTTGGTTGTTGTCCACCAAATTTTATCCGAGACTTTTTCTTTGTGTTGTGAACACTTTGAATTTAAAAATAACTATCAGGTAGCATTCACCCATAAAATTGTTGAGAGTGTGACCAGGTTCTGTGGGAACAAAAACCGATGGAATATTGGATTGAAAGCTGATTCGAATTATGAAAATGCAAATTTCAAGCATTACAAATTTGAATGAAAGAATAATTAGTTTTCTTTAATTTTGTACATTCAAGTGTTAGTTAATCTTATAAAAATCATCTTTAGCCCCCCTTTAATAAAAACTGCCGACGTCCTTGCTCTAGAAAAGAACTTCATATGTACACAGATGTATCTAGCATATACTCGTCCACATTTCGACTGCTGTTTTTCAGTCGGCGCACACCTCAAGCACTCATCTACTTACTTATTTTTCTTCATTAACTAACACACACACACACACTTACACACAGTCATACACACACATTAAGTCAGGGGCAACTTGGCACGACAAACGCTTTAATAGTTTTTCCGTGCCTTTAATTTATGTGAATTTGAAAACATTATGTGGCCAGGTGATGAGGGAAGTGTTAGGCAACATAGTGTGAGAAACAAGCTGAAGCGGCAGGAAGAGGTGCTTAAAAAGATGCTGCAGAGTGGGAGGGGAAGTTCAACATTGTAAACGAGCTTTCGATTTAGAGTTTAGTTTACCCTCCTCTTTTTCCCTATTCCCCGCAGCACAGCCAACGCCTCGGATAGCAATGAAAATTGCTTTTAAATGAGGTTTTTGCGGCAACACACATGAAATATGTCCAAACCAAAATGAACTGGCCAACTAAAAGAACTAACTAACTAACTTACAAACTAGGCAACATATTTTTTTCAATATAATCACAGTTGTCATTGTTGTTGTTGTTGTTGTACGACATGGGTAGAGAACAAAGCAACAATTAAAATGCCGCTGGTTGTTGAATTTTTGCGAAATATTCGTTTTGGCCAGCTTTAAGGATTGGGGACTAAGATTCGGTTTGACGGAGAGTTGGGCTTAAATCACTTCGTACAATTGCCAGACAATTGGTAAGCCTCTCTCCTTTGCTGGCTATCTCTTTCGTAGTCTCTCTCTCTCTCTCTCTCTGTCTCTCTTATCTTGTGGGAATGACCAAGTGCCTTGGAGTTAGTGAACTGCATTTGGTAGCAACCTTAAATGCCTTTTTATGGACACATTGCAGCATCAATGGCGCCGAAAAGCAACAACAACTACAACAACAACGTGAACTACAGTAATTATAAGCGTGTGGCACAAATGTTGGAATAAGGATAGGGAGAGGAACAGGTAGAGGAAGGGAGAACCGAAGGGAAACGGCTTTGGGGGAGGGATGAACTGAAACTGGTGCACGATGACTTCAACATAAGTCAACACTAATTGCAATTTGCAGCTAAGCACACACACACACACACGCACACACACACACACATTCGCTCTCTCTCTCTTTCACTCTCTCTCTTTCTTTCTCTCACACACACACGCCAACACATGGGCACAAGGCATAAGTAAAAGGATAGCGCACAATAAAACAAAAACAACTGCAATCTCTCATTGCAATGCGTGTGTGTGTGTGTGTGTGTGTGTGTGTGTGTGTGTGTGTGTGTGTGTGTGTTTTGTGTAGTTGCTGTTGTTGTCGGTTGGTTGTTGGTTCTTGGTTGTTGCTGTGGCAGCATGGATTTTAGATGCCTTGAATGAAAGGAGTGGGTGCAAGTGAGTAGTACAGACTTACATACATACATACAGCCATACATACATACATATGTATATGAGTGCATTGCGAGTGTCAGTATGTGTGCGAGCCGGAGTGTATACGAGCAAGACACATTTGCAATTTAATTTGCACAGCTCAATGCAAACATACAAAAAAAGTAAAACAAAAAAAAAAAAAAAAAAATAACACAACAAAAAAGAGAAACAACAACACGTCCGAGAACAAGAAGAAAAATGTTAAGTGATTGGGGAAAAGAACGAACTCGTAATACACTAACAACTCAGTGAATCCATTTATGAATGAATATGAATCCACTGTTTAACAATATGAATAAATAATACCAATAAATGTATGATGATAAAATTAATATGTACGACAAAAAGAGTTTAATGACTATTAGGTAATTAGTTATGAGTTATAAAAATTACATAGTAACGATTATTTAAAGTTTTTTAGGGATTCTCTTGAATAATAATGGTTAAATTGTAGAGTAAAAAATAAAACTCACAAATAATACTTATTTATTATTATTTTGATTATTTGAGAATTTTATTATTCTCGCTAGAAATTAAAAATGATAATTTGATGTGAAGAAATATCAATAAATATTATTTGCGGTCCCTGACTCATATACAAGTAGTAAAAAAACAAGATTATTACTTGGAAGTCACTTCCATGAATATAAGAGCATCAGAAAGTCGGTCCCACCGCAAATCTGCGACGCATCGCATCGTTCCTTTGAGGCGTCCCGGCAAAGACAACCAAAACAAGGGAAACAGGGAATCAGCAAACCAAAAAAAAAAAAACAATTTAAAAAGGCTAAAAGTGAGTGCACGCAACGTTGTGATACCCTGTAACAGCTTACCAGTATTTTGATAATACATAAATAATAGGTATGCATGCATAAACATACAAACATACTGCACATATGTTGACTCATAAGTTTGTACATATATCTAATGTATTTTATAAAAAGATGCAGACATGTAGATATTAGATATTACATCTTTATTTACCCAAGTAGTCGTATGCAATGCAGAATTTCTTTGCATCATAACTTTCTTACTTCTAGGTATTGTTTCACAATACTATTCCATAGACACCTGTACGTATGCATGAATTTTAGTGTATCTAGCTCTTATCCGAGTAGTTGCTTAAATCAAAGGTCGAACTGGCGTTTTGCACCAAGTTAATATACATATCTCTGGAACAGGGTATAACAAAACATAAAGATAACAACAGCCGAAACGAAAACGGAAAGAAAACTGCAAAACAAAACAAATACAACAAAATATTTGGTCAGCGACAGACACAAAATTATGGAAACGAATTGTTGGAATATCAAAATAAAATAAGGAAATACAACTTTATTTTAAATAAAAGTCAAAACAAAGCGAATTTATTTCAACTATACTCTTACTTGAATATCAAAAGGAACTAAGAAAATAAATGTTTATTTAAAAGAAATCAATACAAAGGGAAATTATTTTAAATATACTTAAACACCCACAACGTGGGGCGGGGCACATTTATAAAAATTCTTGGGGTCGCCGCAAGCCATAAAAGAGCATTCAAATTTGAATGTTTACATACATACATACATAGTACGTACATATGTATATTAAATCTCATTTTGGCCATAGAGCTAAGCTAATAAATTAGTCGTACGTAAAATTAGCAATCAAGTGTGTTGCGTTTGGATTTGCTTTTGCTGTGGTAACAGCATCAACAACATTTGGTCATAAATTTAAATTTGGAATTCAATAAGAAAACATTGGCAACTAATTGGAGCAACCTCAATGACGACAACAAACCCAAAAGAGACCAAAAAGGCCAAAAGCTTTGATGTTTTTTTGGCCTGGCAATAACTGGAATCTGGATCAGGGGCTAGCGAATGTGTAATATGCAAGAGAGAGGGAGAGAGAGAGAGAGAGAATAATATAGAGTGAGAGAGACTGTGCCGCAGCTGTTGTCGGACAAATTATAAAGCCAAGAGTGCCATAAAACATGGCTAAGTAGATGACTGCGGTGACTTCCCCATATAACACAAATGCCGCGTGAATATCCAGCCGCAGAATCGTGTGGGGTTGTTGTATTAGTTGTAGTTGTTGTTGCTAAGCGGCTTGTGGTCAAAAGTAGACAAGATCGAAACTGACAAAGAACAAAAAAAAAAACAAACACAAATATCCAACAAAGAACAAACTGAACAACAACTGCAGAAAAGTCAAAAGAACGAAGAAAAACGAAAAGGCAAAACATGACCAACAGTTGCTGGACGTAAGACGAGTAGCTAAAAGGGGGGCGTGGCAAGTGTTGCTGCCACTGATGTTGCTGCTGTTGCTGCCACTGATGTTGCTGTTGCTGCCACTGATGTTGCTGTTGCTGTCGTGATGCGCCGCAGTTGGCGTAAAATGCTTGCGCAAATTAAATAGTAATTGCTTGAGAAAGTCAGAAACAGAAAAATGCAGCAGCAACATGGCCGAGACAAGAGTGAAAGGAGAGGTGCAAGGGAGGTTGCTCAAAGTTGTGCTGGCTAAAAGGCAAAAAGTCATCAGCGCATTGTGTACTCGTATTTGGCAATCGCCGAATCCAAGATGAAGAGTTGAAAAGTTTTAGTTGGTTATGTGTCAGCCGGCAAAGGAACAAAGCTCTTGTTCAGTACTAGTAATTAGTTAAATAATGCAAAGTATTTTCAGCAGTTGATGTTGGCTTAAATAACAATTAGGGTTGAGTTCAACAAACACTTGACAATGTTCGAAATATTAATTATTATATTTAATAATAAATTATTGGCTCAGACAATGGCAAACTAATTGACGAGTTCATTAACTTCCAAATGAATCCGTTAACAAGGGAAAAAGCACTCAAACACTCACACACACACTCACACACTCACACAAAAACAGCAGCAACAGTAACAAAAGGGCAACAATTTAATTTTAAACTGTCGCTAATAACTTTTACCAGGGACCTGGCCGATAAACTAATGAAGGCTTAAATGATGCATTGTTGTGGGCATTTATTGACTGCATGACAACTAATGAGCTCCGTCCAGCCGCGGCCAAAGCAGCAGGGGGTGTGGTCATGGCAATAAAATGCAGCTAATTAAAATGTGTAAAAAAAGCTCACACACACACACATACGAATACAAATACAGTGGCGAGGAGTTAAGTGTTAAATATTTAACACAAAATGTAAATGCAATTTTCAAGCTTTTTAGCCCTGTTCATAATTTTCCAGCATTATTTATGACCACTAACGGCTACAAAAAAAGAAAGAAAAAAGTGTAAAGAGAAAAAGAAATTGGAAAAATCATAATAAAATAATAATTATAAAACAAGTAAGACTGTAGTATCACTACAGTCGAAGTGCTTGACGGTTAGATACTTAAATTAAAACAAAAGGTAAAAATAATCTAGCCGAGAGTTTAGATCTTAATGAATTAAAATTTAGTGGATAATAATAATGTAAAAAAATAGTAATGACAAAATAGGACATGCATCTACAATAATCTATCAACAATTCTATAATTCTCTACCTGTGCTGGATATTTCGATCTGTTTAAGTTAAGTTAAGATGGCTTCATGTTATATGTACATTTTATAGGATTATTGCCATAAACTCATATGCTCCTTGTACCCCCCTTTTTTAGTGATGCTGCACACAATAAAAGTCACTAATAAAAGGCTTCATTAAAATGTTTATCAGCTGATTTGCTGTTGCTTTTTTCCTATGCTGTTTTTTGTTGAAGCTGAAAAACATTTCAAGCTCACATTGACATGAAAAAATATTGATGTGTGGAAACATTTACAGCAATGCTTAAATAAAAAGCAAATTTTGCGTGCAGGTTTTTTTTAATTGTTGGTTTCGGTGATGTTATTATTATTATTATTATTATTATTATTGTTATAACTATTATTTAACTATTCGTTTTGTTCGTTTTGAATTCATTTGAATGCATTTTGTGCATTTGTTGCTGAATTGTTGGCTGGCATTTGATTGTCAACTTTGTTATTTCGCATAAAATTGCATACTAGTTGGCCGACGACAAAGTGGGAAAAGTGGACAGAAAACCGAAAGCCGCAATGTCAAAACGTGACCAGGATTAAATATAACGTTATTTGCTTGACAACTCACCTGAAATATATACACTTGATATGTACGAGTTGACTTTAAAGCCAATTCCTTTCATTTCGAATGATTAAATTTGTAATAGATATTTAAACAAATTTTAAAATTAAATTAATTACCAATTAGATAATTTATTATTACTTTTACTATTGAAACTTATTGAATTCCCTTTGAATGCAATAGGAAGAAAATCTCTTTTTTCAAAAGATAATTTAATATAGCTTGGAGGTGAATAAAGAACAAAAGAGCATATGCATATAAAAAGCTTTAGTGTGCTTATTTGAGGGTGAATCTAACATGATCCAATTTTTAGGAATTATATGTATAAATTATATGTATCCAATAGAAATAGACATTTAAATCACACAATAATATAATGATGGATGGAGATGTGCAAGTGATTGGAACGCAATATTTAGCATTGTCTTTTTTGACATCTTAACATTTTTATAAAGACTTAAATGCCAACTATTGAATTGGCAGATTAATTGTGCAATTCTGTCAATTGTTCAATGATGCCATCAATACTAAATTTAAGTGCTTAAAAATTGCAAAGCACATACACATTACATTCGAGTCTCGTTTAGTGGCAAAACCACACAATTAACTGCAGCAGCAAATCAAATCGACGGGGTTGTTGTTGCTGTTGTTGTTGGCCATGTTGTTATTGCTGTTGACTGGCAGCTTGGGCTTGTGGCGCGACTGAAATTTATACGTGATAATTAAATCGAACTCACTTTTAAGCTGCGCACAAATTTGCGTGCAATCAATTTGAGCGTCAACTTAATCATGTGCATTTTTCAAACAATGCGAGCGAGCGAGAGCTAATATATTTGTGTGCTGTTCACACTGCGTATACGCGATTTATCACTGTATAATTGTGCCTGTGTGTATATGGGTGTTTATATTAAATAACATAAAGTATATCATGGTCGAGACAGCAGCTCATCAGCCATTCGAACTCCTGGTTCATCTCTCCTTCTTCGTCTCCAATTGTCAATCTCCAGATCCCATCCGCCATTTCCATCAATGTATTGTATTGTACTTCTGTGGGAGATTTGCTCGTTATCATGCTCAGAGCCCGCAATTGAAATTCATATTGTATAAATGCGAGTGCGTCCGATGAATTGATGCAGAAATTCATTTACATTTGAGGAGGCATCCAGCAGATGACATCAATAGACGCGCTTTGATTACAGTTCAGTTTCAATTTCCACCCGCCGGCCAAAAGAAAACAAAAAAAAAATCGCTTGGACACAAAAAAAAAAAAAAACAATATTAATAATAAAGAAAAAAAGAATAGAATTGAAAGCGAAAAAAGGCGACCGAAAAGAAAAATAAAATCATCAACAGGGCAAAGCGTGATACTGTTCGAGTTTGGTGTCCAGAGTCAGCCGGAAATGAATAAATTATTTTTCAAAATTAAATATTTGAAATGGCAAAGTTAACATAAAAAGCGAATTATGCGAGCGGACCAACAGCAACAACAACAACAACAACAACGACTCAGGCGCCCGGCGGCGGAAGTGGCGACCGTTAAAACACTCGCTATGAACTGTCGGAAACATAAAGAAGAAGATGAGCAGACTTTTCAGAGTAGGACAGTGGAGGACAGTAGAGGACAGTGGGCAGGCGGCAGTCAGTGGCTCGATATTAATTTTATGCAAAGTGTGCAGCACTCGGAAGATGTCCCGAAGTGGAAGTGAAGACGCAGCCAGGCAGCCAGGCAGCCAGCCAGCGAATTGGACATAATTCGAATCGCAGGCCAGCTCAGTTCGGGTCAAAGTCAAGTTTGTGGAACGAGCAGACACAGTGCTGTAAATAGAAATGAGAATTGACATAGGCACAGGCACAGGCACAGGTAGAGGTCGTTGGAGAAGAAAACAGAGACGGAGACAGAGATGGAGACAGAGATGAAGATGGAGATGGAGAAACTGAAACATAGACGTGACGCTCTCCGCCGTAGGCGCAACGGCAATGTCAACAGCCAAGTTGTAACATCCAGTAACTTTAGGCTGGCTGAGTGACAAGTACGTGCAAATGATACTACAGCGTACGATGTACTTGACTTTGCTGACGGCACTGCAGCTGGCGATGTTGCTGTTGCTGTTGCTGTTGTATTTATTACAAGCACAAGTTCACCAATGGAGGCAACAACAGCAACACAACAACAACAACAGCAGACGCTGAGGATGCTGCATTGGATTGAATTGGATTGTTAGGTTGGTTATGTCCTCACCTTAAAGCCATCTCACTACACAGAAAAAAAAGCCATGCTTTTTTTAAGTATGTATTCAGGATTGATCTGTATAACTATGCCTGTAACAGGATTAAAATGGGAAAATAAGCCCAAATTACTTGGATCAAGCTAAGAAATTCTTAAAATGCTCCGTTGATCACCACATTTGCTGAGCGCGAGAGAAAATTCTCTCTCTCGGCCTCTCTCATTTCAACTGGTCCTTTGGCTCAGTGGTTAGAGTCGCCGACCTGTCACATAATTAGAACTTCCAGTTAGAAAAAAAAGTGGGTTCTATTCTCCCGTCAATTGTAGTCAAACATGTGTTTGTAAGTTCTTCGAAATGAAACGCAAAAATAAATAATTCCCGTTAGTGAAAACATAATAAATAAAAAATGTTAAAAAAATAAAAACGCTTAAAATTAAAAAAAATTAAAAAATTAAAAATTGAAAATCTTAAGTATTTCATACTTGGTTTAAGAAAATCCCAGATTACCCCACTTCTGGCAACGTTTCGGATTAAATTCGTGCGGTATTTTTTTCTGTGTAGTGCTCGTACTCGTACCTTTAGCTAGCTTTTTGGGGCCAAAGGCCAAGGCAAGCCGTAACAAACAACCAACAAGCAACAACAACTTGCAATGTATCCATCGTTCTCGGGCACGCGAGTTTTGTATTTGGCTTTGCATTTCCGGCTGTGGTTGTGACTGAGACTAAGGCTGACTCGGAGACTGGAGACTGGAGATTGGAGGATGCTACTGAGACTGAATGGGGTTGAATGTATATGACGCTACTGTCGCAGTCTCCCTGTTTTGTATCTTTGTATCGGTATGCAGACAACAACAACAAGAACAACAACCACAACAACAACAACGACAAGAATATGGAACGCATATTTTTATGCGCTTTAATGAAAATCCTCTTATGTTGCTGCTGATGGGCAAAACGCGAATGATGGAGATTTGCCGGAGAGTCACGAGCGAAGACAGGAAGTTGACACGACGATGTGAATATGCGATACTTTTATTTACGCAACTTGCCAACAACAATCATAGTTGCATTTGAAGGGGAACAAAACATTGTTGTTGTGATTGTGACTCTGAATGCAGCTCAAAGTCACAGTTTAGAGTCGCAGTCACTGTCACTGTTTAAAGTTGTGACTTGCTCAACTCTAGTCAACGAAACGGCAGCAGCAGCTTTGTGTCAAGTTTTGTTTAAAGTTTACTTGGGTTTTCATGCGGCAACAACAACAGTCAAGCATCAAGGCATCAGCAACAGACAGCAGCAACCAACAACCAACAAAAAACCGACAACAAGAACAACAACAATGCACAGACAACTGAAGAGTTGTCGACGCTTGACGACGACTCTGTCTATTTACCTTTGAGTTAGATAAACCCAGAGTCGAGCGTCTCTGCCCTGCCTGCGTGTACATTTTACTAATTTAGATTAACCTGCAGCATAAAAAAAAACACAGAAAAAATTAAGAAGAGAAAAGAAAAAAAATCAGAAAAATAGAAAAAGATAGAATATTTCTATCGCTTTGTACACATGAGCACGTACGTGGCAAGCATCCAAGCCCAAGCAGGCAACCAGTTCACTATGGGGAAAAAACTCGAAATAATTTTGTATAATTTATTTTTTTTTTGTATTAAATATAAAATGAGATATTTTAAACTTTGCTTGAAAAAAATTAGAATTTACAATATTTTTAGTTTTTTAATTTGACTCCAGCGAAAATTAGATTTCTTAGCATTAATGCAGCATGGGATATTTCAGGAAAAAGGTCAATAACAGGCAAAAATTACTATTAACATCTGATGCTAGATGGTTTTGTTAATAACCTTTAAGTAAAACTCTTGTGATAGTTTCTGTTATACTAAAGCAAAGCTTAACTAAACAAGAACACAATTGCCAAGTTGTGTGCTTAAAGTACACATGAATTTAAACTATTTAATTTAATTAATAAGTTTAATTTAATTAATTTACACTATTTTATAATGTGTACAAAACAAACACAAAACGCTCTGAAAGTTGCTCTTTTCAGTTCATACTATGGCAAATCTCAATCAGCTGACTTTGAGCGACTTTGACAAATAAAAAAAGAAATATTTTTGTGTGCTCTTGAGTATTGAGATTTTAGAACAACAAAAAAAATTTTAATTTATGCATAAAATATCGGACATTTTTCCCATAGTGCAGTTGGCTCTGCCTGGCTGGCAGTTTAAGATTATAAACCACACGCAGACAACGGCACAGACTGTGGGCGCGAGTGCGAGTGCAAAAGGGGGTGGTGGGGTGAGAGCCAACATAGAGTCCAGAATCAACTTTAGGCCTGGCCATATGCTCGCTGCCGACTGCCGACTGCCGACTGCTGACAGTTGTCGGGCTTTTGGTTACCTCCGTTGGCTTTGGCACTTGGCCAGCTGCGAGTCTGATGGAATACGAGCCTGTCTGCAACAAACACAGAGCATGGACTACTGCAGGTGCAGCTGCTTTTACCATTTACCTGGGAGGTCTACTCTGCTCTATTCTCCTCAACTCTGTTCTGTTCCGTTCCGTTCCGTTCTGGCCTGGTCGGGTCTGGTTTGGTCTGGTCTGCTATAGTCTGGGCGGGCTCTTGATTGCTTGCCAGCAAATTGTAATTGTGGGAATTAGCAGTCCTGGGCAGTCGCCTCAGCTCTTCTTTCCAGTTGCCAGTTGCCAGTTGGCAGTCGACACACCTGTTCCCGGACACCCTTTGAGACTGCGTTGGGAGTTGTCGCTGAGCAACTTCATTGCATATTGTAATTGAAAAGTTTAATCAAATTATAAGCTAAAATTTCATGTAATTGCAATTGAGTTGATGGCGCGTTTCTTCATCGCTCGCTCGCTGGCAACACCCACAGAGCGACTAACATACTCACTCTCTTACAGTGACTACTCATAGATATGTGCCAGCTGGGGGCGTGGCCATGTCGCTTCAGTGTGTGTGGTCAATAAATATGTACATTGTACATACATATGCATGAGCACTTGCTTGAGGGGCTGGTCAGAAGCCATTAGGACTGGGTGTGGTTGACTTCAAAGTTCATTAACTATTCGCTTCGGCATGTTATCGATAGATGCTTGATTTAGTATCTAGATACTAAAAATATGTACATATATGATTTGTACATACATCAATGCATTGCTTTGCTATAAATCGTTATCAATTGAACATATCGATAAATGGCATTTAAACCTGCCTTCTGTGTTTTGGCTGAAATGAGAGCTATCGATTACAGCTAACACGATAATTGCCCAAACTTGGCTTAAATTGCAAACATTTATGCAGATTGGATGATATGTGACAATTGAAAATTGCATGATATGTGGCAGTACATATTTTTATAGGCATTAACTTGGTTGAGTTAACGATTGAACTTGTCTATAGCATCGACTAATAAACCTGCTTTCTATCTTAAAGCAAGTCGGTTTCTAAAATCAAGAATCTAAATCTAAAATCAAGAACTTTTAAGATTTATTCTCTTATTTTAAGCATCTAATTTCTTACAATAAATATTACAAAACGAAGAATTTTCATCTAAAAAATGCGTCGAGACTGTACTGTAGCTACTGCCTGTTGACTGTACTTTGTCCATTTGGTCGAGTTGTATTACCAAATTCATAGATAAAATATTTTGTGTTTGAAAAAAATAAAAAACTTTTAATTATTTTTCCAAAAAATTAAGTTTGATAACTATTATCTGGATCAGCGGTGAGCCCGAAATCTGAATTCGTTAGCAGCCGCTGGCTCCCGGAGCCATTGCGTGCCCACCGCTGATCTAGAAAAATAAGAAAATCAATTTCGATTTCAATAATATAAAATACAAATTAATAAATAACTTTTTTTTTAACTTTTCAAATAAAAAATGTTCCAATAATTTTAATTATGTGTTTTTTTTTTAAGTTGATAAATAAGACTTATTTTATGATTTTTGATTTCCCTGCTATTTTGTAAAGTAAAGATACAATACAAATGACAATAATTTGTTGTTTGCCAAAACAATTGCTTGACATGCGAGTGCCCAATGTAACTTCTGCCTGCCCGTCTGCATAACTAACTGGCAGACTGACTAACTGACTGACTGACAGACTGACGGACTGACAGACTGGCAACTGAAAGTGAGATTGCAATTGCAAGCGCCACTTGTGCACCTGCTCCGTCTCCCTGCTCCGCCTCTGAATCGGACTCCGAATCTGCCCCCGACTGTTGACTACTGTTCCCTGCGGCAGTCCCACAATGTGAGTAGCTGCAACTTGGCTTTGTGCGCCTTGCCTCGTTGTGTGTGTTCTGATCTGCTTTGAGTTCTCGCTCTCGTTCTCGTTCTTGTTTTCATCAACTGAGTTCTCCCAATGCTCGGCTGCCAGTGTTCAGTTATGAAACATTAAACACTTTGCATGCTTCTCAACTGGATGTTGTTTTCGAGGGGCTGGCAACGGGGCGTCATGTGTTGCAGGGGCGTGGCAAGCGTGGGCAACATGCCGGCACAAATCATTAGCAGACATTAATTTTGCTGCTCGCATGTGCCAATCCAAGTGGCGAACAGCAGACGGCAGACGGCAGACAGCAGACGATATTCTCAGTTGCCGTCTCGTAGTTTTTGCCTCTAGGGCGCACTGTTATCGTTGGCACACATCAGACTCGACTCTTTTGGCTGCTGTTGTTGCTGCTGTTGTTGCTGCTGCTGCTGCTGTTGTGGTGGCAACGTCAACACGCACACAAAATGTTTGCCGACATCTTAGATTGCCAAAACGTAGCCAGCGGGTTACACAGTCGCAACATGGAAAGACACCAGTACAGACCAGACCAGACCAGAACAGACCAGGCAGACTGAGGAAGTGGAAGTGGAAGTGGGAGACGTTGTTAATTGTTATCTATGTAACTGCTGTTTGGTCCTTCGCTGTGTATGCGCATTGTTTGAACGCCTACTCTACTAGTACAGGAGCACCAATGCCAACAACAGCTAACGGCTCATAAACACAGCTGTTGGCAGTGTAAAGAGCACAGTGTACAGCGCACAGTGGTGCTAAAATGTTGTACACGCCATGAGTATAATAATTCTCAATTCAATTCAAAGCAATTGCATTTATTTGTTCGCTTTGTTTAATTGACAAGTCTTACCTGGCATTTAATGACATTTAATGGTTTTTTATTATTTCAATTATCAGAAAGACTCAAAATTGTTTTTGTTTAATATACACACACAACATATATCAATATATCAATTGATAACAGTTGATAGTCCAGTAACTGGAGGTAATTGTATTTGGATTTATTACGAATGTTATATTATCGACTTTTAATTACAAATCAAGCAGTGAGCGAGAGTGAAACCTAAAATAGTTTTTGATTGAATCCGTAATTATCTAGAATTTATGTGTACATATATATATGTCATGATTGACTTTGATTGATTTCTACTTTGTGGATATACCAATTATCACAATAAATACTTGTAGAAATCAGTTGTGTGTTATGTCGATAGTCAACACAGATTCGTCAACACCTTTGAAGTTTATTTAGGTATAGTTTTTGGCATTAGTCACACTTTTATTTTGGTAATTTACTAACACAACTGGCTCCACGGTTGTGGCCAACAGTTTTGTTGTGCTTTTATCAGTGAGCTGCCTTGTTGTGGGGCCAAATCACAGTTCATGTGCGACTGCTGCGTATACGTAACGTAACATAACGTAACGTAACTGGCGTTTTGCCAGTCCGTCAGTCCGTCAGTCTGTCAGTCTGTCAGTGCCAACGTTGCGTCGCCGTCGTCTGCTCTTTTTGAGTTAATTGCGTTTTGCTCAATTTAATATTGAATTTAATTAGGAGCGCATTTTTGCTCGGTAAGCAAGCTCGCTAGGTGGCAGCATCCGGGTGCTATTTCGACTTGGACTATGTGGCCAGAGGGGGGATTGTTGAACTTGGCAGGAGCGATGCCGATAACCATAGCCAAAGACACATTAAAAGCTTTTAGGGCAAATGAGCAAATTACAGCATCCCTCAACCGTTTCAGCCTCGACTCTTTCTTCTGCTTAAAGTTCTCACTTGACATCCTATCAACGCATAATCCCATAAAATTAATGCGGTTAATTGAAAGTGTTGAGCATTTATGCCGTTGGCAACGAGAGACGAGGACAAAAAGCAGAGTAAACCATTTGTTTAATTGCGGGCTTATTGAGAGGTTGCCACATTATCATTGGATGAAGTCAACTTGCAGCTGATTTGATTTGGTTTATTTCGAGAGTGAAAAGTGTTGCAAACAATTGACAAACTAATTGACAAATTGATGCTGCAAAGTATGCAATGCGACATGTTGGAGAAAGCTGAGATAGAGACGGAGACAGAGACAGAGATGGCATTACAATCAATTGCTCATTAAAATGCTGTAATGCAAATTGCACAACGGCAGATACTGCGTCAGTGTGGCAATGTGGCAGTGTGGCAATGCAAGTGGCAACTGGCAGCAGGATGAGTGAGCGAGTCAACTGCAGCTGGTGTGGCAGGCTTCGTTCGCCATGTTGCATGCCACAAAATCATCAACACGTTAATTGAATTGTTGACTGACACACACAGAGTGAGAGAGAGAGAATAGAACGGGCAACGGGCAACGGGCAACGGGCAACAGAGACACCAGGAGGCCAACGTGCGAATGTGGTGCACCGCTCCAAAGGGGCGGGGGAGGAGCACGGATCGGAGGCAGCTCTCCGCTTAGAGTTGATGGGAATGCGTTTGCTTTCATGCTTCGCTAGACTGATGGCATGCAATGGCCAGCAAGGGGCAAGGAGTGGGAAGCGGATATCGCTGGAGAGGGCAAATGAGAAATGGCAAGTCATGTCAGCGCCATTTTCAAAAGCCTCCATTGCGAAATTGCTGCAAGTGGCAACAGCAGGATCTGACCAAGTATGTGTCTGTGTGTGTGTGTGTGCGTGTCTGTCTGGTAATTAATGAAATTGCAACGCATTTGAATTTTAATTAAAACAAAGCGCGCAAATTACGCACACAAAGAGAAAGTGCGAGAGTTGCAGACAAATGTAGACAAATACAGTGACACGAGTTCGAGCTGTTAGAGCCTGTCTAACTAAAATAATATTGTACATTTATCGATAAATTTGACAGTAGATCAAATCCACATTATGCATGTCTATTGAATAAATAGCAAATGTTCATTTTCCAGTATGTCTTTTGAATGCAAAGTTTTGATCTTAAAGTGATTGGCTTATCGAGTTTATTTTTAGAGTGGCTTTCTTTTTTGTTTTCCGGCATTTTCCTAAGCTCTCGAGCCAATAGATTTTGAATCGTTGTCTGGCCAGTTGATTCACCTGGGAGCTGGCATCTCTTTAGCAACTAAATTGCTCGCTTCCGTTAAGTTCCCCGGCGAGCCCTGAACACAGAACCATCAACAATTACAGCGACAACGACAACGACAACGACAACAGGGGAATAACAAACTTTTGCTACCTGTGAACCGTTGAGCAACAAAAGTTCAGTCAGTCCAAGTACCTGCCTATTATTAGTTGGTCTCTCTACGAGTGTGTGTGTGTGTGTGTGTGTGTGATTGGGTATTGAATGTGCCACAATGACTATGCCCCATGGGGCTGCAGGCTGAACTGGACTGCAGTCCAGTTTGATATGCCGTCTGGTTCGTCCTGTTCCAAACCCGGCTCAATGGGCAATTGCTTTTGTTTCCCCAGAACAAAAAACACATTTTCGCCCTGCAGTCGCCAGTTGCTGGATGGTGGCTGATGGTTTCTGACCAGAGGAATCCCCAGTGCCGCCCCAGTTGCCAACCGAACTTGCCGAACTCCTCGCCGTGTAATTGCATTTGTGATATTAGCCTGAAGTACACTCGATAATGATTTCTTTTGTTCTTCTTGTTGTATTTATACCCTCACAACGAGTATTCTAATTTTGTGCACATATTTGTTTCGATTTAGAAGAGACGATCATTTTTTCAATTTATTTCAACTAAGAGCAGTTGACCAAATTTAAGATTCAACTTCATAATATAATTAGAAACTTAATATGATGTTAGATTATTAGGTAATTATAGGTATATAAATTTAAATTTATGCTCAAAGGATAAAAAAAAAAAATTAAATATCAAAAATTGCCAGTATCTGGAGGCATTTCAAAAATATTTAAATGATCCAACATTTGTTTGCAAGGAAAACGCCAATCAGATCAAAAGATATTTATAGTTGAAATTAGTGGTAGTAACTTATTAATATTAGTGATTTTAGGGATTTCTCGAAATGAGAAGGAAAAGGGAGGATTTCAAGGATGTGTCAATACTTTTAAGCTAACTAGTCCTACAGTACTTTTTTTGATCGGACTACTATATCATATATGATCTGTGCAAGGGTATTTAATCTTCGTCGTAGTGCAGACAATCCAAGTACCTTTCTTGTTTGTATTTTTGTTTTATTTCATTTATTGTTTGGGCCCATTGAAGTTTTTGCTTCTGTTGCAGTTTTCAAGCACATGGCCGGATGAACAAGTTGGCCCACACCACACACTGGCATCCATTTGTTATGCCCCCTCATCCACTTACCAGCCCCCTCTCCCCCCTGGTCATGTTTAATTTGAATTGTTTTCATTTACAGTTGCCATTTATTCATTCATTGAGTGAACGAGCAGCAGTTGATTGACAAAAAGACAAGCGACATTCGATTCAATCAGATGGAGATGAGTGCTGATATACACACATATATATGCTTATATAGTAGTATGGTCATGGGAAGATGCAGACGGGGCTTTAATATGATTTTTGGACAACCTTTTAAATTGATTTCCATACATAACATGTGTGTGTCGAGTTCTAAACTAAAATTCAGTGGATGAATCGACAAACTGCAGTTAAACATTTTGTCGCACCGGCTGAGTGCATGTTCATGAATAGCTGGAAGATTGAATGAATCGATGATGCCGTCAGTGTGTGACAACTGTGATAGCATAAAGACTCAAAGACATACCAGCTTGACTTTGAAAATTCGTAAAAAGCATTCCATGAGTTTTGTGAATTTTGCGAGAGCAATTCATTTAAATCATACATAGATCACACTCGCCTCAGAGATTCGCCAAATAATGGAAAGATTCCTTGGCATGTGTGTCTTTCAAAAGTCTCGTGAGTCACAAGCTGTTAATATTTTAAGATCTCTGTCCTAAAAAATCTAGCGACCAAAAGATATTCATGCCCTACATTTTTTTATATTAAATTTTGTTTAAAAAAAATATTAAATGTAATATGTACAGGACTGACTTTTCATCTCATTTTGGGAAGTTAAGTTAAGTTTTTGTGCTTCGAAAACATATTCATAACTTAGCTTTTCGATCGATACATAACTCGATATGAACAGTTGTAGCAAATTTGTAATTTATCGTGTATTTATTGCTAGACGCCTTCGTCACTAGCGCGGACTGCAGTCCACAGTGATTAAGGCAATGAAGAGCAAACTCTTATCTCTTATCAGAGATGTAAAATATATGTACGCTGTATTATTGTCTCACTTCATTGCATACACCCGTTTTAGAGTCACGCGTGAGTCACGTTTGTTAATTTCTGAGACAAGAAGATAATTCAAGTATTCAAGTCAGCATTTAAATTAATTAAACCTCATTTTTTTGCATCATCAATTTGTGTTTAAGTGGCATCAGTGAATCACGCGTGTCACGGCGACCAGCGGGACTCAAAAGCTTTTGTCTGCACAATTTGAACGGCTTTCGGTTGCGTCGGCGTCAGCGTCGGCGTCGACGCCCACAGCAACGTCAGCGTCAGCAGCAACGACAATGACAAAATGTCATCTACAACAACCGACAAAGAACAACAACAACAAGCACAACAACAACACGGAGAACAAACAGCTGCAGCATAAATCATAATTTGTCAGCATGAAATTTTTGGTAAGCGTTGTTGCTGCTGCTTTATTGTGGTTCTCCTTCTTCTCCTTGTTGTTGTTTTATATAAAAAATTAAAATATACATACATACATACATACATACATACATACATATGTATGTAAGTACATAAAAGACGAAGAAAATACCTAAAATTTCTGCTGCTGTTCTTCTGCGTCTTCTATTCGGTCTTCGACTGGCTTTCATTCACTTTTGTTAGCTGCTGTTTTCTTTTATTAAAGTGTTTTGCCTTTGCTTTTGTTTTCTTCAATTTAGCTGCGCTTGTTTACATTTCTTCTGCCCCTCGTTGGTCTCCCCCTCCAGCTCCTTCTCAATCCCCAGCGCATTTGTTTTATTGCCCGCATGGCGTGGCGCATTTTTCTACACTTCTTTCACTTCTTTCTGTACCTGTCTCTCTCTCCTTTCTCGCTCTCTCTCTCTCTCTCTCTCTCTCTCTCTCTAACTGCGCGTTCCTTTGCCATTCCTTAGCTTTGCTGTCGCTCTTTTTTAATTAGCCGAAAATGCACTTAACAACAAATGACAACAGCAACAAAGAGAAATTATAATTTATATGCTAACCCCAAAGTGGGTCAACGTGTCGTATTCGCAATACGGTATACGGGTATGCAATCCGTCCGCCACACCCGACAAATGTGGCCATAATTAGTCGCCAAATACGCATGGCTTAACATACACACACACACAGGCTAACACACATACACAGACACACACACACACACACAGACGCGACTGTCACGAAATGCTCACGCGTGACTTGTCGCGTGATTCACGCTTCCAGCTCCAGCTTCATTTCTCTTTTATTGAGCCACATTCGTAATGAAATGAAGGCCAAATACCCCATACTACAAGCGAGCGATTCGGCATTGAAAAATGGGGAGGTTACGTCCTAAAAAGTTAAATTTCTCAAAAAGTGCAAAAGGGTGAAAAGTGACTTATTATTCTCAATAGAGAATTAACAACACGGATATAGACAATTGCTTCAGAAGTGATAATAATGTTTGAAACTTTATGCAAGTTCAAGTCTTCTTTCGAACATCATCATGCTAAAAATTTAATTAATTAATTATTAATTATAAGTATGATACTTATAAGCAGCAACACTCAGTTAAATCCTCAACAGGTAACATCCATAAAATGACTTTAAAATGCACTGCAAATTTGAACTTAATCAAAGCACGAGATCTTCGGTTGCAACAGATGACTTTAGCAGCTGTTATTTTAGCATTGGACTGTTAACATAACAGTTTGATGTATTTATAGTGTGTTTTCAGTAAAAAATCTTTAATTTGGCTACTTGTTAAAATTATTAATGCCAGATGAATAACAAATGTGCCCGCTGGCGTGTGCTGAAATGGTAGAAGGCTTGACGCTTCAATTATTTGCCTGCTTACACACATAGACAGACACAGAAGGACTGGCAGTGGGAGTGGGAGGGAGAAAGAGACAATCTCAGACACATACATGTGTCCGCACAACACAGAGAGACAGAGACATGGCCAGAGGCGATCGTTAAACTCAACAAGCTTTGCCAATTGTGCTGACTGTAGCCACTGTCAGAGCCAAAGTCAAAGCCACAGTCAGAGCCACAGCCAGTTCCCGTCTGAATTCTCACTGGAAACTAGTGATGTACAAATATAAACATCGGAACATTGATGAATCGATGATTGGCTTAGCTGCTTTTCAGGGATCGCAAATACGAGTTATGAGAAACACGATTCAATTTTCAATTTATAATTTTTATTAACAAATCAAAATGTAAACATTGAAAAATAACAGTTACTTTTCAATTTGTATAATAAAAGTTGATTTGTATAATAAAAGTTGTTCCATCGCTTATTAGTTGACAACTTTTTGTGTGACCAAATGTTTTTTCTAACTACACATTTTCCAAGTAGCAGTTGTGAATACCCTAATTAATCTGTTTAATTTTCACGATGTATCGATGTTTTCATTGAAAATATTTAATATCCAATTATAAGCTCAATGTTCAGTTTGGAGTTACATAGCATACATACATCTCTAGTCCAGAATCAACTGCCGTCAGTTAGCTGGACATTGGAGACTGCCTGTCTGTCCTGTTGTCTCGATGTCCTGCTGTTCGGCTGTCTGTCCTGCCGTCTCTGTCTCTGTTGTCTGCCCGACAGGGGCTTACAGTTGACAACTGTGCACTTTCATGGCCTATGGCTAGAGCAGCATCAAATATCTTTCTTTCTAGGAGTAAAGCAGCTGCTGCTGCTGCAGGTTGTCATGTGAAATCAGTAGACAACGGCCCCTGGCTATGAGGCGATGAGAGGAGGGGAGTGGAGTTGACGAGAGTGGAGAGTGGAGAGAAGGGGTGTTTTGGGTCTTCGCATGCGATTTGTTCAATCGTTGCGGGAAGGCAGCATTTGCATCAGCATCGGCATCAGCTTCTGCTTCTGCTTCTGCACTTGGATGTGAATGCGAATGTAAATGTGAATACGTGCATGCTGTTTCTGAAACATTTTTCATGCTCATCAGCAGCAGTAACAACAACAACAACAGCAACAGCAACAACAACTGAAAGTGTCATTGCCCCATTGCCTGTTATACTCATGCTCCTTTTTATCATACATACATACATATTATGCTGCTGTTCCCCTCGCCTCCCTGCCACTTAACTCGGAATTCAAACACGCTTTTGAGGCCATCGCTGATTGTGAAATCTTGTTTGCCTGTTGTTTTCATAATGCCCACTGCCACGCCCACACACTTAAATGATAGACATGACTATTGTCCAGCACGTTTCTCTCCTTTGCATCCTATTCCCATTCCTATTCCTATTCCTATTCCTATTCCTTGCTGCCAAACTCAATTCCATAATGTCCAGTTCTGTTTGAACTTTTGTCACAGGATTTGTCCAGACAACAATAACACCAATTGCTTCTTAGAAATATGTGTTTAGTATGTCCAAGATCCAATCAATTGTCGTGTTACGCTTCCGTTACGGGACGCTAGGTGTCGCTGTCGAGACACGCGAGATCAAGCGAGATCGCGTGTCGAGGAAACACCTCCAAGACATCGAACGTGCGTCGAATGGAAACCAACATTGGGCGCGTCAAAATTAATTAAATAACCCGTTCGTCGTTCACCGCTTGATCTGGCCTAGCCCAATCTTGGCTCAGTCTGGCCCAGTCTTGGCCGGGTCGGGTCTGATCTGGTCTGGTCTGGTCGGTTGCCCAGGCAGCCAGCTGAGATTTGTGCGGGGGGAAATTCGTTTCGTCTGAGTCTTTGAGCTCCCTTGGTCATGTTCAGCTATCCAAAGCAATTAATTTTCAATTATCTTTTAAAAATTATATGTATGTAAAAGTCAGAGACAAAGAGAACGTGAGAGAGCCCTTCAAATTTTAATCAAATGAGTTACCTCCTCCTCCTCCTCTACCTCTTTTCCCTCGCATAACTGTAAACGGTGGCGGTGTCAAAGTAAACAAACAACATGAAACAAAACAACAAAACTGACACAAAGAAATACTCGCCACATCAAATTGGCCAATTAAAAGGCCAGAGTGTTGGCTGAAAACCCAGACCACAATCGGATATACCCATATACATATATACTACATGTGTACATAGATGGACGGAGAGATAGTACAGTGAAGCAGCCATGAGGTCTGGCCGAGAGAGCTGGCCAAGACCACATCAAAGCCCAGATGGCCTAATGCATAATTATAACATTTCATTTCGAAATCTACTCGCATTTAACTACTTGACGGGCCTTGCTCATGTCTCGTATCTGAAGGGCCTACAAACTGATGTTCGCAATAAAAAACAACAAAGAACTTGAGACACTCTTACATCTTGAGATATTGCAGTTCACTACAGGATTATAGTTAGTAGAGTTACGAGTTTACTTTTTTTATGATTTTTCTAATAAGAGTAAAATGCGAAAATGATTAGATTGTGTTTTTTGAACATAAATTAAATATTACTTAGACAAGAATACTTTTTAAATTCAACATTAAATTACTTTATATCTTATATTTATTTACTACTCCATATGCAACTATAAAAGTAATTAAGAAACTTTATTAAATAGTTTCCTTTTTTGAATTTGGCTGTGAAGTGTTTTCTTTAAATTATTATATTTGACATTACGAATAACTCGATTTTCAAAATACTAATTAACGTTTCATAAGCTAACCAACTAACTGACCCTTGAGTTGAATATCTCCGCTGGGCCATCTACCAAAATGCATTTATCTTTTATCTGCTGCTGTTGGCAGATAAATGACGTCAACTTTCCGAAGCGACGCCTCGAAACAATACAATTCAATTAAGTTGAAAAGCAAATGCAGTTTCAATTGAGTTTACGCTGATGTGGACGCCACTAAACGATTCAGATTTGCAAAGGTCGATGGCAACAGCTTGGCATCTCCAATTCCACTTCCAATTCTACTTCCAATTCCAATTCCTATTCCAATTCCTATTCCGAATCCATGTCCATCTGCATATCCACCTTTAGCTTTGGTTCTTTGCGCTCGTCTGTTTCTTCCTTTTTTTCTCCATTTGTTGCTCGGTTGTCTGCGCCGTTTTGTCTGCCTCGATGTCATTTAAAAATAGTTTTGCGTTTGCTCAGATGCTCAGATACGGGTGTGCGGCGGTTTCTTGGGCTGCGAGGGGCGCTAAAGGGGTTCTAAAAATATGACAGCAGCGGCTGCTAACCGGTTCACAGTTTAACTCAAGTGCTGACCGCTCTCAGTTTCCATCTTGGAGCGACTGCGACTGCAGTGCATTGCTAAAGCGATTAACTTATTTGACTAGCAGCCATCTCAGCAACAGCAGCAACAACAAGTATAAATATATGTATATATATACATATAAGAACGACATCGTCATCATCATCATCATCATGTTGGTAGCGGGGGAAACTTCTTTTTCTTTGGGTTTGCTGCTGTTTGCTTTGAGTCTTTTGCGTAAAGTGTAAATATTATTTCAAGATACTTAACCAATGTTGTCGTTGGCAATGTTGCCAGTCTCTTGCTGCTGAAATTCAGTTGGGGATTAGCTTGTTCCTGCCTCGCCCTGTCTGTCCATTGTTGATGCTGTTGCTGTTGTTGCTGCTGTTGTTGCTGCTGTAACGGGGCGACAGCAACGTCCTTGTCCTTGTCGCCTTGTTTGACTTGTCAGCGCGTGAATGACTCACTGATAGATTGACTGACTGACTGACTGACTGAATGACTGTTTGCTTGTTTATATTGTCAAAGCAAACAGCGACCTCAACATCAACATCAGCAACAGCAACAACAGCAACAACAACTGTGCCTCTACTTTGCACAACTGACAGGCGAACGGATATAAAAGTCTGGCTGGCCAATTAATGAGGCCGCTAATGACATTGAATGATGACGGATATGATGCAAATGCAGATGCCGCAACTGATGCAGTTGCTGTTGCTGTGGCTGTTGCTGTTGCAGCCCATTTCACTTCGTTAATCTTTAAAGGCCTCGGCGAAAAGGCAAAACAACTGATTGAGAAAGACAACGGTGGAGAGAGCCCGACCGTGCTAGACCCTGTACTTATACTGTACTGTAAACACGCCGCAAACTTAACATGCAGACCCTTTGTGCCAACATTTTGAAGTACAGGGTCTAAAAGGCATCAGCGGCTTTTTTTGCTCTATCGCTGGCTATTAAGCGACGTCATCAGCAGTAGAATCATCATCATCATCATCAGGAGGAGCAACAACAACTACTACTACACAGACGGAAACTCATTAGTGAAGCTGTGTCTTGGTTGCCTCCGATCTCCTCCAGTGGCATGCGAAGTTAGCGCATGTGTGTGTATGTGTATGTGTATGTGATTTGTGTATAGGTGTATATGTGTACACCCTTCAGCGGCGCACCTCCCCACAGTGTCACCTGACAGCATGTCCGTGAGGCGTTTGAAATTTGTGTGTGTTCGCACAAGCTGGAGATGCCCTTACCTTAAAAGTCAATCAGCTTAACAATGTAAGAGATAGCGATAGATAACCCCACAAACATTTTCTAAAAATCTAAATTTTTTTAGTTTGACATTCGCTTGAATTATTATTATCTTTTTTTTTTTTAATTTACACCACCAAAAAGCAGTCGACAAGAAATTCTCTTAGATATAAAATAAAATTACAAACTAACATTTTTAAATTAACAACTAAAAAGAAACAAATAAGAATAAAGTTGTAAATAAAGTTGTACTCAAAAAAATTAAATGATTCAACATTTTTAGCAATAATTGCTAAAAACACCGAATAAAACAATAAGATCAAAAAATATAAGTTTCATTATTAGTAGAAGTTTTCGTATTAGATTTACTGTAACTTTTAGTAACAGAATCTTGACATCATGACTAGGATTTGTAAGATTAGAGATTTCCCAAAAGAAATAGGGAACCGAAGGATTTAAAGCGGTGAAGAAATTGCATATGGGCATTTCCATAAAAAGGTTCACCTCGGCCAATAACGTAACATTGATCAAAAACTCACATCTTGTGAAATTTTTTTTCAAGTTATTTATTTAAGCAATATACGCAAGACGAAACTCAATAAGATTAACAAATAGATTCTATATTGGAATAAATTCAGTTTTTCTATATTTTCGCACATTTTCTTTAAAATTGAATTCAAAAATGAACCGTTTGCATTCTGACGGTTATTTAAGTAAGATAGTAAGATTGTAACATGAACCACTTTAATACATAGAAATATATTGAAAGTTTCATTTAAAACAAGTTTTACAAGCTGCTTTCGATATATAGAATAAAATTTGATGAGCAAACACTTAAAAAAAAACTAGGTGGAAATCTTGTCACGTTCGCGATGTCACTCTACAAATTACTAATGAAACTTGAAAAATAAATAAAATGATATCAAAATTATTTCTAAAAGGGAAAACTACATTATTTTATTATAGTTTAAGAGTTTCTTCATCCAAATTACTCTCCACATTTCGCAGACTTTCGCATTTGTCAATTTGAAGTCAAACACGACTTCCATTTTTCGTCGCGTTCGCGATGCATTGTTTTCTATAAATACGAGAAAAAGAGAAGTCTTCTTTTATAATAAAAATAGTGTAGATAAAATGCATTAAACACGTGAGAAAACATTTTTGAAAATGTCAACTTTTGCATTTTTTTTTTTTTGTTTATTTAAAGACGCACAAATGTCGCGTTCGCGATCCTGGAAATACCCATATATCGTTCGTTGTTGCTTTCTCATCAAATAGTGTATTTAATCTTCGCTATGTTTCGGTCGATTCTTTGGGGTTCGCAATGCAACGTCGCATTGTTCCCGCTTCTTCCACTACAGCTTCGTGCCGCCTTCCGCGTCCTTCTCATTTCCATTCGCAGTCTGCTGCTCGGCTCGGGCTGCTGTTGTTTGTTTTTTATGCATAAAAATTTTTATGACGACAGGTTGGTTGGCTGGTTGCCTGGCTGATTCTTTGCCGGGCTGGCAAAGCGATTTCACGCTTGACGTCCTCACCATGCGGGCTCTGTGGCGCCACCTAGTGCCTCATCCTGCTGCGTCTGTGGGTGCAACTGCTGCTGTTGCTGTTGCTGTTGCTGCTGCTGATGATGACGGAATGAATGAATGGCTGCAAAACGAGCAGCCAGGCAGCTAAAGTTGTGTTGAAGCCGGAGACGGAGACGGAGACGGACCCAGATCCGAAGCTGGAGAGCCTGAGTAGAGATGAGTGGTTGACATGTAGCCGCCATTAGCGGTAAGATGACAAGCGTTGAAAGCGCGCCCCGGGAATTAAAACGCAAAAAAAGGAGGCAAAAAAGGCAGCAAGTAAACCGACCAAAGAATGGGATATGATAGTTATTTCTTTTTTTTTTTTTTTTTCTTTCTCTCCTTTCTCATGATGACAGACAGACAGCAATAGAGCAGAAAAAACCACAGCACAAAAAGAGGTGCAAAAATCATCAGTGTGCTGACAGCGATTCGTTTCGCTGCAGAATTCAGCATCCGCCATCCGCTCCCGCAGTCCTCCTCCTCCTACTCCTCTTCCTCCTCCGCTTCTGGTCCTGCGAGCCTTACACAAACGTCCGCCTGTCACATTAAAGTATCATTTGCAGTCATTCAGCTCGGCTTTTCAATCCGGTCGAGCTTTGTGGGCGACCATCGTGTTATGCCCACCGTGCGACACGCCCCTCTTGCCGCCCACTGTGCGGCGATTAAAGTCAACGGTCGTCCTCAACCTTTTCACAACACTTCCCACCTTCACATCACTTGCTGTATTGATTTCACAAATCGTTGCAAACATAATTTATGGATGCGCCCGATTTGTGTGCGATTTGCGCATTTGCAGTAGCTCAATTTTGTGAAAAGACTAAAACAGAGTCACTGCCAACGATTAGAGTTAATTTATTTGCAACGATTCTCAGTTTGATGGGCGTGGTCTTGTCGGGTCAAAAAAAGCCGGAAAATAACACGAAAATGAATTGTAATGAAGACATTAACATTTATAATTGCCCTAGTGGGTTGAGTTCGCTTGAGTTGCACGAAAATGCAGCAATGAGGCCGTGAATTGACACCATTTGAATGAGACCAGGGCAGCAATGCAGTTTAACCCTTAAATGCCCACATAAAAGAATAAATCTAAGCAATCACTTGATTGATTGATTTTATTATTTATTATAGAAATAAAGTTAAATCTACTCATAACTTAAGCTTACTTCGTGTACATTTTGCCATCAATGGAAAGGTCATTTCAATCCCGTTTGAATGATACAAAACTTTCCTCAATCCATTAAGTAACCATTAAAAATTTTAAATTTTTCGAAAAGTCTACTACTTACCTCGGTCTTAAGCCAAAAATGTTTTGATGCAAAAAGTTTCTCTAAACAATTCTAATAGTGACTGCAAAAAATTGGTTCCAAAAACTCTTTCATATTATTTTTTATAATCTTTTGTATGGAATGATCTCAGAAAAATTTTGTATAATAAGGAGGAAATAGTGGTTAAAATAGTCACTAGCAAAGAGATTTTTGGAAAAATATTTATGCCTAATTTTTTACTAAATTCGAATGCTGCAGGAATTCTAAAAATGCATTAAACAAATGCAGGTCAATTCCACTTACTGTCAGCGGACCAGACAATAGGAAATCGGCGAAAAATTCCAAACGCTTTACGACAAAACCTTTTCAAAATCATTCCAAATGCCAGAGATAAGAGATAAGGGGTGCCAGAGTGGATTAGAGTCGAGTAGAGTGGACAAGGCGTTGATGTTGCCAAAAATGTCGATGAAATTCCATCACATTTTATATTGAGCGTCTTCGATTGAGCAATGAAATACCGCGCCCGCTGCCGCCCTTTAAACGCCTTATCTGGAAATAAATAAACTCGGTACAAAAGTCCTTTTAAAGGCGCCTTTGCACATATGAATTTGAGAGGGGGCAACCCGGAGGGGTGTAAATCTAACGATAGCAATAAAACGACAACGCAACACTGTCGCTGTCGCTGTCTCTGTCGCTCTGTCGCTCTGTCCGTGTTGATGTCGGAAGGAAATGTCGTCAGTACTGTGTAGGACTCAATGGGAGCCCAGCATTGACAGCGATACCAGCAGCCAAGAAGGGAAAACTGAAAGAGTCCAAGTTGAAGTCGTCAAGGAATTTCTACAGTATTTCTACACTTGACACCAGCAGCCCGAGTGTGATATATAAAAATAGAGGCAGTACCAGGAATTACTCGGATTGCGATGGGCTGTTTCCTTCTTTTTTTCTTTTTTCTTTCTTTTGCGGGGGAACAGAGGGAGGAGGCAGCTGTTGCGAATCCTCTTGCTTACGCAATATGCAAATGCGTTAAGAATCTTACAAATTTGTTAAGCAAATCGAAGACGAAGCCAAACGAGGCAAAGAAAACCCGAACACATTTATCATCAGGCCTTTGAATCGGTGTGTGTCTGAAGAGTGTGGGGTCTTTGGATATAGAGGGTAGAGCGGGTAGCGGGTACAGGGTAGAGGGAATGCGGTGTGAATGCCTTGATTTATTCATGTACCAGGTAACACGTTGAGGTTAATAGGCTGCTCAATGGGGCTTCGGTTTGTGCTTGAGGTTTATGAGCTGCCAAACGCGCCCAATAAAACATTTGTTTTTGGTCGGCCGGCAATTGGAAATAAGGCCGCTCGCAGTTTGCAAACATGCATATAAACGTCTCATAAATCAGCCAAAGAAAGTGGCGCCATCTATCGCACATATTGACAGTGGTGTGTGCTGCATGCAAATCGAATTTTACGACTATAATATCTGATAACAAATATTTATTGACAACTTTTGAATTTATACCCCTTTGAGCAATCTATAAATGTATTGGAACTACATTCCTCATGTGATAAAAACTTTTCAAGATTTTTGTGGCAACTTGGCACTTGGGCCGGATTTTCACCATAAATCTTTGCCGTGCTTTGGTGCTAATTTCACATTTTTTTGTTAAATGCACGAATAAATAAAAATAATTTGCCATCAAGCAATCCAACAGCCTCCACCCTCCCACTCCACCTACCTCGAGAAATAGCAGCCAAAAACACTTCAAACATTTTTTTGGGGTTGCCAGTGGAGGTAAGCGGTGGGTGGGTGGGTGGTTGTAAGGGGGAAGGGGGGTGGCGACTTGGCAGCTGGGTTGCTTGAGTTTGAGTTTGAGTTGGATTCTTGTTCTTTGCCGGGCGCTCGTCCATATAATGTAGCAAACAGCGGATTTAAATTTGATTTCACTGCCTCTGTCTCTGTCTCTGCCACTGTCTCTATCTCTGTCTCTGCCACTGCTACGGCTGCCGTAAAGTAAACAAAAGTTGCCTGCATGCAAATTCAATTTGAATGCTCTTCAATGAGCTTTTGAAGATGAGATGATGCCAGATGAGTGGAACTCCAGGATGTTGCGAATAGGGGCAGGAATAATTGTCAATGGCGGCTGGCGCTTTATGCGCCCGACTGCACTAAGCAGCGATTATCCTAGCACGCCTCGTTCTCCGTTCCCCGTTCCCCCCTACCTCTTGCTCCGTCCTTCTGGCCAAGTTTGGCGTCGAAAAACTTGTGCCAAGTTTTGGTAGCCAGTGCACATAAATAACCGGCTACCAGGCATAATTTATTCATGCACGCGTATAAGCCGCACCAAATTTATGCTAATGTTGCTGCCACACGCAGACGCCGACGCAGACACCGACGCCGACTTCGGCGTCGACGTTGACTTTGAAGACACGCGTTGTTGGCTCATTATCAAACAGTTAGTTGTTAAACTACTCACAACTACTCGTAGCTAAACTTTGGTTTTAACCACGTTTGGCAGCAGGAGAAAACGGGCTAACATTAACCATGAAGTCATATTGGGCCAAAAGCCCAACTAACCACTCGTAAATACTGTTACTGAAGTCGACAGCGCCGCGACGCAGGTGATAGATGTCAGCGCATCCTGTTGCCACATAACATAATTCTTGTTTTCTTTTCGCATTCGTTCATCTGCCAGCGACAGCTGACAATGGATGCAACATAGTCTCATAGTCAGAGTCACCGAGACCACATGGAAGTACACTCCTCATCACTTGAATAGGTCAGTCTGCTTATAACTCAAAAGAGAAATCATGAAATGCACAATGTCTTTGTGCAACTATTTATCTCTCTCAGTAATAAACTGCAAGTTCTGCAAATTAAATTAGTTACCCAATATTCTGGTTATGTTTATTTGAAAAAGAGTCTGAGTTCGCTAAAATGCTTTTTTTCTGTTGAAGTGTGCTATTCAAGTGGCGCAATAATTAAACTGTATCATTAAGAATTGCAAGTGGAGTCTCTAGCATCATTGGTCACCACCTACATATGTATAGAAAACCGACTTGGGGACTTGAATGTGAAACCATTTAAGTGAGGAGGAGTGTGCTGTGTCGGTGGATAGGTGGAAATGTGGTTCACCACTTCATGCAGTTATTTAATGTACCGCATGCAAATTCAAGCCAGACATTTATTGGCATCATCGGCGTCGCTAGTATTGCCAAAAACACTTTCATTTTGCAACCATTCAGAATTGTATCACACGATTTGTAGAGCTTCCTAAAGCTGGCTTCACACGAGCACTTTTTCACCGACACTTTTCGTCAGAAAGCTGTCCTTGTTGTGTAACCAAACAAAATAGAACAAGTTCCATCGGTGAGCGATGGTGAGCGTCACGAACAGCGAAAATAGTTTTCCCTATATTGAAAACTTTAAAATTAATTATGATGTCATTTGAACCGGGAATTTCTTATGGATACAGTAAAAAAATGAATTATTGTAAATAACAGTGTTCCCTAAGTCGAACTTTTTCTTTTGATAATGGTGATTCGAGTTAGAGAAGTTCGACTGTATAAAATTAAAAAAAAAAATAAATAAAAATACCTTTGTTAATAATTAAATCTTTTCAACATACAATTTTCAAGCGACATTATATCCTAAGGCCGAGAACTAAGGAAGGGTAAATATTTTTAAATTTAATAATGGTTATCTTAAAGTAGTAAGCTCTCAACTATCCATCCAATAAGTCTTCAGCATCATTTGTAATGCCATTAGTTTCCGGGACAACCAATTTGATTAGCAGGCTGGCAAATCATTAACAAACATAACTAAGCTGGCTCAGGAGCAGGCAAAGTAACATGTGTACATAGGGAAGCTCTCGGAGCTCAGGATCATCAGTGGAAGCATGTTAAACATATGCAAACAAGTGCGTGGATGTGTTGAATCTGTTGCTGCTGAGCAAATAAGCAACAAATTAAATAAGTAACAAAGTCGAATTCACAAGCAGGGCAGGCGGACAGACGGACAGACGAGACAGAAACAGAGACACAGACAGAGACAGAGACAGAGAAACCGAAGCAGACAGATAAACATGCAAACAGATACAGATACAGATACAGATGCGTCAGGGAGATGTGCCAGGGCAAACAGATAAGACAGCTTAGCAGATAACATGAGACAGTCATTTGTGTTGACGAGGATGCCAAGGAGGCAACTCCATCAGTAGCATCGGATGATGATGATGATGTCGATGATGATGATGATGTTGATGATGTTGAGCTGAAACTACCAAGTAAATCCCCATGGTCTCAGACGGTCGGTTTACTTCTTTGCCATCATATCCCTCTGATGCTTCTGCTGCTGGCATGCAAGCAAAATTTGGTCCACTCTGAAATTATACGCATAAGCGGGAACCTCGTAAGGATTGGGGGATTGCAGGATGAAGGGTCTGGAGTCGTGGTGGTGCGCTCTTTTGGCTTTTTAATAAATGATGCCCCGACTCGACTCCGTGCAACGCGGCGTATGCGTGTCGTGTAATTAATGCGCACCAAATGAATGAGCAAGCCAAGCAAACGAGCAAACGACCAAACAAACAAACATACAAATTATTTCGCTCGGCTAGAGATCGTGGATGGGGATGGGGATTGGGATGGGCATATGTGACTCTGTCCTTCTGCCACAAGGCGCCAAAGCTTATAGAAATAAAATTAATTGAAATAAAAAGACACAGACACAAGCGAACAGTCTTCGGCACCAAGATGTTGCTCCTGCTCCATTAGGGTTCAGCTCTGGGTGTTGGTTGGTTTGGTTTGGTTGCCACGTCTACGTCTACATCGCGTCCTTGTCCCTTCTAGTCTTGGTTCTGCCACCCACTTGGCCCGGGGACACGCAAAATTTTTGCGCGTGCTACGCAACTGGCCATAAATTTTAATACCCAAGCGGCGACTGAGCTGCCAGTGTCGACAGCGCTGCTCTGGGCTCTGCTTGGCAGGCGCATTTTAAAATTTATTGTTATTATGTGAATTTTATAAACGATGCTGCTGCTGCTGTTGCTTTGCTGTTGCTACTATTTTCGCGTGCGTTGTTGTTGTTGTTGTTGTTGCACTTAATTAAATTTTATGTGCGCGCCTTGAAGTTTGCTGCAGCAGCAACATCGGCAGCAGCTCCAGAGACCCAGCCAGATTCCGACCGAACCCGGCTCTATCAGAAGGGCACAAAAAAGGATTTCCCCAGCCGTAAGTCTTATAAATGCGGCGTCCGCACGAAATATTATAAACAGCCGACCAGGCGACTTCGAGGACTAAGCGCAAATGAGCCGAGAACTACGAGCTGAGACTGAGACTGAGGCCAGTGAAGTTGCCAGCTAAATGGCAAAATAACAAAATTTAAGCAGCCCAATGAGAGTCACAACTTACCAGGGAAAACACACACACACACACACAGAAACTTATTTTTCTTCATTTTCGTTTTCATTTACTGTTTACGCGGTGTCCTGGGACTCGATTTTATTGTCTGGTCCATTTTTTGCGGGTACAACTGATTTCATCTAAGTAAATAAGCAAAAAATTGGAGTTGAGATTGCATAGCATACGCTAGTGGCTGAAAAGATCAAGTAATTAAATGTATCCATTTTTTTAGCTCTAATAATCTTCACACATTAAATTATAGGGAATTTAACTAGTGTTTTTTGAAAAACTTTCCTTTAGCTCTTAAAAAATCACACTTTACATCGCTTAAACAACCCAATTAGAGAATCTTCGTGGCATAATAGTAAGGTCGAATTTTAAAACGAAATTGATCTGCGTATAGATATAAATATACAAATATATAAATTTGGTGACACTAGAGAGACAATAATACGTTGACAGCTTTTCAAGAGTTGTCCTGAATCTTGTGGCTTCAGATGACTTCTGTGCCCCTATGGATAATTCAAAAATATTCCCAGTCAATTTTCAGTTTCAGGGACCATTGAATATCCCCTCGACCAGCTTGTTAAGCTGTCGCATTGCCCACTTTTTCCGTCCGCCCTCAGCTACTAACCCTCTTGCCATCAGCTTTGACTGGCCCGTTGGTTTCTTATTGCCTTGGCGCATTTTTCGATTAAAATTTATTTGCACAACTTATGAAAACTTAAATGCCCATAACGAACAGCGGCGGCCCAGCTGAAGCCAGAAACCAGTCGATTCTCCTCTCTGGTCGGCACGACAGGGGCGATTTCTAAGCAAATGGCGTAGAGTCTGCCGTGCTGGCATCCTGCGCTAAAGTTTCAAATATAATATTTCATAATTTGCAACATATTTTATGGGCCATATTGCAGTTGTCCCTCCCTTGTCTCACTCCCTTGCCTGCATGTAACAAACTGTCGCTTCCCATCGACTGGGCAATAAGAATACGAGCTCGACTATTAGGGACTCAGTACATGTTGGTAAATTCTAATAGGAATCAAGTACTGTCAGTGCTGCAATTCAGCACGTCTTAAAGTTTCAAGCATCACGGAGTCTACAAAAGGCTACCAGCAATATATACTTTTATTTTTATTTATTTATTATTATAATTTGGATGGTTGACTTAATAAATAGAAGTACAATTCAGTTTAAATCTTACGCTAGTCTGTGATCGAGCTCTCGGGCAATGATTAATCTTATGTGTAATCTTTCTTGACTTATTTCTCACTTATTGAAGAATAGTTTTTTGAACTAAATTCATTGTAATAATATTATCAGTTCTTTCTACTTATGTTAAATAATTTTAATCTTAGTATCAACAGTTCAGTGTCGATGGCAATAATTATATGTTGTAACTTTGTTAACTACGACACCTTTTTGAGCACATGTTGAGCATATTTTGCTTTTGACCAACTTACTATATACTAATGCACCCTTTTGTACATTTTAAGTACAGAGTCTAAAAAACTTTTACGCTGATTTACAAGAAAGTTAAACTGCCAATTTGTAGTATAAACCGGACAGCAATAAATTCAATAGCTTCAACTAAAAAGCAATAATTTTTTTACCGTTTTCAATCAATAGTCTTTCCCTTATTATTTTGCATACATTTGAATATAAGAAATTGCTCATACGCCACATTGTCAGGGGAAAATAATCATCTCAGTTGTTGATGTCGCATCTGTCTGTCTGTCTGTCGCAACCGTCTGCCATAATTTAAGCTAAATAATTCAAATGACTTCCGACTTTGACTTTGATGCGAGCTTTCAATTCGGAAGTTCACAGCTTCCAGGTCGCAGTAAATGAAGCGTCCACACACCTCGTCTGGAGTGGAGTTGATGTAGCTGATTTTGCCTCCGACTCTGCCTGCCTCAGGTACGCAACGCACTTAAAAAGTAATTTTATTACACAGCTACTTACAGTGGCTGCCAGCGAACAGCGAACAGCGAACAGAAGTAAGAAAAGGTTCGGCCAGGTCAATTGGAGCTGGAGCAGAGGGATGTGGTGAGGACGACACACTTTTTAAAGGCGTTGCTCAAACGGAAACGGAAAAGCAAAGCGCAAAATTGTTGCTTGCTACATACTATTTGTTGTTGTTGTTGTTGTCGTCGACTTCGTCTTCGTCGTCATCTTGCCACGTCTGTCCAAACAAACGCCCACTGTCACACCACTATTGAAAAGTTGTTGTCCTTATTTTGCTTTTCTTTCCCTTGCTCCCTCTCTCTCTCTCTCTCTCTCTCTCTCTCTCTCTCTCTCTCCTCACCCTCTCACTCGTTTCGTTGTTTATTGTTTTCCTGCTGCTTCAAAAATTTTTCTCATTACACTTCTTCCAGCTCCGTTGACTTTTTCTTTGGCTGGCTGCTATGCGGACGCTTTCAGTGCCAGACAAAAGCTGGCAAACTTATAACTTTTGTCTACTCTCTTGCTTTTTTGCATTTGCTTTTAAGTTTTGCTATTTCGTTTGCTTTCTTAGTGCCTGCTGTGTCTCTTTTGCCAAGGTAATTAAATGAAACTACTAAAGAGTTGATGGATTGATACATACTCTTTCGATCAATAGTATGTCAACAAGACCTTTTTACAATACTATCCTCCAAAATATTATTCTAAAACTCAAGCTATATTACCTATTGTATTATAATTGCGGAAATCTCTATAAATGATGACAAAATGATTTTGTCGTTAGTGACTGTTTATTTTTGATTAAAACTTACAATCCCGGATATCAAATAACATAATGTAATAAAAATACGCTTGGTTCTCAATTACCATTACGGTTTCGAATGTAAAATGATAAATGATAATTTTATGTTAATTTTATTTCATATTCCTGAAATGTAGATAATTTAGTTTTTCCAAAAATAAGATTACATTACATATTTTTACTTTTATTTTTTGATTAACTTTTATAACTTCTAGGTATTATTTGTGCGATATTTCATTAGGTTTTTTTTAACTTCTTGACCTTTCTGATCTTGTTAAAGTTGGCCTGGCCCTTATATACTATTATTAAGCTTGTAGCACCGACGGCATTTTGTTTTCTATTTTCTATTTTCCATTTTCATTTGAAATTTTTCTTTTTTCTGGACACTTGTCATGCCGCTGTCGGAAATGTTCAAAGTTGTTATTGTTGCTGCTGGCAACGTTGCTGTCGATGTCACTGGCATTTTGTTTAATTACTTTTGACATCAGGTAAATTGTCTACATTTTTGTCTGGCCGCTTTTGTTGTTTTGAAGTTGACTGCTAAGGGGGAAGGGGTTGCCGAAGAGCTTTTGATAATGGGTTAAGTGGAACTGTTGCCAAAATTGTGCCAAATATTTGTTTAGTCCCATAGCCCATATACATATAGCTCACATTCAGTACAGATATATTCGCACATTCGCATCCACATCCGTCACATGCTTCCTATTTGCATTTAACTTCTTTTCACTTTTGGCTAGTGTTTATTTTGATGTACTCGTATTTTCATTGGGCAAACAAATAACTTTGCAACCCTTTCAGAGTTTCCTCCCACACGAGGATGTTGGATTTTTGGTTGCTTCGGCGCGTGTGTTTATTACATCCTTTCTGGTTTTTCATTAGCAGATAGTTTATCCAGGCAAACAAATATTCATCTACCTACCACTTACCCTGCCCCCTGCAATATTTTGTATGTTTTAACGTATCATCCCGTTTGGAGTTTCTTTGATCTGTGCGGCTTTGCCGCATCCCCTCTTTCGTTAGTTACCATATGTGCTTTTCGATGCTATAATCACATGTAGCAGAAGAACATCTCTATCCACACCCGCTCTTTGTCTCTTCTATCACTTCGCCTTCTTGCCAATTTCATTCTGGTTTGTTTTTATTGCCCATTTCTTGCTTAAACTTTGCATTGCCGTTGTTGGTTTCTGCTATTAGAAGAGAGCAGCAGTGCGAGCACTAAATTTCAAGAGCCTTCTTGGCTAAATGAAAATGTATAACTCACAACAAACAATATACAAAAAAAAAACTGACAGAAAATAAGAAAAAACTTTTACACAATATGTTAAGTATGCTTGGTATGCGTCTAATCACATAATATACATGTGTGCATATTAATGAATTTCGTTCAATCAACGCAGAAGTTAAAGTAAAGATAGTTCGCTTACACACAAACAATCTGGGTAACTTGATCAGAATTATAATTCCCTACTGCCGAGTCAGCCGTGAATTCAAACGTTTTCTTGAGAACGCCGTTGCAGCCGGCTGCAAACAATTCAGTTCGGTTTCTGTTTGGGAGTATTTTTTTTCTCACTCTTTTTCCTTACAATTCCTTAAATTAATCTACATACATACATAACATAAAACCTTCCTAGCATTTTTATTTTGTTTTCGTAATTTAATAACTTTTTAAATATCAGTTAAGTTCTTCTAAAAAAACTTAACAATACTACAAATTTTAAATTTAATGTAAACACATATTTTACTTAAAATATGTAATTTAAAAATTGGGCCAATAATAAATAATAAGTTTGTCTTGTTTAAAAATATGGTTCACACAGAAAATGATATTTCGATGTTACACGACCGTAGAGAATCCACACAAAGTGACTGTGTCTAAAGGAATGTGATCCCGACTTTATGAATTTCTCTGTACATGGCCGAAACGATTCTGCTCGCCACATGCTTTTAAATACGACGGAGTTTTCCTGGATATCCCAAGCTTAAGGGCAGCGTTGTTGTGTTTGTGTGGGTGGGATTGGCTAAATGAAAGTTTTGCTTTTCACTCGGGCACGCAGATTTCTTTACTGAGCCTTTTCTTTTTATGCCGTTTTTCTGTTTGCTGTTTGTGTTTGAGTTTTGCTTTCTTTTCTGTTTTTTTTTTTATTCTTTGCGCTTTTGCCGCATTGTTACTTTTAAAAGGTTTTTTAAGTAACTCCAACTTAATAAAGTTAAATGTATTTCATGTTCTCGTGCGTGCTTGGTTGACAAGCCATGTCGCACGTGGCGCATACGTAACGTTTCAACTAATAGTCTATATGTATCTGCTGAGGTGTTTAGTGCGCCTTGCAAGTAGTCCTTTGATCCCAGTTAGTACATATGAACTGCATTGTCGTCCTCATCCAGAAATATTATTTATTAAACCATTTTTGTAGAGCTCCAATAGTCAAAATATTTGCACAAAAGGAATTTAAAAATAGTACTTGTTCTCGATTTAAAAATTCCGAGCTTACCGAAATTTTGATACCGTGATTGGGATTGATTTCCCAATCCCGGATAATTTTTTCTGTGTAGCTCAGCTCCATTATGCCACATACATATACAATATTTATCTGTGGTCGCTTGTGTGTGTCGCTTGCTTTGCATTTCGTTACCCCTACCCCTACCCGTTTGGATTTAGCAATAAATTGGAATATATGTTTCTGGGTTAAACCTTCAGTTGTGTGCAAATTTAAAGCAGCTGTGCCCCTTCACACGGATTTATAGAAGACAACTAAACTCAACTGAGCTGAACTATTCGGGTGCATAACATATTGTATAAATAGTAACGATTCGAATAACACCCATGAATGTAGCCCATAACAATTCTCAGGTCCTTTGTGCCTTTGTCAGTGTTGCAGTTATGCAGATTCGCAGTTTTTATATCTGCAGCAAATTTCAAGTGTTAAATGTATCTGTGGAATCGTGTGTCGGTATACGTATTGTTGTGTGTGTGTGTGTGTGTGTGTGTGTGTGTGTGTGTCTCTGTGTGTCCTTTGCTCTGCACTTTATTTTCCAAAGGGATTTTCTATGTTTTCCAACGACTTTTGTTTGCCACACACACACACACAAACTCACACTCACACTCACACCCACTAAGTGGAAGAGCGAGAGCTTTTAGTTTTGCATTTGAAGCACTTGGCTCTGCATTTTTCGCAACACGCAAAATCATTCGACGAAATACACAAATCTTTTCTGTATTTACTGTTTGCTGAGACTGCACTATTTGTGTGTCTGAATAAATGTCGGGCATAGACAAAAGCATCACAGCAGTATTAAATAGATGCTCCCTCACAGACACACATGACACATCGACCAACTATATTGCAGTATTAATAGAATTCATTTACTGTAAATATTTCTTAAATTTTTCTCAAGTTACCGTGACAGCTTTTTAAAGTTGGAAAATACCATTTCTTGACCAGGATGATGATCGGAGTCTATTTAGTCATGTTCATATGTCATATCCATTTGTCGAAAACTACCAAAGGATGGATCCGTCGAAGATATTCCTTTATAAGAAAAAATTACTGTTGCATAAAATATAATATGCAATTTTTTAAAATTCTTTTGAGCAGTTTAATCTTCGTTGTGCCGAATATAAGCTTGCTTTCTTATTTTACACTTAACTAGTTTTTTTAATGGATTAACACAATAAAATATATATCCGATTCTGATGGGCGCTCAAAGTCGACAGGCTCTGAGTTAAACGATCTCGCGATTAACAATCTATAAAACTATTGAAGTTATATGTAACTGGAATACATGTAGTCGCGAGTAAGACTTTAAGTTCGTAAAGTTGTTATCATGCATGCCAGAGATTTCTCTGTCGTCTCTCGCCTTGTCTTTAAGTACCTTGGCAATCTTGAGCAACCTTTTCTCTGGTTGAATATCGATTCTATAGTCTACAAATGCCAACTCTGGCAACTTTCTGTGTCTGTGTCTGTGATGATGGTGCATCTGTTTTTAATTGCGTTGATATGAGCCAACAAATCGAAACTTGGCTAAGAACCGGTTAGGCCTCCTCTGACCGCCTTCGCCTTCGCCTTCGCCTTCTCCCTCGTTGCATTTGCTACAGCTCATAAATCGTTCAATCATCAGTGGCACATTGACAACGCCATTGGCCGTTGACTGCCACTTGGCCGTGTGTCATACGAGATGCAATTTTTTCTCAAGCCAACCCCTCCCCCTCCCCACACACCCCGTCACTCCCGTCAACCTTCAGCTGCAACTCTCTCAGTCTTTACCCATTCACTTCCCATTTAGCCGTTGCCATTGCCCAACTCCATTTCTCTATTTTTCTCGCTTTTGGAAGCGTGCGCGCCTAGACGTTAAATTAATGCAATTTACTTACAAAATGTGCCATTAAAAACGCATAACCAGTTTGTCTAAACGAAGATAGAGAGGGTGAAAAACGAAATGAAAGAGATGCAAGTATGGGGTTGGGTATTCCAGCGACGAACACAGAGCAATATGAGCTTGTCGCAGTCAGAGCGTCGCCTTGTCTGGGTCTTTCCTTTCTTCCTTTCTTCGCTTCTTCGTTTCTTCCTTTCTTCGCTTCTTCGTTTCGTTTCGCTGTCTTTCATTACCCGTCTAGTGCCTCCATGTGCAACTGTAATTTAATGCCAATGCAGTTTTTTGCATGCCTCTTGCTGGCATGCCACAAATTACCCAGCCAAGTCCGTAGAGCACATTTAGCAAAATCGCTGAATTTATGTCTAATGAAAATGCTACAGCGACTCTCGCACACAAGCGGAGACCAAGCCGCAGTCTGGAGCTGCAGCCAAGCGACATTGGCAAAAAGGCAAAAAGGCTTTAATAAAACGAGAAAACTTAATCCTATCGACGTATGTACAGTGGGACCGTATATCATATTGCAATTGTAAAAATTTGACTGTTTGTAAAATGGGTCAGTTTTAAAAGGCTCCCGCTTTCTTCTTTTTATTTTTTGTATTTAATGTAAATACATAACAGAAAGAAGGAAATGTGGCAGACTCCATAAAGTATTTATATTCTGTATCAGCATCAACAGCTAAGAATATAAGTGCTGTATTTATAAACTATTCACTTTCCTATCCGCATCTCTAAAATCAATAAAACGCACATTTCCAGCTTGTGAAAGTCCTAGTGTTAACAATTTTTCACGCCCCCTTCCGGTACCGAAATTCGCAAAATAAAATTTACCACACCCACAATTTTGCAGATCATTTTTTATTCTATGGTGATCACTTTCTCATGCTAAATATTTGTAATCATCCATATTTGAATATCACGAAATTTCAACCTGTGATCTATGAGCTAAACTTGTGGATTTAAATGTGATTTATTTCTGTAATTATTATGCACACAATTTCTGCATTTCGCTTGGCTTTCCAATTTCCAGTTCGCACTTTCAGTGCTCCTTTCCGTCTGTCTCTCGTCTAGCTGTGCCACAATCCACAAAATATGCCGCCTTATCTGTTGGCTTGCTTAACTGTATTCGAGTTGTCACTGGCCCATCAATTGGCATACCAAAAGTGCGGCGTAAAACGTTTCAATTCAATTATCAACGCCCATGCATTTCGGCGGCTATGTATGCAACTCCACAGGTCTCGATCTACAATATAGATCTATAAAGTGCAACCACCGACCAGTGTTGTACCTCGTAATCTTTGACAACAAAGGCGACAATTGCATCGCTTATATTCCTGACTATCACCAGCTGAGTCGTCGAAATTGCTTCACCTTGCAGGTGGTTGATTTCGAACTACAAAATCCGAAAGTACATCATTAATTCTATTTTGCTGAACAAAAGAATCGGGTTTTGAACTCATTTGATCCGTTCAGATGGGTCCTATATGCATAGTTTGTGTGAGATCTAGTGATGATCGTCATATTTAAAGTATAAAAATATTTACTGAGTTAGCATTTATGTATTACTTATTATTTAGTTTAAGAAATGGTAAAAAGCAAAATGCAATTAATTTACGTTTACTACAACTTTATGTCGAATTTATTTGATTATTATTATTCATATTTATTTTATTTTGTTTACATCATATAGTCTATGTGGCCCATCACTGCCAACCACATTTCCACAGCTTCACTCAATCCAATTCGACTCAGTTCAGTTCCGATTTGGCTTCGATTTGCCTGCAATTTGGCTCGCTGCATTTTGTGTAATTTGTTTGCCAAATTTGCGTGTTGGCGTCAAAGTCGTCATCGCATTTTGCGGGGGTGTCAATTGTGGCAACAACACCACGCAAATTATATGTATTTGTATGCTCGAAACGAGAACTACAACAACAATTATAAAATCAACTCCAACAACTACACCCAACGAAATTATTCGTGGAAACATATTCGCATCGTACAGTAAATCCAACAAACTAACAACTTCTTCTTAAGAGCTTTTATTTGAGATTGAGAAAGTGACAACAGTATCTTATTCAGATAATACTCTTATGTAAAAGTTTTGCTCAAAAAAAAAAAAGAAATGCACTATTTGTAATTTTGGAATTATTACTTTTTTCAGCTGAAAAACATTAATTTATTCCCCTATTCTGTTCTTTGCTTATAGTAATTAAAATATTTGCATTTCGCAAACTAATGCTCATTCTGCATAAACATTATCTTTTCTTGGAACATTATTAAATTAAAAATAAAAGAAAAAAAAACAGAAATATAAACCTTTCTCATTATACTAGATTAGTTCCTAAAACTACTTGTTACACAAAATTCAGAACAGCATTTTCTTCAAATGCTGAGGAGTTGTATATAAAATGTTTTTTAAGTTTCCATAATATTTTTATTTTTCAAAAACTTTGATGTAGTATTTAGCGCGTCGTTTCATGTAACGGTTTACTGTAGTCTGTCCGTATGTATAGATATTTAGTTGTGCTAAATATAACCAGTAGCTAATGCTACAGGCGAGAGAACCCGACTTGGCTGACCCTGTAATTATTGTATAAAACAGCAAATTATAGTGAAATTCAAATAATATCAACGACATAATCCATCAACAGAGTTTCTCCATTTGGCCTCAAAGCTCGTACGATTTTTTATCGAATAACTTGCAAATTTATTATCTGATCGCTACGAAATTTTCAGGGCGAACCGTATTCAACGATCTACGAGTAGCTTTGAAATGGCATTTGTAATCTGCGTGAAAATTTATAGTTTCTGAAGTGATCTCGGTTTTCATACTTACAGATGATATGGCCCTTCTGTCTGTTACACAAATCTATTCTTTCGAGGAAGTGAATAGTTCCAAGTACTTTTTAAGTACAGGGTCTACAAAAATTGGATGCCAGTTGACCGACAAATATTTTGGCAAGCCAAATTGAAGCGGCCACCAAAAATATGCATTCCCAAAGCGAAGTGGCAAAGAGGCAACCAAATTGTCAACTTATTTTAGAATGTATCTGTGTGTGCTTGAGTGGAGTGGGGGGAGCTGAGGTGAGGTAATATGGGGGGCTATGATAACAGCATTAGCTCATAAGCAAGCAAAGTGCTTAAGAACATCGACAGCCCAGGAGGAGTTCAGAGCCAGTGCCAAAAGTGGGCAGCTAAATTGAAAAATAAATAAAATTATGCGTCGGAGCACATTCGAAATCATTGGCCAAAGACATATCGATGGTGCACGTGTGTGTGTGTGTGTGTGTATGTGTGTGTATGAATGTGGACGTGCGCCTCTGGCCGACTCTAGAGTCTAGAGTCTAGAGGCATCGCAACCGTCGACGACGCGTCGTCACCGTCAACGGTTGAGTTGAACATTTATAAGGGAAAATGATGAGATGAAATGGAACGGGATGGTATGAAATGGGATGGGATGGGATGCCGACGCGCTTCACGCATCACTTGATTTTTTCCCATTTTGGGCCATACTCGAAATACGAAATTTACTTGATTTGGCTTCTCTCTCAATCTGGCCCCTTTCTGGAATTGAGTATCATTGAAAATTCAAATCACATAAAAATCCTAAAATACACAAACCACGCAAATCGTTCTTGGAGAAAATAAGAATTCGGGTACATAAAAATAATAATAATAACAATAAGAATAATAAGAACAGTCAGACAGCTCAAGACGAGGCAGGCCAAAGGCAAATTTTGGCAATGAAGTGCGACTGTAAAGTGAAATTCGTGAACCGAAATTTGTAGTAGAATGTCAAAATGTGACAGACTGATTATTTCTTTTCCTATTGAAAAAGGGAGCTGGAGAAGGGAAAATTTGGCGATATGGCAAATTTGTTTCATGAAAATTTTATGCGTGTGATGGGATAATAATTACGGCATGATTGTAAAAGGAAAACAGATTCATAATTATGTTGCTGACAGCCCAAATATATATGTTTACAGTTCTTGGAAGATTCCACACTAGGATTGTTCTGTGTTACATCTAAATAGCTTAAATTTTAAATGGGTTGATTGCTTTTCAACCATTTAAAGCTTGGCGCCTCTGTTAGCCCACTCGTAATTCGAGAATCCATGCTCGTATCATATTGTGAATGCGCGGCCTTCCCACGTCCCTTTGCCCCTTTAGCTTGGTAGCTTTCGTTTTGCTTGGCCCGTAACTCCAGCATTGGACTGTGCCGCCTTCTTTTCTCTTTTTGCATATAAAGAAAAATGTAGAAATTTTGTAGCCAGTTTATAGAGATTGTGGCCAGCCTCTTCCGATGCCTGTTTGGCTTTTTTCGCCCATAATTTTTGTGCCGTTTACAACAAACGGCCGCATAACTTGTGTATGGCCCCGGCTCCGTTCCCATTCCCATTCCCGATCCCATTCCCGATCCCTGTCCCGGCTTATCTGTCGATGCTGTCGATGGTGTCCCACGGTCTGTGGGTCTATGGCACTCATACTCGCACTCACACTCGCACTCACACTCGCACTCACACTTGCACTCACAACACTCCAATTCGCATGGTGCCAAATGATTTTCACATGTTTTTCCTGTTGTTTTCTTTCATACTTTTGCTTGCGTGTGTTTTCCACTCGCACTTTGCTTTGGCTGCTTGGCTGTTTTGGCATTTAATTAAAATGGCTGCAAAATTATGAACTTTTCTTTCTCGCCCGCCTGTAAATTTGTTTGTTTTCGCCACGAAAGTCATATATCAAAAATTGCCTGCCAGATGCCAGATGCAAAAAGCAGTCGAGTCGAGGGGTTGGCCAAGAGGCAAGAATTGAGAAAAATGGCAATGCGAAATGCGAAATGCAAAATCTTTTGCCAATGATCTGGCAAACTTTTTGCTCGACTCTCAGCCAGTTCGCAGCAACTTTTGAACGTCATAAGTATTTACTTACAAGAAGAAAGTCGATGAGTAGATGGCGACATGGGTACATGAGTATATGAGTAATGGGGCAATGTGTTGAAAAGCATTCAAAGTTGTTCCAAAATTGTTCTTCTTCTTGTTGCTGTTGTTGTTGTTGATGGTGTGATTTTGTTGTGAGCCGGCGCGTTAAAAATCAAATGAGCTGTAAAGAAAATTTCGCGTTAAAATGCGTTTTATTGTTTCCAATTAAGCTGATTGAGTGCGTCGCGTTGAATCGAAAATAAAAAAAAAAAAGCCACATACTACAGACCTCTCAGACTCTATATTGACTGTAAACTGTAGTCTGTAGAGTGTAGACTGTAGTAAGTATGTGGACTGTATAGGCCGATATGCTTCAGTTAATCCCACACATCAACAGAGCAGTGACCCAACCCCAAAAGCAATTTATGGGCTACTTTAGCTAATCATCGCGAGCGTCACATTTTTTTCCCATTTGGATTTCGACTGTTTCAGTTTTTCCAATTGTCTGTCTGGCAATGGAATTTATGTGGGCTCCCCATCAGACATTTAGTGGGATCTACTAGCTGCATCATCCATCTGCTCAACTCATCAGTAGGCCAAGTCTATATTTATGAGGTAACAGCAACAGCAACATCACATCTCCACTGGGGCATAACGAGGCCGCAATTTCAAGTCATTTACAATGCGTGTCAATGGCAATAACCAAGAGTACCAAGTGCTGGACAATCGATGTTTTCATCAAAACAGATTTCCAGTTTTTTCACTCTTTCGAGGTAATCATTTTCAGTTTGGGTTTTGAGCGATACTTATTCATTTAGTTAATTGACATCGGCTATATGTCATCTTTGCTCCACTGTGCAGCCAAGACGCACACTGATAAAAAAAGGATCTTAAATCAAGATTTTGGTCTCAGAACTAAGAACCTTGGTCTAAAAACTGCGTCAAGAACACGAAAACCTTGAATTTCTGCTAGGACCAAGATCTTTCTTAAATTCTTATATTTTCAAGACCACAAATCTTAGTATAAAAATAAAACTTATTATTTTTTTAAGATTATATGTTCTTATTTATAGACTCAAGACAATACTCAAGGCAAAAAATCTCAAATAAAAATTAAGCTTCTTAACATTTTAAGAAGAATGAAGTTATTTTTATTAACTTAAGGTCTACAGCTGTTTCAAGAGATCCCAATCTCTATCATTAGTACCGCTGTGATGACTTGACCAGCGATCCAAGCTTAATGTCATTTTTGAGACTCCAGAACCAGTTGTGAATTTTAGGTCTCAAAAAGTGGCAAAATTTTAAGATTTTTGTTCTTATTTAGAGAGAAAGAGATCTAAGATCTAAGATTTTTATGCTTATATTAAGAAATTAAGATTTTTTAGAATAATATGCTTAGTTTTAGTAATTTTTCCTGAAAATGGTCTTATATTAAGATCAAAATATTTAAATTTGAGCATTTTATTCTTATATTAAGAACTTACGATTTTTAAGATTAATTTTCTTAGTTTTAGTAATATGGTCTTAAAATATTCTTATTTCAAGAACAAAATATTTAAGATGAATGTTCTTGATTTTAGAAAGTGGCCATTTTTTTTCAGTGCAGAGAGTGTCAAATATTCTAGATATAAAAATCATTTTAATTTGTGCAACAATGATGATGAGGATGACGATGACAACGACGACAATGATGCGAATGTAGCATAAATACATAGATCAGGGGCTTGGGGGGCTTAAACCAATTCAGAGGCAGGGACCAGGAACCAGAGTTGGCCACATGTTCAGTGCTGTGCTGCAAGGATAACGTTCGTCGATAAGTATTCCTATGGCAACGTCTGCCCTCCTGCCGCATTTGGCGATTGTCATTGTCGTTGGCCATTGTTGGTCGTTATTTGGCAAATAATAACGGCCAACGGCCGCCCGCGTTGTACCCCCTTCCCCCTTGCCCCTCTCACCCTCTCATACCGGATGCGTCTCCATTGTTGTCAGCCTCGTCGTCGTCGTCGTCGTCGTCGATGATGCAGACATAAGATATGAAAAATATGAAGCAACAGCCATCACAATAGTCGCAGCCGAGTCTCAGTCAGACCCTGAGCAAGAGACCCAGTCGGGCAAGGGACACTTTGGGCAGTCGCCTTCCCCCTCCCCTCCCCCTTTCCCTCCGCTCCCCGCCCCTCCCTCAGCTCACACACACAGCTCGTTTCTCTGTTCTCCCCACAAAGCAGGCGCTCATGCGTGTGTAAGTCAAAGTTGCTCTGCGTGGGCATCGAGCCTTATACACACGTAACAAGCTATAGATACGAATAATTCCCTGTCTTTCTGTCTGTCTGTCTGTCTGCCTGTCTGTCTGTATAAATCACGCTTAATGCTTTGCCACCGGGGGCAACTGGCAACTGCAGGGAACACACTCTGAACATAAATTGCAGTCAAGTGCTGCCAATTAGTTGCTGAAATTATTTTATGATATTGGTCAACTAATTAAACGGACGTTAAGGGTGCCGTCAGCCAGACTTGCCAATACTCGAACTCACTGCCAAACTTGCAGTCGGACTTCAAATGAGACTTGGTCTTGGATCTCGATCAATCAAACCAAAAACAAAAATCAATAAAAGTTCGGCTGAAAGACACACGGCAGGAGGCAGGTGCTCCTGACTTGGCCATTGTACATAGGTAGCCGGTTGTTTCATCAATCAATCGACCGCACGAGCCAACAATCAATCATCACCAGGCGGAAGGATACTCAAGCTGTCAAAAAAAAAATAAAAAAGCACACGTTAAATATTTATGATTATTAATTATGTATTTATGAAATGTGCAAGGCGAGAAGCGGCTGCCATTAAGTGATTAGATTTCCATTGGGCTCGGGATATAGAGGGACATATTCACATCCACATCCATATTCAGACGAAGGAAAGGTCAAGGGTTCATTGATCAGATAAGATCACAGAAATGCATACTCGTTTACTCAATTGCCAAATTTTCTCTGTGTTTTCAGTGTGCCAGTGCAATGGACATGCTCGTCGCTGTCGCTTCAATCTGGAGCTGTACAAGCTGTCGGGCCGTGTATCCGGTGGGGTTTGCTACAACTGTCAACATGATACGACTGGACGCTACTGTCACTATTGCCGGGAGGGATATTATCGAGATGCCACCAAGCCGCCCAATCATCGCAAAGTGTGCAAGCGTAAGTGAAGTGTCCACTGTACTGGTTGGACAGTCATCAATCAGCTGCCTAGTTAACTGTCAACTGGACAGATGTCTCTAATGAGTACTCTTTCATCTCTTCTCTTTCTCGACATCTCTCGTTCTCTCTGTCTCTCTCGCTGTGACGAACAGGCTGCGACTGCCATCCAGTGGGCTCCACAGGCAAGACGTGCAATCATTTGAGTGGCCAGTGTCCCTGTAAGGAGGGCGTCACCGGCCTGACCTGCAATCGCTGTGCACGCGGCTATCAACAGACGCGCTCACATGTGGCACCCTGTATAAGTAAGTGTCCTTTCTCCTCACACACACACACACACACACACACAGGAGTCGACTTATCCATTCCCTTGCAATTAACAGAAGTGCCCACAAATGCGAATATGATCCAAGCTGAAAGCGCTGGCGGCGGCGGAGGGGGAGGTGCCGGCGATTACAAGGATGGCGGTGGTTCACAGGCGGAGGAAATGAAAAAGTGTAAGTAACAATCAACAAGTAACTTGATGTAACTAGTCACAATCAACGAGTCATTTAATGTAACGAGTCTAGAGTTGAAACACATACATACATATATTCATAAGAGACTCTCAACGAGCAACGAGTAACTTGATGTAACGAGTAACAATCAACGAGTAATTTGATGTAACGAGTCTAGAGTTGAAACATATACACAAGTAACACTCAACGAGTAACAATCAACAAGTAATTTGATGTAACGAGTCTAGAGTTGAAACATATACTTAACTACACAAGTAACACTTAACGAGTAACGAGTAACTTGATGTAACAAGTAACAATCAACGAGTAATTTCATGTAACGAGTCTAGAGCTGAAACACATTTTTATATATAAAGTAACTAGTAACGAGTAACTTGATGTAACGACACTAGAAATGCAGCTAAAAGGGAGCCAGCTGTAATCAACCAGTGACATGCATATGTACAGTAAACTGCAAATAACGAATGGCATGCAACAATTAGCGAGTTGAAACTAACGAGTAGCGAGCTGCAATTAACGATTCAAATGCAACAAACTCATTAAGTATTTGATTTCTTTTCTCTAGATTGCGGCAAGTGCAAGGCCAGTCCAAAGAAGCTAAATTTAAACAAGTTCTGCATGGAAGACTACGGTGCGTATGCTTATTATACTTAGCAAATATAAATGTATGTTTTTGTAAATATCATGGCTGAACATATGCATTTTGGACATTAACCCCTTACAGCTTTGTTGGCCAAGGTAATTGGCCACGATCGCGCCTCTCAGGACATCAGCACCGAGAAGTTCTCGATCGAGCGACAGAACGAGATCTACAAATATGAAATCAATATCCAGACCATATTCAAGCGCAATCCCATGTCGGGCACCACCAGCTCGCTGCTTGGGCGTGGCAACATGATGCTGCTGGTGCCACGCAAGAGCATCGAGTGTCAGTGCCCCAAAATCAAGCTGAATAAGTGAGTATTCTCGATCACCAGACCATTTGTCTTTTCACTAGCATTGAGAACAGTAGTTCTATTGACATATTTGCGTTTCCAGAAAAAGGTTCACCTCGCCCAATAACGTAAAATTTATCAAAAACTCACATCTTGTGAAATTTTCTTCCAAAAATGTATTGAAGCTATTTATTGAAGGAGTTTATGCTAGAAGAAACTCAATAGGATGAACATATAGATACTATATTGGAATAAATTCACTTTTACTATATATTTATTTGCCCATTTTCATAAAAATTGGTTTCCAAAATGGACCGTTTTTATTCCATCGATAACACTAACTAAGATAGTAGAATTGTACATTAACCATTTTAGTATACAGTTGAATTTTAAAAAATTTTTACGAGCTGTTTTCTATATATAGAATAAGATTTGATGAACAAATTCTTTGAAAAAACTAGAAACTTGTAAAATAAATAAAATGATAGTAACATATCAAAATTATTTCTTAAATGGAAAACTTGATTATATTACTATGGTTTAATAGTATTTTCATCCAAATTACTCTCCGCATTTCGCATTTGTCAAGATGTAGTCAAACCTGACTTCCACTTTTCGTCGTATTCGCGATGCATTGTTTCCTATAAGTAATTCGAAAACGACAAGTCTTGAAAGCTTGTCTCTTTTAATAAAAGTAGTGTTGATTAAATTCATTAAACACTTCAGAAAACATTTTTGAAAATGTAAACTTTTTTCAACTTTTTGTTTTATATTCCTGGAAATACCCATATTTTAATTCAAAATGTTATTTGAAAATGTTGAAAAAATATAAAATTAGTTTTGAAAAATTTTAAAAAAGGAAAATTTAAATAATTTAAAATTAAATTAGGAATTTGTACGCTTGACTTTAATTCTCATTTGGAATATTGCAATTCATTTCCGATTCACAGATCATATCTTATACTTGGACGCGACTCGGAGGCTGCGCCGGGATATCTGGCCATTGGACCCAGTTCCGTCGTACTGGAGTGGAAGGATGAGTGGTCGCTGCGCATGAAACGCTTCCAGCGGCGCGCCCGTAAATGCAGTTGAATCGAACCGGAAACGGAATATGTCAGAGCGGATTTCAATTTCATACACTTGGCTAGGTATCGGTTTTTGTATAAATTGTACAGTTTACTCAAGTTTCTGACCTTTTTCGGCATCTTGCTTTAATTACTTAATCACATACACAAATACACTATACACAATACAAATACACTGTACACTAGTATAGCGGAGTCTGTTCACCCGCCTCCTCCCATCGCAATAATAATTTACTTAATATATTTACAAGTTTTGAAATCTGTTGGTTAAGCATTCTAGTCTTCACAATCCAAACTCAAACTCAACAGCATGCCAAATGCTAATTATACTTAAACAAGTGTGTGTGTGTGTGTGTTCATGTGTGTGTGTGTGTGTGTGTGTGTCCACAACAGCTATGCGGGCCATAAAAAACAGTTATAAATATAAAACAAGTGCGAAAAGAGTTAATGTTGAATATTTGCTGTAGCTGTTGTTGTTGCTGTTGCTGTTGTTGTCAACAACAACATCGCGTGTCGCGTGTCCGGCCAGACAAACAGCAGACGGACAAGAGATACGCCACAGTCGCTATAACATGGGCAGGGGCAGGGGAATATGGCTATGGATATGGATATGGATATGGACATGGACACGGATATGGTTATTGGCTATGGGTTATGGGTAGACAAACAGGCATGGTCAACACATAAGTGCAGTCATAAAACAGTCCGCAAGGCTTTCACACTGCACAACCTGCGCTAGATTTACTCGAGTTCAAGAAACACAACAAAATACAAAATTATTTATTTTATTTATTAACATTTTTAGCTAAGCTTAAAAACTAAAACTAACAAGGGGTATTGAAAAGAATATAGCGCCAGCTACCAACAAAATACAAAATACTGAAGTTAAAATTCTAGAATCTCTTATTAGACTCTATTCCATTTTTTCAATGTCTAAATAAGTTGTTTGATAACTATTGAAATGAGAACTTGACATAAAATTTATAGAAAATAATGTCAAATTTGAAATTATTTGTTAAATAAAACTTATATGTACATTGAAAAAAACCGGCCTCTATATCAGCGGTGGGCACGAAATCTGAATTCGCTAGCAGTTGCTGGCTCCCGGAGCCATTGCGTGCCCACCGCTGCTCGATAATAAAACTCTATCTTCCTATATCAGTCGCATGGATCTCTTCAGCAACATCAAATTCATTGTTGTTTTTTTTTTTGTTTTTTTTTTGTAATTTCCTTTTTTTGACAATATTCAGATATATTTGGCGTTTATTATACAATTGCTTTTAAAAGGCAGTTAACTTTGCAATTTATTTATTCAATTTTTTGTTTCTGTATTCTATAAATGTATGCAAACAGTTTTGCTGTTAATTATGCAGATGCTTTTGGCCATTTGTTAGTAGATTTTCACGCGCTTTTGCATAACAATTTGTTGGAGTAAAACGGGAAATCAACAATATGATAGCAACAACAACTGCAACGACAGCAACATCTACAACAGCGGCAGCAACAATTGCCGACACCAGTTAAATTAATTTGAAATACATTCAATATATTTAAGCTTTGTTTTCAATTTGAACAATGCATAAATATTCGAAGACTGTTCCATTAAACTAGTTTATTCACAAACTCCGAATATCAGCTACAGTGAGCACTCGGCCAGCGTTTCCTGATGTGGCTCACGCCAACCAGTGTTCACTGCAGACGTGCTCTCATTCAAAAACTTTACACACATCGAACACCATGAAACACGTTACACAAATTAAACAACAAAACAAAACAAACCAAACAGCAAAAAAAAAAAAGGGAAACAAACCGGAGAGTGATATGCTAACCCCGCCCCTTCTGCCCGCCCCTCTACGCATTGTATTCATGTATATTTTTCTTGTTTTTTGTTTTTTTTTTTGTGCACTTTTATTTGAGTGGGGGCCGCGGATTAAACATGTTTGGAACTCAAAGTGTGTGTAACATGATATATGACAGGCAAGTGTCGAATTTGATAAATGCTTAAATGAATTTATTTTCGTGTTCTGCGCAACAGACTCATTCCCCCCTCTCCCTTGTCCCCTGTACCCTGTCCACTGTCCAGTGTCCAGTGTCCAGTGTGTGGACTTTTGTCATTGTGACTCCATTGCAATGCCATTCACAGTTGGCGACCGTGACCATGAAACATATTATAAATCAAAATGGGGCAACGGCAACACATGCAACAACCGGACAGCTGGACAACTGGACAGCCGGACAGACGGAGAGTCAGTCGGTGGTAAAGTAGAGACAGTTAAGCTGAGATTTGTGTGTGCCTCGTTCGCATAATTAGCCGCTGATGTTGCTACTCACTTATGTATGTACATATGTGTGTATGTATGCACACCCACTCATACACACACCCACACACACACACATATACATCTGAATGCTGTAAACAGTCCTGCAGCAAGTTGAATGCAAAACAACAGCAACAAAAATTTAAAAATAAAATGGCAAAAAAGTAAAAAAAAAAAACACAAAAAAAAAGTGGAGAGAAATTCAATTGCGGCTTGGACTGGCGGCTGGCTTCATGCATATTTAAATGAGATTTTGCGTTAACTGAATTTTGTCAACATGACGTGCACTGAATGGGCTGCCGCCAACAAAAGCAGCCATAAGGGGCGTGGCTGGGAGGGCGTGGAGAGCCAAGGTGGGCGGGCGACGGGCATGAAAATCCATATTAATTTATCTATGTATGTATACGTGAGTGTACATATATAAGTATAAAACATTTATTTATATTTAAATAAATTGGTTTTTTTTTACTCTGTTATTATTATTATTTTCTTCTTCTCCTCACTGAGCTGGCTGGTGGGCAGGAAGGCAGGGGCTAGGAGCTGGGGGCGTGGCATATGTATTTTAAATAACTGGCAGGCGCCATTAGCATATAAATTGATGTGCGCCAGTTGAGCGCGAAAAAGTCAGGCCCAGTCATTTACACACCCACATACTCTCACACGCACACACACACACACACACTCACATGTGTGAGCTTTGAAGTAACTACCTTTGGCACGCATACACACAAAGCTAAGATTTCTATACCCCAAGCTGACAAATTGACTTCCGTTTCCGCATCAAACATCAAAAAACAACAAAAACATAACAAAAATTACAACAAATTAACGTACTTAAACTGATAGGCAAAAAACATAACCAAATTAGTCATTAGTTGATACGTCAAGCCGATTATTTATTTTCAACCTTAATTTTTTTTTATATTCATCTTAATGTTAACTATAACTTATTACTTGAAAAATGAAATCAGAAATCAAGTATTACACGTAGCCAACGACAAGAACAAGCTGCGTTGTTGTTGTCCAATAATTGTATTTAAATCTAAATATAAATGCTTAATGTATTTGTATGTTATATAAGAGAAAGGGCAACCGCAGACAAGAGCAAAAATAACTCATTGAACTTCAATAAAATTGCTTGAATATAACACGAAAATAAATAATCAAGAGAGATGAAAATAAGTACTGGTAAATTAAATGCTAAAATTCAGCAAACGGTTTGAAAAAGTTGTGTGTATATTTGGCATTGTTTTGTTGAATTTTTATGAGTTTGCTTCAAGTCGACGCCCTTGTGCATATTGTACTTAGAGCTGTGTACTTATTTAAGTGCAACAATAACACTAATCACATATCCTACACACACACATACATATATATATATATGTATACACCCTTGCCAAGTTTAAAGCCATTTTTTTTGTATTTTTTTTAAGAAAACATTTTATCAATAATACTTAATATTATTATCTTTGTGTGTGTCGCGAAACGAAAATAATAAAAAAAAATAAAAAGAAAAACCATTTTATATAATAACGTAAACACTATTTAAATGCATATATACGAGAACATAATTAAATATATACACTATATTTATAAATATAATCGAAAACATAATGCAAGAAACACAAAATGGGAAAAATATAAATAAAAACAAAACACAAATAATAAGGCAGCAATTTTTTTTATTAGATTTTTTGTAAATACTCAAAAAGCAAAGCCATAAAAATGATATTTATTGCTAATTATTATGTTGTAATGAGATTCACATAATCGTATGACAGAAATGGATTCGAAAGGATCAAAAAACAGAAACAGACATCTCTCACGAAACAAAAAAAAAAAATAAAATAAAAAACATTGTCTGATATTAAAGTATTGTAGTTGGTATTTACATTAAACAAATACACATATACACAAGCAATTATGTATTATTATATATGAATTATTATAAAGACACACACACGCACACTCACATGCAAACACGTAAACAAAAATATACAAATATTCAATTTTTGTGGCGAACAAGAACTAAGTAAATATACATACATATATCAAAGACAAACCGAACAAGAACATCAAGTTATATATATAAATATAAAAAAAATCAAATTTATATATAAATAAAAACATAAAAATAGCAGAGAACAGAAAAGCAAGTAAAACACAAAGTTTAATCAAATTAAGTGGACAAATTGCTAATACATCATAACAAAATTTAATGGTTGACACCAAGTGCATTTATTATTGGTTGGCTAGATTTAAGTGAGTTGGGGAATTATAGTCATGCAATCTGGTAAGTACAGTCGACCTTTTTAACCCGGAGTTCGTATATTTAATAAATATTATCAATATATAGCTCTTTTCCTAGAAGAGTGACATAAGTCGAAAAACACGATTTTTGAGTTAGTAATGCAGAAATGTTGTGTACAAATTTCCGACTTCGTTTATTCACAAAAACGATATATCTCAGTTGTGCTGCATTTGTTGACGAGTAAAGATTCTTTGTGTTTCATAAAGAGCGACATATTTCATTTTGTGACATCATTCGAGAAAATGATTTCTTGACTCAAACTCGACTTGCAAAACTTTAAATGCGTTTTGTATTTTAAAATAATTTATATGTAAAACTAAATATTCATTATTCGTCACAAAATTGGATATCAGAAATGTTTGGGCATGAAAATGTTTTCGTCTCCAGGCTTTTACCTCGTAAAGAGTTTTTTTTGATGGGATTCTAAATACAAGTTTTGAGCATTTTGAGAAACCGTAGGAACTCCTCTTAGGAGCATTTTGAGAGTCCATAACGAGCTTTTTAAGAATCCCTAGGGGGCATTTTGAGAGTCCTTAAGGAGCATTTTGAGAATCGGTATGGACTCCTCTTTGCAGCATTATAGGAGCTCAAAACCAATCCCAAAACGATCCGTCTACGTTATCTTTGGATGATTTGAGGAGTCCTAATAAAGGAGTCCGCACTGAGTATTTGTGGGTTATCTAAATGAGCAATCTAGGATGCCGAAATCAGTCATTTAAGAAGTCCCATAGGCACACTTTTGTCATATATATCGAAAAGGCACTTTTCTCCTTCGGATATGCTCCTTTGGAACACTTTTCGGAGCCTCCCTAAAAGGATTAGGGCACCGTACAGGGAATCCTAATGGAGCACCCTGAGGACTCCGGTTGTTTGTGCTGGGTATATGATATTTATAGTTGTTGTTGTAATAATGATAATAATCATTTTTGACAATGTGATAATTGCACAATAATACGCCAAAATTGCTAGTTTGGCAAGGATACGAGGGCTGCTATATATATTTCTGGCCTAATAATGAAAATGCGAATATTTATCATCAAAAATTGTTTTATTGTTTTTCAAAGTATTCTCCAGCCTGATTTATACACTTTTGCATGCGCTCAAACCAATTGTCGAAGCACTTTTTCCACTCCGATTGAGACACCTCCAAAACATGGTTTTTGAACGCTTCAACAGCATCTTCTGGGCTCGAAAATCGTTGACTACGCATTTTTTTCTTGATGTGCGGGAATAAAAAGAAGTCATTGGGTGCCAAGTCAGGGCTGTACGGCGGATGACCCATCAATTCGACGTTTTGGCCAGTCAAAAAGGCGCTGGTTTGAGCCGATGTGTCAGAGCTCGCGTTGTCATGGTGAAGAATGATTCGTCTTCTCTTGTTTGTTTTTCGAATTTCTCCGAAGACTTCAGGCAAACAAATTGTGGTGTACCACTCAGAATTGACCGTCCTTTGTTGCTCAAGCGGAACAGTCGCCACATGACCAGTTTTGCCGAAGAAACAGGCGACCATTTGCTTCGAAGTGCTTCTTCCACGAACAACTTTCGTTGGATTTGGCTCGTCTTCGAAGACCCACACGGTCGATTGTTGTTTTGTTTCGGGCTCATACGCATAGATCCAAGATTCGTCACCTGTGACGATCTTATGAACATCTTTTGAAGCACCGCGATCGTATTTTTTCAACATTTCTTTGCACCAATCGACACGAGCCTTTTTTTGAGCGATTGTCAAAATGTGCGGGATCCAACGACAACAAACCTTTTTTACGGTCAGGTGTTTATGTAATATCGAATGTATGCTGGTGGGAGAAATGCCCAAGGATGCCTCTATCTCCCGGTATGTCACATGACGATCTTGCATTATTAGTTCACGCACCGCATTAATGTTCTCTGGCACAACGGACGTTTTTGGACGACCTTCACGGAATTCGTCGTTGAGCGAACTGCGACCACGATTAAATTCGTTATACCAGTTTTTCACGGTGCTATAGGATGGTGCTTGATCGCCATACAAAGACTTGAGTTCATCGATGCACTCTTGTCTTGATAATCCACGTCGAAAGTTGTGAAAAATGATCGCACGAAAATGCTCACGTGTCAATTCCATTTTTTTAACGGAATTGAATTGTTCAAAGCTCTGTAAGTTTAACAATTCACGATTAAATGACAACACGTTCTGAGTGATGTTATGCTAAAAAATGTCAACCTTTCCAATGGAAATATCAGATTGCACCTGGCAACACTTATTGTTGCCTAGGCCAGAAATATATATAGCAGCCTACGTATCTTGAAGCAGACAAATGTCATGGGATACTATAACAAAAAAGCTTTTATCATTCCCATTTCCTATGAATATTAAAAGCCCAATGCAATAAAGTAGACCAACAAATCTAGATTCTTAGTTGATTTATTAATACATTTATAAAAAAAAGATGGACAGGGTCAACATAGAATTCACTCAGCAGCTGCTTTAGTCTGAATTCTAGAATTGGATGTTGCCTACTTCTAAGCGGCTGTCATTAAATCAATTTTCAATCACACACAGCAGATAAGATTCGAGTAAAGGGCAAATTAAATTAAAACGTAATTTAAGTAACGCTACCGCCATCCCCCCGCCCCGGGGCAAGCTTAGTGTTCGATGTTAATGTTGTTCCTGTTCCCGTTCCCGTTCTTGTTCCTGTTCATGAGCCGGCAACTGAAACTAATACGCATATTTATCAAATTTCAGCGTCTCAAGGGTTGAAAAGTGAGAAGCGACGGCTTCTCTTGCCTGAAATGCTGCAAATGTATATTCATTGTAGTAGCCCAAAATGCCTTGGAGCGTTCCAAAGTTTGCAAGGACAGGCACTGAGACTGGGGGAATCCGTCAGTAAAGGAATAGGAAGGGAAGCCGGCAGTCGGCAGTCGGCAGACCGCAATGCAAAGCGGCGGACAAAGTTTTGGCCCCTTGGCGAAACTTAACAAAAAGCGGTGTTTGGCTGGGTAACCACTTGGCTGGGTGGTTGCTGCTCTATAGGCTGAATCTGGATCTGGATCTGAATCAGAATCAGAATCTGACTGTTTGACTGTCTCTCTGGTTGCCTGGCAATGCTGCATAAATAAGGACAAAGCCGTGTGGCTTCTGTCAGCAGCAGCAGCAGCAAAAAAAAAAAAAAAGGACAACAAAACGTTCTCCACGCCCCAAAACTGGCAGCTCCATTTGCACGCTTCATAAGCGCGACGAATGAATTTTAATTTGATTAAAGTGAAAAATTGAAAAATGCTGGGTAACTCCCAGCCATAAAACCCCGTCCCCGTCCCCGTCCCCCTCTTCACCCATTCACCCTATGCCGCCATACCCCACTAATCTTTTAGTGTATTTAATACCACAGCAAAGTTGCGGCAAAATGTGGCGAATTTTAATTCGCAACACGCTGCCATCTAATGTATGTATGTGTGTATATGTAAGTGCCGCAGGGGGAAGCCAAAAGCAGAGGGGAGAGTGAGATATGCACAGGATTAGCTGGCCAATCAGACGCAGGCCAGGCATCCTGGATTTGGGGCAGCTTGAAAGTACGCTGCACCATGGACCCAGCTTAGGTTGCGTTTGCGTTTTGGCTTTGGCTTCACTTCGTTGGGTTCCGGTTGGTTACCATGGCTAGAAATGCTATTGCCACTGCCATGTCCAATACCAATCCCAATCCCAATCCCAATGGAAATGCCGGACGATTGGCATTTCCGTTGCCGGGGCAGAAGCTTAGTTCGCATTAAACCTTTTTGCTTCAATAATGTTGTTTTTGTTATGCTTACCCGTAGTCTGCGGACGCAACTCGGCTGTCCCAACCGGTTGGTAGAACCCATTTCCGTTCTACGAGCAGCTCTTCTCAAAGGCTTTTCCATTTGACGCAACTGCGTTTTTCTGCCCCACAAGATGCTTAGCCTGGTTAAGAAGCATCCTCGTCAAGGTTCTCGTCATCCGCCATGCTACTGTGATGGAATTACGCCGCTTGGATTTCAAGTGCTGCCTGCCACAAGTTGTTGTTGCCGTTGCCGTTGCCGTTGCTGTTTCTGTTTCTGTTTCTGTTACCATTAATGTTGCAACCAGCACTACAACACAACGTTGGAAGGAAGTAGCAAACCCGAACCCGAACCCGAACCCGGACCCGGAACCAAACCCAAACTCCAGTCATAGTCGTTGCCGGTGGCAGTCGGTTTGCACTAGAGCCCCGCATGAGTGCACACTAAATACAAAATTACCACATTTCTCTCAAACGAATCATGTGAATCACACAATACTATCAATACTCACACTGTCTGTACAATCACTTTGACTTACAAGTCATTCAAAATCATGACTCAAATATCCAGTCGAGTCATATAAAAAGCTAGTGTGATTCCGATTCATAGATTCATAGAATTATAGTCGACATGTTCAAGATGACACTGTTACAAACTTTATGTTTTTTGGGGTGATTAAGATAGAATTAAAATTGATTGAAAATTAAACTTATTTATTTATTTTGGTTATTTTTCATATTCATATTTAGAAACATTATTTTGTTCACCATATTAGCGTTTCCTGCAATGGAGCTTATTTTTTCGCAAATGAGGTTCCTAGCTTGGGAAAACACCCTTTCTAAAAAAGCTAAGGATGCTTGGATGCAACTGCACCAAGACGAGGAGCATCTGTATATACCTATGAACCATACAAAGACGAACATAGTGAAGGAATCCAGCAAACACAATCTTCACATACTTATATGTTCAACTAAGTAGACAAATATAATATAACCAGATACATCTTTAGAGCCAATGCTCAAATTATTTTCCATTCTTCTATTTTTATTAAAACACATTGATTCACACATTCAACACTGTCAAAACGATTGATTTGAATCACACGACAGCTTAGCTTCAATTCAATGAGTCCAAAAAATGAATGCATCATAAAGTGTTGAAATTATTGAATGTGTGCACAGTGTGATTTCTGACTGTTAACACGATTTAGTGTGAGCTCATGCAGGGCTCTAGTTTGCACTGATCCCTAAATGGAAGTGTGCAGCATTTACACACACATACACTGGGGTCGCATTGTATAGTGCAAAAAAGGCGCATTTTACAAGATTTTTATTACATATACATAAATGCGAAAAGTATTAAAAAAGTAAACTTTTTTATAGACTTTTCATTTTCTCTCACTCGGGCTCGTTGAGTAAAAGAAGTTTTACGCTTCCGTCTGGGCGTCGTGATGCATGTTTGGGGACTACGAATACCATCACACTCCCACTCATATACATTCATGCACTCAAAGGGAGACCGAGCACAGGATTAGTTGCTATTGGTCCCAAGGCTCTGGCAATGCGGAAATGCTTCTCACATGCCATCGCAGCCAAAAAGAATCTTCTCATGCACTACAACAAATCAAGTTTATTCGTTCGCCAAGAATGCATTTGATTCTTCGTAGATTTTAAATCAATTTACTATTCGCGATCACCCAAAAGTATGCAATCAATCTCTAATCATAAACTTTTAGCCGTTACAGTTCCAATTGGCGATCACTTTTCGTTGCATACTTTTTGAGTGTTTAATAAACTATCTTCTATTATTAGTAGAAATGTATCTGAGAATTATTATTGCAATAGAAAGAAAACTATGCCAAACAGCTTATGCATTATTGTGCTGGATTTAAAAGGGCGGACAGAATTTAATAACTTAAGAAATTAAATGTACATAGGGAATAACCAAGAACGGTGTGAAAGTTCAATTATCCTGAAATTTCTTGATTTAGGCTCGAAACTGTTTTAAGAATTTTGTTACAATCGCAACACGTCGAATAAAACTTCATTCACCCAAATCGAAACAAGATTTTGGAAACTTAGCGTAATAATTATTCAAATATTTTTGACTTGCTCGCTTAACCCATAGGAGTATTTAAGTATATAAGTACTAATAAGCTCGACAATGTAGTTACATGATGCAAAAAAACATTTTCAAAAATCTCTTTTCTTGTATTTTTTATGATTTTTTGAAAAGTGCTAAAAATTACTATGTTCACCGCTATTTCCCACTTTTCACACTGCGTCGCAGTGACGAGTTTGCAAATAAATCGTTTTAGAATAATTAATATATTTTTATTTAGTATCGTTCGTCATAAATTTGGATAGCAGATGTAGACATCGTGTAGAGTATTTTTTATTATTGATATTGTTTCAAATTGACGCCATCTAACGACAAAAACCATTTTCTTGAATGGTAACTAATTTCGTTTAATTTGCAAAATGCGGAATTGAAATAAATATTTGGGACTCAAATTGAGTAAAGAAATCAAAGAACCATATATTATAATCAACATCCGTTCCCTTACTTGGCAAAGAAATCGCTTTAATTATAGATTCTCGCATTATACGCGAATTGCGAAGCGGATAGAAAGTCGACCAACCCGATACGAGTATAACCGCAACTCCCAAGACTCTTCAGGCACCCCTCGCTCCTCACTCCTACGGGCTCTAGGTTTGCTGCTTCACTTTTGCTCTCACTCCTTTTGGGTTTGCTGTTGTCGTTATTATTGTTGTAACTGTTGTTGTTGAAAAATGTTTTCCGACCTCCGAGTTTTACTTCGACTCTTACGCTTACTCCTGGTTTTACTTCCACTTCCACTTCTCTTTCGCCTTACATGTATTCAACTGTTTGTAGATGTGGATGTTTCAAACTCGTACTCGTATTTTTCTTAACGGCTTGAAGGGTCGACTTGGCGCGCACTTTTTAAATTTTATTTTATTACTATAACAAGACATAAGTAGGCATAATGGAGCCCTATAAAATATTCAAAAGAAATTGGCATAGAAAGTTCTATAGCCCTGGGAGTCTGTCGCAACAGCAGCATTCATATTAGGCCTAAAGCACTTGGTCCCGACTCGGATTCATTGCGGCTGGAGTTGAGTTTGAGTTTGAGATTGGGATTGGGATTGGGGAATGTCTTGGCAATGTGCAAGTGTTAAGCGATTAATGGCATTTGCTAAAGGTTAATGCACTCCAAACTTAAATGCCGTCTAGTGTGTGAGGAGAAGAGAGGTGAGGAGAGGAGAGGAGAGAGGAGAGGGGTTGTTGAGTGCCATGCCAGGTACTTTCCTGAGTGACGTTACAACTTGACAATATTTGACACTTTAGGAGCCAGGCGAATTTGCATGTTTACCAAATGCGGATTTCAATGTAGATGTAGATGTCGGTGACGATGACGATGATGATGATGATTCGAGTGAAGATTGGGCTGAGCATGGACAAGGGGGTGGCCAATTTGACGACACCAGCGACACCCCTTGAGTTCACAAGCCCCACCGCTTGCTGTCAATCATCTCACAAGCGATTTGTCAGCTTCCTGACGCTAATAATCTGCAACAAAGCGCCCAGGATCATCATGATTTTTAACAACTTTCATTTTCGCGCTTGAGCTGCTTTAACTGCCAATGACATTTCACTGGATTTTTTGTCGTTGGCGCAAGTCAGAGAGAAGCTCGGGATTAGGCCACAATTCGACATGAAGGGCTGGCATATGATGCGATACATACTTACATACAAGCGTATGTCAAAAGTCGAAGTTTGGGCAACTATTCAAATGAGCTCAGCGCAAATGGCTTGAAAAATATGTCGCTGACTTTTATTTGGATAAGCTGGTTGAACAAGACGAGGGCCAAGAGCAGGACCAGAATGATGAGGTGACTGTGAAGGGGATCGCCTTCACTTGGCTGTGGGGACTGAGCCCAGCCGCTTTTTGAGCACGCGCAGCCGCGAGTAGATGATGTCCCAGTCCAGGTAGGCGCCCACAATGTAGCGGGAGTTGTGCTCCGTGTCGTCGTAGCCAGTGCGACCGTGCAACAGCCGCAGGTTGTTGAAGGTGAGCACATCGCCGGGCTGCGTCTTGAAGGAGTGCGCGTCGAGGCGGGCCATCCGCACGAAGCGGGCGTAGGACTCGTACCAGGGCATCACCTGATCGAGGGGCACGTTGAAGCGACTGTCCCGCTGCGGCACACTGTGGTTGATGCGCGTATACTCGCCGGCGGCATTCAAGCTGTCGAGGGGAGCAGAGGAATGCAATTGTACTCGGTGAAATGGATGGAATGGATTAAATCACCTACCAGATCACTGGCGCACGCCAAATGTTGTGAAACTCGCGTCCATCCTCGCTGCCGATGTCATTCCAGTCGACAGGCGTGCGACTGAGGATCGCAAAGTCCGACGGATGCTCATCCCGCAAGCGGTCCGCAATGTGGAAGGCGTCCACCAGGAGATTGCTGCCGCCCGGCGACTGCGTCTGCACCACACAGTGCAGAATGTTCACGCTCGGCTTGTACTCGTAGTAGGGCAGATCGGTGTGCAGTGGCAGCGGCAGCGACAGGTACGCGTAGTTCTGAGCGCCAGGCTTGGCCTGGACTATGAACTCCTCGCCGTAGGTGGTGCGTCTGATGAATCCCACGCGCTCCGCCAGCCGCCGCACCACGGCCTCGTCCAGCGGCGCACCGCCCAGCAGCGCCACGCCGTAGACGGCGAGTGCCTGCAGCCATTGGTGCAGTGCGGCATCCTGCGACATCACCTGATCGAACTCGAAGCGGCGAGCAATCTCCTCGAACCGCACACCCGCCCAGTGACTCGTGCGAGGCCGGTAAAAGTCATTCAGATACGCTGCTTGGCTGTCTCCATCGAAGCTGTGACGCCGCAGCCAGTCCACGTCGTAGATGCTCTCGTGGTCGTCGCTCCAGCGAACGTGCAACTGCTCCTTGGCGGAGTCCACACGCAGGCTCAGTGGCCGCACACTCGTGTCAAAGTTGTCCCAGTCCAGGCGACGCGACTGCGAGCTGGCGTGGAAGCAGGCTGGACAGCGACAATTGTCACGCAGCCAAACGCCTGGGAAGGTCAATGCCGGAGATGCCTCAGACGGCGACTGCGACTGCGGCTTCACCTCAATGTGGGTCTCGGCCACAATGCGGGCACTCAGCCGCCGCAGCGCCACCGGCGAACACGTCACTCGGCAAAGGGCTCTCCTCAAGCTCTGCGCCCACATAATGTCGCAAGTGCCACAAACAGGCAAAGATTGAGTGGAGTGGAGTTAAGAGAACGATGCTCAACGATCGAGCGATCGATCCCAAATGTTGAATGACGACAAACGAGAAACGAGAAACTAGAAAAGCTAAAGTGAAATCAACAGATGTGGTCTTGGTCTTATCAATAGATGGGCTTGGCTTGGACTTTGCCTGCCAGCTCATAGCCAATAGCCCCTAGTAAGTAATATGCTCGTGTTTTCTATGCTATTCATATTGAACAATAAAAAACTCATTTTTATTTAAATAGATTGCAAATTTATTATCTTGTGCCATATTCAAACACTGAACTTGTTCCAATTCTGATCCAATCGAAACTGCTCAAATTGGAACTAAATCTAGTCTAAAGTAGTGACGTAAAAAAACATTGACGCCTTCAAAAAATCATTTAAAAAATACTACCCAAGAGATTTTTCAAAATTTTTTTTGCACTCACTCTTAAAATAAGGGACCGTAACGATTATAATTTTTAATATGCAAATTATTAAATACAAGTTACTTACTGATTTTTTCAAAAAAAGTAATTGAAATCTCTTATTTTTCAATCTAAATAAAAAAATTATAAAATAATAAGTTAACTCTTATTTTCAATTTTTTTTTTAGCAATTGAAAATATATTTTTAAATTTAAAATTGAAATTAAAAATTTTTTTTTTAATTTTTTTAAAAAAATTTTAATTAAGAATTATTCTTAAATTTTTATTACAAAAGTTGAAAAATTGACTATAAATGTTTTTCGAATTGCTTGAAGAATTTTTTTGCATCAAAATATTCTTTGCTTGAGACCGAGGAAAAAAGTTGAAAAATGGACATTAACAAAAATTCTAAAAAATTTGCATTGGTACTTAATGGGTTAAAGAAATGTTTGTATCATTCGAACGAAATTTAAGTGAATAATAGATTAATATAAGAAACCTGCATCATTTTTTATTATACGAAGTATGAAGACATTAATGGTCCACTGAACTAAGGGCGAAAAGTCGGTTTTCTCGGCATTAATTACAATTTTAAAGCTAGAGGAATCAAATTTTGTATGAAACTTAGTCGAACTTGTATACAGGGGTGCCACGGAAAACGCAGCGAAAGAAAGTTTAGCGTTTTCACCAACATTTTCGAACTAGGCTAGGGGTTGACACCTTTTCAGATTGAGTTATTCAAGGGTTTGTTTAGCAACTTTATGTTTATTATAGCATATCAATTAAATTTTAATTTTTGTTCCGTTTTAATTTATATTATTTAGTTTATTAATTTAAAATTAATTGGCGAGAGAAAATAAAAATTACTCGACAACTCTAGCAACTGTCTGCCAAATGTCGTGCCATATGTTTTCAAAAATTGCTCAGTAATTTAAAGATTTTGTTTCGGTAAAACTTGATTTACCTCAAAACAGCTATTTTTTAATGCTTAATTTAAAGAAAATTAAAGTGGTTCCACTTATAGGTTGAATTTCTTATTGCACGATGAAATTATCTCATCCATGTTGTGTGAAATTATCAGCTTTCTAGCTTTTACCGTTTGAAGTACACGTTGATGCTCAGTGAGTCAACTTTTGTTCTACGACTTTTTCGAAAAATCGCTAGTTTAGCGGGAAATCGCTAAAAACCGTTCCGCAATGCAAACCGAAATCTTGCACTAGAGCTCGAGCCGAACCGTTTCTACAATATTATAGGTTTACAATCTTGATTTGACCGTGTTCCTAATGGGGAAGTGGGGTAATCTGAACGAGTTTTAATTTTTCCGACTACCAGTAAATTCTTAGATATAAATGATGGTCTATACAACTTCAAATTGATATTGAACTCAGCTTGAACTAAAATAAAATAAAGAGCATCTCTGATCTTTTCTAATTCAATTTAAAAAAAACAACAACTGCGTTTGAACACGTCACACGATCTTCCCATTTATTCGTATGAGTGCTTTAATCTTACTGTCGAACTTTTTCTGATAAGGCAGCCCAGCGACATCGTCACTAAAGCGACTCGAGAGTTGCTTATCAGTCTGCTTGCAGCGTTGGTTTTGCGGACGTACTTATTGAACGGGTAGCGTGTTCTATAGAATGCAATGGGCCGCGATCAATCAATCAATCAATCAATTGAATCATCTTTGTCTCTTTGTCCCAATGCATTCCAGTGGGCCACAGTCAGATAGAACCCATTTAAGGGGCTGGACGAGCGATTCTTGCGAAACCAATCAAAAGAAAAGAGTTTATCTTTAGCACTCCGAAGTTTTGATACTCTTGCGGGGCTGTGAATTTATTATTTTCTACCGATTGTTCCGATTTCTTCGTGCAATAATATGAATTCAAAAACGATCTGACAAAATCACAACACGGACAAATAACAAAGATACATATATTAATAAAAAGCTTATTATTTCTCTGTATAAATTTATTTATTAATGTCACAGAAAAACTTTTGAGATGTCAACATTTTATGGGTGCTTTGCTTAAGATTCGTACTCTTTATGATGCTTTCGTCACTAGCATAGACTGCCGTCCACAGGGTTACTTTATACTCGACAAATATTATATAATATACTCGTAAATATAAGTTAGGTTATTTTTTTCGGACACTCGCCTTCTGTGCGCACTTAAAATACAAAGCCTTCAAAAAATGAATTATAAATTCAACAACTTGAAATAGTACCAAAAAACCAATCGTAGATGTTCGTCAAAATTATTAAATTAAGTTAGTTTATTTGTTTAATTTATGGAAAACGTAAATGTTTTTTATATAGAACCTTTTAGATACAATTTTTTTTTTTGTCTGTATTCATCGATAAAAAATTGGAAACTTTTTATTGTTTAAATCCTCTCAGAACGGATTTTAGAAGCAAAAACACATTTTGCTGTGAGTTTTGATGCCCCCTGTTTATGCCCTTGGCCACGTTACTTATTAATTAACCAGAGCATTTTCACGGAAAAGTCTACCGCTGCCAAACACTTAAAATTAATCGAAAATTTACATATTGTGGCATTTTTTCCCAGAAACATATTCAAGTTATTTATTTAAGCAATATTAGCTAGAAGAAACTCAATAGGATGAACATATGGATCCTATATTGGAATAAATTGACTTTTTCTATATTTTTCGATGAACAAATTCTTGGATAAAACTAGGTGGAAATTTAATCACGTTCGCGATGTCGCATTACAAATAACTAATAAAAAATAAACAAAATGATAGAAGTATACCAAAATTATTTTTTAAATGGAAACCTACATTATTTTATTAGTAGTTGTAAACTTGTTTTTAATAATTTTTATTTTTAGTTTTTGTTATAAAAATTTATAAAAACCAAAATAAAAATGTAATTATTATGACTAATATTTATACCGATTCTATATTGGAATAAATTCACTTTTAATATATTTTCTTTAAAAAAAAAGTTACCGATTGTATTCTTAACGATGTTTTCTCAATAAAATTTCAGAAAAGAGGCACAGAAACAACATGAATATATTATGGAATTCAATTACAAATCAAAAGCTACATATAAGTTTCGCCTTTTGTCAAAATAAAATAATGTTTGGAGAAATGCCCATATGTATGTAGTGCCTGCAGCAAATAAAAGGAACTGTGCTAAATTTAATCAGGATGTCTGATTAATCGCAGAGACCAGTTTGCATAGAAACGGATGACGTTCAGGAATATGTTATATACAATACACATCCATTATGGGATCTGTCACACACTTTGTAAGAGAATTGTGATACCTGCCAGCAAGGGTATAAAAGTTGCTTCGCCTGCAGCCTTTTGAGAGTTGCAAGTTGGCCTGTTGCGCATTTGAATGGGAGCAACAGTGTGCGGCAGGACGTGTGGATGGAGGAGGCGCTGGAGCTGCAGATAGAGGTGGACTTGGACTTGAAGTTGCAAAGGAGGTGGAGATGGAGATGGAGGCTGCCTGATGCCCAAACTCTGCCAGCTTCTGACCATTTACAGCGAGCACAATAAATTCCTGGTGCCGGAGGCACAAACAAAAATTCCCAAGCCGGCGGCCATAAAAATGCGGCTCACATGTGACAACGATTTGTACTTTAGCTCCATTTATGGCAGTTGCCTGCAGCTTCTCCCGCTGCTTCTCCCGCTGCTGTTATTGTTGCCACTGCTGTTATTGTTGATGCTGCGGCTGTTGCATTTTTAAAAGCGGCTTTTCTCTGTTTGTCCGCTTTACAAATCGCAAAATCGCATCAGATTATACATACAACAACTTGCAAGCATGCAACGGGCGCGACTCAGACTCAGACTCAGATTCAGACTCAGACCCACCCAAAGACCACCCACTTTGGCTATGACCTTTGTGGCCACTGCCTGAATGGGAATCCTGCAATCCTGCCCTGTTCTCTCTCTCTCTCTCTCTCTCGCATACTGTTTGCTTGCGTGTCGCATAAATATTGCAATACTTATTCATGCCAGATTACTTTTGCACTTTTCAATCGGCCCAAAGGCCCAGTAGCAATTAGGTCAATTAACACTTTGGCCTCTTTTGCCCCGGATGCGTTCAGTTCAGTTTTATGGGTGCAGCACGCGCCAGCCTTTAACTTAATCTCTGCTGCCATCTCACTCTCTCTCTCTCTTTGTCTGTCTCTCTCTCTCTCTGTCTCTCTCTATAGGACTGCATCGCCTTGATTTTATGGCTAGCTAAAAAGTTTGATTGCGTTGACGATGATTATCATGTCACATGCCATCACATAATGCTTTTATGAGCCTAGGCAATTCAGTAACAATAGCCTGGCCACTTAGAAGGAACCCGCTTCTCATTCCCCCCCTCCCATAGCGTCTAAGCCAGTTTAGATCAAGCTTAAGCAATCCAAGATAACCCCACCAGACGCCAAGTACAACCCAGAATGTTAACAGTTTTCGTTTCATGTAATTAAGTGCTGCTGATCCACTAGTTTCCATCTTGAGGACCCAACAGGACGAAACAGTGAAAGCTTTTTGGCATACGAGGCCTGCTGGGTTAGAGGTGGGGCAGGGGGAGTGCTGAGGACTCAGTTGCGTTGTGTTTGCAAACTGTCTGGGCGAGACAACATGCTACGTGCCGCTGTCCACAACAAGACGAGTCCAGAGTCCTCATTGTCCGTTGTCCGTTGTCCTTAGTCCGCCAGCTTCTGCTGATTGCACTTGAGTTGAAATGAAAGCGAACCGAAAAATGTGTTAAGAGTCTAAACACGAACGTGCCGCTCAAAGGCCACTCGTTAGCTGACGAAAAGAAAGCGAGAGAGAGAGAGAGAGAGAGAGAGAGAGAGTTGGTGAGAGAGACAGAGACAGAGATTGAGATTGAAAAATAGATATAGATTGAGTGGGATAGTTGAGTCAGCATCATCTCAAGCAACGCCATCGTCTATTCCGAAATATTTTTACTACTTGTGACAGGCGAAAAGAAAAACTGGAGACGCCTCAACGCTCGCTGCGCCCCCAAAAGCAACAACAACAGCACTGAAGCATCCTCTGCCACAGTCCAGAGTCCACAGTCCACAGTCCTGGGGCAACTAGCTTCATATATCTTTGTGTGCTGCAGGTGCAGTGGCAAGCAGCAAGCAGCAAGTGGCAAGTGGCAAGTGGCAGTGGCAAGTGGCAGTGGCAAGTCTCCAAGATGCCATTGCCGTCTGCCAATGTCTGCAGCCATTTCATTTTGCTGCTTATTTTATTGCCTGGCCTGTTTGCCGGCCCAGACAGTTGGCAAACAAACAGACAAACAGACAAACAGACAAACAGACAAACAGACAAACAAACAAACATGGACTTGCAACCGTTGTGCCATCGTCTAGGCCGTGTCCTTGTCGCATCTACTAACAGTTTTAGTTCGTTTTTATTTCGGGGACTTGTCTTCATTACGAATGCGGCAACAAAAGAAATGCAATTCATTGCACAAGGCGTTCAAATCGCTAGAGAGACACAGGGGGACTTTTAAGCTCCGTTTACGACACCAGAGTATATATATTTTATATGGCTTATATCATCATATTTCGATTAAATTACGGATTACTTACACTTTCATTCATCCATTTCTCAACCGATAAATTGAATAATTTATTAAGCCTCTCGTCAGGTGAAAACATCGAACCACGTTTGTATCTTTATCAACAAGTTCCACTTGCATTTGCCCCACTGTACTTCCACATGGCTGTTGTGCATACTTTGCACATTGTCTCGTCTAGTGAACGCTTCCATTGCTGTCTTATTCCCCTTGCCCCTCCAGAGCTTCCCGTAAGCCACGTCTAAACATCCTGCGACAGCTCATTTCGTGTGACACTTTTCCAGCTGCTTGTGCTTTGTTTACAGTTCGGTCGAGTCTCGTTCTATCCTAGTCTTAAGCAGTCTCAGCACGCTTCATGTTATCTTACCTGTAAAACTTAACAAAAAAAAACCTTAATTTAAAAATGACTACATTTTCAATATCTCAATTTCAATTTTTATTTGAGCGTATTTGGGAAGCTTTCTTTAAATTTCAAAAGCACACGAAATCTCGAGTTTCTCGTTTTGATGGTCTTTTGGTTCAATATATAATCGAGTTCGATATTTCCTTAAATTTGTACATACTAATATATAAAAAAAATTTAATTTAAATCACACAAAAATATTAAAAATAACAAAGAAAGATTATCTTTGACACCCCAAAGATTTGATAGCCTTTTATTATCAACTGATTTTTGAATTTACTCGAAACTAAAAAATGTATGATTCGTTATGTTAATCAGAACAATGCATTGTTGCAATGACCTGAGTCGATATTGCGATGTCTGCGCAAAATGGACTCTGAGTTTTGAAGCTATTCCCGATGAAATCTGGTACAGGCTTTACTTGTGTTGGCAGTATTTATGTCGGAGCAACAATTTTGTTGTTTCTGGATAGGGTATTAAAACTTTTGAGTGTCGAAGATTACTTTTCTTTTATTCTAATTGGGGCAGAAGGGAAGTGGCAAGAAAAAGAACTCAACTGTTTGCAAACAATAAAATGTTAATAACAACTATTAAATAAATATTTAAATACACAGGTCCGTCCTGCTTTCAATTTTCGAAAGATTTTTTGGAAGTGAACTTGTAAAACCTGCTCTTATATCATTTCGGCATAATTCTGTAGACTGAATTTACTTTGAGTTGATGAAATTCAGTTAAAAATATTGGAAACCGGAACAGGCAGCAGAGATTTGAAATGACACTTGCGATTATTTCTAAAGTAACACCTAAGGAAATCGGTCTTCGTTCCTCTTTAGAAAGGAGCGAGAGGGAAGGCTGGATGGAGGAGAATACGTCCTTAATGCATTTACTGAAAGTGGCAGCCAAGTGGCAGGAATACAAATCAAATTAACTTCTTTGTTGCTTTGCTCTTCACACTGCACGTAATTAGTGGGCGTGGCAATTGACTGACCATCTGAATCATGCACTCTCCCAGTACGTGGAAGTTGTGAAAAAGTGGAAGTTGGCAGAAGAGGTGGAGAAATGGAAATGGGTGGAGAGCTGGTTATTGTGGAGCTATTGTTGTTATGGTGAATGCGTGGCAAGGTCTTTCGCTCTTCAACGGAAACTATTTTCAACTAAAGCAGCAACATGAACTTTTGTGGCCCGTCTTCCATTAAATGCGATATCCACTGAACGGCTCTTAAAATCAACAGACTCTCATAGACTGTTACCTCTTTCTCTCCCTTGTCGTTCTCAGTCTCTCTCTCTCTCTCTCTCTCTCTCTCTCTGATTGGGAAGTGGAAACGTGTTGCGGCATATATTAATTTTTATTTTCAACGCCGAGGCAGCAAATTAACGTTGAAGTTTCTGCTTCTGTTGTAGTAGACGCTGTTGCTGTTATTGTTCCTTTTACTTTGTTTGTTTACCAGCTGAATGATGGATCACACACACACATACACACACACACACACGCACAGACACACACACACACACACACACACACACACACTGACTCACCGACGCACTCAGAGAGTTTTGAAAATGACTTTCCAGGGATTTCGATTGCATTTTTCTCGCTACTCTGCACACACACACTGAAAAAATTAAAAAAAAAAAAAAAAAAAAAAAAAAAACAATTCTGTTGTTTGAATTTCAGTGCCCCCGTCCAACCCCTTTTAAGCCCCCCGGCTCCTGGCGGGGCGCTGTTGCTTTTGTGTAGAGCATGCTTGCTCATTATTTTCACACGTAGCTTGGCACGCTCTGCTCTACGTACTTCTCCGTCCTCCGTTCCCCGTTCTCCGTTCCTCCCTCGTCCACTTCACACACCTCGACTTCAGGTCGCTTGTTTATATTTTAAGGTAATTTTCTGGGCCGCCGCCGCTTAACTCGAAGGCGGCAACTGTTGCGCCTATCGCAACTGCGCCCCGAAAAGGTCAATGATACTTAAAGTTTGAACAACTATGTGTACGATATGGCCCCGGACAATCCCGACAATCCCGAACATCCCGAGCAACACGGACAGCGATGGTTAGATTGTGAGAGAAATACAAGTGTTCAAGGGTCTTGTGGAAATTGAGAAAGTAAGGAGCAAAAAGTTATAGCTCAAGTGGTGGATGGAGCATTTCATAAATGCGTTGGTCAAGTTGTACGAGTATGAAATTGAAATGGCTAAGCCATAAACTTGGCCATTTTTATTTGCCAAAAAAAAAAAAAACAACCTTTCGACAAATGGCACACAAACTGCACTCGCAACTGCCGCAAATATGAAATGTGGCACGTGAAGTAGATGGAACCAGATGCTTAACCCCAAAGAAGGAGGAGGCAGGACTCGCAAGGGTTTAAGGTTTCAAGGCAGAGACCACCTACTTAAGTGGTCATTTAGGCAAGTGTAACTTGAGTTGAGGCGAGGTCCAAGACAATGTCCAAGCCCATTTACCCTTGCACATACATGTGTATATTGTACATACATATAAGTATGTATGGTACCCATAAGTATCCAATATTCATATGGGTGATTTGAAATTTCAATATCAACTTCAACTACTGCCCTCTAAGTGGTAATGAAACTGAGAACATGAATTTCTACTACCCTCTTTAATAAGTTATCCTATGATAAATGCGTTCATGTAATCAATTTACCTTGTGCCGCATAAAATATGAAAACCTATGAGGAACGACAGTGAAATGGACTCAGGACTTATATGCTTACGTATGTATATACCCTAATACCAATATTATATTTTATGGAGACTGGCACAGGGTATCTGACGGTCGAGCCAACTCGACTTTAGCGGCAAATTAAAATAAGAAGCCTCGCAAGCACAACTTTTAAAAAATATGACAAGCAGTCTGACTTTGGGATTTTTTTAATTAGAATTCCATATTTTACTATAAGGTGTGTTTGGTGCCTTAAAGTTAGACCGGATCCTGGAGAGTTTTGGGTCCGAGTCGGACTACTTTGTATAACCCACCTCTAGTTATTACTAAAGGGAACAATTCATGATTAAATGAGCCGATTATGTTAATAATTTCAGAGCAATTAATGATGGTACACATATTGGCTCTGAGCATCAGGAGGAAAGTAAAAAAAAAAATACGAAACTTTTACCAATAATTGCCAACAATTAAAATTGATTTATGAAAATGCGCTGAGGGAAAAGAATCAGGACAACAACAATAACGTGGAATTCAATTAAAATGGATTCGCGACCGCAGTTGCCGTTGGCGCAGCAGTTGCGCCAATTGCCATTGCCAATCAATTAATAAGAAATGTTTCCCCGACCATAAGGGGAAGTGGGTGGCAAATGGTCAGGTGGGAATCTGGACGGTGCTTAATGTAAGCCGTTGTGTAATTACGCAGCCGTAACTAACACGAATACCAGCACACACCCATATACTTATTTGGTAGTCATTCGAATACACAAAACACACTCACATACAAACAGAATTAACGCACTCGCACTCCTGACGCTTGCCAAAGACATCGACGACGGACAGTGGGGAAAACAGATCGATTTTTGGATCTTAAATGATATATCCGAAAGGTTTTTTATGTATGCAATTCTATTAGTTATCCCTAAATTTATTTACTTGTTTAAAAAGCAAACAAGTAATTTTAAAAAAATATGAAAACACAAAAATATTTAAACATAGTATTGCGTTATTAAAAATAGTAAGAGTTATGGTTAAAATTTTTATTGAATAAGTTATAAATTGGGATCCGAGAGCAGATTTATGAATTGTGAATTCATAAAAAAATCACGTTTTGGTACACGCATTGAACAAAAAAATCATTTAAATATATAAAAAAATCATCGATATAATACTTAACGTATTGGTGATCGTATAGATTAGATTATTTGACAATAAGGAAAAGCATTTTTTTTTGTCGATATTTGATGGGCTATTGAAAACTGTCCTTTTCGGGGTCTCTACTTAAAAAGAATACAGCCACTATTTAGTTTGGCGAAATGTGCACATAAATGTTATTTTGCTGTTAAGCTTTGCACATATTTTTGCAGCTGCTTCGAAAATTCTGCTAAGGGGCTGTTCTTAACAGAATACGAGTATTTTTTTGCAAGTGCAACTTGTGAAATTATTGAAACATTTTAAGCAAGAATAAATTAGATTATATTATTAAACTACTATTTTGAAGACTTCAAAAAATATTCAAGAAAAATATATTAGAGGTGTTCCTCATTTCCACATCACATTTTGGCGAGCGGAGCAGTAAGAGGACGAAGCCACTTGGTTCACTATAAAATTTGAGGTTTCTTGTAAGCAAACCACCGTAGGAAGAGCGAGATATTAACTTAAATTGTCGCCAAGACCTGAAAGGCATGTGCTGTCTCCTTTGCCCTCACGTGCTCAATTTGCACATATGTATATGTATATATGTATGTATGTGCGTGTGTGTGTGTCAATTACTTACACATTGTTGAACCTTTCGCAAAACATTTTTGTGCCCTGACCAATGTCCAGGGACAATGTAGGCCGGAATGTAATTAATAAACGTATTAAATGCATGCTAGTGAGCAGCAGCATCGCCATCGGCATTGGCGTCGGGCACGAAGGACGAGTAGCCAGGACCATGATGGGACCCAATTAATCAGTTGTGGACCGCTGTTATCCTCTCCAGCCACTGGTCAATGGTCTATGAAATGCCCATTATACAACAAACGCACTGGCACAAAAAAACTGGTAGGATATTGGAATGGGGAGATGTGGGCAGGACGGTGGGTAGGTATCGAAACCACCCTGCACCCTTACCACAAAGGACGACACACAGAAGAGACACCCTCGCGAGACAAGTCGATCCAATATTTGGTCTATTAAGCTGCTCCCCCAAAGAAAACGACAGCGACAAAACCAACAACAACAACAACAACAACAATAACAATAAAAACAACAATGTCAAAAAAACAACGATGAGCATCATAAAACAGAAAAATGATAAAGAAGAAGATGGCATAGAAATAACAGACAATTTTTATATTCCAGATTTCACGGGTGTGAAATTTATGAACAGTTATATTTCAGCCGGCGGGCCAAAAAGTGAAACATAATACACTGCAACCAAAAATGGCATAACCAGTCTGTGAAGCGACTCGAGCATGTTAATAATTCTATAACTTGATAAATACAGATGTCTCGTTGATTGGATTTGGATAAATCAACAATTACGAAAACTAATAATGTTTTGAACTCGTAATTCTCGAAAACGAAGAGCCGTAAAAATAAAATGCGAAATCTTCCATTTAGTTGAAATCTCTTTAGCCCAAGTTTCTTCCCATACACCAAAAGGCACTAAACGAAATTGAAATGAGGAAACTGAATAAGAACAAACAGAAAACGCTGTAGTGATACCCGCTACATATTTGAATTGATAAAATATATTTTTTATTGCATACTTTTAGGCACCTATATAGCTTCAGAACTTTAATCAGCCATTTCTACCGTTTTGTTTTGCCGATCTTGTTGCGATTAATTAGGCTTATAGCTTATAATAATAGATAACGCAAATTGCCAAAAAAAAATGTTTTATCTTAAGCTAACTTGATCTGCGTGCGGCTTCTACAAGTCTCTATGCCAATTTTGGTTGTTTTAACTCTTATATAGGACCAACGGACAGTCGGACATGGCCATATAGACTCGGCTGTTGCTGCTGATCAAGAATATATGACTTTATGAGGTCGAAGATGCTTCCTTTTCAACGAATACAATATACCCTATTACTGATTTTTTCGGCTTCGTTTACGATTTTACGGCACGAAGACCGAGTATTTAAAACGAGCCTCTGAAATATTTACAAATGCAGATAAAGATACAAAGGTACAGATACAGATAGTGATACTCACGGATACAGTGTTTACAGCAAATCTCCGTCAACTGCAAATGCTTATTTATGAGGGCTAGACAACAACGAGTGGAATAAAAGTGACAAATCACTGCTAGAAGTTGGCTTCTTCAAGTTACGAATTGCGGGTAACTCCCCACGCCCACTCCCACTCCCACGCCCACGCCCACTCCACCGTCTGCAAGGATGAGTGACTGTCAGAATGACTGACTGGACTTAGTCGTGTGCCTTAAGCACTTCCCTCCCTCCGCCCTCTGCCTTCTGCCTGCGATGTAATCACATTTATTTGCGACACTCGCAACAGAAATCTACTTCGTCTGCAGCTCAAGCCACAATTATTGTCTTGTAATGCACACGCCTCCACCTCCTCCACCTCCGCCTTCAGTTTCACCTACCACGTGCCACGCCCCCTGCCCCAAGTATACAAATCTCTGGCAGTCAGCGTCAGCTGGAGCTCCTCAGCCAAATGCCAGAGCACAGCTACAATCCATGTCAGTTGTCATGCCGCGAGTGCTGCCTGCCAGGACCTGAATTGAGGATTCAGAATTGAGAGTTGAGGCACGAGAACCGTGGGGGTGACTGACAGTCACCCCCTCAACCCCTCACCACCTCACGTCAATGCGGGGTGGCATTTTGGACTTATTACTTTTACATTTTTTGTGATAATTCACGTTTTATAATTTGTTTATGCCCGTTACACGGCAGAAAATAAAGTTGGCTCACCTTGTCGGATGAAACTGAAGCAAAACTGCTGACTGATAACGAAATTAATATGAAAACATTGAATTTTGATTGTGTAGCGAGCAAGGCGAAATCTGGACCAAGGTGTATTAACTATTAAGGTGACATCGTCACCACAGCTGCTCTCTTTCGAGGGGGCAAATAATTGCCTGTAAACGTTGTTTTCTTTTTGTTTTTTGGTCTTCTTTACAAATAAACTCATAGACAGAAAATAGTTATTAAAACCTGCAATTATTAGTGCCGAAACGAAAACAGAAGGAAACTCTGATAATTTCAATGACTCTGACTTCTACTACGTGTTTGAAAATGCAACAAAACGGAGACGAATTATGCCAACTGCTGAACCCCAGAAGCCAGGGGCAAAGCAAGTGTATACATTTCAAATGCCATATGTATTCATGCTGCAGGTTCCCGGGCATTTCGCCATTTTATCAAGAAGGGGCCTTAAATATTATAAATTATTTTGAATTATTTCATTTTATTTATTTTAAGTAAGCATTTGCTTTTCTGTCAGCTCTCTCTGAGAGCCACATCGGATGACGTCACCTTTAAAGTAAATCCACCTTGATCTGGATACTAGGTGAGAGTCATTGCCTAGTCACGACTGCGGAAATCGCAGATTTTCGTTTCTGGCCCATACACAATGCCTGGCTTGTTGAAGCGGAGAGACACTCTCCAGAGGGAAAGTGCGGGATTCTGTTTCGATTCAGTTCAATAGCTGCACTCGCATTAGTATGCCGCAAAGCAATTTGAAAAATCAATTTTATTAAAGATTTACAGCCAACTGGGTGCGTGGTGTGGCAATCGCCTTCAGTTTTAAACACAAAAGTTCCACATGCCACACTGAGTTGAGTTGCCACACTCCATACTACAAATACTCGTGCCTCTTGGCGCATCCAGTGGCATCCAGTGTTCAATCAAACTTTGCATTGGCCATCAATCAACACTGCAGAGCACATCAAAGCCGAATGCGTGTTTAAAAATGACGCTGCCAAAAAACAGATCAACTTCCCCCACACACACACACACACACACACACACACACACACACACACACACACATTCACATACGCGCCATAAATTGGGTTAACATCAGAACAACCTCAACGTTCGAATGCATTATTGTGTATTGTGCCGGTACGGTAAACACACACAAGTCTCAACGCAAACGCAACTCAACTTGGAATCCTCCTTTGAGTCAGATGAATATGAAGAGGCCATGTAGTCATAGACATAAATCATACATAAGTCTAAGTAATTGTGTGGCGCACACAGCAAATGGAGAGGCGATAAGGAAGCAAGAGCAGATGAAGCTGGTGATGGAGCTGGAGATGGAGATGGAGATGGAGCTGAGCTCTCTGGCAGCTGTGAGTTTGTCGCCTGGATGTAGCTTCAGTTCAAGTTCGCAAGCTCACTGACTGCGCATATCCGCAGCAAATTAAAATTTCATTAAAAGCAACAAAAACGGATGCATGATTGACGAGTGGAGGGAGGGGTGGGGAGGGGTGGTTGGGGCACGTTTACACATACGAATACACATGTATGTAAGGTACGTATATTGTTCACACTCACATTCACACTCACATTCAGATTCACATTCAGATTCACATTCACAGAGGCAGACTCCAAGCGACAGCTACATCTGCATAGTCGACTGTCGACTGAGTGAGTTGCATGCCACACATTGCCAGACAATGGCAAAGCCCCGGCCAGTTTAACACTTTGTGCAACTATAACGAGTGTGGCAGCAACGCATGATGAGGGCGGTGGACGGAGGACGGAGGACGGAGGGTGGAGGACGGACGGGGGTGCCTAAACTTTCGAGTGACTTTTGAAGATGCTCGTGTGGCGCTCGAAAAGAGCTTTGTGGAACTGGGAAACTGCCACAATCCCAGTGCTCACACCCACACACACACACCCACACACACACAGACACACACTGACACACACACAAGCAGACACTCAGAGACACTCGTGGCACATTAAGCCGCTTAAACAGGTTAAAATGATTAAGTAATAGTTGTGCTCTATGCTTAACACCGTTTTATGTGGAACAACAACAACAAACAAAATGACAACAAGCACAAGAACAACGAGAACGAGAATATGACAACGACAACGACAACGACAATGAGAATGTTGCTTTTATAGCGCAGTTGCCTGCAAAGTGCAGTGGTAACTGGCAATGAACGGCTAACGGAATTGCAATTAAAATATACTTCACACAGAAAGTACTTTTCCTATTCATTACAACGCTTATGTTCTATAATATGCGACCCTATATGGCAAGAGCAAAATTTAAAGAAGAGACTTACGTCTTAACTCATCGATATGATCAAAACATTTCATAGTAGACTTTGTTGTGAAAAGAATATATGTATAAGAATATCCAGTTCGTAAGGAAACTTCTCAGGGTTTCCTTTAAGATAATTAATTTCTTGAACAACAATTATTATGTTGTTTCGAAACTATAACTCACCCTGAGTTACAATAGATTCTTAAAGCTTGGAAATGTGTTTATTATTATATTTAGGGTTGAACGAATTTTGGATATATTTGAAAAATATTGACAAAATACAAATAACTTTTCTTTGGTGTAACTTTAATTTATTTTTAAATAAATAGTTATAAGTAGTACTTATATTACATTTTTCAGCACATAGTAAGTAACACTAAGAACTATTTACTGATCTAGTTGATTTCTTTTGGGTTTTCCTCAATCTACGTAACAAATGTTGGTTCAATTGTATTTTCGCTAATTACCCACTGACTTAATACATTCCATTCCATATTGCCCTAATATCCCATGTCAATGTACAATTATTTTCTAATTAATCCTAATTAAAAATTCTTTTTTTCATTTTTAATGAATTTATTTTTGCCTACTGCTTTTAGTCGACTTTAAATAAATAACTAAATTAATTATATTTCTTTAAGAATGCACTCATTGGTCAGTACTTACTGTAGGCAGTGTCTCTAGTCTGTCTCTAAGAGCGCCACTGACAAAGGCTTTGTTCTGTTTGTTGGACTTAACATAATACGTATACGCCACGTCTGCCCACATACAGAGAGAGCGAGTGAGAACGGTATACACACAGAGACAGGCAACCGACGAGTGTGTGAGTGTGTGTGTGTGTGTGTGTGTGTGTTGAAACGCTTTGTTGTGCAAACATGCCTAATTAGTGTCAACTATTAACATAAAGAGTGTGCTTCACGTAAGAACTCGAGACGACAGCAGCAACAGCCTTAACCACAACAGCAACAACAGCAACAACAACAGCAACAGAAGCAGCAGAAGCAACAACGACGACAACAACTGACTGAGCTGGCCATAACTAACACTCAACTTGGAGTTGACTGAGTCGCAACAATGCCAACGAGTTAGAGCAATAGAGAGTGTGTCCTTAATACAACAAAGTTGTTGTCACGGTCCACTATGGTAAAAAAGTCCGATATTTTGGCATAAAGTGCAATTATTTGTTTTTCTAAATCTGAATACCCAAGGGACAATAACAATATTATTTTTCCAATTTTTTAAGGATTATCCTGAATGTTTGAAGCTCCATTAAATACAGCTGATTGAGAGTTGTTATGCGAACAGAAAAAGCACGGGAAAATGCATTGCAAGATGCAGCGCGAATTTTGTTTGTGTTGTAGGCTTTATAATAAAGTGTTAGTAGGGATAAAGCTAACAACGCTGTTAGTCGAGATTTTTAGGTTGTCCAATGTGTTGTTCATTTTCATTTTTAGCTTAATACTAACAAATGTGTTTCTGTTCTGTTGAGTATTACTTTTGTATAGCACAAGCTACCACAAGACTTTTACCTAAAGGTTGTTAACAATACCACCTAGAATCAGATGTTAGTAATCCTTTTTGCCAGTTTTTGCAACTACTTTTTAAAAAACACAGGTGTGCTTCAGGCTAAAAAAATATTATTCTTTCCGGAGTCTGATGGGGAGGGAGGTGAAGACATGGTAAAATTATTATTATTATTATATATAAATAGCAAGGTTACAGTTAAAACTTATAACCTAACTTAGATTTAGATTAGCGTCCGAGGCCTTCAGCTAAATGGTCAAATTAAAAAACCAAAAAATTTAAAACTCTACTTTAGTCTAACAAGCAAATATGCAGATCTAAAAATATCTTGATTTTCTCAGTTTATAACAGGGATTGCAAATAAGAGTTATGAGGCGAAAAACAAACAAGCCCTAAAAAAAAGGCCAGGGACATCGAAAAAAATCCACATATGCTATTTTTGGAAGGTCTATCCAGCAACCTTATAAACTTTTATATCCAATTTTTATTTTCAAAATTATTTTTAAAATAAGAGTTATTTTACATTTTAAAAAATCAAAAATAAAAGTTATTTTCAACTTTTATTATAAATATCAAAAATAAAAGTTGAATTGAAATATCTTATGATCGGGAGGACCCATTTTATTAAACGACCTATGTATTTTATCTACACTTCATTACCTATCTATTATGGCCCATGAAATGATTATACCTTTATTCAAGAAATGGGCTCGAAATTTCTGGCTATTTTACCATAGTGCAGTCGAAGTAACTGTTGCTGTTGCTGTTGCTGACAAAAGTAAAATACGCGTGCATTATCGGCGCTCGTCAAGAATCAAATGAAGTGAGAGCAGCAGAGGATTCCGAGGCAGCGGAGGAGCAAAAGCGGCTTCCTCAAGTGTCATTGCGGCACTCACGAGTTGTTCTTGATGTGGCAGCAACAGCAGCAACATCAACGGTAAACACAATGTTTAACAACGGCAACACACAGTCGCAACACTTTGCACTGGAGCCCAGTGTCCGGAGCACTCAAACCACACTGACCATATCCAAGGACACATCCTGCAACAGGAAATCAGCAACGTGAAGCTCGCAACAAACTGTCGCTTGTGCCATGGGAACGGACACCCAGGCGTAAAACAACATTTAAATAGTTGCACGACAGCAACACACACTTCTCTCTACTATATATTCGCAGTGCCACGCCCACATTAACGTGCTGCTGCTACAGGGTCAATATTGCAAAAACAAAAGCCATCCTAAAATCAAGTATAAAATACTTAATTTAAGCATAGATTTTTTAAGTATGTATTCAGCATTAATCTGTATAATTATGCCTGTTTCAGGATTAAAATGGGAAAATAAGCCCAAATTACTTGATTCAAGCTAAGAAATTCTTAAAATGTACCGTTGATCACCACATTTGCTGAGCGCGATTCCCCTTCATTAAAAACATCTTTAAAAAAAAAAATAAAAAAAAGATTAAAAAAAAGTTAGAAAAAAAGGTTAAAAATTAAAAAAAAAAAAAAATGTATAATATTATTTTAGCCTGAATTACACAATTTTAGGATTGAATTCGGGATTGAAAAAATCAAGTATGTATTTCACACTTGGTTTGAGAAATTCTGAGATTACCCCACTTCTGACATCGTTTCGAGTTGAATTCGGGCTAAGTATCCCAGATTTTTTTTTCTGTGTAGAAATTCAACGCTTAAATCACACAACTTTCAAATGCGATTCAACGCCAAAAACTATGCAAAAAATACTCGCACTCGTATTGTAAATATCTGTAGTGCAAGAAGTTAGCAAACTCTTTAATACACTCATAAATTTGGCGCCCGCCAAGAAACTGTCAGAAGTGGCGAGCTCTAGAACTCTCTCTAAAGGCGCTGAAGGTACGAAAGTGGGCGGGGCAGGGACAGTTGTTGGATAACGACCGCTTGCAACTATTTAAAAGCCATAAAAGCTGAAAGCTGTTGCCCAACGGATATGCCAACCGGATGCAGTTGATAGGCATGAGTTGTACACCAGCACTAGGAAAAGCACAAACACATATACAGACATATGTACGCACACACACACACACACGCACACGCACAAAGGCAAAGAGTGTGTGTGTGTGTGTGTGTGTGTGTGTGTGTGTGTGTGTGTGTGTGTGTAGAGCAAGGATCACACGCAGGCCGAACACTTTCCGGCACATTTGTGCGACACAAAAGCACACCACAAACAATGGACAAGGCGGACAACATGCGAACTCTCTTTCTCGCTCACGCTCTCTATCTCTATATCCTTCTCTCTCTCTCTCTCCAGCTCCCTCTCTTTTCTTTCGGTTATTTGCAAGGGGCGTGCACGGGACCTGGCTTAAAGTGTTGCCAAAGCTACAAGAGCTTTGCAGCAGAGCACACTAATTGCAACTCATGTAAATCGACAAGGACAACACGCACAAACACACACACACACTCAAACTAAGCTGAGAGTCATAATGCCAACGACAAGGACGAGCTGAAAACTATGCCGACAAACTACAAGAAAAAACAACTAATACACCGATATACAAATATATTTTGGTTTACCGACCTGTAATTACTCTAATCAGATCCTCAGCTCAAAGTTTGAGCACCTGCAGCTCTATAAAGAAAAGCCGAGATTCTTGAGATTACTTTCATTATTCCAAATATATGTATATAGATTTATCGTCAATAGTATTGACTCAATACTATCCTCTTACTGTTTGATGATACGCGATCATATATGGGTAGACCTTGTCCTTTTCGGAAGGAGAATTTTGCGACTTTGCGGCTGTTAAAATCATCGACACGAGTTTGTTTTAAAAAAAAAAACGAACTGAAAATAACTGACCATCTGTTGTCAGAAACTGAAGCTAGTGACGTCGGCGGCATTTAACTTTAGCAAGACAGTAAGAATGAGCGAAAATTAAGAGTTGCGAACAAATTCGACTGAAATGTATCTTAAAAAAGTATTATAAATGTTATACTAGTAGATTTATTTTCAAGTAATATATGTGTTATGCTGTAACTTACAAGATTTCTGAATTAATAAATGCGAATTTTTATTATTTTAATATAGTTATTGTCCAAAGTTATACTTAAATTAACATTTTACGGAATTAATGTAAGCTAATAACATCATAATTAATTGTTTTATTCTTCTGAACATCACGGGATAGGTTGAATAATTAGAATTAGCTGAAGGTGATTAGAGAAGTAATGTTAATGATTAATGATAATTATGATTATTATTCATTTGTATAGTTCTCTGCGAGTTTCATAAGACAGCCAAGATGACCAAAACTGCAGGGCAATAACAAAGTCATTGCTGCCGAGGCTCCAAGGACAACGAGTGCACATACATGCATATATCCTGTGTAAGACTTGGAGTAGTGCTTAATAGTTAGTTGAGTAGAGTTGGATGCGTTTTTCGACAGAAAGCGACAACGAAGGAAAGAGCAAGCGATACTCAGGCAGACATTGGGAAGGAAAGGACGAGTGATAAAAGGAGACAGAGCAGCGTTGCATTTTGCCTGCTTTTGAATATTGAGTGAAATATTGTTGAAATAGTGTCGGGAGTGTCAGGGAAGGCGGGCTGACTTTTGCTGCCGATGTCGCCTGTAATTTATTTACATTGCAATTAGTTCTCAGCTCCGTAAAGGATTATAAACTTACGCCGCAAACACACAGTCAAGCTCATCTTCTGTGTGTGTGTGTATGTGTGTGTGTGGGTGTGTGGGTGTGTGGGTGTGTGTGTGTGTGTGTATGAACCAGTATGTCAGAAGAATAAGAAAAGCCCCTAAAGAAACTGAAACTTGGGCGATCAACAAATTGGCATTAAGTCTTGTGAAGTTGTGCCAAGTCTGATATAGATTTCCAAGTATTTACCTAAGAAAAATATGTACATATATTTGCACATGGATAATCGGTAATAATAGATAGATACCTGAACAAGAGGCAAGGTAAAGGAAACCACCCTGAGCCTTGGCGTTTTTATTGGAATGCAAACATTGAAACAAAAAATAATAATTTATGTATTAGAGGATTCGATGTGGAGAGGAGGAGAAGCCTGAAGTCCGACCGAGTGAATTTTGAGATTCCATGGAGCCTACGCGGATAATTCGGAGCTTCTTCGGTGACAGAATCCTTCAGAATGCGTCCAAGGGGAGCGCAGAAATATAAGGGATCACGGTTTGTGTCCTACACACACATACGTACATATACAAAAACAATATCGCAGCCGATTTAATGTCCTTGCAAAACGTTGCGTTTAATTTTATACTAATTGCTCGTGAAAGATATTGTGGACCGACTTGAACCAAATTCGGTCAGGAAGTATAACACAATAGAAATGTACTAGACAATATAAATCTGCTAGTTTGCAAACGTTTGGTTGAAATACCTCCAAAAACAACAAAGTTGTTCATACTTATGCTTGATTTTCGACAGATCGTTCCTATGGCAGCTATATATTATATTGGCTCGGTCCAAAGCTTGTCTTTCAAATGAAATGGGAACGATCAGTCGAAAATCAAGCTTCAGTACAATCAACTTTTTTGTTTCATTAGATATCTCAATTAATCTGACAGAATATGCATCTGGAATAGTCTTATATTACGTATATATATAATATATATATAATATAGCTGCCGTAGGAAGTATTGGTCGACAATTATGAAAATGTTTGCTGTTTCCGAAAATATCTCAAACGAAATCACAGGCCGATTTCTATAGTCTTGTACATCCTAACCAAATTTCATTGAAATAGGACGACTATATCGTATAGCTCTCGTACGAAGAATTGGTCGAAAATATAGTCCAGCGCTCTGGTATGTGTAGGCAATTACGTTTAAGTGGCTGGGCACAGGGTATAACATAGTGGAGTACACTCAACACTCAACACCTAGAAAATGGAATTAGGAAGAAGGCATAGGCTGGAAACCTGAGATATAGCAATCCAAGCAATAACCGGAGTAGTTTCTTCTATTGTTTTGTATAGTTTTGTAAATGCCTACAGCAACTTGTGTTTCAAAGCTTTTAATGATCCCTGACACTGATTGTTCCTGCACCTTTGTCTGTGGCTCCCCTGCAACGTCCCCATAAAGCCGGGCGGAAGTCTTAAATTCGATTGGGATTCTCGGGATTATCCCTTTGGTAGTTTACGCCTTAGCACGTGCTAAGCTGCCAAATCGTTCACATATAATGCTTCTCATTGCCCGACCATCGCTATTCCCCTTACCAAAGGATCTGAGTTCCCTCCCTGCGGCTGCGAAATGCAACTGCGCAATGTGAATATAAATAAATAAATAGAAACCACTTTTCGCGCCCAGGCGGAAACGACAAACAAAACCCCAAAGCAAGACAATCAAAGGGCAGATTGTGCGGGGGATGCAGTGTGGAGTGCATGGAGGGGGGGGGGGGGTGTACTTAGGGGGGGGCGTGTCTCGTCTATTGTGCGGCACAAAACGCACAAAAGACGAAAGCGAAATGACGTTGCGAAATCAAAAGCAGAGCAAAAGCGACCGAGCCAAGAAACACTTACAAAAAAGTGTTGTCAGTTTGGTGCATTGCTCATTTTTCTTCTTTTGAGTTGATAGAGTTGTGCGTGCTCTTTTTTGGTTTGTTCGCTAAGTTGCAACTAGAAACGGAGACGCACTTGACGCAGAAGCGGAAGCGGAAGCGGAATTGCCACGTCTTGAGATGGCCACAGACAGGCAGTCTTCCTTACTCCCACATATAGACGGACAAACTAACTGATTGACTGCTGAGCAGTTCAGTCTGGCAACTCCAACTGGCAACTGGCAACTGGCAACTCCAACTGCAGTTGGCATGCTTTAAGCTTAAATTTAACACTTCCGCCCCAGACTGCCAGATATTTCTGCTTAATGAAATTGTTAAGCGCTTTTAGCAGAGCGGAAAGAAGAAAGAAAGAAGAAAGCAGGACGAAGGACGAAGGAAAGAGTGTGCTGGGCGCTTTACTTTTAATAGCTTTTGGCTCAGATCTCTTGCGTGGTTAAGACATGGACTCGGATATGGCTGAAAGACTTATTACTTAATGACGCTTCATTTGTTGATGCGACCAAAAAGCTATCGCTAACACGGATTCATTGACGCATCATTAGATACACACAAAAACAAAGACCCGATTTCATTTGGCAGCTGTTCGTGACTGAGGTGTTTGTGGCGGTGTGTTTCTTCATGGGCCATTGCCAAATGACTTTTAATTGCGGGACGCGACCAAACATTTTGATAAACTTTGTTGAGATCTTGGCTCTGATTTGAAGCAAAGCGAGACGCATCAAAACTCAATAGGATGCAATTCCATTTAATCTTTTATTTATTGATTTGAGCCTTGGAGTTGATTCGATTGACGATCTCAGAATTATGTCTACATTTAGTATAAATTCACTTTTAATCTGAAATGGATTAATGCAGTTCGCCTTATAATACCAACTAATTCCAAACATGAGAAGCTTGTGTTCATTTAAATTCCAAATGATATTATTTGCATTTGAAATATTTACACAATTTAAGATGAAATTGAGTGTTAAACCAGTGGCCGGTGCCACAGGCGAGCACACTCTACTGTTGGAGGCCCTGTACTTACTGCGGACAAGCAAACACTCAACCAACATAAAAGATATTCGTAGTAAGACCTGATTTTCGACTGATCGTCTCTATGTCAGCTATATGATATGGTGGTCTGATCCAATATCTAAAATAAACTCGAATCTACATACCAATTTTGGAATCCCTAGCTCTTATTGTCTCTGAAATTTTTGCGTCAACACATACTGTGGACTCATACTGTTACTCATATTTTTTGTGACAAAGTTAATGGACCCCTGTACTTTTTTTAAGTACGGGGTCTAAAAAACATTATTTGATTTTGACAAAAGGGTATTGATTAGCAAGGAAATCGTTTGTTTTCAAGATAATAAAAAGTGTTGAAAAGAACTTTAATTTTAAATCATTTCTGTTTCAGAGCTGTTAACTTAACAGTGTAGGTCAATGTTGAAATTCAGACTACGTAACATTTTAGTTTTTTCCAATTTATGTCATCCAAATTTCGTTAATTTAACAACAATTTTAAACATTAACTTTAGTCCAAAAAATGGTCCACGAATCCACAAAGGGGTGTTCAAATTTCAGTCACTTTGTTAACATTGTTTGATTTTCACCAAAATTTGCGTTTCATTTAACATGTACAGGTTCTTTCAAAGCCGAGCTCGCTCTATTGTTGGGTTTTCTGCTAGTTGCTATTCGTGAATTCTGTTTTGTTTTGCCTAAGGCAATGTTTAACGATTCTTCAGGTTGCTTCCCCGAGTTATTGTTATTGTTACCAAGTGCTGGCCATATTGGCAATACAATACATACAGGGCTGCTTCGTCGTCGTTGACGCTCTGCATAATCTCCGTCAACGTCAATTACCCAAACCAGGTGAATTTGCCAACAACACGCAGAAGTGGCATTTAAAACGGGAATTGCGGTTGGGGCGTGGCGTGTTGCTGGAGTTGTTGTTGGGCGTAAGCGGCTTAACTCAGTTTTTGCGAAAAGTCAAAAACCAGCTAACGGATAAAAATGGTTTGAATCAACAGAAACGAGCAACAAATGCCAATTGGGAATTGAGATATAGATAGACAGGGGCAAAAATAGACACAAAGACAGAGAGAGAGAGAGAGAGAGAGAGAGAGAGAGAGAGATGGAGAGGTAGAGAGAGGGAGAAAGAGGGAGAGGGAGAGGGAGCAAACTTTCTAACGAGCTCAGCAATCGACGCCTGTAGTGGAGACAAAGTCAAGAGCAGACGCTGGACATGAGCAGCTGGACATCATCAACTACAACATCATCATCATCATCATCATCAGTATCATCATTATAGTCGTGGTCATCATCATCAGCATTGTCCTTGGCACATTGGGTGAGTCATTTCGTGCGCTTTTTAAATGTGAAACACGTCTAATCCTTTGAGAGCTGTCACAGTAAATGTGCTTCAAGCGCTGCCCAACGGTCAGGCATTTATGAAAAATGATTATAAATGCACAAAGCATGTAGATAAAGAGGCAGACAGAAGCATTCTCAAAGAGAGAGACAGAGAGAGAGAGACGCAATTTGAATGCCGTGCGCTTAAAAGTATGCTACGAAAAATGGCAAACAATTAAGCATTTGATGGTGGAGGGCGGGAGAACTAACAAAATGAGGAAGACACGAGAGGTGAGCCTTGCAAAAAGCGTACAATAGCTTGTCAGCTAACCAGACAGACAGACAGACTGTCAGACTGTCAGACATACAAGGAGTCAGATAGAGAGACACGGAGGCGACGAAGCGGAGGCGTGTGGCAATTGCCAGTTAGGGGATTGTGGCGCTAGAACGAGAACGAGAACGAGAATGAGAATGAGAACGAGTGTGGCAATGGAATTGGAATTGGAATTGGAAATGGCAATGGGAACACGAAGGAGCACCACAAACCGCAGCTGCAAGCGCTGCTAATGAGTGGCCAACGGGTTAAATAGCGGCACCGACATGGACATGGAGATGGAGTTGGAGTTGGAGATGGAGATGCAGATGAGATGCAGGCGACGGGAAGCGAAGCGATGTCTATGCACTAATTGAAACAGCAGCAGCACCAGGCGAAACACAATGCCCGACACCTGAGCTCAGCACAAGCGGCAAAATGTGGCAGTGTGACAAAGTCAGGTGGGCAGGCAATGTTGCAGTGTTGCAGGTGGCAGGTGGCAGGTGGCAGAAGGAAAGCAAAGGGGCCACAGAACCAACAAATGTTGCCAGCAAAGTGGCCGCCGTTCCTTTGATGAGCACTAAATGAAAGGCAGCAGCTGGCCTGGCCAAAGCTGCCAACTGTTTACCAAAGCTGCAGGGCAGCAAAGTGGCCATACACACATACACATATACATACACATACACATACACATACGCACACAAATAAATGCAGTGCGAAGAGAGCTGACACATACACTGAGAGAAACGCTCGGACTTCAATCAAGAATTTCCAGTGTCAACAGTTAAATGAATGAAAATACTTGATCAACATTTAAAAGCTGTTTTGAAATTCTAAAAAACACTATCCACAATTCAGAATTGTTGGAAGAATTCTGTGTGCTCGATATATTGATATATAACGAGGTCGATTTTACTGATGTTTGACCTTTGTTCAAGAACGAATAGTGCCCCTATGGAGAACCTAATTTGAGCATTATGGAATACCTCACGATTCTTAATAAAAGTGTGAAAAAATCAGAGTGAGTTTCATAAACTTGCAGTTAGTGTGAACATTGAATACAAAAATTATCCTATTAAATAGAGTCTTAATTACTCAGTGCTCTTCAAGCTTCTTGTTATAGCAGAAAAACATGAATTTATAGCAGCGGTGGGCACGAAATTTGAATTCGTTAGCAGTCGCTGGCTCCCGGAGCCATTGCGTGCCCACCGCTGATTTAAAGAATTAAAGATACTGATTTAAAATGTTACAAACCTCTTTTATAAGTCAAACCACAGTTCAAAACTTTCTTAAAGATTTTTAAAGATTTGTTTCTAATTAAGAACAAAATCGTTGAACATATAAATTTCTTGATTTAGAAAATTTGCTTAAATTTAAAATTCAGGTACAAGTTAAATTCGAATTAAAGTAAGAAATAATATTTCTAAGTGTAGAAGCTAGTCGATTCAAAGTTGCACAGACAAACGACTTTAAGTGCAGCTGGAGCTGATTATGACCAAGGATTTTGTTCAATAAGCTGGCCTAGAAGCTGCAGTTAGTCTAATGCATTTTGTGGATTCAGGAAATGTAAAATCAATTAGCTGATGACTGCTAAGAGACGACTTCCAAGCAGAATTACAGCAAACAACCTATAAGTCGTTGCAAGTGTTGCATAATTACATCTGTCTGGCAACGGCAATTGGATTCAACAAGTCACATTCAACTTAACTCTGACAACTTTTAAATAACAATCGATGGTAGATTATGTAAGTAGACATGAATCAAATATTAGCACAAATATTTCTAATCAACAAAATAATAATTTAATTAAATGCATTTTGAATATTCATACCTTGCGTGATATTTATTAAAACAAACAATTCAAATTACCAAATCAAAAAGGGCAAAATGGTTTTAGGATACATTTGTATGGAACAGGCTGAAGAAGGCGTGGCAGATCCCATAAAGTATATGTGTTCTGGGACCTATGCATCCTGATCAAATTTGGTAGAAATCGATTGACTATACAATATAGCTGTCATTGGAACGATTGATGGAAAATAAATATTATATATAATTTAAAGTGACAATTTTTGTTGTACACAATATTGTATATATTTCTTCTAAATATTGATCACTTCGGTGTGTCAGCTCTCGGATATTAGCTTGCTTTTGTCGATATTGAACAATTTACTCAAAAAATGAGGATGAGTGGCTTGTTTTAAATTAATCCCCTCCCCCACAGATAGCGCATGAAAAATTGAAATTAATTCGATCTGCCTGCACTTCTTAAGATTCGACATTAAATTTGATAGAAAGTAAATCATTTGAAGAGGCTGAAAATTGAAAAGAGATCAAAGACATGGCATGTAAGCTAGTAATTAAAAATCTCTGTTCTTATTCGATAAAAGATTTACTAAAATTATGTACATATAACAATGGTATCTCAAGTTTTGCCATTTACCTATTAGAAAGCGTATAATTTCGCTTTTGTCGTTTTTTAAATCCCTTCTGAAATCAGTATTTGGTAAAGAAATCCATTTCAGACCTTTTTGAAAGATGAATTTTCTTATATTTTCAAATTCTTTATTTATTTATCAAATCTATTTCATCCCCTTAAAAGTAACCCCTTCCGTTGTTATACACTAATGCCAAAGGATTTTCTAGTATTATAAAATTTTTTCAAAGTCCTTATTCGCAATTGCTTTTGAGAGACTTTTGCGATTCAGGTTTTATCATACCAATCCAGTTACCGGAGCGGTCTCTTTAGTTTGCTGATTCAGGTAAATAACCAGGTTGCGGAACGATATTTGCTGAGTTTTAGGCGAAGTTGAAATTTTGTATGTGAAATTTCTAAAAAAAAAAAAATAAAATTTCAATTGTGCGTCTAAATATTTGACGAGAAAAAGGTTCGTTGCCTTTTCGTAACTTTAATGCTTAAGTTTGGTTTTGATAATATGTTTTTATTAAAGAGCAACAATTTGTAGGTTTTTCAAATTTTTTATTGCTTACAGTACACGTTCAGGTTTAATGTAAGAATAATTAGGCAAATGATAATATCGATTATCGTGCTGGTCATTAAGCTAGCTGTACCAATGTTGTACCTGCTAAATACCAACTTTTAAGCAGCAACCCCTTTGGTTCATCCACGGAAATTCACAGCATTTGTGTCGGATTATGCATATGCAATTTTTACTAAAGCAGCTCATCAAATATTCATACAATCGCAAAAGTCAAGCGCAAACTCCTTCCCCATTCCCCCCACTAGAGAGGTAGAGCTTTTAATGCATATGAGTACCTGCAGCTTGAAATCATGCGACCAACATCCAAATGAGGAGACCAATTTGCAGCAAGCGTTTTTTATGAATGATTCGTGTCGTTGGCAAACTTCATGGGATTAGGTAACTAAGGTAGCTTACATTTAGCGCCCACTCCCAACCCCCTGACCACGCTTTGGAGCGAGTTGTTGTTTTGGCTGCTGTTGTTGACTTCCATTTTGACATAAATAATTTATCATGCACAAATTAGCGTGCGGATTTCAGATTTATGCCTGGCCAACGGCACACACACATACATGACTGATGGTTTCCCTGCTTTGCTGACATAATCAGATCCCGTTCCCTCTCCACTTCTTCGCTAACTACTCCTTCCTTTCACCGCCCACCACCCACAAACCGTCTCCTTGCACACTGGTTGTGTCGGAGGCCAAAAATAAAATTATTATATTCCAGATTTCGCCTTTAAATTGATCAATTGTATTTGATGTAATTGTATTTCGCGAATAAACTAGTTTTAAGCGATTCATCTTAAATTCACATCAAAAGAGCATAAAATTAATCACTTTGATTCTGCAAAAAGCTTAAAGCATTTGGTGCAAAGGAATTGAAGAAAAATGATATTTTATTGAATTAATCAATATAAATATTAAAAATTTATTTACATTTATTTTTCGTCTAATCATTCTTGTTTTGTGTGTTTGTCTTGTAAAATATTTGGGTTGTCTGCTCCTCTTTTTGACTTTGGCTGAAAGTTATATTCCCTTCAAAATAATCCAATTGGACTTTTTGTGTCATGTACGTTAATCAATTCAGATTCTAAAAAAGTTATACTTCGTTGCTGATTTGTGCTGAGCGCTGATCTAAAAGCATTAAGCCAAGCGTGCCTCTTGACCATTTAATATCAGTGCACAGACAAGTTTAATAAATATGCCCTTGATATTGCCAAGTAATTGCTAAAAACATATGTGGAATTTTTTTTGCTTTGGTCATAAAAAAGCAAAAAGAACTTGGAAAGAGGGAAAAAGTTAAGTTGTCTGTTACGATTTACTATATTATACAAAATAATATTTATCAGTCAAGCTATTATTTTTTTACTGTCACAAATATTCTGATTTATTGTTATTTTGAATTTCTGATTATTAATATGGTTAATAAGACAATTAGTTTTTTATTTATAATCATTCTAGGGCTTTTTTATTAGTTAATGCATATAACTGCATATTAAAAGTGTTATTTTTACCCTCTTTGTATATAATTGTTTCAGTTGTTTGGCTATAAGTCATTCTTCATTCTTTCCATTTTCCAAGTTGCCGACTATTCCAATTTTTTCAGCACATATATGTGCACCACATTATTATATAATTTTGGTAAAAATTGCATTTCGATATCCCAAGTGGAAGTATTTTTGGCCGCTTTCCCACACAAGCGCAACCAGTGTGCGGTGTTGACAAAGTTTCCTGATGCTTTTGTTGTTTGTGCGTTGTGTGCTTGAAAACGAGTATAAAAAATAATTCTGGTCAACCGCAACAATTTTCGGGCGGTTTTCTTGAGCGCGTTGTGGACGTGTTAAAAAACACACTCACACACACACGGAACTGCGGAAAAACAAAAGGATAAATTATGAACAAAAAGCACCAAGGACAGTCCGCAACTTTGTGGGGCATGACAAAAACGCGAATGTCGACGACGACGACGACGACGACGTTGGGAAATGTTTGAAATTCTCAGTGAGCGCACGCGCTGGTCCATTTGACACTCTTCTGGCTTCCATACCAACGAACTGTTGCTCCGTCCCTCCTTCCCCAACCCCAACCCCTACCCCAACCCCTTCCCTTGGCCACTGTCAGTTTGCCGTGGCTGCCTGCACTTCTAATGTAATCAACATCTTCTAGTTTTAATTGCATTAAGCGTTGCGAACGGCGCCTAATTCGATTGTAACGGTCAGCTAACAGAGGCAGCCCTTTGGCTATCCCCCCCCCCCTCGCTACCTATCAACCTCCCCCCAATTACTCCCTATCCAACCCTATCAGCGTGTGCTGACTGTGGGCCAAATGGTTGTAGTAGTACTTAATGAGACTTGAAGGTAATTGGCTGTTTTTATGGCCACGAGTTGACTTTGAATTCCGCGGCAAGGCAGCTTCCTCCTTCCTTCCTTCCTTCCTCCTTCCTTCCTTCCTTCGTGTGCTACTTACTGATTTCCCCTTTTCATGCCCCCGGCTCAATATGCACTGCTGACATGCCTAATTATAAAATCAATGTTCTCGTAAGTAGCTGCAAGTATGTACAGCATGTAGTATCTGTGTATGTAGGTAACATAAAGAAGAGAACATCAGTTAATGCAACATGCAACACAGCTGCAGATGCAGCTTGCCAGAAGAGTCCGCTCCGTCCGCCCGTCCGCCCCGTCCGTCCAACTGGGGCAGACAGCCAAGACACCACGCATATTGCACAAGGCAGGAGACAAAGCGTCGAACCAACAGATAGACAGACAGAAAGACAAACAAACACACAGACAGGAGGAGTAAACGACACAGAAAGATAGATAAACAGAGACAGAGACACCAACAGAGAAGGAGATAAAGAGAGTGGGAGTGGGAGTGCGAGAGAGAAAGAGAGGGAGACAAGCAAAGGAGTCTCGACGATAGAAACTCCAAAAACTTTTTCAATGTGAAAAGGCTGACAAAATTCGAGTCTGAGGTAGAGAGTCGCACAGTGGAATAAACAATTAGCTGGCACTGTACCAAATCAATTTATTTAAATAATAAATACATAAGTCACATTAATAGACTACTTTGACATTTCAGAAAATCTCATTTGGGATTTAAACCGAAACGAATATCGGTTATGATCGCATTTGGCTATTCGGTTATCGGTTACGCAAAATCTTTGAATAAAGGTTTCGTAACGGTGGAACGGTTTTTGTATGTTTCGGTTTTGAAATACCGGTATGGTTTCGGTTCACAAAAAAACAGTATTTCTTTGCAAAAGTATGTGTATTTAATTTAACAAATTTATTTTATTTGCGCTTACTCAGTGCTATTAAAATTTGATCATGAATATCACCAAAAAAAAAAAAATTAAAAAAATTAAAACTAAAAAATTAAAAAGAAAAAAAAATACAAAAGTAATATCAAAATAACTTATTAAGATTTACTTATTAAAAGACTTAGTCGGAAAAATCTAAACAATTCAAAATTATTCGCTTTAAATTATTTTTAACTTGCTTTTTAAATTTTCGTTAATTTATTTTTTATGCATGAAAAACCGAAATTAACCCTTGTAAATGAAACGGTTACTAAACGGTTATTTAGGTTCACAGAGTTTCGGTTTTAAGGTTTCGGTCAAATGAAAAGTTTTCGTTTTCGGTTACGGTTTTATATACGGTTTTAAATTTTAATCGATTTTTACCGGATAAATGTTACGGTTCCGGTTAGGAGTTTAATTCCTGGCATATATCAGACACAGATTCACGAAAATTATTACTCAAGCTAATTTCCAATTTATGATAAACAATTCCTTTATTACGTTAAAGAGTTGAAGTTTGTGTTAATGATGCAAAGATACTCCTCTGAAATCTAAACACTTTATTAAGCTATGACTATATACATAGTTATGTTTATTTTTTAACTTTTTTTTGAAAAAATAGTGACAATAAATACAATCTTATAGTGAAATTGGTCGCACATTTCGCAACATTTTCGCGCACTGTGGACCTCTGTGCGAATCGCAGATACTGTGACAACAAGGAGGCACTCGGAGACATATATTTATTTTCTTGTTCCATTTAAAAACTTTATTTATTGACGCTGATAGGAATCTAGTCATCTATCTGTGCGTTCAAGTTGCACTGCGTCCGTCTGGCTTCCAGCGGGGGCGAGGCTCCTGCCCTCCTGCCCTTCGACCTCCTCATCCTCCTCACCCCGCCCAGCTATTGGCGGCTGGCAAATGGCATTCGCATGTTTGCAGCTTTGGCAATAAAATCGAGATACAATTGCAAGCAAAAGACAAACAAAATGTTGCCAAAAAAACGAAAAAAAAAAAAAAGAAAAAATGGGCCCGTTGTCTATCCCGTTGCTGGGATGGAAGGGGGACCCCTTTTACCTATAAGAGTCGCATTCGTGCGAATGGACAAGTGTTGAGCCTCAATGTTGCATTTTATTGATGTCGCTCCAATATAAGGAGCGAGAGCCCAGTTATAAACAGGGCATACGTAAATAAAGCAAGTGGACGAGGGACAGCAAGGCAATGTGATACGAGCTGATACTGACCAAATGGTTGGTCCATTGCCGCAGCTGGAGAGGATTGCCGACAAAGCGTCATAATCTAAAAATCTTGCCGCCAGCCAGCTAGCCAGCTATACAAACAAACAAACAAACAAACAAACAAACAAACAAACAAACAAACAAACCAACAAAACAAAACAAACAGAAAGCCGTTTGGACTTTACGCCTCGACCAACACAAAGTTGCCTTTGTGTCCAGCACTCAAAATCAAAATCCAAATCCCACTCAGCGACACAATGCAATTTTCATTAAGCGACAAAGTTCCCAACTGTTTGCAAGAGTTTTTGGAAACTCTCGAGAGCTCAAACCCATCCATCCATGCCCCATGCCCCATGCCCCATGCCACATACTCGTATATTGTAGTACCGCATGCCACATACCCCAAAGGATGTCGTGTACATCCAATGAGTCACATACTATAGACAGAGGATATACTATATGTGTGTGTGTAGTTGACTTTGGCTAGTCGCTGACCACGCCTACTGACCAAGGTAATAAAGCAAAAGTTCTGATAACACAGTTGGGCCAAACCAACCAACACAAGAGTCGTTGAGCTTCAAAACAACCGGAAATGAGCTTGTCTACTGTATGTGTATGCGTATATGCATATGTGTGTGTGTATGTGTGTGTGTGTGTGTGTGTGATGACATGTTGTAAGTATACTACAATAGACAACTAGTTAAAGGATGCGGCAACGGAACTACTTACTCTAACGACGACTTATCCTAATGGCAGCTGCAACACACACACAAACACACACAAACACACACACACATACACTCACAGTCTAATCACGAATCAAATCTATACCTAATAAGTGGCATTCATTTCACTTAATTGGAGACAACTTTTGAGTCGCAAATTTTCACTAGTTCCGAGAGACAATGCCGTAGACGCATTGCCAATGGGCTTTAAGCATTTAGCAGGGACCTTAACAATTATAATTTTTGAAATAAACATTATTAAAGACAATAATTAGCCGATTTTTATAAAAGAAAAATAGAAAAACTCTTTTTCCGATCTAAAAAAAAAATTATAATAATTACATTTTTATTTTGGTTTTTAAATCATAGTATAACTAATGTTTTCAATTTTTATAAAAAAAAATTAAAAATTAAAATTATTAAAAACAATTTTACTACTACTAATAAAATAATTTAGATTTCCATTTTAAAAATAATTTTGGTATGCTTCTATCATTTTGTTTATTTTACACATTTTATTAGTTATTTGTAACGCCATATCGCGAATGTGACAAGATTTCCTAGTTATTCCCAAGAATTTGTTCATCAAAACATGTAGAAAAAGTGGATTTATTCCAATATAGGATCTATATGTTCATTAGAGTGGGTCAATTGTATGAACCAAAAAAAAGACGCACCTTGCGGGTATCAAAATCGTAATCTACGGTGAATTCTAAGCAGTTCGAGTTAGAGAGGTTGGACTGCATTAATTTATAATCAAAATAGATTTGTTTGCAATGGTCTGCGACAGTACTTATATGACGCAGTGTGAAACTAGCGCAAAACTCGAAGCATTCTGCATTGTTATAATTACAGTGGTAACTAGCAATTAGTGTTCACTTTGGTAGATGCGTCGAATGCCACGCCCTCAGTGACGCCTACGGCACGCCTAAACTTAAACAGCTAATTACAAAAGGCAAAACAAACTATGAGATGTGGCAGGACGCGAGGTAGACAAAAGTGAAACGCTTATCAGTGAGGCGCAGGCAACACGGCGGTGCAACAACCTGCGGCAAGCAAAGCACAATTGTGATGGGGGGAGGGGAGGGGAGGGGAGCAGGAGCATTAATGAAGTCATCGCATACTCGCGTATCACGTAATTACGCGCCTCTCCCTCTGTTAAAAATTGATGATTTTCATTAACGACAAGTTAATAACTTAGGCATCAGCCCTCGCCAGCCGCTTGGCGACTTCATTATCGATAGCAATCGCAAAGCAAACACAAGCCACATGCATATGTATGTGTGTGTGTGTGTGCGCGCGTGTGTGTGTGTGTGTGTGTGTGTGTAACGCCTTCTACTTTGCTTGCGTTTGGCTTTATTTTGATTTGCAGTGTGCACGGGCTGGACGCAATTTGATGGCTATAAAAACAACAAACAAACAACAATCAGCAACGGCAGCAACAGCATCAGCAGCAACATGCTTCAAAATGTGTCGCCAAGTGAGCAATAAAATATGTAGTTGCGACCTGGCAACAAATGTTGCAAAAGAGACAGCAACCACCTGCAAGCAAACATGTTGCCAAGCGTCAACAACTGCGCACACAAAATCTTATCCACAAGGTGCAGAGATAGAGGCAGTGAGAACGAGAGCGAGAGCGCGATATCAGAGAGAGCGTCGTGGTGAGTATATCCGCTGCGATACAACAATGTGGATGCTGAGATGCTGTGCGCTCTTAGCAACATATGTTGCTAACAACAAATGCAGACGCGATCAAACGCTGCAACACAAGCACGCACACAAACAAGCGTGAGCACACACACATACACATAGCTGCTGACTTCGTGGCTGGCGCGCGCGCTTCGTGAACGACGATTACACAGTCGACTGTGAACTGGCAGCCCGACTTGACGTAACGAAGACCGCCGACGACGACGACGACGACAACAACAACGACAACGACGAATGCTGTCCAGCCTACGCGATTCGAGCGCGATTTAAAACGCTTTGCCTACACCAAAGCAGAGAGATAATCGCGAGAAACGCCTGCGCGTGCTGCTCAGAAGGCGCCAGGCAAAGAATTTATAACAAACTCGTGATTTCATTCAAATAACAATTATTTAAACATTTTTTTATTTGTGAGTGACTTGTGGTGTCTTTTGATTTTGATTTTGTTTTCGAAGTGAGAAGTGTGTAACTTTCAACATTCAACTTTCAACATGCAACGCGGTGCGATGTTGTTTCTTCTGACCTTGGTCGCGATTTCAGTGTCCGCCAAGCCGAACGACGCGTATCTGAAGATGTTCGCGATGCCGCCGGCGGAGGATCCCTGCTACGACTATGACAAGGCGCGCCTCTGCATCCCGGACTTTGTCAACGCCGCCTACGAGGCCCCCGTGGTGGCAAGCAGCACCTGCGGCGCGCAGCAGCCACAGCGCTACTGCGAGTACCAGGATCATCAGACGCGTGCCACAACAGCTGCCACTGGCACTGGAGCAGCTGCATCAACGTCCAGTGCCAATGAGCTGCAGTGCCACAGCTGCGAGGCCAACAGCTTCCCGCCCCGCGCCCTCACCGATCTGAACAACTCCAACAACGTCACCTGCTGGCGATCGGCGCCCATTGTACCAGGCGGGAGCGGGAGCGGGGGAGGTGGCGACAATGTCACCCTGACCTTATCCCTGGGCAAAAAGTACGAGCTGACATATGTGAGCCTGCAGTTCTGTCCGCGAGCACCACGCCCCGACTCCCTGGTCATCTACAAGAGCTCCGACTACGGCCAGAGCTGGCAGCCCTTCCAGTACTACAGCTCCCAGTGCCGCCGTCTCTTCGGGCGCCCCAGCCGCACCACTGTGACCAAGCACAACGAGCAGGAGCCGCGCTGCAGCGACGCCCATCGACATCCCGGTCACGATGGCAACGGCGGCCTCGCCTCCCGCATCGCGTTCAGCACACTGGACGGTCGACCCTCGGCCCGGGATCTGGACTCCTCGCCCGTGCTGCAGGACTGGGTGACGGCCACTGATATACGCATCGTCTTCCACCGCCTCCAGCAGCCCGATCCACAAGCGCTGCTCGCCATCGAGGCACCTGCGGATCTGCGTACCGGCAAGTACAGCGTCCAACTGGGTGGCAACACCATCGAGTCCCACTCGCTTTCGCACTCGCACTCAGCTGCCGCTGCCGCTGCTGGGCTGCACTATGCCGTGTCCGATTTCGCCGTGGGCGGGCGCTGCAAGTGCAACGGCCACGCCTCCAAGTGCTCGCCGGACGCCAACGGACAGCTCAGCTGCGAGTGTCGCCACAACACGGCAGGACGCGACTGCGAGCGCTGCAAGCCCTTCCACTTCGACCGGCCCTGGGGACGGGCGACGGCACGGGATGCCAACGAGTGCAAAAGTGAGTACACTGAAAGAAATACCTCCTACGAATCATTTAACAATTTATACATATGTCATTATGAGGAATGACAATCATACAAATTGCATAGTAATGATTATTTCAAGACTTTTAAGGATTTTCTTTGAGCAAAACAAATAAAACTCTCAAATAATTATTATCAGTTGTGCCACAGAAATCACAAGTGAAAGAATCACAGAACTTCGAGTGATTTCATTTTTTAGCATGTTCACCAACCAGGGTTGCCCCCTTCTCATATTAAGTTTTCCAAGGGCTTGTTTAGCAACTTTTTGAAGTTTATCGTTACAGTTTAATATGTTTTTGTTTTATTTCTATTTTAATTAATTTAATTAAATTTATTTCTATAATAATTAATATTGTTTAGCTTAATAAAATGTAAAAGTTATTCGACAACTCTAAATTCTAAAATTCGGACAAAAAATTGACGTGAAATTCAAGTGGATTTCCAATTATCATTATTTATGATTTTTATTTTGATCGCTCAAAACGAGAAGAATTTTATTTTATAGTTTAAAATCTCTATCTCTCAACTTTTCGAGCTTTTATAAATATATCAATTTCAATAAATTACATATTTCAAAGAACATTTCAATAAACCTCAAAAATATGGAAAGGTTATCATGGAACATTTGCTCTTGTGCTTTTTTGATCTATTTTTTGTTGATACTTATTGTGTACAACGTATGCATATATCTGCTCGCATTGTATTCTATTTCAATACTGTTTAATGTTTTAACATTTATTTTATTTGAGAAAGTTGCTAAAAATTAAAAATAAATTATAGTTCTTGAATTGGAGCTAATTGAGGTTTTTATTTATTAATTAAAATACAAATATATTTTATTTTATGTATAGTACTTAAAAAAATAAGAAGTTCTTGCACGATAGATCTTATTAGTATTTATAAATAGAAGTTCGGGAATTATTTTTAAATAGTTTTGCAAGCGAACATATAATAATTAAGTGATTTTTTTTTGTCAGTTATAGCTCAGATTATAATCTATAGAGTCGACTCATTTGACAGGCAGTCGTTCCATTTTTGAAACAAGCAAGGCGGGCTTTTGACTTTCTATGGTCGACATTGATTGTAGTTGTAGTGGGGCGAAAGGTGAGGGAGGAGGCAGGAGGCAGGAGGCAGGAAGGCCAAAGAGGGGCGAGTGCACGGCTTAAACGACTCAATTTCAATCCTGACGACACGTCGCCAGTCGCGTGTGTTTAGTTTTCGTCTTAAAATTGGTGATGGCATTTTAGATCTGCGGGGGTTGAACCCAAAATGTGGGGAAGCTGCTCATTTTGAGTCACTGTGATAGGTAAGAGAGGTGAGAGGTGGGTGAATACTATTTGTGCTGCGGATTTGGCTTAAACATAATTGAACAACTCCGGACACGTGTAGAGCACGCAGCCAGTAAACGAAAGCGTTTTTCAGATTTTTTAATCAATTTGCAAGTCTTGGAACAACCCTCGTTTGCAGGCAATCGAGACTTTACCTTTATAGTACTTAGTCAGTACCAGGTCAGGAAGGGGAAACAAACAAACAACAGGCAAACAAACAACAAACATGCAATCAATGCCAATATCCGAAGAAAGTTGAAAAGGGATCGAGCCACTGAGCGAGCGAGATGGCAATAGCATTGCCCAAAAAATAAACTCAGCTCGCAATTAACCCTCAAAACTCTCGCTGAACTCGAACAATAAAACGCGAATTTAAGTGAAATTAATTTGATAAGCATTTTGTAAAAAAGAGAGAGTCGAGTCGAGTGCGAGTAATAAGTAATACCTCCATATGTTTTAAGGGATGGATTTCCATATGCTCGTTATTCGCTGTGCGATTTTATGTCGTGTGTACTAAGATCTATTATAGTATGTTCTACACACAGTTTTCCAGCCTGATTATTTGTTTGGCCCTCGCTTGTTTTCAGTTTTCAGTTTTCGTTGTTTGTTTTCGTTTGGATCTCTTTTGCGCTGGCCTTGTGAACGATGTGCCAATGTTTTTGTGGCACTTGCTGCAAGTGGCATGTTCCTTGCGTGTCTCGCGTGGATGCCACATGCCAAACATGCCACAGCAGCAACGGCAACGGCAACGGCAACAATGAGAATTGCATCTTTTTTTTTTTGCAATTGCTCTGGGCGAGCACAAGGGGCACGTCCAGAAGTCGGGCAGACGGACGGACGGACGGACGGTTGTTTAGTGCATAAATCACGGGTTTCGGGGTCCGCAGGCCAGAAGGCAACCATGACATGGGCATAGACAAGCAGGCTGGGCCAAGTCAGTCGGACAGACGGACTGACGGACAGACGGAGGCGCGACTGTTATCAGAGGCAGGCCACGTGTGCTGCGCTTTATTAGGGTTGCAAATGCAGTTCAGGACACATGGACACAGGGACACGGGGACGACCCTTTTGCGGAACGCCCTCCCTTGCAAACATCAGATCACAACGCATATGTTGCATGTTTATGGGCAAACGAAATTAACGCAGCCAACTTTTGCTTTTGACGTTCAATGTGACCTCAACAACAGCAACAATTCCCGGCAATTACAACCAACAACAACAACAACAATAACAACCGGCCTAGCCTCGGCAAACAAATAAAAATAAACGAAAAAAAAAACCAGAGAAAATTGGAAAATTTTTGTATTGCCAGATTCGCTGGCATATGAAAAACATATGAAAAGGGGCTACATTTTTGAATGCGTGTGTGTGTTTGAGCCTAATTACTATTAGCAACAACTATAGTAATAACAGCAACGATTATAATGTTTAAAATATAAATTATTAAATAAATGTTATTTGTTGATTTTTATGAAAAAATTGAAAGAAAACTCTTATATGTAAAATCTAAATCAAAACAAATGATAAAAATAATAATTATTATGAATAAAAATTGAATTGAATTGAATTTATTATACTATATGATATGAAAAATAACTTTTATTTTTTTCTTTTATTAGTGGCTTTTATTTTCAATTCTTATAATACAAATTTAAAATAAGAGTTATACTATGTTTTTTGACAAAAAAAAAATTGAAAATTGGATTGAATAATCCTCTTATTTGCGATCCCTGGTTACAATCGAACCCGCATACAATCACTTGCTTTAAACCGACTGTCTTTATTTTAATTGAAGGATATTCGATAATGGGTAAAGTCGTTTATTGATAGCTGAAGAGCTGTGCCACAGCTGGAAGATCAGGCCCGGATTAAGGCTGGATTGCAAAGCTCATATACATACATATGTAGGTTGTGGGCAATTCTATTAAATTTGCCAGGCAGTCAACGAAAGAAGTTCAGGGAAAATCCCGGTCCTAAAACTGCATCAGCTGGCAATTCTCGTCCATCCAACTTGGTTGTGGTTTTGTTCACCTTGGCATTGCTGGACTCGCACCACAGATCAACCAAAAGGGCGTCCCCTTTTCCATGACACAGCTTCAGGGCCAATCAAACGCACATTAACAGCACTTTATCATAATTAAAATGCAAGCCAAGCCAGACGATGGCCCACAATTCCCCTCTTCCCTCTTCCCTCTTCCCTATTCCCCCCACAACTTAACATAGTTTCCCACATCGTTGCCTTCTCTGCTGCTCCAGGTTTCACACAGTTGCTGGCTGTCAAATTGTGCCCACGTTGCATGCCACAAGACAGGCGCTAAGAGATTTGCAAAAATAAGATGAAAACAAATTTGGGGAAAACAACAACAGGAAAAGCAACTCGCAGAGATTTCGAAATAGTTTCTGCTGCATTATAATAAAAGAAAATTCGAGGCATCTAAATTTAAAACAGACGCAGATGAGATGAGTTGAATTAAGTTGAATAAAGTTGAGTTGAGTTGAGTGAGCAGTCGGCCGATAAATAAATTTAAATCTTAAGCCGTTGGCAAATCAAGACATTACTCATACGCCGTGTGGCGCAGACTAAAATAGTTTTCTGCCTCTTCTGGATGCTGTCCACTGACGTCTCTGATGGACGTTCTAATACTGAACGCGTCATGATAAATGCGCCAACGGCTTTTAGCCAAATGCCGTGCAAATTAGCCAAACAATTTGTCCAATAAAATAAACCAAACCAACCGCTGGCCCCATACACTATATAAATATATACAATATGTGAACGATGCGTCAGCCCTCATAAAGCGTATGCTTCAAGGCTATAGAACAGATTCCAATTATATCAAACTTTGTGTTTGTTTTCATCGCTTGCTCTACGAGTACTATAAATTTAAAACAGTTCGAGCCAAAAATAAATATTTTTATCAATTAAAAGAACAGATATGATTTCTGCTCTAACATAATCCTTAAGGTTTTTAAAACTTACGATTGAAGATATTGTGTGAGCGTTAAACATTTTTTGTCATTAAATAGTTTAAAATGCACAAATAAATTGTATCTAATTTATATATTCAAATATTTCAATAAGTTCTATATATTTTAAATCAAAATATTTCTCCAATAATCAACCGATTTTAATAATTGGTGGTCAAAATAAATTACATGTTTATATTTACATTTTGATTCACTAATTCTTCCTTAAACATAGAGCATCAGATGAGTACTTAATATCTTCTGATTATACCCGTTGCTCAAATTTCCATTTAGAAGGCAAAGACGTCTAAAATATAATTAGTTTAATATTCTGTTTATTTGTTGATTCGGTTAGAAAACTTACAGATAAAAAGCACTCACATCAGAAATATAAAAGTACATACTATTACTTATTTATAAGTTTGATTATCTTTGCAAATACAAATACAAGCAACCAAAAAAGTAACATGGAAGCAAAAAGTAATTTGATAATTACAAAGAAATCATATGGAAATGATTACATTATATATGCAAATAATTAGTGTGTGATATTATTATATTACTTTAACAAATTTGTAACAACTGTAAACGCACTCTAATATTCTTTTATAATTCACGTTCAGTTTCATTTTCCTCGAGTTAATTATAATAAATATTCTCTTCAACGATATAACAAGCCTCAAATCTGCTTTTCTGCACTTCTTAACTATCCTATCCTCTAAGAATCATGAACAATACGAAATCAACGATTCTGTGATGGATTTTTGATTTGCTTTGACCATTCGCTCGAAATTGCATTGTCATGTCCTCAAGTTATTTGCTTGCCATAGATCTCTATATTTTTGAAAAAAAAGCAACGTTGATATAGCGACGGATGAAAGAAAAGCAAGAGAAAAGGAGTTGGATTTTAGCAACGTATTGGCCATTGATTGGGCCCGTTTGGGCCACATTGTGTGTATGTGGCTCAGGCGCTGATTTCGCTGCGTTGTGTGTCCTGCATGTCCTCTGGCTATAATTTCGAGCAGGACTCGTTACGTTACCGTCGTATCTCGTCTGGTTCATTGTCAGATTTCATCAGTTACATTTCGGGACTTTTTTTCTTACTTGTCCGCTCTGCGACAACAGCAACAACAACAACGTCGATAGGAAAAGAAAAAGGGAAATGTGAAAACAAAAATCCTTTCGCCTTTTCTATCAAGCCCGTTGTCATTTTAATTGTTGTTTACTGGGCTTGTCAAATGCGCACTTCAGTGCAAAAAACCAGAGCCTCGAGGCATTTCAAGCAGATGGGCAACCCTGTGTCATGGCAAGGGGAACCGAAGGGAACTGAGGGGAACTGAGAGGAATGGGGAATAGGAGCTGGGCAGTTTGGAGACCTGTGTTGCCATTCGTCATGGTGGCCGCTGTCTGTGACGAGCCTGTCATTGCCATACGTTCTGATTTACTGGCCAACACACACACGCACATACACACACACATTACATACACAGATACTTCATTTGCTCTGCTTTTTCTCCTGGCTACATGCTTTATGGCCTTATACCTGCTGCATAACACAATGGCAAAAATGTCCAATATTTTGGGATAAATTCAAATTTGTTGCTTTAATGTTATTAACAAAACTATCTAGAATCGGATGCTAACAATCCTTTTTGACCTTTTTTGCCCCGTATCGTGAGTGTATGTTAAAAAAACATATATGGTCAAATTAAATAATGAAAAAGCATTTTTAATTATATTTTAGTCTAACTAGCAAACATGCAAAATTTTTAATATCTTGCTATATATTTTGGATAATACAAATTTGCACTTATTCACTGAGACGAGTCGAACATGTTCAAACTTAAACGAATAAAAAAATATAGCTTTAGCCCAACTAAGATTCATACCAGAGTTCAAGTCTATAGGGTTTTTTTTTATGTTATAATATATGTATTACACGTTTGCGTAATTTGAAATGATTTTAACTTAGGTTCATGCCAAAGTTCGAGTGCCAAAATTTCGGGCTTTTTTTCCATAGTACATACCTGTGTTTGCGTTTGTTTAATGCTTATGAATTTTGTGCCCAGTCGGAGTTTGGCTGTCCTTGTGTTTTTTGGTGCCAAATTCACTTAGCAATATTTTTAATAAGGAAGCACGTCAGCGTAAACAATGTCCTGGAACATGGACAATCATGGTCGAGTCAAAGACAGAATCACTTGACTGTTGCTTTATTTTGTTGCAATTTATGTTTTATTTATTTTGGAGGCAAAGTGCTCAAAACGCTCCAAGTCATGTCTCCACGCCATCAGCCCCTGCAATCCCAATCCCAATCCCGATCCGACCCTCTATTTGCCTTGCCTTTACTTTTGCCTGTAAAGCCCAGGCCCACTCCGGATTTGGCTTTGGCTGGGCTTTCAAGTGATTATGATTATTTTTTATGCACATAACGTTACATATGCGGGCCAACCCCAAAGTCAAAGCCAAAGCCAAGCGAGAGCGAGAACGAGAGCGTCAGACTCATCAGATCACGTCAAAAGCAAAAGGCAACCTGGTCGTAAACCAGAGTCGAGTTAGCCCCCAGCAGAAAGGAGTAAAAGGAAAGGTAGTCAAAGCTAAAAACACACACACACACACACACATACAAATACAGAGGAAGGAATACACGAGGAATAGCCAACTAGAGGACAGTTGCAATTTTAACGAATCGTAAATGCCCTTCTGTCTCATTACTACTTATTAAAAAATTAGGGTATTCATAAACTATGATATTTGTGTTTTTTTATAAAGTGATCTATTTTGTAGTGACAACTAACACAGAGAAAAATGTTTTTTTTTTTTTTTTTTTTTTTTATTTATTTGATTTGATTCCTAGCGCTACAAGACAAGTCTTATAAGTTAAGGCGCTAGTCATACTTAAGTTTATGAATACATTCAGGTTTAAAGTCTAAAGAAAATAACTTAGGTTGAACAATTTAAATGATAAGTCTGTTCTTATAATTCTTATTATTACTATTACTGATATTATTATTATTACTGTTATTTATAATTATATTATTTGGTATGCATGAGGACATTGTTTTTCATGACGAATTTTGAATACATCTGTGTGTTTGTTGTCATTAAAAAATAGATCACTTTTTAAAGTAACACAAATATCAGAGTTTCTGAATATCCTAATTGTTTCAAAATACAAAAAGACAACAGGATTCTTTAAACTTCATGAAACAGAAAATTTTAATTTCAGTGCTGCGAAGCAAAAGGCTTAAAGCCAACTTTTTTATCTAGGTCTTTGATTAAACAAGTACTTAAGTACTTATATTAATATATATTTTGCTATTCCAATGAACATTTTGTATGAAATGTCAAATGTTTCTATTATAATTGCCACCACTGTTTTTATATATATTTCTATATAAGTATATGAGTGTGTGCAGAAGTGTAGCCAAAGGGCAGACATAAGGACATCAGGACGAATGACGTGCGTTGATTTTTACTGTTATTACTTAGAGCTGGGCATACAAGTATGTCCATGCATGTTTGTTTGTTTGTTTGTTTGTTTGTTTGCTGTCCATGTCTGTCTGACCCGCTCTCCAGTCTGTCTCTCTGCCATATTTGTCTGGCTATTTGCGTTTTGTGTAAGCAGTTAATTGGATCAGGGGCTTGGGTCACTTCTTTGACCCCTCCATTTCGCCTTGAGTCCTCGCCTTGAGTTTAAACGGCATAAAAGATTGTTGCATACCACATGGCGCCTGGCAGGCAGGCAGCTAAATATTTCATAAGAAGCTGTCAAGCAACAACAACAACGACAACGGGTACCTGCCTCAAATGTCAACATCTGCCCCAGGAACAACTAAAAGATGTGTCTAAGCAAACGGTTTGTTATTCGTGGATACAAATGCACTGAAAAACAAATACCACTTTCTAAAATCAAGAACATTCATCTTAAATGTTTCTTTCTTTCTTTATTGGATTTCCCAGCACTACAAGTTTACACTTATTATTTAATGTGCTAGTCACAATGTGTTTTGTTTTTTTAATATAAAATTACATATACTATATTTAAAAACTATATTTTACAATAATTTAATTTTATTTCGTTTATAATTATAATTAATTTTGATTTAATCATTATTTACTTAATCTAATGTCTGCAAATGTTGTTTAAGTTTAATATTAAATTGCGATGCACTTCTAATAGTTTTCAATGCATGAGGCAAATTGTTCCATAAACGGACAGTGTACACGAAAAAGCGATTTTCCGAGCTCGTTAATTTAATTCTAGGGCATAAAATATTGTTTGTACGTTGCGACGCAGCAAATTTAATTTTTTGAAACAAATAAACAGGCTCCTTTGTAATAAGAATCCTGTGTAGAAGAATCAGTGCTCTAAAGTCAATCCACAATTAAAGGCTAAGGTCAAGAATTTTGTTGGAAAATATAGAGATACGGTCACAGCGTCTACGATTAAAAATATATCTAGCAATTGCATTAAAGGCTACCTTCAGCTTACGCATGTCATTCGCATTGCAATGGCCAAATACTTCCACCCCGTAAAATAGAGTCGGTATCAGGTACATTTTTGTAATTAGCAGCTTGATTTGAAGTGGCAGAAAAGATTTTGAAATAGCCAACTGCCTGAGCTGCGCATAAGTTTTGCCTGTCGCTATGGATACATGATGACTCCAAGACAAGGTGTTATTGAAATGAATCCTTAAGTTTGTTCTTGAAATGAGAATATTTCAAGACCAAATTACTAAAACTAAGAATATTAATCTTGAAAATCGTAAGTTCTTAATATAAGAATAAAGATCTCAAATTTAAATATTTTGTTCTTAATATAAGACCATATTATGACCAAATTACTTAAACTAAGAATATTATTCTAAAAAATCTAAATTTCTTAATATAAGAATGAAAATCTTAGATCTTAGGTCTTTTTCTCTTAAAATTAAAACAAATATCTTAAAATTTTGCCACTTTTTGAAACGAATAATTCACAACTGGTTCTGGTGTCTCAAAGATGATATTAAGCTTGGATCGCTGGTCAAGTCAGCACAACGGTACTGATGATAGAGATCGGCATCTCTTGAAACAAAATTTTTTGGTCAATAAATAAGAACATATAATCTTAAAAAAAAAAAATAAGTTTTATTCTTATACTAAGATTTGTGGTCTTGAAATTATAAAATTTTATGATCTTACTTAAAGATTTTCTTAGTTCTGAGACCAAAGTATTGATTTTAGATCCTTTTTTATCGGTGAGCAAATGCAAATGGACATGGAGCTGGAGATACAATAAAAAGATGCACAATTGATGTCTTAAGTCGCGTCAGTGTTCTCGAGTCTTTCATGGAATCTATTTAATTATTTTGTGTTGCTAATAAATTTGTATATAAATAGCAACAACATCTGTTGCCCTCTCCCTATCCCCCTCTGCGTGTCTCCTTCGTTGTTGCACAGCTGCTGTTGCTGTTGCTGTTGCTGTTGCACTTGCGCTGTTGCAAACAATTCTTTTGAATTCAAAATTGCAAGTTCTTTTTAACCGATTCGATCCTCCCACTGTCTCTCTTTCGGTCCATGCGATATGTGAAATGTTAAATCAAAACTGGGAATACACGCGAAAGGCATTGGCCAGACGGGGACAACATTCGTTTTTGGTCTGATGCCGAGTCTAAAGTTGCTCATGCGCAACAACAACAACAACAACAGCAACGGCAACAAAAAAAAAACCATCCACGTTAAGAAAATAACAATAGACAACTAAACCACAACAGCTACTTGGCCATAGCTACCGTCTGCTGAAGATGGTATATCATGACTCTACTTATGTTGTGGCTCTGCAGAGGATCTGTATAAAGAAATATTGGCGTGGGTTGACGCAAAACTTGCGTGGACAACTAACAATTAAAGTCAGGGATTGCAAGTAAGAGTTATGAGCTAAAAAAAATCAGGACTGAATAAACAAATCTGAATGAATAAGAAAATCTTCGATTTACTTATTTGGGATTTTCCTTTTTAAAATTTTTATGAAAACATTTAATTTGAACTTGTATTTTTCAACCTAAAAGAAATATGAATAAAAAACAAAATTTCAATTTTTATTTCATAATCATCATCAGGATCCTTATTGATACTTTAAGGATTAAAGGCTAAAAAGAAATTCTAAATTAATTTGGAGAAATAATTTTTATTTTCAACTTTTAAAAATTAAGCTGCCAAATAATTAATTTTTAAACAAAAAATTTTAGTTTAACTTTTGTTTAACCTTCTTAATTTTTGAGTTAAAAATGATTAAGAGAAGGCTATTGCAAATGAAATCAGTGATCAGTTTTAATCTCGTGCTTATCGAATACAAGTACAAAATTCAGTTGAAAAATAAGCCAACTTGTCTTTATAAGACTGTGTCTTCTGAACCCTTTCAAACAGGCAAACAGGCAAACTATTCAAGCAACCCTCGCGTGTGTGCTTGGCTAATGATATGTATGGCATATAAAACCAAAAAAAAAACTAGCAAAAACAGCAACAGCGCCGACATAAATCAAAATTTGTGCAGCGGCAACATTTTTTTTACCTTTGCTGGGAAGTTGCCGCCCCAACAAGCGCAACATGCGAAGCTGCCACTTGGAAATGGAGATGCAGTTGTTGCTGTGGTTGTGGCAGTGACTGTGACTGCGACTGTGACTGTGAATGTGAATGTGATTGTGACTGCGACTTTAGCTGTAACTGAAGCCGAAGGAGCCACCCGTCAAGTGCCGCTAAACGTAATGTAAATAAGCATTTAACAGCAGCAACATCAACAGCAGCAGCAGCAGCAGCAACACAAATAGCAACAGCAACAACAACAACAACAACACCAATAAATGGCATTACAAACAACGGGCAAATAAATCGCATTGAAGCGCAAATGCGCCAAAGATGCAGCTCAGATGAAAGCCGTCGACGTCGTTGCCGTTGCCGTTGCCGTCGCGTTTAACATTTACAACATGCAACAGATTTATGCTTGCAACCACAGCAACAACAACAACAACACACGGTGTTGACTTATGCTGGCTGCTTTCAAGGCGTCGGCTGCCCAGCAGCTACCAACTTGCAGCTTCAGCTGCACACTTGAACATGCAACATGCCACCACCTCTCCCCACTCCCCTTTCCCCATTCCCCTTTCCCCACTCCCCTTTCCCCACTCCCCTCTCCCCTTGTGCCTCTTTCATTGTGCCGCTGATGATGTGGCTGCTGTAGTTGCCGTTGTTGACGTTCATGCTGCTATGTGCAGCCCACAGGCCAGATGATGAAAATGTTATCTTTGCCCAGCGCTAAATACCAAGTATGTTCAAATTCTCGCTTGTTGGCTAAAGTTTTCCCAGTATTTGAATTGAATTGTTTTTATCATTTTTACTTCCCTTACAACACAATTAATTAATTAATGCATTAGGATCTCGATTGACTTTCAAACTGTAATTATTTATGTATTTATGATAGCATTTTATGTTAAATACTAACAATTTAATTAATATTATTGCAGTCAGATAAATTAAAATTATTTTAAGTAAAAAATCCCTGAAGATATCTGATCTGTTGGAGGATGATTTACCGGAGTTGACTAGAAAGCAGGCATCGTAACATAAAAGTTATGAGTTTGATATAATCAAACCTGGAAAAATTGACCCAGAGGAATGCCAAAAATTTTAAAAACACTATTTTTGCATGGGGTACCCTGGAAACAGGATAAACTTTTATTTTAAAATCATAGTATAACTCTTAATTTCAATTTTGATTAGAAAATTATTAAAAAAAATTTAAAGTTGTATAATTTAGGTGATTTCGGACATATTTTTTTGGGGACAATCGGGAAATCATTTGCAAAGCTGAAAATAAATTTCAAGTTGCGGAATCTTTTACAGCGTAGACTTTGTTATGCATATAGTGTAGACTTCTTGATTGGCGAATATAAAAAAATTGCTTAGCTTAAACCATTGATAAAAATGAACTTATTATTATTAGCTGAATGGAATTTGGGTGTTAAAATAATTAATTGAAAATCATGAAACATAGAGAGCATAATTAAACACATTGTTGACAACTAAAATCGACGCGTCGTAGAATAAAACTGATATGTGCAGAATATAAAATTAATGAGGTCTCTGGGGGTCTGCGTTTCCACCTGCCCCGCCTGTCAGCGGGCCAATTTATCCAGCAGTAAAAAGAGAAAAGCAACAACGCCAAGTGTAAATGAGCCAAACCGCTAACAAGTTGCGCAAGTGGCCCAAAAGGTGCAGCGCCATATGCAAAGAAGCTGCATTCGTGACGGCGACGTCGACAGCGACGGCGACGGCGACTGCGCCGTCAAAGTCATCGTTGGCGTAGGTGTAAAGCAAAGTAAAGTGTGAGGTGTGAGGTGCAATCAAAGTGCAGCGGTCCAAGCAGGTGCCAAAGTTGTTTAATCACAAGACTTTAGCACACAATTTGTGTCGAGTTGGGAATGGTAAATCGCTTGGGAATTGCTGTTAGCCAAGGCAATGGGCGTGGCTAAGGGACATAGCTGGGGGGCAAGTGGCTCCAACTGGGCCCGTGTGGCAAATGCACACTCAGAGCTCTGTCAAATATAAAACTCATTAGCCAACATCGACGCCAAGTTGACCGAATTGCAACATGTTTTGGGGGCCGAGCCACGCCCCCAACATTTTGCAGCAACCGATCCCCAGAGGCTGCAGCATTAAAAAACCAAATAGACCTACTTAAAAAGAGTTCATTTATACGAATCAAACTCGGCTCGAATGAAGTTTGGCCAAAATGCACCGAAAGTTAAACAAACAATCAAAAGTATAAAACCAAGAGAAAAAAGTTGAACACGATAATTACAAGCAACAGGTGATTAATGACAGTGATAATAATGACCATGATGATGATGATTCTCTAACATCGCCTTCTTCCAGCCGAGTAATCAACTCAGAACTGCCGAAGTTTTTTAAGCAAACCCATAAAGTATATATGGGCTAATCCTGAGTTGTGGACGTTACATTATCATGGAAATTTTCATGTTTCAACTAATACAGCTCGCGTTCAGATTGGCGAATTTTAATGAAATGTTGTGGAAAATGCATTTCATTGGGAGTACACTTAAACCCATTTTAAGATAAAAGCTTTACTGTTTTTGAAAAAATATTATGCCTGCTGAAAGTTCCGTTGCGTCCGTTACATATATTTTCGAATTCTGCATAACAAACAAAAAATATCCAAATACAAAAAAATTAAGTGGAATACATCACCATATCAATCCAGCATGAAAATTAAAGATAAGTTGTCTCGTTAATTAAAAATCTTAGTTTTTGTCTGTTGCGGACGTTACACTTTTTACACACACACTTTTTCTTCAAATTTTTAGTATATATTAAATCTTTTTCGATACAGTTTTTATCTTAAATAGAAGAAAATGAAAGAAAGTTTAAGATGAGCTAAGCGCTAGACATTCAGAAGACCCTTTTGCCCACTTTTTTGGCCATTGAAAATACCCTTTGTTTACAAGAATTATTGAAATTAAGAGGCAAAGAAAGAAATTAATAGATTAACTTTTGTAATTTGATTGATATTGTAATTTAAAGCCTGAAAATGTATTCTATTATAACAAATAACAACTATTGTTAAAAAGCATGCAGTTATTTGACAACTTTAAGTTTTCGCCCTTGGTTAAACATTTTCGGAATAGCCCATATGCATTCTTGATCAGCATCAACAGCCGAACTAGTATTGGCAGGATCGTCTGTCTGACTGATCATCTGTCTGATCTATCTATTTCGTAAGGATTCCCTAGGGACTCCCTTGGCATTCCTTAGGGATTCCCTAGGATTCCCTAGGGATCGATGATTCAGGGATTGCTTAAAGCGGAATTATAATGAACATTCCGATAGTATTATCTATTTGGGACAAGACTCAAACGACACTCACAGACTGTACGTTAATGGCATTCCTCACTTCACGCATACCACAAATCTAATTTCGTTTATATTTCTATCAATGTTATTTCGGGTATTTACACTTTAATTAAATTTTAGGCAAATATTTCAAAAGTATGTATTTGGAAATTGAAGTTGTTGCTGCTCCGACTGCCGGAGAGAAGAACCAACCCCTGGGTCTGTGTGTTTGGCATGTGGTTGTCTGTCGACGGTGGTTGTCCTCGATTGACGCACCTGTTTGAAAGGTAAAGCCAAAAGGGTTTCAGGCCATCGACTGGACAGCAATCCAGGTCAGCCTGAGCTACTAGTCCTGCTTGACAAGTTGGGCGTTTCTTCATCTTTTGCCAAGACTTGGATTCGTTTCGATTCGACATTGGCTTTTGTTTATCTCTGTGTAAGTCGGTGGTGGGGTGGTGGGGTGGTGTGATGGGATGGGCTCTGACAGGCGCTAAAAGACAACGAGATTAAGTCATCGAAGCGAATGAAAAGGGAAAATTCAATAACGGCAACAACAACAACAACAATAGTCGTAATGTGGCTTATTGTGAAGCGCTTTGACCATGTTTAGATAGATAGATACTCATCTCGACTGCTCAGAGCATTCAAAGTACGTATATTTTCATTTGACAAATTTTCGTATTATACTCGAGTACTCGACTATATTCCTATATATACATATATACATATTTTGTATATATATTTTGCCGTTTTTACTTTGAAATGTGGTTAACATTTGGGTGGTTGTTCCCTGGATGCTTAGCGCTTGCCTACGTTATACGAGTGTCTTGTTTATGTTGCTGTTTATTTGCCCAGGGCGCTGTACTCAAACCCAAGCCCAGGCTAAAACCCAACCCAAATCCAACCCAATCCCAGACCAAATCAACCCCAGCTTCACCCGCATTCCTCTCGTGCGTTAGGCTCACTTTAATTTGGCTTCTTTTTCTCTTTCTGCTTTTTTTTATTATTGAATGGGGCGCATAAAAATCTTGAGCACGTAATTATCCTTTTTTTTTGGGCACGATTCCTTACTCGCTCATCCGATGCACCGCCCTTCCTCCTCCCTCCCTCAACTAACAACTCTCGACTCTCAACTCTGGTTAGCTCTACTTTCCTCTGGCTATGCATTTATTTATTTATTTGGCTTTCTTCTTTTTACATACTTACAAACATAGCTGCTGCTTTGCTTTCGGCCTTGTTGTACTTATTATTTCGTTGGCTATTCATTTTATGACATCTTGTTATTTTTATTGCTATTGAGTTGCCTTTTGTCATTCGCATTCTCATTCTCGTGGTCGCCTTCCTCTTCCTTCGCGTTGTCGTGGTCGTTGTTACTCTTACTGGTTTTTTTTTCGTTGTCGTTGTTTTTCTTATTTTTTTTCCATTGGGCTACATAAATTCTGCCCCCGCTGTCAACCTCTTGTACCAATGTCCCCGATTGTTGGTGTTATTAATTTTGGGCCGCAAACGAGCTTATTAGCGGCATGTTTGGATTGTGTGTATTGATTCCTCTGCTCCCTGCTCCATCACGTGCGGACATGAGAACATTGACAACTTCATAGCGACATTTGACCAGATCAAATATCATAAGACCCTTGTCCAAAGAAAAACAGCTGCTTTTCGTTCTTTAATCTTGCTGCTACAAGATCTAACAGTTCAGATTAGAAATCAAAGTCATTTGCCGGAACAATTTTCGCAGCAGAAACAACAACAACAACAACAACACCAACACCCATAATCAAATGCAAATTATCAACAACTATCACAACAAAAAGCAGCAACAACACTCAGTTTATGTGCTGGGCGTGTCTCAAAAAGAAAAGAAAAAACAAAAGAAAAAGTTTCGGTTTCTTCGATATTTCGACTCAATAGCATAACCCACAAATACAACAACAACAACAACAATTTATGTAAATTTACCGTGGGTTGCCGTATCTTTTGATTGAGACATTTTCAAGTGCGACTTCTTGGCCATGGTCAATTAAAGTCAAGACGGAAATCACACACATTATGCAAGCAATGACTATGAAATACTCTACAAGTATGGTATCTCGTAAAGTAAAAACAATGCTGAAGCTAATTTTTGCATTATCATTTAATAACAATTTTCAAAAAAATTAATAATAATTTTCAAAAAAAATTAACTTGAATTTCACTACAAATTGAGCTTAGTTCGAAGGGTTTCATTAATTTTGAAATTGTTTGTAGCATTAGTACATTTTCTTAAATTGAATCATTAATAGTTTAATAGTTTAATTAACTTCGTTCAGCCGAAGGCCTTTGATGCCATGGCTCCCCTTTAGTAGATTTAAGTTTTGAAAACATAAGTCTACTCATGTAAATAAAAAAAAAAATAAAAAATCATTAATAGTATTAATAAAATCATCATTAACTTTCTCAAAAATTTTTAAATATTTCGCAAGAAAATTCATCAATTCAATTTTGAATTGAATTCCTCTAAATTAAAATCATTTGTCGTTATTTAGTAAAGTTTTTTAGATTAAATAATATTAAAACTCCACGTTGAGCGTGTTGCATAGTGTGTGTTGATGGCAGCATAGGCCTTTGTTTGGGCCAACTTGGCTCAGCAACGCCTATCGATTTCAATCGGCCGACATCCGAAGACCAAACACGCCAAAGCGCAATCAAATAGCGTTTTTAATAATGCGCTAAGTGATTGTTAAGCGCGTCTCGACTCGAGGGCCGAAAGCTGAGAGTTGATGGCCCATAGCCAAGAGTTGATGGCTCACACAGAGCTTTTCCTTTTCCTTTCCCTTTCCCACTCGCACTCGCACTCGCACTGAACCGCCAGTTAAGTTAAGTCATTAATGAATTGTTGTTGTTGTGGCCGCTGATGATGATGCCACAGCATCTTCTCCAAGTGTTGAAGCACCCACGCGACCTTCACCCGCATCACAGAGATAGAGAGAAAAAGGGAGAGAGACAGAGGGCGAGAGCGAGAGACACTGAATTTTTGCGCTGAATTCAATGCGCCTATTAAAACTCAATTACATTTAATTAATCAAAAAGTCGCAACACCTCGAGTCTGCTGACAATGCACAATTGAAGGCGCCAATGGATGCAAGAATTAAACCAGTGGGCCACTGACATTGGCTTCATTAGCTCAAACATAGACAGAGAGAGAGAGAGAGAGAGTGAGAGAGAGCGACAGAGACAGAGCGAGAGAGACAAGAGCTCAAATTAATAGTGAAAACAAATTGAAATTGCCATTGTAAACAAATATGATTGGGCCCACTCTTGACCAAGCCAACAAACATATTTGATGTTCAAGAGCTGACAAGAGACAAATACTTTAATGGGCCAGCTCATTAGTTGCAGTTGAAGTACTAGTGAAAGGTGTGAAGCATCCAGCTTAAGTTTATGGTAATTTACTATTGACTATTCAACTGGGAAATTGTCAAAGCAACGCACAGTGGCAAAGTCAGTCTCAAGGAAACTCACAAAGAAAATATGTATGTGTGTTAGATAACATACATACTTGGATGTTCAGTTACAAAATTTAAATGTGTGTATCTTCTACACAGAAAAAAAATGCCATTCTTAAATCAAGTTTAAAATACTTAATTTAAGCATGGATTTTTTAAGTATGTATTCTGGATTAATCTGTATAATTATGCCTGTATCAGGATTAAAATGGGAAAATAAGCCCCAATTAATTGATTCAAGCTAAGAAATTCTTAAAATAACCCGTTGATCACCACATTTGCTGAGCGCGAGAGAAAATTCTCTCTCGGCCTCTCTCATTTCAACTGGTCCGGTGGCTCAGTGGTTAGAGTCGCCGACCTGTCACATAATAAGAACTTCCAGTTTAAAAAAAACCTGGGTTCGATTCCCCCCTCCTCAATTGTAGTCAAACATTCCCGTCATTAAACAAAATATAAAAAAAATTACAAAAAAAAAAAAAGTTTAGAACAAAAAACATTTTAATTAATAAAAATATTGTAGCCTGAATTACACAGTTTTAGGATTGAATTTGGGACTGAAAAAATCATGTATTTTCATACTTGGTTTAAGAAAATCCGAGATCCGAATTCGGGCTAAATATCCCGGATTTTATTTTCTGTGTAGACACAACACCTTTATCTTTATCTAAGCTGCCCATCTGGTTTCCTCAGCAGATGTTGGCTTATCACGCCCGAGTACAAAAAACAGTTACAAAGACGACCCTACAAACAATGCAATGTACTTAGTATGTACCAAAAAATCCAACAACAACAAAATAAAACCCTCAACAAGAACATTAATGACAAAGAAAGCGGCGAAAGTTGCGAGTCGCGACATTCCCTTTTAGAAGTCACCTGAAATTTAACAATATTTGAATTGGGCAAACAATGTGAATCTACCATTCATCTACCATCTTCTTCTCGATGAGAACAAGAGAAAAATGACTTCATTAAAAGTTGGAAATGAAGAAGAAGAAGTGTCCGAGGTTTTGTCCGGCAGCTGCTCTTCCGATAAGAAACTCATAATTGGTGTCATTAAAAAAGCCATTTCGGAAGTTGTTAATCTTGGTGCGCAGTGTGGGGTTGGCAATTATGCCCAACTAGCCACGTAAATCGCAGAGGTAGCCAGAGTCATCTCCTCGGCCAAGAGCCAACCAGCCCAAAAGATTCATAAATTTGTAATTTATTAAAAGCGACGCCAAAACTCACACAACAAAGTAAATATAAAAACGGGAATAAACGAAGAAACAAAAAAAAAACAAAAATAAATAAATAAATGTTTACAACAATGCACTGGCTTTTGTTTATTGTTATCATTATTTAGCGAAATGATAGGAGCAGCAGTTGCCAGAAGACTCCACAGACTCCTCTCCTCCTATGCCGGATCTCAGATCTCAGTTCAGAGTTTGTTTCATATTTTCTGACTACCGCTTATCGCCCGCATTTAGTTTTTTCCTCTCGCTCACTTTCTGTCTCACCCTCTCTCTCTCTGTCATTCTTTTCTTTTTAATTATAAAAGTGCGATAAATGTGACAACCTAAAAGGACAAAAAACAAAAAAAAAAAGGAAACACAACAAGTGAAAGATAGCCCAAAAGGCGAAACTGGCAAAGTCGTTAAGGCCTCTACAGAGTTTTTTATGCCTGCCCCCCAAGAGGGTTTCTGTATTTCGCTTTTGTCAAGAGTTGGCCACGAAGCATTTAATAAACACCAAGTTCGGACCCGGACCCAGATCCCTTGTCGTCTGATATGTGTGTGTGTGTGTGTGTGTGTGTGTGTGTGTCCTCTTGGCCATCCTAGACTTGCAATATGAAATTGCAAATGTCTGCCTACACATACATAAAGTAAACGGCAAAAGATACAAAGACAAAAACCGCAAAACAAAAACCAAAAACCAAAAGATACACTCCACTCGCATTCGCATTCGCATATTTTGTGGCATTTGCTTTTGTTTTCTGTTCTGTTGTTGTCTTGTCATTTGGCCATAAATATTATCTTTACTGGCTGCTGTTGCTCCTTTTTGGGCCCAAAACGCATTTAAGTCTTTCTTGGTCAAGTCAAGTGTTAATTTCCCCGAAAAGTCAACTCTCAGTGCTGGACAATTAACTTTTTCCTTTGTTCTTGCTGTTAGTATCCTGATTTCTATTTCTATTTCTATTCTTATTGCTATTGCTATTGCTATTGCTATTCCTGTTCCTGTGCCTGTTGCTCTGTTGTCGTGAACTCTTGCCAAGGCCTAGACCAAAAACGATAGTCAAGAAAACCAAGAAAAGTAAATGCAAAAATATTTGTAGCTGCTATTGTCTTGATATGCAAATTGCATTGTCTCCAGTCAAGTCTTGAGTTTGTGGACTCAGGTTTAAGGCTCAGGTTCAATTGCCCATCAGTCGGCAAGTAGCAGAGCAGATCGCCAAACGATATGCAGTTGATTTCCCTTTGACCTCGCTCATTTCGGGCCAACTTACTGCAAAACAAAAATATTAATAAGCCAGTAAAAAGGCAAAAGCTGTGTGTGCTCGACTTTGAGAGATCCGGTAGCAAGGCACTTTTAGATACTCCACCACATGTTTGCACAGGTACAAAAAGATTCGATTGTTCTGTATACAAATTTATAACTACTTTATTCAAATTTCGTATTTAAACAATTTCAGCATTATATTAGTTGGCATTTTTTCTAAATTTTATACGATTTTTTTGTCTGATTATTATAAAGATTATTCTGTAAAATATCTCTGCCAGCAACAAGTTAAATAATATGCAAAGAAAACTAATAAAGAGCATTTGAAGTAAGGCTAAAATGTATATTTAATAACCTGTTTATCGATTACTTTTGCCTAAATCTTTTAATCAGACTAATTGATTATTGCTGGTTATATTTATTGTGACAAAATTATTAGCCTGTTTTACCCTTTGGGTACTGGGCTAAGAGTCGCTGAAGTTGGCATTGCTACTGCCGAATCATGACCGAATCGCAATACGCGAATCTCACCGAATCACAAATCGAGAAACGCGAATTGAAAATTGAGAATTGCAGATCGCGCAGATTGCAGATTGCAGCCAACAAATCGCTGGCTTTGTGAGGTGAGGGGTAAATGTTGCACATTTTTTTTACTTATTATTATTGAGTCGAATTTTTGTTGCTATTGTTGGTGTTTGTTGTTTGTGATTTGTGAGTTGCTGGTCTTTTTCCTTTACTTTCACGATTTGTTTGTCATGCCAAAAATGTTGTTTGTGGTTGTTACTGTTGACTCTGAATTGACAATATACTTGCTTACTTACCTGTTCTGTATAAAGTGAATGGCAATTGTTGGTATTACTGCAGTTGGTAGAGCTCCTTCTAACTGGAAATTGAGTTCTCAGCTATCAGGTAACCAAACAGGTCAGCATCTTTCGGTAAGATAAGCATCTTGGCCCAATAAAGAAACACAAATTGCATTTCATACGATCGAGATAAATGATCATCTCTTAACTCTTAGAAATCTAAATTTGATTTAAACTGAATCAAATTTAATCCTCAATCAGATTTCAGATCAGTGGCATTACTTTGCCAATTATTAATATCTATACAACTACGTAAAGATTCTTGATGCAAACTTTGCATTGTTTTTACATACTCGCAAAAATGTTGTTTTGAAAAAAATCTATAAAGTGTCTCTAAAAAACAAGTTCTAGTTTTGAAACAATTTTCCTTCTTCTAACATATCTGAACTAAACTCACTTGTAATATTCTGACATTTTGAACAAAATTGATCAAGATTAATAATATTATATATGAACTACCGATCGAAAATCTTGTGCATTTTTATTAATTAAAAAAAAATATGAAAAAAACGTCTGATCCAAGTCGTGTATTACTATAGTATTCCAAATAGGCATCTTTAAAATAATAACGCAGTGTAATAAATATCAATCAAGTTTATTGAATTATTTATAATCTGAGATATTTTCATAGTTAGTTCTTAATATATCCCAACCGACTTACGTCATTGCATTTTATTTGGCTTGATGGCCTATTAGTCAATTCAATTGAATATTTAGACTAAGATTCTAAAGCAGGAATGCCCATCGCTAATGCACACGACTCACATTTGTTTTTGTTCTGCACATAGGATATGGGAAGTATGTGAGAATACACATTAGTTAGTTTCGGGCTCACATTGCAAATTACACAAACAAATTTTGCACATTGCGCTTTGGATCGTCATTCGGTGCAGGCAAAACAAAAACAATTGTATTGCGACGTTTTGCTTTTGCTAATCCGAATGTATTTTGTTGTTGTTTTATCGTTTTGTATACACTGAAAATGAAAAACTTCACTTCGCTGTGAAACGTGTGACTTTTTGAGGAAACATGCTTCTATTTTTTTTCTGTGTACACATTAAAATAAAAAAAATGTGTTTTGGGCACCCCTGTTCTAAAGTAACATAACATACAAGTCTTTCCATTTTCACTTTAGTAACTAATATCTGTATCTCAGGCGTCAATCAATTATGTTTGCTATAATTGATGAACACTGGTTAAAAATTGCATTTAATTTCCTCCAGTTTTTGATGCATGGTGCTGTCGACCAAATGCATAAAATAACATTTCCATTTTGGCAACTTTATGTGGCAAACACAGAGGCGATTCCCAGGCGCACACACACCTGTTAGGTCCCTTTGAAACCGGAGGTGCATTGTGTGGATCCGGGGACTGAAACCAAAAAAAGGCTTTAAAAATGCGCTGGCTGCATGAATGGCAATGTGAATGCTTCCCAGACAGGCAGACTCTGTTTGCTGTCCGTCTATCTGGCAAATATATGTATGTATGTATAAATGCAAAGGCAGTTTGGCAATTCTGAGAGCTGCCACGTCACGGGACATGGACGGACTCGATAGGGCAACTGAGGGAGGGACATGAACAGGGCCAAGAACATAGTTTTGCATGCATTTCGAGCTGCATAGTTTTATGGCACTGAATGGATCCGGGCCAAAATGTGCAATAGCAGCAACAAAAGAACGACAGCTGCCACTTTGCAAAACTCATTGAACAATTGTCCAAATCCAAATCCAAATCGAAGCCTCAACAATACAAATAAATGTTTTACTGCCCCTACTGCTCCCTGATCATCTCTTCAAGCGTAACAAAAAGATTAAAATGCATAAAATTCGAAACTGAGGCGAAACTAGAGATACAGTAAAAACCAACACAGCAGCTACAGTCACCGGCCTTATTCCCTCTCATTTTCTCATACCCTCGACCATCCTCTCGTCCGCTCATCCTGATGTCATTGTCCAGTATGCTCACCGAAAAGGTATCTCATATTAATTTGCTTACGAGTAAGTGCCATAAATGGCAAAAACTGTGTGCCACAAAAGGATTGGGATTTCCTACCTTTTTGCCATTGTCACTCCTCGGCCCGCCCAGCTGGAGGTTTAGCACATACACACCGATCTCTTGACAAATGCGACCAAGACAAATTTACAAAAAAAAAAAAAAAAAAAAAAAAAACAATTACAAAAAATAAACGAGGAAAAAGAGAATAAATGACACAAAAAATTACAGAAATTGACATGGGAATTCGTTGGAATTTAAGCCGAAGCGAAAATACACTAACGCAACTCATTGATAGCTTTGATGTCTTAAAGAAAATCTCATTAAATAGAAAATGCGAATGATGAAAGACCTTTCAAACTTATAGCATAGCAAAATTTGAGAAGGCTGTCCCACAATTAGTGGGCTTAACATGTTAGTTAGTCAAGATATTTGATAACGTGGTATAAATGGGGAGAAAACTTTATCTAAAAAGTCTACCAATATTAGGGACTGTACTCTAAATCAGCGGTGGGCACGCAATGGCTCCGGGAGCCAGCAGCTGCTAACGAACTCAGATTTCGTGCCCACCGCTGCTCTAGATGTTTCTGCTCCTTTGTTTACAAGAGTAAAAGCTTCAGCACTCTAAAAACGTTAAGAACATCCACAAACGCTAAACCTTCCTAACAAAATGTCTAAAAATATCAAAAAGAGCTTTGTATTGGAGGAATATTTGGAGATGAAAGGTAACTATTTAGATTACAAAAAAGGAAATAAAACAATCTTAAGTTGTTGTGTTTTAGTTGTCAAGCCGGCTACTTGTGGTACAACCCTCGTATACATCAGATTTATTCAGTTTGCATACATCACCACATAATTCAGTCTCGGTCACGTTTTGATTGTTTATGTTTAAATAGCTTATAAAGTAGTGCAATTCCAAAATTAATTCTTAAAATCATGTCTCCAAACTGAAGCGTATAACGAGCTTAAATAGATCGAACTGGGCAGACGCTCAGTCCGAGGCGTTATGCCGATTAGTCATCTCTCTCTCTGGGGTAACAAAACTCTGGCAGAAGTTATTATACTCATGATACTCCGAGGAGGGCACGGAGGTGAAAGAAGGTCTCTGATGTGGGCTCTTCGGCTATTGGGCTTACAACAACGAAACTGCAAAACTGCAATGACATTGAAAGACTAGAAGATTGAAAGAGAGACTCGTAGAATCGCAGAGACTGTCTTTTGTTGCTGATTTATGTTTTGGACTACCCGTTTTGACCTTTTGGTCGCATCGCATTTCAGTTGACGCGTCGCTTCTGGTGAATTTGTTAAAGTACAGCGTAGATGGGAATGAATATGGAGATGGAGATGGGCAATCTGGCAGGACAAAGTCGAGTGACAAAGATACTCTTGTTTTTTGTACATTACTTTACTGACATTGACAGACAGCAGGGAGTAGGGAGTAGGGAGTAGGGTGCAGAGTGTAGGGTATAGGGGAGAGCAAAGGCTGGTCAACTTGGCTGTATCGTTTCGCTAAATTAAATACAATCGACAACTCTATTGGACGTGTCCCTCCTCGACCAGTTGCGCTGTCAACTTCAAATCAGTAGCGCATATTTTGCGTATTTAAAAATCATTAATTTGAATTACAGCTGTGGCGCTGTAATTAAGGCGTGGCATAGCCCAGACCATTCCCATTCTCATTCTCATTACCATTACCATTTCCAGCTCTAGCTCCAGCCTCAGTATCAGTCTCAGCACAGAGTCCACGATTTCTCACTGCCTGCGAAACGACTGAAAGATAAACAAACAAATGCAAATGCAACAACAACAACAACAGCAGCAACAACAACAAGAGCCCAAAAGTTAAACAAAACATATTGCCGCACTTGGAGGCCATGTGCTCCAAGTGCACACCGCTGACATTTCAACACCATCAGCTACAGTAGCACCTTCCCCTTCCCCTTCCCCTTCACCCTTCCCTCCACCCACTCCACTCCGCTGCTTCTAGAGCTCTGTCTAATGACAAGGCGCGCGGAACACAATGCAAATACAAAGCGCAACCGCAGTGATCTTTGAACTGCCAGCCGAATCCGAGTCCGAGTCCGAGTTCGTATCCAAATCCCAATTCCTCCAATTCAAATCAAAACAAAGATCAAAACCAACAACAAGCGGCAGCGCAGTCAGCCACTTGAGCGTCGACGCTGACGTTGACGCTGACGTTGACTGCGCGCAGCAGGCGGGCGGCTACCGTCAACAGAGCACTATGGGTCAATTGGTTTTTTTTCCTGATATAAATGAATAACTCGAAGGTTTTTCAAGTTTTCCGTGTAAAGTTTTTTGGATAGTTTTGAAAAAAATGGGCGTGGCAATGCCCATCAACTACCCTAAAAAATATATATGTATATTATAGGCTGTAACTAAAAAAATATGTTTTATTGATGTCTATGTCTCGTAATTTTAATAACATTGATATACCATTTAAAATAACGTACAACAGCATCCATTCCATCGGTTTTTCCGTTATTTTTCCGCTATGCTTCAAGCAGACCGGCATTGTTTAGTAGGTTACGTGCTAAAAAGTTAAATTTTGAGAGAAGTGACTAAAAGGAACAAATAAACTTACTGTTAAGCGTTTACAAGGAATTACTCTACAACATGTATACAGACACTTCTCCACTTGAGCCACTTGAACTTTACCAAAATATTTGCAATATTTATGAGCTGCATGTTTAACAGCTGTTAACTTAACATCAGCATGCTAGTTCGATGTATTGCTAGTGTGAATGTGAGAAAAGTTTGTGAATTTGAATACTGTTAAAAAATTAGTTTATATCAGAAAAAGGGTCCATTTTGACCTACAGTGCAGAGGCAGCAGTAGCAGCACTGTTCAGATTCAGTGGCTTTACCTATGCATATATCTGTCTCTTGCTCTCTTCCTGTCTCTGTCGTGGCATCACCTGCGAGCTGAGGTGGTTACTCGTATTGTTGTTGATCTTGCTGTTGATTTGTTTATCTAACCTACACACACACATACACACACACACACACACACACACACACACACACACTTTGGGCGTTGTTTTCGACACCAACAACAACACGATGCAACTAAATTTTGTTTAGCTTTTCAAAAGAGTTTTCTTCAGTACGTTTAATTTTGGCAATTGTTAGTGTCGTTTTTTTGGGCCAATAAAATAATATGTATAATAAATGAAAAGAGACAAACTGAGAGAAGAAATATTGAAATTCCTTTTGATTACTTTGTCTTTTCTACTGTTTTGTATAAATTAATTTATGCATCGGTTTTCGGTTTCTTTCGCGTCTTTTGCTTACTATACTTTTTACCTGCGATATATTGACTTTTCACCACCAAATTTGAGTAGTAGATTCTTTTTTCTCTCCCTAAATATCACTAAATAAAATAAGATACTCAGACCTGTTCCGGTTTTCCCTTTTTACTTTCATGCATTCATTCACTTTGAATTTAGACTAAGTGCTTGAAAATTATCGTTTTTCGCTTTATCGGACTTAAAATCATTAACTCAAAGTGATATCAATCCGCTGAATATAGCAGAAATTGTATTAGAGCAGGTTAAAGAAATTCAATTCGTGAAATTCGAAATAGGCCTGATTAATAATAATAAATAAAATAATATTAAAGAAAAATAAACTAAGTGTCATAAAAACAATTGTGCTGGAAAAAAATTCTCATTGCAGGCGGCATTTTTGTCAACTACGCGGTCTGATAATGTGTTAATGTACAGGGTATGATACTGTCGCGTTCTCTCGACTGTAGTCTGTTCGACTTGTTTTGTTTATATTTTGGGCCACTTTTGTATTTGTGTGAATGTGTTGGGCGACTTAATTAGGAAACTTGGTGCGTTTTATTTATGTGTCTTAACGAGTCGTTTATTTAACTCACTCACCCTCTTCTATCTCTCTTTCTCTTTTCGTCTTTCTCTCGTTCGGTGTGTTGGAGAACTAACATCATATTGAAGCTGAACATTTTTAAAATTTGTTTATTGTTTTTCTTTGGGGTCCTCCGCACAGCCGCTGCATTTCACTAATTTGGAAAGAGCAGAAATCGAAAGCGGAATTCGAAATTAAAAGGAAAATACGAGTCAGAATCGACGTTTAGGTCCAAGTGGAGTTTCGTTTGAGGGAAAATTGGAATAATGTTGTACCTTGATTTAAATAAAATAACAAACGGCCAAACATACACACACAGGCAATTCTCAAAGCAATTCGACGAAAAACTAAACATAAATTCTGGCAATACAACGATCTGGGCTCTCTCAATCTTTACCTCAGTGCCTAAGTGGCGTATGTGTGTGTGTGTGTGTGTGTGTCTATGCCTTCAGACATACATATGTGTGGGCCAAGGCGCAGTCATGAAATTTGTTTTTTATTAGCGGCAGGATATCGGCAATGCCTTCATATACATACGACTATGTATATGTTAATTCTTTAGCGTTAATTGGAAAACAAAGCCCCAAAGTAGCGACAGCAACAACAACAGCAACAATCACGAAACTAAAACAGAATTCCACACAATTTATTTTTAAGCAGACATTTTTGTGTATTTATTTATTTTGCCGCTGGCAGCAAACAATTTGTAATCGTTGTTTTGCTGCTACTTGCTGCTTGCTGCCTTCCCGTTGACAAGGAAAATGTTGCAGCTGCGCCACGCGAAAGCTGCAATCTTTTCGTCTCCCCTCCCCATGTCATGCCCCCACCCGACGCCTTAATTGCAGTCCCAAAGAAGCGACTAAAATATGCCAATAGCTTTTGTCGTAGCACAAATAACAACAACAACAACAACAACAGTAACAAGCAACAAATGTCAAGGGTCGATTATGGGACTCTAGTAGCAGACACAGAATACAATCAGTGCACACTTAGTTTTGATTCATCGAATTGATGTTATCGTAGCTCCGAATACGAGTTTCAGTTTCAACAAAATCACTGTAAATGCTCAATGCATTACTTATAATGTTTATGGTAGTCTAAAGATGGTATAAACACTTGTACAAAAATTTTACTCATATTAGATGAGTACTGAATTAACTATTTGACACAATCAGCTAGTTTCTTATTACATAGTATTTAAAAGTAATTATTTATGTAGGTACAAATCACAAATTATCAACATGTCTTAAGTGTGCTGCTCCTGAACTAGAAATTTTCTAAAAATAAATATAAATATGGATAACTTCAAATCCGTATCTTGAGATATTCAAATGAACAGTATGATTTTGTAGAGTTCTTTTCATAGCTTTCCATAGCTCGATGAATCTCTTCGACTGTATTTAAGTATTAGTAAATATGCTGGAGGGCTAACATACTACACGAGAACTTTGGCTATAAAATACGAGTATTCTACATATCCAAACATTTGAACGGCAAACATACAAATACATGTTTTAAAGCTAAATATACTAATACCAGCAAAAGTTAGGAAAAGTTAGTCTTAAACCAAATTATGTTCATTGCATTATTTTATTATGTCCAATAAAAACAGATGCAAAAGTTTAAATTATGAATAACTATATATGGTTTGATTCATTTTATAAATAATAATTATTATCCACAGAAAATATTTAGATCGGCCTCTTTTCTTTGGCAGGTCTGAACTATTTAGACACTCCGACTGCAGAAGTACAGATTTTGTTTGCTTAAGACTAGCTGTTTTTTTTTATTAGCCAAATGTGTTAAAACAATGTATGCTCGAAATGATATTTTATTTAAAGTCATTGTAATACTTATTCGAAAATCTCGGGCGAAATACATACTGGGTTGACAGCGAAGAATCACCGGGGAGCTAAAAACAGTTCTAGAAATTAATTGTCCATCCTCTTAGTCTTCGAAATGATACAGATCGTCTTCAGCAATAGCATACGCACCAATCATATGGATTTCTTGGTATTGTTATGGGTGCTTTCCGAGAAGAAAGTGCGAACAATTCATGAAGATATAAAACAAAAGTTTAAAATCAACTCAGAAAATTTTACGACTGCTTTAAGCATTTAAGCCGAAAATGTTTATATTAAGATTTATGTACATACATTTGTATGTATATTCAGGCTGAGTACCAAAACCATGGAATTGGGTCACTTGGAATAGGAATAATTTCTGCACGAGAGCAAATACTAAAGTTACACTCAGAGAACAAATCAAGTATTCTGTACTTAAATTAAGTACTATCGATATTAGAAATGTATTGAATCAAGTACAAAATTTTTATACCATAATTTTAGTTTCAAAATTCTTATACCATACTTTTAATTTCAAAATACTTAATCTCAGACTGTTTTTAGTACACTGGGAATAACTTGAAGAGCGTTTCAAACTCTATTTCTTTAAAACGTAATGATTCAATATCTTTAAGCTCACACATGATACTTTCAATACAAACCTATTTACTAGCCAGTTAGCCAATTCGTTATATACACTGAGAGAAAAACTATGTAGGTTTGAGCTTCAATTCTAAGCAAACGAACACAGAAAAGTTGTAAGAATAATGGTCTTGATTTAAGATTTTACGAACTTATTTCAGACTCGAGCGTCGAGTTAATTAATTAATTATTATTTAATTATGAATTACTAGTTTATATTGAATGTTTAGCGATCAGACCGAATAAAGACCGAATCTTTAGGAAAAAAAAAGTTGGAACGAAACGGGATTATTTTCAGAATTTCTTTTGTAGATCGAAGCGATCGGAATTTTTTGGAGCGTAGCGTCTGAATAACTGAAGAGCTTGAAAATCACAGATTCAATGATAGTCCAAAATGTGTTCGACTAATTCGCCTTATTCTTTGGGTTTCGAAGGTTGACTGCCAACAAATTGGCTGAGCTTATGGGAAAGTAAAATAAACTATAATTAATTCTATCCTCACCACTACTGGAATAGTGTATTACAAGTAGTCGATCCTGTAATATTTATGAATTTGCGCCACTAGTATTTCCGTCTCCTTTTGGCTTTTATTGCAGTCAGAGAACACAATTATTTGGCATTGTAGTAATTATTAATTACCAGAGCATGTACGAAAACAAAAATTTGTGAATCGACCGCTTTTGATAAATCACGGGGAATACAGGCGGACAGACAGACAGACACACGTAGCATGCCACAACAGAACATGGCCACAAACACCAAAACAATTTTGCGATGAAATTGTCAAATTGCAACGCAAAAACGCAAAAGCAGCAACCGCAACCGCAAAGCGCACACCAAGAGAGCAAGCGGCAAGAGGAAGAGGAAGAGGACAGACACACACACACACAGACAGACACACACACACACATACTGCCACATGCGACAAGTGCCACCCCAGGTCCAGTCCGGGTTGGACACGAATTCAATTCACGATTTTGGTAACCGAAAATCACAGCGATGTGAACGCAATCAATCATAAAACGATGAAATGTCGACGAGCGCGAAGCAAGCAAATTGAAAACGCTGCCAGGACACGGAAACGGACATCAACAGACCGACAGACAGAAACAGAAAGAGAGAGAGTGAGAGAGAGGGAGAGAGAGGGAGAGAGAGGGGGACAACAGAAGAGTAATATGCCAAAGCAAAAGCTAGCAAAGTCATCGTTAAAACGATTTCTCCTGCCGTTTTTTTCCTTCTTTTTTTTTTTTTGTTGTCCACTGTTCTCATCGACAATCTGTCAGTGGCTTTGGGTATTGGCCCTTAACACTGAGTTGGCTCACTCAGTGGCCAAACATAAAGCGTTTCAACTGAATGTTAAGCGCCTCAAACAATATGTTCAACCAAGAGCAGTTAATTAGAGGCACAGCTGATGATGCAGATACAGAAACAGAGACAGATACAGATACGGAATCGAATTCAGATACAGATACTGAACTGACAATTTCATTGTTTGTCTGGCCTTTGGGTTCACTTATCAAATTTGAACTTAATTACCAATGCGAAGAGTTGACCATGCAGATGACTGGGCCCAAATCGAGGCCTAATGAACAGTTTTATGCAGCGTTTTAAGCCGCATTTTGTAATCTCTTGGACTTGGAGATTAACATGAAATCGAAATGCCATTGCCCCATAAATCAAGTTGCATTCGCAGTCAGTAAGTGTGTCATTAAAATTAATTATCTAGCATTTTTAACACCAATGCAACATAGCTACATGGAAACATCGAAACAGAAAGGGAACCGGATTCGGATTCGGAATCGGAATCGGAGAATGGGGGCCAAGAGAATGAAGCGAGTCAAGCCCATTGAGCCCATTGAGAGGCATCCTCGAACTGGGCGGATGACTTAGCAATTAGCCACACGTCGTGCAAACGTTTTGCGTTTTTCTAAATATTTACTCACAGCCTTTGTTGACAATGCCACACACACACACACACACACACACACACACACACACATATTCCATTCTACATACTTATGTACATATGTATGTATAGAAGCCATACAGATCCAATGGCCTCGACATGTCGACTGCTCTCAAATATTTGCGCTGACATAACTTTGTCTGCGGCTGGCGCGCGCCAAGAGATGCGATGAGAAGCGCATAGGAGGGCTCTGTGTATGTATATGTTTGAGCAGCAACAGACGACAGGCAGCCGCTTTGTCTGCGCCTCACAATGTGTGAAAGATAATTATAACATGTTTACACACACACACACACACACACACACAATGCTGGCTAAAGAGGGACAGCTGGATAAATGGAAAGGCTAGGGAAGAGTGTTGCGGAGTCTTTTTTTTTTTATTTCAGTGTCTAGCGACAAGCTAAATCGTCGGCTTTTGCCATTGTCAGCTCTAACTTGGACTCGGACAAATCTGGCAATGACACTGAAGTTGCCAACACAGCAGTCCAAGTCGCAGCCGTCATCGAATGTCAATATCAAAACTGTTTGCCAAAAGCAAAACATGAAAACTACTACGATCTACGTATACACTTCTGATAAACCAATAACATACAGACCCATACACGAGTACATAATACATTTCAAAGCAAGGAATTCTAAATAAGAGTTTCAAAAAATCAATAATAATAAACTTTTTTGTTTTTAAATTTTTAAAAAAAATTTCATTTTTTTTATAAAAATTTCTTTTGAGCCAGAAGTGTGTGTACAAATATACATTAAAGTGCATCGATTTTTTCACAAAAAATGTTAACCCGTTTTCGTAATCTATGTTCGATTCTAAGATATTTTAGATAACATTATTTTCGACTGCTATTGCTAGGTCTGTATCACACTTTTGCATAAAGCTAATGCAAACTCTGATACAGGGCTCACAAAAAAGTATTTAAATCTTTAGCTCATTATGCTAGCAGCTAACATATGTTTACAATTGTCTTTTATTGGTGTGGTGTCTATTATAATTAATATATTGGGAAATATATATATTGTTGTGACATTTGCTCAACTTTTAAATCACACTTCTCCCTTCATGTAGGCAGCAAATTACGAGTAAAAGTTATTCTGTTAGCAATGACAAAATAAAGACATTAGATAAGAAATGTAAGTTGGAACATGAAACACTCGACTCGGTAGTCGAAGCGTCGCCAATGCAATTGTGATTGTGATTGTGACTGTGACTGTGAATGTGACTGTGATGATTGCTCTTAAAGTCGTTTAAACAAATCGTCGCATAAATTATGCAATTGAAGCCAATGTCCCGCTAGACAAATGATGCGCCTAGGCCTGATTAGGGCCACCAGCCGCCACTCACCATCAGCGTCAGCATCATCATCAGAATCATTAACAGAACCATCGTCACCATAGATATTTACCACTCGTGCCTCATCTTGAGCTTGATGGACGATTTGCGTGCCATTTATTTTCATTTATCGCAATGTCAAATGAAAGTACTCGTAGGCAGCGAGTGATAAAGCTATAGATGGCTGTTAATACTTAGTTAGCACTTGATATGCAAATGACTCAATAATCGACATCATATTACACTCTCCTCCTCTCTCAAATCGAATTAATCCCTAACTCTGTCTATTTTCAGTGTGCAATTGCAATAATCATTCGCGTCAATGTCGCTTCAGTATGGAAATCTTTCGGGTTTCGCAAGGCGTCTCTGGCGGCATGTGCCTAAACTGTCGACACTCGACCACGGGACGCAATTGTGACCAGTGCAAGGAGGGTTTCTATCGGGACCCCAACAAGCCGCTGAATCATCGCAAGGTGTGCAAAGGTAAGTCAACTGGGATAAATTACAATTTTAAGCTACACAGCTAAAATCAAGTTAAAAATACTTAATTTAAGTATGGATATTTTTATTTATGTATTCAGGATTAAGCAATATAATTAAGCCTGTTTGAGGATTAATATGGGAAAATAAGCCCAAATTACTTGATTCAAGCTAAAAAAAATTTTTAAAATGTCCCGTTGATTCTCTCTCGGCCTCTCTCATTTCAACTGGTCCTTTGGCTCAGTGGTTAGAGTCGCCGACCTGTCACTTCCAGTTTGAAAAAAACCTGGGTCCGATTCCCCCCGTCAATTGTAGTCAAACATTCCCGTCATTAACAAAAAAAATCTTAAAAAAAAATTAAATAAATAATAATAAAAAAAAATTAAAAACACAAATTTTATTAAAAAAAATTTTTTTAAATAAATTAATAAAACAAAAAAAAATGTTCAAAAAGTTAAAAATAAATAACATTTTAATTAATAAAAATTTTGTAGCCTAAATTACACAAAAAAATCATATATTTCATTCATATATTGGTTTAAGAAAATCCGAAATTACCCCACTTCTGACATCGTTTCGGATTTAGTTCGGGCTAAATATCCCGGTTTTTTTTTCGGTGTACTTGAAAGCCAACTGCGAGTAGAGCTGAATGCCCATAAATCACATAAATGTGATTAGCTGTCCATCGTCTAAATGTTTTCATGCACTAAAATTAGCCTGGCAATTTGGGCATTCCGTCATGTCGAAGCCAAATCATCAAATTCCATCATGAATTACCTCAAAATTTAATTAACTGTTGCCACAACAAACATTCAATAGCACTAAAAACACATTCTACCACATTCCTGCCAATTCCAATTAACAATAATTAGTCCAAATATTGACCAGCTATCCATAAATTGCAGCCAAAAACCCAAATCCCAATCCCTTAAATCAACGACCTTGTGAAAATGTTTTAATGTTATTTATTTGCGTTATAAATTTGCCGCATTTGCCAATCGATTGGCAATAAAAACTAAAAATCAAAACTAGCAACATATTGAGTTGAAGATATGTTAGAACTGGGAACACAGAATGAAGCATGAATTAAAGCAGCTGAAGTTGAGCAGCATGGTCAGTTAATTTATTAGCTGGCAATAATTTTCACTCGCCGCCTAATCAACTCGACCAAATAAGGTGGCCAACAACAGATGGCTGGCCAAGAGTAAAAATGGGCAACTACTATTTTTGGATCACATGAATACTTGAATGCTCCATCTCGTGTGGTATACGCACTCACACGTACTCGAATCTATCCATCTATCTGAGACCAAGATTTCATATATGCCCAATAGCAAATTGAATTTGTAAACAAACAGAAATTTACTTTAGCAGTAGTACAATACAATAACAATAATAAAAACAAAGAAAATTCTCTACAAACAAGATGTTTGCATGTTGTTCTTCGTTCTCGTTCTCGTTCTCCCTTTTCTCTTCTCTTCTCTTCTCTCTCCCACCCGTTGGCGCCCAGCTGCGAATTGCGCATACGCCACATGCCCCATTTGTCATCATTTTTCAAAAGACGTCGCTGATGCTGACTAACCATCATAATTCTGAAAAGCCGTTAAATCCAAATCAAAATCTTATCGATTTTTAATTAATTATACAACACAACGAAAACAAAATCCACTCAAAGAACAAAAAAAAAACAACCGACAAAAATTCATCAGTATTTACAAGACCAACCAAATGCGCACATCGTAAATAAGTAAAGCAAGCAGCTCACATACAGACACACACACAGACACAGACACAGACACACACAGGCACACACACACACACACACACACACACACACTCACATACACACACGCATACACTCTCAAACGAAAGCTTTATGAGTTTAATCGTCGGCGGCTTCTCTTTGCTGAGTTTTTATTTTTATTTTTTTTTCAATTGTTGTCGCTTTCAGTTTTTGCTTTATTTTCAGAACGTCGAAAGAAATTTATTCATTTTAATTTTGACACGCGTGCAATTTGTTTAAAACATTTTGCATTGTGGTTTTACATTTATTCTCATTGTTGCTCCACTCGTTCTTGTTGCCTGTTCGCAAAATGTTTTACGTCATGTTTTTGGGTCGAGGCGTCCATTTGGCGACGTTGGCTTTTAATTAGTCAACCGCCTTGGCTTGCCTGGTATATAAGTATAATACATATAGTATTTTGTCCGACTTGCTGCAAGTGCTTTGGATCAACCGGGTGAACCGAGGAAGTAGCCACCAGAAGTGGCTCCCATTTCACATTCAAGTTCTTTGATGGATGGGAAATGATAATGGATAAACTTTTAGGAAACCATTTGCAAAAATAAACATTCAAACACAATACCTTGAAAACCAGAATAAATCAACACATTTAACCACATCAATTTATCATCTCCATTAGATGCCAATGCCTCGATATTTAGTTCAATTTGCAAAAATTAATTTCCTAAGAATATTTCCATCTCAACGGATGCAACAAATAGCAAATGTTTATTTATAAGATCTTCAGTCAGAAATAAATTCGAGGAAAGCTATTTTCCGATTAATATTCATCTCTAGAACAAATACAACAGCATGTAAAACTACTGACAATCTCAAAGCATACGTGGAACTATTGGCAAAATATGCAGTTCGTAAGAATACACTTACAAAGCAGAAGACAAGTTCTGAAACTTAAAGATATTTAGAGGAGCCAGTCTATTTATATAAGAATCATAAGCAGTTTCAGCTTTATTCGCATAACTTATCGGAATTCACATTCCCAGCACTTTCAGTTATATTAAAGTATACTAAATTAAGCATTTACAGCAATGTATACAGAAAACAATTGAATTGAATTGAATTGTTTTTAGCTACATATTTATATTCGGATAATTTAAAACGATTATTAATCGGAATTTATATAGTCAGTGATTCACTTTACATATTGGTATTCAGGTTCACTCATATAGCCATAAAAAGGGCGTGGACAATAAAAACTGTTTACAAATTCGCAAACGATTTGTCAGCTTTTTTACCACTTAACCGGATTTTTTTTTCCATAATTACTTTTTGTAATGAATTTCATATTCAGAGAGCTTTCTTTTCAACATTCCAAATATTTCTCTGTGCGTTTTCTCCTATTTTATCGTTTTATCTCAGCGATTTCTTATAAAACTTAATTAAAACCCTTCTTCCTTTCATCTACCTTGGAGATTGTAACCTCTACCAAATGCAACTTTTTTGATACACATGTGGGGCCTCAGATGAGAAATAGAAACTAAACATTTTTCTGTACTTTGTTATTAAAAATTTGTATTATCTGGTATTGTATTTTTTTGTCAATTACTAGAGAATATTTATTTAGCAAAGCAATTTATGTACTTTCTGATAGACAATTAATACACTATTTGTTAAGCATTCATACACACTTTTATCATAACAACAACCACAGAGTCTAGATAAACTTGTAGGCTTATAAATTACGGGGCAGTAAGGAATTAACATCGAGTTGGCTTACTCAGTTCTATTCAGTGTTGCTTAAGAAAATGCAAAACCTTTGAAGCATACTTTTGGGCGTTTAAGCTGCTTTAAAACATTAAGCAGCATTTAATTTTGATATACTTGACCGATCTTTTTACTATTAAGCTGGCTAATAGATAATAATAATATAAAACTTAATTTCTCAAGAAGAGACGATTAACTTTTTAATTGTAAGTGCAATATTCAGGCCTGTTTCGGTTTTCACTTTCGGTAAGATTTTGCATTTCACTAAATGCTATAAAATAAAAAGTGAATACCAGAACAAGACTGATAATTTTTTGTGATTTTCCGATCGGAGAGGGGTTCACACTCATAGAACTATGTGTAAGCTCGAATCCACTGAGAGTGTAAAATCAAATAAATTAATCGTTTCTGCATTAATTGTAAAGATCGATATTTTTATAATGATGCAATAATATATTTAAATTACGATACAATTAATCAGCCAGAAAAAAATAAATTGAGTTTTCATTCCTCGGACTTTAAAATAAATTGTGGCACAAAAAATTAACAAGTTTTTATATATAAATATATATGTTATACTCGTAAAATATCTTAAAAGTTCAATAGAAATAATAAATAGAACGCAATTTTTGGAGAGTGTAAAGCTTATTAAAATCGCCTGTGGCACTCTCAAGTAATATGAAAAATAATAAAAAATTCCATTTTTTAGAAACTTAAAAAAAAACAACAAGTTATTTCGGGACTTCCCTGTCAGTCGTTTGCAATTAGATATTATGTACCATATAAGTTTGCTCGTAGATTGCAAATCACGCGCTGCTCACATGTTTCGCATTATAATTAACGCCTTAAGGCGAGTTCAAAGTGGATGGGGACTTCCGGGAGAGGAGTGGAGTCTCGACGTGGCTGCTGATGCTGATGCACATTTGTTATTGCCATGATTTCGATTTAATTTAAATATTCAAATGATTTACTTGAGCTCAGCAGACACGAGCAAAACGTCGACGAACAGACGTTGCCAGCCATAACTCATCAGTTACGGAGGAAAGTCAAGGGAAGTCAGTGGGGTGAGGGTTGCAGCAGCGGATGCACAGGCAAACCATTACACATACACATACACATACACATTTCTACAAGCACAAATACACACAGAGATACTTTTGGGATTCGGACATGTTGTCAAAGCCATTTCAGTTTCGGCTCAGCCAATTTCCTTATTTGCGCAAATGTTTCAATGACCGGAAAATTACATATTATTATTTGTCCAATGAGAGATTGCCATACACACACACACACACACACACACACACACAAACACACATATATATACACACAATAGTGTTGTTGTTGTCGGTCTGCTGTTGCAGATTTCTGGATAATTAAAATCTCTGTCAGCCCCAAAAACTATGCTGTGCTTTTTGTGACGCCGTTGTGACATCATTAATTTCACACATAAAACTAAAGAAACCTAATTTAGCTTATATACTATGAGATACCCTAATTTTAATACAATTCTAGAATTGAAGTGATATAACCGAACAGAATATTTACCTAAAGCCTTCAATAGTTTTAAGTAGAGGTTTTTGCATATCTGGGCATACTCATATTTGACTTCAAGTGAATTTCTGACTTAAATGTCTTGACTAAGATATGATGTACAACAGCAATTATGTGAATACAACAATGGGCAAACTTACAACACAGTATTTTCATCATAAACGATGTCATATTGAGAGCGTGTCGTGTCATGGGGCGCAGCCATGAATACAATTAACAATATCCGAAACTAAATACGTGAAATTAAAAGCCATAAAATCACAAAGTCACGTGCGAAATGCTGTAGCATTAACAGCAGCAACAGCAGCTACAGCTACAGCAGCAGCAATTAAAATAATGTCATGAATTACCTAAGCCACACATAGACACAGACACAGACATTCAGATACACACACACACATACACACACACAGTTACACACAGAGAGAGGAGCAACTTTTTTTACTGCCCATTTTGCCACAAAGTTCATGAAACACAGCCGCTGCCATCGTAACCATTAGACAAGCAGCTGCGGGGGCGAAGGATGAGGGGTGATTGTTAAGGTTGTGAGACAGAGAGAGAGAGAGAGTGAGAGAGAAAGAGAGAGTGTCCCGAATGGCGTTAAATATCGCTCAAGCATCATTCGAGTTTCATAAAATGTGCATTGCAACTGTAACAAATCGGTTAAAGGTCGCTCCAAGTCAATGATTGCCTTCGCGAGGGTTGCAACTAACTTAATTGAATGCCACAAGAAAATGCATTTATCATCAAAGCCAGCATCAAAGAGCGAGTGGGAGGCGGGAGGTGGGCGGTGGGAGGTGGCAGCTAGCCAGTAAGCCATAATGGTTTTTAAAACTAAGCTGCAGAAATCTATTACAACTAAATATGTATGTGCGGAGGGTCGGAGAAGGGCGTGACGGAGAAGGTTGGGGAATGAAGGGCGAACTAAGCGGCGTAACAAATTTTACGCTGGCGAAGCAATAAAAGTTGATGCCAGGACAAATTTTAAAATTTTGGCAACAGAATAAAAAAAATTACAGATTGCAAGTCGACTCGACTAAAAGCTACCCTGTAGTATAAGTGTAAAATACGAAATGGATGTCAGACACTTCTCAGTAATACTCTAAAGCAGCGGTGGGCACGCAATGGCTCCGGGAGCCAGTGGCTGCTAACGAATTCAGATTTCGTGAACCCGCTGCTCTAAATTATCAATAATCCATTCTTGGAATCAGTTATATGTAGTTAATATAATGTTAAATATTTATTATGTTAATCGATTAATTTAGAACTCAATGAAATTCTAGTAGAAAAATTTTCTCTTCTCTCATAATTTTATCAAAAAACTTATAAGAGTTACGATCTCTGAATTCTACTACATTGTCTGATAATCTTTTATTTTTGATTTCTAATCAAATTTATCAATGCAAACAAATTTCTTTGCATTCTGCATTACAAGTTGATATTATGAGGCTGTTTAAGAGTCACAAATCCATTCATAACTCAGAGTATGCTGCACATATCATCATATCTTTAAGTTTAAGCAACATTCCAATTTGTTATCGTAGCTATTCCATTACTTGTTCACCCGCCAAGTTTTATAAAGTTGATCAACCCTTATGACTTTACTGCGGGTTAGAGTATAGACATTGCATATCACACACACACACACACACACACATACACACACACACGTGCACACACGTATACTATTTATAGACACAACCTCAGGCTGGCCACGTTTATGGCTCTCTGTCGGCGTGTTTTTGGGGGACGTGGGCTAGGATTTGAATTATGGCATTTTGCATGCGAGTTGACATTTAAAGCTGTGCAAATTGTTCGAGCGTCAAATTGGCGCTGCCATTTCGTTTACTCCACGAGACCGCGACGGCGACGGTGATGGTTACAATTTACTCTGGAAGTAATTCAACATTGCCTACTTTTGAGCGCATCGCTTGATTTTCAATAGTCTTTATGTCTGCTCCTCAATTTGAACGCACAATTTGAAAAGCGCACCAAAGTTTCGAATACAATTGAGGTCTCATTGCCGTTGCTCTCCCACGCAGCTTCCCATTTCACCTGAACGATAAAAACTTTACAGTCTTCCGTGTTGTACATGCAACAAAATTGTAGCAATCCATTTGAGCAAAAGTCGTCGGTGAAAACATCTCCATCTGCCTTCTGTGAGGGATTCACTAGCGTCTTCTTCTTTTGCTTTGCTCATTTCGATGTCGGGAAAGTTGAGCGAACTTTGCGCCAGTTGCAACCGCGACAAAGTTTTTCCTTGGGACAGACTCGAGACTCTGGAGTCTGGTGGGAAACCCTGCCTGAGTGGATGGGCATAACTTTTGTTGCGCCGTGCGAAGTCATTGATTTATTAATAGGCCAGTAAAGAGAAGCCATTCTCCCCATTCTCTTAGACAAATTAGGCAGAAATGGCTGACTGACTCGCTCCTAATAAAACGGAGCCTATTCAACGTTTATTTACTTTTTAAAGTTCTTTCACAGCACAACAATTAAACACTTTCTGACTATACTCGAGTGCATCCATTCAACACACAACATATAATATATATTTTATATGGTGGAATACCTCTACAAACCAGGGACCGCAAATAATGATTATTGAAATTTTTTCACATCAAAAAATCTAAGACTAGAGTACATATACAAAAAAATAATTATAATGATTAAATTTGAGCGAAAAAATAAAACTCACAAATAATAATTAATTATGATTTTTATTTTTTTGGCTCAAAATAAAACTCACTTTAAATTCATGGCTTTTGTGTAGGATTTTTACCGAATATTTTTGCATATCCCTTTAAAAGAAAAAAAATCTTTAAAATAATTACGTTAACTTTTTTAAAAGTGAGTTTTATTTTAAACGAAAGAATAAAAATCACAAATAATGATTACTTGTGAATTTTTTTTTTTCGCTCAAGATTAATCATTATCATTGAAGTAAATCCTTAAAAATCTTTAAATAATCGTTACTATGTCATTTTTATAATATAACTCATAATGATTACGGCATTCATCATGGCATTGAAATGTTCTTAAAATTGTCCCAAATCCAATATACCCTTTTTGACAATATAATCACTTTCTCCATCTTCAAAACAACACTCTTTAATAGCTGTAAACTTTTCAGTATACTTACATTTTGAGTACCAACAATACAGTTGGATGTATTTTTATGCATTACCATCAAAAGCTTATTAATATAAAAAACTTTTATAAAAAAAATGGTAACTTACACTTTAAGTAGGAATGGAATTGAATTGGAATGTCTAATCAAAATCGGTAATTTCGAAATATAAAACATTCATATTTGCTGCTATGAGCTGCTATGATTCAGTCAGGTACTCATTATTTATACAATGTATCTGACTGTTGCACGGTCTGTTTAGTGTTCAGACAGCAGCAGCAGTCAGGTGTAATCCCTCTCTGTGGCAAATGATTCTATTGCGACTCGACAAGGAAATCTTTTCATAATTCTTATTTTGTGTTTGGTTTCTTTTGAAATTTTGCATGAATCTATTTGGCCAATAATAACAAACAGTGAGAGCAACAAGAAAATTAAAATCAGCCCCTTCCTGGAGGCAGCTGCGCTTTTTATTGCCCACAATTTTTTTCAGCTGGACTACGAAATTTCGGCTAATATTTTATGGCAGTTGATGGAAGTGGGCGCTGCGACGACGACCACGTTCAATTTTTGTTACGCACTTTTTAGCATGCGGTCAGTTGAATGTATAGAATAAGTTGAAAGGGAGAAGGCATGGGGTCTGCCATTGGGGTTGGGGTTGAGGCAGTGGAAAAGGGCCAGAGAAAGGGGCGGAGGCAGAGGCGTGGGTGTGGGTTGCGTTCGCTTGCGTAAAGTTGAAATAAACAATAACAAATTGCGCTTGATTTGCTTTATGATGTTTACACTTTACCCAGAGCCGACCTGTCTGAGTATAAGTGTGAATATAATTGTGAGTGTGAATGTGAGTGTGAGTGTGAGTGTAACTGTAACTCTGTGTGCGCGAGTTCAAACAGCGAGCACAGCGAAACTTCGGTTAATTAATTTTTGGAAAGCCAAGCAAAATAAATAAAAGCCAAACCGATTTAAACCATTGTAAATAAAAAACAGGGCAGACAGCCCAAAAAATTTAAAAGCTGAAAAGTGTCCAAATGAAATTGCTGATAATGAAATGAATGCCAGGCCAACTTTACTGTATATCTTTATGTGTATATATGTGTATATAGTGTGTCTGACGTATACACAAATCTGCTGCTATAAGAGAAAACCTCTTACAGGTGCTGGAGTTAATTACTTTAATAAATAATATATTTTAGAATCTTGTTTGTTTTTAAAATAGATAAACATATAAATATACATACATTCAAAACTATTGGGAAATAAAACAGTACTGTTCACATGTCGGAAATTTCGGAATCTGAGTATATTAAAATGTCCAGCTCATAATGTAAAGTTTATTTTTATATTTTGGACTTTTTATGGTGTTTCACCGTAAATTGAAAGTAAAGAAAATAATAAAATACAATGAACGTAAACTTAAAATTTGATTTAATGGAAAGAATATGTTTTACCTTTAGTTCCTGAATACAATTTCCGACTTGTTGGCGCTACAAATTCCTCGAATTTCCTTATAGTAATTTACACTTGTAGCCATTTTTGTTATCAATGGAGATCTTATTTTGGAAATAAATCTCACTAATATTATCTTCCAAGTAGATTGCTCGCATAAACTTATGACTTAATTATTTAACACTGTCGGGAAGTAAATCAAAAGCTATGTGCTCAAATTATTCACAAATGTTTTTATTATGAAACTATGTGAATAAATTGATTTTAAAATTTTAGTTTTACGGAAACTTGTTATTAGCGATTTCTACTAGTCAAGTGCACTAGCAAGTGGTCTAGAGTCGTTAATCCAATCTTATTTTGAATAACCTGCATTTCATTTCTCTTAAACTCGAAATGAGAATGATGAATAGCTTTGATTCATGTGTCCAAGCTCGATTTACTTTGGCAATGATTCACTCACGTGCTGTCCTAATTAAGAAGCCATTTCAGGCAACCGAATCTGCATCTGTTACAGCTAAAGTGAAATTGCAGGGCTGCCTGACAGCCAGCTCCCATCTCTCGGCTCAAATTGGAGCAAGGGAATCCCCCGAATTGAGAGTGAATGAGACAGTCACATGCGAAACTGCAGCTGGATCTCTTTGTGTATGGAACCTTTAAATACTGGCATGCTCATACTCATGCTCGTACCATATTAATCGGTGAAACTGTTTCGTCAATTCAGTTGTGATTCAATGCAGCTATTTGGGTCGTCCTTTTGTGCCCGCAGCTGGGGCCAATGCGAATTGGAGGTGACTGTATAGTATGTTAGAGTCAGTGAAAGGTACAATCGGAAATGTAGCTGATATGACTCTTGAATGAGTCAGCAATACATGCCACAGCATGAGACTTGTGGCATGTGGCATGTGGCATGTGGCAAGCATTAGACTCAAACGCATCGAAACTAAAAAGAAACAAATGGAAATGAAAATACTCGATTACATTCTTTGTGAATGTCAATCTGAATGTAGTACTGGATAACTGTGAGTGGGAATGAGTGTAATTATCTGCGAGTACGATTATGACTATGTGAGCGTGAGTACATAGAAAAAAAAGCCATTCTAAAATCAAGTTTAAAATACTTAATTTAAGCATGAATTTTTTAAGTATGTATTCAGGATTAATCTCTATAATTATGCCTGTATCAGGATTAAAATGGAAAAATAAGCCTAAATTACTTGATTCAAGCTAAGAAATTCTTAAAATGTCCCGTTGATCAACACATTTGCTGAGCGCGAGAGGATAATTGGAACTTCCAGTTTGAAAAAAACCTGAGTTCGATTCTCCCGTCAATTGTAGTCAAACATGTGTTTTTAAGCTCTTCGGAATGAAACGCAAAAATATGTAACTCCCGTCATTAAAAACATAAATAAAAAATGTAAAAAAAAAAAAATTAAAAAAAATAAAGAAAATCTAAAAAAAAGAAACATTTTAATTAATAAAAAAATGTTTAGTCTGAATAACAAAATGAATTCGGGATTGAAAAAATCAAGTACTTTATACTTGGTTTAAGAAAATCCGAGATTACCCCACTTCTGACATCGTTTCGGCTTGAATTCGGGCTAAATAGCCCGGATTTTTTTTTTCTGTGTACGTGTGTGTGTGTGTGTGAGTGTGAGTGTCCGTGGCTCGTTATAATGAAAATTCATAATCTCTTGCCTTGGTCAATGCGCAAAAAAGCGCAGCACGGGCCATATGGAAACTGCCATACACACACACACTCACAAACACACACACACGCACACGCACACATACAAGAACACTCAGAGATGGTCGTATGCATATTTGTAGCGCAGTTCATAGCCATGCCACGATATGGGCCAGGATGCGTAATGAACTCGTTGTTGCTGCTATTTTTTCAGCCCTGGCTTTTTTAACAGTTGAATGTTGTCTGTGCTGCCACATTCAGATACCGCACAACAAACACACACACACACACACACACACACACACATGCACAACCATATTGTTGTCATATTGTTGCTGCCACGCCCCCATACCAGCAATCAGCCCCCCATATCTGACAATATGCCCTGCAGTCCAACAATGGACACGAGACACGCAAAATGGTTAAAGTGCTATTGTTGTTCTTGTTGTTGTATCAAGTTATTATTGTCTGCTGTCGCTGTTGTCATTGTCATTGTCATTGTTGTTGTTGTTGTTGTTGTTGTTGTTATTGTTGTTGTTACAGCTGTTGTTGTTGTTGTTATCTTCCGGATGTGTCGCTGTGTGCATATAAATCGTATTTAATTTATTGTAAATCGGATTAAATTACCAAATGTTGCACGCACACTGCAAACTCAGCTCCATGGCTACCGTTCCTCTTTCCCCATTCGCCAGTCCATTCCCAGTTCCCTACTCATTCCCCGTTCCACGCACTGAACGACCCTGAGCCTGGACTTACGAGTAGACCATCCGTGGCTCGTCAGAGTGTCGTCTCAGTTTCTGTCCGACTCTATTTAATACTTTAGACTTGCAATGGCTTTGGGCCCTCAGTTGCAGAGAGTGGTCAGTGGATAGTGGTCAGTGGTCAGTGGCCAAAGCGGCTTATTAACTAAAAAGGCCAAACGCAAATGCAACCAACCTGCGGTGTTAGTTTTCGGTGTCACACGGCACAAACAAAACACCAGCTCAGAGCAGATCCTGGCTTAAACCAAGTGTGCAAAGTGACAGTCAGAGTGTGTTCTAGACCAGGTCATTTATGAGTGGGCTAAGACTAACGCAACTTACTTTTTTATATGGTACACTTTCAGTAGGCAGTCCCTATCGGGAAGAAGGGCTGATTGAATATAGCCTGTATACTAATTGTCGGCTTAAACTAGTCAATCAGTTTTCAAGTTATGAAATTATTAATTGGCTCAAAGAATCAAAAGTATCTCAATCCATTAAATCTGATCACCATAATTTATTTCTTAGCCGCAAACTTGTTTCAGATGTGTGAAAATTATCCCAATTTAAAACTGGTCGATTGAAATATCTCAAGAGCAAAAAAGTTTTTTTTTAAATAAAATTTGCATTTGGAAATAACAAAGTTGATTTTAAACCGATAGGACGGCTATATGATATAGTTGAAAGATTTAACTTTAAGCCATTATTTACCTTGGGATATAATATGGTAATAAGTTTAGAACTAATGAAAGTGCTTCAAATAATTAAAACAAAAACCAAACCATCACAAAGATGACATCCGAACCATCAGTAATACTTCTTTTTTTAAAAGCTGCATATGAATGATTAACAAAGAATATGCCTGAAGAAAGTTTAATGCTTTTTAAAATCGGTAAAGGTAAAAAATACAAGCTCATCTCTGAAAAAAACAAGCTTTTTAAAAAATTAAAGCTTTTCAAATATTTTTTTAAAGTTTTACCACAATAAAATGGTCAGTGTTTTTTTTATCATCTGGGGCCACATCTGTATTAGAAAAAATGGATTCGGTATGGATTGTAATCTGGCTGCAACCTACACAGAAAAAAAAGCCATTCTAAAATCTAGTTTAAGCTTCTTAATTTAAGCATGCACTTAAAAAAAAGGTATGCATTCAGAATTAATCTGTATAATTATGCCTGTATCAGGATTAAAATGGGAAAATAAGCCCAAATTACTTGGATCAAGCTAAGAAATTCTTAAAATGTCCCGTTGATCACCACATTTGCTGAGCGCGAGAGAAAATTCTCTCTCGGCCTCTCTCATTTCAACTGGTCCTTTGGCTCAGTGGTTAGAGTCGCCGACCTGTCACATAATTAGAACTTCCAATTTGAAAAAAACCTGGGTTTGATTCCGCACGTCAATTGTAGTCAAACATGTGTTTTTAAGCTCTTCGGAATGAGACGCAAAAATATATAATACCCGCCATTAAAAAAAAAAATTAATAAAAAATGTAAAAAAAAAAATATTAAAAAAAAAAAATATAAAAAAATAATAAAGAAAAGCTAAAAAAAAAAGAAACATTTTAATTGATACCAAATTTTTAGTCTGAATAACACAATTTCAGGATTGAATTCGGGATTGAAAAAATCAAGCATTTCATACTTGGTTTAAGAAAACCCGAGGAGATTACCCCACTTCTTAGAGATGGGCACGGGCCGGGTCGGGCCTCGGGTCCCATGGGCCTTTTACAAAATTCTCGGGTTCGGGCCGAAAAATGTCATTTCGGGTCGGGTCGGGCCGGGCTCGGGCCTAACTTCAAGGCCCGAAAGCCCGGAACACGCCAAATTTATTGCATTATTTTGCTACCCCAAATTTTTTTATTAAAAATTTGAAATAAACTAAAAGAGAACTAGATTGCTAAGCTCAAATTTGGATACAATTTTATTTTAAAATAAATAATTAAAATAAAATAAAATTTGTTTTTTTTTTTTTTTTAATTTTTTGGGCCGGGTCGGGCGGGTTCGGGTCTCACAGCAATAACATCGGGCGGCCTTGGGCATTTCGGGCTCGGGTCGGGCCGGGCCTACAAAATGAGGCCCGTGCACATCTCTACCACTTCTGATAACGTTTCGGATTGCATTTGGGCTAAATATCTCTGATTTTTTTTTCTGTGTGGTGTTATCAAAGTTTGTTTGCGCAGGGAAAGACGTATGTAAAGGCAAAGAGGATGCAAAGTAAAAGTCTGCCGCTGGACCAAGAACATTCGCACTTTCATTTGCAATTAACCAAACGTGTGGCAGCAGTGGCCAGTGTTTAACTGGCAGTGGATGTGGATGTGGATGTGGAAGAGGCTAATGGGAAATTGGGTGTTGTCTCTGTGTCTGTCTGTTATCTGTAAATGCATATTTCCACGGCTCATAAACGTAAAGCAAAAACCGAGAGAGAGAAAGAAGGAAATCCAGGGGCTGCTTGACCGAAAAGTCGACGGAAAGAAAAACTTGAATGTTACTTAAAGCAAAATTCAAGTAGATTCCAATGGCCATAACGCCATATTGGCCATTACATGCCTGTGTGTGCTCGTGTGCTGATTTCCGAATACATTTGCGATTGGGGAAAAAGACTTTGAAGTGCGGCCAGCTCAATTAAGCTCTCAACGCGATGCAGCTGCAGCTGCAACTGCAACAACAAATACAATTGTATCTGATGAAATGTATTTGTATCTGTATCTGTAACGGCATCTCAATGAGTATCTTTCAACTGTTTGCGCGTCTGTTCTTTTCCCATCTTTCAGCCTGCGAGTGCCATCCGATCGGCTCATCTGGCAAAGTCTGCAACAACACGAGCGGTCAATGTCCGTGCAAGGACGGCGTCACCGGACTGACCTGCAACCGCTGCGCCCGCGGCTACCAACAGAGTCGCTCCCACATTGCGCCGTGCATCAGTAAGTAAACCACCAGAGATTCTACTAATTATTAGTAATAGAACATATAAATAAGATATCATTCCCAGTCACATTGCACAGTACTGTTACTAGGTTATCGTCCACATTAGACAGTGATTAGGAATGATGACTTTGAGTAGACATTATAAACTGTATAATAGATGGACAATATCTTATATACACTGGTTATTGGGCTCTGCACTTAAAATGTGTTAAGTTTTTCAACAAAATAAAATGCGAGTGACAGGTGGAAGCAGACGTGGCGGACCCCTTAAAAAATATACTTTTAAACATGTGTGTAACCATGTTTTTTATATGAATATTTATAATGGACTATGGGGCTCCGACCCCTGCTCGCTTCGATCGCCGACCCCCAGCTCGCTTTACTCGCAAAATTGAAAAGAAGGTCTTTAGTTGTACGGTTTAAAAAATGTATTTAACTTTTCTTTAATTTTTTTTATGTTTTTCCCCTGTAATTGGACTTTGGCTAAAAGTTAGATTTAGCGATTTATCTTAAGAAATAAAAAAAGTTTTTAATACTTATCAATTTCCCCACTTATAGGACGAATTACGCCTTATTGCACAATAAAAGTATCTCATCTATGTTGTGTGAAAATTTCATCTTTCTACGCTTAGCCGTTTGGCCTACAAAATGATTCTTAGTCAGTCAGTGAGTCAGTCAGGACAAAGAACCTTATACAATATATATATATATATATAGGTTTTTAGATTCCTGTAACGTAACGTACCATATTTAGCCATTACACATTTGTTGTTTACCAAAATTTATATTTTTACTCAATAAGTACAAGATCGCTGTAGCCTTTCTTACTAGACTTCTGCGCTTAATAATTATAGTTCGCTGAAAATAATGAAAGTGCATGCCGATCTCGAAAATGATTTCCGATTTTTTAACGTCTGCAACAAAATTTAAGGCTTGCATATTATTTCGTGTAGCAATTATCATAATATCGAATTGGTTCAGTAATTTTATAATGCTCTTCAATATATAGTAACTCAATCGTAATGAAATAGAATTAAATACCAGTAAAATTAAAATAGTAATATTATTTTATCCATACAATTCTTACTTCAACGGTTGAAATATGTATATATTAACATATTTACAATATATTATTCAATTTTGATACGGTTATATGGGATTATTTATAAAACTGAAGTACATTTTTTTGATCAAAGACCAATTTCAAAAAAACACTTGTCTGCTCTGAAATCGTTGTACATATGTTTCGATATAGACTCGGATGTTTATGCTGATCAGAAATAGATGTAGATATGTCAGAGTAGTTTTCAGCAAATATAAAATGTATGTATGTATTTATTTATTTTATTTTTATTTATTTTATTTATTTAAAAAGCAAACATTGCTGCCTTTAATTAATACATATTCAATAGATATTAATATTAATAATTTCAATAGATATAACAATATTTAAAGTAGATACAAAGAAAAGAAAGCCTAAAAGAATTTACAATTTTAGTCTAATAACACCACCGACACGTTGGGGGAATTTGTATGTATGTATGTATGTATGTTAACCAACATTCAATATCTTCGCAGAACAACCACCGCGCATGATCAACATGCTGGACACTCAGAATACGGCGCCAGAGCCAAGTGAGCCCACTGGAAGCGTTGGCGTTAACAGAGGCGCCTCCTCCTCGACGGCCGCCCAGTCGCAATATTATCGCACCGAGGGCGGCAGGGGTAAGTAAGTGCTCTCTCTCTCACACTCTCTCTCTCTCTCTCTCGTGTCGTGTCGTGTCGTGTCTGCATTGTTGTGTTAACCGCTCTAACTTTTGGTTGTTGTTTTTATGCTGATGTTGTTGCTGCTGGTGTTTTAGTAACATAGTGTGGCCGCTTCTACTAACTATTTCAGACGGCAAACTTTTGCCTCTCGTTGTGTAATCCTCTCAAATGGGTGAGAAAACCCAAATCCGCCAAAGTGCAGTCGGTTGTCGGTTAAGCGACAACGGCTCAGAAGACAACGGCTACCGACCGCCAAAAGGGAGGGGGCGACAGGCGACGTGGTCGTGGTAGTGGAAGTGGGCGTGGCAGGCAGTACATGGACCGCGTGGGCGGCAGCACTTAACAGACAGCGCAAATGTTTGCACGCAACTTTAAGTTACAATTGCCGCTGCCGCAGGGCATGGTGGGTAGGGGCAGTGGGGCAAGTGGTAGTGGTGGGCTGCAAGGAGAAGGAGAAGGAGAAGGAGAAGGAAGAGTGCAAGTGGTCGGATAGACGGAGACAGACTGCCGGCTGCAGCAGCAAGCAAACAGACTGAGCCACAGCGGCATAAATCATGCTTAAGCTGGCTTCACACGAGCACTTTTTCACGGACACTTTTCGTCAAAAAGTAATTGTCGCTCCCCATCGCGCACTGATGGAATATAACGTGTTCTATTTCCATCGGGGAGCGTCAGTTTTTCACCGAAGCTTTTTTCAAGAACAGCTTTTCGACGAAAAGTGACGGTGGAAAAGTGTTCGTGTGAAGCCAGCTTAAAGCCGCCTGCCAGGCAACGACGCAGCCAAGAACCACAAGCATCCCCTATCCCCTGTCCCCTATCCCCTGTCCCTGTCCCTGCCGCCCCTTTCCCCATTTGAAAACGATTGCGGAGCCCTTAGGTGGCACGTGCTCAAGTAAAAAGCAAAGCAAACTTTGCACAAAGTGGCAAAGCGAATGGCGAGAACAGAAAGCAGAAAACAGCGAGCAGCAAGCAGCAAATAGAAAGCGAGCAGCGAACAACAACATCAACAACAACGCGCTACGCAAATGTATTAAAAAGTTTCTTTATTTAATTTGTTCATGAATGAATGAACGAACGGCGCGACGGCGACAATGGCCGTACACTTTTAAGCGGCACTGTCCGTAACCGCTGATAATTGTTGCCAACTATTTGCACAGGGCATTTAGCTGGCGACAAATGATGAGCGGGGTGCGGATAGGGGTGCGGGTGCGGGAATGTCAAGACTTCACAACAAAAGTGCGAAAATGCAATGACAAATTTACCTGATATTCATTCTGCACAAGGTTCAATTAAATAACATGCAACAGGTTTTATTAGGAAAATTAACCTTTTAAAATACATAAAAAACAAGTGGGAAAGACCATAGTCGAGCACCCGACTCTCGGATACCCGTTACTTATTTTAATGAATTTTTTAATATTTTTTATTGCATGCTTTTAGGCACTTATATTTTTTAAAAACTTTAATTAGCCATTACCACCTTTCTGTTTGTCCGCTCTTGTTACGATTTAGTAGGATGATAGGTAATAATAGTAGTTAAAGATAATTAGTAAAAAAACTATAATATCTTGAAAACTGTGCGTGTGGTGGTTTTTTGCGATTTACAGAGGCGGAAAAAGGCGTGGCAAAAACTTGAAACCAACTTGACCTGCGTGGGGTTTATAGAAATCTGTGTTCCAAATTTGGTTGCTCTAGCTCTTATAGTCTCTGAGATCTAGGCGCTCACACGGACGGACAGACGGACAGACAGACAGACAGACGGACAGACGGGCATGGCTATATCGACTCGGCTGTTGATGCTGATCAAAAATATATATACTTTATAGGGTCGGAGATGCTTCCTTCTCCCAGTTACGTATATTGCAACGAATACAATATCCCCTTTTACTTATTTTTATAAGTAACGGGTATAACAATGAGGAAAGGCTATAGTTCAGCTTCCGACTATGGATACCCGTTAATTATTTGAATAAATTTCAAATATTTTTAATTGCATGCTTTTAGGCACTTACATTGCCTAAAAACTTTAATCATCCATTAGCACCTTTCTATTTGGCCGATCTTGTTGGTAGGATGATAGGTAATAATAGTAGTTACGTTAATAAGTAAAAAAAATTTAATATCTTGAAAATTGTGCGTGTGGTAGATTTTAGCGATTTACGGAGGGGGGAAGGGGCGTGGCAAAAATTTAAAGCAAACTCGATCAGCATGGGGTCAAGATCTAGGCGCTCACGCAGTCGGACAGACGAACATGGCTATATTGACTCGGTTGTTGATGGTGATCAAGAATTTATATACTTTATGGGGTCAGAGATGCTAGTATTAATTACAAAAAACAAATGCTTTAAATCTGCGGTGGGCACGCAATGGCTCCGGGAGCCAGCGGCTGCTAACAAATTCAGATTTCGTGCCCACCGCTGCTTTAAATAAAATAACAATTCGCTTAGCCTACAAAAAAAAAAATAGTATTCTAAAAAGAAGTGATGTAATATTTATACCAATAACCAAAAAATGTATCTCCTTTGGTACAAATAACCAAATGTTGCAACCGTGGATCTGCACTGCAGCTAAGGATAGTTTTGTCAGCTGGTTAAAACATTCTTCTGTATGGACGTGGCTAAGTTATGGACATGTTGTTGTTGGCTCTAAATCAGTGGTGGGCACGCAATGGCTCCGGGAGCCAGCGGCTGTGAACGAATTCAGATTTCGTGCCCACCGTTTCTCTAAATGCAATCTAGCTCTGTTAAGCTTTCACTTACGCGTGAAACGCTAATGTTCTCTGCAAAAACTTAAATAAGTCTTAAGTGAGAGTTAAAATGAAAGTTGAAATCTGAGAACTGAAAAGCAACTGTGACAACTTCTCAGAACTAAATACGCAAATTGGGCACCCATCCAGAAGAGCATCCATCATCAAATGCAAATGGGGATACAGTCAAATTGCCCTCTACTCAGTGAATGTAACTCCTCTGCCTCTTTTCATTTTGGCCATTTCCCAGAAGCTTTTAGCCTTTTTAGTTGCTGCTTAAAAAAGGCACCAGCTAAATTTATTTGTCAATGGCAAAGAAAAGCGCAAAGTTGATGCACAGAAACCCAAGTTGAAGTTGAAGTTGAAGTTGAAGTTTGCATGCTTGTAACCAAGAAGCGCACTGAAATGATGGTCAACCCTCTTTCTCGCTCTCTCTCTCTCTGTCTCTCTCTGTCTCTCTCTGTCTCTCTCTGTCTCTCTGTCTCTCACACTTGCACACACGCACACGAGCACGGTTCTAAAAAGTTAGTCCTTGCTGGCATTTCATAGTGTTAGTTAAGTTGCGGGCCAAATGATAAAATGAGAGAAGGAGAGCTTCAAACGGAGGAGGGGAGAGCGAGGTGCTGAATGAGACTGCTCGACATGAATATTAATTATGAATTTATAATTTGATAATCTTATTAAATTAATTTGAAATTCTGTCGAGTTTGAGTTAATTTAAAGTTAGTACTACACACACACACACACACACACACACACACACGCCCACACAGTGGGGCACGCCCCAACGAACGAACCACCCCCTATCGACCTTGCCGCGTATCTGATTTTGCATACGAAATTTAATGACATGTTAATGTAATGCACAACTAAATGATTAACGAGTCACTTTGAATTCATTGCAATCGACACATGTGATTATTTATTTGGAACGCGACTCTACGACTTTTAGACACAGAATCGTACATAAAGTCAATTGAATATACATACATACATACGATATATGTATGTATGTACCAGAGACCGCAAATAATGACTTTTGTTATATAAAAAAACACTCAATGATTAACATACATATGGGCTAATCCTTCGTGTCGCAAGTAACATTCGTACGTTTTTTTGAGATGAAAATATAAAAACTTGTTGGGTTTTTAAAGATGAACCGTCAACTTTTGTATGGTGCTTTGAGGCATGAAATGGCATAAAATATAATTTCGTTACAATGACTTTTTGCGAAATAATTGTTCATAATGTTGTGTAGCAGAAACAACCTTTTTAAAATAAAAAAAAATATGTTGTTTCCTTCTCTTTATTTTTTTATTATACTTATATCTAAATCATCTTGTTTTCAATTCGAATTTCAACACATTTCTTTGGTTGTGTTACATTTTACAATCTTACTGTCCTATTTAGTGTAATCGTTAAAATACAAACAGTCCATTTTGGAAGTAAATTTGAAAGCAAATGAAGTCGACTTAAATACATTTCTGAAAGAAAATTTCTTGCGCATTTTTGATTATTTTTACGTTTTTGGTATATATACAAACAAAAAAAGAATGATAATGATTAATTTTGAGCATAAAAATAGATCCCTCTAATAATCATACCATTTGAGCGAAAAAAATAATCATAATCATTGATTATTATTTTTTCCACTCAAAATAAAACCCACTTTTAATTCAAGAATTTTCCACCAATATTTTTGCATACCCCTTTAGAAGAAACCGAGGGGTCCCATCCAAGGCAAAAAAATATTTAAAATTATTACGTAATCTTTTTTTAAAAGTGAGTTTTATTTTGAACCAAAAAAAAACAAGAATCAAAAATAACGAATATTTGTGAGGTATATATAAATCCTTAAAAATCTTTAAGTAATAATTACTATGAATACGGTTACTGATATATACATATATGTATGTAGATCTATGTAGATAATTCTGGGGGCGTGGCCCATGCTCTTTAGAGTGAGGGCCGCAAATAGCAGCGCCAAATATCATCGCCAGGCCACTTAACGCACTCCCACCCTCCTCCTGCTTTTCTCTGTGCACCTTTCCGAAAGTGAAGTGATTCACATAAAATACGAAATAGAGGCGAGATCCACGAAATGTTGGCGCACCCCCGTCCAATTTTAGAACAGACACCCCCGCCCCCTCCCCCGCCCCACTCTTTCACTTTATTAGTATCGATCGATCGATCGATCGCTCGAATTGATCGAATTCATCGACACGTCTCGATCGCTCGACCGAACCATTTGCTCATATAAAATAAAGTTTATGCGTCCCATTGTGTCACGTTTGCTGCTGTCTGTGACATTGGACGCAACTGGCAACTGGCAACTGCAACAACTGCAACTGCAACTGCAACAACAACAAACGACACGAATTTGCATTGCTGCATTCACAAAACAACAACAGAATGCCTTGGCTAATTTTAGTTAACAACAGAAGGCAATGGCAACCTTAGGCCGCGCCATTGGAGGCCACACTGTAGCCTGGGTGCAAGAAGGGGGAACGGGTGGTATATGTATTTAATGTTATGCCGATCTCGCCTTAATGCTCATATTATTGTTGCTGCAGCACCGTCTGTTGCTGATGCTGTTTTAGTTTCAGTTTCAGTTTCTGTTTCTGTTCGACACGCTAATTGGCATTGCCCATAAAGACATAAATTTTGCAATTAAATTGTAAACACAAACACCACTAAAAATTGTCCAACTCATGCACGCAGTTAAATCTCAGGGCGAGGGCGTCAAAGTGGGTGTGGCAATCAGTCGAAGGTCTCTCTGAGATCAATATATTAGGTTGGGGAAAAGAAAACTATTTTTTGTACTCTACTTTTTTTCAAAGTTAATTTATTACGCCACATGTTAGGTTGTCAGCGGTGGGCATGCATGGGCTCCGGGAGCTAGCGACTTCTCCCAACTTTAATTCTGCCTATTCGAGACATTTTTGACACTTGAATGTTCGATAAAGTGGATAGACTCTAATAGAGTTTTTTTGGTAGTGCTCCCGAATTTCGTGCCCAGCGCTGGTTTAGAGGATTATTTTAAAATTCCCCTCTCAAAACAGCTCTGTCTTTGCTTTTAAACAAGTCGACCAATCTAGTTTCGCCTTTATCATAAAGATATGGTAAAATTTAGTGAATTTAATCTCACAATGGAATCGTCCAATCAAATGAATGAAGCATACCAAAGTCGACTCACAAACATATAATGCATTTCTTTTTCCCCAACCTTATTCAAAATCATTTTATTACAGAGAAACTTCATGGCACTCTATAACATACGTATGTATGTATATAGAATTTTACTAATTCTTCTCTTTTCTTTTTGTTGTTTCTCTTATCTATAGAATGCGAAAAATGCAAAATAAGCACCAAAAGGTTAAACCTCAACAAATTCTGCAAAAGAGACTACGGTATGCTTTAATTTATTTAATTAATTTAATAATAAGTTAATTTAATAATTAATTTCTTAAACTGTCCAATTTCAATTCGTATTCGCAGCAATAATGGCCAAAGTAATTGGTCGAGATACGAGCAGCGAGGTGGCCAACAGCGAGCGACGGCGCGCAATGGATCCGGACGTGGACTACGAAATGGATCAGCAGGCGGGGGAGCAGGAATACGGGTCTCGGTCAGCAACTGGGAGCAGCAGCGTTCCGGATTATCCAAACGACAGCGAAACGGCGCGTTACGATCTCCAAATCCAAGCGGTATTCAAGCGCAGCAGAACCAGCGCCTATGGAATGCCGAATACAATGCTGAAACGGGGTCCTATGACCTGGATCATACCGATTAGGAATTTGGAGTGCCGCTGTCCCAAGATCAAAGTAAACAGGTAAGCAACAGCTTTAATCTTTGCTCAAACTAATCATCATTAATTATCAGGGATTAAAACCCTAGCCGAAACTCTAACCTTTACCCGGTAAAAACCGATTTAAATTTAATACCGTAACTGAAACCGTAACCGAAAAAAAATATTCATTTGACCGTAGCCTTTAAACCGAAATAACCGCTTAGCAACCGTTTCAGTTATAATGGTTAAAATAATTTTTTTTTTTTTTTTGATTTGAATTTTCTTATGTGTAGTTTTGAATTTTTATTTGTGACATTTATGATCAATTTTCAAAACACTGAATAAGCTCAAATAAAATAAATTTGTTAAATTTATTAATAAAATTGTTAAAATGTAACTGTAAATCAAACTGAAGAATATGTGAAACAAATGTTTGAAAGAAACAATAAGAAAGTAATCATTTTTTAATTATTATTATTATTATTATTTATTTTTTTTTTTTTTTGTGAACCAAAACCAAAACATACAAAAACCGGTTCACCGTTATGAACCCTTTTTTCAAAGATTTCGCGTAATCGATAACCGAAAACCTAAATGCGAACGTAACCGAAAACGTAACTGAAACAGATATTTGTCTCGATTTTAATCCCTGGCATCAACTTTAATCCTTGCTCAAACTAATGATCATTAACTATGCTATGTTTTTATGTCTTACAGATCGTATTTGATATTGGGCCGGGACTCGGAAGCGCCGCCTGGCTACTTGGGTATTGGTCCGCGCTCGATAGTTATCGAGTGGAAGGACGATTGGTATCGACGCATGAAGCGCTTTCAACGCCGAGCGCGCACCTGTGCGTAGATGTGCCGTCCTGCTCCTGCATAAGCACAGTGGCCATCTTTGTCTCTCCTTTGCTGTCAATTTAATACCTTATACATATATATAATTTTTTTTTTCGCTAACTGTATTTTTAGATTCTAGATTTTAAATTAAGAACCAAAATAAAATCAAAACGCGTCACAACTATAATAAATTTTAACGAAATGCATACGAATTTGTATAGAATTGTAGCCAAGTTGTTTCTGTGTCGCCTACTTATCCATACATACATACATATTCGTGCACATGTATTTTTCGTCAATTTATTATTATTATATTACCTATTGTTTTTGGCCAAGTTAAACTCGCGTTATTTTAATTTGACTAACATATGCATTTAATTTGATTTATTTAGAAATTTAAGGCCTACATAGCGGTATTTAATTTATTTTATTAACTTTAATTGTTATTTGACTATCAGTGAACGAAAGTATAAATATGTAATCTATATGATTTTGTATTATTTTGTATAATAAGCACTCAGTCTTAACTCTTCTCACTGTCCGTCACCGCTCACCTATAACTTATATATCTACTATCTATTAACAATCAAGAACAATAACTACAATAGTCTCAGCAGAATACAACTTATCATATTAAGCGTCAATATACAAATTTATTCGGCATATGCAATGAAATTCAATATATGATTAATTCAACTTAAAACTATATTTATATATGTATATGTGTCGAATGAAACTGAAATAAATAGATATTGTACAGTGGAAACCATACAACATTCGTTTTATTAATTATTTCAAAATTATTCTGAGCGACAAATACCCGCCATAATTTGAATTCACACAAGCGTTGCCACTTGCTGGCGTTTCCATACATAATAGAGATGGCGAACTATCGATTGTCGGCTCCATCGATAGTCAGCGATATTATTTTTCAAGTCATCGATAGCTACCGATAGTGTTCGATAGTGTATCAATTTGAACACGCTTTGAAATCGCTACACACTGTTGCCAACTCTGACCGTTAAAAAAGACAGATTTGAATAAACAAATTTTGATGAAATAAAATACAAATTTGTTTGGAATTTATAGATCTCTGCTATTTTCTTTCTTTCTGCCTTTCTGCCTTCTTTGCATTCTAATTTACAAATAAAAAAAAATAACGGACTTCTGACAACATTGACGCTACCTTCCAAAAATTAATTTCTATATAAATTTCCAACGAAATTTTCAAATTGTTATTAATTTAGGTTTTATATAAGTAAAAAAAAAATTATTGCATTTTGCATGTTTTGTTGTTAAATTTAAATTTGACATTTTTATTAGGATCCTATCCGTTTCGTTTTCTCTATGTTTCGACGAGAGTAAAGAGCTTTTCCATGTAATAAAAGTTAAACCCAAAACCAGAGCTCGCAAAATATGCTCAACCAATTTTTTTTAGCCTGTCAGCTCACCAAAAAGACAGAGAAAATTGGAGCTGAGTCGCTTACTCTCTTAAAAAAACACATATTTTTGATTCGTTTGAGCTTTGTGTTTTACACTAAACAGTAAGTCAAAATATGAAAAGCTCTCTAACGAAACAGTTTGAAGGTGAAACTGACGTTCAACGATCAAAAACTTAGCAAAAGAAACGAAGTGAAAGAAAAAAGTGTGTTATTTTAAATAAATTTAAACAAATATAATAAATTTTTTAAAAGCTTTTTTAATTAGGTATTTAGTTTAACAATTAAAATGGAGTTGATGTTCTCCGGAGTTAAGGATGTGCGCTTTTCGTTTAAAATATAGTTGAGGGCAGAGAACGATCGCTCTACCGACACCTGAGTTGCGGAGTTATTTGAAGTGCATTGCAAATATAGTTTAAAATTTCTCGAAACCCTTCGCTGTCCAGTAGTAAAAATGGTCTGCCATCTGTTGTCACAATTTTCACTATAGAGGCAGTTATTGCCTCTTCGCTAGCTTCGTAGGCGATTTTCCGTTTTTTTACATTTTTTGCACGTTGGTATCTAAATGTTGCTCATTAAATGCATCGAAAATTTCTTTATGCTTGGCCGTTAAATGTCAAATGCCTCAAATTTGTAATATGGTGTCCTGATAATTTTGAGGCACACACATTGCATTGCGATTAAATTTTTATCAATTTAAAAAAAAAAAAAATGAACTTTACATGCATCTCGTCCCATCGTTTTTTTTTTACGCACATTGTTGTAATGCACCATAAATTAGCAAAAAAAAACACTTTTTAAAAATTTTATTTATCGAAGTGTCTCACTTAAACGAAAACATGAAGTGAGCTACAAACTATTTGTGTGTTTTTAACATTGATCGAATTGAGCACAAACGAAATTTAAGTGTTACTTCGATTCCCTTTGCCTGAGTGTCAGCTACAACCAGGTTTTTTTATGACTGCCTACAAAAAGGGACCACTTTTTGCGAGCTCTGCCCAAAACTTAAACGTTTCCGATGCTGAAAAGCAAATCCGTGCTTTTCTGTAATAAAAAAAAATTCAAAAACTTGATAGCGCGTTAGCATCGATAGTGCCTATAGTGGCATCGATACTACTGAAAATTAGAGGTGGAGAACTATCGATAGTCGGCACCATCGATAGTCGACGATATTATTTTTCAAATCATCGATAGCTATCGATAGTTTTCGATAGTGTGTTATATTATAAATTTTTATCCAAAATTCCAAATAAAAATTTGAAATTGGCATTAATTTAGGTATTATAAAAGTAAAAATAAGTACAATACGTTGTCAACAATAATATTTCTCTATTAGCTATTGTAATAGCCAAAGTTCCACAATCTAAAACTTTTTGTTCAGTCTACTGATCATGCGCTCGGACTCGACTAAAATGGCGGGCACACATAAATAAATTTTAAAACATAAAAATTTGTATTTATTTTAGTTCCGTTTCGTTCTTCTTATCCATACCATGAAAATATATATTTATTAAACACAAAACTTAAATGCAGATGCCAAAGGAGGGCCTTTCTGTGACGAATTGAGCGTCATAAAAAACTATCGACCACTATCGATAGTGTACGTCTGCTATCGATAGCGCCTCGATAGTGCTTCACCATCGATAGTGCCGATAGTGCCATCGATAGTTCTCCACCTCTACTGAAAATCATCAACATCGATGACAGCTATCAAATGTACTTTGAAAATTTAGTAAATAATTTATTTACCATAACAAGTACTACAAATAATAATGAATAAATAAATGTACAGTTTTATATTTGAAAAATTAAAGAAGTAGTGCAATGAAATTAATGTTGATATATTAGTGGGATTCCAGTAAACGCTTTTGATTTGGTTAAAATTTGATTTTGATTTCGCAGTCAGCTGTTCACAGCTGCTCCATACAAAATTTTCAGTGTGCCCACAGCAAAACAGGGAAATGTGGTCTTACTAATTGATTTCGTTAAATCAGCTCTGAGACTGATTTTTTTTTTCATTTTGATTTGGTTTCAAACAGCTGTGTGACAGTTGGTAATTGTTTACATTTGGAAATCTTGGAATATTCAAGAAAGACATATTCGCTGAGTAAACTTTCGTTCAATACCTTTATAAATTTCCTTTTCTGGAATTTTGGGCCAGAGTGCAAAAAGGGTCGTTCCGTCAACTGATTTAGATTTGGTTAAAAATAATCTAAACCAAATCAAAAACGCTTACTGGAATCCCACTATTATCTTAGTAACCATATGTAATATATCGATGCTCGAAAACATCGATAAAATTAAATTTGCGAGTCAATGTTTTTGCAGCCCTAGTTTTCGACACAAACCAACATCGCCAGGCGCGCCAAAAAGCGCCCACAAAAACAAAAAGTAGACCCACAATCGCGTCAATTAGGAATTGTAAGGAATTCAGCGAGAATGGGCACAAGTCTGGACGATTCGATATGCGCCTATTTCGTCGACAACACAAGGAGCGAGACGGACAGCGCCATCGCGGAGCAATATGGCAAGGCATTGAGGCTGATGCGCGAGCAGCTGGCGGACACGCAGATCCGTGAGATTCGGCCCAGCGAGGGCTTCCCGCTGATTGCCGGCGGCGGGCTGACCAAGAAGGATGTCTTCGTGATGGCGCACTTCGAGGGCGACCTCTTCAGCCAGCTGCAGATGACAAAGGCCTTGCTGCTGGGCCCGCCGTGCATCCTCGAGTGCCTGGTCAAGTGCGAGCCGATACCGCTGGGCAGCAGTCCCGTGTATTCGACCGCTATGCGCGACCTGCAAATCTCGGCCAGCGGGGTCTCCAGCAAGGAGAAGGACGAGCTGAAGCGCCTGATCCAGTGGATGGGCGGCCACTACTTCCAGAACTTTGGACGCAACATCACGCATCTGATATCGAACACGATCAAGTCCAACAAGTACGAGCACGCGACTCTGAACGGCGTGCCCGTCATGCATGTGGACTGGGTGCAGCGTGTCTGGGACAGCAGCCGCAGCAGCAGCAGCTGCGATGGCAACATTAGGGCCATCGACGAGCAGTTCCACAAGTATCGGTTGCCCACATTCTTTGGGGCGAACATCACGTGCAGCGGCTTGGAGGCGAACCGCAAGGATGCCGTCATGCGTCTGGTTAACGAGAACGGGGGCATCTATCATCGCGCCTTTCGCTCCCAGCAGGTGGACATTGTCATCACCGAGCAGTCCAAGACCGACTCGGAGAAGTACAAGGCGGCCGTGCGCTTCAAGAAGGACATCCTGCTGCCCGAGTGGATATTCGACAGCCAGGAGCGCGGCTACGCACTGCCCACCAAGCAGTACGAGGTGCGTCCCCGCAAGCAGGTCTCCACGCCCACCAAGCGCAGCGGGAGCCACCAGACCACCGCTGCGGATCAGTCCCAGCTCTCGGACCTGTCCAGCATCAGCTTTGTGTCCGGTGGAGGACGGCGCATGTGCAGCGACAACACCACGGTGAACGAGTCCGTGAGCAGCAACTGCAGTGGCAACCAGCTGCTCCTCAAGCAGGCGACGGCCAACCACAACCACAACAACAACCACAAGCAGCTGCTGTATCAGCAGACGCTCTCGGAGATTTGTCCGCGCAAGGCCAAGCAGGCGGGCAGCTTCCTCGACGGCTGCTGCGTCTACTTGAGCGGCTTTCGGTCCGCCGAGCGCGAGAAGCTCAACCGTGTGCTCAACACGGGCGGCGCCACACGCTACGACGATCCGCACGAGGGTCTCACCCACATCATTGTCGGCCAGCTGGACAATGCCGCCTACCGGCAGTGGCAGGCCGACGGACTCCTCGCCGCCGTCCAGGTGGTGCAGCTGGATTGGCTGCTGGAGAGCATTCGCGCTGGCCGCATTGCCAGCGAGCTGCCGCATCGGATCACCTTGCCGGAGGGCGGGGAACAGCCGGTGATCGCCTCGCCCGGCAGCAAGCGCACTCTGCGCTCCATGAACCACAGCTTCAAGCAGCCAACGGCGCCAATTAAGAAGAAGCTCTTCGCAGCAGCAGCAGCAGCAGCTCAACCGGAGCCACAACTGGAGCCAGAGCCGGAACCAGAGCCCGATCTGTTGACGCATTACTCGCAGGAGCAGGAGCCTGCCATGCCCCTGCCCGCCGCCAGCTCCACGCAACTGTCCCTGTCCGCTGCTGCTCCGCCGGCGACGTCTGCTCCGTCAGCTGCCGCCTATCCAGATCTGAGCGCCAGCACGCTGTCGATAGACTTTGACAAGCTGGACTACTTCATGGGCGCCTCCGTGTACGTCCACGAGGCGAGCTTCAGCAGCGAGCTCTACGACCACATGGTCAGCGAGTGCAAGGCGGCCCAGGGCTGCCTGGTGCCGCCCAGCTATACGGATCCGGTGGACTATGCCATTGTCAGCTACCTGCAGGTGATGGACGAGTCTCTGCTGCCGGTCCAGGCGCGCCATGTCGTGACGGAGCTGTACCTGGAGAGCTGCATGAAGCAGAACAAGCTGCTGCCCCTGGAGTACTATCATCGCCCGGTGCCGCTCAGTGCTCAAGGCGAGCAGCTCCGCGGCATGACCATTGTGGTCTCCATATATGCTGGACTGGAGCGCTACTTCATCGATGCGTTGGCGGAGCTCCAGGGCGCCACGCTGAACAACGTGTTCGCGAAGAAGGAACGCCCCCTGCTGGTGTGCTCCAGTGCCGAGGGCTCCAAGTACGAGGGCGCCATCAAGTGGGGCTATCCAGTGGTGAGCGCCGACTGGCTGCTGCAGTGCGCCCAGCGCGGCAAGAAGCTGCCGTTCGAGCGCTTCCTGGTGGGCAAAAGTGCCAGCGACTTTCCCGGGTCGCCCAAACTCAAAGAGAGCAACAAGAACAAGACACTGACGCCCCAACAGAACAGGACGCCCAGTTCCCAGCACGAGGCATCTGCGACAGACCCAGTGACCATGCAGGAGGAGAACAAGGAGCAGCATCCACAGCTGCCGGAGCTGACGCCGTTGCGCAATCCGCGCGTCTCGGAGCTGGTCACCGGGCAGCCCAGCTCACGACGCCGCAGCTCGGGCGGCACACCAGATTCGCCGCACACGCCACGCGGCAACTCTGGAGCAGGAACTGGAGCGGGAATTGGAGCTGGCGGGGCGTGCAACTTTGACTTTCTGGAGCAGGTGGTGCAGCGACTGGACACCAGCCAGGCACGCGACTGCGTGCGCCAGATAATCCGCGAGATGCGCGAGAACCAGACGCCCGAGCTGGAGCGGATCAGGCGGCAGGCGAGCACGCCCGTCAATCGCCGCCAGGCGTCGCGACCCGCGCCGGGCATACCCAACTTTTGCCTGACGCCCGAGTTCCAGCAGCGCATGGCCGACGACTTCGAGCGACGCTGGCGTCTGCCCAAGCACCAGATCCAGCCGGACACGCCCATTTCGGCGATTAGGCAGCGTGTGATGCGCATCACCTGCGAGACGCTGGGCATAGACTACACCGCATCCGAGGAGCAGCAACTGGAGGAACAGCAACTGCCAATGCCAGAGGGTCAGCAGCAGGTGGGCAGGAAACTCTTTCGGCCTAAGACACCAGCAGCAGCAGCACCTCCTGGTTCGCCGTTTATACCAAACACACAAAGTCCCAATGCTGCAGCTGCAACTGGAACTGGAAGTGGAACAACTCCTGGCGAGGAGTTGCCCAGCGGCAGCACCATCAATTTCGACAAGATCAGCTTTGAGGAGTCGGCATCGGAGCTGAAGCAGATCACCGACTACCTGAAGAGCCGCGAGTCGCGCCGCAGCAGCTTGAAGCGCGACCACGAGGGTCAGACGAGGAGCGAGGCGCAGTATGTGCAGCCCTTCGAGTCGGAGGGCTTCGCCCTCACCGCCAGCGAGGATATCGTGGACTGGCGCGATCCAGCCGAGTTCAATGGTGGCGGTGCCAAGCGAGCCTCTGTGGACGGATCGCCGTTGATGCGTCATCGGGGCACACCGTGCTTCAGCATCTCCTGCTGCGACGACGAGGAGAAGCGCATCCAGCTCATGGAGCGCATCCAGGCACTGGGCGGCGACATCACCCAGAATCTGGTCAACTACGATCCCGCGTGCACGCATCTGCTCTGCGAGCGTCCCAATCGCGGCGAGAAAGTGCTCGGCTGCATGGCAGCTGGCAAGTGGATCCTCAACATCAACTACATCGAGCAGAGCCACGCCCGCGGCGCCTTTCTCGACGAGTCGCTGTACGAGTGGGGCAACCCCAAGGCGCTCAGTCTGCCCGCCCTGTCGCCGGAGGAGCAGCCCATCGCTGTGGCCGCACATCGCTGGCGCACCGCACTGTCCGCCAATGGCGACGGCAACAGCGACGGCGGTGGCGCATTCCAGGGTCAACGTGTCATACTCAGTCTGCACGAGCGCAGCCTGGACGCCATCAAGAATGTGCTGCGCGCTGGCGGCGCATGCATTCTGGAGCCACGGTCGCCGTTCAGCTCGGATCCGACTGCGGACAGCGCCACCCACTGCTTCATGGACGTGAAGAAGGCGCCTCTGGCCGCTCCCGACGTGGGCTACTTGCAGGAGCGCGGGGTCCGCATCATGTCCCAGATGTGGATCAACAGCTACCTAATGGGCGGGCGGGACGCCAACCTGGAGAAGTACGTGTTCCGGCAATAGCAGCTGTCAAGCTCTCCACCCAACATGGATACGCCACAGTTTATCATTATAACTCAATTTACTTTTTTTTTCTTTCTTGTATAATTTGCCCATGTCGGAGTTTACACGACGATATTTTTCATGATGGCTTCGTTTTAAATATTAAGAGTTTATTGTATTTGATTCATGAAAAATGTTCATCGTGTTAATCCGAACTTATTGTTTTAAAATATCGGTTCTGATATCAAGACCCGACAAAAGTCTGATTTCCATTTAGTTGTAAGATTGCAATTAAATATTTGTTTTACAATTTTCACAAATTGTTGATTCTTTTCTTTTGTTATGTACAACGGTGGCACCCTTTAAATTTAGTTCTAGTCAAATTTTGAACTTACTTCATGTAAAGTTTGGTATCAATGGAAAGGTCTTTGGAATTCCTTTCGAATGATATAATACTACCCATTAGGTACCCATTTAAATTTTCGAATATTTGTAAACGTCCACCAACTTTTTTCCTTGATTTAAAAAAAAAAAAAAAATATTTTGATGCCGAAAGTTTCTTTAAACAATTTGAATAGTAACTGCAAATACAAACTTTCAAATATCTCTGCTAGTATTTTTTATAATTTTTTGAAAATATTATGTCAGATTGGTTGAAATCGGACTAGTAACTATACCATATAGATGACATAGGAATTAGGTCGATATATGCAATGCTGAGAATTCACACCGAAAAATAAAAAATAATTTTTAAATAAAACAATTTTTTTTTTAAGTTTTTGAAAATAATTTTTAAATGTAAAAACCTTAAAAATGAAACATAAAAAATCAAAAATTGTAAACAAAATTTTTTTAGGTGCCATACAAAAGTTACGATTTTTTCAAAGTAAAATGAGCAACGGTCCCACTGTGCGCCTTGGATTCAGGGTCAATGGTTTTGGAATCACAGAAACTCCTCCAAGATTTTCTAGCGCTGCAGACTTGATTGAGGGTATTGTATATAGACATATTTTAAATATGCTTAAATGAAACAAATTTCAATTATTCTATTTTGTTTTATTTTGTGTTACACAATAAGGAATATTAAGTTGATTTTCATGTTTCATGCATGCTTAAACATATTAATTTTTACATGTATGTGTAAGTATGTATATTTGTATGTACTTACTAATTATGTACGAGTATACAAATGTAATGCAGGCATCGAAAAATAGTTAAGACAGTCGAGAGCAGCTGCCATTTTAAATTTATTTTTATTTAATAGCCGCCTTTGATATATGTATATACCATATTGATAACAATTTAATACATTTATAAATATCGTTCATAATGTGAGCATATAATAAATATGTGTATATTTGTGATAATATTAAGTAGAATTATGCTTACAAAAAAAGATAGAAATATCAACCGCACAGCGAATCTTGGCTGGAAAACAACTGACTGGACATCATTTTAAATATACAAAACAAAAAAATAATTAATTGAACATTGATAAAAAGAACTCGATGCAATACTTAAAACTAACGAAAGTTTAATATAAGTATAACAACAATAGCTAATGCACTAAGTAGCATTAGTCAAGGTAGTCCATCGTCTTGATGAACTTGACAACCGAACCGAAGAGCGTCCAGTAGAACTCATCCTCGCCATCTAGCTTTTTGCCCAAAAAGCAGCTAATGTACTCCACTGTAGAGAGCAGATAAGGAGGATTCGCCTGCCACACACAAAATGAAACAGATATCAACAGATTAATTAAAATAATATACTGTGAATACAATTGAGTATTTACCATAATGACTACATAGATGAGCACAGGCAGGACATCATCTGCGGCGGGCACACGACCGCTGGACATGCGCAAGAGGCTCATGATGCTGGAGATGCAACTGTAAATGGATGAATGCAATAATAACTTAGTAACTTATGTATGGCAAGTTCACACTAAATTGAAACAAGTCGAATGCGAAGTCGGACGATTTGGATTGAGTTGGTGCGTTCGTGTCAGATTCAGTTGCACAACGTTCATTCGGATTAACTCGAAGTGAATGAGTGAGCAAGCCACTTTGTTTCGAGTTAATTCGAGTTTCCTCCGAATTTCGATTTAATTTTCATGTTATCTTTTTTGCATGCGTATTTTCTGTTGTTGTTTTCATGTGCGAAATGAATTTAAGAAAGAAAACAATGAAGAGCATTTTACAGCTTAATGTAAATATAATTTTTAAAATCTAACTCTTATTATTAATAAGAGTTTTTAATCTTAGTTTGAATCCAAAAATCTAAATACAACAACGCTTCTCCATTAACACAAAAAAAAATTTACATGCACCTTGTTTTGTGTAATGAGGTAAAAATACTTTTCTGTTTATTCCACCAACCCAGACAATTAAAGTCATTATTCCTTTGCGACCGACCCAGAAGAATATTGCAACGAAGTGGAAGGATGCCAATTAAAATTACTATTTATTCGATTGAATTCGGCACTTTCAAATTCAATTTATTCCTTTACTCGCACTCATTTCGGTAAGGGACTGTCATTTTAGAACTCAATGTCACTCACACTCAAACGAATTCAATTCAGAGTGCGCCTCGCACTCACTCAATTCGACATCGTTCGAATTAATTCTTTTGAACTCAAACTTTAAGTCAATTCAAGTTTCGCACTTACTTTATGATACAGTGCAACTTCTCGCGCGGCGTTTTATAGGCTGTCATGTGGCAGAGTTGCTGTTGGGCAAACGTCCAGGGCGCCTCGCCCAGATACTCCTGGGCAATGCAGAGTGCCGGATGGGCCGGGTGCACAAACCGCTGCAGCTTGCCAATGTGTGCCGCCAGCACTTCGTCCCTGGACACATCGGCATCTTCGTTGGGGAACATTACCTGCTCGTATATTTGCTCGAGCAGCAATCGTTCAATGGCATCGCGGGCCGCTTCACGCTGGAAGTCGTCCTGCAGTCCGGCCTCGCGCAACTCCTCCAGCAAGCCCTCAACGAACTCCTCGATCAGTTCCAGCCGCTCGTCGCTGACGCTGAGCAGAGCAAACTCAGCCTGAAACTCTTGCAGCTTGCTCTGCCGTCTGCCCAAATATAATCGCACCAGCGACTGCAACATGCAACGGTGGCAGCTCAACGCCTCGCCCCGCAGTCGCTTCTCCAGCTGATCCAGTTGCTCCGAGCGCAGCAACAGCTGCTGACGATGCACCAGTAAGTACTGCAAATAGCTCTTCCTCCGCTCCAGATCGTGTTGCAGCTCCAACAGCAGCTGGGCGTGTTGCGGCCGCTCCAGTTGCGCCAGGCAACGCAGTGCCTCCGCCACATGCGAGATCTGCGGCAGCCGCTGCAGGCTGATGCACTGCGCCAGCTGAATCTGCAAATAGGTCTGCAACGGTGTCGCGTCCAACGGCCTCAGCGTCGTCTGGCGAAAATCGCCGCTGTGCAGATCAGTTTTCGATAGGACTGTGCGCAACTTTTGCTTAACGCTGCTGAACACCACGCCAGGCAATTGTCTGTGGATTGAAAGAGACAGAGACAGAGAGAGCGAATTAATATTGTTGGAGTGAGAACACACAATTACACGAATACACAAAGTAATAAGAAAGAGACAGATAGAGATGAAAAGTGCAAGGACTGCAAGTAAGAGTTATGAATGCTATTTCAACTAAAAAATCAATGTGCTATAGTAAAATGGTATTCACCATAATTCCCATTTCAGTCGGAACTATCGATATCAGCCAAAAACTTATATTTTCAAATTATAAGACATAAATCAAATTTAATTCTTATTTTTAATTTTCATTTAAAAAGTCAAAACTAATCATTAATATTCAATTAAAAGTTGTGAAATAACAATTATTTCTGATTTTTTAATACAAATAAACAATAAGAGTAACAGACGAATTTAGAGATGGGCACGGGTCGGGCCTTTTACACTATTTTCTGGTTCGGGTCGAAAATGTCATGTGGGGCCGGGCCGGACTCGGGCCTAACTTCAAAGCCCGAAAGCCCGGAACTGCCTAAATTCGGGCATACATTCCTGAACGTCTACTCAAACTTCCCTAACTCGAATAACCAATATTCAAAGAAAAGGATCGAGTTATGGAGATATTCGACTAATAGAGTTATTTTTCTTAAGTTTATTAATTTCACTGCCATTAATTTAGCTGGAGTTAGAGAGAAATTCGAGTTATAGAAGTTCGGGTTATGTAAGTTCAACTCTACTTTTGATATTTATTTTGAAAGTACTAATTAGAGTTATTCCATAACATAAAATATAAAAGTAAAGGTGATACTATTGTTTGGTGTTTCATGATTTCTAGTATATTTTTAGTATTTTTAGTATCAATTCATACCTATATTACTGAAACAGAATATAGAAAAAAAAATTGGATCCTTAATTTGGTCCTTAAAGGACATATGATGCATCATATGAAAGGTCTTGAATCATACGAATCATATGTAGAATAAGAATAATTTTAAATTGTGGTAATAGACCATTTGTTTCAAAAGATATTCACTTTAACTTTTATTTTAAAAACTTTTTAAAAAGAAAAGAGTTCTTAAATCAAAAATGAAAGCAAAAGTTTATCCTGTTTCTCATAACTCTTATTTGTCATGCTTGAAATAAGTAAATGTTTAGCATTCGTTTGTTGCTTACCCGCCATTAATGGTCTGACCATGAGCCGACGAAGCTGGCAGACTGTGGCCATGTCCATGTCCATGTCCGTGACCATGACCATTGCCCGTGGAGTCCGAGTTGGTGGCGTCGCTGGAGCTGCTAACCTTGCGTCTGTATTTGGCCAATATGTCCTCGCTGCTATCACAGTAGTGGACGCCGAAGCTGACGCAGGCGGCGCTGGGATCGAAACTGACGCTCCGACTTTGTTCGCTGGCATTGCCATTGCCATTGTTGTTGTTGCTATTGTTGTTGATGCTGCTCAAGCGTTGATTTGCCGCTGAGGCGGAGGCCTTGCCGCTGTTGCTCCTCCGATTCTTGAAGATGCCCTGCTTCAGTATGTTCAGAATGCCGGCGCCCAGTTCCCGCTGCTGGCCGCGATGCTTCTCCTTGTCAGCGCTGGCATCGAAGCTGATGCTCTTTGGTATGGCGCCGGTTGCCTTGCTGGGCTTGCTGGATGGAGATGGCGATGGCGATGGCGATGGGGCGTGCAGATGCAACTGCTGTGTCTGGGCACAAAGCAGCTGCAGCTCCTCCTGCTCCTGCTGCTTGTCGTCATCCGTTTTGGGCAGCATGTTCGTCAGCATGATCTCGTGGTTCTCGTAGTTGAGGCTCTGGTGACGCCGCTCGCTGCCACCGCCACCGGCAAGAATCCCATTGCGTCGTCCATCCACGCTCGCCGTACGCTGTTCCATCGAGATGCGACGATGCTCGACTCCTCCTCCTCCTCCCCCGCCTCCGACTCCTCGCGAGTGCGGCTGCGCATGCTCATCGCCAAATTTGTCCAGCAACTGCTGCACCAGGCCCGGCGGCTCGTCCTTGTCCTCGCTGTAGTCACTAAAGTCAATCAGATCACGCTGATTGCCAACAGTTGCAGTTGCATGAAGTTGCTGCTGCTGCTGCTGCTGCTTCTTCTTCTTGTGGTGATGATGATGGTGGTGATGGTGATGATGATGCTGCTGCAGCGACTGTTGAGGCTCCTCCAAATTGAGACTCTGATTGGAGATGCTGCTCTCGGCGGAAGTCTGACGGCGCATGCAGGCGGTGCCCATCAGGGGTGTGCTCTTCCTGCCCTCCACTGCGCTGCACTTGTACTGCTGCTGGAAGCTGCTGTCGCCACTGTCGCCGCCCAAGCCGTGATAGCTGGTCCGAACGGAGCTGCGGGCCAGCGACGAGGATGCCTGGTAGTGATGAGCATCATCGTAAGAGTTGACTGCATCGAAAAAGGCCGAATCCTCTTGACTGCGCTCGCTGGCGCTTGCATTTCCATTGCCATCGCCATCGCCATCCGCATCTGCGTCCACATCGCCATCGCCATCACCGTCGCCGCTGCTGCCGGGCGTCTGTTCGCCGTCGTCGAGGACGACGGCCAGGGGGGGCAGCGAGACAGCAATGTCCGACTTGGCGGTAATGCTCGCATTGTCATCGGTATCGATCTCGGCCAGCTTCTCGGAATCGCTGGCCAGCACATCGGTGCTCCAATTGGACTCCGAGCGCTGATCGGATGCGTCCAGGGTGGGTGCCGCGGCTCGTGCCAGCGCTTCGACCACAAAGTTGTTGTTGTCGCCGGGCAGCACCACAGCGGATGGTATCAGCGGGGTGGAAAAGTTGCGCTCCCTATCCCTGTCTCTGTCCCGCTCACGCTGTTGCTCGTGGCTAGCGTCTAGCGTATTCTCCGAATCACTGGCCAGCACATCCGTCGACCAGGTGTCCGATATAATGCTCACATTCTCGTCACCCTCGAACTTCTTCAGCTCGAACTTGCAGAACTTATCCTCGATATCCGAGCGCACCTTGGACAGTAGCATATTCTGCATTTGAGGCGTTGGCCGCGCCACATGATGTGGCAGTTCACCGGCGGCGCCATCTCCGTCGGTTACCTGCAGCAGGGAAATATAAATTATTAAATAAAAGTTATTTGCTGATTTTTATCTTTTCGATATAAATAAAAAAATTACAAAATAGTAAATAAATTTCAATTTTTATATAATAAGACTTATTTTTTATTATTAAAAAAAGAATTGTTTTTAAATTTTTATTATAAAAGTTGGAAAATAAAAATTGACTGTTTTTTGCATTGGAAGGCGTATTTTTCAATTAAATTAATTAAAATTAAAAGTTATTTTTCAATTTTTATTATAAAAATTGCAAATGAACTCTTCTTTTTAGTTTTAATAATAAAAATTGAAAAATAACTTTTATTTTCCATTGCAAAATTAAAAATTGAAACATTTTTATTTTCAATTTTCATATTAAAAATTGAAAAATTACTTTATTTTTAAATTTTTATAATAAAAATTGAAAAATACCTTTTAATTTTAATTTTTATAAAAAAAAATTGAAAAATAACTTTTATTTTCAATTTCTAATAATTTTTGGTTTAAATTTTTATAATAAAAATTGAAAAATAACTTTTATTTTTAATTTTTATGAGAAAAATTTTAAAATAACTTTTATTTTCAATTTTTATTATATATTCTAGTTTTGAAATAAAAATTTAAAATAAAAGTTATTCTTCAATTTTTATGATAACAATTAAAAAAAACGTTTTTCTATAGTTTTGAAATAAAAATTGAAAATAAAAGTTGATCCAGTTTCTCATAACTCTTATTTGCGCTCAGCGGTTACCTGGGACGACGGTGTGTCCCGCCCACTGATATTGGGCGTGCCGCGGCCGGACACATTTGCGGAGACCATGTCCGACAAGTTGTCATCGTTTTCCGCATCGTGCACATCCTGCTCCTGTTGCTCCTCCAGATCCAGTGAGCTGGCCACCGAATGATTTGCCGAATGTGCTGCCTCGCTTATTGCCTCCAGATTATCCGAGTTGCCAATCGATGCGTCATCCTGTGGACGGCGCATCGCCTCCAAGCTGCTGGCGTCGTCCGCATTGGAAGATGCAGCTGCCGTCACGACGGCCACTGGAGCTATTTCCTGCCCAATGCAGTTCATCTTAAGCAAATCCTCCTCGGTCAACGGCTTCAGCTTACACTTGGCGGCGGCATTATAAATGCTAAACATTAGCACCGGCTCGTTGCCATCTGGTGCATCTGTCTCTGTTTTTAGAAATGGTCCAGTTGCGGCTGCAACTGCTCCACTGACATTGACGCCACCGCCCCCGCCACCGCCACAAGAACTGAGGCTGGTGTTGCTGCCGCTGTGCGAGGAGGAGCACTGTTCGAGGTCACCATTGGCCATGCCCGACGGTCCATTGGCTGCACTCCCCGTGCTCCCGCTGTTCCCATTGGCCAGTTCCGGGGCAAGGCTACTGCTGGCATTGGAACTGACGTTCGTGTTGGCGCCGCTGCTAAAATGCATTCCCTTGGTCAGTTTCTTTTTGGTTGCCTTGCCAAGACGCATCAGCCCTTTGTTGGCTGAACGTTTGCCGTTCGCGGGCTGCGCCGAATCCTTTTCGAGGACTACGGATGCCTCCGGCTTGGGAATGCGAGAGAGAATGCGCTGCAGTCGCTGTCGCTGCTCGGAGGACACGTCGTAGTCGGCATGTGAGGCGAGCAGACGAAAGAAGTCGGCAAAGTGGTTTAGTTCACGTTGATTAATGGCCAACTGGGCGCGCTCAAAGTCACTTTGCTGCGGCAGAATGGCGACGACATCTTCGCCAGTCTGGCCAACGAGCAGCATCTCCATGAGCTGGGCCAGCTCGCTGGCCTCGTCGCTCAACGCCAGGCGCTGCAGCAGCTGCACAATCTGGTTGAGATTGTGACGCATCTGTTCGCTGACATTGACATCGATGATGCCCAGCAGATCGGCGCTAACAATGGCCGGGCAAATGAAGTGCGTGAACACCAAATCCGACAGCAGCTGTCGGATCTCGTGGTCACTGTGCCGCTGCGTCTGCCGCAGCTGTTGCCCCAGCGTTTGGAGCAGCCAACGCAGCGAGCTGGGGAAGAGCGACCAGCTCTGTTGCAGGCTGCGCACAAAGGACTGGGCGTGTGCATGCAGCTTGCCCAGGGTCTCCGCATGGAAGCGCACCACGTTGCGCTGATAGGTCGCACTGGTCTCGTCCTCGCCAAAGCGACGCTGCCGCTCTCGTGCTGTGAAGCTCTGCAGCAACTTGTGCGGATCCACGTCCAGCAGCGCCTCGTGCTCGCTGAGCACCGCCATCAGCGGTGCATGCAGCGCCGCCGTCAGAAAGATGCGGGCGGAGAAAAGCGACTCCACCAGCCGCTGGTAAAGACGCGCAAAGGCGCTGCCCTTGGCACGGAGCAATCGACGCGGCTGCTCGCTGCTCAGCAGCTGCATCTCGATCAGTTCGCGGAGCAGCTTCAGCAGCAGCTCCACATCCTTTGTGTTGATCGCATTGCCGTACAGACCCGTCGCAATGGTGTGCACAATCTGCTCCAACTGTGTCGGGGCCAACAACGACAGCCGATCCGCCGTCGCCAGCGACAAGGCCAGCAAGTATGGTGTATTGTACAGATAGTTGAACAGATCCTCATAGGCCAAGGCGTGCTAGAAGAGAGTGAGAGAGTGAGAGCACGCATAAGCATTTGGTCATATACTGTAGAGTGTACACAGTGCTGCCAGTTTAGCCATTTAGTTGCTAGATCTGGCAGCTTTTAAAAATGTTTGCAACTTTTTTTTGTAAATGCTATTAGCTACAAATCTAGCATTTTTGAATTTTTCTCTGTCAATTTTAGCAACTTTATTATAAAACTAGCCATTTTTGACTTTTTTTTATAGCTTTTTGGAAATTATTGCACAAATTACGGTTAATAATTAAATATGATTTATATTTATTTGTACAGCGGTGGCCAAAAGTATTTCGGCACCCTTTAAAGTAAGTTCTAGCCAAATTCAGAACTCACTTCATATAAAGTTTGGTATCAATGGAATTCATTTCGAATGATATAATACTTTCCTTAACCCATTATTTATTTTTTTTTATCGATTTCTTAAAAAAATGTTTTGATGCAGAAAGTTTCTTTAAACAATTTTAATAGAAATTTTTTTATTAAATATCTCTTTGCTAGTATTTTTTTTTTACAATTTTTTGAAAATGGCGAAAAAAGCAGATCTGAGGAAAAAGTGCCTTTTGTGCCATTTTCAAAAAATTATAAAAAATACTAGCGAAAAGATATTTGAAAAAATTGTTTGCAATGTCTGTTTCTATCAGAAATCGTTCCTTGTAGTCTGGATATGCATGTAACCAACGCCAACTTATTATGTTCGTATATATGCATAAGGGCAAATAGATGGATAAACACAAATATGTTAAGTAGTAATGACTCTTATGAGTGCTATTGTGATATCTTTTGGCCTTGTGGCAGATGGAGATACCAACCTCGTAGGGCAACACCTGTTTGGCATCTAGGAAGGGCGCACTGTCGTAGGCGCTCGCTCGGCGGCAGCAGGCAAATGGATCGTGATCCGTCCTGGCCAGCAGCAGGTCGTGCAGGTTCTGTCTTTGTTGTGCGCAGATGTACGCCAGCTGAATGAGATGACGGGAGAGAGGAACTCAAGTTAATAAAGAACAAAGAGTAACAAACATATGTACATGCATAAATGCGAGTACGTGACATCGCTGACAAAGATATAACAATATAAACCAAACCTGTGTTATTGTCGCCGCGTTCGTCTCCAGGGCACCCGTGAGCTGTGCGAAGGCCGCCTGCTCATGCTGGATGAAGAGCTGCTCCTGGCGCAGGGTGCGGGCCAGGTCCATGATCTCCAGCAGATTTCCGGCAGCTGTGGGCTCCATGTTAAGGCCGTCGCTGACTGTGAATAAATACCAATATTTATATTAGTGCTTAGTTTCATTTGTATTAAGTTTGGAATTCATAGATACTGCAATGGAATCAAACCCTTTTTAATTTAAGCTCAATTGAATTTTAGTTTATTAAATAATTAAAACTTTAAATTTTATATTTAATTTCATCGACCTTTGTTGCTTCGCATAGCATTGCTCAATGGAATAATTCAATTTTGTCGATGTAATTGAGTGAAATATTAAATCCATCGCTTCATTCTCAGTTCAATTTGAATGACAGTGCAACGCGGAAATTGTCGCATCTGGACGGCCCTGGCTCAGTTGAGTTATAAATACATACTACCAAATTGTAAATAATTGACGAAGAGTACCTTACACTCCGTATTTTTGATACATACTATCAAATTGTATATAACTGACGCAGAATACCTTAGAACACTTCAAATAGGGTAACACTTGAGTAACTGACATATTTGAATACCTATGTATATATCTATTAGGGTGGGCCAAAATCGTAATCTACGGCAAATTCTAAGAAGATTTGCCCAAGAAACCATGGGTCTAAAGTCAAAACCAGTTTCCGATTTTTAGCGTGAAATATGGGGAATCGTGTGAAAAGCCAAAAATTATCATAATTTCTTGTTAAAAATCGGAAGCACGAAAATGATTGTAGACCTATGGTTTCTTGGGCAAATCTGCTTAGAATTCACCGTAGATTACGATTTTGATACCCGCAAGGTGCGTTTTTTTTGGTCAAATTGACAAATTGACTCGCTCTAATATCTATATTTTTGATCACAGAGACTACAAAAACTAAGGGAACACTATATCTAAAAGTGATGCTGAATCAGCTTTGATCCACTCTAAGCTTATTTCTGCCAGCATCAGCCCAACAGACGGTGAAAAACTGTCAGCTGAACTGAAAGCATATTTAGTTTCGTTTCTCTTTGGCCGTCTCTTTCACACTGTTTCACATTCCGCTATCAGCTAGCTGATAAAATCAAATTTTACTTGATCAATTAAGCAGAGCTGACCAAAATAAGCTCATTTAAGCTCATAGTTGCTGGCACTTTCATGTGTGCAGTATGTTTGGTTTTTAAAAACCAAATATTCCGATGTTAGCCTTGCTTTTAGGCTACATATAGTATATCTAGTTCTCTTATAAATTTTTTATAACTGTAACAGTTATTAAAATTGGTATTGGCTTATTTATAATGTTTTAATTTGTAAGTAAAATCAAATGAAATTGCCAAGTTACATACGAACAGAATGCCCCATGACGAGACTTTCTCTCTTACCAATAACTCCAGGCAGGAATTATTTGTAAGTCAATTAACGAGCATTTGTTATGTGAAAAAAGTCTATCATCTCGTACATGTTTTATCTGAGAAACACTCGTAGTTATATTTGGCAATACTATTAAATCATCATCGCTGAGAGAGAAGTGTAGAACTATCCGACTGTTGTTTATATGATTGGAGTACATATGAACATACATCCATTCATATATGATATGGGAAATATTATAGTAACCACCTTTCTCAAATGTATTGTATTTATAATAGAAACTCTTTTTTCAGACCCCTTACTTAAAAAGAAGTACAAGGGTCTATTAACTTTGTCACAAAAATAAAATGCTTAACATGCAGACCCCATAAAGTGTATATATTCTTGATCAGCTGCCGAGTCGATATAGCAATTTCCGTATGTCCGTCTGTAATAGCGCCTAGATCTCAGAGACTCCAAACTTGGGACTTAGGCTCGTCTATATTGCTCGCATCGGACTACTATATCATATAGCTGCCAAAGTATTAGGCTATCGGGCACAGTGTATCTTACAGTCGAGCACATTCGTATGTACCCGACAGGAGCCCCCTTTATATTATTTTATTGTAAGCAGTGTTTGCTTTTCTATAGTAAGTACGGGGTGTGCGACAGTCGAGTATGCTCGATTTCGTATGGATTTTAGACCCCAATCTGAGCTCAAGTCTGAGACTTAGTCTACGATCGAGATTGTCAGTTTCAAGTTAGGTTAGTTCCTGGGTTTATCTTATCGAAGAGTGGAACTATAGCTTAGAATTGTTTTTTGGATTCATAATGGCGACCAGGTCCAATTGGGGCTGCTGCTGCTCCGGTTCCGATGCAATTTTATAATTGGGAACGAGCGTATTTATGCAAGTGCATATATATGTATATGTGTGTATGCATGTGTATGTATATGTGTGCATAGCGCGGAAAATGGCAAAACAAAAAATGAGGAATGTGCAAACCAAAAACAAAACAATACTGATTTGTTGCGCTCATTACACACACACAAACAGACACACACACACTTATACCATCAGAGAGACACAGACATCCCGTCAAGGGGGCGTTTAAATGTGCCAACAAATGGAGGGTGGTGATCTCTCTTAATAAATACAGATATATGTACATATATGTGTGTGTGTGTGTGAGTGTGTATACAACTTTTTTTTTTTATTTCACGTACCATGCACTGAATATAACGACAAATACAAATGACAATCAAAGCATACGCTCTAATCGACAAATGAATGGAGATGCAATAGCAATGATTTTGAAAGGGGAGTGAGACGGTTGCGGTGGCAGCTAATTATGTGGGCGACTGTTGGAGCGAGCGAGAGCGCGTATTATGCGAAGGCCAAATGTTTGTTGTTTTTCTTGACTTGAGTGAAGGCGCAAAGGAAAGCCAGAGACTTATGAATGAAATCGACGCATTACAACAAATACAATCACAGCGACAAAACGACGTCACAACAAACCACAATCACACATTTATGCTATATACATACTACGCATTTACAGATGTACATGTGTATGTATATTTGAAACAAATTTGATTGCAGCGTAAAAAGACACATAATTGCACAAACCTAAAGTGTTTCAAATGTAGCTGTTGCTGCTTCTGGCGACAAAGTCTACTTCAGCATGTAATTATTCAGTAATTATTAATTCACCAGCACACGAGAGACAAAAAATGAAAACATCCGTCACAACAGCAGTGGCAATAATACAACTGCTTTATAGCGCGTGCGAAGCTGCGCCTAAGGTGTGTGGGTTAGTTCGCTTGCGGGACACTATGGGACACTGTGTGACACTGTGGGCTGGCTGTGGCTCTCTTTTGCTGCACATTCGCGTTCACATTACATTCTCACAGACACATTCATAAGCAGACGATGTATTTTTGACTGCGTCTACTTTTTTGACTTTGCTTACTTCTGTCCTTTGATGGTCGTTAACAATTGATAGTTGCAAAGAAGCACAAAACAAGATGTTCAAAATAACAAAATAACCAGTACAATATCAATAACACGCGTTTGTTAAAGAAAAAAATAACAAAAACAATCAACTCATTACTTCTACGATTACATGTACACTAAATTGAAAATAAACTCAAACAGTTATCGATAGCTTGCGTTCATATCGATGTCAACGCATTCAGCAAATCTCACAGTGTTTGATTGCTTAACACTAGAGGTGCAGAGCCATCGATTACACTATCGATGGTCGAGCACAATCGACCTGCTATCGATAGTTTTCAATAGTTTTTTATGACGCTTCATGCTTCACAGAAATGCGCATATTTGGCACTGCAGCAGTTTTTGAAATTTTTGTGTCTAATAATTACTAAATATATTTTTATGGCATGGATAAGTTCCTTACTATTGTCGAAAATAGTAAATTTATTTGTATTTATAAGTTTTATTTGAAGTGTTTAAGCCGTTAATGTTTAATTTAAACAAAACGTAGCAGTTCACCTGCACCTAGTGAGGGCAAAAGACGCACTTAAATGCATCGCAAATAATAATTATAATCTTTTGAAAACTGCAAAGAAAAGCCAGCTTTTCCGGATTTTCACACAAAAAGTGTCTTTTTTTACTTTTTCAAAATATAATAAGACAATACTAGCGAAGAGTTTTGAGTCCAAGAAAAAAAATTACAGTAAGTAGATGTTTAAAAAAATTCGAAATTTTCAATGGGTACCTACTAAGTTAAGGAAAGTTTTGGATAATTCAATAGAAATGCAAATGTCCTTTCCATTGGTGTCAAACTTTTCGTGAAGTAAGTTTAAATTATGAGTAGTACTAACTTAAAATGGTGTCAAAATAATTATGACCACCGTTGTAGTTCGTGATTGACTAATTAGGTTTGTTCATTCATTTTACTGAATCGCTCATTTGAACTTGTTCTGAGCGAAGCAACACACACCTTTTACAGCACTATGCAATTCTGGAATCTGACAGCTGTTTGCCGATTGCGTTTATTTTAGTTTCTTAGCGTTATATTAATTTTGGAGAAAAGCGCGCACATTAAATTCATAAAGAAATAATGCCAAAAGTACGTCGCAGTCGCAAGCCACCACCAGATGGTTGGGAATTAATTGAGCCGACTCTAGAGGAACTGGAACAGAAAATGCGAGAAGGTGGGTGAAAATACTGACGCCACTGATTGTTTTTGTACTTAAACGTTTTGGATATTTACAGCGGAGACCGAACCACACGAGGGAAAGCGCATTACAGAATCGCTGTGGCCCATTTTTAAGATCCATCACCAAAAGACGCGCTACATATATGACTTGTTCTATCGCCGAAAGGCCATCAGCCGCGAATTGTACGATTACTGTCTGAAGGAGAAGATTGCCGACGGCAACCTTATAGCCAAATGGAAAAAGTCGGGCTACGAGAATCTTTGTTGCCTGCGTTGCATTCAGACGCGCGATACGAATTTCGGCACCAACTGCATTTGCCGCGTGCCCAAGTCAAAGCTGGAGGAGGGACGCATTGTGGAATGTGTGCACTGCGGCTGTCGCGGCTGCTCCGGCTAATTCAATCCGACGCCGCTCACCAATGTAATTTTCGCATTGCTTATAGAATTAATCAATTATTTCATTTCATTACTGATCTGAATTGCTTGACTATCCATTCAGAGGAGTTTTAAGTAGTTTGTATGTAAATACTACATTGTTAGTAATAATGTCACCTTGATAATGTGGAATGTGTCACTCCTATGCCACATAATTATATAGTACAACCAATATACAATGCACATTCTTTTCTTCTTGATGAAATTCCTTAGAACAGACGCTATTCGTCGTTTCTAAGTAAATGGAGAAAACGAAGCTTTCGGATCAACTTTCAGCCCAGCTTGCAAATAGTAGAGCACGAATGAAAGCTCAACTTTAAGCGAGCATACAGAGATTCCTTGAGCGGACCTAAGGCTACGCGCACACTGGAAACTGAAAGCGGAGCTTACAACTGAGCTTACATCTGAGCTTATAGGCGAGCTGATAATTTCAGTGTGTTTGTTTTTTTCAAGTTGATAAGCTTAGCTGTAAGCTCCGCTTTCAGCTCCCAGTGTGCGCGCAGCCTTACTGTGCATTTAAAAGCGGAGCGTGCTGAAGAGTTTATCAGTTCGATTGTGTGTACATACGAATGTGTTTACATGTTTAAATATGATTTTTCCCCGTACATCAGATGCGTAATCAGCAAGCTCCGCTTGCAAATAGCCTGTCTGTAAGCCGTAAAGGGCAAGCTTTTTGCCTACTATGTCGAGCCCTATTTTTCTGTGTACATTCCGACTATTTTTCACATTTACCGATCAATTGAGGCCTTAATAAATCAAATCTGCAATAATTCGCTGATAATAATTAAAAATATTTCATTACATTCTACATTCGTCTTCCGACTTTCCCTTTCGCATTAATTTCACAAAATTTCATTAAATGTTAATTTAAGCACAATTGAATTGCCAACTGTAAGTTTGTTGTTTGTTGGCCAAGTGGTCCAAATGCTCAGAATACCGCTCAAAAGACTTAACTGGCTAAAACCAATAAACTAGGACTACGAATGAGCTTCAAATTGGCTGACTGCATCACACAACACAATTATCGCCGTCTGCAGAGACGGACAGACAGAGTTTGTTATCATTTTTGAGCGATGGTGAGCAATGGTGATAACACACTCTGTCTCTCTTTTTTTAATTTCATCACAATTTTTATTGGCATATTCCGGTCGGAATTCGAATTAAGTATTTTCCAACCCTCCAATTGACAATTTTTTGATTTGCAGTCGATAAATGACATTAAGTATGAATGAATTCAAAAAATGAATTGAATGAATGAATGAATTGAATGAATGCATTGAATGAAATGAGTGAATTGAATGAATGAATAGAATGAAATGAGTGAATTGAATGAATGAATTGAATGAAATGAGTGAATTGAATGAATAAATTCAATGTGTTGAATGAGTTGAATGAATGAATTGAGTGAAATGAGTGAATTGAATGAAATGGGTGTATTAAATGAATGAATGAATGAATTGAATGAAATCAGTGAATGGAATGAATTGAATGAATTAAATGAAATTAGTGAATTATCGCCGTCTTCAGAGACGGACAGACAGAATTTGGTTTCATTTTTGAGCGATGGTGAGCAATGGTGAGCGAAAGTGAGCAACGGTGATAACACACTCTGTCTCTCTTTTTTTAATTTCCTCACAATTTTTATTGGCATATTCCGGTCGGAAATTCGAATTAAGTATTTTCCAACCCTCCGAATGGCAATTTTTTGATTTGCAGTCGATAAATGACATTAAGTATGAATGAATTCAAAAAATGAATTGAATGAATGAATGAATTGAATGAATGCATTGAATGAAATGAGTGAATTGAATGAATGAATAGAATGAAATGAGTGTATTGAATGAATGGAATGAATGAATTGAATGAATGAACTGAATGAATGAATTAAATGAATGAACTGAATGAATGAATTAAATGAATGAATGAATTGAATGAAATCAGTGAATGGAAGGAATTGAATGAATTAAATGAAATTAGTGAATGAATGAATTGAATGAATGCATTGAAACCGACAACCTCACATTGAAAAAAGGCAGACTAAATTGAATGACGAAAAACGAGTGAGGGGGATAAGTGCCGTAATTTTAGTTTCTTTTAATTTGAAGCTTAAATCTAGTCACGAAAACATAATTTCTGATATCCAACTTTGTGACGAACAATATTGACTATGTATGTATGTAACATATAAATTAAAAAAAAAATAAAGTAAATTTTACTCAAATTATTGTCAAAAATGAGTATTCAATCGATAAAAACCGGATCTTTGAATTTATTCCACTCAGGGAACTGAATTAAACTCACGAGTACTTAGAGACGCTGAAGTTCGACCTCTAATATGTATTGTATATATGTATGTATGTATGTTAGCCCCATTCTATTGGATACTGCTTATGGACAACGGACGATTGCAACTATCAACGAGTTAAATATAAGTATGAGAATGAGTACTCAATTCTACTTAAAATAGCAATGGGTGAGCAATAGGGGAACTATCGATGGTACTATCGGCACTATCGATGGTCAAGCACTAGTTTTTTATGACGCTCAACTCGTCACAGAAAGGCTCTCCTTTGGCAGTGCATTTAAGTTTTGTGTTTTAATAAATATATATTTTCATGACATGGATAAGAAGAGCAAAACGGAACTAAAATTAATACACATTTTTATGTTTTAACATTTATTTAAGTGTGCCCGCCATATCAGTCGAGTCCGAGTGCATGATCAGTAGACAGAACAAAAAGTTTTAGATCGTGGAACTTTGGCTATTATATTAGCTAATAAAGAAACATTATTGTTGATAACGAATTGTATTTATTTTTACTTTTATAATACCTAAATTAATGCGAATTTAAAATTTTTGTTGGAAATATTTTTAAAATTTTATAATTTAACACACTATCAATAGCTATCGATGGTTTGAAAAATAATATCGTTGACTATCGATGGCGCCGACTATCGATAGTTGTCCACCTCTACTATGAACCGGGTTAACTGGCATCATTGTATGACCTGGCGACAAATATGTAATCTTAATAGATTCAACAAATACCGATGAATTTATAAAATAAGAAATCGTGGTCAACATGGCCTCAGAAAGGGCGGGTCAGGTTTGTCTCGAATTTTTATTATGTTCCCGCAAATCGATCATACCCAATGCTTTGGAAATTGGAGATTTTTGTTTTTAATCGGAAAAATATGAAGCGGTTTTAATTTTTTGGGAAACTCAAATCAACTTGTTTCGAAGAGTAATTCTTACTTTTATTTAAAATATTGTTAAACAATGTAAGATTAACTTGATCGTCGATGTCACCCGCTGGGTTAATGTATCTAGCTAGAATATATGCACCTCATAAAAACAATTTACATATGTACATATTTACATTTTAAATCTTTATACATATATAAAACTTGTTTTCCTGACTGACTCACTGACACATCAAGGTGTAGCCCAAACGGTAAAAGTTAGAAAGCTGAAATGTTCACACAATATTTATATAAATTTCCTTGTAAATGTTCTCGAGACGAACACATATTTTCATTTAGAACTAGCATATTAATTCAAATGCCACAGAAATTTAAATGCTCGCCTTGCATTTCCCCATTTCCGATTATTTTCATGAACATTACACAAAGCACCCTTTGGTTGAATATACATACATACATATTTTGTCAAAATAAAAAAAGGGCAAACAACGAGTCGCCAAGGTTTGTGTGAATACCTCAAAATCCTATTTCATTTCCATACTCAATATATGTAAGAACGATACATGTTTGGCATTTTGTAGTAAATTCTCGCCACAAATCCTATTGGGCCTTCATTTTCGCCTCCCTGTTTCAAGCTGCGTGTGTGTGTGAGTTTCTAGTCCTCGACTGCGGCTGTGTCACCAAAATTGCATGTACACCCACCCACATATATATATATATATTTTAATTTAATGCCCTGAACAATTTATTACTGCGCTGACATAATTCAAACTCAATGGCAATGGCGTTGTGGGTCCTCCCTCACAGAGAATGAAGGAGCGGAAAAAGGAGAATTTCGCTTTATGTGCGTATTTATGGCTCCTGCTTTTTTTTCCGGGACACATACAGTCAAGTCGCGAATTGCCAACGCTGGACTGGATTGTTTCGAGTATCAGCGAAGTGGTTGGGCATTGGCGGGTGGTCTCTGTGGTCTGTTCTGGCTGGGTCAAGTTCTGTTTGCTTTCAACTGGGATTCGACAAACTGATTATAAATGGTTTTTTAATTATACTTATGGACAGTTATTTCCATTTTTCTCATTTGGCAGCTGTTTGAAAATACAAAGATATTTTACTACGCGACGTGATACCCCGTAATACAATACAGGCTCCTATTTTTGGACATTGACTACGAATTGAGTTTGCTGCCTTCTGCTGCTGACAGTGCTCATCTGGGTATCCGCTCATCCTCTGGGGATGAGGGACACGGTCACTAGATGAATGGGAATGAGCATTTTATATTTAGACATCCAAAACCTTCATCAGCACAATCAGGCGACGCCCTTAGTACTTATCTCAAAGTACAGTTCCGATGAAAATAATAGCGCCATGATAAGTAAATGACTTTAAAGGGAACTGTTATTTATTTCCGCGTACGGTGGCTATTGTTATGGGAAATGTTCATGTGCAGGGATTAAAACCCTGACCGAACCTCCAACCTTAACGATTGAAATTTAAAACCGTAACCGAAAAAAATTTTTTATTTGACCGAAGCCTTTAAACAAAAACTCTGTAAACCGAAATAATCGTTTAGTAACCGTTTCATTTATGAAGGTTAATTTCGGTCTTTCATACATTCAAACAAAATATAATAAATTCTTTGAAGAATGTTTGTTGCATCAAAATATTATTTTTAAAAAATCGAGGAAAAAAGTTTAAAAATAAGCCTTTACAAGAATTCAAAATTTTCAATGGGTACTTAATGGGTTAAGGAAAGTTTTGTATCATTCAAACGGAATTGCAATTGCATTGATCCATTAAAAAAAAATCGTTCAAGACTTTGCGTATAAATTCCTATAAATCAGCGGTCCATCAAAGGTTTTTTCCCGATGTTGTCAGTGTAGAAAATAAATCTCGGATCGTGAATCTTGAATTTCAAAATGTATTACAAATTTAAACTGACAATTTATTAAATCTCGCGGTCCATCGCTCAATATACATAGTCTTGAATTTTAGCGATGAGCAGTAGACTAGATTATTAACTATATATAAATAGGCTTGGGGTAAAAAACTGTTTTGCTATAGATTCTGCATTGATTAACCCCGTTTGAAGTACATTTGACATTTTAAGGTACTTTCGATATGTCTTTTTAATCCAAGGTACACTGGTTGGCATATTTATTTTTTTATTTTATTTTTTATTTTAATATACTAAAAATCGTTCGTTTTCAAATAAAGTTGCTTTTTTTAATTTCTTAAAATCAGAATTGATTGAATGCAAACAACCGTTTGGTTAAAATAAATATGCAGGCTAGTGTACGTATTATATATTTTCCTTGCTTTTAAAATATATTTTTTGGTTACATACTTACTATACATAGGTACGTATGTGAGAAGATGCGCAGATATGGCAAATGTGACCCACAGTTACGTAATGTTTCGGGATATTTGCAATGGCATTATTATTTTTAAGCTGGATGCACTTAAATTAATTGTTCATTTGTTGCCCTTTTCCTGTGTATTGACTTTACCTGTAGAGCACAGGCAGCGACACGTCCAGAAATCCATGCGGCCTGTCAATTCGTCGTCCAAATCTGTCCAACCAAAATGGTTACCTGAAGTTGCGGCACTTGACCAGGCAATGGATGGTAGACCACTGCCGGGATAAACCAGGTAATCCGCCCGATTCTTATAGCAGCTTATCGCACGTCTGTCCTTCGTTCTTGGTTTGTGTCCTTTGTGCCGTTGTCATTTCCATTTCCACGGCCAATTCCCAGCTGAAAGCCCGTATCAGTGTGGGAATGCAAATGCGAGCTACTTGCAAATACTACTAGTGTGCACTCCTAATATTAGTTTCGCCAATATTGACAGCCCGATAAGTTAGTTTTGAACTTGGCATTTAGCTGACAGCAGATGTTTGCTCACTGGGATTTCAAATTGAATTCGGCATGTAACTGCATTTTCCTCCAAATGCCCCGTACTTTTCCACTGTGCTCTCATGTTATCTCGATGCTGTCATCTCACGCTGTTTAGAGCGGCAAGTATTGTCTTATTTTAAATATGTATGAACATAACTCTGGTAGAATGAATGCCTTTCAAAATTATTGACATTTGTCCAGCAATTCTTAATATGGGTTTTAAGTTTCATTTATGTCCTTATCATAAATAAATAAGTGTATTCTCATCTACGTTTCAGAAAACCCTTAATACTCGTAGGCGGTTTAGTAAGATAATTTCAGTGTGATGCGGACAAAAATATTTTACATGATTTTTGTTCTTGAAAACTAATCTATAATTGGCCAGAGATACTACGACTATAATCGACAACAGAAAATCGATGAAATTGGTATGATTGTTCTGGTGAACTGCAGTGATGAGTAATCATAATTTCAAAATTTTGTGATTGTGACGACTGAAAATTAATTACAAAATAGTACGCTGAAATGCTGTGATTGTGATGTTTTTTTTATCCAAAAATCAAATCGTAATCCAAAGAACACAGGATTTGAAATTGAAAGCAAGGAAATCACTTTATTCATGTTATTTTGGTTTGCATAAAATAAATACAAAGGCGTTGGACTCTGCATATTTAAAAAAAAAATTGCTAGGAAAAGTGATATAAACTTTCCTACATAAAATATTAAATGGGCATACAGTATTGGCTTAATTATGCTTAAATTGAGTCTTATTGTTTTGAACTTTTTTAATAAATATTAACACCTTCAACAAAAAAATTACAACTTCGATTTTGCCTTAAAATTTCAACAAAGCGTTCACCAGAAGCCCATCAAAAATTTGTTGATTTGTGATACATGATTACTGATTAATTAGTTCTGGTGAACGCGGTCATTGTGCTAATGTGTAGATAATCGTGTTATGATTACCCCATGTCAATAGGGTACTTTAAAGCAGTGGTGGGCACTCATGGGCTCCGGGAGCTAGCGGCTGCTCCCAACTTTATTTCTGCCTATTCGGCGCCGTGAAGTCGCGAAGACTCGCGAGCAAAATAACAACAACAACAATGCACACAAGACTCTCAAGCAAGCTAACAACAACAACATAGGAGCAGCTTGAATTCAGAATTCATTCCCACCGCTGCTTTAAAGGATGATGTACCTCTTAGCCATCTATGCTTTATTAACTACAGTGTAGAATGAAATATTAAAAAAACTTGATGCTTTTACATGATTGTTCATGGACAGCAACATTTTATTGGTTACAGGTAGGTCCAGTGTTAATCCGTTTGTTTACGTGGCCACGGGTAAGTCCAGTTCACCCAGGTAGCTAGTTTAGGTAGGCGGCACAATTGTTTGGGACACAAACAAGATCATAAAACGATTGAATTTTGATTCATAAAAGGGTCTAAAGAGCATCTAGCCATATTTATAACATAGATGACCTGTCAACGGCTTGCGGCCTATAAAAGCGAGGCGTTGACAAGTGGATGGTAGCAAACGCGGTTCTGACTTTGAGTCGATCAGATCGAGAGCAAAGCAAGACAAGCGATAAGGCAACACGAATTCACCGAGACGCAATGGAACAAAGTAATATTTATCTACAAAAATTCTACACCCAGATGGGCCACTATCCGTATCCAGGAAATGGCATCAGCACGCTACCGACCAAAATGCCGATGTTGGTCCATAGCAACAAGCCGGAGCAGATTGACGAGATGGTTGCCATCGAGCTGCAGCATCTGAAGACACACTATGCGGACGAGGAGCAGCGCTACGTCGATCAAATGCTGCTCGAGAATCCCGTTGTGGTCGAGAGGCGACCGACCACAGCCAGATCATCAGACGATACAACTTCAGTTGCAGTTGCAGCCACGGCCACGACGTTGTCCAACAGTCGGGATACTACTCAGCGCCAACGCGCCGAGTCCTGCCGCAAGTCCCGCTACAACAACAAGATCAAGAAGGCCAAGCTGCGCTTCCGGCACAAGTTCGCCTGCAATCAGTTGTCGGAGAGTGCCGGAGTCCTCGACTACATGCGCGATGTTATCGCCCAGGCGGAGTCGCAGCTTCTGGCGCGCGGCTTCAACCGAGCTGCTCTGGAACGTATGCGCCAGAACTTTGGCGTGGACCGCTGTGGAGCAGCAATCACATCATCGATGGACCACTGACCGCTGACCGCTGAGAACAACCGCTGGCGTTGCAGAACATATCATGTAATATTGAATACTAATCACTTTAGTTTGTACAAAGATTGAGAGCATAGTTATTGTATTATTATTATATGTATACCTTTTTTTCTTGTTGGTTTTAATTTTTTTTAATAAACACTTATGCAAAGCAATATCCAAATTGTATTCGATTCAGCTATCTTGGTAATTAGATAATTCTAAATAATACAAATTTCAGGAAACAAAAAACTCTTGTGCCAATCTATGGGAGCATGCAGATAATAAATTTATCTACTTTGTGAAGTTTTTAGTTTTGTCAGTTTTGCCCGTTATAAATTCAGCTTTTCTAAATGCTGCGTTTTTAGAAACACATTTAAACACACATAAATAAGTGTCGAGGCCTTAGTGTGTGGTAGCATATAAAATTGGCAGATTTGGCAGATTTTGAAAGAAGAAAAATTTTATCCAATAGAAGTGAATAAATGACTTATAATGATGCGGGACAATACAACCCACAACAAAAAAATGTTTGTTTTTTAAATTTATAGTTGTTAAATATATTATTTTGCCACTAATTGCACACTTTGTTCACCCATCGAAATTGTTGCTACATTTATGATTTACCCTTCAAATTAAAAAATAAATGGCAAAAGTTGATATTTTTAAAAATGTTTTCTCTTGTGTTTAGTGCATTTTATCAACACGATTTTTATTATAAAAGACAAACTTTGAAGACTTGTCGGTTTCGAACTATTTATGGAAAACAACGCATTCAGACTGACAAATGCGAAAGTCTGCAAAATGTGGGGAGTAATTTGAAAGAAAATACTCTTAAACAATAATAAAATAATGTAGTTTTCCATTTTAGAAATAAATTTGAGTTTTTGATCAATTTTACGTTTTTGGGAGAGGTGGGCCTTTTTTGGAAATGCCTATATTTCAATTTCATAAACACTCATCCTGTATTCATATAGTTTTTGGAATACAACCTGCATTTACAATCCGACAATTTTCGCTGTGCTTTGGATGCCCATCTTGTTGTAATATCAAATTAGCTTCAAAATAAGTACATTATTAAAATAAAATAAGTATTATTTCTTTCTCATAAGGCCTTAATATTTTCTGTATATTTCTTACATTCTATCGAAAATGCATTTGGTGTTGTGTTATAGATTCTGACCAAATTTTTGTTCAAATTGGTTATCAATATCATATTTATAATCATTAAGTAATAACATGTTTGTTGCTATACATTTTTGTTGTACTGTTTGTTATTTTAAATTGTATTTTATTTATGTGAAGATACGAGTATTGTACATCTATCAGGCAAGCACCTTGACCCAGCTTTCTCACCTGTTTTTCTTTTTCCGGCACAATGTTAAATTAAGTGCAAATATATAAAAATGCAACTACCACACAAAGGCAAATGGAATGGTGGCATATACAGAATAAAACGATTTTGCGACGAGTTTGCGTTGAAGTTAAAATTTATTTTCATGTGCTACGTACAAATGATTTCATTTCGCTTCGCTGCATTGCAACTACCCACTCCCCACTCTCCCACTTACCCTACCATGAAAAGAACATTCTTTTACCTCCATCGCCACCTTATGCATGCCCGAGAGAACTTGCATTCTCAGTTCTGGGGTGTGCGCTACAAATGACACGCACATCAGCGTCGATTCGTTTTATTTCGGAGTCGGATCTCGTCAGAACTTAGTGAAGTGCATATAACGGCCTCGTCATAAGAATAAATAGCAAAACGTTTTCAAACTTAAAGCTTTCCAATTTGATTTTATCGCGTGGTCATAAACCTGCGCCTGGTCGCCCCACAATTGAATGGAGTTCTTGACAGAAGCAGTGTTCCCCTAGAGTTCAGAGACAGAGAGAGAGAGAGAGAGAGAGAGAGAGTTTCATGGCATTGTCTTGATGCACCCATGGCTGTGGTGGACTCAATTGGACTGTCTGGGAATGAGCCGCGACTGCATCAACTTTGGCAACGTCACACCTGGCGTATGCGCGATAAAGCACGGAAACGATGTTGCCCGCTGATAGACAACGACCAGCAACCAACTTTTCATTCAATGCACGTTTCTAATGCGATGAATTGCTTTTCCAATTTTCCAATTTATTTTTCATTTGGAAAACTGCAAGTAAGCGACAGGCAATGAAAGTACAAAAACGAATTATACTAGTTGAAGTGTATAGAAATATTGTATTTATCTCTTCGGATATTGAATTAAAGTTGAGTTGATTTTAATATTTTAATTGTGGAATTGTATGTACTAGCTTTAGTTAACCAACATTTGTTAACCACTATTGTGTCGTTCAATGAATGAAAGTCGTCGAGAATAACTTTTTCAATTTCCATGTCCCGGGTGGGACAATAGGATAATAGAAACCCAGAAATACATGCATATGGGCTTTTCCACAGAAATGTCAACCGTGGCCAAAAACGTAAAATTGATGAAAAACTTACAACTTGTGAAATTTTCTTAAAAAAAATGTATTAAAGTTATTTATTTAAGCAATATACACTAGAGTAAATTCAATAAGATGAACGTATAGATTCCACCTTGGAATAAATTAAATTTTTCAATATTTTTGCCCATTTTCCTGAAAATTGATTTTCAAAATGGACCTTTTGTATATTAACGATTACACTAAGTAGGACAGTAAGATTGTAACACAAACCGTTTTCATAGAAATATATTAAAAGATGTTTGAGCTAATTTCGAAATATAATTCAAAAAAACAGAGGCAGAAACAATAGAAATACCTATATTGTTGAACAAAATGTCGCGACAGTCACTCAAATCAAATTTAAAAAAAAAAAACTACTTAATATTTTTAAATCAAACAAAAAGCATTTTTTAGATAAATGAATGCATTACATTTAAAACTTAATTGCATGAAAATATTCGTTTACCGTTTGCCGATATCAGTGTTGGAGTTGGTCGAAGAAAAATCTACTTTTATTTGAGTCGCGTGCGAATGCGTTGGTTTTTTGTAATATTTCTTGAAACGAACAAATCCCCAAAATCAACCTTAGCACCAATTATAGTGCTAATCAACACGTATAAGCTTCCCCTTTTGTCGCAACAAAATAATGTTTTGGCATATGTTTTATTTCACTTTGAATGCGAACGAATGTCGCATTCGACATTAGAGAATTACCCATGTGCAGATGTTTGCTCAAGGCGATGGAGGCACCAACTGGGCGATTGGCCGCGAATGACATAACTGGTCTCTAATTACGCTTGAGCAAACAAACAAAATTGCAGGTGTCAAAACATGATGTGAACTATTGTTGGTCGGTTAACCAATTGACCATTGACCATCGAGGTATCGAGTGCTGATATTCTGGTCATTTGCGGATGCATCGCGTGTGCGAGCGGTGGCATGGCGAACACTTTGCGAGAACAGCATTTCCTAATACAGCTTGTGGCACTGGTCTTGTCGTTATCTATTGGAGGCAACTCAGAGGTTGTGTCGAGGCTCCAACTGGACGTGCTGCTGGCAGAATCCGTGCGCAACATTCCATATTTGCATGTGATGCTGCGTCGCGATCATCTGCACGAGGATGCGGCCAATGAGAACGCACGTTGGTTTTTGCAGCTCACGGAGACGCCGCATTGCATCCACAGCTACGATGAGCAACAGCCGCTGATAGTCAGTCCGGTTGATCACAATCGTGACAGCGTCGTCCTGGTCATTAGCTTGGCCCAATTGATCGCCAATAGCGGCGCTGCCGGATCAGCTCGTCAGCGCGCCAGCGTCTTCTTCTATATCGTGGGTGACCAGGTGGGTGAACTGAGCCAGCAACAAAAACGAAAACTGGAACACAGCTGCCGGCAGCTGTGGACTTACTATAGAGTATACAATCGCTTGATTCTCACCAATACTGATATATGGATCTATGATCCCTTCGCATCCAACCATCAAGACGTCGATCGACATCGTTTCCAATATGAAACGGGGTATGACGGCCCCACTTTTGAGGATGCTTTTGGCCGCCTGGTGCGCTATGTGGGTGGCGAGCCACTTTCCATATTCCTGTTCCACGATATGCGTGGATATCCTTTGCGTGTGCAAATATTCAAGTCTGTCTATGCCCGCCCTGTCCTGGACCGCAATACGGGACTGCTGCGTCGCATCTCAGGCGCCGATTGGCAGGTGGCAGAAACACTGCGTGATCGCCTCAACTTTACCATGCATCTACAGGAGCCAGACAAGAACTATTTTGGGTATGTTAAAGACCAGACCAGATCCTGGGCAGTCAACAACAAGTGTAGTACTTTAAGAGGACCTCAATAAAGATATTTACATACCAAGGCCCGTTTCACTGCGGAGGGCAGTCCGCGCTAGTGATAAAAGCAGCACGAAGTCTGCGAAAGGCCAATGGAAAAAATCACTAGTTTAGGGAAATCGATAAAACCCGCTAAAATTATAACCCCCACAGTATTCCAACAATACAAGCTACAGATATGTTCGACATGTCGTTGGAAAGGCATTTTGAAGGGCTTTTAGGCATAGCTTTGTACTTTTTTCTTAAGTATATAAAAAAACGCTACAAGTAAAATAAGTATTTTAACCCTTCATTTTGGCAATTAATTTAATTTTCACTATGTTGTTTGGGTTTGGAAGATATTACCTATTAACTAAATATACATTTTCACTGCTTGCTTACATGTATGTTCACTGCTTGCAGCGTCATACGGAAAAATACTGCTTCCAAGTGGTGATTTCTGCTTTCATTATTGCGATTGCTATTATTCTAAAGTCTGTATAGTGATAAAATCGCACAATAGAAACATTCAAAGATGGATACTGTTTTAACTTTAAATCAGCGGTGGGCACGCAATGGCTCTGGGAGCCAACGGTTGCTTACGAATTCAGATTTCGTGGCCACCGCTGCTTTAAATCATTTTAATCAAACAGCATCAGTTCTTATATTTGTAATATTTATTACATAAGTGTTGACCTTCATACTTGTGCATTGCAAAAGGAACCAGTGTTGCCAGACAGTTTTTCACTGAACACCTTTTTACAAAATGACTATGTCAAAATGTACAGGCAATTTGCAAAAATGAATGGGGAAATTTTTTCTACAAAGTGCGCGCGAGAGTTTATTTTTATTTCCTTCAGGCGCCATACTCCTGAAAAGGACACTTCATAGTCAATATTCTTTAAATACTATAAAATGTTGTTAAGCAGCACTGTTTACATAGCCAAATAACCAATGTAATGTTCCTTTTTTTTGGCCGCAGGACTAAATCGGTCCTTTTCAGAACCAGCAAATTTTATCATAAGAATAATATTATTTTCATTTTATTTTATTTGTACATTCACATTTTAGATTGGATTCCGTTACACGTAGTATTGGTAAACGACAGAAATTTACATGCCTGACAGAAAGTAGTGTTGGAAAATATTGAAAAATTAATCAAATCGCCTTGCAAAATTTCATTTTGCATCGAAACTTTAAAATTCTTTTAAAAAAAACTAGTGTAGACTCCCAAAAACATTTGTATGTTTCGCGATATCCACATTCCAACACGTTCGACGAACAAATTCGCCTTTGGATACCCTGCTTTAAGCAAGCCATCCACAGTCGAATTTGTTTGACGAACTGTTCTTCGAACAAGAATTACATTTGCCCCCTCACTATTTCAAAAATTGCTTGCAAAAATCATTTATAGAAAATTTTCTGAGAATAACGATACCGTCACTGCCTACATATTTATTTAGAGAAAAAACTACTTGTGTCGCATATTTTTGTTCTTATATTCTCAATAAATAAACTCCATCAAAAATTGCTTCGGCATTTTTAGCATTTGTTTATGCTACGAAAACTTTTGACAAGTGATGTTTGCGCCAACATTGCCATGCATTGTCGAATAATTCAATCGAGGCGAGATAGAATCAGTTCTACTTTTCTCGAAAAAAAAGTACAACACGAAATTTGGACACGAACACTACCACCAACGACGAAAATTTCGTCGAAGCGAACACTTTCGTCACACAAATTCGACTGTGTATGGCCTGCTTCAGTCGCCTACATTAGTCAAAACATTTATTCTCGAATCATTTTAAAGTGCGTCAGATATATAAGCATTTTTACGAATTGCTGCAGCGGCATCGAATTTTCTCTGATTGATATCATCTCCATTTTGATACTCAGGTATTCATGGAAAACAAGTCAACAGAGTCAGCACTGCCAGAGTTTTGTGCTCTAACCAAGACTGGCAATCCCGTGTACCAGCGGTGGGCACGCAATGGCTCCGGGAGCCAGTGGTTGCTAACGAATTCAGATTTCGTGGCCATCGCTGTGGTGTACGTTATCACTGATGGCGAAGAGGGAAGCTGTGTTTTTCAAGTTGTTCTAATGGAACTCGAGGCTTTCGATGCTAAGCATTTGGCCAACACCACCATAATTCGAAAACTTCGCGAGCTGGCAATCTTTAGTAGTCGTGAATGAGAATAATGATGGCAACAACGAAAGTCTGATAAATGATCTGACAAATATGAATCGCGACATGTTAAAGGATCTGCGAGATTTTTGTTTTCGTCACGATATGTCATTGCTCACTAGCGAGATAATCCAGCAGAGCGGCACATCAAATGCTCCCGAATTTGTTGCCTGCTGTTCCGTGGCGGCAATTGAAATGCTGTGCATCTTATCAAAGGAGTCCAATTTCGAGGATGTGGAGCTAACAGACTCTGGCGGCGATTAAAATCAATCCATTTAATTATGCGAAGGAAGCTGACTCTATTTGAACTAATACTTAAAGCCTATTACATAGACACACTTGGTACACCTCTGAATTAATATTCTCCTTAATTATAATTATACAGTTTGTCAAGAATACTTTACACACTCAAAAAAATTTAATATTTTGACTTTAAATAAGAAAATAGTAGCTTTTTTATATAATATATTTTCTTATTTACTTTTTATGTTTTTAGGGAGCGAAGCGCCAACGGCAGCTACAACGGAGCCATTGGATCTATTCTAAGCGATGGTCTGGACATTTGCTTAACCGGGTTCTTTGTGAAGGATTACCTGGTGCAGGACTACATGGACTTCACAGTGGCCGTTTACGATGATCAGCTCTGCATCTATGTGCCCAAAGCGAAACCCATTCCACAATCCATACTACCCATCTTTGCAGTGGGCTATGACATTTGGCTAGGCTTCATTCTAATGGCCTTTGTGTGCGCATTCATTTGGCTTCTCCTGCGATTGGTGAATCTCCACCTGCGAATTGTGTATATTGCTGGTCGCAGGTTGTGGCAACATGCGCTGGGCATTGTGGTGGATACGTGGGTGGTTTGGGTGCGGGTCAATCTTTCCCATCTCCCGGAGAGCTATGCGGAGCGGATGTTCATTGGATCGCTGTGCTTAGTGAGTGTGATCTTTGGAGCCATCTTTGAGTCGAGCTTGGCCACCGTCTATATACATCCGCTGCATTACAAAGACATAATTACGATGCAGGATCTCGACGACAGTGGACTAAAAGTCGTGTACAAATACACCTCAATGGCTGATGATTTGTTCTTCAGTGATACATCGCCACTGTTTGCTAGCCTGAACAAGAAGCTCTGGTGGAATCGAGATCTGGATGCGGATGTGACAAATGAAGTTGCAACAGTGGGTGGCAAGGCGGGCGTATCGCGTTATTCCTCCTTGACGATGGAATCCGCTCACTTTTTGCTTATGAAACGCATTTGGGTTGTGCCCGAGTGCCCGAAGCATTATACCATCTCGTACGTAATGCCAAGGGATGCACCTTGGGAGGAGGCAGTCAATGGTCATCTTCTTCGTCTGCTGAACGCTGGCCTCATCGACAAATGGATTCGGGACCAAAAGTACAGAAAGATTGTAAAATTGCATACTGCCATTTCGCAGACGGAAGGCGAAAGCAGTTCGGTTCGAGTCCTCACCATTGGTGACCTCCAGCTCGCCTTCTATGTGGTTATCGTTGGCACCTTGCTCGCCTGGCTGGGATTTCTGGCGGAGCACGCTTGGGCCCGACACAGTTGCTGGCAAGAAAATAAGAATCTATAATTCGAGTATAATTTACTAAGCTTTATGTCAGCGGTGGGCACGAAATCTGAATTCGTTAGCAGGCGCTGGCTCCCGGAGCCATTACGTGCCCACCGCTGCTCTAAGTGCATCATGCATATTGAAAACTGTCAAAAATTGTGTGTGTATCAATAAAGCATTGCAAGCATACACAGAAAACCAATCTGGGAGTTTGGGATAAAATCAGTTCAAAGCGGTGTCAGAAGTCTGGTAATCCAGGATTTTCTTAAACACTTGATTAACGTACTGGTTTTTAAATTATTGGCACTCTACTACTACTACTAATTTTATCTACTATTTTAATGCTAGTTGGCTGCCAATTTATCAGCAAATTGTGTTAAAATATAATTGTCTTAAAATAATATTAAGAATTACAATGTAAAATCAAGTATGTTTTTTTCTTTATATTTTTTTCTTTTTATTTTAAAAATGCATGGGATGTTAAACTGTCTATTAGCTTACGAAATAGACAAGAATTAAATTAAAAAAAAAAAATATTTTGAAGCCATCAAATAAAGACTCGAATCCCCACTATCAAAAGAAAAAGTTCGAATTATGGAGACTTTGACTTTTGTTACCGGCTCGTTTGGATATGTAAATTAACATATGGTGATGCAACATGATAAAAAATTACTTAGGCTTCTGAATTTCCTATTGGAAAGATATTCGTAATGTTCTTCTTAGTCAGTGTATTGTATTTATTTACAATGGCACCATCACGTGTATTAAAATGTTTACTGTTTTAAGAAATATTTAAACTTATTTGTTAAGAATTTCGAAACTGGACCAAAAAAAGGTTAAGTTTCTGAAAAATATGGTATCTCATCAAAAACAATTTTCATTATATTAAAAAATTAAAAATTAATTGTGATGTCATTTGAATCTGGAACTTTTTCTGGATACAGCAAAAGAACGATAAAACCAATTTTTGAGAATATCGACAAGTCTTGAACAAACTGGAATTTTTGTTGTTGAAAATAACAAGAAAAGTTTGCAATTTGAAATATTTTTTTGATTCAATAAAATTGTAGTTTCTTTTAAAAAATTAAAAAAAAAATTCCCTAACTCGAAGTCTCCATACCTCGAACTTTTTTCTTTTCGAGTTAGGGAAGTTCGACTGTATTATTGATTATAATGGTAAGGAAGCAAGCGAATGTTAGTATTCCAGTTGAGAATCCGGAGGGCAAGAGTAGAAATTGTTATAGTATTACATAAAGTTTTTATTCGAGTCGAGAACTCTTTACTAAAGGATTTTTTATTAGATATTCAAAAGAGCATATCATTCATCAATTTGGTTTGCGATTTAATCCTTCTTTAGACCTCAGCATTAAAAGCGATAAGTAATGGTGGAGAAGAATATTAAACATGAATATATTATTAAAGTGTTTATTTAATTTTCTGGTTACTTTTATAGTGACGAAAGCTGCACATACAGGAAGAATAAAAAATATTCACAAATTTTATGTGTAAAACTTAATATTATTCGTCACAAATTGAAAGTGTTTTCGTCACTACACTTTTACCTCGTACATTTTTTTTTATAAGATTTTATTTACTCGTACTACGAGTATACTAATTGCCATCTGAATTTCTTGTTATATGTATTTGTGCTTTATGAGGATGTGTCATTGCTTAATGCTTGTGCATAATTCGACAAGAGGTCCAGATCCTGTTTTTAGCTGTTGTTAAACTCGTTGTGCAATTTCGCTTTTCTTTGTTCAGTTCAGTTTTTGCTGATTGTTGTCCTTTGCCAAATTCGTATTGTGCTCTTCGTTTTGTGCGATGCTTGCAAAATTCATTTTCTAAAGGCCAGCGGCTAAAATCAAACTCCAATTTAAGCGTACACACGCACACTCACTGCGGACGACAGAAACGCTTATATAATTTAGCCATGTTAACAATGATACGCGGCAATGGCGATGCTGATGGCAATGGGGCTGCCCAATGGCTGCTAGTAATTCGAATTGGCAGCCCCAAATGTATATTGCAATCCAAGGTTGCATTGCAAATGGATTGTACAGTAATCATTAGCCATGTTAAACAATTTAGTCAATAAATCAAATATGCTTCATGATAATTTCGCGAATAGCTTATAAAAAAAGCCCTGCTATTAGTTAATATATACATTTTTTTTAATTGGTACACGATTCTACGGGATGGTTTTCTTATAGGGAATCTTCACTGTGTGCACATTACGCACGCACACATCGGTTGCTGTATGTGTTTATTTAGCAATTGGGGTCTGCACACGAAATTACAATTAAACGGCCGCGACGACAACTCATTTAAGTATTCAAATGTGCACTTCAGCTATCACACACACACTCACACACACACACACGCACAGACTCACACACGCACAATTACTCACACGGACAGGTACACACATACAGTGATGCACAGACACAAGAACGCAATTAAATATTACCGAGTTTATATCATCTTGACTGCATCCAGTCAGACATAATTGATATTATAACACTGGCTTTTGATACTCGAACTACCATAGGGTATCATTATCGATATTCCTGTCTTAAATGTTCTTATGTACACATGGTATTTCCAAATCAACCCTATGTAACAATCGTACATAGCCAGAAAAATTACAAATTTGAAAAAGTTCTTATTTTATATCTGGCTAAAAATTTAACTTTATTTTTATTTATTTTTTTTTAATTTCTTTTTTTCGATTCCTAGTGCTACAAGCTAACGCTTATTAATTTAGCCACTATCACTGCGGACGGCAGTCCGCGCTAGTGACGAAAGCAGCACGAAGGGTGCGAAGGCGACTAGCATATATACACAGGAAGAATGGAAAATTTGCTATGACTGTCCGATCAGGTCGAGTTATATACCGATCGAAAGGTATCAATTAAACTTACAAATGTGCATACTAAGACTTTTGGAAACTCACCTGGTTCGTGAGATAAACAGGTGTTAGTGGGAGGGGAAAAATTTAAATTATTGGAGCAAATGGGGCCGTTGGAGCCTTTTTGAAATTTATTTTAATTTTTTACTGTTCTTATCAAAAATACGCGTCGAGCGACACCTCGATCATCAAAATCCGACCACTGGTTAAAAAGATAATTAATTTTGAAATTTTTGGTGCCCTTCTCAAAACGAGATGAAAAGTCAGTCTGTCTGTTTGTTTGTTTGTTTGGATCAAATCGTTGATTTAGCTTAAAAGTTTGAATGAGGACTTGTTCCCGATCAAAAATGTAGAAACGTTTTCGAAAAAACGCTAGTTCAGCGGGAAATCGCTAAAAACCGCTAAATTAAAACCCCTTTAGCATCCAAACTATAGAAGCTACAGATGTGGTTTATATATCGTTGGAAAGGTATTTTGAAGGGCTTTTAAGCATAGCTCTAAGCTTTTTTTGCTAAAGAACACAGGTAAAAAGCTACAGGTGAAATAAGGTTTTTTTTACACTTTTTTTCGGTTTAGGAAAAATCTGTGTTTTAAATCACTTTTTAATATATTATATGTTGTAGACAATTCAATTCCGCGTTTTTTGACATATAAAACATATCTCTCAAAATTCGTTTGGGCAAGATATTACCTATCAACTGAATATACCTTTTACCTTTACACTTCTGCATGTACATATGCAGTATGTACACTGCTTGCAGCGCATTGCGGAAATAAGCTGCTTGCAAGTGGTGAATTCTTTTTGCGGCAGAAAAACCATATTATAATTGCGATTAGAGTAATATCGGTATATATTTAGGGTTACTATTCATGATTTAGTCGAATATTAGTCGATATTACTTCTTAACTGAATGTATACATTTTACTTAGAATTGGAATAGGACAGCAGCAAAAAAATTTGGCATTCGGCACTGCGCAAAACAGTGAGTGTTATTTGATATAAAGAATTGAGACATTTTAGCGCAATGTGCCGAATGCAAAATTTTTTTTAAAATAATTTAAATGTAAAACTTAATATTATTCGTCACAAAATTGGATATCAGAAATTTCGGGGCATAAAACTGTTTTCGTCACTAGACTTTCACCTCGTAAAGAGGTTTTTTTTATAAGATTCAGTTAACTATAACTATGATGATCCAATAAATCTATGATTCAGAAATCATTCGACATACATAAATTTTGTGTCTATCTATGATGTTTTAAGCGACCCCTTATTAATTCTAAGATCAAATATTTTAATATACAAATACAGCATAATATATAGTCGAACTTCCCTAACTCGAACTTCTTTAACTCGAATTTTCTCTAACTCGAACAAAATCGAGTGGCAATAGCGTTTAATGAGTTGAATAAGTCTAATTTCACCTTAACTCGAATAAAAATATTGTCCCGTCGATAAGTCGATTTTTTTTTGAAAATCCCCAATAAAGTTTGCATTTTTTTTTCGTTTCTATTTTATGCTTTTGTTACCAACTCGTTTGGATATGTAATATTGATGTACAGTAGCATATGGGGATGCAATATGAAAGAATATTGCATCAACAATTACTTAGGCTTGTGAAATAGCTTTCAAAAGGACACAGTTTACAATAGATGATCACTATAGGGCCTTAAACAACCTAGAAGTCCTTTTTTTTTTAGAAAATATTATAAAAAAAAAATAATGATCAGACCCTAATTTCAGATTTTTTAAGTTCAGCTTAGCTTGAAGAATAAGAGAAAACTTAATAATTATTTTGTCAGTAATATTGTCAGCTCTTTAAGATAAAAAAAAAAAAAAACAAATTAAAAAGTTCACAATTTATTATGAATGAATTTGTAGTTCATTTAAAAGACAAAAAAAATAAAATTCCCTAACTCGAAGTCTCCCTCACTCGAACCTTTTTTCTTGGATAATGGTGATTCGAGTTAGGGAAGTTCGACTGTAATTTTCTTTAGTTAACCATTGGTTAACCCACACTATAATATTTAATTACTTTTTTTTGCATTCAGCAGGAAATTTTCAACAATCAGAAAGGTCTAATTATGCTATCGTTCTCACAAAAAATTTACAAATTGTGTGATACCTGATACTGATTGTTTTTAGCGAAAGAATGTCAAAGAAGCGAATGTTGCTTGGAAAATCAGCTTAATGTCCCCTTTGATAAATTTTTTTCTTTTGCAGATTTATGTGGCTGTGGAGATGAAGAGAAAATGTGCGGGCATTTTGGGATTTTCTTGTGTTCTCTTCGAGCCTTAAGGTTGCACTTGTCGCGTTTGGTTGCTTTCAATTTAGCAGCTCATCGACAATGGCACTTAGCTGTTGGGGAAGGCACAAATCAAAGGGCCTTCATTGCCTGAGCCCAAATATTGCCAGGGACGCTTGGAGCATGCTAATAAAGATGGAGACATGGATTCTGAATTTAAATACGCCCAACCAACCACTTAGCAACCATTCAGTCAGTCAACCGGCCGGCTACCCACTCAGTCAGCATTTGTATGTGCGACGACTGGCAAAAATGTCAATTTGATGATCTCGTTGATAGCCAATTGAATGGCACGTGCCCATGGACTGTGGACACACTCGAATTACACGAGTCAAGTAAATATGTACAGTGAACCACTAAAGACTTCACACACTATAAATTTGTCAAATTTGCGTATAATAAAGATGTTTTTCTTTTTTTTTTTTATTAATCTTTTATTCACTTAAACTCCGTTCGAATGATACAAAAATTTTTTTAACCCATTAAGTACTCATTTAAAATTTTAAATTTTAAAAATAGTCGAGTACCCATGAAAAATTTTAAATTTAAAAAAAAGTCGATTTTTTAACTTTTATGTTAAATTCAATTCAATTTCAAGAGTGACTGCAAAAAAATTCAAAAATTCAAAACATTCATAAAAAATACTAAGGAAGAGTTTTGAAAATTTCTGCTTCAAAATATTTTTTTTTAAAAAATCGAACAAAAAAGTTCAAAAATCAACTTTTTTTTACATTTAAAATTTTTTATGGGTAATTAATGGGTTCAAAAAAATTTTCGAATGATAGAACGGAGTTTGAGTGAATAAAAGATTAATATAAAAAAAACACATCAAAACATCTTTATTATAAGCAAATTTGACAAATTTATGGTGTATGAAGACTTAAGTGGTTCACTGTATATGCAGCATTCGAATATGGTTCCATTCACTCTCCTGGCTCATCTAATTGCTCGAAATATTTTGCTTTCACCCGTTGTCATCACTTATGGCCAACAAAGTAGTGGCCATCATCTGGCACTTTGATTTTTATGGTTAATGAATAGCTTGCCACTGGCTACTTTAATCATCGAGTCGAGGGAAGATGCTTCACATTTTTCAATAAATTCTGTAGCAGATGCCATATGCTAATCATACCCATAACTTTCAGTTTCAATGTGTTCCTAATATCTCAGCACTGCCCATATAGTAAGTAATAAAAATCGGGAACTCTAGTAAAATGGAAATCAATTCAAATTCGCATTTCATATGTATTAGATAGCATAAGTTATGAACTGGAGATTAATGACCTCTGCCCTTAAATTGCTAAACTACATCTGTTTATAACCTTTGAGACAATAAATTTGACTTATTTAGAAATTTTTTGTTGGATTTAGACCACACCTTTACATCCCCCTTTCCAACCGAATATGAGAGAAGTGTCATTCCTATAAAACGTAAATATGAAGCTAGAGACTTGAAATTTAGCATGAGCTTTAGTTAGATTAAAGTAGATTAAATACTTTTTTGGTTTTGTCGTCAGCCTTTTTTCTCCCCAACTTAGGGAAAAGTTAAATTTGTTAAATATACACCTAGTAACATAAAACTTTAAATATTTGTTAATTAGACTAAACAAATTAAACAAATTTATATGGAAATATTTAACTTGCACTGTCCGCTATTTTAATGTTATTTCTCTGCAATTGGACTTTAACAAAAGTCAAGTTTGGCTTAAGAGTTCAAATTTATTAAAAAAAGTTAATCTGTGAGTTCTGCTAGGATATCTCATACACCAACAGAGTTTTTGATTCTAAATGGTAATTTGTGTACGATTGTTTCCATGGCAGCTATATGATATAGTAATCCGATTTTGATCAAATTCAGTCAGGATGTAAAAAACAGTGCCAAAAATACAATCTGTCAGTTTGGTTTGGATATCTCAAGAAACAAAAAAGTATACAGTCGAGCTTCCCTAACTCATATCACTAGTTGTAAAAGAAAAAGTTCGAATTATGGAGACTTCCACATATGAAATTCTTTTTTTAAGTTTAGTTTACGCTTTTGCTATAGAATTTCGTTCTCCGGTTCGGGATCGGCGATAGATGATGTTAAACAAAAAACCTTATGTTGTTTTAAAGATTCGCTTACATTATTTAACTTCCCTGTTAAATCTCGATTAGAATTGCTAATCAATTGGATTATTTTTGGAAATAATCGTAGTGACTAAATAATTCACTGTTGAAAAAATTTTTAAAATTATTACGATTAATCAAAAATAATCAGGAAAAAATCAGAAATAATCTGAATACTCAAAACAAATATTTTTGATTATTTTTTTTTAATAATTGTAATAATTTTAAATTTTTTTTTTTATTGTTTCTAATCGTAATCATTAAATAATTGGGCAAAACCGAAAATAATCGTAATTTAATCATTAGTTCGACTTTTCAACAAAAATAATCTAATTACTAATGGTTATGATTCCTAATCATTATTTAACAGGTATGTTATTTAATGTGAATTTCTTAAAGGTTTTCAGCACACGACAAGCGAACGACAAATAAAATCGCTTTTACATTTCCATCAATCAGTTCTAACTATAAAATGAAATAAATAAAAAACCTTTTAAAGTCGTAATTTGCATTTGTACGACAACAAGTATCATGAATTGAAAGTCAATAGAATCCCAATTTTGTTGGTAAAAAAAATTATGCGGAATATTTTTGCCAACTTTTTATGCTGGTCACGTACAGTACTGACCGTTTAAAATTTATTAACTGATATTGCATGAAAATTGCAGTGAACTAATTGCATACACAATTGCTATGGAGTTACAAGTTGCAAGTTGATGAACTCTAGAGCTGACCGAAATAGCAATTGGAGGGGCCACCCAGTTGGTAGTGAGTTGCTTCCCGTTGCATACACACACACACACACATGCATATAGTGAGCACATATTTATGTACATGAATATTTCAAATTCCAAAGTCGGGCAGTTTGCGGCAGATCCAAAAATAAAATAAGCGACGCGACGCGCGCACTGAACACATCAAATTTAGTTTATTTCCGAATCATAACTTTTGTTTATCTTCAGTTTGGTGTTGCTGCTGTTAATTGGACCAGATCTAGTTCTGTTCATGCAGATGCTTCTGCTAATGCTAATGCTGCTGGTGCTGCTTCTGAAACCGATGCTAATGCTCAGAACTGGATAATCTTTGCCTGCTTGGATTGGTGGCAACTCAGTACTGCGTTGCCTTTGTCAGCGTCCACGTGCGCGTCTTAATTCATTCCAAACATTCATTTATTGTTCAAGTGAATTTATTTGAATTCTCTATATTTTTCTATATCTATAACAATTTTATGAAAATTTTTTGCCATTCTTTTATTAATCGCGCGTGGCGACCAAGATACGTATGTATTTGCCATTTGAATGGCATTTTTTTGCTGGCATTTCTGTGGTAATACCCGAACACTTTTACGGTCGGTCATTTGATTAGATATATGCACATATATCTGTTTTCAGTTGGCCAGCAATTTCGGAGCGCGTTGCATTCAAAGTTCTCCCACGTATTCGCAGTACCTACTGCTTCGTTTATTAATTTTATATTTTATTTTTTGCCTTGCTGCAATTTTCATTTGTTAATTGTCTCTTGTGTTCTGCTTTCGTATGCAAATTTTGGAAAAGTGTCAAAAAAAGAGACCGAGCGTCAAATAGGCATTTTTGTCGATTTTGTTATTATTATGGTTATTGTTGTTGAATATGTATTGTACAATACTCTGAATGTAGACTATTGTATATATTGTACATATAAAATTTGTGTATTGTTGAGTGTTTTTTTTTCCATGCTCTCGATGCAATAAAGCAATAAATTAAGGCGTAAATATTAAATGGATTTTTGCTTGGCTGTTCCATGTATTGTTTTACGGTGAGTATGGGAGTAAAAAATTGTATTATGCTTTTTTTCTTTTCTATCAACTTTGAGATCGGCATTGGTTTTTCTAAACTAAATACGATACTAAAAATTTAATGCCTTCTTGAGAAAAATGATGGCCATTTATCTACATTTTTTTTACATATCACATGTCTTTTGCAGGCACCAGATATAAGATATTTAGGAATTTATCATTTGCAAAGAGTAAAGTGAAGATTATAGCATTAAATGAAGTTTACCAATACATTTACAATTTCACAGCGTATCTAATCGGTCAAAAGACTTGTTTTCCTTCAGCAAATAAATTCTTTAAATCATAATGTTACTCATTTGTTACTCATTTACAATTTCTGAACTCTGAAATTCTAATAGAGTAAGCATTAATAAGACATATGTATATGAGATGTGCCTAATTGTAATACCCTATCCAAGATTAATAATATTAAAATGAAAAAAAAAACAACAATAATTCAATTTAGTTTATACTCTTGGCTGCTTATTGTTATTATTGCTCATTGGCCTCAAGCAGAATGCAAACATTTTTATTTATATTTTTTCTGTTATTGTTTGTTTTACGAATGGCCTCGCATCACCATTAAAATATCGCTTCCACAAAATGTCTTTCAGTTCAATGTTTTTAACTAGCGAGTGAGCAAGTGGGTGCACAAATGAATGAATAAAATAAAATGTAGACAGCAAAACAAATTCATCGTGTCAGCTACTTAATATGGATTAAAAACAAACGGTAAACGCCCTAGTCAAGACATTTAGATGCTTGCATAGATTAAAAACTTAAAACAGTGACTACTGTCGATCTTGTTGCTATTAATTTGGATGATTGATCATAATAATAGCTATGAAATAATAATAATAAAAACGTCATGTCTTGAAAACTGAGGGGCGCTACTAAATAGGGTCGAAGATTTTTTATTCTCCCTGTTACATACATCCCAACGAATACAATATAAAAAAAGTATAAAGTAATGCTTGCGCCTTGAGAGTAACAACTTGGTTGGAATAGATTTCTGGGACACCCCTGAATAACAGATTTTCGTCACATCATTTTGTGCACACAGTTGTGAAAACATTGAATTTGATTAAAAATTAAACTAGTTATGAAAACATGTTTAGCGTTTAATTTCCAGTATATTATTTAAACATATATTTGTTAATTACAATATTCATCTGAATTTAACTATCTTCTACTGTTCCGGTCAAATTATCTTAAATATTGGATAGTAATAATAAATATAGAATTAAAGCCTAAGCAAAACGGCAACTAAATCTAATAACGACGCCGACACGATGGAGAAGTTTTATTTGCACTTAAAACTTAAGCAAATTAAAGATGGATTGGGGATGAAAGTGCCACCAAATGGTTAAAATTTTTGTTGGGTTGTCTGCAAGATTCATTGAAGACAGAACAAATTTAATTGAAAATAGAGACTTTGGTTTATATATTTTTCTTAAACCGAAGCTATTTTATATCAAACAGGGGTGCCACAGAAATTCAAAGCAACCGCAAACCAACTCAAGCTGATTTCAGGTGACACAAAAATATTCAAGCAGATTTCAAAATACCAACACTTTGGTTAGGGATGTTTTTTACTATCAACATCTGTAAAAGTTTCTGGAACAATATTCTATTTGGCGTTTTTGTGCAAAGCCGTCCCGAACAAGAGAGATGACATAACGATTTGACATCAATCTAAAATTACTCAGCGTCGTGAAAAGTCACAAAGTTATTGATATATTTTTTGCAATCGAAACTAAGCGAAAAGTCAAAAAAATATAATAAATATCCGACTTACAAAATATAATGCTAATGGTTAGGGATCGACTTTAAATCTCCTATAAAAATAAGAAGCCGAGCTCATGTTTGACGATCTAACGACTTTATTCTATGTTGCTCAACATATTTGAGTGAAAGTTGTTCAAATTTCGAAAATGTTCAGCAATTGGAGCTCTTGCAACAAGTAACAGGCATCATACAATGCACAACAGGCGTTGGACATGGGACAACTTGAAAATGATTGTCAAAAGTTGCGACTGACCCTCGTTGTATAGTAATGTCGTGTTGCTGCAGCCAAAAGCGAATTCCAACAATAATAAACAAATTCTAGCAGAGCTACTAGACAAACTTGAATATCTGGCTGTGTCTTGAACATTGGGGAAACATTTGCCAACTGGCGGATGTCCAGCTCAGTATGAGCCAAGGGGGCGGTACAGCGTTCAACATTCAATTCAATTCAGATTCCGTTCCGGACTGAGTGACAATAAATAATGGCATAGATGTCATCACATAGGGTGGGGCTCTTGTCGTCCAATCGATATGCATGCAATAATAAAATATACGAAAAGCTTTTTCTTCTCTCGCCCAAAAAAATTCAGTGGGTTTCTGCTGTTTACTGTTGCAGGGGTTGTCTCTTTTGTTTGTAGTTTCGAAAATTCTTTGGCGTACAGCAGTGCATTAACCTACTGCCCCTCCACTTCCCCCTCCTCCTTCCCCCTTCCCGCGTAGTCCCAATTCAGTCTCATTCCCACTCTTCGTTCCCATCACAAGATGTTTCACATGTGCTCTTCGGACTTTGACAAAGAATTTCCGGCAGAGAGAGGAACTGAGAGAGGCTGTGGGGTAGAAATGCCGAGTAGATGGTCTAAGTGGAATTGTTTAGTGATGGTTTAGTGTACGCAATACGAAATGAGATTGTAATGGGAAAATAAAATGGATCGTTTAAATTAAATATGCTATGATACACACAAATAAGTATTTGATACTATCAAAAATTCCAATCAGATGTCAATAGTAGTATATTTTAGCGTTAGCTAATTGATGAAGTGCCGACTTGAAATGAGCATGCCAAGCACAGTGGTTGATTCTGCCAATCTGGCAGGCAATAAGTGCAAAAACAAAAGTGTTAGTACAATCGTAAGAGCTAGAGACTTTAAATTTGGTATGTTGGTTCTTGGATACCATACGCATGTTCGGATTAATTTGATTTAGTTTTTTTGAGGATACGCATTTGGTGATTTGTTATACCTGCTAACAAAATTCTTGCACATAGCTGCCATCGTTCAAAAATTAAGGATTAGTTTGAAATTTTTGTTTATTTGTTTTAAATTCATCTGCTTTAAAATTAGCGTTGCCATATTTTGAAAAACTTATCGAAAAACATCAATTTATCATGGAACAAATAATTAGGTTCGTTTTTTTTAATGCAGGTGTACTACACAGTCAACTCAGTTGAAAATTTTTGAGGAAATCGAAATCACAATAATGTCAAATTTTTTGTTTGTTTGTCGCTCTACTTTAAATTTGTTTAAGCTATACAAAATCAATTATTATACAACTATATAAAATTATATTAATTAAAAAAGAAATAAAATAAAAACCTATTATTCTGCAATGATAAACTTAAAAACGTTGCTAAACAAACCTTTGGAAAATTTAATATGAGAAGGGACCAATCCTAAAAAAATTAAATCCTTCGAAGTTCTGTGGCGCTGTGAATTTTTTCGAGCGGAGTTGACTGCGTCACAGTGAAATGAAATTGAAATGAAATTCAAGTGGAAGTGAAGGCGTGGTCCAATGAAAAAAAATTCTACATTACTTTAACTAAGTCTAATACCAAATTTCAAGTCTCTAAATTTATATTTGCAGTTAATGCAAACATTTTGGCTCTTTTTACTGTAGTTTCGCATTCTAGTACTTTGTAAGGTAGAACATTTTTCAAAAAATTATAAAAAATACTAGCAAAAATATTTTTGAAAAATTTTTTTTGCAGTCACTCTAAGAATTCTTCGAAGAATTTTTCTGCATCAAAATATTTTTTTTAAAAAATCGACGAAAAAAGTTGAAAATCGACTTTTTTAAAATTCAAAATTTTCCATGGGTACTTAATGGGTTAAGGAAATTTTTGTATCATTCGAACGGAGTTTAAGTGAATAAAAGATTAATATAAAAAAAACAGCGTCAAAACATCTTTCTTATACCCAAAAATGACAAATTTATGGTGTATGAAGACATTAGTGGTTCACTGTATAAGCTCAGTCCAACTAATCGCAGATTTTCGAGTCTATTTTGAAATCCTCAAATCCCCATAAGCTCTCTTTTGCACTTAAAATTGTGCTAGTCTAATGCTAATTCAAAACACTTTTGAATGGCATTGTTTTAAAAGAAGATAATTTTGAAAAATTTGAGTATTTTTATTTCAAAAATGCTGTATTCCTAAATATGTAGTCCAATTACCCTCTGATGTATGTGTGTACATATATTAGGGTGGGTAAATTTTTGTCGACCCAATGCGGGTATCAAACTCGTAATCTACGGTGAATTCCAAGAAGATTTGCCCAGGAAACCATGGGTCTAAAGTCAAAACCGAGCTTCCAATTTTTAGCGTGAAATATGGGGAACCTTATGAAAAGCCAAAAATTATCATTATATCTTGCTAAAAATCGGAAGCTCGTAAATGATTTTAGACCTATGGTTTCATGGGCAAATTTTCTTAAAATTCACCGTAGATTACGATTTTGATACCAGCAATGTGAGTTTTTTTTTGGTCCATACAAATTGACCCACTCTAATGTATATATAATATAATCGGAAGCTCGTAAATGATTTTAGACCTATGGTTTCATGGGCAAATTTTTTTAAAATTCACCGTAGATTACGATTTTGATACCAGCAATGTGAGTTTTTTTTTGGTCCATACAAATTGACCCACTCTAATGTATATATATGCAACCGCGAATGATGCATTCTGAACCATTGTTATTATTAGTTTTGTAAAAGTGACCTTCTACAACATATTAATCATCCGTGGAGAAAGTGATTGCATTGCTTATATCCTATTGGATGAAATCTCTCCTGATCGTACATTTCGGATATTGTTCATAGAGTAACACAATTTTCCATTTTTAACCACTATCCACCACACACCACCCACCACCCTCCAGCCATTGGGGATGACGATCTAACGAAGCGCTCTTTGCGCTCTTTAGCTTCGGTCGATTGATGAGCACGCGCAGTGGAATTCCATGAGATGATCGCGCATACAGTTTGGGAGCAATTGAAGGCAATGTGAAGCCAAAAATATGTGTACATACGAAATTTGTGTACTCATCATGTCCAAGGAAGGAACGGCACTGCACGGCACGATATGGCCGAATAATCCGAATGAAATGCCTGAAGAAAATGGAAAGTAAAAGAAGAGAAGAGAAGAAACTGCTGAAGCGGCAAAAACATTTACCGTACAACCGTCAACGCATTCAGACGACTGCAAGAAACGGGCAGCTGTCTGTCTATTTACACTAACGTACGCCAGAGTAACGGAAAAACACATGCTTATTAGAGATCAGCAAAGAATTCAAAAAAACAAAAATAAAAACAAAAACAAAAAAGAAAAGAATGAAAAAATTACGTGCAAATTTTATCTAATTTCCAATTAACATAACAAAATGGAGCTTTCGGTTTCAACCATGTGTTCTCCTTGACCTTATTCATAAACCCATTACTGTGTGTGTGCGTGTGAGTGCGTGTGTGTGTGTGTCTGTGTGTGTCACTGTGCCAGGTTGTCCGCGTGTGTGTGAAAAGATACAATATGTATAATATATGCCTTAATTCGTGACCCAACGTGCAGCTTATGACTTGATTTTTGTTGCACTCACACTCCTTACTTGCGTTTCTAAGTATATAACATATGTATGTACTTATTATTTACATTTGTTTTGTGTATCGTGCTGTCGAACTAATTTTAGCCTTGGATGGTGCAATAAACTGCACCGGCCAGTGTGGATTCAAGCAGCTAAACAACAAAATATCAATTTGTTGCCATATTGATTACCTTCGATCTAACGGCATGGCAACGCCACAGGAAATTATAGATGTGGATATGTGTAAGTTGAAAATGATCACAGATGACTTTTTTAAACCTATTTGCATATGTAACAGATGCGAAAACTATAGGAGCCTCCAAAATTGTCAAAAATAAATCTGCAGTAGAATTGATCAGTTGAAAATAAAGCATTACTATGTAAATTTTTGTGAGGTCAACCAAACTTGCAGATTGTGTATTTGCAGTTAAATAGCTGTCATAGGAAAATCAGTCGAAAATTAAACACACGCTCTCTGCATCATCTGCATCGGCTATAAAGATTTGTCGTGCCGAAAATAACATTTCTTTCTCATTTTCGGGGCATTTCTAATATGATATCTGCCAAATGTTCTGTGTTGAGCCAAAGCACAATAATGAGGATACGGAACTGCGGATAGTAATAGTTGGGAAATATAAATAAAATATGTACTTACTTACATAAGGTGATGAGAATAACAAGTGATAAAGAATGAACCATTTTTGTTTAAATATTACTCTGGCAATGACAGCAGAAAACCGAATTGAATCTTTAAAGTGTTAATCAAAATTTACCAATTTTATAATCACTGCGGACTGCAGTCCGCGCTAGTGACGAAAGCAGCACGAAGGGTGAGAAAGGCGACTAGCAATATAAACAGGAAGAATGGAAAATTTGCTATGACTGTTCGATCGCGTTCATAGATTTCTACGGTCAATTCCAAGATAATTTCACCAATTTTTCCTCGCTTTTGTGTTGAAAAATTCATGTTTTTGAAATCTTATATCTTGGGTCCGATCTTGGTTATGGTCCGATCCTGACAAGTTTGGGATCGATATTCTTGTTAGGATCAATTTTAAGCATAATTTTTGTCCATGGAAGGACGATTTTCTGATTTGATGCTGTTAAGATATATCCTACAAAATTAGTCAGAATTAAAGCCTCTTATTGCCCAAAAGGACATTTTTATTACATACTTTTTAAAGCAATTTCTTATTGAATAACCCAGTTGATATAAAGCAATAAAAATATGTTGCACATTTTCTATTGATAAATAATACAGGTTCACACAAGTCACCAGACAGAAATGGTTTTAGAGTAGTGTTCGGTCGATTTAATTGACTGGCCACCTGCTCACCGGATCTAATTGAAAATATCTGGAGTACACTAGTAAGGCGTTTCTATAAGGATAACACAAGATCCGAAAATGTTAAGGAGCTTGAAACATAAATTTTAAGGAAATGGGGTCAGCTGGAGCCGGATTATTAAAAAAGCTTCAGATTCCATTAATAATATAAGCTTTGATGTTGGCAGGTGTCAAGGATTGCCAAATTATCGAAATTCAATGATTGAAATAGATACTTTTAAACTTGCAAGTCCTTAAACCAGACGTTTCTTATAATTTTTATGTGGTTGTTTGTAGGGTATGCTTATTGTGAGTTCTGCTCTTGGCTTATTGTCTTTTATTAGCACACAAATTGAGCAAGAAAGATAGCAAAAGAGAACCATAAGAAGATGGAAAAGCACGCACAAAACTTAAAATGTTATTGTTTTACGCATATAGGTATGTACATATATGTTTGTACATAAGGCCTAATAGTTTCCTGTGTAATACAATAAAAACGTAATTAAAATTGTTAACAAACTTTAAATCGTATTTACTCGTAACATCTGTATGTATGCCCCAATATTTTCAGTTCGTTCTCATTTCGATGGTGCTGGTAATGAGATAATGAATATAAAATATTGAATAAGCCTACATTTGTTGGAGTATCAATTCGATGTGTATAATATCCACAACCTGCACTTATGGTGCCACCCATGGCGCTGAAATGTTTTCGAAAATATCCGTACGATTCGCATTAAAATACATTTCCAAGATACAATTTCCACCCACAAGAACTAATGGTGTGTTACTAGATTCTTAAACTGAAATTTCTGTGCGTGCCACACGTGCCAGGAGCGCACGATTGGGGCATTCACAGAGTCAAAGGCGGGTGGCTGGAGGGGCATCATTAAAAGTTGCCCAAAGATGCCCAGCACATGGCCAAGGCTGCAAACCCATTTTCAATAGCTGCCAGAACATTTCGAGTGTAATTAAATTTATACAATACGACTATATTATGAATATGTGAAATCGAGTGCAATACAATTTCGCAAATAAACAACATTCGAGGCGGCAAATTTTTCCATCACTGGACCAACATGAGCAACTTTGTCCAACTGGGCCAACATATGTTTCTTTATTTGGCGAACGCATAAAGGCAAATTATTCAGTAGCACACAAATTATGAACGGCCCCCATAATGGTGGCAATTATCGTTTGATGTTGCTTTTTAACGACTTGCTTGGACTAGGGATTCCCATCGCAATCATAACACACAACTCAGGGTGGAACAATCGACGAACGGAAATGTATATTGCCATACTGGAATTTACAATTTCGAATTTTCAATCATTAGTTTGTTGCTGTTTATTCATTTCTGCAAGAAATGTGTTCATTTGATTGCCAGACTCTGGTTAAAATCAACTCTCAAGCCATTGCCAAGACGATATATTATTGATGGATAGCTTTATTGTTGATGTGCTGCATATAGTACTTGTATGGAGAGAAATTGTAATTGGCGCATAATTTGATAATATATTTGCTACATGCTTAAGACCAAATCTTGATGGACTACAGAAAGGAACTAAATCAAATTTATTTATTTTTTTTCTACATGAAATTTGATGCCTTTTGTTTACTAATTTGACTTCGTTGATTTCAAATCTACCCTCATTTTTTCTGTAGCACGTCGAGAAGTGCCAGTAAAAACTATTCCAGTTATTTTTGAAAATTTTTAAAAATTGAATCCATTTTAAGTATCAAACACGGTAACTCTAAAACCATCAAGATGATTGTTATTTGTCTGTGGGACAGCAGAACTAAATCTGAGCAGTGGGCGTGAATAGATTGGCCTTACAGAAAAGCTCTGGTTCCGGAAATGAACTACTTGTGCCCAAGGATCGCATAATACTGTCACCTTTGCATATCAAACTATCGCTTATGAAACAGTTTGTCAAAGCTCTGAAAACGATCTTTAATTTGTGCACTGAGAAATAAGAAGGTTGATAAAGGATGAAAACTTTATTAGTGATATAAATCAGCACTCGGAGAAAGTATAATAGCAGTCATAATATTTATATTTTAGAGCACTTAGTGAAATGCAATTATTTACTTGTATTTTGGGCTAATATTCAAAAAGGCTCAAACTGAAATAAATCCGCAAAATTTCGCCAAAATTAAATTAGAGCATTTTAAAGAAATTTAAAGAAAACCGGAACAGGCTTGTATAAATATTTGAAGTGATTGAATTTAAATTACCAAAGTTGTGCAATTGCTGAGTCAATTAAATAAATGTGTCTAATCGTTTCACAATTGAGTGATAAGAAATAAATACACGAAAATTGTTTTCAAATAATTGACTAGTACTAACAAATTACTTTAAATCGTTCAATAATAATAATAAAATTGAAGCAATGAAACTTATTATTGTACATTTTTTTTTGACAGAGTAACTTATTTAGACAATAGATTGAAGTTGACTACAGTTTTAAACTGAACTGTCGAAGGCTGAAAGATGAAAGCCGGCTACCAAAATCTCAAAATTTAGTGCTGAAAATGAAATCGAGCAATGTCTGGAATATGTTTCTTTTGCATTCAAAATTTGTTTAGATTTCTTCCGTCATAAATACATTCCCCCTTCTAGTAGTTGGTGTCTCTTTTGTTTTTCGGCATAGACAAAGCAAGAAAAATACCGCCAGCTTTCATATAGACATTGTATTCAAAAGAGAGAAGAAAAAAATGCCAAAGAGATAAAAAGTGGGTGAAGTCGATAGTGCTCGACTTATAGACGTACTTATTCATAAATTAAATGTAAATATTTTTGGTTCTGGCCACTTGTATCCAATTTTATTGTTGTTTGGTTATAAAATGAATTGTTTTCGTTCCTGTTACTTGTAAACTTAATAAAATATTTCTAAAATCAATCAATCTATATTTTGGATACAAAATCTAAAATTTTAAAATCAAGTGGCTCTTATTTTGGTTAAAAGAATATTTGTAGCATATAATGCATTTTGTGAGTATTCTATTCAAGGGTAAATATGTCCATTGGACCCTGTAGAATTAAGATGCTTTTGTGAATTAAAAGATAGTAGATCTTTGTATATTTGGTTTTCTTTTAATTACGCAATCATTTAAACTACAGATTTCGATAACTTGCCATAATTTCCGGCCCTTCGACGGTGCGTATAAAACACACTGTTTTTTCCACTTTTCGCTGATGTTGTCGACAATGTTGTAGGTTGCAATGATGTTGGTTCATTAAGAACCAAATCAAAGTTATCAAATGTTATCTATGCATTTTCCAGTTTATTCTTATTCCTAAGAAAGTGAAAACTTATCTAAATTACGGGAAACGGCCTAGTGACCAGATTAAAATAAGTTTAAAGACAAACATTTCGGGTTATCGGAATTAACAAATGTCGAATAATCGAGATTGTACAGTATTATGTTTTAGTGATTGTTACAGTAGTTTATTAAAGAAAAATATAAGAGATGTTCCTACATTTGAACTTTAATTAAAATAAAAAATAAAATTATCGCCTCCTGAAACACAATATGGACTGGCAATGAATAAAAATAACGGTGTGGCTCATTTGTTTAAATCAAATACTTGCATATTGATGCTGAATTAATGACAGGGATTCACAAACAACGCATTTGATTATTAATTTATGCAATTAAATATCAACCGAAAGCATTTTTAAGAACAATTAAAAATGCATGTTTAAATTCCGTTAACAGAAACCAAACCGCACATCGGGGAAATGCATTTCAGAAAAGATACGCATTTGCAGCTGTTGTTGAATTTGTTGCTCAGTTTTAATATATTAAAAAAAAACCATTTTAACTCACCTGCATGCAAACCACTTACTAAGCACGAAAGCGAAGTTATTTTAATTGCCGTTTTCTAAAATAAAGAGCTATAAATATTAGCTTTAAGGACATTCATATTACATTTATGTTAAAAGTTAGCTATTGAGAATCAAGTTCATCGTATTATCTGCATTTAAAGTTGTGGATTTAGCTTGTCAACAAATTTTGGAATCGCACTAAAATCGGACTATCCAAAGAAATAAGCAAATTAAAATTCTGATGGCGGCATTAAGCGAAAAGTAAATTATTGTGGGATCGTCTGTGATTGTATTTATTTGCTTGCTTTGAGATATCGATTTTAAAGTTGATGGGTACGACAATTGTAAAACTCTTATAACTTTTTTAAAATACCTCTAAACGGGTTGACTTTTCATCACATGAAGGCAACAAATAATTTCATATTTATACAGCTTTTAAGCCAGTTGTTGGATTGGTCGCAGTATCAGTGATCTTGTATTTTGAACAGAAATAATTAAAAAATAAAAACTTTGAGCAACAGGCCCCAAAGGCCTCAATCATTTGTAATTATCATGCCCAAGGAATGTAAGTGCTCAAAAGTATGCTGTCATTTTTATACCGTTGTAATATTTATGTCTTCAAAATATCTGATAACCAGTTAAGTGTCAAACGATATTAAATTAAATAAATGAATTATTCCAAAACAAACCCAAAAAAATAGCTTGGCACATTGCGCAACATCATGTTTGAGTTATTTTGTCGTTTCCGCAGATATTACAATCAGACTTGAAGATTGGGACAGTTGAAATATTGTCTTATACATTCTTATGAAATTTGGTTTAGTTTAGATCACTAAATCATATAAATAAATACTTGCAATTAACTAGTCGAAAATTTACAGGGCATTAAACCCTCGGCGCGCCTAACAACGTGGAATTACGTATTAGGCTAACAAAGTGCCTAAGTACAGGGTATCCTGCAGTCGACTACTCTTGACTGTAGCCGCACCTGTGCTTACTAGGAGCCTCCTACTTTTTTTTTTTTTTAATTTTCGATGCAATTGGACTTTGAGATAGATTTGGCGGAGGAAGATTTGACCAGAAAAAGGCCAATTTGTGAGTTAATTTGAACTATCTTAAAAGCAACAACCATTTTCATATTTAAGGTTAATTTTTATTCGATTATTCCTTTAACCTTGTTATACTTGGTGTTGGTATTGGACGAATGCTTTGAGCACAAACTAGAGCAATGCCACTTAATATATTCAACATCCAATCGATGTTGTTATTGAGCAAAAAAATGACTTACATACACAAAACAAATAAACAAAACAAACATTTATATAAATTAAATAAAAATACAATACCAAAACCAAAACCAACCGATGCAATGGCTATAAAATTATTTAAACGGACTACCTTCGGTCATGATTACAGCAATATGTATAATTGTGCTAAGCAAAAGGAGTTTTTAAACTGTTGTTGGCACTTGGAGCACAATAGGAAATGCGACAAATAAACATGGGCGAAAAACATATCCACACCAGATACGAATGAAGACACGACACAAGCATGCCAAATTGCAGTTTGGCACAATGCCAGATATTAGCCAGCTGCGGATGGGAAAAGAGTTTGTCAAGCAAAGCATCCCAAAAAAGCTGAGTGGGAGTACCTCAAGCAGAGTTGCAGCACAAGGGGAAGCGTAGAGGCAGAGAAGCATAAACAAAATGTTTTGCCAAAAAGGTCGTCATAGTATTTTTAAAGTGTTGCACGATCCAATTAAAATGTGTCGGCAGCTGTTGGCAAATAAATTAAATTAGTTACGATATCAAATAGGTGTTGAGTAAGTGCTAATGTGTGATTTCAGATTCACAGTATCATCAAAAAGGAATTTTAAAAACCCTTTTTTATAATGGGTCGAAAGAAGACTCCCCAGATCTGCATTCCTCTAAGTTGGAAGTTGAAAGAGCAAAAGTGAAGAGAAAGTAACTGTAAATTCATTTTAATAACTGGGCTAAAAAAACTTAATCTTCGTAAGGTTAAGAGCAGCGGTGGGCACGAAATCTGAATTCGTTAGCAGCCGTTGGCTCCCGGAGCCATTGCGTGCCCACCGCTGGTTTAGAGCAGTCTAGAAGTTTAATTTAAGCAGTGTTTCTATTTCTTATAGTCTCTGAGATCGAGTCCTTCATAAAGATGGTTCGATACATGGACGGCTATGGCTAAATGAACTCCTCTATGGATTACGAATATTTAAAATCTGATACTCCTTCAATTAGTTTGGCGATTACGGCACCAAAATGTACTATACAATTAATAATCGTTGATTTGGGCTCTACAATTTCTCGTGCAATAACGTCGCCTCTTCTTATTTTCGGCTATTAATCTTTGATAATTTTGGCAAAATGTAAACTTAAAAAAATTAGTATGCCAACGTGTAATAGATTGACAGGTATTTCCTAGTCAACCAATCTCATTTTAAATCTGTTTTTTTCCATGCTGTGGCTGTAGTATTGCTCTTAAATTCTCGACTGGTGCTTTTCCAGCTAGTTATGTTTTGTGCGCATTCTGCGCCATTTGGCACATTGCCTTGCAAATTTTTTGTGAGTTGCAAAAAAGGGACATCAACGAAAATATCGAATACATTGAATGCAAATTTGAATGATTTACGACATTCGCAAGCAAATACATTGCACGAGAGAGCAAAAATTTGTCACACATGCGGCGCGCATCCGATTTTATTTTTTTATTTTTTTTTTCAGTTTTTTTATTTTCATATTTTTTGGACCAATCACAAATCAGCAGCCATTTCATGAGATTTTTTTGTTTCTTGCAGCCACGACGACCACAAGCTCATTGCAGGGCACCATCAACGTCATTACCATACTGAGCAGCATTAACAACAACAACAACAATAGCAACAATATCAATAATAACGATTGTAATAGCAACAACAACAACAACAACAACAACAACAACAACAATAGCGACAACTGCAATAGCAGCATTATTCTCAGCGAATCTCAGCGAACTCTATCGCCAGGGGGCAGGGAAGGGGAAGGAGCAGAGGCATCTGTGGATCATAGTTTTGTGGCGATTCCATTGCTGGAGCGTCGGCGTCGCAGTCGCAGCCACAGTCGCTGCCACATCGCGCCGCTGGCGCCCATTATTTGCATACAGACCGGCGCACATCCAGAGGACCTAACGCAACTGTCGCGCTCCGTTTCGTGCTTCGTGCGATTTCGCAGGAGCTTTACCAAATGTGAGTGACCTGAAGCGCTGAATTCTGAATTCGGTTCACCTTTCCCTTCCTTTCCGTTTTTTCGTATTTTTTCCCTTTAGCATTTTCCAATCCCAATCCCAATCCCGATTCACACTATACAGAATCCCAATTGTGATTCCGCCGCTGTCAGTGGCTTTTATCTTGACCAAAGACTGCTTTTTAATTTTACCCTTTCAGCGTCTATTTCCATTTCCTTCCACTTAGCAATGTTAATTGAATTGCACAGTTTCCTTTTGTTTGGATTTTAAATTGTACTCTACCCTCTTGTTGACCTTTGCAGTTTTTGCCAAAATCATGGGCAGCAATAATCCCAGCGAAGCGGATCGATACGACTATTATGATTGTAAGTACAGATACCGATACTTAGACCAATTATTTAAGAATATCCAAGCAATTTCATATTCAGACAATCTTGAGAAATCAACTATAAAGACATTTGATTTAATGATGGCAAATACAACAAAACTTCTTTTAGATTCATGTGCGCTATTTATCATGCTAATATAAAGTCATATGTATATGCCAATGTCTCGTATAACATTTTGCAATATACGAAATTTTTTTGACCGGTTGCAAAATCAGAAAGATTATTTAAACATTTTTGCAGGTTGCCTCATATAGTGGTTCCTTATGAAACTTTCCATACAATTTATATTAATGGGAATTTTTACGCGTATTTTTGGAACCAGTCAAATTTTAGATACAGAATCACTACACAGTGTGTATTGTGTAGCACACACTAGTGATAAAATTCGACAAAAGAGAATTTAGTTGTCGATGACTAATAATACTGATACACTGCTCGTCAGTATTTTGAGGCATTTATTGTTTATTTGCTAAAATTGCTTTAAAAAAAAATTGGCACCTACGATCTATCCAATTTTTGATAGATACCTCACTATAATTTAAAATATTTTCTTCGTCAAATAAAATACAGCCCTATCATTGAGTTAGACGCAGCTAACATTTATTTATCTGTGTAACAATTTTAATAAAAAGTGACTAAAAATTTGAAAATTAGTATTTCTTAACAAAAACATGGGCAAGCCTAAGAATTTTATCGCGTCTCTTAAATAAAACAAAATTATGGTTGAAAAAGAAAGATAGCAACTCGAAAACTTTTGTTTCGGTATTTAAAAAATCTGCAATAATTTGGGGATTAATTTCAAGATAGAAAAAGAGCAGTAAGTTCACAAATAGTTTTCTGTAATGTTAAAGATTGGCTTTAATAATATATATTAAAGAGTAAAAGTGTCAAATTTAAGTTTTTTCAAATTTGTATGTGTGAAATGGTAATTTTCATATTTAAGGTCAAGGTTTAAGGTCTAATTTGTGAGGACAAAAATTAAAAAAAAGCGTAATTGAAAACACAAAATACTTTGTTTTTTTTTTTAGTACTTTTAACTTTTAAATAAGTAACCGTTTTAATTCCTGCCTTAATGTATCTTGCCTTAGCATCGTCTTTGTATCACTCGCCTTTAAGAGGTATGTTCTATTTGGCTTCATTTTTAAAGAAATTAGGACCACCAGCTTTTAAGATGTAATATTCTCCTCACGACAGGCTGAACAACTTAAATTTGCGAAAGGTATTGACAAATGTGGGCTCGGAAAGTCGATTGGTCGATTTTTCTGAATAATTTGAAAAAGTTTTTGTGCTGTGATTTATTTTATGATAATTTGTGAATTAATACTGAATAAAAGTAATATGACATCTGTGGAAAAAAGAATATGGATCAAACTTGATTAATTTAAATCTTCCCAATCAATATTTCGTAAACTTTCAATATTCTGTTTGAGCTTGGAAATTGTTTTATATGTGTTAGTAGTTAAACTTATGAGAGCATCGTTCATTGGGTATGCAAAGTTGAGCTTTACTCATTCGGGCGGTCGTTAGAACGTGTATTTAGTTTGTTATTCTCATTGTCGGTGGCCCAGACTAATGTTGTTGTTGTTGTTGTTGTTGTTGTTGTTGTTGTTATTATTGTTTGCGGCTGTTGTTTGCATTCGGCAGCAGCGCATAACACGGCAAATGCCACTGTGACACTCAACACTCAACATGTCAAATACAAACACGAAAAGCAGAAGCATTAGAGATGGGCACGGAGACGGTCGGGGATGGAGTCGGAGCAGGGACAAGAGCAGAATTCAGAGTCAGAGTTCGGGCCGCAGTTCCGAGCCCGGGCATATTGTGTACGCAGTCGACGTAGAAGTAGAAAAGTGTAAACAAGAAACGTGATATTTGACAGATGACTGTAGATATTTAGATACCAACATAAATACTATTTATGCCCAATGTGGTCGCTCTCTCTATCACGCACTCTATCTCTCTCTCTCTCTCTCTCTCTGTCTCTCTCTCACTCTCTTCAATTCAACTGACTCGACCACACACTATACACACTTTAACACTCACTCCCACTGTCAGCTAACGGCTACATCTGCCAGTATCTTTGGGGCCTTATTGATTTTCTGCTGGCATTCTCAGCCACTTGCCGCTTGGCTTGAACTTCCAGCCACGAGTAAAGCACGCAGCCAAAAAAAAAAATAAAAAAAAGAGAGCAAGAGAGAATGAAAACGAAAACGACAAAAGAGAAGATGAAAACATTGAAATCGCGAATCGAGCACAAAAGAATCAAAAGATGCAAATATTGTAATGGATTGAAATGGATTCATGTTGTCTATTGTACAATGTTCATGTGTAACCTTAAAATCATTCTGTTTTTCGTTTAACCATCAGTTACCCTAATCGTACCTATCCATAGCTTATACTTAACATGACAAAGAACACTTGCAAAACAATCATCAACTTTATTTTATTTCTCAGAAACATTTGCGCACACAGCACGTATACTTAATTTATCAAAACAAACTGCATTATGCTAGATTTAAGCTACAAAGCACAACGGATTCAAATGGGAATGTTCACATAAATTGTTAATTTTATACAGTTGAACTTCCATAACTCGAACTTCTAGAACTCGAATTTCTCTTTAGCTCGAGCTAAATGAGTGGCAGTAAAAATAAGATAATTAAGAAAAAGAGCTCTATAAGTCGAATATCTCCATAACTCGAACCTTTCCTTTGAATAATGGTGATCTACTTAGGGAAGTTCGACTATAAAAGCATAAATACGGTCATCTGGGCAGGTGATGAAGCTTTTGATGCTTTTTATAGTGGAGTCAAGCAAGGACTCTGTCTCCTTCTTTTTGCCTTACTATATGGTAATTAAGACGAATGGAATAAGCTTGTTCCAATGAGCTCACATCCTTCGCTCGTATTTTGTAGCCGGTTCTATAGAGTTTTCCACATACTATTGGCAAGCTGAACTTTAAGAAGCTGATTGATACTTTTTAACAGTTTCGGTCCCTGTACTATGGAGTAAAAAACTAATTTCTGCCAATTTTTTTCCAATAAGTAATTATTCAAATGCTTACTCTAAATCTGAATTCGTTAGCAGCCGCTAGCTCCCGGAGCCATTGCGTGGCCACTGCTGCTTTAAACTGTGATTTTAAACTTGTCTTAACCCTTTTTGCTCATTCTCTTAAAAAACACATGTTGTAGGTGTTCATTTCTTCTAAAAAGTCTGATTTTTTCTGGGAGTCAGATATGGATCTCATAAAAAGACTCTTTACGGGGTATAAGTTTAGTGACGAAATTCTGATGTCCAATTTTGTGACGAATAATTTTAAGTTTTACATATAAATAATTAAGAACAAGTGGAAAAGCTATAGTCGAGATCCCGACTAAAGGATACCAGTTACTTATTTTAATAAATTTTGAAATATTTTTTATTGCATGCTTTTAGGCACTTATATTCGTTAAAAACTTTCTTTAGCCAGTACCACCTTTCTAGTTATCTGCTCCTGTTACGATTTGATAGGTAATAATAGTAGTTAACTATAATTAGTAAAAATTTCTAATATCTTGAAAGCTGTGAGTGTGGTGGTTTTCTGCGATTTACGGAAAAAATTAAAAAAAAAACAAACTTGACCTTCGTGGGGTTTTAAGAAGTCTGTATGACAAATTTGGTTGCTTTAGCTCTTATAGGCTCTGAGATCTAGGCGCTCACAGAGACGGTTGGCGGACATGGCTATATCGACTCGGCTGTTGATGCTGATCAAGAATATATACGCTTTATAGGGTCGGAGATAGGGCCCAGCTTAATACTTATTTAGATCTTATGTAAAGGCGTCGTACAAATCCGAAAAAAAATTCTAAACTCTAAATTAGTTTGAGTAAGGTTCACACAAAATTTCAAGTCCCTAGCTTTATGAAAATAAAAGGGATTCTGGCCCAATGTCCAGTGGTTGGATTGTGATGATCGAGGTATCATTCATCGCGTATTTTTGATAAGAATAATAAAAAGGCTCAGCTGCAATCTTATAAATGTTTCTCACCCCACTTACACCCTCTTATCACACTAACCAGGTGAGTTACCGAAAGTCTTCGTATGCAGCTTTGTTAGTCAAAGCTATACCTCGATCTGATCGGACAGTCGTAGCTAAATTTTTCATTCGTCTTGTATATATTACTTTTCGCCATTCGGACCCTTCGTGATGCTTTCGTCACTAGCGTGGACTAACGTCCACAGTGACTTATGTTATCTCTACTTTGAATTAGAATTAGAAATTAGAGGTTCAATTGCAAAGGGGACATTACTCAAGATTCCTGTTTTCTTTTACTGCTTTATATTGTAGATGTGTGTGTCAATTAGCTTGGGTTGATAGCGTTATTCCACTGCCAAATATATGTATTAAGGTTCTTATTTTTTCATTTCTGAAAACAATTATTCACTATTAAGAAAAGTACAAAACAAAATCCTTTCAAATGAACATTTTAGACAATGAAAATAATGAGCTAAAACAAAGAACAAAGTGCATATGTATGCACATTTGCTGAAGTGAAGAAAGACTATAATATAATCGACTGATAATCCCAGCGCAATATGTTCAATTTTCAAACACACAATTTTCAAACACACATGTGCACACACATATTCACTGAAGCGCATACACATGAAGACTGAGGCATCGTCGCCTTCGTCTTTCGTGTGCTGAGACGTTGTCTTTAGTCTATCTCTCTCTCGGTCGCTCTCGCTTTCTCTTACGGTCCCTCTGCGTCTGTGTGCGTGGGGCCTATTTTTTTTAATTTTACCTCTTCAAAGGACAGCTACAATAGCTGCCTACTTTTAGGCGCTCGCATGCGAGCAATATGAAGTAAAAATGCCCGGATTTCAATTTCATGAATGTTTGTTAGTAAGTAGTTTGTCCGGCACGACATTTAGATTTGAACAGCTGTTGCAGGATACGTTTTTGGCAACGGACAACATCTGTCACAGCAGCTACTCTCCCAGCAAACTGTCCATTGTCCTTCCCTTCTGCCTACACACTTTATTCAGTTGGCATGTTGACATTGATAATGAAGCGAGCGTCTAGGCGCGTTGTTGAGTTGCTAAGCAACAGGTAGGCCCACATTTTAGCCTGGACTGCAGAGCGGCCTCTCACGCTTACTAACACACTAACATACATACATTTACACACACACACACACATGGCATGCAGCTGTTTTCGACTCGTCGTTGTGTGTGAAGACTTCGTGTCATTCGTGTTTGCCTTCGTCTCTGCGACAAGTACAGGGAAATTTTATCATGTGCGTACGCTTTCTCTCCCTCTCTTGTGTGATTTTCTCTCCTGGTTTATTCTCTCGCGTTTAAGTTGTGCTTGAAAATTTCCCAACAGCGCATTTAATTCAGCTCGCATTGCTTTTCTCGCATGCGATAAATGCCACGACATATTGTCGGCAAACTCGCAACGACGACGAAGGCGACGCGGCTGCCGACGCACAGTGGGGCCATTGCTCATTTTACTTTGCAAAAATCGTAACTTTTGAACCAAATAAGATAATCTAAAATTTTTTTTTTTCGAAACGGGCTTATGATAGATAACTTTTTAACCTTTGAAATAAATGCTTAAGAAAAGTGCCACGCCTCCTAGATGCTTACGTATTGGCTATCAAATTTGAAATTTGTGAAAAAAATCTTTAAAATTTTATGATTTTTTTGTTTTATTTTTAAGGTTTTTATATTTAAAAATTACTTTCAAAAAGTTTAAAATAAAAATAATTTTCTTTAGAAATTAATTTTTTTATATTTCTGTGTGAATTATCAGCATTGCATACGTCGAACTAATTCCTTTGGCATCTATATGTAGTCCGATTTCAACCAATCTAACATATTATGAATCTGGGGTAGTCTTATAAACCAAACCAAACCAAATGATTACTGCGTCGTTTTTAAGTTGGTTTACTGCTAAGAAAAACTATGCGTGAGAGTTATCGGTTACCAAAGTTCAGAAATAGTCAAAATCTAGTGACATTTAAAATTTTCGATTATCTTGTTTGGTTCAAAAGTTACGATTTTTGCCACGTAAAATGAGCAATGGCCCCACTGTGCGACGTGACGTGACTCTGCTGTTCCCGTTGCCGTTGCCGTACGATGGCAAAAGCCAAACGCTCTACAATCGTCGATGGCGTCGCTGGCTCTGCTGGCTCTGCTGCCTGTGTTGACTGTGTCTCTGGCGCAAAGTTATTTCAGTTTCAGTTTCTAGTTCTCGTTCAGCTTTGTCGACGGCACGACGTGTTTGTTCTTGTCTGTGTGAGCGCGGGCGCCGAAGCGGCTGAAGCTGAAGTGCAATTTGTTTTGCATAAAAAAAAATAATAAAATCACAACAAAACAAAGAACAAATCAAAACATAATTAAATAACGCGACAAATAGATTGCTCATTTGGTAATTGTTTTTTTTTTTTTGTATTTTAAAGTGAAAAATTCGAAAAAATTTCAAAAATGTTTTGTGGTAGTGTCAATATAAGAATATAAATATTATTATTATCAGAGTACTTAAATAATAACCAAATAAAATTCACCTATGAAAAAACAGCTAACTTTAAATAATATCTAATAAGTAAAAGAAATCAATAATTGAAAACATTAATATTTAGAGTTAAAACATAACAAACAAAAAACGTTTATTAACAATCCTATTAACTTTAGTCTTATTTTTCGATTCCCAGCTTTATATCGAGTATAATTCGCAAATGCAAATGAGCATTAAATGACATATAGTAGTGTGACAATATGATTAGAGAACACAACTTTTTGCATTGTCAAATTTATATAATAAAGTGCTACATTGTTATTATAAAACATATATTAAACATATAGAATTTTTTAAAAACTTTTCATGAAAAACGCATTGACGCTAATTACTCACATCGTAATGGCGGGCTAGGAATGTCATTTTTTAATTCATTAAAATTAATGACTTTGAAAAAGTGTTTCCCTTTATTTATTTTTATGACCTTGAAATATGTGCAGACTGACATAGAAATTAAAAATTGTATATTTTAGCATAGAAGAAGCGAAATCAAAATGCATTAAGCAAGATAATTTAGAAGAGAGTACAAGACTACAGAGAGAATAGATTATGAGCTACCAAGTATAGCATAGAGAATAACAATATAAAATCTAAACGATTATCGAACAGTTTATATGGGATGCAAATGAAACATACAAAAAACATATTATCGTTTTCAAACTAACATATTTAAATGCTTAGCTTTGCATAGCCGGCAACTAAAAAAACTTATACTAACTAACGTATACTCCATAACCGATAATGAAACATATTCGTTTCGTTTTCATTCCCTGATTCTGAGTACTATTTATAGCCACGTCGATCAAACTATCCTACTTAGGTTTGAACTCGCCACGAATTTTAAAAACGATCAATCAGATTTGCCAAATAAATTAATCTATTTAAGGAAACTTGCACATAGTTTGCCAGTATTAAAATAAATCTCATTTTGTAGATGCTGTTCATTGACATTCAATTTATGACTCTCGGCTGGTTTTTAGTTCTTCAATCGTTTTGGACAACAAATTTGCAAACAAACTTAATTTGCTATGCACATATTTTTTTAATTGATACTTTTAGTTTTTAATAATTTTCTTATATGTTTGTATTTCCCATATGATTTTATAAGTGATAAAATTTCACCATTTTTTGAGTCAAGTTTTTAACTTACACACTTGGGTAAATGCACCAAAGTAAAGTAGCTAAACCATTTTGCAAGCAGAGCTCCCCTAAAACTATGCAACAATTTGTTAATATTAATTTGCTGATGTTTTAAAGTTGTTTGTTAATTTCTCGGTTGAAGCATTCCCATTATAAGACGTAGGGTGATAATTTTAATAAATTAAAGCTACATGCCACAATGTTTTTTTTAGATTTTGTCTTGGAGCTTTACGTTTTTATTTAAAATCAAAACCAACCTCAAGTCTTAACCAAAAAACCGTAATTGAAATGACAAGAGCAAAAAAGTCCAGTACCATGTCATGCCCATTTCTAACGCCCCAGGAAGAGCAACAAAAACAATTTTGAAGCACTTAATTCCATTGCGCTGTTTAACTTGCAGCTGCCGTCGCAATAATTATAAAAAATTGTTCATACGCCACGTTGCCTTTGCATCCATGTGCACTTGCGGCTTCATGGAATGTCATGTGTGCGTGTGTGTGTGTGTGTGTTGGTTGACTAGAAAACGTTTTAAGCATCTGAGATTTGTGCTTTGCATTGCATTTTACTGGAAATATTACACATACGCCACATGAGGCGTAAGTAAAAAATTAAAATGGGTACAAATATTAATTCTTCCTCTTAGGAACATCTGATTGTAGACTATTTAACACTTCAAATATCATTCGCACCTTAATGAGTTTATTGTTTAATTGTTTTAATTACAAAAAAAAGTGAAATAATGCTCAGTAGTCGACATAATAACTTGTCAACACAATAGTTAAGTTACATCATTTTCAAATACTTAAGATATAAAATAAAACATATATTAGAAATGAAATTCTATGTATAAAGTTATCAAGCCTCTTAAATTCTAAAAAAAATAAGTTTTTTAAAATATTCTAGATCTTGAATTATGTATTCTGTAATTGCAATAGTGACTCCCAATATTTTTGTGACACTTTATTACTTTTCATACAAAGATTTTCTTAAAGAGCTAAAGAGAAATTCACTATGTTTCATGTTATTTTATGACATTCAAGATGAATCTGTGTAGCTTTAAAATTTGTGTAATGAAAATATGATTGCTTTAGTTGAAGGACTCTGACCAAAACATATCTTATCATTCAGGCAGTCAGTCAGTTCGTGCGTCAGCAAAAGTTTGAAAGCTTTACCCCTTATTTGTCATAACGAAGAAGGTAGATTTGAAATTGATGACTGCACAGAGCGTTAACAAAAGGGCAGAAAAGTAGCTGCTATGTTATACTTGTGAATGCTGACATTGTTGTTGTTGTTGTTGTTGGGGTTAGACCCAGTCGTTTGAAGTCCATAAAATTTGTACTGCTTCCAGCTAAATGGTAAAATGCAGCTGCAACGTTGCAGCTCATGTAATCAATAAACATTACTTGCTGATTTTGACGATGTGTTTGAAGCTTTAGAAACACCCACACAAGCATTCATAACCAACTACATAGCCACACACACACCCACACACACACACACACACACACACACACACACACACACACGCACACAAATTTATAAGAATATTTGGCGTTGCATTTGCCGCCATTTCGTGGAATAAACAAAATGCAGGCCAACAAGCCGAAAGTAAAATGAAATTAAATGAGTGCAATTTGTGTAATTTGCCTCGTTCACAAGGTGGCCGCGAATTGCAATTTTTTTCAATTTATGTGCATAAATATTTGTACTCTTTGGGTTACTTTTGCGGGTTATGGCGTGATTTAGATACACAATTAAGAGCATTCGTAGAAGCAGACCAACGGATTAACGGACCAACAGACACGGCAATGATAGGTGTAAAACAAATGGACATTTAAGCATGTTAATGCTATTGTTTTTATAAGTGTATTCAATAAATCAAAGAAATCATTTAACCAAATCTTATTTAATTAAGTAAACACCACAATTCTCACACATGTTCCCGTCTGTATCATGACAATCTAGCGACAGATAAGAGAGAGCAAAAAAAAACCTTGACAAAAATCCTCAATAGTGCAACAAATCAATAACAACAAAAATAACAAAATAAAAACAAATCTATGTAATTCCGAAAACAACAACAGCAAAATAAAACAAAAAAACCACCTTCAACAATTCAGAGTAAGGCACAACATTTGATTGATTGGTGGCCTGAACAACAGGAGCAACAAAAACTACAACAAGACAAGTATAGAGCATTCGAGCAACTGTCGGTGAGTAACACATAAATAATTAATGAGTCGTATGTGTGCGTTTAAACAATTGTACAACAGATACAGATACAAAACAAAAACACACCTAACCAGAAAGCAAACAGAAATTTCGTAAAAATTGCTTGTCGCATCAAAAAACACTTCACTAGAGAAAAATAAATAAAGAAATAAGCGAAAGACAACAAAATAGCAGTGCATTAATTATTGCAACTAAATAAATACTCGTACAAGAAAAACCAAAGACAATTAAATAAATGATGTGATTATATTTTTGTTGTCTTATATTTTGCTATGCTGCTTACTGTGATTCATTGCAGCTTTTTGTCTAAAGCTAAAATACATACTGCAAGCATTATACAAAATGGAAAAAATGGACGAAAAAAGAAAGTTTCTCTTTGAAAAAAACCCAAGATTTGTTAATCGCCTTCCAGAACCCTGTTACAATTTCGGCTGAGGATGATGTAGTAGTCTGATGTTAGTAAAATTTATTAAGACAATGCAAAATACACAGTCTGCGAGTTTGGTTGAGATATGTATCTCAAGAAAGAAAACGAAATCCTTTAAATTTTTGTCTGACCTCTAATTTAGTTTGAGAGACTTTAAAATTAGCTCGAGACAAAAACTCTAGAGGTTTCAATGAAATGCTGAAGAGACGATATAGCTGTATCGAAAAATATTTTACTTTATCGAGAGGACGGTGTAATATAGTTTGCGTAGAATTTAGTCTTAATTGTTTTGCAATGCAAGCGGAATGCAAAATAATCTAAAGCCAGTAAAACCGATTTCAACCAAATTTGGTCAAGATGTAGAAGACCATGCCACAAGCATAATATGCATTATATATTTGGTTAGATTAATTAAGACATCTCAAAAAACAAAAATGTCTCTCGTACTAGAGCTTGATTGTTCCTTTGTTAGCTACGTGTATATGATATAGAGGTCAGATCCAAATTTCAAGGGGCCCAGAGTATAAAAAATTAAAATTTCAAATGAATTTACTATTCAATAAAATTGTATAAAATAAATAATGTTAAATTCAAGTAAAGATTCAGCTCACTTAAGTTATATATATTTAATATGACTAGCACCCTAAACATTAAAAAATTTTTTGCGTTTGAATGTTGGTTAAATAAATCTTATAAAAAAACCTCTTAACGAGGTAAAATTTCTGATATTAAATTTTGTGACGAATAATATTAAGTTTCACACAAAATTTTTTAAAAGAAAAAAATTTGAATATTGTGGGGGTTTCAATTTTAGAGGATTTTAGCGATATCCAGGTAAACCAGCTATTTTTCGAAAAGTCGTAGATCAAAATGTTCCTAATTTTTTGATCGGGAGCAAGTCCTCATTCAAACTTTTAACTTAAAAGTTTTAAGTTATATCAACGATTTGATATATGCAGAAAATCAAGCAGACTAACTTTTTATCTATTTCGGAAGTCTACTAAAAATTTCAAAATTAATTAATTCAAAGGAATTATGGTCGATGTGTCATTCGACACCGTATTTTTTGAGCATTTTTGTCGCCTTTCACACAATTCGTGCTGCTTTCGTCACTAGCGAGGACTGCCGTCGGCAGTGATAAAAAGAAAGGATACAAAAAATGCAGAGCTTTTGTGCAAACTGTTTGATAAGAGCTATTGTTGAAGTGGTAGCTACAAATGCTGTGCAACATCCAATCAAATACATAGAACAGAAAGGAAATGTATGTGTATAATTAACCTGTCTAAATAGTGGTGGATAAAAGTAAAGCAAGCTTATAGAAACTTAGCAGCTAACTAAATCCGCTTGGACAGAAGGTAACAGATGGCGACAGTCAACACAAAACTATTCCACAATTTGCAGTTGCTTTATTTTGAATTCTAAAGAGGATGATGACGATTCTGATTTTGAAATGCGCTTCAGGAACGAGCTTCTCTCGCTGATTGGCAAATTATATGAATATATGCTTGCATTGACAGCTAATGGGAAAACCATACAAACAAAGATGCAAAAGCAAACAGAGAAAGAGAGAGAGAGAGCGAGAGAGAGAGCGAGAGAGAGAGAGAGAGAGAGAGGAGAAGAAAGACAGGTATACCAGCTCACAACAACAAGTGGAAGGCGACAGGCGGCAACAAATTTAATTTCGTAAGTGATTTTTGGCAAGACAGGTGAAAGCGTCTATAAATATAGGCGATGTCGGCATATGTATATTTGTCTGCCTGGGCGGCTACTTGGCTGGGATAGATGCGCGCTGCGGATCCGAGGCTGCTAGCAAAAAAAGGACCGAAATAAAAGAACTAAAATAAAATCAAAGTAAATTCGCGCAATGCTGTAAAAAATCAAAGCAATATACATATATACAAAGATAGAGAGAATTGTTATTGCTGTGGTACGGCCGTCGCAATATCAATAATCAAGTCGCAACTATGCGTAGAACATCGAATGGGCTGACTCAATAAACAATTCAACTACATAAGAGTATAAAAACAGCCAGATAAAATAAGAATATCAACGAATTTGGCTTAACAATTGACTGCTTAAGGGGCGTATGCTTAACTTACGAAAGGAAAATTACCGGTTAGGTATGGCTGCAGCCACACCCAAAAGATCTCAGCCCACTGCTGAATCCTTTAGCCAACTGTAAAATGTGCAAGTATTCTATAATTCGCAAATTTGCAATAGTTGAGAAACTAGTAAATTTCATCTCAGTAACATAGGCTATCAGTTTTGATGTAAGCTTAGTTAGTAATTTTTCGAAAATTTACTGGTGTTTATGAATTGAATTTAAAATAATAAAAAAGGAAATTCAATACTGAATCGTGCCGGAGAATTCATTTAAAATCTCATTGTCAGCAGAGGTGCGAGTTCATTGTGTCAAGATTTATTCGTCTACAATTATTTTGCTTTTTTTGTGTATCTGCCTCGTCTGCTTCATCTGTCCCATCCTGGTCTTCCAGTTCAGTCCCTTTCTGGGCTTCCAAATCATTGACACAGACCGCGAGACCACATCAGATCGCATTCCAGACAGCAAGTTTTAAATATGAGCCCCATTTTGTGCGGTTTTCAGACACCGAAATAGCAAGAACACCCAAAAATGCCAAGCCAAAACCATGGCCCGAACCAAGATGAGAACTGGGCGCTGGCCCCAACTCAGACTTTGACATCAGACCCAAAGATTTGGCGACGTGTGGACCACTTGGGTTTGACCGCACGCATTTTTATTATTCCCTTCATTTTGTTGTTGGTGTTGTTTCCCTTCTATCTTTTCATACCCTGTACATATTTAAAAATAGTCAAATGGGTAATCCAGTTTCATGCAAATGTATGTAACCGGCATACAATTAATAAGTTTTCACTTATATTCCGAGAGGTTAACCATATATTTTATTGGTTTTAAGATGGTTTGGAATGGTTTTTCTGTGGCATCCCTGAAAAACTCTGCATGTACTTTATGCTTACGTATGTATAACCTTGAAAGTATATATATTTTTTGGCTTTAAGGACAAAGTTGAAGTTTGCAGGGTATCTCAAAATAGTGTTTTAGACATATTTTTCGAAGTTGCTTTCACACGAAACACAGAGGTAGACTAAAATAAAAAAAAAATTGATACAAAAATTGATTTTCGTGCCTTTATCATGTTGCTTTCCCCTTTGTTGTTGTTGTATCTCACACAATATTCCATTTTCCACATTCTCCTTTTTAGACCACGTACTTTAAAAAAGTACAGTGGTCTATTAACTTTGTCACAAAAAAAATGTGCGTAACAGGCAGAAGGAGGCGTGGCCGACCCCATAAAGTATATATATTCTTGATCAGCATCAATAGCCGAGTCGATATAGCCATGTCCGTCTGTCCGTCTGTCCGTCTGTCCGTCTGTATTGACGCCTAGATCTCAGAGACTATAAGAGCTAGAGATACCAAACTTGGTATTTAGGTTCGTCTTTATTGCACGCAGATCGAGTTTGTTTTAGATTTTGGCCACGCCCCCTTAAACGCCCACAAATTAGATATATCTTAATTATAACGACAATTTTAAAGATAGACATTCCTAATATGGCATAGACGAAGATAACATTATTATCCACATTTGCTGAAAATTTCAACGCGATCGGATAATAAACAGCCAAGATATCAAGCAACTAATTTCGCCTTTATTTGCCTTGCATTATCAGCAACAATAACAACAACAACAATCACAACTAGATAACAATTGCATCTGGCTTACACTCTAGTAAGAATGAAATCTATCGTAAGACCATCGCTTACCAAGGCAGGCAGTGGCGCGATGTGCAGAGCGTCGGAACTCTGAGTTCGGGTCTCGGGTTCGAACTCTAGGACAGACAAATTTTTTTTTTTTGTTAATATATTTTATATTCAATTAATTTGTTAGTATATGATCGGCATACTTTTTTTTAAATGCTATTCAATTTTAAAAGGGTGTTGGCAGAGTTCCTAACTGCGAAATATAAAGTCGCTGAAGTCTTAACATATTTGTATTTTGGCCTCGTACGCCCATTGGCTTTGGTGGCCTATGGTGCTAAATTCCCGTCAATTTTGCAACGATCGGGAGTCGCGGGTTCAACTCCCACCATAAACAAATTTTTTAAAAATTATTTCTTATTAGCAGACTTTTTAGAACATTGGTCCGCGGCTCGAATCTCACGTTGGACAGATGTTTTTTTTGATTTATGATTAATGAAAATTTTAATTACATTTTTATAAATGTTGTATGTTTACATCAATTCGATATTTGTGTTATTTTGTTTTATTTTTGGTTAAAATATATTAAATACTTGTAGCGACTTATATTATTTTTAGCAGGGTTTGCTTTTGCATAGTAAGTACGTGGTCTCCGACAGTCGAGTAAGCTCGACTGTAGCACCGTCGACTAGTTTTGGCATTGTTGTTGTTGCTTTTGCTTTGTTTAACGCCCGTCTCTTCGTCGTATTCCTCCCTGTCCTGTCCAGTTTTTTATTCTTATTTATTTATTTTTTTTTTTTTGCTGTCGCTGGCAACACAGCAAATTTAAGGGCTTAGAGGCATCCCCATCTGTGTCATCTCCGTTGGTTGCCACGTAGTTTGTTCTTCCATAAAGACCTCTCGCTTTAAGCTCAGCGTCTCTCGTTGTCAACGTTATCATTCTCATTTTTGTTGTCATTGACGTTGTAGGTAATCACAAAGAACTCGCACTCGCACTCAATGTGCTCGGTAACAAAGTTATTTAACATAATTGCCCTACCCAATATATTCCTATACATATTAACAGCACATCGCAATCTTGGATGTCAATTAGTCATTCCCTAGGCACCATGGCGCATTTGCTCATTTTTTTTGCTAAAATAAAGTCGATATTTTAAGTGTATCAAATTAACCAACATTTTATGCCAATACACTTAAAAGTTACTTAGACGGAAGGCTAACATTAGCCACACTGTTAAGTTAACAGCTCTGAAACAAACGAGAAGCACGTGCTAGTGCAATTCATTTTTTGGGTTAACTTGAATTGCCTAATCTAAATCTGATCTCTAATCTAAAATCTGAAATTAACTCTATGCACTTTTGTGAATTTTTCTCAAAATTGTACATACATTCAAGCTCCTAACCTCTGTGTGAGACGTGACAAAAAAGTAAAAGTTTCCACAAAAAATACAATGAGATATTTAAAAAAAAACTCACGCCAAATTAAACGATTTTCCCCTCCAAATGAGACTCTTACCAAAGTCCATTTAGAGACAAAAATTAAAAATTCAGATATTTTAGAAAAGAAAAAAGTTTTTATATGAAATGTATTGTTGTTATGGGAGTTATGTGTGTATATGACATACATAAGAAACCAACTTTCGTTTTAACTTTTGTATTTTTGAAAGTGCGGGTTGATTTCAATGTTGAGAAATGTCTGTTTGCAGAGTTGTCAATTGTTGCACAGTGTTTGTTAACAAAAAAAATCTGTTCTCTTTTGTATTAAACTACAAGTAGTTTAGTCCAAACTTGCGTTTAAAAAACAAGAAATAAAATTCGTTATTTTACGCAATGCTTAAAAGCTCTTAAATTGTGGTTAAAAATATGTAGCAGAATATTTTTTTTTTCCACACACAAGGGCAGCCCTAAAAAATAACCGATTCGTTTTCACGGAAACTAGAACAGGTAGAGCAAATCCGACAAATATTTTAGGTTTGAGTCTCATCGATTTTGAGGTTGATGAATAAAAAATTATTTCAAAATCAAATCAATTGTTTTTCTGAATATGCAACATTATTCCTAAAGCATTGGGCTTTTTTTCTAATTATTTTGCTTTTAATTTTATTTTGCACTAAGCATCGATTTATCCCTTATGAATTCATTAGCCGAATTCAATCCGTAAAATCTTGCCGAAAGTGAAAACTGGAACAGGCCTGATAGTGACCGGATAGCTGGGAAAGTCGCGTTTCTATTTTGACATACTTATATTTCCCAAATAAAATTGGCAAATGCACCATCGTGCTGTGTGCCTAAGATGTCAAGTAAATTTTATTATCGCACAGACCACCTCTTGTGGCCACTTCTTGAAGGCAGCCCTTCTGACACATAACATACTCGACTCGAAACAGCTCCTTCGGATGGATCCCAATTGATTGCCCCATAGACAGCCAGAGTTAGTTGCTGCCTTTTAAATTCCAAGGGCAGTGCATTACTTATTTTTTGTGTTTGCTACGCAAACGTGTTTAAAGAGTGCATTACAAAGGACTTTAAATGGACTTTATCATAGCTTCTGCTAGTGTAGAGATATTCTTCTACCCAAGCAATTTTAGAACAGATCTGTAAGATCATGAGTTTCTCTAATTGACTATAGATACTGGTTTACATTTATCGTAGGGTATTTGGTCGACACCTTGAACTCGTTTATTTTTATTATCATTTCGGTAACAGGTAGGCGTCAACAATGTTTGTCCTTTGACATTTACTTTTCCATCCATTCACCCTATATGCCCTCATCTGACTGAGAATAACGGCGCTTGTTTGTAACTTTTTGAATTCGTGTCACACAATGGACGCATGTGTCGCAGGCAAATCGAAAATCGATAAGTGACAGCCATTGTGATCAATGGAAATGCGTCGTAGTATCAAGAATTGAATCAACAGTTATAACTGTTAAAACGTTACGGCTCAACGAGTAACAAATTAATTTAAATCAGTCATAAATTGAACTTTTAGCCGGTGATGCATCTTCGAGTCATTCCTCTAGTGTCGACAGGTATCCACAGGTGACAACAGTGGGTTATTACTTAAAAGGAAGAGAATTAAAAAATTCTTTTTGTGTATTAAAATTCGCCACAATAAACCAAGGATCTTAACGATTATAAGTTTTATGAAAGAAATTATGAAATCAAAGTTACTAGCTGAGTTTAATCAAAAAAAGTAACTTTTTTGTTTATTTACTAAAGGCCTGTCTCCAGCACCGCGGAATTTTTATGTCGGGAATTTGTTAGTTATTTCGTGTGTGTGGAATATAAATAAAACAGCTGTGTTTTATAAACAGCGCCAATTTTTAACGTTCAACTAATTTAAAAAAATTAAAAAATTAAACTCTGACGATGAAGTGATTGTGTTGGTGGCGGAATATATTGTTACAAAAACAGTTTCAGCTCATTTTTGCGCACAGTTTGTTCCTCCATTTTTTTAATCGACAATAGCAAAATAATTGTCGACATGATATTCCTGTCGATAGGCTATTAACGATATTTATTTGTGGATTTCGTTCAAGTTGCTGGATACTCAAGCACGAAATCGTAAACGAAAAATGTCGGCCACAGTTTTTTTTTATATGAAGTTTGGCAGGAATTTTTATTTTACGCTGTATCCAGACCCGGCTTAAAGTGAAATAAGAGTTCTTGTGTAACTTATAAAATTTTTATTTTAAAAAATGAAAAATAAAAGTTAAAAGTAATTTAAAACATAAAAATTGTGAATTCAAATGTATGAAAATGTCCCTATAATTGCATTTAAGACAAATACAGGACATTAAGCAATTGATTTCACAATTCGAATTACATTTCTTCACAATAAATTTATGTATCTTAGGTGCTCGTACTATCTCTGAAAACTATTTATAAATATGTAGAAAGCTGGACTGGCATGTAAAACATTCGTGTAATCCGATGAACATGCTTCGCTTTTTGCAACAATTTAATGCGATTATCGGTAATCGCTGGGATAAATATTAGATCTCTGGCATTAGATAAATACAACGACACATGCAAGCGTCAAAGTGTAGGCAAAAGTTTAAGCAGCTTATTCGCATTATATAGTACTTGGACAAGTTCTTAACAGAATACGTTAACATGCACAGTAACGTATGTATATGTATTTACAAACACGCACACACATTTGGTTGTAACTTTTTCTTTAGCTATATAATTTTAAATGCAAGTCATTTTCAATGTGCAACGCTGTTAAACACATTTTTAGGTTCTTTTTGTTTTTCAAAAGAATTTCAATGCTACATGTGTGTGTGTATATGTGTGTGTGTGTGTGTGTGTGTGTGTGAGTGTGTGTGTGTGTGTGTGTGTGAGTGTGTGTGTGTGTGCTGCCTTTCATAATGCTCGTTTGTTCATTGAGTTAGCATTTCCTTTTATTTTCTGAAAGCATTTCTATGGTGTTTGCCAAATGTAATTTTCCAATTTCATGCGCGACGCCTGCTGTGCAAATGGGAGTGACAAGGCTCGCACCACGCCCCCAGCACCCAGCCCCCGTTCCCCTGTCCCCGACCTGCACCTACATAAGTATGAACAGCAACAACATCAGAGAGTGGTGCTCGATGGACCAGCATTTCACAGTGTTTTATACGACCCATAAGAAGATAAACGACTTTAACAATAAAATAAAAACATTTTTCCATTTACTGACGCGACAATATTCTGACCAAGTACAATGCACAGACTTACCAAAGATGACGCGAGCTTAAAAACGCTTATGTTAATATACTTGCCACTGACAGGGTACAAGGGTATACCATACTATTGTATTTGTTGCAAAGTACTTGTCTCATTCCGTTCCCCCAAATTGTTAAAATCCATCACACCCATAGATTTCAATTTCAATTTTCATAGCTCTTTTTTGCAATTCTTTAAACATAAATAAAAAATTAAATTTATTTCAGTTTTTTTTTTTTTAGTTTTATTTGTTATGATAAAAATTAAAAAGAAAGGCTAAAAGTAATTTAAAACGTAAAATTCGAAATATAACGTATGTGCAATTTCTCAATGTCCGTAATTTTTGTAGTGTTGGGATTTATTTCCGACTCAACTCGATCGATCATTGTTTTAAACTTAGTAACAGATATTTTATAGTCGGGAACTCGACTAAAACGTTTCTTATTCGTTTGCTTCCCGCGATGCAATAAAACTTAAATTTGTTGTTGCCCGCTTTTGGGCACAAATTGTTAATAAACCATACAAAATATAAACGGATTGTCAGGCGTCCATAACATAAACGCTTGCGCACGAATTTAGTAGCGAATGTGTATGAGTTTGTGTGTGTTTCTCTCTCTCTCTCTCTCTCTCTCACTCTCTCTTTGTGTGTGTGTGTGTGTGTGTGTATGCCTTAAGCACGGACATAGAGTAAAAGTAAACTGTGAACACACTCGTCCAAAGTGTCGCACTCGAGTGAGACTTATAAATAATAAACTTATGAAAGCAACTTGCAGGCGGTCGGGCAGAGCGAGTGGTTGATATAAATAAAATGAAATAGAACAGAGTGAAATAAAATAGAAAATAAAAGAAAGGAAAAGGCAACAACTTTTACAAGTAGGCGAATGCACAAAGGCATTCACACACACACACACATACACATACACAGACAGCCAAATACCAGGACAATGAAATCAGCCGGAAACTGGGAAAGATGGTGGGTCCATGATGACGATAACAGTTCCTACTTACCACGACTTTCGCTTGACTCAGAAAGCAGATTGTAATGAATATTAACGCTTACACATACACAAGCACACGAAAACAGCTATATATGTACATGTATATATACGAGTAAATATACACAGAAAAAAAGCAATTCCAAATGAAGTACAAAATACTTAATTTAAGTATGGATTTTTTAAGTATGTATTCAGGATTAAGCAGTAAGTGGGAAAATAAGCCCAAATCACTTGATTCAAGCTAAGAAGTTCTTAAATGTCCCGTTGATCACCACATTTGCGAGAGAAAATTCACCTCGGCCTCTATCGATTCAACTGGTCCGGTGGCTCAGTGGTTAGAGTCGCCGACCTGTCACATAATTAGAACTTCTAATTTGAAAAAAACCTGGGTTTGATTCCGCCCGTCAATTGTACTCAAACATTCCCGTCATTAAAAACAAGTGTTAAAAGAAAAATTTAAAAAAAAATGTTAAAAAATTGGTTTTTTAAATATATAAAAAAAATTTAAAAAAAGTTTAAAAAAAATATAAAAAAAAATTTAAAAAAAAAGTTTTAATTAATAAAAATAAGCCTGAATAACACAATTTCAGGATTGAATTCGGGATCGAAAAAATCAAGTATTTCATTCTTGGTTTAAGAAAATCCGGGATTACCCCACTAACTTTCTAGTCCCTAACTTTTATAGTCCCTTATATCTAAATGTACAACCGGATGGACAGACGGTCATGGCTATATCGATTCGGCTGTTAATGCTGGTCAAAAATATCGGATATTGATACTTGGCAGGATATAGTTATTATGTATGCATCGTGTGTCCTTGTCGATCATTGCCTTTTATCATTTCTTCTCATGATCCTATCGATGTTTATTTCTGAAAGTATATGTGAAACTCTCGTACGAAAAAGCAATGTACTTATTAGTCTACTCGATGGATGGACAGATAGATAAGTAGATAGATGAATGGGGTGTTTTGTCAATTTGACAAAGTAATCTTTTAAATCGTAATTAAAGGTTAAATCTTAATGAAATGTTCTTTGATTCTGAGGCTTCCTGAAAACGTCTGTTCATTGTTTGCGGGTCTCCTTCTTCTCTACCGCCTCCCCTTTATTTGGTGGAGGGCAGAACACAAAAGTGCTTTGACTACGACTCTCAACATAAATCCAAAGTTATCTGTAGCAATAAATCAGTTTTAATGAGTTTCCTTCGGGAAGTCGGACTGGCGATGAGGCTCGCAAATAAGAGAAAAGCCAATACTGTGATAATATGTAAGTTTATTTCTTTGTTTTATGGCCTTCTAAGGAGTTAACAAGTTTATTTACTGTGATTTTATCTTTGCCTCTCTTTTTCTATTTATTTGACTTCGATTGTAGGTGCAATATTGAATGTAAATTTAAAATTTTATTTCATATACATATTTATTTTACAGCATTAATGTGATATAATTGAGACATCAGCCATCTGCTTATTTTAGGGTATTATTTAAGAATGTGACTTTTGATCTTGCAATTCTGCAATTCACTCAAATTCGTACTCATTCTCGTAGTTGAAGCTCTCATAAACTGCAAGTGATTGTGGTCGCTGTCAGACGTCGTGGAATACTTGACAGTTATTGGCAACTTGGCCTGAAGATGAGATGAGATGAGACGCGACTGTTTAATAATGACTACAAAGTCCTTGAGCACTGACATGCTACTCGTCAAGGATTTATGACTGTGCCAGTGTGTGAGTTTAGTACGAGCAACTATGAGATACAAAATGCATATGCAACATAAGCACATATGTACGAGGGTTGCTCCTCATGTTTTTGGCCTAGTAATTAAACAGCGAGTACTAAAGTTTTAAAATACTTTTATTGTTTTATCAAACACTTCATCGAGAGTCAAAAATCACGGATCTCTCAAGTTTTGTTTGATGTTCCCGTTACTCTTTTAAATTCATATAACATGTTTTTATTGCATACTTTTAGGCATTTGCTCTTGTTGAGATTAAGTGGAATAATAGCTTAGTGTGGCTTTTGGCAATTTGCGGAGGCGGAAAGGGGCGTGGCAAAAATTTGAAGCAAACTTGATCTGCGTGGGGTTAATTGAAGTCTGTGTGCCAAATTTAGTTGCTCTAGCTCTTTTAGTTTATGAGATCAAGGCAGTCACACGGACGGACGGACGGACAGAAAGGCATGGTTATTAATGCTGATCAAGAACATATATGTATACTTTATAGGGTCGGAGATGCTTTCTTCTCCCTGTTTCATACATTTCATCGAATACAATACAGTCGAACTTCCCTATCTCGAATTATCCAAGATTTTCCAAGAAAAAGTAAGAAAGTCTTTTTGTTGGGTTAAGTATACGCTACTGCTACTCAATTTAGTTCTATTTAGAGAGAATTCGAGTTATATACGTTCGAGTTATGGAACTTTTCTTGGAAAACCAATTGCGGATACTTCGAAAAAAAAACTAAATTCGGATCGAATGTCTGATCGAACTTCTCAGTAAATAGAATTCTTAAGAGCAGATAGATAAAGAGCAACCCTCGTCGCATATTGCGTAGTTTAAGTGTTGGCAAAACGGCAATTGGACTGCACATGGCTCTTTGTATTCTTCTTCATTATGGTCCGTGTCTGAGTGTGCAACTGCCTAGGCATTAACTTGTTGGCACTTTGACTTCTTGCCCTGTCGACCTAAGGGGTCTTGAGGTGGCACAGCTCCTCCTTACTTACCATATAGCCGCATTTTAATGCCGGCCTGGCCTGGTAATTTACATGGCCGTAAGTGCGAGAATTTTTAGAATAGGCCACGTTTGAGCTGGTGACAACAATGGCAGCGACATCTAACATACTATACGACAACACCCACATTCAGACTTACCTTTTACATTTTTAATTTAACTGCCCAGTTTTATTTGCCTATGTTGAGTGCGTTCGTTGCCATTGTCGTCCCCTATAAAAGCGGCAGGTGTTTTTACCGCAATTGTTTGCCTGCAAGCCTTAAGCTATCATTTTACTCTCTTCGTTTGACTCTGACTTGACCTACTGACATTGCTGTTTTTTTTTTGTTTTTGTGTTTTTTTTTTTCATTTTACTGTGCAATTTCAACTTGACTCGGTTCTTAATTAACTGCGCCTCAACTCATTGCTATGTTAAATGTTTGCTAGACTGTTCTGGCCGAACGACCAAATCTGAAAGCCAAAAGCCTTCGGGTAAAGCCACAACCCAGTCGGGCGAAACTAACAGTTAACAGCCAAGTAATTTCAATTTGAAGCGCTCAGCGTCAGCCTTAACCACACACATTCATTCATTCTCAAGCACACACAAATCTTTGTATACTAGTATACGAGTACGTACATATATGTTACATATATTCACTGATTCGCGTCTCTCTGTGAGTTGTGTGCGACGCTCGTTGCATGCATATTAAAATGCTGTCAAAACTGCACGGCTAAATGTCATTTCATTGGTAATGCCGCCTTCAGTCGCACTCTGCCACATGTTTTCTAATGGCGTCGCCTGCATACATATGCGTGATACGCACATGGGCGTAGCCATTCACTTTAGTTAGGGGAGGAGAAATAAATACCATATGGGTATTTATAGGATCGAGAACGTGACATTTGTACGTTTTTAAATCAGCGGTGGGCACGAAATCTGAATTCGTTAGCAGCCGCTGGCTCCCGGAGCCATTGCGTGCCCACTGCTGCTTTAAATCAAAAAACTAATGGCAAAAGTTGACATTTTTAAAAATGTTTTTTTCACGTGTTTAATGCATTTTATCAACATTATTTTTATTATAAAATACAAGATTTGAAGACTTTTGGGTTTCGAATTATTTATAGAAAAAAATGCATCGCAAATGCGACGAAATATGGAAGTCATGTTTAGCTTCATCTTGACAAATGCGAAATGTGGCGTGAAATTTGGGAGAAAATACTTTTAACCATAATAAAATAATGTAGTTTCCCATTTTAGAAAAAATTTTGATATGTTCCTATCATTTTATTTACTTTTCAAGTTTTATTAGTAATTTGTAAAGCGACATCGCGAACGTGACAAAATTTCCATATCATTACGTGGATGGGTTTTGATGGTCTTGCTCTTTAAATTTTTCAAATTCATCGATTTCGGAAAGTTTAAATAATCTAAGACTTTTCTATTTCCTTGTTACTTTGTGTCATTGACGGACATCCCAAAAAGCCGCCTTAATAATTTTGCAGAAATTGTCTGCATTTTGCAAGCGTCCCTTCTTGGCTACGCCTTTGTATACATTTATATATGTACATGCACATGTAGCAATGCAGTTTGTATCTGTCAGCTGCAGTGCCTGCAAAGATTATGCCTAATTAGAATGTCCGTGTACGTTGGAATTGGCCCGTCTTTTCATATCCGAAATGGTTGGTGCTTTATACTGCGTATTCGCCGCCTGAAGCTAATGCTCACATTACATTTCGTAATGTCACAAGTTGTCAGAATATGGCTAAACTGAGATTCGAAATAAGATCATCTTAATCTTAACATTCTTACTTCCAAAATGGAACACGTGCCAGGCAGACAAATTTCTAAAACATCTTTGATATGCATGAACATCCTAGGAATAATGACATCTAGTTTGGCTACTTTAATCTTACGATTTTGAAGGGAAAACTGTTCAAAGAGAAGAAATTGCTATTATACCCTTTTTGGGCACTGAAGCTAAAACCTTGTCTATGTTAGAACGTTTTTTAAATAGCTGTCGTTATTAATCGAGAACAAGGAAAAATTTTTCTCGAAATTTTTAAGAAATTTGTAAATATTTCGCACATCAATCATTGTATTCTTGATTTAAAAATTATTTGCTTTAAAACTATTGGCTTACATTATAATCAATATCTAAATGAAAAAAAGGCTTATGCATATCTTTCAGAAATGCTTTTTTAAATCTGTTGTGGCATTTGAAGCAAGCTTAACTTTTTTTATAAATAGGTTTTAAATAAGTTTAAAAGTACCTACAAAGATCTAAATTTTCCAGAAAATTTCATGAAACATTGAAATGCATATGTAACGACCGCATAGCCCATAAGTTATAGAAGATTTTTTTAAAACACAGCATTAAATTTAACAGACGCTTGAAAAAACGCACAGAATGTATTAAAGAAGAATGAAATTATTTGGATTCGACAATTGAGTTAAGCAATAGAGAAATCAAGTCAGAGATAAGGGCATATCCTAAATCTGTTTAATCAAACAGGTCAATAAAACAACAACAAATATTGAAAAATAACAAACATAAATAAAGAAATACCGAGAATATATTGTTTATAATTTTTAATAAAAATACACAGTAAATAAATTTTTAAGTAGTTTACTGATTTGGCTTTAATTTTTAAGGGAAAATTTAGTTGTTTAAATTCTTCGCGTGGCCTAGTTTTAAAACAAACTTGATTTGCTTGCAATAAAGACGAACTTTCATACCAAAATTAAAAATAAATATACTTTTGAGACAAAGTAAATTGACCCCTGTACTTGTTTTTAAGTGAGGTGTCTAAAAAAACGGAATTTTCAAAATATTGTTGAACAAAATATGTACCATAGAACATTTTAAAGTTGTTTTTTGTCATCTGGGGTTCCAAGTACCTAATGATACTTGCCAACTTTTGTAAGTACATATGTACTATATACAATCCTTTGCTTTGAATGGAGGGTTATGCCAATGACAAAAGCAGATTACAGCAAATTAAACTGCTTCAGTAGGAGTGTGAACCCACTCCACTACGAGATACCCAACGCCCAGATCCTTGGATATCCCAACACACCTTCGTCGTTTTATATCTAAATGCGAATTTATATTCATTAATTAGGCCACCGCTGAATTAGACTATGCGAATTTTATGGAGTTAAATATTCGCTTTCGTCACTAGATGGCTACCTCATTTTAGAGTTTTTATTGGATTCCGTATTCTCACATTTTTGATTTCTTAAATGTAAACATAATTTCTTGTATATACATTCAATATATAAAGGTTTTAAGTTTCAAGTCAAACTTGAGTATTAAGTATGCATTGAGTACCTTGAGGACCAAGGCGGCGCCAGGGGAACAACAAGAATGAATAGTCCAGAATCCAGTTGAATCCAGTCTGAATTGCGGGCCTGAACAAATTCTTTACCTTAATTAAAAAAGTTTAGATTTTCTTGCCTGGTTCGGCGACAACTTGACGCGCCTTCAGTTTCATCCTCCTGCCGGCCCCTTCCGTTACTCCCCTCGCCCTCTGTCATTCTCTGTTTCGCTCTCTCTCTCTCTCTCGCTCTCTTCCCAGTGCTGTCTTTTTATGTCACATAATAAGCAGTGAGTGCGTCAAAAAACCAACTGCGAAACAATGAAAATACGACAAGTTTTGTGAATTTTCACTGCTCTTACAGCCTTGTTTCATTGCCAGCTTTTTCTCTCTCTCTCTCTATCTTTCTCTTTCTCTGTCTCTCTCTCTCTTGTTCACTGACTCTCTCTTTTTCCTTGCTCCATCTCACGCTAGATGGTGACTTGGGTAGCCCACGGGAATCAGCTGCCAACTTTTTCCGTTCTCTCGTTTTTTGTTTTTGTTGTTCGCAGACAGTCGAGGCGGCTGGTATCAAAGTTTTAAAATAAACTTGCGTCATAAAAATTTCAAAAGTTTCATTGCTAAAGCAATGCCACGCATACAGACACACATTTACAAATACCCACACATACTCAGGCACATATGTCCCCATATACAACAGCAAACACATACAAATTTACATTAATTTAAAATTACAAGCGCCAACAAATGTTGCATTTGCTGTTTTTTTTACTTAAATTAATTTTTAGTACAAAACAAAATTGAAATTTTTAAATGAATTTATTTATGCTGCTGCCATTCAGGAACCCATTACAGAAATTGAAATAATAAAACAAGCGGGAAAAGTTGGGGCCATGACCCCGACTATAATATACCCACTACATATTTTGATACCTCGTGTGCACATTAAAGTCTTCTTCAGTGGCATGTAGAAAGTATATAGACCTAGGTAGAGCTCCCAGGGGCAGTGAAAATACCTTGTTGAGCCCTACAGTTAATCGTTTTGACACCGCTTTAGTGTAAATACAAATTTATCTCATTTGGGAGAACTATAGGGGAGTTATGACGGCTGCTTCGGCAATTTCTTGTCGAGTGTGTACTTATTTTGGATTTTATAATTGTGCTAACAATATATGTATATACCAACAATATAAACTAGTGGTCAGTGCTACAGTCGAGCATATTTGAATATCGGAGACCCCGTACTTACTATAATAAAATAAATCGCTACGTATATTCAATTCAAAGTATTCAAAGTAATTATCAGAAACTGTAATCATTGTAAGTTTGATTAAAAATATTATGAAATAATGATTATTTTTTAAGATAAATTCAGCTATGATATCAGCTATTTTGTGTAAAAATTTCAGACATCATCAATGATGATGTGAACATCAACAGACATCAATTTGTCGTATGTATGTGTGTCGCAATCATTTTAAAGCTGAAGCCTAGATGAAAGTTAGTTCGGTTCATAGAACCATGGGTAATTAAATATTGAATTTGCAGTTCATTACAGTTTCTGTGTAGTGTGCGTAATTTAATTATAATAAATATGGCTGCAATAATGTATTAAGCTAGGGCCAAAGTGAAGAAGGGCAACTAACTGCATTTTAATTGGCAATTGCCACAGGCAATTAGCTACAGACAGCAGCGCACTCATACATATGCAAGTACACCGAAGTGCTTCTACCTAAAGATGCAGTTAAGTACAGTAGAGACACGAAGAAGCATATTTAAGAAAGAATAGGAAAGTGTAAGTTTCAGTGAGCATCTGCAAATGGAAATAGAATAACAACTCACGGACCAATACACACATACACAGACACTTAGTGCTACTTGCATCTAAAATCCTTTTGATGCCACACAATATTCTGTTGGGCTGCGTCTGTATCTGAGTCAGAACCTAAGCTCGTTTTCGTTTGCGAGTATGTTTCAGCACTTGAAACTCATCATTGCTGACCCAAATGGCGGTGACCTCAAGGAGCAAATGAAGATCTCTAATTACATGGTGGACTTTGTGAGTGGGCTAAAAAAAAAAAACTGCAGCAACATTTTGCAAACCAATTCAATCGTGCAGCCAAATCATTGAATTCATTTTTTGGTATTTGTATTGTTTATGTTAAACATAGACTGAAACTTTGCTCGGCTGCGTAATATAAGCCCTTGATCTGAGGTATACTGTGGTTGGGGGAAGTGAAACAAAGTGCTTGGGTATAACCTTTAGTGGCACTTCACATCAATGTAAAATCAAATAAGCTGTCGGGAGTATCTTAGCTAACGGATAACGCCAAATCCACTGCCACTCCCACGCCGAGCTGTCTCTATCGTTTACTTACTTTCTGCATTTCCCTTTTCTACATTAACTTAATGAGCAGGGCAAAAATGTACTTTTAATTATGTTGTAATAAAGATATTTCACTTGGGCCAGTGGCAAGCCAAATGTAAAGTGAAAAGCGAAATGTAAAAATCGCTTTCTGTTCCCCATCCTTTTTCCTCTCTCTCTCACTCTCTCTCTGTCTCTTTCACCTCTTTCCTTCATTGTGCTGCCTCTTAATCTGATTCTCGGCAACTTTGGTCGTTTGCAAATAAAGTGCAACATACTTAACGGCGCACAAAGAACAAAAGCCAGTGCCAGGCCAAAGCGAGCATTAATTAATTGACTGGGTCAATTATGTGCAGAACGTATGACGGAAACCATGATACTCAGCTACAGTGCAGAACACACAGATACCCTGCAAATGGAACGCCTTATTTGCCTTATTTATATATGTGTGTGTGCTTTACCATTAAGCTATTTAAAATATATTTTATAATGATTTTTATTTTCCTGAGTTGGTTTGAGATTACAGCACAGAGGTAAACTCGTAATTCATTGAATAAAATCGAAGAATTGGAAAACAAGCGAATTGAGAATGCACTTACAGCACATCACGAGTACACACATACAAACATACAATATATTCTCTTGCCTTTCTCCACATGCTGAGTAGCGATAAGGTGAGAACAGCATAGCCAAAGGGTTCTGCCCATCCAAAAGGGACGGGGGAGGGGCAAGGGGTGCAAGTGCAGCTGGTGCAGAATGAGGCCAACAAAAATAAACTGCTCAATGAAAAGGTATCAACCGGAAACAGGCCAAGTGAAATCATTTAGTATTTGTTGTAATTTTTTTCTCTCTCTTTTTAATACCCTATTTACAATGAAAAGGGTATATTGCTTTTGTGCAAAAATATGTATATTAAATTAAGTAAATATCAGTATATTTATTATTCCCCTGTGTATCTCACGAAGATTAAATTTATTTCCAGCTTTGTTTGTATTTTTTTCACCAGAAATCGAAATACATTACAAAAAGCAAATTACACAAAAAATATTTTTCTAGCGCTGACAAAATGCCACAAAGAATTTGATTTTGATCGGATAATAAGCTCTGAAGTTATTCAAGATACGATTGGGCTTTGCACACGGTATTTTGTAGTCGAGCTCTTTCGACTTGTGTTCTTTTGATCTTACTTGTGCTTTTCTGTGCTTTTGTTGTAAGTCAAATAGGGCTGGTGTGGATGTGGCTATGGGTGAGGGCGTGGTCTTGGCATGGCCTTTCTGTAAAAATGTTTTCGGCCACTTTTTCTAATTGACTTTTCCTGAAATGCCGTTTAACAAATTGCCAAATGGTTTGTCTGCTATTGACTGAGCTTAGTAGTCGTATTTCAAACGGGCTAACTCGTTTTATGACTCTTTTGAAATTGACCATCGAATATGACCACCCCGTTTACTGACCTTGCTCATATTTTATGCAGAGAGCCGCCCACCATGAAACCGCAGCGCTGCAATTTGTTAGCAAACTACAACTACAACTACAACTACAACTACAACTACAACTATGTACAAACTACAGACACTCCGCCTACAGTTCTCAATGTGGCCTGCAGAATTCAACCACTAGCCCAAGGCGAGTGCAACCAACTGGCAGCAATGACAACAACAACAACAACAACAACAACAAAATGAAACAAGATCAACTTTGTTATTTACGAAGGCGAGGGCTCTATAAATATTGTGCGCCATCAGCTTGGTTAACTCAATTGGACAATAACGAAAAGCAGACTGCCCTACTACCGTCAACCGTCCAACGTCCAAAAGCATCACATCAATGTCGAAGTCGCCTCTCAAACGTGGGCCAGAACCGAACTGCCCACATCTGGACATCACTGGCGTTCGACATTTGACGGCCCTTTGAGGCAACAGCAATTAATTGCCACTATGCCACTATGCCACTCTGCCACTACGTCGCGACGTTGCAACGAAGCATCAACTTACTTGCATGACTCCAATAACTGGGCAACAAATGCCAAGAACGTAGTTCAAGAACGAAGGCCCTTCAATAATAATTACCCATTGTAACGAAGTTTTTTCTATAACTATATGATTTCGAACACATTCAAAATAATAAAACAATATTCAGATACATTCGAACTTCCCTTAATCGAACTTCTCTAACTCGAATTTTCTCTAACTCAAACAAAATCGAGTGGCAATAGCGTTTACTGAGCAAATTTCATACAATTCCTCTTTCCGTAACTCCAACTTCCATAAGTCGAATTTCTTCATAACACGAACAAAAATATTGGCACTTGCTTCTGTAAGTCGAATTTTTTGGGGAAATCAACAATAGATTTTATTTTATTGTTGTTGTTTTAGAAAACGCCTTAAAAACGTTGACTGTTTATTTGTTGATAACCAGCAACTTTACAAATGATGATCACTAACTAGATGCAATTTTTTTAGAAAATTATATAAAAAAATAATTATCAGTCCCTAATTTCCGATTTTTTAAGTTCTGCTTAGCATGAAGAATAAGAGAAAATTTAAAAGTTGTAGTAAGAGAAAAAGTAATTTGAAACGTATGAATTTTTTTACCAAGTTTCGGATTTTTTTTTTCTTTTGTTTTACTTTAACGATAAAAACAATTTAATAGCCAGCAATTTGAATGTTTGAGTTTGTAGTCCCTAGTTTCTGATTTTTTTTAAGTAAGCTTGTAAGCCTACAAGATAAAATAAAAACAAATTAAAAAGTTCTCAAATTTAACATGAATGAATTTGTAGTTTCTTTTAAAAAACTAAAAAAAAAGAATTCCCTAACTCGAAGTCTCCATTACTCGAAATTTTTTTTTTGATAATGGTGATTCGAGTTAGGGAAGTTCGACTGTATTTTTAATTTGAATAAAAAAGTATAAAAAACAAGGGAAAAAGACTATACTCGAGCTCAATCGAAAGCTATATTTATTTTCGGTACTCACATCTTCAATGACCAAATAAAAATCACAATTTTTAAAATAGAAAGAGGCTGTAGCTCAACCCGTTAGACCACTAAGCTCTTTGGGCTTAGTTACATTTTCGATTGCAGTTCAAAATTATTCAAAACTCTAAAACAAACTTGAACATTCAAGGAGTATTCAGTTTACCAAATTTAGTTGGTATAAAAAAGAAGATAAGAGATGAAATTTGCAATTTTCTCAAATTTAATAGCCCTTGTACCCTTTTTGGGTTCCGAACAAAAAAAAAAAGACCCTTATCCCAACCCTTTTTATGAATACTCAAACCTGCGTATACTCTTTATGTATTTATGATGCTACAGTTCTAATTCATTGTACGATTTCTGCTGCTCCCTTGAATTTTTCGCTTGTTATTGGACAACCTGCTTAAGTACGCAGTCACAATTTTTGTAAGTATACTTGCAAGCCGACTAAATCAGAACTTTAATTTCATTCAGTTGTTGGTTGCCTCTATTTCTTCAATTATACCCTCTCCACGTGCTATGTAAAGCTCGCAGTTCACTGTGGTTACGACAGGGACTGAATTATTGATTGGGATTTAATAAATTTAATTGCGCGCCCCGTCGCCTGGCCGCTTTGTGGCCACCAGACCCAATGGAACAGAACAAAGCGATGTGACGCTGGAGTGAGTTGATAATGCTATTGGGTTTGGACTAGGTCTTGATGATTGGTCTGCAAAAGCTTGGTCGGAGATTGCATTTTGTAGCACTGAGCTCTTTAAAAGTATTCAAAATAAAATGGTATAAGTTACATTTGCAAATGTATCTAACGAGGATAAACAGACATCTTCAAATCCATAATCATTATTCAACAATTTTATTCCTGCATAAAATCAATGATAAGAATTACATTTTTGCTGTCTTATTAAGACATGGTTCGAAACAAAACCATGGGTTCAGCGACTCCATAAATCAGTTCGCTGCCGAATAAAATAAATAAGATAAAAAAAGCCACTATAATCCAATTTTGATGCGATTAAGTAGGATGATAGAAACCAACAAAACAAAATTAACGCAATATAGAAACGAAATACAAGGCTAATTTAAAACCTACATGGGCCAAAACAAGACGTGTCTATGATTCTGAGAATTTACAAGAAAGTAACGACCTCATCGCCCTCTAAGAAAGTATTAAGCCGAAATTTGCCAAATAGATGTTGTTTTAGTGGATAAGAATACCTAAGGGCCTGTAGTAAACAAGAGTGTTGTTACCTGTTTTTTATAGTTATTGTTTTTGTTATCGTTTGTGGTCAAAATGGTTGTTTATTTTTAGAATGTCAACAATTTTCATTGTGAGTCCCCTCATTAAACACATTTACTCACATCCACCTGTTTGGGTTAACCGCGATGGCCAAACAAATAAATCAACAATTCCACATACCGACAAATAGGAATACATACATATAGTGGATAAATAATAATTTTAATTTCCGCAAAAGGATCAGCGTGGATTAAGTTCACAGCGAAACGCAATAAATTATGATGGGCACATTTTGAGCACGAAAACAAAAACAACAACAATGTTTAATTAATAACTTGCAAGCAAATAATGTCCACAACAATAACACAAATAATTAATTCATGATGCGAAAATGCCTTCTCTGTACAAATTGAAGCATTAATATGATACTCAAATGATAGCTGAGTGAACTGTTAATTCGTCTATATGAGTGCGTCGATCTTACGGTTCAAATTTGGGATGCAAGTTTTTGTATTTCAAACATTGACTTTTGAAAACTTCAAAGCTTTTGGAAAAAAAGTCAAAAGTTGCTCACCAAATGATGTTGCACACCGCTTTTGAAAAGCTTAATAAACTGTTTGTACTTTTCAATACAGGGTCTACAAAATTAAGAACAGTAAGCTTAAAAAATGATTGCCGATAAATAATGTAAGCAAATGTGATTTCAACGATAATAAATAATATGTATTAACATATTAATTAAAAAGTGATTTTATAGTCAATACTATTTTAATAAATATAACTTTTTAAAAAAATGTTTAACTGAGATTGAGATTAACTCAAAAAAAACTAGAATTCAGGTGACTGTCTCAATTTTGTTGTCAGCATTTTAAACTGCATTTAAATCAGAAGATGATTTAACGTTGAAGCTGACACCCGTGATATATGTATATAGTAGAATTAAAATATGTATTATTGTTGATCTATCAGGGATGCCACAGAAATCGCTTTCGCTTGAATTTCACATCAATTTCATTTCGCGGTGCCACAGGTCAATTCGCAGAATAATTTTGTGCGGAAAGAACTAGCGCTAAGTCGGTTTTCGTCCGATGCTGCCACCAAGTCCGATTTAGATTTTCGAAGTCAGGGACAGCGATGCCACATTTTTTAGTTAAAATTCGAAGCAAGATATTTAAAAAATATATTATATATGGAACCACTTCAGTTTTCTTTAAATTAAGCAGTAAAAAATAGCACTTTTAAGGTAAATCAAGTTTTATCGAAAAAAAATCTTAAGCTTATTGTGCAATGTTGAAAACATTTTTCACGAAGTGTTGCCAGACTAATGGCAGAAAATTGCTAGAGCTGTCGAGTAACTTTTATTTTTTTGCGCCAATTACTTTTTAAATCTTTTTCAGCTAAACAAAATCAAGTATTACATAATTAAATAAAATTTTATTAATTAAAAGTTTAGTGTTCTGCAATGATAAACTTGAAAAAGTTGGTAATCAAACCTTTGGGTAATTTAATCTGAAAAGGTGTCAACCCTTAGCAGCGTAGTTCGAAAAGGTTGTTGAAAATGCTAAAAAAAATTAAATCTCTCGAAGTTCTGTGGCACCTCGGAATTTTCCGTGCGGAATTGCTTTCTGCGAAATTCTATTTCGCTTGCGATTTCTGTGTCACCCCTGTATTTGTGGGTTACAAATTTCATATCGTATTGAGGTGATAGCATTTATTAAATGGTATATCAGTAAATTATTTTCTGATATTTGCGGTGTCTGATTATAAACATTAAATACTTAAATTATTTTTTCTTCTTATAAGTAGTATGCATCTGTAAGGTCAGGTGACCTGTAAGGAAAGATGCGTAAATTGCTCGACAATTGGCACAAGTCATGTGCAAATTGCTGTGCCATCTAATAAGGCGCTTAATGCAATTAGGAGTAGGGGTGGCACAGGCAGAGGTGGCTCTAGATGGATCCGATGTGGTACGAGTCCTTAACGTGCGGTACGATGGATGCTCATAAAACAATGCCAAAGTGGCAAGATAAAAGCGCCAGATACAAAAAGCCAAACAATGAAATCGCCGACGGCTGTGCGCCGTCCAAAGAATGAAAACGCAAAATGAGCTGCGCCAAATGAAGACGCCACCGACTGTGTTTTTGGGGGAGCTACATAAAATGTTTAAATATTGTATTCATTTTTTTCTCTTGTTGTTTTCTTGTTGTTGTTGTTGTCTTCCCCTCCATTGCTCTGGTTCAGCTGCTTGAGTGGCATTTTGCGCATACTTTGGCGCTTTGTTAGAGTTTATCAGAAGCTTTTGATCTCGACTGTCCAACGGTTTCGCTGTCCGATGCTCTCTACCAAAGAGATTAGAAGCCCTGCACCATATCCTTGACGTATACAGAGAGAGAGCGAGAGCGAGAGAGACACGGAGAGAAAGTGAGAAAGAGCGAAAGAAGGCTTCACCATTTGGGAATGCGCGTCCAAGTCGGTGGCCGAGAGTTTTTGCTGGAGTTTGAGTTGAGTTCGACTGCGCTTGTTATTTAAGCAAAAATTTGTTTATTATTGCTTTTATTTCCAAGCTTCTGTCTCCGTCTCAATCCCTGTCTCTGTATCTGTATATGAGTGCTGACTGTAAATATACGATACAAGTATTATATCTGCTCTTTATCTTTATTTTGGGCCCCTCTTCTGTCCCTCAATTTGTTTGCCAAAATATTTGCTGTCCTGGCCTTTTAATGGCACTGTCAAATCGTTGCACTGTGGCCCGTTTCCCCAAAACTCGTGGCAAAAAATCAATTTTCGTGTTGTTCCGTTTGTGAAAAATGTTTACAGTTTTTAATTAAGAAATGGTTAAAGTATTGTATGCAGAAGGTTTTATATCTATAAAACAAATTTTTAAGAAGAATTTTTTCAAAAAATGCCAAGAGAGAAATATTACTCTTTATAAGGTGAAGTTCAGAGCAGTCCATCTTTGAATTGAGCTAAGTCTTCATATTTAACGTATTTATTTATATTAACTGATTTATATTTCAAAATATATGCTTGAAAAAAAAAGAACAAAATTTAAAGGAAAAGACAAATTTTTTAAATTGACGGCCAAACACTCTTAAATACCTAAGTGGGTGCAAACAAATTTGTTATCCACCTGACATTTTTTTAAGAAATTTAAAAATTTAATTTACGCCTTTTTACTCTCACTTTCATTTTTCTTTCAAACATTTCATTGATGTACTGAGAATATATATTTCAAATTTCAACCCGATATCTCAGCTAGTTCGAAGTAACAAAGTAACAGGTTTTTGCCACCAACTTCGGCGAAACGAACCACAGTGCGTAGTTAGTTCGTAGAGTTCTTCGCTTAAATTGAGTTGCTAAGAGGCAAAAGGTCAGACGAGTCGAATTTCTGCCATCATCCATAATGTAAATGTACGATACAGGAATATAAATATACATAAGTATAAATGTACACTCTGTTCACAAATTTCATTTAACAAAGGGCAAATTTCATATGTTTATGTATATACATTTATATACTTAGTAGTATGTATGTATCTGGCATAGGTCAAAAGAACGTCGCACATTTGAGAGAAGTAGATGGCAACAATAACTTTTGAGCTACATACATTTGTACATGTATATTAGATATCGGTCTAAAAATTATTATACATTTATGTTTGTAAATATTTCAGAGGAAATGCCAAATTTCGGTTTTTTTTCAACTTTTAAAAATCATTCAAAAAAAAGTCAAGAGTAAGATTTTATACTACATATTTTTTTTTTTTTTTAAAAATTATCCATTTTTAAAAAACAATTAAAGTCTCACATTAAAAATTCTGTAATTAACGTACCCAACCAATAAAATATGTTCTAAAAGGCTTCTCAATAAACTATACCATACTTGTTCCATTAACCAATAAAACTAACCATAAAAGACATGTACATCTAAAAATCCTAGATGAATATAAGCTTAGTCAGAAATATTCGTAAATACGTTTTCATTTATTAACATAACATTCATTTATACATACTTGTGTATGTATGTAAGTATGTGTGGTCATTTTTAGCCAAGACGAGCTTAATTCGAAGGGAAAGTTAACACAGAAGTCAACTGCCTTCCTTAGCTAGTCCTGGGGCTGCTGGATGATGCTAATGATAAGGATATGGATATGGATACTGATAATAATGATGGAAATCCGCAGAAGATGCCTAAATTGACTCAGTAGTGCAATTATTACTAATAGAACCTAATAAGCACGTCCTAAGTGCTTCTCTGCACAAAGCAGGACTCGACTCGAAGGGGACCGAGCAAATAATGTGATAAACTCGATTAAATTTTCGGGGGGAGAGCAATAAAAGCGCGCCATCATCGCAATTGCAGGGCATGAATTGCAGTTTAAGAAATCATTTTCAGGCACACAAAAAAAAAACACGCACACATTCACTTGGATATATATTCACACACACACACACACACACACACACACACACACACACACACACACACACACACACACACACACACACACACACACACACACACACACACACACACACACACATACACACACATTTGACCATTAAGGTCGGCGATTGCGGCAATGGTGGCCGTCAACTGTAATGATGTTGTTGGTCGAGGGTCCTGGAAATGGAAGACAAAGAGTGCTGGAGAGGAGAGGGAGTACATAGGTGGAGTGGTGCGGTAGATGGGGGGCGTGTGTGTGTGTGTGTGTGTGTGGTACACTAAACAGCCGTCGGCTTTGCTCTCACAAGGCGCATCCGCAACAACAACAACAACAACTGAAATATAAGCAGAAGCAGCAAAGAGCTGAAGTGCCTTTAAGGGACATTCAAATATGCATGAGGCAAGAAGTGGAAATACATTCACCAAAAGCAAAAGAAAGAAAGAAATCGCGCGGGCCGGGAAAGTCATTGAGGAATTGAGGCATTGAGGCTGCGTGGCAGCTTGGTAGCTGGGAGCAGCAATCAGCACTGAAATGAAGTAAAATACGTATAAAATAAAAGAAAAGCCATAACACACATACCTACCATGCATATGGCTATGACGATGCCGATGCCGATGACGATGACGATGACTATGCCGATAGCGATGTGGCACGTCGAGTCACCTCGGACAGTCAGTCGGAGGGGGCTGTACTCGTGTTCGGAAACCTTAAGCGCAAAATGAAACTGAAAGCAGCATAAAAATGAGCTTTGGCTATGGCGTGTGTTACGTTCCACACATACCCACAAACTTGCAGACACATACAGAGATATGTACATTACACTATAGGTCAAATGGACCCTTTATGTGATATAAACTCATTTTTTAAAAGTATTCAAATTAACCCACTTTTCTTACATTTCTGTTAGGAATACATTGAACTGTAATGTTGCATACCAGAAATGTTAACATTGCATTCTAATGTTAAGTTACCAGCTGTTAAAACAGCTGTTATAACTTAAAGCCACGTGCCGTTAAATTGTGCAACAATTTGGCGAAATTCAAGTGGCTAATTTTTTGTTCAAATTTAAATTTTTTAATTAAGTTGGCGATGAATATTAATCAGTGTGGTTTGTACTTTATGTTGGTAGTTCTGTGCTGATGGTATTGTTCGTGTTGTCTGTAGTAAGTGTCCATAAAGTGATGCTCCAAAAATAATTTTTTTATAGCAAAACCTTAACTTTGGGAAGAGTTTTAAAAAAATGTCTAGACTTGTCTAAGAAGTGACTGTATACATGTTGTAGAGTAATTCCTTGTAAACTGTTATCAGCTAAGTTTATTTCCCACCTTTTCCCACTTCTCCCAAAACTTAACTTTTTAGCACATAACCTATATGTAAGCAATGCCGGTTTGCTTGAAGCGTAACGGAAAAATAAAAAAAAAACTTATGGAGTGGATGCTGTTGTTCGTTATTTTAAATGGTATATCGATATTATTAATATTACGACACCCAGACAACAATAAAACATAGATTTTTTGGTAGCGGGCTAACTACTCTTCGAAAATAATATTCAAAATTTGCTCCTAAATATATTAAATAAAATAAAAGAAATTTGAAATATACTTCGAAAGTATAAAAAAAAACAATACTTTAATATTAATTAACAAAAAAAAAAATTAAAAAATATTTTTTTGTATATATATATATTTTTTTAGGGGCGTTAATGGTCAGTGCCACGCCCATTTTCTCAAAACTATTTCCAAATTCAATCTAGAATGGTATCCAAAAAACTTTTCACGGAAAACTTGAAAAACCTTCGAGTTATTAATTTATATCAGAAAATGGGTCCATTTGACCTATAGTGCATTAGAGTGGGTCAATTTGTGTGGACCAAAAAAAAAGCACCTTGTGGGCATCAAAATCGTTATCTACGGTGAATTCTAAGAAGATTTGCCCAAGAAACCATAGGTCTAAAGTCATTTTCGAGCTTCAAATTTTTAACAATAAATTATGATAATTTTTGCTTTTCATACGATTCCCCATATTTCACGCTAAAAATCGGAAGCTCGGTTTTGACTTTAGACGCATGGTTTCTTGGGCAAATCTTCTTAGAATTCACAGTAGATAACGATTTTGATACCCGCATTGGGTCGAACAAAATTCACCCACCCTAATGTACATATACAGACTGCGGTATCACGGCACGCGGCACAAGGCGCATGGGATAGAATCAAGTCCAAGTTGCGGACTGTCAGACTCCTGAAGTGAAGAACAAGCGAGGAAGTCGACATGTGGGTTAAGGGTGTGTTGGTGTGTTACTTTGTTAGCCACAGGCAAACGCAAAGGCTACTACAAGAAAAAGCTACAGTTGAGAGAGCCCGACTGTAATATACTCTGTACCTTTTCTTAAAAAAACATAAACAAAAACTAATAATAAACACGTGAGCGTTATTGTTTGGCTTCAACTCTCGTATACATAGACAGACCAACAGCCGGACAGACGAACTCGATGTTGTCGCTGATCAAGAATATATATACTATGGGATCTTTCATGCATTTTTCTTCCTCTAACGCATATTATTATTAAACACACACGCTGTATACACTCTTGTACTTTTTAAATACAGAAACTGAAAATGGTGCTGGGTGGTTGCAATAAATGAAAAGTTAAATTGTAATAAAGCATCTAAAGGGCAACAACTACAACAGTAACAATAATGGCGACAACAACAAACGGCGCGAAAAATAAGAAAACTTTTCGTGCAAGGGATAAACAATTGCCATGTACCATTTTTTCCCTTCACAGTTTCTCGTTTCCTTTGCCCTTCGTCTTTTCGATTTCTCCTCGCCATTCTTCCCCTTCCTCATCCATTTCCATATTCGAGTCAAGGCGGAATCCGCTACATTGGCCACATTTACCAGCAAAGCGTTCTCAAAGGACCAAGGACCAAGGACCAAAGGGGCAAAGAAACGAATCCAAAACTGCAGTTGTGGTTAACTCAGGGCCTGATACTAATGACTGCCGAGAAATCTGTACGACAGACAAGCTGCAAAGCAGCAAAACACACGGAAATTAAATAAGTAATTGTTTGAGTCCTTTGAGTCAGACACTGCCCTTTGCCGCCTCGGGGAAGCAGGGAAAGATGAAGCCGGGTGAAGGCTGTCTTAACTCCTCATAAGATTCGCCTCGGGACTTGCAAGCCAATTGACAACTGCAGCAAAAAGAGCCCTCTTTAGTAATTTAATCTGTGTACGTGCAAGTTTGTGAGTGCATTCAACGATGCAAGTGCAAAACAATCAAAACCGCTATGAGTAAGTGGAACATACATATGTACATACATGTGCATTTAAATCAAGGCTGCAATCTGGCTCTGATCCAAACCTCAACCGAACTTTTTAATGCATTGACCATGCACGCTTAACCGGACCAATTCCTTAAAAAATAACAAGCGATTAAAACATCAGACTCCCAAATTTAGACTTCGAATAAAAATATTGAAATAAATATTTACAAGAGAACACAAATATTGAGTTTCATTATTTACATAATTTGCATTGTTTGTGTTAAAATATTTAATTGACTTTAAAATTGTTCTTGTATTAAGTTGAACCAATGAAATCCTTTGCAGCTCATGTTAAATTTAATAAAATTGTACAATCACTTTCACGAATTCTGGACAACACTTGCTTTATCTTGCTTTATATGCATATTACGGATTATCGCAGTCAAGCTCTCATCTATAGAAATTCCTGCTTGTTTTATTGATTTATTTAAAATTCTAACCGTTAAAGAAATGATTGCATACTTTTATGTGCTTTCTAAAAAAATATACATATATCTATATATGCGAGCAAAACAATAGATAAGAATAATGTAAAAAGGAAACCAAAAAAAAAAAACCGATCTTGTCAGTGGGAATAAGTGTGGACTTCAGGTTTTTGGTTTATTTGTAATTTAGTTTGATTGATATTTTATTGCAAATACTCTTAGAATTGTTTAAAGAATATTTCTGCATAAAAATATTTTTTTTTTTTTTTAAATTGAACAAAAAAGTTGAAAAATCGACTTTTTATAAAATTTAAAATTTTCCATGGGTAATGGGGTAAAGAAATTTTTGTATCATTCGAACGGAGTTTAAGTGAATATAAGATTAATATAAGAAAACCGCATAAAAAAATCTTTACTATAAGCAAATTTGACAAATTTATGGTATATGAAGAAATTAGTGGTTCACTGTATATCCTTAGTGTATGTGGTTGTTTCGTGTCTAGAAGTTTTGAAACGAACGACATTCTATACCCAAAAAAAGAAATCAAGATTTGCGTACCTAAGCAATTGATATTCAAGTACAAATGACTAAGAACAAAAATCATATTTTAAGAATTATCTGGGATACTTTAAGTAAATTTTGGGATTCATGCAAATCTGTAAAAGATCGGATCATGTTTCTACATGTTTCTGGTACAAAACTATCCTATATCAAAGTTCGTTTTAATCTTGTAATAAACTAGTTTAATTACATTAAAATAGGGACAAATATCTTGAATTACTACCAATTAATTGTTGGCGTCACACAAGAAGACACAAAACCCTGGGATAAGTTGAAGGAGAAATACTCGGTATTAGCTGTTTCAATGGATACTTAATTCAATATAAGTACACAACAATCTTAAAATTTAAAGAACAAAACGGTATAAATTCAAGTACGGACATATTTAACTTTAAGATGGCATATTTTTTGTGAGTGTAGAGATTGGCTGGGAGGCAGTTGCTGTCTAACATTTTACTGGCTTATATGGATTAGGCTTGTTTTGTTGGTATTTGTTTTTTGGCAAACAATAGTTTTTTTTTTAATATTTTCTTCTACTTAGGTGATAATAGCACCTGAGCTAATTCCCATTTAATATTGCGTTTTTGTTGGGCCAAATGCACCTGTTTTAGGTATTAAATGGATTTCTGGCCCCGCGCGCAAAACTAAGCAGTATAAGCTTATTAAATTCCGTAAGAATTTCAAATAATATGGAGCTACTTACGGAAAGGATTAAATGAATACACCAAATTCACAAAGTTTATGCCACACCACGACGCAACAATCTTGCTGCCATTTGTAGACTCAAGCTCACGCCCACAAAGATACTCACCCACTTATATACATACATATGTATGTATTGTACATACTTACGGGTATATGGTACACATTCCCGTATATAGTACTGTATAACTATTTGCAGCAGGGGCTCAGGCAAAACGAAGCGCAAAGCCTTTAATGTTGACCAAGTCGTTGACACATATACGGCGGCTGTTGATTCAATTGTGCTAGTGGGGTGCAAAGAGCACTGAGTTGGCAGCAGACACAGCCCGAGAACCTGCTGGAGGCTTGTGTCGAGCTAGCTCGACTCTTAGACATCCTGTACATATGCAATTAAAAGTAGATAACATAACGATATAAATCCAATAATATTAAGATTGACATAGCTTTTAAAGTCCTGTAGAAATATTTGTTATATTCGTTCTATATTAGATAAAAACGTCGATTTATTTTGTTATTATATCTTGTTAGCTTTAAAATATGTAAATTTTTTCCAGCATACATATGAACATAATGAAAACATATGGGAATTTCCAGGATCGAAAACGCGACATTTGTACGTTTTTAAATGAAAAAAAAATGGCAAAAGTTAATATTTTCATAAATGTTTTCTCACTTGCTTAATGCTTTTTATTAACACTATTTTTATTATTAAAGACAAGCTTTGAAGACTTGTCGATTTCGAATTATTTATAGAAAACGACGCATAGCTAACGCGACAAAAAATGGAAATGAAATGTGTAGACTAATTTGGAAGAAAATACTCTTAAACTGTAATTAAATTATGTAGTTTTCCATTTTAGAAATAATTTTGATATGTTATTATCATTTTAATTATTTTACAAGTTTTAAAAGTAATTTGTAGCGCGGCATCGTGAACGTGATTTCCAATTGACAATAAAAATGGTTCAATTTAAAATTTTTTAGGGTAATCGTTAGAACACAAACGGTCCATTTTGAAAGTCGATTTTTAAGAAAATGGGCAAAAAAATAGGAAAAGTGAATTTATTCCAATATAGGATCTATATGTTCTTCCTTTTGAGTTTCTTCTAGCGTATACTGCTTAAATAACATAAACAACATGAATACATTTTTGAAACACAATTTCACAAGCTGTGAGTTTTTGATCAATTATACGTTTTTGATCAATTTTACGTTTTTGGGCTAGGTGGAAATGCCTATATGTTTACACTGACAAGCAAAGAAACAAAGCATGCAATCGTAGATGAGAGCTTTTGCCGCGACCACCACCAATAAAATACGATATCGTATCTGAGGAGCCATTATTAAATTTTTCTTGACCAACGTAGTATAAATTTCATTACCATATTTATCAAACTTGAATATTTTACATTTCACTGTACTGCCAGTGAAGCTGTCATAAAACTCATCATATTAGTGTACCTACAAACATATCTATTAACAGAATTAACAGGTATTTCGGCTGAATTTAAATGTCAATATTTTCATTTTACTTAGCGTAGTTTGTGAGCTTCAAATGTTGTGGAAAGCGCAGCTGTTTGCCTTGGGTGGCCTCCAGAGAAATCGCCCACCATATCCATAAAGTCTCGACGCTTTGGTGTGTTCACGTTTATCCGTCCTCTGCCCCTTCGTGCTCTTTTTGAAATCGCCATCAAGGTGCGTTGGTATCCGTAAAATTTATGAAACATTTGACGGAAAATTAATTTTGGCTGCGCTAAGAAGCCGATGTGACGGAAACGTGCCACAGCAAGTTTAATTACTCACACACACATGCTCACATGCCCATAAACACAGCACACACACACACATACACAAACACATACAGAGAAAGGATGTCCTTTTTCTATTTAAGTACGTCTGCCGGAAAAATCGTCGCTCGCCTATTGCGTGAAATTTGACGGCCCTCACAAAAACTTTTTAGCATTTAATTAAAACAAAATGTGTTGAACGCCACAGCCCGCGACGAGGGTTCTTCGCTGGAAAGGCATTTGAACACATTTAAATTTAGCAACAATCAACTCACTTCGTCGAGCCGACTTTTAACAATGAGTTAACAAGTCCGATTCCTCGGTTTGTCAGCTGTGCAAAATGAGAAAAACGGCCGAGCTAGTTTGTAGCTATGGGGAGGGGCTACAGTCGAGCGAGATAGACTGCGAGAGACTCTGTACTTAATGTAAATAAAGCATAATGTTATAAAACTCAAATAATGTCAATGACGCCATCCAAAACGCCTATAGATCATCTGCATGGAAATTAAATACTGAAGTTGATTCATAAGATGTGAACAATTGAAGAAAATTGAAAATAAAGATGCAAAATTCGGCATTCACTAAGTAACGTATTATATGGCAACATCTTATAATAATAATAAAAATGTAATTTTATGTGCATTTGCCACTCCTTTTTTTGCCTGCTACATACTTTGCACACACTCAATTTACCCTCGACGAGGGTATGAAAAAAACGAAGCAGCAGTTGGCCCATTGCGTATGCGTAATATTTGCATAATCTGCATCTTAGCAGTCCTTAGGTCTCAATGGAGCACTATCAAAATTGCATGTTGATTGTGGTAAGCACTTCACGGCTGTCGGATTTAATTGTTTTGCAACATATGAATATTTCTAAGTGATAGTTAAGTGGCAGAACCTATTTAATTAATTATTAATATATTACAGCTCTTAAGTATTCAATGGATTTTTAATTAAACAAGTAACAGCGATATAGTCGACTTTTCAACTCGTGTCTCGATTAGAGGTGTACAGCCTAAAATTCCTATAAGGTCATTAGATTACCCAAATTTAAACTAAAGATTTGTTGTAATTCTAACAATGATTTTATGTCATTTGCGTTTTAAAACAATTTTGGACTTTTCGGCGCCGCTTTTGGCTCTGATGTGGCGCATTCTGGAAGCCAAATTTTCGACCATTTCTCAGACAACGGAATCTGAATTTCAACAATGGTTCGCACTATGTTATTTTTCAAATCATCTTGGATTTTTGCGTTTTTAACACTTTTAATCATTTTAAAACGAAATTTTCATTACGAATGCAAAACTTGTTTTCGCTGAATAGTTTTAGTGGTTAAGTGTTTTGCCTGTCTTCTGTTATGGATCAACTTTAATTTATTTTTTACTTGTCTGATAAAAGCTACATTTTACATTCACAATAACTACATGCATATTAGATAATTAAAAAGTAATAGAAGCGCACAATCCAGTAACTGCTATGAGCACAACAATTATGTAAGCCGATTTTGGTAATAATAGCAACAAATTAGCTCGGAACATTCTCGTTGAATATTTCATAATTGCAATTTGCACTCAACCTTGAAAAAAGCTATGTTAATTGAGTACTAGTTTTACAAAATCAAATTTCTACAAACTCTTTAGGAAAACTTAGATAATTGCAATTTCGCAAGCAAACAAGCAATTCCAAAACATATCCAGTCTAACTCTTTATGCTAATAATATGTATATGTAAAATATATGTATATAATTTACATAGCTTTATACATACATGTGTAGGAAATATCCTGGTAATTTATTGATTTGCAACACTTTATTTATATAACCACTTGTGTGCGTGTAAAATGGTGCAAGTTTGTGTGTGAGAGAATGTGAATAGTACACATCTGAGTGCGATATATTGCAATTTGCAATTCAGAAGCAGACCTAACGCGTTAGCCTGAGTCTCTGCCAGACAGACCGTTTGACAGTCTGTTTCAGTTTTCAGCATTTTCTGTTATATTTATGACATTTTGCATATTACACTCACAAGCACACACACACACACACACACACGCACACACACACTTACAGGAATAAGGGACACAGATCAAACAGCCAACCCAAGTTGTGCATAAATAATCATGTATACATAAATGCGAGTCAGTTCTCATATATGTATGTAGACTTATAGGTAAACTCGTATCGTAAAAAACCTCGTACCATATCCTGTAAACTAAACCACGCCACGTTTTCGAACTACTATAAACCCCAAGTTCCTTCCAAGTTTCAAAGTAAGAATAACAATACAAGTAAATTGAGAACCTACAGTTGATTTTCAAATATCTTCCAAAATTTGTTGTGTATAATATTCCATAGAAATATAAAACGCTAATGAATTGGATCAATATACTTAGAACTCTCTATCACTAGCGTGTCGGAGTCGTAAACAGATTTAATTGGAATGTCGTGTCGGCTTTTACTAAATTTTATTTTTATCCAAATTTAATTTTTGTAATTTTACTTGCACATATTTCGAGGCAGCGAATATGTGTATTTTTGATCATATCAAGAGAATGTCAGCACAAAATTAAAAATGTTAATGTTGGTTTTAAAAAGACATAATTATGTATATTTACCATTAAATGTTATGCGAACTATGAAATACTGTTGGGACCTGACGTCGATATTTTGAGTACAATTTATTCAAAAAATAGAAAGGTTTGTGATATGTTCTTCAGTTGGGGTTGGATGATTTTTCGAGTATTGTTTGTCAGCCTTAGGTTAATCATATTACGGCTTTTTTGAAGCTGGTCGCCAGTGCTGCTCAATTTGATAGAAATTGATAATGCGACGGTTATAAACCTCATATAAAATGCATGTGAAGCCACTTTGTCACCCCTTGGATCATAATATTTGGCCATCAAGAAAGATTGCGATTGAAAGCTGTTCAGTTTGGCCACTTATTCGCGCTCATAAACACGTGTTATCATTCCGCAAACCCGCAACTGTTTGGGCCAATAGACACGTGCCTGAACCTGAACCTGAACCTGAACCTGCGCCTTAGCGTTCAACTGAAACCTGTCCTTCCTGTTCCTCTCACTGCGACTGTTCCTTTGTCTTTCCTCACAACTTGGAAGTTTAAATAATTTACATGGGACTCCGTCCCGGTATATAAGTGAGAGATGCTGTATACAACGTCTAAAGGGATGCAGATTAAGATGCAGAGATGAAAATGGATACGAAAAAGTCAAGTGCGAAATGCGAAATAACAAATGTGGACACATTTGCCAGGCTCAATTGGCATATACATATGTCAGGCATATACATATGTCAGGTAGGCCACGGGCACAGCTGGAAATCGCCTTATTCATAATTCGAAGGTAATTGCCTTTGGCGCGCTAAGCCGGCTGAAATATCCAAATCCGTAATCAATATTATGGTCATTGCGCAAAATACAATTCGCTACATTTGCAAGTAGTCTTTTGTTGTCTCTCTCACTCTCAATCGCTGTCTCTCTCTCTTTCTCTCTCTCTTCTCTTTCTCTCTATTTTCATCTCTCTTTTCTTTCTCAGTCTTCTGTGATGTTGACCCGCTTTGCGGTCGCCTAGAACTTAAGGCTCGGTTATTTCTGTCATTAGCTCCGAATACCAATGCATATTAGTACACTGATAAAAAAAGAATCAAGATTTTGGTCTCAGATCATGAAAATATTGAAATAAGAAAACACATATTGATTTTAAAAACAAATCAAAACCACAAATCTTAGTATAAAAATAAAACTTATTATTTTTTAAGATTATATGTTCTTGTTTAGAGACCAAAAAGTTGTAAATACTCAAGACAAAAATCTCAAGCAAAGATTAAGCTTCTAAGCATTTTAAGAAGAATGAAGTAAGTTTTAGTTAACTTGAGGTCTAGTAATGTCTATGACCCTAAACAACAAACAACAATACACAAAACACTTGCATGACTCGGTATACAGCTGTTCCAAGAGATTCCAGTCTCTATCATCAGTACCGCTGTGCTGACTTGACCAGCGATCCGAGCCTCATGTCATCTTTGAGATGCCTGAACCAGTTGTGAATTCTAAGTCTCAAAAAGTGACTAAACAGCTGAGAGAAAAAGATCCTAGATTCTTATTTTTACATTAAGAACTTAAGATTTTTCAGAATAATATTCTTAGTTTAAGTTATTTGGTCTTATAATAATCTTGTATTAAGAACAAAATATTTAAATATGAGAATTTTATTCTTATATTAAGAACTTACGCTTTTCAAGATTAATATTCTTAGTTTTAGTAATTTGGTCTTAAAATATTTTTATGTCAAGAACAAAATATTTAAGGTGAATGTTCTTGATTTTAGAAAGTGTTCTTTTTTCTCAGTGCAGATATGCGACTAAAGATTAGCCCAAAAACTGAGACTAAGAGACAAACAATGTACAGTACTCACATAAGCAGTCGCAAACATGCGGAGACACAAACAATGTTTCATGTTATAAACGGTTTGTCTGTTTACCTTGTGGGTGAGTGCGAAGCCGTGGGGTTGTGTAAGCCAGCCGGGAAAATCAATAAATTCAAATAATTCATTGCAGTTGCTGGAGCTCTGTCTGTAATTAATTTAAAATGAGCTGGCATTTAGGCCAAGTTTGTGTGATACGAGTATCAACGTCTGTCCTTCCTATCGGTTGAACAGGAAGCAGCCAAAATGGCCAAAAGGCGATTTTCCGCCCCGTTGTCAATGACGTCGACCTTAAAGTCCCAAATTTTGTTGTGTTGGGCATTTTGGCGTTTGATTAATGCGACCCAACTCGAAAGTGAAGTCAACTCAACTTGACTTAATTGAAGCCCAAACTCAAACTGAAGCTGAAAGTAAAACTCTAGCTGAAACTAAACTGAAAACCGAGCATCCGCAATCCGCAAGCCAAATCCCAATCCAACCCAAATACATAGTTGTCTAGGTCAGCACATGAAAGGCGTTGAAGCAAGGCGATTGATTCTATACTTTGGACTTTAACCAGCTGATGCTGAATAAGTAAAATTATTTTCCTATCTCATGTCATTCCATTTGTTAGACAGCCCTTCGAGTCTGGCAATAACAAAAACGGAACGAGGTAATGATAGTAATTAAAGGAGAAAGAAAATGTTGAAATCTGTTGCCCAGAATGTTAGGTTTAAACCGTAAAACTACCGCAGAAATATCTTCATTTGCCCAATTGAAAAATAAATAGCAAACTAATGATACAAAATATTTGTTATATGTATATGCCCAACCTTAAAGCCCTGTACTTAAAAAACCAATGTAAAAAAATACAATACTTGATTACTTAATAAGTCATCGTGCAACTCTTGTCGAAGTGAAATTCACTTTTAAGCTCTCTTTAAATACTTTGCTTGGATATTTTTTGGTTACGTGATGGTATATACCAGTAAGTTGTCTTTTACAAAGTTTCTGTATCTAAACGTGTTTTGGTATCTGTGACTATCAATTTCAAAAGCTGACACTTTGTTGGCTTTTGTCAAGGGAATTGTCACAATCAATGGGCCGGAAATATGTGCGAAAAATAACAGATATACAGATACAGATACACATTCACATAACATACACATGCCACGTGGAGCAGACGTATGACAACAGCGCGTTCAAAGAAAGAAATTAATTTGGCAAGGGGTCACAAATACAAGCACACATCCAATATATGAAGTATAGTATGTATATGTTAACCAGAACACGCTGTGAAGCTTGGCGGGCTAATTAGCTATCAGCCATTCTGCTGTCCACATTATTGTTCGGATTATTGTTTAGAGTATTTCTTGTTGATACTGAGGCAGGAAAGTGGGGAGGAGGCATGTGGATTTCCCCTTAGTTTTATGTGTCAGCTAATTGGCGTTTAATTAAGTTGAAGGTGAGAGTATCAGTGAACTTAATTAACTCATCGGCAGCTCAATGAGGACAACAAAAACTTAGATGGGGTTGAATAGGTGCCAGCAAATGATGCTGCATTGATTTATGCGTCTAACTCTGGTTGCAGCTTCCTGCTTCCTGTTTCCTACTTCCTAACTTTCTTGCTTCCTGCTACCAGACGCCTGCTAATTAAAAGCGATCCATTAGAAAATATTGTAAGATTCAGCAAGGCTCTTAAGTTAAAGTTCCCCCTTCGTTCCTTCCCTCAACTCATCACACAGCTCTGCCCTCGAGTCCACTGTCTGGAAACGGGGCTCTATTTTATGAAATAAGAGAAAAATCCTTTGAAAATGAATTCCTAGTTGCTCGTGTTTTAAAGTAGTCTACCTTTTACATATACGTAGACAAACTTATTCTAACAAATTGTTTGATTAAATTGTCTTTCAAAGGTAAAGGTGATACGTAGAATACACGTATTGTACCGAGTCCTGACGTAAGCAGATGTTTTTATTTTAGACCAGTCCCTGAAAAGAATCTTTTGTTTTTGTAGAACGAATCTGATCCATACAACTCCATGACACATTGCACAACCATTGAGGGTTCTTAATTATTGGTACATGGACTGGTAAAAGAAACCAGACGCCATTACACAATTCAGAGCAACATAGCCCACTTCCGGCATTCAGTTGCAGTGCGGCGCAGTCAAGTTTCAACGAGTACCGAGTACTCTGGACTCATGAGTGTAGTTTCGGGTCACCACTTATATTTATAAGTAGTACATTAAAGATCGAATTCAAATACTTTCGAAAATATAATTGTTGTAGAGAGATCTAAATAAAGTCATGAAACATTAAGAAATAAATACAATTTCTCGTTATTTAAACTTAAAGGGTAAAAGGAAACCAAATACATTTAATGTTAATAATTTGTTATTAGTATAGAAAATTTGAAAACGTGCTTTTCTTTGTAGCCCAGTACTCAAAGGGTAATTTTTTTACTTATGCAGTTACATACACATGTATTTCAATATCCATGCAAAACAAAATTTCACTAAAGCAATTTTCTCTTTTTTAGCATAAGAATTACAGTTATTGCTCCATCCTATAGTCGGGAGCTTGACTATAGCACAAGTAATTGCCTGCGCACACTTTGTGATGCTTTCGTCACTAGCGTGGACTGTCGGCAACAGTAATGGCAACGCAAACATGGTTACTCGACTATAGCGTCCATCCTTGCTCAAATTTATTCATAGCTTAAAAGCAGAAATTCATAAATGACTTTGAAACAAGAGCAACTAAATGGGAATTTAGTCTTAACGGATTTTAGACCCATCTATCGTCGCTTCGTACTCATCGAGTGCAGTTTATAAACGAGTTCTTCGAAAGCTCTTAACAGACTCACAAAGCTACCCAACAGAGCCCAGTGCGTCAAGAAACGATATAAAGGAGAATGAAGTAAAGTGTCGACTAACTGAAGACAGAAGCCAGCCGATGATAGCTGATTTCCTTTCAGCTTTTAAAGCAGCCACGATTGGGTTGATTTAAAGGGCAATACTTTGAGTTGACTGCTAGCCCAACAAAACCATAATGACAACAACTCAGACTCACCTCGATAAATATTGTGGATACTTGCCGTGATGAACTGTGCCAATCTTTGTTCAAGTCCATTTCACAGCATGGTACTATATGTTGCAAGTGGCAACACAAGCGATAAAGGAATTGTGGCCCGGTGCCAAATTAGCCCAATGCGCTTCAAAAACAATGCAATTCATTACAATGCGACTTAATGCCAACGGGTGCAGTCAGAAATGAGTAAATGATTTTAGGTGCGCATTGCAAAATGTCGAAAAGTAATTTCTATATATAACTACATAGCTATACGTATTGTTCTGCATACAGAATCAACAGTCACTTTCACTGTTCATAATTGTAATGAGAGTTTGCTGGAGAATTGTTTGCGGAATCTGTGCTATTTGTCCGATAACAATTTGAGAAATATTACACTTCAATTATATAATTATGTGGGATTACAAATAAGGGTTTTAAGACTGCGTGATGGTTCCAAGGACTTTGCATGTCCTTAATATCTTAGCTACTCATTTTGTACAGGAGTGCAATTAAAAACATTTCATTATGAAATTATTTCGGCCTAAGCATTCATAGCTGAGGCTGACCTTTTTGTCTAAGAGTGCAGCAATTGTGAATTTAGTGAATTAGTTAATCAACATCAAAATTATTTATAGAATACAATACGAGTACGAGCCTTATAAATCCTCTTGAATTAAATTTCAAAAAAAAAAAAAGCTGTGGATGTGGGACTTGCAAGCATACAATAATTATTTAATGCAGCGGTGGGCACGCATTGGCTCCGGGAGCCAGCGGTTGCTAACTAATTCAGATTTCGTGCCCACCGCTGATTTAATGTCAAAATTCAGTTTGTCTCATATTTCGCTTAAAAGTACATAATACATTTTGGGCAACATTCGCTTGATCTCGTCGTGTACTTTAACTTAAAGCAGGTTCATTAATTGAGCAAACGTCAAGGTGGCGTATACGTAACATAACAAGATCAATTAAATGCAACGTGCCACGTGCATGTTGTAGTTTAGTCGTAACATATTCAATGTATGGCAAATGCAAATGTGGCCATTTAGCCAAAGCTGCGTTTGGCCTGTTAATTAAGCTGCGGTAAATGTCCTTCCGTGTGCAATCACCGCCTTAACAACTCATTGGCTGCATTGCAGTGTAAGGCTTCGACTGTTTGGCTGAGCAACAGCTTGTTAGGGGCATGACTCGTGACGCGTCTGTCGGCAATTAGCTAATAGCCAATTAAGTAATTAAGTGAGCAAGGTGCAAAAACGTGACAACTGCAAATTGCCGTAAAAAATGCTTCATGTTTGCGTCAAGTGTTGTTTTTTTGTGCCAAATTTATGAGCAGAGTTAACCTGTAAATGACCATCGATTAGCAGCTGTTGGTGATTAAAGTCCCTTTTGCCATCTAATTAGTTTTGACCCAAATTGCCAGCATTAAGAAAATGAATTGCAATTTTACAATGCACATCGAGCAAACCAAGAAAAAGCAAAGCCCGAACGACTCTGAACTCCGAACAAGCCCTGAAACTGAAATGCGATTTTAATAAATGTCTTGCCCCGTTTTGCGGCTGCTACAGCAACAACGACAACGACTACGAGGGCGTCTCTAAAATTAGAAATTACAATTTGCAGCTGGTGGCAGTCAGGAAGGTCGTGACACACATTACCACTGCCACTACGCCTGGCGCCGTGGGAGCAAATCTGTATGGCTTGAATAATTGTCGACTTGGCAGAATCAGGCCTCAAAGTCGTATGTTAGCTTTCCCTAAAAAATGTTTGTGAAATATAGCATGTAAAACTGTGTGAGATCTTGTTCTTATGGTGTAATGTTGTGTCTCCCCAATAGTTGAATCCACATTTAATCCATTTAAAATCATAAGCAGCCGGGCAAAGGGAAATTATTGTGTTGCAGTGGACGCATGGAAACCAACTGTTTCTGTAAATCAACAAAATATACAAAACTTATCAGGGAACTGTCAACAGAAAATAACGGATTAAGGAGAAAAAACTACATAATGAATTTTACTAAAGGTATCACATGTCGACAATAGGAAAGTAGTCCACACCGGACATTTCTACACACAGATGGACTTGGAGCGTGGAACCATGACATATGTCTGTCCACACAAGAGTATGCTGGTTGGGGGCGATAATTACCAAGACTCAAGGCCTATCGCCATTAGCTTGCGGGTCCATATGGGTTTAGTCTGCATCTTTAGCTCCAGTGTCGTCATCACACAGTGGTCATTTAGCTGGGAGTAATTACAAAAAATAAAAACTCACTGTGTCCTTACGATCAATTTGTACGTTGCTATTTATATACCCTGTGTTTGAGGGTATGATAAAATTAGGCAAAGCATATATATGCAATTTATCGATCTGAATAAAAATCAAGTAGATTTACACACATATCTTTGTCTCAGAATCTCAGACATTAAAAGATCTTGAAGCACCCAATTTGTTGTGTTCAGATAAAAGAAAAATTAATAATAAGAGCAATTTTTGATTTAATAATAAGTAATGGATTTAATATAAGAATACATTTCACGGAAAACTTTAACTTGTTTTAGAAAAATCGGCGAAAACAATGAAAAGCAGCAATGGGCACGAAATCTCAATTCGGGGGCACTACAACAAAAAGTACACCAACAACAACAACAACAACCCTATTAGAGTCTACCTACTTTACCAACTAAATAAGGATGGAAGCAGCCGGTAGCTCCTGGAGCCCATGCGTGCCCACCGCTGATTAAAAGAGCTGGCATTTGACTAAATAGTGATCCACAGAGTAATCCAAATGTATCAAAAACTGAGCGCTGTATTAGCTATCGAATAAACATAAATGTTTCAAACTAAGATTTTCTTAGCTAAAATTTCAAAAATTACGAAATTGACCACTGTGCGTCGCGACGTCGAGTCGCCGTCTTTAGTTCCGTTTACGTCTCGTGTTCAACTTAATTTGGTTTCATGTTTTCGTTTTGAGGAGCCATTGCCGACCAAATTTGCGAGCCAGGGGCAATAAAACTCAACGACGACAAGAACAACCACGACAGTTTTGCATCATTCAAATTGTCGGAGTCGAATGCTGAGCCACAGTAACAAGAACGTCATAATCAACTATCACTATCATCATCATCATCATCATCACTATCATCATCATCCACATCAGCATCTTCGACGTCATGGGCAGTCAGAGTCAAAGTCGGAGGCCCGTACATTGTCAGCAACACGTTGTGTTGAGCTGCTATTGGATTGGGGGTAGACTCTGGGGCTGGGATTCGGCCTGAGATTGGAGATGCCCTCAGCTGTGTGGTGCTCTATTTTTTATGCAGCTGTTGAAATCCTATGCCATGTTGCGGTCAAAGTTGTCCTTGTTGTTGTTGACTTTATAGCACTCGGTCAACTCCAATTTCATTTTCATTTTGTGCTATTTTGATTTTACTCAACGACCTGTTCATCTCATTGCCGGCAGTAAAACCTACAGCGGGTCTTATAATTTTGTTACAAACGCGTTAAAGGCGGCGTGGCCTTTCTGGAACTAATCGATAAAGCCATGTTCGTCTCTTCGTCTAACCCTGCAGGCAGTAACTGCGTCGGAACTGACCGGATCGAATTACCATATATTATAAGTGCCATTGGAACAATAGTATTGTATATAACACTTTTTTTTATTCTTGAAATATATGAAATTGAAGTATGCAAATGTTTCTTGTTTTTTGAGATCCAGCACCAAAATTTCCGACATTCTATTTATTAATTGATTAAATTTAATATACGAATTAATCTAAAATAAATTACGCTGGTAATTTCATACTTTTTAAGAACACTTCTAGAAGAATAAGTAATGATTTGAATACTCCTTATAGTTATTAAAGAATCAAAAATATTTATGAAGACAGCAATAAGTATGCTCCGCTTAATTAATGATGTACCTGTAATTGTAAAAAAAAATAATGTAATTAGTTTTCATATGTCGCTGTATGTGGAATATTAATTTAACTTTCCCTTCAAGTACCTTAGCCCATCGATAGGCCAACAGGCTGAATAACTATTAATGCATACTAATGAGAAATTCGGCTGGGATTACTTATACGGAAAAGGTGCTGAAATGGCTGAGAGAAGTACGAAGATCAATAGCTTATCAGCAGCTATGCTTCGTTTGCCTAGATTGGCCATTTTAAGTGGCCATTTTAACTGTGCGCTTCGTTGTGGTAACATGCTTGCCCGTTCAAATATGTAATCAGAAGTGGCCGTAAATCAAGAAGTCGCCACAGGAAAAAGTTGCAAACAATGGATTAAATGTTCAAAGACTTCCACTCAAGCCATACCTGTCCAACAAGCCATTAATTTTGTGGGGAACGCAGGTAACTGGAGCTGTGTCTTGGTTAAGGAGCCTACGGATGTGTTTTCACCAAGAGAAGACAATCCCAAACAGGCCGACAAAATGAGGTTGCATTGCTAAAGACGTAAACGGTTTTTGCAGCTGTGTCCATTGGCTGGGAGGCTGTACTTTGCCTTATGAAAACATTTGAATTAATTATGCTAAAAGTTGTGAAAATAGAAAATGTTTTGCATCTGATGCCTGACGAAGAATGCCAGACATTGTGGCAAGTTGTCGCTGGCAATGTGGCTTATGACAGTGTCGTTATGTGAATGGGCCCCACATTATCCGGTTAGTTTCGATGTCCTGCCGTGGACTCACCACCCCCTGTGATGGAATTAGGCGAAACATACGGATACGAGCACATAAAACAACCAGAGTTACAGATACTCGTAACCACTCGTACTACGAGTATGCGCTACTTTCTTATGACTCTATCCTGGTCTAAGGATACTGTGGAAATGAATTATGCAATGCGTGGCCTAATGGCCTCTAGTCCTACCTTACGGTATTTTCATGTCAAATCGATTGCTAAGTATAGATTGTAATCAATTGTCTTAATCCGGAATCAGGGCACAATAGATTTTCTTTTGTTTGGCGGCCTTTAAGATTTGCGTAGTTATCTGGATCATACAGATTTGTTAGTCTTTAAATGTTATCGCAAATTAGTGTCTGTTAATTTCGTATACATCTTTAGTTGGTCTACCTATTATCAAAAGCTCTCTGATATCTGCAACAAGGTGTCTTGGTGTCCCCAGAGTCAAATCAGATGTATTTGCGGCAGCAAGGATTCAACCAACAATCCCGGTGCTAACCCGGATCCTAGTATTAAACAGTCCTCGCGATACGCAGGACTCAAATCCAGCTCCGCTTCTAAGCTTACGTATAATAAGGTCAGCTAGGTCAGCAACCCAATAGTAATTTATATTATTGATAAAAACGACGTCTGCCTGCTTTTCCGTCAGTTTCTACACTGAAAAAAGAACACTTTCCAAAATCAAGAACATTCATCTTAAATTGTTTGTTCTTGAAATAAGAATATTTTAAAACAAAATTACTAAAACTATGAATATTAATCTTGAAAATCATAAGATCTTAATATAAGAATAAAATTCTCAAATTTAAGTATTTTTTTCTTAAAATAAGACCATTTTAAGATCAAATTACTTAAACTAAGAATATTATTCAACAAAATTGTAAGTTCTTAATATAAGAATAAAAATCTTAAGTCTTAGATCAGCTATTTAGTCCCTTTTTGAGACTTAGAATTCACAACTGGTTCTGGCGTCTCAAAGATGACATTAGGCACGTTTGTTTTGTGCTTTGTTGTTTGTTGTTTAGTGTCTTATTGACATTACTACACCTACATTTTGGATCGGACCACTATATCATAGGAACGATCAGTGGGAAATCAAGTCTCACTATGGAAGACTTTTTTGTTGTTTGGGATATCTGAGCCAAACTGACAGAATATGCATATGGGATGGACGGACATGGCTATCTCGACTCGGCTGTTGATGCTGATTAAGAATATATATACTTTATGGGGTCGGAGATGCTTCCTTCTGCCTCTTACATACATCATACATCACCAATATATCCTTTTTGACTATAAAAATTAGACAAAGTCATAGCGAGTTTCGTGTAAATGTATAAGGAGTACGGTGACTTCAAACACTAACATAAGGACATCATATCCTGTGTCAGTTTCTGTTAGTTTGTGACCCAAGTGAAAGTGTTCCCATTCGTGTCATAAAAGTTAACTGACTGCTTCAATGTGAACACTTCTTGTCATTTTTTCAGAGCCTTCTGACCGTCATGTTATTCACAAATGTGAACATTGAACCAGCTCTTAGCAATTAGCAAGTTCCAAAGGCAGTGTAAACATGAAAGATTGTTCACGAAATTTAATAAGCCTACAATTTAGAAACATATTCAACATAATTATGTTACGGAGTAGTATTACCTTATAAGCATTTAAGTTAGTTTAAGAAGCCGACGCTATCAGGCCAGTCTAATTAGAGTAGTGACAAACAAAGCCTGCTAAGACACTTTGTTGCTGGTGTCCTCCTTCGGATCCTTCAGATATGTGTTGTATGTATACCAAATATCGCGAAATAGTATTGGCTAAAATATGTACATTGAAATTTAAGAAAAAAATGCATTTGGAACGTTTTCTTTTAACTCACCAAAATGCGAAATAAATAATTTTATTTCACCTGTAGCATTTTCATGAATATAAAGATAAGCATAAAAGCTCTTCAAAATATATCGAAAAAGAACATATGTATGTGAAACTACTGTGGAAACTGGGAGTCCATTTAAGGGTCTATTGCTTGACCTGCGAAGCGAGAGGGATTTTCAAAAAGACATAGATCAGGAAGAGGACTGAATTTTCATCTCATTTTGGGAAGCCACTAGAAATTTTAAATTCAAATATCTTTTAAACCAGTTGTTGGAAAAGGATGATCGAGCTTGGGATATATAAAAACTATTTTAAATTTAAAAATTTTACCAAAATCCCGCATTCGCTGCAATCATTTAAAAATTGCCCACCTACTTATACTTCCTTATCTTATATACCAGGTGAGTTCTGAAAAATCTTGATTTAGTTTTCTTAGTCAAAGCGATACCTTTGGATCGCTCATAGTCGAGCTGAGCGGTCAGTCGAAGGACTTTTCCATTATTCCTGTATATTTTGCTTTTAGCCGCTAGCATGAAAAACCATCTACAGTTGTTTGGCTACCAAAAATGGCTATTTGCATAGGAAGAAGTACAGGGTCTCTGGCAGCCGAGCCTGTCGATTGTAGACTTTCCAACTAGTTTTTTTTTTTTTTTATAAATAAAACATGTAAATTTGATTGGCTTTCGCAGAAAAACATATGTATACACAATCATAAATAAACTAGTATAAAGTTCTCTTGCATCGATGTGCAGTTCCTCAAACGTAAAAAATACGGTGGAAACGCAGTATGGAAATATGCTAAGAGGCACAACAACAACAACAACAACAGCAACAAGCTGAGAAAGAAAGGGAAAATGCATCAGTGACACAGGCAGCCACAGAAGCAGTTTGTGCTAGAAATCCGCCTCGAAATTCGTCTCAGCTTATGGTTGAACACACATCAATTTATTATGTAAAATCAGAATGACACACGCACACACACATTCTGGCTGATATTTACATTGAAATTGGCTAGGATGTGTTGAGAAAAGCTTCGCAAATAACTCATTGTATAAACTTCAGCTGATTTGTGTATGACGGTCTGTGTGTGGCTAGTCAGAAATGTCCGCAAAAAAAGGAAAACAACAAGCTTCCCAAAAACGACGAGCCATTGTTGTCGCTATTTATATTCCCGGATATTTGTAAAATAATGTCAACAAAAATCCAATTTCCTTTTACCTTCCCGTTGAATACTGCGCATATTTCGAGACTTGCGATTCCGTTTACCATCATCCAGTGGGGCGCCGAGGTTGTGGTAACTCTTGAGCTCTGCTTTGCTCTTCCGTTTGAGCAAAGTGTACTTGTAATTTGCTCACTTTACCAGGAAAGGGGATTTGTGCTAATGGCACATGCTTCAGTCTCTTTGCCTGCTAACTCCCGATTTGGACTCGTGAGCAAACAATTAGTATCTTAGCCTTAGGTCTAGATTTTCCAACTTGTTGAGAGCCTTATTTTCCATCATAATTTGTCTGCTACGGCTGCAATCGATGCGTTAGCTGATTTAATGTTTTCAAAGTTGACTTTTAAAGGTGCACATCCGCTTTGCAACTTCCGCTACACTTCATCAAGCCGTTGGAGCGAAAGTCAAGGGCACAGTCAAAGCCAGGGATGGAGCTAGATCAACTGCAGATGCACTCGATTACTGTGTATTGTTATAATAAATTTCAGCTTCATTTCCTTAGTTCTTGCCGTCGTTTCTTATGCTCAAGTGCGGCTAAATATGCGAGTCCTTTTGTAATCCTCAGCATTCTCAACAAGCCTTCAACATTTCTCATCGTTGTAGTTACTGTTGCCTTTGTTGTCGTCATCTCGTTCTCATTCTCATTCTCATTCTCGTTCTCGTTCTCGTTACCATACACTTAATTTCCTCCGTTCATGTCCTTGATTTTGTTTTCCCATCGAAGTGTTTGCCCTGCACTCCAGTGCTTGCCCAGCTTAGCTTGAGCACATTCTGGCCTTCATAGCCCAGAGTCTGTCGCCAATATATCCCCGCTCTTATTTCTCTCTGTGTGCTGCTGCTGTGTCAACTATAACTTATTTCAATTCACTTTTAATAGATATTTATGCCTTGTTTTTCATATGCTTTGTTCGACACTTTAATGATGGCATTTCCGAGATCTCAATAAATTAGGTTTCTACGATTGTTTTGCTGACAGTTAAAAGTTGAAGTTAAAGCAACGCCAAACTTTAATTCCAACTCAGGTTTATACAAAATAGCTTAGATCACATTTAAATCGAGATCTTTATCATAAATTTTGCTAGTGCGATTTAGTAGGACATTAGTTAATAATATTAAACAAGTGGGAAAGGCTATAGTCGATTTAAAATATATAAAATATTTGTTATTGCCTGCTTTTAGGCAATTACATTGCTTAAAAACTTTAATAAGCCATTACCACCTTACTATTTGTCCGATCTTGTTACGATTTAGTAGGATAATAGGTTATATTTGTAGTTTATAGACAATTTGTCAGTGTGACAAATTTGATTGCTCTAGCTCTTATAGTCTCTGAGATCTAGGCCCTCGCATAGGCAGATGGATAGACGGACATGGCTATATCGACTCGGCTCTTGATGCTGACCAAGAATATATATTTTTTTATAGGGTCGGAGATGCTTCCTACTCCCTTTTACTTATTTTTTAAGTCACGGGTATAAAAATATTACTATTAGGAAGAAATTTCAATCTTCATAACTGGAAGAGTAAAGGATTTGAAATGATGAAAAAGGCGAGAAAAAACTATAATAAAACAAGAGGGCTGTGAGATGCGGCAACAGTCGGGAGTACTCGACTGCAGGATACCCCGTTAGGCACGCCAAATGCAATACATTTTCTATTAATTGTTTCTAAATATATAGTGGGCCGATTTCAAGTAAATTGTGGTACGGATGTAAAAGACATCAGAAAGTTCACAACTTCTCAGTTCGGTTAAGATATCCCAAAAAGCAGAAAAGTTGTTCACACTAATGGTTGCTTCTCAACCATTAGTTCCCATGGCTATTTGAAGGGGGCGTGGCAGACGAACAGACAAGTCGACTCGGCTTTTAATACTCTTCAAGAATATACGTACTTTTTTTAAGATGGCCCTTGAAATTATTATTTTCGGTATGGCAAAATTAAAACAAACTGAATAGACCCTAAGTACTTGACAGGACTAACAAAGAGCTTTGAGTGGCATACAAACAGACACTAAGGGCTGAGCGAAAATTAAAACTGGCATAAGACAGCTGCAAGTCGAGTGAAAAGCGATTTTGAAGAAAATGCTTTCGACTTGCCTGTTCGTGTCCACTTAAAAAGAAAATCACATTACAATACAAAGTCCTTGTTGTTGTTGTTAACAATAAATGGCCGAAATGCATACATCATTTTAAGCGGCTAAGTGAAAAGAGGGGTTCGAAAAACTGGCTCTGAAAAAGAAGTCAGCAATTTTGCCAAGTGCCACACGCACACACAAATACCTCTATATATAATTGCAGCAAGTTCTATCTACAGCTCCTACAGAAATTGTTGTTGTTCTTGTGCACTGCATAAGTCTATCAATAAATAATAAATTCGAGCTTCATTCAGTTTGCAACAGGCATTTGCAAAGTGACGCAGCAAGACGCAAAGTTGCAATGAAATCGGAAACAGCAATCCTGATGCTGATCCGTGTACTAATACTTTTGAATCCTGCTGATGCATTTCTGTTGCTTGCAACGCATTAAATATGCAAATGTAGCAGCAGCAGGCAATCACCCAAAAATATCTACAACGGTGCAATGGAATCCGCTGAAACGAAAATACTCTTTAACCGAAACTGCAGTTTTTTCTTAAGCTTTTTTTTTTTTTCTTTTCTTTTTTATTTAATTATTCTGTTATTACTTAAGCAAACGAAAATTTCATACTATTGTGTAATGTACTTGAAAATCACTTGGTCATTATCGACTGATTATAGTTGGTAACAAATATGACACAACGAATATTCTTACACGAACTCCCAATTTTCGATCGTTCCTATGGCAGATAATCACTGCGGACGGCAGTCTGCGCTAGTGACGAAAGCAGCAAGAAGGGTGCGAAGGCGACTAGCATACATACACAGGAAGAATGAAAAAATTGCTATGACCGTCCGATCGGGTCGAGTTATATACCGATCGAAAGGTATCAATTTAACTTACAAATGTGCGTACTAAGACTTTTATAAACTCACCTGGTTCGTGAGATAAACAGGTGTTAGTGGGAGGGGAAAAATTTAAATTATTGGAGCAAATGGGGCCGTTGGAGCCTTATTGATTATATATAAATTATTTAAAAAAAAATTTTTGCATTCGGCACTGCGCAAAACAGTGAGTTTTATTTGGTACGAACAATTGAAACATTTTAGCGCAATGTGCCGAGTGCCAAAATTTTTTTTAAAATAATTTATATGTAAAACTTAATACGTATATTATTCGTCACAAAATTGGATATCAGAAATGTGTTCGTCACTAGACTTTTACCTCGTAAAGAGGTTTTTTTTATGAGATAAATATTTACTTGAGAACGGAGACTCTAGCATACAACATTTTCAATTAAGAACTTCTGCTTAGGGCAAACAGGAACAGGAATCATAGCTTTTTGTCGCTGTTATCTTGTTGTCTGTAAGGACAGACAGAATATGTATACCACGATCAATTCCAATATATATGTACATATGTTTAAGTGCAAATACGTGTAAGAGACACTAGCATTCTAGCTAGACTTATTTTTATGCACGATGCTAATTTATTTAATAAGTTAAGAGTATGTGCTTTATGTCCTCGATGCTAATTACGCCCTTCTTTGCAAGGGTATGACTGGCAAGGCGGTTCAGAGTTCGTCTTCTTTTCGCCAGGTCCCTGAGCACCGCTGGAAGAGGCGCCCTCCTCCTTCCCAGCACAGTCGGGGGAACACTGACGTGGGGGGATCTCAGTTACCGCACACGCCATGCTCGGATGGGGTCCAATGTAGAACGGGTTGAAAGGCTTATCATCATCCATCTTGCTCAGGACTGAGGACTGATTACTGTACCAAGAGATGGAATACTAACAAATTTGTACAAAATTTTAGTTTTTGACGAACTAAACCGAAATAATATAAACACACAACTGAAATTCTAGACAATTGGAATCGAAAATCAAATAAATGTCGCCAGCCGGGCTACTTAGTTCATTTCAAATCTCATGTAACAATTCAAAATAAATAATTCAATTATGTATATACAAAAACCTAAAAGTAAACACCTAAAGTAGTGTCTTATTAACATTAAAAACTATTACATAATAAGCTATTCAGGAAACAGTTTTACGCAGCCACCAAAATAAAGTTGATGGGATATCCAAAGACCCAGGCGATGGGTACTGATAGTAATGATAATATCTTTAAATATGTAACTAAGTAAGTTGTCAAATGGCTTAAGATCAATTGTACGCTTAATATACCCGCATGTAAGTGATTCTGTTTAATAACTGCTTTAAAACTAAACTTTAGGTACTAGTGTACATATACACACTTATACACGCACACATACAACTGTACCGCTACTGGCTGTTAATTGTTAACTAATTTAAAAAATTAACAGAATATTAATTGTATCTAACAAACACGCTTCTAATATTTTTGTCTTGTTTTTGTCTCTCTCCCAAACTTTCTCTCTCACCGCGCAGATGTTGAGAATTTGAATTAGAAATTGGAGTTCAGGTTCAGGTTAAGATTAAAGTTGAATCGACTACCGACTGACAGGCACAAAACGCTTGAATCAATCAATTTACCATACACGCAAAAGCAAAAGCAAACGAACAATACTAACGCCTAATATTAGCCTAGAGCCTAACCAGACCAGAGATCGGGGCCATAGCCAAGATGTAAAAGACAACAATGATCGATGATCAGAAAGCACCCACTACTACTAACTCGAACAGACAATTGCCAGCTACCACATAGCATAAAACTAAGAGTAGACCAAGCGAGCAGCAGGTGAGCAGCAGGTGAGCAGCGACACCAGCACCAGCACCAGCACCAATTCCAAGTGAGTGACTCCGTAGACTGCGACCGCGACTGCGACTGTCCAATGGCCGGGCCACAGGTGCAGCACACGCAGCGACCCAACAGCGCTTACTACACGGGACTCAATGGCAGCGGCGGCTCAAGCGGTGCAGCTGGAGGCGGGAGCGGAGGCGGAGGAGGTGGTGGTGTCGTCCCTGGAGCTGGAGGTGGTGGTATGGCCAGCAGCGCCTCACACACGGGCCTGGGACTGCATGCCCTGCGCCAGGCCTCCAATGAGACGGAGCTAATCTATCGCGGCAGCCACAGCAATGGCACCGTCAATGAACTACACGGACACGGAGCCGGACACGGAGTAGGGGCAGGTCAGGGACGACACCAGATGGCGATGCCAGCGACGTCCAGCAATCGCATCATTCAACAGCAGCCGGCGCACAGTGCGCGGGACAACGTTGTGAGCAGCATAGCGGGCACGGGAAGTTGCGCCACGGACACGCTGATTGGAACCATTGCCACCAGCACTGGAGCCGGCGGGGGGAACAGCAGCAGTGCTCTGGCTGTGCTGAGCGGCAGTGGGGGACTGAAGAAGTCGAGCACGCAGCGGAGCATTGAGATCATTGTGGATGCATCGCAATGCGGCAAGGACGTCGTGGACGTCGTGGACGTCGACGATGTGGAGCAGGGCGAAGGCGGTGGCCAGGAATCATCGTCCTCGATCCGCAAATCATCGCGTCATCGCCACCGACCACTGCACCGACGTCTCATCAGCTACCTGCGCAGTCTGTTCCAGGGCAGCGCCGCTCAGAATGGTAAGCAATGTTGCCGGTTGACGTACTCCCCTCCCACCCTAAGTATGTATGAACCACCATACACCCTCTACTTGGATGTACAAATCTCTTGATTGCCAAGCGGATATCTCAATTTATCTCTTTCTTTCTCTTTGTTCGTTGTGTAGCTTTCGCTGCAGTTCTTTTGGCGTGGGGCTGTATGTCCAAGCGTAAGCGGTCTTCCCCATTCTCCCCTCCTCTCCTCTGCTCTGCTCTCCTCTCCTCTACTAACCGCAACGCTACGCCCACTGCCACATTGATTTACTAATAATAATGTTACTAACTTAATGATTATGTTTCTGCTCATTTACATTTGCCTAAACTTCCTGCTCTCATGACTTAAAATGATCTACACGATGAATCCGATAGCGATCAGCGGGCCTCTTCCAAAAGTCCATGGTTCCATGTCTGAAAATTGTAATTTGTCAGCATTAAGTTCGAGAGGCATGAAAGCCACAGAGGGCACAAGACTTGGTAATTTATTATAATGCAAGTCTGGTCAAAATGCAAACTAGCTTCAAATTGCTAGTTGCAAAGCTAAACTAATACGCACTTGCATAAATCCTTTTGGGAAAATATTTTTGAATATCTAAACTAAAGAAATATGTGTAAAAAGTGTTTGACCCCCTCAATCCATTTTTCGGACATATTTTTTGATACCCTGCACCCATTATAAATCGGAACAGCTTCATGCCGTAATTTTTCCACAGAATAGAAAATTTTCAATTCGCTTTAGCACTGTGAAGGCTTTTGGATTTATTCACCTAAATGTGCCGAATTAGTATTATTTGGAAAAATTCGGTAAATTTTGACTTAATTTGCAAAACAAAAATACTTTTTTATTTATAAATTCATAAAAATTCCATTTGCAAAAAAACGATCATTGTCTATGACAGCGGTGGGCACGCAATGGCTCCGGAAGCCAGCAGTTGCTAACGAATTCAGATTTCGTGCCCACCGCTGGTCTATAACTAAAAGCAGGGACTGCAAATAATGATTATTTGTTTTTTTTTTGCAATGAAAAATTCATTCATTTATATTAACTTTAAGACACCGAGAAAAATATCAATATTCTTTTCTACGGCTCATTTATGCATTTTCACCATTATTAAAAATTTTTCAAGTTTTAAAGATTTGTCACAAAATAATGATTAATTTTAAGTTATACTTAATTTTTCACCAAAATTAATTATATTTGAGCAAAAAATTCAATTATATTTGAAATCATTATTTCATGAGTTTTATTTTTATGCTTGTCTTTCCTCTCTTATTTTAGATTCCTTAAATTTTACTTTTTTATTTATTTAAGAGCCAGCTTAACAATAATAAAATTATAAGCTACTAGGGGGCTCCGCCCCCTGCTCGCTTCGCTCGCCAACCCCCGCTCGCTTCGCTCGCAAAATTGAAAAGATTTTCTTTTGTTATTCGGTTTAACAAATTAATACTGCTCGCTTCGCTCGCCAACTTCCAGCTCGCTGCGCTCGCAAATTAAAAAGAACATCTTAAGTAGTCCGGTTTAACAAATTTATATAATATAGCATTTTTTGACGAAAAACGCAAATATTTAACTTTAGTGTTTTAATGTTTTTCCCCGGTAATTGGACTTAGGTTAAAGACCGATTTATCGATTCAGCTGGAAAAATCCAAATTTAGCGGGAAAAGGCTAAATTTGGCGGGAAAAAGCTAAATTTGGCGGAAAAAAGCTAAATTTGGGGAAAATGTCAAAATTTAGCAAGAAGAGCTAATCTATGAGTTTTGTTAGGATATCTCATACAACAACAGAATTTTTGGTTTTAAAAAAATAATTTGCATCCGATTGTTCCTATGTCAGCTATATGATATAGTCATCCGACTTTGACCGAATTTGGTCAGGATGTAAGAAACAGTCCCAAACATGCAATCTGTGAGTTTGGTAGAGATATCTTAAGAAACAAAAAAGTTTTTCATACTAAAGGTTATTTTGCATCCGATTGTTCCTATGGCAGCTATATGATATAGTAACCCGGCTTTGACCAAATTTAGTCAGGATGTAAGAGACAATCCCAAGCATACACTCTGTGAGTTTGGTTGAGATATCTTAAGAAACAAAAAAGTTTTTCATACTAAAGGTTATTTTGCATCCGATTGTTCCTATGGCAGCTATATGATATAGTAACCCGACTTTGACCAAATTTGGCCAGAATGTAAAGGACAGTCCAAAACATACAATCTGTGAGTTTGGTTCAGATATCTTGAGAAACAAAAAGTTTTTCATACTAAAGGTTATTTTGCATCCGATTGTTCCTATGGCAGCTATATGATATAGTCATCCGACTTTGACCAAATTTGGTTAGAATGTAAAGGACAGTCCAAAACATACAATCTGTGAGTTTGGTTCAGATATCTTAAGAAACAAAAGTTTTTCATACTAAGCAATTCTGTGACCTTTGACCTTGATTTTGACCCCTTTACAGGTCTAATTTCGCAAATCGCCGTCTTATTGCACGATTAAATTATCTTACCTATGTTGTGTGAAAATTTCAGCTTTCTATCTTTTACCGTTTGGGCTCCACGTTGATTCTCAGTCAGTGAGTCAGTGAGTCAGTCAGTGAGTCAGGACAAAGAGTTTTATATATATAGATATTCAGCTCTAGGGTTGTGTGCGTTTATGTATAAGTTCTCTTATTTGTGTTGTACATATGTTGTATTTATATATTTCCATTGATGTATGTACATGGGGTGATGAGTGTGATTTTCTTAATTTAAATTGATTTGTATGTTCTTAGATGTAGTGATATAAATTTGTGGTTTTTAGGTATTAGGTAGAGTTTCGGATTTTGTATGTGGTACTATTTTATAATAAACTATTGGGCTCCGCCCATGCTCGCTTCGCTCACCAATCCACAGCTCGCTTCTAGCAAAATTCAAAAGTAGGTCTTCAGTAGTCCCGTTTAAAAATTTATACAATAAACAATTTTTTCTTCCTTGCAATTGAACTTTGGCTAAAAGTCAGTTTTAGCGATTTGGCGGGAAAAAGTTAATTTTTAGAAAAAATTCAAAATTTGCAAGATGTGAGTTTTGCTAAAATATCTCGTACAAAAATAGAATTTTTAAATCTAAAGGTTATTGAATATGACAGCTATATGATATAGTCCGACTTTGACCAAATTTGGTCAGTATGTAAGAGGCAGTTTAAACATACAATCTGTGAGTTTGGTATACATTATATTATATATTTACTGTACAATTTATTTTAATAGCCCTCGCACACAACTCTTGGCTTTCGTAACGCACTTGCTCTGACTTTGACAATTTGCTTCCTGGCCCTTCTATTCTCTCCCTGTGTCATGTATAAAAGTATTTTGCCGCTGGCTGCATTTAATTGTTTCATTCTCTCGGGGCCAGGTCAATCAAATTTCCGTCTCAGACTTTGTATCTTGTCCATACGCCCATTTTGTGGCTGTGCAGTCTTTTCTGTACTTTTCTGTCCATTTTGCCAGCCCATCTGCTTTGCCCTTTCTGTCCTGGTGGTAGTTTGTCTCGACTTTTTGTTTACCCTCGTCTGGTTATTCTGTTCTTTACTGCATTTAATAATTTCTTCATTACGACCACATCCGCACTCACACCAAGACTCCCATTTCATCACACACTCACTATACCATAATTGAATTCTGCGTCTGCATTTTGTGGTCTCTTTAATTTGTACACTTGATGGCCAGTAACAGTAAAGGTCCTTCTGCTGTGGGCTTTGGTCCCTTCACCGGCCCAGGCTTTAATTATCATTTCATTATTCGGTGGTTCTTGCTGAATACTATACATTATTTTTAATGGCAACTGCCACATTTTAAGTGTTGGTGCAGCACACGATGAGCTCCAGGCTGCGCTCTGGCTTGGCTGTGATTTCACCAGCTCACCATTTCCCCATTTCACCATTTCGAGTGCCGCAGCAACACCTGCATCTGGCACCTTTGAGATCCTAGCGAGCTGTAGAGAGAGATCTGTAGTCTGCCCAAGTAGAAGTAGTCGGACTATCTTGACAGTCGCTTCAGTTGTCTCTGTCTCAGTCGCAGTCTCCGTCTCTGTCGCTTTCTAGGCGCACTTTCACTGCCTGTCTCGGCAGTGTCTCAGTTGGAAGCGCAAAGATGTCATGACACTTTGTCCTTTGTCTGTCATGTTTGTTTTACCATTTCTCTTAACTTATTTTTGCATCACTTACGTATGTACTACTATTTAAGTGTCAGGGCTGCCACATTTTAATTTATTTAAGCGCATTTGGCGCGGCTTGCAAATGAGTTAAGTGCATTTCGTTTTTCATAGAATATTTTATCTTTTCCATTCATCATTCCAGAGGGTATTATAATGCTTTCTTTAATTTGTAAAGAACTGAAGGAGTCAGGACAGCCAGCAGAGTCTTTCTGAAACTAGGTGCTAATCCGTCACTTTATGTCAAATCCTATATCTAAATATATCTACTTACATATACATCACTCTCATTTTTGCTCAGTAAGATATTTCACCCAATTTTACAATCTATACATGACAAATTTGGTTAAAATTTTACTCTTTTATCAGTATACAAAGCTCTGCTAGGGTATCAAGTATTCGTTGTGCACGAGACAACCTACATATATGTATTTCTTGTTTTCATGTAATATTTTTTATGTTTGTGTATGAAAAAGTTGTTGCATTCAGTTTTGGTGTCGCCCCAGCTATGCTGGGTATTTATGTATGCCTGTGGCTGTTTATCTGAGTAAGTGCAGCAACTGAAACAACTGCGGATTTTTGTTACCATCATTCACCCTCTCACTCCTCCTCTGCGCGCAATGGCTTAAATTAGTTGGTAATTGTCTGGTCAACTGAAGAGGCATCCGGCAACGGAGACCACCACAAAATGTCCAATAAAACCCAGCATCAGGCAACAAGAAAAATTACAAGAAGAATAGCGGCAGTACCCAAAAAAAAAAAACAAAAAAACAAAAAAAAAAACAGAAAAACATTGTTTCATTATTGCAAGTAGCAAACGGCAACATTGTGACGACAATATGAAACGCGCCACAAACTTTGTCCTCAGCTTTCGTTTAACCATGCTCCACATACGAGCACGCCGGGCTATGAAATATAGACGCCCGTAAATTACGCGAATTTCAACGAGATAAGTGTAGCCATTGTCTTAGTGGCTGGCGTTTTCGCGTCTCATTGCCCGTGAGCCTGGAAAAACCATCGCAAATTGTGTGGGGCGCACATTTGTTGCAGCTGCAATTGCTTGTTTCATTATAAAATCTATTATTGTTAAATACCATTCCGAACATTGTTGCAGTTGCGTCTATTTCATTCGCAATTTACTGCACGTCCCAAGAGATTTATAAGGCACGTGTACATTTTTTAAGCTTTATGGTATATGTATTTACAATGAAACTAATTCCCTCTGAACGACGTACTTACTTATTTCCACATATTTTTATCAGCTTCTGACTTGAAATAGCTGAGGCATTTTTTGAGAAAACAACTCATTATACTCATTATTTAGCAGTGTTTAAAATGCTTCAGTCGAAACAGCAAAAGTTACAAAATTTTGACTTTATTCTGCAAAATATTGTGTAAGAAAACTTCGGAAAGGAATGTTTTAGTACCACGGGATGAAAGCAGAAGAGAGCTCTGGTCAAGAAGCACAGGCGTTCAAATTTCGAGCTCAAGTAAAATTTGTGCCAGCCATTTCAATGACTCTGACTTCTACTATGTGTCCGAAAATGCAACAAAACGATGACGAATTATGTCAACTGATGTACCCCACAAGCCAGGAGCATAGCAAGTGTATACATTTGAAATGCCATATTTCTTCATGCTGCAGGTCACCGGGCATAACGCCATTTGATCAAGAAGGGGCTTAAAATATTATGTCTTTTTGAATTATTTGGTTTTATTTATTTTAAGAAAGCATATGCTTTTCTGTCAGCTCTCTCTGAGAGCGGAGAGAGCGAAGTGAAAAAAAATTTGGGACCCTCACTACATCGGACGACGTCACCTTGTTAATAAATACACCGAAGCAGCCAGAAAGCAGAAGCAAAGAAATTTTCAATATTCTAAAAAGCCTGCTGCTGCTGCTGCTTCGACTTTCGAAACTATACAAAAGCAGAAGCAAAGCAATTTACAAAATTATCAAACGACGACTGCTGCTGCTGCTTCGATTTTTGTAGGAAACTGTTTTGTGCTATTACTTCGACTGCTACTTTTGTTTTTTTCAGAAGCATAAGCAGAAGCAAAATCAACAGAAATTAAAATTTTTCCAGTTTTTTAAACACTGTTATTTAGTACTCTACATCTATGACAGTGCTGATTTAAGCCAATTACTACTAAACAGTAGTATATACATTGGCTTACAGGTTTTTTAGTGCACGGGTTTCGCTGAATTTCAAAATCGGATAGCTTCCAAACTAACTTCCTAACAAAATGCACTTCTCTTAAGAAGTTATTTTATATGATTTGTATTTTCATTTATTTTATTTTACGTTTTTTAGCCATTGTAGTTCTGTGTAATATCATAGCTGTTTGTATTCAAAATCACGTAATTCGTCCAATTTAATATAAGTATATTCAAAATTTCGTTTCGGAAAGACAAGTCCTAATTTAAAATATTTGGCTCTGATGGAATTCAATATTTTGGGTGCAATATTTAGCGAAAATCATTTATTAAGTGTCATGGGATTGGCACCATCTCAACTTCAGAGTTTTGTCAGGGCTTGTTTTATTGGCGGAGACATGGATAAGAATGTACCCTCAACAATGATTAGCTTTAATTGTTTGCTCGATGAAACTCTTTCTTTATCTGTTTAATTTACTGCACTGAAGTTAGAGGATTCAGAATCTTGTACTTTGACCCTTTTCATGTAAGTGTTGGTCGAGTTTGAACCAGGAATTAAAACCCTAACCGAAACCGTAACCTTTAACCGGTAAAAACCGATTGAAATTTAAACCCTTAACTAAAACCGTAACCGACAAAAAAGTTTTCCATTTGACCGAAACATGAAAACCGAAACTCTGTAAACCGAAATAACCGTTTAGTAACCGATTCATTTATAAAGGTTAATTAATAAAGGTTAAGGTACATGTGTACATACTCGTACCACAAGGAATAAACATACAGTACGGCAAGTACTTATCTGTTTTGACAAGGAAAAAAATTATCGTGTATTTTTTTATACCCTGTGCACCGTGCTTTTTCAGTATTATTGAAAAAAAAAAATTTGTTTGTTGTGAACCGAAACCATACCGGTATTTCAACACCGAAACATACCAAAACCGGTTCTCCGCTACGAAACCTTAAGGCTAGGCGCACACTGGGAGCGGAAAGCGGAGCGTACAGCGGAGCTTATCAACTTGAAAAAAAAACAAACACACTGCTTGTATGAAAGCGCGCACACTGAAAGCTGAGCTGATTTATCATTTTAGTTCTGAAATTATCAGCTCGTCTATAAGCTCCGCTGTACGCTCCGCTTTCCACTCCCAGTGTGCGCCTAGCCTTATTTAAAAATGTTGCGTAACCGTTACCCTAAAGCATAGTACGCAAACTCAAAAAAAGGGCTGGCGTAAGCCCAAACTCCATATAAAAAAAACGCTGGCGTAAAATCAAGAAGAAGAACTTGACATTCATTACGCTCGGGTGTCCGCAGACTAAATAAAATAACAGAGCTGTTAAGTAAAATAACAGAATGGGCAGCACTGCTTGAAACAGCTGACAGGCCGAGCGAAACATCAAACTGTTTAGAGTTTTGCTATCTATCTATCTCACTCTCTCACATAACTTCAAAAAAATGGCTGGAACTTCGACTAAAAAAAGCAGCAGATTAAATCTCTTTGAGACTGCGGACAAGATTCTGCTTATAAACGAGGTGGAGAAGAGGCCCATATTCTGGGACTTAACTGATAAGAAGCATTTTGATTCAGTTATGATAAATACTGCATGGGAGAGTGTGGCCGAGACGCTTAACAGAAGCGGTAAGTTTTATTGAATTAGAAATACATTGAAAATGTATTAAAATATTTACATTTCAGTAACCGATTGCAAGCTAGCGTGGAAGAGCCTTCGCGATAGCTATCGTTACCACTGCAAGGTGGTAGCCAATAAGCGGAGGAGTGGCAGTTGCATAGCGACCCTTGGTGCGCCTTTCAAGCAAATATGGGTTCACCCAATGTGAACGCTTGCGCTCCTGTGCCTCCTCCTCTTCCTGCTTCTTAAAAAAATAATATGCCGCCAACAAAGCTGCGATCGTAACATTGGTTGCTGCCAATGCTCTCTTTTTTGCTTTAAAATCCATTTTTCACAAGTTTCGGGTTTGTTGCCTTTTTTGTTTGTTTTGGTTTGACAGCTGACGCATAGTGTTACCACTCAACTCTTTTTGTTATTTTTCCGCGTTGCATTGGCAACACTGGGCTTACGCTCGTCGACAGCTAAATATTGAGCACTTTACGCAGCGTAAAATTTAGTTAGCTTGCGTACTAAGCTTAAAACGTGAATGCAAACATAACCGAAACCGTAAATGAAACCGATATTCCTATCGGTTTTAATCCCTGGTTTGAACTGTAAAAACAGATACTATAAGAGCTGGGAATTTTAAATTTGTTCTGTAAGTAACTACTTTGTGTTTTTTGAGATATCTCAACGAATCTGACAGACTATGCATCTCCCTTACATCCTGAACATTCTTTGTTTAAAACAATCGACTATATCATATAACTCTCAAAAGAACGATTGGTCGAAATTAAAGATTAAATATGATAACGGTTTTTTATTTCTGGAAATATCTGAACCAAACTCACATGTTGGGAATTTTATATTCAAAAAGTATTTAAATTTGAAGTTACGCACGCTTTAACCGTATATTACAGATAAATCATATACGGGCATAAATAATAAAGAAGCTGGTAATTTCACGATCCCTTTTTCTAGCCCGACTGCCCATTGATATTTTAGGTCCAATGTCAAAACCTAACCATAGAAAATCTTGTTTGTTCCAGATTGCAAAGTTCGCATAGCGGACGCTTTGCACTTATCGATACTTGAAAATGAACGAAAGTAAATATTGTTGCAGTTGCAGTGGGAAAACAGCAGGCACACCTAATAAAAAAAGAACGCCCACAGTGACCGCACCTCCTCCATCTATACGCACACACACACACCATACACACACATATACGAACTCAGATACTGATGCTTATCAGGTTGGCAACAGTAGCATGCAAAAATATTTGCACTTAGCTGACGGCGGCTTCTGTTGCCGCAATGCTTCATTGGTGCTGCAGCGGAAACGGAAACATGACACCTGCGCGAGCAGACACAGCGGTGCGCCACCAAACAAACCGACAGATAGACAGACAGACAGACAGACAGACATATAGACAGGCAGACAGACAGACAGACAAACAAACTGAGTCGAGATAAACAGGAACTTATTATGCGAACTCATGCAAGGCTGCAAGTTGCAGGTGATGCAGGTGGTGCAGCTGCAACTGTACGCCACTAAGTGTGTATAAGCATGCCTCTCTATGTACTGGTGTGTGTATGTGTGTGTGTGTGTGTGCTTTATCTGAAATTACAATGACAACAGAGAGAGAGAGAGAGAGTGAGTGAGAGAGAGAGAGAAGCGGGCTCAACTTCCACTCACGCCTTATTTATTGTTATTGTTGTTACCACGCCCCAACGCGTAAACCGTTCGCCTCCTCTCCACCGCATTAAACGCAAATGAGTGGCATGTTTGCATTGGAATTGCGATTCAAATTGTTCACACCTTGACCTCAGCGGAAGTGTAAAAACACACAAACTTTGGCCTTTTTTCGATTGTCGACGCTCTCTGTTAGTCTATCTGCTGACGATTTGTCGGCCCTTATTAGTTATCCCATTTCAGAAGTCCCAAAACAGTGCGAAATGTCCGAAATTAGCAAATAACTCAAACATTTTTCGGAATACTAAATATGTACATTGGAGTGAGTCAATTTGTGTGGACCAAAAAAAAAAAAAGCACCTTGTGGGCATCAAAATCGTAATCTACGGTGAATTCTAAAACGATTTGGCCAAGAAACCATAGGTCTAAAATCATTTTCGAGCTTCCGATTTTTAACAATAAATTATGATAATTTTTGGCTTTTCATAAGATTCCCCATATTTCACGCTAAAAATCCGAAGCTCGGTTTTGACTTTAGACGCATGGTTTCTTGGACAAATCTTCTTAGCATTCACCGTAGATTACGATTTTGATACCCGCATTGGGTCTAAAAAAAATTGACCCACTCTAATGTACATATATGTTATTTGTATATTAACTGACGATATTGAAAAGCGCACACATAACATACACATGTCGCATGGGAATACCACGAATCTGAAATCTGAATTGAAAGCTAGTCCAAATTACAGGCAAGCGAACAGCACATGAATATATATTCGAATTAAAGCTTCAACAATAAAGCGTCAACAAAATTTGCGCTATGTCACATGACAGTTGGTAACTGGCATCTGGCATCTGGCACCTGGCACCTGACAACTCACACTGACGAGCTGGATAACAAATGCACAGTCATAAAACTAAGCTTCAGAATGCGCTCGACTGCAACAGCAAAAAAATTTGCAAAAGAATAAAATGAGGACCATGGAAAAAAAACAAAACGAACAACGAAATAACAAGCTCAAGAAAATGTACGTAGAAGTGGAATTTTAAATGAAATGGCAGTTTTCTAGTTCTGCCAGATCCAGATGGACAGCTGCATTCAAATCACCTGAAAACCAATGAGAGCATTTAAGTCTAGCAAGACTTTAGAAAGCAAGACTTTGCTTTGGTAGAGTTCATGTCACACATCTACAGTATTAAATCATTGTTCCCCAACTTTGTTGTCACTGTGGAGGTTAGTCCGTGATACGGGCGAAAGTATCACGGAGGGTGCGAAAGGCGGCTAGCAATATAAAAGAAGGAATGGTCGAGTTATGTATACCGATCGAAAATTGTGGCTTTATTCATTACTCCCTTTATTAATTTAAGGAAATGTTGTTATTAGTGTTTGATATAAAGTCAAAATGATGCAAATTCTATATAACACTAACACCAAAAAAATGCCAAAAACTTGTATGCAAGAAATTTTAAAAATAAATTTAATTTGAAATTTAATAATAAAAAAGGGCGTTTTAATGTGAGGGGAGCAATATAAATGATTGCAGCGAATGGGGCCGTTGGAGCCCAATGGAAAAAATATAAAAAGATAGTTTGGCTTTCAACACAAAGCAAAAAGTTTTTTTAGGTAAAAAAAAAACCGGAAGCTTTTTGCGCAATGTACTGAGAGCGAAACCCCTTTTTTATTTTAGAATAATTCATATATTGAAATAAATATCGTGCGTCACTCAATGTGATATCAGAAATGTTAGCGCTTGAATACGCTTTAATCACTAGACATTAATTAGGTTAAAGCTTATGCACTAATGTACTACGTACATTGTACAATGTTAGTACGAACTATTTTTTTGTCTGCAATTCTTCCTAGTTCTGAGAGGTCATGTGTGTGTCCAGGTCTGATAAAGTACCGCTGACCCGAATGAATGTTCCGGATGAACTTGTTCTTTGTGGAATTCAAAAACAGAGCTTTTGTGGCAGCATGTTTTTTGGAGTTTCCTCTAAGGTGGAGACCTGCTTGGTCTACAAGGCAGCATAGCACTACGCCTTAAATATTCTGCACCAGTCAGCTAGGTAGTATGAAAGCAGTGTTGGTAATTCGTTCTCGAAGACCCCGACTTCTGTGTCTTTATCTGTTTTTAATCCGATCGTTATATTGACAGTTCGTTCTGTTTTAGAAGCGTATCTTACTGGCAGTCTTTCCTTTCTGAAGAGACCGTTTAAAGCCTTGCATCCCAAGTTTTTTAAATGAGGTTTGGCGACTGCCGACTGCAGTGTAGACCCAATATATGATGTACAGTTTTCCTAAAAGCCTTTTTGCATGCAAGGCTTATAATGCTTTCATTTTCTCCATCGGGTTTCATCCCAGGGAGAGTTTCAAATGCCTCCAGATACTTTTCCACTTTTATGGAACTCGGTATCTTACAGTTGATTGTGAACAGACCCAGCTCGGTGTTTGTGTGGGTCTGCCTTCTGCTCAGCCCACAGTAAGGCTCAGTCGATTGTGGGCAAAAACTTTTCAATTACGATTAGAACCTGGTAAAAAGCAAGCCCGCCTACTGGGATATCCAAGATATATTCTGGGATATATATCCAGCAAAGAAATATCACCTGAAGATTCATAAATGGTCTACAGAATAGTGTGTCATAAATTTGGTCACATTATTTAAGTCAAATATATGTGTGAATGAAAGTGAAAAACGCGCTTAACAGGCAGAAGGAGGTGTCTCCGACCCAATTCATATTTTTGTTCTTGTAATATCTCAAAAATTATAACTTTTTAAAATAAAGTTGTCATAACAATTTAGAAAAGTTTTGTAAAATTTAGAAAAATATATCAGATAATTAAACATTATTCTTCCTATCATGAAAATTGAAAACAAGGCCATTTAAGTGATTAAAGTAGTTTTAAGACCTTTTCTTTGTGTTTAATAATAAACATTTTCCCCACATACATACATATATTGCTTGTTACAACATATCCACTCACTCATTGCTTACTCTTTCTCTTTCCTTTCTCTCTGTCTCTCGCTTTTTGCTTTCGTTTGCGTATCTCTCGACAGATTCCGAACTAGAAGAATTTGAGACGCCTGCTCGCTACAGACCAGACTCACTGAGTGCCCTGAGTCGAGCCACCCGCTTTACAGAGGATGAAATTAAGCGAATATATCGGGGCTTTAAGGCTGAATGTCCTACAGGCGTTGTCAAGGAGGATACCTTCAAAGTGATCTACTCACAGTTCTTTCCACAGGGAGGTTCGTGCGGTACAGTATAATTTGTTTCGTTAACATTTGTGACTCGAACTAGTAAATTAACTAATGCTTGCCTCAAACTAAAACATACACTCGTACGTAACTGGTTTAGTTCTATTATCGAATTCTGTGCATAAACACACATATTTGGGAGCATTCGTTTATATTAATCCATTGCTTGGTGCTCCGATTGTTGTTTATAAAGGTTTCAAAGCTTCAACTGAATCCATTAATTATATTGTTTTATAATATTTATATTCCTTTGATCTTGATGGAGCAGAGTTGTGATTACAATCATTATTATTAGTAATTGTGTCAATTATAGAACTTATTAAATTATATTTTAATTAGTTTATTTTTTGAATACAATAATTTTATATTTTAAGCGCAATATATTTTCCTATTTAATTTATATTTAAACTGCACACATGTTAGATTTTTTATAAATTATTTTTGGTTGTTTGAGCACATGATTATTGGTATTGAGTAGAAAACCTTTTTAATTGAACTGACTTTTATTTAGCTCAAAATGCCAGGTCGGGTCAGAAGTTAAAACAGTTTTAAACAAGAAACGAGATCACACATCTCTTTCAGCTGCATGTGGGGTAAATGGCCCAAAACCAGGCTCACTGTGCGTTTATTGTTATCTGTTATCAATCCACTTACTATCGTCTCGACAGCCCGCATTCAAATGGAATGTAGTGAGGAAATGGCTCAAAAGCAGAAACCTGTGATATTGGTCAATCCACTGTCTATTGACTCTTGACTATTTCCTTAACGGCATGTAGTCGTTATTATTGCCTCCTTTGTCAGTGGTCAAAACAAAGGACCGCTTCAGCTATTGACCAAGACTTTGTATGTGGATCAAAATGGGGGAAACGAATTGATAAATAGATGCATACGAGCATACTGAAGGTCTCAAAGAGTTTTGCCATTCACATTTCCAAATACTAGTAGGCGGCAGTCATCTCGGCAGCCCCAGTGAATTTCAACTTGGACCCTTGACTTGTAAAACTGAAATGTTGAGAGAGCAAATTAGCAAAGTATAAAAAGCAAAATCATGTTTCACAAGTCGCGAGTGGGCTGGGCTGTGTTGGCTTGGATAAGACGAGGAAAGGCGGCGGACTGTAGGGATGCAGGGCAGGGACGAGGGAAGAGAATGGCAGCCATCATGAACGAAACGAAAGGTCACCCTTCCCACCCACTTGACCTCGTTTGAATAACAAGTAAATTTGCTCATTTACTTTTTACCACGCCACTGCTGCCATAAATAAAAGCCGCGCCACAAAGCGAGCCAAGTTAAGGCGTGGATAATGAGTAACTGACTGACTGACTAACTAACTAACTGGCTGACTGACTGACTGACTGACTGACTGACTGACTGACTGACTGACCAACTGATTGGAAGGCTAACTGACCATCTGACCATCTGACTGACTGACCAATCGACTTAATAAGTACACCAAAATGAAACCCAAAGCGAATTGTTGCCCCTCAGCAGCCACATAAAACATACACAGAGCTACTATACATACGTATACGGCTTAATCATTGTTCTGACGAAGACCGTATTTTGAACAAAGAAATGTGAAGAAAATTCAAAAGTATTTTATATGCTTAGTTTTGCCCGGAAAATTATATTCATTGAATATCGATTGACTGCCTGAATACCTAGAAAAACCCTAAAAAAATTAAATTCAACTTTTTGCTAGGGAAAACTCGCCTTCGTTCAGAAATATGTGTAAACCGATTTGCATGAATATTTATTCATATACGAGTGTATATATTTATACACGTTACTTAAAAAATAAGTTAAAGGGTATATTGTATCCGTTAAAATATATGTGACAGGAAGAAGGACGCATCTCCGACCCTATAAAGTCCATATATTTTTGATCAGCATCAACAGCCGAGTAGCTATGTCCATCTGTCCGTCCGTCTGTAAGACTGTAAGAATCAGAGCAACCAAATTTGGCACACAGATTTCTATAAGCCTCGCGCAGTTCGAGTTTTGTTATTATTATGTATTATCCTACTAAATCGTAACAAGATCATACAAATAGAAAGGTGTTAACGGCTAAGCACTTTAAGTGTCTAAAAGCATGTGATATAAAAAATTTTAAATTTCTTTAAATAAGTAACGGGTATCCTTTAGCCTTTCCCACTTGTTTTATATGCATATGTTACATACATACATACATATATGGTATGTATTAGGACGATTCTTTACTCATGCATGGACTGAAAAGGAGTAAGAACCCCTGCAGAACTACTTATTGAAATAGTGCAGGAACTACTTAGGATCGTCTTATTGTCCACAATAAATTTTACTTACAGTCCATGATTATGCTTTTCCCTGTTATAGTCCGTGCTATATTTACTTAGCCAGTGTGTGCTAATCCCCTCGGGCAATAAGAAACAAGTAGCAAAAAAAAAGCAAAGTAAAAAAGCTTATGTCGAGAGTGTTTGACTACGAGATACCCTTCGCACAGAGCTCAGATTCTCTTCTAGGTATTCACACTCACGTTCAGACATGAGAAATCACATTGAACTCCCGAGCATTGATTATGTAACAACACTAACAAATTGGAATTGCCCCTTTTTTATTTGCGGGGAAGCAGGGGAGATATTTAAAATTTGAAATGAGCTTGATCTATCAAAGCATATATAAGTGGACTTTTACCAAATTTTGTGCTTCTACCTCGTACCATTAGTTTGTTAGCACAGACAGGCAGACAGACAGACAGGCAGACAGACAGACAGGGCTATAGCAACTCGGCGTTTGATGCTCGTCAAGAATATATTTATATGGGGTTTGCTTGTTGCCAATTACATACATTGCACAAACTTATTATACCCTCGGCCCATGACATACAGAACATACATTTTTTCCACATGTTTGACACTAAATTATTATAATAAACTTATTTGGCCTGCCTGTCGTACAAAATGAGAGCAATTCCTTGGAAGGGAAAGACGTGTGAACAAGTAACATGACAGTCTCTGTGAAAATGGAGTCGGAGTTTGAGTTTGAGTTTGAGATGGAAATGGAAATGGATGTGGACGTGGGGCTTTGGCGGTAAAGCTGACAAACAAGCATCGACTTCGACAGGCGGAAACGCTTGTAAAATGACGAAGTAAACACGAGACATGCTGCGCCTCAGTTATCTGATGAAAAATAAATAATGAAATCATTTTTTATTTTGATAAGCCGCTTTGCCACTCCGCATAACGCATAACGAGACGACGAAACGGTAGACGATGGAAGGTGCAGCCTACTAACCTAATACCAGTAACATACTATACTCGTACAACCAAAATATATATTCATCATCAAAGCTGGTGATTTATTACTTTCGTCGCAGTCACAATTCCGACGCGTTCGCATTCCACTCGCTCAGCTTGCAGCTCTGGTCCATTCCGCTCCGTGTCGAGTCTCTTCAACATACACAAACATACATACATATTGTATAAGTATTAACGACTTCTCTATGGCAGCGTTGCCTCAGATTTCTTTGTTTTTCGTGTGTGTTTTCCTTGGTGTTCTGCGAATTTTCGGCACAAAGTTTTTTAACAATTTTTACATGGCACATTTGCAGTCATTTTGATTTGGGCACACTAAAAACACATTTGGCAGCGATGACAACAGAAATATGCTACAGCCTATGCCAGAACTGTGCCTTTGAGCTTTGAGCTTTGACCTTGTCTCTGGTCTCTGGTCTCTGGGCGAACCATCGCGTCATGCGTCATAAAAATACATTAAGTATCAAACGACGGCAATAAACTTTGACAAATACATTTTCGGTATTGCGCGACGAGTCGCGACGGCTGGTAGGGGGTAATACTTATGTACGTATTGTACATACATATGTATGTATGGGGAATCCCATACAGTGCCAAAAAAACTCCTCTCATCTCAACAAAGCAATCAGTTAGACTTTCGCCAAAGCATCGAATTGCCGCTGCCAGAATCGTCAACACATATCATAAAGGCCAAATCACATTACATCACATAAAATTGCTCTTTGCGAGCGCTCATTTTATGAACTGCATTTTTGTGTTACCAAGACCCTGAAAGAGGTGTTAACATTGTATGGCCGTAAAGGAAGGAGAGAATCGATCGACAGAGAAAGTGTGGCATGGGATGTGGGAGATGTGCAGCTGCAGCTCCATACTTACTAAGTGATGAGGAGGGGCTGAGCATCAAGTCGTAACCGTAAATTGTACAAATGAGCGATTGTTTGGCAATAATCTAAATTTAATGTGATGACCAGATAAGAGCCTTTGCTGCCAGTACTCGTCAGAGGGCCAATCGCACAGTGGCCAAGTCAGCCTTGTTAGCGGCAGTTAGTTAACAATTTCAAAATTTAATTAATAAAAAGCGTCAATTTAGTTTTACAAATCAATAACAGATGCTTGGATCAGATTTTTAACAGTTTTTCATAAGCTCTTTCACAAATAATTTCTTTGTTGTGCGCATTGTTTTTGAATCGCTGTGAAATTTGTAATCTTTATTTATTTTGATAAAAGTTTGGTTTTTTTACATACATAGAAAATCAGTGTTTGTGACCGGTCCACAGAGTCTTGCACGAATCCATTTGAAACAGCAAACGAGACATTCATACATTCACATTGACCGGTATCACAGCCCATTCAACTACTATTTGAATAGAATAAAGTAAGCATCGTGTTTATACTTTAAAGAACGAGATGCTGGCTTAAAGTCTGTTCTCACGAGCCGTTTTTCACCGAAACTTTTTGTCAAAAAACTGTGGGTGTCGTGTGAACACACAGAATTTTAGAGCGTCGTTGAAAAACCGACGGTGATAGAAAGGGACACGAAACAATCGCTTTTTGACAAAAAGTATCGGTGAAAAAGTGCTCGTCTGAAGCGCCCTTTAGACTTGAAGTTCCGGAACTTGCGCCTTAAATTATACATATATGCATATGTACACAGGCATATAGTAAGATAGTTTTGATCCCCTAAGTAAAGCATACCCAGCGCTATACTTAATCTGGGGTGTGTGATATCTGCCAAGCATGCAGGCTAATTTGTTGAACAGTTGGCAACTTATCACACTCACAAACCCTTATGCTGTAAGCCACACGTACTCACATAATTAACAGAATATTTTCAAGGCACTTGGTAATGCTGCTTACACACGACCGCTTTTCAACGACTTTTTTTGTTAAGAAACATGTCCTATCTTCATCGGGTTTTTCAATCGGTCAAATGCCCACTTGATTATAACATTTTTGTGTGAAATTGTTCAGAGTGCGATCAGTGTCTGTGAGAACAGACCCTGAAAAACTGATTGGGTTTTGGTTTGAAAATCGATGCGAATAATGTGAATGTGTCGGCTGTGGCAGCCTAAGAAACTTCAGAAACCCGAGGCACTCTGAATTCGAGGGTTTGAGGGCTGGGTTCATTCTAAAGTCAAAGTCCTCTTTCGGGCCATGTTGACTTTTAGCGATAAGCAAAAACTTTGTGGCTGACAAACAAAAGTTTAGTTGCAACAATTTATGTTGGAACAGGGGCAGCATTGCGGTAGCATCTTTGAGCCTGATGAGTCTGCCACAAGGACAGCCAAGACAGCAGGGTCGAGGCCCCCATAAAAGTTGAGAGCCAACAATGACACAGCAAAGGTAGAGCTCTCATCTTTTTTTGCCAAACTTCCAACAAACAAAACACAACATTTAATTTTCACTCTCATTTTAGCTTCTGCTTTAGTTTCCCATTCACATCCCACTTTGGCATTCTTCAGCACAATCATTTCCATCTCATTACGACGTACGTGTATCTACAATCTCAGTTTATTTTCTTGTCGTATAGGTTTTCAAATCCCTTGTCAATGTAATCACAAACATATATTCAATGTACATATGTATATACCCATATGCGTGTTTAAGCTTGTATGTGTATGCTTGTCTGATACAAGTTATGAATATGAATTTGTAGTTGTGACAAGTCGAAGCTGTAGACTTTTATGTTCAGTGTTCTTACATCTTTGTCCTGACTCTGCCATTTAACGCATTTCTCTTCTCCTTTTCATGTACAACAACTACAACAACTACATCAACCACAACTATAACAGCGAATCCAACATTATATGCCCATTATGTATTCAATACACTGGATCAGGATCACAGTGGCATTGTCAGCTTTGAGGTGAGTAAAAGTCAATGGGGTCATTTAGCAGGTCATTTTGAGCATCAGTCATAATACCATCATTTTTAACAATAAAAAACATCATTTGTTGATTTGGCTTTAACAAACTACAGTCGAGTGGTGTCCACGGATAAGCAATTTTAAAGTTGCTCAAATTAATAAACTTTTGATGACCATTCATTGGCAATACAAAAGTGTTGCTTAGTACGAATTTGACTATTGTCCCACACTGTTAAGTTAACAGCTCTGAAAGAAAGATGTTATGATAATGAGCACATGCTAATGATATACCAATTTTTTAACACTAATCCGAAAGCCAATTAACTTATATTTTTAATGGATATTATTCCGTATGGATTGTACTTTGTGTTAATAAATCTGTGATGTTAAAGGTCAATGCGCTATGTGTTGTTTATTGTGTGTTAAAAATTTGCTCAAAAATGTGTTTTGGAAAAAAAAATGTATCTTTGAGAAGACCAAACTAATTTTGTAAGCACTTGGCAGCAGTGTGACTATATGAATTTTGTAGAATTTCTTGTTGTAGTTATTATTCGCAAGTGGAAAATATTATCAATATGAAATTGGGGGAAAAAATGTTGAAGCTATTGTTTTACATAATAACTGAACTACATTTTTGACTAATTGGTCCAATGACAGCTGTATGATACAGTAAACTGTTGTGAACCAAACTGAATTAGGATATCTTCAGAAACAACAAAAATTGTCACACTAAATCTCAATTTTTGACTACTCGCAGTTGTGGCATCTGTATGATACAATTAATTTCAAGTCGGTCAGCAAGTGTAAGAGAATCGAAAATGTACAACCTGCTAGTAAATTAGCAATAAAGGAAGAGTACAGTAGTATCGTCACAATCGGACTATCGAAGCAGCTCTTGTTTTAATATCCTGCATCGGGGAGTGGCATTTTATAATACAATTAATTTTGTGATAAAATATGTGCTTTTATATTTTCAGCGATTTGTTTGATGCTACTGAATTTCCTGTTATTTCGCGACTTTTAAGCTCAACTGTCAGTCATATTTTATACTCAAAATGTCGAGAGTTTTTTTGTACTTATTCGCTTTTGTTGCTTTAGTTACTGTTGTTGTTGTCGACCACTGTGTCCACCCACCAAGCACTAAGCAAGTAACTAAACTTTCCTCCCCCCTTAATGTTTTGCCCATGTCCTGGTATGAATATTGCCGGAGAGTAATATGAACATTAAATTGAATTATTTGCCAAGTGCTGAGACGCACTAAAATGTTCTATCTTTTATTCTTATGCAAAGCTGGAAGCTTAATTCACCACACTTTATAGATAATGCTTAGCGTCAGAGTTATATAAAGGACCTTATTCAATCTAAAAACAAGTAATACGATAAAGGACTGTAAGATACCCGGTAAACATATGTATAAACAATTTGCATTCGATACTGCGCAAAAAAGTTATTTTTATTATGTAATATTGTGTAATAAGATTCGGGACTCTTTACGCAATGTCGAACGCCAAGCTTGTGTATAAGAATAATTTACGAGGGCGGGCTGATAAGTAATCGGCCTTACCAAAAAAAAAAACATCTTAAACAACCCATAAATATTTTATTCGATTAGTGTTTTCTATCGGCTGATTGCTGAAAAAGATTTAGGCGTTTTTCTCAACACTGGTAATTTTGGCGGAAGTTTTAGCATGGTCACTTTTGCATTGTCCCCAAAATGAGTAAAATAGAATATCGAGCTGTCATTAGATTTCTGTTTTTAAAAAAGAAATCCAACGATGAAATAAAAAATGAGTTAATCGAAGTTTATGGGGAATCAGCTCCATCGATTTCGACCATTAAATATTGGACTGCTGAGTATAGGCGCGGGCGGACAAGCATTTTTGACGAGGACCGTCCGGGACGTCCCAGAGAGGTGACAACCCCAGAAATGGTAGATAAAGTCCACGGAATGATATTGGATGATCGCCGAATAAAGCTGAGAGAGATTGCTAAGGCCCTAAACATTTCTCGTGAACGTGTTGGAAACGTCTTACATGAATATTTGAATATGAGTAAGCTTTCGTCAAGGTGGGTGCCGCGATTGCTCACAGCGGAACACAAACGCAACCGCTTGGTCATTGCGAAGGAGAGTTTGGCATTGTTAAACGCAAATAAGAATGTATCTTTGCGTCGTTTTGTGACTGTCGACGAAACTTGGATACATCACCATACACCAGAAAGCTAGGAACAGTCAAAGCAGTGGATTTCAACCGGAGAAACGGCGCCGAAAAAGGCAAAGATTGGTTTGTCGGCCAACAAGGTAATGGCAACGGTTTTCTGGGATGCCCGAGGCGTAATTCATGTGGATTATCTAGAAAAAGGCAGAACAATTAATGGAGAATACTATTCTAACCTTTTGGGACAGTTCGATTCAGAACTAAAGAAAAAAAGGCCGCACATGGCGAAGAAAAAAGTTCTGTTTCACCAGGACAACGCTCCGGCTCACAAGAGCGTTGTTGCCATGATGAAATTGTGTGAACTACACTATGAAATTCTCCAGATTTAGCACCATGTGACTATTATCTATTTCCAAACTTAAAGAAATGGCTTGGTGGAAAGAAACTTCAGTCGAATGAACAGGTGATCTGTAAAACAAACGCCTATTTTGAGGACCTGGACCAGTCATCTTTTATGGAAGGTATAAAAAAATTGGAGGACCGTTGGACTAAGTGCATACGTCTAAAAGGAGATTATGTTGAAAAATAAAAAAGAAAAATAAAAAAAAAACCGTGTTTTCTTTGGTAGGCCGACTATTTATCAGCCCACCCTCGTATGTATACAATTTAATATTGTTCGTCACAAAATTTGATAAAAGTAATTCAAAGTATGACAATGCTTTGTACTAAAGATTTGCATTAGTATTTGAAAATTAATGAAACTAAATTAAATAAATTAGTTAATTCATTAGTTTTACGGGTATATATTGAAAGAAAATAAGATAATAAATCTGCGTGTTGGATTTAAATATCACAAGAAACAATAAAAATGTTTATGCTAAGCCTTAATTAATTGCCTAATCATTAACGGCCTGATCATAGACTTAGACAGAGAGACGGAAGTATGAACATATCCATAGTGATAAAAAGAAAATAACCTTTGCGAGGATATAAAAGATGTTGAAAAACTCCAAAAAGCCGCAGGCAAACTGAAAAGCGAGCGAAACAAAGGCCAAAAATCAAGTGAAATGTCTCAAAATTGAAATAAAATGCAGCGCAAGTGGGTGACATATCTAATGGGGCCAGGAGGTGGTGGAGGAGAGGGAGAGGGAGAGGGAGAGGGAGGAGTAGGCGGAAGGCCTATCTCTAACATAGTATATAAATTCGCGTGCGGTGTTTTTGTCGCTGTCGTAGTGGTTGTTGTTGCTGTTGTTGTTGTTGTTGTTGTTGTTGTTGTTGTTGTTGTTGTTGTTGTAGCAGTCATTGTCAACATTTCTATTGCACACAAAAAGTGCAGATGAACAAAACAAGCAGGAGATGCGAAGGGTGTGAAGGGAGGACGAAAAAGCGGAAATCAAATAAATATGCGCATGCAAATCGTGGCAAATGGCGATGGCTGGGGGCGTGTCGGGGAGACTTCGCATGCAAATTGCAAATAATTTTACAGTTTTGTTCGCTGCCTGGCTGCCTGGTCAGGGTGCTAACGTCCGAACATGAACTTCACTTCCGGCCCCAAGGGCCACGCCTACTGGATATGCAAAATATGCCACAGCCCTGACTAGCACGGAGGAAGCAAGGCAGTGGGGAAAGGTAAGGGCCATCACAATGGGAGCACGACGCCATTGAAACGATGAATTATGACGACTTTAACGCTAACTCGTGGGTAAAGCCTAGCCAAGACACAAGTGCGATTCAGATAACAGATACAGCAAATACAGACCAAACAAAGAGCACTCAGCTGCTGCAGTTATACTCTCACACACTCACACACACACACAGATACTGAGAGACAGTCGCTTATCTGACAATGAAACTAGACCCCCCTCACCCACCCTTTGCGACTCCGCCTTTGCCTTTTTGCAGCCTGGTCGCCATTTGGGTTTTGTGAAAAATGACCTAAAATTGTAATGACTACAAGGCACGTTCTCAATATAAAGCGTGCATGTACGAGTACGTTGTATGTTTGGACACACACACACACACACACACACACACACACACACACACACACACACACACACACACACACACACACACACACACACACACACACACACACACACACACACACACACACACACACACACACACACACACACACACACATACATATTTATGTAGGCGTGTGAGTGTGTGTATGTATACGACCAGTGACAGCTGACTAAGTAGACTTCCGCTTTTCAATTAAGCTCACATATTGTTGCAAGGTGTTTTATGCACGATTTGCACGACAGTTGCTCTTATTCAATTTCCAGCGTTAAACAACAACGGCAACAACTGCAAAGTCTCGACCATGTAGGATATGTCATCGAGTTTGATAGTTAAAATAAAGTTACATAATAATACTTAAGAGCACTTACTTTTCAACTCGTACGTACTTGAGTGAGTAAGTATAATAAGAACTTTAGCGACATTCAACACTTTTCAAACAAGTTCAATACCATAAATACAAAAAATAAATAACGTTAGCTTAATATAATAGATAAAAACACGATTCATATCTCCTCTAAGTTTTAATTATACATATTTAATTTTTTTTATATTGCTTTCAAATAATTTCTCTTTTTGTTTTACAAATTTAATACAAGGTTGCTACAGAAAAATCTTGAGATCTTGGGTCTCGCTTATTTGCAAATCTCTCGAACCAAACTGACTGTAAGGATACCATGCACTTGAATACCCAAATTTAATTTTTGGATATTTTAAACAATTTTGGTTAGACTAATGAAAGACTGTCCCCGATGCACATTCTGACAGATTGGTTGAGATATACAGGGGTAGTCCAAAGTATTTACGCAACACTTAAAGTTATTTGTACTCGTCATTTGAATTTACTTCATGTAAAGTTGGGTATCAATGGAAAGGTCTTTTGAAATTCTTTCAAATGATACGAAATGATTTCCTTAATCTATTAAGTACCCATTGATAATTTTGAGTTTCTGTTAAAGTCAATTTTTTTGACTTTTTTCCTGGGTCTCAAACAACAACTGTTTTGATGCAAAAAGCTGCTTCAAACAATTTAAATAGTGACTGCAAAAATTTTAAAAACTCTCTTCGCTAGTATTTTTTATAATTTTTTTTAAAACTGCAATGAAGACATAGAAAATTGTATATTTTGAGTCAAGGTGCTAAAAACAACTTAGTTTTGGACCTACTCACAACTAACCTTTGACCATACACTTGCAGAATTTGCCTAACTACCTATCCCCGTTCTAAAATATGGAAAGTAAAATCTAAAAATGTAGTAAATCATGTGCATATGTATGAGTGTGGGATACAAAAGTAATGGTTGACTAGAAAACACTTAACGGTGGCAAATTTACGTTAGAAAAACAAAACTCTGACCATAAAAATATCAGCACATTCACGTATAATTGCCTAAAAGTCAGTGCTAACTTATTATCGAATTTAGAAGGATCCAACTTTCTCCAGTCAAGTCCTTGACCGTTCGCATTTGCCAGAGTCCGAGCTACAACGCCCTAAAGTATGCAGGGCATATTTTGCTTGGCAGTGTCATGTGGACTGCACAGTGATAGATTATCCAGGTTCCCTCTGCAAATGCTCAAATGACTAACATATAGCAACAACAAAATTCTTATACAACATCGAATATGTAAAACAAGCTTAGTTTGTTTTTAGCTGCGTTTCGAGTTTCGAGCTTCCCATATCTAAGTACTTCCCCAGAGACCGGTCAGAAGTATCCCGACACCTGCATTCTACGAGTACGTACTCGTACTTGCTGAAACTTTTTAAACTTTCAGTTCTGAACTGGACACATTTGCCATTCCACGAAATGAAATATATGTTCGTTTCAACAGCATGCGACTTTGTTGACGCTCCAACCCACAACTCAGGAAAAAAGGGCAGTGCAGGACAGCTCTACGCCGGACAGCAGTGAACTTAACCGTAGAGAAAGAGAAGTGGAGAAATGTACGTGCCCATGAGCGGTGTACAAGCAATTTCTTAAAACATATTTTGAATTTCCGTGTTTGTTTTGTGCCAGTAGACATGTTGCGAGCTCCTTTACACAGAGGGAAAAAGTCAAGTATTTCTTGATTTCTCACTAATTTTGAAATTACTAAAGTCAAGTAGTTTGATTTTATTTCAAGTATTTTATTTAAATATCTTCAACCTTAAAATTACTTTAATTAAAAAGTACGTTATTCAAGTCCTTTTAATTCTCGAACTAATTACAAAAACATATGAACATGGTTCTTAATTTAAACATACTACAGACTTAAATAAAAATCGTTAAATTTGGATTTGTATGTATAAAATATTTTTTTTAAATAAATTTTATGATCATTAAGCTACACCTCACGCTATCTTAAATAATGAACAAAATCATAAGTAATAATCATAAATTATCCAGTTAAATATAGCCTGGTTAAGTCAGAACCATTTGGGAATTCTACGGCAGCGCACAGAAAAAAGATATAACTATTAAATAACTATTTATAACAATAACTATTTATGAACTTGATCTGTGATTCGAACGTGAGTCCCGAACTTATAATAATATATTAATTTTGGAGTTTTACTTGATTCAAGATTCGTTGTCCTTATATCAAGATTGGTAGAACGTCGATCAACTTTTTTGCGTATTTTCAGTAATTTGTATTTACATATATATCAAGTACATATTTTAAGTATCGAAAATACATAAGTCGAGTTTATTTGAATTAAAATATTTTTTTTTGTGTACTTATCAACTTGTGTCTCTCTAAATGTATCTGTAAATGTATTTGTAACTGTTGTTGTAATGTGTATTTACGTCGTCTTATTTTTTATTATTTGTCACAGGATTTTGTCCAAGGACTTTCGATACTATCGCGTGGTTCCGTGGAGGAGAAACTGCGCTGGACCTTTTCGCTCTACGACATTAATGGCGACGGCTTCATTACGAGGGAGGAAATGACTGACATTGTAACTGCCATCTACGAGCTGATGGGCCGCCTGCCTGACGAGTGTCCCGAGGAGGAGAAAATCAAGGGCAAGGTGGAACACATCTTTCAGGTGGGTACAAAACTCATTCGACACTATTTTATGGTAGATCTCCTATTCAACCACTTATCCGTCTCAAAGCCAAAGCTCAGCTGTTTCCAGATGCTCAGTTGCCTTGTCATCCGAAGGAACAATGCGCATTACTTATGTTAATTATACAATTTCAATTTACGCTCGCCTGAAACGACGGCTTATTTACTCAGCATTATGCAAATCATATTATACCAGTGACGTAGGCAATTGGCGCAAAAGGGATAATTGTCGTTGATAGTACTCGCACATAACTCGAACTTCAAAAACTCGAATTTTCTAAAACTCGAACTCAAGCGAGTTTAAATAAACTTAAAAAGCTAACAAAAAATAATTCCGTAAGTCAAAGTGTCCATACGAATATAAAGTATTGTATGCTGAAAAAAAAAGCAAATTTGTACATTAGAAGGTTATTCCATAACTTACTGAACTTTGGGCCAAAGTAAGATGTGGTTCTAAATTTTTGGGTTTATTTATGTTTTAAATGTATTTAAATTCCACTTTTTTTTCTTGCTCGCTGGATATACATAATTCATTCGACAGATAAATATGGGAAACAAAACGGACAACTAAAAAATATGAACGCGTGGTTTTTTAGAGGAACAGATTTTGCAACATAAATTATTTCACTCAATTCATCGCTAAAAAAACCATCGAAATTGCATAGGAAATTTCGATTTACTTATGTACGTTGATTTACATCAGAACTCGTTCCTGATGTTTGATGTGCAGATTTTGGAAGCTAAATAATATGGTAAGGGGGATGGCTTCCCCTGCTTACGTCCTTGTAACATGTATTTCATTTGCTGTCCGTTTGACTAAATGCGAAGAGAGAGTCAAAGTGAAAATGGAACTGTGTCTATTACTATGACTGGGCATTGGCCATGCCCATTGGTCATGTGGTCGTTTCATTTGACCAGATTGCTGCATTTATGCTCGGACTTGGACGCATTTCGCTTGCCAGTCACGCATTGTCATTAGCGGTTGTCTTTGGTTGTCCTGGCCTCCTCGTCTTGGCCACTGTGAGCCACAGAAAGCCAGAGAAGCCAACTTGATGCGTGAAGGCAACCTACATTTTGATATGGCTCTTCTATTCTTAAATTTGCCTTGTAGGAAAATTTTCTCTCTTTACCACAATGTTCAGTTTGTCAAGAAAATTGACACTAGGACATAAAAACAAGCATATTTTATAAGCAGAGATGCCAAGAATCTGATTTTAATACGTAACTAAAAGTGGTCTGATCAACTTAAACATAGGCCATATTGTAGAAATTCGTCAAAGAAACCAGTTGGACCCTTTTGGTAGGTCATGTATCTCAACACAAACGTGACCCTATAAGTGGATATGAATGAATGATATTGCGATACTTCTTTATGGTAGTCGTAAAATCACACAAATAAATTATTGAAATAGATTTGAGTTCAACAGAACTTCTTACATATATAAGAGCTTATAAAGAGTTCACGCTGATGCTTAGTTTAAATGCGCTTGTGGGCTTGCAAAATTGTATGCCGTCTATTGCAAGTAATTATATGTGAAAATGAGTCCAAATCCAGCTTCGGCTGAAAACGTCAAATATATGGGATCGGTCTGAGAGTCAAGAAAAACTTAAGTATTCTGTACTTAAGATGCCACAAGTAGTATTTTTAAACTTAAAAGATAATTATTAGCATTGTTGGTTTAAGTACAATTTAGATTCAAGTTCCTTAAACTTCATTACTAAGTACATGTAAACATACTGCAAGTTTTGCAATTATGAAATGCTCTGGAAATTAGAATTATGAGCAACATACAACACCTCAAGCCATCTAATAAAATAATATTATGCATCAGCGTGTGTATTAAAAGCTTTGAGGTAGTGCGAAAGTCAGTAAAGTAAAGAAGTCTGGCAACAGACATTATCCTGTTAAATATAATCTGCTGCTCATGGTAAACATGCAAGAACCATTTGGGAATTCGACGATGGCGCACGTAAAACAGACAGACGCATGTACTTAAGAATAATAGTTTATAGCCCTGAAAATATAATAATAGTTTGGACAAAATCAGCTAAGGACACAATCGTATAAGAGAACTTATACAATGTGAATTAATAATTGAAAATTTTAATTGAAATAACTTGACAATTAATTTGAACCTAATTTACAATTAAACTTTACTTACTTAATCTTCATGAGTATGTTTTGATTTGGAGATAATTATACACACGATCTTGTTTTAAAGAATCGTACCTGAGATCCGAACATAGATAAAAATAAAAATACTTTCTTGATTGTTTTGAACTAATTTTAAAGCGGTTATTTTGTCTCTGTGGCAGATGAGCGTGTGAATAAATTTCAAAAGCCAGACCACTCTTTACCTTTGACATCTTACTAATACTTACTTCCACTGTGGTGTTCTTGTTGTGCTCCACAGAAAATGGACATCAATCGCGATGGCGTTGTGACTTTGGAGGAGTTCTTGGAGGCCTGCCGCAATGATGAGGCCATATCCAGGTCGATGTCTGTCTTTGACACAGCGTTCTGACCATATCCGACTGACAAGGGCGATGAGTACACGTCTCGAAGACGACACCGATTCCAACGCAGCCAGAACCAGAACCAACACTATCAACCAAAGGAGTCCGAAAAACGTAAGTCAAACTTCAAGATGAAACAGCAAATGCAACAAACAAACAACCATAGCACAAGACACCAGGCGGTAGCACAGTGCTGTGTTGTCATTGACATGGATGACGCCAGCACAACAACAACAACAACAACCACTTCAACAATATCAAGCCACAACAACAACAACAACGACTATAAAAATTATCACAGGCCCAAAAAGCTGAATGGACGTGTCATCAATGGATTCGATGGCGAGGGTCAACAGCGTCAGAAATGGAACGAGGAGTATTTCGACGACGACGACGAGGATGAGGATGAGGACGAGGACGAGAATGCTGATGATGGGGATTTGGATGATTATGAGAATGAGAATGGCAGGCAGCTCATGCAGCGCAGTCGATCCATTTGCCGACACTGTCTGCGCCCCCAATCGGAGCTGCAATCACGCCAAGCGATGCCTGGAGTGCGCTTGCGCAAGTCTCACTCCAAGTCGCGACAGCGGAAACAGCGCAGCAAGAGCAAGCAACGCCACCATCACCATAACCATCACCATAACCATAACCATAACCATAACCACCATCTATGTGAGAAGCATAACCATTTGGGAGCACGAGTTGTGCCTCTGCCGCGCTGGCCGGAGCTCAACGTGGCCAATGAGCAGGCGATTCGCTTTCGGTGCCCGCAGGTGGGCCCCCAGGTGGGGCGTGATCTGCACACTCCGCAGCCGATGCACTTCCACCATCCACAGCAGCTGTCCCAGAGCCAGAGCCAGAGCCAAAGCCAGGCTCAAGTCCAAGTCCAAGTTAAAGTAAACGCCCAGTCGCAGGCGACGCCAAAGCCAGCCAAGAGCAAAAACAAGCAAAAGTATCGACACACTGCACAATCCCAATCCCAATCTCAATCTCAATCTCAATGTCCATCCGCAAGTGGCGGTAGAGCATTAGCTCCTTCAATAGCAACAGTTGCAGTTGTTTCGCCGACGCAGCCACCGCCTCCACCTCCACCTCCGCCACCTCCTCCTGCACCATATGCAACAAATCCACAGTCACCTATTGCCTTTGTGGCATTGGAAAGCATTGAAGCGACCGCTCAGGAGCCAACGGAGCAGCTGCCCAGCACACCGGACTCACCCTCGCTGGTGACGGTCAGCACTTGGTACACAGTGGCCAAGCAGGGCGTCTCCTGTTAATCATCATCATCATCATCATCCATCAGCCATCAGCTAGCAGGCATTTACTTGTCCTTTACTAAAGCTGGCGTCACACGAGCCTTTTTTTACCGACACTTTTTCAACGTCGCGACGGTTGCCAAACAAAAATATCATCGTTTTGGTTCTCACAGAACCTGGTCACACTCTGAAAAATTCCATACAAAAATTCTTTAACCTACAGAAAAAACCAATGGAAATAGGACGGGTTCTATGTATTTACATCGGTGACTGCTTTTCAAAAAAAAAGGTGTCGGTGAAAAACGCTCGTGTGACGCGCACTTAATAGAAAACTCCACAATTCTCCAGTGAGTACTTTTGATATCAGCATAAGTAGATCTAATTGTTATTCTCAATAACACAAAGTACTCGTACTCGTACTCGTACTCGAGTACGGAAATCCTAATAGCCAAAAAAAAAAAAAAACTAAATGTCTCGAAAATTTATATATAAAGAAGAGTTTGAATATAAAAAAAAATATATAATTGAAGTGTTTTTTTTCTAAGATTTGCATTCAATGTACTTATTTTTACAAATGTGTGTGTCATAATACAATACAAAGATTGTATTGTTTTTTTTTCTCTCTACATGAAATGAAACAAAAAAGAACTTTAAGATACGACAAAGCCAATTCTATTTGTATACTAAATGGATGTTGAATATGTAAAATGTGTTATAGTGTTAAAAATTGTTTAGAAACATATATGTATAACATAATAATTCAACAACAAAGAAAAATAGCAGATCCAAAAATTTTAAATAATAAAAAAAATATAATTCAATTTTAAATTAAATTCAATGGAATTTTTGCGTTTAATTTTTCTTTTTAATTTTATCAAAATTCTTAATTGGCGAAATCAAATTGCACATTTCAATAGTTATCAAGTTACAAAAACAAAATCAAATTAAAAGTTAACTGTGATTAAAATTTAACTACATTATTCTCTATAAAAAAAAACTAAGCATCTAACAGCTAAACACTCAACGGTGTATAATTAAACAAACCTTTTATTTGCTCAATATAACTATACGAGTAAATTATTTTGTGTGCTTTGCTGGTGTGTGTGTAGTTTTTTTCAATAATGTTATCTAATAGCCAAATTCCACTTCAAGATGATAACAATCCCTAGACAATTTTTACCAAATATCGACTCGAAACAAGCATGTTTAAATTCCTTTTTCAAGAGAATTCTACGGAAAATAGTTTCAATTATTATTATTATTTCCATTTCAAAACTGAAATCAAGCACAGATATAATTTAATAATAGTCTGGGTCCGACTTCCATATTTGTTAGATAACGAGATCAAATTCGTGATATTTCAACAATGTATAAAATCTTTAAATTGATTTCATAATGAAGTTTTAAATGTGAAAATATAGTATTGACAACTTATGCCTAAGTTATAGTCTTCAAAAAGCTTGAAATTTATATTCTAAGAACTTGGAAAGGTTATAAACTCAAGAAAAATAATCGTCAAAATAAAATATTTTGTTTGTATCGAGTGGGAGATCTAAGTAAAACAGGAGGCACCATAAAGTGTATACATACACGTATATTTTTGATTGGCAACAAAGTAGAGTCGACAAAGTCAGATAAAATGAGCACTTTTCCTGGTGGAAGTGCAAAACGTCAGTAAAAACTAAAGTTTTCTAGGTTTTATTAACTTTGTAAAAAAGTATGCAACAGACAGAATGAGGCAAATCAGACCCTTTATTCTTGATCAGTATCAAAAGCAGAGTCAGTTGGATCTGTATATCCATATCTTCATAATCGGGTAGTGCTTAGGTCTAAAGGAGCTACAGAAAAAAAGTGGGTATATTGGTTCCTGGACATTAAATGCAGACTAGGCTTATTTAATATATATGCTGCCATTCCGCTCTCTCCCGCAAATCGAAAAAAAATGAATTTCAAGACTATTTTTACCACAAAGTAATCGCAGAAAAGATTTGTTATGAGGATCGGGCTCAAGGTAGAGGAGAATCTCCAACGTACATAAATTGCGGCTTATTTAATATTGTGTGGATGAGTTTTAATATACACTTGTGGACATTGAAATTGGTGTAAAAATGTTGTATTTTTTAAACTCATGGGATTCTAAATTCTTATGGATTTTTTTGAAATCTTCGATTAGCTTACGAGAAAGCCATAAATTATGATTAAGTTTTCTAAAATAAATTGTAAGATCTACTTATTTACCATTTTTAACATCATTATTTTACATATCTGTCTTAATTATTAAACGTGTGAGGTGATATTATTGGGTCCAGATCTTGACTAGGAAGCCGTGCTAAAATAATATGCATAGTTTTTCCAATAGTGTGAATAACTTTCAAGTTGACTTGAATCTTATTGTTAAGAATTCCTTCAATAGATTTACGAGTAAGTTAAATTGAGATCACAGAACTGCCATGACAATAAATACTAATCTGTCAGATCCTGTTATTAAATCTACGAATAAGCAACACTCAGAAAAAGATCCGGTCGAAACGGTCGAAATTCGTTCCCAACCGTAGTCAAAAAATCGTTGACCCCATTTTTTTGTAGTTCATAAACGCTTGTTTATAAACTGTTCAAAAATGTTGGGTCTACTTTTATGAACGAACAGGAATAATTTAAGAACACACTTAGAATAAATATGTAACACATTGCTATTAACTTATATACATTTAGGAGTCATCCTAGGAACTTTTTCAAAGTATTCTATGAAAATTGGTGCTCAGCTTAGGAACATTTCGTTACTACTTTAACGAACAGAGCGGTCTCCATTTAATCCCATCCTATTATTCTACATTGGTTCGACATTTAGGTTCTCAATTTATAACCATTTATTCTACTTTAGGGCCTTATTGGTTTCCCATATAGTATAGATTGTTTATAACTTAACCGTTTTAATAAAAATACACACAATATAAAATCCAATCCGTTACAGGACTCTGTATTTTGTTGTACCTGAGCTTGAAACTATCTTGTCCGGTTTTAACATCGATGTCCGTGCTCCCACCGGGTCAAACAAAACATAAATTTATTTCCCAAGAAACAAGAAATCAATGATAACAAAGAAAATTGAATAAATTAATTATGACTGTAGAGCAAAAATCGATTATAATTACAAACTTTCAGTAGGTAGGCATTGAATAGTAAAGCTATTATATTTATCGCCAGATGGCAATTTTTGCGAGTGCTGTCAATTTCACTTAATTTAGTGGCGCCACCTAAGAATTGTCGTCTCCTGTAAAATGCTTTTCCCAATAATAATATACTTTTTACTTATTTTAAAAATATACTCACTTGTTAGAAATATCCCTTTTGACACAGCACAATTGCAAAATTGAAGTCGTCGCCTTTTTTTTTTAAGCACATGAAAAATATTTTACCCTATATAGTTTATAGTTTGTGAAAGGTAATATAGTTTTGATACAAACTCGGTAATGTTTAGGGGCTGAAATGTTATGTTGTTTAATTTTGAACGCAGTTCATATTTAATAATCAGTTATCATGAATCGAGATTAGTTGTTCATATTTCGTAATAAATATTAGTCGTTTTGTTGTTTTTTTTTCTGAGTAATTATTGCTTTTGATAAATACAGTTAGGTTTTGAATATCTAAAGACATTTGAATATGTATCTGATTGATAGTAGACTTATAATTTCGGCTGATATTTCTTTTGAGCAGGGTTGTCAACCGGTGCCAAGGTTGTACTGAATATAAAGGTTTTTTTAATTCATTTTGATAGGTCAATACGATGAGGTATATGATTTTAAATTAATTTAAGAAAATGTTATTTGCCGTGTTTATATTATGCTTATGAAATTGATGTTAAATCAATTATTTAATATGTGATTTAATTTGATACCTTCAATCATAATTTATGCCTACTTTTTAAGCTTATCAAAGCTGTACAAAAAATAATTCGATAGGAGTTCAAAATCCTATACATTAAAATAATCAAAAATTTGCACACCTACTTCATGTCGTCGTGATATGGCTTATAAGGGCACAGGGTATCTGCAGTTGAGCACTATCGACTGGAGCTTTCTTGCTTTTTTTCATATGATTTGTTTTTGTTTTACTTTGCAATAAACACATTCACACTGAAATCCACACACGAAGACAAAACAAACGCATGGAATTAAAATTCTTATACGCAAATTAAAATATGTATGTGCTTTTCATCTTTCCTTTTTTCTCTTTCTATCTCTCTTTTTCTTTGTTTTATTACCATTGCTGCCCGCTGCCTGCTTTAATTGCTGCTCTGCTCAACTCACACACACAGAAACACACACACTTATGCAAGCAACAGAAATTTGCATAACAACAAATTGAAAATACAAACGAAGCGAAAGGCGAAAAATGAAATGAAACCGAACGCGAATTGTCAAACTAGCAACGAATCGGCCATAAGTATGCAATTATAGTCAAGTGTATGGATGTGTCTACAATATACGTATTTGTCGTTTGCACTATCCATACATACATACGCACAAAGATAAACCGGAATAAGCCAAAGGCCTTGGCTACATAGAGTACAGAAAACTGTTGCATTTATTGACTACCCTGAAAACAACCAGGCAACATTCTCGATTTGCAATTATCGTCAATTGTGCCAAAGGTCAAAATATGCATTAACATTACCGATTGACGTACGAATACTTATGCACATACATACATACATATGTAAGTATAAATTCAATTGTGTGTGCGAATTTAATTGAAATGTATTTATGTATATCTCGATGGGGCGTGCCCACATAAGTATGCAACAGCATTTTACCAATGACTGCATGCGTAACGAAAGCTTTATAACAACAAAAACAACTACCGACTAACCAAAAAAAACCAAAATTAATAAATTTAAAAGAATAACTACAAATTAATAAAATTTAAAAATATCCTACTAAGAGAACGCTATATTTATACAAAACTCAAGTGTTTTACCAACAGCCAAGTATTGACATTGAAATGCTGAAGCTCTGAAACTATCTAAACAATTGAACGACATAATTATTAAATGAATAAACTCGTTTAAATTGGGATTTTATGGTAAACATATCAGAAATCAGACTTTTAAAGGTTTACCGTATCCTCTTTGTTCGTGAATTTACTGATTGGTGAAACCTGTAAAGTTAAACGAAGAAACTGCTATGGAAAAGAAAAGAGGTAATTTTTAATTAAAAATAAAAAATAGTTTATACTTCTGGCGTGTCCGAAATTTAAGTTGATTCGGCTTTTAAAGTCACTTTCACAATCCGTTAGTATTTGCCAAGATTTTCCATAGTCGAGTTAAATTGCAACTGAGATATGTTAATAAATTTGTATAAAATTTAGTTCAACATGTTTTTGAGCTAATTTTCTGAAACTTTAAGAAGACAAATGATATACATATACTTCAGATACATAAGTAGATACATGAGTACATATTGACATTTAAATGTAAATATTTATATTTGGTATGTACTGTGTACACTGTTTACATTTTTTTTTGTTCTCAGAATCATATTTACATGTGTATATAAGTGATGTAAAAAAACTTGGTATATCGATTTTTTTCTATATATTTTGTATACATAAATATATATACATCTTGAGCAAAAACTGATTCATGAATGTTTTGATGTCATAAAAAAATAAATATAAATATGTGCATATGTATTCAAATATAATGCATATTTAATGTCAGTATTACCTTGATTTCTGTACATCACTAGTATATGTATAAATAAGGTTCTGATTTCCACTCGGTAACATGATTTTTATTCCTTCGGCAAAGGTGCATATTTCTGACCCCTTCTTTTTAGCTGTTCAGCATCTGTGCGATAAAGTTTGTTGCCATGATTTCACTACCCAGGGTGCTTTCTGCTTCCTCGGCTTATACTTGAACAATTGAACAATTGTATCTGTGGAGTAAATCAATAAGACAGAACTAATGGAAACAGTAATTAAAACAAATCAAATAAAATCAATATTTAAATCTAAAATTGGACCAGAAAATCTAAATATGAAAGCTACAAAGGACAAGTAACTCAAAACCATAAATATAATAGTTTTTATGAATAATTAAGAATATTCATATTGACAAATAGATAAAAACTAGTTATTCAAATATGATATTTATTAATAATTGATGTATTGTATTGTTAAAAGTAGCCATAAGAGACTCGAAAGACACAACAGTAAGGCTTTATTTTGATTATAACAAACCAATTAAATAAACAATAGCAGAAAGCCGTCATAACTTAAATGAATAGTTCATCATTTACATATGTTTAAGCTGACATGATTCAAATCGTGTTAATTGTGTGGGTAAATGGAAGGTGAGTAAATTTCTGGATTCGACTAAAAGGAATTGGAACTGTATTCAAGTGTCCATCATATAAGTTAAACTTATTCGATCTCTCTATCAGATATACATATATGTATATACATATATAAATATGTATAATATGAATATCTGTATTTTAGCTGTAGTCTTCCAATAACAAATAAATCAAATCTAAACAGCTCTCCAATCTGCCTTGTCCTGAGAACGAAAACAAAGAACCAAGAACAAGTGCAAAAATACTAATACTTATTTACTTAGACAACCTGTAGCAAATTGGTACCTTATCTGAAACACCTAAAATAGCTTTCAATTTTACAAACAACTAAAAATACATAAACAACAACTGCACCAAGTGCAGTAACGAAAACAGAAACCCACATTTTAATGATCAACAAAAACAAAATTGAGGCATTTGTCGATTTGTCACGCTAGAAAACAGCGTCGAAACCAAAAGAATAATACTTTCAAAATAATCAAATTAAGAAAAAAATCAAATTGTATTAAAAAACAAATATAAATGAAAATGAAAAATATAACGATAGTTAAAAAATATTGCATTATTTTTAGATAAATGTTGACACAGTACGAATAATCATGAGAATTTATAACTTATCTACGAAGCAAAATCGTGCATACTAACTGATTCTTAACTCTATTATATTACCACTTAACCTATCCAACTTTTTCACACTTTAAACTAAAACTAAAGCTTAAAAAAATCGAAAGTATAACTTCACATTAAATCTTAGATGACTACTTATAAATCTTGAACTAGCTAAGTTTCCAACTTTTCTCCTTCGAAACATATTGGTTTCTTGTTAAAAATGTACGAGTATTACGTATCCTTAAAAATATATATGACTTAATACAGAAAATGTGTATCTACATGCACAGCCTAGTACACAAACCCTAAACAAAGCAACACAGATCTTCAACTGTTGAAAGATACCCACTCAATGCCAAGCAAATCAAAACAATATTCACCCACTTTGAACTCTGTCCCACCCAAGCAAAACTGCAATCTCAAACAAGTCTCAAGAACTAAACAAACAACCGAATACACATAAATAAGTACGTTTATGCAATGTCTAAAATCGGGGTATTCAATAAACACATTTGCAGCTCACCACGATAGCAGCCAGAGGCAGATGAAATAAAAAGAGTATTTAGCTGAATATTATGGCTAAGTACTTACCTTTACTGAATCACTATAGGACTGTAGAACTTAAAACACATTTTAACGAATCATTGACAGATGAATACCATATATACCAAATATGATTCAACAATTCGATGCAATTAAACGTTGAATTTTTTTAAGACTTGTTTCGGCCTATTATACTTCTTACGAGTAGCCAAGTAATTCAAAAAGTCGTAATTTTAAGGAATGGCATTGAATATGGGAAACCGATTATAACTTGAATTTTGAGCACAGGCAAAGGTGCATACACAACTTTTTTTTAATTTTAAGCCCTATGAAAAATCAATAAAACAAAAGAGTGTTACACATTAATGTATGTATATAGTCTATACGTATTCATGTTGATTTTTAAGTACATTTTATAAAAGTGTTAAAATCAAATTTTACCAATGTAACAAGAAATACGAAATAAAAATAAAAAATAATAAAAAAGAAAACTAAACCTCTTGGTCAGTAGAATATACGAGTATTTAACAAGCCAATAAAAGAACTTAATGTGAACAAAAATCTCGTTTTAGAGAATTTTCTATTAGTGTTACCTTATTGTTTTTTAAATGCTTTTTTATATTGTTAATGTTGCGAGATAGAACTTGCAACAAACATGGTACCAAATTTACTGTAAAAATAAGAATAATAATAAATGTATATTTTTTTGTTTTATGAATTACTAACAAAAACCCTAAGAATAGTTGGGAGAAAATACATGTCATAGCATTAGACTAAGTAAAATTATTGTATTAAAATTTCAGTGTGACTTAAATAATAATGAAGATAGGAAAGGTCAGTCTGACCAGTCAGACTAGCAAAACTTATTAGTTTATACATAGTTTAAAACGGTCTGCTCTCTAAAAAAAACTACAATACACAAAATATCAGAAAAATCCATTGTTATCAAAAAGGACTCTATGGAGCAAAAAGCACACAACCAACAAAAATGTCATTTAAAAAAAATGCATTCTTTTATTAAACGAAGTACTCAAGTATTTCGAACCTATCAAACTGCGATTTCAATGCGAAAGGGTAACGTAACACTGGGTTGAACTTGAACTCGTCCTCAAACTCGGACACAGAAACCAAAAGAAGAGCAAACCAAAAACTAACGAATAAAATATAAAAACAAGGGTATAAAATGAAATAAATGTTAAAAACAAAATATTGAAAATTGATTGATTACGAATATATTATATGTAGGTGTAATGCATTGCAGATCTTTTTTGGTGTACATTTTAAATGAAAACTTTCCATGAAATTAAAAAAAATACAGTTTAAAAACTTTAAAGCAAATCGATTAAATCCAATGGCATGACTAAAAATGCAAAAATAAAAATTAAGGAAAGTAAACCAACATTTAATTATAACAAACTAATAACACAAAGGAGAAAGAACTTTTTTTTTTTGTATAGTTAAAATATGCATATAAAACGAATGTATGAAAATTTAAATGCGTAATAAAACTATGAAATAAATGTGCGTTTTCAATTCAATCGACTTTTTTTAAGTAAAATATTTGTATGCAAAGGAATGTAACTCCAAACGATATTTTCGTCCTAATGCGCTTAAACGCTTCGATTATCATGGGCACGATGCCCGCAGCGGTCAGTATAGGAGTGGGCACTGGGTTTCTAGCAACCCCAAATGCTATTTGCCTGTTTACGCCGCATTGTGCAGTTTAACATGGTTCGTTGGGCTGCAAAGTTGGCGCCAAAGTTTTACAGCATGTAAATTAGCCATATGCAGTAGCAGTGCAGCAAATCAACTGAAAGCATTTCGGGGCGAGGAGTGCAACCAATTTCAAACGTGTGGCAAGTGGCGCAGGTATACATTGGATCCTATTCAAAGTTTATTTGATTATAGCCATGACGAGTGTATTACAATTTAGCCAAGAAACGTGTAATGCATTGGCAGGTATAGAAATATTCTTGGCCATTGCGTAGAGATGAGGCGATATAGCCATTTTCCTCTGGCCACTCTTATAGGCAGATTTGTCTATCAGTTTTAACCCGTAGGGTAACAAATTGGTTTGGTTAGATATCTCAATCAATTTTGCAGATGGTGTACTTGATGTTGTCCTGAACAAGATTGCCAAAATGAGCGATAATGCCTGATCAAATGAGGCAGAATGTCCATGCTCATATTTATCGTCAAGAAAATGAGCTCAAAAGTTGTGTTAACAAGTTGGCGGCTAACCCGAAATGACAAGAAAACTTACTTAATTGTTACATCACGAGCAAAGAAATTCCACGGCAACAACCACGTTCATCGTCCAGTCGGAAGGCACGCGTCCTGGCCCTAATTATTGTAATCGTTAATTAAATCATGTTGTTGAAGAAATTAAGTTATTGACAGCACAAGTACATCCTTTTTGAGGGAAGCGTGGCTAATTACTAGTCCAGAAGTGCATGCTAACACGTATCTGACCAGAGGTGGGCACGCAATGGCTCCGGGAGCCAGCGGCTGCTAACGAATTCAGATTTCGTGCCCATCGCTGGTGTAGACGATGTGCGGATGAGTGTGTGAGTGTCACGTGCATGTCATTCCACGTCCATTCACGTTTGACTTAAGGTATCAAGCGCATCGATTAACCTCTGAATCTAATTCCAGTTTATCCGAGTACAGTTTGGAACAGAACAAATTAAACAAACACAACCTAATTGCCAAGTCCCACTGCACGAGTGAAGCTCAAAGGATCAGATATGGCATCTCTCTAATCGGAAGACCGCCGGCAACTGCTAACGATGCCAGCAACCGCTGCACAGTGGTTGTGCTTGTATGGAACCGCGACCATAAATACTTTCAGTGGTGATATCGTAATGAAATCTACAAAAATATTTTAAATATACCAGTATAATGAACAAATTGGTCCAACCGTTCGACTATATCCTATAGCTTCCATACAAACGATCGAGTAAAATTTTAATAACTAAAGAGTAACCCACGAAAAAGTTGCGTTTTAAATGCCATTACTTATGATTCAAAATGTATAATTTTATTAGAAAACAAAGATGCTGAAATCAATTGTGTTGATCTAAGTGTCCATTACCTAGATCATCCAGTAACATGGACTGACAATGATCGAAAGAGAAATAAAAATAAAGATACTCCATCATCATTTTTTAACAAAACTCCCTCCAATATTGAAGTTGAACAATCAAGAATTTGGTGAGCATTTCGGGCAAAGAACTGTAGGAATTTGTTAAGACTTATTAACAATAAAACGAATAAGGAAGATGCAAAATAACAAATAAAATGTAAAATATTTTTGAAAAGTAACAATATTTTTTTTTTAACAAATTTCATTTCAGTGGTAAGTTATAATTCACCTCTATTAATTTCTTTTCAAATCAAATAATTTATTTCATTTATGTTAATTTGAGACCAACTGGGTGACTATAAAGTTTATACAAACACGTTAAGTATAATGACCCTTTTTTGTCAAGGATTACAAATGAAATTGCACAACATCTTTAATTTGCTAAATACTTGTGTATTGGTTAGTGTGCGCACACATTCCTTTTCAAATCGTACGATTACAAACATATGTTAAGACTTTTGTTTAACTGGCAAACTGGCGAAACTTTGAAAACAAATCCAGATACTCGTAGCACCACAAAGAGCATAAGGCTGAGTTGAGTTTAGATTCGAGTGTGATGTCGCCTTAGGCCTGAGGATAATCTGTTAGATGTCAAAGGCGTCGCTGCAGTTTTATTTAATTTGCCACATTTCAGCCCCAACTGGTTGGCCTCGATAAAGTTATACATACAAATTTAGCGACTTTTCCAACAAGCCCCCGATGCTCTGAGTCAACATTGATGACATTTCTTATGCGCTCCTCTGAACTTTCCATCCCTTGCCCATTACATTCAGTTCCCTGTCCTTTGTTTTATCCCCTTTCCATAACATATAGATTCTGTTTGTGCAAAACTTTTCAATTGCATTTAAGCCTTGTCTAGCGTAATTTGGCAACGCTGCCACAAGCCCGTCCCATCATATTGCCTTTGGCCATGCCCCGTTTATGCATCATCCCTATATTTGCTTGTATTTTCCCATTGCCTTCAACTTGGTTGCGTGCCACGCTTTGTTCACGCTGCTTTCACTTTGCTTCCATTTGGTTTCCTCCTGCTTTTTATTATGATTATTAAATTTGTCAGTCTTTTTGTAGTGTGTTCTAGAGTGCACGTGTAAGTCAACTAAAATATTAGCAGGTCCCCTAGATTTTTTATATCTTACGCAAATACAGCAAATTATGTATGTTATAAATATTGTTTTCATAACATAATAAGTTTCTACTTATGTGCTAAACAGCCATAAGTTTATATGAGATTGGAAATGTTTTTGCCATCGGCGCTGCTGCTAGCATCACCTTAGGATAGTAGTAATTAGGAATTAAAATATTAGGAATTTTGAATGGAGATAAGGTAAGGGATTCAGTCTAGTTCTCGTGGTGGATGCTGATTGATATGGGGTCTTGAAGGGAGGCATGAAAATGTTTTCGTCACCAGACTTTTGCCACGTAAAGTGGTTTTTTTTTGTAAGTCTAAGTTACTTAAGATACTGCATTTTTCAAATCGCTCGTGCATATTCTTTTTTTTTATTTTTACGATTTATAAGTGAACATTACATAAATAAATCTTACATATATTCAGATACATATTTTTTTTTTTAATTTAAACCTTTGTTGTTTTTGTAATCTTCCAAACACTCTATCAGTGCTGACTATCTATGTATCTTCCACTTTGCTTACTGTCAATTAGCTGACATTCCCCGTTACTGTTTGTGCCATGGCCGAGAACACCCAGTTTCCATGTTTCAGTTGTTTTTCGCTCGATGACCTCTCTCGAGTGACCGAACATTCTGTTGACAAATTCAATTGAGCATGATTAAATTTCAACTTTTTATTGTACACTTAAAATTAAAATCAGATTACAGGCAGGTCAACATAAGTATTAAAGCACGTCCATAAGCATGACAAAACCCAAATGGATAATGTCAAACCGGGCGTAGCCAATAAAAATACAATCTGAATAGTTATACCCTGTAGATGCAAAATAAGTAATTAAGCCATAAAATTGTTCGTTGAATCTTATTCCCAAATAAACACGCATCCACCCCATAATTTCTCATATTTTGCTAGTGTTGTTGAGGGTGAAATCGTTCAATTTGCTCATAATGGAGAACATTGATCTTTTAAAATTCTCTATCGTTGTTGTATCGAGGAGACCCATAAAAAGAGGCTCATTCTCATATTCTCGTTATATTCCGACCGTATATATAGTACATTCAAATGTCCGTTTAAGGTTCAGAGCGAGAATCATGGTACGAATTGGTGATCAAACTAAAGTCCAGGGAAGTAAGATAAAAACGACAACTACAACAATAACTTGATTGAATGAACATTTAATGGCTTTGTCATTTCCATTTAAAGTTAATGCGCTTTTCTCGCTTCAGATTCTGATGCTTATAATTTAATTGGATTATTTATTTTTGCTTTGCGCAAGTTTCTCTTCCCTAGGGGTACCCACTCCGAATATGAAAAATAGGGGGAGTGTCCTGCCGTCACCCACCCGCCGTTTTCCCTGTCACTTATTATTTGTCATATAACAGCTCCGCGTCCGTTTGTTATTGTTGTTGCCCTTCTCGCTTTTCACCTATATTCGGTAAAATTATATAATTTAGTTTTAATGCTTCTTAAATTCTAGAAAGAAATATCAACCTAGGCCAACTCACACCTAGAGAAATTTTCTTCCAAAAATGTATTCAAGTTAGTTATTTAAGCAATATAAAAGAAACTCAACAGGATGAACATATAGATTTTACATTGGAATAAATTCAGTTTTTGTATATTTTTACCCATTTTCTTATAAATTGATGATTTCCAAAATCGACCGTTTGTATTCTATTGATTACACTAAGTAAGATAGTAGTATTGTAACATAAACCATTTTAATACATAGAAATAGTATATTGAAAGTTTAATTTAAAACAAGTTTTCCGAGCTATATCGATATATAATTTAAAAAACGGGAGATAATATATTGTAGAACAAAATGTCGCAGGTGATTTAAATAACAATAACTACTTAATATTTTTAAATCAAACAAAAACATTAAGATAAATCAATGCATTACATTTTAAAATTAATTGCATCAAAATATTCACGTCTTGCCAAAATCAGTATTAGAGCTGGTCGTCGAAAAAACTACTTCTGTTTGAGTCGCGTGGTTTTTTAAAATTATCTTGAAAACGAACATATTTTTGGTTTCACTTCGAAACGAAGCGTACGAACGTCGCATTCGACATTGGAGAATTACCAATACATTATTTTACACTAATGTGGTACATATTTATATAATTTACATTGTGAGGAACATAATGTTTTATAACTCAATTCATAAACTATACTGAAAAAGATCCATCAAAAATTGAAGCACACATATAAACTTTTGGTTTCCTGTTTTAAGACACTTTTATTTATATGATCAGTATGTGCTTTTCACTTGAAGCAACTGTTTTTAAGAGCTGTTAACTTAACAGGGTGTACCAATGTAAACAATTTGATGAGCTAACATAAAAGTCTGAATTTCGAATCTTCTGCCATCAGTAGGACGTTAGTTTGAACAGCTTTAAAAATCGACTGTATTAAGAAAAATTGTAATTTTCCCTATAGTTGAGTGGCAGCACCTAACTTATGCAAGTTACTTACCTGATGCCGCAGATTTATGTCCAGCTATTAATCAAATCCAGGCGCAAGGTAGTGAAGTTTTATTGCCACTTGGCGGCCAGTATCTGACGGAGAGTCGGCGCGTTGCAGGCTACGCCTAAATTTATGCTAACTGCCTACCTAAACTGGCATTCAATTTGAAATTGGCTGCAAAAAGTTGAGATTGAGATTGCTGAAATATGACTCGAATGGTTATTGGTTCATTGGTTTGCTGGCTTGTTCTCATGTGGCTTATCTGGCAATTTGACATAGCGCATTTGATAAGCCATTTTTCAGCGTTGCTCGGTCGTATTTGTGTAAGTGTTGTGGTTGCTCTGACTAAGTCTGCATTCTATCAACGATAATGCTTATAATTAAGCGAAGCCTGTCTTAAACTTTCTGCTTATTGTTGAAAACAGCTTAATTCTGATACGAACAACAAAAAACCCATAACCGTAGCCGCTGCAAATTAATTATATTGGATTCATATATTTTAGTGGTAAGCATCTGTGAAACGCGTCTATCAAATTACTTATAAAAAAAACCTCTTTACGAGGTAAAAGTCTAGTGACGAAATCATTTTCATGTCCCAAAATTTCTGATATCCAATTTTGTGACGAATAATATTAAATTTTGTACATGAATTATTAAAAAAAAATTTTTGTCGCTGGGCACATTGCTCTAAATTTTTCATACCTAATAAATTGTACTTTTTTGCGCAGTGCCAGTGACAAAAACTCTTTAAACTCTTAAACTTGATTTCGAATCGCTATTTTTCTTTAACTTTAACAACAATTTTAGATGATATGCTCCCTCGTCCGCAAATCGCAAGAAAACAATTTCAGGTCACAGTTTTTAATAAAATACTTGTTAATAAAACAGGCAGTTGAGAAGGAAGCCTATTTAATGACCTTGAAAGTTTCAAAGCGATTGACCTATAAATAAAGAAGATATTTCGATTTTGCTTTTAAATTCACATAAATCCAAATTATAGACAATTTTGGTACGAGTGCGATAGCTTATAGTAACATATGTTATATAGATAAAAAACATAAAAATTTTCGGATATCCAAATTACTTCAAAAAATGATACTATATGAGAAGCTTACCCCTTACATGCACTTGATTGTTCCTTCGCGATATTTACTGATAATTTATTAGATTACCACATAGTACAACAAGGCAATTTATAACGTTAATTCAGGGCCCATAATAACATCAACGCCAAAGAATCAGTGATTCTACTTGTGCCGTTCCCGTCCGAACCAATTTTTTGAAATTTTTAGCCAATGCTCTTCAAAAATTATGTAAAAATGTGGTGTTGTTGAAAATATGGTAAGACCCCGCTACCAAAAAAAAATAAAACGCACTTTTCAGATAAATTAGTTGAACATTTTTAAAAGAAAAAGTAATTAAATATTTTAATGATCTACAAATGAAAACAAATATATAAAACAAAAATTAATATACAACAAAAAAAATAAATAACAGAAATTATAAAGAGTAAATTGGAAAATAATTTCCCTGCGATATTTTCTTTGTAGGACGATTCTCAACCTCTATCTCTGGGTTTGTCCACTATATATAAATCGGCAGCTAAATGTATTTATTTTAAAATGTTTAAAGGTTGACTAATACTATAAAAAAAAGTTGTATTGGAGGTTTAAGGGGGATCATAACTAAAACTTTACATAAAATTAGTAACATATACGAAATAGTCCAAACGGAGTATTATTCAGTAAACATACAATTTAAAACAATGAAAATGAAGAATAATTAAACTTAAAACCTTTTATTTCAGTACTCTTATTGATTTAACCCAATTTTTTTCATTATTCTTCTGACTATTTCACCTTTGAATTAAAATGAGCTATTGTTTAAAAAATATGGTTTTCTGGAAAATAGTGTTCACTAATTTGGTAACAATACTTTTATTTCCATATTGTGCATTTTTGGCCACTGTGCTGTGATTTCGCATCTCCGTGTCAACAGGCGGTGGCATATTCCTATTATGGGACAGTTGCCAGGGGACTTTGTGTAACTTTTGCCACTTGCAGGACGTCCAAGGCTATTCAGTATCCAAAGCAGACATATTTTTTATGACGTTACAAGGTGGTTACATAAAACTGGAAACGGTGCGGGACCGGTGAGCTGGCATGGCTGTGGGAACGACTTCTGTCCAGACGTAAACTAAAATGTAAATGAAACTGTTTCAATGTGCTTTTTGGCGTATTTCCGACCCTCGGTTTGGTGGTCGTTGGCCATAAGCCCGTAAGAGTTAAATGGGTTTGTCTCCGACTGCGTCAGTGTTAACAAAGAAAATGTCACGGAAATAACTGAGGATTAGATTGATGAGTTTGCTGCTAAGCCAGGCATCAGACCTGGCTCCACCGGCATGGTTCTCTTTGTTTTAGAGCCCGGAATGGCTGAGAACGGATTGGGTCAACCCGACTTCGGATACCTCTGCATATTGTCTATGTGACAAACTAGTCACTATCATACCTACAGTCGCCGTGGCACGAGCACCATCACAATTTAAAACCTTTGACAAGGAATGCGGGCTTGGGGTATGATTGCGACAAAAACAAGGACTGGGATTGGGTCTGAAATTGGGACTTTATTTTATGAAATTAACTGGCAGAGGTAGAAATGTGTTGTTAACAACAACTAGGAGACAGCAAACCGTTGAATAGGTCATTTCTCTGTACAGCATATCCGTTTAATCTTATAATTGTATAATATAAGTTATATATAAATATTCACATTTGAATATATTGTTTAATCTTATGATTGTAAAACATAAATTTTCTACTAGAGCCTCCGATATGCCCTGTCTTAGAATAGTTTCACTATTGTCACACACTTCGATATGCTGATAGGCCGTAGACCTAAATAAATAAAGTCTGCGAACAGATACGCAATCTTCACTGCGTATGATAAGAAGACGACTCCATCTTCAGCCGTGTTCAGACTATGAGTATTGATGGTTTAGGTTACTATTCTAATAGATATAAGTAGTTTAAGATAGTTTTAGAGTTTCGTACTAAAGGTTAATTTGTATCCGATTGTACCTATGACAGCTCTATGATTTAGTGTTCCGAAAAAAACTTGATCTGAATCCGCAATCCAGGAACCTAGATTCCAAGTTTGTCTGTATCTATTATAGTCTCTGAGATCTACGCGTTGAAGCACACGGACAGACAGACATGGCTTTATCGACTCGGCTGTTGATACTGATCAAGCATATATATACTTTATGGGGTTTGCCAGGGCTCCTTCTGTCTGTTACAAACATTTCACAAAAGCATAAATGGGTATAAAAAGTATAAATATAGAAGTAAATACGAAACCAAATAATAGCAATATAAATAGAAGTAATGATAATAAGAACTATGAATAAGACTCATTCTATTTATGTTTGCTGTTCCTTCGTTTACAATGTTAAAGTTAAGTTATTATTCCTCTTTGTAGTCCCAAATTTTGAATATGACTAGCGTCTTAATTTATAAGCTTTGTCTTGCAGCTCTAGTAATCAAATAAATTATTAAATAAATAAGTTAGGGCACCTAACAATTTTTGACCCGGTCCACAAAATGTTTTGCTGCGCCCCTGTGTTTATCATATGCATATAAGATTGAACTATTTACAAGTCGACAGACCGAGACGAGAAAGGTACAAACTGTCAGCATATGTTGATGACCCCAAGTGTTTTTGTCCTACGAATTATTTAGATTGTCATATTGTCTACTTGTCGTATGGATAATGTGCCATAAATATAGAATCAGTTGTTAAACGAATGTCCATGCGGGAGCTATTAATGACAGGCTGATTTGGCTGTCTGTCCACTTTTGTCATGTCAGCGAGATCGATCACTTTATAGCAATTGTTTCTGTTATAAAACTGCTGCACAATTTTAGTCGTCGTCCTCGATGGGCTTGGTGCTGATAATGTCAGTGAGCTTTTGTCAGATAGAGCGGCCCTCGTGATTACGGCAACGGATTCCAATCCGTTGACTGCTCGTCGAGTTTCACTTCCGCTCTATTGTGCCGGGAGACCATAGCTGTAACTATTATGGTGCTGTGCGTTTCCTGACAGGGTGTGAGCAGATGATTATTTGCACTGTGTCTGTGGCTGGGCGAATCGTTAGGCATTACTTGCCTTAAAAAAGCCCAAAGCCGACACCTTGCTTCGACCGCAGACAGATAGAGACAACAATGCACTGCTACTGCAATCCTACGGCATCCTCCCATCGCACCACAATCATTGTTGTCCTCTAAAGGTTTTCAATCGCATGGCACGTCCATGTCGTTATCATTCTCTGCACAACGTTCATCGTATTGTTATTAAGCATTGTAATTAGGTACAATTTGGAGATTTGCTACTTCAAATTGTAGCTGCAGTTCAACTTGCACTTGCTGCTGAATAAAGATAAGCTTCCGACTGCCCAATTAGCCTCCACTTTGCTTTCCAGTGTTCCATATTCAACTTATGGTTTTTGTACTGTAATGCCGTCCATTTCAAGTGTGAGTTCTTTTATTTAAATACTGTTTTTACAATCTGTGCGAGTTGCTAAGGACCGATTTGTCAATGTCTTTTATACTGTGGACGGCAGTCCACGCTAGTGATAAACCCGGTAGCCGAAATTGGTACAGCTCAAATGACCAAAGACGTATGTCTATAGTTTCCAATTAAATATTCCAAGTGGGTTTTAAAAATAAATTTTTGTCCTATAGACAGCTGCTTGATGGCAACATAAAAAGTCTTTTCAGAAGAGAGGACTAGTGGTGTCCTGCCTGCAGCACAAATACCGCAATGTCACGTATGGAATAATGTTGATTTTTGTGTTCAACGTAAGGGCAATTGAAATTTGAAATCGCCTCGTTGTACACTCCGAGAGCTACTGCAAATCATTTTTGACCACATGGAAAGCAAAACTGGCTGAGATTCCTGCACAGCTGCACTTAAACAACGCAACTGCTTGGATAGGAAAAGAGAAAGGGTGATAAATGTATACAGAACATCGGGGATGGGAACAGATAGAAAAATAAGTGGGACGAGATACCGGACCCATCTGGTGGGTTTGGGGACAGTGTCGCCAACTGAAGCATATGTCAATCAGAGGGCACAGTGGTTAACAAATGAAAATATCAACCAAACTATACCCAGCACCCTAATCTTAGCCACTCTAACAAGCTTTGCATACTAAAACTTTTTGGAATGACTGACGAGATCACATATCAACGTGAAAGTGGATCAAGTTCGGGATCAAAGTTCTGGGAATTGCTTAGTATGAAAAATTTTTTTGTTAATTAAGATATTCCAACTAAACTCACAGATTGCATATTTGGGGTTACAACCTGACCAAATTTGGTCAAAATCGGATTCCTATATTAAATAGATTTTTATTTGAACTAAATTTACAGACTAACTCTCCTTTCCAAATCTGGAATCTTCTGATAAACTAACCTTTTTTCCCGCCAAATCTCACAGTTTAAGTTAAATATTATCGGAGCTTTCTATAGCCTTAAAACTTGTATCCATTTGACTCCTAACAATTCCTTTTAAAATAAAACAAAAATCGCTCCGTAATATTACAGATTTTTAATTAATACATTTTTTACAAAAAGTACACAAAATTAATGTAACGAAAACTTGGTATTGTAATTGTAATTGTATCTTAACTCCTATATTTTTCTTGATCCATAAAATAAACACTGAGTTATCAGATAAAGCTGGGGGAAAGATTGTTGGTCGCCGATTTATTGAAACATCTTGTGTCACTGTGCTGGGACCGTTGAGACACAGCCACAGCCGCAGGCTTAGCATGCATGTGGTGCAGTATCCTTATTCGCATCCATATTTTCAGACACTCAGATAGATTTTACCGCAATTGGCATACTTTAATGCTGTCATTACAAATTCTGATTCATCTTTCGATGGGTTTAATTTGAGGCGTCCGATGGAATGCATTTTGTGCTGACATGCAATTTTTAGTTATTCAATCCACAAACTAAGTGTTGAGCCACTCTAGTGCCACTTCATTACAAAACGGACCATTTTGACATGCTAACAAAGCCTCCCAAGCTGACTAGCAAGCTTGCCACAAAGTGGCGTTCTATTGACACAATTACGACGGAATGTCAATTGAGTGCCTCTCGACACAACCTTAAGTGCAAAGTGCAAACCGTGAAGCACGAAAAAAATCGAATGCAGTCCCAACACTTGCATGGAAGGCATTTTTGTAACATGAATTGATTTACCCGAATTCAAATAAAGTTTATATTAACCTTCTGATTGTTCTAATGCACACATGATATAGCAACGAATCGGAATTGAGATTAAGATCATTTACATACATATGCCAAGTTGACATTGTCAACTTTTGAAATACACAATTAGGATCAAAAGGTATTTAAAATCAACTTTTATTTTTAGCAAAAACAAAAAACAAACAACTTTTATTTTCACTGACTAAAAAATAAGACTTATTAAAAGAGAGACTTATTAAAGAGAGCTTACCAGATGCTCTTAGATTGACGTCCCAAACGCCAAGCCGCGTTTACTGTTATTATAAGATTATTTACTCAATCTACTATTTTTTGTCACATGACACTAGTTAACTAAATCAAAAAAAAAATTTTCGCTTGTCATATCTCAGTGCACTTTTCTTATGGACCTTGGCCCACTAAACACGCAAATCGCGCTTAAAATTTTTTTCATGGAAGCGTTTTCGAAATATTCTTTTTTTCTCCCAATTTTCGAAGTTGTTCCGACATTTTAGAATATTTGTATCACCAGTTCTAATTAACCGAAGTGGCCAAAAAAGCATTTAAATTAAAGGTAACTAATTCCATTACGACTTTCTTTCATTGAGTTTTGAGATCGGTTTTGTAGTTCAGAAGCTAGCGACTTTAATAAGTTCAAAAATCCGTTTTTTTTTTTATTTATTGCCAAAGGCAGCTATTTTGTACGATAACAAAATCAGCTATTTTATATGATGACAACATCAGCATTTGGGATGGTCCTTAACATCCACACCAAATTTGGTTTAAATCGGACCACTATGATTTGTTATTAACACGTCAAAACTTTTTAGCCGCATTCCTAGTTTGATTGGTTTTCCTATTTTCTGATCTGGATTATTCCAATGAGCAGTGGTCCAGAGTTTAACTGATTAAACGCCGCATTCAGTAGTGACTATCGACTCGAGAGCATGCATTTCGCTTGGATGCCCACTAATTTAGCCAACAACAACAACCGCAATTCTCAGACTCAGCTCTGATGTGTTTGGTTCGCATGATTGGAAAGCAAACTCAGTCATTTATTTGCCTTCAATCAAACGTGAAATTGTTTAGTGCATCAAGTGCACATCCACATTAGCCAGTTATGCTATAACAGGGGTTTATACATATCTACATTAATTCGATAAATATTGGATATTGACATATTGACAAATACAAATATAAACTATACTTAATACATACCCCAATAGCCTTTAATTAATTCCGCCTGATTAGTTCCCAAAATGTTTGTTCGGAAATTTTCATATACATACTCGTGCACCTGCACACTGATAACCACTGTGGACGGCAGTCCACGATAGTGACGAAAGCAACATGAAGTGTACAAAAGGCGACTAGCAATATACATATACGGGAAAATGGAAAATTTCATATAAATTTAAGTGAAATTCAAGAGAAAGCGATTTCTGAGATTTCATACAAATTTAAGTGAAATACAAGCGAAAGCGTTTTCTGTGGCATCCCTGATAAACTCATATTTTTTGTGGTGTTAGATATGGGCTATTCCGGAAATTTTTAAACCAAGAGCGAAAACTTAATTTTGTCAAAATACTGCATGTATTTTAATAATAATTGTTTTTTGTTTTATTAGAATACATTTTTGGGCTTCGAATTACAAAATAAAAAAGGTTTTACGGTGGTTTGGTTTTTCATGGCCGAGCCTTTTCAATTAACTCCTCTTTTTGCTTCTTAATTTCAATATTTCTTGTAAAAAAAAGGGTATTTTCAATGGCCAACAAAGTTGGCAAAACGTTCGTCTAAGTGTTTAGCGTTTAGCTCATCTTAAACTTTGTTTCATTTTCTTTTATTTAAGATAAAAACTGCTTCAAATAGATATTTAATACATATTAATAATTTGAAAGAAAGTGTGAGTGTAAAAAGAGTAACGTCCGCAACTGGCAAAAACTAAGATTTTTAATTAGCGAGGCTACTTATCTGCATTTTTGATGCTGGATTGATATGGTCATATATTCTAGTTAATTTGTTGTATTTGGATATTTTTTGTTTATAATGTAAAATTCGCTAATATACGTGCAAATGCACTTTAACCTCAAATCGACATTCATTTTTTGTAACGTCCGCAACCAAACTTTTTTTCCAAAAACAGTTAGTTATTATCTCAAAAAGGGTTTGATAGCAATCTCAATGAAATGCATTTTCCAAAAAATTACATTGAAATTCACCGATCTGAACACGAGCTGCAACAGTTTAAACATAAAAATTCGCGTCCAAATGTAACGTCCGCAACCCAGGAATAGCCCATATGCGGCTGATAAACAGCTTAAGCAAAATAAAAATCGAACATTTGGATTTGTATCACTTTTGTGTGAGGGGTGCGCAGTTTGGGAGTAAAAATGAGAGTTTGTAAAAATCTGAGCAGCTTTTGTCTAGCTAGAAAGCCAATTTTTCAAATCATATATCATGCCTAAGAAGCGTTAAGCAAAAAGCAAGAAGAAGAGGGAGACAAAGTGTAGGCCATTACAATTACGTAACAGTGCGTGGACGGTAAGATGAAGCTGATGGCAAGAAACCAAAACTGGCTGACTCGATGAAAATTCAATGACAATTAATTACGGTTAGGCGCGAGGCGTGAAAATGGTTGGCAAAACAGCAACAACTACATGGACAGAACGAACAGAAACAACAACAATGGCGACAAAGCTCAAGGAAGGCGGCATAAATACATAAGCGTCAGCAAATTGTAAATTAATTCAACGCTTTTAATGAAGAATAACGTCGCAACCAAAGCAAACAAACCCCGGAACCAGGGACTACGGATAGAGGCGCAGGCATGGAAAATGCAAATGCGACGTCAACTAAGCAGAGACGGCGACGCTTCAAATAAATAAATTAAATACATAAATAAAACAAGATAAGCTACAGTGGAGTCCCCGACTATAAGATACCCGTTACTCAATCAAAACATATTTTATTTGTACGAATGTCTATTGTATGAATTTTGTTGGTGTGCAATTTTTTCGAGCACACACACAAAGCTTATTATGTAAGTCTTCAATCTAAAAGTGTAAGTTTTTTAACCCTAGGGGTATATTAAGTTTGTTTCAAAGTATGTAACAGGAAGAAGGAAGCATGAAGTATATACATTCTTGCCCTGTCCGTCTTTCCGTAAAAGCGAAAGGATCTCAGAGATGGTAAGAGCTAGGAACACCAAATTTGGAATAAAGACTCCTTATTATGTCAGGCAATATCAGTTTATGTTAAAATTTTGACGTAATCACTGCGGACGACAGTCCGCGCTAGTGACGAAAGCAGCACGAAAATTTTTGCATTCGGCACTGCGCAAAACAGTGAGTTTTATTTGGTATGAAGAATTGAGACATTTTAGCGCAATGTGCCAAGTGACAAAATTTTCTTTAAAATAATTTATGTTTAAAATTTAATATTATACGTCAAAAAATTGGACATCAGAAATTTTGGGGCATAAAAATGATTTCGTCACTAAACATTTGCCTCGTAAAGAGATTTGTTTTATAAGTTCATCAAAGACTTACATCACCTTTAATTTAGAGTTTTAAGTTAATATTTTCAACTTTTGCATCAACGTGTGTAACAACATGATTAGAGTCTAATCACCAAGTTTCATCACGATTGGGATATAAATAGTGAAGATATTATCAATTTTCTATAACAATTCTCTCTTGCAATTCTATAAATGGAATGGAATTAATGGTCAATTAATTACATTTACATTTTACATTTACTCTGCCAGAATGTACATCGAGAATGTATATCGAGTTTGCCAGCATAAGCGTATGTTGAGGAGCGGCGAAGATGATAGGTGCTCGGTAAGCAAAACGGGGGATTGAGGCTCGAACCTCGGTCTTGTCGATGCAAGACTTTTGAGTACTTTTTTTTTTCATTTTTATAATTGGTTCAAATTATTTATCATATTATACATGTATGTATGTAGATGCCACAAAAACTATATGTCGATATTTAAAGATAGGTATGAGAACTGCATGGGCATTAAATCTTCGGCGTACCGGGAACTAGGCCCAGGGTATTTCACTGTCGAGTTCACTCGACTGATCCGCTTGATTTATTTGCTTTTGCTTGACTACTCTTGTCAAATCTTTTGCATGAGCTTTTCGGTGCATTCCTGATCTGCTGTGAGCTTTCAAGGTGAACATATTTTTAGCACGTGGCCTATCAATATTTGACTGCAAATTGCAAACCAATGGTCGACTTCTTGTGTCAATATGTTGTTTTTCTCGATCAGATAAGGTGAGAACTAAATAAAAATGATATGTTTGAGACCCGTCTTTACATGTGAATCAAAAAAAATTTGGTACAAGTAAATAATTCTGAATAATAAGTTTGTTTTTTTTTACTTTTATTTTTATTTTCGCAATTTTTTTTTCATATTCTTAAAATAAATTACTCAAAGTTGTAAAATGTTAATAACTCGAAAATATGTATTAATCAGTTGTATGGGAGGTGTAAGAAATGGTTGACCTAGAAAATTTAAAAATTAAATTTAAAGAGTACATGAATACGCTCAAATACTTAAGTGTAAATTTTCATTAAAATATCTCTTCATTTACTCGAGTTATTAATAAAATTATAAGTACTTTTTACAACACAAATTTTGGTTGTTTCTGCAGATATCGCAATCAGACTCGCAGATTGGTTTTTTATTTTCATATTTTCATTTTTGCATTGTATATTCTGTTGTTATTCTTATGTACATAATGAATTTAAGAAAGAAAACAATGAAGACGAAGACCAATATACAGCTTAATATAAATCTTATAAAAAAAACCTCTTTACGAGGTAAAAGTCTAGTGACGAAAACAGTTATATGCCCCAAAATTTCTGATATCCAATTTTGTGACGAATAATATAAAGTTTGACATAAAAATTATTTTAAAAAAAATTTTGGCACTCGGCACATTGCGCCAAAATGTCTCAATTCTTCATACCAAATAAAACTCAATGTTTTGCGCAGTGCCGAATGCAAAAATTTTTTTTAAAATAATTTTTATGTCAAACTTTATATTATTCGTCACAAAATTGGATATCAGAAATTTTGGGGCATATAACTGTTTTCGTCACTAGACTTTTACCTCGTAAAGAGGTTTTTTTTATAAGATATCAGAAATTTTTGAAAAAGATATCAGAAATTTTGAAATTTCATTCTATCAACTTTGTTTATTTTTTGTACAAGCTAAAACAAACTGTCTGCCAACACTGGTTCCCTTAAAACACACATGCCAAGCGCAAAAGCTAGTAGCACTCTCAAACTCTGGCTGCTATGACACTTTGCTGCTGCTGTCCTATTTCAATTCAAAGTAAAACGTATATATTCAGTTAATAGGTTATATCTTCCAAACCAATCAACATAAATTTATGAATGATATATCAAAAAACGCGAAATTTTACAAGCTCAAACATATTGCAAATTAAAAAAAATCGTAGGCAGTGTTTTCTCAAAAACCGCCAAAATCTGGGACAAAATATCTTATTTCACCTGTTGATTTTTACCTATGCACTTTAGAAAAAAAGTTTGAAGGTTTGCCTAAAAGCCCTTCAAAATACCTTTCCAACGATACATAGATCACGTCTGTAGCTCATATCGTTTGGATGCTATAGGGGTTTTAATTTTAGCGGTTTTTAGCGATTTCCCGCTAAACTAGCTTTTTTTCGAAAAAGTCGTAGAACAAACGTTTCTAGATTTTTGATCGGGAACAAGTCCTCATTCAAACTTTTAAGCTAAATTTACGATTTGATCCAAACAAACAGACAAACAAACAAACAAACAAACAGACTGACTTTTCATCTCGTTTTGAAAGGGGCATCAAAAATTTCAAAATTAATTATCTTCTGACCCAGTGATCGGATTTTGATGATCAAGGTGTCATTCGACGCGTATTTTTGATTAGAATAGTAAAAAATTAAAAAAAAAAATCAAAAAGGCTCCAACGGCCCCATTAGCTCCAATAATTTAAATTTTTCCCCTCCCACTTACACCTGTTTATCTCACGAACCAGGTGAGTTTCTAAAAGTCTTAGTATGCACATTTGTAAGTTAAGTTAATACCTTTCGATCGGTATATAACTCGACCTGATCGGACAGTCATAGCAAATTTTCCATTCTTCCTGTGTATATATGCTAGTCGCCTTCGCACCCTTCGTGCTGCTTTCGTCACTAGCGCGGACTACCGTCCGCAGTGATACAATTTTTAAAATCTCAATATAGTTATTATTATTAATAAGAGTTTTTAATCAAAGTTTGAACCCGAAAACATAACACTGTGTTACAAAAAAAATCAAAACGAAACTTCTGGGATGGGACATAGCGTAGGTTGTAGGTATAGATAAATACATTTTTTTTGCATACTATAATTTTTTGGTGCACATCGAAATTTTGAATAACGGTACAAAAACCGTTTTTTCGTACTTGCACTCACTCATGCGTCCATAGCTTCGTCAAATATCCACCGATTTTCATTTTCTTACCAGTTTTAGATAGAAGAAACTTAGGTCTTTAAACGTGCCATACATGGCTTAACAGGTTTCATTTCCTATATTGGATTATTTGATAGGTAAACTAATTTTTTTTTGGTTTTTTTACAACTTTTTTGACTTTGGTGATGTTTTCGAACACTATTTTGGTATAAACCCGTTATACTTGTTTTATTATTTGAAAAGAATACTTTTTTACGAGTAAAACGTGAGTCCATTTTCTAAAATCGGTCAATGATTAGTAAAGTTATAAAAGAGTTTTCAAAACGAAATTGCTCAATATATTGATATTCGCTCCATTATAGCACCTGAAAGTATGCAACTATTTTCCGTTCGCATGTTGCGTAGTTTTTGACATGCCTTTTTTCCTAAGAATTTGAATAGCTCAATAAAATATTATTCGATTTTAATAAAGTAGAGTGCAGAAGACGCATATTGAAAAGTGTTTTGAAACTACATACCAAAAAGTAGTTGCTTTCTACAAATTTAACTTATTAATTTACGTTCAAAGTTGGGTAATGTCGCAAAAAACTGAAAAAATGCATATATTTTTAAATGTAGCTCCCTCAATATTTATCCGATATAATACACCGATAATAATACACCGTTAGAAAGGTGTTACTTTTCACTTTCCAACGACGTTTTTAAATTTATTGTAAGACGCATAGTTTAGGACATAGAATGTTTAGACTCCATCAACCTCGAAAAAACGGTTTTTGTACCGTTATTCAAAATTTCGATGTGCAACAAAAAATTCTAGTATGCCACAAAATTCTATTTAACTATATCTACAACCTACGCTATGTCGCATCCCAGAAGTTTTTGGACTGTAACACAGTGTAATTTAATTGCCATTGTCTGTGTTGGGGACAATAAAACAACGCTTCTCCATTATTAACACAAAATATTTATATGCTGCATGTTTTGTGCAATGAGGGAAAAATACTTGTCTGTTTATTCCACCAACACAGACAATCAAAGTCATTATTCCTTTGCGACCGACCCTAAAGAAAATTGCAACAAAGTGAGAAAATGCAATCATTTGACAATTAAAATAACTAATTATTCGATGTAATTCGGCCATTTCAAATTCATTATTTTCACATAGTACATTCATTCACACTCATTTCGTTAAGGAACTTTAATTTTAGCACTCAATGTCACTCATACTCAAACGTATTCAATTCAAATTTGTTTTTAGGTTTTTTGAAAATAATTTTTAAATAATAATAATAATTTAAAAAATATTTTTTTTTTTGGTGCCATAAAATTTATTGTTTCAAACATTTCCATAGTCTATGAGCCATAACACATATTTCATGGCTTGAAGAGTTATCTTTTATATATCAAAAGTTTTGTTCCCCATTGCAGGTGTGAGTCGAAGAATTCCTTATCTGATAGTGTTTAGGAAAACAACCACTTTAAAGTTGAAAACACACAAAGCTTAGTCAAAATTCGGAAGGAAGCCTCGGGGATTAAGAATATTGCGTATTAATTAGAGCTATCTTCCTACTTAATTGCAACAAGATCGGCCAACCTTAACGGTAGCAATGTCTTATTTAAGTTTCAAGCAATTAACTAAGTAAGGACACTAAGTAAGTGCCTAGCAGCGTGCAATAAAAAATATTTTAAATTGATCTAAATAAGTAACGGGTATCCTATAGTTGGAATCTAGCCTTACCCACTTGTTCTTACTACAACCATCTTCTCGATGACCTTTCTCAATTGCCCTGCCAAACGTCCTGTTAATGCATTTAATATGCATTAATTGCACATAATTAAATTTCTACATTTTTATACCCTGTGCCTATTGAGAAAGGACAAAATAGGAAATAATAGTTTTATGAAATGTACGTAACAGGCTGACACCATAAAGAATATATATTCTTGATCAGTCTCAAAAGCCGTGTTGATTGAGCCATGTGTGTGGCGTCGATCTCAGAGACTAAAGAGCTAGGGACTCCAAATTTGGTATGTAAGTTCCTGGTTACCATTCGTAGATTAAGATTGTTTTTCAAAGTTGAATCGACTCCTATTTCAAAGAGCCGCCGTAAAAAAAACTTTCTTTTTTTTTGAGATATCTCAACCAATCGAACAGAATTAACATCTGGTATACTAGTCCAGAATTATGGATAAGTGTGCAATTTTTTGTTTGTTTCTAGAGATATCTCAAATAAACTCACATATTGTTTATTTTATTTTGTCCTTCATATCCTGACCAAGTTTGTTGAAATCGGTAAACCATATCATGTATGTAAAAGTAAGTTTTAGTAAGAAAACGTTTGTTGCCTCTGAAGATATCTGAACCAAAATCACAGAAATGGAATTTTATATTGTCTTATACTTCCTGCTCAAAATTGCTTTAAATCGGTTTACTATACCAGCGGTGGGCACGAAACCTGAATTCCTTAGCAGCCGCTGGCTCCCGGAGCCATTGCGTGCCCACCGCTGTACTATACAATTCAAATAGCATAGAAGCAATAAGTGGAAAATTAAGTGAGAGTGCTACGATGTTGTAGTTACTGCTATTTTTTTATATTGTGTGTACAATGTACATACAATGTGTGTAAATACGTATTGGGCTATCGAAGTGCCTGGGCACAGGGTATCCTACAGTCTAGTAGACTCGATCGTAGCCGAAGCGAGCGAAGCGATGACTATGCCCTTTACAGTCTGGAGCACAATGCATGCATAATTTATTGAAAATATGTATGACAGTATGCGTAGAAACTTGGCAAAAACTAGGCTCAGTCGTAGCCATTAGATTTCACAATTTAATTGGTTATACCCTGACCACTCAAATTCTTTAGTCTTTATGATTTATGCTTCAATTCTCGTTTATAGAGTATCTTGTAGAGAGTATATGCATTCAAGTGTCCGTTTATAAACCTGACCGTGCTACAACAGCACAGTTCAAATTGATGGCCAACTACAGTCCAGGCAAGCAGGATAAAAACGATAACAACAAGAATAAATTGATTGAATGAAAATTTGATGGCTTCGCCATTTCCACTTAAAGTTAATGCGCATTTGGCGTCTTTATGTTCTCATGTTTATATTCTAATTGGATTATTTATCTTTGCATTGCACAGTCTCCTCCTCTTTAGAGGTGGGATAATTCCCCACCAGCCACTCGCCATGTTGTTTTCCCTGTCACATTTTATTTGTCATTTAACATCAATGCGTCAGCTTGTTGTCGCTATTGTTGTTCTTTTTATTTCCCAGTTAAATTTGGCATGAATATTTTATTTCATTTTAATGATGCTTAAATGCCATGGAACTTGGCACAAAACAACGAATCACTTTCTTGTCCCATGTGCAATTAAAATCGATAATTAAAACATCTGCGATCTGATGCTTTCTGTTTATTGATGACTACATAACGCCACTAAGCAGCTGTGGTGAAGACGTCATCTATGTACATATATAGTAAATACACCGTTTGCTCGATCACCCGACGGAACATACGCTGCTTTGAATGCAAGCTTTTTTTCTCATTTTCTTTGCCTTCTTTAATATTTAATAATTATTTTTATTTTGTAAGCGTATTTATTAATTTACAGCCATTTGATTGTGGCATATAATTATTGAATAATAAAAAAGTCAAAGAAAATTATAAAAAAAAAAACAAGTGGGAAAGGCTATAGTCGGGCTTCCGACTATAGCATACCAGTGACTTATTTAAATAAATTTAGAGTCTAACGTTGCTTAAAAACTTTAATTAGTCATTAACACCTTTCTATTTGGCCGATCTTGTTACGATTTAGTAGGATGATAGGTAATTATAGAATTTAACGATAATTAGTAAAAAATTGCTAATATCTTGACAATTTGGCACACAGACTACTATAGGACCCACACAGGTCAAGTTTGTTTCAAATTTTTGCCACGCCCCTTTCCAATTCCTTAAATCGCGAAAAGCCACCTCATGCATAGTTTTCAACATATTAGGAATTATTTACTAACTCTAGCTACTATTATTACCTATATTCCTACCAAACGTAACAAGAGCGTAAAGTTTTCAAAGAATATAAGTGCCTAAAAGCATGCAATAAAATATATTTCAAAATTCATTAGAATAAGTAACGGGTATCCTAAAGTCGGAAGCTCGACTATAGCTTTCCCACGTTTTTTATTATCAATCTGAATATTGATCTACTTTAAAATACAAAAAATTATGTTTATATTATATTAACATATTTTTAACTTTTAAACAACAATTATTTTTTGTTTTGTATACATACAAAGAAAACATATAAGGAATAGTAAGAGTGTGTTCAAAAATCTAAAGAAAAGACTAGTATTATCATGCTTACCGGAAGCAATAAAACGATGATTTGTTCAAGATAATATGTATTTACAAATACGTTTTCTTTTTAAGTTTTTTGTGAAAGCTCGATACAAATTTGAGAATATCGGCATTACTGGCCGAAATATCCAAAACTATTACTTTAGGGGAATGCCATGTCTTCATCTGCATGTTACCTATGTACGTTACAAAAACTTAATACAATATATCAACTCAGGGTACAAAAAGTCTAAATGATTGAAGCGAAGTCAACAAATTTTATCGCATGCGATAAAAAAATCGCAAATTGGGAAATTTGCTCTCCCACGCGAAGCAAAATTTACCCGGCGCATATTCTTTTTTTCTTATTACTACGAATAAAAGAGAGAGAAAGATAACGAAAAAGAGAGAGAAAAGCAGACATGTGGAGCAAGCAGGGAGATTGAGTGAGAGAGTTTGTGGGGAAGTCTTTCTATAACCCAAAACAGTGACAGCCTAGTTATTCGATGTTTATAGGCACAATGAAAATAATGAATAAAACTGGGCTTAGGCTTTCGCCTCTAGAGCTAAATCAAAGAATTTCCACATGCACACACTTATAGTATGTGCGTACATGTGTGTCAGGGAGTAAGAGTATGTAAATTGCATGTCTAATTAGACATTAGGCAATTATTAATACATTCCAAGTAAAACGCACATGACACAAGCAAGCATATTTCAGATGCGTCTCTCCTTTGCCAGCTCTGCCTCGAACTACGCCTTACCCGTTAACCGTTAACTGTTACCCGTTACCCGTTACCCTTTACCCGTTACCCGTTACCCTTTACCCGTTACAAAGTGGGCCAACGCCTTCAAAGTGTTTACAGCTGCGTCATTAAAACTGCCCGTTGCCATTTATTTTCATTTTCGCATGCGGAATGGGAGCCAGAACGCAGATGGGGCCGAAGGTGGCTAATGTGCCAGTTGCGTGGGCGGCAGGGGAGAATGTGGAGGGGTGGCGGGGTGACGTGGTGGAGGGGTGGAGGGGTGGCGGTCACCTCCTTGGCGATGACTGCTTCTCACATTTGTTTTATTTTTATCATATTCTTATTTGTTGCCGCCGCTGTTTTAATTGCTCTCGTTGTTGTTATTATTGTTGTAAGTGCCATAAATTTTTTTTTAAGTCAAGGAGGCGCAGAAATCCTTGCTGTCTGACAGCCCATTCCAATGCCGCTTCTGCCTCCACGTAAGGCGTATGTTATTTATTTCAATATTTGCCATACGCCGACTTCGCGTGGCCACTGAATTTCAACCTCAAGAGCCTCAAAATTAGAAATGTACACACAGACTTGTTCATGTAATTACTCAACATTCATATCGCGCACATTACAATGCCTTGCTAAAACTCCCAATTTCTCAATTTTGAGATTTTCATGAGATACATATTTTATGAAATACATATGGGCTAATCCAACGTTGCGAAAATTACATTTGTACATATATTTTGCGTTCAGATTGGTTAAATTTAATTAATTTTTTCGGGAAAATTAAACCTTAAGTCGCTCACGTATCAAAAAAATTAAAGTCGACTTTTAGTTTTGCTTAATAAATAAAAAAAAACCAAATACTAAAAATTGTAAAGTAGAACATATGACCATATCAATCCAGCTTAAAACAAAATGATAATTAGTCTCGTTAAATAAAAATCTTAACTTGTGTGCTAAAAATCATTACAATTTATATAAAGGTGTGCTGCAGATGTCACTTCCACTTCAATTTCACTTCGATTTCATTCCGCTGTCACGCGATATCAGAATAAGATGAGAGAATAGGGAACATTTTTTAGTCCGAATTTTAGACTTTTGAGTCGTCGAGTTATTTTTATTGTTTGTCCAGTCAATATCCTTTTAATTTTTTTAAGCTACACAAAATCAATTTTTATATAAATAAATTTAATTATAAAAATTGAAATATGAAAAAAAAAATTAAAAACCTCTTGTTCTGCAATGATAAACTTAAAAAAGTTGCTAACTATAATCTTGGGAAATTTAATCTGAAGGTGCCAACCCTTAGCAGTCTAGGTTGGTGAAAATGTTAATAAAAACTAAATCGAAAATGATTTCAGTTGAATTCTATTTCACTTGTGATATCCGTGGCACATCTGATATATTTTTGTTTAAATAATTTTTGTTTAACATTTAATATCTCTCGTCACAGAATTGGATATCAGAAATTTTAAGGCATGGCAGTATACAATATGCTTATTAGGGTGCATTTACACTAGTTGACAAGCTGGTCAATTGCAGCTTAGTAGACCGAAAATTAAGATGGCAACGTAGTCAACTCTAGTGTAAACTGCGGTCAAAAGTGTGTCGACTTGGTAAAAAGCACATTGAAATTGAAAAGCTTGTCAACTAGTGTAAATGCACCCTTAAACGTTGTACTGTTGTCATACTAGAAATATTGATGGACTTTACAAATATTTTGTCTTTGCTTGAGTCCCTTAATCTAGCTCATTGTGAACACTTTTAGTTGAACCTTTTTCAATTATGTTCAAATCTTGTATTCTGCATTTAAGTGTTATTGTTTCATTTGGGAGTCCTCTTTTCCGTTGACATGAGGGGATGGCGACAGCAAGGTCAAATCAACCTAACCCTCACTGGACATTATACTATCCCATTACACACGTTGCTCCAACTGAAGACTAATCAAGAGAAAGGTCCACTGAGGCAACTAGGCGCAAGTCAAGCCACAAAGGGCAATGACAGTCACAGCTAGGACCACGTAGGACTTACGGTCATGTGCGGGACCGACATTTTTTTTGTCAAATGTGTGTCATGACCTTATGCACACATGACCAAAAGTAAAATCACGGCCAAGAACAGCACAACGGAAGTGAAGCCTTCTCATACCAAAGTTGCTCTTTAATGACGCACAAAAAATTGAATAGTTACCGCAACTAAAGTCAAAATATATTCATATATTCGAGTTGGAGTTACTAAGCTGGAAAGAAAAGTGCTAATCGGACAGAATTCAAATAAACTAGCAGGACCAATCGAATACAAAGCCTTAAAGTGCATCACATAAATTGAAAGGAAAAAGCCGCAATAGTCGTGACGACAAGCACCTTAATTCAGTGCTTAGCTCCCTCACCCGGTTTGACCCGAAAAGTTGGGGTATTGCAGAGGGTATTATAAATTTTGCAATGCAATGAAAAGCCACAAATTACAATAATTTCTTGTTCAAAATCGGAAGCTCGAAAATGACTATAGACCTATGGTTTCTTGGGCAAATCTTCTTAGAATTCACAGTAGATTACGATTTTGATATCCGCAAGGTGCGTTCCATACAAATTGACCCACTCTTATGTACATACTATATATGGCACGATCTATATCAAACAGCACAGCTTTTCGTCGCTATTTATTCCCATTCGAAATCAATTGAACGGTTTCGAAAATTTCAAAATGAGCTTCTGAAAAACAGGAAAACGGTGGTACTTAAGCAAAAATATATGTAAAGAAAAAAAAAGAATTTAAGTCAGATTCAATTTGGTCTAAATATATCGAGCCAATGAGAGAGATAATGGAGGAAGCCATAGGTTAATTTAACTGTTGTTGTTTGCTCAAATTTAGATAGTAGCCCAATAAATAGTGTTGACATCGCCAAAGTCCACGAGATTGTAAAATCGAGAGATATTTTTATAATTTCATTGCACTCTCTCATGTTTGATTTGCTCGTTGCAACGTTTCTAATTTTGTTAAACAGAGCAAAATAAAATTTAAAAAAAAAACATTTTATTAACATATTTAAGAATTAAATCACTTAACATCATTCACTTGCAGATGTAATAAAATATAAGCTAATATATTGGAGGCATTCAACAGGTTTGTCAATCAGTAATAGATCCTTCACTTGTGATGGATAAGTAATCTCTACCTACGTACTGACTATATTATGCCTTTTTATTAAATTGGCCTACTATGTTTGTGAAAAATATTTTATTATCGTTCGTATGAAACAATCAGTATCAAAGTTCTGATCAAAATTGCATGCTAAATGCATTCAATAGCTTCATGTAAATGATGCGTCTTTTAGATAAGTCGATTAACTATACGTTTGAGGTTCTGGAATCGTATTTTCACATTAACTATTTTCTTGGTGTACTTTAACGAATAAGCATCAACAATAACTAAATAGAATATATGCGAACACTTACAAACTTACACAGACACACACAAAAAACTCTTAAATGTGGAAAAGCTAAGAAGGAGACAGAGAGAGAGGGAGAGAGAGATGTGCGAGTGTGAAAGAGTCAAGAACAATCAAATATTCAAATATGCTGCTTGGCAATCATTCACCCAAGTGTTCAACCGCAAACTAAGAGGCACTCACACTGAAGCTCTCTCCGAATGACTGACTGACTGACTGACTGAATGACTAAATGACAGCCTGGGGACAGTCTGACTGACTAGCTGGGATCCAGCATGCCCGTATAAGTATGCCATAGATATTCAGCAAATGTTAATCCAATCGCATTGCGGTCTTTTTATAGTAGTGCGTACATACATATATGGCAATGCCGGCAGTTGAAAGCATGTGTTGATATTTCGATTTTGTTTTTCCCCCCATCCAACGAAAGGCTTTTCGCAAATTCTTATGCTCTTTGGCTGCTTTGCTAATGAAATAGGCAGTTGTGTGCGTGTGTGTGAGTGTGTGTGCTTTTGATTGTGCTCGTGTCTGTGTAGCTTTTAGAAATGACAAACAAAGCACATCAAGAAATAGAGTGGGCAAGAAAGAAAAAGGGTTACCACTGTTGCTTTTGCTTCAAATCGAAGGCTATGCCACATTAAAATTCAAAATACGTTTGCCAAAAGGCAGCAGCCAATTTCAACCTTCGCTGGCTGGCGGAATTCATTTGGCATTCGCCGACGACGAAAACAACATCGATGTCGATGTCGATGTCGACGTTGACGACGATGACGATGACACTGACGATGGTCTGGCCCACAGAGTAGCAACCGCCGAGTGGTTTGTGGTCCTCAGGCTCATGCATAGTCAAGCGGTTCAGTCCCAGCTTCAATGGTTCATCGTTCAGCCTTTTAGACTTTTGCACAAAAATGTTTCGGTTCGTTTATTTCAGTTTAGTTAGTCAGCCGACAGCTTTAAGCTAAAAATTATACGCAACAATAATAATAATAATAACAACAATGAACTAAAAAAAACAAAAAACCTGCATTTATGTATCCATAGTTCGCTTCCTCTGTGGTTTATCTGACATTTACGCATTGCAAACATTTTTTTATGCTTCATGAAGTTCTGTCATCAATATCTGTGTGGGTCGGAGTTCAGTAATGTGCGTTTTGAACACGTAGTGACAATAAATTTTGCCATGCTGCGTTATTGAACCTTTCAAACTTATAAAAATTTATAAAAGCCAGTAAACTTGTGAAGGTCAGTAAGCAAAGAAAAAAATAAAAATACAATTTGGAGCTGAACAAAACTTAAACACTTCCTCATATCGACGTTCTTGTTGTTCTTTCTTGGAAATAGCTAGTCTAATTTTAACTCAAACATTTTGAAAGCTTATAAACTAAACTAGATGCGACGGTTCCTATTTAATTCATGTTAACTAGGCTGAGTCTGACCCATAAATATAATTAACAGCTTTCAACATACTTAGACTTGAGCAAAAGCAAAAACTGTTTACAGTTAAGCCTAAGAGCCGTTTCCAACGATATATATGTATATAACATAGCTGTAGATTCTGTTCTTTGGCAAATGTGGGGGCGTAAATGTTAACGAATTGTAGCGATTTCCCACAAAGCTGACGGCTTTTTTTTTAAAAAAAGTCGTGAAGGAAATGTACACTTATAGATTTAAACTCACTCTAAACTCACTTATAACCTTCTCTAACTCGCTGTAAACTCGCTTTGAACTCGCTCTATACTCACTCTAAACTCACTCTAAACTCGCTTTTTACTCGCTTTAAACTCGCTTTAAACACGCTCTAACCTCGCTTTGTACCTAACTATTATTCATTAAACATTAAAATCAATTCAATTTATTTTCATATATTTTTTTCTTCCAAAAATTTCTTTGAAGTATCGGGAATATACATTTCAAATTTCAACCCGATATATCTTCTAGTTCAAAAGCTACAGATTTTTGCCACAGCGCGCTGTTGACACCCCAAATAAATAATGGGCCGATCACGATAGTTGGTACACTTTGATTGTCTGCTCGTCGGTAAATATCGTGATCGGAACATATTTGCATAGTTTCAAAGTCCATTCTATATGAAACCCATCTTAAAATCTCAATAGATAAAGGTGACGTGGTCTATGAAAGTCCTTTTCTAAGATAAACAATTTTAATTATCGCCCAATCAATTTCAAATTGATGTTGTCCGTAAACTTAACATAAATATGCGTAACACCGAGATAAACTGTCGAGTAATAAAAGTATTAAGTGACTGCAGCAGCTTCCAGTTTCTGTTGCTTCTATTCTTATCTTACTCTGAATATTTGATAACCTGTGTATGTAGGTTGTATCTGTTTGGAATGAGTCCTAGAGGGGCGGGTTACTCGTGAGAGTTATTACAAGTAACGTATGCAGAATGAAATACGAACAACTGGTGTAATACAAATAAAAAATGTGTTCCAAGTCCGGCCAACTTAAATTTTTCATATGTTTTTTATTAGACTATAAGCTATTTTTACAAAAATATTCGTGACCATAGCGTTCAGCCTTCCTTTTATTTTCAGGACTATTGCGCATAGCCTCCTGAATTCCCTTTGTATCCATTTTAGCCAGCTCTCTTTTGATTTTTAATATCAAACAGTCGATGTTTTTTGGTTTATATTCCTTACTCTAAATATTTCTTTTCAGATTTGACCAAAACTTTTTCATTTGCTTTAACTGAGGTACATTTGGAGAGTTTTGCAGATTTGGAAGGAAATCAGTGCTCAAGTGGTCCAGAGCCTTCAGAGTTGTTTTGGCATAATGAGCGGACTCTAAGTCGTGCAAAACATCTTATTATAATTCGCATGATACTTATCAATAAATTTCTTAAGCGCCGGATCACAATTGTCCTTGTACCTTGGCGCATTCACAGCCAATCCTTCCTTAAATAAGATCGGATCGCTTATTCCACGCTCACTTAGGACCAGCCACAAAAAAACCTTTGTTTTGGTTATTTGAGTGACATTTTCAGGTGGTCAAGGTATTAGAAAGCCTAAAGTAATATTTCAGAGTCCCCTCATGACCCTCCATGCGAAATATGTCTCATTGTCCATTATGCAAACCTTTCAACAGCTTGCAGAAAACAAATTTCTAGAAAGCGCACGCAGCCTAAGTTTAATTGTCTCTCTCTGTAGTTCTGTGACTTTAGGAACTGTTTTTTTTTTAACATATCATCACTCCCATGACTTTTAAATACTTTTCCAAAGTTTTGTCCACCACATTGTATTTTTTGGCAAACGCACAACTCGATTTATCTGTGCGAACCACAATTTCAGCCCATTATATTGCTCTAACTTAACACTGCTGTAATGGACATTTTCTTCTGGATCCAGGAGCTCTAGCCCTTTTTCTTTTATTCTGAACATCCGAAACTACTTAATAAATAAAAGTTTTCTTGAAGCCCATAGCAGAAAAGTAATGAAAAATTTAATTTTACGGCTAAGACTGGTTATTTGCGCAATATGTGCAAATCAATTTTCGACGCTCTGCTTTGCTGAGAGACATTACCGCGTCTGTGCATTATCTAGAAAGCTAGTTTCTGATGATATGCATGCTGAAATAGTACCATTCATTATAGTGTGTTTTGTTTTTGCGCTGTCGATTATTGGAACTTATTGAGAACATGTTCAATTTTGTTCGTATTTCATTCCGCATACGTTAAGAGCGGTGTGATCGAATGTGTTCATATTTTATGATCTGGCCCTGAGTCACTGCTGCACTGCACTTACAATATATAGTATGTATGTATGCGAAATGTTGTATGTATGTATGCATGAGTACATAAAATGTTTGCACCCATTTCTGAGTGGTTGCCAGTTGAGTTGAACTATGCCAAAGCCAGCAGAAAAGCGAAAATCAGCAGGAGCATCCTGCACATAGTTCATCAAGTTGGCAAACAAACGCATGCCATACCCAAGGCGTAACAAAGCTGGGCGATAGAGCGATAGTGATGGAGGTTGATAGCGAGGGGGAAATGTTTATGGGGGGGAGGGAGGAATTTTCGGGGAGGGGGGGTTGAAATATGTTAGCAGTTGCATTTGTTGATGAAGGACAGGGTCAACATGGACAATGAGAGTTATCGCATTACGGTGGCTGAACTCAACTGGCCTGGCCTGGCCTGGAATGGAATGGAATGGGTGTTTCAGCTGTCTTTGTTTAGCTGCTCGCCCCCGCCATTAGTAACAATGGCCAAATAAACTTGGCCACCAGCAATGTTGCCAAGTCTCAAGTCCCGTTGAGAGTCAGCATGGACGATACTTGGCCAGATGTGCCGAGAGCACTTGAAGAAGTGGCAAAATAATTACCGAAAACACCAACGTCGGATTCCAGTTTCTAGCGCCGACAAAACTTTGCTTGCACCATGATTCCCACGGTTCACATATACCATCTTATACCCTGGAATTATTGTTTTTATGGGGTGGAACGAATTATGATTAATATGGTTTACACTATTAATTGCAGATTATGTACTATATAGGGATAAAAGCCATAACCGAACCCATTACTGTTAACCGGTATCAACCGATTTAAATTGATAACCGTAACTGAAACCGTAACCGAAAGCTAACTTTTTTGTTAAGTCAACACAGAAAACCGAAATTATTCAAATCGAAATAACCGTTTTATAACCGATTTATGCATAACGGTTAATTTTGGTTAGGTATCATTGAATTGAATTCTGTTGTTGAGGTATAGTCATCGTTTCTTAAAACTTAATTATATTTTTATTTCCGCCCTTATTATATTTTTAAATTTATCTCAAAATAAAATATATTTATTTATAATATATCGGTTTTTCGAAACCGAAACATTAAAAAAACTGTTAGCGATATACAAAAATTCTGCATAGGTGATAACCGAAAGCCTAAACCAAAGATAACCGAAACCGATGTCATGTAACGTAGTGTGGTATAATAATATACTAAAATATAGCATACTACATATTGTGTATACTGCACAGTAATATATTATAGTAATAGTATAGCAATATATTATATATATATATATATATATATATATATATATATATATATATATATATATATATATATATTATATATAGTATCTCAAAGTCTATCAAATGCAAGTAATTTCTGTGTGTTTTTTGGTAGTCGTGTTACTCTGCTTATATAAATTCAATTGTGTCGGTGTTGGGTTGGATTGCATTGCATTGGATTGGATTGGCGAGAAAATTGGAGTCGTTTTATTCTTTTTAGCGACTCGCCATGTTGGCCTGTTATTGCAGTTGGCCTAAACCGATTTGGCCACGATGCTCTCCTGCCTGCCTGCCAGTCTGTGCACTTGTGAGTATATGTACTATACGTGTATGTGTTTGTATGTACGACCATTGTCGTTTTAGTTGGCAGTTGACTTTGGGCACTTTGTGGCAATTGTTAGCATTTAGGCCAGACACTCGAGAGAGCTTTAAGCTGTGGTGTCCTTTACAAGTTGGCCAGGTTAATTTACACAGGTCAATTACAATTTAGCAGTTTTTATCTACCACCAATACTTATATCCAATTTAGTTTGGATTTTGTCATTGAGCTTACATATATACGTAATAAACTGCAAATTGTATTCCATTGTTTGATAACGTATAAAGTTTTCGGATTATGAATAGTGGGTGCAGTTGACCTTACTGACCGCATAATCACTAACTCTTAGCCAAGTTCGACGTAGCCATTGACCGCGGGAGTATGTGATTTCCACCTACCACATCAGAAGGTCATGTCAATTTATTTAATATGCCGTACGTGATCCTTCGCCGTTAGCTCTGTTTTTTGCCTCTGATTCTTATTCTCATTCTGATTCTGATTCAGATTGTGATTCAGATTCAGCTGCCCTATCAAGCGTATGACCTCATCCCTTCGCCATCCCGTCAGAAATAATTTCATTGGCATGGGAAGACTGCGTGGGAGGGAATCTGTAAGGAAGTCGGTACGACTATGAGACATATTTTATTTATTTGAGAATATTGGCTTCTATTTACAAAATACAGTATGAGACATATTTTGAGAAGAGTCCTTTTAAGTATTTGCGGTATAGAACTGCAGTCCACTATAGGTCAAATGGACCCATTTTCTGATATAAATTAATAACTCGAAGGTTTTTCAAGTTTTCCGTGAAAAGTTTTTTGGATACCATTCTAGATTGAATTTGGAAATAGTTTTGAGAAAATGGGCGTGGCACTGACCATTAACGCCCCTAAAAAAATATATATATATACAAAAAAATATTTTTTAATTTTTTTTTTTGTTAATTAATATTAAAGTATTGTTTTTTTTTATACTTTCGAAGTATATTTCAAATTTCTTTTATTTTATTTAATATATTTAGGAGCAAATTTTGAATATTATTTTCGAAGAGTAGTTAGCCCGCTACCAAAAAATCTATGTTTTATTGTTGTCTGGGTGTCGTAATATTAATAATATCGATATACCATTTAAAATAACGAACAACAGCATCCACTCCATAAGTTTTTTTTTTATTTTTCCGTTACGCTTCAAGCAAACCGGCATTGCTTACATATAGGTTATGTGCTAAAAAGTTAAGTTTTGGGAGAAGTGGGAAAAGGTGGGAAATAAACTTAGCTGATAACAGTTTACAAGGAATTACTCTACAACATGTATACAGTCACTTCTTAGACAAGTCTAGACATTTTTTTAAAACTCTTCCCAAAGTTAAGGTTTTGCTATAAAAAAATTATTTTTGGAGCATCACTTTATGGACACTTACTACAGACAACACGAACAATACCATCAGCACAGAACTACCAACATAAAGTACAAACCACACTGATTAATATTCATCGCCAACTTAATTAAAAAATTTAAATTTGAACAAAAAATTAGCCACTTGAATTTCGCCAAATTGTTGCACAATTTAACGGCACGTGGCTTTAAGTTATAACAGCTGTTTTAACAGCTGGTAACTTAACATTAGAATGCAATGTTAACATTTCTGGTATGCAACATTACAGTTCAATGTATTCCTAACAGAAATGTAAGAAAAGTGGGTTAATTTGAATACTTTTAAAAAATGAGTTTATATCACATAAAGGGTCCATTTGACCTATAGTGCAGTCTCAGAATACCCAAACATATATGTACATACATATGTATATGTATATAAGTAATTATATCGTTTCTTAAAGTGATTTAGGTAGGTTCAAATTAAATAAAAGCAATGAAAAAAGAATGTCATTTAGATTTCTTGATATGTATAAGTAAATATTTACCCTATTAGTTTTTTAGTCTACTTAGAAATATGTAGGGTATCCCAATTTCGTCGACTGTTTTATTTTTCTCATTTTCATTTCACATTTTTCCGCATTTCTTTTCATTTCACTGGACGTTTTCAAATTTCTCACATGAGTGCATTTAAGCAGCAAGCTGTACTTCTTTAATGGAGAGGGGAATTCTTACATTTATTCCTCATATTTTTAAATTCTGCCCAGCATTTGCAATAAACGAAGCCAAGCGTTTAACATGTGAGACTGACCCAGACTTCAACTCGGATTTGGGTTGGGGACGAGAAAAAAACAATGCGTGAAATCGAAATGTACCTCTTTAATATTCGCTTTGACTGCAGGCTTCTGTGAATAGGTGTATTACAAGTTATGTGGATTAATTTACATATATGGGCATTTCCAGAAAAAGGTCCACCTAGGCCAAAAATGTGTTGATCGAAATTGATCAAAAACTTACATCTTGTGAAATTTTCTTCCAAAATTTATTCAAGTTATTTATTTAAGCAATATACGCCAGAAGAAACTCAATAGGATGAACATACAGATCCTATTTTGGAATATATATTTCTATATTTCCTTAAACAAACAAATATTATAAATAAAATCCAGACATAACAAAAGAGTCGAAGGCCTCTGCAGCCAGTACTCTATAACACTGTGTGACAGTCCAAAAACTTCTGGGATGCGACATAGCGTAGGTTGTAGATATAGTTAAATAGAATTTTGTGGCATACTAGAATTTTTTGTTGCACATCGAAATTTTGAATAACGGTACAAAAACCGTTTGTTCGAGGTTGATGGAGTCTAAAAATTCTGTGTCCTAAACTATGCGTCTTACAATAAATTTAAAAACGTCGTTGTATAACGGTGTATTACACTGCAATATCGGATAAATATTGAGGGAGCTACATTTAAAAATATATGCATTTTTTCAGTTTTTTGCGACATTACCCAACTTTGAACGTAAATTAATAAGTTAAATTTGTAGAAAGCAACTACTTTTTGGTATGTAGTTTCAAAATACATTTAATTTTACGTCTTCTGCTTTTTAGTTTATTAAAATCGAGTGATATTTAGCTGAGTTATTAACTACGCAACTACAAATGGAATATGAGGGGATGGGGAAATGGCGCAATAATGTCGCAAATACCACCATTTTGAGCAATTCTATTTCAGAAAATCTATTATAGCTTGGCGAATTATTGTCCGATTTTAGAAAATGGACACACGTTTTACTCGTGATAATGTGTTCTTTTTAAATAAAATTACAAATCTAAGAGGTTTCTAATAAAATAGTGTTCAAAAACAACACCAAAGTCAAAAAATGTAAAAAAACACACAAAAAATTTGTTAACATAAAAAATACTCCAATATAGGAAATGAAACCTGTTAAGTCATGTATGGCACGTTTAAAGACCTAAGTTTCTTCTATCTAAAACTGGTAAGAAAATGAATGAATCGGTGGATATTTGACGAAGCTATGGACGCATGAGTGAGTGCAAGTACGAAAAAACAGTTTTTGTACCGTTATTCAAAATTTCGATGTGCACCAAAAAATTCTAGTATGCAAAAAAAAATTTATTTATCTATACCTACAACCTACGCTATGTCCCATCCCAGAAGTTTCGTTTTGATTTTTTTTTGTAACACAGTGTAATTAAGTTAATAGTTGTAATTTAATATTATAAGTTAACTGTTTATAAATAAATAAATAAATAAATATTTCTATATTTTTGACCATTTTCTTAAAAATTGTCTTCCAAAATGGACCATTTGTATTCTGACGATTACACTAAGTAAGATACTTATATTGTAGCATAAAACATTTTAATACATAGAAATATATTGAATATTTTATTTAAAACAAGTTTAACAAGCTTTATATAAAATAAAATTTGATGAACAAATTGAATGATTTTTATTTTTGTCGCCTTCGCGGTGCATTGTTTTTTATAAATAATTCTTTGTCTTTTATAATAAAAATACTGTTGGTAAAACATTTTTGAAAATGTCGATTTTCACAATTTCTTTTTTTCATTCAAAGACGTACAAATGTTGCGTTCTCGATCCTGGAAATACCCAAATACAACTATGGCAAAGTCTAGTTACATTTGTCTTTGTAAGTGCGGCGCATAAAGCATAAGCATCTGGCCAACTGAATGAATAGTTGGCTCACACACTTACTGCCAGTCTGGCTGACAGGCTAGCTGGTCGGCAGCTTAGAGTTAAAGAGGATTCCGTCAAGGACAACACAGACAAATTATGTTCAAGTTGATGTGCACGTATGTGTCTGAGTCTGTGTGAGTTGCCGTCGCCTTCATCTCGCTAGGCCCCAAACGGGCTTTCATATGCGAGTCTTTGTGTTTGCGCATTCAAGTGGCGTCGCGTCGCGTCGCTGCAACAGCAGCAGCATCTGCAAAGCCAGCTCCTGTGCACTATGGGAAAAAAATCCGAAATTTGCTCATAAACTCTAAATACTTATAAAGCTAGGTACTTGAGACTTGGCATGAACCTTTGTTAGACTAATTTAGAATATGTTTTTTTTTTTTTTGATTCGAACCACGCCTTCACTTCCTCCTCACCATCCGACTTTGAGAGAAAGCTAAAATATTTATATTAAATCTATCTTCTATATACATACATATATAAAACTCTTTGTTCTGATTGACTGACTGACCGACATATTAACGTGCAGGCCAAACGGTAAGTCCTAGACGTTTGAAATTTTTCACAATTTAGCTAAGACAATTCAAAATTCGACCTGTAAATTGGCAAAATTCGGGGTTAAAGTTTGCATTAAGACTTATAATGCCACTTATAATGCCACCACGATCGTAATCGATCGAGTGGTGCAAAAGGTAAGAGTTAGGACTGATACTCAGAAGATCGAAGCATTAACAACAATACTTTTGTTTATCTCGCATAAAAACAAAATTAAAGAAAAGTAAACTGAGGACTGCAGAATAACAATTGTTTAGCAGAAGCTAAAGCTGCTGTTAAAAGACTGCGATAAAAAATGTAAATGTAATGTAATGTAAATCTTATTATATATTATATCCTTGATATATAAACTTCGCATGCTTACTAATTTGACTAAAGTAAAATTAACTATTTTTTTCGTTTTTTAATTTGACCGTGTCTTTACCCGCTCCCCAACTGACTCCGGTAAAATTGAAAGTTTTTAACAATAAAAGGGGCGAAAACGGTTAAAAAGGATTATTAACATCAGGTTCTAGATGGTTTTTGTTAATAACCTTTAAGCAAAACTCTAAAGCTGAACACAACAGAAACACATTTGTTAGTTTTGAGCTAAATATATGTACACATGAACAACACATTGGACAATTGCACAATAATGCACAAACCTTAAAAATCTCTACTAATAGCGTTATGAAATGCATTTAATAACATTTTTTATGTTTGCACCTTTTTATAATGTTTGCCCGCTCTTCTCCAGTTTATATGACAACTCTCAAACAGCTGACATGAGCTTGTTTTGGATATCATGGTAGTCCCAAAAATTCTAAATTCTAAAAAAAAATAATTTTTGTTCTCTCTCCTTACTATATATATTTAGGAAATCAAAAAATTTTGAAGACACTGAATAACATAATATTTGAATTTATGCCGGAATATCGGGCTTTTTTACCATGGTGTTCTGGCAACGCGACTTACTCGTATAGGACATGCATACATACATATGCCCCTGCTGATACTCGTAGTACTATTCTCTTTCACTTTCTCTCTTTCCATCCAGTCCGCTGCTTAACTGGGCTTAGGTTCCTAGTACTTGATTTCTTTTTTTATCTCGAGTCAAAGTGAGGTTTTTTTTCATATTTATAGCTTTAGAAAAAGCTTCTAACTAGCTTACTTAATTCCCCAGTCCGCTACGAACGTAACTATGTTTTCGGACAAATTGGGTCGGAATGTATACCAATGCCCTCTGGCTCAGTTGACAAAAGCCAAAAGTCAAACATCACGTTGTTCCGTTTGCAAACAATTTTTATGTGGCTCGATCAAAAATTGATTTTAGTAATTTATGGAGAAGGAATTACATTTATTTTTACAGTGTAAAGCATTCGAAAATTACTTTTTTTTCAAAAAATTTCATAGAGAAAAACACGGTTTCTAAAGTCATGCTATGATCATAACATCATTAAATTGAGCTAAGTTTTGGCATAAAACTGATATATTTATGTTATATGAAAAAAACTTGTTTTTAATTAATTTTCGTTACCTATTTTACTTTAAATTTAATTTTTCGTTATCTTTTAGTTTTTTTTTAAGTAATTAAGTATCGTAGCCGGTGAAACAACTGCTTACTAAGAAACCACCTTTACTTACTTTGCTTACCTAAGCAATGCGTTTCATCATATACTTTTTTGTAGGAAATTTCAGCAAAAAGGGTCAATAGCGAACACATCGTTTACCGCGAACTAGTGAAATGGGTACCCTTAAAAAGGGTACTTTCAAGGGTACCCAAAAAAAAGGGTACTTACATGGATACCCACGCTAGAGGTGCTGATATGGGTACCCATTAAAAGGGTACTTACATGGGTACCCATGAAAAGAGTACTTACATGAGTACTACCCATGCTAATGATGGTGAAATCAGTACCCAAAAGTAAAAAATTAAAATAACTATAATTTTAAATAAAATATTTTGTTAATTGAAATTTAAGTGTCCAATCATTTTAGATTAACTTTTTGAATTACATTAATTACACTGTGATAGTTTTTTTTCAAACAAAAAAAGACATGACCTTTTTCAACGGTTTCCCCCTATTTCGGGTCCTACAAATCGAACTGCATCATTAGTTTTTTGAGTTACAATGATGGTTTCATACAAAATCTTTTCGAGAAGTTTTTGACCAAGTTTGCTATTTTTAAGGAAATAGGACATTCTTCTTCAGTCTTTAACTTGCAAGATGTTGGTTTTTTTTGCAAAATGTCTTCTACAAAGTTGCATAAAATAGCTTACGCTACAAGTTTTGGAAACATACCAAGCCTCTAAATGGTTGTTTTGATGGTGTTTTGGGTCAATATGCCAACAAAATCAAATCTTTACCACTTGTTTTTTAAGATTTTTCGTTCATGTTGTCCTACAATCGAATTTTTCTATCTGATACGTATACTAAAATGAAGATCCTGTTATTCTAAGTAGCTTTAGCATAAAAATCATGGTGAAAAAATTCACCATTAAAAAATATACAGGTATCCAAAAAATATTTTTTTTATACATTTTCACAACATTTTTAAATCAACAATATTTGTTATTACACATAAAATGAGTGTATCTAATATGTAAAATGAATATGTTTAATGTAATTAAGTATTATTTTATCACTTTATTTATATTTAATATTAAATATAAAAGTTTGTGGATACCGAAAGCGACAAGACCAGATGTTAGACTATTTCCAGCTGTATGGCGACAAAACTTTTGCGTAATGCACAAATGTTCCTGGCTTTATTGCAGCACAAATATTATGTAATCCAGAATTTAGCGTTTTTGCATTGAATCTTAAAAAAATCGAAAAAGGCATCAACGCAAAGGAAGCGTGATGAAATTTATTTTGGATAGTCCAGTACATTCAGTACCTATAAAAGATATGTGCCGACTTAAAAGTTATTGCATTGCTTACGGCTTTACTGTCGGGCTATACCAAGAATATTTGCTTTAATTCCATTAGAATATCCGATTCCAAGGAAATCAGTATAAAATGCGAAATTGGTTGTTTTGGTCAAAATGTAATAAAAATATTGTTAATGTAATTCATGTTCCTCTTAAATCTATCGGAAACATTTTATTGAAGCGCTTTAGTATCATGATGGGAATCATGAATCGGAATAAAGAAACTTTTAAATGTATGATAAAAATTTATTTAATATGTCACGTGGCGAAAGTGAAAGCATCTATTTTTTTTTTTTTTTTTTCGATTTTGTGTTCTGATTATAATGTTAATTCCAAATGTTCTCTACGGACATAAGAAAGTTAAGGAAAAAAGTTAATTTAGAATGTTACGGAAAACAAAAGAAAGATTGCATAGTATTCTGTAATGGCTGTCTTAAAAAACTGGTTTGAAGTGCATTGATCTGAAGATTGGCAGACTTATGTTGACAATATATAACTTTTGAAGACAAAGGTGTTAACATGTCTTTATAAGTCCATACTCTACAATACCAAAAAGACCATTTTGGAAGCAAGTTCCAACAGAGTCAGATGAGCATGGAGAAAGATTTTACCAGGTTGCAGCTCCATTAGAGCATTGGTGTTGTGGTAAAAAGCTAGACTCATTGCTCGCGGAATTACGTTGAAATTTAATAAACTAGAGCTATGAATAATACGTATAATTTTATGCTTAAATACATAAAACATATTCACATTACATGTTAGATACACTCATTTTATGTGTAATAACAAATATTGTTGATTTAAATATGTTGTGAAAATGTATAAAAAAAATATTTTTTGGATACCTGTATATTTTTTAATGGTGAATTTTTTCACCATGATTTTTATGCTAAAGCTACTTAGAATAACAGGATCTTCATTTTAGTATACGTATCAGATAGAAAAATTCGATTGTAGGACAACATGAACGAAAAATCTTAAAAAACAAGTGGTAAAGATTTGATTTTGTTGGCATATTGACCCAAAACACCATCAAAACAACCATTTAGAGGCTTGGTATGTTTCCAAAACTTGTAGCGTAAGCTATTTCAAGCAACTTTGTAGAAGACATTTTGCAAAAAAAACCAACACCTTACAAGTTAGAGACTGAAGAAGAATGTCCAATTTCCTTAAAAATAGCAAACTTGGTCAAAAACTTCTCGAAAAAATTTTGTATGAAACCATCATTGTAACTCAAAAAACTAATGATGATGTTCGTAGGACCCGAAATAAGGGGAAACCGTTAAAAAAGGTCATGTCTTTTTTTTCGACTTGCACAGTGTTATTATTAGTTAGTTTTTATAAGTTGCTCTAGTTGTTGTCTTTATTTTCCTCCAATTTCCTAAACAAGAATTTCGTCCCGGCTGAAAATTAAAACAACTTTGAAATAAGAATAATTTCAATAATTTATCGTAGCATACCTACCACGTGAGGATCGAACTTGTTCTGTACGCTGGAAAACAAGGCACTCGATAGTTCCAGAACAGTTACATCTAGGTTTTTGGTCTGAAATTTAAAAGATCGACACCTCCAGAATTGCAGTGATACGATTATTTTAGTTACCAATTTGCATCGGTTGATATCGCTTAACGGTTTCGCGTATGGTTTAAATTCTAATTTAATTTACATTTTAGAATATAGTGTTAAGTTCTAAATCTTGAATTTCTTACACACACTTATGTTTATACACTTTCTGTACACACACTTATACTACGAGTACTTGAGATTTGGGTACAGAGAATTTCCCAGTCAATTACTGTTGACTAGAGAATTTCAGCTTTGTTCTTGTTTCTTTATGCTGTCTTCTCCTGGCCGTCAGTATCCTTGCCTGTAGAATTGTTGGCCAGCAACTGTGTTAATTTTTTAAAAGGATGCCAACTGTCGTGATGCTGCATAGATGATAATGATGAAGACATGGCAACAACAACGACAGCAACAACAATAATGAATGTTGATTTTTATCTTGTGCAAAGCAAGAAATGCAAAGCACTTGAACTGAGTGGAAACGAAGGCGAAGGCAAAATAAGCAACAAAACACAAAACAAAGCAAGTCAGAAGAGAATATGCACACAAGCAAATACACATAAACTCGCATACATTCATATTCTCACACAGAATAAAAACGCGAAGATGAAAACCCAAAACAGCGGTGTTGATAATGACAGTAAAGACAAAAGCTTTGCACACCCGAAATGGGGCAGAGGGTCTGAGATAAAATCTAGAGATGGATGGCTGTCTGACTGTGTCCCTGTCTATATCCAAGTCCACTTCCATGTCCACGTTCATGTCCATGTCCTTGGCGTTGCATCAGCGGCTGTTCAAGTTAAATTGCCTGTTGTCTGCGCTAGTAAATCAGACCCGAACCAACAATAAAAAATATGTACACATATATTCATGCAAATAAAAACAACATAAGCATTTAAACAATTCGCTAAATGGCAATGATTAAATGCTTTAGGTTTTATAAATGACGTCTATCCAAAAAGTTCACTTTAATGTGAATTTTCACAAATGTCTCATTTACCTAAAGACTTTCGCAAGCTCAACTAGTACTTAGGCGAGGCTGCAGCCGAGGGAGTTCGACTATGGGAGACCCTTTACTTACGACAATATTCCCTGCAGTTCTAGAGGTTTCGATTGACTATGCTTGAGCTATCCATCCTACTACTCCCTACATGGGTACTTTCCTGACTGAGCCTATGGTAAGCGAACGCCGAACCGCCGAGTAAAAAAATATATGCCCCCTAAAGCGAATTTTTTTTTGTCACTGCGCAATGTGCCGAATGACAAGTATTTTGTTTTTAATAATTTATGGGTAAAATTTAATATTATTCGTCACAAAATTGGATATTAGATCGATTTGGTTGATTTGTTCCCGTATTCAGATAGGGCGGTAAAGATATGGCAAAATTAAAAAACAAGAAAAATTGAAAATATACGCGCTTTTTGAGTTGAAAAAGAATTTTTTTTATATATTGGATGTTTATGGTCCTATCCTGACAAACTTGGTGTCAATACTCTTGTTAAAACAAGGACTTTTAAGATTCCACAGAACCAAATGTCCTTTAAACATAATTTTCATCCTTGGAAGCACGATTTAGCGATTCGTCTCTATCCGAAATAATTAGTCAGACTTGAAGCTATTTTTTGGCCCAACAGAAAATGTACAACATATTTTATTAAAATTGTAACCATAAACACCCAAACGCGAGGACCAGGAATTCATTTTAGAAAACATCTTAGAATTGGCCATAGATTATGAAAATGGGTTACCATTTTTAATTTTTTCGGGCCAATACAAATCGAAGCACACTAATGCAAAGTTTGTAATATGTATACTCCTTAAAATTATTACATTTTATTATTATTATTAAAAATTACTTTTTCACGGAGTCGGATAAAAAGGCGGGGCCAAATTTCAAGTCTCTGGCTCTTTTTTCTCATGGTCGGATGGATTTTAAATTCTAAATTAATATAAAGCTCACGCCAAAATTCAAGTCCCTATCTTTATAATTGGACTTAATTCCGGCCCAATGTGCATTGCAATTAAGTTCTCACAACAACTCAACATTCCTACTCTCTCAGTGCTCAGTCGTGTTTTGTGGCGCACCGTAAAATTTCTTGATTTAGTCACCAAAAGCGTAAACATTACAACAAGACAGGATGCTCTAAACCAGCGGTGGACACGAAATCTGAATTCGTCAGCAGCCGCTGGCTCCCGGAGCCATTGCGTGCCCACCGCTGATTTAGATCTTGTTGTAATATTTTCGCTTTTGGCAAATACATCAAGCTTTTTTGTGTTTTAACTTGTAAAAAATATTATGTTTTCGTTTCTCTTTCACATATCTGTCTATTGATCAGTTGTACTCTAGTTTTGTTTGGGCATTTAACATATATGTTAACTTGCTCTCTCGCTCTCAGTTTGCTTATCAGCGCTCTTATGTATCAACAACTTAACATTGCAAGTGCATTATTATTCTTTGTGCTTTCGCATATACTTTTCCGTTAGGGTGCTCTCTAACTCTATCTCTGTGTGTTGCTTTGCGTTTGCATTCTGCACTTTAGCAGCGGTTTGTAACCAAGCATTGATTTTGTCATTCTCTGTGATCTTGTTTTGTCTTTGTACTTTGCTTAGAATTTCAATTCTAAATACCCTAGAATAATTGTGGCATAAGTACCCTAGAAAATTGGATTTAGTCTAAACGGAAATATTTAACTTCCGCTGTCCGCGGTTTTAATGTATTTTTAAATTTGGCGGGAAAAAGCGAAATAATTCAAATTTACCAAAAAGAGCTCATCTATGAGTTTTGTTATGATATTTTATACAACATCAGAGTTTTTTATTATAAAGGTTAATTTGCATACGAGTGCTCCTATGGCAGCTAAATGATATAGTCATCCGACTTTGACCAAATTTGGTCAGAATGTAAGAGACGGTCCCAAACATACAATGAGATATCGAAAGAAACAAAAACAACACTAAGAAATTCCGTGACCTTTGATCCCGAATTTGACCCACTTGCACGATGAAATTAAATTATCTCATCTATGTTGTGTGAGTGATTCAGAACAAAAAATTTTAAATACATATAATGTAAATAGATTAAAATATAAAAATTTTCATTCTATTTTGTGGGCGGTAAATCTAAAACAATTATTCTGCATACAATATAGACGAACCTAATCGGTCTTACGGACGGACTTTATGGTGTCTGCAATGCGTCTTTCCTGTTTTTTGAAAACTCTGGTCTTTTTACAAGAAATCTGATGGGTCATAAATAAGGAAACGACAACACCGACTATTATCATTATCATTTCAATTACCTACATCTAATCAATCATTGCAAATTTAATGTCTATCGTGACATAACAGTTTTGGGATCCGTAAGTATAAAACACTTAACGAACAAACCAGAACAACACTGTGAGTGTTCTCAAACGCTCTTACGCTTATCAATTATTTTAATTGAATTTGCAACCTGCGATTGGCTTGATAAGCACATGTCGTAACCGAGTGTCGACCGGTTTGATGAGAACCGATTACAGATACATCTAATGCCTGGTAATAGTATAAAAGCAGTTAGTTGACCGCCATAGAAGCGTAGATCGAGTTGAGCATTCCATCTTATTGGTAATCAAACATCATGGATCGTTGGCAGAATCGCGTTGCCGTCGTAACCGGCGCCAGCTCGGGCATTGGATCGGCCATAGTTCTGGACCTGGTCAATGCCGGTCTCGTTGTGGTGGGACTTGCGCGTCGGATTGAACGTGTGAAGGAACTGCAGAAGTCGTTGCCGGTTGAACGGAGAGATAAGCTGATCCCGCTGTATTGCGATGTTGGCAATGAGAGTTCGGTTAAAGAGGCTTTCGATGTGATTGAGAAGCAGATGGGTGGCATTGATATCCTGATAAACAATGCAGGTACCCTGCACGATGGCAGACTGGTGGACATGCCGCTCTCGCTCGTCCAGCAAACAGTGCAGACCAATATCATGGGTATCGTAATGTGCACACAGCGTGCCTTTGCTTCGATGAAGAAACGGAATTTCGATGGCCACGTTGTCCTGATCAATAGCATACTTGGCCACAAGCTCTTCGCACCTGTTCCGGGCAAGGTCCCCATAATGAACGTCTATCCGCCTACCAAACATGCGGTCACTGCCTTGACCGAAATGTACCGCCAGGAGTTCCATGCTCTAGGTACTCGCATCAAGATTACGGTATGGCACTTAAATAAAAAACATACCCAATCAACTTGTAATTAATCAGTAATATTATTCTACTGACAGAGTGTTAGTCCCGGAGTTGTGGATACAGAGATCGTGCCGGATACAATGCGACATGAAACAATGCTCAAGGCAGAGGATATTTCGCGGGCGGTGATGTTTACTCTTTCCACGCCTCCCAATATGCAGGTGCACGAGATAACAGTCAAGCCCGTGGGTGAAATGTTCTGATTTATTATAATTTATTCTACTAATTGACTTATGAATAAATTTGTTGTTTTAATGCGTTTAAAAACTATAATACACCGCCGTTAACTACTACTATTTGGAAACGCCGCTTTTGGTTAGAGTTAAGTTGAAATATTTCCTTAGTTTTGTGTAGGCACCAGACAACTAATATGTACCTTATAATGTCGTAAAGCGTCCAAGACAATTTGCCAGAAGTAATCTCGATTGGGTTCTTATGTGTAAGTTGAAGTATGCCGTTTGGAGTGATAAATCAAGGGCCAAAAGTCTTGATCAAGATGGACGAAAGTTTGTTTGGCGCCCATTTCGGATTATTTGAATTTTTCACAGGGATTGCAAATAAGAGTTATGAGGCGGAAAAAAATCAAACCCTAAAAAGATGCCAGGGACATCGAAAAAATTCCATATATGCTATTTTTGGAAGGTCTATCCAAAAATATTTCAATTCAACATTTATTTTTGATTTTTATGATACAAATTTAAAAATAACTCTTATTTTCGATTTGTATTTTAAAAATTGAAAATAACTCTTATTTTTCAACTTTTAAATAAAAATTTAAAAACAAACTCTTATTTGTAATTTTTATCATAAAAATTGAAAATAACTCTTATTTTTCCACTTTTAAATAAAAATTTAAAAATAACTATTCTTTCATAACTTTTATCAAAAAACTTATAAGACTTACGATCCCTGATTTTTCAAGACGGTGCACCTCACATTGAACTTTTTTTAACAGAGTTCCATTACAGTTCTTAAATCAAATCCAGACTTTAATCTTTAAACACAAAATTTTAGTCGAAGTATACTTATATTATTATGTACCAAATTTATACAAATTTAAAGAAATATATTTCTGTTCAACTCTAATAACCATAATCAATGTTTCCAGTTAGTTGTCAATACACCTAAATAGAATTATTATGTAAAACACATCAATCAACCGGTTGTCAAAAACAAGTTACGGTGCACAGTATCAACTTGATTGATACACGTGAAACGTTTTAAGTCGAAAAGCGTTCCTACATACAATTATTTTATTAAGACGTCTCTCATTCCCGTTAATATTTATTTAATTAATTAGTTTCGTCCAAGGCTCAAATCAAAGTTTAGTATATTAATCTATAAAAATTATTTAGTTCCAGCAGGCAAAATTTATAAAGAATAGATTGCTGTTAAATCTTGAGAGTAGAGACTTGAAATTTGACATGAATCTTATTTAGACAATCACCAAAAATAAGCAAGATACAAAATATTGGATTAAGTTTTATGTACATACGTTTATATCTGTTGAGCCTAATTCTTCATTCATTTGCTTCTAAATGTATCAAACTATGCAACAACATAAGCATATTTATTTTGCAAAAAAAAATTGTGTTTTGTAAATACTTTAAGCTACTTCTGTATACGTATATTTAGACATAGATATGTTTAAATTTAAAAATTTTATGTGTAGTATATTTTCCGCTATAGAAATCAGTTATTATAGACACTGATGGCTGTTGTCATTCAAATTTGTTAAATGTACATATGTATGTACAATGTACATACCTATGTTACTAGTTTCAATAGATTTTTGATTGCTCTTTGGGGATTGCATTAAATTAGTCACATACAAAATTTATTGTTATAAATCTATGTTTGAGTTTTGAAACTAATTACGAATCACAAAGCTATAAAACTTAAATAACCCGTATACAGCTTATTATAAATATTAGGTAATCATTTGATAATTATCAGTAAAATTCAACTTTCATATACACATGTTTCTTTCTGATTTTCGACATATGCCATTAAATTTCGAATAAAATTATATTCCTACAAATAATGATATATTAATTGCTGCTCATGTCTGCTGGGAATACGAGTCTTGATTGATATTGCGAATTTGAACGCAATATTGAAAAAACTTGGCCCTGGGCAGAGCTGTTCCCGTCAAAACAACTTTGACAGCTCCTCACTGAATAAATTTGTAGAGAAACAAATAAATAAGCACGCAGATAGAATAAATAGATAGATTAATGAGAAGGTATGTGGAAAGGGCAGATGAAGAGCAGGCGAAACGTGATGGCGTATGGCATTTACAGTAGCGGACAAAGAAAACCAAACACCATAAAAGAGCAGTTTTTGGAGTTATTTTTAAAGTTTTTATTTTCTAGACCATTGAAAAAACATATGAGGACCAGGAACCCTGATGATACAAAACTTTTTACTTAACCTATTAAGTACCCATTGAAAATTCCGAATTTTTGTAAAAGTCTACTTTAAAAATTTGGAAGCAAAAAAATTCTTCAAACAATTTTAATAGTGACTGCAAAAAAAAATTTTCAAAAATCTCTTTGCTAGTATTTTTTATAATTTTTTGAAAGCTGCAAAAAAGCCACCTTTTCTTCATTTTCGTACAAAAAGTGTCTTTTTGCAGTTTTCAAAAAATTATAAAAAATATGTACGGTCATAGGCATTAGTATTTTGACACCATTTAAAGTTAATTCTATTTATAAATTTAACTTACTTCATGCAGAATGCAGTAGAATTAACTTTAAATGGTGTCAAAATACTTATGCCTATGACTGTATATCTCACAATTTATTCAAATATATATTACTTTTACCCTGTGTTCATTAAAAATTGAGAAAAAATGGGTACGACTTTGATTAATAAGGTATGTATAATATACATATACATATTCTAGAGATATCTCAACCGAAGTCGCAGAGAATATTTGTTTGTCTTATACATCGTGACAAAATTTAAATCGGTGGGTCCAGTTTCGAATTTTCTCGTCGAATCTGGCTTTTTTCTTGAGCAATTTTAAAAAAATAATTAAAAATGTTATCGAAAAAATTGTTGAAATTTTTTTTTGCGGTCACTATTTGAATTGTTTGAAGCATTTTTTTGGAATCAAAAAATACTGGAAGTCAGCTTTTAAGAAAACGGACAAAAATATAGAAAAACAGAGTTTATTTCCATGTGAAGTAGTGTGCTCATCTTGGTAAGTTATTTCAAACCTTTACTGTTTAAATAAGTATCCGAATAAGGTTTTTAAAGATGTGAGTTTTTAAATTTAGTTCGCTACTTCATATGTATACGTATATATATAGAAAAGAAAACTACGAATCTCTAAAATTTTAAATGAATCTTTTAATACCTCAATTTGAGACAGTTTAAACTATTATATGGAATTTCACAAATGGCTTAAATAATTGTCATGGCCCTAATGGCTTTAATTGACTTTTTTCCCAATGGAAATGCTAAAGGCAGAACTGCAAATGACCGGACGGTTGGCCAACAATAAAAGAGAACGAAACAATTGAAAATTTACACAGAAAAGGCAGCTGGAAATGAAATTGCAGTGGTCGAAAATAAAGTGTAACCACGGCAATGGGGACATTAAGACGTTAAGAATACAATTGACAATAACTTTATATTCTTGTCTTGTAAAGAATATATGTATGTTTGTGGCCATAAGCAAATGTATTCGAGCCAACACAAATGTCACATTTAATGCTCCTGTTACTTAAATGCGAGAACAATCTTCGTAAGAAACTCAATTTGTTGAGTTGGACAAATGTGACGACAAAGCCACGACAATATGCATATCAATCTTACACTGCTGTTCATGTAAATAACAATAAAATCAACACATTTCCTTAATGAACCTACGAAGCAATTAATATTCATAAATTCTCTATATTTTTGAACTCCGGGAAAAGTATTTAATGTGCAGAAGGAGGCGTGACAGATTTTATTACATTTATTGTTTTAATTTACAATGTGTATTAATAAATTTCACAGTTTGACATTCGACTTCAAAATATCGGTTTTTTTACCGGTCTACCAGTGTAAACGGCTTTCGCCATAAGCTAAGGCTTTTTGCTTACCCGTCTCAGTGTAAATTTCCTAAAAGTGCTTTAGGAACTAATGAACTTTGACCAAATAGGGGGCACCCTAATGTACATGGATCTGTAAGCCTGTGCATTGTAGGTACATACACACACATGTGTGCAGCTGAACATCAAATCAAAACCAATGTCAATATTGAATTGTATATTGTCAGAAAGGAGGCAGCGCTGGCAATAAGCAAAATGAGCACGTATCAACCGTCTGGCGGATTGCAGAATAAACGAATGACACCGAAGGGAGCAAAAGGGGCCAAGTGGACGAACAACTTGGCAACAACACAGTCAGAAGGCAAGGATACGCGCTAAAACAATACTACAGCAATATGTATCAACACAGTAGCAAAAGGTTGCGGCAATGGCAGTGTGAACAGCAGCAGAAAAAGCGTCACAGACTGTGGCAGTGCCAGTGAGAGAGGAAGTAGAAGGGAAGCGGCAGCAGCGTCATCATTTATCAAATGCTCACACACAAAGGTCAAGTAAAGTGTTATCCTTGCAGCTATCAAGGCAAACAAGGGCCAGCGTAGCAGCTGGCAGCTGTTCCTTTGACGCCAGACGCCAACTTTGCTCAATTTCTAGAATGGAGCCAGGCAGTCACAGGCCTTGGGCACCCAGCTAGCAATTGTAAGATATTTACTGATTGCAATCTTCTTAGAGAGTCTATTTTGACTCTTATTAATGATAAAAAAAAAAAAGATTAGTCTCATGCATATGCTTAAAATGGGCGCATAAGACTCAAATGTGACTTCCAAATGTCTCTTATTTGTGATTGTGACCAAAATATGGCTCGCAAATGATTCTCAAATGACTCTCAATTTGATCAGAAATATGACTCCATAACTGAGTCTAAATAGAGTCATAAATGACTCTTCCAACGGAGTCTTTACTAGGGTACCTTTTTTTTTAAAGAAAACAATCATTTGAGACTCAAAAAAGAGCTCATTTAAGATCATTTTAATCCGTCAGAAGACTCTTTTTAGACTCTAATCCCAGCAAGCAACATGTGCGTTTTCTGACACTTTTTTATGAGCATTCACCGTCATAATGTGCCCAAAAAAGACTCCAGAATGAGCGTTTTTTTCTAAAAAAAAATGGTCGCACTCAATGTGGAAGATTTCTGAGTCTAATCTGACTCTTTTTTGACACAGATATAAGTGCTTTCACCGTCCCAATCAAGCATATAAAAACCTCAGAAAAGACACATAAAAGTTACTTTTCTAGGCCCTTGAATCGGCTTCTGCATATTGATGTGCAAATTGAATTGCAATAAGTGCTCTAAATATCTAATAATATAATTATATTTGTTTTAAAATTTAACAAAATGAGAAGAAAGTTGGAACTTAAACATAAATATCTTCATTAAAATTTATTAAATTAAAACTGATACGTATATGTACATACATATTTAAATTCTCAAATAATTTTTCGCAAACACGTCTTTTTTTTAAGTTTAATTGCACAAATGAATGAATGTGTGAATTGTTTGTAGTCTTGCATATCGCATGATTCTGCATTCCATTATGTTCAACACTGTTATTTTCGATTATCCGCCCTATTCAACTCCGAAAATTCTCGGGCAGAAGTGCTTTTTATGAGCCCATGCTTAGAAAGCACTGAATGTGCTCCGAAAACCCTCAACTTGATGTGTTTACTCTAAAAACGCTCTTAAGGTCGTGTCTTTTTAGACACATAATTTCGAGCCCTCAGAACTTGGCTTGCTGGGATGTGATTCGAAATGCTTGCTGAGTATAAGAATATGTACACACACACATTCACACAGAGATTGGCCTTTTGTGAAAATCATTATCGAAATGAAAATATCAATGATGTGAAAATGTTCATGTTATGTGCTGGTATTGAAACCTGATAATCATCACAAGTGACTGCAACACCATTAATAAAATGTTCCACATCAAAGACATTCCCGTTAACGTTCATGTTCACATTATTCTTATGGTACGTACACACATACATATGTATTATTAGTCTTCCGCTTCAGAACTTTCCATTTTCCGATTTGCAGCAACACAAATTTAAGTGTCAATTTTCAATCAAAAAAACTCCAAACTAAGGATCTTCAATTTATCCAAATTTTATATTTATTTTTTTTTAAGGAACGTTATCTGAGAAATCAAAATTAGTTAACAGTTATTATTTTTCAACTTAACAATTTTTTTTCTTGTAAAAGCCTTAAAAATGAACGGTCAAAATAATGAAAGTGATGAACATATTGAAATAATTTAATAATCAAACCGATCTTAAATTTACTTTGTTTTTATTTCAAAACTATGTGGTAAAGCCTTTTTGACATCGGCTCACAATTTCTCAATGGGGTTCAGAACGGGGGATGCGGATGCCACTTCATGACATCAACTTTGTTCGATGTAAACCATTCTTTGGATGTTTTGCTATTATGCTCTGGGTCGTTGTCCTGTTGGAACTTTTAAAATAACGCCATATGTCCTGCAAAATATTCATAATCATAACTTTTGAACCCAATAATCCAATAATTTAAATGGGTAATGATAGGTAACTCTTTAACCTATGAAACAAGTATTCAAGAAAAGTGCCACGACCCCTAAATGCTTACTAAGGGTCTATCAAAGATGAAATTTGTGAAAAAAACTAAATTTTATTGCACCCAAAAAATTTTATTATCTAAAATTTTTTATTTTTTTTTTTTAATTATTTGATATTTTTCGACCTAATTTCTATGGCATCTATATTATAAAGTAGTCCGATTTCAACAAATCTCACATATTATGAATCTAGGTTAGTCTTAGTCCAGACCAAATTTAGTTCAAATCGAACCACGATAGCATATCTATAGCTGCCATAGCAACAATCGGTCGAACTTTTCAATTATACAGCGTGTTTTTATTGTTAGGTTGCGTTATTTTCCGTACTCCATGAATATGATCATGACTTATGATCAAAAAGTACGAAATTTGAAAACTCCCATAACTTTGTAGAAACCCAACCGATTTACATGCGGAATGTCTTTTTGATCATAATTTGACCTTAATATGAAGATTTTAACTCAAAAATATTACTGTTAATTTGTTTTAAATGAATGCTTTATTTAATAATTTAAGGAAGAAGAAATGAAAACACTAACAATTGATTTTTAAGTAGAAAAATATGTCTATGAAAGATGACTAAATTGATTTTAAATCTTTTTTTTTATTAAATACTTAGAAAACATTTAAAGAGCTATTTTTTTAATTTAGAAAGAAAAAAAATTTTTTTCTTAACTCCATATGCCGCCGCCGCCGACAAATTTGACTGCTTAGCCGCCCTCGGGTATTTTTGGCCTCTACGCCGCACAGTGGGGCCTTTGCTGATTTTACTTTGCAAAAATCGTAACTTTTGAACCAAATGAGATAATCGAATAATTTTAATGGCATATGATAGATAACTCTTCAACCTATGAAATTAGCACTTAAAAAAGGTGCCACGCCCCCTACATACTTAATTAGGGGCTATCAAAGTTGAAATTTGTGAAATTTGTGAAAAAAATAAATTTTATGGCACCTAAAAATAAATATTTTTTAAAATTTTTGATTTTTTTTGTTTTATTTTTAAGGTTTTTATATTTAAAAATTATTTTCAAAAAATTTCAAAACATTTTTTTTTTTTCAAAAATTTTTTTTTTGTTTTTCGGTGTGAATTATCAGAATTTCATATGTCGACCTAATTCCTATGACATCTATATGATATAGTAGTCCGATTTCAACCAATCTGATATATTATGAAGCTGCGGTAGTCTTCTACATCCAGACCAAATTTGGTTCAAATCGGACCACTATATTATATAGCTGCCATAGCAACAATCGGTCGAACTTTGAAATTGCGTGGGTGTTTTTATTGTGAGGTTGAATTAGTTTTTTTTGATTTAACCTTCTTAGGCGGGTCCGGGCGGGTCTGAAACCATATATAGCTATAAAGAGAAATCAATTGTGAAGCGTTTTTTAGCTATGGGAACCCAATGCATTTTAATTGATGAGAGTTTTCGTCTACCAAAGTTCAAAAATAGTCAAAATCTAGTGTTCTTTAAATTTGAATGGGTCAACCTTAAAAGGTTGTACTATCCACAATTTTTACTTGATCTAAAAATCCTTTTTGGATTCTTAATCATTGAAGAATTCTCCATCGAATCCGTATATTACTTTTTTCGAAAGCTTACCCAAAAAAAAATATTTTTGCCAAGTTGTTCGGCCGGCGGTCCTGCAAAACACTAGATTTTGACTATTTTTGAACTTTGGTAGACGAAAACTCTCATGGATCGAAATGGATAGCAGAACACTAACTTAAAAACGTTTCGGTATTCATTTCTGTAAGTAAATATATATGGTTATATACCCGGCTGGATCCAGTCTTTTACGTAAAATCTAAAAAACTAATTCAACCTCACAATGAAAGCACGCGGCATAATTACATAGTTCGACCGATTGTTGCTATGGCAGCTATAAGAAATAGTGGTCCGATTTGAACCAAATTAGGTCTGGATATATAACACTACCCCAGATTCATAATATGTCAATTTAGTTGAAATCGGACTAGTGTATCATATAAATGCAATAGGAATTAGGTCGATATATGCAATTCTGATAATTTACACCGAAAAATACAAAATAATTTTTTCAACAAAACCTTAAAAAAAAATTTTTTTTTTAACTTTTTGAAAGTAATTTTTAAATATAAAAACACTTAAAATAAAACAAAAAAATTCAAAAATTTTAAAAAATATTTATTTTTAGGTGCCATAAAATTTATTATTTTTCACAAATTTCACAATTTTTAACTTTGATAGCCCCTCATTAAGTATGTCGGGGGCGTGGCACTTTTTTTAAGTGCTAATTTCATAGGTTGAAGAGTTATCTATCATATGCCATTAAAATTATTTGATTATCTCATTTGGTTCAAAAGTTACGATTTTTGCAACGTAAAATCAGCAAAGGCCCCACTGTGCGCCGTCGCCCAAGCTTTTGCAGCATTGTGTGGGAAACGAAATCATCGCTCAATCCATGAGAATAATATCACATTTTTTGTCCGAATTTTAGAATTTAGAGTTGTCGAGTACATTTTTTTGGTTTATCGCATCAATAACTTTTAATTTTTTTTAAGCTATACAATACCAAATTTTATGTAAATAAATTAAATTATATTAATTAAAAATGAAATAAAATAAAAACCTATTATTCTGCAATAATATACTTAAAAAAGTTGTTAATCAAGCCGTTGAAAACTTTATTATGAGAAGGGGTCAACCCTAGCAGCCGAGTTCAAAAAGGTTGGTGAACATGCTAAAAAATGTAAATCTTTCGAAGTTCTGTGGCACTGTGAAATTTTTCGAGCGGAATTGCTTTTCTATGAATTCGATTTCACTTGTGATTTCCGTAGCACACCTGATATATTCTTGTGTAAAATATAAAATTTGATTTGTGCCAAAATAAGTAAGTACAGCAACTACAATTCTTTAAAAGGGGGAAAAATGCAATCTTTATTTTTAATAAATTGGTAATTTTTTTAGTTGTTTTTGTTTCAGAGCTTTTTCTTTTATCTCATTTGATTTCCTTTCTACAATTTGTTGCTATTTTGTGTTATCTGTTAGCTTGCTTGAATTTGTTTCGTTTTTATTTTAACATTTTAATTTACATCTGACTCGCTGCCTGACGCGGGGGGCTTTTAATAACTTTTGATACTGACTGTACAGTAGACACTTGATACAATGAACGCTGTCCAGCGCTTGAGTGGAGTGCAATTTGTTTCTTACTTGTTGAATTAGGCGTACATATTAAATTTGTATTTCATTATTTATTTATATTTATTAAATATGTAAGAAAACATTTGATATTCAATTTTAGTTGACGCTTTGCTTTTGTTTCAATCGTTTTTTAAGGAATGTGATTTTTAATTTTTTATGTATCATTTAATTTATGTTTAATATCATGTTTCATGATTTTGCTTTTCGATTTAATATTGCGAAATACGTATGTACACTCATGGACAAAATAATAGGTGCGGTCTTTCTTTTACTATAACAGCTATTGTAAGTCAAGTCTTCAAATTTAAAAAATGTTGATGACCTTTCCAAATACAGCTATTTAAATTTGAAGACTTGACTTACAATAGCTATTATAGTAAAAGAAAGACCGCACCTATTATTTTGTCCATGAGTGTATATGCATATGTTGTGGCTGTTGTTGTTGTTGTTGCTTTTACTTTAGTTTAGTAACTAAACGTACACATACAAATACAAAGTGATGCCTTCGCTTAAATATTAATTCATGTGTCAACATATTTATTTTTTGTTTTTTTTTTTTTGTTCAGTTGTTTTTGTTCTACATATTTGTTTGACAATTTCTTCTCTAACAAAACAAATACAAATACGATTACAAAAAAAATAACTTAGGAAGAAATACATAATAAACGTATAATATATGGAATACACATAATTAGTATACAACTAAAACGTAAAACGTTGCTACAGTAAATGGCCAAAGAGCGTTGCATTGCGTCTAAAATGTGATTTCCCAATCAATCTGTTTTGTTTTTAATTTTTTTTTCATGTATCTAATGTGACGCTTTTATAGCGTATCCAACAGATACAGATGCGTAAGGTTAGATACAGAATTTTGTGGTGGATTTTGAGACACAGTTCATATTATACATTACATTTTACATATTATAATGTGCCTTGATTCGTTACATAATTTGAATGATTAACTTGATACAGAATAAAAAGCGTGTCAAATTACAAAGTTTACAAAAGCAATTAATATACAATTACATAAATTAAGAACGAAAAGGAGATAATAGAAAACACAGCAAAAGACAATGAATATGCTCGTATCATATCATAGTGGTAATATAATCATAATAATAATTGTAAATATCACAAGCAGACGTCACTTGCATCGTTGATAAATGTTAATATATTTATGTATGTATATATGTGTATATTTATTTATATGTATATATATATGCATGTACGTGTATATATGTATGTATGTGTACAAATATAATTATGTGTATGTTTATGTAGCTGTGTATTTTTTTTAAGTTTTAAATTTTGTTTGTTTTTTTTTTCTTTTTTAATTTTGTTACAATTCTAATTTGCTTTTGCCCAAGTAAAATGGTTGGGTGTGTGTGTGGGTGTGTGTGTGTGTGTGTGTGTGTATGGGTGTATGTGTGATTCAAGAAGAGCACTAAGATTTGTCAGATTCGGTTCTTGAACACTAAACTACATTGCCTTTAAATTTTGGATGTGTTTGATGACTGAAGAAAATACTAAAATTGCCACATTTCCTTACTTTATTCTTTTGCACACTCACTCACACACTCACAGTCTAACACATACACACAGACAGATCATTTTTTAGGTCAATTTGCATATTTTTTTTTTTTTTTTGTTTCATTTGCCTCGGTTGAGTAACTATATTTATATGAACTGCACTTTAATGACACTAACATTTTCTATTAAAAAATTATAAAGTGTACATAATTTCAACATGTTTATCGCTTTATAAATCAAATGTCTATATATAATGTATATATATTTATGTTCATCTAAGTTTTAAGTTCTATTAAAATTGACTTTTTACATTTTAGCAGCAGTTTTGCTCTTTGTATGTATACACGAAAAAAAAACAAAAAAATATTACTAATTATAAATGATTTTTGCTATTTGCTACAATTTAAATATATATATGTATATATGTGTGTAAGTGTGTTTATAATATTTGTTTATTATTACTAATAATGTGATTTTTTGTTGTTCAATAATTATTTGTAATGAGAATCGTCGCTGCATTTAATTTGTAATTAATTAATTGATGCTTTACTGTACCGCCCTGTGGGTGTCTAAGTGATTCTATGTGAGGATGGTGTATGTTTGTATATGTGTTTTACGCTCATTTTCTAACACTAACTGATATTTTTATACCTTAGTGTTTAAGTGCTGAAATATTTGAAACATTTTGTTGCCGCTGTTAACATTAGTTTTCATGCTATTGCTCTTGAAGCTGTTGCTGTTTGTGTTTTTGTGGTGGTTGTTGTTGTTGCTGATAATGAACCCATGCAACCCCATACATAATCAATTGCTTGAAATTTGCATCATTTACAAGTATCATAGATAATATATTTTACAATATACATAAGATATACTTAATTGGTATCCTAGATATTCTCTTTCAAGGGTTATGATCTTGGACTAAGTTGAGAGGTCTTCTCAATGGGGTCTCTCTAAAATTAAGCTGAAACTAATACAGACACGATCGTCAACTGCCTGCGTACTCCGCAATTCACACAATACACACCAATTTTAATACAATACACACAACAGAATTTTGAGTACCATAAAGAAAAGTGAAAACAATACATGTGTGTGTGGGTGTATGTCAATGTGTGTGAGTATGCGTGGGAGAGAGTGTGTGAGTATGACTAAGACTGCCTTGGGGTCTCCATCGGCTGTGATGATGTTGATCTTGAGATGATTGAGTTGCTTTATATATGTAATCAATGCGCTTAGTGAGCCTGTTGAAGGATGCCCCCTAATCGCCGCTATCCTCCCATTTGCGCTCCTCCATGATGCGATCAAAGCAGTCCGCAAGGAATGCGTGCTAAATGAAGAAAAAAATATCACAATTATATAAAATATAACATTAATCAGAATACATATTTAAGCTATTCTAATTACATATGGCGTGTAGACTTTGACCCAACGTGCTGGCTTATCTGGACGATTGTATTGAAAGCAAAATGACATAGATTCCTCGTCGCTCTCTGACCGTGTTATGCTGTCCCAGGTGAGCTCGACCATTTGAGCCTCCAGCGAGCCATCCTCGCGACATGCGTGCAACCGAAAGCTCTTCATGCCTGCAAATGAAAATTGGGAAATGTATAAGCAATAATCAAGGCAATCTTCAAATACAGTCGGACATCCCTAACTCGAATCACCATTATCTAAAGAAAAGGTTCGAGTTTTCTTAAGTTTATTAATTTCACTGCCACTCATTTAGCTCGAGTTAGAGAGAAATTCGAGTTATAGAAGTTCCAGTTATGGAAGTTCAACTGTAGTTCAACGCGATGCATATATATTTCCAGATAATTGATTTCATTTTCACCTGTTGGAGCATTTATCTTCCATGTGTTGTAATTAAATATTTAAAAGTAACTATTCCTGTCTCTTTCTTTTCTGTCAAACATAGATGTTAAACTCACTTATTCATGCCAAAAGTCTTAACGAATCCCATTGCATTCTCCTAATTTAAATTCAAGCTATGTTTACGGATATCTTTGAGTATTTCTTCAGTTATGAGACCTGTATTTAGAAGGGACTGCAAATAATAATTTTTGAAATTTTTTCACATCAAAAAAATTAATGACTAGAATACACATACAAAAAAATAACTACAATGATTAAATTTGATCGAAAAAATAAAACTCACTTTAAATTCATGGCGTTTGTGTAGGTTTTTTACCCAGTATTTTTGCATATCCCTTTAAAAGAAACCCAGGAGACCCATAAAACGCAAAAAAAAAGTCTTGAAAATGATTACGTAAACTTTTTTAAAAGTGAGTTTTGTTTTGAGCGAAAAAATAAAAATCACAAATAATGATTACTTGTGAGTTTTACTTTTTCGCTCAAGATGAATCATTATCATTGAAGTAAATCCCTAAAAATGTTTAAGTAATCATTACTAAGTTTTATAATATTACTCATAATAATTAGCGTCCCTGGTATTCAGCATTAACCCAATATCAAATCCAAATTTGCTTTTGTATCGCTCTTTCACTCTCTGATGTTATCTATGCATGTGGAAACTTACCCACGGCGGGTACAACATGACCCTCCTTGCGACTATCACAGGAGCAGTGTGGAAAGACGACGTCACCATAGCCGGGCAGTGTGCGGGCCAGTGCCAAATAATCGTTGGCCTTTTTGGCGTCTTGCAGTGCCTTCAGCTCATAGAGTCTACCGTCGGCTCGAATGTTGCCACGGTTGACCTCATCGACGGCCTGGTAGAAGATGAAACGGGCCGCCTGCTCGCCATCGGGCAGTGTTAGCTCCTTGCCAACGGAAAAGAGCCAACGACGCACACAGAGACACGTCGATGAGGCGGTACTGTAATTCTGCACGTAGAGCTGATGGGGTATCTCATGTGGCTGCAATTTGCGCTCAAAATTGTACTCGACAATCTCAAATAGATAGAAATATTGTTGCGTATAGGCTGTAAGATTGGCGCGCTGCACCAGAATCTCCCATACGACCTGAGCATTTGATGACTTCTTCACGGAGACACTTGTAACCTCGTGATCGGGCAGCATGACCTTAATATCCACCGGCGATGCGGATATATCATCTTCGGTATCAGTTAAAAAATCCTGTACAGCATCGCTTTCGGCAATCACTCGCACCGCGCACACCTTCTCCAGATATTGCTCCAGGCCACGGCGACGAGTGTCCAGCTGCTGTTCGCTCAGCTGAAATGGCCATTTGCCGGGCAACTTGGGGAACGTGAAGCCGCTGAATTCCTTGCGCAGCATCGAATGCAAATTAGCAAATTCGCGATACCTGCGCGAACACAACTGTCGACCGGCCATGTGAATGTTGAAGACAATGTAGCGTTCGCCATTGCGATTCACGATGCTGTAGTCGGGTATACTGAAAGAGATTACAGCACAGATTGATTAATTATGGTTCACATACTACATAAGTCGAGTATGTAAAACCACTCACCTGATGGGCAATGAACGCTTGTCGGAGTAATCAATGTAGGAGTAGCCACTCTGATCCTCCTGCGGCTCCAGTCTATCGGCCTCCTGCTGTGTCACGGATATAACCGTCAGGGTCAGACAATCGCCTCCAGATTTGATCAGATCAACCACCTGTTTGTGTGTGGCACCTTCCACGCTAACGCCATTGCTGCAAGTGCACAAAAATGAGGAAACATTTAAGGATTTGCGTCCACACAAACCGCAGACAGCGACGCTCGCAGGCAGTTAGCTGGGCAAACTGGACGCCGTGGAATGGCAACATGTTCGTGAAGACTAAGGACACCGCACAGATTTGCCACCAAGTCAAAGACGGAGTCACTGTATTAGTACACAACTCGATTGTCAATCGCCAATTGCCGAGCAGCTGTCACAGACCGAACATTTTAAGAATCGCAATAAGACCAAAGAGACGAAGAGACGAAGAGTGAGAGCGAGAGCGAAAGAGAGACAATGAGAAATAGAAAGAGATGGGCAGCTACTTGATCGCCTGAGCACTTTGCGGCACTTGATAAGAGACGCCAACTGCAACTCAAGTCCCAGACAGACGCGATTCAATTCGATTCGGGTCAAGTTGAATTTGTTTGTGATAAACACGAGCTGTTGAACTGATCCATGGACCAGCTACTCGTACTTGACAGCAACTGGAAGAGAAATAATTCCAACGCGATGTGTGTAATTTTCTTCTTTATTCTATCAATCAGTCTGCGACACCTGTGAGCCAAGTTTAAGCTGTGAATCACGGAATCAAGCCACAAAAGACAAACACAAATTATAGCATTGTGAACAGTTACAATTCGTACACTGAGCGAAAGTGCATGTATATGCCATCAACAGCTCCACATAATTTGACTGTTAAGCTACCAATAACATAATCAATTTAACCCTCTAATGCAGTGGGCGGCACCTACACATTCATATGTTTGCATTACGTTCGTTTGCATTTTTGTTCGTCTAACAGCGGAATAACAGCGACGTAACAGAATCAAATCGTGGCAGCGACATATACGTGAGTGAACGAAAGTTTCCTATGCGCTTGAGATAGGGCCGTGCCGATTGCTGCTCTAATGCCCGGTTAAATCCAAAAGAAAAACAGAAAACGGGCAGGTTTTTTTTAAAAGGACAAAAAATCTGGACAAATAATATTTTCTTATTAATACATATAATAATAATTCATATAATAATATTACAGCTTTAAAATTAACTCCAATATCGAAAGTATTAACTCTTTATTGGCCAGTAAACTGTTTTCCACAGGAAATGCATCAATTTTGTTTGACACATAGCATTTGATATATTCTATGAGCGATTAGAACAATAAAAAAAAGGATGAATTAAGGATAAAGTAAATTAAATTAAAAAAAGGCTGTCCCAAAAAGGACAGATTGGCAACGCGATCAACACAATCTTGATTAAAACTAATAAAGTTACTTTACTTATAATTATAGATAATTTAATGTAAACTAATACAAAATATGCTCTACGTTAAGATTTACTATGTATTTTCTTTGTCTGAAAATCAGTTATTGCTTACATTTATTTATTTACGTTGGTATTTGAGGGTTTATTCTACAGTCAAATCACAAAGCTCACATGATTCGACAAACCACAGCCGACTAGTGACGTAAGGAATGCTATTTTTATCATTTCCCACTGTCCGCGCCGTAAAATAAACATCCTAAAATCAATGTCATAATACTAGACAACGCCAGTGACTAAGAAATTCTGCTGTTTAAAATTATCGAAGTTGAAATCTACTAACAGATCTTAAATGACCACTGAACCATCAGTGGCGCTATTTTCCACATCAATCTATAGCTCAAAGGATCACCGCAAAATCAACAGACAGGCCACAAATTACGCAATCAAAACATCGACTAGTGACGTAACTATAATTATTAGTTCAAAATTAAGGAAATTGCCCTATGATTCAAGCCACAAAGCTTTGCTGATTTCCGCAATCGATGCCCGTCTAGGGACCTAAATAACGTTTAACTCTCGAGATTTGAAAATTAAAAACCGACCCATTTGTGGTTTTTGTAGTTGTTACTTTAAAAAAGTATAATATAAGGGTCGTTGAATTGTATTCGTAACAGGAAGTAGGAAGCATCTTCGACCCTATAATAGTGATTTACGTTTTCTTTTATTATTATACAAGTTTTTAAGCAACTCAAGATCCCAAAAGTATGTAACGGGTATCTCATCGTCGGGCAGTCGACAATTTATAATCCCCCCGTTAGTTCTTCTTGAATAGTATTGCCCAATCACGAGCCGACTAGTGACGTAACTATTGCAACTTGTCATTTCAAATTATCGTAGCATAAATTCAATGTCAGACCACAAAGCACGGACTGACGGATCAATACAGACTGTTGGAGTTCCAAGAATAAACTTAATATCCACATTTAGACCACAAGGCACCGCTGATAAGCAATAGGAATGGCATAAATTTGATTAATCTTATTTTATATTCATACAATTGAAACTCTTACATATGTACATGTCTATGTACAACTCCCTTTTTGTTAAGGAATACGGCACAGCTCTGAATGTCACTTTGTTTTGCCTTTTGGGTTGTTTTCGGCTAGTTGCAAGTTGCATTGAAACTGGAAAATCTAAAGCGAAACTGCATTAGATGCCGGCAACGAATTGTTGTTGCCTGGCTTCTTAGACCTCGAGGTCTTCGTCTTCTACCTTCCGCTTGACGCCACCAACTTATGGATGTGTGCGTGTGCGTCTTTCCGGTTTCACTTTGGCCACCGCAGCACAAATATACAAATCGCGGCTATCGGGTTTGTCGTGTCGCTGGTGACGCACAGCCACAACAACAGCAACAACAACAACAGCAACAGCACAATAACAGCAACAATAACATGACTCAGAGCCCAGCATAGTTAACATACATAATAACCAGGGTATCACACCGAAACAAATATCGGTGTTAGTTACGGTTTCGGTTATGTTCGCATTTAGGTTTTCGGTAATCGGTTACGCAAAATTTGTATATATCGGTTATGTAACGGTTACCTTTTTTTTGTATGATTCGCTTACAAAATATCGGTATGATTTAAGTATACAAAAAAATTTTAAAAAATGTTAAAGAAATGTAAATTTGAAAACAAATATTTAAAAATTAAGATTTTTTTTTAGATCAATATACATATGTATATATTAATTACATAAGGACTGAAGTATAAATTAAATTTAGTTTTGAAAAATTAAAATAAATTAAAAATTTAAATTTTACATTTGACCGAACCGAAATTAACCGTTATGCATGAATCGGTTTCTTAACCTTTATTTCGGTTGAAATAATTGCGGTTTTTGGGTTTTAATGTAACAAAAAAAAAATTTGTTTCTGTTACGGTTTCAGTTGCGGTTACCAATTCCAATCGGTTAAAACCAGTCAACGGTTAAACTCTGATAATAACTACACGAATTTACAATATTTACAAAAGAAACAGGATTGAGGCACAGGATATCTGCTATTTGGATACTGTTATTTGTTCCCTGTACTTGTAGTAATCGCAATGCATTGCTGTGTAGCACAATTTGCCTGACATCCCCTCCCGCATCACCTAAAACTCACCCCCACTTCGAGTCTGCTGATAAAAACAGCAAAAGTTGTTTACACACGCAAAACATGTGTACTCATACACACACACTAACACACATCACTTACATTGATCGTTGATTCCCATAATAAAAGAGAGAGTGAGAGAAAGAGTAAGAGAGCGAACATTCTCTCTTTGAGACCGATTATGCGTCTTTGGGTATAAATGAGAGTAAAGCGTAACTAAGAGAGTCGCTCGAAGACAACTTTTGATGGTGGGGGGTATCTAAGACACACGACAAGGAACTTAGCATAAATCAATCAAATTACCTTATTGTTGATAGAACTGGTTTTAGATACCGTAACATGTGCAGTTACTATACCCTGTAGCTAAATAATGACTAAAAACGGGTATACACAAATCATGCAAACTTGACTCAAAATCATGGGATGGATTTTATTATATATGGTGTTTTTATTATTATATAGAAACATTTAAAGATTAATTTTTATTTTGTTGTCTGAATTTTGTTTGAAGTGCTTGGACTCGGAGATTTTACCGTAATCGGAACCGTTAACCGAAATTAAAACTTTTTAAATGAAGTTACGGAACCGCAGTCGAATTTAATTGTCTAAAAAGTACCGAGCCCGAAACTTATGTACCGCTACGGCTTCGGTACATTTTTCTAAAGAATTCATGTTGTATTCTATTACATAATATATAATTGGTATGTAAATTAGAAAAATACATAAAATTAAAATTAGGTTATCTCGATGAAAATATAATTGATTTTCAATACTTTAAAAAAAATTTTGATTGTATTTTTTTACCGTTACTTACCGGTACTAATAACAGAATCATAAGGGCACCAACTGAAATAGAACCTTTTACCGAAACTCTTGTTTCGAGACGTACCGGAATCGGAAAATTTATTTTATTGGGTTTGATTCCTACAAATTATTTGTCTTTGTCCAAAAATAACTGATTTTTCTCGCATTACTTTTTTAAATTATGGTTTTTTCGTCTTGTTTAAATTTAAAACAAGTTGTTGGATACTTAAAAAAAAAGAACATTTATCAAGTTTGTTTTGAAAAAATAAATCAGAATTAAGCCCAACAAACGGAAAATGTGTTTATTTGCAATATTTTTTAAGAAAACCACGCAGTTTTATAAACGGAAATCCTTATGCTTTTCAGCAGGAGCCTGAATTTGATTAAGACCCATAGTTCCCTGGTAAAATTTTGCTAGAATTTTTTGTAGATTTCGATTTTGCTAGACGCCTTCCACCTTTTTTTGTTGCACCCGAACAAATTTTTCTGCCTACTTCATAAACTTGCAAGTGTGCATGACTAACGATTGTAGTTTCAATGTCTATATAAAAGCATTAAAATAACTACGAGTAGATTTCCTATTATCCATTTATGTTTATTATGATTTAATGTTTATATTGGGGGTCACTGTCTATGATGATTTAATACTTGGAAATAATCCAGGGAAATTGAAAAAATTCTATTAAAAGTATATGTATTTAAATGTGGAAAATATTCAAGCTATTCAAAAAGCTAAAATGCATGTGTATCTATTTAATTTGATTGATATTGGAATTTATTAGATTCGTAAAATGAAAACAAAAACAGAATGATGAACTGACTTTATGGGATCTCAACTGGGATTAGCCAGCTGTTCTAAATTGTCTATCAGCTCCTCATGCCCATTCCGACTAACACAAACAACAAAGGCAAATAAGAGAATTTAAGCAAAGGAAAATAACTGAGGCAAATTTATGTATTTACGTTTACTTCCTCACAATGGGGGTCAGGCAAATTTTCCATTGAATGGTCTTAAATAAACACCTATTTGTTGTATATAAAGAAATAATATTATTTAATTTGTGCCTATACCCTGTAAAAGAGTTCGGAATACATGATTAAGTTCTTTTTTTTTTATATGTGCGTCGAGTTACCTAAATAATTTCGAAAAAGGAACAAATTTGTTCGTGAAAAACTTAATTTTGCCTCTCAATAATTAAAAAAAAAAACGAATGTTCTTAAGTCAAATCGATCGTTGCTGATATTTTAACATTGAACTGTTACGTTAACATTTCTGGTATATGACATAACAGTTTTAGTATTTATAATGTTTAGCCAGTTTTTGTGGCCTTAGTTAATTTTCACATTTTGTTAATTACAATTTTGTATAATAACACAAATATATTAAACTGTTATGTTACATACCAGATATGATAACATAACAGTCCAATTTTAAAATAACAGCAACGATCGATTTGACTTGAAACATGCTATTGATTTGTTTTTTTTTTTTAATTGAATTGATCGGCAAATTTGTGTCTTCCACGGATAATCTAAAAACATTTCGAAAATTGTCAAAATTGTGGCAGTGTCTTCCAAACTTGATATCAAATTAGCAGAACATTTTTTTAAACGGCAAATTATCCATCCCTTAAATGTTGTTGTTTTGAAAATGTTTAGCTAACTTGATGCACAAGAATTTTCTTAAACTCAAAAAAACTTATACAATGAAGGTCAAACATATTGATTTTATTAAATTGATTGACAGGATAACGACAATTTTTCATATTAAATCTTGTGCTATTTAATTTGCATCGTGCTTAATTTTTGGTTATTTTTTGCAGCGTTTGATGTTGTGGCAAGTATCTATTTCTGGATTATCCATAACAAAGCCAGGTCTACATGCAAAGCACTGCCGAAACTGAAACTGAAACAGAAACCTCATCGGCTTAGCTTAGTCTATGGGCTGGCCTGAAACACTGGTCGACCCAAACCAGTCCAACTCATCCCAATCCGAGCCCGGCAGTGAGTGACGCAAATCTATTGATTAATCTGGGGCATATGCCGCAAAACAACAATAACAACAAGAGCATTAATAACATGAACAACAGTAGAACATGGATACAAAACGACAAAATTCGTAGCAGCATAGAATAAAATTGAAACATGGTGAACACAAAGTTTGCTTTGAACGAATGTGACAATACCCTCCACTTTTGGGAGAATTTAAATAAGATTATTATTAAGGAAGCCAAGCAAATAGCAACACATGTTTCCACTTTTTCGAAGTGTGTCTATTTAGGCCAAATAGAAAACATCTATCGAAGAATAACTATCTAGCCGACTTTTTAATACTTGATAAGGAATCAATTTGCTCACTAAAGGGAGATGTAAAGTCTTTGGCGTAGAATCCAGTTGTGAGTCCAATCTTTTTTAACAACACACTCCTCACATTCATGAAAAGTAGTATCTTTAATGGCACTGTCGAGTATGTTGCATACTTCATGGCGAAGCTGTGCTACCCTTGGTTTTTATTATTGTCGATGTTTTTATTCAATGTTTGTATTGTTGGTGTTGCTCTTGAGGCGCTGCGACAGCAAAATAGTTAAAGCATTGTAGTTGTTGCTGTTGTCATTCTTCCCATTTGGCTGGCATTGTTGTCGTAAATGTTTTAACAAGCCGCAAGTTGAACAACTAGAAATGAAAATAGTTCATAATCCTCATTGATTGCATCGCTGCCCTCCCTCAGATTCCAACAACAACAATACAATGTTAAGTGGCAAGTGCAGCAACAATAAAATAACGTCCAACCTCAACAACCCAAGGCAGTTGATGAAGAAGACGAAACACTGCACAACAAGTGAAAGCAATGCATAAAAACGCACAAGTATTTATTTGAAAAACCCTAAAAGGGTTCGGTGTTTCCGAATTTTCTTAAGCTGGCTTCACACGAGCACTTTTTCACCGACACTTTTTGTCAAAAAGCTGTCCGTGTAGCTCACCGATGGAATAGAACGTGTTCTATTTCCATTCATCACGAAAAGTGTCAATAAAAAAGTGCTCGTGTGAAGCCAGCTTTAATATTAAAAAATGGTCATACATTACTCGATTAGATTCAGTGAAATTTCTAAAGGTCTACGTCAATTATAGTAGAAATAGGTTTTAGCGATTTCTAAAAATCCACCCCTAGGAAGAAACTGTGTGTCTGAAGTATTATTAAGACTGCAAATATTAATAATTTTTGTTTGAGTCACACATCTAATATTTATTGTAAGTAAAGCTCTATATGGTTACGTTGTTATAATATTCTAACCAAAAAAAATAAGTATTTTAGGAAAGTTTAAGTTTTTGTATTTATTTAAAAAGATTATCGCAAATGGTCATATGAGCCTAGAAACTAATGCGAATGATATTCAAGCAGAATCGTGTTGGTCCCTTTGGCCAATAAAAACGCAAAATTACCGGAAAGATGGGGAAAGTCGGGAATAAGGACGGTATACATAGATATGTATATTTTGATTGATCTCCTTGAAATCATTTGGAATAAAATAAAAAAAAAATGGATTTTGTTCATGCTCGTAACAATATCAAAAGGAAAGTAAACTATATGTAGGGTATTTAAAAGTCTCAGAGGGTATCATCCTGCTTAAAAATTAAATAGATGATAGACAAATGTACATATGTATGTCTATATCGGAACGATCGATAATATAAAAGTGGCATACAAAATCAAGCCAAACAATGAAACTTGAACAGCAGTTATCGATGCAACTGGTCAATTTTGGACGCGCCACTTGAGTGGGCGTCTAATCTAATCACTTGGTTTATAATTAAGCCAAATCGCAACAGTTCTTTGTTGGGCTAGAAGTAAACAATGCCTCGAGGTGGGAAATTGGACAGTCGACAAGATGAGAGCAAAGTGGCAACTGGTAGTCGGAGTACAGCTATTGCTGTTGCTGCAGTTGCTCCTGGTATGCAATGGACTGGAATGCTATGCCTGCGATTCGGCCGAGGATGCTGAGTGTGCCACACGTCCCGGCCAGCAGCTGGAAGTGGAGGAGTGCTCGATGGCTGGCGATGTGTGTGTCATCTCCATCACAGCGGGATTAACGCGACGCGGCTGTTTGAGGCGACTCTATCCGAATGGCTACTGTGCCGAGCCCTGCGATCGCTGCAGCACGAGTCTCTGCAACCGTCACGTTTATCCGGTGAATCGATTGCGTTGTTATCAGTGCAACGGTGCTCAGTGCATCGATGTCAGCCAACGGCCGCAATTGCTGTTGCCGTGTCCTGTCTACCATGCCGAGGATCGTTGCTACACAAACGTGTTGCACCTGAGCAACACGCAACGCGGTTGCGAGCACTCGAATCTGCCCGACGGTTGTCCACACGTGTGCCTCAAGTGCAACTACAATGGCTGCAATGCGGAAGTCACCGTCAGCGAGAGCCGCTGCCTCCAGTGCACCCACAATCGCCTCTCGCCCAACCCCGACTGTCAGCGCGAGCAGCAGCAGCCGGAACATGGGTCGGATAAATGTGCTCTCAACAATGCAACTGTGACGCAGTGCGTCAACAAAGTGATGTTCGGGCATCGGGAGCGCTGTTACACGCATCGCAACAATCAGACGGATGTCCTGCAACGCGGTTGCTCCACCACAATGGGCTTCTTTCCCACCGGCGACCTGTCCGAATGCTATGGCGACTATTGCAATTCCCAGTGCCAGGACATTGCCTGTGCCACATGCAATTCAACCAGCGATCCCAATTGTCGTCGTGGACATGCGCTCAATAGCAAACAATGCGTCCCCGGCACTGTTGCCTGTTACTCCTGCGAACAAGGTTAGGGTGAGTCAGGCAAAGGCACACTAGTGATGTAAGTCCATATAATGCCCAACTGAATTCAATGAGTTTGGCTGCTTCTTCCAATGAATTGAATGACTTGAATGAATGAATTGAAACCGAAAACTTCACACTCAAAAAAGGCAGACTGAATTGAATGACGAAATAACTGATAAAAAGAGTGAGGGGAATAAGTGCCGTAATTTTAGTTTCTTTTAATTTAAAGTAAAAATCTAGTCACGAAAATATTTGTATGCCCCAAAATTTCTGATATCCAATTTTGTGACGAACAATATGGACTGAAATATATAAAATATTAAAAACAAAGTTGTATTCTGAGTACTCTGAAAATCTTTGCTTTATTCATGTCATTCGTTCCTCATTCACTCGATGCCGTTCATATGAGTACTTAAACCGGATTTTTATTCCACTCAGGGAACTCCATGAAACTTACGAGTACTAAGAGACGCTCAAGGTTCGAGTTTTAAGTCGCTATGTAAAAATCGTTAAAACAAAACTTGAGCTGTCAACAAAAAATTTGAGCTACTATGAACCAAGGTGAAATTATAACAAGGTGGTGTATTCGCTCTCTCTTTCGGGGCGACGTTTTTGCTGACGTATAGAAAATTAGCTTTGTTTGGTTTTGTATCTTCTTCAATCATTTTCGATTGATTTATCCACATTTTTCTCTTCTTTATGTCTCTGGGAGCACGAACCAAACGACTCGAGCTTGAGCGACATATTTTGTACACACTGGGCATTTTTCACAGAATTTTACCCAACGGCTTACTACGACATTTGCTTTCGTCGCCCAGAAAAAGAGGGCACGTTAAACGAATACATCACCTTGTTATAATTTCATCATTCGATGAACAAACTCCAGTGAGTCATAATTTTTTCATAAAAATAGTCAACAAAAATTATCAATGTATTTTAACATCACTATTGCACAGTGTCCACCAAAAGTAAATTACACCAGTTCAACTCTGTCTTGAGCAGGAGATAGTGCAACTATAAATATTTCTTGTTTAATGATTTGTCTAGTGATAACTAATCCGAATTAAGCTTGATTAATTTGTAAATTCCCAGTCTGCTTTGTCATCTATTTATTTTAATTTTGTAGTGTCCCCCAAAAGTAAATTACACCAGTTCAACTCTGTCTTGAGCAGGAGATAGTGCAACTATAAATAGTTCTTGTTTAATGATTTGTCTAGTGATTACTAATCCGAATTAAGCTTGATTAATTTGTAAATTCCCAGTCTGCTTTGTCATCTATTTATTTTAATTTTGAACAACTTTTTAATAAATCTGAAATGAAATGAAAAATAGATAACAGAAAGGCAACAGATAATAGTAAATTGGTTACACTGCGTAATGTAATGTAGCACACGACACGATTAGGCGGGGCAAACTTCATGTAATTACAAACTTCTTTCAGATACACTGCTCCGACGTGGCTGTGCTGATGCGGATTTCCTGCCCGCTGCCGGAGAGGCCTGTCAGCTGTGCCGCAGCGGCGACACGTGCAATCGCTGGTCCGTGCGCACCTGTTACCGTTGCAATTCGCAGGAACACGGCGCGGACTGTGCGGAAATGCTTCAACCCGCTGACATGACAACGAGCAACTGCACCCATCCAACGGAGTTGTGTGTCAGCACCGTTATCAGTCGTTTCCAATTGGTCCACACGGTGCGTGGCTGTGCCAGCGAGGTGCCCGAATGCACCTCCAATGATCCCTACTGTGTGCGCTGCAATGGCACCCTGTGCAACGTGGCGCCCACCTTGTGGGCCACCAAGCATGCAACACAACAGCTCCAATTGGCTGGAGAGGCCGTGAGCGACTAGCAACTGCAGAGCAAGCAGAGCAAGCAGTGCACAGTGGTTGGTCTTGTATTAAGCCGACGGTCAAAATTACTTATAGTAGCTTTAGAAAATTATTACAATGGCATGATCATGCTTATACAGATCCAAAGCACTTCTTTGCCACCCACGTAAATAAAATAAAAACATTAAAAATTAAATTTTAAAAAAGTGCACAACTAAATTTTTGTATACATAATTAATTTGGATGGGCAAACACAGCACAAGCACACGTCAAAAAAAGTGGTACAATAACAACGAGTGGCCACGAACCTGCTGTGTTACGAGCGCATTTCGTGAGCGACTGAGAGATTTATGGTACATCGTAGAAAAACAAAGTGTACACAATGCAATAGAAAATGCAACACAAAAAAGACTTAATGAATTATTTCGGACTTAACCCATTAAAGGCTGCCTATAGATCGGCTGGTACGATTTTGACGAAATTTTGAAATGTGAGCCTAGAAGACCATAGAAGTTGAAAGAAACAAACAAAATTTGTATCTTCAAATTTTATTTTTCCGATTTCCATACATTTTTTAGCTTTTTTTGTCAACCTTTTTTATGGAAAAAAACCTAGATATTCAACTGTAAAAAACTACGGGTATACCGAGGATAACTAAACTGTTCAATTTTTATAGTTATATATTTGTTATTTCTCTTTACTATGAAATAAATATTTCCCCGATATCCCTCACATTCCCCGTGCTAGAATTTGTTAAGTGTCAACACTTTTTGGGTATTTAAATTCCCATTAGCCTAAAATGGGCTAATCCAAATACATAAAACCCAAATGTTATTTCGGAATTAATCCAAATATTCACTTTGAACGAAATTATTGTTTTATTCTTAATTAAAGCAATTACTTAAATGCATTTAGTGTTTATTATAAACACACAAAAAAATTTAACGCAAAAATCTCAGTCAACCATAGTTTCTCTCTCCACACTGCCACACACTAAAAAAAAATAAAAATTATATTGATAAGACTACGTCCGCCCTGGCGGAGGATGTAGAATAATGTTTGTGGCTTTTTCCCAGTTGTCAACCGTCACAAAAACGCCCCTCGAAAGTGAGCTGAGGAAAGAGAGAGAGAGAGATAGCTGATGAGAGTGGACAGTCATCAGCAGGGCTGGCAGAATCAGGGCTGCAAGTGCCTAGTAACTAAAGACAAACGTTTAGGTTAAGGTAGACGGCAGCCCGCGCTAGTGAAGAAAGCATCACAAAGGGTGTGAAATGCGACTAGCAATATATACAGGAAGAATGGAACATATGATCAGATCGTGTTAATTAACAAATGTGCATACTAAATACTTGCATACATTTTTAATGTTAGGTGTTAACAATATCTTCTAAAAAAAACTCTTTAAGAGGTAAAAGTCTAGTGACGAAAACACTTTCAATGCCACAAAACTTCTTATATCCAATTTTGTGACTAATAATATTAAATTTTACATATAAATTATTTTAAAATAAAATTTTTGGCACCCGGCACATCGGCATCGATTCATCGAAAACAACAGACAAACTGACTCTTCATCTCATTTTCGGGAGGCTACTAAAAATTTCAAAAATAAGTATTTTTTTAACCAGTGGTCGTATTTAGATGATCGAGGTGTCAAAAAATCAAAAAGGCTCCAACGGCCCAATTTGCTCCAATCATTTAAGTTTTTTCAGTAATCTACAGATATGTAAAAGAGACGTCCTATTCTGTAATACCAGGGTTACTACTGAAAGCAAGGTGTGAGGGATGGATTGCCTCTATCGAGCATGGCCTGAGAGTGTTGCTCAGGAGTCAGTGTTGAAAGTATTCACAGACAGGTCTGAAATAGAGGTGGAGAACTATCGATGGCACTATCGGCACTATCGATGGTCAAGCACTATCGAGGCGCCATCGATAGCAGACGTGCACTATCGATGGTGGTCGATACAGAAGGGCTCTCCTTTGGCATCTGCATTTAAGTTTTGTGTTTAATAAATATATATTTTCATGAAATGGAAAAAAATAACGAAACGGAATTAAAATTAATAAAAATTTTTATGTTTTAATATTTATTTATGTGTGCCCGCAATTTCAGTCAGGTCAGAGCGCATGATCTGTGGGGCTGAACAAAAAGTTTTAGATCGTGGAACTTTGGCTATTAAAATAGCTAATAGCGAAAGATTATTGTTGATAACGATTTGTATTTATTTTTACTTTTATATTACCTAAATTATTGCAATTTCAAATTTTTGTTGGAATTTTGTATACAAATTTATAATTTATTACACTATCGAAAACTATCGATAGTTATCGATGGTTTGAAAAATAATATCGTTGACTATCGATGGTGCCGACTATCGATAGTTCTCCACCTCTAGTCTGAAAGACAGTGTCGGATATGACAGGAAATATTGACGAGTAAGATGACAAGTGAAAACTTATCCTCTTTCCGGTTGGGCACTTTAAGGTTGTAAACGTGTGACGGTCGAATTAACTTAACAATAATTGCTCGGGACTTGCTGTGTTTACAGTCTGCGCTTTAAAATAAATTCAAAATAACGCCTTCTTCGACATACATGCATATTGTATGTAGTATACTACTAGAAAGAAGACAGCAGCAATGAGGTGTCGCATCAGCCAGAAATTGAGAGTGTACATTATATCAAAGGCTGATGTAGAGGTGGATAACTATCGATGGCACTATCGGCACTATCGATGGTGAAGCACTATCGAGGCGCCATCGATAGCAGACGTACACTATCGATAGTGGTCGATAGTTTTTTATGACGCTCAATTCGTCACAGAAAGGTCCTCCTTTGGCATCTGCATTTAAGTTTTGTAATTAATAAATATATATTTTCATGGTATGGATAAGAAGAACGAAACGGAACTAAAATAAATACAAATTTTTATGTTTTAATATTTATTTATGTGTGCCCGCCATTTTAGTCGAGTCCGAGCGCATGATCAGTAGACTGAACAAAAAGTTTTAGATTGTGGAACTTTGGCTATTACAATAGCTAATAGCGAAATATAATTGTTGATAACGAATTGTATTTATTTTTACTTTTATAATACCTAAATTAATGCCAATTTTAAATTTTTATTTAGAATTTTGTATAAAAATTTGTAATTTAACACACTATCAAAAACTATCGATAGTTATCGATGGTTTGAAAAATAATATCGTTGACTATCGATGGTGCCGACTATCGATAGTTCTCCACATCTAGCTGATTGCTGCTGATTTTTTTAAATGAACTGGTTCATTTGCTTGAACTGGGAAAAGAATTCCAAAAGCTCAAGCATGAAATGCATTGAAATATATACATTTGTAAGCATTTAACTGTAAATATCTACATATCTTGTTTGTGTGTTTGTTTCCGTTTTACAGTTGCTTTGTCTGCTCACGCTCCGCCAAATTATAACTGTTGACTGTTGTTACAGTTGATAATCAAATGATGGGCGCTATAAAACAACAACAACAACAACAAAAGCTTGTCCCAGAGAGTATTGCATCCAACGAAAAGTGCGAAAAATGTGGGTAAAATAGCGATTGCAAGTTTCTGGCCTGTCTCTGCGTGAGGGAGGTTGTGTGGTGGGTTTGTCTACATTGTTGGGGAGGGGTGGAGGTGGGAGTTTGCGTCGTTCGTTCCCGATGATAATTAAGTTGTTAGACGCCGCGCGCGGCTCGCAACGAGATTCTTACTACAATTTTAAATTGAATTTGTGCGCAGGTTTTTTGGGTTTTTCACCTTCCTGCCGCAACGTGGATCCAGGAATGGTTATCACATCATTGGCGCTCACAAAACTCAATTATATGCAACGTGTTTTGATTGATAGCTCAGTAGGCGGCGGATTGCAAAAGGGAAATTATTTGACTGTGCCGCGATAACACATAATGTCAAAGATGCAAACAAAAACGTTGACGAAGAGCGGACAGCAAAAGAATAAAAAGCAAACGCATGTCGCTTTGTGCGATTGAGTTTATGAAAGCGAGCGCTGCGCTAGGGCGGGGGGTGGGGTGCTAGGGGCATTTTAATTAGCTTGCTTTGTATGTGTGAGTGAATGTACACATATGTATGCACATCTGTCAGTTTGTGTGCGATTGTATGAGTGAGTAGGTGCTCAAACACAAGCAAAGTGTGAGTGTGAGTGTGTCCAAACAATGGCATAAACATTACGCCATAACAACAACAAGAAATATATGCTGTTTCAAACTGTTACCAGCTTTCACGGCAAAGTTCAGTAACAACCCTCTCTTACTGTCTCTTTCATTCATAGAAACACACACACATACACACACACAAACACACACTGAAGTAATATAACGTTATTGATTCCAGGACCCCAGTTTTAAATTTCTTTTCCATTTCGAGTGGAGTCGTTCAGTGGGTGGACTACTCTCTTTCCTTTTCCTACTCTCTCTCTCTTTCTCTTCGGTTGAAAAGCGGGACAGGGCGGGGCATGACAAGCAGGTCAAAAACGAATGCCGCGTTAAAAGGAATCCATTCGGCATTGACGATTGACGCGTTATCGTTTGTGTCTGAGATGACATTATCGTATTACTTACACCTCGAGTATGCGATCGCCTTTTTTGATGCCCGCCTTCTCGGCAGCGCCGTTCTCCAGCACAGCGCTGACATGCTGCAGGGGGGCGTATAGTTCGCCATTGATGGATCGCAATTGCCCGCCCTCGGACACCTGTCCGCGAACATTGAAGCCAAAGCCAGTTTCCGTCTTATAGATGGTAACGACGCGCGGACCATTCGCGACAGTGATGGTGTTGCTGCCGTTGTTCTCGCTCATTGCTGCGCCGCCGGTTCGCGTCGCGTCCGCTCAAAGAGCACACTCACATACACGAGTGCACACACACACACGCAGACACACACACACAGACACACTGACTAAGACACGACACTGTTGTTGTTGTTATTTTACACAATTTTGCTGCTGTTGCTGTTGTATATTTGCGTAACTTTTGTATTTTTGCAACTTCTTTTTACACTCAAACATTCGCGCGCACATATACACAACGTAACCGAAACATGAATATAAATACAAATACAACAACACATACAGGCTATGGCAAAGGTAGAGGTGGGGACAGGCGGCAGCCCCAAAGCAGCCACTTTTACTTTCCGCAAACCACAAACTCGAAACTCACAGCAACTCCAGCTCCGGAATTGAATCACACTTGGTTTGATGTGTGACTTGTGTGATGTGTTATGCTATTGCAATTGCAATAAAAATATAGTTTGCATTGCGTTAACGTTAACGGCTAACAATATGCGTACCGCACATTAATTTTGCATATTGTTTCTGATTTTCTTAATTCACTTTTGCTTTTGCCTTTGCCTTTGCCACTCACCCAACAACTGCAGGCGCTAGTGTTGGGTTTGTCCATTAGGTGAATGTTTAATGAACTGAACAAGTGAGCTACTGCTTCCTGGTTGTTCACATCTGGAGCGCTCACAAGTGAACAACAATTTAGTGCTTTCGACGACAGCATGGCAACTCTGGTGCGGTGATGCCAAATCAGTGTTGCCAATTAAGCTATTTCTACGCTAGATCTAGCGGGTTGCAATTGGCAAATGTGGGATAAATTGACAAATAGCGGCTAGCGGAAACTACAGCTATTTACCATTGTGCACACGGTTGCCACAATTGGCGTTTTTGCGCCAATTCTGGCTCTTTTTTTTCCTGTTGGCACAATGGCACTTATTTTTTCGATCTGGCTCTTTTTTCATCAGTTCAGAATCAGCTATTTTGTAATAACACGCCCATCTCTACTGTTAACTAACATAATTGCACTCAGCTGTGTCAGTGCTGCCAACATTGCACTGTTAACGCGTACCTGTGCCAGCGCACACGGACGAGAAAACAACAAGAACTTTTTTTTATACGCCGGATTTGCAACATGCAGCCCAATACTCGAATGCGACATTTTCGAAGTAACTTGGCAGGAAGGGGACAAGAAGAGGGTTTTTGCCAAATGCTGGGCATGTTCCCCGAGACGTCAATACAGAGTTAAACTTAAGCAGACCCTGCAAACATTTTTAATCGCCAGAGAGTCTCAGGCGAGTCGCCTAGAAGTTTGAGGCGACATCGCCTTTTCATCGCTTTTTGATCTTCTTTTGTTAGAGAGTGAGCCACTTCCGCGACACTTCGGAAAGACTCTTTTGCGAGTCTTCCAAAAGACTCTTCCGCGACTCTTCTAGGAGTCTCTCTCTTTCTCTCTTTCTAACAAAAAAAGTTTTTTTTTGTTATTTATTATTTTTTTTAGCTCTGTGTTGGTCCACGAATTTTTAAAAGCAGATCTTTGACGTATGAAAAGAGTAAGTGCATTTCTCTGAAAATTTAAGAAATTTGACTGTGATTTACATTCAATTGCGATCAAAATAGGAAAAATGGGACGAGGTCAGGATGTTTCTCCCGAAATCCGCAAGCTTATCCTTAAGCTGTACTTGGAAAATCGGAGTCTTGGCGCAATTGGACAGCATGTCAATAAGCCGCATTTCACAGTGCAAGGCATTATTAAAAAGTACACTGAAACCCGTGATCTGAGCACAAATAATCATCAACCTGGCAGACAGAGCAAATTAACGATCAAAGAACAACGCAGTTTGGTACTTTCTGTGGTCAAAAACCCAAAAATAACCTCCACTATATTGTGCCAAAATGTTCAAGAGGGGATGCAAAAACAAGTATGTCCCCAGACTATACGCAACTGCTTGAATAATGCTGGTTATCATGGTCGAGTTGCTCGTCGAAAGCCTTTCATTTCAAAGGCCAACAAGAAAAAGAGGCTAGAGTTTGCCAAACTGCACTTGGAAAAGCCGGATTCATTCTGGGAGAACTTCATATTTAGTGACGAATCAAAATTCAATATTTTTGGGCATGATGGTCCTTCAAAAGTCTGGCGCAAAGTCAATGAAGCAATGAAAGAAAATAATATTATCCCCACAGTTAAGCATGGTGGCGGAAATGTAATGATCTGGGGGTGTATTTCAGCAGCTGGAGCTGGACGAATGGTCTTCATCACTGAAAAAATGGATCAGCATGTGTACAAGAAGATTTTGGCTGAAAATTTATACGCAAGAGTCGCTGAATTAGGCCTTGATCCAAAAACTTTTATCTTTTAACAAGATAATGATCCTAAGCACACATCCTACAGTGTTCAGGAATGGCTCATTTACCATTGTAAACAGCTTAAAAGCCCACCCCAGTCACCAGACTTGAACCCCATTGAGCATGTGTGGAATTTGCTGGAGACAAGGATCAGAAAACACCAGATTTCATCAAAAGAGACGTTAAAAACAGCACTAAGCGATGAATGGGCCAAAATCAGCGCTACTGACACCAACAACTTGGTCAAAAGTATGCAGAGACGCTTAAGGGCTGTTATAGATGCCAAAGGTGGTCCCACTAAATATTGAAAATAATATTCACCATGCCAATTATGGATAGGATAGGATAGGATGACCAGACAGCTCAACCGAAGTTGAGAGCACCCAGAAGCCAATTGGCCCATTGCGATGTCTGAATAAAACTGTAGGAATCGAAAGGGATGTGGAAGGGTTGATGGGATATGGGGAAGGATACGTCTAATCATTCTTTGTCAGCCCACTGGTCTCTTTGGGCTACGGCCGCCCGTGAAACCAGCCAGTGGAGTCTAGAAAGTGTGCCAGGTCTTCTAGCCGCACATTCGCGAGACTGCCCAGATCAACAAAGAAGGGTTTTCCGAGGAATCGGTTACGCCTTCTTTGAAGTGCAGGACAGTCACAGAGAAGGTGTTGGACACTTTCCATCTCTTCTTCGTCCCCACAGCTGCGACAGAAGTCCTGATAGGGCCCACCATATCGCTGTGCCATACGGCCGATATGGCAATGTCCTGTCAAGACCCCCGTCAGTAGCCTTATCCTGTTCTTGTTGAAGTGTAGGAGTTCGGCAGTTCGCTGTGGGTTGTATCTTAGCCAAAGTGCTTTTGAGACAAGACAGCCCAGTATCGCTGCCCAGTGTCTATCTGCCGTCGCCCTTTCGGTTCTTGTTAGTTCCGAAAGTGCATACTGGATAGGCTTGCATATATCTGCCACCGCGCAACTAGCCGGCAGCGCTGATCCGGCTCTAGCACACTCGTCAGCCATCTCATTACCAGACACTCCCATGTGTCCTGGCACCCAGACGAGTCTGATGGAGTGATGCTGACATTGATTCAGAGCTGCGGCCGTATTTCGGGTAAGCTTGCTCTTGACTGTGTTCATGGACAGAGCCTTTATTGCGGCCTGACTGTCGATGTAGATTGATATGTTCCTTGCAGGTCCCTCCAAGGTGTATATCAACTTGATCGCTTGCCAGACAGCATAGATCTCTGCTTGGAACACGCTACACCAATCTGGGAGACGAAAAGAAAGCTGCACAGCTGGGTCGCTGGCGTAGACCCCCGCTCCTGAGCCTTCTTCCGTCTTTGATCCATCTGTATAAAATGACAGCTCGTTCCGCCTTAGAGGGGTTTCTTGCTGCCATTCTGCTCTATCCGGGATGACTGCTGTAAAGCTGTCACTCCATTTGTGTTCTTGGACAAAGTAGTCGTACTCCTCAGCCACAGCTGTGTGTCCTACCGAGAGTAGGATAGTGCTGTGCCCTTTGGCACCCGACTTGAGGAGGCTTAGCGCCATCAGCCTGACTGCGCTCCTTGCAGCCGAGTGCTGTAGGAATACCCCTATTGGGTCCAAGTTCAGTATGACGTCCAAGGCCGCTTGAGGGGTAGAGCGTACACACCCTGTGATCCCCAAGCAAGCAAGTCTTTGCACCTTTTGGAGATATCGTAGGTGAGAGTCAGTGCGAGCAGCTTCCCACCATACCAGAGCTCCATAGGTTAAGATGGGTCTGACGACTGCAGTGTAGAACCAGTGAATGATTCGCGGCTGCAGTCCCCATCTTTTCCCAAACGTTTTCTTGCATACATAGAAGGCTTGTAACGCCTTTTTCATCCTCTCCTCCGAGTTTCTCTTCCAGGAGAGTTTGGAGTCGAGGATTACTCCCAGGTACTTTGCCTCCTTTGATAGCTTTAGCTGCGTTCCTCCTAGTGTAGGAAGTCTGAAGCTCTCTATCTTAGTCTTCCTTGTGAACAGAACGAGTTCACCATGCCAATTATAGTAATTAAGTTTGAGTTGTGCGCACTGAGTTGTGGTCGCCAAAAAGTGCCTTATTTGATTAGTTCGTTAAATTCTCTGGTTTAAAACTGAATTTGTTTTATTTTTATTTTTAAATACGCATTAAAAAATATTTCTTCATTATACTGAGATTTTTTTTTTTTAATCAAGTCAACTGCTTACCATATATGAGGGAAAACATATTGAAATATCTAGTGTACGAATAAATGTTGGTCTGACTGTAGTTATCGACCACAATCAGCTGTTGCGTTGCTGCCCATTTTATTAAATTATAGCGACATTATTTGATAATTTCAGTTTCATCAATTTGCTTTGCAGCATTTAAAATCCTTGAATCTTTCTAGGGATACACTAATTCCTTCATCAAAAATTATTACGAGCAAATTTCAAAACACAATAAACTTCAATGATACGGCAGAATTTTAATTCGCTGGTTTATTTACATTTATAGGAGGCAGATTAACCCCCAATGAGCGGATGTTTCACGTACTTAAGATAACGCTTTAAAAATAACTCCCAAGTTCGCATTCATGATTTGTAAAAGATGGAGTTTGTTTGTAAAAGTTCATTTAATGCACTTTTAATTGGACTCTTCGGCATCTAAAGGAAATTGAGATAGCTAATAAATAAATCAGATCATATACGTACAACAAATTTAAATAACTTATGTTGAGGAAGTTGTAATGTAAAATTCTGGATTTACTAAATTATGGATGCCAATGGGGAGCTTGAGGCACTTTGAAAATTTTAACTTTTGTATGGGAATCTGTCAGGTTGTGATTGTAAATAAAGAACATACAGTTTGTCAAGAAACAATTTACACACCCTAAAAAATGTAATTTTTTGACTTTAAATAAGAAAATAATAGCTTATTATATATATTTGCAAAGGTCGTTCAAATTCCGTTCGAATAATGCAAAAATGTTCTTAACCCATTAAGAATTTCGAATTTTTGTAAACGTCTGCTTTTCTAACTTTTTTTTCTAGATTTTTTGGAAAAAAATTTTTGATGCAGAAAAATTCTTCAAACAATTCTTAAAGTGTCTGCAAAAAAAATTTTTAAAAAATATTTTTGCTAGTCTTTTTTATGAGTTTTTGTATGAAAAGGAGGAAAAAGGGGTTAAAATAGTAATTTTTAGCAATTTTCAAAATATTATAAATATTTTTTTTCCAATCATTGTTTTTCAGTCATTCTTAAAATTTTTTGAACAATTTTTCTGCATCAAATTTTTTTTTACAAAAAATCGAAGAAAAATGTTGAAGGAAATTTTTGCATCATTCGAACGGAATTTGAATGACCTTTCCAAATATATATAATAAGCTATTATATTCTTATTTAAAGTCAAAATGTTAAAGTTTTTAGAGTGTGTAAACAGGGAAATCCAACCAAAAATCTAGAACTGCAAAGGGGCAATGATTTTGGTGAGACGAGTGAAGAGAGGGGACTGTGCGTACACAGGGGCACATTCATAGCATATATTGGCGCCTTTGACACAGCGCCATTGCCTCTAATGGGGGCGTGGCAGCCGTGGCAGGCGTGATTGTAAACGTAACATTTGCGTCGGTTTGCTTGGGACAAAAGGATAACAAATAAAGACAGTAGAAAATTGAAAAACCATTTTCGCACGCAGAGAAAAGACGGAAAATGGCACAACGAAAAAAATTGGATGCAATTTAATTTTTTTTATTTAACTCGCAGCTAAAAATTAAAGCTGCTCTTTCTTGTTGATATTTAGATGTCTTGGGTCTTGCTTATCAATTCATTGAATATGATATTCTATTTAAATAATTAAATGTCCTTAATTTAACAAAATTGTGGAGCTTAGAAACAAAGCAATTGTCTCAAGATACATCCAACATGCATACATATGCATGTACAGTGAACCACAAAAGTCTTTATACACCCTAACTTTGTCAAATTTTTGTATATTAAAAAAGATTTGATGCGGATTTCTTGATTTAATCTTCTATTCATTTAAATTCCGTTTAAATTATACAACATTTTCTTTAACCCAATAAGTACCCATGGAAAATTTTGGATTTTTGTAAAAGTCTATTCTTAAATTTTTTCCTCGGTCTCAAACAAAAAATATTTTGATGCATAAAAATTCTTAAAACAAATTTAAGAGTAATTGGAAAAAAAATATATTCGATTTTTTTTAAGAATTGCCATAAAATTAGTATTTAACCCCTTTTTTATCCTTTTCATACAACTCATAAAAAAAATACTAGTTTTTTTTTGCAGTCACTCTTAGAATTGATTGAAAAATTTTTCTGCATTAAATTATTTTTTTTTTAAATCTAGGATAAAATTTGAAAAAGTAGCTTTTAAAAAAATTCAAAATTTTTCATGGGTACTTAATGGGTTAAAGAAAATTGTTTATCATTTAAACGGAATTAAAGATTTAATTAAGAAGTCTGCATCAAATTCTTTTTATTATACAAGAACTTGACAAAGTTAGGGTGTCTGAAGACATTAGTGGTCTACTGTATGTACATATGTCGATATACAAGGCTCACACATTTACAAACACACACACACACACACACACAAAGAGACACAAATTGGCATAAATATGTATGTACATTTAAAAGGTATATCGCTGGATCCCTATGTACAATGGCTAAATAAAATTTAAGAGAAATGTAAACTTCTTGATAACAAACTTTAGTTAAAACAGATAATTCTTCTTTTTTATATATGTATGTATGCATATGTTTAAGTGTTATGTCCGAATGCGTTTAGTTTATGTAACTTTATAATTTTGTTGTTTTCGAAATTATGAAAATATAACAGTTAAGGGGAAATCACGTAGTAAACTTATAAAATAGCATTTTCAAAAAAAGAAAAACAAATATATGTTAGGGTTAAGATTGATCGGTTTTCATTTAGCTAAATAAAGTATATGGATACATACATATGTACGTAGATACATTTAGGTATAAATGAGGATCACTTAAAATCGAATCCAATATCATAAAATATTGGGACGCCCAAGAACAGTTTTAGTTTTTACGTACTTCAGAAACATCATAGAGCAGAAATAAAAAAAAAAAAATATATATATATATACATACATACTTATAAGCTATAAACTTTACTATGAGAATGCCGTGTGTAAATGAGAGCGTATGTGTACAGTAAACAGCTTAAGCTGTTAAATTTAAAATGATTGATTACACAATAGAACAAAATTGGTTTAATCAAAATAACTATATGTTAATATTTTCTCTTTAGGTATTATAAACATACATATTATTCAAAAGGCTTTCAACTTAAGTAGAGACAACTGTGTTTCAACTTACTTGGCTAATACAATTATTCGGTTACAAACTAATCGACTAACGACTACAATTTTATGCTTAATTTTAAATGTAACTTTATTCTATGCGCCACAAAATTTTAACTTTTCTCTTAATGTAACTAATTTTCATAATCTGGTACTTGTTGTTTGCTCTAAACTCATTTAAATGTTATTATTATAATTATTATCAATATTATTAATAATATTTACTTTTAAGCCTATAAACTACATAAATACAATCCCTTTATATTCTCACCCCAGCAAATTAATCTTTTTTTTTACCACTTTTTGACAATTTCATTATTTACAGGTGTTCTATGTATGTGTTAGTGTAAGTGTGAGTGTATATAAGAGTGTGTGTGTGTGTTTGTATATGTTGCTCAAATTTTGTAAATAAACGATACTTTTGTAATTTCTTGAGGTTGGCTGGCAGGTGCTTCTAGGTGAAACTTCTTAAGATCATCTAATATATATAATTAAATCTAACTCTGCATTTCAGTTTAGTGTTGTTGTTATTTTAGTTGTTGTTATTTTTGTTTTTGCTATTGGTGTTATTGGTGTTCTTGTTGTTGTTGTTGTTGTTGACATCACAGACATGTTGCGTGGTGTTGCTGCTGTTGCTTGTTGCACGCTCAATTCCACAGCAGCCAACGTTAACTCTTTGTGATCTCCAGCTGCTGTTGCTTTTGCTCCCACCATTCCTGTATGCTGCACACCATCTGATGCCGACGGAAACGCATCGATTCATTCACGCACATGTCTATAAAATCCGATTTCATTTCCTGATCGCCCTTTATCAAATTCAAATGCTCCAACAATTGACTATAATCCCGTCCTGGTCGTCGTATATCACGAAAGATTTGCAAACGCAAATCAACATTATGTTTACGTGCCGCTTCCCGTTGCTCATCAGTCAGGCCACGATCTGGCGATGTCATTGCGTCTTCTCCATTGTTGTTGTTGCTGTTGTGCGTTGGCGATGCTTTTGGTTCCAACTTGGGGCTACTATTGTTATAACTCCGATGACAATTGTTGCTACTATTATTATTGCTGTTGTTACTGTTACTGTTGCTATTGCTGCAGTTGTTGTTGTTGTTGTTGTTGTTGTTGCTGGTGATGTTGCCATTATTGTTGTTGCTGTTGTGATGGTTAAGTCCGCTGCCCCAATAGAAATGCGGATTGCTATTAGATGCCGAGCTGCTTCCAATCCCTCCAGCTGTGCGCTTGAGTGCATCAAAACAATTCGCCGAGAGATCAGTATCGATATCGCTGACATTGCCATCGCTGGCATTGCCATTCAATGTGCTGCCAATGTTGTTGCTGCCGTTGCCGCTGTTGCTGCTATTGCTGCTGCTGCCGCTGATGCCGCTGTTGCTTATGTTGCCATTGTGGCAAGTCTGCAATATGCGCGAGATCTCCGAGGCGTCATTGATGTCATTGTGACTGAAATACGTTGTTGGTGTTGTTGTGCTGCTGCTGCTATTAGTTGCTGTTCCCGATATAGACGCTGTTGTTGTTGTTGCTACCGCTGCTGCTATTGCTGCTGTTGTTGTTACTGCTGCTGCTGCTGTTGCTGTTGCAGAAGATGCTCCGGTTGCACTTGCAATTCCAGTTCCTACTCCAGATAGCGCAGCTGCTGCTGTTGTTGTTGCCAAGGCTGCCGGCGGAGATAGCATGGCACCACTTCCCAACCCATGATGACCACTCCCATAGCCATTGGGCACCAGCAACAGTGGTGGCATTGCAGCGCCTCCTGTTGCCATCTTGTTCATGGCTGATATTGCAGTCGCTGTCGCTGTTGCAGGCATCATCAACATGGCGCTGTCCATTGCCGTTGACATGGGGCTAACATTGCTGCTGTATGCCGCATGTTGCATGGTCAGACCATTGAGCGGCACATACAACACATCGTTAGTATTGTTGATGTGACAATTGTTGTTGCTGTTGACATGGCTATGGTTGATGCTGCTGCTGCTGCTGCTACTGCAGTTGCTTATGATGATACTGCTGCTGCTGCTGCTAATGTTGCTGCTGTTGATGTTGATGTTGCTGTTGCCGCAAGTGTCAGGCGTACCATTACTTGCAACTGCTGCTGCGATTGGTGTGCTTGTCGATGTTGCCGCTGTGCCTGCCTGTACAGCATCAACTGCTGCGACTGCTGCTGATGTGCTGTTGCTGGCAATGCTGTTGCTGTTGCTAATGGTAATGTTGCTATTGTTGCCGCCACTGGCGCTGCTTCCGCCGACAATGCTGCTGCTGTTGCTGTTGTTGTTGTTGCTACTGCTGCTGGTGCTGCTGCTCAGGCTGCTAGTGTTGTCCGCTTCAATGGTGCTGGCCTCATCGCTGATCCCGTTGATAAAGTTGTGCACGTAACCATTGAGGGGCATCTCCTGTTCGCTGGCCTCCTCCTCACTAAAGTCAAAGGTCAAACGTTCTGTTGAATGCAGACCAATGGACATGCCGGAATCATTGGTGCCACTGCTGCTGGACGTATCCGAGCATATCGAGGATGCATAGCTACTGTTGCTGTCCTCATCCATCATTAAATCGCCGACAAGGCTGCCGCACGTCGAACTGGCCGTTGAGCTGGACGAGTTGACGCTGCGCATGGAGTCCGTGGAGAGACGCCGAAATTCGAATGCCCGTGGCAATGGACCCGCCTTTCGTTTGCGTCCGCGCGCTGTGCCGTCCAGCTTCTTGGAGCTGGGCCCCATTGGACCGCCGTTGCCATTGCCACCGCCCAGCATTAGGACAGACATGCCGGCACCCACAGGACCTATGCCGCTTGAATTGCCGCCGCCGTTGCCGTTGCCACTTGAGGATGCGCCACCACCGTTGCCATTAGGCGATTTCATGGGCGCCACATCACTGAGATCAGCCTCATCCACCATGACCATGTGCTTATCCTTCTTATATGGATTACCGAACATATGCTGGCGCACATTCGTTGGCTCAATCTCACGCAACGGATTGTCCTTGTTCTTCAAATACTCCTGATAGTTGCCCATCTCGGCGATGGGCAGGCAATGGCCTGAATCTTTGGCCACCAGACTGGCGGGTCGCAGGAACGTCTCACGCATCCGCGCAATCTCGTCAACCAAATCCCGACGTGGAATATCAAATGGATTGCGATAGGTTTTTGCCGACGACTGATGCGTTATCTGAGGCACCACAATCGTATAATTCTCGACGGGCTCGATCTCGGCGTGCAGCTTGGCAAACGTGTCGCGCAGCAACGGATGTCGCACCAAATCTCGACGCAGTGCAGCGCCAGTGCACAATTTGGCCGTTTCCACCTGACGGTAGGGCGGCTTCGCCTGTTTCAGCTGCTTGTAGACCTTCAGGCAGAGATTCTCCTGATCCTGCTTGGCGGTGTTCTTAATATGCTTCAACTGATTGGCTATCGTTGGCGACAAATAGTTGTCCACATTTTCGGGCAACAGAAACTGCAGCAGCTGATACGGCACATTGATGTTGACCAGCGCCTTGCGCAGAAATGGGCAGTAATACGGCGGTATGGACCGGACATAGGCATTAAACTTATACATGAGATCATTGGGCGGACTCATGTTGTATTTGTGGATGAGGTCATGCAGAAGAGGCAACAATGCCGGATAATTATAGGCCAAGACGTAGAGATGAACCTGGGTAAAGTTGGGCGCCGCCTTCAGGTAACCAAAGGGCAGCTCAAAGCCATGCATGCCATTGGTAACGATCACCTGCCAGCATTTGTTCATCTCCCGCTTGTTGAGTATCTGCAGAGTTAGCGGACAACCCTCAATTTCATATTTGTCCACTGGAAAACTGCGCACCAGTTGCGGCTCATCCACGGCGGGAGTGAGTACCTTCAACTTGGGATGGGCGTCGCGGGGTGGCAATGTGATGGCCTTGGAATCTGGCCAATAAGGCTCTGGCAATGGCCAATAGCCAATGGGAAAGGTCTTTTGTGTTATGTGCTTTTGTACAAAGATCATCTTCTTAATCGGCTGGAAGACAATATCGGGCGTGGCTTCGTTTGTCGCTGCTGCTGCTCCACCGACGCCACCACCACCTGGTCCTCCTGATCCACCTCCGCCTCCTCCGCCCGCAGCAACACCTCCAGCGCTGCCACCTGCTCCTGCTGTTGAGCTGTTGTTGCTGCTGCTCGACTCCTTGGGTAACATTGGCTCAAATTGAAGGACAACGCCAGGTTGTACTTTCTGGACGAGACTTTCAATGCATTGATTGAGCACATAGTGACTCCGTACACGATACGATCGTCCACCGGTCACCTCGCACATCCGCTCAATGGGTGAATCATCGTGAGGCACTTTTCCATCGACACGTTCATCGATTTTATTGCCGGGCATCCGCAGCACCAGCGAAAATAAACGCTGATCCCAGCGGAAGGGTTCTTTGGTGAACTTGGTGCCGGGTATTTGATTACTCAGCGGCAGTATGATCTCCTGGTGTACACCATTGCGATGTGAATATCGACCGCCATCGGTTATGACAATTATCACCGATGGCTCCAAATAGAACGGGCAACGTCCCTGGCCATATGTATCGATGCCCGACTGCATCCGGTTTAAATTTAACAAATCGAACGCATTGCGCAAAGATTCGCCCATTGATGTGAGGCCGTGACTCTGCAGATTCTTCAACTCGTTCATAAACGTCGCATGATTCTCTTTCCAGCCGGCTTTCACATTAGCCGGTGGCTCCTCGAATGTTAACAGCATGTAGCGATCGCCCAAACAGTCCTGCGTACGCTGGCGATACTTGAGGAACGTCTCAACGGCACCCTTGGCAATGTCCAGATATGTTTTTTGCACACCATTCACATACGCCTTCTGGCACATGGACGACGAGGTGTCCACCAGAAAGAGTATGATTGTCATGGCTGCTGTTCTTGCTGTTTTATTCCAACTTTCGCTTTTGCTCCTTCTGCTTCTCCGTGTCCTTCTTTATGTGATTCCCTTTTATAATCTTTGCTCTTTGATTGGCGACTTCCTTGTAAACTCTACAAAGAAAAAAGAGACAAACATATATAACACGAACATACACAATCAAACGTCACACATACACGTCGTGATCAGCGAGAGCATCAAATGCAAAGAAAATTTACCGTTTCTTTAAAGTTGAGCTTGGCGAATTATTTTGAGCGCACTACAATCGAAGTTTGAAAGCGAGCAAATGGAAAAGAGAATGAGCCCAAATTTCTTTGTAATCTTGAGTGCAGTGGGTGTGTTGCTGTTATTTCCATTTGTTTTCTTTTTCGTTTTATTGTTGTTTTTTTTTTTTTGTTTTTTTTTATTTATTTTGCTGCTTTCTTCTGATTTTTATGCTTTTGCTCTTCGTCTCTGCTTGCTAGCAGCAAGCTTCTTCTTCTTGTTGTCCTGGACTAAGGCAATTTGCTCTTTTTCTTCGTTTAACTGTGGCGCTTTTATAGTACATGTTGCGTGAAACAGCTGACATTTGGATTTATAAAGTAGCCAGTAAACTCTGCAAAGAAACAAAAGACAAAAACAAAAACAAAAGATTCAATCACAATTTACATGTTGCGCATACGCACTGTCTGCCACCATAATGGAGTAAAATCAAAACGTTTAGCTGATTTTGTAACACTCTCCCAAACACATATGTAAATGTACACAGTAAGACAGAGAGAGAGAGCCATGCACATGCACACATGTATGCATATGTTGGTACATCTATCGCCTTCGTAATCACTGATAATGCGCAGGCAAACACCAACTCACACATACTAACACACACGAACACAAAAACACGCACAATTTGGACAATAAATGTGATAATTTTGTTCGCAAAGCTTCTAACTGCGACTTTAAAGCTCTCTCCTGCGCCTCTCTCTCTATCATCTATCTGTATTGCCTTGATATGCACATCTCCAGCTCTTTCAGCGGTGGGAAAATGGTTTGACACAAATCCAAATGTCAGGCCAACCACCATACAAAAACGACTCCGATGTGCCCTGCCTCAACCACCATTTCGGCCGCTCTACAAAGTCATTCATTCAATCTACACTACGCTAGTATAAGATCGCTCTACTGACATTAGAGATGAGCATGGGCATGGGTATGAGAGTTCGCAATACACGATCGTGCAAATTAACAATTTACCCATGTGTACGTACTACGTACCTTTACACATATATATCTGCTTTTATCTTTTTTGCTTTAACAAAATATCCGAATATCAGGAAACGTATTATCAAGGCCTTCTTTTTAATACAAAATGTATATGCGTAGGATTATACATTGGAATATATTTAGTAATAGTAAATAATTACAAATATACACCCAAACACGTTGAGTTTATGCCTTAAGCACGTGTGCAGTTTTGTTATATTTTCACCATCAGCTGTCACGATCAGTGTTGCCAGGTGTTCAGCGCCCGAATTAGCTAGATTCTGAATAAAAAAATAAGCTATAAATAAAATTGCAAAGAAAATGCAAGAAAACATACAAAATCATTAGGGTTTTGTTGAAGTTAAATTAGTTAACACATCATATCATCGATACCATCGATCATATCATTATTTTTTTTCTTCACTTAAATATTTCTCGTTTTTTGAATAACACAAAAATATTTTTATGATTGCACTATTAAGCCCATAGTTGACAAATGTTTTTTGGATTCCGCATGGTGCCCCATATCCAAAAATCTTGCTACTATTGTAGATTTGCTAGTGGTGTTTTCTATCTAAACATCTCGAAATAATTGTATATTACTTTTGGGATTTTTGCAAGCTTCAATTTCTTTTGATTTCACAATTCCAAATTGAAGATATCTGCATCAGCCAAGTCGATGACACCACCGATTAGAAAACAAATTCACGATCATAAGATTAAAGTTCACGTAACAAAGAACAAGATCCGATATTTTTATGCCGTGAAACATTTTATTAACTTTATATGAACCTTAAAATATGCTAGATTTCAGGCTATATAAGCTATTTACAAATTTTCTAAGCTCTTCCATTTTCAAATGTGCTAGATCTAGCCTGAAAAAAGCTAATTTGGCAACACTGATCACGATCGTAAAATCTCACTGTCACGCACGCACCTCTAATTGGCAGCAACAACTGACCAAAGCAAAAAAAGAAAAATCTAAACGTTTCTTAGTTAAAGTTTGTGCTGGCAAAACTACTTTGCGTTTAAATCTTTGTTTAACCACAAATCCAAATCAATGTATTATGTATATATTTCAATGGAATGTAAAATGACGCGCGGGCTAACCGAAATTCTTATCGAAACTCTAGCTCTTGCCGTTGTCATCGCTGCCGCCGCCTTCTGGCGACTAATTGACTGAGCTTTGAGTACAAAGCACTCAATTTCTATTTGAATAGGAGCACACATACACATACAAATACATATATGTGCGTGTACTACATTCACGCTCAACAACGCAGCGAAGCGTTGCCAGATAGCGAATAAAATGCAAAATAGACATCCAAAGCAACACTTTCAGGTAACCAGAAACGGCACGTGTACACAATTATAAACTGAGCTCTCCCAAAAATTTGAATGCTCACTAAATTGCGATCGCTAACATTGAAATATTGTTAAACACATAATAACATTAGTATTTGATTTTGGTGGCAACGCTGAAACGCAAACAAGGTAACAAACAACAATAGGATGGAAGGGGGATTGCTCCTTCTGTTGTATATGTTATGTTTCAAGACAATAACAACTGGTTGCTTTGATTTAACACTTTATGAATAAGAGAATACAGCTTATGAAGGTACAAATTAATTGGTGTAGCCAGCGTAGAGTTCGTTGGGTAATGACAGCTCAGCAACAACTTAATATGTGCAACGACCTTGTCACACAGGATCGTCATTAATGATTTAAGTTTTATACATAGGTTGTTGAAGTATATGTTTTGGGGGCAGTGCTTAATTTTTGACAAAAACGGCACGATTAGAGTGACCTTAATTTTAAATGCGACATGAGCACGAACAAGAACTAATTTGCATGTGGCAGTGGGTTGGCTATGGGTTTTCTTATCGGCCTTTATTAGTGCAATTCGACTATCGAACGATTGCCAATTGCAGTGTCGCTTTCGATTAAGAGCGCGCGAAACTTTCAAGTGTTATCGTGACTGTGACAATATCCAACTGATTGTGGGTGCCTTGTTGTCATTATTACTGTGTTAATAACTTTATAACAATTATTTTCGATGCGTTCGCAACGTCACAAGCACTCACACAAACTGGAATACATACGCACAGCATCATCAGAGTTGTGTTCAAAAATCACTGAACGTAAGTTGTACTTTTTACTACTGGACCGGCCAACTATACGGCAACTGCAACAAGAGAGAGAGAGCAGCAGCATAAGCCGTTTTATAAAGCGATGATGGCAATTAAGAAGTATACATAATAATAATCACGAAGATTTAGTTACTGTTGCTGAATTTTCGATTAGGCGAATGAGGGGGTACTCAGTGTTGTTTTGAGCGATTCTTTAGTCTGTTATATTTTTACTTTGTGCCAACAAAATTTTTATCACCACCTCCACCGCGCGCGCACACACCGACGACCACATCCACGCACTCACACAGTTATAGGCACACACGTACATACACATGCATACGTATGTGGATGTATTAAGGTGCATAGCCCGTAAGCACACAAACAACAAATCTTTAAACGCGCGCTCTCACGCTCACTGTTTCTCTCTTGCCGTTCGCTCGCTCATCCAGGCAACCGCCCCCGCCGCCCGACCGCACAACCCCACTCACAACCAACCAATCCACTCGCCATCTGACTGACTGACTGTCGACTATGATGACGACGATGGCGCAAACGACCGACCGACCGATGGGCGGACGGACGGCCGAAGCAACACGACCACGACACGACCAGTGGTGGCATGTATGTATGTAGTTATTTGTATGTTTACTTGTAGTATCTCAGCAGGCGGGTAAGTTTGTTTCACACACACTGTGCCCGTCACTCTCGTTGCGTCTTGTATTGTCGCCTCTGCCGTTTCTATTGCTATTGCTTCTGCTTCTTCTACTTTGGCGCCGCTGGCCAACCAACCTCTCTGTTCAAAAGTGAAAAACTAACTGAGACGCTGCGATTATTGTTATTTTTGGTGGATATCGATAATTCGATAACAGACAGGGATGTCGCCTACGGCAAGAGCACAGAGTTGGTTTGATTTCGCGATATTATACAATTTTATATCTACCTCTCCAAATACTGACCACAAAACGAAAACTAATTTTTAATATTAAATCTGCTATTACATTTATATTTTGTGTTACAGAAAATAATCATATTTTTCTTAATTAGTATGTTATATCGCACGAGACACTCCCTTATATCGTTATCGCGAGCAGACAGGGTCGTTTGCCGGCACACATGTTAGTTTTGTTTTGGCGCGCGAACCTGGCAGATAAAACAAAACGGATACATTTGCAGATTGATAATATTTAAACAGTATATTGAATACGTTTAACATTGAAGTACCATGCCGGAGAATATAATCGCCGGTATTCCGGTGCATTTTCCGTTTGAGCCTTACGAAGTGCAGCGTGCCTATATGGAGAAGGTGATTATGTGCTTGCGTGATGGCACAAATGGTGTACTTGAGTCACCCACGGGTACCGGCAAAACATTGAGCCTGCTCTGTTCCTCGCTTGCCTGGTTACGCACGCGTCAATCGGAGGTGGAGCTGAACAAGCAGAAGATGCAACTGGAACTGCAGACACCCACATCTGCGGCGTCTGCATTAAGCAATGAAGTGGCCGCTGCCATCAACAAGGCCAACAACTGGGGTGTGCCCAAGGTGATATATGCCTCGCGCACCCACTCGCAGCTTAACCAGGCAATGCGTGAGCTGAAGCGCACTGCCTACGCCAATATGCGGTCTGTGGTCCTGGGCTCGCGTGATCAGTTGTGCATCCATCCGGATGTGATGCGTGAGCAGGGCAATTTCAACAAGACGAATATGTGCAAGCTGAAGGTGCATTCCAAGACGTGCACATTTCAGCAGCGTGTTGAGTCTAAAAAGGATCATCCGGATTTTCGTGGACCATCCATTATGGATATTGAGGATCTGATCAAGGTGGGACAGCGTCTCAAGATGTGTCCATACTATGCCTCCAAGGAACTGGTTAAAGATGCGGACATCACATTTATGCCGTACAATTATCTTCTGGATCCAAAGGCGCGCAAAGCCAATAAAATTGAGCTCAATAATACAATTGTTATACTGGATGAGGCTCACAACATCGAGAAGATCTGTGAGGAATCCGCTTCGGTTCAGATTCGATCCTCTGATGTGGCCATGGCCATTGAGGATGTTACACACATTATGAAAAACTTTGCCAGCGGCGAGTCCGTGGACACGGGCGGCGATGAGCCAAAGGATTTCACACTGGACGATCTGACGCTGCTAAAGGAGATGCTGCTGGAGCTGGAAAAGGCCATCGATGGCATTGCTGTGCAAAACAAAGCCGAGGGAGCCACATATCCAGCTTCAAAAATTTACGAGCTACTGGGCCAGGCAAATGTGAGTTAAAACCATAGTTAAATGACTCAATACTAATCCTTTGTTCAACTACAGTTCACTTACGGCAACTGCGCAACGATCGTTGCCTTGCTGGACAAACTGGTGCAGTACCTAATGGTCGCCTCCCAGAACACCATGCTGCGCAAGGGCGGCAGCTTCATGCTGCTGTCCGATTTACTCAATATTGTATTCGCAAATAAGGAGGATGTGATGACCAAGGTACATCTCAGCTTTAAGGTCCATGTGGAGATCGAGGAAAGCAAGCAGACGAAGCAAACAGCAAATAGCAAAACAAACAACGGCTGGTTGGGCAAAGGCAACAATACAACCACAACCACAAAGGCAGCAAAGGTCGTTAATTTCTGGTGCTTTAATCCCGGTTTTGGCATGGAACAGCTTCTCAATACACAAGTGCGTAGTGTGATTCTAACCAGCGGCACATTGGCACCGCTCAAACCCCTCATTGCCGAGCTGGCCATTCCGGTAGCTCACTATCTGGAGAATCCGCATATTGTTGATCAGTCGCAGGTATATGTCAAGATCATTGGCACGGGGCCCGATCGCGAGCAGCTTATATCCAACTACAAGAATCGGTAAACTTCTGATAGTACACATAATAGCTGTAACTAACTAACTTGTCTCTCTGTTCGACTGTTTACAGCGACAATCCCAAATACATCAGGTCATTGGGCCAAACAATTCTCAATGTATCGCGGATTGTGCCCGACGGTTTGCTGGTATTCTTTCCCTCGTATCCTATGATGAATCAGTGTGTCGACGCGTGGCAGGCCAGTGGTCTGTGGGCGGACATATCGTGTCGAAAGCCAATATTCTTGGAGCCGCGTGGCAAGGATCAGTTTACCAGCACCATGGAGGAATTTTATCAAGCGATACGTGATTCAAAGGGCGCCTGCTTTATGGCTGTCTGTCGCGGTAAAGTGTCCGAGGGCTTGGACTTTGCCGATCGGAATGGACGGGCCGTCATCATTACGGGATTGCCCTTTCCACCACTTAAGGATCCCAAGGTGATACTAAAGCGGCGTTATCTCGAATCAAATCGCACCAAGGAGAATCAATTGCTGAGCGGACAGGAATGGTATAATCTGGAAGCAACGCGTGCCGTCAATCAAGCCATTGGACGTGTGATACGGCATCGCAATGATTATGGTGCCATTCTTCTCTGTGATTCCCGCTTCCAGGATGCCTCGCAGGTGCAACAGCTATCGAAATGGATACGCGGTCATTTAGGTGCTCGTCCGCAGAGCTCACCATTTGGTCCCATTGTCCGGGAGCTGCGTCAGTTTTTCAAGCATGCTGAGGAAACGGTCCGTTTAACTGCATTTATACAGTATTCAGTTAACGTCATTGTCAGTTCATATCTATCCAATCAGATGGTCAAGCCCGATGAGCGTGCCGTTGAACCGTTGCTACAGAGCGTCTACAAGGAGGAACAGCCCACGCTGGCGCCCATCAGCCAAATCAAGCGAGAACCAGGCACCATGGGTACCTCCAAATTTCAACTGGCCTCCGAACTTGCAACGTAAGTGAATCAATTTACGAAAGTCTCCAAGGTTTTTTATTTTTATACTTAGAAGGAAGCATCTCCGACCTCTTAAAATATATATATTCTTGATCAACATCAACAGCCGAGTCGATGTAGCCATGTCCGTCGATCCGTATAAGCGAAAGGATCTCAGAGATGATAAGAGCTAGGACCACCAAATTTGGAATGAAGATTCGTCATTATGTTTATGTTAAAATTTTGCCAAGCCTACTGTGGGAGGAGTAATTAATAGAAAACTGACGTCACCTTTAATTTTGGGAGTTAAGTTAAAATTTTAAATTTTTTGCCAGAATGCCCAGAATCTAATTACCAAGTTTCATTACGATTGGGCCATAAATAGTGAAGATATTAAAAATTTTGTCAAAGGGTTTTTAGTAGCAATTCTATAAATAGAATAGAACTAATGGTCAATTAATTCAATTTACATTTACTCTGCCAGAATGTACATCGAGAATGTACATATATTGAATTTGTCATCTTGAATCCAAGATGCGGAAGTGATAAGTGCTCGGCAAGCGATCCTTTCATTATTATTTTTTTTATTTTAAAATTTGTTCCAATAACTGATCATATTATCAGGGATGCCAAAGAAATCGCTTACGCTTGAATTTCACATCAATTTCATTTCGCTGTGCCACAGGTCAATTCGCAGAATAATTTTTGGCGTGTCGGGGACTAGGCCCAAGGAATATTACTATCGAGTGCTCTCGACTGACCCGCTTGTTTTTACAGAAAAGTTGAGATGACCAATTCCATAAAGACCTGGACACCCGCTGACTATATCAATGCTGCGGGTCGTGGGCCACAAAATCAGCCAGCGCCCAATGCGATGGACTTTATGAGTCGCCTGAACTCGAATGTAACTGTAAGTGATTTTATTTATGAATTGAATTGATTGTAATTTGTAATTTGTTGTTGTTCATCAGAGCATCGACTTCAACTGCGCGGCGGACAGCGGTCTGGTTAAGATTCACAAACGTGAACGCAGCTCACCCACGGCCAGCGAATCGTTGGCCACACAAGCGATCAGTAAAAAACGCTATAAACTCGTAAATGCTGATGTTGCTGTAAAAACCGAACCAGGTGCTTCGAGTAGTCAGAGTCAAAGTAATCTGAAGAAATTGTCGGAGGCCCCAACGCAGTCCCAGCTAAAGGATGCGCCCGAATCGCGTACGGATTTCTTGCGAGAGGTTTGTGTTTGAATATAATCTAGCTTGACAGATCTGAATCCTATGTTTATCGGCCAACAGGTGCGCAGCGTCATCAACAGCGATCAATTCCGTAGCTTTGGTAAAGCTCTGATGGACTACAAGACAGGTGGAGACGATGCCTTCGAGACCTTAATGACGCTCCTGCTGAATTTGCTGGGCGCGCCGCAGCTGCGTCATTTGTTGCAAGGCATGCGTCGCTATCTGAAGAACGAACACAAGGCGGAGTTCGATGTGCGCTTGTCCAGCTTGAATCTGTTCTAATCACAGTTTCCAACACAGCTAGACTGTATCAATATTAGCAAAAACAAAAAGTGACCGTCAAACTAATTTAAGTATTTGCTATTGCGATTAAAATTAATTTTAATTTAAAGCAAATCACGTTTGTACTTTACTGTTCCAATACTTTAAACTAGATATAGTGGCTGAATCGGACAGCATAATTCGATTTGCTTTAAATACTTTTAAATATTAAATGTTTATGTGTTTTAGAAGAATAACTACGTATGTAATTCTAAAATACTCGCAATAATTTGATTGCAAACAAATCTGTTTCTGTTTTCTTCATACCTTGTCATTAAAAATATATTATTAATTATTAAATTTTTGGTACAGTTAGCAATTTTCACTTTGTCGCTGCATCTTGATCCTTTATTAAGTAATTTTTATTTAATTTTTCTCAGCTTCATCAAGTTTTAAAATGAATTCAATATATTTCAGTTTATAAAACAAATAAAACTGCTAAATCCAACTAAAATATATATTAAATATTCAAAATATATATTTTTAATGCTCCTCCTTTAGTTATTTTGATAGATTATTTATGATTGAGACATAATGCCATAAATAGGGAAATAAAATAATCTAATTAAATTATGTCTAGTGACGAAAACATTTGCATGACCCAAAATTATTGAAATCCAATTTTGGTGATAAGCTATATTTTTAAGAATTATAACATTACATTATTTTATTCCCTAACACAACATAGTAGGCCGCTCGAATTTTGAACTATATTTGAAAGAGATTTGATTCCTAAACAGCATAGTAGGCCGGTAGAATTTTGAGAAGACGAGAACATAAGGTTGTCTCGTCGGCAAAAAGCAGTCCATTAACTATCGTGATATCAATGCGAGGGAAAGGGATAGAGAGCACCGAATTGCACCGCACTGAAGAATTAATGGACAAAAATCGAACGATTCTGCAGCCAACGAGAATCACCTTATTTTATTCCATCATGGACGAGACAAATCCAAGGCCATGAGGAAATAAGTATAAGGTAGTCTCGTCGGCAAAAAGTAGGGCCTTAACTATACTAATAATCAGTGCGAGGGAAAGGGATAGCAAGCATTCACTGAACGTGAACTGAACGTTAAGGCCCTAAAAAACGAACGATTCGGCAGCCGACGAGACGACCTTAGATTTTACACATTCAAAAAATTTGTTACCTTACGATTCATTTTTAAACAAAAAAATAGAACAAAAATTTTATGCAGGAATAAAATTTGATGCTATTATAATTGTGGATCCCGGAAATTAAAAAGTACGTACTTTAGATGCACTGATTATGAACATATTATAATAACATAATATAATTTCAATTCCCAAGCTAATTTTTTTTTTTTTTTTTTCCTGTTTACTCCTCTTGGGAGCTTAGAGCCTCTACTAGATTTCTCCACCGGACTCTATTTTGCACAGTCTGCTTCGCCATGTCCCAGCTGATGTTGTGCCGGGTGAGCTCAGTTCTTGTTGTTCGCCGCCAGGTGCACTTGGGTCGCCCAACTCTCCTGCTTCCCTGGGGATTCCATTCAAGTGCCGTCCTGGTGATGCTGTTGTGGGGTTTCCGTAGCGCGTGTCCAATCCAACTCCATTTCTTCTTCATTAGCTGCTGTTGGATCGGGACTTCGTTTGCCAAGTGCCATAGATCACTGTTCGATATTCTGTTGGGCCAAAATACTGAACATATGATTCTAAGGCACTTGTTGATGAATACTTACAGCTTGAGTATCATCCGTTGCGAAGTGAGCCACGTCTCGCTTCCATACAACAGTATCGTCTTAATGCACGCGTTGAAGATCCTCAGCTTCGTTCTCCTGCTTAATCGCTGATTTCTCCAGACACGATACATTCTGCCGAATGCCGATCGTGCTTTCGTGAGACGGCTCTCTACATCTTCATCCACTCCACCGTTGTTGGTGATGATGGTGCCAAGGTAGGGGAATTTGTCGACGAATTCGACTATGTTCCCATTGATGGTGATGTGTCCTTGGTTGACGTGGTTGAAGCGCATTGCCTTTGTTTTGGCTGCGTTTATTTCAAGGCCGACTCTGCTGGCAATCCTGGAGAGGTCATTCGCTTTGGCTTGAATGTCACTGAGTTTATGAGACATGAGGCAGATGTCATCCGCGTAATCCAGGTCCTCTAGGTGTTGTGTGAGGCTCCACGTGATACCGCGTCTGGATGTCCACACTTCTCTCATTATCTCGTCTACTACCATGTTGAAGAGTAGATTGCTTTTATTATTGCAATGATGTTGTCTGGAACTCCTTTCCTCGCAAGTGCCTGCCATATTGCTGCTCTCTTTACTGTGTCGAACGCCTTCTTGAAATCGATGAACAGGAGGTACAGCGGTGATCGCCATTCCACAGCTTGCTCGGTTATTGCGCGTAGTGTGTTTGCCTGGTCTACGCAGCTCCTCTGTGGTCTGAAGCCTGCCTGTTCATCTCGGAGTGTTGGTTCGATCTTCTCCTGTAGTCGTTCGTTCAACAGAGTCGCTAGGATCTTGTAGCTGGTGTTGAGCAGCGTTATTCCTCGCCAGTTGTTGCAGTCACTGAGATCTCCTTTCTTTGGGAGTTTGATGATGATACCGCGTTTCCAGGCGTCTGGTACCACCTTGAGTTCCCAGATTCGGTTGATGTGTGGATGCAATGTTTCGACCATCAGTTGTGCATCTATCCGGAGGATTTCGACTGGGATGCCGTCTTCCCCAGCTGCTTTATTGGTCTTGAGTCTCCTAATTGCATTCGTGATGTCTCTCGTGGATGGGGCTGAGTGCGAGATCCTCGGGTTTCTGCTCGCTGCTGCCGGCAACCTGCCAAGCTAATAGTTTCTCCAAATGTCATTTTATTTGTCCTACTTTCATGGATAATTCTCAATAAATTAATTTCAAACTATATTTAAAAAATAATTGTCTTTTAATAATTTTTATTAATTTTAATTAAATACAAATAATTGGCTCAGTTTTCGGTTCTTGAAGACAATTTATTTCGCTTTCGCTTCTAATTCCGCCACTACATTTGAATCGGTTAAGATCGGTTAACGGTTCCGGTATTAATCCATGTAGAAGTTGTTTGTAAAATACCGATTCGCTATTTATGACGGATCGATTGAATCGTTGATTCAGGCACGTCGTATGATCGTTTCCTCTCTTTCTTGAGCATCGAATCAGTTGCGCGTCTCGTTCGTAATTTTTGCCTCTCTGTCTCTATTAAACCCACAACACCAAACCGGTGATATCAAATGTTTTCCGAAAAAAAAAAAAAAAAAAAAATTGACATCGTCCATGGTTCCTATCATCTTTAGGTATTTGCCAGGCAATTTATTCCTAGTATGGCAACAAGTTTTGCGTCTGCCATCTGCAGAAGATAAAATATACATATTCATATAATTAAAAAATTTTATAATATATACATTTATCTAATGGACAAAATAGCATTTAACGTTTCTATTTCTAGACGGTTCTAGAGTCGGAGCGAAAGTGAAAACTTCTGTAAATGGGTAAGTGTGTGCAGTCTCGATACGTGTATGCTTAGAATCAAAATTTTAACATTCAACATTCTCCCATTTTAAGAGGTGAGTCATGGAGTACCAGGAGTGTTGTCGCCTTTATTTCGTTTCCATTTCAAAATTGGCAGCATAGAATACTTTTTGAATTAAATTTAACTGAATCGAAAAAAAGATAGATTTTCGGATAGAATATTTTTAAATGTTTCTCGGCTGAAGCAGTTAAAAACCAGTCAAATCTATCCGAAAAAAGGCCAAATTGGCATCACTGCACCAAACATCTCAACGCTCATCTCATTGCTCCAGTTCCTTCGTTCGTTCATCCGATATCGTTTTAATTTTGTATTAGAATAGAATTAAGTAACCGTTAAGTATTTTGGAAATACTTCTGAAATGATCATAAAGGTCGAAGCAACACATTTATACTTTCTTTAAGTTTTATTAAAAAAAAAAAATAAAAACACTTAAGCTAATTGCTTAAAATAGATACCAAATAAAATGGATTTAATTGTATAATTACTTGTATTGTATAATTTGTTTATGCTTATGGTTTTTCCTTGCTTGTTACTTTACACTTATTACACTTTTAATTCGATTTAAGTTACAATTGTTGTTGCTTAACGTTACATTTACGTTAAGTCTTCATTTGTCTGGTACTGCCCGCTTTATTGTTGTTATCTAATTTACGCGTAAGTATTTCATTTTGTTTTTGGTTTTGGTTTATTTATGATTTGGTTAAGCGGTTACAGGGCAGGCGTCAAGCCGGCAGCCGCACGCAAGGGCTGCAGTGTCCGTCACGTCCTGCGAGAGACGCCAAGAAACCGAACCAGCAGCCTCAACTTCAGCCAATGCGACGCCGCCGCCAGTTGTCGTCTATGCGGGCTGCCCACTCGTTCCCTACTATCATATTCAATTAACAATTATCCTTTACAGTGCTTACTCGCTACTTCAAATTCTGTTTTGGTTCCATGAGCAATTCAAATTTTCGAAAGATTCTAATCTCATTTCGCATTAATATTGTTAGTCTTTTTACAACTATTTAAGAAATAATATTTTTCGAATAATTTTCCCTAACTAGGTAGAGAAGGGATAAGTAGGAAAACCGTTTCTTTCGAAAATTTGTATATATGGCGATTCTAGTTTGTGTAACAGGACCTAGTAGTTTGCGAGTCAGCACTGCATTAGTAATCAGCTATTAACTATCGTATATTGCATATTGCTATCGATGTATGTAAGTATGTCTATGTAAGTGCTCAAAGGGATATGTGATGTTTTTTGTTCAAAACTTGTAACTATTGCTAGAGATGATTTGGATTATGAAAACGCTAAGACAGACCGACAGACAGATCGAAGACATTACTCCGCTCTCTCTCTCTCTCTTTCTCATTCACTCTCTCTCATTCGTTCGTTCTTTCTTTCTAACTCGCTTCCTATCAATCTTTCTATCTTTCTCTCTTTCTAATTTCTATTTTGTGGGTATGAAACGCGCCTTGACCGTCTGTCCAATGGACAGATGCAGTTGTTGTTGTTGTTGCTGCTGCTGTTGTTGTTGTTGTTGTTGCTGCTGTTGTTGTTGTTGTTGTGCCTGCTGTTGCATATGCTGATTGATCTGCTGCTGTATGGAGAGGCCGCTGGCACTGCTGATAATGTGCTGACTGTGCAATGGCTCATTGATCTCGATTTTAATGGCCGTGGCCGCCAATGCGGCCTTCTTGTTTTTGGGCGGTCTACCACCTGCAAAATGTAAGTACATAAATTAGTTAATTTGCTATATATCAGAAATAATCAAATCATTTCATTTGTGATCGAGTCCTTGTAAAAGGTATTCAACAAGTGGTTTCAATTTAAATCATTTTCAATAAATCAACAGAAATTAAGATAACCAGCTCGCGACTTTAGGATACCCATTACTTATACTTATACATAAAATATTTTTTATTGCTCTTAGGGCCGGCTTTTCAATGTACGCATAAGTTTTATTTAACAAATTTGACATAATTTCTATACATTTTATATCAAATTCTCTTTGAAATAGTAATTAAACACATTATTTAGACATTGAAAAAAAACGGGCCTTAGGCAGTTACATTGCCTAAAACCAGGGATTAAAACGTTAACCGAAACCTTAACCGGTAAAAACCGAACGACATTTAAAACCGTAGCTGAAACCGTAACCAAAAAAAAAAGTTCATTTGACTGAAACCTTTAAACTGATACTCTGTAAACCGAAATAAAAGTTTAGAAACCGTTTCATTTATAAGGGTTAGTTTTGGTTTTTCAAACATCCAAAAAAAAAAATATTTTTCATTTTGATTTTAATTTCCTTATGTTTCATTTTGAATTTTTATTTATGATATTCATGATCGAATTTTCACAGCACTAAGTAAGCGGAAATAAAATAAATTCGTTAAATGAAATGATAAAATTGTTTAAATGTAACTAAACTACATCAAACTAAAGAATATGTGAAATAAATGTGTGAATGAAACATTAAGAAAGTAATGCCTTTTGAATTATATTATTAATATAATTATATTTTTGCAAAAGAATTTGTTTTTGTGAACCGAAACCATACCGCTATTTCAAAATCGAAACATACAAAACCCGGTTCACCGTTACGAAACCCTTATTCAAAGATATTGCGTTACCGATAACCGAAAACCTAAATGCCGAAACCGTAACTGAAAGCGATATTCATTTCGGTTTTAATCCCTGCTTAAAACTTAAACACAGACGCACAGACAGACGGACAGACGGACACGGCTATATCGACTCGACTGTTGATGCTGAATATATATACTTTATAGAGTCCCTTTTATATACATTTCAACAAATACAACATACCCTTATACTTATATTTTCAGAAACGGCTATAATAAAGAATCTCAACTTTTTACAAAACTAATTTAAAATGAAACCTCTTGTTAGAAGAGCCTATAACTATTAAAGATCGACACAGAGTTGAGCAAAGCTTCCACTTACGCTGCCCCGTCGTGTGCTGCAACGAGAGCGGCTGTCCGATCATGGCGAGCGGCTGCTGTGGCGACTGTAGTGTGGTCTTTTTGGAGCGTTTTGGTGGCGGCAGCTCGTGATGTGAATGATTGGTGAGCAAATGTTTGGATAGATGCTGCCGGACTGCAAACGATTCAGCACAATTGGCCACCGGGCAGTTCAAGTAGCGACCCTCGACATGACGCTGGACATGCTTCTTGAGCAAAGACTCCTGATTAAAGCTACTGGGGCAAATGTCGCACTTAAATTTGAATTCGTCATGCATCTTCAAATGCTGATCGAGATGCGATTGCTGCAGAAACTTCTCATCGCATTTGCTGCACTCGTAGGGAAAGGCCAGTCCATGTGTCTTCATGTGCGTGTGCAGCTGAGACTGTAGCTTAAAGTTTTTCTCCGGACAACGTGGACAATAATATCCGGTGACGCCCGCGTGCGCCTGCAGATGTTGATTTAATGAGGTGACCTGGGTAAATTTCTTGCTGCACACATTACAACAGTATTGTTGCACCTTATGGTGGGACTTCATGTGATTGTTTAAATTGGTCACCTGTCAAATTAACAATGTTACGTTTAATTTTTATATACTTTTCAATTCAACTCAACACTCACCTGCGCAAAACTGCGACCACACTCCGGTTCATTGCATACAAAGGGACGTTCGCCGGTATGAAGACGCCGATGATTGTTTAGATTTGTGATTTGGGTAAATGTTTTGCCGCAATCAACGCACTGATACGGCCGATCGTTTGTGTGTATGCGCTCGTGATTGCGCAAATTGGCTGCCTGCGTAAAGCCTGCAGTAGTCCAGAGAAAATAATGAGTTATACACGTGTGCAGGAAACGAAATCATCGCTCAATTCACTGGCGTCCCATGCCATGAGAATAATGTTACATTTTTTGTCTGAATTTTGGATTTTAGAGCTGTCAAGTAACTTTTATTGTTTGTCGCGCCAGTGACTTTTAAATTTTTTTACGCCATACAATATCAATTATAATATAAATAAATTAAATTATATTAATTAAAAAATAAATCAAATAAAAACATATTATTGTGCAATGATAAACTCGAAGTTCTGTGGCACTGAGAAATTTTCGAAGCGGAATTAACAGTGTTCTTAAGTAAAAAAGTAACCGTAACCGTATCAGAAGAAATATCCATTTGGTACCGAGATACACATGTATGTATGTATAGCGATTAGTTTCGGTTCAACTAAGCATTAAATTCAATCATGTTGTTAAAGTGTAATCATCCACTTTCAAACTAATTTTTTTATGTTTATTATTATTGTTTATAAAGTGGAATATTGATCTTATTAAATAGATCTTCTGTTTTGAAATCAAAGAATTTTCTATTAAGTATTCAAATATTTTGTACATAATTTTATAATTAAACTACAGTCGAACTTCCTTAACTCGATATGTATGTAGAGTTCTTTATCTTAAGTTTATTAATTTTACAGTCAATCGTTAAGTACGAGTTAGAGATAAATTCGATTTATAGAAGTTCAACTGTATTTTTGCTGTGAACCGAAATCGTACTGTCGAAACCTATTCCTATTCTATTTAGAAATATGTTGGTTCATTATATCGAATGTGTACTGTATACTTTGACTCCCGTTCCTTATTTCCTAAGAACAACATACCTTTGTGGCAGTAGCTGCAAACAAACTTGCGCTCTGCTGAGTGATTCCGTATGTGCGTCATGAGCGAGGATTTGCGGGAGAAGGTCTTGTTGCACAGCGGGCAGGAGCCCTCCTCGTTGAATATCAGATCCACCTGCGTTCAATAAGAGCGGGAGAGGGAGCGAGAGCGAGATAGTTAGTGTTGCATTTTGGAGCTTTGAAGCTTTACTAATTGCTAGTATCACAGGCACGCACTCACGCACGCACACTCGCACAATCGACTTACGCTCAACAAGCTGGCGGTCAAAATGATTGCAAATTAAAATTATTCGGTTTGCAAATTTTCAATATTTGTTTATGGGAAATGTATTTTTTTTTATATAAAATTGTGTATTGCTAATTTTTTTTTTTGCGTGCCACGCACACCCACATAAAAGCGTCAACTGAAAATGAATTTTTTTCTCTTTACACAGCGCACAAAACGTCGTGCAGTCGACGTCGGCGTCGCAGTTGCCTCTGACGTAGCCGTCGTTGTTGTTATTTTTGCTGCTGCCGTCGTGAAAAGCAAAGCAAGAAAAAGGCAAGCAAACAGCGCAGATATTAATGAAAAAAAAAAAAATAAAATAAAATAAAAATAAAGGAAACAAAAAAAAAATGAAAATGGGGCAACAAGCATCGACGAAGACGACGCGTTAATACCCTGCAATCGTCTGTGCATGTAGAGATTTTTCTTTTTTTCTTATTTAACAACAGTTATATTTACATTGTATTTACATACATAGATGGTATGGACTTTTAATTGCAATATATCTGTACTGTAGTGCCTAAGTTCATGTTATACTTCAAACGCTTTACGCAAATAATGTAGGGCATTTGTGTTGTTGTTATTGCTGCTGCTGCCAATATTCTCAGTGCAGCGGTGTGAAAAAGAAAGGCACGAGCAAAGCGTAAAGAAGCAAGCTAAAGAAAAAGGAAATGAACTATGAATGTACATTAACACATACATACATTGTATATGTATGTACATCTACACATATGTATGTGTTATTGCGAATGTAATCTGCAGTTGTGTATAGAGAGAGAGAGAAAAACAACAATAAATACGTGAGTAACGGACAAGTGCAGCGCCAGGAGCTGCTGTGTGTGTGTGTAAGTCGTTGGCCAACACTGTTGCCGCTGTAAAATTCTATTAGTGCACACTCGCCTTCTCATTCACTCACTCTCACTCTGCTGCTTACTTACATCTTCAGAATCGTCCTGCGATTGTAGATTCTCGGAAGAACTTGATGATTGCAATTGTTGTTGCTGTTGCTGCTGTTGTTGTTGTTGCTGCTGCTGCTGCTGTTGGTGCTGCTGCAATTGAAGAACAGCGGCCACAGCACTGCCGTTGGTCAGCTGTGCTGCCACCGAGTCGCCTTCACTAACCGCTGAAGACGCCGCCGCGGCAGCGGCTACTGCAACGGCCGCCACAGAAGCAGCCGCACCGTCCTGTACTCGCACCGTTTGATGGAAGTTCGAGTTGCTCGTCAACTGTTCCGAGCAGCGTACGCACGTGGGTATGCTATAGCCGGGCACTTGGAATAACTGAAAGAAAGATAAGCAAAGCATCGACAAAAAAGTAAGCTCATCAGTAATGGGACTTCAATTGGCGTGCATGGTTGAGAAAACCAAGAAAAGAAAGTGTGCTGGTACAAAGAATCTAAAAAAAAGAAGTCATGCATAATAACGCTTGTTTTTCGGGGGCATACTCCATGCTCCCCTCCACCTTTGCTCCTAATAATAATAACCAAGGAGCTCTTACACAGATCCATACACACACATATGTATGTACACACCAAACAATAGCAACAACAACATACACCGACGACTACAGCGTTGCTTTTGTTGTTTTCGTTTCATGTTTTTTTTTTCTTCTCTACAGCGTTGTTATTCTTTCGTTTTTGTTTTGTTTTGTTTTGCTGTGGACAGTGTCACAGTGGCGTCGTTGTGCAGGGGATAAAATACGACTACGCAACAGTGGTGCCAGATTAGCTTTTTTCAGGCTAGATCTAGCATATTTGAAAATGGAAATGGCTAAAATCTAGCATAATCTTTTCGTGACATCAACGAAATATAGTAGAAGTTTAAAATGTTTCAAGGCATCAAAATATCGGATCTTGTTCTTTGTTACGTTAACTTTATTCTTATGATCGTGAATTTATTTTCGAGATGTTGGCTGTTGTATGTCCGATGTGATACCGCCGATATCATAAATTTGGAATTATTAAATCAAGAGAAAGTGAAGCTTGCAAAAATGAAAAAAAAAAAAAATATATAAAAACAATTATTCCGCGTTGTTTGGCTGGAAAGCAGCACTAGCAAATCTACAATAGCAGCACAATTTTTTGATATGAGGCAGCATACAGGATCCAAAAAACATTAATCATCAATGAGCTCACATAAATATTTTAGTCTTTTACAAACAAAAAAAAAAACGAGAAATATTTGAATGACGAAGAAAATAATGATATGATATCGATGATATGTTAGCTAATTTAACTCGAACAAAAACCTAATGATTTTGTATGTTTTCTTGCGCTTTGAAATTTCATTTTTAGCTTATTTTTAATCAGAATCTAGCTTATACGGGCGCTGAACACCTGGCACCACTGCTGCGGAAGGCAGCGATTACAACAATTGTTGATCTTTATTTAAAAATACACATGCACGTGTGTATGTGAAGCTCGATTTGAGAGATTTGATCCCCAAACCCTGTGAATGACCACACCGCTGCTGTCTTTGCCGGAATTTTTGTCATTTTGTTTTATTTCATATTATTTCGTATTGTACTCTTGGTGAAAAGGAGTCAAAATGAAAAGCACCACACAAACCGAATGTAAAAATATTTATATATATTTTTTTTTTATATATTTTCAAGTTGGCGGCTTGAGCAACTTTGGCTGAGTTGGCTAAAAATAAACGGCAGCAATAGTTGGGGGCTACAAAAACAACACATACACACATATGTATGTAGGTTTATAAATACATACATACATCCATACACGATGTTTATGTTTGTACACATTTGTATGTATGTATGTATATTTTGTGTAGATATGTGCGTGTGCGCGAGCCAAACTTTTGCGTTTGGGGTCGACGTGATGTGCGCGCGCTTTTCAACCTCCACCCAATTGAAGACGACGATGCAGCAGAAGCAGCGGCAGCCAAAATTCGCGCATAAACTCAATTGTTTTGCTTTTACCCCGCAACAAGAGACAAAAATCAATACAAAAATCAAAATATACAAAATCTCCAATTTTAGCTTGTTGCGTCCGCCTGATGTACATGTATTTATAAAAAAAAAAAAATGAAAATATATGTATTTATGTACATATGTGTACTTAGTATTTGCTTGTGTGTTAAACAACAAAAATGAATTGGACTTACGGTTGCTGTCTGAAAACACAGCCTACAAATGGTGTCCATGACTCTGCTCCAGGCTGGCGGCAGGGGCAGGACAACGTGCTCGTGGCGTCTTGCAGTATTGTTGTGGCTAATGCTTCCGCTGGTGTTTCTGCTACTGCTGTTTACTGTTGCACATACATATGTATAGCAGCAAAGGGAACGGGGTTGGCTAACTTTACCGGTTAGAATTTACACGCATCCAAAAGCTTTAATTGCCTTGTGTTCTTTTTTTAACCAATGCAATAACAACACTGTAGCACACACTCACACACACAGACACACCGATCTGCGTTTGTTTAGTTGTTGTTCTTGCCGTTGTTTATGTTTGCCACTTGCACTTGCTGCTGTTGTTTTTGTTTCTTAATTTCTTTGCACTTTTTTTTTTGTTTTTGGCGTAGGGTAAAAACTGCACTTTACTTTTTTTTTTCTTTTTTCATTTACCATTCACGACGAAGTTTTTGGTCCGTCGTCGGCCGCGAGCGAACGAGCGTTTTTGGGGGCCCCGATGTTATTGTTTGGGTGTGTGTGTGTGTGTACGCGTATATGCTGAAAAAAAAGTTTCACATTATAGTCGCACTGCTTTTACACAGAGGAATGATGCCATCATTCACCAAGCAGTTGCTATCTCTTTTTGCAGAACGTATAAAAACACTGATGTTATCTAACACTGAATTGCAGTGCGCAACACCTAGGCGCGCAATTTAAAATTAAAACACTAGTGGGATCATTGTACACATTTAATAAAACATAAAAATAGATACATACATAATTTACCTAACAAAATCACAAAAAAATTAAAGCGTTAAAAATGGCTATGAAAGACAAAATGACGACTTAAATACAATAGACAAAAGTCCAAAAAAACAGATTGAAGACTAAAAATGATATCGGAAAGACAAAGCGCGCTCGCCTATCAATCCAAATGGCAATCTCCTGTGGTGTAAGTGTCGTCCAGCCTGTATTCGCAATCTCTTCCTCGTGACTGAACTCATCTGCGATGTTGTTATTAATGTTAACATTAAAATCAGATGATTCCATGTTGCTGGGAATAGGCATAGTGGATGCAGGAGTGGGAATAGCAGCAGCAGGAATACTTAAGGCACTTTCCACAAACGTGACATCAAGTTTACGATTGGTGCTACTCAGCATGTGAAGACTTGGCCTTCGACTCGACGCTGTTGTTCTTGTGGTCAGCACCCGATCTTCCGGAATGGTGTTAATGGGTAAATTTACCGTCAAATAATTGTTGAACGGCAGATTGCCGCCTAGGGAACTGATATCCGCCTGGCGTCCACTTCCTGAAAATGATCGAGAACGAGTGTGGCTGCGACGACGTAGCAAATGCGGCGACAGTGTTGACTTGAGAATGTGCTTGCTGTTTAGCTTTTTAATGGGCACGTTATGCTTGCGACGCCAAATGCTGTTTACAAATGCAAACTCAATCATGCTGCCAAATATAAAAATGGTGCATCCTAGGAACCAAACCTCCGACACCTTAATATAGCTGACCTTAGGCAGCGTCTTTCCTATGGGGCAACATAAAATATAGAAGAATTTAGATAAATATCAAGTCAAAATATAAGAAAATAATCATATATAATATAATAAATCATAAAAATAGTCAAGTACTAAGACTTTTATCGAGTCTTTCAGATTGCGTTCGATTGAACTATTTACTAAAATTAATGAACGAACTAAATCCCTAATTGCAGGTTCGTTTCGTTCGTTCGTTTGTGACTCATTTTTTTTTAGGGCTGGCCAGTTTCGGGAAACAGGCAAGAGGTGGCGCCACAGCTTTTTTTAAAACGTGCTAGTTTAGTGTTCCGAAACAGGACGATATCAAAAATTTTTTTTCTCTTTTTTATTAAAAGTTATTTAATAGAACGATACGATGAACAACTTTTTGCAAATACGGATCATTAAAACAAAACATCTAGGATGCAGCAATGTGAAAGTCCCTTTTCGCAACTAGTTCGTTTAAGAATGGTTCTTTTAAATATTTGTAAACGACTTACCCTGTGCGGAGGCGAGTGTGATAAATGTTAACATGGTGCTAGTGCCAAGAGTAATGCGAGGAGGCGCCTGATCTGCTTGCAGCCAGAATGATACCCATGAAATGGCCACAATCAGCATCGACGGCAGAAAGTAGTCCATTAGATAGAAGCCCACCACACGCGTTAGATGGACAGTAAAGCTCAATGAGCTGTAATTGCCCGCGAAGGCACCATGCCGCAAATCGCTCAGATCAGCATTGATCACAGTCTCGTTGGACCAAGATTGCTTTAGCAGGAATTCAGTCAAGTGTAAGCCCGGATCGTATGTAATCGGACGCTTTTGTTCCCAATGCAACACCAGCTCCGACGTGTTATACATCCAGCTCTCCAATACCGTGGAGCAGTGCTGTTCATCAAATGGAAATTTCTTCAAATTTAGCCAGCAGTAGAGTGTGGCTTTAATGCGCGTGGACACAATGACAGTGCCATCCGGCGATATGGACGTTAGTATATCCTTCTCCGATGTGCCTACATTAATTAGATTGGGATTCAACAAAGTGGCAAGTGCAAGTCCATTAAGTGAACACTTACCTAGAATGCTCGAGTCACGCTCGTTGGCGAGAAATATATGCGGCATCCAGAGGGAGTCACGCAGTTGCTGCTCACCCAAAATTGGTTGCAGCCGCTTCGGTGAGACATTGCGAAAATTTAGGCGGGGATCCAGATAGCGCATCTGGAGTAGCGCATATATTTTGAATTGCAAATCATGCGCCTCTAGATTTTGCATAAAGTATATGTAGGCCCGCATGTAGACATCCACGGGCAGACGGGCACCGACTTCGGTGTAGGTTAGCGGACGCTCCAGGCGATCGTAGCGGCAGCCGTGGGTTAAACGATCCAGCAGTTGTGTCTGGGAGAGACTGTCACCATTGCCGATTGTCGGACAGTCGTCGTCTATCGTGATACTTCGGCAGCGGCACAGGCAGTTTAGCAATATAGTTATAATAAGCGACAATAGCATGGTACAAGAAATTCAGCAAAAAAAAAAAAAAAATAAATGAGTCGGCAAATTGCGCTCTTTAGGCGGCGACTCGCTAACGGTTAAAGCTAACTAGTGTTGGGTTGCTCATGAGTGAGTGAACAAAAAAGAGTTGCTCCCTAAAGTTAGTAAGTGAACATGTTCCTTCCAAACTGCTCTTTATTGCTCACTTGTTCTTTTTTGCTCAGTTGCTCAGTCTTGTTCAGTTGTCAGTGTTGCCAGCATTAGTCAGTTAAAAAAGGACAGATTTGAATAAGCTAATTTTAAAGTAAAAATAAAAAATATTGTATTTTATTTTTATTTTATTTCTAAACCAGAATAAAAGTAAGGTAAAAACTGCTATGAAATACAAACAAATTTTCATATTATTTCTTCAAATCTATCTTTTTTTAACGGTCACAGTTGGCAACAGTGTCAGTTTTTCCATTTTTGCTTAGTTGCTCAGTCTTGTTCAGTTGTTCTGTTTTGCTTATTATTGCTCAGTTCAAGGTGGATTAATACATGGTGATGTATTCGCTCTCACTCGGGGCAAATCTGTCAAAATGAGACTGAGAGAGAGAGAGATAGATATATAGAAAATGCTTTCGCAATGACGTTTGTGCCCCGATAAAAGAGGGAACGTCAAACGAATGCATCACCATGTATTAATCCACCTTGGCTCAGTTGTTCCAATTGCGCACTTTGCTCGACTTTTCTCTGTTCTCTTAGACCTCTTAGGGCATTTTGTGTAGATTCTTTCTTTGAAAATACACATTGTTGGATTAGTGACAAATGGACATGGAGCCATTTCGAAGATGTCGGAATTCAGGAAGCTAAATGCAAGTGTTGTAAATGTTTATTGAGCTATTTATTACAGATCAAACTGAGCAGCCATCAGATTTAAATTAAATGTAACGTAGGATATTTTCGATTAGTTGGGTAAGGCGCTTAGTGAATAGCTCAGTGAATAACTAAGCTAATGAGCAAGACGAGTGAACAACTGAGCAGGTGAGCAACTGAACAAGTGAGCAATCTGAGTGAGTTGACTCACCTAAAAAAAAGAACATGTGAACATGTTATGAACATGAACATAAATGAGCAATGTTTACCCACACTAAAGCTAACCGTATGCCCCCCTGCCCACGCCCTTGATTTGGTGCATTTGAAAATCATAGTGTTACAGTTTAAATTGTAGCCCTACTATTTTACGAAGCCCTGAAAGTCAACAAATATTTTACCGCATGCTTTCACTTTGTATGTGCTACAAATTATAATATATTTTATATCTTTATCATGTAAAATCTACGTCGAATTTTAAACAAATTCAAAGTGGAAAACAAAATTGAAGGTATCTATATTATAAGTGTCATCATGCATTTTTTTATGTGATATGTCTTTGTTTTATGTGCTTTCGTAAAGTGATGTTTTTTAACAATTCTAATCTAAAACTTGTTGAGTCAAAATGTATATAATGAGATGGTATTAATCTTTTTCCCCCATTTTCGTGAAAAATCAGATGAGAAAAATTCAAATTTTTTCCGAAGTTAGATGATAAGGTTAGTGAATACATAGTCAAATTAAAAAATATAGAAAATCGTGAAATAAATTTTTACTTTTAGATCGATTAGTGGAAAAAGTGAATACATAGTTCAATTAAAAACAAAAATAAATATTAATTTTACTTTAGACTAACTAAGATTTGTGTAAAATTTAAAGTTTCTCTGTAGATTTGTTAAAATCATTTACTCTTTTTCTTTTAACATTTTTGGATTCTGGACCACTGTGCAGAGTGATTGAAATGCTGCCGATGCCCTTGTCTTTTGGGTTTATCCGTTGCATTCCTTTAAATTCTTATAGGGCTATAGTAGAAAATATTCAGGCTCGTCACTAGCGCGGACTGCCGTCAAAAGTGTTTGCCGTTTGTGTATTGATTTGATGGCTAATATAGTTTGAAAGTAAATTTGGTTATCTCGCTTAAAACTACTATAGATTAAAATTAGCGGGTAGCATCCGCATCTTTCAGTGAACTGGCAAGCCTTTCCCAGAAATTGAAAAATGTGCAGTCCAGTCCATATTTTAGATGCGTGTAGATGCCCAGAGCTAGTGGTATTTCCATATTAGAGCACACGACCGGTATAATCTTACGTTTCTTATGGTCTGCAAGTATGTAGATATTGAGATCTTAATTATGATTTTTCGATTATTACTTACGAGTTTGAAAATGTTGGGTAGTATTAACCAAAAATATATTCTCGCCACTTTCAAGAAACTCATTAGTCAAAACGATTATCAAGTAGTTACAGCGAGTTTCCATAAGCTCTGACAGTTGTTTAAGTTCGAATTGCCTACCCGCCAACATATCCCGCTCTCTCCAGAACAGCTGATAATGAACATAACCATAAACAATATTAAACACTTATAATAATAAATAATAATAATGACAATCTCTGTGAATCTCCTTTTTTTAAATGGTTTTTTACAACAGACTCAGCATCGATTGTAAACATTCAGGAGTACCACAGATCTCGCTTTCGCTTTAATTTCACTTAAATTTCATTCAAACCTGCCACTGAAATTAATTTTTTGTTGGCATAAAGTCGAAAATTTTTGTGTGCCCAGAGAAAATCGGAAAAAGACCACATTTCCCAGATTTGCTCTGGACACGCTGAAAATTTTGTATGGAGCAGCTGTGAACAGCTGATTGCGGAATCTAAACCATATCTAAACCAAATCTAAAACGCTTTCAGGAATCCCATTATTATGTCTTATTTTAGAACAAAACTAACGGAAGTGCTCGTGTACCATGGAGTAAAAACTTAATTTATGCCATTTTCTGCCAAAAAGTAATTATGCATATATCATTAACACTTTTTGTCCAGTTTTGCCCATTCGCTTTAAAAACACATGTTGCAGCTGTGCATTAATGCTAGAAAATCGTATTTTTCCCGAAGTCAGACAGGGAATTTCGCAAACATGCAAGGAATGAAATATTTTCCTTTATATTTAAGTTTATAAAAAAAATTTTGCTTTTTAAATGAGTAAAAAATGGAGGGGGAGATTGAAGACAAGGTCCAACTAAAAAACAAAATAAATTATAAATTCCACTTTAGCCTAACTAAGATTCATGTCGAATTTCAAGTCCCCATCTGTACATTAAGATTATATATTAGTATATTACACATATTTCTCATGGTTGGATGGGTAGGGGGAGATGAAGGCGTGGTCCAAAATTCGAAACAAAAAAATTCTAAATTCTATTAGAGTCCAACTAAGGTTCATGCAAAATTTCAATTTTTTTTTGTATAACACATTCATTTGTTGTATGGGATTATATTTTGTTTGCTTAGTGATGGCAAAGACTAAAAAATGCGAAATCTAATCGATAGCTCAAAATTGCCATCGATAATGAGACTCAAACTCAAATTTCAATAGATGGATAGTACGGAAGTCAATTAATTACCTTGAGATTATGTGGGGCAGACTCTAGATTTGCAACTATTTTTTGAGCAATTTCTTTGTCCTTCTCTGCATATAACACAAGGGCATCATACTTAGGCAAAGGTTCTCCATTTCGAAGGCACTCTACGTCTCGAATGGTCAAAGCGTCGACACTTGAAGTTGGTCTGTTTTGCTCCAGTGCCGCTGTTCGTTCCTGTTCCCGATTGTAATGAGCTATGTCCCTAGCTGCAATTTGAATTGTCACACTAAAAGTTTAGATAAATGGGAATGTGTGTAACCTACCCAGACTTTCCTGTATGTCATCGAACACATCCCAGCGATCGATAATGCCCAGAAACTCCAGCAGTTTACCCACTGTCGCCGTCGTACTTTCGTACTTGATCCACATGGTAATTACTAGGTTCATTGGCATCTCTGCATTATTGTCAATATATCTGTGCACACCTGCCAATATCGCAATGCCGCGCCAATCGCGACAATATTTATTATCGAAGAGGAGCAATTTTATTCTATTGAGCATTTGAGCCAACTGATTCTTTGTTTCGGATCTGAGCGCGTGTAGCGGCGTCTTGTTAGATCTGGAGTTAGCAACATCGCTACTTGAATCGGAACGCGGCATGATTAACAATATGAACGACTTATTAATAACTAAACGATGCAATGCTAGCTGCTGTCCTATCAGCCCATAAAATCGCAAAATGTATAACACATATACATAAATAAAAAATTCTTTGTTTCGGATCTGATCTCAATAAAAAACTCGCATATAAAGCAGTATCAGGCACCTCCACAGTCATATGCAACATAAGTACATATGTTTGAATAGCATTAGTGGTCATGATAGCCTATGACCCCGTAAATACTATATTCAAATGTTTTGTTAATTGTGGTTTCATACAAAGTCAAATTCAAGCGGAATGGGACAAATTTTAAGATCGAATAACTTCCAATTTAAATGCAGTTCTTTTCAGCGGACTGTCTATATTAGTAACGATATTTAACCGTTATTCTATTTATGTAAATAGATCTTAAAATTAAGAAAAACTAAAACTATTGACTATTTTCATGTCACAGCTTATTTCGTGCAAGCACTTGGAGTAACTCTAAATCTGTAATTGTTATTATAATGTAGCAGTTTCTTCTTCTATGCTTTAGGACACATTATTAGCTAATATTATTTTACTTTTAATGGGTTAATTCACGTTTAAAACTTTAGTTTTGAGCTGAATTCCAAAATGAGCGCTGGTACAGATATTTAATAGTAGAAATCGGTCCTAACGAGATTAAAATAAGGTTTAACTTGACTTGAATATTGTTGAAATGATTTGATTAGGCCCTAGTGTAGAACATTCCGTCATCCAAGGTATTCATTGAGCCAACCAATTGGCAGAAAAGGGCCAAGATTATCCCAACCAAGTTTTCACTGATTCCGGTATGAAACTTATCGGCCGGACTATCAAAGCTCATCCAAAGTTATTTTTGGATTGATTGATTTTTTTTTAATATTTGTCTGTTTAGTTCAATTTTATGATATATTTAATTTTGAATCTTTCTGAAACTTTAAACTGAAGTAATGCCTTAGGCTTTTTAATGTACAAGAGGCACACAGCTCAATTTGATGCTCTCGGCAGAGGTGTTTTTCACATTTTTTGGAAAATGTTTCAGGCTTGAATTTATTTTTAATTATTATGTACTAGTACATACATATACATATGTATTATAAGTTGTGGACAATATTGAATATGCTCTATAATTTGCTGCTATAATTTAATAAAAAAAAAACGAATATAGCTTGTTTTTGTTTAGTGTTCCGCTGGCAACTCGTAATTTATAGCTATTACCAAATTCTCAAGTCATTAAAGTGCCTACTTAAATACAATTATTTTTTTTATTTGGTTTTGATAATTAGATCTCAGTTCGTTTAAAAATCAAGTTATAGACGCGCCTGCGTTTGTGGAAAGTTAAGGGGAATGGAAGTGAAGGTATGAACATTGACCTCGTAACTTACAGAGAAACTTGCGCATCGGTCAGTAGCTCAATATATGTATATATGTATGTGTGTATTAAATGTATGTATTGTAGAATGTACATGTACTTATGTACATATTTGTCTGCGTCTTCAAAGATAGTGCGATGTTGTTTATTTTTCAGCTTCGATTCCGTGTATTATAATTGCCACTGACTGCTGACCCCACTAGATTAGATTAAATCGGTACCACTCTCTGGTGGGCATAAGAAACTTGCGCTGTTACTGCGCTGCCGCTCATGTACCATATAAAGTGAGTCGCTTCTACGATTTGTTTCTGTTAAGTCTCTGTTATTCCGCTGTAAGGCGACCAAAATTTCACGCAAACGGTTGCAAACATACTGTGTTGGAGCCAACCACTAAATTAAATAGTTTACTCTTGCAGAGGGTACTATAGATTTATTATGAAACTTGTAACGCACTGTAAGATCGACGAGCTGAGATATTAAAACCATGTCTACATATGCATAAATATCATCTTTATACAACTTCAACTGACGGAGCTGCTTAATCGAAAGATCAAAAGATACTGTTATTGACTGAATTTTAGTTTTTGCCTATCAATATACTATATCGCTAATAGCGTCATCCGACATTTTCCTCAAATGGTGTCCCCAAGGATTGAACACTTTACAGCTCACATCATAAATAGGCACAACATCTACATATTTACTCTACTTTTAAGCGAAGTGAACCAAAAACAGTCTGTTATACACTACGTTTTGGGATTAGCTTGCGTGAGCTGGTTTCCAAATTTGAAACGGTCAAGCGTAAACAATTTACAGCTGATTTTTATGGAGCTTTTTGTTCCGCTCCAAGTTTGTTTTTACAAAATTGTCCCAGGGTCTCAGACTTGTTCGCTCGATTATAACGCTTCCTGTTAGAGTCTTTATTAATTTTCTTCCGGTAGCACAAATATAAGTTAACATAATTTCAAAATTCAAATAAATTAATTTTAATAAAAGTAATTCCTTTATGGGATCTTTGTAGATGTTTCGTCAATTATGGACTTAACCAGCTGCAAAACGGATTGAAATGCATTTTTGAGATTAGTCAGAGCAGAATTCTTATAAGCTCAGACCAACAATTATTCGTACACCCTTTTTTAATTTAACAGCTATGTACATAAGTCAAGTGTTCACAGTAAAAAAATATACATTTGTAAATGTCGTTGAAATTCCGTTTGAATGATGCAAAACTTTTCTTAACCCATAAATAAATGTTTTGAAACAACTCTAAGAGTGAAGGCAAAAAAATTTTTCAAAAATCACTTTGCTAGTATTTATTATATTTTTTTGAAAATCGTAAAAACTACTGTTTTAACCCATTTTTCCTACTTTTTACACAAAAAGTGTCTTTTTAGCAATTTTCAAAAAATCATAAAAAATACTAGCGAAGAGATTTTTGAAAATTTTTTTTGCACTTGAGAATTTTTCTGCCTCAAAATACTTTTTGTAAAAAATCGAGGAAAAAAGTTGAAGAAGTAGACTTTTACAAAAATTCAAAATTTTGAACGGGTACTTATTGGGTTAAGGAGAGTTTAAACGGAATTTCAACGACCTCTTCAAGTATATATTTTTTTTAATGTGAAGACTTGACTTACATAGCTGTTAAAGTGAAAAATGGATGTAAGAATAAATCTTGGTGTGAGTGTATCTATGTATGTGTGCTCACCAATTGGTTGAGGGTTTGTAATTTCTGAGGGCAAAGTGGGGGCAATTGGTGCCAGGGGTACAGGTTCTGTGGGCGCATCGTATGAAACTGGTCCACTGGATGCACTCGAAGCAGGGCCATCACTGCTGAGGCGATGCTTAAACGCATCGTATTTCTGGGCAACAGTATTGCCAATGTCCTTTGCGCCTTCACCAAGTTTTTCGGCATAGGGCTTGGCTACCTCAACCACTTGCTCGGCGCCATTGGAAACTTTGCATCCCAGATGCTTAAAAAAATTTTTAAAGTCACTGTCATCCGGATTTTTGGCCGCGTCGCAGTCTGCGGCGTGCGTTCCGCAGCTGAGCAGTACAAGACCAAGCAGGGAACACAGTATTACAGTGCACTTCATTTTGAAAGCTTTTGGCATCGACTGTTCACTACGAGTTTTCAAATGCAACTGAACGAAGACACTTCACGGACAATTGTGTAGCGCGAGATCACCCCAAACCAGTGTTGCCACGTATTCAGCGTCCGTAAAAGCTAGACTTTGAGTAAAAATAAGTTGAAAATAACAAATGAGCGCAGCTACAGTCAAGTTTGCTCGACTGTTAGATACCCTGTGCCAGTCTTCATAAAATAGTGTATTGGTTTTATTAGAATTAGTAATATGTATATAACAAACATAAATATTTAACGCCGCTCGAATTTGCGTCCGATTTAATAAAATCGTTACCCAGGGAACACTACGGGAAGGCCATTAGTATTGTAATGGGGTAATTTTCCAAACATTAATTTGGGGACCTACGAGTCGAATTGAGCTGTATAAAAGCCCCCAAGTTCGCCAAAATAAAAACTTAATATATTTAGCAAATTTCCAGAGCAGATATTCTAAAGAATATAAGGGGACTTCACTACAGGCCATATACTGTAACATACCTATGGCAGCTATATGATATAGTAGTCCGATTTCAACCAAATTTGGTCAGGTATGCATAATCTGTCAGTTTGGTTGAGATATCTCAAACAACAAAAAAGTTTTTCATACAAAGAGTTGATTTTCGACTGATCGTTCCTATGGCAGCTATATGATATAGTGCCCCGATCCAAATTTAAAAATAAACTTGACCTGCCTCTGGTATCCAGCAACCTACATAAAAAATTTTCTATTATAGTTTCTGCGATCGACGCGTTCAACCAGACGGACGGACGGACGGACAAAGACAGACGTGGCTCAATCGAGTCGGCTGTTGATGCTGATCAAGAATATACAATATATACTTTATAGGGTCAGAGATGCTTTCTTCTCCCTTTTACATACATCACACAAATCTAATATACCCTTTTTGGCCATTTTTAATGGGTACAGGGTATAGAAACATTTCCTACTTTGTAGATTTGTTTTTTTTTTTGCTTCTTTGTATATTTTTCTAAGCAAATTAAAATGTTACCAAAAAGCTTTAACAATGCTCTGTTCGAAATGAACGCTCCATTTAATTATACATACTGTAATTACGGTTGCCACAATTGGCGTTTTTGCGCTAAAACTAACTTTTTCTCCTGTTGGTGCAAAGACAATTTTTTATCAGTTCAGAATCAGTTATTTTGTACAGTTTTAGGTTAAAGTACATATTTATTTATATTTAATTACATAATCACTGGCTTAATGTGATTATGTGAAATACTTTGAAAATGTAAGTGTTTGAAAAGAAATATTTTTTGCTAATGAAATGGAAAAATAACATGGACTAAATACAAAAAAAGTTTTGACTCTTTTGGAGTGCATTTGGCTTTTTTTTTTTTGGCTCAATTTGATTATTTTAAGTGCCAACCGTGACTGTAATCAAATAGAAGACTTTTTTTTTAATATAAGCTTCCAAATATTTATTAATGTTGGAGATACGCTTCGTTTTGTGAGGTGCCAAAGGTGAATTCTGCGATTTTTATACCCTGTACCTATTGAAAATGGCCAAAAAAGGTATATTAGATTTGTGTGATGTATGTATGTATGTAACAAGCAAAAGGAAACATCTCCAACCATATAAAGTATATATGTTCTTGATCAGCATCAACAGCCGAGTCGATTGAGCCATGTCCCTCTGTCTGTCCGCCCGTCCGTCCGTCTGTCCGTCTGTTTCAACGCTACGATCTCAGAAACTATAATAGCTAGCAACTTCAAATTTAGTATGTAGGTTGTTGGATACCTGACGCAGATCAAGTTTGTTTTGAAATTGGGATCGGACCACTATATCATGTAGCTGCCATATGAACGATCAGTCGAAAGTTAAGTCTCAGTATGAAAAACTTTTTAATATTTGTACCGATTTTTATACCCGTAAAAGGGGATTTTGTATTCGTTGCAATGTATGTAACAGGGAGAAGGAAGCATCTCCGACCCTATAAAGTATATATATTCTTGATCAGCATCAACAGCCGAGTCGATATAGCCATGTCCGTCTGTCTGTCTGTCCGTCTGTCCGTCCATGTGAGCGCCTAGATCTCAGAGATTATAAGAGCTAGAGCAACCAAATTTGGCACACAGACTTCTATAGACCCCACTCAGGTCAAGTTTGTTTCAAATTTTTGCCATGCCTTTTTCCGCCTCTGTAAATCGCAAAAAAGATATTATACAAACAGAAAGGTGGTAATGGCTAATTAAAGTTTTTAAAAAATATAAAAGTGCCCAAAAGCATGCAATAAAAAATATTAAAAAATTCATTAAAATAAGTAACGGGCGCTCGACTATAGCCTTTCCCACTTGTTATTATTGTATTTTAAGCAGTGTTAGCTTTAGATAGTAAGTACGGGGTCTCCGACAGTCGAGTATGCTCGACTGTAGTACCGTCAACTAGTTTTTATTTAACTGGTTTCTCTTTATAACGAGAGCTCTAATTTTTGGCATGTTGTAAAATTTTTTTTTTTTTTTTTTTTTATTCAACAAGCATAGGGTCTCTTAGAATTTTGGTTTGTACACCATACACAACTTGTTTTATTTGGAGTTTTTTAATATCGTGATAGTAGTAGCGGATATTACGAGTATGCGATGAAAATGCAAATAAGAAAATAATAAGATAAAATTGAACAACAGTCGCTCAAAAATAAACAAATCTATCAATTAGGAAAAAAGCTTTAAGCTGTCAGGACGCCCAAACATTTTGCAAGCTATCTGTGGTGTCACCCCTCTGGGAGAATGAATTAGAATTGAGAAATGCTGTCGAGAGTTGCAGCATTATTTGTTCAACCCCACGAAGCTAGCAGTAGCCCCAACCCTTGGCTGACATTGTTCCACTGTGCAACAGCCAAGGGGTTTTCCTTTTTCACATTTCTTGGCGCGTCTTGTCATTGGTAAAACTTTTTTGGCGCAAGTTGAGCTTATTGTCCCGGCCCAGAATATCATCCCCCACCCACCGAAAGACGCCTCAAGTAGCGGACTGAACACCCCGAGCCCGAGCCCGAGCCTGCCAATCGTCGAGTGCTGCATGAATTATGAGCTACAGCCAAGATTTATGAATCCAAGCAAGCTGTCGAAAGAAAACCCAAGCAAAATACAAAATACAAAATCTGTCAGCTGTTAAGTTGCGTTGTAAATATCACGCAATTAGGTTGAATTTCAATTTCCCTCGATGCTCTGGGGCCTCTCCCCTGCCAGCCAACAGCCAAGTACTTACTTTGATTACGATTATACTCGCACACAATGATTTGATGATGCCCACAGTCTCGAGTTCCCACAGTTCCCAGTTCCCAGCTCCCAGTCCTCAAGTCCTAGACGTTCCTTAGCTTTAGCCTCAGTTCAGCACTCGCCCATAAATCAAACAAGTCGATTTTTAGCGTTTTTTATCGATGCCTTTTGTTCGGCATGTGACTGTACATTCCTTCACATTCAATTTTTTCATTGTTTGGCATTTTTTTCTCCTCCTGATTGGCTGCCACTGCAGTTTTTCTGCCTCAATGCTTCGGGTGCGGGGGAGGTAAAAGCTAAAGGTAAAAGTCGAAGGTAGAGTAGGGAGCACGCTATCTGGCTGCAAATATGCAAACTCGTCCAATTCTATTTCGTTTCATATTATGTATGTATAAATACAAAATAGCAAATAGGAACGGCCATGTGCCTGTTGAGCTGAAAGTATCCGCGACATGTCAAAATATTGACAACTCCCTCAGATTTAGCTATGAAATTGTTAGCTATGAAATGTCAAATCTTAAATAATCTTCTGATTATGATTATGATGTGACATAATATCTTAAAATCCCAACTTTTTTTTTATCAGTTATAACATAATTTGTTAATTATAGCAAAATTATTGAAAATTTATGAAAATGGAATAAATGGAGGCTTGTAATTCCTAAAACGCAGGCAGAAAGCGACGAGTATATATGGTTCTGTCCCTGTCTGCCGACGCCCTTAGGCATATTATTTATCAATTTAATCTTCTATTTATTTAATTTCCGTTTGAATGATACAAATATTTCTTTAACCCATTAAGTAGCAATGGAAAATTTTAAATTTTTGTAAAAGTATATTTTTTAACTTTTGCAGTCACTCTTAGACACAAAATATTTTTTGTTTGAGACCGAGGAAAAAAGTTTAAAAGTTGACTTTTACAAGAACTCTAAATTTTGATGTGTACTAAATGGGTTAAAGAAATTTTTGTATCATTAAAACGGAGTTTAAATAAATAGAAGATTAATATAAGAAATCTGCATCAAATTTTTTTTGTTAAAAGTATTTTTTTTTTAATAGCTTCATCCACATATACTTATTTCCCCGAGGTATGAAGGAAAAGTCGGAAATGTCTTGCTAATAATGAACGTTATAAATCAACGGTGGGCATGCAATGGCTCCGGGAGCCAGCGGCTGCTAACGAATTCAGATTTCGTGCCCACCGCTGCTATAAATCATCATAAATAAATGCTTTCAAAATTTGAAATTATAAGAGACAGAGAGTCTAAATTATTAAAATGAATCAAAGACAAATACACCAAAGAAAAATTTATAAAGTTGCATAAACATGATTATATAGAGAATACGAGTATAGGAATATGTGTTCGCTTTAATGCTATTTAAGGGATCTGAATATTTTGACTCACCTTTTCCTTAAATCCGGGTTGGGTTAACAACAAAAAAAAATTATTTGTTGTAACGCCAAAAATTATAATATCTTATAAGAAATTTTTAATTGGGAAAAAAAGAGATTTATTTAATAAGATCATTTTTCAAATAAAAAAAATGATTTTCAAATAAAAAAAATGATCTAAGTTGGTTTCAGAAACGATGTAATGTTAATGCTTGATTACATAAACACTAACCGTTATACATCAATCGGTTACTAAACGGTTATTTCCATTACAATAATTTCGAATTTTTAGTTTCGATACATTATAAAAATGTATAAATATTTATCAAAAAAAAAAAAAAAAAAAACGAAATATTGGCTACACAATATGATTTCTGAAGCTCTTAAATATAATAATCTTCTTTGCTGTCTTTTCAAAACTGCCTGCCTGATGGGATCAAAGGTCGACGAAATGCAGATTTCCGTGGTCAAGTCTTAGGCAATCATTCGCTTTGTGGGCCTTTCAGCATCTCAGCCGCGAGTATCTCTGTCATCAGTATGCCCTGTATAACTTGGTTCCCTTGGCCTTACAGGGTATGAGTATAACGCGCATAGCAACAACAACAAGCGCAACGGAAACGGAAACGAGCCGGCGAGCGCGTAAGGCGGTTAATTGCCACGCCCAGTGGCCAAATGCGGCAATGCCAGCACTCATATCGCATGCATGTTCATTACGCGCCCGCGCGCAAACAAAATCAATGAATGGTGTAAAAATTAATATCCTGTGCGCAAATAAAAATTTCAAATAAAAACAAAGTAAAAAAAAAAACGAAAAACGAAAAATTAAAAAAGAAATAAAGGACATGAAATGCAAGAGAAAAAAAAAACTCGCACTGGCAATTCTTATGATAAAGAGTAAACTGGGGAGTGGCGGGGGCGTGGCAGAGTGTTGGCAGCCGGCAGCAGTTTTAATTTACACAAAGCGTAGTCAGGCGTGTAATGCGACAACAGCGGAGGGAAATGAATGTAAGTCAAAAAGGAGGCAGCAGGAGGATAGCCGACAGAGAGAGAGAGAGAGAGAGAGAGAGAGAGAGAGAGACGGGGATCGGCAGGGGAAGCAGCTCGACAATTCCGCGACGAAGACGACGATTTAAAAAATGCCTTGAGGCAGGCAGCGCGGATGACGACGGCGTCAAATGATTTATGAAATTGCTTTTGCCGTTGCATACTTTGAGGCGGCGTTGTTGGGTGACAGTTGGAACTGGAGTGGATGGAAGTGGGAGTGGGAGTGCGAGTGGGCGTGGGCGTGGGCGTGGGCGTCTAGGATGATGCTCTGCAGTTGATGAGACATCAATTAACGAGTACAATAGCATGGGCGACTGCTCGTCTTAATTCAGCTGATTTATGTTAAAAGATCTGCTCCAATTTTTAGTTGAAGTTACACAGAAATAATAAAATCATTCTAAACTTTAAGTTTATACTATTTCATTTCAGCAGGTATTTATTTACAAATTCGAATATATGGGCAGTGATTCAGCAATAAAATATTAAATAATGCTTAATGTTTCAGAGTCAAGTGAAAAAATTTTTATTGTGCCCCGAGATTCAAAATATTTGCTAAGAGCAAAATAAAAAATTGTAATTGAATCAAGTATTTGTTACTTGTTGAACTTTTGATTTTAATTTATTTAATCTTTTATAGAAATATTCATATGCATTATTATGTACAGAGTATGACGAAAGGCAAAAGATTTTTTATGTGTTAGCTGAAAATGAACTTAAGTCACCCCACCTAAAATTTAGCAAATTTTAAAAGGACATCATGAACTTAACCGTCTAACACCCAAGCGTGCCTCAAGACACTTATCCGTTAAATCACAATAACTAAAATACAGTTGAACTTCCCTAACTCGAACTTCTCTAACTCGAATTTCTTTGTAACTCAAACTAAATAAGTGACAGTAAAATTAATAATCTTAGGAAAAAGAACTCTATAACTCGAATATCTCCCTAACTCGAACCTTTTCTTTGGATAATGGTGATTCGATTTAGGGAAGTTCGACTGTAGTTATCCGTTTTTTAACATGAACATATTTTTTACTCCACTGTTGCTAATAAACGCAGCTTGACGTTTGCAACAAACCTTAAAACACTCGGAAGCTTTTAATAGTGCTTTTATTTTTTTAACTTTTTTTAACTTGGACATGACAAATCTAAAATGTAAACATATTTTTATCCGACTTTTTTCACTGATAGTCCCAAAAGAGTCTTGAGTCTCTTTTTACATTGTGCCCACTTACAGCTAAACGAAGTCATGTACACTAGAGTGCATAGATTTTTTTCACAAATTCTGAGATGTTTTCACTAAGAAATCATAGTTCTAAAATGAATTCCTGGTCCGCGCTTTTTGAGTTGAACCCAAACAATTTTTTTTTGCCTTGGACCTGTATTTTTTATTAAGAGAAAATGTACAGCCAATGTTTTTCAAATTGTATTTAAATATGTTTTACATTTTCTGCAATTAAAAAATACACGTACATGGACGATAAAAATGTTCTTTGGGCCAAAATTATATTAAGTTCTGTTTAATTTTTTATGATATATCTTGACATAATCGAATCTCCAAATCGTTGTACCAAGGATGAAAATTATGTTTAAAGGACATTTCGTCCTTTGGTTCTGTGGAATTTTTAAAATTCTGGTCTTAACAAGAGTCGTGACACAAAGTTTGTAAGGATCGGTCCATACAAACCCAAGATATAAATGTTCGAAAATATGAATTTTTTAACTCAAAAGCGCGGACCAGGAAGTCATTTTAGAACTAAGGTTTCTTGGTGAAAACATCTTAAAATTGGCCATAGATGATGATTGTCGATGGACTCTAATGAAAACTGTTTCCGAGTTCATTTTTGAATTCAGATGAGTCTATTTATGTTATGGAGAGTTGTTCGATAAGAAGCTCCGGTAGAAAGAGAAGTAGAAACTTCGGGATTTCGGAGTATTTAATACTGAGAATCAAAGGACATGTTATTATTATACCCATATTAGGACATTGGAAACTTTCACCCTGGCAGTTCGTGAGAAAGCTGATGGAAAAAGAGAAATAAATATGGGAACTACACGTGTTTATGAGGCAAGTGATTTCTTTATTGGGATTTAAGGTTGTTAACATAAATAGCGTTGGAATTGTGGTTGGAATCCGGCTGGAGTTTAGTCGATATGCGTGACAGAGGCCTCATCGTTGCTGGAGCAGCGGCTGCTCTCGCCGTCGGTGCGGTATTTGATGGAGTCGATGATCTCCACGTCGATGTCGCGATCGTTCTGCAGACTGTTGCTCTCGAGGAGAGCACCCGCCGTGTCGCTGGAGCCGCGTCCCAGGGAGTCCTCGTCGCACAGATCGGCACAGGCGGAGGCCGATTCCGACTTGGCGTCCAGATCCCCCACAGCTGCCGCCGCAGCCGCCTCCTGCTGGGCCGCAAACTGGCTGTAAAGGCGTGGCAAGTGCTGCAACATGTAAGTGGCGCCGGACTTGGACAAATTCGCCGCTGCAGCGGCTGCGGCGGCTGCTGCTGCCGCTGTACTAGCCGCCGGCTGATTCTCCTTGCTCTCGCCCAGGTCATAGTACTTGGCGTAGTGCTCGAATTTGCCCAGAGCGGCAACATCACCCACTCCAACTCCAACTCCAACTGTTCCGGCGGCATCGCTGCTGCCGTTGGAGCACAGATTGATGGCATCGCTCTGTGCCGACTTGGGTATGGGCACAGTGAAGGCGGATCCATGACGCTTGCTGCCCAGACTTGTTGCTGTCGCAGCAGCAGCAGCCGCTGCTGATGATGATGATGATTCCTCTGCGGACAGCAAGGCACCCGCTGTGGAGGCCGTGGCGCTGCCGCTGCTGTTGCTGTTGGAGAGCGGAGACACGTTCTCCTTCTTGCGGTCGTAGATGTGACCGGAGACGCGCAAGTCGATGAAGAAGTGCAGCGGATCGATGCCGTATGGCGCGTACAGTGGTGGATACCACACTGGCGGCGGTGGCGGCAGCACCAGATCCTGTGGCGGCAACGATGCCGCCGGCGGCGTGTTATCCTGCAACGCATTGTCCACGGCGCCGCCGAGCAATGCCTTCGCCAAAGGCTTTGTCTCCAGCTTCGTGTAGGCGTAGGTTGAGGGCGTGTGAGTGGGCGTGGGAGTGGGCGTGGAAGCTGTCTTGTTGGTCAGTTCCAGTGGCTTCTCAGTGGTTGTTATTGCCGTGGTGCTTGCCTGTTGTTGTTGTTGTTGTTGCTGCTGCTGTTGCTGCTGCTGTTGTTGCTGCTGTTGGTGCTTCTCCTCGACATCGCGTCGCTCTCGCAGCTGCTCATAGTAGGGTCGATGTGACCAGGATCGTTTACGCGAACGTCGCACTAAAGCCGCCTGCTGTTGTTGTTGCTGTTGTTGCTGTTGCTGCTGCTGCTGCTGTTGCAGCTGCAACACGCGAGCGGTCTCATTGTTGCGCGTCTGCACCAGCGAACGCAGCATATCGCTGAAGAAATAATTATTCGGCCCCACGGGTGCTGAGTATAAATAAGGGGGCGTGGCAGCCATAAGGCGACTCACATAATCCTGATTCCGCAGCTCGTGGATGTTGCTCTTCCTCGGCGTTAGTGGCGGCTGTCCACTCGATTGTTGTCCACTCGATTGCTGCTGTTGCAGCGACTGTTGTCCCGCGACAGTTGCTGTTGTCTGCTGTGCCGCTGTGGGCGTGGCTGGCGCTGTGGTGGCGCCACAATTTGTCGATGTTAAGCTGCCAGTGTTGTTAGTGTTGTTGTTGTTGCTAACATTGTTGTTGTTATTATTATTGTTGTTGCTGTGGCCAGCGTGACTATTGCCGATGTTGTTGCCGTTCGTCTCCTTCATGCTGCAAAAATAGAGGTAAAAGTTCCATTAGCAAAGACTTGTTCCAGGACAAGAACATACGGAGGAACTCCGGAATAAAATCAATCCCAAGCGGTGACATAAGTTCAGTAATCTCGGACATACAAAATACTTGATTAAAGAACGATTTTTCAATTTATTCTCCACTTATATTTTGATTGTCGAGCATTCGTTCAGCGAAATCAAATATTTTAGTCATTTTAGACAATTTTGTTGTTGATTGGTTGCCATTTTATGCGCATATTTTAGCAATATAACAATAATATCCTAAATACATACTAAACAAATTTTTTAAAACATAATTTTTTTTTTTTAAATAACATTTAAATTAAATTTTTATTAAATATGGGATGACCAAAATAAACATTTTCTGGATTTGCTAATTCTCTTAATTTTCCATTTGGAATTGAATACATTGTTTTACAGAAAAAAATCGGTCTGAAAATTAAAAAATGGGTTAATTTGGTGTTATTTTCCTTTTTTTTCTTTTGTTATTAATGATGAACTGTTAAATAATATAAAAAAAAATTGTGATAAGTAACAAAACAAAAAAAAAAAAAAACAAACCAATTAAAGTCATAAAATAAATTAAATAAACAATTTTCTTTCAATTAAAATAAATCTATTTAAGATCGATTATTTCTTTTTAATAAATCGAATTAAATAGATTTAAAAATAATCGTAAAGTCTCTGTTTTTGTTTAATAAGTTCAAGGGAAATCAGGCGCCAATAAAAATATCATTCTTACTCATCCATGACCAATTCAGTTTCCTTTCAAAAAGTGCAAATTTTCCGACATTTTTTAAACGCTTTTAAAAATATGAGCTTGTATTTATGTTTCCCGTGAGTCTAATTGTAAATTTAAAGTCAATTGGATTGCATTAATAAAATAGCTTTCAATCGAAATCACTTCTCTTACTTTTTTATAATGCCTTTTCGGGATCAAATCAATTCAAAGCGGAGTTAAAATTTCGGTAATCCCGGATTTTCTTAATCCAAACACAAAAAAATTAATTTAAGTACGTTTTTTTCTTAAATATTGTTAAACTATGTTTTAAGATTCCGAATATTACGTTATGTAATTTAACAATAATATCCAAAATATATGCTTAAAAAATACATACTAAAATCAAGTATTTTAAACATGAATTTTAGAATGTTGTGTTGTTGCGTAAGTTAAAACAGAACTTCTATTTATCAACTACCAAAAATACGAATTAAATTAAGGCTGATTGAAAGCAATTCAAACACACGTTCGTCTTTAGCACAGATGCTTCTGTATTGTCATTTGTGGCTTAAGTTTTACTTTTAGTTTTCGGTTTGCTTTGCTTTGGTTTTAGTTTCCGTTTCGTTCTGCTGTTGACTTGAACAAGACGTTGTTCAAGATTTATGTCCATATTTGCATTGTCTTCGTTACCGTCTTTATTTCGACTGAGCTCTGTGCCGTGTGACACGCCCATTTCCATTGCCACTGCCACTGCCACTTGCCACCGCCCTTATCCTTCAGTCTACCTTTTCCATGCACTCGTGTAATGGCAATTAAAAGTGATTTCTCATTTCTTGTCTGTGTGTACTTAGCAACTGCTCAACAAACACCACTGACTTATCATGTTCCGTGACAGACTAGAAGGATTACAGAACGAAACAAAAAATAGAACAGGCCCCATTCTCAGTAATCTTTTCGATAAAATTTAAATGCATTCGAATTATTTTTATTATGTGCAAATTAACACAAAACAATGTAATAAAATTTTATCATATCGAATTTAATGTTAAGAAATTCTTGGGAATCATTTACAGACTACAATTATTATACCCGAGCCTAAAGTAAATTTAGTTTGTGCATAGTATTTAACAGGCAGAACATTTTAACATTTTTGCATTAACAGCACAGTTAACAGTTGTTTTGCAGTGCTTAGAAATTGTTGCATAGTTTCAGGCATTTCTTAAATCCAGCTCATGTTTGGCAATACCTTTTGATGCATATATTCATACATAGGTGGAGCAGCTGGTGGAGGTAATGTCTGCCTGCTGTGTCACGTATCGTGTTACACTCAAAAATTTGCATAGAAAAACAAACGGAATCAAAACACGCACACACACAAACACACACACACACACTCAGAGAGAGTGTCATACACTCCCGCTAGTCTGTTAATAAGCTTACATGACGCGCCAAATTCCAGCAAATTAAATGTTCCAACATCTGGCAACCCCAACAACTCACTCCACAAGGCGATGGGGAAGGGGGAGGGGTAGGTAGGCACACAGTCGCACGCTTACATACAGACATACGAGTACATTCTGGGAAACAAACTCAATTGTTGTGTTCGCCTGCCAAACTGTTGAGGCGGCACTTGACGTCGACGCCGTGTGGCATCCACGCAGTTGCCCGTATCCTGTCGCTGTCAATTCTAAACGCTCAACCAACAACACCCCCTTTAACCACCTTTCCCCCAAACATACTTATCTACCCCCTCTCCCCCCGTACCCATAGAAAACTCATCTTGTTGCTCTTTCATTTTCGCATTTGAAAAAGTTTTTAACAAACCGTCGCCGCTGCTGTCGAGGCTTTTGCTGTTGTCATCTTCGTGTTGTTGCTCTCGTTGGTTTCATTTAACATTTTTATACCCTGGGGGTATTTTAAGTTTGTTCAAAAGTATGTAACAGGCAGAAGGAAGCATCTCCGACCTCTCAAAATATATATATTCTTGATCAACATCAACAGCCGAGTCGATATAGCCATGTCCGTCGGTCCGTATAAGCGAAAGGATCTCAGAGATGATAAGAGCTATGACCACCAAATTTGGAATGAAGATTCCCCATTATGTCAGGCCTCCCTACTGTGGGAGGCGTAATTCATAAAAAACTGACATCACCTTAAATTCTGAGTCTTAAGGTGAAATTTTAATTTTTTTTACAAACGTGTGTAAGAACATGTTCAGAATCTATTCAACAAGTTTCATCACGATTGGGCCATAAATAGTAAAAATATTAACAATTTTCTCAAAGGTCCTTTAATGGCAATTCTATAAATAGAAGTAATGGTCAATTAATTCATTTTACATTTACTCTGCCAGAATGAACATCGAATTTGTCATCTTCTATCCAAGTGGCGGAGAAGAGTTTCAAATCTCGGTCCTGTCGATGGTTTTTAATGATTTAATAATTTTTATTTATTTGCCCGTGCGGCAGAGGTCGTGGGTTCGATTCCTGGTAAACCAATTTTTTTTTCATTATTTTTACTTTTAACAAATTTTTTAAATTTAAATATACCGTGCAAATTGGTTGAAATAATTTATCATATTATATGTATATGTGTGTAGCTGCCATAAAAACCATAAGTCGATATTTAAGGATAAGTACGAGAATTGCATGGGCCCAGGGTATATTACCGTCGAGTGCACTCGACTGTTCCGCTTGTTTTTTTATTTTATTGTTTTTTCATTTCGTTGTAAAAATATAAAAGTTTTTAACTGTCGCCAGGCGGTGACTGAGTGTAGGCGTGGGAAAGGGGAAAGGCGGACAAATTGGCTGCGTTTCGTTAGTTGATTTGCATTTTTTGGCAGCAGCAGCAGCAGCAGCAGTAGAAGAAGAATCATTTCTGACAAAGCTGAAATTAGATTATGCTAATTAAGGCGTGGCAGTCCACTAAGAGTATGATGCTGCCCCACGCCCACCCCCACCACCAACCACTGATTGATGCGGCAAAGCTTTAATTGCCACAGTTGCTGGCAGCATTTTAATATTCAATCAGCAGCTGGCAGCATCTTTTTAATGGCCACGTCGCGACGTCGGCAACTTGGCCAACAGCGCGCTAGCGTCTTAAGTTCTTTCTCCTTTTTTATTATTTGTTTTGTTAGCTGAGATTAATGCGCAGCTGGTAAAAGTGCAACCGCAACTGCAAACTACTGCGAATTCAACTTGTTGTTGTTTGTCTTGTGGTAAATAAAAACACAAACTTTTAAAGCGGGCAACAGCAGCAACTGTTGTTTTTACCACTCGATTCTAGTGGAGATTGGTGGTGCTTAACGCTGTCAGAGACTACAGTGGGCACTGATTGATACCTACACAGAAAAAAAAAGTTTAAAATACAGTCAAACTTCCCTAACTCGAATCACCATTATCCAAAGAAAAGGTTCGAGTTAGGGAGATATTCGAGTTATAGAGTTCTTTTTCCTAAGATTATTAATTTTACTGCCACTCATTTAGTTCGAGTTACAGAGAAATTCGAGTTAGAGAAGTTCGAGCTAGGGAAGTTCAACTGTACTTAATTTAAGCATGCATTTTTTAAGTATGTATTCAGGAGTAATCTGTACAATTATGCCTGTATCAGGATTAAAATGGGAAAGTAGGCCCAAATTACTTGATTCAAGCTTAGAAATTCTTAAAATGTCCCGTTGATCACCACATTTGCTGAGCGGGAGAGGAAAATGTTCTGTCGGTCTCTCTCATTTTAACTGGTCCGGTGGCTCAGTGGTTAGAGTCGCCGACCTGACACATAAAAACCTGGGTTCGAGTCCCCCGTCAGTTGTAGTCAAACATGTGTGAAACGTAAAAATATATGATTCCCCGTCAATGAACAAAAAAATGTTAAAAAAAGTAAATAGAATATGTTTAAAAAAGAAAATAGAATTAAAAAAAGTGTTTTTAAAAAAAATGTTAAAAAAGAATTTAAAAATAAAAACATTTTAATTACAAAAATTGTTTAGCCTGAATTACACAATTTTAGGATTGAATTCGGGATTGAAAAAATCAAGTATTTCATACTTGGTTTAAAAAAATCAGAGATTGTCCCACTTCTGATAACGTTTCGGATTGAATTAGGGTCAAATATCCCGAATTTTTTTCCCTGTGTACCTTGGCCATAAATCAAACCAACCCCGTTTCGCGGACAACCCTCAATGAACTCGGATGGTCGCTTCAGATGCGATCCTGATGCGTGGTTGTTACACACTTAACAGTCACTTTACGGGGACAACCTTATAACATAATTACGGCATATCAAACATGGCTTAGCCAGACAACACACACACTGCCACCACGACTGCCACGTCCCATCCGGAGGCTGGGTGAGAGGTCATTCCCTATACAGACAGCGCTGCAACCCTTGCAAAACAGTTCCGTCCGTCCGTCTGTTCGACTGGCGCCCAACTGAGGGCACTTAAATTGCGTTCCACTGGGAACTACACTGATAAAAAAAAGGATCTCAAATTAAGATTTTGGTCGCAGAACTAAGAGCTATGGTCTAAAACAGCGGTGGGCCCGAAATCTGACTTCGTTAGCAGGCACTGGCTCCCGGAGCCATTGCGTGCCCACCGCTGGTCTAAAAAATGCGTCGAGAACATAAACATCTTGAAGTAAGAAAACATATCTTAATTCTAAGAATATATCAATTAAGACCATGTTCTTATTTTTAAAATTATAAATTCTTATATTTTCAGGACCACAAATCTTAGTATAAGAATATAACTTATTATTTTTTTAAAATTATATAAGTTTTAAATACTCAAGACAAAACATCTCAAATAAAGATTAAGCTTCTTCACATTTTAAGTGAAGTAAGTTTTAGTTAACTTGAGATCTAGTAATGTTGAAATGATACTAAGCAACAAACAACAACACACAAAACACTTGCAGAACGCAAGGAGCACGGCTCGATATACAGCTTTATTATTATTAGTACCGTTGTGCTGACTTGACGAGCGATCCAAGCCTAATGCCATCTTTGAGACGCCAGAACTAGTTGTGAATTCTAAGTCCCAAAAAGAACTTAAGAACTTACGAATTTTAAGATTAACATTCTTAGTTTTAGTAATTTGGTCTTAAAATATTCTTATTTCAAGAACAAAATATTTCAGATGAATGTTCTTGATTTTATAAAGTGTTCTTTTTTTTCAGTGTAGTTGATTCAAATGTACTGCATTACTCGAACACTCGTAAGATAGCTTAGAATTCAAATATAAAGGCTGGCAGATTGCGGGTACTCTGATTAAGGAATCTTTGTTGTTCACTTCAGTCGTAATTATCAACATTTACGAGCAACTTATAATTTTAATCAGTTTAAATTGTAGTTTTTCCAAGAATTACATTTATATTTTTATAATAATAAAAATATCTGATGATTTCAAAACAAAAGTAAAACTTTGACAAGTGATCGCACCTCTTCATACGGTAAATTTAAAATCCGTGTTATCAAAAGCCGAGTCGCCCGTCCGTCTGTCCGTCTGTGAGAGCGCATAGATCTCAGAGACTATAACAGCTAGAGCAGCCAAATTTAGCACACAGACTTCTATAAACCCCACACAGGTAAAGTTTGTTTCAAATTTTTGCCACGCCCCTTACCGTCTCTATGAATAGCAAAGAGACACCACACGCACAGTTTTCAAGGTATTAGGATTTTTGAACTAATTAACGTTAACTACTAAATCGTAAAGAGATTTAACAAAAAGAAAAGTGGTAATGGCTGATTTCGGTTTTTAAGCAATGTACTTAAGTGCCTAAAAGCGTGCAATAAAAAATATTTAAAATTTATTTAAATAAGTAACGGGTATCCTATAGTCGGGAGCTTGAGTATAGCCTTTCCCACTTGTCTTTTATTTACATGTGTAAAAAGCAATAATGATGATTTCCGGATATGGAGCATTTTCATATTTCACCCGGTTGAACGAGTACTAAAAAAGAACAGATCTGCCCCAAAAAAGGCTTAATTGGCATCACTACTGTGATCAAACAGATCAAACGTCAGATTCAAATGGCATACCAAATTAAGTATGCAATTTCTAGTTAGCACAAAAAAACTCAAACCTCTCTAATCCCGAGCACTATGGGGTAATTTACCGAAAAAGTGTCATTTATTCATTTTTCAAAAGTATGCAAATGTATGATTTTTTATTGCTAAGATGTAATAAACACTTCAAACTGTTATGTTACATTCCAGAAATGTTAACATAAGAGTCCAATGTTAAGATAACGGCTGTTAAAGTCAGCTGTTGCAACCGATGACAGCGTGCTTTTATTAACAGCAAAATTGAAATGCATTTTCAAATTGAAACACAAAATAAAGAATCATTTCATAAATTCAAATTTGAAATGGATGTCAACTGTTCAGGTTTGTGCTACATGTTAATGCTTGTATATTGTTTTTTTTGTACGTGTCTGTTTAATAATATGTGTTTTTAGCAAGTGTTGTCAATGTCAAATTTTGAAAAGTAAATTTGAACTTTGCAAAATTGTTGAAAATTGTTGAATGTGAGTCCTTGTCCATGTTATAGAGCAGCGGTGGGCACACATGGGCTCTCGGAGCTATGAGGCAGCTCACATCATTTGTAGGCGCCGTCAAGTCGTACACAGGCAGCTCGAGTCGAGGCATTTTATGGCCGTCATAAAAAGCATTAAAAATGCACACAAGCAGCTCGACTCGAGACGACGCAACAACAATGCACACACAGTTCGACAGAAAGCTAGCAACAATAACGCACACAAGCAGCTCTAGTCGAGTCATTTGTGACACTTCAAATTTATGACCGTCAATAAAACAACAACAACAACAACATTGCAAAGGCGCTGTGTGCGCGCTGAAGACCTTTTTTTTTGCTTGCGGGTGATCGACAAAGTAGGTAGACGCGAAAAGGGTTGTTGTAATTTTTGTTGTCGAGCTCCCAAGTTCAAAATTTGTGCCCACCGCTGTTATAGAGTCATTATTTCTCTATTCAGAATAGTTTACCTCAAGGTGCGCCTCGGTGCGCCTTTTTCCCAATTCAATTTTTTAGCACGTAACCTCACAATTTTTAAGTACTGATTTGCTCGCTTTTTGTATGGAGCATTCGATCTCTTCTTGAAGCATTAATTAATAACTTGTAAACTTAGCAAGATATTTTGATGTGGTACCCTTAGAAATTTTTTGAAAAAGTGGGCGTGACAACACCCCCGCCCCCTAATTTTGTTTTTTTAATTTTATGCTCAAAACTGTTTAAGAAGGCTTATAGTTTTCTATGTCCAACAAATACGTTTTTTTTTATATTACTAATTATATATAGGGTTATATATAGGGTTAATTGCAATAGAAATCATAAAATAAATTGCTACCGATAAACAAAAAATAAAAAATAAAAAATTGGGGCGGAGATGGTGCCACGCCCACTTTTCCAAAAAAAAATCTAAGGGCTTGCATAACACTATAAAAAAAACCGCATCAAAATATCTTGCTTAGTTTACGAGTTATTGATAAATGACACTTTACTAAAATTATTAAATTAAAATCGAACTGTTAAAATTAAGTGTAAGTTATTTTAAAACAATTGTAATACTAATAATACCAATAATAGAATACTACAAATCGCAATTATTAAAATTAATTATTAATTTACTAAATTAAAATCGAATTGTTAAAATTAAGTAATACCAATCATAGGATTAAATCAATTATGTTGTGATTAGTGCACTAATTATAAGTTCCTTAAAACTTGTAGCACTAGGATGTTAAATAAATAAATAAATAAATAAATATCGGTAAAATACCCCATAGTGCCTTGTCCATTTAACTTCCCCCAAGCAAACACACACACATATACACACATACTCATACAACCGCCATTTACATGCACAGAATTGTAGTCGGTGTTAACGGTACAACGTTTGACTGTGAATTAAAATAATGTGCCACTTGTGGCTCTTTTGGCATGTGTGACACTCCAGCAACAGGAGTGGAGTGAAGTGAAGTGGAGTGGACTGGAGTGGAGTCCAGACAACTCATCTGGTTACACACGAGTCACGAGTACAACTCCGCCCCTGACAATTTGACAAACTCGAACTCAAATCCAAATCCAAACTCACACTCACACTTAACTTTGACCGTGTCCGTGGTCCCATGCACTATGGGGCGAAATCCGAAATATCTAATATTTATTAATAACTTTTAAAATACATATTTTTGGTAAAGTGTGCGTGTCACCAGCCCCGCCCTTAATTTTTATTTATTTTTTTTTATCGTAAACAAGCAAGTTTATTATTTTTATTCCAAATAACAAGCTTTGACCTTGTTTATTATTAGCAATAAAAAGAAAAAGTACCTGTTAGACAAAGAAAGTTGTATGCCCTTATAGATGGCTGTGAGACACGCCCACTTTTCCAAACTTCTAAGGGTATGCATAATACTAGAAAAAAAAACCGCATCAAAATATCCGAAGTAGTTTTCGAGTTAATAATAAATTCCTCATCCGACAGGCTAGCAAACCAGCATTGGAAAATGATGAGGTTACGTCCTAAGAAAGTTAATTTGCGCAGATTGTCGCAGATTGTTCACATTGAGATAAATTGCCTTTAAATTACAATGAATTGATCTAAGAGAAACGGTTGGAAGTATATTAAGACTCGTTAAGCATAAATTCTTTCTCAAAGTTAACATTTCTGTCCAAGAAATTAGCTTTCAAAGCATTATCTAATTTTACAAAATATTAATAGAACACACACGAATACAGAATACTACTACGGTCAACACATAGTACAAACCCGTATAATTGGTATCCATTTTAAATTTTATAAAAAAAAAACAATTAGCCTTTGAGAAATACCAATTTGAAAATAGGCTGCAAAAATATTGCAATGTTAACGCTGACTTTAACAGCTGTTAGGTTTAACATTGGTGTAAGATGTTAACACAAGAAAAATAGTAATATTAATACTTTGATAAAATGACTAAATATTCGATTTTTCTGATTTCGCCCCATAGTGCCTGGTCCAAGGCCGTGTGAGCCAACACACAAGTGAGATCCAACACATCGTTACCCTAATCGAATTTGATTTGAACCCTTTTTTCGAGGACATATCTGTGAGATTGATGTGTCCGTGTTTGTGTGTCTGTACGTGTGAGAGGTGTGCGAGTGTGTGTGTGTGTGTATCCTTGCAATCCTTGACGCTTGGCTGCACCGTCTCGTGCGTATGAGTTATGCTTAAATAATTCTCGCAGTTTATGCGCTTTGTTTGCACTCAACTTGTAGATTGGGCTTCGGGTTGTTTACCAGGGTTCAGTATGATTTTATAGACTCATTTGTGTTTGCGGATTGGACTTTAGTGGTTGCTCGAGGCACAACCTTAACAATGAGCTAACAGTTCTGCTCTTTGGGCCCTTCATATCCCAGCAATGACAATTTAAATGGTCGCAAATCATTGAATGAGAGTATGAGCTCTTAAGTATGAGTCCTTAAACCTAATCCTAAGATTAGACACAGAGCTTTGCTTAAGACATTTTGAAAGAAATACTTTTACTTAGCAAATTTTCCATTCTTCCTGTGTATATATGCTAGTCGCCTTTCTCACCCTTCGTGCTGCATTCGTCACTAGCTCGGACTGCCGTCCGCATTGATTTATTATTTGAATCATGAGCTAAACTTCAACTATTATTGCAATTTTGAATGTTCCTAGATTATTCATGAAACTGTTTCAAAATACTCTCATAGCATACCTTGCGTGTTTAAATCAAAACCAAAAAAAAAAAAATAAATGAATAAATAAATGATGCTTTTTTAAACCGGTACTAAATAAGAAGATATACGATCTTCTTAACGTTTTTATTCTGTACTTCTTTAAACTGTTCAAGCTTAGCAAATGTCCAATGTGCTAAGGCAGCAATTGTTATTACCTACTTATTATTTTGAAAACAACAACAACTAATAGTTTGTCGAGTTAGATGGATTCCTTATCTCTTAAGCTGGTTTCACACGAGCACTTTTTCAACGACACTTTTCGTCAAAAAGCTGCCCTTGTCGTTTAACCACACAAAATTTCAAAAACTAGAAATATAAAACGTTCAATTCCATCGGTAAGCGATAGTGAGCGATGGTGAGCGACACGGACAGCTTTTTGACGAAAAGTGTCGGTAAAAAAGTGCTCTTGTAAAGCCAGCTTTAAAAAACATAATTTTTGAACTACAAATGGAATTTTGATCTTAATGCAACACAATTTTTCAGTACCCCATATTATAATCATATTGCACACATATTATCTTTTTCTTGGCGGATACAGTTCAATTGAAAAGGCCCAAAAACATAAACGAATTTTTAAGGTAATTATAAGTATTAGAAATGAAGTCATAAAAATGCATAAGAGTCAATAAGACTTATATCGAATTATCAAGTTATTGCAATACACCTTTCGAATATTTGGTATATGTTCGTATGAATGTGATCTTGATTAATTTAAATTAGAACAAGACTTTAAAAGGTAAACTGTTAATGACAGTTGAGCGTTTTTCCTTTTGCGATCTACTCATGAACATAACCGAAAAAAAACATGCCCGCTTGCTCTTTGTCTGACAGAAAAATTCGATTCTCTTTCTTTTGGATTTCGGTTGAGTTTCCTCAGTTGAACTAATCTAGTAACCTTTGTGTAATAACAATTTATATAGAAAAAACCGATTGAGTGCTTAAAATATGAGAATCAGGAGAACAAAAAAATAAAAAACTCAGTTCAAACGGTTATTAACTTTTTTTTTTTTTTGTTCCATTTAGACTTTTTAAAATTTCGAAAAGTTGACCAATATTTATTGGAATATTGCCTCCAATAACAGCATGAATACCCGATTTACTTCTTGTACACATAATAAATTTACATACATATGCTATTATTATTTAATCAGTGTTAAGCTTTACGACCAAAGAGAATTTAAATTTTATTCGCTTTCGGAGTTGGGTTTCTACGACAGAATAAAATTAAATTAATAAATGCACTAATGCACATCGTTCACTTTAAAATTGACAGTTAGTAACCCGAGAAAAGGGAATCAAAAAAAATTATTGTTGACTGAGAAAAAACGAAACGTTCAAAAAACTATGTGAACTGTTAATTTCTGACACATTGCCCAAAAAGTCAGTAAATAACAGTTATTTTTAAACAACAAAAAATGGTCAAAAGAGGATATGCAGACAAAACTATATTAATACAGATTATTTACCGATGGAAAATTTTAGAAGTGCGTCATAAATATAAGTCAAAACGTTTTTTGTTAATCGGATATGGTTCTTATTACAGTTTGTGTTATTTCTAAACTGATTGGACGATTTACAATATTTAGAAGTGAAAAAACAAATTGAAGCCAGATTCAACTAGTCTTGGTCTGAAGTTGTTGGCAATGAATATCACTGAAAAGTAATTGTTTTAGGCCAGTAAGATCTAACATGGCAGATGCAATTTGGAAACCAAAATATTTCAATGGAGACCACTTTCAAATATGTTGTAACTCATTTTCATGCGCTGTAGCTTATTTAATAATGTTGTATTTTCATCAAAATTTTCAACAACTTTGGTTTAATCAGCAAAATCAGCTGATTGACGTTTGTTTTATTTCATAGCATACTTTTGTGAGTTAGATAACGTTAAACTTGGCCACGAATTCAAAATCAGCGACCCTATAAAACCCTTAGTAGAGTATATTGTCAAAATATAGTCAGATTACTAGAAACATTCCATACTACTACATACAAGACATTAATTTTTTTTTTCTAATTTTTTCATTCCGGGCACCATTGTTTTTTTTAATTTCTAAACGCTCTCGAGGGCAGCTATTTCGAAATATTGAAACTCGACCAACGATTTTCGATAAAGCCATCAATATTCTTAATATCATTTAAACCTGAAAGACTTAAATATTTCGATAAAAAGTTATATTTTCATTTATAATTTCCCTGATATTGAGAAAAGATTGAAATACGTGGGTGAAAAATATTACGTTATGAATTAATCAAATCTGCATCGAAATATAAATTGATTATATTATACAATGAAGTTACAAGCAAACATCAAAGTTGTGATAATATCGGTACAAATAACTCTTCTAAGGCTGTGGATTAGGCAGACATATTGAGAATATATTCTATAAGCTGATGCACTCAAGAATATTTATTTCTTTCACTATCTATTGTAGTCAGGTAACATCAAGTTAAGATCCGTTGATCGATTTTAAACTCATATTTACATATGTAGCTCAATAAACTTTTCTTGAAATAGAACTTGTAGCTTATGGTACAATTTAGGTTGAGAATGTCATGATCAAGTTATTTGCCATTCATTATTAATTTGGGTAAGAATAAAACCAAGAACATTATAAATATTTTGAAAAAGAGGAGATTCTTTGTAAACTTTTTATGTTTCTTAAACATCATTTATAATTAAAATTCTTAAATAAGTCAGGCCAATCAAGCCAATCTTTATAAATTCTAGTCACTTATATTTGTTTCAATTTGGAACGTATGAAGTGTCACTACTCGATCTTTAATTTTACACACACGCACACCACGTAATTAATAAATATTATTATTATGTTTTGCTTAAAAAAAAGTGAAAAAAAAAATGAATAACCAGAGTTTGATGTTAGCGGAATCGGAACTGCACGTACTTTTAGATTTTTGTGAAATACTATGGTGGATTCTGAAATATGTACTGAGTCCTGGCACTGAACTGCCGTCGATGACAGTTTAAAATCAAATGAAATGAACGCCCAGCAGTCAAGGCAATAGCATGCCGCACTCACTCAGTCAGGACTCGCAGGATACAGCGCACGGCGCACGCCAACGAATCTGTCCCGAGCCAGCTCGAGCATTCGGCACGGTTTTAAAATTATGAAATTGTTGCTGCAAATGAAACGAGGCGTAAGCAAAATCAAATATGTGGGAAAGGGGGGCGTTTGTTGCTGCTGCTGTTGTAGTTCTTGTTGTTGCTATTGGTGGTGCGCAGCAGCAGTAGCAGCAGCAACATTAACTGCAATGTGTTAAGCCAAACCGACAGCAATCCTCGAGAGCCACCCTCGCCTCGTCGCATGAAATAGTACAAAGGAACTGCCGTCTACGCACGAAAGCTTTTCAAATAAAGTATCTGCTAAGAAAGGCTTAGCTACCAGATCAGTACATAAATTGCGACGTTGTCGCATTTCACTATTTACTATTTACGGTTTACTTTCAACTCAATGAGAGCCGAATCATTTGCAATGCAAGTTTTTCACATTTATTTTGAGCTTTACTCACTACGATGTTACACAAACCCGAATCAATTAACTAACTAAAATTATCTAATATATTAATAAGTACATGTATGTAAAATAAAATTTAAAATTTTTTAAAGAAATATATCTATGTTATATTCAGGTTGTACATCCTTTTTTCTTTAGTTTTGCATGCTATACATCATTGTATACTGAATATTACTAAATAAATTAAAATTGGAAAATTTGGAGGATGCACTTCTTGTTATATGTATGTGCATACATGCAGGGTAAATTTGTAATTACATATGGGTACTTCCAGGAACGAGAACGCGACATTTGTAAGTATTTGAATAAAAAAAAATCGCTTAAGTTGACAATTTCAATAATGTTTTCTCACATGATTGATGTATTTTATCAAAATTATTTTAATTATAGAAGACAAGCTTTGAAGACTTGTCGTTTTCGAATTAGTTATAGAAAACAAAGCATCGCGAACACGACGAAAAATGCAAGTCTTGTTTGACATTATCTTGACAAATGCGAAAGTCTGCGAAGTGAGGCAAGTAATTTGGAAGAAAATACTCTTAAATTTTGATTTTGATTTTGATTTATTTCTTTGTAATAAAATTGTTTCTGCTTTAATCTTACTATCTTAGTTAGTATAATCGATAGAGTGCAAACGTTCTATTTTGGAAGTAAATTTTTAAGAAAATGGGCAAATTTATAGAAAAAGTGAATTTATTCCAATATGGAGCTATGTGTTCATCCTATTGAATTTCTTCTAGCGTATATTGCTCAATCAAATAAACAACTTTAATACATTTTTGGAAGAAAATTTCACAAGATGTGAGTTTTTAATCAATTTTACGTTTTTGGGCTAGGTGGACCTTTTTTTTTTTAAATGCCCAGATGCTTAGTTTAAATTATTGGTTGGGAATTTTATGTGCAATGTTAAGATTCGCATGCAACGTTGCCGCACTTCATTACAAGCTATAATTGTCGGCTGCCTGTGGCGGTCCTGTTCCCAGCGAGAACAAAAGATGCTTATGAAAATGGGGAAATGGAAACGGGCAACGGTTGCTAAAATAGACCGACAAGCCGGCAAATTGTGTGGGCGGCCCATAAGCTTATAATTTCTATTACAATAAGGGCGTGCGGTTTGCGAGTATGTTGAGCTGCGTTTCTCCTTTTTTTTTTATCATTTTTTATTATCATTTTGTTTTTTTTTTTTTTTTTTTTTTTTTGAATGAATATGCAAAGCGGCAACGTCGACAGCGGCTGCCTGTTTGCGACTTCATTAGCGACACGCCCCCTGCTCCGAAGGGAGCCAACATTGCAGTCGGTGAAGCGATTGTGTTGCGGCTGCTGGTGTTGCCAAGCAATTGCAATGTGTCTGTCTGTCTGTCTGGGTGTGTGTGTGTGTTTGTGTGCGGTGTGTGTGCCATTCACATCCACATTCATGACGTTACTTTCTTTTCGCTATGTGCGTTGTTTGTTATCGTTGTTGTTGTTGTTTTTGATATTCTTTTTTTTTGCTTTATTTCTTGTTTTGAAATAAATACCGTGTTAGCTGTTCCCGGTTTGTCAGTCGTTGAGTGCGTTGTTAGATAGATATACTACCACGCCCCCGATCTCCCCATTTCTATTCCCTACCTCTCTATTCATACCCCTTATATCAAATATACTCATGCTTCTTCTTTCGCCACACACACACACACACACACACACTTGGTCGTCTGCGCTGCACATCAAACGTCAGAGCAGCGCGTCAGCTCGGAAGGAAGCTGTTGCCTGTAAGCCGCATTGTCTACTGGGCCACATCCCCAACTCCCTCTCCGTCTTCCCCCCGCTTGCCTATTCCTCAGAATGGCATTGCACAAAGGCTGTGAATGTTTACACTTTGGATTTGATGCTGGTCGTCCGTTTTTTTTTTCTCTTTTTATGAAATTTGTTTGGTTTGCTCTGCTTCTAAATGTGTTTTCGGTTAACGGTTGTTATGGCAATGCCTGGGGAATGGGGAATGGAGAATGGGTAACGCCGTGTAGCAGCGGCTGTTGCCACTGGGGGGTGCCACTCACAAGCACTTCGACTATCTGGCAATGCCGCATGCAGATTTTTAAGTGAAATACAATCCAATTGCAGTGAAACATTCCACAGCTTGTTAGCAGTGCTAAATTTCACCGTAGCATTAATCCTACTAATACCTTATACATGTCACGACTCTTGCTATTATCTCAACTCAAATAAGCAATTTTGTGACGAATAATATTAAATTTTACACATGAATTATTAAAAAAAATTTTTGTCGGCTCCGAATTCCGAAAACGAGACGATTTGAACCAAAACAAGTTAATTTCTGTTCCGAATTCCGAAATCGACAAAAATTGTCGTTTTCAAACGTGTGCTGTAAAGTCACCGGATTTAAGAGTAAATGCCATTTAAAGCCTTATAATGAATACCTAAAATTATAAACTGAAAATTATAATAATGTTGAACATTTTTAGAATCGATTCACATCACTACTTCAAGATTAAACAGTTGAAGTTTATTTTAAAAGAATTTTTTTAAAAGCATCTATAATATAATTTATAAAAAAACAAGACCGAGCTGTTATGAACTCCACTTTAATGTTTGTTAGCGATACCAATTGAATCACAACATTCGAATAATGAAATTTTAGTCTAATTTACCTTATATCTGCTACATTCAACCTGATGTGCTTAAAATCAATTTTCGAACCGCTTTCGAAACCGAAATCGAAATAAAAACAAGCCCATTTCGATCGGAATTGGGAACAGCAAATAGTAAAACGTTCGTTTTCATTTTGAATTTACTTTTTAAAAACGTTCGGAAGAGGCCTGAATATGTAAGGGGGATTGAAAAAAAACAATAAGATAATTTCAATATTATTTTTAATTCAGCTATTCTATTATTTACAAATTAATAAAAACATGTCAAAGAACAGTGTTTTTTTTTTGTCCAGATGATAAACGTCACAATCGTTACTCTGCCAAATTTGACAAGTTTAAAAACATAGGAATTTTTAGTGGAAAGCATTGTCAAATTTCACAGTGCAAAAAAAAACAGATTTTAATTTGTAACTCAAATTTTTTTTTTTTTGGTTTTACCAACCGTCTTTGTTGCTTTGCATTGCCATTGGAGGCTCGTAGTTCTCTGTTCTCTGTTCTCTGTCATGAATGAAGAAATGGGGTGTAGTACTTGCACACCTTCGCCCGCTGTGCATGCTGTCAATGGCTATCACCTGCACACGTGATGGCTCGTAGTTATATGTATATGTAAGTATATATATCTTCCGACTGTGGATAGTTTCAGTGCGCGCACCGTCTCCACATATGGCACACAATTTGTGCCACTTAAGTGTTGCGCATCCATTTCCGCTTAGGCGGCGTTGACACCCCACCTGCCCCTTCTATGACTTCCATGAAGACCAAACGCAACCGCAGCCAACAACTCGTCGCACCCATCGCAAGCCACATTATCCTGGCCTTTATTTTTTTCAATTTTCACTCGAGCGTTGATTGAAATGTTCAACGAACGACACACAAACACCGCAGAGGGAGAGAAGGACGGAGCTGTTGGTCTGAGAACAGAGGATTGGAAATAGGAATGGGTGTAGGTATACACAGAAAAAAAAGCCATTCTTAAATCAAGTTTAAAATACTTAATTTAAGCATGCATTTTTTAAGTATGTATTCAGGATTAATCTGTATAATTATGCCTGTATCAGGATTAAAATTAGAAAATAAGCCCAAATTACTTGATTCAAGCTAAGAAATTCTTAAAATGTCCCCATGATCACCACTTTTGCTGAGCGCGAGAGGAAAATTCTCTCTCGGTCTCTATCATTTCAACTGGTCCGGTGGCTCAGTGGTTAGAGTCGCCGAACTGTCACATAATTAGAACTTCCAGTTTGAAAAAACCTGGGTTCGATTCCCTCGTCAGTTGTAGTCAAACATGTGTTTTAAGTTTTTCGGAATAAAACGAAAAAATATTTAATTCCCGTTTTTTTTTAAATGTTTAAAAGAAATTAAACTTAAAAAAAAAAAAAAAAAGAAGAAATTAACAAAAAGTCAGAACAAAAAAAATGTTAAAAAATTCTTAAAAAAAAAAAAAACATTTTAATTAATCAAAATTTTTTTAGCCCGAATTACACAATTTGAGGATTGAATTCGGGCTAGATATCCCGGATTTTTTTTTTCTGTGCAAATATTGGCATGAGAATGGGAATGAGAATTGAGGACATGCAGCAGCCGGCAGCAGACAGGACGAGGCAAGGCAGCTAGAAAGAGAGCATTATGACTGGACTGGACTGGGATGGTACTCGTTGGTGGCTCGTTGGGAAGTTGCTGGGTTGGTTACTTCGTTGGTTGGTTGGTTGGTTGGTTGGCTGGATGGTGGGTTTCGGATGGGTGGCAGGGTTTTGGTGCTTTGTCGGGCTTATTTGTTTGTTTGCATATAAATTGCAATGTGCCGCCCGTCGCTCTCGCTTCAATTTTTTAGATTTTAAACTTTGTTTCTTGCCTTTTTGCTAAATGCTCTTGCTCGTACTGTTTGTTGCTTTTATTCAACCGCACCACCATCAGTGCCATCATCACCACCACAACCACCCCCCAATTAAACAACCCGCCCGTCCGTCTGTCTGTGTGTCTGTCTGTCATTCTGGCACTTTGTCCAAGCCATCATCAGTCCATCATCCATCAAGTACAATCAACGCTGCCGTTCGCGTTTTACATTTCATTTTCGGCTCACATTTTATTTTAATATTTTCATTTTTATTTCCCGTACCTGGGATGTATTGCTTATTAGTTATACCCTGGCCAAGGGTATATTAACATTGTGCAATCTATGTAACAGGTAAAAGAAGGCGTGACAAATCCTATTGAGTACATAGGTAAATATTCTTTATCATAATAAAGCTTAAATTTATAATTAATTAAATACTAAAAGCCCAGCAAGCTCATTTTAAATTTGAGATATCACGATTTATTCAAAGATTGGTTTTATGTGTTCACATGAAAGTATTACATGTGAGAGCAATTACGACCAGGGTATCTCGTAGTCAAGCACTTTCGATTTAAATTTTCTTACTGGGTTTTCTGTTTGGTTTTTGGATAATGAATTAGTTTAAGAGCATTGAGATGGTAATTATTTTAATGAAAATTCAAGCATTTAGATCTATATCTAAAGCAAATGCGAAAACTTTTACATTAGAAGTAAATTAATATGATATACAGTGGCTCACAGCTTATTTCAACCAGCACAAAAAGCTTCCATTACAATTAACTATAATGCAAACCTAATCAAAAGTATTAACAGAAAACTAAAGTTATATCAACACATATTTTGAAAATATTGAATTTTTGAGTTTTTGTAAAAATCAACTCTTTCAACTTTTATCCTCGATTTAAAAAAAAAAATATTTTGATGGAAAAAGTTTCTGTGAAATCTAAACTAAAAGAGATATAAAAAAAAACTTAAATCCTGGTTATTGATGTTTCCATTTAATAAATATGACTTCATTTATTTTTAAAATATTTTTCCAATATTTCATAATATTTTAAAACTACAAAGTCAACCAAAAACAATGCTGCAGCTTATTTTAACCACTTAAGCTGGCTTCACACGAGCACACGAAAAAGTGCTCGTCTGAAGCGCCCTTTAAGAAAACCAATTTTTAAAATTGTTTAATCGAAAAACTTTCTAGCCTTTTTGGCATGGATTAAATAAATATTTGGCTAGTTGTGGTATAATTTGGGCCTATACTTCTGGCACTTTGTTTTGAGGTTTGATAGTAATAACACTTGATAGTAGTCGGCAACGTTATGCTAGAAAGCTGTAAAACAAAGCTTTGCTTAATATGCAGAGCTTTTCAAATAAAAAGCTATCTGTGAAACAGCAGTCCTGGAAAATAAATACGAAAGTGACGTAGCCTGAGAGCTTTCAGAATTATGAGCACAGACACAATGGGAAAAGCTTTGATCTAAGCATACAGACTAGAGGCCTGCACGGCTGCATTCAAACTTAAATGTCTCTGAGTACTCTTGAGTTTCATTCAGTTTTTTGAGAGAAATGAATTTAGAGTTTCGGTTTCATCGAATGAATACTTATTTCTGAAATTCATTTAAAACTCATATGAACGGAATCGAAATAACGAGAACCGAACGAAATGAATGAAGCATAGATTGTTATAATACTCAGAATACAACATTTGTCAAAAAAATGTTGACAAGATGAGTTCGGAAAATATTAATGAACAAAATGTAAGTAATTAATGTAATAAGATAAAAGTTTAAGATTGTTGGTCCAATGTATTTACTTAGCTTAAATATTTCTTGTAATATGTTAATTATTTTAGCATTGTGAATCTGCAAGATTTGTTGTCCGTTGCGAATTTTAATTTAATTAAAAATCTAATTTTTGCAGCTAACTGCAGCCGAGGCAACGCCTAGTAACTGCAAAAAAAAATTTTCAAAAATATTTTTGCTAGTATTTTTTATAATTTTTTGAAAACTCCAAAAAATTACAATTTCAACCCATTTTACCTCATTTTACCTCATTTTCATGCGAAAAGTGCCTTTTTTGGAGCTTTCAAAAAATTATAAAAAATACTAGCAAAAATATTTTTGAAAATTTTTTTTTGCAGTTACTCTTAGAATTGTTCCAAGAATTTTTTTGCATCAAAATATTTTTTGTGAAATTGTAAATTTATAAATATGCAGCACTAAGAGTTTAAAAAGGTGCTCATTGTTAAGTACCGTTAGATTGGTGTGAACTAACTGTACATGCGTTCTCTTCGTTTCTTCTTCCTCTTCATTTTCTCTATACATTGTACTCCGCTGCAGACAGTAGTTTTCGATTTATTGCAATTTATAAGGTGATTTTATAAATATGACAGGGACTATATAATAAAGAATAAGCTATTAAGCGGGGAATATTCTTTAAATGGGAAAAGAGGTCGAAGCAAGGTGTGGAAAATATTTTCGAAAGTCTTAGACACTAGTGGAAGAGAAATAACTGAGTTTGTGGCTTGCAAGTTGTGTAAAAGCGTGTATAAATTTTCAAGAAGCACGTCCAATCTAGTAAAACAGAAATGTTACTGCAATAAATCTAACCCAATCAAGTTCCTGATTAACATTGGTGCTTCCTATGGTCCAAACGTGGACGTCGACAATCTTTTGCCACATTCAACGAGCATTAATTTTATATTAAATAAATAAAAATTAATTTTTAAAAAGTGAACAAAGTTACAAATTTAAAAAAATTTCAAGTCTCAAGGGGCTCATTCGTTTTTTCGGTTATTTTGTTATTCAATTTACTCTGCCTTTTTTTAGTGTGAACTTTTCAGTTGGAATTCATTCATTCAATTCATTCATTTCATTGTGAGACGAGGCTGAACTCATTTAATTCATATGAGCTTGAATGTCTCATTTGACGTTTTGAATGCAGCCATGCAGACCTCTAATACAGACACACAGACATGGGTATATTAATTTATGAACACCTCCTTTCTCAGTGCAGTACTCTGAAAAAAAGTTTATTTAATAATTGAAAGGCAATCGCATTAAATTCATTTATTGTGTTTTAGTTTCATCTTGACCTGCTCGGGTAAAGCAATAAATGTTGAAATAAAGATGGTGAATCGAATGTAATCCTGCCTGGTGACCAGGTGGAATATTATGTTTGCAGATTTCTAACAGAAACGTTAGAGTTAATACCAGAGTTAATAGTTAAGCTTGAGGACAAAGTCGACATCCATTTTGATGGCCGGTTTGCGTACATTAATTGCGTTATTGCGTTGCTCAACTTCCAGCTGCTGGGTGACTCCATTCACCGTTATGGATGCGCTGGTGGGCACACGATCTAAGCCCGCAATGACAATACGTTCGATCCAGGCATCGGATTTGTATTTGGGCTTGCCAATAAAACGATTGGTCAACCGATTGTTTACAAACTCGTAGTTGACATAAATGTTCTGGCCATCTCGATAAGCATAGGATTTCTCATCGTCCAGATAGAGTGTGCCATCGGCCTTGCCCTGACGATCTAGGCAAATGATCAATGTATACGGATCGTTCAACATCAGTGTGGAAGCGCGACGCTGGCGTTCCTTCTTGGGCACAATGCTGCCGCCACGCTGCCAAACGGGTATCTACAAGTAAATGAATGCGATTAAATCATGATAAGGAAATAACAAGGTGAGATTAACCTTATTTTCGGTAACTGGTATGCTTTCGTAACCGCTGCGTTCTTGGCGCTGATATGTGTCCGCGTCATACCAATAATCGCCATTTTTCTTGTCATCAATAGCCGGGAAATAAACGTCTACCTTGCTAACGCCCTGCTGCATAACAGGACGAACCAACAGGCGGTCCTGCACCAGGAGCTGGCTGTCAATAGCAAAGGCTTCCTTGTCCAACGGATAATGAGCCAATAAAGGTCGAATCACAGGGGCGCCAGTCTGCTCCAGCTCATAGAAGCTGGTATACCACAACGGCAGATAGCTGTAGCGCTTCAACAGAGCGCTCTTGATGATGAGGCGAGTACGCTCTGGGAACAGCCAGGGCTCGCGGCGTTTGGTATCGATGTGAGCGTGAGCACGGAAGAAGGGCAAAAAGGCACCGGTTTGGTACCAACGCTCCAGCAACTCGCTATCTGGATTGCCAAAGAAGCCACCAATGTCGGCGCCACAGAACGAAAAGCCAGCAACGGCCTCCGTCAAGCACATCTTGATCGAATGCTGCAAATGCGACCAATCGGCCAGGTTATCGCCTGTCCAGATAGCCGCATAACGCTGTGAGCCAGCAAAATGAGCGCGCGTCAGTATGAAGGGACGCTGGTTGGGATCGCGTTGTTTCAGGCCAGAGAAGGTGCCCATGAGGTGCATGTGACCATATAGATTATGCACATCGCGATGCTCCCAGTTGCCGTAATGTATCAAATCCTTGGGCGCGGTTATTTCAGGTCCATTGAATACAGATGGCTCGTTCATATCATTCCAAATCATAACATCTTCGTTGACAGTCTTAAACTTGGACAAATGATATTGGCTAGCATAATAGTCGCGTACAACGGGATTAAAGAAGTCGGGATAGCTGGCTGAGCCCGGCCAGCACCAGCCCTCGTAGTCATTACCCTCGCGTGTCTTCACATAATATCCGTTCTCCGTGCAGTCATTATGGAAAAAGTAGCTAGTGTCGCGCTTGATATGCGGATCAATGATGATAACCAAATGGCGACCCAGATCGGTTAGGTTCTTAATCATGGTCATGGGTTCAGGGAACTTGAATTTGTCCCAAGTAAAGTAGCGTTTGCCATCGGTATACTCAATATCCAGCCACATTGTATCCATGGGCATATTGTACTCATCAAACTTGGCCGAGACGGTGGTCACATCGCGCTCATCGTTGTAGTTCCAGCGACACTGATGATATGCCAGCGAGAAAAGCTGAGGCAACTCATGTGTGCCGGTGAGAGCTGCATATTGCTTGAACACGTCCATGGGTTTAGGTCCGAGCATAATGAACGCATCCACAATGCCCGACTCAGAGATGAAGTGCGCTACTGGTGGCGTTGTCTTACGCGATCCGGATACAAAGTTAACCAACGAAGAGACCACATTCGTCTCCGTTGTATAAATATCCACCCAGGTCTCGGCGGCATTTTGCCAGTATACACCGGCAGTGCGTTGTGGGCTATAATTGAAAAAAAAAAATAAATAAATAAATTTAAATAGTTCTTCGAGTCTGTGTAGAGAGGCATGCACTTACCCATGACCGTAAAGCACTGGGACAGAACCATAAAGTGCCATTTTACTGTCCACCACGTACTCAAAGACATCCAAATTGTAAAGGCGATAGGGATCAGTGCCAGAGGTGGACTTGAGCGCAAAGCTATCAGCATGCTCGGGTATGCCAAAAAGCACCTCTGCAGCGGGGAACGAGAAATCAAGAGCTACAGCTTCAGGTCCATGGGGCTTAGAGTCATGGTGCGACTTAAAGTTTTCCTCCCATGTTCCCGGATCATCAATTGGTTCACCTGCTGTCTCAACATTTTGTTGCTGCTGCTGTGATTCGTCCCCTCCCTCTGGGTCGGCTGGAGCTTGTGGCTTTTTGCGCAGATGCTCAAAATAAAGCCAGTTTTTGGCATTTACTGATACGACGAGCACGTCATTCTCATAAAAGTCAATACGGAACGGATCACCATGTATGACAGCCTTGGAGTGGTCAGCCGTTATGGTCAGCTCACCGTCCGACTCCTGCACACGTATACGCGCCGTTTCCGGCTGACCCTTTAGCGCGTGCTCAACGCGATATCGCGGAGTTAGCGGAGTCTTCTCGTCAATTTGCAAACGGAAGGTACTTCCGACCAGCGCCTCCAGTTTGAATGTGAACTGATGATGGTTCTCTTTGTTGATCAGATCAGCAGTCAGTGAATCCGAATATGTGTTTAGCGTGCCCGGTATTAGAGAATATTTACTTCCCGAGCTCTGCACCTTCCGTGAGCGTCTACAAGACAAAAAAAAAAAAAAAAACAGCAATTACAAATATGTATGTACATGAGTGTATGTTGTAAATGTAGATGTATTATTCATTAATAATGGGTACATACCTGCAGAAGCTACTCTGCTCACATGTCTTGAAATTAGTTGGATCAACGCCAGTGCCATAGTTGATCAGCGCCCCAATTATGAGGCAAAAGAACAGTGTACACCTCATTTTCACGGCTCTCCCTCTGCTTCTTCCTCCGTCCACGCTCAGATCTCTTCGACCGGTGTGGATATGGATATAATGTTGTAATATATTACTGATTTTATAAAAGATTTCTCAGTCTAAGCTGTAATTAACATAGAAAAACAGTTATTTCAACGTTGAAAAGTCCAAAATTAAATTTAAGTACATGACCCTATGAAGGAATAACATAAGGCCTCTTGGGCTGCCAAATCGTTCCATCGTGCAGAACCCAGCAAACAATTTCCGTCGCCATAGAGTCTCTGGCGACTCGCCTAGAAGTTTCAGGCGACATCGCCTTCTCATCGCTTTTTGATCTCTTAGGAGAGTCGCGGAAGTTGCTGACTTTCTAACAAAAAATAGAAAGGTGGAGACCCTTCGACTACATTTTTTTTTTTAATTTATTGTTACGAAGACAATCGCTAACAAAGAGTCAAAGCAGATTATGTTACAATTTTAGCACAACAGAGGCATGGAACCTCAAAAATTTTAAGTATGAAAAATCAGCAACTTTAACTAGTGAGCTACGGGTCCAATATTCTTTTATGAGAGCTCTAAAGCTAAACAATCGCCTGGAAGACTCCAACTGCTATTAAGACTCGAAGAACTCTTTTGTACAATCGCCCAAATGTTTGCTGGGTGTTTTCTATAAGCTGTCAAATCCACGATTTGGCACACGTCAGACATTTGGTTCGAGTGAGACCGGCAACTAATTTTTATACCACATCATACGCAAATACAAGATTAATAAGGCAGTTGCAGTTGCCAAACTGTACTGTATAGAATTTATTATGTTTCAAGGTCCGCTTAAATTTATTTGTACATGTATATATGTGTAGTGTTTATTTTGTTGCCGGCTTAAGAGAAACAAGTTTCTTTACACATTTTTATTGCATGACTTTTGTACTTCCAGATACAGTTAGTAAAAGCATATAATTGTTACGTAGTTACATTGCGTAAAATTAGAAATTGTTAATATTCTACGAGTATTTACCTGAACACAAAGGCACTTTCAACTAAATAAAATTGTTGATATATCGGAATATCGACGTCGGCAATTATTTGTTATCGATTATTTACAGCTGAATCATTCGCGTTGTTGCAGCGCAACAGTTAAATATCGCACATCGATATATCGATGATAATACAACAAAATTAAACGGAAACGATAGCCGATAGCTACAGCACCCGTTAAAATGAAAAACAAAAAAAATAAAAAGCAATGCAAATATAATCTGAAGTTACACATGTGATGTATATGCATGTATATTTGTGAATATGAACTAAACAGACACGTGATACAATTTTGAACAAGAAAAAATATCTCGAAATTAATAGCGAATTAAATTGCTGATGGGGAAAGATCGTCGTAGACTCATGCACTTCTCGCGATCGATAAACAGTGCGTTGACCTTGTTGCGCAAGTCCTCTTCCAAGATGCAGCGAGTCTTTAGCAACGACTGGTGAGTGGCCTCCGCCTCCTGCAGCTTATGATGGAGCACGTCAACAGTGCCTTGGATGTCCTGCACCTCCTGCACCAGACGATCTTGTGCCGAATCCCTATATTGAAATATCGCAAATGATTGATATGTACATAATTCATAATTAACAAGCGGAACAGTCGAGTGCACTCGACAGTAATATACCCCGGGCTTGGCCTCGGCACGCCGAAGATTTTATGCCAATGCATAACCACGACCTCTGCCGCACGGGCGGGTATCTCTAGCATTAGACTGACAATTGAAATAAACGAAAAATATTAAATAATTAAAACCATTTGCATCGACATTACCGAGAGTCTTCATTCGAAATTTGGTGGTCCTGGCTTTTATCATCTCTGAGATCCTTTCGCTTATACGGACAGACAGACAAGGGTATATCAACTCGGCTGTTGATGCAGATCAAGAATACATATACTTTATGGGATCGGAGATGCCCTTTTCAGCCTGTTACACACTTTTAAACAAGCTTAATATACCCCCAGGCTATAATAATGACCATCTTACTTGCAAAGTTCCATGCCCTCGCGATGCGAACGTGCCTCAAGACGTGTCTGCGCCACTTTAAGTGGATTCGATTTGTCCTGTATTGCCTTCTGCAGAAGAAACAGATGCTTCTCCATATCGAACAACTCTTGTTGCACTTTCTGCAAATGCAATTGAACGCGATTTTTGGCTCCCGCCATTTCCTGGGAGCGTCTATCCAAGGCATTATTTGTGTTATTCCAAAAGTCCCAGACCGATGAGGCCACACCGTTCACCACATTCTGAGAGTCACTGCGCAGCTGTGAAAGCTTCGCCCGCTCTGCCTGAGACCGTTTGACATGCTCGCTACTGGCAAGTGCCCACGAGTCCTGGCTACTGACTGTCGGATCGTACTTCTCGATGCCGCCAAAGTATGTGATGCCGCGACTGTAGTTGTTCAGGCGATGGCACATTGAGTCAATGCCCATTGTGGACTCCTTTTGCGTCACATCGATTTCCAGCAAGTGTTGGGCGCCTCGACAATCGATCGCTTGCTTGGCGATCTTTTCGTGGAGTTCCTTGAGGCGATCGCGCGAATTGCGCAAGTGATTAATCTCCAGGAGCAGTGCCTTTTCCACATTGTCATGCACCTTCTCCATGCCCTGACGCGCCTCGCGATGAAACAGACACTCCTGGGCAATATGAAGCGGTATCTCCAAGTCCAACATGGCCTTACCGCACTGACGCTGCAGCTCATTGATGTCCGACATCTCCCCAACCAGCTTCTCGAGCTCGGCATTAAGCTCATTGCGCCAAAAGGTCAAGTCCGTAATGCGCTCACCCAGCCGACGCCCGGCATCCCGCTGACCAGATGTTGCCGTCTCGTCAGTCTCACGCATCAGACGTATTGCATCATTGCGCATGCGCTCGGATAGATTGCTGTAAACGAGAGATCAGTCCACCATGTCACCAAGACAACAATGATCATCGTAACTCACCGATTTGTGTTGGACTCGCCGTAGATGCCCAAGTTATTATTGTGCCACTCGTTGTTGGTGTAGCGCGTATAGAGAGCAGCACGGGCCGCATGTTGTGGATTACGCTCAAATCCAGTGACCAGATTCGGGAAGATCATACCTTCAGTTTTCATGCCCTGCGGCACAAAGCACGGCTGTGTCATCTGATTGGTCACTGGCTGTTCCGGCATATGCTTAATCTCGATCATCTCGAATGCCATTTTCGGGCGCCAAGGATGACGTTGCGTCGTCTCGTAGCTGGCCGCCAAGCGCGACGGAACCGTCGGACCACCGATGGGCTCCATGCAGGGCGGTGCACCCGCCTGGCTCCATGGCTGCAATTGAGAATACATGACACTTTGGGCCGGCAGCGGATTGCTCGAATCGTGCTGGTTCGACATGATTGATTGATTGATTGATTGATTTTCAGCTACTAGTGCAAGGAGTCAAGAATTTGTACTTTGAATTTGGTGCAATTACACAAAAAAAAAAACACTACACAAAAATTGTATTTTGACACGAGTTGAACTGTGCGGGACTGAGAGTCAAATGAATGTGAGAAACATTTCTGAATACGGACTTAAAGTAGCGCCTACTGATGGAATTTTATTCGAATAATATTTTGATTTGAAAAGTGCTTTGTCCTAGAGACTAAATTAAACTAAAAAAAATTCTTGAAGGGTCTCCACTTTTTTTTTTTTTTTAGAAAGTGAGCCGTTTCTGCGATGAGTGTTTTGGAAGACTTTTAAAACAGTCTTTCCGAAGTGTTGCTGAAGTGGCTCACTCTGTAACAAAAAGAGATCAAAAAGTGATGAGAAGGCGATGTCGCCTGAAACTTCTAGGCTATGTCGCCTGCGACTCTCTCGCGATAGAAATTGCTTGCTGGGTTATGTATAGATAGGTATGTATGATATGTTATGGTATGATGTTTGATGATACATATGATTCCATGAGATTGCGATGATCCTTGCGTTCGGGGTACTCGTTCATATCCGACGTCGGCCATTTGTCCATTAGATTGTCCTTGACCAAACGATGATCGAAACTGCGATTTTCGATATATGAGTGCTTGTGGAATTTGGTGATCTCTTGACCTTTTAGTGGTGCCATTTTATCCAATTGGTCTTTATCTTGCGCTTGACTCACAATGGGCACACTTGAACGTAACAGCAAATTTTTAAGAGTTTCTGGTGCCTTCTGTGGATTAGGATTGCGTTGTCTTGATACAGTATCTTCAATCGCCCAGCAGAGCATTGGCAATGTTAATAGATGGTTATTGGTTACTGGCTATTGGCTATAGAGGTGTGCGCGGGAACTGCAGGCAGTCACTGAAATTCCATAACTGAACACAATTTGATGGCATCCACTCCTGATATTTCCTGTATTATTGATTTAACTGGTCGCGGTAACTTAGTAGCCGCTGTTAATGTTGATGTTGGTGTTTATGTCGTGGTGTAGTTTGTGAAATCAATGACCATGACTGTATTGAGAATTGGGTTTAAGTTCAATGTCCCACTTAGCGACAACTGAAACTAGGACGAAATAATTTGTTTGCTTGCATTTAATCTTCTTATAAGGCACTCTATTGCATATTTATTACTCTAACTGATGTTGCATGTGTTAGTTTTTACAAAATGCGAGACATTTTATTTTAATTCGAAATAATTTTAGTTAATAATTAAAAAAAGGCAAATTTCAACCCACTGTTTTTCATGTACTTGTATATAATGGCGCCAAATGCTTTCAAATATTTGAAATGAAAATATCGGAGTACTAATCGAGACGGTATCGATAGTTGTATCGGCAAATTAATTGAATCCATTTGAACTTCAAATTTTGAAGTGTCAATTTTTGAAGTCTGACAAGACGCATCGAATTTTCTCTGATTGATCGGCTGATTTCGAGGATGTGGAGACCGAGCGACGTTGCAAGTTTAAAACCTATCGTGAGCTAACTGACGCTGGCGGCGATGAATATCAATCGATCAAATTATGCGATCGTCCAACTACTTTAAAAACTACTACCCGCATTTGAATGAAGATGCGTTCAAAGTGCTCGCATTTAACAAATTCGATTCGCCCAAAGATGAGGCAATGTCCGTACTCAGCGCCCTAATACTCACACCACAAATTACCAAACTAAAAACCGCATCCAAGGAGCGCCTTTTGTTCATCAAACTAAACTGCGATTTGGATTGTGTGTTTATGAATTTCGAAAGTACGATCTATGATCAAATCATTGAATACTTTTGCAACATGTTTAAACTTTTTATGTAACATAACATAATATTTAATAAGCATTAATGGTATTCTGGGAACAGTTTTAGATTTCTCAGTCAGCAGCGTGCCCAGAGCAAATCAGGGAAATGTGGTCTTACTAATAGATTTCGTGAAATGTGCTCTGAGGTAGATTTCGTTTTGATTTCGATATGATTTCAAATAAAAACTCAATCTGAGGCATTATGTTTGGTTTATTTTTAGTTTTTAATTATTATAAAATATTAAAAAAAAATATTGAAAAAATAAATGATATTTTATAAGTTGAAACATCATTTTTATTTTTAACGGAATCTAAAACAGTTGACGGAACAACTCTTTTTTAACACTGATAAGTTTTAAATTTCGTGAACAGCTGTCAGCCTAGCCGAACAGCTGATTGACAACTAAAAAGTAGACAAAAAGGACGCAATGCACAAAATGTCGAAAAAAGCCAGAAAAGGAATTTTATAAAAGTATTAAACGAAAGTTTGCTCATCGAATAAACTAATCTAAGCCAAATCTAAACCTTGTCCCGGAATGCCATTAATATGTATTACAGAATTTGTTATCAAATTGTCGGTATCGAGGGAATATCGATATTCGTGTCACACACGACACCAAGAGTGTGAGTGCGTACACATGTACATATGGACCGACACATCTGTGAGAGTTGTGCTTCGAGCAAGAAACATTAAATGCAAAAAGTGTTAGGGCAACACTTGCAAAACGAAACGCAGGCAAAACGAAAAGAAAGAAGGCGAAGGCAACAAAATTAAAGAACGATCGAATGTGACAGTCAACGAGATTTAAATATTAGTTTTGATTGAATACTTTCAGCAGCAAGTAAATTTATTAAAAATAAAGAGCAGAGCACAACAAGCCGCATGCCATGAGCGCCAACAAATCAAGCGAGGAGACAACAACAACAACAACGACGACAACGACAAATTCATCGACAAGTGCAGCCGCCAGCGAGACTGATGCCGAAACGTCGGAAGTGAACGCCGTCGACTCGGCTGCCGTGGAGGCCGAGGAGCGGGCCGAGCTGCAGCAGTTTATAGGCGAGCTGCAGGAAAAGATCGAGAGTAAGCGGCAGCTGCGGCAGCAAAACGCCAACTTCGAGCTACCCGGCGATACATATTTTGCTCGCCTCGATTCCAGTCTGAAGAAGAACACGGCGTTTGTGAAGAAGCTAAAGCTGTTCACAGCCACACAACTGGAGGCACTACTGCGCGAGCTGTCGGCTCTCAATTTGAGCAAATATATATCCGAAATATGTGCGGCGCTGGCCGAGGCGAAGCTGAAAATGACGGATGTGCCCGCTGTGGTGACGCTGGCCTCCAAGCTGCACTGCACCTACGCAGACTTTGATGCCCAGTTTCTGGAGGCATGGCAAAAGGCACTCAATATCAAGGCAACCGAGAAGATTGGCAATCCGAGCAAACTGCGCGTGGATCTTCGCCTGTTTGCCGAACTGGTTAGCTCGGGTGTCATCCAAATGAAGCCGGGACTGGCGCAACTGGGAATGGTGTTGGTACAGCTGATAGCACAGGACAAGGACGATCATAGCAATTTCTCCATAATACTCTCGTTTTGCCGACACTGCGGCGAGGAGTATGCTGGCTTAGTGCCCCAAAAGATGCAACAGTTGGCCACCAAATACCACATGGAGGTGCCCAAATCGGATTTCCTTAGTGCCGACAAGCAGCTCAACCTACGCACCATGCTCAAAGGTTACTTCAAGGCCCTGTGTAAGCATGTGCTGACCGAACAGGCCGCCCTGATGAACATGACCAAAGTCATACGCCGCACCATGGAATGCAAGGGCGAAATAAGCCAGGAGAAGCGGGAAAAGTGTGAACTTATGCAGGCCAGCTTTGACAAGCTGCTGGCATCGGCTCAATCACTTTCGGAGCTGCTGGGCGAGCCACTGCCAGAGCTGACCAAGGAATCTGAATGCTGCAATCCGGGCACTGTAATTGACAATATGCTGGATAGCGCCGCATTTGGTACACTGGATCCTTGGGGTGATGAGGAGGCGCGTGCCTTCTACACCGATTTACCTGATCTGCGTCAATTTTTACCCAACTTTTCGGCACCCAAAGTGGATCTAGAGACGCTCGAAGAGCCAAGCGAACTGACCGAGGAGGCCATTGATGCCAACATCGATGCCGAAATGGATATGGATGATCCGCCGTCGACTGCCAGCGATACAGCTCTAGAAAAAGAACAGGAGGAGCAGGCGACACCTGGGACACCCAATGCGGACCAAGCTGCTCCATCATCAGCGACATGTGCTGCGCCTTGCGATAAGAAAATGGGCAGCGCACTCATGGAGCTGGGACGTCAACAACAGCAGCAGCAGCAACAACAACAGGATCAACAACAACAACTAAGCCAAACGGTAAGTGTCTTATACCCTGGGGTGGGTATATTAAGTTTGTGCAAAGTATGTAGCAGGCAGAAGGAAGCATCTCCGACTCCATAAAGTAAGAGATGGTAAGAGATAGGACCACTAAATTTGGAATGAAGACTCCTTATAATGTCGGGCAGTATCAGGTTATGTTATGTTACGCCGGGCGTAATTCGTAAAAATGTGACATCCCCTTTAATTTAGGATTTTGAGTTCAATTTGGAAATTTTTTTAATTTCATCGCGTGTTGGATCATGCCCAGAGACTAATCACCATGACAACTTTCAACACCGATTGGGACATAAATAGTGAAGACATATAAAGCTATATAAATAGAGAATGTATAGCGAGTTTGCCAGCATCAGTCCAAGAGGCGGAGTGGTGGAAGTGATTAGTGCTCGGCAAGCGAAACGGAAGATCGTGGTTCGAATCTCGGGAATGTCGATGCAAATGGTTTTTAATTATCTAATATTTTTCGTGTATTTGAATTGACAGTCTAATGCTAGAGATACGCGCCCGTACGGCAAAGGTCGAGGGTTCGTTGCCGGGTTTGGATTTTTTTTTTTAAATATTTTTACTTTTAATACATTTTTAAAATTTAAATATTCCGTGCAAATGGGTTGAAATTAATCATATATGTTATACATATATGTATGTAGCTGCAAAAAACGAAAGGTCTTCGGCGTGTTGGGGCCTAGGCCCAGGGTATATTACTGTCGAGTGCACTCGACTGTTCCGCTTGTTGTTTATATTAAAACTAGATTTAAATCAAGTAACCTTCCGTTTCAATTAAACAGCAACTGGCCCAAACGCAGAATCAGCAACTGCGGAAACAATTTGATGTCTTCCTGCAGAATCTGTTCAACTGCGTCAACAAGGAGCTCATTGATTCGGCGGCCATTGAGTTTCTGCTCAATTACAATACGAAGCATCAGAGGAAGAAGCTAACACGAACGATATTCAGTGTGCAGCGGACGCGACTGGACATCTTGCCATATCTATCGCGATTTGTGGCCATTGTGCATATGGTTAACACGGATGTGGCCGCTGATCTGTTGGAGCTGCTGCGCAAGGAGTTCAAATGGCACATTCGCAAGAAGAACCAGCTAAACATTGAGTCCAAGCTTAAGATCGTTCGCTTCATTGGCGAACTGGTCAAATTTGGGTTATTCAAGAAGTCCGATGCCCTGGGCTGTCTAAAGATGCTGCTTCGTGACTTCATTCATCATCACATTGAGATGGCCTGTGCCTTTGTCGAAGTTAGCGGCGTCTATCTATACAATTGCCGCGACTCACGTCTGCTGATGAACGTCTTTCTCGACCAAATGCTGCGCCTGAAAACCGCAACCGCAATGGATTCACGTCATGCCGCCCAAATTGAGAGCGTTTATTATTTGGTTAAGCCGCCGGAGTCGGCTAAGCGTGAGCTGACACCCAGACCGCCCATGCATGAGTACATCAGGCACCTGATCTTCGAGGAGCTGTGCAAGCAGAATGTGGAGCGTTGCATTAAAATGCTGCGCCGCATCAATTGGCAAGATCCGGAAATAAGCAGCTATGCGATCAAGTGTCTAAGCAAGGCGTATCTTTTACGCTTTCCACTCATTCGCTGCCTGGCGGATCTCGTCTCTGGCCTGAGCTCCTATCAGCCACGCGCCGTAACTATTGTCATTGACAATGTGTTTGAGGATATCCGTGCCGGACTGGAGATACATTCGCCCAAGATGTCACAGCGTCGCATTGCGATGGCCAAATATTTGGGCGAGATGTACAACTACAAGCTTGTCGAGTCGACGCACATACTGAACACGCTCTATTCGATAATATCACTGGGCGTTACCTTGGATCAGAGCGTTGTGTCGCCACTGGATCCGCCAGAGAGTCTATTTCGACTCAAGCTCGCCTGCATGTTGCTGGACACCTGCGGCCCATACTTCACCAGCCAGGTCACCCGAAAGAAGTCAGTCCTCGGATTCGAAAAAACTTCATTGAATCTAAACTGATGATATATTTATTTCTCTTGCAGATTGGACTATTTTCTTGTGTTCTTCCAGCACTATTATTGGTTCAAGAAGTCGCATCCGGTGTTTAGCAAATCGGAGAATACATCCGATCTGTTCCCTATACTCGTGGATCACACCTATCGCGACTGTCTTTCAGGTGTGCGTCCCAAGCTCAAACTGTACAAGAACCTGGAGCAGGCGAAGGAGGCGATCGATCAGCTGCAAGAGCAACTGTATCCACAATTGAAGGCCAACAATGCACATGATGCCAGCTTGGCTACCATTAGCGAAATAAGCGAGTTGGATGAGGGCGTAAGTTCCAAAGTTGTTTATGTTAAACAATCGCAAATACTCATAGCTCTTGTTACTTACCAGGCAACAGACGATTCCGGCTCGTCAAATGATCAGCGCGAACGTCAGGCTGCTGGTGGCTCGGAGGCGGATCAAATGAACGATTGGACCGAGTATGAAGCGGAACCAGCGCCGCCACCGCCGCCGCCGGAGAAATCCAAAGAGGATCTCGAGTTCGAGCAAATGTATGAGAAAATGACTAGTGACTCGTACCAGGAACGGCTCAAGGAGCCGCCCCTTAAGGCCACCAACAAGGACATACCTGTTCCAATGATGGCGCGCCTGCAGAAGAAGTCCTACGATCAAATACTGACCAACAATGCTCCGCAGATCTCAAAGGGTGCCAACGCTGCCGTTGCCGCCGCCTCCGCCTCCAATGCGACGGATGTGGCCAACAGCTTGCCATCCGCAACAGCCTCGTGCAGCGAGGCGCCCGCAACGGAGGGTGGCAAAGGCAACGGCAGCGGCGGCGGCGGCGCTGTTCCCTTTGTCTTAATGCTGCGGGGCAATAAGGGAGGCAAACAGCAGTTCAAGTCATTTGTAGCGCCCTCGGACTCGCAACTGGCCATCAATCTGAAGCTACAGGAGCAGAAGACACGCGAGGAGAAGGAGAAAGTTAAGCGACTGACGCTGAACATAACCGAGCGCATTGAGGAGGAGGACTATCAAGAGTCGTTGCTACCATTGCAACAGCGCAACTTTACCCAGAGCTACTACCAGAAGCCCAACAAGCACAAGTTCAAACATCAGAAGGGTGCACCCGATGCGGATTTGATATTCCACTAAGTCAACAGTCAATACAGTCACCCTGGTTTACAACGTTACCAACAGACGCTCAGTGATATCTTATGTGGTTTGTCCAGAGCCATAGACTGGCGTCCAATCCAATGCCTTGAACTGCGTAGGCAGACGTCCAATGCCTATGCCCAGATGCCCATTGTTAGCTGCTATATGTATATTGTTGTGGAACGTACTTAAGTGAAGGTGTCCTAACCAAGTTATGCGTCTATGGCGGTGCTCGGCGAATATGATGTGTATAGCTAATACATGTAATAATGTACAGAATGCTACAAAGATTTTATAATTGTGTAGATGATTTTAGCAGCGCCCAGACTTGTTTAGAATACACAATTGTGTTTTTATTAAATAAAAACAAATGATTTCCAGAATTCTTTAAATATTGCTTTTCACTATAAATAAAGTTGCAAAAAAATACTCATTTTTTTCAGCATTTTTCATCCAATTTGTCACCGCTCAGGGCAGGAACTTTTTTGAACGTTTCCTCATCACATTTAACCAGATTTAGCACTTCAGTCTTATTGTAAAAATAAAGGTCAATGATAAATATTTTTAAATTATACTTTGCATACAACGACGAACAAAACGCAATGGTTATTTTTCTTTGTTTTTTAATTCACTAAAATTAGCATCAAACAGTTTTTATATTTTTTAGATTTATGTTCAATTTTGTTAAATTGCCAGTGTTTGTTTTTACCAAGTATTGTATTTATAACAATTAATTACTTTTTTTACACTCAATTCATATAATCGTGACTTTTGTTAATCAGTAATCAGTACAAATTGCAAATATATGTTACCCTTTAATATAGCATTAATATACCATAAATGGTCAAAATCTGGAAAACACACACGATTTCCAGCACACATACATATGTATATAAAAATACAAATCAAACGTTTTGTTTTGCTGTCCATAAATAAAATTCGGGGCACATTATGTTTCTGTTTTTTTCTTTTACGCATTTTTGCTCATACAAAATTAACAATTACAAGCTTAAATGTTAATACGCTTAAAAATTAATTATAAAGTTAGATTTAAAATAATAATATATAAAAAAACATACACATAATGCATAAAAAAAACACAAAAGATTTGACGGCAAACATAAAAGAGGGCGTAAGTCAATAAACAATAAAGTTAACCAAGACTTTGTTTTGTTTATACTTTTTGCTGCATTTTACACACATTAATTGGCATAAATTCAGTTTTTGGATCGTTCAGCTAATAAATAAATTGCTATATTGCATGGTCATTAATAAATAGGCGATCCGAAAGGCGGGGACAAAGCAAAAGTTGTGCCAAGTACTTATGCTAAGAATTAAAAAAAAAAGTTATTACAAATATATTCAGATGTGCTCCTCATAACGCTATCCAAACACTTGACATGACCAATTAACAATTGTTCTTATTTTTTTTATGCTTTTCTCTATTTCTTTTTGGAATGCTCTCCGAATTGGAGTTGTTAACGTTTCGAGGAACACACATTGATAATATTACAAATGATCGTTCGTTGTTAGTATTGTAAGTAACATAGGCACAATTTGGTGGTTGTAGATTGTTTGCTGCGTCGATTGATACAATGATTGATTAATTTATTGGTTAATTGTGCGTTATTCTTGCGTATGAAGTTTTTGTTGTTGTTATTTTGGCTGCTTAGAAATGGAAGCTTTTGCATTTTGCTCTTGTACAATGCAGATACATGTATAAAATCTAACATATATATATATATATATATATATATATATATATTGCAAGGCACAATTCGTTTGTTTTGTATACTCTATGTAATATACAGACACATTCCATACATTGTATATTTTATAAAAATTTAGTTGACTTAGTTTAGAACGCGTTTCAGTGGCAGTTGACTTTTGTTCAAGCATTTCATTTTATCTTGCACGCGCACCAGTTGAAGAAGCTGCTACTTTTGAATTGATTGGGTTAAGATCACGGGCAAGGTACAGAAGGGAGGGACAGATTAGAAATCAAAAAGATATATTTTAAGCAGTCAGTTGTTGAATGGCAAATTTCGCTAAAAACAATTAGCAACTCCTGTTCCTGTTCCTGTTGCTGTTGCTTATTTGCCCGCATAGATGGGATTCTTGAAAGTCGATGTGGCCTGCTTGTAGATAGGATTCTCGCCCTGTGAAGATGAAGAATAGTAAATAAACAAAACAATTCATGTAATTAAGTTAAGTGCAATTGCATTACCGTATCCCATTTGGCGTTCATGCGCTCCTTCTCGAAGCGTGCAAACTCACGACGATCATGGATGGTGGTGAGCAGCTTCCATAGCAGCAGTATGGCTAATCCCACCAGAACAATGGCCGCAATGACACCAAGCACAATGCCGAGCATAAAGACCTTGGGCGGGCATTCCTTCTCTTCTTGGGCATGCACCACCAGCTCACCCACTTCGCTGTATTTGAACGTAAACTTGCAGTCATCCTCATCGAAGAAGATGCACAGTTGCTCATCCTTATCCTCATCAATTTTGACCTTCTCAACGCCAACGGGCGTGAATGTGGTACAATTTTTGGCACAATCATCACCGTTCTTCAGCTCGCCCGTGTGATACATTTGACACTGTACGCAATCCTTGAGTTCATGACAACGTCCCGAGCAAGTGGGACACTTGTCACAATACTTGCCCGAGTAGCGGCCATCGTCGGTGGACTTGCATTTGCATACGCCACATTCGCAGGTGCCGTGGCCAGAGCAAATCTCACCGCCATTTGGTGGCATGCAAGTGTCCTTGGACGTTGAGCAGTCACAGCTGCTGCCCGTCCAGCCGGCCTTGCAAATACATTTATTGCACTCGCAGATGCCATGGTCCGGGCCGGAGCATACCAAGTTCTTATTGCGCTCACAGCTAAAATTCTCGCATTCGCAATATTTGCCAGAGATGACCTCCTCGGGATTGGGACGCTTATTGCATTCGCATGAGCCGCACACACAGCTGCCACGTCCGTTACAATCGGCGGCATTCGTATTGTTGCCCTGGCGACACATATTATTGTTGCCGTTGTTCAAATGCACATCCGACGTGGAGCATTCGCAGGTGCCGCCAAAATGTTGCTCATCGCACTGACAGATGCCGCACATCAATGTACCATAGTTGCTGCACTGACTCGAGTGCTTCTCATAGCCACTGGAGCCGGGATGCTCGCATGGGCAAGTGCACAGCATCTCCAGATCAATAATCATGCTCTCATTTATGCCCACCGGATAGATTTGTATAACCTACAATTTGAAAAACATTTAATTAACAATGTCTCTGCAGACTATTTTTTACTAATAAGAAATCGAAATTGGAATCTAAAAAAATTGTTATTTAATAACTAGGAAATTCAACTAAGAAAAACCCAAACAATTTTAGATACTCTTAGTAAATGTTTTGAATTATTCCTTAGAGAATTTTAAGAAGAGTGCAAGACCGAAATGATATTGAATTTCCTTCATTTTGTCAATGTTTTTTTCCCATTGTCCTATTATAATTTGTAGTCGTGTTTTTAGGAAATCATATCAAATTCGATTTCTGAAGAATTTTCGTTGCAATGAGTTAGGGCACAAAATGTGAATTCGGGAGCACGACAACATAAACTACAACATCAACAACAACAATCCTATTAGAGTCTTAATACTTTAATGGGCAAAAATGAAGTTGAGAGCAGCCGCTAGCTCCCGGAGCCTATGCGTGCCCACCGCTGAGTTAATAGATTCAAAATTTGTGATTCCTTTTTTTTATGTTTGTTATTTGCCATTACAAACCTGATTCCAATCGCGTGGATTTGTGGGACACTTGGTGACCGTAATATTGGCCGTAAAGGTGACCTTGTCGCCCACTTTGAGGCCGCTGCACTTGTTGGTTTTTGTCAGCGGTCCATTGGTCAAACAGGATGAGTAATACGTGATCTTAACATCGCCTGTGGCATTGTCCTTCATTTCCACCGTTGATGAAATTTTCTATAATTAACAATCAAACAATAATACTATGTGTAATGGGTAAATTTATGGGCAGGTATTAATCACTTACGCTGTACTCCTCGCGAACAAGATCCACCACGTTGGATGAATCATTGGACAAGATGGCACTAGATGAACCCTCAATATGCCCGGATAGCTTCTGATAGACGGAATACTGATTCTGTGTGACGGCAAAAATGATGTTGATGGCATTCTGTTTGACCTTCTGGTTGATTTGCGATATGCTTGGATAATCCTGAATAATCGAATGCGTGTACATGCCTTGGCCATTCAAATGGCACTCGCCATCGTTGGGCGTTATCACGCCTCCAAGTTTGCCATCGCCGGCATAATGGAAGCCCGCGTCCGTTGAGAACACGAGCAAACGACGCGCCTGCTCCCGCCATCCCACCTGCTGGCGACAGGCAATTGCCTGCATGATGGCATCGAAACCGCCCTCGGGTGCATCCAGATTACCAGAAACCGCAGCTTGCTTTACCTCATTCTGATCGTGTGTGTGTGTGTGTGTATGTGGAACATAATATAAATTTATATTTTAATAAAAATCAGCTTAATCAAGGCTGCTGTCGTGCATTAAGCAGGCGATTGATTTACTTTGCCACACTCCTGTCGACATATTGAGACAATCGTATTCCCAATTCCAATTTCGATTTCAATTCGCCCTTTGAAAGCATTATTAATTTGCTATACAATGTTATTTTTAAATGCCATACTCGATAAATTATCGCGAAATTGGAATTGGGAATAGCTCCCACACTTGGGTGCATTTCTTCAATGAGTTCTCAATCTTAGTCACTTCAACTGGCAGACCAGATAAGATAAGATTGCTAACCATAAACATCGAGTCTCCAACTCAATCGTATCTACAGGAGTATGGTAAGGGGTAAGGTGAATGCCAACAAAGCTTGGTTAGGATTGGGAATTCGTTAGGGTTTTCAAAGCGGATTCATGCAGGCGACAATTGAGAAAATGAACTACGATCAACGATGGCAAGTGCAACAACAAAAAAAAAACATAATAAAAGAACATAAAGCATAAATAGGCCCAAAACCATGCAACAACAAGTGCTTATATCAAATAACAACAACAATAATATGTAATAAATAAAGTTAAATATAATTCGTTGGGTTAGCGGCGAATTAAACAATATGTCAAAAATTTCAGCATGGATTCTGATTGCTTTGGTTAAATGTAACGGATCTGTTTCTTGATTTTTTTTTTCTTTCTTTGGGTGGGGACAACTTACAGAGAATCTATATGTGTCCGTGCTCAAGCCCATGATGTTACGATAACCATAGGGAGCATCGCATTTGGGGCATGGCTCCTCCAGGCTAAATTTTGTATACGAATTTTTGTTGTTTTGATTTTTTGTTTTTTTTTTAGTGTGAAGCAACAAGCAACCGATATTTCACAATTTTCATACACACATATAGAAAAAAAAAATATATATATATATAGAGCGAAAAAGAGAGAGAGAGAGAAAGAGTGGTGAGCATTTATATGAGAAAAAAATAAAAAGAAATCATAAATAAATTAAAAACAAATAATTAGAGTAATATATTCATAATAATATGTAGTATATGTAAGATGTAGAGATGCCATTTAACTGATCACATAGCGCCAACCAACGTTGCCAGCTTGTTAAAATCTGTCAAACTTATTTGATTATCTTCAGTGATCAGTTACTTATAAATATAACCACAACAATGACTTACATTTAAGAGTACAACAGACAAATGTCAGCCATACATTTAATAGATGGCCCATTTGGAGACGAGTAAGAGCATAAAACAAGCAAAAATATGTGTTATACAATTCTCCAAACTCTAGAGATTTTGAAGAGAATTGTTTTTGAAATCAATCGTTTGATATGCGGCTGTTTATTCAATTTAAAAAGAAATTGAATTTGATTAAATAAATTTTACATTTTATCAAATATTTTATCAACTTTTCTTTTTTGACTGGTACTGATTATTTTTTTTAACGATCTGGCAGAACGAATATAATTTGTAGCCTTATTAAGTTGACTACTCCTGGCCATCTTATAATTTTGAGTTTATGGACTAGTTTAGTTGCTCATTTTATGCCAAACTTAAGTACTACACACACGAACATACAGATAAAGATACAGATACAGATACACAGAATTTAGAGATAGTGCCAATGCTTATGTAAGATATACAAACAAAATTATGGATATATATATATTATAGCTAAATATGTAATATATGAATAGAGACAGAGAGAGAGAGAGCAACATAGAAGAGGTAGTTAAAATAAATGCATTATGATATTTTACGATACGATACGAGATTCAAGAATACGATTTACGATATAGTAGATGCGAAAATATCGATAGTTAAGCACCAAGGTAGCAAAAAGGGGGAAGGCAACTGTTAAGCGGGTTTGTGGGAGAAGTGTAGTGTAGAGTGAGTATTATGGAGTCAAATATAGCTTGATGTATGGAGGATTGCAACAAAAATATTAATTTGGCTCTTACAGAGAAGCTTTCGGTGTTATTGCTCAGTGGCATGTGATTGCGGTAACCATAGGGGGCCTTGCAGTTATCGCATGGATGCTCGAGTCTGTATAATAATATACATATGTAATTGATATATTTATTATCAAGTATTTGTTATCGAACAGTTTCGGTGGTTGTTTGCGTTGTATTGATGGTGGATATTTGTTGGTGTTCGATTTCGATATCGATATCGAGTTCGATTACGATTACGTTTTGTTGTTGTAGTTGTAGTAAAAATTAAGTAAAAGAACGTTTTATGAATTAGTCATATATAGTACATACAAAAAAGAGAGCAAGTTAATCTATTCATATAAAAAAAAATGTGTAAATACATAATTAGAAGAGAAATAGATTAATTCTTTGTTGAGTAAGCCAAATGAATGAAGCGAGATTTGTTTTTAATTGTTTTCTAAAATATTTATAACAATTTTTTTGTTAGGAATCATGATTGGAAGCATATTAAATTTGGAAGTTTGATTTCTATTTATAAGTGCTGCTCACTTAAGACTTAATAACTATGCTACAAAAATAAGATATTACTCAGCAAATTAATCATCGATTCAGTAGTATATAATTTCTCAGAAATCATGACAAATTTCTCATCGATCGCTCATTGTTGGTTCTCCTTAAAGCTCATCTATATTGTTATTGGTACTTATAACTACTCTAAACTTGGACACTAATCTAGATTATAGAAACTTAGGATTGGCATAGGACTCACTTCTTGGGTATGGTAGATACGTAGGGCATGAGCACCTTGTCGACAAATGAACCGAAACCTAAACGGAAATTGGATGTTATTCGCTTCATGGTCTCTGAGAGTTTGTCGCCTAGCGCAGACAGTTTCTCTTTGTCGTCCTCCATGGATTTGGACAGATCCATCAAATAGTAGAGATCAACAGGATAGTCCTCGGCCTGGGAGTAGCTCACATTCAAATTGTGCACCTCATCTACAGAACAGCAGTAAATCATTAAATAAACGTATTCACACACATTTGATTAGAATCAGAAGCTACTTACTGATGCGCAGCTTGAGACTGACACGCTGTGGTTTGATCTGCACAATTTCGCCAGCTGCAGCAGCCATTGCTGCTGATCCAGAGGCACTTTGGGATCCTGAACTGGAGCTGAAACCTGAACTAGAGCCAGAGCTGGAGCTAGAGCCATAGCTGGAGCTAGAACCGGAAGCACTATAAGAACCAGACGCTGAACTTTGCTGATGTGCACTGCTCTCGTATGATCCACCCGAGATAAACTGACCACCCGCCGCCCAGGCAGCTCCACCGCTGGCCAATGTCAGATCCTTATTGATCAATATACGCTCCGACGTATCGGGATTCCAGATGAAACTTTCAGGGCATACCTCCGGTTTCGGTGTGTGCAGAAAGCAACGCGGCCGATCTCCGTAATCGGGTTTCATGCACCAACCACAATTCTGCGTCTGTATGCATTCGTGACAGGTGAATTTATTCATGCACGGATTCTGCTCCAATTTGGCGGGTGACTGATCCATCTGCGCCGCCGTACAGTGGATCAATGCGGTGCAGACGAGGACGCAGAGAAGCGTCAGGGACATCAGCTGCTGCATCCTTACTGTGGCTAATTGTGTCTTTCGGTGTGCGGGAGCGGGTGCAGGTGATGTTGGTGTTGGTGCTCCTGTGTCTCTGTCTCTCATCGTCGCTTTGCAAGCGCACGCTCTACCTTTCACTCACACGTTTATCTTTCAATCTTTCTCTCTCCCTCTCTCTTTCTGTAGCACTTAAAGCAGCTCTCTCGCTCTTTAAGTCTTTAAGGTGCGAAAGTTTAGTGCAGTGGCTGAAAAATTCCAAAATTTTACAAAAATCAATTAATAGGCCCATTGAATTAATGTGATAAAACTGATAAGAGGTTTAGGTATTATTTTTTTTTAGGTATTATAAGCAAGACTGCAAACCAATCCCGATTAGTAGAGTGAACATAGTATCATTTTTTGTTCAACTATAAAAAAGTCTAGCAAAATAAAATTGTAAAGGTCTCAAACTAAAGATATTTAATGGGTTCAAGATACTGTTTTTAAATTTCATTTCTTTTTCGTTGGATTTGATTTTATAAGCCAAGAACAACAAAGCAACCGATACGAGTTTCTGATAAATAGTTAATGATCTGCATATGGGCTAATCCTGAGTTGCGGACGTTATATATGCATGAAAATTTTTATGTTTAAGCCAGCAATCGGCACGAAATGGCTCCCGGAGCCATTGCCTGCCCACCGCTGGGTGGAAAAAACATGCAGTTCTTTGACTACTTTAATTTTTCTCCCTTGGTTTAAGGATTTTCGGATTAGCCGATTCTGTGATGTATAACAGAAACTAAACTAACTAAATTTAATCAACATTTTTTATTTTTTTCCAAAGTTAATTTACGTCCAATAATGTATGTACATATGTTGTATGTAAATGCCCTCAAAAATTATGCTCGTTCACCTTTTGTTAGGGTATTTCAAACATCTGCTCAGGTTTGCCTTGCCTTGGCTTGCCTCATGTTTAATTTTATTTCTCTCGCTATGTTGTTGTTGAGTTACCTCTACCTCTCCTTCTTCTTGTTTTTGTTGTTAAGCTATACAATCAGCGCCATTTCGTACGAAACGAATCGAAAATCAAATTGGATATGACTCATCCTCTATAATGTTGGCCGCTGTCGTGAGTGTGCTGTGCAAAGCAATAACAAAACAAACAAAAATACACACAAACGCACGCACACATATAAACATATGGCTGCTCTCTCTCGCATGAATTTTATGAATAAGGGATAAAGGTAAAGAGCGATTAACTTTGATGATGAGTGACAAAATGTCAATTACTGCACGAGTCACACATCTTAAATCAAGTAAATGATACTAGCGGGAGCGAGATCGAGAATGAGAACAAGAGAGAAAACAATAATGGGAGAGGTGAGAGAGTGCAAGCTCACGCTGGTAACGGTTTTCCGTGTGCTTTCGGTGCTCTTTCAAATGTAAACAACAAAGAGGGCGCCGTTGACAGGACAAAGACGACCCTTTTATTGCAAGCTCTCCCTCTGGTTTTAATATGGATATGCATATGCTTTATACTCGTACACAAACATACATACAAATACGTACATACGTACATATATGTATATATACATACATATGTATATAAGAAAGGCCCACTTTAGCACTTTTAACAGCAGCTTAGTCATGAGGCGACTGCACTGACGTCTTGCGGGCACAAATGTATGAATAATCAATCGCCTTGTAAAAGTGACACTGGAGAATTAAAAATATTGTTTGACTTATGATGGATAACTCATGCCTCAAATAGGAAAATGGGCGACCATTACCATTTGTTGAGGGCGGACTAACAAAAACAATGCCACAGTACACACAATGTGCAGATGTGGATTGTGTTTGCCTGCTCCGTCGTGTGTCTAAATATAACTAGAGAACTGGAGAGAAGGAAGATGCAACAATTTGCATGAGCAAAGAGGAAAAAGCAAATTTGGGCTGCCAAAGACCGCAAAGCATAGGCGCCCACAGCATAAAACAGCACACATACATAGATATGTATAGATCATACATTTGTCTACATTTTGGCCTCGCGCGCACGCCCACAAGTATCAAGCAACATCTGTGCTACATAATGTGGGCGTACAAGTTCCTCACAACAGCCCAATAAGCAGAGATAAACACAGCTACACAAACATATGTATGTATGTACATACATGCATTTATACATACATATACGAGTGCATGTAAGCAGGGCAACAGAGAGTACCAATTGGAGCTGCAGCTCCTTGTGATCTAAGTTAACATTACAGAAGGGGGCGCTGATGTTGTTTCTGTGGCGGTTACTGTAATCAGCTTGACGTTTGATCGCCAACCTTTTGAAGTTGCCACCCCGTTCAAGAATTTGTACCGTACTTTGTGCTTTAAACTCCTCCAGCAGAACCAAACACTCAAGTGGAGGATATTCATTGGTTCTCTTAAGCAAATAACTCTTAAGACACAGTCACACACACACACAAACATGCGCTAAATTCGATATAAGCGCAAGCATATTAATGTACGTGAGTGTGTCTGAGCGTATGTGTGTGCGTTGGCCGCGTAGTCATCGTCATCGTCATCGTCAATGAAATCATCAACACGACGACTTCCCTTTGACCAAGAATGCAGTCAAAATTTATACAGTTTCTTACGTAATACTACTTCATTCACATTATTTCGCGCACACACTAACACTTGTTGGTGTTATATTTGAACGTTTTATGCCTTTTCAATTAGTAATTCCATAAAATATTTCCATCAGGGCACGACATCGCTCGTTGCTGTGGTTTTATTTTGATTTCACGCACACACTTGTGGAGTTGCCCACACACATATACACACAAGCTCATACAAAATAGTTGCAAACACCAGTGATTTGTGTTCCACTTTTTAACGAATATACTTTCTATCTGCCGCAAATTATTACCAAAATATGACATCAATTACAGTAACAATAAGTTTAAAAAAAATATGAGATAGCAAAAATAATTACATATACTTTTGGCGACGGTCCGCACTGCAACTCGATTATCAAACAACTGAAGCCGTGTGCCCAGACTTAAATATCTCATAAATGTACCAATGGTGTGACCAAACTAATTTTTAGTTTCGATCCCATATATCGCCATAATCACATATCGCACTTTGTGCTAATTTTAATAGAATGAGTCAATCGTAGTTTAATTAAGTGCTTAAAAAAAAAAAATTCGTCATACATCGGAAATTTAAATTAAGCTCCATGGTTTACCTCCAAATTTAAATAACATTCAAAACAATATCCTTTTTAAAGAGGGTAACTGTTTACTCTTCGCGGATAATTTAAAAAAAAAAAAAAATACTAACAAAAAGAGGGCAATTTATGATGAATTTAGTTGAAAAAATTTTTAGGGGGTCTCTTCTACTTTTTTTTAAATTGAATTTTTAAATTTTAATAAAACATTAACTTTTTTCATGGTTGCTGTGTGCATGTTGACTGATTTCGAACGTTTTCCAACACTGCAATTGCTCTCACTCTTTCACATGTTAATCAGTTACCTTTTAAAAATGTGAATATAAAAATAGCTTATCTAAAATGAGCAATCTCTTTTAACAAAATTTGGTGGTCCTTAAAAGAACCGGCATATCAGTATGTATGGAGTCTTCCATCATAGATTTGTGGGAATTGGCGTATTAACTGTTCTTACGGGATGTGTATTAAAAGCGCCGTAGGCAAAAATTTGTAAAAAAAAATTTCGCCTGCGGCGCTTTTATTACACATCCCACAAAAGACAGTTCACGTTTAAAAATGTTGTGATCGCGTAAGAAGTCTAACAATTTACTTTCAGTTAATTTGCCAAACTGAATAGTGGTCACCGCACAATCTGTACACGACATTTTTACACAATTTAGCGCAAATACAAATTTTTTTACGGACCCCGTTAAAACAGTGTAGGAAAACGGCCAAAAACTAACAAGTGAGAGAAAATGCAGTGCTGGAAAACGTTCCAATTTATTGAAAGCAACCCTGAAAAGTCCAAAGCAACCGTGCAAAACACAAAACAAACATGAAAAAAGTTCATATTTTATTAAAATTTCAAAATTGATTTAAAAAAAAAGTAGACGAGACCCCCTAAAAAATTTTTCACCTAAATTCATCATAAATTGCCCTCTATTTGTTAGTTTTTTTTTTTTTTTTTTTTAAATTATCCGCGAAGAGTAAACAATTACCAAAACATATTCTATGAGCAATCTTTCGTTTAATACTTTTATAAATTTTTCTTTTTTGGCTTTCTTTCGGCATTTTGTGCAGTTGCGACCTATTTTGCGCCCTATTTTGTCAGCTGTTCAGTGTGCAAAAATGGTCGTTCCTCCAACTGTTTTAGATTTGGTTAAAATAAATCAAAATTAAATCTAAAACTTTTGCTGGAATACCGTTAATGTAATAATAGTGCAGTTTAAAAAATGGTTGCATGGTTTTTGCATGGTTACTTTGTACATTTTTCATTAAAAGTTTCCAATTTCAATAAAAACAACTAGCGGAGACCCCCAAAAATTTGTTCACAAAAATTCATCATAAATCGCTCTCTTGAGTCCAATGAGAATTGAGAATTCTTTAAATTGAGTTAAATCTGGAATTGAGTTATCCGTGGTATCTGATGGTTGCCACCTTTTTTTGCCAAGCTTAGCTAAGGTTGCCACACAACTTGCCAAATAAACAAAAACAATACGCAAAGAGGTGAATGTAAATAAACGAAAAACCATAAATTGTATTTAGCTGGGCAAAAACAAAGCAAGCCCAGTGAAGTCATCACCAACAATCCAAAATAACCGGCAATCACGGGTAAAACAAACAGAACGCCAAACAAAGAAGGATAAAAAAAAGCGTTCAGTGCTGTGTCAAGTGCAAGTTGCAAGTGTGGAAGGAAGGGAAGGGGCGACGCCCGCGTCGCACCATGGACGACTACGATATTGATATCGATTTGAACTTTGTGCAGCTGAGCCGGCAGCAGTTGCTGCAGCGCTACACAAGCGCCATGCGACAGCTGCGGCGACTCGCCGAGGCCAATTACGGTGTGCGTCCACTCAGCTTCGACAACTATGTGATCTTTCAGTATTTCCAGCAGCGCAGCCAGGCGCCGCTTTATAATACGACAACACCACTGATGGCATACCTCAAGCTGGAGGTACTGCATCATTTGCTCGATCGAAGGCGTAAAATATTGTGCTGGCTATTCTACCTAACGCTCATGTCTCTCTGTGTGGTCGCCTATCGCTATGAGACGACGAATGGGGCGAATAATGCTCGAATGGTGCAATCGCTGGTGTATCCGGGCATGAGGATGTGGCGACGAATGACCATGCCGCTGATTCAGCGCTTTCCACGTCTCACCGAGCTCTACGACGAGTCCTGCCTCATGGGCAATCCGTTCTTTCAGGTGGAGGATCTCAGCTGCGGCCCATGCGCAAGCGTGGAAAGCGTTTGGCTGGAAAGCGATGACTGTGCGCAGCTCTATGTCGATGATGCGGAAAGTAATACAACAGTTAGCCAACATGATGCTGGCTCTTTAGCTGGCTATAAGCAGCTGGCGCAACTGCAGCACTGCCGCAAGCCGTCGGACATGCCTTACACGTTCCGGAGTAATCAGCATGGCTTCGATTTGAGTGATTTTCAAAGGATTTATGCCAACAATCTGAAGATCTTTCAGCGTGACGCGTATCGTGTTCACTCGACCAATCAAGGCGTCCATAATCTCGAGGATCTCTTTGGACAATTTAACAGTAGCAACACCTCTGATTCAGATGCGGATGAGACGATTGGAACTACCGCTTGGTCATCCCATGCCCATAATCTGTGGCGATGTAATCGCATGCTGCCCGCCCGTTTGTTGCGCCCCATCTTTGCCCGTCCAGTGCGTTTGCCCAGCATGGGCGTTGCCCTGGAACGCTTCGTGGCCATCGATACGCCACAGGCGCCCGCCTATACGCTGCCAGAAACCGAATGCCCCAATGTCTATGTGCACCAGGCCGTGGGCACCCGTTTCATCATCTTGCGACCGACCAGCGAGTGCCGTCATCGCTGTCGCACGCTCTCCATGCGCCTCACGCAATCCTTTGTGCGTAAGTAAATCCACTCAGCCACATCGAATCTCAATTTTAAAACTTGTTTAATTCGCAGTCAATTATAATTGGTTGTACTGGAAGCCCATTTCAGCGCCAGATCCCATATCTGAGACCATGTCCATCAGTCTCATCGGTTCCTATTGCTAGGTGGATGGTGTTCAAGCCTCAACATATTTTTGGAAAAAGCCTAACCCAAATTACAACTATGTTACGAATTTTCGACCATCAGTTTGGAATACCCGCAACTTACGAAAATCAAATGTATCGACAGACTAGTTAGTTGAGAGAGAGAGATAGAGAAACGGAAGCTGAAACCATTCAAAATGGTAGCTTTGTTAGCTATAAGTTCTGTGTCCTTAATTTGTCCTTACAGTTGATAAGTTAAGCAGTAGTTTAGCGATAACAAGTCGGTATTTTTATTATGATTTCACTTTATGTGTTCCACTTGAAGAAAGATATTTCTCTGTAACCAATTGCATTTATATTCGAATCTAAGTTTGATTTAATTTTTAATCATTATACCATTTTGCCGTTTAAATTGTAAATATGTAAGTTTTAAACATTTTCCAAATTCAACAACAATTTGCCAAATTATCAATTAATAAATTCTTCGTACGTAACATCCTATAAAGGCGATTCTCTTTCCATCCCATCATAAGTTTACTACAGAAATCCCTTCCACTTGAATTTCACTTCAATTTCATGTATCCGTGACATTTTTGAGGGAAATTAAATAATCGGTCAATCCACTGCAACATTTTTTGACCGAATTTCAGAATTTAAAGTTGTCTAGTAACCTTTATTGTTTGTGGCTCCAGTAATTTTTTTTAAGCTATATAAAATCAATCATTATCATACATATTTAAGTGAAATTCAAGCGAATGGAATTTCTGTGGCACCCCTGAATATAAATAAATAAAATTATTTTAATTAAATAGAAACAATATAAAAACCTATTGTTCTCAGCCGAGTTCGAACATGCTAAAAAAAGTTAATCTCTCGAAGTTCTGTGGCACTATGCATTTTTTCGAGCGGAATTACTTTTTTCTGAATTCGCCTTTACTTGTGATTTCTGTAGCACACCTGTTAATGTCTGATTTTTATGAAATGCTTCTATTAAAGAAATTAATTTATTTTTGATATATGTATATAATTCCAAGTTCTTAATTTTCTCTCTTTGTCAAAGCATCGAAGTAGGAGCCGGTCATCAGATCAGCTGGCGAAATATTAAACTTCTCACAGAGTTGTTCGGCTATCGCTTGGCCCTGTTCCGGCGTCTGTTCAGGACGAAGGCACACTTCAAACTCCATAAAATGGCCCAAGTCCTGCACCTCGTCCATGTGGATGCGTGTCTGCTCATGCAGGAAAAGTAATCTCCGCTTGGCCAGCACGCCCAGCGTACCGTTCGACTGACGTAGTATCTTCTCCAGAACTGCGGGTTCGTCCACCTCGATCTTGTTGTACTTGGACAGTTTGGGACCGGCCACATCGGGTCTGTCGTAGTAAACCAGCTGAGAGCGGGCCGGTGGCACCAGATAGCGCAGCTTCAGGCGTCCGCCCTGTGGTGATTTGAAAAATACATCACGTTGCACAATCAACTCGCCACTGGCTCCTCCAGTCAGCTTCTTGGCCACGTCCAAGCGGCGTTCAAATTCATCGACACCGCCGGGAATACGCGCCTTAATCTCCACATTGCGTTGGTCCGGAGTAGCAGCTGTCTCGCTCATGTTGTTTACGTTTCCGTTCGCCTTTAGTTTTATTTTACTAATATAATTACTTTTGCTTCTTAGTATTAGAAATTGCTTTAATTGCATTTATAAACACGTTTTGATTTAAATGTTTTATCGCTTGTTAGGTGAAGAACTATCGATAGTCGGCGATAATACTATTTTTCAACCATCGATAGCTATCGATAGTGTGTTAATTTGAGCATTTATGTATGCTTGATTCCAAAAATGATAAATTTTTAAATAAAATTACAACATTTAAAAATTATCATCAATTTAGGTTTTATATAAGACAAAAAAAATTATTTCGTTTTGTATGTTAAGCATTAAAATTAGACATTTTTATTAGGTCCAGCTCAGTTTCGTTCACCTTTACCTCTTTCGACTAAAGAAAGGAACTTATCCATGTCCTAAAAATATACAACTATTAAACACAAAACATAAACTTTTCCGATGCTGCTCGCCATAAAAAACTATCGACAACTATCGATAGTGCAGGTCTGCCATCGATGGGGGCTCGATAGTGCTTGACCATCTACCAATCGATAGTTCTCCGCCTCTACTTAAGTCGATCAAGTTTTTCCATCAACACGCGTGTTTTTTTAATCGATATCGATAAGCCGCTCGTAACGCAGATAATACGGCAGCACTGTCGACCATTACATTATGTTGGTTGCACACTGTTGCTTCTTTCTAGGGTTGTCGAATATTTTTAAAATATCGTATCGATGATGTTTTCTGTTTTAAAAAAATATCAAAATGATATTTAATATATCATTTTAAAATATCGATATATTGATATAGAGTTGAACTTCCCTAACTCGAACTAAATAAGTGGCAGTAAAATTAATAAACTTAGGAAAAAGAACTCTATAACTCGAATATCTCCCTAACTCGAACCTTTTCTTTGGATAATGGTGATTCGAGTTAGGGAAGTTCGACTGTATTTTGATATTTTTTTTTTTACTTAAAAAAAAAAAAAAAAGTAATACGCCCCACAGTAAAAAGAGATAGTCTTATTTATCAAACATAACAATATAGTTCATCAAAATACAGTTCATTTCAGTATATATTTCCATACATATTTTTCATAATATATTTTTTCAAATACACTACTGGCCAAATTAATAGGTACACTCTTTCTTTTACTATAACAGCTATTATAAGCCAAGTCTTAAAATTTAAAAAATATATTTGGAAAGGTCATTTAAATTCCGTTTTAATGACGCATAACTTTCCTTAACCCAATAAGTACCCATTGAAATATTCGAATTTTAAAAAACGTCAACTTTCAAAACTTTTTTCCTCGATTTTTTCCAAAAAATGGATGCAAAAACATTCTTCAAACTATTTTAGGTGTGACTGCAAAAAAAAAATGTTCAAAAATCTTATCGCTCATATATTTTTTATAATTTTTTGAAAATTGCTTAAAAGGCACTTATTGTATGAAAATTACGAAAATATAAAAAAAAATATCGTATATTTGATATATCGCCAAATCTAATATCGCGATATAAATACAGTCGAACTTCCCTAACTCGAATCACCATTATCCAAAAAAAAGGTTCGAGTTAGGGAGATATTCGAGTTATAGAGTTCTTTTTCCCAAGATTATTAATTTTACTGCCACTCATTTAGTTCGAGTTGCAGAGAAATTCGAGTTAGAGAAGTTCGAGTTAGGGAAGTTCAACTGTATATCATTTTTTATAAGAAATATCGATATACTGATATTTTGATATATTTTCAACAATCCTACTTCTTTCAGTTGGCGCCAATGTGAAATTATTTCAAATTATAGAAAATCACTGCAAGTAAATTTAGTATTTATAAATAAAATTTATTAATACAACTGTTGTTTAAAATGAGACTAGATAATGTCTAAAAATGTATTTTACAAATTATGTAAATGATTTATCTGTGAATATGAATGTATGTCATACACACATATGTACATACATATGTAAATAGATTCTTGCAGAGTAATTTACTTGCTGTAAATGATAATAATATAATTACGCCAATGAATTGACTTTCAAAGCCACCTCAACAGCACATGGACTTTAAAGAAATTATTATTGTATGTGCATTAGAAGAAGTGTGTTCATACATACATATACGCGCTAAAGCAACGAACATCAAAGCAACAACAACAACAGCAAAACACAAAATATAGGCAAACACCACTTGCATAGTCTCTTGGCCAGGCCCCGCTTCATGACGCACATTGGTACATGGTAGGTGAGCAGAGGGAGAAACAGCGACGGCGGCAGCGGCTGTGATGACGATGCCGCGCAACAACTTTGGCAGCTCAACACAAGCACATATACATACATACATACAACCCATTGTGTGACCAAGGGCGTTAGAGGCGGTGGCGTTTGCGTACCCGGGGCGTGTCACAGTGTGGGTGGACGCGGACGCGGAGGAGAGCAACCGGGAACATTGCCATCAACTTCCCATTTGAAAGCTTTGTGCTCGTTTAGTGGCTCGTCGTTCGAACTTCGGACTTCGGCAAGAACGTTCGGCTTTGTGCCGATACAATTTCGTTGTTGCTTATTACCCTCCATGTTCGAAATGGTAAAAGCAAATTTACTTTTAATTTGCTCTTCATCTCCTTTTCCCACATACATACATACTTCTTCTCGGCCTTCCCCTCCCTCTCTTTGCTCACACTGTACCGTCGATAACCGAAACCCCCCTCCCCAAAAAAAGCTTACACCAAATGACAACTGTAGGGGAGCATTGATTTAAATCTTGTATAAATGGTTATTATCAAAATTGAACTTTGATTTGTCTTACATACAGTTTCTGCAGTTTCTGGGTGGCATGACTAGCCCTAGTCTTCCTGACCTTTATTGGTCACTTTCGGACCCGATATCCTTTGATTCTCCCGAATTTTCCGAACAATAAAGTGCTCGTCCTTTGAATTGAGAATGTTGCTCGGACATTGTTTTTGGTTGATTTTTTAGTTTTTAATTATTATAAAATATTTAAAAAATAAATTATATCATATTTTATAAGTTGAAACATTAGACTAACAACCTGCGTTTAAATTTTGTTAATATCTCGTTTAGTTTAGATTTAATAGACACCTAAACTTTTGCGAAGGTGCTGCTTGAAATAAGCTGTGAGCTACTGTATGTAAATTGTACAACTTGAAAGTCGGAATAAATCCAAACTATAAAAGATATCACAAAATCAAAACTAAATCCCGCCCTATTTTTAGCAGTCTTTCTATAAAGTCGAACTTTCCTAACTGGAATCACCATTATCCAAAGAAAAGGTTCGAGTTATGGAGATATTCGACTTATTATTATTATTAATTTTATTGCCAATCATTTAACTCGAGTTAGAGAGAAATTCGAGTTATAGAAGTTCGAGTTATGGAAGTTCAACTGTATTTGTTTTGACTTACAGTGTAATTATAATTATCGATTTAAAAAAAATGTATTTTTTAATCGGTATTTACGCAGAACGAAACTTGTGGGTTTATTGTTAATTTTTTTTTAACTAATGAGAATTCGTTGAAACCTATAGGATAGTTTATTCATGTTTCAAACTATACATTAAAAAATTGTTTAACCCATTTCCGCCGGAAATAGTGAAGTGAGAGGCTGCTGCCCATTGATGATCGCCATCAAGGTTGACAGTTCGCGGGCAACCTGCAGCTCGCAGTTTGGATCGGATATCATTAATCAAGGGCGTCGGCAGCTTTTCAATGAGGGGGGGGCCAAAATATTTTTTTCAAGTTTAAGTAACTACTCTGGGTGGATTTCAGAAGCTGAATAGTGTAAAATTATGAGTGTAGGGGGGGGGGGGCAACGGCCCCCCTGCCCCCGTCTGCCGACGCCCTTGTCATTAATTTTTCGTTTCTTAGTATTTTCTAAGAATTTTAACCAAACTCTGGTAAAAAAAGTTTTAAATTGAATTTTTGGCTGGTGTTTGAACCAAGTTTTATGTTGTTATATCGTTATTTGTTCATCTTATTCACATAAACAAACATATTTTACATAGCAATATCGCTCCAGGTTTATATTCTTTGTAAATAAATAAAAAATTTTCACTAATATTTCAGATCGATCCGTCAATTACTTTTTGAGGTAGGATGCTCGAAATTAAAAAAAAATCGTATTGAAAAAAACGCATCTGAAAAACCGGTATTTAAGTTAGAGCTCATATCTTCGGAACTAAGTGGAATTTCGTGTTGAAACCATAGCTTAACTCAATAGATAATTGGCAAAATGGACAATTTAAACCCTAAAATTTTAATAAAAAGTCCCTAAATAAGATTTATGTATAGCTTTTTTTTTTATTATAAGTATAAGTGTGGATTCCAAAAATATTAGATACTAATATTTATATTGGTTTAATGTTATGCATGTAAAAGCATTCGAGAAGCATTTAGACTTTGGATATATTGTATTCGTTGGAATGTCTGTAACACGGAGGTGTCCAAATATCCTTGACCGGCATCAACAACCAGCTCCGAGTCACCAAATTCGGCCTTTAGATTTCTAAAAGACCCACGTATGTATGTTTCAAATTATTCATACCATCCCACCGACAGTTTTTATATAGCTCCTAAACTATTAAAGATATCAACAAAATTTAAAAGCAGTTTAAGAAAAAACTTAAAAAACTTAAACTATTGACTTTTTTCACTCAAACTGATAAGAAAGTTATCGGCCGGAAAATGAAAGCTAATCCAAAGTTATTGGTTCCATAAAAAAATATTATGTTTCTTGATATTATCTCTTTATCACTTATAAATAAATCATCGCCAAAACATAACTATCGATATATCGATATAAATCAATTTTAGATCAACAACTCTAAGTCAAGATCAGTGTTCCAATTTGTCCTTTTTGAGGACAGATCTGTCCGTTTTGGAACTGTGATTTCCGGAAAAATTTTAAAACGTCGCCGGAAAAAATTAATTTTTTATTTTATTTTACCCTTTTACGCATCCTTTTTTAATTGTTAATTCGCTTATATTATTTATTAATTACAACAATGTGGTATCGATTTCATATTGTTTTTCCGATATCGATAAGCCTTTCTCGAAGTCATGCAGCTAGTGCTGATAATTTGTCCTTTTTGTGGACTTTTTGCTCTGTTTAAAACTGCGATTTCTGGAAAATGATTTTTTTTTTAATTTATTTTACACTATCCTTTATTCATCATTTTTTCATTGTTCTAAATCGCTCATAGAATAAATCAAATACAGCTTTGACAATGTTTCAAACAATATATAATTATTTTCGGATCTCCAAAAAACTTGGAAATTTAAAAAAAAAAAAATTGATGCATATCCTGTGGAAAATGTAAAGAGCTAATACTTTCAATACTGAAGTTATTTTTGAAGCTACGATATTATTTTATTATTGGCAACACTGGTCAAGATCATTGCACTTGATACTGGCTACTCACTCCTTCACAAACTTGTACTGACCCCGCCAGGATCTGTCACAATCCCCCGCTCAGCATCCTGTTCTGGGGTCGCGACACTTTCTGTCCAGCTGTCGCTGAGGTGACCATACTCGTACCGCACCCCGCACCCTTCCCTTTTTGGCAACATTCATTCTTCGTCTAATGCGCATTCAATTTTCATGTGTATCTAGGAAATTATTATTAGGTACATACAAATGTATGTATGTATGTACAAATGTATTATGTATTCATGTTCAATTGTATGTGTTGAAACTTTTTGAGCGAATAAAGATATTAAATAAAAAAAACCCGTATCCGACAAACCGGCATACATACGCACTAACACGCACACACACGTACACGTATATATCTATGTTTGTACATATGTATAATTTAACGTGTGTATAAGCAAACAGAGTCATTCACACAAAACAGATACGAAAATTTAATGCAGTTTTCTCGATTTTCTATGTGGAATTCTTCGTTCCCTTTGCTTCTGCCACAGCCACTGCCGCAGTCGACGTCTACGTCGACCGACAGGCGTCAGACAAACTCGACGACGACCTTCGCTGCATTGTGTTTTTTTGATGTTTTTCTTTATTGTATGTATGTATGTTTATTGTTGTTGGTGGTGGCAGTGGTGGTGTTGCTGCTGCTTTTCGATGTTGCTGTTGTGGCCGTCAGTTTGGTGGCCGCTGCGCTGCCGATGGCACAAAATGTATTGGCCATATACATATATACTTATCTATGCACGTGTGTGTTGGTACCTTTTCTGTATGTATCTGTTATGTGGCTGTAACTGCTCCCCTCTCTTATTATCTCTCCATCACTCACGCTCTCTCTCCCTCTCTGTTTCTCACACACACGAGCTCTCTCTATTCTTGTACAAGTGTGCGTGTAACCAGCTGCGACTTTAAGTTTTTGTTGTTGCTGCTGCAAATTTGCTCCCAGCTGTGAGTATGTATGTATGTACATGTGTTCGTTTGTGTGCGAGTGTGAGTTTTGTATGTTTGAGAGATACTTTGACCTTTTTCACATCAAGAAGACTTTAAGCTGTTGTTGTTGTTGTTTTTGTTGTGTTTGCTGCTGCGAATGCCGTTGCCGTTGCCATCGCAGCCGCAGAGAGATCATTGCAGACTGTCAAAAGCACGTAATGTAGTATATAAGCGTTTATCTATGTAAATATGTACATATGTATGTACATATGTCTTTACATAAAATCTACTATATAACTTTTTGTAAGTATACACAATCATATGAAATCACGTTCACACCTAGGTGTGTTCGATAAAAACGATAATTTATTTATTTATTTTTTTTTTTCTATAGAATTTTTTCATTCTTGTAGCGGCGCTAATCGGCTAGAATTCTTTTATTTTATTTATTTATTCAAAAGGCAAACATTGCTGCCTCTAATTAAATCATAGATAAGATAATAAAAAAAAATATTCAATAGTTATTAATATTAATAATTACAATAGATATTACAATAATACAAGTAGTTATAAAGAAAAGAAAGCCTAAAATTCGCATACTTTTTTCTGTGCCAGAATCCGTTGAATTTTAGTTTTTATACCCTGGGGGTATATTAAGTATGTTCAAAAGTATGTAACAGGGAGAAGGAAGCATCTCCGACCCCATAAAGTATATATATGTATTCTAAATCAGCATCAACGGCCGAGTCGATATAGCCATGTCCGTCTGTCCATAAAAGCGAAAGAATCTCAGAGATGGTAAGAGCTAGGACCACCAAATTTGGAATGAAGACTCCTTATTAAGTCAAGCAATATCAGCCTCTGTTAAAATTTTGCCACGCCCACTACTGGGGGCGTAATTCATTTAAAACTTACATCACCTTTAATGCAGGGATTTAAGTTAAAATGTTCCACTTTTTTGCACCAAACGTGTGTAATCAAAAATTTTTATCACGATTGGGCCATAAATAGTGAAGATATTAACAATTTTTTTGTAACATCTCTCTCTTTTAATTCTATAAATAGAATAGAATTAATGGTCAATTAATTCACTTTACATTTACTTTGCCAGAATGTACATGTATCGAGTTTGCCAGCATAAGCGCATGTTGAGGAGTGGCGTAAGTGATAGATGCTCATCAAGGAAACGGGAGATCGAGGTTTAAATCTCGGTCCTGTAGATGCAAATAACTTTTGATTATATTTTTATTTTTATTTTTAAAATTGGTTCAATCATTTATCATATTATAAATGTATGTACATATGTATGTATATGCCACAAAAACCATATGTCGATATTAAAAGATAAGTAGGAGAAATGCATAGTCATCAAATCATCGGCGTGCCGGGGACTAGGCGCAGGGTATATAAACTTGGATACTCTTGTTAGGACCAGGACATTTTAAATTTTATAGAACCAAAGGACCAAATGTCCTTTAAACATAATTTTCATCCTTGGAACGACTATTTCGCGATTCGATTATGACAAGATACAGTGGCGGCAGAAATAATAGGGACACAAAAATGCTGCTGCTCCTTTTTGCTATTATTCTCACCCCTAAAGCCTTAGACTTAATTCATAATCGCTAATTCTATTTAAATTCAACAAAAATTTGGTCCATATTATTATATAAAAAGAAAAAATCAGTATTTTCCGAAATTCACCTGGCACAAAAAATAGGGACAAGAAACATTAAGTATAAAATTTTTGTTTTTTACATATGATTTTTAAGAAACTTCAATACTTTGTGGTAGCACCTATCATTTTTAATATTCCAGAGCAGACAAACATTTAATCGTACACCCTTTTTGTTACTTTAACAGCTATGTAAGTCAAGTCTTCACAGTAAAAAAAATATATTTGCAAAGGGCGTTTAAGTTCCGTTCGAATAATACAAAAATTTCCTTAACCCATTAAATATCCATTGAGTATTTTGAATCTAAAAAAAAGTCCATTCTTAAACTTTTTTCCTCGATTTTTAACAAAAAATATTTTGATGCAGAAAAATTCTTCAAACAATTCTAAGAGTGACTGCAAAATTCAAATTTCAAAAATATTTTTGATAGTATTTTTTATAATTTTTTGAAACTCCTAAAAATAACTATTTTAACCCCTTTTTTCCTACTTTTCACACAAAAAGTGGCTTTACTCAATGCTCCTTGTCCCTATTTTTGCTGTTAGTATAAATTTCGTAAATTTAAGTTAGTTTTTTGATCTTGAAAGATGAGAATAATATTAACAAAAAGCGAAAAAAACTGTTTTCTTTTTTACATGATTTTTTTTTTTGTCAATCACGCTTTATAATTTTATATAATGTATGAGCATGCACATATGTATTTATAAGATACATTTCTGGCGGGTCACGGGCATCGATACGGTCCCTCGGGATATATGACTTACATTGTACGTACAAAAATACATCTGTACATAAAGAGGAAACTGTGAGTGGGCGGTGTGGTGTGCTTTATGCTGGGGGTAAGGGGTTGGCCAACAAGTGTCGGGCATACACAAAATTTCTGTCAGTCCTGGACCTCTCCCATTCCTTGTCAATGCCAACGCGTCTTAGTTCCGGTTCAACGTACTCTTTTTGGCATTTTACCAAACAGAAAATATATATATATATATGAAAATGTGGCAACGCTTTTCTCTTTTTTCACTTTTCGTCGTCTATTTGGCTTTTCATTGTTGCAATTTGCTTTGTCTTTTCTTTTGCGGTGAAAAATAAATAAATTATAAGCATATGTAAATATATAAACATATGTACGCATACATGCAGACATTTCACTAAAATATGTATTTAAATATTAACATATGTATGTATGTATGTACATTAGAGTGCATCGATTTTTTTCACAAGAAATGGTAACCCATTTTCGTAATCTATGGTGAATTCTAAGATTTTTTTTATTAAGAAACCACAGTGTAAAAATGAATTCCTGATCCATGCTTTTTAAGTTGAAAAATGTATTTCTTTTTGAAAAGTATATCTTGGGTGTTTGTGGTCCGTTCCTGACCAACTTAGTGTCAATACTCTTGTTAGTACTAGGACTTTCAAAACTCCATAGAACCAAAGGGCGAAATGTACTTTAAACATAATTTTCATCCTTGGAACGACGATTTCGCGATACATGTCTATCCTTAAAATTAGTCACAATTAAAGCTATTTTTTGGGCCAACAATTTTTTTTTTCCTTGAACGTGTATTTTTGTTAACAGAAAATGTAAAACGTATTTTATTAAAATTGTATTAAAGGTGAATTAAAATGTTTTACATTTTCTGCAAAAAAAATGCGGGTTGGTGCAAAAAATAGCTTTCATTGTGACTTTTGATTATTTTAAGCATTGTTTGCTTTTCCATAGTAAGTGCGGGGTCGCCAATAGTCGAGTATGCTCGACTGTAGTTTTCTTTATCTTTTTATCGTATTGGACCGGGCTTTCAACAAATTTAGTCCGGGCTATACCCATCTATAAAATGCATATTATTTTTGTATACAAAAATATTATATACGTATGTACAAATTGGCAGCTCTCATTTCAAAGAGAACAAAATTGCAAAACGCAAAGCAACTACAAAATACGAGGGTGGGCTGATAAATAGTCGGCCTACCAAAGAAAACACGGTTTTTTTTTTTTTTTCTTTTTTATTTTTCAACATAATCTCCTTTTAGACGTATGCACTTAGTCCAACGGTCCTCCAATTTTTTTATACCTTCCATAAAATATGACTGGTCCAGGTCCTCAAAATAGGCGTTTGTTTCACAGATCACCTGTTCATTCGACTGAAATTTCTTTCCACCAAGCCACTTCTTTAAGTTTGGAAATAGATAATAGTCACATGGTGCTAAATCTGGAGAATAGGGGGGATGTGGAAGAATTTTATAGTGTAGTTCACACAATTTCATCATGGCAACAACGCTCTTGTGAGCCGGAGCGTTGTCCTGGTGAAACAGAACTTTTTTCTTCGCCATGTGCGGCCTTTTTTTCTTTAGTTCTGAATCGAACTGTCCCAAAAGGTTAGAATAGTATTCTCCATTAATTGTTCTGCCTTTTTCTAGATAATCCACATGAATTACGCCTCGGGCATCCCAGAAAACCGTTGCCATTACCTTGTTGGCCGACAAACCAATCTTTGCCTTTTTCGTCGCCGTTTCTCCGGTTGAAATCCACTGCTTTGACTGTTCCTTGCTTTCACAAAACGACGCAAAAATTCATTCTTATTTGTGTTTAACAATGCCAAACTCTCCTTCGCAATGACCAAGCGGTTGCGTTTGTGTTCCGCTGTGAGCAATCGCGGCACCCACCTTGACGAAAGCTTACTCATATTTAAATATTCGTGTAAGACGTTTCCAACACGTTTAGCTTTATTCGGCGATCATCCAATATCATTCCGTGGACTTTATCTACCATTTCTGGGGTTGTCACCTCTCTGGGACGTACCGGACGGTCCTCGTCAAAAATGCCCGCGCCTATACTCAAACCAGTTAGAAAGGACACTGCAGAAGCTTAATGGGGAGGATCAATAAATCTGTATACTAGGTGGTCGATCTTTCTATACTCCCAATCAATTCATGTATAGGTACGCTACATATTGAGTCAATATGTTGACGAGCCCTAATCCCAACATAGACTTAAGTTTCGAGAAATCTCTGCTTAAGCGTGGCTTACATTTACTAAAACCCTTCAGGTTTCGAGTGCCATGATGTTCAAATATGTCATTGTGTCATGTTTCAACCGATAAAAGTACCTTTTTTTCAAGCTAAAAGTCTAGTGATGAAAGTATTTCCATACAACAAAATTTCTCATCAACAATATCGTGACGAAGGATATTATTATTAGTGGAAAACTTGCTATGACTGTCCGATCAGGTTGAGTTATATACCGATCGAAATGTATAGTTTTAACGAAGACTAGGAACTATGTATGAACTTCGCTCCTTTATCTTTACCTACATGCACAAATCACTACTCTTTACATAATCGATTTCGTATACTAGTTATGCTCGGAATATAATGAATTTTGTCATTTAATATCACTCAATCTCTCTCTTGACCGAATAAAATCATCTCTTTTTAATCACCTGCGGTAGATCTCAATGATCTCAATGGACTGAATTTGACCTTGTGTTAATTTCTCCACCATTGGATCAGTTATCTTCCAAGAGGTCTCTAACTTATTTTTCTTTATTGATCTTGGTTTTCCCCAATCCTTGCAACAAATGTTGGATCAATTTTTAATTATTTCCATATCCCAGGCTTACCTTAATTCAACTTTTTTCTTTTCAGTTTATAACTTAAAGTTTACATAAATTTATTTTATTATTTTGTAATTTTAATTTTGTTTTTATTGATGATGATTTTACTTTTGCAGACTGCTTTAAGCCGTGCTAAATAAATAAATAAGAAGACTTTTGAAAACGCACCTGGCATTTTTTACTATTCTTAACGAAAATACACGTTTTTTTTAAATAAATTATATGTCAAACTTAATTCGTTACAAAATTGAATATCAGATATTTTTGGGGCATGAAAATGTTTTTATCACTATACTTTTACCTCGTAAAGAGGTGTTTATAAGATTTTAATGTAAGTACAATATATGAATTTTTCTTCTTATATACATACAAATCTTTTACATGTAAAAGTTAACAACCGCGATCACAGATTATTTTGTGACTGTCATTCCACGTATCTGAATTTATACATACAATACATACACACATGTGTACGCATTAATACAAAATATGCATGTAAGTATATTCATAATCGATTATTCATACCAAGCAACAATAATAATGACAGCAATAACAAAACAACTCATGTCATGTAAACAAATCTTACATACAGATTCTATACTTACGTAAATACAGTTAGTCAAGTAACTGTTTTGACAAATTAAAATAAAAGCAATAAAATCCTTGATGCACTTCACAAGTTTTAAGAAGTTGAGGGCGTTATGACACTATAACGCCCGCGGGAGTTATGACACTGGGCGTTTTGACACGAAAGGAAAATTGGGGCTATTATTTTCGATATTTTTAGTTCCTTTTCCTCAAAAATTTAAATATGAAATATTGACAACCAATTAAAGGAGACTTAATATCAGGGATTAAAACCGTAACCATAACCGGTAACCGGTTATGGAAATTGGTAACCGTAACTGAAACCGTAACCGAAAAAAAACTTTTGTACTATACCTATGCCACAATAACCGTTTGGAAACTTAACTAAGTAAAACGTATATTTTCAGTTCACAGAAAATATCTTCCAAACCCATCGGTAACATTTTTTGTGACGATTGCGTTGGCAACTCTGCGCCGCATCTCGATCGCCATCTTGCATTTACTACTGAAAGTGGCAGCGACAAGAACAAAAATGGCTGCCAAACAGCTTCGCTTGTTTCGTTTAAGCAACTGTACTTCTTATTTTGAATAGATGCCTGACCTCACATCTTCGTCTAACCAAGAGCGTCCACCCTTTCCCTACCCTCTTCCCCCACTCCAAAACACTCTTTTGCCCGCTCTCTCTTTCTCACTCGCTTGCTCCCTTTTTTTTTGTTCTCTTTTTATTCAGCATTCTGCTAATTTAAAAACATGAATTGGCAAAAAAAAGAAGAGGAACGAAAAAAGCAACACAAAATATGTGAAAACGAACAAAGTTTGGTTTGCTGGGTGCGCCGGCGCCGGCATCGCTGCCAGCGTCAGCTGTTGTGGAATTTTCTGGTGTTGCTAATCTCATTGCTTCTTCTGCTGGGCATGTACATACATACATACATCTGTACATACATATATATACACACACACGCATGGAAAGTCGCTGCCTCTTCTACACCCACTCAGCCGGTCTCTCTCTCTCTCTCTTCCTCTGTCGAGAAGTGGCAGCAGTAGTCAACGATCAAATTTCTGGCCCTGACTAAAGACCATGCCCAGGTACATATCATCCAAAACACTTGCTCATCAATGTGCTTGCGTGAATGTGTGTGATAAGAGTTCCCCCACACTCACACACAGACACGCATTCGCATGCACAAACACTTGCACAATGGCAGCAAGCTTCTAACTGTGCTTTTGACTCGGAACATGCGGAAACGATGGCGTCGTCGTCGTCGTCGCCGCTATGTTGTTATTGCTTTTGCTGTATGGGAAAATTTTGCGGCTGGCGCCAGCGATGGCGGCGCAGCACTTGAAATTTTCGCCGACGCTTTATGGCGTCGCCATGTTGTAAATCTAAGTCCAGTGTTGTCAACTTTTGTTTGAAAAAAATGCTATTTTTCACGAAGTGAATGTTTTTATATGGGCTTCTTAATTTGCTCTATATTTGGGCATTTACAAAAAACCTTAAAAAAAGCATTTCAACAAAAAAAAAAGCCAAAGTTACCGATGACCGCTGTTTACAAATGCTTCTAGCAAATGGCCTTTTAAAAGATAGCCAGATTGGACAGGAAAAAAGCGAATCTGGCACCACTGGTCGTGTCCCCATCGGCAGTTCGCCGATTCATCGTTGCGACAATACACAAAGTTGAGAATACACACATCGATTTATATGCATATGTATATGTATGTATGTGTGTATATTTGTGCTTATGTATGTACATTAGAGTGGTTCAATTTGTATGGACCAAAATAAACGGACCTTGCGGGTATCAAAATCGTAATCTACGCTGAATTCTAAGAAGATTTGCCCAAGAAACAATAGGTCTAAAATCATTTTCGAGCTTCCGATTTTCTTCTTCATGGTTTCTTGGGCAAACCCTCTTAGAATTCGCCGTAGATTACGATTTTGATACCCTCATTGGGTCAAAAAAAAATTGATCCACTCTAATGTACATACATAAGTTCAAATGCATTGCCAATGATGATGACGCCAACACCTACGCTAACGCCAAAGCTAGCGCAAGCACCAACACCAACGTTAACTGCGTCGTCGTCGTCTTCGTCGTCATCGCCAGCACTGCAGACAGCTCGACTGGGATTGTGCTGTAGTAAATATTGCCGGCCAGTCAGACCCATGCATGCGCTGCTTCTCAAGGTCGTCAGCAGTCCGACAAATAATTTCATATGTTGCGAAATGCGTGGGCAGAAAAAAATGATTGCAAAAAAATTTAAAAAAAATGTTTTTTTAAATATTGACAAAAAAAGTTGAAAAATCGACTTTTTTTAAATTCAAAATTTTCCATGGGTACTTAATGGGTTAAAGAAATTTTTGTATCATTCGAACGGAGTTTAAGTGGATTTTAGTGAATAAAATAAAAAAAAACAGCGTCAAAACGTCTTTCTTATAGGCAAATTTGACAAATTTATGGTGTATGAAGACATTAGTGGTTCACAGTATGTAAAGGAAGTACTTCAATTGTCTCATACATACATACATACATATTTGTCACGAATTTATCAATAATCAGCAGGCTTCTCTGCGTAGAGCAAATGCAAGCGATATAATATTGACAACAATAATAATATTAAACGCAAGGCAAGTAACTGATGACGATGATGTTGAGTTATGACGTCGACTGCAGATTCTCAGTACATACATATGAATGTATGTATATGTGTGTGAACATACATACATATTATGTGCTGTTCGTGATTTCAAAGAGTGAGAAAAGAGAGCGGAACAAAAAGAAGAGAGCGACTATATACATATAACGGGTTGTCACCGCCACCGCTGTTTTTGTTGTTGGCAGAAAAGGCAAAGAGTACGAATAGAAAATGAGAACACGAAACGCAAATAAACAACAACGAACGAAAAGAAAGCAAAAGAAAAGAAATTAAACCAAAACTAGTTAAATTCACACTAACCTCACATACATATGTATGTACAAACATACATACATACACTCACAAGCTTTTAAAAAAACACTTACATATGTATGTATTTATACATATATGAATGTATGTATGTATATGTAAGCATTTTTGTGCATACATACGTATATACATATAATGACAGATAGAGAGAAAGTAAGAGAGAGAGAGAGAGAGAGAGAGAGAGAGAGCAAGGGAAAACAGAAAGGAAAAGAAAGAACAAAAAAGAGAGAGAGAAATGAACGCACTTGCAATCACTCACGCGACCCATCGGTCAACTGCCACCCACAAGGCCCCGAGCCGGCGTCGTCGTCGTCGTCGTCATCGTCTTCGTTAGCGTCGTCGTTTTGAATGAAGATATCAATCACCAAAAATTTAAGTCCAGCCGGGAGCAACGTTGCCAGAGGAACGTGGGTGGTGCTTTAAGTAACGATTATGATGACGCATTATATGTATGTATGTACACACATTAAAAAATATGTGTGTATGTAAGCATTTTCACATGAACAAAGGTATGAAAGTATACATATGTATGTATGTATGTACATAATGTACGTAAATGCAAATATTCAATTGCAGTATGTACATACATACATGCATATGTGCGTATGTACATATACATACATATGTACACGATTTCAATGCACATGCAGTTAGTCAAATTATTGTTTTGACAAAATACTAAAATAACTTACAGTCAGCCCAATATTCATTCGTACACTCAACGGCTACTGTGTGTAGAGTTGGTCAATTTGTATGGACCAAAAAAAAAAAAACGCACCTTGTGGGTATCAAAATCGTGAAACCAGGTCTAAAATCAATTTCGAGCTTGCATTTTGCAAAGAATTTATTGACAGCGTCATATAAGACATTGTTTTGTTTTCTTTATATCTTTGACGTTGTACTTGGAATTTTGTCATTTTTTTGTCAGACTTATAGCTAATACATATATGTATTATTATTTTGTTATTTTTTTGTCAGACTTATAGCTAATACATATATGTATTATCTATAAGTCTGACAAAAAAATAACAAAATTCCAAGTACAACGTCAAAAATATAAAGAAAACAAAACAATGTCTTATATGACGCTGATATATCTTAACAATAATTGAAAAACAAATTTTTCCCAATTAATGCCTTTATTTCTATTTTTCATGGCTCAAATTGTGTGACTAATTTCATTTTGCAAAGAATTAGTTGACATACTGTATGTATTTCTTTATTAGGATTATAAAAAAAATTAATACATACATGTATATATCAACTGTATACAGTTGGTCAAGAAAATGTTTTGACAAAAAAAAAATATACAGTCGAACTTTCCTTACTCAACTTTATCCAAAGAAAAGTTTCGAGTTATGGAGATATTCAACTTATAGAGTTGTTTTTTCTTAAGTTTATTAATTTTACTGCCACTCATTCAGCTCGAGTTAGAGATAAATTCGAATTTGATAAGTTCAACTGTATTATCTTTTGTAAGCCTAAGAAATATTTAGTCAAGGAACTTGACCCAGTTAAAAAGTTATATTCGTTTTTTCTTTGTTTTTAAGAATAGTTAAATCCAATCGATCTTACTATTTCTTTTTCCGAGCGTGCTCTATAATCCTTGAAGAACTGTAATAAAATAAAAAAATTAAATGAAGAAAAAGGTATTTATTTTTCGGAACAAAACGGACCATGTGAATTTTTTCCTTGGTTAAAACAGTTTCTCGACATACTGTGCAAAAGTGCTAGCTTTAAACTTTTAAGTGTACGAATAAATATTGCGCTGAGTGTACGTATTTTGTTTCGCTAAAAAATCAACTACAGTCGAACTTCCCTAACTCGAATCACCATTATCCAAAAAAAAGGTTCGAGTTAGGGAGATATTCGAGTTATAGAGTTCTTTTTCCTAAGATTATTAATTTTACTGCCACTCATTTAGTTCGAGTTACAGAGAAATTCGAGTTAGAGAAGTTCGAGTTAGGGAAGTTCAACTGTATTTTGAATTTTTGTAACATAAAAACAATTTAAGCATTTTTTTATTTTGTCAAAATATTTCTCTCCCTCACTGTATGAAAATATGTACACACATATGTATGTATGTATGCACATATACATACATGTACATATGTATTTTTTCGTTTTGCTGTTCTCTCCTCTTTCTCTGTCATTACCAGCAAATACAATGGCCGGCCTTGCGCAACGCGCTCGCTTACTCATTCCGCCTTTCGCCTCTCTGCCCGCTACCGCTTCGCCTGCTCTTTAATCTCGAGAGTCACCAGAGCCCAAAGACTCGCAGTCGAGGCAGGCCCCGTTTCGCGTGTCAGGCACAACAAGTTTTTCAGCAGCAGCGACGACGACACACATACATACATACAAACATCGTATGTACATATATTTGTACATGTGTATGTACTGAATGTACTAAATATGGTTTAAATACATACATATGTACATACATACATACATATATTATTTTAAACAGTAATGTAAAAATCCCCTACTATAACTGCAATAATTACAAAAAAATGTTTAGAAATTCGTAAAAAAATGCTTTCACATATACATATGGACGCCATATAACAGTAACAACACAACTTTACACAACTCGCTTATCTCTTTCCAAGCATGCTGTCCGTTACCCCTTCCCCCATCCCTTGCTTTTCGCACACTGAGTCTACAGACACACTACATACATACATATATATGTATATACATATATACATATATACATACACATATATATATATATATATATATATATATATATATATATATATATATATATTGCTGTTGTTTCTGCGGCTGCTGATGTTGTTGTAGCTGCCTTTTTTCGTTAATTCATTATTGAGGCCAATTGAATTTGTGTGTTTCTGTGTGTGTGTACGTGTGTGTGTGTGTGCCTAGCTAGCAGCGTGCTTGAATGAGTGACGAACTGACGGGCCGACGACAACGACGAACGTTCGTTCGCCTTGCTTGCTTTTGCTTGGCGGCCGACTGACGAGAGCCTGGCAAGAGACTATGCAACACGTTTAAATATGCGCATCGAGGCAGCCGACGGCAAACGAGCGAACAACGAACAAGAAACAACAGAAAAAAAAACAACAACAACCACAACAACTAATACATACTCGCGCACACACAGACACACACACACAAACACACGCATAGCCCAAAATGACGGAGCGTTGCGTGGCAGCAGCAGCGACGGCGAGAGCGGCTGCGACGCTTTCGTAAATGTATTTGTGCATGCTTATATACATACACATACACACCAATGTATGTACGTGTATGCAAAAGTGTATGTGAGTAAGCCAATCTGTGTGCACAAGTAAATTGAAAGAAAAAGAAGAAGAAGCTAAGATATTCGGGTTGCTACGAAGTTTGATGACGACAACACTTCAGTGCTGCCAATTTTTTATCAAAAAAAAAAGCTGATTTTAGCTGGAGAGAAGGAAAAAAAAAGCGGAAAATATTCTGAAAAAAGCGCAAAAAAAAGCGGAAAAAAAAATATTTTTTTTTTCTTAATTTCTGTTTTATTTATAAAATATTCATCAGGTCGTCTAGTTCTTTGCGACTAGCATCTGTTTCGAAATCGTACGACATGTTTGTACCGATCATGCGAAGATAATTTGAAGGCACTTCGTAATTGTAGCAGCATTTTCCCAGTCTTCGCAATTAGATTTTACCAAATTAAGTTGGCTAAACACACGCTCAATCTCAAGTCTTCATAAAAATGACGCGCCAAAACATTTTTAATAATGCTGGTGCATTTTGTGCGATGAAGCTTCATTCGCCCGGCCGTTGCACTATCAAAGTGTTTGCTGCATATGTTTCCCAAATGATCAACTTGCGCCATAGCTGTGTGTTGTGCAATAAACAGACACAACGCTACTTCCTGCTCCACAGTTTTCGTAGGCAAGGTACCAAAATCAATTTTATTTTTTTGATGGAAGCCGTCCATGGCACTTGTGTGTTTTTTGGTTTTTGCATGAGCACGCAAGTCACTAAGCTTGGCAGTGAATGTCGTCTTGCAGTAGCTGCAATAGACCCTTGTGTCATTCGTGACATCCTTTCGAAGCCATGCTTTAAACTCTTCGCTTTTAAGCCAAGCATCACGGCACTTTTGTGTGTATTCCTTTGGCATAGCGAAAAATTTGTAAACCACCCGCCAATTTCGTGCACTTTTGATACTGTGATGATACTTTGCCGTAGTGGTGGTTTTGGCAAATATCGATAAAAAAAATGCATGATTAAGCTGCCAGATTTATCAAAAATGGTTTTTTCTTGAAATTGGCAGCATATTTTTATGAAATTGGTGGCAACATTAAAAAAAGCGGAAAAAAAGTCAAATGCATTTCTAAAAAAGCCAGAATTCCCGCTTCCCGCAATTCCCAAATTTTTCCCGCAATTGGTCTGCAAAACCCGTCAGATTTGACGGGAAAAAAGCTAAGTTGGCAGCACTGCAACACTTCGACTATAGCAAAGTCTAACTGTATGTAAGTATGTATGTATGTACATATTGTATGTATGTATGTATGTACATATGTATGTAAGTCGGCGCTCGGTTGCTTCGACAGAGCGCCAACTTCTGCCCCACCCACCAGCGCATACATACATATGTACAAAAAGATATATGTATATATACATACATACATATGTATATATATTTGTGTAAGTGTGCATATTTACATACATATATATGTATGTATGTATGTATGTATACAGACGTCGCTAAACGTTTTGCGCGATTTTCGATTTTTTGTCTTTATGATTTGCTTTATTTATTTTTTCGCGTCTTTTTATCGTGGTCGATTGTTCTTGTTGCTTGTTTGGGTCAGAAGTTCGCTGCGCCGGCTTGTTTGACATTTGACATGCGCTACGTTTAAACAAGGACAGTTGCTGTCACCTGTGCGCTGGTAAAATTATCTTTAATATACATATGTACATACATACATACAATGTACATATGTATGTATGTAATAATACTTTTATGTTGAATAATTTTAAATAACGCGTATCCTGATGTGGGCTAAATGGAATACTGCATATTTATGTACTGTAGTTATGTATGTAGTAGAATCGAGAGAAAACTTAAACATAAACATGCCCCACATAAAGAGGAGAAGCGCAAACTTCTACAACAACACCAACCACTGTAGAGCAGCTATTAAAAACGAACAGACGACGCGGCAATAGCGAAAAGAAGATGCAGCTGATGCGAACACTCACACAGCATGCGACAATATCAATTGCATGTCCGGACACAAGGTGGCAACGCTGTCAGTTCTCAATGAAGGACAATTAGAAGAAAGGAACATTTTTCATTCATTGTTTGTGGAGCAATAGAAAGCTTTAAAATTTAAACACACACACGCTAAAATTATATCGGAGAGTACGGAATATTTACAGGTATAACAACAACAACAACAGCAACAATTTCACATGTGCTTAATTGAGCAATAGATGTTAAAGTATTTTCAATGCGCGCTTGTGTGCAATGGTCGTGGGAGAGAGAGAGAGGAGTTTGCGAAAAGTTTCACTCTACACAACCTAAAAGAGCGGGAGAGAGAGTGAAAGAATGTGCAAGAGCGAATGAAAGTGCATAGTAACATGGTGTAAAGTGTTTTGTGGGTGTGTACTCAAATTTATTGAGCACGTCTTCTCTTCCCCTTCTGCTGTAGCCCGTTTATTTGCATAGATTACAATGCCAGTAACAACAACAACAAAGCACTGATAAGCACAGATGTGTACAATGATAATGGAAAGACAAACTAAACTTGTTTTTTTTTTTTTTTTTTGGAAAAGTTGTAATTGGTCGGATATGCGTAAGTGGCGAGAGTATTGAAATATTTAAGAGACATTTTAATCGATAATTGTGTTTGTGTTTATGATACAAAAATTTTGGTGCTGGTATTCTTACTTTTAAATGCAGACATACATATAAATTACTGATCTTTCTGCGTTCCATGTTTTATCATTATGTAGGAGGTCAAACCATGATAAAAATTACATTTCCTTTGAAAATCTGAAAATTTTTGGCAAAGTATTTTAAGCGCGAAGTTTGCCTACATGTTGACCTAGAGCCTTTACAAGTCCAAATTGTTGTCCATTTTGGCATGATTTTTTACAAAAATGTGAAAACTTCCAGAACAAATTTTAAAATGTTTTTTTTTTACGTTAATTTGGGCACCAGGAGTTGATTAAAAATGAAAATTCGAAATTTAAAGCTTTGAATTTTCCAAAATGCAAAGGCGGGAATCTTAGCTTATATTTTAAAAATAAAAAAAATTGGTAATTGTTTACTCTTCGCGGATAATTTAAAAAAAAAAAAAAAAAATACTAACAAAAAGAGGGCAATTTATGATGAATTTAGGTGAAAAAATTTTTAGGGGGTCTCTTCTACTTTTTTTTTAATTGAATTTTAAAATTTTAATAAAACATTAACTTTTTTCATGGTTGCTGTGTGCATGTTGACTGGTTTCAAACGTTTTCCAACACTGCAATTGCTCTCACTCTTCCCCACGTTAATCTTTTGAGCGTTTTCCAACACTGTATATAATCAGTTACCTTTGAAAAATGTGTATATAAAAAAAGCTTATCTAAAATGAGCAATCTCTTTTAACAAAATTTGGTGGTCCTTAAAAGAACCGGCATATCAGTATTTATGGAGTCTTCCAACAAAGATTTGTGGGAATCGGAGTATTAACTGTTCTTGCGGGATGTGCAATAAAAGCGCCGCAGGCGAAAATTTTAAAAAAAAAAAAATCGCGCGCGCGTTTTTTTTTTTTTAAAATTTTCGCCTGCGGCGCTTTTGTTACACATTTCACAACAGACAGTTCACGTTTAAAAATGTTGTGATCGCGTACGAAGTCTAACAATTCACTTTCAGTTAATTTGTCAAACTAAATAGTGGTCACCGCACAACCTGTTCACGACATTTTTACACAATTTAGCGCAAATACAAAAACAGTGTTGGAAAACGGCCAAAAACTAACAAGTGAGAGAAAATACAGTGTTGGAAAACGTTCCAATTTATTGAAAGCAACCCTGAAAAGCCCAAAGCAACCGTGTAAAACACAAAACAAACATGAAAAAATTCATGTTTTATTAAAATTTCAAAATTCATTTAAAAAAAAAGTAGAAGAGACCCCCTAAAAATTTTTTCACCTAAATTCATCATAAATTGCCCTCTTTTTGTTAGTATTTTTTTTTTTTTTTTTTTAAATTATCCGCGAAGAGTAAAAAATTACCAAAAAATTATTTAAACGAAATGAATTAAATGACGTACATACTAGATTTACTTAGAATGGAATGTAATGACAGCCACAAAAAAAGATTCTGTAAGTCAAATCGTTTAACATGTAAAACTCTTAAACTTTTTTTATTCGTACTTGTTTGCTTACAGATGTTTTACATACATACTAAGATATATACAACTTTTGTATAGTGTTTAAAGAGACTTAAGTGTCCTTTAGAATGGCATACATTTAATTTTTTGCGAAATAATTGTTCATAATGTGTTGTAGCTGTAGTGCAAGCTAAGCCAAAAGAAAGATAATCATAAATTTTCAATTCAATTTGTAATTTTTACCGATTTATGCATAATAAAGCACAAAAAATTGAATTTCTGAAAGAAAGCTGAGAATAATAGAATTCAGAAATAACTTATTTGAAGTCAGAAAAGTTAATGGTTGTTTAGCGAACACCGTGAACCCAAGTGTCGCACGGAATGAAGAGCATGCAGCATTTTGTTCCTTAATATATTTATGTTGATTCCGTCTTTCTTTTTTAAATTATATATCGAAAGCAGTTTGAAAAACTTATTTTAAATTAATCATTCAATATATTTCAGTGTATTAAAATAGTTCATACTACAATCTTATCATTTTATATAATGTAATCGTTACAAACTGTTCTTGTTGAAGGTAACTTTTTAAGAAAATGGGCAAAAATAATGAAAAAATGAATTTATGTAGAATAGATATGCTCATCCTAGTGAATTTTTTCTAGCGAATATTGTTTAAATAAATTACTTTAATCTATTTCTGGAAGAAAATTTCGCAAGATGTGAATTTTTGATAAATTTTAAGTTTTTGGTCGAGGTGGACTGTTTCTAGGATTTGCCCAAATGTATGTATGTACATTAGGGTGGGTCAATTTTGTTCAACCCAATGCGGGTATCAAAATCGTAATCTACCTTGAATTCTAAGAAGCTTTGACCATAATTTCTTGTTAAGAATCGGAAGCTCGAAAATGATTTCAGACCTATGGTTTCTTGGGCAAATCTTCTTAGATTTCACCGTATATTACGATTTTGATACCCGCAAGTGCGTTTTTTTTTGGTCCATACAAATTGGACCCACTCTAATGTACATAGATATGTATGTATATCCGAAACCATGTAAAGTACATACATATGTGTGAAAACATACAATAGAAAAGTGTAGTGGAACAAGGGGATGAAATGCTTAAAATAACAACTCTGAAAAAAAGGATCGGAACACTCATACATACATACATACATATGTACGTACATACATACTTTTGAAAATGATGTCCTTTAAGCAGGGATTACTGTGCTTTTGAAAGTAACAAAATTATTTAGGTGATTGTAGCATTTAAAGGTAGGATGTAAAAATACATAGATAATAAATAGATAATAATATGTTATTCATAGTGGCCCACGAGAAGGGGGAAGATGGCGGGAGGGTGGAATTTTCTTATTACATACCTCGATATGTGTATGTAAATGGCGTACAGTGTGCTCACTCACGATTGCAGGGCCTTAACAGTAGGTAAATTCCCGATACCCATTTCCCACTCCCACCCATTTCTATAAAAGGTACATACATACATATATATGTATGTACATATTGGCAGTGCGAAACTAGCAACATCATGGCAAACTACCAATAGCTCACACCGACCCGCTTCCACGTGAATGGGAGAAGGCGAGCACACTCTCTCTTCCTCACACACTCACACTTACAAGTACATGTTTAGCTGTGTTTACATAGCAAAGCGCGCACGAAACGGGGCCTTTGGCCCGTTCGCCTTTCGCTGCTGCTGTTCGGGCTGCTGTTGACGACCGACGACGAAACGACGCTTATCGATGCTTGTGCGTGCTTGACTGTGTGTGTGTATATTTACATACATACATATGCATCTATGTATGTACATATACATACATACATATATTCACATTTATATATGTACGTATTTAAATAGAATATAAATGTATGTATGACAACAACACATACATGTGTACACATGTATGTATGTGCCTAAGGGTCGCTAATCTAAGCGGGGAAACACTACATTCCGGACGTAGTCCATTTTTAATTCAAAACACAAATACGGGAAAGACCCATACAGCTGACTAATTAGAATAGCGCTTTAAAATCAAAGCATTTTATTATTATGTACATATGTACATATTTATGTATAATTCCGTCTTAATTTAAACTCAGCTGGGAAGGAAAGCCAAAAAAGAAAGAGAAAACTTTTTAGTGAAAGAGTGAGTTGACCCAAACAATTACATATAAGATTGAGTTTTTTCCATATAAAAAAAGGTATAAAAGAAAAAACCGAATACACTTAGTCAAGCAAAAAATAGAACTTTTCTGCATTTTTTACAGTTACTTGCAATCAGAAATCAAATTATTAGCTTATTAGCTTTTGTGCAGAACTCTTTTTGCTATTAGTCTGCATACTTTATTTTATTTCATTATGCCTTTTCCTTCTCCTACGAGGGTCGAAACTCAAATTTTCGAGGTGTCGTATTGTTTTGGGCAGGAGTGTATGTTTGTTAGTGCTTGGACCTTAAATTGTATATACATATGTATGTATATATATATATACATATATTTTTTTTAAAAGAAATGCACTCAAAGGGCGACCTTTGTGCCGCTGCCTCTGCCGCTGTCGCTGCCGTCGTCGACGTCGACGTTGTAGCTGTTTTTCTTTACCGTACAATGGCCCAGCTAACGCAGCCGAGACCAGCAACAAAAAAAACACACACACACGAAGAGCTCTCGTGTCCGCTGTTCGCTGTCCGCTCTGTCGGTCGGTCGGCAGCTGCTGTCTTGTCTGCTGCTGCCGACTGAAGCGGGGCCTTTCTTGAGCGCAATGCGCGAATAACGAAAACTTCTTGCATACACACTGGGACTGAGATAGCGAGCGAGCGAGTGAGTGAGTGAGTGAGTGAGCGTGCAAGAGGGAGAAAGGGATTGTGCACAGAGCCAGGGCCTGCGACCGATACCCATACCTATACCCGTTCCCGAGCCATGCTGCATGCCACACAAAATGTCTATTGACGGGCATGGGTCGCTGGCCAAGGCGGGTGGTGGCGACGGTGATGGTGGTTGTTGGTCGGGACGGGGTTAGCATGGCTATGCCAAAAATAGAGACGCCCCCGCTTGCTCTGCTGTCCCGAAACACACACAGACATACGCACAGATGTACATACATACACAAATACAACGAACGGTGGCAGTGTGGCATGTTTGACCCACGCTGCAGTCAAAGCCCAACATATAGCCAAAGCCAGCGTCCGACGCAACCGTTGACGTCGCCGCCATCAGCTCTAGCTCTATGTGTTTGGAACGTACATGGCTTAAGCTTTGCTTCTACAGTGGTATTAGACTGATGGTTACGTGGTCCAAATGTACATGTATCCCCGTATTCATTCTAACACTGCATTTCATATCTATTATGCATACAGTAAATGTAAAACAAAAGGTTGGCATGACTTTGCTCCTGCTGTTTTCAGTGCTTTGTCCGCTTGTTTTTGGTAAGTGGAGCCAAGAAGACACACAAGCACTTACTATAGGGGTGCCCATCGCCTATGCACACGAACCACATTTGTTTTTGTTCCGCCCATAGGATATGGGAAGTATGTGAGAATACACATTGGTAAGCTTCTTCTGCACATTGAAAATTACACAAACAAATTGCAGCAAAACAAGAACAACTTTTGCATTGTTGCTTTTCATATATTTTCGGTGCAGGCAAAAAAAAAACAATTGTATTGCGTTGATTTGCTTTTGCTAATCCGAATGTATTTTGTTATTGTCTTATCGTTTTATGTACACTGAAAATGAAAAACTTCACTTCGCTTTGAAACGTGTGATGCGTGTATCTTTTTGAAGAAACATGTTTCTATTTTTTTTCTGTGCACATATTGAAATAAAAAAATAAGTTAATATATCAGGTGACGATCTCGCGCGATTTTACAATAGCAAACAAAATACAAGCCGTGCTTCTGCATGCTTTTTCAGGCAAACTTGCATCGAAACATGAATAAACATTGATTATACATTTTTCGAAGTTTATTCATGTTTCAAATCAAGTTTTCATGGGTTATCGTACTCCGATTGAGGCAAAAATTTATTTCCGAGTGCTTTAGGGCCAAATGAACAGAACTAGCCCGTATGCGTTTAAAAATAATGACTGCAATCGGTTATTATTATTGTTTCTTCTCGTACAAAAAAAATTGAGCCACTGTAACTGTGCCGTTGTAGTAGCAGTAGCTAGCAGCGCCGCTTAGCTAGTCAATAGAAGTGCACAAGGGGGCTGCAAGGTGTGCGGTGGTGGAGAACAACAAATTCAACTACAACAACAACTGTGATGGGACTAGCAGCAGCAATTCGGCAAAATGTTCGTTGCATGCTCGTGTCTCTGCGTCGACGTCATAGTCGTTGTTGTTTTTGTTGTTGCAGCGGCGGCGGCTGCGCTAGCTCTATGTATTTTGTATTTCTTTTTACTCTTGCGTGTGTGTTTGTGTATACACACAAAGCTGCTGCGCTGCCAGCGACGACGTTGGCGCCGCTGCCATGTACACAAACACACACACATAGACGGGCGCGCGCACGTACACTGTACGTGTGCCGCACACATTTTTCAGTTGACTTCGTTGAAATAATTTTCGTAACAACGATCACACTCGTTTGTGTATTGCGAAGACGGGAGGACGTCTCGTCGCAGTCCGTTGAGCAAAAAGCAGCGTTTTTTCGCGTCGTCTTTCGCCGTCGTCGTTGTAGGCGTCGCGTCGGCGGTGTATAATAAAAAAAAGTTTATATACATACATATAAATTGAAATTGTAAATTAAAGTAATAAGCTATCAAAGCGACTATGCCGATGTGTAAATTTTTTTCAAGTTATAATGTTAACTACAATAAATCAGAAATCATTGTAAGTGCCAATCATGGAAAAGAGTAAAATATAAATATACATACATACATATGTGCATAAAACATTATTTACGTGCGTTTAATCGTTTGCTTAAAAAAGAAATTTGCAAATCTTAAACCTCGTACTCGCAGCCGCTGCTACAACAATAATACAATCCGAAACAACAACAAGAAGCAACAACAAAAAAGTGCGCGCAAAAGAAACAGCGTTATATATATATGTATGTACATATGTGTAAATAGCAAAAACAACAAAAAGTCGAAAGCAAAAGGCAACTACAAAAAAATAACATCAACAACATAAGCAGCACGTTTCTCTGTGTATGTGTGTGCGTGTATGTGACCAACGGCCGAGCCAGTGTTGCCATATCTGTGTCAGCTGAGAGAGCTGGCGCATGCCGGGAGAAAGAGTGAAAAAGAGAACAGCTATTGCAGTGCCTGTGTGTGTGTGTGTGTGTGTGTGTGTGTCAATTGCTCACCAATTTGATTAATATTTTTTGTTGTCTTCTTTATATCTTGTGTGTTTTTCTGTGTTTATAACAAGTTCTCGTTTATTTTTTTTCTTGCCTAATTGCAGCTTATCGAAAATGAATTAAATTTGCAACTGTAAAACACACATCCCAAATATAACTAAAACAAAAACTTCTCAAGCGTAAAGCAAAGAAATAGTGTGTGTGTTTGTGCATAATCCGTGAGGGAGACAGTGAGAGAAAGAGAGAGAGAGAGCAGACGCCATGTCGAGCAGCGATGATGTGCAGATCACCAGCGTGGTCGACGCCAATGGACAGTCGCTGCCGCTGCACGGCAACAGCCTTGGCAGCTCCTTCGGGCCGCCTGTTAAACAGGAGCGTCCCGATGATGCCGAAATCCGTGAATTGGCCGCTAAAATGAAGGAGCAACAAAAGCAACAGGCCGCACAACAGGCGAGCCGTCAAGCAGCCATGCAACATGCAAATGGTGGTGGTGCAGGGGGTGGTGCCGGTGGTGGTGGCACTGGCGGTGGTGCAATGCAACCACCAATGACTAATGGCAATGGACAGACCAACATAATGAGCTATTTGTCACGTCACCAAAAACTACCCAATGGCACAATGCAAGTGGTGCCGGCATTAGCCTCCTCAAATGGGCGTGCCAATGGCGCCATAGACAGCGAGAAATCTGCACAGAAATCGAACGGTGGACCCTGCGATGAGGAGTCGATCAAGGGCCACTTTGGTTGGGCGCAATTCGGCAAGGTCTCCATACCCTACATCTACAGGCAGTCGGAAAAGTATTGTTCGGTGCGAATGATCGAGTTAAAGCTGCTCGGCAAATACTTGAACTGCCTGCATCCGGACATCTATTCTAGCTGCACGTGTGTGCGTAGCTATTATATTACGGATGCGGAGGCGCGTCTATTCATTGAGATCAATCACAAGCACTGTGATGGCGAATTTGGTCGTGACATTTTCACGCAAAAGGATCTCGTGGTCCGACTGAGCGATGCGTCCAAGTTTTATCAGTTTTTGGATATATGCTATAGGAAGCTAGTGTCCGGCAGCAAGACGCCATCCGAGAAATGCGGATTTATACGAATCAACAAGGAGTCCGTTGTCCCATATACGGTGCGCAGTAATCAGCAGGTGGTGCCGCTATTTTATTTCGAAGGCGAAACGGAGAATCTAAAGACAAAAGCGGAACTACTCAATGGCTGGGATCTGGCCTATTTGAAGTTCTGCTGCAAGGTGCAGGGCATTCGTAATGAGCTCTTTTCCAGCGAAAATGTAGCGGTCATTTCGTTAACCGATATCAAGAGCTATTTTCCGAATGGCACCGAATTCGAGGACTATTGGCCCAGCAAAGTGGTTGACTCCAATCTGTTGATTGGCAATCGGGCCAATGTCAACAACTCGGTCAACTGGACGCGACAGCCATCGGCACCGCCGCCAAAGGTCGCTAGCAGCGGTGGTGGCGTCAATAGCAACAGTGGTGGCAGCACTGTCAGCGCTGGCGCTCAAAAATCACAGCAGCATTCCACAGCAGTCAGCGCAGCGGCCGCGCAACAGCAGCAATTGATGAAACAACGGGCAGCGGTCGCTGCGGCAGCGGCCAGTGCAAATGGTGTGGCAAACTCGAGCAATTTTCCCTCACCAGCCGCAGCGGCGGCCGCGGCAGCAGCATTCAACTCACAGGCCGCAGCCGCAGCTGCGGCAGCTGCAATGCTGCAAACGCAGGGCAACAGCCGAATGCTGACACAGGCCACAGTGCAGGCTCTGGCCAACGGCGCCTGGATCAATTCGCAGAACAGCGTGCCGTCGCAGATACATGCTCAAATGTTGGTGAGTAATTGTACAAATACCTAAAACTCCGAATATTTGCTCAATAAATGTTAGTAATGGAGTGATCGATCGATCGGTACCCAGTAGAGGTGGATAACTATCGATAGTCAGCGATATTATTTTAAAAGCTATTATTTAGTTTCGATAGTGTGCTAATTTGAACAAATAATGTTTATTAAATTTCAAAAATTATAAATTTTTATATAAAATTCCAACAAAATTTAAAAATTTTATTAATTTGCTTTTATAAAAGTAAAAGTAAAATTTAATTCATTTTGTATGTTAAACATTAAAATTAGACATTTTCATTAGGTCCATTTCAGTTTCGTTTCCTAAAGTATGGAACTTGTCCATGCCACAAAAATATATAACTATTAAACAAAAAAGTTAAACGTTTCTAGTAGAGGTGGAGAACTATCGATAGCACTATCGGAAACATTTAAGTTTTGTGTTTAATAATTATATATTTTTATGACATGGAATTTTATATAACAATTTATAATTTTTCGAATATATCACATATTCTCAAATTAACACACTATCGATGGCTTGAAAATAATATCGCTAACTATCGATCGTGCCGACTATTCTCCACCTCTAGTACCCATTGCCTCAGTAGCAGAGTAATCGATATATCGATCTACATCTTAATTGTTTGCTTGGATTGGAGAGAGTTTATTTATTTATATTTTTCTTGATTCGTCTACGTTGCTGTTTAGATACTACAAGTTGCCTAAAATCGCAATTATAATATTGCATGAAATTGTCCGATAGAAATATTAAAATGCAAAAATTGATTAAAGTTGTAATTTTACTATGATATTTGTTAATGGCTAGCAAACAATCGCAATCAGAGAATTCTTACTATCGATAGTGCAAAATGTTTGTTTCCCTATCTCCAATACAACAGGTACGCTGTAAGTGTGTGTGAGCTCATTTTGCTCTCCCTCTCCAATACCAAAGCAATTTATTTTGTCTTCCTGTGTTTTTAATATCGCGAAAACAAAAAAAAATTTCATTAATAAATGATTTTGAGATTACTTTTGTTGTTATCGTTGTTTTTATTTATTTTATGCTTTTTCTAAAGTCAATAGGCATAGAAAGAGGGAAAGAGAGAGGGAGCTGCGCTAGTAAAGGCCAGAAGTACTAATAGTAATTTTTGTTGTATATTTCAAAGCACCTTTATAGCCACGTCTGTTATTGCATACATACATATGTACATTCATAAATATGTAATGTACATATATAAATGTTTTTTGCTGATTTTTTTCACCGTAGAGCCACAGCAGCTTAGAAACTGGGTCATGCATAGATACAGATACAAATACAGGCGGCTATGCTCTCTCGGTGGTTGTAGTTGTGGTTAGAGCAAATATTTTACACATACTCTCCCATTCCTACTTACAAGATGTAAATGTGCACATAGAAAGGTGATGTGCATGTGTGTGTGTGTGTGTGTGTGTGTGTGATGTGTATGGCAACCTGTTGAGGTTTTGTCTCGCACTTGCACTCGCACTCGCACTCCCACTCTCACTATCCCTCTCCCACTCGCACATAAGTTTTCTAAACAATTTTGTTCACAGTTCTTTATCTCTCTTCGATTCCCTACTTGTAGCAACAAACGCATGCGAATGCCAACCGCGTCGGCACCTACCGCGAACACCTAAACAATATGATGTTGAGTGGCAACAGCCGTCAATATACCTACAGCAATCCTGCGATTTCCATGTCTTCGGTGAACAGTGGTGGGGGCAATGCGCCGCCACCGCTAGTTCGTTCCGCGGCAGGACAGAATGCCAATCACATGTAAGTATGACAAGTAATCGATATATATCGAATGTTGCTATCGATTTGTTAAAGCGCCGTTTAAATCAAAGCAATTTGCAATTCAAGTTACAATTATTTTTTTTTGCTACTTACTTTGATTTTGCTTTTCTTTATACATTTGTATGTATGAACCAATAACATACATAAAATATTTGTTGATTGACGATTGATTGATTGATTATCAACGAAAAAAAAAAACATTTATTTTGAGCAGAATTTGTGTTTTTCAAATTTTGTTGTAATTCGTTTATTATGTGTACATGCATACATTACTTTTTCACTCTAAATTAAGTTGAATATTTTTCTGCCATTAGGGTGCCTCGTGCAAATATATATAAAAATTAAAGCAGATGCATTTTTTTTTTTGTTGTTTTCTCCTATGCACCAATTGGTTATTCTCATATTAGTTTTAGTAAGAAAATAAAAATACAGAAATCGGCGTTTGTGCACGCATTTTATTTAATTTAAATAAACATTTCGACTGTGTTTACCATTTTTTGATAAGTATGTTATGAAATTATGAAAATAATTGCATAACTTTTTTACTACCATTCGTTTACCCCAAAGTCACGCCACATTATTTTTCGTAATTTTCCAACATTCTAAACAAAATTAAAAAACAATTATAATCAAATCCAAGCCAAATCTTTCCATGTTTTTCTTATTGTTGTTGTAGTCAAAGACAAAAAAAAATCTAAAAATGTTTCATCGCATTCGGTATTTTACAATGAAGACCTCGAAGTACATATGTAATTAACGTATTTCTTTAGGGGCTTCACAGCATTTTATGTTTTTCAAAATATCCTCGAAAACACTAAACAAAAATTAAAAAATAATATTATTGCCCACTTTTCAAACATTTTTTCGTTACTAACAAATTTATTTTCGAGTTAACATACAACAAAACACAAACTCATAAATAAACAAAACATGGCCACATATTAATAAAGTATAATTTATTATATTTGACATAGGGGGGTACAGGTGCATAAAATCGATATAGAAAATTATATATCCTCAGAGTTAACCACACTAATTGGGAAAACAGTTGAAATTTAACTATGTACTCTTATGAGATTCTTAGATTTGTACGTACACCACACCTACAAATCTTCATATAACTAAAATATACACTCAAACATGAAATCTACCAACTCACTTTACATATTCACTTTGTAGTTAAGTTTGTAATTTTCTTAAACTTAGTTTGCATGCCCCCAACTTTTGAACGCTTTTTCAATCAATTAATATTTGGTATGCTTGTTCAAATCATCTAATTGATCTATTTAGAATTGTAATGCAATAAAATAACAATATATTGTATGTATGTATGTGCATACAAACAAACTATTTCATATATTTTTTGTTTTTTGGTTTTCTCTTATACATTATATTCTTCGTTAATTGATCATTTCCGGCTATGTTTCTGTTTGTAATTTCAACGAGATTTTCGAAAAGAGACAAATATAGCTGATAAAAGAACTACAACATATTTTGAAAAACATGAATTCGCATAAAGCTGAATTAACAATATTTAGACCAATATTATTTAAATATATTGTCATTATTGTTATTAATATATAAATAAATATATAAATATATACTGAAAACATATATACATTCATATATAATTTATGGCTGTGTGTACTGACTACCCCCCTAATATTTTTTTGTTGCACTTGAAATGAAATGATATCAAGAAACAATCATGACTCAAGACTCCTACAATAAAAACAAGTACGAAACGGACAACGAAACAACAACAACAACAAATATTATCAAACCAACAACAACAACAATAAATGGAATTTCCAAAATTCTGGTGACAGGTATTCCCCCTATGGCAGAGACTACTCCCATCCACACAATCAACCTCAACCCCGGCCTCAAGAAACGAATCCGAATCCGAATCGAAATCACAAGAACCGCAATCAAAACCATCTGCACAGATTCAGATACCTAAACTATCCCCATACACAGTGAGAGATCAAGATAACATTATATATAATGCGTGTACAAGTTGAAAAATTGGCATAAAAATAAATTCTCTTAATTAATTCGAAATGTTTATGTATTCCCTCAGGCATGTGGAATTTAAGAATGTAAGAACAAGAAGATTAATGTTTAGCATACCAAAAAAAAAAAAAAATAAAAAATAAAAAATAAAAAAAATATCAAGAAAATTAGCTGTGAATCTGAGATATACGCAACTTGCAGGTTGCAATAAAATAATATTTTTTTAAATCGTAAAACATTACAAACAAACACACAAACGTTCACACAAACACGCACACACGCAAACACACGCACACACTCATCCAACATGCAAATTGTGATATACATACATATGCAAAATTTATACAAATACATACAGACAAGCACAAAACACATTCTACGCAAGTGTGTTTGTTTGTGAGTTAGTCAATAAATGACAATAAAAAAGCGCTTAGGTCAGAATAAGTAATATAACAAATAAATGTACGAAACAAACTAAATTTTTTTTTTTAGTGTTTTAATCGTCTTCGCTACGTATATAAGTTTGTTTGAAAAGAATGCAGTTTGTTTGAAACGAAAACAGCAAACAAAGAAATGATAAAATTACGAACAAGGTCGCAAATTCGATACAAAATAAAGGATAACTGAATATTGATAAATATTTTGTTTTTTTTTTTTTTTTGTCTGTGCACTGAAAATTAAGATTTGGGTATGCAATTAATTAATAGAGTGTACACACATACACATATGCATATGTACAAATAAATAAGTTATAGCGAGTAACAACAAAATTTGAAAAAAACAAAAAAAAAAAAAAAAAAAAAGGAATAAAAACTGCAACATTTTAACGAATCAACAATAAAACAAAAACTGGAAATTTTGCAGCCAAGTTAAAAGCGACTCATGTATTGTATATAATGTTTCTAGGTCAAATGTCGAGCAATCACTGGTGCAACAACAACAACAACAACAACAGACACAACAGCAACAACGACAGCAACAAAATAGCACATTTAACCATGCACAACAACACTCCCCAAACACGCACAGTCCACGTAGCCATCATGGCCATGTCCTTGCCAATAACAACAACAACCACAACAACAACAACAACGGCAACAACAACAACAACAACAATTCGCGCAACTCCTCGTCCTCTTCCTCCTCCTCCTCAGCTGCAGCGGCTGCCGCAGTTGCTGCCAATATGCACGCCCTGTTGGGTAGTCCCTTCAATTATAATATGCCCTCCACGCGCGCCGACTACACAAATCTGGCGCTATGGAATCAGTTAACGCCGTCAGAGCGTTTGCTGTTCACGCAGCAAATGAAAGGCGCCGGCATTAGTGTTGCCAACTGTATTGCCGGTGGTGGCGGTGTTGCCAATGCGGCGCAAAAGTCACATGGCAACTTTCCGGCATTGCCATCGTTGCCACTGGACACGGATCTGATTACCATGTTGGACTACAATAATCCCAATAAGCAAACCAACAACAACAACAGCAGCAGCAGCAGCAGCAGCAATAAAAGCAATAAATCATCTGGCAATACTGGTGGCGGCGGTACCTTTACCAAGCCCAATGTGCCGCCACTTATCTCAGATGAACACCATCAGCAGCAGCAGCAGCAACAACAACATTCACAACAACAACAACAACAACAGACAAGTGGCAAAAAGCAGCGTGGAGGAAGTGGTGTGACCACCATACCATTAAACTCCACGCAAGCGTTAGAGGATTTTGAAAAGAAATTTAATATGACGGACGAGATGCGCGCCGTCATACATAAGGTGCTAGCCAATCCTGATCTCTCCACATCCATACAGACCAATGCGAATGCGAATGCGAATGTAACGCATCACAGCCACAATCACAGCCACAATCACAATCACAATAATCCCCACCATGCCCATCCTATGCCCTCATATATCTCGCCGCCCATGTCACCGGCAATTGGTGGCAATGTTAATGTGACCACTTTGTCGCTGGCATCCAATCCGAATGTGACCATAACACCCCAGTTGCCAGGTCACTTTCTTCACTCACCCTCCAGCTCCTGCTCCAGCTCAAGTGCATCCACAACAGCTGCCTCACCGCTGAGCAGCAGCAGTGGTGCCAACAGCATGGGTGGTGCTGCTGCTGCTGCTGCTGGTGGTGGTGGTGGTGGTGGTGGTGCAGCACGTCAAAAGAGCGTCATATGCTCAACCAAATCCAATTCACTGCCATTGGCCATACTCTCGCTCTCGTCTAGCGGAGGTGCTGGTGGTGGGGGTGGATCCTCCTCTGGGGTCTCCTCGGGCGGTTCAAGACATAAGCAATACGGTCGTCAGACACACAGCCATCAGTTTAGTATCGGTAGCCACTTGGAAAGCATAGGCAGCACAACAATCACACCAAGCACCACGCCCACTGACGTTATCGATTTGTCTTCATCCCGAAGGTCCTTAGCGGCCTCCGCATTTCATCAGCAGCACCATCAGCAACAGCAGGCGGCGGCGGCCGTCCAACAGCAACAGCAACAGCAGCAGCAACAACAACAGCAACAACAACAACAACAGGCGGCAGCGGCGCACAACCAGCGCATGTCCGCCGCGTTAGCCCAGCACGCCCAGCACTTGCAAAACGGCGGACGAAGCGGCAGTAGTGGCGGCGGCGGCGGTTCCTCCGGCGGTGGCTCCACATCCGGCGGCGGCAGTGGCAGCTCGAGTGCCAACAGCGCCTCAATGCATCTGCAGCGGCATGCGGCGTTGGCGCACGCAGCGGCCGCCAGTGTCGCAGGCGGTGGTGATGGGACACAAAGACTGTGCGTCATACCCGAGATACCCTCCAACAACATGAACGTGACGCCGTACAAGGTTCAAAGGGTGTGCGTGGACAAGCATTTGGTGCCGTGCATCAATATGAAGGCCTACAATGACTCCGAACAGCTAATGACGCTCATCGAATTCCAAAAGAACTTTTTCCCCTCTGTCAACCTCGATCATTGCAAGCGATTGATTGAGGCGCTCGGCGTGGAGCTCTACAAAGCGAATCGGTAAGTGATGATAAAACCTCTATGAATTTCGAATATGCAAAAAAAAAACACCCCAGGTCTTATTCACGTCATTTTTATGTTGACAAGGAAATAACCTTCTTTTTATACCCGTCACTTATAAAAAATAAGTAAAAGGGGATATTGTATTCGTTGAAATGTATGTATGTAACAGGGAGAAGGAAGCATCTCCAACCCTAGTCGATATAGCCATGTCCGTCTGTCCGTTCCTGTGAGCGCCTAGATCTTAGAGACTATAAGAGCTAGAGCAACCAAATTTGGCATGCAGACTTCTATAAACCCCACGCAGGACAAGTTTGTTTTAAATTTTTGCCACGCCCCTTTCCGCCTCGGTAAATTGCAAAAAAAAAAAACACCACATGCACAGTTTTCAAGACATTTTTTACTAATTAACGTTAACTACTATTACTACCTATCATCCTACTAAACAAGAGCGGACAAATAGAAAGGCGGTAATGGCTAATTAAAGTTTTTAAAGAATATAAGTGCCTGAAAGCATGCAATAAAAAATATTACAAAATTCATTAAAATAAGTAACGGGTATCTTATAGTCGGGAGCTCGACTATAGCCTTTCCCACTTGGACTTTCTAATTTAATTTTGGAATCATAAAGTGCGCTTCACACGAGCTTTTTTTACCGACACTTTTTGTTAAAAAGCTGTCACTGATGCTCACCGATGGAAATAGAAACGTAATATTTTTATTTTCAGAGTGTGATCAGGTTCTATGAGAACAAAAACTGATGGTATTTTTGTTGGACAACCGACGGTAAAAATGTATCGGTGAGAAACGCCCGTTATGATTCCAAATTTAAGCACAGTATTCTCTAGCTGAAAATCATGTTTGTAAGGTCAAAACTCCATATAAAAAAAGGGTTGCAAACTGGCTCGAAATTATTTTGTAATGCTATTGCTATGCTATGCACCGGAAAGATTATTTTCCAATATGAACACGAATTTTCACTTGGACAGAAATCAGAAGTGAAAGCGAATTTAGAGAAAAGCAATTCCGCTCGATAAATTTCACAGTGCCACAGAACTTCGAGTGATTTAATTTTTTTTTTTTTAGCATTTTCACCAACCTTTTCGAACTAGGCTGCTAGGGTTGGCACCTTCGCAGATTCAATTTGTTGTTTGTTTATCATTGCAGAATAATACGTTTTTATATTGTTTCTTTTTAATTAAAATAATTTTATTTATTTATATAATAATTGATATTGTATAGCTTACAAAAAATTTAAAAGATATTGGCGCGACAAACATTAAAAGTTACTCGACAGCTCTAAATTCTGAAATTCTGTCAAAAAAATGTAACACTTGAACATGAGAACACACGAACAATTTTTCACCGACACTTTTCGTCAAAAAGCTGTCCTTGTCGTGTAACCACACAAAATTTCAAAGCTTCGGTGAAAAACTGACGCTCACCGATCTAAATAGAACACGTTTTATTCCATCACTGAGCGATGGTGAGCGACGGTAAGCGACACGGACAGCTTCGGTCCATTGTTTAGTATGCAAATTTTTGTTGTTTCTAGAGACATGTATTAGGCGAAGATAAGTTGACCTCAAGTTTTTCGTCATTATATTCTTGTGACTAGATATTCAGTGTGACTAGATATTAATTTATATTTTCCTTTTCCTTTTTGTTCTCTCCCTTTCTCTTTGACAGGCGACAGGTGCAGATACTCATGGAGTACGATCGTTCCTATAATGAGAACATGCCTCTGGTGCAGGTGCGCGACATTATCAAGTATATGACACAATTGACTTTCATGACACGCCAATCGGAGCAGCCGCCGTCGAAGCGCACGCGCACAAGCTAGGAATTAAGCTGGGGAGCACAACATTTGCCTAATACAACAACAACAACATTATCAGCAACAGCAACAACAAAAACAACAGTAACAGCAACAGACAACAACAAAAACATCACAGCAACAACAACAACAACAGCATCAGCAACAGATGCTCATCATGTCAAACAAAAAACGCCCGCATCTCATATGGCACACTTGGCACCGCCACCAGCACCACTACCACAACAACAACAACAGCAACAGCAACATTCGCATCACCAACAACAACAACAACACAACAACAACCATCATCACCAACTGCAACAGCAACAACAGCATCAGCATCAGCAACACTATCAGCAACAATCAGCACACAACAACACATACGAAATGTTGTACTCCCACAACCAACAGCACCCGCAACCTCCTCACCCACAAACGCATACGCATACGCACCCGCCAGCAGCACCAGTGACACGCCAGCAGCAACATCCGCACCAACAGGAGCAGCAACGTCAGCAAAAGAAGCGACAACATGCGGAACAAAACAACAACAACAGCAGCAGTAGCAGCAGCAATGTTGCAAGTGGCACTTGCAAAAGTAACAGTGCCAAATCCGCAGCACAGCAAATGGCAGAGGCGGAGCACGCATATCTGTCCACGCTGTATGGCAAGGCGGCTGCCAATATGCTCAGTCCGCCGCTGACAGCAGTCGCTGCTGCCCAGGAGCAGCGTCACAGTGGCAGCGCCTTTGACTGGAGCGTAGCAAGTGAACAGCAGCCGCACCAGCAGCAGCAGCCGCCTTCACAACAGCAACAGCAGCAACAACGTTCCCGTCGCTGTCCGGCGTTGCCGTTGCCATTGGCACAGGATGCGACACACGGTGCAGTGACGCGTGTGGCAGCTGTTGCAGCGGCAGCAGCAGTGGCAGCTGAGCGACAGCAGCGACATGCTATCATGCATCGACGGCACAGCATTTGCGTGGCCGCAGCGGCGGCGGCAGGCATCGCCAGCCTGTCACCAGCATCGTCAACGAATTCCTCATCGGCAGCGGCCTCGCCAACGGCAGCAGCTGCCGCTTTGGCCGCTGCCTCCTACTATGGCGCCTTCTCGGCGCCCTATCATCACATGAGCGCCCATCATTCGCATGGCCAGCCCTCGCCGACCATTTATCCGCCCACGCCGCCGCCATCGGCGCCCTGGGTGCATCCCTGGTATGCAGGCGACGCGTTCTGAGCACCATGCTATTTGTACATTGTAGTCTATGCCTAAGTTATATTTATTAATTTTATGAAATACACACTTTTTTTTTAAAAACATTTTTTTGTTTAGCGCGTAAGTAGGTTAACTAATTTCGGGGCATCACATGTCGCAAAACTAATCGTTAATTGATAATTAATGGAAAAAGTATCGATAACACGGCGCTCGCAACCTAAAACTATCGTTAATTTTTCGTTTCATTTCAAATTCTTCGACAATTTTTCACTGAGAACTCAAAGAACTGATTACATTAAATTACAACTAATAACAATAACAACTGTAACATTTTTCAAGGTCAGCACTTACACACACACACACACACACACACACACACCGCTACACACAACATAAAACAAATTGCAAATTTTGATTCTGTTTTCTAGCAAACGAAAAGAAGATAAAAGAGCAGCAACAATTACAAGCTTGTTCGCTGGCGTCAAACTGACTGCATAGTTATTAAAAAAAAAAATAAAAATTCTTTTTTATTTTATATATATATACAGACACACATATATATATATATTAATATATGCATATGCATACATATATAAAGTCATTAAATTGTAATTGTAAGCAAGAAATTAAATTTCTTGTATCCTACTCATAAACAAATCAAATGTATAAACCAATTCATTTAGTTTGTGCCGATTTGTATTCGGGGATTCACACAAGCAAACGTTGAACATGTTCCATATAAGCAAGCAACTACTTATGTACTTTGTAAATGAACAATTTCCAAGTCTTAACATTATTCTAAACCCACAAATAGAAATGAAAAGAAAAACGACTAAAAAACAAAAGAGAAATATGTTTAAAACATACAAAAATGCTTATGTTAAACAATGTATGTATGTATTTAACAATCTGTATACATACATATATATATATATATATATATACATGCATATGTGTATAATTTACATAAATGATATCCGTTTTATGGATTATTTGGCAAAGAACAAGAAAACATATTTATTTGTATTATTTTTTTTAATTATAACATACTTGGATCATTATTCTAGATATTTAATATATTTTGTGTGCTGTTATTAAATTAGATGGGAAATGATTAAAAACAAATTTTCGTTTTAGTTTCAGCCGTTTAGAACTTATTATACACACTCCCATGTCCCATAAATTCATACGTACATACATTTATATGTACAGGAATACAAACAATTGTACATACATTTATATTTTTATTGTTAGTTGAAGCCGTCAAAGTATTTATAAATCGATTTTTTTCTATTTATTTATTTTTGTATTGGAAGGCCAACAGAAAATAAAATAAAATAAATGAAGCAAAATAAATTTGAAAACAAACGCTAAACATTAAAAGAATTAATGCAAAATGTTTTGTGATGGGGTGGATTTATTTGGTTGCAGCTGATTGCATTAACACTTCAGAAGAGTTGGTAAATATGAACATTGTTTTTTTCTAAATAAATATTGACGCTAAGTAGAGCTTTGAAACTTTCATAGGCGTTTTGTTATATTTTTTGCGATTTTATAATTTTGTTCTTTAGAATTTTTTTTTAATTTCTTCACTACGCAAATTCTGACGTGTCCGTATCCTATTTTAAAATAAACCATGTTTTTAGAAAGTTTATAATTTTCTTAGTTTTTTGAATTGCTCTTAAAATATTATTATTGAATTTTCGTGCACTATCATCAGTATTCGATAGTTTTTTATGACGCTCAAGTCGTCACAGAAAGGCTCGCCTTTGGCATCTGAAGCAAGACCTTCGGAAACATTTAAGTTTGGGGTTCAATAATTTTATATTTTTATGGCATGGATAAGTTCCTTATCAAATAGCGAATAGCGAAACATTATTTTTGATAACGAATTTTATATATTTTTAGTTTAATAATATCTAAAGTAAACCGAAGCTAAAACTTGAGTTGTAATTTTTATAAAAATTTATAATTTTTGGAATTCAACATATACATATATGCTCAAACACACTGTTAAAAGCTATCGATAGCTATCGATGGTTTAATAAGTAATATTGTTGACTACCGGTAGTGCCGACTATCGATAGTCATCTATATTATTTTTCAAACCATCGATAACTATCGATAGTTTTCGATAGTGTGTTAAATTATAAATTTTTATATAAAACTGCCAATAAAATATGAAATTGGTATTCATTTAGCTATTATAAAACTAAAAATAAATAAAATACGTTATCACAGTAATGTTTGGCCAAAGTTCCGCCATTTAAATCTTTTTTGTCCAGCCTACGAACGTGGACCGGACTCGACTCAAGTGGCGGGACATAAATATGTATTAGTTTTAGTTCCGTTACGTTCTTATTATCTAAGTCATACAAATATCTAATTATTAAACACAAATCTTAAATGCAATGCCAAATGCGAGCCTTTCTGTGACGATAGTGCTATCGATAGTTTTCCATCTCTACTCTACTCTAAATGGGAACAGAAGAAGCAAATGGGCAATTTGGAAGGAACATGTTCACTTGCTCACATCAGTGAGCAGCTCGTTTTTGTTCACTTACTCACATGAGCAGCCCTAACAACACTAGTTTAATGCAACCCTGCACTGCGGCCAGCCAACAAAACATTCATATAAATAATAATAAAGCACAGCTCACGGCCCCGAGGCGTCGCCAAACAACGTCAACGCAATGGGTTTTCCGCGAATTCTGAGCAAAAACAACAAAATCTATACGAAACTGGGCGAGTTCTGTCTGTCCGGCGACAGCTTCTGGATCGTCTGTCACACTTGCCAGGAAGAGTTGCAGACACAGGACGCGTTCTGGAAACACATACAAGATGAGCACAACTTTCTGCATGGCGTGGCCAAGGTGAGTCCTTCAGCTGCTCGCTTCAGTTTCCAGCGAAATGATCAATACGCATGGACATCCGCACACCAATTGCATTGTTTTGGCGCCTAAAATGTTGGATACTGATATGTATTTATGTTTAGCAGGAGCACAGTCGCACCTCCAGCTATTGCTTAACGGATGTTGAGGCAGCGACAGCGACAGCGACGACCAGCGTCACAGCGGCCCAGGCGACGACGGCGGCGGGGGGCAGTGTCACAGCAGTGAGTGTGCCGCTGGCCTTGTACCACTGTGCCACCAAATACAGCGAGGAGGAGCAACGTGAGATGGCGGCTGCAGTTGAGCTGCATGAAGCACAACAACAACAGCAGCAGCAGCAACAACAACAACAGCAGCAGCAACAGCAGCAACAACAACAGCAGCAACAGCACCACCAGCATCTGCATCAACAGCAACAGCAACAACAGCAACAGCAACACCAACATCAGCAGGAGCGCGACATAGACAAGGCTGTGGGCGAGTTGCATGCAGCAGACGCCAGCGCACGCAGCAGCAGCGGCATCGACATTAAAGTGGAGCCCAGCAGCTTGACGCTGCCTCCCGAAATGCAGGTGGCAGCGGCTGCTGCAGCGGCAGCAGCGGCAGCGAACACCACAATCTATCATTTGTCACAGGTGGTGCCCGCACCGCCGCCACCGCCGCCAACACCGAATTTCGTCAACGCCGGCAGCTCCACAACAGTTGGCGTGGTGTGCTCACCACCAACGCCGCCGCATGCTGCGCTCGCTGGTGCTGGTCCAGTCACAAGCGCAGTCTCCTCCAATGCCAGTAATCCGGTGATGCAGCAGGCGTGCAACACGCTCAGCATGACTGTTGCAGCGGCGGCGGCGTTGGCGGGACAAGAGCTGGCGCCAAAGGATTCGAACAGCACGACGGCCAGCGCCAGCAGCGCTGTCTCATCGGATGATGGGGAGCGTTGGTATATCTGCGATTATGGGGCATGTGGCCTGAAGTTTAAATATAAATCCCGGATGGAGCTGCATCGTGTGGTGCACAGCAAGGAGCGTCGGTTCAACTGTGATATGTGCAGCGCCTCCTTCAAGCAGTCGTGCAATCTGTCCACGCATCGCAAGAAGAAGCACTCGATGCGGGGCATCAAGAGCGAAATGTTGCCGCAGCGATTCTAGGCTATCCATCTAGCTCAGTGGTGGGCACGAAATCTGGTTTTGGGAGCACTATAACAAAAACTACAACAACAACATCAACACGAGTCTTGTGTGCGTTGTCGTTGTCGTTGTTGTTGTTCTCATTTTGCTTCACGACGCCAGAAATAAAGTTGGCAGCAGCCGCGAATAGGCAGAAATAAAGTTGGCAGCAGCCGCTAGCTCCCGGAGCCCATGCGTGCCCACCGCTGATCCAGCTATCTTTTGGAGTCGAAGTCAAAGAGCTATTCAAGCTTATCAGTTAATCAGCTTGAATGGGCAGTGCAAGTTTTTTAGTGTGTAGTTTTAACTATTTCTTTAACCCCCCCTACCCCCCTCCACCAGTGTCACTCCTCTGTCCAGCACGTTAAATATTTGTTTTAGTCTTTGCTTAATCGTTTCTCTTAATTTTATTCTCAATGTTATATAAATATCAATTTAAGTTACTACTTTTATACATATGTATTGAATGTATTTTAACCATAATGTTAGTGGCCTACCTTACCTTCTCCTCCCCCTCCTCGTTCTGAACACTAAAAGTTTAGGCAGTGTAAATGTTTAAGTGAGGTTATGTTAACCTCAATGGGGCATAGCTGGCAAGGAAATTGGTGTACTTAAACCGATTTCAGACTATGCATTAATACGAGCATACATACATACATACACACATACATACCTATGTTATGATCTAGATGTACATGCAATTTTTATGTAGTAATTAAGAAGAATCGGGAAAGAGAGAGTTACCATTAATTGATAAGCAACGTATAACTGTAAGCAGCCATCTTTAAAACCAGTTTCAAAACCGTTAGTCAGTTGTTAGCAATTGCATATTAAATACATACATATATACATATGTGAATCCCAAAACAAGCGGTCAATCAAACAACAAAAACAGCAAAAATACATACATACATACCTTAGAGATTGTTCAGCTAAAAGTCAATAGTTTCGTTTTATTTTTTTGTTATTGGGTTTGGAGTCCAAAAGATAAAAAATAAGTGCCAAATTCCATAAAAATTAATAATCAATGGAGAATTTCTCCAATTTCAATTATATTCATTTTAATTATTTTGGAATTAATACAAGTTCGTTCTCTCACATTCATTTGTTATCGCACTTCAAATAATATGGGGTATATGGCTAATTTATATAATTCCGGTTCATGTCTATATTTGAAATAGTCATTAATTTAGTACGCCCAATTTGCTTGGTTCATGTATCGGCTACGATAATTTATAGCACTCAACTTGCGGCGAATCTAAATTATCTGGCTTATCAATTCGCTTGGTTCATGTATCGGCTACTATAATTTATAGCACTCAAGTTGGAGCGAATCTAAGTTTTCGAACTTGCCAATTCGCTTGGTTTATATAGCGGCTGCTTAAGTTAAATAGGGGGAAATCAAGGTCTGTCGCAATAAATTCGAAATAACAAGTTAAACCGTTATGTTGAAAATTTGTCATTGGCTTTGAAAGAGGTAATCAGACCAAAGCATAGCAATATTTATTTAAACAAAAATATAATACACTAGACGGCATATTTATTTTGACAACATTTAAAGTTAAATCTACTCATAATTTGAACCTACTTCATATACATTTTTACATCAATTTGGTACCCATTGAAAATTTTGAATTCTTGCAAAGGTCTATTTTGACACTTTTTCCTCGATTTGAAATATCTTAAATCTGTGAATGAGGACTTATTCCCGATCAAAAATCTAGAAACTTTTATTCTACGACTTTTCGAAAAATCGTTAGTTTAGCAGGAAATCGCTAAAACCCGCTAAAATCCGCTAAAACTGACACACCCACAGTATCCAAATAATACAAGCTACAAATATGTTCCATATGGGCTATTCCGGAAATTTTTAAACCAAGGGCCAAAACTTAATTTTGTGAAAAAACTGCATGTTTTTTAATAATAGTTGTTTTTTGTTTTGATAGAATACATTTTTGGGCTTAAAATTACAAAATAAAAAAGGTTTTACGGTGGTTTGGTTTTTCATGGCCGAGCCTTATCAATTAATTCCTCTTTTTGCCTCTTAATTTCAATATTTCTTGTAAAAAAGGGTATTTTCAATGGCCAAAAAAGTTGGCAAAACAGTCGTCTGAGTGTTTAGCGCTTAGCTCATCTTAAACTTTGTTTCATTTTCTTTTATTTAATATAAAAACTGTATCGAACAGATATTTAATATATGTATAGTAATAATTTTAAAGAAAGTGTGAGTGTAAAAAGTGTAACGTCTGCAACTGACAAAAACTAAAACTAGGCCCGGGCCTAAGCAAAAAGCCCGAAGCCCGGTAGGCCCGAAAAGTAAATTTTTCATATCGATTAATAAAAATATTTATTTATTATTAAAATATTTATTTATTTTTTAAAATAGGTAACTGCTAATATCATTTACGCATCTCTATTATCGATATGATTCTTATCGACATTAAAAAATTATGAATAAAAAAAATTAATTTAAAAAAAAAAGGGTATATAGTGGTTTCGGGCCGGGCCTCTTGAAAATTTGACCGGGCCGGGCCTGGACCGGGTCAGAAAGATTTATTTCGGGCCCGGGCCGGGCCGGGCCTTAAGAAGGAGGCCCGTGCCCATCTCTACTACTAATGTGCATTTTTGATGCTGGATTGATATGGTCATATATTCCAGTTAATTTGTTGTATTTGGATATTTTTTGTTTATAATGCTAAATTCGCTAATATACGCGCAAATGCACGTTAACCTCAAATCGACTTCAATTTTTTGTAACGTCCGCAACCAAACTTTCAGCAAGCCTAATTTTTTTTCCAAAAACAGTTAGGCTTTTATCTTGAAATGCATTTTCCAGAAAATGACATTAAAATTCACCGATCTGAACGCGAGCTGCAACAGTTTGAACATAAAAATTTGCGTACAAATGTAACGTCCGCAACCCAGGAATAGCCCATATGTCGTTAAAAAAGTATTTTGAAGAGTTTTTAAGCACAGCTTTAAAGATTTTTTCTTAAGTACATACACTGGCCAGAAAAACTAGGCGTACAACCTTTTTTTACTTTAACATAGAAAAAAAAAATATAATTGGGAAGGTCGTTTAAATTCCGCTTAAATGATGCTAAAATTTCCTTAACCAACTAAGTGCCCATGTTTCAGCATTTATCCTCGATTAAGCATGGTATCCAGCACCTCGGAAAATAAAAATTTCGGCCAAACTTCATATAAAAAAACTGTGGCCGAAACTTTTCGTTTATGATTTCGTTGCTTGAGTATCCAGCAACTTGAACGAAATCCACAAATAAATATCGATAATTGGCCTATCGACAGCGTGTGTGGACTGAGAGAACAGCTGATGCACAGCTCAGGAATATATTGTCAACAATTATTTCGCTAGAGTCGATTGAAAAAATGTAAAAAAAACTGTGCGCAAAACCAAAAAGTGAGATGAAACGGTTTTTGCAACAATATATTCCTCCACCAACATAATCACTTTATCGTCAGAGTTCATTTTTTTTTTTTTTTTACATTGGTTGAACTTTCAAAATTGGCGCTGTTTAAAAAGCACAGCTGTTTTATTTATGTCCCACACACACGAAATAAATAGCAAATTACTAACATAAAAATTTCGCGGTGCTGGAGACAGGCCTTTAAAAAAAAAATATTTTGATGCCAAAAAATTCTTCAAACAATTCTAAGAGTGACTGGAAAAAATTTTTCAAAAATATCTCTTCGCTAGTATTTCTTATGATTTTTTGAAAACTGCTTAAAATAAAAGAATTTTTGTTTTAATTAAACGGAATTTAAATGAATGGATGATTAAATTAAGAAGTCTGCATGAAATGTTTTTTTTTATACAAAAATTTGACAAAAGTTAGGGTGTATGAAGACATTAGTGGACCACTGTACATATTTGATCTACAATTTATTACCTTTCTATTGATGTACTATATAAACAAGGGCAATATACACCGATTATATACGCCTATTAAGGGGGCGGGGCACAATCAGAATGTGGCGGAATTGATGATGGAATTGAGTTCAATCAGCCGTCAAGCGGCAAGGAAAATTCATCAAGTGGCACGAAGTGCTCGTATTTGAATTTTCCCTATGTTTCTTGTCAGTTTTCCGCTAAACATGTGTGAAATTGACCAACCGTTGGGCAAGCACACAAACATACTGACACTGACATGACCTAATCAATCCAATATCAAAGAAAAATAAAATTAGTTGCAATCCGACACAGAAATGCTTCAAGATTCATGTACAAAACACAAAACACAAAAAGCAAAACACTTAAATACAGTAGAACTTCCCTAACTCGAATCACCATTATCCAAATAAAATGTTCGAATTATGGAGACTTTGACTTATGGAATTATTTTTTTAAAGTATTTTAAAAGAAACTACAATTTAAGTTTTAAGTTGCAAACTTTTCCTTTTATTTTCAACAAAAACATATTGCAGTTTGTTCGAGACCTAATTTTTCATTTTCTAATATAATGAAAACTGTTGTCATGAGTTATCATATTGTTGTTGGTCCTCTTTCGAATTCCTTAACTAATATGTTTGAATATTTCTTGAAGCTATTAACACTTTACGTTAATAAACGTGCTGACAAAGAAGTACTTTACGAACATCAAAATTAAAAACAAAAACGATAAAAAATTAAAAACTTTTTTGTGGATTTTCCCCGAATTATCCGACTTATGGAAGTTCGAGTTACGGAATTAGAATTGTATGTAATTTGCAAAGAAAACGCTATTGCCACTGAATTTAGTTTAGAGAAGTTCGAGTTATGGAAGTTCGACTGTAGTTCATTCTGCAATATCAATAAAATGGAGTATGCTCGACGCTATTAAGCTTACATATTCTCAGCTTAACAGCGTCTATATTTCGTCAATATTTTTTTTAGCATTGATCTATTTTATTACAAAAAAAAAAAAAAATAAAATAATAACAATTTTAATTTCTCAACTGATTTTTTTCCTTTTTCTCAATTAAATTATTCAATAATAAATTTGTAAATACAGTTGAACTTCCCTAACTCGAACTTCTAAAACTCGAATTTTTCTGTAACTCGAACTAAATGAGTGGCAGTTAAATTAATAAACTTAGGAAAAAAACTCTATAACTGGAATATCTCCCTAACTCGAACTTTTTCTTTGGATAATGGTGATTCGAGTTAGGGAAGTTCGACTGTATTTTGAAAAATGTAATTTTGATTCTAATTGATAATAATGTATTATTGTATAATTTTGTAAGCAAAAGTTTTTAAATACTTTTTTTTGCCGAGCAGAAAAGAAAAATATATGAAAATTCAGATTAAATTCCTCATCTACAAATAACGTTTCAAAAAGTCAATATTCATATCAATCATTATTTAAACTTAAATTTTAAACATATTTTGTTTACTAATTGTAAGAATAATAACAGGCATTAAAAAATGAGCATAAATGCAGATTAAAAAGAGCTCGTTTTATATATTTTTATATGCTACTTAAATCTATATTTATAAAGTATTTAGCAGCCAGCTGAACAACTAATCAACGAAGCTTTCCCCTAGAATTTTTAATGAAACGCAACTTCCAATGCGTAAGAGTAAAATAGCCCAAAACTGAGCAAATTTTGGCGACTTCCAATGACAAATGGGCAATTTGCGCTTAAGGGAAATTTGTTGTGAAAATTTCCCTTAAGCAAGGAGCCGGCTATAAAAGCGCGACGGCAGCGCAGCGACGACCCACAAAGCGTCGGAACTCGGACACTCAATGACGTAAACGTAAATGTTGCATGCAACAAAACGCGCGCTGAAACACGTAAATAAGCCAACTTAGAACACAAATTCAAATTAAATTCGAAGGCAAAAACAAACTATCTTTAAAGCGGTTAAATTTGAATTCTTATAAGAGACAAGTGCGTTGGAGTGTGTATTTTTTTTGATGTTGTTCTTGTTGTTTGCTAAAATTGCCACAATAAAAGTGCTAAATAATGTGGCACATGTGAGAGAAGTGCACATTTGAGACGATACACGGTATTTCCGGTTTTAGCCACCTAACGCATTATTTTCACCAAGGGCGAAGCCAGGCTAATATTAGAGGGGGACACCATTAATATATACATGCATATGCATCTATATTTAGAAGAAGAGGGGGACACACTTTTTTTTTTTTTTAATGGATCTACCGTCACGCAATAAAGTTTGTATGCATCCTAACTTTGTCAAATTTTTTGTATAACAAAAAAGTTTTAATGCAGGTTTCTTAAATTAATCTACTATTCACTTAAATTCCGCTTGAACGATACAAAAATTTCTTTAACCCATTAAGTATCCATTGAAAATTTAGAATTTTTGTAAAAGTCTACTTTTTTACATTTTTATCCTAGATTTTTCATTTTTCAAAAAATCATAAAAAATACTAGCGAAGAGATTTGTGAAAAAATCTTAGAATTGTGTGAAGAATTTTTTTTGAGACCGAGGAAAAAAGTTGAAGAATAGACTTTTACAAAAATTCTAAATTTTCAATGGGTAAATATTTGTATCATTCAAACGGAATTTAAGTGAATAGAAGATTAATTTAAGAAACCTGCATCAAAGCTTTTTCGTTATACAAAAATTTGATAAAGTTAGGGTGTATACAAACTTTATTCAGTGACTGTTACAATGTTAAGAGTTTTATAAAAAATAAAAAGTTCTCTACTTATTGTTTTGAAATTATGAATATTTTCGCAGTTTTTTTTTAATGCCAGTAAAAAAAATAAAAAATTTTGAATGATCCCCAGACTCATTTATTAGATCCCAAGCTAATGTTTTTAAAAATTGTTTTGTACCCATTATGTTTTTTTTCATTTAAAAAAAAAATCCATAAATTTTGTATGGTAAAAGATAAATAAACAATGAAATTGCGAGTAATTATTAATAAATTTTAGAATAAAATCGAATTTAATACTGTTTCATTCTTTAGCTTACGTGTATTAATCAGAAGCACAATTTAAATTTGTTTCCCTTAATATTCATTACCTCATTAATTTCGAAAGCTGTAGGGAGGACATTTTCCCACCAACCTGCCCATACCTGACTACGCCCTTGCCCGTCCCCCGCCTCCCGCCCCCAGCATTTCTGCAATTTCCCCATTATTCGCATCATTCAGTCAGTTGTCCATATCAGAGAGCAACATTTGCGAACACAGCTTCGTGCCTGTCCATTTAATTGTGTCCCGCGGTGCGGCGCTTCAAGGGGAACGTGCGTGTGTGTGTGTTTGTGTGTGTGTGTGTGTGTGTGTGTGTGTGCGTGTGGAGAAGGAAGGAAGGAGGAGGGGGTTAGGGATATGTGGTAGCTTTCTTTCATTATTCGGATTCCCATTTCCATTTCGTTTTCGTTGTGTGCTTTTCGATTGAATTGAATTCGTTTGCTGGTAATGAAGCTAGTTGCCTTTTTTATGCCACATACGTGTGCGTCTCAGTCAGTCCCCCATTTGGCCATGGCCAACACAATAGTTAACATATTTTTTATGGTCCTGTTTGCCTCGCCAAAGTGTCCTCCAGCAACAGCAACAACTTGAAGCCTCAAGTGCCACTTGCCACTTGCCACTTGCCGGCAGCTCCTTCGATTGCTCGCTTCATTGGCCGGTCAATTTCTATGAGGACATACGGGATGGGGCATGGGATGGCATCAAGGAGGGGCAATTGAATATTTTGATTTTCCTGTTCCGGTTTGCATCGTTTTTATGTGTGTGTGTGTGTGTGTGTGTACGCATGGATGTAAGCAGGCAATTCCAAAAGCCGCAACCAAATCAATTGTTGAAACTTCATAACAATTGCAATACTCAATAATATTATATATCCCATTTAGGGTAAACCCAGTTACATATAACAACATTCATTTTCCGTAAGAGTTCAAACAAATGTAATGTTTAAAAATGTTACAAACAATGGAAGTCGATTTGAGGTTAACGTGCATTTGCGCGTATTTTAGCGAATTTTGCATTATAAGCAAAAAATATCCAAATACAACAAATTAACTGGAATATACGACCATATCAGTCCAGCATCAAAAATGCAGATTAGTAGTCTCGTTAATTAAAAATCTTAGTTTTTGTCAGTTGCGGACGTTACACTTTTTACACTCACACTTTCTTTAAAATTATTACTATACATATATTAAATATCTATTTGATACAGTTTTTATCTTAAATAAAAGAAAATGAAACAAAGTTTAAGATGAGCTAAGCGCTAAACACTCAGACGACCGTTTTGCCAACTTTTTTGGCCATTGAAATTACCCTTTTTTTTACAAGAAATATTGATAAGGCTCGGCCATGAAAAACCAAATCACAGTAAAACCTTTTTGATTTTGTAATTTGAAGCCCAAAAATGTGTTCTAATAAAACAAAAAGCAACTATTATTAAAAAACATGCAGTTTTTTGACAAAATTAAGTTTTCGCCCATGGTTTAAAAATTTCCGGAATAGCCCAGATACATATGACAGTGGCTGTTCAGTTGAACATGTACAGGAAAAAGTCATGTTCAGAAGTTTACTAAATTGGGCACTTTAATGAAAGATTAAGTGTCATTCACGGTTGCCACAATTTGGCGTTTTTGCGCCAAAACTGGCTTTTTTTAGTCAATTTGGCTCATATTTTGTTTGATTTTGGTTCAATCAGATATTTTTAAGTGGCAACCGTGCAGACTTTACTACATTACTACTGCCTGTTAAGCTAGATGTTAGCTTATGGAAAGTACAAACACATGGTGAAGCACATAGCTGTTAGATTATACATACATCTGCAATGTTAAACTGCATAGCTGCTAACTTTTAATCGTCGAGTGTTAAATGCAGACATAGCATCAGATGTTAAATTATCTGTCACTTTTAACATGCACATGAGAAAGGCCTATTTTGTGAGCTGGACCGATCAGTGGTGGCTTAATCGGCCGTGTTTTATTCGACGCTTGTCTTCGCTCAAGTGGAATGTTGGATAATTCCAGAGTCGAGAATAGGAGACATGGGAAATGGGAGATGGGAGCAAAGAGAAAAGAGAAAAGAGGAGGGAAAAGGGAGCAGCAAGGCCAAATGATTCATTAAAGCAATTAGCAGCCATCATGAAATGCGACCATTTCTCTTGCAGACAGCTGAAAACCCATAAAAAAAAACAAAAAACAGGAGAAGGAGAAGGAAGGAGAGAGGAGAGAGGAGAGGAGCAGCCAGGAGCTGAAATAGTTGCTGTGTTTCGCAATGCTTATTGAAATTTACGATTATGCTGCGAAATTATTAAACAATATGACCGCAACAACAGCAACAATCATTAATAATCTGACAACAGGAGCAAAGAGAGCAAATGAAAATGAAGCAAATCCCCGGCCAGTCACAAATCTAACGTCCAAATTGCTGCAGGCAACCACCGGGAATATGAAATCGTTGCTCAGCCATGGAATGGCATTGCCGACACTTTTGTTGCACGGTGTCGATGTGGGCAACGGACAACGTATTAAGCCAACGAGTGGCAACATTAGCAGCAGCAACATCAACATCAACAGCAGCAACATCAACAGCAGCAGCAACATCAACAGCAGTAGCAGCAGCAATAGCACCACCAGCACCAACATAATCACAACAGCAACGGCAACAGCAACAGCAACAACAACAGCAATGAGCAACATTACATTGGAGCGCGAGAATTTATATAATGCATTTAGCAGTCTTCCGTCGCCTGGAAATCTCAGTGGTTTCATCGAATCCTCAACAACGGCAGCCAGCAATGTTTTGGGCAGTGCCATCACCCACTTGCCCACGGCGAGTGGTGCGGCAACCACATTCCCAACACAGACTATCGCCACCTTTATTGGTGCTGGCAACAAGAATCGAGCCACAACCATCATAGTCTATCCAACGGGTGAGTGAATGTCCATAAGCAATCATAATAATTCATTTGCATTCACTTTAATTTTGTAACATTTATGCTACCTTCTGTTAAGTTGAGGATGCCACTCGTAACAGCAACATTTCACTTTACTGGATTGCTGTTAAGTTAGCAACAGTTGAAGAGTCACTTAACGACCTCATCAACGGTTAATTTAAACCGATTGTATTAACACTCTCATTAACAGTCTATTAAGATAGCTATATTGCCTGCTTTTAAGTAAACAACAGAGTGTCACTTAACAGTAGAAAAACTAAAAATATTGAGTAAACAAGAAAAACGCATGTGAATCATTCAAATCCGACCGTAAACTATCAACTGTTAATAGAAAACTTCAACTGTAGTGAACTGCAAGTGAACTGTTAAAGCTAAAAGAGGAAATTCAAATGATTGAATATGGGTATTTCCAGGATCGAGAACGCGACATTTGTACGTCTTTAAAAGAAAAAACAAATTGCAAAAGTTGACATTTTCAAAAATGTTTTCTCCTGTGTTTATTGAGTTTTATCAACACTCTTTGAAGACTTGTCGTTTTCGAATTATTCATAGAAAACAATGCACCGCGAACTCGACGAAAAATGGAAGTCATGATAAGTTTCTATAATTTCATTTATTTTACAAGTTTTATTACTAATTTGTAACGCGAAATTGCGAACGTGACAAAATTTCCACCCAGTTTGTTCTAAGAATTTGTTCATCAAATTTCATTCGACAAAGCGCCACAGCTAGTAAAACTTGTTTTAAATTACACATTTTATATATTTCTATGTATTAAAATAGTTTATGTTTCAATGTTACTATCTTTCTGAGTGTAATCGTTGGAGTAAAAACGGTCCATTGTTGAAGTAAATTTTTAAGAAACTGATTAAAAAAATAACATCTAGCGTATTTTTCTTAAAAAAATAACTTGAATACATTTTTGGAAGAAAATTTCAAAAGATATGAGTTTTTGATACATTTTTCGTTTTTGGGTGAGGTGGCCCTTTTTCTGGAAATGCCCATATGTTTTTATGGCATTAAAGTAGTCACTTCTGTTAAATTAAAACCGTATAAAACGTATTTTAATTATTATAGATCATAATATAGGAAAAATGAAATATAGAAACAAATAAACATACATATACTAATTTAGCAATATGCAATATGATGCTTAACTTCGAGAATTTACCAAATAAAAAATAGCACGTGTTTATACGAAACACGATAATGTCACGAAATGCCATAATAAACGCCGATTTCAAAGTATAAATCATAAATTGGTGTGTGTAAATATAAACATGTTGCAAAACTTTTATGGAAATTAAATAATTTTGTATGACTTCAACATATTATGCATATAACGTAAATTGAAATATCAATTAGGAAATTACAATTTAATTGTTGAAAAGTTGCCTTAAGCTTGAAATTTGCTTTGTTTCCGGAAGGCGAACTTTATTCTGACTTGGGATCAACGTCAAGTCGTTAAAACCTTCAGCTTATACTCGTTACTTTCAGTTGTCAGCCGAGCTGTCAGTTTGCCATCAATAATGGCTTGAACAGAAGCCGACGACAGTGAGGGCTTTATCATCTTTAGGGCAATGCGATAATTTGGTCAGTTAATTAGAATTTGGCAGTCGCCTGGCTGATTATCCCGCTCATCACATCAATGTCACTTCTCTTCTCTCTCTCTCTCTCTCTCTTTCTTTCTCTCTCTGTCTCTCTCACACATATTTCGCCTGCCAATAATCAAATCAACTCGGCTCGGCTCAACTTGACTAAGTCTAAGTGAGAGGAGAGGTCGCGTGCCAGCTCCAATTAGGGGCTAATTTGCATGGATGGCATCCCATCTCTCATTATCCACAATGGCTCCGATTGCCCGTCACTTTCCCTCTTCTTTCACTTGTCTCATCACCCATGATTACCCTTCGACAAGTGTTGTCTTCTTTTGTGCAGTTCTCCGTACTGTCACACTGCAGTGTTTACTTCACACTCAGAAGTGGAAATGAAGTGGAAGTGGAATTGGAAGTGGAAGAGCTGAGTTTGTCGACAGTCGCTAAACTTAACTTGAATTTAACAAAATAAATATAAATTTTGAATAAAGTACTTATTCATTGAAAATAACTTGAAAAATATAAAAATAAATGATTTTGATATCACAATAATAATTGTTTGAAACGAGGTACAAAAAAAAATGAATCCATCAAGCTAGACTTTAGTTAATAAGAGGGAGAATGGGAAAGACATAAAGGCATATTATGAGTGGCAAAGAAAAATAATAAAAATATGTTTATAATTATGAACTTATTAATTAAAAGCGCCTTAAGAAACTTTGTCAAAGTCTAAGAAAGTTTTGACAAAAGCATTATGTAAAGAATGAAAACCGGGTTAAACTATTAAAAGAAACTCGAAAAGAAGAAGTTTAAGAACAGAGACAGCAAATAAGAGAGAGAAAGAAAAATAGAGTAGTAATGGGTGAAACCAAAAGTTTTGATATTCTTAAGAAATCTGGTAAAAATAAAACAATTCAGAAATAAATATTGAAACTAAGCTACTAGGAAAGAAAAGATGGACAAAGATAGAAACAGAAAGAGAGAGAGAGACAGAGAGAGAGAGAGAGAGAGAAAAAAAAATAAGTTAGCTTGAATGTAAGTCAAACTATTCTCATTTCAATCAATTGCAAAATAAATATGCATTTTAGCGAATTACGACTGTAACAAAGTTTCTTCACTTTGCACACTTCTGCCATCTCTAACGTGTGCCAGTGTCGTGTTGAGCACATTCCCCATTCCCATCACTAATTTGATGTGCCTTGAGCCTTATTCAGCAATTAGGCAAGTTTAAGTCGAATTAATTGCAGAGATTGTGCTGGACTAAACAGTTGATTGTTTCCAGCAGCAGTCGAGAGAAAGGAAAAGAGAAAGGAAAAGAGAAAGGGAAAGAGAGGGAGTAGTCAGCTTAGCTGCAAAAAGTTAAATTCAAGCTGACTCAGTTTGTGCCTATTAAGATGAATCCGATGTCAACGCATCTCGTATCTTAGCCTCATCAGGCTCAACACTCAACACTCAACACACAACACACAACACACAACATTCGATGCCATCGACAAGAGGCGACAATGTCAATGCCAATGCTTTCAACGCCCTCTGGCTCTGAAACTCATGGGGGGACATCAAAATACTTTTCGACAACGACAACGACAAACCAGAACATTGCCGAAAATAATAAAGAAAATGGATATACACAATATATATATGTACATATATTAAATGTTAAGAACAAAATCCAGTCTCGCTGGTGAGAATATTTCTTCAAATTCTTTAATACTTGGCCGCTCTGCGGAGATCTTACAAAATAGTTGGTCTACATTCTTAAGAAACTTATCGAATTTTAGTTAACTTGGCTTACAAAATAGTTGCGAAAGTTGCCTGTTTACCTTTTACCGGTTTATCTACACATTTTAGATATTCTTTAACATTAAATACAAAAACTGTTTTAAAGTTCAACGTTGGTCACAATCTGCCTAGTTTGTTAGCGTTAGCATTTGATACCCTGTAACCACAAAATAGACAGAAAGCACTGTGTTGGTAAGCGATTTAATTGAAAATAAAATGTAATTAGTATTAATAAACATAGATTTGAAAAAAATGTATTCTAAGTGAATTGACGAATTCAAATGTTTTTACATGCATAGATTGTTGCTCACTGTTGATAAACGATGATTAAGAGCTGAAAATCAATGTCAGCTATTGATTGTGCTGAAAACCAAGACATTTGTCTGCAGAAAATAAATTTATATTTCTACCATTAGCATTATTATAAAATTAATTAAAGCTTTTTATATTCATCTCATATTTTAGGCATTCGTTTTAAACAAAAAATATTTTAAAAAACCAAAAACTAAGTTCTAGATAAATGAAAAAATCTAAAGTATTGTATTTTGAAGAAGAATACATATTTTGTTTAAATTTTTGTATATTATTTGTATTCCCCGCCCTTGGCTCTGTTGTTGTTTTGTAAAGCCTTCTAGTGTTAGTAAACGAGTAAAAACGCCTCGCCTTGTCCCTGAAAGCCTTTAAGATACAGTTGAGCTTCCATAATTCGAACTTCTATAACTCGAATTTCTTTCTAACTCGAGATAAATGAGTGTCAGTAAAATTAATAAACTTAAGAAAAATAACTCTATAAGTCGAATATCTCCAAAACTCTAACCTTTTCTTTGGATAATGGTGATTCGAGTTAGGGAAGTTCGACTGTATCTCTTCTCTATAATTTTTGAAAGAACTAAATTATTGTCGAAAGACGCTCGCAATTGTTTGGCATTACTTTAACACTTTAGCAACACTCACTGGCAAAAGTAGCTCAACACTGAAAACTACAGTTTCCCCTCTGGTAGAAATAAAACTCTTTCACTTCAACCGAGTGCCTCTGGCGCTTGTCTCAACTTTTAGCGTCTAACTATTTAAAAAGCTAGAGCATTCTATACCATTCTCACATCTTCTCCAAGCTTGCCCCAATGGTGTTGTGGGCGTGGCACGCTGAAGAAGTCACTTCACACTGAATACAAAAATATTCTGCAACTATGGATATTCTAAATGAAGCATACAATTTTGTATGAGAAGCTTATTTACTTTTGCCAATATCTAGATCTAATTTCACAAATCTGATTTATATTTACCAGGTATTCAAACCGAAACAAATATCGGTAGTACATTTCAAAGGGTTCATTTCCGGTTCCGGTTTTAATCTCTAATATTTAGTTTTCCATTAGCAGATCGGGATACTTCAACTGTTTAAACTTGAAGTAGTGATATTATTCGATACTAAAAATGTTCAACATTATCATGATTTTCAGTTTTTAATTTTAGGTTTTTATTTGAATGCTTTTAATGGCATTTACTTTCAAATCCGACGACTTTACAGCAAACGTTTTGAAATCAACAATTATTGATGATTTTCGGATTTCGGAACAGGAATCTATTAGATTTGTGGCATTTCAACACGTTTTCGGAATTCGGAACAGACCCGAGTATGTATATTAATAATCCTTACAAGGATGCTATACGATTATTGAGAAACTGTTTCTAAGTTTTTCTTTTCCTTTAGTATTTTCAAAGTGAAGACTTTTTTTATTATAAGGTCTTTTGGAAAGTTAATTTTGAGGGTATTTACCCGTCGACCACTTATCGATAACTGTTTCATGTCATTTTTGTTTTGTTCTTCCATTTTTTTTTTCTCTCGATTTTTCATTTGTTGTTCTTGCTGCTTTTGTTGTCGCCGTTTGCCGTCTTTGTAGCGCATTCCAGAGTTGCCATCAAATATGCAGACATTCAATTTCCATGGGCGTAGAGGGGGTAAAGTGAAAGTGAAAGTGAAATGAGAGGGAGCAGAAAGTAACAAAGAACGTGGGAAGGCAACGCACATTATTTTTATTGTATTTATTGAATATTTCCAGCATCCTGATGACTCAGCTTGAATTACACACAGTGGCGTCAGGGAATGGGGGGAATTGGTAGGGTGGTAGGGGTGAGTGTGCAGTACTGACTTTGAAGAATAAGAAGACAAGGAAACTTGGCCAAAGGGAACAAGATGTCGTGCCTGTTTCCTGAAGTTGCCGCTTCCCTCACTCCCTCATTTGCCCCATTCCGTATTTTCTCCATCCTGCCACATTCTGACGGCCGTCAATTTGTGTAAATTTGAACTGTCACTTTGAAGGCGTTAATTGGATTCAATAATGTCAAGCGGCGAGCAGCAGCGTCAACAGTTGGCACCAACTGCAACAACAACGCCCCCCCTTCCATACCCACTTCCACGTCCATGTTCTCTATCCATCTCCCTCCCTCTTTCGCTGTGTCTGCGCTTCTCCATCCCATCTGATTTCTGCTCGCTTAGCAATCGCAAATCCGTTTTCGTCCTTCCCACACTACTTTTCATGTTTGCCAAGCTAAATTTAGGACACGAGAACAACAACAACAACAACAGCAACAACAGCAACAACAGCAACAACAGCAACAACAACAACAACAGAAACAACAACAGCAACAACTACAGAGACGAATGCTACATTATGGTGGCCCCTGTTTTTTTTTTTTTTTATTTTTGCGGCTTAGAATAAGGGTCGCTCTTAGGCAACGGGTGTGGGGGGAGGGGCATAATTGCAATGTGGGCGTAACACCAAATGGCAACACTACAATTTACAGTCTGCATTGGGAGAAAATAGTCACAGAAATGTTTTAGGGCAAAGAAAACGAGACGTACATTTCCAGACTTTTTATTGAGAAATCATAGATTGCCAATCAAAGATTATGAATTAAAAGTTATTCACTTTGCTTACATTAAATTATTAATTTAAAATAAAATTGTATATAACTTCCTTTTATACTTTGTGTTAATTAAGTGGGAATTAATTATATCACAATATGATCAAAAGAATGGAATATTTCAAGTCCAATTTAATTAAGTTGATATTATATAAGTACGGTGGTTTTTTGTATGGGATGATCTCAGAAAAGTTTTGTATGAAAAGGAAGAAATGTGGCTAAATAGTAATTTTTAGCAATTTTCAAAAAATCATAAAAAAAATACCAGAAAAGAGATTTTTGAAAACTTTTTTTTGCAGTCACTCCTAGAATTGTTTGTAGATTTTTTTTGCATCAAAACATTTTTTTTGTTTTCAATCGAGGATAAAAGTTGAAAAAGCTGATTTTTACAAAAACTCAAATTTTTTTTTAGTAATTTTCAATATTTTCAATTTATAAGTTGATATAACTTTAGTTTTCTGTAAATAGTTTTGATTAGGTTTGTATTTTAGTTAGTTGTAATTGAAACTTTTAAATAAAGTTGGTTTTTGTCCTGGTTGAAATAAGCTGTGAGCAAGTGTACATATATTTTTATAATTTCCTAATTCCTATTCAAAATTTTTTTATTTGTATTTCAATTGTATTCAGATTTGGTCTATGTTGTGTGAAAATTTCATCTTTCTACGCTTAACCGTTTGGCTTACACGTTGATTATCAGTCAGTGAGTCAGGGCAAAGAGTTTTATATACACAGTTTTCTGAAGGTTACACATTAGCTAGAAAATATGTATATTCAAATATTTTAGTTCAGTAGCTGATTCTGAGAGTAACTTGTAGAAAATAATAATTGTTGGTTTTGTTTTAATAAATAAGTAGTAGCTCTTAATGAGTAACACATTTTGTTTGGGATCAGCTTTACATACTGTAGTTATTTGAATTCCTTAATCTCATATGAAAAGTATTTAATATGTTACAAGATAGTTCTGTACTTATGTAGTTTTTTGGACAGTGTACACTGAAATCAAATTGAGCTACATAACTTGTGGTCTAGAAAGAAATGTTTTTATATACATAGCATACATTTTATTCATATATTTTCAGTTATACAGCTATACAATGAAAAGTTATTAAATTTCAGCCAACATTTTGAAAGCCACCTAAAGCGACTAAAAGAAAAAGTAGAAAGAAAAATTTAAAAACTGTAAACAGTCCTTGCACAAATTGGTGCACCATAGCCAAAGCTGACTGTATAAGTATACTGTACCGTGATGCCTGCCTTATCAACTCGAAAGACTTTTATAAAAATGTATGGCCAAGAGGATCGTCAACAAATTGTTGACTTCTGGCCTTTGTGCTTGACTTGTCCGATAAACAAAAGACAAATTGAAACACGAGTTGTGATAAACATCGGCAGCGGTTCAAGTGTCTTGTGAATGGTGTTCAGTGGTGTCTAGTGGTATCTCAGTGATTTCACAGCAGCCCGAACAGACCACTGAATCATTTAGATAAAAAAAAACAGACAGGAAAAAAGCCACGGTTGAAGGCAGGTTTGAATCGCAACATGAAAATTAAATTAAAAAAAAAAAAAAGAGAAGCGGCAACAAAAGCAAATCTGGCAAGGAAAGCAGCTAGTAGGGACAAGGGTCGGAAGAGGAAGAGGGGAAGGAGCAGTGCCAAAAGTGGCGACCATTGAAACGGGAAAATGCAAATGATGCCAGCGAGAGTGCCACGTAATTTGGCCAAATGCCATTTTCTCTGGGCCAGATAGAGCAGACACTGGCCCTTGTCCATGGATCCGCCTTACGACTCTATACCCAACCCCATACCCCCACCTCCTCCCCTTTCCGTCTGTCCAACCCGGTCAGGCCCCTGTCGACTGTCAGCGTAAATAAGTGTTGCCTACATTTCATGCAAATGAACCCGCAAAAAAGATGAGCCCCAAATTATGAGCCTAGCAACAACAAAAGACAATCCATATTTTGTTGCCTACTTTACAGCGCTTGTGCACGTGTGAGTATGTGTGTGTGTGTGTGTGTGTGTTGTAAGCACATGAATAAATAATTTCCAGCTTATTTCACAGCGGAAACAAGGCGTAAATCGTTGGCTTTTTGCCATCTGACCGCAGCAATTAAGACAAAAATGCCAAAGGTTGATATTAAAAATATGAAGTCTGCTTTCAGGCGCTTAACATTTATTGGACAAACTCTTTTGAAATGGACAAATGTGAATAACTGCTTAAAAATAAGTCATACTTGACATAATTTAGCTAAAACTGAATGTAATTGACCTGCAGATACCCTGCCTAAAATTACTAAATATTATTAAAATGCTTACTTTAAGTAAATGTATAATAATATTTATAGGATTTCAACTCAATTTGTGTTTGTGTGGTCAGATATATGCAAACATTGAGGAAACTGATTCTGGAAAAGCTGCTAAAGATAGACAGGTATTAGATTTCATTTAATAGGAATATCTTTAAAAATGTGAATATCTTTCGATAGAGATAAACTACTGAATTTACAGGGTATAATATAGTTGAGCTCTGTATATTTTTCGACTTGGAAATCAATCACATTATAAAGTTAGAGATTCTTGATTCGAATTTAATCCCTGCTCAAGTTAGAGCCCTGCATGAGCTCACACTAAATCGTGTTAACAGTCAGAAATCACACTGTGCACACATTCAAAACGACACATGTGTGCTTTTTAAGTCACAATTTCAATTCCTTATGATACAATCATTTTTCGGACTCATTGAATTGAAGCTAGGCTGTCGTGTGATTCAAATCATTTCCTATGATACTGTTTAACACTGTTATGAAAATTTGCTGTGATTCAAGTCGTTTTGACAGTTGTCACAGTGTTGAGTGTGTGCACAGTGTTGAATGTGTGCACAGTCATTAGAAATTTTTTTTTTTTTTCTTATTAGTTTGAAAAAATATATAATACTGGAAAATAATTCGAGCAGTTCAATGTTTTGCATTGGTGGAATGAATACAAAGCTCAATTCTCTTCCTTATTTAAGTTAAGCTCTAAATTTTTTTCAACACCAGCATCCTCAGCGTCTTCCGAAAGAGTGTTTTCGCAAGCAAGAAACCTCACCAGCGAAAAAAGAAGCTCCATTGCTGGAAACACCGACATGGTGAACAAAATAATGTTTTTAAATATGACTATGGAAAAATAGCCAAAATAAATAAATAATGCACACAAGTTTTATTTTCAATCAATTTCAATACTTGCTTAGTCACCAAAAAAAAACATTAGGTTTTTAATAGTGTGCACAGTGTTAACAGTGTCAGCTTGAACATGTCGACTATGATTCTATGAATCTATGAATCGGAATCACACTAGCTTTTCATATGAGTCGACTGGATATTTGAATCATGATTTTGAGTGACTTGTAAGTCAAAGTGATTTTTCAGACAGTGTGAATATTAATAGTGTTGTGTGATTCACATGATTCGTTTGAGAGAAATGTGATAATTTTGTATTTAGTGTGCACTCATGCAGAGCTCTAGCTCAAGTGTTTAAATAATTGTTTGCTTCAGGATATAGATTTTTATGCAAAAGGTTTCTCTTGTCATTTTTGAAAATTTAACATTTAAAATCTCGAGTGTTAACAATTTATAAACTTATTTGTATAAAACAGGCCATAATTAGCTGAACTTAATTCAGCAAATCGCGAGAAAATCGGGTTGTCGATTTTTTTTTTTCAGTGCATTTTTCCATAACTATAGTCTTAAACGTGTACTATTAATATAATCTGTAAAATATTTATTTGCTTTATAATATCCATAATAACCATTTCAAAAATACCCTGTAGTTATGGTCCATTTTGTACACTTTCTTTACAGTTTCACCCGAATCGATTGTCATACCGATTGTTTCGTGCATCTTTGGCTTTCCGATTTTGGCCCTGATCGTCATCTGCTGCCTGCGGCGACGGGCCAAGTTGGCGAGGGAGCGGGACAGACGAAGGAACTATGATATGCAGGACCATGCTGTCAGCCTGGTCAGATTTAGTCCAATTCATAGGCTTAGTGAGTTTAAATGTTGTAACGTGTCTATTAACAAATAACAACAAAAAAAGAAAACTACTTTTCTCATATTTGACTATAATCTTTTTCTCTACTTAATTTTGATTTTATTTTAGATTTAACTCTTCTTTTTCTCAAACTGCAGCATCGAATGACTAAATGAATGCACTAGAGTTTTTTTTAACTATCCATGCATTCAAATTTCTCACTCTTTCTCTCTGTCGCACCTGATTTCTCTCTCCCTACAATATATTTACCTTGTTTCAAATTTTACTGGACATTTATATTGTTAAATTCGATGTTTTGGTGAAATTTAAAACAGGACTCAGACATACGCTTAGGGTCAAAATAATAATTTAGTACGTTTATCAGCAAGTAATTGTTTTTTTAATAATTATAAAATTATTATAAAATGAAAATTATATACATATAATAAATTAACTGGCAAAAATTAAAAACATATAGAATTTAAAAAATTATACTTAAGACTTCTGTGGCCCAATCAAATCAATATGAATTGAGTAAGGTATTATTATTTTTCATAGTTTTCCAGCTTTTATGCAGAATAAACATAGCTTAAACTAAACACAAATACATTTATGATATTTCTTAATTTTAAAAGACTGCAAAAGTCTGCGATAAAGTAATACATATATTTTAAATAAAATGAATTATCAAATATTTTTGCAATTATGATTAATATTTGTTTTGGCCATATTTTGGAAAGTTTATACAAATTTAGATAAATATTGAATTCAGTTCTTTGTTCTAACTCATGATGCTGATGTTAATATTATTTTGACCATAAATGTTCTTATTCTAGTTTCACTATCTTGATGTGTGCGTGCCATTTTCGTATACATTAAACATACGCTGTACATATATGTACATTTAGTACATATAGAAGCGTGCAGTCTTCGCCACGCCCCCGCCCATTTTGGTGTTTATCTCTTTTAAAATTTAACAATTTTCCATGCTTTGTTTTTCCTGCATAAATTGCATATTGTCAAAAGCACACACACAAACACATTTAAATGCGGGCGTACCTGAGGACAAAAGCATTTTAGATTTTCCGTTTTCCATTTTCCGCCCCATTTTTAGAATGCCCGCATTGGCAAATTTTATTTCCAGGTTTTTTGGCTCAAAGCCAAACCATAAATGCATAACCAAAATATCAACACATGTGCGTGTGTGTGCTTGTATGTGTGTGATAACGAATGTCTTTCAAAAGTTTCCATACTTTAAAATATCAAATCAAAAACGTGTATTTTTTTATTGGGCTTTACATGAAAGCCCCAAATTCAAAGCTCACTTTTCCGAGACAGGTTTGAAATAAAATATTTCAATTAAAATTCCAGAAGAAATTTTTGTGAAATGGCTTCGGTTTGAGTTTTGTGAACACGATTCAGTTTCAGCTGAAATTTCTTATGACATTGTCGCTTTTGAATTGCTTTATGACTTGTATAATTCCGATATTTACAATTGATATTTGCAATATTCAACAATTCCGTCTGCATTGACAAATATGCCAAAAGAAGTGGCGAAGAGGGGCAGGGAAAAAGCGAAATATTGCAGGGGAGGGCGAATGGAATGAAAGAGAATGGAGAAATATGGAATAAAATATCAGATGAAATTTCACTTTTCCAAAGAAGTACAATTTGAATGCATAAGCTGAAAAACTGCAAGTGCAACGAGCACAACTTACAGATGCCCTGTAAAAGTTTACTTAAAATTCAATTTAATTGAAGATACTCAAAAGTAACTTAAGGAGATTTTATAACGCGCAAAATACTTTCATACAGGCTATTTGATTTAAATATGAATTATTTGCTGATGTGTATAAACAAATTTGAACCAAAATTCGAATTTTGAAACCAAGCTTATTGTTGAAAATCAGGGATTAAAAACTAAACGAATATCGTTTCAGTATGGTTTCGATTCACAAAAAAAAAATTGTTTACGAAAAATAGAATTATATTAATAATAATTAATGTTTTATTCAGTTTGATGTAGTTTAGTTACTTATGAACAATTTCAATATTTCATTTAACAAATTTATTTTATTTGCGCTTATTGAGTGCTATGAAAATTCGATCATGAATATTACAAATAAAAATTAAAAATTAAACATAAAAAAATTTAAATTAAAGATAAAAAATAAAAATGACAAATATATATATTTTTTTTTATGTATGAAAACCCGAAATTAATCCTTATAAATTAAACGGTTACTAAACGGTTACTTTGGTTTAAAGAGTTTCGGTTTAAAGGTTTCGGTGAAATGAAAATTTGTTTATGGTTCGGTTACGGTTTCGGTTGTAAATATAAATCAAAAAAATCGACAACACTATTTTCGAGCAAGCAATTTTCTAGTACTTCAACTCTATAATTTATTTTGACGTTATGTCAAAAACTTGACTTTTGGCTTAAATGATTTTTATCTCAAACTCGATCCATAATTTGAAGCTTCAGCTAGCTGCAACAATTTGTTATGCCCGTCTGGACTGGACAACTAAACAGGGTATTTATTACACGACGAGGGCAAAGGTACAGAAAGAGAAGCCCAAGTTAAAGTTGAGTGCCTGCTGTGACTGTTGAATGTACCCAAACACACACGTATGTATGTCTGTATATGTATGTGGCAGCCACTCAATGAAAATGAGCGTCGTCACACACACAGACACACACAGACACACACACACACACACAGACACACTCATGCATACATGCGAGATATTCATGCTGTTTTGCATGTGTCAAGCACAGCAGGAGCAGATGCTGCCTGCCTGCATTTTCATTTGCATTGCATACCTTTGGGCGCTTGCCCTCGTTTCTCACATCAACAACAAAAAAAAACATATACAAACACGAGAAATATGAATTCCCCACCCCTCTCCGCTTCCTACGCTCACTCGGCCTTCATCTGACAACAGTTTTACAGCTGTAAATTTCATATTCAGTGTTTGGTTAGCTTCACAATTCGTTCTCTGTCACTTTTTGAAGGTAGACATCATCAAGATGATAATGCTGACAATACACATAAATATGACGATGAAGATGATTATGTGACACAAGTGAAGTGTTAACGGAATCGTTGGCAACCACAGTAAACTACACTTTGTTTTTTTTTTTTTATATACTACATGTATGTTACATACATATATATATTAGTTTTTTTGTTGGTTTGCAAATTTTTCGCGTTTGCATAAATTTTGAAAAACAATAACGCTACAAACACACACCACACACACAGCGAAGAGTGTCCTCAGTGCATAGTGATGTGTGTGAGTGGGTGTGCTGAAATTGTTCAAGGCTGCAAACCTTTAAAATATTGAAGAAGCCAAGAATCATGGTCAATTTTAAATTAAATAAAAACACTTTATTTTTTTTTTAATATCTTTATTGGTTCTTGAGTTTTGAAGCTTATACAGTAATTAATTGTCGAATATGTTTCTAATTTGAATTATCATTTATAAATATGTATAATGATTTATAGCCTTGCTGAGTGCCAATTAGTCTCTCTAATAGTGTTAGCTGCTGTTAACATTTACAAATTCACAATAATTAGAATAATTTATGATCACATAACATAACAAATTGGTGGCACTGTGCGCACGTCTTTTAAACTGAAGACGTGACCTTTTTAGACCTTGGCGACATTATTATACCCGTTATTCGTAAAGTAAAAGGACAACAAAAATTTTATTTCAATATAAAAGAAAGTTTGGAATAAAATTAATACTAAAATAAACAATCATATACAGTCAATATTTATATTTTAAATTTAATTAAGAGTTATTCGTAACTAGTAATTAAAACCATAACCGAAACCTTTAGCCGGTAAAAAACGATTGAAATATAAAACCGTAACTGAAACTATATAAGCCGAATAACCGTTTAGTAACCGTTTTATTTAAAAGGGTTATTTTCGGTTTTTCATACATGAAAAACAAATTTTTTTTTTACTTTTAATTTTGATTTTTGATTTTAATTTACTTATGTTTAATTTTGAATTTTTATTTGTGATATTCATGATCGAATTGTCATAGCAAAAGTAATGCCTTTTTAATAATTATTATTATATTATTGAAATAATTATATTTTTGTGAAAACTATTTTTTTTTTTTTGTGAATCGAAACCATACCGGTATTTCAAAACCGAAACATAAAAAAACCGGTTGCGAAACCTTGATTCAAAGATTTTGCGTAACCGATTACCTAAATGCGCACATAACCGAAACCGTAACTGAAACCGATATTCGTTTCGTACGTAATAATGTAAAATATGTATTTATTCTCTGACATTTACATGGAGTAGCCGGTATCTTAGAGCGGGAACTCGACTATAGTGCTGTAACTTGTTTCTTCCTATTTTTTTTTTTTTTTTGGGTCGTTGGAGTTGCACGCACGTCTTGAAATTTACATCAAATTTCAGCTCACTTCACTTGTTGCACGTTTTCAATTTGTTTCTCGTACATTCTTTGTTTTTTACGTTTTACGTTTTACGTTTGTCGCCACATACTTGAAGACGAAGGAAAAGAAAACATTTTCCATGCATTTGGCGTTAGTTGTGCTAAGCAAATTGTGACTAATTTGAATTGTATTTTCCCTCTTTTTTTGCATTATATGTTTACAGATTACCGATCGTCGCGAGCTATCAGTCTACGTCCTGAACGAAGCCTGAGCCAAGGCTTCACCTCGCTGGAGCTGGACACGGTGCTGGAGGAGCGCTGCAGCGATGTGGAGCAGACGCAGACCGAAATTCTGAATCCTGAATCGCCCATGGACAGTAATTCCTACAAGCTGTCCTTTTCCTCCTCCAGCTAACAGTTAGCAGCACAACAACAACAGCAACAGCAACAACAACAGCAACAGCAGCTGGAATCGAAGCCAACGTCAGCGCCAACTTCGACGACGACGACGACGACGACGACCACAAATCTGCTGAAGCCGCGGTCAGCGTTGATGCCGCACGATGCTGCAGCAGCGCTCGCCAAGCGTCGCAGTCGACTGCATGAGCTGCGCGCTGCCAGCAGCAGTGGCTGTGGCAACGGCAGCGGCAGCGAAGCTGCCATTGCATTTGGCGTCGGCAAACGTGAATCGAAGCGTGAGCGAGAGCGTCGCACACATGGCGTCGGCAGCACAGCGTCAGCGTCAGCATCTGGCACCGCCATACGCAAGTCGCAGTCATTGGATGCCGCTGACAACAGTTATACGTTGGCGAGCATTCAGTCGCCTTTGTGGGTGACACTGACGAATGCACGAACCATCGAGGAATTGGCCCAGCAGAAGCTCTAACCAAATCAAATTCAAGGAAACCCACCAAACATTTCTTGTTGTTGTTGTTGTTGTTTTAATGTTAGCATAGCATCCACCAAACAGCCTCCCTTTCCATATTGGAATCCAACGGTTTTCTCTATATGTATGTATGTAACTAAAACTAATTGACATTGTAAATGTTTAAGCAATTGTAACAGCATAACGAGCATTACGAAATGCAAATCATAAACCCACTTTCTGCCGCTGCACTGTGGCTAGTTTCCCGAAAACTCGTGGCAAAAATCTATGACTTTTGAACTAGATGAGATATCGGGTTGAAATTTGATATATGGGCATTTCCACAGAAATGTCAACCGAGGCCAAAAACGTAAATTGATCAAAAACTCACATCTTGTGAAATTTCCTTCCAAAACTGTATTCCAGTTATTTATTTAGGCAATATACGCTAGATGAAATTCAATAGGACGAACATTTAGATTCTACATTGGAATAAATTCACTTTTTCTATATTTTTGCCCATTTTCTTAAAAATTGATTTTCAATATGGACCGTTTGTATTCCATTGATTACACTAGGTATGATAGTAAAGGTGGGTTCTCATTGCTTCACATTGTGAAATCACATTTTGTTATGCTTTGTGATGATTTGCGAAATACTCCAAAGTGTTTACATTGGCAACACAAAATTTGTGCTTCACAATATTGTGAAAGGCCTTGTGAAAAGATTTGTGAAAGCCTTCAATGTAAACACTACCAGTCAATGTAAAGAGCATCACAAAAAATCATAAGGAATAAAAATGTTCACAAAATGTTCGCAATTAAACAATAACAAGTTCCACAAAATGAATAAAAACAAAGAAATGTCACTTTGCAAATTGTCCTCCAATAATAATAAAGATTTAATTTCTTTGAAAAAATTGCTATGAATATTTCTATTATCGCATGTTTCTGGAATAATGGCTGATATTACGGCCATCGACATTCAGAATCCGTATGAGAGGCTCGTCATGCTTGATCCAGAGAAGCTATGTAAATAAATACCGCAGTCACCGCAAGTCGCTCGCCTGGTGAAATTGGTTCGCGAAAATTTGTTGTCTTCTTCTTGATTAGTGGAGCTACCCAAAAAGTGAGCTGGTCGAATGGTGCTCCGTCCATACGCAAATAATTTTTGAATTTGAACGGAAGACTTCGCATATCTCCCATTAGCTTTGCATACATTCCTTCTTTTCCATGAGTCAAATTAATTTCGTCGATCCAGCAGCTGCGCTTTTTGCCTTGGGTCATCATCGTCGTCTTCTAAAAGCCACAGCCCAATGACCGCAAAGCAGTAAACTCCGTTTCATCTTGTGAATCCATTTCTGTTTTAAAAATCAAAATCAATGCTAAAGGCCCGTAAAGCAACAAATAAAATTTTAGCTTTGACGTTTATGTCTTCAACTTGCTCGATGTGCTTTCACAATGGGATTGGGCTCATTTGAGCTGCTTCAACTTTAACAGGAGTTAACATAGTTTTTATCAAAATTGTGTCAGCCTCCATCGCAAAAAATGTTTAACAGAATGTGAAAGTGGTGTTTACATTGAACTGTCACATTTTTGTGACTTCACAATTTTGTGTCAATGCATTTAGTGTTCACATTGCCTTGTGACGTTGTGAACAGCTTTGTGTAGCGCTTGTGAAGCGTTTGTGACGCAGTGAGAACCCACCTTAAGATTGTAACATAAACCATTTTAGTACATAGAAATATATTGAAAGAAAAAAACTTTTTTGAGCTGATTTCGATATATAATTTAACAAAAGAGAGACAGAAACAATAGAAATATATTGTGGAACAAAATGTCGCATGCGACAGTGTTTCAAATTAAATTTAAAAAAAAACTACTTAACACTTTTAAATCAAACAAAAAACATTTTTAAGATAAATCAATGCATTACATTTTCAAATTATCTGCAATAAAATATTCGTTCACGTTTTGTCGAAATCAGCGTTAGAACTGGTCGCCGAAAAAACTACTTCTATTTGAGTCGCGTAAGAAAAATGAAAATGAGCATGGCACTGAAAAGGGCGTAAGTTAATGGTCAACCTACAGTTTTTTGTAATTTGTACTTTTCAAAATTTTGTTAAAAATTTAAAAATTAAACTATTTTTATAAATTTTTTTTTTTATAAATAGATGCGAAAGAAAAAAAAGAATTTATCCTTCAAATTTTTTTTTATGCATTTAGTTTTGTAGATAATCCAGTTAATATAAATAAATAAGCTTTATACAAAGACTAAGCTCAATTTAAAGATGGACTACGTCAAACTTGCCCTTCTAAAGCGCAAAATTTCTCACTTGGCATATTTTAGAAAAATACTTAAACTAAACAACAATCTACAAACCTACAACAAAATTTTTAAAAACATAAAACATTCTGCATAAAATACTTTAATCATTTCTTAATTCAAAAATATAAACATTTTTCGAAAACGGAACAACTCGAAAACTGATTTTTGCCACGAGTTTTCGGGAAACGAGCCACAGTGCGCTGTTCGACTAGTCGAACACACACATTTTTAATTTTCAGAGCGATTTTTTTATGTAATCCAATGATTCAATGGAAAATTAAAAAAATTAGAAAATTAAGAAAATGTTTATTCTGGTCATCCCATATTTAAAAAATAAAAATTCAATTTTAAAAAATATTTAAGTTTTAAAAAATGTGAATTTTAATTTAATTTTTAACCTCATATTCGATTTTAGAAAGTCCAAATTAGCCAAGAAAAGTGGTATTTAATAAAAAACGCGGCATAAAATGGGTTAAACTAATGACCAAAAAGTAGTCCAAAATAAAACCCAAAACCAAATAAAATACCAAAAAAAACGCATTTTAATTTATTTAACATTTTCCAAGATTGTTGTCAGCGTACAATATGTTAAACACTAACTCCCAACAGCAGGATGTTAAGCGAATAAGAAATTTTATTTAACATTCGCACGGTCAAAATGAAAACCGCGGCAGTTTGCTGTTGTGTGAGTAAGAAAAAATGGGTTTGCGATGAATTTGTATTGTATTGGGAGCTAGAATAAAATCCACTTATCCTTACAAAATTTTAATTTAATTTTCCTCTATCATTTTTCACCACATAAAACCAAAATATTTTCATATCATTATTTTAACAATTATTATTTTATTTTCTAAAGCCGGTTATCCAGCACCACGGAATATAAAAATTCCTGCCAAACTTCATATAAAAAAACTGCGGCAGAAATTTTTTGTTTATGATTTCGTTGCTTGAGTATCCAGCAACTTGAACGAAATCCACAAATAAATATCGATAAATGGCCTATCGACAGCATGTGTGGACTGAGAAAACAGCTGATGCACAGCTCAGGAATATATATTATTATAAGTTAATTTTTTCCTTCTTTTAAATAAGTTGAACTTTCGAAATTGGCGCTGTTTACAAAACACAGATGATTCAACAGAGTGACCATGCACGTTTTGGGTACATCGTCACTCGTTTTATGTACTTGGTCACACTGTTTTTTTTTTATGTTCCACACACACGATATAACTAGCAAACTCCTGACATAAAAATTCCGCGGTGCTGGAGACAGGCCTTAAAAATTTTGTAGCTTTTCCTATTTTAAAAACTTTTCTAGTTGAACTGTTAACTGCTATCTGTTGTGTACGATGATCCACATTGTATGTACATCAATGCGCCTCAGAATTAGAATTTGGCCAACAATGGAGTCCACATTTATTAAAAAATTCAAATGTTTACCATTTTCACTGAAATATATAAAAAAAAATAGCAGCATTTAACTAATAATTAGCAAAATGATAACAGACAAATTATGTGTTTTAATTGTTGTTTTTATTTAAATTATCTTGTATATGTAATAAGAGCTTAAAATACAAATTTAATTTCATTATCAAAATACATTGTTATACAATTTCCTTAGTTGTTTTTCTTATATTTTGTTACAGATCTTTAGTTGCTTGTTAATTTTTATTTGTTTTTTTCTTTTTCGTTATTTCTTTTTTTTTTTATAATAATGTTTAGCTTATGTAATTATGTATTTAGTTTAGCTTTTCATACTTGCACACCACATTTCATTTTATATATTTTTAATATTAATTAATAGAAAAAAATACTAACAAAAAGAAGAGGTCGTCATGGATAAATCCATTTTAATACATTCATTTATGTATTAATATATATATGTATATATATATATAGATTAAAGTGATGCATATACTCGTAAAACAGACTGTTTCGAAATCGATTAACGGATTATGAGATAAAAATAAAAACAATCCATTAAGTTTTTGGCAATTTCGAGCGTTTTTAGAACAGGACTGTGAGAGGGGAAAAAAATTAACAAAATGAATACACATAATTGTATACAAAAAAAAAAAAATAAACAAAAAAACATAAAAAATAGACTGAAAAAATGTTTTTACAATTAAACTACGAAACTGCAAGCAGGGCACATCTCTCTGTGTGTAAGTGTGTGTGAGTGTGACTTCTGTATGAGTGGGTGTGGGAGTGGTTCAGGGCCTGAGCAAATTGTCTTTAAACATGTTTATAAATGCATCAAAATTTTCTGCCTAATTGAGCATTTTAATAGTCTTTTTATTTTTCACTTATTTTTGTTTTTTTTTTATATTTTTGAGATATTTAAGAACACAATTTAAAAACTTGGTGTAAACTCAATAAAAGGTTAAAAGTAACAACAAATACTATAAAAAAAAATATATATATATATTAAAGTCAAATACTAACTAGGAAGAGCACAATGCACACGTGTTGCTTATTTTTCCTATTTTGATTTTGTTATTGTTGTAATTTTGATAGTGTCTTTAGATTTTGTTTTTACATTTTTGTGGTGTAGGGGTTAGTTAAGCCTATTGTTGAATTAATTTCAATCTGACTGATATCAAAAACAGTTGTTGCTGCGATCGTTGACTGTAAAAACAGGGCTCGGCACGGCCCTATCTCGTGCTGCTACTGCGCTGCCGCACACGTACAGAATAAACTGTGTCGCTGCTACGATTTGTTTCTATTACGTCGCTGTTATACCGCTGTTAGGCGAACAAAAATTCACACACATGAATGTGTAGGTGTCGACCATTGCTGTAAAAGTATAAAATGTAGCATCAACTGTTCTCCAAATTCTAGCGTTAACAGCTGTTAACTGTCCTTTGCTGTTATGTTGGCTTCATTACACACAAAACATACATTGGAGTCCAATCGTCACTATAATTGATCATATACACATCATGTACACATACTGCTTTAAAATTGTTGCTCAGCGACTGTTACAAAATAAATATCAGCTACTCTGACTGTCATTATATTTGCATATATATATTTATATATATATATATATATATATATATATATATATATATATATATATGGGCTGTGTATTGATGTCAAGTCACAATCTGAATGCAATTTATTTTATTTATAGGCTTATTTGGGATGTCAAGAGGGGTTGTTGTTGTTGTTTGTTTGCTATTAATGCTATTGTATCTGTTACGTTTTGATATTCTATCACAACAGTGAGCCGCTTCTCGTTGCTCGTTAATCGCTCTCGATGTTGTGACAAGTAATAACAGATACACACACAGCTATCACACAGCTCTACTACATGTGTATCGTGGCTGCCGTATAACGTGCCTCTCCACGCCGCCAAGACCATTGACTGGGACGGAACTGTTAAGCAAAAAGTAAAATCAATTAGTAAATTGAAATGTGTACATTGAGATCGTTAAATATTTATCTATGCTTGTGGATTGTAATTCACATTTAAACCAACCTGATGCAAATGCTTGGACTGCATGTAAATATATCAATATAGTTAACATTGTATTTTATTTTATTTTTTTGATTTTTTTTAAATATATGCATGCATTTTATTTTTGTTATTGTATTCTCACCTGTATGAGGAGCTGTCCGCTCCGTGTGTGTGGATTGCGGTACGCATAGAATAACCACAGCGTGACAGCGAACACAAGACAAATCGGCACCATAAAGCCAAATGCCACGCCCACATTTTTATTCTCTGGCGACATCGCATCGAGATGCTCGCTCTTCTCCAACTTGTGGCCATCTGTCCCCGCCGCGCCGGACACCGGTGACTGTGTGCTGCTCACAGTTGACTCTGTGACCGCTGCTCCTCCGCTGCCGGCGGCGACTGGCGACGGCGTTGAGCTGCCGCCTATGGAGGCGCCTCCATTGGCATTGTTGCCGTTAATCTTGCCGCTGCTGCCACTGTTCTCCTGGGCAGCATTGTTGCCCTTCTTGCCCAGCGCCGGGCATTGCTCGATCTTGGTAATGATGGAACGTTCACAGCCTGTAAAGAAAAACGAAAAATAAAAACAAATATCAATTAGTTAGTCACATTGAATAGAAAGGGATAGACATACATATGTACATATTTATGTTTGTTATCAATATCGAACATTGTTAAATACAATTAAATAACAATTGATGTAATAATTATCAATTAAAACTTAATCTGTTAGTATATTAATATATATTTATTACTTTTAAAGAAGGTTTAAAAAATAATTAAAATAAAATAAAAAAAAAGGCGATTTATGATGAATTTTTTTGTTTTTTAGTTTTTTTTTAATGGAATTTTGAAATTTAAGTGAGTTTTGTTTTGAGCGAAAAATATACAAATCATAAAAAATGATTATTTGTGAGTTTTAGTTTTTTCGCTTAAAAATAATTACTACCTATATATTTTTGTTTATGATTTCGAGTCAGCGATATTTTGTTGTAAAATAAATATCAATAATTATTATTTTTATGACTCCAGTAGGAGTGCTATTAACGATAATAATTGAAAAGCGAAAATAAACTTGGATTTACAATAATTACAACTTCAAATTTGTATATAATATGTGTCATAAAAATATTCAAAATTGTGTAATGAATATACATAAATCAATTGATAATATGTTGAATCTATACCTTTCTGCTGCCAATCCTGCTTCCGTCGATCATTGCCGTTGCTTGTGGAGCAGCGATTTAGTGTGGGACACCAAGCACACTGTTTAAAATAATACAAATATAATTTTAGGTAACGTTTATCGTTATCGTAATCGAGATACATCGAAGACAAAAAGCTAACCTCAAAGGCGGTGTTGTGATTCATGCACGATTGGCAGTCGTGGTAGTCCAAACAGGTGGGCAGCGCCGTTAGCATAATGATTGTGGAATTCGTTATATCCGGCTGTCCAAAAGTGACGCGATGATATTCATAGATCGTCTTACGGCGTGTTACTAAAATCAAGTGAAACAACGGGAAATTAGTTGAGCAGATGGCCTTGATTATGGATAATGCTTACAGAAATTGGCCTTGTCGACAATGTAGGCATCGGAGAGTCCAACTTTAACCGGATGCTGGCTGTCCTGAATGTTGCTAATCAACGTGGGCAGGTGATAATAAACAAACTTAATATCACCATTCTGATGCAATGTGGCGCTGAATGTAAAGTTGCCATATGTCGGCTTATCCTGCAGCGTCACATTCTCCCAGACGACGGTGAAGGCAGTGCCTGCATCAGATACAAATTGAAATTGTGAATTAGCAACAATTTTAATATACATAACATACTTATGTTAGCTTAACACTTTTCTCTAAATTTGTATAAATACTTAATAATTTTTTATTGAATAAAATTGTAGTTATGTATTTATGATGTCTGGCTATTCGCCTCCTGGTCACCATAACGACAACTATAAATAATAATAAACAAACAATAATACATATATGCAAATATTTAAATTTGTTAAAACAAAAAATTATCTAACTAGTCCTTTAAATACAAGATTTTTTTGTTAGAAAAAAAAAGATTACAAACAAATCAAGATTTAAGGTAAAAAATAAAGAGTCAAATGTTTCCCTTCTCGCGAAAACGGGCACGAATCAAAACTTACCATTGTCCTGCAATCGGACGAATGAATCGTTGGCCAGGCTCGTATCAAAGTTGGCCATAAGAGGAGCAATATATTGTGTGGCCGCCAGCCAAGAGTGCACATACTCTCCGGTGTAGAGGAAACCGCCGGTGGCAACGGTAATATTTCTCACATAATGCCCATAGAAGGGAAAATCAAAGGTCAGCTCGACGGTCATGGCACGTCGATGTGATGAGGAAAGCATTTGATTATCGGGTATCGCACGCATTTGATTCCATAATGCGGCTGTTTCATTGCTGTTCACATACAACAGACTGTTGTAGTACTCGAAATGATCCTCCCGACTTGTTAGAGTCTTATTCGTAGCCTCTCTGGTGATGACCTCGTCGGGCACATCGATTTCATCGTTCAGTGAACGCTCCGTTGTGGTTGGACCTTGGTTGACGCCAGTGTTTGTGGCAGCTGCTTTTTTAGGATATGGTGATGGCTGTGATGCCGCCAATTGCATTTTCTTAGCTGGATTGTTTTGTACTCCAGCTGCAGGAGCGGGAGCAGGAGTTGCAGCCACATTGATGGTGGTGGTGGTGCCATTGGTGCTGTTGCTGCCACCATTGAGGCTGCTTAAATCTTTGCGTTGCCCGGCGCCATTAACGCCCACATTTTGAACGTTGTACTTAACGGTGCCAGTGCTGCCAGCTGATGGTTTGCCATCCACAGTGGTCACAGCACCATCTTTGGGCGAGCTCATGCTCACATTTGAGCTAATGCTCTGATATTGATTCTTAAGATCCTGTGTCGTTGCCCCCTCCGCTGGCGCTGAGTCTGGCGGTGCACGTCGCTGTCGATGCAACGCCTCCGTTGACAACAGCACCACATCATCCGGATGTATGTCCGCGAACTGTGAGTCTAGGCTGTGATACGCATCTGGAACTGCAATTAGACGAAACGAAGGATGGGAAACAATTAATAAAATTAAATTAATACTTTGGATGTGTTCTCTGATTTCAATGTAGAGTATTTAAATTTACAAATATTTAGTTCTTAGTCTCTTAAAACTTTTGTTATAACATCTAAAGGCATTTCTGGAGAACTAGCTGTTGTCTTTGATATTCATTAGTTTATTGATGAGACCGATCAATTTATTCAATTGACTCGCTTGCAAATCTATCACGGTGAAACAAATTTATTTTATACTTGTTATCTTAAATAGATGACAAATGTATTAAAAGTAATTATTTTCTCTTTTTCAAATATTAAATAAAATATAAAATTGACTAAATGTTCAAATAAACGAACAGAAACACAAAATTAATTAATTAAAATTTTAATAATGACTCGCTGGGGAATTTTAATGTTTTCCCAATATGAATTTTTAAATGTGAAAATTTTTCATAATCTAATTATGATGATTTATGTATGAAGTCAGGGGATTTAGTTGCTTTAAAACCGTGCTGCATATGGAACGCAATTCTATTTGTAGGTCTTCCACAAATTCCCAAGCCCAGTTTTGAACTCTTAGATATTTAGAGTTCTGTGGAATTATGCAGGGTATTCACTTCCTTTGCGATAATGCAGTGTATTGAAACACATTTACTGAATTAAAAACAAATGAGTCATTTTGAGTTCCAGTTTTTACAAAATTTCCAACATTTTTGGGATTGCTGAGCGTTAATCCGGTTTTTGTTTCAAGTATTCGCAGAAAGTGTGATTTACTTATTGATTTCCATTTCCTAATGTTCATGCTAAATTTAAAGGTAAATATTCTAAGAAAATTGAGACACTTTATAATTAATCTTCCTCGAAATCTTATACTGTGCATGACAAGCTTGCAACGCTGCAGATATTTGGTAGGTACGTCGCCTAATTAACAAGCAGTTGATAGCTGTGAAAATTGAAATTCTGCCCATTTACATTTTAGCTTTTAACATGAGATTGTTAGCTGCCTGCTAAGATTTCATATGTTAAACATAACATAATATGGTAAACTGTATGTTAACATGAGATCCTTAGCAGTAAAGTGTCTGTTGTAAATGTTGACAGCAACTTGTTGAATGTGGATCGCGATTTGTATTTGTTTTTGCATGTTTCTTTGACAATGTTTTTTTTATTTCGGGTGCGTCAGAAAAACGAAAACGTATAAAAGCAAAAGATACATGACGCTGATTATAGACACTTACATAACATGACACTTGCATAAATTATTAAGTAATTTGGTTTGCCGTTTTTTTCTGTTTTTTCTGTTATTTGTTTATTGTTTTAACCACATTTTGTGCCTATTTTTGTGTGTTGTAATTGCCGCTAACGGTTACTTGATGCCCCGCAGTCAATATCGATTTTCTATTTTCATTTTACTTATGTACACATGTATGTATGCATGTGTGAGTGTGTGCGTATTTATACACATTTCCTCTTCCACCAATTTTCAGCCAGGCCTCTCAAATCGAATCACGACAGTTTATACGCACAGTTAGGCAAGCAATTATTTTGACAGATTTATATTTTAAAATTAGTATTACCTTAGGTCACTTGAATGAAATATGCAACAAATAAGTACGCTAGCAAATGTGTCATTGTTTAAAATAAATCAAGTTTTTTATTTGTGAACAATTTCTTGACTAACTGTGTGTAAGCAGTCAAACACAGAGAGACATAAGTAAGCACATATCAAAGGTCACTGCGCCATTAATCGCACTTTGTTATTGTTTTTCCTGCCTCTCTTTCTCTCTCCCTCCCTGAGGCTCTCTTTTGTTGTTGTTGTTGTTGTGCAGCGCTTTACAACACAATTATAACATGTGGTCAACGTTGCGCTCACACACACACTCACACAAGCACACAGGGGCTTAGATAAATGGATAAGATATCGATTACGATATTACAATTCCTGTAAGACTTAAAATACCAAACTGTTATTCGTATGTAAATAATAATGTACAGCAAGGTGCGAGGTCTACACTCATACACAAACAAATAAACAGCTTTTGGTTTCAAATTTCGTTAGGACAAAGTTATTTGCTTAGCGTGGCATTTTGATTCCTATTCGGTATTAAATTATACGTAAAATATACTGCAATCGGCATACCCCTCCTGCTTATTTCTCGGTTTGCCGAATAACTTTGTGATCAGGTGGCAGCACTGAACTTACAGCCACAGCAGTTGTTTTCCCCCAACCCCTGCGAAAGGCAATTTGTGTATGACAAAAAAAAAAAAACATTTTGCGGTTCGATTAACAAATTCACACAGCGTAAAAGAGATAGCGAGACAGCATCATAGAACGTCATGTCATTGCATTTTATCAATCACCCCATTGCCTTTATTAGCTGCGGTCACACTGAGTCACACACCTGCAGCCTCTCTCGCTCTCTCACCCGCAATTGCTCAATGTTAATCAAAATTTTATTCTTGCCATTTGGTCTCGTGCGGCGTTTGATTTCAATTGAACCTGTTTGTTGTTTCCTATATTCGCTATTTTAAATAATTGGCGCAAATTTATGCAGCATTTAATTGAAAACTGAAAGTGATTGCTATTCTCATTCTTATTGGACGTATGTATGTTAACGACCTTAAAAGGCATCCCCTTGTACACACACACACACATGCACAAATGTGTGACCCAATTTGAAGTTCTTAAACGAGAACTATAGAGAAATGCTTAACTTGCAAAAGTCAAATGTAAAAAAAAATTAAATTAATAAAAAGAAAATAATTTCTTTTTATTGTTTCGTCGCGGTTTCGTTTATCGCAATAGAAACCATTTGTGATAAAAATACAATTTTGAGAAGGTTGAAGGAGGTGAAGTTGTTGTTGTTGATAATGTCGAGGCATTTTGCGTCGTAAGATTGTCAATTATACCTCGTACTCTTCAAATTGAATATGGCCAACTAAAATGGCTGCCTCTCCATAATTAGATTGATTTAATACATTTTTTTTTTTTTTTAAATTCAGATGGAGCGAAACTGTAATTTAATACAAAACACTCGTGTTTAGTCAATGTCTTAGTTCAAGGTTGTGCCAATATTATACCCTTTACCCTTGAGTTTAGTACAAGTGGTATGAGTAGTAAAATTAAAAAAAAAAGCTGGAGGGCGATAGCAATTTATTAGGCTTATAAAATCTCATATACAGGTGTGTGCTACAGAAATCTCTTCCATTTGAATTTTACGTAAATTTTATTTATTCGTGACACAGTCAACTCATCTGAAAAGTTTTGAGGGAAACGAGATCATTGCTCAATCCTCTGGCGTCCGATACCTCTAGAATAATGTATCATTTTTTGTCCGAATTTTAAAATTTGGAGTTGTCGAGTAACTCTTACAACATCAATTATTCTATAAATATATTAAGTAAAAAATAAATAAAATAAAAATCTGTTATTCTGCAATGATTAACTTAAAAAAGTTGCTAAACAAACCCTTGAAAAATTTAATCTGAGAAGGGGCCAACCCTAGCATCCTAGTTCGAAAAGGTTGATGAACATTCTAAAAAATTAAATCCCTCGAAGTTCTGAGGCACTAAGAAATTTTCGGAGCGGAATTGCTTTTCTCTGAATTCGCTTTTACTTGTGATTTGATATTGACTTGATATTATATGAGAATTTAGTTGTATTTTCGTATTTTTATTTTTTAAGCTTTCTTCACACGAGCACTTTTTCACCGACACTTTTCGTCAAAAAGCTGTCCTTGTCGTGTAACCACACAAAATTTCAAAGCTTCGGTAAAAACGATGGTGAGCGACACGGATAGATTTTTGACGAAAAGTGTCGGTGAAAAGTGGTCGTGTGAAGAAAGCTTTACTGTTTCCTCGTTTGACTACAGGGTATCCACCGATTGGGCAGTCTGTAAGAATATTTTCGAGCTTGTTTATCTGGTTTCAAGTTGACAAATTTTTCGAATTTTTGTTTGTACATTAAAAACTGTATTGTTTTTTCATTCTTTTTTGAGTTTATGTGTTGACATTTTGCAGTCTGCACTTGGTTAACAGCAGCAATTGACGTGGCTAAACGTAAATAAAATGTACATTTAAAAAACTCTGTTTTTTTTTTTTTGGGGGGGGGGGGGGCTTTAAGGTGCCGTTAACTGTAAGCCGTTTTCTGGCCACGCTTATCGGCCAAAATCTATAGAAGCAGCAAACAAAAGCACAAGCCAAAATAATGAAACGAACACAGCAAAGAGAGACGCGCAATGAGAGGCCCCAAAATGCATTGGCCGCAACGACAGAAAGAGATAGATAGACTAAGAATGAGACTGTTAGAAAAAGAGAGAGAGAGAGCTTTGTCAATGATGATGTTTGATGTTGATGATGTGCTAACGTCGACGGCTTCGCTTCCTGTTGTCACCACGTATATACCTACATGCATTTGTATACATATGTACATATACAGGGTGTGAGAGACGTTGCAACGTCAACTTCCGACTCAAGACGTTGTCTTTGTGTGGGCGCCTCCAACAGGGCAATAATATAATACAATGGGTTTAACTATTTTGGTCAACACAAGCAGAACCAAGGGAAAAAGAGGAAGAGATACAGCTACAGATGAATATGAAAGCCAAGTCAATGTCCAATTGGAAACGTTACAGTCCAACTGGATTGTCTCAATACTCTATCAATCACATGTAGATGTGCTGAGTGTTGCTAAATGTATACGTACGTACGTACGAATGTATGTATTTACCTATTATTGTTGTTCCTTTGTTTGAAAAAGTTTTGCGTTGTGCTCTTTGCGTTTTTTTTTATTATTTTAGATTAGACAACGATTGTGCAGCACCAGAAAGAACTTTGAATGCACATACATAAGAAAACTACGTCCGAATGTTCGACAGAATGTATAACATTTTTATTATGAAAGATGAAAGTAAATCAATTAAATGTTTGCAATTTTTAAATAGTTTTTCTGTAGAGGGTGACGCAAGAGGAATCATCTAATATTAATTGTTCATGTTTTTGAAACAAACTTTAGTTTCTTTCACATGCCAAAATATTTGTTGACGGATTTGAGAAAATGTATGAAAGTGAATAAAGCTTATTGTCACGGTTGCCACTTAAAAATGTCAGATTGAGCCAAAATCAAACAAAAAATGAGCCCAATTGACGAAAAAAAAGCCAAAAATTTTGTTTTGCAGTTCATGTTATGTTTACGTTTCATTAAATAAAAATAATAATAATAAAATAATAACATATACAAAGACATTGTTAATATAAATATTAGCAAAGAGAATTCACACAACTTTGTAAATATATCAAATCTTCATATCCTAGCAAATAAGTAGATATTATAAAAATATGTAAATATTACCATTATTAGTATTACTATTAGTATAAGATACGACCACATCCAACATAGCCAAAGGCCTTCTGAAGCCAGAGCTATACCCAAACTAGGTTACACATTCATTTGTAATCTTGTTCTATAATAAATAAATAAATTAAATAAAAAATATTTCGTTCAAATAATCTTAAAGTAATAACACGTATTTCCAAAGTATTTCGCATTTTCATCTTAATGTAGTGATTATATTAATTAAAAATAAATATATACTTCAACCTAAAGCTATACAAAATAGCTGATTTCGCATTTTCATCTTAATATAGTGATTATGTTATCAATTAAAAATAAATATGTAATTCAACCTAAAGCTATACAAAATAGCTGATTCTGCACTGATGAAAAAAGAGCCAGTTTAAAAAAAATAAGTGCCATTGCGCCAACAGGAAAAAAAAAGAGCCAGATATGCCTCAAAAATTATGTTCCAATATTGAACATATTCAACTTTCTAGAAAATTGTGGAACATACCAGACTATTTTTATGTGTGTTTCAAATAAATTTCCTGCAGTTCATAAAAAAAGTATATGATAGGATTATAAATGAAGAAATTTGGGTCTATGTTCTTATTAATTATTAATTAGTACCAAAAAAGTAAAATTTTCCAACTCTAATTTCTAGATATGTTATCGAATTTGTGATTGATAGCTCGAGTGCAGAACGTATAACTTGCCCATCTCTAGTGTCAATGCTTTGTTAATACATTTTGAATCTAAATTTTAGATCTTTGCAATATGAAATATTAACATGCAATGCTATAAAGAGATACAAATGTACATATAAATATTTATGTATGTGCCATTGTAATTACAGGCAAGCTACTGCAAAAATGAACTATTTATCGCTACAACAAAATAAAAAAAAGCAACTACTACAGTAGTCACAGCATCAGCTGTCAAAACAATAACAACAACAATGGTTAAGCGGTGCCCTTGATAAGCGCTCTTTGCTCGGCTGTGCCAGTCAGTGACTGTCCCCAGAGAACGGACAGCAGTTGAATCCAATGGGAATTTAGTTGGAACAAGCTATCGATTAAGTGTTCCAACGGCAGCGACTGCGACTGCGACTGTTACTGATAGCAGTTAGCAGCAGCGACAGCGACTCTTAATTGATTCCTAGCAAATGTAAAATCAACAAAAACAACAACACTGCGTAATTGCACACGCACAGACTGACTGAAAGCTGTTGCAGTTGAAAAATACAGTGCTAGAAATTGATAAAGAGGGTGGTGGGAGATATATAAAAAAAGAATACCAATCGCAACTGTATCAAGAAAATATATATATATATATATATATTTGTGTACGCAAATAAAAAGTGTGTGTGTGAGTGTGCGTATGCAAGTAAAAGAACTGCGACGAAAACGACGCTGGCACATACATATGTACATATAGATATATACAAGCTAACATATTAGTTACTGGCTAATTATACAGCACTGAAAACGTTTAGCCCATGGGGTCAGCGTAAATGAGAGAGCCTAAGAGCAACATAGAGAGAGAGAGAGCGCGCCCGCGAAAGAGAGTCGAAATGCAAGAAATGGAATAGCGGTTTACGGCACTTTGGATCAGCAGCTGCTGACAAGGTTGCCACCTGTTTAGTTCTTTGATCAATTTACATTATTTCAATTGCAAATGGCCAACGACGACAACGACTATAAACAAAACATAACAAAACAAAAACAATAAACGACACATTCACCTTTTCTTTGCGCCTTAATAAAAATGCGCCACAAATTTCAATTGAAATATGCAACGGCGAGATGTCCGCTCAACAATTGCGTTAAGTGGAGCATGGAGCAAATGAGCGTAGCGTAAAAAAAGTTAAAAATAAAGAGAACGTGGACAGTGTATTAGATTTAGAGCGAGCGAGAGGGATAGGAGAGACAGTCAGGCGACAGGACGTTCGTTTCTTAGTAGTGTTTGCTGCCTATTTTCACACTTGGCTGCGCTGTACAAACACACACACATATATACACTATCACAAACAGCCATACGTGTAGTACACTTGATATTGGTGTTGTTGTCAATTAACGCATTTACTGGCAGGCAGCAGAAATAACAACTACAATAAAATACAAATTCATTTTAACAGCAACAAAGACACAAACAAAAGAAAACTGAAAATATAACATGGCAGCAAAATTTCACCATACAACAACAAAAACACAACAAATAAAAATAGGAAAAAAAAATATAACAACTGTCAGCAGAGCGCGCTCTGGCTTCCCCTCTATGGCCCCTCCCCCGCTGAATCTACTGTCTAATCTTCGCGTTTTGTCTTCTTCGACATCGTCGTCATCCTCATCATCATCATTTTGGTTTGCTTAATAATGAATCTGTCATTTAATGCATACATTTTGACAATTTTTTGTTAACGTTTCTATTTGTAGCGGGAATTTGTACACTTACATATTGATTTGACACCGTGTATTGATCCGTAAATAGTTAATAAAATTGCGATTTGCGCGCACGCACTACCGACTGTTTTCGCCATTTTTCTTGTTCCAACCGCACGACAAAACGCACACGTCCGCAGTCACTGAAAATTAAAATATTAATGGCAAAAAATAGAGTTGTGTCGTTTCGTTCTGAAAAAGTTCAAATGAACGGGTCATCAAGATGAACGAATGAACTTATTCAGTCAACTAAATCGTTCATTTCCAGTCAGTTTTTCAGAGAAATACAATTGGAAATACATACATGACCTACATAGTTGAATCGTTCATAACCAACTGAATAAAACCTTTCATCGTTCATAGTTCACGATAGGGATGGGAATCGATATGGCGATATCGATACTATATCGATGTTTACAAACGATATCCAAGCAGTAGACGATATGATATTCAATGCGATACCATTTAGATATATCGAACTTTAATTCAATATATCGAAAAATTCAACTCATCTCCAAATTTTCGGTTTTTCCGTCTTTTCTAGAGTTGGGCATTTTAGTTCAATTTGCTGAATAAGTTCAATCGTTCATTTTTCAGTCGTGAACTAAATCAGTCATTTAGTTCAGTTGGTCATTTGGTCAGTTGATGAACTATGAACGATGAAAGATTTCTAATCAGTTGATGAACTATGAACGAGATGGTTTCTATTCAGTTGGTCATGAACGATGAAAGATGAATAGGTCATTCTGATCAGTTGGTCAGTTGTTTATGAACGATAAACGATGTGAATAGGCTACAATTGATTCTTGTTAGTGGAATGTGAAATGATTTTTAAATTTATAATTAAAATAGACGACATATGCCAACTAGATTTTGGACTATTTTTTAATTTTTTTGGGTTATACTTATACCCTGGCTTGTTGAAAATATGAAGAAAGTGTAAATTGTTTTTTTATTTTGGGCTTATGTTACCTTTCACATTGTTAAAAACTTAAAAATATGTGAAATTGAAACGATAAAGAAGAAATTGAATTCAATTGCGGAACTCCATGTATTGTATTTCTCTAAGAACTATAAAATTTTTTTAAAGAAATTATTGACCATCTGCGAAATGACCGATTTAGTTCATGATTGACTGAATAAGTTCATTAGTTCATTTCAATGACCCGTTCATTTGAACTTTTTCAGAACGAAACGACACAACTCTATATTATAATATATTTAAGGCGGCTGAACGATTAATTTTAAAATTATAAAACCAAAAGTATTTGGCATTTTAATCGCCAGTAGTTAAAAAAAAGATTCATCTGTATCAAGTGTAAATTAAATGAGAGTTCTAGTTTCAAAAATTTAATTTTTATTGACGTCTTGAGGATTAATTTAGCAGTCTCCAACACAACTAAATCTACACGTTAATACATGTTTTCATTAACAATAACACTCCAATAGATGGTAATAAACAGTTATTCAAGCTTGTCACCGGACACATGCAAGAGTTTTACAGTCCTTACAAATAAATAAACAGACAACATTGACTTAGTTACCCCCCTGTAGTGCCCGCCAGATAAATATCCATTGCTGGTTGATTCAAATGCACAGTTGGGCGTCGCTTTGGAATCGGTTGTATGTGCGCTAACCGAGTACCATTTACAGCATTCAAACTTAACATTGGCTCGTCGTCATCATCTTCCTCCGGTCGCCTTCGTTTGCCTGAGATCGTTGAGCCACTCGTCCCGTTGTTTGCCGCAGTTATGCTGTTGGAACTTGTTGATGTTGTGGACGGTGCAGAAATGACGCTGGCGCTTTGCGATAGCGATTGACTGGCGACATCCGGAATGGAATTTGTTTGAACCTTTGATTTCTTTTCCTTTTGCCACTTGATGGCATTTTTCATTTTAAGTCGGTATACGTTCTGCAGATAGTCGAAGCAATGTCCACACACTGGCGTTGTGCTCCGCAGCTCTGGGTTAATGTACTTGGCGAAATGAAGCATTTTTTCATCCTTCACCATCTTTACCGGCGGTTCTAAATAATGGTCGCCTAGTCCGCAGTATCTTTTTAAATGCAGCTTTTGGCGATGCTGTTTTAGCCGAAGTAGATTTTTTAGTTGGTGGCATCTTTAATTATAAACTAGGCCAGTTTTATGTTTGGTTTTGCTTGCTATTGCTATTGCTGTCTTAAAATTTCTACGTTTAATGATGCTCAGGCTTGCTTTTCCCGCTAAAACTTAACAATAGAGTTGTGTCGTTTCGTTCTGGAAAAGTTCAAATGAACGGGTCATTAACATGAACGAATGAACTTATTCAGCAAATTGAACTAAAATGCCCAGCTCTACTTTACATCAGGCAGTGATGAGACCGTCCACGCTAAACGCAAACTAGCCAAAGATATATTCAAAAATACTAATTTAAAATTATATTTCCGATCGCAAAAAGGGAACAAAGATGAAAAAATGTGCCCTGTTCACGCTAGAGTTGGGCTTTTTGGTTTAATCTGATGAACAATTGTTCATTTTCAGTCGTGAACTAAATAAGTCATTTGGTTCATGAACTTTGAACGAGATGGTTTTTATTCATTCTGTTCGATTGGCAAGTTGTTGGGTACAACTGTTTCTTTTTAGTGGAATATGAAATGTATTTGAAGATTTTAATTAGAGCAAACGACAAATGCCAATTAGATTCAGAATTATCTTTTAATTTTTTTGGGTGTTACATGTAAATAAAGTAGAAATTTAATTTAATCGCGGAACTTCATGTATATAATTGTAATAGTTTTTCTCTAAGAGATTTAAAATTATCAGGCCTGTTCCGAATTTCACTTTTGATGAAATTTGTCGGAATTGAATATATTTAACCCGCTCTAATATCATTTCGGCTATATTCAGCGAAAAACTATAATTTTCAAACACGTAGTCTTAATTCAAAGTAAATAAATGCATATCACTTAATGCTAAAAAATAAAAAGGGAAAACCGGAACAGACCCGTATTTGAAAGAAATAACTGACCAACTGCGAAATGAGCGATTTAGTTCATGATTAAATGAATAAGTTCATTTATTCATCTTAATGATCCGTTCATTTGAACTTTTTCAGAACGAAACGACACAACTCTAGTCTTTTCTGTGAGCGGTCTCTTTCGTGTGTGCACGTTATACATTTCAAATATGCCAAAGTAAGTTAATTTGAAACATTTTCAAAGTCTTCTATTTATTTCCGATGTTTGTTTTTAGAATAACTTTTAAGCAAGCCAAAATATGAAGTTCGTTTGACAAAGTGGACTCACTCAAGGTGGATTTAAATCCACCTTGGACTCACTTACTGCTCGTTGCAAGTTGTGCAAACGAATTGTTAAAACGGCGGGAAACACGAGCAATATGGCAGCTCATATGAAAAATAATCACAAGTCTGTTGTGGTGGACATTACGCAGATATCGCCTTCGCCGCCATCAAGCAACCAATCGCCGACTGTTATACGTAGGCTGCTATATATATTTCTGGCCTAGGCAACAATAAGTGTTGCCAGGTGCAATCTGATATTTCCATCGGAAAGGTTGACATTTTTTAGCATAACATCACTCAGAACGTGTTGTCATTTAATCGTGAATTGTTAAACTTACAGAGCTTTGAACAATTCAATTTCGTTAAAAAAAATGGAATTGACACGGGAGCATTTTCGTGCGATCATTTTTCACAACTTTCGACGTGGATTATCCAGACAAGAGTGCATCGATGAACTTAAGTCTTTGTATGGCGATCAAGCACCATCCTATAGCACCGTGAAAAACTGGTATAACGAATTTAATCGTGGTCGCAGTTCGCTCAACGACGAATTCCGTGAAGGTCGTCCAAAAACGTCCGTTGTGCCAGAGAACATTGATGCCGTGCGTGAACTAATAATGCAAGAATGTCATGTGACATACCGGGAGATAGAGGCATCCTTGGGCATTTCTCCCACCAGCATACATTCGATATTACATAAACGCCTGACCGTAAAAAAGGTTTGTTGTCGTTGGATCCCGCACAATTTGACAATCGCTCAAAAAAAAGGGCTCGTGTCGATTGGTGCAAAGAAATGTTGAAAAAATACGATTACGGTGCTTCAAAAGATGTTCATGAGATCGTCACAGGTGACGAATCTTGGATCTATGCGTATGAGCCCCAAACAAAACAACAATCGACCGTGTGGGTCTTCGAAGACGAGCCAAATCCAACGAGAGTTGTTCGTGGGAGAAGCACTTCGAAGCAAATGGTCGCCTGTTTCTTAGGCAAAACTGGTCATGTGGCGACTGTTCCGCTTGAGCAACGAAGGACGGTCAATTCTGAGTGGTACACCACAATTTGTTTGCCTGAAGTCTTCGGAGAAATTCGAAAAACAAACAAGAGAAGACGAATCATTCTTCACCATCCCACATCGGCTCAAACCAGCGCCTTTTTGACCGGCCAAAACGTCGAATTGATGGGTCATCCGCCGTACAGCCCTGACTTGGCACCCAATGACTTCTTTTTATTCCCGCACATCAAGAAAAAAATGCGTGGTCAACGATTTTCGTGCCCAGAAGATGCTGTTGAAGCGTTCAAAAACCATGTTTTGGAGGTGTCTCAATCGGAGTGGAAAAAGTGCTTCGACAATTGGTTTGAGCGCATGCAAAAGTGTATAAATCAGGCTGGAGAATACTTTGAAAAACAATAAAAAAATTTTTGATGATAAATATTCGCATTTTCATTATTAGGCCAGAAATATATATAGCAGCCCTCGTACCACCCTCGCCGCAACCAATGCAGCCGTCCATAGAGGATTTATGTGATTTTTAAACACGTGAAATATTCTGCATTTTAGATGTAAGTTTTTTGAATTTCTGTTATTTGTTTACATTAAGTTGCTTAAGAAGCATTTCTTGTTATAATTTTTGATTTAAAAAACATTGATATGTATTAAAGAACCTAAATTGAATTAAATTTAAAATTTTTGTTTGAAAACATAAATATCGTTTTTATCTATATTTAAGGCGATATTGACGATATTTACTACGATATGATAATATATACGATATTATATCGGATATCAATATCGTCACAATTTGGGATATCGCCATCCCTAGTTCACGACCAACTGAAAAATTTAACTAAATGACTGATTTAGTTCACGACTGAAAAAATAAACTATTGACCTTTTTCGGCAAATTAAACTAAAAAAACCAACTCTAGCAAACACGGCACTGCCGTGATAGATGGGAATCAATATCGATGTTAAATCGATATTTACTAGCGATATCTTCCAATTCACACTGAGCAACATTTAACATCTGTCATCAAAATTTTTGATGTGCCTGTGATGCAGTGTTGCCAGAAGTCCGTTAAAATGGACGGATTTGAATAGATCAATTTTAAAGTAAAAAAAAAATAAAAAAATTGGGCAGTGTTTTTTGCAAAGTTTTATTTTATTTATAAATTAGAATGCAAAGAAGGTAGAAATAAAATAACAGAATGCTATAAAACCCAAACAAATTTTTATTTTTTTTAGTTTATATTGTTCAAATCTGTCTTTTTTTTAACGGTCAGAGTTGGCAACAGTGCTATAGTTTTACCCGTGCCGAAAATTCCTCATCCGTTCCGCCATCTTCTGTTGATGTTCCCATATAATACGTTTTTAATCGGTTTAGAGCCGACACTAGAAATTTGCCATTCAGTACAAAAATGAAAAGAATGTCAACTGAAATGAATGGCAAAAACAAATGGAGCAATAAACAAAACTTTGAGAATTGGCTAAATCATGTAAGTAAAAAAGGTTTTACAGTATTGGAAAATTTTAAATTAAAAAAAAAAAAAACCATTTTTCAACTTTTTTCCTCGATTTAAAAAAAGAAAATATTTTGATGCAGAAAACTTCTTCAAATATTTATTAAAGTGACAGCAGTATTTTTTGTTCATGAAAATTAGGAAAAAGGGGTTAATATAGTAATTTTTCCAATTAAAAAAAAAAAATGATAAAAAAATACTAGCGACGAGATTTTCGAAAAAAAATTTTTGCAGTCATTCTTGATTTTTCAAGTTGTCTTTGCACTGCACTGAGAGAAAAAGTTAAACTTCTGGTACAATACAATGTGTGAGAATGCGGTCGGTATTTCCGTACTCCAAATGGTCCAAACGTTTGAAAGATAAAGGGACTCGAACGAACTACTGACCTATAATCGGACTCGAAGGAACTATTGAACGAGTCACCGGTTAAGCTAAGCAACTGAACTACTGAACTAAATGACCTACTAGTTCGTTCACAAAAAACTGAACTACTGAACTAAATCCTTCAACTGAACTAGAATGAACAGCTCTAAAAATCTCAACTCGTATTAGTTTTCGTGGTATTTTGCTTTCACCAACAACTGGTCTCACTGTTTTGGCTGCAAGAGCGCGATATAGAGGTGGAAAGCTATCGATAGTCGGCCCCATCGTCAGCGATAGGTTATTTTAAACAGCTGTTATCGTTTGATTTCTGGTTGGTATTTATCGCAACGCAAACAAATAATGGTATATTATGCAGTGGTGTTTTTATATAATGTCGATTGTAAAAAAATAGATAGACTTTAAATTTTCAGCTAAATTATATTCAAAGCCACTACTTTGAGCTCAGTATTTTATATTTGCCAATAAAAAATACCAAATTCCGCAACGCGCTAGAGGTGGAGAGCTATCGATGGCACTATCGATGGTCAAGCACTATCGATCCACCATCGATAGCAGACGTACACTATCGATAGTGGTCGATAGTTTTTTATGAAGCTCAACTCGTCACAGAAATGGCTCGCATTTGGCATCTGCATTTAAGATTTGTGTTTAATAATTATATATTTGTATAACATGGATAAGAAGAACGTAACGGAACTAAACCTAATTTAATTTAATTTTAATGTTTTAATATTTATTTATGTGTCCCCGCCTCTTGAGTAGAGTCCGATCCACGTTCAGTAGGCTGGTCAAAAAAGATTTAGATCGCGGAACTTTGGCTATTACAATAGCTTATAGCGAAACATTATTTTTGATAACGAGTTTTACTTATTTTTAGTTTTATAATACCTGAATTAATACCCATTTAAAATTTTAGTTGGGGTTTTATATATAAATTTATAACTTAGCACACTATCGAAAACTATCGCTGACTATAGATGGTGCCCACTATTGATAGTTCTCCACCTCTAATGCCCATCGATGTTTTCGATGTTTTAAAAAAAACCTTGCTAAGAAAACATCGATGTTTTTAAATGGGTCTTTGCAGCTTTGATGAAGACTTTTCAGCTTGGCAAAAAGTTGGTTGAACACATCAAAATTTTTTTGGAAACGGTTTTTAATACTATGCCATCAGTACTGATTTGTAAAAGATATTTATATTAAATATATTATTCATAATATTTTGAAATTCTTGCGTCGCAATATTTTAGAGGGTCGTAATTATCAGAATTATTTAACTTTCGGTGTATATGAAAACATTCGATAGTGGAATACGAAGCATCGTTGGCTCCGATATTTTGCAAACATCGATGACATCGATGTTTCTCCACCTCTAGCTCTCAGCTGCCACTCTGCTGTAGTGTTGGGTAAACATTGCTCATTTGGTGAACATATTCACTTGTTCTTTTTTTTAGGTGAGTCAACTCACTCAGATTGCTCACTCGTTCTGTTGCTCACCTGCTCAGTTGCTCACTCATATTGCTCATTAGCTCAGCTATTCACATTTAGCTTGCTGACTTCCGACATCTTCGAAATGGCTCCATATTTTGCTACACTTTTTGATAAGCGACATTGTGAATTATTTATATGAGTATTTAGATTTGACACTAATCCAACAATGTGTATGTTTAAAGAAACAGAGAAATTTGAGCAGTGCACAATAGGAACAACTGAGCAATACAGAAAAACAGAACAACTGAACAAGACTGCGCAGCTAAACAAAACTGAGCCAAAAAGAGCAACTGAGCAATAAAGAGCAATTTGTAAGGAACATGTTCACTTGCTCACTTCGGGGACCAACTCTTTTTTGTTCACTCACTCATGAGCAACCCAACACTAGCTGCCACTCTGCTGTTATTGTTCAATCTAAATGGGTCAGTTTACAACTCGCTGCTGTTTGTAATTTAATAAACATGTGTAATTTTTTTTTAAATATTATTTTTTATGAATGTGGAAAAAAGTGTTAAATTTGGCGGGCTTGCCAATTGCTGTCAATGTGTTAAGTTTGTGTATGAAAAGTGTCAAATGACAACAACGCCAAAATGCAAGTGACGTTGTTCAATGACGCCGATGCCGGCAAATGCAGCACATACAAAAACAAAGCGCTTGTGTTCGTGTATGTGTGCAGTCTTGGGTACTCTGTGTGTGTGTGTGTTACAGTGTGCGCAAGATTAGATCACTTTTGTTGGTTTTGTTGTAGTTGTTGTTGTTGCGAGTGCATAATAAACACATGATTTAATTAATTTCGCATGCGATTCTTGGAATTGCATAATCAATGAATATTTTGTCCATTGCGTGTGCGTGTGAAATGCGTCTGCAGCTGCTGTCGACAGCGAACTGCGCGCGCGTCATCAGTGTGTGCGTGTGTGTGTGTGTGTGTGGTGTGGGCGTCATTTCGACGATATAAAAGTGACACAAATACTTATAAATAAGTACTTAATATCTATTGATTGTCTCATAAACTAGCGTTGATCAGCTGCTGCTGTCTAGATTTTCCAATTGTTGCCACTATGTGCTGTTGTTGTTCCGCTTTAGCTTCTTCTTCTACTTGTTGTTGTTGTTATTGGTGCGTGCGCGCAATTTTTCATTTCAAATGATCGAAATGAGTCAAAACAATGTTGGCCAACAATTGGCGGCGGCTAATGCAATTCGCTGCGCTCGTATATTTTGTTGTTTGTATGTATTAATTGTGTGTTGTATATTTGGGCAATGCAACGTGCTTGACCTACATTTTTATGCTTTATGTATCACAATTCTTTCAATGCGCCAGTGCAAGACATTGAGAGAACGTGAGCGAGTGAGAGCTATCGTAAAAAGGGGGAGAGAACGGGTGCAACAGCACAATTGTTGTTTGAATTGCGCTCCCACTCCCACGTCTCGTATATAATCGAAAATATATATGTATATAAGTGCACTGGCAAACAAAGCGACCAATTAAATTTTGTACTTTGAGCAGCAGCCGCAAACCACACACATACAAACATCCTAATAGAGCACTGTTATTTAACAGCTGAAGAGCATAACATGCACGGCAAGCTAACAGTTTGTTGACAGTTTTGCGGTTTCCAAAAAAAAAATATAAATGATAAATCCAGAAAGATTCAAGTGGCAATATGCTAATAAATTCAAAGGCCAGATAAGATTGTGTGGACTCTGCCACAGTCGGGGCAAACAAGCAATACGCTAACGTGTGTTGCCCTTTAAAGTACAAGTAAGAGCTAACAAAGTCCATAAAATAATTTTTTAAGTGTAACATCAAATATGGAACAACAACATGTGAGGGTCGCAGCTGATAATGATAATTGGGTGATAATGAGACAACAGATTCAGTTCCGCTTCGATAACCGATAAGCAAGCAACGTGCGTGTGTTTGTGCTTCGTTAAACGGTCTGACACCAATCACAGTTACAAATTAAACTATGTTTATATAACTGTATGCGTGAGTTTGTATATATATACATGCAACAGGGTCATGTACGTACTTCAATGTGACCCTCTATGTAACATTTTGTACATGAAAAATATTTATGCTCTACGTATTTTACATACAGTGTCTCTTAGCTTAATTGATCCAATCCTCTTAAATATTAAAAATTTTAAATTAATGTATCTTTTATTGGAAAATAGATACAGTCGGCCTTCCCTAACTCAAATCACCATTATCAAAATAAGAAAAAAAGGTTTGAGTTATGAAGATATTCGTCTTATAGAGTTCTTTTTCTAAAGTTTATTAATTTTACTCCCACTCATTTAGCTCGACTTTGAGATAATTTCTAGTTATAGAAGTTCTAGTTATGGATGTTCAACAGTATAATTAATATTTAAACGCAGACGTCAAACCATAAACTAGAGAAAAATAATGAACTTTTTGTAAATTATAAAAAACACTTAAAATTTAATTGAGTCAAACAAGCTGTGAACCATTGAATATTTTAAAACTATGAGAAGAGCCACTTCAAAAGTCACTCGAAAATGGTTGAACGCAACTTTCGAGACATATGTATTTAAGTAGTTTTTTATGTAGTCTAATAATATATTTAGTCCAATTCGTTTAACAAGTTTCCTTGTTGTAGGGTTTCATTTTTAATGGTTTTAGATTTCTTATCAGATATATATATTTATATATTTTAAGTCGGCTTAACTATTTTAAACATAGTGACGAAAAGGATAAAATTTTATTTTCTAAATAGACAATTTTTTTTTTGATTGTTTCATGATTAATTTAGATCTTTTTGCATTTTTTAAAATATGTATGATAGGTGTAATGTAATATGAAGACTATAGAAATGCTATAAATTTTCCAGAATTGTTAGAGAGTTGCCTGAATTAGTTACAGCTTTATTTAATTTATTCCACTATCATTTCAATGTGTTTCGAAGTCGATTCTTATGAGTTTCTTACACATTTACACATATACATTTAATCAATAAAAAGATGATAATTCTTGCTAATTATTTTTTTTAACTAGAGCTGCAAACATGAAACTGTATCAAGTTTAAAAAAAAGGACAACTCCAGCGCGCAGCCAGTGAAAGCAGCACCGTCCAGGCAACAGATTGCGAACCCAACCTAACGAATTAACTAACGAAAGCAAAAAGAAGACGAGAAAAAGACGCAGCAGCAGCAAAAACCGCATAGGAAAGGAGCAATAATGCACCATCGAAGGAACGGTCATTGTCAGCCATTGGTGGACAATGGTGACAGCAAGGATGAACAGGATGCAACAGCAGATGCTGGTACAGCTTCAGCTTCAGTTGCAGTTCCATCTCCATCTCCATCATCAGCTTCATCTCCAGCTCCGGTTCAGGTTCCAACTGTAGCTTCAGTTACAGTGACAGCTTCTCAAACGCTGTCGACAAGTTGTGGGTGTTATTTTTCACTGGCCTGCTCGATTGGATCGATGAGTTTGGCGTGTGGCAGCTTGTGGAATATTCCCAACACCACCGACCGCATCACGCTGCAGCGTGGATTGTTTCTCACCTCGCTGGGATTTATCTACTTCGTGTCCCTGACGGACTTTTGCAACAAATATCTGCTAGAAACGAAGCGGGGAAAACAATTTCGGGATAAATATCGGCTCATGGTATCTGATGTACTGGAAATAACCAATAAGTAAGTACTAGAACTATATCTCTGCTGTTTTACCATATATGTACATAATATAATTTTCATTTACTTATTTCATCAATTATTTGCTTATTTATTTAAAGAGCAAACTGCTCTTTTGAATTAAATTACACAAGTATATAAGTTGGGATAACAATTTAAAAATTTATAGAAATTACGATTAATAATACTGATAATAATAATGATAATAATAATAATGATAATAATAATAATATTAATAATAATAATAATATTAACAATAAATAGTTGGTTCAAGGCCATTGAGCAAACCCAAAAATCCCAATTGCATTGACTTCTTCCAACTCACTATTATTGAACCAATTTTTTTTTTGCATTTATTAAAAGCATGTTTTTAGAGTACCTTTTTTTTTATTACTTAAATAAAACAAACGAATTAGAACATTTTTGGTTTTAAACACTCTTGGCTCTAAATGGGTTAGACAAATTTAAATAATAATACTTTATATTACTTGAACTCAGTTTTGCCAATGTCTCTACAAAAAAATATTAATACAAATAATAATTTATATAAAAATATCATAGCTTCAAAAATAACTCCAATATTGAAAGTATTAGCTCTTTATTGGGCAGAAATTTTTTTTTTACCAGAAAAGCATGAATTTTTTGTATTTTGTAATTTAGAGCAATAAAAAGGATGAACAAAGGATGAAGTATAAAAAATGGATTTTTTCCGGGTAGGGGACGCTTAAAAATTTTTTTTTTTCAGAAAACGCTGTTTTAAAAAGGACAAATGTGTCCGCAAAATGACAAGTTAGCAGCACTGGCTAACGTTTTAAAAATTTTCCTGAAATGGCAGTTTCAAAACGGACAGATCTGTCCTCAAAAACTACAAATTGTCAACACTGCTTGAACTTATGTTGTGAGAGTTTCTTTTCCAAATATCTCACAGAATACTTTTTTTTCAACAGTACTTTAAAAGCCACTGTAGAAAACTTCAACAACATATTTCCACTGAGAAGTTAGTTCAATGTAGGCAGTTGACCATATCAGGAACTAATATACTTTATGGGTATTGTAAATGTTGCTACACATAGCGTATCAAATTTACTAACAACATATTCACCTAGCTGCACAAGTTTGCCATGATACGGTTTTTGGGTATATTTGAAATTGTTTTGGATGATCATTCAATGGATTATAAGCTCAATTCTCGTTTCACAAAAGCGCCATAAACAATGCTAAGTAGAAACAAAAATAAATATATGAATAAGTCGCATTGAATGTGCTTTTGAAATTCACATCGGTGTCCATTCAAAACTGGTTCGTGTAATCCCTTCCCCCTGGTATCCCCTACGTTGAAGCGCCTCCAATTGATGAGTGTTAATTAAACGGTGTGTAGAACTGCTTAGCGCATTTTGAATGGAATCCATCGAATTCTCCCCTTCCATGATGATAGTGTTTAAATGCTGGGTGGTGTGACCAGAAGGGGCAGGAGCACTTTCAATTGTATAATTAATTGTTATACGGCGATCGGATCTTATGACTACCTTACATTGTTGAATTTGAGAACTGTTTAAATTAAAAACTGTTTTACTGTACTGAAACTGTTACATGAAACGGTTATAAGTAGTATTGAGCTCTGTTTGCAGTCCAAGTTATTTTAATTTGTGATACAGCAACTGTTATACTGCACACTGTTATACATTATATAACATAAATGTTTATTTGTTCTGCGTTCAAAGCTTTTATAAGCTTGTAAACAAAAACTGTTATATTGCACACACTTTAAATGCCCAATTAAAAGTGATATACAGTAAAGGCAGCTATTATACATCAGGTCTTACTGCGCAAGCTGAGAAATACACTTGAAACAATTTGATTGTGAGATTTATACTGCTGTTATAAATTTTTGTACTTGTTTGAAAGTGAATTATGCTAAACTGTTATATTATTTAGCTAGCTGTTATGAATGCACTTATTGGAGCGTCGTGATTACTTGAATATTTTGATTACGACGCATTACAGTTGATTCGATTCGGAATGTGTTATACATAGTATAGATTCTATGACGCACGAAATAATCACTTGAAATGATAATCAACCCTATGTCTGGATCTCTGCCTGCCTATCCCGCTAGACTGTCCCTACATATGTATACACACACCTACAATTCGCACCCCAATAGACACAGCGCTATAATGTTCATAGGGAGTGTAACTTACACTGTGTGTGTGTCTCTATTGTTGTTGATAAGCAAACTGTGGCTGACAGTTAAGACTAATGTGTGTGTGGGCAGCGTCAAATAAAAACATGTAATGCTTGCAACACACACACAGTGCTCGACTCGAAGATACCCTGTAAATGGTTATCACACAGCCAACACTTTTTGCCCTTAGTCTTCACTCAACTTATCTGAAATTGGATAATAGATAATGCTCGATTAGAAGATACCCTGTAGATGGCTGTGACGTAATGCAATTTAGCACATAATCCTAACTCTTTACTCAATTTATCTGCAACGAGACGATAGACATGAATTTGAAAAATACCCTGTAATTGACATTAAATGTAAAACAAGATGGATAAAATACGTTGATGGCACACTGTTCAACTAATGTTATAATTTAGAAAGCACTTTAAAAGGTGCACCACCAGCGGATACCCTGTAAATCGAGTAAAGAGGAAAACGTATTGCGAGTTTCATAAGTGAGGAGGGGTTTGCTTAGTTTTATTGACTAACGACTGGGCGAATGACGGCAATATGTGTGCAGAGAAAGAGACGGAAAAAGGAAGATAAAGAGAGAGAGAGAGAGAGAGAGAGAGACGAGCTTGACTTTGGCCAGCCTTGACTTTGATCATAAATCTTAATTAGACATAGTTGTAGCATTTTATTATTATTATTACTATTATTTGCTAGTTGTTGTTTAGCATTTTATTATATTTATTTGTGGACGACCCAGTAACCGATATTAATGTCAAGCACAAATTGCCATTGATTGTTATAAATGTGAAGAAATGGGGGGGGGGAGTATATAGTATACTCTAGACATATATTGACACCTGGGGGCATTCATTATCACGGAGAATTGTAATGCGTCCATTTTCGAGTGGGCAATGAACACAAATTTCAAATTTCAAGGTCGAATGAACAGTAAACACGTCAAACTTGAATCCAAAGGAGTGCCAAAGATTATCACTGACAATAGAAACCGGAAGGAGACAGGGAGAGAGGGAGAGAAAAGAGTAAGGCGGAAAGCGATGGAACATGAGGATAAAGAGCCAAAAAAACACTTGGCTAATTGGAAAATTTTTGTTGATTTCCCTGGTAATTTATTTGATTACCAAATTAAATGCAGAAACCTGCAAGTTTATCGATTAAATATAGCGAGAAATTTATTTCATTACTCTCAAGATAATTAAGTCAAATATTGTGCCAACGTCTAGTTTTTATGTTTTCATTACTAAAGTTCCGCCAAAGATAACTTCAAAGCACATTTAATACATGTAAGCATTGTTAGAGATACTTAAAAAATCAAGAAACCTCAGCTGCTTTTTAGACCCCGTACTTAAAGAGAGTACAGGGGTCTATTAACTTTGTCACAACAAAAAAAAAAAAAAAAGCGAAACAGGCAGAAGGAGGCGTGGCAGACCATATAAAATATATATATTCTTGATCAGCTTCAGCAGCCGAGTTGATATAGCCATCTGTATTGACGCCTAGATCTCAGAGACTATAAAAGCTAGAGACTTGATATTAAGGTTCGTCTATATTGCAAGCAGATCGAGTTTGTTTTAGATTTTGGATCGGACCACAATATCATATAGCTGCCATAGGAACGATCAGTCGAAAATCAAGTCTTGGTACAAAAAACTATTTTGTTATTTGAGATATCTGAACCAAACTGGCAGAATATGCTGTTCCCAATTCCGATCGAAATGGGCTTGTTTTTACTTTTTGAACTCGGTTTCGAAAACGTTTCGAAAATTAATTTTACGTATTTTAGGTTTAACATAGCAGATAGAAGGTAAATTAGACTATAACTTCGTTGTACGAATTTTGTTATTCAATTGAAGCAACTCTAGCACCTTTCGATTGCGAATTCGTTTTCGAAATTCGGAACAGACCCGAAAAAGTTGATATTATTTACCACAATATTTTAGAAAGTAAGTAACAATTATAACCATTTTTTTTTGTTTTTGATTTTTTTTGACCTTATATGTATCGTTAAAAATTGACTCTATTATATAAATTAAAAAAAATATTATTGTCAAGAAATTATTTTGTCCGATGAACCAACTGATTACAGTTCATTACATATGCCATATATGTACACTATTATTTTTAATAGGTGCACTCTTTCTTTTAGTTTAACAGCTTTTGATTCTAAAAATTACTATTTTAACCCCAAAAAGTGGCTTTTTAGCAATTTTCAAATAATTACAAAAAAATATAAGCGAAAAGGTTTTTCAAAATTTTTGCAGTCACTCCTACAATTGTTTGAAGAATGTTTTTGCATCTCAACATTTTTTGGAAAAAATCGAGGAAAAAAGTTTTGAAAGTTGACTTTTATTTTAAAACTCGAATAATTCATGGGTTAATGAAAGTTATGCATCATTCAAACGGAATTTAGATGAGCTTTCCAAATATATTTTTTAAATTTGAAGACTTGATTTGCAATACCTGTTATAGTAAAAGAAAGAGTGCACCTATTATTTTGTCCATGAGTGTATGTATATGTAGTTCTAAACTTGTTTCTATTCTAAAAATGTCTCTAGATCTAATGCTTAAAGATAATGAAGCATATTTCAAATTGCAATAATTGATAGAAACGACTATCAGCAGAGAATCCTTTTTATTTTCCTTTCAGCGCTAGTCTCTCTTTTTCTTTCTCTCTGTAACCCGCTGCCTTTGTCCCGTTGTTCTCAGTTCATAGTGCATCTTTCGCTTCAATGATTTAATAGTTGCTTTCAATTGGCACAGCTTGAAATAATGACATAACGATGTGCTCATATTGTACTACAACAGCGTCAAATGCATCACATCACACAGACACACACACTTGGACAACCTGGCTTATTATATATGGCAACGCCTTGTTTTGTTATTGGCCTTGTCCTCAAGCCCGACCATGAACTTGTGTCCTCCAAGGCCAGGCATCAAATGAAGTCATAATTCCCCCGACATCAGAGAGGGGGAAGAACCAACAACCGACTATATCAAAAAACCATAAGTGGGAATTATAATAAACTTGAGTTAATTTATAATTTTCAGCTTGCCCAAAAGGAAATGGGACGCGGGGGAATATTGTTTGCGTTTTTGTGTATGTGTGTGTCAAGATTATAATCGAAAATGTTGTGTGTGTTGTTGTGGTGTGTGTGTGAGTGTGAATTCATATAAAATGTCCTTGGAACTGCTGGTATGAAGTGGGTATGATGGGTTGGTAATATGAGCTTCATTTGCGATTCTTTTTTTTGCCGCGTGTTTTGGATTTCCGCTTCTTTTTGTTGTCGCATTTGGATTTCAGGCAAATGTTGCTCGTGTTGCAACAACAGTTGTTCTCCAATTGAAATGACACGGATTTACAACAGCAACAACTAAACGTATCAATATCCTCATAGGTGACGGCAGCAATATGTGGCACGATTGCCGTTGTTGTGGCAGCAACTGTTGGTGTTGGTATTGGTATTGGTATCGGTGTTGGTGTTGCTGCTTCAATTGGTGTTGCTGCTGCTGTTGTTGTTGTGTCGTTGCCAGCGCTCATGCGAATGGGAGCATGAAAACATATATTGGCACCACCAACTGATCTTAAACGCGTCACATTTGGCTGATAGTCGAGCAATGTTAGCTGTTGTTGTTGTTGCTGTGGCTGCTCTTGCTGTTGCTGCGGCTGCTCTTGCGGTTGCTGCTGCTTTTCGTGTGCCAGCAATTGTTGCTGCTGCTCCTGTATTAGCTGCTGTTGCTGCTGCAATTGTTGCTGCATTTGCTGTAACATTAGCGTATGCTGTTGCTCCAGCTGCAATTGTTTCTGCTGCTGCTGCTGCTGTGGCTGTTGCTCTAATTGCTGCCGTTGCAGCAACGTTTCTTTTGGACGCTGTTGCTCCTTGGGCATTGGATGCTTCCTCAGCTGTTTGACAAACGACGAATATTTGGCATCTACAACAAGTGGCGGCGGTTTGAAATTCTCCTTCTCCACCTTCTCCAGCAACACTTTTGGTTGCTGCTGTTGTTGCTGTTCCTTGGGCATTGGATGCTTCCTCGGCTGTTTGACAAACGACGAATGTTTGGCTGCTGCAACAAGTAACGGTGCTTTCAAATTTGCCTTCTCCTCCACCTTCTCCAGCAACACTTTTGGCTGCTGTTGTTGCTGCTGCTGCTCCTGTTGCTCTGTGCCTGAATCCGACTCGACATCTGTGCTGCCTGGCGATGTTGTTGGCTGCACTTGCTCCACATCCGTTGGCTCCGTGTCCGCTTTGCTCGTCTTGTTTTTGTTGTTGTTGCGACGCCCGTGACGCGTTGTTGCTGCTGTCGTCGTCGTCTGATTGAGACGTCGCATCATCGGACGATATAAGTAACGTATGGGCAGCGGCTTTTTGCCTCTTGCCAACGGTTTGGATACAAAATGTTGATAGCTGATATCAATGCCATCCTCAATTGTGCGCGGCACTTTGTGTTGTGACACACGCAATATTTTGGGAGCAACAGTTGCTGCTGCTGTTGCCGTTGCAGCTGCAATTGCTGTTTGTTGTTGCTGTGGCTTTGTTGGTGGCAATCGTTGTTGTTGTTGCTGTTTTTGCTGCAGTTGTGATTGCTTAAACAATATGCGTTTGTGAGGCTTGCTAACAACATCAACTGTTGCTGGTGTGGTGGCAAATGCTGTTGGTGTTGCTTTGGCAATTTTCGCTGCTGTTGTCGCATTGGGCACAATTTTAATAACTGTTGCTGTGAGTTTGAGGCTACGATTGCCGCCAGTTTGTTGCACCAACAACGGTTTATCGTAGCTGTGATCGTGACACCAAATGCCGCTGCTGCTGCAACTGATGCCGAGTACCGTTTGGTAGTCGTTGCTGCTGTTGCTGTTCGTGTTGCTGCTGCTTTTGGGACTTGGCTTGACCGATGGCAATTTGCTGTTGTCGACGAACGTCGTCTGATCAACGCCGTCCGCCTGCAACAGCAAAGTCTGTTGCTGTTGCAGTTGCAACTGTTGCGGCTGCTGCTGCTGCTGCTGTCGCTTTGGTTGCTTCAGCTCATCTGCCAGCAATATGCGTTGACTGGGCAGTGTCGACATTCTTGATGGCCCTTGACTTGATTTAAGCCTTGCCCCAAATTGTTGCAAGTGTTGCTGCTGCTGCTGCTGCTCGGCTTGTGGCATGCCACTCAGCGTTGTGGCATCATCTTTCTGGCTCGCGCCCTCGCCCTCCGCATCCGATGTGGATTCACTCGATGCCCTAAAGTTGCTCTGCGGCATCAGCAACCATTTGGTTATTAGCGGCTCAATGCCACGCCCACGTGCATCACCACAGCGCCTTGCAGCACGTGCCCCAGTGCGTTTGCCACCGTTATTACCATTACCACTGTTGCCATTTGCAGTTGTTGCTCCTCTTCTGCCTGTGGCATGCCACTTGTAGTCGCCGTTGCCGATTGTCGTTGTTGCCGTCGCCTTTTTGGGTGCCACATCAGCCGCTGCACGGCGTGTGGCAAGCTTCCGATTGCCGGTCCCCGTTGCTGTCACTTTGCGTGCACTTTCGATTGCCACATGTTGTTGCAACTCACGCCGCCTGTAGCTTCCGATTGTCTCCAGTTGCTGGTCACGCTGCCACAGTGGCGTGCAGCGTGAATGTGCCACCGTTGCACCACCGCCACCACCCTCGCCACCACCGCCAACTGCCATTGATCCGCCGTAGAAAATGCTGCTGGCATCGATGCCTCGATGCGTTCCCGCTATGAATTTCGATCTTTCCGGAGACATTCGCTGTCCGAATTTAGCAAACCAAATTTCAATTGTTTTCCGGATTTTTTCCCGGTTTTCGATTCTTTTTCTTCTTGTGTGCCCTCCTCTTATAATTTTCCCAAATTTACTTTTGTTTTTTTTTTTTTTATTTTCTTTGTCGAAATATTTAAGTGTTTAAAACCGTTTCTAATGGGTGTTTTTTTTTTTCTAAATTTTTAATTTTTGGTATTACTTTTTTTTTTGGATTTGTACATATTTCCGAAATCGTGCAAACTGTTTTTCTGACTGAAGACGCAGTGTCTACTTCGTCGTATTCGACTTGAAACATGTGATATTTTACTATATTGTAAATGCGAACATGGTGAGTGCGAACACGTCACAACATGTTACGACACGCACGTTCGTGTTAACTTCTCTGCATTTTATTTTCTTTTGTTTTTTTTTTTTTTAATATTTTGCCTAGAAACTTCTAGAGTCACATATTTTTATTTACTTAAAAAAAATTAGTGTTTATTCTTAATGTTCATTAGTGGATTTATTTTGTTAATAACCACGTCAAAGAGCAGCTAAATTTCTAAATTTTCATTGTCGCAGATACTTATAATTTTGCTTAAAATTAAAGTGACTCTGGAGGTCAGTAAGTCAATTACTTAGTTTAAAAAAAAAATACTACCAAAAGTCTAGTGGAATCATAAGCAGCTTTTTAAGTCTCTAAAATCTGTCTAAATCAGCGGTCTGCACGAAACCTGAATTCGTTAGCAGCCGCTGGCTCCCGGAGCCATTGCGTGCCCACCTCTGGTCTAAATTAACTTATTGCTAGTCAAAAAGTAACCATGGAGGACAGTGTAGCATTTATATTTTATTGTTGACTAACACTGCAAAGTTATTCTAATATTTATGGAGTCTACTTACAAATGTTTTTTCATTAAGTGACACTGGAGGACAGTATAGCAGTTGCTCCACTTAATTTGAGGAGAAATAAATGTGCCAGGAGCTACTGTTGGTGGACAATGTCTCAAAAAGTGAAAAAAAGTGACAATGGAGGACAGCATGCGATTTATTGTTGTAATGAAAATCAGTTTAGGGCGTGCAAAGTTCTTCTAACATGTGAAAACTAGTATCACCTGGAGATAATTTTGAAAGTTATTTGAATAAAGTGACCATGGAGGACAGTTTTACTTTATTTAAGGAGAAAACGAAGCATTGAGAGATTAGCATAAAACATAGTTGCTGTCCAGACTCAACACTTTTGTATTTCTTCTAAATAAAGTGAAGCTGGAGGACAGGGAGATTTTCTATCAATTGAGTCGCTTAAGATTCAAGTACAGTTGCTTCAGCTGCAGCGGCACACAGAGCAATGCGGGATGATGGAGAATCAAACGAAATCTTCGCACTTTTGAAATGCTCAAGTCGAGATCCTGAAGGAAAGAAAGTTGCTCGGCCTTTGGCACGGGCAGCAGATGATCGAGCAGATGTTGGAGGAAGCGTCGTTGTTGCATTGTCATCGGTTCATCGACTGGTGACGACAGCAGCTGGCTCAGCAACCTGGCGTTGCAAGGCGGCAATTGCAACGTTAGCTTGCCACGAATAACACGCAATGCGGTCTGATGGAGACGCTGCTGTTGGCGCCACGGCAATTGAATGTAGCTGCAACTCAGGTGCAACACCAACTGTTGCAGCTGGGCGGGATTGAGGGCATCCAGAAAGTGTCGCAACTCTGGCAGCTGCAAGTGCGTCATGTACTCCATGCTGGCATTTAATAGACGACGTCCCTGCGGCCTTGGATTTAACTCGTGCAACATGAGATAACGTTGCAAGTACTGCACATGCTGTGGCACGTGCCACATGTCATAGCGAAAGTGCGGCAACTCGGCGGACAGGCGGCGATAGAAATTCGACAAGGGCCGATGCCACTTCGGACTGAGATGTTGCAGTGCCAACAGTTCTTGCAACTGCTGCAACTGTGCCACATCGAGCAGGCCACAAAGGAAACTCTCCTCCAAGACTTGAGCCAAATGTTTGGCATCCATAAATTCGAGCAATCGCTGGACATGATCGTTCAACAGCAACTGTTGTTGCAAGTCAAACGGTTGCTGTTGTGGCTGCAACAGCGTTCGCAGCTGAATCATTTCGCCTTCCACATCCACATCCATTATCCGAAATTTCTTGTTGTTGCCGCCGTAAAAGTTAATGCCATACAGGGCATTCATTTGTCCGCCCCACGCCATTTGACGCTCCATGTAGCGACTCAGCATATCCCCAGCTGTGGCATGCCACACAGAGTCACACATCGAAGAGTTCCACTCGCATTCAGTTCCTATCGCTTGTGGTGCTTGCAACTGCAACTTTGCGTTGTCACAAGCTTGCCACAACTGTGGCAGTTGCCCCACAAGTTGTTTCAATGAGGCACGCTTCCGTTTACGTGGCATTTCTTCAGCTGCCTTAATCCCATTTTTGTCTTTTTGACAAGTTTAACAAATTTTGAATTTTGAATTATGCGAGAAAACGTTGTTTGAAGCTTGATCTATGATCACCCACAAATTTAAGAGTTTCAGTTGTTGCATAACTTCATTTTTCGGAAAAAAAAGTTACCATGGAGGCTAGGAAACGAAAAGAATATGCAGTCTTCGCTTTAAAAGTGTTAAGACTCTTCTTGAAAGTCCTTCAAGTGAAATGCATTTCAACAATAGCTACAACTGTGTTAATTTTAGTTTAATCCAGCGGTGGGCACGCCATGGCTCCGGGAGCCAGCGGCTGCAAACAAATTCAGATTTCGTGCCCACCGCTGGTTTAATCAGTCGAAATACTCTACTGTCTGTGGACAGATTAAATTCTCTAGCTTTCTTAAAGTTGCTTTGGCTATAAAGTGAGCATGGAGGACAAAAACTATTAAATACGCTTTATATTATCTTCAACTTAGTTGCTGATTGATTAAAGTCACTCTGGGGATAAAAAATCACATAATATATGAAATGCTTTTAAATCTCTGCATCTTAAGTTGAATAGCATAAACAAATTATTAAGTAAACAATTAAAATCCCCTAAACATAAGATCTATAGTTAGAAAAAGTGACACTGGAGGTCTATTGCTTTTGCATTTAGTGATTTAATTAATTGGAAACCCACAGTCTAGCTCAATAATATCAAAGAGTCAAGTAATGTGACGCTGGAGGTCAGAAAACTTGTAGATAAATCCACTAGGGATTGTTGCTGTATTTAATCTCGGAGTCAGCTCATTTCGACAATAAATTCAAAATTTTGAACATAATAAAAAAATAATAAAAAGAAAAACCGGCAACAACAAAATTACTGAAAATGTGTTCTCCCTGCTGCGGTGGTTGCTGTGATTATTGCGGTGGTTGCTGTTACAGTAAACCGCTGCCGATACCCCAGAAACTATCGTTTCCGGATGAATATCGATGGTTTCAGCGTTGCACGGTATCATCCTGTACGGTTTGCCAATCGAATAAGGATCACGAATGCGCGTGTGTTTGTCGAAGGAATCGTCACATTGTCGAGGCGTTGGCTTACCTTTTCAATAGTACAATACCCTATATGTTGTCGATACTATTCAAGCTGGCATTCCAGCAAAATCGGCCGATGAAACGATTTCCCCGCGATCGCCAATGGGATGTGATGGAGCATGTGAAGGCCCCGTATACGGAATTAAATGATTTGGAGATCTATGATAGCATGTATGATCGTTGTGGTCTACCGATTAATCCATTACACTTTGATAATATCTTCAAGATTGTTCGAATGATGTTTCTTATCACGGTTTTAACCATCGATCAGCAAAAGTATTTACTTCGAATGCTACAGCGTCTCAATGCCCATGCCCACTATCCAGTTGATTTGGATTTATTGCTCCGGACCCTGGAGGGCGTTGACCTTAAGGAGCTTGTATGCAGCATACAAAATCATGAGACTATCGTTCGTCGTCTCTATGCGGCCCGACAATGCAATGATATTTGCCAATTGTATCAGCAAGTTGTCACCGTGGATAAGAATGCGGTTAAACGACGACGCAAGAGGATTAAATATGGCAAGAAGAGTCTAAAGTCAACCGGCGAGATCGAAGAATCCCCCTCTCTTCGACAGACGCAATTGAATCGTCAGTTCTGTGAACGGAAATCACCCGATATCGTATTTTCGGGTGGATCACCGAACAATACCACGCCATCTAGTGGCCGTAATCGGAATAGCGGATACAGATCACATTCCGTTAGCAGTTCACGTAATCCCAGTCGTTCATCCAAACAGCATTAATCCAGGTCTATTTCAAAATCGACTCAACAAAAAAAAAAAAAGAAACCAAGAAAAATTGCGCATTTGTAATTTTGTTGTTGTCTGGCATCAATTTTTAATTCAAACTTTTTTAACACACATTTTTTTGGCCAAATATATCCATCTAACTACACTTGAACTAAATATTTCAAATTTATTTATAAATTATTGTCGATACCAATTGTATTTCTCCTGTAACAGTTAACAGTGGCATCAGCTGTTAGCATTCACTACAAGGTGTTAAGCATAGTACTCATGAAAAAAAAGGCCCAGCGTAAACCCAAACTCCATATAAAAAAAACGCTGGCGTAAGGGGAAGAAGAAGAACTGGACATTTAGCTACGCTGGGGCGTCCGCAGCACTAAATAAAATAACAGAGCTGTTAAGTAAATGAACAGAATGGGCAACGCTGTTAAAACAGCTGACTGGCCCAGCGAAACATCGAACTGTTTACAGTTTCGCTGGGTATATCTATCTCGCTCACTCACATAAACTCAAAAAAATGGCCGAAACTTTGACCAAAAATAGTGACGTTGACAATAACGACGACAATATTGGTAGATTATAAGCAAGAATGAAAGTTTAAATTGTTATTATATACATAAAGTAGATGGTTTTGTATTTTTTCATTAATATAGAAGGAGAATCTACTTAAAAAGTTCAAAAGCGATAGGTGCACCCAATACCCGCTTCGCTTGCGTGCCATAGCATATTTCTTCTATATTAACTTATTTTGAAATTTTTTATTGCCTATTCTCTCCTCTTTTTACCAAATCAGTTCTGCATGTTCATATTTGAAATTACCCGCTGTTTACGCATAGAGTTACCACTCAGCTTTTTGTTATTTTTCCGTGTTGCATTGGCAACGCTCGTTGACAGCGAAATATTGAGCACTTTAGTTGTAACAGCGCACTGTTTAACTATCATTAACAGCGCAATGTTAAACATATGCACTTTTGTGGTTACATTTTGACGGTTTCGGATTTCAATTGGTTTTTATTGGTTAAAGGTAACTGTTTCGATTAGAGTTTTAATCCCTGGAAAAAAGTCATAATAAAAAAAAAATAATATAATTATTTACTTTAAAATTGATTGACCTGCCTTTACCTTCTCAAACTGAAGACTTTCAATATTTCTGAGTAGTTAGGGTTGTCGAGATGTGAACGATCAGATACTTTACTTATGTCTTTCCTTCCCACTTTCAATCACTTTCCACTTAGAGGACGCTTATTAACAAAGACTTTAATGTAAGAATCAATTATTCTTCATAAATGACTTGGGATAGTTTTAGTATATCGATAGGTAGACCGATAACGACAACAGTTAATATACAATGTTTAAGGATTATCCTTAGCGCTGTCGTCCGTAGAACAGAACAGGAAGGCAACGCTGTAGAATCTGTTGCTCTCGCAGTGCACCATGAGTGGGTGCAATGACCAGCGGCTCTTCGGGCAGTCGACGCAGCCAGCAACGTCGCCTTGGATAATGATCAGGCTGCTCGGCACGGTCTATACAATCGTAGGGACTGCGTTGCGAATGCTGCGAGATGCCACCAGATGTGGTAGCTGCCGGATATATCCACTTATCCAGGGTCCCATCACTGCCGGTGGTCTGTGTTGGCGGCTGACGAAATGCGGCAGCTCTCGTGGCGTTCTGCTTTAAGCGCAGTTGGTCCATCATACTGGTGACCACAGTGGGAGCACATGGAGAGCCCGTGCCACCTTCTTCACGTTGATCGCCCAACGCCATGCTGCGTGTGGTTGCATAATGTGTATGGAAGTCCAGATCGGAGACTAATGACACTGGGGGCGGTATGCAACGATCATTGAGAGGGGTTCGCTTAGGTCGATAATCTGTACGCTTCGATAGGAGTTGGGAGGTCATGGGAAGACGGCTTTCATCGAAGGGTTCTTGGTTATTTTTTAATGGGAGTCTTTCATCACGCGGTGTCACATCCCCAGAGCGACTACTCCGATACTCGGAATCCACAGTGGGCGTAACTGGCACAGCAAAAAGCGATGGAACTTGTGGTCTGATCTCCCTAACTGTCGTGCTTGGTGCTCTCGTTGATGCGGATCCGTTCCGATTCAGGAACGTAAAACTATGCGCCTCATTGGTCACTATCGGAGGTTCAGTGCTGCTGTGAACGGTGTGAGCTCGCACCACCGACGGACGTCGAGTGCCCGATTTGATGGAAACACTGGAGCAACCACAGGTGCCCGTATAAATCTCATTACTCACATTACTGTGGTGGTAATCGGACCGTGTTATCGATGCATTCGATGGCTGTGAACCCACGAAGTTCACACGGCGTCCTTCATTCGAGCTCTTGAAATGCTTCGATGGCGATTTCAATATGGAACTTAGTTGTGCCGGACAAGGACGATTGATATCGGTGTAGCCAGAGTGATGGCACTTTCTGTGACATGATTCACTATTTCTTGGCGGTTGTTCGTCGGCTGAATAACCAATGGATTCACTTAATCTATCGGGATTATTCATAGCATTCAAAGCAGGCACAGTGGATCTACTGCTTAGTTTCCTGTTGAACGTACTCTGGAAGGTATTGGAGCCTGTGGCCATTCGCATGGCTCTCTGACTGCCAAAAGCTGCCTGCTTGAGAAACTCATAACCCACCGAGGCGAACTTGTGTTTAGGACTTTGATACGAGTCGAATTGGGATTCTCTTTCATCCCCCTCAACGGCCTCATCTACTTTCACTTCTTGCTCCATTGAACCACTTGAGAATCGAGTGGAGTCCCTTTCCTGCTTCTGTCTGATAAGATCTATAGAAGAAGAGGATTGTGCTTCGTCCTGATCGATGTTCGATCGGTCTATTCGCTTTCTTTGACAGGATACAGAGTCATGGCTCTTTAGGTTGCATGCCGAGCTGCAAGGAGTGGCATAACCCTTGGTTAATTTTCGCTTTAGAGTGAGTTGTTTGTCAGTCTGGAATTGCAAATCACAGCCGGATCGTGAGCGAGAGCTAACCATCTTAGGACTATCCGGATCTTCGTCGTGATTGCGTATTTGCAAGGGACGATCATACAGCTCTCGATCTTCGTTTGGCTCCGGTTGGGCATTGATCTCTTGCCTCGCTTGATATTGCGAATGAGTTGCCTCATCTTGTTTCATCATGCGCTTAATGCGATGCCAGCGTTGAGCTTGTCCCTCCTGGTGGAAACTTCGCATGAGCCGCATCGCAGGACGACGTGTCAATAGGGAGAGCTGCTTCTTCATTCGTTGTGGTGAATAAGTCTTAGGCTTGTGTGCTTGCTCCATGGAGGCATAAGCCTCACGTTGCCTGATCAGCTTCTCGTTGAGCGGCGGCGGTTTACGGGTAAAGATCGTGGGTAGAAGACTCGGCGACGATTTTTTTCTGGCCAACTGCGGTGAATTCCTTGCGGAATGTGCGGAATAATTATTTGGAGTTTGATTTACATAGCGTGTTACTGTGCCTAGACATTCCTCCTGACGTTGAATCGTATCCAATGAGGTATCGTCGTCCGAGTCGTTCGATTGACTCGATTCCATCGATCGACGGCTGATTGTTCTAGACAGCGATCTTCCTTGTCGTCTGAAGACCCCTGGATTGTACTTGCTATAGGTTACCGGCTGTTCCACTAAAAGCTCCTCATCCCTTTGCGCCTTGCGGTTCATGCGTATCGATGAGATCTTCAAGGGTCTTGTCGAATAACGTTGTGTAGTATTGCTGTGCGCTGGGAAACGTGGAACTTTCTTCGGAGAATGCCCCAATTGGGAAGATGTGCTACTACCATGTGAATATTTGTCATGCGAGGACATCATAGGCTTATTTTGCTTGGAGTTAACTTCGATAAATCTAGGGGCAGTCTGCTGCCAGGTCTGCTGAGGGATTTCTCTTTGGGGATCGTCCGGACTAATTGGGGCAACTTTGGATCTAGCTTTCGTTGGTCTTGTTACCTGTTCTTGTTTCATTTTCTGAGATTGAGTTCTAGGATCTTCTGTATCTTCGCGTTGTCTCTTAATCCATTTGCGCGCTTCTGGTTCCTCATTTGTAGTCTTTCCATCGTGACGATATCTTGAATGTTTTCTAAAAGTTGCAACGCTGTCTTCGGAGTACCGTATAGTTGGAGCGCTCTCTTGTTCTTCCTGATCGGCATATTGCACCCGATTTGAACTCTTTTGGTTGGAACGTCTCTTTCCCATAGATGAAGTGGGGCTACGATCCCGGGAAAGACTTCTTTGTCGTGATGCCGTTGTGGAGTTAACAATTGAAGATTGTTTCCGATTGGTTTCAATTGCATCCACTTTCGGATGTTTACGGTCCACAAACGTTACCGTGCAGCGCTTATTCGACTGCGATTTAGCTCGTTTACGTCCCATTAGTCGCATCACCAGCTGGTAATCGGAGACTGGCGTAAAACTCCGTCGACAATTGACCCGTGGTGTCTTGATACGACATTTTTTTAATTTCGGCATTTCGCTAACCGTTGAGATTGCAATTTCTGTGGTCATGCCAGAATCATATGTAGTCTCGCTCATTGTTCCGCCGGAATTTGGTTTGGACCTTGTTTCTTTTTCCTTTTTGCCGGAATTATCCGCGTTTTCTTCTAATACAGCCGTACTCTGACTTTCTGTATCGCCGAAATCAACTAATACTTGTGTAATTGTCACTGCGGAATCACTTTTGGATAGATTGTCTATAAAGCTGGAATGAGCCGTATAGTAACCGCCTCGTCCATCAAAGTCGTCCACTTTACCGGAGTCAGCTGTAAATTGTGGTTGTTGGCTTATTGACTTGGGTTGGAGCTTGGGAGGATTTCTTCTTACGCTGGGGTTAGCTGAGGACTGGGTATCTTTTACGTTTCTTTCTCCGGAACCGTCTGATTGATCGCCTCTAATGTTGGGGTCAGCTCTATGGTAATAATTTATTTCACCCGAGTTTGCTATTTGCTGATCGTTCCTTCTGCCAGAGGGAACAGTGGACTGATCGTTCCTACCGCCGGAGTTAGTTATATACTGATCGTTTCTTCTGCCGGAGTGAGCAGTAGATTGATAGTTTCTTTCGCCGGACTTATGCTGATCGTTCCTTCCGCCAGAGCGAGCAGTGGACTGATCGTTTCTTCTTTCGGTAGGAGCAGTAGACTGATCGTTTTTGTATTGATCGTTCCATCTGCCGGAGTGAGCAGTAGACTGTTCGTTCATTCGGCCAGAGTCGGCTATATACTGATACTGTTCGTTTCTTCTGCCGTAATCAGCTATATACTGATCATTCCTTTCGCCGGAGTGAGCAGTAGTCTGATCGTTTCCTACGCCAGAGTTAGCCGCATTCGGTTTATTCCTTCCATCTAAGTGATCAGTAGAATCAATATCTCTACCGTCGGAGACAGCGATATGCTGATCGTTCCGTCCGCTAGAGTTATTCGTATACTGATCATTCCTTCCGGAGGAATCTGCTACACGCTGATCCTTCCCATCGACAGTCTTTGCCGTATACTGATAATTTTTTTCGTTGTGATCATTTGTCCTAAGCTCGTCTTCCTTTCCGTCGGGAGTGACCGTATACTGACCACGCTTTACGCCGTAATTAATTCGATATTTATTGTCTGGCTTTGTTTTAAACTGAGCGTAGTCATAGTTGTACTTGTAAGTGAAAGTATTGGGCCCAGATTCGAATAAACGCTTTTGCTTTTTCGCTTTACCAGTGTAGAGAGTCTGGTCCGTGTGATGGCCTTTGTGATTGGAATGCGAGTGTCGCTGGAAGCCGTTGCTGAAATTGTAAAGCAGATAACGTCCTGGAAAGAAAGCCCGCCTGCAAACACCCGCAATGCTGCCAAGGACACCCTTCCGTTTCGCTAGAGGATGAGGAACTCGCTTCTCGGCCACATCCCTGTTGCCGCCATGATCAACGATCAGAGTACGTCGCTTTGTCGGTCTATAAGGTTGCGGTTGATAGCTGAAACTGTTCCGAAGCTGCTCCAGATGCCTGGTAAATGTGGAATTTTCCTTTGACTGATCGGCCACTATTTTGGGAGCTTCTAATAATATCTCGGGAGCTTTCACAATGGGACGCATCTCATGGATGTTGGTGTTGACGGTAATGTTGGTGGCGTTGATCGGAATGTTTTGTCGATTGCGACAGTTTTCGTTGTTGCAAGACTGCAAGTCGGAACAATTCGTTTTCTGGCTCGTTCCATCACGCTCGCATTCGTGGTCACATTCGTACTGACTGCACTTGTCCTTGGTGCAGATAATCTCACTATTCTTTGGCTTCAATTCGCACCGATGATTCCGGCAATCCGTGTCCTGACAGCCATCGCATTCCTTGGGCTGATTCTTGATAGGCACAATGGGTTTGGACACTGCCGTGACCACGGACTGATCGCCCAGCGGAGCAGCAGAAGAAGCTGGAGGAGTAGGACTAGGAGTAGAAGGAGGAACTGGAATTTCGCAGGAACAACACGGCACTGTCTTGCCGAAAAAGCGCTTGGGAATACCGTAAAGTGGATACTTTTCGGTGATGCCATCCTCGTAGGTCTTTAGCAGACTATAAAACTGCGGCGAGATGCGTCGAAAGCGGCCCGGATCGAGTCGTCGCTGCGGCACCTGGCGAAGATTATACTTTTTGCGCAGGCGCGGCAGGGATGACTCCGTCCTTAGGGCCGCAACGCACTCCCCGGCCATCGGTTGCCCGTCCGCCTGATAGATGCACGAGCAGGAATTGCGTCTCCTCACCCGCTGCTCACAGCCGCACATGCGATGTGGATATAGTGCTGGATCTGGTTTCGGCTGGCAACCCGAACCGCCGGCAGTTCGTGGCTGCTTCTTTGCCGACTTGCCCACTGGCGAATCTGTGAGGCAGCCCGCCATTTGTTTTGGACAAACCTTAATGGGATTACGCTCTGTCTTTGCCATCGATTGTGACTGGGACTTTGCCTGTTTCTCCAGTCTTTCCCGCCTTACATCTTGTTCCGGATTGGTCAGCTTTTGGTTAATTTGTTCGATTTGATTAGTTTTGGACGGCGGCCAGCTTGGAGGATCGGTGCATCGACAGACGGGAGTCCTGTCCCGTTGCAACTGGCGCTGGCGTCGCAGCAACAATTTACGACGTCTTAGCTCTCGGCAATAATTCAAATATGGTACACTATTGGAACGTGAATCGTCACAGTTGATGGACAAGGAGATGAGAGACTCATCCAAGTGATGATGCTGCTGGGCCCGCTTCTCTTTGCCCGTCACCTGGTCGAGAAAGACCTTCTGCTTGCGATACCATTCGGTGGCCAAATCCGGCACTAGTAAACGTTCCGGCTTACGTCTTTTCGATATGAGATGCTGGAACATCTGCCGACCGGGATCGCTGCGGCGACTGGACGGCGACGAGGAGCGAGAGCATCTCCGACAGACGCATGTTGTCGATTTCCTTCGTGTTGTTGTTAGCGTCGTCGCCGCCTGCTGACGTGGCGGGAAATTCTCTAAGCTGCGGACCACGAAGCGTTCCTCGAAATTCTCGTCGCGTTTGTGCAAATTGATGTCGCTCAGTGGACGATAGGAACACGACGGCGACAAGTTGCTCTTATCGGTTGTGCACTTTGACATTTCCAGTTGATTCTCCTTCTCCTTCTCGCTCTCGGAGCCTGTTGCTATCTTTGTCTGATGGCTAGCGCATAGTAGGGAACCCTCAATGACGAGGGTGCTCGCACCTGTATTAGCACTCACTGTCAATTTTGGGAAATACCGAAAAATTAATTTCAAATAAGTTACAAATTTTGATACTGTAAATTGCTTCAAAATATTAATAAAAACTCATTTGTCTTTGAAGCTTTGTTAAACTTGTCTGTTTGCATCTTTATTTCTTTAATGATGTATACACTTGCCTTTTTAATTGTTCTTTTCTTCTTGCCCAATTACAAGTATATCTTTTAATCAGTCTGTTTTCACTTTATCTATCTGCCATCCTCCATTATTGATATTTAACTTCATTTCCAACGCTTTCTTTTGTTATATTCTCTCTCTCTCTCTCTCTCTCTCTGACTTTCGCCGACTGTCTCTGTTCTTCTCTCGATGGGTCTGTATGTCCTTTGATCTTTTTATCTCTCTGTTTCACCTATCGTATTTTTTGTGATAGGGACTTATCTGTTTTTCTCTTTCTAATTGTTGTCTTTCCCTCTGTCTCTTACGCTCTTAACTAGTTTGGTGTCGTTCTTTCTATTAAGTGTCTTTCCCATTATTTTTCGGTTTTTTAAAGGGTTTTTTAGACCCCGTACTAAAAAAAGTACAGGGTCTGTTAACTTTGTCACAAAAAAAAGTGTCCGTCAAGTTTAAGTATGAAAAACTTTTTTGTTGTTTGAGATATCTGAGCCATACTGACTAAATTTGGTTAAAATCGGACCACAATATCATATAGCTGCCATAGGAACGATCAGTCTAAATTCAAGACTTAGTAAGAAAAACTTTTGTTGTTTGAGATAACTGAATCAATAGCGATTTATATAATTTAACGTTAAGTAGTGTTCAATAATAAGTACGGGGTCTCCGACAGTCGAGTATGCTCGACTGTAGCAACGTCCATATTTCGTCTCTACTTCTCTCTACTTTTCTCCCTCATCTACTTTTTTATAAGAGCGTCCTGTCTCTTACTCTGACTCTCTCTCACACACCCTCTCTTTCTTTCTAATTAATCGTTCGCTCTCTATATTGCCTGTAATTTGTCCCAAGGTGGATTAATACATGGTGATGTATTCGCTCTCACTCGGGGCAAATCTGTCAAAATTAGTCTGAGAGAGAGAGAGATAGATATATTGAAAATGCTCTCGTAATGACGTTTGTGCCCCGAAAAAAGAGGGAACGTCAAACGAATACATCACCATGTATTAATCCACCTTGATTTGTCCTATTTCTTTCTTGACACTTTTTTATTTTTTAAGCATATAGTCGTAACTCCTCTTATCTTTCTGTTTCTCTGCATTATTCCCTTATTTTATCTCTTGTGTGAAAATGATACAGACTTTCTCCTTCTCTCACTCAATGTTTTTCTCTATCTTTATTTTTAAAAGACTGTTTTTTTTTTTTTTGAGAGAGATAGAAATGTTTTCTTCTCTCTCCAACTACCTCTCTCTTAATAACTGCCATATGTCAACCTCTTCTAATTTTCTCTCTCTCTCTCTCTCTTTCTTTTCAGAATTGTGTCGGCCATTCAGGCAACGTTCTCTTTTCTTGTTGGCCTCATCGTTTGCAAGTCAACTTGCAGCAAATCTTTTGTATATGCCTCTCACTTTCTAATGGAGGCCTATGGATGGTTTGGCACCGCCTACTTTATGTATGACATTTGGTCGATGTACAAGGTGCACACCCAGAAGATTGCCGACAAGTTGCATTTGCTGCGCATGACGAAGGCGCAACCATTGAGCAATGGACATGCCCGAAGCTACTACGATAAAGCTGGAAATGCTGGTGGTGCAGGTGGTGCAGGTGTGGGCAACAACAATGGCAGCACACCGAGCACACCACACGAGATCTGTGACTATGACGGCGCCATTGTCGAGATACCAAAGGATGGACGCTGGGATTTCTTGAAATATGTTCTAACCCATCCGGTCATGATGATACATCATATATTTATTGGCACCTTTGGACTGCTTGTGGTTACGGTGAGTTTTCTTTTTTTATAGTTAAAAAAATAAAGGAAAGATTGATATATTCATAACGACTGGCTTATACCTTATACCTTTTGCCCGTTATTTATATTCAAAAATTGTCTGACGTTGTGTTAAAAATGCAGTTAAAAAATGATTTATGATTTATCTTTAGAGAAGGCATTTATAGGCTGAGACCTTGCATAAATAAATAAATATGTATCCAATTTCATTTTCGATCGAGTGAATTAAAAAAATATGTTTCGTTTTAAAAGATATCAAGAATGGTTTTCTTCAAGTCTTAATAAATAACCTGACATCCTATTTTCAATGTGTGTGTCTGTGTCTGTTTTAAATCAAAATAAAATATCTGAAAAAATCATCCCAATAGATGAATTATACACTAGCCAGAAAAACTATGCGTACAATCTTATTTTTAGTAAAAAAAATATATTTGGAAAAATCACTTAAATTCAGTTTGAATAATGCAAAAATTTCCCTTGCCCATTCAAAAATTTGAATTTTTGTCAACGTCTACTTTTTCAACTTTTACCCTCGATTTTTAAAAACAATTATTTTTATGAAAAAAAAAATTCTTGAAACAATTCTAAGAGTCACTGCAAAAAAAAAAATGTTCAAGAAAACAACAATAAAAATTTTTAAATAATTTTTATTAATTTTTTAAATAATTTAATTTTTAAAAATATTTTATAATAAAATAATTATTTTTTTTTTAAATGTGTAATTAAAATTGAAAATGAAAGTTTATACAATGTTTCATCCCTATATAATTGTGAACTAACTTTTGCGCGTCTATTCCTATAGTATATACGGGGAGGAGGTCATTGCATCTACAGCTATATGTTCATGATGGAATTCTCGACGCCCTTTGTCTCGCTTCGCAGCATTTTGAGCACCATGAAAATGAAGGATTGCCGGTTATATGTCGTCAATGGATTGGCCATGCTGGGAACGTTCTTTGTGTGCCGCGTCTGCATGTGGCCATATGTGATGTGGCGTTATAGCCTGGCCATTGATGCGGCATCGATGTGGTCGGCAATGTTGGGCCTGCCACGCGGTTGCCTCATCAGCATTGCCATATTGTTCTTGCCGCAACTTTATTGGTTCTATTTGATGTTCATGGGGGCGCTAAAGGTGAGTACTTTCCCTTTCCCTTTCCCTCTCACTCTTATTCATGTTTGCTATCTCTTCTCTTTCAGGTGTTTCTGCCAAAGCGACGGAAGCTTCTCAGCAATGAATCAAAGCCGAATTCGCTAACGGCCACGCCCCCGACCACGTTGGCGCCCATAATAACGCCCATGCCCACCAGCATAATAAATGGCAAAAAGTAGTGCAAATTGTTAAAGTTTTATGAGATCGCAAAAGGGGAATCCCCTTCCAATGCATAGCTATTATTACGACTATATGAAGTTTATTTCTAATTTATCCCCCACATTATTTTCATTGCTTCCTGTAACTACATATATATCTATGTGTATATTATTTAACAAACTAAAACTGTCCCTTATTTTATTTTGAAATGTTATATGCCAAGTTGATAGAGATTTTTAGGCAGCTGAACAGTCCAACTCCCAACTTTATATTTATACTATACAAATACCAACCTGAGAAACAAAGCAAAAATGAAAACAGACAGAAAAATGTTTAGTTTATAATGAAAGAAATTGCTTACTTTTAAAGACATTAAATGAAAATTAATAATAATAATAATAAAAAACAAATTAAAACAAAATATATACTATATATGTATGTATGCTGCTTACTTTAGCGGTTGAAATCAAAACACGCTATATTATCACAATGTTATCGATGTTTTAGTTGAAATGTCAAACTATAATCAACGTTAAATGCGTATTATATATTATATTCTATGTCTAAGTTTTTGGGCAATAAATTGTTGATAATCTAATAAAAGATGTTTAGGGCACACATAGGTATTTCCAATATATCCGATAGTTATACCTTAAGCATCAAATGCTGTTGTTGAAATTGATCCAATTGCTTGTTCTCAAAGAGGCTACAAACATAAAAATCATTTTATATAAACTGTGTCCCGAGATCATACCTTATTCAATTTATCAGCCCAATTGTTTCAGAAAAAAAAAACTATTCAATCAAATCTTTGGCAAGCCAAAGATCTTATATTGCAGATCCTTTGATTGAAAACTATGCTCTAAAATTCTCAAGTGTTTTCTGATTTCAGTGTAAAAAATATCTATATATGTGTGTGTATCTATATATATATATATATATATATATATATATATATATATATGAAAAAGTATTTCAACTTTAATCAACTGCAAAGACATTAAACTCTTTACTCTGACTAAATAATTGTTGTAGATGTGATAAAACTCAAATGATAGATCAAAGTAGAATCAAAATCATCTATTAACCGCAAATCATGCTTAAGATCTTCCAACTGTCTTAAATGTATTATATATGAAATTGAAAAGTCTATAAACAAAAAGTCTATATACATATATATGAGTGTATTTACAGCATTTCCAGATCACAAATATGTATATTTTTGGATTTTTTTTTAATTTTTTGATACAATCTATTATATAAATATATATATTTGTTTTATTTTCTTTTTAGTTTCTTTTGCCTTAAATCGAATTTCAATGGAGCTTAAAAATTCAAGCGATAATTTAATGAAAAATGAGCACAAATGAGTTAACTATACTATAAATGAACAATATACAAAATTATGTATTATTGTGTGAATTAGATAAGTAGTCAAATGATGATTGATCGATGCGACAAACCGACTCCACAAATAAAAGCATATATTCTGAAAAATTAAAATTAAAAAAAAAAAAACAATGAAGCTTCAAATTGTTGCCTTGATAGGTGCGCTTATTGTTCCAACATTTCTGCAAAAAGAGAGGATAAATAAATATATATACAGATATATACTATATACCAACCTAATGTATAAATACATTTACCATGCTATATATATTGTACTAAATGTGAGATACTAAAAAAATGTGGGGAGTTCCCCCAACATATTTACAAAACGCGCAAAAAAACAAAAGGAAATGAAATGAAACAATTTTCTTTATGCTTGATAAAAACAAAAAAAAAAAAAAAGGAATAGACGAAACTTATTTGGTTGGTAAAACTCTGATGTTGAAATGGTTGTTCTCGTAATCCTTCTAAATTCTAGGAATTGAAACTGAATCAGATAAGAATACAGAATCAAAAAAATACAACGCAATGTTTGAATAGTATATTTATTTTTGTTGTCACGATTTGTTTACGGAATCCTTACAGTATCTAAGAAATATGAATTTTGCTTAAAACGATATCGGGAACTCTAAGAGATGCCGTGAATTTGTCAGATAATGATTAAGATTGGACTATTATATCATATAATAAGACTGCTGGTATAATGCAATCGATGGCACAACGAAAATGGTTTTGTTTCTGTTTCTTTTCTTTAATGAATTTTGTTGAATTATTTATTTAAAATGTGAGCATCAAATAAAGTATTGTCTTGTTCACATGGTACTTCGTTTCTTTCCACTAGGCGAATCTTCGCCCCCCTCATCGTCGCTGCGATCGGCGCGTTTCCGTTTCTTTTGATGCTCCTCGACGAGCTCCGAGATGCGTATGTTGTTGCCGCTCATTTGCAGCCAATTGATGTACTATAAAAAACAACAAATGAAATTAAATGAGCACTCGGAAATGTTCATCGCTTACCAAGGTATTTGTACGGACGCCCGCCTCATGGAGTTTGCTTTCGATGCTGTCCAGTCGATGCTCCGGTTTGTTGTTGCCCGTATCGTTCTTGGATATGTCGAGCAGATGACGCACACGCTGGCGCAGTGTCTCGAATATGATGCGTCCAATCACATGGTTGCGATCGTATGGCGTCAGGTAGCGACCAAACTCATAGAAATACGGATGCAGCCGCCCCAGTTCGATGTGTGTCGTTTCCGCCTCGCAGACGGCCTTGTGAACGTTTTTGTAGATTTCCGGCACGGCTATTGTGAAGTAGGCGTTATTCACTTTTAACTCCTTGATATACCACAGCGGCAGATTAATGTTGCGTCCGGGCTCCAAATGCTCCGTCTCTGAACCGGCATCCAGAAAGCCTGCAAATGAATTGTAAATTATGTGAATATTCATTCATTAATCAATCAATTCGGTTCGAAGCCGCTTACCCATGCGCTGCAGACGTGTATTGACCCTGCACTCCACTTTCTCCTGTGTCACGAATATATCCTCGATTGAATAATAATTTGGAAAATAATTCATTGCCAATAAAGGGTTTACGGCCTTTTTAGCGCCGATTTTAGTTTGTTGGTAAACAGAGCCCTATTGGCGCATATCGGAGTGGCTTGAAGTTGGCTGCGAGCGCAATAACAAGTTATCGAATTCAACAAGCAAAACTACAATCGATAGGTGAATTGAAATAATCGCATGTTCATAATTATATTACGTTTAATATGTTCTTCAAGTAAAATATACAAATATGCAAATTTTTCTTAAAAAAATAATTCACACTGTTAATAACAGAGCAAAAACAAACCACTTGCGCTAACTATCGTTTTTTTTCCATTGCTCAGTATCGATAACTGCTCTTTCTATAAACTTTTAAAGTCAAATATTTGCCCAAATTTAACAATAAATAGTTGAATTTTTAATTTTGATAAAATGTTTTTGTACTCTTTTGGTTATCCTAACAGAATTTGAAGTCAATTGCCTTTTTGTAAAATGTAATTTTTGTCAAGTATTTTTAGTATTATCGAACTTTGATAGTTGGTATTATTTGGTGTGTATTTTTGCATGTGCTTTTTGTGGACACACTAACCTTGTAGTTCACGCGAGCCTGTCGCCATGTTTGGTTATTTTATTTGTTTTTAAAGCGGAGTAACACCCAGATAAAGTAAAATCTCCGAGTTTTATGTGCCGTGGAATTTTGTTTAAATTAGTATAACACAAGGATCGCGTTCACACTTCACAATCGTAAATTTTTTTTTTGCCAGTGCAACTGCATCTAGTGAAGAAAAAAACACAACAAAAATCGTTCCATTTGCACAAAAATAGCCTAAAAAATCGGCAGCAAAACAACAACAGTGTCAGCGGCACCATTACCAACTACAATCAACGACAACAACAACAGTTAACTGTAAAACGCCGCAACGCAACGCAGCAGAGCAAAAAGCGCTGAAAAGTGTTACAAAGTGAAATTGCCTTTTGCGTCACACAAAAATTAAGTACACGCCAGCAGTAACAACAAAAATAACAACAGCAGCAGCAATACCAATTGCAATAATAGAATAACATTTTTGTGCGTATGCATTAGCTGTGCGTATACAATTCCAATTGGAATACGGCTAACAGCAACAACAACAACAACAACGAACAGCAACCACAAAAATGGGCGATTTTGATTTAAATGTTGATAGTCTCATACAGCGGCTGCTAGAAAGTAAGTAAAGAAATACAAAACTCAACTTAAGCTGTTCTCCATTCTCCTTTCTTACCCCAACTATTCCTAGTATTCTCCCCCTCCCCTTTTTTAATTTATAACCTAATTCATATTGTCTAAGTGGGTGCGAGCGAATAAGAGAGCGAGATAGAAAGTAAGAGAAAGAGCGAGTGCCTCAAAGCGATTGCATTTTGTAATTATTGCACATTGTTCGTTTAATTTACAACAAACGGCAACAACAACAACAAGTAGTCCATTGCAACGATAACAACAACAACAATAACAATATAAACACAAGGCGCGCCATAAGCGGCTTGCTAAAGGTCCCCCCTCTTAAATTTGACTTTTGAATCAATTAATTTTAATTGATTTTCATTGCTTCTCAAATGCAACAAAACATTGTTGTTCTTGTCATTGTTGTTTAGCTTTTTTGTTGTTGTCAATATGTGTTTAACATGGCTCATTAACAATGAACAGCATCATAGCTTTACATAACAGCGCTCTGTTATTAACATGATCGCTGCCTATTAAAACGATGCTGTAACATATATTTGTTTTTTTTTTGTTTTCTCTATTTTATAGATAATATTAAGAACGTAGTAGCACTTAAAAATATCTGATAGAGCCAAAATCAAACAAAAAATGAGCCAAATGGACGAAAAAAGAGCCAAAAATGTTGTTTTGCAGTTCATATTATTTTTGCGTTTAATTAAGTAAAAAATATTTCGTTGAAAAACTCTTACAGCAATAACACATAATTCAAAAAATTTCACATTTTCAACTTAAAGTAGTGATTATGTTATCAAATAAAAATAAATATGTACTCCAACCTAAAGTTTTGTAGTTGATTTTGAACTGATGAAAAAAAAGCCAGATCGAAAAAAAAGTGCCATTGGGTCAACAGAAAAAAAAGAGCCAGTTTTGGCGCAAAAACGCCAATTTTGGCAACCGTGCTTAGTAGCTCAATATAACAGCGCTCTGTTAATAACATGATCGCTGTCCTACATAGCGTTTCCTTTATTTTATGGCCATTGCAGAAAGTTATTATCAGGCACATGACGTCATGAGGCAGCGATACATTATAACGGTTAGATGATAAGATAAAAGTGAATCAGGTTTTGAAGTCACGTGAGACGCAGAGTCATAACATAAACTGTTAACATACATACGTATTTGTATGAATGACATATATGTCATTATCATTCACATTAACATTATGATTAACATTTTTACTATCGCAAACAGGTGACATTGGTAATCGCTAAATAGTTTACCGTTTTGTTGCAATGTGCCATTGTGGAACTGATGGAAACTGGGTACGTTGCAAGTGGGGGGATATTTGTCAGCCTTCAGCTAAAGCCGCTTATCGTTTGCTCCCTTTGATCGGTTTATTGACGATTTTTGCCTGTCTTGCCAAATTGCATTTTGCCGCAATTTTATCTATTTTCTTTCGTTTCCACTTGTTCATTTGTTTGTCCATTTCCGCAGTGAGACACACGCTTGTCCACAGCACAGTTGCCACATAAAATACATTATTACTCACGACTGCGATGACACGCCCTATTTCAAGGTCAGCCCATTGGGGCTAGGTCATGTACTCGTTACTTTCAGTTCGAGTGGCGACGGCGCAAAAATTGTCATTAATTTTTTTTTATCCCCATTTGGCGGTCACAAATTTCATTTTTCAAATTGCAAATTGAAATAGAATTTTCAAGCACTTGCCGCCTTCCCTTTTCTTTTTTTTTTACCATCACCATTATCGTCATTGTCGCACCATCATCCACACTGCAAAACAGACTATTTCATTATCGTTTTGTACTTTCATTTGATTTCTTTTCGCCTCGCATTCCTTTGCTCATCTCAAGTGTCCTTTAACAGTGACAGTTTGACCAAATCCATGAATCTCTAGAAAATATCAGTCGATATCTTAACCATACAGATTACGGTTTTTTCTTTCAAATGGTAAACTAACAGCTCTGTTAGCCAAATATAGAAAGTTCAATATGTGTAACCCATTTTTCGCCATTGAAAGATCAACGGCAAGACTGCAATAATTGAATCAAAAAAGTGAATCAATAATTATAAAAAAAATTTCCATTTAAATGGAAAATTAAATATTATTGTTCAAGAACGAAAATGATAAAGAAGCAAACAAGACAAGATAATGACACAAAGCAAGCAATGCCAGGTCCCCTTCTCTTCTATCTTTCACTCTGTCTCGCTTGGTCAAATGTTATACGTACCTCTTCTTCCTCACACGCCCGTTGAAACCTGTCCATGCACAATATATATTTCCTTGATTTTAATTTGTTTCATGAATATTTTTTTTTAATAATTGTTGATCTTTTAACTATAATATCTATAAATATATATATATGCTGTTTTATATGTGTAATGTGTAAATGTATGTGCCATAAAAGATTTTAAAAAACAAAAAGAGGCTGAAGAGCATGCCCAGAAGCTGCTAATTGCTCAACAATTGGCCGCTGCTGGTGACGACGGTGGCGCCTCAACCTCCACCTTCACCTCAGCGGCCCTGTCAATGGGCGGAGGAGGCGGCGTCGGCACGCCCACAACTGCCAGTGGCAGCAGCGGTAGCATTGCTGGTGCCAGCAGCAGCTCAACATCGACAATTAACGCTGATCCGCTGGACGAGCTCACCGAACAGCAGCGTCGCATGTTGCAACAATATTCGATATCACCGCCAAGTGAAACAATGATATCGGCCGATGGTGATCAGATAACGGTGCATCATCCACGCGAGGAGCCAAAAAAGTCACGATTGAAATTACGTGATTTCTTCGTTGCCGAATTTGGTATACTATATACACGATGATATATCTCAATATCTCTCGCTCTTTGTGCCAGTCCTGATCAACGTCATTGTCATGTATGCTCTAAAGAGTATCGCTCTCTCGCCTGCTCCGTATGTCTATGTGTGTGCTTGTGTGAGAGTGTGTGTGAGTGTTTGTATATCGCCACATTTCATGACTCTCACAAGCCCCGTAAATATCTCCCAACTAGTTATCAATTGGCATTCGCTGTTTGTTTGCACAAGATATTTAAAGCCCCATTCGCATTGGGAACTTTGAGCTAATCCTCTCATTACGCAGTTAACAACAATAATAACACCGTAACAACAACAATAACAACAACAACAATCCCAACGCCAAGTGCCAAAAGTAGGCAAAGTTATTTTTAAGCACTTTCTCTCCTTTCTTCAATCAATCAATTCTTCTTCACAATAGAATCGTAAATGTTTTTTCTTCACACATATTCATATTTTCTTTTAGTTTCATTTCATTTGACATATTCTTATTCCCTTGCGCTGAATTTCTTACAATTTTGTGGATTCCTCTTCACATTGCATTCGTAAATTTTTTGGCGTATAATTCTCCATTCATTTAATTCCTTATGCTTACACATTTCTTTAGTCTCTTGAATTTACTCTCTTAAGAGATTCTTTGTCAATTCTAGTTCACATTGCATTCGTAATCGTTTTATATGACGTTCTCTGATCACAACGAAATATGAAATATCTATGTCGTTTCATTTTATTTTATTCCACTCGCTTTTAGTATCAGTTAATAAGTCTTCTTTGCTTGGCGATCGTAAACGTCTTAAGTATCACATTTTCTAGTAAGATTTGTAAATATGCACCTTATTTCATATTACAAGTAGCTCTGAATGTTGTTAAATGCTGTTAAATCAGATTTAACAGCGTTGCATTCACATACACGTCTCAAAAATTTTAAAGATTATTCTTAATAAATTCTTGTTTGTCTGTTAAAGCGTAGTACGCTCTAGCTGAAAACATTTTGGATGCTCGAAATGCTCGATGTTTTAAGGTCGGGCCTTACAGAATTCAGTGTGACAGCATTATACCAAAAAAACACTAAAAAGTTGTGAGATTCTTGGTCTTATGCTTCTGTGGTCACACTGTTGGGTCGGCTGTACACAACAATCAAATAGACATTGAGAACAACAAAATAGAGAAAATGGACCAAATGGATAACATAAGGGCAGTAGCAGCTACTAATACCCAAATTATTTAATTAAAAATTAGTAATTAAAAAATCCCCATCAAAATGAATTTTTTTTCGGTCAAATCCCACAATATTGGCCTCTGTTTCATCTCTTAAATCAGTATAATTAGTTTTTTTGTGTTTAAACAGCTCAATTCGGCTTTTATTTTGCTGCTTGTTGGTCGCCATTTTTTGTTCAAAAAGATTTCGACTAGTCGAAACAACGATTCAATCGATGTTTTGAAAGGTCAAAAAAAAGATGCCATCTGTTTACCAAACAGTGTTGTAAAACCCCCGAGAATTTTCTGAGCTGCCCATATTTAGGTACAGCGTACATAGGTTTAGAAATGTCCTTACAAAATAATTTCGAGTATGTTTGCAACCCTTTTTTTTATATGAAGTTTTGGTTTTGCAAACATTTTTTGGTCTAGAGCGTACCATGCTTAACAATAGAATTGTCGAAAATCAAGTTTTAAAGCATAGTCTGCTAACAAATATTTTCTGTGTACTGCTGAAAACACTTTCTGTTTACTAACAGTGCGTTAACATTCAAGAAATGTTTAAAATTATAATTTTGTTTCGTATATGTTTTTTTTTTTTAAATGGAAATAAAAGGAATTTAATTTTCTACTCCAAAATTTTTTTTAACATGCGGTTATGGCTTGGCATATTTTTTAACTTATCCTAGGATTCACTTGGTGAAAGACAAGTGCATAGTCTGTTAACATATATATTCTGTGTACTGCTGTCAATTATTTCTGTTTACTAACAGTGCTTTAACATTTCATCATTCATTTGTTAAAAATGAGAATTTTATTTTGTTTCTGTTATTTTTTTTTTTAAATGGAAATAAAAGCAATTAAGTTATGGCGGTTTTTTAGCTTATGTCAGGCTCCACTTGAAGAAAGACAACCTTTCAATAAGTTTCAAACAAAATAAATTCTGGGAAATCGGTTGATATTAATTTTTGCACTGTTGTACAGTTTCTAGTTTTGCATATAGAGTATGCAAAACTGGTTTTTACACACACACAGTTTATGCAACAGAGTGCATTGTCATTGTCAGACCCATTATCAATGTTACTGTTTGATGGTGTCTGACAATTTGTGGTTAGTTTTCCGGTAAACATTTACTGTGTGTGCCCCCCTTTTCGTCCGTGTCCTCCTGGTACCACGGATCTTTAGTTCCCCTTTTCTGTTGTGCTTAAATACAGTTTCAGGTATCTAATTGTTTTCACACGCCAGATTTGCAAATGTCAAATAAATTCTGGCATATTATGCACCCCTCAACTAATATCTGTTACAAGGGTCGAGGGCAGTAGGAGAAATACATTACAAGTCCCTGTGTATATAGTATACATGTGTGTGTGTGTGTGTGTTTGTTAAGGTAGTTGAATGTGACACGCGACTGACACTCACTAACAAAAATCAGTTGGTTCTCCCCAAATCACCCCTGATTCGCCCCCCCCCCATATTCAGCTAAAAACAATAATCGTAAACTATCTCAAAATTGATTGGCGTTGAGTGTGCAAAAATTAGCCACAGACATGAAAACGGAAACAGTCAACCAATGAAATTTTCTATATTGCTGTCTGTATTTATAGGACAAACGGCTGCATTGCTATAGTTTATTTTCAAACTTGATAAGCAAGTCAAGGGAATTTTATCTCAATCTGATGATAACCTGGCTTCTGATATTCTAAATCGAATGCTGCCTTAGACTTTAAGTTTTTACAGGGCATCGTACTTGTCGAGCACTTGTTGTTTGCCCAGCGTCAAGCTTTATTTATTTTTTATTACGTATTCGCAATTTTTGTCGTGTGCAAACAAGTTCATTCACGTGATTCGATAGCACTCTCCCCCCATTCAAAAGATATAATAAAAAATATACAGAAAAAAAAGAGCTGCCACCCACTGTCCAAATAAAATATAGAATAAAAAGAGAAAAACCATTTAGCTAATCAGCTGCACAGAACACAGAACTCATCGAAGGTTACCCAACCAGTCACATCCATGCTTAAGTTATCGCTAGAATGACTTTTACACTATGTAACAAAGCTTTTACTTCAAACAAATACTAAATAATTACAAATATGGTCTTATTCAGTTCTTGCTTATTGCCGTTATTAGTTATAGTTGTAAGACTATCGAACATACTAGTTTTATTGATACTACCGTTAACATATAACATTTAAGCAACCAAAACTCTATTATCTCATTAATACTTACTATCACTACTATCGATAAAATTATTAATCTCTTGTTTTACATTTTCTTTTAAGTGTTTATGTCATCTTTTAATTATTATGTGACAAATTTAATGTTGCCATTCATATAGTTTTACAAAATAAATCTTTGACTTTATCGATACTATCGATAGTATCAATCTTTCGGCATAATTTGACATTTGACACACTTAAAGATGTCATTCGATTGTCGCGTTACCTTTAAAATACGAAATTGAGTCGCTCTATCATTGTCGATAGTTATCTCGATACACTTGATCGTATGTGAAATTGACATGCTGATAAGATACATATCGAAAGAAGAGTGCGTATACATATATTGATAAAACCAGAGTTTAATAATAAAAAAATTTGCGTATATTTATGTATGTGGCTAACGATGGGTAAATTTTATTGCAAAAGTTGATTGCGCAGTGTTATCGATTGCAATACTTGGAGTGAAGTAATCAGAGAGAAGGTCCCTTGTACGTTTCGCATTCCCTCTGCACCACAATATAGGTACATATTTAGTTTCGTGCTCAAATATCCTTCGTTATTCTTGATGCATTTCTAATGTTTGTATAATATTTGTATAATTGAGTTGGATGATTTTGTTATTGTTGTCGACGTTGTCGATGTCATTGTCGATGTCGTTGTCGTTGTCATCGTCGATGTCGCCAGATACCCGTGCCATATGTTCATATCGTTGTTGTTGTGTCGGGCACATCTTTCAAGTTCTGTGCGGCACTGATTGAAAATAGAATTTGAATTTGAATTTGAATGTCATAACCTTCACTCTAGCCATCATCATTTTAATAACAATAATAATATCAAAAAAAAGTAAGAATAATAATACGATTACAAAGGAAATAATATTATTTTCGAGCATTATACATACATACATATATTCATTGCGTGCGACTTTCGCAAACGGGAAGTGAAAATCCAAATTATTATTGTTGCCCTCTATCTTTCCCTTTCTTTTCCTCTGTGTTTTCTGGGTGGGTGGTCCACCCTGCCCCCCTCCTCATCACACTCCCTTTTTGTTATGCCCTTCCATCTGCCACTCGTAATGCCTCCATTTCGTATAAGTATTTTTTGATTAGCTTTCTCCCAGTGAGTTTTAGCATGGGCTGCAGTCATTTCGTCAAGCAGGCGATATTGATGACGGTTTGATGGCTAATTGGGTGTTTCTCCTCGCGTGCATTCTGAATTACGTTATTTGTTAGCTTAGGTGTGTCTTACGATGCTCTGGAGATACTTAAAGTTATTGCAATTTTTAAGGTCATTATTCAAAGTAGTTACTTCTACGTGAAGTGAAAATAAAGAAGAGTGCAATTTATTAATACGATCTTATAAGTTTAACCTAAAGTCAATTTCATTCTCATGTTAAAGAAATGTTAATATTTAGTACAGTCTTTGTATTTTGAACGTTTACACACAACCTAATTAAATTTAAAAATATCTTGAACATGCTTCCCATAAACAACATGTCAAAGTAACTGTTAACTTTACCATGATCTTGAGAAAAATGGTTCTAAATGCATTTATTTTTATAGTCACTTAAATATTTTGTTATTCTATTGACCATACGTCAAGTTCGTTGTCATCAGCCAGGGAAAAGAACAAGAAATAACTGCAATCATATAATGACAAGTGGCTAACGAAAAGCCAACAAACCCACAAAGTTTGTTCATTAAATAAGAGCACGCTTCATGCATGCTTAAGCAACTAAAAACACAACAGCAACAAAAGAAAAGAAGATAAAAAAGTAATGCATAAAGCCCCAAAAACGAACTGAACCCAAACCCCGGAATCCAAGCAAAACTCAGGCACTAACGGAAAATGACGTGAAGAACAACAAGCAGTTACATTTACTGCTACTGCCCATTGCTAATAAACAACTGCAAGTACCATTTATACCCTGTAAACCACAAGAAGCGGCACGGTATGCTTGCGATTAACGACAAGCAACAAAATACAGTTTTTGTCAAATAAGTGATTGACTTTAAACCTAATTTTTAAATTAATATATTGCTTATATTCCAAGCATAAATTGATAAAAATGATTGGATTGGATTGGATCATCCCCTTTTTTTTATGTTTTATTAATGTGTAAACTTAGTTTTCGAATAAAAAACTTTGTCTTTAAACTTTTCAAGCAATCGGTTGTTAATAACAAGCTATAGTAACGATCAAAAATTTTTTAAAATGGAAACCTATTAATTGATAGTATATCAAACTAACTTACTAACAATACTTCCAGCTAGTAATAAAACAAAAACAATACTCTATCGTTAGCAATGATTATTTGTGTTATTTGTTTTTTTATTAATATTTTGTTATAGTTTTAGTTTAATTACTGTTTTCATTGACTACATTACTTGTTAAATTAATAGATTTTTTGGGCTGATTATGGGAAATGACTTTAATTACAGGGTTTACTCGACGTCGGATACTCCCCACGGTGTCAATCTCACTTGCATAATTATGTTTTCACTAACGAAATTCAAGTGGATTATGCCGACTTCTGTGGGCGTTTTTGGACCGTGGGTGGAGGGGTTGAGGGGTCGGCTCTGCGCTCCACTCGCATGTTACATGATATGACACTATAATTTTCACTAGCGACCAAACTAAGTCCCACGCCCATCCGCCCCCTATTTTTTGTTGTACTTTGTCACATTGCGTGCACTTGGCAAATAAAAATGAGCGAGAGAAGTTAAAATAAAAGAAGAGAAAAAAGAAAAGGAATAACAAACGTGAAACGACAAATGCCAACGGCGCAAATTGTTGTGGCTAATGACATGTGTGTATGTGTGTGTGTGTGCGTATACGTGTTTGCCAAAAGGATTCTTGAGGGCTTAACGCGGCTGTCGGCCAATTTTGAAGGTCGCCAATTTGACGAGGCCAACGAGAATAGCCTGACCAGTTAACCCCAAAAATTTAATTTTCTTTAAGCAACACACCCAACACACAGTATATATATAGGATACATGAAACTTTGTAATACAGTTGACCTTTTGACTTAGTTTTTCTTACTCTATTTTTGCAGTTGAGTTGCGTTTCATTTTTTCCCCTTTATTTTTCTGTCTATATGTTTTGTGTCTTACTTAGCAAGTCGTTTGCTGCTTCTTCTTTCACTTTTATCTCCTCTTTGTGCTGTCCTGTTTTTGTGAATTGATAACTTTGCCAACGATAAAAGCTGATTTCATTATATCATACACCAAACGGACGATAAATGTCGAGGGTTATTTGAGAAGAAAAATACTTTTAAATGAACTTTAGATCGAGTCAAGCGTCTAAAATTGCCAATTACAGGGCATGAGCATCCTGAAAGCACTTATAAAATGTTGTAAAAATTTTAGAAAATGTATACTTGAGATACTTTTTATGGAGTAATCGAATTGAATAGTGCACAATGGTAATTCAGCAATACCCTCTCTTTTTGTGGTACAATACAGGGTATAAATATAAATTATTTAAAAAATTACATTTTAGTCCTTCTTTCTATAGTATATTAAAGGCCAGGAATATATTAAGTTGATGGAATAAGCAGTGCAATTGAAATCGACTTGGTAAATAATCGATTGTAGCTTTGGGCCATTAAATGCAATTACAATTGCTAATGCGATATTTACATATACATATTTAGAACTTTTGAATGAGATTCTGCAAATTATCGTGCAGTTCATCGCACACAAAAGTCACTCAGTCAGGAGTGAAATCTCAACCCACTCGCTCCCTGTTTTTAGTTGGACTATCGATAATTGATGAGCTGCTGTTGCGGTTAGCGCCCGAACGTTAGTTGGTTGCCTGCTTGTGTCAGTATCTACTTTAAGATGTGGCACGTGTGTGCGCAAAGTTTTTGTGCCACCTGCCACAACAACAAGAATAAGTTGGGGCAATAACAACAATAACTGGTAACGCCAACGCATCTAAAACCCCCTTCTGACTTTGACGTCACAGACTAAAAAGTGTCGTTGTCTGTATGTATGTATGCATGTGTGTGTGTGTGTGTGTGTGTGTGTGTGTATGTGTGTGTGTGTGTGTGTGTGTGTACATGTCATGATTTATGGTGCACTCTCACATTGCAATTGGACGTATCGTGTAAGTTTAGTTGAAAGTAAGTAACTGCCAGCTTCCACGCTCCCTCTCGTTTTCTCTTTCTCTCTCTCTCTCTCTCGCTCTCTCTCTCTCATTTTGCCATTTCTAATTGCTGACATGCCAACGTCGCTATTTGCCCATTGCCCATTGCATACTTTAGTGCGCATGCAATTTTAATGCCCATTGCCTTTTACACAAACTTATCGTCGCTGTCGCCATCATGTCCCCATTCGCATTCCGCCCCACCACCCCCCCTTTTTTTTCTGTTCGCACTGCTGCTGCAAATTTCATGAGCAGTAAAAATATAAATCAACAAAGTTTCTTTCCAATCCCAAGAAGTAAAGTGAGTCGTCGTTTCTCCCATTGGGGTCACAACTGTCTGGGTGCAGGATGTGGCTAAGTAACTGACAAGGGGAAATGTTTGCGGGGTGCTGCATAAAACATGACACATGCCCCGCATTTTCATCAATGGCTTCTCACTTGTTCCATCTCCTTTCTCCATTTTGGGTAGCAACGCCTGTTTCAACTATAAGCCGCTTATGCTCTCGACCATCAACTAGACCCCAATTTCCTGCGAGCGCCAAACGTTTGGTCTAACTATTGCAACCTTAGTGCATTATTGATTTTGTTCTGAAATTCATATTTTCAGCTTTTGAATGTACAACTGTTGTAGTTATTTTTAGCTCTGTAAAATAGTTTACAGAATGTTGCGAAGCTGTTAACTTAACAGAGGCTGTTCCAGCTTAAGAATACAAAAGTACAATATGTGGGATATAGGACAAATGTATTTCATGGATACCAAATGGAAAAAAATACTAAATTATTTGCTAAATCATTCCAAAAAAAAAAAACCAAATTATTTCAAAAAATTTAAAGTTAATGGAAAGATGTTTATGGCATAACTCGGAAATTAAAAGTTTATTTTTTTTATTAATTTCAGTAATCTTTATAGTAAAAAGACGCTTTGGTATCTGCAATATATATCAAAAGGATTCACCAAACTTAAAAAGATACTGAAGTATTAAAGTCTTTTCGATCAATCTTAAAGTACAGTATCTTTATCTAGTGTTATCTAGCTCAATCAATTGCGAATCAAAGCACTAAACAAGTGACCTTGTCACTTTTTAATTCCCCTGTCTGCAACTGACCAACTGCTGGATGGCTTGGATGCCATCTTTTCCCATTTCCATCAAGCGCACGTGCCCCAAATGGCTTTTGGCAATATTTGCGGCGTTTTGGGCATATTTTTAAAACAGGTTGGGCCAACACAGACGGCAACTGAATGAAAGGAATGAAGGTAACAATGCCTTGACCTTTGGCACAGCCCATGAATCTAGCTAAAGGTGCAGTCAGTCCAGTGGGCGTGTCACATACGCCTTCAACCAACGTAATAGCTTCCTGCTGTGCCGGGTTGCAAAAAAAAAAGCGGTGGAATTACGGTTGGGCGAAGAGGGGAAGGGGAAAGATGGCAGGTTATTTAAAGCGCTCGTTGTTGAAACTTTTGCAACACCTGACCCATCATCAAAGATTGTTAGCGTTGTTTTGCAACACACGCTTTTATAATGGTGCAAGAAAACCGACTACAGGAATAAAAACAGAACAATAAAAGCCAAAAGAATGAGAGGAAAAAAAGCGACAAAGAAAATGGAACTGAAAGCTGTTGATGTCGACGTCATTGCTGGGTATTAAATGTGCTCGACTTAGCATAGGGTAGCATTGACTTAAGACGCAGCTCGTCATGTGGAAAAAGCTGCTGGAGAAGGAGAAACACGATATTGAATAGCACAGAGAAAAGTTTTGCTTTCCGCAACATTTATTCTTTTAGCACCGTATTTTGAATAGGGTATTTTTTAGTGGACTGCACTGTTTTTAACAGTCTATTTTGCGGTTACAGTTTGTGGTTTTTATACCCTACAAACCATTAAATGGGCAATAAAGTGCACCAACATTGTAAAGTGTTGAAAGTGTATGTAATATGCATACAGAGGCAACTGCAATACAACCCTATAAAAGAATATGAACAACGATTCTTAAAATTTATAAAAAAAAAACGTGTGTTATAGCTTTTTGATGTTTGATAAACTAAGCTATAAAAATGTATTGAATATATTTTAAAAATTGCAGTACGATTTAATAATAAATAATAAAGTTACTATGTGATATTTTTGTTTTTACTACTGCTAAGTTAAATACAGGGTATCCACACAGTTCAGTTTATCTATATAAACAAGAGAGAAAGAGACAGAGAAAGCTGACAAGCCATGTTTGTCGTTGTTATTGTTATGACTGTGACTGTTAATGACACGGATTTTTAACCCATTGACAGCGACTTTGCACCGAGGTGTTAAGGTCGAAGTGAAGTGCCGTGTGAGTCCTGTTTGCAACACTATTAAGTTTAGTTGTATGTGTCACAGAGCATAGAAAACTGAGTGGCAGAGAAACCAACAACAACATTTACAGAAAATTGTGTAAAAACAACATTCAAGGTAAAATGTAAATAAATAAAATCGAAAAATTACGTCAATAGAGGCTGAAAACATTGGCCAGACAAGCCCCACAAAATGAAACCTAAGTTTTATTTACATGGAACGCAGCGGAAATGGGAATGGAAAAAGGGGTGAGAATTGTGAGGGATAAAACGGGACAGGGTCTTTTTACCTTATTATTAATTAACAAATGGGCCAGGTAAATATTTAAACAAATGCAATGCCAGTGCTAAAAACATTAGAGAAATTAACTGATAACTATTTCATATTGTAAATGCCACTTTAACAAGTTGGGGCAACATCACAACGATATGAAATAAAAAATTGATAGTAGTAGATAGTGATAGCAAACAACGTGGTAACCCTGAAAAACGAACATTTAATATTTAACATGTTTATTAAGCACGTGAATGAACTTTTGACGAACAATGTGGCAACAGTGCAACAAATATGTCGATTGCTGAATATTGAAACTGTTGATCAACCATCTGAAAAACTTTAAAGTGCGGTCAAAGCTAAGAGATAGAAAGATAAACATGTTAAGGTAATAAAGGTAACATATGTTAATTTGTACACATGTTAATGTTGATGTTAATAATTGATAGTCAACAAACAACGTGGTAACCCTGCAAAACGAACATTTAATATTTAACATGTTTATTAAGATACATCGAGATACATGGTCAAAACTAAGAGTACGAAAAACAAACAGAAAGTTAACATAAAAAAATGGGAACATTTTGCTATTGCTTTTAAATTTGACAGGAGTTTTTAATAATAGATTATTATATAATACAATTAACTCTTAATCATTCACTGGAAGCTATTCACGTTTTACTCACTTTATTGTTTTGACACTCAACTATTTGCAAAACTGTGTTGTCAAATACTATTTTCAATATTTGTTACTCATTCGACAAATGAGTTGAACGATAATTCGGCTGACCCATGTGTCGCGTAGACAAAACAAAAAACGAAGCAAAAAATAAAAAAAGAACAGCAAAAAACAACTCATAATTCAGAAGCCGACGTGTTGGCCTCGTGAATATGGATGGACATGTTGTGTATATGTATGGCAAATGGGGTCTACAGCGGGAAATAAAATTATTTATTTTATTCTTATTTATCAATTATTTTTTAAGGTCGCCGTGTCTTTCAATTATGCCAGAGATAAGATAAATGAAATACAAAAAAAAAAAAAAAAAAATAAATAAATAAAATGAAATGAAATGAAAAAAATAAATAATGAAATGAGCTAGAAAATGCCAGGCAAATGGTATCAAAAAATGAAGAAAAGAAATGAAAACCGAAAGTCGAAATGAGTCAGTTCCACCAATGCTGGCGTCGATCCAAAACTGTTGCAGTGGCAAAGGGGCAAGGGGGTGGGGGGGCTCACTTGGGGCATCCGAAAAGGGGGCGGGAAGGGGCAGACTGTGTAAAGGCAGCCAAGTTTGCAAAAGCTTCCGCGTCGCCGTTGCTCCAACCAAAAAAAAAAACAACAACAAATACGACAAGAGCAACAACACAACAAACAACAAACGCTAATTAAGCAAAGTCTTCAAGTAAATCAAATAAAATAAAATGGAATTTGCACTCAATCATTGACAGAGAGAAAAAAGCGAGCGACCGAGCGAGAGCCAAGAGAAACTATGATAAGAGTTTACGATTAAGAGCTGGGAATAAGGAAAAAGAGATAAAAGACAGCTTTGGTTTAAGAGAGAGAGAAGAATGCTTACAATTGGGACTGTTGAGAGGTAAAAAGAAAAAATAGTGGAGAAAGAGAGAAAAGAGAAGACAAACAATCTTTGAAGACCATTTGACAAACTATGCATAAAAGTGCAAAGTAAATCTAAAAAGAATAGAATAATAGTAAAAATGCTTGATACAAGAAAATGAGAAAAAAAAGCCAAAGTATGAGAAAGAGAGAAAATTAGTTACAGTAAGGTGCCAAGCTAAAATAACTATGCGATTTTTTACAGAGAAATATAATATAGAGAATAGTTGAAAAATAAGATAGAAACTTAGAAAGAAGCAGAGTGAAAATTATTAAGTATAAAAGAAAATAAAAAAAGAGGAAAATCTTTCATCCAAGGAAAAAATAATAAAAATTTGTATATGTAAATTAAAGTGAACAATAGAAAGCAAAAGTCGGGAAAATTTCAGGAAGAAAGAAATGAAGATATAAGAAAAAAAAATAAAACAAAGAAACAGAAAATAATAACAAGAGACACCATGCACTGGATATTTACGAGAGAAGTAAAACGAAAAAGACTGAGAAAATTAAAGCTGAGAAAAGAGAAAATCGATCGCTTTACAGCGCTTAAGAGGCAGTTTGCAGTGTGTGTGTGTGTGTGGGAGAAGACGGGAATGGGGAAAGAAGAAAGGTGAAATAGGTTGTTTACATGGGGTGAGGGGTTGGCATTCAAATTAACTGTTGTTGCTGCTTGTGGCGTTTGAACAATGCTGTGTTTTCTTTTTCACCAGCATTTTATTCATTTTTCATTTTGCCAATAGAGTATTAAGAAGAAAACGCAAAGAGAAGAAAATGAAAAGAACAAAACAACAACGAACGCGCAGTGCTAAAAATAAATGTTTATTTTATAAGATTTTACGTTGTTCTTGTTGTTGTTGTTGTTGTTGTTGCACACATTCTGTGATGCCTTCGAGTTTGTCATTGTTTTCTAGTGTTAGAACAGTAAACAGAGGGGTAAGGGCGGGGCTCGAAGGTAGCAAAAAGAGAGAGCATCAGGAAAGTGAGTGAATAGCAAGGTCTGAGAACTGCACTCGACCTCGACAATAAACCTAATGATTGATTGTAAGTGACCCTTGATATGCAATTGATACTGAAGCGAGAAGTCATTGAAGCAGAGAAGTTAAAGCAATTTAAGAATACTTGACAAATGTTGTAGGACACTTCTAATCTAATAAACATTCAATTAGAAAATCTGTCTTTATTACTAAGATTTCGGCAAGACATAAACTGCTATTCTCTTTTCCTGTTTTTTGTGCTTTATATTTTAAGGCTTAAAATTAAGTGGACATCAATTTACAAAGAGAATCTATAAAAAAAAAGGTTCTAATTAGAAATTGACTAGTCTCAAGTTTAGGGCCTCATAATTGACCACATCAGCTGAAACCATCAAGAAAATCATCAGATCGAAAATGTCGAGCATTCAATGGACAAATTTTGTACTCTCGAGTCACAGAATTCTTAAAAAAGGGTCGCACAATACCAGAAAAACAGATGGATAGATAGATACTTTTTAAATGTATATTATTTTTTATTGTACGAATATTATACTGTATAATAATTGGTAAAGGAATTTCATATTTTAATTGAGGATTTTAAATGTCTCGCTTAGTAAACCAAAAGGTTACATTTATAGGTTAAATGCTAGTCGATCAGCATTGATTAAGTTCATTTTATACTTTGTTTTTTGTGTTGCTGTTATTGCCGGTGCTTCAAGTAACATAACATAACATATTTATTTCTGCTGCTGTTTGTTTCTGGTTTGTTTGTTTGCTCTCCTTGTTATTGTCCACGTTGCTCTTGTTTTTGTTCTTGTTCGGTTTCTGTTGTTGTTACAGTCAAGGCAGAAATTGATTTTTATAAATAGCGCGCATACGCATCGTGGCACGCACTGAAGTAGAAAGAAGCACATTGCTGTCTATCTGTCTCTTCGTCTGTTTGTATGCCTTGCTTTGCTTGCCAAAACGATAAAGAAGAAGACGAAGAAGGGGTGTCTGAGGTGCTCAGGAGATGTTGTGGGGGAAGGAAGTGTATAGCAGCTGCTGTCACGGCACAGATACAATAGATCGCTTCAATGGATACGTTTGCACTGCCTGGCAAAATTTCTTTTTTTTTTTTTTTGTACCGCCTTGGATTTGATTTCGAATGAATGGAAATAAAAAAAGGGCTAAAAATCGGCAATAGCAAATATGAGAAAAAAACCAAATGTTCTGCTTTTCCTTTAGCTTGTTAGGAGAAATAACAGAATATTGCACAGATTTACCAGGAACTCAGTATCAGTCTCAACTCTTTGCATAATCAATCAATTTAAATGGTTCCTCTGCTCTGCACGTTGCTTTATTGTGAAATTCTCGCTCCCAAAATAAGAAATGGAAAAAAACTGTAGCTAAATTCCAAACAAAAATTTCGTGTTGCTAAGCGTACTACAACTTGCTAATAACACATTGGCCATGCCTTTTGTTTAGATTTCGTTTAGATACCCTGTACGCCATAAAAAATGTATGCGTAAAAATTATGGACATATACAAATTAAGTAAAATATGTTGCAACATTCGTGTAAAACTTTTTGTTTTAGATGATAACATACAATGAAAACTGGTTATTTATAGGGTATATGCAATGGTAAAATTTTCTTCCACAAATTTATTCCAGTTATGAATTCAAGCAATATACGAAGAAATTCATTAGGATAAGCATATCTTTTTTACATTGGAATAAATTTTCTATTTATAAAAATTAACTTATAAATGGACAAAAAAAAGCCACAAAGTTTTAGTAATGGAATTATTTTTAAATACATTCTTTATTTTAAAAACATTTGATTATCCGATAATAATTGTATTCACTCACTTTTCAATTTACAAACGAATATTTTGCAGTTCATGTGCCTAAAGAGTAATTTCAAGTCAAATCGATGTGCCGAGCTATGCATATTTTCAATTTTATAGACAAAATTCGTTTATAATTGAATTTGGATTCGTTTTTCAGTTTGCTTTGCTCAATGTTAATTGCTCAATGTTTATTTTATGGCTCTATTAAACAATTCGAATGAAATACACATACACACACACGCATACAGAAAAAAACATTACGCATACGCCTTGTGTGGCATCAATGTAATTGTACCGAGCACTCGACACGCCCCTCAGCCCTCGGGCCTGTCATGTAAATGCCGTTATAATCATCGCTAATGTGCTTAAATGTGGGCTGTGCCACAGCTGTTTGCTTGGTTTCATTTGACGGTGGTTGTGGTGTTGCCATCACGTGTCCAAGTGGCGACTTTTAAACAAATTTTGTATGCATCCACTGCCCCGATCCGCCCCCTTCAGTTGTGTCCCTTCAACTGGGTCAATGCAAAACGGAAGCATTTACAAAATATGTTTCGCCTACGTGGCGATTTCTGATGCCTCACAAAGCACCACAATTTGGGCAATTTGATTTAGCATTCCGTTGCAGCAAGTGGAACAAATGATGCAAACCGTTGCGTTTGTTGCCTTTTCAAAATCAACAAGCGATTTCAATTCCAAAAACGGACTGCCAAATGTGGAAATAACAATATTTTTTTTTTTTTTATGTTGTTGCTTAATCGATTGCTAGAACCAGAATCACGTTTTATTTCACGTTTCCAATGAGATTTCTAATACAATAGTATTAGAAAGGTATAGGCTTTTCAAAGCCTTGCAGTTTTTCAAACAAATCAATAGTCTTTCAACCGATACATTTATTGAGGCGAAAGATTTAGAATCAATAGTTTCGTTACCCAATCGTAAAGAATGTTTTCGAATTCAAATAAAATTGAAAAATGTTAGATATACGAAGAGAATTAAAAACCGAATCGTTTGGTATCAGAAAAAATTTGATATAGATATAGTGATTTCTAATGAATTGTTTATTTATTTATTTATTGTTTTAATTCGATTCGTTTCTAAGTTTTTGAATGATTTTTACGAGGGACTAGGACCGTAACCATAACCGTTAACCGGTATTAATCGATTGAAATTGGTAACCGTAACCGAAACAAGCTTTTTTTATTATACCGAAACCCAAAAACAGAAATTATTCCAACGGAAATAACCGTTAACGAAACCGATTCATGCATAACGGTAAATTTCAGTTGCTTCAAGCAATAAATTAAATTACGTTTCTAAGATGTAATCGTAACCGAAACATGCAAATGAGCGGTAACCGTAACGTAACCGGTGTTTAAAAATTTTGCTTAACCGGTAACCGAAAACCCAAATGCTAGCATGACCGAGACCGCAACTAAAACCAATATTCGTTTCGGTTTGATACCCTGGTTTTTATGTACAAATTTTAAGACAGCAATCATTTCATATGAATTGGTTATATTTATCATCCTTACCCGTTTCGTTTTGAAGTTTTTCATATTCGTCAATGCCGCCTAACCGTTTTTTTTTTTGTAGCTCTTTGACTTCGAGACTAACTGTCTCGTTTGATTTCTACACTTTCAAAACTTTACCCCAAGTTCCCTCTTTGATGTGCTCCCCTCTGCCCTTTCACCTTATGGAGCATTTCGTATGCCCCTCTGCCAAGTGGGTCAATGCAAAACGGAAGCATTTTCGAGTATGTCTAATATGCATTGCCTAGTTTCAGGCTTCTTGGCCACGCAACAATTTAAAATGAAATTCTTTTTGCACTTGTCCTTAATCAACGTTCGCTAGCCCCGAGGCATTTATCCTTGTTGCTATTACTATTGTTATTATTATTGTTGTTTTCCTCGTCGTTGCCGTTGTCGTTGTTATCTTTGCTTCATTTTGCTGGAATTTCAACTTGAGCACGCAAAGGCCGACGGCAATCTTCCCAAGGGGAGCAGAATGGGCGTGGCAATTAATGACAACAGTTTCATGCAAATTGTATTTTCGCAACGAGCCAAAGGCAAAAGAAGCTAAGGAGCCAGCTCAAATACAAAAGAGCCAACTAAAATGTCTTAGAAAAGTATTCTATGAACTGTATGATACCCTGTAGATGGGCTAGAAATTAATATTGTCAGGTGATCATTATGCACTTTTCTGGTATCTTGGAAAACTGAGATTAATGATTTCACAAATATCGGAAATATATCTTTTAATGAATTGCAATGCGTCTTTTGTTTAAATTTAAAATTATGTACACTTTTGTAAGGAGTTCCATACTTTTGCTCGAGCTAGGATTACAGGGTATAGAAAGAAACCTAGCAATCAGCTGTAATTACCAGCGAGTTGACTCCACACGCTTCTCCAGACAATCCCAATCAGACCGACTTCGTTTTTTGGTTTTTATCGATTACCAAACTGAAGGTCAACTAAAGGCTCTCACCTCTTACTAACTCTTTCTCTTGCTCGCTTTCTCTCTCTTCTACTCTCTCTGTGGTGTGCCTCCGAAATGGGCATTAATTGAATCAAAGTACCGAATGTGGGTCATTGTGATTGTGGTTCACTTCACGCAGCTGCTCTTTAGACCTTTGGGTGTTGAATGTGTTTGTTCTATATATATGCTGACCGAACTTTTAATTAAAATTTAAGCTGACCATTGCACATAGCCAATGCGAACTGTATGCAGCAACAGAGGTCGAGAATTGTGTGTAGAACATTGATTGAAGTTGATTGGTTTTGTTATAGTTTGCATATTGTTAAGTGCTTGAAGGATACTCAATTTTAACCATGCAATTTAATGTATAGACACTTTGATTCCTGACGACTCTTTCATCATTTAAGTGAACGAGTACGAATTGAAACCCACTTTCAATCTGACCACGTTTATTAATATAAATTTAAGTGTCATTTAATTTTTGTTTGTCAAAGTCACCAGCACCAGCATAATTAAACAAATTTCAAATATTTAAAACAGCTGGTTTACATTGCGGCTAGCAGTAGTTTTACCAACCGCAAATATTAAACATTCTATTTTCTGTTATTCGTTGCTGAATATTATTCAGAGAACACTTAGACTTACCGTAAACACACAGAAAGGGTTTACCACTGTCCTTACAGTGGTTTTTGATTTATGAAAATCGTCAGATTAAATAAGCTTAACATAAATGGGAAAGTTTATTTCTAAAGTGGTTGTTAACTGCAATTTAACAGATGCGTAAGATTAAAATAACTTAACGCAATTCTGAAGTGGCGTTAGATTCTCGAAATGCATTAAAATTAAAATTGAATATTATTTAAATATTAATCATATGGATTACAGTACATTAACGGCGCTGCATAAGTAAAGTAAAATTAACTTAACATAATTGAGTGACTCACTTTTAAAATAATTACAATGTCTTATTATTTATTTACAACTATTAAACTGATGCTTCAAAGTCCTCGAAACAGGAAAAAGGAACTTAGCAGAATCATACTTTCAAGTTACACCAGTTATCGATAGAAAATGTCAATGTGCTGAATAACATCTTTTTAGTTCAAGTAACTTATTTAATTGAAAAGATTCTTGCTAGGAGCTTGCCATCTGTTATGCATCTCAAAATTCGTTGGGGGAATTTGTTAAACCAACCTCAAATATTCGAAAATCAAGTTTAGCAGCAAAGGAGAGGAATCTGCTTCGGTTTACTGAATTCATTGGATGGTTGAACTGCGCACATTCCCAATTTGCAACAGGATATGCAAAAACAAAAAACAAAAAACTTGTAGCTTGTATCTCAGCTTAGTCTTTGCTTGTTTACCAGAAACTAAAAATTAAACCGACAAAAGCAGTTGCTGCCATGCTTATCTTTGACTTTGCCGTCATTGCGAAAAGCCTTTTCAGTTAATTTGCTTTTGCTTTTGCGACGTTTCGTTACAAGCCAACTTACAGATCCCTCCTTCCCCGTCGCACTCGTTGTCTGTCAGCGCTTTTCAGCTTTTAGCCATCTTCTAAATGGCTTAAATAATTTCCACACTGTCCTCACGGAAGCTTCTGCTTGCTAGCTAGCTGACTTTACTAAAGATTGCACAAGCAGCGGCGCAAATTATTTAACTTCTGCTCCAGTTTAACAGACAAGCTTTCCACCTGCCACGCCCAACTGCCCCGCTTGTTCTATCCGCCCTTTTTGTATGCTCCCCTGTTGCTTGAAGAGTTGTCGAGTAATCGGGTCATAATATGGCTGACAGATTCTTCATTACGCCAAAAAGTACGAGTCGAGGCTCCTCTACAGCTTACTAAGATATAAAAAAGTATGTTTAAAATTTAAAATATTTGTAATTTAAATCAAATGAATCAGCAACACGCCTGAAAATACATAAATTAATATCAATCAATTATGGTTATGGAATGCTTTCAGTAGTTTCTATATGTATGTCAAATGTCAAACCCGATAAGGTAGAAAATTGACAATTTTTGTGAAATGAAATGAGATTTTAAGTGAATTTACGATGAGAAATTGCTTACAGTGGAACTCTTTGATGAAAAATAAATAAAAACATGTGCATTATTTGCTCTACTTATGGAATTGACAGAAATTTAAAAAAAGAACATTATTTGTGTATTTATAACATGTTTGCTATACTCGTAGTTATTTATATTTTTATCTATATAGATCTAATCTAAATATAGATTTTATTTTTGGCCTCAAAAGTGTTAAAAGTATCCACTGTGCCTGTGCAACTAAGCGTTGAAAAGTTGCATACTTTGCAGCGTTCTGCATAAGTTGAGCCATCAACTGCACTGTCAACGGCCACGCCCCCCACGTGCTGCCCCGCCCGTTGTAGAGGCCTAAAGACCGCGACACGTGTAATATCTTTTAGATTTTTAATTTGTGTCGTGTGGTGGAGAAAGGGGTGAAGAGAAACGATGCTGAAGAGTGGAAATGTTAATCATGATGAACCAGTTAAACTGAGAGATAGAAAGACATGTTGAGCAGAGGGGAAGAGGGAGACTGGTCCAATGACTGAGTGACTGACTGACTGACTGACAGACAGACAGCTGCTTTGTCAAGTGTTTTGCATGTGTGTGTGTGTGTTGCTTGTGGGTGGCACGTGCTCAACGTTGTCTCTCATGTAAAATGCATAAAAAACAAACACGCTCGCCTTTTTTTATTTATCTTTTTTTTTCGCTTACGCATAAAAAGTTTTGGTTTTTTTTTTCTCAGTCTCTCAATTTATTTCTCTGCCAACGGCTCTTCTTCCCGCTCCCTGTATGTCTGTATTATGCTAACAAATGTCTTTTTGAGGGGGGTTGAAGGAAGCTGGATCTTGTGGCTGACGGCGGTTGTTGCACTGCGGACATTTGCAAAGAGATGATACAAAAAAAAAAAAAAGAAAAAATAAATGCGACGTTTTTGTGTTGCAACTGTAGACTCTCTCTTCCAGTTCCATGTGTGTGTATATTAAAGTGTTACACTCAAAAGTCGGACATTTATTGTTGCAACAATGCAAATTGTGAGCTGTGATGAAGGGAGAGAGATTCAAGAAAGAACTCAAATTTGATTGAAAAGTTAAGCATTAACATTAAAGTATAAAACTAAAAACATTAACTAGAAAAGATCATTATGTGAATGGGTTAAGCTAATCAAATCGTTGTAAATTATTTGATTTTTAATTTTTATTTTTTTTTTTGCTTTGTTTGAAAAGCTACTCATAAATAGATTCAGTGGCAAAGTCAAAGTTTGTTCCTAAACGGAAAGTCTAACATATGAATAGCTTCAATTACAAAAATTGGTACAATAACGAATTTTGGTCATGAATATTTTGGTCATTGTATAAATATCTATAAATAGAATTAAAATGTAAGAAGGGGAACACACATTAAATTAAAGGCATTTTCACAATAATTTTTTTACGATCGTTATAAAATATTCGAAATGTAAAGCTTAAAAGCAAGAATCAACTCTTGAGTTTTTTTTATGATTGTTATTATTCTCATTTAAAATTAAGAAAAGATATAACTTGCCCATAAATACATAAAGCATACTTTTCAGAGTAGAGAAAAAGGAGCATGTTTGCATTGATCCAAGGAGACTTTTACCGACTGACTATATTTAGTTAGAGTAATGATTAAAATAATAATAATAAATATAAAAATATCTAAGTATATCACCAATACAAGGAGAGAACAAGAGAAGACAATAACAAAATCACACTGAAATTGTTGTTGCTTACACCAATACAAAGAAGAGAACAAAGCCGGTTTTGGTACTACGCATTTCATACACTCGAAAATGTTTTGCATCTGTTGACTTTTTCCATTTATGGAGACGTGCATGCATACGATCTTTTACTTCCTATCTTCGGAAGAATTACAAAAGCAAAGGAGGCCACAAATCAATGGAAAAAGCAATAGCTGAGCACCCCTGATTCAAGATGAATTTATAAATAGGTCATGTATTCGTTTGACCAGCTCTCTTTTTCGAGAAGAAGAGACAAATGTGGATAAATGCAACAGGAACTGTGGAAGCCTGCACCGGTGAGCTAACAGCTTCCACAAAGAGAGCAACAGGGATAACAGCGTCGATGCTGACGGCTAACAGAAGCTTAACAGATCTCTATTAAGTGTGAGAACAGTAGGCGAAGAACTACGAATAAACAAACCAAATTAACATAAACGGGTCAGGAACAGGAACAACAAGACAAACATACAATTGCATTTTATTTTGATTTTCTATATTGCACAGCGCACAAAACGAAAATGAGTGCAGAGAATAAGAACCAAACAAAACAATTTTTCTATATATCTATCTCTGTCATCTCTCTGACAGATTCGCCCCGAGTGAGAGCGAATATATCACCTATACATAAATTCATCTTGCCCTGATCGAGAATAATAAATAACTATTAGAAATGTCACATAATTCATTTGCAAAATACACAAATCATGTCCACGTCACGTGAATCCAGTGACTTTTTGCACGCAACTTATATAGTATACACACACTCGCACACACACATACACACACACATACACACACATGAGGCAAAAAGACAAAAGCAAAGACCAAAGTGGAGCAGCTGTTGCATAATTTATGCGCGAAACGGAAGCACTCGGGAGTTACTGCAGAGGGTCCTTCAACTGGAGGCTCTCTTACAGATTTGCTGCCGAATTATGCAGTGAGCGCTCAAAATTATGTTGCGGATTTTAAGCAGCTGTTGTTATTGTTGTATTTAAGCGACTTGCAGACAGACAGCCAGACAGACAGAAGAGTCTCTTTTGGAGTCGCATAACTTAGCGTGTCTCCACATGTTTTGAAGTTATATCCCTATTGCGCATAATTTAGTGTATATATTCGCACTAAATATGCTTCAGAAACACAAGCAGAAATAATAAAACAACATGCGGTACTGAATACTTAAAGTGCTATTCTAACAGGCACCCGGAAATGATAACAAAACGAGACTGAAGCGAGAAATAAGAGACCAGTTGAAATGATTGAAATGAGAATGTAGTAAATTAAATGCAAGATGAGTTAAAACCCTCATAGATACAAATTTCAATTAAATTGGAAAATAACTTATGAATTATGCGTCATTATTTTTAGATAAGATAGGAAAATGAAAAGTTCAATACGAATATCTTTAACTTATCGAAATTTGTGGAAGAAAGTAATCGAAAAGTATAAACTACTTATTTGCTGATGTTTTTGGTTATTTCGAATATTAATAACCTTGTAGTTGGATGTGGTTAATCATATAATCTAGGACTATCTAAATAATATTTATCGAATTGTATGCAAAGTTTCTCTTATTTTAATTGTGTGTTTTCCGCTCCCTTTGCCCTTGTCCCATTCTCAGCCACACAATGATTAATTATGAAATCACAGTTGCTGCAATTGCAATTGGAATTGCAATATATACTTTTGTGGCAACTTGACAGCAGCTGCCAACTAGAAATCCAGCAAATCCTTGTGTTGCTGTTGTGCTGCTGATTGGTTGCCACTCCTCGCCCCTCTCCCTCTACCCTGGATGACCATTTGGTAACTTTCCATGGCGCTGACCCGGCTATATATAGTACATGTGGCCAAAAGAGAAGCGCGACCCGGACGTTGCCTCATTTGAATTCTGGCCAAGTTCGTTTCAGCTGCTGCATTTCAGGCCAAATGCTGCCACAGCATTTTCACTTCCTCTCTTCGTCTCTTTTTCTCTCTCTCTTTCACTACATATCTCTCTTATTCTTTCTGCTTGGTTTTGTTTGTTTTGTTTTGTTTTGTTTTGCTGTATGCAAATTTAATTAAACTTTTTTTATTTTATACTTTTTTTTTTTTTTTTTTTTTTTGGTATTTGTTATGACTGTGCTTGTGTGTGTGTGTGTGTGTGTGTATAATGTGGGCGACCTACTTGCAGTCCCAACGGAGAGACACTGCTACCTTATCCCTTGTTGCATGAAAAAAAAAAATGTAAACTAAAAACGAAAAATTATTTTCAATGTAAATGACAGACTCGCCCAAAAGGCATGTGCAGCATATGAGACTCTCTCTCTCTCTCCCTGTGTCTCCGTATCTCTGTCTCTTTTTCTGTGGGTGTAGTAGGCGTTGACACGCCCACTTGTTGGGCTTCACTCGTTGCTTATGCAATTGAAATTGTGCATTGCGCTTCAAAAATATTCTTGGAAAGCGTTGACATGAACGTGGCAAAAATAGATGAGAAACTGAACTGAAAACTGAAAAAACACACGCACACTCTGCTCACATTGCGCTTTTGTGCTGCATATTTGAAGGTCGTGCTCATGGCACGCCCCTTTACGCCCGCCTCTGTCACATTTATAATCCACATGCTTTTCGCTTCTTTTGCGCCACAAAGTAGGCAACATTATTTTATATGCTTGACAACCAGCAACAACAACTGTAACTACAGAAACATCAACAAATCACTGTAAGAGCAGCAAATGTTTGTTAGTATGCATATATGCATATGTATATAAATTCCCGCTCCCTTTTCACAGCCTCCCCCCTGAGCACCAAGGTGTTCGCGTCGATGATAAACTAGTTTGTCTCGTGTTTGCAGCCCCCAAAAATATGTATGCTAGAATTGAAATAATTATTTAGCAAAATTATTGAATTATTTTGTTTTTCCTTAATACTAATTAATGTTAATTTGTTTTAGTGCGCAGCTGCCGCACCGGCAAACAGGTGCAAATGACGGAGGCGGAGGTGCGCGGTTTGTGTTTGAAATCGCGTGAGATATTCTTGCAACAGCCGATATTGCTGGAGCTGGAGGCGCCACTGATCATCTGCGGCGACATCCATGGACAATACACAGATCTCTTGCGGCTGTTTGAATATGGCGGCTTTCCGCCGGCTGCCAATTATCTGTTCCTCGGCGATTATGTGGATCGGGGCAAACAGTCCCTGGAGACGATTTGCTTATTGTTGGCCTATAAGATCAAATATCCGGAGAATTTCTTTTTGTTGCGCGGCAATCACGAGTGCGCCAGTATTAATAGAATTTATGGTAAGTGGTAAGAAAACTTAGTTGTAAGCACAAATTATACGCGTATATTTTGAATTCAAACTTTCGTAACTCTTTTAAAAGTGAACAGATGTCGTGCTGATTGTGGTTTTTAATTTAATTCTGCATTTTATTTCAAATACAGTCGCACTTCCCTAACTCAAAGCAGCATTATTCAAAGAAAAGGTTCGAATTGTGGAGATATTAGACTTATAGAGCTCTTGAATATCGGCAAATGCGACGTGGCGAAATAACTGAACAGGATTGGGGTGTTGAATTTAGACTAACTGCCGAGAAGCTCGACAGATTTATTGAAAACTATATTAAAATCTTTAACTAGTTATATCTATTGCATAGTGCCCTAAACAATCGATACTTATCGACTGCAGATGGCGTCGTCTTCTTATCATACGCAGATGGTGTGAAGACTCCGTATCTGTGTTTGAAAATAGTGAAACTATTCTAGAGATTTAGGCTAAAGTGGAAAATTTATGTATTACAATTATAAACAGTTGTGTTTCTTAAGTTTATTGATTTTACTGCCACTAATTTAAATCAAATTAGAGAGAATTTCGAGTTATAGAAGTTCGAGCTATGGAAGTTCAACTGTATTTTAATTAACTTTTAACTTTAAATCAACTTTTGCAATAATTAATATAAAACTACCATTTAAACTTGATCCTGGAGCAATTAATTTTTGTTTTTTAAGTTTTTGGCAAAACTGAACAGACTTTCTAGCGGGATGCCATTTTGATTAGGCTTTGGCCTCTAAATTAATTATGTATTCAAATTTAATTCATATTCAAATAATTTTTTGCCTAAACATATCGATTCTTAAGCTAAGGGGTGACCCTTAACTTTTTTTGATAGTTAAAATAATTAATAATTAAATCGCAAATTGGAGTTCTCGATCTATCGATGTGTTTCTAAAACATTAATCAATCATATTTATTATGTTCCACAGGCTTTTATGACGAATGCAAGCGTCGCTACAATGTCAAACTATGGAAGACCTTCACAGACTGTTTCAACTGTCTGCCCGTGGCCGCGATCATTGACGAGAAGATCTTCTGCTGCCACGGCGGTCTGAGTCCCGATCTGCAGGGCATGGAGCAAATTCGTCGTCTGATGCGTCCCACAGATGTGCCCGACACTGGGCTGCTCTGCGATCTCCTGTGGAGTGATCCCGACAAGGATGTCCAGGGTTGGGGCGAGAATGATCGTGGTGTTAGTTTCACATTTGGCGTTGATGTTGTATCCAAATTCTTGAATCGACACGAGCTGGACTTGATTTGTCGTGCGCATCAGGTATGTTCGCTGACCATCATTGTTTTCCCTTCACGATTGATAGCTCTGGTCACACTTGCCAACAGGTTGTCGAGGACGGCTACGAGTTCTTTGCGCGGCGTCAGCTGGTCACACTGTTCTCGGCGCCAAATTATTGCGGCGAATTTGATAATGCTGGCGGCATGATGACCGTGGACGACACGCTTATGTGCTCATTCCAGGTAAGATTTCATCTATTAATATATACCACAAGGAACATAAATGTACCAACAATAAAAAGTAAATAGCAAATAATAAATAGAGAGAGAATTCGAGTTATAGTTGTTCGAGTTATAGAAGTTCTACTGAAGTTGTAATTGAAAAAAAAAATAAATTCTTTCTATCTAAAATTTCATCACGATCGGTTGAGTAGTTCTCGAGAAATCTTGATAATCGACTTTCAAAACACAGTTTCGAGAAAAACGCGTTGAAAATTTTGAGCGCTGAGCCAGCTATCCTGGAGCGCGCAACTTCTTCAGGTTGTACCTCCAAAACTATTACTCGGATCGAAATTTTGGGACAATATTTAAGGGATATTATAGATTTTAATAAGATTATAAAAAAGAAATCGATTTTACAAAACAGTGAAATTAACTCATACAACCCTATAAAAGAAATCTTCTTCTATTTTTTTTTAATAATACATATAAGACAGAGAAACCCTTAATGTTCAATGTAGAGATGGGCACGGGCCTCATTTTTTAGGCCCGACCCGACCCGAGCCCGAAATTCCTAATGGAAAAAAGGCCCAAGCCCGTCCGATATTTTTGCTGTGAGGCCCGAACCCGCCCGGCCCGGCCCGAACAATTAAAAAAAAAAAAAACAAATTTTAGTTTATTTAAATTTCTTATTTAAAAATAAAATTGTATCCAAATTTGAGCCTAACAATCAGTTCTCTTTTAGTTTATTTCGAATTTTTATTTAAAAATAAAATTTTATCCAAATTTGACCTTAGCAGTCTAAATAATGCAAAATAATGCAATAGATTTGGCGTGTTCCTGGCTTTCGGGCTTTGAAGTTAGGCCCGAGCCCGGCCCGACCCGACCCGAAATGACATTTTTCGGCCCGAACCCGAAAATTTTGTAAAAGGCCCATGGGACCCGAGGCCCGACCCGGCCCGTGCCCATCTCTAGTTCAATGTATAAAGAGAATATATATAGTTCATAATTAATATATTAGAAACCGTTCTTTATTTTAAATTATTGGTGGACAGTTAAAAGTCTGTAAAAACGTTTTCCGAATTTCATTATTTTCATTACAACTTTGAATGCAATTGCAAATTAAATAATGCATAAATTTGATTATTAAATTGCAGATATTGAAACCGTCGGAGAAGAAGGCAAAATATTTGTACAGCGGCATGAACTCATCCCGGCCCACAACCCCGCAGCGCAGCGCCCCAATGTTGGCGACCAACAAGAAGAAATAATATATCCATCCGCTTCCATTTCCTTAAAGGTTCAACCTCAACAAAAAACAACAAACAAACAACAAACAAGCAAATAACAAGAAATACATTAATAACTTTTATATAATATACAAATAATATGTCAAAATTAAATGTGTGCAAGTAATTAACTAGTTAAAAAACAAAAAAGCAAAAAAAAAACAAAAAAAAAAACGGAAACAAAAACAAACCTAATTCCGATTCGTGTTGACCTAAACAGATCTTTAAATGAATTATGCATATATATCTTTATATGTGTATATATCTGTGTGAATCATTTGTATATGTATGTTATCATTACCTGTATACAAATTCTATATTATTTATTTACTTTACATGTACATACATGTTGCTATATGCATATAGAACATTGACTACACTACACTACACAACACAATACAATATAACGAAATACCAGATGAAAACATAAACACTTCAGCTCTTGCATTTGTTTATAAAGCCTTGTCCTCAATTGAATGCAATTGGCCAAAACAGACACAGTGATTGTTTGCCCCCTCCCTTCCCTCCCATGTCCAGTCACTTACACTAGACAACACAATACACACGCTAAAAGAGTACAGCGATTAAAGCAATGAATTTATATAGGCATATATACCATATATTAATGTAAACTATATACGATATCTACTTATATGTATGTACTACAACCAAAATGAGAATGCAACAAAAATAATTAACTAGGCCACATATGCAGTGTTTCCAACAACAACAACAACAACGGCAGCAGCAACAACAACAACAACTACTACAAAAAGATAATGAACTCTAGAGAAGCAACTAATGTAGCTTGTCATTTGATTATGAACAAACGCTAATATTGTTGTCTAACAAAAAAAAAAAAAAAAAAAAACAAAAAAAAAAACAGAAGCAAATTCTAAAAAGTTTACGACTTAAGTGTAAGGCAGTTAAACTATGTGTATGATTTTTTTTTATTTGTTTAATTTATTATGGACGATATTTAAATATATGTATATATTTTTCGTTCTTTTTTCGTTCTTATCGTTTGTTTAACTAATTTATTGCAATCCTTACATTTTATTTCAAGCTAGAAAGAAAACAACAGTAAATACTATACGTATAAATATATATATATTTTTTTTTTGCAAGTGACAAAATAAATGAATATTTAAATATACATATATACTAAAAAATAGGTTTAAAAACAAACTGTTAACTGCAAAACAAAAAAAAAACAAAGCATATTAAATAAATCTAAATACAAATACAATTTAAAATTGTGTAGAGTTAAATGGGCGCCTCTCTGGTCTCCGCATTTACTATTTCTTTTTGTTAATCATGTTATATAAGGCGTTGTTTCCATTCACTTCAAATGACTTAACGGTGACTGTTAGTCAATCTGTTAAGTTAACAGCGGATAGCTGGGCATTTTCATTTGAAGTGAATACAAAAAATTAACAAATATACCTATTACAAAAAAAAGTCATCAATCATGCCTAACATTTTAAAATCGCCTCATACGAATCAAAAAAAAAAAAAAAATTAATAATAATGAAGATAAAGTAGAACTAGATGAAGAAAAAAAGAATGAAAATGGATGTGGAAAGCTGTAGGAGTAAAGAAAGTTAGAATTTTAAACGAATTTTTAAGCATTACTTCGAGTACTTGAAACACCAATTTTTGTGCATATTTTTTAAATTCGAAATTAAAACACAAGTTGAAAACTGACTATAACTGGCTTATACATACTATATTTTATTTTTTTTGTCATTATCGTCATAACTTATTAGATTGTAGTGCCTTTTTTGCCTCCCAAATCAAATCAAAATAAAAGAAATGAAACGAATGAAATTAAAACGAAAGTGTAACGAAAAACTATAAAATTTATATATATACACAGCATCAAAAGATATATATCTATATGTATATTTATATAAATAACCGTACATAATACAAAACATACATATATATATTCATAAACATTTTATATGAGACTAGAAATGACATACTTAACTGCATGTCATGGAGTGTTCACAGACCTGCATGATATCGCATTCGAGTCAATTAAATAACATCAAACATTATGTTTCGTACTTGCCGTGGGCAACTTGCGAACTATGTTTATCTACGCTTTTAACTCACTTAACTCCTTAAATTTGTTAACTGTTTCAATTATGCTTATCGAACTTCTTTTTGTAGCCAACGAAATGATTTTAACATAACTGATCTTTAAATTGATATGCTCGTGTTTCTGTGTATGTAGATGTCTATGTATTGCATGTGTGTGAGTAGTCGCATTCAGAACATGTTAACCATACACACTTACATACAAACACATACTCAAATATATAAATACGATTAAAAAAAAGAAAGTCAACTACTGTGGTTGAAGAAAATATACCACAAAATATATGGAGGAAGAATACAAAAAGAATAAGAAAACAAAAAAATATGAAAGAAAATAAATAAATTAATATATTTATTATTAAAAATCAAATAAAAATTATTAAAAATTTATGTAAACAAAGTACAAAGTGGTTTTATTCTATTTTTTATCTGACTTAACAATAGGCAAAATGAGAAGTGAAAAACTGATCTCGGTCAACTCTGCGATTTTTAGTAGATTTATGACTTAAGTAATCTATCTGCAATCTAATTTAATCATATTGTTAGCTTTCTTCGAATTTCTATTGAGCTTAAATAGCTTTAAAGCTTCAGAGTTGCTAATTTATAGCAATTTATAAGCTTTCATTTGTTCAAGCTCTATCCTGCTTTCTTTTAGCTTTAAAGCTCAGTTTATTTTTAAATTTCTCACCCTCTATACAGCTTTCCAAGCACACCTCATCTGACTGGGTCAATTCAAAAGCTTTTCGGAGTGTGTAATTGTAATGTTAATTAACAGTGCTAAAACCTGTTACTTGACAGCAGTAGCAATTTTCTAAGGACTTTAGCACTAAGCACGGATTTCCATTGACTTAGTTTTGCTAATGGACCATCATTGGATGGTAGGGAAATATTTTTGAACCCCTGCTGTGACGTTTGATGGCCGCCAGGCGATGTGGATGCCCATTTTGTGTTAAATAAAAACAAGTCAGGATTTGTGTTATTTTATGCTCAACATCTATTTCATAATGATTTTGGTTTTCTTCTGATGAACTTGATGCATTAAGCCCCAGCCATTCATTAATCATGTCAATTCAAACTCAAAAATAAAACAAATAAAACTGGGAAAAATTTAGAGTCGAGTTCCCCAGATGAAACTTTGATGTTTGATGAGTCTTAATCTTAGTACATTTAATAGACATATATGTTTGTATAAATTCAAATACATTTATATAACTATATATCGGGTGATAAGAGTTGACATAGTCATACTAAGTGTTTTTAGCTCTTTTTTAATATTTTTTACTGTGTACTCAGAGAAATGCATCACATATAGTTTTATAGTTTATATTTGAAATACTTTGCGGCCTTTTATTTCAATATATTATTTAGTTCGCTTTTTTGAGTGTAAATTGAAGAGCACACGCACATAAATATATTCGATAGGCATATCTTTATTTCGCTTTGCAACACTGTATTGTTTTCATCTTTTTGTATAATATTAAATATATAGTTTGACTACTTGGCTAATTGTCCTTTTGACCATAAATTCATTACTTCTGCCGCTTTAGCAGTAGACATATACACATTTATATATAGCTGCATGTATATGTGTACATATTAGTTGCAAATACGCTTATATGCTGTTAAAAAAAATACATTTAAAATCCACAGCATATATTTATGTAAGTGTAGAATTCAACGAGTATTCCTTGTCGGCACTCACATACATTATATAAATGACTTTCAATAGTTTATTTTCATTGTTTCATTCCACCATTTGGCATATTTATTCATATACGAATTAAGAATAATACGAATGTGAGTATACCCTTGCTGTAGCTAAAATGCGTATGTGGTAAATCCACAGTATGTCTGCTTTCGTTGGCATATCAAGTTTATTTCGGGCGGAGATCAGCTTAATTAATTATTTATTATTTTTATTCAACATATATATACTATATACAGTCGAGCTTCCCTAACTTGTATTACCATTATTCATAGAAAAGGTTCGAATTATGGAGATTTGGACTTATGGAATTATTTTTTTTTAAGTTTAGTTTCCAATCGATTTCGTTCTGGTTAGATAACTTTTCAGTTTAGAAGTTCGGAGTATGGAAGTTCGACTGTACATATGTACATATGGACTCATAGTATATAAGTTCTTATCAAATTTATGATCATAATCTTTATTTTATTTAATTTTTCATAATCATATTTGTGTGCATTTTTATATTATGTGTATGTAAGTGTCATTCAAAGGAGAAATCATATAAATATATGTACATGCATTTGTATTATATTTCTCAAATTAACATTCATATTAATATTCATTTCCATATGCATAAATATTCAATATTCAAATATTAATATTCAAATTTATTTATTTTCCATTTGCATAATATATTCATAATTATTCTTATGGTAATATTCATATTTATTATAATTTCCATACTCATGTATGTAAATATGCATAAAGGTATTAATATGGATATATATATTAATATTAATATAATTATTTTCATATTAATTTTAAATTTTTTTTTGTTATATTGATAGAATATAGGATATTCCCCTATATTGGGATTGCAATTATCTCGTTTTTGGGGCGAACACGTGGTTGTCACAGGCTTGTGATAAGCTTGTCACAAATTACAGCGCATCGTTTAATTATGCAAACTGCATTTCACATTTTCTCTCTCTCTCTTTCTTTTTTTTTTCCAAATTGTTATTACACTTTCTGCACAAACTGTTTAATTATGCGTGATTTAGAAATCACAAGGGTGCTAAAGTTTTCGTTTTCTTTAGTTGAACATACATAAAATAAAGAGTGGAAGTTTGTAGAGGAAAACTCACAGATATGTTATCAGAGGCAATGTGTAAATACATTTCAAGTGAAACCGCAGAACTTTTTAAATTCGCATGCAAAGCCCTTGTTCATATTGTTGTACAGTTACTGTATGGTTGACATATGTATATGGGTATGATACACACATGCGCATATGTGTATAATTCTATTTACCCTTGCAGAGGGTCTGTGCAGCTAACTTTCTAAAATCTTCTATAGTCTTTACCAGCTGTGGGCACGAAATCTGAATTCGGGAGCACAACAATAACAATGACAACAACAGCAAGTCTTTTGTGCAACAGTTGGGAGCAATCGCTGCTCCCGGAGCTACACCGTGCCCACCGCTGGTCTATGACACATATAATGGAACCAATTGAATAGTTTATCTATGTCCTGTAGCTTTTGCAGGCATAATCGCTTTTACATTTATTTATTAATGAGAAACTTGTTTGTTTTTTGAAAGTTCTTTTAAGAAAGTTGTACTTATGGTTTTCTTTGTATTCAAATTGTTTGAATTTATTATTGGTTAACTGTATATTTCAAAAACTGTGTCTGTGAGAACTTAGCTCGTCGTTTGAAACTTTGGCGCTTAATTAAGTTCATTTGAAATCTGTCATTGGAATAAGAAAATTGCATTGTTGTCAGAGAAATAAATACTTGTTTATGGTTTTTTATTTATGATATCTTCAAAGATCTATCAATTATTGCTTTCTGTATGTATTATTATTTAATCAGAGTGATATGGACGATCTGCAAGGGTATTGTGTCTTCGGTGTGACAAAGACAACTTTTGTTTTTAATTTGAATACGTTTTATATATTCTCTGACTTTTCGAATGTGGTATTGTAAATACTGGTATTTTTTTATTGTTGTACATCTGTTCATAATATGATATATATATGTATGGTACTTATATTGAATATTGTATATGGTATAATCGTGTATAGTATTCAATATTGTGTATGGAATATTTTTATTACTCTCTTAACTTGTTATCCATTTAAACATTGTGTATTCTTGATATTTCATGTATGTAGTAGACTTAAATACTTAGTTGCAGTTGTATAATTTTATTTTCATGTACATCGAATTACATTTATATATTGTATGTAAATAGTATTTTGCATGTCAACATTGATTTCAATTTGATTGAACTATATTTTTTTTGTTTATATTTTTGCGGCTAAACATCAATATATATTTGAATGTTTAAAAATACATTTATTACGCTGCTTTGCCATTAGCGATTTGAATCTATATAAATTAATATCATTGAATAGTACATGGTTAATATCAATATATCGTTTCTTTATTCAATGAGAACGTCGACTTCAATGTGAACGTTCCATTTTCAAGTTCAAATTCAATTTCGAATCTTTTAATCTAAATTTTTGAATTGAATGCTTGCCATTCTATTTAGTTAGATGTGAAACAATTATAGGCGTTTATCGCAAAACACTTACTAAATTCTATCAATAACTAACTAAATACTAAATTGTTGAGTGTGTGTGTGTGTATGTGTGTGTCTGGGTGTGTCAGCCAATCAAGTGACTTTGACCCCGGCCATTTCACACACAAACACACACATATAGATATATACATATATTGTATATAAATCGATCCTTGCAATTACCTTTACTTTGCTAGCCATTGTCAATTGTGAATTCGAAACGAATACTTCAATTAAATATTCTAGCTGCAATTCGACCAACTTTCCTCTATTCACTTGCTCTGATTTAATTTTGGGTCATTTTGTTGCCATATTCCCCAACCAGAAAGTGTTGCAATAAGTTTGGATTTTGTTGTGGGCCTAAGTGGGAGTTAGTCGGAGGTTGCCTCCCTTGAAACCGAAACTGAATCCTCATCTCGTGTGCGCAAATAATTTACAATGTTTATGCTTAAGTTGTTAGCTCATTTGTTTTTCTGTATTCTGTTTTATGCTTTGTGTTTTCTGTTGTATGTTTGTTAATTCTTTCAATAGCATCTCGCTGATTAGTTTAGTTCGGTTTTAGTTGGTGACCATCTATGGCTTCTTGCGCTTGGCAAACATCTGCGACCATCAGAATCAGACATTTGTTGTCTTGGGTACGGCACCTGTCTCGGCGGCCAGCTGTTGTCGCTGCATTCGCTCCTCCTCCACCTGTTGCTCCAAGTGCACCTGCACCATGTGGCACTCCAATTGATCGTCAGTCTCCTCCAGATCCCGAGCCAATGTCTCGCTGCGCTGCAAACGACGCTTGTGGTAACTTGTGGCGCTCTGACTGACTGTCGGCACGGGTACGCGAATGTTGAACTCATCCTCGAGCGTCTCAATGCAATCCAATTGGGTCACACCGTCGTCATCATTGTTGGCAGCGGCAGCAGCCGCCGCAGCCGCCGCGCTGGTCGAGGGTCCATCTCCCAATGAGGTCGATGTGGAGGCATCTGTCACACGCTTGCCATTCTTGCGGCCGACGGGGACGTCGTGCAGGGCCAACTTCTCGATGCGCAGCTCGTCCAGTGTGGCGGATCTGTAGCCAGGTCGCTGAGTCTCATCCACGTGGACCAGGACAAAGGGCAGCTTCAAGGACAATTCGCCGCCCATGCCACTCAAAGTTAGCTTAACCTTCACATAATACGACACATAAATGGCAAAGACATTCCGATCTTCGACAAAGCCATGACCAGGTAAATGGCTGTTGTTGCTACCGCCACTGCCACTGCCACTGGCACTGCCACTGTTAACTCCACTTCCACTGTTAACTCCACTGCCAGTGGCCGCCGCTTGGGGCATCTGGGGCACGGCCATGGCCGGGCTGGCCAATGGATGTCCAGCCAACAATTGCTGCGCCTGCATCACGAAGTTTGGCGAGCGGATGGCCGAGGCGGCAATGGCTCCGGTTATCTCGTCGGGCTCCGTGCTGCGCTGCAGAGTGTCCTCCAAGGCAATCCAGTTCTTGGTCGGGCCACGCTGCGGACGCAACGCGACTGTCGTGTTCAAGTTGCCACCCGGTGGCACAACGCGATCCACTGCCGGCGATATGTTGTCCGAGTCGGCCACAACATTCTTGAATTTTCCATTGTTAAACATGCAAACGTCCACGTGCTGAATGGCACAAATCTGCAAATAATAACAAAATAATGGAAAACAACGAAATTGTTAAGAAAGCGACAAAGAGGGAAAAATGGGGAAGAATAGAGAAGGTAAACGTGAAGAAAAAAGTTATGACTGACATAAAAATATACATTTTTTTTCTTTTGATTGACTCGGCTGTTGATGCTGATTAAGAATATATGTATGTATGTATATAATTTATGTGGCATAAAAAGCTGCTTTTTTTTTAAACATGTCTGTTAACATATTTAAGCATATTTGATTTTTTAATATTTTGTTTTAATTGAACGTAAGAAAACTCCCAAAGCTTTTACTTAGAAAATAATAAGTAGTTATGAGTATTTATTTTTATTTGACATTTCTAATACGAGTAATGCTTTTCCCTGATATTTACCCTGAAAAACAAATGTAGCAATCATTTGTATTTTCTGTTTAACGAATTTAATAAAGGCAATAAAGGCAAAAAAGGGGTTAAAAGTCACAGCTTAAAAGATATTTGCATTCAAAGTTTAATTAAAAATCATTATTATACAAAATCAAATAGCAATCAAATAGCAACACTGAACATAGGGGACATTTCCTTTGGACAAGCCAATCAAGGTGCAGCTTTCTCAAATTTCATTTCAATATTCTGTACGGCTAAAGCGAGAGCTGACACCGAAGCACGAATACCCTAACAACTAATCACAGCTTTGATTCATAATTTAATTTAATTCATTGTGTTTAAATAATTTTTTTGACTCAGTATATTTAGTTTTAGCCCTTTAATTTTGTGAAACTGCAAGAACGTAAATTTCAATTAATTAAACAGTTTCAGACTGAGATTTTATTTTAGAGATTGTATTTTAGAAAACATATTTAAAACTCGAGTAAAACTTTGGAGTTCATATCAATTTTAGTGGAATCACAATAAAATTGTAAACCCTCTTAAGTTCACAATTATACTCTTATCAATAAGATAACAGGTAACAAAAAAGGGTCAGTTATTGGGCGTGGCACTTGGCGACTGCTGTGGCAAAGCTGGTAAGAAAGTCACATAAATCGCTCTGCCAATGAAATCTACAGCGAGTCTTGGTTGTTTGTGTCTGTGGGTGTGTGTGTGTGTATAGGCTGAAATTATTGCAGCATTATTTGATTGGCTTGTCGCTCTTACTTCAACCTTATCTCTGGGCAAGGCAATCAACAGTAATGCACTCAATTACGCCCATAAATGTGGACAATGGTCAGAGGACACTGGATACTGGATACTCGTATTGGACTAGCGCTGAGTGTTCTCGTGACACGTCGCCAATCGATGTTGGGTGTGCTAAACATTATAAAAGAGCTCATAAAAATATCTCAAAATGTTGTTTCAAATGCCGGGTTAACTCATTATATCAATTAGGAATATTGCTATAGTACAACGATGAAAATTTTGATTAAATTAAATTCAAAATTCTCATAGATTATTTATAATTTGCATTTATTCAGAATCATAAGATATTATCGTATTAGGTTTATAAAATAATAAGCTTTATGGATTTAATCGATAGAATTTGAATTTGACCTTCAACATACAAAAATATAAAAAGCTGGCATTCAATTTCGAATTTTCTGAGAATTTGTTCGGGACCTTTCCATCTCTAAGTTAGTAGAGACGATTGCAGATGGAAGACAGTTGTGTTGCCTTCGCAATTTATACGACATTTGTTGCTCCAGTTTTCTCCTCATTTTCCTTTATTTCATTTGTTGTGTTGCGTTGGATTTCAGTTGAAATTTGGCCCATTTATGGAGACCGCCTTTACCGAAATGGCCAATGCCAATGGCCAAAAGTCCAATTAATGGTTATCGAAGCATTGTGACAGTCGGACAGCCGGACACGTAACTGATTTACTGAGCTACAGCTCGGAAAATGTCGATTTTGGGAGTCGAAATATAATGCATAAATATTGTTGTTGTCACAAGAGCACAAAGAACTCGCGTCTTACCACAAATGACACAGGTATTAATTATCGGGGCTCTAATTAAAATTGAAATTAAAAAATTATTAACAATGCGTAATTCAATAAGCGAACGTGTTGACACAACAAAAGAAAACAGCTAAAAACGAAGGACAACAGCCAAGAGTGGAGTTTTGGACTATATGATACCCTGTATACAAAGCACTTATGATCGATTGATGATGATGGAAGATAAGATTTAATCGCTATTTAATTTGGAGAAATTTTTATCTTAATATTAATTGTGTATCAAAAGTTCGAATGAATTTATACATGCCCGTTTCACTATTAACTTATGTATATTTTGCACATGGTGTTAAAAATTTGTATAAATATTTGGCTTGCTTACATCGTGGCAATAACTTTGTTTGTGCAGTAGAACTACGCTATGGTGAATGTTATAATTGTACTACTAATAAGGAATATATTTGTATGCCTAAAAAAAGAATAGTGCTTTTAAGTCTATACTCAATGTATCCAGTTGGATTTCACACATTTCTTTGGCTCTAATCAGTTGTCCTTCAATTCGGATCTGCTATAGATACTTTTTTTCCTTCTCTCTCTCTGTCACCCTCTTTTCATTCAGTCTTTTCCGTTCACTTTCACTTTCCTTTACTTATTGTGTCAGCTCATTATGCACAATCATCAAGTTTGCTTTTGCTTATTGCCTGCCCAAAAAGTATGCTACCATTTTTTGTTTGTATTCATTCATTTTTTTTCTGCCTTGTCAACCTCATTTGACATTCTATTGTGAACTTTGTTGTCGCTTGTGGGACTTCGCCAATTTTGCTCAATTGGCTTAAACTACAACTATCACACATACACACACACACTTGATCAGCTGTATTATGATGTGATGAACTACCTAGGCATCAACTTCATTTCTAATATTAAACAAACAAATATTCACAATTTTTTTACGTTCAACATTTTTCTTTTCTTCTTCTTTTCAACATTTTTACGAAGCACAATCAACTACTTCTAAATTAATAAAATATGAATCAAAAATGTTTTTATTTAAGCAAAATCTTTGAATTGACTACTTTTTCCAAAGAATTTCTCAACTAACTGTTGACTTTCTCTCAATGCTAAATAAAATTAAAATACCCTCTACAAAGCGTATCCCAATATGTGGCTTAATTAAATTTCAGCATTTTCTTTCGCAAATGAAATTTTCACAATTGATGAATTAAACAAGACGGTTGCAATAGAGCAAGAGCGAGGAGAGAAGAAGGAGGGAAGGACCGAAAGACTGAAAGAGAGAAAGAGAGAGGATATCCCAAATTTTGCTGGGGTTACCTAATTGGTTTTTATGGGGGAAAACTAAGCTTCCACTTATTACTGTGCAGCTAAAGGATTTGCCAGGAACTAAGCTGAGGCCATACCCTTTGGCCTTGTCCTGTTAACAGTGAAAGCAGCTGCATTTTGTGCTTTTATATATACACTCTTGGACAAAATAATAGGTGCACTCTTTCTTTTACTATAATACCTATTGTAAGTCAAGTCTTCAAATTTAAAAAATATATTTGGAAAGGTCATCTAAATTCCGTTTGAATCATGCATAACTTTCCTTAACCCATTAAGTACCCATTGAAATATTCGAATTTTAAAAAAAGTCAACGAAAGAGTGCACCTATTATTTTGTCCATAAGTGTATATGTGTGTACTTTTGTAGTACTTGTTCCTGTATGAGAACCTTATATTTAGCTGGACCATTGCCCAAATTGCACAGCACAACTGAATAAATATGTGTATATGTATGTATTTATGTATGCATAAGTTTAACATATTTATGTGTGTGTGTGAGTGTGTAAGTATTTGACTTTTGACTTTTATTGGCAACTCGAAGGCAAACTGGGAGCACATCGTTATATACAGTCAACAAAAAAAGCACAACAAAAAATAAAAAAATGTCAGGAACTGAAACAGAAAATCATTTTTAACGCAATGGATTGTAATGTGATAATAAAAACTGAAAAACAATATACACACAGCCACACACAAGCTTATATATACACAATAACAACACCGAGACTGCTCGACTCAGAGATACCCTGTGTGTCGTTGCACTAAAAGACATAAAAATGCAAAAGTTAACACTGCAGTGCACTGCAGCAAGCTACGAACTTTAGGTAGCACCAGTGAACTATGGGGCGAAATCCGAGAAATCAAATATTTTATCATTTTATCGAAGTATTCATTATACTATTTTTTTTGTGTTAACATCTTAAGAAAACTTCAAACTATACAGTTCTGTACCAAAATCTAACAGCAGTCAAAGTCAACTGTTGCTGTCGAAAAGCACTTGCTTTAAGATTGCAATATTTTTGCAGCCTATTTATACCCGTTACTTATAAAAATAAGTAAAAGGGGATATTGTATTCGTTGCAATGTATGTAACAGGGAGAAGGAAGCATCTCCGACCCTATACAGTATATATATTCTTGATCAGCATCAACAGCCGAGTCGATATAGCCATGTCCGTCTGTCTGTCTGTCCGTCTGTCCGTCCGTGTGAGCGCCTAGATCTCAGAGACTATAAGAGCTAGAGCAACCAAATTTGAAACACAGATTTCTATAAGCCCCACGAAGATCAAGTTTGTTTCAAAATTTTGCCACGCCCCTTTCCGCCTTCGCAAATTGCAAAAAACCACCACCCGCACAGTTTTCAAGATATTAAAATTTTTTTACTTATTATCGTTAACTACTATTATAACCTATCATCCTACTAAATCGTAACAAGAGCGGACAAATAGAAAGTGCCTAAAAGCATGCACTAAAAAATATTTAAAAATTAATTAAAATAAGTAACGGGTATTCTATAGTCGGGCGCTCGACTATAGCCTTTTCCACTTGTTTTAAATTGGTATTTCTCAAAGGCCAATAATTTTTTATATAACATTTAAAATGAATTACAATAAGACGGGTTTGTACTATTTGTTGGTTGTAGTAGTATTCTGTTTTTTGACGTATTATACTAATATTTTGTAAAATTAGATAATGCTTTGAAAAGTAATTTCTTGGAAAGAAATATAAATTTTGCGGCAAAATTTAGCAATGTTGCTTAACGAGGCTTAATGAACGTCCAACTGTATGTCGTAGATCCATTCAATGTTATTTAAAGGCACTATCTCTCAATGTGAATGTTGTTTTTGAGGTATTTATAATATTAACTAGAAAACTACTTCGGATATTTTGATGCGGCTTTTTTCTAGTGTTACATACCCATTGTAATTTTTTGGAAGAGTGGGCGTGTCAAAATCCCAGCTCCAAATTTTTTTTTTTTGAATTTTATGCTCACAACCATCTATAAAAGCACACAAATTTTTTTTTAAACAAGTACTCTTTATTTTTATTAATTTTTTTGAAATAAAAATTATGAGCTTACTTGTTACCGATACAAAAAAAAAAAAAAAAAATAAGGGCGTGTGTGGTGGGCGTATTTTTGAGGGTGTACATAACATCAATAAAAAACCGCATTTGAAAATCTAGCTTATTTTAAAAGTTATTTATAAATATTCGAAATATTGGATTTCGCCCCATAGTTAGTGCAGTGTTGTCTTAGTTGCCTTATTAACTTCCAACTTTATTCGATTGTTCAGGGTAGATAAGATCAGAGTTCACGGACATATTTATTTCTCAAGCACAAATTTAGGAAATTGATAATAAACATGTTAGGTTTAAGGTACAGGCGATATTTGTTTAATATATTGTAAATTCAGCAGAAAGTTATTCAACCTTTTTAGCCGACATTACTGAGTATAATTATTTATCCTTTTGTGGGCTGATGCAGCAACAACAGCAACAGCATCAAAACTGTTGATCGAATTAAGCAACTGACCATGAATATACATAAGTAGCTAGTGGGCGTGGCACACCCTCCGTCGGCATGACAAACCGGAACATGAACGGCTCTCTTAATCCGATTAATTGCGACAGAAATCCAGCAAAAACAGCGTGGATGTTAATGGATGTTAATGAGAGCGAAAGAGGAATAGAATGAGAAGGACAGAGAGAGAGGAAGGAGTTTTAAGTAGAATAGAAGACAGGTGACAAAGTTATTTCTGTTGATAGACTAATTTCACAAAGTAAACGAAAATCAGAATTAAAGCCTCTTCCATTCATACTTACATATGTATGTACATGTGTATATTAAATTCCTATAATTATATTTATATTCAAAATCGATTTAGTTTTTCTTGATGAGAGCTATATCAAATATTGATAAAAGGTTTTTTTTTTTAAATAAGTTTAGCAATGGAAATATGCAAAAAAAAAATATGCTTTGATATAATCTGTAACTGCATATACTTAAATTTTATACACTTATAATTAAATTAGATTGTGAAACAAAATATTAAAATTCTAACATTTTGAAGATAAAGTTCATTTTCCAAGTTTATCTACTGAAAATCAAAAATGTCTCTTCATTTTCTGTGTTAAAACTAAAGCATTTAAAAAAAGTTTCTTGAAAAAAGAAATTTAGTCTCTGTGTATAGTAAAGACAAAGGTTTGTGGGTAAAACAATCGTAAGTATTTAGTAAAAGTTCAATATGTAGTTAAGTTTTCACATAGCTAACTAAAAGATGTTTTAATATTCTGCAAATGTACAAAACTATTCTTATAGAAAACTGTTGATTCATTTTAATACACAAGAGACTTATGTCATCAATTGAAATGCGTTTTAAATTTTTCATAGCACTATTAAACACATGCCTTCCGGTTTGTCCCTCGGCTTATCAAATGTTTATTGATTCTGTGAAAATAATGCTGCCACAATAATATAAACAAAAACAATAACGTTTTGACATTGATCCCATTCCACTCGCTAAGGGTTTTGCAAGTGCACCCAGACCTGAAAGCATCTTCTACTTTCCTTCCTTCCCATTTTACTGCCTTTCTCTCTCTCTCTCTCTCTCTCTCTCACTGCCTGTCTATATCTCACCCTCTTTTTCTGGCTGTCTGTTGTCATAACTACGTCTTATAAGCTTTTGCATGTTGCATTAGCATCGAGTGGCTTGCAATAACTGAATGTGGCATGTCATCGATATGCATTTCAGCAACACTGAGCAGCTCTCATGATCTTCCAGTCTCTCTGTCTTTTTATCCACTTGCTTGTCTACGTATTTAACTGTGCATTGGGTAATATCGCGTATACGTTGTGCGTTTGAAAATCTGTCAAGTAGTTTAATGACGCAAAAATATATGTACATATATAATATATATTCACATAATGAAGTTTCTTTCATTATTGATTTATTTTCGTGGCACTTTTCTTTAATCTCAGTCCAAATTATATGCTAAAAGAATTTTTAAGTAGAGCGCAGCACGCACAATTACAGTTAGCTGAGTGTCCTATTTCTATATGGGTGTGTGTGTGTGTGTGTGTGTGTGTGTAAGTGTGCATGTTAGGCAATGTCTGCAAGTGGTGTGTGCTGTGTAGTGGTTAAGGTGGTACAAAAAAAGGGTTTACGCCACTTTAAAAGATGCTGCGGGCACATTAAACGATTCAAGTGTTTGATGTGTATACGTTCATGTGTTTGTGTGAGTGTGTGTGTGTGTGTGTGTGTCTTCACAAAAAAAAAAAAAAAATACCCCCATAAAATGTCTAAACACAGTACGGTATTCACTTGAACTGCCGCCTTTTGTCAGTCAGCTCAACTCAAGTTTTGAACTCGAATGCCACAGCTTTTGATGCCAACTCGAACTATGCTCTTTCTCTCATTCGCGCTCTAGGTCGCTCTCTGTCTCTCTCTCTCTCTGTCACTTTCTACGACTTTCGCTGACTGCTCTGTTGCTTTCACTTTCTGTCTTGGCTATTTGTACAGCCTTTGAACTGCCACTTTTGCCATTCTGCTCAAGTGGGGCGAACGCACACTCAAGAGATTGCAATTTAGGTAAGCGCTCTACACTTTTCCAATTTCATTTTGGCTAAACGTCATTTGCATTTGTGTGCGCTCTTTTTGCCGCTTAGCGTTATTTTTCCACCTTTATCATTTCCATTTCCTTAGGCTCTTTCGACCAAAACTTTTTTTCAAGTGCTTTCCCAGTGGGACATTCGATTTCTCAGCGCGATTTCGGTGCGTAGGCAGCCAGGAAACAACAGCAATAGCAACAATCGCAAACAACAATAAACAGACTTTGTTGCTGGCGTATGCTGCCCACACGACGTATGCGTAATATTCATTTCATGGTGTTTATTAAAAGCTTAAGGCTCAATCAGCGCTTTGCACTCGACGCAACACAGCCGAATCTGACTGCAATCCAAGTGTCACATATTCTTAAATGCCACACACCTGAATTTCATATACTCTATCAAAATTATTAACAATGCGATCATACGAGTATTGGCGGATGGAGATCTTTTTCAAATGTTTTATCAATAATCAATTTCTTCAGTTAATTAGTTTCTATCTTTCTTTCTTTCTTTTTGTAAGTTTAGCTTTTATTTTAATAATTAAACTTACTCTTTAACGTGCGTTTGCAAAGCTCTAAGATTATGCCAAATTACAACAAAGTAGAATTCGTTAGCTTATTTGTTCTTGTTTTGTAATATATATGAGTTGTAATTACTTATGTGCTTTGAAAGCTTTAAAGTATTAATTTTGATTGATGCTCACTAGTTTGCTTAACTTTCGCTTTACTTGGGAAGAAAAATCTAAAAAATGTTTCAAACTTAAATGTGCCTTTAAAAGCTAAAAGCTAGTTTATGTAATCGAGAATCTAGAATTAATCTAGAAACTTTCAGTCAATAGAATAATGCAAAGCTTTACAAACTAATCAATGGTTTAGTGTAATTTTGAAACCTCATTTATTATTCGCAATTGAAAGTGTCTCTAAATATGATATGTACTCGTATTCGCACCTCAGTACATGTGACTGTCGATATGCTCGCTTTTGGCGAGTGTAGGGTGAACGTGTTTATAATATTTATACGACGCTTTCCACTTGGTCGTATCAGAATAACTGATTTATTTATGCTGAAGCTTGTAAGTACTATGTGGGTGAATGTGTATGTGTGTCTGTGTCTGTGTATATATTTGTATTTACACTCGCATTGATTGCAGAAACAATTGTCCAACACAACACTGAGAGATCGCCCAGAAGGCGTGGCATTGACATTGGTATTAACATTGTGTTATTGCCAATTATTGGTCTTGATTCGAAAATCTAAGCAATAGACTTACAAGCATTTGCCATTAGAGAGTCCAAGATATGGACGAGGACAAAACGTGTAAGATGTTTGATAAGAATAATGCATGAAAGGAAACCGATTGGAAAAGAGAGAGTTTCAATGAAAGCAAGAAACATTCGAAAAGTGGCCAAATGCAAATCGATAACATGGCCAAGTGCGAATGGAGTTCGATGAAATCGAAGCCGATGCCATTTTTGTACATAACTTAGGTTAAATTTTCTCAGAGCAATGCAGTTTTGCAAACTAGAAGTTTGCTACTTTATTGAATCAGAGCATCAAGCATAACTAACATATGTATTTATAAGATAAAATCATTCGTCTCTATACATACAAGCTGTCTATGGAAACAACTTACAGATCACAACTTCTGTAGAGGGTAGCACTAGAAGTATCTAAGCCTCGAAATATTAAACTAAAATCGTTCTTAAAATAAATATTTTTATATATATTTTTTTTTATAAAATTACACAATTTCTAGTTTTAAGTCAAAATTGTTTGGGAAAGTTGAGACTGGGAGAGAGAAATTTTATTTCCTATTGTCACATCAAGATATTTACTTATTTAATATCTAGCCTATACAGTTTTTTACTTATACCAAGGATATCTTCAGTTTTTTTTTGTTGAATGGCTAATGCTATTATTCAATTCGACAATAAATGTTAAATACTTTTTGTCCACGCCGAAATGAAAAATCAAAATATTATTTATTTTTTTATTTAATTTAATTATTATACGTAAGTTCCTTATAATATAATAACTAAAGACTAGAGTACTAGCTGCTGGGCCATCGACTCGACAACTAATTATTTACAGGTTTATATTTTATTTCGTAGATTACAGCAGTTTCAGCATTAGTTCACATCTAATTGATTGACTGATTACGAAGCAGGATTACTATCAGAAACTGACTTCAACTGTAAGCTCGGCACAAATAATGTCGAGTGTGTGCAACGAGTAACTTCGATAACTGTCTGGTGCAACATCAGTTGCCATTTGATTGGCTGTCAGAACTTTTGCCCCTTGTTGCACATAATTCACTTAAAGAAGTGATGTGGGGAATGTGGGACAAGTGGGGCATGCAGCGTGTAGCATGTGTTTAACGGCTGCCTGCTGGCAAAATATTCATAACATACTTTACGGCTTGTCCCATAGAAGTGCAACAGTTTGCTTGTCTGCTTGTACAACGTTGCGTATGCATAATTTGATGCAATTGCTACATGACAAAAAGAAAAAGAAGACACAAAAAGGGACAAACAAACAGACTGCGACCAGAAAGGAAACTCAAATATTGAACTGTGTTGGCTCGAACTTGCCACAGATACACGAAAATACGACGGTAAATGCAATAGATGAAATTGATTTGAAAAAGGGAAAAGTTTAATTTCCAATTCGCATCAGTGGACACTACAATAAACTAAGAAATGGGGGAGATTAGTGAATCTGACCGTAAGAGCCTTGTACATATTTTGCAAAAAAGTGCATATAAATATTTATATGTTTTGTACGTTGTAGAGTCCTCTCTATTTCTTCTTTTGGTTGCGCAAAATCGTTTCTTGAATAATTTACCACATTTATTGTGCGATCTTAATGAAATTCGGACTAAGGTTTGCTGTAGTAAGTTGTCTTAATTTCTCGATTTGTGAGATTTACATTAAGAATACAGTCGAGCTTCCCTAACTCGACTTATGGAGTTCCTTTTCTTAAGTTTATTTATTTTACTGCCACTCATTTAGCTCGAGTTAGAGAACAATTCGAGTTATAGAAGTTCGAGTTATGGAAGTTCAACTGTATATATGTACATACAATATGAATGAACCTAATTTACTGATCAAGTACAAAGTCGAAAACCCATTTTATGCTCTTTAAATATTACTCGCATTTTTCGTGTGCTCAAAGTTTCTATTTATTTCTCAAAATTGGTACTTTATGACATTAGAATGAAAGTAAATAGCCAATGAAATAAGATTAGACAAAATCTTCAAGGGTGTTAGTTATGCTATAAAACTGTTTAAATTAATGTCGCTTGAAGTAGATAAGTATTTAATTTACATAATTAGAGCCTTATTGTAGCCTTTAAAAGTTGGTAAATTATTAAATTAAATTATTATCTTCAAACACAATGAAATAGATTTGCCGTGAGAATGAAAAAAAAAAAAAAATGTGCATTCGTGTACAATTTTGCTTGATTAAGTTTAGTTGATATTTGGCACTTACCCGGACTTTGCGCACCGTCTTGCGGCTGTCGTTGCGAATGTTGATGGTCACGTTGACGTCCTCGCCGTGCGTGTACCAGCCCTTGTCCAGGCTGGCCTTTAAGCTCACTCGGCCGTCGTGCAGCAGGAAAGGCTTATCCACAGATCCTTGGGAGCCACCGCAGGGTCCGACGCTAATGCCGCCAATGCCGCCGGCGACTCCCGCGTTGCTGTGCGGCTGCAACATTCCGCTGCCAGTGTTGTCACAGTGCTGCAAAACGATACGACACAATGTGATGCGATGTATGCCATCGGAAGATTAGTTTTTCAAGCTCTCGCAGTGCAGCATGCATACGTGTACAGGATTATCGGTTAACCGATAAGCTCTGTGTTGTGCGCTAACCGATTGAAAAACTAGTCGGCACTCGTAATCAACTTATTTGTGAGTTGTATAATTGGTTATTGGCTATGGTTCTTAGAAAAGCTTTCCATGAAATTTCATTTAACTTAAAATCAAAATATTCTAAAAAATTTAATCTCATTTCGAATTCTCAACTAAATTTAGCTTCCTTGAATTTTGAGACCAATTAAATTTATTAATCCAAACATTCAACTTTAAAAGATAAACTTATTTTATGAATTCAATTAAAATTATATTTTTATGCTTTTTTATTCAAAATCTGAAATAGTTGAGCGCCTTAAGAAAATTATAAAATTGATGTATCGATGTATTTTTAAGCGAGACCAAATTTTGAAGAATGTGGTTTGGTTTGACTTCTGGTTTGCGGAGTACATAAATTTAAACGTACGGTTTACGATCCGATTTACATAGTTTTTTTTTTGGTATTTAAAGTTGTCTATTAATTAAGGCTATCATCCTACTTAAACGCAACAAGATCGGACAAACAGAATGGTGGTAATTGCTTTTTTTTTATTTTTTTTTTTAACAATAACGAAATTTGTTTTATGCAATAAAAAATATTTTAAATTTATTTAAATAAGTAACGGGTATCCTAAAGTCTGGAGCTCGACTATAGCCTTTCAAGATTTTTTTTTTAATATATTCATTTAGCAGGGACTGTAAATAATGATTATTTGTTTTTTTTTTTTTAAATAAAAAAATCAGACACTTATAAAAGACCTAGAAAATAATGGTTTGCACCAAAATATTTAGTTTTTTACAATCTCTGTATTTCCACCATGATTTTTATTTTTATGATTTTTACTTTTTTACTTAATGGTAATCATTATTTTTGAGTAATATTATAAAACTCAAAAATAATCATTATAAATGAGTTTTATTTTTTTCGCTTAAAATAAAACTCAAAAGTAATTTACGGCTTCTGTGTTAAGATTTTTACCAATATTAAAAATAAATTATGCTGGGAGGTAGATATGGTGTCCCTTTATAGGGATATAAAATAATATTGGTAAAAATCTTAACACAGAAGCCGTAAATTACTTTTGAGTTTTATTTTAAGCGAAAAAAATAAAACTCGTTTATAATGATTATTTTTGAGTTTTATAATATTACTCAAAAATAATGATTACCATTAAGTAAAAAAGTAAAAATTAAAATATAATCATTATGATGTAATTTTTATAATATAACTTATAATGATTACGGTCCCTGTCATTTAGATATTAAGATGTTGCAGTAGCAAGTTATTTACCTCCTGGAAGGACTTGCTATAGCAATGAAACGGATCGTTGGGACACTTTTCGATCTCACTTTTGCTGCGGCCAAAGCGACCGCTGAACCTGAACGACTTCGGCGAGAGACGCAACTTGGGAAAGGAGTCGCCGCGCTCAGACTTTGACTTGGATTTGCCGCTGCTGCTGCCGCCGCCGCCTCTGCCGCTGCCACTGCTGCTGGGTCCGTTGTCGTGGCCGTGGGCGTGGGCGTGGCCGTGGCCAGCGGCTGGATGGGCGGCATCGCTGCTCGATGGGGGCGTGGCACTGGCCGGAGGCGATTGAGCTGCCCCAGCGCTATGGTGCCCGGCATAGGCGGCATAATGTTCCGGGGCCGAGTGCTGATGAAAGACATCGGTGCGATAGATGACACGGACTCCCATCTTGACGGAGGCTCGACGATGGAATTTCTCATCCGTTTTATCCGCTGCAAGAAGTCAACAATCAAGTGGGGTTGGGGGGAGAGGGAGAATTGGGGAGGAGGAGAGAGGACAAGGCCAATTGGCCAATTAGCCAAATGATGTCAAATATTTGAGATGCCGTTGATGTTGCCGCTGCCTTTTGCCATTGCTCGCTAAGTTTCTGTATTTGTTTTAGTTTTGATTGATTGATTGACTGATTGATTGCTGGTTGGTTTCAATTTGTCAGTTTTCTTAGTGTCAAAAATTTTGAGAATCGAATTGGTTTTGTCGTTCGTCGTTGTGTCCGAAATGCCAAATGAATTTGATAGCGCATTGCCAATGCTGTCAGTTCTCTTTTTTCTTATTCTTTTTGTTGCTGTTTTTTTGTTTTTATTGTAGTTGTTGTTGTTGTTGCTGTTAGGAGCTTGTGAGGCAGGCGGCTGGCCACTTGAACGGGTTTGTTTATGAGTTGATAACATGAAATACATGAAACACACACAGATACCCTGCAAACATTTCCAGTCGCGGACAAATATCAGAATACCTTACATGTGTTTTTTACTAGAGGTCGCAAATATCAAGTATTTGCGATTCGACATTGAATAATAACAACGAAATGTTATTTTTTTGTTTTTAATTTTTTTTGCTTTTCATATTCTTATCTATGTTCATTTGTCTTCAAAAATGTTCAATGTTTTTTTTTATACATTTATGCATGCGTTTTTTTATTTTTTATCCACAAACATTCAATATATTTTTATTTGTATTCTTTTATTTAAACTGTTATGAAAGATAAACATGTGATTATGAATAGTAAATGTGCAGTTTATTATTGCAGACAATAGTTTTGGCAGATTCAACAATTAAAAATATTAACTACTGTTGTATATTTTGTTTTTTAATTTTTTCAGTACCCTAGTGAAATAAGTATATGTGCATGAAGCTATGCAATAAAAAAATGTTTGAGTTGTTATTTTTTGAATTTTTATTTGTAATGAATTTTATGATAATTTCTTTTGTCGACTGCTTGTAGTTGATTTTAAATAAATTAATTAATACGATAAAAACCAAACCACGTTTTTCTCTTAACAAAAACAATTTTCATATGAGTTTGTACCAGAGATCGCAAATAAGAACTATGAGTCGGAAGAAAATCGAATTATTTACATTTTTTAATTAATAAAGTTTATTAAAAATAAATATTATAATAATTAAAAATAATAATTACTTAAAATTCTTTTTTTTTTAATTTAGCAAGCTAACTTTAATTTCATAATTTTTTTCATAAAACTAATAATCGTCATGATTCCTGGTTTGTACAAAAATTGAATTTAATATTGTTACTGCATTTTTTGGTCGATGGCGTGAAAAACCGAGTTAAAAAAATGTTGTTGTTGTTTTTGACTGTTATTTGCAACCGTTGGTTTTTACATACCATCGACACAAACAATTTTCTTTCAAAAGGTTTTGTTGAAAGAATAATATGATAGAAAATCGCTTGTCAGATTGGATTGATTGGAGTTGATAAAAAAATGTTGTAAAATGTTTGCAGGGTCAACAAAACAGTGAGACTGACAGAGAAGAGACAATATTGAAAGAGAGAGAGAGAGAGAGAGAGAGAGAGAGACAGAGAGACAGAGAGAGAGAGAGAGAGAGACAGAGAGAGAGAGAGAGACAGAGAGAGAGAGACAGAGAGAGAGAGACAGAGAGAGAGAGACAGAGAGAGAGAGAGAGAGAGAGACAGAGAGAGAGACAGAGAGAGAGAGAGACAGAGAGAGAGAGAGACGGAGAGAGAGAGAGACAGAGAGAGAGACAGAGAGAGAGAGAGAGAGAAAAAGAGAGAGAGAGAGAGACAGAAAGAAAGTGAGTTAGGGAGAATTTCATACACATCATTTACTTACAGTCAGATATAGACAGAGAGATATTATGCAGAGGATATACAGGGGTGGTCAAAAGTATTTACACAACACTTAGAGTTAAAAATACTAATTTTTGAAATTAGTTCATGTAAAGTTTGGTATCAATGGAAAGGTCTTTTGAATTCCTTTCAAATAACACTAAAAGTTGCTTATCCCATTAAGTACCCATTGATATTTTAACTTCTTGTAAAAGTCAATTTTTTTTTCGACTTTTTTCCTGGGTCTCAAAAAAAAAATGTTTTGATGCAAAGAGTTTCTTGAAACAATTTAAATAATGACTGCAACAAAATTTTTTTGAAAAGGGCAAAAAAGGCACTTTTACCTCATTTTCATGCAAAAAGTGCCTTTTTCCTCATTTTTACCTCATTTTCATTCAAAAAGTGCCTTTTTCGCCATTTTAAAAAAATAATATAAAAATATTAACGACGAGATTTTTGAAAAAAAAATTTTGCAGTTACTATCCGAATTATTTGAATAATTTTTTGCATAAAAATATATTTTTTTTTTTTTGTATTGACGAAAAAGTTGCAAAATATTGTAGACCTTTACAAGAATTTAAAATTTTTAATGGGTACTTAATGGGTTAAGGTAAGTTTTGTATCATTAAAACGAAATTGAAATGACCTTTCCATTGACGCCAAAATGTACATGATGTAGGTTCAAATTATGAGTAGATTTAACTTTAAATATTGTCAAAATAAAGATGCCGTCTAGTGTATATTTAAGAAGGGATTTTCAAATCACAGAGGTTAAAATATACATTAAATAGTGGGAGTGGACTGCAGATCGTTAGTTGAACTGGCCACAAATTGAACACACACTGACACACACAAACACACACACCACACACTCGGACACACAGCATGACACATCAAATTGTAACTCAATTAGAACTCAAGTCAAGGCGAGACACATCAAATACCAAATAGGAAATACCAAATATCAAATATCAAATAGTATGCATCAAAGACAATGACAACAAGATACAAGGCACGTTTAAAAAACAAGAAGAAGAACGACCAGTTACGACATGTTAAGACAAGTTGATGGCAGTGCAAGAGGCAAGTGGCAAGTGGCAAGATGCGTGTCACGCCCTTCCTGCTGAAATTATCGGAGACATCGTCCTGCCGCTTACCTTGAACCGAGCTGCAAAAACAGCAACATTTACAGCGACGCAACAAACGCATCAGACATCGGCCCAAAACACACGATCTCTGATTGGCTCTCTGGGCTTGTCCCTGAGCGTGTCTCCCATTTGTTGCTCTCGGATTTGCTCTCTGACTCGCTCTCGCTCTCGGTCTCGCTCTCGCTCTCGGTGTCGCTTGTCTCTCGACCCTTGGGGCATCAACTCATTGAGTCTCCACAGGAGTGCCAGCTGAAGGGTGTACGATAAGTGCATTTAAGCCATAGTCAAGCAACTGATCACAATACGCACAAAACGCACACAACCAACACACAACACACACATACAATGACAGCCACAAGGTATTTGCTTTTTTAGAACATGGACAGTACAAGAACTTTTGACATGTCTGTATTCACGGTGAACCGGTCCCAAAGTCAAAGTCATTCAAAAAATGGGGTTCAGAGATGCGTTTCCCTTTGAAATTTGTGATACTCGTAATACTACTCGTAATATAATGATCAAACTTTGCTTATTTGAAATGAAAAATATATCTATTTCTTTTTTTAATATTTTAAATTTTTTGTCATTTATATTTTCAGAAAAATTATTTTCGAAATTTCTAGAGCACATATTATTTTGATGACACTACACACTAAGTTGCATTGACTGAATATCAAAAATCAAGGATACAAACTAATGAAATTATCTCATAAAGTAATCGATTTTTGTTTGATAAATTTATAAAATGTTTCGAAATATGTTGCTCGATTTGGCAATTCACAAAACATTCGGGAAAAGCGATTACATTATTTGGAACACATAAGAATATGAGGCTATGAAACTATGTATGTTTCAGATACCAATTAATTTAAGATATTGCTTAATTTCATTCTGAATTCCTAGATACACATATAATAATCGGCTGTTTGCCATATATAGAGTTAAAGCAATTCCATTCTAGATTTTTATTATTTTCGTTGTTCTGACAGCAACCCTGATGTTCCATAGAATGTATAAATTTCTTTACATAAACGACCTTTAAACGACCTTTTACATTAAACGAGCTATATATTTTATCTACACTTCATTACCTATCTTTCATGGCCCAAAAATGATCATAAATTTATTCATGAAATGGGCCCTCCCGATCAAAAGATATTTCAATTCAACTTTTATTTTTGATTTTTATATTAAAAATTGAAAATAACTTTTATTTTTGATTTTTATTTTAAAAATTGAAAATAACTCTTATTTTTCAACTTTTAAATAAAAACTGAAAAAGAAACTCTTATTTATAATTTTTATCATTAAAATTGAAAATAAGAGTTAAAAATAATTTTAAAAATAAAAATTGGAAATAAAAGTTTATCCGGTTATCAGATAGATCTTCCAAAAATAGCATATGTATGTGGAAATTTTTCGATGTCCCTCTCATTGTTTAGGGCTTGATTTTTTTCCGACTCATAACTCTTATTTGCAATCCCTGGTTTTCGGTTTTGAATCTACATATGTAACTTATATATCCTTAGTCATTCGTCAAAGTCCCTATTACAAAAAGTGCGACAGAGGTTTAGCTTGGGACTATTTACCGTGATACCGCAGAAGTCTATCTTTCTGACTGAGGCTATGTTATTAAAGCAAAAAAGGACAAGAAACATGGGAAGTGACGTAGGACAGCATTCACATTTTTATTGCTGGCTACTTTGTTGCCGCTGACAACCGCTAGGGGGCGTTGGCTGACCAGCAGATGAGGTTTTTTCATCCAGCGCCTTCGGGCCAACGTTAACCTATTTTTTTCAATGCTTCTTACAAAGCAAATTGGACACAGGACGTACGTAGCCATTCGTATGTCATATGTTCATTAACCACTCAACACTTAAAGGCAAATTTGTTTTCTATTTTTTTGTAATCACTAAAATTTATTTGGCAATTGTAATCGATTGAAATAAAATGCTGAAATGCTGGATTTAAATTTGACATAGATAAAGATACTTTTAGATTCAGTTGAATTCAGTTACCTTGGAAATGTCTAAAGACAATTGGAGCAATTGTCAAGAACGCAAAAGCAACAAAGACAACGCCCAATGAAATTGCAGGAAAAAACAATACCCTGCACCTGTAACTTCCATCAAAGATACTTCAAAAGTCTTTCCTGGTTTGGATATTTTTTTTTATAAATTTTTAAGGTGTATTGGGAGTTGAAATCAAGTTTGAAAGTTACCTTATGTTATTACTCTGATTGGATAGAGTTGTTTCTTTTAATTAAACATTTCAAATCGTAATTAAGATTTATTTTATGTGTTCTTTCTGACTGGATATATATAAATCCAATCATAGTTTTACTAACTATGCCTTTTAATCTAGCTTACAGGGTATATATGTAGGACAAGTCGTCAACACGACATCTAAATTGCAACTCGAATTCCCAATGGCCAATAACAAAAGGAAAACTCATCGGAATCGTGCATCAGGCTGCATGCATTTAATATTGATTTTATGTTGATATTATATGTATTTTCTATTCCCATTGTCAACTTTTGAATTTTATTAATTTTCAGGGACCGCAGCAGCTGCCAAAAAAATACACAATAATAAAGTAAGGCAACCCAAAAAAAAAATGACTGAAATCAAAACTGAAATCAAAATGAAAATCGAAATCAATCGCATATACAATTCTCCTACATCTCTGCTGCCATCAGCAGAATCATCGAGGGGAATAAAGAGCTGAGAAGTGACGGGTTTCCTTTTCATTCATATTTTTTTTTATTTTTTTATTGCCAAAGTAGCAGTTTGGGTTTGTTTGACTTTTAGGGGAGCGCGGGACGTGTTCATAAATTTAATTGAGCGGTGAAATTTGTTTTTGATTGTCAAATTACTAGGGCTTCGTTATCTTTTTGGTCGTCTCGAGCGGTTGAGAGACAAGGCTCACTCTCTCTGCTCGATAATCTCGTTTCAATTAGCGCTGGCAATGGCTTGATGAATGGATGAACCGAGGAAAAAGTAATGTAAGTGATTTATTAATGTGTCTAGCTAATGGAATGGTTCCCGTCTAAGCCAAATCAGTCAGTACTTTCTTAGTAAAAGTTTGTTACGTTTTAAAAATTTCCAATGTTTATTTCTGCTCTTAAATAATCCAATTTCTTTTAGTATAAATCTAAAAATTGAGCAGCTTTAAAGCGTTAAAGTGGATGGAAAACTAAAGCTTTAACGATGTGCTTAAAGCTCTAAAATTTGATCATTTTTTTAGATTTTAGATCTATCAAAGTATCTATCTATAAAAACGAGTCTTAGCTTCTTCGATTTGAGCGATTTAAGCTGTCTTCAAGATCAATATCACTAGCCTCATTATGTTTTCAACTCTGATTTCAGTTTTTTAACTTGAGATTTTCTTAATGTAATTGGAAGCTTTCAATGTTTTTCCACAGATTTTACTTTACTTAAGACTCGCGTTATTAAATTATTGTTCTCACTTTTTATAGGAACTGCAACTGTTTGTTTGATTTGTGAGTCAATTTTCTTTTGGAATACTTGAATCTCTGAGCCTTGGTTTTAATACCTCACCTGAATGTGCGGTTTCCTCCGAATGAATGGGTAATGGCGGACGGAGTCCAAAGTTTGGAACGAATTGTGCAAAAAGAACTTACCAATGAAGCAACGCACATCGTAGCTGGTTCCAATGGGAGCTCCGTAGTAGCGTTTGGCCGGAACCAGTTGGACACTGGGCGGGGCCTGGGCGGACAGCGACAAGGTGAATGGATGGGCGCCATCGCCGAGACGCTTCAATAATGCCTCCTGCAAGTACAAAATAAAGCCAATTAAAACGGCAGTGCTGGAAACATTAATTGAGTCAACCATTAAGACCTGTATAAACCACACTCGCTACTTGAAATTCAACATTTTAATTAATTTTTGCTACGAGTCTGTAGCCTCCAACTCGTACACTAAATTAACACAAGCAACTTGCTAAAATATCCCATCTATTTTTTTGTCAAATTTTTGAAGGCTTATGTAATTTTTTTCTGCGAAATTGCATTATACTATGTATTGTGCGATACTTTTTTCTAAGAGTTTTTAATTAACTAAGGGATTTTTAGACAGTAGGTGGAGTCTATCTAGAGTCTTGAATAGCAAAAAGAGTTCCTGATTTGAGTTTTAAACGGGATAATGAAAAATGTATGAAGGATGGGCTCCACAAAGGAAGTGTAATATGAGAATATTGCTACTGCTCATGCTAATATCAGCGATAGTAAAACTGGTAAATTTAAAAACGATAAAAATAATAATTATAATCATTATGTACATAACTAATAAATTGATAAATGAATGAAATTTAATCATTCTGATTTGTATAATAAGATTGAAAGTGCTAATGCAAAATTCAATGCTGATGGTAATAATTGGAATTAGGGATTTAAATCGACATCAAAACAGAAACCTTTAACCGAAATTAAAACTGATTAAAAATGGTATGGTAACAAAACCCAAATAACGAAATTATTCGAAACGCAATAAACCGGTTAATATTAATTCAATCAATTTGAATATTTATCGTATTAAATATTATCTGTGAATGAATTTGTGTTTTTATACCCGTTCCTTATACAAAATAAGTGTAAAGGGGATATTGTTTTCGTTGCAAGTTTATGTAACAGGGAGAACGAAGCATTTCCGACCCTACGAAGTCTATATATTCTTGATCTGCAACAACAGCCGAGTCAATATAGCCATGTCAGTCTGTCCGTCCGTCTGTCCGTCTATGTGAGATCTCAGAGACTGCAAGAGCTAGATGAACCAAATTTTGTACACAGACTTCTATAAGCCCCACGCAGGTCAAGTTTGTTTTAAATTTTTCCCACACCCCTTTCCGCCTCTGTAAATCGCAAAAAAACACCACTTGCACGGTTTGCAAGATATGAGAATTTTTTACTTATTAATGTTAACTACTATTATTAACTACTATCGTAAGTTTTTAAAGAATGTAAGAGCCTAAAAGCATGCAATAAAAAATATTTCAAAATTCATTAAAATAATTAACGGGTATCCTATAGTCGGGAGCTCGACTATAGCCTTTCCCATTTGTTTTATATGTTTTCGTATTTTAAACATTTTAACAAGAAAGGTTTCATAGCCGGAAATTCAATGCCGAAACTTACAAAAAAACGAAATAATTACGAAACCGATATTCAAAAATCTTGCGTTTAGGATAGAGAAGAGAAACCGAAATTCGCTTAGGTTTGATACTCTGATTTGAATTTAATTTTAAATCAAAGCCCAACTGCACTAAGGCTTTCCCACAGTGTATCCAAGCGAAATATCCAAATGTGGGCAAAAATACTAATTATATTGTAAATGTCTCAAATTTCGAAATTCGAGCACATAAATACTTTCACATAAATACAATTGTTCGGTTTTTTCATTTTAATTATGCGTTTTGGACTTGTGATTAGCGAAAACCATTTGTAATGCCGGCTTTGTTTTGGCTTTGCTTTTGTTATTTCTTCTCTGGCTTTGGCATATAATTTGCATTTGATTATGTTTTCAGTATAATTCTAGTCCAGGTCCTGTTTCTGCTTCTGGTCCTCACCCGAGTCCTTCCTGTCCTTGAACTTATACTTTAATATCTTATCGTCGACACGTGTATCTGTGTATCTGTATCTGTATCTTCAGTTTCATCGGAATTGGGCGATACAACAACATGGCCACAAGGACACGCTCATTCCCCATTCTCTTCACTCTCTGGGATCTCTAGCAACTTTGTCTTTAACTTTGCTTTGAACTGTTCTTGTCTGTGGCATTTCAATGAAAAGTATTTAAGGACCCTTCTCCATCTCCACCACAATTGTCTTGGCTCTCTGCTTGCTGTTCCAATTTTAGTGCCTTGGAATTTAAGCCGCAATTGTCAGCCAAAGTCGCACAAGGACTTGACTGTGTATAAGTTTAACGACGGTCGCTATAAGTCTGGTACACGTACTGTCAAAGGGAACAAATCTTTTTGACGATTGAAAAACCCGAGCTCCTTCTGCCGATGAAGAGTTTCAGAAATTTAAATGTTTATTATCTATCGGAACTTTCTTTTGTTTTCAATTATTGTTTGGAGATCTTGTTATTTACATTTTAGTAAAATAAATAAGTATAAAATAAATAAAAATTAATCTACATGACTATCGGCTTTTCTCAATGCTTTTTAGTGTACTTTACACTGTAAAAAATCTTTCTCTGTCTATTTATTTGTCTCTCTCTCTCTATCTCTCGTTTTCTCTCTATTTCGTTCCCTCATTAATTTCTTATTTTACTTTTCGATTACTATTTATGTTTTTGCGCTCTGTTCTCATCTATTTAATTATCGAGGAGCAAGCTCAGTTCTTTGTTATCCAAAGATTCATCCGTAAAGCAAACAAATTACCACTTGACACACTAACAGTTCTCTGCTTCTTTCGGCTCACTTTCGCCCCTTCCCTTATCCTCAAAGACTCTTGGCCATTTCCCTTGCCGACTCAAGCTGGTTGTTTGGCCTTTTCTTGAAACAATTTTGGGCGCGTCCCCTGATTTGCTACTTTCCGGCAAAACGGCAAGTTATTAAAGTCAAATTTACTTAATTATGCATGTTTGTGTTTATGTTTGAGTTTGGTGGAAAGTCGAGCAGCTTCTGCTAACAGTAAATAAATAAGTAAATATATTATGCAAATCAAGGGAAGCCGAGAGCAAGAAAACGGTAAACTGAGAATTCGTAACTTTTGAATGGCAAATGGTAAATAAAAATTGGTAAGTCTGCAAACTGATTGCCTAACCAAGTTTTTGGTTTTCGGTTGTCAAAAATGTGATGGCTAAATAAATGATTGCATGTCAATTTTAATAAAACCGAAACTTCAAATAGAAAGTAACTGGCACGAGGGAAAGGTTCAAAGGTCGGTTATCTGTCGCACACACAATGTGTATGTTGAACACATGTATGTATCTATACTATGTTAGCATTTGTTTGGCTTTTACTTAAATGAAATTGATGTTCAATTGATTTAAGTGCAGTAAACTGCCCTCTTTAAATAGACGCAGACAAAGCGGAGTAGTAGAAGTAAAGACACCGAGGAAGGATAAAAAGGACATCTGTATAAAAAAAAAACACACAGAACGTGAAGCACCCTTCAAAGTGCACGTGAGATGCTTCCATATTAAATCTCAACCAAAGCAAACACAACAAAAAGCTCTTTGATTTTTCCCCTTCTAACGAAATTCTATCGATTTTTGTGGTCTATTATGGCTGACAATTTTATTCTACAAAACTCATTGTGTTTATGCGATAAATATATACATATATAAATATTTAATCGATTGTCTGAAGAGAAGTAAAACAAATTGAAGAAGTTGTTTGAGTTTTATCAAAAGGGATAGAGTTGAGAATTTGCGAGTGTCGTGGAAATTAATGTGGTATTGTTGACATGAGTGTAAGAATCTTATTGTTGGACTAGTAATAATAAATAAAAAACATATGTACACAGAAAAAAAAATCCGGGCTATTTAGCCCGAATTCAAGCCAAAACGATGTCAGAAGTGGGGTAATCTCGGATTTTCTTAAATTAAGTACGAAATACTTGATTTTTTCAATACCGAATTCAATCCTGAAATTCTTAAATTTAGGCTAAAAAAAAAATTTTGTTTTTGTTACACTTAAACTTTTTTTTTTAAACATTTCTTCTTTAACTTTTTTTTTTAAATTTTTTTTTGCAATATTTTTTATTTTTAATTTTTTTTTTACATTTTTTTTTAATAGTTTTTTTTTTTAAATTATTTTTTACTAAAATTTTTTTATTTTTACCCTTTTTCTTTTTTAATTGACAGTGGGAATCGAACCCAGGTTTTTTTCAAACAGGTCGGCGACTCTAACCACTGAGCCACCGAACCAGTTGAAATGAGAGAGGCCGAAAGAGAATAAAGTAATTTGGGCTTATTTTCCCATTTTAATCCCGATACAGGCTTGATTATTCAGCTTAAGCCTGGAAACATACTTAAAAAATGCAAGCTTAAATCAAGTATTTTAGGCTTGATTTTAGAACGGCTTTTTTTTCTGTGTATGTATACTGTCAGTTAAAAAACTCCACAAAGATTTTCAAGATATATTGAATAATTTAAAACAACTTTTATACACTGAAAAAAAGCCATTCTAAAATCATTTTCAAAATATTTAATTTAAGAATGAATATTTTAAATATGTTTTCAGAATTTATATGTATAATTATGACAGTATCAGCTTAAACTACTTGATTCAAGCTAAGAAATTCATAAAATGTCCCATTGATCACCACATTTGCGCGAGAGGAAAATTCTCTCTCGGCCTCTCTCATTTTAAATGGTCCGGTGGCTCAATGGTTAGAGTCGCCGACCTGTCACAAAGTTAGAACTTCCAGTTTCAAAAAACCTGGGTTCGATTCTCCCCGTCAATCGTAGTCAAACATGTGTTCTTAAGTTCTTCGGAATGAAACGCAAAAATATATAATTCCCGTCATTAAAAAAAAGAAAGTTAAAAAAAAATAAATAAAAAAATGTTTAATAAAAAAGTCTTAAAAAAAACAATTTAATTAATAAAAATTGTTAAGCCTGAAAATCCGAGATTACCCAACTTCTGACAACGTTTCGGATTGAATTCGGGATAAATATTCTGGGTTTTTTTTTCTGTATACTGTATTGTTTTGTCATTGTTGATGGATAGATACATATGAATTATTTCAATTGAAGCAACACAAATCCTTTCAGTCGATCAGTCTTCTGTATATATATTGTATGAATTTGTTTTTCCATACAACAACGAACATTTAGCGATAATCTTGACTACTAAAGCGAACTTTTCAACCGTATAAACTACATTGAACTTCTTTTCCAAGAGCTCTATCTCCCTCTCCCTCTCTCTCTCTCTCTTCCTCTCTTTATTGCTCTGCTCTTGCTTTCTTGTTGAAGAGAGCTTTTTCTGGTCCCCCTTGTGATTCGTTACGAAGGTGCTAAAAACTCATGTTGCCAAGCGCTTCAGACACACCAATTTTTTATTGCGGGTGGATTTTGGGTGGTTGTGCTGTGGTTATTGGCTTCTCGTCATGATGATATCGCTGTAGGAGAAGGAGGAGGGCAGGGCAAGGTGCTGCTGCCACGACACCGGTAGCAAAAGAAAAAAAAATGCTTACGTTGGCCTTGTTGAGTTTTGCCTATCAGTTTTAATGGCGCTAGAAACTTGGTAGCCAAGTGACGTACAGCTGGACAGCTGCCTGGACATCCTGGCTGTCAGGATATGCTTCAGTGAATGTTCTTGTGGTTTGCCAAGTGCTCGTCGCCTTTAAAGTGTCTGTTTAACAACAACTACAAGCAGAACAACAAAAATCACTGCAGTCGAGCGTGCTCGACAGTGAGATACCCGTTACTCGTAAAAGAAATAATAAATAACATACCAAAAATAATTGTTCGGCTGAAATATTCAGGAATCTTTTTACTTAATATTTTGTTTGGCTTACATAAACATTTTTTTTTTACTATTTCTAGGGCTTGAAGCAAAACCTTTGGTTTTGAACATTCACCAAATTTTGGAGGTTGTCAACTTTGATTAAAGGAAATTTTGCAAAAATTTATAAACAGACTTTATTTGCATTTTTAGTCTTTGATATTCTGATGTAGTTATTCAAAGTTATACAAAGTTATTGTACTCTTTTAGCCATTGGGTACAGAGTATAACAAGAACACAGAGCTCCAGCAGCTGTTCGTTGACTATTGCTCTGGATGAAGGACTCGTTTCGTGGACTGCATAATTTCAATTAGAATGATTGCAATGATGGTGATGTTGTTATAGCTGATGCTGATGCTGATACTTGAACTTACCTGCAAGGGACTGAGGGACTCCCGCGACGGCTCCTCCAAGCGTGGCCAAATCTGATGCAACGACATGATGGCCTCATTACAAAAACGCAGACCCATTACCTCCTCGTCCTCACGGCCATAGCTGCAACAACAACAACAACAAACAGAGCGGCAACAACAACAACAAGCATGATAATGAGCATCGACAACAACAAGAGCAGCAAATTTAGCTGATGCAATTATTTATGTATTATATGTATATTATGCGTACACCTGGAGGCAGTCAGTGGTCTACCAATTCTCCCTCTCTCTCTCTCTTTTGATTTCTTGTTCATTCCTCTCACTCTCTTTGTTTGGCAGCACTGTCAATTTAGGCTTTTTACAGCTAGACATTCTAGCTTTTTTAGCTCTGCAGTTTTAAGTTTCTAGTGACAACTTGACAACGCTGCTATCACTGTGCGGTGCTGCCAACTTGCTTTGAAGTATACAATGGGGGTAACTATTAATTCTCGTAATTGTCCTTCACATTCGAGACAATTTCACAGAACTTTGACTCGAAAAGAGAGCTAACTAGTATGTCCTTAACTTAAATTAAGTCAAAAGTAAGTTGGCAGCACTGTCGTGTGTTTCGCAGCGCAGTATTAGACTGCTTTGGAAATATTCATGATGTATTTTCACCATCTCAATTTGAATTTTGGCAAACGTTAGATGAGTTGGAAGCATTTTCAATATTGGTATCTTAGGCACATATTTTTTTAAGAAATTATAAATAGTATGCGATTCATATTTTCCTTATGCCTTATTCTTAAAGACAAATTTGCAATGAGTTGGCAGCACTGCAGTGTGCATTAGTATTGCCTTTCTAAACACAGATTTCAAACCTCTGTGATTAACGTCAATATACTCGAAAGTAGTTGACTATCTAACTTCCATAATGAGTTGCTATAAGTAATGCTGTCTGTTTTAAACTGAAATTGCAAAGAGTTGGCAGCACTGTTCTGTGCAACAGGGTGTTTGTTTATGTGGTGATTTATGGCCGCATTCAGTCTGCGTGTGTGTGTGTGTGTGTGAGGTTGACTGACGTTGCCTTGGTTAAGGGCATCATCTTACCGAAATGTAAGTGTTAGCTGCGCATAGACCCGATACCCTTGAATGGCCTTCGGGTCGACAAAGACGATGCCCCGCAACACCGACGGATTGTTGCCGGTCAATGTTATCTCTCGTGTCGGCAAATACAGGGTGAGCACACAGTTCGGCGAGGTCTTCTTATACACACGCTGTGTCCCAAAGTCATCCTTGTGTGTCGATCTGGCAAAGAGACGCAACATACAAAACATTAGAAGTTAGATAAATTAAAGCAGCGCTAGGCACGCATGGGCTCCGGGAGCTAGCGGCGGCTCCCGAATTCAGATTTGGTGCCCACCGCTGAATTAAATAATTGCGGAAATAAGACTGAATAGGAGAACCCTAACAACTGCTTGACAACACTGGCAACATTCTCAGCATCTTTTGATGGCCAAAGGAGCCGTGGGCGAATGCATAATTAGTTCCGCTCACAGCGTGTGCCAACTGCAAAATCTGATTAAAATTAATTTGAAAATTTGCATGCTCATTAGATGCACGTGTCTGTGGGTGTGGGTGTGGGTGTGATTGTATGTGTGTGTGTGTGCGTATTGCTGTTTTTCGTGTCAGTGTGTTTGTGCGTGTGCTAGTAAGCATAGCTCAATCTAAAAATAGTTATGCAGCCAATTTGGCAAATTATCGCTGCCCCCACGTGATGAAATTAGCATAAATTTAGCATTTTGTGGCAGCTTCATTGATTTGTGACCCGCAGCAAACGGACTTAATTGAGAGAGTGAAAGAGACGGAGATGGAGATAGGTAGAAAAAGAGAGAGAAAGAAATACATTGACCGCAACATTGACAGTTGCAATGTGAAAGCCCAGTAGCAACAATATTGCTGCTAAACATCAGCAATTGAAATAATAACAAAACTAATGACAAAATACTTTGTTATCTAAGGCTCGCCGAAAATTATATTCCCTTGCTGACCAAAAGTCACTTTGGGTAACACTATTGGACATCTGAAACACTTTTTAATTATTTTCGATAAAATATCTTAAAAAACAATAATAAATGTTTGTCAAAAATAATTTTACTTTTGACAAAAAGATTTCCAAATCCAAACTTAATCAGGATGCAGAAACTGTGTATTTATTTAAAGATACTGCTTTTTAAAATTGGCTTAAACAAGAGCAACCACTTCCTCTATTTTTTTGGTTTTGATTTTGCATAATTCTGTCTGTTCATTGCGTAATTTTTCAAAGTCAAAAATGAACTGATTTCCAGAACAGCGCTGCCACAATTTGAAATTCAAAATTTTTTAAAATTAAATTATAAAATAACAAGTTAATATATTTTATTAAATACAAAATATTCGTAGTATATGTTGACAGTAAGTATTTTGTTTCGATGTATTAAGTCTCAGCACCATAGCTTTGCACAAAAACAAATCTCCTTTAGTGCATTGCACATTTGGGGTCTCCAGCAAAAATGTTGGTCAAATGTTTTGGCATTTTGCATGACGCGATGAGAATCGGTGGCATCAACACACTGGCGACGCGAGCTGAAATCTGAGCAATTAGCAGTTGACAGCTGACATGCAGTTTGCAGTCAGTGTCCCACAGAACACTGCTGCAACATGTGGCATGCCACAGCCGCCGAGTCCCAATTAAAATCGCCAGCTTTGCTGGCAGCTAAAACCCTCATCACCTTAATAGACAGCGCTGGAAAAACTTGCAAATTGAATCGCATTAATTAGTTTAATTTACAAGTGTTATGGTAACCTTTGACGTCTGCAACTCTCGCTATCCACACAATTGTACAATTGCAGCTGCCAAGAACTGAACAAAGCCAACTCAACTAAACGAAATGAACGAGCAATTCCCCAGAGTCAAAGTAATCGCAAGTTTACTTATTAAATAATTATTTTCAAAATTCCTCAGACAGTTACTTAGACAACTTGTGAGCTGCCCTCTATAAATATCTGCAATCGTTGCCTAGAGTTGATTGCGATGCATCCTGAGTGACTTTTCAGTGTGCAGCATGTTAATTTTATACTCATCTCAAGTCAAGTCTCTTTCGCTCATATTTATGTCGTCTGATCTAATCGATTGTCGTTGTGGAGTCATATTGATAAAACTTCCAAGTTTATACACAGTTCTACTTTGGCCTCTTCTGCTTTTTTTGATCAGACATACAATTGTATGTTTAGTACAGTAGTTTTCTTAGCGGTTTAGATATATTTTTTTAATATATTTATCTTTTCTAATAATTGGCATTAAATCGAGCAGAGATCAACTAATGTCAATGGTCCTCTTTCCCTAATTGTACGTCTCCTTTTCTATTTCATCTGTTCTGCTTTGATGTCTTTATTGTGTTTTTCTCCGCCTCATTATATAGATATATATATATTGACAAGCTTCAGTGTGATATTTGTGCTATTCAACAAATTAAACAACTATTGTTGAATTTTCGCAGAAGAATGCCCAAAATGGTTTTGATGTCAAAACCAGATAGAATTAACTTTCAACTAACATTCCGCAATTTGGATATAACAGTGTGAATAAATCTGAAAACTTTTCACTGTGAGTTTTCTATACAAGTATAAAAATTAAATTAAAAACTACAATTTTTTGTAACAGATGTTGGTCAGTAAATTGATGATAAATTAACAGCATTTAATTGAATAACTTTGGTGAGCTGCCAATGTCCAAATGCTGCTAATTATTGGTTTTTTTGTCGGCACCGTAATTTTTTAATGCAGTTTATTTGTCAATTGCACAAGTTACGAAAACGCAATATGACCGCAAATTATTAAAGCGAGTCGTAATTCGCAGCAAAAACAGAATGAAATTAAAACTCGAAGTAAACAATTTATAAAACTTGTGCATTTTTCAATTTTTTATAGACACTCGCGTATTTGTCTTGACCCAAATCTTCAATAAAGGCCAAAAAAAAAACAGCTTTCAAGTTTGAGTTGAAGTTCGTATTTGAAACAAAGTTTAATCCGCATTGAAAGTTACAGCATTCTTTTAACTTTTGCTGGATGTACATAATCTGACAGCATAGTATGCTATATTTATATATATACATATGTACGAGTATGTATATATTCATTTTGTATTTTTCTACAACGAAAGTTTTTGTAACTGCACTCAATTGTTAAAGCAATAATCAGAATCAAATAAATAATCAAATTAATAATTAAAGGCTTCAAGAATTCTCCGTTTTTTAAATTTTATTTGCAGCAAAGTGTTTCCTATCGAATATCGAGAAAATGTATATGGTATGAACATTTTTAATTAAAAATCAGAAAGCATTTTTTGACATCAAATATTTATAAGTATGAGTGAAAATAATCTTAATTAATATTTAAGAGTACTTTATTCACTACTTTGTTAATGAACTGTCAACAATCATACAACAATCTTACGCTCTTTCTTGTCAACCAATTGCACCATAATTTAATTAAAATCTTCTTGAAATTTAATGAAATAATTCAGAAATATTTTACCTCTCAACTTTCGACGCATTCGTAAAAATATAAAAATATTTGCTACGTCGATTTCTCAAGCACTTTTCCCTCCACTTATTTCGAATTCCGAGCACAAGGAATACAATAAAGAAATATAACAATAAAACAGTTAAGCAAATAAAGTTATGGCCAAGTGCAATTAGGAATTGGTAAATTGATAAAATGATGAAATAAATCGGATTTATGAAATATCTAGTGGATTAGTGTAAAATCCCTTTATCATTACTTCATATTTCTGATTAATTGGCAAATTCAGAAAAACTTCATATTTTTCTATTATTTTACGTTCACATATCATCAGAATCTTGTCATATAATCATAATCTTAACGCTTAACAGTTATCGCATTTTTGAGCACTTCATGTTAAAAGGGTATCAAACTGTTGAACTGCATATTTCAAGATGATCATTCAATTTGCAGACATGGCGTATGAACTCTACTCATTCCTCTCACAATTTAAAGCCTCACCCTCAACTTTTCGGATTTAATTTGCCGAGTAGGCAACGTTTTTTTTAATATATTTTACTTGATCGATTGTTCCTAACAATAAAGTTCAGAGCCCTGGCTCAAATGAATTCAAGGAACTGGTATAATACATTAAATTGAGCTTAATCAACTAAGAAGAGCAACAAAGTGAAGGGAATTTACTAGTAGATTTATATGAACACAGAACATCTCAAACGCTTTGATATCAAAAGGCATCAAAATCAACTACATTTGAGGTGAGTTCTGGCAGATGTTGCAACTTGAGTTGGCGCTTGAAGTTGAAGTTTGCTGCATGTTAAACATGCCACTTGAGCCACCTGCCACGAATGTGGATGCGACAGCAACCACCGCTGAGCTCATGCAATTGTTCGATGTGGAGAATGGCGGGCTCGATGATACCCTGGTGCTCACACTCACCGAACAGGAAATCCGCCTCTTTGCCGACCTCTACGATGAAGTGCAGTGTAAGAACCAAGCTGAGAAACCATCCACCAAGGAGAAGTATGAGTGGAAACAAAGAAGTATTCTTGGCATATGACCACAAGCATTATCTAAAGCAGCGGTGGGCACGAAATCTGAATTCGTTAGCAGCCGCTGGCTCCCGGAGCCATTGCGTGCCCACCGCTGACCTACAACATACACATCCATTAATGTATCCGATCACATCCACACTAATTTTGTACATTTAGGCACACTAAAATTAAGTTGCATTCGTGATTACCCTAAATTCCTAAAAACGTATACATAGTCAGAGAAAATAAAATAGTTAAAGAATATTCCGAGTAGCACTTTCAATTTATATCCTCTCGATTATCTTCATTAGTTATAAATTTGTATGCTATGTGGATAGTGTAAAGATAGATACGATTATATTAGTGATGTTAACCTAAACTGTGAATCGTTTAATATCAAGATGTAAAAATTTACAAGAAAGGAATCAAATCGATATATTTCAAGTTTTCATAAAAAAATGTAATAATGTAATTGTAGATATAAAACAACAGAATAAATTATTACTTTTAAATTTCGTTACTTTACCAAAACTAAGCAGATTTTCAATCGAAATATCATTTTGTTCACATCATTTTTGCCTTAAGATATCGATTTTAGCCAAATTTGAAATGGCAAATTATAAAATTTAATCAACTCCAGTCACATTTAATTGAACTGAATTCTGCAAATGAGCTACAATTAATCGAATTCGTCCTTTTAATGCTCAATCATAAGTTGTTCGGAGTTGGGGTAATTTATTTAAATATCTGCATCGACTGGCAGAAGTCAAAGAAAAAAAAAAATTTATTAAGACTGAAGTTCTTCACAGATTAAGAGAATCATTTGTATATTTTCAAGTCTTTCACCTAACATTTTCTGCTGAGACCTATTTTGAATTAGATTCCATTCCTAGCTTATGTAAGTATTTGGTTTGCATTACTTTGTTTAAAATCAATGCAAACTTTTATTATTCCAAATCCAAAAACATAAAATTTCAAGTACAGTGAAACTGCTCTAAAAAGATAGCTTTACTTCATGCCCATATTCTCTTCATTTATCGCATTATTAAAATATGATTATCAAATTCATATTTATGTCGCATTCCACAAATGTATACTAAAATAAGTCACATAGGTAAACGTCAAATAGGAGTATCATTGTCAAATTTGTGAGTTAAAGCATTTCCGCATTAATTCACAGCGACAGCAAGAACAACCTTGTAAGGTTTTAGAGATATATTCAATAGTCTGAGACTCCAACGGGTAACTGAGACTACAGTTTCGCCAATGTCAGCATATTTATAGTTGTGGCCCGTGCTGTGTCGTGCCTTAAAGCCAAAGTAAACCCTAAACTAACCGCTGATAATTTGCATTTATTTACTATCAGATATACATACATACAATCTCCCAAACCAGCCAACCAGTGAACCACACAACCAACCACTGAACCACCCAGTTGGCAAAGTTATAGCCATGTCTCTGTATTTTTGCCTTCATAAATTAGTCGCTGTGCTTTTGTTTGCCCTGCTATCACAGCTGGGCCCCGTCCCCCCCCCCCCCCCCCCCCCCCCCTCATTTGCGTGGCCAACTGTAAATTTAATTTGCGACCAGGTGGCAAGCAAAAGGAGAGCACAACTAATTGATATAAATTAAGCAAAACGGCTATTTAAAGTGCCTGCTGCCGTTTATTCGATGGGCAGGCCTTGCTGGCTTCATGGTGCGTATACGTAATGTGCCTTATTATGATTAAAAATCGACACTTTCGCCCTAACTGAGACGGTCTGTCGATCTCTCCTTCTCTCGGCACATTTCAGCAATTAACCCAAATCGAAATTTACCCGAAATCAGTTAAGAAATCAATTTATTCACAAACTTAAAGTACTCTCGACATAAATCCACACAGAAATTGTGCTCAATTAAAGCTATGAAATGAGCATTTGAATTATCGATTAGGAAATACTCGAGGACCATAAATTTAAATGGTCAGTAATTACTTGAGTTCAGCTGCTGAAATTTTGTATGCGTGTTGATTTTAAGTAAGAAATGTGTTTTCATTTGGGAATTTAATTAATATTGATTTGAAAAGTGTAGAAAGAGTTAAAATACTGGTTGACTATAATAATAAATAGTAATTACACGATTAGTGTGATAGGTCAACAAATATTAAGCTGCTTTAATTTGGAAAAATATTGTTAATGAAATTAGTTTATATTTAGAAGTATGTACGATTTTATAAAAGTGTTTATTGATAACTTAAAGTAAGAAGTTTAAGTCATTGATCATTAAAATATAAGTATTTTCTATCTATATGGATTTGAAAAACGTGATGAAATTTGAGCTAGGTTACTTTAAAAGAAATAATTTAAAAACTTTAATTTGTGAAAAAAAGAATTGCTGAATGGAAATTGATTTTCACATAAATTCATAGTTACTTTAATAATATCAAATTCATTAATTAGTTTTCAAAGTTTAACAGAGTGTGAAGAGAGCTTAGATTTACTTTAAATTAGCTTTAAATGTAATTATTCAACACAAAGGAAATCTAATAACTATCCCATTTTCTGTGATAAAGTAAATGTTTCGATTGTAATGAGATTCCACGAATTAAATGTGTGAGTAGGTAAAATAAAATTAAAACCTGTACACAAGTAATTGACATGTGCTTGTTCATATCGTGCATAAGTAGACGGAGAGGATGTTGTGATTACAGTGCATCAACATCAACTCGTATCCTGTGTGCCGCCTTTGACCGTCGAGTGCTCAGTCAATCGCGTAATTCTAAAGTAATTAACGCTGGTCGCAAGGCAACGAGAACACAAAGATAACGCGGCAAATCAAAGCAGAAATCGTAATGAGTGGTCAAGGGCAAAAGCGTAAGCAAAAGCAAATCAAATAAATGAGCAAAAGTAACATGACTGTCGATAGCAGAAGAAGCTGAAGCAACAGCGGGGCAATGGGACTGTCACGATACCAAGGACAACGCTTGGACTTGGAACAGCACTTTGTCGCACAGGATATTCGATTAACGATCCTGGCTACATTGTTTGTATCCTGCGACCGCTGTGAAAACTCAGCAGGTGGTTTCATGACAAAGCACAACATTGTTGCAATGTCCAACAGAACAAAGAGTCCTCAAGTATTTACGGCACTACGAACTTTTTATACTCTTGCAGACCAAAAAGATTTCATACAAAAAAATACCAGCATTAGAAATTTCTTCCAAATAAATTTTATGTCTCGATCATATTTTCAAAGTTGTCACAAAAGGTATTTATTATTAACAAAATGGTTTGCAATGTTTTTCATTTATTTATTTTTGTTTAATCATTGAATTCTCAGCTATTTATTAAACTGAGAGATACACAGAAGGCCTGAAAATACATATACAGAAGAAAAAGGTTTTGCAAATTCAAGTTTAAAATTTTTGATTTTAACACTTATTTTTTAATTATCTATTCAGGATACTGTCAAATCAAAACAATATGTGGGTAAAATGGCAACCACACAGCAATAAAACATTCAATGCGTTACATTTATCAAGACAACATTAAAATACCCTCTGCAAGACACTTATCGTGGCTAAGTAGCAGAAGAGAAAAGTGGCAGCATCGGAAGAACGGACGGACGGAGGGAATGGGGGAGACAGGTGGACCAGCTCTTGTTTTTAATTGCATTGGTTAGTGTTGTTACCTGTCCGGCTAAGTGACCTTGAAAGTGCATTTAGCTAAGCTCTTCAACAGCGGCGTCTAATTGATATATCACGTATACGCCACCGCAGCAACTTGACTGTAAAACGGAAATGGATGTTTCGGTAGCCAGCTACTAAAAATTGGCCATCAGTGAGCTGGAGATAGTGGCTGCTGCACCATATTTACTCTATATGTCGCTTCTAAATGACAGAGTTTTTCAATTTATGTATCTATATATAAACTCTGGTGCAAAACTATAGTCGCACCCAGATTTTTCAGTGTACGGATAGAAAGAGTGGAGCTAGAAAAAAGATTTTACTACCATTTGAAAGAGCGTTAGAAATGAAAGAAAATAGATGAAAAACATCGACACTTTCCATTCAAAAATTAACCGTTATGTTGCATTTTCGTTTTGGGCAAGGTGCAAAACTATAGCCGCACTAGCTGATATCATGTTCTTTTTTTGGCTAGCGCCGATTTTTTTTGCTCAAACTTGGTTGAGTAACTATTTAAGACAAATTAATAAATATTCCAAGTGACCAGTGCTTTCGGATGTCGGGATAGGTCCAAGTTCTGGCGCCCAAAAGTGAGAAATGCTAATTTTGAGAAATTGACAGAAATATTGGTCTCTCCGACAAAGTAGTTGGAAATATTTGATAAAATCTGAATGAATATGGCACAGGGAAACCCGGAGGATATAAAACGAGCAAAACCAAACTCAAAAACCAAGCATTATTGCTTTCAAGCCCAGAACGCATCTCACGGTTGTCGTGTATTGATGCGTTGTTCAGTTGAAAATTGAACTTTTCACGTCTTTGACAGAGAAGAAAGGACAATACGTCCATTTTCAATATATCCACGTACTCCCTGGAGCTCATTAGATTGCTTGGAAATGCCAGTAACATGCATCCAGACTCGCAGAACGCAGCCCAAACCATCACAGATCATAATCCAAAATTTCACGTAGGAAGGTATAAGAGTTCTTCCTTAAATCCCTCCAATACTGCAAAAACCCATCATGACTATCCAAATTAAACTTTTTCTTATTCGATAAAGTGATCTTGGAAGATAAAATAATATTTGCATTGATTTGTAAAAAATTTAAGTTTTTGACCAGTTTGTTGCAATGTTAGTTGTGCCGAATTTCATCAGGGACTCTTTATGGCGGTCCAGTAACCTTGAAGTCACCTTTAATATTTGTCGCACTATGGTTTCCGATTTTTTTAAAGCCCGTACAACGGTACAGCGGGACTCTTGTAGACCACTTTCAGCCACTAAGTGATTAGCGGTCTTTAATGAATTCCTTGTAGCGCTCAATTATCGCCGCTGGCTATGAAAACCTATCTTCGAAATACATCCTCCGGGTTTCCCTGTGCCATATTCATTCAGATTTTATCAAATATTTCCAACTACTTTGTCGGAGAGACCAATATTTCTGTCAATTTCTCAAAATTAGCATTTCTCACTTTTGGGCGCCAGAACTTGGACCTATCCCGACATCCGAAAGCACTGGTCACTTGGAATATTTATTAATTTGTCTTAAATAGTTACTCAACCAAGTTTGAGCAAAAAAAATCGGCGCTAGCCAAAAAAAGAACATGACATCAGCTAGTGCGGCTATAGTTTTGCACCTTGCCCAAAACGAAAATGCAACATAACGGTTAATTTTTGAATGGAAAGTGTCGATGTTTTTCATCTATTTTCTTTCATTTCTAACGCTCTTTCAAATGGTAGTAAAATCTTTTTTCTAGCTCCACTCTTTCTATCCGTACACTGAAAAATCTGGGTGCGGCTATAGTTTTGCACCAGAGTTTAGATAGGCAATCAATTTTTTCCTATGCCCTTCTTGGTCGCATTTTTGATCATCGAAAAACATTCCTACTACATATATGCAATTTAATTGTATTGATTTTTTTTGTCAATTTCTACTTATAAAAAAAACCTCTTTACGAGGTAAAAGTCTAGTGACGAACTTTAAAAACTTCAAATTATTTTAAAAAAACATGTTGACCCTCGGTACTTTGCGCTAAATTCTTCTTAATTATTACTTTTTTGCACAAATTTTAGCGGGTTTTAGCGATTTTCCGGTCAACTAGCTATTTTTCAAAAAAGTCGTAGAACATACTTTTCTAGATTTTTGATCGGAAACAAGTCCTCATTTACCCTTTTCAGCTATATGTTTTATCGACTTGATCCAAACAAACAAACTTTTCATTTCATTTTCGAAGGGCCACTAAAAATTCCAATTTGAATTGGCTTTTGAACCAGTGGTCGGATTTTGAGAATCGAGGTGTCATTCGTATTTTTGATACAAATAATAAAAAAAATTAAAAATAATATCAAACGGCTCCAACGGCCCCAATTTGATCCAATCGATTTAATGTTGCCCCTCCCACTAACACCTGTTTATCTAACGATCGGTATTTAATTCGACCTGATCGATCTCGAGCTGCTTTCGTCACTAGCGTGGACTGCCGTCCGCAGTGATTTATTTATTAACAATGACTATTAAAAGCAACTTAAATTAACAAATAATTATTGTATTCAGAAACTCTGATATTTGTGTTATTTCAAAAAGTGATATATTTTGTAATGACAACAAACACGCAGAAAAAAAGATTATCACAACAAATATGCCCTGGGGACCCAGGGGTATGTATACAAAATTTGTCAAAATAATCATTTTTCTGTGTGTTTCTTGTCAATACAAAATATATCACTTTTTGAAATAACACAAATATCAGAGTTTCTGAATACCCTAAATATGTTGTATCAAATTTGGAACTATCATGGTATTCTGGTTTCACATTCTCATTTGTAAAGCTCTGCTTCATCAAATTTTAAATTTACAAAGCTTTCAAGCTCTTTATATTTCAACATTTTGGGATCTTCTTGGTCACTGTATGAAAAGCTCAACTCATTTTTGGGATAGCCAATTAGCTTACGTATCGTCCTTTGTCACTTTAAATAGCTGCCAGACGGAGTATCTGCTTTCTTTGCTTCGCTGCATTTGCTTTTCGTATAGTTTCTGAAAGATTCTGTTGATAACTCGCAGCATAAGTTTCTAAATGATCTTTGCGGCAGTTTGTTAAAGGAAATCGCACACAGTGAGTTCTTGAGAGTGTTGGTTAAATCCATTACGGGCTGAGAAACTTGGGCCAACACTATCAGCTATCTGGCACAGCAGAAGGCAACGCAGCAAACGCTAATGCGGTTAAGACAAAAGTGCCGCACTTTAGGCCACAACACCAAGTGGCAATGGCAATGGCAATGGCAGTGGCAGTGGGGGCAGAGTGTCGTTGTCAACATCGCAGATGCAACGTCAGCAGTTGGCTCATTATAATTTAGCCCTGCCTGCCTGCTTCTCTTGGATGCTTTGTCAACCGCAACACTTGCCATAATTACTTAATTTTCGTTGGAAATGGTTTTCACTTTGCTGCCCGAACGACGTTCTGCTCCTTCTTTTTTCTTCATCTTTTACTTCCACTTCTTCTTCTGCTTCTTGATGAGTGAATTTTCTTTTTTTCACTGTCGCCTGTTTTATGTTCCCAATCTTTTATCTCGCTTCGCTGCTCGTGCGTCCATTGTTGGACTGCTATCTGAATTAAATCTGAAGTGTCCTTCCTCCTCGCCATAAGTTTCATCTTCAACTTGAGTTACACTTTGCGTCTCGGTTGGCATATTAATTTATTGTTATAAGTATTAAGTGTGCAACAAGTTGCACGCTAATCAGCAGAACACGTTGGCCAACGAATTGACTCCGCTTTCTATTTCTTCAAGTTTTACTGTCTTTATTCAGTTGGGTATCATCATTTCCATCTTGAGTATGGGATAAATAAAGCTAGTTCTAATGCTAATACTAACGGTAATGATAATCCAAACGCTAATAATTAACTTCAAGTTCTGTTGATTATTTTAATATTATTACTTATTCTAATGATAATGATAATGATAATGTTAATGATAATGATAATGCTAATGATAATGATTATAACATTGACTACAACTATAATGATAATGCTAGTAATAGTGATTCTAATAATAACAGTGCTAATGATACTGCTAATAAAAATTATAATTTTATGCATACATATGTATATCTCATCATATGCGTATTTTACAGAATATCTAAGCTTTGACATCTCAAAGCTAACAGGCTTCTCTTTGTTTTTGTCTCACTTTGAGCCGACTTTGACATTGACATTTTGCGTGACAGAGATATCATGTCTCTGAGCACCACTTTGTGCCTCAGATTCATTCGAATTGAACTCCACTCGAAGCTAAGCTGTTCGATATACCATATAGTACATATGCATATACATATTAAAAAACAAACCTCCTTATAATGGACAGAGATTAAAGTCTATTTTTAGTTTAAGTGACTTGATACATTACTCACGCGGCAAGAAAAAGCTAAGCTCTGTTACTTATAGATAAATAATTACTTATAATAAAGCGAATGCACAAATAATTGCCAACAGTTTGAGGCATTGACAAACGTGGCAAAGAATCGCAGCAAAGTCAATGTAAATAATTATATAATAAAATGAAAATGTGTGTCAATTAATATGCTAAAATGCTCAATTGATTGATTTAATTGCTGGATAAATGGGATTAACTAGTTAAATGTTATGGGATAAATACTTAATTCGACATATTGATAAATGACGGACTGATGATGATGTGTGTGTGTGTGTGTACGTGTGTATCAATAATTTATGCGTATTAGTCAAACATTGCGAGCAGTCAAGAACCGCTGCGATTTTGTTCGACGCGATGAGTGCTTAACAAGGCATTAAGGACTCAAATTAAGCATACGCACTGTGTGCCTATCTTCAATATGGGAGTTTTGAGTGTGTTGGGGGTACTGGTCTAATAAATGACTTCTACCTGTATTCATTTGTTAGCTCCGTTTCGCACAATTGTCCCGTGGCCATGTTGAGCAACAACTCCTCACTCTGGAAACTTGCGAAGCGAAACGAGTCGAGACTTTTCTGGGCGGCAGCATCTGCATTACTGCCACTGGGCGTGGCCAGCTGACCTTGAAGCGATAATGTTGATTGTACCTCTTCTTGATGTTGCTCCAGTTGCTGTTGTCGTTGTTGTGATGTTGTTGGTGTAGCGAGACTTTTACAGCTGCTGCTAATGATGATGGGCAATAGGTTCATAAAATGCGTGAGACGGCGTAATCTCCAATTGTTGCTGTCATTATTATTATTGTTGTTATCGTTGTTGTTGTTTGTCATATCATTGTCGACTTGTCTTCCAGTCGGCCATAAAACCAGCAGCAACACCAAAAACAACAACAACAACAACAGCAATCACAGCAACCACAGCAGGCACTTAAATTACATGTGGGTTTGGAAAAACAAAATTTGCCTTGAATACGAGCATATATAAATATATACATATTTTAGATATATAGTCCATATATTATACTATATATTATATATATTATGTATATTTTTGTCTGTTTATTATGTGGCTCTTTTTCTTACTGTTGTTGTCGTCGTTGTTGTTCTCTTCATTGCATTTCGACGCAATTCCTTTTTATACCCAGGGGGTATATTAAGTTTATTCAAAACTAGGTAAAAGGCGGAAAGGAGCATCTCCGACCCCATAAAGTATATACATATATTCTTGATCAGCATCAACAGCCGAGTCGATATACCCCTGCCTGTCTGTCCGTATAAGCGAAAGGATCTCAGAGATGGTAAGAGCTAGGACCACCAAATTTGGAATAAAGACTCCTTATTAAGCCAGGCAGGTTTATGTTTTTCCACGCCCACTATAGGGGCGTAATTCATGAAAAAATTACATCACCTTTAATGTTTTAAGTTAAAATGTTCACCAACGTTTGTAAGAACATGCTTAGAATCCAATCACCAAGTTTCATCACGATTGGACCATAAGTAGTGAAGATATTAACAATTTTCCCCAACATTTTTTAATTGCAATTCTATATAAATAGAATAGAATTAATGGTCAATTAATTCATTTTAGATTTACTCTGCCAGAATGTACTTCAAGAATGTATATCGATTTTTACAGCATCACACGAAGTAGGGGAGTGGTGCAGGTGATAGGTGCTCGGCAAGAGAAGCGGAAGATCGAGGTTCGTTGCTCTGTATGGCGATGCAAATGATTTTTAATTTTGATATTTTTATTTTTAATTTTTTCAAATCATTTATCATATTATATATGTATGTAGCTGCCACAAAATCGATATGTCGATAAATGAAGATGTGTAAGTATGAGGCCTGCCCCTCGCAAAAAAGTCATTTAGTATTTTCATTCATAATACACTGGAAATGCGTATTCTTTATGGCGCTGTTGCTGTCCTTGGTCTTCGAAAACTCAGAAGTTGGGAATTACACATTGCATATAGTACACGTTGAATCGATCAAGATCTGACAAATATCAAACAACTTGAGTATTTGTATACATATGTATATATAGTTACTCAAGGAACAATCAGTGGAAGTTGAACTCTCAGAAAGAGTATTTAATCTTGGGCATGCCAAAGTTAAGAGTACGTTTAATTTTTTTTGTATTTAGTTAACACACACATAACATGTATGTACAAATGTCTATACATATATGTATGTATATATGCAGTATGTTGCCAGTAAATCGTCATTCTCATATAGGCTTGAATTTTGCTCATCTGTTTTTGTTTCATTTGTTTAAGCTTTGTTTTCATTTTGTTTCGTTTCGTTCATTTTTCTGTTATATTGTTTTGTTTTTAGTTTTCCAGGGAATATTACACTTTTTATGGCCTTTTTTAATGCGTCGTAAAATGAAAAGTTTCGGTGGCTTTGGGCTTGGTTTAGCTGCTGCCTTTTGGCCAACGTGCTCTGCTGTGTTCGTTCGTTCGTTTGTTTGCTTACTGTTCTGTACACAAATGTTAACGTTTTTACATATTTGCACTGATGAAGTCCTTTATGGCATTGCATGCGGGTGATGCACAAACAGACATATGTAACTTGAAGTTAGAAAGAGGGATGAATGGGGGGATTTAGGGATAGTAACATTACATTTATAGTTATAGTTACGGTTGACAAAATCCGCTTATCATTCGGTTTGCCCCTTCGCATGCTACGTCCCAAAAGTATGCAACACATTTGGATAACCTCTTTATACTATGTATACTTAAAATATGAATTATATATATTAATAAATAATAACTTAATAGCATAGCTTAGCTTTATTAATTTACAATTAATGGGCTTACATTATTTACAACTTAAATTTTAGGGTTTTTAGCTTGAAACACAAATTTTATTTCCCCCTTTACAATAAACATGAGCTTCCTTGAAAGCTTGATTTCTAAGAAAATTATTGAGTAGCTGCATTTCCTGCATTTTTCAGGAAAGCATTTCCCAGACGAATGAAACAAGTATGCAATCAAATGGAATCCCCATTCCCTCAAATACACTGATAAAAACGACCGACTCATAAAATTATTTGTATTTGATTATAATATTTTTGGTCTTGCAATAAAAAACATTTTAAAATGGTTGTTTATTATTTTGTAAAAAGGTTTTTCTATATCAAATAAAAGAAGCAACAGATTTTTATCAGTGTACACATTCTTTGGCTGGCAAAGAACCTACTGACCCCAGTGTGTATTTAGCTGCAAGGGGAACAGAATGTGAGAATTAAAGAAAAATGCAATGACTTTTTACTTTATTTGTCAGGAAAATATTTGCCCTTAAAAGAAGGCAACAAATATAAGGTTCGACGGATCAAGGAGATTTTAGGATTTAAGAGCTCAAAAATCAACAACAATTATCAATTACAAAGATGAGAGTTCAGTTGGAATAGCTTTTATATATATTTCAAATATGTATGTATATCTCAATGTTAGTCAGAGAACAATGAAATTCCGACATATAAATATATAAATCTTTTAATTATATTCGGTCTATCCGCTCCGGAAACCACAACTATTCTCTGGAATCTCCTTCATAACTCGTTTACAGAATTCAAGGATTTATATTTAATTTTAATTAACTCTCTTCATCGTTTTCATTCTTTAATATAGGATTTATTGTATGAAGTTAGTACAAAAATGTTTTAACTTTTATGTTTTCAGATGCTGCAGATAATTGTGGCATCAGTCTATTATTATGAAGTTTTATAAGCAAGTTTTGCCTGATTTTGTGAATTAATTAAGAGCTGGCAGACAAACAAAGGAAACGACAATGAAAAGCAACGAATAAAAAAAGAAACTTGAGGATATAAATGAAATATAGACATTTTTTAAATACTTTCTCTGTTTTATTGGACTCTTTTTTACGAGATCACAATTGTTGTTGCTGTCTGTGGTGTTGAGCAATTTTTCATTTATTTTCGCGACCCATAGGAATTTTCCATATGCAATTTCCCGCCTCAAAGTATGAGTATCTGTCCATGTAAATGTGATAGTATTATTATACCCTGTTAACCGAAAATGTATCCGAAAAATCATTATGTGATTTGTTAAATCACTCTAGATCGGGCATTTCTAAAACTACGAAGCACAGTCAATCTTCCCTATGGTGAATTTTCAAGAGAAAATAATTTTACCTTATTTCAGAGAAACTACTCTAGACTGAAGTATCTCGTATTTTGAACTTTTCTCAATTGGATTTTAAAGTTTGGTATACCAATATCAATATTGTTGAAAAATTTTGATAAGTGCTACAAATGTTGGATTAATTTTAAAATTTAGAATCTAAAATTCAAAAATTTTTGACATTTTAAATTTTTATTATTCTACTTTGACTTAATTGTTTCTTATACAAAAATGTTTAATAAAGCTTCAATATTATATTTATTAAAAGTTGCATAAAGTTTATCAAACCAAAAAAATATCTACAGGGTATCATACTGTCGAGTGTAGCTTTTGCGACTTGTTTTAATTTTAATATAATGAGTTTTCAGTCCGTGGGCATGACAAAAGCGAAAGCAACACACACGTTGGACCAAACAAAATGACTAAAAGTTTCATTGCAATGTGTGTGCGTGTGTGTGTGTGTGTGTGAGAGTGTATGTGTGTGTGTGCAGGAGTTTTTGCTCGAAGCAAAACCAAACAACATCATTTCGAGCTGAGCCGACACAATTGCGCCTTAATCAGCATCCTGTGCCGTCTTTCCTTTCCCATTCCCTTTTCCTCGTTTCTCTTCCTCCGGTTATCACAAAACTTTCCGTTCCTTCTGGTTTTCCACATACACTCAGCATTTGTATGGGCGTGTTCTTCGCATGAAGTGCAAAACTTTATTGCAGCTCAATGTGATTATTGAATTTGCTTTGGCAAATGGTCAGCAGTCCAAAGGTCGAAAGAACATCGATAACACACATAGATATGTGTATGTATCTTCATATAACAATCAAAATCACAGACTGCAAAACAGCATAATACTTATCTATATATAACTCTTTAGGCCAAACGGCTAAGCATAGAAAGATGAAATTTTCACGCAACACACATGAGACAATTTTATTGCGAAATTCGACCTGTAATCTGAACCAAACTCACAGATTGTATGTTTGGGACCGTCTCTTACAACCTGACCAAATTTGGTCAATGTCGGAACACTATATCATATAGCTGTCATAGGTACAATCGGATGCAAATTAACCTTTAGAATCGAAAACTCTGTTGTTGTACGAGATATAACAACAACACTCATAGAGAAACTCTTCTTGCGAAATTTGGGTTTTTTTGCCAAAATAAGCTTTTTCCCGCCAAATTTAGCGGAGTCCCCTAGCGTGTAACAAAAATTGTGTCCATAATTAAGCGGTAGAAGTGTAAATCAATAACATATTAATTACAAGTACTCTGTGTGTTTGTGTGTGTGTGCGTGTGTGTGTGTGTGGAACACTTTGTTTATTAATAAATCAAACGACATCCGCACCAAAATGGAACTAACTTGTCCGGAACGTGGCTGACATGCCAAAATTGCTCGCAATGAAGTCTTTTTCGACATGTTGCACACACATACATACACGAACTCTCACACACACACACACACACACACACACACATACATAGAGAAAACCTACGCACACTCGTTAGCCAAACTGGCCTACATATGTACAATGCTCTTTCCCCATACATTTGCTGACATTAATGTCAATTTCATGGCAAAACTCGAAAGGAAAGTTTTACTCACTAAGCTCTCATTTTCTCAATCTATATTTTTGTCTTTCTTTCTCTCTCGTCTCTATCTCTGTCTGCTTGCCTGCCTGTCCTCCCGTTTATGGGGAATAGCAAATGATAAATGAATCCACATTGTTTCTGGCATACTTGTTTACAGTTTGCAACTGGATTACATTTCCACATGTAATCAAAAAAAAAAAAAAAAAAAAAAAAACAGATGTTTTTTCAAGTCCCAATATCCAGCATAGTTATCCCACAAAACAATGAATACCCATAAGTATTGCCTTTATGTGCAACATGATTAATGGATATCTTATGCACATCATTCGATACAAAAACAAAGTGCATGCGATAAAAGAAACCTTTAAAACCTGTTTAGATCAAGCAAATAAGTTGAAACACTTACAAGTTTAAATGGTTAATTTGCAAAAAGTCTGACTAAGTAATTTAATTTATAGTGAAACATTACATTAAAACAGATATTGTAATTTATTAAGGGAAGAATCAGCGAGTAGGAAAATGACACTGTTTAGGGAAGCAGTAAAGTAAAGGGAAGTAGATGCGATGCCCATCTACGTGGTGTCTCTCATTCGAGCACATTTTGTTGTCAAATTCGGACTTTATTTGAATTTCCAAATTTCATATATTTTTTGGACAAAGTTCCATATCAAGTTCCTTTATAACACTTTAATTCCTGCCCTGCAATTCTCTTTCGTCTGTCCTTTGCTTACTTCACAAATTTCTGAAAACTTGATTTCAACACATGTATTTTGGCTATTAATTTGCCAGCTGTGGTTGTTGTTGTTGTTGTGACGGTTTAGCATTGCTGAGGCATGTTGCAACTTTGTACGTTTGGCTTATATTAATTATATGTGGCAAGGACCAAATCGAGAGAAGAACAAGAAGAAGGATGTGAGAATTGTTTTATGCCAAACACACACTCGCTTGAAAGAGAGATTGAGATTGAGAGAGTGACAGAGAGAGCGAGCTAGACAGGAAAAGGGACTTGAGTCAAATTAGCAAACATTTTGGCAAACATTTGCAGACGAAAGTCTTCTTCCTACCCATGCTAAAAAAGAAAAAGAAATAAAAGAAAAATACAGCCACATGCCAATTGGCCAGGCACAGCTATCAAATGAGCCGCAAATGTGTACACAAATGTATCAAGATATATGTGTGTGTGTGTGTGTGTGTGTGTGTGTGTGTGTGTGTGTGTGTGTGTGTGTGTGTGTGTGTGTGTGTGTGTGTGAGTGTGGTAGTGTACTTGACCGTCCAAGAAAAAGTTTTCCTCTTTTGGCTTAGGCAAAGCAGCTGCCAAAAAGCTGTTTAGTGTACTAACAACTTGCCAACGATGTTCCCGATGTGCAAACATTTCATACGATTGCCGTTTGGTACATATACATACATATATACATAAGTATATATACTAAATAACCCTAGTATCAATTTATTACAAAATCAAATACATTTTTTAACTAACTAATTTTATTTTTTAAAATATGACCTTATTATATGTACATATTACGATATTTTTCAAAGGTTTAAATTTGTCTGAGATATTAGTTGGAAGAGCTTGGAAATTAAATCAATACACAAAATGGTTTTCGATGCCTTTTCATTCATCTAAAATATGTATTTGTTTCTATTGTTATTATTTTTTTAAATTTGCTCAACCAAACTTGGCCTAATTAAGTTTTATGGTTATTCATTGGTCATTGTCCAGTGTCAACAGAATTGTATTTTTTTCCTTTTATAAATCATACAGAGTTAAATTTCTTTTTCTTTTTAAGCAAAGTTATATTCTGGCAGAAAATATTATAGTTATGATGTTGAAAACTGTTATAAGCAGATTTCAATCGAATTAAGAACGTGGCACTGTTTGAATAGCTTTTCAGTTTTATTTCCGAAATTGCTGTTAATGGACGACCGCAGTGCTTCCTCTTCCTCTCTCTCTCTCTTTCTCTCTTGTTTTTCCTTTTCCTCTTCCACTCTCTCGTTGTTCTGCCTCTTTAAGTCAAAGTTTACCTGGCCTGGAGATAATAAATGTTAAAATTGTGCTGCCAAGTATGCGCGCCTCTGAGATACCCTGTTTTACATTTTTCTATTTGTAAACATATCAAATTTGGTGTATCTAGCTCTCGATGAGCTTATATAGACCGACGGACATAGACAGACTCGATTATTAAATCTGAATATTATATAATAATATAATAAAATCTTATTCTTAATTTTTATACCCGATACTTATAAAAAATAATTTTTAATTTAACTTTTTTATCAATTCAGCTAAAATTTGAATTTATGTATAATTACTTAATTTTACTTTAGTTTTTTATTATACTTAATTTTACTTTAATTTTGGTTAACTGTACTTACTTTACATTAAATAATAAAAAATAAATAAATATTATTATATATTTGCCACTGCTACCTTCTATTGTCTGTGACAAGCATTATCTTTTTTTTTTTTTTTCTAAAAAAAAAGTAATTTTTATTATAATAAATTTTTATAAATGTAACATTTTAACTATTATACTGCTACCATATGGCAGCTTAAGCTAGTTTTACATCAGAGACAAAAAATAGTGACTACAATTACATAATAACAATTACAGTGAAATATACAATTCGGATATTACATTAATTTTACATTTTTACAACAGTTGTCTACGACTGGACTCTGGTGGGCAGATCCTGTGGGGGATGTCTTTTGAGTCTCCTCTTTACAAGCATTATCAAAAAATTAGCATACCCTTCTCGGACATATTCCATGGGTAGCGGGTATAGAAAGTGTAGCATAGCCAAAAGGCGCAGCAATTGAAAATAACATCAAGTAGCCGACATGTGTGCATGTAAATGTATGTTCAAGTAGATGTGTGTGTGTGTTTGAAAACGTTAAGTGTGTGTGCTTTGAACTTTTCATATTTACATACAAATGTGTTAGCAATGCCACAGTATGAGTGTCTGCATGTGTGTGTGTGCGTATTTGCGTAGAGAAAGTGTGTTTGCTTTACGTTTTGTTTTGTTTGCGATAAACCAGAAATGAAAAAAGAAAGACCACGAGCTTGCGAGTGAGCGAGAGTAAAAATGAGAGAAGAAGAAAGTAATAGGCGATAAAGTAAAGAAAAAGCCCAGAATAGCTCTTCCTTTTTCTCTCCCTCACTATATTTTTTCGGTTACTTTTGACAGAATTTTCAATAAAAATCTCAATGCAAACGGAATTAACTAATACCAATGTCTGTGGAGCGAAAGATGTAAAAACAGCGACAGCTTCCCCATGTCTATATGTGTGTGTGTGTAAGTAAACAACAGTGAGACTAACCAATTTATCAAGCAATTTGTGTCGGCTATCTACACTAAATTGCGACAAATTGCTGTGAAATTTAAAAAATACTGATAGACTTTAAAATTTTCGATTCATTGTCTTGCTATAGATAAACTTTTATTTATTTATTTGGTGTTGAATAAGAGCAGTCGACAAAAAAATCAAAATTAGCAATGTAATTTTAAATTATTAATCAGAACAAATATAATATTAATATTTTTAAGATATTTTTGCTTAATTCAATATGCATATTATAGTTGTACTCAATAATATTAAATTCTAAATCGGGGGATATTAGCAAAAAAAAAAAAAAAAATACAGCAATTGATTCAGCATTTGTAGCTGTTTTGAAATGTCTTTGTAACAAAAAAAAATCAGCTTGAGATTGGCTTAGTATTCATTTAAGGCTTGTTTTTGAGTCAAGTGAAAAACGGTTTCCATTAAAAGCCTGCAAACTTCATAAGCTTCAACAAATTAAAGTATACAAAAAATAACATTGTACTCCGAGTAATTTCATATGCAAACTCCCTTTTCAGTCGAGTTTATTCACTTCAAGTTCACGAAACTTATTAACTCGAAATTTTGTTGCCAGGAATTTGCTGCCATTCAATTTGAGACTTGAGCTTGACTAAGGTGATTAGAAAGTTCCAACTGCATCTGAAAGGCGACTGACAGTAAGTTTAAGCGTCAGACTCTTTTCTGCGAGAATTTTGAGACGTGTGCAACCAACGAATCCAACGATCTGGCAACGCTGTCGCGTCTCTTCTCCAAACTGATTGGCGGCCAAAAGGGACTTGAGTTAAGTTACATTGGTGATGTTTTTACTTTGTTATTGATTTTGTTTCTGTGACCCAAATCGTGTAACGTTGCGCAAATACACACACAGAGTAAGTTAAAAACACACACGCACACACACACACATAGGTAATAATGTAAGACGTTGAATTCATGCATAAATACGTGCTGCTTCACTTTTCAACTTTTTTGCCTAAAGCTGCTGGCGAAGCGGATTCACTTGGGTTTAAATGTTAAGTAAATAAGTAGTTGCTCTAATAATAGTTGGAGTTATTATCGTTGAGCCTACCAAAGTGCGTTGGTTCATCTTTTGATTTAATCCCTTATTTTATCGCTCTCATTTTGGTTTACTTTTACATATGCGCTTCGAGACTTACTGAGTATAAATAATCTTATAGTATATGGGTAGGACACGCACACACATTCACACACACACATGCACTGCGAGTCTTTGGTTATTAGGTGATATTAACATTTTATGTTTCATATTGCGCATACGCAGCGTGTGCCCAAAAATGTGTCTGACTCTGTCCGAAGATACCTTTCCCATCTCCACTCTCTGTCTCTCTCTTCTGCTCCCTTTGTTCTCTATCCTTCATTTTGGCACAGTTTATGACACATTTGACTCAATATTTTCATAGGCAAAAGAAATTTACAAATAAAACTGGCTCTCAACAATGACCACATAGAATGGCAATGTGTGCACGGTGTAGTCATAAAATTAACCAACACAAAGGCTCATTAAAAGGCTAAGCACTAAAATCCCAAAGTGTCCTACGAATGCGTGACCATAAACGGTAGCTAGTGGACATCTAGCGTCGAGTAGCGTTACTAACGTGCTAATGGAACTGTTATGCTTTCGATAAGCACTGAAAATGTTCACACTCAATGATCTTCGCCAAAATTGTTGTTAATTTACATTGTCTGTAATTGCTGATAATGTTGAGGAATTGTAAAAAACTTAACTCTAAAAAATTTTAAGGACTTTAGAATAGAAGTTGTTCGAAGGGCCATTAAAATAGTTAGAGACTTATCCATTTAACAGCTGTTTGTTAAAACAGATTTCACTGTATTTTTGGCAATACATTGATTACATGACATTCTCTGTTTTTTATGTATCCATTATGCTTTATTGACTATCAAATTGACGCTTTCATTTTTAACGATTCTTTTAAGGATACATACGAATCAAAACACATCACTGAAAATGAATGAAAATGTCGAAGACTAAACAAAGTCAACTTTTTAATTACTCTTAAAATGATTTTCAATTGCTTAAGCCAAAATTACACAAGCGTAATTTGCCTATATTTTTATGTTATCATTTTAACATTAAGTTAACCGAGCATGTAGAAAATGTTAAAAGAGAAATTCACTACGTCAAGTGTATAAATGTCTTGAATATTGTATTGAATGTTTCAAGAGATTTAAAAAAATATGCAATATGATATTGAGACAGTCGAGTTAAAATGTGAAAGATATTTCTCCTTCTTCGCTTTTGACTTTAGATAAAGTGTCAAATGTCAAATACAAATTTTAAAAAAAAATTGCGAAAATTTAAAAATTAAAATCCAAATCCATCAAACCAATTAAGTCAGCTCTTCAATCACGATAATTTCGTGCTGAGCTGGCAAATAACATTTCCATTTGCCAATGCATCAATCTTAAAATTTTGAGACAGATACGCAGTCAACTAATTGTAAGTAGCTGATATGCGAGCCTAATTCAATAGTCCATGTGGTATGCGAACTGAGTGACATGAACACACACACACACACATATGACTGACTGACTGACTGACTGACTGACTGACTAACTAACTGACTGAGAAACTGAAATTCTTAGCTGTAGCCTTGGCTAAATGAAAAGCGCATTACGTACATCCGCAAACGCACAGAGCTCTCAGCCTGTAACATCCTGTTGCCTTTCAGCTGAGTGAGGAGCGTCATAGGGAGGAAGTGGGAGAACTTCAATGCGTTTAAGCCAATTTAAGCATTTGCACGGCGCTCTCTCAGCCACTTGAAGGCGACACAAAGTCTGAGGATTGCAGCCGAGTTGATGTTGTGGGCTTAAGTGTGCGGCATTTGACGGATGCCATGAAATATGCAACAGCATAGCGAAAAACAGAGTGAGAAGAAGAGAGGAAGAAGAGAAAGAGAAAAGAGGACTCACACGGAGAAACTTGTTTCATACAAATACACTGACAAAAACGACAGCTTTCTAAAATAAAATTGAATCTTGCAATTTTCTTACAAAATTAAAAGATGTTTACCTGCGTTAAAACAAAACTAATATCATTTTAATAAATGCCATTCATTTTGTTTCGCATTTTCAAAACGTAAATACTTAGTTTTTAATTTTGAACTCAAAGTCTTGAATTTTTCTTCAAATTGTACGACAATTCACAAAAGTAAGTAAAATACTTAGTTTTTTAAAAATGCATTGAGTTTAAAATATTTCTGATGAATTTTTGTGATTTTCGAAATCGTTCTTTTTTTTTATAAGTGTAGCACAAAGTGAATATTCCCTTCTTTCAGTTTTTACTCTGCTTATTGCAATGCGCCTGCAATAAAAGCAGCCTCAGGAAAGAAGACGAAAGAACACACAAGTACACTCACACACACACATATTGACACACACACACACACACACACACACACACATTGCATATGTGCAGCAGTCGCTTGTCTAAAATGGAATTTGGTTACAGCTTTGGCTATCAATTCAACTGTGTGCATTGCGTTAGTCAGGGCACCTCAACCCACCCCCCCCCCTTCCGACCCCCCTTCCGCTTGTACAAGCTGTGGCCTACAGTGTTTGCCGTTAGCAGGTTTTCCTTTGCTTTTATGGCGAGTGTACGCGTTTTTGCCTTAACGCTTCGTCATTGTTTGGTTTTTATTGATATGTTTAGCATACTTTTAGGCTCGGAGCAAAGCTTTTATGTGCAGCTATTAAACACACCCAGAGAGGGGCAAAGAGAGAGAGAGAGAGATACAATGGGAGAGAAAAAGGGAGAGAGCTACAGGAGCTGTCCACTTTCTGGGCCTTTTGTGTCTAAGTCCTCTTTCATCTATACAAAGGGAAATCATAAATGGAAGGCGACTAAAAGAAGTCAGAGAGAGAGAGAGAGAGAGAGGAGATAGGCGGGGTGTGTTCCAAGAAAAAAATTATATGGGGGTGGGGGGTGAACATGTCATTGATGACACTGCACAAAGTTTATGATAACTGAATCTGTGACATTTAAATATAAATTAAAAAGTTAAGCATACGACGCGTGGCACAGTCGCTTAAACGATGCGCCTAAAGGGCGCACAATAAGGGAGGGAGGCGAAGGGAAGACTTCACAATGGGTGTCTAAAGGGCGTGGGGGGGGGGGGGGGGGGGCTGGTTGGAGTTTACAGCTCACAGTTGACATTTGCATACTGCCATTGTGACAGGCAGACGTTGAGCATGTCGTGCGAGTCAAGAAAGTCGCATAAAAAACGGGCACAGGCAAACTCACACGCACACACATTCAGGCACACACATGGGCGAATTCAACTGTCGTGTATGGGTGTGTGTGAGTACAATTTAGCGTGACAACAATGGCAATTCTTCCTCTTTTTTTTGCTACTCCTCTTTTCTGATGTACTTGTTTTTTGTTTTTTTTTTTGTGCTTTTTTGCATCAGCTGCGCTGAGTTGATTTTTTTTGTTTGTCTCAGCTGAGACTCTCAGCTCGTTTCGAGTAATTAAAATTAAGAGCAGCAAACGATGAAAAAGATACAAAAATATATTAAAAATATGAAAATATGAAATGTTTTTAACCTGACAGTTGAGTTAATTCAATAAAATGCAGACAGTTTGCAAAGGTTTTTTTGAAATATTGAAATTGAATTGAATACAGTGCAATAAATGTGAAATTTTCAAAATATAACATTAGCATATTGAACTTTGGATGTATAAATTCAAAATAAAAATGTGGGCATACATGAATGAATGATCGAATCTAGGGAAATTAAATATATATTTTTTGCCTTTGAATCGGATTTTGTATTTTTCGGTTTTAAAACATTTAATTCACACATTTATTTCAATAAGAAGAATATTCAGTTTGATGTAGTTTAGTTACATTTTAACAATTTCTAAATTATTTTATTTGTGGTATGGAAATTCGATTATGAATATCACAAATAAAAATTGAAAATTAAACATAAGAAAGTTAAAATCAAAATTTATTTTATTTTGGTTTAAAGGTTTTAGTCAAATGAACGGCAACGGTTTCAGTTACGGTTTAATCGGTTTTAACCGGTCGAAGGTTACGGTTTCGGTTAGGGCTTTAATCCCTGATTTTAAACATAACTTAATTTTTGTAGAATATTACAGATTTGTGGAACATGCCTGTATACCAGCAAAAAATGCCGATTTCAATTGTTGCTACCCTGTAATTAGAAATCAATTAAATAACTCTTTCAAACGTAAGTGAAAGTTGCAAAGTTACAAAACAGATTTGCAGCATTGCAAATGTTTGTTAACTCAGAGACTTTGACACTGAGAGTTTGACACTTTGTCTGTCTGCCTGTCAGTATACACTTGCTGACAGATGTGCAGGAAGATCAATAAATGAGCAGCAACAAAAAACAACAACAACAAGCAACTAATAAAATCAACAGCAAACAAAAAAGTGAAAACAAAATCGAAATTGAAATGAGCTTTCTGAAAGGAGAAAGGCCAAGGAAATGAGAGAGAGCAAGGACGAAGCGGTCTCTCTTCAGGGAGCAGTAACCTTAGCATAATAAGGTGTATGTGTGTGTGTGTGCTATGTTGTTTTGCTTTGTGTTGTGTTGTGTTAGTTATTATTTCCCTCGAGCTCTGCAATGGCACTCTTAATTAAGCGCACTTTGAATTTAATTATAATTATGCGACAGCAACAAAAACAGCCAACCACACACACACATCCTCCCCTCGCCTTTGCTGCTACCCCTAGTCTCAGAAATATGCACACATACATACACACATGCATACATATGTATTGTTGCCCTAGTTGTTAGCCTTTTTGCCTGTTAAGCTACATTTGCGGACACTTTTTAGACATTTTGCATAATCATTTTTTGGTTCACAACCAGGACACAGATACAAAGATTTTTTTCCTCCTCCCTCCGCTCTCTCTGTCTCCTCTATCCCATTGGCCAGCAATTCCCTCTGGGCATTTTACAAGCCACACGGAGAAAAGGTTGACAATGGATTCCCAACAAAACTTAACAACTATCTGTGAAAATAGAATTCAAGCTCAAGCAAGATGCTGAAAAGTGAACCAAGCGTGTTAGCCAAGTTAACAAGCCCACTGACAGGTTGAACTGATAAGCTCGAATGCCAATACCCTTTGACTTGGGTTCAAGCAATTTTTTGCCAATTAATTTGTGCTAATTAAATGTTTAGCAATATATTTCCATGGCTATTTTTGCTGTAATTCATCGAATACCCTGTAAGAAAGCCAAGCGAGTATATTGTAGTATGTTCACATATCGAATGCTCACTGTACTCAGTGGTAAGCATAAATATTATTGCATATTAAGCATTATAAGGCATTGCACAATATTAAGCATTGCCGGTAATATGACCGCTCTTGAGTGCATTCAGTGCATTGAACTAAAAAGTGCTGAGTCGGCATATTTGACATGCGCGATGGCTCTGTCACCAAGTGAACTTACTTCACCTGCCCTATATATATACATATATGTAAACATTTATACATAAGCTGACCGCTCCTCTGCCGGCGTCACTGGCAGCGCAGTTACGCGATCTTTAGCTTTACGATCAAATTGTTAATAGACTAAGAATCAATTGAATAAAGACACCTAACCGAATCAAGACGTGTTCTTTATTTTACATGGCGACCGTGACAAGTGTCACGAACATGTGGAAAATTTTAAAAATAAAATAAACGGAAATAAACTAAAACTATATGACAGTAAAAAAAAAACATTAATGTTTTAAAAAAAAAAAAAGAAACAACTACAACTGGAGGTGAAACAGCGGCAGCGGCAAAAACTGGAGAAAACTACAATGGAAATTATACGGAGAAAGTGGCTGGAAATACTGAGTAAGTAGAGGTGATGAGCAATGCCTAAAAATAGGCGCAGTGGAGTACAAAAAAGGCTTAAGGAAAGAAAAGCCAAACTCCTGAAACTGCTATTTGCCCCCAACACAACAATTAGTTGGGAAACAGGCAATAAGATACAGGCTGAAATCGACAATATCGAGTCGATTCAGCAAAATTACAAAAGCTCAACCTCTACGAATGAAACCAAGTTTAAAAACATACCACTAATAAACACTAAAGTAGTTCAACCAGTGCCACAGAGGAAAGAACTCAACACTAAACCGGAGAAGCAATGCCCAACGGACTGCCCTGGACCATTTGAGTCGCAGCATTGCAGCTACACATGCTTCAAGAGGACCAGCACCGGCGCCCCAACAGCCTGTGAGAGGACCAGCACCGGCCCCCCAGCAGCCTGTGCAGAGACCAGCACCGGCGCCCCAACAGCCTGTGCGAGGACCAGCGCCGGCACCACTTAGCGTTCCAAGCTAAGTCATCTTCGGGGACCGGCAGCGCTACAGAGAGCGTGCAACTTAATTTAAAAAAAAATTTTAATTTGTTAATCTTAAAAATAATAATCTTATAATAATCTTAATCTAAACAAATGAAATGTAACGATATGTTTGTAATACTGAGCGATAATTGCGTTGCTCGTAATAGAGTATGGCCTGTGAAGCCATACGAAACATTAGGCAGGAGATCACTGCGTTGATCGAATAGGAGATATAAATACAAAAATTAAAAAAAAAAAATCACAAAAATTATAAATCAACAATAATATATATATTCCAAAAAAAAATATATATTTAAAAAAAAAAAAGAGAATCAAAAAACATTGATTTAAAATTTAACAAATATATTGTCATGATAGAGCACTTATGGCATAATTATATAAGAGAGATTTTACCGAAAATGAAATAAAAATAAATGAAAATAAAAACTAATAAATAGGACTGAATAAGAATTACATTTGGAAAGGAACCAGAATTTGAGAATAGGGTACTTTCAAAAAAAAAAAAAAAAGAGGGAACTTAAAAATAATTCAATGAATACGTCAGGCTCCCACTGGTACCTGGAGCACGTAAGCACTGGCAGGAAAGTATTTCTCCGTGCCGGTGAAAATACCATAGGCAGGCATTCACGCTGCAGTATCTCTTTGCCTGGGTACATGTTCTTGTCCAGGCATCATGGCAAGCTAATCGTGCGCAACGGACGCATAGTTGTTTTTGAACAGATGAACGCAGTAAATGGCGTATTTATAGGAAACAAACAGATCGTAGGAAAAAGATACCCACTCAGATGTGGAGGTATAATTGGACTTGGAGTCTATATAGGTTATCAACAAAAGCGTGAAGTCCCAGCAAATCATGCCATATTCAGGCTAAAGAAAATACTAAACGAAAATAATTGCTAAAACCACTATAACACATGGATTGGAATATAATATGTACGAAAGTTAAAGAACTAAAATCTGAGTTCGACAAATCGTACAAAAGCCTATCCCAAAATAGAACTACCCAACCGAGTACCATCAATAAACACACTACTTATTTAGTGAAGATTTATAATGAGATAAGGGAGCTGTTTCTAGAAAATCAATCTAGAATCCCCGAACTTCATTGGACTCAAGAGTTTAACCAAACCAAAAATGGTAGACTCGTCAGTGGCCAATAGGGCATACATGAAGGAGATTTCCTCCACCATACCTGAATTTGACGGGAAAAAGATACATCTTCAAAGATTCGTAACAGCTTTGAAGTTGGTAAATTTGACAAAAGGCACATTTGAAGAGATAGCTGTTGAGGTCATAAAATCAAAAATTATTGGCTCAACACTATACAAGGTCCAAAATGAGACGACAATCGATGCAATCATAAAAAATTGCAAGATACTATAGTTGGTGAAACATCCGACGTAGTAAAAGCCAAATTGTCTAACACCATACAGAGAGGAAAAACTGCCGAAAAGTTCACTACAGAAATTGACAACTTACGAAGGCTCTTGGAGGCTTCGTATATTGATGAGGGCCTGTCGGCCGAACATGCTGATAAATTCAGCACCAAAGAAGCCATTAGCACAATGGTTAAAAACTGTGAACATGGAAAACTGAAAACAATTCTTGAGGCAGGAAACTTTACAAACATGAATGAAGCCATTACAAAGTACTTACAATGTAGTACTGAAATGACAGGCAATCCAAACTCAATATTGTTCGCCCAAAGAGGCCGTGGTAATCATAGAAATAATTATCACGGTAGAGGCAATGGTCGCGGTTATTATAATAATAATAATCGCAATAACGGCCAGAATTATAACTACAATAACAGTTATAGAGGAAGCAATAGAGGCAATGGAAGAGGACGTTATAGAGGAAATAACCACCAAAATGGAGGTTATAACTCTAATAACAATAACAATGTTCGAGTAGCCCAAAACACTTCGGGAAACTCCCAGCAACCTTTAGATACTCAGCAGTAGGTAACATCAAAATTCACACCATCAATCTCAGCCAAAACACATTCGTAACTTTTACAAATGTAACAACAGGAAAAGCACTAGTCTTTTTAATAGACACAGGTGCAGATATATCAATATTAAAAGAAAATTCCGATGTTTTTCAATACATCCAAACTAACCATATAATCAATATACAGGGAATAAGTCAAGAGGTAACCAAATCAAAAGGACTTACCTCAATCGAAATACAAACTTCTAAATATATAATTCCACACGATTTTCATATCGTAAATTTACATTTCGCTATTCCTTGTGATGGAATACTAGGAATCGATTTTATTAGAAAGTACAACTGTCAATTAGATTTCAACCCATCTGAAGATTGGCTAATAATTAGGCCAAATAATTTAAACTATCCAATTTATGTTCCAATAACATACAGTTCTGGCAACAACTCCATAATTCTGCCAGCAAGATCACAAGTTGTCCGAAAAATTGATATAACCTCAGTAGAAGACAGTGTATTTATTCCGAACCAAGAAATTCAGCATGGTATTTACATAGCAAATACCATAGCAACATCTCAAAACGCATTCATAAGACTGCTAAATTCAACAAATACAGACCAAGTAGTCAGTATAAATAACTTGAAATACGAACCACTTTCAAACTACGACGTAGTTAAAACAAATTCAGAAAACAGAGAAAAATCTGTATTAACGCAACTCTCAAAAAAATTTTCCACCACTATTTCATAAAGAATTAACAAAATTATGCACACAATATAGTGATGTATTCGGACTAGAAACCGAATCGATAACCACAAACAATTTTTATAAACAAAAACTGAGATTGAAGGATGATGAACCGATATACATAAAAAATTATAGAAACCCTCATAGTCAAAAAGACGAAATTCAAAAACAAGTCCAAAAACTAATTAACGACAAAATAGTCGAACCATCTGTATCTGCTTATAATAGCCCACTTTTATTAGTACCAAAAAAGTCACTCCCAAATTCTGAAAAGAAAAAATGGCGATTAGTAATTGACTATCGTCAGATTAATAAAAAACTGTTGTCCGACAAATTTCCACTCCCTAGAATTGATGATATTTTAGATCAACTAGGTAGAGCAAAATACTTTTCATGCCTGGATTTAATGTCAGGTTTTCATCAGATTGAACTCGAAGAAAGTTCACGAGACGTTACGTCTTTTTCAACAAGCAATGGTTCATATCGTTTCACTAGATTACCATTCGGCTTAAAAATAGCGCCAAATTCGTTTCAGAGAATGATGACTATAGCTTTCTCTGGACTTGAACCTTCGCAAGCATTCCTTTACATGGATGACTTAATAGTCATTGGTTGTTCCGAAAAACATATGCTCAAAAACTTAACTGATGTTTTTGAGAGATGTAGGCAACATAACCTTAAGTTACATCCCGAAAAATGTTCATTTTTCATGCATGAAGTCACTTTCCTAGGACATAAATGCACAGACAAAGGAATCTTGCCCGACGACAAAAAATACGACGTCATTCAAAATTATCCAGTCCCACACGATGCGGACAGCGCTAGAAGATTTGTTGCATTTTGTAATTATTACAGACGATTCATTAAAAATTTCGCCGACTATTCTCGTCACATAACAAGATTATGTAAAAAAGATGTAAAATTCGAATGGACAGCTGACTGTCAAAACGCCTTCGAACATCTAAAATCGGCACTAATGAAACCAACTCTTTTACAATACCCAGATTTCAGCAAAGAATTTTGCATTATTACAGATGCTAGTAAGCAAGCGAGTGGAGCAGTCCTAACTCAAAACAAAAACGGACTCCAGCTCCCAGTTGCATACGCATCAAGATCATTTACAAAAGGCGAAAGCAACAAAAGTACAACAGAACAGGAATTATCAGCTATTCACTGGGCGATAACACATTTTAGACCATATATTTATGGTAGGCACTTCACAGTCAAAACAGATCATAGAGCACTTACTTACCTATTTTCAATGGTAAACCCTAGTTCCAAACTTACACGTATGAGACTTGAATTAGAGGAATATAATTTTACAGTAGAGTATCTAAAGGGTAAAGACAATTATGTAGCCGATGCGCTATCAAGAATAACAATCACGGACTTAAAAAATATTCAAGTAAATAATAAAATTCTGAAAGTCACTACCAGAAATCAAAGTAAACAGTTAAACTCCTGCGCAGGAATAGAAAAAGAAGATTTGCATAAGCAAACTCTAAATGCTTCTCAGCCCAACGTATACGAAGTCATTGTAAATGACGAGGTACGAAAAGTAGTGACCTTGCGAATAACAGATTCTCTGTGCTTATTAAAACATGGAAAAAAAGTTTTAGCAAGAACTGATGTTAGCGATATGTACACCAATGAAATTCTTGACTTAGGTCAGTTCTTTCAAAGGCTTGAAAAAGAAGCCGGTATACTTAATATCAGCCAACTCAAAGTGGCACCGAGCGAAAAGATCTTTGACACAATATCAATAGAATCTTTTAAAATAATGGGCAATAAAATATTACAATCTTTAAGAGTAGCGCTACTCAAGCCGGTGACCCTATTATCAAAAAATGATAAAGAGAAAGAAGCAGTACTGTTTACATTCCATGACGATCCAATACAAGGAGGTCATACAGGAATAGCTAGAACATTAGCTAAAATAAAAAGGGATTATTTTTGGAAAAACATGACAAGAGATATATCAAAGTATATAAGAAAATGCCCCAAGTGTCAAAAGTCGAAAACGACTAAACACACAAAGACCCCAATGACTATTACTGAAACGCCACAAATGGCTTTCGACAGGGTTATTGTGGATACGATCGGTCCACTACCCAAATCTGAACAAGGAAATGAATACGCAGTAACCTTAATCTGCGATTTAACTAAATATCTAATAGCAATTCCAATAAAAAATAAAAGTGCGAAAACAGTAGCAAAAGCTATATTTGAAGACTTTATTCTGAAGTACGGTCCAATGAAGACGTTCATTACGGACATGAGAACAGAATATAAAAATTCAATAATTGAAGATTTATGTAAAAATCTGAATATAAAAAATATAACTTCTACCGCACATCATCACCAGACTGTGGGTACCGTGGAGCGAAGCCACCGAACACTTAACGAGTTCATACGTTCATACATATCAGTCGACAAAACAGATTGGGATGTATGGCTACAATACTTCGTATATTGCTTTAACACAACACCCTCTATGGCACATGACTATTGTCCATATGAGCTAGTATTTGGTAAAACTTCAAATTTGCCAAAACAATTTAATAGTATAGATAAGATTAAACCATTGTATAATTTAGAAGACTATGCTAAGGAATCTAAATTTAGACTAGAACAAGCATATAAAAGAGCTAGATTAATGTTAGAAGAAAATAAAATAAAACAAAAAACCAATTATGATAAAAGTACTTTAAACTTTGATTTAAAAATAGGAGATCAGGTTTTATTAAAAAATTAAACAGGTCATAAGCTAGATTTTAAATATACTGGACCATAGAAAGTATAGAAGAAAATGACAATATAACAATTACAAATAACAAAAATAAAAAACAAATAGTACATAAAGATAGGTTAAAAATTTTTATTTCATAATCAATTTATTTCTCTTATAAATATTTGAAGTATGATCATACATAGAATAAGAACCATACCATAAACAATATACATATAAAAAAAAAAAAACGAAAAAAAAAAAGTATATCAATATTTTCTGATTCGAAAAAAAAACAAACACAAAAAATAAATATTAATAATAAGAAAAAATAACAATACTTAGAAAATAACTTCATATAATTACGTTATTTTTCTAAAGGAGGGAGATGTAGTATGTTCACATATCGAATGCTCACTGTACTCAGTGGTAAGCATAAATATTATTGCATATTAAGCATTATAAGGCATTGCACAATATTAAGCATTGCCGGTAATATGACCGCTCTTGAGTGCATTCAGTGCATTGAACTAAAAAGTGCTGAGTCGGCATATTTGACATGCGCGATGGCTCTGTCACCAAGTGAACTTACTTCACCTGCCGTATACATATATGTAAACATTTATACATAAGCTGACCGCTCCTCTGCCGGCGTCACTGGCAGCGCAGTTACGCGATCTTTAGCTTTACGATCAAATTGTTAATAGACTAAGAATCAATTGAATAAAGACACCTAACCGAATCAAGACGTGTTCTTTATTTTACAATATATACTATGATACATAAAAAATAACAATCAAAGTAAAAAACAAGTGCGAAAGGCTATAGTCGAGCTCCTGACTATAGAATACCCGTTACATATTTTAATGAATATAAAATATTTTTATTGCATACTTTCAGGCACTGACATTGGTTGAAACTTAATCAGCCATTGCTACCGTTCTATTCGGCTGAACTTGTTGCGGTTAAGTAGGTTAAAAGCTTCAAATAATAGACAACGTAGGATCTCACACAGACGAATGGACAGACGGACAAGGCTATGCTGATTCTCTATATAGAGGATCTACTGTAATTAATTTAACACAGGCCCTACTGTGTATATCAAGTTGACCTAGATTTGAATATGGATTTAAAATAGATGCCTGATCAAACAAATCATTCAGTTGAATGCTAACACAAGCACAGTGAAGCTTGCCTACAGAGAACTTAAATATAAAACAGGACAATCGCATACTAATTTCTCTTAGGCATATTTGTTTCTCTGTCAAACATATTAATTACAGTCTACTTTAACTCATTAATCAATTTTAAATATTACAGGGTATCGCACAGTCTGGCAGTTACTGTGGGGCCTCCCAGAGCTAAGCTGAATTTGGGTTTGATTCGACTATTTTCAGCACTAAGATTGCCAACGAGAAAGATGAAAAACGACGAGATCCAAAGGTCGCGGGGCGTGTGATCCATTTAAAAATGCCGTTACAATTGGCATTCCCGAAGCTCCGACGCCAACGCAACGAAAAAATTGCCCAAAAAAACAAAATGGATACAAAATGGATTGGGAGACGGGAGGGGCAAGCCAAAATGGGAATCTAATAATAAAATAAAAGCACAAAAGCAAGAAAACAAAACAGAAAATAAAATAAAATAAATAAAACAAAAAAAGAAAATAAGAGAATCAAAAACAAAACAAGACGAAATTAAACGAAACGAAATGAAACGAAACGAAATGAAATGAAACGAAAAAGCGAAAACTTTTAAGTATGCTATTAATGTTTAATTCGAGTTATTTAAGTTCGGCACTTAATTTAGCAGCGGCAGCCACTTGAAATTGGCAATGTCTTATAAAACCACCCCCCCCCCCCTGCCTCTCGGTTGACCCCTCCCCTTCCGAGCAGTAAATAGTTATAGAGAGGAGGAGGAGAAAAGGACAAAGTAGAGGAAGAATTCTGTGTGCGTGACCTTTTCTCATTAAATGTTAATAATATAAAAACACGACCAGAACAACAACTGCAGAAATGTGAAAATAACAAAAGTCAGAAAGAGATGGCAACAATGTGTGATTGAGAGAGATAGAGAGTGTTAGAAAAACAGAAAAAAAGGAAAAATGGAAAAGAGATTTCAGACTTGGATACTGTGCTGGTCACACGGCTTTTGGCCAATGAAGTTGTCTTAATCCGGTAATTAATTTCTGTGGTCTCCACAACAACAACAAAAGACCTTTAGGGTCGAGTTTAGGACCCATTCCCATGGGCACAGAGGGGGGCAGAAACGGGGGGGGGGGAGAGTTGCAAAAAAGGTTGCAGCAGTTGTTTAATGAAACGCAATAAAAGCGAAAAGTGACAGGATAACAAATTAATAAAGTTACGCGCTGATCAACTTTAGCCTAGAGTCAAACCTCAACTATTTCCTCCTCCTTCTCCTCCTAATCCAACAACAACAACAACAATAACAACAAGAACAATCAAAGTCTGACTTCAACTTAATGATTTGATTTTGAGACCTTGTCCCCAAAACATTATCATCTTCCTCTTTAAATCTTATAGCTGCTTCGGTTTCCTGCGAATTCCTTGAGGCAGCACTTCATAAATACATCAAATCTCATCTTGAGTATTCCGTGAGCCAAACAACACATTATATAAATGTATGAGTTTTCAGGAAATCTGTGTGTTCTATTGTTATGAACTTAATACACTAAACAGAAAGATGTTCTCATTTACACATTATCCACAAATTCGCAGTGTGAGAAATTTATTTATTTCAATTTTAATATTTATTAAAAATTATATGGATATGATTATAAAATATGAAATTTTACTAATATACAGTCGAACTTCCCTAACTCGAACTTCCCTAACTCGAATTTTCTCTAACTCGAACAAAATCGAGTGGCAATAGCGGTTACTAAGGAAATTTCATACAATTCTGCTTCCCTAACTCGAACGTTTCTAACTCGAATTTCTCCTTAACTCAAACAAAAATATTGGCACGTGCTTCTGTAAGTCGAATTTTTCGGGGAAATCACCAATAAATTGCGTTTTATTTTTGCTTCTGTTCAATTTTGAAGTTACTGTTTTCTGTTACCAGCTCGTTTGGGTATGTTATAATGATGTACATTAACATATAGTGATCCAATATGATAAAATATTGCATAAACAATTCTAAAGGCTGGTGAAATAGCCTTAGGAAAGACGTAGTTTACAAGTGATGACCACTACTATATAGGGCCTTTAATAAACTAGAAGTCCTTTTTTTTTAGAAAATAATATAAAAAAATGATCAGACCCTTATTTCCGATTATTTAAGTTCTGTTTAGCTGGAAGAATAAGGGAAATTTAAAAGTTAAAGAACAGTAAGGGAAGAGTAAAAGTAATTTGAAGTGAATGAATCAATGTAACTAATTTCCGATTTTTCTAGATTTGTTTAACTTTAAAGATAAAAAATTTAACAGCTCGCAGTTTGAATGTATGAGTTTGTAGTAACCAGTAAGTAAGTAAGCTTGTAAGTCCGACAAGATAAAAAAAACAAATTCAAATGTTCACAATTTAATATCAATGAATATGTAGTTTCATTTAAAAAACTAAAAAAAAAAAAAATTCCCTGACTCGAACTTTTTTCTTGGATAATGGTGATTCGAGTTAGGGAAGTTTGACTGTAACTAAAAGCCTACTTTAAATTAAATTCATATTTTTATTTTGTCATTTTGAAATGTAATAAATCGTCTTATGAGAAAACTGTCCGGCAAGTGAATGTCAGAACCGACTTAATCTACAATTCGCAAGCAGCTTATAGCCATTGTGGAGGAGGCAACTGCAACTGGTTTCCAGAGATTTTGATGCCATTGTTATTGCTGAAGATGATTTCTATTGTATGCCATTAAGACTAAAGCCGGAAGCTGCCTTGAACTAAAAGTTATTATTACTGCATTCTCAGTTCAACAAATGTAGAAAATCAGCTCAAAATAGAAATTCTTTGAAAATTTCGTCTTGTAATTTGTCTGTAATACTACTGAAGTGTTTATTCTAAGAAGTAGAAGTTTATACCAAAGAGTAATTTCTCAATAAACTTTGCTTGACACTTCTTTCATTATAAACATAAATTGTATATGTGTATATATTTCTGTTCCCAGAATTTACACTTGAGCTAACTAATTCCCACTAAAAACAGTCTACAAAGGATTATTTGGAATTTATAAGTTAATAAAAAATATAAATGTTAGCTTGAGGCTTGAACTGAAAGTAATCGAAGTGCGTTTGAATTTTAAGCGGTCAGTGTGTGAATATTTTAAATATACATACAAAGACTTATACCTATATTGTTGGAAAATGTAAACAAAATGAAAAACTGAATAAATGTTTCCGGACAGCTGGTCGCTGGATAGATTTATAGATTTTGCCTCGAACGCATAAAAGTCGAATTCCGTAGAGGACCACGAAGAAAAAGAGGGAAAGAGAGTGGGGTATATTCTCATTGGCCAGAATGAACAGTTGGACCACCTGCTGAGCTACAACAAAGTTAAAAGTCTGAAATCCAGGAGCAGCACATTCGCCACTGAGTGAAGTTTATTGTGAGAGAAGGCGAAATCCCTGGACGTCTGCCCCGGCCCCCTTTTGGACACCAATGTAGTTGTTTTTTATTGTTGGACATCCAATGTATTTACTGCTGATGCATTTTTAGTCTGTAGTAGCAAAGCCGAGCAAACAATGGCAAAGGCAACAACAATGAGGACAACTGCGGGAGCCGGAAACGGAAATCGCTTGTCCGACGGATGAGGCAACAGCTGCAGCTGACATTGAGACTAACGGTACATAGCGAAAACAAAATAAAAATAAAAAATCAACAGAAAATGTGAGACAGAGAGAAAGATAAATAGAGAGAGCGAGAGAGAGAGAGAGATGGAAAGATGGGTGGGCAGTGAGCGTGTGGAGAGAAAAGTTGAAGCAAATAAAAAAAAAAGTAGCAATTGTTGCGCTTTGCTCTTTGGTTGCCACATGCCACATGACGCCTGTCGCCTGTTGGCGACTTTAGCGCGTGTCTTTTGTTGAACGTCAATCGTCAGTCATCAATAATTGTGTATGTCTGTGTGTGTGTGTGTGTCGTTGTTCTTCCTTTACTTTCACTCCAGCTGGCGACACGCTGAACGCAGTTTGCTTTTCCGAATCGATATCAATCAATACACCTTTTATCCTTGTGGTAGTGTGTCTGTGTGTGTGCCTGTGTGTGTGTGTGTGTGTATGCATGTCTCTGCGTTTAGTCCGTTTAAAGTGCTACAATGAGAGAATATAAGAAAACTGTTGCATGCAATGTGAAATCACTGCAAAAATGTGTCGCATTCAGCATGAAAATATTTGAAGCTGTTAAACAGTCAAAAATTATTCCAGCTGCTGCTTCTTTCTACCACCCTCCCCACCAGTCTGAAGCTCTGTTAAGCTTTTTATTCACTTAATAATCCAACAAAATGGAAGCACTTAATTCTCCTGCCATCTCTCTTCTTCTCTCTCTCACTCTCACGCTACGCTTAATTAGTTAAAAATAAATCGCATATATTTTTTCATTTCTTTTCATTTAAAAAGCATACGCTGTTTCATTTAAATGAATTAACTGTCAATTTAAGCTTTAAAGGCGTTTGGGGTAATTAACATACACGCCAATTCATTTACATTTTCATTTACCTTGCCCGCAATTTAACACAACATTAAAACTGTAGACTTTTGCAGTCTGTAGCAACCAGCATTAGTCATGAAGCAAAGCAGTCGAGCTGTTATTATCAGACTCTCTGTAATTAACATAACGTCGAATAGTTTGTAGATCATGCTGCTATTGCACTCTAACGCACCGCACTTTAGCATGTTAGATAGTCGCCAGCTACAGTCTGTTGCAGTTTGACAAAATGTTAGTACAACAGACACCAAAGAGAAACTTATGTTGTAAAAGATAGTTATTAGAATAGTTTTTAAATAATAGTTTATTGTGTATTTAGGATAGTAATTAAATAAATATTTAAAAAGCTTTCAGTGTGATTATAATTTTCAAACCATTCGATTTCAGGCTCAGCAAATATAATAGAATTAAGTTAACTGTTTAAAAACAATAGAAACCTAATACAATAATCCTATTTTGCTCATTACATGGACTGTGAAAATAAATTGCCAACTATTAGGTGCAGATTTTCATTGAAAACAAACAAAAAAAAAACAAAATTTAGTCGGTAGTGCATTAAAGCGTGCTTTGCAGAAATTGTAAACAATTTGTAAGCTGTTAAGCGTATTAACACTACAATAATAGAAATGTTGCACCACACATACTTATACTTACACATATGAGTATACACATGTACTCGTACATATGGGCTATTCCTGGGTTGCGGACGTTACATTTGTACGCAAATTTTTATGTTTAAACTGTTGCAGCTCGCGTTCAGATCGGTGAATTTTAATGTAATTTTCTGGAAAATGCATTTTATTGAGAATTCTATAAAACCTATTTTAAGATAAAAGCCTAACTGTTTTTGGAAAAAAATTATGCTTGCTGAAAGTTTGGTTGCGGACGTTACAATAAATGGAAGTCGATTTGAGGTTAACTTGCATTTGCGCATATATTAGCGAATTTTGCATAATAAACAATAAATATCCAAATACAAGAAATTAACTGGAATGTATGATCATATCAAGCCAGCATCAAAAATACAGATAAGTAGTCTCGTTAATTAAAAATTTTAGTTTTTGTCAGTTGCGGACGTTACGTTGCGGACGTTACACTTTTTACACTCACACTTTCTTTCAAATTATTAATATATATTAAATATCTATTCGATACAGTTTTTATCTTAAATAAAAGAAAATGAAACAAGGTTTAAGATGAGCTAAGCGCTAAACACTCAGAAGACCGTTTTGCCACCTTTTTTGGCCGTAGAAAATACCCTTTTTTTTATAAGAAATATTGAAATTAAGAGGCAAAAAGAAGAATTAATTGATAAGGCTCGGTCATGAAAACCCAAACCACCGTAAAACCTTTTTTATTTTGTAATTTGAAGCCTAAAAATGTATTCTATTAAAACAAAAAACAACTATTATTAAAAAACATGCAGTTTTTTCACAAAATTAAGTTTTTGCCCTTGGTTTAAAAATTTCCGGAATAGCCCATATGTATATGGATGTGTGCGTTTGTTTGAGTGTGTGTTCTGAAAACTAAACCAAAATGTTTGTCTACAATATACAATATTTTTATTGTTGTTAGACTGTTAGACCCTGTACTTGAAGTGTACCAAGGGTCTTTTAAGTTTGGAAATTATGTCAGATAGAGCCAAAAATGTTGGATCACTTGTTACGTTTGAAAAAGTCTCGATGTATTCTTGAAATATACATATGTATATCACGATTTGAAAACTAAAAACTCAAAGAAGACAACACAGAGGCTACAGCTATGAGTTTTTTGCAGATGAAGTATAGGGTCTCTTACAGTTGGGCTCTCTCGACTGCAGCCTTTTCCTACTATTTAGATTTTGTTATGGCTTTGTGTCAAGCCTTTTGCTTAGTTCGCTTGTTAGCTCGATACTCATATCAGTTTTGTCATACGGCAATTCATTCAACCGATTTCATACCTTGTCCATGTGTATGTGTGTGTGTGTTTGTATGTGTGTGTGTGTGTGTGTGTGTGTGTGTGTGTTTGTATGTGTTTGTCAAGCAGAATTACAAAATTTCAACGTTTCTGGCATCGAGCGTTGAAATTTCAATGGCGATTTATTGAGCTTGTGTGTGTGTTTGTATGTGTGTGTATAGATTTATATGACGGTGTGTATGTGTGTGTGAGTGTGTGTGTGTGCGTGTGTGCGTCTACTGCTTCTATTTTTTTGTTGTTGTACCGACACGCAAAAATCGATGATGCGACGACCAAAAATAAAAGCCAGCAGCACCCACAAGTCAATGTGACGGATACTTTTCTCCTTCTTCTTCTTCTTCTTTCTGTTGTTTGTTGTTGTCGTTGTTGTTGCTGTTTTTGTTGTTGTCAATCTTTATGGTTGTCATTGGCTCGCTGTCAAACTCTCCCCCTCTTGGTCTGTCTTCCTCTCCGTGTCGCTTGCCCACCTGCGCCCATGTAACTGGGTCTGAGACAAAGATTCTCTTTGAACTTCTCGCTCCTCCGGCTGACAATTAAGCAACAGACCCTTTAAAGCAATAACAGCAACAAGAGCAACAACAAACAACAATCAGTTGAACTTGATGACGTCAGTGCTGTTGGTGCCACGTGCCCCAGAAAACAACGTAAGAACATAACGTAACGTAACGAAGGGCAACTGAGACCCAAGCTGAAGGGCAATGGGCGTGGCAGGCAGGCAGCAGCTGCTTGTTGTATATTCTGACTGCCATAATACACACACACACAAACATATTTACTCATAATACATACAGAGTTACATTGCCCTCGTGCTTGAATAATTATTTGCTCAATTCGCACAAAAGTATGCAATGCTTTTTTACTGTCATTTTAGGATGCGAAGAACAACAACAACAACAGCAACACCAACAAGAAAAATGAATGCTGCGAAAGTGAGCGAGAGACAGAGCGAGCGAGAAAGAGCAACATTTTTGTGTCTGCTTAAGTATGGAAGAAATCAAATACAGTCGATATTGCCTATCACGAATGTCATAGAAAATGTTCGACAAATCACAACTTACATACGTAATAGACTAGCAATTTACAATTTATAAAATTTATTTTTATAAAGGATAACAAAAAATTTTAGAAGTTTTAACAAAAGCTTAATGTTGTTTGTAAAAATTTTAACAATCGTAAATTTAAACAATTATCTAAATAAATATTTATGTAAAACAACAAAAGTTAAAACTATAGAGACTTATGTCTCTACCTATTTCTTAAAAGAACAAAAACTATCGTTTTAAAAAGTGTTTTACGACCAGTTTGTTAATTTCAATTTAACAAAATATCGAGGACAGCTGAAAAATATTCAAATGTGCTTACTTTATACAATTGAAATATTCTATCATTTATAAGCAAATTAAATTAAACTGCTTTTCTGAAAATTGTGTAAAATATTCAAAACTTTTTAACGAAATTAAAAATGGTTAAAAATTAATGGTTAAAACTACAGAAACTTTTTTCAGTGAAATGAAATTCAAAAAAAAAAATAAAAAACCCGAAAATGATTTTGATTTAAATTGATTTAATTTGCGCAGCACGGTGCTTGGTCGCTTTGCCAATTGGCGAATGAGCATACAGACATATGTATGTACATTATGTACGTGTGTCTGTATGTATGGGCGTGTCAGTCAGTCAGTCCCTTGGCCTTTTTTACGCTTTCGTTTTCGGTTTTCAAATCATGTCACGTTTCTGGACTTTGCTTGAAATGTCATTTGGCCAATTGCTTTTATGCCTATAAGTACGATTGTATCTGTGTGAGAGTGTGTATCTCAGTGTGTGTGTGTGTGTGTGTGTGTGTTAGAGTATATCTATATCTGTGTTTGTAAGTTGGGCACATTTGCAGAGCTTTCAAAGTGCATTCCAGACACAGAAATTGATTAGAGCTTAACCTGGACTAAGAGCCAACACTCGACAGTCCCATCCACATACACCTGACGTGGCCTAAAGGATCTCGTAGCATCTGAAGTAGCTGCGACTCCATCGATGTTGCTGCAACTGCATTTGACACATGTCAACAAAACTAAACGCCGGACACTCGCCACGTTTTGGTAATTTGCATTGGCAGCGACATCAACTCTGACTCTGACTCAACTTGAAGGTTAAACACTTCAAAGCATCGATAGGGCGATGTACCATGCATATTATAACAGTATACATAACTTTACAAAATTATTTGTATTTTTACAAATGTAATAACTTCATTTTAAAATTCGAAATGTCATTTCAAATCATTCGGAACATTAAGAATTTTAATTTAATCAGGCTATTATTTTCTAAGCGATTTCTCTTTTCAAAATTTTATTCGAAAAAACTCAACCAACAAGGGTTAATTTCAACATAAGAATGAGGTGCCAAATTCTCTATTTAACATAAAAATACTCTATATTTTAAAAAATTCATGATATTTCAAAAAATTACTTATTAATATATGTATATTATATTATATATTTCATATAATTAAACATTACTCTAGCTAAGATGACGATTTCCAAACCAATACGATCTTTTTAACCCATTTTATGCCGCGACACAAAGTAGTAATTTTCATTAAAAACCACTTTTCTAGGCTAATTTGGACCTTCTAAAATCAAATATGAGGTTTAAAATTAAATTAAAATTCGCATTTTTTAAAATTTAAATATTTTTTAAAATTAAATTTAAATTAAATTTTTATTTTTTTAAATATAGGATGACCAGAGTAAACATTTTCTGGATTTTCTAATTTTCTTAATTTCCCATTTGGAATTGAATACATTGGTCTACAAAATGAAATCGATCTGAAAATTAGCAATTTTGCTGTTCGACTAGTCGAAGAGCTCCAGAATATGGGTTAAAATGAGGCTACAATGATCTTCTGAGTGCGGAGTTCCCCAGTACTTTTCGCTTTCGGCATTTTTAGATGGAAACTTTGTGAGAGACGCAATTAAGGATGCTAGAAAATTTGACATGACAACAGGATGTTGTTGCGATTCAAACAGAGCCGCCATGTCAGTCCCAGACTTAGGAAACCACTCAGCCACCACGCACACACACGAGCACACTCACACACTCTCTCACACACACACACACCTACACACACTCGAAAGTAACAGCAAATAAAAGGTGTAGGGAGTCGAAGAGACTCGCAATTACTCTGCAATTGGCAAATCACCAACAATTCAATTATATCATAATTAATATTATTTTTGCAGCCAAAATTAACATTTTTATATTTTCTTTTGTAATTTCAATTAAATATGAATGTTATTAACATAAATGTTATTTAACATAATTGTAATAGAAATGTAAGAATGAAATGTAATGAATTTATTGATATTTCGATAAGCCCGTCACTAGACAAAAAGAACAAGAGGAAGAAATACGAAGTTTTTTAATCGCTCGTTAGATCGCTCACTTCATATTTTATCGGGGGCGCCAAAGAAATCGCTTTCGCTTGAATATTACTTAATTTTAATACAAGTTTAAGTGAAATTCAATTAAACTTTTTGGAAATAAATGCCATCTTTATTATATAGAAGGAAGTCGTAGTGCATTTCTCTAAAAATTCGTCATTCAATTAAAACCTCGACTAGCAACAATTATTTAACCCAGTTTACTTTTTTATGCTATCACTTTCACTTCTATTGTCCACTATCGTTCAACACACATCATGATATCACTCATATACAATTCAATGACCTATTAACAATTTGTTATCAAGCAACCATAGCTCAGCTAATACCTGTCCATAAATCCAATTTATCTACCATCAAGTATCGCTTTACCATCAGGTAAATATAATGACCATTAGTCGACTATCAGAAAATTTTCAAAGTTTCTCAAAACTTTCAGTACTTATAATGTGACTATAAGTAATGTATCGTTCAACATATGTCCAATAAATATCGATCAACTATCAGCATATCATCACTGAATTCGTTTAAATATTAAGTCTATCGTTCAACAATCGTAGCAAAATGTTAAACTCTGTCGGCATATAAATGTTAAGGAATCGTAGTTTATAGAAAATCCCTACAACTCTTGAATACACTTTAAAATCCTTGATATTTGATACACATTATGCAACATTCAGGATACACATTTAATATGATGAAACATGTCCCAACTGAGACCCAACTTTGCTGCGATTGACATTCGTTTTCAGTCAAAGTACGAAGGTATAATTTGAAACAAATCGAAACAACATGACAGAACTTTAATGGCCTTACATTTTATGGGCAGTCAGATCGGCGCATTCAGATAGAAGCATAAAAAAATATAAGACAGACAAACAGGCCACGTCGATGTCTTTATTTCCAAATTGAGATTCCGGAGATTCATCACGAATATTTATGAATTAAATGAATGGGAGACGCTGACGGAAATGGCGTTCTCCCGCCAGCCTCAAATTTACTTAAAAAGTTCTTAGGCCACCAAAACAAGCCACGTCGACAACTTTCTAATTTTCGGAGCAAACCCAAACACACACAAATGCTCTCAGACTCTTACTTCGACTTGCAGGCGGAAAGATGGAGCAAACTTTAAGAAAACATGAGATTTGCATAAGTAAATAGGCGTTTAAAAAAGTCATGGCATGTGAGTGTGTGTGTGTATGTGTGTGTGTGTGTTTTTGTGTGGGTGTGAAAATGTGCACACACACTCACATGCAAATATGTGTGCTTTATGCCACACAAAATGAGGTAGTGCAACAAAAGAAAAACCTGTTTTAAATATTTTGTCACGTTGTCACGACCAAAGTTGATTTTTTATGTGAGCGTGCTGCCAACTCGCTTTAAAGAATAACAAACCCGTCTGTTAAATAGGGAAGCTCTGATCAATGTTAACTTTTTGCAACACTATATCATCTATTTTACAGTACAGCAAACTGTTAATTTAGCAGTAAACTGTTAAGTTACAATCAACTGTAGCGTTTAACAGTGGCGCAAAAGTTAACTGTTACGTTGCTGAGAGAACTTCATAATTGAATTAAATTTTATCACCACCAATAATTTAATTTTGTGTTATTTTACACCATAAATCAATGTAATTATCTATTGAATTTCTATTTAATTTCCAATCTATTAAGGCCTCAGTTAACTAACTAAAAATATTTTGGAAAATGTTTTATCAAAGAAGTGTAGTCAACGTGAAATACAGTAGAGCTTCCCAAACACGAATCACCATTATTCAAGGAAGAAGTTCGAAATATGGAGAGTTCGACTTACGGATTTATTTTTTTTAAGTTTATTGTTATTGCCACTTGATTTAGTTCGACTAAGAGAAAATTCGAGTTATAGAAGTTCTATTTATGGAAGTTCGACTGTATTTTAAGCTATGAAAAGAATTGATCTAAGAACATATCAAAATTTATTATAAAGAGAGTTTGGGATACGGCAACTCAATTAGTGCTGCCCACACAGCTGAACGAGGCACGTGGCAAGATAAAATGCCAAAGACATCTTCAAAGACAATCGACATTCCATTAATTGCTGTTATTGACAAGTGTTTAATTGCCAGCACAATTGGCGAGTTTGAGATTTGTGGTGGATATCAAATTAGGATGAGGAGTTTGAGCTATTCACTTAATTAGTTGACTAATTATTGGCTTAATTAACGCTCACAAACCGCAGGCGTGTGTGAATTCCCTTCAACATAGACTAAATTGCGTATACGTTACGTTGCTCGATAATATTGTCCGGTGCATTGCAAAATTTGCACTTGAACTTGAGTGGAAAAAGCTCCGCAGGAGAGATTCAAATTCAAACTCAAACTCGTACTGAAACCCACTCACAGTCTTGTGGCATGAGAGCATGATGCATGTGGCAGCTGTCGCTGCACTTTGACCCATTAGCAGTCTCGTTGGTTTCAGCTAACAAATGACTTAACAATGACAAGTTGGGATGTGGGCTGTGAAATGTGAATTGGGGATTGTGGGTTGTGGGCTTTGTCTTGGTCTTGGGTTTAAGCTGGATGTGGGTCTGGTCATGTGTCAGACCATTGTTGACTTTTGGCACATCAATTTCTCACAGACGAAAAGCAATGCAAACAAACTAAAGTGAAAGGATCCGTAAAGCAGCCTCAGTTCTCAGAACGGAAGTCCAAACAGAATCACCATATTCTCAAGCATATCCTGTCTTTTCACACAGATTTTGACAGCATAATTAAAATGTTGCCCTCTCTGGCTGTCTGCTATATCTATTTTTATTATGTACTTTGCCCATTATCCTTTAGCCATAATCTATTTTGTGCTCTCCCTTACTTTGTTTGTTGCTCATCTGAATCTCTCAACGTTTCCGTGTGCGTGCCTCTGCACTTTCGGTCAAAAGGATATATTTGACAAAATCCAAAGATTTATGGCAGCCCGGTTACCAACAACATCATTAACTGGGAGTGGCCCAGCCCCCTTCTCCCTGCCCAATGAGCTCGACAAAGACCGCACGTGAGCTGACTATTAAAGCCAAAAGTCTGTCCCTCTCCCTGTTTCCATCTCATTCGCATTTTTGGCAACGCTCTCTGTCGTGCAAATGCCAAATTGTTATTAGAAATTATTAGTTATTAGCTGTTTTGCATATGGCTAAGGGATAAGGTGTCAGGACATCGACACCAACTGAAGTTGGTGAATTTTTTCAATCAAATCAGAGACGCAGGTCTTTCTTAGCTTTGAAAGATTAAATTCATTTTGAATTCTTGCAAAAAAAAAAACAAAATCACATTAAATTATGTAAAATATGACAGAATCTATAATCAACTTTCGTGAATATATCAAATTACTAAAATGGTCGTAAAAAACATTAATTGAGGTGAGAGATACATAAAATAAATAATACTAAAACAAAAAAAAAGAATTTAAAAAAAATATTTTTTAAATTAAAAAGGAAATTTTATTAATTTAAAAATTAATTAAGAAATGGAAATTTAATCATTTAAAACTTAATTAAGAATCGAAATATATAAAGCTTAAAAACTTAAGTAAAATGCAAAAAAAAATAACTTAGTATAAATAAAATAATTAGGAGGATTTTTCTCTTAATCTAGGACTTAATGCAAAATCTAGATTCCCATTTAGCCTCTTGAAATAAAAACGATCTACAATCAATCAATCAAATTATGCACTTTGATAAAAATTCAAACAAATTTTGGATTATGTTGTAACCTGAAAAAAAGTAAAAAGAACATCTTACATAAACAAAATTCAATTCGACAAGAACAATAAACGTTTACTTAATCCTGGATCTGTAGGCAAAAGTGCTACAATTGTGTGAAGAAATTCTCGTTTGCCACAAGACAACTTTTGATACGCTCTTTGGGTAACTTTTTTACTATAAAAAATTGGAATATGAAATTCAATTATAATTTTCACAGAGACCGAAGATATTAAGCTGTTTAATTATCCCAACAAAATAGTACTTTTCAGGCGCCTTTTAGGTAGGTATCAAGAATTTAGATTATAGTAAATGAATAAATCCAACCTAAATATTCCATAAAGATGGAAGATAAGAAGCAGTATAATCAGAAGAGAATGCGACTTTCCAAATGTCCTTTGGGTAAGTATACTGAACTGTTAGAGTTGATCCAAAAGAAAATTATTTCCCAGAGAGTAATAATATTGAAATTCATGGTAATACTAACAAAAAGGAGCTTTAAAGTCGCCCCTTGAGTAAGCAATAAGAATTTCAAAAATAAAGAGTTAATGCAAAGCTGTTAAGTTCCCGTAGTGATTGACTGCAATCCACAAGGGGAACTTAAAAGTAGCTCCGAGCCACGCCCAATAAGTGCCCCAATGGAGGCCGCGATAGTCGAGGAGAAGGAGCTCAATAGAAGTAGCAACAATTCACAAATTCAAGAACTTGTCCGCATGTTTAACAACATGAACATTTAAGTTTAAGTTAAGTCTTAAGCGTCAGCTTAAAACTCCTACTTACCTATCAAATTTAAATTCCAAAAATTCTCTTTCTATTGCTGAAGCTCCTACAGTTAACTCTTTCTACAAAGTCTGAGTTTCAGCTTTTACAGTCAATTTATTTCTACAAAGTACTCGTATTGAAAATGTTGCAAATAAAAAACCTGATGCAGTTAACGACTTAAGGTCAAAGTAAAATCAAAGTGAAACAACATGTTGCCCTTGGTGACATTGCCACAACACATACACACCCACACACACACACAAACAATGGTGTTGTGCATTTAACGCCACAAAGCCAAAAGCAAGTGAGATGATTAAGTGGCGTTCAGGACGAAGCATGTGTGTCAACTAATTGTTACATAATTAACAACAAAGTGAAGAGCACCATATCTCACATTGGACTATGGGGAAAAAATCGAAAAATCGAATATTTAGTCATTTTGTCAAAGTACTAATTTTACTATTTTTTTGTGTGAACATCTTAAGAAAACTTTAAACTGTAAAGTTCAGTACCAAAAATGTTACATAACAGGCCAATGTTAAGCCTAACAGTTGTTAAAGTCGGCTGTTGCTTTAAGATTGCAATATTTTTGCAGCCTATTTTCATATTGGTATTTCTCAAAGGCCAATTATTTTTTATAAAAATTTAAAATTAATAACAACTAGACGGGTTTGTATTCTGTATTTGTGCGGGTTCCATTAATGTTTTGCAAAAATTAGATAATGCTTTGAAAGGTAATTTCTTGAAAATCTACTCGAAATATTGGATTTCGCCCCATAGTGCAGTGTCAATACACATATACATATATGCATGTGTGTAAGTATCTGTGTATATGCTAAAATTGTTGCCTGTGTCACACATGTCTTGATTTGTACGCTTTATCAAAGCGTCTTGAAACGAGGTGAATACACCGAGAGAAAAAACTGTACTAAAAATTTGCTCAAGTGATATAACTAAGAATTAAGTACCATTTGTTTTAATATAAGTAATGAGCACGAAAGTTCTTTATAAAAGTTCGGAGCTCAGGCTCGACACTGTTAAAAGGATAATTTCTATAAGTAGTCAGTGTTCACTTACTAACTGATGGCTTATAAATTTACTAATATACTTTTTTAATAACAAGTGACACTTGCAAATCAAGCTCAAACGACTTTTTTAAGGCTACAGTATTCTGTTCTTATTTTAAGATGATGCTACAGAATTTAAACGACGCTTTGAAGTAATTTTAAGTTTGAAAATACCAAGATATTTCAATGTTGTACTTATGATTCACATACTTTACTTAAGTAATTTAAATCTTTAGGTATAAAATATTTGAAATTTTCCCGCTGTGTAACAACTTCAAAGATGTGATTTGAGCTTATCTATAATATTTTGTGACATGAATATGTACATATCTTAAAGCCCCTCTCGAAGACAACTTCTCAGTTGACAAAATCGACAGGCAACTGTTGAGTTCACAGGAATATTTTCAGCAGAAAATTCTTTAGGATTTCATAAAACGAGCTCTAGGAACTGCACGGTTACAGTACATGAAAAGAGAAGCTCCTTAAGCTTTTCGGTTGAAAAGATATGTCAACAATTGCCAGATGCAAGAGTTTTTCATGCAAAAAATGTTATGTTATGCTTCATATAATCTTTGAGGGTTATAGAAATTAATTAAAAATTTTACATTACAAGTGTTACATCTTATACACTGTAAGTGTTATACTCAGCAGCTGTTATACTCTTCTCACAAATATATCACAATACAAATCACAGTAAATTTCAAAAACAGCACATTGATAGACTTGTTTAATTAATTAATTTTCGTTTAATTTTCAAAATGTCTTTAAACAATCATAAGTTATACAATTAAGTTACACAAATATGCAGATTTATAAAGAGCGTATACTTGATTAATTTGTGACAACGCTTATGACAACAAAGTCAGCGCTTGTTGCTTAGCAATGGCAAAAGATTGGGTTGAGTTTTCGGGAACGGCATAATATTATAATGTTAATATTGTACAAAAACATATACATGTATGTATGTACATGCGAATGTATGTACGTACATATGCACATTGTCAGCGAGAGTCGCATATTCAGTATTTAGTATTTTGGGGGCCTTTCGAGCAGATGGCCCAATTAGCTAATGGATATTAACAGAGGGATATTAACATTCAAAATAATAAATGCACATACAGATGCATATGTATATACAGATACGCATGAATGTATGTTTGTGTGTTATAAAGAAACTGATTGGACTCACCTGTCGCCATGCATCGATTCCCTTTCCCTGTCGCGCTCCTGATCATTGACCGCATCTCCGATGCCCTTGTTTCCGCCGGTGGTGTCGGCGCCAATGGCGGCGGCGACGCTGCTGCTGTTGCTGCTGCTGGGCGCCTCCTGCTCCTCGGTCAGCGGCGGAGCTGGCGATTCCGTTGGAGTCGATTGGCTCTGGCTCTGGCTCTGGCTGCCGCTTGTGGTATCCTGGCGCTCGGACATTTTTCTGGTTTTGCCTTGCTTTATTGGTACTTGGTTTTTATTAATTTACAAATTTATTTATTTATTGTTACAATTTGTTCAACTTGCGTCGAGATATTTGCGCTTTTTTGTCGCACGCTGCATAAACCAAACATAACATTACGCGCCAGAGTTTCGCCAGTGTGTGTGTGTGTGTGCGTGTCTGAACAATGTGTTGTAATTGTTATTTAATGAAGCCGTTTTAATGCCCCCTTTTTCTGTGCCATTTGCAAAGACTTCTTTGCAACGTTTTTAAAGCCCGAAACGCAGAAATAAAAAAGTGCGAAAAATTCAATCACAACATAATGAAAACTAATTGGCCAGACCTCAGCAGTCTAATTAATTGTTAATATTTTAAAGTTTCCCTTCCATTGAAATTCTCCATATTGGCATTTACGTGTATAATAAAACTAAAAATAAGCTTAAATCAAGTCTATAATGGGAAGAAAACTTAATTTGCCATTGATTAACTCAGTTTTTTTTATAACAAAACGCCAGTTTCTTATAACAGGTATTATTGTTATTAAAATTTTATATTTTTTTATTTAGCAACAAGTATAAAATATACAAAATGTAAATTTTTAGGAAATTTTTTTTCTAATTTTTCAGACAAAAATTAATATAATTCATTTTAAGCGCCGCTTTTTGAATCTCAAAAAGTAATCATGTGCTACTTTTAATTACTAGAAAACACTAGCATTCGCTTTCACTGAAATAACAAGATTAAATTACTAGTGAATTTATTAGAAATCTACGATTTATCTCGCAAATATAGCATACTAAAAACGCACTGCAATTTCAAGTTCAAATTTCTTAGTACGCATTGAAAACTCTAAAGCTTTTAATGCGATTATAAGGTTGAAAACTACTTTATTCTTCTGCGAAGCACTGTTTGCTGATTTCATTACAATACCGAGCCATAATTCCCGCAATTATCCTAAGAGTTATAAAATTGGAGTGCACTTAACGTTACATTGGAGCTGCTGAGCAGCTTTAAGCTGTTTAAACCAATAACTCAGTCAGCGAATTATCCAAGAAAACCGCAATGTTGTGGTCTATCCACAGAATTTCAGACCCAACCTCTTTGGCTGACAGGCAACAGATGCCAAGGTACGAGAATGAATGGAATTTATGTAGGAGATGAAAGAACAAATGACATCGAACTAAGCATGCAATTAATGCGACATTAATAGCACTTGTCGCTTTTATACCCTGAGCCACCGACACATGAATTGAAAGCACATAATAAGGTTCTTTGAATGCAAATGCAGAAAATCAAAAATTGATGTACGAATAGAAATCAGAAAAAATACTTCAACAGAAATGGAGACCAGTTAGATTTAAAGAACCAAGTCTTTGATGTTAATATATATCATATACGGTGCTAGAGAAACTGCAAGAAACTCAGACAAGTTATTGATAGAACAAGTTGTACTACTTCTTTTATTAAGAACAGTGCAGTTTACAAGCAGTGTTATAATATATTACATTACAGAGTATCTGTCAGTCAACACTGCTCTACAAGAATATCTAAAACACTAAAGGATGACAACAAGTGGTCGATAAATGGCTGTGAATTGAGCATTTGCATGAGTTCAGCAAAGGCCAACAACGAGTGCGAGTGATTAAAAAATAATACAAATTTAATGAGCTATGGATAGCGGAATGACTAACTGATAAAGTGGCTAACTGAGCAGCTGGCAACGAATGAACGAATGACAAACAGAGCAAAAGCAAAGTGCATGACGAACCGAAACGATTTGGCAGCCAAAGCATAAAACTGGCTAATCGCTCAGTCGAAAACGTCAAGTGGCAGTGTGAACAAAGTGTGAATGGCTAATGAATGAATAAGCGTGACAACTGCAGACAGCGATTAGATTACATTTTGGCGCTCATAAATTAAGCGTACGCATTCAAATCACACCAGAATTTAGCCCAAAATGAGAGAGAAAGTACACAAATTGGGTCACAAATGGACGCTGATAAGCAGACTGGGTTTTATTTTTTTGTATAATATTTAATGCCGAAATGCGAGGCAATCATTCAAGTAACAGTAGCTGCGAAAACTCTGATCACGCTCCTGTCAGCAAAAAAAAAATAAGTGCCAGTGACAGCTCACAAAGATAATATAAAACGTCGAAAGAATTACAAATAAAAAGGAGAAAACAAATTATCTTTGGCAGAAGTTTTGATACACTTTAAAAATGAAAATTAACATTAAGTTTTTCCTCCTAAAAAAAGGATATTTTTTGTAACAAATTTACTTTACATTTTTCACGCCAAATTAAATGCTCGTGCAACATCACAGGCAGATTTTAGGCTTATTCAGCATTTATAAGTCAATTTCTAATCAAATTCTTTAATTAGCGCAGATATCTTAAAAACAAGAACGTTTTTCATACAAAATTTGGTTCAGTTATCTGTAAAAAAAAAGGATTTTTTTATACTGAAATGTGTCGTTTGACCGATTTTTCACATGGTAATATATGTATATGTTGTTTTTAGGGAGTCTACCACATCGGATTTAATGCGATTCTTAATATGTGACAAGATGAAATTTCTCACTGTAAGAGTATCAATAGATGAAAAACAAGTAACAAAGGCTATAGTCGAGCTCCCGACTATACGATACCCGTAACTTATTTTAATGAATTTTGAAATATTTATAATTCCATGCGCTTTTAGGCACTTATATTCTTTACAACTTTAATTAGCCACTACCACTTTTCTATTTGTCCGCTCTTGTTGCGATTTAGTAGGATGATGATAGGTAATAATAGTAATTAACATTAATTAGTAAAAAATTACCAATATCTTGAAAACTGTGACTGTGGCGGTTTTTTGCGATTTACGAATGCGGAAAATGGTGTGGCAAAAATGTAAAACAAACTAGAATGTCGTGGGGATTATAGAAGTCTGTGTGCAAAATGTGGTTGCTCTAGCTCTTATAGTCTCTTAGATCTAGGCGCTCACACAGACGGACTTGGCTATATTGCCTAGGCTGTTGATGTTGATCAAGAATATATATACTTTATAGGGTCGAAGATGCTCCCTTCTCCCTGTTACATACATTGCAACGAATACAATATCCCCTTTTACATATTTTTATAAGTAACGGCTGTAATAAAAGGGTAAAAAAAGGTACAAATAAAGGGTAATTGCGACTCGAAATTGACCAAAAAATGACACCTTGAATGTGTCTGCAGTTGGCTTTCGGCTTTCGGTTTTCGGCTCGGCTGCAGATGAAGCTGAAGGGGGTGAAGGGTGTTTTTTGTTGTCGGTTTGCGGCTAGAATGCGCATATCATAAACGAGGAGTTTGGCACAGAATATTTGCATATGAATGATTCACACGGCGATGCATAATAAAAGTCACAATTCGTAGACAGAGCGCACAAGTGTGAACATACACCGAATAAAGAAACAACAACTGGTGTTAGAGACAAAGATGGAGGTCGAATTGAAGGTGGAAATGGAAATGGAGAAGGAGAAGGAAGTGAAGGGCAGTTTGGTAGTCGGACAATTGGGCGATGTCTCCCCGTTTGCCAGCATTAATCCGCAGCGCTCAGCGCGACACAAACCTTGATTGTCCTTCACACACACACACACACACAGCCACACACCCTCACACACACTCACACACACACGTTAACAACTTCACACAGTAAGACACCCACACATATGCTCATCAAATATGAAAAGGCACGAAAATTAACCCAAAAAAAAAAAGACAAGTATAAGAAGCTAAATAAAATATAAATATATGTACGTGTGTATGTATTTTTACGAACTGAAAAGAACTGAAACTGAAAGTTGATGAGAACGAAGAAGAAGAAGACGAAGAAAGAGAAGAAGCAGCACTGGTAGACGGGACAATGAATTGGAGGTAAATCGGGAGGAATGAAATCTGCAAAGGTTTGCATAAAATGAAATCGCACCAAAAACGCGAAGTTAAGCAGAAAACAATCTGCAAAGTCTGCTCGACTAGCAGGATACCCTGTTTGAGAATTTAAAAATCGAGAAATATGCTCTGCAATTTCTTTTCTTTACACGAGTCAATAGCCATGAAATGGATAAACGGATATCTCGTAGAATAGTTGATTCCTATAGACAGAGTATAGTAACCCTAATAAATGTGATTAATAGAAGTTTTGTCTTAATATTAATATTTAAATATATTGTGGCCAATCCCGAAGTTCAATCTGTCAATTTATATATGGTAACTCTTCATCTAATATCTAATCAAATTTCTGATATTGAATGTTCGAAAAGTATGGTAACTTTAATATATTTTTTATAAATATCATGTGATAACTTTAATACTCACAAATTTAACGGAATCATTATAACCTGCCTTGAAAGACATTGATGCCAATATTAACAGTGTATTAAAATGGATTTATAATAGCTGGTCCTTCGATACCTGACCCACCCTATGTTGGAAAACAACAACAGAATGACCCTCTTTGCCAGTGCCCCAATCAAACACACACACACACACACATATACGCTCTGTCAGTCACCTCTGTGATTGTTGTTATTATTATTATTATTTATTTTTTTTTATTATTATTATTGTTGTTGTCACTTTCGCTTGGGTTTCTCAAGAGAAAGCACACTCGTAAAACTCTTATCGCGCCTCTGCTATAAATACTACTCGTATATTTATAAGGTTTTCCAATAACACTGAAAGCACTCGAAAAAAAAGATGCTGAAGATTTTGCAACACGCTTTAAAAAAGTATTGGTTATCAAACCTTTTGAATTGACTTTCACTTTTGTTTACTGTTCAGTTGTTGTTTGTTGTTGTTGAGTTCAAATTGTTATCTGATAACACAAAGAGAAAGTGTTTGTTTATCAAATAAATTACTTTAGTGTTCTATGAATTTAAAATACTGTTGCTCGATGATTGAATTCTCTTCTTAATTTGGTAGTTGAGTTTCAATTTGAATGTTTTGTTTTGTTTTTGGAATTTTAATTTTGCCTTTTTTCTTTTTTGACTTCTATTTGGCGGTCTGTTGCTATTTTGCTGGTCACTTTTGACTTATTCTTCAGCTCACTTCGACTTGGCAAACGCAACCGACAAAGGCTTGACAGGAACTGAAGTCGTTTGCCCACAGGACACGTTATTTTAAATGGCTGTCGGACACAGGAATAATAACAACAGTGACGGCGCGGTTGGCAGGAGCAGCGACAACGACAGCGAAAGCAGCCGAAACTGAGTGCCGACTGTTGCTTCTAGTTACCATTTCCTGTGCGCCAGTTGTTGATTTTCTTTCTCTGCCGCCGTTAACAGCGTTCACAGCTTTGACAGCGTCGCCTGCTGTTAACTTCTCCGAAATCTGTTAACGACTCCGATAGCTTTATTGTCTGTGCTTTCTCTGTTTTCGGAGTGAGCTTTCGCTATTCTTTTCCTTTTTGCCCTTTTAACTTATGGTTATTAAAATGGGGAGTTTAGATTTTTCAATCACTAATGCCAAGTCTGGCATTAACTAAAATCTGTGTATTTTTTATAATATATATACATATATTTAAGGAAGAAAGTATAAGGAATTGTTGCTCGAAATCAACATCACTTTGAAGAAATATCATTTCAAAGGCAAACAATTTAAGCTGCAGTTGTTCAAAGGGCAACATGTAATAAACATAATTTCATTCACCCTTAGGATATGTCTATATTCCTAATTTAACAATATGTCTTGTTACTTTTAGTTGCTCTAATTAATATTTCTTTTTCTTATGCCTTTGTCCTTTTATTTTTAGTTTTTGTTAAGAGCGCTAATATAGACGTACATACATATGTACATATAAACACATTCTTTTAGTCTTATAAAATCATCGGCCATCATCAAGGCAGCAGAGCAAGTGGAACAAGTGAACACACAACAAGATACTTGGCAAGTGTTCCAGGTCATAAACTAACAATTTTCTTTGCAGTCTTTATTTCTTGACCAATCCCTTCCTATTGCCGGATTCTGTCGTAATCGTCATGTGTAACCGCCACTACCCACTAAATGATTAAAAGCATAAACTGTTTGTAGAAGCTGAACTTCAACTCCAGATGCACAAGGAGTGTGATTGATTTTTGTTTAAAGAATGATTTTTGCACAAAGCTTTTCAACGAAATAACTGTTTCACAGAATCGGAAAGTTAAATTCAAACTAAAACTGCGAGTGATGGACACAAATCAGAAAATATTGCAAAATTGAAAATGTGCACAGATATGAGTGAGCGAAGAAGACACTTTTGCATTAGAAGCTACAAAGAAGACAATACCGGACTTGCGAAATAAAGACAATGCACAGCACACGCTGCGTATACGTACTATTGCAGTATAGCGTTTGTCAGCTTTGGCTGTCAATAAATGCATCCAACACAACATGTGATTAAATTGTACTCGCACTCATTACAAAGGACATAATCGTCTTGTTCCTGTTTTTGATTCAAGCAGTGTTTTCAAAATTGTACAAACAAAACAAAAGGCTATAGTCAAGCTTCCGACTATAAGATACCCGTTACTTATTTAAAAAAAATTTAAATATTTTTTATTGTATGCTTTTGGGCTCTTACGTTATATTCTATTCTATTTTTAAATTCTAAACATCTTCAAAGAAAATTCAGAAATCAAGATATAAGTTGTTACTGTCTTAATTTTTTTTTTTTTTTTTTGTAGACATTTTTATTTTTGTTCTATTTAAAATTTTTTTAAAATTACCGTATATTTAAAGAGCTCTACATTCACAAAGCTCTTTTTAAAAATATATAAATCTTATTCAAAATTCTTGATCAAACCAAATCAAAATATTTGACCAACGGAACAATGAGAAAATGAATTACATAAAACGTAAAATGTATCAAAAACTCACATCTTGTGAAATTTTCTATCAAAAATGTATTTAAGTTATTTATTTAAGCAATATAAGCTAGAATAAATTTAATAGAATGCACATATAGATTCTACATTTGAATAAATTCACTTTTTCTATATTTTTGACCATTTTCCTAAAAATGGATTTCCATCGATTTCTATCGATTACACAAAGTCAGATAGTAAGATTGTAACATAAACCATTTTAATTAATATAAATATATAAAAATTTTAATTTTAAAAAAGTTTTTCGAGCTGGTTCGATATGGTATAATTTAAAAAAAGGAGAGACAGAAACAATAGACAAAATGTTGAGTGCGACAGTCATTCAAATCAAATTAAAAAAAAACTGCTTAATATTTTGAAATTAAACAAAAAGCATTTTTTAGATAAATCAATGCATTACATTTTAAAATGAATTACATCAAAATATTCGTTCACGCTTTGCCGAAATTAGTGTTAGAACTGGTCCTCGGAAAATCTACTTCTCTTTGAGTCTCGTGCGAATGCCCAAAATCCACATTTGTACCATCAATAGTGCTAGCCAAGACCTATGAGTTTTCCCTTTTGTCACAACAAAATAATATTTTGGCATATGTTTTATTTTACTGTGAATGGGAGAATTACCCATATGTCTGTTACATATACTCTTATGTTATCTCATGTCACTCCACTATTGCATTCCATGCACCAAGGCATTGTACTCTATCGATGAGGTGACAACCAAGAGCAGATACAGATATAGACTCGCACGTTGGTTAAAGGTTGGGCTGCCTTTTAATTGTTTTGCCAGCTTGCAGTTTTGTTGCAGTCAACAAAGAACAACTACAACAGCAAGGAGCAACTGCAACTGTCGCGAAAATTTATTCTAATTTTTGGCATATTTTGCGATCGATTTTTCAACAACTTTTGTACTTTATTTGTTGACATTTCTAATGCAAATAGACAGTGCAATGGACAGCTGGAGGAGACAGACGGACATCTAAAAAGCGAGATAGCAAGTGTTAAAGAAGCTGTTTTTTGTTAGTGCAAAAAGTCGTATATACAGACAGAAATCTTGCAACTATATTTATGTATTGCTTATACCCTGCGAAAATGCCTTAAACGACAAAGGCAGAGGCAAAAAAGTTGATTTAAATAAAAATAATAAGTAAAAGCTACTTTTAAATAAGTTATTTTAGACCCATTTACGACTATCCATTGGATATGTCTAATCAAAGGCACTGACAAAGCGATAGGTATCGCTGTTAAATACTTATAGGATTATGCCCAATTTCTTAACTAATTACAGATTATATGAGCTAAAGATTGCTATGTACTTGAAATTGCCAAATTAATGTTAGCGGAATAAAAAGCCGATCACAAGCAATTACGATGGCCGACAAAAAAGTATGTACAAATTCTTATCGATTCTGATGTTCTCGAAAGAAATGCAATGCTAAATCGCTTTCAAATTTATCTATAAAATGACGGCAACAACATTGCATTAACAGTTGACATTATGATTGTATTACGTAATAACAGCTTACGTAGCGTAATGAGCTTCAAAAACAAATCAAGATTGAATTTATAAAAAAGAAAGGCAATCAACTAAGTGCAAACAGCGCACTATGGAACAATTGACCCGTTTTTGCGGCTTTTCATAAATTTTTAATACTAACACATTATAAATACATCAAAGTGTTATGTAACATACCAGAAATATTTTAACTGTCCAATGTTTAAATAAAAAGAAATGGGTTAATATGATATTTTACAAATTATAAATATATTTTATAAAAAAGATTGTTTGTTTTTATTTTTAGTGACCTTTCTAATTTGTAGAAGTAAGTTTTAGTTAACTTGAGGTCTAGTATGTCTATAAGACAACCAACAAACAACAACACACAAAACACTTGCAGAATGCAACAACAACAACACACAATGGGCTTGATCAGCATCTCGGCTGTTTTTCACTCTTGAGACACTAGAATTCACAACTGGTTCTGGCTTCTCAAAAGTGACATTAAGCTTGGATCGCTGGTCAAGTCAGCACAACGGTACTGATGATAGAGATTGGCATCTCTTGAAACAGCTGTATACCGAGCCAAGCTCCTTGCATTCCGCAAGTGTTTTGTGTGTTGTTGTTTGTTGGTTGTCTTATAGACATACTAGACCTCAAGTTAACTAAAACTTACTTCTATATTTTATAAAGAAAATCCGTATTAAAATATCTTGTTCAGTTAAAGACTTTTTAATTAATGCAAGAAAACAGGTCACATGATCCATAGTAATACAACGTAAGCACAAAGAAAGTGACAGAGACAAAGTCAGAGAGGGGAGAAAAACAAAGAGGAGAGATAGTTGGCAATAGAAAATCCGGAGCCACAACAACAACAGGCAACAAGATTGAAGGCTACTTCCAAATGTGCTAGACTGTAAGATACTTGGCAATTATGCAACCATTCGAAGAAAACGAATTAAAATCAATCTTAAAAATTCGATGTTCAAAAAGAACGCTTATAATTAATAAATTAAAAAATTTGATATAGCGGGGAACGCAAATACACTTATTAAGAGCAAAGCCAAAAAGTGGAATACGAAAATGTTCAATTTGTAGTTTATGCTGTTTGTAAATTTAAAAATGCGTATTATTTTTAATTTCTTTAAAATTAAAAAATATTGGGCTTAGTAAGCTTTTTTTTTGTTCAAAATTTTTGATAAATTCCACAACTTTCTCTAAATAACTCAATATAAATTACTCCGATACAAAGACTGTTAAGTAAAAGAGGTAAATCTCTTAAATATATTTTTGTTGTTCGGCAATCATTTGATATTGTCACTGATATTAAATATACTCTGTAAATTATATATACTATGTAGGTTCTAACTAACTTGCTATAAACTACTACCGTACAGAGGCCAAGTATAAAGAAAACAACAGCTTTTCAAATCTCAGATTTCAATCACGCAGCGCAACGTTGCGTATACTTAATATTTTTAAATTGTTGGCAAGAGCAGAGTTGCTGCTCTTGTTATTATGGTTATAGTCGCTGACGTTATTATTACTGCTGTTTTGCTCATCAATCACGGTTCGAGCAGAGAAACCAACCAACCGCTTGAATAGTTATTTTGCATGGGGAGAATAAAAACAATGCCATGAGGAGAGACGCGGGTGGGCGAGGCAGAGGAGCAGGAAGAGTCATAAAGGTAGAGGATGGACTGAAGCTAAAACGTCCGATAGTATCTGGGTATTATAAATTCTACGTTGCGGTTGTCTGGCAAACCGCAGGCGAACTATAGTATGATGTTAGCGCTTTTGAGCTTTTCTTTGCTTTCTGCCGCTGTCGGACACCATTCAGCTTACAGCTTACTCGCTTTTCTGCCTCCTGCCACAAATATTCAGCTCAAAGACGGCAAAAATAGTCAGTCGACAATGAGGAATTGCCAAAGGCAACCGAAACACACACACCTAATAAAAAATAAGTAAATTCCTGAGTTTTCTCTCTTGTCTCTGGATTAAAAAGTAAATCAACAATGATGAAAAGTGTTGAGCTTTAGGCAAGACCAATCTAAAATACTCTAAAAAATTCCCAAAATTAAGCAATACACTTTTTTTTTGGGAATCTCTACGAATTAAATAGTTTTTTTTTTATTTTATAAATTTTATTTCGAATTATGGTTCGAAATAATAACAAATTCTTAAGAGTTAAACTAAGCTTTTAGAAGGTTCAGCTACTAGTAGTTGTTGTAAATTCTTTCAATTTCATTTAGCTTTTTTTTAAATCTTAACACACTTTAATTATTTTTATGTCCAATATTAAATCTTTTGACTCCAGTGTCTGTCTGACTGTCCGTCTGTATGAATAACTAGATATCAGTGACTGTTTAGTCAGATTAAGTTAGATTGTAAATGATAAATAATGAATTATAAATATAAGACAATATCAATGTAACGCTCTTACAATCATGCTGCAAATGCAGCTGATTACTACTCTTAAGTTCGCTCTTGTCTGTTATTGTCGCTGTTATTATCGCTCGCTCGTCTAGCGACGACAAAGCATAGCCGAACGAACATGTAAATGAAGTTGAAAGAAAAGAGTTCTGGCCAGCAGCCGGCAGTAATAAATCAATCAGCGTGTAATTAAGATCGACGTCTTTTTTGAATTGAAGAAGCCTTAAGCCTCTAAGTCGGTGTCCATAATTTTGGATAATTATTTAACACCGTGAAAACGCTCACGGAATTTTCATTGGCGCCCGAGCAGGGACTTCGACTTGGATTTGGATTGCAGACTCCGACAATTACTTAGCGAACAGTGCATTTTGGATTGGCTTTGGGCACAACGCAAGTAATTCGTCAAGTTCTGCTTTTGCTTTTGGCTAGCTTTCGCTTGGATTTTGGATATTGGTGGATCTGGATAACGCTGGACCAGATAATCCAAGGAAAGTTTTGGACAATTCAATAATGAAAGAACAGGTATTTAGTGCCAAACATTGAGACAAAACCACAATTGTGATTTGTGTAATTGGTTGTGTGGCCTGCCAAGTGCAGTGAACCCAATTTTTGGCACTTAATTAATTGCATGCTCAAATAAAAGAAATAAGTTATCAATAAAGTGAACCGCCCATAAGTGAACCATATTAGTATTTGTGCCAAATTAGTTAGTTGTTCACAGCGCCGCGGTTCAATACTGCGAGGCAACACTGTATTGGTAGAACGGTAACATATGTGCAGTTGGCAACAACCGTTAGTTTTGGTGTGTTTCTTTTAACATTTTTGGCAATTGGTTGCCAAGCTAAACTTTGAGCCAAAGTTCATTGCCTTCAGCAGAATCAGAGCTGGTGAGCTGTTGGTCAGTCACCGTTGGTTATCGTCAACCTCTTTTGAACAATTCTTGAACAATTGCTGCAGTGTGAATGTGTTGTTGGTGTAATACTTATTTGAGTTTCCTTTGATATTTTTGGCAATTGGCTGCCGAGCTGAATTTCTAATTGTTGTTATGGCTCTTGCATATGCAATTGCAGCTTGAGTTTTGGTTGTTGTTTGGTTTGCCAATTCAAGAACATCGTCGCTTTCTATCGCTTGTGTACAATTGCTGCATTTTAAGATTGTTGTTATCGTGTTGGCTTTTGCAGGTATTCTGTGATTCATTGGGCATATATTAAGCAGTATTTAATTCGTGAGAATTTTATTTAGTGCATTTTTATTCTTTGCCTTTTATTAAAACTCACTAATCACAATGACGAACCCGCCAGAAACAGGTAGCAAGGAGACAAAGTCGAGTGCTAAATTAGTCTCAATAATGCAAAAACACGACAGAGTCTTACAAGATATTAGGCGTTTAAAAACCGGATTTGAAGAAAAGACTATATCCTTTGATCAGACTCAACTCCAATGCCGTTTGGAAGTACTTGAAGGGTATATTGAGAAAATTATGGAGCTACAGTCTGACCTCGATGTGATGAATCCCAGCAACGAGTGCAGGGCAACAGTGGAAGATGTGTGCATCTGCACAAAAGCTTTATTTGTGTCGGCTATTAAACCAAAGGAACGACACAGCCATGACCTGTCCGCCTCGTTTACTCAACGTCACGTCTCACAGTTACCAAAGATGCAGTTGCCTAAGTTTAGTGGAAATCATGCAGATTACTCAAATTTCATTTCGTTGTTTAATAGTTTGGTGCATGATGACGTATCACTAACAAATGTCGAAAAATTTACTCATTTAATTTCTTGCCTGTCGGGTGATGCGTTGGGAACAGTAAAAGCGTTTTCAGTTACGGATAGCAATTATGAAAAAGCCCTAGCAAGTTTAAAGTCTGTTTATGATAAGAAATGTTTAATATTTCTTGGTACAATATCTCAGTTATTTGAAATTGCACACATGTCAAAACCTTCAGCATCAAGTCTTAGGGGACTCATTGACACCATATCGGCTTTGTATTCGTCTCTGCAGTCATTGGGCAGTGACACAGATATTGCCAATGCAATGTTGATCCATTTGGCAATGTCGAAAGTTGATCAGATTACAAAATCTCGGTTTGAAGAGCAACTTGACTATGATAAGTTGCCATCGTGGTCAGAGTGTGCTTCTATATTGAATCGACGTTATCAGCATTTGGCTGCTGAAGACTCAACTAAGAGCAAGAATAAGCCAAAACAGGAGTTAAGTAAATCGAATACAAGGTCATCGTTTTCTTGCTCTAAGACCGATCAAAGGTCAGAAAATAAGTGCATTTGTTGTTCAGTTTCTGACCACACAATAGCAAATTGCCAGTCCTTTAGTAGTATGACTGTCATGCAACGCTATGACTTTGTGAAACAACGTCGATTGTGTATAAACTGCTTTAAGCAAGGGCATAATGCGGCAAAATGTAGAAGCCCGAAATGTCGAGTGTGTTCAAAACGACATCACACTATGCTTCATAGATATGAGGTCGACAACGTCCATGCTCATGGTGCTTCTTCCTCTACATCGGCTGCGAGTCAGCAAGCATATGTTAGTCATGTTCTAAGTGCTGAACATACAATTTTGGCCACTGCTGTGGTAAAAGTAAAGGATAGATTCGGCCAGTTTCAGCATGCCAGAGCACTTTTAAAGGCAAGAATCATAGGTATGTAGTATATTCCTGTATATCAGGGGTGCCCAAAACTGCCTTATGGATGTGCACTCACCAATAAAAATATAAAACATCACACGCATACATGGAACGAACTTTTTATTTATTTTAATGTGTACACAGAAAAAAAATAGGAACATGTGTCTTCATAGAAACATAGAGCCATCGGACCAAGAAAAATTACTTACTTTTACAACCAATATCAACCTTAGTGTGGCATTATTTCGTTAGATACTTTAACAGTTTAGCAACCTTTCTCTATTTATAATTTTGTCTCAATACGACAAATTTTGTATACATGCCACAGGGCATGTTTGGTATGATAAGCTTTTTTCTGTGAGTGTTGTTGTCATTACAACATATGTATATCACCTTATCATGTAACACAAATATCAGAGTTTCTGAATTGTGCAAATATTAGCAAATGATGCAATAATTTATAAAGGTAAAATTTAATTCAATTCAATTACAAAAAAAAATTAGCCCAATCTCGTTGTTTTTACATTCTTTTGTTGCAAAACAAAAAATTACAAAAGTGATGATACTTTAAAAGAGTAGATTATGAATAGTTTAAGCAAATAAAGAAAAATACGCGTACTGAGAACTGCACACTGAGTATTGGCATGAGTAATTGTGGTTGATAAGATGCTGGTGTTGATGGCCACAGTCATTTGATGGGAATCGGACAGCTGCTTGGATTATGCCTGGCCCGTTGCATTAAAGGAGCGCAACATCATGATGTACGAAAGGGCCGAGCGTAGCACCTGCCAAAGGGAATAATGAATAAACAAGATACAGATTATACAGAGTACGTCGAGTAAGGAAACTATGCTAATGGCTGATGGCTGATAGCTGATAGCCTACGCACCGTTGAGAATGTGGCCATGTTCGATTCAAAAAAGTATCCTTTGAGCTGGCATGGACGCTGAGACCGCATGATGACCACAATGAGAGCACGCCGCGTGGCAGGGGCAAAGTCCACCCAGTTGCTATCGTAAACGGCCGTCGCAAAGTCAGCGCTGGCCTGTTTCACATTCTCGCCGCAGTGCGAATAGATGAATAATGCGATGAGCAAGGAGCCAACAAAGAAAATGTAGTAAAGACATTTGGGCGTGGGGAACAGATCGGCCAGCTGAAATCCGAGAAAGCACAGTTGCACTGCCGTGATAAAGAAATGCATAAAAACCAACGGGCTCAAGCTACGTCCCAATTGCGTAGCAATCAACAAGCCCGTCTGATGCAGTCGCACCACCTGCACCAATTCATCCAGCTCCTTCCCCGGTTTATCCTCCAACGGTTGCAAATTCCTAATTCGATGCTGCGCAATTTTAAATACCGCACACACATTGTACGTAAACGCAAACAGCAGCGTATCCATGGCCAATGTCATTGTTATCACTCCAATACTGACCAGTATATGCCATATATAAGTCGGCGCATAAAACACCAACATCTGATCGTTCCAAGGATACACGCCCGAATGCGGCAACTCCAGGTGTGTGCGGCCCGTACGCAGCTTGCTTGCCACCATTATAAAAATGGGCTTAATCCAGGATAAGAGACCGGCGGTATAGTAGCATCGCATGTACGTTACGCTCAGCGAGTGATCGCTGCGATTCTCCGCATCCACAATTAACGCGGCCTCTGGCCAGGCGGCGATCTCTATAAAATGTGACACTCATATTAAGTTATTTATATTTGATATTGTCATACTACTATGTTGGACTACTATATCATATACATGCATAGAAACAATCGATAGACAGTTAAACTTTTCACTGTTAAACTTATTGGCCGCGTTCACCAGAACAAATCGACAACAGAAAATCTATCATTGTTCTGGTGAACGGCATTGATGAGCAATCATGTTTTCATCATGTTATGACTGAAAATTTATCACCAAAATAGTATACTAAAATTCTCTGATTGTGATGCTTTGTTATCAATACAAAGACTCGTAATATTTCAAAATAAATTGGACAGAATTAATAAGGAAACCACTTTATTAATATAAATTTGATTTTCTTAAAAAAAAATTCGTAAGTGCCATTTTCGTGTTTAGCGGGCCAAAGTCCATAAGAAAAAAATACTTTGATTCACTTTGCAGTTTGGCTGTTATTTAATAATTCAACGTATCATCTATAATTTGAAATCTTGCCTTTAACTTTGTTGAATTAAACATTTTTCGCCAAATTGTTTTGGATTTTCTAAATAAATATTAACACTTTTGATAAAAAAAAAGAAATGACAACTTTGATTTGAGCTTTCACCAGAAGCATATCAAAAATTTTTTGATTTGTGATACATGATTACTGATTGATTAGTTCTGTTGAACGCGGCCATTGTTTCTTAAAATATCTCAACCAGGGATATTAGTCCAAAATGTTAATTTAATATCGAAAACTGCATTAAAATTTACTTCATTTCCTCATTGTTCCTCTCGAAACAAAATTTTCAAAAATCTCTAGTATTTTTTATAATTTTTTCAAAATTTTAAGAAAAAAAATTTCAAAAATCTCTAGTCGCTAGTATTTTTTAAAATTTTTAAGATTTTCAATAAAATTATAAAAATACTAGCGAAGATTTTTTTTAAATTTTTTTTGCAGTCACTCGTAGAATTGTTTGAAGAATTTTTTTGCATCGAGGAAAATTATAATAATACTAGCAAAGAGTTTTTTGAAATTTTTTTGCAGTCACTCGTAGAATTGTTTGAAGAATTTTTTTTTTCGAGGAAAAAAGTTGAAAAAGTAGACTTTTACAAAAATTTGAATTTTTCAATGGGTACTTAATGAGTTAAGGAAAGTTTTATATCATTCAAAAGGAATTTGAATGACATTTCCATAAATGCTAAGCTTTGCATGAAGTAAGTTTAAACTATGTGTAGAATTAACTTTAAATGGTGCCAAAATACTTATGCCTATGAATGTAGCCGTTAGGAAACTATTCTTATCAGATATTAAAACCGTAACAGTTAAGCAGCATTTACCAATTAATATTGGTAGCCGCAACTGAAATCGTAATCGGAAGAAAGAACATATACTTAAACAGAAAAACCAAAATTATTCAAACGAAATAACCGTTTTGTAACAGATTCAATTAACGATTCATTTAAATTGAATAGAAAGATCTATTTTGAAATCAAAGAACTATGTTTTACATATTGACATACAGTTGAACTTCTATAACTCGAATATCTCACTAACTCGAGCCAAATGAGTGGCAGTAAAATTATTAAACTTAAGAAAAAGAACTCCATAAGTCGAATATCACCACAACTCGAACCTTTTTTTTGGATAATGGTGATTCAAGTTATGGAAGGTTGACTGTATTTACCAATTTACAATACCATACCGATTTTTTTAAACTAAACAAACAAAGTAGTATGTATAACCGGAACCGTAACTGATATCGATAATCTTATTGATTTGATACCCTGATCCTTGCCAACACTTACCCTTTTCGAGTATACCACGTATGCGATGGATGAGTTGAACAAAATCCTTGCGATAATATATAAACACTCCATACTTGACCAAGGTGAGGATGATGGCCAGCAAGGAGCCCAACGCATCGGACATGTTGCCCAAATTGGTAATGTAGACCTTAATGGCGAAGAAGAGTGGACCCATTAAGGCGCTCATTGTGCCCATCAGCAGCAATGAGATTTGTGGACGATCATTTTGCCCGTTGTCTTGCCACAAATCGAAGCCCATTAGACGGAATGCAAGAACTTGCACGCGCAGAAAGTATGATTCGTCCATGTCGTTGGTTTATCCATGTGGACAGTCGCTTTTATAGCCAACTTTGTGAGGGTGTAAGGTGGGTTGAGGGTTGAGGCTCAAAATGACCTTCGTTTTGCTCACTAAGCAGCTTGCACTTCGCTTCCCTCTCCCACCTCGCTCACCTTCCACCAATAGGTCTGCTTTGTCGTAGCATTAATTTAATATGTGCCGAGAGGAGGAAATGCGGTTAAGGTACTCATGACTGCTTAAATGACATCGTTTGATGGATTTGTATTATAATTTATGCCTTCTGTGTGGCGTCCCCACTATAATTCTTAATGAGATATGCAAAAGCTGTTGTTGACATTTGACGTAGCGTGCAATCGCAAATTTTAATTGCTGTCTAATTAGCGTGCTTTCATGTACTACTATGACAAAAAAACGTGCTTTCATTTAAACAATATAAATTTTAAAATGTCAGCAAAATATTAAAATTATGCCGCAATTATCGAAATTTTATGACAGCTCAGACCAGTGTTGCCAGAAGTCCGGTGAAAAAAGAACGGATTTCAATAGACCAAATTTAATAGGCAATTTACACTGAGACCCGTATGAGGCCGTAACGAAAAAAAGCCGGTATACGGCCTGTAAGTAGGCCTTTACCATACAAAATTTGGCAGTTAGGTTCAAATATAAAGGCTCTACGGCGTGCCGGTATCAATACCGGCGTCATTACGGGCCTATTTTTGACAAAAAAAAACGTGGCAGCTATGGTCAAAATTTAAATTTAATCGATTTTCCACCACAAAAAAATTACAATTCAAATCAAAATAATGAGCGCGGCAAGTATAAAAAATTGTGATTTCTTGTATATCCCACTTAGAATAATTTATAATTGATAACGAGGAAAAAGACAACACGAGGAAGCGCAACAGATGCAAGAAATAAGCAGCTCAGTAGCAGAGGCAGTAGTGAAGTCCGCCGAAGCTGCAGTTAGGTCTGTTATATTTGTAATCGCTTAGTCCACTAACAAAAAAGTTTAAAAGCAAAATAAATGAATTATCAAAATGTTTTATTAAATTCCTTAAAAACAAAAGTAGTTCGCCAAAACAGATCTTATTCCTTCAGCTCTGGATTTTTGGTTAGCCCATATAAAATCAAAAAAATGCAGCAATTGCTACTCGCTTTTATAATGGGGTGCAATTTCTTAAGTTGGTGTCCTTCTCGGCCATTACTGATAGTGCCTGCATCAACATCGAAAGCGGCGCGCTCCATCCTAAAAACACTCCATTGGACATGTTGGCACGTCTCTCTCCCAGAATACGCCGTTACGTTCCTATAAAAAGTGTGGAAAATTTACGTTCTTGTCTACAAATGCATTTTTACTTACGTGCGCCCAAAATGATTTCGACGTCTGCTCTAATGCAAGATTTAACGAATTAATCATCACCTGGAATCCCTCGCAAGCCGCCAATGCGTGGTTTATGCCTTGGTTAACTCGCATAAACATAATTGTAACTGCGGCAATTACTTTTGGATCCATATTTTGATTTTTTATTTTTTCCAAACAATGTGTATTATTTGCACAGTTTGACACTTCGATGTCAAAATATTGGTTTTTTTTTTACCGGCCTACCAGTGTAAACGACTTTCGCCGTAAGCTAAGGCTTTTTGCTTACCGGTCTCAGTGTAAATTGCCTTTTAGATGGGGTGTGGGGCTTAAAGTTGCCTATTAAAATAAAAAATAGTTGACTTCTTTTATAATTTAATTTCTAATCATTTTTAACTTGAAAGAAAAACCCAAAGTTTGCTCCCACAATGTTTTCCTCTCTAAACATTTCTGTACATTCATAAATTTTACGCCTTGCACGTGCTTGGGGCAAGAACTGCAAAAAGTAATGTTTCTTTTGTACAAGGGTTAAATTGAAAAAGAAAATTCATCCGCACACAACCTTTCAAAGTAGTCCGTTAACTATGTTGATAATCAGTGCGAGGGATAGCAAGCACGCATTTTCGCATTCGGCAGCCGACGAGACTACCTTATACTTATCCCGTCATGGCGCTGCCAACTATTTGGTGCTGCCCAACCGTTAAATTAAGATGCTAGCTGGCAACGCGGTGCTGCCATTGGCACTAGAGGTGGAGAACTATCGATAGTCGGCACCATCGCTAGTCAACGATATTATTTTTCAAACCATCGATAACTATCGATAGTTTTCGATAGTGTGTTATATTATAAATTTTTATACAAAATTCCAAATAAAAATTTAAAATTGGCATTAATTTAGGTATTATAAAAGTAAAAATAAATACAATTCGTTGTCAACAATAATATTTCTCTATTAGCTATTGTAATAGCCAAAGTTCCACAATCTAAAACTTTTTGTTCAGTCTACTGATCATGCGCTCGGACTCGACTAAAATGGCGGGCACACATAAATAAATATTAAAACATAAAAATTTGTATTTATTTTAGTTCCGTTTCGTTCTTCTTATCCATACCATGAAAATATATATTTATTAAACACAAAACTTAAATGCAGATGCCAAAGGAGGGCCTTTCTGTGACGAATTGAGCGTCATAAAAAACTATCGACCACTATCGATAGTGTACGTCTGCTATCGATGGCGCCTCGATAGTGCTTCACCATCGATAGTGCCGATAGTGCCATCGATAGTTCTCCACCTCTAATATATATTCAACAACAACCCTAATTGGCACTTTGTGGCAACACACGCTCAAGTTGTATAACCTATTTGCAGAACATTTTATTGTGAGTTGAAGCTGCTTTAACTCGTCGCGAAACAAACTAATAGTAAGTAAATACGACAGCAGCTAATAAAATATTGTCAATAATTACTTAAAATCATTTGTGCAGCACAATGGCTGGTGAAGGAGAAAAACTGACGGGCCTGTCGAAGCACTTCAATGGCACAACCATGGCCGGCCGTGCCAATGTAAGTGTTAACATTTTACACATCCGCGATGTGGAAGAAAATTAACTCACAATTATTATGACATTGATTGCAGGTGGCAAAGGCTACTTACGCTGTTGTCGGCCTGCTGATCGCCTACCAGATCATGAAGCCCAAGAAGAAGTAAAGCAGATTCTCAGTGCTTTTCTCTGCTTGCCCACCAATCCGATGGGCGGCCTTAATTCTGGACAAATTGTTGCCCATGTATATTATTTATGTGTAGTGCAAGATCTTAAAGGAATAAATCGCTTTAAAATGTCATCATACTGAAAAGGAAGCAATCTAAATTTCATTATGTAATAGTGCCTCGTTTCATTCGCATCTATGCAGTTCAATCATAGGCACAGTGGGACAAGTTTTGTGCACAGCAAGCGAAATTGTTTAGTTACGATTAATGAATACTGGCTTACTGCGGAACAGATTCTAAAGAGATGTTTGTCATATATCCTATGGCCCGATTCTATCTATCTCGCTCACTTTAAATCCTACTTGCTCGAAATCAGTGGTAAAAATAAACAAAATATTTATAATAAAAAATATAGCTATATGATATAAAATTTTTAAGCAATAATCAGGAAAACAGGTATTATTTTTATTTGTTTTAAATATTTTATTTATTTAAAGTTTTTATTTCATTTCATCGAACTTGCTTTAAATGTTCCATTTTTTTAATTATTTTTTTTTTTATTGGGTTTTCAGTGTTTTTTGTAGCCCAGTTATCGAAATTTCAGTATTACTAAAAATTAACTTGAATGAATTGAATGTAAAAATGGTTTACATATATGTACGTACGAGTATGTATGTATTATATGCCCATGTACATATGTACTTTTCATTTGTTGTTTGGGAAAGATAGAGACGAAAAACCATATATATGCAATTAAAATATATGTATAAATAAATTAATTATCAATTCTATGTTTATGCTATAGCTATAAAATATATCTTTTACATGTATTGTGTAATAGCAAGCGCTGCTTTTAAATTTTCTCGTTTATCATTCATATTCATAATCATTTCATCTTTTTCAATTTTTCTTTCTTTTATTAATAACTAAACCGTTTGCCCAGGCAACACATCAACATATATAAATATATCGTATCATATCGTATGCATTAAAATTTGATTTGAATTTAGGATTTCTTTTTGTTTTTTAGCAGCAGCAGCCGAGCGAAGTGCGAAAAAATACATACATATATTTACTGTATATATTATATATGTAGGTATGTATGTATTTCTGTAATCTGACATTTTTATTTATTATTTTGTCTACTACATTTTCTCATAATATGTTTTCTTTTTTTTTTTGTTATCAATATTAATTGTATGTGAGGGTTTGTCATTAAAAATTTAAGTGTTATTCTCTTGGATTTTGCCTCTATAATGTTTGTATGTATTGTATGTATGTATATGCATATGCTATATCCTTTTTAAGTTACATTTACTTAATCTTTTTTTAATATTATTTTATTTAATTATTTTGTGATGTTAATTCATTACGAGTTTTCAGCTAATTCGCCTCATCATTACCATTTGAGCACATACAACATAATAAATTTTGTTTGCTACTTTTCCGATTTGTCAGCTCCCAACTCCCCGCCAAATAATCTATATCGTTATGGTGTGCGGGAACTTAACTGAGTTAATACCAAGAGATATTTGCAGCAGCAGCAAGCTAAATACTAAAATTATACTCATCTTTAAAAAAAAAAAATAATTAAAATAGTAAAGTGGCAAGCAGGATACCAGCAAATGATTTAACAAAATTCAATTTAAAGTGCCCACTGTAAGATAAGTTCAAAGATATAATAAGTGTCACTTCAGTATAATTATGCACTGCAGCCCAGTAGAATGACACCTGTTGGCGAATATGTGTAAACACAAGGACGAAGTTGAGTTTGGCGTGTCTAAGTGAAATTGTGTAGTGTGTTTCAAAGGTTTACACATTTAACTAGCTTTCTTAGTTTTTCTTATATTTTTTTATTTACTTTTCCAAATTGCGGTAGTCTCAGTAATTCTCGCTCTCCCACTCATTATATGCAAATCGATGTCGATTTGTGTTATCGATCAGATGAAACTATTGCCGCCATTGCCGTCTGCTTGCAGGAGTTAAACATTCAATCAATTTCGAAATCCTTTGTTTTCTTCCCATCGCTGTTATGTAAGATTAGGAGTAGAAATCGTCGATTTACTTTCTTAAGTTCTTGAAAATCCAATGCTGATCAATCAACTCCAACAATGTGGTTTGCAACCTGGTTTTTCAGAATTCTAAAACATATTAAATCTGAAATTGGATGACGACATACACATATTCCTCAACGGCCCAAATTCATGATCATATCTGTACCACTTTCTGTGGGCACTACTTCAAGTTCTTTTCCCATTTCACATTAATTTCGAACCTGAACCAGAAGCATTCACTGAATTAAGTGATTCAATAGCACAAAAATACCAAAACTATTTTCTTGAAATTTCAGTTACGTTAAGTCGCATACCGATACGAATACAGAAACTAAAATCCTTGATCGAAAGACTCGTTTTTGAACGTCTTGGATTAAAATTTTTTTTGGGTATTTGCTGGTATTGAACCAGGAACTGCAAATAATGATTATTTGTTTTTTTTTTTTTTTGTAATCAAAAAGTCATTCACTTATAATAACTTTAAGACACAGAGAAAAATACCAATATTATTCTTAATGGCTCATTTATAAATTTTCACCATTATTAAAAAATTTTCAAGTTTTATAGATTTGCTCACGAAATAGAAAAAATAGAATTAATCATTATTTTGTGAGAAAATTCATAAATCTTGAAATTAAACATTATTTCATAATTTTTTTAATATCACTTATAATGATTACATTGCCTGTATTCCGAGTATTTCGATAAAGGGTTTCAGTTCCGTTATTAGTATCGGTATTTACGTTAACGTAACAAATTTTAAAAAATTTGACTCAGTCAGTTGAGAAATTATTGGCAGCAGTCAAATTGATGCTGAGTATATCGATGATATCAGGTAGTTTTCATAGAATGCCGAACAGCGGTATCATTAAACACAATCACGCTGGTCAAGCAAGAGATCCGTTGATGAAGTTTACGTTGTAGTCCAACTCCCGCTTCAATTAAAATCCAAATAAAAAATGAGTTATCCTCCAATTGAAACCAAAAGTCTTGCTTAGCTTTTTCCGGCATTTTCAAAGTGTTTTGGTCCGATATTTTGTCCCCAAGAGATTCTCATCTCGATAGACGAGACAAAGCTGATATCTCGATTGTTCAACAATTGAATCGGTTGAGAAAGTAAAAGTGAATCGAGATCGAATTGTTGGCAACATTGTCGTGTCGAATATTTTCAAATCCAACTGCAATCTGACCCCAACCAGGAGACGAGTTGCAGCTCTTCCCAGCGAACTTTCTATGTATGTATTTTATGTTTGCCTATAATCATAATATAAGTTATTGTTGCAAATCTCCAAAAATGTGGATGATTGAATTCGGAAAATTTCAACTGCTTACAAAATCTACACATTTAAGGATAATGTTATTATTATAATTTTTCGACTATTTAAAAATCAAACGTAAGTATACAATAATCAAGGCTTCAAACCGGTTGACTGGTTCGGTTCGGGTTTATGGACTATCCGAACCGGATTATGGATAAACGAAGCGGTTTGTGAACCGAACCTAATTCTTGCTCCATGATTCGAACCACCGAACCGAACATTTTTGAAAATTTCGTGGGTTTGCAGTCCTGAAAATAATACGAATTAAATGATAGAAAAGAAAATATAATCTAAACCGGTTTTGAGCCTCGATTATGATACAATTTGCTTTTCTCTGCTTGCAGACAACAAATATCAACAAATACGCGCAAAAAAAAAAAAATTAAATTGCAAATTTGCAGACTACAAAGAAAATATAATAATTATATATTTAGGCATGTATGTATATGTATGTGTATATGTATGTATGTATGTATGTATGCATGTATGTTCGTTAATGTAAATTTGTTTAACAAAAAATACACTCGGGCTTTCTATTTAATTTTTTATCGCTTTTTTTGCAGTTGTGTTTTCATTATTTTGTTGTTGTTGTTTTTAAACATAAACTAAGGGCTAAAGTTAACACAATACATATTAAAAAAAATGATAATAATTATAATATAAAATATATTTATGTGAATATTAATATATGTAAATGAAAAGCATAATATTGTTGTTTCGCATTTTTTCCTTAAATTTATGTAGATTTCGCAATGTTTGTTTTGGTTGGGTGTGCGCAGGTTTTTTTTTTTTTTTTTTTTTTGAAAGGAACAGGTGGGGGGAGGGGGAAGCTGGATATAGGCGTTTGTCAATTTTTAGTTAATTATTTTAACGCAGCTGCAGATTCAAAACATTTGTATGTATATGTATGCGTGTGTGTTTGTGTGTGTGTGTGTAACCCAACTAAATTATAGATTTCTCTTTTACGTAATTTTCTTGCTTTTTTGTTTTTGTTTCTTGTTGCAGTTTTTCTTATCGCTCGATTTACTTTTTAATCTGGCATTTGTTGTTGTTGCATTTAGGCGTTTTGCGTCTTATTTTGTGGGCGTGGCGCCGCTTTTAACTTTGTCCTCAATTGCAAATTTTCGTTTTTATAAACGTTTTTTGATGTTTTTGTTATTTATTTGTAACTTTTCATAGTTGCAGTTGTTGTTGTTTTCTTTTTGTTTACCACTGTTTATATTTTATTTTGTTTTTTTTTTTTTTTAGTTTCGAGCTATTATTTTCTTTTTTGTTTACACTCTCTCGCTTTCTTTTTGCACTTTCGCTAGTATGTTGGTTTTTAGTATTTTTTTGTTTTAAATCAATTATATTTTATGCATAAGTAAATATTCTTCGTTTTCTGTGCTGGCCGCTCTCTCGCTTGCGCTCTCTGTTTTGCACTATCTCGCTGTGTTGTCTGTCTGTTGCGCTCCCTCGCTCTCGCTCTCTTTGAATGCTCATCATCTAATTTCAATGTTTGCGGTCTGTGTGTGGGTGTGTGTTGTGTTGAGTTGTGGTGTGTTGTGGCGTGTGTATGGGTGTGCGAGGGATTTGCTCTCTACTGGACGTGGCCGCCATTTGCACGATCAACTCTCGCTCAATTCGCGTGCCACTCACCACGGTTGGCGCCACCGCCGGCGCCTGCCGTATTGTTTGAATAATAGGGCTTGCTCAGTTGTGCCGCTGCCGCAGCTGCTGCTGCAGCCGCCGCCGCCGCAGCTGGTGAGGAGCCACCGCCGGCTCCACCAGGGCCGCCAGGGCCGCCATTGTTGCCGCCATTGTTGGCGCCAGGTGGCACACCAGGTGCATTGCTATTACCGGCGCTGCCGGCGCCGCCGCCACCCGTCACCTGTCGCATGCTTTGAGCGCGCTGCGCTGCCGCCGCTGCCTGATCCCGTTGCTGTTGTTGCTGCTGTTGTTGTTGTTGTTGCTGTTGTTGTTGTTGCGGATGCTGTGGATAATTGTTGGGTCGCTGTATGGGTGCCGGATAACGGCCTTGGCCACCACCACCGCCGCTTTGTCCAACGCTGCCAACTCCATTGCCACCGCCACCACCACCGCCAACCACCTGAGAACCCACCGAGCCGCTGCCCACCGCACCGCTGCCGCGGCCGCCCAAGGCGTTCATGTTGTTGCCATTGCCGCCCTGCCGCTGCTGCTGCTGAGATTGTTGCTGTTGTTGTTGCTGCTGCTGCAGCACCTGATTCTGCAGATCCCACTGTGTGAAAGAGAGCAACAAAAGAGAGAGAAATTGTGATAAAATGTTATGCCTGCCGTTAAGTTAACAGAGTTGTGCCTATAAGCATTATCATCACTATTTAATTGGCATTGAAACAAGTAGTGCTAATGAAATTTTCAGGGACTGCAAATAATGATTATTTCTTTTTTTTTTTTTTGTAATTAAAATGCTAGTTGAAAAATATTAAAAGTAATTAAAATTGTTCACTAAATTTCATTAGGACTACTTTTTTTCAATACCAATGAAATGCCAAATTCATTAAAAAAGTAGTTAATTGGGAACAACTCTGCTGTTAACGTTGTTGGTGTGGTACTTACGCCGCCATAGTTCTTGTGCGGCGGACTAGGCTGCGAATGCACCTGCTTGGCCAGACCGAGACTCATGTCGGCGCTGAGCGGACTCTTTAGCTGCCTTCCCATCTGCAAGGATTTGAGAATCGATTAGTTAACTATTCACATTGCCACAACTCTCTTCACTGCCACACTCTATTTATCTATCTGTCTGTCTCGCTCACTCCCTCTCTCTCCCCAGAAGGTTGCCGTACTTGCGTTGTAACTGTACCAAATTACGTTGTGGTACATTTTCACTTTTTCAAATTTGTACACTGTATTATGGTACATTTCCTCATTTTTACAACAAGACTGTTGTAACTAAAAAAATAAAAAAAAAACAGTTGCAAGCTTTCAATTCACTAACACTCAGTAAAATCAAAAATTCTGTTGACTTGCAAGTGAAGAGTTCCAAAAACATAGATATGAAATTTAAAGATAAAAAAAGGTACAAATGGTCAATAATTCATTTAAATCGGTCTAGCTTTGACAACATAATAGAAGCTTATCGAAGAAATAATAAAAGTATTCGAAAATGCTGTACAAATTGAAATGTGCCAAGTGAAATGTGTCAAGTGAATCAAATTTGTATGCAGAATCAATTGAAGGATGAATTATGGTACAATTCTATGAAAACTAATACAGTTATTATTTACTGGTTCATTACATCACTTTATTCAAAAAAATGTACAAAAAATGCAAATCAGAAATTATTCAGACAAGTCTTTTTTTTTTTATATAGAGGCTTTTTTTCAGTTCTATCGAAAATAAAAAACTTTTTCGAGAATTCTTTTAAAAGTTCCCGCTATGTTTAATGTCCTTTGAGATTTATCTGTCATTCTGGCAATTATCTCGTACTCCCTAAATCTACAATTAATCGATAGCTTCCAGCTTTCTTTCTTTCCAGAATATAGAGTGGCAACGAGCTGCCAAGGAACACAGAAAAAAAAAAGAAAATCATGTTGAAATAACCTTCAAGTTCTTCAGCAATTTCTAGAGATTTTTAGGTATTTTTCTGATCTGAGATTTATGTGTATTTCTTGAGTGTTTGCTCTAATAACTTTACGTTTATTTAAATTAATGCACATAATTTAATCAATTATTACTTTTCTTGATATTAATTTCTATGAACAATATCTTCCCAATCCCACGGATTCTTGGATGTTTTGGCAACGGAAAAACGATTTTCAAAGGGAGAACAAATTAATACAGATGATGGGGAGAGTGAAAGGTCGATTTGTGGCTGTGGTTGTTGCTGTTGTTGTTGTACATGGACATGTGGTAACTAGAGTGTGTTGATTGTAGCAGTTGTTGTTGTTGTGGTTGTTGTTGTTGTTGTAGATGTGGATGTGGTTCACTCCTTACCGAGTCCTGCATGTGTCCCTGTCCCTGGCTGTTCTTCAGATATCCACCACCTGGCGTTGGTCCACCTCGGAACTGTCCCATTCCGGCTGCCGTGAGAAGTTGCGAGTTCATAAACTGTGTATTAAAGTTGCCCATCGTGTGCTGCGATTGCGGACCGGGCGGACCATTCGATCCCGGCGGACCACCCTGATGGCCACCATACATGCCCGCTGCGGTGGCCAGTCCATAATTTTGGCCACCACCGCCGCCACCTTGAGGCGGTGGACCACCATAGAATGGTGGGCCATTTGGTCCGCCAGCCGAATTCGAGTAATAGCTATTGGATTGCAGCTGATGGGCGCCTGGCGGCGGTCCTCCCTGGCCGGGATGTTGTGGCGCCACTGGATAAAGATTCATGTACTGCTGGGCGGCGGCATAGGGTCCGGGTCCGGGACCAGGACCAGGTCCACCTTGGCTGCCCGCTGACTTGGAACCGATGGCGCCAATGGGCTGTTGACTGGGTGGCGGTTTGGCCGCACCCGATGACATCATGGAGCTGCTGTTGGAGCTAATGATGGCAACGGCAGCGGCATTGGGATTGCTCAACTGTTGCGAATTCGGCGGCTGTGGCGGCGGCTGTCCAAATGGTCCGCTGCCCAGGCGGAACTGCGACGTCAGATTGGAGTACATGTCGGGCGTGGGCGCTGTGGGCGGTGGCGGCATATTGGTACCGTGTCCATGCGGTGTCTGCATCGCATACGCATTAAAGGCGCCACCGGCGGCTGCCGCCGCAGCCGCTGCCGCATAATGTCCGGGAAAACTGTGCGCTGCCGCCGAATAGGCGGGCGAGCGGCTCGAATGATCAAGCGAATGGAATGGTGCATACAGATTGCCCGCCTGGGATGCCACCTGCGGTGGTGGCACCTGCTGTGGCGGCGCCAGTTGCGATGAATTGAACACAACCGCCGGCGGGCTGGGAATCGTTGGAATGCCGCCGACACCAAATTGCGGCGATGCCTGATAGAATGGCAGCTGTTGTTGTTGTTGCTGTTGCGAGTGTTGCTGCTGCTGTGCATGTTGCTGCTGCTGTTGCGAGTGCTGTTGCTGCTGCTGCTGCTGCTGTTGATGATTTGGCGGTGGCGACATGCCCAATCCGGCATGCAACTGTTTGGCCTTTACTTGCTGCTGATGTTGCTGCGAATGTTGTTGTTGCTGCTGCTGCTGTGGACTGGGATAATCATCCTGTTGTTGCTGCTGCTGCTGGAACTGTTGCTCTAGTGAAGTCGCATCGAACGGTGATCCATGTGATCCATAAACTGGTCCAGGCGACGACAACGCATGATGTCCATGATGTGTCTGTTGTTGTTGCTGGTGATGTGGTGGCTGCTGCTGCTGCTGCTGGTGGTGACCCTGCATGTGCACCGCCGACACCGCATAATGAGTCATCTGTTGCTGGTGTTGTTGCTGCTGCTGCTGTTGTGAAGCTGCCACGGCAGCGACAAATGATGCTGCTGTCATGTGACTTGAGTTGTCAACATCGACAACAGAGCTCGACACTTGTTGCTGTTGTCCACCGTGTGGACCGTGTTGTCCGTGCTGTGACTGTGGTGGTTGTTGCTGCTGCTGCTGTGCATGTTGCTGCTGCTGCTGTTGCGAGTGTTGTTGCTGCTGCTGTGCATGTTGCTGTTGTGCAACGGCAGCTGCTGCGGCGGCAGCTGCTTGTGCTGCTGCCTGTTGTTGATGCTGTTGCTGCTGTGCATGTTGCTGCTGCTGCTGCGTGTGTTGTTGTTGTTGCTGCTGCTGTTGCTGCGTCGCCTGCTGCGTTGCCTCCGACATGGGCGTGGCCGACTCCCACACCTTTTTCACACTCGCTATCTTCATATTTAAATCTGCTGTTGAATTGTTTTGTTGCTGTTGCTGATGTTGGTGGTGCTGGCTGGCAACCTTGCTGGCCGCCTCCAGGCTGTCCACCACCTTGAGAGGCGTGGCATCGTCGCTGAAACTGAAGCCCAACTTCATGTCCTGCTGCTGCTGTTGATGTTGATGTTGTTGCTCCTCATCCTTGCCGAAGCTCATCTGCGACAAGGCGCTGGACAAGCTTTCCACGGCGGATGCAGTTGCTCCTGCACCACCCAACGATGCTGTCTTGAGCGGCACAGCCGCCTGTTGCTGTTGTTGTTGCTGCTGCTGTTGTTGTTGTTTGTAGGTGGAGTTTTCAAAAACAAGCGTGTTCACTGGCGCATTGGCATCAATCATGGATGCTGCACCAACCACGCCCACGCCCACTCCGCCACGTACGCCCATTACGGTGCTCTTGTCGCCAATGGCAGACAGTTTGGACTTGTCACCAATTGGCGCTGCTGCAGCTGCAATTGCTGCTGCTGCTGCTGTTGGCGGCACCACTGCGCTTGTTGCTGCTGCTGCTGCAGCTGTTGTTGTTGTTGTTCCTATTGTTATTGTTGAGTCCATTTGCTTCTTCTTGCCGGGCACATCGCTGCCTGGGGCAGCCATTGCTGCTGCTGAGACAGCAGCTGTGCTCAGTCCTGGCGGTGGTCTGGCTGTTGTTGCTGCTGCTGCTCCAACACCGACCCCGCCAACGACAACTCCTAATCCAACTCCAACTGTTGGGACAGTTGCATCCTTGAGTGGCTCCTCCTTGGCCACGGCAGTGTTGTTGTTGTTGTTGCTTGTTAAATTGTTGCTGTTGCTGTTGCTACCCTTCTCCTTGTCTAAGTCATCCTTGTCCTCCTTGGACTTGTGCAATCCCGCACTCAATGCCAGCTGATTCTGTTTCGTCTTGTCCAAATCTGTGCCAGCGTTGTTGCTCGCTTCCGATTCGGAATTACGCTTATTATACTCCTCATAGCCCAATCTGCCATAGGTTCGTCCTCCTCCAGAGGATCCTCCACTGGCGCCCGTCTGTCGTCGGTAACCAGGCGCTGAGCTACTGGGCAGTCCGCCCCGTCCACGTCGCGATGGTTCACCGCGTGGCGAGAATCCCGCCTTGTTGACCGTTGCGCCGCCCGCCGTCGAGGATTGCCCACTGGCTGCGGCTGGCACAGAGGCGCCGCTCTGCTCCGCCCGTGACTGGACCTTGGGACTGCGCCTTGGTGCACCACCACCACTCGCAGCGCCACTGCTACTGTAGCAATCCTCGTCCACATCCTCCGATTGCTCCGACTGCTCACCACCACTGCCATAATATCGTCCCCTGCCTCCGGCTGCAGCTCCTCCACTGCTGCGACTGTTCCAGTCACTGCTGCCGCGCTGTCCACGATAGCTGCCACCACCACCACCACCTGCACCACCACTCGACGGATAACTTCGGCCGCCTCTCGCATGCAATTCATCACGCATGCGTCCACCACGTGGACTGGGACGCTTCCCAGCTGCAGCTGTCGATGAGCTCGATGAGGATATCGCCGTTCGGGTCGCATCCTTGTTGTCCTCATCCTTGGCCAGCTCCTCCGTCGACTTGTCCTCGGACTTGTCCACCGGCTCAACACTGCGCCTGAGAATCTGCGTGGGTTGCATGGCGTCCAGTGGTTGCTTCAGTGCTGCCGTCGGCGGCGGCTTCTCCTCGCTGAGACTCGGCTGACGCGCCGGGCGTTGCAAGATCTTGATTTGCACCGCCGAGTCGTGACTGTGCGTCGATGAGAAGCTCTCCTCCCGGTGTCGATGATGCTTCTGTTCAGCATCCGTTTGCTCAGCCCACGAGGAGCAGCCAGCAACGGTTGCTGCCGCTGCACCCGCGACAGTTGCTGCTCCACCAGATCCACAGCTGCCCAGCAAAGCGCCGCCAGCATCGTCTCCAGACGAGACACTCGTCTTTCGATGCGAATTCTCCGAGATGCTGCGTGGCAGCGATTGCTGGTGTTGTTGTTGTTGCTGCTGTTGCTGTTGTGCACTGCGATATTCCTGGTTGCGATATCGCGATTGCTCATCCTGATCCTCTCGTGCGCTATCATGGCGATTGCGTCCATAGTTGCCAGGACCACGTGAGTAACCACCAGAGATGCTTCTTACACCGCTGCCTCCGCCTCCAGCTCCAGCTCCTCCTCCACCATTGGCACCTCCGCCTCCCTTTTGCAGGTAACGGGAGCTGCTGCTCTCAAAGGCGCTGCTCGCCGAGGCGCTCTTCTCGATTCCTCCTCCTCCTCCACGTGGCAGTTGTTGTTGTTGCTGTTGTTGTTGCTGCTGCTGTTGCTGCTGGCGTTGGAAACGTGGCGGTAAATTCGATTGGAAATGCGTCATAAAGACGGGCTTCTGTCCATAATCCCCGCCAGCTGTGCCGCCCGACGACAGAGATGCAGTGGCAGCACCACCACCACCACCGCCGCCGCCTCCTCCTCCTCCTCCACCGCCGCTGCTCAAGCTGGAGATACTGCCACGTGGTCGACGCTGTTGCATGGATTGACCAGCTCCCAGACCAGAACCAGAACCGGAACCACCGCCTCCCTCGTCCTCGCTGGCATTGCCAAGAGATGCAATCGAGGAATCATTGGTAGATGCCACATTGCTGGCACCACCGCCTCCACTGGCCACCGCATCGGTCAACGCCTTCTTGCTGTTCATTTTCATTTCCAGCTCCAGGAGCTTCTTGGCCGCCGCCTGCTTGCGTTCCATCTGGCGACGTTCCTCCTCCTCCTTGCGTTGCTTCACCCGCTCATAGACGCCAGCATCGAGGGCGATGCCACCACCGCCACCACCACCAGCACCACTAGAAGAGCCTGCAACAACAGAGCCTACGTTGCCGCTGCTGCCGCGATGTCCATTCTGATGTCGCTGCTGATCCTGTCCCAGATCGCATGCATCCAAATCCCTTTCGCTGCTGTCTTTGCCACGTTGTTGCCACGAGTTGTTGCTGTTGTTGTTGCTGCTAGACAATTTGTTATTGGATTGCTTCTGGCCATGATGATGATGATGATGATGGTGATGTTGTTGCTGCTGCTGCTGCTGATGATGATGATGATGATGAGAATCCTCGGCACTGCCATGCTCCTCGTCATCCGAGAACGTCAGCTTCTTAGTGTAATCAATCTCATCCTGCTTTGTCCAACTATCGTCCTTGGCAATTGCATTGAGACGCTCCAAATCCTCTTCGCGTATAATGGGACGCTGCATTTGTGCCACCTCCGGTTCGACCACATAATCCTTGTCCTTGCGTCCAGCTCCGTTTGGCTGCTGTTGTTGTTGCTGCTGTTGATGCTGCAATTGTTGCTGCTGCTGCTGATGTTGCTGGGGCGGCGTTGTTGCACCTGCCTCCCTTGTGGGCGGCGGCGTTGTTGTTGACGTCGATGTCGTCTGTGGCCGCTTGGGAATCGCGGCGGCAGCTCGAAAGCTGCCGAGAATTGCCGGCGATGCAGAGCGTCCGCCACCAGAGATGCCATTCTGATAGGGCGCGGGCACAGAGGATCCGGAGAGAGTATCCAGAGCTGTGGCATTTGCCACCGCGGCTGCCATTGTGGGTCCACCGCCCAAGCCGGAGGCGGGCAACGGTGCTCCACTGCGCATGAATGAGGGCATCAGCGAGAGAATCGGCAATGGTACACTGCCACCGGAACCGGAACCGGAGCCACCACCATTGGCGCTCATCGGATGATGGTGGCCCTGGCCCTGTTGGTTCAATGCCAACTCCTTTGCCGCCTTCTCCTGTTGCTGCAACCAGGCAGCTGGATCGTTTTGTGGTCGCAGGCTCATTTCGCTCAGTTCTCCTCCTCCGCCTCCGCCACCGACTCCGTCGTCGTTGCCATCTCTGTAATTGGCGCTGGCATCGTTGGCATTGTTGCCGCCTCGATGCGCATGATGACCATGTCCTCCATACGGACGACCATGACCGTGACCATGACCATGATGACCATCGCGATAATCGCGTTGCTGCTGCTGTTGTTGTTGTTGCTGCTGATGATGATGCTGATGATTCTGCTGATGATGCGAATGATGTTGCTGTGCTTGATAATGGCTCTGATCCTTTCCTTTGCCAACTCCACCGCCGCCTCCTCCGGCACCGGATCCAGACGCATGTCCTGATCCTGATCCTGCACCACCGCCCATCAGTGTGGGGAATTCGTATTGAAATTGGGGACTCTGATAATGTGGCACCACCTGCTGCTGTTGTTGCTGCTGTTGGTGGTGGTGACTCTGGCGATTGCCATAATGGCCATGTCCATGTCCATGTCCAGCATGAGCAGCTGCATTGCCGCCGGCACGCTCGTGTCCAGTCGTTATCGCTGACCATGTTTTGGGTGAATTAATCGAGTGGTTGCCTCCTCCTCCGCTGCCAGCACCGCTTGCCGATCCAATTGAGGAGCTGTTACCGCCTCCTCCTCCTCCTCCGCTGTTGGCCGAGTTGTTGATTAGTTTCGAATTCTTATTGTTATTGGTGCTGCTGCTGCTGTTGTTGTTGTGGCTGCTGCTGCTGCTGCTGACAATGTTGTTGCTGCTGTGACTGTTGTTGTTGTTGCTGCTGCTGCTGTTGTTGTTATTGCTGTTGTTGTTGTTGTATTTGATGCTCGCGTTGTTGCTGCTGCTGTTGTTGTGGCTAACTGCAGCAATGTTGTTGTGACTGCTGCTGCTGCTGCTGCTATTGGCAACTGCAACTGCTGCTCCTCCAGTTGCTGCTCCTCCGACTCCTGTTGTGCGTACAAAGAGACACAAATTATAAATCTACCCAAATTGATCAAGAAATAAAACACGCACCTTCAACAGTTGCCAGGAGATTGTTGTTGTTGTTGTTGCTGTTGTTGCTGCTGCTGCTGCTGCTGTTGTTGCTAAGGGGCGTTGCACTGGTGCTGCTGCTGCTGCTGTTTGTCTCGGCCTTTAGGGATGGCAGATTGGCTGGTGGTCGCCTTGCGGAGGGCACTTTACCCAAGATTTGCATTCCATGTTTACGCGGCACTTGATTCTTTTGGGCTGATGGTTCACTCGATTCGCCCTGGAGAATACAATAATCCACCAAATTGCATAAATATCGATTGAGGAGGAAGAGGGAATTTAAGAAATGGATGCACTTACTCGACTATTCTTGTACATGCGATTTATATCCAACGCTGTGAATTTGGGCTTGGCATTTCGCTCTCCCCTACTTCCCCCCAGTGTACTCATGCTGCCAATAGATCCTCATTAGCGTTAGCTTCCTTTGCCGCCTACTGCCGCCGCGCGATTCACGCTAATCGCTCTCTCAATCGAGATGGAGATGGAAATGGAAATGTAGATGAAGATGGAGGAGATTTGTGTTACACAGTTGTCCAATCGAATCTCCTTGGCGCCCTCTTTTTCTTCTTCTCCTCCTTGGTAGTCAAATTGTTGCTGCTGTTCTTGTTGTAGTTTGCTGTGTTTTTTATTCTCAGTCTTATGAGAGCTGTAAAACGACTAAAAAGAGAGCGAGAGAGAAAGCCGTAGCATAAGTGAAAGAGTAGTAGTGAGCATACAAAGGGTTGCTTTCCGGGAATATCAGGGGGAAGGAGGAGGGAGGAGTCGTCACAATATTAGCTGCTGCATTTTGTTTGTTGCAATTTTTGTGTATTGTTTTATTTGTTTTGGTACGTGGGCTGCCGGGTCGCCTTGCACTGTATGCATACTTTTCTGTGTGTGTGCGTGTGTGTACATATACATATGTGTATATGTGTGCACCACCATGGGGCCTACACAACCTCCCCAATGTCTGCGTGAGCATCAGCCCAACAGAGAGCCAAAGAGCGAGCCAAACATACATAGGCCACTAGATTCGAGCGACAAATATGCGTATAAGCGAGATGGCAATGTTGGCCACTCTCTGAATTGTATCTCAGTGTGTGTGTGTGTGCTTGCGTTCGCTCAAATGGATGGGCGCCCCTCACCCGCCCCCGCAATAACGCACTTCCACGACCCACACACACACACACACACAAGCACACGCATATACAGAGAGAAACAGAAGCAGAATACAAGACAAGAAGTATGCGGTGGCGTCTTCGTGTAATAATTGAAGAAGAACAATGGCTGACACACTGAAGCCAGGCAACCAGCAGCAGCGAAGAGCCAATATCAATACCAAATTGCAACAACAATGTCAAAATGCTTAGATGTTAGCAATCTGTGCATTGCAAATTTTTTATTAATAATTAAAAATTGGCAGGTATACAACATTATATTCAGACTGTCAAACAAGACGGCAATAAATGCTTGGCAACAAATTTTGAAAAGGTGCCTATAACAACAACCATTCATACACACACACACATACACGAATACGTACACGCACACGCAAACAACACACAGAGGCATGCAACGGGCGATATACACGCGCACTTTGCTTTGTTATTTCCATTGTTTAGTAAAAAGAAAAAAAATAAACAACAGCAAATTAGCTTAATTATAAACTAAAACAATATAAATGTTAATGCTTGACCAAATAAACGCGGCATTTGGTGCCCACCTATCTATGTATGAGTCCGAGTTGACAGAAGACACAGTAAAATGTGCCGTTTAATAGCACTCACACACACACACGCTCACTGACACGATTTATACGCATACGCACTCGTAGAACTGTTTGGATGGTTGAGTGAGTTGTTAGCTTGTTCGTATTTTTTGTCGGATTAGCACCATTCACACTTGGCGGTGCTTATATTTTTGTTTGAAGCTCTATTTAAATATTAACTATTACTTTTACTACAAATTAAGGTGCATTACATCCACCGCGCGAGAAGTTTGCCGCTGCTTCTTCTTCTTGCTGGTGCTACTCGTTTCGCAGTATGCGTGTGTGTGTGTGTGTGTCTGGCGGTGGTTTAGCGTTGCCACATGATCCAAAAATATCGAACCAGACTTTATTAAATACAATGTTTTCACATGCAAGTAATGTTAACGCAATGTAACGCGTTTACGTTAAACGGATACAAATCGCAATTATTGCTTTTAATTACATATATCACACATATCAAACATTTCAAACATTCGCAATGCGCATAAGAAACAAACGATAAACCTGCCGTGTCGCTGTCGCCGCCACCACCAACGATAATGCAACAGCAGCAGTCGTGTGCAGCGCGAGAGTGAGCGGGACAATAAGAGCATGTGGTCTAACACATCAGCAATAACAAAAACATCAAACAAGAAATCGTAAGTGTATATAGTGCTTACCCTCTTACACTCAAAGCGTACACCGCACACACAGTTCGTTGCTCCTTGGCTCCTTTTTTCTTTCTTTTGTACGTTTTTTTGCACTCTTCTACGCTTACTCAGCCGTTTGCAAAAAAAAATATAACCAAATGTTTTTTAGATGAGACACGTTTATAAGTGTCTTTGTTTAATGCTGAGCACACTGGTGTAAACAATTTATAATTTGTTAGCGGATTCAATTTTTTCGTTATATCGCTTGCCGTCGCTTTTTAACGCGTTTGGGCCGCTGTTGTTGGCTGTGTTGCGCTGGCTGGCTGGCTGTCTGTCTGTCTGTCTGGTTGTGGCTCTCCTACGTTCTCGCTTGTTAGCGCTCTCTGTCTCTCTACCGTTGTTCTCCAATGCTGCGGCTGCTGCTGCTGCTCTGGTCGCTTTTTGCAATTGTATAGATGAAAAATGTAATCGAAATCCAAGGTGTTGAAACTAGTTCGAATCACTTTTCCTCTTGGATTATTTGTATATAGCACACACACACGCACTATATGTTGGCGGTTATTACACTATGCTGTTTAGCGTTTACTTTAGTATTACTTTTGGTGCGTTCTTTTCACGTAATACGTAATTGTTCCATTAGTTTAAATCGTATGTATTTTTTGCACACAGTGCTGCCAGCTTGCGCTTACGGCGATGCATTCTAGTGATGAGCGCTCTGTTAAGTGGGGAGTTACTTCTGTAAATGTGGGGAGCATTTCTGCTTAATGGGGAACAAATACTGTTAGCTGCTGAGCAACCGATATTTAGTTGGGGGCTTTATGAAAAATATGGCAATGCCAACGCTTACGAACCTATCGATTATTTTCGCACAATCGATACAAGTAATTTAAATTTTGAGCGCTAGATATTTGAAATTCTCAGATTAACGCTTTTCTAGTCTTATTTAGTTTGTTCAGAATATTAACAAGTGTCAAAGCGACAAAAAAAAATTTACTAAAAAAGTACGCCAAAATTATAATAAGAAAGGACTTTTAACGATGGGCATGGATTTTTACAAGACTCTGGGAATCAGTCGCAATGCCAAAGACGATGAGATTAGGAAAGCCTACCGAAAATTGGCATTAAAATATCATCCGGATAAGAACAAGACGAGAGAGGCTGGGGAACGTTTCAAGGAGGTAGCCGAAGCCTACGAGGTGCTCTCGGATAAGAAGAAACGCGACATCTACGATCAGTATGGCGAAGATGGCCTTAAGCACGGCATACCCGATCCCCAAAGCGACGATTCCAACAGTCCGCGACGAACATATCAATTCCATGGTGATCCCCGAGCCACATTTGCCCAATTCTTTGGTTTCTGTGATCCCCGAGAGCTTTTTGGCGCCGCCTTTCACATGGATTTTGACAACAGTCCGCTGGCGGGTGAAGAGGCATCCCGCCTGGAACAGGACCCGCCCATTGAGCATGATCTGTACGTGGCCCTCGAGGACATCAACACGGGTTGCATCAAGAAAATGCAAATCTCCCGCCTTCGGATCGTCGGTCACGGTCTGCCCCGCAAGGAGACAAAGGTGCTCAATATTGAGATCAAGCCCGGCTGGAAAGCGGGCACTAAACTCACGTTCAGCCGGGAGGGCGACGAGTCGCCCAATCGCATTCCGGCGGACATGGTGTTCATCATACGGGACAAGCCGCATCCGCTGTTCAAGCGCGACGGCAGCGACATTTGTTACACCGCTCGCATCTCGTTGAAGCAGGCGCTTTGCGGCACCACCATTGAGCTGCCCACGCTCCAGGGTGACTCGATGGTCTTCAAGAGCAACGGCGAGATCATTACACCGCATACAGTCAAGAAATTTAAAGATCGTGGCCTGCCCAATTCGAAGAATCCATCGCAACGCGGTTCGCTTTGTGTCCAGTTTGATATTGAGTTTCCGGACACGTTGCCTCGTCGTTTGGTCGCATCCTTGGAGCAGCTATTGCCCAACTGTTGAGCACATACATGCATATGTATGTATGCATGTATATTTCCAATTCTTGAGTAATCGTGTAATCGTATATTAAATGTAAATTCCTTGTCAAATGGTAAAATGTCTAAACTATACTAAACTTAACTCTAATTATGTATTGAAGTTCTGCGAGGCTGCATTCAAACTTGAGCGTCTCTCGTAAGTGAAACAAATTCAAATATCCGGTTCTCATCGCATTGAATACTCATTTTTGACATTAATTTGAGTACACATAAGAACGGCATCGAGTGAACGAGCAACGAATGAAATGAATGAAGTAATGATTTTCAGAGTACTCAGAATACAACTTTTTTTTTTAAATAATTTACATGTTACAGCTAATATTGTGCGTCACAAAATTGAATATCAGAAATTTTAGAGCATATGTTAGAGATGTTTTCGTGACTAGATTTTTACTTTAAATTAAAAGAAACTTAAATTACGGCACTTATTCCCCTCACTCGTTCTTTTTTTCAGTTATTTCATCATTCAATTCAGTCTGCCTTATTTGAATGTGAATGTGAATGTGTTTTCGGAATCAATTCATTCAATGTATTGAATACATGGAAGACGCAGCCAAACTCATTCCATTCAGTTGGGCATGAATGTCTCAATTGACGTTTTGAATGCAGCCAAGCAGACCTCCAGTATGTATGTATCTGTAAATTAATTCTAGGCATGTGGCTTGAATTGTGGATTATGGGATCGAGCCATTTTGGCCTTGAGCCATTCATCTGCATGTCGTTGCTTGATGTGGACGTACATGTTGGACCGGGACCGGCACTCCTTAGGACAATGCGGGCAATTGTACAGCTGCAGACCCGTGTGTATGGCCATGTGCTCCTCCAGATTCCGCTGCTGCTTGAAGGTCTTCTCGCAGTACGTGCACTGCAGACTCGTCGTCAATTTGTGCGCGTACTCGACATGGGCCCGCAACGCAGTCCGCGAACTGCACGTCTTGGAGCAATGCGGACAGACGGTATTGGTGCTATCGTGGGTGAAGCGATGCAGTCGCAGACTGTGCTCATTCTTTAGCCACACGCCGCAGATGGTGCACTCCATGGCGGGTGCGACGACGCCTTGATGCTCCAGCAGATGGCGTTCGAACGAGGGCTTAAACTTAAACTTCTTGCCACAAATGTCGCAGACATGTGGATGCAGATCCTCGTGTATGGATTGAATGTGTCGTCTCAGTCGATGCACGTTGGCGAAGCTGTGAAAGAGAAGGCACTACATGAGTTAGAGCAAGATGAACATATGTATGGGCAAGTGAAGAGAAAAACATATGCCAAAACATTATTTGATTTAGACTCAATGCGAAACTTATAGCTCTCGATTAGCACTTTAATTGGTGCTAATGTTTAATTTGGGCAAAGGTTCGTTTTCTAGTTAGTTAAAAAACACCAAAGCATTCGCACGCGACAAAAACAGAAGTCGCTTTCAAGGCGAACAGTTTAAACACTGATTTCAGCAAAACCTTAAGGGTTATTTATGTATCTCAATAATATTTTTTATTTGATTCAAGAATACCAAGCCCTTTTTTTTAAATTTAATTTTACGTAGTGTCGCACGTGACATTTTCTTGAATTTGTTTTATTTATTTTGTACTGTCGTTCTTTTTCAAAATTATATATCGAAAACAGCTTGAAGAACTTATTTGAAATTAAACATTTAATATACTTCTATATATTAAAATGGTTCATGTTATAATCTTACTATCTAACTTAGTGTAATCCTTAAAACAAAAATTATCAATTTCAAGAAAATAATAAAACATATCTATATATATAAAACTCTTTGTCCTGACTGACTCACTGACTGAGAATCAACGTGCAGCCCAAACGGTAAAAGATACAAAGCTGAAATTTTCACACAACATAGGTGAGATAATTTCATCGTGCAATAAGACGGCGTTTTGCAATTCGACCTGTAAGTGGGTCAAAATCAAGGTCAAAGGTCACAGAATTGCTTAGTATGAAAAACTTTTTTGTTTCTTAAGATATCTGAACCAAACTCGGATGACTATATCATATAGCTGCCATATGAACAATCAGTTGCAAATTGACCTTTAGTATGGAAAACTTTTTTGTTTCTCAAGATATCTCAACCACACTCAAAGATTCTATGTTTGGGGCTGTCTCTAACATTCTGGCCAAATTTGGTCAAAGTCGGGTTACTATATCGTATAGCCGCCGTAGGAACAATCGGATGCAAAATAACCTTTAGTATGAAAAACTTTTTTATTTCTTAAGATATCTCAACCAAACTCCCAGATTATATGTTTGGGACTGTCTCTTACATTCTGACCAAATTTGGTCAAAGTCGGATGACTATATCATATAGCTGCCATAGAAACAATCGGATGCAAATTAACTTTTAGAACCAAAAACTCTGTTGTTGTATGAGATATCCTAACAAAACTCATAGATTAGCTCTTCTTGCTAAATTTTCCCCAAATTTAGCTTTTTTTCCGCCAAATGTAGCTTTTTCCCGCCAAATTTAGCCTTTTCCCGCTAACTCTGGATTTTTCCAGCTGAATCGATAAATCTGTCTTTAACCTAAGTCCAATTACCGGGGAAAAGCATTAAAACACTAAAGTTAAATATTTGCGTTTTTCGTCAAAAAATGCTATATTATATAAATTTGTTAAACCGGACTACTAAAGATGTTCTTTTTAATTTTGCGAGCGCAGCGAGCTGGGGGTTGGCGAGCGAAGCGAGCAGTATTAATTTGTTAAACCGGACAACAAAAGAAATTCTTTTCAATTTTGCGAGCGAAGCGAGCGGGGGTTGGCGAGCGATGCGAGCAGGGGGCGGAGCCCCCTTGTTTAAATCATAAAGTTAAGTTAAAGTTAAGATATTTAAAGAAATTATAAGTTCTTGGATTATCAAATTTTAATGTAAACCCATTAACTTCACTTTAAAGTGAAAATTATTATTTTTTTTTGTAAATTAAATTGAGTCACACATACACTTATACACATATGCACTAACCTCTTTTCGCAAATGTGACAACTGTGCTCCAACTGATCCGTATCATGCTTCATCACATGATTGGCCAGACGACGTTCGCTACTAAAGGTTCGCTCGCACTTGGAGCACGGATACTTTAGCACCTTGCCAATCTTGGCAACCTTGTTGTGCACCGTCTCTATATGCGTAGCCAGGTAATCCTGCGAGTTTAACGATTTATTGCAGATGGAACAGCTATACAAAAAAAAAAAAACAACAACATATAATACAATTTATAATAACGTATATATTAGTTAAAGTCATTGTTAAAGGCAACATTGGTAAAATGAGATTACAGAGAAGCGACATATTTTTCAAGTTTCTCTCTTTCTTATTAAAAGTATTCACTTCTTTCATAACTTTTTGATAATGCTCCATTGAATTAAAATCTGCTAGTTGAGCCATAAACTCAGTAACATTTAGATTATAGATTATTATGTTGCACTCGTTCAGTTGTCGATTTGCCAGGAGGATTGTTTAACTCACGTGAAGAGCTTGGGATTGATGTGCTTGCGTATGTGATCCATTAGCTTGGAGGGTCGATTAAAGACCTTGTTGCAGCACTTGAGATACGCATCCTGTTGATGCACTTCAAGGAAGTGGACTTTTAATTGGGAGAGGTACTTGGCGCTGAAATCGCACAGATCGCAGTCGGCCCTCATGTAACTGGCGATGGCCTCCTCGTAGCGCTTCGATAGCTGGGCACGGGAACAGCCCTTGGGACGCCGTTCCATAGCCGCCTCCAGCTCATCCTTTTGTGAATGCGTTGGCGTATCCGCATTTGCATTTGTATTCGCAATAACCATTGCTATGGCATTTGTGTTTCTGAGTTTCTTGCGTCGCACATTCCTCTTGCTGTCCACGTTGCTCTCCTCCAGCAGCTGATCCAGCTCCTGGGCCAGAGTTAATGTGCGTTGCTTGCGACGCGTGGCGCGCACTTTCCGCTTCGGCTTCAGTTTGTGCTGCAGCTTCACCAGAGGCACTTCGTCTGCCAAAAAAAAGCATATTCACATCATTAATTGTCGTTATTTTAAGAATGCCATTGAATTTTGGGTAAATGCTTATAACATGCTTGCAAATTCTAAATTCGCGACTCTTAGAATCCCATTCTGTTAGCAGGATGCATTGGTTTGAAGGAACCCCACATAAAAACAATTCTCTTAAAATCGATTATTTAAATTGTCTGCTCCCATATCTTAGTGTAATATACTCATGAACTTTGGTTCATAAACAGTTTTAAATTAAAGTAAAAATATAAATATATGCATATATACTGGAGGTCTGCATGAATGACTTAAAACGAAGTTCGAAGCATTCATGTCCGAAAGAAATTGAAAGAAATCGAATGCGAAGTCGAACGATTTTGATTGAGTTGTCGCACAAAGTTCATACAGAGTGACACCAAGATGTATTTATTATAATAATAAATACATCATAATAATAAATACATCTTTATAATAATAAATACATCTTGAGTGACACAAAGTGAATGAGTGAGAAAGCTTGTTTGTTTTGAGTTAATTCGAGTCTTGATTTAATTTTTATATTTTCTTTTTTGCATGCGTATTTTCTGTTGTTGTTTTTATGTGCGTAATGAATATAAATAAGAAAAGATTGAAGAGCAATATACAGCATAATATAAATAGAATTTATAAAATCTAAATCTAATATTTATTATTAATAAGAGTTTTTAATCTAAGTAAAACAACACTTTTCTATTATTAACCTAAATTATTTTCAGCTTGTTTTGTGCAATAAGGGAACAATACTTTTCTGTTTATTCCACCAACCCTGACAATTAAAGTCATTATTCCTTTGCGACAGGCTCTAAGAAAAATTGCAGGTAAGCAAAAATATGGAGTGATTTGAAAGCTAAATTTACTAATTTTTCGATTGAATTCGGCAATTTCAAATTCATTATTTTCGCATAGCACATTCCTTCATTCGCACTCATTCAAACTCAATGTCGCTCGCACTCAAACGAATTCAATTCAAAGTGTGCCTCGCACTCACTCAATTCGACATCGTTCGAATTCATTCATTTGAACATAAATTTTAAGTGAATTCATGTAGACCTCTAATATATAAATATATATTTTTAAAGAATTTCTAAAGCAATTGATTTTAGGCTCAGCCGTAAATAACTCTTGAATAATTCTAGTAGTTCACTCACCATCATCTTCGTCATCATTATCATTATCATCATTAGCGGAAGGGCTAGAGCAGGAGGAGGCTGAGGAGGATGAAGAGAGAAAGTTTCTTGCACCGTTATTGCTGTGGCGACTGCCGTCATTGATTAGCGGCTTCTCATCCGCAACATCACAATCATGTTCAGCTGCATTTGTTAATATTAAGTGGCTGCGGTGCGATTGCTTTGAATGCGGCACCTCGACACTGTCCACATTGACATCGAGTACACTGCCAAGCAGACTGAGATTGTGTATATCCAAGGGCTTCTCGTCCATCTCATCGGCCACGAGCGGCAGCTCGTCAATGCTCACGTCTACATCGATGCCGCCCGTCCATTTGAGGGCGACACAATCGACGTCTACGTTGAGGAATTCATTTTTGAGTGTCGCCTGTTTTTGTTCCACCAGCTGCCAGAAGTTGTTGAAGTCCTCCAGATGTTCACAGCACTCGTGGCAAATGTTTGTCGAGATGTTATCATCCGGCATTATCTGTAATCCAAAAACATCAACAACAACAACAATTGCTGGCCATCTAATTGGATCTTCATTGCAGTGTAAACATTTTTAACACTTACTTCGAGTTGCAGAAACTTTGCTATCATTTTAAGCAACGAGGATTCGGCTAGTGTATCGTTCGTTTCAAACAGGTAGACGGCATTGTTTGAGTTCATGCTTTTTAAGCACAAGCGACAGATCATGTTGCAGCGTTTTCAACATATAAATTCATATATTTCATAAAATATTTATTTTCAATTGTTTGGTTTTGTTAGGGATGGTCTATTCAACTTCTTTGAATTGAGACTACAACGATAAATCAAAAGTTACCACATATTAAATATATTTTGCTTTCGTTGGATTAACAAAATTAATTTATACTATCATATTATTTAATATGTTTATTTTTTAAACATTAATATATGAAAATTTATTAAAATAAAATATATCGATATGCAATGTGTACAAATATTTCATGTTACGTTAACAGCTAATTTCGATACTTCACCATTTAACATAGAGCAATCGATATATTGTATACAAGTAGTTATCGGTAGCAGATGTTAGATTCCATTTTCTTATCCCTCTAACGGTTAGAGTCTAACCACGGTTGCCACTACAAATATCTGATTGAGCCAAAATCAAACAAAAAATGAGCCAAATTGACTAAAAAAGAGCCAGTTTTGGCGCAAAAACGCCAATTGTTTCAACCGTGTCTCTAAATGTAATTCTTGCGGCGCGAAATTTAATTACGAATTCTTTTAATTTGCAATTCAATAATAATTAAATAAATTCCACTTTAATGAACCAATACAGTTAATTAATAATTAACCAAAGTAATAAAGTTAATTTTAAATAGTGTTTGAAGTTGTGTAAAGTTGATTAATAACGCTAAATATAATTTAAAAATATCTACAAAAATATAACAAAACTTTGTGTAACATTTTCAAAACTCGTGACCCATTCACAATTTTACATAATTTAGCTTCCGAAATCTAAGCAGAAATATCCAACTTGAATAAATATGAAAAATTTTGAAATGCTGCCGACGCCCTTGACAATTTGGAAGGACCATGTTCACTTGCCCACTTCAGTGAGCAACTCTTATTTATTCACTCACTCATGGGCCACTCTTTTTTGTTTACTTACTCATGAGTAACCAAAAAATAAACTGCAGCTTACGCGGGGCAAGTGACATAAAACTAAGTTTTTCAAATAAAGGACTAGAAAAATAAGGGTAATCTTGTTAAATTTTTTAAAGATTTGGTCAGTTGCGTACAACAGTCTGTCTAGTGTGCTATTTTTCTCACAAATGTAACTTTTAAGGAATTGTTTAGTTTTGCAACAAGATTATAGTAACTAATTAAAGCATTTAAATATAATTTGCGAGATTGTCACTTTTTCGTTTGGATTTCCATTAATTACTATATGTCAAAAATCATCAAAGCATGAAAGTTCAAGCAAAAATTAATGCAAACTAAATGCTTTGCTTTAAAATTAAAAAAATCCCTTTTTTAAAAAGCACCTTAAGATGACCATATTTTACAATAAATAAATTCAACGAACGAACGAAATGAATGAGCAAAACAGCTGAACTTTATGACCTACAGTCGTTCATTTTAGTGAATCGTTCAAGTGAACTTAATCTGAACAATGCAATACAACTCTACAGCTTACGGAGTAAGCGGTGCAACTAACATAAATAAATAATTTTAATTGCAAATTTAAGAGAAGCATAATTGTGATATAGTGTCGAAAGTGTCGCAGCAGTAAGTGCATGTAAGTTAATGCATATCTAAGTTAAGTACGTCCTCAGCAAATTGTTGCTAACAAAAGTTGGCCAAAGCGGCATAATATAACTGGGATGCCGCCATGAATACCGATTTTTAGGGCGCCTCTCAAGCGTCGCGAAAAAGCCCAAAAAAATTTACCGATATTCATATGTATATATGTGTGTATGTCTGGTGGCATGAAATATGTACGAGTGTGTGTGTTGTTGCATATATGAGCCTTTTTGCAGCTGCAACAGCGGCTCAGTTTAGTGTCTGCCGCGAGAGTCGCCGACTTGCAAAAAACACAGACACACACACACACGCAAGCAGACACGCATAGGCACGCACGACGTCTGCTGCAATAATGTGGGTGTGTGTGTGTGTGTTTTACCTGTGTTCGTGTGTGTAAGCTGGTGAAATAACTAGTTTTTATTTTGCGAATGTCTGGAAACGAATCCTCCACCATTCGCCCAGATGAACTCTCAGACATTCGTGGCGGCGCTCATTTGAATTGCTCTCAATTTGTAGCCTTAAATCGTAGTTGCCAAGTGTGAGAGTGTGACCCCTTTCTCCCCGCTCTGTCTCACGGTTGCTATCGCTCTATTGCTATTCTTCCTTTTTTCTCTTGCTGTCGTCTTCGTCTGCGACGCTCTGCCGGCGCATTGCCTAGTTAATGCAGATTCTCGTTAAACTCCAGTTGCATACGAAGCTCCGTTCGTAGACTTGCAAAGTCGGCGCGACCCGACTCGAGCCTCGAGGGCGACCCGAAGTGACTGACACTGGACTGTGGGCAATTTTATAAATTTATCTTTTATTTATTTGTTTGTTATATGTAAGGGTAAAGAACTTTCTATGGCTTATTATATGTGCCACAACTCAAGGATCATATGGGTAATTTTCCAATGTCGAATGCGACATTCGTACACATTCAAAGTGAAATAAAACATATGCCAAAACATTATTTTGTTGTGACAAACTGCGAAACTTATAGGTCTTGATTAGCACTATAATTGGTGCTAGGGTTGATTTTGGGCAATTGTTCGTATTCAATATAATTAAAAAAAACCAACGCATTCGCACGCTACTCCAACAGAAGTAGTTTTGTCGGCAACCAGTTCTAAAACTTCTATGTATTAAAATGGTTTATGTTACAACTTCTTCTTCTTACGTTGTGTAATCGATGAATACAAACGGTCCATTTTGGAAATAAATATTTAAGAAAATGGGCAAAAAAGTTAATTTATTCCAATGTAGAATCTATGTGTTTATCCTGTTGAATGTCTTCTAATAATATAATAATAATAATAAATAACTTGAATAAATTTTTGGAAGAAACTTTCACAAGATGTGAGTTTTTGACATTTCTGTGGAAATGCCCATGTGTTCAAATTGCTTTTATAATTTGAATTATGGTCAACTTGAAATTCTCAGGAATATACATTCCAAATTTGGTGTCTCTACCTCGTATAGTCTCTGAATTTAAACACCTAGAGTTTATAATTTCTCGGTTGTTAATGTTAATCAAGAATTTCTATACATTTCTATGTACTGTTAACCCGAAACAGTTTTGTTAGAATCCAGAGATATTCGACATTAGCATAACAGCTGTTAAGCTCAGATGTAATCGTGCTGTAATTATTATGATCTATGAAGAAGTTCTCACGACTTATTGCTCCTATGACAGCTTTTTGTTATGGTATTTGTATAGTAGTAATATTGGAATAAAAATAAATGTTGCTTATACGCAAAAGATCATTAGTTATTTATGGCAGAAAAAAATGTACAAAAATGTCCATAGTGCAGTGTCGCTGATTCGGCGCATATACCTGTTACACTCACACACACACACACACGCACTCACACACACACTCATAACTATTTGGTCATTCTCTTTTAGAGAGTTGTGGAAGTCGGGAGCAGGCAGCGTTGCAGTTTTTCCTTTCGGCATTTTGTGTCTCTACACGCAGCGAGAAAATATTTGCAGAAAATCGCAGTTTTCTTGGCCGGCTGCCGGTTTAATAACAAGTACATCACCATCATCATCATCATTAGCGACAGCATCCTCATAATATCAATATTAACATCATAATCTCGTATTTTGGGCTTTTGATTTTAGCCAGCATCTTTTGCAGTTTTACGTTTTCACGCCAATTTAAGCTTAAATGGTGACCATGGAGAACAGCGAGGAGATTTTACAAATTTTGGAGCGTTTCACACGACTCAAGCAGAAGGAGATACCCAAGGAGCTGGAGGATTATTTGCAATATGTGGCCAAAACGGGGGATACCATGTTCAAATGGTCCAGCCTCAAGTATCTGTTCCGTGAGAAGCTGCTTAGTGTGATCAAGCACTTCAATGAGGATTCTCAACGTCTCGAGGGTATGTGCAGATTTGTTTTGTTTTTATCCCAAAATATTTCTAATAATATAATATGTATTTTATAATAATATCCAGTAGAAATCCCGAATTATCCAAATGTGGATCCATTCAATTACGAGACGATGAAGTCATCGCTCTTGGAACGTCTTGATCTTTTCAATGCGGCTCCCTTCACCGTGCAGCGTCTCTGTGAGCTTCTTATCGATCCTCGCAAGCAATATTCACGCATTGACAAGTTTATGCGCGCCCTGGAGAAGAATATATTGGGTAAGAGATTGAATTCAATTCAGTTCAGTTCATTAATTAATTAATTCATTTACTTATCATCTATTCATTGTGCACAGTGGTTAGTACCATCGATCCGGGACGCAAGCGTACTGAGAGCGAGAATGGCGATTCACTGGATTCTGTGGGCAATGGAGATCTCTCGCTCGAGGTGAACATCGATATCGAAATGGAGAATGAGAACATCTTCAATAATGTGGATGAGCGCAACGGTTGCAGTGAGGAGGCCAACAGTGGCGCCCTTAAAGCCACCTGTCCACGTTCGGACGATGCTCCAGTTCAGCCAAAGGCCAAAAAGGCCAAGCTCGATTACGATGACAACGAGCAACGTGATGGGGCCAATGACGATGTGGAAGACGAGTCCGTTGAGAATAGGCCAGAGGCAGATCAGGTTGATGCCGATGCCGATGCAGATGTTGCCGATGTTGCCGATGCTGCTGATGCTGTGGATGCCGCCGAAGAGGCAACTGAATTCCAAAAATCGGTCAAAATTGATTCAGCTGCCGAGGCAGCTGAAATTGACGAACCCGACGATGAGAATGCGAAGGTCAAGAAGCCATTAAATGGCAAAAACGAGCACAAGGAGTCGCCAGAGACAGCCAACGACATTCCAGGAGCTGTGGAGTCTGATGTGGGCAAAGATGCTGCTAAAGAAGCAACTGCTGACAGTCCAGCCAAGAGTGAATCAACCGATGCAGTTGATCAGGCCACAGTCGAGCAGCAGCCGAAGATCGTTGAGAAACAGGAGCTGGAATCAGCCGAGAAAGTAGAGAAGCCATCGCCGATTGAGCTAACTGAGAAGAAGATGGAAGAAGCTGCTGTTGAAGATAAGAAGGAGACAGAAGCTGAGCCGTTGAACCTGGAGCCAGATGATAAGACAGAGAAACCGGCACCGACAACACCAGAGAAAGCTGTCGCTGTCGCCGCCACCGAGTCAACAGCTGTTGAGCCGAAGGCCACAGCTGAAAAGGATGCGGATGAGAATGTGACTAAAGCTGTAGTTGATGCCAAGACTGAGACCGAATTGGAGACCACTTCGCAAGCAGACATCAATGAGACCAACACTGAAAAGACTGAGATTAAGGCCGACCCAAAGCCGGCCAAAGAAGCTGCAGATGCTGCAAATGATGCAGATGGAGAAGCAGCTCCAGCTGCAGCTGCTCCTGTTGCTGACACGCCGCCAGCTGCAGAGGAGAAGGAGGATCAGATCAAGACTGCCGTGCCTGAAGCTGTTGCTCCAGCAGAACCAGCTGCGGATGCTGCTGTTGTTGCCGATGCAGCTGCTTCTGTTCCTGCTTCCGTTTCCCCTCCCGCTTCCGCTGAAGGCGCTGCTCCTGCTGTGTCCATTGAGGCCGATGAGGTGGCAACGCCGCAGTCACCACCACCGACTGCCGGCTCAGCAACTGTTGCAACTGCCACACCGACGGATTCAGATGGCGGAAATTTTGCAGCTAGCGCAGCGCCCACATTGGCATTGAATGATCAGCCCATGGAGGATACACCCGCCGAGGAGGATACACAAGCCTCGCCATCGGCAGCTGTTGAGGAGGTGGTTATGGCTGAGAGTGGAGCCGCTGGCGGTGCTGGAGACATGGCCACCGATGAGGTTGCCAAAGATGAGCCAGCTGCCATGGAGGTGGATGATACCAGCCAGGAGGTGATGGATCAATAGAGCAGTCACAGCCACAGCCACATCCGCAGCCACAGCCACAATAATTCCATGCAACTACTATGACTACTTGCGACTACTACTCCGCATAAATAGCATTACGAGTATCAGATAAAAGTAACTCCACATCTCACCCAGAAGCAGAGAGACAGACACACATTCTACCCAATAATACCCTTAAAAAAATAACTTAAGAGACCACAGGCGACATCCCGGCATAATAGATCATATAATATTCATTGACTAGGCCATAGCTGATCCTTCCTCCCCTTCCCAACTGTAGGTACATTTAGGAGCATCGCCTCTTTGTACCTTTCGCATAGTTGTAAATTGTAGGTCAACACATCCCCAAACATACATACATTTATTGACACACTTATTATATATATATATATATTTGTATTGTAAGTTGAAGCATTTCATGTTTCGTATCAGAGTTCCGTTGGCATTCAAATTAAATCCTCAGAATATAATGGCCTTCTAGGTTGATCAATCTGAAAATTCTCATCTCATATTTATCCATTTGTTTCTCGTCATCAACTGATAAAGAACGGCAAATTGAATCCAGCTTGTTTCATTAACTTGCCCATAGACTATAATCAAACTCGCAGTATTTAAGTAACTTTTTCCCGTCTTATCATTTTTTATTTATGTTTTTTTTCCTTCTGTTTTTTTTTTTAGTATTTGTTTGTAATCAATATTGGGCAATTAAGAATAGCTATGAATGTTTCTCAGAATGCAAAAATAAACTACCTATACAAATAAATTCCCAATTGTTTGCTCTTTTTATACTGTACGGTTATTTGGGGCTTGTGTAAAAGGTATTGCATACTTTCAGGCACATGTATTGCTTAAGAGCTTAAAACAACTACAGTTGAACTTCCCTAACTCGAACTTCTCTAACTCGAATTTCTCTGTAACTCGAACTAAATGAGTGGCAGTAAAATTAATAATCTTTGGAAAAAGAACTCTATAACTCGAATATCTCCATAACTCGAACCTTTTCTTTGGATAATGGTGATTCGAGTTAGGGAATTTCGACTGTATAAGTATCCTTATATTTACCCGATTTTAATGCGATTAGGTGGAATCATTTAAACGATATACAGTTTACAAATAATAATAGAAACGACAGTTATTTTGACATAGCAATCAAATATAATAAGGATCAAATCCCGTTGTTTTGGCATCAATGAAAAGTTTATTTCAATCCCGTTTGAATGCTACAAAACTTTACTTATTTTGAATTTTTGTAAAAGTCTTTTTTTTGGAAGTTTTTCCTCGGGTGTAAACCAAAAATGTTTTGAGGCAAAAAGTTTATCCAAACAAAACTAATAGTGACTGCAAAAATAAATTTTCGAAGATCTCTTTGCTAGTATTTTTATGATTTATTGAAAATTTATAAAAATTACTCTTTTACCTCCTTTTCCCTCATTTTCATACAAAAAAGTCAATTTTAGCTATTTCCAATAAATCATAAAAACTACTAGCGAAGAGATTTTCTTTTTTTTTTTTTTTGTTAAATCAATTAAAAAAGTCCTTTACAAAAATTCTAAATTTTCAATGGGTTCAGGAAAGTTTTGTATCATTCAAACGGAGTTTAAATGACCTTTCCATTGATGCCAAAATGTACATGAAGTAGGCTCAAAATATGAGTAGATTTAGAATGTTGTCAAAATAAATATGCCGATATATGTATATGCATAGATATACCTTAATTGGGTCGAATATGCCTTATTTTCCCTGTTTTTTTTTTTTGTATTTATTTATTTCTTTTTTAGGTAAGGGGTATAAATACACGGATAATTTTCAACTATCTGTACATACATATATAGTTCTTTGATCTATATATGGTTTATATATATATTTTTTCATATTGGGTTTATATACAATAACATAACAAAAACAATGAACGAAAAATGCATTTAGCAAATTGGCAAATTGCGAATTTTGGTAATTGTGATAAAGCCAATGGGCGATCGGGAGAGCGGAGAGCGGAGAGTGTGGCCGTAATGGGGCCGCAGCAGCAGCAGCAGAATTGGGCAGGATGGTGAGGTGAGGGACATTGGAGGTCCGCGATCAGCCCAAATCGGTGGGCAGCGGCATGTCGTTCGTACCGGTTGCTCCCGTCTGCTCCCGGAGCACCAGATGCCTCACGATGATCACGATGATGATTTTAATGATTATGTGTCGCCGCTAGCCGAGCAATACCTTGCGCATCATGAAGCCGCTGCTGGCGTTGGCATTGCTGCTGGACGTGGCCCGCGTCGGTCTCTCGGGCTCAATGCATTTGGAGGAGCAGAGGTATTGCAACAAGGGCACCCTGTATTTGCCACAGAAATCGACAAACTTGATGTGCTCCACACGATTGTCAAAGAAGACGCCCTTGCAATTGGGATTGACGCAACAGTTGGCGCTATTCAGATACTCCACTAGGGTGCGAGGCACATCCTCCGGTCCCGGCCGCTGTCCACTTGCCCGGACAATGCGCCCAGCCAGCTCCAATAGCGTCGGTGGCTTCAAGGCCATGTCCTGCACGAAACGCACCACCAGCGGATTATCACGCAAGCTCAGCTGCAAGAAGAAACCGATCAGAACAGAAGAGAATCAATAATCGTGTTCATATGAGCGGATACACTGAGCCAAAAAGACCAGGTACTTCGTATTCGTAATTAAAAACGCCGAATTTCTCACACAGATTAAGATGACGAAAATCAAGTATTTCGAGTGTTGTAATGTGGCCAACTCAAAAATCTTTCCAACTTTAAGCTTTCATAACTTTACTAAACAGATTTGCATGGCTAAACCTAAACATAAAAAACGATTGATTATTGTTTTTCCGCAAAAATCGAGTTATAGAATCTTTCCTTGTATTTATCCATGCCTATCTCAAACTTATTTCAAATATAATTTTCTGACTTCGAAGTACTTTCCAGCTTAAATGTGAGTTTAATTGATTAAAGTAGCGGTGGGCACGAAATATGAATTCGTTAGCAGCCGCTGGCTCCCGGAGCCATTGCTTGCCCACCGCTAGATTATTATTATTTATTATTATTTAAAGTTGATCTAATTTCCTTAAACACTGTAACTAAGCTCAAATGCTTTTTTAAATAAGTACATAACAGTTAGTGATTCAAAAATCTTATAAAAAAAACACTACGAGGTAAAAGTCTAGTGACGTAAACATTTTCAGGTCCCAAACATTTCTGATATCCAATTTTGTGACGAATACTATCAAGTTAAACATATAAATTATTACAGAAAAAAATAATTTTGGCATTCAGCACTGCGTAGAAAAATTATTTTTTAGTACGTATGAAGAATTGAGATATTTTAGCGCAATGTACCAAATTTTTTTTTAATAATTTATTTTGTAAAACTTAATATTATTCGTCACAAAATTGGATATTAGAAATTCTTAGGGGCATGAAAATGGTTTCGTCACTAGACTTTTACCTCATAAAGGGTGTTTTTTTTAAAAGATATCAAGAGGGCCTGTGCTTATTTAAGATTATGTTTATGTTTCATTCAAACGCAATTTATTTGAAGTGTTTGATCACTTTGTTCATGTACCTCGGTTAGGTTCTTCAGCGCCACAATGTCCTTGGGCAAGTGCTTGAGTCGATTCTTGTGCAACAGCAGCGACTTCAGGTTCTTCAGGCGCGCAATGCTCATGGGCAGATGCTCGATGAGGTTGTCGCAGAGCACGAGTGCCTGCAGCTGATTCAGCGACCCGACCGACTCGGGCACCTCGTTGACCAGGTTGCCGCCGAGCGAGAGTACATGCAGACTGTTTGAGAGAGATAGAGAGAGAGAGAGAGAAAAAATAGTGGTTAAGTTAATTGTGGAGAAATCACTCAAATATTTTTCTTAATAGGCAATCAAAAACAGCTCGATAAAAGTCGCGATTGAGTTAGAGTGGATTTCAAAAAAGTTTTTTTTTTGGGTATTGTAGGGTTTCTGACATGTGCGAGATTAAAATGATGAGTTTTTAATGCCGTTTCACTTGCTTATTTAGAGTCTTGGTTCTAGTAGAGACAAACTATTAAATATTTTTCTAGATAATTTAATTTATATTTGAGCTTGATCCGAATTTCGAATGTTTTCTAAAACTAAAAACCAAACGAAAACGAACGTTTTTGTATTTGCTGTTCTCAATGCCGAGCGAAATAGGCTTGTTTTTACATTTCGAACTTGGTTTCGAAAATGTTTCGAAAATTCATTTTAAGTATTTCAGGTTGAATATAGCAGAAAGAATTAATTTAACTTCTTTCTGCTATATTCAACTTGACTAAAACTTCGTTGTTCGAATTTTATTATTCAATTGAAGCAACTCAAGAGGCTTTCGATTGCGAGAGTTGGTATCGATAACAAAAATTAAAGTGGAATTCAGAACAGCTCCGTTTTTTTTTATAAAATATTTTATAGATGCTTTTAAAAAAAATTCTTTTAAAAAATACTTCAACTGTTTAAACTTGAAGTAGTCATGTGAATCGATTCGAAAAATGTTCAACATTATTATAATTTTCCGTTTATAATTTGTTGCATTTATTTTAATGCTTTAAATGGCATATACGAGTATTTTCAAATCCGACGATTCTACAGCATACGTTTTCCGAACTCCAATTATTGTTGATTTTCGGAAATCAACTCGTTTTGTGGCATTTCGACTCGTTGTCGGAATTCGGAACAGGCCCGATTATGTCTGAAAGAGCTGCGACTTATATAGTATGTTAGGGGTTTACTTTTACTGTAAGTGAAGAATAATATTTTCCATTTGAATTCTCTTGATATGGTCAGACGGGATTCTAATTAGTCCTTGATTAGAATTGGGAATTCTGAATATGCTACAAGTTTCAAATGTTTTCTGAAAGAATGTGTGTTTGGAGTTACAAATTGGATGACTCACTTGTTTAGAAGGGAGTTATCTGCTGTGGAAGGGTGTGATGGGTAAGGGTTAACAATAAATCGCTTGTGATAAATGGGTGCGACTAATTTGAGATAGTACGGATTCCAATACCTTAGATAATGCCCCGTGTTTATCACACGGAGCTTTTACTATCTGTTTTGTTTAGTTATTTATTTCTTACTGGGTTTTTACCAGTCGGTGTAATCTCTTGACTTTGGTCACGAAGTTCGGTACTTCTGATAAGTAATTCTCTATAGGCTCTTTTGAATATTTATTGTTGTGTTATTTCGCGCTAATTGTGTTATTATAAATATGCCCACATCCACACACACACACACACATGGTATACATTGTAGACATATGTCTATATGTATACACACATATATACCTTTATGATCGTAGTCGCTTCGGTCAAGTACTTGTTTTCAATACGTTTTTGGTTTTACAATACCCGTCCCGGAGGCACTCGAAAGTGCCTCTTATCAGTTGGATCGGGGAACTGAGTGTGCTTGTGTTTGTATAGCGAACATTCCCTCACAGATCTGCCCCTAGTCATAGTACTCCCCTTCGTGATACGCTTGACAACAACATTTGGAACGGGCGACGATTAATTGGCGCCCAACGAGGGCGTTGAATTGTTTCTAAAGTGGGTCGAATGGAGAACTTAAGACAACAGATTGAACTTCTTTATTGAACTTCTTTATGCAGTTCACATCAACAGATAGAGAGAGAGAGTGGTAGAGAAAGCGGAAAAAAGTGATCGTGAGAGTTCGTGGCAAGATCAAGAGAATGAAGTGATCGTCAGAGATCAAAAGGGATCACTAAAGAACACAAAAACAAACACAAACAAGTGAATCAGAGAAAAGGTTGTGATTGCCGAGACAGAGACAGAAGTGATCGTGAGGCATCAAAGAGAGAGAAAAATGATCATGAGAGATCTAAGATTAAGATCGTCACAGATCAATGGAGATGAAATGTGGCTGACAGGAAAGGGCAGTAGAACAAACAAAAATAAAAAACAATTAAGAAAGGCTATAGTCGAGCTCCCGATTTTAAATATTTTTTATTGTATGCATAGATATCTTAACAACATTAATCAGCCATTACCTTCTTTCCATTTGTCCAATCTTGTTACGATTTAGTAGGATAATAGGTTATAATAGTTGTTAACGTTAATTGGTAAAAATTCTATAAAATAAAAATTAAATAAACTTGAACACTGTGCGTGTGGTGGCTTTACGTGATTTACGGAGGCGGAAAAGGGCATTGCAAAAATTTAAAACAAACTTGATCTGCGTGGGTTTTATAGAAGTCTGTGTGCCAAATTTGGTTGCTCTAGCTCTTAAAGTCTCTGAGATCGACTCGGCTGTTGATTCTGATCAAGAATATATATACTTTATAGGGTCGGATATAAAAAGAAGAGCGTTTGGCATCGAGAGAAAAAGAAAGTGATTGTCAGAGATTGAAGGTAAAGACAGAAGGATATTCAGAAGTTATTGATCGAAATAGTAAGAGATCTTGAGCTAAGGAACCAAGAGAAGATCATAAAAGATCTTACAACTAATATTTAAGAGATACTTAGTAGTAAACGATGATGATCGTTGAAGATTTCATGAAGATACAAATTGTTTTGTATGGCATTCAAGATCACTTAATAGATGCAACAAAAGACAGATAGTAAGCGAGAGAAAGAAATAGAGAGAGAGAGAGGGAAATATAGAGAGTAAGAGAGACGGATAGAGTGATCATAAGAGAGCAAAAGAGAAGAGCTTTGAAGATAAGACACAGACAGATTACTGGTAATGCAATAAAGACCGAGTGAGACGGAGAAGAAAGAGAAAGAGAGAGAGAGAGAGAGAGATCAGTTACTAATCTTTCGGGGATCAGTAAAAATACGCCAACTCATTATGACTCTGACAAAGATAGGGACAGACAGAGAGAGAAAGAGAAAGAAAGAGAGAGAGAGAGCGAGAGAGGGATAGATATGGGAAATTTTTATTGAATCTATTTACCTTTGCATCTTCCAAATGTCCTTGGAGATGCTGGAGATCTTGTTGCCACCCAAATACAGATACTTGAGCTGTCGCAGCTCGGTTACCTGTTCGGGAAAGTGCGTCAATTGATTGCCACTCAAATTGAGCTCCTTTAAGGTAGATGTTCCAGCAGCATGATTATTTGTAGCCAGCTTGTTTAGCAATGATTTAGGCAACGATGAGTTGGTCAACAGATTGTTTTTCACGATCAGCGTCATCAATGGCAGCTGACAAATTGCATCCGGCAATTGGGTGATGGCATTTGAGCTCAGATCCAGTATTTTAATATTGACAAATTGTTGCAGCATTCGTGGTAAACCCACCAGACGATTGTTATTGAGCAACAGGGTCTCGATATCGCCACTCGATTTGACCAATGCTTTATGGGGGGAACTCAGATGATCCTCTAGGGTTACCAAATCCAAATTCATGCGACCAAAATCTATAGTTTTCTGTTCGCGCGAATCTGTGTCCGAGCTGTCCGACGTATAGAGCTCCATCTCAAAGATCGAATCACAACTGGCGTTAGTCTATCAAATGCCAAATGCCTTTTGACTTTTTTTTTTAATATATAACTATAATTGTTTTAGAGTGTGTTTTATAATATGTACGTGTAATTCAACAGTTTCTCTTTGCCGCTTTTGTTTACCAATCGCCGATCTACGGCGTAAAATCAACCGAACAAGAACAATAAAAAAAAGCACGTCAGCGACAACTGTATGTGTATATAATAAAAAAAAAATATGTATAGATTTTGCGCGTTTAGCCACCACAACACCACAGCACCACCAACCAGAGCTAACCGATGACTGATAGCGGCAAACGGCAAATGCCGAAGTCTCAACTTAAATCCACTACTCATCTGCTTCAGCTACAGATTCTGCGATGCCGATGTCGATGTCGATTGTCGGTCTTCGTTGCGCACGAGGCCCAACAGGCGTATGCGTAATGTACATTAACCAAGCGCGGCCAAAGGTGGACATCACATGACGTGGGTCAATCGAACAGTTTGTCAAACGATTCACATTTAAAAAACTTACAAATCATTCATTTGTATATGAGCAGTAACAATATTTATTTATTTATTTATTTATTTTTTTTTTTTTTTGTAAAAAATTAGTAGTTTTATTAAACAAGCTTGCTGTTACCTAAGGGGCAACTTAGTCTAGTTTTAAATTTGTGAAACAGTTTAGGTCACATGGACGTTAAATAGGAACTTAAAACTAAAAATTACATTAAAATTATATACACTATATACAGTTATCTATTTACAAAAATATCCTAGTTGGGAGATCAAGTGGGTGGCACCTTTTTAGCCTTCTTTTTCTCGCCTTGATTGTAAGGAAATAAAGTCTTCAACTCAAAGAGCGCGGAAAACATCTTGGAAGTGACTATAAATTACGAAAATGGGTTACCATTTTTGGTGAAAAAATATCTATGTCCTCTAATGTACATTAATATGAAATTTTGTAAATGCACTTAGCTGTCAAAATTTATATGCAATTATCTGTAACTTGAATTTGTTTGAAAATAGAAAATGATTCATTAATTAACCTCTCTCCCTTGTGGAACACATTTTCAAGTAGTCAACAAAATAATTCAATCTTCAAATTATCATCAAGTGCAAATCTTAATGATGCATAATTCAAAAGTAATTTGTTTGATTTCCAAATAAAGGTGATTATTTAATTATTGTTACCAATAAAACAACCGCTTATATTTTTATAATTTAAAGATTTTGATTTGATAATTGTTTGAGATAGGAATGCATTTAATATGAATTGAATTAATATATGAATGGCATTCATAATTCATGAGAACTTTTCTGGCAACTTTTCCGTTGATTGGGTACTTTCGGATTCGAGTACTCGATCATTTATGATCCCAACTTATCAATGTTTTCCTCCAGAAATTGTCGTTATGCCAAAGTTATCAAACCTCCCACTTGACTCGAATAATTATTAATTGCTGTGAGCGTAAACACATACGGCTATATTTGTTTATGTTAGTATTTATTATATTTTTAGTATATTTATTAGAGCTGTTGTTGTTGTCGTCTACGCTGTGTACTTAAGTGCGTCTAATCAAAATCGATTCTCTGACTCTCTGACTCTGGCTGGGCAGCTGACCACATCTGGGGTGCAAAAAATTGTTGATTATCGCGTCATTGGACTTTTTAAATACCCTGCACTCGTTGAATTGGTCGACCGGGTAGCATCATTTATGACAACGCTTGTAACGTTTATGGGGGTGTAACTTTAAATTAAAAAATATCCAAGATCGCAAAAATGAGTTTGCTAATTTTTTATATTTTTTTTTCGTATTTTTATTTTTTTCCTTTTTCTTTTCCTTTCTAGAAATCCCAGACCTAATTAATTCTACTATCACTAATCATTAGAACTAATATATTTTAGTCTGATTGGGTTTTTTCCCAATCCATGCATCATATAACAATTAATTTTTTCAATATCCCCAGATTCATATTTTTTATTTCTTAATTTAATGATTTTTTTTATTCTTTCAGTTAATTTTAAGTTGTTCAAAATTCCAATTAATTAATAACGTATTAAATTAATTAATTTTATTTTAATGCTTTTAAATTAATTTGGTCAACTGTATTAAGTTGACACTAAATAAATGAAATTAAAATAAACTAAATAAATAAAAAATATTTATGTTGTAACAGTTTACTATTAATCGATTAATTTCTGCAGAATTGCTGGAATACAATAGGTTGCCAGGCTGAGTAATGTACAAAGTTGTAAGCGGATTTTGTCCAAGTAAAGTCACAATTTGCAGACAGGACATCACATAAATATAATTTGGAGACTTGCTGGACAACTGTAGAGTAACTTTGAGACCATCATTTGAAGTGTAAAGCAGTCTTGTTAGTGTTGTTGTTGTCGGTTTTTGTTGTCTCTGTCGGCGACGTTGCTGATAAGGCGACAAGCCGAAAATACACAAATATGTATGAGGTTCGCGACACTACTTTGGTAGCTTGATCAGTGTGCGATTTCTACATACAAACATACATACATAAATATATTGCATTTTATGTAGGCATTTTGTACTAACTATTATCACATGAAATTGGTGCAATTTATGAGCAGCTGCTACTCCAAGTGCCAATAATGGGGACAGTGGCGGCCGTTTGTCTCTGAAACTGGGAGGCTATTAACCGCTGAGCACGTTTAAAGTCGCTGGCGAAACGCGCGCGACTTTTTGCGCACGTTGCTAATTATTTGTATTTGAAATGTGTCTGTGTGTGGTCCTTATCAAACCTGACTGAATGTGTTATAGAATAAAAAAGCAAACAAAACAAAATAGTCCATATGAATATATTCATGTGTGTATATATGGCAGCATTAGCAACAACAATATTAGTTGTGCCAAAGATTAAAACTTGCGAGTACAATAAAAAGGCGACAGAACAATTTAATCAATGTCTTGTGAAATTGCTGAATGCAGGCAAAAAAACAATAATAAGCATAAACACACGCACACAGACACATACACATAAATATTTACAAAGGGTCCAGGGAAATGTTGATTATTTATTTGCCTATATACACGTACTCAAGTGCGCTGACGATGTTGACCCTGACTCCATAATCTATCTGGCAAATCAATTATCAATTGTCTGACGCGTCGTCTTCCATATTCAGATGCATGTGACGACAAAATGGAGCTGTAAATTCCCGATGCACCATGTGCCATCTTGGGCGTGGGTTTTACAATGTTGAAAGAAATCAACATCAAGTTCCATGTTCATGTCCATGTTAGGACAATATTCCCAAAAAATTTAAACAAAGTTTACAATTGGAATTTCCAATTAAATTTGTTTTGTATTCAAAATCTTTGAATCATAATATGGGTAAATTTCGGGTAACTTTCTTAGAATGGAATGGATATGTGCAACAGGGTTTCCCAGGCTCTTCACCTTTAGGGTCAAAAGCGTCATGATATGTCAATCAATGTTTTGAAAAATTTCCCTCAAAATTTTAAAAATTTCACCATTTTAATTCTCATGAAATACGGGTTTTGATTTAAAAAACGTGCCTGTGTAGACAACAAATCTAAATATTACTCTCTTAACACAGAATATTCTTAAAATGAATAAAAATGAATTTTAAGTCTTAATATTAAGTTTTTAAGAATATCCTAAAAAAGAATAAAAATTAATTTTAAGTTTACGTTTTGAATTATATTATAAGAACTCTATTTGTGGAGTATACATAAATAGCCCTTTGTCATATTCATTAAAAAAGATTAAAATCATAATTTCGAAATTTTAGGAATTATAACCGTTACAATCCCTGGTTAAAAGATGTTCTGCGGCTTATACGCTCATCGCCAAAATGTACGCTATAAAATTAAGTTGGTAATGTGTGTGTGAATTAATTCTGAAAGTATGAAACAAAATTTGTAAAATTTTGTACTGCTGTAAATAATGCACATCCTAAAATTATGCTACAAAAACTTCAAATTCTCTTTTTAATCAAAAATGTTGCATACTCCGCCCTGCAACATTAAAATCTCTCAATTAAAACAACAAATTAAACAAGTTTCCATTATAATTGTTTATTATTATTATTAATTAAATAATTGCCTTGTGGTTTGCTATATTTTACAAAGTATACATTAAAAAAAAAACAAAAAAAATACATTTTTCTGATAGCAGTTGTTGGTTGTTGTTTTTGTTCTTGTTATTTAGTTGTACATATAAATATTAAAGTTAAACGTTAATATTATTAAGTTAGATGTAAATGTGTTATAACCCTCCCATTAAAAACATTGCTATAAATGCCTTGGTGTGTGTTTATGTGTGACTGTAAATGCTGGTGTGTGTGTGGGTGTGTGTGTGCTAGAGTTTACTGTAGTTGTTGTTGCTCTAAAATGCGTTCTTTATAAAAATTGTGATTGTTTTGTTGTTGCTTCAATTGGTCTGTTAATTGATTAAGATATGGATAGTTATATATTTAAGATATCTTCTAAAGGAATTTCATTAGCTTACATACATATATAGACTGTCTGCGTATGAGTTTGTGTTTCTGTGTATGTGTGTGTGTGTGTGTGTTTCAGGATTTATCTTTAGAAAAAATGACCTTGTGCAAAACTCTGGGTCCACTACACGCTACGTATATGTTTATATAGATGTATATAATAGATATATATATGTATGTATATACATATCTGTATATATTTAAATGTAAGCATAGTTATATAGTTTATAATGTTTATATATTTTAATCGTATATTTATTAGCAAAAAAAAATGGTTTCGAACAAACGTTTAGATTACGCTTGCTATTTTTTGTTTTGGATTTAAATGATTGATGCTTGATTGACGAGATGATTGATGATCCTGATGACAAAAAAAAAATAATTGCTCTTAACTCAATACTGTTTTTGTTTAGTACACATTAGATGTATTAGCGTTAATTAGCTTTACTTACAAGCTACTAAGTATATTTTAATGTAATAATAATAAATTATTAATCAAATATGCTTGTGGTTAGTGAGCAAGATAGGGGCAGGAGGAGTGTGTGTGTGTGTGTGTGTGTTTGTTTGTTTAAATTAGGGATTTAATTAGCTCAATGGCTTCCCGGCTGAGCAGCTGTTGGCCAAGCGATCTTCGCATCGATTCTCTTGTAGGCCAACATGCAGTGTTTGCCCTTGGCAGCGAGTCTCGCATCCTGAGGACATTCGGCATCCGTTAGAAGCGTCTCCTCGCCATCGACCAGCTTGAAGAGTGCATAATCCTGCGGATTCGTAATGCGCGCCTTATGCGCTATAATCCTGCACACCTCCCGAGTTGTCGTATGCGGACGCACCGGCAATGTGCGTGTCTGCAACGATCCATTGCACTCATCGGGTATGATGACTCGCAACACGCTTGAGCAGGCGGGCAGGCAGCTGGAACGCCACTAAAAAATTAAAAAAACAAAACAATTCAATTAGATTTATGCATACTTTTGTTTTGTAATACGTATTATTAAAAATATAAATATGTTTTAAGCTTAAAATTTGGGTGAATTAAGTTTGAATAACAGTCGAACTTCCCGAACTCCAAAGAAAATCTTCGAGCTATGCAGATGTTTGACTTATAGAGTTCCTTTTTCTTAAGTTTATTAATTTTATTGCCACTCATTTGGCTTTGAGTTACAGAAGTTCAACTAGTTTGTAGTTTGAATTTGTTCAGGGCAAGGAATTTTAGTTTAAGATTTGTTTGAGTGTACTTACGTCCAGGGAACCGCTGCCGCTTTCACCCTCGGATGCCATGAAGGTCTTGAGCACCTGGACGGCGCTGCAGAGGGCGGTGAGATAATAGCCCGGCTCGCCATTGAGCAGCGTCGGCTGCAACAGGCCCCACATGAACTCAGCCTCGATTTCGGCACCGACAAATCCGCATTTGGCCACGACATAAACCAGCACGGGCAGAAAATCATCGGCACCGAGTTGCTGGCCACGTGGACAGCCGGTGGCATCGAATACCGTTGAGATGACGCAGAGGAAAAGCTCCAGTTTGTCGAGCGGCAACTCGGCCTCCTGGAGGCGCCACAACAGGTTGGCAATGAGCCGCAACGCGGACTGCGATGGCGGCGTCACAGTGGCACGAATGCCAAAATCAGTGGCGTCTCGTTCGCAGGCATAGCGCACATTTTGGGCCAAGAGTTGAATGTCCTCGCTGCGTTTGTAGTAATCGACAAAGATGCCGTAGAGATGCTCTCGCAGCGGCAACACCACCAACTGATGCATCACCGTCTCCAGCATCGTATCGAGATTGAGAAACTCATCGGCCTTGAGGCGAGCCCGCGCCGATTCCAATTCGGCATGGAATTTGCCCTCGCCATGCTTGACCAGATAGTTCTTCATGCCGCTCATAAACTGACGCATGTTGCGCATTATCACCTGTGGCACCGCCTCCCTCGACTCCTTGGTGCAGCTGATAAAGTTCTCAATGTTGCGGGCAAATGTCGAGCTCGGATCTTGGGCCAATTGCAGGGTATATGCACGCAGCGAGTCACCTGGGCCGGCGCTCTGTACATTGATCTTGTTGCGGGGGTGACCTGAAAGAAGCGATCAAAATTAGACAAGTTTTTAAGAGAGAGTTCTTAAAGACAGATTCTTTTATGAATAACTTATCAATTATTTAAGTTTCTTATACAAATAAAACCAGTGATCAAGTTTACGATTCTTCAATAGTCTCTTATAGATCGAAGCTCAATTTACAGATGTGTTAGAAAGCGTTAAAGGGATCACTTGTGATATTAAAGTGCAGTGATCGACACTAGATTTAAATATGAAAATGAGAGCGAAGATCACTTCAACGATAAAAATGAGACAAAAGATTTGGGTAGATTCATAACGTGCATTTAACGTTATGAGTGGGAAAAAGAGCACAAAGATTACTCAAGATCTTTGCAATCTTTGAACGAGCGAAATGGCACGAGATTTTGGTGGATTCTAACAGTTTAGACGTATATAGTGAGAAAGAGACAGAAGATAATTATTTTTCTTTAAAGATCACTTTTCTTCAAAACGAAAAAAAGAGTTCTTAAAGAGTTGGAATCTTTCACATTCTTAGCGATCGTCACTTAATTTAAGACACAGTCAGACGAGTCATGTTTTCAACTTAAGATAACAAGATCAGCGGAAAAGAGGGAGAAAGAAATGATATTAATCAACTTCAAACTAAACCTAGCACTTATCCACAGCTACTTTGAGTGCTTTGAGGATCAGTGAATTCATTTGAGATTCTTACCAAATAGCAGTCGATATAGCAGACGAAATAAACAGATGAATGGAGCACAGCAGCCCTGGTTCTGGCAATGCCTCATCTCATCGGCACACTCGCAGTTCCTCCGATAGCTTCTATAGAGCCGTTGACTTTGCGCCTGCAGCGATATTCCCATCGCCTGGCATTCGACAATGTGCGCCATATTGATCAATATATTGCCATGATCATCGAGATGAAAGAATTGTTTGATATCATAATGATCACATGTATTGCGATTACTCGGATGACAAATATCCTCGCTGGAGTTGGAATCGAGGCAATGCGATGGCGACGATGATTGGGGATTGGGACATTTGCCAATGGCGCCCATTATGGAGCCGGCAAGGGCTTCAGTCTTCAGTTGTTTGCGATTGATGCGACAGTCTTTGAGCACCTGTTGCGGACAGGTGGCCGTCGTCGTAGTTACTACTGTAGTTGTTGTGGATCCCAGACTGGAGAGACTGCTGCTGGCATATTTCGATTTCTTGCACAACACATTGTTAGTCACTATCGGTTGCTGCTCTATGACTATTGGCAGCACTATTCCCGTCTGTATATTATCCACAAAAAGCAGCTCCAGAAATTTACGTTTCCTGCGAGGCTTCGATGATGATTTTTTCAATTTCATATCCAAATCTGTTGTATTTAGAACAACTGTTTGATGGTTTGTTATATTTGGTTGGGTTCGTTGTTGCAGCAATTCCTCTTCAAAGTCACCCGAAAAGTAATTCTCCTGCTGCGGATGCTCGACAATTTCCCATTCGGCCATAAAGTTGAGAAATAATGCCTCCTCCTTGTAATGACGCACATGGACGGGATCATGAAAGAATTCTTCTGGCTCCAGGCGTTCAATGCGTTGTTCATCCAAACTGCATAATGATTTTGATAAATCAATGTTTAAATCATTGCAATTATTATTTGCCACGCCCAGCGGCGTTTGTTGGGGCGGCGGGCTCACGGGATTTGCGCGCGACGATTTTTTGAACCAGCTCATGATGGATTCTATAACGATTTTTGCCAGCTAAAACGAATTGGCGAAAACGCAAGTTTCTCATCGGCACAAGCTCTCGCGCTGTTATCGATCAATTGTTATCGATTGTCTCTGCTTTCTCTCTCGCTCTGTCTGTCTGTTAATACTTATCACGCGTCGTGTGACTCTCACTCTATGTGTGTGTGTGTTTGGGAGAGAGAGCGAGTGTAAGTGTGTGCGTGTTCGTATTCGTATTCGTGTTGTTGCTCTAAAAGCGGCCAATGCAAAACTAATGCTGAACTTCATATGCATTAGTTTATAAGACTGCAAACGCGACGAAAAAAAGATAGCGCGACGTCGACGTCGACGTCAGCGACTGCAGCGTCCTAAATAACGCAGCGACCTCATTCGTCTGCCTGTCTCGCTGCCGTCTCTCTCTCTGATCTCGTCCGCCTGATCCACCGCCCACTCGACCTGCTCTGCCTACCTCCCTCCCTCCCTCCTTCACTCTTGCTCTCTCGCTTTCTGCCTGCCTCAGGTAATCGGGAGATTGCGCATTTCCCGCATTCCTTTGGGATTTTCCGGACCGCAACTTGAAACCGCGCGTTACCTGCCGCATTTCTTTTTCTTTTTGCGCAAGTTGCGAACTTGCAAGAATCACAATTCGTGTCACAAGAACGCTATAGTCGTGAGAGAATAAGATTGCAAGATACCCTGCACTGACAACAACAGTATGCTAAAATTAAATTCTGCACATTCTAACAAATGATTCTACATTTAAATACGAAAATAACGTTAAAATATGTACTAGTATTATATTTGAGTAAAATATACTCATGGATTATTTAATCAGAACGATATGCAATCGAAATCATCGCATTTACTCATCGTTTCGGATTAATCCTGGGTTATTTTTAGTGTTGCCAATTTGTCCTTTTTGCGGACAGATCTGTACGATTCGAAACTGCGATTTTCGGAAAAATTTTTAAACGTCTCCTGTCCGGAAAAAAATGCCTTTTTAAATTTGTTTTACTTCATCCTTTATATATCCTTTTTTAATTGTTTTAAGTCGCTCATGGAATATATCAAATACAACTATGTATCATCTAGTAAACTCATTTTCGAATCGCCGAAAAACTTTAAAAATTAAAAAAAAAAAATGTATGCATTTTCTGTGCAAAATATTTTTATGGCCAATAAAGAGATAATACTTTCAAAATTGGAGTTATTTTTTAGGCTATGATATTATTATATGAATTATTGTTATATAATAATATGTCCAGATTTTTTTTGGCATTTTAAAAAATATCTGTCCATTTTCTGACTTTTTTTTCGGCTTAATCGACCTTTTTTTGTATTTAAGCGTTGGCAACACTGGTTATTTCCGAATAGATACGCTTCTCTTCTTCTTTAACTTGTTTAGGCGATATTACTATTTAAATGACTTTTTTTCAATATCTTGTTTCGGATCTTAGTAAAATTTTTAGGGCAATAACTTTAACTGATATCTCAAAAATTGCTCTTATTAAAATCTTTTTTTTATATCTAAGCTTATGGGGCCTAAAAAAACTTGATATTGAGAAGAAGTCCGAATTAAGTGTCTCTAGCTCTTAAAGTCTCTGCGATTCATAGATGAAACCAATTGATTCGTTTATTGACTCTGATTAAGAAAATATCGCTCATTTACATGAAGAGTGATATATCTCAAACAATGGCGTTTCGAGATAAACGAATTTAAAGTTTTCAAGTTTCGTCTGTGTTTTTTTGAAAAGCGGCCAAACTTGTAAAGTTGATAAAAAACAACTGAACTTTATGAAACATAAAGAATATTTTCTAGTCAACGATTGCATTGTAACTGAGATATATCGTTGTTTTGAGTTTATAAAGTCCAATCGTTGGAAATGAAAAAACGATATATATTCTTCTCACACTCTCGGTGTTAAAGATAGGATGATGAAATTTTTACACAACATAGATTGTCACATTTGCGAACATTTCTGCATCATTAACTCGAAATTCGTGTTTTTCGACTTATATCAGTCTTCATGTAAATGAGCGATTTGTATGTTTGTATGTATGTACATATATATTTCATAATGTCGGAGCAGTATTCAAAAAATCAATATACCCTTTTTTGGATTCAGGGTGCAAAAATATCAGGCTGCCTGGGGGAAAAACTGTGTCAAGAGAATATTGCAATGAATCACAATTGAGATTCAAAGAGGCGAGGATAAGCAGAAAGAGACATACAATTAGATAGAGAGAAACTAATGTTGACTCACAAATTTATGTAGATATCGCCATTTTATATTATAGAGCTCTACAACTTGTCTTATACTTATTTGATAGTGCTGAAATTATTAACAGCAAACCGAGAGTAACCTATACATATATATTCAGGGTCCAAATTCAGGTTATTGTCCTTGCTCTTTCAAGCCAAAATTTCACCTTGCACAAAACTATAATACACTTATGTGCCCATTGCATACTTTTCATATATCAATTTCACTTTTAGTTTTTGAGCTCATCTCTAGTTCTTGCTTCCATCACTAACTCAACTTGAAGATGACTAAAGGAAGTCGAATGACCTAAGTTACTACCTAATAAAGCTACCTGATAAAAGAAACCATTCAACTCGCAAACAGGTAAACATGATTTTGGATTGGTTTGACAATTTCACAGGTAAAACTGTAAATATGATTGAGACACAGAGAGAGAAAGAAAGAGAGAGCGAAAAATTGAGAGAGAGAATTTTAGAGTAACTTGCAAGGCTGTTGTGATTATGGAATGTTGATTCATAGAGCTAGCTTAGAGCTAAGAAACAGCTGTAAATCACAGTTCTGTTAATCATAACGTAGACAGAGACAAACAGAGAGGGAGTGTGAGAGAGAGAAATAAATAGAGATCGAGATCTATTTCTTAATTATTTACTTTAGTTTAAAGACAGACTGTCTAATGTTTACTGAGAGTGACGCCATCAACTTTAATGGGAGACAACAATGAAATAATGTTCTAAGCGTGCCTCAACTTTATAGTAGAATATTTCCAAATACATATACATATGTGTATATGTTATTATGATCTATTGAACGGGAGACAATGGTCATAGATTCCGAGTTTGTCTACGTATTACAATTTGCAATTGCACCTTGTGATTGCATCAGCTTTCTAAGACTCTATTTTCTTTTTTTTTTTATTTTTGCTGCGCAATTCGGAAAAACCTTTGAGAACTCTGAAATGCGTTTTTCGAAGGTTTTTTTTGTGTGTCGGATAGGAAATGTAGAATACTTTTAAAAATTGTACAGTCATTTCCTTAAGTGCAGATAGAAGACAACTTGGCAAGAGCTAAGAAAATCAAAATGGCTTTTTTAAATTCTTATTAAATTATCATAACTCATTTTATTCTCATTTTTTTTTTCAAAATGTACGGTCTTTGTAATGGGTTTAAGTTTAGTTTAACATCTTAATCTTCTAAATATTTCTCCTAAATACGTTGATAAAAACAGAAAATATGCCACATCGGAAAATGGCAGAAATAATGTTGGGAAAATTCATGAGATACAAAATAATTTGAAGACCGTTCATAAATTATCTTTGTACGTATCTTTAGACCAAGATTGTGCTCTTAGTTTATTAGTTTACTATTTTATGTAAGTTCTCTTATACCACGTAGAGAGTATTAATGACTTTTCAATTCTACTTTAAATATGAGCTTATGAGCTTCAAATTCAAAATCTTTCAGTTGAAATGATAAAGATGTTTTGTTTTCTATTGTGGTTCTGTTAACTTGAGTTAGTTGAAGGTGCCCTTGACTTACATTTGTTTTTGGATTTATATTCTATTTATTTATTTACATCTCCTGCAGTTGTTTTGTCATTCAAGGAAAGTTCAGCGAACTGTCTTCGTTGTTGTTTTAGTTTAGAGATGATATCCAGATTTATTTATTTTTTTTTTTGCTTATCACAAACAAAATGCGAGCTTGACAACAGCATAAAGGTTGGCTAATTACATTTTACGATGGTCGTCAAGCGAATATCAACAGTATACATATTTATATATATGAAAATGCATGAAAGAACATTATCAGACACGTGCCCATTGGGCTGGACCAGAGTAGAAGTTTGAAGGGTCTAAAAATAGAGAGAGCGCGTTTTAAAACGCGCTAAAAATAAAACGAATGCGATATAATTGTGTACATTTCATCAGACGTTGACCTAAAATAAGAGTTGGCACGCATCTCTCCTGGCTGCAATCTACAATTTACACACTCTCCACACATTCTTCACTGAACAAATTACGCATCCCATTGAGACGAGACACGGCGCGTTTTAAAACGCGCGCTGATAAAAACGCTGCGGTTTATATTCCAAAGTGCAAGACGACGACAATTGCTCCAATATTTGCAGGGACAGAGACTCACTCGATCCAAACTTATCAAATTTGTTTGGCTGGCAAACTGCGACGCAGTTAAGTCATAAAGCAAGAAGCAGAGGGAGAGATGGGAAAAGGGGTGAGCAAGGGTGAGGAGAAAATGGAGGAAAAATGCGTTGCGCGGGGCAGATAAGTTTCGGCAAAGCCTTTGTAGTCTGCAGATCGCAGACTGTAGACTGACCAAGAGAAGAGAGGCCTACAAAGTTGAGTCTGCGAATGCAACTAAGGCTGATAGTCAACTTTGTGTGTCTTTAGACTCTGCTTTTAAAAATGCAAAAGGGTCTATTAGGTTAAATAAAAAGGCATCTCAGCAACGAAAAGAGCTAGACACACTTAAATTGGTATGTAGCTACTTGTACATCCCAACACGCTTAGGTTTATTTTGAAAATTTGCTAAGATTTTTTAGAGCAATTTCAAAAATATAATGTTGTGATGAATTTCATCACGATAATAAACTCCAAAGTTGTTCAAGAAACATTTTTACAGGGTCTCTCGCAGTCGGATTCGCTCGACTGTCGCCTTTGCAACTACTTTTTTATTCCAGCTTGAAACGGTAAAGTTAGTTCCTCGATGCGTATTCATGATTCGATTTGATTCGTCTTTTGTCTTTCCCCAATCCCCAATCCGTAATCCATAATCCACAACCCGTAATCCGTAAAACTCGTGTTCAATCTATCATTTTTTCAATTTGATGACGACGAGGCGTCGTTCAGTTGCTGACTAGATGGAGGCCATGGCGCGTGTTCTATTGGTATGATGCAACAATAACAACTGATTGCAAATTGAGCGTACTATATAATGGATGAGGATCATCATCATCTACAAAATGATGAGTTTATGCATCGCTCCAACTGAAGTGTGGCGATCCAAAGTTTCAATTATTGAAGATCAACAAGATTGTTGAAGTTAATTGTGAAATTTGTGATTATAACGTGAATGTAGATCGTTTCCGGTTTTCTCGATTCCATTTTGAAACCCTTTAGATCACTTATAATTCTATGATCACTTATCAACTTTGTTGTAGTTTTATTTTCTTTACAGTTAATTCCTTCAACCTTGAGCTCATTTCTACTCTTGAAGATCACAGAGGCACAGATAACCAGCGACAGATCACTTTTTAAAGATTGTACAGCTTTGCCACGTCATTTAAAAGTTATAATAATATTATTTAATTGTATTTAATATTATTCAGATTTTTTAATCAATTGAGTTGCAAAAAGAAATCAATTGATTTTGATACCTTTTACTGCTCGAATCATTACACAATCTTAACTGATCGTCGATCTGTTATCGACAAAACCTAAAGTTTTGACTTGATTATACATACCATTTCTCTTTTGAAGTTGAGAAATATTTTTTTAGAGACTAAAAACAGTCATTCAATTCTTAAGATAGTTGTATTTCTTATGCGTGAGAGTAAAATCTTCTTCCTCTCTAGAGATCCGTCAACTAATCATATTTTTTCTAATGTACTAGACACTTAATGTACTTATAAAATTGATATAAGTAAAATGCTTCTTAAAGATCATGATTAGAGTAATATTTTTCCTTAGAGATCCTTCAACTGATCACCTTATTATTATTATTCTAAACTCTTTGTATGAATTTTATATTTATATAGTGATCAGGATCTTGAAATGATCTTATAGATCCTCTCTTGAGATTCTTTACCTGATCATCATTTGCTTAAAGTAGAAGGACTCGTAATTTAATCGTAATCAATCTTAGAATGACTTTAATGATAGTCTCTACAGATTCTTTACATGTTCAAAATTTCAGCAATTTAATATTAATTAATATAAAAAAAAATATTTAAAAATATTTAAAATTTAAATATTTAAAAATGTAATTGCTACTCACATAGTATCTCACGATCCCGCATGCTTGGATTTCTCAATATGGTCGCCACTTTGGGTCTAATTGCCTTGCTGTTGTTGTTAATGTTAATGTTGCTGTTGCTGCCAGCGCCAGCGCCGACGCTATTGCCATTTTTATTAGCCTTGAGCGTATCCTGGTTGCAACTGTTGTTGCTGCCGTCTTTGGTGCTACTGAATTCCTCAATGATGGTATCATCCTCCGATAATGCCGGTCGGCATTTTGACAGATGAATCGTGTCCGAGTTCATGGTGACATCTGCGAATGCAATAAAAAGGATTAGTTGCTGGTAGCTGATGGATAATGGAGTTAATGCACTCTTACCATCCTGCATGGGCATTAGGGAATCCCATTGGGATGAGTCCCACGGCTCGGAGAAAACGGTGCCATCATCGGACTGAGCCGAATCAATGCCGCCGTAATAAGTCTGACAAAAGGCGGCACAATTGCGCTCCACGTTATCGTAGGAGGAGAGACGACAACCATTTTGGCTCTGGAATGACTTTTGGCTGCCATCGGCATTAAGTTTGTCCTTCTCCTGCGACTGCAGAGCCATCGTAGTTGTCGTTGTCATTGTCGTTGCGGTTGTTCCTCCACTTGCTGTTTGCGGTGGCGTCGAGCAACGCAAGAGCTCGGGAAGATTGAGATCGGGCAACCGTTTGGCAATGATCTGGTGCACGGTTAATGGACGCTTCTTTGAGCCATTTGTATCCATTTTATCTCTGCCCAGCGAATTCTCCTTCTCCTGCCAATCTCCTGCCGAGTTGTCATAGTCTCCTCCGCCTCCGTTTGTCTCCTGCTTGGCCATAAACTCCCAGCTGCTGTCCAGCTGCCAATGCTCGATGCGATTTCGTCCACGTTTCGCCAGCGGCTGTTGTTGCTGCTGTTGTTGTTGTTGTTGTGCCAATGGCTTTGGTTTCTGCTTCAGCTCATCCAAACTGCCCGCCAGCTTCTCCAGCTCCGATGGCAGTAAAAGTGGCGCTGTCGTTGCGGCCACGCCTCCTTTTAGGGGCTCCGAATGACGCTGATTGGCGGGCAACAGTTGACTGCGCTGTTGCCGCCTCAAAATGGCAGCCGCCGCACTGGTGAATCCCGCCTGACGCAGTGCATCCGCTGGTTCCGCGTAGAACGGACTGCCCTGTTTGCTGCGCGATCCCGGCGTCTGGGCCGCAGTGGGCGTGGTATCGCCTCCATCATCATCACGATTCCCAGCAATCGGCTCCGTCAGCGATTGTGTCATTGCCATTGGCAAGAGGAGACCAGCTCGAGAACGAGGCGGAGCATCGCCGGAGAATTGCAACAGCTGCTGACAGCTACTCTCATTACTGTTGTTGTTGTTGTTGTTGTTGGTGGTGTTGTTGGTGGTGTTGTTGGTGTTGCCCAACTCCTCGCAGGGCGACAGCAACTGCTGTGTGGGTGTGCTGGCTGCATCAGGTGAGAGATGAAAGTTGGATAGATTTCAAATTACCAATCAATATATTTTTAATTGTGTTGTTTATGTTACTAATTTGAATATACGGATTCCACACTTGTCAAATAAATGGAAATTTTGTTATTGTAAAACTTAAATTCTTAATTCTTCATTTTTAAATTAAATTTTTTATCCTTTCAGTTTAAATTTAAATAGAATTCATATTAATTTAATAGCGTTTTATCTGATTTAATTTTATTTTAATTTTTAAAAGTTCATTTAAATAACTGCACTTAGTTAACATTAAATAAAAAATATAAAAAAAATAATTTGTAAATAACCTTTATATGATAGATTTCTTAAAAATTTTCCGAAGGATATTTTACTTGCTTCGATTTGATTCTCAATAGTAATGTAAATCAAAATTAAGTAGCGATTAAGTAGCGATAAGCGATTAATTAAGATTTTTTTGATGAATTTTTACATTATTAATATTTAATGTGCTATTTTTCCTGATATTAAAATCTATGCTAAAAATGTTTGTCTAATTTTAAAAATAAAACTGATTAATATTGATTCAATGTACATATATTTTCGATTATATTGAAAGAGATATTTTTCTAAAGTTTAATTAGATCGATCTTTTCAATATGAATGTTATGTTTTTACTGATATTAATATGCATTTTATAACTTTCTAATTAATTTTAAAAATACAAATGATTAATATTACTTTTTCAGATATATTCAATATGATTTTCATTGTGATATGTTTAATGATATTCGTTGAAAAATGGAATGAATTTGATACATATTTTCAATACGATATTCAATAAACTATTTTTCCTGATATGAGTATTAAAAGTATCTCTTTTATTCCATTTCTGAGTTGAAATTTAGTGCTTCTCCCATTTCTTCTCTCTTTCTTCACTTACGTGTCTCGGCAAGTAGATCGGGTCGTCGATCTAGACCGGGCTTAAAGCTGGTCAACAGGCTCGCCCGATCGCTGGGATCGTGGGACCAGACGTCCTCATAGTCGCTTATCTTATCGCTCAATGCACTGGCACAATACTGAGCCGGCGGACTCTCCAGGATATCCGATTCCTGGTAATGCTTTGACTCCTTGCGTATACGTGATTTTCGAGATTTGCTGCTGCTGCTGCCAGTACTCTGACCTGGCAGCATCCCAGCGCCATTTGGCGTCAATGGGGAGAGAATTTTGCGCTGACTGTGACTCGAATCGCGACTGGATTGCGATTGAGATTGCGAGTGGGATTTTGATTGGGATTGCCAGCGACTATCGTTGGAGGAGGATGTGCCCTGCGAGGACAGCGTATCCTTGCACTCGCCCTCGGGCGACAGACGCTTGGCAAAGGTTTGGAACGTGCTCGTGCTGGCCTGGGAATTGAGGAGAGCATTGAAGGGATTGCTCGAAGCGGGAGTCGTGACCTCCACAAATTGTGCGGGATTCGATTTCGAGTTGTCAGCAACTGATCCGGATCCTGATCCTAAACCTGATCCATTTCCAGAACCCGCTGCATTACCATTGTTCTCCATGGAGAATGTCACCGTTGTGGTCACCGTAAAATTGCTGGCCAACTGATCCGGCGAATGTGGCTTGGACCAGCGCATTGGCGGTGCCGGCGGCTTGAGATTCAATGTATTTGGTGGCTTTGGTCGCTGTGGACGCACTTGCTCCAGTTCCGTTACCGATGCCGATGCCGATGCTGTCGTTGTCTTAAACGTGCTCAGATTGTTGCTGTTGCTGTTGCCGTGCAATTGCTGCAACGGCTGCTGAGATGGCTCCAAATTCGTTGCACCACCGGGCAGATAGCTTTGTGCATCCACCGGTGACATGGTGAGTATAACCGAATCGACCGAATTGGGACTCAACAGCTGTTGCATCTGTTGCCCACCGCTGGTTGAGAACGAGCTCATGCTCGAGTTTGTATCCGAGGGCGTGCCCGCCTGGCTAAAGAAGCCCAAGAGTTGTCCACTTCCCGTGGGACTGAACATGGATTGCGGTGGTGCCACCGCCATTTGTGGCTTAGCATCGCTAAAGAAGGTCGCGGTGCCCAAGCCACTTGTCTCCGTCAACGACAATGGCGACTTGGCGTCCAGTAAAAGTTGCTGCTGCTGCTGCTGCTGCTGCTGGTCCACAAGTGTTGCAACTGCCGCCGAGTTCTTGCCGGCAATCGGAGGACCCAACACCGCCGGACTGCTCGCATAGCTCCAGAACTCCTGGCCCAATAAAGCCAGCGACGAGAGCTTCTTTCGGTTGTTCGCCTCGCGCAGCACACGGGGCAACATCAACTGAACGGGCAACTCGTCGCAACACTGCGCATAATGGGCAATCAGCGCCGGGATCGAGCCGAACTTGAAGCGCGAACTCTCCAGGCTCAGGATATTGTCCTGCGATTGAATCAAATAGTGCTCAATGTATGGACCCGTGTCCTGAGGCAGTCGCACTGAAACCGCCATTGTGTTCGGCTGACTCGAACCACGCACAATAAAAGTCTGCAATGGAAAGACAGAGAGAAAGTGGTTGAGTACGAGTAAAAGATGTCCTTTAAACGAAAATCATTAGTATTTATTAGTGATCCAATTCCAAGTTGTCAGACCAGTTTATTATCGAAATATTAAAATCGAAAATAGAAAAAATCTAGTTGTCGATTAATCGGCAAATAATACGGATATGTTGATTTTACGAACTGTTCCTTTTTTTTTTTACTAATTAACGTTAATCACAATTATTGGCTACCTACTAAAACTCAACAAGTTTGGACAAACAGAATGTTGGTAATGGCTGTTTTAAGTTATTAAGCAATATAACTGTCTAAAAGTATGCAATAAAAATATTGTATGTATATTTAAATAAGTAACGGGTGTCCTATAGTCGGGAGCTCGACTTTAGCCTTTTCCGCTTGTTTTACTCTGTAAACTTTATTGTAAATACAAAAGAAACGCGTACTTTTGATGGTTTTGGTAGATACAGAACAAGTTCAGTTTAAAAAAAAAATTAAATCTTTAAAATAATAAAATCTGTTAAGTTTTGACAAATAATTATTATTTTTATTTAATTTAATTTAAGTTACTATTTTATTGTCAGATCTTTAGCTGCGATTTCTGTGAAAGAATAAACCAAGATATTTGATTATCTCCACTACAATTTGCCACTGTCAGAGAGAGCGAAAGAGAGGAAATGTGCCCTTCTTACAGATGAGTGAGAGCGAGAGAAAAGTTAGTGAGTGAGATGTTGTCATAATTCCACGCCACGTAAATCAGCGTCTCTTGTCGCCCCCCTTTTAGATAGCCCCGCCCACTTTTACATTCACGTTCGCGTTAAATGTTGCGTTAAAAATGCGCGCACATAAATTTCAAATTTTCTCCCAGTATTTTCCAGGCGCCAAAACAATGATAAATGATAAATTGGTATTCCATGCGTCGCGACGCCTGCAAGCATGCAACAAGGCTGCCCCACCGACTTGCCACCTTTCAAACTCTCTTCCTCTCTCTCTCTCTCTCTCTCTCTCTCTCTCTCTGTTTTTCTGTCTCTGTCCGTCTGTCTATCTCTTCTTTTCCTCCTTTTGTTTTTGGCGGGTAGTGAAAACTTTGCAGACGCTGCGACAAAGCAGCCAAGTGTGTGTGGCAAGTGGCAAGTGGCATGAGCTTGTCTTGGACTCCACTTGGACCTGGTCAAGTGGCAGGCGGTGTCCAGAATCTTGTCCGCATTTTGTTAATCGCCTGCAAAAGTTTTCATAATGAGCGTTTCACTTAAAGTCACGCACAATAGTAAATGCTTCTTCCCCTGTGGAATGTCACCAAGTTCCGCTAAACGATTTCAACACCAATTCACCAAAGTTCAAAGTGAAGAAGGGACATAAAAGCGCAGTGAAAACAAGCTAGATATAATTATATAACTTTTTTAAATAACTATCTATTTGTGAGAGTAGTCTGCAATATTTAAATTAATTTAACTAAAACGAAAATTATTTAATCATATATTAAATTAATATAAACTTTAATAAAACATAAAGCTAGCGCTTAAAGATATTATAGATCCGAGTTTGTTGAACTACACCAACAATTTCACCAATTTAATATTAATATGAAATTAATTTTAGAATTAAAGTAAAATTGGCGTATTACAGAAATTGAAAATAACAATATTTTATTAGGTGCCTAGACTTCAGTATACACTCGACTTTTACCCAATATTGTAGCTAATGTAATTAAATTTAAGCTTTTTTTAATTGTAGCTATAAGACCGTCTATAATATATGTATATATTTAAGCCTCTTTCTTTCTCTTTCATTTATTTGTATACAAGCAACGTAGGTATTTATTCTAAAGAATAGTTTGCTACACACTCTTTTAAAAAAGATAAGTTGATATCTTATCTTTTTCAAGACCAATTTCGCTTGAGATACACGTATCAAGTCAAGTAATTGAAATTAGCTTAGTTATTTGATCTATGGTATTAATAAGATGAAATTATGCAACATTAGGTGTGTAGATTCTTATTAGCAGAGATCATGTTCTTAAGGAATGACCAGTATTCTCTAGCGGGAGGATCTCAAGTGAAAGAAAAACAATTGTGACAATTAAGAGAATATGAAATCGTAGAGCTGAAAAATCTAAGCAATGCTATTTATGAAGTTAAAGTAACTTAAAATTTTATTTGACCATTAAATAATTTTAATAGAAACTTTATTTGAATAGAATTGATTTATATTTTACACAGTTTTCTATGTTATGCAAGAAAATTTTAAAAGTTGACTTCATTTAATAATTCTCTAACAATTCTGAAGCTTTTCTTGTGGTGAATTGAATGTTCTTCTATTCCATATAATAAAAGAAATTTTAGTTTTTGTAAGAATCCTTTTGATATTCTTTAGAAACCTTTGACCTAACCTTGACGATATTTAAAAATTGTGTTCAGGCAATTATTTGTCTTTTTTAAGCTCATTAAAAAACCTTCAAACAAATATACCTTGAGGTGAATTCGTTTTAAAGAACTTATGAGCGTTTTCTTTCATTCTTTACTTTCTTTTATATGATTTTATACTGTTTTGCTAAGCAATTGTGCGAGTCTATTGGTCTGTGTGTGTGTGTGTGCTTTTCAATTTTGTTGAGCAACCCTAAAAGCATGCAATTATATTTTTTCAGATTTCAATAAATGCCAACTCTAAAAGCGGGGGTACAGCAGCATTTGGTAGTTCAACTTGAAGGGCCAAATCCAGGGGGTAAGGAGAGAATAAGAGAGAGGGGGCAAACGAATATGGACGCCCCGCGGCGTTGTTTATGATTTCTGTGCACAATTTTCAATAAGCAGTTGAAAGCGCAAAAGCAAAAGAAGCAAAACATAGCAAAATAAAAAAAAACGCACTTCAGATGATGAGCTTAAAAGGGGGGTGAGGGGCAAAGAGAGGGTAAACGGGGGCAGGACTGTTGGCAGTAAAAGTATGTATAGATATGATGACAAAAGGTGAGGAGGGGTGAGTAGAATCGAGCATAGAGAGAATGTTTATTTGATTTGGCTGAAGTTGCAACAATTTTTTAAAGCATACTTTTCGGTTGTTGATTTTATTATACGCAGACGGCAAATGCTGCAGGCCAGGAAGGAGAACGAGAACGAGGGGAGGGTATCACATTTAAAGCGAGCTGAAAGCACATTATTTACTGATTCAATAATGTGGTCAATGTACAGAGCGTACAGAGTGGGCAGTTTGGGGGGCGTGGCAGCTGACCGTCACGGAAATGCAATTTGCGAAGGACAAAAACGAGCGTAAAAATGTCTTAACAAGCTGCTGGGGCAGATACAGCAGATAAATGCACAAAGGATGAACTACAAGAGAAATAGATAGACAGCGAAAGAGAGAGAAGGAAGAGAGTAAGAGTGAGACAGTGAGTAAAGGAGTAAGTATAATAGAGAGAGAGAGAGAGATTAAATGCTTGCTTGCCTGCATTTTATGGATGCCTTGACAAATTTTGCCAATGTGGCTAACAATAAAAAGGCGTAACGGCATTTTAAGCCAGATACATGCACATAAATATATCAATATACATATATGCACATATTTAAGTGTACGGTCGGGCAACCTCATTGTGAATTTTGATTTGTTTAAAAAGAATTTCCAAACATTTTTTCAACAATCAAAAAATTTGGAATATGTTAATAAAAAATTAATGCATTGATTTCTTTAAAACTAAATTTTATAAATTTTTGCAACAGTCAACAAATTTTGAAGCTGTACATTCAAATACATTTCCTACTTTTACTTTTGATTACCACAAATTTCTGCACATCTTAAAAGAAACAAAATATCATTGAATTGAATTATTTAACACGTACTTTATGCCTCTTCATACAACTAAAACGTTCATTATTTAATTTGTTAGTTATGCTAGAAAAACTCATAAAGTGCCATGAAAAAGATGCAGAAGAGAAACATTTTTATTTACGTATGGATAAAATGTTTCTATAGAATTAAGTACTTTGCTTTTTGTCGATCGAGTTCACTTTAGGCAAGTTGGACTGCATATTTGAGGGCATATGGAAAATGTATTGTGCATGTAAATGTTCAAAGTTTCAACAATAGTTGCAATCAATTGGCTGCGATTGCTGACACGCCCACAGGCTAACACACAGAGACATATACATATACTATACACATACAGACATGCACACACACATATTTCTACAGTTGCATATAATTTGTATAGCCTGCTTTTAGGCGTCGTCTAAAAGGTAAGCCCTAGAAATGCCATTAGACGACGAGACGACGACAAATGCATTTTCACTTCACAGTTCATTGACTTGCAGTCTGTAGACTAAACTCTACACTCTCCAACTCTACACTCTCCAATAGTCCACTCGACACCTGTGCATACTCTCCACTTCCCATTTGCATTCGTAAATCCTTTACTTGTTAGCCAAATTTCACTTGCACTTATCACATTTTCACAAACAATTTGTGGAACCTGAAAACCGCAAAAAGCAGTTAACCGTTTCAATTTCCGTATTACTGGTTTTCTGTGGGCGTGGCTTGTGTCGAGTTTCTCGTTTAATTTATATGTGTGTTGTGCACAACACATTCACAATTTGGGCAATTGATGTGAGAAAGAGACGTGTTTTACAATTCAATATCATCTAGTTGTGTCCTTTTTGAATTGGTTAATTGATTTGTGTGATCCATTATGTTGACATATTTGTAATAAATCTCATTATCATCTGCTCATATGTTTTCTTTGCTACTGTCAGTCTCAATATCTCACTATATTTTATACATTTACTTCAATTATTCTGTACATTTCTTCTCTAACTTATTGGGTATGTTGATCAGGTACCCAATAAGTTAGAGAAGAAATGTACGGAATAATTGAAGAAAAATATGACAAATTTATTGACATATATTTCTTATAATTAAAAAGTTTCAGCGACCGTTTTTATTCAATATTAAATACTTAATTAATTTAAATATTATTTTGATTTGATCATAAAATATATTTTCAGATTCGAAGGCTTTTGGGGTGTTCGAGATTCGTGAAACCCACCTGAATATCTATAGTTTCATCTACTTGTTATTTCATCAACTTATTATCTCTTATCTCTTGTTTTGTCCCTTCTTTACTTGGAAACGCTGGCGAAAGTGATTTGCCATATTGTTGTGATTTGGGCTTCTTCATTGCACTTTGTAGTTGCATTTCATTGCACAAATCACACCACAAACACACACATACACACGTGCATACACACACACACACACGGAGAAAAGGGGCACAAAAATCGCTTCCCTTGTCTCGTCGTTGTCGCATTTGCGCCCATTTCCGGTAACTCGGCAACTCTACAGCTGCACTTTTTGTGGTTGAGGGGTAACAACATTTCCGGTTTCCATTTCTCGACTATTTGCCGCGAGTGTCTTTTGAGCGCGAGAGTCGAATGTGAGGAGAACAGAGGCGAGAGAAGCGAAGCGAAGAGAAGAGCTGAGGAGAAAGAGGAGGTTAAAATGTCCGCAGCGTCAACCCTTTCTTTATTTTCTGTTTTTGGCTTCGAGCCGAATGAGATGTGCCCCTTTGCCCGCTCCCTTTTTTTGGTGATCTCCCTTTTTCCCAAAGGGAATTCTGTTGTTGCTGTTGTCCTTCACAATGCGCAACGTGTCGCAGCTGCTGTTGTTGCCTCTCCATCTGTCCGTCTGTCTGTCTAACTGTTTTGCGGTCTCTGGCCATGAATCGTGAGTGCAGCTCTTCCCCCTCTAACCCGTACGTTGTAATCAAGTTTTGGCCCACAAATAGACTCGTTGCGCTCGCTCGAGCGCCAAGTCTAGTCTATAATCATCAAATCATGCTACAATATCTATTTTAGACACATGTAGTTGCCTCTCTCTCCCCCTCACTCTCTCACTCTCTTTCTCTATCAATCATGAAACCGCTGCGTCACATCTGCCAGCCTGACATCAAATATTGACAACGTAATGGCCTCCGGTTGCAATGAAGCGATCAAGTAAACTGGCTCAAATGGCCATTGAAATGGCTAATACGAGTATGTTGCATGTGGCAAGTGGCAAGTAGTGCTGCAACTTGACTGCTAAATTAAGTTAACTCTACGAACTGAAAGCCATCTCAATATGGCGTGTGTACTTATTATAGAAATAATGAATTTCAATCAGAGAATTGATTAAGCAATAAATATTCTTACATGTCTAAAAATGTAGCATACTTTTTGGCATTGAATATTCTTAGTTGTTTGAAAGTTAGTTAAGAAAGCGAATTCGGGAATATAGCCGTAATTAGTAATAATGAAGTATTTTTCCCTCTTTATTATAAGCCTTTTTTTTAACAGAAATCATCGGGTGTGCTACAAAAATTTCTTTCACATGAAAAATTACTTCATACAAATTTACGTCAAATTCAAGTGAAAGAGATTTCTGTGGCACACCCGCATATCAACAATACAAATTGTAAAAGAATTTCATAATTATGTTTTAATATCTATTGACAGTTTCGAAAATTATAATAACGAGAACTGTAAGCAACACAAATGTAATTCTAGATGTAACTGAAACTAAGTTTAATTGCTTTAATTTAAGTTAGTTAGCTAGCTAAAATATATTTTGATATAAAATTGTAAGAAATTACAACAAACAATCTGATGAATAAATAAAAGTACAGAAGTTTATAAAAACTACATTAAAAATCCAGCTTTTCCCATGCTAAAGTTTTGATGAGCTATAGAATTGCATAGGAACTGTTGCCTGCTGTGCAACAGTAGCACAACACCAAATCTTCTAGCACACCCGCCTCCCCCTGCCCATGGTGGAAAACATGCAGCTGAAAATGAAACTCCTGGGGGGAAAAAAGTGAATCGGTTTCAATGGGCGGCGATTTAACACCAGACAGTGCAGCCCAAGGGAGATTCACAGCCGCCTAATGAGTGTCGGCGGTTTGTGTGGTGCGACAACAACAACAACAACAACCACAAATCGAAAGTAGAGACGAAAGAAGAGCAAGAAAGGGCGGTAGAAAGAGCAAAAAAAAAAAAAAAAAATAGCTGCATAAAATAATGAAATTATGCTAAGAAGCGTCTCCAACTGTGCTGCCCAAAACTGGACCTCTATTATCAAGCCATTGGCCGGCCATTAAAAAAGGACAAGAAAGCGCAAGTATGTGTGTGTGTGTGTGAGAGAGAAAGAGAGAAAGCAATTTTGAGTGCGGTTATTTCATATAATAAAAATCTCATATTTTATTCAAATTGGTAATGTGAGTTCGCTGAATGGCACGAAATACATCTGCTTGCGTTTCTTTCAAGGGGGTTGCTTACCTCCCCTCCCCTTCCCATTGTCACCCTCCCATATTTTAGTCGCCATTTGCATTTCATTGACATTCATTTGGCTGCCTCTATTTTTTTTTTTTGAGGGCTTTGTTTTACTTGCGTATCGCTTTCTTTGCATAGCAAATTGAATTTGAATCCAAAGTCCAACAATGAAGCAAAGACAGACCTGAGGTTTGACTGTACTATACCCTGTTGTAGCTCCCTTGCTGCCTTCTTAAAGCTCTGCCCTTTCTTCTTCTACTTCTCCTGCCTTGTCATTGTTGTTGCCTCTGACTGATATCTCATTTGCCTTTTGCTGTCCATTTGACTGACCTCCATTCTCCATTTCTCTTTCCCTTCTCGCTTCTTTTAAAGCTGCTGCATTGTCTGTTAAGCCGCTTTCGTTGTGCAGTTCAAGAGTCAGTCTGTTGCTCTCCTCCCTTTCCTCTCCTTCTTCTCTTTCGACCTCTCCCACTTTTGTAGTCTTTGGCAAATCTGCCTTAAGCTGATTTCCCCTGATTTCTGTTGTTTGTTCCATTCAGGTTTTTGCTATTCAATTTCGTCTTTTCATCATTGGCTCGTCAGTTGCACACACTCAGAAACTCACGAACACACACACACCCACCCACACTCTCACCACATACACACTCACACACTCACACACACTGCTGCTGTATTTTAGGTGCATTAAACTCATTTGCCAAGCGGCTTTCAATTATAATTTTTGTTAATAATTCATTAGCACAATGTGTCGCCATTGCCAGTTGTTGTTACTGTCGTTGTTGTTGTTGTTGTTTGCTGTCGTTATCGTTGTTATTGTATAACGAGTTAAGCCAAAATGCATTCAGACATCTTCCATCCCTTGATTTTGGGCCACGTTACGCATACGCCATGTGTGACCTGGCTTTAAGTGAAATTAATTGAAATTCAGGCAAAATGTTTGCCAAAATTTAAAATTGATTTTATAAAGAATCCTTTTTCATAAATACTAGTATGAATAATTTTAGAAAAGTGAATAAATATTGCATACATTTTGTTGTTGGAGTCATGATAAAAATTTTTTTTGGACGTTGATTTAATGCTGCAAAAATTGGACAATCATAAGAATATTTCATGATAGAATTAATTTTATTCAAATTTGTAAATACAGTTGAACTTCCCTAACTCGAACTTCTCTAACTCAAATTTCTCTGTAACTCGAACTAAATGAGTGGCAGTAAAATTAATAATCTTTGGAAAAAGAACTCTATAACTCGAATATCTCCATAACTCGAACCTTTTCTTGGATAATGGTGATTCGAGTTAGGAAAGTTCGACTGTATATAAAAACCGCATGGAATTTTGTCAATGTTTAAATGATGTTTTTTAAAAAATCTTAAAAGTTGATTTAACAACAAGTCAACTTTATGAAAACATAAAGTGTGAAAATACTATTTAATTCATTTTGAAATTTTTAGTAAGTGTCTTTATTATTTACTCCCACTTTCGATAACTGTTTTTCTTTTTGTATTCTTTGAGCATCTGGCAACGCTCCAGCTTGCTTATGGCATGTTAACTATGCAACTTATGACTTGTGTTCAATTGATCTGTCTACTTAGAGTTTTTGCCCTGATGTCATGCTTGCAACCCTTTTGGGCCTGGTTAACTGGCTGGCTGGCTGGCTTGGCTTGTCATCTGTACTTACCCCCAATGTCTGAATGTCTCACACTCACACTCACACTCACACTCACACATACATACATATACAACTGACACCCACACTGCAGCTGTCTGCAACGTTATCGCTCATCAGCTGTGGCTGCTGTGGCGGCTGCTGTTCCAATGCCAATGCCAATGCCATTGCCACTGCCAATGCCTGTTGTTGATGCCATACCCCTGCCACACCCCTATCCCACACCACTTTAACCCCTTTTGCCCCTTGCCCCCCCTGATATTCTAATGCTTGGCCCCTGCTGGTGATAAATAAAAACTGTCTGCGCCTATGTGGCTACAGATACTGTTTCTTTCATTCTTTCCCTTTTTCGTTCTTATTGCAATCGGTTTGTGTTTTTTTTTTTGTCCGTCCTGACTTTTTGCCATGTTGTAAGCTGACTACCCCTTCGACCGACCCCAGTCACTTGGACAGTGAAACACATGCCGAACGACAAAGCTGAAAAATGCCATCGGAAAAAATTCAATTTGATTGCTTTGTCCGTTTGTCTATTGGCCATTTAAGCTAGAGTTGAGCTCAGTTGGAAGGCAACGACATGTTGTAGTAGGAAAGAGGGGCGTGGTCACGCTGTTGCCGTTGCTGCAGCTTAACAAGTTCATTTTGGTTTGGTGCCTGCGGCTATGCAATGAATCGTTTAATGTCCTGCCGCATAAATCAAATGCAGTCAAAGAGATCACAGTCAAATAATAATAATAAGAAAAATCATAAAAAACATGAATGGCAAATAAATGCAGTCGCAAATAGTTGAATATTGCGTATACGTCATGTGGTGCATCGATCGAATCCATATTAAATAAAAAGACTACATAAAGTATTTTAAAGCACAACCATTGTTTGAAAATAATTCAAAATATTCTAAAATGTGAGAGAATTGAAGTTTTTTCAATGTCTCTAAAATCATTAGTATAGTTTATACAGTTGGTAAATTAATTAAAAAAATATTCTATTTAATAATGCATTTAATTTAAATAGGATTGACAAATAATTAAACAATTTCGGTTTTGTTAAGAGCAACATTTGTTCTTTGATATTTCTACAACATTTCAATACTCAACTAGTGAAAAAAACCCATTGCATTCTTTTATGCGTAGTCAGCGAAAACTTGCTCTGCAGCAGAAGCTAAAAAATGTTGCATACTTTTAAAAGGGAAACCACATTGAAATGTTTAAAATTGTTGCATATTATGCAGAGTAACAAAATTATCCCTAACTTGGCTAATGTTGTTGCCAAACCTCAAAGAGGTGTGTCTAACAGGAAACACACACACACGCACACACACACACACACACACACACATGTATATATTTCTACCACAAGCATTGCACACATTGGAAACCTTCATCATTCGCCATTTGCTGCTAATTACATTCTGTGGTCGGCATAACAAATCCGACGCCAAATGCTGCTGCCTCAAAAACAACAACACAAAAAAATACAACAAAAAGAACCAAAAAAATCACAACATTAAGTGACAAGAACAACAAAAACAAGAACACATGTGTCCAGTTTCAGCTTTCATTTGCAGCATTTATGATTGATGGCGTAGACTGTGAATTCTGGGAGCAGAATAAAGGAAATTCGAGAATATGTGAAATGCAAAGTAAATGACTAGCAAATACCCTGACTTTTTGTTGAAAGATTCAATAATAATATTTCATGTTTATTTAAATAAATGAATTTAATTTTTTATTTTAATAGAAACGGATTATGATGGTACACTGAAAAAATACCGCTTTCTAAAATGAAGAACATTCATCAGAAATATTTTGTTCTTGAAATAAGAATATTTCAAGACCAAATTACTAAAACTAAGAATATTAATCTTAAAAATCGTAGATTCTTAATATAAGACTAAAATTCTCAAATTTATATATTTTGCTCTAAATATAAGACCATTTTACGACCAAATTATTTAAACTAACAATATTATTTTAAAAATCTTTAGTTCTTAATATAAGAATAAAAATCTTAGATCTGAGATCTTTTTTGTCTCAGCTTTTTTGTCACTTTTTGGGACTTAGAATTCACAACTGGTTCTGGCGTCTCAAAGGTAACATTAGGCTTGGATCGCTGGTCAAGCCAGCAAAACAATATTGATGATAAAGCTGTATACCGAGCCATGTGTTCTGCAAGTGTTTTGTGAGTTATTGTATGTTGTTTAGTGTCATATCGACATTACTATACCTCAAGTTAACTGAAACTTACTTCATTCTTCTTAAAATGCTAAGAAGCTTAATCTTTATTTGAGATTTTTTGTCTGGAGTAATCAAAACTTTTAATAATCTTAAAAAAATAATAACTTTTATTTTTATACTTAGATTTGTGGTCTTGAAAATATAAGAATTTATGATCTTAGAAATAAGAACTTGTTCTAAATTGAATTGTTCTTAGAATCAGGTTGTGTTCTCTTACTTCAAGATTTTCAAATATACCAACAATTTATAATGCTTATTAAGTTTTAATAATGTTGATATTTGTAAATTTTGAAATGATGAAAAACTTGAATAAAAAGCTCTAAATTATCTATGTCTTTTAAAAAACCTTGAATAGCACTAAGCTACCCGCCTTCTATGGGACATTAAATGATTAAAGGGTATGTGAAAGAAATGGACAGATGCGAAAACAAAAACAAGTAATTAAAATACCAGGCAGGCAAATGGACCAAAAGCGACTAAATGCTGTTGTTGTTGTTGTTGTTGCATGCCACATGTGTTGCCACAAATGGTCAGCGTTCACAGCCGCATTCGTAGCTCAAACATATTGATTGATTTTTAATTACAAACATTTACCAGTGCCGTTTGCACAGAGGGTCGCCGCATTCAATGGACTCTGACTCTGACTCTGAGGAGGTGGCAAAAAGTGAAAAGAGGCGGCCAATGGTAAATTGGGGAGGCGGAGGTGGGAGAGAGGTGGCGGTCACTTGAAGCGGCTGCTTCAATTTCAATTTCAATTATGCAAATACTTTTTTATTAAACGCATAAACAAATGCGTAACAACTGCACAAATGTGGTGAGTTGGTGCTGTGGATTGGCAAGGCGTGTAATTGCCGATTGCGACGTCGACGTCGACGCATGCAATTAGCGTTTCAATAGGCAATTATAGAAAGCGCAAAAGAGACAGAGATTGAGCGAGGGCATAAAAGAGAAGGAGCATAAACGGGGCACAAGTTGGCAGAAAAGTTAAAAGTTTTTGCCTATGCTTCTTTACCTAATACTCCCACTCTCCCTTTCTCTTACACTTCACTTTCCTCTCTCTTTCGTCGAGTTCAATCAATGCGCCATTGTTGCGACGCGTTCAACAATTGAAAATTGCCAAGCTGAAAAAAGCGCTTTTCACATATTTCTTCTCTTTTTATGCCTCTCGCAAAGCAACAGAGTAAGAGAAAGAGCAAGAGAAACAGTTGGAGGAAAAGTAAAAAGGACTCGAGTGCAGCTGCGTCGCGTGCCTTGTTCAATAAACGAGCATTCACTTCAATTTTGTTTGAATTTAAAGTTCTCCCAGCCATATTCACAATGCGTTGCAAAACTTGATGCAAAAACTGCAGGCAAAGTTTGTAATTGAAATTTCCGTTGCATACTTTCACGCTGCATTGCAAATTTACATACAGAATTTGTGGAGTTGAGATATTCGAGCTATTCTGACCAAGAGTCTAGGGATTTTTTGACAGGAAATAAAAAAATTACATTATCAGAGGTGCCACAGGAATCGGTTCAATTTGAATGAAATTTATGTCAAATTCGAGCGAAAGCGATTTCTGTGGCACCCCTAAATATATTTCGAGCTCCACGTCTTTTAAAATTTGTTTTGTTCTTAGATTTACCAAATTTTTTGACGCTTATGAAAGTTCCTGGAAAATTGATTTAAAATTTAGTAAATTAGAGCTTTCAAATTGTAAAAAATTCGTCTTGCTTTGTGAAAAATGTGCAATATAAAGTAACGATCTAATTTCTGTTATACTATAAAAGTCTGTTTAGAATATTTTTTTTTTGCTATTTTAAGAAAATCACAAGTTATAATCAAGAAAAATTGTTTTATTTTTTTACATCCTTTCGTATCGCTTGTGTGGCAGATGAGTATAATACTCGTATGGTATGCCCTTGGTTTAAAGAATAATTTTCAATTTGTGTTGCATATGCAACGCCCTCTAGCGACTAATGTTTTCAACGCTGTTGCTGTTGTTGTTGTTGTTGTAGCTAAAGTGAATGCCTTGCGAGAACAAATGACCAGCAATTTAGTTGGTATTCGAGCGATTCAATGAAGCATTCACTGATTCATTCTATTCGTATTTGCCTGCCTGCCTGACAGACTATCTATCTATTTGTCTGTCTGTCTGTCCTGTTGTCTTTTTGTCTCTTCGTCTGTTTGCCTGTTGTACACGTGATAATTGCTGGGGCAGCACTTGGACTTGTCTCTCATCTTCAACATACAAGCATTTTGAGGGTTGGCTAAACTTATTGAATCTGTACTGTAATTTGTTGGGTGTTCGCCGACTTCTCGTTGTTCGTAATTTCAATTGTCTATGCAAAAGATGCCTGGAATCACAAAATGACCAGTGACCACGCCCACCCTCTCCTGGGGCAGACGTAAATGTAAATCCCATTGAATGGCTTTGTCTCTTTTGTCCCAGTTGTCTGACTGTCTGTCTGTCTGTCTGGTTGCTCAGATAAATTTCAATGAATTTTTTGCCAGCACAGCACAGCACAGCGACGCCTGCATCCTGAATCCTGAATCCTGGCGGTGTCCTGCTGAATTCGCATCCTGGCAACATTTCTTTGTTTATCTTTATACATTTACAATTAAAAGGGCTTCGCATTGTTGTCGCTGTCGTAATATTAATGAATCTCTACCCAAACTCTCAATTTCTCCCGACTTGGTTGTGGATTTGTGCTGGACACGCATGTAAATCCGTGCCCCCTAAACCTCAGCTATTGCCACACGTTAATTGATTGCAATTTGTATATGTAAATTGTGCCTGTTTGTATGCAATGCTTTTTTTTTATGTATCTCTCACTCGATTTCATACGCGTATGCAAATTGTTTGCAAATTTTGTGTGTTTGCTGATTATTCACCCTTTTTATTTGTTTATCATATATATAACATATTTATTGCTTTTATTTTTTTTGACGCCATACGTCGGCAATTGTCTCATTAAACGATATCAATAAATTCATAATAATTATCGGTCAGTTGCACTCACCCCTTCCTCTTTGCCTTGCAGCAAATGTACGGCCCCGGACCGTTGAATGCCGGGCAGAAACCACATGGGATGCGTTAACAGCAATCGCTCCATAAGGCCCAAATCGCAGGGCGGTGAATTGTCGCTGGAATCGCGGGAACTTTCCTCATCACTCGATGTTTCGCCCTCGGCCAAAATGCCGCCCTCCGAACTGGAGACGAGAGATGTGCGTGACTGCAAAAAAGATCAGGAATAAAGCAAAAGTTCATTATAAGTATGACGAATAAAGTAGGCAATGAATTCGCAAAAAAATCTATCAAACGCATTTAGTTTTGTGGCGGTTGACAAGATGAATTTATATAGGTGATGTATTCGTTTGACGTGCTCTCTTTTAACATAATCACAAAGTTGTTTAATTGGTTACCTACGGGTCATTACAGGAACAACAAGACAGATATGCCATTGCATTTTATTTGGATTTTATATATTGCACATCGCACAAAAGGAAAATGAGTGAAAAGAATAACAACGAAACAAAACAATTTTTCTATAAATGTATATATCTCTGTCGTGTCTCTCATGTTAGACTCTCTCTGACAGATTCGCCCCGAGAGAGAGCGAATACATCACCTATATATAAATTCGTCTTGGCTGTTGATTCATTTAGTAGCTGCTCAGTTTTTCTGTTTTGCATAAAAGTAGGTAAAACCAACTTAACTTATCTTTTAAGTGTAGCTGTCATACAAAACCAGGGCTACAATGACCTGCAAATAGCAAGATCAAAATGCTCTTCGAGTCAATTAAATTGATTTCATGTGCTAAGCTACTTTTTTCATAAAAAACCAGGGCTGCAGTCAGCTCTAACTCAATACGCTGCATAACTAGATCCATTCAAAAAAGGACAAAATATGAAGCAGCTATCAGGGCTGTCAAACAAAGCCAGGGCTAACAACGGAGAAATAGATTAAATTAGCTGTGATATGTAGCTTCATATGTTGCTTTGTCATTGAGTTACTTGACTGCACTTTTAACATAAACTAGGGCTGCTCAATGCTCAACTCTGAAGACAGGGCTACCAAATGAACTGCTGCATTCACATTCGCCGGGACAAGATGACACTCGACCGCCTTTTGCTGCATTTTGAAGCACACCTCAGTTTGGCTGCCGTAGGAAAGCAGACAGGGCCAAAATTTTACTTGACATGCTCCCAGCTTGACACATTGCTTCAGGACATATTCGATCCTTACCCAGTCCACACAGACTTGTACACTCACATTGTCAAATCTTGAGTGCAATCTCATGTCATGCCATCAACGAAAAAAATGTTTGGCTCAACTTTAAGGAAGCCCCGAGGGCAGCCCATCATCTAGCAGTATTCTTACAGATTTCTCTGCAGTTAAACAAAGCGAAAAATAAGAGAGAGAGATAGGCAGAGTAACAGAACGAGAAAGTTGGACTGGGTAAAAAATAAAATACAGAGAAAATCAAAATTCGGTATCAGTCGCGTAGGCGTTTTTAATTGAAAACTGCCGTGGGCTGCCTTTTGAAGTTGTTTTTCTCTGGGTTATTCGTTCTCTTTCTCACTCTCATTCTTCCTCTCACTCCTTGTGCCGTGGCATACGCTGCAAAGTGCAGTCATTTCTAGTGGGAGGGGCAGTTGGAGAGGAAGCGGGGATGGTTGGTTGTACATACATACATATTCCTGTATTATACGTACACCCCCCATTTTTGGGGTGCTGAGTATATAATGATGTTTGCCAAACTGTAAGCGATGTGCTGCCAAATTGATGCCAAGGCAACTGCGACGAGGCTTATGCAAATGCAAATTTATCTCTTGAAGTTTATACATACATATGTCAACAAATATATATGGACATACAAATCTATAATGTGGGTATAGCTAACAAACAGTAGCTAATAATGTTTGAATTTAACATACCCAAGCATTCTTGTTGATAAAATTCACCAAAGACAAAATCTAAAGCATATTTTTTTCAGGATAGAATACAAAATATTGTAAGAATACAATTCAATAAAATTAAGACATTAGGCTTTTAAAACTGCTATATTTATGTATATAAAAATACATTATTTTCAGCAAAATGCAAATGCAGCTCGTAAATATTTCTTCAAACTTAAGAAAAAATTCAAATTTCTGTTAAAAAAGCTTATAAAAATTTGATGAAATTATTCTTTTTTTAGGTTTCGTAATGTTTAGCAGAAATTCTATCAAATCACAAAGAATCTTTTTCAATATATTTTTATTTGTAAAACTTATCAGAAATCAAGTTTCATAACAAACTTAAAAAAATCAGATAAAAAAATAATTTGATATTCCATAAAACATTAAAAGGCAGCTTGAACGAGGTATAAGTTGCAACGGCAGCAGTTGCCACTTCAGTGGTAAACAAGTCAAGTGGCCTTCGTGGCTGCCGCTTGCCACGCCCCCTTTGACCCTGTAGAACATGCCCTCCACCCACATTAACGCTCGTTACCGCTAACAACGTCACGGATAGGGTTGTGCTCTTATTTTCCTCATCATGTTTTTTTCTTAGTTTTTTTTGGGTTTTTTTAAAGTCGAAAAAAGGTCGCGCACTAATTGAGTTATTTCTGGCCGACTGTCAAATTAGGTTGTGCCCTTACACACATACACATACACATACACACACACACACACACACACACACAGAACAGCACACCTTCAGTGTAAAAAAATCGTGCATAAATTTGATTTACGCGCGAGTTTTAATTTTTGATATCATTTATTAAACGGGTTTTGTCAGCCAGCCTTCATTCTTTACAGTGTTGCCAAGTGGCACCTTTTTGTGGCATTAATCATACGCCGCGTTGACAAAAATAAGTCAGGAAATGAAAAGGCAACGAAAATCTTAAGACAAGGAAAGGCAATGATATGGAAATCAAAATGTTGAAAAGAAAATGGTGCAAAGTGTTGCCAGTTTATTTGCCAAGCATTTAAATGCGAGACAAAAACAGACACAGAAGAAAGGTATAAAATGAGAAAGGAAGAAAGAAAATTGCAAAAAAAAAATAAAGGAAAATTGCGCAAATCCCTTGAAGAAATGTTTGAAATTTTTCAAAAAAAAAAAAGGACACAGCAGGCAGCCTTGGCAACCGTGGCAACCCTGGCAGCAGGAGGTCTCTTCAGCTGCAAAATGTTTGCAAAATTATGCTTGAATCAAAAAGCAGAGCAGAAAAACCTTGTCGAGGTGGGGCGCGTTGCGGTTGTGTGGCAGTGCAGGACAACCCTTAACGGGATATGCGTCTACTCGTACTTGCAACCCGCAGCAGCTCCAATCCGTGCTTCAACTCGTACTGTGCTGTAAATGCTGCGCATATTTTATACCCAGCATTAAGTCTTAAGTATTGCTTATTACAAGTCGAGTCCTTTTTTCCAGCATTCTCCACAGCTTTTTCTCCGCTTGTGCATCATTCTTTTTTCTCTTTGTTACCAAAACTATTTTTGGCTCGCGACTTTTGGCCAAAAACGGCAGGCAGTCGACCATAATGCTTTGCTTATTAAGTTAGCTTAAGGTTCTCATTTGTTTACAGTTTCAATTTCTTTTTTTATTACGATTATTTTTTTTTTACTTGGGAAACTGCTGACAGCAACCCTCAATACGAGTATATGTATGTGAAATTTGAAGAGCTTTCTAAGTAGCTCGACTGCAATTTTTTTTGACGATGTTCTTCTTGTTCGAGGGTTGCTGCCAGCTCTCAAATGTGTGTGTGTGTGTGTGTGTGTGTGTTTGACAGGGAAGAGCTGGTAGGAAAGGCTAATGTCGATACAACCCGACTGTTATATCTCTGTTCTTATTATGAGAAAACCTATACACAAAATCACACAAAAATCAGGTTGCACCTCCAGTTTAAAGATTTGTAAGATTCATTTTTTTTTTCTGTAATTAACATAGTATTTTAAAGTCAAAATATTGTCAAAATAGCGTAAAAAGCCACGCTTTCATAAAAAATAGCTGTATAATTATTGTTTCCAAGCATGTAAAAAAATAGCAACAATTTCAAAATTAAAAAAAATAACTCAGTTCTACCCTACAACATTTTTTTTGGTATTTTTTGTCATCTGAGGCCAGATTCTGGGGTCCCTTGTGTATTAAATAAAAGAGTGGGTTGGGTGTTATAAGGCCACACTATTAAAAGTTATCATGAGTGCCAATTTAAATTTCAACTTGTTGTTTATTTAAGTATTTATCAAGTATTTAATAAGTGATTGTTTAGAAATACTTTCTATATCTGCACTAGAGATATTAAAAGTTTAATCTTTCAATCGACCTGAATGATATTGCAATAATGAACGATATCATTACGTTAAATATCTGCATGCACATATAAAAGATGGTTTAAAAAAATGCAACACTAACATGATTCGGAATGAAGTTAGTTAATTTTTGCCAGCTAATCAATTCAAAAATATTTGTGTGGAAAGTCAACGGACATATTGGGTTTTAACGCGCACTTGGCTTTTAATAATCTTAATAGACCCATTGTAGATCTCAAGTACAGGGTGCGAAAGGGAAAGGAAATACGGAAGGGGTAAATTGTCTACGCGTAATGTTAAGCAAACAGTCGCGACTTTAAATCTTGTCTGCAACTGCAACACAATGGGCAACCAAGCGACGCGTCGCGTCGCGTCTCTTCAATCCTAGACAAACAAGACAAGCGGCAACAAGAGTCGTGCAACAGCAACAGCAACAGCAGCTGGAGCTGAATCTTTACTTTACTCTCCATTGCCAATTCAGGGTCAGGGCGTTTCAGCTGCCAAGCGGAAGTAGACAGCACAGTTGCAGACGTTGGAGCTCAGACAACGAGAAAGTAAGTTGACTTCCGGCCGACTTCTGGCGGCTGAAAATGAAAATCGCCATTGCTACTGCCACTTGCCACCTGCCACCAATTCTTGTCACTTAGACCCCGCTAGACGAGCGCACCTTTTGTTAAATATTGGTCTGTCTGTCTATCTGAAATTCAATGCCAATTGCAATATAAAAATTCCCAGCCATTGACAAAATATGGTACGCCACATTGCATGCCCCCAAATCCCTGCTTCTTCCAGTCAGTTTGCTAATAAATTGCACAACAAATTGCCGCACAGCGTACAACAAATGCAACCGCACAAAAGTATGCAATGAAATATTTCAAATGCTACGACAAATGTTGGAGACCAGAGACAGTAGAGAAGCGAAATTAATAAGAGAGTTTGTAGATAAAAAGACCTCAAAAGCAGCTTGAACTCCTTGCAGTTTTCAGATTCTGAACAACAAATTCATTTTAATCAGTCAGCCTAATTAAACTTTAACTTTCAGTGCTGGCAAATAGGAACATGAAAAAGGACAACAGAGTATTTTTTGGCTTTCGTATGCTTTCGAACACGGAAACTAAACTGATAATAAAACCCTATTTCTTAGGTCAAGAATATTTGTCTTGTCGTTAGTTTTTAAAATAAGACAGCTTTAAGAGATAAGCAATACAGACGTCTTACGAAAGTACTTTGTTATGAAGTGTCTCAGTAAGATTAAGTATAAAACAAAATAAAAGATAAACCTTTGACATGAAGCTTTTTGCATTACAAAAATTACTGTTTAGAGAAAAATATGAGCAAATATCAATAGTGTTGATCTGGTGAATTAAACTTAAGAGTTCGATTCTATAAGTTAATGACCTAGATTTCTTGTTAGAAAGGAATAAATAATAGTTTATGTTTAAGCAACTCTAAAACTGTACAATGTTCATTTACAAATACATATTTTATTGTTTATATTTATTCTATACCCCCTCACAAAAGGCAAAACAATATATGTATTTCACATGCTAATAATTTCAAAGGGGTTTACATTATTTATTACAAAATTTCGATGATATTTTGGCTTTATCTAAAAGCAGCCACAATTCAAATTTAAATCCCACTGTGCGACAGTGGTGCAGTCGTTGTGCTAATAGTTTGACGCAAGGTGAGCGGCGAGATAAGCTCAAAAGTGCCGCACGTGTGTGAACCGACATGTGTGTGTGTGTGAGTGTGTGTGTCAGTGTGTGTGTGAGTATGTGTAGAATCGCCAAATTGCACTCGAGACTGAATTATTGCCTGACGCAGAGCACACAACTAACAGCAACAACAACGACAACAACAACGACAACGAAACGTGCGAGGCAACACGGCAAGGGACATGACACGGAACAGCATCAATAGACAAAGATAGTAGAACAGGAAAAGTGAGAGGGAGAAAGAGAGCTGAAGAGTTAGGGGATTTGCAAAGCGAGTGCCGAAATAAAAGATAAATAGCAGCCACGTAAAATGTTGTTGAATGTTTTAAAAAACCATAAAAACCACAGAGAATTACATTTAATGGCAGCCAAAAAAACCGCAATGCCAACAACTGCGCCAAAAGCAACAACAACAATAACAACAACAACAACTACAAAACTAAGAACTCAGTAAAACATTTGCTAACCGGGTGACATATGTGCCTGTTCTGTGCTCTACGTTCTCTTCAGTCTGCGTCGTGTTTAGTTTTATGCTGAATTTAGAGCGAGTCCGGACTATGATGGCACAACAGTCTGTCCTAGACGTGTGTCGACGACAGCTTGCCATTATGATTGTATATGTGTGTGTGTGTGTGTGCGTGTGTGGTGAGGCCTAAACTTAAATTTGGGTCTGGCTAATTGAAGCGTGATGTTGACATGTTGTCGATTTGTTGGACGCTCGCCGTATGAATGCATAATTAAATGCGGTTTTGCATGAAGTTTGGCAACGTTGCTAGATATTCATTTGCTACGTTTTTTCGATTGTAACAAAAAGTGTGAATTGTGAAGTTTGGCAATGATTAGAAAACTTTGTAAAAATTAATTTACTATCTAAAAAACAACATTGCTGTTTTATAAAAATAGGTATAGAGAAGTGTGGCATCCGTGCAACATGTAATTGAACTATAACTTAAATATAAAATAAATGACAATAGATAATCAGTTGAATATTTATTCGTCTAATGAAGTGTGACAACGACAATGAAGTTTGGCAACAGCGCACAGATTTAAATAGGCTGAAACTATAGCCGTATCCGACAAAACTAAGGATGCTTCAATGCAGTCAAAGTCAAATACAATAAACATTGAAAGCCAAGTAATAAGCTGCACATAAAATAAATGGCCATAAAATGGCCACTGGCGAGACATAGACAAATGTTTTCCTTTCCCCAAAAGGGGCAGAGCGAAACGAAATCAAAGGAATGAGGATAAAGGAGAGATGAAAGAGATGTGCAGAGGACAGTGCGAAATGGAAGTGGATACTTGGCGTAGCTGTCAAAAAGTCACAACCATTAGGCACACGAAGGATGTGGCAGAGGCAGCTTGCAACATGAGACACAGCATGTTCCCCCAAAAAAAAATAAAGTGACAAAGTTACAGATGACCAGACATCAGTTGCGAATGGAGTTGAAGCTTCAACAGAATACACTTCATTAGAGAACATTTCATTTTTAAAGCTGCCCCTTTTTTTGCCTCCTCAGCTTGCAACCTGCGTTCTGCTGGTATTAGCAATCATGTTGCCACAAGCAGCATCCACAAATAAAAGTACAAAAAGAAAACATTGTCAAGAGTCAGCCAAAAACAGAACCTGACATGACAAGCTCAACTAAAAGCTACGCAGGGGCAGCAGCAACATTTTGGGGCATGCCACTCGCTTTGTAAGCCGCTGACAAAGCGCCACTAATACCGCTGCAATTAGTACACGTGCACCTGGACATGCCACACAGCTGCAGATTAGGACTCCCAAAACTTGTTTATGGACTTTTGTGGCACGACGCCAGCATCCGCATCAGCATTTGGGTTTTGGGGCTCTGGGGCTCCACCCCAAAAAATTGCCAACAGGGTTGAAAAGCATAATGATTATAATAAAGTTGAGCACAACGAGCTTGCGGCCCGATCGCCAGGCTGCCGATAAAAACTTTCCTCTAGCAGACACAAAATGTTGTAGCATGCAACCAACAGCAACGGCTCATGTGTTGCATGCTGGCTGAAGCTGTCTGTGGCTATGGCAACGTCAGGCATCGAGAGGCTTCTTTTTTTTTGCGTTTTGTTTTTCTTTTTTGTTCAAGGCAGACATTTTTATCGTCATCGGTTGTTGTTGTGTTATCGTTGTTGTTTTTATTGAATATTCATAAATGGCCAAAAAAGATGAGAGGAAATTGTTGGCTGGCGCAATCATTGTGGCATTGCCACAGCTGCTACTATCTCGCTGTGCCGCACAGTGTGGCAGACAGTCGGCAGAGCAACACATTCACAGTTATCGATTGTTATCGACACATTTATTCGCTTATGACGATATCATTTTTCACATTTTAGACAATCTCTTTCAAAAATTTGTATTTCATGAGACTTTAATTTAAAATTATCGATATATTTCATTGATACTCAATATTTTTGAAGAGACCTTTTTGTTTCTGTTTCAATAACACTGAAAATTATTTTTTATTCATAATAAAGCGAAACAAGTAATCGTTATCGGTTATCGCTTTATTCTCTTATACAAATATCAAATTTTTTCATTTCATTTTCGTAAACTTATTCAATACAAATTTACCAATTATTATGCGTATTAAAGCAATCTTTAAGTAAATTTCATCACTTTTGGGTAAGTACTTTAAAGTATGAATATTTTTTACGTATAGTCAATGTCAAATTTGTTTAATTAATACAAGGCAGACATACATGTATACGAAAGTAACAGTTATCAATAAATGCTTTTTACAACTGGTTTTCAAGCCTTTGATGACTGTTTTAGCAATATTCATCGAAATATGTATATAGATAAATAATTGATTTTTATAGTTCCCAGACAAGTTTTACTGCCATCAAACCACTGTGCAACCAACTGGTCGCCTGTCTGACTAACTGGACAACCGAAGCCCATTGAAATCAATATTTTATGCTACAGTCGAGACATAGAAGATGTTTGTCGTTTGCCGTTTGTCGTTGTCCTTGCCACATGCCACATGCCACTTGCCGCACTTGGTGCCTCTTTCTCGTTTGGCCAAATGCAACAGGAAATGCAACACAAATTAAAATGTGAACATGTGTCTGCTGCTGCTCCAAGTGGTCCAGACAGGCCACTCGTTTGTGGTTGCCCAGTTGACTACAGTTCCTGTCTGGACATACATATATGTATGTGCAGCTTTCTCTCTCTCTCTCTTTGTTTCTTTCTCAGTGAAGAATCTTAATAGCTTTGCAAGTTCTCATTTGGTTTTTGACTTTGAACTTGATAGAGCTAAATGACTTGCAAGTCAGGCCTTTCAGGTGGAATTTGTTGCCTACTTTGCAGCGCTGTGAAGAAATTTGGCAATGTTGCCAAAGCGTGCAATTTGGCAACAATGCGTCGACAAACTGCATAACTAACGCATTATTAAGCAATTATACAACGCATGAACGAGCACTCGCTTTTGTGTGAATAGATTGTATGTATGTGTGTGTATGTTGTTTAAATGGAGTGAAGCATATCAAATTAACTAGTAAATTGACTTGTCAAAAAGTGTTTTGTCTGTAAAGTGTTTCATTATTCAAGCTTCTGTTATAATTTCCTGCCAGACATTAGAAACGAGGCGTCGCCTTTTAATGACGATGATGAAAAGGATTCGCAGTTATTAATGAAGCGAATGCCAGGACACAGACATCGTCCACGGAGCACGCACGAATGCATGTAAATAATGAAGCTTTTACGGAAAGGGCGGGAGAAAAAAAAGGGGAAATCTCTCTGAATGAACGTATATTGTAATTTTCTTTTCCTCCTTTTAATACCCATTAATCGAAGAGTACAAGAGCATACTGTAGTCGCTTTAATGTATGTAACATAAAGAATGAGGCATCTCCAATTCAATAAGGCGTATATATCCTTGAACAGCATTCGTCTGATCACAAAGATAGAGTGACCAAAATTGGCACAGATTTCATGTTGGTTTTAAGGTCTCTCCGCCATATACCCAGTTTGGGTGGTGTACCTATTTTTTGTATTATTAGTCATATTATTTATTATGGGTATTTTAAGTTTTAAAATAACGCCAGCACTTAAAAATGTCATATAATGTAAGATTTACAGATAATGTCTTTAAATTGATTAACGGGTATCTCATAGTCGGAGACTCGAATATAACGCTTTTAGTTGTTGTTTTTTTTGTCTTTCTACCATTTGATGCACAGTTTATGGGTAAGCGCAACACCAGCAGCAGAGACAGAAACAGACAGCATTATCATTATGGCTGGCATGGCAACACGTAGCAAATTATGAATGAATGAATGAGGGACACATATACACAAAAGGCACAAAAAGTAGAGGGGGCGCAATGTGGCATGCCCCATTCTTGATAGCCCCATTGGCAGCTTGCGTAATTGGCACTTACTCTACCTATCTCCCCTTTCTCTGATTTCTCTCCCTTTCTCTGTCTCTCTCTCTCTATCTGTCTTTCTTTGTTTTCGCTTTATGAATAGTGCGGCCACAAATACAGCAACTGGACTCATCAATATGCTCAACAGTTGCCTCAACACAATTCCCCCGACGAGGCCTTTGCTTTGAGCCAAAGTGTTTCATAATTGGAGGAAAAATACGCGCACTTTTGTGCAGAAATCCTAACGAATCTTAGCTAATGCTGCTTAAATTTAGATCTATATTTAAAGATTATCAAACATCTTTGAATCGAAAAGTTGACAGAGGTGGATCAATAAATTGCCAGCCACTTGTTGAGGAGTTCACATCGGCTTTTTGATAAATTTCGCTACAAACTGACACTATTTCGATAGGCAATTAAGTGGACAGCACCTTCGCAATAAATCAATACACAAACAGTGCAGTCGTGGAGTATATAATGTCTTGTCCTTAAATTGATGGCACTTAATAGACAAGTTGACAGGATTTATTAAAAAAAATTAATTGACGATGCCATATTTTTGTGTGAGTATGTAAATACATTATCATATAGAAACATACATACGTATTCAAAAATTTAAGATTATTTTAATTATATTCAAAAAGCTCACAGCCTTGGGAAATTTGAAATAATCAGAACATAAACAATCGCTTGAAAGTGAATAGCTCTGTATCTAATTTTAAGATGCCCTGAATTTTGCAATTCCAGTTAGTGTAACTAATTGTATATCTGTATCCTTTCAACAATCTTGAATCAAATAACATGTTTGACTACTTCCATAGTAAATTTACAATCGAAATTCCCTAGCTCGAATCACCAAGGTTCTAGCTATGGAGATATTCGGCCTATAGAGTTCTTTTTCTTAAGTTTATTAATTTTACTGCCATTCGATTTATAGAAGTTTGAGTTATGGAAGTTCAACTGTAATTTAATTTAACCTTTTGATCTTTTCAGTTATGAAATAAAATTGTTTTTCAATAATATTTAATTGTTAATCTCACCTTCTTAATTGATAATAATTAAATAAATAAGTAAACAAATAAACTCACCTGACTGAGCTCGTCTCTCGAACGGCGCGTGCACTTGGGCAACAGGGCCTGCATGTCATCCTCGAAGGCGCCTCCGTGGGCCAAGTCAACAACATCGTCGGCATCTGGCTCGAGGCTGCTGCTGCGACGACTGTCACCGTTTTTGGCATCCACTTGGCTAGTTGCAGTCATGGCCAAGTTGTTGTTGTTAACGTTATTAACGTAATTGTTAATGTTGTTTGAGCAATGATTTGTTTGGCCATTCAATTTGTTGATAATTCCACTGTTGTTGTTGTTGTTGGCTTGAGATTTTTGTGATTGTGACGCATTGTTGCTGCTCTTATTGCTATTATTATTGTTGTTGTTAATATTATAATTGTTGTTGCTTTTAATGGTGGAAATGGCAGCCTCTGTTTTATCCGTGCTGGGCGTGACAATGGCCGATGTTGCAACAGTATTGGCAGAGCCAGCCGATGGCAACTGTTGTTGTTCACTTGCTCTGCAAAGCAAAAAAAAAAAAAGAAAAAGAGAGACAACGAAATGTTAGTTAATGAGTGGCAAGTTTTGCTGGCAACCGAACTTTATTCCCCACTTAAAGTCTCCTCATTTGTCACCCGATGCACAGTTGTCAAAAGGTTAATTTGCAACACATTCTTTTTCGACATGAACGACGCGTGCCACACAAAAGCTGACGCTCCAAAAAGTGGCCAATTTTACGCCATTTTAACAATATTTCTGGACGGGAGATTGTAAGTGAACTTGCCGCACAAATGTTATTAATGAATGTGCCACAAGACGCCAGGCGGATGAAAAAGAAAAGAAATAGCAAGAAAAACAAGAGGGAAGAAAGTTATCTTGGGTTCACCAAAGATTTGATGCCCTTCAATATAAAAAGTATGCTTAACTATTTTAAAAGAGAAAAAAAAACATCATTTTTTGACACCACATACTTAAATTATCTAAAAAAAAATCCCCATCTTTTTGTCTATATTAACATATAGTTGCTTATGGTTCTGAATAAATAAACAAAATATCCATTAGGTTTAACATTTTTCATAAATTAAAATACAAATAGACACATTTTGTATATTGTCAAAATAATTAATTGATTTACTGTTTATACTTAATGTAGTCTGTCATGTCTCCTTACATGCCACTAAATTTGAACACCCTCAGTAAGGGTATAAAAATAAAAAAAAAAAACTTTGTCTTGGCATGTGCTTCCGTTTCCGTTGTGACGACGCCTTCAAGGACAACTTAACGTCAAGGCGGTCGACGAATGGGTCAGGATAAGGCTCAGGATAAGGCTAAGGAAAATGTTAAAAGGGGGAGAGGGGAAACAACAAAGTTCAGCATGTTCTCTCGCCAGCTATATGACAAGTTGTCAAACATTCTGACATAATCATGTCAAATTAACACAAAGAACGGCAACAAAAACACGCAACGTGGATAATAAAACACTTAAAGGAATTAGACGGGGTCCTAGGCAGTCTCAAGGACATCTCTTACATACAACAGCCAAAGAGAGAGGGAGCGAGAGAGAGACAGTGAGAGCAAGAAGGAGAGTAATAGAGTGGGAAGAGAGTGAGAGAACTCCCAACATTAAGCAAAGTGAAGCAAACAGCGAAATTTATGAACATTTTCCAAAAGAAAAACAAAATGCGCCAAGGCGAATAAACAAACCCTAATACTTAAACGCAAGCTCTGTTCTGCTCGGCTAGCTAAATACCCTGTAATACAGTGACTGTTAATGAGACTGAGTTTGCGAATCGAATATTTTTATGTTTCTAGTAATAAAAGTAATAGTAGATTTTCATGTAATGTATAAATGTGCACATACCCTGTAAATCCAGACATTTCAAAGGCAAAAAGTTAATGGAAATATTTTATATATGCAATCGGTTTTTTGTTTTTGATGTAAAACTAGCTTAAGCTGCCATATGGTAGCAGTATAATAGTTAAAATATTACATTTATAAAAAATTTAATAAAAATTACTTTTTAGAAGAGAGAAAAAAAAAAAAAAATGCTATCGGTTTACATTACTTTCAAATGTGAAAATATTTGCTGAGATATTTGAAAATATTTTAATTTTATTAAATTATAATAAAAAGATTTTTGAATATATTATTTAAACATTTTAACAAAAATTATAATTTTATATATTACTATTTTATTAAAAAACATGGCGCTATTTCCTCAATCCGTCTTTCTCATTTTTAGAATAGTCACAGCTAGAAAAACTGTAGCATAATTTGTGGCGCAATTAAGATAAAATGCGGCAGAAGGCATTTATCAAAATATGAACGAGAGAGAAAGAGATTGCAATAGCGAAAGAAAGAGGGAGTCATAAATAGTAGATAAAGTTACATAAATAACTCAAGGACTGGGCCAATTATAACGTAGGCTTAGGTCAAGTTTTTGGCAAAGAGACTTTTAGCTGATTAAAGGCCAAACTAAAACAAGTTAAGATATCTTTGTAAGGGCAATTACTGTAACGAACTATATATAGGTTCCACTCTCAGTTACTAATAAAAGTGGAGGCTATTTTCTATTAAACTTCTCCTATCTCTCTGTCGTTGATTGTTGTAAACATTCTCAAAATTAACAGCTCAGCAAACAGTTTCCACACACACAAAAAAAGGTTTTTTTCTTTTTGGGGCAACCATGAATAATTTTTTGGGTGTCTGTTGAGTCGAAATCAAAGCAGTGAAAAAGCACAAAACAAATATGAAAAATCCAGCAGCGAATTATGCGGGTTGATGTTGCACTATATGCCGTTGTAATACTCTTGCAGAGGGTATTATAATTATGTCACGAGATGCGTAACACAATAAGTACGAGTATATTATCTCTTGATTACAAATATTTAGTTGTTATAGTTTGTCTTTTTCTATGTAACCATAATAACAATGAGTCCAACAATTACCATAGAGACCAACGATTGAAAACTTAATTCTTCTATAAAAAAACTTCTTTGTTTCTTTCGATTATTTATTATTTTTTTTATTTATTTTGAATATTTTTTATTTAATTGGGGTTCATCAGCGTTTTCCTAATCCTTGCAACAAATGTTGGATCAATTTTAATGTTTTGTACTTAAACATAAACTTTTTGTTTTTCTCTATAACTGAAAGTTTATATTAATTTAATTAGTAAAGTTTTAGTTCAATTGTCAATATTTAATTAACTTTAAGCACTTATAAATATGTGAATAAATAAATGGTTAATTACATAAAAAATAAGTAAATAAATAAATGAGCAAATAAATAAACAAATAATTAAATAAATAAATAAATATAATATCATATGTCTGACAAAGGAACGATCAGTCGTAAATAAAATACAGGAGGGCATCAAATATTCGGCGTGTCAGAGATAACCTTTTCGTTCAGTTGTTGTTGCAACATGGATGTGGCAGGCAACACAGGTGGATGTGGCGACTTCGATTTGAGTGCGGGTCTATGCAAATTAGTTGTGACAGCTTTCAAAAAGTTCCAACATAGTTGTCAATGTTGAGCAGAAAGATGAGAGAGACAGAGAGAGAGAAAAAAAAGACTAATCCATAGAGTGGCATGCAACACCATGTGCCAAACACACACACACACCCATACAGCTCTGATTCCAGAGTGTCCTCCAGGCGAGAAGGGAGAGAGAGAGAGCTTTGACAGACTTTGAGTTCAGCAACGTTCAAAGTTCATAAACAACACACTCTCAATGCATTTTTGAGTTATGCAGAGAAATTGAAAGGGGCTTTAAAGGGTGGTGAATGGTAGGGGCCAAGGGGAATTTATGGGGGTGCAGAGGGGGGTCTGTAACTTGTCTGTGCCTGTGGGGCATGCAAGTCGTAGTCGTTTTTGATATGGTAATGTGGCAATGGCAATGCGTGTATGGAATGTGCCATTATTAGATTTCAGCTGGCAAAGTTGTGTGTGTGCCTTGTGGTTAGGGGCAGAGGAAAGAGGATAGAGGAAAGAGGCAGGAAGAAGGGGAGGATAAGAGGGGTAGTGACATCGTCAAGAGTGCTATAAAGTAGTAATACTAATTAAGTTGTGTATTATGCAAGACGAACCTAAGCAAATGAAATTTGCTGCAGGCCATAGTAAAAAGATTTGAAGCAAGAGTAGGAAAAACAGCTGGGGAAAATCAAAGGAACAGAAGCAACATCAGGAAAATTGTGCAAGAAGTTAGCTTGTGGTTTTCACTGCTCAACTTGGAGTATACATTTTGACATCGTTTAGCCACGAGTCGAGGATGCCTCAAGGGTGGCAAGAGAACAATGCAGTTCCTCGAAAGAAGATAGAGTTGAAGTTTGGGATGGGACTAGATATATATAGGGTTATTTATTGGAGTAGAAGTAGGAGCCAACTACTCGTAGGAGACGAGACTAGAACAATAAAATGCACAAAATGCTAAAATAAGATGAAATTCAAAAGATACGTGCTTTGTGGATTAAACTGTGGCTTGGAGTGACAGGAAGTGGAATACGATTTTAATGAGAATTCAGGTAAGTGATTGGAGTAAAGATTAAGTCTAAAACGTGGCAGAGACAAAAGGAGTAAGGAATTAGAGAAGCAGGACTAATAATTAATATTAAAATAAATATTAAAGAAATATTACCGAAAATGCAAAAACTAATCTGTACATAATACATTTTAAAAATTATATTTGGTATTAAATTTGTATTTTCAACTATTTAAACTTAAAAAAAATATATATATAGTTTTAGTAAAAATATTTAAAAATGAGTTATAAATTAATATTTTTATTTGATTCACAATCAAAAACTTATTTCTTAACTTATTAATAAAAATCTACAAATAATATGAGTATAAAATGAATTGAATTGTAATGATCGCTGTATTCAAGGATTCGGACTTAATGGAATAAGGATTCTGATTCTCAAAGACTGGAGTAGGTTTGGAATATTATAAAAAATATTGAGTAGATAAATCGTTCTTGAGGGTTTTTGGTATTGAGCTGGAAACGCTTTGGAAATCACTTGATCCATCTGAATGATCAGTTGATCAGTGGACTCACCTCGCCTTGCTGTGCGACTTGAACTGCGCCACTTCGGCATATCGACGACCCAGTGGCACCTCCTGTGGACTCAACAGAGCATCACAATGTGGAGCAGCTGCTGCTGATGATGCTGCAGTTGTCGTCTGATGATCCATGGGCAAACTCATGCTCTTCAACAGTTGAGCGGCAGTTGGCAAATCATTTTTCAATTGCTCCGATTCACTGCGATTGGCGAAATTCTGCAATTGTTCGCGTAACGAATAATCCACAGAGCTGCAACACGATGTGGACTCTGAGGTGGAGGATGAGCAGCTGGGTGAATGCAGTGCGGTCAGATGATCATCATCATTGCCATCAGCATTGCCATTTTGAAGATCCTGATAGGCGGCATGGGCATCCTCGGAGCTGGAACTTGAACTGGAGCTGGAGCCGCCACTCGATGGATTACTTTGTGTGGTGTTTGTGGAAACGCAACTGTCCATGCTGGCAATGGAATTGCGATTGGCATTGCCATTGCCATTGCCATTCTCGAGCAAATCATCCACTTGCTGTGGCACAATAATCAATGAGGTGCGTTTCCTTAACGTCTCATCCTTGGCATTCATATTTTGTTTGAGCGTCTTGTCCGACTTTGTATACACAATGACCTCCACTTTGGATGTGTCCTCTGCCGTTGTAGCAGCAGCAGCTGTGGCATCCACACAGCTCGTTAACTGTTCTTGCGACATGCTGCAAAAGTTTAAGAGAGACACGCAACACACATTGATGGCAAAATTCTTTTCGATGCGGCGGAAGAAAATAATGTTTTGATGCTACCAAAAACAAATATAAAAAAAAAAATAGACACTCACACATAACTTGCCCCCAAGTTGCCACCACTTCTTGCCACCTTCCCATGCTTTTCTTTTCTCACTCACTCACGCACACAACACACAGTGCAGCACATGTGTCAATCAGTTTTATTGAATTCGACATTTAATACCAACGTGTTGGTATCGTTTGTCACACTGACTCCCCCCTCCCCCATCACCGCCCCAGTTGTTGTTGTTGTTGTTGTTGTTGCTGCTGCTTCTGTGTGTGGCACGTTAAGGTATCACATATCCGACCACTCGAATGCATGAATTTTAATTTAACGACCATGTTGAGGCTTTCAAAATGTTATTACCAATAAAAACAGCAAAAAGCCTAAAACAATTGTGTGCTTGTGTGGGGGCGTGGCCAAAGGGAGGGGCGGGACGGTACACGGGGGTCATGCAGAGCATATTATGTGACGCTTTTATAGATTCCAGCCAACGGCAACACCTGCCAACTGTCCGCCTTTAAAAACTGACTCGACCGTCGACTCGTCACACTCTCTTCCGGCATCGGTGGAGGTTGGGGGTTGGTATTTGGGACTTGGGTCTCTTGGCTTTTACATAGATATGTGTTGTCTTCCCTTCACTTCCCTTCTGTCCTCTGTCTTTCTTAGAGTTAGGCATATTGTTTTTGCATGCTATATCCTTTAGTTCGATTTTAAATAAAGTATAAGAATACAATGAAAAATCGACCACTCGATTTCAAATACTTTATTGACAATCAATCTACCAATCGAATTATTTGAGTAGATTTTCTTGAAAAATTGACAACTCAACGGATTAAAATGTTAAGTCTTGCCTTTGTCAATCATATTATAATAAATGCTATTTTTCTTATAATAAATATAGTTGAACTTCCATCACTCGAATTTCTCTCTTACTCGAAATAATTGAGTATCAGTAAAATGAATAACCTTAAAAAAAGAACTCTAACCTTTTCTTTGGATAATGGTGATTCAAGTTAGGGAATTTCGATTGTAACTGATTTTCTAAACAACTCTACAAATATCTCAAAAATAAATATATATTATAGGATGTAAGCAAGAGCATTTAAAGTTCGTTGTGACTGCTCTAATGAAGTTTGCTGTTGGCTTTATGAACTTTCCGCAATAATTTTGTTGTGCGTGTAGTATCCATTTCATTTTGTTGAAAATGCAAGAAGGAAAAAAGCATAACATACATATGAAAAATATGAAAAAATATTTTCATTTAATATTTCACCATCGTGTTTTTTTCTACATTTTTTCTTATGATGTTTTTTTTATGGGCATGGACATCATTTGAATTACGCAGCCGAAAGGAAGTCGAGGCGGTTGAGGTGGGAATGTGTCAGAGAGCATTAAAAACATTAAATGCCCCACATTTAATTCTATACACAGACACACTCACAACAAGAATAAGAACTTTAAGAACAACAACAATTTTTAGTGATAAGCAATTATAAACATTTGCTACAGTTTTCTCTTTCTCTCTCTCTCTCTCTCTGTTTTGACATCAAAAGAAATGAAAAAAAAAACATGCAAACAAAAAATAATAACAATAATAAAATTGATGGAGAAAAAATAAAGCGTTGGGTCGAGTCGAGTCTCGTTCATCTCGAAAGGCCACAGCCAAAGTGGGTTTCATTTTGCGTCGTTGTGCTTCACTGAATTTTTAATTTATTTATACGACACACACACACACGTAAATGTGTGTGTTTGTTTCGTCATGAGTTTGTCGAAATGTTTCTTGGATGATTTTTGCGGCACTTTAGCTTCCGTTTATCGTTAATGCCATTCATAAGCAATAAATCGAAAGAAAATATACATATGCGTAATTGCGAATAAATTCAAAGAAATTCATTCGAATTCCCTAAGAAATGACAAACGTTATTTAACAAATATACATTTGTATATACATATTTATTATTATTTTGTAAGCACTCTTCAGGCACAGTTGTGCCACATAATTGTTGATTAGAAACGCCTTGAAATTACCTTAAAAGGTTAGCGGAGTTAAACCGCAAATGGAATTGTTTTTTCAAAATTTAACTGAATGAGTTTTATGGTTGTTTGACTTATGTTCATAACATTGACCATATACATATACCAACATTGTGAACTCTTATGCTTCGCAAGGAATAAATTATTTAATTATAAGCATTAGTTTGTTCTTTTCTATTAGCGATGGGATCTTTATTTTTGTATTTTGTTTTGTATTTTCTTTGTACTATCTTTAAATATATACAAATTTAGACTCGTTTTATGATTTTTATTATTTTAAAACAATTTTATTTTGTATTTTTAATTAGTTTGCAAAAAATTACTTGTACTAATTAAAATGTTAATTCATGTAATCTGATCATATTTATTCATTCGAAGTTTTCTAAATATTTCTATGAATTTTCTACCTGATTTTGAAGTATTCTACCACTTATAATATTAAATATTATCTTAATTTGAATAGCTGTAAGTCATCGGTTTATCTTTTTTGTTAAGATTTTTTAAACTAACGTCAAATTCGTTTAAATTTTTATTGTTATTTTGCAGTAAAAATGGATGACGAGCTTATAGTTTTCAGATTTTGTGATTCAACAGTTGAAATACATGCGATATTTTAGTGCCATCTTCCTTTCCCGCTATCCCCTTATCACCTCATTACACCTGTGCAATTTGTCGTCTCTTATCATTGCAATTTCGCAACTTTCACGACTCTTTCACCTGGTTGTTGTTGTTCTTTGTCGTGCATTGGCAATTTATCAGTTGTTAGATTTTTAACGAGAAAGAGAGAGCGAGAGAGGAAAGAGAGAGTGAGAGAGGAGAGCTGGGGGTGGGGTAGGCAGGTAAATTGAGACGCGACATGAAAACATCGCGAACAATTTGCAATTAATGTCGTATTTTCTGTTGTATGTAATGCGATTCGTAGCCACAACAAAAAACACTAGCAACAACAACAATAGCAATAGCAATAACAATAACAACAACAACCAAAGGCAATTACAACAATTCGAAACCCAATTACAATTGCAATTTGCAATCAAATGCAATGTTCGTGCTCGATATTCATACATGCATAATGTATGTATGTATATATGTGTGTGTGTGTGTGTGTGTGTTTGTATTGGTAGGTGTGTTTTAGACATTTCATTCGAATCGATTTCGAAATATTCATTCGCATTCACAACATGATTCATTTCATTCGTACGTTCGCTTGACAGAATTCCGCATAAATATCGAATACCCCGTAAAATGAAAGTGTTTGGAATAGGGTATGCTAATCCAATAAAATAAATATATGTAACTGATTAACTTGTGTAGATTTTAAATATTAAAGTGTGAATTTTTGCAGTGGCTCGCTTATGTTACCCACTAATATTACAAATTACAAATTAAAAATAATTTTGGATTATATTTTTGTACCGGTACTAATACTGGAACCGAATCAGAACCTTTTTCCGAAACAGTTCTTTTGGGACGTATCTGAACCGGAACCGGAACCAATATTTGCTTCGGTTTAATCCCCGAATTAATTAACAATTACCAATTTTTTGTTACCATTTTGAATTTTACATTTATCTATCATAGAAAATGCTTAAAAATTAAAAAGTTTTCAGCACTCATTATTTAAGAACTACAGTTCTACAGAGTATCTTCTAGTCATTTACTTTTCGACTATATCATTTTCTTGCTTGCTTTTGACTTTACGCCAGAGTTGTCAGCTCAAACAGAAAACATCGCGCTAGCTTTGCCATTTTTTTCCTCCAATAACTGCACTTCGTGACAGCTCTTTTTTTTCTCTCGTACCTCGTTTCATATTTGGTTTTTTTTTTTTTTTTTTTTGCTATCGCATATGCGCATACATACAAGACCTACTGTATGGCATTTGGAGTAATGATTTCTGTTCTGTTTGCCGGCACGCCTGATTAATATGCAAAGTGTGAAACGCAATTGTCAACAAATTGTGAGCCAAACTTGGTGATAGTTGCACACATTTTTCAGAACCGTCGCGTATGCGGATTTACAATGGAGCAAAGACTGAGAGAGAGAGACAGAGACAGATAGAGAGAGAGAGGAAAGGGGTTTGGCAACTTTTAGCGTATGCATTTCAGTTACTTACGCAACCATTTTTGGTTACCTATTGACTTCAAGGCCAAAGCGGCTCCTCAATCGGCATTGTTTCTTTTTTTTTTTTTTTTTTGCATTTTTAGACCTCTTAACGAGTGCCGCCGACATTGCTTACAACTTATGGTTATAGACAATTATATAAAAAACTATCAGGCCAATTGGGTAACTTAATGGGCGCCATTAACCATCTCAATTAACCGTTCAACCGGTGAATCAATATTTAATGAGCCCCATTTAGAGTTTATGATCGGAAGAAGATCGTAAATCCAACTCATAGTAAATTAAGTTTATCGCTTTTCACTTACAGGGCTTTCATGTATGTATTTATATACTTTAGGGCTTAATTTTTACCATTTATGTATGACACAGGGCCTAAAAATGTTACTTCAATTACAGGATATCTACCAGTATATTGAATTCAAAAATTTAACATAATTTCAAACTTTGCATATGTCTGAAGATAAGTGAATCTCATCAATAAATGAATCATATTCATATTAGTGCTAACATCAAACAATATAATCTTTCTAAATTTATGCTTATTCAAAATAATTTGCTGTGATTGGTTTGAAGACATTTATTTACATTTCGCATGAATAGAAAATGCTAAGTGTGCCGGTAAGTTCAATAACTATGAACAGGGTATCTGCTTGTCACCACTTCCTTCAACTAACCATAAAATGTAATGTTTAACTGATATGGTCTGTTTTTAATTGAAATTGATTCAAACTCTTGCCACTTTCAAACACTGCAATTGCTATGAATGCGCATTTATTCAGTGCATATGAATCATAATCATATGCGAATACAATTGTGAGTGTTGTGTTTGAGTGCATTTGTCTTTTGTGATGAATCTCTGTCGTATGCTGCTTGTCGCTTGCTTGTAGTCACATTTACACATCTATGAATATGATTCACATGCGTATGAATGATTAATGAATGATCATCGCATCAATTTAAAAACAAATGTATGCACATATTCAGCACACTCACACTGCATTTAGGGGTGGTGGTAGGAGGTATGAGAGAACAGGGAACAGGACAGGAACAGAGGAATGCATTCCCCAGTTGCTTTCAGCATTCAGCTTTCCGCTTCTCATTCTTTCCTCATCTCTCTCTTTTACTCTCTCTGTCTTTCTCGCCTTCTCTGTGGCATCGCATAAATGGAATGCAATAAACTTTCGAGTTTCCCTTAGTCCGTTTTATAAAGTTATTGCCTTACAAACTTGCCATACAAAATAAATAATTTTTCATTTTCCTTTATTCATTTTTATTTATTTAAAATACGCTTTCAAAGATTATTTTAACTTTGCACTCAATAAGTAACGCTGTTAAAGAGGCTTGATAGAGGAGTCAACATAGTTATATCCGATTTTTTTTGACAAAAAGCATTCTTTTTAAAAAGTAAATTTATTCCATTATCTATATTTATCAGGGGTGCCACAGAAATCGTTTTCGCTTGAATTTGAAGTGGAAAAGATTTCTGTAGCACACCTGTATAGTATATTTGATTTAGAATTTAAAATGGGGCAAAAATGATAAAAACATTTTAATCAATAGCTAGATTTTTTGGAAATTATACAATTTTATATTAAATAAAAATAAATAAATACTTAAGAAATCAAATAAAAATAACAAATTGAGCAACCAAAGTAATTTTACCTTGTAAAATAACAAAAGTTCTTTGTATAATTTGAAATGATGCATTTTCATATTCATAAACAAATTTTTTTATGTATATAAAGTCGAATCAAACTCTGAGAACCGATCTGAAGCTTCCGAACCTTCTTTAGATTAATGAAGTCCTGATCTCAATAAAATCGGTTCGCAGAGAGTCAGGACAAAGAGTGTTATATATGTATATAGATTAGAAAGGGTATTAAGTCTTCGACGTGTCCAATTTAGAGTATTTTTCTGGTTTTTCTCCTTTTTGCTTTGCTTTTTAAATATCGTTTGTTATGTGGTACCGTTAAGGAATGTCTGTGTTTTTTTTTTCTTCGCTTAGTCTTTTTCTCTCAGTCTCTCTCTCTCACTCTCTCTCTCTCTCTCACTCTCTTTCTCCTTATCTCTGTGTATTTCTTCTCATATATATGTATTTATTTTTTTTTTTGACTGTAACTTTACGGGGGGCGCGACCTTTTGGTGGTTGTTGTTCGTTGTTGTTGGTTGTTGCTTGTTACTACAAATTATTGGCGGTACGCTGGCACGTGCGCGACACTCACACACATCACCCCTTCCCCACTTCCCCATCCTTTTGCATCCCCTCAGCCGAGCGCCCACACGGGGCTTTACTGTAATTGATTTCGCATTGTTGTCGTTGTCGTTGTCGTTGTTGTTGTTGCTGTGCAATGAATGCGTTTGCTGCGTGCCACGCTTAACATTTTGAGTTTTTGCTCTTTGCCTTTTGTAATTGGCCTAGCTAACAGAAAGTGGGAGAGGGGGGGAGTGAGGGGAGAAGGTTGGCTAAAGATCTTTGCTCTCGCTCTTGCTGGTGACAACATTAGCAAATTGATTTCGACAGAGTTTGAATGAGTTGTTGCTGTTGTTGCTGGCATTGAGGCAACAACATCCCGCATATGCGGCAACAATCAGTACAACAACAATAGCAACAACAACAACAACAACGACATAACTCAAGGCCTGCGCTCTTGGCACGCCCACGTCTCACGCTCGACGCCCACATCAAAAATGCTAGACGGCGCGGCATTCAACAAAAACATAAACAACAACAACACGAGCAACAACACCGATAAGCAAAGTTATCTAAATAAATATATGTATATGTTTGTAGTATGTGGGGACTCTGACTTGCGTCCATAAATTGTGTAAATGTAAATCGGATTATATTTTTTTCTATTTCATTTTTTACATCTTTTCTACTCGCCTTTATTATCAATATCATTTCTGTTGTTGTTGGGAAAATTTGATTTTAGATTTTATGAATTTTTAATTTGTCTACAATTTGTGTGATTTGTGAACTGAATGAAAGTGTTAGAAGGCCATGAGATAGTTTTTGGTATGTCTGAGATACATGGAATACATTTGATTGCTGTAAGATACTACGACTTGCATCGCTGAGATTTACTCAAATACTTCTCTTGGCATTTAAAAGATACTCAAATATTTGTGTTGGAATTTATATGGCACTGAGATACATTTTGGCGACCAGTTAGTATCTATAAGATACCACAAAATTTCTTATCAGTTAATCGTTTTTTTTTTTTGGCATTTCTAAGATAATTAGATATATTCTTTAAATAAAATTTGTATCTGTGAAACACTTGGATACTTTTGGGCTTTTTATGAGGCTCGCAGATGTTTTCAATTGACAAATTTAAGAAAATTACCTGATCAGTATCTTCAAGGTACATTTATACATATTGTGGAGCAATTGATACATATATGGAAGATGAGCTAGCAGTTATTTTTACTTTTGAAAGAATTAACTATTTTTTTTTTATTTTTTAAAGACAGCTACATACTTTTATTTGCGCTTTTATAATACTCTGACCCGAATATTTTTCTGCACTTTGCTAGAATTATAGATACATATTTGTTATTTGACATTTTTTAGGTAATTTTCTAATTCTTCTTAGAACAATATCTATAAGATACATTTATTATTAATGTGACGCAATTGTTATCTACAAGATACTTAGATACATTGACATGACATTTTCGGCACTCAAAGATTCATATTTCTAAGCATTTCTACAAACTTTTGAGATTTATTAAAATTCTGGGCAGTGACTCTGTCTCTAAAATATTTAGATACATTTTGTGGGTCAGTTGGGGTGTGACTAATGGTTTGGCCTCACGCGTTGGAAAGGAAATGATTTTGTAGTTGCTTACACAATTCAAACTATCGAAGAGATATGTATGTATGTACGATTTAAAGCCATTTCGCCTTTTTGGTGAAAGGCGCTGCTAGAAAAATGTTGCAGCAACAGCAACAACAGGAAAAGCTGCAGCAACTAAACAGAGGCGTTGAAATATTTATGATAAAAGTTAGCTACAAAATGCAGTCGCAAACATTATTGTTGATGCTGTTGTTGCAGCAGCTGCTATTGTTGTTATTGTTGTTGTTGTTGCTGTTGCTGCTGCTTACGGTTCGGTTCAGTTCAGTTCAGTTGCAATGTTGACCATACAATGGCAAACAAAATAACAAAAGCTGCACAAAAAATAAAATATGAAAGTGCAACAGCAGCAACAAAAAACCTGGCCGAGCAACTTTTACGCCGCGTGGAACGCATATGGATGCCATTTGAGCTGCGACAGTCAAACAAAATCCACAGGTTCCACATCGAACATACCACAAACTAACGAAAGGCATTGCAAAAGTCAAGCTTAGCAGCGACGCCAGCGGCGGTGTCCGCGTCAGCGTCGACCGCGATATTTACATGTGTACAGCAAGAGCGTGAAAAGAGAGCATGCGAGAGCGGGATGGAGGGACAGAGAGAGAGAGAGAGGGAGCTGGCACGAAGTCAATTAATAGTCCAATAAGAATAACAAGAAGAAGCAGCCGCACAGTGGCTGACGTCATCTTTGGGGGGAGTGGGAGGGGGACTGTAGGGTATTACAAGTAACGATCTCAATACGGCAACAAGTTCTAATTAGAGCTCATGGTGGGGCGCAATTAGAAGACAGTTGAGGCAACGATCACAACGATTAACAAGAAATAGGCAGTGGAGCCAAACCAAATACCACAAACCGAAGCCTAATCTATAAGCCAAAACTAAAGATACCCTGTAAAAAGTGAAAAACTCAAATAACTCGCGTGATTTTCATGCGATCGATTTGAAATGAAATAATTATTGCTTGAACTAATTCCTCTAAATATTTATTCATAATTCTAGGTTTTAGAAAAATCACTGACGAATAAATTTTACACATGAATAATAAAAAAAATTTTTTTGTCACTGGCACTGCTCAAAAAAAATTTTTTTTTTCAATAATTCATGTGTCAAATTTAATATTACTCGGCACAAAATTGGACATCAGAAATTTTGGGGCATGTAAATGTTTTCGTCACTGAACTTTTACCTAGTAAAGAGGTTTTTTAATTAAAGAAATTAATTCAGATTCATAAATAGAATATATACACTACTTTTCTGTTACTTACTGGGTATATGTAACAGCAGAGAAAGGCAGGCGGTTACTTTAATTTGCTCTGTTAATCATTTGTAAGATCTATGGGATCATGTGAGAGGCCCTGTCGATCGTTTAGAAGAACAAACCCACAATCAAGTGCCTTGGGCAATGCCAAAACTCTGACATTACTATCAAATAACAGAATTCAGTCAAGGTTTGTGCTCAATTCGGCTGCTAAAGTCTTTAATGTTGATTTATGATCATGCGTTTCTACTGATCAACAATAACAGCAACAACAATAACATAACAACGACAGTCAATTGACACTTTCGCGTTCTTCGATTTGCATATGAACATTGAAATACAAAATGAAAATGCCTTCAACATTTCATGTTATGCGTCTCATTCGACGGCGGGAAATTTACATAAAAAAAAAGTCGCTTCGATTGACGATTGTTTATGTGACTACCCTGTAGAATACAAGTGAAAGAGTTAGATTTGTTCCAAGTGAAAAACGAATAATATATTAACTATAGAAAGCAGTTTCTCGAACGAACGATTAAACATAGCTTTAGCTAAAACAATAGTTGTTACAAAGACCATCGAGCACATATTATCGTTAGAATTTATTGATAATATTTCCAACTAATTGAATCAAAAATATATCTCATTAGTCACAAGTTATTTAATTTTTTGTATCAATTATTTGAAATAGGGATTTTTTTAAAATTATTTTTAAAAGTTTTTGACTATTTTACTCATATTAAAATGAAAACATTTTCAAGTGATCTGCAATTTTGTAATAAATTCAGTCAATAGTTAGTTACAAGGAAATGAAATGTATGAAATTCTATTAATATTCCAAACTTGTCTTGAATATTTCACTTTTTAAAAACTCACGCGATCTTTTGCTTCAACTAACTAACTAATTACAGGTTATCTCTAAGTCACTATCCATCTCTTTCTATCTACGTCTTTATTCATTTACTTTAGCAAATTTCTTTTGTTGGTCGCTGGGTCAAACTTGACGCTATACCGTTAGAATCTTCGTGGCCCAGCCTCTTTTTTTTCTTTCTTTTATTTTTTCTCTCTCTATGTATAGCACATTAATTAAAAGAGCTTTGCTACCTTATGAAATGGTATTAAAATGCTTTCAATTTGCCATCATGCAACACAGCACACAAACAATAACAACATAATAAATTTAATCAACAACAACAACAGCAATCATGATATTTATGTATTTAGATTTTCTGTAGAACTTTCGTACATCTTTTTGTAGGTCTATAAAACTTTTCATTTTCATTTTCGTTTATAAAAATATTTTTATTACAATATTTTTGTTTTCTATTTTGTACATATATTTTTTAAGTGTTTTACAAAGCTTAAAGCGCATTTTTGTTGCTTGTTATATAAGTGTTGTTGTGGTTGTTGTTAGTGTTGTTGTTTTGGTGCTTTGTTGTTATTTTTACGCCTTGGACTTGTTGAATCATTGACAACAGAGCATAAAAAGCAACTTGAAAGAAATATGATGCACACACACACATACACGCAAAATGTTGCACATGCATAGATAGGGTCCCCACATACATAAATACAATCCACAATCCATAATCTACAACAACAACAAATACAACAGCTGCTATTTAGACTGCGGCAAGGCAATGTTGCAATAATTATCAGACCCAACATACGATCACCGCTTCTCTTCACCTCTCTTTTTTTTCCCCTCTCTCTCTCTCTCTCTCTCTGTGTCTCTCTCTCTAACACAACTGTAAAAGTTCAACACAAATAGCTGGGAGCTGGCGTTGCCACAAGTTTCTCATTTGCAATGCCAATGCTGCGTGTGGAATGTGCGAGAGAGCGCCACATGCCCCACTCTCTCTCTCTCCCGCTCTCTCTCTCTCTCTCTCTCAACACGAGCCATTTGCATTCCAATAACAAAAAGGGTGTCGTTGGGTCAGCTGCCAGCTTGTTGTTTTGTTTTTTTGTGGCATGTTGCAAGTTGCGATCAGCTGCCGATCGGCTGTTAACCGTTAAGTGCAGTTCAACAGATCAAAGCAGACGAAGAAGAAGCAGCAGCAGTAGCAGACGATCAGCATTAAATGAAAATCATTGGAAAAAGTTTACAAAAAGAAGATCAATGCGTCGATAACGACACAGAATTTCAATTATCTTTTCTATCCAGATCACTGGGAAAATAACCAAAGCAAATGAAATTTAAGTTGGCTATACAGCTTAAACTAATAACAATAGAAGCTGCGCTAACACGATAAAAAATCATCTACGTATCGAAATTGGGTTGGGATTGGGTTTAAAGTTAAAGATATCGATGTTTCACTGTATAGGGTCGATTTTCTAATCATTCATTGTTTTTGTATAAATCAAGTGGTCATTAATTTTACATTCATAAAAAACTTTTATTAAGTTATAGATATTCTTAAAAAACAGACTGTTTAAAATACTTTAATTTTAATGGTAGTTCTAAGTATTTTGTCAGAGTTTGTATGCTTTAAGTGCTAGAGGTGACCGATAAGAAATTTTGCAAAAGCACTTTCGCATTTATCGTAATAATCAGATTGTCGTTTTAAAAAAGCATGTGATCGTTTAAGAAATCACTTCATCTATCTTTAGGTATGTGTACGAATCAGGTTAAAAAATATTTACTTGCCAGGAATGATATCTAAATAAATAGCTTAAAATATATACATATTTTGTCTGAATTTGATGAATTATGATTCTTATGAATATCTATGTACATATAATCAATATTACAATATGGGCTATTCCGGAAATTTTTAAACTAAGGGCGAAAACTTAATTTTGTGAAAAAACTGCATGTTTTTTAATAATAGTTGTTTTTTGTTTTAATAGAATACATATTTGGGCTTAAAATTACAAAATAAAAAAGGTTTTACGGTGGTTTGGTTTTTCATGGCCGAGCCTTATCAATTAATTCCTCTTTTTGCCTCTTAATTTCAATATTTGTTGTAAAAAAAGGGTATTTTCAATGGCCAAAAAAGTTGGCAAAACGGTCGTCTGAGTGTTTAGCGCTTAGCTCATCGTAAACTTTGTTTCATTTTCTTTTATTTAAGATAAAAACTGTATCGAATAGATATTTAATATATATTAATAATTTGAAAAAAAGTATGAGTGTAAAAAGTGTAACGTCCGTAACGTAACGTCCGCAACTGACAAAAACTAAGATTTTTAATTAACGAGACTACTTATCTGTATTTTTGATGCTGAATTGATATGGTGAAATATTCCAGTTAATTTTTTGTATTTGGATATTTTTTGTTTATAATGCAAAATTCGCTAATATACGTGCAAATGCACGTTAACCTCAAATCGACTTCCATTTTGTGTAACGTCCGCAACCAAACTTTCAGCAGGCCTAATTTTTTTCCAAAAACAGTTAGGATTTTATTTTAAAAAAGGTTTTATAGCATTCTCAATGAAATGCATTTTCCAGAAAATTACATTAAAATTCACCGATCTGAACGCGAGCTGCAACAGTTTAAACATAAGAATTTGCGTACAAATGTAACGTCCGCAACCCAGGAATAGCCCATATTTAAACATAATTTGATTGGTCGAATTAATGTTAAGAATTGAATAAAATTAAAGCACATTTCCACAACTCTGAAAAAAGCATGTAATTCCAATGGCAATCGTAATCATTAAATAATTAAAACAACTTTGAATTATTTAATCACTACGATTATTTCCAAAAATAATCTAATTGATTTGTAATTCTAATCGAAATTTAACAGGTATGAATTCCATAAAAGCAGGAATATTGAATATCAAAATCCGCAAAAAGATCCAGCTTCTAAATGGAATTGTAATTGCAATAAGAAGAGTTAGAGCAATAAAAAGAACGAACAGTTTAACGGCACTTTAAAAGTTTACAACACCCACCCACACACACACACACACACACACAGATAACCAGAGTTGAGGTTTGCACTACATACACACAGTGGAATACATAGAGTCCACACACGTTCCACAGGCCCTGGAACTGGACCCAAGCAAACAATTGGGCTGCAGGACAGTTGCATGGTCGGTGGAATGAAGGAGTGCTAAGGTAAGCAGTAAAGAGAGGTAACTGTAGAGAGAGAGAGGGGGTAACTGATGCTCGTATCTGATTACAGTTTGAATGCTTGCAATGAACCAGAAAATTTGCTGTGTGCCGAGATTCGTTCGTGCTGCGGCCGCATCAAAAAATGGCCAGGTGAACATAGACGGACAATGGAACAGGTGCTGCCACTGTAGCCAGACTGCAGCTTATTGCCACTGTCCCCGCTCTTTATCACTCCCTCTCTTTGTTGCTGTTTCCCTTTTGTCTTTGTCATCCACTTTGCTTTGTCTGAGGCGCAGCTTTCAAAAAAGTGCAAAAGCAGGCAAAGATTTACAGCGATAGTCAACAACAACAATAACAACAACAAAGCGAAAGAAGAAGCATTGCTCGACTTGCAGATACCCCGTAAAGTCCTTAAAATTAATATAAATTCTTTGTTTGCCAAGCAATGTTGTGAAAATTGGAAAATATGTTAAGGTCTATTTAAAAACAATAAACGTAGCACTGCTAGACTTGCAGATACCCTGTAAAAGCCTTAAACATAACATCGTTTTATGAGAATTACAGGTAATGCTAAAATTAGCTCGAAAACAATAATAGAAGCATTGTAGACATACAGATACCCTGTAAAAGCATGAAATTATGACACTTTTGCATTAACAAAGTGAAATGAAATTTACAGGATATACAAAAGTCAAATAAAAAAGACAGCTATAATAACAATTAACGACTTGCAGATACCCTATACATAAGTTTATAGTGGGATAGCTTTTATTTAATTATGATTATGAATATACACATCTTATATGGTCATAGCTACAGGGTATAAGAAACGTGACTGGCAACAAGTACAAAGCCCAGACTTGGGCCCTGGAGCTAATGCTGGATAGATGGTTGGATGGATGGATGAATGGATAGATGGATAGATGGATGGATGGATGAAGTGCAGCAACATGGCTGCAAAGCAGAAACTACGACAATTACAGTTATTTTATGAGTTTGCAGAGCATAACCAGCGGGCCCAATGCATCGACGTTGACGCCGGCCACTTCATTTTGCAAAGAGAGCGGAAATTTAATGAGCAACACCACCGCACCACCGACACCACCGCCCATGCATTCAATGCATGCCTCATGCCACACACTTTTTGGGGCATGCTGCGGTGGTATGTGTGGTAATTGCAGCAGACTGCAAGTTGCAAGCTGCGCTTCATCAAAATTTCTCTCGAGGCACACTCTGGTTAAGCTGCAACTTGGGGCAGCTTTGTAATGATGCATTTAGCTGATTATGAGGCGCAAACCTCGACTTGCCACTGCCCCCAACTCCAACTACTGTTGCCGTTGCCGTTGCAATTTGCAAATGCCAAATTGGAGCGCAGCAACTTGCAACTTTTGTGGTCATTTAGAGCGCAGCCGAAACACACAGCACAGTGTGGGGCATGCAACGGGGCAACATTTTAGGGGATGTGGGATGGGGCATGGATAGAATTACTAAATCGTGCCCCATGGGCATACTAAAGGTTCCAATGACAACTCAATAGCGTTCATTTTCAATAGAGTTGCTGCTGCGGGAATTTTTAATGAGCTCTTCGATGTTATACAACACTGCAAGGCATTGAATATATTTTTGAAAATGTATACAACTTTTACATAGTTGAAATGCAAAAACCAACTTGAATTTAAGCTGATCTAATTTAAGAGCAGACAAAGCCACTTTAATTAAATTGCAATTAATTACAATTAGCGATAATTACAGTAAATATTGGATAATTAAAAAAAGGGGTAAATTTCTAAACAGGCTAGGAATTCAAGCAAATATTTTTGGTTTAACAACACTGCTTATCTGTGGTGTTTATCAAATTTTTGTTAAAAAGGGAAATTTTTGGGTTTGTCTATATTAGAGAACATCAAATCAGTTGTGGCATAAATTTTAATAAAATTGTCAATGTCTTAAACAGAGCTAATTATATAATCAAATTTTGTAAACATTCGTTTACAACACTAATAAAGTCAAATTGAATGCAAAAACGTCGTTTTGCAACACACAAAGCTCAATAATTTTTCAGCTTAGAGGCTAAACAGAAAGCTAAGCTTTAATTATAATAAATTTGGGTAATTACTAACATTAACTGATGCAGCTTATAGAGTTTTACAACACTGGAAAGACAATGATGGTACTATTTTTCGAATATATGTACAAAACAAATTTGTAACAATTGCCATAGAATAATCTTGTCCGACTTTGCAGACTTTTAGAGTTGTACACAATGTTGCATGCCTCACATGTTGACTTGAGCTGAAGCTTTCCATATTGTTCAAGAAAGAAAACAGACTTGTAACATTATTTTGATGGCGCAGCAGTGTTGTTGTTGTTGTTGGCCATGTTTATTGACTTGGGCAGGAAAAGCACGAGCACGCGACTTTTACATCAAATTGTGGCCAAAACCAACTGTTGCCAGGTTACACTTCTAATGTGCCACACACACACACACACACACAAACAAACAGAAGACACCTAGCTAACAACAACAACAACGGTACAAATCAATCGTTATAATGACCCCAAGAATAAATGGGAGTTTTGTTTCTGCTCCGTTTCGCGGCATAATTCATGGCTCGATAATACACTCGAGACTCCTGTGTGAAGTGTGGCAACAATGTACGAGAAAGTACGCACTGGCTTGCCCCATATGGCGAGGCAGTCAATATTTTTAACATTTGCAGCAATTTCATTTCAGTTTTCTTTTCTTTATATTTCTTTCTCTTTTCCCTATGTTTGTTTTGTATTATGTGGCAAAAGGTTAACACCCCCGTCCCTCCTTATTGCCACGTCTCTCTCCCTACCCCCACCATATTGCTCCTTTTTCGCCTTGTGCCTCGTGCCTCGTTTCGTTGCCGTTCGTTTAATTTTATTGCCTAATTTTCAACTTTGATTGCCGGCACAGTCCTTCTTCCCTTCTCTTCCCTTCTTTTCTCCTCATCTACTTCCATCACTTTCACGCTCGTTGACATTTCTTTTATTTTTATTTTATTCCCGTTTTCTGCTTTGGTTTTTCTCACTTTTTTTTCCCCCCCTGTTAAACTTTCAATTTGGTTGCCAGCCCGCGACATAATCAATTTTTATATTTATTTGGCCTTTATTTTCTTCGTTTTTTTTTTTGGTTTTATTTGGCCATTGTGGCTGTTAATGTAGCGCCCACTTCTCATTTGGCCCCGCCCACATGCATTAGGCCGCATTATTGCCGCCCAATTGAATGTCAAAAACATAAGCAGGGGAAAGAAAAATGCAATTTGGAAAATTATACAACAATTAACATCTTTACTCGTGTGGTGAAAATTTCTAACTAGGCAAAAATTCTATTGCTTTCTTGCTAATTCGATAATTTGAGCACTTGAAAATTGGATGGATACAATCACACATTAATAAAAAGGTAACACTATAAGAGTTGAAGTAAAGCACTCAAGATGGTAGAAAACTTTAAAATTTTTAACTTAATTTGTTTCATCAGTCGAGCTTAAAGTCAGTCGATTTAAAAATGTATCGTTAAAAATTAAATTGATTATAGAAAAATCAGACGGATAGGAAGACAGTAATGTTAGACTGTGCAGATAAAACAAACATTTAGTTATGCTTGAGAAACATCAAATTCTCAATTATTTTTCTTAACTTTTTAACGTTTTTTGAAAAGGCATTTCAAGCGGCATATTATTCTTTTTATTTCAAAATAAGCTCAAATATATAGTCGACACTTTTTAGAGAGTTTAGTTTCTATATTATTCTAAGATTTTACAAAAGTTACACTCAAAATTTTTACTCATGCCCAAATCGCCTAAAGTGAAGAGAAGTTTTTGGAAGTTGGAAAAAATCACGTTGGAATATCAACATAACTACAATAATACTCGTAATAATCAACAAAAACATTAAGATTGAAATTTAAATTTTCTTCACAAAAAAGCCATTAAACTTATGACCAAATTAAAAATAAATTACATCAATGATACATGATGCAAATTTCGTAATTTCCCTTAAGCTATGACTATGTATATGATCATATGAAACTGAAGCTAAATCAAAAGAGATTTCATTGACCTCTTCACAAATTGCACATCTACCTACAATTCATGAATTGGCTTGCAACAACCACTCGAAACTGAACTTAAAAGACATAACTATATAAAAATAAATAAGAGTCTTGTCATAAACTCGTTCTGCAAAACACCTTTAATAGATGCAACGCCTCGACGTTGCACACAGCCCACAGTAGATGCAACAACATGTTGCAAGCATGCGTTATGGCTACATCCAAAAAGTGTTTAAGGAATTTCTCAACACTCAAGAGTACACAGACACACACACCCTGACAAACCCACTCAATGGGTAGATAGATACACAGATGTACATATATATTTAGATAGATAATTCCTATAGATCATGTCATTCACACTGCTTTAAATCTGTCTACAACATTTAAGCCAAACATTGACTTGACCCATGGAAAAGCCAATCAACAGTTTCACACATTTATAGATACTGGAAATCTTTTAATACAAGATATATACATATGTATTGAATAGATTCATAGATAGATATATGAATCTTTCTATTCACCTGTTGCAGTTGTCACTACAGGCTATTAGCCATGGCTTAAAGATCGCGCATTATGGTCAACCACAAATCGTTATACTTGCATATTAAATACATATATAAACGACTATATTTAGTTACACTTGTTGGGCACGTGGGTGCGGTCCAATTGTTGTTCAGGGCCAGCATCTGAGCAAGTTGCAGGTGCATTCATGTTGCTCTTGATGTTGTTGCTGTTGTTGTTCCTTTGAGAGCAACAACGCCAACGCCAAATGGGCCCAAAAACTATTTATGTGATAAATCTTTCGACTTCGACCACATTCGCTGGCGCTCCCCACACAAAAATTCCATTCGGATTGAGAATAAAATTAAAGAAAGTGACGAGGTTGAAATACCCTAACTCATCTATTTTTTTGTCGAGCATCGTAAAGTTTTTTACAAAAACTCAGTTTATCAGCTATAGCTCCTTAGGTAGATTATTATTTAAATTATAGTTTACGACTTTAATAACTGAGAAACTGTTAACTAGGAATAGCAAGGAATTAACTTAATTCTGCATTAACTAGCCATAAAATCAAAATCTCTCATTACAAAACATTTTCCTTGATTTAATCTATTTCTACAACTTTTTTCATTAGCTCAAAAAAAAAAAATAATAATTAAAGGGTCATGATGATTTTCAGTTGAAATTAAAATAAAATAAGCGCATCAATCTGATGCATAAAAAAATGGGTTGAATATCCCTGTAATTAACATGATTCAAAAATTAGTTTTATCTAAATGTACTGTATTTTAAGGTACCTACGAAAATAAAATACAAGTAATTTGGCAAGATAATTTCAGTTGAACTCAAAATATGTTACTACTTACAAAGTTAGAATCAAATTGTGAACATGAATATATTTTGAGTTTCTACCCTTTGCAAGCGTGTATCGACACGCAGTTGTCGAGATACACACGCACTCACGTCTGTGCCATCAACTGGCAATATGGAGTCTAGTATTATGATATCTGCATGCTCAACTATCATTAGCGTCATCGGAACAACAACTTGGCTTTGTTTTCTACTCTTCTGCTTTTCTGCTCTTCTGTTTTTTGCTGTTGCTCTTCTGTCTCAACGTTTTCCGTTTTAAGCTTTTCGTTTTTCATTTTGGTTTCTCATCGTAGGCGGTGGCATTGGCGGCGTCTTCCACTTGGCTTCTTGGCTTGATTAAATGTTGCCAACGACGATGAACGATGACGAACTTGAAGCTCAATCAGTTTCAGTCTGCCAGCTCAAATATGAAAGAACATTGCCTCATCTCCCTCATCTGCTTCCCCCCATCACCATTGACCTCCCCGACAACCACAATTGCCCAGACTCATCATATTCATCGTTGTCGTCGTCAACGTCTCAAGAACTTTCAGCAATAAAACAAAACAAAACAAAACACAAAAAAACACACGCAAAATTTGCGAACGGAAGTGCTGCCAAAAATTGAGAAGCAGCCGCCGCCTCGCTCCACAGATTTGTCACACATTGTTTTCAATTTGTAGTTGCGCACACACTCACACACACATACAAATACACATTCCTTATGGTTTAACTTTGGTTTATCATCTAGTCAAATAGTTACCTCAAATATTTGTTGCAACCACTTGAATGTCTGCAATTTCCTATTGAAATTCCCAAACAGTTGCATCTTTAAAAAGTGTTGTGGCAACAGATACAAATATAATTTATAATTATAAATAAATAGTGAATATAATATACACTTATATTAATATTCGCAGTTGAGTCTTTCATTTTTTTTATCAAATTCAATTAAAATGATCAACTAACTATTTTAGAAGCTATTCATCCCCCTAAACATTTTTGAATTTCTTTACTTAAAAATTATAACTTCAATTGATCATAGTCCTCGCTTCTCGAACTCGGCTTGTAGAGCTTTTCTCTTTTTGAAATCTGCTTCTTAAAGTTCTCTTCGCAAATTAATTTTTTTTTGTTCAAAGTTTGCCATTTTAATGTTCTAGAATTTATCTTATTTAGCATACTATCTATGTTTGAGCTTATTTACTTTTAAGCAACTTTTTGAATTAAATAATTTGATTCTTACTACTTGTCTACTTGAACTTAACCTTTTTAACTTCCCTTTTCGAATTTGCTAATTGAATTTTTCTTACAGAACTTAGTTATATTTAATTTCCTACTTAATTGATAATCGCCATGTTATCTACTCGAATTTTGTCTTTGTGCTTCTTTCATTAATTTTTATTCATTCGTTCTCTGTTTATATTTAATCTTCTACTTGTTCTTACTTGAATTTTTAAACAAGTTGAACTTCTCTACTCATACTAAAATAATTGAAAAAAGTGAAAAATGTTCAAAACCTGAGTGGATCCATTACAATGATTTCAAAATAATAATTCCACAACTTTGACATTGTCACACTTTCAGCATTACATTGACAAGACAATGCTTAACCACTCTGTCAATAAACAATAAAGTCAAGTAACAAATGATCCTCATTTGTTGTTGTTGTTGTGTTACAACAATTTGTTGTTTGTCATGTTGCAAGCGCAACCAAAAACCAATAGGTCAATAAATTTGTTTCATGTTACTTTTCGCTCAACGCATTTTATATGAATTATGGTCAATTAAATATCGCTTCCTCTCTCTCTCTCTCTCTTTCTTTCTTTCGCTCTGTCTCTATCTTTTTTTTATCTGCAGCTCTTCATCAAAATGATAAACGACGCAATTGACATCGTGTTGAGCCATAACAGATCCCCCCCCCCCCCCCCAAAAAAAAAAAAAAGAAAGAAGAAACAATTTTGTAATCGCTGACGCGCCACTAAAATTGGTTACCAAATAGGTTCGAGTGGGTTTCTCACGATAGAGGGAGAGTGACAGAGAGAGAGGAAGGCAAAGAGAGTGAGGTGGTGTAAGGGGGCAGGGTGCTACTGATAAGACAGGTGCAGCAAAATGAACTGAACGAAAACGAAAGTCGTTGAATTCGTTGACGTTGCCTGGGGCAGATAAAACTTTTGGCAGCAAATATGTTGACTGAGCGGGCAGAGAAGAGAGGAAGCAAAGTAATAGAGGGGGCGGTGGGGGGAAGGGGATAGTGGCGGCACCTACGAGTATCTGGGTTGCATTTATTTGCTGGCAATTTGCTGTTGTTGTTGTTTTCACTCTTATTTGCTTTTAGCGCCCGCGGCCATCGATTTCATTTGACTTTTGCCTACGCTGTTTGTTCAGCGATTTGTTGTTGATACAATTCGGTACACGAAATAGATAAACTTGCTTCTACTCCCCTCTAGAGAGGGATGGGGGGGGGGGGGGGTCAGTGGTCTATAAACAAACAAATTACAAACAAATTGTGTTGGCTCGTTTCAGTGTTGGCCGAGTTTCAAGGGCTAAAAAAGCTAAGTTGGTTTAAAAAGCTAAAAAGGTTAAGAAAAAGTTAAAAAAAAACATGCTTAACCAATTTTTTTAATGCAATCAAGATATTTTCTGAACAACGCATTTTTAAACGAATAGTTTAAAAATTAATATTTTGCTCACTAAGAACTTTCGTTCAAATGAAATATTTTTTTAAAAACTAACCACATATTAAAAAAAAATTACAATTTTGCTGCATCCATAAACGTTGAACAACTTCAATAAATAGACTGCAATATTATTTTCTTAAAATTATTTGTATGAAAATATTCATATTATCTGACAATATTTTAAAGTAGACTAAATAATTTTTTTCTAAATTGATCAATTGAAATTACAAAAGCAAATAGCAAACTCTAGCCACAACCTAGCTACACTGACATCACTGACACCACCAACGATGACTGCCCCCTGCCCTGCCCTCTATCTCTTGCCCCATGCGGCAAACAAAACTTTCGACTGCTGCTGCCCTCTTATCGGTGGGCAACTTGTGCGACATTCATTTGCAGGTGACGACTGTGTAAGTATCCATGGCATATCCATGGGTCACTAACCATTCGACGCACCACTTTAATGTCCCCAGTCTGTCCGCCAGTCCGTCTGTCTCTCGACTCTCCAACAATTCTGAGTTATCGACAGTGCAAAGGCGCTGATAAGACGCAAACCGGCAATATACATTTGCTGTTCTGCTTGTCTCTGTCTCTCTTTCGCCAACTCCCCTCTCTTTCTCTCTCTCTCTCTCTCTCTCTCTCTGACTCTTTCTGTGATTGAGCCCACATACATATGTACGTTCGTCTAGACCAAAGTTGGCAATGTGGGAAAGTTGGCAATATGTGGTTGAAGCTCCAAGTTCTCAACTAGAAATTGACATTATAGTTTCAACAATGCAATTGACAACTATCTTATTATGCTGAACAGTAGTTATAAGCCTTTCATTTATCTCAATTTGTAGTCTAGATTACAGAATATCACATGTGTTCCAAAATTATCTTGCTTTTAAAAACAATTAAACGAAATTTCGGTTTTTTGTGAAACGCCAGATTTAATTTTTCCGACATTTAAATTTTTGGGAGAACTATGTTTTTATTATTTGAGTTTAATAATCATCAAACCTTGTGCTTTTTTATACTAGCAATAAATTCATTTAAATTTTATTTTTCAATTTCATTAAATTAAAAAAAAAATGTGTAAACTTTAAATAAAACTATTTCATCTATTTTCTTCTATTTCTTTTATTTTTTAAAAAACACGTTTCTGTCTCCAAGATTTCTCAATTTTTAAACTAAATTCAATACCATGATATTCCATATACTTTATTATATAGTGATGCTAACAGATAATAAAAATCATTTATTTTTCCCAAGCGTTTCATTATAATATGACAAAAAACTATTTGTTTTTTTTTTTGGCTCATATAATGAAATAGACTAAAGTTTCCCCGGTATTCCCCCTTCTTCATTCTGAATACAATTTGCCAGAATTTTCTTCCGCTTTATAATTATTTATTTATTTTTATTTTTAGTTTTTTTGGTAGCATCAAATTTTCTTCATATTAAGCATTTATTCAGTATTATTGTTAAACTTACGTGAGCAAAGAAAATACTTTAATATTTCTGCTTGAATATGCAAATTGTTGTGACTTTCTCTCGCTGTCTCGCTCACACACACACACACGCAGTGGCTATCGCTGTCTCTGTCTGTGAGTTGCTGATTTTAATTTTCGCTATTTTCTTTTTTCTCTTCTCTTTTTTTTTGGGGGACAGTTCGTTGACGTTTTGAAGTGAATTATTTAAAATGCAACTTGGTGCATAAATTCGCCACGTTTCAGTTGCAGTTGCATTTTCATAGCGCTGTTTTTATTACGATTTCCCATTCGTTTTGTATTTTAATTAAAACAAATAATGTTCAAGAAATGTTTAATTTTATTTTCATTTATTTATTTGATTTTGCTTGTTGTTGTTGTTGTTTGTGTTGTTGTTGCTGGCATTTGCATAGTGCAGTCAAGCGCGCGCTCATACATTCATTCAATCATTCATTCATTCAGTCATTCATTGCGTTTAACCAAGCACTCATTCAAGCTGTTATTGTCATGGCAGCTAACACGCCCCTTACGCCCCTACTAGCATATATTTAATTTACTCGAGCGCACAATGCACGTAAATTAAGCCCACAATGAAAAAATAAATTGATATAAAACACCAAAATATTGTACATATAAAAAAAAATTTTAAAAATAAATTTTTGTAAGTTTGTGAACTATACAAATCGCCAGCGTTTTTCTCGCGACTTTTGCCGCGCTTAATGTTTTGCTTGGCACCACAAGCAAACGCAGCGCAGTCGACAGCGCTGCTAACTGCATTTGCTTATGACTTTGGCTTGTACTGCTTCTTCTTCTTCTTCGTTTTCTTCTTTTACATTTTACAGTTAATAAACGTTAACCGCAAGTAGCCATGGGGCGCTGGCCTCTTAACGGCGCCTCCAAAGTGTTGCAAGTGCTGCATATACCCCCTTCCCCCTTACCCCACTGCCCCTCATTTTTACTCCCGTTAAGTGTTGTCACATTTGTTGTAAAATTGATTTGCTAATGATTTTAGATGGCATTAATGTTTGTTGCTGAAGCATCAAGCCGAAAGTGTTGTAAATGGGAAATGGTAAATGGGAAATGGGAAAAATGTGAGATGTGAGAATGGAAAATGTAAGATACATGTGTAGCTAGCATGTCTACACACATTTTATTTTTAGATACTTAATCACATGTTGAGCTCTACAAATGCCCCATGAGACAGTTTTACACAAATATGTATTTCGAAAAGAACTTGAAGAGTTCTCCCAAGTTTTTCTCAAAAGCAACAATTTGTAAGTACTATCCCAACTTTAATTGATTCGCATTAAAGACATATTCAATTATAATATAAATATTTTTATAAGACTCTTTTTTATATTAATTTATAATAATATCTACGTATGTCGAAAAGAAAATATTCCTTAGAAATTTCGAAGTTCTCTTTATAAGTTACATTCATTTGTTTGAAATAAAGTTTTAAGAGTTTATTCTATTTTAATATATAAAAAAAAAAATCTGCATGATAATAATCATATTAATGGTAATATTTTTATCTAGTAATTCAAAGCTAAATGTCAAGGAATTCCAGTAAGAAAATCAAAACTCTCTATAAGAAATACATCGTAAATATACAATAATATAAACAGTTTTATAAATATGCCATAAAATAAATTCACAAGTAAAATTCTTAAAAAAATCTTTGTATTAAAAAATTAAAAAAAATATACAGTCGAACTTCGCTCGAATCCCCATTATCCAAAGAAAATGTTCGAGGTATGGAGATATACAACTTATAGAGTTATTTACTGGCACTCATTTAGCTCGAGTTAGAAAAAAATTAGTAATAGAAGTTCGAGTTATGGAAGTTCAACTGTATATATTTCCGTAAATTCTGAAGTATGAAACACTGATCTATCTAATAATACTCGTAATAAAAAAAATAAAACAAATACAAATCTATGCAATACCATGTCTTTTACTATAGATTTTTAACGTCAATACTCCTTTTAATTACAACTAATTCTGACAATCCCAAAATCATGCTCATTTAAGTCACAATCAAGAGTTCAATTACGATAATTTGATATGCGTATTTTAAAGATAATCATCATTCATTTAATTTGATTTGTGATTTTATTGATAATACGAAACGCAGTTCATAAAATGGAATTACTCGTACTCTTAATTGGGCAATCTCCCCGGCTTTTATACTTGTATTTTCTGTGATATTGTTTCAAGAATATCTCTTTGTACTGAGTCAGAGTCAGAGTCAAAACTTGATTTGGGGGCAGATACGAGTCGAGTACCAGAGAGTAAACGAGTTAAAGCGAAGTGACTCATAGAGTGTCTCAAAGTCTCAAAGTACGTCCAACTGTCAGTTCGCGTTTGTCCATCTGTCCGTCGCTGATCCGCTTCACTGACTTTAGTGTACGCCCCCCATGCAATAAACTAGTATTCACATGGTTTTCAATGTTTACTCTTGTTCATAAAATATTGAAATTTAAAATTTCTTTTTTTTTTTATTCATATTGGCCTGCAATAATTTTTTTGCATTTTTTGCCAAACTCCAAAATAAAACAAATGAAAGAAGTACAAAACGAAATTAAAATACAATTCGGCACACACGGCAACAACAACAAACACAAACAAAACGAAAACAAAACAAAATAAAATTAAGTGAGGCAGCGCAGCGACTGCGCTGCCAGCGGCTAAAGCAACAGCAACAACAAAATCAACACCGACAGCAACTTTGCTGTGCTTTGATTTGATATTTCTGTTTTTTTATGTTTTTTCTGTTTCCCTTTTTTATTATTTCTTGGATTTCTGTAATTATTTCTGTTAATTATTGTATTTAGATTATATAACTTTAGATTACTGTCAACTAATTATAACTGCACAGCAATAACAACAACGACAACAAAATTTCGGTAAACGCAGCGCCATTTGTAATCAAATTGTATTTGGCATTTTCTTTAGTTTTTGTTTTATTTTCTTTTTTTATATTCGTATTTATTTTTTTGTTGATGTTTGCTTTGCACACAAACGTAAATTTTTTATCGAATCGGCCAACACACACGCATAGGCACAACAGCTACAACAATAAGAAAAACAACACAACACAAAAACAAAAATCAACCGCACGTTGCGCTTACAAAACTTTCGTCCGTCGCCTGTGGAACGCAAAACACAACTGAGCTAACGAAGCCGGCAGTGCCGGCCGACAGCAACAGCAGCAGCGGCAGCGGCAGCGTCAGTGGAGCTCGTTCGTGTTTGTTCGCATTCGCTCTTTCGCTATGCCACCCGCTTTACCATCGCAGTTCTCTTCTCACACAAAACATGTGAAGCCGAATGCACACTGAGCCCACAGCTATTGATTGCTGATTCAAATATTTGTTTATTTAAAATTGGTGTACTTTGCAAGTAATACACATACATATGGTATTTCAGCAATAAACGGTAACCTTCGAGATGACATTCTTATCAGCCCAATCATGGCAGTCCGCGCTAGTGACGAAAGCAGCACGAAGGGTGCGAAAACCGACTAGCAATGTAAACAGGAAGAATGAAAAATTTGCTATGACCGTCCGATCAGGTCGAATTATATACTGATCGAAAGAAATTAATTTAACTATAAAATGTGCATACTAAAACTTTTGGAAACTCACCTGGTTCGTGAGATAAACAGGTGTTAGTTTAAGGAGCAAAATTTAAAAGATTTAAATGAGGCCGTTGGAGCCTTTTAACGTTTTTTTTAATTTTTTACTATTCTAATCAAAAATACGCGTCAAATGACACCTCGATCATCAAAATCCGAATACTGATTAAACGATAAAATATTTTGAAATTTACGAAAATGAGATGAAAAGTATGTCTGTTTAATTGGTAAATGAGGACTTGTTCCCGATCAATCTAGGCATATTGCGATAAATTCTTCGTACCTAATAAATATTCCTTTTTTGCGCAGTGCTGAGTGACAACAATTTTATTTTAAATATTAAATATCAGATTTTGGGGCATGAAAATGTTTTCGTCACTAGAATTTTACCTCGTAAAGGTTTTCTTTTATATTGTTAACTATAATCCACCATATGTTAAATATGTACTTGATTTAATGTAGAACAATTGGTAAAGAATGTTAATTACATAAAAGAAAAACATATGTATGTATGTACATAGCCCAACTGTAACTTTATATTCAATTTGAAAGATATGCTAACCAGTGTGCGTTGGAGTACTTGCTGGCTGTTGCTGTTTTTTTTTTTTTTTTTTTTTTTTTTTGATGCTGTGTGACCAAACGAAAGTGTGTGTGTGTGGAACGAGTTTGCCGTTGTCGTTCGTCGCAGTCGCTGTCGCTGCGTTGGCAGCATGCAGCGGTTTGGGGCTGATACTGCTGCTGCGCTGCCTACATTGTAGTTAAGGCCGTTGTTGTTGTTGCAGTTGGTGCTGCTGCTGTTGCTGCATGCGAGTAAATTGCGCAAATCGCATGCGTTTTTTGTTTTTGTTTTTAGCGGCCACAGATCGCTGGGCGTTGATTGCGTATGCGTGCCATATGCTTGTGCGTATGCAACTGCAACTGGCTACTTGCAACGCGCATTGCAGGTCGTTTCGATCAAAATCAACAAACAACAAAAGCAACAAATTAAGAAAACAAAGCGCTCGCATTGTTTTTGGCTAACCGCATTGCAGACGCGCATAAAACGCGTGCGTTTTTCAAAAACACAAATTACAAAAACAAAAATAAAAATTACTATTAAAAGCGCCGCATCCACAGTGCAACAAGGCTGCCATACAAAAACAGACGGCGGCCAAATCGTTGCGGCCCGTCGCCCCTCCCCCTTCATCAACCCACATACACCAAAACTATAAGCGTACCTAATACTTACGTATGCATAGGCTATTTTACACTATCGCACAAGTGCTGGGCTTTTACGAATAACAAAAATTAAAATACAAAAACATGTATGTATTTATGTAAATTTTCATTTTGGTTTTTTGTATTATTAATACAAATATTAATTAAATTAATAAACTGATTTCAAGATTTAACATCATTAACTAATATGCCTGAGTATTCAATCTAAAACTAAATACAATTAAATATGAGTTGCGAACGTTACGTTCGCACACAAATTTTCATGTTTAAACTGATACAGCTCGCGTTCAGATTGGTGAATTCTAATGAGATTTTCTGGAAAATGCATTTCATTTAGAATGCTATCAAACCTATTTAAAGATAAAAGCCTAACTGTTTTTGGAAAATAATTAGGCTTGCTGAAAGTTTGGTTGCGGACGTTACAAAAAATGGAAGTCGATTTGAGCTTAACGTGCATTTGCGCGTATATACGTATAGGCGAATTTGGCATTATAAACAAAAAATATCCAAATACAACAAATTAACTTGAATACGTATATATGACCAAATCAATCCAGCATCAAAAATACAGATAAGTAGTCTCGTTAATTAAAAATCTTAGTTTTTGTCAGTTGCGGACGTTACGTTGCGGACGTTACACTTTTTACACTCACACTTTCTCTCAAATTATTAATATATATTAAATATCTATTCGATACAGTTTTTATCTATATATATAAAACTCTTTGTCCTGACTCACTGACTGACTCACTCACTGACTGAGAATTAACGTGCAGCCCAAACGGTAAGAGATAGAAAGCTGAAATTTTTACACAACATAGGTGAGATAATTTCATCGTGCAATAAGACGGCGTTTTGCGAAATTCGACCTGTAAGTGGGTCAAAATCAAGGTCAAAGGTCACAGAATTGCTTAGTATGAAAAACTTTTTTGTTTCTCAAGATATCTCAACCAAACTCAAAGATTCCATGTTTGGGCTGTCTCTAACATTCTGGCCACATTTGGTCAAAGTCGGGTTACTATATCATATAGCTGCCGTAGGAACAATCGGATGCAAAATAACCTTTAGTATGAAAAACTTTTTTATTTCTTAAGATATCTCAACCAAACTCCCAGATTATATGTTTGGGAGTGTCTCTTACATTCTGATCAAATTTGGTCAAAGTCGGATGACTATATCATATGGCTGCCATAGGATCAATCGGATGCAAATTAACTTTTAGAACCAAAAACTCTGTTGTTGTATGAGATATCCTAACATTTTCCCCAAATTTAGCTTTTTTCCGCCAAATTTAGCTTTTCCCCGCCAAATTTAGCCTTTTCCCACTAAATATGGATTTTTCCAGCTGAATCGATAAATCTGTCTTTAACCTAAGTCCAATTACCGGGGAAAAACATTAAAACACTAAAGTTAAATATTTGCGTTTTTCGTAAAAAAATGCTATATCATATAAATTTGTTAAACCGGACTACTAAAGATGTTCTTTTTAATTTTGCGAGCGCAGCGAGCTGGGGGTTGGCGAGCGAAGCGAGCTGTTTTAATTTGTTAAACCGGACAAAAAAAAAAATTCCTTTCAATTTTGCGAGCGAAGCGAGCGGGGGTTGGCGAGCGAAGCGAGCAGGGGCGGAGCCCCCTAGTCTTAAATAAAAGAAAATGAAACAAAGTTTAAGATGAGCTAAGCGCTAAACACTCAGACGACCGTTTTGTCAACTTTTTTGGCCATTGAAAATACCCTTTTTTTTACAAGAAATATTGAAATTTAGAGGCAAAAAGAGGAATTAATTGATAAGGCTCGGCCATGGAAAACCAAACCACCGTAAAACCTTTTCGATTTTGTAATTTGAAGCCCAAAAATATATTCCAATAAAACAGACAACAAATATTTTGAAAAAACATGCAGTTTTTTGACAGAATTAAGTTTTCGCCCTTGGTTTAAAAATTTCCGGAATAGCCCATATATTAGCGAATTTTGCATTGCATGATATTCAAAAGATATATAAATTCAAAGAATTAAGTAAAAATCTTAGTTTTTGTCTGTTGCGGACGTTACACTTTTTACACACACACTTTTTTTTTCAAATTCCCTTTTTTTTACAAGAATTATTGAAATTAAGAGAAAACAAGGGGAATTCATTGATTAGGCTTGGCCATTAACAATCGAAACACCGTAAAACCTTTTTGATTTTGTAATTTGAACCCTTAAAACGTATTGTATTATAACAAAAAAAACACTATTATTAAAAAAATTCAGTTTTTTTGACAATTTTAAGTTTTTGCCCTTGGTTTAAAAAGGTTCGAACTAGCCCACATATTAAATACTTATTAAATCTGCCAACAAATCTCTTGTGATTGTGTTGCTCTTCGATAATTGTAAAATATGCCTGTTTAATTCGGTATTTAGTTTTGTTTATGTTTAATGCAAACTTTTGTTTTTCTGTGTAAAACGCGCCTAATTCTGCTGACGTCGCTGCTGTTGGCCAAAAAGCTCAGCGAAGCGTGCAAAGCTGTCGACGCAGCAGCAGCAGCAACAGCAGCAGCGAGAGCGACAGCACGCAAAGAGAGTGGGAGCTATTGAAGATCGTCGCTGCTGCTAAAGGCGTCGGCTGCCAAGGAAGTGGAACACATGTGCATGCGTGTGTGTTAGTGAGTATTTAGCATTGTCATGGCAACTTGAACGTGGGAGAGCCCTTCGTCAAGTTGCTTTCAAGTTTTGTTCTTGTTGCGGTCTTTGTTCGTGCCGTTGTTATTGTTGTTGTTGTGACCTCGGGCGATGAAGCGACCAAACGATCCACCAGCTGTTGCTTTGTTTGCAAAGAGAGCGAAATTAAAGTGAGAGCCAGTAAGTGAGTGAGAGAGAGTAAGTAGCGGTATTTTAAGCAATGTAACAGGCAAAGTTCACAACGTAAATGATAGAGAGTGGGGGAAGAGCGACAAATAAATCAAAATAAATGCCAGACAATTATTAATTAATGTAATTAATATGATTTGCTTAGAACGAAGTGAACAAGGGAGGGACGAGTGTCGACGTTGGCTAAATGCCCATTATAATTTCTTGCCCATTTGGCGAGGGATTCGCCTTTAATTTCATATGCAAAGCCAGGCGCCTCGCTACAGAGAGAGAGAGACAAAGACAGAGAGGCAGAAAGAGTCACGAAAATTGATGGGAGGGGGAATTTGCACATGTGCTGACTATTGCATTTGCTGTCCTGCTCTAATGGCATATATTACACAAATTGAAAAACTATTGACAAGCCCAACCCCCAAAAAAAGGGCACTTGTTTCCCCTCCTGTCCATCTCACGCTCGCTCTCTTAACGGCTTGGACGGGTCCTCATAGCATTATCACATGCGATAAATATTTATATGGAAATGTAATGACTCCCTCCAGCCTACTTTCTCCCCTCCCCTCCCCTCCCCTCACCACACTGCCCCTGTGGCTCGGACGTCGCGCAATTAATGTCACCACATCCTTTGGGCCTTATTAATGTCCTTGGGCCTTATGCCGTCTGCTTGGGCTGCTTGGCTTTTATTGGGATGAGGGTGATGCTGCCATTAATGCCACCACCCAACACCCCCTCCCATCCTCTCCACCCCATATCAACATCCCGGTAAAAACAATTAATTTTGCCCATAATGCAATTTATATCGGTTTCAGCTTCGGTTTCGGTTTCAGCCTCAATCGTCGTTCATTTTTGGCATTACGAGAGAGGCTCCTCCGGGCCACGTTTCCGTATCCGTATCCTTCTGGTTGGCCACATAATGTGCATATTTCTGGTTGTTGCGTTTTGTTTTAAGGCCAAATGATTAATTATAAATAAACAATAAGCATGAGAGGTGGCAGTCAGCAGCGACCACAAAATATTTTAATGGCCATGAAATATTTGCCTCCTCCTCTTCCCTCCCATTAACATTGTATTTTGTCGCATCTTTAAGCCGCGATTATTTAGTTGTGTGCAGACAAAGTCCATAAACAGTCAGATACACTTGTTGGGAATTATATTAGGATTTTTCAAAAGGTGAGAATTTATTTATGAAATTCTTAAGCAATCAAGGGAAAATGCTTAAGCATTTCATAAGTAAATTCTCAACTTTAAAAAAATCAAGATAAAGACATTTTTCTTTTAATTATTTTTCTACTATTTGAAAATCAAAGTGAAATTAAATAGATAGTTTTTGTGTAATTATTGTTTAATTCATTTCATTACATTTGATTGTCCAGTTAACAATTTTTTATGGCAAAAAGAAAAAACTTAACAAGATTTAACCTTTGTTATTGATGTTGTCTAAACAGCCTAAAAGCAGACAACTGAAAGTGATTCAAAGGTTTTATAATATTGCATAAAGCTAAGCTTTATAAATAAATCATAATAAAAAAAGCTGTCATCAATTTTTAGAATTCTATAAATCTAGTATATAACATATAATAATATAATAAAATATATGTGTATATATTAGTAGAATATAATACAATATAATATTGAATACGCTGAAACTTACAAAGACTAAAACTTTTTTGATTAATAAGCTTTTCCCAATACAATTCGTGATATCATTTTATGAATATTAATCTTTAAGATGTTCCAATTAAACTAAAAATTACTATATTTTTATTTCTATATTTCAAACTATACTTTAGAACCCATTTTTGAATTTTGTATGCAATCCGTTTAAGATTTTGAGCACAGATTCATGATATGCCGACATTGAAATCTTTAAAATCTTAAGATTCAATTCTTATTATATTAACATTATTATGATAATGGTTAACTGATTACCACGTACAATGTTTATGCTAGTTTTCCCAGAATAAATTTCAATTTAGATCATGGAAAACTAACCAATGAGATGAACACATTTCAGTTGAGTGTGTTTGATATTTTCAGATTAATATCATTGAGTTTCCCGATAAATATCGAAACAAATTTCCGCAAAAATTGTGCAGTTGCCACAACTCAACTTGAAACTGTCTGCCTTTGATTTCTTTGACACAATTGGATAGTTTCGCTGACAAGAGCCACCCACGAGGAGCCGACATATCAGAGGCAGACAATCTCTATGCCACACCCCCTAAACCTGCCCCTATCCCGTCTTTTCAACATTTTGTAAACAAACTGTCAAATTTGGTAAACTAAAAATGCAAGAGAGGCAAAGTATAAAAATAAAAATATTTTAAAGAAATAAGCTCAAACTGCGGAACTTGCGGCATATGGCTAAAGATGATATGGAGGATTATGAAGTGGTAGATGGATGATATATGATTATGATGTAGACGATGATAATAATGATGCTGTGAATTTGTTATGGCATTGACCTGACTTGGTGCCAAAGATATTAGATTAACTTTAGTTAATACATCAGCTATAGATACCGTTACAACAGACAGTTGCATTAACTAAAAAAATTTGTACTTACAATACGAGAACAAAAATGAAGAGTGGCCAACTTACCTGCAAAATAAAAGAATAAGAAAACAGAAATGTAAGAAATGACATTAATTGAATTTGCTTTTATCGCTGTTGTTGTAATTTAATGCTTTGCCACAACAACAATACAAATAATAAAATATATAAAACAAGAGCAGTAACAAACAAAAAAAAACATGTACAATGTAAAATAATTAAAAACTTTCTGAGTAGCAAGATTTTAAAATTGTTCTGAGGCTCCCACAGGCCATTGACGGGGTCAAGAAATTGGCATTCTAAAGGGACTCTGTCCTTTGCCCCCTTGCTCCCTTTTGTAGCTGCTTGAAAATATTTTTACGATAAAGCCCCCAAACAATAACAAGAACAAAAATTAAAGGAGGAGGAGGAGGAAGCGAAAGACAACCCTGGGGCGGCGTACAGTTTGTTGGGTGGGTTCCAACAAGGACAGCGACAGGACAACTGTAGCCTGTAATTAAATAATTCCCATGCCCAGGCCGACGTCCAGAACCAGGTCCATCTCCCCAGCAGCAACTTCAGCTCCATCAGCAACAACAACAAAAAAAACAACAACAAAAGTATCTTAACGGCATGCGGCGCCATTTAAAGTTGAAGTAGCAAAAAAAAAATGAAGCTTCAATATGCTAGAATGATTGACTGGTTAATACCCTGTATGCAAATCAACTGAATACTAGCTCTCTTTTTTTTCTCTATTTTTTTTAATAATATCGAAAACTGCTCGAAAAACTTGTTTAACTTAAAGTTTCAATATATTTCTATGTAATTTGATTACATTTTTGGAAGATTCGAGTTAGGAAAGTTTGACTGCAATTTCTTTTATTGTTTTAAAAACATCACCTGAACTTTATATACAAATCAGGCTTATAAGTATATTCTCTGTAGATAATTTATATTAATCTCCGTCACCTAAAAAACACTTGCTCAATTAAGCCAAAACTCCTTTAGCACATGTTATAACTACAGGGTATGTATGAGAAAAAAAGCCAACAACAACACGCGTGCTTGGGGCCACTAAGAGAAGGAGGAGAGTAAAGCAGGAACATTAGGAACGGAACGAGAAGAGGGAACAGCGCAAAACTGACTGTGGAGCTGTTTGCTGTCTGGTTGCCCGCACCAATTTCCAAGAGGGAGCAACATACGCCAAACTATTGCTCCCCTAGGATAAATTAATAAATTTTCCAGCGAAAGTTGCCATTGGGCAAAATGAGAGCAACCGAGAAAGAGAGAGGGAGAAGGAGAGAGGGAGTAGATGTGTAGAGTCAGCGCAACAAATAAACAAATAATCATAAAAGAATAAGGAAAAAATAACGTACATTTGTAATCTTTAGCCAAAAGTTTAAATACACTCTAAATTTGAGAATATTATCAAAACTGATCTTTTTCTAAATTAAACTAGAAAAGATATTGAAACAGTTTAGTTGAAAAAAAAAAGAAGTTTAATATATAAAAATTAATTGTATGAACAATTCTTTCCACAATCATGAGTTTAAAATTAATTGATCTATAAAAAATTAAGGGTTTTAGTTTAAGAAAAAAACAAATAATATTTTTTTCAGACTTTTATCACAGTAATAAAATATAGTCACGCGATTCTGATGAGATTTGACTAATTTAATAAAATCCTAATGCAACATCAAGTTTTTAAAAAATAATAATCGTATTCTGATACAAAGATACATATTGATAAATAAATCATTTTTATATTGACATTACTATATTAACTTTAATTCACTGATTAACTTTTAATTTGAAGATAACAATTTCAGAGGTATTTCTTTATGTTTTTAAATAAATTTTAAATTTAGCACTAATTTTTGTACTAAATTCGTACGGTCATGTGTTAGCAATAAGAATTTGTAGCTCTAGGGAAATTCTTAATTCGATATTCTCAAATGTAGAAAATTCTTTTTTTGAAAGTAGCTCTATGGATATTTCAGTTCAGATAGATAGTTATAGGTTGAATATATATACTCATCTCAATTACAATACGCATTTCATCGCAGAGTTAAAATACTCGCTAGTGTATGGTATAAAAATATGATTATGATGATAATAATTATGGCTGGCCATATACGACATTATATGTATCAAAAATACAAGTGTGTAGTAAGTGTATATTTTTACATATGTGTCTCTAGACAAGTATGCGTATTTATGGATGAGTTGCTTTGGGGGCGCCTCGTGAATGCGTTGCACCCGAGAAATGATCAAATATGGCAAATGCGGCAAATGGCAATAACAATTTGAACTTTCTCCAATCACAAAATGGACAACGACAACTGTAGAATGCACCAGGGATGGGCAATCAAATGTTTTACTTGACAGATTGAAAAACTTGTTTTAGAAAATATGAAAACATAGAAGATACTCAAAATCAATGCGACTAAAGAATAAATTATGAAAATCGCAATAAATGAGTTTTTAAAATTTATATTTTATTCTTATGTTTTCTAGTTATTTAATTTTCACTTTTGATTTCATTAATTGAATTAATTAATTAAATTAAAAAATAATAAGAAACTGTGATTTTATTTTAAGCCAATTTAAATTTTTAATAAAAAATACTTCTAGAAAATTGCGCCAGTTTAAATTTCTTTTACATTTTTACAGATAAAATTTATTTAACAAAACGAATGTAAATATTATCTGTTAATATTCTCTCATTCTAATTTATCTACAATAATTAACGCTTTTCTAAGACCTTGCCTGAATACGATAAAATTAATCTAAAGTTTATACCTCAACATTTTCAGGTCATTTAATCTCAGGCAATTGCACTTCAATCGATGTGTGCGTGTATGTGTGCGGGTGTGTGTGTGTGTTTGTAAACTGACAAACTACTTGTATAGCAACTTGTCACTGGCCCCTTTCCCCTTTCCCGATGCATTTACTCGCCCTTTTTCGCCTCTGCCACTACAACAAAATGACGACAATTCATGAACACTTTCAGCCCCTTAACCCCGTCGCTTTTCTCTTTTCCCCCACAGATCTCTCTCTCTCTCTCTCTCTCTCTCTCTCTCTCTCTTTCTCTCTCTCTCTCTCTCTCTCTCTCTTTCTCTCTCTCTCTTTCTCTCTCTCTCTCTCTCTCTCTCTCTCTCTTTCTCCCTTGGCCGCAAAAAAAGCAATAAAATTATGGGCAAATGCCATTTTTGGTATTTTCACACCAAGAAAGCGTTCGGGAAAAGCGAAAATGGAAAACGCGCAAATTTCGCCAAAGTTTTTGTCGGGTTTTTCATCTTTCAGCTTCCCCATCCCCCTTTTCCCCCTTTGCCATTTCCCTTTTGCGCCATTTAATCAAGAAAAACACTTTTTATTGTGCAAAATTATGACATTGTTGTTGTTGTTGCTACTTATTATTATTGTTGTTGTTGTTGTTGTTGTTGCTGTCATAATGGTTATGGTTGTTGTTTTTGTTTTTGTGTTTGTTGCTGCTGATTGTTAATGTCAAAAGTGTTATTGTTATGCAGACAATTATAGCACGCGATAAAAATGCTTAGCTGGTACTTGAGCAGGGGCGTGGGCCAACGGGGGGCACAGGGACCGACCCGTAATGAGCCTGGTCAAAATGAGAAAATATGTTTATTAGCCAACTGGCAGAAAAGGATAATGTGTTGAATGTGCTTACCCCAAAAAAAGACAGGGGACGTAGTTTGGTAGCGAAGATAGAGGGGATGAAGGGAAAGGAGCGGACTTTTGGCCAACAACAACAGCTGCGACCTTTTGGCCCTATTGAAGGCCGATCAAAGCCAACTGCAATCGATAGCTATTCGTTTTTCCGAGTTTTATTTATTTTTCTTTAATGTTTAGACAAGAAAATATTTATTTTTCATCTGCTTAAGTTCGCCGCTCTTTACGCCACTTCGACCCTCAAAAGCAGCTGTGAGCAGGCTTGTGTTGCAGGGGCATGTGGCATGGAGTGCCGCAGTGGCAATGTGATCATTCAACGTTCAACATTGCATGCCACAAACGATCGATCTAAATGCATATGACAAATGTCAAGTGGTTGACAGCGAGTGCAACTTGCAACTTGCAACTGCCACAACTGCATTACTTAACTCCATCTCTGCTCTCCTATTCTCCCCTCTCCTCTCCTCTCTTCTGATACCCAGCTGCTGAGGATCATTCATCAGACAAGTATTTAGCTAGTGTTGCTCTTGCAACATGCCACAAGCATCCGATCATAATCACCAGCAGGTTATGCTTCCTTCTTGTACTGAGAAGATTATTGGGAAAGTCTTCTGGCAAATCTTTGAGCTACTAGCCTTTGATAAATGAAAGACTCTATAATCAGTTGCAGAATCGGTCTTAAGGATCGCTTGATCAATGATCGCGACACAAAACAAGTTTGGTTTTCCTGATGTGTAGAAAAGAACGAGCTTAGACAGTATCCTCAAGTTATGAGTTTTAAATAAATTTCACGAAGCACTTATAAAACTTCAAACCTTCGTGAACAGCCCTAGTGTATATATAAAGAATCAATGACTGATTGACCTATCAATGAGGATCACTGATCTTCATAAATAGAAATTTACTTGGTTACTTTCTTAGTCGTAAATGCTTCCTCTGATCTACACACTCAAATAGACCATAGATTGGTTTAATCCACAGAACAATAAAAAGCTCCCAAACGATCGTGCACAGCCGTAGAAGAAGCTAACATATCTGTAGAAAAGTAATTGATCAATGAGGCTCAGTGCTTGATCTTATAATACAAAATTTACTGTTGATCAGACTTGATACCTCTAAAATTAAGATCAGAATTTAATCAAGTAGTAGCAGTCAAGGTTTCGCAAGCAATCTTGTATATTCAAGAACACGTTTAACACATCTAAAAGGAATTGATGACAGAACTATCGTTCAACAATGATTACTAATCTTTATTATAGCTATAATGCTAGCATAGACTATATGGTATCGTTCGTCTGTCCTTTGTAAAAATCAAGCACGATGGCATTTCAAATAGTAGAAAAAGATATTATCTAATCAGCATTATTGTATAAGAGTATCACAAACTCTATGTTATCGTAAAGTTATAATATATTCTTAAATTTAAATAGGATCGATAGATTACACAGTTTGAAAATTAAGTAAAAACAAAAACAATCTTTATGTGATCAATATCTAAGTAGTTTAAGCTTTCTCTGATCTGCGCACCTGCAGAGTTCTCATAAAGCTATACTTAACTATTGGTAAAGAATTACTAAACGATCGTAGTTGGCCTCAGGAGCATCTACGACAGCTGAAAAGCATCAATCAAGCAAACGACAGTCTTTGTGGCAACACCAAAGTTGCAACAGAAGTTGTTACATTTTTCAAGAGGATTCGCGATCTTGCAACATTCAACAACGATCGATCGTTTCGACTTGAGTTCTTTGCTTGCAACAATTTCCTGTAATTTGCAGTGCAACTTGAGATGCAACAAAAATAGACAAACAGACACTTTTGGTGGAAGATGCAATTGCCTGTTGCCTGTTGCTTGTTGCCTGTTGCAGTTTCGCAGCATTGTCGAACTTTTTGCCTCCGTCGCCTGACCCATATTTATTTTTGGCATTGGTATTTTCTACATTTTTTTTTTTTTTTTTTTGTTGCGTTAGTTTTATTTTAATTTTTTGCTCCTTTATCTGATTTTTCTCGCTGGGCACTCACCGGAATGGAAAGAACTTTTCCAGAATATGTCTTCCCAGGCTGGTCGTTGTCATTTTCTGACTTGTCCGATGTGGACGCGATGGAGTTATGTAGGCGTGGTTTATCTTTTTATTAATTTTGTAATTTTTTTCTTTTTTTTTTTTTCTTCTTTTAGTGGCGCCCAAGACGATCACTTAACATCACTTTGCTTATTGACTTTCGGCTTTTGTGTCTTTTGTCTGCATGTGTGTGTGTTAATATATATACATATATGTGTGTGTGTGCGTGTGTGTGTGTGTGTGCCACAGGAAATTCTCTGCTGTAAACTGCGCACAATGCAATTGAAAATACGCTTTAATTAAACTAATCAGACGATATATACACCATAATATATACGAAAGGCGCACAACAGACGCCCACACACACACACACACACACACATGCAGACAGGCACTTGTACATACATACATATATTTTAATAGGCTTCTTTGGGCCAAACAATTTTTCTTTTAATGCAAAAATTGTAAACAAAACAAAAAAACAAACACAAAAAAAAAACAACAAATAATTGAAAATAATAATTTAAAAATGGTTTGTAAAGACGCAGGCAATACGACGCGTCTTGATAGCGATTCGCACGCGATTTTCCACAATAGAAACAAATTTTAGAGAATAATTAGTAAATGTTTATAAGCTCTCTTTACTGTTTGTATAACTTCTAAATTGATTAAATGCGCTTCTACATATGCATGTAGTATATACAGTCGTTGGATAAAGTATTTTGACAAAACTTAAGTTCAATCTACTTATAACTTGAACTAACTTTATGTTAAGTTTGGAAAGGTCATTTAAATTCCACTTTTCCTAACCCATTAACCCAGTATCCATTGAAAATTTTCAATTTTTGTAAAAATCTACATTTTTAACTTTTTTTTTCAAATTATGAGTAGATTGAACTTAAGTTTTGTCAAAATACTTTATCCGACGACTGTACATATATACATATAATGATCCAGAATTTAATCCTTCCCTCAGCTAAAGTGAAACATAATTAAAATACTAATTAAGTCACAATTGCCGAAGGTGCAAAGTTCTTTGTATTACTCATAAGCTGCAGAGGGAAGGGATGATTAATGACCTTGCTTATCAGTTGCAATTGCATAAATGCAAATGATGAACATACATATGTATGTATGTAAAAACAGTTTGAAAGCCACAAAGATAAGCAAGGAAAAAACCCCATGAAATTATACAAATTAGTTTTATTTTTGCAGCTTAGAAATTAATTACTACATAAGTAAAAACTACATTTTGAAGAACTATAAATCTTACTTCAAGTAAATTTAGTGTCAAATTTACAGTTATGTTTGTTTTTTTTTAGAAAGACCTATAAATCTCAATTTAAGATAATTTTTCCAATTTTTCAATTAATCTTAGCTCTTGGGTTACTTAGCATCTAAAATATTAATTTTTAGTAAATTTGGAGTCAAATTACTAAAAATAACTATAAATCTTTGTTTAGGATAATTTTTATTTAAACGATTGTCTAAAATTCCAATTGGAAAACACCAAAGCTAACTTAAATAAAAAAAAAATGCTGCATTAATCTCAACTCTTCAGTTGCTTTGAACTCTTCGCTGAACTCTGCTACAACAAAGTCAACAATAACAATAAACATTAAAACAAACATTACATAAATTGCAAATTTCATTTACTGAACTTCATCATTGCTATCGTTATTGTTGTTTTGCTGCTTCTTCATTTTGTCGTGTGTTGAAAAAAGAAACACAATAATAAAACTGTTTCTTGTTGTTGTTGTTTTTTTAAGCGGCTTGCTCACTTTACCGTTACCGTTAGGCTACAGGTTACAGCAGCAGAGCAACAACTACAACCACAACTACAACTACAAAAGCAAGAAAAATGACAATGACAACTACAACTACAACAATAACAACAGCAGTTAAATTATGTTTGGAGCTGACGAAATTCGCTTTATTTGAATGAATCACAAGCGTCGTCGATCTGCGCGGGTGAGCACACTGGAGGGGGTCAAGGGTGAAGATGGGGTTAATACAGGCATATACAGAACACACACACACACACCTTAAAAAAACACTTCGATTACGCTGCGACGACGTCGAAGACGATAAAACAAAAACAGAAAACGAAAAACAAAGAACAGCCGCAGCGGCAGCAACAGCAGCAGACGCTGCCTAACGGGGTATAAACAACGACCGCGAAGACCTCGAACGAGATGCCTCGCGCGCGTTTGCATTGAAAGTTTGCGAGTGACTGAAGACGACATCAAACGACAACGCCAACGCGAACGCCAACGACGCAGCCTACAGATCCATTGGCGCACTCATGATGGAATAACATAAGGTGGTCTCGTCGGCTGCAGAATCGTTCGGTTTTTCTCCCTTAATTCTTCAGTGCGGTGCAATTCGGTGCTCTCTATCCCTTTCCCTCGCATTGATTATCAGATAGTCAAGGGACAGCTTTTTGCCGACGAGACCACCTTATGTTATTCCATCATGGGCGCACTCACCAAAGAGACCACAAAGAGATTGCTGCGAGAGAGCGGTCTAGTGAGCAAACAAGAGAGCGTGCGAGCTCAAAGGCTGTGAAAGCAGACAAAAGTGCAGGCAGGCAGACAGGCACGCAAAACTGAGAGCGCATGCAAGTGTGTGTGAGTGAGCACTCAGTAATAGAGAGAGAGAGAAGACCAAGCTATAATCGCATGCGTGCGAGGAGTCTGAGAAATTGACAAAATGGAATTTAAAATTTTAGCACAACAACAACATGACAAGGCAAAGGCAACGGTAGTGTTGTAGTATTAGTAGTATTAGTAGAAGAGAAAGGAGAAGGAAGCCATTTGCTGAGTCACAACAGCACAACTGGTGGCAGGTTCAATCAACTGCAATTTAGTTGTGTGTGTGTGTGTGTGTGCGGCAATCAAATCGATAGCAACAACAAAACGCAGATTAATTAGCCGCTAGTGCAACCGCTAAATGGAAATTCAATTTAAAGAAAAATAGTTCCAGTTTTGCATTCTCCCCAAGCTTTGCGTATTTTGTTTTTGTTTTTTTTTTTTCCTTTTTGCCTCACACGTCCAGCTTGACCGGCTTTGCCAGAGCGCTTTTCTCTCTGCATGCCAAGACGGACATGGATTTTCACTAGTGCGGTGGAAAGGGGGAGGGGGTGGGGGGTATTGGCAGGCGGTCTGGTTTTTCCGCAACTTGCCGCATGCGGAAATGTGTGAAAGAGAAAGCGCATAATCCAATAAGAGCAATGCAAACAACAACAAGAAAGGTGTTGTTGTTGTTGTTGTTTTTGCCTTGATAAAATGCTTTGACAACAAGTGCAACAACGCCAGCCCTGAACGCAAGTGCATGTGGTAAGGTGAAACCCGTTGTGGTCACACTAGGAAACATAGTGCAAAAACTAAGCAGAGAGAGAGAGAGAGTGCGAAAGAGAGACACAGCGAAAGATGGAGTAAGATCGACGCACTGAAGCGAAACTGGAACTGTGCAACCAGATTTCAAATGCAAATCTCCTCCAATGCCAAGTGTTGTTGTACTATGCAACAAGAACTCAAATATGTATAATATAAGTTCGAGTTATGGAAGTTCAACTTTAGCTAATGCTTAACAGTGCAGCGTTAGAACTGCTTGAGAATTCTAAATGAAATAAATAAATTTAAGACAGTACTTTTGAGTAGAATTTCAACGTTCTAGAAATTTTTTAAATATCATCTGTAATATCCGGATTTTTTTTTACATATAAATTTTTTTATTATAATTTTTTTTTTTAATTATTCGTAAACAATTTTCACAATTCGTTTTCACTTTTAAAAATATTCTAAAAATAAGAAGATGCATTATGAGGATTATTCCTCAAGCAACATCAATCAACAATCATAGCTGATAAATAAATTTCCTTATTATTTAAATATAAAATGTATAAGACATACTAGATCAATTCTCAATAAAATCATACAGATATTAAATTAAAGTAAAATACAAATATGTATAAATATTTTAAATATTTAAAAATCTTTGGTTACCTTTTAATAAACATATATAATTTTTAGCTAATTAAATTATAAAACTAACAAGCTTTTAAGTGTGCCATGGAAAGATTTGGTATACACTAATTTTGAAGTAATATTTAAATATTCTGCAAATTTTGAAAAGCTCAATAATGTTGCTTGGTTTTCTTTCAGATATACTTATTAGAGTTTTACGCCGATTGTGTTAGCTTCGGCGGCGGCGTAGAGGCCAAAAATACCCGGCGGCGGCGGCTAAGCCGTCGAATTTGTCGGCGGCGGCGGCGTATGGAGTTAAAAAAACAAAATTTTTCTTTCTAAATTAAAAAAAAATAGCTCTTTAAATTTTGTCTAAGTATTTAATAAAAAAAAAAAGATTTAAAATCAATACAGTCATCTTTCATAGACATTTTTTTGTACTTATAAATCAATTGTAAGTGTTTTCATTTCTTCTTCCTTAAATTATTAGATAAAGCAATGATTTAAAACAAATCAACAGTTATTTTTCATCGACAATATTGCCACTTCATACGAAATATGAAAAAAAAAATTTTATTTTTTTTTAAGCTGTATTAAATGTAAGGAAGCCGTACGCCGCCGCCGCGCCGATATTTTCGTGGTTCGGCGGCGGCGCGTCAGAAACCCAAAAAATCGGCGGCGTCGGCGGCGTGGCGCGGCGGCGTAAATGTCTAATACATATGTATGTATAATCATCTTATCTCGTAATATGATTGTTTAGTTAAAACTCTAATTTAATGAGGATTTTGTTTTGTGGAGATTTCTTAAGCCTATTACCATAAACCAAAATTGCTATTTAAGCTTAGTTTGCGTAATATTCACTCGGCATTGACACGCCCAAAAAATAAATACAAAAATCGCGAAAGTTGCATTTACCAGCAACAACAATAGCAACAACAACTACTAATTACTCTCGAAATTAATATGTGCTTAGCAGCGCCAACTAGCCATAAAAGTGATAGACATATTAACCCAGTACTCCACATTTCTCTAGCTCGACAACGACGACGACGACGACGTTGCTACAAAGTAGCAATTTTCAGCTTTGTTGCGTGTGGGAGGCGCATCGAAGATGATTGTGGTAGAAGTGGGACGAGGAAGGTGGAAAGCTTGTGTATTGCCATCAGTGTTGCAAGGTCTTGAGCGTCCGCTTAAGCTAGATTCTGAGTAAAAATAAGCTAAAAAAAAGCTACAAAACAAAAAAAAAATGTGCTGAACATCGAGCTATGTCCAAATTGCAAGAAATCATTAGGTTAAATTTAATTAAATTAGTTAAAAAATCATCTATTTCATCATTTTCTACCTTTCTTAAATGTCTATCTTTTTTTTTTTTTTTTTGTAATAAGACTAACATATTTTTTTTTGGCGCAATCCTGTGAAAAAAGTATATTAAAAAAAAAAAATGATTTAAAAAACAAAACCTTGTGCTGTATAGTGCATTGAAAGTTTTTAAGTTCATTTAGTTGCACAATTTTGTCTTTACAATATTCTGCTGGCTGAAAACGCGTTCCACTTTCCGCATTTGACCGTGACCCCGAGCACTTTGCAAATTTTTCAAGCTATTCCATTTTCAAATATGCTAGATCTAGCCTGAAATGAGCTAATCTGGCAACACTGATTGGCATAAGTGAAGCATGCATGCCAGACACGCGAATGCGATAAAAACCGACGCCAACGTCGACAGCAACGGCAAAGGCAGCGGGAAAATTTAGTAGCAACCATTGCATTCAACGAGCTGAAGGAACAAACTAAATGTGACTGTGGTTGTTGTTGTTTTTGTTGCTGCTTATTTACGACACAGCTCGATTCCTCAAAAAAAAAAAAACAACAACCACACTACTACACACAGTTTCCAATACACTTTGCAAAAAATAAACCTTTTTTATATACCCTGTAGTCATGGATTTATTCAAATTGGGTCGCTTAAAGTCATGTGCATTTTTAAAGTAGACAACGTTTGTTTTAACCAAGTATTGGTACATTATATAAATTGATTGAAATAGTAAGCCATACATTTGAACTTCTTGATTAAATAATTTGAGTTGCCAATAAGTGTAAAATGTGTCAACCTAGGACAATCTTCTCTTGCCATGATTATTATTATTGTATCGCTGATCTTTGGATTTCCGGTTACCTCCGCTGTTGTTGTTGTGCTGCTGCTGTTGATGATTTGATCTCGGCCGTCTGACATCATTATTATTATTATTGTACTTATTGTGTACTCCAGAGTTGCGATCAAATTGTTTGCTATCATGCAGACCAGCGGTGGGCACACAATGGCTCCGGGAGCCAGCGACTGCAAACGAATTCGGATTTCGTGCCCACCGCTGATGCAGACCATTTAGCGGCATCGCTAGCGGTGCTGGGCCAGAAGCAGATTTTTTTGGTTTATCCGGGCATCGGGCATGTCTGATTTTCACCTTTTTTTGGTACAGTTCGAGGCCTTGGTAAAGCTCAACGGCATAAGGCACTGCACTTTTGTGCTGGTAGGTAACAAATCCAAAATTTCGCTGACGTCCCGCATTGTCCAAGGGAATTCGCGCGCTTTCTATGGGGCCAGCTTGCCGGAACACTTCATAGAGTATTTCTTCTGTCACACGCTCGTCCAAGTTACTGCAGAACAAGGTGCGAGATTGCTCATCGTTCTCATCATCATCATCTTCATCTTCGCAGACGTCATCCTTGGCGTTCACGGTGCCATTAAACGGCTGCATCAAGGCTCCGACTTGTCCAACTAGGGGACCGTATCCAATGAAGCCGACACCAGCAAAGTTCATAAAATGTGGTGTATTGGCCAAGTTTGCATTCACATTCATTGTGGCGGCATTACTCATTTGTTGGCTATGACTTGAGTATTGAAAGACTGACAACTATTTAAACTGACTGATTATTTAAATTTTACAATAAGAATAAAATACAAGTCTTTTATTGTGTGACACAATAACAATTTCTTGTTGTCGACCTGTTTTATTTTTTATTTTTTTCTTGTTATCGATAACAAAGAATGCGACTTTGTGCGCAAGGCTGCCAACTTGTGCGCATGAAAAATGTTTATAAACCGCTTGAAATCGACCAAATTGATGAATGGGGCAGTTGGATATTTTTTTTTTTTAATTTTTTACTATTTTTACTTATTAAAAAATACGGGTCGATCATCAAAATCCGACCACAGGTTCAAAAGATAATTAAAATTGAAATTTTTAGTAGCCTTCCGAAAATGAGATAAAAAGTTAGCGTTAATATATCTAAATTTCCTACGACTTTTTCTAAAAATCGCTAGGTTATCGGGAAATCGCTAAAACCCTCTAAAATTGAAACCCTCACAGTATCCAAGGATAGAAGCTACAAATATGACCTATATGGCTGTGAAAAAAATAATATTTATGAGGTATGAAGAATTTAACGCAATGTGCCGAGGGTGAAACATTTTTTTTTTATATAATTTATATGTAAATCTTAATATTATTTGTCACAATATTGGATATAAGAGAGGGGTTTTTTTATAAGACCTTTATATATTTAAGCATCCGATTATCAATTTCACAGCTTGACTCTGTTTACAGGGTATCAGTATGTCAATCACTCGTATTCCATTCCAGGTTTTTGTGCCGTTTGCATTACAAATGGAAAAACTGGTTTATGACTTGACTAACTTTTGCTACGTGCATTGAAAAGCCAAAAATATAAATAAACGCGAAACATAAACAGAAACTGTTGCATGCTTTTAGGCTGAAACTTATCAGTCCGAGAAAGATTATTGCTCCAGTTGGGCAGTCAGTCAGTCAGTCAGTTAGTCAGTTCGTGGCAGTGGCAGGTGCTGGTAAGAGAGGGTAGGAGACGACTTGATATGTGTATAAGTAGTGAGGGTATTTGGGGTGCGGTTAGAAAGGCCTCTGCCTAATGGCAAATGATCGGCTAAGCGGCTTAGCAGAAGCGTGTTCAGGGAAGGTGGAGAAAAGCTGCTTCAACTTGCTAAATGCGACGAGTTGGCTTGAAAATGCCTTCTGAGGATGCAGGGTGTTCTAGGGTATGGCGAATTTATAGTAAATTTGGCATATAGTGCTGGAAAACTTAAAAGTGTTGCAAAAGTGAAAATTGATGCAACAACAAAAAAAATTTTGAGAAAATTTAAAAAATTACAAAATCCAATAATAATTTTTAAAGATATGTAAATAAGAACTCTTAAAAGTTACTAAGTTTGACATTTGAAATCTGATTTGGTGAATTATTACAAAACTCATAAATTTCGGATCTTAAAAAATTTGTTTTTTTTTTTCTGATATTTTTAATTTTTTTTTTTTTTTTTGAAAGATTTTCTTTTTTTTTCTAAACTTTGTATTTTTTTGATTGTGAAATTGTTAAAATTGGGTTTTTCGCCTAGTTGTTCAAGCTGTTTGTATTTCTTTTTAAATATTTCTCTATTTCACTTTTATCTTAAAATTAAGATCAAGATTTTTTAAATTTCAAGAGATTTCATGCATGTTTTTAAAGATTTCATAAAATATTAACAATATTTAAAGATTTTTTTTAAGTATTGCATTTTTTGTTTTCTTTTTTAATATGCGAAAGAGTATACAAACTTCGATACAGCTGAGTCCTTTTAGTGCTTTAATTTCTTGCCAGGATTACTCAGTTCAATGAAAATGCGTTGCGGCACGCGTGTCTGGATTCTGAATTCCATATCCTGCACCACCTGTCTGTATACATGTACAATATATACGCACACACATGTGACTACATATCTATATGTGTGCACATGTGTGTGTGTGCCTGTGAGTGTGCACGCGTGATAAATGGCTTTTATCTTTTTAAAGCACTTCAGTGCACGGCTTTTTGCAATTTTTCGCCGCTCTATTCACAAAAAAAAACAAAAAAATGTGAAATAAATTTTTGCGTCTGATGCCAAAAAATTATCCAATGTAAGTGCCACGCCCACTCCAGTTGCAAGGCGCTAAACACAAAAGTTGGCCTTTTCAGCAAACAGCGACAGCATCTGGCAACTGGCGGCGTCTGTGCCACACCCCTCACTCCCCTGCCTCCCTGCCTCTTGTTGCAATATCCTCCTGCTGCAGTTTACGTCCTTTGTTGGTTTCTCCACTCGCTTTTTGGGGCGTCGTCATTTTGTGTGCGTTATGAGCTAGTTAATTATGGTGTCTGATATTTTCCTTACGCTTTTCGCCTTTTTGGGTCTTAGTTTGGTTTTTCGCATTTGGGCGCTAAACTCAATAAAAGCGGGCATATTAGTTGTAGCTCATGTTTTTGTAAAGTTTATATAATTTCTGTGGTTCAATACAGTTAAATACAGCTTGAAAGCTTTCCCAAGCTACAGATGGCTCTAATGATGAATAAAAGCTCATTTGAGCTCAAATTTAAAGAGCTGTGTTCCAAAAGTATTTTCATCAAATTAAAAAAAGCTATGTTAAGATTAAATGCTGTGAAAAGCTTTTACCAGCTGCAATTATATAGACTGCAGATTTGATTAGTTTTAAAAAATTTAGAAGGGTTTCAAAGTTTTTTGTTAACAATTCATAAAAGTCTGACAATATTGAAAAGCTAAGTAGAGCTGAAGCCGTTGCTGAATTCATCAGTTTCAAAAAGTTGAGCAAATTCAAAAAAGTAGTTTAAGTGCCGTTTAAGAATTTAAGCAAGCTTTAAAGGTATATTAGAGCTTTGAAAAGCTTCTATATAATAAATGTTTGGCTGATTTAATCAATTTAAGAGGATTGAAAATCATCCGAAAAGTTGTTTTAAAACACATTTAAAAACCTGTTTCAACTTGTAAAAGCTACTCCGAATTGTAGGGGATTTCACAGTCGTTTTTTCACACTCTTAAATAGCGAATTGCCCGCATGAGTCATCGCAGAAAACTGCGCAAAACTTTTGATGCTGCTTATGAAATGCGTCGCTACACATGAAAAGGGAAGAGAGAAGAGATGCGAAGAGGGGAAGAGGGGGAAAAGGGGAGGGAATGAAAGGGGCGCCACTTGCTGCCACCGTTTGCTTCATTTTATCATTAATATTTAAGCGTCGTCGATTCAATCGATTGATGTATGAAGATGGGCGAGAGGAGAAGAAGACAACTTAAGGATGTAGCATAAAATGTGCAAAACTTACAGACTGTACAAGTGTGTGTGAGTGTATGAGTGCGTATGTGTGTGTGTGTCTACGTATACTTGATGGACAGGAAGACAGCGGCAGAGTCTTAGAAAAGAAGACAGCATCAAGTCAAATTGGAGTTGAATTTCCTCCGTCGCCGTTTAATGAGCGAAATGTAATTACTTAATTAGTGAATGTCGCTCGCTCACTCTCACTCTCTCTTCTCTCACTCACTCGCACTCACTATCTGTGTGTGTGTGTGTGTGTGTGTGTGATGCTATTAAAGCAGCTTAACGTTTAATGACCAACTCGCATTTAAACTTGATTAGTTTTATGGCCCCGAGAGTCTTGGATTACGACTCAACCTAATCACTGGCTGCGTTCAAATCAAAATCCAATCAATGGACAGTTGGCATATTGATTGCCACGCCCCCGTCACCTTACCCCCCCCCCCCCCCCACCTAACATTCACAACAACAACATACATATATAAAATCAGGAATAAAATTACATGTTGCCTACTTTTAAGCGCACTTGTTTTATGCCTTAGCCGAGACACGCACTCAAGCATAGCACGAATAAGTATATATTTTGCATACTTTTAAGCGCGCACATAAAATGCCACTTTTTGACATAAACACCACAAAAATGAACGCAGCAACACCTGCGACGCCACGCGACGCGTCGCAACGTAAGCGTCAACTGCGACAATAGCAACAACAAATCAAATGCAAAGAAGAGCGTAAAAGCAACGGCTGCTCACAGCAAGCGTGAGAGTGGGAGAGCGTAAGAGTGGGGGAGTGTGGTAGTGGGTGGGAGAGGCGGACAGTTATGTCTAGTAAATAAATAAAAGCAATAAGCGGACGACAGAGACGACAGCAGGCGCCATAAGTAGGTGAGTTTCAAGCGCGGTAGCTGCTAAGCACACACACATAGACACTTCATATACCTATATATATGTACATATATACATATGTATGTATGTCAGTCTGATACAAAGCTGCAAATTTTGCGCTTTTTTCTCTGTCTTTACTTAAATTTTCTTTTCTGTTCGCAGTCGCCCTTGAAACTCGATCAAGTAAATTGTGCGATTATATAATGACTGTCATCTGATATCAAGCATGACTGTAAGACCAAGTGAAATGAAAAAGATAAATAAACTGAATAAATATGAATGCTTATACTCATATACGCCATTTCTCTAGAATTTCAAATAAAAAGCTTCGATGGACTACACATTTAACATTAACATTTTAAAGTGTTTTAAATAATTTAAAAAAAAAAAAGACATAATATTTGATTGATTCGATTGGATTTTTTAATGTGTCATTGTCATTTAAAACAGTTTTTTTTTTTTAAGAAAAAATTTAAATTTTTTTTGAACTTTTTTCAATTTTATTAAAATTGCTTGTGGTTTTTAAAGTAAGTTACAAAATAAGCCAAACATATCTTTTTTTTATTATTGGATTCTTTACATAATTCATTATTAAATGCTAAAAAATTGCATTTGGTTTTTAGAACAAATTACAAGAAAAAAAAGAAACAAAATAATAATACCGTTTTTTGCCATTAAATACCAATGAATGTCTGAAAACATATAAATTCGATTTTTAATTTGAGAAAATTTATTTGAAAACTACACTTATTATAAGAAATTTTTTAATTGATTATCTAAAAGTTAAAAACGACAGAGAAAAAGTTTAAATCTACAGAAGAAGAAATATCCAAAATACAGTTAAACTTCCATAACTCGAACTTCTATAACTCGAACTTCTCTCTAACTCGAACTAAATGAGTAAATTTAATAAACCTTAGAAAAAGCACTCTATAAGTCGAATATCTCTCTAACTCGAACTTTTTCTTAAGATAATGGTGATTCGAGTTAGGGAAGTTCGACTGTATAATATTTTCGTATAAAAGTCGAGCTTAGAAACAGCAGCAAATAAACGAATCAAGTTAAAATATATATGTATATATATATATATATATGCTTATATGGTTATATATGTAAGCATGTGTATATGTATTGTGTGTGTGTGCGTTAAGTGTAAATGCAAATACATTCCACATTGTGGAAATACCTTTGGCGAGAGGAGGCTATAAACATCTTGGCGTTCTGCCTGGATTACGAATTCCGGCAAAATGTTTGCCCCATGCCAACTGTCATATGTACGGGAGTGAGAAAGAGAGAAAGTCGAGTGAGGGGGAGGGGGTGGGGGGTCTGAGTGGATTACATGCAGAGAACAAGCTAAAAACGCCAAAAAAAAAAAAAAAACGCCAAGATCTATGTGCTTTTTATGTTGTACTTGGGACCGAGCAATATTTGGAAGAAGGGGGAACGAGGGGTAGTAAGGGAACGGAAAGGGGAGGGTCAGGTGGGAGCTGAGTGAAAAACAACAGTTGAAATTCCCATGGTGCAAACTTTATTCTATTACGACTTGCCAAACAACACCAACAACAACAACAACAGCAAAAACAAAACGCGAACAATTGAAAGTTGTTGGAAGTTGTCGAGTCCTCGTTGTTGTCCTCATCCTGAAGATGCGGCTGCGGTTGTTGTCTGCGACTTGTGTCTCTGTCACCAAGCAGCTGAGGTTGCAAGGTGGCAAGGTGACGGGGAAGGCGTTGGAGGCGTGGCAGGCGCCACATTTATGGCATTTGGGATTTGCATGGCAACAAAGGCGGCGGCGGCTTAAGACGCTTCGTCGGAATTAGTTCGAGTTGAGGCCATGGAGACCATTAAAATGATTTAAATTAGTTAAGAGCCAATTCCCCCACCACCCTTCCTAATCTATTCTATGAACATATATTGCCTGTCGTAACGTGTTGTATCCTGTTCAATCCTGTCGCAGCTGCAAATATTTCCAGCGTTAACCAAAGAGCTTAATTTCAGTAGTCGACTATTAATCTATTGCAAATATCTCCTTCTCTTTCCTTCATAGCCCATCCCACTCACTCTCTGTTTATTTCTTTCTCTCTCTCACTCTCTCTCTCTCTCTCTCTCTCTCTCTCTATCTCTCAAGCCATTTACAATTAGCTAACGTTAAGTGGTTATTTGTCAAGACATTTACTTCTGTCCTGTTCCTTCAGAATTTGACGAGTTACTTGAACAATTCCAATATTCCCTAGTTCTTAACTATGCTTCAAAAGATACTTAATTATACCCTGTAATTATAAGGTGACTTATAAGAGGTGGTTTAGAGCTGTGTTGTTTTTGATCTGTTAATTCCAATTGTATTAGTGAACTGTTCCTTGAGCTTATCAAATTTTTAAATTTTAAAACTAAATTAAAAGACGAATTTGTGATGGAAACTGAAAAAGACGAGAGAGAGCTTAAAGAAACCCTTTTGATATCTATATCAGCTCAATTATCAAAAAATAAAATAGTGAAGATTACACCTCATAAATATTCCCGAAACTTAGGAAAATAAATACACTTAAGTAAAATTTATCATTATTCTAAAACTCCCTTAGTTTTGGATAAATTAAATGTTAATTAAAGAAAGCATTTTTTTCGAGTGCATAAATATATGACATGGTATTACTTAAGCTTTTGATAAAGCATATACACCGAAAAAATGAGTTTTTTATTTTTTTTATTTTACTGATGCACAATAATAACCGGCTGATTTTCATAAATTTTTTTTAGTTTTTATTCTTCTTCTTCTTCTTTTAATCCACGTTGAATAAATTAAGTGAAAGTGGAATATAATAAATCGATATCCACATCTACTCTGATCACAACTTTAGAGCAGCGGTGGGCACGCAATAGCTCCGGGAGCCAGCGACTGCTAACGAATTCAGATTTCGTGCGCACCGCTGCGTTAGAGTATTAGCCAGTCGGGCAAACTCAGCTAAACAATTTGCCACTGTTTAAGCCAACTTAACCCCACACCCTTAAGTACTCGTTAAATGGGAATCGAGACGTCTTCCTGATAGGCAACACAACCCCTTGAAACGGGGCACTTGTCTAACACTTCAGACAATTAGCCAGAGGGAGGAAGGGAGGGGATTGTTGAATAGGGGAGGGGAAAGAATTAAGCGGATGAAGCAATAATTGTAACAACAATGAGGCAAACGGAAAGATGCTAATGGAAAGTGCAAACAACATATTAAACAATTAAACGGAAATTAGCACAAAATATTCACACATTTTGCTAATTGCTAAAGACATGAAGAAGCAAAGAGATATATAAAAACACAGAGACAGAGACAGAGACAGAGAGAGAGAGAGAGAGAGACAGTAAAAGATAGAAGATGACTTTTGGGTCACTTCATTAATAAAGGACAACGCAAGGAGTTCATAAAGCACATTCAGACAGCGGAAGCGAGCGGAAAAGCCTTGGAAACTGAGCGGAAATGAATGCAGGAAAATGTTGCAAAATATATATGTATGTCTATGCTCTAGGTAACGGTAAGACTAGAACCATCTAATGAAGGTAACAGGTAACAACGAAAACAACTAAACGGAAATTTCGAGGCAAAAAACCGGACGTGGCAAGCAGCAAGTGGCAAGTGGCAAGCACTGTCCAACTTAAATATGCAAGACAGCGCTCGGCTGGGCGCCAAATGTGCCACCCGTAATCCCTAACCCTCCAATCCCTCCTCCTCCTCCTGTTCAAAGTCATCCCTCCCTGAAAACAACAACAACCCTCCAGATGTGGCAACGTACGCGTACTTGCAACACTTGCAACCTCATCATCATCTTCATGTGGAACGGCAGCTAAAAGAAATTGATTTTATGCAAGGAGTTGAGACGGGGAAAAAGGATCCTATATAGGGTTTTAACTCAGGACAACGATATGCTAAAACCGCAAAAGAAATACGAGCTAACACCGTCTGAATGTGTACACAGAGCCAAAAAAGCAGTTCCAAAATTAAGTTCCAACGAGCAGCTTCATTTACTTCATATATGTATATAAGTGCGAATTACTGAAAATGAGCATATATTAAAATAAATATAAAATAAAAGAAATTCTTGTATCAAATTCCTTAAGAACAAATAATCTTGAATTAAGTGAAACTTAATATACTAAAAATAAGATTTAAAATTCTTCATATGAGTTTGGAGCTTCGATTCGACATACATTCATTCATTTTTCTAACAATTTTGAGTTTTCTTTTTTAGAGTTCCCAAATGGTCTTTGCTTAATTAAAGACTTATTTTTGAGATGATAATACATGTACTCAGTTTTTAATTACTTTTATACTAACTAAAAACTTTTAAGACTCACTGTCATGATTTTAAACATTTTATTTGGGAGCGTTAGTTGTTCAACATATATACTTATTTCAGGATTGAAGTCATCAAGTTTCAAAAAGTTTTGGCACTCAGTTTCAAAATTTAGAACGATCGAGTTAATTTAAAATTTAATTTAATTCAAGCACGTTTTGACACTAATTTTTAAGTTTGAAATCATTACAGTACTTACATTTGCGAATTTCAGAACATTTGCAGCGTTTTAAGAACATTTGTAATACTTGCTTTTTCGCTCAGTGTATAAACATGTGTGTGTGCGTATGTGTGTGTTGGGGTATGTGTCGTTCGAAGACAAGGCAAAGCAAAGTGACATAAATAAAAGCCGTGACTATAAATCTAAACCATAAGCAGTTAAAGAGTCAGCCCAAAGATGCGGCACGTATCATTCTTCCCCTTGCCCCCTTGCCCCTCATACCTCTTATCACCCTACCTCCCCTATTTTTCGCTGCCTTTCTCAAGAAATACCGCAAAATGCAGATAAATATGTAAATAGATACAACTTGGATTATGTTTCGACAACAAAAGTGAAAAGTGTTTTACGAAGCAACTGTAAACGGCAGGGGAAGAGGGTAAAAAGAGAAAAGCTATACCCCAAAGTAGTCCTTTTGATTGATCTCATGACATTTGCAATCCAAATAATGCCAACATTTGACTTGACTTATGAATGAAGATGATGTCCTTTTTTTTTTGTGATTATTATCATATAATATGTGTAAATATTTTATTGAATTTTGATTTTTTTAGTGATAATCAGGTATCTTTTTGAACTCTACCGAGTATTTATTTATCAGATTTACGTTAATATATTTTATGTCTATTGTGAATGTGAATATGTCTATATATACAATCAGACAAACATTTATTCGTTCACCGTTTTTTCACTTTAAAAGATGTGCAAGTCAAGTCCTCACAGTTAAACAAATATATTTGGAAAGGTTGTTCCCATTGAGTATATTGAATCTAAAAAAATTCGATTTTTCAACTTTCTTCCTCGATTTTTTATAAAAAATATGTTGATGCAGAAAAATTCTTCAAACAATTCTAGGAGTGACTACAAAAAAAAATTTTCAAAAAGTATTTTTTATAATTTTTTTGAAAGTTTGTCTGTATTTGTCTTTTGCCCAAATTCTGTATTTTCCATTATGATTTCATTAAAATTCGGACAATATTCTTTGCAATCTCAAAGTCATACTTGATAATCCTGAATCAACATTAATTGACAATCTAGGATACTTAAGTCCTTAGCTCTAAGTACTTTATATGATTTGTATTCGCTGACATTATTTATCTGTAAAAGTTGCTTTTAATCTTGCTGATATTACGTTACAATGCTGAGTGTTTTTTAGTTTTAATAAGACTATTCTAACTTTACCATTAGCGAACTATTAGTTCTCTGTTTCTGATTTGATCTAACCTAATTCCTCGACTTAAATAGTTTTTTGAAATTCTTAAAAACTAATCCCAACTATCTAATAAACTCAAGTCCTTAATTTCTAGCCACAATCCTTGCGGTTAATTGCTAATTGTAAAGGCATTTTGTGAATCTAATTTCGAAAGAGAGCGCCCCCCCAAAAATAATAGCCATTAAGACGAGTAAATTCCGGACGGTGCAACAAATCCAGAGCCAAGGCCAAACAACTACCTGTAGCCCCATTTTAGCCGCATTTTATGACCCACCCAATGCGAAAGGGGATTCCTTTCCCCCCCTCACCCAACACAAATAGTGACTGTGTTGTTTGTCATTTACCGTATCAAAATCAATCGTAGCCAGCGCAAAAAAAACAAAGGAAAGAAAAAAGAAAAGGAAGTTTTTAGGCCTAGAGAAAAACCCCTAAAACCATCAAAGAGACGTTGAAATTTTATGAGCCCGCAAGGGTCACATTAAAACGCATGTTACAGCAACAACAACAACAAATGTTGGTAAGGAATAAAGGTTTTGATAGAACTTTAAGGGTGTGGAGTGCTTTTCTTTTTTCTATTTTTTTTTTTTTTGGGAGATATTGGCGCATCCTTTGGTGGAAAAACTGATAAGGTCGCACGGTTTGCTACGCAATGCCTCGACTGGCATTTTAATAGACTGTTGACTGTTGTATGTTGTCTGTTGTTGTGTTCACGGTGTTTACAGTATGTCTGCCTCTGAGTTGTGCATTGAATTTTTGGTGCTCTGAAACTGCGACTTCATCTTTCCCTTTCTCTCTCTCTTCATTTCTCCATTTCTCCGTGACAATGGGTCGTGACAAAAACAGCGACCACGTATCGCAGTTAGAATTGAATAGTATAGAGCTTTGTCTAGTATGAAGCTGACACGTCTTAAAGTCTGCTTTAAGCCAAGCAAGTTCCACTTTAACTAAAAGAAAGTGAGTTAGGGTTTAATGGATTGCCAAATGGGCCAATATTAACTTGGAAAGAACACAAAAAGTCTGATCGTTAAGTTGCGACTTTCTGCATTCCATTGATGACCAGAAGAATCTAAAAACTAAGTGGATCGTGAATGCAAGCTCACAAATATTACTTCAGGTTTCAGAAAGCAGACAGAACGCAGATCTCACAATTTCGTAAAAATTGCAGTGTTCACCAGAACTTATCAATAAGTAATCATATATCACAAATCAAAAAATTGTTGTTGGGCTTCTACACTGAAAAAAAGACCACTTTCTAAAATCAAGAACATTCATCTTAAATATTTTGTTCTTGAAATAAGAATATTTTAAGAGCAAATTATTAAAACTACGAATATTAACCTTAAAAATTTTAAGTTCTTGATATAAGAATAAAATTCTCAAATTTTAATATTTTGTTCTTAAAATAAAACCATTTTAAGACCAAATTACTGAAACTAAGAATATTATTCTAAAAAATCTTAAGTTCTTAATATAAAAATAAAAATCTTAGACCTTAGATCTTTTTCTCTTAAACTAAGAACAAAACTATTAAAATTTTTTCACTTCTTGAGACCTAAAATTCACAACTGGTTCTGGCTTCTCAAAGATGACATTAGAGTTAAGTTAACTAAAAATTACTTCATTATTCTTAAAATGTTAAGAAGCTTGATCTTTATTTGAGATTTTTTTGTCTTGAGTATTCAAAACTTTTTGGTCTATAAATAAGAACATATAATCCTAAAAAAATAATTGGGGTATTCAGAAACTCTGATATTTGTGATATTTTGAAATGTGATATATTTTGTAATGACAAAAAACACTCAGAAAAAAGATGATCACAACAAATATGCCCTGGGGTATGTATACAAAATTAGTCAGAATAATCTTAATAAGTTTTATTCTTATACTAGGATTTCTGGTCTTGAAAATATAAGAATTTATGATCTTAAAAATAAGAACTTGGTCGTAATTGAAATGTTCTTAGAATCAAGATGTGTTTTCTTACTTTAAGATTTTCATGTTCTTGACGCATTTTGTAGACCAAAGTTCTTAGTTCTGAGACCAAAATCTTGATTGAAGATCCTTTTTTATCAGTGTAGCAAATACAGCACACGTTTATTACAATTTTGCTACAAAAACTTCAATATTTAGAGTTAATTCAATACAAATATGAATGAAGAACAGTAACTTCCACGATCCGAACTAATAAAGCATTTCCCTTCCTTTTCCTTTCTCATTCCCATTTCCGTCAACTCTTAACCGAATACGAGACAAAAGGGAAGTTCAGAATGCGCTTTAATGCTCCAACATTGTGGTTCGTCCACAAAAGGGGTTACCACAATGGAGTATCCAAAAAAATCCACACTCCGAATTCTCACCAAATACAGGACTAACACTAGCTAACAAAATACAACAGAGGAACATAACAATTTTCTTACAACGTACACTGTATGCACTTACAAAAGAACTCAATTTTTATGCGAATTCAAGAAGAACTTGAAATGCGAATAAGTGTATTTTTATTAGTGACTTAAAGTGAAAAAAACTATTATTATTTGAAGAAAATACAATTAGTACTCGAATATTGAATTTAGAGGCTTCTCTTCCTACTATTAAAATTCGTATTTTTAATTTTTTATATTTTTCACATTTTCTTATTTAATTTGTAATAAATCATCTTAAACATTTTTAAGGTAAATAATTCTGATGTAGCATGTCAAATAATTAACAACAAGTTAAATCAACTGTCAGTCAATTAAAAAGACAAATATTAAAGGTAACAGCTCAAATTTAAAAGAAAAATCAAAGTCTAGCTAAGGTATCCCAAAATGTAGAGTGTGTGTGTAAAAAAGAACTATCAAAGCCGGGTGCGAAAATAAAAAACCAAGTGAAACAGTCAACCAAAAGGTTAACCGATGGAACAGTTGCCCCTTTCGCCCCACACAACGAAGCCCAAACAACAAGTGAGTAAAAATCTAATCCATTACTCAAACCCGCAAAAGGCAAAAGTAATGCTGCCATAGACAACGGGGTTTGAGAGGAGGAATTGAGGATGCTACCAAAAGCGGCGTAAATCTTTTGTAACGTTTTAGAGTCCTTATTTGTTGTTGTTGCCTTGGCCTGAAGATGAGCTCCAACAACAGATTGAACAAAAAAGTAAAGGAAGGAGAAAACACAATGTTCAATTGAATGAGTCCGGTCTGTGCTACGTGTGGCATATGTGGCACGTCGATGCGGAAACGGAAATAAAACTGCAATTTGACCGACCAGTTGAATGTCATTCAGCAGCGTGGCGAATCTACGGACGGTCAACAGACCTTTTGTCCCTCTGGTTGGCACCAAAGAACTTGCCGCCAACCGAGACGTGCAAATGTTTTGTGGCAACTTTGGCCTCATCATCATCACACCCGCCGGCCCCTTGTGAGTTCATTTTTTTTTTTTGGAGACTCCTCTCGATAATTTTCACAACTCTTGACCCAAATTCATTTGTCACACTACTAAAAAAAAAAAAAAAATAATAGAGGCGACCAAGCGGCAAAGTCAATATTGTCACTGGAGAAGGGGTTCAATTGTGTGTCGAGTTCAAAGTTTATATAAATAACTAATAGTGTTGCCTTTCAAAGATTTCGTACATGGGGCAGTATTCATTTGTGACTCATAAACTCGACAAACAAATGTGACATGCTGAAGTTTGTCAACACTGGTGAGCTTAAAAGTTTATATACGAAACGTTGCAATACTAAATACATATAATATTAATAGCTATTAACAAAACGCAACTAAGACTATACAACGATTTTTTAATGGGGAGTCGGTAAAGTCTGAAGTTTGGCAACAAAGTACAATTGGCAATAGAGAACGAAAATGTAAGAAATACTATGGCAACAATGTAAATTGTAACGAAATTTGGTAATTGTACAATATTGTTTTTGGATAGCGGAACTTTGGCTATTACAATAGCTAATAGCGAAACATTATTGTTGATAACGAATTTTTTTTATTTTTAGTTTTATAATACCTGAATTAAAAAAAATACAAATTTTAGTTGGAATTTTATGCAAAAATTCATAATCTAACACACTATCGATAGTTATCGATGGTTTGAAAAATAATATCGGTGACTATCGATGGTGCCGACTATCGATTGTTCTCTATCTCTACTTTGAAGTAATTGGCAGCAACTTTTTTCTGATACCGTTTGACGACAGTGTAAATACAAATTGCACTGAAGTTTGGCAACAATGCGTTGATTGGATAATTTAAATACATTTCCAATTTTGTAAACTCAACAAAGCTCAGACTACAAAACTATTTACAGACTGGCAAGCTAATGAGCTTAAAGTTCTAAGCTTTAAGCCTCATAAAATCCCCTTTGGCCACAAAAATTTTGTTGGCTAGCATTCAAGCTTAATAGACGGAAATTAAATCAAGATTTGCCTGCTTCAAAAACGTTGCAAAAAAACAATGGAGACGAGAACGAGAACGGAAACGGAAATGGACAAACGTGAATTGGGAATGAGAGTGAAAAAGGGGAAATTTGCGTCGAGGAATTTGCATTTTTGTCGCTAGAACAATTTTCCCCATGCAGACCTCCTACAGATTGCCTTTTTGGTCTAGCATTTTGACCATGAAAATGAAAATATGTGCGAGTTTGTTGTTATCTCCTAAAGTTTTTTTTTTTCGCTTTGTGGCGAGACTAAGAAAAATGTAATGTATGTGTGTGGATTTGTAAAAAGCGCAAGTGTAATTAGTGTGAGGCTTAACGGGGCTAAACAAACTGGCTAAAAACTCGAGACTCAGACATAGACACACAAACCGTAACCCGACCGCATTGAAAAGCCCCCAAAAAAATGTTTGTTGAAGCTAGACCTGTTTTATGTGAGTTCTTTGCTTGGATTTGCAGGCACTGATAACGAAAGAGAGAGGAATTGAATGAGTGTGTGAGAGAGAGAGATAGCTGGAGAGTCAGCTCAACTATTGCCAAATTGCAATTTGAATAGTCGCGAGGTTGAGAGGTTTATTTCTATATATTTTTTTGGCGTTGCGGTTTCTCATCAACTGACGATTGCAACTTGCAACTTGCAACTGTCCCGTCTGATAAATCGCTTGCGCATTATTTACGAGCATTTCTGTCAGCATCTCTGCCTCTTCTCCCTCTCCCTCTCCCTTTCCCTCTCTCTCTTTCTCTCTCCATCTCTATTTGACGTATTTTATGCATGGTTACTTTTTATGGCCGGCACCCATGACGTATGCGTGATATGGCATGACGCTTCCAAGTCGCCAGCAGAATAAATGTCCGAGTAAATTGTAAAACGGCCTTGGCAAATGACAAAAAAACAAAAAAAAAAGAAAAAAACCAAAAAATATTTGCAACAACATTGACTTTAAATTATGAACGCTTTTAAGTTTTCTAGTTTATGAGTGCAACAATTGGAATATGCAGTTTGCGAGGAAGTGACAACAAAAAACGAGGCAAATGGCTCAAAAGGTGAACTCAGTTTTAACAAATTTAGAGCTGTGAAAGTTGGAGAGATTTTTCAGTTTATCGGCATAATAACTAAAATATCTATAGTTTAAACATACTTTATGATGATTTAATATCTATCTATTTTACCAGATCCACAGTTGAATTTAATCTGATGAAAACTGTCGAAAAAACTAAAGTAAATGAATTAATTTTTTATCTTTTATTTTTTGTTCGGAAAAAAAATCAGTAACAAATATTTTGTATCCATTAAGGCATTACAAGTTCTGAACTAACCCTTTAAAAATATATATATCATTAAATGATGTAAAGTCTTTCAGAATTCCTTGTCAACACATTCAAATTATTTCAGTTAAGCTGAAAGTATTTATTGGTTTTCTTGAACTATAAAAATAACGTAGATTTCGAATCAACTTAAACAGCAAGTTTTTTATTATAAATCAACAGGGAAAATTGCTGACTGATTAATCAATTTGACAGCCATGAAAAACACATCCATCCATCGGGCACTCTCAACAATGATCTTGTTTATGGAGCAGTCAATTGAGTTTAATGCCATACGAAACTTCCGGTAATCAATAGGGAGATTTGCATTGCATTTTTTTTTTTATTTTTTTTTATGCACAAGATCGTGGGACAACAACAACAACAACACCTTTCGAACTTTAATGAGTGTTGCGTGCATGGACCTCATCAGAAAATGTGGCCTTGATGCTGCGACTCAAGAGTAAACAATAAAAAATTCGCATTCCCTCCGAGTCGAGACTTAGCTGCAATCGAAACAAATTGAAATGCATCGAAAACAGAAATAGTAACACGTTCCGAGGGCTGCCAAATGACGAGTGGGTGGCTCCAAGGAGGGAGCAAGTTTAAGGGATGGAGAGAGGGGAAGTGCAGATACGAGGGAAGAAGGGGCAAAGTAATACAGAGCCAGCGGCCGGAGGGAGTCGGTCACAACAGACTGAGAGTGAGAGCAAAGTCTTTTGATTTATGCACAGCAATTAATTTTTTGCACATTTTCATACCCTAGACTGGCGATAGCAAAGCGGGTATATACTGTATCGCGTCGCAGACAGACTGGAACTCTAATAATCACCGAGTTAAGTTTTAAGATTAAGTTTAAGATGACGATTATGTGTATGATTCTTTCCGATCATTAAATTTAATAAGTAGGTATAATAGATACTGTAACTAGTTAAGTAAGTAAGTAGGTATAATAATACGTCCAAATCTGCAAATACGTCCACAAGCAAACATCACAAAAATAAACTCATTTCGACAAATATTTAAGCTTATATAAAATATGTAATTGAAAATTTAAAAAAATAACAAAAGTAGTTTGAGACACAAATTTAAAAAGAAATTTATATTAATATTAAAAAAATAAAGAGAACCAATTTCGAATGCAGAATGTATACATTTTTTTTAATTTTTGTTTTATTGCATTCTTTTATCCATAGGTCTTTTCCGGTAAGCCACCAGACAATTTACAAGCCATACATTTTTGAAAGCTTTGTATGAAAAAATACCAGACTAAAATATTAAAAAAAAAAGAAATACGTCGCAGCATAGAATAATTTTGAAAGTTGCACTTTGTCATCTGAGGCATTGATGTGGAAAATTGGGATGAGTAAGATATAAAGTTCGGTTTTTATTTAGTGCTAAAATTTACAGGGTATTTTGTAGGCGATCACAACCAGCTGCTGCTGCTGCTGCTGTAAATGTTGTCATGGGGAAGCTGGCAGTGCCAACAACAACGACAACATGGAACTATGCATAGCATCGAATGGTATGAGGGCAATGCACACACACACACACACACACAAGCTCTCACACACACACACAGCACGTAGTGTGCGACAGACAGAGACAGAGCGTTACAGGCAGAAGGACGGACGTATGGCAAGGTGCGTTCACGCGTTGCAATGCAGAATTTGATGTCCCCCCTCCCTTTTATACACACACGCACACACAGACACAACACACTCACACACTCACGAGACAGGCCTGCTCGGCATTTTTGTGAACGGCGCTGGCAAAAGTTTTTGCGGCTAAAATGGGCAAACGCTTTGGAATTTTAGTTACGCTTTGTTGCCTCTACATGTATATTTGTATGTATACATCTGTGTGTGTGTGTGTGTGTGTGTGTATGTGTGTGTGTCATTGTTGTTGTTGTCATGCTAAGTGTTTGTTATGATTTATATTGGTTTTATTAAATGTTTCAACAACCTTTTGGCAAAAATTATTTACTGCCGCCAGGCACAAAACACACGCAATCCTCGACAGATGGAAGGCAGTAGACATGGGAGGGGATAAACGGGGGTCAACCTGTGTGTGTGTGGGGGGGGGTCATGGGCGTGGCATAAAAGTCCAGACAACGCACACACACACACCGTGTGACATCAGCAACTTGCAAATGTTTCGTTGTAGTTAATGAGTTTTGGCAGCAGCACTCATAATGCAACTTTAGCTAGCCCCCCTCAAATAGCGCCCCCTTTCTCTCCACAAGCATCAATTTCAGGTAAAGATTTTATTGACAGGTAGCAAAAAAAAGGCCGGCGCAGCTGTGCGTCAGCTTAGCGTAATGGCAAAGCTCACTTAGGGAGCAGTCAGCGTAAGGACGTAAGGATAAGCCAAGTGCTTTTTAACTTTACACATCGGAGCTTTAATGCACTTACAAAGCTTTAGATGAACAAAAATTGTGAATAATAACTGAGACATGCAGTGGCTTTAATGCTCTCTGCTTATATGAGATTACAAAGCTTGCAAATCAACAATAAATATGTGTAATAATTGAGATTTAAAGTTGCTTTCATGCACTTACAAAGTTTTAGACTATCTGTAACTCTTCCTGTAATCATTTTAAGAAAAATTCAAGTTTTGTATATGCGTCTTTGATGCACTAACAAAGCTTGCAGATCAACTATAATTTTATATAATGGCTGAAAATTGCAATAGCTTTAATAAACTTGCAAAGGTTTTAGACTATAACTTTAAAGCTTTAATGTATGCAGCTTTAATGCACTTTTAAAGCATTTGGATGAATATCAAATATAAAGAATAAATGAGTGGTAAATTGAAAAAGCTCAGTTACAATTTTTAGATTTGAGTAATATGGATTATGTATTTTAATGCCTTTTGTAGCAGGTTAAACACAACAGATAAGCTCTTAGATGAAAATTATCCATAAATACATCATAATTATAGTGAAAGACCTTATTAGTTTTTATGAGATTTGGAAGCATTTTAATTAAAATAGCACAAGCTATTTCACTTTAGTGCCTTTCACTTAGTGCCTGTGCTTTTGAAAAGCTTATACCACAGCAGTAAATTGTAATTATTCTTTTAAATGCGACTTTTTGCTTTAAACTTGTCCTTCAAGGCGTTTTCTATGTCATTAGGTTAGAAACTTGAAGTTATTTTTAAATTTATAATATTTGGGAAGTACGCTTTCGTTAGAAATAAAGCTATGACTTCTTTAAAAATAAAACTTACTGTATAAAACCAGAAAAAAAATTCGGGATTTTTAGCCCGAATTCAATCCGAAACGATGTCAGAAATGTGGTAATCCCGGATTTTCTTTAACCAAGTAATACTTGCTTTTTTTAATCCCGAATTCAATTCTGAAATTCTTTAATTCAGGCTAAAAATTTAATCAATTCAGGGTTAGCAAAAACTTCATCCCATATATTCTTAAAAAAAGGTTAAACAAAAATCAGTCCTTAAAATTCTTTAATTCATATTAATTTAATTTTTTTATGAGATGTACTGACAATTCCCATGTACTCCAAGCATTTGCGAGGGTATCTAAACTAGTTGTCATTTGGCGTTTAAGCCGACTAGGAGAATCGCCGACGACATCGAGAATAGTCGAGGACATTTAAGGACAACATCCTTGTCGGCGATGCACGTTTTTGACGGCTTTATTGTCAGCGAGCCAGCACTCAAAACCACGCAGCTGAACCACCCAAAAACACCCAAGCCACCTGGCTGTAACACTACACAAAACTTGTCGACATCGAAGCTGTCTTTAGTTTATTCTAGCCCCACCAAAAAAAAAAAAAAAAAAAAAAACAATAGAGAAAAAATATGTGGAAAGTGAGCACAAAGTGCTCGAAAGTCGCCAAGTCGTCTCTCAATATCTCACACATATTCTCAGTTTCTCTGCCTCTCCCTCACTCACACTGTTGCTATCTCTGTCGCTTTTACAGCCACGCACTTGAATGACTTTTCATAACTTTATAAAAGTTTTCACAATGCAAGCAAGGAAAACGCAACGATGAGGACAAAACTGACAAGGATTGAGGTTGAAAAGGAGACGAAGACGACGACGACGACGACACCGGGGACAAGGATCGAGGCTAAGTTTCAGACAGAGACGGAGATGGAAACGGAGAGAAAGAGGAACTGGAACTGAGAGGTTGAGGCTCAGACGGAGAAGGACGACAATGAAGACGTTGGCTAACAATGGCCAAATGAGTGGCGGCTAGCAGCAAATGGGGCATTCAAACTTATGGTGGGAAGGGGAAGGGAAAAGTCACCTTTTGCTTGGCACGTTTCCGCTATTCCGTTTAGCGCCATTTGCCTGAAGTCTACACTTGAGCATAATGAATATTTTGCTAAATTGAAATGTTGTTCTTGTTCTTGTTGTGACAACCCCCCCCCCCCCCCCTTTTCCACTTTGTTCTCCCTCCCTCTTGTCTCTCTTGGGTACCTTACTCTCCCGTTGTTCTGTTAAACGTCTTTTGAGTCACTTTCACTTTATGACTTGGCTGCATAAATATGAAAAATGTAAAATTTAATATGCAATTTATGTCAGCATAAAGTTTTCCGGACAGCAAATACACTCGAAGAAAACTTGCATAGAAGAGGCAGGAATTGTGGATAGCAAAGATGATAAACGAGGCAAAAGCTCCATTAATAGCGTTGTATTAAAAACTAAGTATACCTTAGCATACCCTATACCATAGTATTTAATTTACAAGTGTGGGTAGACATTAGCTAAAATACACAGAAGCAGCATAAGTAGTAGTTTATCGTGTCTGTTTGAATATTTAGTCCTTTTACAGGGTATAGCTTAATAATAAACTTTTGACGCTAGTCTAAATAGTCAATCGTATTCAATATAAATAATAATAATAATATTATATACATTATTACATAAAATCCTCTGGTCAAGCTGCACTATAGTTGTAGCTAAATAAATTTATTTCATTCGAAAAAGCATAATAAAATGTATTTGCTTATTATTTTATACTTAAATTTAATTATTTTTAATTATATAATTATATGGAGTATCTGCCAGTCGAACATTCCCATGATCACAACCAATTTCTTGTTCATACTTATTTTATATAAACTAGAAATATATTCAAAAAATTATTTTTTTATTTGAAATTTGATAGATATGAAATTCTTTTAGATATGTCTGCCAAAAATATTTCTTGTTAAAACTAAGCAAATGATTCGGATATCGAGTTGAATACTATGTCATATTATTTTCTAACTTCAACTAGATTTGTCAAAAGAATTAGCTTGAGTATTTCTCAAAGTGTACGGGGAAAGACCGAGAAGTTGTTTCCAGCTGTGCACTATGGGGCGAAATACGAAAAATCGAATATTTAGTCATTTTATCAAGGTATTAATATTACAACTTTTTTATTGTTACCATCTTAAGAAAACTTCAAACTGTAAAGTTCTGTACCAACAATGTTAAATAACAGAAAAATGTTAGCCTTGACAGCTGTTAAAGTCAGCTGTTGCTTTCGAAAAGCACATGCGTTAGCTTTGCAACATTTTGGCAGCCTATTTTCAAATTGGTATTGCACAAAGGTTAATCATTTTTTTTACAATATTTAAAAAGGATACCAATTATACGGGTTTGTACTATGTGTTGGTAGTACTAGTATTCTGTATTTGTGCGTGTTCTGTTTATATTTTGTTATATTAGATCTTATAAAAAAAACCTCTTTACGAGGTAAAAGTCTAGTGACGAAAACAGTTATATGCCCCAAAATTTCTGATATCCAATTTTGTGACGAATAACATTAAGTTTGACATAAATTATTTTAAAAAAAATTTTAGCACTCGGCACATTGCGCTAAAAAGTCTCAATTCTTCATACCAAATAAAACTCACTGTTTTGCGCAGTGCCGAATGCAAAATTTTTTTTTACAATAATTTATGTCAAACTTAATGTTATTCGTCACAAAATTGGATATCAGAAATTTTGGGGCATATAACTGTTTTCGTCACTAGACTTTTACCTCGTAAAGAGGTTTTTTTTATAAGATATCAGAAATTTTTGAATAAGAAATCAGAAATTTTGAAATTTAATTTTTTTTTTGGACAGTATATCTTTATCAACTTTGTTTATTACTTGTACAAGCTGAAACAAACTGTCTGGCAACACTGGTTCCCTTTACAAACACATATGCCAAGCGCAAAAGCTAGTAGCACTCTCAAATTCTGGCTGCTATGACACTTTGCTGCTGATGTCCTATTCCAATTCGAAGTAAAATGTATATATATTCAGTTAACAGCTAATAACGGCTAATAGTTATTCGACTATATTCGCTGATCCGGCACAATTTTCCAATGGCCTACAGCAAGGGAAATTCAGACCAAAATTCCACCCCTGAAAAAGCTATACAACATTTCGATACGCTTTCAGGGGTGGCGACCTGAAACCTTAGCGGAAGCTTCCGCCAAATTTTCCGCCAGCGTATACCGAATTACCCCGCTCACGCTAATGTAAAAGCGAATTAGAACTTTACATAAAGTGGCTGCACAGCTCCCCTGAACGTTCAGCTGGTATTCTTTATGTTTTTCGCTATAAAAGAGCCACTGGGTAGCCTGGATGTCCTTTCAATTTGCATATTTTGTGCTTTGCTTGGAATGTTTACACTCGAAAAGTCACTTTTTTTATGACTTTTGGTCATTCTGGTTTTCTGGAGTTTTCTTCTTGTGGTCTATTGTCTAGGGAAATTTAGTGTTGTGAATAAGTGTGAATAAGAAGTGAACACGAGGTGTGAGTGAGTGACAGAACGAACTTGGGGGCTAATGAGTTGAGTTGAGTTACTTCAACCAGCTGACCAAAAGTCTAGTGACGAAAACAGTTATATGCCCCAAAATTTCTGATATCCAATTTTGTGACGAATAACATTAAGTTTGACATAAATTATTTTAAAAAAAATTTTAGCACTCGGCACATTGCGCTAAAAAGTCTCAATTCTTCATACCAAATAAAACTCACTGTTTTGCGCAGTGCCGAATGCAAAATTTTTTTTTACAATAATTTATGTCAAACTTAATGTTATTCGTCACAAAATTGGATATCAGAAATTTTGGGGCATATAACTGTTTTCGTCACTAGACTTTTACCTCGTAAAGAGGTTTTTTTTATAAGATATCAGAAATTTTTGAATAAGAAATCAGAAATTTTGAAATTTAATTTTTTTTTTGGACAGTATATCTTTATCAACTTTGTTTATTACTTGTACAAGCTGAAACAAACTGTCTGGCAACACTGGTTCCCTTTACAAACACATATGCCAAGCGCAAAAGCTAGTAGCACTCTCAAATTCTGGCTGCTATGACACTTTGCTGCTGATGTCCTATTCCAATTCGAAGTAAAATGTATATATATTCAGTTAACAGCTAATAACGGCTAATAGTTATTCGACTATATTCGCAATTATAATATGTTTTAAAACAATATAGCCGAAGGCCACGCCGCCAGTGCTATACCTCATAAGTTAGTCTTAGTTTTGTAAACTGTTCTAACTTTTCAATAATAATAATAATAATAATAATATGCTTTATCTGCCACAAAAAAAAATTCACAACTTACAATAAGTAAGTATTTCCGCATGACGCTGCAAGCAGTGTACAACAAATAACATATTTAAAAGGTATTTGAAACGTAGATTTTTCATAAATCGCCGAAAATCAAAATACATTTCCAACGATATATAGATCACATTTGTAGCATCTATCGATTGGATGCTGTGGTTTTCGGCGATTTACATGTGCATATGTATATGCATATGTACATGCAGTAGTGTAATGGTAAAAGGTATATTCAGTTAATAAGTAATATCTCCCAAACCCATCGGTAAAAATTTTTGTATCATATATCAAAAAACGCGAAATTTTACACACTACAATATATTGAAAGCTAAAAAAAATCGTTAGCGTCGTTTTCTCAAAAAACGCCAAAATGTGGGACAAAATATCTTATTTCACCTGTTGCTTTTTACCTATGCACTTTAGAAAAAAAGTTTAAAGGTCTGCCTAAAAGCCCTTCAAAATACCTTTCCAACGATGTATAGATCACTTCTGTAGCTAATATCGTTTGGATGCTATAAGGGTTTTAGCGGTTTTTAGCGATTTCCCGCTAAACTAGCTTTTTTTCGAAAAAGTCGTAGAACAAACGTTTCTAGATTTTTGATCGGGAACAAGTCCTCATTCAAACTTTTAAGCTAAATCAACGCTTTGATACTAACAAACAGACAAACAAACAAACAGACTGACTTTTCATCTCGTTTTGAGAAGGGCACCAAAAATTTCAAAATTAATTATCTTCTGAACCAGTGATCGGATTTTGATGATCAAGGGGTCATTCGACGCGTATTTTTGATTAGAATAGTAAAAAATTAAAATTAAAATCGAAAAGGCTCCAACGGCCCCATTTGCTTCAATAATTTAAAATTTTCCCCTCCCACTAACACCTGTCTAACTCGCGAACCAGGTGAGTTTCCAAAAGTCTTAGTATGCACATTTGTAAGTAAAATTAATACCTTTCGATCGGTACATAACTCGACCCGATCGGACAGTCATAGCAAATTTTCCATTCTTCCTGTGTATATATGCTAGTCGCCTTCGCACCCTTCGTGCTGCTTTCGTCACTAGCGCGGACTGCCGTCCGCAGTGATAATGCTTTGAAATGTAATTTCTTGGAAAGAAATATCAACTTTGCGAAAGAATTTAGCAATGATGCTTAACGAGGCTTAATGTACGTCCAACTGTATGTCGTAGATCCATTCATTGTTATTTAAAGGAAATATGTCTCAATGTGAACAGTTTGCGACAATCGGAGCAAATTAATTTTTTACAGGTGACTTCGAGTTTTCAAATGTGGAGCTGTTTGACATATGGTGCAAGGAGAAAGGCAGCCATAACCAAATAAATGCAATTATTGATTTTTTTAAGAGGAACCTAAATAAAAAAATAATTGTTTTAAAATATGAATCCTATTTAAAAAACAAAAGCCAAATGATGTGCCGAAACTTGTCTTTCCAACCTGATACACAAAGGGGCCTTTCTGAATCGCGACATAAATCCGATATTACAGTTAAAAAATCAAAAATCGAATTGTCGATATATCTCCAAATAATAACGAGTTTCCCAAAGAAGACGTTTACGCCGATTGTGTAAGCTTCGGCGGCGGCGTAGAGGCCAAAAATACCCGGCGGCGGCGGCTTAGCCGACAGGGAGAACCGGCGGCGGCGGCGGCGGCGGCGGCGGCGGCGTCTAAGCCGTCGAAGTTGTCGGCGGCGGCGGCGTATATAGTTAAAAAAAACAAAATTTTTCTTTCTAAATTAAAAAAAAATAGCTCTGTAAATGTTGTCTAAGTATTTAATAAAAAAAAAATATTTAAAATCAATTCAGTCATCCTTCATAGGTATTTTTTTGTACTTATAAATCAATTGTAAGTGTTTTCTTCTTCCTTAAATTATTAGATAAAGCAATGATTTAAAACAAATTAATAGTAATTTTTCATCGACAATATTGCCACTTTATACGAAATATATAAAAAAAATTTTTTTTTTTTTTGGAAATTGTATTAAATGTTAGGAAGCCGGACGCCGCCGCCGCCGCGCCGATATTTTCGTGGTTCAGTGGCTGCGCGTCAGAAAACCAAAAAATCGGCGGTGGCGGCGGCGGCGTGGCGCGGCGGCGTAAACGTCTACCCAATAGAACCTGATGGCATGTGATGAATAAAATACACACAGCCTTCAGCCGGAAAAATGCAGGGGTAAAGCTAAAGGCCAAAGTCTACTAAGGCTTCAGGGCGAGACACCTGAAATTTTTGAAGAAATTGTCTATCGTTTTTCAGGGGTAAATTTTGCTGCAAGAAAAAAGTCCCTGCAGCCAACTTAACGTTTTTAATGCCTGGCAATTAATATCGAAATCACTTTTTATGAATTTTAAACCATACTTTTCTGTAATTTTGTATTGTTAATAGAATTCATAATAAATGTAATATATTAAAAAACTTGTTTTATTAATTAAACATTTTGTTTTATTATTAAGTATTTTTATCGCGACGGTTATCGATAAATATACGTACAAAGGGCTGGCAATACTATTATGGGCAATCGAAGACATTGCAGACCTTCGTTTGTGTATTTCGTGATTGTGCAGAGTGTCAAAATAAGATAAGTTTTTAGCTATAAATATATAAGTAAATGTTTATTTCTATTGATTTTGCCTTAATTGCCCGATGACGAAGAACATAGCTGTTGCAAGCAAGTCTAGGAGAGCATCACACGTAAGTAAATGAAACATAAATATAACCAATTAGGCAACAAATTTGGTTTAAATATTGTATTTTTTTAGAATCAACTTGTAGGCGGCTCTTTAAAATGGGAAGTAAGAAGATTTGCAAAGCGCCCATCAATTAGGTAAGAATTAATCCGTTTAATGCTCTTTTAACAAAAAATTAATTGATTTTAAGTTTCAGATTGACCCCTTCAAGCGAATGATGTGGCCAGGAGGAATATTTAAAGCTGTTTTTAAGATTTTTTTTATAAGTAATACAATAGTAGAATTTAGATTAAAATAAAATACATTAAAATAAAATAATAAACAACATTTTTGTGTGCATAATTTTTTGCCGCTGATCCGGCACAATTTTCCAATGGCCTACAGCAAGGGAAATTCAGACCAAAATTCCACCCCTGAAAAAGCTATACAACATTTCGATACGCTTTCAGGGGTGGCGACCTGAAACCTTAGCGGAAGCTTCCGCCAAATTTTCCGCCAGCGTATACCGAATTACCCCGCTCACGCTAATGTAAAAGCGAATTAGAACTTTACATAAAGTGGCTGCACAGCTCCCCTGAACGTTCAGCTGGTATTCTTTATGTTTTTCGCTATAAAAGAGCCACTGGGTAGCCTGGATGTCCTTTCAATTTGCATATTTTGTGCTTTGCTTGGAATGTTTACACTCGAAAAGTCACTTTTTTTATGACTTTTGGTCATTCTGGTTTTCTGGAGTTTTCTTCTTGTGGTCTATTGTCTAGGGAAATTTAGTGTTGTGAATAAGTGTGAATAAGAAGTGAACACGAGGTGTGAGTGAGTGACAGAACGAACTTGGGGGCTAATGAGTTGAGTTGAGTTACTTCAACCAGCTGACCAATAGGCTTTAAAGAAAAAAAATCAGCTGTCAAATGTTTCTACATTCTTCCCTCTTCTCTCTCCTCTCTCCAGTCTCCACTCACCCTTTGCTCGCAGGCCACATTGCATAATTGCGAAATTTGAGCTGGGCATTGAAATGACTTGTCAGTTTGTCAGTTAGTTGAAATTCATTTTGCTTGCTTGGTGAGTCGTGGAGTTAACCTCGAATTGAATAATTGAATTGATTGACTGACTGACTGACTGATTGAATGATTGACTGACAGTTGTATGCTAAATATGATTGATACGATTGTTGTTATCGCGGATAATGCCAGAAAAGTCTTAATCATCATGCAGTCATTGATTGGCATTTCGATTTGAATACCAACCACATTCATATCTATTAAACGACTGAATATAATGTGAATATGAATACCATATTGATTGCTTTCGATCGAGTGTTTGCCTTTGTTGGCTCCACAAAAAAAAAAAAAAATCAAGTTTTATGAGATTTATAGAAATTGATTTAAGTGGAACGCTTTCTCACGTTGATGTTCCTTTTTATTGTTTATCATGCAGTTTAATTGCATGATAGTGTTGCCACCCAGCGCTATATGTAATTGCACATCTGGCAGCTCTATTTAATGCTAATAAGTCGTAGCTTCTTATTATTTGCTAATGGTCAATTAATTTAAGTCTAGTTGTTAATGATTACCAGATACTTAAACTAATTGACACTTAGCATTGCAGTGTTGCCACCTGGCAATGCAACTGTACGCCTGGCAGCACAGTTTCATGTTTTCTTATCATCTTTGCATTACTTTTGTAAATGTTTACTTGATATTTAAACTACTACACGACAAAGAATTGTTAGTGTTGCCACCTAACAACACTGTTGTGTAGTGGCAGCTCCAAAAAATTTTAAACAAAACGCAAAGTATTGTTAAACAAGAAAACTTCAAACTTATTGATTGGAGAGAGTTTTGCAATCAAACTGTTTACATTTTCAATGAGCTCCTGTCAACTACTCAGAGTTGCCATATTTGTAAAAAATTGTAATATTGCCCGTAAAGATTCCAAAAAATTTAACTACTCGTCAACTTACACGAGCTTTCAGAAAGTAATATTTTTCCAATAAAATGCATTCCGAGCTTACTTCTAAAAATGTTTCCATTTCCATAACATACGAAATTTAACTTGATCAAGCTGAATACATATTATTTTTTAGATTTTAAGAAAAAAAAAAACACTTAACTTTTTTAAAAACTTCCATACAAAACAATAACAACACTGTCTCTTTGTCCCTGTCTCTATCTCTGTCACACGACCTGCTCAAATATTTATGCATTCTGATTAATGAGCGCATGCAACGCTAATTAATTTAATTAGATGATGACAAAAAGCTCAAATTAGTTTGGGGCTAACAATGCCACAACAATAGCAACAACAACAACAATGATGATGATGACAGTGTCATCAGCAGCCAATTTATATATAAAAAAACTTCTACTTAGATTAGGTTAGGCCAACAACAATGCAAATAAATTAATTATGTTAATCTGTTTACATGTCAACGAGCTGCCGCGAAAGAGAAAGAGAGAGCGAGAGAGAGAGAGACGCAGACGTGTGGTTAGAGTGGTCGAGGAAAAGAGAGGGTGTCACATATATGGCAGTTAATAAAGCAAACACCTGTCGCATTTTGGCATCGTGTCACATGACGCACTCCGAACTCCCTCCCTCCCCCTTTCCACCTCCCACCCCCCTTAACAAACTTGCCCTCGAGGCAGGTGTGGAGATACGGATTCATCCATTTGTTGCTCATACGCATCGTTGAACCCGACAACAACAACAACAAAAACAACGCGAAAATTGCACACAACTTCTAAGGCAATCATGATCATAATAATAATAATAATGATGTTGATGCTCTTGATGTTCTTGATGATGTCGTAGCTGCAAAGGAGCTAACTGTCAGCTTGTCTAAGACGTCATCAATTTGACTGGCAAACTGACTCCAGTTAGCCCCTCCCTCCCTCTCCCTCCCTCCCCCTTTACCATCCTCCCCCTACGCTTCTCATTTCTTTACTGGTTTTGCCCCTTCCCCATTCTGTGGCGTCTCCTGTACGTTGCATGAGAACCGCAAAACACTTTCAAGCAAAAACTTTCTGCGGTGACTGTAAAGTGCGTGTGTGTGTGTGTTTGTGTGCGTTTATTTGGTTGAGTGTGTATGTGCTTACAGTGGCTTAAGCTCTATTTACAACAAGCTAAGAAAAAGAAAATAAAATTGAGAACATTTTTTAAAAGCAAATGATAATTATAAAACAACTTATGCAGTTAACATAAATAGTAAAATATTTACTGTAGCAAAAAAATTATACTTGAGAATGGAAATACTTTGAACAAAATGTACAAAAAAAATAACTAGAGAAATAGTTAACTGATTATAAAATTATTTAAAAAAAAAATGCAATTAGATGCAAACATATGCATTTAAAAAGAAAATGGCAATTGGCAATAGACTTCATATGAACTAAAAAATAAGAGCCAAAGCTAGTAAAAGACTGAAAAGCTAACTGATGATTCAACTAACGAAAAAACCAAAAAGTGATCTGCTAGTATTAGCAAAAAAAAGAAAGAGAAACACAGCAAAAAAGGCGAAGACAAACTAAGATAATAAGGTTAAAAAAAGAGAGATTGCAATGGAGTCAAGGAAAGCAAATGGAAAAGTAATGAAAGTACAATAAAAACGGTACATTTTCATATGGGAAATGTGTGAAATAGCAAAAAAAAAAACAATAATGGCAAATTACTCAACAATGATATTTGCGAAAATATTTATAAAGATTATAGTGTGCACGTTTGTCATCGCCAATATTTTATCATAATATTCAGAATAGCTAGATAACGAATTAAACTAAGTCTACCTAAAATTTGGGTCATATCTTTAAAATGTTGTGGGTGAAGAACGTGATAGATAATGAAATAAACTTGACTTGCTTAAGCATAAAATAAACTCCGATAAATTGGTTTCTTTAGATTAACGAGTATTAAATCTGGGATGAAAAATTTTCGTTAAAATAAGTATAAGTACAGTTTCTGAAAAGGCTGAGAAGTGCTGAAGAACTCCATTAAGCTCAGTACACATGACCACTTTTTCAAAGACACTTTTTCACCGTCAGTGAATTTTGCTCTCACAGACACTCTGGAAAATTGTATACAAAAAATACTCAATCTAAGTTGTAGGCATTTAAGCGACACAAAAACGAGTCCTATTTCCATCGCTGAGCATCGGTCAAAAGACGACGCTATTTTTTTAATCTGACCGTTCACACTACACGGACCGCTTTTTGTTAAAGTGCCGGTCAGACGAGCGTTTTCTTTTCCCGACACTTTTTGTCAAAAAGCTGTCACACATACAAAATTTTAAGACGTCGCTGAAATCCCGAAGCTCACCTATGGAAATACAACACGTTATATTCCATCGCATTTTAGTGTGAACACCGATGAAAAAGTGTCGATGAAAATATGCTCGCTGACCGGCACTTAAAAAGTGTCGATAAAAAAGCGCTCGTGTGACGCGGCTTTAACAATAAAAAATTGAAACAGCATTGGGGTGCGAGTGTTTTTATGCATCTTTTAGCCTTTAAAAATATTTGATTTAAGCAATTTAAAATTTCAATATGTTCTTTCCTACTATTTTTAAATTTTCTCCGACCCTCACTCTGTCTTTCCATTCTGCAACTCCTCTGTCTCTCCCTCTTTCTCTCAGTTGGCAATTTCGCAGCTTTCACAGTGCTTTGTAACCACTGTGCCATCATTGTCGCTGATGAGCCATCGTGCACTTTAAGCAAATTAGTTACGCAGCTCATGTTCACTGGTCCTGTTTGCTTTTCCTGCTGTACCCAAAACGCCCTCCTCCATCCCCACAATTCAACACATCATTTGTTTGTGTGTGTGTGTGTGTGTGTGTGTGTGTGTTGGCAAACAAATTTAATAAATAGCTAAAGACACAAAAGTCACAACCCTTTGTAAAACATCAAAAACTCGCCCAAACCTCAACTCCAATGGGAAAGATGGTTGGGTGGTTGCTCTGCTGGGTGGTTTGAGTGGGTGAGTGGGTGGGTGGTTTGGGTGACATGAGTTGAGTGGGTTCTGCTTGCTTGGTCGGGCTGTCAACAGACCAAAAAAAAATATAAATAAATACAAATAAAAATGCCAACAAACTGTAACTGAAGAAGCCATCGTTGTCGCGTCCATATTCATATTTACTTAAGTTTATGGCTCGTTCTATTTGTTCTTGTCAGGGATATTGTTGTAACTGTTGTTATTGCTTGTTGTTAAAGATGTTGTTGTTGTTGTTGTTGCTGATGATGTTTCTTGTTGCTGCTTGAGAGCGTTTCGCATTTTGCGGCCAAACACATAAAATATAACACTTCATTTTAACATATTTGCGAGGGCCCGCCCCTCATTTGTTAGCCGTTGTTTTGTTTTGGCCAAATGTCTTGAGCCAAATTCAAGCGACGCCTACGACGATTACGACACAGCAGCAACACCAACACCAGCAACAACAACAGCTGTGCCTTGTCACAGTGGAAAAAACTGGCAAAATATAAAAGCAATTTTATCAATTTTAGAAATATCATATGGAAATATTTGTAATGTTAATCTGTGATTATTTACAAACATAGTCTATTTAGGAAGTAGTTTCTTTTGCTTATAATCTGGGAGATCACTGATCATTGCTGATCGAACAAGTGTTCACTTTTAATTATTGTGTATAAAAATGCAAATATGAATGCCTGCTAGAATAAATAATGTTAAGTTACTCTAATACATAAACTTAGAAACCAGTCATAAATAATTACTATACCAAATAGTTAATAATTCCAAATTTCTAAACGTTTTGAGGCAACGGAATGTTGTCAGATTATAAAAAAAAAATAATCCAATTCACATAGTAGTGATATATTACAATTTACAGATTAGTTTTTACATTTAATTTTTATATTAATACATTTAGAAAAATTAATGAAATTGAATTGAAACAAGTTTTGTTCACACTTTGACCACTGTGCGAGGCTCTTTAGTGTTCGTATTGTGATTGCCAAAAGGGAACATGAGGGGTTTGGCGTGTATTTGATATTTCGGTTATACTACAAGTATACAAGCATATCAATACATACATACACATATATCTCTGATGCTGTCCGTTACGTAGTTTTAGCAGCATCGCTGTCGGTCTTTCCGTCTGTCTGTTTGTCCCACTGCCTGTTGTTGACTGGCCTCATAATTTATATGCTAAACATATTGCGCTTATATGGATTACAAAAATATTTCTGTCTTTTGCTTTTGACGGGGTTAAACAGGGTCCCAGATTTTGCATTGGATTTGTTGGTCACCTCCGCACGTACCCGCACCATTGAAAATGTTGCCTGTCAAATGCAAGTTGCCTTTGAAGTGGAACCACAAAAATCTCAAGCTGAGAAAAAACGAGTAAAAGGTAGCAGCTACCTTTCAAAAGATAATATAAGGGGTTTGACTTGAGGCTTACAAATTGTGAACAAGCTCATGTGAAATGCTTGATTATGGAATAGCATTTTAAAAATAGGTACATATGGTTTTTTTTCTAGATGTACTCTAAATTCTTAATTGATTTGATTGACTCCAATATAATGATAAAGACTATATTATATTAGTTGACTTATCATTATTTCTCCCAACTTCATTATTTATCCAGATATACTTTTCTGATAAATCTTTGAGTGTTTATCTACCCTTAAATACACTTTCTTCATTGAATTTCAACTTGAGAGGTTACAATTTTCTTCAATATAAGTTATTTATTACTATCTTTTTCATTATTTCTTTAAGTTTTTTGGCACGTTTTAGTTTTTCTATAAAATACATTCGAAGTCTCTATAATTTTCTTTGGATAATGGCGATTAGAAGTCGGGAAAGTTGGACTGTATTTTTGATTATAGTCCTTTCACTTTTATTAAAAGCATACAAAGAGATTGTCTACCATAATCTTCTAATTTTGTATCGTTCTCTTCCTTTCATATATCGCACATTATGTTATTAAATTTTTATTTCAAATTATAAATATTTTAGATCAGAGTTCATTTTCTTTACAACTAACTTTAAAATCTGACTTTGCTCTTTCCCCTTTTCTATGGATTCCTTCTTCTCTTTCGCTTTATTATATTCTTTCTCTCTTTCTCTCTCTGTCCAATTCCTTTGCTATTGTTTAGTTTTTGTTGCTGTTCTCTTAAAATTTCAGCCTGACTGCGCGTCTGCACCTTAATAGCATTCATGCATTTTGGCATTCGCATGAAACTCTCAACGATGCGTGAATCCATCCACAACTGATCTGTGACTGCGTACGATAACTGTGACTGTCACTGTTGACTTGTGACCGGCTTCCTGGTTCTTTGCTCGTTGCCAAGGCCAAGCTCAGCTGGTCAACTGCGTTGCAAGTGAAGAACAAAAGAAAAAGTTAAACGTATTTTGGGCACGCCGAAAATTGAATACACTTGCAAAGCACTGAAGATTTTTTTGAAAAAAATTGTAAAAGTATCTTCTAAAGTAACTTCTTCCAAAAAAGTCTTTCATAAAAGTTTATCAAGATCGTTTTTAAAATCAAAAATATTTGACTTATATAAATATTTAAATTAGAAAAAAAAAAATTAAAGAAAATTATTTTATATTTAAGAATTTTTGAATTCTGGACTCTGTATTTCGATAAAATTGTTATGTTTTAAGACCCAAATTTTAATTTTGGATTTTTTGTATAAACTATTATGATATTATGATCCGATTTTAAATAATTCTTGTAATTTTGTTGTAAGAATTTCGGCATGTACATAGTTCTAACCAAGAAAACTTAATTTTAATCGTGTGATTTTCTAAGTGAATGAAATAAGGTATGGCACTTTTCTTGGTTGATTTTGTAGTTGTTAGTTATTCTGAGATGTTGAACAAATATTTAAGGATTAAATAAAGTCAAATTTTTTAAGTTGAAATATTACTCTAATAACCTGCATTTATATTTTAAAAATAATTAAAATTAAAATTCGTTGAAATGTAAGTAACAGGGAGAAGGAAGCATCTGCGACACTATAAATCATATATATTTTTGATCAGCATCGGCAACCGTCCGTTTATCCGTTCGTTAAGTATTTTTTTTTGTTAATTAACGTTGTCTATTTTTATAGGATTTTACCCTACTAAATAGCAACAAGATCGGCCAATGGCTTTTTTTATTTAACAACAATAACAAAGTTTATTTATTTGACGAATTTGTAACATAACCAACACAATTAAAATACTAAAAGCAAAAACCTAACCTGTTGCTTAACGCTAAGGACTTAATTAAAGCTATCATCCTACTTAAACGCAACAATATCGGCCAAACAGAACGGTAGTAATGGCTAATTTAAGTTTAAAGCAATGTATGTGCCTAAAAGCATGCAATAAAAAATATTTTAGGCTTATTTAAATAAGTAACGGGTATCCTATAGTCGAGAGCTCGACTATAGCCTTTCTCACTTGTTGTGATGTGCGTTTTAGTAAAGATTTAATAGATGTCTAACTTTTTCTTAAGTGCTGTCTGAAATTGTATTAATTCTACTTGAAAGCGTAAAACATTTGGTCACATAAATATAATACTCTTGACGAGGCATAGACTTTGGTGGCAAGTGGCATGTGGCAAGTAGCATTTGGCACTTCCTTATCGCTAGTGTAATGGAAACTTACCTATGAAATGGACTTTGACTGACTCTTGTTGTTGGTGTTGTTGTTGTTGTTGTTGTTATTTTTAAACGATGGCTGCTGCTGCTGCTGTTGTGGTTGTTGTTGTTGCTGTTGTTGCTGTTGTTGCGGCACCAAAGCGGCAACTTTTGCAGTTTCTTGACGTCCGGCGAGAGGCCAATGATGCGCGTTGCAGCAGCGCTTGCACTTAACGGTGACGTCATATTGTCAACGTCACTCGCATCCGTATCGGCGTCTGCTTCAAGCTCTGCCCGCTGCTGCTGCTGCTGCTGCTCGCTGCGCAGTCGACGCGTTGGACGACGCTGCGGTGACGGCGGCGTTGGTTTCGTTGTTAGGCGGCGTCGCTGAAAGCCGTTTAATTGTTGTTGTTGTTGTTGTTGCTGTTGCTGGAGAGTTGTTGTTGCAATCTCTGTTGTTGTTGCTGCTGTTGTTCTGGCCGTTTTGGCCGCCCGCAATTTGATATCACTGAGACATTGTGGGCGTGGCAGTTGTGTGTTGTTCTTGTACTTGTTGTTGTTGTTGTTTCTAGTGTGGTTATTGTTATTGTTGTTGTTGTTGTTGTGGCTATTATTGTTGCCGTTGCACTGCTTGTTGTTGTTGCTCATGTTTTGCCAATGCTGCAAATGCAATTGTCTTGTATGCTGTTGTTGTTGTTGTTGCTGATTTATCGTTGTTGTTGTTGATGCTGCTGGCGCTGTTGTTGTTGTTGTTGTTGCTGCTGTACCATGATTCGGTGCCGAACGCAAATCATTCAACATCACATCCAAATCGCTGGCCAGCGAGCTGAGCAGCTGTAGCAACATAAAAAACAACAACAAAAACACATTAATTTAAATACTATTATTAATATCTCTTTTTAAAACTACCAAACTACCATAAATGGCGAAAAATATACCTCACAAGGAGGAAAATACATGAAAATCGGTTGCTGTAGTTAAATTTGTTAATTTGTCGTTGCATTTGTTAAATTAAAAAAAAAAGTTATTGTCACAACTCTTTGCCAAAAATAAAGATATCAATAATAAATATCACAACACCCTTGTAAAGACAAGAGGTCTTAGAAAATTAAACTTTGTGGTTAGCAAATTAAATATTAAAAAAAAAAAAGACAAAAGTTTGTAGAAAAAGTATTACAACTGGTGGAAAATGGATAATTCGGAATATTGAACCAATCTGGTAGATAAAAAGCTTATTGTCGAGAACTTGAAGAAAACAAAATTCCTTCGCTGCACTACAGAAAAAAATTTCGATATTTTGGAATAAATTCAAATTTGTTTTGTTTAGTATTTTAAAAATTTTTTGATGAAGGTATTCAAAATACACTATTAGTAGAGATTTTAAGTAAGTTTAAGTAAGTAAGTTTAAGTTGTTTATGTGTTCCTGTTATGTTAAGCTTTACATTAGTACTAGCACAAGTTAGCACTAGAGTTTTACCTAAACGTTATTAACAAAGCCATCTAAAATCAGATGTTAATAATCCTTTTTGCCAGTTTTGGCACTTTTCGTGAAAAAGCGAATTTCGGATGAAAAATCTAATTTTTCTCAGATTTGAACGAGGTGAAAACATAGTCAAATTAATAAACAAACTAAACTTTACTATAGTCTAATTAGCAAACATACAAAGTTTAAATAAAAACAAAAATTTTACTTTTTTTCTTAGTCGGAAGAGAAGAAGACAAGGTTCAATTAAGTAACAAAAAAATCTGTGAATCGAATCTACTTCTATTTTCGATTATTTTAAGACTGATCATGTGAAAACTCGACACAGCTCACAATAAATTTCACCCATTTAAGCAAAACTACCACCACAGGTTGGAAATGCTTATTAACATTATTTATACTCTATATCAATAACGATTGAATCTACTTAAAAACTTTCTTCTTTTTTGTTTAAGCTTGACTCTCAAATCTCAATAAACATCAAAGTACATTGCGAAATACAGGAAAATTTTATTGATTTATTCGTTGGAAAATTCGCAATATCAATTTTCAGAAGCGATTGGCAATCAAGTTCTAGGCAAAAGTTTTTCTGGGTTAATGAACGGATGTCTCAAGCAGCCATAGAGTTGACACAGACGATCTGTCTGACCATGAGAATCATCATAATATTATTGCCCCTTGATTTTTCTTACAAATGATTGTAATGGGTATGATAAATGTAATGTAAGATACCGTTACATATGTCATAAAAAAGGAGCTATATATTTTGTTTTTGAGCAAATGAGTTAAAAATATATAAATTAGGTTTTTTAAGTGAATTATTTTCATTTTTTTTTTTAAATCTATAAATATAGTATAACATAACTTTATGTACCAATTTCCCAAATCATGCTAATCTTATTGTTATTTATGAACATTTTCAGTGTATTATTTATTTTATTAAATTTCTTTTAATAGCAACATGATTTTCGGATATCAAGTGTCTTAAAATGATTTTCATTTTAAGTTTTAAATAATTTGGAAATGCAAATCTTAATTTATTCAAGAGACAAACTTCACTCATATAAAATTCTGTGAGCCGTGTAATACATATGACGTCCGCAACGTAACGTCAGCAATTAACAAAAAATAAGATTTTAGTTAACGAGACTACGTATCTTTAGTTTTTATGCTGGATTTATATTATCATATATTCCACATAATTTTTTTTGTATTTGCATATTTTCTGAATATTTTGCAAAACTCGCTAATATATGTGCAAATGCACGTTAATCTCAACTAGACTTCCATTCTTTGTAACTTCCGCAACGGAACTTTCAGCAAGCCTAATTTGTTTTTCGAAAACAGTAAGGCTTTTATCTTAAAATAGGTTTAAAATTTCATGAAAATTCATTAATCTGATCGCGAACTATATCAGTCCGCAACTTAGGATTAGCCTATATATGAGAAAAATTTAAGTAATCCCATAGAGAATAGGAAGAACAGGGTATTTTCTAGTCTGGCACTTAGGGCTGTCTTGAATTTCTTGCCAAATCATGCCCAATAGTCTGGCACTTGGACTCGGGAGCAGTGCGAGGAATTTCCATTACACAAACAAAGTGGTGCAGTGGTATTTCTGCTGGTGGTTACTCGTATTGTATTATCTGCAGTCCCCAAAAACTGGTCTTCACTTCCGGCCGGTGGCATCGATTGGAAAGGCCTTGACGGGGGCTGAAGATTGATCGAGAACGCCTTTAATAATTACGCTAGACTGAAAAACGGGTTTATGGGGTTGCGGTCGTGCTCCTCAAAAACTTCAAACTGCATATGTGCAACGAGTACAATGTGCAACCTGCAACGTGCAACATTTAAGAAAAATCTACACTGCCACCTCAACAACGACAGCGACGCCGACGTCAACGTCAACGCAAACCGGCTCCCACGCTTTGTGCTAATTTGAGCTCCACTTCTGTTTTTTTTTTTTATTTTTTGTTTTCTTTTTTTTTCATCTTTTTTTCATGGTTTCAGTTGCTGTCGGTTTTTCGACTCAGCTCATTTATTTTTGTTGTATTTTCATTTTTTTTTTTTCTGTTTCACTTTGTTTTGCTGTTGGTATTTATAAATATTTCTACAGTTTTTGGCCTTTATTTTACTTAATTTTTTTTTTGGTCTGTTTGTGCTTGGCTAAAAACCTCGCAGAGTTGCGAGTTGTATGCAAATTTTGTGGGCTAAACTCAAGTGGAAAAATCGGCGACCGACTTTATTTTTTCAGAATTTGAATGGATCGAATTGAATAGAATTAAAAGTACGCTGCAATTGAGGATCGAAATACTGAATAAATTATCCAAACGCTTAGTATTAAAAATTGATATTTTAAGTAATTATTCTTATATAGTTTAGTATATTGTAGCTCAAAATATTGTAAAGTCCAGCTTACTTCTGTTCCATTCTTATTTTATTCTTTTCCCCATTCAATTCTATTCTTATTGGTATACTTTTTAAAATTACAATTCTTTATACAACTCAATCTCATTCCATTTATTTCCATTCCCATCTCATTCTGTTATTCCATTCAATTTCACATCCTATAATATTAAATCCCATTTCATCTCCTCTCATATCTCGAAAATGCTTGTGTCTATAATTTACACAAATCTTGACACCTCTTCCTTATGAGACGCACACATAGCACGAGTAGCACCACATCACGCATACGCCTCATTGCACACTTAATGTGCAGTGTGCAGTGTCGTTTCATATGCAAAAGGAGAAAAAGGCCTTAAACACATGGATTAACGTGTAATATGCAACATGCACAAGTACACTCTAAAATCATACTGCACACACACCCATAGTGCACACAAGCTCAATATGTAGACAGACCAGCCAATTGAGCAATTGACACAGCAAACAAATTCAAATTGAAAATGTGGGCAAAGCAACGCAAAAAGCAACACAGAAAACTAAAAGAATAATAATGAAAATAAGAAAAAATAAAACACGAAATAATAACCAAAGTTGGGATTCTCGAAACTTTAATACTCTTTCACCAAACTCACAAATATATTTTTAGTTAAATTCAAATATATAAGACAATTAATTACTGACATACAAATTTTTATTTGTTACTTGTATGTATTTTCCATAAGTGCACTTAAAAAAAAAAGCTGGTTTAAAGTGTTTCGATTGATTTCCTTAGATTTAACTTTGAAAGTTGTTCAGATCAAAATATAAAAAAAATGCAAAGTTTTCTACCTAACTTTCAATTGCCATAATTTGCAAACAATAATAGAAATAAATTTAAGAATATGTAACGTAATGGTTAATTCAATAAGCGTACCCCTTTTTAGAGTATTATAAACGAAAATCGTCGAGTTTCTTGTTTGAGATACGACAGCCAAACTTCAATTGGCTGCGACTGCAATTTCAATTTACGAATCATCAAATGAAATCAAAAAAAATAATGAAAATAATTATTATATTAAAAACAATAAAAATAAGAAGAAGCAAAAATCATAATTATTTTGTAATGGAAATTAAATTAAATTAAGTAAGCTACAATCTGAAAATATTTGGACACTTACCGCAATGGCATCCATAACAGCATTAACCATTTTGCCTCCTTGTTGTTGTAGGTTGTTCGCGTTGTTGTTGTTGTAGTTGTTGTTGCTTTATCGTTGCTTCTTATGATTTATTTGACAGTCATGCAAACATTTTGCACAATTTCAATTCGTTGCTGTCGTCATTTTATTTCTTTCTCAGCTTCGGTTTCAATTTCTGTCTCTTCTCCAGCTTTGCGTCCTTTCGCGTCCCGCGCGCTTCTCAACTTTGAATCTGTTGACATTTAATTAACGTGCTCGATTTGCTTATGCGGCAGGTGGGCAGCCCATACAACACACACACACACACACTATCGTCTAGAGTTTTGGAACGTGCTGGTTAACTGTGGACAAAAGATTGACATCAAGTTAGTGCCTGGGTTATAACCACTTGAGCCCACTTAATGGGCGGCTGGGAAGTATGCGAATAATGGCTGAAGAAAAAGGCAAGTGGGAAAGTCTGTAGTCGAGCTCCCGACTATAGGATACCCGTTACCTATTTACATAAATTTAAAAGAAGTCTGTCTGACAAATTTGGTTTGTCTAGCTCTTTTAGTCTCTGAGATCTCAGGCGGACAGGGCTAAATCGGATCAGCTGCTGATGCTTATGAGGAATATTTATACTTTATAGGGTCGGAGATGCTTAGTTCTCCCTGTTACATACATTTCAACGAATATAACATACCCTCTTACTTAATTTTTAAGTAACAGGTATAAAAACTAAAATACCCTGCAAAACAAATTGGCAGTTCTGTTAAAATAAATAAAGAATAGTGAAAATAATATGGATGAGTATAGATTAAGAAATACCAGAATGCTTAAAAAGTTATAAAAAAAAACAAGAAAACGAAAATTTTCAGATAAAAATTTAATTCAAATAAATGAGTTCAAGTAATTTTTATAAAAGTGTCATGAAATCTTATCAAAGTATCATGAAAATATCAAGAAACTAAACAAATCCAGTTTCCTTTGGATTAAATGTTACTGTATTTTATGTAAATTTTATTTATTTATTTTTTACACCATTGCAAAAGAATTTTTTAGATTGGTTACAAAAGACTGTCAATAAAAAAAATTTGTTGAATAATTACTCCAACTTAATTCAAAATACAAAAGGAACTTTTTAGATCCTTTTAAAAAATAAATGGTTGCTCAAAAAAAATTTGGAATTAATTAATTTTAAGATTTGTCCTCGCATAAATATCCCAAGTGCCAGAGCAGTCAAATTCATAACATTTTCTTATCAGAGTTTCCTTACAAAACCATCTTCAATAAAGGGAAATTTCAATGTTTCCACTATTTTTTCTCATCGACTGAAAGAAAGAAAACTTTCGATATCAAATGATAGCAATCAAAAATGATATCACACAGAGTTTCAAATGATGATTGAAAAAGATTCGTGTTGATAAAACTACCTCATATGGTTATTAGCATCCATCGGCAGCAAAGTCCATTACAAACTTGAACTACAGCTGTTCGGAGTTGAGTTAAATGGAGTTGAGTATTTCTTTTTTTGGCTCAGTGCGAAGCCAAACAGCAATTGGGACCCTCACAGACAGCAATAAACCAAATAAAAAGTGAATGTATCTTACAGATACTCGTACTTTTAATTAAAAAACTGCGCCATGTCTCTGTCCAAACATTGGCGAGATTTTTGACGATGTCAGTCCGTTTCTCTGTCTGTCCGTCTGTCTTTTGGTCTGTTTCAACAGTCCTAACCACATTGCGCGACGCATGAAAATGAAAACTTGTTTCACGTATTTTCCACAATTTTCCGCATTTTATGCTCATTAATTACATTTTCATTTTCATTTCCATTTGCATTTACATAACCATTTTACTTACTTACTTATGGCTATATGTCTGCTATTTAATTCGTTTCTATTTAATTTCAATACCCTTTAATCATAAGAAAATAGGATCAAAAAGACTATCAAAACGTTGACTACATTATTCGATAAAGTAATTTGTTAATTAGCTAGAGATTACAGATTTAACCCTTTAAAGAACTTCAATTATTTCGTTTAGATGCGATATTTTATTGTTAAATTATTATTAATAAATTTGTTCAAGTAAGGGGAAAATAAAATCCAAATTTAAAGCCATTGAGTATTTGTCCAGGGTATTTCAGAACTTAGCAGTCTCGTCTAGAGCCTACCTACTTGTTTTTAAATTTCTTTAATTGTTTTTTATTTTGTTTTTTTTTTTTTTTGGTTAACTGGCTCAGAAATGTAAAAAAGCCTGTTCAAAATTCCTCAAACAGTTGACGGAAGTTGAATTGCAAATTGAAGTACTGGCGATTTACACGATTTGATAACAAACTTAAATAAATAATATACAAAAAAAAAAAGCAACAACAAAAATACATATAAATAAAAAAGACCTGAAATGCATTCAAACTACGCGCGCTTCAAAATCGGCCATCAAAATAATAAAAAAGATTCAAGTAAATAAATAAAGACAAAAATAAAATAAATACAACACGAAATGCGTGAAAAATGCGACAAATAAACGCAGTTAACTGCGCTGCTGCTGCGCAGTCGCCGTCGCAGTCGCAGTCGGTGTCGCAGCTCATTATTCAAGCTTAAATGCATACGAAATGAGCGTTTGTCCCGGGAGTTTTATTTATTTAAGCTCCATTGTGTATATAAATTGTTTATTATATGATTTACACTCTATAGACAGTGCAGAGTGCTTTGAATTTGTCATTAGTCGCATTAAGATCGTAATTTAACTGCTAGAGATATGAACATACTTATATGTACATGAAAATAGGTGGGAAGTAAAGCTAACATTTTCAAATGTTCAAAGAATATTAGGTAAATTAATGATCCTTGACTTATTCACGTGGAAATTGCATGGAAATGGAGAACATTGAATTTTAAAAAGATATTGATTCACTCGGAACAGTGACTAAGAAAAATTAAAAAAAAATAGACAAATATTGTGGAAAAATAGAGTCTGAATATGCCAAAGTATAAAAACTAGTTGTCAGAGATTATAGAGTATTTGAGCTGATAATATTGATAATATTGAGCTAACTAAATATTTACGAATGGTTAAAGAGCATTTAGAGATCGCTTTAGGCATCAAGATTTCTCAACTTGTTGATGCTTCTTGTTTATGTTTACCATTTTTTCTTCTCTTCTCATTTTTGGACTGGCTCATTAACAAATGGTGACATATGAGACAACAACAACAACAACAGTAACAATAACAATAGCAACAGCAACAGCAACAACAAAAGTTGCGACTGTGTGAGACATAAAATTTTAAACAAAGTTCCAATTCCAATTTCAATTCCAATTCGGATTCGAGTTTTTCCACAAAGACAACAACTTGATACAACAAAAATTCCGATTCCCAACGTTTGTTTATTCAATTTCAATTTGAAATATTCATAACTACATTTGGTTAAGGTGGGAAGAGCGTAAAATTGAAGTTAATTAAATGATATTGAGCCATAAATTGAAAGAGCAAAGCAAAGCGTATCCATGAGATACACACACTTATGCAAATATACATATACATTTAGAGATAAAACTGAAGATAGACTGGAGACAGCTGTGAGCAGCTGACAGCACGGCTTGAGATACAACTACAATCACAGATACAGATTCGGATGCATATTACAGCTACGGATAAATTTAAATCGCAGTTTTCCGTTTTTCGAGTCTTTCTTATCAACGACTGTATTTTGTTTTGGCTGCGATAAATTCGTTTTGTAGTTTGAGCTTCAGCTCTGGCGAGTGTTGATAAGCACGCACGCAGCGCAGTCAACGTCGGCGTCGGCATCGCTGCTGACGTCGCCATCAAATTAACGCTGAAGGTAATTTAACGTCCGCATCTCAAGTGTCACCCAAGGCGATCGATCGCATTCTTCGCATTCTGTCAATTGATTCCTCAATAAATCAATTGAAATGTGTTTTCCTCTGATAAGCCTCGATTCGCTGCAATTGAAACGCAGCGCCCCTTCCCCCGTCCCTCCCCTTTTCACGGGTTTCATCCAATAAATTGGGTCGCAATGTGTCCTTTTTAATACATTTGCGAACATAATTTTTGCACAATTGAGAGCGTCATAAGTGAATGCGAAACCAACATCATCATCACCATAAACATCCAATCAATTGAGGGCCGATGCGCTTGCTCGCGTTTCGTATCTAACAGATACAGTATCTACTCTGGCTCTTACAATGCAAATCAGCTTGTGCAAGGTCAGTTGTTCCAATTGGATAGAGACATGTCTTAGTTACTATTGACACACATTTCGCTTATCGGTTTTCAAGTCAATCATACTGAACCCAAAAAACAAAAAAAAAAACTGGTATTTTAGCCTATAAAAACCTATCTCTAAGATACTGGAAGCTACACAAGATACACATATATCTGATACAGATACCTTGCCATGCACACGGCTCGAAATCTTTATGACACTTTATTATTAAATCTAAATTTATATACATGTTATTTAAAACATGCATTTTTTGAACATTTTTATTATTAGCATAATTAAATTACTAGCTGCGGTATTTTAATACTAAATTGAATGTGGTTTGCATTCGGAATTTTTATTAACAAAATTATCAAAGCGTAAATTTTTGGAATTTGTTTTTGTTATCATTTTGAGTTACGTAAAAATTATAAATTAGAATATAGCTTATGCGTAAAACTTAAGTTTTTATTTAGTTGTGTAAAGTTAGTTTGGTATTTTGTTTGGTATTAGACAGATTCAGAAATTTGCTCAACTATCAATAAGGAAAATATTTTACTTTAAAAAAAGTGGAAAATATTCTTCATAATTTTGGGCTAACTTTAAGTTAACTCTCCGTTTGTAATGAAATTTTCAGAATTGATAAGGGAGGTGGTAAAATGTTGATATACCAAAGAAAATAGATTGTGAGTGTGAAAATTTTAATGCAAACTAGATTTGATAATTCGAAAGAATCAAATGTAAGAAAGTATTATGACAAAAATCTGGAAAACAATAATATGTTTAGTTCCAGAAGCTATAACTCATATGCCTATGTATATCATTTCATTAAAGAAGTCTGCTCTGATGGATTGGAAACACTGTAATGCATAGACTTTCGCTTGAAGAAGAGGACTATTATTGTGGTAACTCTATTAGGTCACACAGAAGATTCAACTTTTACTTTCAGCGTGCAACAGCAAAGGAAGCACAGAACGAGAAAAAGACATAGAAACTGAAACTACTGGCAACGACAAACAAACAAACAAACCATAAGACAGACGGACAGACAGATAGAGTGAGAGTAAGAGGGAGAGAGAGACATAGAGTGGAGAGAGACAGCACATGGTGGCAAGGAGGCATATGCAACAGCAATATGACAATACAATGACGACAGTTTGCACGGACGCCCAGCAAAATGAGAAGCGCTGGGCGGCGACAAAAGGGAAAGGGGGACACATTCATACATATCAGCGAAGACAAACAAAACGCATGAAAAATAAAGGCAGCAAAAAAAGTAAAATAAGAATATATATTATATTCGGCACGTCGAAGATTTGATACCCTTACAGACCCCAGTAGATTTAAAAACTATTAATTTACAAATTTCTTTAAATAAAAAACATATTTTTGCCGCATGCGAAATTAAATATCTCAAAACACGTAAAAATTTTTTAGTTTCAAATTCAATTCCTGATGTTTACTTTATTTAAATAAAATATTCCATTTTCAATTTTCGACGAATTTAGTTTTTTTCGAAAGCAAAACGTAAACTTTTTATTTATTTATTTATTTAAGAGCTAAATTCACAATAATAAAATTAAAGGCTGGCTTATTGCGAACATACAATTTTATATGAATTGATTCATTGAAATATGAAAAAGTATGTTAAATTTTTGGCAGCTGATTTTCAAGACTACGAAAATATGTCTGAAAAATAAAATTTCGCATTTTATCCAGTTGTTTTAAAAACAAATTGTACAATTTTTATTAATCCTTACTTGTTCCTAGAGCAATTCATGACACAGTTAAAATACCCATTGCAGGGGCATAAAAATTAAATTTAAGTGAAAAGAAAAAGAAAAGAAGAAGAAGGCGCATGGCAACCCAGTGGAAGTGGCAAAGTGGCAACCGCAAAACTAGATGAGGGCCTGCTAAGGAGTCCGAGTCCGAGTCGGAGTCGAAGTCGAAGCTAGTTGGGAGTTGCCTTGTTTATGAATACGCGGGCATTGTGTGGCAAGGCGACGAGGCGGCAGAGCTGCGCCCAAAAAGATACAGAAACAGAAACAGATAAAAAAAAAAAGTATATAGATACAAGTGAAGCTACAGATACATGCGCAATGTTTGAGAACTAAACAAGGAAATATTGACAAATAGATTAAAACTTATTAAGGCAGCAGCAACTGCATGCAACAACTGCATGCAACAACTGCCTGCAACAGCAGTGGCAGCGCAGTCGCTGCAAAAATGTCGCATGTCGCGTGGGGGCTGCTGTCTGTGACATGTTGCCCCTGTCTGTTGAATGCGCGTGGTTTGTGCCACAACAGCAGCAGCGGCAGCAGCAGCAGCAACAACACACGTGCAGCAGCCGCAGATACAAATACAAAGGCAGGCAGCTAGAAGATACTGATACAGATACAGATACACATACAGAAACAAAAACAGATACAGATACAGATACTTATTGCTGGGCCACAGGTTGAGGTAGGTCCGGTTGGTTGGTTGGTTGGTCTGGTTGGTCTGGAGCCAACACTCATTGCCAATATTTATCATCAAATATGGTCGAATTCTATATTTAGACGCTGACGATCGTCGTCAATGTTGAACGTTGATCGAACATACTTATAGATACATACTCATGTATCTACGAGAAATATAATACATATTTACAAGAGCGTTTCTTTACTGCGATCGTCTTCAGCATGACCTCGGACTCGAAACTTTGGCTTTCTATTGAAACAGTTGGCCGGAACAACAACAACAACCACAGCGCTTAGACAGACCCCGAGACTCCATCAATATTTTTCGGTTAGCTGCCGCTGCCGCTGCCGTTTCGCCCACATGGATAACGATCGTCTAAATGATCGCAAACTGATCACAGTTCATTTTGGCCAACACTACTTTATTTTCGCCACTTTTGATTGTGATTCAGTTGAGACTTTAAGTGGGTGTCTGCGAGTAAAGATCACTGAGTAAGGTCCAGTAAGCAACCGTTCGCTTAAAGCATCGATCGATCTACATTTAACGAACAAGTGTCTTAAGCTATGTCAAAAACAAGTTTCAAATATTTATATTTAAATTGATACAAACTGATCATCAATAAGTATGTGATCACTGACATAATATTTAAACATTTCTGAAATGTATCTCAGCTTGCTGTTTTTTTTTTTTTTTTTTTTTTTGTTGTGCAATAATTCCTTTTCTTTCTTTCCAGCTTCTTTCTGAATAATTTACATTGTTTGATTGTTGTTCTTTGATAATATTGTTCTTATTTTTTTTTTTCACTTTTCTCATTTTTTTTTTCTTTGTTATTCTGTTAGTTTCCATAGAAACAGCGCTCTTATCACTTTAGTCGATCGCTTTAAACAAGACTTTTAATGATAATACTAAGCATAAATTTGTAGACACTTTCGAGTTGAAAATTCCTCAAGAGAATTATGTTAAATCTAATTAAAATTAAAATTACAAGATTTGCTGTAGATCAACATTAAATTATCCTTTATGATTGAATGATAGGGTATCCTAAAAACAATCGACAGATCAGGTTCTATAAATAAATTAGCTAACTTTCAAAAATAATACCTGAAAATATACAAAGTCTATAAAAATGATCTTGCAAATCTACAGTAAATATACAAATAGCTTTAAAATATGTGGGTTAAGTTAGTAGGAATAAAATCCAAAATAAATTGAAAATGATCTTTCACAATCTACAATATAAATACAACAAATGCAAGTTGGGATTATGTACAGTGAGTCCATATGAGAAGCAAATCTCAAAGCAAATACAAACACAACACATACATATGTACTTACATATTCACACACTAGAAATCTTACCTGACTGACCAGTGTAATGAGAACTATGAGTTTTACTGATAAGACAGCGTTGTCTATCTAAAGCTAATAATGTATGACGACGACAACGTTGAATGGCATTTGAATGGACATTATGAAGATATACGACTAGGTAAATTTCGGTAGTTTAACAGATAAATCAGATCTACCATGTGGTAATGGAATTGGAATAGAGTTCTACACAAATTTTTGCTTGCGATAAGCCGAGTGAATCTCGGATAGAGAGAAAGAGGGACAGAGCAACTTCTATTAGCTTATCTTTCGCGCAAAAAAAAAAAATAACAATGCGAATAATGGTAAAGCGGGTGAACGGGTGAACAATAAACATTTTGCTACAACGAAAAAAAAAAAAAAATAGAAAGACACACAAGAATTACTTATCAAATGTTGTTTATCAAAGAAATTTGTTGCTGCTGCGGCGAAGGAAATGACAAAAACTCAAAGAATGCGAGCGAACAAGGTGTGCGCACTGAGAGCGAATTAGCGAGGCAGAGAGAGAGAGCAGAAGATCTTGTCATGTGTACTGAGTGGGTGGCTTCAGAAGGGGAAGAAAAGGAGTGCGAAATGCCGCGGCGATTAGCAATTCGCTGTCAAAACGCATTGAAAGCGAAAAACGAGACATCAACAACAACAGCAATAACAGCAACAAGGCTGCCTAAGGAACAGGCAAAGGTGCAATGTACGCAATAAAATGCAGGAGAGCAACTGTGAGAGCAAAAGAGCGAAATGCCTGTAAATTGTTGGTGAGAGCATTGGAGCGAATATATTGCTGTCTTGTTGTTGCTGTAAGTTCAAGTTGTGGGCGACAAACGCGTCGTGCATTTTACCGGCAAAATTAGCCGAAGGCTGTCGCCGCCTGCCGACTGCAGGCTAAAGCTGAACTTGAACTTAAGCAACGTCGACAAAATATGTACATAAAAGGAGTTGAATTGAGCTGAGCTGAGAGTAAATTCGCAAAAATTTGAATATTGTATGCCTTACACACTTGCAGTAACGCCGCAGGCCAATTGCTGTCGCTGTCAGTGTTCCTGCTGCTTCTGCCGATCTCGCTGCTCCAATTCAAATTGCACGCACTTAACACTTCACATCAATTCGCGTATCGCACTTTACTTCTTTGCTTATTGCTTTGCCAGCAGCATTCGCCGCGCTGCTTGTCGCATTTGCTGTTGTTGTTGCTTTCAACAATTAATAATAATGAAATTAAAAAATATGTACGTATATTATTTAATTGTGCGAAACATTAAAAAAAAATAAACAAACAACTCTTCTCAGTGCCAGCACGCACATAAACCGACGCATGACAACAATAACAATGCCAATGCCAATTAGTTAGTCTCAGTTTAACAGAAATATATATAATTTCGTATTTAATCAAAAATAAGCGTAATTAATAATCGCTCCCGTTTTTTGTTTAGCCGGGGAACTTAAACTCGCGACCGTTTCTCCGCTGGACTCTGAGAGAGAGAGAGACTCACGATCTTCGCGTTACAATTGCGCCAAACCGACTAATCTTGCCAAAGCAATCGGTGCCACTATCGATAACATAAGCAGCTGACAAAACTTAAGCTATCGATAATATAGCGAAAAGCATTCACCACGAAATCCATTTGCTTGCGTTTCCACTGAGCTACAGCGGGTTATACATCATACTATAGCTGCAAAAAGGAAATCATTTAACTAAAATGTGTGTATGGTGTTATTTTAAATGAGCAATATATGAGTTTAAATAAATATTTGAGCACATAGTTATACAAATATTAATTGTATGGAATGTTATATTCTATTCCATTGGTGCCTAATTAATTAATTGCAATATGTTTGTGTGTAAAAAATCAAATTTCAATACATTGTTGATTTCTTCCATTCAATTTACACTTGGAAATTGAATTTATAAGTTTCATGGAATGCATTCCTTTATTTTTTTATTTTGACATTAAAAAATTTTGTAAGATTTTAAATGAAAGAAAGAAGTGTAAGCTGCTGGTTCAAAGTGGAAACATTTTAATTTAAAATAACGATCGCCATTTATCGATAGTTGAAATTGCCATTCACAGTGCCAATTGGCGGTTTAATTTAAATTGAAATGCACTAAACGCGCTAAATTCGCTTTAAAGTTTTAAGTCGACCACATTAAGTGAATAATTTATGTGCTTTTCAATTTGAAAATTACTCTTAAACAAAATGATTAAAATGTTGTTGCTTTCTTTTAAAAAGAGTGTGCATTTATAAATTTGTCGTGCTTTGTTCGTATTTCTGGTGCTTTCCCCGCAATGCAATCAGTGGAGACGCCACATTGATTACCTTGCCGCCGCTAAATGCAGCGTCATTTGAGAATGGAAGGAGTTGGCGGGGGGAACTGGGGTCGATTATGCAAGTGCCAAGTGCCCCAGCATAGAAAGTTCGTTAGGCATAATAAACAATTCACGTCGTAAACCAGATTGTTTTGTTGTTTCTATTGTTGCTGTTGTTGTTTTTGTGTATATTACGCACGATTACATTTAGTGGGTCAGCAGAGAAGCTCTAAATATGTATGTATGTATAGTGCATGTCGACGCTCTGCGGATCATTAAAATCATTATCTGCATTTTCACTTTTCGCTAAATAAACCCAAAATCAAATCTTTCAACATTTATTTCTTTAAATGTTATTTAAAATTGTTTGTCAATTTGATTAGCTTACAAATTTTAATGGAATTTCATTAAGATTTGTTTAAGCTTAAAAATAGATTAATTCCTTAAAATCTAATGATAGATTAGTGATTAGATTGGTTTCAAATCTCTCAACATTTATTGCTTTAAATGTTATTCAAAAAATTTGTTAATTTGATTAGCTTACAAATTTTAATGGAATTTCATTAAGATTTGTTTAAGCTTTATAATAGATTAATTCCTTAAAATCTAATGATAGATTAGTGATAAGATTGGTTTTCAGTGTTTGTAAAGGGTATATAGTTCCTTTAGTTTTCAGGAAATCAAGAAAAGGCATAAAAACTCTATAAGGTTTATGTTAAGAAAAGTATTAAAATATACATATACAAAGTCCTATATGTTATATATATACATCCTATATTCCAGAAATACCAACTCTTGACATAATTCTACCTGCATTTTTTTGTTTAACTCTTTTATTAACAAAGAAACTTTTCTTTCGCTTGTCAAAGAAATTATTATTTTTTCACTCTTAACTCGGTCAGTTTTAGTACAAAGTTGATGAGTTGGATTTTTAAATGAATACACTAAAAACCAGCATTAACAAACCGCGCAATTTTCTGATGAGAATCACAAATACATGAATCACTGAATTTTTTTTTTCTTTTAAATATAATAATATATAAAATAAGGGGGAACATTTTTACCAATATTATCTTATATCGTTATAAAGGGACACCATAGCTACCTCCCAGCATATTTATTTTTTTTCGAATTTAGTTTTAGAGTTTATTATTTGTTTAATTATTATTTAATTTGATAAAAAAAGTTATTTTGGGTGGTAGCTATGGTGTCCCTTTATAACGATATACAATAATAGTGGTAAAAATCGGAACACAAAAGCCGTAAATTACACTTGAGTTTTACTTTTTTCTAACTAAGTTAAAAATAAAAAATTAAAATACAATCATTAAAATGTAATTTTTATAATATAACGGTCCCTGATTCCCAATTTTAAGCAAAATGTCAATACAATATCTTATAAAAAGAGATTTATAGAGAAACATTTCCCAAATTTGCTTATCCATTTTCAAAAACCTGCTTTAAATTGACACACTTATTTTTACTGTCCTATGAGTACGCTTTAGTTAGCTTACACTGTATTATATGTACTGTAGTTAAGTTCACCCCCGCCCTCAATGTTGTCTGTCTGTCTCTCAGGGATTCTCTTGTCATCATCATCATCATCATCATCATCATTGTCGTTGCAGTCGTCATTATATCGTGTCGTCGATCTCATTCGCAAATTATCTTTGTTTGCGAAATTGTAATTGTTTTTCATGCACAATTCAGCAACAACAACAATAACAACAACAATAATAACAACACAAGCTTGTCAAGTGGTTTTTTTGTAAGCGTTAATGGTTTTTCTGTTTACTTTTTTGAACGCTGCGTCCCCAAGTGGGGCGTGTTCTTTGTTTTGCCCCAGTAGCAAAACATTGAACTATTCTGAGTCTGGAATCCGGTTACCAATTGCTACCCTTGCACTGCTCCCCTCCCCACCACCCCACCAAACATATTCCCTACCTGGTTCTCTCTAAGTAGTATATAGCCCACTGTCTGTCAGTATATGTATATGTACTTATGTACATATGTAGTTCACTTTACTCTCTTTGTTTTTATTTTTGCTCTTTTGTTTCATTATTATTATTACTTTTTTTTGTTTAAACAATAAAACATGGTTAAATGACAAAAAACTGTTCAATTAGCAGTTTCCACTGCACAACAATAAAATTGTGTAAAATAAAAAAACATACAAAAAGTCAAATCGTCTTACAATAGCTTCTGGTCGCTGGGTCTTGAAATTTCGAAGCATAAAAAATGTGATTAAACATTTTACGGAGGTCATGTGAATCAGTTGGACAAACAACAATGCGACTGCCGGACAATTTGACACAACAACAAAAATGGGGCGTGGCACTCAGACAAACACACACACACGCACACACACACACACACATCTTTGGGCGTGACTCCCTATTCCAAATTATTCGACCAGGGATCATCATCAAGTAATAAGAATTATGATTTTTTACAAAAAATTAAGCCTGTGATAAATAATTAAAATGAAGGGGAAAATTGAATAGGACATTCTGAAACCAGAATACAATTATATTTGTTACTATCAAAATGAATTTTAACTTATATTTTTAATTAGAAAAACAAGAAAATTTAAGATTCATATCACCTTAAAACCAATAACATCAAAAAATAGCAAACAAAAAATATGATTCATTTAAAATAAATTCACTACACTGAAAAAAAAGACCACTTTCTAAAATCACGAACATTCATCTTAAGTATTTTGTTCTTGAAATAAGAATATTTTAAGACCAAATTACTAAAAATAAGAATATTAATCTTGAAAATCGTAAGTTCTTAATAGTAGAATAAAATTCTTAAATTTTAATATTTTTTCTTAATATAAGACCATTTTGAGACCAAATTACTAAAACTAAGAACATTAAACAGCTAAATCTTTATTTGGGATTTTTTGTCTTGAGTCTACAAAACTTTTTGGTCTTTAAATAAGAACATATATATTCTTAAAAACAATAATAAGTTTTATTCTTATACTAAGAATTTATGATCTTAAAAATAAGAACTTGGTCTTAATAGAAATGTTCTTAGAATCAAGATGTGTTTTCCTACTTCAAGTATTTCATGTTCTCGAAGCACTTTTTGAACAAAGTTCTTAGTTTAAGTGATTTACATAATTAAGAAAAATAAAAGCTGAACAAATTTATTATGTTTATAATACAATGTATGATAAAAAAAATTGGGGCTATGGTTATAATCATCTAACCAAAACTATTTTCAAAATTTCGAATTATAGTATTTTGAAATGTGTTTTAACATGTCTCTCTTGAACTTCACTCTTTCCCTTTCCCAGTTCATTATAGTCAATTGCAACTGTGTATCCACTTCATAGGGTCGCAGCTGTTTATCTCCTTCAACATTTGCCCTTTTTGAGAGTACAGTCCATAATGATGCCAGGTAAGATTGCCCAATTAGCCAAACTTTGATAGCTGACGGTGGGAATGCTGGGAACTTGACCAGGTTGTTGGCCACAGCTGAGGACGTTTTAATCCCCAAAACCCCTGGTCCGACTCGTGGCACTTTAAGAGGCATGCCCCCGAGCTAAGAGCCGCAGGTTGTGAAGCTACATAATTACAGGTTAGGTTTAATCTAACGGCAACAAAACACCTACAAATCATAAGGTATAGTCCCCCTTACTCCACAGAATTGTTCATTGTGAGGCTAATGGAATTTTAACGTCAAATGTCGTTTCCCCTGCCGCCCCTTTATCTGTAGCATTCACGCATGCACATTGGGCGGAATTGCCCTTTTTTTGGGCAAAAACCTCTAAATATAAAGCTAGGAACTTGAAACTTTAACTGAAATATTTCGAAAAACCGTAACATTCGGCTTACGATTTAAAACAGCGGTGGGCACGATATCTGAATTCGTTACCAGCCGCTGGCTCCCGGAGCCATTGCGTGCCCATCGCTGATTTAAACTCTACATAAATATATGCATAAAAAAGCATACTACCATATAAGCACTTTGTGCAATTCACTTGTATCTTGCCAGATATACTCCACGAAACAAAACTACAATGAGGTTAGACTCAATAAAATTATGGTTTCTTAATAACATTAAACCAGAGATTGAAATCCTAACCGAACCGTAACTTTTAACCGGTAAAAACCGATTGAAATTTAAAACCGTAACTGAAACCGTAACCGAAAAAAAATTTTATTTTTCCGAAACCTTAAAACCGAAACTCTGTAAACCGAAATAAACGTTTAGTAACCGTTTTATTTATAAGGGTTGAATTTGGGTTTTCATACAAAATAAAATAGATTTAAAAAACAATAATTATAATAATTTCAAAAGAAAAATTTTGCACTTTTTCTATTTTTTCGATTAATAAGTCTTGTTTGCGATCTCTAATATTTTGTTATTAGTTTTGTATTTTATTTTTGATTTTCTTTTTTTATTTTTTAATTTTGATGTTGATTTTCTTATGTTTAATTTTGAATTTTTATTTCTCATATTCATGATCGAATTTTCATAGCACTAAATAAGCGCACATAAAATTAATTTGTTAAATGAAACAAATATATTTTTGGAAAGAAATTTTTTATATTTAGAACAGAAACCATACCGGTATTTCAAAGACCTAAACATACAAAAACCGGTTCAGCGTTACGAAACCTTTATTCAAAGACTTTGCTTAACCGATAAACAAAAACCTAAACGCGCACATAAGCGAAACCGTAACTGAAACCGATATTCGTTTCGGTTTTAATCCCTGTGGAAAACATAAAACAAAAAGCACATATAATTAAACACATATACATATAACTCTTTTCTACATACCTTGATGTTTATTTTCCATTTTAAATTATTTAAATACGATGAGGAGAGACAATTGCTTATAAAAAATATTAAAAAAATAAATTTAGGGTTTTTGCCAAAAACAGCCCAATGTGCGTTGCTTCAAACTCCACATTGAATTAATGCGAGTGGCAATGGGCATGGGCAAGGGCACGGGCAAGGGCAAGGGCATGGGCAAGGGCATGGGGATGTTGCATGTGGCATGCGGCAGTGAGGATGCTAAAAGTGGCGCATGCTGCTAATGTGGCGCTTATTAGCGGACGTCATCGCGTATACGCAACGTTATCCTGCCTAATCCACTGGAAACATCATTTTGAGCACCTGTTTAATTGCGTTAATCACCGGGAAGCAAAAACGTTACGGACATCACAGCAGTAGCTTTAAGTTTCCCAAGGGAAGTTGCAACTGAAAGTGGAACTGGAGCCCGAACTGAAGGAAACACTTCGCATTAGAATGTTAATTTGATGTCTTTTTTGGCACACGCAGCTGGGCACAAGTGCTCGTATCATCGTATCATTGTATCATCTGGGAGTTCGTTAACCTACGAGTTTTATGGTTTGAAGTACTAGTCCCATTTAAAAGTAGCCAATGACTAGTTCTAGAACTAATTCAACAGCTGCACTTGGTTGGAGAACAAGAAATTACAGAGTTCTTTTTCATAAGTTTATTAATTTTGATGCCACTCATTTAGGTTGAATAAGAGAGAAATTCGAGTTATGGAAGTTCAACTGTATTTTCCATTTTGTTGACACCCTAAATTCAAAATTTAAAAAAATTTTGCTTGATTTTCAGAATTTTTCTAATGAAAACAGTGTTTTTGAAATTGAAAACAGCAATTTTTCTACTTGTCCGAAATAACCATTTAGTAACCATTTTATTCGTAAGGGCTAATTTCGGTTTTCAAAAAAAAATTTTTTTTAATTTTTATTATAAAAAATGTAAATAAAAATTTAAAAAAAAAAAATTAGTTTTAATTGTTATTTTAGAAATTGCACACAAGAGTTACGGTGTAACTTTTAAATACAATTTTAAAAGCAAGTTATATAAATTTAAAAAACAAACTAAAAATAATTTAAAACGAAAAATTTTGAACTGTTTCGATTTTTTCCGGGTCATAAGTCTTGTTTGCGATCTCTGATATTTTGACATATTTATTGTGGAACTTTTATTTGTGATATTCATGATTGTGTGAATGAAACATTTATAAAGTTATGATTTTTTAAATTTCATTTTTATATATTTTATATATTTTTTTTGTGAACCTAAACCATACCTAAATGTATTTTAAATCGGAACAAACAAAAACCGGTTCACCGTTATGAAACCTTTATTTAAAGATTTTGCTTAACCGATAACCGAAAACCTAAATGCGAACATAACCGAAACCCTAACGGAAACCGATGTTCGTTTCAGTTTTAATCCCTGATGCTTATAAAGTAGTCATTACTTTTAACTGTCAAACTTTTATCAAAGCAGTTGGCTAACAAATAATCTACTTATCCAAATATAATAAGGACAAGGAATTGCAATGGGTGAACGTTTCATCTTTCGGTTTCTGATGCTGGGCGATGCAGGAGTGGGCAAGACGTGTCTCCTTCAACGCTTCACGACCAATCGCTACACGGGAGTCTACAAAAGTACGATCGGGATGGAGCAATCGGTGCGGGTCATTGAGATATCCGGCTGTAAAGTGAAGCTAGAAGTCTGGGATACGGCTGGTGAGGAACGTTATCGTTCCATGATGTCTTCATACTATCGACAGATTGATGGTGTTGTTCTTGTCTTCGATACAACAAAACGTTTGAGCTATCGGCATGTGGACTATTGGCTAGATGAGATCAGGAAACATACAATATCGGATGTCTCCATTATTCTGGTAGGCAATAAATGCGATGCATTTGTGATACGTCAGGTGCATCAACAGATGGCTGCCATGTATGCCGACAATCACAAAATACCCTATGTGGAGGCATCAGCTGTCAGCGGTTACAATGTGGATACTTTGTTTTCCAAGCTCGCCGTCAATGTTTTCGATCAGCGTATTTTGGAGCACGAGATGGCGACTATTCCAAGAAGCATTCGTCTAAGGGATGAGAGGAGGTTGGCCACCAGAAAAAATCTGACAACACGTCTCGGGGAATTTTGTTGCTAAGCTTAGTTAAACCATTTGCTTATTATTTTGAAATTTGATAGTGCCACACACACACTTATACAATCAAATCATAAGGCAATTGTCCGGCATCAATTTGATGGGCTTACTTTGATGTGCGCCCTAACCACGCCCATGTCGTTAAACTGGGCGTCAACCACAACTATCCACAACTAATCAGAGGAGAAATATTGCAACTACCCCCCAAAGTGGACGTCGCTTGTTTACCATCCCCCAAACAAAGAAAATCGTCATCGTTATATAAACATTTTCAACAACGTATTTTAGTTTGCCTTAAATTCTTAACTTACATTCAATTGTACATATAAGAAATGTTTAATTATCATTTATTATTTATGTACTATACTAAATATATAATAAGGTTGTACTGCAAATTATCTGTTTACCAAATGATGCTGTTTGAAATATAATTTGTATACTGTTTCTAGCTATCTTTGGATTTTTATTGATTTGCAGGCGCATTTCGATTTATACATTCGATAAAATTTCACCTCAATTTACATGCTAAGTATTGAGCATTCGAAACTACCTAAAAAAAAAAAACATATCTGTATCTTAACGGATTTAACGTGGAAAATGAAAATGTTTTTAAATATATGTATGTATATATAAAACAAAAATTAAGATCTTTTGCATTTCGTATTCTCTTTTCATTACTCTAAAAAAAAAAATTGGTATTTCAGTTGACCTTGTTTCAAATAACACTTTCTCAACAAACTCATTTAAACATAAACATAACCAATGTAATACAAATTTAACAATTTATTTAACTCACAAAAATGCATTCATTTCTTTGCATGAAGAGTTAAATTGTAATTCGCAATTTCACTTAGGCTTACATTAGATCCTAGTTTTTGAAATAGAACTAATACTATCACATTTCAGTCGGTTATCTTATAGTTGCAGTTTTGTGTGAGAAATAATATTTCAATCAAAATAAATCAAACCTCGTTTATGCACTGGATTTTCTTCACATCTTTGTAGAAATAATTTAACATATAAAGTTCATATACTGACTAAAAATTAAACATTAAGCATACGGATGACGAGCAATTAATATTATATTAAATATTAATTTGGGCGAGGAATTGGGTTCCATCTATGGCATCTATTTCTGCCAAGTGTTAATGCTAATTTATCAACTATAATTCAAGTACTTAAAGCTACGTATCTGTCTCCTCACTTTTGTGACTGTTTGTCACATTGGTGATTGACAAGATGTCACCATTGGCGCAATTGCTTTCAACTTGTGTTGGACAATTCTCTGTGTTGACCAATTGCGCATATTTGGCAAATATGCTTTCCAAACGTGTGTGTAACACCTCTTGGCTAACTGATGAAAAGGTTCCGACAGCATATGACCAGTTCTTGACTACTAAGCTGGGCTTACAGGTAACCAAATTGATTTCTGGTATATAACGTTCCGGATGGTTAAGATCTGAAACTTCTGGCTCCGTCGGAACGGGAATCTTTCCCATCACCATCTTATATACTGCGGTCATGTGACGAAAATATTTTGCCGAAAGCGGACATCGTAAGCTCGGATCTCTAAGCCTCCACATACGTTGCTCCCTCAATGCATATTGAAGACTCAAACGGCAGTCGCTTACTGAAAAAGAGGAAAGGGAAATGAATTAATTAAAGAAAAGGACAAGGTTCGGTTTTCAAAAAGTTAATTGCAAACCCCATTTAAACATGAATATATCTGTAATTTAAATAACTAGCGAAAATGTTTTCTTTTTTGTTATAATTTAATTCGCATTTAAATAAATTTGAAAAAATACTTTTTTTACCATTTTCCAATTGAAAAGTGTGTAAACCAAATAATCGATTAAAATTAAATTTGTGTAATGAAATACATTTATAAGTTTTTGAAAAGTTATGAGAGTTTGAAGATTTCAAGGAACTTTAAATTGTTAATCTTAAAATTATGGAAAATTTCCAAAATAATTCAAATCTATATATATAAAATTCTTTGTCCTGACTGAGAATCAACGTGTAGCCCAAACGGTAAAAGATAGAAAGCTGAAATTTGCCCACAACATACATGAGATAATTTCATCGTGCAATAAGGCGGCGTTTTGCGAAATTCGACCTCTAAGTGGGTTAAATCGGGGTCAAAGGTCACGGAATTGCTTAGTATGAAAAACTTTTTTGTTTCTTTAGATATCTGAACAAAACTCACAGATTGTATGTTTTTGACTGTCCTTTACATTCTGACCAAATTTGGTTAATGTCGGATGACTATATCATATAGCTGCCATAGGAACAATCGGATGCAAAATAACCTTTAGTATAAAAAACTTTTTTGTTTCTTAAGTAATCTCAACCAAACTCACAGATTCTATGTTTGGGGCTGTCTCTAACTTTCTGGCCAAATTTGGTCAAAGTCGGGTTACTATATTATATAGCTGCCATAGGAACAATCGGATGCAAAATAACCTTTAGTATGAAGAACTTTTTTGTTTCTTAAGATATCTAAACCAAACTCACAGATTGTATGTTTTGTCCTGTCTTTTACATATTGACCTAATTTGGTCAAAGTCGGATTACTATACCATACAGCTGTCATAGGAACAATCGGATGAAAATAACCTTTAATATGAAAAACTTTTTTGGTTTTCAAGATATCCCCACCAAACTTACAGATTATATGTTTGGGACTGTCTCTTACATTCTAACCAAATGTGGTCAAAATCGGATGACTTTATCATATAGCTGCCATAGGAACAATCGGATGCAAATTAACTTTTAAAACCAAAAACTCTTTTGTTGTATGAGATATCCTAACAAAACTCATAGATTAGCTCTTCTTGCTAAATTTTGACATTTTCCCCAAATTTAGCTTTTTTCCGTTGAATTTAGCTTTTTCCCGCCAAATTTAGCCTTTTCCCGCTAAATCTGGATTTTTCCAGCTGAATCGATAAATCTGTCTTTAACCTAAGTCCAATTACCGGGGAAAAACATTAAAACACTAAAGTTAAATATGGCGAGCGAAGCGAGCAGTATTAATTTGTTAAACCGGACAACAAAAGAAATTCTTTTGAATTTTGCGAGCGAAGCGAGCGGGGGTTGGCGAGCGAAGCGAGCAGGGGGCGGAGCCCCCTAGTTCATATATAAAAGACTATAGTAACAATAAACTATTTTTTTTTGAAAATAAATAACTTAAAGTTTAGTCATTAATTTACCTGTCGTTTTAAGTTCCTTGGAAATGCGTTGCCACGCTGAGCGCTTCTCCGCAGTTGAGGCCCTTCCATAGGTATGGGGCTCATTGCGGATAAGTCGTGTCAACTCATAGGCATCCATATTGGGCAACTGACGCTGATCGTTGTTTAGAATGTGGGCCAATTCTACAACTGGATGTTGTGGGTTCGACATAACGTCTATTTCCATTCGATCTTGCATACGATTCATCTCGGATTCTTGCTCATTCTGCAGAACCTCCATCTCGTGATCCTGGCTCTGATCATTCTCTTGCCCCTCCTTGTCCTCTCCTGCTACACTGGCCACCACGTCAACGGACTGAGTCAGCTCGCCGACAAGCAAACGTTTCGCCTCCTCAGTTTCCCAGGGCATTGGCGAGCGCACAGTTTCCGTCCTTGATGTTTTGCTGGCACATGCTTCGGTGGTTGGATCCATTAAAGCCTCGTACATGCTACAACGTTTCACCTCCTCCATGAACTTGTTGTGCACTATGTAATAATACGGCTCCAATGGATGATAACGAACTGTTATCAGAAATTTCAACTGCTCCAGCGCATGCCACCAGTTTTGAGGCCAGGGATTCTCAATGCCACGCTCCAAGTCATCCATGTAAGTCTTAAATGCAAACTTAAACATGGACCAAACATCTCGATGATTCACTTAAAAAAAAAATAAAATAAATAGAAAACACAGTGAAATATATTACGATAAAAATTGTATAATTTAACTCTTAAACTGAACTATGTATTTAACGCAGTAACTTAGAATCTTTTCGTATACAGCGTAATTTATTAAACTCAATATGAGGAAAATCTCCATTTTGAGAGCGAAAAAATATCAAGGAGTATTAAACTTTTGCATTTTAAAGTTCTCCCTGCTTTCTATTAAAAAATAGATATATTTTATTTGCTCTAAACTCTTAAATTCCTTCTCTCCTTGTTAGCTGTTTTTAGCTCAACAGAAATAAAAATATTGTTAACTTCATATTTTCTACAACATAATTTAAAGAGTCAATAACAAAATATAATGATTAGAAAGAACGTTTCTCAATAAAATGTGTGTCATAAAATTTTGCCACAGTTAACAGTGCCTTAACAGAGCATGTTAAGTACATTTCAGACTGGAAGACTTCATTCGCAATGAGAACACACAGTGCAACAGTTCGACGCGAACAATAAAGTTTATTTTGGAGCAAGCAGTTAATACAAAAATAAAAATTGTGTCTAATAGATTGAAGATTTTGTTGTAACAGGGCATGTTAAGACTATCACTCGAGGTGAAAACTTACACTAAATATTGTATTCTTTAGCCCAATTAAGTAATAATGTTAAGTCTAATGATGTCAACAGTTAACAGCGAGATACATTGCATCTTACAAACTTCCGAGTAGCTAACAGTGTTATAACAGATTATATTATGCCCTTAAAGCTGAACTTACTTCGTGGAAAGCGCTCACGTGCAAGAGACCAAACCTCCTGTTTCTCTTTTTCAGTGAATCGACGCGTTGATTGTGCCATTGTTTGTCCAGGTCTTGGTCTACGTAAATCCGCATAAAGATGTTCGTATTTTAAAAAGAGTTGCATCAACGCTGGTAGCTTATCCTTATGAAGCATCCAGAGATATTTACGGGCAATTTCATCAAATTTGCTAAACAAACGATGTGACTTCTCCCAGACCTTAAGCGTTGTCTTAAATGGTCGCATTAAATCCACCATATGTGCAATTTGTGGAAACAGATTCATATTATGCGCCAAAAATTTCCAAATGGCGCGACAAACAAAATCTAATAACAAAAGATGAAAGTAAAAGTATTGAAATTTAGAAAAATTCTAATATTTAGCAGAGCTCTACTCATCTCAAAAACAGAAAAAAAATAAAATTGTATATATTTTTACTTAGTGTTAAGTTCAACCACAACAAATAAAAATTAATTATGGTTTTATGGTTAAAAAAAAGTGTCTTGCTTGCAAATTTACCAACATCAGTTGATAGGAGACTGCGTGCCAAATTTGGTAGCTCTAGCTCTTTTGGTAATCTGATTCCTAGAACGGACATACGGACATAATAGCCATATCGACTTTAAAGGATCGAAAATGTCTGAAAGTTTATGGAATGTTATTGTAGTGATGTAAACCCATACAGTGAATTGAACTTATCATCAAAATCTAAAAATCGATCAATATATCGAGTTTTCATAAAAAAAAAAAACAATTTTAAAACAAAACATAATTATAAATAGAAAAAACAAGCGAAAATTTTGACTTGTAATGTTTCCTAGGTCAAAAATTAAATCAAAATCAAAAATTAAATATGTTTTGCCAAAACTGTTTCGATTTCCAGGGGGAATTAATCTTAAAATCTGAATTTTTAACTTTTTTTTTTTTTAATATTCACATCACAAATAATTGAATTTAGTTCTGGAAATTAACAACGATGAACTGACTTTAGTGAATTTATCATGAAAATCGATTTAATTAATTCGATTCATTGTCAACAAATTATCGAATTACAATCGAGTCAAAAATCGCCTCGCGAAAATAGAGTTATCAAGTTTTCGATGTATTACTAGATAATAGATTTTAATTAAAATAGTTGTAGGATACCTTTCAAGTGCAACTTTTTGGCTAATTGCATCCAAAGATCATCGATTTTGTCGGCCAAATGTGAATCCTTGCTGTGTAGCTGCGGTATGGCCATTACCTCGCGTATAAGCACGGCTAACTTGGACATATTTAAAGTAACCGGAGGCCCACGGCTTTTTGCATACAACATACGTCCATTTATTGGACAATCACGAAACTCGATTTTAATATTCGATGGCGGGTTCTTGGGTTTAACAATGTCCAATTTTTTGTGACTAGTGATGCTGTCGATGTTGCTAGTAGGAGTGTTGCTGTTGCCAGTGATGCTGATGCAGTTGCTAGTGTTGCTGTTGCTAATGATGGTGTTGCTGTTGCTAGTGATGGTGTTGCTGTTGATGCTTATGCTGATGCTGTTGCTGGTCACGCTGTTGTGGGCATACGATTGTAAACCACTGAGCGCCAAGCTGGAATTCTTGCGATGCACAGCTGGCGCTTGTAGCGAAGGTATTGTCAACTTATCATTGCGTATGGTCAGCGGCACCAACTTGGGCATCGGCACAGACACTGGCAACAGTGGAGCTATTAGTGGAGCTCTTGGCGGTGCTGTTTGTGGTGTTGCTACTGGTGTTGCTGTTGATGTTGCTGCTGGGGTTGCTAATAGTCGTGCTATTGGTAATTGTGTTGCTGGTGCTAATGGCGGTGCTATCGATGGTGTTGCTGGGGATGCTGAGGCAGAGAGTAATTCCTTCATAGACAAGGTTACATGGCTTTTCTTAGGCGCAATTGAAATTAGCGGGTCCTTTGTGAGCTTACTGGGTGATACGACACGTATCACGGCACCACCTGTCTTGGGTGGCGTCAGTTGAGATGTTAATTCAAATCCCTTGGCAACATTTGCCAGCTGCACTGTGGCAGGAATGGGTAAACGCAATTGATTTGACAATATGTTGGTTGTGGACATTTTATCAGTTGCTGTGGCATTTGCAGCAACTGTTGCCGCGGGTATGGGCACAACGCTAATGGCCGCCGTAATCCGAGGCAGCGTAAAGTTCGTGTTAGCTACGCTCTCTGTACTAATGCTGCCAACTTGTATGGAGCTTTTCGTCATGGTGGTGGTGCTGGTCGTCTTCGTTGACGGCGGATAGACAATTGCCAGCGGCAAATTTGGCGGCGGTTGTGGCACAGTTGTGCGTGATAAACTAATCAGTCTATTCTCAAAATTGGGTGTCTTTAATTTCGGTGCGGTTGGGCCAGAGTCAACGTTGCTATTGCTATTTGCACGCTTTCGACCATATCGTATTGCGCGAGCTTCAATCAGCTTGTAAAGTGATCCAATGATGTTCTCAAAGAACCATTTGTCCTGCAGCTGATAGCCAACTTTACGCATCTCGGTCAGCTCCATGTAGAAATGTCGCAACACCAGCCACGTGACCTCGCAACGTTGATAGCTTGTGTTCACCTGAGATGCCGCATATACCCAGAGGTCATGGTATCGTACAGGTTTCGTAATACAATGCTGATAGTCATCCACCATTTGTCCCAACTCTGGCAATGATTTAAGCACATTGATTAAATTCATAACGATGCGAAAATGTTCGATGGGATCGAACCAGTTATCCTGTAGGTATAACGACATCTTGCACACACTGTCATTTATATTGGGCACATGTGGTTCCAGAAATCTGAGCTGTTCCTTTAATTGTGATCGGTCATCTTTCTCATATATGAGCTCCCACTCGTAGCGTGTTTGCAGCTGCAACCAGATCTTCATAAGCTTCGTTGCCTTCTCGTGCAACTCGTTGGATATGGCGCCCCAAATGAGGCCACGATGTCGATAGTTTGTGTAACACGGATGATATGGATCGTAGAGCTGTGGATACGGCTGGACAGCATCGATCAGACGCTGCTGTTCCGGCGTAATCTTATATTGATCATAAAAGTCCACATCAAGATCAATGATATCAGCGGGTGGCGTTGCCACAATTGTCACATCATCATCATCATCGTCATCCACTGGCAACGCTGCCTCCGTTGGCTTCTCCCATTGCCGCGGCAGACGCGCAACGTGCGTGTGGAGAAACAATAGATCCTCCTCATGCACCATTGTGGGACGCACACGGGCAGCTTTAGGGCCAAATTGGGCCAGGCGACGATACTTTCTCATGCGTCGCACATGTCGTTGATACGTGTAACGCAACTCTGCCCAAGTGCTCAAGCATTTGTTCAACTCCAAGGACATTTCTTGGGCGATCTTTCGCCATAACTCCTCCTTGTGGCCTTCATCATTGAATTTGGCATGCCGGCTATTGTATATAGCCGGCTGCTTTCTCACCAAATTAATGAGCCTCCGTTCATCTAGATACGTTTTCAGATTGTATCTGCTTGGTCGCGAAACATTATTGTCATCACTTTCAATCATCGGACATTCCGTTATTATTGTATCCTTCTCCACTTTTGACATTGCGAATAGCGGCGTTGAATTTCCTTCTGCTCAAATAATGAAAACACTATGAGAATAAGTATTTATCAATTTAATTGTTACTTACTCTCACCTGACATTTTAAGCGGATTCCACTTTCCACTTCCTTTAAACAAAACAAACAAAATTCTGACGCCAAAATCCGCAGCCTACTTGATCAATCTATCGCTCTTTCATGCTACTTCCATGTTGCATCTCAGGCGAAACCTAATTTTAATTATTGTTTAATTCTATTATTAATAAACATGTAAATTTATTAATTGTTAGACGCTTTGCGTGAGCAAAACGCGATTACGCACTGTTGCATCTGGCAGGTCGATAACGATAACATTTTTTGCTGAGAAGGCCAATGCTTGACACTCTCACGAGTTTGCAATATATTTTTCTCTCACAAATCAAAAAAAGATCTGGCAGCACTACATCTGGGGAAAAGAGAGCCACAGAAGCACACTGTGACATCCTATTTGTTTTTTAGTGATATTTGTATTTGGAATGGATTTTTTTCTCACTTCAAGGAAATGTTGAAAATAATTGAAATTGAAAAAATAATAATAAAAACATTAAGCACATTAGACGTGATTTTCATTATAATATAATAATACCGTTCTTATCATCCGAACGAATTTATTAGGAGGCTTATATGTGTAGCAGCACATTTTATAATTCATTAAATATATTATTTAAATGTTAAGTAGCAAACTATTGAACCAATTACCTCATATAAAGTAGTGCACTGTTAGGGATCAATGGCAGACTTAGCCAGTTCTGCAAAAGTATTGTTGGCCCCAGAATCCTTATAGAAAAGACTTCAATACAAATTTTTGTAGTGCTGTCATTATTATGCCATTTCACAAAATGCATTTTTTTATATTGGAGTTTCCGCTGTTTGCAAATTTTTCTAGCAAATGCTTTTAAAACAAAACAGATTTAACGGACAAAAAAGAGAATATGGCAGCACTGCGCTGACATCACACTTAAATGGCAACACCGAAAATTATGTTTAAGTCATGGCTGACAGTTATCAGTTGCTCTTCGTTTAATAAAACCGTCCAGTTCTTTAACATAATAAATAACAGTTGCTCATTTTTAATTTTATTTAGAAACAAGGCTTTAAATTTGTATAGTCGATTGGTTTGCTTTGTTTTCGATCAATTTTATAACTTTAAATTACCCGAATAGCATGGCAAACTAACCTGTCAAGTTTAAAAACAATCCAGTCTTATAATGAGGACAAACTTTAATGGGTTGCACATGAGTGAGTGAAAAAAAAGGGTTTAAAGCACGGTTGCCACAATTGGCGTTTTTGCGCCAAAACTGGCTCTTTTTTCCTGTTGGGGCAATGGCATTTATTTTTTCGATCCAACTCTTTTTTTCATCAGTTCAGAATCAGCTATGTTGTATAGCTTTAGGTTGAAGTACACATTTATTTTTATTTGATAACATAATCACTACAATAAGATGAAAATGTGAAATTCTTTGAAATATGTGTTATTGCTTTAAGAGTTTTTGAACGAAAAATTTTTTTATTTAATTAAATGGAAAAATGGCATAAACTGCAAAACAAAATTCTTAGCTCTTTTTTCGTCAATTTGGCTCATTTTTTGTTTGATTTTGGCTCAATCAGATATATTAATGCTCGGTTCAGACGAGCACTTTTTCACCGACACTTTTTGTAAAAAGGCAACCACGCAAAATTTCAAAGCGTCAGTGAAAACCCGACGCTCGATGGTGAGCGATACGGATACGAAAAAATCGCTTTTTGACAAAAAGTGTCGGTGAAAAAGTGCTCGTCTGAAGCACCCTTTAAGTGGCAACCGTGGTTAAAAGCAAGGTGTATTTATTAGTAAGGTGACGTTGTCCGATGTGGTGAGGGTCCCAAGCTCTGGTCAAGAAGCACAAACGTTCAATTTTCGAGCTCAAGTAAATTTTGTGCCAGCCATTTCAATGACTCTGACTTCTACTATGTGTCCGAAAATGCAACAAAACGGAGACGAATTATGTCAACTGATGTACTCCAAAAGCCAGCAGCATACATACATTTGAAATGCCATATTTCTTCATGCTGCAGGTCACCGGGCATAACGCCATTTGATCAAGAAGGGGTTTAAAACATTATAAGTTTTTTTGAATTATTTGGTTTTATTTATTTTAAGTAAGCATTTGCTTTTCTGTCAGCTGTCTCTGAGAGCGGAGAGAGCGAAGTGAAAAAAAATTTGGGATCCTCACCACATCGGACGACGTCACCTTGTTAATAAATACACCTTGAGTGCAGGTTTCAATAATGGTTTTTTTTCTACAAGTTTATTTGTAAAAACAAAAAAAAAAAACACAACCTACTTCGACAACGTTTGCAGGCATACTAACAAATATTTGCCCCCTCGAAAGAGAGCAGTTGTGGGAACGACGTCACCTTACTAATAAATACAGCTGTGTTCACGAAAATAGCAGTGCAGATGACCTGCACCTTTAACATCGATTAATCCTAGTATAGAGAACAATATAGGACAAAAACTTTTTATAATGGTTAAATATATTTATTTTCTCAAAACTTAACACTTTTTTTTTTTCATTAAGTCAGTATTTTTTTCATAAGGATCAAAAATAAAGAAAATCGATCATTTGCGCTGTTCATTAAAATAGCAGTGTTAAAGAAAAAACTTAAAAAATTAAACAAAACTCAATGATAAACTTAACAATATTAAAGAATATTTTGATTATGGCCTAGTATTTAGTTGCATGTCCTTTATTGGCTATTACAGCCTCGCACCTAAGCCCACGGAGCCACCCAAGTCCTGCCAACGCTTGAGCGGAACTTTCGCCCTTTTCTCTTCAACAACTTGGCAACCCTGCGACTTAGAAGTCGTGAATCAATTTGAGACATTTCATCTGATGTCCCCCTATAAGTTTCAAATGGGATTTGGGTCCGGGGACTGAGCTGGCCATGGCATTGGGTCGATCCTTTCCTGGCAATCCCGGTTTTTGGCCGGTTTGCTGGTGGATTTGGATCGCTATCCTGCTGGAATGTCCAGTTTAAGGACATATTCCAACTGGCATATGGCGGCATAACATTCCTCAATATATTGACGTACAGATTTTGTTCCATACTCCCATCGATCAGATGTGCTAAGCCCATACCGCTGTGCGAAAACAATTCCCATACCAACTTTAAACTGACTAATATCAAAATGGAGTAATATCCTTTGGGCAGATGAGTCCAAATGATCTTCTTTTGATAGAATAGACTCTTGGCAGTGCGTCAGTTGACTCCCAATACGGGGAATCTTCCAAATCATACTGTCAAGACTTTTAAGTACGGTGGCCAGTTCAAATATAATGTGGACCTGGTTTTCGCATAGCGGTATGGGCTTAGCACATATGATCGATGAGAGTATGGAACAAAATCTGTACGTCAATATATTGAGGAATGTTATGCCGCCATATGCCAGTTGGAATATGTCCTTAAACTGGACATTCCAGCAGGATAGCGATCCAAATCCACCAGCAAACCGGCCAAAAACCGGGATTGCCAGGAAAGGATCGACCCAATGCCATGGCCAGCTCAGTCCCCGGACCCAAATCCCATTTGAAACTTATGGGGGGACATCAGATGAAATGTCTCAAATTGATTCACGACTTCTAAGTCGCAGGGTTGCCAAGTTGTTGAAGAGAAAAGGGCGAAAGTTCCGCTCAAGCGTTGGCAGGACTTGGGTGGCTCCGTGGGCTTAGGTGCGAGGCTGTAATAGCCAATAAAGGACATGCAACTAAATACTAGGCCATAATCAAAATATTCTTTAATATTGTTAAGTTTATCATTGAGTTTTGTTTAATTTTTTAAGTTTTTTCTTTAACACTGCTATTTTAATGAACAGCGCAAATTATCGATTTTCTTTATTTTTGATCCTTATGAAAAAAATACTGACTGAATGAAAAAAAAAAAGTGTTAAGTTTTGAGAAAATAAATATATTTAACCATTATAAAAAGTTTTTGTCCTATATTGTTCTCTATACTAGGATTAATCGATGTTAAAGGTGCAGGTCATCTGCACTGCTATTTTCGTGAACACAGCTGTACATCTTGGTTAAAAGTGGCAATATAAACATCGCTCACGCGAACTCGTTCGGAACTGAGCATGAACTAACACATGTGAATCTTTACATTTGGTTTGTAAATAATTGAAGTATTGAAACGGCAATGTGCGGCATTTTCTGTGCAATAAGTGAAAATAATGATGTTGCATGTGAACTGCACAGTGCATTGCAGCAGCTGTTGCACAATCGTGGACCCGATGTAAACGATAAGCAAATAATTGATAACGTCCTGCTTGCCGGCAACGTTTTGTGGCAACAAGGCGCCGCACCCCAAAAACAGCCTATACGTGAGGGAGAATTATCGCTACTTTTTAACGGAGATTTATACAACTTGGAGACTGAAAAATCGCAAACACAATCGGACAGCACATGGCTAATGGAAAAGCTGGCAAAATGCCACAACGACAAGGAGCTGCTGTCGTTGTTGCATCAGCTGGAAGGTCCCTATTGCCTTATACTCTACAACAGGTGTGTGTTTAAATTCAGATTAAACTGTTAACTACGGCTCGTCAAAGTTTTGACACCCTGTATTTAAAGCTTGGCCGATTATTCCTAATATTATGTTATACATAATATATTAGTTAGATTTTTACAAAATTGTATCGATTTCGAAAAAACTTAGTATATCGGTTTTGTAACGGTTACCGATTTTTTGGTATGTTTCAATTTCGATATACTGGTGTGATTTCGGTACACTACAAATTAGTTTGAATGATGACAATTAACCTTAACATAATTAAATTTATTGCTAGATAAAACCTTAACCAACCGGCATACGTGAAGCGGTTATTTAAGTTGTCAGCTTCAAATCGGTTAATAACGGCTAACAGCAGTGATGCCAAATTTTTTCCGGGAAAAAAAAACAAAACTGCCCAAGAAAACAGGGAAAAAAAAACTGAAAATTATAATTTTTTTTATTTTCAATAATAGTCAACACTAGTTTTGAATTTATATATTTTTTTAGTTTTTTAAATTCCAATATAATTAAAATATGTATATTTGTAAATCATTTAAATATTTTTCCCTTAGAGCTACAAAGACTTTGTATTTTTGCCGCGATGCGTTGGGCAGAAACTCGCTAATCATTGAAAGGGACGCACAGTGCCTCAAGCTGTTGAGCACCTCATGCCACTTGAGGCAGACAAACGCGCTAGAGCTGCCTCCTCTCGGTCTCTACAAGCTGCAACTTGATGCCCCAAACCAATGTGACCTATATCCCTGGCAGGGCTTGAACAAGGACACAATGCAGCAGCTGGAAATGCTCGATGCATCAATGAACTGGACAACACATGTGGCATGCCCCATAGCACCGGAATGGCTGGTCAGCAACAGCGAAACAACGGAACACTACGATCTGTATGAGCTGGTTGACAATGCTGAAATGGAGCTGGATCGACTCTATAAGGGTATACTGGACAATGGTCAGGTGCGACGAACACTGCAGACCTTCGATAAATTGTTGCAACATTCGGTGGCACAGCGTGTGCTGCATACAGCGCCCGTTTGCCGCAATTGTGTGGCATGTGGCAAGTGCGAGCATGCGAAAGTATGTGTGCTCTTCTCGGGCGGCATTGATTGCACCATTTTGGGGCTATTGGCCGACAAATTTGTGCCACAAACGGAGCCCATTGAGCTGATTAATGTGGCATTCGAAAGGGTGACAGCAGATGCCACAAAACTTGGCGAATCCGTGACCATTTGGAATGTGCCAGATCGTCAGACGTCAGAGCAATCCCTTGCGGAACTGCAACGTTTGTGTCCACAGCGCATGTGGCAGCTGCTGGAGGTGAATGTGACACGATCCGAATTGAAACAACAATTGTGCTCACACATCCATCAATTGATTTATCCGCTCCAAACGGTGCTCGATGAGTCTCTCGGCTGTGCCTTTTGGTTTGCCGCCTCAGCTGCCAGGTCTACGGCACGTGTGGCACTCTTGGGCAGCGGTGCCGATGAACTATTTGGTGGCTACACGCGACATCGCAATGCCTACAGGCGAGCTGGCAATGATCTGGAGGCACTGCATCATGAACTCGAAATGGATTGGCAACGCATTCCGGCACGAAATTTAGCGCGAGACGATCGTGTCATTGCCGATTGTGGCAAGACGGCACGTGCCCCATTCATTGAGGAGCATGTCTCGCAATTTGTGCGCTCGTTGATGCCACAACAACGTTGCTGCTACACGCTGCCCGAAGGTGTCGGCGATAAGCTGCTGCTCCGCCTATACGGATATAGTCTGGGACTACGGGATGCGGTGCTGCTCAAGAAGCGCGCCATTCAGTTCGGATCACGCATTGCCGACAAGAAGCAACAAGCCAATCAAATATCCGAGTATCTCAGATTCGAAACCTTGCAATTAAATTGAATTCCAAATACATTTCAAACAGTTACAGAAGCTTAAAAAAAATGTCTGGAATTCAAATCAAGTAGTATAGTAAAAAAGTCAACTAGGAAGATTCAGAATTAAAGGAATTACTTATGTAACAGCAATTCAAAAATATTCTAAAAGATTAATACTTATTAGAAAAAGCAGAAAATATTCGGGCCTCTTCCGAATTCCGAAAACGAATCGTAATGCCACAAAACGAGTTGGAACTTGTTGTTCCGAATTCCGAAAACCTACAATAATTGTCGTTTTCAAAATGTGTGCTGTAGAGTCGTCAGATTTGAAAATTAATGCCATTAAAATAATTATAAAATCTATATCTATAAAATATTTTATAAAAAACTAAGCCGATCTGTTCTGAATTCCACTTTAATTTTTGATATCGATACTAACTCTCGCAATTTAAAGCTGCTAGAGTTGCTTTAATTTAATCACCCTGCACGAAGGGTGCGAATGGCGACTAGCATATATATACAGAAAGAATGGAAAATTTGCTATGATTTGATTTAGCTTAAAATTTTGAATGAGGACTTGTTCCCGATCAAAAATCTAGAAACGTTTGTCCTACGAATTTTTTTTAAAAATCGCTAGTTTAGGGGGAAATCGCTAAAAACTGGCAAGCGATGGAAGCTACAGATGTGATCTAGATATCGTTGAAAAAGTATTTCGAAGGACTTTTAGAAGTTTTTTTATGTAAATAGGTAAACAGCTATAGGTGAAATAAGGCATCTTTCCCCACATATTGTCGGTTTTTGAGAAAACGCCGCTAACGATTTTTTAATTAAAAAAATGTTACTGTCCGTTTTCTTTAAGGGAAATCGATTGATAAAAAATGCTCAATTAGCTAAATAAATTTTATTTATATTCCTGTTTCTTTTTACCCGAATTATGAAACAATTTGCATTAAATTTATTTACCTTCAAGGAGTACTTAAAACTACATGTAATTTTACATTAGAAAAAATAATAATATAAAATTTTAGACTTAAAGAGAACAAAGGGTCTATTACATTTGTGTTTGTTATATACGAGTAAATATAGAAAAAATTAATAGTCAGAAAATTTGGAGAATTCCATTTAATGGTCTCTGAGTTTGTTCGGGTTTTTCCTCAACAGAAGAAAAGACAAGAGGAATTTCCAAAATTCTTACTTCTATAAGTAGTGTAGAGGTAGGTTTTGAAACGATCATGTGAAAAATTAAAAACATTTCTAATTAACAATAAAAAAAAATATGTTAAGTTATTTGTGAAAACTGAGGAAAGCAGGAAAATGTTTTCGTGTATAGTGGTAATATTGTTATCACTGTTGAGATAAATAATAGATAATAATAAATCAGAAAGAGTGTTTTGTCTTAAAAAATGTGAATGTGAAAGATTTTTGAAAATTTTTTTGTTACAGTTACAGAAGTGTGTGTGCCAAATTTGGTTGCTCCAGCTCAAAGTCTTTGAGATCTAGGCTTATCTCAAAAATAACAATATTATTACAGTTCTATTGAGGCACAAAAAATAGCTTAAAACATGATTCACTTAAGCCTGGCTTCACTGTATAAAAAAATGTGTTTTTAGAAATTACATAACACAGCTGCAAGTTAAGCGAATTTCTAAGAAATTGTGCGAGCCACGAAATTAAATATTTATATATATACAATATATATAAATAAAATATATATATTTATGTATATATATAAATTGATGTGTATGTTAAGTACATAACGGACATACAGATTATGTACAAAAGGAAAGTTATAAAATATATATATGAAGATATTTACAATACGAACTGCATAATTGTCTAATTATGGAATTAACTAAATTGGTAAGGACAAAGGCATAGATCATTTCTTGGCCACCCGACCGGCACGCTCCTTTGTGGGATCAGCCAGCTCCCAGGCGGGCTTGTAGCAACCGGAGTCTGTTGTGTCCAGATTCGGATTGCAGCTGCGTTTCAAATGCGGATTGGGCAACGTATTTGACTTGTAACCGATCGATGTGTAACCCTTCGCATACAGCGGACAATAGGGTACTTTGTACATATGAATATAATGCCAGATATCATGATAACTCCACTCCAGCAATGGATTCAAACGCATCATTTCCGGCCAATCGCCGTCCGTTTTCTACAATGAAACACCAAAGATTGAATGAGAATGTATGTATGTGAAGGATTAAGTGAAGGAAGTTACCTGCATGGATTGCAAATGCTCACAATATGGATCCGTATTGCGGCTGCCCACAAATACGGCCTTGATAAGCGGCATATCCTGGGTCATGTGGGTGAGTGCCATCTTTAGCGAATCCTTATATTTGATCAACTGGACATCGTAGAGTTCCACACATCTGGCGACAAACTCATCGATCTCGGCAAATGAATCATCCGACTCAATGTATAGCATGGGTATGGCCTTGCTGGCAATACCCTGTGATCGGCAATAGCGCATCAATAGATCCAACAGGACCGTGCAATCCTTGCCGCCATTAAAGCAAAATATCAACTGATCCACACGATACAACTCAAGTGTCTGCTCAAAGAATTCATTTGCAGTCTGCAGCCTTCTTTCAATATGCTGGTGTGTCTCAGCTGTGATTGTGACGGGACATGGACTGTTGTTGCCACATGACGATAATCTCCCGTTGCTCCCGTTGCAACTTGTTGTTTTGCTTGTGTTGCTGTTGTTGTTATTTTTGTTGTTGGGGAGCATGTCAACAATATTGGACGACTTTGTAATCGTGGCCTGTTGTTGTGTTTGAATGCAACACTTGTTCATGTTGATGAATCCAATTCCTCGACCGACTCACAGACTGACTGACTGACTGACAATTCTGCTTGTTAACTCGACCGTGCCATTGTCCAGCTCCCTCTCTTATCTGTTCAAAGAACAAAATAACATTAACTAGTTGAAAAGGCTTAGTCTAGGCAGCCCGACTACGAAAGACTCTGTACCTATTCGGTTAAAAAAAAAAAAACACATTTACACACACAGACAAACATCCCACAAGTTTTATACAATTTTTAACTAATTTAATTCAATGATTTTTTTCGATAAATCGAGTAAAATTATCGAATTTGGTGAAAAATTTTACATTTTCTGTATTTTTATTCGCAAGGCGTGACTTGATCTACTAAATACGTATATATCATTTTATGTATGGGAACCAGTGTTGCCAACTCTTCAGGACATAAAAAAGCTAAACTAGCCTTTGAATAAAGCTAGAAATAGACAGAAAACAATTTCGGTAGCTAAAAAAAAAGGCTAGAGTAGTTAAACGATTTTTTTTATTGATTTTATCCAGTATTTTTGAAAACTTCTCAAGTTTAAATTAAATGTTATTAATATTAAAAAATATGAGTTGGACCGATAAAATACCTCATGGGTAAACTTGAGTTTAATGTTTAAACAGCCATTCTATTTCGAAGTTTAGCTTGTGGTACCCTTTAAATTGGACCACTTTATAAGGTGGACGTTCGAGTATTGAAACAGGGTCTCTTCAATATTGATTGATTCCACCTTGAAGTGCTAGAGGATGTAAAATAGCTATAGTTTCCGCTAGCCACTATTTGACAATTTATCCCGCATTTGCCAATTGAAACCCGCTAGATCTAGCGAGGAAATGCCTAAATTGGCAATACTGATGGGAACCACACACCAAGTTTCTTTTCTCTTACTCTTATATGATCTGAGATTTAAATTGCCACTAATTGATCGATTGATTGTTAAAAAATGTATGTCACTAACCCGGGAAACATACAACGAAATATGTACATTTTTGTTGTGCCATTAATTAACTACAAAAATTATCATGATCATTAAGTGCTGTAAGCTGAGAAAATAAAACCTTTCTAGTAAAATCTGGAATACAGCAAATTCTAATTTGAATATTTTTGATCAATACATTTTCTTGGAATTTTTTATTTTATTGTTGTAGTTGATTATCTTTTTTGGCACAAGAAATAAAATTATGAATTCCATTGAAGCTAACAATTTTCCCAAAAGAGAAAAACAATTGGGAATTTTGTTTGCTTTGTCAAAACAATTACTGACCACCTGTACGCACATAAGAGACATCCAAATGTAAGAATATGGATGCACTTCACTACTTTAATGAGTCTGCCACGCTTCCTGCCCATTTCGCCATTGGCAGACTTAATAGACCCTTTGTACTTTTCAAGTACAGGGTCTATGTATACATGGTAATGTTGTTAACTTTCACCTCAGCACATAATTATATAGCTGTGAGTGTTTGTGTGCACAAAAGATTGACCCTTCTTATATAATAATAACAATTTGTCTTGGCGTATTGAACAATTCTAGACGAAAAAGTTTCAAATTCTTTAGACTTTAGTGGCAATATAAAACAGAAAATAAAAGAATTATGATAACATATTCTGTGCAATTTTTGCGTTATCTGCACTAGAAATTACATCACATAATTACACGTGCACACGCGCGCACAAACACTCTCACACCGCTGTCACTTACAATTGTTAAAATAGGAATGTTACTGCTTTTGATATCGACAGCACACTTTATTAATATGCAGCTAGCATTCGCAGCTGACTCGACTTTTTTCCTTATTTTTTTTTTAAATTTCTAGTAATTACCATATGGATGCCAGATGGAACAAAAAACAGCTGTCTGGAACTGGTTCGCGAGCCGAACTTCTTTTGCTCTACTTCCAGCAGTCTGGCAGCTCTATGCGTACTGCACAGTTGGCAGTGCTGTAAAACTCGAAGTTTTTTTTAATTTTGTTGTCTTGAAAAAGCGTTTTATTTTGCATTGAGTTACAAATTTTCTTCTTTTTTTTTTAATTACATATAACAAATGTGTCTGTGTGTTTAAAATTTAACAAAAATATGCGCCTTACACAAACACATAAAAAAAACAATACAAGTACATTTAGTTACTAGATATATATTAAATATGTATAACAAATGGGCACTGTCGGTTGTTGTTGTTGTTTGTATTTGTTGCTAAACATCCACATTGTCGAGAACATTGTCAATAAGGCCGACCACCTTCTGTCGAAAGCGTCGATTCTGTTTGCCGCTCATTTCCTTCAAATATGGATGCAGGCTGATTAAAAACGAATAATCCGCATCTGGCGGATTGTTGCTAGCAACAACACATCCAGGTGTGGTTAGGGATGCTGGAGCAGGTGTGCTGGCAGCTGGTGGCGGTGTACTTGCTGTTCCAGCAACATGCCCATGATGCGTCAACATGTTGCTGCTGCTGTTGTTGTTGTTGTTGTGTAGGTGGTGGAATTGCAACTGGTTGGCATTGCTGTTGCTGCTGCTGCTGTTGTTTTTTAGCCACTCGGTCAACTCCGTCCAATCGAGATTATTGCGCAATGCCGCTGCCATTGTCACCGGCAACGTGACCAACGAATGTTGAGCAGCTGCAGCAACAATTTTATCGTTGTTCTGTTGATGTTGCTGGTGATGTTGATGCTCAACTTTGATGGCCTGCAATCGTAGCGGTGTTTGTGCTGTATTTATTTCATTATCTTGCTGATCCTGCTCATCCTCAGAGACATGCACTTCCAACGGCCGAGCAAGACTTGCTGCTTCACCTACAATTCCATCGCTATCGTTGCTGTCTTTGGTGTCCTCATCATGGCCAATGGCATTCACTTGATTACTGTGCTGTCGCATGTGTCCAATCCGTGTCATTGGCTCTGCGCTCAATGTTGCTGCTGCGGCGGCAGCCAAAAATGTTGCTGCCGTTGTCGATGTGCTCGGTTTACGCAACACCATGCCTCCATTTGGATTTGTACTGGGATTGCAATTGGAATTGATCGAGGAGGCATTGGCATTCGTTGGCAATTGCTTATGACAGGCCCTCGATTTGGTGTACGGTATCAGAAACTGCAAATATTTGGACAAATAATATTTACGCTTGCCTCGTCCCGTCTGCGTGCGTGCCAGTTTCAAGGATCGCAGAAAGCTGCTCCTGATGGTTCGCCAGCGTTCCCTCGAGTTGCGCACTGCAATGAGCCCAACACAATAAACAAGTTATAAAAGTGTAAAGGGCTAAAAATTTCACCATAAATCCCTAGTGATATCACCAGTAAACTTAGCATGAGAATCCTATGACTCAATTGGCATATAACCCCGAAAGCAGGGATTAAAACCGAAACGAATATCGCTTCAGTTACGGTTTCGGTTAAGTTCGCATTTAGGTTTTCGGTTATAGGTTACTCAAAATCTTCGAATAAAGATTAAGTAACAGTGAACCGGTTTTTGAATGTTTCGGTTTTGAAATACCAGTATGGTTTCGGTTCACAAAAAAAAAAATTATATTTATAATATAAGAATAATAATTAAAAAGGCATTACTTTCTTAATGTTTCATTCACACATTTTTTCACATACTCTTCAGTTTGATGTAATTTAGTTACATTTTACCAATTTTAATATTTCATTCAACAACTTTATTTTATTTTCGCTTGAATATCACATATAAAAATTCAAAATTATACAAACGAAAACTAAAATCAAAATTAAAATTGAAAAAAAATATTATTTGTTTTTTGTATTAAAGCCGAAACTATCCCTTATAAATGAAACGCTTACTAAACGGTTATTTCGGTTTACAGAGTGTCGGTTTAAAGGTTTCGGTCAAATGAAAATTTTTGTTTTCGGTTACGATTTCAGTCAATAAATTTCCATCGGTTTTTACCGGTTAAAGGTTACGGTTTCGGTAAGGGTTTTAATCCCTGCCCAAAAGATAATAATATGCCATATAATTATACATTTTTCTTATTTAACCACAACTTTAATATCACTATCACTGCTAAACTATCCCGTTTACCGAATATTTAAGAATAGTAAATCGGTGAGAAACCTCATGGTGAGACACAAAGTGAATTTTTTTTATGAGTGGCGCACTTCTTGAAGAGGAACACCCTATAGATCGTTTCGTAAAGTTTTCGGTATAGCGATTCTTGAGTATTCATTAGACGTCACCGAGCTCTTTTTGTTGCGTTTTACAATTTGGCAACAGAATGTCGGCTTCATTGTCGTCGTCGTGTGAAACAAAAACGCACAAAAAAAAAGCTCGCTAATGCGTGACGGTACACGATACTCTTGCGATCTTGGTACACGGCTAGAAACGAATTTAGTTTTGTTCGATAAACGTCTTATTAAGAAAGCGAACAATTGACTTGACGACTTTCAGTTTAGAATTTAGTATTTTACTCAGTGTAAAAATGTTTACGTATTAATTTTGTTTTTTTAATTTATCACTCCAGAAATTTTGTTTGTTCTACGGGTCTTGTACCGAGGTATGCTTTTCTAATGGCGTGACTGAACTCATTGATTTTTTTTATAAAAAAAAAACGGTTTTATTAAAAAGGCTAAATATTAATCGCAAAATATTAAAAGCTAAATATTATCAACATTTATTATAGACTTCATATATTTCTGTTAAATTAATAAAGAAAGCAGAAAATTTAATTTGCTTAAAGTCAAAACTTTAAACTCTTCAATAAATAAAATTAAACAACTAAAATCATTGATTTATTTATTTACTGCAATTGCAAGCTTTCGTTCAATTGAACGCTAACCTAAAAAAAAATCCATTCGATTTTATTAAGGGACGTACAGTGTACAGTGCTGTAAGTGACGGCAAAATGATCGCTGGTGCAGTATAGTGTTGGGTTGTGGTTGCGGCTTAAGCTGCAGGGTATTTGCACAGCGCTGCAGTTGCTAAAAAAACGTAATTACATGCCAAAAGCGGCAAAACAGCAGCAGCAGCAACGACAACAATAACAATAATAACAACAACCAAAGCAACGACTAATTGCATGCAAACGCCGAGCGCTGCGATTGCTGTGTGTGACACAGTGACACACCTACACACACACACACACACACGCGCGCGCACACAGACATGCGGGCAAGTTTATACTAATGCAGTCGAGTGCAAGTGAGTTGGCACGACTACAAATTGCGATTGCATTGAAATTGCACACACGCACACACACTACATACAGGGGCAGTGAAAAGCTTGCATCATAGGCGCGCGCCAGCTAAAAGCATACAAGCACAAACACACATACACTCGCACAACAAATGAGCACGCAATTGCAATGCAAAAAAAAAAAGAGAAAAAATAACAAGCCAACGAAAATGGAAATCTACAAATGTTGTGGTGGAAAAATAAAAACGTTGTTGTTTCAATTTGTTGCATTTCTCACTGTTGCAGCAGCAAGTGTCATTTATAATGGAGATATTCGTGTTTCTGTTTATACCTGTGTCCTTTATCTCGTTGGCCACATGTTGCCAAGCTTTTTGTACCTCCTCCTTTTTGCTATAGCCCGGATGCGTGTAGTTCCACAGGCAGGCCTGCTTTTCAACAAGCTCCACAAATTTCACATTGAAAACGGGATCATCCTTGCGTGCCATGCTCTCGCAACGTGAACGCTTTACAACACTGACACTGCACTGACTGTGGCACCGTTAGTAGGACAACAACAGCAACAGTAAACACCAAGCACATTACACCACAAAATTTTAGCGGTAAATGCGCGCGCTGCAGGTGGCGGTTAGTGGAGAAGTGTTGGAGTGGAAGGAGTGGAGCCAATTGACAATATTGTTTTAGATTTTGCGCGCGCTCTCTCAATACACAACAGCTGCAACAAAACGAGTAGCACTTTATGATTTGTCGTTTTATATTTTTTCCAAATTTGAGTTTTCGCTATGGCACAGCAACAACTTGTCGCAACGAAAGCGCTGAGAAAACTGAAACTGAGCGTAAAAGCTAAAAAAAAAAGCTGCAACGTAAACAATGCCAAACATCAAATGCAGCAAACAGCAACAACCAAAGCAGCTGCAGCGCTAATGATTAAAATAAGCTTGTGTTTGCCTATGTACGAGTATGCATACATACATACATATTTATTTAGCAGTTGCATGTCTGTTTTTGTGTGCATGCAAAAAAGCTTTAGCTTTAACTCTAACTATGACGTCGCAGGCGGCATTTGTTGCAACAATATTAGACACACGAACAGCAAATTGTATCAGCCTTGCATGTGGCTGTGCAAGTCCATGAAACTACATACAAGTATGCACATATCTTTGAATTCTTCTTTTTTATTTATTTTATTTTATTATTTTATTTAATTGCTGATTTGATGATTTACTTAGACAAATGGCGTCCATTTAAAATTGCCGCTCTTCACAACACATTTCACACACAAATGGCAACGCTAAAATGAAAGTGGCAAGCCTTTGCTTTGTACGTTTGCTTTGTGAATTATCGATATATCGATGTGATATCAACATCCCTAGTTATTCTTTCGCCATTTTCTTTGTCGCTTTGTCGCGCTGTGGGGATTTCTGAATTCTGTGATCAAAAAGTTGTTAATTAGCATTGAAAATGGTAAATTAAATGAAATTAAACAAACAATATGATAAGTTTACAGCATATTAGATGCAAGTGCAGTGAAATATTTACGTTTTCATTGATAAATACATGCAAACTAGCGTTTTCATTTGCCGGGTGTCAAAAGCCGCACGCACAGCAGACGGTCGGTCAAAGCAGCCGCAAGCAATGTAAATGACTGAGTGTATGACAAGCCTACACACACGTGAGGGCGCATTGCTTCGAGAAACTTCCATTTATGTTTACATTTGTTGCAAACATTTTTGAAATAGTTGCAACTGATGACAAAGATGCAGCATTTCTTTTTTTTTTTTGCTAGTATTTAGAAATTTTGAAAAATGCATGCTGGGTGTGTGATGCGCTTCACTACCGATGAATCACGCACAATTTGGGGTTAGGTCCGATGCAATCGAAACTAAAGTTTTTACCTAAATATATATGTACGCATATATAGATGCATGTGTGTTTATTTATTTTAAAATTGTTTTTTTTTTTTTTGTTATTTTTAAATCTATTTCGCAGGAGATGTCACTTAATCCCGTGCGCGTACTCAAAAATGAGGCGCAGGAGGAGAAAGCCGAAATGGCGCGTCTGTCCTCATTCATTGGTGCAATTGCCATCGGTGATCTGGTAAAGAGCACACTTGGACCCAAGGGTATGGACAAAATCTTGGTGGCTGCTGGCCGTAACGCTGGTCGTGTAGAGGTCACCAATGATGGTGCGACCATTTTACGTGCCGTTGGCGTTGATAATCCAGCTGCTAAAATTTTGGTCGATATGTCGCGTGTACAGGATGAAGAGGTTGGCGATGGCACCACATCTGTCACCGTCTTGGCATCCGAATTGTTGCGCGAGGCCGAGAAACTGGTCGAACAGAAGCTGCATCCACAGATTATTGTGTCCGGCTGGCGTATTGCCACCCAGGTGGCTCTCGAAGCACTTACAGCTGCCGCCCAGGATAATTCCACCAACAATGAGAAATTCAAAAATGATTTGCTCAACATTGCACGCACCACATTGTCATCAAAGATCTTACACCAGCACAAGGATTTCTTTGCCAATCTGGCTGTAGATGCTGTGTTGCGCCTAAAAGGATCCGGTGAACTTAAGGCTATACAAATCATCAAAAAGTCCGGCGGCACACTGAATGAATCGTTCCTCGATGAGGGCTTTCTGCTGGACAAGAAGCCCGGCGTTCATCAGCCTCAGCGTGTAAGTGTGATGCCTGCTTATTGTTAATAATATTAATCATTATTATTGCTCAAATGTTGTGTGTGTGTGTGTTCGCAATGCTTCATATTAACGCGTCGAAATGACTGTGACTTATGTTGTTCCATAATTCATATCACAGCCATTTTGACGAGTTTGATGTGATAGCCACAGTCTGCAATGTTTTTTATTATACTCCTGCAAGGAGTGCATTTAAGGAGACGAGACCGATTCTATTAAGTTTATCACGCCTGTTCCGGATTTCACTTTTTTTTTACCAATTTCAATCTGAAAGATTTAACCGAATTTCCCCTAAATTTTCCTTCAAATTACCTGTCGAATTTCTCTCCTATAATGTGTTGTATACTTTTCGGCAGAATCAAGGTGTATTTACTATACACCTTGGGAAGAATAGTGCTGAAAAATTTTCTCAGCTAATCAGAATTATGTGTCAAAAGAAATGGCGCCTGTTATATTGCGCATTTTATTAATAAAATATTTATTTCATTATAAGTATAAAAAATTTTCAAAGGTTAAATCTACTTACGCTAAAACTTTTGTATTTTTGAATAAGCGGGTTTGATTCAGTGTTGAAAAATGTCTTTTTTCAGAGAGTTTCATTGTTGCACAGTGTTTGTTTAAAAGAGTAATCTGTCCTTTTTTCATTAGATTATAAACAGTGTAAAAAACAAGAAATTGAATTCTATATTTTAAGCAATGCTTAGAAGCACTTAAATTGTACTTAAAAATATGTATTCATTATTATTTTCACAAGGGCAGCCCAAATACAGTCAGACCAAGATTTATTCGTACACTTGATATTTCAAAGTATTTTCCCTCCTAAATAGTAAGCATTTGACTTAGTTAAAATAAAAAAAATTTTAGTATAATAAAGGAATGTTTTTAATGAGTATTTAAAAATAAAAACAAAATAAATTCAGTTTGAACCCAGAGAATCTTACAAACTAATCAAATAAGGCACTTTTCTGCGACCATAAATTATTCGTACAGTGCGCACAACTCAAACTTAATTGCCAAAATTGACATAGTGCATATTTTTTTTAACATTAAGTGGGACCACCGTTGGTATCTATAACAGTTTTAAAGCGTCTCTGCATGCATTTGACCAAGATGTCGCGGTCAATCGCTCTAAATTTGGCCCATTCATTGCATAGTGCTGTTTTTAACGTCTCTTTTGAAGTAATCTGGTGTTTTCGGATGCTTTTCTCCAGCAAATTTCACACATGCTCAATGAGGTTCAAGTCTGGTGACTAGGGTAGGCTCTAAAGCTGTTTGTAATGGTAAATGATCCATTCCTGAACACTTTACGATGCGTGTTTAGGATCAATATCTTACTGGAAGATAAATGTTTTTGGATCGAGGCCTTATTCAGAGACACTTGAGTGTAAATTTTCAACCAAAATCTTCTTGTTCACATGATGATCCATTTTTACATTGATGAAGACCATTCGTCCAGCTCCAGCTGCAGATATACACCCCCAAATCATTACAATTTCGCCACCATGCTTAACTGTGGGAATAATATTATTTTCCTTCATGGCTTCATTGACTGTTCACCAGACTTTTGAAGGACCGTCATGCCCAAAAATATTGAATTTCGATTCGTCACTAAATATGAAGCTCTCCCAGAAAAAATTAGGCTTCCCCAAGTGTAGTTTGGCAAACTCAGCCTCTTTTTCTTGTTGGCCTTTGAAATAAACAGTTATCGACTAGCAACTCAGCCATGATAGCCAGCATTTTTTAAGCAGTTGAGAATAGTTTGGGGATAGACTTGATTTTGCATCCCCTCTTGAACATTTTGGCACAATATCATGGAGGTTGTTTTTGGACTTTTGACCACAGAAACTACCAAACTGCGTTGTTCTCTTATCGTTAATTTGCTCTGTCTGCCAGCTTTATGATTATTTGTGCTCAGATCACCGGTTTCAGTGTACTTTTTAATAATGCCTTGCACTGTGAAATGCGGCTTATTGACAGCCTGTCCAATTGCGCGAAGACACCGATTATCCAAGTACAGCTTAAGGATAAGCTTGCGGATTTCAGGAGGAACAATCTGACCTTGCCCCATTTTTCCTAATTTTATCGCAATTGAAAGCAAATCAAAGTCAAATTTCATAAACTTTCAGAGAAATGAACTTACTTTTTCATTTATCAACGAGTATCACAAAAAAAATCGCAAGAAACGGTCAATGTGACTGTCGGAAAAGCTTGAACTTACAGTGTACGAATAATTTTTGGGCGTCTTTTCGGTTCATTTTTTGAAATTGATGCTGCACTCCTTGTCCATATGAAAATAACGGTTGTTTTTTTTGTGAATATTATTAAAAAATGATTGTTTTTCTCATATTTAACAAAAAAAATTTCAATACTATGTAAATATGACCTACAATAGCCATTAAAGTACTAAATATTAAGTATACGAATAAATGTTGGTCTGACTGTAAATAACCGATTCACTTCGAGCAAATCCGGCAAACATATTCGGTTTGAGTCATCGATTTTGTGGTATGAGTAAAAAATTATTTAAAAATCAAATGCATTTTTTTTTATTTATTCCTACTTTTACTTTTGCTTTTAATTTTATTTTACACTAAGCATAGATTTATCCCTTCCGAATTCAAACTAACTAGCTCAATGTCAAGTGAATTCAATCCGTAAAAACTTGCTGAAAGTGATAACCGGCACAGGTAAGGGAAATTCATTTCCGCAAAATCTTGCCGAAAATGAAAACCGGAACAGGCCTGTATATATTTTTGACCACAACGATATAGAAATAATCAGTTGAAAATAAAATTCTGAGCTCTACAAAAGTACCAAATATTCGGCATGCCCAAGATAACGTTTCTCGATTGTAATTTAGTTGGAATAAAGATGAATTGGCCAACATCTGTTGACCAGCACGTGACTCACGCGCTGACATCAGGCCTGGCCATGAGTCTTTAACATCGTTTGGCTTTTCACACGCACATGGTCACGAAAATATCCTAATTTGTTTTTAATTCTTGATTTGTATTTATTGTGCAGATTGAAAATGCAAAGATTCTCATTGCCAACACTCCAATGGACACGGATAAGATCAAAGTTTTTGGCAGTAGCATCAAGGTTGATTCACTGGCCAAGATCGCCGATCTGGAGATGGCTGAAAAGGAGAAGATGAAGGAGAAAGTGGACAAGATATTGTCACACAAATGTAATGTGTTCATCAATCGCCAGCTTATCTACAATTATCCTGAGCAGCTGTTTGCTGATGCCCAAATAATGTCCATTGAGCATGCCGATTTCGATGGCATTGAACGTTTGGCCATCTGCACCGGTGCCGAGATTGTGTCCACCTTTGAGAATCCCGCGTTGGTCAAGCTTGGCGAGTGCAAGCTCATTGAACAGGTGATGATCGGCGAGGACACATTGTTGCGCTTCAGCGGTGTCAAGCTTGGCGAAGCCTGTTCCATTGTCATTCGTGGCGCCACACAACAGATCCTGGACGAGGCCGATCGTTCTCTCCATGACGCACTCTGCGTGCTGGCTGCCACCGTCAAGGAGTCGCGCATCGTTTACGGAGGTGGCTGCTCCGAGGCACTGATGGCCAATGCCGTCCTCAAGAAGGCGGCCGAAACCCCCGGCAAGGAAGCTATTGCTATTGAGGCCTTTGCACGTAAGTGAAACGCATTGCATTCTTAAACTGCAACTGAAATAGTCGTACTTATTTTCAGGTGCCCTGTTGTCACTGCCCACGGCTATTGCTGACAATGCTGGCTTCGATTCGGCCCAACTGATCTCGGAGCTGCGTGCCGCGCATGCTCAGGGCAAGCATAATATGGGTCTCGATATGAACAATGCCAAGGTGGCCGATGTCCGTGAACTGGGCATCACCGAGTCATTTGCCGTTAAGAGCCAGGTTCTCTTGTCTGCATCCGAGGCTGCTGAAATGATTCTGCGTGTTGACGATATTATCAAGTGTGCGCCGCGTCGTCGTGTCCCCGATAGGGGCTACTGTTAAACATTGATTCTTTCTTCTTAAGTATTTTTGTCTAGGATTTTTTTTGAAAACCTTACACAACTCTCGTTTAACATCATCGCTAATTTTATGTTCTGTTTAAACTAATAACTATACAAAACAAAAACAAAAAACAACAACAAACACACATACACAAGCACACACACACACACGCACTCGTATAAGCACCAGCTCAATTGGCATTCTTCAAATTGTTTGTGACCATTTCAAATCTGTTTTTGTTAAAACGAAATTTAAAACTATTGTTGCGCAAGCTCAGCTTATAACACTAAAGAGAAGAACCGAACAAAAACAACTAAAAAAAACATTTAAAAAATGTCTAAAATCCACAATTCAACAACACACACACACAAGCAACTTGTAAATGAATACAATTTTTGTAAACATTTTATATGCAAAATGCAAAAATGAAGCGAAAACAACATCAGCAAAATAATAATAAAAGAATGATATTTATGCTTAACAAAACTAAAAATTTAAACTTGTTTTATATATCTTCCTTTTTTTTTTTTGATCCAAATAATATTCTGAAATTAAATTGGACTTAAGGCATCGAACCGCGCAAGGATTCAGTTGTTTCAAATAAAACAATTAGTTAAACATTGCAAACATATTTCATATATATTTATTTTTCATATTAGTTGTCACAATAAAAGCTAGCAGCTTATGGGATAACAAACATATTTAGAAGATGTCGTTGTTAAATTCCGCTGATGGGAATTATCTGCGAGTATAAAACCAGTTTGTGGCGCGCAGCGTTTTATTTTAGGATAATACATAGTTGAAATATTAATGTAGTATATATGTACATACTTGTATATACATACGTAGGTAGTTTGGTGAGTACAATGTGCATTTCCCTTGTTAGCCGCTCAAGAAACTAAACAAAAAAAATGGCTAAGTAGCAGATGGTCTACAAAATACAATATATACAGCATTGCCGGAGAGATGGATGGATCTCAGACTTAACTTATATCGTTGGGGTAAATACGCGACCAGACGCGGGCAAGAGAGAATGAAACATCTGCATAGAGCGAGATGCATATAAATAGAGAGGGACATAGAGAGAATACAGCAGACAGGGATAGCATATAAATGGGTCGTCGTGTTTAACAGTACATGGCATTAAGTGAGCGTCGTCCAATACAACGCCTTGCTTGTTTCCAGGTCGAGTGTAGCGAGTGTATTTCAATTCCTTAGGAGATGGCGCATTCCTTTTCACCATGCTTGGGCACACAGTCCAGCACGAGGGCGACAGCCCGAGACATGTAAGTCATGGTGCCATAGCTACCGCTGGGAGCGCTGTAATAAATGAAGGCATACATTCAATCAACAAAGTTTTGTATGCACCCTAACTTTGTCATATTTTTGTATAACAACAAGGTTTTGATGGCGATTTCTTAAATTAATCTTATATTCACTTAAATTCCTTTTTAAGGACACAAAAAATTCTTTAACCCATTAAATACCCATTGAAAATTTTGAATTTTTGTAAAAGTATATTTTTAAACCGAAATAACCGTTTATTAACCGGTTCATTTCGGGTAAATTTCGGTTTATCCTACATCCAAAAAAAAAAATATTTTTAATTTCTAGCTTTAATTTTTGATTTTAATTTTCTTATGTTTAATTTTGAATTTTTGTTTGTGGTATTCATGATCGAATTTTCTTAGCACTGAATAATCGAAAAATAACGTATGCGGAATGAAATACGAACAAAATTGAACATGTTCTCAATAAGTCCCAATAATCGACAGCGCAAAACAAAAAAAAAATATAATGAATGGTACTATTTCAGCATGCATATCATCAGAAACTAGCTTTCTAGATAATGCACAGTCGCGGTAATGTCTCTGAGCAAAGCAGAGCGCCGAAAATTGATTTGCACATATTGCGCAAATAACCAGTCTTAGCCGTAAAATTAAATTTTTTCATTACTTTTCTGCTATGGGCTTCAAGAAAACTTTTATTTATTAAGTAGTTTCGGATGTTCAGAATGAAAAAAAAATGGCTAGAGCCCCTGGATCCAGAAGAAAATGTCCATTACAGCAGTGTTAAGTTAGAGCAATATAATGGGCTGAAATTGTGGTTCGCACAGATAAATCGAGTTGTGCGTTTGCCAAAAAATACAATGTGATGGACAAAACTGTGGAAAAGTATTTAAAAGACATGGGAGTGATGATATGTTAAAAAAAAACAGTTCCTAAAGTCACAGAACTACAGAGAGAGACAATTAAACTTCGGCTGCGTGCGCTTTCTAGAAATTTGTTTTCTGCAAGCTGTTGAAAGGTTTGCGTAATGGACAATAAGACATATTTCGCATGGAGGGTCATGAGGGGACTCTGAAATATTACTTTAGGCTTTCTAATACCTTGACCACCTGAAAATGTCACTCAAATAACAAAAACTAAGTTTTTTTTGTGGCTGGTCCTAAGTGAGCGTGGAATAAGCGATCCGATCTTATTTAAGGCAGAATTGGCTGTGAATGCGCAAAGTTACAAGGACAATTGTGATCCGGTGCTTAAAAAATTTATTGATAAGTATCATGCGAATTATAATACGATGTTTTGCATGACTTAAAGTCCGCTCATTATGCCAAAACAACTCTGAAGGCCCTGGACCACTTGATCACTGATTTCCTGCCAAATTTGCAAAACTCTCCAAATGTGCCTCAGTTAAAGCAAATGAAAAAGTTTTGGTTAAATCTGAAAAGAAATGTTTAGAGTAAGGAATATAAGCCGAAAAACATCGACTGTTTGATATTAAAAATCAAAAGAGAGCTTGCTAAAATGGATACAAAGAAAATTCAGAAGGCTATGCGCAAGTGTCCCGAAAATAAAAGGATGGCTGACCGCTATGGTCACGAATATTTTTGTAAAAATAGCTTATAGTCTAATAAAAAACTTAATAAAAAATTTAAGTTGGCCGGACTTGAAACACATTTTTTATTTGTATTACACCAGTTGTTCGTATTTCATTCCGCATACGTTAATATATATTTTGTTAAATTAACTATTAAAATTGCCAAAATGTAACTTAACTACAACAAAATGAAAAATTTTTGAAATAAATGTGTGAATGAAAGTAATGCATTTTTAATTAATATTATTATATTATGAATATCCAAAACCATACCGGTATTTCAAAACCGAAACATACAGAAACCGGCCCACCGTTACGAAACCGTTATTCAAAGATTTTGCGTAACCGATAACCGAAAACCTAAATGCGAATATAACCGAAACCGCAACTGAAACTGATATTTGTTTCGGTTTTAATCCCTGATTTGAAGGTAACAAGTGATTGCATTTAAAATTGATTGATTGCAATCAACTCCATAGTACAATCATTGGCACTATTTGTGGAGCACTCACCTGTCGTAGAGATGTTGGCAAATGTAGGCGGCGCCACCGCAAAGTAACATGCCGGAGGCAGCCTGCTGTTGTTCCTTGCCATCCTTGAGCTTGGCACAGCAGAGCGTTGCATCGCCCTGCACCTTGCGCTGATCCTCCAAAAACAATTGATTGGCCTTATGCACCAGATGCTCCACATAGATAATGCCACCCAACGATGGCACCATATTGTGCTCGGTGACCAAAGTTAAGACCATAAGCGCCTCGACAACCAGTTGCCTGTATTCGGGCTGTGGTATTTGATTGAGTGCCGTTTCCACCTCCAGGGCAAACTTTAGCTCGCCTGGTGTCATCTCCTGGGTGAGACTCTGCTGCAAGACGCGTCCCTCGATGGCCAATCCCTGGCACTTTTCGAGCACGGTCCAAACGCGTGAATAAAAATCACGAGGAACACGATTCAAAGCACCATCGAGTCGACGTCGACGCAACCATTGACCCTGTCGATCATCAATGGTGGCAATTGCATCCTCGCCCTCGGGATCGCCCAGACCAATTTGGCTCTTCTTGCTAACGCGACTCGATTTACAGCTAACAATGGACAGATTACCGCGAGCAACTGCAAATGTGAATAAAGCGTATTTGTTTAGAGTCCATTTGAATTTCAATTTCTTAAATAACTTTACCACTGCTGACGGCAAACTCCTTGCCGCTGAGTATGTGATAGAGGAGATTCTTCATTTCGAACGGCGATAGGTTAAGTAGATGCTCCGAGGCGGCCTCGCCGCCACAGTTAAGCGTCCGCGACAGCTCCTTGGCCATGACCTGAATAATGAGTCCAACGCGCAGTCGCAACATCTCATGGAACAACTGCGGCTCTGTGCGTATAAACATGGCCAGATAGACCATTAACTCTTGTGTCAACATGGCCGTACTTTCATCATCGCCATAGGCCTGTAAAAACAAAAAAAGCATTAAGTAAGTAATCTTTATAGAGAGCAAACTCAATGCTACCCACATCGTGTATGAGCTGACGCAGCTCGACTTCTGGCAACGGTGCCGTGATCGTGTGCTCATTGTTGGGCGGCATGCCGACGGTGACCTGTTTCTGGCGCACCAGCAGATCGGTGACGGCCTTGCCCAAGTCCTCGACACGCTTGCCCAGCATGCCGGCGGTGTGACGGACCAATCCCCAGAGCTTCTGCTGGCATGCCTTCTCGTAGAGGCCCTTTAGCAGATCCCTAACGGTGACGACGCGTCCCTCCTCCAGCATGCCTTCAGATTGAGAAGAATCGTTGTTATTTAAGCTGTTGTTGTTACTGGAACCAGCGGCGGCAGCGGCAGGTGCAGCTAGAGCGGATTTGGTGGCATTATTGTTGGCATTGGCATTGGCAATAACTGCGACAATGGCGGCCAAATTGGCATTGTCCTTGTCCTTGACGACGTTACTCGCTGTGGGTGTAGTTGCATCAATGATCACTGTTGGCACACTGGACTTGTTAACTCCATCACCAGCTGCATCACCACCACCAGCACCACTAGCACCACCACCACCACCAGCAGTTGTCAATTCGAGCATTACATCGTCCAACTCGAGCTCTTTATGTTTTGGTTTTGTTATTTTAGTTATTATTTTGTTGGTTAGTTGGATTCGTTATGCAATTAGGATTAGGAACGCGTTGTTGTGGACAGATGCGAGTTTGTTTATTTGTTTTGTTGGTTGTGGACCATTGTGAGTTAGTTGTGAGTTGTGGTTGTAGTTGTTGGCAAGACACAGAATTGTTTGGAAATTTCAAGTCAGGTTAATGTCATGAGCAGATGGAGCGTATTAAATGCAGTGGTTACATTTGTATGTATGTGTGTGTATGCGTGTGTGAAAATAAAATATAAAAGAAAAATAAGCGATTAGAAAATTAACAAGAAAGAAAGCAGAACTTCAGCACGCCGAAGATTTTAATACGCTTGCAGAGATCTGTATTCAAAATTCGACTGCTGTTTCTTATATGTATCATTTACAAATTTCTTCAGCCTGAATAGGACAATTCCAAATACAAAAAAGTATTTTTTTTCTGTATTTACTATATTCTGCACTCAAATTTTGTTAGTTGTGCTTAAATAATTTTTTTTTTGCGTCCAGTTACCTATTTAAAAGCGACTCAATTTCTCTTGAAAAATTGCTTTGCCAAAATTAAATTGTACTTAAATAATAAAGAGATTCGATTTAAGCTACATTTTATCATTTTTTTGAGATATTTAAAAAAAAGTGTTTTATGTTTAATTTTTTATGATATAGTGATCCGACTAGTATTCATAGAAACAGACGCCTTGATCAAGAATATATGTATATAGCTACATAGACTTTATAAGGTATATTTTTATCATGACAAAATTGTAATACCCTCTGCAAGGTTATATGAAAAAGCAGCTAAAGCATAAACCAAATGTTATTTTGTAAATGACAGAGTTCAAAGATAGTGATAATTTTTTTAAAAGTGTATCAGCTACTATAAGAGTTGAATGAACATGAATTGGGAATGCGGGGAGTCACAAGTGGAAAAGAAAATAGAAAATAAAAGGAAGGGAAATAGGATGGAAGAATCTGTATATGGGATAGGGATAAGAATTCGGGAGTTACATTTCATTCATGGATGGTAAGTAGTATTTAAGTACAACACCAACAAAATAATACAAATAGCCCAATAGACATACAGAAGGCCAAGGGATCTAGAATCGGATATAACACTTACCAGCCGCATTATCATCGGTTTTATGCTTTAAACCCAGGCCAGCTGTAGATACGAACATGAGGGATTTGGACAAGAACGAGAGCACAAAGCAAGTTTACAAATCAAACAAATTACAAAACAATTAAATGTTGATCATGACGAATGCCCAATGTGTATATAGAGAGGAATGAACCCAAAGGGAACTCTTATTTTAGCGAATGGCGTCGATTTCACAAGTGCATCTCCGGATTAGCCATAGATCATTGAGAGAAGCGCCAATTAACGATTAGAAATTTGAATCAAAATTATAAAAAAAAAAATCGGAAACCACTGAAAAGGCTTAAGTCCACTTTACAATTCTGGAAAAGTTTGTAATAAAATTGTCACCCGTTTTTTGTCTCCTGAATTTATATAATTGTAATTATTAAAACCAGAATAAATGCAATTCAATTAAAAGAAAAATTAAAATTTTGCATTAAAAAAGCTCGCGCTGCGATTGTATTTGTATTACCATTGTGAAACCGAGCGCCAAATTCAAAAATAAACTTAAAATATCTAGACAATTCATATATTGAGTGATGTATTGGTGTGTATGTAGCGTTTGCGTATTTGTTGTGTGTTGTTTAGTGTAGCACCTACATAGCAACGTTTTTGATCCGTATAGCCGTATAGCTTAACTACATTAACTTAACTGATTAAAGCATTTATTAATAAATGAATCACACTTACCCGTATTGAAGTCCAGACCCTGTGTGTCCACCAGATACTGTAGGATGTCGCCCTGCTCCTCGAGATTCTCCGTCTCGCGTAGCATGGCAATTAACTCCTCCACCTCTGTGTCCGCAAAGTTTGTGTCCGCACGATGGCGTTGGATGAGAATTTTTGGCACTGTTACTTTAATTGTTGTTGTTTAATTTTTGATGATATGGTTGTTGTTGTTGTTGTTGTAGAAGGTGTAAAGCGCAAAAGGACAAACATAAAATGAAACCGAAAAGTAAACAAAACAGAAACAAAATTAAGAAAGCACTACCAAAAAAAGAGATCACAATCAAAAGCGAACTGAAAGATGGAACTGAGACTAACTCTCTTGTTGTCGCACAAATTCGCTGCGTCGCTCGATGGCCGAGCGGCTGTGAAGCGGATCCACGGGATACATATTCTCGCGCGCCACCAGCTCACCGCCCAGCTGTGGCGGCGAGGTGGGTCCCTCCTCTGGCGTGGTGGCAAACACGCTCACATGTCCTTGCTTGCTCGCCTGCAGCCATGGCGGTGGCACCACCGACGAGAGTCGTCGCTCGGTCAGCGGCGAAGGACCCTCCATGCCCAGATTGTCAGCTGAAAGAGAAGGAACACCGATTAACACATTGCTGATAATCCACTTGATTCCAAACTAAATTACAATACAGAACAATTTAATTGAGAACAAATTTGGCAAGTCGGAAATATTTCATTAAAAAAAAATATAGAGATTTTAAACGGAACGTAGCTCTTATAAGTTTTATGAAAAATTAACTCTTATTTTCTATTTGTATTATAAATAAGAGCTAATTTATAACTTTTGAATAAAAATTGAAAAATAATTCTTATACATTATTTTTATAATAAATATTGAAAACAGGAGTTAAAAGTAATTTTAAGAATAACAATGTATCCTGTTCTTAGAAAGTCCATGCCAAAAATAGCATATGGGCATTTCCACAGAAAGGTCCACCGCGGCCAAAAACGTAAAATTTATCAAAAACTCACATCTTATGAAATTTGCTTCCAAAAATGTATTCAAGGTATTTATTTAAGCAATATACACTAGAAGAAATTCAATAGGATGAACTTAGAGATTCTACATTGGAATAAATTCAATTTTTCTTTATTTTTGTCCATTTTTCTGAAAATTTACTTTCAAAATGGACCGCTTGTATATTAACGATTTCACTAAGTAGGACAGTAAGATTGTAACATAAACCATTTTAATTAAAAGAAATATATTGAAAGTTTAATTTAATAAAGTATTTCGAGCTGTTTTCGAAATATAATTTAAAATAGAGAAACAGAAACAACATAAAAATAGTGATGGTAAAAAATGTCCCGTGCGCGATGTCCCGTGCGAATTCACGTCAAATTGAATTTAAAAAAAGGTGCAAGTCATCTTTGAAAAAAATCATAACCATTTTTAAGAGGCATCAATGCACAAGAGTTAAAAATAAGTTGCATTAAAATATTGCCTCTGGATTCGCTGAAATTGGCGTTTGAATTGGTTGACCTCACAAGTCACTTCCGTTTTGTGTCCCGTGCAAATCACTTGAATTTTTCTATTATCTTCAAAATGAAAAATTACCCAAAATCAATCTTTGCACCAATGAAAGAGCTAATCAAATGCTATATGTTAAGCCCTTCATCAGAAAAAAAAACCGTTTCCTTTTTACCGTTTTTTTACTTTGATTGTGTACGAATGTCCCGTGCGCGAGTATGGAAATGCCCATATGTGCAATTTTTTTTATGTTCCGGTAATTTTTCCAATCTCTGATTTTAAATAATGTTTATTAATTGTACTTTCTTTTGGCTTTCGTTTAAGTTCCAGAAATATTATCTTTGGAAGCTTCTGGGATCTATTAACCCATTTAATGCCGCGATAAAAAAGTAGTGCTTTTTTCGTTAAAAACCACTTTTCTAGGCTACAAATTAAATTTAAATTCACATTTTTTAAAACTTAAAATTTTTTTAAAATTAAATTTCATACAAATTTATGTCAAATTCAAGTATATTTCTCGAGTTTAAGCAGGGTATCCACAGTAGAACTTTTTCGTCGAACGTGTTCGTCGAACACAATACAGTTTCACTAAATTTCGTTTCGAACATAGATATCCACATGCGAACTTTTGTCGAACACAAACAAAAGTTAAGAAACAATATGAAAAATGTCATACAAATTTACATCTGTTACAATTTGGAAAGCAAATCCAACCGGAGTCAGTAAAATGTATGCAACTCTCCGTAATATTACCGAGTTTTGTACACCGTTGGTTCCAATGTTTTTTCAATTAAAGTTTTCTGGTTTTTGCTTCAAATTTTCCATTTTTTTTTTTTTTTGTGGTTGGCCTACATTTTATTCTTGAATTTTCTGTTTGTTTTTGTAATAATTTTCAAAGTGTTCGGAGGTCACATCTACTTACAGTCGACGTTGATGGAGCGCGTCTTTTTGATGGCTCCCTTGCAGGACATGCGGCGCCGGAGATGACGAGGACGCAGCTGGCCGCCACGAAGGTTCATCGTGCTGCGATTGCTGAAGGAGCGCAACAGATGCTCATCTAAATAGGTCTGCACATCGGGATGCAATCGATCCGGATATCCATCCTCGGTGCTGCCCAAGAAGCTCAAGTCCGTTATGGCCGATGTGTTGAGGAAGTCCTTCAGATTGCCCAGCATCACCCGAGTGCCATTTATATAGCCGGACTTTAGTTTCCGCATCGTCTGAATCATGGCCAGCGGTATTTTGTCCTGGTCTGGATGGATTCAGCAGCAGCAGTAAAACAAAACATGTTAGCAAATTCCAATTGCGATTAAATTTTAATTGTTTTCATGGATTGATTGGTGGTGCATGGATGGATTAGACAGATGGTTGATGCTATGTGGTTAGCTGTCGCCACTTACAACTACTGTTTAATCACAAACTACAACAATACGCAATGATTCGCTCAAGAATTAACCACTTGTCCAGCCACCAGTTGTGGGTTTATTTCTATTGCTATTTATTAAGTGTGCAGCCCAAGCAGAGTGCAATTGAGGAAGATTATAGCGTAACTAGTAACTAGGACTCTACTCGTGAGTTGCAGTTAGTGACTTCAATTCATTGATACACAGACGACAGAGCGATCCCCAACAACTTTAAGGGGGTTGACCCGTGTGATGGTTTCAAAAAATGCGAAATTTTTTTTTTCATAAATCACATCTATAACTTATGTATAATATGTTGCAAAAAAATAAAAATTCAAATGCGTTTTTCTCGAAAAAACTTTTTTTTTAACTGGTCGCTATGATCTGAAAAATGACCTGACCGATCCTCTTGAAATTTATAGGGTATGTTCAACGCATGTGGGGCTACAAGATAGACTAGGATAATTTAAAAAGGTCATGTCGTTTTTCATGAATCAGATCAAGGTCAAAAAAATGTGCGTAAAACTTTAATTTTTCAATGTTTTCAAATATTCAACAAGGTCTTTTTTGTAGCTACAGCTACACAGATATACGGGGCTGCCACAGAAATCGCTTTCGCTTGAATTTCACTTGAATTTGTATGAAATTTAAGTGAAATTCAAGCGAAAGCGATTTCTGTAGCACCCCTGTGTAATGCGTTTCTACTGTATTACTTTCTTTTTAAGTATTAGTTCCTCACGAAAAGTTTTCAACGTTTTCAAAGTTTTCTAAATGTACATCAATAGTTAATAAATAAATGGTAAACAATTTGAGTTTCTAAGATTAAATAGCTCTTCAAAAAAAATTTCCAAAAAAAAAAAGAGACGATCGTCACACGGGTAAACCTCCTCAACTGTCATAATTATCATAATTTTGGAGGAATCTGTACTTCTAATTAAAGTAGAGTTAATAAAAAATAGTTTTATTTTCTCAATTTTTCCTTAGATTTTAAGACTACAATATTAAGCATCTAATTGTAATAAACTTATTATTAGTACAAATTAAAAAGAAGTATGAAGTTTTTGTAATTGATTGCTTTTAATCGCCAAAGTTTGTGCACAAAAAGACAGACAGATTAATCGAGTTGACCTGCTCTAATAAATATTATAGTATTGGCTTAAAGATTAAGTTGTTCAAACGTGTTGAATGGACATAGCATTTGGATTAATTCTTCAGATTAAACGTTAAATTTTACACGTATATTCAATTATGCTGCCTTTACTTTCAAAACTATGAAGAATAAGTAGAGCTGACAAAAGCTGCTTGAAAAGCTTTAAAGCGCCAAAAATTTTTTTTGTTTAAGCTTGATAAAACTTTCAAAAAAAAATAATTGATATTGATTTAATGAAATTTCAGGTGCTTAAGCGCTTAGAACAAACATTACTAATAAATCTGCTTTAAATAATGAGAAAGTCTATGGGCAAGTGTCATCGGAGCATAAATCGAATGATATTAATTAAAAAGTAATAGAAGAAAGAAGCAGAAGCACTTAAAGATCAACACATACAAATATACATAGACAGACATATTTACATATTATAATCATAATCACAATCAGCATATCAAATCACATGTCGTGTGTATGTGTATCGTATTGTTGTTGTATTTGTGATATATAACGATTGGGTTTTTGGTAATTTTTTGGTATTTGCTATTTAAATGTTGCTTTTTGCTATTATTGGCAGTTGGATGTAGTGGGTACATATGTAGTTACCTAGCATATAATGCGTTGCCATTAATGTGATTGTCGGCCTGCCCAACATGTGACGCCAATTGTTGGTCAAGAAGGCTAAGTTTGTGGTAAAATTGCTTGCGAGCAGATCGGGATCACGTGTCGTGTAGTATTCTTCATAATCGATATGCTGTTTGTTTTTTTTTTTCGTGTTATTTATTTGTTATTTTTGTTGGTTTTTGGTTCATAGTTCATTTGTTGTTGTTGTTATTGTTGTTGAATTATACAAAAAGAGAACAGAGAATTTTTTTTCTTTTCGTTATGGCCAATTTTTTTACAGTAGACGGGAGAGGTGGAGGTTGGACAGATAGTGCAAGGCAAGGATAGAAATAAAAAAAGATAAACCTGTGGAACTTGATGGCATGTGTTTAAGCTAAATTGGTACAGTCTTTAGTAAAATTATAGATAAAAACATTTCCTTAATTTTCAGCTGAAACGAAGCTTTAGATCAGCGGTGGGTACGAAATCTGAATTCGTTAGCAGCCGCTGGCTCCCGGAGCCATTACGTGCCCACCGCTGGTTTAGATAATAGATTGTAAATATTGCACTAGGATTTAAACTAACTTTTTAGACAATATTCCACAAAGTTTAGTAATTTTTTTCAATTAATAACGACCAATTGCCGTCGTATAATCGTTGAACGACGATCTATTTATGAAGATCACTACAAAACTAAATTTTTCAGCATGATTTAACCGATTAAACCTAAAATAAAATTAGCTTATCATGTGTCCAAAAGGATAAAAGACGAAAATGGATAAAAATAAAAGTTGGAGATTTAGATTTTCTTCAAGTACTGGAAATGAAAAAGGCAAAGATTTTAGTTGATTTTAGTTTTAAAGGACTTAGCAGATTTTCCATTCTTCCTAGCAAATTATTGCTGGTCGCGTTTCGCACCCTTCGTGCTGCTTTCGTCACTAGCGCGGACTGCCGTCTGATATTTACAGAAATAAATTAAATGTGGAAAGTCTAATGAAATATTGAAAGAGTGCAGAAGAGAGCTGCATTTAAATTTATTTTTAATCTTTAGCAGCTTAGCGGCTCTGATATCATAACTAAACGGTACCTCCGCACGAAATAAGCTGTGAGTCACTGTATAAAGTTCCACAGTGAAATTAGGTGTGAATGTGTGTGTGGAGGAAGGGAATGGGAAGCGGAAGAGTGTATGATGAAGGGAAAATGTAACTAAACTAAGCAGCTAAATACAGATGTCTTCAAATAAATAATACAATGCTTTGGCTGTGGTTGTGGTATGTATGTGTGTGTGTCTGTGTGTGTGTGTGTCCACAACCAAAGAACTAACTAAGAAACTAACTAAATACAATGGATAATCAACTAAACATTAATCAGTGTGTGTGTGTGTGTGTTTGTTTGGTGTGTAACTTAAAGTACAAGAATAAAGATAAGCGCAACCATTGCAAATTAAAAAAAAAACAATACAAAATTACCATACACACACAAAGAAAAAATATTAACAATACAAGAATTAAATTAATTGAATTAATAAACATGTGTATGTACGAGTTTTGTATATAAATAATATACATAAATGTATAATAAATATAAAACTGAAATATATAATATTGAGTGACTTTAAGCAAGGTGGACCGACCTAAATGGATGCGCTTCAGGACCAGCGTCACTAATGGACGCCCCAGCAGATCCCAAGCAGACTTGAGAAAATTGATCTCGCCTTTAAGGATGTCAATCATAAGTTCGTTATCGGAGGCGATATAGAAGCGCGACAAGTCGACAAACTGATGCATTGTACAATAATAATAATAATAATCAATAAAAATAAGTTAAACAAAAAAAATATACAATATACAAATATCAATTGCATTAAATCAGTAAAAATAATCAAAATGACAGAGATAGAAATATATATATATATATTGAGAAAAAGAGAGAAAAAGACAGAGAGCGTGTACAGCAGTAGCAGTACTGAGTGCGGGAAGGGAAGGATTTAGTTTCATTTAGATCCGTGCAATTTACCTGCGGGGTAAAAGCAAAAATGCGATCCTTTAGAGAATACAATTTGCTGGTGCTAAGTATGCCAACGTCTCGAGATTTGCGTCCACTGAGTCCCAGCTTGCGATTGCGTCCCAGATACGTGTACAAATGGCTGAGCACACGGGCCGGTTGCACCTCAATGGGTGCGACCTCAGCAATGGTTTGCACATGCAGATCATGCTCAGCCAGCTTGTCGCGGATTTCAGTGTCCTCGGCTATGATGACCACCTGGACGACAACATCGGGTTTTTTCTGTGCGCCCAGGCGCCGATTCAATGGATCCAGCTCGCCCACAGCCAAAAATCCCTGCATTAATTAAATTGTAATGAATTGTACATGAATATTAAAGGTATGTTGATTGGTATAGCCACCTCCTGCAGCAGACGGCCCAAAATGAAGAGCGATTGACCCCATAGAAATGGACAGCGGCCAACAACTTCGCGTAATTGTGAGCCAGGCTTTTGATACTCGGCGCCAACTAAATCCTGAGGCACCGCATAGCTTTCGGGTATTAACAGAGTGCCATCTTCGGAGCGTACCATGATCTTCTCCAGTTTATCGGCAAACTCCTGCACCGACCGTTTATCATTTTGAAATGCATGGAACAATATCAGATAGCAAAAGAAGAGCGGCCACTCGCACTCAATATTCTCAAACATTCGCAGCTCCCAACGTTCGTAATAAAGTCGAGATGGATCCTCTTTGGGTGTACGATAGCCATCGCGCAGGAAACGTTTGCAGCCATATTTTCCCTGTAGACGTGACAATATTGCATCTTTTGTATTGAGTATGAGCTGTGCATCATCCACGGCAAATGCTGGGAATCCAATCACACAGAGCAGACCCGAGTCCAGCTCCTTGCTGTTGGACTCGCGTGGCAGCATCGACTGCAGCACAGCTTGACATTTGTGCGCCTCATCGGCCAGCACATGAATGACACTTGCAGGTCCGCCACGTGCCCCAAACAAATCCAGCTCATTCATGGCTTCAAGTGCGGCCTTTGCCATGCCAATTGAGCTGGCATTCAGCTCGGGTTCACCTAGAAAAGTACGTTAATAAAGTTAAATTTAGTTATGGCCCACTAAAATGAATGGACTCACCATGGTTGGTTTTATCGCCACGCTCCCAGATGCCATAATCGGGAATCGAGTATGCGGATTCAATGTAGAATACCAAATTTTGTATGAACGACACCTCGTCCAATGAGAAGACAATCTGCAAACCGGAGGCTGTCATTTGTGCCAGGATGAGAAGGTATAGGGAAACAGCATCGATTTGTAAATGGCCCCATTCGTTGTCACCGACCACGGGCAAACCATTCTTGCTCGAATATTTGGCATGCAGTGAATCGTAAGGGCTTTGGGTCATTTTGAATTTTTCGACCTTATCCTTTTGATTCATCATGGCCATGAGTAGGCCGCGCATTAGTTTAACACAGCTCTGCTCCAGCTCATAACACTTGGCGCGATCCTCATCCTGATCGGCAATCTTCTTATAGGCCATGGACAGGCCCCACACAGCCAGAATGCAATAGACATTGTCGCGTATCCAGGCATGCGAGTTAATATTTGAGGCGGGAAACAGACCGGTCACTGGCTCCTGATGTGCCAATATCAAGCGATGCACAATTCGCTGATAGTAGTCCAGGCGAACGCCTGAATTGCTGCGCGATCGCATCCCAATTTCTGTATGCTCCACGTTCTGTTCCACATGCAAATTATTCATTTATTTATTTAATGTTCATTTGAAAACACAAACAAACACTTACATAATTATTTCAACGAGCGTTTGTTGTCGTGGATGCGGCGTGTGATGTTACCAAGCCCACTATGTAATTGTTGTCAATGTCTCAGGGCCCTCCTCCCCTGCGACTTGCGACCCACAAACCCGCCCGCACAGCACACAGCAGCAGCTGGCTCAACTTAAAAGCTGCTGGAATCGCTATCAAGGCTGTCCACCTGTCGCATTATCAGTGTAAATGTATATTTGGCCACTGGACGCGAACGCAATGGATTTATTGAAGATACTTGTCGATCGTTGAATTGCAAAAATTAAGATTAAAATCGTTAGAAATGCTAAAATTATACACCGAAATGTCAACTGAATGTCATGCCGAATATCGATGTATCGCCAAGAACGCTTAGAGTTCTATCGATTGTATACATCGGCGATTACGTGACTAGGTTGCCACTTGAAGAAATCAGAATGCGCCTAAACTAATTTAAATAGAGCCAATTTCAATTAAAGAGACGCATATCAGAACTGATCAATAAAAAATATTCTGCTTTAAAATACGTGTTGAATAATATTCAATAACAAATCAAAACAACAAAGATAAAAAAGTGTGGCAAGCGTGGCTCGGATCCTAGAACTGGGTTTCTAGGTTTTAAATAGCTATTTTGATTTATCAAAATGGTATTTAAAAAACAATAACAAAAAAACGATTTAAAGACCTTTTAAAACAGCTATTTTTGTATAAATAATATAATAAAAATTAATTTTCTCATATTCGTAACTAAAATAGCATTCAACTTTACAACTTCTGTCTCAGTGGCACTATTCACCTAATTTTTCCATTACATTTTCTTATCTGGTCTTCAATTAAATATTCTAATGTTTTTCTTATATATATTCTTGCCTAAGAAATATTTTTGGCAAAGAATATATTTATTTTTTAAGCATACGACGTTATTTAAAATAGTAAGATTTCTGGCTAAAAGCATTCCTTCAAATTTCATAGCTTTTTCGTTTACAAAATGTCTAAATCTACCTAATAGCTAAAACTGCTGCACAGCTCTAAACTGAATAAACAGACAGACACACACACGCCCATGTGTAATTTCATTTAATATATATGTATGTTTGTATTTGTCAAAAGTTGAGGATGTTATAAAATGGGGGTAGCTCCTTCAAGTCTGCCCAGTCCGGTCTAGTCCCGTCGACTACGCTTCCGCTCCGAGTGGCTGCCGCGTTCATTCTTTTCGTCGGCACGTTTGGGCGCCTTCTTGGCCATATTCAAGAACTTGTCTAGACCGAAGGGATCCTCTTCCTTCTCGAACTCAACGGGCCCGCTGCGTTGGGCGGCAGCTGTCTCTCTGGATCCGGCACCCGAGAATTGCTTGTCGGGCACAAAGCGTTTCGTATTGACAATGGTATCCAAATCACCACCATAATTGTCGCTATCTGCCTGTTTGCTGGGCCGATAGATGTGTGCTCCCATTGTATTGGAATCGCGCCAGGGCTTATCATACACATTGTAGGCCTCATCATCACCATAACCTGAGTCCATTCCCTTGGTGGTGTTGAACAGTCGCTGATCGAACAATGTTTCGCCAGTGCCGACGCTTTTAGCTGGCAATCCCAATGCAATCTGTTCGGATATATCACGCTCCCGTTCACGCTGCAATTTGGTGCGTTTCTCGGGCGCTGCTCGCATTAAATTTCGGTCGCGTTGTCGTTCCCGTTGACGCTCCGCACGGAGATCATTGCGCTCCCGGGCATCTACACCGCCAGAACCACTGGGCACATCTGCCTCTGGATTGCGTAAGCCCGCGCGCTCCTCACGCGCTCGCTGTGCCATCATGCGCAGCATATCTTCCTTCTTTTCCTTCTCCTTCTGTGCCAGCTTCTTCTCCAGCTGCGCCCGCGCTTCGACGGCTTCGCGAGCCTTCCGATCGGCTATGTACAGTGCCTCGGCCATCTTGGCAAACTTCTCGTTGATGTGGACTTGCTGCAGACCGCGTCCGTCGGCGGCCAGGCGCTTATCGAGTGGTATGGTGTAACCTGAAATGGAAAATCATTTAGAACAATAAACTCATTCAAAGCGCAATTGACGGTATGGATCAAACCTTTGGCGTTCTTCCAGTTGGATATGCAGGGCGGTATCTTCCATTCCTTCTGTTCCTTTACTGTTACCTTGCGTGAGGGTGAGTGGAGCACAGGCGCTGGTGGTGATGGCGGGCCACGTGGTATCTTCTTGTTGATGCGGAACTTTGGTGGCTCCATTGGATCCAGCTGTGCCTCCACCATGCGAATAACACGCTGCTTGGCACCAGAGTTAAAAGCATCACCCTGCTGCGATGGCGTATAACGAATGTATTGGGCTGGCGCTGCTTTTTGTGCATGGCGCACTGGAAGTGCTGAGGTAATCTTTTGATTGGTTAGCTTTTCAAGTGCCAGGCGAGTCTCCTCCGTTGTTTCAGCAACCGTTTCCTCATCTGGGCGCTGCAGTTCATCCGCATCTTCGGCCAAAACCTCGGCGGGCAACAGCTGCGATATCGAGGAATATACTATTTTGTCTTTTCCATGTCCCTGACGTGCAATCGCATCATATTTGACTTTGCCTTTGTCGTCCAGACGCACTGCCAGTGCATCTGACTTCTTTCCCATATTCGCTGGCGCTCCAAGACCTTTACAAAAACAACAAAAGCAATAAATCAATATAAACGTTTTGTTTGTTTTTTTGCATTTTATCCAGCGACTCTTACCTAGCGGATACTGTGCAACATGAATCTCGGGAAAGGCGCCACCATCGCCAAAGTCAGCTTCTGTGCGTGGTATCCAGTCCTTGCGTTGTCCGTAAGGTGGCGCTGCGATTTTGGCGGACACCAATGCACCAATCATTGGAGCACCTTTGGCTGCCATCCGACGCTCGTCCTCGCGATCCCATACCGCGTTGGTCGGCGTGGGCAGAAGACTTGATAACGACATCACAATTCTTTGTCTATTGGTTGATTATTTGTTATATTGCGACAGATTTATTAAAAATAAAACAACGATGAAAAGATGAAAAACACACACACACTACGAAATTAGCAGCGACGAGTACTTATGTAGTGTGACGGTCGCAAATAGTGTTGGGCTGCTCATGAGTGAGTGAACAAAAAAGAGTTGCTCCCTGAAGTGAGCAAGTGAACAAAAAAGAGTTGCTCCCTGAAGTGAGCAAGTGAACAAGTTCCTTCTAAATTGCTCTTGTGAGCAGTGTTGCCAATTTAGCTATTTTCCCGACAGATTTAGTGGGTTGCAACTGGCAAATGCGGGATAAATTGTGAAACAGCGGGAATTTTATCGTCTTTAAAAATAATTTTAGCTTTTTGAAAACATCTGGTAACTTCATGTATTTTTATGCTTTACGATGCCACACTTAAATACTTTGTAGTATTTTTTCCATTTGAATGGCAAAAAAAAATCGATAAGCCAAAAGAGCTTTAAATTTTATAGTTTTTAACTACGAAATCAATTGAATCGAGTTTTATACCACCACTAACGAGGTATTTCACAATTTATGATTCGATCGCGAGTGTAAGGTGAAGATGTCTAAAAAATATAAGCAAAAACCGCGTCAAGCCTGGATGCAAGACCCTACATTAAAAAATTGGCTGGTTGTATACATTTGCAGAGGATGATGCAATATGCTATTGCAAATATTGCAAATCTAGCATTAACGCTAAGATTTTAGATTTGCACGCACATGCCAAGTCAGCCAAGCATAAGTCTACATCAACTTGTTTTACACAGAAGAATAAAATACCGTTCGTTCCATCTACTTCTTTGAAAACCTGCCAACAAGAGGCGGCATTATGTTTATATATTGTCGCACATTCATCGGTCTACCCAATTGACCATTTGGACGATTTTATGTTTGACGAACTTGCAAAGTTTTCAAATACAGACCTCTAAATCAATAAAAATATTGTTTCTTTACTCTAGCGTTTTTTTAGCTATCAGCAAATTTTTTTTTAGCCCTTTTCAGCTTTTTTGGCTGTTTCATGTCCCGAAGAGTTGGCAACACTGCTTGTGAGTTGACTCACTTTAAAAAAAAAGAACAAGTCAACACGCTCACCCAAATGAGCAATGTTTACCCAACACTAGTCGCAAATGAAGCACATAAATTGCTCAGCAATCGATAATAATCGATTACATTATATCATGGCAATCAAATCAGTGTTGCCAGATAGTTCGATTAAAGAAAACTGGCAGTTAAACAGCTTTTTAAAATTTAAAAAATACATAATTGATTTATTCGATACATTAAAACATTGTGAAAAATACATTTTAATAATTATTGCGCATGCGTTCGATGGGTTTTCTTGGTTGAATGCGTAGACGCTTTGATGAGCCAGCTGGCGATGTGTGAACACTATACTGATTGTCCAGCGTGTGAGTTCGTTTACGTTTCATGCTTTGTATATCGGGATCATCATGGGTATTCATGGTGCGCACCAATGAACCAGCAATGGAGGCACAACGTCTAATTAAGGAGCCCGATGTGGAGCCAGCGTTTTCTTTGTCCGCACTGCGATCAGATCTCAGAGTTGCTGGCAATCGCATCACAGACGACATTAGTGACCAGAGTCTTCCTGGTTCCGACTGCGAGACAGAACTGGCTGTTGTGCATTTCTTATCATTATGCGTGGATGCGCTGTTCGGCAAGAATACCTCCTCGTCGCTTTCAACATCCTGCACACAACTGAAGGCCTTTTGTTTGGAGCACGCACGCAATGGCGGACGAGCACGTGGTCCCTGTGGACGTTGTACCGGCGGTCGTATCTTATTTGGCGAGAATTCACCGCTCAGCTGGCGTGGTATAATCTGTTGTCTTCGACGCTCTTTGCTAGTGGCTTCAACGGGATCAACAGTAATTGGACTGCTCGGATTAGGCGTATAAAAAACATCCTTCTCCTCTTGTACGGATTCATGGCCATCTACTTGAGTTGTGGGCACTTCAATCTTGAGCGGTGTCTCGAATTTAATGAGCTTCTTATTGATAACGGCGCCTGGTATGCGTGTAATTGGCGTTATTGGAGGCATTCCGACAGCTGATCCCTGGGTCACTGGGGCACCATTACCCTGCTGTATGTTGGCACTCAATTCGGCAGTAGATGAAGATGACGTGATGATCTCAACGCTCTCACATGAATTGTAAACAGTGCTTGTTGTGCTGCCATTGGTTGTGGAAACGGAGACGGGCAGGGAGTTGCTTCTGCTGCCATGCTGGGTGCGTGTGATGATTATCGATTCAGTGGTTAGCTTTTGAGCTGAAAGCAATATCTGATATGCCTCGGTGTTGGTCGAGCCCATCTCGCGATGCTCCTCCACACTGGCCTCGCTTTGTGTGCGTCGCACGGCGGGGGACAAGCGTAGATCCAATGCCGAACCAGGATCGGCCATATTAGTCTCACTCAAGTCGAGACGGACTCGTCGTTGACCAGCATGTTGGGTAGTGGTGGCCAGCATGCCCACGCCATGCTCGACAAATGCCTTTTGTATGCTCTTCGACATGACCTGACGCAACGGTGTCACAGCACTCATTTTGCCACGACCAGTGACCTTCCATGGTCGCTGTTGTGGCTGTTGTGACTGCTGGGCTAGACTGTTGTTGTCCGTTATAGCAGCTGGTGTGCTCTCATAGCCACTGAGATGAATGCTGGACATGTGACCACTACCGCCCCCACCACAGCCAGTGCCATTGAAAGTTAGTGTGTCCTTCGGTTTGGCAAATACACTGCAAACCTGCAATGGCGTCGATGTTGATCGTATTACTTTGGTGCCAATGGTGCCCTGCTGCTGGTGTCCAGGGTCTAGCGGTCCAGCTAACTGTCCAATGCTACGACGCTGTTGGTCAGACAAATTAACGCTATCCGAGGATAGATTGCGTATCGATGACACACTGAATTCCTCGTGGCAGAGACGACTTTTGGCCTTCCAACGGAGATTGAACAGCGATATGGGTGTGAGATGTGAATGTTGTTGCTGTTGTTGTTGCTGATACTGCGACTCGTTCAGATCTTTGGCAATGCTAGGCGACGTTTGGGTCGATATTGTAATGGCGGCCGGCACAGTTGCCTTTTTCACCGTTACCTTCGAGGTATCCGTATCGCAGGTGCGATTCGGTTCCAAGCTGCCAGAGCTACAGTTCTGACCCAAGTCAACGCACTTGCTAAACTCGAGCAAATCATTGATTTTCGTGTAATGCCGCAAACATTTGCGACACCGCAGCGGCAAATGAACGCTCTCGATGTGCGTTAAAAGCTCTGCGTACATTTCCTCGCGCAGTGTAAGCGGCTTTTGCTCACAGATCGGACAGAATACATAGATGGTTGTGGGTTTCATCACATCAGTCACAGCATCCGCAACCATGTCATCTCCATCCATTTTTCTATGCTTAACCGCAATGGCGTGCGTGTCAAACTGATGCTTTTGGCGGCATTTGGAGCAGCAGAAAATGCGCTTACAAATATGACACTTGGCCTGCAAGTATCAAGTATTTTTGTGTTTTTTTTTAATTTGAATATTATTACTGATTAATGAGCACTTCTAACCTCATCCATTAAACGCATGTCTAGTTGATTCAAATTTCAATTAAACGAAATATAACATACACTCCAATGACATTTTCATCACGAACGCCCACACACATCTATACATATATTGCAACGGTTCTTTTACATGCATGCATTTCAATAAAAAATGATATCGATATCACTTGAAAACGATCATTGGACATCTTGTTACACAAGTTGTCGATGAAAATTGGTCCCATATTATTTCTCTAATAAAATTAATTAATATTAAAAAATTATTAAAAACTTGTACTTACAAATTTAAAAAACCTAGTAAATAATAAATTTTTTAAAATATTGAAGCTCATTTTAAAATTACTTTGGTGCACGACACCCTTTGCCTTTAGTAAGAAATTTTAATAAATCTTTAATTTCTTCGGATTGGTACACGTACATGTAATCAAAGAGTATATTATTTGAATTGGTAAGGTTGTATTATTTAACTCTTCAAAACAAAAATGCTTTAGTACATTTTCTTGGATTCGCACATTAAGTTCAATTTTACAAATGATCAACTTTTAAAAAGGAAATCTGTTTCTGCACCTAAAGAAGAGAGGGTTAATATGTACATATGTAACCTTCAGCATAATTTTGATATCAGGGTTAAGCTAAAAAATTAACCAAAACGGAAAGGAGGCAAACGCCGAAAGAAATCTAAAAGTACATAAGCTCACATGCACTCATGCATTCCGGATACTATAGTTGACGTAGCACCTGTTACCAGTGAATATTGAACTCCTTATTGCCAAGACCTACTTCACACCTGTTCTATTCTATGGAGTTAAGATTGTCTGCAACACAGACTATGTCAGCAAGCGCAGACTCAATGTAGGGATCCACAACATAGCAAGATACATATTTATTCAACTTGAGACGAATGGACCATATATCTTCCTACTCGTTTAAAATGTATAGCCTCAGCTTGAAATTTAAATCAAATTGTTAGCATTAATTATAAGTTATCTTAAAATAATTGTAATACTAATCATAAGATTAAATTTACTGCATTATGTTGTGACTAGTGCAACTTGTAGCACTATGATGTTAAATAAATTAATAATGTCACTACAAAATTATATATAGAATCGATTTAGAAGAAATATTCAAAGGAATGAGCTCAAAATATTATATACATATTTCCTATTATGATAAACCCAATTCAATAAGAAAACGTAATTCTTTTAGGTGTGCAATGTGCATATCTAAGATAAAAATTTATTGATACTACAATTTGCATAAAATTCTACAATAAAATTTCTAATTTTGTAAATTCCAGAAATGTACTCATTTTACTTCTTCGAATATATTCATATGCCTCACGAACGTTATTAACGAGAACCCCATCTTGACCATCTTGAAAGAAAGTTATATCATTAGAAAATACATATCAAAATAAATATTAAAGATCTTACTTGACTGTAGGTGGCCAGACAGATGGGTAAGACTCCTCCGGCCAAAAATTGAATCGGTTGTTGGGCATTATGTATAAAGTGCTTTAGGGCCGAAGTATAACGACGATCGGCACCAATCCAATTCGAATGAAATATGGTCAGGGAGAGTTTATCACAATCCTCAAGAATCTGATCACAGGTAAGGCAAACGGGAAATGATTGTAGGAGACAGGTTGTCATATACCATAGCAATGAGAGAGCCGTAACGAAGTTTGCAAAGAACATCAGATTTATTAAAGTACAGGCGAGAATAATTCCCATTGCAGTAAATTGAACAAACAAAGAACTTGAGATGAGAGGTCGCATATTGGCGCAGTATCTATAATTATACAAGTGCGTTAATAATAAAACTTTACCATAATTTAATTTCAGATTACTCCATAATCAATTTATGATCCATTATGCATAGAACAAGCTCCTCGTAATTATCATCCTCGTTGCTTTCGGGATTATTCCTCAATATTTCCACTCGTTGTATTAGCAACTTCATGTGTCCTCGCACAGTGAGGCCAAAAATCAAGGGCAAACAATCCACCAAAATACAACACGGGACGGCAACAGACAAAAGAAGCCACTCAATGAACGAAGCAATCCATAAATTGTGTTTATTCTTGCGCCAGTCCAATAGGGGAATGTATATATTGAATGGAGCATGTCCCGATAATACGGAACTAATCAACATTAATATCGGAGTCATGGTATACACCACAACATAAATTATTGCAATAGTATCGCAGCGTTTAACCAATTTGTTAATCTCCAAACGTTCCTCGTATTTAACACAACGCTTGTACATTATTTTCAGCATATCCTTTGCTTTATCTAAACGCCAACGATTTAATAACAGTATTATGACTTTTATTCCGCAAGAGGGCAGATTAAAGAAAACTTGTAAAGATCCCAATAGTTCACCGGGTGTCAAATTATGGATGTTCTTCAGAATAGCTACCACCATTGCGATTGGTAAATATACTTCGAGAATTGTCAAGACCGTGAACCCCCATAGATCAAATATCTTTCGGTATTTCTCATTTAGTTCAGGTATCCATCTTAAACCAATTATTGCCATGCTGTATTCCATATACTTGTAAGCATACTGAGATTCCAAAAATCTTTCAGCTTTTATTTTCTTTCGATAATTAAAAACCATTTTAAAAGTTTTCCCTTCTTCTTCCTTCTTGGTTTCTTCTTGTTTTTAGCTTAAGTTTAACTCGTTTGATGGTAAAAACTAGACTAAAATTTCCTTTTGGAAATGCTTTTATTTATAGGTTTTGTCTTAGAGCCATTTCGCATATACTCGTATGTAGGACTTGAGATTTATACCATATGCCACGTTATATTGAATATTTGATTGTGGAAAAAGAATTGCAAATAGATTTGTGGAATGATTTGCATTTTATTTTAAAGAAACTAGTGGACGGTGTTACAGTCGAACATACTCGACTGTCGGAGACCGTGGAAAAGCAAAAAATGCTTAAAATAAATTAAAACAAATCTCTACAAATATTAATATAGTTATGTACTAAATGTGTTTTTCGCCCGGCTATGTTCGTTACAGACAGAGAATTCCCAATTTTCGATCTATCGTTCCTATAGCAGCTAAATGATATAGAAGTCCGATGTCAACCAAATTTGATCAGGATGTTTGGGACCATCCCAGACGCATACTTTTTCAGTTTGGTTCAGATATCTCAAACAACAACGAATCATACTACGGCTTGTTTTTCGACTGATCGCTCCTATATGATATAGTGGTCCGATCCAAAATCTAATACATTCTTGATCTTCTTGCAATATAGACGAACCTACATACCAGTTTTGGAGTCTCTAGCTCTTTTAGCTTTTGATATCTACCCGCTCTTACAGACGGACAGATGGACATGGTTATATCGACTCGGCTGTTGATGCTGATCAATAATATATATACTTTATGGGGTCTGTCGCGTCTCCTGCCTGTTACGCACATTTTTTTGTTTGTGACAAAGTTAATAGACCCCTGTATTTTTTTTAAGTACGGGGTCTAAAAACCAATTTTTTTATTGATAAATTTTTAAATATGTCAGACAATATAAGGTCGGTCTAACTACTTAATTATAAGTTTTCACAAGATACACAAGGTAACCTTGATTTATGGGGATATATAAATCTAAAAAAATAGTTTATATCAAGAGTAAAATCAGCCAAAATAAGGAACTTGATGTTTTAATATTTTTTGAATATAAGTACATTATAAATGCCAAATTTCATTGTTTTTCAGGGTATTTTTTTATGACTACGAGTACATACATAACTAAGGATGAGTTAAGCAGTGTAATACATATACAGGGTGTTACAGTAGGCTAATAAAATTGTTCTAAATCAGCGGTGGGCACACATGGGCTCTCGGAGCTATGAGGCAGCTCACATCATTTGTAGGCGCCGTCAAGTCGTACACAGGCAGCTCGAGTCGAGGCATTTCATGGCCGTCATAAAAAACATTAAAAATGCACACAAGCAGCTCGACTCGAGACGACGCAACAACAATGCACACACAGTTCGACAGAAAGCTAGCAACAACAACGCACACAAGCAGCTCGAGTCGAGGCATTTTTGACACTTCAAATTTATGACCGTCAATAAAACAACAACAACAACATTGCAAAGGCGCAGTGTGCGCGCTGAAGACCTTTTTTTTGCTCGCGGGTGATCGACAAAGTTGGTAGACGCGAAAAGGTTTGTTGTTGTAATTTTTGTTGTAGAGCTCCCAAGTTCAAAAATTGTGTCCACCGCTGTTCTAAATGCCTATATGAAGAAACATACGTATTTATATCCATGACAACCGTCCATTAACTCCGCCCACACATTTCTTGCAGCACTCCTTACATGGACTCAGGTAAAATCCTGGAAAGCAGAGTCGTCGTTATAAGATGGCTGCAGTAAAGGTTCAGCGATTCCGACATTTTCCAACTAAAGATTAATATGTATGTATATAGGACCTACAATACTCGAGAAGAATTAAATATGGACCATGTCAAATTGACGTATTATCGCTTAGAGTTCTTTCGAGAAATTAAAAGAGATTAAGATTTTCTACAGAAATAATACGCCAATGACTTTCAAAAACACGTTAAATTACAATCTACTTACGATCTTGGCATCCTTAAATTCTATTTTAAGTGAACAGTATTTTTCTGTAATTCGATCTTTAAGTAAATACTGATGGTTTTGATCTATCTGCTTATTTGGAGAACAAGCCAATCGATTTGAATGACTATTATTATTTTTCAATGAGTCCTTGTGTTCATTAATCATTAAAATTAATTATAGACTTTTGTCGGCAGGTATACTTTGTAAGGGTCATTGATTGAATAGTTTATTATATAATTATTGACTTTTTCTGCACGATTTTATATTGGTTTGTATCCTACAAGTTTACTTAGTTAATTTCCAAGTGGGAGACTTTATAACTTTGTTGATTGGCATTCGTTTCTACAAAAGTTTTCCGTTCTTTTGTATATTATTTTCCAAATAGACAAAAAGTAAATTAAAATACAAGGCAAATGGGAAAAATTACCTAAAATATTTTTAAATAAAAAAAGGAATTCCTTAAAAATCCTATTATCAAAAAATACTTTTCAGACTCACAATAAAATATACTACCGAAAAAAAATATGATGAATCCTAAACTGCTCATGGAAAAATTGTAGTCAAAATGGAACTAAAAACAGCTGTCATCATAAAACTTAATGACTTTTAGCTTTTTTTTAAGCGTTTTTGAGCATGACAAGGATTTGTTTTGGGATCTAAAAATGGTAATCGAAGAATCACAATATTGTCAGCTAAATGAAAAGGGCTATGTGTGTAAGTCTAAACGCTGTTATCGTGCCACAACAGGGCTTAAAGGACAGGGAAAACCCAAACTGGGCACATTGCGCTAAATTTTTCATACCTAATAAATAGTACTTTTTTGCGCAGTGCCAGTGACAATCAATTTTTTTTTAACAATTCATGTGTACAATTTAATATTATTTTTCACAAAATTGGATATCAGAAATTTTGGGGCATGAAAATGTTTTCGTCACTAGACTTTTGCCTCGTAAAGAGGTTTTTTTTATAAGACATACATATATCCAAACCAATCATCAAAATTTATGTATGATATATTAAAAAAACGCGAAATTTTACAAATTAAAACTTTAGAAAAAAAAAGTTTGAAGCTAAGAGCCCTTCGAAATACCTTTTTAACGATATATAGATCACATCTGTAGCTTATATAGTTTGGATGCTATAGGTGTTTTAATTTTAGCGGTTTTTAGCAATTTCCCGCTAAACTAGCTTTTTTTCGAAAAAGTCGTAGAACAAACGTTTCTAGATTTTTAAGCTAAATCGACGATTTGGTCCAAACAAACACAAACATACAGAAAGGCCACAAAAATTTCAAAATTAATTATCTTTTGAACCAGTGGTCGGATTTCGATGATCGAGGTGTCATTTGACGCGTATTTTTGATAACAATAGTAAAAAATTAAAATAAAATTCAAAAAGGCTCCATTTGCTCCAATCATTAATATTTTTCCCCTCCCACTTACACCTTTTTATCTCACGAACCAGGTGAGTTTCCAAAAGTCTTAGTACGCACATTTGTAAGCTAAGTTGACACCTTTCGATCGGTATATAACTCGACCCGTTCGGACAGTCATAGCAAATATTCTAATCTTCCTGTGTTTATATGCTAGACGCCTTTCGAACCCTTCGTGCTGCTTTCGTCACTAGCGCGGACTGCCGTCTGCAGTGATAATGTAATTTTCACTAACACGCTGACATTCAACATATTTTTGCTGTCAGGACTAGAGTCAAAAAACTAAGCAAAGCGGCAAAGAGGCAAACGCCTAAAAGATGTGTGGCCAAAGTTAAGAGTACATAAGCTCACATACACTCATGCATTCCGGGTACTATGTTATACTTGATGTAGCACATGTTACCAATAAATATTAAACTCCTTATTGCCAAGACCTACTTCACACCTGTTCTATTCTATGGAGTTAAGATTTTCTGCAACACAGACTATGTCAGCAAGCTCAGACTCAATGTAGGGATCCACAACATAGCAAGATACATATGTATTCAACTTGAGACGAATGGACCATATATCTTCCTACTCGTTTAAAATGTATAACCTCAGCTTGGACCACTGGATAAATCTCAGAGCATTAATATAGTTGCATAAAATAATTACCACAAAAGAACCTAATTACTTACATATATGAAAAACTTAATTTTTCTACCTCCGGACGAACAAACAATATCAAAGTTATTAGACATAGACTCTCATCGTCAGAAAAACAATTTTTTGTACTTGCTGTTCGCCTTTGGAACAATATTCCAAACGAAAAACAAACTTTCTATGCACCTAAACAATCGTATATTAAATAGTTTAAAAGGAAGTAATATTAAAAAATGTAATTATTGAAATTTAAATCGAATTGTAAGCATTAATTATAAGTTATCTTAAAATATTTGTAATACCAATCATAAGATTAAATTTACTGTATTATGTTGTGACTAGTGCAACTTGTAGAACTATGATGTTAAATAAATAAATAAAGTCACTACAAAATTACATATAGAATCAATTTAGAAGAAATATTCAAAGGAATAAGCACAAAATATTATATATTTCCTATTATGATAAACCCAATTCAATAAGAAAACGTAATTCTTTTAGGTGTGCAATGTGCATATCTAAGATAAAAATTTATTGATACTACAATTTGCATAAAATTCTACAATAAAATTTATAATTTTGTAAATTCCAGAAATGTATTCATTTTACTTCTTCGAATATATTCATATGCCTCACGAACGTTATTAACGAGAACCCCATCTTGACCATCTTAAAAGGAAGTTATATCATTAGAAAATACATATCAAAATAAATATCAAAGATCTTACTTGACTGTAGGTGGCCAGACAGATGGGTAAGACTCCTCCGGCCAAAAATTGAATCGGTTGTTGGGCATTATGTATAAAGTGCTTTAGGGCCGAAGTATAACGACGATCGGCACCAATCCAATTCGAATGAAATATGGCCAGGGAGAGTTTATTGCAATCCTCAAGAATCTGATCACAGGTAAGGCAAACGGGAAATGATTGTAGGACACAGGATGCCATATACCATAGCAATGAGAAAGCCGTAACGAAGTTTGCAAAGTACATCAGATGAATCGAAATACAGGCGAAAATCAATCCCATTGCAGTAAATTGAATAAACAAAGAAGTTGAGATGAGAGGTCGCATATTGGCGCAGTATCTATAATTATAAATACAAGTGTATTAATAATATAACATTACTATAAATGAATTTTAGATTACTCCATAATTAATTTATGATCCATTATGCATAGAACAAGCTCCTCGTAATTATCATCCTCGTTGCTTTCGGGATTAATCCTCAATATTTCCACTCGTTGTATTAGCAACTTCATGTGTCCTCGCACAGTGAGGCTAAAAATAAAGGGCATACAATCCACGAGGACACAACACGCGATGGCAATTGACATTAGGACGAACTCAATGACCGAAGCAATCCATAAATTGGGTTTATTCTTGCGCCAGTCCAATAGGGGAATGTATATGTTGAATGGAGGATGCCCCGATAATAGCGAACTAATCAACATTAATATCGGAGTCATGGCATATGCCGCAGCATAAAATATTGTGATACTATCGCAGCGTTTAACCAATTTGTTAATCTCCAAACGTTCCTCGTATTTAACACAACGCTTGTTCATTATTTTCAGCATATCCTTTGCCTTATCGATACGCCAACGATTTAATAACAATACTATAACTTTTATTCCGCAAGCGCTCATATTAAAGAAAACTCCCAAAGATCCCAATAGTTCACCGGGTGTTACAGTATCGATGTGCTTCAGAATAGCTACCACCATTGCGAGTGGTAAATATACTATGTGAATTGTCAGGACCGTCAAATTCCATAGATCAAATATCTTCCGGTATTTCTCATTTAGTTCAGGTATCCATCTTAAACCCATTATTGCCAAGCCGTATTCAAGAAACTTGTAAGCATACTGAGATTCCAAAAATCTTTCAGCTTTTATCTTCTTTCGATAATTAAAAACCATTTTAAAAACTTTTCCCTTTTTCTTTGTTACTACTTATTTTTTTAGCTTAAATTTGACTCGTTTGATGGTAAAATCTAGACTAAAATTTCCTTTTCGAAATGCTTTTATTTACAGCCATTTTGCAGATATGCAGGACTTGAGATTTATACCACATGCCACGGTATATTAAATATTTTATTGTGGAAAAAGAATTGCAAATAGAATGGAATGATTTGCATTTTTTTTAAAAGAAACTGTTGGACGGTGCTACGGTCGAATATACTCGACTGTCGGATTGGCCAGTCAATCAATTTCAGCAAATATTAATATAGTTATGTACTAAATGTACTTTTCGCCCAGCAAAGGGGCTCCAGTCGAGTGTGCTCGACTGTAAGATGCCCTATGCCCTGGCACACCGATAGCATAATATATATTTGCACTCCATTAGGCACACCGAAGGTTTGATGATGCCGCATTAAGTTTTCGACTAATTGTTTGTATTACATCTGGTTGTTCTAGTGAACCGATTTAAACCAAATTCGATCAAAATGTAAAAGACATAGAGTATTCCCAATCTATGAGTTCGGTTGGGAAACCAAAAATATTTGCACACTAAATCTATATTTCGATCAATCGTTCCTATGGCAGCTATATGATAAAGTGGTCCGATCCAAGTTCTAAAACATACTCGATCTGCTTTTTTTAAGCACGGGGTCTAAGAACCAACTTTTTTATTGTTGAATTTTTAAGTATGTCAGACAATATAAGGTAGACGCCGCGAAGGAGGAATTTTTTTATTTTTAAGACCTTCCGAAAATCGGCTGTCAAAAAAAAAAACAAATGACTGTATCGAGCAGAATTTTTTTTGTCTGCCTAAATATGATTGGACTAGAAGGCACCATAAACTTTTTTGCGATTGCAGCGCATTTTCCAGGTCAAGGATGTTACTTTTCACCCCACCTAGTATTATCGCTTACAGTTCTTTCTAGAAATTAAAATTCTTAAAATTTTCTACAGAAATAATACAAATTACAATTTCTTTACGATTTTGGCATCTTTAAATTCTATTTAAAGTGAATTGTTCTGTAAATCGTACTTTAAGTAAATATTATTGGTTTTGATCCAACTGCTTATTTGGAGAACAAGCTAATCGATCTAAATGACTATTATTATTTATCAATGAGTCCCTGTGTTCATTAATTATTAAATTAGTTATAGACTTTTATCGGCAGGTATATTCTGTCAGAGTCATTGATTGAATAGTTTATTTATAATTATAGACTTTTTCTGTACAATTTGACTTTGTACATTCCTACAAGTTTACTTAGTTAATTTCCAAGTGGGCGACTTTATAACTTTATTGATTGGCATTCGTTTTTATAAAAGTTTTGCGTTTTTTTGTATATTATTTTCCCAATAGACAAAAAAAAATTTAAAACACAAGGCGAAATGGAAAAAATTACCTAAAATATTTTTAAATAAAAAAAGATATCCCTAAAAAATTGTGTTATCAAAAAATACTTTTTAGACTTATAATAAAATATGCTATTAAAGGAAAATATCTTTTAAAAAATTCTCTTTACTAGGTGAAAGTCTAGTGAAGAAAACATTTGATGCCCCAAAATTTTTTATATCCAATTTTATGACGAATAACATTAAGTGTGGCATATAAATAATTTAAAAAAAATTTTGTCACTATGTATTAAGTAGCGATTTAAGACAGTTGTCTACCCTTTCATATTTGATTGTCTTTTTTCGTGCCCATCTCTAGAGTTAATTTGAATAATCTAAATGCCTTGTCTATTTTGCTCGTTCATTAGGTATTTTAAAAAGTTCAATATTACTATTCGAAAGAATTTAATCAATGACGGAAAAACCATAGATACTTTTCTCAATTTTTTTTCTAATTTTTATTTTCTTTATTTTTGAAATCGGAATATTTTTATTAGTTGAAATTCCGATTTTATGATTCCCAATTTCTTCTTCCCAGTTTTAGATTCCTTTAATTTTAATTCTAGGTTTTTTTTTTCTTTTTTTTTTTTAAATTCTTTAAAAAAGTTTTGGAATTCGTATGAGGTAACGGTTAACAGATACAATTTGAAGTCGGTTTGACAGTGTCTTCAAACAAATTTTGCAAACGCATCATAACTTTGTCATCTATGTGCACTAGCATATTATTAAGCACAAGACTTTTAATGTCATTGCCTTCATCGTCAAATACATTCGTCACGAAACGCACATCATTGAAGTCAAAGTCAACATCGGCATTATAAACACGAAACGGGTTTCCTGCTCGCGTTCTGCGAAAATGTTTGCGTACCAAATTTCGAGCATCTTCTGGCCAAATGCGATCCATGTTGTGGGGCATCAGTCCAGTGATGCACAATTCGGTGGCCTCAAAGTTATTCTTTAGGAAGTGTTCCTCGCATACCCATAGTTCAGTTGCCTTCACTTGAACAGTATCTCTGCCAGCATCGACCTGTTTCACTTGAATCCCATCCGAATCCACTTGTTTCACTAAAACACGTTGATATTGATTATTAAGCTTGACAATACACACAGCACCTGGTTTTGGATTGAGATGCTGGCGTCGATTAATTGGATCTTGATAATAAACTTGAATTTCCTTGCCCAGTTCGGTAACCGGAATACCCATAAAATAAGAGTTTATCTTGAATTTAGTCATCTTTACAACTAGTTTGGATGGCGAATCGACCTAAAAGTATAAATTGCTTTTAAATACATTTTCACATCATTATAAAATCTAAAAAAAAAAAGACACTTACGGATAATAAGTAGAACTGTATTTGGTAATTTTTGGGATAAGTTAATGGATGCATGATTTCATTATTCCCAAAATGATGGCGATATTTGCAGGTTAAACGCCGACATTCGCCATAGACAGACAATTTCCCGCACAATAGTTGTCGATTGCGATCTGGTTCCGAAGCGCTGCGATTCAGAGTTAGCCACGTTATCCAGTTTTCCGGCACAGTTCGATCATGGTTGAGCATAAAATCACAAATGTACCACATTTGAACGAATTCTCTATCGCTATTGCCCAAGCATACGATCGATTTGGCCTGTTTTGAAGTTTGCTTTTGTGCTTGATAATTGAAATAAAATAGATTGAAACGCATCTTAAAACTTGGCCAATTTCTGGCTGGCGTATAGTGGACCAAACAATCGATTTGATCCCGCAACTTGGGTATTGTCTCGTCCGTGGCAATTAGGACTTTTGATCCTTTTCGCTGTTGGAACCATTGCTCGTAGCATTGCAGTCCATGAGTATCGTAAATGATGAAACTTTTAATATTTGCTGCCGATAGCAGTAGAACCAGCTGATCCGCATCCTTTTTTGAGTGGCAAGCCAACACAACACGTTCCTCATTCAGTTTCATTGTTTTGAGCATTTGAATAACATCCTGTTTGCATTTGTCGGGATCAGTAATGAGTACATCTAGCTTAACGCCACCGTAAATGGTCGCCTCTAAGGCATCATCGAACAGGAGAAGCACATCGGGAAGTTTTGGCAGCAAACGATGCATTATTGCATCGCTCCATAGACGTCCCACGATCAGCAGCTGTGTGCGATCCATTTGAATTCGCAGATAGCTGAACAGCCATTGAATCAATTTCTCGCAGTCCATGCGACGACAACGCCACATATTGCAAAGATCATCAATGGCAACACACCGTATGGCCAATGGATTAAAGATGCGCGTCTCTTTGTCATTTAAATCGCATAGTTGAAGCATCAGATCAACGGTGGTCAACAAGATGCCGCAAGGATGACGCACCAATTGTCCAATGATCGCATAAACATCGTTTCGTTCAAAGAGCATAATCACTCGATCCATATTGCCAAGGGATTTGCTGGTCAAGGAACCACACCATCTGGCAATCTCTTTGCCCTTCTCGGTATTTGAGCACAAAATTATGCAGCTGGGACCATAGTCGTTCGTATCATTGTCACGTTGCAGCGCTTCCGTCATGAATCTGTGACATAACCACGGCAAATAGCACCACGTCTTGCCCGACTTTTGATTGGCAACGACGCACAGGGATCGACCTTTTGCCACATGTGGCCAGGCAAAGCGTTGTACGCATTTTGCTCGCTTATTGCCTATTTTTAGTTCCATCATTGCCGCCATAATATCTGGATGAAGTGTTCTCATATTCTTTATATCAAAGCACGACTCCTGCTCATGTTGACTCTGGGCATAAACACCATATTTGATATAGCTGTAGACATGTTGTGTGGCCCTTCTAATCGGATCCAGCTCCTTGCCATTGGAACCTAAAGATACGGCGACACTTTTGTCATCGGATGTGATGCTTTTATCGGTCTCTATTGGCGTGATTTGTAATTTTGGTGACTTTGGAGCCGGTGTCATATCTTTATCCTTTACTACTGCTTTCTGAGGGGATGTCACTTTCATTTCCTTTACTACTGCCATCTGAGGGAGTGTAGTGCCTTCTTCCCTTATCACTGCCGTTTGAGGGGGTGTCATTCCTGTTTTCTTTACCACTGCCATCTGAGTTCTTAGAGGTGCAGTTTCCTCTATTTTAGCCTCTGTTTTTATATGCAACCTGTCGCTTATTGTTGACGATCTTATTACCATCACCTGTGTCTCGCTGTCCTTTTTCTGCATCAGAGTTTGGATACGTTTTTGAAACACATGCGGCAACGGTTCCGTGGAGTGTATCAATAAGTCGACCTTGACACCATCACATTTTGCCAAAGCCGACAACATGTCATCACATAAAACCAGCACGGCATTGAGCAACTGAAAGAAAATAAAAAATATTGATAAATTAGTTGCATTTCGAAAAAAAAGGGATTTAACATTGGATCTTATTACTTTATTTTTCACTGCGATCTAAGAGCCATTAACAATTAGAATCTAAATGGGTAAAGAACAAAAACATTCTGAAATTTATGTAAGTGGAAGAAGGCGTGGAAGATCCCATAAAGTTTATTTAATTTTATGTCTTCCTGATCAGTATCAATAATCTGTCCGTTATTAAAAAACAATAAAGTTTTTTTTTTTTTTAAAACTTTAACTTGTTGCAATTGGTTTCAAAAAATCACAAAAAATATTAGCGAAGAGATTTTTTAATTTTTTTTGTGGAGTCTTTCCTAGAATTGTTTGAAGAATACTTATGCATCAAAAGATTTACTTTTTAAATCGAGAAAAAAAGTTTCACAAGTACAAAAATTTTAAATTTTCGATGGGTATTTGATGGGTTAAGGAAAGTTTTGTCTCATTCAAACGGAATTTAAATGACCTTTCCATGGATGCCAAGATGTTGACGATAACGCAGCAAATTAGTCCCTAAATGTCAAAATGCTTGCTGTGCCAATAAATATGTTCGCCAGTGTATGTGCAGATGTGCATATGTATGTATGTATGTACATATGTGTGCATCGAAGTGTCGGGGCACAGGGTATTCTACTGCCGAGTTCGCTCGACTGATAGTGACCATGAAGCAATAAGTATAAGGTCTCGTCGGCTGCAGAATCGTTCGGTTTTTGTCCCTTAATACTTCAGTGCGGTGCAAGGCGGTGCTCTCCATCCCTTTCCCTCGCATTGATTATCACGATAGTAAGGGACTGCTTTTTGCAGACGAGACCTCCTTATATTTATTCCTTCATGATAGTTACTTGCTGTATGCTTCGTCGTCTCGTTCACACCTGCAGCGATCGCTATCGATTTGTCTACTTACGCCTTCAGTCCAAACGCGCAGAATCGTGTCAAGCATCTTGTTGTGTTTGTTTAACAATAAAGAGGCGACGCTACGCTTGCCCAGTTGTTGCTTTATTTCCTCCGCCTCATCGGCATGCTCACAGACCATAGCAATGGCAAAGATATTGAAATCTTTGGATTTTATGTACTTTGCCACGAAATCAAAACTAAACTCTTTAGTTGGGGGCGTCAAATAATAATATTGAACGCCGTCGTATTTATATAAGCGAAGTTCATGTATATCTTCCTCCATTGTTTCCAATACTGCGAGCTCATTACAATTTGCCTTATTATCGAAATATGATCCGTTGCTTCCTGTTGATTTCGATAAGCGGGATATTAAATAATTGTGTGACAATATAACCTTTTTTTAATCACGGATAATATTTCTAGCTGAATATCCAATCCAATAGGCACTATTAATTATTCTCATAAACATTTTAATATTGGCGATTTTTGAATTCAATTTTAAAAATTTACCACAATCAAATAGGAAAAAATTAAGTGTTATCGAAATGGCGCCGATAGTGATTAAAGTGTTGGCCAGGGCTGCGAGAACAGTTTTTTTTTTTTGGAAATTGTTTTGGTGACAAATTGCAAAAAAAAAAAGTAAATAACGGGCAGCAGGTGTATTCGACTTATCAAATAAATAAATTTAAACTTCTCGCAACCAAAAGCACTGTTGGTTTTTCAAAAGCAGTGCTGCCAGAATATTCATAGCAGTAATTGCTAGATTTAGAAAAAAAATTGCTAAAAATTATGAGGAAATGGCAAAAAAAAAATGCTAAATCATTAAATGTTTTGTTTCGAACAAATATACAAAAAACAGATCTGAATTAAAAAGGAAAATGATTTTAACGAAACAAAATTGAGATTATAGGAAATCTAACTCGTCAGCTTCACTTATATCAGCGTACATTTCTACTATAATTATTGAAATTTAAACTTTGAGTGAGGCCAGACAAATTGCTTATAAACTTTTGGCTTTTTAACCCAATCACAAAACAGAGCAAAAGAGAGCAAAAAACTTTAAAGTTGTTCATATAATGGAGCCACTGAGTTAAATACCAGAACCCCGATATCGTCGTTAACCATTATTTATCATATTTGTGCAATCATTTGAAAAATGATATAAAAAAAGTAAAAAACGCTAAAATTGCTAAAGAAAAGTTAAAAATTGCTAGATTTGTGGTTAAAAGCAATTAAAAAAAAACAAGTTGTAAATTTTTTAAATGTTGCCAGATTTAGCAACTAAATGGCTAAACTGACAGCACTGATTGGCAGTACTGATTTTAACAAAATACATTTTGTATTTATCGAATCTTATCGATAATTGTTGTATGTGTGATTTTATCAGTTTCGCCACATTTGCTAATATTGTTATTTATTTGCTTCGAAACTCTCTCAGTGATGGCAAATAAAATGCCGTTGGGCCTCTTGAAGCTGCCGGTTGCTGCCTCCGATGGCGTCCGGCAACAGGTTCCTGCACTTGTAAGAATCATTGAAAAGCGATATATTTATATGAGTATAAATGGTAAATGGAGTACAAATATTTCAGGATAAACATTGGATAACACGGGATAAGCCCTTCAGCAATTACGTATGCATGCTCAGCTCGTATGGGAGTGTAAAGAGTGGCGCTGCATTGGAAGAGTGGCAGCATATTGCCACCAGCTGCCTGCACGATTTCGAATTTCTGCTGCACCTGAGTCATCACGAGTAAGTGTTGGAGGATTTGGCACATCTGGCAGCTCAGCTCAGCTCATTGTTGTCTTGTTTTTTTTTATATGGTTCGATAGATTCTGGTCATATATGGTATACCATAAGTCAGCAATGGGTGCAGTTGTAACATTCCTGCAACGCGCCAATCCGTACTACAGAGTGGACACGGATTCACCGACAGTGAACGAGGAACAAATCAATGCCAAGTTACTATACGGCCAGCTGCTAAATCACGTGGTACGCGTGATAATGCGTCTGCTAACAGAGATGGAATCATCAACGGAATGGATAGAGCCGGAGCATCACAGTTCTTTGTTATATACAAACTATTTGATATCCGTTCCTCTGCTCTGTGATTTGGTTATTGCCGTTGGCGATGCTGATGAGCAGAATTTCAAGGTGTTGGAACAGATCTTTAAGAGTGTGATGCACATTCAGCCGAATTATATGAATGACTTCAAGGAAGGATTGGCATTCTATGAGAATGCCTTTCTCAGCATGCAGATTCAAGTGGAGAACGAGGGCTGCGAAGGTGCAGGCGGCGGTGCGCTCCTAGATCCCGATGCCGACACACCATACGACGACGTTGTCCTCTTTGCACTGGACTGTGCTTACACCCTGCGCCTGCTCATTCGCTTATGCCCCTCGCTTTTGGCCGCCTGCGAGCAGCTGAAACTTGTGCAAAGGTGATTATAAATGTAGTTATTAGACCGCGTACTTAAAAAAAAGTACAGGGGTCTATTAACTTTGTCACAAAAAAAAAAAAAATGTGCGTAACAGACATATGTATTCTTGATCAGCATCAACAGCCGAGTCGATATAGCCATGTTCGTTTGTGTAAGTTCCTAGATCTCAGAGACTATAAGAGCTAGATACTCCAAACTTGGTATGTAGGTTTATCTATATTGCACGCAGATCGAGTATGTTTTACATTTTGGATCGGTCCACTATATCATGTAGCTGCCATAGGATCGATCAGTCGAAAATCAAGTCATAAGCATAGTATCCAGCACCGCGGAAAATAAAAATAACTGTCAAACTTCATATAAAAAAAACTGTGGCCGAAACTTTTCGTTTATGATTTCGTTGCTTGAGTATCCAGCAACTTGAGCGAAATCCACAAATAAATATCGATAATTGGCCTATCGACAGCGTGTGTGGACTGAGAAAACAGCTGATGCACAGCTCAGGAATATATTGTCGACAATTATTTCGCTAGTGTCGATTGAAAAGAATGGAAAAAAAGAACTGTACGCAAAACCAAAAAGTGAGATGAAACTGTTTTTGCAACAATATATTCCGCCACCAACACAATCACTTCATCGTCAGAGTTCATTTTTTAATTTTTTTTGACAGTAGTTGAACTTTTAAAATTGGCGCTGTTTACAAAACACAGCTGTTTTATTTATGTCCCACACACACGAAATAAATAGCAAATTCCTAACATAAAAATTTCGCGGTGCTGGAGACAGGCCTTTAGTATGAAAAACTTTTTTTGTTTAAGATATCTGAGCCAAACTGACAGAATATGCATATCCTGATTTGGTTGAAATCGAACCACTATATCATATAGCTTCCATAGGAACGATCGGTCGATCACAAAGTCTTAGTATGAAAAACATTTTTGTTGTTTAAGCTATCTGAACCAATAGCGATTTATATAATTTTATTTTAAGGGGTCTCCGACAGTCGAGTATGCACGACTATAGCAACTTCCACTAGTCTTCTTGCTAATGTCATATATTTGATTCATTTTTCTGTAGCATTGCCAACTTTTATGATCTGACCATTCCGATGCTATATAGAAATATATTTATGATCAACGCCAAGGCGAGCTCGCTGCGTTGGTTGAACGAGGCGCGTCAGCAGTTCCTCAACGTTGTGCGTTGCATAACCAGAGCACAGCTAGACTCTCGACGTGGACAGGAGTTGGTAGAACTGCTGCAGGAATGCCTCTCAGCACAGACCTTTGTGGTGGACTATCAACGGCAATATCCAGTGGAGCACGATATTAATTTCCTGCTGCAGAGCTGTCCGCATATGTTAGTAACTTGACATCAACAAAAATAAGATAATCCAGACTAATTGGCTTCTCCACAGCAAACACTACAAGGTGGACTTTGTGATAGCTGGCTACCAGAAAGCACTTAGCTCCTGCACCAGCGGCGTCATAGCGGATGAATTGGTCAGCAGTCTAAATTCCGATGAGGAATTGGAGACAGTTCCACAGGCATCGGCCGTGCCAACGGTAGCCACAATTGAAACTGGCAGCAAGCGTGATCTGGATCTGGAGACATCCGCCGTTTTGGATGTATTGCCGGACCTGGGTATGGGCTTCATTCGACGGGTGCTGGCACGCTACGATAATAGTGAGCAGGCGATTGCTGCCATACTCGATGAGAATTTACCGCCCGATCTGATTCACAATGATCGACAGGAGGTGTTCATTCCCGCTGATCCACAGGATAAACTACAGCGTCAGACTGGTGTGCGTCATTTCAATGTGCACGATGGCGATCGATACGATGTCCTCACCCAGGACAATCCGCAGTGCATTATCAAGCAGGGCAAGGGACTGCCCGGTGCTCCTCGCAATGCCGAGCAGCTGCTGGATGACAAACGTGATATTGGTCAATTAAAGCAGCGCTATCAGCAATATGCCTTGGTGGAGGAAACACCCGATGAGGCTGGCGGAGCGGAATACGATGACGAGTACGATGATAGCTATGAGGCAATAAATGATGGCCAGGCGCCGCCGGTTAGTTTGCTGCGCGCTAAACTGCAACAGGCATCGGCGGCCAGTAGCGCTTACGAGGCGCAGGATGCATCGGACGACGACCGGGAGGACGATGATGGGCCGGATAGCGATCAGGAACGTGATGGCAATGCAAACACCAAACGTACCGACTTCTGTGAGAATCCCGAGGTGGTGCGTGCCCGCTATCAGCAACGTCAGATGGCCAAGTACGGTCAGCGGGCACAGCACGATGTGGTGGGTGCACCCAAGGGTCAAGGCCAATCGCAACAAACCACCCGAAATCGTGGCCAAAAGGAAGCGCAGAAATCATCGCGTGCCAATCACAATCGCAAGGCAGGAGCAGCTTTCAAGCGCAGCAAGGGCATGATGTCCTAAGCTAAATTATAATTTTGATCAATCCATTAAATCTGCACAAATTTGTACATCCCTTAATCGCAATCAACTCTATATAGTCTGCGGAAATTAGAGACCGTCATGACTATGACTTTTAAAATTCAAATTATTTGTGCATTTCTTGTCAATAGTATAAATTCAAATAAAAAGAAACTATGTAAATAAAAGAGTTTTGATCCCTGATATGATATCAGTGATATCTTTCACTGACTTACAGCATATTTAAATTGACTTGTTATTTAAAATTATTTTAAGATTTTTCTTTGGATTGACTCTTCTATTAGAATGTGAATAAAAATATAGGGAATAATTCGCAGAGTCCCATGCCTTAAAATCAACGTATGGATTTATAGATTGCCTAAAATGGGAATCCCAACTAAAACTGAAAGATTAGAAAAAGTAAAAGCCTGAGACCGGATGTATTTTGAATGATCTGCTCAAAACCACATTTTATATTAAAGAAACTTAAAGTTGCAAAAAAAAAAAAACCATTACAAATAAAATCATTCCTTATATTAATATAATTTGAAATATTAATAAAAAATTACAATTTTATTATTATATACTCGTAATATTTTTATTAACATCCACAGCGAGAGTTTAAATCAAGTTGTTTGTAAAAAAAAGTAAAATTATGTTGTTTTTTCCATGCTTATTCCACTAAAGAATAGTGTTTGTGGGATTTTCTCATGCATTCAGATATTCATTATTATTATTTGTATATTTCACTTTATTTTCAAAATTGTCTCATATCAATAAGCATTATTTATATTTAAAAAAAAAAATATTAAATAACATTATAAAGCTATTGTGTGTTGTATTAGTTAGCAGCCGACTGTTGTAGTAGTTGCTCCTTGTACTGAATGTTGAGTGCCCGCATCTTGGAGCTGTGGCTGCTCTCCTCGCACTTTGTGTAGTTGGCGCGCACGAATTGCTTATAGGGTGTGACCAGCTGATCGGTGAGTGAGATATTGTGGGCATCTTCGATGTTGCAGGTCTCCACATTCACCTCGAACTGGCAGTAATAACAACGCAGCTGCTGCTCTTCGAACTTCATGATTCCAAAGGAGCGACCACGACAAAGAAGGCAAGTGTACTTATAATTAGCATTGCAATCATCAATCTGCGGCAGCTCCGGCAACAGTGACTTGGCGCGATAAGCCCTGCAATTAATAAAGGTAAATCATTAGTAAATAAATCTGGTGAGGATTACATATGGGGCTCACCATTTGCGACAATGGTCGCCATGTCCGGTCTCGCCATGGTAGACAAAGGCGGCGGCATGACACATCTCGTGGAGCAGCGCCTTTACCAGTACACCAGGTTGCTTCATATGCTGCCAGAGAATAATGCGTGACACCCGCTGACCACTTGATTCGATGCCATGGACAATGCTGCTTGGCGTGCTCATAGAGTTCTTCCATGCAATGCTAGGACGCAGGCCACAATGGAAGATTGTGTGATTAAGGGCGTTGAACAAGGTCTTGGCCAGCTTTGCCTTGAACATTTCGAAGTCTCGCTGGCGATAATCCACAGCAAGTGGATGACACATGTTGAGAGGCGTTTCCGCTGCAAAAATAACACACTTTAAGTTGAGCATTAACAATAAGTTGAAAGCCAATCGAAATATTGTTTTATACTCTACTATATGATATATGATATCCAATCAAATAAATTGTCTTCTAAATATATTAATTTCTTCAACTTTTTTAATTGTAATATACGGGAAAAGAATACTCTTACGTATCCATGCTGTTGGATCTTATTATTATTACAACCGAGTCGATTCCAGGATCACTTGACCTTGTTCTTTTTCTCTATTTTCTTGATTTTTCTTAATTACTGTATCGTTGTCTAAGTTGGGGATACGAAAGTAGTTAGAGTGTATCTAGAGCTGAAGGCCTTAGCCGCCATTGCTTCGTAACTCTAAGCTAGCTTGTAATTTTACATTATACGGTAGCTCTACATAAATAAATAAATAAAAAAATATTTATGATATGTTCTTACATCTCAGTGAATCCAAAAAGCTGTAATACCCCGCACAGGGATCAAGCAAGTTGTGAATCTTCTTGTGCTGCTGACAGTTGACCGCACGTTGTTCCACGCTTGGTAAACTACTTAGATCAATGGGCTCCTTAATATGCTGAGGCGTTTGACTCTCAAAACAGTTGGCATTGGCACGTTGCACAATGTCGTCAATAAGCAGAATTTTCATTTCGTTTGTTATTTCGGTTCCCAGCCTTTTGAGCAGAGATGGCATTGGACTTGCAATGGCCTTTGTCTTTGCTTTTGACGACTGCCCACTGCTGCTGGTTGCCCACAGACGACTGCTTGGCATGGCCAGGTTGTTGTCCTCATCCATGTGATTATCCTGGAGCTCATAGTTGGCCATCGGATTGTAGAGACGTCGCTGTGCCGGCATTAGACCCAAAAACTTGTTGAGTCGAGTCTTTAGCTCAGCATCGTATTCGACAGCTGGATCACATGTGGGCTCGCTGCTGACAATGGCCACAGATTGCCTCAAGTCCAGATAGACGATAGCGTCCGTTTCCGTCATGGAACCCGAATTGCTGCTACTACAACAGCTACTGTGAAATGAGATGCGACGCTGTTTAAGGTTGGGCTCCACATGCTCCTGCTCATTGTAGTCCTCGTCATCATCATCATCATCATCGTCGTCATTCTCATAATCATCATCGGTATCACGAAAATCGGGATCATCGTAGGCATCATCTAAGCTCAGCTCGCTCTGTGACGAGTAATCAAACTTTTGGTCAAGCCGTTGACGCACAGCTCTTCCACTGCGCGTGGTTAACGAAGGTGACGAAACCACCACCTCTACCCTTTGATCCGATAAAGCAGCCGGAGCTATGTACATAGATGTGTATATTGATATTGGTAAACATAAGTATATCGAAAATTTAGTTATTTAAGATTTCAAATACCCACATTGTTTATCTTTGCTGTTTGGATAAGATTCGTGTTTGCGTTTGATTGGAGTACTAACAAGATTATCCATAATGCTTGGCCCAGTTGCTAGTTTTGAGATATACATGCGTAGTAATTGGTTGTTGTTTTTATGTTGTGGCACAACAACTTACGGCTGCCATTTGTGTCGCTTTCGGTTTCTGGTATCGTGTTTGTGTCCGAGTCCCAATCGGAGATCTCTGGATCCGTATTTGTACTTAAATCTGATGGTATGATGCAGCTCACTTCTGACAGGGCATCTGAAGAGTCCACAACTACAATAATGTCCGACTCCGAGTCCGATTCCGAATTCGTGTCGTCACTATTGTCCATGTCACCTGCTGTTTGGGGCATTCTGCACGAGAGATCGTGAGTGCTGTTTGCCACTTTGTGCTGTGCGTTTAAACAATTGCTGATCAATCGACACACTCCGATTTGAGCTATTTATTTGATTACTTACCATGCATGAAACAGACTCTTCGGTATCTCTAACAATATGTAGAAACTCGAAAGCTTCTATGAAGCTATTGGAATGCGAAATATTGTCCGACATTTTCAATTTTTTATGCCGGCATCATTTAACTAAGCAACAATGTTGCCACTTAGTTTTGTGAATGATAAGTTTTGTTATCGAAGCTATCGCATGCAACACATATCGATTTTGGACTGCACAATAGAGTTGGGCATTTTAGTTCAATTTGCTGAATAAGTTCAATCGTTCATTTTTCAGTCGTGAACTAAATCAGTCATTTAGTTCAGTTGATGAACTAAGAACGAGATGGTTTCTATGAACGATGGAAGATAAATTGTTCATTCTGATCAGTTGGTTAGTTGTTTATGAAAGATAAACGATGTGAATAGTGTACAACTGTTTCTTGTTAGTGGAATGTAAAATGTGTTTTAAGTTTATAATTAAAATAGACGACAAATGCCAACTAGATTCCGGATTATTTTTTATTTTTTTGTTTTATACTTATACCCTGGTTAATTTTTGGCTTAAGTTACCTTTCACATTTTTAAAAACTTAAAAATATATGAAATTGAAACATTGTTACATGTAAATAAAGAAGAAATTGAATTCAATTGCGGAACTCCACGTATTGTATTTCTTTAAGAAATTAAAATTTGTTTGAAGAAATTACTGATCAACTGAGAAATGAACGATTTAGCTCATGATTGACTGAGAAAGTTTATTCGTTCATTTTAATGACCCGTTCACTTGAACTTTTTCAGAACGAAACGACACAACTCTACTGCACAACACCGTCTCGTGCGTTTTGCAGCACTCATGTATTGTAGTCAAAACGCCGCAGAGCGATATAATAAAATTTGTTCAAAGAATTAGATAAACATTTTCAATTCAAGATGGGGCGACGCTCCATAAATACCACTAAAAGTGGCAAATACATGAATCCAACAGACCAAGCGCGTAAGTAGCCCCCATCCATCCACCCACCAACATACACCTTTATTCCTACTTACATACACACAGGCAAAGAGGCACGCAAAAAGGAACTCAAGAAGAATAAACGACAGCGTCAAATGGTGCGGGCTGCTGTGCTCAAGAACAAGGATCCATCACAGATACTGGAGGAAATGGAGAAGATTGACGAAATGGGTACGTTGTGTTAGACGTTAACTGCATTGCATTGATTGCATCCCCCCCTCCCACACACATACACATACAGAATACAATGTGCTGCAGCCGTCCCCACTCAATGAGAAGGTACTGCGGGATAAGCGCAAGAAGCTAAAGGAAACCTTTGATCGTGTCATGCGACTCTATGTAAGAGCATCCCTTGCACAAGTCCCCAATCAATGGCTAACCATCAGTCTTTTCAACAGCATAACGATGAACCCGAACACTGGGCGGAGCTAAAGCGTAAGGAGGTGGATTATGAAAAGAAACGTCTGAAAAAGCAACAGTACTATGAGAGTGTGAAGCATGCCCAGAGTGTACAGATCGATGAGATTCCACTGCCAGCGCCGGTAACAGCTGCCAATGCGACCACTGGTAATAATGCCAATAGTGGCAGCAATAATATTGGCTTTCCAACCGGCTCTGGTGGCTCTGGCATTCGTGTGCCGCCTCCTCCCATGACGCTAGCCTTGCCCCCTTTCGCCCCGGGTGCACCGCCGGGTGTGGCCAAAAACAGCGACAATGCAGGCGGTAATGAAATGCTGACTGACAAATTAAAAGAAGACGAGGACAAGGATTGGCTGGGTGTGCCGCCCGGTCCGCCACCAGATTTATTTGCCATGTCCGAGCTAGACTCGGATGCCGAGGGTAACACCGACTACGAAGCCGATGAGGAGTCAATGGCAACTAGTCCCAAATTGCAGCAGCGCATGCAGAACATCGATGACTTCATGAAGGAGATGGAGCATGTGCACAAGCGCAAGCACCGGAAGCTGCAAAGTGACGCCGAACGCGACAAGGAACAAACTGACAATAAAGACGACAAGGATGACACTGCTTCCGAGAGCAAATCTCCATCTGCACGACGTCGTGGTAGCAGCCATAGCAGCAGTACGACCAGTGATGACGAAGACGATGACGACGATGATGATGATGATGATGTGGACGATGATATGGGCTCCGATGACGATGCCAAGCAGCCTGCAACCAAAGAGTCGGCGAAGATACCAAGTGCGGCCGCTGTGGTGCCAACAGTACCAGCACCGCCATCGGCTCCATCATTGCCTGCCATACCATTGCCGCCAAGTGCGCCAGCGCCGCCACAGATTCCTCAACTGCCGCATATGCGCGGTATTGCACCCCCGCCTGGCATAATGTTCCGACCACCGCCAATGCGGCCACCTGGACCTGGTCTGCCTGGATTTGGGCTGCGTATGCCTCCCGGACCGCCGCCAGGAGCGCGACCGCCACATGCCCTGGGCCCCATGCCGCGAATGGGCATACGCATGCCACCAGGTCCGCCACCTGGATTGCCGCCACGCATGGCCGGACATCATGTTAAGCATGGCACTGGCAACCCGTTACCGATCAAAGATCAGGGCAAAGGCGTCACTACCATCACCGCGAAACCACAAATAAGGTATGTCCAATTTCGAAACTTAGATACCAACAAATACTTTTATATGATCGCCTTTCTTCTCCAGAAATCTAAGTGCAGACGTCACTCGCTTTGTGCCCTCCACGTTGCGTGTTAAACGCGAGGATCAGCGTCGGACAGCAAGAACGAAGCATTTGGCGGGAGCAAGCGATGCTGGGGAACGCAACGTTCATGCCCCGACAGAGGCACACAAGCCACCAACCAAGGACGATGCCTACCTGCAGTTCATGAACGAGATGCAGGGTCTTCTGTAGCACAAGCATCATCTAGGAGTTTGTACATTAATTGCTTAATTAAGATTCAATAGTGTAGTCTAAGTCCTTTAATGAAAAATGTAAACAATCTCCATCTGGTCAAAAGTCAGAGATCCCATAAGGACTCCTCAGTTTGCAGTACCGAAGATTTTTAATATACCGTATGCGTAAATAGTTTAATAAATTCGCATTGCTTTTTTTTTTTTATTTCATTTGGACAGAGAACCTAGATTGTCCCTTCTCCCAATGTAATGCATTTGGGGTAATCTTCAAACTTATTTAACTTAACTAAGTACCGATAACCATATTTAATTACGATATTAATGCCTGCTGTCAACATATTATTACTTGATACATTTTTCTCAGATCATTTTGTATTTTCGTAGCAAATCATTAAATAGAATCTGAGATAAAATTTGAAATTGTAAAGAAAATCGAATTTGTTTTTACAATAATTTTGATATTATAATTCTTCGACACCAGGGCATGTTCCCTTGTCATTAGAATATTTGTATGTAAATCCCTTGGGAATTTAACATGGTGAGTTTATACGGTCGAGGAAGAAGGATAAGGGATTCGCTACTGTTTCCTCGGTAGGGAATTCTGCCGAGAATTTCTTAGGAATTCCCTAACGTTTTTTTGACATTTTAGTATGGGAATCTTCCATGAGTTTTGCCAAACATTCCACAATTAGCGGTCAGACGTCGCTGGCAGAATTAAAAATAAATAACAAAACGTCATCAAATAACAACACCAAGGTACTGTCGAGGAAAAGGAATTCCAGTTCTGAAGGGCAGCTTTTCTAGTCTAGCGTTTCCACCTTTCCTAAAAGAATCTGAATTTTATTTGTATGAATTTCGCTTTTAAATGTTTTATATTTTGTATAATATTTTTTAATCGAATATTGAGAAATTGGGACATTAATGTGAACCAAGCTCCACCAATAAAATATATAGTTTGTGGGAACCCTCTATTTACACATATGTACATACATACATACATAAAAGTTTGATGCTTTAATTGTTGTTGTTGCTCTGTTGCTTCGTTGTCGCAATTGTTGCATCCGTTTCAGATGGTCTTGTTGTGTATACTAGAGTTTTCTTTTTGGAAAATGGACGCAACTCGATGAGGTCGGATTTGAGCGAGCGGAAACTGCGGCGCAGCGAATTCGAAACCTTTTTGGTGTAACTGGTGCTATTGCTGCACAGCGAGAGCTTGTCCTCATTGGCTGCAGCATTTGAACGGGTCTCCTGCAGCGGGCTCAGTTCGTCCTCCTTGGCATCGACAGCGATGCCCTCGGCGTTGAGCGTGTTTTTCAAGTACTTGCGATTAAAGTGCAACTGCGGTGTGCCCCATTTACGTTCCAGATCCAAGACAGCTGCGTTCTCCTCATCGGCATCCGGTGTAGATGGCTCGCCGAGTGCCTCCTTATAGGTCCTTGTGATGATCATGTTGGCGGGCACGCTTTTGCCATTGCCATTAGCGCCGTTGCTTCGCATGTGATAGTCCATGCTCGGGGGCAAACTCTGTCGAGCTGGCTTCACATGTCGCGGCGATTTCACCACCATTACGTTCACCCGGTAATGGAGAAGCTGTGGGAGAAGAAGGTCAAGCCAAACATTAACTCATCTAACGCACTCAACGAAATCTTTGCCTACAATCGATCGAAGAACTTCGAATGTCGTCCTCAAAAAGCTTGCATTTTAATCAAATCAAGGAAAACTCTGAATTTAAGTATTGTTTTTAAGACACTTAATTCTAGTAACGAGAATACTCAAATAAAGAAACATTTTTAGTAAACTTTAAGATATCGGTAGACCATTTTTAAATGATTAACAGGAACTCAAAATGTAACCCAAACCATAACCGTTAACCGATTGATCGTAACCAAAAACACAACTTTTATTACACCTAAATAGAAACCGAAATTATTCAAATCAAAATAACCGTTTAGTAACCGATTCATGCATAACGGTTAGTTGCGGTTCAATCAATTGTAAGATTAAATTTTTTTATTGATGCGTAATCGTCGTTTCTTAAACTAACTTTGGATTTTAATATTTTGAATATTGAAGAGACAAAACCCAACCTTATCATTATACAGTGAACCACTAATGTCTTCATAGACCATAAATTTGTCAAATTTGCGTATAAAAAAGAGGTTTTGATGCGTGTTTCTTATACTAATCTTTTGTTCACTTAAATTCGGTTCTAATGATACAAAAATTTCTTTAACCCATTAAGTACCCATGGAAAATTTTGAATTTAAAAAAAGGCTATATATAAGTCTAAAATATTTTGATGCAGAAAAATTCTTCAAACAATTCTAAGAGTGACTGCAAAAAAAAATTTTTCAAAAATCTTTTCGCTTGTATTTTTTATAATTTTTCGAAATCTTATAGATAAATATTTTTTAATTAAAAGAAATTTGATTCAAATATTTTTCTTAATTTTAAGAAAATACTAGACAATTTCATTTTATTTTAATTGTAAAGCAATTCCATGTTGGAAAGAATGTAGCGTGCGTTTCCACTCACCTTGTCGTCGTCCACAAAGCGCGCCAGCTCGCTGAGTCCAATTGAGACGCAGGTACCCTCCATTAGGATGTCCCTGTCGTATTCGCTGTGCACCGGAAACTTCTGGGTCAACGAGACCGCCTCGTTGTCCGGCTGCAACAGAGTCACCTCGTAGGCGTAGTTGTACTTGCTCTCCCGCCGATTTGATGTGCATGTCATGGTAAAGAGAATCCTCTGTTTGTCGTAAATCTCATAAAAGTTGAACATCTCATCGTGAGCCTGGAACACATAATAGCCCGTCAGTGGCTTACGTCGCACGCCCATATTCCAAACGAGATCCGCACTGGGTGCCTGAAATAACTTGTCCGTGTGCTCGTCCTCCAGATGCTGTTTCCACTGCACCTCCCGCCCATGCCATCGACAGTCGCCCCACACTCGTCCCATGAAGCACTTCATCGGCTTGTAGATGCACTGTTGCTCGTGCCATGGCAACAGTGCCACCGGCATTCTCACCGTACATCCCCCCGCGGAGTGACTGCATCCAAAGTGCGCCTTCGCACACAGAGCTTCAGTCGTCAGGGAGCGCGAATTGGTAAATCCCTCCTTAAAATTGAAAAAAGAAAAAGACTTTAGTATGGTTTCTAATGGGAATCTTAAGATTTCTGCCATATTATTGCCATCCATGAATTGAATAAATGAATTTTCCAAAACTATTCAACTGTTACGAATTTCTATTCCCTATTTTTAACCCTAATGAAAAATCCATTCATTATTTATAATAAAAATATGGTATCGAAAAATGTACGATTCTGGGGCTAAAAAAATTTGAAACAAAGTCTGTGTGCCAAGTTTAGTTGCTCTTGCTCTTATAGTCTCTGGGATCTAGGCATGGACATGACTATATCGACTTGGCTGCTGATTTTAATCTAGAATATATATACTTTATTACAAACATTGCATTCTCCCTATAACAAACATTGCAACGAATACAATATCCCATTTTACTTATTTTTTAAGTAACGGGTATAAATATGGTATAGAAGAATTCACGATACTAGGGGAAATTCAAGTGCTTTTTATAATATGCCATATTAAAAAAAAATTATGCTCAAAAATAGATATTAAAATAAATTTAAAGTATTAAGATATATTTTTGAGGTTTTTTCAGAAAAACAAATTTTTTTAATTTAATATTCGGCAAATTTATTCTCCCTTTCTAAACATTAAGGCAAAATTAAAGAAATTTCCTTAAGTAAATTTTATGTACCTAAACAACTGAACTACTTGGCTCAGACTCCGACTAAGTTTAAAAATCTAATATTTCTAATCTTTTGCATTTTCGAATCTTATTATTTTTTTTAGAAATAAAACTAATTTATACAATGCAAAAAAGGTAAGGAAATTTCTTTCGGTGGAAAAATCTGATATGGGTATTTCCAGTATCGAGAACGCGACATTCGAATATCTTTAAATAAAAAACTACTTATATCGCTTGTTAAATTTTGCGGGTTCGAGAAGAACGAATAACTTAATTACGGTTAGAAACAAGTATATACGAGTATATAAAATTCAAAATTGTTAAGCATAGTTGATAGTAATAAGAATATTTATATTGTCAATCAAATTTTAATTTTAAGTTAAGAGATTTCCCTAAAATTCATTCATTGTGACTAGTGCTTTTATCTTAAGTAATCTTATGTACTTTAACGCTAGGAAGAAAAAAGAATAAATACAAAAAAAAAAAAGGCTAAAATTACCTTTTTCCAAAATGTTTTCTCACCTGTTTGGTAAATTTTGGAAGTCAATTTAAAAAAAAAATGTTCAAAAATGGATGAAGAAAGGAATTTATTCCAATGTATATCTATACGTTAATTTTTTTTGAATTTCTTCTAGCTTATATTGCTAAAATAAATAACTTGAATACATTTTTGAAAGAAAATTTCACAAGATTTGAGTTTTCGATCAATTTAACATTTTTGGCAGAGGTGGACCTTTTTCTGGAAATGCCCATATATGATTTTTTGACTTAACTTGTCTCCGGATATTTAAAAAAATGATTATAAGTTTCGAATAGAAAAAAAAAAATATTTTACACTTTCAGATCAATCAAGTTATGGCAAATGAGCTATGAAAAATGACCAAAGAATATGTGCTCGTTGACAAGGTAATGCCATATCGATTCACTGTACTTGGTATCTGCTGCTTTTCACGTCACGGCCCGGTAAGGGGCGATAAGACTGCCGGACGTGCTTTCGGGTGGGGAGGACGCGATGAAGATCAGAATCAGAGTGTAGATATCGCTTACCTAATGCTGACGTCAGCGACCCAGCAAAATGGGTGCTAAAGTTTTTAGTTTTAGTATTTTTTTGGCAGTTTCTGTTTTTTTTTAAGTGAATTTTTGTGTTGATATCTTGAATGGAAACGGGATTTTGGTTTATTTATGGTATACACATACCTTGCACAGTGGGCACATGAGCAGAATGCGCGTACACTGCTCGCAGACACTGTGCCCGCTCTTGCAGAGCAAAACAGGCGCCTTCATGGGACCCGCACAGCCGGGACAGCGCAGCTCCTCAATCAGACTCTCATAGTGTTTGGCCGACACGGTTGCTGGCGGGGATTGCTGCACTGCATCACTGGATGTTTTTATGGGTGTTGAAACTGTGACTGTTCCAGGTGTTTCCGTTGTGACTTCCGCTTTAATTGGCGTCTCGCCATTGGTCAGTGATGTACGGATTCCATCACCGGATCCAGTGCTGCGTGTACGGCTCAACATGGGCGGTTTGGGTGGCGGCGACAGCGGTGAACGCAGCATGGATGATTGGGCCACTGATGGACTTGGCAGCGTTGCGTATTTCACATTCAATGCGAGACTGTTGGGCGGCAACTGTTGTCTTCTTAGTTGTGGCTCCGTCTCCGTTTCCGTGTCCGGCTCCGTTTCCGTCTCATCCCTATCCTTGTCCTCCTCTTGGATCTCCTTGATGGTGCTCTTTAGAAAAATGCGACGCTGTTCATTTATCTGCTCTATGGTCTTCAGTTGTCCCACAATTGCGGGCAACTCATCATCTGTGCCGGAAATTGCTCTCGTTGTCTTTGTGAAGGAGGAGCTGGAGTTGGAGTTGGATGTGGGTGTGGATGTGGATGTGGAGGAATTGCCATTCTGTTTGACAACGCTGTTAACGGAGTTGGTCACGTCGCTCATGTTTCCTGCTTGCTGCTTGCCTAAAAACAATTGTGTAATCGCGACTAGAGCTAAGGCAAAAACAGCTCTCGATGCCGCAGCCCAGTTACATATATACGTACATACATACATACTATGTGCATACAAGGCGTATAACAGTGAGTGTATAACAGTTTGTTGTGCGTCTTCTATCTTATCAGAGAGCTAGCTGCCTAACTAGGCTGCCAATCGATTTGGATTTTTGATATTTGTGTACATACATACACATACATACATATATTTATGTACACAAACATATGCATACGACACCAAAAAAAAAAATTATAATTCATCTAAAATTAAAGTCTAAAATGCTTGAATTTTTATAGGCGTTACTCAAAAAAAAAAAAGTATAAGCAAAAGTACAATTGAACTTCCATAACTCGAACTTCTATAACTCGAAGAAAAAGAACTCTATAAGTCAAATATCTCCATAACTCAAACTATTCCTTTGGATAATGGTGAGTCGAGTTAGAGAATTTCAACTGTATATAGCAGCGGTGGGCACGAAATCTGAATTCGTTAGCAGTCGCTCCCGGAGCCATTGCGTGCCCACCGCTGGTATATAGTAATGCATAGCATATAAATGTATACATGATTAATAAAATTAATATCTATAATCCCACTTAAGGAGGTCATTTAGGTCACAAATTTTTTTTTTCAAATTTTTTTTTTTTGCATAATTCTTAAGCTTAGATGTTTAAAAATAGTTTTCCCAAAAAGATTTATCACAACTCGAATTAATTTAAGAGATACAGTCATTTCTGTGAAGCAATGTTAATGTTAATGCAATTGAGCCAAAACTTTAAACGCGTTTTTCTCGAAACCATGTTTTGGGAATATGTTTCCATAATTACTCAAGTTTTTCTGCACCGATTTTAATGAAATAAGTGCCAAACAAAACAAGCCAAAATTCGGCCTACTGACATGAAAGACCCCCTAAATTTTATGAAGATCGAATAAATATAATGATATTTATGGCTGTAATAACATTTTTTTATATATGTAAAATTGGAGCTTAAAATTGAAATGTATCAAAACAACAATTTTTAAAATATGTAATTCATGTAATCAAAATATTTGCTAATAGCTAAATGAAAAACTGAACCTAATTTAAAATGTACACCATGAAATAAATTCTGAGATCACCGAACCTTTGACACTGTGTGTGATTGATTTTTATTTTGAGGTTTTTTTCTGTGTATCGCTTATAGATACATTGCTCAGTTTTCAACTCTTTTTTAATAAAGTTAGTTGAAGCTCGTCCCACTCGCGTCTTTAGTCAATTATCTGTTGAAAACAACTACGCCACATTCATACATGGAAATGTATTCTTTTAATTATTGTCGTGACGATTTTGCCCCATTTCCTTTTTATTTTCCATTCGTTAGCTGCTTTGTTTTTTCACCTATTATCGCTGCACTTGTTTTGTGGCCGGAAAAGCCGTGAAAATCATTGCCAATGTCAAGGTTATTGTCGGTCTTACTTGGGTTATTGTGGGTTAAGCCCATATACACACATATGTAAATATACTTATATATATGTATTAACATATATTCGTAGTAAAATATAGCCCCAAGGAACTGGGAACTGTTCTATTTATAGTTTTGCCTCTATGTACAGAAAGCTTTTTATCTATAGATTAATGTTTCTTTGATAGATCACTGACAATATCAATCATTAAAATTAACCCTAGGGAACAACTAAATTTTAACATGAGCATATTAAAAATAATCGTTTTGGATGGGAGAGCTTTAATTGAAATTTCAATTTAGTTTAGCTCTTAAAAGGTCATCTTTACATTTTCCAAATATTTTTTTTAATTTTAGCATTCGACAAAATTTAAGTAATAAATCAGCAATAAAGTGAATTATAATTGGTTTCTGTGCCCATTTCATATATATAAAATTCAACACAATTCTCTCAAAACTATCATGTTTAAACAAATAAAATCTGTCAAAAATTCAAATTTTATATTTTATTTTATATTCTTCTTTGGGTCTGCATCATATATTGCAGCTTAATATCTGTCTTGTTGAAAATTTAATTATTTATGGGATTACATTTCCATAAGTAAAATTTTTTCAAAATTTCTCGTTTAAAATATCGATTTGCAAGCGATTTGTGTCTGGCAACACCGATGCGTCACCATGTGTCTGTGCGAGCAATCGATAATAAACCGAAAAGCGTTCCCATCAAATTGGACAAATTGGCAACACTGGCTACATGGGATGCGTAATATTAATTAATGCAAAAAAAAAACATTAATGTCAATGCTTTAAAAATCATCGATGAATTTAAAAATTGTGGAGCATTCGATGAATCGATATTTTCAGAAATATTTCTCCAGCTCTAGAATAGGAGTTGGGTAAACATTGCTCTTTTAGGTGAACATGTTCACTTGTTCTTTTTTTTAGATGAGTCGACTCACATGTGCGTCAAGATAGCAACGGTTCTTTAGCAACGAAAAACGGAACTTGGTTCATGAGTCGGAACCAGTTATGAACTTTCTCATTTTTAAGCGTTATTAGACCTTTAATCAATAAACTAATGATGCAGAATAGTAGAAAATTAATTAATCTATAGTTTAAAGCAAAGTTTTGGTCATTTCAGCTTTTCAAATGGGTGTAACAAGTGAATAAAGAAAGTGAAAACGTGAACATTTTCACCATTTCTTAAAATGCAAAGTTTAAGGGGAACGGCGGGGAAAACCGCTAATGCACGATTAAAGAGAGCAATTTCACCTTTCTATGGTACCATTTCTAAGAAAAGTTATGGTAACGTTTTTGAGATATTTTGAAATGAGCGAAGCTACCTCGGTGAAAGTCCCATACAAAATGACCGCCAAAATACATACCTTGTTTTCAAACCATAATTGCTAATCGTAAGACTAGCGGCGGAAAACGCGGCATATAGAAAATTAAAGGTACAAGTTTGGGGAAGCTATTGCATTAAATTCAGAGAAAGTTATGGTACAGTTTTTGAGAAAATTAATTAATTGTAAATCAACCCCCAAAAAGTTCATGAGCAAGTCCTGTCGAACTAGTAGCTCCAACGTGAACTAAACTACTACGTAACAGAACTACGTAACAGCGTGTCAGAAATCGTTGCTAACTTTTTTCAAACGGCGGGAGATGCACGGTATGTGGGAGTATTGGGAATAATTTTACAAGCATTTTCATATGCAAGTCATTAATTAATATCGTAAGGTTATTGAGAAATTTGCATTTGAAAAATGACATAAAACAGCGTGGCAGCATTTGTGCATGAACAGAGAAAGGTGGCATCTTTTTTGTGCCAAAAAAAAATCGTTGCTAACTTTTTTTTTAACGGCGGGAGATGCACGGTATGTGGGAGTATTGGGAATAATTTTATAAAAATTTAGCCGTATGCATTATTCTATTCAGAGCTCACATTGCTGAGCAATTCGCATTTGTATTTTCTTAAAAATGAACATGGCAACACATGTTGATAAATAGATGAGGTCACACGTTTTACAACAGTAAATAGATGGCGCCAGCACATCGTCACGTCGAAGAAGAGCATTTTACGCAAACGTTCGCTGTTCGCGGGCAACGAAATCCTTGATTTACCTATCCGGAAAAAATGATTTTTTTTAATTTATTTTACTTTATTCTTTATTCATCCTTTTTTCATTGTTTTAAGACGCTGATAGAATTTATCAAATACAACTACAAATTATTTTACTGGATAATAAAGAGGTAATACTTTCAATATTGAAGTATATAATCCATATAATACATAATAATAATGCATATATTATGAATTAATAAAATAATATCGTAGCTTTCAAAAAAACGTTTACGTAAAATGCTCTTCTTCGACGTGACGATGTGCTGGCGCCATCTATTTACTGTTGTAAAACGTGTGACCTCATCTATTTATCAACATGTGTTGCCATGTTCATTTTTAAGAAAATACAAATGCGAATTGCTCAGCAATGTGAGCTCTGAATAGAATAATGCATACGGCTAAATTTTTATAAAATTATTCCCAATACTCCCACATACCGTGCATCTCCCGCCGTTAGAAAAAAAGTAAGCAACGATTTTTTTTTGGCACAAAAAAGATGCCACCTTTCTCTGTTCATGCACAAATGCTGCCACGCTGTTTTATGTCATTTTTCAAATGCAAATTTCTCAATAACCTTACGATATTAATTAATGACTTGCATATGAAAATGCTTGTAAAATTATTCCCAATACTCCCACATACCGTGCATCTTCCGCCGTTAGAAAAAAAGTTAGCAACGATTTTTTTTGGCACAAAAAAGATGCCACCTTTCTCTGTTCATGCACAAATGCTGCCACGCTGTTTTATGTCATTTTTCAAATGCAAATTTCTCAATAACCTTACGATATTAATTAATGACTTGCATATGAAAATGCTTGTAAAATTATTCCCAATACTCCCACATACCGTGCATCTTCCGCCGTTAGAAAAAAAGTTAGCAACGATTTTTTTTTGGCACAAAAAAGATGCCACCTTTTTCTGTTCATGCACAAATGCTGCCACGCTGTTTTATGTCATTTTTCAAATGCAAATTTCTCAATAACCTTACGATATTAATTAATGACTTGCGTATGAAAATGCTTGTAAAATTATTCCCAATACTCCCACATACCGTGCATCTCCCGCCGTTTGAAAAAAGTTAGCAACGATTTCTGACACGCTGTTACGTCGTTCTGTTACGTAGTAGTTTAGTTCACGTTGGAGCTACTAGTTCGACAGGACTTGCTCATGAACTTTTTGGGGGTTGATTTACAATTAATTAATTTTCTCAAAAACTGTACCATAACTTTCTCTGAATTTAATGCAATAGCTTCCCTAAACTTGTACCTTTAATTTTCTATATGCCGCGTTTTCCGCCGCTAGTCTTACGATTAGCAATTATGGTTTGAAAACAAGGTATGTATTTTGGCGGTCATTTTGTATGGGACTTTCACCGAGGTAGCTTCGCTCATTTCAAAATATCTCAAAAACGTTACCATAACTTTTCTTAGAAATGGTACCATAGAAAGGTGAAATTGCTCTCTTTAATCGTGCATTAGCGATTTTCCCCGCCGTTCCCCTTAAACTTTGCATTTTAAGAAATGGTGAAAATGTTCACGTTTTCACTTTCTTTATTCACTTGTTACACCCATTTGAAAAGCTGAAATGACCAAAACTTTGCTTTAAACTATAGATTAATTAATTTTCTACTATTCTGCATCATTAGTTTATTGATTAAAGGTCTAATAACGCTTAAAAATGAGAAAGTTCATAACTGGTTCCGACTCATGAACCAAGTTCCGTTTTTCGTTGCTAAAGAACCGTTGCTATCTTGACGCACATGTCGACTCACTCAGATTACTCACTTGTTCAGTTGTTCAGATTGCTCACTTGTTCAGTTGCTCAGTTGCTCAGTTACTCACTCGTTCAGTAGCTCAGTGATTCACTGCTCCTCACTCAACAAATCAAAAATTAGATACGTTAAATTTCAATTTAAATCAGATTCATTACTCGATTATGGTTAATATACATGTACTTAAAACTAAATAAGCAAAAAATAAAATAATGATAATATATTCCCTTCATGGAAGCTTAAGTTACATAACAAAGAAAATGTAAAAATAAAGTAATTAAAGTATTTTTTCCCTTCATTGGTAATTCTTTGGTAACACTTTTTTATAATTTTCACCAGTTTTTCATTTCTCCATGAGATAGCGCTGTAATGAAAATAAAACTTTTATTTATGCTCAGTCTGTGGAAATTTGGTTATACTTACTTCAAATTTACATGTTATGTAGGAGCATTAGGTTTTCCACATTTTCTGGCTTCAACAAAGTGCGCCTATCGCGCACTGTTTCGCCAGCACTTGAAAATATCCTGTCACATGGCACAGATGTGGCGACTATGCAAAGGCGCTTCAGCATGTATGTATAAAGGTGCGGGTATTGGGACTTCCGATGATCCCACCATACCAACGGACAACTTTCTAATTGCAGACATTCTGAATTTTTAAGAGATTCAAGAATGGCGCAAATCGAAGAGTTGCGCGCAAAATGAGCTAACGAATCTACGCAAAGTGCCCTAACAGAACTCAGAGTGCAAAGGAACAACTAAAAAAAAAGGAGCAAAACAGAACAACTGAAAAAGACTGAGCAAAAAAGAGCAAGTGAACAAAAAAGAACAAGTGAGCAATAAAGAGCAGTTTGGAAGGAACATGTTCACTTGCTCTCTTCAGGGAACAACTCTTTTTTGTTCACTCACTCATGAACAACCCAACTCTACTCTAGAACGTACAAATGTGTGTTTTTTTTTGCTCGTATTTTACTCAGTAATTTTGAAACGTTCTTGACAAACGTTTTGCACAATCACCAAGCGTAAAAAATTGAATCTAGAATATTTTTAAGAATCACATGAGCAGAACTATTTAGCTGCTCCCAATATGGAAGTTGCGGCCGAGAAAGGTATTACAAAAAATGCGAAAGAAAACCAAGCGTTAGCGTGCTTATTTCTATGTATATGTATGTGCTCACATTTTGTTTTACAGTGGATGAAGCCTTGGGCAACAATGCGGAAGATGGAAAACCAGAAGAAGACGCAACCACAATCTTAGACAACGTAACCAAAAATCTCCAAGATAATGAAGTTGATTCCACTTCTACTGCGGAGGCAGCTGCTACTTTGCTGCCAAGCGAATCATCCCAGGAAGTGCCCGGTTCTCCGGGCGCCAGGAGTCGTTCAGCAAGCGTAACGCGCAAGTCACGTAGTCGTAGTCGTAGCCATAGTGCAATTGACAGTTCCCGACTCTCGCGTAGCAGATCGGGCTCTAAACGTTCTCGTAGCGGGTCTGCCCCACGTTCCCGCAGTGGATCTCGACGCTCGCGTAGTGGATCTGGATCCAGACGATCTTGCAGTGGATCTAAACGTTCGCATAGTGGCTCACGCTCCCGCAGCGGCTCAAGGCGTTCACGCAGCGGCTCAAAGCGTTCTCGAAGTGGCTCTGGCGGACGCTCACGCTCGCGCAGTGGCTCCCAACGTTCCCGAACTGGCTCAAGGCGTTCTCGCAGTGGTTCCAGACGCTCCCGAAGTGGATCTGGATCTAGACGTTCACGTAGCGGATCTAGACGCTCCCGTAGTGGATCGGGAGGACGTTCCCGTAGTGGATCTAGGCGCTCTCGTAGTGGGTCTGGTTCCAGACGCTCACGCAGTGGCTCCCGACGTTCACGTAGTGGATCTAGACGATCACGCAGCGGATCTGGATTTAGACGTTCACGCAGTGGGTCGGGATCCCGGCGTTCACGCAGTGCATCAGGTGGACGCTCGCGTAGCGGATCAAGGCGTTCGCGTAGTGGATCACGACGCTCTCGTAGTGGATCCGGATCCAGGCGTTCACGCAGTGGATCGGGCTCCAGACGTTCACGATCCCGCAGTGGATCCCGCCGCTCACGAAGTGGAACAAGACGCTCTCGTAGTGGCTCGGCACGTTCTGGCAGTCGATCCAACAGCATTGCCTCGGACCGCAGTCAAACGAAATCAAAAAGAAATGGTTCCCGCAGCAGCCGATCGCGATCAAAGAGTATTGCAGAGTCTGTTGCATCCCAGGATGCACTGAATCGAAAACGTGTCGCAAACAGTGACTCTGAAGGTAAATATTTTCAATTCTTACTGTGATCATTTATAATATATTGGATATTAATGGCATTTCTATTGTACAGACGACGCACCAAAGCTGTCGCGAAAGCGGGTTAAAATAACGGACACAGATAATGAAGATGACGAGGATATGGAGAAGCAGACCGATGAGGCCAAGAATTCAGAGAAACCACAAGACAAAATCGTCGAAAGCTCCGACGATGAGAACACACCAATTTCCAATGAAGCAGAGTAAGTTTTGAGTAGTGTTAATTATTTCAGAAATATCTTTCAACTTGTTTATTTTAGAAACAGCAACTTTGTTTCTGACTTTGATGCCATGCTGTTGCGGAAAAAGGAAGAAAAGCGTGTGCGGCGACGCAAGAGAGATATCGATCTGATCAATGATAATGACGATCTAATTGATCAGTTGATTATTAACATGAAAAATGCATCGGATGATGATCGGCAATTAAATTTGACCGGAAAGCCGGCAACAAAGAAAATTTCAATGCTCAAACAAGTGATGTCACAACTTATTAAAAAAGATCTACAGCTGGCCTTCTTGGAGCACAATATACTAAATGTGCTTACAGATTGGTTGGCTCCATTGCCAAATAAAAGTCTCCCATGTCTACAAATTCGGGAGAGTATTTTGAAGCTATTATCTGATGTAAGTCTGCGTTTTTATGACTTGTCGACAACAATTCGCACATGTATATAACTATCTCTCTCTATTCTATTTGTGTTTCTGTTGCCTTTTCAATTATTTAGTTTCCAACTATTGATAAAAGCTATTTAAAGCAGTCTGGAATTGGAAAGGCTGTAATGTATTTATACAAACATCCACAGGAGACAAAGACAAATCGCGATCGTGCTGGTCGCCTTATTTCGGAATGGGCTCGTCCCATATTTAATTTAAGCTGTGATTTCTCAGCCATGAGCAAAGAGGAGCGTCAGGAGCGTGATTTAGCACAAATGTCGCGCAGTCGACAAAAGAGTCCAGAACCAGAGCCCGCTAGTTCCAGCAATCAACTAAATCAATTCTCAAATGAAGGTGATAAACTACTGCGTCCTGGAGATCCTGGCTGGGTGGCCAGAGCTCGTGTACCAATGCCCTCAAATAAAGATTATGTCATTCGTCCAAAGTCAACAGTTGAAGGCGAAGTTTCAACGGTACGTTTTAGATTTTAATAACACTTCAATGTACATAGTAATCAGCTGACTATATCCATTCTGTATTTATAGTCAACAAAGCGCAAACCCAATCGCTATGAGAAGCACATGAAAAAATTTTTGGACTCGAAACGCTCGAAGGAAAGTCGTCGAGCCGTCGAAATATCGATAGAGGGTCGAAAAATGGCTCTTTAAGGATATATCACACTACCACTAGTTACACATTTATTGCTTTTCTAAACTAAACCGAGAACTACTGAACAAAAATGAGAATATTTTTTGTAATACGCAAAATTGGAACGCCTTTCTGTGGATGTTTGTGTATGGAAAGCATCCAAAAGTCAACCTAACAGAACCATATTAAACAAAACAAAATTTTCTGACAAAATATTTGACAATTGCCGATGGGCTTGAGTTAATAAATGAATTCATCTTTACCTTATAAATACATATGTACATGATTGGGAAATGCTCTCACAGATTAACTAAGTTCGCTATGACACATCCATATATGTATTGAAATATGTATATAATCTCCTATCATGCTTAATCAGTCGATGCGAAAGATAAAGGAGTCCCAAACTGATGTTTATATGGATAAGTCCTGCAATTCATATTTCTAGAATTACTGCAAATGACAGTCGTGATTTATAAGAATATAATGTTTAGAATTCAAGTAAATAAATACTATAAGCGAGAGAACTGCCAGATCGTTTTCATTATCAGTTGCCTATTTTAAGCTCATTTACTCAAACTAAAATACATACATATTTTAAATATACTACAATTCTATGATTATTAACGATCGAGCTGTGTCCAGATTTGAACAACTTAAACGTATATACACTCAGTAGCGGACAAAGAAAACCGGGCGCCATAAAAAAACAGTTTTTGGAGTTTTTTGAAATAAAACACCCATGGAAAATTTTAAATTTTTGTAAAAGTCTACTTTTAAAACTTTTTTTCTCGGGCTTAAACAAAAAAATTTTCAAAAATTTCTTCGCTAGTATTTTTTATAAAATTTGTAGAAAAAAGATTTTGAAAAGAATTCGAAATTTTCAATGGGTACTTAATGGGTTAAGGAAAGTTTTGTATCAATCAAAAAAAGGTTCCTAGGTCTTATACGTTTTTCCTATGGTCTAATATGGTCCAGTTTTCTTTGTCCGCTACTATAGCAAGGGCGTCGGCAGCTTTTCAATGAGGGGGGTCAAAATATTTTTTTTCAAGTTTAAATACCTACTCTGGGTGGATTTCAGAAGCTAAATAGTGTAAAATTAAGAAATTATGCCGACGCCCTTGAGATTTAGGAATAATAATTCCTTCAAGCTAACGAGTTACTTTTATACAGGGTAGGCCATTTAAAGTGGAAGCATTTGTTTTTGAAAAAAGAGGGAAAAAAAATTTTTTTTCTTTTGTTTTCATCTCATTTATTTATTTCGGTCCAAGGAGAAATTTTCAAGTTAGTTTTTAAAATGATATCGCGTAAATGGCCACCATTAGCTTTGGCCGCAAAATGTGCCCTTTTTTCGGCATTTTCCATCGCTTTTGCCAGTGTATCGGCCGATATGGCTCTTATTTCGAGGCGTATGTTGGCTCTGAGTTGAGCTAGTGTCCTTGGCTTGTTGGTGTATACCTTGGACTTCAAAGTAGCCCCATAAAAAAAAGTCTGGCGGCGTCAAATCGGATGATCTCGGTGGCCAGTCATAATCGCCTTTTTTCGATATTTTGGTTTTCACAATCGAGAAGTTATTTTGAATGTAAAGCTGAACAATTTCAGCACGTTCTTTTGGAGTGTACTGTTCCATGGTATAAATTGTCTTGAAATGACGCTTCCGACGCGCTATGTCAACAGTCGATCTGACAGCTCTGTCAAAAGTTATAGGGTTACCATATGCTTCCACTTTAAATGGCCTACCCTGTTTTTTTTATAGTATTGAGATGGGTGCTTCAAGTAAGTACATATTAATAAGAAATATCGAGATCCATTGAACTTAAATTTTTCGTTGCTTAAAGTATCAAATACTTTGGGTTCTTTTATTTGTTTTTTTTTTTCACGGTTTAAACACTCATGTTTATCTCTGGTAAGTAATAAATTTCTTGTTGTTCTTGTGTACATGCATAACAAATCAAAAAGATAGTCTTTTAGTCGGCAAATATAATAAGAGAGAATTATTATGAAAAGTCAAATTAAGGGCATTTTGTCTCAACTTATTAAACAGACCCAATTGTAAATAAGCTCATAATAAAAAGAAGTACACACAAAAATGTACGCATATATATTTAGCTGGCTTAACAGTAGTTAATCCGCTAATTAAATCTAAAACGGTTAAAAAAAGTAATTTAATTGATTAACTTAAGCTTTGTTAATATTGTTTGTCACAGTAAATTCGCTAACGGGTACATGGTTTGACTTGCGGCTGCGGCTGTTACTGTTGTTGGTTTCTACCGCAAACAAACCCAGTTGAAAATACGCTAAAAAGCAAACATGCTGCACATATTATACATAAGTAAATGAATGCACATATATTCAAAACTCTATTTACAGCAATAATGACAGCTGATTAAATTTAATTAGCTTGAAAATATTAAAATTAAAAATTGATTAATAAGAGTTTTATTAAAATTGCAAGACTATTTCGACAGTAGATTTGCTACAGGGTGCTATGTTTTGATTTGGTCTCTGCTGCTGCGGCGCCTTCAACTGTTGTTGGTTTGTGACGTTGACGTTGGCGCTGCTGCTGCGGCTCCTGTTGTGTGGCAGAGAAATAAAACTAGTTGAGTTCCCTGGGCTTTATCTCTTTAAAAAATCACACAACACTTGTCACACATCACACTTCGTGTACACATGTAGGTCGCGTTCACCTTTGGTTGTTATCGCTGAATAAGTATTAAACCGGTTGCGCTCTACAAATTGGCGATCAAACGCATTCAGTGCTCCGGCAAATGTGGTAGTCTGTTGTGTTATTTCATTTAAACATCCAAATCAACTAGAAACAAAATGTCCGAGTTAAAGAAAAATGCCAAGATTGGAATTGTTGGCAGGTAAGTGGAGGCAGTATGAAATTTTTAAATTTATTGTAGGTGGCGCATGAAGCAATAAGCATAAGGAGGTCGCGTCGGCTGCCGAATCGTTTGGTTTTTAGTCGAGTAACGTTCAGTGCGTGCTCTCTATCCCTTTCCCTCGCATTGATTGTCAGCATAGTCAACGGACTGCTTTTTGCCGACGAGGCCTCCTTATACATATTAAGGTGGCCACGGTTGCCACTTAAAAATATCTGATCGAACCAAAAACAAACAAGAAATTAGCCAAATTGACTAAAAAAGAGCCAAAACTTTTTTTCTCAGTTCGTGTTATTTTTGCATTTAATTAAATAACAAATATTTTGTTCACAAACACTTAGGGCCGTTTTTTCAATGCATATTTGTTTTATTTAACAAATAATTTCAAATTTGACGTTAATTTCTATACATTTTACGTCAAATTCTCTTTTCAATAGTTATCAAGCACCTTATTTATTCATTGACAAAACGGGCCTTAAAGCAATAACACAAAGTATTTCAAAGTATTTCAAATTTTCATCTTAATCTAGGACTTAGAAAAAGCAATTGCGCCAATTGTGGCGTGGAGGTTTCATATTTGTTTCAATTCGAGTGTTATAGGCTGTGGTGAGTAACTACGCCTCCTACATACAGTGTACACCATAAATTTGTCAAATTTGCGTACAAAAAAGATGTTTGATGCGTTTTTTTATATTAATCTTTTATTCACTTAAACTCCGTTCGAATGATCCAAAAATTTGTTAAACCCATTAAGTACCGTAGATATAAATATGTAATTATTTAACTATAAGTTGCTCCTATTGGCATTTTGAATGACAAAATGATGATGATGATGATGATGCCTTTGCAGTGGACTCATTGGACGTTCATGGTCAATGCTCTTTGCGTCGGTTGGCTATCAGGTGGTGCTGTATGATATCCTGCCCGAGCAGGTCCAGGGCGCTTTAAAGGCAACGGAAAAGGAACTGAGCGACTTGGAGAAAAAGGGTCTGCTCCGTGGGAAACTGAATGCTGCTCAGCAATTTAGTTGCATTTCGGGCACCAATGACATCAAGGAACTGGCCAAGGGTGCCATTTTTATACAGGAGTGCATACCAGAGAACTTGGATTGGAAGAAGGATCTGTTCAAGAAACTCGACGATGTTGTCGAAAGCAACACAATCCTCTCCAGCTCCACTAGCACATTCCTTCCCTCATTGTTTACCGCCAACTTGAAGCACAAACATAACGTGAGTATATCAATTTATTAAAACGTCAAAAATCTTCAAAATATTATGTTTGTATGTAGATATCAGCGACAGACATGTTTATCTTTGTACAGTGGCTCACAGCTTATCTGATCCACTACAGTCTTGAGTATATCTAGTTTTTGTTGCTTATTTCAGATAAAAATATATAAAATGCAAAAATTTTGTACAAGTTAAACATTAATTTACAGCTCTGCTTATTAATATTAATTATATTTTCATCGCTTTGAAAGATAAATTTCTTTAACATTTGTAATGTGCAGTAGTAGTGAGCCCAATCAGCTGAGACGCACTGTACGTGTAATGATACATATTTAGTACATATTATTTACAGTAGACCACTAATGTCTTCATAAACCCTAACTTTGTCAAATTTTGCGTATAATAAAAAAGCTTTGATGCAGGTTTCTTATATTAATCTTTCATTAATTTAAATTCCGTTCAAATAATACAAACATATCTTTAACCCATTAAGTACCCATAGAAAATTTTGAATTTTTGTAAGTCTATTTTTAAACTTTTAAAAGAAAAAGTTGCAAAAGTAGAATTTTACAAAAAAGAAATGTTTATATTATTCGAAAGGAATTTAAGTGACTATAAGATTACTTTAAGAAACCTGCATCAAAACTTTTTTGTTATACAAAGATTTGACAAATTTAGGGTGCATACAAATCTTTATTGAGTGACTGAATGTCGATTTGTCCTTGCGTTGACTATAAAAACCAAATCTAAAATTTCCTGACCACATTTGATTGTACATATGTGACCTACATTCTGAATTTCCAGACTGTCGTCTCGCATCCTGTTAACCCGCCCTACTATGTGCCCCTGGTCGAAATTGTGCCAGCGCCTTGGACGAACCCAGAGGTTGTGACAAAGACTCGTGCCATTATGGATGAGATCGGCCAGAAGCCCGTGACACTGTCGCGGGAGATTGAGGGCTTTGCCCTTAACCGTATTCAATATGCCATCCTAAATGAAACGTGGCGTCTGGTGGAAGCCGGCATTCTTAATGTTAAGGACATTGATAGTGTTATGAGCGACGGCCTGGGCATGCGATATGCCTTCTTGGGGCCACTGGAGACGGCGCATCTGAATGCCGAGGGCATGGCGAACTACTTTGAGCGTTATTCGAAAACCATACATGCCGTTAGCGAGACAATGGGACCCACACCAAAAATGGAAGGGCCAATGGCAAAGGAAATTGCCAATCAACTGAATGAAATGGTGCCTCTCGATAAGCTCGTCGAGCGTCGCAACTATCGTGACAATTGCCTGACTCACCTCAGCATTCTGAAGAGCAAGCTCAATAACAATTAACAATCAATTACTCAATTAATAATATCAATTATGCAGTAAACATACATACGTACATACAAACCTATATTTTACTTTTTCATCTCTATAAATTTCAACAATTACAATTGCATACATTTTTGATGAACGCAGCTTATAAATATATGTAAGAAATAAATTAAAAAAACTAATGGAACATGTACTTGATTCAATTCTATATGATTAACTTAACTAGTTAGCTTGATATGTTTATAGCCATCTGGCATGATAATTATAGTATACATGTATATATAGAATAGTATCATTTAATTGAAACATGACGGATTTCTGATATTATAACTAAACAATGTACTTCAAATTCAAGGTTTAAAAAACAATACATCACATATGGAATTATTGTGTGGCTTTTTTCGAATAACCCATTGATGAGCGCACGCTTGGAGTGGACACACTTGAGTTGGAGTTCGGCTTCAGTGTTCTGTTCTGCTGTGATGAACGCATTTGGGGCATCGGTGTGCTGGTGCAAAACAATTTGCTCACTGGCTTCGATCTGGCCGGCATGGGAGTTTCCTGGCCAACGCAACGCGGCATTGTCGAATTGAAATGTTTAGTTTCGGTTGATCTAATCGATGGATTTACCATCGGCGCCACACGTTTAATTGGTATCACGTCTTTAGCGAATGTGTTACATTTGATATTTGTCTCATTTATGGTCGGATTCTTGTTGCGACCGCTCAAAAGTGTTCTGCCCTGAGCTATCGATGAGGCAGTTGCTCCAGCTGATTTGCCAGCCATTAATCCAACGGAAAAGGAATTTCGACGTTGTCTATACGAAGACATTGCATTAAATTTGTCGCCAACAACTGGCAGCTCCTTTAAGGGCATACACTGAGTGCTTGTTGTGTCGGCGGTGCTGCTGCTGCCGTCTCCAGACGATTGCTTTACTAGCGACCTTGGTTGGTCTGGCTTGGACTTGTCATGAATGGACAGCGAAGATGACCGTCGTCTTAATATGTTTGCTTTGCTTGCCCTCGTTGTGGATGGATGAACTACGCGGCTAGATAATTGATTGGAGGCTGTAGAAGAGTTTACAACTAATATTACTGTTTGTCCGCCGACAAATTTTGTCTCATTATGATTTGATTCGTCCTGATGCTGGTCATTGTGAGATAACTTTGTGAGATTGTGCCGCTCCAGAAGTTCATTTATTTGCAGCGCTAGATTGTCATTAATTACTTCAGTTACATACGAGTCGGATTTTGGTGTCTGAGGTGATGATTTATCGTCAAATTGTTTTATGGATTCTTCAGTGTCAATAATGGGAATGGAAATAGGAACAGCTGCCTTATCACTTGCAAGTGATTCACCATCAAAAGTGGCCGATGAACAGGTCATTGCATCTGGAAATTCTTGTACTTTTCTCCCAATCGCATATTGAGCGGATTCGACGGTTTGCTTTTTCTACAAATTGATGTATATTTTGAGACTGGAGTACATATTTGTATTGCAGACAGATTCAACTTACTTGCTCTATATCCAGGTCAAAGGTGGCTTGGCGTTTGTACGTGAGTGGTGATCCAGCGGACAAATGATGGACATCTTCTGCAGCTCTTCCAGTTGAACTGGATGCAATGGTATGGACAATGACACTGATGGATTCAATGAGCATATCGAACTGTTTCATTTTCGATTGATCAACATGCTCACAAATCAAAGATTTCAAGTCTTGTAAAAGTTTTTCAACTTCTTTTACATTTGATGTTGTTGAAATCTGTTCTGACTTGTGCGCTTTTTTAGGATGGGAATCCAGCATGGCAATTCGTAGCATCTTTAAGCGTTCTTCAAACTCTGTATTGGAGCATGTATCGTCACTTAGATTAGAAGTAGAAGTAGAGGCAACAGCGGCAACGGGAGCAGGACTTGGTATAGAATTCGGTTCGTCCTCTATCAATTTAATTGGTGACTCTGCCGCTATCATTTGCAGATTTTCGGTTAGAATCACATTTCTCGAAAATTTCGTTGATATTGAATGCGGTGGTGTATTTGTATTTGACATCCTTAAAGCATTCAGTTGAACCACATTCTTTTGCAAACTCTGAGAGTATCCGTCGGCATTTGTTGGCATAAAGTCCATGGTAACGGGAGGCGTTTCATTATTCAGATCCTGGTCTGAATATTCAAACTGTATGTCTGCAATGGCCTCCTGTTTCTCTACACGATCTTGCAGATTTAAGCCCTGTAAAAATAATACAAATGCACAAAATGAATAAAAAGTTAAGATTGATTCAGATATCTCAAGAAACAATGTTAATAAATTCAAAGAACTGCAAGTACAAGTGCCTGTCCATGTGTGTGCTAATGTATGTGTGCAAACTAACCTTGATACAGGCTTCTTTTTCCATTGAATCAAAAGGATCATATGGTCCTTTGAAGCTAGTTGTCGCCGATTCGCCTTGAGCCTCCTCAATTGCCGTTTCGTCTTTTTTAGGCTCATCCCAACCTGTAAGGTCAATTAAATTTTGAGTATCACACATTTTATTATTAAAAAACAATTCAATTGTCGCAAAGTTTTTTTGTAAGCGCCAATGCAAAAATTTCCCGCTTTGACTTTGTTTAGTGATGATACTTTATCGATAATCGATGATTCGTGTTTGTTAATTATCGAACACTGGAAATGGTGAAACAGACACAATGTTATGATCCGACTTAACTATCGCAACCAGATATCGATTTGCCGGCTAGCCATCGGCACTACTCAGGGATGAGTAAGACCTCGATACCTGGCGAGTCGGGTAACAAAGAAATTTATATTTTTATAACTGGAATAAATACTCGGACTGGTTTCTCAACACCTATACGGACAAACTGCTGGCAAGGATTTGGTGGACAGATGACATTATCCACCTATACGATGCCCTCCCTACCTATAGTCGGCTTTCGATATTTGTGCCGACTCCCTAATCCACACTTCACCCAACCTACCACATACCCATCTCACCCTAATAAATAAATTAACAAATCATTTTCATTTTAAACGTTATAAATTTTAATCATTGTTAATGAATGACTCTAACATTTACATTTTGATAAATTACTTGAATTTATTCGATAGTTTTCGTGTTCACTGTTCGATACCTAACAAAACCTAGCTTTCTGGCAACCCTGATTGCAATGTGCGCGAAAAATGTAAACAAATCTCAAGTGCGAATAATCAGACCTGCGCAATCCGTATAGCCGTGTCCAGATGCTGCCAGACGTGCCTCTGGGTTGTCCTCGCCTTTGAGCCCACAATTACTGCTCCTCGGCTTGTGCTGCCTGTCCTTCGCTGCTCTGTTGTTGTTGATGCTGTGTTGTTGCGGCTGCTGTGCTGTTGCGGATGCTGTGCTGTTGCGGTCGGTAACACGACTTCTCCACGACGGCGCTTTTTTCCTCCTCCTCGCAACCACGAGCCAGACCAGACTAAATCCCTAACCTCATAAACTCCTGTCAACTCTCTCCAAAAATCCTAATCTCCTCTCCTGTCAAAGTTCTCCTCCTCTATCTCATTCCTATCATCCGTATTTATGTTTTGGTCGACGCTGATAGATGGCGTTGGCATCAGCTGGCGACTATCGCTATCGATAATATCGATAGATCAGCGCCGACCATAACAACACATCCTTCCCGGGGGGGGGGGAGATCGAGGAAGCAGAAGTCCGGAGTTTCAGGCGCCAACGTAGGCCACGCCCACACCCTGAGATGAAGAGTCTCCTCTCTATCGACTGAGTTAGCCGGGCAATATTATAATAGTTCTTCTTTCCTTCCAGATCCCGCATCCAGATGCCGCTCCTCCGCCAGCACGCGGCCGATATAGTGCCTCCACTACTGGATCCGTCCCTGGATCTATCCATGACTGCGGAGCATCAGCATCGTTGACTGTAAGCAATTGCTGCCAGCTTATGTTCATGTCGAGCCAGTTCACCATCTTAGCGATCCTCGTGTGCCTTTCATTTCGATTGTTGGTCTGAACAAAAGAAACACGGATTGCTGCGGGCCAGTGCCACGGACGAGCCTTCGGTTCCGGATTTTTTGAATCCGAGTATCCGGATGCGCTTGCTCCTTGCGCCATGTGCGGTGCTTCCAGATCTTTGATGACGCCCACATCGCTGCCGTCGTCCTGCGCTGCTTTTGGGGGCAGAGGTGTCAATGTCAGCATCGGTTTCCGCACCAGCTGTTTCTTTAGGGCCTCGTGGTGCCACCCATTGACAAGGGATTCTGATGTTCCCACGAGAGCTGTAGAAAGCTCTACGGGCGGGCGGAGTAGCTGCTGATCTGATGGCGCGTGATCCACTGCATACATGCTCCGGACCGTTTCCCGGATTTGCGACATAAACGCTAACATCTCCTGGCGGATCATGTTCTTGTATTCGGCAAACTGCGTATCCATTGCAGTCACATACGTTTGCTGGGCCTGGAACAGCGCGATGTTAATCGCCGACCTGAGCTCGCTCGGTACCGCAGCATCTTCTCTGGAACTATCCATTCCTTCCACTATACATATAAATTTTCCTAATCCCTTAATACTTTTTTTTTCTATTTGCCTCTCAATAAATATATACTATGTACTTTAAATAATTCCTAGCACATGCAACATACATATATAATAAATAACAAAAAAATAATTACAAAAAAAGACAAGCTATTCTATTCCTAATTTCATATATTATTCTATATACTAAACCCTATATAAATAAATATGAAAATAATCCTAAAATAAGCCTAACAATTATTTGACAACAAAAAAGACAAAAGAAATACCCTGTGTACGGTTATTTTAAAACTAACCGCCAGGTTAATTCAAATGCCTTTGCTGACAAATAAACAAAAAAAAACACATCAAACGCACTATCGAATACAATTTTCACAAACAAAAATGGGTGAGAAAAATATGGGCAGGTGTGGGATCCGTCGGTAGCTATCGTATTTCCTACTTGCCAGCAGGCTCCTACTCACAAATCGACTTTTTTTAATCTATGGAACGGTAGCGATACTAGACACTGACAAGACTGGACAACAACGAACTGGAAAACACACTCCAAGACGCGGACCGCAGTCAAGACTTTGAAAAATACCCTCTACTAATCAAATTTGAGCTCTAATATCAAAAATATGGACTTCATCAGGCCTAGGAACGGCAACGCGGCTTTGGATAAGGAAATTCCATTCCGGGACCAGCCCCTAGACCTGACTACTGGCTATCGCCATCTCTACCCAAACGCTACACCAGACAGACCAACCGTGGCAGCAACAGGTGAGGCATTAAGGTCCTCCCCGCGGTCCAATCAAAGCTGGCTGCCCGATGCGCGGCGGGCAAAGATGACGATAGTTTTCTATTGCAATTTTAATTTAAATTTAAGACTCCTGCTTAAGGCGGAATCCTAATCTTCGCATTCTTTTCCATTGGGCGCCACTTGTTATGATCCGACTTAACTATCGCAACCAGATATCGATTTGCCGGCTAGCTATCGGCATAACTCAGGGATGAGTCGACCTCGATATCTGGCGAGTCGGGTAAAAATATAAATATTTTGTTACCCGACTCGCCAGATATCGAGGTCGACTCATCCCTGAGTTATGCCGATAGCTAGCCGGCAAATCGATATCTGGTTGCGATAGTTAAGTCGGATCATAACAACAAGTTCAAATTATCACAAAATAATAAATCGGTTTTAGAAAATGTATAATGCATTAATTGCATTTGTCAGTTGTAACTAATAAGGTTTAAATAAATAAATTAAGATATAATGTAATAAGCAAGTTAAGTAAAATGTTCCAAATCAATTGGATTGAGTGAAGATAAATTATATACATACAGATTCAATGGAACTCTATTGGATAACAATCTATTTCACCATCACTGCGGACGGCAGTCCGCGCTAGTGACGAAAGCAGCACGAAGGGTGCGAAGGCGACTAGCATATATACTAGGGCGGGTCAATTTTTTTTCGCAAAAATCGTCCACCAGAATCGGATTCTACGATGAATTCTAAGATATTTTCAAAAAATGTTAACATAATTTTAAGTTAAAGAAATTTATAATTTTTATTTAAAATAGTAAAAATAAAATTTTATTGTTTTACGTTTTTTGTTAATTTTTTGAAACATATTTTTATTATTACCTTAATCTAAAAACTTCATGCTTCTCAGCGGAGGCTAGGAATTCATTTTAGACATATAGTTTCTTCGTGAAAATATCTTAGAATTCATCGTAGAATCCGATTCTGGTGGACGATTCTCACGTTTTTTTCGACCCGAACAAATTGACCCGCCCTAATATACACACAGGAAGAATGGAAAATTTGCTATGACTGTCCGATCAGGTCGAGTTATATACCGATCGAAAGGTATTAACTTAACTTACAAATGTGCATACTAAGACTTTTAGAAACTCACCTGGTTCGCGAGATAAACAGGTGTTAGTAGGAGGGGAAAATTTTAAATTATTGGAGCAAATGGGGCCGTTGGAGACTTTTCGATTTTTATTTTAATTTTTTACTATTCTAATCAAAAATACGCGTCGAATGACACCTTAATCATCAAAATCCGATCACTGGTTCAGAAGATAATTAATTTTGAAATTTTTGGTGCCCCTTTCAAAACGAGATGAAAAGTCAGTCTGTTTGTTTGTCTGTTTGTTTGGATCAAATCGTAAATTTAGCTTAAAAGTTTGAATGAGGACTTGTTCCCGATCAAAAATCTAGAAACGTTTGTTCTACGACTTTTTCGAAAAAAAGCTAGTTTAGCGGGAAATCGCTAAAAACCGTTAAAATTAAATATATATATATATATAGCATCCAAACGATATGAGCTACAGACGTGATCTATGTATCGTTGGAAAGGTATTTTGAAGGGCTTTTAGGCAAACCTTCAAACTTTTTTTCTAAAGTGCATAGGTAAAAATCAACAGGTGAAATAAGATATTTTGTCCCAGATTTTGGCGGTTTTTGAGAAAACGGTGCCTACGATTTTTTTTAATTTGCAATATGTTTGAGCTTGTAAAATTTCGCGTTTTTTGATATATCATTCATAAATTTATGTTGATTGGTTTGGAAGATATAACCTATTAACTGAATATATACGTTTTACTTTGAATTGAAATAGGACATAGCAGCCAGAGTTTGAGAGTGCTACTAGCTTTTGCGCTTGGCATGTGTGTTTTAAGGGAACCAGTGTTGGCAGACAGTTTGTTTTAGCTTGTACAAAAAATAAACAAAGTTGATAGAATGAAATTTCAAAATTTCTGATATCTTTTTCAAAAATTTCTGATATCTTATAAAAAAAACCTCTTTACGAGGTAAAAGTCTAGTGACGAAAACAGTTATATGCCCCAAAATTTCTGATATCCAATTTTGTGACGAATAATATTAAGTTTGACATAAAAATTATTTTAAAAAAAATTTTTGCATTCGGCACTGCGCAAAACATTGAGTTTTATTTTGTATGAAGAATTGAGACATTTTGGCGCAATGTGCCGAGTGCCAAAATTTTTTTTAGAATAATTTTTATGTCAAACTTTATATTATTCGTCACAAAATTGGATATCAGAAATTTTGGGGCATATAACTGTTTTCGTCACTAGACTTTTACCTTGTAAAGAGGTTTTTTTTATAAGATTTCTAATACACGATAACTTTTGTTAAGCTAATGGTGGATTCCCTTAAGTGATTGGTTTGATTTCGATGCTCGTGTTTCACAAAACTATATCAAAACCAGGTCTTACAACCGAAACTAATATCGGTTTTAGTTACGGTTTCGGTTATGTTCGCATTTAGGATTTCGGTTATCGGTTACTCAAAATCTTCGAATAAAGATTTCGGTTTTGTACATTTCGGTTTTGAAATACCGGTATGGTTTCAGTTCACAAAAAACAGTAATTATATTTACAATTTACACACATTTATTTCACGTATTCTTCAGTTTGATGTAGTTTAGTTAAATTTGAACAATTTTAAAATTTAAATTTATGAAAAACCGAAATTAGTTCTTATAAATGAAACGGTTATTTCGGTTTACATAATTTCGGTTTTAACGTTTCGGTCAAATGAACATTTTTTTCAGTTACTGTTTTAAATTTCAATCGGTTTTTACCGGTTAAGGGTTACGGTTTCGGGTTGGGTATTAATCCCTGATCAAAACTAGATCAGATTCAATAGTCTATTGGTTCTATTCTATTGGTTCATCTGAAACTATTTTAGCGAAAGGAATCCCACTACTGTTCCATTTTAACTTCGTTTGATATCGATTTCCGATATACGATAGGTTTTGCTAAGCATGCTTGGGCTTGGCTAACATAAACACAATGACTAATTAATTGTAAGAATCCATACAGTCGGGTCGGATTTCAAAGTACAAGTACGCCTTTTACATATTTAATTTAATTGAATTTTGCAACTAAAATCAATATCGAATAGTTCTCTTTGAAGGAATAACAGCAATGCCGTGCGGAGCGTAATACTTAATAAATCAATCAATCGCATACACTGAATTCTAGCCGGAATATTTAAGTTTGCGTAAGCTTAATTAACAAGATGAAACTGCCAGAATTTGCGTGGACCTGGTCAATACTCATAATATGTGGACTATTGTGCGTGAGGGCGCAGGTAAATTTGGAGAACATCGACTTGCAAAGCCAACTTCCAGAGGGCCTTGCTAAATCCAACTTTAGTTTAAACGAAATGAAGGAACTATTCCGCAACAAATGCATTGAAGTATCCGGCGAAGAGGCAGGCGGTCAGGCATTTGCCGATATTGAGGCTGGTTTCATGGTGCTAACCGAATGCATGAATAGCATTGTCAATTACACGGAAATGCAAAAGGAAATTCAAGATGCAAGTCCGCGAGGGGAACTCGATGTGGTATTTAATAAATACTGCAAGAAACGAACCGATGCTATCGATTGCTTTGATGTATTTAACGAAAAACTGTTGCCGTGCCTCGACAAGGATGAGCAGGAAAGTCAGAACGTTATTAAACGTATTATTCAAAGCCTGTTAAACTTTGTTTGCCACAAAGATGGAGATCAAATCGCATTATTTATTGCTGAAGAAGGTCCCGAGTGCCTCGATTCACAAAAGGATAACATTCAGGGATGCTTCAATAGCACATTTTCGACATTTTTAAACAATTCGGATATACATGAGAACAATGAAATCAAAAAATTGCCCAAATTTGTTGTTGGCCAGACACAGTGTGGTGATATCCGAATTTTGGAATCATGTATTGTTAGACATTTGGAGCACTGTACTAAAATAACACCAGCCAATCTCATAGAATCTATGTTCAATTTTATAAGAAACGAAACTGTTTGTCGTAATTATCACCCATTACCATTAACTGGTAGCGCCAGTATGCTATCTTATAATCCCATATTTTCAATCCTAATCTCAACTCAATTTATATTTATGTTCGTTAAAATGTACTTTTTTTAAGTGATTCTTAATCTCATTTATCTTTAAAACGGTGCAACATCGAATTCCATTTTATTGTATTATTCCTGAATTCGAAATACTTTACAATAGCTCATGAATATTTACGCTTTTTTATTATTTAGTTTATTATTGTAATCTCGCATATCTTATGAATGTAATCATATCTCTATTATTTCAAACAATGCAATTTCGAAGATGGTACTGGTTACAAGTTTATTATTATTTTTGTAAATGTAAAAGTAAAAATATAAAAAAATAAGGTGAACAAAAAAGTAAACAAAGTGTCTTAATTATCAACAGGATCTGAAATTAAATTTTATTGGTATTTTTTAAAGGAAAAATTAGCGAATTTTTTTGTAAGCCCGTATTAAATATGCCGATAAATGTTGGGCTTGTCTTGCACATCTCTAATGCGCAACAGTCTCAGCTCCAACATAATTTGTTTTTTTTTTTTTTGAGTTTGCTGAAAATTGTGCGAATAAAACAATGCAGTTTTTCAGTTGTAAATGAACGAGAGATGCAGCTTTTTTTCTATTATTAGTATTGCACTTCTACTGGCAAACTTGGTGCAACCAACGTATTTAAATGATTTGCATATAATCTGCAATTTATTTTTGCTGAGATCGAGCTGCCAAAAATGGACTACAGCTATGGGCAACCCATGGATAATGTCGATGCTTCGATACTGTCATATCAGATCACCACATTCAACATGGTAATGACTGTATTTTCAGCACTTATGCGACTCGCCACAATTATTCTCAACTGGGCTTTAGCATATGATTACTATATGTCTGAGTTATATGCTTATTGCTCGTGGACAGTTTTATCAATATTATTACCCATGACCTTGACGTCAGTGATATACTCAAACATGTAAGAAATTCAGCGTAATTGAGTAAAGTAATTGTTTTGACAAACTTGTTATTCCTATGTACACTGGCGAACATATTTATTGGCACATCAAGTATTTTAACATTTGGAGGCTTATCTGAAGGGTCATTTAAATTCCGTTTGAATGAGACAAAACTTTCCTTAACCCATCAAAAATTTTAAAATTTTTTAAAGCTCTACTTTTGAAACTTTTTCTCGGGTTTGAAAAAAAATGTTTTGATTACAAAAAAAAAAAACATTCAATTCTAAGTGACAGCAAAAAAACAAATTTCAAAAATCTGCTAATATTTTTTATGCATTTTTGAAAATTTTTAAAAATTTCTATTTTGTATGAAAAGGAGGAAAGTTGAGTTAAAATAGTAATTTTTACCAATTTTCAGAAATTCATAAAAATATTAGCAAAGAGATTTTTGAAAATTTGTACATCATATTTTTGCATCACATTTTTTTTCAAACAAAAGAAAAAGTTTCAAAAGTATTTAAGGGGTTAAGGAAAGTTTTGTATCATTCAAACGGAATTTCCATTGATGCCAATATGTTAACGATAACGGGGCAGATTTGCCCCCAAATGTCAATATACTTGCTTCGTCAGTGTATATTTTATTAAAATTTTTTCAAGTGAATTCCATAGTTTATTTTATTTTTAAAATCAAATATGTGAATTTTTGTATGTTGTCAAATCACTTACTTCACATACTGTTTATATTTGTAATCATGCATTCAGTTATACATACATACATATGTAATTGCATGCGTAACTGTAAGTATAATTTCATTTATCATCTATAGTCTTATTGTAAGCAACTTGAGAAATAAACCTATAATCTATTCGGACCACTTCCGGAAACTGGTTCTCTCATATTTGTTTCGAGATACACGTACTCTGAACTGGACATTGAAATATAAACAAGCTACAAATCGCGGGGACAAGGTCGCCGAGATTGAGTAAGTTATTTCAATGATTTTAAAACAACATTATGATTTCTATTTCTATTTATTTGTTTTTTTTGTTTTTTTTTTCAAATTTTTTTTAGATGTTATCACAGCCTTTTAAAGGAAGAGTGTAACGTTGGCTTCATTCGACTCTTTGATTCATTTTTAGAAACGTCTCCGCAAAAAATCTTGCAACTGGCAATTGTACTGCGATATATCAAAAGTCTAACGTGTAATTAGTATTAATCAAGTCGAGTATCATTATTGTAATTATCTTATTTTGTTTTCAGATTTCCGTGCGCTGACTTTTACAATATATTTCACAAGTATTGCATGGTGTTTAGTGGCTTATAATCGCTCCAATCGTCTGGTCCAATTAGATAAATACGATATTGGAACGAAGGGATTAATCGTACAATTTTTGTTTCTTCTATGCTTATCTGGTCAGTTTTGTAAATTGTTGATTAATCGGTTTTGGTTTTTAAATAGATTATATGTATGTGTTTTTTTTTTGCTTTTAGCTTCGCGTACCTTATGTATTGCATTTATGGCCAGTAAACTGCCAATGGAAACATGTGTGACCTGTATTCTACAAATAATTCTAAGTGCTTCTTTAGTTTTCATAGTGGACACACCAAAGTTTGCTAAATCTGCCATATTGAATTATATATTGTGCCTTGCGTTTGGAGTAGTATATCTATTTATTTATACACCTGTTAAAGATGCCCCCACCAAGTATAAATATTTAATCTATTTAACGTTTTGTTTATTGCAAAACATTGTAGTTTGTATAGTCTATATACCATTATATCTGGCGATTGCAATTAATTTACTATACATAGTCGGAATTGTGCTTATTATCTATTATTATTTACAATGTCATCCAGGAATTATATCAAGCGTATTTTGAACCAAATAAAACGAAAGTGTAAAATCCAAAATAAATGTGTAAAGCAATTCATATACATCAGGTATTAAAACCCTAACCGTAACCTTTAAACGGTAAAAACCGATTGAAATTTATAACCGTAACTAAAACCATAACCGAAAAAAAAAATTTTCATTTGACCGAAACTCTGTTTAGAAACCGTTTCCTTTATACTGGCTAATTTCGGCTTTTCATACATCCAAAAAATTTGATTTTATTTTTAATTTTTATTTTAATTTTCTTATGCTTAATTTTGAATTTTTATTTGTGATATTTATGATCGAATTTTCATAGCACTGAATAAACGCAAATAAAATAAATTTGTTAAATGAAATATTCAAATTGTTAAAATGTAACTAAATAACATCAAATTGTTAAAATGTAACTAAATAACATAAAACTGAAGAATATGTGAATTAAATTATTATTATATTAATATATTTATATTTTTTTCAATAAAATTTTTCTTTTTGTGAAACAAAACCATACCGCTTTTTCAAATCCGAAACATACAAAAACCGGTTCACCATTACAAAAAATTTCTTCAAAGATTTGGCGTAACCGATAAGCAATGAAATGCGAATATAACCCAAACCGTAACTTGGACCGATATTCAAAATATTCCAAATGAATTTTCTTTCATTATGTTGATTTATGCATATACAGACATACATACATGCTTATAAATAGTAAGTGCTTGATTTCTAATAATGTGTAATTGTGCGTTTGTTGAATTGTAGAATGAGTGTACATTTTTACAATTTGTTTTACGACCCACTTAAATTCCCTATTTCATTCATTCATGTTTTCTTCGCTGCGGCGCAAGCGCGACATAGCTTTCGGTATTTTGCGTTAAGCGCTGAGCTGGTCACACTGAAAGAAAGAAATGGCTTAGTGGCAGCAGCAACAAATGAACTTTCACTTGGAAAACTAAAAGCTAAACAGTTGAAAATTATTGCCAAATCGAATCGAATTAAAGTGATGTGATGTCAAGCAAATTACATATGGACAGAATATAATAATCAGCAAATGCACAAATAATATGGCATCGAAATATGAGCGAATTATCAGTGATTGCAGATCGAGAAATGTACAGTGGGAAGATGTTGATTTTCCAGCAATCCAATCATCCGTATTTTACTATCAAACGCCCCCATTCACATTCCAATGGAAGCGCATCGCTGAATTGAACAATCCACAGGCCTCGTTCCTAAACGAGAATGCTGAATTTGATGTTGTGCCTGGTAAAATGGGTGATCGATGGCTCGTTTCGTGCCTGGGCGTTTTATATTCATTGCGAAATTTATTCTATCGCGTTGTGCCAGCCGATCAGGGACTGCTCAAATCAATGGGCATCTATCGCTTTCGTTTGTGGTGGTGCGGGGAATGGGTCGAAGTGCTTGTCGACGATCGTCTGCCCACAATCAACGGACGTTTGGCCTTCATGCAACCACAATCCTCGAATTGCTTTTGGGCATCGTTGCTGGAAAAGGCAATTGCCAAACTACATGGTTCGTATGAGGCCCTCAAATATGGCACTCGGTCCGATGGATTAACCGATCTTCTCGGTGGCGTTGTCAAGTGCATGCCAATTGTGGCCGATAGCATAAGGCCACAAACTCTCAAGGATCATTTGGCCACCACGTGCATTGTCACCTGCATTGCCGTGAAGAATGCGACTGTTCAGAAAAAGAATACAACCGAGAGGCTATCAAATGGAATTCTACTAAATGTCAACTACAGGTACGTCTAGTTTCAAAATTATGAGTATGAGTATGTCGAAACAAATCTGGCCCTGTCCAGATTCCAGAATCTGTCCTGATTTTTTGGCCGTTTTTTTATATACATATATGGGTATTTCCAGGATCGATAACGCGACATTTGTACGTCTTTAACCCATTTCAGGCTAATGGGTATTTAAATACCCAAAAAAGTATTGATACTTAAAAAATTCTAGCACGGGGAATGTGAGAGATATCAAGGAAAATTTTATTTCATAGTAAAGAGAAATAACAAATATATAAGTATAAAAATTGAACAGTTTAGTTATCCTCGGTATACCTGTAGTTTTTTACAGGTTAATATCTAGGTTTTTTTTCCATAGAAAACGTTGACGAAAAAAGCTAAAAAATGTATGTAAATCGGAAAAATAAAATTTGAAGATTTTTTTGTGTTTCTTTCCACTTCTATGGTCTTTTAGGCACACGTTTCAAAATTTCGTCAAAATCGTACCAGCCGATCTATAGGCAGCCTTTAATAGGTTAAATGAAAAAACAAATGGCAAAAGTTGACATTTTCAAAAATGTTTTCTCACGTTTTTAACGTATTTTATCAACACTATTTTTACTATAAAAGGCTAACTTTGAAGACTTGTCGGTTTCGAATTATTTATAGAAAACAATGCATCGCGAACGCGACGAAAAATTGAAGTCATGTTTGACTTCATCTTGACTTTTAAAATTTTATTAGTAATTTGTAACACGACATCGCGAACGTGACAAGATTTGCATCTAGTTTGTTCCAAATTTTATTTCATATATCGAAAACAGCTCGAAAAACTTGTTTTACACAGCTTATATCTCTTATAATACAATTTGTTCATAAAATTTATAATGGTTACGTTCCCTGATTAAAAAAAAAAAAAAAAAAAGTTGGAATGTTCTACAAATCTCTGAATGAATTAAAATAAATTTAGTTTTTATAGGCATAAAATTATTTTAAAATTTATTTTTGTAAAATATATATAAAAACATCCCTAAAATTTACAGTTTTGTAGAAATTGAAAAGGATTTGTGGATATGACTTCGAAAATATGTTCGAAAATATTAAATCTCTGACATTTAAGGAACGAAATGTCGAGTAATGGTTTTCAAAAACTCTAGAGATTTGTAAAACATACCTGATAGAGATGTTGGTGTATTTGTGATATTTATATTAATTTGTACATACATATATTAATTCAAATATTTTAATATTGTAGACTCTCTTGTTTGGATAAAGTGGAAACTGTTATGGGTGATTCCGTGCAATTGATTCGCATAAAGGATACATTTTCATCGAAACCTTTTGGAGACAAGACCAATTTCGTTGGCGATTGGTCACCGATGTCGAAGACCTGGGAGCGTGTCTCATCTGCGGAACGTGGTCGACTTTTGGGTCAATTGGAGATGGGCGAGTTCTGGATCTCGTTTTATGATTTTGTACAAACATTTAGCACATTGGAGATTGTATATTTGGATTCGGATACGGCGAGTGGAGAGGAAATGCTGAAGGGTCGACCAATGCACTGGAAAATGAAAATGTATCAGGGACAATGGAAACGTGGAGTGACAGCCGGCGGTTGTCGCAACCATGAATCCTTCCATATAAATCCGCAACTAATGATATCGATACAGGATAAACAAGATGTTGTTATAGCACTTAATCAACATACTGCTGTCGAGCCCAAAGTAATTGGATTCACAATGTACATGTGGAATCGGGAATACACTCTGAACGAGTGCCTGCAAAAGGACTTCTTCAAGAATCACGTGAGCTTCCTTAACTCGGACTACGGCAACACTCGGCATGTTAGCTATCACACCCAATTGGATGTCGGCCATTATGTGCTGATGCCAACGACTTATGAGCCCGCTGAGGAAGCCCAGTTTACGGTCCGAATACTGGGCACATCGACATTTAGATTGTCGTGTCTGGAGACACAAACAATGATACTACTCGATCCATTTCCCTCACTCAAGAGCGACGATAATGTGCAGAAAATCAAGAGTGTCTGCCAATATGAACCAGTTTATATGCAATTGGCCGATGAGAATAAAACGATCAATTGCTTTGAGCTGCACGAATTATTGGAGGCATGTCTGCCAAATGATTATATCAAGGGATGTGCGAACATCGACATCTGTCGTCAGGTGATCGCCCTGCAGGACAAAACCGGCAACGGTCGCATCACATTCCAACAGTTCAAAACGTTTATGGTTAATCTGAAATCGTGGCAAGGTGTCTTCAAAATGTACACGAAAGAGAAAGCTGGCATTTTACGTGCGGAGCGTTTACGTGACGCATTATACGATATTGGTTTTCAGCTAAGTACGGACATCATGAACTGCCTTATCCAGCGATATATACGTAAAGATGGCACTTTACGCCTCAGCGACTTTGTATCCGCTGTAATGCACCTGACAACGGCCTTCAATCAGTTCCATCTCAAAAACTATAATCAGGTCAATGTCATCGAAGTGCATCTGCATGACTGGATCAAAAGTATATTAAGTTGCTAAAAATCTAACACAAATTTCCATTATCGAAATTAGTTAATTCTAATGCCCTGTACCCATTCTGTGGGTATAATAATAATATATGATATATTCAAGGCTGCAAAACCAGTTAAATTTTAAAAAAGTTTTTTGCTTGGGAGCTTTAATTGTTTTCAGTTTTCTTTGATTTTTTAAATCAATTAAAGAATTACATTTATTTTAATCTTGGCTTGAGAACTGATTTTGCAGCATTGATTATTTTAATATAAATCTATATTATTCCTTAAATTATAAATCCGTCGATCCGTCAATTCTCAGTGACTTTAAAGGTTTCTTCAGTTAATTGTCCACTAAAATAAAAGACAACTAGAAAGAATTTTTTGGTGGACAGGAAAAGCAGCAGCTCGGTCTGTTTATTTGTGTATATAAATATGTATGTATGTATGTCGATCTGGGTACAGGGCATCTTCAAGTCGAGCATACTCGACTGCAAGAATTTTTTTTTTGCAAAAAGAAACTAAATTATAATTTATATGACGTTCGTTATAATTATTTATTTTTAATGGGGCATGTTAAACTTAACAAAATCGAAAACTTAAAAATTAAATTTTTAACTAAAAATAAATTTATCAATAAGTTGTTAAAAACATATTGTAAAATAAAATTTCAAAAAAAAAATCTTGTAAAACGACATTTTGGAAAAAAAGATATATATATTTATTCAAATATTCTTTATAAGGTTAGCATAACCATACTTAAATTATCAAGATTTTATCCTACCCAGATGCAAATGGAATCGTGTATAATATGTATGTGCTTACATACATATATATAATGTCAAGTATGTATTTAGCAATTCAATATTAGTATTTAGCAGTTAGAAGAATTTTGCACAACTCTATACTTATTCAACATGCGAGTTCTATATGTAGTTTTCTTAGATATATGTATATAATTTGGTTTTGTTTTTTGTAAATACTGCATATTGTAGTTTTTGCTTATTTTCTCTCATTTTTCTCTTTTTGATTAATGGACGACAGGCGTTTTCGACTTTCTCTCGCAATGCAGCATTTTCCAGTTTATCAAGTAATCCGTGTTTAATTTTCATAACTTGATGCTCACAATTAAGAGACAGACTATTCGACTATAAAAAAATTAAAATTAAAATCAAGTTAAAAAATAAAAAAAATTACATTGATGTGCCATTATGGGATGAGGCATCGCTGATGCGTCGCGATAGCGTTGTCTTCCGGCTAATGGATAGAGAGTTAACGTTTCCAGCTGGATTAAATGATGATGGGCTTGGTCCCAAATTCGAGATATCATTGCCAGTTGGCGACGATCCCAGTGTGCGTAGTGGGGATCGTTTCAGTGAGCCGGTGACCTCATGTGGCTCCTGATAGCCAGAGTCCATATCATCATGATACGAGTCCATTAAGGGTGTGGGATCCTCATAGTCGTAGTCGACAAAGCCATTATTATCAAAGGACTTGATAAATAAAAAGATAAAATAAATAATAATGTAGTATATACATTTTATTTAATTTTTTTAATCAACTTACTTTGACAAAAGATTGAGATTGCTTGGCATAACCACGGAATACTTGATTATGCGCCTTGCCGCGATAATCGACGGACTCGTAGTGTCCATCCTGAGAGTTCTCAATGATAAAGTGCCGTGTGCCATGTGGTGTTAATGTGGCCCAAAGCAGGCGACTATCGTTGACCAACTGACTCTGCAACAAATCCCGACTGTTGGCCGTCGCACACGGATAAAGTATTCCGCCGGAAGTGAAGGCATTCGATTTGGTTGCCTCTCCCAAAGCATTGATTGCAGTCTGCTTAATATTTGCATCGTGATACGAGAAAAACGTGCTACAAATTACAAAAATATAAGGGATTAGAAAAAGATTAAACTACTAAACAAGGATTCAAAAATATAAATTTGTTTGAAAAACGTTGACTGGTTTGGAAACCAATTAATATTTCTATACATATTTTTATAACTAAAAAATAAAGAAGAAAAAATTTTGAAAATATGTTAATTTATAAAAATAAATTGATTTAAAAAAAAACGTAACGGAGAAGGAAGCTTCTTCGACCCTATAAAGGATATATTTTCTTCATCGGCATCAACAACAGAATCAATATAACCATGTCCGTCCGTCCGTAGGTGTGAGGGCGTAGATCTGAGAGACTATAAAGAGCTAGAGCAATCAAATTTGGCACACAGACTACTATAAACCCGCAGATCAAGTTTGTTTCACATTTTTGTCACACTCCTTTCCTCCTCCTTAAATAGCAAAAAGCCACCACACCCACATTCTTCAAGATGTAAGTATTTTTATTACTAATAAACGTCAACTACTATTATTAGCTATCATCCTACTCAATAGTAATAAGATCGGACAAATAGAAAGGTGGTAATAGCTGATTAAAGTTTTTAAAGAATGTAAGTGCCTAAAAGCATGCAAAAAAAAAAGATTTTAAATTTATTTAAATAAGTAACGGGTATCCTATAGTCGTTTTTTTTTTTTTGTATTTTATTGGACCCAAATCAGGAAGGTATTTTGAAATTAAAATGAAAACTTGAATTTTGAATTTAGAAACTTACTCTCTGCATCTGATAACAATCAAGGCGATGAAGCAGCCAAGCACAAAGATGCCAATGCAGGATGATACGAAAAACCAGACATTCTCGAGACCCTTTGAATCGGTGCGAACGAGCTCCATTAGCTCGTTGCCACTGTCGTTGCTCTGATGGCTCTGGCCGCACATGAAGGCCGCAAAACATGGCTGAGACTCGTTCGAGGGCAGCATGATATCAATATTCCTTGGCTTCGATATCAAAAACGATGGCAACGGCGGCGGCGGCATCGACAATATAAAATCTGGCGGTGGACCAGCCAATTGGTCGCAGCTTCCAACACAATTTCCCAATAATATATTCATTGCCAAGACCTGTAAATAATAATAATCAACTTGAAGAGTTCTATATGCAAAATGCCTATGTATGTACGTATTTATGTCTATACACATTCTCCCATGTCCACAACAAACTTTTATTCGGGGTTGTTTTCTCACAAGCACATTTCAATCAAAATATAAAACACAATTCCAGGTAACTTGAAATATGTACATACATATGTAAATCAGGTCAATTAACTGCAGTCATATTTTAAATATTAGTTCAAAATATTGCTTTATTTTGTATACATTTACAATTAAATTAAAAATTAAATAAAACACTTTAAATACCATCAGTCTTTAGTCTGTATTTAAATACAAGCTATTATCTATTTGTCGTGTCTAACTTTTTATTTAATTGAAACCCAATTTGGTCAAAACATTGTCAAACCTTAATACAATAACGTCCTGTTCCGATGAAATATTACCTTGAACTGAGTACCACATACAATTATCATCATATGCACAATCCCAAAACCCAGAGAACTCTGCGCGCGCATCTTCCCAACACAAACACAAAGTGGCTAACAAACCCCCAAAGTAACCACTGTATCTGTAACTTTAGCCACACCCAGACAATACACACACATACATATCAACTTTCTTTGGTAACAATCGAATCTAATTTTATTCTTACACATTTTCTTACATATTTTTCATTTTGAAAAGTTCGTGGTCACAAAATATAAAGATCTTCTTATTATATTGTATGTGTATTATAGATAGATTTGTTTTTATATGTAGAACCCATTCATCAAAGGGTAGATGAAACAAGAAAATATTTAAAATAATTAAATGAAACAAAATTTTTCTTATTTATAGTAAATATTAGATTTAATCAGGGATTAAAACCGAAACAAATATCGGTTTCCGTTACGGTTTCAGTTATGTTCGCAATTAGGCTTTCAAATATCGGTTACGCAAAATTGTTATATATCGGTTAATTAACGGTTACCGGTTTTGTGTATGTTTCGTTTTCGAAATAATGGTATGATTTCTATTCACAAAAAAATTTTAAAAATTTCAGACTTGGAAATTTGAAAACAAAAATTCAAATATTTCAAAAACTAAGATAATTTTTTGAGAACAATACACAAATTAGAAAAAATAATCTTTTTTTTTTGAAAGCCAGGAATTAAACTTTTTGCTTGATAGAACCGAAATTGACCGTTGTGCATGAATCGGTTTTCGGTATAATAAAGTTTTGTTTCGGTTACGGTTAAAATTTCAATCGGTTAATACCGGTTAACAGATATGCTTACGGTTTTAATCCCTGGTTTTAACTCTTTTTTTATTCAATTTAAATAATAAAAAAAAACAATTATTCTAAAATTATTATGCACTCCATCCAAAAATAGTCTATCGAGAACTTTTCACATTTATTTAGTTGATTTTGTTTATAGGTTTTTTTTTATCAATGTTGTTTAGTAGAAACAGCCCTACAACCCATTCTGCAATCATACATTACATTAATATAACAATATCAATCTTCAGTGCGTAATTTTTAAAGGGAAGGCCCTTTAGGATCCTATCTTAAAGTAGCAAAAACAAATAAATGGTCGAGTTGAGTTACACGGCATTTAATAACCACTTATTTTATTTTTATTTTTTAATCGGTTTAAGTTGAAATTAATTACAAAAAAAAAATTTACTCTCACAACAAAAAAAAAGACACGCCATTAAAAATGCGCTATAAGCACTTAGAAAAAAGTGTTCCAAGTTAAACCGATGTTGGTGATAAATCAGATTTATCTGCCGTATATACTTTGTAATAGAAAGTCAACGAGAAACGTTTAATTCACACTACTCATACTCGTACACATGTAAATAATAATAGGTTCTATGTTTTGCTTTGTTTTCAATTTTCAATAGCATTCATTTTTTCTTATCTCCATATGTCATTACAACGCCAACAATCAACGCCAGGACTGTGAATCCCTGTGCCGCAATTCGTGTGCGCATCATAAATTGTGACATTTTGCGGTTGCCGGTGCGAAAATTCCAGAGACCAGCTGTTAGGGCCGCTGTTGTAGCCAAGCAGCCTGTGTGTATGAAAGTGAAAAAACAAATTGACAAAAATACACTCTCAGTGTTTACATAACAAAAATGGTGGGAATTTATCTATTACTTACCAATTGGCACCAAAGGGTTTTCGTTTATTTTGCGCAAAAGTTTCTCCTTGGTTGTTTCAACTTCCACAACGGGTCCCAAATCCTGTCGTAGTTGTACCCAATCTAAATCTTCCGACGGAAGAGGTATTTCTGATTTATTTGCCATTTTTTGCTAAATCTTTGAGTATTTCTTCAATAAAACAACGCCAAGTTTATAAAAAAAAACATATGTTCATATGTATGTTAGAGGTGGGGAGAAATCGATGTCATCGATGCTTGCAAAACATCGGAACCATCCGTGTTTGGTAGTAGAGGTGGAGAACTATCGATGGCACTATCGATGGTGAAGCACTATCGAGGCGCCATCGATAGCAGACGTACACTATCGATAGTGGTCGATAGTTTTTTATGACACTCAATTCGTCACAGAAAGGCCCTCCTTTGGCATCTGCATTTAAGTTTTGTGTTTAATAAATATATATTTTCATGGTATGGATAAGAAGAACGAAACGGAACTAAAATAAATACAAATTTTAATGTTTTAATATTTATTTATGTGTGCCCGCCATTTTAGTCGAGTCCGAGCGCATGATCAGTAGACTGAACAAAAAGTTTTAGATTGTGGAACTTTGGCTATTACAATAGCTAATAGAGAAATATTATTGTTGACAACGAATTGTATTTATTTTTACTTTTATAATACCTAAATTAATGCCAATTTCAAATTTTTATTTGGAATTTTGTATAAAAATTTATAATATAACACACTATCGAAAACTATCGATAGTTATCGATGGTTTGAAAAATAATATCGTTGACTATCGATGGTGCCGACTATCGATAGTTCTCCACCTCTATTTGGTAGGCCTCTATTGAATGTTTTATAAACAACAAAAACTTAACAATCCTGATAATTACGAACTTCTAAAATATTGGAAAGAAATAATTTCAAAATATTATAAGAAATATGTTTAACACAATCTCTTTTACAGATGATTTTAAAAACCGTTTTCAAAAAACTGTGTGTGTTCAGCAAATGTCGAAGGAAGCATCGGAGAGTCGTCCACCTCAAATAAAAAACGCTTCAAGAGACAAATCGTGCAACTGTGTGGCAACCTTGGCCAAGCTTGGCAAAAAAAAAATGGCATCAGACACGAGCCGCCATCGATAGCAGGCGTTCACTATCTTAGTGGTCGATAGTTTTTTATGACGCTCAAATCTTCACAGAAAGGCTCGCATTTGGATCTGCATTTAAGTTTTGTGTTTAATAATTATATTTTAATGACATGGATAAGAAGAACGTAACGGAGCTAACTCTAATATAAATTTTAATGTTTTAATATTTATTTATGTCTGCCCGAAACTTCAGTCGAGTCGAATCGCATGCTCAGTAGGCTGGACAAAAAGTTTTAGATGGCGGAACTTTGGCTATTACAATAGCTAATAGCGAATCATTATTGTTGATAACGAATTGTATTTATACTCATTTTTGACAATAATTTGAGTACAATTTACATTATTTTTTTTTTTAATTTTAATGTTACATACTAAAGGTCTGCATGAATGCATTCATTTCTATCTCCACAGTACTGTACATACATACATAGTCAATATTGTTCGTCACAAAGTTGGATATCAGAAATTATGTTTTCGTGACTAGATTTTTGCTTCAAATTAAAAGAAACTAAAATTACGGCACTTATTTCCCTCACTCGTTTTTCGTCATTCAATTTAGTCTGCATTTTTTCAATGTGAGGTCGGTTTCAATGCATTCATTCAATTCATTCATTCACTCATTTCACTCAATTCATTCATTCAATTCATTCAACACAGTCAATTCATTCATTCAATTCACTCATTTCATTCAATTCAATTCATTCATTCAATTCACTCATCTCATTAGTTTCATTCATTCAATTCACTCAATTCATTCATTCATTCAATTCATTCATTTAATTCACTCATTTCATTCAATTCATTTATTCAATTCACTCATTTCATTCAATGCATTCATTCAATTCATTCATTCATTCAATTCATTTTTCAGTTAATTCATACTTAATGTCATTTATAGACTGCAAATCAAAAAACTGTCCATCAGAGGATTGGAAAATACTCAATTCGAATTTCTGACCGGATTATGTCAATAAAAATTGTGAGGATTGTGTGTTATCACCATCGCTGACTATCGCTCACTAGAGGAGGAGTACTATCGATAGTCGGCGCCATCGATAGTTAACGATATTATTTTTCAAACCATCGATAACTATCGATCGTTTTCATGTGTTTCATTATAAAATTTTATACAAAATTCCAAAATAAAAATAAATACAATTCGTTTTCAACAATAATGCTTCGCTATTAGCTATTGTAATAGCCAAAGTTCCACGATCTAAAACTTCTTGTTCAGTCTACTGACCATGTGCTCGGACTCTACTGAAATGGCGGGCACACTTAAATAAATGTTAAAACATAAAAATATGTATTAATTTTAGTTCCGTTTTGTTCTTCTTATCCATGTCATGAAAATATATATTTATTAAAACACAAAACTTAAATGGCAAAAGTTTCTTTCTGTGACGAGTTGATCGTCATAAAAAACTATCGACCACTATCGATAGTGCACGTCTGCTATCGATGACGCCTCGATAGTGCTTGACCATTGATTGTGCCGATAGTGCCATCGATAGTTCTCCACCTCTAGCCCTTAAGCGAACAGATGACTGCTTTAATATGAAACGATAGAAACGGAACAGGGACACGTCGATAACAATATCGTTATACAAGAAATTTCAAAATACTGATTAAAATAGAAAATTAATCAGAAATTTCAGGAAATTTTACTATATTCATGCTAATTTCATAAGCTAATGATAAATTTGAAGAAACTGTTGTATAATATATAAAATACAGAATAAAATATATACCTTATAGTATTATTGTATAATTTAAGTAATAACATTAATTTTAATTTATTTTTAACTAATTTAATAAGTCTAAAGAATTTGAGTGTATTGCTCAATAAGTAATTTTTGCTGTTTTTCCATCCCTATTCAGTTTGTTTATTTATTATTTAACTCTTACGTTTCAATAGATGCCAGATAATTGAGTAAAGAAATACCAAATCCCCAGAAATGTACACTCATGATTAATGAAATATAATGATTTTTGCATAAAATTTGTATTTTAATGTACATAAATTAATAGACTTAGTATATGTAATTTTTAATAAACAAAATTTTAATATAATTGGAAAATAAAGAAGACACATACATATATGAAAACATGTTTATGTGTATACATATTAAGATTTTAAAAACACCCTTGTGATGATCAAATAAAAGCGAAGAAAATTTGTGTGTTGGGTATTTCTGACCTCACTAACACACGTTCACACACAGCTGCATTATTCCAACAATGTTTCTCTCTTTATAAACTGAGAGAGTTGGGAAGTACAGTCAGACGAGGAACGCAAAATGAAACATGTGTATGTAGCGAGCATATCATTGTGTGTGTATATCATACACACAATACATGCATTTTTGTATTTGTGTTGAGGCGAAAAACAAACGCATACATTGAAATAAATGTGAGTGTATTATTGGAATGGGATGGGGATGCATACATATGTACATACAAACTACATACATATTTACAAATTTTGTGTATGTACATTAAAACGTACATGTACATTTCTATACATGCATAGGTAAATGTGCATACATACATTTTATACTAACTTACATATGTACGTTTATTTTATATGTACATAAATTTGTTAGTATGTATGTACGAACCCTTTTGGCTTATTTGTTGTTTTAATGTTGTTTATAGGAACATTTATAACTCTATATATAGAAGATCAGATATATGTATTTATACATATTTATGTATGAACATATGTACATAGTTACACCTAAAAATAAGACAAATATGTATGTATATTTGGTTATCCATACAGATAATATATGTATGTATGTACATATGTATTTACACATTTTGATGTTTGTATGAACCTTTGTATAAAAAGTAACAAGCCAAAAATGTTATAAGGCCTGTTTCCCTCCACCACGTGTATACACACACACACGCATACACACGCTCAACACATATACACACACACACTCAACAAACTGAACACTCATTGGGCAGCAGGAGAGAAAGTGCGCTCAGTAAACTGTACTCAGAGCATGCCGCCCGCCGCTCGTTCGCTTTAGTTGGCTCTCTTGCTCGCTTCTCTCTCGCACACAGACAACACACACAGTTGCGCACTCAACGCATACAGAAGTCGGTCTGGCGCTAACCAGGCTGGGCTATGAAGCACAGTAAGGCAGAGACGGCTATTCAATTCAATAGCCTTTGCATTCGTTGTTGGTACTCTCTCTGTGTGTGTTTTCAATCAAGCGAGCGGCGCGCGAACCTCATCTTTTCTTTCCGCATTGATACCAACAAAAACACATTACTGCAATAATAATAAGGCAAGCAGCGTTTGTGGCGTCGTTTGTTTATTTTTTAACTAACTAAAAACAAACAACAAGAGCAATAACACAACAACAACAACAACAACAGTAGCGAAAACATAAACTCAAAACTCGCGTTGCGTTCCGTGTGTTCCGTTGTTCGCTGTGTTACGACGATTCGCCGTAAGAATCGGTAACATTTTTAAATTACCGTTTGGCGTCTCTGACTCTGACTTTGACTCGGGCTCCGTTTTTGTTCCTTCGTCGTCTTACATACATACATACTTATGTACATATGTATAATAATCAATATAACGTACATACATACATACATAGATTGCTAGTTGGAACTGGCTTTCAACTTATTTTTAATCCATTGAATATTGTGGTGTGTTGTGCAGTGCAAGACGAGAACATAACTGCAAAATATACAAATACAATACAACAATAATAATATAAAACTATTAACAAAGTTGAACACAACTGAGACTCCCCTTCTTGTTGCCCCTCCTCCCCTCGCCCGATACGACCGACGATCAATTCGCGCAGAAATCGGCTAAAACCATGGAACACTTTCATCAAATTCAGGTAAGCTTAAGTACACATACATACATACGTATATATGATGTACCCACAAACATACATACACACAGATGTACAAATCTTTGCAAAAAAAACTATTCGGACTTTTCTTGGTTTTGTTTGTTCACATTGCATCCACATAGTTAATGATTTTTCCCGCCAACAACAAATTAAATTGGCAAACACGCACTACTTAAATTCTCATATATATACGTATTGCATATGTATGCGTGTGTTTTATTTAATACGTACACAAACACACACACATGCGACGCATGAGAGAGTATGGAAATTTTACAGTGGCCAAGCTGGAATCTCACTGCATACATATGTATGTATGTACGTGTGTATGTTTGTATATTTGTATATGTGCATACTGTGCAAATGTACATATAAAATACACAAGTATGCATGTATGTCATACTAGCAGCGTCGCCATGAATATATACTATGTACATCCATATGTACATACATACATACACTTACAAGCAAAATTTTATTTTGCGTGCGCATCTATGGTCGCCATTTTTTATTTTATTTTGTTTCTTTGATGTTTACGTACATTTGTATGTACATAACGAGGACATGTACAATGTATGTACATGTGTGTAGTGTTGTTAATTTAGAACACATCCGAAATTGCATACAACAATATAAAATTGGAAATGACATGTGCCTCGATATTTAAAATGCTACACAAACACATGTGCATGAGGCATACATATGTACATACATGCATACATTTATACTCACATATGTATGCACTGCTATGTAAATATACACACACACATAGATTTATATATGTATCTATGAAAACTTGAATATGCAAACAACATCGAAGCTTGCGTAATCTGAAATTGGCTGTATACATATATGCATATGTATGTATAAATGTACAAATGTATGTATGTACATGTGCCCCATGCGAATTCTCTTTGTATAGTGTGGGGCTCTTGCTATGAGAAGACAACTACAACTATGTATATATACATACATCCATACAAATGTACGTGCTTGAGTGTATGTGTGCATAAACTCGAAATGCTTTGTCAGTTCTCTTCTCATTGTACAACCATTTTGTTTTTAGTTTTGTATGTACATTTTATTTCCACAAGTGTACGCAACTATATGTGCTGATATACCTATTCACATTAAAATTATGTATTTTAATTCAGTATGTGTATTATTAGATTACAAATTCATATAAATTTAAATTGTATGTACATTCGTTTCTATGTTTTGCCAGTGTTGCTCTCATAATTTTCATGAATAGTTAAGACACCCCTGGCATACGAAGAATAAAAGACAAGCCGATAAACTGGTTCATGAACTGAATGAACCTGCTCATTATAACAAACGTGACTTTATAAAATCCATTCCCATTTGTTGCGATTCTCTGATTGCTTTGGATACAAGCAAAACGCAAACAGCTGACTACCGCTAACAATACAATGCATTGTTTTTGTTTATATTTTTTTTTGTTTATTGCACATACATACGTACATACATCTATATGCACATGTTCGTTGGCATGCGTACATACATAAATATGCATAGCAACTTGTTTACATATTGTACGCAAGAATTGCTAATAAGAAAACGTAGCGTGGTGTGGATAAATCTGAATGGAACCATTGAGAAATGAAACACGTATCGCAGATGTTACTCCTTCAACCGTTTTGAGCTTGTGGTCATGCGCGTTATTCGCTGAATACTTTGATATGTGCATGTTTTCATGTATGTGTGCGAGTGTGTGTATTCATATGAGCGTGACAGCAACAGCGATAGTTGATCGTTTTTGGCGCCAAACGCCAATGGTAATTTAGCATGATCTGTGACTTTTCTCTCTTATTTTCGTATTACGTATTATGTATGCCAAGTTTATACGACAGCTTAAATCGCTTTATGTATATAAAATCGAGTTGATTTCCACTGCATTTATGAAAACTTTTTCAATATCTATTAATTTAAATAAATAAATAAGTATTATTTATTAATACTAAATCAGACTAAACTCTGTCGTGTAAATTTGGTAGTGAGCAATTCTAATTGCGATTTATCGTTGGTTAATTAGGCACGTCTACATAAAATATGCTAGGTCAGTTTTGTTTTTGCATTGATATGTACATATATACATACATACATACATATGTATCAATTTGTTAGCATTTTTAAATTGGGTTGTTGATATTATTTCGATTGGTTTTGTGTCGAATAAAATGAAAATAAACCCAATTTATGATGAATGATAAATTTATAAAAATAATAATTGAGTTGGTGATTGGTGGGCGATGCCATTGTGAGAGTTGTTTATTTGTTTGTCACTCATTTGATATTGTTAACTCCGTATTATGGCAAAAGTCTTTTGATTTGGCATCGCATCCAGTTGCACACTCATATATACACACACTCACATCTACATATATACATTTACAAATGTGTACATATACATAAACATATACATATACACACAACCATAAAAACAACAACAACAACAACAAACCACAACAACAAACTATTGATCAGCAAACAATTCAACACTATCAGCAGCAACTGGCTGCGCAGCAACAACAACAAGCGGCTGCAGTACAACAACAACAATTGCAACAACATCAAGTTGTTGTCCAACAGAATCAACAGCAGGCGCATCAAAATAGCTCCAATACCACGGCCGGCGTTGGCACCCAACAGCTCTTCACATATAAAATGGCCAGCAGTTTCCCCAATCCAGCCACGACAATGGCACAAGTTGTTGCCACCTCCAATGCGGCCACCACTGGCTACGATTACCGTCTAAATATGGCACAGGCCGCAGCGGCCGCTGCAGTTCCTGGCTCCCAATGGTGGTACTCGGCCGCCAATCAGGGCCAGGTGGATGCCAACACAGCTGCCCAGTTGCAGCAGCAGCAACAACAGCAGCAACAGCAGCAGCAGCAACAGCAACAACAGCAGCAACAACAGCAGCAGCAACAACAACAGCAACAAATGCAACAACAGCAACAGCAACAAAATGTCATCAACTCGGCCGGGGTAAGTTGTAATTTTAAACAGGCATTAAAACCCTAACCGAAACCGTAACCTTTAACCGGTAAAAACCGATTGAAATTTGAAACCGAAACTCTACAAACCGAAATAACTGTTTAGTAACCGTTTCATTTATAAAGGTTAGTTTTGGTTTTTCATTCATCCAAAAAAAAATTTCCAATTTTTAATTTTGATCCTAATTTTCTCATGTTTAATTTTAATTTTTATTTGTGATTTTTCGTGATCGAACTTTCATGGCACTGAATAAGCGCAAACAAATTCAATTACATATTAAAATTAGTAAAATGTAATTAAACTCCATCAAACTGAAGAAAGTAATGCATTTTAAATTATTATTATTTTATTATTTATATAATTATATTTTTGCAAAAAAATTAATTTTTTGTGAAACGAACCGGTTCACCGGTACGAAACCTTTATTGAAAGATGTTGCGTAACCGATAACCGGAAACCTTAATGCTAACATAACTGAAACCGATATTCGTGTCGGTTTTAATCCCTGCTTTTAAACAATCATTTTAAAGAGCACTTTTTTTTATCAAATAAATTCATTGTCATTTTCATATTAAACAGAGCCCAATGGTCAGAGGAGGAAAAGCGGATGCGAAACCCAGAGGCCGAATGACCGCCTATGCATACTTTGTACAAACATGCAGAGAGGAGCACAAAAAGAAGCATCCCGATGAGACGGTGATATTTGCCGAATTCTCCCGCAAATGTGCTGAGAGATGGAAGGTAAATGAAATTGAAGAATCAGCTGATTAAAATTAACAATATATTAATTAACAATATGTTTTAGACAATGGTTGACAAGGAGAAGAAACGCTTCCATGAAATGGCTGAAAAAGACAAGCAGCGATACGAGACGGAAATGCAGAACTATGTGCCGCCCAAGGGTGCAGTTGTGGGACGCGGCAAGAAAAGAAAACAGATCAAGGACCCGAATGCGCCAAAACGTTCATTGTGAGTTCGTAGAAAAATCCACTACTAACAATAACATTAAATATATCATTTAAAAACTATATATTTTCATCTGTTTTTCATAGCTTGTCATAATAACACCATTAATGAATTGTCATTTCAATTGAATTTATTTTGAATTAGGTCTGCGTTCTTCTGGTTCTGCAATGATGAAAGAAATAAGGTGAAGGCTCTAAATCCCGAATTCGGTGTTGGTGATATTGCCAAAGAGCTTGGTCGCAAATGGTCAGATGTCGATCCCGAAGTTAAGCAGAAATACGAATCGATGGCCGAGCGGGATAAGGCACGATATGAAAGGGTAAGGATCAGATCACATTACTCTGTAACAGGGTTTAAACCCGTAACCGGTATTTACCGATTGAATTAAAAATTCGTAACCGTAACTAAAACCGCAACTGAAACAAAACTTTTTTAATATACCGAAACCCAAAAACCGGTAAAGCATACAATTTAATTATGTTGTTAAGGTGTAATCATCATATTTTAAAAATAAATTTTATTTTTACTTTTGCCCTAATTTCATTTATACATTGATCTCAATAAAAATATCTTAATTTTTGAATATTTGTTTTCAAAAATACATAACTTTAATAGTTTTTAAATTTATTTTGTAAACCGAATTTATATCGGTATTTCAAAACCAAAATATAAAAAACCGATATAAACAGGCCTGCTCAGAATTTCATTTTCGATAAGATTTGTCGGAATTAAATTTCTTTAATCTGTTCTAACACAATTTCGGCTTTATTCAGCGGATTGATATCACTTTGAGTTTATGAGTTTAAGTTCGATAAAGCGGATAACGATAATTTTCAAACAGTTTGTCTAAATTCAAAGTCAATAAATGCATATCACTAAATGCTAAAAATTAAAAAGTGAAAACCGGAACAGGCCTGATTAACCGTAACCGTAACCACGTAACCGATAACGGAAAACCTTAATGTTATCATAACTGAAACCTAAACTCGTTTCAGTTTGATATACCTTGCTCTGTAATTGATGTTCGTATATTAATTGAAATGTAATATAATTTGAATTAATTGCAGGAAATGACCGAGTACAAGACAAGCGGGAAAATTGCCATGTCAGCGCCCTCAATGCAAGCGTCGCTGCAGGCGCAGGCACAGGCGGTGCAGAAGGCGGCGTTATTAGCAGCTGCTGCCCAGCAACAACACCAGCAGCTGGATGAGCAGCATGACGATGATGATGGTGACGGTGATGATGACGAGAATCAATAGGTTTAGCACTAAAATACTCTTCACTATACACACACACACACACATATATATTACACCTATCGTTGGTCATCACGAATCAAAGGAATCAAATCATAATGTCGTTTGGTTAATCTATTATCAGGTTAACTGACGAGTGTTAAATATACATACATACATACATACACATATATATACACAAAAGTATATATTGATAAATATACATATATGTATATGTATACATATAATTATATAATATTAACTTTTTTTTTTTTAATAATAATAAGTAATCAAATTTCCATGAATTACTGAAGGAGAAAAATCACAAAGAAACCTTTTATAAGTTTTATTTTAAGAAAATAATAATAATAAGTATATATGGTTAGATTAAAATGACATTAATTTGTCGGCAAATCTTATTTTTGTGCTTCAATGATAAGTTTCTCCTAAAAACCACTAAGAAAACGAATTATTTTATAAAGTGTGAAGAAATTCATGTCATTCTCAGCAAAACAAACAAACAAACAAACAAAAAAAGAAGAAATAACAAAACAAAACAGAAAAAGTAAATAAGATAAAAAAAAAAACGTTACCACTAACATACATAACATATGTGTATATACATATTACGTATATTTGGTACATAATTCCCATTTATTAAAGTTAGATGATTCACCTATAATGAAACCTAAATAACGATGCGTTTAATCATTTGAGTTGAAAACTAAAAACTACTCAATTGAAACGTGATAATTTCAAATACTTAACTCAGTGGCGGGTGATATCTCTCTACATAATTACATATGTATATATATAAATACATGCATACACACACACACACACACACACCCATCTATATATATATATACATACATAATTCAATATGTATTTATCATTATTATTTCAGAATACGAAAAAATACTAAAATTTCGAATTGGATAAACTGTCAGCATTTAAAGAAGCATACATTTTGTATCAATATATGACATACTAGTAAATACCCAATATATTCGAGCTTGCAAATAACTCTCAACAAAAGAGAAAAAAAATAAAGAGCACACACGCTCCCTCTTTCTCTCTCTCTTTGTCGGAGCGGAGCATCTGTTGAGCGAAAACAGAATATAATGTGTCTATTCACCTTCTCTTCTCAATATGTTCGCAAGAGATCAGTTTTCGGACACTTTGAAAGTGTTGACAGTTTTTTGCGAGCTCTGCAATATACATACATATAAAACATTATACATATATGAATCATCTTCAGCCCATTGGAAAACTAATATTTGCATTCCCTTACCCTATTGGGAATTTTCCATTATACTGTCCATATGAAATTTAAAAAAAAAAAAACATTTTTTTTATTATTTTGTATTATATTTGACGAGATTTTGGCAGGAACGTCTTTAATATAAATGAACTTGTTTTAGCATTTGATTTTCGTGTTGTTTTCTCTGTGTAAATACATAAACGACAATTGGATGTTAGATTTGCGTTAACCGATTCGAGTAACCGATTCGGGTAACCGATGTAGGATGAATCGAACCTATTAGAATACTGATCCAGATGTATTATGAATATGTAATTGTATGTTTAGGCTGTTGAAATATGATATTCGAATATGCAGTATATAAAGGGAAAACAAAAGAAAATGGAAATGAAAATGAAAAAATAGAAGATGAAGAAGTTAAACACACGCCTGTTGTCTTGGCCATGTACATACATACATATTGAAGTATTATTAAAACCATTAACTTATTATATTTAGCTGATTCATAACGATTCTGAACAGTAAAATATCTTCAGCAACAAGAAGATACAGTACACTAGAAAACTATTGGCGGTGTTTGAGAAAAAGGATACAGGATGAGATGGATCTTTTTCTTTTTTTTTTGTAAGCAGGACAATTAACACATACACTCAGACACACACTCACACATATATGTATGTATATATATGTATATACGATAGAGTAAATCATGCTTATTTAAATACGATTGTACGATTGCACAAATATACAGAGAAAATTGTGCGAAACGAACCTCTTGATGCATATATATGTATATTATTTGATATATGCAAATATATATATGTATATATTTCTGTTTCAAACAAGATCTTAATATATATATGTACATACACATATATATATTTAACGAGAGACTTCCTAAATACCATATAAATATAATACATATGTAATATTAGATAGAATATGACGTGACAGAGACAGCGAGAAAGAAAGCGAGAGATACAGATAGAGACAGGAGAAAGTGGAGGGGAGTACAGATAACATCATATGCATATTCATTAGCAACATTATAATGTTGCTGCTGCTTTATAAACACAAATACAGTACAGAAATCAGTACACCTGATCTGATGATGGTCACGTTATATATACCTCAAATGTATGTACAGATATTATTTTCATAATTATAATTTAATTTTTTTTTTTTGCCAGAGAACAACTCGCCACCGAGATGATATTCATAGAAGTGTAGATTAATTACATATATACATACATATATATATTTTTAGTTTTCTATTAATTACAGTAACTCCATATAAATCCATTTACTATGAAAGCAAAAAAAAAAACAAAAATTCCAGTTCCCTGTGCTTGTTATAAGAAAGTAAACTCTAATACAAATAAACTTTTAGAAAAGTGATAATTTGTTTTTCGTGTATTCGAAATGTAGCTCCAATGACGGCTCTGTATCATACATACAACAATACAAATATATCTTTTTTTTAAGCTTTCCCAAAACTCCAAAATCCTTTATTATTTGGAAAACAATATACAAAACAAAAAAAAAGGAAAAAAACAATATATGAGAAAACACTTTTTACATATTAAAGTAAAGACACGATATTGGATTACATATTGTGTATATGTAAGCGTGAATTATATTAGCAATACTATAGTAGCTACTAAGGTAATTTTTTTTTATTTAAACTTTTTTTTTCTATGAATTTACACAATCCTGTAAAAATAGTTGAAAATAAATATATAATTTAGCTAGATGTACGCTTGTGAAGGCAAATTTTAAGAGATTTTAGTTATAATTGTTTTGCGTCCATTTCAGAAAGTATAAATTTTATTTATTTTTTTCTTATTGACATTTTAGAGAATATGTATATTACAAGCGTTCGATCTATCAGAGCGAAATGGAATATACCCATTATTCTATTGAACGTTCCTAAAAAAAGTCCCCCATCTTGAACATTTCAAAATAACAGTCCCAGGAGGTTGGTTTAGGTTCTTTTATAAACTATATATTCCACAATAAGCATTAATCTCATATTTTTGTGAAGATTACCACAATAATTGGATTTACAAAATTAACTTGTTATTCGTAAAAAAATAAGAAATATTATTATAATAATAAAAACACTATATCGGTAAACAAAATATTGAAAACAATGCAAGCATGCATTAAGGGACATTTTACAGATGGATCAAAATTATGCTTCAATTTAGATTCAGTTAAAAGCCCCGTCTTCGTATGTTATTTACTATGACTGTAAAGAAGCCTACAATCAAAAAAAAAAAAAATTATTTTTTTTAAAGGTCTAATAGAATTCCTGAAATGAAAGTAAGAGGTAAGTAAATATTTAGCGAAGGTAAGTTTCTTTAAGAACATAATTTACTTTTTAAGAACATAAAGCTATTCTGCCATGATGAGTATTGAAATTTATGTCAAAATCTAAAAAAAAGTTTATTTCTATTATTTTATTCACATTAAAAGTTTTTGGAGGCTGGTGTCCATTGACGCTCGAAATCAAGTTTGACCTGCAGGTCGCAGTTTTTATCCGAAATCATAAGTAACATTTTTTAAGAATATGCACCACATTTTTCCAAAAAAAAAAAATTTAAAAGTTGAATGTTTTGGAGGTGCTTGTACAAAATAAAATTTTTTTTTTATCATTTTCTTTCAGCTTTCTTTACATAACCAAAAATGTTTTACGTAATAAAATTATTCGAAGGAGTGGTTCATATTCCCGCAAATTGAAAAAAAAAGTTTCGCGAAAAACGCTTTTGAAAAAGACCGTGCACTTAAAACTAAGTTATCCATTCTTGAATAGTTGTACTACAAATTTATGCCAAAAAACCTTGAACCTGTTGCCCCCTTAAATTGGCAAGATTATTGCACTTATAGTAACTGTGAAACACTTGCCTCTGTCGAATTTTTTATCAGTCAGGTTTTGATTTCGGATTTTTAGGCACTGTGTGCGCAAAAACAAATTAAATTTATATATGAATATTTTTTAGAATAAAGCACATCAAATTTGAGATCCGTTGTTTTTAAAAAAATCCGCTAGATTTGACGGGAAAAAAACTGTTCTAGCAACACTGGTTTAAATACACATTCGCCGAGAACGTATTTTATAAGTGCTCAAATTGAATCAGTTGAAAGCAGAAACTGTTATTCCGATAGCTGTGTTATCGTTTTTTGAAGCTCGATTGTTTTGTTCCCGCTCTGTTCAAAATACGAGTTGCCGTTTCTATTTTATTTATTACACGGGTTGACGTTATTACAATAGTAGTTTATTAAGTTTGTAGTGGTTTTATTGTATCTCTTGCTATGTATGTCTTAGTTGGTGGCTTAAATGCTAAACTTTATTACACCGCAATTATTTGCACAGACAGAAAAAGTAAAGAGAACTGAGTATCGTTTCTTGTTCCTTCATTTCATTGTGCGTTTTGCGAGTGTATTTTGTGTGTGTGTGTGGTATCATGTGAAATTGTTGTAAACCCGAGACACGATGAAAAAGTGTTTCTAAAAGAAATGGAGGAGAGAACCGTATATTCTAATATTAATTAATATTAATTATAGACGACGTTGGCTGATTCTCGTGCTCGCGACATAATAAATAAATTATTTTAAATGATATCAATGATAAGGACATTATCTGCTAATTTCTTTTTCCTCTTTGTTTTTCGAACTTCCGTTTACATCCAGAGTTCGCCACCGCAGATTTCGAGCACCATTTTTTTGCGGAAGTATTCCATGTGCTCTTGAGAGAAACTTAGGGGCTTGTTTCGTGTTATATACTCGGCAAACATGCAACTGAAGACGCCACAATCACTGCCGTTGGTCTGTTGCGGTACATCTTGCACGCTCTCAATTTTAAAATCACTTGTATCGAACGGCAGTTTGCGTTTGTCCAGCGACTCTTCACGCAAGTACGTCTCCAGGGCGCTCAACACCAGCTGATTGGGTTTGCCCATTGAATCATAGTATCGAATTGTTTTGTTCTTCATATGAATAATGGCCATGCACCAATGGACGCCGCCAACGTGTACTGGCACGGGAATAATATCTTTGCTAAACAGATCAACACGACGTGTCCAGCGCTTCACGGCGCTGTGACCGTTCTGCAAGAGGCGCGGTATGAAGAATGTGTTCATAGCATATACACTCGGTAGTTTGCCCTCCTTGATCTGTGAACGTTCAGTTATTAAATTCATATAGAAATTAATTATTTCGTCGTTCAGCCAACAGCCTCCCGTCAGAGTGCGAATATCATTGCGTGTTATGTTCAGACCGAATTTTGAAACGAGTACCTAAACACCAAATAGAAAGAGATGCCAATATTGTGTGAAAAAGAAACAGATGGATTTTTTATTTTTATTTCATTACTTACCGTTTGGGACGGTCCATGGGCAAGCTCATTATAGCGCAATTGATGCTCTTCTGTGAATGGTAAAATTTCCGGCTGGCTGTCCTCCACTGGTTGAAAGGCATCCAGAACAAATATGACTTGGCCTGATTTCAGAGTTCGCTTGGATAGTGACTCCCGCAGTTGTTGCTCATAGGTTTGACGGGTTTTAGTTGTTTTGTTAACTCTGCAATGCACAATTTATTTGGTACATTAGACCGTTAGTTCTTCTTCTATTGGATGTGCAGCATTCAGTCATACTTACTCCTCAATAACTAATTGCTTGGCAATTTTCGACTGCTCATGCGTACGTGCACATTTCTCGTTGAACAGCTGCGTAAAATTATCGGAATAATATACGCACGCACTCTGACGCTGCTGCAATGCTTTGGTCAACGGACGGGAAATCGAAGCTGATGAATGCGCTTTCATTTGTGATCTATATGCAAACGAAGAAGAAAATTCATAATACTTAATTAAAAGATACAAAGAAATAATATGGAATTACATATAAGAGGATTGCCCCATTCTATTGAGCTCTGTGATAAGAAAATGACATTAATCATCTGACATGATTCTAAATTCAATTTGGACAGTGTTTCATAAAACGTCATAATAAGAAAAAAAACGGGCGGAAAAGGATTTAGTTGAGACCATGATGAAATTATAACAAGATGATTTATTCGCACAAAACGAAAATGAGTGAATAATAAAGAGAACCAAACAAAACAAGTTTACTATATATCTATCCATCTCTGTCGTCGTCGCCCCGAAAGAGTGCGAATACACCACCTTGTTATAATTTCATCATGGTTGAGACCATCTCGACTATAAGATAATCTTGTTACATTTTGAAAAACCTAAAACCACTTGATACGATTAATTGGGACGATAAATAATAATTTTTAAGAATTATTGTTAAATTTGTATAATTAAAATTGAAAATTGATTTCGAAATAATCACTTGGCAATTTTAGCCATGTGTGGGACTAACTTACTTATTGGCCATGCTCTCATATTGGTCATCATCAGGTATAGTAATCACCGACTTGTGGTTATCACGGTTAAGATTTGTGCCGGAGGCGTTGCTGTCGATGCTGTAGCACTTGACAAGTTCTGGCGGCGGCTTCTTCGCAATTGCGTGTGGTTGTTTGCTTGATTTGCTATCTAAAAACTTGGAGTACTCAGATCGATTCAAATTGAACGGTGCAATTGGCTCTATCTTGTTCCTAATAAGGCCACGTAGCCAATCATCGGCGTTATCGCTGATCCGCTGCAGACGTGGTGGACTTGGCGGCTTCTCATTGCCACGAGATGTGATGGAGTGACGAGGAACAACATCATGCTCGCGCAGGGTAAGATTGTTGATTAGATTAATGTACTGGTTATGCTCATTGCGCTGATCCTCCAACGACAAAAGATTGTCTTTGCTTGCATTCGAGTCATATATGTGATTGGCATGACCATTTAAACGCACCTCAGACGAAGATGGGCTGCTAGATGGACGTGGATGATAGTTCTGGTCACCTGCATAACCATTTATACTATAACGCACTGCATCGGAGTACAGTGGTCTGCTCGTCGACGGTACGCATCCAAAGTCGCGCCCCATCACTGGCACATCTACGCCGAGTCGATCGGAAAACGCTTGATACATATTGCTTTCACTTTGCTGCTGTTCCTCAGTATCGGAAAGATCGATGGCGGTCGTTTGGTTATTGCGAACGCGGGCTCGACGTGTCTGTGGAGCGTTGAATATAGAAAGACGCTTCTGGGGATGACATGCGCTATTGCTGTCCTGCTCCTTGCGCTGCTTTGGATCCGCCATGTGGCTATAGTCATCAACTGCAAATATTTGTAAATTTTATAGATTTCATTAAAAAAAGAGAATGTAGTCAAAAGTGTACCATGTAAATGAATATTTATTTATTTATTTAACCGAGAAAAAATTGCAGCCAATGATCTTCACACTCTTAATATTAAATATCATTGAAAATGTCAACATAATAAAAAGAAATTTAAAAGAAATACATTTTTGACTGATTTCAGAACTACGATTTCTTGGTAAGAACATGTAAGAGTTGACCGTAGATTACTAATATGGGTTAAAATTTTTCAATTTTTTTTGCGCCTCTAGAAATCTATGGATCCCAGTCTGGATCTGAATCCTCACTAACCACAAAATACTCACCGGCATTCGGCATATATTTTGGAAATGTGTTGTCCACTCGACGATATTTGATTAGACGTTCTGCTGTGGCTTCGTTGCTCACAGTTTGATAGCTAGAAGGAAGCATTAATGCAATTAAATAGTAATGTAAATTAAATAAATTGAGAGTGTGCTTTGTATTACCTGCGCTTGCGGTTCGATTCAACCTCGTTGACTGCAGGATTGGGTGAATCCTTGGCGTTGCTTCGTCCAGCCGGCTGAAACCAGTGACGAATTTTGCTAAACAGATCAAATCCCATCGAATCGTGGTTTGAGATTGCGTTATCGATTTTGGAGGTAACCGCACTTAATCTTTGATCAAGTTCGTTTAACAACAATGCCGTATCGAATTCTGGTGATGTCTCCTTGCTTTCACTTAACAAATAATTGCGTACATCGTTCAGTTTACGCTGCAGCAGCAAAATGTCCAACAGACTGTCCGGCTGAAGATTCTCACAGATCTCATAAATCAAGTCCAAGGCACGTTGAACAACTGCCAGACGTCGATTCGGTAATGTGTCGGTTGGAGAGTTAATATCAAGATTTTTGATCCTCTCACGCTGTGCCAGATCAGTGAATGGAAATAACTCGGAATATTTTATATTATCGTAATCCGTTAGCTGCTGCTGATTGTTTATAGTGTCTTGTGTGGATGAATATGATGATGGTCCAATACCATTGGTCACACGAACAAATTCGTAACTATGCGGCAGCCCAATTCCGTTCATCGGCAATGCATGTTCTGGATGCCAGTTGAGTCCGGTGGCCGCCACAGTTATTCGACTGGGCAGTATATTGGATGTAAAGTGCACACTGCCTACAGTGTGCCACAATTGGTGTGTGTGAGCGTGATGAACAGACTACAAATGTAATAAGAATAATAACAAGCCAATTTAATTGTGAATGTTTTCAGTGTTGTCATCTGTCGCTCTTAACATGGCCGCCGCCATTTGCGCGCCGCTTTTGCTGTGGCAATTTGACAACAAACGTATTAAATGCAATTCATGCATGCAATGCATACTTTTTGTTTGTCAAATACACAAGTATACAAACCGGCAAGATTTGCAATTGTCACACGCACTTTATTTTAATTTCCAATTAATTAAATACCAACTAAATTGAATGCCGGCTGACGCTTTCCCGTTGCCGACATATTCAGTTGTCTGAGTAATGAGCGCGACCAAAATGTGTTAAGTGCATTTATGCATTATAATAGATGCGTGCACTCACCTTTTATTTTATATCATTGATGGAACACAATATTTAAAAGTCTCAAATTTCGCACTCAAAACTTTCTTGCAAAAAATTAGCGTGCAAATGGGAAGTAGAGTTGCATCTAATCGTTCAGAACAAGTTTGAAAAATATGGCAGCCTTGGTTGATAGAAAAAGAGTCGTCGATGATTCCTTTCTGGTATTCACGTACTGGTTTTTTTCTTTTATTTTGAAGCTAGATTTTGTTTTTTGTTAGAATTTTGTGGGATTTATAATTCAATTGTTAAAAAAATGTATATTTTAGTTGCTGCTCCGACGATATGTATTAATATAATGTGAGGTTACTATCTTGACAGAAATGTCGCCGAGAGTTTGTGTAGTATTTTATTTTTGTTGAACGACAGCAGAGTTAAATCAAATCAAATTGTGGCGGTCGGGCAATAACTATCGAATGATAAAGTTAAAGATTCTATCGAAAATAGTCTAAATAATATTGAAAGTGGTAAACATCTGAATAACGAGATAAAAAATATAAAAAGAAAACTGTCATAAATTATTTAAAACTTTTTGTTACAAGATTTTTTATCACTTCAATATAAAATCATCCTGAGAAATCACCGATATACCGCACAAATTGAAAATGCATCGATGTTATTTGAGCTGGGACTTTACAATTTTTTTTAAATCGATTCATTTCGATTTTTTAAGAAGAAAAAATCGATTTAAGATCTATTTTTCTTAAGTGAAAAAAAAATGTTGTATTTGATTTTTTTTACTTGAATTGTTTTTTTTTTTCCGTTGTTCATCATTTTAAGATCGATTTAAGATAGATTTTTTTTAAGTGAAAAAAAAGCTTAACTTGATTTTTGTTTTACTTCAATTGGTTTTTTTTTGCTGTAATATTTATCATCATCATCGTTTATGCTCATCATTAATAACAAAAAAATAGGAAAATAATAAAAAAAAAAAATAAATTAAATTCAGATTCAAATGACCAAAATTAACCTCGTTTAATTCATATGAAAGATGGAAAAACAACTATTCTTTAGTACATTTTGTGTACTCAAATATACTCGCCTTTGAATTTCCAGTCACAAGTAGCATTTCACAGCACTGGTCATTTAAAAAAAATCGATTTCTACTCTACCAAAGAAAAAATCGATTTAAAATCGATTTTTATTAAAATCGGTTCCAGCACTAATATACATATATGTCTGCATTTACCGGCAAAAATTAAATTCAAATTTCAATATATAAAAGCTAGAGATTACATAGTAGTGTATGTGTTTATTATGCGATAATTCTGAAGACTAAATATAAACAAGTGTACACACCGTTATTTGATATTAATCCTTGTTCTGACAACAGAAAACCAAAAAATTCCAGAGCAATGTTGTAGCGCCATACAAGGCGCCCGCTAAGCCAACAGTTGCCTGAAACGAATAGTGTACAACGACCCAGTGTGCGAGGACGCCCCAGATGAGTATCAGCAGGCCATTGGTGAAGTGAACGGGCCGACGGATGGCCGTCCAATTGGCACGCGTCATGCCCAACTGAAAGACCATTTCCTGAAGAAAGGCGGTGACCACCTGGCCAAAGCCCAAGAGCACGGCCGAAACGCTCAGCAGCAGCTTGGATGTGGAGAAGCTAATAACTATGGGATTGGGATTGGGCATTGACATTAAACAGTGTGAACAAAACGGTATGTGATGGATGCCAGGATTTAAGAATGCTTACAAATGAGCGCCAGGCACTTGCAGATGCTGCCCAACGTATACCATTGCAGTTTGCGCTTGTAAAGGCTGGAGCCGAAGCGCGGCGTCATCAGCGAGAAGCACATCCACGGAAAAGCGAGCAGCGAGAACAGAAACGGGATTTCGGCGTTTTTCAGCGCATGGTGGCTTACAGCCAATCCGGGCAGCACAGTCAGGCACATCACATAGCTGAAGATGTCCGCCGAGATCAGGAGCGTTGTGGCATACAGCTGTGGCACCATCAGTGCATGCTGCAACGGCATCGCAATCTTGTCCAGCAGATTCCACCACAAATGCGATGTAACTGCCCGCGACATGCGTCGTATGCGATGCTGGCAAACGAAAGGAACTATTTATTAATCAAATATTTATGTGCTGTTCAGGGAATCGTAGCCATAATCGAATCCGTTAACCTGTTAACTTGTTTTAACCGATTCGAAGCCGATTAAAATCGTTTTTATTCTATAGTACCGGTATTAACCGATAAAGACAGATTTTAACGGGTATTACCCGTTTTAAACCGTTTGTAACCGATTGAAACTGTTAGTATTGAAGATTAAAATCTGATTAAAAGCGATATTTATCGATGAAACCCGTATTAACAGATTCAAACAGGCATCACCCGTTTAAAACCGGTATTGATCGACTGAACAGTATTAACCGATTAAATTTGTTATTTATCACTAAAAAACCCGTATTAACCGATTCAAACGGGTATTAACCGTTTAAAACCGGTATTAACCGATAGTGAAGGTGCGACAATAGTTTTTCAAACTAAAACCGATATTCATTTCGGTTTGATTCGGTATGATTTTCTCGAATTTCGTTGTTATCACTTACCAGACTCGCATGTGCCTCTGGAAGGGGAGAGGAGCTACCGGTACCAGTGGCGGTGCTGGTGGGATTAATCGAATTCTGCGGATAGAGACGACCATTGGAATGTGACTTGTGCAGCAGTTGAGAATGCGACATGCCATAATTGTCAATTGTTGCATTGCTGGAACGCATTATGGACACCGTTTCGTCCTCTTCGGGTATGATCTCCATAATCTCAACGCCATTTGGATTTACATAGGTGACATATGCCTCATCCGTGGCCAGCATATAATTACTGTGCGTGTCCACGACAGCAGCAGCAGCAGCAGCTACAGCTGTTGTCGATGTGCTGCTTAGTTCTGTAGCCGGATTACGCCAGGACATTGCCATTGTGTCCAGGCCATCCAACTGATCGGCAACAAAGTTAGCAGCCAGTGCACCACGCAAGGGTAATGCTCCAAATCCGGTCTCTGCTTTGATCACCGATATTCGCTTGGTGGTAAACGCATCCTCTCGATGCTTGGTGATGATCAGGCTTAAGGGTATGAGATTTACGAGGAGTGCCGACATCAGCACAATTGACTGAGCAGTGCCGTAAAGTGTCCGTAGACTGGTGAAGACGAAGGAAAGGAATAACTGACAGAAGGCCTCACCGCAGAGATGAATTGTTTTGCATACATATTTGTCTTCACGCGGACGCACTGCCTCTAATATAACATGTGTTTTCCACAGATACAAACTGGAGCCAATACCTTAAAAGGCCAACGTTAATTCAGAATGGATGTATGAATATGAAATTGCTTACCAGCAAAAAAGCCATAAAAGACAATGGCCACCGTCTGTGTTGTGGTGGTTACAACCACCCAGGCGGATGAGAAGAATATGCCACTGATCATTAGCGAGAGGCAGGCAATCAATGTGGCCGACAGGAAGATGCGTCTGTATTGATTCGTTTCCCGGGCACGTCCGCTATACTCTGTGTCCAGATGCTCCATGATGGAGCGACAGAGTTCGCCTGTGGCCTGATAAACGATCGCTGGCCAAATGCGAAGCACCAGATCCTTGTCTGACTCCACAACATTGCCATACAAATACGCTGGTGTTGCCAGAAAGGCCTAAGGAACAGTATATCCGAAAGGATGCAAAGCGTAAAAAAGAGGCAAAAAATAAAATGTATGTCAACAAAGTATGGTGAAGAGAGCACTTGAAGAGAGAGAGAGGCAGAAAGAGTGGGGCTATTTACGTGTATGGCAAAGCCGCAGAGCATGTATTTTTGTTGTATGTGCTTCTTGACCACACGACGTCGTTGCACACCGGCTGTGGCACGGGCAGCGGTGCGACGCACAGGGGTTCCAGTTACTGATACCGTGGCCACTGTTGCCATTGGCATTGTCGTCATACCCGCCGTGTCTTTTTTGTTGTTCGTTAACTTTTTTTAATTGTGAAGCGTCCTCTCTTGGGATGATCCGAATCCGTTTGCTTTTCGTTTGAAATTTCTGTACTCTGGTTTTTGTGTGAGGCGCGTTGTCTGGTCGTTAGCATTCATCATTTACCAAACCAAAACCCGTTTAGATAATGGCAAAAAAAAAATTATATATATAAAAAAGTAACTGTGATAATAATCGCGCTTATCACATTGAAGATATCTACATACAAATACGCACAGACTGTTGCACAAAGTGTCTACGCGTGTGTGTGTGTGTGAGAGATTAACGTCAGATATACATGTAAAAATGTTTGTCTTCTGTGACGCTGTTGGCTTTCCTGCAACTCTGGCCATCAACGGCAGTCGAGGATTATGTTTATGACCCCTCCCCACAAGCTGATCAAAGATCTCTACATCTCCCTCTCTCTCTCTTTCATTCGCACTGATAACAAACAACATAACATTCATAATTTGGCTAACTATTGCATCTGCTTAATCTATACACTTTCCACAAATTGTGTAACAAAATCGGAATGCTTATCTATTTACAGACGAGTACTAAATTAATTCTAGTAGGGTGGCTCGTCAAAGCGTTAGAATTTTTCATTTCACGATAAGCGATAAGGCGCACTTTTCTCAGGAATGATGCGTTTATGTTATGCCCGCAAGCTCATATATAATTCCATAAAATGGTATCAAAAACATTCGCAAAGCCACTACGATTTCGACCCCAATTCGGCTAAAAAAACAACTTAAGAAAATAAATGCATAAAAATACGGAAAATATGTACCTAAATATTATAACTCAAATTTTAAGTTAATGATGGTTGGATATTCATTATTTTAAGCGTATTTTCAGGAAAATCGAGTTTTTTGCAGATACACATCATACTTTATGTGTACTGTATCTTGGATAACCCCAAACAGATTAAATGTAAATAGGACACATATAGTATATGGGCATTTCCAAAGAAAGGTCCACCCCGCCCTAAAACTTTAAATTGATCGAAAACTCAAATCTTGTGAAATTTTCTTTAAATAATGTATTCAAGTGATTTATTTAAGCAATATGCGCTAGAAGAAATTCAATAGGATGAACATATAGATTCTACATTGAAATAAATTCACTTTTCCTATATTTTTGCCCATTTTCTTGAAAATTTACTTCCAAAGTGGACCGTTTGTATTTTAAAGATTTCACTAACCCTCTAGTGCCCAGGCAAAAAAAGAAATTTGAGCATTCACTAATTTTCAGACATAGAAAATTCGTAGTAAATCTCATCGTAGAGAGGTAAAAGAAAAACTGGCTGATGGAATATTTAGTTATTCATACAATTTTGTAGCAATATACTTTTAATTATAAATCTAATCTAATTATATTACTTTTTAAAGTTTTAACTAAGATTTTTTTTTACCCCGCCTAAAGGCGGTCTTGGGCACTAGAGGGCTAAGTAAGATTTACTTAGTAATTGTAACATGAAAAATTTTAATACATAGAAATACATTTATTGGATGTTTAATTTAAAACAAGTTTTACAAGCTGTTTTCGATATATCGAATACAATTTGATGAACAAATTCTTGAAACAAACTAGGTGTAATTCTTGTCACGTTCGCGATTAGTACAAATTACCAATTAAAACTTGTAAAGTAAATCAAATGATAGTTATATATCAGAATTATTTCAAAAATGGAAAACTACATTATTTTATTATGGTTTAAGAGTATTTTCTTCCAAATTTCTCGCCACATTTCGCAGACTTTAGCATTCATCAAGATGACGTCAAACATGACTTCTATATCTCGTTGCGTTTGCGATACATTGTTTTCTAAAAATAATTCGAAAACGACAAAATGCCTTCAACATGTGAGAAAACATTTTTGAAAATGTCAACTTAAACTTTTTATTTAAAGACGTACAAATGTCGCGGTCCCGATCCTGGAAATACCCATATGCATAACTAAATAAGAATAAAATGGATATAGTCCCTTATAATTTGAATTATAAAAAAGTTAACGTAGATAAGGATATTGAAGCAGCTCTTTCGCTTGTTCAAAATAAAATCCAAAGAAATAAATCCTAAAACACAAATCCAAAAAAATATGTCAATGATTCACGCTTGTTTTTGTTTCCACTTAAAATTTTACGTATTATCCGAAAGATACGTATGTATGTATGTTACATTGTGTACACACACACATGGCATACCATATGTCCAATCGGGGCCCATCCAAAACTGGCATCTCATATCCACACGTCAGTCGCTTGACCTCCCATCGCGCTGACTTATCTACGGGTACGATTATTATATCTTTACACACTTCCGTTTCACATCCGCGGACAGTGTGGACTGTGGGCGGACTGGGCGTGGCAGGTGTACATTCGCACAGCTGATTTTATGGCTTTACAACTGTATTTTGCTTTGGATGACGACGACGTCAAAGCGTCGTGTTTTATTTGCATTATATACGATACCCTGCAGATCGAGATAGGGCTAGAGATTCGTAGTAAAAATGCTAGGCTCGGTGATTTTTTTAATTTTTTTTTTGTTTGATAAGATGCAGCATCCGGCGTTGAGAATTTGGTATATAATAGGGCGTGGGTAACGGCAGAAGCTCATACAACGATCGACCGAAGTTAGCCTTAGGCAACACGATGACGATGACGATGACAACAACAACTACTATAACAACAGCACCAAGAATGATGGCAACAACACAAAGGCGTGGAAAGTTCTCGACAGCCTCCTCGGTGTTACTACTCTGCGCCGCATTGGTAAGTGTCACATGGACGCATGGACGTATGCCAAGGATATGGATATCTAACAGAACAATAACTTGCAGCTGCTGACAAAGTCCTTGGGCATTCTTGCCCTCAGTGGCGATGGCAATTCCATTCAGTTGCCGGGTCAAGCGGATGCCTGGAGCGAGACAACAACGATTAGTGAAGGTAGCGGCTGGGAGATGACTACAGATCAAACGGAACATGAGGAACTGACAACGCCTGCCATTGAGGAGGTGGAAACAACAACGGATAATACTGCTGCTGCTCCGGAGGAGGTGGAAACCACTGTTAGTCCCAACGAGCCCGAACCCGAGCCGGAAACCACCGCTCAGCCGGTTGAGGAGCCATCCTCATCTAGTCCCAGTCAGGAGAGCGAGGCCACCACCGTTCCCAGCGAGGATAAACCCTCATCGGTGCCCAGCGAGGAAAGCAAACCCACCACATTACCCAGCGAGGATCCATCTACTACCACAACCACCCCAGTGCCCAGCGATAATCCATCTGGCTCAACCACCACAACCACGATCACCACCACAGAGGCTGCAGTTATACCCACCATTACGCCCACTCCTCCGGCACCACCTGTATTCGAGTGCCAATCAGCTGGTGTCTCTCCCCACATCAGCGGTGACTGTCAGCGATTCCACAACTGTCTGCTGGATCCCACAACTGGAGAGCTGTTGCCCTTCGATATGCTCTGCCCCCCTTTGATGGCCTTCTCGCCCAAGTACGGCCGTTGTCTGCATGATGTGTCCTCATGTACTGATGATGGTTTCACTTGCCTGGCACCTGGACGCTTTGCCGGCAGCGATGATAGTTTCTACTACATGTGTGTGGCCACTTCGCAAGGTGTTGACTTCCATAAGTACATTGTCCGCTGCTCAAGTGGAACTCGATTCGAGCCATTGTTGGGTCGTTGCTGGCGCTACGATTGGACGCAATTTTTGCCCGGACAGGTGCCCCTGGAGTCGAGTGATCTAGCTGCTATTAAGCGTGAACAGAAGGAGTTCAAGATGGAGGAGAAGCTGCGCCTGAAGGCCGAAAAGAATAAAGAGAAGGAGGCGCGTAAACAACAAAAGCTGGAAGAGAAAGCGGCTAAGAAAGCGGCCAAGGAGCAGGCCAAAAAGGAGGCCAAGGCCAACAAACCTCTGTCCATTGAGAGCGTCGAGTCTCTGGAACAGTTCAGCAATGGATTCTAATCGAATCTAACCCTCCTACCCTCTACAATCTATGCTGGTGTATTGCCTAGTCTCATTTAGTTATGTTTGTTCTTCACCCAAAAATTTTTTTTTTCGTTTTGCATGAATAAAGACAAGAGTTCTTTAAAAAAAAAAAAAAACAACTCGAGTACTCGATGTGGACAGTCGTTTATCAGCTAATCGAAGACGATTCACAATCACGATGATGATTGCCGAAAAGTTGTTTGCCACTGCCTATATAAGAATCCAGTCAAGTGACCATCCAGTTAGTCTTTTTTAACGAATACGAAAACGAGTTCTAAGCCATACCAAGTTACAAAAGTTGAGAGCTTCAAGATGTTGAAATTTCAGCTGGCCCTGGGTGCCACCTTCTTTTTTTTACTGTTCGGAGCTGCCCACGCCGGATACACTCATCCATGCATTGGGGTTGATTTTATTGCCCAAGCGGATAATGCACAAGAGTACTTTGCCTGTGAGCCAACATCAACTGGTGGTTACTCCCTGACACCTTTGAGATGTCAGGACGAGATGATCTTTGACTCGCAACTGGGACGTTGTGTTAATATGCTGCGTTTCATTATGCCAGCTGATGGCGGAGACATCGAGAATCCCACCATACCGCCAGACAACCTTGATGACACCACACCTTCCAAGGAAGCTACAACTGCTCCTACTACAACTAAACCTGATGAGCCTACAGCGGCTCCCACTACAGCTAAGCCTGACGAACCCACAGCGGCCCCTACTACAGCTAAACCTGACGAACCTACAGCGGCTCCCACTACAGCTAAGCCTGATGAACCCACAGCGGCTCCCACTACAGCTGACCCTAATGATCCTACTACAGCTAAGCCTGACGAACCCACAGCGGCCCCTACTACAGCTAAGCCTGACGAACCCACAGTGGCTCCCACTACAGCTGACCCTAATGATCCTACTACAGCTAAGCCTGACGAACCCACAGCGGCCCCTACTACAACTAAACCTGATGAGCCTACAGCGGCTCCTACTACAGCTAAACCTGTTGAACCTACAACAGCTCCCACTACAGCTGACCCTAATGATCCTACTACAGCTAAGCCTGAAGTACCCACAGCGGCTCCTCCTACAGCTAAACCTGTCGAACCTACAACAGCTGACCCTAAGGATCCTATCACTCCTAAACCCACTGAAGCGCCCATTTCAACTACTCCAAAGAAAAATGTCTGCACCACAAAGGGAAGTATCCCGAAACCCGGGAGCTGTGAACAATATATATTGTGCTATGAGACTGATGATGATGATGTGCTTCCCATAACCCTGGATTGCCCTAAAGGAATGCAGTTCGATCCATGGAATAGGTACTGCATGGCCAAGTACGTTTGTACCACAGCTTGAGTCAGAGAGAGATGAGAAGAATAGTAGCGGCTTAGCGGTAGAGAAAGAGAGCGAAAAAATAAATATATCAGGAAGCAATACTTAATTGTAACATTTTATGAAATAATGAAAATGTTTTTATTTTTTTTATTTTTTTTTTTTTATTAAATAAATTTTAGTTTAATTAATATTAATTAAGCGTTAAAGTTTTTAACTTTTCTGGTTTTAATTGAAAATATTTAAAGGTTCGATAAGACAGCGATTTCATTTCCTATTTTGTCTCAAGAGCTGTCTTTTTTATCTTATCAGAGGCACTTCAATTCTTTCCGAAATTTAACAGTTTAATTAGAAATAAAATGGCGAAAAGATGACGGTATTACGATCTGAATTACAGTCTTTAAGCACGTGGTGCATTCAGTTATAAGCAATATGAGTGTACTCGTAATTAGTTTTGGGTAACCGTAGGGTAACTTGGTAACCGTAGAAACATGGTTTTATTGCACATAATACTACTACTAAATTTCAGACTGTTGACGGTTTTCACGGCTTATCTGAACGATAATGAGTCGCCGAAAGCTGCATTGAGTCACAGGTTGAGATCTATGATATATGCATAGTAGTATACTCATATGTACTTATGTATGTGTGTTAGAGTGCATCGATTTTTTCACGAAAAATATTAACCCATTTTCATAATCTATGGTCAATTCTAAGATGTTATTACCACGCTTTTTGATTTGAAAATATTATTTTTTTTTTTAAATTTATATCTTGGGTGTTTATGGTACGATCCTGACAAACTTGGTGTCAATACTTTTGTTAGGACTAGGACTTTTAAAATTTCATAGAACCAAATGACTTTAAAATATAATTTTTATCCTTGGAAGGACTATTTACCGATTCGTCTCTACCCTAAAATATTAGTCAGAATTAAAGATATTTTTTGGCCCAAAAATTTTTTTTCCATGAACCTGTATTTTTTATTAACAGAAAATATACAACATATTTTATTAAAATTGTATTACATTTTTTACTAATAAAAAATACAGTTTTAAGAAAAAAAAATTTGTTGAACCAAAAAATAGCTCTGACTAATTTTTTAAGGTAGAGACGAATCGCGGAATCGTAGTTCCGTTGATGAAAATTATGTTTAAACGACATTTTTTCAACTCAAAAGCGCAGACCAGGAATTCATTTTAGAATTATGGTTTCTTGGTGAAAACACATTCAGAAACAAATTCAATGATTCTTGCAGTGCAATAGACAGAACAATTATTGAATGACAAGCAATCTGGTATGTTATCTTTACTACGATTCAATTGATTTATTCATGAATGGGACAGGATGGATCTATGGAATGCATAGAAATCTGCAAAATGTGGGCTAAATATGCGGCCACAATTCAATGAATTCTCAAATGAGTGAAAGTAGTGCCAGAGTGCGACAGATTGCATAAGGCAACAGTGGGGCAGGCTGGCAACTGTGTAGCAGGTGGAGGTGGAAACGAAGGCGGCACAAAACAGAGGGGCGTGGGGCTGGCGGAGACTGGAGAAGCGGACTAAGTCGTCGCTTGGTTGGACAATTGCGCATGCGCGTAACTCGTTAAAATTATTTCAACGCTGGCGACAATTAAAGCCCGTCCAAAGCTCAGTTCGCTTCAAATGCAAAATCACAGACACATTTGACATTGGACGCAGTCCAGGCACGTAGATACGAATACCCGCCCCCTCTTACTTGGCCCGTTGCCGTTCCTCATTCAATCTGTCTGATGATGTGATAAGCGATAGAGGAGCACAGTCAATGAAATGAAACAAGCTGCACGTATTAGCTAAAAATTGAGAGACTATGCCATTTGGCCCTAAACGATCATATACTACGTGGCCATTACATTATATTACTATCTAAGTATCTGTAGCTCAGCACATGTATCTGCATCTAACAACAGTGATGAGTTTTGTTACCCACTTTCTTTATTTTTGAAGTGGTTGCTTCGTTGACCCAACAAACAAACGGGCAAACAAATCACAAACATTTCGTGCGAACATTTTAGGAGACATAAACAGAAACTGCGCCCATCGGCGACCCAAGCACCATCTGAGATAAATGGCCAGATACAATTGTATCTCTATTTGAATGTTGTCCATACTCGCACTCGCACTTGTTATGTAATTTGCGCGTTTACACGTTGTTTTCATGTTGTTGACGTTTCTTTTTTTTTTTTTCTTGTTATTGTTGCTGAAACATCAAATAATTTAAGAGAAATATGCGAGCCAAGATCACCATTTAAATGTTGTACAATTATACGACCTTTTCAGGCAAATGGAACAACAATTGCATTACATTGTTGAAAAAAAAAACGAAACCAGCTTCATTACCCAAGTTTCGACTTGGTAATCTCTAATAAGACTATAACTCAGACGATTGCACTATCCATTGAATTATAAGTATAAGTGTTATCAACAAGAAATCATCTATATTTCATTTATGTCAAATGTCTTTAAAAGTAATCATGAAGAAAATGAAGTGTAATATATTTTATGTGGAAATGTTTCCAATGTTGTTTTATTTGAAATTTAAAATGGTTGAAGGATTCAATCAGATATCATATGGTTTTGTTCTCTATTATTCAGGTTGAAAGTTAACAAAATTTTACAATTTTTCCCAATAATTGTAATTATTATTTATAATTATTTTTATAGCACGACTAAATGCAGTTGACAAAAAGTATAAAGTAAATATTGACAATTGAACTACTGTTGAACATCCTTAATTTGAACGTCTATAACTCGAATTCTCTCTAACTCGAACTAATTTGAGTGGCAATAGCGATTTTCGACTTTTTTTTTTGATAATGGTGATTCGAGTTAGGAAAGTTCGATTGTATATTCAAAATTAATAATTTAATTATCAAAAGCTTCAAGTTATAGACTGATAAGATTGACTTTAAAGAAACCAACTTTTTAATTTAAATGAAAAGGTTTTCAAATTTAAAGGCTTTAAGATAACGATTATAATTTTTAAATGTAAATTATTAAATAAAAGTTATTTGTTGATTTTATCAAAAAAATTAAAATATAACTCTCGTTTTTCGATTTAAATAAAAAAAATTATAAAAAAATAAAGTTTAAATTTTTATTTTTAAATTATAATTTAAGTCTTATTTTCAATTTTTATTTTAGCAATTAAAAATAAAGGTATTTTTCAACTTTTATTATACGAATTGAATATAATAATTATTTTTTATTTAAATTATAATTCTATTTATTCTAGAATTTTTAAATATAAATTGAAAAACAAAGTTTATTGAGCTTCTCATAACTCTAATTTGCGATCCCTGGTTTTAATATATAAATATTTGTTAAATGAGCAGCAATTAGATTTGTTTAGAAAAGTGCAAGGATGTCACTGTCTTGCCTGAATCTTCAACCTTAATTTGCATCTTAATTTCAATCTCAATTTTAGAGGCTGCGTTTGAGTCTCAGTTGTTGTCACAGATATTTGCAACATTTTGCATGTTGCCTTTGAGCAAAAGCCGCCCGCAAGCGTTCGCGTATTTATGTATTCGCTAGACACACGACAAGCGACAATGTAACACAACAACTCAGTCAGTGACTCTCTCTCTATCGCTCTCTCTCTCTCTTTCACTTTCGGTACTCTCGGTCACACGGTGCGACGTCGCATCGCGTCGTGTTGCTGCCGCCGCTTTACCTGCCGCATTTTCCATGTGCGCGTCTCAGTTTGTGGGCGCCTGCGCGCATGTGCAGTTTGATTTTGTCTTGGGCTTCGATAGTTTCGCTAGCGGTTGATTAACGAGATACAATCGAGATACAGATCCGCGAGATAACCGTGTCGCCTGTGCTGCAAATAAAAGTGAAAAGAAAATTCAAGTGCGCAAATTTGAATTAAAAAATTGCCAATTTTTTCAACTTTTATTTTTTTTGTTCAAGTGCAATTTTTTTCATACTCAATATATTTATTTTACAAGTGATCTAGCAATAATTGAAAATAGAAAAATTCACACGAATTGCCTAAAAAATTTACTACCTGTCGGACACGCAGGATCCATCAAATCAACTTACAGTCCCGACAGACGGACAGACAGACAGACAGACCCATCGACTGGATAAACTCGCCGAAACTCAAGCGAAAATTGTTTTTCCTGGGAGCGAAGGTGAACAAGAAGGCGACAACGAAAAACGAAAACGAAGGAGGCGAAGTTGAGCACGAAGGCAAACAACTCGCACTTCAGACTTTTCCTGGGAAATTTGTATGCATTTACTGTGCAAAAGACTGTGAAAATGGTAAGTGTGGAAATTGTAACTCAAGCCAAACAAAGCCAAAAGTAAAAACCAAATAAAAACAAATGACGCATCAATACGCCCATTTACCAAGAATTTTCACATCTCAGCCGCTTCTCAGTTTATGAGTTCGAGTTCCAGTCTAGGGCTAGGTCAGGTTTTCCATGACACGCATGCCATGACTCTGTAGATTGTCAAGGGCCTCAAAATGGCCATTTAGGATCGGGTTTTTTTGACCTCTCTACATTCTCTAATCACTTTCCACTTCTTGACCGTAATATTTCACACACAAACTGAAATACAATTGAAGCCATTGAAATACATATATATGTGTTTTTGCAGGTCTTCTAAAGAGTTCTTCAAAAATAAAAAATTTACAAAATTTATATTGTTAATTTTTAAATTTGCGCAGATTTATAGATACCATAAAGAGAGATTGAATGAAATTAAAAATTAAATTTATTTTCCAACAAATTCTGATTCGTAATATTTTGGTCAATAAAATAATCGTTTTTAAAATAGAACCTCTAATTAATTCACACACAATTGTTTGAAAATTTTGTTTAGCTTTAGATTAGAGTTGAAGACATAGTTCTGACTGATTATAATATTATCACAGAGGCCAAGTAATATTTTTGGTTGGATATGTTAAATTTTGTTTTATTTACTGGACTCAAATATCGGCTAACTTTTTTTTTGCGTATTTTTCACTTAAAAATTTTGAAATCATTTTTAAACGGTTTTTTGATGGTTAGATATTTTGATTATAATTTAGATATTTTTATGATCAATATATTTTGTTATAATTAAGATATCTGGTATGCTTTACTTACAAATGATCAATTCATGTATTGATTATACTTCGAGGCTGAGTTGGCCAGGGCCTGTTAACTGTTTAGCTGGTTGGCTCTGGCAGTGGGCCAATTGTTGCACTTAGTTGGCAACTGTAATTTTTTAGGCAGCGCGTATGTTTAGTTTTTTTTTTGTTGTGTTGATGACAACGTACAGTTGAGTTAATAAAAGGGTAAACAATGTTGGCTAAAACTGCAACCACTTTTCCACTTCCCAATGCATTAGCCATGAATTTTGTAATTAAATGAATTATCACATCAACACATTCATGCGTCGTCTGCTGCGAAAGCAATTGCCCCTCTCTCTCTCTCTCTCTATCTCTCTGTCTCTCTCACACTCGATCGCTATTGCTGTCTCTGTTTGCTGCAGTAAATATTCCTGCGTGTAAGCTTATGAAAAACCCATGACAATGACGTTCCAGCTGAAAACGCGACGTTGACAGCCGGCGAACGTCAGTCAATTAAAGTGCCATCATCAAGAGATTATATAATTGTGGCCCGTGCGCATCTTTGGACGCATTAAACAGTCAATGACACTACACTTGCCACACACCTGTTTGATTGTTGGTCACTGCTGAAATGCTATTTGGTTTAATGATATGCACTGCAACAATTACACAATACAATTTCAGCGCACTTTTAACTAATCCGCTCACATGCCCCCTTCCCTGCCCTCCCCTGCCCTTCCCTCCACACCCCTCATCCTCTTCAATGGCTGCCCCACCTTTAGGTGCTACAATTACGTGCCTGGTATTAACCATTATCCATCATTTGTGATATGCGTGTCGCGTTTTATCCACAAATAGTACCGTACATATGTAAAACCCCCCCTTGATCTTAGCTCCCAACCCTACCCCTACCCCTACCCCTACCCCTACCCCTACCCCTACCCCTACCCCTACCCCTACCCCTACCCCTACCCCTACCATGTCCATATGGTATATGGTTTGTGATTTTAGTGCTCTCTTCCCATTTGTTTCACTTTTTCAATTGAAATGCAATGGCCAACTCAGCGCACACCTGTTACGCATGCGAAACCCGCCGAAACAATACCGATTACAATTCCCTCACCCAAAATGAACCTCATCGAACCGCAACCGGGCAGTAACAAAAAATGAAAAAGTTAAAAACAATAACAATAACAATAACTTAAACAATGGCAATACCAATGTAATATATTTAAACATAATTTTTTGGGCATTTTCGGTATATATAAATATATATTTTTTCTTATGTAACCAATCGCGACGTTCGCTGCGCTTTTCGCATGCCAAAAAGCCCGAATCGATCTTTCATTTCAGCCAAAAAAGAAAAAAAACCAAAAGAGAAAAAACATAAAATTACAGACAATGGTAATGCCAAACGATATAATGCGTAATTGGCATGCACATTGGCAGATTGCCCATTGATAAGGCCAAAAAAGAGTGCTATGGGAACTGCTATTAGAGATCTTATACGGTGTGATCAATCGATGATTGACGCTGCCCTCGGTCAATTTTTAATTGAACAAAGTCATATCATGGATTGACATTGATTTGATATATTGCTTATGAGAAATTTATTGATAGAAAAAGATTTCCTTCCAGTCCAATCAGAAAGCTGAATTTCAAATAATTTCCCAACTTCCATTTGAGAGAAATTTTGAGTGACTTTTATAAATACACAAATGTACATACTAACATCCATATATCATAAGTACCACAACATCATTTCCCTTTTGGTAGCACACTTCCGTTGAAATGGCAAACTAATTTCCATAGAAACAAATGAGAATACACGACTAGCAAATACTGTGTACTTGGGGCTAAAGTAGAGATAGTCTTTATAAAATTGTCAGCAAACAAATAAAACAATTAATTTGTGAATAATTTGTGTTGATTTTGTGGATTTGTCGGAGAGCTGGAAAATATTTCTAAAATATAATCTAAATTATCGTACAAGAATAAATTCTTGAAGTTATGATAATGATAGCACACTTTCTTGATTACAGGGTATATAATCTCATAGATCAACAGCTTCTAAATTGAAATCCAATTGAGAAAGTTAACTAAAAATTAACATATTGAAATAATTAATCAAGAGACTTGCATTAATTTATTATTGACAAATTGTCGACTGCAGTTAAAAGATATGATTAGATTATATAATCGTGCAATTGCGGGATTTATGTAAAATGAGATATGGATTTATGGATATTATGTATACGCAGTGTGTTACATGTTCCTTTCGTCATATATGAGTACATAATACTATATATGTTTATTAATGTGTTCGCTTGTCTCGCTGCTCGCTCTCAATTTAAGAGGCGGCCAATTAAGCAAATATCTTGAAATTAATGACAGAGACGCGAACGCAGATAAAATGCGAATGAATAAAATAATAAAAAAACAATAGTATAACAATGCCATACTATGATTTAAACAATATTTATAAGCGCTCTTGCGTCGCGTCATTTAATTATAGCTAAAATAAAAAAAAGTCTGCGGCTTTGCGGCTCTTTGACTTTTCTCATTATGCCCTTTTTTACGGCCTTCCAACAAAAAAACAAAAAAATGAAAAAGATACGAAAACATAACAATTCAAATAATCAGTTGTAATTTCACTTCAATTTTAACAACTTACAAAGAGTGTCAGTTATTTATGTGACTTGACTCGACGCTCGTCTTGACTCCTCGTCCGGTTTCATAATTGAGGCCTGTCCAAATCCCAAGTTTTTCCCACAGATTTAAGGAAAAGAAGAAAAACAAACAAGAAATGTTTTTTCGGATTTTCCTTTGGTCACTTGCAGAACTTGCATAATTTCTGTTGCTGCAGCGAGTGGAAAATGCGCTGTCAAATAATTAATATATGTAAACAGCCGTCTTTAAGAGTATAGCCAAAAACCTTTTACCAATCGCTCAGTTGGAGAAGTTATCCATCTGTCCATCTGCCACAGTGGCGCAGTGGCCCAGCAGCCCATAAAATGTGGCTTAATTGGCATCACTTAGGCCGGGCAACAAGATCTTAATTACCAAAAGACGCAGGGTGCATGGCTTAAAACACACACATACACATATATACATATATACGCACTTTTGGCCAGACGCCGGTGATCGCATTTGACCCCAAAAGAAATGGTCACAAAAAGAAAACCGAAAAAATTCAACAATAGAAAATGGCCCGAAACAGCGAACTACAACAACAACTTTTACTTTTGTTTTAACTTAAATTTTCAACACTCAAGTTCAACGTCGTCGTCGTCGTCGTTGTCTACTGCACAGTGGACTGAAAATGCCTCTTGAACATTTTTTAGTCTATATTTACCTTAGTTCGAGTTAGACAGAGATGGAGGGCAGCTCAGAGTTCTTAGAATAATTGTTTTTATCATTTTAAAACTAATTATCAAATGGGTCTTATAATGTATTTGATCTTCAATATAAATAAACTAAATTTTTTTACACTATTGTAGAATTCTTTTGTAGTTTAAAAATCCAATAAAAGTTATTTTTATCGTAAGATTAACTGGAACATATTTCTGTCCAACGTACATAAACAACTTTATTAAAAAAAATCCATGTTTTTTTTTTTTAATATTATCTGTCAATTTAGATTTCTGAACTTTTTCTTATTCATATTTAAATCATAGAACTAAATTTGATTAAATACAAAATTTTCATTTTATTTTTACTAAAAATTCAATTAATTTGAAAATCAAAAAAAAAAAAAAACATTTTGCTAAATAAATTTCAAAAAGTAATGACTTAACAAGTATTATTAAATTTTAAGAACACGTAAAGTAAGAAGTTTCGATTTCTAAGCTCTTTTAGTTCCTATTGAGTTTGCTTCACTGTGCCAGTCTCAGCGCTTTTCCAGTCAGCTTGCGAATACATAGAAGCAGTTTTAGGTCCGCCGGCACCCTTAACTCTTGCCCCCTCCCCACCACATCGCCCTTGGCCAACTAGATGCTTGTACGTGAATCTTTGCGCATGCGCCGCGCTTGAAACTAAAGCAAAAGCCTGAGAGATCCACATGGAACAGTCGACCGGTTCTACGTTGAAAGAGAGAAAAAAGGTTTTCCAAACAAAGTCAACGCGCACGTTGTCACACGTCTTGAAGCAACTGCTCCCCCCGTTCCAGCAGTCACACCCCCCCCCACACACACACACACTGTCCTCTCCGCTGTTGCTGGCAGCAATTACATGGGCAAGTGTTGCTGCTGCTGCTGCTGTTGTTGTTGTTGTTGTTGCTTCTGCTGCGACTGAGGCTGCGCGTGTGAAAAGCGCATAATTTTTGGACACGGACAAATTTTCACTTTTTTCTTGTTGTGTGTATTTTTTTTTGTTTTTTTTTTTCCTGTGCGGCACCTTTGCCGGCACGGTCTGACGTGCCGGTTGTAGTTATTTTAATTTTTTTTTTTTACCATTTTATTCGTTATTGCTAGAGATGAAGTTGAAGGTGGAAGTTGGGGGTGGAAGTTGGCAGTTGGCAGTTGGGAGTGTGGTGTGTGTGGCTGTAGTCACAGCTGGTGATGTGACCTGGCGCTGTGGGCGCTCAGCTTGTGGGCTGTGGATTGTGGGCTGTGGGTTGTGGGTGACTGGAGCGCCATGCGACAATGGATATAACAATAAAAATCCACAATGCGCCGATTATGTTACCAATCTTGGGAGTTGTTATTATTAATATTATTATCATGCTCTATCTATCTCGTTCTCTCTCCCTCTGTCTCTCTCTCTCTATATATATATATATATATACTCTAATTTCCTTGCAACTTTAACATTTCGTTTTGTTTCTATTGAAATCTTGTGGGAGCTTCACTGTACCTCATCAAACTCTTCCCCGTACATCTCTCTGGGGGTCTTGGCCACATCATTTTCGCTAGCTTTGTATATCATTGTCAGCTTATTGTGAACTGCAATCTGCCCAATTGTTTTAACGTGTCTCTTTTCAAGGGTGTATTGCTGGTTGGCAACAATTTTTTTCGATTTTTTTTTGCATATTTTTATAGCTTGGATATTTGAGAATATCGTCCTAAAAGGGTTTTTCGAAATTGGAATTACTTTAGGAGATATGGCCTTTTTTTGTGAAACAATTTTAATGTTAATGCATGTGAAGTCAAAACTTTAAACGCGTTTATCTCGAAACCACGTTCTTCGATTGTCACCATTATTTCCACTACCTCAATCATAATTTAAACAATTTTTTTTTTACACTTAACTACAAAAGGAAAAAATAATTTTTTTATTTAATTTAATATGTTCTTAATACAAAAAAAAAAACATAATTTAAATAACTATTTCCGTTTTCAAATAAGATTTTTTTTTTAAAAAGGTCCATAAACAGCCTTCCAACCAAACCGTGAACTGTTTTTATGTCTAAATGGGTTAGGAACTAATTAATTTGTATATGTTTGAGTATTATTGATTTTGAAAGCTAACTTTCTATATGTGTACTAGGACCTCTTGGATTGTGTTTTAGCATTTGATCTTCCTAGTGTTGGCGAACCAATCAATCCTATAACCGTGGGATATAAACGCCAATACTTGTATGTTTGTTTGAATTTGTAATTGATAGTCTCACAAATGCCACAACAACAATGCATTGATAAATACTGCGGTCTTCCGGGAGTGATATATGAATGAATGAATGGAGTGCTGGAATGACAATAGCATCGATTGATGCGATTATGCAAAGACAATGCGAATTGTTGGTTACATCGACATCGACAACGACATCGACAATTGAGAGTTGGGGATGACGATGGCGCCACCTTTTTGATGATTCGCTAACTGATCGATTGATGAATGCGACGACGCGTCGCCGCCATTAACTCGAATTGTCCATGCAAGGCATTAATTTGTTTATAATGCGATTACGCGACACAAAAATCATAGCAACCAAAGGAGAAAAATAAAAACAAAATAACAAAAACTAGTTAATTACTTGCGTGCTGTCACAATTGTTGACTCTACAATTTCTGCTTCTGTTTCTGCTTCGACTTCTTCGGCTGCTTCCCATATGATTCCGCATTGCGAGGCATTGCGCATAGCGCACAAATTACTTTGTCTGCATGAACCAAACAAATTGCGCAAAATGTATTTTTCTTTTCTTTCATATCATTTTGGGGGACAGTGAAGTGGCTGAGAAGTGGCTGTCAAACCACCAACACCACCAAGCGCAACTAATCAAATTAAGTGGCTTTATACATATACATATGTACATACATACGTATATCTGCCACATTTGACTGCTCACCTCTGTTGGCTCTGTTATTGCTGCTATATTGACCGTGGCAAGGTCAACACGAGGCTGCCACTGTTATTCAATTTAGAGTAATAACTCCCAAAAACTCCTTGATGGTTAATAAAGTCAAAGGGCTGAAACCTCCCGCTTTAACTTAAGACCCATCCTCACACAGTCTTCAATTAAGCAAAAGAGCCTAATGTCAGAGATGTAGAATTATCCACATATGTTTACATTATTTATAATCAGCGTATCAACCCAAAACGAATATCGGTTTCGGTTTCGGTTATGTTCCTATTCAAGTGTTGGGCTATGGATTTCAAAAAATTTTTGTATGTCGCTTACGTAACGCTGGCAGTGGGGGATAAGATCTCGCGGTATCACAATGGGCCTATCTGAGGCCTAAGTGTGCCGACTTGACGACTCCGCCCTAACCTAACCTAACCTACGTAACGGTTACCGGTTTTTTGTATGTTGCATTTTCGAATTACCGGTAAAACTTCGGTTCACAACTAAACCCACAGCGAAACCCACCCCCGAATATCATACATTGCAATGTAAGCGTAAGCGCTGTCGATCGCTGGGCTACTCCCTCTGACACTCGTGATACTCGTTTTGATACTCTACCCAAAACGAGTGTCTAAAACGAGTATCACGAAAAACAGGCCGAGTGTCAGAGGGAGTAGCCCAGCGATCGACAGCGCTTACGCTTACATTGCAATGTATGATATTCGGGGGTGGGTTTCGCTGTGACGTCGCACACACGACTCGCGTCGAGGCATTTTTGACCCTTTTTTATGGCCGCCATAAAACTCGCGCTGCCGGCGAGCCTCGACCTTTTGTACACTGAGTGAAAAAATAGTAGGTTTGAAGACCTTATTATTTTAAAAAATTGTTTTTTTCTCATATAATTATTATGCGGCTCAATAATTTATTTCAGTGTAGACTATTTTTATTTTTCGTTCGCACATTTGGGTCGATCGACACATTCCCCGCTCCCATTGCCCGCTCCGTCCCGCACATTTAAAACGAGTTACTCGCATCATGATTCGCATCTTTACTCGTACCTATACTCGTTTTTCAAAGCGTTTGACTCAACGAGTATGAGCGAGTATCAAGTCGTACAGCCTACTCGATTTTTAAAACGGCGACTAGTGACTCGATTTGATTTGATTTTTGGCAACGGCGACCAATTCAACTCGAATCTACCCGTTGCAGTTCTCTGATTCGTATGAATCGGTTTCTAAACGGTTATTTCGGTTGAAATAAATTCGGGTTTTCGGTATCGGTATAATATACATTTTTCTTTTCGGTTGCGGTTTCAGTTACGGTTATAAATTTCAATCGGTTCTGTTTTAACACCTGGCTATTATATTTTAATATTTAATTCAATATTTGCATTTTTACAATAAATATTTAATTTATTTATTTCTGAATATTTCAAAGCAAGCTAAAATTTATATTTAATATTTGTATGTTACATAAAAAAAATGTTATATTTAGCAGAAATTTTAAATTGTGTAAAATTTCTTAGGGAAAATTGATTATGACTTGAATAGTTGTGAAATTCCTATAGATACTCTTAATTGACTTCTATTGGCTGTCAACTGGGTTTAATTATGCGTCAACAATTGTTGATTGTCAGTTGTCATACATATATTGCATACATACATACTATATAAATAGGGCCTATCGCACATAGTATTTAAAATACCTTGTCTGATAACAGAAGCCCAGTTATTTATGTCAGCTAACTGTTGGTAAATATTATCAGACAAATATGTATTTATTGGGAATTCGTTAGAATTCTCGTGTCACGTGATCTTTTGTTTATGGCCCAGATTGCGATGCATAATTTCAGACATTTCATTCGGCTTTGTCTGGCATTTTGTGCCAAGTCATTTGGAAAAGTTGTCCAGTGGCAACTTGCAAAATGTTGCATTGAAACAACAGAAGTTTCCGCCCAGAGACTTCCTGTGAATACGGAAAAGTTTTTGTGCGACTCAACAAACAATTTCCAAGTGAAATACGAGTACTATATACATACATATTTATGTATGTACATTAGGGTGGATCAATTTTTTTCGACCCAATGGGGGTATCAAAATCGTAATCTACGGTGAATTCGAAGAAGATTTGCCCAGGAAACCATGGGTCTAAAGTCAAAACCGAGCTTCCGATTTTTAGCGTGAAATATGGGGAATCGTATGAAAAGCCAAAAATTATCGTAACTTCTTGTTAAAAATCGGAAGCTCGAAAATGATTGTAGACCTATGGTTTCTTGGGCAAATCTTACGATTTTAATACCCGCAAAGTGAGTTTTTTCGGTCCATACAAATTGACCCACAAATAAAAGTACTTTGATTTCTCATTACTCAAAACTAGCATTTAAAATATAGTATATTCGGATATCTTATATGTATATTAGAAAACTAAAGCAACTTTTATGAGAAATTATGACTATTTTAACCAATTTTTCCTACTTTTCATACAAAAATTTGCTTTTTAGCAATTTTCAAAATATCATATAAAATACTAGGTAAGAGATATTTGAAATTTCTAATTTGTAGTAACTCTTATTTTAAATTGTTTAAAGAATTTTTTTGGATCAAAATATTTTTTGTAAAAAATCGAGGAAAAAAGTTCAAAAAGTGGACTTTTACAAAAATTTGAAATTTTCAAAAGGGTACTTAATGGGTTAAGGAAAGTAGTATGTCATTCAAACGGAATTTAAATGACCTTTCCATTGATACCAATATGTTAACGATATTCGAAAATCTGTAAGTTTTAAGTCAAAATTTGACATGCATACTTTAAGCTGTGAGTAACTGTATATGACACCGAAATTTGCCAATTTTGAATAGAAATGTATTGCTGACTGTAAAATTTAGTAATCAGGTATCATGACTTGCATTAACTAAGGCTTTTACTTAGTATAACATAATATATTATATAAAAAATATTTTGAGATACTTATAGCTTAGTCCATTTGGATAATAGGGAAAAGCATAGACCTTTCTACTCTGCTTCAGCTATAGGGTATCTTTGTAACTAGTCCGTTTAATTTGATCTTTGGTTCAGAAACCTAATAAATTGTGACACTAGTCATTATGGGTCATGTTTTCCATTTTAATAATCATTTCAACTTCCATATGACAGTAAAAAAGGTATTGTAGTACTTTGTTGTTGTTGTTGTTTTGTTGAAATTGCAGTTGCAATAAATTTTTAACGTTGCTTGGGCGTTGCTTGCCTTTTTTTCCAACAATATTTACAGCCATGCGATGAGTATTTTTATAATTAATTTTTTTCTTCAGCTGGAAAAGAAATGTGACGAGTGCATAATGTGAATTATTGCGAATGTTGTTGCTGCTGCTGTTGTTGTTGTTGTTGTTTGAAAAACCCAATGTACGTGCATGTATTGTGATTTTCACGCTTGTGACAGTTTTTGTTTTTGCATTTGCCGCCTCTTTTCACATTTTTGATCGACAATTTCACTTTTACATTGCTGCCACAGACTCGAGGAAGACAACGCAGCTCATATGAAGATATACATACTTATTCATAGTTATATGTACTATACACACACATACACACACTTGCATATTTATGTAGTTATGTACATGCATAATAGATGCCACATAGACATGCATATGAGATCGACAACAATTGCGGTTGATGCAGCCACAATCGGCGAGGCAGCGCACAGTGGAACCACACCGGAGGTGGCATGGAAATAAAGTACTATATAATAATAATTATAAAATAGATAAATGTTGTGAGAGAGAAAGAGAGAGAGAGAGATTTTGAATATTTCAAATTTAATCTGTTGATTGCGATTTTGATTTTACTTTTTAATATGTCTCAGATTATCAAGTTTATTTACGAGATATTTTAATGATAACCAATTTATCAGTTATATTTTTGTGTATCCATTGATTATGCTAAAAACATTTTTTTACCTGGACAACTTTAAAAACAAATAAAAAATTTACAGTATAGCAAAAATCAAAATTAAAATGTAGTATTTAGAAAAAAAATTGGATAACATTAAAATAAGTAAAAATGTTTCTGGAATTAAAATAAAACTAAACAAATTTATTGTGACTAGAGTATTAATTAATAATTATAAAGAAGTTAATAAATACAAATACAAACAAATTTTATTATTATTCATGTTAAATGTTAACCAATTTATTTAAATATATTTTTGTAAATTGATACCATATGTTATTTAAAAACGTTTTTCAATTGACCAATTCTATAAACAGATAACAAAAATCTTGGCTGTAAAAAAATTATTAAATCAGATGCTTATTAACTTTGAAATTAATTTAAACACATTTTTGCTATTTCAAAAATATTTCATAGCTATATGAATATTGTGAGTACTTTATATTACTAGTACTTTCATTCGAGTATGATTTATAGTTTCGCAAGCAAATAAAACCATTGGTTTCACTGTGACACACAACACACAACATCAGCGCTGTAAGATTCCCAGGCGCATTGTTTGTTGGATCTCCGACTTGGATATTTTCTGCCCGCTGGGGTCGTTTGTCAAACCTTATGGCGTTTTCAAGTGCAAAGCCAAGGTTGCATGCGAAGGAGTGCAGTTGGCAGCAGTTGCCTCTATTATCGACACGAAACGGGTTATATATACACATAGAGGACAGAGACAGAGATAGAGACAGCGATTCAGGGAGCGAGGAAGCGAGAGACGCTGGCTTGATCCGTCCATCAGCTGTAGTCGGGCAACAGTTGCAGAATTTCACTTTCTTTCGAAATTGCGGTGACCCCAATTTATTACCAATGACAGCAGAAACAACAACGACAACGACAACATTAAGATACACAGCAACAACAGCAATGTTAGTTGGCCAATAAGCCTCACAGCCCCCGCGAATTTTGGACGCTGCTTTTGTTTTGATTCATTTCATTTCATCTCATCCCATCTCATTTCATTTTATCGCAGCGCCTCTAATTGAATTACGTTGCGTTTGAATCAAGAGACGTTCCCCAAAATAATTATGAGAAAGTCAACGCCCATTGTTGTGTTAACTTTTTTCGGTTGTCACAGCCCCTTTCCTCCTTTCCTTCCCATCTGTTCCCATTGCCATTGATATTGAGCTTAATGTGGAGCTCATTTTCACATAATTAGCGCAGTTGGCAGCTGAAACTCTGAAACTAACTCTGGGTCAAAGTTGATCCAAAGTGTCTGTCAAAAATACATATATACATAATTAGGCTAATAGTGGAATGAATGCGGCATCATGGCATCACAGCTTGCAACCTGCAACTTGTTGTGACACCTCGCGAAATGCCATAGATAATTTTATTGTATACAAGTTTTTTCCTTACTTATTTTCCACAAATTTGAGCTGAGTTTTGGTTAAAACTTAAATGTGCTTTTGGGCTAGCTTAGATATTATTTTAGATCCTACAGTCAACTACCGAAATATTGGTCGTAACTAGTTAAATTAAGCTCTGGAATATCCTAAATTTACCCGTAGACTTTAAAATACATTTTCCAGGCCATAGAGAGAATTTTCGAAAGTTAATGCAAAAATTTAAAATGATATTTAAAAAAAAAAATCACCACATTTGTCGTATTTTAATTTCATTGAGTTCTGGATCGAGATTTATAGACCCTTAATCCATTTAATACACAAATTACCATAAAAATTGTGTCATATAATTAGAAAAATTAATAAAAATACAATACAAAAATAAGTAAATATGGAAAACAATGATTGACAATGTGTAGTTTACCAGCAACAATAGTTGACCACAAAACGAAAAGAAGGCGATAAAGGCCAAGAGGAAGATGAAGATGGGAAGTGGGAGAGGCAGAGAGTGAGAGAGACGGATGGAAGTCAATGAGCGAGCCAAATGCCAAAAGTGACCATAAATAATGGTTAATTGACATTTAGACGCACATGGAAGGAAGTCCAACATTTTTGTGGGTTCGTCGAGTTTTGTATGCACTTTTTTTTCTACTGTTTTCTATATTTTTGTTGTTGTCTATTTTTATTATTAGTTTTTGCTGTGGTCGTGACGCTGTTGCATGGAAAGCAAAAGTAAACGAAAAAGCAAAAGTATTGCAGAAAAGAGATTTTTGGAATGATGATAATGATGACGCCACTTGGTGGCCAGTAGCCAGTAGCTATTGGCCATTGGCTAGGCTCAATTAACAATTTGGGCCGTGACCCCGCCCCAAAAGTGCAGAGAAAGCAACAACAACGAGCGGCAATCCATTAGATACACATACATATGTGCGAGTATATGAGAATACTATGAATATTTATGCATCCTTATACGACTGTGTTCAAGTCTCTTATTTATTTTTATCTCTCTCTCTCTCTCTCTATCGCTCTCTCTCTCTTTCACTGCCACTTTTGGGGACATTGACGTTAATTGACTTTTAATCTGGAGAATCCACTTTACTGTCCATATTCAAGTGGTTGAGGGGCTAAGAGAGATTACCCAAGGCTCAACATTGAATACACTGTGCATAAACTGGAGATGGGATCGTGACACGACACGATCTTTGGATGCCGACCTGTATTTAATTACCATATTTTAAATAAGGGAGAAATTGTATATATGTAAATATCCATGACGCCAGATGTGGAATAAACTGAAAGTGCTTTCGACTTTATTCTCATTTAGCTGGAGCGCACTAAATTTCAATAAATATTTATTTATTGTTATAAGTAGTCTATTTCATTTTAATTGTTTCTTATCATTATCATTTGTTAAGTGAAACATTCTTGGAAATTGTTTTCCCCATTTGATAGCTGCGTCAGTTTAGTCATATTATTTGTCTACTCTCCGTTGTAATCAATTTTTTTTTGCTGAGTTTTCAATTGATTAATGTCCATTATGATATTGGACACATGAAATGTTTGCTTCAAACTGATAATCAGTACAATTAAAAGACCATCTTTTTTTTACGGGTACTATTAAAATTCCTTATCAGTCTTATGGGCAAATACTCAAAAAAAAAAGAAACCTCGAAAATATTCCAATATGAATGGAAATGTGATTAAAATATCTACGTTGTAGCTAAAAATCTTTAGGCTTCAATTTAAGTCAATAGATAGATTTAATAGATTGTTCATTGTAATAAATTTCTCAGCTTATAAATCTTTCTTAAAATTTAAAAATATAAAAGTGTTGTTAAAATCAATTGAAATTCTATGTAATGTAAGTATTGATTGAAATTGGTTCCCTTAACTGAAACCAAAACCGAAAACAAGTTTTTTACCGATTACCCGAAATTATTCTAACCAAAATAACCGTTCAGAAACTGATTCATGCATAACGGTTTGTTTCGGCTTGGTCAAGCGTAAAATTAAATTATAATTTTAAGGCGTAATCCTGGTTGCCAAACAAGATTTAATTTTTATTCCTAATTTTCTTAATAAACAAATTTTATTTATTGGAATTTTTGAATGTTTGTTTACATATCATTAACATTTTTAAAAATTTTGTTGTATCGTTATTTCGAAGCCGAGACATACAAAAAACCGTTAACCGTTGCGTAGCCGATATACACAAATTTTTCGAAGCCGATAACCGAAAATTTAAATGCGAACATTACCGAAACCGTAACTGAAACCGATATTCGATTCAGTTTGATACCCTGGCTTCTAATTACAGGTCTCAACTACTCAATCAGTGATAAGTCCAATCAAATATTCCGTACAGTAGTTGTGTACACATTTTATTTCTTAAAATGAAGGATTAGAGCATGAAATGTTAACTATCATCTTTCTGTGTCCTTCAATGTAGCGCCTACAAAATCTCTTTAGAAATCAATTCAATCAACAATAATCATAATTTCGTTGGGCTTCCCTGGGAGGGGTATTCAATAATTATTACACACTGGGCGCGTGGCTACTGACAAACAACTACAAAACCTGTTTGCCAGCTCCGATTCGATTCGAGTCGAGTTTAGAGTCACATTAATTGGCGCCTTCGCTCCAAGTAATGGACAGACCTTGGCCGTGAAATGAAGTCGCATAACCGGCTGCGTTGAGTGAATCTCGTGTCTCGTAACCGGATCAATAATGCCAATCATTTATGGCCTGCTCCAATTTGACCGAAATTAATGACTGCCAATGTCTGAGGCGATCAATTTATGAGCCGAAAAGTGAAATGAGAAATTTCTCGAGCAGTCACCTTCAAGCTGGTTCCCCTCGCCAATTCAATTACCGATTAACCGTGCAACCCACTAAGCAGCAAGGCAGTACACTGCTCCAAAAAAGGGGGCAAATATTTGAAGATGTTTGTATAAGTAGTGTTGATACCTTTTTTTAATTTTCTCATATGAAAAGAATGTTAGAATATTATTATTAAAATTAGCCTTGTTTTTATATCAAATCAGTTGGGTTTACACTAATATTTACTATTTTATTTTTAAGTTTGCACGTTTGTGTAGTGTCTTCTTTATTGTCAGAATAATATACATTGTTGGCCTACACGTTTCACGAAGAATGAAATTGGCATCAAAGGTTAAAAAAGCGCACAATTCTCTTAATATTGTCATTATCGTTTGAGAAATATATTACTTAATAAAATAGTATACAAAACCCTAGTTCGTAAAGTCGGTAATAAAAGGGAACATTCGGGCGTGAAAGCGAATTTAGAGAAAAGCAATTCTCAGTGCCACAGAACTTCGAGTGATTTCTTTTTTTTTTTAGCATGTTCACCAACCTTTTCGAACTTGGCTGCTAGGGTTGGCATCTTCTCAGATTAAAATTCTCCAGGCTTTGTTTAGCAACTTTTTTAAGTTTAGCATGGCAGAAAAATAGATTTTTATTTTATTTTTTTTTTTAATTAATATAATGTAATTTATTTATATAATAATCAAAATGTTATTCGGGTGACAAACAATAAAAGTTACTTGACAACTCTAAATTCTAAAATTCGGACAAAAAATGTGACAGTGGATTGAGCGATGATTTCGTTTCCCGAAAAAATTTTTAGCTGAGTTGACTGTGGCACGAAGAAGTGAAATTGACGTGAAATTCGAGTGGAAGAGATTTCTGTATCACACCTGAGTATTTTTGATTTGTTTTTACCTAATTTGAGTTTAACTTAACTAGTTAAAGATATTTCATAGAAATTTGCTTATGCTTTTAGAAATTCTCAGTTCAATTAAGTTGCCTTCTTTCAAAGCATTAACCCAAACTTTATCTCTCAGTGCACTCCACTCTCACTGTCGTTTGATCTCGTTTCTCGTTTCAGGCAACTCACAGCCAGTTGGCAACTTTGTTTTTAGCCCTGGCCACGCTGCTGATGACGACAGCGTCGCTATTGCCGCCACCGCAGCCAGCTGATCATTTGATTCCCCCACCAGCGCCAACAGCCTCATCTTTATCCTCCTCCGCATCCGCATTGGCATCGGCATCTGCTCTGCCCGTGCCACAGAGGCTGACGCATGCGGGCTACTCGGAGCCGGCACAGGAAGGTGGCTTCATGACGCGCGTTGCACGCTGGTTTGGCTTGGGCGGTGCGGCGGCAACATTGCCGCGGGACCAACAGCTCAGCGCCAGTTCACAGAGCTATGCTTATCCAAAGCCGGCACAGAATTTCGATGCGGCTGGCAAGCCGTGCGGTCTGTGCAACAAGTATCCCTGGGTGCCCATGATGGGGCAGCAGCAGTTGCAGCAGCAGCAGCTGCATATACAGCACCAGCAGTTGCAGCACTTGCAACAGCAACATCCTGCGCATCAGCAACAACTGACCTCCTCCTGGCAGCAGCCTCTGGCGCAGACATCGCAGCATCGTCAGCGCGCCGTGCAGTTCCATGCGCCGTCGCAGAGCGTCTTCTTGCCCATCTCGGTGCCCGTGCCGGCGCTGAGTCAAGTGGCATTGCCACCAATCTACAGTGCACAGCAATTCCGTCCACTGTTGCAGGCACAGCAGCAACGACAGCCACAACAGCAACAACAGCAACAACCGCAACAACAGCAACAACAGCAACAACAGCAACAACAGCAACAACAGCAACGGCAGCAACAACAGCAACAACAACAATTGCAGCACCACCAACAGCAGCTGCCCCTGGAGAATGTTGGCGCCCACTCGGAGCTGCGTCCTGTGCCCTTCCTGCCCACGACAGCACCATCCTCAACGCTTCCGGTGCATCCAACGAGCAGCAACTTTGAGATTGTGCAGAGCCATCAGCTGACGGACTTTGTGACCTCCGTGGAGTATCCGGCCACGTTTGTGCAGTCGCATTCCATAGATGTGGCACAGACTTCGGCGGTCACGTCCATAACGCCGTTGCCCGCCAATCACAAGGATCGGGAGGAGCAGCTGGCACCGCTGGACATTAGCACAGTACGCTATCAGCTGGAGGATTTGAGTAGCGGTGCAGTGCATCAGCATTTGCCCGCCTCGCAGCTGCTCACGGAACTGGGACACTTTGCACCAGCGGCGCTCGAGCCGCAAACAACGCTGAGTCCCCCGGCGGACAATTATCCGGCTGCCTCGTCACAGCAGCAGTTGCAGCACGATCACGATCAGGAGCAGGAACAGGAACAGTACTATGCGGAGCAATACCAGGAGCTGGCCGAGACGAGCACGGTGACGGCGCAGTACGAGCAGCTGCTCTACACGACGGAGCCACCAACGCCAGCGGCTGTGGAGCTGAACAATCATTTGGCGTCGTCCGCGGTACGCGATGGCAGACAACGGGACACTCCGAAGCGTCTGTTGGACTCACCCATCAATCATGGAGAGAGTGGCGTGGCACCGCCACCACGTCCATTTACCCGTGATCCCGCCGAGCTGAACTTCCGACTCGGTCAACCGACGCGTCCGCCCACGCCGACGTCGACGTATGGCGCCATCGATGCCAGTGGACAATATGCGGGCATGTCGCCGCCGGGGCCACAGCAGGTAATCATTCCCTACACGACCAAACAGAAGCCACGCCCCTTTGAGCCGTCCAAGTGGACACCTGGCTGGCGGACGAGACCTGCCCAGGTGCAGGACAACGATGTGGAGCTGCACGAGCAGCAGGAGTCGAAGCTGGTGAGCACGGCGACGGCGGCACCACCGGCAAACACGCGACGCACCACCAAATACCTGACCAAGATTCTGGCCACCAATCTGCGCGAGCTACTGAAGCGGGAGCGGGAAACGAAACAACAACAGCGACGTCCGTCCACCGCGGTGGGCGTGGACATATCGAAGCTGCAGCACAACATCGACGGCTGGACGGAGCAGGAATACAACTCGTTGTCCCATCGTCCCAGCACACCAACCATCCGCGGTCGCTCCAAGCACATTCCCACCGAGTACCTGACCACAACGACGCCAGCGACGCCAACGGCAACGTCCATGTCCACGTCCATGCGACAGTCCAAGATCACACGCGGTGGCTTCGAGCTGGGCGGCAGTGCGACCTTCAGTCATGGCCATGGCGGAGATTTGTCCACATCGATCAACAATTTGGAGCAGCTGCAGTTGAAGCGTTATCCGCCCGTCGATGACAATCGATTGCTCGACTACTACGAGGCGCAGCATCGTCCGAGCTATTCCACAACTCCCATGCCCCTCTCCATATCCACGACCACAACCACAACCATGCCGACAACCACAGCCACAACCAAAACGACGACGACTCCGCCAATGGCCAGAACCACAAGGGACATGATAACTCCCCTCTATGTGAGGAGCACGCCGGCTCCGATGGAACTGTGGAAACAGGCCAAGGTGGCCATACTGCCGCAAACGAATGAGAAGGTCTATGTGGTCACCCCACAGCCCCGCCATCAGCCGCAGCACAGCGAACTGTCCGCCTCGGCGTCGGCGCAGTCTCCGGTCTATCAAACGCCAGCGCCCAGATTTCCTCGAGTGAGACCCACTCCGCGAACAGCAACAGGTAAATGAATCTCCTCAAGGATTTATAGCAGCGGTGGGCACGCAATGGCTCCGGGAGCCCACCACTGATTTATAATGTTAAATTTGCCTAAGGTTTCCTTGAATTCCCTGACTGATTACTTGTGTTAATCACGCCAGTCTCGAATTTCGAACGTTTTCAAAATGTTCTACTATTTGCTGTTCCCAATTCCGATCAAAATGGGCTTTTTTTAGTTTTCGAAATCGGTTTCGAAATTTAGTTTTAAGTATTTCAGGTTGAATATAGCAGATAGAAGGTAAAGAGGTAAAGAGATTTTTTTTATAAGATATTATAATCAAAGTTAGGCCCAGAGACCCTTAAGTATTTTCTTAAATTTCGCAGGCTTGGAGTGCAAATATGCATCCGAATATGATTGACTTGACTAATTAAATGAATCAAATATTCACAGGTGGTGAACTGATGGCTGCCACGCCCACGCCCGCCACGGAACAGGTGCGCAACTACACGCCGGATATATTTGGACTCATGGGTCTCTCGGCATACGTGCCCGCCGAGCCCGTGGAGATCATTGATGGCAATTCCAAAGTAAATCGCAATGCACCGAACGTTCGCTTTGATATGTAATCCTAACTCTCGTTTTGTCTCAAACACAAACACAATCACTTTATACGCTTAACATAAACCACATCCGCTTCCGCTCACACAAACACACACACACACATACAGGTAATCACAATTGTGACGTCGGCGCCAACTGCGGCTGCGCTGCAGCGACCAACAGCAAAGTCAACGATATCGCCCTCGCCTAGATAGACTCGGATTCGGAGATCAGGGAATACGAAAGCAGACCAGAGAAGGAAGCGCCTGCAAGCCTGCCCCCCAGCAACATGCAACATGCAACATGCAGCATGCAACATGCAACATCTATTGTAATATATTTCCCCAGGCCAATGGGATCGTGCGATTCTTTCAGTGTGTAATCCTGTGTCGAGTTTATATTGTAAGCCTAAACCAATTTTAGAGTATTCTTGCATTTGGTAGCTTTACACGTATGTACATTTAGTTATGCGTATATGTATTGGTAATTTGTTTTTTTTTTTTTTTTATGTGTGGGGTGCGACGCCAATTTCGCTAGAGATTTAATATTCAATCCATAGCTCATATGCATATGTATCATATGATAAATATGTGCAAATGAAAATATCGAGCAAGTCTAGTTTGGCCACGCCTTGTGTGTGTTTATTATATAACTAAGTATTTAAGCGAACGAAACAATTTATGGAAATGCAATGTTAAGAACAACAATACCAATCAAAGTCACTTTTATGTATTTAATGTAATTTTTAAGTGCGCATAAAACGAGAAAATTACAATTTTTCTTTTAAATATATATAAATATTTACATACATATATACTAATAAATTAATATTTGTACTTAAAATGCTTGAATTTTCTTTAAGCGCGCTTCAGACGAGCACTTTTTCACCGACACTTTTTGTCAAAAAGCGATTTTTTCGTGTCCGTATCGCTCAACATCGCTCACGTGTTCTATTTCCATCGGTGAGCGTCGGGTTTTCACCGACACTTTGGAATTTTTGTGGTTCCCGACACGGACAGCCTTTTACACAAAATGTCGGTGAAAAGTGCTCGTCTGAGCCGAGCATTAAATGGCTGAGCCTAAAAGTATGCAGTGAATATTTGCAGCAGGAAAAGTAAATAATAATTATATACGCATGCACAAAAGTATGCTACAATTGCACTATGGTCCCGATGAAGGTTTTTTTTGGAAAAAAATAATAACTCAAGAACGAGATAAGATACTTTGGTCTAGTTTCTTGCATTGGACTAATAGTATCAATTGGCATCGGTGCAGTAAAAAAGGGGCGTTGTGCCGCCTTTTTTTTTCCGAATTTAAGCATTTGCAAATTATTTGTTTTTCACGCTGTTTGATACAAACTTGCACAATTGATTTGTTCTTATGCTTCTAACACTCTGTTAAAAAATAATTCAAATCGGACAACTATATCAGATAGTAACCATATGAATAATAGGTTGAAAAAAGTTTTTTTTGTGTAAAAATCATCTTGTTTTTTAAGTTATCTGGACCAAACTTAAAATATATGAGATTTATTATGGGCCACACACATTGGCCAAAAACTATCAAGATCGGTCGACTATAGCATTTAACTTTTATAGGAACAATTAGTTTATAGACGAGTCTTGGATGGAAAAATATATTTTTTTCTGTATATTTTTTCTGTCTTTTCTGTTAAACTACTTTAGAATACATTCTTTTTGTACTAATTTAAGCAACAAAATGAAATGAATCACCAACTTTGCAACTAGATTTCTTCTTTTGTTTTGCCGAATTTCAGCTTAATTGATACTTTTTACAGAGAGGTTATGTGCAATAAAGTCAAATTTCTCAAAAACCTCGGAAAACCTCGGCTTAAGCCTTACTGGACGGCAAATGAATTGATTACCTTACAAAATGCATATGGTCACATTGCTAACAAGTGCTAACAAAATTAGTTGTGTTCTCTCAAAGATAAAATATTTTTCCAAAATTAATTTTTGAGGCAACTTTTTAAAGCACACAGAAAAAACCTCTCTAATTTTCAATAACGCAGGTTTATAAACACAAAGTACAAGCCCCAAATATCAGTTAATTGTCTTTTGGATTAATGTTGAAACGCACTTCAATTTAACTTAAAAAATTAGTTTAACATTGACATGCACTCGTCGTTCATAACATTTCTGTTTCAGAGCTGTTAGCTTAACAGTGGACTTTAAAAATTGACTTTTTTCCAAAATAATCGTCATCGGGACCATAGTAAATTGGCTGCAAGTAAAACCAAATTTGGACTTGTACTTGTGTATGTTTTTTATATAGTGTGTATATTGATTATAAAGTTTCTTGTAATGTACAACTTAAGTCTAAAAAAAAAAGTTGAGCTTGAATTGTGTGAATCACTCGATCAGCTGACCATCTTGCGTCTGTGACGTCGGACAAGTGCTTCCAGAGCCCATGAGGCGGCTGCAATAAAGGACAATGCGTCGAGACAATGCAATGCCACCGAATAGTTGTATCGATCTCGTACAAGACCTGTGGCAATCAAGAGAGAAATATTAAAATTGTGTACATAAAGAGAGCGTCACCTCATACGAATTCCGAAACTTTTTTAAGAAATTTTAAAAAAGAAGAAAACAAAACCAAGAATAAAATTTTAAGAATCCAAAATTGGGAAGAAAAGGTTAGGAATCATAAAACACGAATTTCAAATAAGAAAAATATTAAGAGTACAGAAATTAGGAAAAAATATGAGGACAAAAAAAATTCGGAAAAGTATCTTTGGTTTTCCTGTCATTGGTTAAATTCTTTCGAATAGCTTTATACATTATTCAAATAGCTCTGTGCCAGAACGGTAGGATGTTTTTCTTGAAAAATTGAAAAATATATAAGCAACAAGCAACCGTCTGACATCGCTACTCAAAGCATTCAACGAACACAAAAATAATAAAAAAATTTAATTAGAGTGGGTCAATTTGTATGGACCAAAAAAAAGGCACCTCACATGCGCTGGATATTGAAATCGAGATTTTGAAATAAATGGTTCGACAAATGTTGTCTTTTTGCTTTTTTCTACTTTTTGTTTTCCTAATTTTTGTTTTCCCAATTTTTGTCTTCCCAATTTTTGTTTTCCTAATTTTTGTTTTCCCAGTTTTTGTCTTTTAAAATGTTGCTTTCGCAATTTTTGTATTCCTAATTTGGGATTCCTAATTTCGGATTCATAATTTTGGTTTCCTAATTTTTCGATTCCTAATTTTGGATTCCTAATTTTATTCGTGTTCTGAATAATATATCAGTACGCACCGACAAAGGGACCGCAGAAGAGCGTGAAGAGACCCGAGATAAGTAGCTGGAGGCCCGAGGCGCCTGGCAGGCGATTCAATGGCACATAGCCAGGTATGATTAGTGGCCAGAAAATGGTGCGAACTCCCTTGCAGAGGCCAATCCACATAAAACAGCTGAGGATGACGCCATAGGATCGCGTGCTGGCAACAATGGTGCGTCCAATTGCGATGCCCACGACGCCAATTAGAAAGAAGACACGATTATCCCAGGGCATCTTCTCGGTGAAGAACGGCACAAGGAAGCGCATAATGATGTCCATGCCGGCCATCAAGGACATGGCCACCGTAATTTGTGAGGTGTCAAATCCAAAGTCGTTAAGTATAAACGGTGTCAAAATCGAGAAGTTCAGTTCGCCAAAGTTGATCACAGTCAGGCCGGCAACCAGATTCACAAATGTGATGTCCCTCAACAGATCCAGATCGAAGAAGGTGACCAGTTTCTGCATGAAGCTCATCTTGTTTGGATTCGATTTGTGTGCCTCCGTATTGTTGTTCTTGTTGTTGTTGTTGTTGTTATTGGTCTCCAGTTCCGATTCCGGGTCAGCTTGCTCGGCTTGGATGCGGGCGTAGAGAGCTCGCTGCTCGGCACAGGTGCAACAGAGCTTCGACTCCAGGTGGGACTCCTCGCGTTCTCGTCGAAAGTTGTTTGGTCGCAAGAACTCCTCTTCTTGGGGCCGTTGATCCTCGCTGATGGGCGCATGTAGACGCTGTGTATGCTCCAGATCCTTGGAACTGGAGATTGTACGGAAACGTAGACGTCCCGAGCTCAGAGATAACTTGGAGCCATACCAGCCATCATTGGCCCTGGACAACATGGGCGTGCCCGGCTCAATGATCTCGTAGCCCGGCCGTTGAGCATCATCATCCTGATACAGATACTGGCTGGAGAAGAGGCCACCCGGTTCGCGTTTCCGCTGAAGCGCACAGTGGGAGCACAACAACTCTGGCTGCTGCTCCAGCATCCGGGAATCATTCGCCGTAGTCGCTGCCGCCGTGTGATAGCGAACCGGCTGATAGATGAGGGCGCTCACAAAGGCGTGCAGGGAAATGGCGGCAAACAGCAGAACCGTGCCCTGAACATCGTAGACACTCAGCATAAATGTGACCAGATAGGGCAGGAAGATGGGACCCAATCCCGTGATGGTCCACGAGAAGCCGGCGGCACGTCTCCGCTTCTGCTGAAAGTATGTATTGATGGCCAGGGACGAGGCCGACACGCTGATGCCCATGCCGAATCCTGAAGGTCAAAGATCATATTAAATATTGGCCAAGAGCCGATGCTTCTCCACATACCATAGAGCACCGCATAGGCGAATATATAGCCGGCAAATGTCTCACAGAAAGCGGTCAGGACAATTCCGCTGAAACAGAGCAAGGCACCAACCATGGCCACCTGGCGGAAGGTGAAGCGCCGGAACATGGGGCCGTTGAGGAGACCCGTACAGGCGGACACTGCCGGATTCGTATTGATGATCGCTGTCACCTGTGAGCTCGACATGCCCAGATCAATTAAACGTTCCCGGAACATGAAACCAAATTGTTGCAGGCAAGGATACAATGAAAGCTGCAAGGGATGCATAAGTACGTTACCATTAATAAACCACATCTCACTTGGCACTGTAGTCTTGTAATCAACATTCACCTACATTGGAAACGCCGGCGGCAATGCACACGAGCCACGCCCAGCCGCCATCGGGTGCCACAAAGTCAATGCCCAAATCACTTTTGTCCTTTCGATTATAGTATCCGTCGCCGCGTGCCCGCTTGGGCAGTGGCTGTGTGGTGTCCCCATAGACCTTCTTCTCACCTGGCACCATTGCGATGACTCTTTAAAGACTTCAAGTTTAACAAAAATATTAAAAGTTGTAAGAATCACTAAAATTATTATGAATAATTGTCTTTCAAAATAACCCTCTAATGCCAAACCCTGGCGGGGTAAAAAAAATCGCAGTTAAAACTTTAAAAATTAATAAATTTATATTATATTTATATTTTAAAGTGTATTGTTGCAAAACTTAATAAATAACTAAATATTCCATCAGCCAGTTTTTCTTTAGGTGCTCTACGATGAGATTTATTATTTTCTATGTCTGAAAATATGCGTGGACATTAGAGAGTTAAAGGGCCAATTTTAACTAGTTAAAAAGAACTTGAAAAATAAGCATTTTTTAAACTAAATCAAAAATTCGAACTCTTGCTATCGATATCATCTATGACAGCTATAGGATACAGTAGTCAGGTTAATAACAAATTTGACTTGATTATCCAATTTTAACAAAATTCAGAATCTATAAAATATTATTTAATCTATTATTTTGAAGTTAAGATTAAAACCGAAACCTATACCGTAACCGTTAACAGGTATGTACCGATTTAAAATGGTAATCGCAACTCAAATCGTATCCGAGGAAAAGATTTTTCAAGATAACGAAACAATAATTATTTAGACCGAAATAACCGTTTTGAAACCGATTAATTTTTAATGCTGAGTTTTAGTTCAATTAAGCGTTAAATTAATTTTTTTTTTTTAAATGCAATCATAGTTTTTAAAAACCAACTTTGATTTTTAGTTGTTAATTTGAATATTGATCGTTTTCCTAAGTCCCTTTGTAATTGGATACAACTAGTTTCAAATAACTATGTATTTTGCATTCAATAACCCTGCCGAACCTATATTATATTTTTTGTGTCGATTTCTGGAGATGCGTTTAAGATTTAAAACTAATTTGTTAGCTAATATGAAGTCAGTTTGAAAATGATTAGTGATTGTGAGTGCTAGCAATTTGACGATCACTTGTCACATTTAAATCATAGATATTTGAGCACACGAGGCACAAAGGAAACACGGCTCAAGATGCCAGACGATGATGATGATGATGGTTAAGGTACTGAAACATATTCATCCCTCATATTCATGTTGTTGTTGTTGTTGTGGCGCAAGTTGAAGAGCCGGGTTCATGGCTGTGCCGTTTGGTAACCGTAGCTCAAATCTTTGATCGCAGCTTATCAGCATCGTCATATGACTATGACATGTCCAAACTCTGATCCGTAAACTTAGCGCGCAAATTGTTTGCGATTTTTGTGTGTGAATCATTTCATTTCAAAATGCAGGTGCTTTACGAGTACTCGTATACATATGTACAATATATAGTATATGCTAAAGGAACCTGCACAAGGTCAATATATAATCGGTAGACTGGGTATTGATATGTATAGCCAATCTCGGCTAATGTGGGCCTGGCTTAAACTATACACATACCATACATACATACATATGTATTTATATTTATCAGCTGTCTTTGCCGATCAGAAAAACAATTTCATTGTGTCTATAGTGCTCAGATGTGATCAGTGATTCGCCTGTCTACGGTTCAATTAAATGCAGGTACATTAAGACATACTTAGGACTTTTTAACATTACGATCAGTAGAAATGAGTTTCTGTCACTTTAAATACTTCCATTTAAATGAAATCAATACTTGAATCCATTTATTGATCTTATCTTTATCTATCAGTTAGCTATGCAGTTAGCCTCCATAAAACTAAATAAAATATATGTACATACATATATATTGCGATTATAGAACATGAACCATATTGCGCCTCTTCTCATACTCATACACACACTTGACTTGGAGGCAAATAATTGTTACAGATAGTCAGATAACAAATAGTCTGTGTCTGAATGTGTGTGTGTGTGTGTTAGGGAAAACTATTGATCAGCAACTGATAACATTGATAAGATTGTGTAAGGCTTTACCCGTTCGTTCGTCAATATCTTTGGTCATTTTGACAATTTCGCAAATCTCAATCTTAATTTCTATCTGCTCGACAACAGCAATCGAGTACAGTAAATAATCGCTAAGTAAATTTGACAAGAAAGTATTATCTTTAACTGAAATTTCAGGCAGATTAAACAAATAAAAATTTCATTCGTAAGTGAAATAAAACATGTGCCAAGACTTTATTTTATTTTGACAAAATTTGAAACTTGTAGGTCTTGATTGGCACTATAATTGGTGCAGAGCTTGATTTTGGTCAATAGAAGTCACTTTTACGAAACCCAGTTCAAACACTGATTTCAGCGAAACGTGAACGAATGTTTTAATGCAATTAACTTTAAAATGTTATGTATTGATATTTCTTAATAATGTCTTTGGTTTGATTTAAAAATATTAGGCCGTTTTTTTTTTAAATTTAATTTGAATCACTGCCGCACGCGAAATTTTGTTCCATAATATATTTATATTGTTTTTATCCCTTTTTTTAATATATATCGAAGCAACTCGAAAACCTTGTTTTAAACTAAACTTTCAATATATTTGTATAAACATGGTTGTAACATATACAATCTTACTATCGTACTTAGTGTAATTCATAAAATACAAACGGTCCATTTTGGAAATAAATTTTTTAAGAAAATGGGCCAAAATATAGAAAAAGTGAATTTATTCCAAATTAGATTCTTTATGTTTATCCTATTGAATTTCTGCTAGCGTATATTGCTTAAATCAAGAAAATTTCACAAAATGTGAGTTTTTGATCAATTTTAAGTTTTTTTCCTCGGTTGACATTTCTGTGGAAATGCCCATTTATTCAATAATTTTAATTTTTACTACTTAGCGTTTACTCCGAATAGAAATACTTTATTTTATAGTATGATTTGTTATATTGTACATATATTATTGAGTTTCACTGTCACGGGCGTATTTATGGACATCTGTCTTTTCATAGCTCAATGTGTAATAAATGACGCTCTGATAGTGCCAGGTGAGCTGCTGATCTCATTGAGATTGCTATATGACGACCACACGAGTCCAATTCGTGATAAGAGCGTGTATTTCTCGATCTAACAATAACATTTAACTAAAAAAAAAAATTGGGTACCATGTAATCGTTAACCCAGAAATAAATACTTAAATATTTATGCACAGGAAGTCCGCGTACCTGTATATCGATGACAATATATGGATCTGAAATTGGTTTGCTTCGTTCTTGTTATTGTTGTTGTTGTTGTTGTTGGCACATGCGAAACTTGGCACCTGATCTCTTCTCTTCTTCTGGTGGCTAATTAAAAGTCGCCGTTTCCTTTTCGCCTTTACATAAATGTATTTTTACTTCTGCGCACACACAGACACACACACACACACACACGCACGCAGAGGCCATACACTTGATTTTCAAATTACATTATTTGGTTGCACTTTTAGCGGCATCTAATAAAGTTCAAGGTCGTCACACCCTGTAGGTTGGGAGCGACGGAGGAAGGGAACTTTTCATTGACAAAAGATCCGGCGAAAAAAAAATTTTTTTTCAATTTCGATTTTAATTCAGATTCCAATTTCGCGTCTTCCGCTGCGAATTCAAACGGTTTAATTCGCAATTTGTTGGCGACTTGACGCTTTTAGCTGCTCAAACAAACTAAAAACCGATGGCCGCTGCCCAATGGCCGATTGTCAACGTCTCTGTCGACGTCGACGCTGACGTCGCTGTCAACATCGATGCTGTTGACGAATCAACGTAACGGCAAAATAATTAAGAGACCGACAAGTGCCGTTGATTGCAGGTATTAATTAACAGCGCTGTTAGCAGACTGTTAAGGAACCGCATCGCTTGCTGTTATCTTCAATCTATGTAACTGAATCTACGTTGCTGTTCAAATGCATAAGTACATTATACATTTTTTGGACTTATTTGCTTCTTTTAAAAGGCAATTGAAATGTTTTTTGATTTTAGACTGCCGGTGTACAAAACGGTGCCCAAAATTGCAAAAATTTATAAAAAATACTAGCAAAGAGATTTTATAAAATTTTATTTGCCGTCACTATTTTGAAAAAACTTTCTACATTAAAACATTTTTTTTTTTAAGCCGAGGAAAAAAGTTGAAAACGAAGACGTTTACAAAAGTTCGAAATTTCCAATGGGTTAAGGAAAGTTTTGTATCATCCAAAAGGAATATAAAAGACATTTCCATTGATGCCAGACTTTACATGAAGTAAGTTCAAAATTTGACTAGAACTAACTTTAAAGGGTGCCAAAATACTTTTGGCCACCGCTGTAAAAGCAAATTACATTGCATAAATGATTAAAATGCTAAAGTTGGTTGTAATAAATAAAATAAAGAAGAGTTTCAAGATTTTGATGTTTAATATGATATGGCCACCGCTGTAAATATAATCATCACGAATTCAAAATAAAGCAAATTTCATTGCATAAATGATGAATATACTTAAGTTGGTTGTAATAAATAAAATAAAAAAAAACACCAAAAATGTGTACAGTAAATGTCTACAAAAATAGTTCAGTTTAGTAGCAGACACATTCATTGAATGTGAGTGAGTACAGTTTAAAATGTATAGTTACAAATATTTTTCATTAACAAATATTAAAAAAAATATATTTAAACAAAAAACTGGTCATTCTAAGCTATACTTATAACGAAATCTTAAATAAATAACTATACTAAGACCGTAAGTATAGAAAGCTCGTAGTAATATTTTTAAGTAGAGACATACAAGTGTCTTAAGAATATACTATACAAAAGGTGTATTAAACTCGTTGTCGTGCCACTTGGATGCCTAGTCTTATTTAAAACTGGATGAGCGTCTTAGTAGGTGGAGTGACGACTACTCCTCTGGCAGTTTATACGGCTTTCCAAGGGCATTACGGAGCGCCGACTCACCGAGCCACATGCTCAGAGCGATGATTGTCAGTATATTAATGCTGTGGATGGTGGCTTTGTAACCAAAGGATTCAGTGATGATGCCTGTAAAAAGAGAGTAAGATAGAAACCCATTTTATAAATATTCAAATATAAATATATTGGTTTATTTATAATTTCCTTCTGTAAATTATTAAAAACGATTTAATCTTTAATTTTTTATTTTAAGAGCATAAACTACTGTTTAACATTTAAATCAAAATATATGTATATTCAATTAAGTCTGTTTCGTTCTTATGAAAATAGTTTTAGTTTGCTAAGACCTATTTTTGAGAATAAAAGTTCTTAACAGAGGAACTATTCGTTTTTAAATTAAGGTCATGTAAATAGTAAATTTAACCTAATACGAAATTATATCGAGCAGAATCCTGAAAAGTACTTGGCTTATGAAGACTTTTGACACCGGAAATTCTCGATTCAAGTACGAGTGAGCTTGATTTTTCTCTCAGTGAATTAATAACTTCACACAATTACGAATTTTCGGTATAAAATCAATCCAAAGCGGTGTCTAAAGTTTGGTAATTCCGGATTACTTTTAAGCCAAGTACGATTTACTTTTTTTTAGTGAAATTTAGCGTTTTAGGAATTTTTGTCTGGGTGGCCGCCATTTTATCTGCATATTGCGTTCAACAAAACTATTCAGAACTCATTCTTAAAAAAGAATTAGGCTGAAGTCGAGATTCTACTTACCTAGAAGTGGACCCATGGCTGAGGAGAAGAGCGTATTAAAGATCAGCTGGAGTCCAGAGGCGGCGGGCAAACGACGCAGAGGGACATACGATGGTATGATGAGGGGTGAGAATATGGTACGGAAACCTTTGCCAAATCCAATGAGTACAAAGACGCCAATAACAACATTAAAGGATGAGGTCATTGTGACGATGAAGCGTCCAATGGCAATGCAGATAATGCCAAAGGCGAACAGCCCCCGGTTGTCCAGTTTGACCTTCTCGAGGCAGAGGGGGGCCAGGAAGCGCACCGAGATGTCCACGATGGCCAGCAGGGACATCACATAGGAGCACTGTGGATCGCTATAGCCGAAGCTGTTGAGGATGAACGGTGTCAGCACCGAGAAGTTCATCTCGCCGAACATCATGACGCTCATCCCAAAGACAAGGTTCACAAAGGTCAGATTCCGCAAGAGATCGAGATCAAAGAACTTGGAGACCTTCTGGCGGAAGGTCATCTTACGTTTGGCCTCCTCCTCGGCCTCCTCGGCCTGCTGCAGTGCCAGCTTCTCCAGCCTCAAGGCCTCAGCGGACTTTTGCAGCAAAGCCTTGTCCTCGGCACAGGTGCAGTGCAGCAGCTCCTCGCCACCTTGCTTGGAGTAGACGCTCGTCTTGCTGGCATAACGACCCAGATCCTCGCGTTCGCGATTAAAGTAGTTCGGCTTGTAAAGGGCAACGGATGAATCATGTTGATGCTGCTGTGGATCCGATTCGCTGGCCTCCTCCAGTTTGTCCAGATTATCGCGACTTCCCTTCGTCGCGGATGCGGACACGGAGACAGACAGCTGGCGCAGCACCACCTGTCTTCGTTCCGAGGTGAGGGATACCTTGGAGCCGAACCAGCCATCGTTGGCTCGAGCTAGCATCGGCGTGCCCGGATCTGTAATCTCGTATCCCGGATGCTCGGGATCGTCGTCATTGAAGAGATACTGTGACGAGAAGATGCCGCGTTTGGTGCGCTTCTGATACTGACAGTATTTGCACTCGTAATCGCACCAGGGATCATTTGCCGGCGTCAGCAAATTCCCTTTGGCCTCGACCAGTTGGGAATGCTTTTGATCCTTCTGATCGACTCCATCGACATCTGGTTTCTCCGGCTTGCGCACATGTTGCATCACGGGCTGGAGCGTGAGGGCGCAGAGTATGGCATTCAATGCGATTGCTGAATAGATCAGTATGGTGCCCTGAGCGCCATAGAACTCCACCAGAAAGTTCGCCACAAACGGAAAAATAATGGGACCCAGTCCAGTTATGGTCCAAGAAAATCCCGTAGCGCGTCGTCGGTTTTGCTTGAAGTACGTGTTGACTGCCAAGGATACGGCTGCCATCGCCATGCCGAGACCCACTCCATAGATCAGCGACAGACAGACGATGTACTGCCACACGGTTGTGCAGAAGGCCGAGCCAAGTATTCCCAGGAATCCAAGGGTTGTGCCCACTAGCGCCACCTGGCGGAAGGTGAATCTCCGGAACATGGCGCCATTCACAATACCTGAAAACGGGAAGTCCATTTAAAAATGTCTGTCTGATTAAAGGTCTGTCATTTACCCCTATGCTCAAAACAAACCCGGTGTTTCGTTGAAACGCTGCACTGTGGCTCATTTCCCGAAAACTTGTGGCAAAAATCAATTTTCGAGTTGTTCCGTTTGAGAAAAAATTTTATATTTAGAAATGGTTTAAGTATTTTATGCAGAAGGTTTTATGTTTTTAAAAAATTTTGAAATACTTGAACTTTGACAAGCTTTTTTAAAAACAAAATTTTTTAAAAACATAAAACATTAAAAAAATGGGAAATGGTTGGGCGTAAGTTAACGGTCAAATACGCTAAGATCCTTAAGCGAGTGCAAAAAAAAATATTTTTTTTCAGTTAAAATTTGTTTAAGAAAGTTCAAAATTTCTAAAAGATTTTTGCCACGAGTTTTCGGGAAACAAGCCACAGTGCGTTGGCAAACGGACCATAATACTTTCAAAATTAAATTTCAAAAAATTTTTTATACCCGTTACTTGAAAAATAAGTAAAAGGGGATTCGTTGCAATGTATATAACATGGGAGAAGGAAACATCTCCGACCCTATGAACTATATATATATTCTTGATCAGCATTAACAGCCGAGTCGATATGGCCATGTCCGTCTGTCCGTCCGTCTGTGACGGAGAGTAGAGCAACTAAATTTGGCACACAGACTTCTTAAGCCCCACGCAGGTCAAGTTTGTTTCATGTATCGAAAAACCACCACACGCACAGTTTTCAATATTTTAGGAATTATTTACTAATTAACGTTAACTACTATTATTACCTATCATCCTACTAAATCGTAACAAGATTGTACGTATAGAAACGTGGAAATGGCTAATTAAAGTTTTTAAGGAATGTATGTACTTAAATACCTAAAAGCATGCAATAAAAAATATTTTAAATTTATTTAAATAATTAACGGGTATTCTATAGTTGGGAGCTCGACTATAGCCTTTCTCACTTCTTTTCACCTAAATTCATGATAAATCGCCCTGTTTTTATACTTTTTTTTAACTTTGAGCATAGGGAAACATAATAGACAATTAATTGGATATTCTTATAAACATACCCACAAGGGAAGACAGAGTCATCACCACATTCACAATGATTGTCGTCTCCTTGGCATCGAAACCGAGTGAATTCATTCGAACTCTATAGATCAGACCGTATTGCTGGAGCGCGGGAAACATGAAGAACTGCGAATATAATTTATATATTGTAGTATTCCCCTTGGTTAACGCAACTAAACATAGTTGGCTGACAAATGATCACACTCACATTATTGAAGCCCGCTGCTACACATATTACCCATCCCCAGCCGCCATCGGGCGCCACAAAATCGGGACCCAAATCGCTCTTGTCGCGACGCTTTGGTTTCTTCGGCTTCGTCGTCTCATTGTAGACACTGGCGTAATTCTTTTGAGTTAACGTAGACTTCTCCATGGTGGCGTTCTTGAACTGCAGACGAAGAAAAGAAAGTTCGTTGAGTAATGAGCCTGTCATTTTTTATTCTGATTGATTTTTAATTAGAAATGCGACGAGCAAGTCTATAAAGATAAGCACACAACAAGCATACAACAAAAGTTCAACAATAAAGATATCCGCTTGCAAGTTTCCTATCATAAGAATATACCAAACTATCTAATATGTATTTAGGGGAATTTGAGAGCAATATTCCGAGTTAAATCTTCGACAAAGATAAGACTAGAGCGGACGTTACCTAAATAATGCTCTTTAGCTGAAGAACTGATAAATTTGAAAATGTGGCAGAAGGATAAGAAAAAACAGGATAAGTTGGAAAAAGAGATCTAAAGAAAGAAAAAAATGCACAGCCAGTGATGAGATGCAAACACAATGAAAAGAACAGAAGAAAATATGGAGTGAAAGAAAACTTCACAGTTTTTAGGATACGTAAGAAAAATTTACAGCACAGTTAGCGATAATCTAGAACAGCGGTGGGCACGCAATGGCTCCGGGAGCCAACGGCTGCAAACGAAGTCAGATTTCGTACGCTGATATAGAAAAACAAAAAAAATAAAAAATACAATATTTGAAAATATATCACTATTTAAATACGATACGAAATTGAAGTAACACTCAAAGAAATCAGTAAAGTTATAACGTTAAAGTTTTATAAAAAAGTAGATTTCAGTGGGGATTTTAATAAACGTAATTCTAGAGCAGCGGTGGGCACTCATGGGCTCCGGGTGGTAGCGGCTGCTCCCAACTTTATTTCTGCCGCTGTTCTTGAATTTTTGTCTATTCAAATACTCGTAGATTGCAGCAAATTGTGGAGTGGGCTGTTTAACAACTGATTCAGTTCTAAATTGTCGCTATTTTCAAAGGTAATTATGGGCTATTAATATTGTTTGACTTTTGTATCCATCTAGCACGTCATGGCACACCTTGTCATTATTGCCAAATACCAGATAATTCTCTAATTGCTAATTGGTATTGATATTGGCGACGCTATCGCAATGCCTGTTCTATTATTAAGGGAGGGCCATTATATTGCAGATGTAGTTTTCGTAGCTTTGATATTTTTCTCTTTTTTTTCTTTTTTTTGCCTCATATGGGTGCGATCTTTCTAGCGATTTTGTATGCAAAGGAGAAGACTCGGGCTACTCTAAGATCGAGACGGGATTGAGACGAGATCGAGATCGAGGCAGCTAGATGGTGACAGCTGAGGAAATCACTTAGCGGGTGTGCCCGGTTCATTGAGATCAATGCAATGCCTTGGAACAGGCTTAATGGCCCGACGGTATCAAATTGAATTGCATAGGAAACCAGATTCAACCGCAGGTCCACAGACACAAGGGGAAATCGATTGCTGTCGTCTTTTGCTCCTTCATAAAATAATAAAAAAAAGAAAAAAATAAAAAAAGGCTGTAGTGGTAAAAATAATGAAGAGACTGTAATATTAATGGGGAAGATGGAGTCGCCCTCATTGCTTGGCTTCTACATATTTATGCAGCGATAATTCGGAGACAAACTCATTCGCTGGGCCTCAACTGGTGCAGCAGCCGGTGTCTACAAACTGAGAATGAGACTGAGACTGAGACTGGCACTTGGATGTCTTCATTCAGATTGAGATAGTGAACGTTGTCTTCGATATTGTGGTTGTTGTTGTTGCTCGTGTAGTTTGCCATTGAACTCCATCGAAGCGTGCCATAAATTGACGCCCGCTGTCAAAGATCTCGACAGACAGTGTCAGAGAGACAGAAGACAAGAGACTGTAGACTGTAGACTGTAGACTACGAAAGACAGCAAAGAGATCAAATCCATGACCAAGATATCAAGAGGATAAAAAAAGGAAAGAAGCACTTAACAGCCTCTCACGCACTCAGCCATCGATCAAGTGCATAGACTGTGGGCATATGACAAAACTTTCGCTTAGCTACCCAACGAGTTGAACTGAATAAACCAACTCAAGCGATCCTCAAGCAACATCTGAATATACATACATACATATGTATGTACATATATATATGCTTACACACAAACGCACAGTTTTACTAACAAAAAATCTAAAAAATTATCTTTACCGGTTTGCAAAATTGCTGTGATTTGTCGTCGGCGCTTCGTTTTGTTTCTGTTTTGCAAATCATGCCGAGTGGACAGAAGTAGTATTCAATAAACACTCACGCACTCTGGAAAAAAAATAGCGTTGTCATCGTCATCGTTAGCATTATCATCATACATAGTAGTTTCGAACTGAACTCCATGGGGAGATCCAAAGCATGTGTTCTAGCGATAAATCGACTGGCGACGCGAGAGAATTCATTCATTTATTTTATAAATACAAATACGCAATAGTAAAAAACAATCAAACTAACATAGCGTGCACACAGAGTATTCAAATTATATTGTTTTCTAAAAGTGATGTTCAGAGAATTACAATGATTTGATGTATAACTTATTAATACATTTCATTTTAGTATTTTCAAAGTGATGGAGTTTCTTTTGATATTGAACTCCTTTATTATCTGTTTAGTCTGATTATATAGCTGGAGTTACACAATGATCAAGCGGATTGTATATATACAATTAATAATAGATTATTTCACCACAGCTTATGGAAAAACAACTCCCACGAACAGAAATTAAGTAGGCCAATAAAATAATTTATGAAATAACTTGGGAAAGTTCTATCCGATGGTTGTTTTCAACTTGCACGTATAAATGTCAAAAAATGTAAGTTATGTGCTGTGAAAATAACGTGCTCCGAATATGGTATGTATATGTACAATATATGTATGTGTATAAGAATTGTTTTCAGTTTGATTATTATCTCTAAATTTTATATAATTTATCTAACTTGTTACAGGGCGTATACAAAGCAATCGAATCTCCTTTAGATAATGTTAACAAATAACAAAATCATTGCTGCAGTTTGAACACTTGAGTGTATAAAATACCCAAGGTACCGTAATATTTACTAACAAGTATCACATTGAGCTTATCAAAAACTCTCTCCAGTAGGTAATTAGTCAGGCCCATTGCCTCATTCATAGATAAAACATAGACACAAATAATATATTAATATATATAAGAATAGCGTCGGCGCTATTGATTAGGTTGTTGTTCGACTACATCTTTTCCCCTTTCACTCTTATTCTCCCTCTCTCTGTCTGTATCTTTACCTTAAAGCGATATCAGTCTGAGGCGAGGAGGAGTCAGAAGACAAATAGTGAAAAAAAAAACACTTGTGTCTCAAGTTCACATATTTGTACACTTAAGAGAACACGGCATATGTCGACAGGTGTAGCAAATGTACAAGATGTGAGAGAGCGTGGCTTCAGATACATTTGTATCTTTTGTCTGACGTATTTATCGGCACGATCCAAGTGGAAGTTCAAGCTTTGTTTTTTGTTCCCCTTTCTTTATTATTATTTTTTCATTCACGAGTATTTCGCAAGCCAATTGGCAGCTTGTTCGCCATTTAATTGAGATTAATCGAACGGCGCAATTTTTCAATTATACTCGCATTTATTTGCGATGCACTATGCACTGAAAGAAATGCGAGACGAACTCACACAGTTGTTTGTTATCTTAATTTAATAGATTTGTGTTTTTTTTAAGAGTAACCAATGTATATATAATAAAATATCGTTTCGTTCAGTGCATGAGACACGGATCGACAATTCGGCTCATTGCTCAATTTTGTGCACTTCGAATGTCGAACAATTAAATTGTGTCAATGAGCGTTGATTAAAGCCCATAGATACGTACACATATTCATTTGAGCTACGTGCACATTTACAGTTCATTATTGATGGTGTTCTAATGGGTTTTCGAATCGCTTTACAGAGATATATACGTGGGAACTTTACCATAGATGGAATAAAGTATATATAAAAATTGGGACCAACATGAAATCGTTGAGCTGGTAAACGATTGAACAAATAAGCAAAATGAATTAATTAATTGATCAGTGATCCAACAGTAAAGTGTAAAACTAAAGGCTATTATTAAAGCTTTTAAGTGATTTGATTCTTTCAAGCTAATCTCACAAATGATTTTGCAGTTCAGTAATAAAGATTTTACTTTAATTATAATCAGCTGATCTTTAGTCATAGTGATCTTTGATGTTTTCCTTTAAAAAATTTCACGACTTAATCACTTTGAGCTAAAAGAGCTTTTATAGTTGTACAATAGAAAATCAGCTGAGCTACTACTGAGTTTAGCTACTTTAACAATGCAATCAGCTGATCTTGACTCTTTGAAAGAAAGTAAGATCAAATAAAAAATAACTGATCGTTAAGAATAAAGAAAGAGATGATCTCGAAGATTGTGTTATAACTGTGATAAAGACATGTTGATCTAAATTAATAATCAAATATCATTAATGTATTTCTAATATTGCGATCATCTATTGGACTTAAGGGAATCCAACTTATTTAGACTCAAACACTTGAATGCATTGATATTTTTGACAAAATTCGAATTTTCTTTTCACAAATCTAGTCAACTAGATATGACAGTTCATAGGGCTCCTAGCTGTCTGGCTCTTTTGGATTACGGATTAGCTATTCCATCAGCTGGGGTGTCAGTGAAGTGCATTTCACATTTTACATTGTACATTTCACATTTCATGTCATTGATTATGGGAGGTGTGTTGTCGATGTTGCTGCTGTCGTAGTAAAATGTTGCTGCTATATTTAGCTGCATTTCGATTATTGTTATTGGCCTGCGTGTTCAGATTGTGCAGTTGCAGTACAGCTGCGTACAAAGGTTGTCTCAGACCTCAGGCCTCAGACCTGAAGCAGTTCAGCCGCAGAATAATCCCAGCACCAGGCGCATTCTCACATGTGTCACGCCTGTATTTGGTTTTGGGTTTAGGTTTGGGTTTTAGGTCCCGATGTCAATGGCAAGTTGCTTATTTATGCATTTAATGCGCATTTCCAGTCAATTTCTAGTCACTTTTCAGTTTTTCCTCTGATTTCTTTGCATTCCTTCTCATTATGCCCATCCAAATAAACTCACGTACTTCAATTTGACTCCGGTAAAGTGTGTGCGTTAAGTGTTTCTATGAAGGGAATGCGACTGAAATTCAATCCGAATTGCAGCCAAAGCCACTTGAGGCATCTAACCCAAAATGTGGCCCCCTTACTTTTACCCAATGCTAATTCCACTTGGGTGTGCTGTCAAACAAGATGAGTGGCCCCAAAAGGGCAGGACAAATAAAATAAATACTCCTATTCCAAAACAATCTGTCCCATCTATCCGTCACTCTGGCTATTACAGCTAAGAATTTATTATATTTGGTCTAAAAAAGTAAACATTGAATGTATTTGCAGCTAAATCAAATCGTTCGGAATACCATTTAAATACGATTACAATCTAAGTGATAACCGATGCGATAATAGTGCCCCGCTTATGATATTTAAGTTATAGCGATATAAAGTTACACATGTATATACAATATACGTACATATGTATGTGCTATGTGTATCAATGGAATCATTTATAATCCACATTCGCATTGCCCCTTTGCTCGTTTCGTAGGTCGATTTTTTTCGAATTATTATCTGCACTGTGAAAAGTTTGTAACAACTTGAGGCATACATATACATATGAATGTAACTAATATTGATTTTTGCCAATTTCTAATTTGTTCGTAAGCACAAGTGCTAGAGATGGGCACGGGCCTCATTTTTTAGGCCCGGCCCGACCCGAGCCCGAAATTCCTAATGGGAAAAAAGCCCAAGCCCGCCCGATATTTTTGCTTGAGACCCGAACCCGCCCGGCCCGGCGCGAAAAATAAAAAAAAAATAAAAAATAAAATAAAACGAAAATTAGGTCATTTGTGAATATTATTTTTCATTTCGCTCAGTTGATTGAGTGTTCATAAGCGAGCTTGTTCAGAAATTGAATAAAAAAAATTAAGGATATAACGGAATTTTTTGTAGTGTGACCAGTAGCAAAATAACGCAATAGATTTGGCGTGTTCCGGGCTTTCGGGCTTTGAAATTAGGCCCGAGCCCGGCCCGACCCGACCCGAAATGACATTTTTCGGCCCGAACCCGAAATTTTTGTAAAAGGCCCATGGGACCCGAGGCACGACCCGGCCCGTGCCCATCTCTAACAAGTGCACTTCAGATTGACTTAAGTATTTTTCTCGGAGTGTACCAAACCTCGCCTGTGTTTTAAGCTTGATTTATTTTTTAGTGGCTCAAGTGTATTGATATATCAATATTGATTATCAGAAATCATAAAAAAAATATACTATTTCAAAAATTTAACAATTTCTATATGCACTTAAAAATGAAATTCTCGAACATTTACTCAGCAATTCTTTAATTGAAGAAGAAGAATCTACAAATTAAAAATAATTATTCTTATTTCGAATTTACCACTTAAACTTTTATCAAGAACAACAGTTAAGTGATTTGAGCTTAAAGCTCTGCCAAAGTTTAAAGGATAAATGTACGATTAGAGGTTACACCTGCAGTTTTATAAATATCAAAAACCAATTAGCAACATTTTTGGACAGCACTCGAATGTATTGAGCTTTTTTTCACATGCAGAAATTCGATACGAAGGTTTTCAAAAATCAACTCGTAATATAAAAAGTATAGATAATTCTATATGGTTTAATTTCATTATCGCAAGATATTGAATCGGTAATTTTATTTGGCGAAATGTTTTTACGCTCTCGTCAAACCTTTAGCATAACTCAATTTTGTTCTGGCCCGCGGGAACCCCCGTTGAGGCAAACATTTAGGGCGCATGCCTCAGACATTGGCAACAAGTACTTTGTTTTTGTTGTGCTTTTTAACAACACTTGTTGAGGCTGCCTCTTGCTTGTTGTTGATGTACCTGTTGCTTGTATTGCTGTTATTGCTGTTATTGTTGTTGCTGTTGTCGCTTAGCCTCTGCAACTAATTGTTGCCGATGCCGATGCAGCAATGTTAACACTCACACTCAACAGTTTCGCCCGTAGGTTCTCTTCAGCTTGTTTACTTCGAAGTAACGTTTATTTTCTGGAACTTTGACTTTGTTAATAATATAATTCGGTCACTGATAAACGTATTCACGAGCACACACACACACCCAAAGAAAAAAGTTCGCGATTAAATAAATATTTTTGTTCTAATTTATCACTGTTAGAACGTTCACTCATAACAAAGTGATTCAAATATCAGCTGAGTGTTAACAACTTTGTGACTTTTGCACTGTTAAATCTTGTTTGTATGTTACTTGTTAATGTTAACGTTAACACAACTGTAATTATGTGTGCGAGTGCGAGTAGAGAGCCTGCAATGATTCTGCTGCTGGCCGCTGTCAATGTCAATGACGCTGTCGTTGTTAACTGCTACGCGTCCAGCACTCGACTTGTTTAGCACCAAGCAGTGCTGTCTGCTTTATAGCTCTATACCCTATGCTCTTAAGTGCGGCTGCTTGGCGGGCATGATACTTTGTCTACAAAAATGTGTGTGAGGTTTTCTAAGCTCACTCACTCAAAATAAATATTCATCAGGGGTGCCACAGAAATCGTTTTCGTTGGAAGATATTTCTGTAGCACACCTGCATATGTAGATTTTTCTATTTTATTCATTTACTTTAATACTATCATCTTTGAGTTAATTCAGAAATATTGGGTATATTCTTGCTTGAGGTCCTCTCCAAAATAATGTGTTTTTTCTAATTAACATATGTTAGCCCTGAAGTAAATAAAAAATATAATATTTTATAAAATTTACAAAAAATGTATTTTTGTGGGAAACATTAAAACTAAAAAGTTAACTGTCTTTTAACTTGAAATTGCTTAAATAATTCAGGTCATGGTAAAATAAAATTAATCAGAATCATAGATAATTTTCATATTAATTTAATAGTTAATGATTGTTATTATATGTATTAAAATAATTTTCAAATATTGAATTCATTTTAGCTAAATTACCTAAATTATATGCAGGGTATTTAAAGCGTCGAGTTTCATATTTGTTGATATAAACATGCACACATACACATACATACACGCGCATTACCATCGCAACGTTGAACAGAGCAAAGAGAGCAAAACGACTGGCGGTTAAGGCAAAACTAATAACTGTTAAGCGAATGCGTGGGATGGCAACTAACAAACCGGGCTTCGTGGACAGGAGTGCAAACACTGTCCAAAGATCGGACCATGCACTTGACCGACCACATCTCGCACGCTCTCTCTCTCTCTCTCTCTCTCTCCTCGCTCTCCACTCTTTTCAATTGCTCTCGCATTGCAATGATTGGCACTGCAGAAAAGCAGCAGCAACAACACATATACATATGTACATTAACATTCTGACGTTGAAATTATCAATGTTATTGATGTTGAGCTGAACGGTTGGTCGACGGGCGGGAAGCGGCACTTTGATTTTAATACTGACGACCGTCTGTCGAAATCTTTGATTTAAAACGTTGACCAACTGCTGCCAACGGCGACCACACACACACTACACAAATCATAGATAATATCAGGTAGATAAACCAAAAGATTGATGGATAATTAACTGCAATTACCAATTTCGAAGGACTTGCATGCACATATTTATTTAACTAAGATTAGTTTAGTTCTAATCATTCTAATCAAATGATAAGTTTATTCATAATCAGAGAGTGACGCAATGAAACGCTAATCATGCTGAAACAAACGAATTTATTGAGAGGCTAACAATATTATTAGCCAGTTTTCGTTCTCTGATAGTAGATAGATATGTACATATGTATGTAGATAGATTGATGACGTCGCGACATTGCCTCATTAACGTTCCCTTCTCTCTCTCCCTCTTTCTCTCTGTCTCACTCTGTAGTAACAGGTGCTTCGATCGCGTCATAAAGTCAATTACAAAGCACAAAATTGAAGATAATTATATTTGTATGTATTTCAATAATGAAATACAAGCTATATACTAATATACTATAGTTAAATATCATGCCTATATGTGTGTATGCTTGTACAAATACGGAAATTGTTTGAATTATCGCAAAATGAATACATTCTATATATATACATGGGTATGTATATTAGCCATATAATATTATAATTCACCATGAGAATTCAAAATAGTTAATTAAAATAAGTGTCACTCACTCCGCCTGATCGAGATCGAGGGTGGTCATCAAAGTTTTTAAGGAAGTTTTGGAATTATATTTAGAAATGTCTATAGTACATCCGACTCCAAATTTAAAGCATTTATACAATAAAATTTTAGCCAGTCCCAAAAAAAAAAATATATATATATATACTCGTATAAATTACTGAAAGTGAATGAAAATATAGTATAATTAATATAAAATGAATTATTTTGAAGATATTGAGTTGAGATTTGACATTTGTAATAATTAACGTAATATCGATGGCTCTACATTTTTCATCATGAACGAATAATAAACTCAGAAGATACATATTTAAGAAATAATTTTACTCAGTAAGAGGAAGCCACTACTGACTTTGTGTTCTCACTTGTTTATTGATCAACAGACTAGGTATTCTTATAACGACTCTCGTATTAAGAGTTTGACTGTCACATCCAAAAGTTTGTCCAATATCTGTATCTGTTTACGCGTAGTATTTGTTTTAAGCTGCCTTGATGTGCTCAATTTGCACACACGCAAATATGTATATTTACAAAAATACATACACATATTTAAAAGGGGTATTTTATAGTATGGCAAAGACGATTAAAAAGTCATAAAGAAAATTAGCGTCTTGGGAGACCCCAATTAGCTGCTAAGAATTGTTTTTCAATTGTGTTTAGATAGCAGTGATGCTTGAATTTAAATTACATAATAACTTTAACGTTATACTCGTACAATACAATGTACTGTATGTGTGTTTAAATTTAAAAATGACAAGCACTTGTTCTATATTTGGTTTGTCACTTATATAGTTCTAAATGTATTACATTTTTTTGTGCATTCCCTGCAGCCAATAATCGTGCTGTAGAAATACATATGAAGACAAACTAAACTACAATCTTACTGTCCTACTTAGTGTAATCGTTAAAACACAAACGGTCCAATTTGGAAATCAATTTTTAAGAAAATTGGCAAAAATATACAAAAAGTGAATTTATTCCAATGCAGAATCTATATGTTCATCCCATTGAATTTCTTCTAGCGTATATTGTTTAAATAAATAACTTAAATACATTTATGGAAGAAAATTTCACAAGATATGAATTTTTGATCAATTTTACGCTTTTGGCCTCTGTTGACATTTCTGTGGATATGCCCATATGTGTAGTATATGGGACTATATTTTTTTTCAATTGGAAGAATCAATGGATTTAAATGATCTTAAATACTTTCGTTGTTGACAGCTATTTTGAATAGTTATCAAAAAACCTAAAAATATGTAGTTTATGTATATTGTTTTCTTAATTTAAGGTAAATGAAAGATTATATCCAAAGGGACAAACATATTTCGGCCAAAGTTTAAAATATTATTTCATTCAGAGACATTGCTATTGGAGTAATAAATATGCTCAATAAGCGATCTTATAATTGCTCATTGAGAGGAGAGAGCCTTCCATTGGCCCGATTACAACAATTTGGTACTCATTCTGTAGATAAGGAAATCAACTTTAATCAAATGTGCACCTTTACTTACACAAAGACATAACATTGAAAATCCCAAAAATAAACAGGGCAAAGTGTGTAAATTCGCGGGCAGTAGTCATCATCAGCCATAATCCAAATATTTGCACGAATCTCACTGAACGAGATTCAGACGATTTCCAAATGAGCCATAAAGATAGGACAATTGTCATTTCATAAGGCAATTGAGATACTCAAACAACGAGCTTTATTCTGGCAAATATTTGCAATAAAGAGACTGAGTTTATCTTTTTAAGCAGAATTCTTTTATTTAAAAATCATTATTCGGGGCTTTCTACTTGACTCACAGCAATAAATATATTACGATATTGTATTATTTATGGCATTGAATTATGGCTGTAGGTACAATTACAATTTCTGGATTTCGGGCTCTGTCAAGCTGCAGAGGATATTTTTTAGGTCGATATAAAGGAACTTCTTGTTGAACCATTAAAACGAACTTATCAAATAGGAGTATACTTGTATGACAATGTGATTAGCTCGTATTTCAGTGCTTATTGAATGTCTGGCTCTTTACCAATGTCGATTACGTGGGTATACGACCCATTGGGGCTTACCTGCAAATTCTATCCTCAGTTGTTATTTTCAATTCTTTAGCGGTTTTATGCAAATTCTTAATTTAACTGCCACTTCTTGGCAGTGGAGGATGCGCATTTCTGCGGTTAGTTTATTGACCGAGTTCAGGCGGCAACAGACAACCAGACAATCTGACAGCTGGACAACCAGACAGCCAGACAAGAACCCAATAACTGGTTTACAATATTCGCCCAGCCAAGATCAGTTGACCAGATGTGTTCAAAGCAAAGCTTTTCATTAATCAGTCAAATTTAAGCAAGTCAAAAGGGCTGGTTTATACTGTATGTATGTATGTATGTATGTATGTATGTATGTATGTATGTATGTATGTATGAATGAATGAATGTATACTTTTACACGCACAGACAGCACGCATTTCACAACTTTGTCAGTTAGTTGCGGCAAAGCCCGCGACGCTATCCAATTACCGGCAATTGCATGACACATCGCCCGATGATGAGCTGCCGGCATGACTTGACATTTTCAAGCCGACATCCAGAGAGAGAGAGAGAGAGAGGCAATAAATTAAGCCAAGTCGAAGACTAAATATGCTTGCGTTCTTATCACTATTTTCTATAGTTCAGTTATTTCTTCGCAAGCATTACGAGCATATTTTAAATTATGATTTCAAACGAGGGGTACTAATTTATAAAAGTAGTTTTTTTTTTAAGTCTAAATAATTGCTTGCCAAATCCCTTTGGAATTCTTATAGTCTTAGTATTATTTCGACACCAAACGATTACATATTGTTATGGTATCAAATTATTATAAGCAATTTAATTTTTAGAGTTCGAATACTACATTAATATATTGCCTTTGGAAATAATTTTTTTTAAATTAACAAGCAGGGATTTATCAAGTTTAAAAAGATTAATTTTAGCATTTTTAGTCGTAGTATATTTAAAATACTCAAGAAATAAAATGTCCATTTAGTCTAAGAATAATAATTTACCGAAACAGCATTAGTTTCAACACATTTTAAAACAGGAATACTAATATTTGCAGTCTTAGTATAGTTTTAAAAATAAAAAGCTCAACTGTCTCAAATCATATGAAATACAAACATTATTATCTAAATACTAACAACGCCATCTAAACCACAGATGAATAAATTCAAAATTTCAATAACTTTCCCACCACAAACAACTTGGAGAGACGAAGGGAAAGAGTGCAAATTTCATGGAGTAGTCGCAACAACCCTTCAATATGTAGAGTATTGCATAAATTGAAATGCCGCCGCATACAAATCAAATGAAAATTGATTGAAGCACGAGTTAATAGTTAATAGAGAGAATCAAATAATTGGTAGATTTTTCAAATTAGACAGCTTACGCATATTATTAACAATTAATAGAATTAATAAAATTAATTTGCTACATTCAATTATATATGTATATACAAAGTGTTTAAAAAAAAAAATTATAATAATATAATAATAATAAATCAACAACAACAAACAAGAAGCATTGCTAAACTACACATTACGTGGGATGGGAAGGAGTTGGAGCTGGAGCTGGAGTTGAATGTGAATTTGCAGGCAGGAAGCAATTCAGGCAGTCATCATGGGTGTGGCTGAATTGAGCGGCGGGGGGGAGTTTTGGCACGTTCGGCGCGGATGCTGTCCTCCAGATACCAGAGCGCAATGGCCGCGATGCACAGGGCATTGAGGCAGTTGAGGGTGAAAGCGTAGCTGGTATTGTCCCTGATTAGACCTGGTTTTGGATGGGTGTATTTGTTTTTTTTTTTATTTTTTGGGTTGGTTAGTAAGGCGCCAAGACTTGTACAGATATGCAGGAGATTACTTACCAATCAGGGGACCAAAGACCATCGAAAATGTGCCCGACATGAGCAGCTGAAGTCCAGCGGCGGCAGGCAGACGCTTCAGCGGCACATAGCTGGGTATGATCAAAGACCAGAAGACTGTGCGGAAGGCCTTGTTCAGGCCCAGCCATAGGAAGATGGCCACCATCACATTGTACCTGGATGTCATCGAGAGGAAGATGCGACCGACGCACATGCCCAATATTCCCACCACAAAAAAGGTGCGATTGCTGTAATTGTACTTTCTGGTGATGAACGGAATGAAGAATCGAACGATCAGATCACAGAATCCCAACAGCGACATGGCAAACGCAATTTGATCCTCTTCAAAGCCCAAATCGTTGAGAATAAATGGCGTTAAGATGGCAAAATTGATCTCCACAAAGTTGATCAATGTGATGCCAACGGCGAGATTGACATACGTGATATCCCTCAACAAGTCCAGATCGAAGAAGATGACGATCTTCTTGTAGAAGGGCAACTTCTTGCGACGCTCCTGCTCGATCTCATCCTCCAGCTGCTGTTGCTCCTTGGCCGTCAGCTGAGCCGTCGCTTTAAGCGGTAGCTCCACATCCTTTTCAAACTCATAGACCACTTCCTCATGATCATGAGGCTCCTCCTTGATGCTGTGACTGAGAGAAATGCTGCGCTGCTGGCGTCCACCAGTTGATCCTCGGCTATTTAAACGCTTCAGCTCGAAGTGTCCATTCTCCGATCCCTGTTGCTTGTCCCAGGTGTTGACGCGATTCCGTGTCCCGCTGCTGTTGAGCGAGGCCCGTGATCCGTACCAACCGTCGTTGGCTCGTGGCAACACTGGTGTCTCCGGCTCCACCACATTCTTGATTATGTCCTCGTCCTCATCATCCATGTGGGCCTGCGTCTTTGGCGGCTGCGTCGCCTCCGCGTCCTTGTCCCGCTTCTTCACATGCCACTTGACCGGCTGATAGACCAGCGAACAGGCGATCGTGTGCAACGAGGCGCCGGCGAACAGCATCGTCGTCCCCTGGACACCGAACACCTTCAGCATGTAGGTGGCAAAGTAGGGGCACACAATCGGGCCCAATCCGGCAACGCCAAACTGATAGGCCGTCGCCGTGCGTCGCTTCACCTTGAAGTACGTGTTGACGGCCAGCGAGGAGGCCGACGTGGTCAGGCCCCGTCCGAAGCCGTAGATAATCGAGAAGCTGAGCAAAAACAGGGTGAACGTGTCCGCAAACACCATCCAGAAGAGACCCACAAAGGTCAGCAAAGAGCCAAACAAGGCCACAGCACGATACGTATACCTTCGGAAGATCGGGCCATTGAGCAGACCTGTCGATAGATAAGCAAAACATTTTAAAAACCATTTTAAGCAAAACATTATTCAAGAGACCAGCTGGAAGTGGCTTTACTACTAATTTAGTCAGAACAAGCCGACTATCTTCAGAATTCTTATTTTGCTTGAAAATATCCAAATAACAAGGGCCGCTTCTTTTCAAACAAAACTTAAAATTCGAATCGCTATTACTGAACATTTTTATCACGACGAAACAATTCTATAGTTGAATTTAAAATAAAATTTTGAATGATTTTGATAAATCAATTTTCTTATCATTCTAGTCTGTTCCAAAATTTACTTTCAACAAATTTTTGTAAAAATTATAATGGAATTTATTAAAAAGGAGTTCAAATTATATTATACTTTCAGTATTTCTGATGTAAACCCAAACTATGTATCGAGTTTTCTATCGAATGGTTTTTATTTTTGGATTGTTTGATGCATTTTTTCATCACTTAATTAAACTTAAATTTGCAAGATTTTAATCTGCTAAAGTGACTGAAACGTTTTCAAAGTTCGAAATGTGTCGCAAATATTTTAATCATGATTAGTTTTGCATGCGGGTGAGATTGCTGACTCATTTAATGGCTTACCCGTAAACGCGGAGACGGCTATCTGTGTGTTTATAATGGTAGTCAGTTCGGAGTTGCCGATGCCGAGTCTCTCCATCCGAGTGCGAAAGATGATACCAAACTGTTGGGCCAATGCGAACGTCACCAGCTGCAATGGGGTGGATCACAGTGGATATGGATCAATTAAATGATGCTCAAATCATGATCGATTACTCGTAGAATACTTACAATATTAAGGCCACTGGCAATGGCCACAATCCAACCCCAACCTCCATCGGGCGCCACAAAATCATCTCCTAGATCGCTTTTGTCCCGACGTTTCTTTTTTATGGGATGAGGATGTGTTGTTGCTGTCTTTGATGTTGTTGTTGTTGTTGTTATCTGCTTGGGTGGTTGTTCATCATACTTTAATTGTTGTTGGCTCTGCTCCTCTGTTGGCTCCTTGGGCACATTCAGTCTAAGTCCACTGCTGTTATTGTTGTTGTTGTTATTAATAATGTTGTTGTTGCTGGCCGTCATCTTAAAGGGCCAACTTTATTTATTGTTGCATCACTGGGTGGTCACTGGTCTTTGGTTAGTCTGCAAAATTCAAGATGAATAGCATCAGATTCACAATTGATTGTTGGCGATTGAACCAAACTACACAGCTGTCTCTCTCTAACTAACTAACTAAGCAATTACATATAAACAAAGCTCGCATTTTAGTATTCGACGCCAATTAGACGGCATTTAATAACGCTCTCTGGGTGTAGCACAGATCCATGATCGTTGAGAGATCGGCCATAGGTCGGATCGTAGCACACCCAAAATCATTAACAAATTATGCATGTCATTGTGACTGTCTAGTCGTGAGATTGCCACCGAATGCTAAAAAGTATCTATATACATACAATACAAACTTATTTATTTATATATATAAATAAACTCAATTGTTATTTAATCAATGATGTATCATCTATTATACAGAGATTCGATTTTGGATATACTACTAATGAAAGCTTGGGGCAGGTTGTTATTCATGCCAACTGAGATCTGTTGCAATCGTGCCTGTGAAAGTAAACTTATTCTAATTTCAATTTAATTATAGATGATGTAATTATTTGTTTCCGTTCTGTCGTTGCTGTAGTAAATATATAACAAGCAATGCAAGTTTAATTTATAAAAAAAGCTCAAGGAATGTTATGATTATATAGAAAAGAAGATATACAAACAAGAGATATGTTAATCGTGTTGGAAAGTCTGTGAAATGCTATAGTAATACGATCCTATAAATACTACATAGTATACTCCAGTGAAATAAGTACATATATGTGGATGAAGTTATTTCCTAAAAAACTCTTATCATTTCAATTCCGTTTGAATGATACAAAAATTTTTTAAACCCATTAAGTACCCTTGGATAATTTAGAATTTTTGTAAAAGTGTTGTTTTTCAATTTTTTTCCTCAGGCTTAAACAAAAAATGTTTGAATGAAAAAAAAATCTTCAAACAATTCTAGAAGTGAATGCAAAAAAAACATTTTTTAAAAATCCCTTCGCTATTTTTTTATGATTTTTTTAAAATTGCTAATAATGACACTTTTTGTATGAATAGGAAAAAAAGAGGTTATAATAGTCGTTTTTAGCAAATTTTAAAAAATCATAAAAAATACTATCGAAGAGATTTATGAAAATTTTATTGAAAAAGTTGAATTCTAAATTTAATGGGTAAAAGAAATTTTTGTATCATTCAATCGGAATTTTAATGATAAGATTATTTTAAAAAATCTGCATCAATCTGTTAAAAGTATATATTTTTAAATAACTTCATCCACATATACTTATTTCACTGGGTGTAATTCTTCATCCAGCAATTTAGTTGGAATAAAAGTCATAACACATTGGGATAATTGTTGTTATAGCGCATAAAACTTAAAGTCAATCCATCAATTTTCATCACAATATACAGGGGTGGTCAAAAGTATTTACACAACACTTAAAGTTAAATCTAATCGTAATTTGAACTTACTTCATGAAAAGTTTGGTATCAATGGAAAGGTCTTTTGAATTCCTTTCAAATGGTACACAAATTTCCTTAACCCATTAAGTACCCATTGATTATTTTAAGTTTTTGTAAAAGTGAATTTTTTTGACTTTTTTCCTGGGTCTCAAACAAAAAATGTTTTGATGCAAAAAATTATACTACTACTACTACTACTTACTACTTTTGACCACCCCTGTATATGTATATCTTAAATCTCAAAATTGATCACGTGAGAGCAATGCAGTGTTCTGGGACTCCCATTGACGTTACCAAATAAAAGAGTGCTCTTCAACTCTCCCAGATACGATCCCAAATACAATGTTCTTATAATTAATTTCAAGCTTTTCTCCGGAATGTTTGTTAGTTTCTTAAATTGGCACAGATAAGATTAGTTCACATATGTATGTGTATATTCATATATTATTTATTTCATTACAAACAAATAATTATTATCACGAATTACTATCACAATTATTCGTCACATTAATGTTGACTTTACACTCGTGTTAATTAATTACATTTCTTAATATTTTATAATTATATGAATTGCATTACTTGTGAACTTTAAATGAATTAACAGAGTATTAACGGAACCTACGAACAGGCCTAAACGAACACCGCCCAAACTCGACGTTGTCACTGATTGAACTGACCACAAATGATATTTCGACTGCTCTCATTTCATTTTTTTCTGCTTTTTTATTTCACTTGATTGAATTCCTGTTCATTTTTTTTTTGTGGAACTGGAAACGTGAGGGCCGCAAAAGTAACACCCATTATATAAATAACCCAAAAAAAAACATAATGATAATAAAAAAAATGTGTGTATAAAATAAAAAAAAACGATCAATGATTGCTGTTATTCTTGTTGTTATCGATGCGTTGTAGACGCCAAGTTGCGATTTTTGGTTGGAATCGAGTATAGTATCGAGTTTGGTGATCCACCGACAGAGTCGTGAGACTTTGAATCCCCGATCCGGTGCATCATAAAAGCGGTCACCAAGTGAGCAGAACTTAAATAAAACTCATAAATGCAAGTGCCGACACCAACAAGAACAACAACACCACAATCGGGGCGATATCGAGTCAAAGTCAAAGATATCTTCAAATGACTCGCCATAAAAGCGACCAAACGCGTCCGAGTTTGTACTTTTAACTGAGAGGCAACTGACAATCGAACATTGAAAATGGCACGCGCTGATAAGCCAAACATTTCCACTTTGGAGCCCTGCGTAACAGTCTACACACTATATGTACATATGTATATACATACAAACAAATAAAGCCACAACGATATCTCTCCATGAGACGGAACTTACGACAGCGATCACGATCGCGACAAGAAATCGATCGAACGACTTACGGAAACTTTTTAAATCGAGCAGAGTATTTTACTATTTGCAAATCTAGATATTTATCTGGACTTGGGCCTACGGCCTGAATCTTGTTAAGATATCCAAATCAATGCTTGGATTATAACTAATCGATTTGCACGCAGCTGCTTGTGGTGTTAATGATTCCACAACCGCAGATGAACTGACCGTACCAACCATACTATATGGAGGCATTTCCCAGATTAGAGCACCAAACACTTCCGAGTTCGCACTCGGATAGTCGGATACCCAACAGCCGAGCTTCGAGCGCCGGGAATCGGCTTTATATACAAAATACTATATGCATATGAACATATTGCCCGCTTTGTCCCCTTGGCCGTTGTTCAATTCATGCAATTCTGTACTTTGAATAATGCAGCGTTTTGTCAGTTAGCGAAGGTCGTTTATTAAATTTTTACTACTGCTATTGTAATTACTATTATTTTACTACTCAAATAACGTTATAAGAAATTAAACAACTCTTTCAACTGCTGTAACAGTGGCTGATCTAAGTTATTATTTGAGAATGCAAATTAAATGAAAAATAAGTTATAGCTTTTCAAAACATTATATATTTATAAAACACAAATAGAAAATTGTTAATAATAGTAGTAGCTAATAACAAGAATCATTTTTGTATATTATTAATCAATTCAATTTTAAGTTAAGTGATGCTTTAAAAAAACTCATACATAATTTGTATATCATTTTTAAAGTAGTTTCTAATTAAAGTTGATCAAATTTAATAGTCCTTAAAGTCGATATGCACAGTTTATATTTATTTCTTCACGAGATATATATTTTTTCAATTAAAGACTTTGTCATAGTTTAAAAATACACTTGGAGCATAATTATAAGACCCTTTTAAGAACTTTTCTAAAAAGGAAAAGCAAATAAGATAGAAAAATACTGTACACTTTCGAAAGCGATGTGATGTTCTTAATGTAATGAGCAAAATATTGCAGTTCATTGTGGTAAGCCCATGGTTTCCTGATAAGACGGACAAGTCCAGGACGGCAACTGTCATATTGAACCAGAAACCTTGTCAAAGTAATCAATCAAGAAACACGTGGTGGGGTGACGATATCCATGGCTGGTCTTACACTTTTACACCCGGTACCGCCAACTTCAAGGTGACCAAAACGATATCGATTTACCATTCAATCATGAAGTTATCAGAAGAACAAAAGAATAACAACACTACGGCAAAAGTAATTGCATTCATATAAGAAACACATTTGTATTTTTAAGAGCATCTTTGAGATGAGCTGCAATTGGAAATCAATTGACATATCTTTTTACCAAGTGATTTTGTCATCACAAATCTTGAAATAATGACAAGAAAAAGTAGTAAATTTACTTGTGGGAAATTTGTAGACTTCAAATCCTAAAGCAAGCTTATTATTTATGAACTTAGAATACTGTATTATACTGATAAACTGTATAACAACAGAGCCATGAGCAAACATGAGAGCTATGGGCTCTAATTTATATGACGGTGTTTACTAAATCGCTATAAAAAAAAAGCATAAACAAAATGGAATGTTTAGGGTACAGGCATAAAAAGTACCCTGTTTATTCTCGTGAATACCTTTGTTATGTATGATACAAATATTCAGGTGTGCTACAGAAATTTCTTTCACTCGAATTTCTCCGTGACACAGTCAACTCATCTGAAAATTTTTGAGGGAAACAAAATCATCGTTCAATCCACTGTCACATTTTTCTTCCGAATTTTAGAATTTAGAGCTGTGAAGTAACTTTTATTGTTTGTCGCGTCAATAACTTTAAAATTTTTTTACGCTTCACAATGTCAGTTATTATATTAACAAATTAAATTATATTTATTAAAAAAGAAATAGAAACCTACTATTTTGTAATGATAAACATAAAATAGTTGCTGAACAAAGCCTTGGGGATTTTAATCTGAGAAGATGCCAACCCTAGCAGCCTAGTTCGAAAAGGTTGGTGAATTTGCTAAAAAAAAAACTAAATCACTAGAAATTTTCGGAGCAGAATTGCTTTTCTTTGAATTCGCTTGTGATTTCTGTAGCACACGTGATTGTGAAAATTTTTAAAAATTAAAGTTATATAATTAAGTAATAAGTAAGCTAAATATCACAATAAATTTACACTATACATACAGGGTAGCGAGAGTTTCATTTAAATGAAAGCAATCTACCTACTATGAATTATCGATACTGAAAGACTAAATCAATTGATTATAAACTTTATATATGATTGCAGTTGACTTCCGATATTGTACATTATCACAAGTAAAGTAATATAGTATACACGCTCAGGGTTATTTACAGGGTATAAACACAGTATTTGCACAATAAAATCGCAACACTAGTGAATTATGCTAATAAAAGTGTTTTACAGCACGTGGCTGGCGGTGCTTGCTTTATGTTATCCACTGTAAACTCAAACACTATCAATTAGCAAATGGCGGGCAATTCGGCAGACTTTGAGACAGAGAGAGAGAGAGAGGGAGAGAGAGAGAGGCACAGAAAGAGAGAGCGAGAAAGACAGAGGCTGACTGGCAACAAGGTGTTGTTGGTGAAATGCGCGTGCGCGAACGCAATGAGAAAATCAGTTAAATCAGTTGACGACTTTGATTGATGACTGATAACGACAGACACCTGAGGTCTGCACCGATAATGGCAATAATTAGCCAGGCCATGTAACCGAATATAAGTAAATAAATCGACAGAATGTTGAAAAGTGCACGTGTTTATTGACCTGGTCCAAATCACTAGCCAATATAATTAATTAATTAATGCTGAAATCTTAGCAAAATACATAAACTTTTCACGTCACACACTTAGCCGGCGGCATACGTTTTGTTGTTCGTTCGTTGTTGAATGATTTTTGTTGTTGTTTTCCGTGTTAAGTTTTGTTGTTGCTGAATAACAATATTCAATTCAAAGCGTCGCTAAGTTGTTTCAACGAAAAAAAAAATAATATAATTTTTAAGACAAGTGACGACGACTTTTCCGTAACGTTCTCCAGCGCGAACTGAACTGAACAAATTTGTGAATTATAGTATTAAACACCGAAACACAAAGGCGCAAGGGCGCTCATATGTGCATATGTATGTACATAAATATACCTCTCTCTTCACCAACGAGTGTATATGTGTGAGTGTGAGTGTGTGTTTGCTATTTATTTGACATTTGTTTGTATGTATACAACGCTAGTCTCATTCATTTACTTTCGCTTTTACGCGTGTATTTGTGTTATTTTGGTCTTTAGTTTTACCGCCTTGCCGCCACTTAATATTTCGTATTAGCTTTTTGGGCTCGACTGCTGTTTTGTTTTTTTTTTTTATTTTTTTTTTTAAATGAAAAACTAAACACACCACAAAACAACAACAATTTGTGTAGGTAGATGTTGTATGTATTAATATATTTAGTCTGATAAGAAATTTTGCGCCTCTGCTGTATTTATTGCTGTTACTGCTAGCTTCGGAGCGAGAAGCGATTATCAATAGACACAAACACACTCACACACACAGATACACACTCACATTCCCATAAATACATACATATGTATGTGTGTACTAGCTAAATACATATTCATAAATACATTACGTTAGAAATACCGATTACAATTCGATTTGCTCTTGAGTGACACTGTCCTAAACAGACTTGGCTAAAAAGATAAAAGCTAAAGCCCAGCAAAAAAATTTAAAATACAATTGCATTTAATGATATTTGATTAAGTAAAAAAAAAAATTATGTTGAAAAAGTGAAGTTTACATTTACCTGTGAAAATACTAAAGCTGTATACAAAAATTTATTTTTAAATGATTTTTTAAGAATGTTTCCAACTTATTTTATGATAGATTTCCAAATTTTTTAATTTTTATTTTTTGCTTGCCATGCAAATTGGCTTTGTATCACTGTGCGTCTCTTGTATTTGGCAAATGGCCGAAAGTTCTCTTTCAGAACGCATCCATTGCCAAGGGTATTTGCTTTCGTACATATTTATGTTGAAGAATATCTGAAAAGTATGTACATATGTATGTAGGTTATTTGCACATATGTTTCTCTATCTATGATCTGCAATGAGCCAGATTCTGTTTGATATCTGTTCCCATTTGCATTACATTTGGAACTGATAGTGATTCTGATCTCAGCAGGAAAGCTTTAAAGCTTGTTGTCTATTTTGATCTTGAACTGCACATATCTTTATCAATAGAAACAGAATTTCAAGAGCAATTTTTTCTGTTTTTGTCTGAACATGTTTCTCGATGATTGGATTAACAATATACAGTCAAACTTCCCTAACTCGAACCACTATTATTCAAAGAAGATATTCGAGTTTTGGAGAAATTTGGCTTATAAACTTTCTTTCTCTCAAGTTCATTAATTTTACTGCCATTCATTTAGCTAGAGTTAGGGAGAAATTCGAGTTATAGAAGTTCGAGTTATGGAAGCTCAATTGTATTATAAATTTACTTAATGTATTTGTATCGCTGGTCTTTTTTTAACAGCCACCACAATATCTGAAAGCTTTAAAAACTTTTAGAGCTTCTGGAAATTAGCAATATAATTAATCCCAAGGGCTACTCTAACATATTTCCGTTTGGTTTAAATAAAGTTTTGGCAATTAATATATTCAATAATACATATATCAAGGAAGCTTCCTTGCAAATATGTACTTAAATGTAAATTTCATAATACCAGCGAGACTAGAATAAAACTTTTGCTGCTCTCAGCATTTTTAATCTGTAGCATAATTTCAGAATTATCATTATATATAGTATATATATATATATACTAATCGTTATTTCAATTATTTAAATGTGTCCGGTTAATTAAATGATTATTTACTTCAAACTTGTTAGTGTGCTTTTCATTGTGGCAAAAAGGAGGTCAACTAACTTATCTTGTAATTTAGCGGCTTCTTCAGTAATTAGCCAAAAAACAAAAACATTCCACTTGGGACCTTTGAACAAGCCGTAATGGCTTGCATTTTACAATTGGTTTTTTCGATAAGCTAAATTATTAATTGGTCTTTGAGCTGTGGAGCAAAGTGCGAGGTGGGTGTGTCTTTCATTCCGAAATGGGGCCTAATAAATGTGGGCCACAATAAAATATATTTTTCGGTAATACGTATATAAGCATACACATATGTATGTGTGTGTACACATACATATTTATATCAGCTGAGACCTGCCCCCAAAAACAAGTAATTACCATGGTTAAAACACAGCTGATAAAGAAAAAGCTATACTACGAATATTTCCGATTGTACATTGAACTTACCATTTCATTAAAGACTGAATTGGAAGCTGATCAGGCGACAATAAGCATACCAATAAATATACAAACTTTATCATCATTATTCTTGTTCTGTTAATAAAATGTCACGCTATATTAACATTCGTCGCGTCACTTTAAAATATTTTACTCATATCTCGTATCTAGACTTCATGTGATTGGCTCTGAGGTGACACAAAGTCCAAGGAATTTAATTCCAACCTGAGTCAGCTGCACATGCGCGATAATGCTGATAATATTGCGATAAAATTGAAGACAAATTGTAATAAATAACACCGTAATACAGCAATTTGATGATAGCGAATCGAAAGGCAAATTTTAAAGCTGCTCTCACTTGGCACCCTTCATTAGAATCGGTCTATTTTGTATGCACACGGAGTTGTCAGTGACAATTTGTCACTAAACGTGAAACTTCATTTGATTTCTTTGAAGAAATTTTTAAAATTAAGAAAAATTGACAAAAAATTTACATGCCCCGGGTGAGGCTCGAACTCACGACCTTAAGATTATGAGACTTACGCGCTGCCAACTGCGCCACCGAGGCCTTATGACGCTGAATATCAAAATTATGATGATAAGGATTCTTTCCTTATCTACAATTGAAAAAATTTCCATAAATCTGCATTTATTTTCTTTAATGATTCTCAAAATAATTAGTAGAGCTTTTATTTAATTACTAATTGTACTAATCATAAGAAATGCTCCGTGCGCATCAAAAGCTCATTTTTGCAAGGATCAAGACAAGACATTTTGTGAATGATCCTGAAAGTATGCAATAGTTAATTGGAATTGCTTCGACAGTAATACCCAGAATTGGAATAAAAGTATACATCACTTTTTATTAACCCACAGAGGCATAAATATGTTCTGCTTGATCATATTTAATCATATTCGATCCACTGTGCCATATTCCTTTGTCACTATCAGAGCGGAACTCTTAACAATTGTTTAGTACACCACATAGTGCGGACGCAAGCCAAAGTAAAATCCAACATCTAGCAAACACACAAACCAGTACGAACATTTTATCGAAAGCTTTCGACACTATCGAAGTCTTTTTATCCAAAAACTGAACCAATTTAATTGCACGATGGCTTGTTATCCAGATTAAAGATGGGCACGGGCCTGTTCGGGCTTCGTGTCCCGCGAGCCTCTTCAAAAAACCCACGGGCTTCGTGTATCAAAATCGGAAACGTGCTTTTTTTCGTGCGGGCCCCAAAAAGTCACGATGTAACACATAATTTTCAAATCTCTTGAAGAAAATTGAGAAGAGAAAAAGTTTAAGACGTAGCTTGCAGAAAAGGATCAAAAATTCAATTTTTATTTGAAGAAAAATAAAGAGAAAATTAAATTTAAAAAAAAATATTTTTTTATAGTAATATCCGGGCTCCAGACGGGCCAAATGGGACCGGGCCGGGCCTGGACCGGGCTTCAAAGATTTATCTCGGGAACGAGCCGGGCCTTAAAAGGAGGCCTGTGGCCATCTCCAGATCAATGAAGCATATAATTTAATTTTTATTTATTCAAGCAAATATTTACTTTATTCCAGTTCAATACTGAACTCATTTCCGACCAGAAAGACATTTTACTTGGGTCTCTTGCTTGTATTAAATTTTTAAATACCTTTATAAAAATAGGTCTATTCGAGTTTTTTGGAAATTATAACTTCTACTTCAATTAAATAAAATTTTGTTTTTATTCTCTAACCCACAAAGTATCTGAAACTCATAATTCAGAAAAAAATCCAGTTTTTTTTTTGTATATTAGTGTTTTTATTTATTTTCATTTGCTGCTATTAAGGCGCATCGATCGCATGAATCGGGGCACCAAAAGTCGCTCGGTGTCCCTAACGATGAAATTACAATATTATTTTGCATATTACATATTTACAGTTGCGATTGCGTAGCACATACATACATAACTACTTGAATATTACTTTTTTCGACACAAGTACAAGGAATAAACGATACGCATTTTGGGGTCTTAAATTGCACAATTATTAAATTTAATATGAATTAACATTAATTGAAACAAATAAAAAGAAAAAATAAATTGTAATTAGACGGGCAATCACACACAGATAAACAACGATTCTACAACAATCAGGAGTCGCTCAGAATATCCTTTAATATCGAACTGGAATTGCGACTCGGTGCGAATTCATTGCTGCTCATGAGAAGCGACTGCATCGGCGGCGTTGGCGGCGTCGCTGTTGTGGCATGGAACGTCGTCGACTGCTGCACGTTGCTGCCAGTTGCCGCTCCCACAACTCCCGAAGATGTTTGTGCCACAGTTTCTGCTGCTGCTGATCCGGTGACTGTTGGAGTGGCTGAAGCTGATGCTGATGCTGAACCTGAAGCTGGAGCTGGAGCTGGAGCTGCCTCCAACTGTTTGCCCATGCTGAGCAGCGTGGGTCGCGATTGCGCCGACGATTGTGGCTGTGATTCCTGCTCCAGAAACTGCACAAATGCCTGCAACAGATTCTCATTTCCTTGCAATAGAAGTAGGAAGAAATATTAGTTGGCTGAGCTGCATACATTTTAAAACAACTATGCTTACCCGATCCTTGGGCTGAGGAGCCGCCACTGCCAGTGCCGCCACCTAGAATGCTGCCCAGCCAACTGCTCTGGGGCTTGTTGAGACCGACCCTTTCGGCCTCCTTGCTATTAAAGTCGAGCACGGAGGAAATCATGCGTAGCACCTGCTGCTTGTCACCGGCATGGCCGCTGACCACATAACCGATCAACAGGCTCTTGATGAGACTCTTGTCAATTTTGTCCGTCTGACTGGACTCGCTGCTGCTCAGGGACTGCTCCAGCTTCTGATTGGCATCCTTCAGGCTGTCCACTGTGTGTGCAAGATGTGATAGCAGAGAAGAACAGCATTAGTTATTGAGGAATTCAACTTATTTTAAATATATGACTTTCAGTCGTAGCAAGAAGGCATAGGTCAAAGAGGGAATTCTAAATTTTTAACACGCGCGCGTCGAATTTTTTTTTATTTTGTTGTATTAATTTTTTGTTTTGTTTTTTTTTTTTTGTATTTTTGTTGTAGGCTTTTTGGCATGCGGTTAGTGCGCCCACTGCACGGCGTAGTATGACATAAGTACTGGTTGTTGGTTAAATGGCACACCAGTACCTGATGTAATACTCAACCGTACAGACGCTGATGCGGTGGGTGTGGCAGATGCGATGGTTGCTGAGGTTGTTGAGGTTGCGGCTGTTTGCGGATTACGGTTGGTATGCGACGGCTGGCTGCTTTAATGGCTTAAATGCGGCTGCACAAAACTTTGCGTTAAGTCAGTCAGTTAGTCAATCTATCAGCTAGCTAGGCAGTATGGACGGGAGGGTGGTAAACATTTTGACCCAGGAAGAGCAATGCAAAATCATAAATATGCTGGCAAAACAAATCAAAATTTCTAAACTAATAATAAAAAAAAAGAAAATGCACGTGAAATCAAAAATAATTAAACTGTCGGGCAAGCGTAACACTTAACAGAGAGCAATACATTTTTAAACATTATTAATACTCATATAGGTTTATCTATGTGTGTGTATATATAAATAAAATATAAAAAAAGAGCAATACATTATGTATACAGATATGTAGTAGTCTATGTAATGTGGCATATGCTGCAATCTCGAGCAATCTCCAATTGCAAAGTGAGTGCGTCAAATTCATAAAAATCGCTCACATTTACAAATTGAGATTAATCAATGCTGCAGATAAATTAACAACAATTATATGGGAGCAATTGTTTATCTGTGTGTTTGTTTTTTTTCTTTTTTGTATTTTTGTTAAACGGCATTTACGGTAACGCATTACGGATATACGAACATACGGTTTTACGATATAAAGGTACTGTGTTTTTACGGTCATTTCATACGCTCAAAACTTTTTTAACAATTTTTAGAACTGATAAATTCATTAAAGTACATACATAAAATAAATGAAATAAATAAAATAATAATTGTAAATATATTAGAAATAGATACATACAGATTGGTTCACAATAATCACAATTATTATAGATACATAAATACAATATATAGCAAATACATCATCAATAAATAAACTAATAAACAAAAATGGCAGGCAAACAACAAAGTACGTGAATAAATTACTATTGAAACACATAAAATTGACAGCGATTCATTAAAAAAGCTGCGTTCAAATGGACCCTTTGCAGAAATACCAGAAAAATACCAACATGCATTTATTAATTTCATAGATTTTTTTGTCGAATGCGAACAAACAATTATTAAAAAAATGTTTAAAAATGTTTAAATTAATAATTCTTTTCTTTACTGATTGGTATTTAAATTGATATTTGTTTTGGTATTAAAATTAAATAAAACTGCACAGGATGCAAGACAACAATTCTGTAGTGAATGCAAACTAAAGTGATAGAAACTAGTGGTAGAAATTAAAGCATTACTTTAGAATACAACATAAAAGGCAGGCCAAATATATTGGTAATATATTTTGTGTTGCTGTATTAAGGTGTGTGTGTGTGTGTGTGTGTAGTGTATGTCCATGTCTGTGTGTGTGTGTGCCAGCATAAAGGAGTAATAAAAATAAAATAGTAGTTAGCTGTTGATTCCGGGAATGCCAGTATTTGTGCTTGGGTAGTTTAATTAGTGCAGCATTATAATATGCACACACACATACACACACACACACTAACACACACATCCATTGATAAAGAAGCGAAGCAGACGGAACCGGAAGTGGGGGAAATGTAGAGGGGGGGAGTTACTTTCGATTATTGTGGTTATGTGTGCCGTGTGTGGGTGAATTTGCTTTTAACCTGATCTATAATTACCAACTTAAGTAGAATTTTTAAGCCAATATTTGCCACATGCCGTAGGTAGATCTTACAATTTTAATTTTTTTGTAATATTTTTATATTGTTAACGTTTATTTTTTTTGTTACTGTTTTTTTTTTAATTGCGTTTTTTGGTGATAAAATGCAATTCAAAAAAGTCGATACCAACTGAAATTCCGAGTGTTTCATATTTGGGCATTGCTCCCAGAATTACCAGCTGATATTTACCTTTAAGAATCGGGTGAAGTGACGTCTTTCTTTTACTTTCTCTCTCTTTCTTTCTCTCTTTCTCGCTCTCACTCACTCATACTCATGCTTGCAAAACTCTTTCGCTCTCTCTTAAAAAAAAAAAAAGAATTAACATTGAAATAGAACTTTGGTGCGTAATTTATGCGTGATCAATAAATATTTATAAAATAGTATATAAAATTATTATTATTTTTAGGCTGATGTGAATCGTGGGGTAACAGGTTATTGGTTATTGCATATTTGATAATTGCTAGGCGGTAAATTGCAACTGATAGCTGATTGTTTTAGATATGCGTGGTGTGCGGTTTTTTTTATTTGCTTTAAATTTCTTCTTTTTTTTTTTTAGATACACGAACGAATTCCGATAATTTGCAGGGTTAGTACAAACAAAAAAAAAACTCCATGGTTCAGCAGTGGATAAATCTGAGTCTCACACTCACCTTCATCCCGCAGCACGGCAATTGTCTGCTGTCCGGCTTCCAGCTGATCGGAGAGGCGTGCCGCCGCCCTCAATCCCTGATTGGCGTCCGCCAATTGCTGCTGCAGTGCAGCCATCTCCGATTGCAGCGTCGTTTGCTTCTCCAGCTGCGACTGCAACTCACGACGCATCCGCTGCGTGGCCGTCTCAATGTCATGCTGTTTGTCTAAATATTCCATTTGTTGTTTAACTCCTTAACAAAATACATAAACAAAAAAATAAAAAGGAGAGCGTTTACTTACCATTCTGGAACTGTTCCAGTGCACACTGTAGATTGGTCAATGCCGCCTGTTGCTTCAACTCACGATCCTCGAGTTGGCCCAACTTGGTCAACAGCTCGTCGCGTTGTTGCAAAACCAGACCGTGCTGGGCCTGTAACGTCTCGGCCTGCTGATTGGCTCGAATGCTGTGCGGAGAAGCCATGGAAAACATGGGTTAATAACGCTTAAGTTTAGGCTTAGGTTTATTCATTTTAAATTATTTTGCTTTCAAAACATGTCCTTTTGTTAGAAACTCAAATTTAAACTTACAATCAATCAACTTCTTATGTTATTATTATTATGATTCTAAGACGGCTCGAGTTTTTGTTAAAAATCATGCAAAAATAAAGAAACATTTTTACTTTAAATGTTTTTGGATTAAAGTTGTTAATAATTTGAAACTTTCATGAATTTTGATCATTGTTTGACTTCTTAATTCACTTTAAACTTACAGAACTTTGCCAAAACTCTAGTTGTTGATTTTTCGATGCACATATCTTTACATCACCAATAAATATAAGTTATTTGTTAAATTTGAAATGTTAAAATAGACAAAATTTATCATTTTTATTCAATTAAAGCCAAATGTGTGATTTATTTCATTCAATAAATTCGAAATCTTATTAAAGATCTCAACAAAAATCGGGTCAAAAATTCCGACAATTACTTGTGACCAAATTTGCAGTTGTTACGGATACTTTATTACCTTAACTCAATTGAAAGTGCTCCATATTTTATTAATGCAATTTATTTAACTAAAAGCTATTTTCAAGACTTTAACAGCTTTGCTTAGTTACATTTCAAAACGCAACAGAATGCTGATAAAGAAAAGCACGTTTCGTCAGCCTAAACAGGTGAAATCGATAATTATCGTTAGGTCGAAAATATGCCAAGCCTATCGCATATCGAATGTAATTAGCATATCCAGACACAGACACAGACATCGTCTCGTCTCGTCTCGATGTCTCGCCGCTTATCGGCAGCGTGACTTGCGGCGAATTGCATTCCAAAATGGCGTCGCAACAGCTGACGCATAATAGCTAAGTTACTGATAACAGTTTTATGTTAAGGATAAAATATTGTATGTAATTACTGTTTAAAGTTGAGTAAATAAAACATACAGTCACGGTTGCCACTTAAAAATATCTGATTGAGCCAAAATCAAAACAAAAAATGAGCCAAATTGACTAAAACAGAGTGAGTTTTGGCGCAAAAACGCCAATTGTGGCAACCGTGCATGCAGTCGAACTTCCCTAAGTTAAATCCCCATCATCAAAGAAAATGTTCGAATTATGGACACTTCGACTTATGAAATTCGTTTTGTTTTTTAAGTTTAGTATACGCTATTACTACTCGGTTTAGTTCGAGTTACAGAACTTCGAATTATGGAATTTCGACTGTAATATGTTTTTAACTTTTTTTCATTTCAGCAATAATGATAATTCGCTGTTATCCACAACAAACACATCATTTTAAAACCATTTTGTTTTTAAAACCTCTGACCAATATTTTACGTCGTTCAAAATGTTCTTCAATATGACAAAATTGATTTTCTAACATCACTGTCATAATATGTTAGATTTCTAGCTAAAATTGCTTAAAACTAGCAATAAAAACGCCAAAATGGCAACACCAAATGTTGTCAGTCGTTAAATTTTACTGTGAAGACTTGACTTACATAGCTGTTAAAGTAAAAAAAAAGGGTGTACGAATAAATGTTTGTCTGAGTGTATGTCAGTCTTGACATATTAGCGATTTTATAGCTAGAATTAGCAACTTTGTGCAAATTGGTAAGCAATTTGGACAACCCAAATTATGTTAAGTACACAAACTACAGTGTGTGTGCATTGCAATGAACTCACCTGGCTGAGGTGTAAGCGGTGCTGGACTTGGACACCTCCTGCTGCAGAGCTGTCTGCTTGGCGCGTGATTCCTCCAACTCGCGCTGCAATTCGACGCTTTCCTGCGTGTGCAGTTCCTCGATCTCGAGCAGATGGGCACGCAATCTCTCGAGATCACGTTGCACATTCGCCTGCTGCTCCTGAGATTCGACCTGCTGCTGTTGCAGTAGCCGTTGATTCGTTTGCTCCGTTAACAGATTTGTGGTGAGTATGTCGGACTTCTCCTTGAGGAAATTGATCTGATCGCATAGCTTCTCGCGTTCCTTGCTGTGCTCCGCCAGCTGTTGCTCCAGCGGCTGCAATCGCTGGATCTCTGCATAGTATTGCGTATTCTCGGCATGCTTCTGCTGCAGCGCCTTGATCAGCTCCAGCTTCTCCTTGTTCAGTGTATCGAGTGTCTGCTGTAGTTGTGTGACTGTTTCCAATTGTTGTGCCTTGAGCTGTTCCAACTGCTCCTCCTTGGACTGCTGCTCGACGGATTCTGTAGCCAGCTGCAGTTGCTCCTTGAGCTCTTCCAGCTGCAATCTGAACTGTTGCTTCTCTTCCCGCAGCTCCGAAAGCTGCTGCTCCAGCTGCTCCAACTGTCGGCTCTGTTCGGGATTCTCCTTCGGTTGTGATTTCAGCTTCTCCAGTTCGCAATTCAATTGATCATTCAATTCTGTGCTCTCCTGCAGTTGCTTCTGCTTGGACTCCAGCTGCGTGTGGAGTTGCTCCAGTTGTGCTTGCAGCTCCTCCAGTTGCTGAGTCAGTTGCTCCACTTGACTGCTCTGCTCGGCAGTGCAGGTGTGTTTCAAAGTCAGTTGTGCCGTGAGCTGATCGACGTTTTGTGTGCTCTCCTGGAGCTGCTTTGTTTTGTCCTCCAGCTGCACATGGAGCTGCTTCATTTGCTTCGCTTGCTCTGTCAGCTGAACATCGAGTTCTTCCAGCTGCTGTGCCTTGAACTGTAATTGGTCTGTCACTTGCCGGAACTGATCCTCTTGAGAGGATTTAGCTGCCTTCAGTTGCTCCAGTTGCTCGGCCAGTTGGGGGATCTTCTCAAGTTGCTGTAGTTGCTCCTTGAGCTCGTCCAACTGAGACTGACTCTCTAGCAATTTTAGCTCCTTCTCTTTTAGCTCTGCCCTCAGTTGCTCCATATGCTGCACTTGCTCCTCATTTTCACCCGTTGTTGTTGCCTTCTCCAATTGCTGCTGTTGTTGCAGACGCTGCATCTGGGATTGGGCCTCTTCCAGCTGGGACTCCAGCTGGGCAATGGTCTCCTCGTGATGCTCCTCGATGGTCTCCAGTTTGTTGCGCTTAAACTTGTCCAGCTCGTTCAGGAGCAGCTCGTTGTTCTTCATCAGCTCATCGCACTGGAGAATATATTGCGAGATGTCCGCCTCCAGAGTCTTCTTCTCATGCTCGGCGATCAGCTGCTGATCCTGCAGATCGACCAGTCTCTGCTCGGTGCTGTCCAATCGCTGCCAGCGCTCGTTTAACAACCGATGAGTGCGTTCCAGCGCCTGCTCCGAGTTGTCAGCGAGCAAAGCCTCCAACAAGGAGCGCAGCTTGTGCGGATCATTATCAGCGTGATCATTATTGTCATCCAGATCGGTGATCTCCTGCTTCTCCTCGGCAATCGCCTGACGGAACTTGGCCTGGGCCAGGCTGGCATCCAGATCCTGACGCAATTGACTATTCTCCGCTCGCAGTGCGCCCAGCTGCTGTTCCAGATCATTGGCATGCGTCTCCTGGTCGGCCTCGGCACTCAGCTTCAGTTCCTGATTCTGGAGCATCAACTGTTGCAGCTTGCGCTGCAATTCCAGCTGCAGTTGCTCCTTCTCGCTCTCGCTGATGCGCAGTCGCGTCTCCAGCTCCGACAGCTGCTCGTTGAGGACACTGCTGGCCAGTTGACGCTCCAGCTCGCCGTCCTGCAACTTGAGATTGGTCGCCGTCAGCTCCGTGATGCGTGACTCCAGCGAGACGAGCTTGTCGCGCAGCTTCTCCTTGGAGGGTGGCGTGGTGGCATCCACATCCACATCGGGATCTGGATCTGGATCGGAGCTGGAACCAGCTGCATCTGCATTGCGCACCACAATGAATTCATCCTCGCTGTGCTTGCCCGTCGACGAGCTGTTCGATGACTCCGATGTCTTCTTCTCCTTGACCAATTTGGCCAGCTCGTCCAGTTCCCGCTGCAGTTTCTCTCGCTCCCCTTCGGCCTGACGCACCCGCTCGATCAGTTCGCCATTGTCGGCGCCTCGTTTGTCCAGCAGCTGCTGCATCTCGGCCAATTCGAGAACACTGCGCTCCAGCTCCTTGTCCTGTTCCGCCACACGCTGCTCCAACTCCAGCTGCGCTTGTGCCGAGCTGCGGTGTCGCTCCCGCTCCTCCACCAGCTGCGCCTGCAGCCGGGCCATCGCCAGCTCGTGCTCCACCAGATGATCCGCCTGCAGATTCTTCAGCTCCGTCAGCTGCGTCTGCAGCAGCGTCTTGTGGCCGAGCACATCCTGCATTGCCAGCTCATGCTGTGCGTCCAGTTCCTCCATGGAACTGCGCAGCTCTCCATTTTGTTGCTCCAGATGGGCAATTAGCGCATTCAACTTGGCCACATCCGTTGCACTGCCAAGTGCCACGTCCACCATGCCTGGCTCCACTGTAGTTCCTCTGCCTGCGGCCCCCGTCGCGTCGGAACCCGCAGGCTCCCAGCACCAACTGTCCTCCACATTCTGATTCTCTCCTGCCTCCTATGAGAGTGATACAATAAAAGAAATGCTTGTTTAATGGGCATAAAAGCAAAGTGAACTGGTTCATTTCTTCGGAACCAGTGCTTACCTTAAAAGCATCTATCTATAAGAATATTGTAAGCTCTTTCTTGGCTGAAGAATGCTTCTGAAGCTACTTTTTAATTTTACAATTTTAATACTTCATAAAGCATTAAAATTAAGATTCGGTTGCTTTGAGATATTTAAAATCTTGCGAGTTCCAAAAGAACTGCAAGTAATTTAAAAGTAACTTTCAGTAAAAAAATTGATCAATCAATTAATTAGTCTCTTTATGCTCAATTTTAAAACATAAGCTAAGTAAATATCGGAGAAATTATAATCTCTAATCAACTGAGTTCTCTGTCAAAAGGCCTGTTAAATAACAATTTTAAAATAATTCAATGCAAAGTAAATCTTTGAAAAGAATCCACTTAAATGAACTGAATCTTCCGCAATCCCATAATCTATTTTATCTTTCATCTAATGTTTTTTTCGACTACTGTTTCAATCAAGTTTTACTATAAGTAGTTAAAATTATTTTAGATACATATATAAGACACAATTTTAAATGTTTTATAATATTTTTAACGAATCTATTCCAAAGGTGGAATGACTCAAATTCAAGCTATTTCTAAACCGAGCACAACTGTACCGGAAAGGGAAGAGAATTGTTAGCGGTTGGGCTTGTGACATCCTCGAGTTCAAATTCAAATCATAGCTTACGCATATCTGAGACTATGTGAAGTATCTCGTTGTACTATAAGCGTGTCAGGTGCTGATCGGTGGATTAACCGCGTGAGACATGATCACGTTAATGAGTTTGTGAAAGAGCCGAACCAAGTCGAGAGCCGAGCCGAGTCGCGTTTCAAAATGGCAGCCACGAAGCTATTTAAACGAACGATAAGTAAAATCGTAACACAGAAAATAATAGAAACAACAACGAGAACGACAACGAAATTGCCATAAAAACCCATGACGATGATGACTGGTTGTTCGGTTGTTTGACGACTGGACGCAAAAATGGTTGATCGCAAACGGGGTAAATTTAATTAAAATTAGCACAAAAAAAATAGAAGAAAAAAAATAAAACATATGCGACGAGAATTTGCAGCCAACTGTTGAAATTCAGCGAAAAAGAATGTCAAGAAATGTGGGCGTGGCAGCGATAAGAAGTAACATTTAACAATTGTTGTACATACATATGTATAAGTCATAGTATTTATTATAATAAGTATACATACATATAAATATGTATTTATGTACCTTATATAAGACACCTGTACAAACTGGGTTATCTTTAGACAAACAGCAATGTAACCATGTGCGTGGGTGTGAAAAAAACACTTGTGTTTCATTAACAAATATTAGTAAAATTATTCATACTACATACGTATGTATATAGCCGAATACTGCGGAGTCTCACTGTCACTGTCGCATGCCATCTCACTCTCTCAGGGCAGAGATGGCACACACTTGTTGTGCGTCAGTGTCTGGTTGGGGCATATCCAAGTCTATATCTATATATCTATATGGTATGTACGAGTATGTGCTTATGTACACAGTTAATACATAGCATAGACAGCCGAAATGCAAACACGGCAATGCCTCTAATAACAACAATAAACGAGAGCAACAACCACAATGCTCGACAGATAAGATAAAGAAAATGCCAACGCCGAGGGAAAAGCAACAGATACAGGTAAAGATACCAAGCACAGCTATAGATACAAGTTATGTAGGGTCTAAATACAGGGAAGTGACAGCTGGCTAAGTACTTAATAAGAGGGTGGAGGGTGGACTTAACGAATTCGCACCCAACAACCGGAAGTTACCTCAAACAGGAGATAACTTAAAGCAAGCAAGAAAGTTGAAAACGTGTCAAATTTAATAAGAAACTGACAGTTTGTTGTAGTAAAAGTCAAAGAAAAATAAAAAATACCGAAAATTTTCTCAACTATATACTTTTGAAATGAATAAAAATATAATAATAAAGCTTAATGCGAATTTCCACAACAGATGAATTGAAAAACAGCCCTTGAAACTTTCTTAAATTTTATTTAGACTATCACTAACACTAGGTAATTATTTAATTTGGATTTATTTCAGACTATTAAAGCTGTACTCAAAGGAATTCTTATAACTTAAAAGCTATACAAAAAGAAGCTTAATAGTCAACTGAAAACATCTAATTTATTTATATAAATTTTATGTTTGATTTTGGAACATAAACTACGTTGTGTTAGAATTCTGGTCTGTTTAAATTTTATAGGATAACTAAACTAAATTATCAACAACGTCTACTTATATCATGATTTGATTTGTAAAACAGATAAGATATTCAAATATACCAAAAGTTTAACGAAACTTTATCAAGTAAATAATTTTTGTATCAAGTGTAGGCAATACAGATATGCGTACAACAGCATAAGTTCTATTGAATTCTCAAAACTTCAATAATAATAATAATAAAAGCAAAAAACCTCAACAACAATATTGTGGAATTGTTAGAAGTCTTATCAATATCGATACAATATGGGAAACAACGTGCTATGGAATTCTAAAGAATTGTGAGTCAAATTAATGAGAAAATTTAAAAAAAAATATATTTCAAGTATGTACATATGTCATTAAATAATGTAATAACAATTCATTTTATAATTATTTCAAGAGGGTGCTTTAGAAATTTGTAGGCCAACCCTATTTCAATTGATTTGTCAAAGAAGTCGTTGAGTTTTGTACGGCGATTACTTATTGCCATTGGCATTGACTGGGATTGGGTCTGTCACTGCAAATGGGGGAATGGGAATGGGAGTCGGGCTTATCTTATCGCTGCCGGCGTGCCCAGTACCATAAACCCCAGCCCAACAGGTCCGCATCGAGCGACGATGAGTTCCATATTCCCCTAAACCATATGCGAAAGCCTCTGCCAATTTGATTCTTTATAAATAAATATTGGAACACTTATTGCTCGCTCTGAATCACTTCCAAGAGGGAACACAGCAACGAGGCCCGGGGGACCCACAAATTATACACATATATAAGCATACATATGTATGTACAATGTACATACACTGAAACTCAACCATTTGCCAAAGTAATTTCTGTATGACTTTGAATTTGGGTTTCTGGTTGCTCATTGCCGGTTCCCCATTGCTGCCTGCTGGTGTTTGGTTCCATTCTCCCGAAAAGAAATTCAAATGCACACTCCAAAAAATAAGAAAGAACAAAACACAATACTAAGAAATGCACCTAATACTCCAAATGTAACGGAAGAGTCATTAAATATGTTCAAATCACAAGCATTCAACAGGTGGCAACCTCAAAGCAGAAACGGACAAATAGGAACTGTTCTCACTCAGTGTCACAGCAACCAGACTTTTGTCAGTCAAAGGAACTGTCTCTTTATCAGCGAACTGAACGAAACTTAACGAATGTATCACAAATCGACAATAAATCGTAGACTTACATTATTTTTACTTTCAAAAATAAAAAATTAAAAAAAATATATTGGTTTTTTTTTTCATTAGTAGGTAACTTTAAAATTGCGAATTCCTTTCTAACACTAAGTACAGATATCCGAATCATCGTCAAGCTATTAAAAGTTAAAATATTGTTCTGAAGTTTTGAGATAGCTGTCTTAAACTTGTTTCTAAGTGCAGTAAACCTTCTACAATTACATTAAATGAGCACATACAATGTACTCATGAATACTTATGCATATATACTCATGAATATTAAAGTGAGTATTTAAAATATAGGAACGTGTAAAAATTTAAGCATACCACTTAGAACTTGCAACAACAGCATTAAATAAAAACCAACCGCAAGTCAAGATTCTGAGACTGACAGATACCCTATACTGAAGGAAACTAGTATAATACTTAGTGTAGAGGGTATTTCGAAATCTCATATACCGCACTTGACAACCGTAGTTTAATTTTTATACGATCTACTTCAATGAGTTGCATATAAGTACGTAGACAAGTTAAAACATTTTATGGGTATAGGGTATAAAAATTATAATTTAATGCATGCAGTGCAAAAAAAAACACTAATAAGAGAAGATGTCAAGTTGAGACAAAAGTTAAGACAAAAGTCGAGAAGTCAAGGCAACAACAATGACGACGACGACAATATCTCGTTGCTGACCAGACACTTCAGTCAAACAGTCATAAGTAAGTACGAGTACGAGTACGAGTACTTACACATATGTAAATATAATGAGAATTGGCAAAAAACGAAAAAAAATAACAAGAAACGAAAAAAAAAACTTACATTTTGTCGGCTGTCAGCAAAATTTTAATTTTTGATTTGGCAGCTCAGAAAATTTATGGCTCTGTCACTCAGTTTTGTGTCTAAGTTTAAGTTTAAGTTTAAGTTTAAGATTAAGTTTAAGTTTAAGTTACAGTTTACAGTTTTAGATTTGTAGTTGTGTTTTTGTGGTTTTTGTTTTCGTAAGAATTGCAGTTTTCTGTCGCACGAAAAAATGTAAAAAAAATGTAATAATACAAAAAAAAAAAACAACGAGACAACAAGAATTAGAAACTGTAAGTTATTGTAAAGTACATATTACGGAAAAAACCCGGTTAATTTTCACTCGACAATGCACTGAACGGGGCAAAACAGCGACGTCAACTACGGCGACGGCATCACGTTTATTATTATTTATTTATTTATTTTTTTGTTCGTACAACTTTTAACTTTTAGCGTAATGAGTAAGAACAGTAAAAAAACACAAACAAACAAACAAAAAAAAAGGAAAGAAAATATGAGAATTGAATTGTTGGAAAAACGTTAAACGTTTTAAATGTTTTTTAATGTTGAGTGTTGAGTGCTTTACGATTCCCGGCAATTGAAACTTGGTCCGGATTCACGTGTTTCCCGCATCGCGACCGATCGACGAGTGAACGCAACGTGCAATGCGCCATGGGTGAAAATAGCAAAGCGTTGAGAGACCGACCAGAGACCCGATACCTATACACACACACATATACATGCACATATACCCCACACACTGATCGGCATCGAGTCAACCCAGTGCCGGTTACCCCGTCCCCACTCCGTGCACCTAAAGACCACAACCAAAGCCGACGGCAACGTCGCGACGTCGGTGTCGTTCTTGTCGTCGTCGCTGCAGCGCATTGGCAGAGGCAACGCAACGCAACGATCAACGGCCAACTGTTGACTCACACACACTCGCGCACACATACTCACATACATGACTCTATGTGTGTTTGTGTGAGCGTCCGGCGGCTCAGTGGCGACTCCTGTCGGCCAAGCGCCGCCCCGTCAGCACATTGCACCGCAAGCTTGAGAGTAACCGATTCCATTCCATGTGAATGTGTGCGTGTGTGTGTGTGTGTGTGTGTGTGAGAGAAAATATATTGCCTGTGTGTGTGCGTGAAAATGGGGTGTACAACTGTGCGGATCAGATCATCCACACAACTAACTGGAGCTTAGCCAGCGTTTATTTGATGCACGAAACTTAAATAAAAACATATATTTGATAAATGCAAAACGTTACAATTTAGTCCGTTTTAAAATATCGCATATCTTTGTTCTAATCTTTTAGCAGTATAACTCCTTTAAAACACTAAATTTCCAAGTCCCTAATAAGAAGTTTGAAATCTTTAAAGCTCTGTTTCATTGAACATTTTTATACTGAGTTTTGTGGTTTAAGGTTTTTTATTCATTATTCATTAATTTTTTTAGGGTTACTTATTCCGAAAATTAAAGTTTTTTAGAGTAATCTATGCAAAAATATTGGAATACGTTAAAAGAACTTTAAGCTTTAAAATATAAAAGTAGAAAAACATTAATGAGGAATTTCGCTTGTAACTTACTAAGATAAGCTTAACAATTTCCTAAATCAATATTTTCCAAATAAAGACTCAATTAATTACCTGAAAGCTATTTTGATGTAAAATCTAAAGATATTCATTTTAAGTTCAATCAAAATCATCACAATCACAGTTTATATTAACTATTCTGTAAAAAAATGCTGTAAAATGTAAAAAAGATTTAAACAGTTTTTTAAATAGTTAGCTATTAATTATCAGAATATATATTAAATATTTATTTGAAATTGACTTGGCATTTACTATTTCAATTCTACGAACTATGTTTGCATTGATTATTTTGTGAAGTTTTCAAATATTTAAATAAATATTGAAGATAAATCTGTTCATAATCTGATTGATCTTTAGTTAATATTAAGGGTATTCTAACTGAAATTAGTAATAGTGTATTATGTATATGCGTGCATATATATTTACACTTGTTAAATTTGTTATTTCAATTTCAAATAATTGAGACAAAAACGATTCCATTAATCATTGAAGCGTTGAATAATGCTATTCCTTATGCTGGTTTCTATTTGGTTGGGATCGGTTCGATTGTAAGGGATTAACAGTCTATTAGGTGCACAGACACATCTATGTATCATCTAATCATATTCCAAACAGAGTCCGAGTCAAACACAGTCCAGTTGTGCATACACATTTAACATTTTCCAATGTCCATAAGTACTTATCCATCTATGTGGCTATATCCATGTAGATGCCACTATATACACATACATAATTTTATATATATTTTTCTCATGTGTGTATGTGTTTTGTGTGTGTTCAGAGTGTATAGCGATCCAACTTCGACTTGTGCTCTCCATTTCAAAACTCAAATAATGCGCGTCGGCTATTTAACTTGAAATTAAGTGACGTTTGTTGTTGTTGCTTTTTGGTAAAAAAAAATATTCTTGGTTTCTTTTTTTTTTTTTGTAGTTGTATTTGTTGTTGTTTGTGTACTTATTTCTGCTTGTGTTGTTGTTAACGACGACAGAGACGGCGACTGCGACGACGTCGTCACTTTTATTTGCTTATTTTGCTTATTTTGTTTGTTCTCAACACCGACGCTAACGTCGACGTCGACGTCGACGACGACGACGATGCTGACTGCGACGCTTGCTGCGCTACGCTTTTTGTATTTGTGATCTCAAAATTTAGTTTCAGTTTTTACAGATAGCAACAACTTGTTGGAAATGGGCAAACAAACATTAGCATAGGTGTATTTTCCAAATGTCTGTGTGTGTGTGTGTGTGAGTGTGTGTGTGCATGAGTATATGGGTGATTGTGTATGCGTGAGTCGCTCTCCAGGTGGACAGCCTTAGATGCGCGCCATGTAGCATGGAGTCTAGGGCAGATACTCTCAAATAGTGCAAGCTATAATGCATACACTCAGAGAAAATACAAAAAATGAGAAAAAAAATATTGAAGAGAAACTATTTCCTTAATACAAAAAATGTTATCCCACAAATATACCCATATAATTTTATTAACTACGCATAAAATAAGTTTATTTGGTCCTGTACAATTTTATAGGGAATTTGTGAAAGATTTAATCGGGCAAATTATGTAGCAAACGCACCCTGTATATCAGCGGTGGGCACAAAATCTGAATTCGTTAGCAGCCACTGGCTCCCGGAGCCATTGCGTGCCCACCGCTGCTATATATGTATATATAGATCCTTAATAACGAAGTTATTAAAATTGAATTTAGCATATATATAGGAAAAATGGATTCATATTAATATTCCATATACAAAATTTTAATTGCTCAACAAATAAATTTCCCTTACAATCGACTAATAACACAGTTGTTAAATTAAAATTAATTTAATGAATTTGCGATCCTTGAATCAATTTAATCAATCAATCCTTATCGATTTTTTCACAGATTTATATTACACTTATACTACAGATTTTTGCATGTATTTTAAAAATCTGCTAATCATGAAAATGAACTAGAGTTGATATTAGCTCAACCATGTGTTTCTCAGTGTAGCTACGGATACTCAGTTGATAATAATGGCGGGCTCGGCTTGTTGGATAATACTTGATATATGCTTATATGTATTTGTATCTTTTAGCACATTTCGAACGTGGTTTTTCAGTTACTCTTGTGCTTCTCGTTGTTTCAGCAAATTTGTGAAAATTATGGAGCATTGTAGGCTTCTTCTTCTAACGCCACGACTTGAAATATGCATAGGTAGATATATATGATATGTAGATATATAAACGAATGTCTTGATATACACATACATACATATGCACATATATAAGCGCTCTATATGGCCACGTCGTTGACTTTTAAACGGGGCTGTTAATGTAGCTTTTGTTTTTCATGTTTTTTTTTTTTTTTTTTTTTTTTTTGTGTTATTGCGATCGAGCGTCTGTGTTTAATTAGCAGATAAAAATACAGCCAACCCATGAAGTACGAGTATACCTGACTCGGCATCTCTCTCTCCCTCTCTTTCTCTCTCTCTCTCTCTGTCTGTCACTTTCGCATACTCGGTTACGTTTGAATTTCGGCTCTCTTTCGCACATATTGGCCGCCTTGTTGCTGGCACGATATCAGCAACAGCAACAACAACAACGCATTGCCGGCTCCATTTGCCGTTCCAGACCCAAAAGTCAAAGCATTGCACACACACCACAAAACAAACTACACACATTGCAGGCGTTAATTAGTTTTGGGGGGGCTTTTCTTTTATCAGCAACAGCAACAGCAGCAACACCAGCAACACCAGCAACACCAGCAACAGGAACAACGGCAGCAACTAAAATTACAAGTTTTTCTAATGCGTTTCGTTCTGTTACAAATGCAAATCGAATTGTTGCCAGGTTCTTTACTATATGATATGTGTATGTATTTTTATTTTCTTTTTCCTCAAAGGAGAAAAAAAAAACATAAAGTCCCCAAGTTCGGGCGGGACAAGAAGAAGAAGCATAAAGGTAGCGACCGAATGGCGCCAATTGTCAACCCAATTGTATAAATTTTCATATTCCAGGAAAACTGTATAATGGATATGCTACAAATACATATGTATATAAGATGCATGTATATAGAGATCTCTCTATGCACCGTATATCGAAAATTGAGGCCAAGTCGAGCTGTGTTTAAACAGATACAAGATGCTAACGAACTGCAAAGATAATAAATATTTAAATTGTATTTTATTTGCACACGTTCGATCAATATGTGGAAAACGAGTCGCATAAGTTAAAGAAAGCCTCCAACAATAGATTGGGAAAGAAGGAGATAGATAGAGAGAGAGAGAGACTCCCATAGACCAATAGATATTATTGATTTAGCTATAGATTCAGATAGAAATACAGACACAGATACAATACAACGAGTACAAGCAATGTATCTATGTACGGGTACACGGATGCGGATGCATAATGATCAACGACAAAAACAACAACTTTTGTCTACGTCTGAAACGCCGTCTCCATTTCTATCTCCATCTCTATCTCTATCTCTTTCACTGTCTCCGTCAACGTTTGCGTCTTTGAAAATGTTTAAAGTTTATCTAGAGCGGCGCAAATAGAACTACAGATATACATAGATACAAGATACATAGATATATGTTATGTTGCTTGCACGTTTTGTATATAGCACTTGGAATGATCTTCGGTACCTGGTGGAACGTCACGGTGAGACGCCGCATTGACAACAACAACAACAACTCGAATTCATACAACAACAACAACTACAAGAGCAAATGGGCAACCGTCGAGCCGCTTTTGTATTGGCATCCATTTAACACATTGCTGTTAAAATTCAGACAAGAAATCAAATTCAAATACCGCGCTTCAATTCCAAAACGAACCGAGTTGAGTTGAGTTTAGTTTAGTTGAAGTGAGCTGAACTCGAGATCAATCTCAATTTCGAGAGTTTGCTCAAAAGTGATCCCGAAGACTCACCATTAGGTTTAGCTTAGCCAAAGATCAGAGATGTGCATCCGGAGAAAGTAAACTAATATTCGTTACTCTCTAACCTTTGTATCTTCGGGATCGACCATGGTTTCAATAATTCTTACGCTGTCTGATTTAATTTTAAATATTTTTAACTTAGTCTTCTACTCTTCTAGGTTTCGCTTATTCTCTTGATTTCATAGTAAGTCCACAAATTTCTCATTTTCTTTACATTTCTCATGAGTGTTAAATAATTTAATTTATGTTAAAAATACAAACTTGCACATGCTTAATAATGCTATTTTTTTGGAAACACATTATTTTGTAATTCCCTTTCTAAATTCTTATTACATTTAATATAAATTTCCTTTTTTTTTTACTTTATGTTTTCAAATTTTGTATATTAGAAAATGGCACACACCTTTATTCTTTTTTCGTTACACTTGCTCAATCTTATCCGCTCACTAAATTATTAAATCAAAATATTTGTGAAATATATACATATATGATTCCCACAAGTGCATCTCTAATTAAAAAAGTGCAACAGCAATGGCGTAAAGCAGATTAGCTTGTACATAGTATGTACTTTGAGATACACGCAGCAAACAAATATAGATACATACACATATGTAACATATGTGTACATTTGTATCTCGAGCTCAACTTCTCAGGCATTCAGAGCACAGACGAGCCAGCTTATGAGTAGCTGTGAGTATTCACATACTCGCACATAAATTGAAGTCAGCATAACAGGATATCCGGCAGCCATGTTGCCATTCAAATACGAAAAAAAACTAGCTGCGGAATTTCTTGCAGACCTTTCAGTTAGATATTCCGAAACGATAACAAGCTAAACATATGTAATTAAAAAATGGTATTTATAAATTTGGAAAATTGCATAAGTTTACAATATTTCAAATGTAATTTTGTATTTATAAAATCGAATAGGAATTCTCCAATTTAAAGTTGGAAAAAGTTGTAATACAAGAATGTGTTTATTGCATTTTACAATATAATTTCTAAGGAATTTTGAAATAAATTTTACTTTTAAGTAATAATTCCAATCCAACTGAGTTTTCCGCTTGAGTTTTCTCTTTCATTTTCATGCAAACTATGCTGTGATCTTTTCTGCGCTCCTTGATTTGGCTTGACCCACTTTGGCTTGGCAACAACCTCCTGCTACCCCTAGCTGTCTTAGGTAGAACCACTGCACCACAAAGCACCACTGGCTAATTGGAAAGACTGCAAGAGATGCGTTAGCACATTTTGTTGTCTTGTCAGCTGGAAGATGACGTCGACGTCGACGTCGACGTGGACGACGTGACGCTGCGAACAGTTTGTTTTCAGATTTTATGGGCCCGTGGGTTATTTGGGAGTTCTAGTTTCAGGGATTTTCGATTTTAGTTGGCCAGGCCAACTGCAGCAGCAGCAGTAACAACAAAAATGGGAGAAAAAAAAGAAAAAGAAAAGGAAAACAAATGAAAATATGTTTTGTTGTTGCTGTGTTTCTATGTTTCAGTGTTTATGCAACAAAGCGACTTGCCAATAAAAACTTCAACGCAGTATTCGCTTTTGTGACTCTCCATTCCCGTTGCCCCTCTCCTTTGTTTCTATGTGCACCTTCTTCTTCTCCTCCGCCTCCATCTTCTTTCCCTTCACCTGTGCTCTGCTGTGGTTGTTTGCCCTGAGAAAAGCCTCGCACGTAGTTTTTCCAGTGCAAAAAGTCTGGGCTATAAATATGGGCGCTTAAATTTCGTCATTTATGGCCCGACTGGCCTGCAAACGAAAATCTTTTCATAATTTAATGCTTATTAGCATTTGGCTTGAAAGAAACACACACTCCCCAGAGCAGAGCAGAGGGAAGGCAGGACAAGGAGGGGCGGACAGAGACCGAGGCGAGACAAGGCGAGGCGAGAGGCAGTGCGTCTGTACTAACTGCCAATAACTACCTAGACCGTGCACTGAGAACCACAACTATTTGGTTTGTTTTTATTTTAAACCAAAGTCAAGTGGAAGATTATGCGACAACATGTGAAAAACCACCTGAGATGCCAGTAAAAATGGTTGCACATGTGAAAAGTTAGTTGGCAGAATTTAATATTATAGATATAACTTCCTACTGGTGATGGAGCCAAAATGGTTACAGCCAAAAGGCAGAAACTTTCAAAGTAGTTACGTTTTATTGCACAGACGTTCAATATTAATGTTTTATAACAAAAAAAGTCCTAAAATCAACAGTTCTGTAAAATCAATGTCTTTATTCATGTATTCAAATCAGGAAGATTTTGTGAGTGTTTTTTTGTTCTGCATATAAAAAAGATATTTTAAATTTAAGCAAACGATTCCAAACAACAATAAGTTGTACTTAAAAAAAAAAAGAAAACCTGTGTACCTTTTAAAATATTAGCGAATACTATAAACCAAAGTTTTGGAGCATCGAATCGATTTGCATCTAAAATGAAAGCTCTCTTTGGCTTTAGAAACGTTGTAAAAATCTTTGACCTCAAGTTATATTATATATGTATGCAATTTAATGTTAGCCAATCTCTCTCTTCCCCCTATTAAAGCTTCTCTTTTTAATCAGCTCCGGTAAATCTCTGTTCTCATTGTGAGATGGGCCTTGGCTGTATTGTGATAATTAATCCCCATTGGATCAGAGATATTCGACAATTTTTCACTTTGCATCTTTTTAATTGTTCTAATTGGGTTTTGTTTTCCGTGTAAGTAGCATAAAATATTGACCCAATTATTGTGGATATTATTTGATTTTTTTTAATTTGGACCACGCCTTCACCTCCCCCTCCTTAACAGACTATGAGAAAAAAGTGTAAAATATTTATATAAAATCGAGATCCTTCAAATTTGGCACGAGCCTTCGTTTATCAAGAATTTTCCATTTTTTTCGTTTTTAAATTTAACCATGTTTCCACCCCCTTTCCAAACTGACTCCGGGAAGAATTCGATAAATACACACCTGCAACATGTGATTTTTCACGAAAAGGGGCAAAAACGAGCAGAAAGGATTATTAACATCTGATTTTAGATGGTTTTGTTAATAAACTTAAATCAAAACTCTTGTGATACCTTGTGCTAAACTAAAGAAAAGCTTAACAGAAATAGACCATATTTCTTATTTTTGAGCTAAAAATACACATGAGCAACACATTGGTCAATTGCACAATACAACACTAATACTAAATATCTCTACCTATAGCGTATTTTAAATACATTTATTAACTTTATTTATATTTAGCATTTTATATTATGTTCCAGTTTATATGGCATCGCTTAATCAGCTGACTTCAAATATTAAGGGTGCAATTTTTAAAATACTGAACGAAACAAAAACTGCAGTTTATAATTGAACGTTTTTTTGTAATATTCTGTCTGTTCAATATAAGTTATAGATGACTAGCTAGCCACTACATACATAGATAAGTAGATATACTAAAAACTAATTGATTGTCAGCACTTGGACAGATTTGCAACTTAAAATTATGCTATGTGGCACATGTGGTAACAATGAATACCCATATAACTTAAGACGAAGGTTAAAACTCAACCAACCAACAACAACAACCACAAGAGAGAAAAATGAGAGTGAGAAACGGAATACGAAACTTTAGAATCGAGTACAAAATTCAAATTCAAATTTGAATGAAACTCAAGTTGAATTCAACTGCAGCTGCAGTTGCCCGCATCGAGATATGACTTTTGTCTTTTTTTATTTTTGGGGGGTTGTTCAAGGCAGGGGGTGGAGATGGGGGACGAGAGCTCTAAACCGTCGTTTAGGCCTCGGTCTAAGCCTCGTTACACACACGCGACGACGACGATGTGGCTGACAATTTGAAAACCGTCGAAAGCAGCGCACAACACAATCTCAACGGAAGTGGGGAGCAATCGTTGTTGTTGTTGTTGTTGTCGTTGCAGCAGCGCCATCTGTGTGTGAATTATGACAATACACACACGTGTCTCCATATGTCTGTGTGTGTGTGTGTGTTCACAGGCCCAAATTGATTTGGACTCGGATTGGGACACTGTGCAATGGCATTGTTAGCTTCTCAGTTGGGCAGTTAGTGAAAATTGCCGCTCGCTTCGTTGATTGTTTATAGAAACTTACAGCAACAACAACATCGAACAATGTCAGCTATCAAATGTAGACAAAAATAACTTAACAAAAAAAAATTGTAATAAAATAATTGCAGGTCTCTCAAACAACAACAACAACAACAACTGCACTTAGCGACATGCAACATTTTGACTTCTGTCCGGGCGCGGGTCAGTTTAGCTCAGGGGGGGAGGGGAGCGAGGAGTAGTAGACTTGTGGGTATGCTCAGTAAAAAAAAAAAAGAAAACAAAAAAAGGCATACTTAAATATATTGTCATTTTCATTTGTCCATCAGTTTGTGGGGGCGAAGGAGATTGAGGCAAACGAACTGAGGCTTAATAACTGCCATAACTGCAGCTTTATTCAATGGGTACTCGTTGCTTGACCATTTGAATACTCGCATTTGGTTAGGCTCTGAATGACAACTGGCACGCTGGTTGGATAGTTATCCATATGATACAAGTATATTGTGATGTTCCATCGATCATATGAACGACCTTTCCATCGAGATGATAGCCCAACAACAACAACAACATCATCATCATCATTTTCAATGGATCAGTGACTGCAATTATTATTGCAGCTATTTCGAAAGCCAGCAAAGAAAAGCAAAAGTCGAAATCTCGAAATCTATATTATTTTGGTAATTAATTAGAAATTCAAAACAAAGCTATTTAGTCAGATTTGCTAGCAGTGAAATTCTTAGGGTAAAACAGAAAGTCAAAAACGATTGTCACTCATACAAAAGTTTGATTTTCGAGCGATCAATATATAGAATCCAACTTTATATAGCGGATGATATATTCGAACTAACAAATAAATTTTGAATGAAATTAATAAAATTTTATTGTATTAAAGAAGCATTATAAATGTGCCTTCCAAAAGTCAGATAAATCCTTTTCACATATAGTAAGATTTTAACTTTAAGTCATCACCTTTTATTAGATTCTCTTTGAAAAGTACTCAGTTGTTTTGGGTTTTCAAATATTTGCAAAAACCTAAATCAGGAAATGAGTTAACGATCAATAACATTTTAGTTAAGCTTGTGTATAATATTTCTATCGACCATAACTCGAAATGTGTTTCTTCTCTCTATCTCTCTTTTGCACACACTCTCGCTTTCTCTGTCTACATTTTTAAAACAAGTGAATAATTTTGAGAGGAACATGAAAACAACAAAACACAGAAAAATGCGATGATCAGCGATTGACACGCAATTTGGACAAGGCTCCTCCGATCGATCCATGGCTAACAGGCAGAACCAATGGCAGCCCCATTGACGCCACCGACCGTCGACCACTACCAATCACTAGCAACCACAAACAACAACAATAAATGCAGCTGAAAAGCATTTGACACAGTTTGACCGAGCGTAACAAATCAACTTTGTCAAATGGAACACGATTCGCTGTTTAAAACTGACGTGGCCCCAAAATGTCAGCACCACCAGCAGCAACAGCAACTAACCAACACCAACTAACCAACACCAACTAACCAACACTAACTAACCAACACTAACTAACCACCCACCCCAAGCACCACCCCAGCCTTCAATTGAACATTTTTTGCTGATTAGCGTCGCATGGCATGGACATGATATGGACATATGGATATATGGATATATGTATGTAAATATGGTTCTGCCTGGAGAACTTTCGATGATCTAACGTAATCATTAGATGCCTAACCAATTATTTTCTCCCTCTCTCTCTCTCTCTCTTGCTTTTCTCCCTTCTCCGGTTAGCTGTCTTCTTTCCACAGCTTCTAAATCGAGCGAAATAGTCAAGTATTTCGTACTTAAAACGCCACATTACAAACTTGATTTCCCACTAAGATTGAAATTACTTAAGTCGAATATGTACAAAATTTTTGTATTCTACTTAGAGATGGGCACGGGCCTCATTTTTTAGGCCCGGCCCGACCCGAGCCCGAAATTCCTAATAGAAAAAAGGCCCAAGCCCGCCCAATACTTTTGCTGTGAAGCCCGAAACCGCCCGACCCGGCCCGAAAAATTAAAAAAAAAAACACCAATTTTAGCTTATTTCAATTTTTTCTTTAAAAAAAATTGCATCCAAATTTGAGCTTAACAATCTAGTTCTCTTTTAGTTTATTTCATATTTTTATTTGAAAATAAAATTTTATCCAAATTTGAACTTAACAGTCCAAATAATGCAATAGATTTGGCGTGTTCGGGCTTTCGGGCTTTGAAGTTAGGCCCGAGCCCGGCCCGACCCGACCCGAAATGATATTTTTCGGCCCTAACCAGAAAATTTTGTAAAAGGCCCATGGGACCCGAGGCCCGACCCGGCCCGTGCCCATCTTTAATTCTAGTATTTCCAATTTATAAAATAAGAGCATGATACCTATTTAAAGAATTTTCGAGCTCATTCTTAGTGAAGATTCTGTGCTTTCATATTAATTTGGACATTACTGGGTTAAGAATTTTTTTGCTCGTATTCAGCAATTCGTCCCTTTAATTTAAGTACGAATTTTCTTAAATCGAGGTCATTTTAACTTGATTAAAGTAGGTTCTTCTTCTTTCTGTGTGCTTTTTCGTTTTGTAGCTTGACATGTAACATTAGTAACTAATGCCAAATAGTTTATATTTGTTGTTGGAACGCGACGATGCCAATATGGCGTGCTTCCGGTTGCCCAGTGCATCCCCACTTCTCTGTCTCTGTCTCTCTCTTTCTCTCTCTCTCTCTCTCTCTTCCACTCTCTCTCATCTATCTCATCTGTAACTTCAGTGATCTCCTGGCGATGAACAGTGCGCTTCATTACCCGAGCACATGTCAACCAGTTTTCAATTTGATGATGCTGTTTCCCCTCTCTCTCCAATCCCCTTATTCCCCCATCCTTCCGCTTGGACTCATTATCAACGCCAGGGTGCGTGCTCGTCGAGCCAAAAGCACTCGGTCTAATCACTGCGTTTAAATTGAACAATTAAACTAATTTGACTATGAGTTGCTGGCGCATGGCAAATACATTTGTCTAGTATTCAATTTTATTATAATTTTTTTTATATATAGTTATATTTTTACGAACTCACCTCGTTTGCAAACTGCAGTCGCCACTTCCGGCACAAGACAAGCAAAAAAAAAACCGAAAAGAAAAGAAAAACTCACACGACGGAAAAATACTTTTGTAGTTGTGTGTTGACCTTCTTTTTGGAAAATTTCACACGATTTTCAAATGCAAATTGCGTTTTTGTTTTTTTAGGCCAAGCAAGAACAACAACAACAACCACAACATTACCAACAGCGACAACAATAACGCACTAGCCAAAAAGAAAAAAAAAACAGAAAAAAAAGACAGAAAAAAAGACAATTAAAAACTTAAAAAACGTTTAAAGAAATTAACACTTTATGCGGGCTGCAATTGAATTCGTTCGGGACGGAGTCGGAAACCGAGAGAATAGATTGACGATCGCACGAAATGAAATGAATGACAATGAGCAGGTGAGTCCCCTTTTTATAGGCAGCCATTCCAACCCCTAACAATCCCCGCCCCCATATACAACCCCAAACCCTCCAACAAAAAAATATAAAAAAAAGCGTTCGAATACTGATAAGCCAACAGTTGTCACCATCGAATCCTGGCCATCACATCCGTACGCCCGGATAAGATAACAATCGACCAATTTTAACCACAAATGCTTCAAATTGGTAATGGGTTTGTCTCTCAGCCGTCGTCCCTTATCACCAACCAGCCCGGAGCAATTATGCAAAACAATATGGCGGCTGCTATCGATCGATTCACCAGATAGATAATAAATTAAACACCCACAGATAGCGTCCGACATCCAGCCAAAGACAGAGGCACCTGGACAATTTGGCGACCCTAATTAGCTGATTGAGAATTTCTTGAAATATACAAATATAATACAATTTTAAAACATTGCAAAAATTACATATATCTTTTTGGAACAATTTTCCCATGACTAGTTAATATCCCATGTATATCCCACAAGCTGAAAGATATTTAGGCGTAAATGTACAGAAATAATTGTCACAGATTTAAAAAATAAAAAGTATCGCAGTTCTATTAAAACTGGACTTCGAACAATAATTGTGAATGTAAAGTAAAAGAGATAAAAATGAAGCAAATGTAATAAAATCATCATCAATAGTTTAGTACAGAATAATAATTGTGGATATAATATGAAAGAGTTAAAAAAATTAATTTAAATTGACATTATGACAGTTTTTTACAAAAGCTTTAAATTATAATCTCTTTTTTAGAAAAGAATTCTGCAAATATCATGCAATGTACACGCAATGCAATAAATCGGACAATGCGATTACTCTGTTTGTTTGATGTAAAAAATTTGCTAGCGTTAAAAGAGATGAATTCAGTATTTGATGGTAATTTTGACAAGATCTCACAAAACATATAAAGCATATAAAAAGATATTAAATATACAGTCAGTCAAGGGCGTCGGCAGGCGGGGGCAGGGGGGCCATTGCCCCCTACACTCATAACTTTACCTTATGTAGCTTCCGAAATCCACCCAAAATGAGTGTGAAATAGTGAAAACACATATTTTCAATTTGAAAATAAATGTTTTTTTTGTTATATGAAAACCAGGGATTAAAACCGAAACGAATATCGGTTTCAGTTACGGTTACGGTAATGTTCGCTTTTAGGTTTTCGGTTATCGGTTACGCAAAATCTTTGCGCTTTGTATGTTTCGGCTTTGAAATTCCGAACCATACTATCGGTTCACAAAAACAAAAACTTCTTTGCAAAAATATATGTTTAACAAATTTATTTTATTTGCACTTACTCAGTGCTATGAAAATTCGATCATAAATATCACAAACAAAAATTAAAAATTAAACAGAAGAAAATGAAAATCTATGTAAATTGAAAAATAAAATGAAAAGCAAAAATAAAATACAAAACTAATAACAAAATATCAGAGATAGCAAACAAGACTGTTGAGTCGAAAAAAATCGAAACAGTTCAAAATTTTTAGTTTTAAATTATTTTTAACTTGCTTTTTAAATGTTTATTTTATTTGAACCTGAAATTAACCCTTATAAATGAAACGGTTACTTAACGGTTATTTCGATTTACAGAGTTTCGGTTTTAAGGCTTCGGTCAAATGGAAATTTTTTTTTGGTTACGGTTTCAGTAACGGTTTCAAATTTCAATGGGTTTTTACCGGTTAAAGATTACAATTTCGGTTAGTGTTTTAATCCCTGATGAAAACAAATACTCAACAGCCTCGACTGTTCAAGTGAATTTTGGTCTGATTGTAGATATAAAGAGGGAGTCCAGATAATGGCATGAGTATAGTAGAAATATGGTACTCTTGTCTCAATAAACTTTATATAAAAACAAGTGGGCGCGGCTACAGTCGAGTTTGCTCGACTGTTGTATACCCTGTGCCAGTCTCCATAAATTGTACTATAATTAATTAACCAAGTTTGGTGAGGATGTATGGGACCATCTCGTTTGCATATTTTGTCAGCTTGGCTCAGATATCTCTAACAGTAAAAAAGTTTGTCATACTAAAACATGATTTTCGACTGATCGTTCCTATGGCAGTTATATGATATAGTAGACCGACTTAAACCAAATTTGGCCAGGTTGCCAAGGACCATCCCGTTTACATATTCTGTAAGTTTGGTTGATATCTCAACCAACAGGGACATACAGAATTTTCGACTGATCGTTCCTATGGCAGCTATATGATATAGTAGTCCGATTTCAACCAAATTTGGTCAGGATGTCTAGAATCATCCCGTTTGCATATTCTGTCAGTTTGGTTGAGATATCTCAACCAACGAAAAAGTTGTTCATAGAGAGACTGGATTTTCGACTGATCGTTCCTATGGCAGCTATATGATATAGTCGTCTGACTTCTACTAAATTTTGTCAGGTTTCCGAGGACCGTCCAGTATGCATAATCTATCAGTTTGTTTGAGATATCTTAACCAACAAAAAAGTTTTTCATAGAGAGACTGGATTTTCGACTGATCGTTCCTATGGCAGCTATATGATATAGTCGTCTGACTTCTACCAAATTTTGTCAGGTTCCCAAGAACCATCCCGTTTACATATTGTGTCAGTTTGGTTGAGATATCTCAAACAACAAAAAAGTTTTTCATACCAAGACTTAATTTTTGACTGATCGCTCATATGGCAGCTATATGATATAGTGGTCCGATCCAAATTTAAAAACAAACTTGATCTGCGTCCGGTATCCAGCTACCTACATGCCAATTTTGAAGTCTCTAGTTATTATAGTCTCTGAGATCGACGCGTTCAAACAGACGGACGGACAGACGGACGGACGGACGGACAGACGGACAGACAGACGGACATGGCTCAATCAACTCGGCTGTTGATGCTGATCAAGAATATATATACTTTATTGGGTCGGAAATGCTTCCTTCTGCCTGTTACATACATCACACAAATCTAATATACCCTTTTGACCATTTTCAATGGGCACAGGATATAATTATGATTATCTTAAAAAAAAAGCTTAATTGTGTATTAATATATCTAAAAGTATATTTTTCCTTCATTTTATGAAATAAAATAAAAATAATATTAAATTCTCTTAACAACTAAGCTAAATAGTGAAAAATATGCTTTATGAAGAAATTGAAACCATCAGCCTAACTTTATGTTAGCCTTTTCAAGGCATTTGAATAAGTATAAGCTAGGTACAGTTGTGTACAAGCTGGCTAAGCAGTCGCATTATAAAATAAAAATAAAAACAAGCCCATGTCACTGGAGCCCCACCCAATGCAGCAATGATATCAGTTGGGTCGCAGGTCGCTTGGGGAGGTGTGATTGGGTTCACAAAGGGTACAAAGAGAGAGGTACGGATTGATAGGCGACCTAATCACAAATAATTCGGTAAATTAAACAAACAGGGTTGGCGGCTAAATGATGAGGATTCAGTCATGGGCATATACATAAAAAACTCATACATATGTCTGTATATATGTATATTTACATAGATATGGCATATCCAGGAGTGAAACATATGGGCGAAAAAAGAAAAAAAATATTCAACTACAAAAAACCACATCCGATTTATGACTAAAAGCAAGTAAATAGAACGTAATTTGAAATCAAATAGAAAATTTCGTAAAGTTCCATAGAAGAGCGGCAAGTAAATAATACAATAGTTGTATGTTGTTGCATGTGGGGTGAAACTAAGTGTCTGTGTTGCTGGGGGGGAAATAGACAAGCTGCCTGCTGCTTATCGGCGTGCGCAACATAATGTGGCAGCAGGTAACTGTTGATAAGACAACAACACGTTGCCGGAGCCAGAATCGCAGTCGGAGCGGGAGCGGGAGCGGCAACAGCAACAGATAAGCCAACAAGGCACTGCCTGCTCCTGAGCTGAATGCGCTTATCACAATTTAAATATTAATTTAGGGATATGAACGAGAGAACACACATTTGACGTGCAACCATCGCCGCCGACGACGACGACGATGATGATGGCGATGCCATTTGGTTATCGCTGCGTGCAAACAACGATATGGAAAGCAAAGTTCCCATCACAAACATATATGTACATATGTATGTAGATACTTATATATAAATACAACTAACGTATGGTGCACAAGCTTCATTGGGTCGGTGTTGCAAACCGGAAATGCAGCAACAGCAGCAGCAACAATTGCAGCTGCAACTGCAACAGTTGCCGACTTCATTTTGGACTGGCTGCCAATTGGCGTCGTCTTATGATGTTGCCACGCCCCCGACTGGTCGCCTCGCCGCCCTCACATGTTAACCATAACTGTTTTGCATCATCAATTTGTACAACTCACCGACGACTTTGACTCGCCGTGTCTCGTCGATGTGGCATCAACGTTGCCGCCGGCGTCGCCTTCGCTAATTTTTTGGCCTTTTAGTGTTGAAATCTGCTTGCGTAGTGCGACAATCTGTTGGACAAAAATATAAAAAAAACGATGTTAACCATCACTCACACGCACACACAAATCGGTTGCAAGTTGCGTGTTGCAAGTTGTCAGTGACATGAAAGGAATGCATCGGCAGGAAGTCCTACAAGTGCGGTGCATTCAACTTGGCCAGTTGCACTTCCACTCAACCAAAAACAACAACAGCAGCAACAACAACAACTGCGGTAGGGGATTCCCCCGCCTGCCCCGCTTACCACACGATCTTTATCCTCGCACGCCTTATCCAGCTGCTCCTTTTGCAATTGCGTCTCGTTCAAAAGCTCGAGTGCCGTCTTGCTGCTCACCTCCGATCCGCGATACTCCTCATCACCGGGTCCGGCGGTGTCGGCCAACACCTCCTGGGCCAAGTTCGTCAGTTGTCCTTTGATGGTGTTCAGGCTGTTGTTTAGCCACGACATGCTGCCTGCTCTCTTCGTCCCGCTGCTGCGCGCTCCCTTGCTCAATGTTTACCTTATTGTTTTGGCCGTATATGATTTAAATTACAAAAATAACTCATTTAATATTTTGCGTGGCACAAGAGCTGCTTCAGCTGATTATTGTTATTGTCATCGCTTGCTATCGATAGTCGCACTTTCGATAGTTGTCTCTCGTGTGCATGCCAAATTGCTCGATGCTGTGACGCCACGGCGCTCGCTTAGTTAATTGCTCTGCCACCTTCAGTCATTTAAACGCTAAGATTTAGCTATTTCATAGCCACTCTAGCTTATGGTAAATACGTTTGTAATAAAAATTAAATATTTTCGTTGATTCTTATTTTACTTTGATTGGTTACAAATACTCAAGTCAGTCAACTGTTTTCTTCATAGATATTTCCTTTTTTTTCCAAATTCTTAGTACGATGAACAACTACAAGTCAAAAAATATAAGATAAATAGAAGAATAAAATATTTTTGTGCCACAAAATACATTAAATTTGTATCTTCACAATTCAATAAAATTTCATAAAATTACTAAATAAATTGCAGATATACAATTCTTTTTATCTTTTGTGCTGAAAGCAATTGTCAATTGGAAATTTTATGTTTATTTAGCATTTAGGCATTTCACAGAAATATCAACCGAGGCCAAAAACGTTAAATTGATAAAAAAAAATCCATATCTAGTAAAATTTTCTTCCAGAAATGTACTTAAGTTATTTATTCAAGCAATATACGCTAGAAAGAATTCACTACGACTTTTGTACATATATTGTTGCCCAATTTCTTAAACATTTACTTCCAAAGTGGACCGTTTATATTCCATAGACTGCACTAAGTAAGCTAGTAAGATTGTAACACAAACCATTTTAATACATATAAATATATTGAAAGTTTAATTTAAATCAAGTTTATCGAGCTGTTTTCGATATATCGGGGGTGCCACAGAAATTACTTTCCCTTGAATTTCACTTAATGTTTTATGACATTTAAGTGAAATTCACGTGAAAGCGATTTCTGTCGCACCCCTGTATAATTTAAAAAAAAAAGAAATATTTTTAAATCAAACAAAAAAACAGTTTTTAAATAAATCTATGCATTACATTATTGAATTAATTGTATCAAAATATTCGTTCACTTTTTGCAGAAATCCGTGTTAGAACTGGTCGACGGAAAAAATGACTTCTGTTTGAATAATTGCCCAAAATCAACCTTTGCACCAATTATAGTGCTAATCAAGACCTACAAGTTTCGCCTCTTGTCAAAATAAAATTAAGTTTTGGCATATGTTTTATTTCACTTTGAATGCGTACGAATGTCGCATTCGACATTGGAGAATTATCCATTTGTAGTTTTATAATATTTAACATTAATGCTAACTCATATTTACCGATCTATTCTAATTTATTATTAAGCGATGCTTATTTTAAATATTCATTTAAGGATCATAATAAAATGGCCGTTATTCAATTGTTTGGGTTTTAAATTATTTTATGATTTCTCAAAACCAGTTCAGTTCTCAATATCAGTTCAGTTCAAATAAAATTAATATTGATGATAAAAATGATAAATAAGTTTGAGAGTTTATCCTCTTATCAGTATAAAATTTTCCTATTTATTCAGAACAATCTTTTCGGGTTTAGTTGTTTTTAACTCAACTCAAATTTTTGATCTCTGCCTATAATAAAACATTGGACCAGAACCATTCCCAATTGAAAAAAAAAAAACTCAACAGTTGGAACATTTCTTGCAAATTTATTTGAAATAATAAAAAAAAATATAGAGATATACTTTGTTATAACAAATAAATATTGCTATTTAAGAACAGTTGAATGTGACTATTGAGTGTCGGATGCGGCGCCGTCCTATTTACAACTTGCACTCAAAGAGTTCCGATTTTTGTAGTCTTGCTGCCACTGCCACTTCTTTCTTTTCTTCTTCTGCTGCTGCTGCATCTTCATCTTTGTCTTCCCTCTTCAATAGCTGCGCGGCTGGGAACCAAATCCAAGTCCCACGCCCCGCATTGTGTGTGTGGCGGCACGAGCCACCTCATATTGTTGCTCCATGTTCGAGAACATCCGTTGACGAAGCTGGACATCTGTGGGCACAGATGCGACACTGGTGCTGCCATTGCTGCCACTTGGCTCAGTCGCTGATTCGACCATGTTGTTATCAGTGTTGTTGTTGCTGCTGTTGTTGTCATTATTAATATTATCATTATTATTATTAGTAGTAGTATTCTTGATGCCCATCAGTCGCATAAACTTGGATGCCACTTTTCCATCCGAGTCCTGGGAGAAGTGAGCATTGCCCCATTTGTTGGCCGAGTCTTCGGCTTTTTTAGAGCCCCAAAGCAGCTTTCGCTTCTGCTGTTGCTCCGCATATCGATTGGCATTGATAATTCCGGGATTGTAGTACTTGGGTAGCTGTAGAGCTGCCGGTTGAGTATCGACAGTTGGCGGCGTGCTCAACTCTAAGGACATTAACGATGGTATTTTGGGTGCAAAGTTGGGTGTGGGCAACAAACCGGCTCCGGCTCCAGATCCCCCTCCTGCTAAAGCAGATGAACTTCCAGCAGCAGTGGAAGCAGCTACAGCTGCAACACCTGTCGCAACCGACAGCGATGGCACTCCTGATCTGCCGAGCAACAGTCCAGTTCCCGACATGCCCCTGGACTGCGAATCATAGTCAATTTTCCTATTTGCGTTTGCATTTGCATTTGAATTGGAACGATCAGTCGGCGATCGGGAACGACTGCTAGAGTCGCGGGATCCGCGTCCACGATATTTCCGTGATGTCCGAGACTGCGACAGGCGTCTGCGTTTCGGGGGCGTGCCAACCGGCGTACGCGAGCGAGAGCGCGAACGTGAGCGGGTACGTGAACGGGAACGAGAGCGTGAGTCACGGCGACGACGAGTACGCTCGTCATGGGAGCGACGCTGCGAATGCTGCTGCGATTGTTGAGATTTGTACGTCGAGGATGTGGCGGATGAGTTATGGGAGCGAGAGCTGTCGCTGTAGCGAGTCTGCTTATTGTGATGATGACGTGATGTCGTCCTGTCCCTTTCCTTTTCTCTTTCTCTATCTCTGTCTCTGTCCCTCTCCCTGTCTCTGTCCCGACCGCTGCCACTGCCACTGCCATGACGACGATCCTCACGCTCTCGATCGCGTTCACGCTTATAATCACTGTCCTTGTTGCTCTCTTTGGTGCGATGATGGCGATCGCTCTGAAATATAAATAAAAGTAATCAATATTCAATTGGAATTACAATTCATTTAAATGTCAAAAAACATTGTTTAGAGCAAGAGGCAAATAGTAGTCGAATAGCGACTAATTTGAACAAGCAAAAAATACGTTTAAGTCCGATTTGCAGAAGATTTTGTTAAGATTAAATAAGATAATTCCAAAACAGCAAATCAAGTAATATGTATAAAAAATCGATTTATCTAGTTTTCAAAAACAAAATAATAATAAACAATTTTTGCCTTGTAAAGTTGCCAGTTCGAAACCCAGACCAACTTCAAACTTTCATAATATTTCCAAAACTGGAAACCTTTTTAAGACGTACTTTTCCTATCGATTAATCTAAGTATCTTGACAAAATCTGCCTAATACTTGAAGGAAACCCAGCAAACATTTTTAATCGCCAGAGAGTCTCAGGCGAGTCGCCTAGAAGTTTGAGGCGACATCGCCTTTTCATCGCTTTTTGATCTCCTTTTGTTAGAGAGTGAGCCACTTCCGCGACACTTCGGAAAGACTCTATTGCGAGTCTTCCAAAAGACTCCTAGAAGAGTGGCTCTCTTTCTAACAAAAAAAAGTTTTTTTTTTTTTATTTATTTATTTTTTTAGCTCTGTGTTGGTCCACGAATTTTTAAAAGCAGATTATGTAACAACAGTTCAAGCACATCAGGGGAATCGAACCTTAAACTTTAATGTTCGGGTCGGCAACTCTAGCTAATGAGCTACGGGATCAACACTTTGCTGAGCTACAAAAAACTTAAATTAAATTGACTTAGGCGTGGAACTCATTTTGGTGTTTTTGGTATCGATAAACAATTGATATATTTTCGATTAAGATTCATCTTCTATTAATCTCCTACGCGACTCGCAGAAGACTCTTTTCGGCGATGGGCGAGTGTACAATCGCCCAATTGTTTGCTGGGAAGCAACTAAACAAAACAAATGTAAAATTTTTATATAAGATTCTTGGAAATTTTTGTATCATTCAAACGGAATTTAAGTGAATAGAAGATTAAATTAAGAAACCTGCATTAAAACTCTTTTTTTAAACAAAAATTTGACAAAGTTAGGGTGCATGGAAACTTCATTGAGTGACTGTAAAGCGATCTTTTTTACCTTGCTGTGATCCTTGTCGCGATCCTTGTCCCTGTTACGTTCTGTGTCGCGCTGTCGGCTGCGTCCGTGCGCCTCCTGCAATGAGAAGACACCATCGGCGGGATTTTATATTAATGCTTTGACCGCAACTGAAAAATTAAGAGTTGATTAAATGATATTCATAGTAAAAAATAAAATTAGAAATGAAACAAATGAGAAATTTGTAAGGTCGCCGACCCAAAGTTGTTGTAAGCGAACACAACAAAAGATGCAGCATTCCTATAGATTGTCCATACAGATGGGTTGGATTTCAATTGTTCAATTGATTTGTCGACTGCTTCTGGTGCTGGAAGAGATGTTAAGTTTCTTGTGCTGCGTTGATATCGCATTCCGATATCCGGTTGAAGGTTGTTGGATAAGTGTGTAGATTAAATATGCAAAGTTTTGTTTTTTTTTTTTTTTTTTTTTTTTGTATTCTATTGTTATTATTTGTTGCAATACTCACATTGATGCGTCTCGATCATCTTTCTCTCTTTGTCGCAACCATGCGGTCAGAGTGTGTGTTTCAAGGAGTTAAAGGAGTGGGACACACACATACCCTGTTGGGCGCGTTGGAACAACTCTAATAACTCTAAAACAGTCGCGTCTATCAGTTATCAGTATACTGTTTAATTAGAACCTACGTATGTATGCATGTATTTATGTCAAAGGTCGAGGTCGCTTCGCAATTCATGTCGAGGTCGAGACATTTTCTGTTTTTTTTTTTTTTTGTTTGCATTCTTTTTTTTTTTTTTTTTGGTTTGGTTTTGGTTTGTTTACATAATAATAACAATAATAAAATGGTATATTTTAGTCATATATAATAATATAAAGGTTGCATTAAAGTGGTAAGCTTAATTATGTATTAATAACAAAATAAGAATTAGGATTAAAATAGTTGCTAATAGAGATTAATTACAACAACCTTGACTCCGACACCAATAAACTTAAAATGGTCATGAACGCACACACACACACACACTCAAGCTAGTTTTGAAGGAGCTTATGAAAGCGGACCAAAGAAAGCAGCCAGACAAAACGAAAAAATCAATTTATAGATTCATATTTGGAAAGGGCACGAAACCATCCAATGGTTAACTATAAACTAGACTGTACATCGATACCGTGTACTATGTATCATGTAACTGCACATTCGTACAAATAAACAACAGTTAAACAAATTTAAACTATGACTAAATGCCTCTCATAAATATTTCAATATTTGTGCAGACAAATGTTGAAGTCTATCGAGGAACAAGTATATTTGGAATTTTAAATTTACATCAACTTTTCAATAAATTACAGTCGAACTTCCCTAACACAAATGACCATTATCCAAAAACAAGGTTCGACTTTGGAGAAATTCGACTTATAGAGTTTTCTTAAGTTTATTAATTTTACTGCCGCTCATTTAGTTCGAGTTATGGAAGTTCAACTGTATTAAATTTGCCTCATTTTTCTACTCCTACAGTGTCAAACTATTTTAAAATTACCAGTCCTTTTGGAACTTTTAAATTGTATCTATTGAGAAATTGTAATTGTAGAACTTGTGGCCATTTTCTAATCGTACTTGAATAGTTCTAAACTATTTTAACAATTGCTAGCAATTTTACAATTACAAAAACTACAAAAATATATGAAAGCTTTTAATTGTTTTTTTTTTACATATATTGTAATAATTTTAATTAAGGCCCTGAATTGAATCTACGTATGAACAAATTACAATCCATTAATCTGTAAATAGATTAATTGCTGCATTACACATACAGAGTTCTATAGACAGAAATAGAAATACTGAACATTTCCTAGTCGTAATCTTTCAAAAATATTATAAATGAATATGACAAACATTGCGCCTGGATTAGTTCCATAATTTCGAATAGAATTGTTCCTCGATTGGTGCACATTTGAAATCTTTATAGCAGGCATTAGATAATTTATGATTATGGCAAATACAACAAAAGTTTACCTCATCGGGGTTGTTGCTGTTGTTATTATGGCGACTGCTTCGGCTCCTGTGATGGTGATGACGATGATGATGATGACCATGTCGTCCGCCCCCTGTTGGCAGCGGTGGTGTTTGCTGCATTTCATGATGTTCTACTGTAGTCTTTTTGGACACATTTGGCGACAGCGTTGCCAGACGTTTTTTATTAGTCTTGTCCTTGCCATCGCCATCGCTGTCAACGCTGCTGCCGCTGGCGCTGCTGTTGCTGCTCGAGCGTCGACGATGGCGTCGACTGTGCTGCTCGTTGTTGGCTTTATTTTTGGTCTTCTCACGCTTGGCCGCAGCTACAGATGATGTCTCCAGTGACGATGCCGCTGCCGTTGCCGGTGTGCTGGAGCGTGAAGCGTTGGGCGGGCTGCGTTTTCGTGAGGATGTTGATGTGGATGCAACTGCAGCTGTTGTTGTTGCTCTGGCTGCTGTGGCTGCCAACGAGGCTGCTGGTTGTGGTGCCTAGGGGAATTTTGCAACTATTCAGAAACAGCAAATTCGCATTATTTTACTAAAGCACTAGGTACAACTACATACATTATAAGAAAGACAAGGGTAACGGGAGTGCTGTGGAGAGGGGTGGAGGGGTGTACTTGTTTTGATTTTGGAATGAGAAAAGTCCCGCCATATGTATTACAGTACAAATGCCGTATGTTAAAGTATTTGCCAACATATGTACATACATACGCACACGCACACACAGGCATACTAATATACATACAGGCACACGCACGCCTCGGCCAAATGTATACACAAAAAAAAAATCGCTGACAATCGGCATTCTACAATTTTCATTCTGTCCTATCATACTTTATATGGAGTATTTACCCTTATCTCATAGCCGCCATCTTCGTCGTTGTCGTCCTCGCTGCTATAGTTGACCAGCGCATCCATGGTGCCGCTTTTTTAATTTATTTAAGAGCGTGGTCTATCCAAAACTTGAATATTAAAATCAATAAATCTATTTCAATGCTGCTGCCACGGTTGCCACTTAAAATAAATCAGGTAGAGTAAAAAAAAAAAAAAAAAATCATGTGGCAACCTTGACGAAGATTGGCAACAAAAAAAATGTGGCAACCATCAGGTTCCACGGATAACTCAATTTCCAGATTTAACTCAATTCAAAAAATGTAGTTGAATATGCAATTTGCTTAATTTTGAAGCTAGATTTATTATTATTGCTTATATTATCACTTTAAAATACACATAATTATTTCAAACAATTTATAATTTTTTTGGTGTTTTAAATTGCACCCTTATTGAATTCTTTAAATTTATTTAAGAATTCTAGCAAAACAATAGAAAAAATCACAAAAAGTTGCAACTGTGTGGCAGCTTGGGATCGAATCGTTCAGAATAAGTTTGAATTGTGTGGCAATCTTGGTTCACAGAAAAAGAGCCACCGATTGTTTTGATGCGCAGCAACCTTGTAACTAAAAAAAGGTCGTCAGCTGTTTAAAAAAGTGTTTTTCAAAAATAATATTTTCTAACTAAAAATGGTAATTGTTTACTCTTCGCGGATAATTTTTTAAAAAAAAAAAAAAAATACTAACAAAAAGAGGGCAATTTATGATGAATTTAGGTGAAAAAATTTTTAGGGGGTCTCTTCTACTTTTTTTTTAATTGAATTTTGAAATTTTAATAAAACATGAACTTTTTTCACGGTTGCTGTGTGCATGTTTACTGATTTCGAACGTTTTCCAACACTGCAATTGCTCTCACTCTTCCACATGTTAATCTTTTGAGCGTTTTCCAACACTATATAATCAGTTACCTTTTAAAAATGTGTATATAAAAAAAGCTTATCTAAAATGAGCAATCTCTTTTAACAAAATTTGGTGGTCCTTAAAAGATCCGGCATATCAGTATTTATGGAGTCTTCCAACATAGATTTGTGGGAATTGGCGTATTAACTGTTCTTGCGGGATGTGTAATGAAAGCGCCGCAGGCAAAAATTTTTTTAAAAAAAAAAATCGCGCGCGCGATTTTTTTTTTAAAAAATTTTTGCCTGCGGCGCTTTTATTCCACATTCCACAAAAAACAGTCCACGTTTAACAATGTAGTGATCGCGTAAAAAGTCTTACAATTCACTTTCAGTTAATTTGTCAAACTGAATAGTGGTCACCGCACAATCTGTACACGACATTTTTACACAATTTAGCGCAAATAAAAATTTTTGTAGGGACCCCGTTAAAAACAGTGTTGGAAAACGGGCAAAAACTAACGAGTGAGAGAAAATGCAGTGTTGGAAAACGCTCCAATTTATTGAAAGCAACCCTGAAAAGCCCAAAGCAACCGTGCAAAACACAAAACAAACATGAAAAAAGTTCATGTTTTATTAAAATTTCAAAATTCAATTAAAAAAAAAGTAGAAGAGACCCCCTAAAAATTTTTTCACCTAAATTCATCATAAATTGCCCTCTTTTTGTTAGTATATTTTTTTTTTTTTTTAGAAATTATCCGCGAAGAGTAAACAATTACCCTAAAAATTTAAAAATAATTGTTAATTTGCCATTTTTATTTAAACTTATAAATGTTATGACGATGACGATGAAAAAGAATGTTTTTGATAAAAGCACAAAAATGTATTTGTACTGGCGCTTTCCAGCAGTGGCCACACTGAATTGTGTGGCAACACCGCTTAAGCGCGCCAATTCAAAAGGGAAATTTTTTTATTAGATAAAAACACTTTCCATCGACTTTTATAAACTGCTTCTTATGTCACATTATGTCGCATGCAAATGCTTAAAGTTTCCTTATGCCTCTTTTTACACCTTACATAGATTTATCAAATTGATTACTTTAAGCGATCCCAAATTGTGGCAAGATAAGGACTTTACAGTTGTCTTGTTGTTGTTTACGTATTTTTGTTTTTTACAATTTTGTTTACACGCATTATTTTTTTTGGCTAACGTGCCGGCTTCAACGTCGCCAACTTTACAAATTACCCATATTTTTTTTGTTGAGAGATAAAGCAAACCGAATTTGGCAGCTAAAAATAACTATAAATTTACAATAGAGCTGATCGAAGGGCCATCGTAATGAGAAGTTGCCATTTACCACTTAGCACTTCACCAACGGGGGGCGGGGTTATCACTACTTAGCACAGTGCGAACTCTACATGACGGACACAAATTTATGGAAAAGATTATTGACAGCGATCAAATTTGCAGAAAGTAAAATATATATTGTACACGAAATACGACAAAATTCTAAATCAAGCATACAATAAACAAAATTAACAAAGCTGCACTATACGCTAATCTCATGCAGCGGACTCTTTTATCAAGAGCACACTGTATGAAGCCCTGCCATCGTCACAGATTGTCAGGGTTACCATTTCTGGTGGATTACAGCAATTGTAATGGAACAATATACATATGTGCAATGTTTGTTTATACTTTTCACATGTTGTTTTGATTTCTTGTTTTGTTGTGGTTTTCTCGTTGTTGTTGTTGTGCCTCTTTAGAATATCGTTGTTTGCTGTGCAAGGTTAATTGCTCTTCACACACTTATTCTTGTTTATAAAAGAGTCTTCAATTTTAATATTTAATCAGGCATTAGCAAAACATGATTTTGCATAGAATTAGCTTAACGTCTAAAGCCGAGTGTCGCCAATAAACAAAGTTGAACTTTGGCCGCTCAAAGCAAACAAGCAAACAAAACACACACACATACTAACACTAACACATACGAACGTGCGCATAAATTAAAAATTGTTGACCAATTTTGCTCCTATTTCAATTTCCAATTCTTCAAAACTCATTTCTCCAATCTGTTTGTGGTAATCATTTATGCGAGGGCTGTCACATTGGTATCTTAAACAAAGCACTTAAAGAAATATCTTATTCACATTTGATATATGTAACTTTTGGAACGACCCTCGCTTTGTTAACTTCTTGCCCTAATCTTTTTACGCAAAGCTGCCGCGCGACACTTACAAAAATTATGATGGACAAAAAGTCCGATGCTGTTGTTGTTGTTTTTATCAAATGCAACAACAACAACAACGATAAATGAAAACAATAGCATAAACAGGTCGCTGATAAGGCGACAAATTCACTTGTCCATGAATAACTGTAAACACATACATATGTACATATGTATGTATGTAAGTTGTTCTAAGGTTCTAAAGTAAGTTGTATTATGTACATAGTACATATATGTACATTTGTATAACACTCCTATTACCTTTAAATTCATAAACTAGAACCTACGACAACAAAAAGGACACGTTGAATGCCGCACGTAGACATGTTGCAGATGTCTCCATGCCACCAACCACAAAAGACACGCACACACTTACATACATACATACATACATATTTAGACTCGCACACGCGACACAATTGGATGACATTTCATGCAAGAAACAGATCAACGGCAACGGTGAAAAAAAATAGGTGGCCAGTGGTGCCAGATTCGCATTTTTCCCGTCAAATCTGGCTTTTTTTAAAGGTCGTTTGCTAGAAAAATTTGCAAACAGTGGGCAGCGGGAATTCTAACTTTTTTTTTGTTGGAATGCTTTTTTTCAGATTTGTTTTGTAAATGCCCAACTATAGGGGAAATTCAATATAAAAAAATCACTTTGTGAAATGGTAAAATGACAGCACTACAAAATTTTGGCAACAATACTTTTGCAGACCTGGCTAAGGTTGCCATTGATACTTAACAGTGTACTTTATTTATAAAAGGTAATTGATTCAATAGTTTGCTACTTAAATTAAAAAAAAATATATTTTATTGATGATGAAATTATTCACATCTAATGAATAACAGAACTGCTGCTGCTCGAATTGTTGAGTTTCATTCTGAGCAACTGGGGAAATACAGGAATTAATGAATTGAAAAACTAGCTTTTTTTCATGCCTTCTTTATATTAATTTTTTAGCTCTTTTGCATCGTTCCTCCAGTCAGAAAAAGCTTTATTTTTCAAACAAAAGTTGGCAACACTGACTGAGGCTACAGACTTTACCACAGCCGCCGATGACGACGTGCCAAAATCCGCATACAAAAACCAGCAACAACATCAGCCGAGCCGAGACGACAACGAACTCCGCGCACGCCCTCTTGTTGCATCGTGTTAACTCTTCTATCACCTCTCTGTACAGAGCGCAGCATCAATGAAATCGAAATGAAAACAAACATGCAAATGTAAATGTGAACATCTGTGTGTGTCTGTGTATCAGAAACTACCAGCTGTTGTTGTTGTTTTCGTTGTTTTGAAGCCGGCTGTCGACAATGAGGCGCAACACGTACGCCAAAAAAAATGGCGTTGCGGAAATCTCGAAAACACGAAAAATAAAACCTTGAAAATAGCGCCAAACGCACAAAAGCAACGCAAAAAAAAAATGAAGACAAAAACAAAATAACCAAAACACAGATGTTAAATCAAAAGAGACTGAGCCAAATGAACTTCTAAATACATACTTACACACATACTTACATGCAGACAGAGACACGCTTCTACATATATAGTAAATATATACATATGTACATATGTACATACGCATTATTTGGTGTTCTGCTTTGCTTTAACAATCACAATTACAACTGACGCGTGTATGTATGTATGTACATATGCATGTGTGCCGCATTTTAATAAGCCGGTCACAGATTAATGAGGCACACAATTGTACATATGTATGTATGTTTGTATGTATGCAAATGTAATATTTTCAAACTACGCAGTCTTATATTTTGGCAACTCTCGACTCGCGTGTGTGAATTAAAGTTAAGTATGCCGCTCACGAATGTAAGCAAATTAATATTTTACCATATAGTAAATTGTAAATTTATTTTCTTAGGAGCAAAATTTTCAAATCGATAACAGTTATTTATTAATATTTAACCCAATTAATAAATACATATGCAACCTAATAACGACAACAGGATCTGAGCTGCATACCAAGCTTGAAATTAACATTACATAGGTCGTGTTATGCTTGGTGCGTGTATTGGATAAACGTGACTTTGCTGTAATGTACAATTTCTATGAGAATGTAATTGATAACTTCGATTTGCAAGGTAACTAAAGCACATTCTCTTGAACCTGTTGTTATTGTTAATTGCTTGCATGCGATGGCGCTTAGATGTTACGTGACGCTTTGACAGTCAGCCGATGCAGGCGCGCGCGTTGTTCTTATACACGTCCACACACACAGACAGAGAGAGAGAGAGACACACGTACACATTTACATAAATGAAGCCCGAGTGCATTGCACTCCGAATACAGCAACAACTACAACAATGGCGAATTGGCGCTGCTGGGGGCCATGTGCAGTCTAAGCCAACTTGCAGCTTGTTGTGCTTGTTGCCTAGTAAATGTATGTAAGTACATATGTATAATGTTAAACCTATGTACATATGTATGCACATATGTACATATTTATGTCAAGTGTCCGAATAACAGCTGATGGACTACCGCTGTTAAACTTGCATCTTAGCATTTCTCCAGTCTTCTTCTGTCACTGTTAATTGCACCTGCTGCAGGATCGCTGTTAAAAAGACTGATTAAAAGAGGGGAATGGGCAGCTCTATTTGAACAAGACAAAGTTTACAACAAAAACAAACACTACACATGTATGTACATACAATACGTGTGTGGTAAACAGTCATGCGTGTGTGTGTGCGTGAAGCAATGAAGTAGAAGTAGAACAAAAACACAGAAAACAGAAAACTCGCTCGACCATTCGACCGCCTGTTACAATTGTATGCGTTCGTGTTTGTAAATATGTATGCATGTATGTACATATGTGTGAATTTTGTCTGGCACATGGAAAGCGCCCAGTTCATCACAGTTTGTCACACCGACCCAAATAAGTTTTTTTTTCATTTACTTTATCAATAAACATACAAACTACCGTAAATTTACATGCATTTGTACGTTAAATTTCTCTCAATTCCATTGCATCGTTCGACATAAGATTTGAAATGAGAGAGTTTGAGAGTCATTGGCCGGCATGCAACATCTGTTGTAGTTGTTGTTGTCTATAATACTTATGGCTGCCAGAGTATGTACATATGTATGTATGTACAAATATGTTCGTATCTGTTTGTGTTGTATTTTTCTGGCAACGTCGGCGCAGCCCTTCCATGCTCGAACTCCCCTCCACACTCACACCTCACTCACTCACACACACACAAGTTTCAAAAGCGGCGCTGCTGTCTTTGCCGCTTCTGTTACAACGTCGCCGTTGCCGTCGCCGTCGCTGTGTTTTCATTTCTTTTCGCCGCAACAGTCGCTGTCAAAACGAATTCGAACTCGCCAGTGAACGGTTGTGTTGAACGGAAAGAAATCAAAGAAGCAACAAGACGAAGTCAAAGAAGAAGAATAACTTTAAAGAGGAGCAACAAAGTGTAATACGCAAAAGCAAACAAAACTGCAACTTTTTTTTTTATTTTTAAATCGTTTAAACCGGTTGTTAAATGCGCGCTGCAACAATAAATTCAAAAGCAACAAAAACCACAACAACAACAACAATTGAAGCAGCTAAGCAACAACGTCAGCTTGCACACTGTTTTTCGCTTGCCTGATACAGGGACAACCACAATAAACAACAGCGAACAGAAGAAAGAGAAGAAAAAGAACAAAGAAAGAGTGCAATTTATATTCTTATTTAACCGTTAAGTTGGCAACGACGATATCATCACAACAATAAGATTGAAAATGGCATTCTACGTTGTAAGCCGCGGCCTTTTGCGCACTTCAAGAGAAATCCTGGAACGCAATATGGGCGTGACGGTGGGCGCACTGCAACACCAACAACAACAACAACAGCAGCAGCAGCAGCCCCTCTCCACCCTGCCGCTTTCAACGGGCGATTACAACAATAATGTAAGCGTCTGTTATGTACATGTACATGTGTGTGTGTGTGTGTGTGTGTGTGCGTGTATTAATTTAATTACAATGAGTTCCAAAAAAGAAGTTCTTTTATACATATGTATGTATTTACAAGAAATGAGGCCGCTGTAAGTGTGTGTGTGTGTGTGTGCGAGAGCATAGAGTTGGGTTTGAGAAGCATTATGCAAGCTTAAAGGGAAATTGGAAACAATCAAATACATATGTATGAACATGTGTACATATGTATAAACATGTGTACATATGTATAAGATATAAGCATGTATACATGCATATACATAGATCAGTGAATTTTGCTCGTTTAAATATTGCACATCAGTTCACACTATTATTAGCCGTCAATACCCTTCAGTTCCCCCTTACCATCAATCAATACTGCCAAAAAACGCACGTCTTTCATTGCAACAAGAACAACAGCAACAACAACAATTTCAGTGCTGAGTGAAGGCAACTTCCAAAACCATCCCCCAAAAACAAATACATGTACATAATGTAGAACGTCTCAAAACTACGCAAACTTTGTTGGTGGCAACAACAAAGCATGCGCAAAGCGCCAAACGCCAATAACAAAAAGCAAAACAAAAACAAATGCTGCTCGAAAAGGAAGTCGATGATGACAGCTGAGCCTTGCACAGTTTTGGAGTCATCTTTACGTTTAGCCGTGACTGGAACCATGTAAATTTCTTTTATTTTCACTTTATTCTAGCCAGTGCTAGCACCTTCCATTCTTTTGCCAACAAGTTTTTTCGCTGTGTTTTGCAATTTCCTTCATTTTGTTGACCTGTTGGTTGACTTCCTTTCGACTTTGTTTTTGTTTGGTTTAAAGCAGTAAACATAAACATAAATAAAGTGTTTTTTTTTTTTGTGATCTTGTTTTTCGAGCCAACCTTATGCATGTGTGTGTGTGTGAAAAGAGGCTTGTGATTGTTTGGTATTTGCATATAAGCCAAGTTAAAAGCCAACAAACTTGTTTTAGTTTCTATGGCGGCGGTGTTAATGATATCATCAACATTATCATATTCAGACCAACAGCATTCATGCCATTATCAAAATTCGAGCTCTCTAAAGTTGTTGACAAGTTTTTGGGGCTTGTAATTAAAACCAAAAAAATGGAAAGAAGAAAAAAGAAAAGTTGTATTCAGTTATCTCGAACGAACTGTCAACAATCCGAAAACTCATTAAAATGTACACACATGCAAAGAGAACATGTTATTGTTGTATTGAATAACGATCTCTCTCAATTACTTCACATGCACGTGTGTGTGTGTGTGTGTGTAAGTGTGTAATTTTCTCTTATTGTCAAGCACAAGGTCAAGGATAGAAGACAAAGGAGAAAACATGAAAACAACTCCAACTGCTTACTGTTGGAGTCGGGGATCCGGTTGTGCACTGCTTGTGCGTGTGCGCCACGAGGTAATTCAAGCAGTGGGTGACTGACGATCTCAGGGCCGCGTTTAAAATCTTTGTAGAGAAACTGGTTGAAAACAAGAATCCAGAAGAACTGACCTTAACAATAAAAACAAAAACAACTCGCACATGTCTGTAATTAGAAGCATGTTTTTATTATTTGCGTATATACGCATACTTATTTACATAAATCCGAAGGGCGCGAGAGCTTCCAAAATTGTGTAAGACTACAAACTGTTAATGCAACAGTAAACAACATCATCAGCATTTATGTAATTAATTTATTTTATTGTTGTGAAGTTGTTTTTTCATATGTGCGTTGTTTAAAAAAATTATATATAGTTTGTAATGACAACAAACACACAGAAAAATGATTATTATTTTTTTTGTTGTAAAAACCTGTTTTCTGTGTGTTTGTTGTCATTACAAAATATATCATTTTTTAAAACAACACAAACATCAGAGTTTCTGAATAACCTAATTGAAAATTTAAATGGAACAAGCAAGCAGTGTGTGAGTGATACCAGCAAGCAGTTTAAACTTGCATCACAGTGCCTTACAATCTGTTACTCTCATGCAAAATGCAACTAATAAGTATTTTTGTTTTGTTTTCTCCATTTCAGCGTCTGGCGGTGCTTAATTCAAATTGTGCAGCACATTTGGTAGGGCATTTAATGTCCGGTCGCACAGGTGTGATTCAAGCAGTGCGCCAATATTCAAAGAAAACCGTTAGCGCGGCCACATTGCGCCGCGACGAAAGCGACAGCGACTCGGATTCGGATGACGAGTTCGAGCGACGTCGCCGAAACGCTAACGAAAAGCGTAGCGAGCGGGTAAGTGAACGAACTTTGGCCGACACGTGGCTAAAACTTCAAATTGTGTGTGCTTGAAACGAGTTTATAAAATTGGATTTTGTTTTTTTGGCTCATTCTTGTTTTTGTTGTTCCTATGTGTTAAGCAGGCCATCCACAGTCGAATTTGTTCGACGAACGTGTTTGCGTTTTCGTGTCCAAATTTCGTTTTGTATTTTTTTTTTTCTTTAAATAAATATGTATAGTCATTAAGGCACGACTTTATCGTTATCCGATTTACATGTTCATTCTCTGAACATTTTGTGCAAATGATGTTGGCCAGCAGTTTGAAATGGTTAGTGGGCAAATGTAATTCTTGTTCGACGAACAGTTCCTCAAACAGATTCGACTATGGATGGACTGCTTTAACGAGTGGGTGGCGCAAGCGCACAAGCAGTGTGGTTTGTGTCTTGGCTAAATGTGAAATGCAAGCAGCGTAACAGTACAAAGCAGTGAACAAAGTATACGTTATACAAGCAGTAACACAATTTGAATTTGCAATTAGTAAATTTAATAATTAACACACTTTATTTTGTTTTATTGATTTGTGTTTTAGGGCGACTCTGAGTTTTGGCGCCGCAAGATGCGCACACTGCATCGCATTATGGATGTAAATCACGACGGCGTCATCTCATACGATGACTTCAGTTTGCTGGCCAAACGTTTCAACGACTTGGGGCATTTGTCGCCCGAAGTGGCCGCCGAATTCACCGATGTGATTAAACAGACGTGGGAGGAGCAGTTTGGGGAGATAACGCCATATAATTTGGTAAATGCTGAGCAGTTTCTAACCGATTTGCATCATCGACTGAACGATAAGAAAATGGCCAAACGCATTGGACGCTTTCTGCCCTATTTGTTTAAGGTAAATGAATTGTTGTTGATTGAAAATGGAAATAAATCTGATATGGAATGAATTCAATTTTGCAGGCTGTTGACTTTGATCATACCGGCCATTTGGATCTCGAACAATATAAGCTCTTCTTCCGCTGTCTGGGACTGACCGAGGAGGATGCTGCCGTTTCATTCGCTGTGATAGACAAGAATGGCGATGGCCAAGTGTCGCTCAAGGAGTTTGTACATTTGGGACGTCAATTCTTTTTAACCGAGGACGATACCAAAATATCGAAAATGTTCTGGGGACCCTTGATCGCTGATCATTGACGCGTTGCAGTCACTGCTGTAGATCAATATGTTCACGATGCAAACACTATAAAGCCAATGCTACCAACAACAATAATAACAAACAGTATAACAACAACAACAACGGCCAGTTGGCCGTATCTACAGCATGTGGCGCCTCATAAATCGTTACCATTTAAAAGGCAAATGACCATCGACAGCAACAACAGCTACAATAACAACATCACAAACATCACAAACATCACGAACATCACAAACAACATCAGGAACATCATTAACAGCAACACCATCAACTTGATCAACGTTAGAAGTATGAGCATTTACGATTATTTACGTCAACATTTCAATCCCGTTGCCAGCAAAAAACGTCAACGTCGCTACTCCGATGCCGACAATGATGAGCTGCATCCTCCTCCGTCGCCCAAGGTGCGCAAACAACACCAGCAACACCATCAATGGAATCACTGGGAACGGCACGAGGAACGTGGCAAAAAGCATGGCCCGAATTCTACTATCGATAATTATGATATAAGATTTTTTTTCTACATTAATTCGCTAATTTTATTCACAATGTCGTGTCGTCAATACGAAGGCGATGATTTCAAGCATTTTATTGTTAATCACATCAAGGAATTTGATCGATTGCGTCGCAAGGCGCGTAAACGACGCAAGCGAAGAATGAGAGCAACAAAAACAACAACAGCTGCAGCAACAACAACAGCAGCAACAGTTGCAGCAATAACAACTGCCACAAACGCAGCACCAGCCAAATTGCATTTGTAAAATGTTGCGTCAGTTTATAGGTTTTAGATAATAACTATGCATTGTACTACAATTGATATATACAAGAAACGACAACAACTATGATATACAAAAAAAAAAAATAAAATAAAATGTGAAAAATCTAATTAACATTTGTCATTGGTTTGCATTTGTGAATGGAAAACAGAAATCGAATTCATATTGAGAATATCGGTTTCAGCTTTGGATTCGCCTATGTTTCCACTTTTATTCGGTTATTTTAATATGTGTGTAAGTGTGCAAAATTTTGGTTTTTCAGTAACGCTTTCTTATTTCAATCAGCTATTACCGGTGAATACAGTTTAATATGAAATCTATATACATAAAACTCTTTGTCCTGACTCACTGACTGACTCACTGAGCATCAACATGCAGCCCAAACGGTAAGAGATGGAAAGCTGAAATTTGCACACAACATAGATGAGATAATTTCATCGTGCAATAAGACGGCGTTTGTTTCTCAAGATATCCCAAACTCACAGATTATATGTTTGGGACTGTCTCTTACATTCTGACCAAATTGGGTCAAAGTCGGATTACTATATCAAATAGAAACAATGGGATGAAAATAACCTTTAGTATGAAAAATTTGTTTGTTTCTTAAGATATTGCAACCAAACTCACAGATTATATGTTTGGGACAGACTCTTATATTCTGACTAAATTTGGTCAAAGTCGGATGACTATATCATATAGCTGCCAAGGGAACAATCGGAAGCACATTGACCTTAAGTATGAAAAACTTTTTCGTTTCTTAAGATATCTCAACCAAACTCACAGATTATATTTTTGGGCAATTGTTCGTATTCAAGATAATTAAAAAAAAAAAACCAAGGCATTCGCACGCGACTCAAACAGAAGTAGTTTTTTCGGCGAAAAGTTCTAACACTGATTTCGGCAAAACGTGAACAAATATTTTGAAGAAATTAATTTTAAAATGAAATGCATTGATTTATTTAAAAAATGTTTTTTGTTTCATTTAAAAATATGAAGTAGTTTTTTTTAAATTTAATTAGAATCACTGTTGCACGCAACATTTTGTTCCACAACATGTTTCTATTGTTTCTATCCCTCTTTTTTATAAATTAAATATCGAAAACAGCTCGAAAACTTGTTTTAAATTAAACTTTCAATATATATTTCTATTTATTAAAATGGTTTGTGTTACAATCTTACTATCTTACTTAGGGTAATCGATAGAATACAAACGGTTCATTTTGGAAGTCAATTTTTAAGAAATGGGGAACAATATAAAAAAAGGGAATTTATTCTAATGTAGAACCTATATGTTCATCCTATTGAATTTCTTATAGCGTATATTGCTTTAATAAGAACCTTACAAAATACAGTTCTTGAGGAAAATTTCAAAAGATGTGAGTTTTTTAAAAAATTTTACGTTTTTGTCCCCGGTTGACATTTCTGTGGAAATGCCCATATAATGAAATATAATATGTACTAGGGGGGCCTCCTGCTCGCTTCGCTCCCCAACCACCGCAAAATTGAAAAAAAGGTCTACTGGCAACTATATGATATAGTCACCCGATTTTGACCAAATTTGGTCATAATATAAGGGACAGGGACATCTTAACCGAACTCACAGATCATATGATTAGATCTGTGAGTTCGGTTAAGATGTCTTAAGAAACCAAAAAGTTTTTCATATCCGTGACCTTTGACACCGATTTTGATCCACTTACAGGTCGAATTTCGCAAAACGCACGATGAAATTATTTCATCTATGTTGTGTGCAAATTTCAGCTTTCTATCTCTTACCGTTTGGACTGCACGTTGATGTGTCAGTCAGTGAGTCAGGACAAAGAGTTTTATATAAGTGTATAAATAGATAAATAGAAGATATAGAATTGTTGTGTGCATAATAAACGGAGTTTTCTTTTTGACCAGGGCGTTACATTAACAAAGGATTTCGACGCCACAGACACAGCGAGCCATTTAAATGTATTAAGGGTCGCTGTCGAGCCACAAAACAGCTGCCCAAATCGCAAAAGGCAGCAGCAGCAACAACAACAACAACAGCCAGGGATAACGCCAACATTAAAATAAGTTTTAAAAACTAAGCAGAGCAGCTTATGCCACGTCTCAAAGCAAAACCAACAACAAAAAAAAAGGGGGAAAAAAAACAGAACAGAACAGAGTTGCCACAACATGTACAATATAAATTTCGTTGAACAAATCTCAGGCGCGGCTTCCCCAAGGAACACAACAGGACCAAAGAGGTGGAATAAATACACACATGCAGTAGAAATGGGTTTGAGTTTGCAGGCAGGGTTGCCAGGGTAACCAGGTCGCATGTGAAGCAGTTGAGTGACAGTGGCCAGGGTTGCCAGCACACGTGTGCTGCATTGACAATTCTCTGCATTCGAAAATCATCTGAGAATTATAGAATCGGTAAACATCCAGAATTCAGTGTAATGTAAATCCATATTATGAATCGAGTTGTCGATTTATCGTAAAATATCGTAATCGAATTACAGTTGTTGAAAATCGATTCTGCAACAATCGAATTGTTGATTTTTTGATGTATTTTTACAGCACTAGATGAAACTAAATTTCCAAACGGTGTCAAATAATCGGTGATCTGGGATTTTCTGAAATCGAGTACAAAATACCCAAATTTAATTACGATTATTCAATTCAAACATTGTTCATAAGGTATTTTGCACTTTAGACAATAATTGTTTACTAATTTGCCCATTTTAGTGTTGACTCATTACCATTTGATTATAAGACTATACGTCTGAATGTAACAATTATACCCTGAAAATATATTAAATGCTAAAATCAGAAGTTTAAAAACTATTTTCTTTTCTGTGTATACAGATGATTTCAAAACGGACCTCGCAGCTCTGTCTTTATCTTATTTCCTTTTCTCTGTTAGTCTTGCGCTTTAAATCCCTCTCTCTCTCTCTGTCTTTCTGCAGGCAGACACATCTAGCCTACCCTCTCACTCTAATGCTCTAAATGTCTTTTATTTACTTTTATCATGTTTTTTTATCTTGTTTTTCTTTCCCATCGACTCTCTTACCTTTTCTTATTCTTTGAATATTCTCTCTTTTTCTCTAACTTTTTCTTTAGCATTTTCTTTTTTATCTTATTCTTAATTTTCTTCCTTCTTTCTCAACTAGCTTTTTCTTCTTTAATTTATTCTCATTTTTTCACTCTTTCGGTCGGTTTCTTTCTCTCTCTTTTTCGCTCTTCTTCTTTCCTCTCTTTTTCTTCTTTCGGGTAAAAAGTCGAAGTAAATATTAGTAAAATAATAAAGCTGGCTTCACACGATCACTTTTTCACCGACACTTTTCGTCAAAAAGCTGTCCTTGCCGTTTACCACACAAAATTTCAACGCTTCGGTAAATAGCTGACGATCACCGATGAAACACGTTCTATTCCATCGGTAAGCGATAGTGAGAGACGAAAAGTGTCAGTGAAAAAGTGCTCGTGTGAAGCTAGCTTTATTATTTTACTAATATTTACGTATTTATTTATGATTTTTTTTATGATATTTATTATTTCTTTTCCTCGTTCTTCACCTATTTTTTTCTTTTATTTTATTCAATAGCCCTCCCTTCTCCCCTATCTATCTCCCCTCTATCACTCTCTCTATCTCTTTCTCTCTCTCTCTCTCTCTCTCTCTCTTATTTTACAAAGCCCAAAGAAATTCAGAGTGACTCCAATGTAGAGCAACAACACTTGACCCCCAGGCCCCTAAAGTGCATTTCGCCCACTTCGAGTTTGAGGCTCGTTTCTCCCCGTTCCCTTTCTTCATTTTCCCTTATCTCCAGCAATTGTCCGCTATCTTTTTTTTCAGTGTAGGCAATGAAATTATGAGTGCATATATGCATTGCCACCTACCGAAAGCTCCCTTTCAGCTTATTTCTCACTCTCTCTCTCGGCCTCTCTCTCTCTCTCTCTCTCTTTGCCCAGTCACTGACAAACGTCAAAATATAATTTTTGCGTGGATTTGCGTCGGCAACAACAATAATAAATGTTGTAGAAACAACAATAACAACAGAAAAAAAATGGAAAATAGAAAATTTTTTAGCACTCTTACATACAACTGGTGCCTGCTGCTTATCGCAGTGCTGCCAACATTAATGTGGCCTATGTGACTGGAGACTGAGCCAAGTGTGAGCTCAGGGGGTAAAAGGGGGCAGGGATTGCGGGGAGTGGGGAGTGCATGTCCTACAGTGAGACATAATTTTTAATAATCTACAACACGACCGGGTTGAAAAGCGACAGCACTGGGAGTCTATCTCTCTCTCTCTCTCTCTCTCTTTCGCTCTTTTTCCCTCTCTTTCTTTACCAAAAATACGCGCATGCAAATGGCTTAATTTAATATATAATTATACCCTGTAAATGGCAAGTATCAGACCATTGACCTGCCAAAAGGAAAAACAATTTGGGCCTATACATTTTGTAAATTTCATTGAAATGAGATATTTTAAATGCCTGGCCCAATCAACATACCCTAGAATTTAAGGGAATTAGTATTTGCCAAGCTGTAATACCGAAAACGGTACTGAAACCGTTCACTGAAACTTTACGTTTCATATTTAGTTTGATACAAAACCGGAACTGAAATAATTTCCTTTTCTTTTTGTGCATCTGAAAAAAGTTTTTGTTTTCTGTATGTATAAATTTTGCTTTCGTCACTAGCGTGAAGTGATGTTGTGTATATTCAAAAAAATGGCTAAAAAATAAGTTTAATTTTTCGATAAATTACTTACATATTTTTACACAATTCTGAATATATATTTATAATTTTTAACATTTTAAAATTATTAATAAAATTATAAATTACCAAAACAGTTGTTTCAGGATTGGTTGATTGATTCCCTGGTATAAGCTACCAAAAAATCATATGTACAAAATATTTGCCTCTGTTATTTTTAATTCCAATATAAATTTTAGTTTTACTGGTTCGATTAATTAAATTTCCAGTCTTTAAACATTTTACGTCTAAGCAATCTAACAAACTAAATATACTTTAATTTTATCTTGGTTTAAATCTCAATACTAAGTAGGAAAGTATGCTGAAGTAAACTATTTTTATACCTCAAAATACTTAAGTCTAAATATTTATTTAACTTTATTTTAATTGCAGTTGTTATTTAATAATTTTATTTTCATTTTCAAGTTTTTATTTAAATACATATTTTTGTATTGTAATAAAGAAATCAATTGGCTAAATAATAAAACTATGGCCATTATTTAATTTCACTGGATTCAATTACAAGACTCTTCTGCTAATTTTCTTTTTGGTATAAAAGCTCATTACTTATTAAATAAATTGTCAATCAAAATTTTTCCATATTTTACTTTACCTATGCGGAGTATCTTTGAGGTCGACCGTACTCTATGTATATATATTTTTTATTATTGTTGTTGGTATTTCGGGTTTGCCAAGGTGCTAAAGATACTGCTGTGCACATGTATAGGAATATTCACGCAGATTGTCTTGTCTAAGCCAGAGATTGATGCTGTTGGCTGCAACGAGAAAGCCACCCACACAACAACCACCTCACACCTCACACCCTACACCTAATCCTCTCAACCCTTCCTGCATCCCAATCCCAATCCCTGTGCCGTAATTAAATTATCATGCGAGCAACGTAAAGTTGCCTACTTTTAGGCTGAGACACTGTCGCCTGCATATGTAAAGAAGCCAGAGCGCATAAGAGAGGGGTAACATTTTATAAATACACTGAAAAAAATTTCACTCTAAGTCTTTTAAGTATGATTCAGGTTAAAACGGCTAACACTTAGACTTAAAAGTTATTTTATTGTTTTATTCTATATTATTTATATAACGTCGACCAAAATGAAAAATTTAAACTGAGAATATATCTGAGTTCGTTAGCAGCCGCTGGCTCCCGGAACCATTGCGTGCCCACCGCTGATTTAAATTATTAATTTGAATAAATTACAAAATAATTTCAATTTGAAACAAAATAAATATATAATAGTGAAATAAATATAAATAATAATAATAAAAGTGAAAATTAAGCTAAAGTATTTACTATCACTGAAATATTTTTTGATGAGATCCGAAAATCATAAGTTTAGGAATTTAAAAAATCCGTACTTGATTGAAGTATTTCATTCTTTTGACTTTTGACACTGCAATGAATTGAATCCCGTATTTTTTTTCTGTGTATACAACATGAAGACACACATACACACACACACACACACACACACACACACACACACACACACACACACACACACACACACACACAAACTTAGGCTGCGGTCTGGGCATGTGAATGTTGTAATTCAAACGGCAGCAACGGGTTAACATTAGCGCACTTTTTATGGCCCGCGTAGGATAAGTGTTCATTGTTGTTGTCGTTGTTGTTGTTATCGTTGTTGTTGTTGTCGTTGTTTTTGTGCTCATACTGTTGTCGCATCTCTATGATTAGCGTTAGAATTTATGCCAACCACAAAGGCATTTTGTGGCATCAACATCAACAACTGCAGCACACACGGTTGAAAATGTCACGCCTACAACAACAGCAACAACAACATCTTACACGACATTCTATGCAACAAATTCGGATCTACAATTCAACTTCTTTCTTTCAGGAATAAAAATTACGGTTACGATTCCACTTCTTTTTTATGAAATTAAAGTAATGCATATATTAATGCATTAATATATTTTTTTTTTAATTTTCTCGACATATTTTAATGACTCATTTTTGTTTTGTATTTGTATAGATTCCTGTTGGGTATATAGGCTATTTGATGAGCTTTCTCTAAGACGTTAAAAGAAAAAAAATCCGGGTTGACAACAGAAGTTCGGTAAACCCGGATTTTCTAAAGTCAAGTATAAAATCCTTGATTTAAGTAAGGATTTTTCCCGCAATATTTTGATCATCATTGTTAATTCAACAATAATACATTAAAAATAAATGCTTAAATTAAGAATTTTAATCTGAAATTCATTTTTAATATTTAATTTGAAACTATTGTACTTGTGAGATACGGTTTTTATGAACATTTATTACACCCGATACTTAAAAAATAAGTAAAAGGATACATTTTATTAGTTGAAATGTAAATAAGGGGGAGAGGGAAGCGTCTCTGACCCTATAAAGCAGGGGTGCCCAAAGCTGCCTTATGGATGTGCACGCACTATTACAAATACAAGAAATCACACGCACACTTGTAACGAACTTTTTTTTTTATTTCAATGTGTACACAGAAAAAAAAATAGAAACATGTTTCTTCAAAAAGTCACACGCATCACACGTTTGAAAGCGAAGTCAAGTTTTTCTTTTCCAGTGTACACAAAACGATAAGACAACAACAAATTACATTCGGATTAGCAAAAGATAACCGACGCAATGCAATTGTTTTTGTTTTGCCTGCACCAAAAATGGATGGGAAGCCACATTGAAAAAGTAGTTCTTGTTTTTCTGCAAGTTGTTAGTGTAATATTCAATGCGCATGAATTTCAAGCCTATGTGTATTCTGTTTTACTTACCATATCCCATGTGCATTACAAAAACAAATGGGCATTGTGTGCATAGGCGATGGGCACCCCTGCTATAAAGCATTTATATATATCCGTGATCATGCACGTATTAGTAATTAATATTGTCTATTATATTAGAATCGGTCAAACAGAACGGTAGTAATGACTGAATTAAGTTTTTAAGTAATGTATGTGCCTAAAGGTATGCAATAAAAATTAATTGATATTTATTTAAATAAGTAACTGGTACCGACTACAGTCTCTTCGGCTTGTTATCATTAATATTTTTGATTTGAATATGGATCTCATTAGATTTCACCTTGATTTGAGGGTGGTGAGTTAGGGTTGAATCACTCCCCATATTATATGTATATATGTACATATGTCAGTATGCTCGTTTGTAACTCTTGTAGTTGTGGTAATTCCTTGGGCAGCAGCTGTGTGGACCAAATGTGGACTTAGGACGTGCTTTTAATTTTTAAAATCTGCTTTTAAAACGTGATAAAACACGTTGAAACTGCAAATAGTTGCAAAAGAATCAAATAATAAAACAGATGAACATGTACTATATACATATGTTAATCTGTGTGTATGTATGTAATATATGCTAGTATATTTATATATGGAGCGATATTTTTTTTTTACAAAACCCGCGCAAATCCCAAGCCGGTGATGAGAGAGAGCAACAAAAAAAAAAGGAGCAGTATAGAAAGTAGTGAGTGCTGGACACCAAGAGGCAGCAACAACAACGACAACAACACCAAAAAAAAACTGTTTAAAGCGTGCATTTACATAATGAAAGATGTAGCAATATGTGACTGTGACTGTGACTGTGACTGCATATGTAACCGAGCCCAGCAGCTCCAGTGACCAAAGGAACTCTAGCGAATTGCCTAGCGAATTAGTGATGACTGCAGATGCTGAGATGCAGCATCAGCACTGCAATTTCCTAGCGAACTAACACATTTGAACCATTTGCTAACGAATTGGCTAGTACCAAGAGGGTGGGAAAAATCGTTAGTACGGGGTAGATGGCTACTTCGTTATTACCAATTTTATAACTAACTAACTCAAGCTTACTGAGTGACAGTAAAATTGCTGAAAAACTTCAGAAAAAGAAGTCTATAAGTCGAATATCTCCATAACTTGAAACTTTTATTTGGATAATGGTGATTCGAGTAAGGGAAGTTCGACTGTAGTAATATTTATATTATTGTTGTTATATGGGTAATTCTCTAATGTCGAATGCGACATTCGTACGCATTCAAAGTGAAATAAAACACGTGCCAAGATTTTATTTTACTTTGAAAAAAGAGGAAACTTGTAGGTCTTGATTGGCACTATAATTGGTGCTAAGGTTGATTTTGGGCACTCGTTCGTATTCAAGATAATTTAAAAAAAACCAAGGCATTCGCACGCGACTCAAACAGAAGTAGTTCTAACACTGATTTCGGCAAAACGTAAACAAATATTTTGAAGAAATTAATTTTGAAATGTTATACATTGATTTATTTAAAAAATGTTTTTGTTTCATTTCAAAATATTAAGTAGTTTTGTTTTACAAAATATATTAACTATTTCAGCTGGAACTAAACTGCTGGAAAAACTTGTTTAAAATTAAACTTTTAATATATTTCTATGTATTTAAGTGGTTTGAGTTACAATCTTACTATCTGACTTACTGTAATCGATAGAATAAATACAAACGGTCCATTCTGGAAATCAATTTCTAACAAAATCTACAAAAATATAGAAAAAGTGAATTTATTCCAATGTAGAATTTATATGTATATCTTATTGAATTTCTTCTAGCGTAAATTGCTTAAATAAATAACTTGAAAACATTTTTAGAAGGAAATTTCACAAGATATGCATTTTTAATGAATTTAACACTTTTGGCCTCTGTTGACATATGCATAGAAATTTCTACCAGCCCTGATCCGAATTTCACTTTCGATCAGATTTGTCGGAATTGAATTTCTTTAATCTGATCTAATGCCATTTCGGTTTTATTCAGCGGATTGATTTCACTTTGAGTTGATGAGTTTAAGTCCGATAAAGCGAAAAACGATCATTTTCAAACACTTAGTCTAAATTCAAAGTGAATAAGTGATTATCACTAAATGCTAAACAGTAAAAAGTGAAAACCGGAACAGGACTGAATATTTTTCTTTTGGCCCCTTGTTTTAATTTTATTCCCATAGTCTTGAAGCTAACGATTTAGCTAGCTACCAGTGATGCATGTCAGAACCAGAATTGCCTTGCCGGGGTATGTGTACATCTTGTGTGTGTGTGTGTGTCGACGTGTCCGGCTGCAGTTCATGGCAAAGGGATAAACAGCAACGGGACATCATGTGCGTGCCATTTTTTCTTCTTTTTTTTTGTACTTTATAAAACAAAAAAAATTAAATTATAAAATATTGAGGCGAGTAAGAAATGCGCAAAGCATACACACACACACATACAAACGTACACTCAGACTAACACAAGCAGTGCAATAGGGTTTGAGTGATGTTGGGTGGCGCTGCTTGGCTGCCGGGGGCACTGCTTGCCCAGTTTGCTTTGCCTTTGGCTTTGGTTTGGTTTGGTTTGAGTCTATGTAGATGGCGCTGTGAACCACACTTACCGGGCACACACAGAATTAATGTCCTTTTAGATACAAATGCAATTTATAAAGCAGTGTGCGTCTATCTGTGTGTGTGTGTGTGTGTGCGAGACGCCCCAAAAAATGCTTTCACATGCTCGTCTTTTTCTAAAGCTTCTTTGGCCCCCTTTTTTTTAAATATTTTTTTGCAACATAATTTTGAATAACATTAAAATTATTAGCTACAAATGCATAAAAAAAAATATACTGCAAAAAAATGGGCGTAGTCCGGGCAACAAATGTGCATAATGAGCTCTGGTCAAATTCACAGACGTCAGGTGGCGGAGGGGGAGTGCGAGGAGGCTAGCCGAGATTTACGCGCGACAGTTTCCTTTTTTTTCTTCTTTCCCCTCCTCTCGCTCTTGCTCTCTCCCTCACCGTTTCTCTCTCGGCACAGTTGCTGTGCCGTCGTGGGGTTAAACACTTTTCAGTTGATATCGCAAATCCTTTTTCGCAGCGCTTACATAATGATATGTGGGCAGCGACTTTTTTCTTCTCTCAGTGCAGCTGCTGCGGTCACCAAGCAGTGTGTTGGTCTGTGTCTGTGTGTGTGTGTGTGTAGGGAGTGGTCAGGGGGGTGCACTATGGGGCGAAATCCGAAAAATCGAATATTTAGTCATTTTATCAAGGTATTAATTTTTCTACTTTTTTGGTGTTAACATCTTCAGAAAACTTCAAACTGTTAAGTTCTGTACCAAAAATGTTAAATAACAGAAAAATGTTAGCACTGACAGCTGTTAAAGTCAGCTGTTGCTTTCGAAAAGTACGTGCGCTAGCATTTTAACATTTTGGCAGCCTATTTTCAAATTAGTATTGCACAAAGGCTAATCATTTTTTTTACAATATTTGAAATGGATACCAATTATACGGGCTTGTACTATGTGTTGGTTGTACTAGTATTCTGTATTTGTGCGTGTTCTGTTTATATTTTGTTATATTAGATAATGCTTTGAAAGGTAATTTCTTGGAAAGAAATATCAACTTTGCGAAAGAATTTAGCAATGATGCTTAACGAGGCTTAATGTAATTCCAACTGTATGTCGTAGATCCATTCATTGTTATTTAAAGGAAAGATGTCTCAATGTGAACAATTTGCGACAATCGGCGCAAATTAATTTTTTGCAGGTGACTTCGAGTTTTCAAATGTGGAGCTGTTTCACATATGGCGCAAGGAGAAAGGCAGCCATAACGAAATAAATGCAGTTATTGATTTTTTTAAGAGGAAACTAAATAAAAAAATAATTGTTTTAAAATATGAATCCTATTTAAAAAACAAAAGCCAAATTATATGCCGAAATTTAAGTACCAAATGGAAGAAATGCTACAGAAACAAAATATATTTTGAAAAAAGACATTCAAATTGGTTAATGAGCACAACTAAATTACAGTTGAACGAATCAAATGGCATCAATAATCGACAAATTATCATGTGAAATGGAAGGCCCAGATCAAACATCTGAGGAATTCGAAGAAGAATTACCCGTATCGTTTTTTATGTTTGATGAAGAAATTGAAAATTAAGAAAATTACGATTAATTTCAACTATTGTTCCTTTAACTCATGAATTTTATCAAAATTATATTTTTCCAATGTGATAACTTTATTTGTATGTATAAAGAAGTATTTTAGTAAATATATATTCATGTAGATATTAAATTTTAAAATAAAAAAAAAAAATTTTCAAATTTTTTTTTTTTTGGGGGGGCGGTGACCCACCCACTTTTCTTTTAATTGCTAATGATATACAAGGTCAATGATTGTTATTTGGGTTAAAAAATTTGAACTTACTTGTTACCGATAAAAAAATAAAAAAAAAATAAAATAAGGGCGGGGGTGGTGACACGCCCACTTTTCCAAAAATGTTTCTGAGGGTATACATAACATAAATAAAAAAACCGCATTCAAAAATTTAGCTTACTTTAAAAGTTATTAATTAATATTCGATTTTTCGGATTTCGCCCCATAGTGGGGTGGAGAGGTACTACTGGTCATGCATTTGCATACAATTTGCTTTGTGGATTTTTCGGAAGGCAGCAACCACTTGAGCAGCCCTCGCGCGGGCAAAAATCGCCAGGCGACAGCTTTGGGATTTTCCCCAAGGAATGATAAGAATCCGCCACTTACACAGCATATTTATTAAATATATTTATTATATATGGTATCTTTATATATGTTATATATATATATATATGAGCACAATTCTGTCAATCTGAACCTTACATTAAGGCGGTAATGGTTCGGTTCGTTGGTTCAAAACATAGTGCAAAAAAAAGGTTCGCTTCGCGAACCAGTTTATTTACCACCTAAGCCTAAAATCTTGTTTTGTGCAGTTTTAAATTTAATAATAAAAATTAAATGTTTTAAATTTAAATTTAATAATTTTTGACAATTATTTAACCTAAATTAATAATTTGTATTAAATCCAGTTTGAATTTTAAAATACAAGCACAAAAATTTATGTTATGACAATTATTTAACTTAAATTTATAATTTAAATATTCATGACTTTTATTATGACTTTTATTCAAAGTCTGAAATCGTTGCGCGACATAAGATAATCATAAAAAATATATATTTATTTTATTTTCGAACCGAATCTTAGCAAGTGATTTGCTTATTTATATAAGGCGACGTATTTCGATTTCGACAGTTTCCGATTCGTTCCAGAATATATAAAGATATATTAATTATATGTGTAAGTAGCTTTATTGTGTTAACGTTTGGGTAACCTGCCTCATTATGTGAACTTTGAAGTAACTTGAACAGGAATTGAAAATATGAAACACTGAAATGGAATTAAATTAAAAGCGACGCTTCAAAAGGCGCAGGAAAGTCTGAAAGCGGCTCATGAACTGGCGAGTGCCCTGCGACAACAACTCGTTGGGTCCTTGGGCGATGTTATGGGGCGGCATTGGCAACATGGCCTCATCGGGCATTATTTGAGGACCCTCGTACATCTCGACGACAGCACGACGATCGCGTGAAGCCGGCGAACGCAACGGACCCGAGCTAACTGGGCTCAAACGCTGTTGGTCAATGTCCTTAGCCTTGTTCATCTGTGGGTTGTGATTGTGTTAGATCCATCTTACCAATTTCAATTACATACCTTTTCGTTGAATATCAAAATAGAAAGTTTGAAAAATCTTTATAAAGTTTTTCGGTTTTAGAAAATATATTTTTTTTTTGATTTTGCTCAGCTGTGAACTGTTCGCTACACGTTGTGAGACTGATATCAGAATAATTTGAGACTGTTGAGACTAATGTGAATTCAAGGGAAAGCTTCTTCCGCCTACTAAGCAAAATTAATATTTGTATTTTTAAGGTTTTATGAGCAACCGTTGATAATACAGTCATCGGCATATATGCCGGATCTACCCAACGATGTGGATAATGGGATCTGGATCCAATAAGAAAGAATTAAAAAGAACAAATTGTACACAAAGAAAAAAAGTAAATCAAAATTCTCATATAAGACAAAAAAAAAAATAAATCTCTTAGAGAACAACAACGTATGGGTAGAAAAAGAAAGAAAGAAAATATATGGATACTAATTGAATGATGAGAAAAATATATGTAACTATTAACAAAGTAATAAAAAATTAAAACTGGAGGGGAAAATTAATTATTGCCTGCTTAATGATAAAAGTATCAGAGAAAAACAAAAATTTAAATGCAACAGATAAAAATTAAATTAAATGAATTGAAATGAAAGTGACATAAATGTAGCTAAAAATGTGGACAAAAAAAAGTTATAAAAATAAATTCAAAGATAGATCAATGGTATAATATGAGTATAGTAAAAGAGTAAATAGTTGAAGTAGGGAATTCACAGAATTTTAACACTCTGCTATAGAGTATTTATGAACAAATAAAAATATTACTCAAATTCCAAAGAGTGTAACTCTTTGCATTAAAGGAACCAAGTGTAAAACCAAGAAAATAAAGCAGCATTTATGTTCAAAGGGCATTTGCGGTGTTTTTAAAAAACCCCGCATACAATAGATCATATCGGAGTGTTATCATTTATGCCATATAACCATTTGTTGGCATATAGAAACCTTCTACACAAAATCAACAAACGGTCAAACGGTTTTGCAGTCGCTTTTCTCAGTTTTTGTTTGCCTTTTGTTTGTACATAAATTTGTGTGTTTCTTTTTGTGGTTGTTGTCGATGCTGTTGTTGTATTTGTCATTTTTTTTTATACAAATACACATTTAGATGATGATTTTTTACGAGACAAACAGAGGTCGGTGCTGGCAACAGCCTAATGCATTTCTAACATGCCAAAAAGTGCGTCCTGTTTGCGGTGACTGGACCCAATTGGGAAGGGAAAAGGACATGGACACGGACACCGACACGGACTCGGACATGGACACGGGCGGAGTGGTATTTTTGGGAACTGTGTGTTGACCGGGTCGAAACGGGCGATTTGTTGACACAGCGTTCGCCGCAAAAACATTGGCGGCCGCGTTAAATGAAATGAAAAGCCAAACGCGCGACCGCGAAAATCAAACAACAATAAAAAAACAGAGTCGAGACTACAGAGTGAAAAAATATTCGTATAGAACCAATCCCAAATTGTGTTCGGAAGCTTGGAATTTCTAAAATCAAGTGCAAAATACTTGATTCAAGTTCGATTGTTCAATTCCTTCTAATCCAAGTAGACTATTTTATTTTTTTTTTTTTTTGCATATTTTTAATGTTTAATATTTTGTTTCAAACTAAAATTATTTTGTTGTTTATTCTAAATATTTCAAAACTAATATAAATAAGTGAAATAAAATGTTAATTTAACAATAATATTCTAAATACATATTTACAAATTTTAAGCTAAAATCAAGAATTTTAAACTTGCATTTTCGAATGATTTTTGGTTCTTTTTTTTTCTGTGTAGAGACCGGAAGCGAACGACAGGTGAATGTTGTTGTTGCGGTGACAGAGAGAGGGGAGGGAAGGGAATCGAAGGGAAGTGTGGGTAATGTGCAATGGCAACCGCAGGAGCGCAGAAAAGGCAGCAACAGGAGAAAGGGGAAAGGGATGAAGACTGGGGGGAACTGAAGCCAAAACGCCGTGGCAGCATAAAAAATAGTAGTTAAACCCAATTTGTAATTTGTTTGGCCAAATCGCGCGAGTGGCGATAAAAGCCAACAATAGCAACAACAACAACTGGAACAACATTGACAACAACAACAAAAAGAAGAAGAAGAAGAATAACAACAACAACAATAATGTCGGACTAAACGCCGCAACAAAGCTAAAAACAGCAGCGGCTCTTGAATCCTTTTTCTCACTAATACAGCCAACAACTGTGCGTGTGTGTGTATTGGTGTCTCTGTGTGTGTGTGTGTGTGTGTGTGAGTGTGTGTGTGTGCAGGCGCGATGAGAAACGTGCCGATGCATAATCATTGAAGCCATTATCATTTATTTTACTCAAAAGCTGCGTTGTTGTTGTCGTTGCTGTTGCCACCTGAAACACACACACACACACACACGCACACACACACATACAAACAACAACAACATTAACAATTATTGCCAGTTGCTCGCTTAGCTAAACCAGGAAAATAATAGACCAGGTGAGTTTCGTTCTGAAACCATTTTGACCAAGAATAGACAATCGCTGTAACTGCGTGTGGTTAAATTTGTGTGTGTGTGCGTGTGTTGTACAAAATAACTAAACGCAGGTTCTGCGGGATCACGTCATTAAGAGCAGTTAATTTTATAAGCTCTAGTAAGAATCCTGTTTAATACAGTTCTCAACGATTTCTGTAAATTCTATAAAATAATTGGGGGAAAATATCTATTCTATTTAGGGTTTTTTGCAGTCGCTGATAACGAATACAATATCAGTTTTAACATTAGTTCCTTTGGCTATCCCACAAAAGTATGCTATGAAATTTTGTTGAATCACGCATTTTGAAATATTTTGGATTCCGTGTAAAATTGAGTTTTACTTTATATTTTGTTTTAAATTATTATACCATAGTTGTGCTGTTAAGATACTGTTTTCAAATTGTACGGATTCAACGCTTAATCTAATGAAAATAAATAAGAAAAAAAATAGATGACTAACTTTTTAGTGACATTCATGGCCATTAAATTTAGTCCAAAAATAGTCGAAATGTACTTTAATTTGATATTCTTCTTCTTAACTTCAAATAGCTGCGAACCAGATAAAAAATTCACGTATGTACTTAATAGCAAATGGAAATTCCAAGATAATAATTAATTAAAATGAAAGTTTATAAAAACAAAAAGATGAAGAGAAGAAAAGACAATAAACTGAAACATTGTTGGGCATAAAGAACTTGGCTGGTTGAGCTGCCTTTTTTCATTAGGCCAGTGAAAAACCTTCCATATAAATTCATAAATTAATTAATTAAAACCAATGTGCCGCCAGATAGACTGACGGAGGGATGAACGGAGGGGTTGACTGCTGGCAGGCAGACTAGGAAGGTAATTTTTGTTCTTCTTCTTCGTCTTGCCCCTGAGACAGTTGAACATTGAATACGCATTACGAGTATTGTAAGATATTGTGAAAATGTTGTAGAGTGGACAAAAGGGATTGTCGCCACGTCGCAATATGCAAAACGCAATCAAGGTAAATCTAACAGGTAATGGAAACGGCAAAGATAAAGGTGTTTAAGATATTGCCACAGCCCGTTGAAAGTTTATAATTCTTAATTAGCAGCTACGACGTTGACTCGGTGGAAAGCGAAAGTCGAGCAGCAATAAAAGTCACGTGTCCCTAATAAGCAGAAAATTGCATATTTTTTGTTATATTTACGTAGGAAAACAGCTAAACTGTTAAAGTTGCTTTCATTTCGATTAAGGAGTCGAAGTCAAGGAGTCGAAAATATACGCTTGAGGAAATCAAACCTTAAGCAAATGATCTGTATGAATGGAAAAATGTAAGATATGCCTTCGTCTGTAAGGGATATTCTGAAAAAAAGAGTAAGAAATTTTAGTTCATATTTTTTATACAAGTTATGAAATAAAAATTTCAATTTTTATTTAAAAATCATGGAACAATTCGTATTTTTATTGTAAAAATTGATCGTAAAGAATTTAAAGCAGCGGTGGGCACGAAATCTGAATTCGTTAGCAGCCGCTAGCTCCTGGAGCCATTGCGTGCCCACCTCTGATTTAAAGCATAGACTGAAATATCAAAAAATATTAAAATAATTAATTTGGAATTACGAGTCATTTTATAATTTTTAAATAAGAGTTGATATTAAATTTTTTGTTTTACTTAAATCCAAAATATGAATCAACAAATTTTTTTTTTTTTTTTTTAATTAATATACTTTTTTAAATACGAGGGCGGGCTGATAAGTAATCGGCCTTACCAAAAAAAACATCTTAAACAACCCATAAATATTTTATTCGATTAGTGTTTTCTATCGGCTGATTGCTGAAAAATTTTTAGGCGTTTTTCTCAACACTGGTAATTTCGGCGGGAGTTTTAGCATGGTCACTTTTGCATTGTCCCCAAAATGAGTAAAATAGAATATCGAGCTGTCATTAGATTTCTGTTTTTAAAAAAGAAATCCAACGATGAAATAAAAAATGAGTTAATCGAAGTTTATGGGGAATCAGCTCCATCGATTTCGACCATTAAATATTGGACTGCTGAGTATAGGCGCGGGCGGACAAGCATTTTTGACGAGGACCGTCCGGGACGTCCCAGAGAGGTGACAACCCCAGAAATGGTAGATAAAGTCCACGGAATGATATTGGATGATCGCCGAATAAAGCTGAGAGACATTGCTAAGGCCCTAAACATTTCTCGTGAACGTGTTGGAAACGTCTTACACGAATATTTAAATATGAGTAAGCTTTCGTCAAGGTGGGTGCCGCGATTGCTCACAGCGGAACACAAACGCAACCGCTTGGTCATTGCGAAGGAGAGTTTGGCATTGTTAAACGCAAATAACAATGAATTTTTGCGTCGTTTTGTGACTGTCGACAAAACTTGGATACATCACCATACACCAGAAAGCAAGGAACAGTCAAAGCAGTGGATTTCAACAGGAGAAACGGCGCCGAAAAAGGCAAAGATTGGTTTGTCGGCCAACAAGGTAATGGCAACGGTTTTCTGGGATGCCCGAGGCGTAATTCATGTGGATTATCTAGAAAAAGGCAGAACAATTAATGGAGAATACTATTCTAACCTTTTGGGACAGTTCGATTCAGAACTAAAGAAAAAAAGGCCGCACTTGGCGAAGAAAAAAGTTCTGTTTCATCAGGACAACGCTCCGGCTCACAAGAACGTTGTTGCCATGATGAAATTGTGTGAACTACACTATGAAATTCTTCCACATCCCCCCTATTCTCCAGATTTAGCACCATGTGACTATTATCTATTTCCAAACTTAAAGAAATGGCTTGGTGGAAAGAAATTTCAGTCGAATGAACAGGTGATCTGTGAAACAAACGCCTATTTTGAGGACCTGGACCAGTCATATTTTATGGAAGGTATAAAAAAATTGGAGGACCGTTGGACTAAGTGCATACGTCTAAAAGGAGATTATGTTGAAAAATAAAAAAGAAAAATAAAAAAAAAACCGTGTTTTCTTTGGTAGGCCGACTATTTATCAGCCCACCCTCGTAGTATGTGCGCCGAATAGGCAGAAATAAAGTTGGGAGCAGCCGCTAGCTCCTGGAGCCCATGCATGCCCACTGCTGGTACAGTCGTTATGGTCCATGTTTGAAAGTGGTTTCATTTAATTAATTCCCACTGTTCAATGATTTAAATATATTGCTTTAGAGTAAGTTCTCATCTCTTGGTTTTCTAACAATATTTATTTATAACATATTTATATACTGAGATACATAACTCTTTTTTCCATTTAATTCGAGTTAGACTACCGGGTATATAAATTTGTATATACTCAGAGAATATTTGTTGGGTTGTGGAGATATGGCAATTGTTTTCTGTGTACATTCACATCACTTAAAAAAAAATGTTTTATACTTATTAGTAGTCTTACAACATCAATCTAATGTTTTGTGGGAGGCAAAGAAAGAAAAAACGAATGCAAGAAGAGGCAACAAAGGAAAAGAGAGGAAACGAAAGATGGAAAAAAAAATGCAACGCACACATAAATTTTATAGTCATTTGCGCATTTAATTAAAATTATGGGAAAAGCATGCAAAATATTTTACATGAGCATATACGACGACTTATATGCCACTGCACAGATGTGTGTGTGTGTGTGTGTGTGTGTGTGTGCATGTGTGTGTGTTATGTAGAAGAAAAAACGGGACAACATGGAAACGGATAAATGAGCATGTGGTGGCAGAATGTACGGGGACCAGCGAAGAGGACGAGGCAAAAAAAGGAATTAAAATAAAAATTGCTTATAGCAAAAATCTTGCGCTGTAATTACATCATTTATGCAGGACGAATATGTCGTTTTGTTGGCGGTCCCGACAACTCGTACCAATTGCAAAACTGCCCAGTCTCCCAATCTCCCAATCTCCTCTATCTCCCACTTGGACTTTTTCTAGACCACATTACCAGGCCAGGATGAGGACGAGGACGAGGAAAAGGACTAGGACGAAGGATGTGAGCCAAGCAGCACGCGCGTTTGTACATATGCCAAGCATGTGTGTGAGTGTGTGTGTGTGTGTGTTGCTGCCACTAAGCAAGCGTGTGGCAAATGCCTTTCAAATAAATACGAAATGGTCAGCGGAATAATAATCAGCAGCAGCGACAACGACAACGACAACGACGACGACGACGTCGCCAGCCGCTGTCTCAGTGACAAGGCGACACGTACTGAGCATAGAGGATGAAGAGAATAAAAAAACGAGATCAGCGTTACGTTGTCTACAACAGGAAACGGATATGAGTGCACACATACACACTTACAACAACATACACTTAAACACACTCTAACAAAGCGTTGCCAACTAAAACGAGTTAAGTCCACAGCCACTTTCAAAGGCTCTACTAAAGCTTGGAAATTATATAATAAAGTAATATTAATTACTATATGTTATATATTTATTATCATAACTACAGTTTTGTCTTTTTTAGAGTGCAAAAAGTTAACAGTATGCCACCAGTTGTAAACAATACAAAACAAATACCTTTTAACGAGGTATTAACCTCGTGACGATACCTTTATTTTTTATCTAATGTAAACTACGAGTACATGTAAAATTAATATGAAATATATATAAATTTAAATGTAAACTCAAAGGATAAAAAAAAATTATTAAATGCTCCAACATAAACTGGTAAAAACAAATTTATAACTTTTACTATCAAAAGATATTAATGGGATTCCATAAAGCTTTTTAGATTTGGTTCAGATTATTTTTAACCAACTCTAAATCTGTTGACGGAACGTCCCTTTTTGCACACTGGCACAAAATGCAAGAAAAGGAAATTTATAAAGGTATTAAACAAAAGTTTACTCATCGAATATGTTTTTATTGAATATTCGCAGATTTCTAATGTAAACAAACACCAACTATCACACAGATGTTTGAAATTGAAATTTAATTGATTTCCCTGATTTGTTCTAGCCACACTGAAAATTTTGTTTGGAGCAGCTGTGAACAGCTGAGAGCCGAGTCGATATAGCCATGTCCGTCTGTCCGTCCGTGTGAAGGCCTAGGTCTCAGAGACTGTAAGAGCTAGAGCAACCAAATTTGGCACACAAACTTCTATAAACCCCACGCAGGTCAAGTTTGTTTCAAAATTTTGCCAAGCGCACAGTTTTCAGATATTAGGAATTTTTCACTGATGCCCAAAAGTGCCTAAAAGCATGCAATAAAAATGTTTCAAAATTCATTAAAATAAGTAATGGGTATCCTATAGTCGGGAGCTTTAGTCTAGTCTAGAATATCTTGATATCATTTTATCCAATTGTTCAATTTAGCTTAAGAAAGTTCGGATTATTGAATAGGCTATTATAATCGTAAAACTATTTATGAACATTTTTTTATGGTCTCCATATTTTCAAAAATAATAATAAGAAGTAGAAACTGCATAAGAAGTTACAAATATTGATAGTTTACGGAAATGATGATGAATTTATATAAAATTTAAAAACTTGCGAATTAATATTGAGAAATCCAATAATGAATCGTTAATATTTGAAATTATTTTTAAAATATATTATATGATAATGTGCCATTCGATTATCAGCTAAAAGTTTTTACTTTTTATTTATTATACTCCTAATTATTAATAATTTTTTTTTGGATGAAACGACTGTAGATTGCATCTTTTTCGTTGTCTTTCTCTATCTCTATTTATCCCCCTCTTTCGCTCTGCCTCGTTCCCTGCAATGTTATATACCTAATTTTATTCTCTTCCACTCACACACTCATTATTAACTGCTGCTACTGCCACGCCCACCGCCCACACACTGCACTCGGCACACATTTAATATGAGAAAGCATTTTCAATTTTTTATGCGCTCAGAAAAAAAAGAGAACAACAACTACAAACAGAAATGAAAACTGTAACTGGGTGGAGATAAGTTGGGAATGGGTCTGAAGCTGGATCTGGAGTTGGAACTGGAACTGGAACTGGCCACAGCCTTCACATGCTCCACATGGCAGCCACAGTCCAGAGATTCGCTGATGTCGCTGCGATACTTCCGCCAATGTGGCACAAACAATTCCCCAAAAAAGCACAAATAAAACAGAAGTTTAAATACTCTATTGGAGTTTTTTTTAAAATTTTTTTTTTATAATATACTTTAATTGAACACTTAACTTTAATAAAATTGTAATTTCTGTAAATAGTTTTTCTAGCTAATTATATTTTTATATTTCTTGTCAAAGTTTCTTCTATAAAATAAATGATTAAAAAATTAATTTAATGATAATACATAAAAATGTTAGCTTTTTGGATTAATAAAATAGAAACGATTTGATTCAACAATTTTCCTTTTATATAACTATTTTTCTTTATTATTTTTTCAATATCTGATAGAAGAAAATCTTCAGCTAAATTAAATAAACTCCTCAATAAGTAATAAAATCAAATTGTAGTTTCTTATAACAGCATGCTAAATATTGCCAGTCACCTATTGTCACTAGCGTAGACTGCTGTCTTCAGTGATATTTCTGTGAAATTGATTTTAATGTGAAAATTTAAATAAGTCCATGATATTATTGTCACTTTTCCTTCGTTGTAAAAACTTTGTAAATGAACTACCCTTGGTTAGAGTATAGAAGTTGAGAAATATAAAAAAGTGCTCAGCGCAGCGTTTTTGGGGGCATGGTCGAAAAACCTGAAAAAAAGTTGAAAAAAAAAACAAAATTAAAAAAAATAAATGTATTGCAAAAAAATTGCCATATATTTATATTCTGGTACATACAAATGTAAAGGAGCACTAATTTCGTAAGGACACAAGCACAGAGGACGGACATAAGCACTATGAAAGAGAGAGCGAGAGAGAGAGTTGAGTGAGAGAGAGACAAAAACAGACGAAGGAGCATGTGGCGCATAAGTAGACGATGGCGACGTTGACACAGCGCTTGTCACACACACACACACACACACACACACACACACACACACACACACACACACACACACACACACATGCACATGCGTACGGGTTAGGCGGAGAAGGGGTAGGTAAAAGATGGTGCAAGGGGGGTAGGGGTTGAGATGGGTGGCAGGAGTGGGGGGCGCTTTGCTTATGCTAAATGGCCGTTGGTCAGCAGCGGCGTACAAATGACGGCTTCCGCTTGTGCATATTAAGCGTGAAGGATAATAATTTTACTCATACACACACACACACACACACACACACACACACACACACACTCATATATAAAATATAATTTTTTCATAATGCTTTCCTTACTTCGTCTTATTTTTATTTTATTTTCTCGTGACAAAAAAAATGGGTATTAATATTACTTACGGTTAAAAATAAAAGCGCGACTTCTGTCTGACATGCTGCTGGCTGGAAGGGTGTGGGGGGAGCAGTCAGTGTTAAACAGTGGGAAAAGAGCAATGAGCAGAAATGCAGTTGAAGCAAATGGTTGGCGGGAAACACAGGATGCTGTCAGCTATTCTCAGCACTATCACAGCATCAAAAAAGACAAACACTAACACACTTACATACCCACACACAAACACACACAGACTCTCATAAAAAGCCATTCTAAAATCAAGTTTAAAATACTTGATTTAAGCATGCATTTTTTAAGTATGTATTCAGGATTAATCTGTATAATTATGACTGTATCAGAATAAAAATGGGACAATAAGTCCAAATTACTTGATTCAAGCCAAAAAACTCTTAAAATGTCCCGTAGAAAAGAAAAAAATAAATAAAAATTCTAAAAAAAATGTTTAAAAAAAAATTTAAAAAAAAATTTTTAAAAATAATCATACTTGGTTTAAGAAAATCCTAGATTACCCCACTTCTGACTGACTAAATATCCCGGATTTTTTTTCTGTGTACTAATATACACATATTCAATAGTATTTGGAATGTGATCAACTGTTTGTTTTTGGCTACTTTGCGCAATGTATATAAAAGCTTTAGCATTAAAGTAATTCAGTGTTGGGATATATTGATGAAAGACCTAGCCAATTAAAGTTCTTTAAATGTTCCAATTTATATAATATTTGTCATATAAATAAGTAATCAGCTTTTGGGAGATTTCAATTAAATTACTAATTAAAAAATAATTTGTTTTTATTATTATATTATAACTTAAACTTTAAAGCGATTTATTACATTTTTTTTTGTTAAGAAAATATTTGCATCATATTCGCCCTTTACCACTGAATGGTGGAAATCGAGCCCTGTTAATTAACTGAATATCCTAAGTGTAATATTTCTGAGAAGTCAATTGACCAATAATCTTATATAGGATATCACAAGTCTCATATGTTCTTGTTCACAAACTCGTATTCACTTTCCTTACATACTTACATACATATTGGAAATACTTAGTTGCTTTATTATTATTAAATTAATTTGATAAATCCATGAAATTTGGCAATTGGATAATATGAATAAATGTATTTCAGCAGAAAACGTACTTGCAGCTCCAGGTGGGTAAGGGTAAGGACAAGGGTAAGGCTAAGTACAAGGATAGCAAGGGGCTAGGGAGGAGACCAGCCAGACCCAAAAGTCGAAAGCTCAAAAGCAAGGTAGCTCCAGTTGGTGGTTGGAGAATTGGAGAATGTTCAAGCTAATCACATACAATTCAATTCGTTTTACAATTTCAACTAATTTCCATTTCAATTAACTTGCTAAAATGTAATTTAGAGCGCAGTGCGAGAGGCTGCAATGCCAACCGACAAATGGACTTTTCCCTTTGCCCCCAAATACCGCGTAGCACGAGAGTGGGAATGGGAGAGGGGTGTAGTGGTGTCTGTGGCACAATGATGATGATGCTGCTGCTGCTGTTGCAGGACACACATAGCTAAAGGCACAAATCTGTGCGGTTGGTAAGCGCTCAAAATCGTAATTGGACTACAACTGTAAAATCAAACAACTGACTACTCAACGCAGGCTGGCCAAAACTCACAGACTGGCTAACAGACTGGCTAACTGTTTGACTGACTGACTGACTGACTTACTGACTGACTGACAGGTGAGTCACACAGCGCACAGTTCCAACGTGTTTTTGGGCGTGTACTGACGAACTGACAAAAGCATAAACGAATCATTCACATGACTGCATTTTGTATACACACACACACACACACACACACACACACACACACACACACACACACACACACACACTACACACAGATGAGTGAGAGAGTGGGAGGAAGACACTCTCAGCCCAGTTAGCTGAAATTTTTTGGTTGCCTGCAAGGCGTAAGCGCAACAGTTGAAAATAGTCATTAAGTTGAATGCAGTCGACGGGCCAAAACAGGCAGCTAACTTGGCCAAATGCTTCGTTGATCAGTAATCAACATTTCAAATGATGTCTCAATGACACTGGCTGACAAATGCTACACCGAACATTTAATATAAAACCGATTTAGAACGCTTTAGTCGAGACCTCCATTTAAAGATACCCTCTATTCAATTTATTTTAACGAAAAAAAAAACCCTTTACAAATATAAGAAATGTTGAAGCATATGAAAATATTATAATTGACTTAAATTCAATATTCAATTAAATATAATAGTCTATTGCTCTATTGAATTTGGTAAGAATAAAAATATATAAAACAATACCAAAATGAGCAACTTGTGTATTTGGTTGAGATATCCTAAGATAGAAAATGTTTTTTAAAGTGAAAGTTGATAGATCTGAATAAATAAAATGCGAATCTTAATTAAAAACAAGTGGGAAAGGCTACAGTCGAGCTCCCAACTATGGAATACCCGCTACTTATTTAAATAAATTTAAAACATTTTTAATTGCATGCTTTAAGGCACTTACATTGCTTGAAAACTTTAATCAGTCATTACCACCTTTCTATTTGTCCAATCTTGTTACAATTAATTAGGATGATAGGCGGGATTTAGAGAAGTCTGTGTGCCAAATTTGGTTGCTCTAGCTTTTATAAACGTTTCGGTTCTCAATTCTTGAAAAAGACTTAACTTTAAATGGTATTATGGTATTTATGGTACAGTTGTAATGTAATTCAAAACACTTGAAATTATCTTGAAGTATTAATTCTTTATTTAAGTTGTTGTAAAATCATCTTCACTATCACAATTTAATGTGAAATTTAAAAATTTCAACGCCATGATCTAAAAAAGTTTATTACTATTATTTTCATATGTAAGTTATAGACCCTTTTATATATTTCATTTCAAATCAAGTGTCAGACAATGTTGGTAAATAACTTTCTCTGGATGCAAAACTCGAGTAATTTATTTACAATTTTATTTTGAAATTGCAAAACTATGAATACTTTAGTCAACTCTTAGATTCCGCGCAGAGTCCAGTTGCAGAGTTGGCCTATGGAGCGTTAAATTGCGATGCTTTTCAGTTGCACGGCAGAAATTTCACGAGCAATAAATTCATTTGACTCCGCCAACCAGAAGGGGATACCAACTGCGCACTCCCGACGGCCGACGGGATGGCGGATGCGCCTTCCGCCAAAGTTATGAACTGCTACGACAAATTTTCACCGGGCCAAAAGTAAAGGCATCGCTCGAAACAGGCTCTGAAATGGCTTCAAATGAGTTCGGCAATGAACATTAATACTAAGCACTGCTCCCAGTCTCAATCTCAACAATAAGCACATTCCAATGAAATTTGGTCACCCTAAAATTGATATGGGAATTCTTTTTGGAAGTACGTGTACCTATAAAGTGATATTAAATTTCTTTTGCTCTGGCTTTTGCAGTAACTATTTTTTATTATTGCATTAAGAAGACTGGTAAATAGAAGAATTCTTCATTTTCTACAGAAACCAATTTATTAACTCTTTCTGAAAATCTACTCTTCTCAAATTTTTTATTCTTTATATTTTTGCATTGAAAAAACTAGAAATCAGAAAAATTCTTAATTTAATTGACTTTATTATAATGAACTACTTTTATTCCTTTGAAACAATTTGAATATTTTTTTGGATGGGCTTGAGATAAAAGAGCTTGCTTTTTCTAGAGGATATAAGGTATAACATTAAATAGATATATAAAGTAAAGAATATAAAGTATCTGTTAGTCTACAACACTTTCTTAAGTTAATCAGAATTGAGGACAGCGTATTTTCTATGAGTATGTCTTGTGAATTCTTGTAGGCATATCAAAAAGAATCTAACCAAATACACAGATACATATAGTGTTCCAGTAGAGGTGCAGAAACGTGCCAGAAAAAGAAGGGAGATGAAAAAGAATTATAAATCGCAAAGTTTCACAGAGCTGGGAACGGCAATGACAATGTTTCCTCTGCGTGTAACTTTTGCTCAAGGATTTATAGTTGACTGGTGGATGGCGATGGCGATGGCGATGGAAATGGCAATGGGAATGGGAATGGAAAGGGTAACGGAGTGGATTATGCATACATAGGTAGAGCGACTGGGTTCGGGCTGAACCGAGTTGTCATAGCGACGCATCATAGGCAAGTTGGAAGCTGAATATGGATGTGAGTGTAAAGTCTGCTCCTGCCCAGGACAATGACTGGTTATGGGTTTGGGTCTGAGCCAAGGTCCCGAGTCCTTAGCTCCAATTCCCGAGTCCTGAGTCCTGAATATGTGTGCGTGCGCCGACGTCGTCGCCTCAAAAGCCATTTGTGCTTAATTGCGTGTAGGGCAACTAATGAGCGGAGTTATATACCGACCAGGACCAAAGCAACGACGACGACGCGGCTGTTAATACTTAAAAAAAAAGAAATAAATAAATAAAAATAAAGAAACTGAAAGAGAAAATTATATTTATATTTATATATAGCCAGAGAGTGAGAGATATAGAGGTAGAAGTGTAGAACAGCAGTCGCTGGAATTTATTTATACGACAGCAGCGCAGCAGAAACATTATTTTTGTTTTCTGTTTTTTTTTTTTTATTTAAATAAAATGTAACATTCATTTGCGAATGGGTTCAAAACTTTCGCATTTGAATTATGCGTGCCAAAGGGTTTGCCAGTCGACTGTCACCCCAGTCAAGAGAGAGTCTTGGCTTGGGCCATTAAGCGAAAATTATATTGGCCAGAAGAGGTAACAAATGCGATGCCAAGGTGCTAATATTGATACTGACAATGGACACAGTTGAGTTAAGCAAATAAGAGGCAGGACTCGTTTCCAAAACAGATGTTATTTCAGTGGGAGAGAAGAGCTAGACTTTAAATAATATTAATGGACTGTAGCAATTATCTGAAACATAACGAATTTCCGAATAATATCTAATAATACCGAAAAATAATAATAATATCTCTATTTTACATCATTAGACTGAACCCTTGAAAATGTCGATTGCCCTTTTATCTGTCATGACTTATGAGCATTCTAAAATTATTAACCCCTCTCTCTTTATCTATATTACTTTTCTAAACCATTCCATCCTTTTTATATATATATTTTTTTTAACATTTTCTAGCGTTTTTAATAAAGTTAGATTTTTCTAACTGTCAAAATTTCTCCCTAATGTTAAAAATTCTCATTTCCTAAACCTAACCGGTATGATTTCGGTTTACAAAACTAATATAAAGAAAATTGTAATTTTAAAAGGATTATGTTAATATATAAACAAAAAATATTGGTTAGAAAAAATATTTAATTTCAATATATTTATATTCAAATTAAATTTAAAAATCATAAATTAATTTTAAGAACGACAATTACACATTAACAACAAAATTAAACTAAATGCTTGGTTGAACCGAAACTAACTGTTATGCATGAATCCGTTACTAAACGGTTATTTCGGCTTGAATGATTTCGGTATTTCAGTTCAGGTATGATAAAAAGTTTTTTTTCGGTTGCGGTTTTAGTTACGGTTACCAATTTCAATCGGTTAGTAACGGTTTTGGTAACGGTTTTAATCCCTGTTTCTTAGTAATTTAATTACCTTCAACTCTGACAGATATGTTGTTTATAAATCGATTCTTGTGAAAGTTGCAGTTAATAAGGGATGTGCTTTTGTAAATATACAAATATTAAATGTTTAAAATCAATAATTATGAACAAGGGCAACGAATAAGTTATATGTATACACAGAATTGTATTTAAAGAACTGCTTGCAGTAATGATACATATTGCTTACCAAATTAATGTAAAAAAAAAAGTTGACACAATAGAATAAAATCTAGAGTTGTATTGCATTAAGTGAATAGGGCTTTAAGTGTTCAACTGGCATTTGGTACAGTTGTGCTTAAGCCTAGTTAGGAATTCATGAGCGCATCCCAAGGCAGACAAACACCATCATCACTTGCGGTCACTCACGGATGTTGGAGAGCTGGGGCTTAAGAGTTGGGTTTGAGATTGGGAACGGCAACGGGGTTGGGGAAAGGGCAGTCGCACTGATTCATGTGGCCTGGAAGGACTTTGGTGCGGGGACGATAGCAGCTGCTGCTCAGCTGCCTGGCGGTCGGCCAGACCTTCTTACGAATGTAATTTTTATTTACACAATTTTAAGCTAATATTACGTTTGAGCCACGCCCAAAACCGGACAGAGAAACCGAGCTAAAAGAACAAAAAAAAAAAAAAAAAAAATGGAAAAAAGAAAGAAAAAAACGCGGCGGCGAATTTGTCCCAAAAAAGGATTAATGAAATAAAATTATCTCTTTTTCGGCGTAACGCGAAGCACTCGGTGGCGGGGGCGGGGGCGGGAACTGAACGAGGGGGTGGGTGTGGCAGGGGGCGTGTAATGCGACAACCTTCTGTTTTCAGTGTGTAGCAAGTTCCATTTTTCGTATATATAAATACATTTTTTTTCCTACTTTTCTTTTAATTGTAATGCCTATTTTCGTTGTCTCTTTCGCGCACTATCTGCTCTACCTTTCCACTCTCTCTATCTCTCCCTTTCTCTCTCTCTCTCTCCGGTGAGCATCGTGTGTCGCTGGAATTTTTTGGGCGTTAAGTGCCGGGGGAAGGGGAGGCGAATTGAGTGGGCGGATGAGACTCGGAGATCTCATCAAGTAACAACACGTACAAATCTTTTGTGTACTGTTGTCTGCCCACTGTTGCCGTCTCGCTCGCGCTTACTTTACGCCCTCAGTGCGTGTCTTTGCAGACTATTTTTTGTTACCTTTTTTATATATTTTTGTTGTTACTTTTGTCTTTTTTTTTTTTTTTTGAGCAATTCTCATATTTTAACATTTTTAAATGCATTCAAATTAAGTAGCACGCGATGGGTTAGCTGGAAGAGGTTTAGAATGTTAATGGGAGGGCGGGGATGGAGGCAGGACAAGGATGGGGGTAGAGGAAGGGGAAGGGGCATGGTTTACTTACAGTAATGTGGCAAGGTAGCGATTTGTGTTCAAAGGGTTGCACAAACAAGACAAAAACAAAAAATAAAAAACTAAATTGCATATAAATAAAAAAGTCTATCGTCGTACAAAACTCTTGTTGTTTTAGTCGGATTCGGGTGGACGAAGGAATCCGGGGGGGGGGGGGGGGAGTGTTGTTAATTGCTGAAGCATTCTATGATTAAGAATGTAAAACGGCGTCTATAATTTGTAAAGAACTCGTACAAATGGGGACAGTCGATAAATTCTAAATTCCAGAATTCTATTTTGACTAGTGCACTTATTTAAATTAAAACAAAATAAAATTAAATAATTATTAAAGCTAAGAATATTAATCATTCACATGAATATACAATTTAAATTTCTGATAAAAATATTTGAATTTATGTATGCTAAAATTAAAAAAAAAGCACTCTGGAATGGATTAGGACCAGGGATTAAAACCCTAACCGGAACCGGAACCGTAACCTTTAACTGGTAAAAACCGATTGAAATTTAAAACCGTAACTGAAACTGTAAACCTTTACACCGAAGCTCTGTAAACCGAAATAACCGTTTAGTAACCGTTTCATTTATAAGGGTTAATTTTGGTGTTTCATAAAAATTTCTTATTTATAATTTTGATAATTGATTTTAATTTTCTTTTATTTTATTCTGTAAGTTAATTTGTGATATTCATGGTCGAAATTTTATAGCACTAAATAAGCGCAAATAAAATAAATTTGTTAAATGATATATTAAAATTGTTAAAATGTAACTGAACTACATAAAACTGAAGAATATGTGAAATAAATGTGTGAATGAAACATTAAGAAATGCTTTTTCAACTATTATATTATGAATCATATTAGTTATATTATATTTTTGCAAAAAAATTGTTTTTTGTGAACTGAAATCATACCGGTATTTCAAAACCGAAACATACAGAAAGCGGTTCACCGTTAAGAAACCTTTACTCAAAGAATATGCGTAACCGATAACCGAAAACCTAAATGCGAACATAACCGAAACCGTAACTGAAACTAATTTTCGCTTCGTTGTAATCCCTGATTAGGACTAATTTTAATTATGAACTTAAGCATATTATTTGATGAGTAGTGCTTACTATTGATAAAAACAAACTGAATAATTATTAAAAGCTGCCTAATTGCTCTTTTCTTAAAATCTGTAAATTTATTCAATTAAGCGTAAAAAGTCAAGACTTAAAATGTGGTTGGATTGTAATATGCTGACACATAGCAACAGGAACAGCTTGCCTCCAAATCCCTCTCTAGGAATCATTCAAGGAATCGGACTCGGACTCAGAGTCCCAGTCCATGAGTCTCTGTTGCTGTGAGAGAAGTTTATCAAACAATGGGCAAAAAAGATTTGAAAAACTCGAGCATCATTTTGGGCGACAAATGACTACCGGCTAAATGAATGACTGACTGACTGACTGACTGACTGACTGACTGACTGACTGAATGAATGACTGACTGACTGACTACCTATCTGTCTGTTCGTCAGCCTCTTTTGGCTGTAGTTTGCTGTGCTGGCTAAATGGAATACATAAATGTCATTCATTCATTCATTTATGCAAAACTTGTAATAATGACAACTGTAGAGAGTATGGGGAGAGAAGGGGGCTGGGAAGTCGAAGGATTTGTAAAATCCGTGCAAGCGATGAAAAATTTTGTTGACTCCGTAAGATTTTCATGGCGCCCAACGACTGTCAAAATTTTGTGTGTACGCGCGCGAAAAATTTTTCTGCCAAGGTGTGCATTGGGGATTTTCAGTGGGATGATGTTGATGATGCGATGCCAGGCGACGACTGACTATTAAGCTCACCTTTTCCCAGCCTTGACTATATACATACATACATATACATATTTTGTAATGTTGCTCCTGTTATTGTTGTTGTTGTGTGCGGTAATAAAATTCTTAATGTGCCATTAAATCCTTCTACTGGCAACGTCATCAGCGCGTCATGACTTTTGTGAGCCGCCACCAACAACAGCAACAACAGCAACAACAGCAACAGCAACAACAGCAACAACAGCAACAATAACAACGTCTACAACTTGGCTGACTGGGAAGCTGGTAGCTGTCTTGGAATTCCGCCAAGCCAAAGAAATCTAACGAAAATTTTGCTACGAAATGGCACGTAAATAAATTGCAAAGATTTGTCGTCGTTTTGAGGATGAGAATCTGACAACAACAACAACAAAGACAACAGCAACGACAACAACAACCGGAATGAGAATAACACCTGCCCCATAGACTTGACTTGAGATTGCTGTGCGGTTTGACTTCTTCAGAGCCTTCAGTCTCTTTTCCAAGCAAAAGGACAACAAATGAGTTAACATTTTTGGCGTCGCTCCGCAAAAGCTTTGGCAATCGTTGTACCTACTGATGACATACCCCATTCCCTTAGTTCTTCACCTCCAACCCCCCTACCGCCACAATGGCATCCCCAACTCGAATTTCCTTGGCCGCTGGCTGCTGTCATTATGATTATTGTCATTTGGTTGAGGTGATTCAATGCATTTAGATTGCATAATTAAGTAACGCGCGTATTTTATGAAAATCTTCAAGTCGCATTTCAACTTGGACTTGAATTTTATTTGGTCAATGCTTGAAGAATGTTGCAATAAAACTATAAGATCAACACCAGAAAATTGTTGGGGAAGTAATTGGAGCATTCGGCAGGAAATTGTAAATATTAATTGCACCTTTAGTCGTGATAGATCAGAAATTAGTATTCAGTTTCTGATGCATATTACACTATTTGTACGATCGATTTTTCTGTTCTTTTCTTGTTGTTTTTTTCTAAACCTTTCGTTACCAAGTTGATCCATGTGGAATCAATTAGTCCATTATTAAATCCTAATATTTTGAGTCGCATATTCACGTTTGTTGTGGTATGATTTTATTTATTTTTTGTTAAAAAATAGTTCTTAAGTCCGTACGTTACCATTCTTCTACCCGTTACTTAAAATTAAATTAAAAAGCATCACCAGCAGAGTCGATATAGCCAAGTCCGTCTGTCTGTAAAAGCTAGAGCAACCAAATTTTGCACACAAAGTTTGTTTTTAAAATTTAGCTATCATCCTACTTGAACTCAAAAAGATCAGACAAACAGAATGATGATAAAAGTGGCTTTTTTTTTAAGAATAAAAAAGTTTCCATTTATTTGATAAAAGTCGAATCCGTACATACAAATTAGCAACCTAACTAACACAATTAAAATATTAAAAAGCAAAACCTAATCTGTTGCTTAACACAAAGGACTTACAGGTAGAAATGTGTGATTCAAGTTTCAAGCAATGCAAGTGCCTAAAAAATATTTTAAATTTATTTAAGTAACGGGTATACTATAGTCGGGAGCTCAATTACAGCCTTTCACACTTGTTTTTTAATTGCAAATTTGAAATGAATAAATGCACATGCTGTGGAATTTTGTGGACCAGCAAATACAAATATTATAAATTTGAGGCATAAAAAAAAGTATTAAAAATAAATAGGAGTTGATCCTATCAATTTCGAATATCAGATTTGACTCTAAATCTTCAAATAAGAATGATAAAAATCTTAGTAAGAAATGGCTCTTTCTAAGCTAAATCAAATAATGTTGTTTAACATTTGAATATGAAAATATATATTTTAAAACTTTTGCATAGCAAAAATACTGGAATTGTGAATGGTAAATGGTAATGCTGTGGAAATAGATTGTAGATACATTGGAGGATGAGAGTGGAGACTTAGACATTTTGAAAATAAGAGTTGACTAACATTTGTGACCTTTGGTATTAAAATATCCAACTAGTTTTAGTATTCAAACAGATCTGAACTTATAAATATTTCTATGAATTTATAAATATGTGCATATGTATTTGATGATGAAATCGGTTACTGTTTGCTGTTTAATGTGATATATACCTGTGCTGCATGTGGCAGACATCAGACACTTGCAACGATTACAAAGTAAGTATGAGAACGAGGCAAGTATATACGAGGCAAGTACTTCACCCAGTTAGCTGGAAGCTGCAACAAAAGCACAGAAAATTATGATGCACTCAACCTGTATTACAGTTGATGCCCCAACCCTTGAGCCGTGAATCGTTTTCGATTGTTGCAAGTGCCACAAGCAGTGCAGTTGCTGTTGCTGTTGCAGTTGCAGCAGCTTCGAGTATTTAATACCTGTCGTCATTAATATTCGTGCTGCGGCATAAAACAAAAGCTTTTCTTGGCCTCCTGGCCACTTGTCGATATTTAACATAATTGTGCAATTGTGTGGCACATATGTGTGTGTGTATGTGTGTGTGCGTGTGTGTGTGTGTGTGTGTGTGTGTGGCACATGTAAAATCAAAAAGAGTTCAAGTGTCTGCATTTAAGTCATAGGTCCAAGTGCTGCCCCGCTCACTCGGGCAGTTAATGGTTCTCCTTGTTGCAACGGATGTGCAATTGCTTCAAGATGTGGCAACGTGCCCCCCTCTTCCCTCCCCTCCTTCAATCATTGTGAAAATTGCATCTGCTGCTGTAGATTGCGGCATGCAACAGAGCTTGCAGTTAGTTTATTGTAATCTCACTTAAAAGTCGAACATCAATTTATCGACTTTTGTAAAATCCATATATGGACATTTCTACTTTATTGTAATAAATTCACTTTTTATATATTTTTTCTTGAAAATTGACTTTCACAACGGATCGTTTGCATTCTATCGATTTCACTAAGTAAGATACTAAGAATGTAGCATAAACCATTCTAATACATAGAAATATATACATATATTCAAAGTTTAATTTAAACCAAGTTATTCAATATGATTTCAAAATTGAGAGACAGTAACAACATTAATATATATATTAAATAAAAAATAAACTACTTAATACTTTTGAATAAAATAAGAAATATTTCTAAGAACTTTTTAAGTGTTAGAACTGGTCGCCGCAAAAACGAATGCCTTGTTTTTTTTAAAAATGATCTTGAATACGAACAATTGCCCAAAATCAAGCTTAGATCGAACTTTAGTATCGAATTTTTAACACAGTTTATTACAGCACTAAAAATGTTGATTCTTCAATTTGGATTTTCCCTTTCATCTAGTAGCTTTCGGCTTTTCTGTAAACATTTTCTACATTTTCAAAATGCTTAGCAGGCCTTGCTGTTGGCAAATTAATTTTCCAGCTGAGCTGTTGGTGTTATTCTCATTCGGTTCCCGTTCAAAGTACAGAGCACATGTGAAGAAACAAATTTTTTGAATTCAAGTTTTAATTTAAAAAAATTCTGGCAGAAATACAAATTTTTTTTTTAAATTTCACATATTTTCAGAATACAAATTTTAAGTTCAGGTAACTATTATCAAATTGTGGTGAGAAATGATAACAGCAATGAGTGTGTGTGCTAGTCAGCTGGAAGAAGTGGACGCGATATGCAACGTACATCGACTCAATTCTTTGGCTGCATGTGGCAGCAGGTATCCAAGCAACATCTCTTGACGTGGCGCCATCTACAGTCGGCCAAGATCGGCTCACGCCATCTGGCGTCGCGTAGCTCCGGCAAGACTCCCACAAAAGGAACCAACAAAGCGACATCCACAACACAGCAACGAGATGCCGCACCACGCCCCATAATGCGGGAGGACAACATGTGGAAGGATCCACAGCAGCTGGACACGAAATGGCTGCGACCCCGCGACCCCCGCCGCTATACGCCCGACTTCAAGCAAACCGAGCCCCATTCGCTGCGCAAACAGTTCATGCGCAGCCCCGACGAGAGAACCCGCGACGCCATGAGCCGCGATTGGGAGGCGGCGATTGCATTCAATGAGAACCGTCGTCGTCAGGCCCTGTTGGCCCATCAGCAACGCAATCAGCATAAGCTTGATAGACCGAGGCATCGAAACGAGTCTGGTCGACGAACCAAATCCAAGTATGCCAACAAAACGGATGCCAAGGATCGTAAAGTTGGTCCACATGACGAGGATTAGAGAGTATCAGCCACAAGAATAACAAAAATATCGACAACAACCATATTAATAATGACAACGATACCAACAGCAGTCTTCTTCTTTCGCACCATCATTACTTTTAGTGGTAAGCAAGACATTTTCATTATCATTTTCATTTCCATTTCCATTTCCATTTCTATGCTAATCGATTGCATTTAATGGCCACAACTTTCGCCCCATCCGATATCCGCAGGTTTTTCCAGTGCCAGTGTGCTATAAAACAGCCAAATTGCTTATGAAATGTGTATAATTTAGCATAGTTTTATGCATCCCCATTCCTGAATCCAGTAGCTCCTGTTCCACCTTCCCTTAGCACAACCACATCAACATCAACATCCACCGATTCGAGAAGACGACGCAAAAGGCGAATGCTATTAAAAGCACATTTTACTCTGGCAACTTCAAAATACGGGATACAAAAATACCAGTAACCGAAATGGAATGCAAAGAGATAGCTAGCAAACGAGAGAGACATAACGAGAGAAAAGGAGAACAAAACAAGGAGAATTAACGAGTGAGATATATATGCATATTGATCTTATCATCAGCTGCAATGTAAATCTTCAGTTAATTTGCAAAACTATCAAATGTATTTTTCGAACAGATTGTGCATCTTTTTTCAATAATATGTGTTACACAATAATCTATATTATACTGACGCTTGTTATATATTACAATTGTTGTTTTAGCTTTTTAAACTAATTCAGCTATTCGGAACAAAAAGTGCAAAGGCGTCAAATATTAATGAATTTAAATAGATACTCAGGATGATATTCACAAAACATGAAAAACACAAATAGCTTCAGAATAATATTTATATACTTGATGAAAAGTTAGACAAAATTCTCGATAAGACTTGCTTGCTAGAAGGAGTAAAATTATATCTTTTTATAGCTATTCCAATTTAGTTATTCATTTCATATATGAATAAAAATGACTGCATACATTTAGGCGCTTGCGTTGATTGAAAGCCTAAAATAACCCTAACTATAGTTATATTTATTGGATCTTGCTGCGATTAAGTAGCACATTAGATAATAAAAAAAAAATTTAAATAAAAGAAATCTTGTCAGTTTTTATATCTATCTGTAAATCTATCTTAACAATTTGGATCTTTTTTGGAAATATTTATTTACTGAATTGAGTATTGCTAGTTTGATTATATGTACATATATCGCTTTGTCTAAGCTTCTTCTTTGGCAACGGAAAATCCACTTTGCGCTAACTGGTCGATAGCTGGTCTGGCAGTTGGTTGAAGAATTATGGCAACACCTTCGCTACGGACATTAATTTTTAGTGCTTTTGGGTTTTCAATTTGCCAAAGAAGCCACGTGAACGACTGCAAAGTGGACGCCAAAGAGAGGGGGCAAGGGAGGGGGACGAGCATTTAACGCTGCATAGAAAATCAAACGCAAAAGGTCAAAGACAAAGACAAAAACAGAGACAGAGACAGAGACGGAGACAAAGGCAGTCGAAGTCGCAGCTGGAACAGGAGCTGGAATCAGAAGAGCACTAGCAGAAGCGACTTGTGATATATGCCACATCCAAAGGGGGGAGGGGTGGTGGATAATTCAGTGGAGTGGGGAGTGGGGAGGGGTGGGGGGTGGTGTGGACCAGTCAGTAACCCTTTATCGAGACGCACAGCATGGGGCAAGTGTTGATTTAGGGTTGCAAACAGAAATTATGATAATGCCTGTGAAAACAACAGAATAGTACGAGTACGGAACGAAGAAGGAGAAAGTTCAGGGGGCGGGAAAGGAAGCAGAGCAAGTTGAGGAGTAATGAAAACCCAAGCGAAAGAAAATATATTAAATGATATTGAGAGGAACTAATTTTCATTAAAAGGATTAAAAAGCATTTGGCAACACGGCACTTGATGCCTGAGCACAACCACGATGGGGCTGGTTATGAATTAACATAAAAATCATAAAAATATGACACTATGCGACTTAATCATTATCATCATCATCATCATCATAATGATGAAGATGAAGATGATGATGTAGAAGCTCAGACATGGCCAACAAAACAGAACGCATGATGCTCATTATGATGACGACCCGCAACACCCATCCGGCTAAATGGATATGCTGGCCTGGCTAACAGCTGAGCGGGTAGTTGGGGCGTGTGGCAGTTTGTGTGTGTGGCATCATTGATGGCAACGCGCGACAATCAACACGAGTCGCGCTGATAGCGCACAGCGAGCGTCATCGGATGGTTTGGTTTCTTTGGGTCGGAGGATTAGTAATGACGCCTGCCTGTTGGGTTGGGTTGGGTTGGATTGGGTTAAAGGTGGGCCAGCGCATGCTTAGCATCATTTGGCTGCCTCAAACCAGAGGCGGTGGGAAACCAGCAACATTGTTTGCTCTTTTGTGGGCGTCGCTGCGGCTGTCGCCTGTGACTCCAGCCACTTGCCAACGCCAATGCCAATGCTTACGACGATCCTATAACCAAAACTCACCCAAACCACTCAACCCACCCGCTCAGCCATCAGCCATCTAACCCACCAGGCAGCCAGCCACTTAGTAACTCACCCGCAGTTTATTATTTTCAAAATATTTAAATTTTTTGGTAATAAGCGAAAAATGGTTTTAATATAAGCGAATGCGAAGGACGAGTCAACGATGTGGCTGACTGCGTCGTTGTGGCGCTTAATCTACCTGAATTTGGAGTCGGGGCAACCCTAGACAGTCGAAGGAGGATCATATTTGAGTGGGGCTAAAATAGAAACAGATGAACCGCCATGAAAATTAAAAGTGCTTACAATGTTGGTAAATGTATCCCAATCTCAATTCTCTTCCCTAAATTTATCTTATATTATGATATCGGATCATATTTCATATATCATTTCGTCTGTCTATTTCTTTTTTTTATCAATATCACTACTGTTTCCTTATCATTGAAAATAAAATGATATTTCAATTGCATTGATAAAATTAATAATAATGTATTGATATCACTAGCATTAAAAAAAACTTTTACTAATAAAATGTCATGGAATTAGCATTGCGTTTGTTTGCTATTGAAATTTTATTTGATTACAAGTAGGTTTTTCCAATACCAGTAAAAGGTTATTTCAATGACAGCAAAATTTTGAATGCTAGTAAAGTTTGATGATCATGAAAAAATATTTTTCAATGCCAATGAAGAACTAAGACATTAAAAATGCAGTAAATCAGGCTCAACATTGATTTCTATATATATTTAAACCTATTTCTATATCTATATGCGAGTATAATTTGATTTTCCCAATATTTTTAATGCCAATGAATTAAAAAATGCATTAGAAAATTAGTTAATTAGCCACAATACTGATTTCTCAATAAATATTTTTTAATTATTTTTATATCTATGTTCTAGTAAAATTTGATTTTTATTATAAATGCATAAAGTAATTAATTAGGCACAACACTGATTTCTACTATATGTTTATATACAACTTGTTGTAAATGTATCTCGACTGAATTATTTGCCTTTCTACCGCTATATATGCACTTATACATACCTTTTCATACAAAGTCTGCTTAAATGCAACAACTTTTTTGTGCAACATATTCAGGCGACATCAAAGCAACTTGTTTTCGAAACGGCTGAACAAGAGACCGTTTCGACTATTTATGAAATTTTCAGCGGACAATTGTTGTGTAATTTCCACTGCCTCTTGCCACTATTAACTTACCCCCATTCCTTATGCTTGTGCCCCATTCTATTGCAAAATTAGCCAAAAATAATCCTTTAAATTTAGAGCGCAAAAATTGTGTGAGGCAAGGAATAGACAGACACATAGACATAGCAAGGAGAAGGCGAATGAGAATGGGCAGAGAGGTGAGGGAATAACGGGGGGGGGGGGGGGGGGTGTCAGTCGAATACTGCTTCAAACAACCGGACCGACTGGGGACCCCGTCCAGGAGTACTGAAGGAGTAACAGAAGCAGCAGCATCCCAACATTGTCGGCGACGTTGATGACATTGTGTAAAATTTTGTAGCTGTCGTGGTTGTCGTGCATCTCATTGTTGTTGCTGCTGCTGTTGTTGTTGCTGTTGTTGTTGGGCTGGTCGCGCCATCTTCAGCCGCCTGGCTATAAAACTTTTATAGTAAAAAGTAAATGCCACAAATGAGCAATCGAAAATTTCGCATTATAATGCAAACTGTGTGCATTTTTCGGGTTATTGTAGTCTACTCTTGGGCGAAAAGACAAACGCATACCACGACGACAGGCAATGCTCTCCTTCTCCAGCTCTCCCATCTCTTCTCTTTCTCCATTCATTCTCGCGGCAGTCGTCATGGTCGCCTTTACGCCGTTCTCTGTGCCTAGGCGACAGTCACATTCATTTGCCAGCTCTATTCCTGTTTCGCTCCCCCTTTTATTTTCGCTGCTTTCGCCACTATTAATAATAATAGAATTTTTGGAAATTTTGCTGCACAGCCAGTGAAAGGAAAAGGAAGCTCGCCTTGCGATTTTAGCATTTGATGACGACGTCGACTACGACGACAACGACAACGACAACGACAACGAACGGGTTGGTTAGTGGCAGCCTATTGCATTCTACACCCTATCCAACACTACTCGACACCCTACTCTGCACACTCCTATGCCTTATTTCCTTTAGTTCGCTTTTGACTCTGTAAATTGCATAATTCAGAGACCTCAGCCCTGTGCAGGACACTAGAGTCCTGACAATAATGCTAATAATGCTGTTCACAATGCTCACACTTAACTCTCAACAATTTTCATGCTCTTCTACCGAATGCCTCCTTGGGGCACCCATGTCAATTGCTAATGAACTTCTTCGTCGAATTCTAAAACAGTTCCAATATTTAATATAGAATAAAATACAAATGAAAATTAGTTATGTTCTTGTAGTCGATCTACTATATTCATTATTTGATTAACGGGCCAGGGAAGGGACTTCAATTAGCATGGCCCAAAGAGCGACAAACAATTTATAACAAAATGGCGCCCAACTCTGCGATTTAAGACAAGCACGTTATGGGTAAGTAGTTTATTTTTAAATTTTTAAATGCACTTAAAAAGAAACCTGCAAAAGCACCCAAAAAAATGAAAACGTTATTGCAATTCACAGTTTATCGACTATTTTCTTTCTAACTTTTAAACAATTACCTTGCTTAAAATAAATGCCTACCCAGAAAATTTAAACTTTTGTAATGTGACTATATTTTCGTAGCTTTATAAAAATTGTAGTGGCTGTTGAGCAAGCTTCACTGTACTCTGTTTATGTAGCTTACTTCGAATTATGCATTTAGTTTAGCGATTTTTGGTGAATGTTGCCACAAACAGGCGAAACTGTCAACAGCTGTTGAACTCGGCATGGTCACAGTGAGCGACAAAAAGTAACTGCCAAAGGCAAAAGACAACAAGCAACAACAATGGGCATAACAAGAAAAAGAAGAAGAAGGAGAATAACAAGCAGAAGAAGAAGAGCTCAAATCAAAATGCCATTAAAGCGTGTGACGTTGTCGCTTAAGTGGAAGTAAATATTGTCATTACTCAAGCTTAAAATTAAAATTACCCACCTGGATGGAGCAAAATGATAAACTGCATAAGCCAACGGCAGCAGCAACAGACCAAAAATTTCGAATGCAAAACTTTTTTGCACAAGTGTATGTGTGTGCACCCCCCAACCCCAACCCCAACCCCAACACAAGCTCAAACCCCCAATCCCCAACCCCGACTCCGACTCCAACCCTGCCCTTTTGCCATTTTCATACAAAAAACAGAACAGCAAAGAGCAAAGTCATTTTCATAACGACAACGACGCCAACTTCTTGGCTAAGGTGCGACTTCCTCACCCTCCCCTCCCACACTCCGCGCAGCTGATGAGCTGTAACCCAGCCTGCCCCATCCCCCCACACCCTATACCCCCTTCCCCATCTGACTATTACAAGTTAAAGGGGGGAGGGGACTTGGAAGTGCCGCGTAAAATGTGCTACGTTAAGCACATCTGTTTTTTATTGCTTTTAATTTGCCATTAATAACGCATTCCAAGGCGAACGGACGTCGGCCGCCTGAAATGCTAATTTATAAGCATATAGATAGATATGGTAATAATAATAATAATAATAACAAGTATATATACACAATTTATATACCTACTTATACAAATATCTACCTATTTAGAAATCCAATTTTAATATGCCCTTAGCCGCAGCACATTAACTGCGCCAGTTGCTTGCCCTCAATAAAGTTGGGTCGGGGGCAGTGCAATTAGAGACGAGTCTTGGCCCATAAGTCAATGAGTTTTTGGCATTTTTATGGACATGCATTGTGAAGGGGAAGGCAGAAAATAAAGCTCATTAATCGACTAGTCTACCAAGCGATATGCCAACCCTTAGCTCGGTTACTTGCTTGCAGATGGGCTGATTTATAAAATATCTAATTGATCGAGCTCTAAGAGGAGACTACTTCTTTTAAAGCCGCGTCACACGAGCGGTTTTTCACCTACACTTTTTGTCAAACAACTGTCAGTGTCGTGTAAACAGTCCGGATTTTGAAAAACGTCGGCGAAATGTCTTCTAGATTGAGGCATTTTTGTAAGCATTTTTTCAGAGTGTGACCGATCGTTTTTTTTTGCCAACCGATGCGAAGTATGTGAATGGCAAAATGCACCGACGGTAAAAAAGTGATCATGTGTACTGAGCTTTATAGTAGTTTTCATTTCATTGTTTGACTGCAAAAATGACTCAGTCTGATCAAAGACAAATATCAGTATATCTTCTAATTTTTAAATAGTTGGCATTTACCAGAATTAAGTTTGATTTTTGAATTTGATTTCCGCCAAATTGACGAAACAAGCGCAAGAAACTCGTTATTTTACAGTAGTTTCCGTAGTTTCAGTGCATTTTCAGATCAAAATAATAAATAAATAAATCTTAAAAATAGATTTAAATTCTTAATTTTCAAATACTTCAAATTTGATGGTCCCGCTTGACCTTTAAAGAGCATCGTGTAGTTGAGTTGAGTAGTTGTTGAAAAACTAGCCTCTCATTACTTTCGTTGTAGTATACATCTACAGTTGAACTTCCCTAACTCGAACTTCTATAACTCGAATTTCTCTGTAACTCGAACTAAATGAGTGACAGTAAAATTAATAAACTTAGGAAAAAGAACTCTATAACTCGAATATCTCCCTAACTCGCACTTTTTCTTTGGATAATGGTGATTCGAGTTAGGGAAGTTCGACTGTATTTGCCAAATATGTATATGCAGTTGGTATAAGCGAATTTGATTATTTAGGTTTCGCAATATTGTATAATACTAATAGGCAATTCAAATCTATACAAATATCTTAAATTCTATTAAATCATCTGATTGCTCAATTTTTTATTTGTTTCGAAGAGTTTAAAATGGGAAATTTTTAAATCTTGTAGTAGCTAAATTTTGGTCACATTGGGATATCAAGGAACTGTTATTGGACTGGGTGAAATAAAAGTGAATGGGAAAGGATTCCGTTTATAGGTTGGTTTAAGACGCTTCCCACTTGTAATGCCCAAGAATGGAAATAATGAGATGCATTCCCGTTTACAAGTACTGATAGAGCTTGTCAAACACATAAACAAGAAAGCGGCAAGCTGTGGAAGGGGCATACTTTTGCCTGCCAGTGTTGCCAAGATCAACAAAAAGTCATAAAAAATATAGATATGTGTGTGTGTAGGAGGAGAGGAATATATATTCCCTTTCCATATACTTAAGTACTCGGTCTCTCTCTATAAATTTTCGTTGTATAACAAAAGATGTGCAAAATTTGCGCTTGTTAACAATGCAAACGCAAGAGTCACACACACACACATACACACACACCCTATTCAAAGGTGCAGAGGGAGATAGATAGATAAAAGAGAGAGAGAGAGAGATGGAAAGAGAAAAAAGTTCAAGGCAAGTAAAAAACAAAAGCAATTGACGGTGCCGCCTTCCTCCGACTTGTGTCAGAGTCATTCAAGGCTCAAAGAGTTGTTGCCTCATATCTCTTAGCCAACTTTCGTCTAGGCCGTAGAGCGGGGTGGGGGGCTGCTCTGTTCAGCGCTGTTAATGGGGCTGACGGTTGCGCGCACCGTGTGGCATTGTGTCAAAAGAAGTTAGGCAAAAGTAAGCGACGCACTAATCTCGTTTATGTAGCGTAAAATGCATGTAATTGTGTAAACACGCCAACTGCCTGCCGTCTTCAACTGCCCCTTCCCTCCCATTTTTTTTTTTTTGGTGGGCGTGCCACTCTGACTGACTGATGCACAGATAGAGCGTTTGATAATTGTGTGCCACATACTCTACCATACATATGTATGTACGAGTACATATCTATTGTATGCATAACATACATGAAATGTACGACAAGTCAGCGCCAAGTGAAATGTCATCAAATCTTAGCAGGCACTTCTTATAGAACTCTGAATGCTCTGCACTTTCTATTTTGAAAGTAACTGGGTTCTGATATAAGAATTAAAAAATGAAAGAATGCTTTACAATTACAATTTCATTTTAGAATTTACATTTCTTTTGGCTACAAATTATTAAATATTTCTTTCTTTCTTTATCCATCGCTCTCATGCTGTACCACATCAATAATTTATTCACACTTTTGTCTTTAAATCTCTCAAGATTAATCGTTTGATATATTTTCTTCTACAGTTTAAAATCTTCACATTGTACATTTTGTCCATTTTTTATCTTTCGATTTATATTATTGACAAGCATCAACAGTCGACTAGATAAAAACGAGAAGATCTCAGAGATGGTAAGAGCTAGAAGCTAAAAATTTGGTATGTAGACTTTTTATATTTCGGCGGTCTCACCCCTTTTGCCCACAAATTACATAATGAATAATTTCAGGAGAAATTTTAAAGCTCCTGGCGCAGGGTATTCCGAAGTAGGGCACTATCGACTTACTTTTCCTTATACATATTTCCTTTCCTTTGCATATCGATTACTATCCGCTGCCTTACTTTCTCTTTCCTCTCTTGCTAGGTCTTATCCGCTTTGTGGCTCGAATGTGTAAATGAGTTCAGGTTAGCCGTCTAAGCAGTGTCAACGGTTAAGGAACTGCGGGTGAAGGAGACCGAGAAGATGAAGACGGGGAAAGGGAAGGGGTAACTTACTTTTAAAGTGATATGAGTGGGAACGTCAATGAGCAGCAAAAATTATGAAGCTCATCAAAATGTGCGCTGAATTGTAAAATTGCCGCTTGCTTTTCTTTTTTCTGTTCATATTTCTTTGCTTTGCCTCTCCTCTCATTTTTTTCTTTCTTGTTCTTCATTTGTTGCCCCAAAGGGGTGGCAATGGTAGGGGGAATGTTATGTGTGCTGTGTCTTATCTGAAGCAATTAAAAAATGTTTTTTGTTTTCGACTTCCGCTGCGTTGTCGTCGTCCTCATACAAAGCCAAAGAGCATTCCACGCACATATGAAGGGGATTAGCATTACGATTGGGAAAGGGGTCCTGGGGATGAGTCCTGTAGACAGCAGTGTCAACTCGGAGTTGGAGCTGAAGCTGGAATTTTGCCGTGGGGCAGCAAAAGTTTTGCCTTTGTGTTGATGTGTTTATTTATACTGTCTTTCTTATGATTTCCACTGATTTCCCGAACATTTCTCAAGACTTCTTTTGTTCAAACGAATTTTATGTTACAGGACCTTAAACTGAAAAGTGTTTATATCATGTTGTTATATGGCATAGTCCAGCCAATGATAGGACCAGTTGGGGACCGATTTCTGATTGCTTTGATAACTTGACGAATGCGTAACTTGGGCTTAAAATTCAGAGTTTCAGTCTGTTAAAAGAAGAACTTGGCTAGCTACATATATACAGTCGAACTTCCCTAACTCGAATCACCATTATCCAAAGAAAAGGTTCGAGTTAGGGAGATATTCGAGTTATAGAGTTCTTTTTCTTAAGTTTATTAATTTTACTGCCACTAATTTAGTTCGAGTTACAGAAAAATTCGAGTTATTGAAGTTCGAGCTATGGAAGTTCAACTGTAATAAAATAAAAATTAAACAATTAAAGAAAATTGCAATGTGTTGAACAGTTTTTCACTTTCTTCTTAGTTAAAAAATTACAATTACTTTATGTAAAGTTCTAATGTCTGTTTCATTTTTTTCTCCATCATTCGACAGCCTAATCGGACAATCTATGGCCGGCAATAAATCGTGCATTTAAACGTCCCGGTCTTGGACTCGGGCACGGACCTCGAACCCAAAGCCCGAATCCGAACCCGAACCCCCGGACACGTAATGCCCAGTGACCCGCGCTGATTAATTGAAATGTCACTTTAAATGTGATGCTTGAAAGAAAACCGACAAAAAATTAAAAAATAAAACGCATCAAAAATGCCAAATGAAACATAAATGCCACAAACAGTCCCCAGCAACCGCAACAACCGAAGACCAAAAAACAAAAAAAAAGCTGAAGCTCAAACCCAACCCTGAACCCAATCCCAGAGTCAACCCTCGTGTGCGTTTGTTTTGTATTTGATAAGCATGAAAAACGCACAGAAAATAAAATTGTTTTAGATGCGATGCGAGGGAGGAGAAGGAAGCAACATGGGAAGGGGGCGCCCAAAACAGAATCCTTAAAAAAATAGTGCTACTTAAAAGCAACAAAAAACAAAAAAGCAGCGAAATGCAAAGAGGAAATGTAAAAATGGGTGGGACAACACTGGCGAATAAGTAGATGCAGTGGCTGAGGGGTAATGGAAATGGCAGCCAGCAAATGTTTTATCGTTTATACTTTTTTTTCACTGCGTTCTGTTAAGTTGGAAAAATGAGCGTCGATTAATTTAATAGAGACAAAAAGCCTTCGCACACACACACACACACACACACACACACACACACACACACACACACACACACACACACACACACACATACACACACACGCACACACACACATATATAAAGGAAACGAGTCCACAATGGATATGGAAATTCGAGTTCACTTCAGACATCGAATGGAATGCGTAGATTTGGGGCGATCTTTTGAAATTGAGCCCAGCGAAACTGACAGCAATAGGTTTGGCAACCCTAACCAGAGTTGCCATTTAAATACACTTGTATGCTAGGATTTATTCTCATCAAGTAAATTACAAGTTCAAATTAATTCAAAAAAAATTTGCGAAGCTCTTCAATGATTTTTGTTGTGTACTTGGGATTCTACTTAGCTTGTCTTTCTAAGTTTATTTCATATTGCTGTAGAAATCCCTTTTGTTAAATCAACGTTTTTAAAAAGCTTTGTTTATTTTCTAAATCAAAAATATTTTGTATTTTCTATATTTTATTTTATTTATTATGATTCAATTTTTGAAACTCCTCGAACTTTATTTTAAGATTATTAAACATACGTTTTTTAAATTTTTAAAGATATTAAAGTATTTATTATTGATAGACTTAATATTCTTATTTATCATTTGCATCTATTTGAATTGCTTACATTAGATTTGAGTTTAACAATATGTCGCGTGTAATTTTCTTATAAGTAAAGTTATTTAAATAAAATTCATTTTAGCCAATCTCCAATTCGTATCAAGTTTGCTAAATAAATATTTTATCAAAATATCAACATTCTCACGTGAATTTTACATTCTACAGGGTATACATCACGTCAAGTTATTTATTTTTTTGCACACTTGTGTGTTCTGATATTCGGCAAGCGCATGCCTGATTGATCCCCACTGAATGCGTTATCCCCGGAAAGTAGCTTTCTTTTTTCGACAAATATGCGAATTACTCCAACTGACTTCTGACTTTCAGAATTTTATGCTGGCTGATGACGGTGGCCAACTTTTCATATCAAACAAACTACGATAATACAAAATAACAGACATTTATCCAAACGTTTAGCCATTTATTAGCGCTGAGACTGAAATACGTAGAACGGACACCAAAAAATGCCCCCCTTCAAAAATGTTTGGGTATAAAAAGAAAATAAAAAGTATCGACCCATTAGTATGTGTGTGTATGTCGTTTAAAAAAATATAAAAAAAAAACAAGAAATGTATAAAACTAATGAAATCCTTATTAATATGCTTTGGACCTTTGCTGTTTGTTTGCTTTTTGGGTGCCCTTGTGGCCATTTCCCTACCATTGGTCTTCGTCCTCGTCGTCCTTCTTGTTGTCGACCCAACCAAATTGAATATGCAATGAATTGTAAAACGCAAAAGTTTTGCATAAAACAAACAAAACACACCAACAACAACAGCAATAACAACAACAACAACAACAACAACAATAACTGAGCTACTCAGCAAATGGTCAGCCCGAAAAAAAGCTAAATAAAAATGTACGCACATTTTTCAGCGCATATTATGTAATTTTTCACATTTTCAAACAGCTTACAGCGACCCATGCCAACTGCAACGACTTTTTCCTTTCTTTCTCTACTTCTTCTTTTATTGTATATATATGTATATATTTTATATAGTATACGATAGAGTCTTGGTAACTCGGACTAGTCAAAGTCCCATGAAATTTGTCCAATCAGCTGCCTGCAGTGATGCGATTGGCTGCCACATTTGCCACATTGTGTGGCACCGAAATCGAATCCTCCACACACATAGGGTAGCACGCAGCTCCCTTTTCCTGTTCCCTTTCCTTTCCGTTTTCTCCTCTCCTGTGTCTGTGTGCTTGTATGCCATTCTCTCTTTGTATGTGAATGTGTATGTGTATGTGTATGTGGCTGCGTGTCCAAGTATTGATATCTGATGCGTATTCAATAGGTTTCGACGCGCGCATTCACATGGGGGATGGAAAGTTGGCTTAATGGCAATGCAACCCTTTCGCTCGCATAGAGTATGAGTATATACTAGCCTACACATGTGTGTGTGTGTGTGTGTGTGTGTGTGTGTTTCGGTGTGTGAACTGGAGTATGGGAGCAAGTTTATGCATTTGAGCGAAATTATTCAATAGCTCATCGTTCTATCCTGAACAAGGCTATCTCTGAAGAGAATGGAGGTAGGTTCTTTTTCTTGACTAATTAAAGGAAATGTACATAACTATATAAAAACAAATTCACAGCATATTTCTTAGAACAGTTTAGAGATGTAAAAATGTATTAACAAGTATTTTAACTCAATAGTTTAAGTTCAGTTAAAATATGAGATTTAACCCTTTTTCTGCTGCTGTTCGACTAGTCGAAAATTTTTAATTTCCAGAACGATATTTTGATGTTATCCAATGTATTCAATTCCAAATGGTAATCTGGTCATCCCATATTTAAAAAAATTAATTTAAATTTAATTTTATAAAATATTTAAGTTTTAAAATATGTGATTTTTTATTTAATTTTTACCCTCATAGAAAACCATAAACATAAATGAATACTGTCATATGTATGTATATGTTTAATGCCCTTAAAGTATATTTTTTAATTAAACGGTAACAAACATAATTAAAATAATAATGTACCCAACTAGATAATATTGATTTGATTTTTGGTCCACATCAAGCGGACGGAAGGACAGACAAAACATCTGAGCATGATAATGGCTGATTAAAGTTTTTACGCAATGAAGTGCCTAAAAGCATAGATTGAATGTTTTTATTGATATCTACAATTTCATATTTGAAGACAGTTCTGAAACAATTGAAGAGCGAACTGGAACTGGTGTGTGTGTGTGTGGAACTGAACTGAACTGAATGTGATGCCAATAAAAATACTTATAGTTCATTAATAAACAATTATGTGCGACATAATTGCGCGCTAAGCGCAACGAATTAATGGCCGTTGTCGGCTTCAATAATTTTAATGTGTTTTGTGTTCCACTCACACTCCCATATTACCCATCTACGATTTCACACCCTGCCATTAATGCCCATTAAAATGCCAAAGTGTGCGCCATGCAAAGAAGCGCCACAATGTAACGACCATAAATTACGGCAAAGAGTAAGAAAAATACTAAAAACACAAAAACAACAACAAATGTAACAACAATAAAAACACAAAAATTATTAACGCCTCAAAGGCGTGTGTGTGTGTGTGTGTGAGTAAATATTTTGGAGTCGCCTGACTAAACAGCGCGACAAGAACAAAAACTATGAGCGACTCTTCGCTGGATGATAATACATTATCAGACCGAACCATAAATGAGCTGCGTCTGTATGCCCAAACCCAAAAAGGGTTTAATGTGTGGGTGCGTGTGTGTGTTTCAACGGGAGTAGGGCAAAAGTCCTCGCACATAAAATTTATGCGCCGCAAAAAGGACAAACGAACCAAAAATCAACCGACAGCTGAGCAACTGACTATCAATGCAATGAAGTCTAAAGCTTCCCAAACCTTCTCTCTCTTCGTTATCTGTGTCTCTTCCCCCAACTCGCTGTCGCTCTCCCTCTTTCTATCTATGAAATCCACTTGTTTCCCTTCTAAATTCGCTGTGTGACCACTAAGCAGCAACAAGGTTAGTGATGGACGCGTGAGTCAAGCTTTTGAGACATCGCATTTCTAAAAAGCTCAATAAAAGCTCAGAGCGACTCAAAAAGCTCTATGGCTAAGCTTTTAAAAAAGTACGTAAGTCCCTATGAACAATTTTTGAGGAAAAATTGGATCTGTTTCTAAATTAAGCAATTGTTTGGGAAATAAAAATTGTACTTACATTTCTGAAAATAATAGCTTATTAATAAGCTGTTTCTAAATAAAATGTGACAAATCGTTGAATCTAGAAAATATAAAAGATGTAATTATTATTTAATGTTTTATTGTTTATACTATTTAATGATCCTTCCTTCCCTAGGCGACAAAAATCGTGGAGGAAAAAATGGGAAAAAAAAAACAAAAGATAAGGAATCTTTGGGGAATCTTCGGCAAAAATAATGAAGAACTCCAAATGTAAAAGAATCCTTGGGGATTCTTAGCAGAATATCCCAGGCAATCTTTGAAATCTATTTTTAAATTGATGGAAATAAAAACCAATATACAGATAAATATTTAATCTTTATTAAATAAAAAAAGTTAAATCAAAGGCTTACAATTTAATTTTATATTTAAGCTTAACTCGAAAGAGTTAAAGTTTTTTCTTCCATGAAATGCCCTAAATTTTGAAAATGTCTATAGAATATACATAGTATTTATTATTGGATTATGGGCTATTTAAGTTCTTTCATGTGTTGGTTACTTGTATTTTGTTGGATTTTTGTATTTGGCCATCTCTAGTTGGAAGAGTCATGGTTGTTGCGGCTCAAAATAATTTTATAGCATATTTTTCGGCTGTTTTTATATTTATTACATTGGGGAGTTTTCATTGTTCCGCATCGGTCGTTTTGCCCAGCGTCAAGAAACTAGGCGACAAAATTTGTCTTCTAAGACGCACAGCCAGCAATGGAGACAGAGAGTGACAGAAAGTGAGTGAGAGAGAGAGAGGGAGAGAGAGAAGATACGGTAGCAACGCACCACCGCACCACCCATTAGAGCCACCATACATATTCCAGTTGGTGTTTGTTTTAGCTTAAATTAACAAATGTGCTTTTGTGTGATAATTATAATTTTACATTACATTTTGTTAATTGTTCAACGGCATACGATGCCCGGATTTGTGTGTTGTGTTGTGTTGTTGTGTGGGTGGTGTTGGTGTGTGTGTGTGTGTGTGTGTTGGCATATGCCTTGAGTGTTGCTTGGGACCAGGTAAGGTGTTAAAAAGACGTAAATAAGATGATGATGGTTCGCCAGTGTTGTCGTTATTAGTTTACCCATCTCTTGCTCTTCCTCTTCCTTTAACTCCTTCTTCTTCATTCATTTCAGTCAACCCCAACGGAGGAGTGTATACATCTGTGTGTGTGTGTGTGTGTGACATATTGGCAATTTGATCATGTTGCGTGTGTGTGTTATGCATTAATGGCACAAAATTTTTAATGATGTGCTACGTGTTAAGTCATCTCCAGAGTGTAGCAAAAAGCCAAGCCTAATACCAACAATACCAACAACAACAACAACAACAACAACAACAACGAGTGTTACCAAAAACGAATGCAACACGCACATTGTCAAGGTAATAATCGTAAGCAACAAAATTGGTAATTTTTGGAATATGTTTTTCACCGCTCTCTCTCTCTCTCTCTCGACATCTTTTCATACACCTCCATCTATAAAATATAAAATTGAAATGAGTAAAATTATGCGCTTCCTGCGGGCTGAGCAGTAACAAGACAACAACGAGTAGCGATTAACGAGTGCGAGCAACGAGAACGAATAGAAAGTATGAGTACGAATTCGAGTACGAATACGAGTATGAGTACGAGTATTTCATTAGACAACGCTAAAAGGTGTTGAATGTTTGTCGGTTGCCTAATCATAAAATAGTGTAGCACTGTGGAGACACATTTGGTTTGTCGTTGGCCTGTTGGCCTTAATAGGCTTTTTGGTTAATTAGAAATTTTATGCGAATGTTGCCGTTGAATACTATAACCACATGCTTGAATAAATACAAAGTGTGCTAAGTAGATACTTACTTCTTTGGTACAGTATTTGAAGTACAGGACATTACTGGAATTTTCAGATTGACTTAATAGTCCAGGTACCATTGTACAAATTGTAAGAATCTTACTTGAATTACTTACTTACTTAGAACATCGTTTGGAGTTGATTTTTACCAAAAATCCGGTTTCCTATCTGCTTGAAGTTGACAGAAAATTAAAACTTTTTCACTGATATCAAGTGATCTACCAAAAATATTTCTGAATCCACTCGAACGCATAATAGCCTTCAAGAAGTATCATTTTGAAATACCAAATATCTGACATTAAATAAAGCATTTTTTACTTTAAGTCTAAAATGAATTTCAATAATAATTTAAACTTTTACTTTATAGAAGCTCCCTGATATCGAATGAAATACCAAAAATACTTCCAAATGCACTCAATTCTTATGATAAATGCAAGTCAGACTCGATAAAGTCATATTGCAGATGATGTTTTGTTGTTCAGTGAACAGAAGATGCGAGAACGGAAAAATGTAGAAAAATGTTTGAATTATTTGCAAGTTTTGTACAAATTAACTTTATGACCGCTGGCTAAATACAGTCAAACATAGAACAGGTAACAGGTTGAGGTACAGGTACAATGTGTATACAATACACAAAGCATAACAAGGCAAACACAAAATGCAGAGAGGAAAAGAACTGAAAAAATAAGACTGCGCCCAGCGACTGTCATTGGAATGGATGTGAATGTGAATGTTGCAGTTACCCTAGAGTACATATGTATATATATGTGTGTTTACACAGATATCTATATACTGTATATGTATATGTATGTATTCATGTTGTAAAAATTGTAAACATTGTTTCCGCTTCATTGTTAGGAACTGTTACCTGGGCCAGAGAAACTGTCAGTGGACGAGGACGATGACGCCTTGATGCCACAGCCACAGCTGAGAATCTGCCGAGATTCAAACCGTCAGTCAGTCAGTTAGTCAGTTATTCAACCAGTCCAACCAATCAGCCACCCAATCAGACTAACAAGCCCAGGCAATGCTTGCATTTTAGAGCAGGTGTCCTCTCGTTACAGTTACAGTTCCACAACGCGACGAAGGCGACGGTGACTTTTTTATTTCTCCACATTTTGTTTTCTTACTGCTGACTGAGTTTGTTTACATGGATAGCGAAGCAAAGGCAAGGTACTCGTACCTTACTCTTACTCGTACTTGAAAGCACAACGAGTACCCGTACAGTAACAACAACGACAACAACAATAACTTGAACAACAAGTTGAACGTCAGAGAAATTGAGGTTGGATATGCGACGTTCGTCGAATCCCGTTGCCAAACTGTAAACTGCAGTAAAAACTCAATGATTTAACAATGAATGCAGAGAGTTGCTTTCTGACCAGGTTCGCGACATGGCTAAGAACGTCGCTGTCGTTGTCGTTGTGACTTCATCGTCTATGGTCCGGCCAGGTTATACAAATATAGATATGTACTATATACGAAAATACGAATGTACCAGCAAAAAGTGAAACAAAACCAAACCAAACCAAACGAAACGAAAGCAAAACATTGACAGACAACGAGCTCTGTCGAAGGACATTGTCGACCCACTGCTCCGCAGAAATATGAATGCCTCACTGGTTCAAAATGAATTAATAATCAGTAATTCTTGAACAAAAAGATGCTTACAAAAAAATGCCAACAGGATATCCAGAAAAAATCGCAAAAATAACACAAATTAAAGAGCTATCGAGCAGCTGAACGAATTTCAAATACTCTCCTTAGAATGTTGGGCATATAATAGGAAGAAGTTTCAGCTTAGCTGTTTAAATTTCTAATAAAATTTCCTAATTTGAATAGCCCTAATTTACATAAAATTATTTTATAGATCATATCAATTCAAATATTATATAACGTACCTATCCTTTACATTAATACGTTACAGATCTATTGACTAAATTATATATACTTCAGGTAGGGTATATTGAATAAAAAAAAGAGTAGAGCAAGTTGCAGAGACTAGAGGTAAAGAGGTTCGCCTTTGGGGTCTGCGCTGCAGTGACAAGTGCAGCTGGTAGAAATCAGTGGTTGGGTGGTTGGGTGGCTGCCCCCACCGAACTGAACGCTGTCTCGGTGGTTGACTCCGGCTGTGACTGATTGGCGCAACTGAGCACCTGACTGACTCTCGGGCTGACTGAAAAGGCCATGGATTTTAATTACAAGAAATTGTTTGCTTTTTTATCTTATTTATTTTTTATTATTTTCTTTTTTAATATCCACGTACAAAGGCTTTTTCGAGTAGCAACTAAAACAAAAGCTTCGCTAGATATAATAGACAGAAATATATATTCGTAAATATGTACATACATATATATCAATTTGAATAGGCAACAAAAAGCAAAATTATATACGTAAATGTAATGAAAATTGTTCGATAAGAAGTTGTGTGCACTCTTTAAAAGTAAACCTTTAATAGTCATTGATAATGGCATGAATGAATTTTTTTATATTAAGTATTATTCTAGGGATCTGGTAGCACAGCACATTTGTTAAGTTGGCTGCGCCTTAACACTTAGCGAGACTGTACACATTCGTTGAGTTGAGTTGAATGGCTTAATTACTTTCAGTCGACTTTATTTTTACCGTTGAATTGTGATAAGCCAATCAATTTTTAGTTCAATTTGATAAGTAATTTAATTTTTGTTCAAATTAATCTATGCTTTTGTATTTGCTGCATTACAAATATTTAATTAGTTAATTTAAAGAAAACATTTGCTCATTTTGTTTTTATTTTAAGTTTCTTGATGAATCGACAATTGTATATTTTTCGTTAACGATTCTTAAAGTTTGGCTTTAATCCCCTCAGCAATAAAATAAAGCATAACCTGTTGATCTGATTGACATGGGAGCCGCCTATAAACATAAAACAAATTGCATTTTATTAGCAAACAATAAAAAGAAATGAAATGCCAGGCGACGTAACGACAAAAAACGAACAACCTCAGAAAGGAAAAAAAGGACAAAATAAAGCAACTATTGTCACATGGTTTTTTTCCCCCATTCAGATTCAGATTCAAAGGCAAAGGCAATGGCAATGGCAACTCTGGCCGGACTCTTGAAGCATTTTCACTGCGCCTTGGATATGGAGAAAGAACTGGGGATCGGTCACAATGAAAAGGGTTCGACGTGGCTGCGACAGGATGCGACACAAAAGCCACGGCCACAATGCCGCATAAAAAGGTGTCTCACAATATAAAAATGGCAAAATTTATTGGACAGTTGCACGCCACCCATTTAATTTATATTTATAGAAAATAAACACTGGTCTGAGAGACGCACAAAGAAATGTCATGGAATAAAAAGCGTACTTCATAATACACCTAATAATAGTATGGCGTAGTGGCATAGTCGAATTTTGTATACGCTCACCCAAGGACAACAATTCTTACGTAAAAGAAAATTTAATATAAGTAATTAAAATAAAATTGAATTCATAACGAATTTTACTCCCATCAAAGATGGGTCAAGTTTTACAAAGACAAAAACAAATTAACGATAAGCATTATAAGAATTACAATTTTCTTGTAATTAATTAAAACATAAAAATGTACTAAATTATCTAAGCATTTAAACAGAATAACTTTTGCCGATTCCTGTCTTATATATTTAGAAGTATTTCGAGTTTTCTATCAATTCAAAGCTACCCCAACTCGATTAGGGTGCTTGGGCAAGGGTTCAACGAAGTTACGTCTTTTACTTGTAGAATGCAATTGAATTCGTTGGGTTATTTGTAGGGCGTTTTCTTATTGGGAGTTGAGCTAATAAATTAGCTCGCTGCCTGTCGGACTAGAACCGCAAAACTTGAGTTTCACAACAAAAGCGCAACAAATTAAATGTCAACTTTTCGGGAAAGGGAAAAACTTGAACACACGCACATATACGAACGCATAAACACAATTTTCTTTCCATACATTCGGTCATACTCGTATTAAAAACCAATTTCCACACACACGCACAAGAGAGAGCAGAAAAAAAATGGAAAAAGATTCGTAAAACTTGCGACACACGCCACAAAGGACAGCAATAAAAAAAAGTAAATATCAAGCTTGGGGGAGCACAAAAAGTGGCAAAAAGGCAAGAAAATTGGCTACAAAAGATGCTAATGATTTATTTAATCGATTTGACCATGAACATATGTAACGCCATTCAGCGTGTGAAAAATGACAATCCAGCTCCAACGAGATACTTCTTGGGTTTCCCTATTTTGTTTTTTTTTTGTTTTTGTTAAGTGTCTGTTGATATTTTTAATAGTTTCGGTTACGCAACGTTGACAAGGGTTTGACCAGGTCCAAAGGGTCAATATTGGGACACGACAACCTGAACGGGATACGTCAGTATTATTGTGCACTCTGCCCTTTTTGGGGTCGTGTCATCGGGAGTGTGGTCAACTGTAAGTCGTTTGGCTTTGGCGTGTAAATTATGTTAAACGTTTGTCAATTTGTGTGTGATTTGTCTTGTCTGATGGCTGACCATCGTTAGTCTCTCTCCTTTGGACAAGGTGCCAAAGGGTTGACTGGCATGCCATGGTCACGCGCTATTAACTGCGACCCCCTGTCCGCCTTGAAACTAATGGGACAACGTCCCACCCAACCGATTACACTTGTATACCTTGCGTTCATCTATCATTATTCAACTCCTTAATCCTTATCGGCATTTGAGTGCACCATTGTGGGTGTCTATATATTTTTAGTGTTTTCAATAAAAGAAACTCCTGCTTAGAATAGATTAACCACATTTTTATAATAAGTGGATAATAAGTCATTTGCAGAAATTTGTATACTTTTTGGTATAGTCGATTAAAATATGAACTAAAAATATTACATAAATTAAGATTATATCCTAAAAATATCAAAAATACTGAAAATCGCTCGCTGAAAATCGAGAAAAGCCACCAAACGGCCAGTTCTTAAAATATTACGTACTTTTTGGTAATTGACGTTAGCTATTATTATAAGCTATCATCCTACCTAACCGCAACAATTGATTTAAGTTTCAAGGAATGTAAGAGTAAAAAAATTTTAAATGTACAGGTCGGGAGCGCGACTATAGCCACTTGTTTTTATGTCTGAATAAGGTGCTCGATAACTATTAAAAAGATATGTTGTTAAATATAAAAAAAAATCTGATAAATTTGTTAGATACAATTTATATAAACGTACATTAAAAAAACGGTCCTTACCATTTTTGAAAAACTGAGATAAAAATGTCTGTTCTTTTATGATACTTAATTTTTTTTTATTAATTTTTGAGCGTTATTTTTGCGGAATTTAAAGTGGAGTTTATTTTTTTATTTTTATTACATATTGCTAAAATTTAATTGATGAATTTCTTAATTTATGCAAGCCGTTATTTCCCACCTCGACCTGTAGATAAATATTTAGTAAAGTTTTCAAAGAATTCTAAAACAGGACTTCATCTGACGTCATTCAATCAAAGAAATAAGCTAAAAACAGAAGCAGAAGAACAACAACAACGAACATCATTCACTACAGGAGTTATGGTGAGGAGTTAGGTAAGGCGGGGGGAAGGGTGTGGGGAATTGGTCAAGACGGTGGCAAAGTTTAAAAGAAATGACTAACACTTGGGGAGTGCGAGGAAGAGTGGCAAAAAGGCGGCTAATAAATCGACTTCAATATATCAAAGACTTAAATTTCAATTTTTTTCAAATTTCCTGCCATTTAAATGCACTCCTTCGGCCAAGTGGTCCTATGTCCTGTGTCCTTTGTCCCCCTCCCCTTGGCCACATTGACTCTGGGACAGCTCATTGTTATGGCTGTGCTGGTAAATGATGCGCAGCTCGTGTGGGATGGGGTGGGGTGGTGGTGTAGGTGGAATGGGCGTGGCATCGCTGCAGAAATTGTGCCAGGAATTGAAATTTCTCTTTTTTTTAACAACAGACGAACGATGGCAAAAGACGACGCAATTCTTTAGCATTTTATTTCAATTTTTTCTTTTTTTTATCTCACTTTGCATTTCACATCGCTGAGAAAGGGAGAGAGAGAGGGAGACAGGCAGACAGGGAGAGAGAGAGAGAGAAAGAGAGAGTGAAAGGGGGAGAGCGAAGAGACAACGCAAGTGTATAGCACATTTACTGCCTCATCTATTTAATACCATAAATAATTGCATCTAATTAAATATGCTCAAATGAAAATGTCCGTGTTTTTGTTTTTTCGCCTTCGCTTTTTCCGCTGCCTCCGCTGCCGTCGACGGCGACTACGTGCTCTGTCGACGTTGGCTGCAGTTGACGCGTGATGGAGCGAATGTCATTCGAAATGAAATTCAAGTTTCAATTTGGACCAAACGAACGAAAGAGACAACTGGCTAGGATGAGGGTGGGCAAAGAAGAAATTAAGTAGCGCGAAAATACAAAAAAAAAAAAAAAGAAACATGCGGAACAGACGAGTGCACTCGACAGTAATATACCCGGCACGCGGATGATTTGATACCCATGCAATTCTCATACTTATCCTTAAATATCGAACTATCGTTTTTGTGGCAGCTACATACATATATAATATAATAAGTGATTTGAAACAATTTGTATGGTATATTTAAATAAAAAAATGTTTAAAAGTAAAAATAATTAAAATAAAAAAAATTGATTGACCAAACCAGGAATCGAACCCACGACCCCCGCGCATGAGTGCGTATCTGTAGCATTAGACTAAAGATTCATATGAACGAAAAATACTTAATAATTAAAAATCATCTGCATCGACAGGACCGAGATTTGAACGTCGATCTCCCGTTTCGCTTGCCGAGCACTTATCAATTTCACCACTCTGCCACTCAGACAGACAGACGGACAAGGCTATATAGACTCGGCTGTTGATGTTGATCAAGAATATATATATACTTTATGGGGTCGGAGATGCTTCGTTCTGCCTGTTACATACTTTTGAACAAACTTAATATACCCCCAGGGTATAAAAATAAAGAAAAAACAGCGTGGCAGAATTTAATAGTTTTCAATTAGGAATCGTTTGCAGCCTTTTCTTTTGCCGCTCACTTTTTTTCCTTTCTTTTAATGGCACACACTTGACGCCAACAGCAGCAGCGGCAGTGGCAGTGGCAGCGCTGCCAGCGCCGATGCCCTTCACATTTCGCTGCTCGGCGAGTGTCAAGCAAATGAAGTCACGACTTGTCGTCGACAGTTTCGCTCAGTTTCAGTTATTTGTTTCGCTCTCTACAGTTGTTGTTGTTGTTTTTATTATTGTTGCTGTTGTTGCTTTTGCCTCTGCTTGTTTTTTTAATTCAACGTTAATTTTATTTTATTTTAATTTCAGTGCAATTCTTTTAATACACACACAAACAAATACACACACACACACACTTCTTCTGCGCCTCTTCCTTTTGTGTTTTGCCTTGTGACTTTGCTCACGCTGCCATTTTTACGAACCCCAACAACAACAACAACAACAGAAGAGCTGTAGCGACTGCGACTGCGACGTCGGCAGCGACTCGAACGGCTTTTATTGAAATGATGCGCTGTGCAGTTGCTTACGTGACTCTTATTTAACCAATGTTCTTTTTTTACTCTCCATTTTTTTAAGTACATACTTAGTGCTCACTTGTAATTATTGCACACATTGCACAGTGGGCGAAATGAGCAATTTACCAACACAGTACATACATCATTTATTTACACTTTCAGATTATAAAAAAATTAAAGCAAACCATAATTTTATTGTTATCAAAAACAAATTGTGATAATAATTAGTTTATACATACCTGTTGTTGTGGCGAACTCATTGATCAAATAAAAACAATTAGGGTCAAGGTGGATTTATTATAAAGGTGACGTCGTTCGATGTGGTGAGGGGACAAATTTTTTTTCACCTCGCTCTTTCCGCTCTCAGAGAGAGCTGATAAAAAGCAAATGCTTTCTTAAAATAAATAAAACGAAAAAATTCAAAACAATTTATAATATTTTAAGCACCTTCTTGATCAAATGAGGATATGCCCGGTGACCTACATCATAAATACACTTGCTTTGCTCCAGGCTTCTGGAAAACACTTGGTATAAGTCGTCTTCGTTTTGTTGCATTATCGGACACATAGTAGAAGTCAGAGTCATTGTTATTTTATAAAGTCATTTATATTTTGTAATGACAAAAAACCCACAGAAAAAAGATTATCGTAACAAACATGCCCTGGGGTATGTATACCATTTATTTATTTATTTTATTTAACATCCTACTGCTACAAGTTGTAAGGAACTTATGGTTATTACACTAGTCTCACATAATACAATAGATTTAATCCTATGATTGATATTGCAATTTTTATTTTTTTTTTTGTCATAAAAAACATTTTTCTGTGTGTTTGTTGTCATTACAAAATATATCACTTTATAAAATAACACAAATATCAGAGTTTCTCAATAAAATAAATATGATTTATTTATGTTATAGCTGTCAAATGATTTTTTTAAAAGGACTACTGAGAATTTTAAATTTTTAATAAAACCCTCAAAATAAAGTAGATTTTCACTAACAATGGGAGCAAATTAATATATTTTGTACTTACTTTAGTATGTATAAGTTAACATGAGTTGCCAAACCGTTGCTTAATGGGGTCTTCTCATTCAAAACCCGTTTTTTGGACCCTTTTTAAAAAAATTCTTATTTGAAAACGCAAAGAATAATTAAAAATTTTTTTTATTTATTTTATTACAAAAGGTTCAAAGTAAATTAAAAAATTGTTTGCCTCGATACGAGGGCTGTTCAAAAAGTAATGAGACTTTAAAGTTGGTGGTGAAAAAAAAGGTGTCGTCAAAATGGACGCCATTCAAAAAAAAAAATTTCAATTTCGGGAGGTTTTTTTTTTTTTTTTGTAGTGTAGTGTAAAAAACAAATAGTAAAAATTTTTTAAAATTATAGTCGAGGTTCACCCGAGAATGGTGACAATTCTGCGTCGATTCCACTTTGTTTCATGAAAATCGGTTCAGTTGAACTGGAGATATCATGGCCGCAAGTTCGAAAAACGTGGTTTCGAGATAAACGCGTTTAAAGTTTTGACTTCACATGCTTTAACATTAAAATTGATTCACAAAAAATGCTGTATCTTCTAAAGTATTTCGAATTTCTAAAAATCCTTTTAGGGGCATATTCACAAGCTATAAATAAATGCAAAAAAAAGTCGAAAAAAAAGTTGCTCAATGAGAAGTCCCCTTAATTGGCACAGCGGAAGCGCATCTGCAGTGTCGTTGAAGGATATTGTGCAAGATTACTTGCAGTTCATAACTCGCATCGCAGCTCAAGTTCGGCATTGGTCAACAGTTCGACGTTCCCAACTTTAGTGGAATATGAGAGTCACCGTGCGAACGCCGATTCGGCACTTTTAGGGCATAGGGCTAGTTGTAATTATAAATCATTCAGTTCTCTAGAGTTAGTTGAATTTTGGCAATAAAAGAATACGGTTCGGATCTCGGATCGAGGATACAAGTCTAATCTATTTCTTAGACGGTTCGTTCAACTCCTTAACTTATACGTATTGTATGTTTTTAATACACTCTAAAGAATATGCCATTCTAAAACTAAGAGTGTTCGTATTTGAATTTTTACCGTTTTGCTCTTAAAACGTTAAGATTTGTATGTAATATAACTAAGATTTGTATGTAATAAACTAGTATCGTTTGTACTTCTCCTGTTTAAGTACGAGAATCTTGATTTAATTGTCTGACTGTATTGACTTTGCTTCTTAATTTACTTTTTATATATGTAAGTAAAATCATTTTGAAATTAGTATACTGCGCTTATATTGAGTTGACTATAAGTTAATATAATCGTACTAATTGGAACTACGAACAACTCGTCAATTTTACCGATTGGATTAAGTTCTGGTTTATTGTTTGTTAAAATGTGTTATCCAATTCCAATTCCGAAGTAAATTACTTAAATGCGGGTAGTATTTATCACCCTCTCATGCCAGGGTTGACAACTTAGTGGAAAATGCTTTGTATGCAAGTGGAACTAACCACAAGACGAAATACGATTCCAGGCACACAAATAGAATAAATAAATAAGTCTTGGGCTATTCCAAAATTCTTCGGCACAACTTTTCGGGCACAACCCACACAATTTAGGGAACATCCATGCAGTACGGATATTTATAGAGACCCCACCAGCAACATTTTCACCCACTATCATGTGGGTGTGATGGGAGTGCAATCAATGCGAAGGCGAAAACAAGTCAAGACAGTTACTTAAATAACTTTGTAGCTGGCGGGAAGAATAGCGGAATAGGTGGATGGGTCAGTGAAATGAACGACAGGAGGCAATATACAGAACTGGGGGACTTCCGGCGGAAGTTATTGAGTACGGCAGAGGAGCGACCTAAAACAACAACAACAATGGGGCAGCTTTGGCGTTGCCACCTGCCGTCGTCGTCGTCGTCGTGTTGGCGTGCAAAATTTTGGTTCGATGAATTTATTACTTTTGATGTTCAAACACGAAAACTGCTGCAGGCCATAAAACAAGCAGAAAGCGCCAAACTTTCGACAAGGGCCTAGGCTCCAAGTATTACCCCAACCCTGTCACACTTAATACTCCCCACCTTCCCCCTTATTCACCGCTCAGCAGCAAGTCAACCTTGCAACACCAACACCAGTACCAAACATAGAAGGCGGTCCCGCAGAGTTTGCAACAGCAAATGCTATTAAAAGTTTACATGTCTCAATAGAGTGTTAAGAGATTAGTTGGCATAAAATATTTGCAGAATTCCGGCCAAAAGCGAGCGGCCTTGTTGAAAAGTTAACTTGGCTGTGCCACACTGTGGACAGGGCAGGAGGGGGGAACAGGCAATTTGCTGATTTTTGGTTGTAATTTCAAAAAGGGGGAAAATTGGAATCATCTCAAGTTTACGAATAGAGAAAAACTTGAAGATAAATTGATCTAAAAAAACAGTTTGAAAAGCAATCCAATATGATTATGAGTATATCAAGTTTCCCATAGAAATTTCACAAAATGTTAAAAGTAGGAACTTAAAAAATTGTTTAATATTTTTTGTTTATTGTGTATACATATATACAAAATATATTCTTCTTGTCCTAACTGTCATATTAACATAAAAATGTCAAAGTTACAAGATAAAAAGTAGTGACGAAAACAATTTCATGTCCTAAAACTTATGATATCACATTTTGTGACGAACGATACTAAACTTTATAGTTTTAATAAATTAATCTGCACTGCGCGAGTTAGAAGATATTAAGATAAAGAACTTTAAATATTGGATAATACTCTCTGTTTAAATAATAAAATTTATATTTTTTGTTCCAATTTAATTTGTACTCTTATATGATTATAGCTATATTACCTGATAGACCTCAATGTTAACATAATGTTTACATCTGTATGATACAATGTAGTTAACATGTGCACACAATGTTTAACCATCAACAAGGTAAAATTATTATTAAAATTTATAGACCCGGAATACAGCGATATAGCATGAGAGATTACGACCCGAATGACTGGCTATATAAAGTTCGTTGCCATAGGAGTGATTGTCAGTAGAGCTGTAGCAACTATGTCTAGTTTATTCAGTCTATTGATAGTTGGGCTGATGCTATTGGTCTATGCTGCAGCCGAGGAGAAGGCTTATAGTGTTGAATTAAACTCATTCGATAAGAACGAAAAGTTCGAGGACGATACTAAATGGATCGATTGGGGAGATTTGCGTATGAAGAAGGCGGCAAGGAATAAATTCACGTTAACTGGCAGCTTTGATGTCAATATGAATATGGGCAATGAGCAGAAGGTAAGTCCCGGATCAATATATAGATTTATATGCCGGACTGATCTGATTTACTTATAAATATATAGCTATCGTTGCAAGTGTTTAACTATGATGATAACACAAAGGAGAAAGGTGCATTGGTCTTGAATGTGAACAAACCATTTTGTGAGTTTGTCAACGAGGATGAGGATACGTATCCATATATGCAGAAGGCATCCGATTTGCCAGAACAGGGAAACTGTCCATTTCCCAAGGGTCACTATACAATTAATAGTTACGAACTGGAGACAACCTTCCTGCCGGACAATGCACCCAAGGGCGATTATCTCATCGAGTTGAATGCCCTCGATAAGGATATTCCCGTGACTGGCGTTGTTGCTTCTGTCACACTGACCTAATGACAATATTTGATAAACTTTTTTTTTTTCTTTACATACTATATTTATGTAGAATTTGTATTTTTTCTTTGTTCTGGGTGGATCCAATTGACACAGCAAGCGTTTTATAAATATATAGATATATATACATATGTATGACATTGTTTAAATGTTTCTTCATTGTGCAAAAATATAAAATAACTTCGCTTTCAAAGATGAAGAATTTTTTACAGACTTTTCATTTCAATAGTAAACTTGAAATTATTTCAAATATTTATATTATGTATTATGTATGTCAAGTCATCAGTTTAAAATTATTTTAATTTCAACACAACTATTGATGGTGTTGCCCTTTTTGGATAGCTTAACTACTAGATTAACTGATTTGTTTATTTTGGTGACAATCTATTGGTTTTTTAGTGTTTGTTTTTTAGTCAACAACACTGGTGGCAGCACTTGTTGATTAACATAAAATTTGCTTCTTTACTCAATTATAACATTGCAATAATATTACTATTTTTATAAAAAGATATAAAATCAAACAAATATAATATATAGTTTTTAAATAAATCTGATATTTCTATCATTTTCCCCATACATACATATTTTGGCAATGCCTGTGTGTATGAACATCGACTCATCTCTCACCTCTGACGAACTTCCTTGCCGTGGAATGGATGGTGTGGGGAGGGGTGAAGGGCGGGGGAGGGGAAGCACATATGCTTGAAATGCCAAATACACAGCGAATTTCAGTTTCTGCATCAACACCTCGTCTAATTGAAATTCGCAATTGCAATTGCCGGGCTGCAGTTGCAGTTGTCCCGTTAACCCGTTGTCCCGTTGTCCCGTTATCCCGTTGTGTCGCCACGCCGTCCTTGCGTCCCGTTATTTCACGCTGTGCCATTTGTCATTGACAAGCAGAGTGGCAACGCCCAGCATATGGTAAAGCTCTCCAAAATACTCACACATAATGAGAGTGGGAGACAGAGAAAGAGAGAGAAGAGTGAGTGAGAGAGCGAGAGAGGAAGGGATTGCTGGATTGTGTTTTTGCTAAAAATGATTATCTGTGCATTACAATCCATTGATTCCACTTAAGCACCGTTACAATTGCACTCTCACACACACACACACACACGTGAGATACACACACTCACACACACACACACACACACTTAAACAACGAGACAGCCACATACGACACTTAATTAACAAATATGCATTACAAACACCCGCAACGAGCAGCAATTGGTTGGTCATGTCATCAGTTTGCCCCTCACACCCCTCACACCCCTTACATCCCACTCCAAACTCCGCCCCACCTCTCTGCTGCAGCTGCAACCGCAGTGGCAGCAACAATAACAGCCAATGCACATACACATGCACTGAAAAAAACTAGTGATATTACATAAATATGTAAATCGAATGAACTCGAATTAATTAACTTCGATACTTATAATTTATAAGATACTTATTGTAAGTGCGAATTACTCAAAATAAGCATTTAAATTCATTAACAAAGTAATGACAATCTTGACTTAAGCCCAAAATCTAAAATAAAGTACAACTGCCAAATAATTCTTTATAAATATTTGGGACTCAGGTTCGACTCGCTGAACTACTAGTTCATAAAATCTTAAATCAAGTTCATTAATTCTTATATATTTTTGTCGTTCGCATGCTTAAAATTCCCAAATAGTTCTTGCTTTCTGCTATTAGGATTAGGTCGAGTGGCACTGAGAGCTGAAGTCATACAAATATTAAGTATGTATATACATATATTTCACAGAATAATTTTTGAGGTCAATCTTCACTTACTTTCACACTAACCTAGAAATTGTTTATTGTTGGTATTTTAAGAACATTTTATAAAAGACAATTTAAGTTTAAGCGATTCTTATATTATATATTATATATTATATATTATATATTTTATATTATATATTATATACTATATATTATATATTATATATTATATATTATATATTATATATTATATATTATATATTATATATTATATATTATATATTATATATTATATATTATATATTATATATTATATGTTATATATTACATATTCTTAGTATGCTTAAATCAAGTACCATGTTCATATTTTAAGATCATTTCGCAGAATTAAAAGAAATTATATTTTGATTTGTTGTTTAAAGTTTGAAAATAGAAAAAAAAAATTAATTGTTATTCATCATACGTATATCGTATTTGAATTAAGATTAAAATATTATAATAAATAAATTAAATTTTAGTAAGAAATTAAGTTCGAAATGTGTAGTTTTATGTATGAAATATGTAGTCTTTTTTCTCAGTGTACATGCACACGTATATGTATGTATGTATGGATACGTGTGTGGCTGATTCGCATAGGCCATGTGTGTGGATGGCTTTTTATTTGGCTCGTCAGCGTCAACCACCCGCGTGGCAGCAACAACAGCAATAGCAGCATTTGGGGAGTTGCATGTTGCATGTGTTTAATTGAAAAATCATATGCAGCGCGCATAATTATGTTTATTGCAATAATCTGATGCAAATTTGCCAAACTCAAACTGAATGCTTTAGACGATGGCAGGCAACGCCCCAAGCAGCAAACCTGTCAACCCTAACATTCTCCCCTCCCCCGCTGCCATCTACGCACTTTTGTGCTATCTGCGATGCTGTTGTTGCTGTTGTTGCTTTTGGCTGTTGGTGCACATTAAATTGCACTTGAAATTGCACATTTCAACGCCTACTGATTATGACAGATAATTATGTTATCGAGTGCTGCCACACGCGACCCCCATAGTGTGACAGCAGTCGGCAGTTGCATGCCACTGGGATGCACACACACACACACAGACACACACACGCACACACACACACACACACGCTCACACACATATACTGATGGGCACAAATGTGTTTCTGTGTGTGTAAATAATTATCATCAATTCGTTAAAAAAAAAGAAACAAATTCTAAAAATTCAAGACGATACCTTTATTTTAATTATATTCCAATCTGACTTAGTTAAATATTCATATTAAATGAAATATATTAAATAAATCGAGTTGTTGAGCCAAATTTATTTCTCTATTCCTTTTAGATCAACTCGTTACTTTGAATGAATTAAAAATTCTTGCAACCACTTATTTGCATAAATTACACACATATTTTGTAGATATATTTTAATGTAGTTTTGAAACTAAAAACATGTAAGTATAATTTATTTTAATAGTTGATTTCAAATTAAATTTTCTAGTTTAGTTATAATATTTTGGTTGCCTGCTTTTAATTAAATGAAATAAAAAGGTATTTTTAGATTAGCACTGTATTTCGGAGTAGTTTAGATCTTTAAGCAGCGTATCTGCTAGTCGTATATATTTAATTTTTTCCCCTTTTAAAATACTACGCATTGTGAAGATATTATTGTAAAGAATATAAATAATTTCGTAGCTATCAGAATTACATTAGGTAAGTTCAAGTTCAAGCTATAGATTAATATTACACTTCAAGTCATTGAAATAACAAATAATAAATTGAAATTATGTTTTTAATGATTTCTTAAAATCTTAGCTCTATCAAAGCTACATTTAGAATTGAGTGCCACCATTGAAGTACCTACAATGTTTTCAGAACTGTACAGAATCTTGACTAGTTGTACTAGTTGACTAGCGTCAAATATACTCAAATAAAAAGCCCGACAAATTTTTGTCGGCTTTGGTTATAGTATGTGATATTGAATACCAGAGGGAATATATAGTATAGCGTAGAAACTCTCTCTTATCAGTAATTATACATATTTAATACATACTATAAATGATGGACATATATACAGATGTATGTATGCATGTACTTGTAAATATAATCATTCGAACATTTTGAAAAACATTTGGGTATTATGACTAAGCTCATATATGTACATAAATCAAATGGGTACATTTAAATAGCATTTGAATGACTTGAATATACTCTGTAAGCCGAACTTGAGTCAAGTGAACTTTACTGAGGAACTGAGAGACATTAATCTGAGCAATTATATAAAAACACAATTGATTTATGGAAATGTTATAAGTAGTAATTGAACAAGTAGTTAGGATTCTTCTCCTAAATCTGATCAGAAATATATTAACTCAGTTTATTAAAGACCATTCTACATATTACACAAGCATACATACCCTATTGAGTCATTTATTATAGGGTATAGTAAAGCGTAGCTTCAAGACCTTTGAAAGCTTCTGGCACCGATTGCGAAATTTAGTTTCAATTGAGTTCAAGTGTGCGACGGTCAAATAAAAAAAATTATTCACATTGAAATGATGCTCAAATTATTAAGTTTAATATTGTTTATATTGCCATTGATTTTCGGCACTGTAAGTCTATAATTGTATATTTTATATGCTATTTTATTTAAATATATATTCACATTATAGGATGTGCCGCCATCGGGCTTGAACTCGGAGTTTAGTGTCAAGTGTTTTGGCATTATGCAACCTCTTCTGCAGGATATTGCTGCTAAAAAGGAAAAAATTGATCAATGCGACGATACAATCCGGAGTAAGGAAAATCTACTGATTGATGTCCAAAGCAAATACGATCAGCTGCAAATCAAACTTGCGGTTTCGGAGGCTGTGGTGCGGGAAAAGGAACGTCAACTGTTGGATCAACATGATCTATACACGTCACACAAGAACAATAGTCTTGTCAAGGATGAACTATTGAAGGCCTACAGACTACAAGTCTCGTCGAATGAAGAGACAATCAAAGCGAAATCGGATCAAATTGAACTCTTGCTCAAGGCAGCAAAGGATCGCGAGGAAGAGTTGGACAAGTGCAAATCGAAGCTAGATCAACTCGAAGCTCTGGACAAATCGAATAAGTTGCAACAAGAGGCACATGAAGCTCAGATACAAAAGTTACTCGCCGATGCAAAGGAAACTGCGAATCAGCTGGAAAATCAAACAATCAGTCTTCGCAGCAAATCCGATCAACTGCAGGAACTTCAAGCTGAAAAGCAATGGAACGCGATCAAGTTTGATGAACTGAAAACAAACCTTACAGAAAAGGAACAACAATTGGAAACTTTGCAGGTGGAAACACAGAAATTATCGGATCAATTGGCGGCCTACAAACTGGAAGTAGAAACAACAAATGTACAACTGGAAGCCAAAAGTGCAACTCTGAATGACAAGCAAATAGAAATTGATCAATTACAGCTTGATTTGAAATCAGCGAACACAAAGTTCGAGGAACTAAAAACAAACATTTCGAATAAGGAAGAACAATTGGAAATTTTACAGTTCGAAATCGATAAATTATCAGACCAATTGTCGACTTACAAGTCCCAAGTAGAAACAATTAATACACAACTGGAAGTCAAAAACACAACCTTAAGTGATAAGCAAGTGCAAATCGATCAAATACAACGCGATCTGGATTTATCGAACATACATTTATCGGAGTGTAAGAGGAAAATCGATATGCTGCAATCGACCAACTGCTTTTGGTTTGGCAACTCTTCGGATATTCACGAAATCCGAGTTCCTGGCATCAGTCCCTTCGAGGTTCTCTGCGATTCTCACCTGGCTGGACAGGGCTGGACTGTCATACAGCGTCGCTTTGACGGGAGCGAGAACTTTTATCGAAACTGGGCCGATTACCGCAATGGCTTTGGCAGCTTACATGGTGAATTCTTCATTGGCCTGGAAAAGCTTTACAAGTTGACAACAGCTTCGTCCTATGAGCTTTACATTCACCTCGAAAGCTTCGACAATGAAACTTTCTATGCCCGTTATGAGGAGTTCAGTATTGGGAGTGAAAAGGAGGCCTACTTCCTAAAATTGCTGGGACCCTATACGGGAACTGCCGGGGATGGTCTCTACTATGGCAGAAATCGAAAGTTCTCCACATTCGATAACGATAACGATCGGGATGATGGCAACTGTGCGGAACTGAAGCATGGCGCTTGGTGGTATGATCGTTGTGGACACAGGTACGATTTTAAGATATTTAAATGTAGGCAGTGACATTATTTTTATTAATAATTTTTTTAATTTTTTTTTCCAAGCAATCTCAATGGACAATATATGGCGGAACCAAGCAAGAATGGGAAAAGCATTTTTTGGTTCGGTGCCCACGCTTTCTCATTCAAGTCCGTACAGATGATGGTGAGACCTAAGTCTGCGCAATATTCCCAAATTATATCGAACTAAAAGCATTCCATTTATTTTATCATTTAACAGATTTGTGTAAATAAAAATATATTATTTGAAGCATATTTAGCTTTTGTTCACCTACTTAAGGGACTTTATCGTTATCGGTTTTTAAAGATATGTAACAAACTGTAGATTGTGTTAATCTGTAATTTATGATGTTGTCAACTTATTATTAGTTTTCAATTCCGTTATAGCTGAATACGAAAATACTGAAACATCGATTATTTGACTTAAAACCATTAAGAAATTCGTTGAGAAACCTGTGTTTTTTTTATGTGTTTATAATTTGCAATTAAATTAGTTCAGTTTAATTTTAATACAAATCCAATGTTTTGGATAAAAAAGTCACTGCTAACCATTTTTAGTTCTTAGGGTGTACAGAATTCGTTCTTTTAGATTGCTTATTCGCTTTTAGGATGACATATTATTTTTATTAAGTCGGTTCTCAACTCGGTTCGAGTCAAAGATGAGGACAACGACGTTTGGGGAATCTGTTTGTGATTATGAGAAGCAGAAGGTAAAGGGAGCTTGAGCTGGGGAAGTAAGTGTGTGCTGAGGTGTGCTGTGTATTATGTAGGTACACATATTTTTAATCATCATTAACAATAATTCGAGAAATACTTTTAATTTTTTCTCTTACTTTTCGAGTTGCACAGGACTCAAGACGACAACTCAGAAAGATGTCGTCGCAGTTGGGCTTTGTCTTTATAAGGAAGGGATAACGGAGTGTGCATGTGTGTGCGTATAAGAGTGTGTGTGTGTGTGCGTATAAGAGTGTGTGTGTGTGTGTGTGTGAGTGTGAGTGTATTTATGTTGCTTATTCCCCGCGCTACTTGCTGCCACTTCTGCCTCAATGACATTGCACTTACTGCCACATCGCGTCGTCGCGGCAAAAGATTTATGAAAAAATTGCGTTTACTCTCGCGTTGAATCTGTTGCTGCTTACTCTTTCTTCCCCCCTCAGGGATTGAGTTGCTCCGAGAGTGGAAGACGAGAAGTGGAGGGTAGGTGTCTTTTGCTTGTGTGCAATATTAATTATTATAGGCGAGCCACCCACACAAATAAATCATAAATTAAAAGCCAAGACGAAGTGCCGGCCAAGTAGAAACCACTCTACTCACCCCCTCTTCTATACATATATCCCCATCAAACAGCCAACTCCCAATCCTACTGCCAGCAAAAAAGAAAAACAAAAAAAATAAAACCCACTCATACCCACAATATACAATTTTTATCATTAAACGCATTTGATAATTAAAAATTGTCATTTTTTAGCAGCGCGTTCGCTGCTCAAATATCATTTTTCTCATATACTCTCCGACTTGTTCTTCCTTTCTTTTTTCTTTTTTTTTTTTTTTTGGCTTTTTCCATCTTTTAGGGGGAAAGATATTAAATTACCAAATGGGTGGCCGGTAGGGAGGGGGTTGGTTAGGAGGGGGTTGGTGCAAGGGTGCTGCTGCCGGGACATATACAAAAGCAACGGCATTTATCATTTTGCCAACTGTTTGTTTGATAAGGGAAAAAACGCAGCTAAAAAACGCAAAGCACATAAATAAAAATTAATTGGTGACCAACACAAAATGAAGAAGAAGCAGAAGCACAAAAAATACCCAAAGCTCATAAATATTACTTAAAATATATTTGAAAAGCGAAAGTGACGCAAATGAAATGAAGTGATGATATTTATAATAAAATTCAAAACATTTGCACTCTTAGTTGTCAATAGCACTTATACATAAGTTTGCATTTACTACAGTCGACTTTTATAGCATTTGTCTGTCTGTGTCTATTTAACACTAATAAAGAAACATTCGATAAGGGAATAGTCTTTAATTTGTCAGGCATATCATTTTGTTGTTTTTTGTCAGTGTAACTATAACTTGTATTTTTTAAGGCTTCATTTCTCTCTAAATCTTATGTTCTTTCTCGCTCCTGATTTTCATTCCACATTTCTATTTATTTGAATAGCTGTATTGATTGATTTAATGCAAAGTTTATTACTTAGTAACTTACTTTGCTCCTGGAGTTCTTTCCGTTATTTTTGACAATGTGCTGTAACCGTAATCGTTACCGGTATAAACCGATTGAAAATTAAAGAATTTAGCTCCCTTCGGCGTTTTTTCATATTGAGTGCTGAGTATGATAAATTACTCGTTGGAAAATTAAAATGTCTTTCGTTTTTTAATTTGATTGTCACTGATTTCTAATTTTGTGCATATTGTATTTTTATAATAATTTTAAGATGGTTTTTAACTAGTTTATTTTATTCGAGGCCACACTTTTTATCCTTGTTATTATTTTTGAAAGCTTCTATTTAACAATTGTAATCTCTTACCATTACTATTCAGTATTTTGGACTTGGCAATTTGTTTTTTCATTTAATTTAATTCAGTTCAACTCCTTACAACTGTTGCGGCACTTGCCTTTAATTTCACTGCTTATTTTTCTACCCCCTCTTACTTTCTATATTTTTCTACTTATATTGGCAATTGCATTGTAGAACTTCCAAAATTCTTGAGGCTTCCTTTCATTAAATTTTACGAGCTTTTCGATTCGCCTTACACAAAAATTGCATCTCGAGAAAACCACTAGACGTAATGGATCCCTCTCGCCAAAAACTTACATTTACAGATGTTAATTGAACATTTCTGAGATGTTCGTTCCCCCTTCACTGCCTGGGCAGCCAGACGTCATAACAATAAGCGGAATACGAGAACTCGTTACAAACAGACAGACAAATACGAATACAAATACAAGTAGCACCCAGAAGTGGTAATGAGATGCCAATTGATGGGAGTTAACAACCTATGAACAGCTTTGAATTGCTGTATAAGTTCAAGTGAAATTACATAGATATATGTAAGTTTAAGAGCTGAAATCGATTGCAATTATCATTTCCTGAATACTCTTTGTGACCCTTTGTGACAGTAATAATATCCATTGAGGAATAATAACTTTGCTAAAAATGTGTGTACTTTCCAAATATAAGATGAACTTGGTGTTTAATTAAAAATAAAATAAAATGCATGATTCAAAATCTATCGATTTCGCATCTTAAATTCTTAGAGTTAATCAGTTTGAATATTTTCTGTTTATTTATTTTAAATATATATACATACATATGTATATATTATTTTATATTTATTTATTTTAATGTATGTATATGAGGCTTCTTTATGTCTGGCCAACAGATCTTAGCCAGGTTGCAATTTGGCTGCCATTTGTTGTTAGAAATTTAACTGTTATAAGTAACATAATGTCGTTGCCATTGGGAATGCGGATAAGGATGTCGATGCGAATTTTGGCTTTGACTTTGGCATTTTACGCGCTATTACCACTTTTTCGAAGCAATAAAATATTATTAAAATTATATTCGGATGAATCTTTCACAGGACGATGTTGCCGCTGCCGTCGTCTCACATGCTACAGTGGCTGCTGTAAATCAACGTCTCGATGACATTAAAATAAAATTTTAATGCCATGAATAAGTGGCGCGCCGCTGCGCCTCAATTCAGACAGACAACAACAACAACAACAACAACACCAACGACAACAACGACGAAACCGAAGCAATTTTCCCATGCAATTTTCTTTCGCCTTTTGATCGAGAACTTTTGCCTTTGCCTTGGCTTAGTTTGTTGGCCAAACGGCGGGAGATACGCTATCATTTTCACCTTGGTTACACTGCACAATTTATTTGAATTTATCAGCATGCACACGCCCACCAAAAAACCCACCGAGCCCAGCAAGGAAGCCACCGCACCACCCGCCCCGTGTCTGACTGAATGGCTCATTTTCATGGCTCATGGCAAATAATTGTAAATATTTGATACACAATAAGGCAATAAAAATAAAATTGAAATTTTCGCTTTGTGCCTTGACGTTGTTGCTGTTGTTGTTGCTGTTGTTGTTGTTGTTGCCTTTTATTATTATCATCGTTGTCGTTCTCGTCCTGCAGAGTCGTCGTAAAGGAAATTGATACATAAGTCATTTTTATTGGCATATTCTTTTGTGTAATTACGGCACAGGTAATTTAAATTTCCGTCGGTTCTGCCCTTTTTTTTATTTTATCTTTGCTTTCCTGTTTTTTCGAACTGTCTGCTAAAATTTTATTATACATTTATAATGCAAATTTGTAAAATTTAATACATTCTATTTATTTTGAATCTGAGGCTGCTTTTAATAGAACTACGATTGCTATTTACAACTGTTGCTTTGTAGAATACTTTTCTACTTGAATTGATATTTTTTCTCCTCTAGGGGAAATACTTTATAAAATTTAAATTTATTTACCTTAACTTTTATATCTTTTCAGTAACAATTCAAAATGGATTTTAATATAATTTTAATTATTATCGATATTATTTTATGTCTCTGTCGACTGTTTTAAGTCAATCAATTAAAATAAAATTCGAGAATATAAATAATTTTAAACCTTCAATTATCTATCAGACTTCAAAAAAGCTTGATCAATATTCTTATAATTATGAGTATTAACTGAAAAATTAACGCTGTAAATCAGCGGTGGGCACGCATGGGCTCCGGGAGTTAGCTGCTGCTCCCTGATTCAGATTTCGTGCCCACCGCTGCTTTAATTCAGCTCAGTAATTTAAATTATCTATAATTTACAAAAATAAACAATAAAAGTTATTGAATAAATGTGATTGTTTGATAATATTATATTATTTATATGAACTACATTTGAGAAAAGGTTCAACACCAGAACTATTATAGCCAATCAATTAACTTGTTGAGTTTTGGCCAAAGGAAAAGACAGGCGTGGCAAATAGTCCTAATAAGTCAATAAATCCATTAAGTCAAGTGCCAAGAGTCAAGTAACAACAACAATTGGTTAAAACCAACTTTCGGGAGCGGATCAAAACATTGAGGGGGAGGAGTGAACGACAGGTGAAAAACTTTTACCGGTCGCCACTTAACCGTTCAATTTGGGATTCCGACCTCTTATGGTTGTGTGTTTTGTTTTATTTTTTTTTGCTCTCTGCTTGTTCTACCAGTGAGTATCTTAGCCAGGTTTTCCTTAGCCTTGGCAAAAAGAGAGAGAGAGAGAGAGAGAGAGAGAGAGAAAGAGAGAGAAAGAGAGAGAGAGGGAGTACCGTTGCACACTGCTTTCTCTAGCGTCGTTTGCCTGCCACGTTTTTTGGTGCAAAGTTTTTGCGGCTTTTTCAATATTTTATGAGTCAAGCTTTTGCGTTAACACCTTAAGTACGCAGGGCATTGCGGTTGTGGTGTGGTGAGGGGGGGAGGGGAGGAGTAAGCAAGTTCTCATCTAGCGTGTGTGTGTGTATGTGTGTGTGTCAGGAAATAACGCGCAAGTTGTAAGTTTTAGCTAGCAGCAAACAACTTTGGTTGAGGATGACGATGAGAATGAGTAGGAGATGGAGATGGAGATGGGGATGGGGAAAAGGATCCAATGGCAGGACGTAGCCTGTTGAACTGCTGCGGTTGCAATGAAGCATCGAATATTACACATATACATCTATATATACATATATATATATAGCCAACTAAAGCACCCAAACACACATACACACGCACACATACACACGCACACATTGCAAACGCCGACAACGATTTATTTCCCAAGCAACTGAAGTGCGCCCCAAAAGCGCGCGCCTTTGAACAATGCTACCTTCACTCCGTCCCCCTCTTCGTGCCCCTGTAAATGCTGCCACGCCTCCTGCACACACGCTTGTGGCTTGCCTGTTTGTTTAGGTATGCGTGTGTGTGTGTGTGTGTATTTGGAGCATTTTTGGCGGCGCTAACTCAATGAGTAGAAATTAAACAATGCTAAAGATTAAGTGCAGATTTGGGACTTTATCTGCTTGTGCCATAAATTGGTATTTAAGGGATACCTCACAAATGTCTATAACACACACACACACACACACACAGAAGGAAAGTGAAAGAGGGAGAGGGAAAGACCAGAATAAAGAGAGCGAGATACTGTGCGACGCCTTGAAGTATGCAGCAAAAGTTTATGCTGCCAACAGGAGACAATAGATCAGCACCCAAACACATAAATACACACACACACACACACACACACAGTCTGTCCACTTTGGGGCCCACTATATATCCACACAATATATATCCCCACCCCTTTCAGTTGCCGGCTCCCCAAAAAACGTGGCTAACAAAACTGCGGCGCAAACTTTTGTTGTTTACCAATAAACAGAAGCTGCCACCTGCAACGTGCAACGTTTTGGGGCAGCTGGAATTGTAGTTGTAGCACAGAAACTCAACATGCACAAGATTAATTGCAATCGGTGTTTTGGCATATGTTTTCAGTTGCCTTTCCCTCTCTTCGTTTGCTTCTTCCTTTGCTTGGCAGTTTCTTTCTTTTCAGCTTTGTTCCGGCAAGTTTTTTTGTGGGTTGAGGGAACTTGGCACTTGAGAAGGTAATTAAGCAACTATTTATGGGCTGGGGAGAAACTGCAGATATATGGAGAGAAAGACAGACAGAAAGACAGACAGACGGACACGACACAAAACACATGTTCCAGGGAATATTCGATTACATGGGGCAGGTAAAATTCGAATATAAATGAGATTTAGTTAATAGAAAGTTCTTATAGATTAGTATGCCATTTTAGATACAGAACGGTGTTCAATGTTGATTGCACAGCTAACAAATTATTATTATTTAATAACATATTTAATTTTTAATGGGCTCTTTTCCCTATCTTACCGGCCAGCACAATAGATCTATTATTGGTCGCAGTGCGTGTAGGCCTATTTAATAATTATATCATTATTATTATGTCATATTTATATATTTATTCTTCTTACATATACATATATTTATTAATTTATTTCTCATTATTACATTATTAAGATGTTAAATAATACCTTATCTTATCCTATATCAAGAGAGTTATAATATGTGCTCCCGAGGTTATCAGGACTTATACATGCATTAAAAGTATTCCGACATCTTTTTCTACGATTGGAAAACTTTTGGGTTGCTTTTAGCCTTTGTCTATGGCGATATTATTAAAAGTACCTACCATATTGTTACTGGATTACTCATCTAACTGTGTCTTAAGTAATATTTTTTTGTCACGCACATAAACACACCCAATCAAAGTGAGGAAGCTTCATACGCTGTTTTGGCCCTGACAACAAAGCCCGTCAGATCCGAGGCCATAATTCGATTGAGGTGGGGGACATGTCTTAATGGCATAATCACAGGGCACACACACACTCACACAGATGCACAGACACATACAGGGGCTAACAATTGGACATATGTGGCATGGCAACGATAATGGCAACATGAGGCATCCTCCATCCCCATCCCCATCCCCATCAACACCATATCACTTTGATTACTTTATTATTGGTAGCAGGCATGCTGCGACTTGCTTACCTTTGCCTCCTGGCTAGTCTTCTTCGCTGCTTTCTCCCTGCCTGCCCCCATTTGTGGCACTCACAATGATTGTTGCCACTGTTGATGTTGCTTGCCCCAATCGTGAGCATTATCCGGCTGAAATACACTTTTGTTGCCACTTTTCTTATTAGACGCAATCATATTCGAGGCGAGTTTCCTTGACTCCCCGTCCCCATCCCACTTCTTAAATCCCTCTCTTTCACCCTCTCTCTCTCTGTCTCATTCTTTTCGCATTTATGTTTGTTGATATAAATCATTTTTCTGTTTTTGTTGTTGATTTATGCGTTTGTTCGATGTGTTTGCTACTTGGCCCCTCACTCTCTCTCTCTCTCTCTCTCTCTCTCTCTCTCTTTCTCTCTCTCTCTCTCTCTGTCAGTGCTGCACTTTGGCTGCTGTTGATAATGAGCCAAATCATTTTTCGTGAGATAAATTTGCCAACTCGCCTGCCATATAAGTAGCCGGAAAACTTATGTTGCAACCCACCACAACCCCATCCTTTCCCCATGGCCGCTTTGTCTGCCAAGTCATCTCTGTCTCTCTCTCTTTCTCTTTCTCTTTCTCTCACTCTCTCTGTCTCTTTCTGGCCTACTCCACACCTCGTTGCGACTTTGCCGTCGACAACTTCGAGTTTTTCGGCGCACTCCTTGAAAGCGTTATAAATCATTGACATGATTAAGCGACGGCACGACACGACATGCTTTTGTTGTTGTAACTAACTTCTATTCTTATTCTTCTACTTATACTTATTCTTATTCTTGTTGTTGGCATAGTTGTCGATGAACTGAGAACGGTGAGGAGGGAGGGAGGACAACTCTGGTTGTCTGATTGTTATAAACGCTGAACGCGGCGCTGGGAATGATGATAATTTAATATCGAAAATTGCTTTTATTGAGTTGATTTGTAAGCGCTAAATATTTGTGTGTGTGTGTGTGTGTGTGTGTTTGAGTCTTAGTTTATTCTGCCAAAAGCTAGAATCCAAGTTAAGATCGTACCCAATTGATATCTTTGAGCTTAGATTAGATTTGACTTCAAATGCTCTTCTAGTTAAGCTGAGAGTCTATAGAATAGTTGTCCCATGTGCTGATTTTGGTGTCAAAAAATATCAGAGACAAATATCAAAGACTCTGACTGGGAGTTGAGAAACCCAGGAAAGTGAAATAATCATACAGTAACATAAATGGCAGCACTGACTGTGTTTTTTATGAAAAATTGTCAATGCAGTGAAAATAACTAAAACATCGCCCATCTCTAATAAGTATCTGTGGTTTTTTATTTTTCGAATAAAAATAATAATATTAAATTATATAATATATGGAAATTGGTTAAGATTTAACAAAGTTATGGAAGTTGAAGGTTTTAGAAAAAGTGTCAAGCAGTAGGTTTTAAAAAAGTGGATAGTGCTGGCAAAAACTGAACTATTCAAATAAATCATCTTTTGACGCATAATCAAATTATGTGGAGCTAATATTGACATAAAAATGTACTTTCTGCAATGAAATCATTTAATTTTTCCCAAAGTAATAACGGTCATTTTTAAAAAGGCAACAACTTAGTTTAATTCTTCAAATGGAACTATGATGAGAACACTCCATTGAATTGTTGATTCTTTTTTATAAAAATCGTAATTATATAAATTACAAGAAATTGAGTTTTAAAATTAATTTTATTTTGACATGTGATTTGCTTTTGATTATTTGCTCAAATATAAAATGATTTGGTATTTTATATTGAACAAATTCTTATTTAGGATATGAAACAATTATTCGAAATATATTGCAGATAGCTTAACTTTATATGATTGTAAAAATAACTATAGGTTTAAATTATTGTAAAAAAATACATAAACTTGAATTTTATTTTATGGTTCATAGTAATTTGAACTTATTGGACCATAAGTTGATAGTGGAGTAATATTTATAAAATATTTAAGATTTGGATCTGGACTTGACTTGTCTTGGCCTGGCTAGAAGGGAGAATCACGAGTATGAGCCACTTGGCTGGTTTTTATTATGGCATCTTACATAATCTGCCGTTGCCTTGGCACACAACACATATACATACATATATGTACAGTGGGTGTAGAGAGCAACAAATACTACACTCCTCTCTCTCTCTCTCTATCTCTCTTTATTCCCCTTTTCGCCCCCTTTCTCGTCTCTTGCACAAACACACATCAAACATATTTATATGTGTGTACTTTAAGAAACTTTGCTAATATGTTAAAACTGTTCATTGACACCAAAAAATGAGCAAAAGCTCAGGGGGCAAGATGGTGGAAAGGGGTTGGGGTGGGTGTGGGTGTGGGGGTGGGGTTGGTTGCAAGCAGGCACTCGACTGCCTGTAGGAGGAAATAAAAAAGGCCAAGCAAAGCTCAAGTGTCAGCGAGTGTGTGTGTGAGTGTGTGTGAGTGTTTGAGTTTTGCTTGCAAGTTGTGTGTGTGTGTGTGTGTGTGAGGCCGTCTCTCATATGAGGCGGCATCAAATGCTTAGCACTCACTGTTTGCAGTGTTGGAAAACATAAACAAAAACTGTGAGCTTATTAAACGGCAGATTTTTGCCCATTTCACACAAATTTTCGCAAATTTCTCCATTTCGCAATTTCACAAATATTTCTCCAGCTGCGAGAGTTCTAGACAAATAGCGCAAATAGAAATAAACTGACGCCATATCGTGGGATTTCTGTGTAGTCGTAGTGGTAAACGAAGCCGAGTGAAAAACTTTTTCAGCTATGCAATATTAACTGCTAATTACGGGAGCAAAAGCCGTGCAAAATAAAACCCCACTCTGCTCCCGTCACCCCCCCTGCCGACCCATTTTACGCTCCCCACACTGTGACTGTGACTTTGATTGTGACTGTGACTGTGACTGCGACTGCGACTGTGATTCGGTATCGTCCTGTGGCAGTCTGTCAATATTTGTTGAAACACTTTTTGATAGGCAAACGGTTTTTGAATATGCCAAAAGTTGTGCAATTGCAATTGCCTTTCCCCGGAAAAAAAAATATATTTTACAGCAACCACCAACACGGGCCCCACTATTTTATTAGAAAAGTTTTGGAAACAAAACCAACACAAATGGGAAAATGCAACTGAAAAACTGTTAACTGTGAACTCGTCTCGTCTCAGTTCAGATCGACTTGACTTGGTTTGGTTTGGTTTGGTCTGGAGCAGCATTCAACTTCCCAATGTTTGACTTTATGCGCTATTTTTAATATTTATTATGACTGATTGCGGTCGCATTTCCCATTTTCCATTCTCCATTCTCCATTTCCCTCTCGTATCTATTCCCATTTCGCATTACCCCCCGGAACTGACTGAAGGTCTGTTTGCTTTTTCCTGGCCGCAAAATGAATGGAATAAAAAATGTTTAGTCAGGGGATGACTGCATTCACGCATTATAATTTAAGTGAAACATAAATATTGATGTAATAAATTAATTTTTGCTAAATTGAAAGATTGAGCGCAAGTCGAACGACGCGCCAATGGGGACAACGTGGCTTTCCAGGCGGGGGGACCATAACAAAAGGAACTTGCAACTCCTGATTGGGCTTGGAATATGAGGAAGGGAGCTTCGTAGCTTGTAATTACTGTGATTGAAGCTTAAAGAGTTTCTTTATGTATACTATACTAGTTATACGCAGGTATTCATTATTCATTTTTTAAAATAATTCAAGTTAATTCACTACTATTTTCAACAAATAATAAATACAATTAAAACTTAGGTATTTTTTGAGCTGGATTATAAATAATATTACATTATGTTTTTTTAGTTCCCAATGCAATCTAATTAAAATTTGGGTTATTTTTCAATTTTTTTTTTTTTATTTTCAATTTAATGTATATCTTCGATTTTTATTTTTTAGTAAAAATATATATATAAATCAAAATCATTTCCAAGCCATGTTTTTTTAATACATATAATACATAACTATATTATTTTCGTCTTTTTAAAGTACAGTCAAACTTCAGTTTTATTACATATAAACTTATTATTATATTAAGTATTTTATAAAACAAAAAATCTTAAAAATAAAATCTTTTTATATTATAAAGATTTAAAATGTATTGCATCGACAATACTTTTAAATTTTCCCATTATGTTATGTTTTTTATTAATAACGTATCAGAATATATCCGCACTCTTAGGGTATTATTGCAGTCGCTCATTTTAATTTGCAATTTATATTGCATATTTCTGTCTCTCTCTATATCTCTGTTCGTCTCTTTTGCGCCTTTTGTCTGTCTGTCACTTCCGGCAATGGTCCATGTCTATCGCAAATGTCTACACTGTTTTTATGCAGTTCATATTCATTGTCTTTTGTGACTTTTGCTAACGGTTCCCCTGGTCCCGTTCGGTTTACCGTTAGCATCGCTGACAGCACCGGCATCGACTTCAGCATCGACATTGGCATCGACACTGGCATCGGTTCGTTTTCGGCCAAAGGAGCGCAAATAACCCGCTGGGAATTAATATTTTCATTTTTCGACAAAATAACAAACGACGACAATGGCGTCGAGCCCCTTGCCTCTCTTAGTCTCACACTCTTCATCTTCGCTATAGCTCTCTTAAAAGTTACTCTCACACTCACACTCTCTCTCTCTCTCTGTCTGTCTGTTTTCTCTTCTGGCTGCTTAAAAATTTGCTATCCATTGTCTTTAAGTAGAAAATTCAATTTATATTTCGACTGCTGCCGAAAAGTATGCAATGCTTTTTCTTTGCTCGCATTTCGCAGTTGTTGGACGAGGGGGGGGGGGGGGAAGGATGACGATATTTGATGCCCCAATGGCGACCATTGCATTTGTACTTATAATACAAAAGGCGATTCCCTGTGCCCCTTACTTTTTGGCCAAATATAAAGTCGCAAATCTTGGCCTCTTGTAGTTGTGGTAGAATTCCCCCTGCAGCTTTATGTTAATTTGAAATTCAAATTGATTTGCAAACTGCCTTTAACCGTTAATGTTTATTTGCTTTTCGTTATGGCTTCTTTTATTGTGTTCCATTTGTATTTGTGTTTGTATTTGCAGTTGTCGTTGCGCGATTTATTTGCATAGCAAATTAATTGGTGTAAAATGCAATTAGCCTCAGTTTAAAGATATGTCAACAAGCCATCTAACCAGCTAACAAACAAGCCCCCAAGAAGCAGCAGCTCTGTTAACTTTGTTGTGCACAAATAGTTTATGAACTATTTATGCACTTATCCCAGATGGAAGGGAAGGGTCCGGTCTAAGGTCAATGTTGTCAACTGCCGGATGTCTCAGGGCCGCAGCTATGCAAACTTTTTGCTGCATAACCTTTAGGGGCCAGTGCAGCACATAACTTCGATGATGCCTTCGACAGACAACAGACAACAAAGGCAGCTAGCTCTCTGCCTCCCTCTCTTCCCTTCCTTCTGTCTTCCACCTGCCCTGGTCTGGCCATAAGCTGACAACATTAGCTGAAGCATAAAAAAATAAAAAAAGAAGAAGACCTACTTGGATAGAAAGTTTGCAATTCTTGTGGGAACACTTGATCATAAGTTGCACATTTTTCACTGATTTATTCTTGTATTTTTTGTGCTGGCAAGAACTTAAGAACTGCGTTGCATACTTTCAGGCGGGCGTAACAAAAATTTATTGAGTTTTAGCTTGAGCTTTGAGCTGACGCTGAAACTGAACTGAGATTGCTTGTCAGTCTACTGATATTGATGTTGGGGTTAAGACTTTCAAAATTAAGTCAGCCACATTGGACAAAAGGGAAGAAACAAGTGCATAACTTGATGTAGAATTAATCTGTAAAAGTTTTCAAGCGTAAGCTTTGAATGCGTATTAAGTATATCATCAAATTGACTGATGAATTAACTCGGAAAGCTCATTCAAAAGATCTTTCTCGACGAGCTCTAAGAGCAACTAAAACTATAAGCTCTACTTTCTGCTGCAAACTAAAGGTTTAAAGAACCCTTTTAAGCTCTGGCAAGTGAATATTTAAGAGCAGCTTTACTTTAAGGAGCCAATTTAACTTGTCCAACAGCTTTGATTAAAGTTAAAATTACACTTTGCGGTCCAGAGAAATATAACAATGCAAAACTTCTAGTAGGATTAATCTTTAAAATTGCTCTTAGCTTAACTTTCTTGGGAGAACTTTAAAATATGCTCAAACCTTAAACGGACAAATGAAATAACTAACTAAATAATTATTATACTATTTCTAACTGTTTAAAACTATCCCCTTCCCAAGATGAATCTAATAGCTAATAGACCACATTTTAAGTTCGCTTAAATGCCAAGTATTGCTTACATGCCTTAAACACTTGCAACGCGGGAAACAAAGAAGCAACAAAACAAAAAAGCGGAGACAGCGCGACCTGCGTCTGTGCAAATCAATTCCCTTTAGTGGCATTTCTTAACTTATGCTCACTTAATCCATCCTCAAAAGCAGCTAGAAACCAGCAGCAAGTTGCCTGCCACCTGCCACCTGCCACCAGCCACCTGGCCACACATTGCTTGCAACAAGCCACGCAACATGCCGCTGATATGCCACAAATTTGTCGTTGTTGTTGTGAAAACAAACACACCTTCGGGTGCATTTTTGCAAAGGGGTTGAGATGGAGTCCAAGTCCAAAGAAACAGAGGCAAAGTGTTGCCATTGCTCAATCGAGGAACGAGAGAGGGAGAGAGGCAGGAGAGAAAGAGAGAGAGAAAGAAGAGGTGAGGCAGATAAAAGTTAGTTTTTTGATGACTTCAAATGCACGTGTCTTGACTCCGACTACAACCACAACTACAACTCCGACTTTGGCTTGACTCGACTGTCATGTGTCTTCTTCAGGTATCTTCACATACACTCACACACACATACACACACACATAATCACACACACACTCTCTCTCTCTCTCTCTCTCTCTCTCAGTTTGGGCTGTGAATCGTGTGAATTATTAAAATCTAATAAACGACAAGATTTTATGTTACACAAAACTGCTTCTACTTCTAATGCTTCTCGTCTCCCCCTCTCTCTCTCTCTCTCTCTCTCTCTCTCTCTCTCTCTCCATCTCTCTCTAGTCCTTTTGGCAGCCAAAGTTTTTGCGGTTTTCTTTGGTTACGCTATTGAACCTTAAATTAAGTTTGAACATAACTTCCGCACTGTTCTTCCGCCCACACACACACACACACACACACATGCGCGTACACCTAGGGAGACCATTTCTTGGCTTGCCTCTTGTCTTGTTTACATAGGTAAGTTTAATTTTCCTGTAGCATACTTTTTGGGGCGCATGCATGAAACATGTGCGTCGTCTTCTGTTCATAAATTTCCTTAATGTTCAAGTGTGAAAATCTTTGCCGTTCGATGGTGCTTTTCACACTTTCACACATGTCCTTTGCCCAGGCACAAGTTTCTTGCCACGCCCCTTGCCACAACTCCGGCGAAATCAAGCGGCAATGTGTAAACTTTCAATAGGTTCGTTAAAATTTTATGATTTTCCCGTGTCGGTTCGTTGTGTGCATGCTTGTGTGTGTGTGTGTGTGTGATAAAAACGACCACACACATACAAATACAAATACACATACACATGGAGAGCAACCGACAAACGTGTTGAAAATTGTTGAGCTACTTCCGCTTTACGGTTCCGATTCCGATTCCGTCGCATTGCTTTTGAAGTTGCCGACCAAGCCTTAAATTTTCTTAGCTTCTTGTTTATTTATTGACACGATAAAAATGTTTCACATGCTTGTCAGTTGCTTCAACCGTTTGCAGGCAAACTTTTTAATGCGCTTTTATTTTGATTTATAGAATATTTATGGGTTTGCTTTATTGGTTCTTTGGCCTAAGTGAATCTCAAGCGTGAAATAAACGGAAGTGTTAAGTGTTATCGAAATATTACCTGTATAAGCCGGGTTAATAATATTTAATTGAAAGATTCCTTTAAAAGTGCTTAGTTACGATTTCTTTAGTTATTAGATTAATCGCACTGTAAAAAGATTTCTTTGTATATCAATTATAATTAAGCGCCCTTTGACGTAAGTAAGAGCAAGAAATAAAAAAAAGAATAGATGTAAAAGGAAAATTAAAATGAAAAGGAGAAAACGTCACTTTTGAAAGCTGTTTTGTCCAAAACAGACATGCAAATTAATAAAAGCGACGAATGAAAAAACAACAAGAGTATAACTAACTTAAAATTATCCTAGATTATATTATAGATACTAACAAGATCTAGAACTTGAACATTTGATCTGTAAGTTCCGCTGCTGCTTACTAAATTTTAAAATTCTTAATCTAATACATTTTCAGTAAAATTCAAAGTAAACTAGAACTGTATGTGAAATGCTTAATTTACACTTCTTTTTGTACTTTTAATAATTCTCGCTTTTCATTTTAGAGCCAGTAAGAATAAGTCGTCTTAATCAGCTTGAAATTGGTAACTTACTTTCTTCATTTTAATTCAATTTGAATTTCCGAAAAGTATGTTTGTAAAATTGAATATGATGAATATTTATGCGAAAGTGAATTTTGAAACGAACGAGTATTTTGAGAACTCACCATTCAGTTGCGTTATCTTGATTTATTTATTCGTAGCCTTTACAATTCATCTAACTCTGGATCTACCTTTTGATTCCTTTTCCTCTTTCTTATCCTGTATCTCTTAGTCTCCATTCTCCATTCACTCAGTTCATATTTCTGTAATTTTGCAAGTTTTTAAACTGCAGTGCAACTTGGTGGCTGAGCTTTGACAGCTGCATCTTCAGCCCGATTCAGGCTCTTTATCTTAGTGCAACATCCCCCCGATTTCGCACCGACTTTCTTACTGAAACGGGAAGGGAGAGGGTCGTGTGTTTAGCTGAAATCAAGTCAGCAGCTGATGTCATCTTCTTACCCTTTTGCAGCAGGCAGGACTTTGGCTGTTGCTTTCTTTTAAATGCAGTCAGTCAAGTTGGCAGCACAAAAACTTGGGGCCAAGCAAAAGGTGTAACATGTCTGGGCTTGCAACATGCAACAGCAGCAGAAGCAGCAGCTGTCAAAATGACAGTTGAAAAAACAAAGAGGCGTCAGCAGTATGATACCTGAAAGAGGGAGGGGGAGTGTTGCAACATTTGATAAACTTTCCACACACACACATTCATTCCCACACGCGCAAACCTTGCAACTCTTGTCCGTGGCGCCTTCTTGCATGCAACACTTTCTTTTTATTTTTTTGAATCCATGTGCAACTGCCGACGGCAAGAACAAGAACAAGAACAAGATGAAGATGCAAGCACAGCCGGCTGCAAGTTTTTCCAACTCCCAAAAAAAATACCCCCCACCCTCTTCTCCTCCTCCTGCTCTTGCCACACTTGTCCGCCACAAGTCAACTTTTGACTAAACTAATTATATGCGCAAAGAAATCAAAGCTTAAACTCCGTCCCTGGCGAGCTCTCGAGAATTCATGCACATACACGCACCCAAGTGGACCACGCCCACCGTCCGCCTACATGCACACACATATATGTATATATTGTGGCACAGACGTTTGATGTGCGGCAACAAAAAGTCGATCGGCAGCAACAACAGCAACAATTGAACATTGAACAATGCAAACGTTGTTGGCTAAAATCAAAGGCGAATTCGAGATTTCCCTTGCCCCCTGCCCCTGCCCCCTTTGGACCCCCTCTTGTGGTACGACTCTGCATAGTCCAGTTCACAGTCCTTAGTCCTTGGGTCGCCACTTCACATTGGCGGCGGCTGTGAAAATTCTCAAGTGCTTTTCGCACGCATTTTCAATAAAATCTCTTTCTTTTTTTTCGTTCAAGTTCTTCAGACTGTGTTCGTTATTGTTGTTTGTTGCTCGGTGGTTCAGTGGTTTGTTCAGTGGGCGCACTTGGGTGGTTGCTCAGCCAGATGAAGCCGAGGTCATCTGTTATTCTAATGAATTCAAATATCGCCAGCCGAAATGAATGCAACAATTGTGCCAATTTTTATTATAATCCATCATAAATAGAACATTTTATTTTAAATACAAAATATGCAAAAACTTGCAGTAAATGCACATGTTAATTAAAATTCTTACTTATAATCACATAAGGTTTAAGGGTTCAGAGCGGGAAATACCGATTATTAGTTCTTATTAAATTATTTCAGAAAGTTAAATATTATAGTTAGTTCACTACTTCTGCGAATACTTATGAGTTTGAAATTTGTTAAACATTTTTCTCAATTACTTTTTGAATTAATTGTAATTTTTGTTGATTTATTCCACTCAAGTTCAGAAATACTCGAAAAAAGCAAGATCATAAAATGATTGAATTGAATTATTTAATAATACTTTAAAGCACTGATAAAATCAATAAGTTATTATAATAACAAGCTAATTCTATACATATCCTTTAAGAGATATTTGAACGTAACACTGCAATTAAATCGAAAAACAAATAAATTTTGAAAATGTGACTGCACTATGAAGCACATGTCTTACTGTAATAGAGACTCGTTTAATTTAGAGAATAAGATAATTTGATGACAAATAAAAAAGAAAATAGAAAACTAAATAGGGAAATAGATAAAAAAATGTAAGTTAACACGGGCAACGTAGCTGCAACCAACGGCAGCCCAAGACCGGACGTGGAATCTGCGTCGGTCAGCAAATACTTGCAGTTGAACGGCCGAAAGTACCCGTTGTTTACACGCGCGCAATAAGTGACCATCGGAAAGCTGTCGCGAGACGCTGACGTTGCGATCAGCCGGCCAGTGCAACGGACTCTTGGAAGCAGCGAAATCGGACACCCTGCATGCGCGCTGGTAGTGACCGGCAACAGACGGGCACAAGGCGCTGACGAGGCATTCTGCTGGGAACGCAGCCGGCACATCGAGGCGTCGTGGGATTACTTTAAGCTAGATATAATTTAGTTCTTAACTCATTACGCTCAAGTTAACACTTAGAGTAATCTGACGGCCCTCACGGGTGTCAGTAAATAATAAATAAAACATATAAAATAATCAAACGGCCCTCACGGGTGTTTATTAACCAATCAAATTATAATAAAGAATTATAAAAAGAAAACCTTAAAACAGAGACTATTTAACTTGTATAAATAAAAGTTAACTAATAAATAATTAAGTAAATAAATTAATTATTTGGATAACTGATTAATAAATAAATAAATAATAAATAAACAATTAAATAAATAAAACAAATAAATAATAAAATTAATAATTAAATTGAAAAATAAATAAATAGATGTATAATAAATAAAGAAATAATAATACTAAGTAATAATAAAAAATATTAATTAATTAATTAATTAATTAATTAATAATAAAGTAAGGAAATAAATTTAAATAAATAATTGGGTAAAAAAATAAAAATATAGCTAATTAAAATAAAAGTAAAATAACTTAAAAAAATTAATAAATCAAAAAATAAGTAAATAAATTAGTAAATAAATTATAAATTAGGAAATAAATAAGTAAATAAATACGTCAAGAAATAAATGTTAAATAATAAATAAAAATACCTTAAATAATTATAAGAATTTAAATAAATGAATTAATAAATAAAAACATCCGATGAGTAGCAACTATAAATTAGGTTGCCACCTGATTTGTTTCGCTTCTTTCTTCGGCACCAAAGCGTGTGTCTGCGAGACTTCTGGCGCCTTTTGATCGGTCTACACACCTCACGTTTAACTCTTCCTCCTCACCGAACTTGGCAGCAAATGAACCATGCAAATTTCCTAAGCTTACCGCAAAGCGAAAAGAGTCAGAAACTTGCCACCTTTTTCACTTGAAGGCAGCGACTTTCCGCGAGGCACACGCAACACCAACAACAACATGAAAAACAACAACAATGCGAAGGATGATAAACAGGAGAGCTGGAAGCCGTTACAAAGTAAAATAGCGAGCCAGTCAGCCAGGCAGCAAATGCGTCAACTTAATTAGCAGCGTCACGTTTATACAACTGGATGGAAGCGACCAAGAAATCGGCGAGGGGTGAAGAGAGTGGAAAACGCGGGGGTGTTGCTTACAGCCCGGCATATTGTTTAATATTGTTGTAGATTTCCCATGTTGTTGTTGTTGTTGCTATTCCTCCTTCTTCTCCTCCTCGCCTCCTGCTTCTTCTGTTCCCCACACTGCTGTAAACGTGGCTCGCTTCGGTTTCGTGTTAATTGTTGCGCCTCACACAAAATTAATGAACTCAAGTTGTTTGTGTTGTTTTTATTTTGTGTGGAGCTTAGGGCTTTCTATTCTTTTTTTTTTTGCTGTGTTGTTGTTGCCGACAAATTCCTTAACGGAAATTGATACGCTTTATGCGGCAAGGTCTGGTCCTGTGGGTGTGGCTGTCATTGCCTTGAATGACATAATCTAATTGAAAAGCCATTTAAGCGTGCTGCATGATAATTTTTATTTTCCCATCTAATTCCCCTGCTCTCCTCCCACTCCCACTCTTTCTCTCTTTCTCTTTCTCTGCGCCTTCGCTCGTACGAATAAAATGTGAGGCTGGCAGGCTCTTAACGTGATTTGAATTGATAATTTGTAACAATTAGGCAATCGCTATGAAATTTGTCAGTTGCCTTCAAAAATGTTTGGCGCATGTTTAATTGAATCGAATGAAGTTTGACAGTTGCCTCAGAGGTGGGGAAAGCGGAGGGGGGCAGCTTAAATTGACAACCACTTGAAGTGACAGCCAAATGAGTTGAGTTGAGTTGAGTTAAGTTAAGTTAACTGTGCTCCTGTGCTTCAAAGCCAAGTCAACGAAATTACATACGAAATTCGCTTGTTTTGTGAACAAGTTTTCTCTTTTACGTTTGCTACGTGCGCCGCAAAAGCGCCACCTGCCGGCCAATGGCTGCGTGACGTACGATATTTGAGTTTTTTAAGTTTTGAGATTGTTATTTTTTTGTGTCGAGCAGCTTTTAACTAGATTTTAGTTTTGCTTTCTGCCCTTTGTACCCCATTGCATTGCATTCAAGGCGACTTGCCACTGTCTCTCCTGTTCCACCCTCCCCCTTTCCGCTCTTCCACAATTCACATTCCACTTTGTCAGTGCACTGGGAAAAAAATCGAGTACGTTCGGACTTGAATCACGAAATTTTCGGCTGCTCCTCACAGCAAACGACCAAGAACCATTTGGGAATTCTAAGCATGCAAATGCAGAAAACAACTTGTTATAAAACATATAATTAGTTCGATCTTAGAGCTTATACATATAAATAATTTTTTTGATATACAGTCGAACTTCCCTACCTCAAATCACCATTATCCAAAGAAACAGTTCGAGTTACGGAGACTTCGACTTATGAAATTATTATTTTAGTTAGAGAGAATTCGAGTTCGAGTTTTAGAAGTTCGACTGTCTATTTTTCTTGATTTAGGATTTTCCAATTTGCATGCTTTTAAGTACGATTCGCTGTTAAAGTAATCTTACCAAATTCTTGAACGAAACGGAATTAATGTAAAAACATTCCTTTTGTAGAACGAATCTTTCTGAATTTTTCTGAGTGTGCTTCGACGTCAAAGTCAACGTCAACGTCAACGTCGACGTCGACGTTTCATCTTGTATGAGGTGTTAATGCTTTGTAAAGTTTACGGAACAACAACAACAATGAGCAGGACAACAACGTTAAAAAGTTGAAGCATATCGTATGAGTGCGACTCAAGGGCGAGAGCGAGAAGGAGAGCGAGAGCGAGAAAGATAGTGTGCGAAGGGGGAGCGGGGAGTGGAACCTGATGACGAGGTTGGCACAAAAAGCTCGTCGAGCAGCACAATAAAAATTGCCAACCACAAAGCATTTTTATGAGTTTCGTGTGTGTTCGTGTGTGTGTGTGTAAGTTGCTCTTTTGCTTCCCTGTCTTTCCTTTCCCTTCTCCGCCTTCTTCCACCATTCTCTCAATTCTTTTTACTCTCTTTTTGTTGTTGTTGTTTAAGTGGCTTTTACTTAGTATGCCAAAAGTTCGTCTTGTTGTTGCTGTTCATTTGCTGAGTTGAATAGTTTTTTTTTTAAGCTTTGGACTTTGGTTTTCGGTTCGTGCTCCAAGTGTTAAGCTGGAGAAGAAGAAGATGAGCAAATCATTGCATATGAGTGCAACAATGATCGAAAGCTCTTGAATTTATGAGAAAAGAGCTTTAAGACAGTGATCGTGTAAGTGAAACAACTTATTAAGTCTGGCTAGTTAAAGCTAGATAAATAAGATGATAGTTAAAAAAACCTTAAGTTATTGATTGAAAGCTCTTCCACTTTTTTATATTCATATTCAAGTAATATTCATAATATTCAAGTACAGTTGTACTTTCAAGCTGCTTTTAAGTAAGCTTGTAAGCTGATTCCGTGTCTGAACAGAACTGAGCAATAAAAGCTTTATGAATAATCGAAAATTGCTTAGCTTTTAACAAAATTAAGGTTGTTGCTACGAATTAGATGTGTTAGTAGCAGTTCAATAAGCAACTTGGCGATCTTTCATCTAAAGCTTTTGCTCTGTGTGTACAAGTCTACTAATTGTTTCAGAGACAGCTGAAGCAATAAAGATAGCTGCGATTGTTAAAACTGCGTGTAAAAGCTCCCTGGAATAGTGATAGCTGAGTGTGAAATCTTAAGCTGAAGTCTTAAGCTGATTAAATTAAAAAAATTTCAACTTTCATTATTAATTAAGAGCTACTCAAGCACTTGTCAGGGATTTGCTTGGACATGTAAATGGCTCATTGGAATTACCACTTACATTTGTACATAAGTAATGAAACATGACCAAAAAGCTTCTCAAAAAAAAAAAAAAAATTTTCTGGGAGAAATACTTTGTAAAGAAGTTGAAAAGAGAAAATGTTAGAATTTATTTAATATATGAGTATCGCAGGAATCTAAAATGAGCTAGCAAATTGTAATGGAAATGGAATTGGAGTTGGAGTTGGAGAAACAGTTGGAGTTGAAAACACACACACACACACACGCACGCTTAAAATAGTTTTATTTCAATTAACAACAAAAATTCGATGAGTTTATTTGGTGTTGTTGCGTTTTATGCGAGACAAGATAAGAGCTATGGCGGCGGCCAACATTTTATGTCCCTGTTTCGGTCCATGGTCCATTCAATGGGCTTTCCCCTCTTTGCTCTTTCCCCTCTTCCCGTTCTCTCTAGAGTTCTGAGTGGGCCAAAGGATTGGGGATTGCGTGTATAACGGCTGCAGAGTTGCTTCAAATGGTTATTTCTGTGTGTGTGTGTGTGTGTGTGTTTGTGATAATGTTGACAGATAATAAACTCGGAAAATTACAAAATTACAATCAACACACATACACATACACACACATGGCATTTGCAAAAATGTCACAAGCATGGAACGCTTGCTAATGGCGCGCCATTTTCTCTGCCCCCTGTCTCCATCACATCCCCCTCATACCCTCTCTCTCAGCCCTTCACAGCAATGGCCTCTCCCTCATTTTATAGCCACGGCTACGACTGCCCAACTGACTGCGGGCCTTTTTGGCGTCATGGCGTACGTAAATTTGCCACCACAAAACTATTCAATTGAAAGTTATTTACGTTTATTGTTTCATTTCATTGCCAGTTGGCAAACGTTTCAACAAATGCACCACTCCACACACACACACACACACACACACACACACACACACACACACACACACACACACACACACACACACACACACACACACACACACACACACACACACACACACACACACACACAAAAAACACACACACGCACACAAAGTGTCTGTAAGTCGCAAGTCTTGAGAATGTGTGAGCTGTGTGTGTGTAAAAGCTCTGGTAAATATTGTTTGAAAAGAGCTTTCAGAGAGGGAGAGAGAGGGAAAGAATGCAGCTAAATTATCAAGCAGCTTTTAACAAATAGCTTAGAGAATCGGGCAATAAAAGCTTCATGAATGATCGAAAGTTGCTTAGAATTAAATAATCAAGCTTACTTATACGGATCAAAGATTAAAAAACAGAAGAACAAACTGATTTTGATCTTTTGATAAGTATGTACAAAGCGGCTTTAATATTCCAGCAAATATAGTTAAAAAGAGCTTTAAAAGAGCTTTAAAGTAGTTAATTTTACAAGCAGCTTTCAAATAACAGCTTCTAGATTAAATAGGAAAGTTGCTTAGATTTCAAAAATTATGCTTACTAATAGGGATCAAAGATAAAAAAATGAAATATCTTTTGTCAGTTGGCTGGATTGAAAGCTTAAGATCTGTGGGTACAAAGCTGCCTAAATTTTCTGGCACATATAGTTAAAAAGAGCTTTAAGCCAGTGGGAGAGCGAGAGAGGGAGAGCGAGAGCAAGAGCGAGAGTAAGACTGACACTATTGAGAGACGCGTTTGATTTATGGCTAAATGCCATTAGGCCCGGCCATTGCCCATCGATTAGCCACAGTTGGCAAAGCAATGCTCGAAATCTATACTTCCGTTGTTAATCATTGGCATCACTTAATGGCCCCTTCCGTTTTCCGACAGCCACCGATGCAATGCAATGAACTAGACAAGGCAAGACACATAGAGAGTCGCATAGAGTCAAGTGGTGCGGTGGTTTGGTGGTGCGGTGGTGCGAGGACACGTCGGTGGGCCAAAAGCAGCGAACACGCCCTTCAATTACAAATCTATGCGAGTCGAATTCTCATCCTCATCGCGCTCCTCTCTTGTTCAGCTGATAATCTGCTAAAGGACTTCCGCCCGGTGCGTGTGCTGCGTGCAAAAGAGGAGAAGAAAGGAAAAAAAAATATATAATAAAGCAAAGAAAAAGCAAAGGAAAACCTTTTGGCAGCAGGAAAAACTGAATGAATGAATGGCAAACTAAGAAAAAGGAAAGAGGCAAGGCTGTAACTGAAAACGCAATGATATACGGCCGTGAAATCGAATCGCGTCATGAGGCGAGGTCCTTAATACACACACACACACACACACACATTCATACACAGAGAAAGAGAGAGAGAGACATACACATAGAGACAAAAGGCTTTAAGTGCTTGCTGCTGTCTTAGAGTCTAGAGTCTAGCTCTTTGCTTTTTGGCAACTTACTTCGACAAATTCAACAGACTTTCGTTGTCCTTTCGTTGTGTGTTTGGATTTTGCATTCGCGTGGATTTTCTTGGCGCTGCAGTCCAAAATTTATTGCGACGTTGTGCCGTGTTGCGTGTCCACAACCAGAACCCAGAACCCAGAACTGAGAACCCAGAACAAACTGAGAAAGCCAAGAACCAAAGAAGACTTCAGTTACACAGCGGGTTGCATGTCCTGCCGACTGTCTGACTGTCTGACTGACGGTAAGTCGGCGTCGCCAGCCAGGCTTTCTTGCCATGTCCTGGCCGTGTCCGTGTCCGTGTCCTGGCCCTTCTCTTAGCCTGCATTTCTGCGTTCGGTAGGCGTTGGCATTGCGTTTTCGCCGGCCGTGTTGAAATTGACAGCAAAATAATTGGTTGATTATTTATGGGACAAACGAGCGAGACGACTCGACCAATTCCACCAGCCATTTCAGCCATCCATTTAGCCCTGCCGAAAGTTTGTTTAGGCCGCATTTAAATCAATGCCAAAGAAATGTTTATTATCCTGGCGCAACAGGAAGACTCGCTGACTTTGGCACTGGTTGCAGAGCCACAAAGTGCAAATGGCAGACGACGCCAGCGATTATTACAGTTAATGGCGGCCAATAATGTGAGCATGGAGGACACAGAGCAAGCAGCTGTGTTTTTAGAAATATTTGTCACATTGTTCTCGTATTTCAATTTCATTTATATAATTTATTTTTTAAAAGTTTGAGGTAAGTTGTAATTCTTGTTGGCCCATAATGTGAACATGGAGGACAAGAATACGTAAATTTAGTTTGATACAGTTCTCGATATAGAATAGGAACTCTTCAAAATTAATCACAAATTGTAGAGGTAAGTTAACGAGTAAATACTTTTTTAGAAATTCATGTTAACATGAAGGACATAAAGCAGAGTTAGTTTTATTAATAAAAAAGAAAATGTCTCAATTAAAAGCCCTCAACTTGAACGTCTCTCTCCATAATTTGAATTATTTTTTAATTGTTTCTTTTTTTATATATGGGCTTTTCCGGAAATTTTTAAACTAAGGGCGAAAACTTAATTTTGTCAAAAAACTGCATGTTTTTTCAAAATATTTGTTTTCTGTTTTATTAGAATATATTTTTGGGCTTCAAATTACAAAATCGGTAAGGCCGAGCCTTATCAATTAATTCCTCTTTTTGCCTCTAAATTTCAATATTTCTTGTAAAAAAAAGGGTATTTTCAATGGCCAAAAAAGTTGGCAAAACGGTCGTCTGAGTGTTTAGCGATTAGCACATCATAAACTTTGATTCATTTTCTTTTATTTAAGATAAAAACTGTATCGAATAGATATTTAATATATATTAAATATGTAAAAAGTGTAACGTCCGCAACTGACAAAAACTAAGATTTTTAATAAACGAGACTACTTATCTGTATTTTTGATACTGGATTGATATGGTCATATATTCCAGGTAATTTGTTGTATTTGGATATTTTTTGTTTATAATGCAAAATTCGATAATATACGCGCAAATGCACGTTAACCTCAAATCGACCTCCATTTTTTGTAACGTCCGCAACCAAACTTTCAGCAAGCCTAATTATTTTCCAAAAACAGTTAGGCTTTTATCTTAAAATAGGTTTGATAGCATTCTCAATGAAATGCATTTTCCAGAAAATTACATAAAAATTCACAGATCCGAACGCGAGCTGCAACAGTTTAAACATAAAAATTTGCGTACAAATGTAACGTCCGCAACCCAGGAATAGCCCATATCATTCACATTTATTGTATTATATATTGGCAAAACCAACGCCGCTCGATGCTCTGCATGTTTTCATTATTTAAAAAAAAAAACACAATTTTAGAATACAGGACTGTTACTGGATTTAAAACTATATTTAAAATACACATTTTTCACTCAATTATTTTTAGGTTGCTGATTAAATCAATTAAGAGAGATTTATCGATGAGGAAGATGCGTGAAAAGATAGAAATTTGGAAATTTGTTAGGGAAACTCCATTAGATTGAAGTAATGGCATATTTCAGTAGCACGTATGTACATTAGTTAAATGGAAACTATGCGTGTGTGCAAAAGTCTTGTCTGGCTTAATCCCGGTGGAAGGACTTTAGGACTTTGGTTTTGTGCCCCAGTCAGGGGTGCAACGTGTGGCACGAGCTGGCAGGCAGTTTTGTCTTTGATGTTGCACGATGCATACAACTGATTGTTATCCAAATAGTTATTTAAGCAATTCAAATTGTGGTAATTAAAAATGGCCAGCAGGCCGTAGCCCCAAAAAGGCCAAAGCAAGGGCTGGTGAGGGGATCTGGGCGGGAGAGTGGGAGAGTGAGAGAGGGGGAAGGAAGGGGTAGACAATGGCTGAGCCAGGCACTTGACATATGGAGCTGGGATCCTGGACATGAGTAAGCGTCAGTACTTGGGCCCATGTCCTGCGGCTGGCTGTTATTATTTTTGTCACTGACAAAGCAAATCACCGAAAACCAACAAAAGCAAAACCCCCAAAGTCCCGTAACCCCACAACCCTCCCCCGTCCCCTACCCGTTGCCTTATTTACAGGAGGGAAGGAGACGTCGTAACAAACGACGTTGACACAATACGCCGCACCGAGCCTAGAGGGTAGAGCTCTTTGGAGGCCCACGGAGGCCTCCAGTCTCCTGAAAAGGAACAGCACCACTGCCTGGGCAATTTTCCTCTTGAATTATGGGGATATTTGTTTCGTCATGAAAGATTGGCCCCGTCCTGGCTCCGACTCCAACTCTGACTTCAGCTCGGACTCGGACTCGGATTCCGAGTCGGAGTCGCAGTCGGACTCCACCCGAGTTCTCTCTCATTGTAATCCTTACTCAACGGCCAACTGTGTGGTATTTGCTTTTTCTTTTTCCCCTTTTTTTTTTCTTGCTCTGTTCCTGTTTTTGCGGATTTGCAGTCGGGGAGTGTGGGGAGTCTGGGGGATCGGGGTGGATTGGGTTGGGTTTTCAATTTGGTGCCGCTGGCCGCAACAGAATCGTCAACTTTGCCTTCGTCTAGAGCTTACCAAATGCACTGGACCTGGACTGCAAGTGAAATGCACTCGAAAACGTGGAGGAACCCCTTGTGGGGTTAGGTTAGTTGCCAAAAGGGCAACAGGGACAGGGCGAGGGACAGGGACAGACGGACATGGGAGATGGGAGATGAGAGATGGGAAGAGAGACGAGAGTATCTGTAACTGTAACACATGAGTCTTAGCCGGTCCACGGACTGGACCGATTGCATCTACAATTCATAGAAATTTCAAACGATGCGTAAACGAAAACGGAAAATGCACAGCAATGAAGTGGGGGAAAACAGGAACCAAGGAGGGGAGGTGGAGGTGAAGGAGCAGCAGGAGAGGAAGGTCGGTCATCTTGTTTCTCTCTCTTAGTCTCTGTCTCCTTCGAAAATGTTGGGGTCAAAGTATACGAAATTGTTCAACGCATTGCAATGGAAAGTTCAGGGCAAGGAGTTGTTGCTGCTGACCAAAAATTGCGTTTTTGAAATGCATGCGAAAGACAGAGATCGAGATTGTGAGGGAGAGAGAGAGAGGAAGTCAGCTGGCAGAGAAAGAGATGAAGATGGAATGGTTAAAGGAGTTGGAAAATCCGACTTTGGTTGATGATGAGTGTCGTTATCGCTTTTGTGGAGTTTCGTTTTGTCACAGCTCTTCCCTCTCCCTCTCCCCCTCTCTCTCTCTCTGTCTCTTTCTCTTGGTCTTCTCTCTCCTTTCAGCTGTATACTCTGTTGAGCATACGGCCAGGATTCTAACAACAAACTTGAATTTACATTTCGATATATGTCCTTCTTTTTTTCTCTTTCTCTCTCACTCTCTACACTGTCGGCACAGAGTGAAAACAATCAAGAAAAGCAATTGGTGCCTGGGATTTGTGGCAACCCTGGCCGGACTGTGCCCCGGAACAAAGTCGTTGGACAATCGTAGTCGCAGTCGTAGTCGTAGTCGTAGTCGGACGATGATGTAGCTGCACGGATTGATTTACGTTCGAAAAGATTTCTCAAGTGCGACAGTGTGTGCACAGCACAGTTGCACAAACTGCCGACAGTGTTGCCACCCTCCCCCCGTCAAAAAGCCAATCCCAGTCATACAACACTATTTCTATTCCTTTGCATTCTATTTTTCTACAAAACAACGACGACTGAGATTTATCAAAAGGTAATTTATATATGTGGGTGCGTTATTTATATATAGATACAAGTAATGTACATCCCTTCAAGCAGTTGCTGGGGGTACAGTTTTCTCCCTCTCCCCCCTCCAATTTCCCCATTGTTTACAATGCAACATTTGGTTGCAGTTGCAGTTGCAACTTACGCAACATTTTTAAGAGTATTTCGTTGAAAATAAATCGCCTGCCCAATCAAGGCATGAGACCAAAAAGCCGAAGTAGGAATAGGAGTTGGAATAGGAGTTAAAGTTGGAGTTGTAGCTGGGAACTGAGTTCAGATTCCTTTGCCCTCTATGCCGCCTAGATCACGGTCATGATGTTGCTGCCACTCCAACACATTGGATTACACTTTTTGACAACGGACACTGAAACTGGGCTGTTTTTTTATTTTTAAAGCTTTTAAGGCGACTTATAAGGTCAAAGCGCAGCTTAAGTTTATAGATATCCATTTTTATTAAAAGAAAATCAATTTTTTAACGAGTCTATAGAAATGTGCAAACTGTAGAAGAAAAAATAAATTGGTTTGTTTTTAGGTAGTCGCAGAGAAAGAGAGAGTGAGAGATCTTCCAGCTATATAGATTCTGAAAATAATGCATAAAGTCTCTGCCAAACATTATGACAACAAGTTGGTTGAATAATTCCAGTTCATAATGCGGTTCAGAATGTCAAGCGTGACAACAATCACCTAAGTATTAATAATAGCCATATCGATATCTAAGTGCTATCTATGACACAACCAGGCAGAGCTGCGCCTGTCAGCTGCAGGTCCTGGCTCACCGCACCCAGGACTCCATCCCCCCCCCAGGACTCACCAGGAATATCAGAAACATGTCGAGCAGGAGCACAAATGCATAAATTCAATTTGCACATAGCAAAAGAAAAAGTTGCATAATTTAACGCTGTCTATAGTCAACGTTGACGACGATGACGATGACGATGACGGGGCTCAGTTCGGTGGATAAGAGAGTGCATGTGAATGCCCAGGGATCGGGGGGATGTGTTGTAAAAAATTGCAAATCGAATCGAGGCAGGCAAACGAATGTCGCGCCCAATGAATGAAGGTGAGGAGGATGGCCAAGGATGGCAAAGAAGGGGGCAAATGGGGAGTCAAACAAACTCCAGTTGGGTTCGCATACCGAAACGTCAGGAGCACTCGCTCGACGGTTACACGCCTAAGCCCCTGGCCACCCGATTCTGCCCCCTTCCTGATGATACCCCCCCAACTTGGTCGGATGAGCGGCCAGAACCCGCAGGCGAGGGCCACGCAATGGCCACGGCATAAACATTGTTGACATTTGCCAAACCTACTTTAATCACTTTTTAACCCCATTTGATACAGTGTCAACATGCATGGGGCGGCGGCTCATAAAATGGACAGTCGACACTCGACACACGACAGACGACAGACGACGGACGACACACGACAGACGGCAGTCTTTAGTCTGTCCTACCCGGTCCGGTTGGTCCGATCCGGTATTCCGAGCGGCCTCTGAATGCAGCGCCAAATATAATGGCAAAAAACTCCGTCGAGTGACAAAAAATGCCAATGACAAACGTCGAAAAAGAACAACAAAAGCTGAAAAAAAGAATATACTTATGTGTGTTGGCATATAGAAAGAGTCGAAAAAAAAGAATTGGCAAAAATGGGAGCGAAAACAGCAAAGGACATTCAACGGGCCAGAGACGCAACCCCGTAACCTTGTCACCCCTCGGTGCCCCCAATGCCCCCAATGCCCCCAGTGACCCCAGTGCCCCTTTGGTCTTTGCAGCTGGGCATGGTCAACGGGCCGAGCTGCCAAAGCAATTGATTTACTGCACTTTGTTTGCCAAAAATTAATTGAGTTGATGACAAGTGCAATTGATTTATGCGGGACTCAAATGAGTGTGGACAAACGCATGGATGGATGAGCGGACGAATGGATGGTAGGACGGACGGATGGATAGACGGATAGATGAACAGCTGGATAAAAGGATGAGCAGATGAACGGGCCAGAAGAATCGCATAGTAGCTGAAAAGTAGTATTTTAATATGCGGGCTCCATTTCAGAGCTCTCTTAGCCAAGCCAATAACCAAACTATTCTTAAGCCAAGATTTTTGGGTTGGACGAACTTTGGGTGTTCCCAATTACTCTTAAGAGAATTGGGAATTTCTTAGGGGATAGAAAAACTTCATTTTTAAAAGATGTTTAAATTATTCTTAAAATACATTATTATCTAAAATAAATATTTATAATAAAAATGAAAATAAATTGATTTTGAATATAATAAATTATGAATAAGATTAACTAAATGATTTTTAAATTTCCATTATTTAATGTCGATCAAGTAACAAATTTACTATTCATTCTACTCCAATCAGAAATAGAATATCAGATAATTTTATGCTTTTCAATATTTTTATGCTATTGACTCTTATTAGCGCTACCTGATATATGTTATTATATACGCGCTTTAAAAGTCGTCAGAGAGTCGTCCTTACTCAGAGTGTTCTTTCTGAGAGAGAACAACTTTTATCCTTAATACTATGACTCTGCTTCCTAGCATATTGTAGACTCTTGGGTCCACATCCAGTTTAGATATTTCACTGTGGGATTTCTATGCATTAAAATATGTACAATATATTCCCATATACCTAACGTAAAAGTTGTTGTTTTGTTTTAAATTTTCAGAGCATTCGTACATTCATCATGTTGCCCAGTGTATTCAGACCCGGTTGGAGCGTTTAACACAACGGCAGGTGTCAAAGGCAACGCTGTAAAAATGTTACCTGCACCTCGTCGCCCACTCCCAATCTGGGCTGCATGTTCCGTCACGGAAGCGTGCCGCGCACACATGTCAGGTTGGGTTCTCGGCCAGTTGGTCGTTTGGTTGGTTCGCCGGGTGGTCGGATCTGGTTTAGGCCAAAAAGCGAGCGACGCAACGGAAATAAGCGCCAAGCGGATGCCGACAAACGAAGCAAATGATTCATTTCCGATGATGCGACAGCGCTCCGCGTTCATGTCTCTTTCCCTGGCTCTTTCCCTGGCTCTTCCCTGACTCTTCCTGACTCTTTCCCTGTCCGCATCCACATTCAGATGGAGAGCTGCGTCCTCCTTGTCAACGTCCACGTCTGCCACCAAAAATTTGCATGAAATGCAAAATCAAACGGGTCGCCGCGCGGTCTGCAGACCGTCGAGCACACCTAATCGAAGGGGCCAAGGGCGGTCGAGTAGGCGAGGGGAAAAGAGATGGTGAATGGGTGAATCGCTGGTGTGGCAAGGCATCACGCGTCACGTTCTCATGCCCGCCCCCAATGTGCAGGTTGACGGGCAAATGTTGCCACTGCCGTTGCCATATTTTATGAGTCCGGTCTGCGGCGCAGCGTGTGTTATTGATATGCTAACGGTAAATGTCATTGGTGGCACAACGGACACCAAACTGATGGAGAAGGAAAGTGGAATGTGGAGAGTGGAGAGTGGAGATGACACCGTCGTTCATGCCGTTCTCTGCATTTGACGGCTGTGCCCTGTGCGGAAGTGGTTAAACCGAGCCACAGGCACAGACCAGTGCTCTGCCTCTTTCTGCCTCTCTTTCTCCCTCTCCCTCTCCTTCTCGTTCTGCAACCCTGGCTGGAGAGTGTGTGTGTGTGCCCAGCCCTGGGCCATTGCGACATATGTCGCCGGCAAACGTGTGAAATTTTAAGCCAAAATTTTGCACTGAACATGGCCCATTTATAATACAGACGCTTGCGGAGCTCCGACAACATATTGGAAATCAAAATGTTGACAAGCAGCCGGCAACATTTTTCAATTAAGCTGACAGCAACAGTAACAAAAACAACAATAGAGGCCAAATATCGTCTAGTTGGGGAACGTTATATGGCAAAAGAGTTGGAAAAATGTTGAACCATCCAATTGAAGGTGCATGGCGACAAAATGAAGGACGCATTGATGGATTCGACTTAGTTTTGAATGTAAGAATACATCGAAAAGTCGACAACTCGATTTTGTAAGTACTTGACTATGCAATGAGTTAATGAAACCCATTTTCATGGAGTATCAACCAAGATGAATTTACATATATAAAGGTGATGTATTCGCTCGAACTCGAGATATTAAGAAGAGACAAATGTGGATATAAGCAACAGGAAAATAGGACAAACATGCCATTGCTTTTTATTTTGATTTTATATATTGCACAGCGCACAAAACGGAAATTAGTGAAGATCGTAGGAAATCAGACAAAACAAGTTTTCTATCTATCTCTGTCGTCTCTCTCACGTCAGACGCTCTCTGACAGATTCGCCCCGAGAGAGCTTGAATATAGTAAATCACCTTTTTATAAATTCATCTTGGTATCAACAATTCACTGAAGGTTGTTCATTTGACGACTTGTCAAACTCTCAGAACTGTGTCAGAACTTAATTTTATATTAATTTGACACTTGATTTGATTATGTCACTTTGTCACAACTTAATCGATTTCCCTGCGGAATATGAATTAATTCTTTGCTTGACCTTTTGAGTCTGCATCAAAATGTTATTCAGTTGATTTAAAAGTATTGTCATCAAATGTGGTAGCTCTAATTTTTAAAATCTCCTAGGTAGTGTTGAATTATCCTTTGGATACTGAGCTAAAAGCCAAGTTGATCTTTCTCAAAATGCAGTAAAAAGGTGTAGACAATAAAAACTACATATATTTAAGAAACCCTTAATATCGACACTCCATGGAGAGGCATTGAATTAAAAGTCCATGTCAACCAGTCAATGCAACAGTTTAAAATACTTCTGCTTCTTAATTTCGAAATTGGTAGGATGGGTTAAACGGTTCTGGGTCTGGCGGGTTTATAGAGAAATATGTGTTAGTAATTGTGAAGGGCGTACTTTCTGTACAGATATCTCGATAACAATAAAAATATACATTTATATACGTAAATATCTGATCTGTTGTGATGTTGTCTATTGGAATATTTAGAAAATAGAGTTCTACTTGAATTTTCGGATTCTGCCCGACAGGTCGATAGGTTGACATTCACTGGCAATTGCCCACAACTGAGCAAATCGCTGTGCCCAGCTGCCAGTGATTGCTCAGGGTGGGTAATCGACAGATGTTATCGATTCTCGATGCGACGGCTCAAGCCACCACGCTGGCCAATATGACTGTAATATCGTCTGGTTTGCCGCCAGGTGCATCGATGTTGTGGCGTCTGGCGTTCTGGCTGAACGGCGAATCGTGGCTGGGATTGAAGCTGAGGGATCGCGCCATCAAGGCCACGCAGTTGGCGTAGGTCTGCAGCTTGACGGGATCGGTGAGTCCAGCGGCGTGGCCGAGCACCCGGACCAGCGTCTCCTCGGAGACATTGTCGTAGACACCGTCGGTGGCCAGTATTACAATGTCGCCACACTGAATATCGAACTGCAACAATGCGGCGCAGTCGGGTCCATCTGTCAGCACATTGAGTCCACGGCCCGGCGGGGGAGCGGCCAATTGGAAGGGCGTATTGAAGTGATGCTGCTGCTCCATCGATCGACAGACGATCGATCCATCTCTGATGACCAGAAGTCCGCTATCTCCGATGTTCGCCGCATACAGGGTGTTGCTCTCCCGCAACAGGGTGAGCACACAGGCGGTACAGCTGCCCAGTATCGGTTGCTTCTGCTCCAGGAGATCGCAATAGGCGCGGGCGAGCAGCCGTTCGGGTCGCGCTGCCTCAAAGTCATGGGTGTGGGTCAGACGCTCGCAGGTGCGCATCAGGAAGCGACTGAACTGGCCCGGATCGATGCCATAGACCCGCCAGCCCCCGACGCCGTCGGCCACGCCCAGCGCATCCGCCTTGGGGGTCGACGTCCTGAACCAGGCGTCCTCACCGAACTGGCCCTTGCTGTAGCTCGGATACATGTCGATGTCCTTGGGAAAACCGCAGACGACGCTCACAAGACGTAACGGACGGAAAGACTGAGACGTCGACTGCGAGGGCGTAGAGTGAATTGCATATTGACTGGATGACATGCACGGTCTACTCGACGGCTCCGATCCCGATCCCGATCCCATTGAACTGATGGCTCCAATGGATCCCGCTGATCCGGTCAATGCGAGCACCTCCTGCAATAGTAGCGTCTTGAGGTCCATCAGGCTGCAGCACACTTGAATTGCGGTACCCGACGCCATTGCCCCCGCCATGTTGACGGCCTCGGTGAGGGAATTGTAGCCCTGGTTCATCGCCCGCTGAATGGTGCGTCTGGCATTATCAATATATTCATTCATGCTGCCCCGAAAATATATATATATATATCCATACATATTTATATATTCATATTGGTCACTTCAATATTTACCTAGAAGAAGAGACACATAAGTACGAAAACCAGACACACGAAAAAAAAATTAAAAAGGATTTCCAATATATTTGTTATGTGTGTATCTAATAAAAGCCGAAGTAAAACTAAATTGGTTACATTGGCTGCTAACATCTAAAGGATTCACGCCTACTTGATTTTAACTTGTAAATAAGTCAAATAAAAAAAGCACAAAAAAAAAACGAAATCATGGAACATATCTTTTCAATGATATGTATAAATCTTTACATAAAATGTTAATCTCTAGAATAAGAAAATATATGACATTTTCTCAGAAATATAGCACATTTTATTTGCCTCCTTCAGCTGATAATTAAGGCTTTTTTACAAATATCCAATTGGTATATATCTTAGATAGTTTTATTTTATTTTATCTATGTACTTGCATAAAAATAAATTAATTTTGCCACCCCTTATTCCTTATCCCTAGTGTGTTGTTATTGATATTTTATATGGATGCACACAAAATGCATTTTAGTTGAAATGTTTTCAAACAAAAAATCTAGCTTAAGCTGCCATGTGGTAGCAGAATACTTGTTGTTGGAATATACAAAAATTTAATAAAAATTACCGATTTTGGAAATAAAAAAAAAAAAAAAAAAAAAATGTTTGCCTACTTTCAGGCGGGCACTGAAAACACAGCCAGCAGGCAGGCAAAAAGATGTTGCCTACTTACAGGCGGGCACTGAAAATACATGCAGACAAGCAAGAGACTTCAGTGAGGCGTGTGGCAGTCAATCAGTCAGTCACTCAATGGCTTCAATACCAGCCTCCATCTTTATCTTCCCTTTGCTCGTGAGCCTGTCTGCCTTTCAGTCAGTCTGTTTGTCGCTCTATTTGCTTCAACACCCACTGCAAATTAAATTCATTAGTCAACTTCCGGTTTCACACACACACACACACTTATACATGTGAGAGAATGGCTTTGGCGTTGCCATGTGCTGCCTCTGCCTCAGCTGCACACTTGCCTCAGTTGGTTGGCTGCCTGTCAATTCAGACGGATTTGAAGTCAACTCAATTTGAAATCAATAGTGTGTGAATAATCCTTTCACACCAATGCACCTAAATACACACACACAGACGCACAGTCACACACACCCACATACGCACACGCACTTATATGCATATGTATTTATTACAGCTATCTATAGCTGATGTTGCTAGCGTTGATGTTGCATGCAACTGCTGCCGGCTGTTTTGGGAGCACTTGAAGCACAGACACACAGACAGACAGATTTTTGCATTGATTGCACTTCATATCGTTCATTCATTCATTTAGTCATTTACTCAGTCGTTGAGTCAGGCCGTTTATTCATGTGCTGCCATTGGCATATGTTGCATAATTTTTGGGGTTTGGGGCTGCCACATGGCAACCAAAACGACGACGATGATTCTGATTCCAAAGTATTTAAGCAATTCAATGGCATTTTGACAGCAGTCGCCACTCGTTGTCTCCCCCTTTGCCTTCCCCTTGCCGCTTGCCCCACTTTGGGGCAGACTCGCTGGCTGCACTTCAGCCACGTCGAGTGGCAAGCAATGAGCTATGCATGCAATTTAAACCATGCCACAATTGCAACTCCATTTGTTGCTGTTGAGGCACCCAAAAAACGAAGCAGAAAAAATCCCAAAAAAAAAAAAATGGAATTGAATCTACTGCAAGAGGCGCCACCAGCTGCGGCAGCTGCAACTGCAACTGCAACTCGGGTGTCATTGCAACGCAGAGTTAAGTTGCCTGCTGCCTCCGATTAAGGTCGTTGGCTATTAAATAGGCGCTGCATTTGCAGTTGCAGGCAGAGACAGTGGCAGTGGCAGTGGCAGTGGCAGTTACATATGTGCCTCATGCCTCCAGACTTGCCACTTGGTCTGTTTGCGTCTGTAATTGTGCATAATTGAGTTGAGTTTGGCTGCCACTTGGCTGCCATGCCATGGTTGGGTGGTTGGGTGGTTGGGTGGTTGCATTGTGGATAGGCAACCGCCGCAGGCATTTGCCACACAAAATGCTCAGCTCATGTGGCAGGAACTTCAATAGGCACATTTCTGGTATTGTTCGATAAACGATGGCAGATTGACCATTAACTTTGAAACTGCCAATAATACTAGCAAAGAGAGAAGAACAGGAGAGAAAGAAAGAGTTGGAGAGATGTCGAAAGAGAGAGAGAGAGAACAATTGGGATACATTGAGAGGCAGAGAGAGACCCTAAACATCTCATAGACAAGCAAAAAAGTGATTGACAATCTATTTGACGATAGATTATATCAAACATAGATAAAGTCACAACGGAAGTCAACAAATTGAGGCCTTACTAAGTCTTACTGAAAAGTCGTAAAAGAGGATTGTTTCCAAAAATATCCCTTGTCTAAGCTATATGCTATGGGGAATACGATATATGGGGAGATCAAATGATAATTCCAATAAGAATAATTCCTCAAATTCGGCAACCTGTCACATTGCGGAACACATATTTTAATAAATAAATGGCTTCGATTTCCAATCTGACATTTAAAAAAAAAAAGTAAGGGTATTACACAATTGTTCTCCCCTTAATGGAATTATAAGTTCATGACAATGAAATGTCAATCAATACTGCCAAATACTTAAAAAAAAAAGACACTCGACTTAGTTAAATACTTTCGATATTACAGTATAGTAAACTATATACTGCGTATACTATTATTATAAATTACAATATAGGCATTTCCACAGAAATGTCAACCGAGCCCAAAAATTGATCACAGGTCCATATCTTGTGAAAGTTGCTTTAAAAATTAAGTCAAAATATTTATAGAAGAAATTCAATATTATGAACATACAGATAGGAATAAATTTACTTATTCTATATTTTTGTCAGTTTCAATTTCTTAAAAATTTACTTCCAAAATGGTAAACGGCAGATGATGAGATTGTAACATAAACCATTTTAATGCATAGAAATATATTGAAAGTTTAATTTAAAACAATATTTTCAAACTGTTGCCACAAACAATAAAAATATATATTGTGGAATAAAAGGTCGCGTGCGACACTGATTAAAATTTAAATAAAAAATAAGATACTAAACTTTTTTGAAAAAAGTAGGAAACATTTTTATGATAATGCACCACATTTTAAAATTAGAACTGGCTAGAACTGGTCGCCCAAAATCAACCTAGCACCCATTATAGTGCTAGTCAAGACCTATAAGATTCCTCTTTCCTCACAACAAAATAATGTTTTACCATATGTTTTACTTCACTTTGAATGTCGCATTCGACATTTTCGAATTACCCATGTGTAATTCTTAACAAATGTCCAAAAAATATTTACTTAAAAGTGAATGTTAACATGAATAATTACATAAATTTTGCGTGCCTCAACAAGAACTCAAACTGAACATTGAACTCAATGTTGAAAGGGACTTTCCAATTCGACTAATGGAATAAGGAGAAAAGAGAAAGGTGAAAGAGGAAGGAAGCACTCAGATGGCAGCTACTTTGAAGCTGCTGTCTTGGGATTTAACACATTGATTGACAGTTGTTGTTGTGGCGAATGCCACAAATATTCGTAGCTGCAACACCAGAATTCAAATGCAACTGCAAATGCTGCAAGTATTTGAAAGGCGCATTCATATCGACACTCACAACAATATTCAAGCCATTCACGTTAACAACATTCAGCCAAGCATTTCAATTAATTTCATTAGAATCGCACAATTAATGCACCAAAGTGGCCAGTCGGATGTGGCAAATCCCTTGGGCTGCCACTCAACAACGGGCCAGACAAAGGAAATACAGCCAAGTGGCAAGCTGAATGAGACAGGAGTTGCCACTCCTCTCTCCGTTTGTCCATTCATTCAGTTGTGTGCGCTTTTGGCCACAATTGTTGCTGACCAATGATCAATTTAATAGGAAAACAATATTGATAGCCCAGCCTGGAGACAGGACGAAGGACGAAGGACGACGTCACCAGGGACCGGACAGGACACTTGAAGTGGAAGTTGAAATTGATGTTGATGTTGAAGTTGAAGCTGAAGTGGAAGCGGACAGAGCGGAAGTGTTGCGGTTTCGGATTCTCGGCTTTTTCTAGGGTCTGAGTTTTGGGTTTGTTGGGTAGTTGGGTTTTAACTTCTCTTCTCTGCGTCTCTCTGCGTTGTTTGTTTGAAAACTTGCTAAACTTTTGGTGTTGTGTTGTAACTAAATTTTAAAACACACACACACACTCACAATTACACTCATACAGAGTGCAGCTAGTTGGCAACACTTTCACTTGTGCGTTTTGTCTTTGGCCATCGCTTTGGTCTCTGTTTGGTTTCTTGTGGTTTATTATTCACGCCTGAATTGATTGTAAATTAAAGTTTGCCTGGACCAAGGTCGAGGATCGACCAGGGCAGAAGGGGCGAGCTTGAGGTCCTTAGGCATTCAGAGCGTCGAGTCGTCCTGTCGTCGTTGTGCATTTTGAGGTCAGCCTATGGCAAAGTTTTCTTTTGTGTGTGCGAATTGGTTACTTGCCCTGGAAGGGGTTCGAGTCTTTTTGGCCCTGCCTGGGTGCTGCCTTTGTCCTATATGTCCCTCGTCTCTCGTCCTGTGTCCTGCGTCCATGTCGATACTGGCAGGTCCTTGTCGCCAGTGTTGTCTGTCGCCTCGCTGGCCATATTAGAAGCCAAAAGGCATTCAAGTGCACATAAGACGATTACACATCATTTAACCGACGCACTGCAAAACTATGAGGCACAACCGCTTCTTACCTCTCCTCCCCCTCCCTTTCTCCACCCCTCTCTCTCTCTTCCGTCTCCTTTGAGCTGTGCTGCTTCTGTGTGGACTGTTGTAATTGTTGCTCCTTGGCAAAAGGACTATTCAGTCCTTTATTGACTGCTGCATATTGATTATTGTTACAATGCCTTGCCTCCTTATGTCCTTGTGTCCCCTCGTCCTTGCCTCCTCTCGTCCTTTCGTCCTGCCGCTCGCCTGTCCAGGGAGTTCATTTTGCTGCTCTTTTAACATGACTTGACTTGATTGTTGGCATTTGTCCTTCTTGTTTAAAATTCAATCGTTTTGTGCTTACAAAACACACACACACACACATGTTTTCTTACTCTCTCTCTCTTTTTGTCTCCCTTTCTCTCGCTACTCGCTTCTCCCTCTCTATTTAGTTGTGTGTGTGTGCTCTGAGGCAAAATTAATTTGGTGTTAATACAGTGAAAGTGTTGTCCTTTTCTTGTTCTTCAAACTTTAAGATTGGTACTTAAAGATTTCACATCTTTATGTTAGACACAAAGGATTCAAGCTTCGAATTATATTTTTAAGATGTGTATGCCATAAATAAAATAAAAATGAATTCTTTATGTGAAAATTGGAATCTTTTGATAAATGATATTTATTCGTTTGAAGTAAATTAAAAGTTATACAAGAGGTAACTACATATACGTATACTCGTAGGAAGTCTGTTAAAAAAACAATATAAGATTGTTAACTTTCTATTCAATTATCGCTTTGGATGTCAATCCACTCTAGTAACGAAGTGTTAAGAATGCTGATCGCGTTATTCACCGATCAGAAGGTATACTTCTGACCAAGAAAAGAGAACCAGGACTTGAACAAACATATGTATAAAGAAAGGTACTTACATACTTCCTTAATCTAAAGTCTATTTTTAGGCACTCACTGCAGTGAGAAAACTTTAAGAGATAATTATCACAACAAACATGTATACAAAATTCGTCATATAAAACATTGTTCTGCGAGTTTGTTGTCATTACAAAATATATCACTTTATAAAATAACACAAATATCAGAGCAAGGTGAATTCACTAAGTAGGTGACGTTGTCACCACAGCTGCTCTCTTTCGGGGTTACAAACATTTGACAGTATGTCTGCAAACGTTGTCGAAAGAGGTTGTGTATCGCATGTTTTTTTTATTGTCTTCTTCTTTACGAATAAACTCGTAGAAAGAAAAGAATAAACTTATTATTATTATAATCTGCAATTATTTTATTAACAGTGTGTATTATTTTGTTTCTCTTCTCTGCCGTAAGAGAACTTCGGGAAGGAATGTTTTAGTGCCACGTGACGAAAGCTGAAGGGAGCTCTGGTCAAGGAGCACAGGCGTTCAATTTACAAGTCATAGTCGAATTTGTGCCAGCCATTTCAATGACTCTTACTTTTTTTACTATCCGGAGACATATTTGTCCAAAGCGATTTTTGCTGGCAGAGATGCTAAAATGTTCCAAAATTATAGAACTTGATAACAAAACAAAAGAATTCTTTTTCAAAATGCGAACACACTTTCGTATTAAAAATTTAAACTAAAAATACAAAAACAAAAGCAACGCTTGATTGGGCAAAATAAGTATTTGAAAATATTACAATAATTATTTTTCTATGTTTATTTTATAGTAACATAAATATATTAACATATGAATTTTTGTTTAATTTTATTTAATTTTGATTTAATTTAATTTAATTTATATTTAATTTTTATTCATTTCATTAATTTTATATTCAATTTTTTGATAATATTGTTTTTGTTATGCATTAAAATATTATAAACTATTTTGAATTATCTCGTTTTATTTATTTTAAGCAAGCATTTGCTTTTCTGTCAGCTCTCTCTGGAAGCGAAGAGAGAGAGAGGTGAAAAATTTATTGTAACCTTACCACATCGGACGACGTCACCTTAATAGTAAATTCACCTTGTATCAGAGTTTCTGAATACCCCAATTGCTTATTTCCTTATATTCAAATGAGAGATAAATTGAAATCTCCAATTTATTTCAATTAATAATTTAAAGAGCACAGAAATATATCTGATATTAAGCTGAAGATGATTTCAATTCTGAAATCGAAGAATATTCTTAACGCGATTTGGGGTTTTAAGTGCTGCTGCAAGCTGATCTCTCGGAATAAACTGGCAAACTGTTGGCAATGCTGGAGTCATAACTCAGTTGCAGCTACGCGAGTATGTGGAAAGTTGCCCTGAATGCTTCATTCCCTGGATTGCAGACACACAATGTGAGTTATGAACAGGGAGTGAATGGATGGATGTCGGACGAGCTGACAGAATGCAACACGGTGACTATGCCATACTTCTAGGGTACTTAGCTTTTAAGCTCATGCATGTGTGTGTAGAGGAGGCAGAGGAGAGGAGATGAGATGGGAAAAGAGAAGAGAAGAGAAGAGTAGAGTAGAGAAGAGATCTCAGGTCAACTGCTGAGCCGAAGAACTTTTGCCACTTGGCCACATTGCTCAAGTGTCTGAGGAGGGCAGTCGAAACTGGCAACTGGCAACTGGTAACTGGCCTCTGTCCAGGCATGCTCTTGGCGGTAGATACTCATCATGCAACTGTTTCTCCAACTGACGCATGCCAAGAACCTTGTTGCATACTTTGTGGAGTGCAGCAGTCGATGGAGGAGGATGTCAAATGGCCAACAGGCAAGTGGGGAAGAAGAAAGTGGGAAGGAGTCGGTTGATGGAAGCAGCTTGGACATCAAAGTTGGCAACTTTCAGCTTGAGGAATTTTCGACAAGGCGGCTTGGAACTTTTGTTACTTTTGCAGGCTCTGAAGATACCTGAACAACAGCAACAACAGCAACAACAACAACATGACCAAGAACAAAATGAAAACAAGGCAAGAAAATAAAAAACAGGAAAAGAGAATATATAGTATACAAAAAGGATACCACGAAACTGAGCACACACACCAAAAGGGCTGTGGGCTTAATTGTTGTGCAGTGTTGTGCTGTGTAGTGTTGTGTAGTGTAGTGTAGTGTGATGGCTGGCATATAAATTTGCTAGGCCAGGACGACAGGACAGCAGAGGACTGGACGCTCAGGTGTCCTTAGTGGTGTTCTAATTACTAACAAACTTAATTTGCTACAAGTTATTTTTGTTTACTCCCGAAACGCGTCCTCTTTCCCTGCCACTCTCTTTCTCTTTCTCTATCTCCATCTTTGTCTCTCTTTCCATCTCTTAGTGGGACCACGAGCCACTTGACTGCTCCACCAAGTACGAGTGGTGCTCATTCCTTGAGCCACTTAAGCCACACGCCATGGGGATTTCGCACTGCGGGAATATTAGCATTTTTGAGGGTCTTGACAGCAAGATAACATAACATAGTTGGTTGGGTCTTCAGATCAATTATTTCCAAAGCTGCCTCTCTTCGAAATGATGAACAAGAACAGTTGCACCTTAGATCATCATCACCCTCGATTGTGTTCCCAAACCTGTGCTTTTAAACTTGTAGGAATGAAATACAAATCTACTTTCCGTCATTTCAAAAAAAGATAAATAAAAAAAACTATAGTAAGTAATTATTTCATATTTTCTAAGCCGAATCTTGCTTTTATCACTAGGGTGCGAAGGCGACTAGCTTATACATATACACGGGAAGAATGGAAAGTTTGCTATGACTGTCCGATCAGGTCGAACTATATAACGATCGAAAGGTATTAATTTAACTTACAAAACTTAAATGATTGGATAAAATGGAGCCTTTTTGAATTTTTTGAATTACATTTTTTTTCTTAATAAAAAAGGGGGTTTGTCACTGGCACTGCGCAAAAAATTACCATTTATTAGGTATGAAAAATGGTGCGCAATGTGCCCAGTGACAAAATTTGTTTTTAATATGTAACTCATGTGTAAAATTTAATTTTCGTCACAAAATTGTGGGACATGAAAATGTTTTCGTCACTAGACCTTTACCTCGTAATGAGGTTTTTTTTAAGATAAAGGAAAACAGGCATCATCAGTTATCGATAAACTTAAACGTAGAGTTCCGTGCGGACGTAGAAATCAGAGGAGTCTCAGTTGTTAGATAACCGCCCCAACAATTCTGAAGGCTGCTTTCCAAGTTCTTGCAACGTTTACCATTGATATATGTAAGTTTTTGAGCCGTACAGAGATTCAGTTGCAAGCTAGACCATATCAATGTCCTGGCTGGCATTTTATGGCCTCAGGACGCAGCTCAAACTGAGAACTCAGAGCCAAGACCAAGACCAAGACCAAGTCCAAGTCGAAGACCAAGTGGAGGTCGAACTCAGTGTCCAAGTGCAAAGATGAAGTGAAGACCAAGTCTGTGCCGTGGTCAGCTTTAAGCACCGTTAGAGCAACCGAAATGTTCATTGTAAATTATGCGCTTTGGTTTACAAATTGCATGTGCCGGGATGCCGCACGAAGGATGTGGCAAGTCAGCGACAAGGACTTGATTGTGCCTGGACTTGACTTGACTTCACTTCGGTCTTCAGCTGCCACTGCCCCCTTCCCCACAACTCCCCCCTTCCCTCACTCCACTCGACAACTCTCGTGTTGTTGTGTAACTAATGCGTGGTCAAAGTTGTTTGCCATGTATTCAAATGAGCAGCGTCGCTGGACTGCGGCTGCAACTTGTTTGCCAACTTCTTAGACATACTTTCTTACAGTGCCCAACTCCCCCTACTCCTCCGCCTCCTCCTCGCCTTCTCCATCAAGTGGACATCAGCATTAAGTTGTGGAAAGAAGCAGATGAAAGGGATCGAGGTGGTACTGAGGGTCACTACTAGCAAATATTTTATGCTTTACGTGGTTAGGCAACGGCAGCTTGAGAAATTACGTGGTGCCCCGCATGCAAGCAGCACCACCCGCACCCTCACACACACACACACACACACACACACACACACACACACACACACACACACACACACACACACACACACACACACACACGCACACACACAAACATGTGCAACACACTCGCACCTTCTACGATGCCCATTGTCCTTTGTCTTTGTCTCTGCCTTGCATTTAGTATTTTAGTATTTTACATGCGCTGCCTAAAAGTATGCAAAGTTATTTCTTGCAAACCTTTTTGCTACTAAATACTGCCCTTGTTAGACCCTGTACCCCAAAATATACAATACATATACTAAATTTTTCAGTAACTAAATGTGCATAGCAGGCAGAAATTTGTGTGACAGACACTGTAATTAATTTTATATATATGAATAATGAGAGTACTCATAAGGACGACAGTTTTAAAATCAGAAGCACTTTAAGAGAAAAATACAAACATAAGTGATCGTATTTTCTTTATTTTTAATTATGTATTTGTTTTCAGTGCATTTCATACACGACATTTTTTAATTAAATTTAAATATTTTTTGAATACTTAGTGGACTTTGGAGTTTCAAATAATTATTTGTTGAAGTAAGTGTTTGGTTTGTTTTGATTTAATTTCAACTAATTTTGAATAAATTGTAATTTTAGTATATTTTGTTCCAGTAGAGTTTAAAAGTGCTCGACAAAAAAAGCTTTCAGTGAGTTGTTACTGACACTGGTGGGGATTTTATATATTAAATATTTATTACTTTTACTACAAATTTGATCATGATCGGATAATAAAGTAGGTCAGATCAAAGGAAGAAGAAGAGCGTGTGACTCATACAGGGTCTCCATAAGTCGGACTCGCTCGAGTGGCGTCATTTCAAATAGTTATTGTTGCTGCGTCTCTAACTCGCCCCCTTGACTTGACTTTTTATCTGTACTTTGCCACCACCACAGTCTGTTTTACTTCCCACTCTTCCCTCCCCACTCCCCACTCCCCATCCCCACTTACCAGTTAATCACCTCACACCCCGGCTACACACACTCTGTACAGTGTACACTGTGTATGTTGTCCGGCAAAAGCTTTTGTCTACTTAGCTGAACGCGCCGAAAAAAGTTGTAAAAATCGTGTAAAAAATTTGCGGAGGGAAAACGTGCAAAATGCGTTTAGTTGTTACGTAGTTGGACTACGCCGGACTCTAATAATTTATTTTAATGATAATGCATAGCAGCTATACTACGAGTCAGAGTCAGAGTCAGTCCCATAATGACCCAACGTCGTTGTTCACGGGGGGTTAACTAAGTGGACATATTTACCCTGTGAATCAAGGGTGCTGGAGGGGATGATGAGGTGTTTAGGATTCCCAGCCTAAAACTTTTATTCTAACCCACAATATAGACCAATAACTAGCCGCTACTTTTTGATATGCGCCTCAAATATTAAGTGCCTAAGCGATGCTATGGGCAGGCACGAAGTAGGCAAGAGGGTCTGAGAAAGGGGTGGAAAGGGAAAGGGAGAGATTCTGCTGCTGTTGCTGCTTGAAGCGCATCATTGTAAAACCCTTTCGGCGGCTACAAGACAAGTGCAAAGTTTCTGCCACAAAAAGTTTTATAGAAGCATAAAACTTGTGCATTTTTCCACAAAACAAAGAAGAAACAACCCAAAAAAAAATATACTAGAAAGATGGAGAAAAAGAGCGAAGAAACCGGAATGAGCATAAACACCATTGGTCTCACTTTTTTTGAGCTGCGCTTTTTTTTTGGTTTTTTTTTTTTGCTTTCTGCTTAAAACAAAATGCAAATAAAAAAGTTTTAGCTATGTTAGGGCGTCTTTTTATACTTTTCGAAAGAACTACTTGGGTGGAGGGTCACGTTGCCCCTTCCCCCTTCTATCTCCCACTCTGTCTCTTTCTCTTAGCCTTGTTCTTCAACTGACCAATCTGTGTGGCACTTGGCAGTTGTTGTTCTAGCTGTCATTGCTTCCCTATGAAGTGGCAACTTTTTATACCACGCAATCAGACAGCGAGGCAACAGCGGGCAGCTACAATAACTGGCCCATAAACTTGGCTAAGCGAATTTTAAGAGGTATTTCAATGCCAGCTGTTGGCTGTTCTGGCTTAATTCACAATTGCTTCGCCACAATTTGAATCTGTAATTGGATGGGGATATGGAACTTGTTGATGAATCGTTAAAAATGTGTTCAGTTCGCAATTGAATTTAATTCAAGTTCAAAACAGGGCTTATAACAGAAATTAATCTTTTTGGGATTAAAGACTAACATAGATTCAGTAATAATTCGCTTCGTTACTATAAATAATAATTCGATTGTTTTACTTTATTTTAAAATCTTGTAATGAATTAGCGTAGATATTACAAGACACTGCATTTTTCTGAGAATCTTTTTGGAGTCCTATGTGCATAATTTAGTGATGTTGATATGACTTTGACATTTATTAAAAATTAGTCCGAATTACTCAAAATGTTATATAGTACATAACAACAATGAGAGTGTATAATTAAAGAAATAAAAAGGTGTTGAAATTGCAGAATAGATATTTTTCGTAGCTTTATCTGCCAGTACTCTCAATATTAGAATCTGACTCTGAATACAAGATCAGTCGAAAATAATACAAATGAGTGTCTACTAAGTTTTGAATAGATTTTAATTCGATATGTAAGCTTATAGTTAGTGCATAACTAATCGTTAGTGAAATCATTACACCCCATTTCCCATTCCACTACAAATTATCTTCAAATCATTTAAACTAAGTTCAGTTATAAGTAGATAACTAGATTTAGATATACTGTCGAATAATATCAATTGGTAGCTCATACTAAATGAAGTAGTTTTGATTACATATTCTTGAGTTCAACTTTCAACTGACTTAGTTTCAACTGTGATTATACTAGTTAGTAGATTAATTATCTACGCTTGATCACCTCCTCTTTTTGCAGAGGCACTCGCTCCCAGAGCGTACGGAAATGTGCGTCTTGTTTGTGTGGATTGAAATTGGCGATGGTGTCTCTCGAATAGCTGTGAAATGCGGTTGGCAACTCGGCGGAATCTCCCACATTATCATGATCCGGCGCTGACTCATCCGCATCCATGAATTCCAGAGCATGCGACTATGAGTATAAATTGATTTTGATACATTTGACTTTGACAATCAACTTGCCAGCCGTCTTACCTGATTAACAGTAGTTAAAAGTAGTAGTAGAAGAGGGATCAGTAGGGCTAAAAGCCATGTTGGTAGCTGCGGGCGCAGCTGTCTGCATGGGGATGCCATAAAATCACAACAAACACAATGACAACAATACTAACAGCAAACAACAAATTAACAAAAATTCAGCTTAGAACCGCTTACAACATTTTACGTTGACCAACGAAATGCGACTGGCCGCAACTCGTCGCATTCTCTAATTGACGGCCCCCAATTGTCGCACCTTGCTCCCAACCCCTCCTCTATAACCCCTTCTCACTCACACTGTCTCTCTCTCTCTCTCTCTCTCTCTCTCTCTCTCTATAGTTCGAATACACGTGTGCCGCATACCAAATAGCTTGAACTGACCCTAACTTTTGGTCTATTTTTAGCTCACCGCGTCATTTGAGACCCTCTCTCCCCACTTCCCCGTGTTCCCCACTTCTACAGTTCCCCCGTCTCCCCTCAGTTACCCTGTTCCCCTGACGAGCTAAGCTTTTTTTGCCAATGCGGGCAATTTTAATAGGCTGTAACCACCTGTCCCCTGCCCCCTCTGTGCTGACACAACTTTGCTCGTTTTAATGCTGGAAATTGCCTTTGTTCTCGAACCGAACCGAACCGAACTGAGCTAACCATACCGAACCCAGTCCGACACTTTGAATGATTTCATTCGCAAAAATTCGCTTAGTTTTTCGCCAATTCGCCGTTGAAAATTATTAACCAGAACATTAACAATTATATTGTGTTTGCTCATGCTCGATCAGAATTATGACTTCATAATGAACAGCACTGGGATAACTATGAACCGAAACCGGAACTAATCAAATGCACAAACTGAAAGGCAATTAAATTGTCAAATTATTTCAATTGTTTCTTCATGATTCGAAAAATAAAGTTACATTTAATGGAATTATTGTTTTGTCACATTGCTTACTCGCAGAAGGGAAATTTGTCTGTATTTTTATAAAAGAAGGATTTTTTAAAAGTCAGCCATAAGCTAAACTCCACATTTTGTGGGAAAAATGTATTTTAACAAAACCAAACCATGATCGAAAAGTTTTGAATGATAGAAATTTGACTGGGTACTTATCCGAACTTTTAAAAGTCAAACTATTTGTTGTTTTAACATGATTTTTTACAAAAAAAAACAGTGTTAGAATTAAATCGGAATTAAAAACAAAAATGGACATAATTGTTGAATATCTGTTCAGTTTTTTAAAGTTATGCTTCAAATATAAGACGATTGCCAATACAGGTATTCGGTATTTTATGCGTCAAAATTATTATTCATTAAGTCACGTTATTTTTACAAAAAAAAAAAAAATTAAAAATTAAGAAAGGGAAACAACTAGCCGACTCTACCTATTAACTTGGGCAATTCGCTAAAAAATCAGAATTATTCATTTATCTAGGAATCGTCGAAAAGCCTTTTAAAAGCTTATTTTTGTTTTCTGAGCTCATAAAAGTGTTTAATCCATAGTCCTTCATTATGTAAGTTGCTTCATCAAGGCACGCAAATCAGGCGCATTAATTCCACACACACCTTTAAATTCAATTAATTTGAAGCTTATCAAAAAATGCAATCATCGCGGGTCGTATGAACTCATAAGTAGAGTAGAGTGTAGAGTGTAGTCAGTTAGCTGCTTGCCTATTTACCTGATGGCTGTGATGTATCTTTCATGTATTTAGTAAACATAGTTAAAGATCGTTATCCAATTAGTCAAAAGCTCATGTAATAAATTGCCTGAATTAAGGTGCGGAATTTTAATTACATAATTTACGCGTGCGCCCTCAAACAGAGCTCAGGAGCGGATTCTCGGGCCGGAAGGAGCTGTGCGTACGAGAGTCAAGGAAATATGGGCAAGTAATGCTCAGGAAAAAAAAAAACAAAAACAAAGACGAGATAGAAATAGTATTCATGGCAAGCCGAAGAGTAAATACACTTGAACTTAATCAACCAATACGTAATGCTTAAACAAATTAAGACCCAATCGCTTAAAAGTTGAAATATTTCTGTAGAGAAATTTAATTTGATTATAGCAAAACAAAATAATTAAAATATAAATATTAATATATTTATGAGTTCATTATCTGAATTTCACTTGGACTCAAAAACTTTATAAGCTATTGGAAACATTTTACTTAAGCGTTACAAATCACTTGACGAATTCATAGTACCCTATAGTTAGAGTATTTAAAAAAATAAAATAAACAACATAACGAAGTGTAGTTGAAAAATTACAACAAAAAACACAAAAAAAAAGAAGAAAAGTGAATAAAATCAACGGTTAGAAGGATTCGCAGTCAAAGTGCGTTTGATAGCTCATCTTAATAGAAAAGTACACGCAATTTGTGTGCTGCGGGTCATTAGAAGAAATGACAGTAATAACGATAATTATGAATTTTATCCGATTAACAAAGGCCTTCACTACACACACAGCAGAGACTAGGTGCGTGGGCCAAATGACGGGGCATAAGTCAAAATGTTGTAACGCTTCGTTTCGCTCGCATTTGACTCTTTGGGCATATTCAAATATTAAGTGCAATGCGTGCCATTGAACAATTAATTCTTATCTATTTAAGGGGAAAGTCCAAAGTGGTGTGTGGAGAGTGGAGAGTGGATAGAGAGGGGTATGACTATTCGTACTGATGCAACAGTTCCACTAACTGTAACTGTAACTGTCACTGTCACTGTCCATTTCCATTGTCAGCTCTTATTTCCCTTTTCCTTTCCCTTTCCCTTTCCATTTTCAGTTTGAGTTCGAGTTCAAACACAAGTTTTGACCGACTTGCAAGCGATGTCGGAACTGGGAACTTCCCGTAGTTCTCCCGTAATTTCTGATGGCATTTCTCACATGTCATCGTGCGCTCCAATTGCGTGTCAAATGCGCTCAATTCTGTTATGACAAGGCGACGTAATTAGAGGCCACGCATAGGCTCGCCTCACCATAATGATCATGAAAATCGTAATGAAAATGATGATGATGATGGTGATGGTGATTGTGATTGCGAGGATGGCGCTAAAGCCGCTAATAGATGACGCTACTCCTAGCTGGGTGTGTACTTGATAAATATTATTGTAAATGGGCCCGAGATGAGTGTACACAGTGCGCCTCAAAAGTCAACTGACAATGAATACCAACAATATGGGAGCATTTGCATATGAGAAGTGACCTAATACACTCACATATACAGAGAAGATTAAGGACATCACGGCATAAGTAGCAGAAAGTACAGTTGTGCTCGCATTTGGGATACATTCACTTCGATTTGTAAACTCTACACGAAAAAAATATGTCGTTTTATTTATATTTAATAAAATATTATTATTGAAACATAAAATTCATTTGAATTAATTCTAATTAATTCTACTAATAATCAATAACAATTACATTGTTAACATGAAGGAGAATTCCAACTGTTCCGGAAAAAACTGAACTTGTTCTTGAAATCTGTTTGGCTTTATTACTTTCCAATCAGAAGTACTGAGAATATTTCAAAATATTCGGACAATTATAATAATGCACATTTTTCAATTCCTTGAAACACATTTTAATTTGTTTTTTTTTTTAAGTATTTCTTATATCGACAAATATTATTAATTTATGACTGTGTTTCACGATGTAACTAAAGTCGATGTTCTTCTTATCATAGAACGTGAGAAAAATAATTAGACCGAAGCACGATCTCATTAACAGTTCAGTATTCAAGTGGCTTTGGGAAGAATATAAAATTCTGAAGTTAATTTCAATACTCAGTTCGAAAATAACAGTTTCAGTTACAACTAAGAACACAATGCAGCTCCATAAATTGTTTATTTTTGCATTTGCTCTGGCCTCAGCCTGCCTTACCAATATGGCACTAGCTGACAACGTAAGTTGACGTCAAGTTAAGAAAATAAGAACCCTTTACAAATATCTTTTTCTGTTTTCAGTTGTGCTCATCGATTCAAATCGAACAGGTTCAGAGCCAAATCTGCAAATTGAGCTTTATTCCTGATTATGTTCCGAGTTGGATAAAACTCCCGGAACCCTGCTCTACGATTGTTAAAGTATGAAATTTGAATTGCAATTGATCCTCGGAAGCAATAATTTGAAAATTGTTTAATGTTCGTGATTTGCAGAGAGTTGTGGAAACAATTTGCCCCGAAAAAAAGGACGACCAAGAAACAACTCCGACAACAGCAGATCCTTGAGACGATACTGATGGCGAACACTGTAACCGAATATGACAACCCAATAGTTTTCAATCCTTTTTAATCTATCCTGTGCATGCATGTAATAAACTTAATCTTTCCTTCAGCATATATGGCAAAACATTTCAAGTCTAAGTTCTTAAACGGGAATTGGGAAGATGGAATCGGGAAGTGGGAAACATGAAATGGAAAATGGAAAATGGGAACCGGACTGGGGATCATTTGTAGACGCGCATCCAGAACCGCAGCAAACCAGACCGAAAACAGTTGGGGCAACTAATTAAAACCACTTTAGAAATGTTTTCTCAACTGTAAAGTTAGCTATAAACAACGACCCACGCACACACACCTGCATGGTTGTGTGTGTGTGTCTCTCTGTGTGTGTGTGTGTGTGTATGTGTATGTGTTTGTGTAGACTGAGAGACATATGCAACTTGAAACAAAATTAAAAAGCAAATAATATTCATGGCATTCCAACTGCGGCGGCGGCGTCGAAATGCTAAAAAAAATTCCAACATAATTCCAAATAATATTACAACACCTGCAGAAACGTTTCAAGTGCACAAACACATCCCACACACACACACACACACACACACGCCCACACATTCACACACATACACACACACACACATGACCGTACTGTGTGTTAAATGTGTAAAAAGGGCTTTTTCTTGAAAAATCGCTGCACTGGAATTAATTAATGCGCCGCTGCCGTTGCTGCCGTTTTGGTTCCTGTAAAACAAAATGCTAGAAAAAAGAATAAAATCAACGCGAGAAATCAAAAAGATATACAAATTGAGTTGATTCAGTGCGTAGACGACACCTAGAAGGCGCTATAGCAGAGCAACAAAATTGAGATTAGTTTTTAAAAGATGTAACAATAATAGAATCAGACGATTTGAATTGTAATGTTTTATTCTCAGAGTGTGAGAGATTATTTAATTAGATGTTATAGTGATGGAAACAGAATGGCAATGATTTTATGGTCCGAATATGCAGATTTTTGAATCGAAAACAAGTTTGAGCGATTTTTACGTATTTTTAAGAGTAATTATTTATTTATTTATTTATAGATAAGAAAATGTGCTGAAATACCAAATTTCAATTATTAAAAAATTACTTTATTATAATGTAGTTTTAAAATAATATTAACCATATCGATTGTTTTTTTTTTTTTTTCTATCCTAAAAAAATCGTATTGCAAAATTTCCAAGAATGTATTGAATAAGTAGAATATTTATATAGGCTGATGGTATGATAACTCATGTACTCATGTTGTCTGTTAATGTAGCGCAGAATGAGTACTGTGAGTACTTATTTGTAGTATTCATTTGCAGGATTTGCAGGCGTCGTATAGAATTTTTGATTCTGATACAAGACTGCACAAAACTCAACACGTTGTTTGTGTGTGCGTGTGTGTGTGTGTGTGTGTTTCAGGTTGCACCTGTGCATTACACTGCACTCATTTGCAGCGTGTGTGTGTGTGTGTTCGTTTGTGTATTTAGATGTGGATCTAGTGGCACTTGCTGCTCATTTTATGCTTCGATTGACAGCAAAGTGCAGACGCTTTTTGCAGGCAAGAAAAATAAATATATGTAGGAATGTGTACATATTATACATATTATTTTATGCATATATACATATATATATATTAGGCTGTCCCTTATTTGGTCAAAGTCATTATTTTTAAACTCATACGGGCTAGCTCTCTTCATTTGGCCCTAAAGCACTCGAAAATAAATTTTCACCTCAATCGGAGTAATGCAAACTTGCATCGAAACATGAAAAACATCGAAAAATGTATAATCAGTGTTATTTTTGCGTTCAAAAATAATGACTTTGTAAAAATAAGGGTCACCCTAATATATATGTTTTAGAATAAAAAGTAAACTGCTAAAAGAAACAGATAGATGCAAAAGCCATTTTATAGAATAAGTTTTTCTGAAAAGGCATTGCAACTGCAAACAAAAACACAATATTTCTGTAGAATACCTTTAGGCTGTTCACTTAATTGTCAGCTTAGAGTGACCGTATATGCAAAGAATCAGTTGATCAACTGCCCTCAATATTTTGCAACAAATACATGACAAGTTATTTGTGTTTTGAATCAAATTATTACATGACGTATCCCATGAAGATTACAAATTTATAAATAAATAATAAAAATAAATAAATCAATAACAGAGTCGATGGCCCAGTAGCTAGTACTCTAGTCTTTAGTTATTATATAATAAGGAACTTATGTATAATAATTAAATAAATAATAATAATAATAAAAAATAAATCCATAACAGTTTTCGAGCATTTAAAATGTTTTCGCTTTGCATACGTGTTTTTTTACAGATCATTTACTGCTCATTGAAGCGATGTGGCAACATTTAGGACCTTTAATTGAGCAGAACCTGCGCTTACAGCTATCGGCCATTGCGATCAATGTTCGATTGATGTATAAAAGCCTGGCCATCACTCTCAACCCATCTACACTTACCGGTATCTCTTCAGATGGCTCTCAGTTGGATTTGTGTTACGCTCGCGGTAATTCTCTGTCTGTTCTCCTGCGTCCAGGCAGCTCCATCGGGCGAGAATTGGAGCAGGTTTGGGGAACTGGAACGGACTCTCAAGGAACTGGCCACCACAGTGCTGGCCATGAGTGGTGCAGGAGTCGGAGCTGGGGGTGGTGCAGGTAAGTCTGTTAACTCTTCAATCTGACGCCATTTGAGATACGCGTCTATTGCAGCAGACATAACTGAGGGCGATGTGGACGTGCTGGGCAGCGAGGTGGCATCGGCTCTGGCAGACCTCAATAAGTTTCACATATAGGGGAACCAGAAGCACCACCAGCTCTGTTCTACTAGACATCGTTTAGCAGCTTCGCAGTGCATGGAACTTTATTTAGCAATCATTTTTCCCTTTTTTTTTTTTTTGTAAATTCTGTTGGCATAATTAAATATTACATATGTATGTATTTATTTTATCTAAAAATGAACTTTAATTAAATCTCTCTCTCTGCAATTGAAACACAGAGATCTAAAATTGGCACATTCTTTTTATAAATCGCAGTCAGACACAGAAAGCTGTGTTGAAATTTCAGCAAATTAACTTTAATCCTAACTGATAAGTAACAAATTACGCATGCTAAATTTAACACGATCGCTGTGTGTGTGATTGTGTGTTTGTGTGTTGCCTTCTCTCTTGCACAGTCTATGGCTATTTCGGTCACACATCGCCCTACATACAATATACCGAACTCGGACCAGTTCAAATTGCACACAAAATTTAATCAAGTTAATTTACGCAACCGAACTCTGCACTATGGCACCCCAAAAATAAAGAGAGGGCTGATTATGATTATGCTTAGAGCTTTTCAAGACAAAGACCCCAAAGAAGCCGAGTTGACACCGAGTTGATCTATGGGACGCCCAATTTGCGCTAAGTTCGTCAATTGGCGCGCTCAGAACCGAAATCTTTTGAGATGTTTTGGGGGCAGGTGTTGATCTACATTGCACTATAGGAAAAAGGCCGTATCTTTGGCACAAAATCTAATTAGAAAGTTGGAGACTTAAAATATTACGGTTACTTTGGTAAGACTATGTTTCTAATTTATTGGGCTGAATTAATGCTTTGCTTTTAATATAGATTAAACTAATTTGGAACATTTTTACGGAGGATTTCAAATTGCAAAGCCACGTTGACTAAGCTGACATTGATCGAGCTTCAAATACAAAAAACTAGTTTTTGAACTGTCTTGAGTATTGTAAATCGAAAAATCCATAAATATTCAGAATGCTGAAAATCAACTACAGTTGAACTTCCATAAATGAGTGGCAGTAAAATTAATAAACTTAAGACACAGAATTCTATAACTTTTCTTTGGATAATGGTGATTCGGGTTAGAGAAGTTCGACTGCATATTGCCAAAATATTGATCGTTTTTACCCATAGTGCAATACATGCATCAACGCGAACTTGGAGCTGTCAGCTGCTGTCGCCTCTGATTGTCAGGCTACAAAATGAAAAGAGAATCGAGAAGCAGAAAAACAGTTTTCGAGAATTGTCGACTTGGAGCTACCCTCGCATGCTATCGACTAAAGATACTTAAATATTCATATCATCTGATGATTATGCAATTCTCTAAATACAAAGTAAGTTTTCTGAATTATTTACAAAAATGTGAAATACATAGTAAATAGGAAATAAACCATTTTTAGCATGTTTTGATTAGATTTTCATCGCAAAATACAGAAAATAAAAATCAAATTCCTTGGCAAGATTCACAGGTTTTAAAATAAAACGTAAGCTAGCGTAGCATCTTGCAGCTGTGTCTACCCCTTTACAGGGTATACAGAAGTCAAGTGCCATATAATAGCATTAATAATAATGGAGCACACAATTCGTGTCTCTGCTGCTGTTAAAACAAATCTAAATCTACATCAGAATCAGTATCAGAATCAGAATGAAAAAAATGTAACTGACTGACGGTTAGTTTTGACTGCTTGTTCGCTTAGAGAGAGAAAGAGAGAGTGTCACAGAGAGGCCAAAGACAGTAGATGCCACATGTGGCACATGTGTCCGTCAGTCACATCTGATGCGTGCAGCTGTGCGGTGCCTCTTCTTTGTAGGCAGCATCGGAAGGCGCGAATTGTGAATCGTTAAATAATCGGGAATCCCTCCATCGATCACTTGCACCACTTGTATTTGTTTTTTATGTGTTGTGTCCTTTTTGAGCTGTGATCAAGATGCATGTCGATGAGCTGCGTACCAGCCTCCAAAGCTTCGGCTGGCCCGACTACATCGTCTTCTGCCTCATGCTCGCCATTTGCGCAGTCATCGGAATTTATTTCTGCCTCCAGCTGCGCCGCGAGTCCAAACAACTCAAGTCCGGCGATGCCGAGCAGGCGGCAAATAGTGCTGCCTCCTATCTGGTTGGCGGCAGAAAAATGAAGATCTTTCCCATCACGATGTCACTCATAGCGAGGTAAGTCTGTAGACGTTGCAATGACTTCATTTCTGTAGTTACTGCTTTGCTTTCATTCACAATTTCACAATCACTCTTGCACTCTAGCAATTGCATCTAGAAAATATAACTATTGCAATTTATTCAGATCTTTTATTTCTTTCCTCAAGTATCTCTTTTATAATGCTACAGTTTTCTAATGAGTAAATGATTAATTTATACAAAGACTGACTTTACTCAGTTCTGCAAGACCGTTGACTTCTTCAGTTAAGCTAAAACATTCCAAGTAGTGAATCAAGTTAAGGATTTTCTCAGTTTAGTAATGGAAAATCTCGAACTCAACAGTTCTCTGTAGTAAACGTTTCTTTATCTTCTACGGTATAATTGACTGTTTTTAATCATTACTCGTATATTTTACTTTACTTTAGCTATTTGCAGATATGTTGAGTAGATTACATTACTTATAACAATCTTGAGTTTTCCATGGATGAGTTAATTCAAGTAAACTCTTTATTACTTTTTCTATTATAATATTAACCTTACAAAGATCAAATGATATATGTTATGTAGTAGTGTCAACCGTGTCCGGTTATGATTCGTCGCAAAGTATTATTTTTAGTATCCAGCTGTGAGATCGGGCTTATCCACACACCAAGTCAAATAGTTTCAAGATTTTAAAATGTATTGTAAGAGAAATGCTTTAAGTACCGAGCTTGCCCGCATTCGAGGAAAGACGGGCAATTTCAACGCCTCCAAACGACGAACTAATTGAATTGCCTGAAACGCACTTTGGTCTCCAAAGAGTTTGAAAATGAGACGCACGACGAGAATTCCAAATGAAGGTCAAGTCGCTGGGTCAACGAGACTCTAATATACTTGTCAGACACTTTCAATCTGAAATGATTTCTTAAGTACATATGTGTATTCTAATTTGCGAACTTATTCAATTTCCCAACTCGACAGCTTCATTTCGGGCATCACATTGCTGGGCACACCTACTGAGGTCTACCTGTACGGTGCGCAGTATATGTATATCATGGGCTCCCTCATTCTAATGGGCTTCTGCATGTTCTACATCTTTCTGCCCGTATTCCACGAGCTCAACCTTATATCCACCTATAAGGTATGTTCCATTGTTCGTAGAGCTGAATCAAGTCAAGTATTATCATTATTTCTCTCTTTAATCAGTATCTGGAAATGCGCTACAACCGCAGTCTGCGCTTTTTTGGTTCCGTCATGTTCATAATGGCATCGGTAAGTATTTTAAAACCCATCTTCAACTAGATATTTTCTAAAAGAAATTCATAACTAAAAAAAAAGGAATTCTAGATATCTGAATAAGATTAACATTTAGTAATTTTCGTGCTTTAGTTGCCTTAAATAAGATACACAAATAAATTTTATAATAAATACATTTTATATAATATCTTAATTGTAGCCTATTGAACCATGCCAATTGAACAGATTCAAGCTGTTTTTTATATATTAGACTTAATCACTTTTGCTAGTTTAACCAAACTTGGCAATTTTTTAATGATTGAAAGAATTTAAAAATTTAAAAAAAGAGATAAATCCACTGCACTAAATCTAATTATTTCTTTAATGATCAAGTTCTGGCAACAGTTCTTCCAATCTTCTATTTTTAAATTCTAATATTTATCAGCAGTGCTCTGGCGTTTCCTTTTTATTAATGAGAAGTGTATTAATTTACTTTGCATTCAAACTTTGTATTGAAAAAATAATTATTTTTCACATTTTGGGGCTTAAACTTATCATCTTGCAGAGCATGCAATCTATTAACAATTCGATAAAATGACTTTTAAAAAATCTCTTTGAATGTTTTTTTCTAACTCCGAAATTCTTGCATCTGCATTAGTTGTTGTGGCTTCCGATTGTGATCTATGTGCCGGCGATAGCTTTCAATCAGGCGACCGGGGTCAACATCCACATTGTGACGCCCTGTGTGTGCGTCGTCTGCATCTTCTACACGTGCATTGGCGGCTTGAAGGCCGTGGTCTGGACGGATGTCATCCAGACCCTGATCATGTTCGGGGCCATGGCTCTGGTGCTGATCAAGGGCACCCTCGACATTGGGGGACCGAGTGTCGTGTGGCAGCGGGCGCGGGAGACGCGGCGCATTGAGGCGCCCAGCTTCAATCCGGATCTCACCGAGCGGTACACCTTCTACTCCCTGGTGCTGGGGGGCGTGGCACACTGGCTCAAGTCGAATGCGATTAGCCAGAACATGATCCAGAGGTATCTGTCGCTGCCGACGCTGCGGGATGCGAGGATCGCCATCTGGACATTCATAGCCGGAGTGCTGACCTTCATCTTGATCTGCGGCTATGCGGGACTCCTCATCTATGCGACCTACGCGGACTGCGATCCCCTGGAGACCAAGTTGGCCCAACGCAACGATCAACTGCTGCCGCTACTGGTAATGGAAACTCTCGGCTCGTATCCCGGACTGCCAGGAGTCTTTGTGGCCGGAGTCTTTAGTGCTGCCCTCTCCTCCCTCTCCACGGGCCTCAACTCCCTCTCGGCCGTCGTGCTGGAGGATTTCGTGAAGACGTTCCGGCGTCAGCCCCTGAGTGAGAAGCAAACCGCCCTTGTAATGCGAAGCGTCGTCGTCTTGTTCGGCATCATCTTTGTCGCCCTGGTCTTTGTCGTGGAGAAGCTGGGCGCTGTCCTCCAGCTGACCATCATAGTCAGCTCGGTGGCCAACGGTCCACTCCTGGGCATCTTCACGGCCGGCGTCATGCTGCCCTGGGTCAACTCGAAGGGCGCCCTCCTGGGCGGCCTCAGTGCCCTCGTCGCCATGGCCTGGATGTGCATCAGCGCCCAGCTGGATCTGGTGAATGGGGACCTGGTTTACCCGAGGAAACCCTACTCCACGCTGGGCTGCAACTACACGTTCGAGGGCGTGCGTGGTGAATTCAGCAGCCTGCCGCTAGATGGCGCCATCAGGTGAGTCACTGGGCATAAACTAACAATATAATCGAGTTTTCTCAATCCCGCAAACTGAAATCCACTCATACCTAATTTGAACTTACTTCATTTGAATTTAATTTTGATATCAATGATGGGGTCATTTAACTTCCGTTTTAATGATACAAAACGTTCCTTAACCCATTAAGTACCCATTGAAAAATTCGAATTTTTCCTCGGATTCAAACCAAAAATGTTTTGATGAAAAAAACTTTTCAAAACAAAGGTAATAACTAGTGACTATGTTACAAAATAATATTTACAAAAAGTTCTTCGCTAATATTTTTTATGGGTTTTTGAAAATTGCTTCCTCCCTTTCATACATTTTTCTGAGATTTGCTGAAAAGAAAATTTAATTACGAATTAATTAAATGAATACTATTTTTTCTACAATAAATAAATAAATATTATACGTTTAGTGTTGTCTTTTATTACATTTTTATTACATTTGATTCAAATCGGTTTAATAAACATATCTTATTCATCCTTACCAATTTTTTTTTTAAATCGGTTTACTATATCAGGAATACCGAATACTTTACAGTCATTGATATATTTATTAACAGAGTATGTTATTCTAAATACAGTGTATGTTGGGGAGATGCAAATAAACGCAAATTATAATGAATTAATATTGAAATCCTTATTCCTGATACACAATTTGGGGGGAAGATAACCTTTCCCTTGATCCCTGTGCTTCTCTAATTCTTTATTTTATTTCGACAGTCCTGCATCGGCGGCGCCTTTCAAGCTCTATCGCATCTCGTATCTGTACTTCACGCTGTTCGGGGCTCTGGTGACCATCGTGGTGGCATCGGTGACCAGCTTCGTGCTGCGGGAGTCCGACGTGGATGCGGTGGACACTCGACTGCTGACTCCGTTTGTCCGACGCTGGCTGGAGCGACGTCGCAGTCGACGCACTCAGGTGCCGGCGGGAAAGCAAAGAGAGCAGGGGGAGCAGAAACAGAGGCAGAAGGAACTGCAAGAGACGGCAACGTGAAAGGAGTCGAGAGAGGACGATGATGATGGTTATGATGGTAGCATCTTCTGCCGGCCAAAATGTTCCTTTGGTAGCTTAGCAAATAATTTAAATTAAATGAGAAACAATTCCAAAACATAATAATCTAGTTTGGGTTCAAAGCCAGCTGCCTTTTCTGTGTAATTAGAAAAATGCCCGCAGTGCTAGAGCTGACCCTGAACCCTTGCTAAATCAAAGCAAACTAAACTACTCACTAAATTATATTTAAAAAAAAAAAAACCAAAATAAAATAAACTAAACTAAAAAACTTAAACTACAATCGCTCTACAAATGGATGTAAAGAGGAGAATAAAGAGTGAGAGCACAATAAGGGTTTGGCATTAGTTCAACTTGTGCTGTTAATTGAATATTTACTGTTTTCCATGTGTGGTTAGTCCAACTCAACTAACTACTCATTTTTGGAACGAGTACTCATTGAAGAACACCCCATTTATTTATATCTCCAACTCCGACTCCAACTCTAACTTCATCTCCGTTTCAGTCTCATCCAAATTCTTGTGTGTATTTATTGTATGTATGTTTAGGTCGTTTATGCAGCAAATTGAATTGTTAATGAGCTGACAAATGTTTGCAAAATTAGTTTTCTACTTGACCAAAAGGCAGATTTACGCAAACTCCTCTCGAACCCCATAAATATATATTTCTATCTCTGGCGATTTAAAATCTCCTCTTTATAGTTGCTTTCTAGACCGTCAGTATGAAGCTGAAAAACTATTGATGTTGCTGGACAATTAACGAGAGTGTCTCGATTCTAATAGAAGCTAAATCTATTACGATATCTAGCGGGCAGTAAGATGAATCTGTTATCAGTTTTATTTATATAAAAATAGTTATTTGAAACATTGATTTTTGTCTATCGTTTAAAGCCATCGACATCATGTATTTAAATGTACATTTGTACGATATGTTTTGAATGATACCAATATCGAGATTTCATTTATTTGATTGCTGGTCATTTTATTATTAGTCAAAATTACACTAAATCCGAAATTAAAAATTAGCAATTAAGTAAATCTCATCTTTTTAAACAAAATTTAATCGAACAAATATTCAAGGCATTATATTATATTATATTGTTATACAATATGGAAGTAGGTAAATATTTTCAGCATCTAATATATGTTTAAACTGAAAATCAGATAGTTATGCACTTGTAACTGCAAAAACAATCCATACAACAAGGACAACAAAATGTCTAAATATAAAATAATACAAGCTTAGTAGTCCCTTCTTCAAATCCTGCTAGCACTCGCACTCGCACTCGCACTCGTATTTCCCCACAATGCCCCCAGCCCTGTACAGGTGGGTTGCTGTATAGAATTTCCATAGCTAGTTGGTTGGCTCTTAATTAGCCGCTACAAAAATAAAATAAGCTCGCACAAAAGACAGCGGCGAAATGTCATCAGAATGCATAATGACAACGGTTCGTTATGGACAGGGGAAAACAGGGACTGACAGTGGGTACTGGGTACAGGGTACTGGGTACAGGGTATATGGTACTTGGCCTGCGGCAAAAGGAGCTCGAAACTCAGGTGCAAATCTCAAAAACAGACACAGGCACATGTGCGCCACCTTGCGGCGCATTCTAAACTAGTCGCATGCATGGCCAGAGCCAGAAACAGAATCAGAGGTAGAATCAGAGGAAGAGTCAGAAACAGAAACAGAGTCAGAGGAAGAGGAAGAGGAAGAGCCTGGGACAGATCCCAGATCCCAGTGACAGCGACAGCGACAGCAGCGACAGTTGTCATATGGGTGGATTGTTTTTTCGGCCACGGACGGAAACGGAAGCTGCCCGCTAACCGTGCACACAATGCCAGTACCAATAACGACAACAACAACAACTGCAACAGCAACTACAACAACTAAAATTACAACAACAAAAGGAAGAGACAGAGAGAGAAAGAGAGAGAGAGAGACAACAACAGGTACAACAACAGCGCTGCTCAGTTAACTTGTTTATGTCGCTGTTTCCTTTTGTGTTACTTTTTATGTCGGCATATAATTTGTTTTTGCACCCATTCTCTCATCCCATTCGTTGGGTACATTAGCTATATGAAGTGCTTCGCTGTGGTACTTACCGCCAATAAAATTTTCTGGAGAATTACTTTTGAAAAGAACTAATCGGAGTGACAGAATTCCTTAAATTTCTTTTAAATATTTTTCAAGTCCTAACTTCCAATTTCAATTAAATAAATAAACCATACAATAATTATTTAATTTTATTAGTAATGCATTTATTTAATTTATGCATTTCTATTCACTTTAAAAATGTTCTTTAATTTAATGTAATAAAGTTAAGTTTTGTCAAATCTCTTAACAAGTGTTTTGACTTTCGACCATTATTTATGAGTTTCTTTGGTGCTTTTCGGGATTTGCAGATCATGCCCGTATTAATTGTTTTCTTGGTGCTTTGCTCTCGTTTTAATTGCTTTCCAACAGAAATTATTTTCAAAATATATTTTGCTTTTATTCATACATATTGAAGTTTTTCCACTCGCTACTTTTTACTCGCTTGTAACATATGCTCTTTGGACTTCCTCTAAAATTTAATAGAGTCTCACAGTATGTAGAATTGATGACTCGTTGCATTTCACACATCTCTCTCGCTGTTGTCGACTCGTTGCCTTGCACTCGTAACTTTGCAATCGTTGTTTAGCTGTTGAAAGTCATCTATCGTTATTAAAAGTTTCTTTTATGGAACGCAATTAAATTTTCTCGAATAAATTCGTTACCCGACGCACTTGTTACCCTGTCGTTTAGTGAATCTCTCTCGCTGTAGGCGACTCGTTGCTTTGCAGCTGCTGAAAGTCGTTTATCATCAGAAAAAAAAAGTTTCTTGCATTGATCGTAATTAAATATTCGTTACTTTTTCTCACTCGTTACTCTAACACGTAGTGACTCGATTGTGGTAGCGTATTAGGAGAACTACGAATTGAAACTTCAAACAGAAAACTCTCACAAAGTAGTACATGTGTATGCAGCTGCTGACGGGCCAGTGCCATCGCCAGTGACAATTTGCAGCGGGTCTACTTACAGCTAACTGCCCATACTCTCGATCCTAAACGTACCCAAACCCAATCCCAATTCAAGCCCAGCCCAGAAGACTAATGCCATGAAAGGTGGTTGAGTTGGCGGCGTTTTGAGGCTGCTGCTGTTGTTGCTGCGGCACAAAAGTCATTTTTGATTGTTTTCATGAAAATGAACATAGAAAAATTATAATTAAAATTCATATGAAAATTGTCGAAAAAAAAGAAAGGAAAGGAGAGCAGAAAGTCCGAACAATGGAATGTTGTTGCTGTTGTTGTTGTTGTTGTTGTTGGCCCTACTGCAGGCCAACAAAGATTCCATCTGAAAAACCTAAAGACCAAAGAAATGCAGCTGGGGGCAATGGTAATGGATGGGTCGGGTCGGCAGTCGGTTGAGCTGCGGGCGTATTGTTTGTGGAACATCTAGATATACGCACAAAGAGTGCACATACACATATGAAGCGACAACAACAATGTCAGGTCTAACAGCATTAGAACAACGGCCTCTACCTGAATCAACCACACGCCCAACCTCTGAAAATCACTGGACCCACCCACCCCCATGACCCCTCAGTCCCTCAATTCCTCAGTTCCTCAGTCCCCCTAACCTCTGAGGACCACGCAAAATGGCCAGGCAAACGCATGCCGGCTGCTCATTTTCTTGTTGTCGTTTCATTTTGGCACTTTTCCTACACTTTTATGCGATAAAATATTTAATTATATTTGGCAGCTTGTTTGTGCATTGTGCGGTTTGCCTTTGCCCAATTTACAATGCTCCCCAGGGTGCTGAGAATGTTGGCCAGGCGACGGGGAAGGAACCGTGGCAACTTGGCCATGGGAATGTGCTGCCAATTGCATTTTGCATTTTGAGTGCCAGTCCAAGAGTAAGCTGCCATCCTTATATTTTACAAGATTATTCGCGAAATAGATTTTAGCTGTAATTTGTGAGCAAAAGAATTTTAGGCTCACACCGCAAAGTATGCTTTGGTTTTTTTAAAACGCAGCACAGTGGGCACTTTTCCCGATACTGTGAAGTTTTCATATTTATTTGAATTTTCAAATATCTTATTTCAAAGATGGACAACTTTACTAACACATTTGTTATGAAAATTGAGTTTCGTTAACAATAATTACAGTCGAACTTCCCTAACTCGAATCACCATTATACAATGAAAAGATTCAAGTTATGGAGACATTCGACTTATAGAATTCTTTGTCTTAAGTTTATTAATTTTACTGCCACTTATTTAGCTCGAGTTGGGGAGAAATTCGAGTTATAGAAGTTCGTGCCTCACTGATCCAAAATAATCACACATTGGTTTTCAAAGCCAACAGATCTTAAAGATTTAATATTTTAATGAAAATATTGAAATAACTTTAGATACCAAATTATTTCGATGTTTTTCTGATGTATCTTAATTTAAATCACTTAACAAATTTAATTTATTTTTAATAAATTGGTCAACTGTTCCATAGTGTAGCTCATGTTAAAAAGTGTGCTTTAAATTTGGAAAACGACAAAAAGTTGCAATTGAAATTGCGAACTTAACCAGGAGCTACAGTTGCATTGGTTGCAGGTGGGCTGGCTGTTGTGGTTGTTGTTGTTGTTGCTACCGGCGTCTTAACGACCGTGACACGAACGCAACCCGCGTGATCCACGTGTTCGCCAATTGGTGCGGCATGCAACATTCCCAACTCGACGAGCAGCGACAGAGAGCAAAAAAACAGCAGCAGCAGCGCAGCCATTTGCACAGATTTGCAGAGCATCGTGAACCGCTGAACCACTGAACCACTAGACCACTGAACCACCAAACCACTCAGTTTACTGGCCAAGAGCGACTGATGGCAACAGCTTCTGCCACTGCCCGATTTATAGGCTTCTTCTGGGATTGGGCCGAGCAATTATTATAATTATAAATTGCTTACTTTGTCAGCGTACTCGTATTTTTTGTTGTATTTAATTTTGTTTCTATTTCTGTGACTGTTTTTCATCTGTGCAGCTCAATTTGGTTTCATTCAGTTTAGTTTAGTTCAGTTTAGTGCAGCTCACGTGATTGTGCTCAAACCTTAATACATTTTAATTGCTTCTGGTCACATTTGTGTTTGATGACACTTAAATGCCATTTGTGCACGCATTTGTCACGCTTTTGGGATTTACAAATCTATCAGCTTCAAAAAAAGAGCTGGCCGTTCATTCATAAGTATTCACATTCAATAAACGAAATGTGTACTACAAACCGGAAATATTTGAACCACAAAACGCGATCGTCATTCAGAAAAATTATTTTAGGTAACCCAAATGCGTCAGTTCCAAAATAATCAATCCACAAAAATCTGCAAATTGCAATTCACAGTTTTTATTATAAGTACTACTTATATATTTATGATGTCATTTGGCGAAATTTCCCCCTTTGTTGATTTATAGATTAAACTATAATTTTAACTGATGACGCATTTGGAGAGCCTTTAATTCCAATGACATGTTTCATTCCGTAAGATTTTCATCTCACTGCACACAGTGTATAAATATAAATTATTGTAGTGTGTTTGTCCTCATAGAAATACCATAAAATAACAAATCTCTTAACTAGTTATTTAGAGCAGATAAAATCATTAGCGACAATTTAATGTGTTGGAATTGGTCAGCTTAGAGAATGTTAGCGATGTTTCATTTTAGATCGGCTGCTCATAAAACTATTTAAAGTACGACCTTTTTTTTCAATACACGTTAATCAAGTTTTTTTAGAGTATAGAGTAGAGCAGCGGTGGGCACGCAATGGCTCCGGGAGCCATCGGCTGCTAACGAATTCAAATTTCGTGCCCACCGCTGGAGTAGAGTATAGATCAGATTTTATTTATCTTTTACGAGTTACGTTCTGTTTTCTATGTTCTACTCATTACCTTCTTTGCTTTATGCTTTCGAGTATGTGTTCTATATTTCATGTTTTCTTTGAATGCTTGCAACCAGAGATAATTTTCATATTCTAAAATCTTTTCAAAATATCCGAGACTGTTCCCAAACAAATATCTTTTGCTTTGTTTACTACATTTGCTTTATTCAGTTGCTCTATTACTACATACAATTTTTGATTGTCGATTATTTATACAGAGAGAGAGAGTCTAATGTCGCATTAAGATTTCGTGTCATTCAAATTTCAGCTACTCGTCAGCCCGAGGATGCAGCTGCGGTGGTGCGTGGTGGTGGTGGCCCACGAGGTGGTTGGCCCGAAGGAGGAGATCCGGCAACGGCGACACTGTCCGCGATGATGTCCTGTCGTGCGATCGCATGAAGTGGCTGTGATCCCGGCAGAGGAACTCCACTGGCAGCGATCAGTTGCTGGAAAGTGTTATAGTCTGGTTTAGTTATTCCTGCTACCAGACGATCAATGAATTCACTTTTAGCTTACCATCAACACGGCCAAAGCGAGAGCGAGAATCAGACAGAAACGCATTTTGATGTTGTTTTCTATTTCGGTTTGTTGCAATCTGTGTCGGGGCTCCCATTTATATGAACTCCACTTGCAACTCGGCGCTGGACTCTGCCCCGAGAGCTGTAATTGCATCAGATCGTGCAATTATTGTGCCACACTTAATTCTAATTGTGTTATTAAAACACTGTTGATTTTCATTTCTAACTATTTCTGTCGCCACTTGATTTACTTACGCTTTTTTGTGCTGCCCCAATTATCTAGTGCAGTGAAGCCAATGTTTGTTTTGGTCACGGTCAAGGGCAGGGTCAAAGTCTGGAGTTTTATTTCTATTTTTACCATAAAATATTGCGGGTTGCTTTAAGAGGTAATCCTTCTGCAAAGAATATTTTAAGCAATTCAATAGATGTATGGAAAAATGTGCAAGTAAGGTTCAAATGTCTTACCAATATTGGCCTGAAATTTTGGATATTATATGTAGTAAAAGCATTTATTACAGTGCCTCTAAAGTAGTTTCTAAAACATACAGAATTTACGATAATCTCTGGTCGTGGTGTAATTTGTTTTAGGGTCATCAAAAGATTGACCTTAGGCAGAGCATTCATCTATTGGCTATAAGTATGCCGTGTGCTGATGGCCATAAAAAGTTTCTGCGACTTTATTGCAATGTGTCCTCATCAATAATGATATAATAATGCCAAACTAATGAAATGTATCCACTGACTGAGACCTCAAACAGCTCGTGCTCGTCCCCAGTTATTTGATCTACTGCGACTGCTGATGGAGCTGGAGATGGAGCTGGAGAGAGATAAACATAAACGTGTCAAGCAACTTTTATTGCGATTTCTCTATGCTGTGTGTAGACAAGAAGGTGTGCAATACACTGAGAGAAATTCTTAAAGTACTTCTAACAATTTTGGTCTAAAAAAAGGAAAAGGAATAATACAAATGTGCAAAGGAAATGACAAAAAATATAACAAAAAATGAAGGTCTCCTTTTAATTAATCAAAATAAAATTAATACTTGAAAATATTGTTAATTTTTCTATTTTAAAAGATACAACATTTCTGCAATTTATTTGTAGTTTTATTTTGTGAAAGTGTAGGGTATTTGATTGTGCAGCGCATTCGAGCGGTCGGGCTGTGTCATGTAACTGAACTTTGTCAGATTTCGCACACATACACACACACATACACTCACACACTTACACAGACACTGAAGGAGCGAGTCACATTGAAAGGAAAGTCGTAAACTATATGAGATGACGATGATGGAGGGTGAAGTCGAAAACCAAATCGTAAAAAGCAAGTCACCATTTCAAAAATGTGTGTATGTGTGTAAGAATGTGTGTGTGTTATTGGATTTTTATGATAAGCAACGACAGGTCGACGACAGTCACTCAAACTCAGTTTTGTGCTCAGATTCCTTGTGTTGTATTTTGTAAGTTTTTTGCTATTTTTATTTGTGCTGTGGAAATTTCATTTGGTTTGATTTCCTTTCATTCGTCTAGCACTTAGAGGGCAAATTGTTGCTCTTATCGCTGATAAGATGACAAAAAGGCCTCCGCCCGCAGGAAATGTGGGAGCGAAAAGTGGCTTAAAGTGTCCTTAGGCTGTGAAGTTGGCCAAAGGCATCCTGCCAGCCTGCCACTCTGTCGTTTTGTCGTCCTGTCGTCCTGTCGACCTGTCAGCTGTCCTGGCACAATGCAAATCAAACAAACAATAAATTCAGCGACGGAGACATTGTTGCATGTTACAGATACAGCTATTTCCCCCCTACCCCCTCCACTCTATCTGACCCCCTCCCTCCGCCCACCCCTGCCCTCTCTGGCCCCCTTGGAAGGCATCGTGTAGACAATGCCACAGACCGGCAGTAAAACGCATGCATATCCTATAAACATTAAGGATATCCTTGAGTAGATGCAATTTTCCAACCAATATAATTCATAAATTTATTTTCAATCCTTTCCGCACATAAATTTTCATATTATGCACAAATACACACACACACACTCTCACACACACACTCTCACACACACACCTATACCTACGGCAGCGGCGATCTTTTGTCTCGCTCCGACCAATGTCTTTTTTCCTATACGCCTATTGTGCTGCATATCCGGTTTGTATGTGTATTGGTGCTTGTCTGTGTGTGTGTGTGTGTGTGTCTGTGTGTGTGTGTGTGTGTCTGTGTGTGCGTGCATTATTATTTGTCGTCGTGCTTGTCATTATTTATATGGCCAGGCCAAGAGATAAGTTGCTGCAACATTTTGTGCTGCTGCCAAGGCTCAAGGATGTGTTGCAGCTACAGCTACAGCAATAGCTCCTGGCAATTACACACACACACACATACACACACACTCGCACACACAACAGTGCAGCAGGCATGTCCTTTTGCCTGCCAAGGTTTGTTGGCCCAACATTTTGATTTATAAATGCCAACGCCAACGACTCATAGACCGATTCTGACTCTGACTCTGATTCTGATTCTGACTCCGTCTCCAATTTCAATTCCAATTCCGACTCCGACTCCGACTCAGATGCTTCGCAGTCGTTGTCCTGAGTCGATGCAGGAAACTGCAGCTACTTTTGCTGACTGGCCAACCCCCTCGACTCCGCCCACTTTTAGTGCTCCTTTAGGCCATGCAAGTGGCCATTAATATATCAGTTCAATTCATATTTGAAATTTTGCATATCCTAACACGCCAGAGAGTGCAGAGTGTCCTCGTCACTCGTCTCCCGTCTCCCTTCTCCCGTCCCTTGTCTCTCGTCTCTCCTTTCTCGTCCTGCTCCCATTTCCCCTTTTCCATTTCCCATTTTCCATTTCCCATTGCTCACGCATACGATTATGATTTGTGTCTTACTTAATGCACAGACAGCTGGGGTCAAGAGGTTGTTGTTGTTGTTGTTGGTCAACTGTTCAACTGGTCAACTGGTCAACTGGTATCCTGGTCAGCAGACAGCTAGACAGAGAAAGGAAGACAAAGAGTGAGTGAGAGGGAGAGAGAGTCATCGTCTCAATCTGATTGATTTAGAATTCCAATTGAGACTGCATGAAATATGTTTGTCTCATGTCTCCAACTGCCTTCTGAGGCATCTCGTTCCCCTCTCCCCCCCACCCCCTCTCTCTCTCTCTCTCTCTCTTTGGCTGCGGTCGTCTGTCGTCGTCAGCCGGCAACTCCTACCGCTTTCCCTCCTTCTTCAATCCATTGCAATTGCACTGCACAGCACCCAAAATGGCATTTATGCATGGTCATATCCTTTTGCGAAATTTGCATTTTCCAACAATTGCAGCAACCACAACAACAAAACAACAACAAAAACAACAACAACAACGACTTATTGGTATTCCATTGATTTATGACACTTGTGAAACAATTTGGAAAATCACAGATTAGCCGGACAGTCGGAGAAGTGGCAGCTCCACTTCCATCGTGAACTCTACTAATTACACTCAACGCTTCATTGGAACAGCCAGCACACACATACACACACCTACACACACCTACACACACCTGTTTCCCCCTTTTCAGACACCTGCACAAATTAAACTTTGTCATGTAAATCGCAATGGGCCAGACCTCAACAGAATGCTGACAAAAAGAGAGTGCAAGGCAGTCAATTTAATTGCAAATCTGTTTTGGGCGTTACAAGTAAAAATTGGACTAAATAGAGGGCACAATTCATTTGAGGTATTTACAAATTTGCTCTTAACTTTACTTTATTATTTATTTGAAAGAAGAGGTCTGGGATTTCTTTGAAAATTCTTTGAGTAACTTTTTTTCAAATTACATGACTTTTTTAAAATCATAACATGAATTTATGAAATGTGTAGGGTAAGTACAAATATATTTTTATTTAGGTGGCATCAATTATATACGTATTAATATACCACTTGCTTTATTACTCTCAGATCATGAATTGATTTAGATCATGATACGATTAAGTAGGATAATTGCTAACAATAAAGCTGAATGATCATCGCCAAAAGAAGTTTTTTATTTATACCCGTTATCAATAAATCGAAAATAAAAATTATATTTTAAATATTTTTTACCTTCTAGTTAATTCAATTAGTGCAATCAATCAAACAATTTAACTCTAAATCAAGTGAATTACTTGTTTTTTTAATAGGTTCGTTGACCATTCAAATAATCAATAAGCATTTAATTCTTAGTGATATGCATATATTTTGATTTAATCAATTGTATTACATTTAATTTACTTTGTGCTTAAATTTGTAAATTTCTCTAAATCAGATATTTATATTTTTGATAAATTTTCACTTATTTAGCAGTTTATTCATCACTAATACCTGTAATATATTTCAATTTCTTTAAATGTGTTTTGACCATTTAATTACATGATCAATCAATCGAATTGTATTTAATGCTTCGATGGGCATATTAAGTAGTTTGTCGTCTAGCTGAGATATTAACTAGAATTATAGCTGAGCAATTGAACCACAACCCTATCTATTTGCTCTCCTCTCTCTCTCTCTCTCTCTTGTCTGAGATTTATACATATGTCAACCCTCAATGCTTAATTCTCTACATATTCCAAACGCATTCACATTCGCATTCGCATTCACATTCGCATTCAAATTCACATTCACATTCACATTCGCATCCTTTTGCCTTTGGCTTCCGCTGGCTGTTGAACAACGTGCAGTGATTAGGCTGCCAGGCAACAAACGATTTGTTGCATGTTGTTGCAATTGATTGTTGCAATTTCAATTTTGAATTATGAGCCCGACGTTGCAGGCCAAGGCGAATCATGCAACAGCAACAGCAACTGCAACTGCAACTGCATCCTTTGCCATTGCATCCGCTTCCGCCTGAGTGGGACTCCCATCTCTTTCTCCTTCTTCTCTCTCTCTCTCTCTCTCTCTCTCTCTGTGTGTTTATGTCGTTTGCATGTTAAGCCCCAGTCTCAGCCTCAGTCTCAGTCTCATTTTCCTGTCCCATTCTCTGTGTGTGTGTGCAATGTGTTGCAAGTTGCATTGGCAGCGTCATTCAAGTGTTTAGTGATTTATTGAATGCTGTTAGAGGAGCTGTTGCCCCTTCTCCTTCTCCTTCTCCTACTCCCACTGCCACTCCCACTCCCACTTCGAGATTAGCACAATGGCTTTGAGCACTTTTGACAGCCAAGATTTGTTTATGCGCCGCCGGATGCCGGATGCTGGGTCTTATCTTGGGCCCAGTCTGGGGCAACTCCGAGTTGCCACTAACTGATTCATGTCTTTGCATATTGGTAACAAATTTGTGGTAATTGATTTGAAATTGATTAATTAAGTTTGCCACACACACAGACGTTGCACTGTTTGCTGATGGCTTTAACCAATTGCCACAACAACATGCAACACCTTCTCTCTCTCGCTCTCTCTTTCTCTGTCTCTCTGTTGTTTGTTGTTGCAGCTGCAACTGATTGAAGTGATGAATATCAAGGTGTTTGGCCTTAACCACAAATGACGGCAATCCTTCAATCCCTTCACTCGCCTCGTCTGGTTTGGATTTGGTTTGGGTTTTTGGTTGTCCTTGTTTGAACGTTATCGACACAATTTTGACATATTGAATAACAGTAAAACGTTGCCAGACGACAGACATGTTTGCCTGTCTGCCTGTCTGCCCCCCCAAACTCCAACTTGCAACTCCAACTTGCAAATTCAAGCTGCCAAGTTGTATCCTTGTTGGCCGTCTGTTTAATGCACCGCGCGTGTTTGCGGCTGCCTTTTGGCATTTGCTGGCTGCCAAATGGTGCATATGGCTGGATACACATGCAAAAATATGGCAAGTCGGTTTAACAAGGCAGCTAACAGGCGGCAGACACTGTAGACGACATCGACATCGACGTCGACATCGACATTGGCTTGGCATCGACGTCATCATCATCATCGAGAATGTTTGTTGACACGCCAGGCATTGGCAGGATCTGGCTTTTAGCTCGCTTGGCCTCTCTGTTTGTCTGTGTGTGTGTGTGTGTGTGTGTGTGTGTGCGTGTGTAGGCGCTGGGTGTTAACATACATCAAATATTGACAGTTTACTTAACACACCCGCCCACTGGAAGGGGACAGCCTCGAAGGCTGAAGACGACGACTAACGACACTTGCAATCGACACTTGCCTCTGATTCACTTTGCCACACACACACACACACACACACACACACTTGCCACTTTAAAGTCAGCCCAAATTCAGACTCAGACCCAAGACTGTAGCCCAAACATTCCATGTGTGGTCGTTGAGGTCGATAAGTTGGTCATAAGTATTGCCAGGCAGTGCGTGCACTTAAAGCCAAGTGATTTGACCTAACACAGTGGTCAAATAGCCAATGTCATTACTTCTAACTTAAACTGCTTGTTTGCTCAGCTCAAAAGCGCTTTACGTTAAATGTATGCTAAGATTTATTTTTTCTCTTGGGTTATCTTGTATTATTTTTCTAATAATTCTTATAATTGATTGTTTATTTAATATTGAGTGAATAACAATCACATAAGTAGACAGAAAACCGCTGCCGTCAGTGTTACCGAAAGCACCCACAGGATCTGCCTTCCAGAGTCCTGTCGTAGATATGTAAAACTGATGTAAGATTGTAAACATGTTATACTCAATAATTCAATGTAAAATAAGAATTGTATGTCTCACTGTAATTGTTGTAGTCTCTATTTTTAATTGCCTTTGATTTAAAACTATCATATGGTAGCAGTATGCTTGTTAATAGGATATATAAAAATTTAATAAAAATTTTCAATTGACATAAAAAAGTGTTACTGAAAAAACGTTGCCTACTTTTGTGCAGCTTCATTAATTAATGATCCGAAAAATTAGTTGCCTACTTCTGTGCGACAATCACGAAATGTATAACATTATTGTATATGCTTCTGTCATTTTGGTTATCATTTGACTACTACATATGTATATCATGTGTGTACATTTATCAACAATAATATTTGTACTATTTACAGCACAATGAAAACCTTCTTAATTTGTCCCCTATGAATTATAAGGGCCTTAAGGACATATAAAGAATTCTTTTTTCTCAACTCTTATAAATTTACTTCCTTTTGTTTAGTTAGTTATATATTATATGCAGTCGACAGTACAGATTTTATTATAAATAAAATGAATTAACAATTTTAATTTTGAAATAATTAATAATTACGAATAAAAATTAGTCTTCAATCCAAATTTGGATTGGGGAACATTCAGAAAAACCCCAATTAGGTTAAATTTAATTAAATTGAAATTATTTAGTAAACTATTTTAGCACAGTAATACTTGCTGACTTCAAGGCCCAATCATTTATTTATTAATAACGCCTTATCTCAGTATTTCAAATAGTCTCTGAACTTTTCATTTCAATTGTCTGATCAATTCAAATGCAAATCAATAGAGTATTTTCTGGACCCTTTTGCCTGCGCCCCGTGGTTTGCTGTGGTGTGCGGTGGTGTTGGGGCCTGAGCTGTTTGTTATACGAGTATTTATTTATCTCGCCCTATAATAAATCTGTGCCGGGCATTGTGGTTATGATTTATCAATGCTTTTAGCTGCAGCCAATACGCGTCAGATTTTGGAGGGGTTGAGGGAATGAGGGGATGGGGGTTGAGGGATTGCTCAGTTCGCGTTCGTCGAGGGGCGGAGCCGGAAAATTTGCATAAGACGCTGGAAGCTGCCAAATGGAAAATGTCAATTGAAGCTGCAGGAGAAACAGACTCGCTATGATTAATGGCTGTGATTTTGTATTTCCTTTTGGCATCTCGTTTTTATATTGTTTTTCATATTATCTGCACAGTTGAAATTGTAATTTAATTTAGAGCGTTTCTCTCGAGTGGCCGTTGCCATTTGTGTTCCTGATTCCAATTCCGATTCTGATTCCGTGGCTCTACTTTTGGCCCTATGCAAATGAGCGGCTTTGTCTTTTAAGCCCACCCATGGCACAGAGGACAGAGGACAGGACAGGGCAGGAGGCGAGACAATTGTCAATTGCATATCCTTTTCGCATTAATATTTCATTAACAACATTTGAGGAAGTTTGATCTTCTGCATCAATGGTTTGTAAAATTGACTTGGGCCCAAAAAGAAGCACCAACAACAACAACAACAACAGCAATAAGGCAGCTAACAAAGTAAAAACTTTGTGGCCCACTTGGCGCACAGGACGAACTGGAAGGACGACGACAATGTTGCCTTATTAGATTAATTTCATTTGGTTTTATGTTCCCTCTCCCTCCCTCTCACTCGCACTCCCTATCACCCCCGTTACTTACTTTGTCTCTCTTTCTCTTGCGGTGTAATCATCCTGTTGATTCAAAACATGGCCACACCCCTCATCAAAATCACTCGAACCACCCAATGTTATGCAAATTTTTTTTACTTACATTTTTTGTTTTTTTTTTTTTTTTTGGCAACTCTGTGCGCTCTACTTTCAATTTTTGCTGGCTTTTGGGTCCTGCCACTTCCCGTGGCAAGCGTAATTTTCATTATTTATATTTTTTCCATTTTACTGATTATGATTTAAAGCCCCGCATGTTTGGCTGGGGATCCGGGAATTCGGGGGATTGTCGCACTGATTGCCGCGTATCAATTTCCAGCCGCCAGTTTTTGCCAATTTCTCAAAATACGCCGCCGCCACAATTTTAAATAAGCCATTAACCGCAGTCGACGGCCCGCCAGTCGCCAGTGTTCAATATATCAAAAGATGTTTACATATCCAGCGTGGGTTGCTTATAAAGTTTGTCAAATACACAACAATAAATTGTTGATTAAGATGTTAAATTCATTTGAGGCATTGATTAAAGCACACAATTAGTAGCCAAATTTAAACAATTATTGTAATAATTAAAATAATATTTTTTTTGCAAATTTAAAGAGAAATAATCATAATTAGATGCAAATATGTTTTACTCTATTAAAATTAGATTGAATGAATTCTTCATGAAACGTCACATATTTTATAAAAAGTTTTTATTAAAAACTGAAACTCGGAACTGAATATTTGAATGATGTGTCACATTTAATTGAAGCTACCACCCACAGTGATCTTCACTCAATTTAAATGTTGCCAGAATCATTGCAATATTAACAACATTTGGATGCCGTAGGTCCAATTGTGGGTTAAAGCAAGTCCAACTAACAGCTTGAGCAACCCTCGCATCGAAGTTGGCAACATGACTGATATTTGCATGATGCTGATGCCCGCTAACTACGCCTGTCAAGTGGGATTTTGTGCGATTTTTCTTGCAGCTCAAGCGCGACCTTCCCCGCCTCTATTGAACGGACGCCCCGACCCCTGTGACCTCTGTATGCTGATAGCCTGGCTAAGAGTGAGAGCGAGGGCGAGCGTGAGGGTGACATGAAGGTGGGGAGGGGAGGGATGGGGTGGGGGATAGGTCTGCTTGGCGTGGTGCTTCCACTGGCGGCATGCATGCCGAAAATTGCGTTGTTTTGCGTGTAACCGCGCGTGGTAATCAAACACGCGGCAAGACTCGCGAGTGCGAGTGCGAGTGGGAGGGAGGCGGGCGGGCAGAGGGGTGCGGACTACGGGGGGGACAGGGGAGGGGCGGTGCGGTCTTTCAAATGCCATCGTTGTCCTCGTTGCTTGCCATTTCTTTAGCGAGTTTTTTCGTTTCGTTTTTTTTTTTTTTTTGTTGCGATATTTGTGGCGCGCATATGCCGCAGGCTGGCGCCTGTGTGCCAGCGTTCGAGGGGTGGGGCGGGAAGGCGGGTAGGCGGGGTGGTTCATTGTTTCGGTGGTGGGGTGGTTGGGATTTGCGCGTTCGCAAATATGTTGCCAATTCGACGGCGCATTGACGTTTGCCTTTTGTTTGACGTCGTCGTCGTCATCGTCAACAGCTCAACTTAAGTTGCTAACGAGCTGCGCGGCTTTTGCTTTTGCTTTTGCCCCACGGCAATGCGTTGCGTATGCCGCAACATTAATAAAAAATTTTCGCAATTTTTCCTTTGCACTCTCTGTATGCGATATGTATGTTGTGGCTGCTTTCAATATATACATACATATATATATTTTTTGTGTAATTTTTCAAATATTGTTCAATTTGCAAACGCGCGTTTAACGATGTGTGCGTAATTTAAGTGCCCGTTGATGCCGCCAGCGGTAGCAAAGGCCATGGAACGGGGGGCAGGGGGCAGGGGCAGGGGTTGGGCCTTTGAATTTTCACTTTGATGGTTGAACGTCGTTGGCAGCATCGTCATCATCATCGTCATCGCATTTGTGCAATCGCTTGTGCCATCAATTGAAAATATGAATTAATTATTTTTATGAAAAATCTTAATTGTATTGATAAAAGCGCATCAAACGAGAAGTGCACATAGAAGACGGGTGAGAAGGAGCTAGTAAAGGAAAGAATGCAAGCTAGAAAAATGAAAAGAGACGGCAATGAATTGAAAGTAAGAGAGACATTTTGATTGGGTTTAGGGATTTTAACTTTGTGTTTAAACTTTGACTAAAAATAATACAATAAGGAAACTGTAAATATTATTTTTATAATTTGATATTATTTATTTTTCAATAAGTAACATAATGATTTAAGTTTCACAGTAAGAAAACTAAAAGAGAACACAGATAGAAGAAATACAAAAATATTTGAATTTTTTACAGTTTTCCATCCAAAAATAAATAATAATTTATTCCTAATTTTCACCAATTAGAAAGTAAACTAAAAATAAATAATAAATAATATCAAATGTCAAATAGCGAGAACTAACACAAAATGTAAATGGGATAAATAATGGAAAGTAGTTGGAAATAAAACTTAGATATAACTATGTATATTTTTCTAAAATTGTCCTTTATATTACATTTAGTTTTTGATAAATGTAATGAGCACGAAATGTAAATAGAATAAATATCTTAAGTTTTTCACTATGTGAAACAGTTAATTTCCAATCTATTTTATGTATATTGATTTACATATAGTTGTAAGTGTCGATTAATTCATTAATTACGTAAACAGTCTATTAATTGGGCTCGCTTTCATAACTATCTGTTAATAACATAGCTATCACTCTCTCTCTCTCTCTCTCTCTCGCTCTATAGCTTTTTTGAGCTATGCTAACCCAAACGCCTCGTTGTCGTTTCCGTTTCCGCTTCCTGGCTGTCGCTGCCGCCTTCATTTTTGCATCTCCGTCTCCAGCTCGGCGTATCTGGCAACCACTTAAATAGTTTTTATCATGTAATTACCGCCGCTGTCGTCTACCAGACGCATCCTCGTATCCTCGCGTCCTCGCATCCTCGTCATCCTTTGCATCCTCGCATCCTTTGCATCTCTGCATCCTTTGGCGTTCAACTTTTTTGTGTCGCTGCCGCTGCGGCGGCGGCTTCCGTGATTTGTGCAACCGACCGCTGTGGCAGCTGCCCCGGACTTGGACCCGCACATGAGTCGCATTTGGGCCATATTTCGTGGGGGGCGTGGGGCGTGGCCAGCTGCCCATTGCGTGTATTACAATAATTTTTAATTACCGGCGTAAACGTAATTATGAATTTTTATTTCGCATTCTCACAATTTTGCAGTCCGTTTTTTTTTTGCACTCTTTCGTTGCGTTAATTTTTTTTTTTTTTTTGTATTTTGTGAATGTTGCTCTGCCTCGTTTTGCCAACTTCTTTGGGCCTTTTTGTTGTTTAGCATCGTTTGGTGGCCGTTTTTGTAGTTGTCGCTGGCGCTGATCCGGTTCGCGATATGCACAAAGGCTTCACAGTTCGTTGCAGGCGGAGTCGGAGGCGGAGGCGGTGGGAGTGGCAGTGGGAGTGGCAGTCTAAGGGCTTCGGGTTTTCTCGCTGCCCTTTTGCATGTGTCATTTCTGTGCTGGCGTTGCCAGATTTTTGTGTTGAGCGTTTCTTAGAAATGCGCCTGCTAAGCAAGACGGAGAGGGCGAGGGGTGAGAGGGCGAGGGGTGAGAGGGTGAGGGGTGAGAGAGGTGCCTGCCCAACTACCGGCTGCACGCAATTATCACAAGTGACGTGGAGCGGATATGCTGCCATCGTCATCATCGTCATCATCATCGTCATCATCATCGTCGTCGTCGTCGTCGTCGTTGGCGAATAAAACAATAAGTGCTGCATGCTTTCAGGCGCCCAGGCGATGGCTGCACTGCGCCAAATGCTTGCCGGGCAGTCAAATGGCGCTGGGGATGACTGCGATGCACGTTAGGGGTACCAAAGGAGCGGGTGCGAGGTTCAGAGGGTAGGGTGTTAGGGGGGTGTGTGGCGGGGGTTGGGGTAGGGGGTTGGGGGGTAGCAGCAGATTTTTATGGTTGCCCGCAGCGGCGGGCGCGCGCTCATTACGCCGAGTCGACATCAGCATCAGCATCAGCTCATCAGCCTTAACCCTTTTCCGTGCCTTTTGGCCTGGCCCACTCTGTGTTGCCTCTGTGTTGGCCCCACCCCCCGTCTTGGCCTCGTCGCATCGCACTCTTTATGTAGTTTAAGCTGCCGCTGCTGCTGCCTCTGATGCTGCCACAGTCTCTGCTGCTGCTGCTGCTGCTGCTGCTGCGTTGCATTTTTAGCTTCTTCATTGCGCTTAAGGACTTTTGACTTTTGTTTTATTAGTTGTGAACCCGCGAGCCCTGCACCCCGTACCGCCTCCCCTCGCCACCATCAACCCTCCCACACACGATGGGCGCAGTTATTTAAGCATTTGCCATGGCTACTCTCAGTGCAACTCACTTCTTTATCCCTACTCCCCAACCCCCAACCTTCTCTCCCAGCTCTTTCCTTATGCTTTTTATCGCTGCTTCTCGTTGTGTTTTTTTTTTTTTTTTTTTTTTTTTTTGTATTCTGTACTATTTCTCATATTTTTAATTTCTGCACTTTGTCCCTATTTATCCTGGCGTTGGCAGTTTTTAATTTCTCTGCTTTTCCGGTGCAAAGTTAATGAATAATTGTGCGCACTTTTGCGGCAAACGGCGACGCGGACGTTGACAGCGACGCAGACGGCGACGGCGACGGCGACATTCCCACTGTGTGTTGACGCCATTTTTATAGTAGAGCCTCGCGCTTTCGTATGACAGAGAGACACAGCCAAGAGGCAGAGAGAGAGGGGGAGAGAGAGCGGGACAGAGACAGAGCTAGAGAAAGAGGGAATATGACAGAGGGGGAACGGAAGGGGGAGGGGGGTAGAGTGGCTCGCTGAATAGCGCAAAGTGTGATTGCATCCGGCGCCTTAATGAGTTCTTGATTTAATTCTTTTTCCAGCTGCGTTTCGTTTGGCTTCATTCTCTTTTTCACATTTCTTTTTTATTTTTAGCTTTCTTCTTTTTGCTACCTCTGCAGCTGTTTCTTCTTCTTCCTTTACTGCTATTACTGCTGAGCTGACGTTGATTTCTTGCCATTTGCAGGGACCAGCGCCAATGTCGCCTCTCATCGTCATTGTGACTTGAAATTGGTTGACGTTTCAGTTCACAGTCTCTCCTTACTCCCCAATCTTCACTCTGCCCTCTCCCCTCCCCACAGCCAAGTCAATGGAGTGACGAGGGAGCGGTGGGAAGGGGAGGGGAGAGGCAGCAGAACAGTCAGGCAAAGCAAAACGGAAGCGGAAATAAGCCAAGCAACCAAATGTCGCGCTGTGTAAATGCCGAGTGTAACTGAGATAGAGAATGAGGTAGAAAGAGAGAGAGTGAGAGTGAGAGAGAGAGAGAGAGAGAGAAAGAGAATGAGAGAGAGAGAGAGAGAGATGAGAGAGCGAGAGAGAGAGAGAGAAAATTATAGGGTTATAGAAGTGATCAAAAATTGATTGTTCCTATTTAAGAGTTCAAAGTGAAAGATTTTTAACGTATTTGAAAGAAGATGAAGTAAGGAACTTAGGCTCGCAGCCTAAGGCTAGGCGCACACTGGGAGCGGAAAGCGGAGCGTACAGCGGAGCTTATCAACTTGAAAAAAACAAACACACTGCTTGTATGAAAGCGCGCACACTGCAAGCTGAGCTGATTTATCATTTTAGTTCTGAAATTATCAGCTCGTTTATAAGCTCCGCTGTACGCTCCGCTCTCCGCTCCCAGTGTGCTCGCAGCCTAAGAGAGTAAAAAGATGTAAGCAGATTGATGCTTAAGATCAACGCTGGAACAAGTTAGATAGCTGGACAATCGATTGCCCAATTTTAATGGGCTCTTTTCCTTTTTGTTCTTTGACGAATAGATGGTATCACTGTACTAATGATCCTTACTTAGATTTTATAATAAGTTTATGGCCAAAGATCATCGTGCTTAAATCTCTTTCTCTCTCCCTTCCATTCTTTTACTGTTGTCACTCGTTAAGTTGAACTCTTGGACTTTATTGACACTAATTTGTTTTCAATGAAGTACGAAATGACGAGTAGAAACAGCGCAAGTATCGCAGTCACAACCGCGCCCCGTCCGCCCATTAATTGGCGGAGACACTCGACGACAAAAGTGCGTGACCAAAAGAGGACAACAGAACAGAAGAAGGACAACGGGACCAAAGGACAGGAGGACAGCGGGACAATGGCCAAGGGAAGCTGAGGCGCAAAAAGGCAATGGCAACAAACGAAATCAAACTGAAGTGACAAAACGACAACAAGTGAAAATGCCAAACAACGTTGACAAAAAAGAAAGACGCTGGAGTGGCAGTTGGAGTCGGAGGAGAGAATGCTAGAGCAGGACTTAACCAGGAGCAAGGACAGCGAATGCGTAATCAAAGTGCCAGCGGACCAGGGACCATGGGAGAGGGACCAGGGAGCAGGGAGCAGGGAGCAGAGACACCAAGCCAGACGACGCCAACATCTTAGGTGTGTGGCTCCAACGGATCAGCAATAGCCCCCCCTTTTCCCTTTGCCTTCCCCTCTTCTTCCTCCGACTTCCCTTGACTGACTGGAAGGGAATCCCTTCTGCAGTCGTCTGAGCTTCCGAGTCCTGAGTCCTGAGTCCTGCTTTGGTCCGTCCGCTTACTCGCCGCCAGCCTGTCAGACACAATGAGCATCATTGTGTTTTAAGTGCGTTTGTTGTGTCCTGTTCTTGTCCCTGTCCCTGTCCCAGCACCTCACCCTGCTCCTGTTCCTCTTCGTAGTCCTGTCTCTGCCTGGGCGGGTTGTTTATTTATTCTTTTTCTTGTGCCTCGCCCCGTTTTAGCATCAGATCCAGCTCCAGTTCCAGCTCCAGCTCCAGCTACAACTTCAATTCCAACTCTAGCTACATTTTTGGCATTGGTTTGCCATGTATTTCCGTTTGCCGTATTGTCTCACTGTCTCGAATTTCTCTGCAAGAAAGCGGCCAGAGGGGGAGTAGGGGCGAGGAAGACGCCTTCCTCTTCAGTGCTCGCAGTGCCAATGAAAAGCGTTTTCAAATTAATTGATTAAAGTCCATTACAAGTTGCTCTCTTTGCCGGCGCTGAGGCGACGTCCAAATGACAGTGGCAATTGTATGAGAAATGACTGCAAAGGACTCGCCAGGACGCGCTAGGTGGTCCACTTCAGACAAGAACTATCCAAACTGAGCACTGAAACTGGGGCTACCCAAAAGTTGCAGAAAGGGGAAAACGCACATGGGGAGACTCATTGATTTTCATGGATTTGCTTAGGACATTGATGGTCACTTGAGGAAGCGAGGGTTGAGTGAAGCAAAGGATACTTAATGGGCTCATGAACAAGTTCGCTTAACTGCTAGCTAAACAGAGAGTTAAGAGCCAGATTTCAACTTACATTCGAGCTCTTCAGGGCCTTAAAATTGTTGTTATTGAGCAAAAGAAATCTCAACTTGGATCAATTAAATTTTCTCTGAAATTTAAGGAATTTGTATCTTGAAGTTCCGATTTATGATTTGTCTTTTGCCTAATGAATTCCTTTGGCCAATCTCTTAAGTTCAGCTCGAGTTACCTTCGCAGACAACGTCTTGCATCTTAAAGTAGCTCCCCACACACAAGTTGACGTCGGGCTAGCCAGAGACATTGAGTGTGGGGCTAAAGTTTTTGGCCAAAAGCGGATCTACCGACAACACGTTAGTCAGTTTGAGTTTTATTTATGTACGGCTAGCCAAAAGAATGTCCTGGCAATATCTCAAGGAGCGCCGCAGACCTTGGCCAGGAAGTGAAGCTGGATGCTGAGACTGAATCTGAACTTGAAGTTGAAGCTGTAGATGGCGAAGGGCACAAATCAAACTTGTAAATTAGCAATACTCATTGACAAATATTTCATTCAAGCAGACAGACAGTTGAGCAGTCAGTCAGTCCGTCAGTCCGTCAGTTCGTCAGTTAGTCAGTTTGTCAGTTGTTCTGCTGGGAAGTGGTGCTCACTTCCTGGCGGTTGCCATCCTTGTGGTTCGCTAAACATTTTTGTTTTGTTTTGTGTTTTGTGTTTTGTGCTATGCAATATTTCAAACACGAACTTTGCGCGCCAAAGATTAATTAACTTATGTCAAAGTAATTTTCAACGTTCGTTAAGGCGACACGAGCCACGACTCTGCCACAGGACACTCCCCTCTCTCCTTCTCTCCTTCTCTCTCTCTCTTTCTCTCCCTGTCTTCCCCTCTCTCTTGCGATGCAGCCAAGCCAAATTGATTGTCAGTCATTCAAAGACATTTTTTCTTATTTCGCTGCGGCTGCTGGCAGCTCAAAAGATATTGGCTTTTAATGGGGGTTGGCCACGTCTCTTCTTGTAGGTTGTAGCTTACTCTAGGTCAGAGCCAGTCAATGTTCGGTTGTTAGGCAATTGCGGGGGCTGTGGGGCACTGGAGGAGCGACTTCTGTCTCTGAATATTGTTAGTTATTTGGGGAGTCTGGTCCGTCGACACAGTCAATAAGTAAATAAATGAATGTAATTACAAGCTAAATAAACACCAATGCGATTAATGGCTCAAGTTCTTTGTGCTGCATAGAGAAAGCGAGGATGGACGGGGAAGGCAAGAAGCGACAGTGGCTACCAAGGACTATTTCGCACACATATGTATGTATACTAGATGTATCTGTGTGTGTCTCTGCGGACATGGGAAATAGTCATAGGCTGCTTTAAGCCCCAATTTAAGGGCATGCCAGCATCAAAAGCATTGCAACATTTGGGCTCACTTCCATTTTTTTCCCTTTTGCTCTTGAATGTACAAAAATGCTAAGAAGTCGCGGCCGCAGCTTTTGCATAAAGTAGAAATTTACACATTCTTAGTTAAATAAATACAGTGGCAGCAAAAGGAGAAACATGAAAAGAAAGAAAGAAAAAAAATAGCACCATGCATATTTCGCAAATGCTACAAAAATAAAAGATGGGAAAAAACCACACGGCGACTAAAGAACTTGAGAGCGAAATTCTTATAATTTTTACACATGAACCTGTGCCCCCTTCCAGCTCCTCTTTCGCCAGTCTTCATCTCCATCTTTGCCCATTTCTGTGACTGTAGCTTTCCTGTGCCGCGGTAAGCGACGTTTTTTCTGAAAGGCTTAACAAAAAAATGCTTTTTAACATCGCTCGGTGGCTCGTGAGGGGAGTGGGAGGTGGATGCTGTGGTGCAGTGGTACGGCCCAGAGATTTGGGGGGTTCAAGAAATGCTCCAGCAAAAAGATTTCAGCTCGTCATTTATGCGTTTATCTCCGACCACCAACAACGCTGTGGCAAGTTTTCTGTTCCTCCTGTAGCCAACAGCTCTATTTTATATATATTTTTTGTTTTTGTGTGTGTTTTTGCTTCTTAAACCGCCGCGAAAATTTGCTAGAAGAGTGTGTGTGTGTGTGTGTGTGTGTATGTGTGTGAGTGTGTGTGAGTGTATGTTTCAGTAGTGTATACGATGCGGCATTCAAGTTCATTAAGCCGTTTTAACTTTGAGAAGATTACTTTGATTTTAATTTAACAATAAAATTATATTCAATGCATGCACACGTTGGGCGCCATGTTAATAGTTCAATGGGCTGACTTTTCAGAATGCTAAGGTTAAATATACATAAAATAATTTGTAGAAAACACGTGGACATAAGTGAGGCCTTACTGTAATTTCAGCGCCACAATAAAAATACTAATAAGCCTAGCACACGTTGGGCGCCAAATTAATAGTTCAATCGGCTGACCTTTCACCTTACTGAAATTTCAATTCAACAATAATAATTCTCCTAAGCCATCCACACGTTGGGCGCCTAAACAATTGTCGAGCACTGTAGTGCACTGAGCAGTTGCAACGACTCAAAAAATGGTCCAAGTGAAAACGGGAGTGCGCCTAAAAGTGTGCAACTGTCTGTATGGTAGATGCCGTATGGGGGGAGGCAGTGTGGAGTGTCGAGCCATGTTAGGCCATCAGCTGCACCCGTAGATTGGACCACGTTGGCTCACATGTGCCACCGCTTGCAAATCTTTTCTTGTGTCTCTGAAAAGCCAACACGGTTACAGGGAGGAACCAGGAACAAAGGCAAAGCGGCAGACAAACAACACGTAGCAAAGAAAAATACGCGAAAATTATATTTAAGATGACATTTTATTTGGCCAGGCATCCGATTTTTGTCCAGCCTGTGGTTGCCAGTTGCGTGCGAGCTAAACTGTCTCCCCTTTCACTCTGCGATTGCGAATGCGATTGCGATTGCGAGTGAGTGCTTGTGTGTTTGAGTCCTGTTAACCTGTTTGTTCGTTTGTTTACCACTTTGTGTTGGGGCTCTGTGTTGTCTGTTTACCATTGTCTCGCGCCTGGGCAAAAAGAACGGCGGCCAATTAGCCTCAGACCGAGTCAGAGTCCGAAGTTAAAGGCGAGCTCGTCCTTAATTAGGCGTGCTTGTGTGTAGCTCACAGGGAAGCTCTGTGCTCTGTTCTCTGTGATCTGTGCAAGCTGCACTAAGCCGCATCTTGGCGCTGATTCTTTTACCGTTCTCTTCTGCCACGCATTGTTACAGTTACAGTCCCAGTTAGAGTTACATTTACAGTTACACGGCTGCTTTTTAATTAACATTTAACACGTTTGTCACCCACTCCATGTCCGATGACGACCCATGCATGACATACATCAAAAGCAGCATAGACAGCTGGACACAGAGACTGAGAGACAGACAGACAGCAGATTAGCAGCACAAAAAAAGGCCAACATGAATACAGGCAGGTGCCCATCATCATTATCATCATCATCGTTGACATTTTTTTCTTTTTCTTTTTTTTCGGGGGCGTGGTTGCCATTACACGCGTTAATTTCATTAAAATTAAACACATGCATGGTCAAAAACAAAAGGCGGCCCTTTTAAGTAGCTGACGCTTCTCAGTCGCGAGTAATATAAAAATAACATTAGCATGTCCTTGCACAGGACACCTTTTGCGCTTCCTATTATACCCTTCTTCTCTCGTTCTTTTCTATTTTGGAGCACTTTCGGTCCGGCATGCGACAATGAGCTGCGTTTTACGTGTGCATTCTTGCGGTGTCCCTACCCATTCCCTACCCATTCCCTACCCATTCCCTACCCGTTCCCTACCCTTTCCCCGCCCTTTCCCTACCATCTCTGCTGCGCTTTTTTGTCAAACGTTTCTGTTTGTCTGACTGTCTGTCAAACGTGTGTTGCATACGAGTACTTTTAGGCTGCGCTATTTTAAATTCCCTCTCCCCCTTTCCCGCTTCTCACGGTTTCATTTGCTGCCACAAATGTAATGCACAAATCTCGAATTTCTACTTTGGACTTACATTGGCTTAGACCCACGAGCTCTGTGAGTTCATTAGTCCTGCTTGGCCAGGGCAAGATGTAGAAGAATGAGAATATTCTTAACTTATAGTAATGTAATCTTTGATTAAATATAATAATTTAGTTTTTTTTAATTAAAGCTTTCTAATCGCTGTAAACCTCACAGACTTTTAGCATTTAAATTTGGAGAATTATCAAATACTTTAAAATTTATTAATGATATTTCGAAAATAAATTGTTCAAAAGTAGATATTATATGAAACTTTTTATTTATCAAACTATTACTTGTCCGTCTTTGGTGATGCTTTTGAATAATTGTTTTCTTTTTTTTAATGATTTCAGTCTTCCTCTATGCCTGCTTAAAACCTTTTCTCATTTCCAATTCTACCAATAAACAGTAGAAAATCTTCATTTCTCTCATGTCAATTCGCAAAATGAAAAACAAGCAGCAACAGCAACAATGGCATCAACTACAATGAGAACGGCGCCAAAATTAAAAGCAGCTGTCAAATGCATTTGATAGTTTCTAAGCCAATGGCAAAACCCGTAGCCCCTCCCACCCAATACGCCTCACGACACAAACAACAAACAGAAAATAGAAAATAGAAAACTGAAAATTATGCTTCAATAAATAAGTTTGCGTATGCTTCTAAAATAAAGCGTACGGCTCGGAAGGAAAGGATACGGAAAATGGCAGTAAAATGAATGGGAAAACGAGATGGCGTAGGCTTGGAAAAACAAAAGTTGATTTCACTAGTAGTTTAGACAGTTTTGATTTGAATTGCGCAATATATAGTATAATGAATAGTGGTATGAGAGTGTGCATGCTGAAAAGGTGCGATTAATTGAAGAGCTGGCAACGTTGTCGTTAGCGTCGCGGACAGACAGACGAATGTGACTCGGAGTCGTGTTAATTCAATAGCCCAATTCATGTGTGTGTGTGTGTGTGTGTGTGTGTGTGTGTGTGAGTGTGTGTTTGAATATAAGTCCCTTTTTTGGGCGGCATTTCGCCGGATAATAATAATCAGCTCGCTCCAATGCATATGGCTAGTTTTTTGTTTGTTTTAGTGCGGTCTCACTGTAACTGTGTGTAGATGTGTGTTGATGTATGTGTGTGTGTGTGTGTGTGTATTTTCATTGATAATAAAAGGATAATAATAAAGTGCGCGTCGCGGCAAATATTTGGCTGCCGACTTGCCCATAGCATCATGGCGAACCCTTTCTCCCAAATCCCCTCAGAGTCCCTTCCTCCTTTAGATCCTCAGGACCCCAGACCGTGCATTGAACAACCAGACGGATCCTTTCATCTGACGTGCCCAAAAATATGCATGGATTTCATGCAATGCCATTGAGAGTCTCCATCTTGTCAGTGTGTATGTCTCTGTGTGTCAGTGTGTGTGTCTGTGGAGTCCTTTGCAATTTATTGTTTTCGACATATTTGCGGCTGTTTATTTAGCGCGCACTCATCCAAACCCTATTGTACCGCTAAGTAACCTCACTCTTGCCTTAAATTCATTTAACGAATCTCCCAGCTATTCAATTACTTCTGACTATTGGGTCCTGAGTATAGCAGCAAACGTGTGATTTCTGGCTTTGCCTCAATCAAAAGTTTATCTTAGGAAATCAACTGGAAGTACGACAAGAAATAACTGAACATTTGCCTGAGCGAGTTGTAATTATATAGATTTAAGATTAAAAATAAGTTGGTTTTGGATTAATTGCTTTGATTGCTTTTTATGGAATAGGTTAAACTTACAAAAAAAAAAACATATCAAATGGCGCCCAACATGGACACAGGAATTTCAGTATAAAATAGTTAAATTGATTTTTGGAAAATTAAGTAAGCCAAATTAGATATACCCTAATATAGGGTATTCAGAAACTCTGATATTTGTGATATTTTCAAAAGTGATATATTTTGTACTGACCCAAACACACAGAAAAAAGATTATTACAGCAAATATGCCCTGAGTATGTATACGAAATTCGTCAGAATAATCATTTTTATCACTTTTTAAAATATCACAAATATCAGAGTTTCTGAATACCGTATATATTTTACTCTAAAATATAATGAAATAAAAATGATGCTATTGAATTTTTCTTTATCATTGCGTAAACTAAAATTCTGATATGCACTTTGGGCGCCACATATCCAAGGGAAAACAGTGTTAGTCTTTCCGAATAAGTATCTGTGATATATTAGAGACAAAAAACGCCGACTGTTAAATCTTAATTTGAGCAAAACTACAAATCAATAAAACATTTGAGGTACAAACTAAATATTTGTCGTATAAATGTAATTCATAAATCATAACATTAAAATAATGATAATATAATATATAATAATTAAGATCACCAAAATTAGATGTTGACTTCAGTAAACTTTCAATAGTTAAATTAGCAACTTTACTACTGCAACTTTGCCGATATAGTGATGATCGCCACTTCTTCATAGGGATGGCCTACCAAGCGATAGTGTTGGGCAGCAATTGACCAGTGTTACCTCATTACATATATAACTTGTACTTATTAAAATACACTTAAAAAGGTGTCAATAAATCTTTGATCCATCTTAGATCGAGTAATTCTTATTGATATAACCCGTGGATTCATTTGTAAAATCATTTAAATTTGCTGCTATGTATAACTTTCTGTTTATTAAATGACTCTCTTAGGATTATCTGGTGCCATTTATTGCAATGCCAATCTGTGTTTTTCCGCATTTCGGATCATGGCAAACAAATGCTGACCTTTCGCTGGTGAGCGCAACCTTCTCTCTTCTTCTTCGGCTTGGGATTCTCGAGTCGTGTGCCAGAGTTGCCAAATGCGGCAAGTAGCTAGTTGCGAGTTGCGAGTTGCCAGTTGCGAGTACAATAAAACTAAAGGCTTGCCACGCTGCGTGGCAGGAAGTAAACAGCGCGTTGACAGTCGACAACATAAATTAACCAAAGTTGTATTTAAATCAAATGTGATTACCATCTACAAGTGGCTTACAGAAATGAGCCTCCCTCTCCCACTCCCTCTGCCGCTCTCTCTCTCTCTCTCTCTTCCTCTCCCTCGCCCTTTCACAACCGACGTCAGCTGTGTATTTGACCCATTTTTGGCTTGGCCTATCTCCATCCTTCTCAGCCACAAACTTTATTCTCGCTGTCTCCCACTCGTTTTCTGTGTATGTTATGCCTATCGTAGATGCACATTTTTGGCCAGGCCAACATCTATCAGGCAGCCCGTCCATTTATGACAAATTGATAATCGTTTACAAGTTGCCAGTTGGCAGTTTCAAGTTGCGAGTTGCGAGTTGCCAGCTTAACAGTTTACCAGTTTACCAGTTAACCAGTTGCCGCTGCATGTTTTGGGCACGCACCAAAAGTACTTGCCTCCTTTGCCGGTCTGAGGCTGCAGCCTCATTTGCATACAATGCAACCACGCACTTGTCGCTAATTCTGATCACAATGCCGGCCCAAAGATAAGACCACAAGGCCTAAAGGGTCAAAGAGCCATATTCAAAACAATATATATATTTATTTATAATTACAATAACTTTGTGCTAGAGTTCAGCAGAGAAATTGACGAATTGAAGAGTCCGTCGGAAAAGGTAATATAAAATATAAAATTAAGCAATTATTTCAAAACACTTGAAATGTCAAAATAACAACAAAATAAATATTATACTTATAATGTAAAAATAATAAAAAGCGATTAATGAATGAATGAACCTATCTATCGCCTAGCTGGACGCCATTTGTATTCCGATCAATCTGAGCGAGAATTCGGATGAATAAGGCCCTGCCCCCTTGTTCTCTGTTTCTCTGTTTAGTATTATATTTGTCAAGACCCCCAGCTATGAGTAACTGCTGCGCTGCTGTCTCACTCACTCATCCACTCATCCACTCACTCAGTCACTCACTTACTCACTCAGTCACTCATTCAGACACTCCCACCCTCATTCATTCGCTAACTCACTCGCTGAGCCAAATTGCCCCTCATTGAGTGCGCTTTGAGTGCCGGCCCTGTAAATATTTCGAAGTGCTCAATTTCGAATTGTTTCCCCTTTTCGAAAAGTGTGACTTTCGAGCGGAGAGTTGAGTGAAAAAGCGTTGCTCTTGAGTCCATTCCCATTGTTAATTCACTACGATGCCGAGACAGAGACAACTAACTCAACGACAGGTTTCTTTGGAGGCACAAGCGGCACGCTCTTGCCTCTCTCTCTCCTCTTGCCACTCTCACGGGTACGAGTGCGAGTCTGTGCAACATCTTTGTTTCCACTGAAAACTGATGCGCTTGGATTGAATTGTTTCAATAGTATTTTTATTCAATGCATTTAATTGAATTTTAATTATATTTATTCTTCTGTTTATAATATTTATTTTTAGTGGAATCTTTTTTGTTAAATAATATTGCGAATATTTAAATCAAATTCAAATTAAATAAAATTTAAAATGCAAACAATTCATAGTTTTATATGTAGTAGTACAAAACACAAGACTTTTAGCATAAGCTGAGCTTTTTTAATGGTTTTTTCAATCTCAAATAATTATTGGATCACTAACTGAAGTTTGTCTAAACATAAATAATTAATTTACTTTGGTTTTAAATAGCTTATAATTATGATTATTGATTGAGAAATGCGTAACAAAAAGTGTCAAACTGTCAATACTGCATTATATAATTGACATATTTTCCATGAATTCTGTCATTCAAACTTAATAAATTTGGGTATACAGATAATATTTATTCTGTATTATGACTTTAAAATGTTAATAATGACACGAGATTTAAAAATTTAAATAAATAAATAAATAGTTTATATATTCTGCACATAAATACAGGGTGTCTGCTTGTGTTCCAGTCGCGTCAATTCGAATCATCAAAGCGTTGTGACTGATGTGCAACTCGCGACTTGTTGAGCTGCGTCCACTTTGGCAATGATTGCAAAATGATTGCGAGGAGTTCACAGGGCGTTCATTGCAGGTCATAATTTAGTTGCCAATTGTCGCCGAGGCAAACAAAGGTTCATTAGGAAGCGGTCCAAGTGGCGTTGGCGTCCGTGGCACACATATGCATGCCACCGGTCATGTGCTGCAACTGCAAGGACACAAGGATCACGAGGGGCAGGGACAGCAGAGGGGGCAACTACGGAGGAGGACAGGACAACAGGACAGCAGGACAGCAGGACAACAGGACAACAGAGGACGCGACACAAAATGTCAGCGACATCATTTGTCAAAACAAACTTTTTGACGTAGTCGCGTCGCAGCGAAAGTGCGTGGCTGGCCCTCAACTTTCTCCACCCCCTCCCCCCCCCCTCTCTCTCCCTCTCCACCCTCTTCTCTTTCCTCCCCCGCCAACGTGTCTCTCTCTGTCTCTATGTCTGTGTGTGCACTGAGAGCAAACAACAACAAACTGATGCCTCATACATGGCCGCCTTACGCCTCTTGCCACATGCCTCATGCCACATGCCTCATGCCTCTTACTACATGCAAAATGACTCACGCCTGCCCAGCACGATGTTTATCATTATTATCCGCGACTTGCGTCCAGTCAACAGTCAAAATCGTCCTCGACCTCGACATCTACCTCAGGCACCCCTCCGCCCCCTTTTCACCAACCCCTCCAGAACCCCCTTTCGCTGAGACTCTGCTATTGTAGCTTGTGATTGTCGTTGTTGTCATACACTAGCCACAGAAATAGCCAACTAGTTTGCAAGTCCAACTGTCTAACCGCTTTTCACTTCGAAAATCTTAGGAATATATATGCTTTTTAGATATGGGTGAAAATCTTAGGAATGTATATGGGCTATTCCGGAAAACTGCATGTTTTTTAATAATAGTTGTTTTTTGTTTTAATAGAATACATTTTTGGGCTTCAAATTACAAAATAAAAAAGGTTTTACGGTGGTTTTATCAATTAATTCCTCTTTTTGCCTCTTAATTTCAATATTTCTTGTAAAAAAAAGGGTATTTTCAATGGCCAAGAAAGTTGGTAAAACAGTCGTCTGAGTGTTTAGCGCTTAGCTCATCTTAAACTTTGTTTCATTTTCTTTTATTTAAGATAAATACTGTATCGAATAGATATTTAATATATATTAATAATTTGAAAGAAAGTATAAGTGTAAAAAGTGTAACGTCCGTAACGTAACGTCCGCAACTGACAAAAACTAAGATTTTTAATAAACGAGACTACTTATCTGTATTTTTGATACTGAATTGATATGGTCATATATTCCAGGTAATTTGTTGTATTTGGATATTTTTTGTTTATAATGCAAAATTCGCTAATATACGCGCAAATGCACGTTAACCTCAAATCGACTTCCATTTTTTGTAACGTCCGCAACCAAACTTTCAGCAAGCCTAATTGTTTTCCAAAAACAGTTAGGCTTTGATCTTAAACTAGGTTCGATAGCACTCTCAATGAAATGCATTTTCCAGAAAATAACATTAAAATTCACCGATCTGAACGCGAGCTGCAACAGTTTAAACATAAAAATTTGCGTACAAATGTAACGTCCGCAACCCAGGAATAGCCCATATGCTTTTTAGATATGGGCGATAATAACGTAACTGACTTATGTCATAAGTATTTCAACGTAGTTGTCACAAAATATCATAAGGGTCAACACATATTTTCAGCTGAAACAACTTTAAATAACACTTTGTAATTTGTGCTGTAATGGATCTAGAGTCATTTCTACACTATCAGGTTTACTACGGAAATCACAAGTGAAATCGAATTCAGAGAAAAGCAATTCCGCTCCGAAAATTTCTCAGTGCCACAGAACTTCAAGTGATTTAATTTTTTTTTCATGTTCACCGACCTTTTCGAACTCGGTTGATAGGGTTGGCTCCAACTAATATTAAATTTTTCAATGGTTTGTCTAGAAACTTTGTTAGGTTAATCATTGCAGAATAATAAGTTTTTATTTTATTTATTTTTCAATTAAAATTATTTAATTTATTTTTAAAACATGTAAATGATTTTGTATAGCTTAAACTAATTTAAAAGTTATTGGCACGACAAACAATAAAAGTTGCTAGACAATTTTATATTCTAAAATTCAGACAAAAATGTGACATTAGCCATGATTTCGTGTTCCTCCAAAATTTTCAGCTGAGTTGAAAAGAAATTGAAGTGAAATTCAAGTGGAATAGATTTCCGTAGCACACCTGTATTTTATTATTTTATTTTATTATTTTATTTTTAATCAACATCAACAGCCGAGTCTACTCGTACATAGAACACCTAAGAGCCACAGGAATCAAATTTGGCAATGGAATGCAATTTAGGCCAGTTTAAAGAATTTCAGCATTGCAAGCTCCTTAAGGTATGCAACGGGTATCTCAAAGCCGGGCTATCGACCATTGCACTTTATCCGCCTGTTTTCTCTGAATAAGTGCCAGTCAAAAGGGTGTTCGGAATTGAATTGCTCTCCGCACGCGTTGATCAACACTGCCTCTCCCTCCCTTACACACACACATTGACAGACTCTCCTCGGACTGGCAGCAATGCCACATGGCGCATGCCATACGTACATGCCTCATGCCGCAGTTGTTGTTGTTGTTGTTCTTGTTGTGTGCTCTGTGTTCTGTGTGTTGATTTTTGGTCGCGTTTTTTGCGGCAACGCCAATGTCGGCATATTAGCGGTTTTCGTGGCCGATTATTTGGAAGCCCATTTGATATGGGTGCCCTCCCGCCCCCTTGTCCACAGTACTCCCGATTCCCTTCCGGTTGGACGACTATTAATTATCCAAGTGCGGCCTTCAGACTCTGAGTCTGAGTTTGAGTCTGAGTCTGAGTTGGAGACTGCGAGTCGCAGCACTTTTATTTCATTCTATTTCATAATTAGAACAAAAAAGTCACTCGACATGTGAGCAGACTAACAGAGGCGTAGTTTGGCACAGGAAGGGGACTCAAAGGAAGAGAGGGAGTTGGGAAGAAAGGGGATTCCACTCGACTCGACTCGACTGTTAGCGGAAGCTGCAAACACTACATAGTTGTGCTCCCAGTTCCCATTTCTATCAGCAGGACAAGAGGACGAAACTATGCACAGTTATGGCCACGTACTCGGGAGTGGACAGTTCGGGGAGCTTGGGGCTGTCCACTTGTGCAAATTATTGTGAAATATACAACAGCAACAAAAACAAGGGCAAATGAAAAGTCGAAATAAAAAAAAGAAAGCCAACACAACGAGAAACGTTGCATACTTTTGAAAATGAAGTCATCGAGTCGCTGAGAGACACGACACTCAGACGGGGAAAGGGGCACAAGAGTGTGTGTGTGTGTGTGTGTGTGTGTGTGTGTGTGTGTGTGTGTGTGTGTATGGCACATGGAACCCTTAATTAAATAAATTCAATATGCGCAACGGGCGGCTGCCCCCAACCAAGTGCGACCCCGGCCCCCTCCCTCCCCAAACCTCCCCAAGTGACAAACTCGATGCCGGGCAACAACTACAAAATTATATGGCGAAAATGTTTCGTTGGGAATCGTCATGGATTTTAATATTTAAAAGCGTTCTCAAAAACTGTCCCAGCAGCTGTAAGCGAGAGAGGTAGAGAACAACAGAGAGAGAGAGAGAGAGAGAGAGAGGGTTGAGGTGGGAAGCGAATGAACCAAAGAGACTTTTGACCAGAACGTGGGCTGACCAAAAAGTGCCGCAGTTCAGAGGCCAAACGCATCGACAACGCCATGAACCATGTCCCCTGAACGAAGCCCTCTACCCACACCCTAAACTTCTTTATGAACCCCCCCCCCTCCTCCTTTTCATCTACCCCAACCGCTGGCTAACATGGACCGAACACAAGCAGCAATTGCGCAGCACCCGAAAAACCCGTTCGACAGGACAGCGGCAACATTTTGATAAGCGTCCACCGACGCGTCGTCTGGCCAGAGTGCTTCTGCCCCTGTCCCCTTGCCCCTGTCCTTGCTTCCTTGCGTCCTTGCTCGTCGCCAAAAAGGATATTATTTAATGAGCTAAACTTAAAGCATTGGGCGCTCCAGTGGATCGGTTTGCGGGTTGGGATTCCTCGACTGGCGACTGACCAAATTAAGTTGACCTGCTTCTCTCTCTGTTGCTGCATGTGTGTGTGTGTGTGTGTGTGTGTGCGTGCGAGTGTGTGGTGCATAGTTTTTGGTGGCTCGAACTCGGTCTCGGTCCAGACTCAGACTCCACTGACTCCATCGCTTGGCTTGCATATTCAATTGAAGCTGAAGGCTGACCAAACTCAAACCCAACTCGGGTTCGAATCCCTGCTGTTGTAGTTGTTGCTGTTGTTGTTGTTGTTGTTATCCTTCTTCTTCTTCGTCATGTGGTTGTTGTTGTTGCTGTTGCTCCTCATTCTTTTGGGGTCAGGCGTGTGCGTGATTAAAAATTCAACACCCGAAACGAATGTGGAATTGAACGGCAAATTAAATGAGCACTCAACTGGACTGGGCATAACCGGAACTTTCCCCGCCTCCCTCTCTCTCTCTCTCTCTTTCATTCTGTGTCTGCTTATATATATATATATGTCTCTTTCACTCTCTCTTGCTTATAAGCAATCAAAATCTATTCGCTTCGTCTCGACTGTAGCCTTAACAATTTCATTTAACGAACTTCAATATTGGACATTGCATTCATAATTACCAGTCACAGTTCGCAGTTTTCATGTTTTCAGTTTCATAAAATATACTGAAATGAAAATACCAGGGACTGCAAATAATGATCATTTGTTTTTTTTTGTAATCGAAAAATCATTCACATATAATAACTTTAAGACAACGAGAAAAATACCAATATTCTTCTCTATGGCTTATTTATGCATTTTCACCATTATTAAAAATTTTTCATGTTTTATAGATTTGTTCACAAAATAATGATTAATTTTAAGTTAGACTTTTTTTTTTCAACCAATAATCATTATTTTTGAGCAAAAAATAAAACTTATAGAATAATCATTATTTCAAGAGTTTTATTTTTTTCTCAAAATAAAACTCAAATTGTAATTTCGACAAGACCTAATTTGATGCTCAACACAAGAAATTGTATTTTTTATATGGATTATTATAATGCTTTGTCTTGGCTTATTGACTAGAAATATGTATCATAATTGTCTTTATTCCCTAAGAAAAAATCGAAACTACAATTTGAGTTTTATTTTGAGCAAAAAAAAAAAATTCCCGTAAATGATTATTCCATAAGTTTTATTTTTTTTCTTAAAAATAATCATTATTGGTTGAGAAATAAAGTATAACTTAAAATGAATCATTATTTTGTGAAAACATCTATAAAACTTGAACATAATTATTATTTCAAAATTTTCTTAATATCACTTATAATGACTGCAGTCACTGGAAAATACATATAACTTTTTACTAAACTTACTTGAGAGTAAGTAAAGTAATTGAAATGCCTCAAACAGTTGGCATTATATCTTAAGCCAAGCCTTATCTACATTTTCGAAAACATCTTTGAAGTTATATCAGAGGAAATTTAAACTAAAGGACACCAAGAGCCGGTTTTTTAATGTACATAGCAATTTTATCTAATATATAGTATCGAATTTGACATTGAAAAAATGGGCCTGTGTTAACATTACTGATATATAATGATGAACTATTAGGGAACACTCTTAAAAAAGTATTGAAATTTTGATTTTAAAAATTCTTGAATAAGATTAAATAATTATTCTATTGTTTTTGGCATAATTTTTAAGTCCTTTGAAGTTTTTATAAAATATCTGGCTATCAAGAGCTTGACAAAAAATTTGAAAATTTCTTGGAGAATTTATGGCACATGTGGGAGGCATAGACTCGCTGCAGATAGGAGAACATTTGAAGAGTTTATGGGCACACTTACACACTCACACGCACACATCCACATACACACACTTGTGGCACAGTGAGAGTTACGAGTATCCTCCCGCTTATCAGGAGGAGGCACACCTTCGCCTCGACTGGGAACGTTTACATAAATTCATAAAATTATTGCCCGTAATCAGCATTATGCATTTGTAAAAACCGCAAAGAGTAAAGCGGTGATATGGTGGTGCGGTGGTACTCCGGCTACCCCACAGTCAGGGTGGGCGTGAGGGGGTGCAAAGGAGGGAGGGGGGGAGGTAGGACACGGCCTTGTCTGGCTGTATTTTTGGTTGGGCTTCAACGATTGCGGTAGGAGGCAGGCTTCATAATTACGAGAAACATCGAGTCGAGTCGTATCACCTCCCCCACCGCCTCTCCCCATATGACACCCTTACCCGTTCCCATAGCTGTACCCCCTTTTTGATGTGCCCCTTCCCCTGTTTAGTGTTTCCGTTTTCCGTTTTCTGCTTTCTGGTTCTCGCTTGATTTGCCAGCAACATTTTCTTTTTAATTATTTATATTTTGGGATTTTTAGCAGGCAGCGCACGATTCAAAGGCTTTCCAAGTTTTTCTTCACACGCACACACACACAAGTGTGTGCATATGAGGTATGTGTGTGTGTGAGTGTGTGTGCAGTGGGGGGTGTTATTTGCATACATCAGACTGTGATGCTCGCCTGTCGACTGCCGACAATATCTTTTTATGCTCAGCCACACACTCATGTGTATGTGTGTGTGTGTGTGTTTTTGTGTGTGTGTAATTCCAAGGCGAAGCATCCCCCTCTCTCCTCACCTGCAGCTAAAAATTTAAGCTGCCCTTGCCCTGCCGTCAATGGAACCACCCCCTTGGTTATACCCCCATCGGCATGTGTTTTATTAGGCATGTTAATTAAAAGACATGAAATGAAAATAATTAAAAATATATATAAAAATATATGTAAGTACTATATATGCATATCACTCTCTACCTCTCTCACTCCTCCACTTCCTGTATATAAGAATATATAACACTCTCACACATGGCCAGAAAATGGCGTTAAACTTTATCGCTCTCCGGATTCTGGTTTGCTTTCGCTTTTCAGATCAATTTTATTTGGTGTGTGCGTGTGTGTGTGTGTGTGTGTGTGCAGTAAGGGGTGTATCAGGGGGGGGGAGGGGGATTACAACCTACACTCAACCCCCTGCCCCTTATTCTTATATGCAACTTGAATTACTTTGACAACTGAATATTCACTTTGATTTGCAGCTTCAACTCAAAGGGGTTGCGATTACAACACCAAAAAGGCCTTCAAATACCCCATTACCCCCAAATACAGCTACCCCCTTTGTCCCCTCCCCCTTGGCACTCATCCAGCTACACTTTCACTTGATGGTGGCAACATTTTTATCGCCTTATTAACTCATTGCTGTGGTGTCAACTTACAACAATACGACAAATGCCCAGAAAGCACAACAACTCAAGCAGCTCAAGTGAAACAATAGCAAAATTTGGTCGCCAAGTTGAGCCACCCAACCACCCAACCACCAGGCATCCCCCACTTCCTCCCCGCTGCCCCCCTTGGCTCCCATTTGGTTTTGTTTAGAATTTTTGGTTGCGTAGGTGTTGAAAAAACCAAGTTCCAGTTGAAGCAAATCCTCAGCCTCCTTCTGAGAAACTCTCTCACTCGCACTCTCTATTTCTCTGACTTGTACATTTGTGGACCATCTTAAGTGTTGCTAATAACGCCTACAACTAAGTAAAACAGCTGCCAGGGCGATGAAGGTGGAGGTGGTGGTGGAGGGGGCGTGGGATTGAGGGGCGACACTTTTCACAAATTGCAAAGTTTTCCAGTCGAACAAAGCCAGAGAAACGAACGAGTTGAAAGAGGTGAAAAGAGAGAGAGAGAGAGAGTGAGAGAAGAGAGGGAGTTCTCCACTCAACAACAATACTTTGATGCGATTTTGCGGATATTAGGTGTTAATTTTTCAAAGTGCCTTCACCCCCCTCAGCTCCAACCCTGCCCCCGCCCATGGCCTATTGCTATGGCGTCTGGTGCCTTTTGTAATTTTAACTGCTTTTGGTTAACACTTTTACGCATTGCCAACTGCTTTGGGCGCCCACTTTGCCACATTCAGCGCGTGTGGAGGGGGACGGGGTAAGTGGGTGGGGTGTGGATGACATCGATATCACATGGCACTCAGACCACATTCCTCCCCCCCCCACCCCCGCACACACACACACACACACACAGCTATCCCATCGGCCCCAAGAAAAGGCTGCCAAGTCATCGATGGGAAAAGTTTTGGCCAACTTTTTCTTGGCGTGCGTTTTTTGTGTGCTTTAATTGCCCCCCAGGGGTGCGGGGGTTGGTGTCAGGCAGCAAGAAAGTGGGAGTTGCCAACAAGCATTGAGTTACTCCTTACCTCCTCCTTTCCCCCAAAGCTTCCCCTTCCATTCTACTGCCTGTCACCGAGCGCGTTTCTGCCGTTTATTGAGCATTTTAGCCTTTCATCGATGCTTTTGGCTGAAATTATGTTGCTCATTTTAATTATTATAACCGCTAAGTACAGTCAGGAACAACAATGACACACACACACACACACACGCACACTTGGAATGATGACGAGCTTCATGTTGTTGGTCTCGACGAGGAGGAAGGTTCGCCTCAGCAGGGAAAGGGGAACGGAGGATTCCTTGCTGTAAGGCGCCCGCAAAAGCTCACAAATTTTAACTGTTATGCGCAACAGAGGGTCGTTCAGCGGCCAGCAGAGAGAATGAGAATGGAAATGAGAGATTGAGAATGGGAGAATGGAAATGAGAATCGCAATCTGCCTATTCGAGGCATTGTTGTTCTCCCTCTTCGAGTTGCCTAAAATACCATCAAATTCGCTATTGTTGTTGTTCCCAACAATGGCTAAGATGCTTCAAGTCCAACACAAAGTTTTCTCGCCAACTATTGCAGTCCCTCATCTCAATTGAGATTTGTAGTCTATGTCATTCTATCATGTATTTATGTATTTAGCTTTCAATTTATTGTCTTTTTCAACTTGTATAAATAGTTTGTTTACAGAATGTGCGTCTATTTCTACATAATTTTAGTTCTTGTCATTATAATTATCACAACCGTGGTCGTTTTACAGATTGTACTGGCGGACTAGTGAGTTTCCACAGTCAGGTATGTAAATAAATGCTCACTTAAGGGAGAATGTCTTTGGTTCAGATTTTTCTTAACGTTTTTTTTCCAATTTTACTTTGACATAACCTTAAATCTAGTGACTGCTGTTACATTTTCTCACCAGTCTTCTGCCGTTTCACATTCTATCTGAATCATCTCTCTTTTTTGTGTTCTTTTTTGTCCTGATCTTCTAAGTGCTAAATTTGCATAGGTTGCTGTCACTGTCTTTTCTATTTTTAAATGGTTTTGTCTCTAGTTTTCCAGTTTCATTCTTCCATCGTACTCTAATATTTTATTTCAATTAATATAATTTTTTTTATAAGCTTTGTAGTTTATCGATTTCTCTTTTGTTAATTTTGTGTGTTTTTCAATTTCACTCCTTATCCTTTTTTTTGCCTCAGTAATAATAATATGTTGCTCAAGATTTGTTTTCATATCATCTTCTGCCTCTCTCTCTCTTCTTTCTTTCTCTGTCTTTTATATATATTTTTTCTTTCTTCCTTATACTCACTTGTGGTTCTTCCTGTGGCATTGTCAACTGCTAAGCGAGTGTTGTGCAGACTCTTGTTCTTCAGTAAATTATCGGTATATTATTACATCTCTTCACATTAAAATTTGCATACATGATGCTCACTCTCTCTCTCACTCTTACTCTCTTTCTCTCTCTGGTTGGTTTTGGTTGCTATAATTAACTGAATATTTATTACTGCGGTAGATAAAATGTTATGCGGCTATTATTTTAGTTTTATGGGCAACGAAGAAGCCAACAAGTAACCAGTCAGCCAGGTGGGCTTAAGCCGAGCCAAGTTAACGGCCAACAACATGGCAGTTGGAATTTGAACTTGGGCCGAGACGAGAGGAGAGGAGAGGAGAGGAAAGGAGAGGAGAGGAGAGAAGGAAAGGGAAGGGAGTGCTGAACCTGAGCCAAAATGCACTTTCGCAGGACACATGCCATTGAGCAAGCGCAACCAATTAAGCCAACAACAATGCACAACACAAACTTGGCTGACTCGAGTTCGGATCGGCCTCAAGATTGGCATTGGGTTGCTTAAAAAACTGGAAAAACAAACAACAACAAAATGAGCACAAACACGTCGCTAATTGTTTTAAGGCCGACAACAACGTCGCGATGCCGACTATGCAATAAGGTGTGAAATTCAAGCACATAAATCCAAGACCACGGCCCAAAAACTTTTCCCCGTTCAGTGTTTCAGTTCGGTTCAGGCTCCAACTCCATCTCCGACTCCGACTCTGACGCCGACTCAGAATCTGAATCTGAACGCCTTGAGCCAGTTGATAAGGCTAAAAAGTTGGCCGACTGAGAGTTGGCCCTGTTCGTTCGCTGGGCCGTAAAATAATAACGACAAGCAAATTACGCATACGCCGTGTTGTTTTACATTGTCTACGTGCGGCGGCCAAATAGGGCGGCTTATTAATATTATTACTCATACGCCATGCAGCCCAAAAGAAACAAAAACCAGACGCAACCTAGCACAAGGACAAGTTCTCATCTCCCTTCTTCCTTCTCCCTTCTCCGATTTTCCTTCCTCGTGCTTGTATCTCATCTTCTCGGCTGCCATCTGCTGGCGGCGACTTCTGTTGCCATATAATTATAATTGTTTAATGAACTGCATGGAGCTGTTGCCACTCGTAGCATCGAAGCTGAGGCCGCAAATACGGCAGCTTGTGGGCGCAGATTGAAGTCAGAGCAGCTGTTGCTTTCTAAGAGACCTCGAGACCTCGAGACTTCGAGAGGATGTGGACAACTCTAGGGCAACCGAATCGAATCGAAACGAATCAAATTGAATTTAATTGATTATAGCATAGTCACTATAGCAATACGAGTATCTCATTATTAAACTTCAGTGCATTTAAAGTAAAAACTTGTGGAAATCCAAACTTAACTCAAGCAATTTCTAAATTTCATTGACAGTTTACTTTATGCTCTACTCTTCAACAACATTAATTTGCAATTAAAAATATAATTCAATTAATACAAAAAATATTGCATGTCATATATGTATGTTACTAACATAAGTTAATTACATTAAAATCACATATCGTTGTGTTCTGCATTCCGCAATGAAAGCACATTAAAGTTCTAAATATGAACATCACACTCAAAGCTTAAAAAATGTATTGCTTAAAAAGCTCACTTAAGGAAGCTCCAAGAAAACAAACATCTCTTTAATCTTAACTAGTTTCTAGAACTTTCAGTCTTTACTCAGCTCACACAGATATAATCAAGCATTTAATTAATGTAAAATAAAATGAAATTAAAATCGTACAGAAAAGCACATTAATGAAATGAACTTTATGTGCTTCAAAGCTCTACTTAAAAACGTTTTAGTCAGTGTAGCTTGACGGTTGACCAGATAAGTTGTTAATTGAAAACGTAGAGTCCAAATAATAGCTGAAGATAATGCAATTAAACTGTAGTTCAAGCTGATAAACAATAATCATATAATTGTATATAGCAGCTTATACAATATAATTGCAGATGGGCAAACGACGGAATACACAATTCGTACTTGTAATTATGAACCGTGAATCGATCATCAAATTTTCACACTACAATAAAAAAGTCAATTTGAATTAATTTCTTCTCCTCTCTCTCTCTCTTTCTCTTTTCCGCTTCGTTCACTCAACAGCGATTTGATGATAGCAATTTGACACGCAAGGCCAAACAAACGCGAACACCATCTCGAGGGAAGTATCTATAAAAACCACACAGTTCCTAACATCGATCAACATTTGTGAACTGAGAACACAGCTGTAAAGATGCGTCTAAACCTGAGCTACTTCCTGAGTCTTTTCCTCGTCCTGCTCTGCGGGAATGCACTTGTGGTAAGCCTGAATTTATTCTCATACATTTGTATTTTATTTATTTATTTATATTTATATTTATTTATATTTTTATATATTTGATATTTAACATTTTTATTTTCTTTGCAGAGCGCCAGACCGCAGGGTCCATGTGGTCCACCACCCAACGGACCGCCACCCAACGGACCGCCACCATCGGGTCCACCACCATCGGGTCCACCACCAGGCGGTCGCTGTGGACCAATGTCAACGACAACCCCCGCATCGGGCTAAACAGACTCCCATCCACCGAGGCAAATCCCCCACTTGACTAGAGTAGCAGCAACTGACCAAAGATTATGCTTTTTTTTCTTCAATCCACCAAGCTTGTAAACCACAATCAAATATATGTAAATTTGCTAAAAATAATAAATTGGTCTTCACCATGGGAGAGACCTTCTAACACAAGTCCGTTTGTAGTGAATAGGGCTAGCTGGAGAACAATATTTGAAAGTCATTAGTAGCACATTCCAATTATTACTATGTAGAATTGTCAAATATACTTATTCATATTGTTCAAATAATGTCAGTTTTTTATGCACATATACATTTTATTTAGCATATCATTTCAGATTTGACGTTAATTTCAATAGTTATAATAGTTTCAAACACCTTATTTAGACATTGAAAAACCGGTCCTAAATATTACTTTATTTATGTGCATTTAATAAGTGTATTTCTCTTTGGAGACCAATCTGAAGATAGACAAAACGTGTCATACAAAGCACTTATAGTTTGACATTCTACTTTGAAAAAAAACGTCTTTATGAGGTGAAAGTCTAGTCAAAAAAGCATTTTTATGCCCCAATTTTATGAAATTGAATTTTGTGCTGAACGATCTTCAGTTTCGCATTCGGTAATTTGCGTTAAAAGTTTCCGATTCTGCTAACAATTATTTTTTGCGAAGTGTCGAATGCTTTAAAGGCGTCAATTTTAGGGGACTTCGGTGACTTCCCGCTAAACTAGTGGATTTTTCCAAATGTCGTGCAACAAAAATAATATTCATAAGTAGATTTACAAACAAACTTACACTTCTGCATAGGATCGACTTGTCTTAATTCTAAAAACAAATTTCCAGTCAGTCAGTCAATCAATCAATCAATCAATCAGCCCGTCAGTAATATGACAAACTATGCTATGTTTTCATATTAAGTTTCGTTTTCTTATTATTTTTTTTTTGCTTTCAAAATTTGTTCGTATAACTGTTTTAGAATGTCTGATGACGTTTTGACATTCTTGAAATTCAGCATGCATTGCTTTAAATATATCTACATTTACTTTGTGTGTGTGAACATCTTGGAGAATCTCATTCAAGGCTCTGAAGGTAGCTCCAGTTGAAGCCAATGCGGCACCAGCCAAATCTTGTCCAAAATATCGATATGATACCGAGAAAGTGAGAACAAACAGCTGCTGTCATCCTTAGATTAGATTCGGAATAGTTGCGCCGTTGGATTTCAAGATGTCGAAGTCAGGATGTCATTGTAGTTGGCTGCCTGCGCTTTGATCCAAGATGTGAGGCGCTTGAAGTAAAATAGACGCATTGGATTTAATCTCATTCACATGTTGGAACAGTAAAAGCAGCAGCCAAATTATGGTTTTCATATCCAAAAATCCACCTTACCACTTGTATTATTTCTTATGTTCTTTTGGAGAGCTTTTTGAGTTTGCTAAGCTTGCATTTGAAAGCTGTTAGTCTTACACGTGATTTAGTGTATAATCAAGTTTTGACTTCAGCGATTGTTTTTCTACTTAAGCTTAGAATAGATTTGCCAATTTAATGAGCTTCAGGATTGAATGTGGTCCTAACGCTTTCAGGATCAATTTATATTTATCTTAATGAATTTTGATACAATTGCTTCAAGAAAAAAGAACTTTGGATAATGTACTTTCAGCGAATGGAATATTTACTGGCACTACCGAGATAAGCATCTGGAACACGTTCCTTGCACTCTCTGAGATATGAATATGCGACAATCCAGAAATAGGCACTGACGGCTGAAAGGACAATGACGGATACAAAAGTTGGAGAGCAATTAAATAATTATCAATACTTGCATATATTGGCGAAGGTAATGGCAATTTCGAGACTGGAATTCTCAGTACACTTGAGCCAGTTATAGGCAGTAGCTATGAAGAACAAAGTCTGCGCGATATTCGAAATCAGATAGACTAACACCAAGTGCGACATTTGCTGCGAAAGAATTAAGTTAAGAACTGCTTATATTACGTATATTGAATGGATCTTACGATAATGGCGCTTATTATAAGCAAGAAACAGCCCAAAGTGTGAATAACATAAATATATATTAACATTTTTTCAAGTACATCACCTAAGAAATTGGTTGCATCTTTAAAGTGAAACTTATTGAAATAGAATCCTTACTGGTGCACATCTCGAGATTCACAATATGAAAACAGATGTCGAAGAATGCGATCATAAAGCAGCCCCATCGAAGACTCACAAACAGGCAGAACTTGGCCACACGGATTTTCATTTTGAAGCCCAGTCGAATGAAAGCTAACTCCCAGCTATCTGGGCATACATATAAAGCTTTAAGAGTTTTCCCCTCGACTTAGCGCCTTTATGAAGTCCTCCTTATTCCTTCATCCCAACAAATTCCCTGGCCAATACTTGAAATGGCAGCCAATTCCCTCAACCTGCTGGTTGTTCAGCTTCTTTGCATATTTCGAACTTTCTGCTAGCCACTCGTAAATTTCTCTAACTATAAAATATAACACGACCCTCTGTCTTCAATCCCGTTCACTCACCCATCTCCCTCTCAGTCTCAAAAAAGAAAAACTTTTATTTGATTTTTCAGGGTGCGATGCGATTTTGTATATAATAAAATTATCTTGCTCGACTAGTAGTTACCCTAGACCAATACAGAGACGGCTGATGCCGAAAAACTTTGGACTTCACTGGCCAATACCTTGATGGAAATGAAATTTATTAACTTTTAATTTTTGATTGAGAAATAATAAAAATAAATAAAACAAATTATAATTAACAAAGTTCTCTTACAGTGTTATAAATATAACAGTTGCATACGCCAATTTATTACAATCGATCAAAACTATAAAAAGATTCTAATATCCAATTATTTGAAAATCATGTTATACGTATAAAAGAAAACATCAATTAAAAAGTGCACCTTAGTAGTTGTTTTCCATTGCCTGAATTGTGCATCCGTCAGTTAGTTAACACAAAGAGTTTTAAATATATAGATTAATAAATGTTTATATAAATACGTAAGTAAATATGAGCAAAAAAATAAAAAGAATCCACTGAGGTTATAAAAAGGGAACAAAAAAGTCAAATGTGATAATTAAATTGCATTTGTGTCTGCGGCCGTTGTTCTCCAAACAAAATGGCGGCAACTGTGTGTGTGTGTGTGTGTATATTGTAAAAATATTTATGTGACCGCTGCACGGTCATTGGTTTTGACTCTTTCGTTTTTTTTTCCTTCTTTCTGGCTGTTATAAAAGGCCGAAACCGAACGATTCTCTGCACAATTTTCAAAATGATTGCTCGCTGTCTCTCTCTGACTCTGTCGCTCTTATGCTGCTTGTACTTATCTTTGGCATTGTGTGTCTCTTTTGCACTTCGTTAAATTTATTTATCATTCAATTAAATATTTAAAGTCCAAAAAATGCTTTCACCACCATCCAACTTATTTAAAACATTGCCAAACAAACACACACCCACACACACACACACACACACACACACACACACACAAGTGCACGCACACCTTTAATATTGAAATTGAAATCATAAATAAATGAGCAAATTTGCGGCGCTTTTTTCTCGCTGTGTGCGAATGTTTCGACGGGTTTATTTGAATTCGGACGCGCAGCACACGCGGCGTATGCGTAACATCGGACCATGTGTATGTTGTGCGTGCATGTGTGTGTGTGTGTGTGTGTCTTTTTGTGACTACTGTAAATTTTATTGTTATTTTTTTCTTGTGTTTTCACGCAGTGTTTGTAAAATTAATTGACATTTTATTTGTTAATTAATTGTTATAGCCGTTGGCCGGCCAGTAAAATGACCAAATTGCCAAATGGCTTTTCATTATTGTTATTACAAATGCTGCGGCCATTATTATTTGCTTGTTAAGCGTGGCTGTACACACACACATGCGTGTGTGTGTGTGTTGGCCAAATTTAATGCATTTGTAATTTAGTTGTAGTTTTAATTGCAAAAATTGTTAATTTTCTAATAATTTATTTATTTAGCTTTGCGATTTGTTTAGACCTGTGGTGGTAAAAGAGGCAGGGAGAGTGGCATTAACTGGCAGCTTTATCAGATATCTAACTATACACTGAATTATATCATTAAGGATTATAATATAAGAATCTCTGGTGTTGAATTCCACAACTTGAATCTAATTCTACTAAGAAATAAAATATATTGGTTGTGTTCGTGCTCTCACAACTCACAGCTCAATAGATGATGAGTAGCTGAGAGACATTGTCCTGGCTAAGCCCGACTGATCCATCCCATGGAAATAGAGGGAAAATGGAACTGCAACCTGAATAAGGACGCGGTTGATTGGGAAAAGCAGAGTGTCGACAGGAGCTGGCACAGGACGGAGGGCAAAGGACAAAGGAAGAGGGAAGAAGGAAGAAGGAAGAAGGAAGAAGAGCAACAGCGCAGCAGAGGGCCCATCAATTTTTACAACTTTAAATACCAGCAGGAAGTAACTTAAAAACGACCTCATCCCCCTCCCTCCCGAAACACCTTGCAACTGAGAACGTTTCGAATGCGTTCGAGAACGCGACCAACGGCGAATGGCAAATGGCAAATGGCGAATTGCGAATGGCAATAAGAAAAAGTCATAACAAAATTTTACGACAACTTTGGCGGCGTTTTCATTTGGAGCCGGTGTGTGTATGTAGTTGGGTTTGGCCAGAGAGACGCTGACGGAGATTGAGAGTGCGGGGAGGAGGAGTGGAAGATTTTCTCATTGTCGGTTAGGTGAGCTGCAAAATGCAAAACAAAGGAAAATTACCAGACGAAGCGGAGCACAGACAAAATATTCTAATGGCTGCCATCCCGCTGCTTCCACGAGAAGGAGGAGAAGAAGGGGAAGGCGGCGGCATATAATAATCATCTATATTCATGGATTAGGATTCAATTTTTATGCCACACGCGAAGCTGTGGAAAAAACGCAGCCCAAGCAGCGCAGCAACAACAACAACGAGGGTTAAATTGAAAATAAAGCGACGACGCTGCCAAATACGAAATTATAAAAAATCCACAGAGTCAGAGTCATAGTCAGTGTAAGAGAGAGAGAGTGAGAGTGAGAGTCGAGAATGGTAGATACGAGTAGAAACAAAAAAAATATTATTCAAAAATTTATGCAAGAAAATATTACCGAAGAGCTAATAATTTTCCCCGACCTCGACGTTTTGCCTTTCAAGGTGGCAAAAGCGCCGCGTGAGACGCGTTTCTTTTTGTTTTGTTGCTTTGCGGGTAAAAGTGGCGAGCAGAGAGGTGGAGTGGAGAATGGAAGGGAGGAGGGAGGGCGGAGGCGGAGGCGGAGGCAGCTGAACGTTAACTGCGCTCTGGCTGAGCCATGAGCCATGAGCTCGTTCTGGGCTTCTATTAATGAATAATATCGCGGCTAAGGCATTGGCATTGGCATTGGCAACAGCATCAACAGGGAATGGATGGGGGATGGAGGGCGGAAGGGCGGAAGGGCGGAAGGGATGGGGATGTACATTGTAGCTGGAGTTGTGGCACGCCACAGGGGTTAATAAGTAATCTGCATTTTTTGACATTTATTTATGTCTTCAAATATGTGAGACGCTCTCAATCTCCCACTCGCCATCTCTCTCACATTCTCTCTCTCTCTCTCTGGCTGCTTCGGGGCAACAGCAGTAACAAATAACGCCTTAGAGAAGTATAACAGCTGTTAAAAGTGTCATTAGAGAAATTATGCCCAGTCTCAATGTTTAGTCTCAGTCTCAGTCTCTGTGTTCAGTCTCTACCTATTTCACTTCCATCTACATCAGTCTCTGTCTATATCTCTTCGTCTGTCTCCACCTGTATCTTTGCTTTTGGTCCTAGATATTATTACACAGTTTGCTTTTATCTCGAATATCAATATACATAGACATATATTCATTCAGTTTCGGAGACTTTCTACTCGTAAAAATAAACTTTATTTAATGTCTAAACAAGGTATTCGATAACTATTCAAAAGAGAATTTGGTGTAAATATAGAAATTAATGTCAAATTTGAAATTATTTGTTAAATCATCTTATTATGAACTTTCAACTAAAAAGATATTTAAATTTGAATTAAACAAACAAAGCAAGACTTAAATTAAAATGAATAGATTGTTCATTGTTTATTAAATTTAGTGAAGTTTAATTTTAAACCAATTCATTTAAAACAAATTAGAGTAATAAGATGTATATGCTTAAAGCTTTGTACATACAATCTATATAAAATGAGAATAAATCGCACAAGATTTACCGCCAATAATATTGCAATTGATAATAAATATGTGCTATAGAAAACATAGGGTACTATATATATATAATTTATCTCTGTTCTGTGTTTTATACTTGTGAGTAGTTTATGAAAATTAAAGATCTGAAATCTTGAAATGCCTTTGCTCTTTGCGTCTAATTCTGTGGTGATTAATTCATAAACATTTTTCTTACTTATATACAAAATATTTTAAAAATTAGTTTAAGAGTCACAGCTTTAGAGTAACAACTTCACTAATAAAAGTAAAGTAAAGTAAACACACCTTTATAATATTTTATAATATTGAATTTTAAGTTTGCTAGTAAATTCTATAAGCCTTACATTTGATTTTCATTTACATTGTTTAATTTACAAGACTTGTCTTGTAGCGCTAGGAATCAAATAAATAAATAAATAAATTAAAAAAAAAAAATAACTTTCCATTTTCAATAAAGGTAATTCCTTTCAGAGTCCTCATCGAGGTGAACATTTTTTCAAGGTCTTATTTCAGCTATCATTTGATAGATTCCAAGGAAAGTTCTTCCCCGGAATTCACAGAACTAGTGAGTTGATAGATAGTCTGCAGACATATTTGAAAGATGATTGGGAAGAGCAAAGAGACTGAGAGGGAGAGAGGCTGTTGGGTGGTGCACAGCAGGAGGCGGAAGTGGAGGAGGGGAGGAGAGAGGGAGAGGTTTGTGATGATGGTACGTGCCACACAAATCTATATTTACGATTATGGAAGTTTATGATGCGCCTTCGACATTTAAGTGTCATTCAGAGCTCGGCTGTAAACGCGACTGTTTGACGACTATTTGACGAGAGAGAAGGGTAGTTGGAGGAGCGGGGGAGTGGTAACTAGTGAACTGGGGGTAAACAGGGGTTGGGGGAGGGGGACGACCTACGACCTACGACCTAATGACAAATGCCCTGCAAAATGGTCACACACGCAACGCACGCATTTCCTGCCTCTCCAATGTTCAGAGTTGCCACCCCTTTTGGTAGGGTGGCCACCCACAATCATTGCCTTTTGGTGAAAGTGAAATTGTCATAAAAAGTGAAAGGCAACTGGGGAATGCCCTGATCCTGGTTCTGGTCCTGGAGTCCTGCAAAAGCGAACAGCAACAGATTCCGAGTCCGACGACTTCCAACTCCCGATTTCCCTTCACATGTCAAGGTAATTTGGGCTCACTTATTGTGCCCGCCTCGTTTTATGAGTGAATTAAAATAGTGTGTGCGAGTGTGTGTGTGTGTTAGCCACGCCTAGCCGCCTACCAGCCCACACACACAGATGCGTACGTATGCACACACTTATGTAATTACTTAGTTTATTATATTGTAAGTGCGAGTATCAACGGTCCGAGTTGGATCCACCGACTCCTCTCCCCCCACCCCTCTCCCTCCCCCTCCCACCCCACACCCTCTCTCGAGAGCACGCACCAGTGAGTGGTCTTTCCCCTCCCTCCGCTCCTTTTATAGTTTTGGCAAATCGTAAAAACTTTTACAGCATTTACATGGAACGGAATGAAAGAAGTACGAGTATAGAGGAGAGCGGAGAGCAGAGAGCGTAGTGCGGAGAGAGAAGTAAAATGTTAGTTCTGCAGGGTTGCTCAGCGCCAGGCGTCAGGGTTGTCGCCACAAAATTGTGCGCCACAGTTGTGCTCTTTATTTGTCTTTGAAGTAGCAGCATTTGCTGCTTTTTCAATTACCCAACAGTGCCTCCAACTCTTCTCTTCTCTTCGTTCCCCTCTCTCGCCAACCTTCGTCGGGTGGCAACTCTCAGTTTCAACTGGCCAGCCACGCCCCCATTGAGCCGCACTTAAGTCGCCTGACCAAAAAATCATTAACTATTTTAATTTCAGTTTGCAAATTCCATGCAATTTAAATGCGAGCCAACTGGCCAATGGCAAGGGCGTGTTTGCGGGTCAAAAGCCGAGCATCTATTCCCCTCTCTCTCTCCTATCCCTCACACTCTCACTCACTCTCTCTCTCTCTCTCTCTCTGTAGATGACAGAGACTTGGCGTAGTGTGCACTTTGCCCAAATGTTGAGCAAATATAATTAAAGCGTCTAAGAAAAAAGCCAATAATTAAAAATGCACAAAACCAAAAGTGACCACCGAATCTCAAACTGCTTCCCGAATTTCCTCACTCCTTTCATTTCCTTTTCGCTCCCGGAACAGAGAGCACACTCAAAGCCCAGCTAGTGAGCTAAGCTAAGGGCCAACACAATAGCTAATAGAATGACGATGGAGAAATCGAAAGGAACAGAGAAACTAAACTTCAGAGCTAAAGCATTTAACATCTTCAAAGAATTGAAAAAGAAAACATTGAATAGGGATGAGCTGCAGGAGAATTTATCAAGAGTAGAACGAATATCTCAGTAGCTTGATCAAAAAACATCTGAGAAACCAAAAGAGAGAAAGGGAAAAATATGTATAGGAAAGTTAAAGATAGGATAATATTACTGAACATTATTTCAAGTCTAGCTAGATCCCCTAAACACTATCAATAAAAGAAAGAGAAATTTATTTTGAGCATAAATAATGTTAAGATATAACTATAATATATTATTAAAAATATATCAATTTTAAGACGTACATCTTATGAAACGAAATACTTGAACCTTAGAAAAGATCTTCTAGCAGTAATTTAAATAGGTTCGTAAGTCAGTTGATTGAAATAAGTATTGGAACAGTGCATCTACGCCGAAAAAAGTCAATGAATAAAATACCAAGTTCAAAACTCTTGATTCAAGTAGGTTTTTTTTAACTCCTTCTGCTTATCGAGACTACACAAAAATATTTTCAGTGAAATCAATTGTTGATTTTAATGCTGAGTGGCTGCCATTTTATCCACATATTGTGTTAATTTAACAAAAATATCCTGAAACTTGAAACACTTGAAAAATACATACTAAAATCAAAAATTGTACAATTTGAATTTTAAAATTATTTTTGTTTTCTGTGTAGGCACAAAGTAAAAAAAAAAGAATTGTCTGAGTATATTCAGCAGAAATTTAAATAACTTTGAAGAGTAGCTTTCGGAAAACCCTTTAAGCCGCCGTCTAATCAAATGTTACCATCGAAGGCTTTGCCAAACCGGCGACAGTTGGCCAACTCTTTGGTGAGGCCAACGGACATTAAATTGCTGTCCGTCTACAATGGCGCGGACATAAAGATATGGAGACGGACATGAACACGGAGACGGACACGGACACGGACATGGCATATTTTCCGCGCAGTTACTTGCGTTAATTTCCAACGTACAAGGCAACAACACGAGCCGAGCAGCTGAGAAGCTGAGAAAATAGAGAAATGGAAAACCGAAAAGCTGGAAAACTGGAGAACTGGAGAAGTGAAAAACTGGAGTCGCCAAAAAGGTCGCTGTCGTCATCAGCGGTTGGCGGTTGGTTGCTGCTTCCGGTTTCGGCTCACGCGTTTTTATTTTTTATTTACTCTACGCAACGCATTTTTGTCCATTACATTGGTCAGATTGCTTGAGGTTTTAGCCCTTTTTACTACCCTTGAATTGCTTGGCACGAATGGGTATATTGTTGATAAAGATGACATTCTCTGTCAGCTTGCCAAATAAAGTCTAATCACCTTGTCATTTCTTCTCGCTCTACTCTCCAAAGATTTTTGTCTTAACATGCTATGTATTTGCTAGTCGTGCATACCCTGAATTATAATCCTCACTCTTTTGTCCTCTGCTCTAACTGCTTTCTTTTCGGCCTGTTACTAAAGTTTAAGCCCAGCTGGGTATTTGTGAGTCGTGCTTACCCCGTTGGGTAATGTCACCTACGTCCCTGCTCTGTCATCACAATGTACTTGAACTCTTACCCTGGTGGGTATTTATGATTCGTAACCCATAGGACAATTTCACCTCTGTATATCTCTACTCTTCCATTATGTCCTCCCTCAACTCCAAGACTGCTGGGTATTTATCAGTCGTGCACACTCCGTCGTCTTGGATCATCAATCATCAATTACTTTCTTCTTTTCTCTTCTTCAACTCCAATCCTACTGGGTAATTGGGAGTCTGGCATACTTCGTCTCAAATTATTACCAAATTCACTCCTTTTTTTTTCAATTTCAACTCCAATCTTGCTGGGTATTTGTGAGTCGTGCATTCCCCATTGTATACAATTGATGTTGTTTTATGTTGTAGACTTTGGTAGGCAAATGTTCTGCCTTCATAGGGGGCGTGGCACTCCCAAAACGAACTAAACACACAGAGCAACCCAACCGAGGCAATAATTTAAAATTTTAATTTTATTTTTCTTTCGTTTCGTTTCGTTTCTTTTTGTTTTTGTTGTTGCTGTTTTTGTTGTTGTTGCTGTGGCGTTTCCTTTGGCTGCCGCTTAATCGGATAATACGAATTTTTGTAATCGAAGTTTGTCGAGTCCTTGTAGTTGTCCTGGCTGCCTGCTGCTGGTGTACATGACTTGAGTCAATATATGCAGTATTTTATGAAAAGCTAACCCTTTTTTATGCTTCGGGTGGCTTTGCATTTGCATGACGACGACGGCGACAGCGATGACTACGGCGACAGGCAGCAGGACGAGCAGGACGAGGAAGGGAGGGAGGGAGGGAGGACTCTTCGATGCCCGTGTCGTGGCTTTTGTTTTAATGTCAGCACGGCGCGGGCGGCATCGCTGCTCAATTGTCTAACATTATCTGATTTAGCGTTTAATACTTAACCCTTGCCAGGACGACAAACACCCCAACCCCAACCCCCACCCCAGCCCCGCCCATAGTCCTGCCTAGATACAGGATACGACGTCGACACACGCGTTGCCATTAAGCAGGCGCATGAAGAACATGAAGAACAAAAAAAAGCTGAAAGCTGAAAGAGCAGGCGCAAGGATAACGAATTAAAAAATTAAAAATCGAAAAGCAACGACGACAACAACAACAACAACTGCAAGGACAACAAGGAGACGACGACAAAAGGTAAAAATGCGAAAGGGCTGAAACATGATTAGGCGTGTGGATGGTTAGCGGGTCTGTTAAGAAAAGGTTTAGGGGTTGTGGCAAGGCCAATGGAGAGGGGAGGGGGGAAGTGGAGGGGTTGACTGGCTGATGTGCTGCCACTGATTAGGCAGTACCCCGGGGCTGGAGAGCGAGAGCGAGAGAGAGAGAGAGGGGGACAAACGACAACAACGTCGGCATAATTAAAACTCCCAAACGCCGCGTAATAAATGCCAAGGCAGGCACGGCCAATAAATAGCAATAACAACAACAACAACAACAATAACAACAAACACAGTAAAAACAATGAGAAGACGAACAATAAAAACAACAACAAGTTCAACAAGCATAACATTAGCAACCCTTTTTTATTTTTGGTCACAACCCCCATAAGCGCCAAGGAAATAAAAGAAACAATCGAATTTTAATCAATTCGCGCTAAGCAAAACGCCAAACGCTTCGCCAGTTTCATTTGCATTTCGCCTCTTGGCTTTGTTTCTGGCCAACGATGCGGCATTTCAACCAGAGACCCAAATCCTCATCGCCATCCACACTCCCCATCCACCGGATGTATGCACACGTGAACTGTTTGAGTTCTCAGCTCAGAACTTTCAGCTCCAATTCTCCAGTTGATTCCACTGACCAGTTTGATTGTTTTAATCGCTTCCAATGATTCTCTCGAACAGCCAATTTGCTGTTGCATACTTTGCGGCGGCAGCTAAAAATGTTTGCCCCTTTCTTTCCCTGGATAGAAACTCTTGTGGGCCTTAGACATTAATTAATTCTTAAGAATGACTGCTTAAATAGCTAACTTTTTTTGACGATTTAAATATTTTCGAGCCTCGTTCAAGATTTTTTCGTCTCCAAGAATATTAACTCGACGTAGTTTTAACTAATTAACTGATGCATACTTTGCGGCGGCAATTGAAAATGTCTGCCCTTTATTCCCTTGAATATCAACTCTTTTGACCTTATTCTTAAGTTCTTAGGATTAACCGCTTGATTATCTGAATTTCATGTTTTAAAATACAGTTGAGTTACCATAACTCGAATATCTCTCTAACTCAAACTAAATGAGGGGTAGTTGTTTTTCGGGTTGATAAGGCCGTTGTTCTTCATTTTAAAAATAAATTTTCATTTTATTGTTAAAATTTTCCTCCTACGCGTTTCGGCGACATTTTTCGCCTTCTTCAGGGAGTCTGTTTTCATAAAGACATATATATTTAATTACATTGTACGAACACTAATACTTATAAACAATTAAAATACATACATTTTCATAAAAAAAAACTTAGCGGCTAACATTTGTGTTGTGTGGTGTCGTCAGTTCCTATCCTAATATTGCACTGTCCTTTCTGGTTCATCGTCAGTAGTTTTGTATTATTCGTTTCCGTTTTATTTAAATTGTTTCCACCGTCACTTTTGCGTTTGCCCACTGTGAGAGATGCCGCGTATATGAAGTTTGTTTGTTCAACATCTTCCTTATGGTTAATCGTTCTGTCTCCTTGTTATTGTATTCGCAAGCTCTCTAGCGTCATTCTCCTTCTCTCTCTCCTCTCAAAGTCCAAAATTCTAACATCGTCAAAATCAGCTGTGTGGTTTGTTGTTGTCAGGTGCTGCGCTAAAGCTGTTGTCATCTTTCTGTTTCTCGCGTATCCTTTGAGGGGCAGTAAAATTAATAAACTTACGAAAAATAACTCGATAAGTCGATTATCTTCTTAACTCGAACCTTAGTCTTAGTTAAATAATTGTTTCATACTTTGCTTATGAGTTTCAAAATTCTGAACAGCTTAAGGCGTTTTCATACTTACATATATTGTACTTTTTATGAGTAATTTTCTAGATTTTTGTATACCTTAATCTGGCTATGACAAATTTCAGCTGCATATACATACATACATATTGCTCTAATTGAATGTGGAAAAATGTCGGTGCATATATTTCAATAAAGGACCCTTAATTTGATCAGCGGCGTTGTTGGGACTGTCAGTCGTTGACAGGCTCAGCAGCTGCCCCCGCTTTGATATGCCCAGTTCTAATCATCTACTCACCTGCTTCGACCTGTCAGCGAAAAGCTGGCAAAGAAGTACACCTGAGATGGTGGATGGGTGGTTTGGTGGCTCATTGGCTTGGTGGCTCGTCGGTTGGGTGGCTTTTCATTTGTCGCTTCTTGTGGCGCATTGCCATTTGGACACATTCACCTGGGCCGTCATGTTGCATTGTGTTTGCTATTTGCTTTGGCAATTTCTATTCATTGCAACTCATCAGTTTTGTCCTCGTAGCTTCATCTTCTTCTTCTTCACATTGCACTTTCTAGTTGCTTTCTTTTTTCATTGCAATCTCACACACACACACACATTAATACACACTCCCAAGTCCTCTAGACCTGCAGAGAATCATCTTTCCCTCTCGTTTTGGGTTGCAGTTGTTGTTATTGCCGCTCATCATCTTTCGGCCGACAACTGTCCCCTATTCCCTACTCCCCTCCCCCCCTTCCTTATAACAACCCCAATGCCTTTCACAGTCGCAGTCGCATTCTCGTACTCGTATTCGTATTCGTATTCCCATTCTATTTTTCGTTAGCTTTCGTCTCTCGTTTCCCTCTTTGCTTGCTTGCTGTTATTTATAATTTTCGTTTATTTGCATTCGCATCCAATTTGTTTGTTCGTTCTAGCAATGCTCCTACCTGCTGCTGCCCTGCCATTTTTTATTCCACTCTCAGCAGCAGCAGCAGCAGCAGCAGCAGTCATCAGGTGCTGCCCCCTCGAATCATTCAACCAACGAACCAACTGAGTCCAACTCCAACTTGGCCCTACATACATACATAGGTACATACAAACATTTCTATTATGTACTTTTACTAATATTTTGTAAACTCGCATCTAAAATATGCTCTGCATCTATTTCTATATATCTATATTTGTATCTTTATTTATATATGTATGTATGTACATCTATATCCATTTCTATATCTAATCTATATCTATATCTTTTGCTAGTTCAGAGAATACCCTCGCCGGTTCTTCTTCTTTGGACTTGTTGGTTGCAACCATTTTACGCTATTATCAACGTCATCATCGTCGTTGTTGCCATCTTGTGTCCGGCTCGTCTACGGCTGCCATTGTTGGGCTTGGCACCATCAGCTCACCTTTGCCAGTTGGCCCATTGTTGTGTCTCTCGACCCTCGACTGGTATGCTCCTTCTCCCTCTCCTGCTCTGGCTGTCTCTGTCCATCCTTTTGTCTCTGTCGTTCTCTTTCTCTGGCTGTCATGGCATATTATTGGTGTGCGGAAAATGTTTGCGTAATTGCAATGTTGACATTCGTATTTTTCACTCACTTGCTGCTGGGCGAAGAGCATCTCCGACTGAGGTACCACCCCTACCTTCCACCTGCTACCCTCCCCCGCCCTCCATTCACCCTCTCTCAGTGTCGCTTGCTTTCATTTCGCCTGTCATTTGCGCCGGAATGGCTACATGCGACATATAAATCCAAGTGCATCTATTAGCCGAGTCCCAACGCCCAACAACACGTTGCCGCCGGCTGTGAAACCGACCAGATACTCGAATTCAGGTCCGGACTGAGATCGAGGTCCAAGGCACGAACCTTAGTAAGACATCACGGGGCTGCCAACTCATTCCACATCCATGGCCTTGTTGACTTGCGCCCCAGTTGTGACATTGCTAAAGCTTCGACAACTTGTCAAATTACCTTAAGCAAGCCCTCGGGTAGACAATACTCACCCTCCTCTTCCTCTTCCTCTGCCTCTGCCTCCTTCTGCGCTTTCGACGAGCTTGTCAATATTTAAAATTGAAAAATACGCCTTCCCCCGACCCTCAGGTACCGGAGTATTTCATATCATTTCAATATCATTGATGTAAAAATGTTTCGAGCTCCGTTAATGTGCCCCGACACAGGCAAAAAAAAAAAAACAAAATGAGGAAGAAACACAAAACGCGAGTCAATGAAAACCAGAAATACAAATAGAAAAGTTTCAAATTCGTAATGTCGAATTGGGTATACTCTTTCTATAAAACTTCTCAAATGATTTTTTAAGAATTCTTGCCATCTGAAATCACTCGGGAATCCATTAGGTAACCTACAAATATTTAATTTCATTTTATTATCCTATGTCCTAGCAAATCAAGGATTTTCTTATAAGTTTATGCATAAGTCGCAGTTGACTTTGTGAGTAAAGTTTTGGATTAAGTTATTATTTTCTTTTAAACATTAAATCTATTTTAATATTAGTATTCTATATTATAAGTATTATAACTATTGCAATTAGTATTTTTTGATATATGTATTTTTTGTGAAGTTTGCATTTGATTCATTCGTGATACAATTCACTTTATATTTATATTTACAATCGTGACGAGCGTCATGTCACTGTTCCACGGATATTCGCAGAGTATAATGAGTGAGGCAGAGGTTAAGTGGAAGGGGGAGGCACAGTGACAGCAAGGATATTGAGGACAAATCGCAAGACACCCTCAGATACGCCAGGTTAGCGAGTCGAGTCACTCGGAAGTCAGCAGTCGGGGGAAGGTTACCATTACCGACAACCATTCATCCAGCCATTCAGGCATCCATCCATCCATCCACCTATCCATTTATTCATTCAAACATTCAGTCGTCTATCTGTCGTATGTATATTTCATATGCCCTTATGCCCTTATGCCAATGTCGCGTCTTTGCATTTCTCAATGTACTCGAAAACGATTTATTAAAAATATCTTTGGCATGGCATTGAGGCAAAACAACAAGCAAGCTTATTAAAAATTTATTACCGAGCTTAAAAAATGTTACCCCAGTCGCTTGTCGCTCAATTCGTGCAGCATGCCCCCCTACCCCCTTACCACACCTATTACAACCACCCACCCACCCACCTGCCACCCACCCATTGCCACGTTTTGTGGCCCGCGGGGCAAGCACACCTTCCTCCACTAAGAGAGCCAAGACGCAAATGTCGACGACGATGAAGGCAAGTGTGCCCGGGGCACAGATATTGAAAGGTATTTGGGCTGATTTGTTTGAGTTGGAAATTTAATTTACAACTGAAAATGTGCCTTCCACGGCGGGAGTAGGGGTAATATTAAAGGCCAGGTGGGGTTAACCCATCGAAGGACAACGCAAGACTTCAGACTAGGTATTTAACAACACGCCAAACGTGTCACTTTCAATATGCTTCGGTCTATTTGAATTGTAATTAGGAATATTTAGTCAGACTTTCAAATTTATATGTAGATATAAGGATAAGGAGCCGTTTTAAGGATATAAGCAGTTCATTTTCATGCTTCTGGAAAGTCCTTTAAGGACTGCAGCCTGGACAAATGCTTTTAAGAAATTAAAAGCTTTCACCTAGATCTCTTACGAAAAATCCTTAGAAAACTTAAGTCTCGAAGAACTTTATTGAATAAATTGCTCGTCTATTAGCCGATAGTATTGAGTCTTTTAGGGAAAATATATAGGGGTGCCACAGAAATCGTTTTCGCTTGAATTTGACATTATTTCAAATTCAAGTGGAAGAGATTTCTGTAGCACACCTGATAAACTTAACTATAATTTGAAGATTGTTATGAAACATACTTGAACTACCTGGATATAATACGAAGCTGCATACTAAATTCGATACTTCTAGCTCTTAAAAACTCTGAGATCAAGTCGTTTATGCGGACAGACAGATGAAAATGGCTTAAACGACTTTCCTGGTAAATCGAAATAATGTAATGTGTCTGCAAATATTTTATTGCAATTGTTATACATATGTGCTACTATTCTAAGGAATCCGATCTCAGTCGACAGCTCAAATACCTTTTAAGGAACAGCTCGACAGAGAGATGTGTTACTTATAAAGTTGGATAGATGGATAATTGTTGTTGTCACAGCTGTATGCAATGCTAAGTGATACATCAGTTGTGCCCTGTCCCAATCGAGAGTTGGTCGTTGGTCATCATCATCATTAGTAATGACCAACTACCACCGAACCCTATCTCCTGTCTTCCCTTTCTCCCTTTCTCCCCTTCCCTGTTTCTGTTTCTGTTTCGTAACCTATCTTTATAGCCAGTTCGCAACGGTAACCACAAAAAGCCCAAGAGTCGACGGGGCGGCTCAGGGCCAATGACAAATGATCAAGTGTCACACATGGAATTTAAAGTAGCTGCAGCTGTGTGTTCGAGTGTGTGTGTGTGTGTGTGTGTGTGTGTGGGGCAGGTACACGCTTATTAGTTCTTAGATCTCCCTCTGTCCATCCCTGTCCAAGGGTTGCCGCTGTCGCACTATTTGATAACTAAAACTCATCAGCGTCCTCATCCTCTCAAGCCTCGGGCTCGTCATCATTTTTATTATTTAGCCGAAATGATGAAATGAAAGCCCGTGAAGGCTTAAGTGGCATTCACGGAGAGCGGAGAGACACAGTCCTTGGTCCTCGGTCCTCGGTCCTTTTTGGCGCACATGTGGCGGCACACACGGATGTTCTAAGCCCGACGAGACAATGGAAAAGGCGACAGCCAAAGCATTTTTCAATATTTGACAACAGACTAAAGCTCTGCATATAAATGTGTGTGTGTTTGTGTGTGTGTGTGTGCGAGTGTGTGTCTTTCTGTGTGTGAAAAATGGCAACTTTGACAGCTTGACACTTCAGCATTCAGCCAGGCCAATTCAAGCCACAGCCCACCCGACCCCTCGTCCAATCTGAATCCGAATCCCAAACCCAATCCGATTCCGAGTCCTGGAGAAATTTGGTTCCTTCCCCCCGTAAGTAATTCACATATGCAGCCAGCTTCGGGAATATTTTAATTTAAACGTTGCCTCCCCCCACACAAAATAATAATAATGTATAATAAAAATGTTAACTTACCCTCCAACTTGGTTCGCTTTCCCCTCTCTGTCCATTTGAGAAGGTTTCTCGACTCAGCTCGATGTCATTTGGAATTGTATTCCGTGTGTGGCACTCCATGTTGCAAGATTGGCTCAGCTTCTGACTCTCAGCCCAATTTACTGCCACATTCCATCTCTCCTCCTTTTCCTCCAGTCCCTCAAACTCGTCTCATTATCCTCGTTGTCTTCGCTGACGTCACTGCTATTTTGACAGCTAAACGTCACATTTGACAGCTCAACAATTTGTCATTCGGCGGCTTGGCAAAGTTCTAAACGTTCCTCCACATGCTTTAATTGCCTCACTTTGTGCTCGGAATCTCTCGAGAAAAAGAGAAACGCTCAAAAGGGTGAATATGTCGAAGCGAATTGAATTTAAATACTTAAAAGAGAATAAAGAACAAGAAATTAAGTCATCGACAGAAAAAGAGACGGAAACAATGTGAAATTAAGAGAGTGAAAATTTAAAAAAAGAGGAGTAAGAGAGTAGAAGAGAGTGAAAAGTTAAAGAAAGCGATATTTGTTAATAAAAAAGAAGGAAAATCATTTTCGTAGAGATGGATACAAATTTGAAGGGTTTCAATGATTGATAAAAGACATCGACTTTTGGCAGACATTTTTCTGAAACAAACCAAATGATCTAAATGGATGAGAAATTTCCTGATTAAATGTTTCTTGATGGAAACAAAAAACAAAAAAGCTTTTATCTTTAAATGATATAACAAAATTTAATCAATTCAAATTAATAAACTCCCAAATTCATTTAAAGTTATTCTGTTTTTTTTAATGCATTCAATGCATTGATGAACATTGAAATTCACTCATTAGAACCTAATCATTGTATGATTTCATACGGGGCTCTATTTTCAACTAATAAGTTGTGATCAGCTTACAAATGCTATTCAATGTTATCTAAGGACATTCCAGAGACCGTTAAGTAGAATAAGTAAGTGAGGGAGAAGGAGCATAGTTTTCTGGGCTAACCAACTAACCATCTATGCTGAATCACTGAGCATCAAGTAATTCAACATCAACTCGACAAGCTCGCAACTAATTGACAGACCTCGCAGGCTGTTCACCCGTTGACCCCACCATCTTCCCTCTCCCTCTCTCTCTCTCTCTCTCTCTCTCTCTCTCATTCACTATCATTCCCTCTCTCTCTGTATGCTTTGCTAACAGTCTGTAACACACATTGTCACCTTCAGCTTTTTCATCTTTTTTTCTCTACTTTGCTTTTTGTTTCACTTTTTTTGCGCCTTATATCAACTCATTAATTTCTATTTCTGTTTGTCTTGGGCATGAGTGCAACGTACCGCCCCACCCCTCGATCCGCCTGAATGCTCAACCCTTCAACTACCTGCCACCTTCTTGGCCCCTTGAGCGCTGCTACATATCTGAAATTATACTTTGTCCTTTCTATAACAATAATTATTATTTCTTGCTTCAAGCAGCGGCAGCACAACAATCAGAGCATCTCGGCCAGCTGAGGGGTGGAGGGGGTTGTGTCGAGGGAAGGGAAGAGGGAAGGGGGAAGGGGGAAGGGGGTAGCTTGGCAGAGCCAGCAAACACTTAAAAATGCTAAATAAAACATATTCCACTTAGAGCCCAGGCACTGGGACTGCGACTCTCTGCCTTCTGAGTCTGAATCCAAGTCTGAGATGGATGGGGGATGGATTATGGGGTGCACGGGGTTGCAAAGGGGGTGCAAAGGGTGTGCGCGGGGTTAGGTGCCAACTCACAGGTGCCGCTTGTTAAGAAAACAGGCACAGAGGGGCTAAAAGGCGGACACCAGCCTAGACATATTTGCAATTCATGTACAGCAGACGTCACACACACACACATATACTCGTATAAAAAAAATAATAATAATTTGCAAAAGTAGCGTCGTGTGACAATTGCTGTGGCCCCCTCTTTACCCCCCTCTGTCCAACCCTTAGCACAGAACTCAGTGTACAGTTTTGAGTCAACGTCTCGCTGTTTTGCGTGCCCAACTACACTTGTTGTTGTTGTTGTTGTTGTTGCTTCAGTTGCTATTTGAATTTTGAGGACATTGTGATGAGGCTTTAGTTTGCAAATCTCTTGTACACAAACACACACAAACGCACACACACAGAACACACACACACACATGGTACAAGATGTGGCCCCTCTCATCGAGCATAAAGAAGAACAACAAAACACACACACACACACACACTCACACGTAAATAAACGTCAACGAGCGACGTCAGCATCGCAGTCGCCGTCGGCGTCGCAGTCGACGCAACTGGAGTCGATGGCAGCGGTACTTCAACGCTTGATATCTCGGTAGCCGTTACCAGCTAACCTAACCCTCTCCCCACCCCATCACCTACCTCAGCACAGCTTCAGCATAAAATCGTTGCATACTTTTGGGTCTCTCATGCCAGACCTAACCTCAAAAAATGTGCATGTGTAATAAATCAAAATAAGAGTACTACTGAATGGAAATCTGACGATTGAACAAATCCTAATCAAAATTATTATAATATATATACATATTTCCTCAGAAGTGTCTACCGAGGCCAAAAAAAATTAAATTGATCAAAAATCCATATCTTGTGAAATTTTGTTCCAGAAATGTATTTAAGTTATTTATTCAAGCAATATACGCTAGAGGGAATTCACTACGATAAGCATATCGATTCTACAATACATTGTAATAGGGGGCGTAATTAATTAAAAATTTACATCACCTTTAATTCAGGGAGTTAAGTTAAAATTTTCAACTTTTTTGCACCAACTTGTGTAACAACATGCTTAGAATTTAATCACTAAGTTTCATTACAATTGGGCTATAAATAGTGAAGATATTAACAATTGAGCAATTCTCTCTTGCAATTCTATAAATAGAATAGAATTAATGGCCAATTAATTCATTTTACATTTACTCTGCCAGAATGTACATCGAGAATGTGTATTGAGTTTGCCAGCACAAGGAGTGGCGGAGGCGAAAGGTGGTCGGCAAGCGAAACGGGGGATCGAGGTTCGAATCTCGGTCCTGTCGATGCCAATGACTTTCGATTTTTTTTTTTATATTATTTTTTTATTTATTTTTTTTTTTTTAAATTGAGTAGATGCCACGAAAATTATATGTCGATATTTAAAGATATGTATGAGAATTGCATGGGCGTCAAATCTTCTGTTGAGTGAACTACTGTTGAGTGAACTCGACTGATCCGCTTGCTTGAAATTATCTTGAAATTATAAAATAAAGTTTTGTCACATATTTTATTTCACTTTGAATGCTTACGAATGTCGCATTCGACATAATGGAATTAACCATATGCATATATTATATTTTGATTTATAGCCACATTTTAAGTTAGTTCTACATTTAATTATTTTCACTTTTTCATGGACTATATTTGACATATTTAGAATTCCTTTCAAATGATTGAAAGGGATACGAAAATTGGGGAAACGTTGAGCAAAGCGAATAGAGCTCCACGGAGACAATGTTAAAGAATAAAATTTTTGTTGGTTTTTTTTTTTAACAAAAAACACGAATTTCATGAAAAAAGTCATGGACTCGTTGACCCATCTTCAAATTACCAATCTGGGGAAATTTCGCAAGCAAGTTCTTAAAATGGATAAGTTGACAATTAATGTAAAACGTAAAATTTATAATTAATATTCGAATTTGTGGCTATGATGATAATCATATCGTAGCTGACAATTTCAAGATGCGATGATATTAAGTAACAGCCAAGTTTACTTGTGAAGGTAATCGAACCTTTCTATAAGTATTAGCATGATTTACATATTATAATGAAAGACTATCCTATTCTTCATATGCTTCCTTCATATATCTTACCTTGCATTTGGATTCCCTTTCTCTTCTTAGCCATCTTTATTACCTATTGCATTTGTTGAGTTCTGAAATTCTTTCGCTGTTGTCATTTTTTGGTATTATCATTTGTAGCTGGCAACAACAAGGCGTAGATTTAGGAGACGCCTGGCCGACCAACCGAGCATCGTTTGTGCAGGTGTCAGCACCCTCTCTCCCCCTCCCTCCCTCCCTCCCTTCCTTCTCTACACCCGTTACACTCTCTTCTCGCCATCTTCGTCTCTCTCCGCGCTTCAGTCCGTGCGCTGTCAAGTGCGCTTATGGCTGTCATGACGCCCATAACATTGTCATCAGCATTAGTTTTTGCAATGGAAGAGAGGCGACGAGTGAGAGGGGGAGAGAGAACGGGGCGTGGGTGTGGGCGTGGGCGCAGCCGCTAGATGGCGTTGCTGTGAATAACTGTGTGTATTTCGGTTTGCTTTGCTTTGCTCGTTTGCACTTGTTGTTGTTGTTGTTGTTGTTGTTGTTGACATCGTCACAAAAATTGGCGCAAAATGCTTGAGTTTCTGTTCTTTTTTCCCCTTCTTCTCTTTTTTGTTCGCTTTTCCTCCTCACACACACACCTCAATGTAGCATGTGTGCATAAGATAAATATCTCATGTGTGTGTGCGTATGTGTGTGTGTGTGAGTGTGTGTGTGTGTGTGTGTGTGTGTGTGTGGGTGTGTGTGTATGTGTGGGTGTGAAGCGCATCCGTCGCTGCCTTCTGTCAACGCAGCTCACCTATAGATTTATTGGTAGCGCCCTAAAAGTAGGCTATATCTAAGACAATACTCAAACACTCACTCACACACACACTCACACACACACTCACACACATGCATATAATTAAGAGTTGACTATTTGTAATTTTTAATAAGACTGAACGCACAACAAGCTACAATATCACAAGTACCTTCCACCCCACCCCATTCCACACCACCCCCACCCACCTCAAGGTAAGATTGGAAAGGTAGCTGGAAAACAGGTTTGAACATAGGGAGGAGAGGGGGCGACACTGCACTGACAAAACAATATAAAATAAGCATGAATAATTAGAATATGTTAAGTGTTTTGGGGCACTCGACATCTGTATGTGTGTGTGTGTGTGTGTGTGTGCGTAGGTTTGTATGTGTGCTTGTGCCCGCATATTGTATATATTTATATATACTGTCAGTCAGTCAGTCAGTCAGTCAAGTTGGGCGAATCCTACAAAAGCCACGCCCACACAATGTGCTCGTTGCACGTTGAAGGCGCAAGGAACTCGAGTGCCCACCTGACTTTTTGTCATTCAAATGAAAACTGTACGTCGTCATCATCATCACACACATGCACACACACACACATGCACACACACACACATGCTTACACACCTGCTCTGATTGCTTTGTTCAGCATTTTTCTAACAATTTCTCTGTCATCTGCATCTTTTTTTTAGTATTTTTTTTGTATTTTGCATTGCATTGCATACACTTAGGCGCGACTTTTTCACTTGTATTTGTATGCGTGCCGACTCGTCCATTTCTTCCTCTTCTCTTTTTCTTCTGCTTCTGCTTCTGCTTCTTCTTCATCATCATCTTGTTGTTGTTGCTGCTGCTGCTCTTGCTGGGCATAGAAAAATTTACATTGCAATTGAGTATGCAAATATTGCCTACTTGTCATGTAGACAAATACAACGCCCTCGCATTGCTCCGCCCACCATCTTCCCTCTCTCTCTCTCTCTCCCTCTCTTTCGCTCTCTCTCGCTCTTTGTTGCCCGTCTCATCTTGCATATGCATGTGCGCATATTTGTTATTGTTAACGTTGCGTCTTTATTGTTGTTGCAATTTTCAAAATTAAAATAACAATATGGACGAAACGACGCGTCGTCGTCTCTCATAGCCAAGCACAACTGTACCGCTGGGCTGTGCCTAAACTGAGAGAAGTGATAAGACAACGCACTTATTTTGGGGTCACATCTAGACGATCTATGAATTTTTTTGTCACTTCCACTTGCACCTCCATTATCATTGAGGCGACGTATAATATTCTAAAATATCATTCAGTTTGATTGAATTTATTTGGACAGATTACCAAATAACGAATATTATTTTGTTTAATTTTTACTTGAATAAGTTGTGAAATTTTATATATATAATTTTAAAATTTAGGTTTAACTTCTTTTGTGGTGTCGTTTTTCAAAATGAGTGTCCGACAAAGTGACTTAAATCACCAAAAAAAAAGAATTATTCATTATTTTGTTTATCAATTGATCAACTATTTTTAGTCTTTATTTTTAATCGGATTTCCTATTGAACTAACTTCAGTTTTTAGCTGAAACTACCATAAATCATATTCTAAGTTTAATTTTTGACTAAAAAGTTGTTTTCTTTAATTTTAATAAAATTAATCAAAATCTCAAATTTTCGAGACATTATCTGTATATTCTTCACCGAAAGTAATCTATAATTTTAAAAGAGGTATCTTTAATGGTCTCCTTAGTTCCCGAATATCTTTTTTAAGGTCTCATCTATTAATGTTGTTATAATTCAATATGAGTTTGCTGCTCATTTCCCTCGCTTAATGTTTCCATGTACCTCACACCTTAAGATAATCTATGGACCATACTTATCGAAGACTTTTCAGCATGTTATTTATCTATGTTATGAAGCTGGAGATCTGTCGCTTTATGTGCGTGTTCTGTCTGACATTTATGTCTATGGCATTCATAAGAAATGTTTTTATTTATTACAAATTGTTTGATATTAAAAATGTACAATGTGGGAAGAGGAGGAGTACGGGTACATGGTAATAAGTATGAATATGAATATGGAAAAATAAGAGGATGGGGAGAAACTTGGCACAAGTAAATCATTGGTATAGAATGTGGGGTGGGACTCGGGGGGTTTTTTGGGGGAACAATGCGAATGTATAGAACTGGCGGTTACTTTGGATATTCTTTTTTATTTTGGCATCCAAAAATGTCGAGAAATTAATGGCACTCGTCGAAATTTATGGGCCCTGTGATATTTGCGTGTGTAACTTTTGGATATGGAATTGGATGCCATAAGATGTCAATGTTAAATGACTGCATGTGCCCATAAAGATAGCCCAGGGTGCCTATAGATACGAGTATTCGCATAAGAAACTCCAATTTTAAGAAACTATTAGATGGTAGGGTAGAAGGAGGATAGGACCGACTGTAGGGTAGCTGAGTTCTTCGGGGAGTTCAGCACTTCCGCCTGCCAAAGGGATTATTTGGCTTTTTTCGTTGCGGTCAGTTTTTGGTGTCTTTTTTCGGAGAGTAAATTCAATTTACAAAATGTGTCTGAAAGGTAATGCAATTTATTTGGACTCGTAATAAAAATTAATAACGAAAACGTGTCGGGTTAGTCAGAGGTCTGCACTAATATGACGAGGCAGAAAACCAAAAAAAACATGAAAAAAAAAAAAAAAAAACAAAGAGTTGGAATAAAGGAAGAAAAATATAAAGTGTGCGTTTGTTTGGGGTCCGGCATATTGTCTATCTAATAAAAATCAAACAAATTATGCTAACAAACTGGATTTCATAGCTCGTTTTATGTGTGCGCTGCCCTGTCGTGGTGATTTGCTCAATAACCCTTGTAATATAAACAGAGCCCAAACCCTAAAAAAGAATGGAGTTGGAGATGGAGATCCAAACATAAACAGAAAGCCACCCACATGTGACATGACTTTCACTTGGCAGCAGTCCATCACTGGGACGAGGAGGAGTCGAAGTTGGCCAAAGGAGACGCTACCAGAGCTAACAAAAAAAGGACATGACTTGAAAATCACTTAATCTACTTGGGCTGTGAAAAAAGCAGCAGCGAGAAAACCAAACAAATACAAGGCCAAGGCAAAGGCAAAGGCAACGGCAAAGAAAGTACCAAGTGAAATCGAAACTGAAAGTGAAACCCTTTCGACTGCTCACTCTTCCTCTCTCGGTCTCCTCCTGTCACAATTTATATGGGCATACTTAAGGGCGCGTCCGGTTAACCCCAAAGGGCACACATGCCTGGCTGAAAGGGGGGAAGGGAGTTATTTGCTTCGTCCAGGACATCCGCACAAATCAACAAACCATGACAACGGCATTTTTCACATATGTATGAGCCCTGTCTATAGCGCTCGAAAATTATTGCAAATCACTAAAACCAACAACAATCCGCAGAACAGAGAAAAGAGAAACCCGCGAACAACCACTGTACCACCGAACTACTAAGCCACCGCACCACCGTCCTGCGTCCTTCTGCATCCCAAAAAAGGATTCGCTAAAAGGCTCTGGCGAGGTAATTGAATTCAATCAAAATTGTTTGGTCCATCAAACAGACAATTACAAGCAATACATTTTGCCAATATCCTGCCAACGATGATAATGGGAGGAAACAGGAGGAATTTCAACCCCTCCGATTATATGTACATATGTATGTATTGCCGGGCATTTCATAAAGTTGTCAGTCAACTCGTGTCCTTATCGAGCAACTAAAGCAACGCACACGTAGACAAGCAATTTGTCAATCGCTCGATTTGACGAGCTTAGCATATTTGCAATTTATTAAGGATACTCCTTTTTGGATTGGGGGAGCATACCCTTATATATAAAAAAAAAAAAATTGTTCAATGATGTGAGGATTGCAGAATTAAGGGTTATCGATATCATTAACTGACCACTTTGTTATTGTGATAAAAGCTGTCAATACTAAATTTTTAACATATGTGCTAAGAGTGATTTCTTAAATGATCGATTACCGATAACGATAACTTAGTTTTTTTTGTGATGAAAGCTGTCAAATAGGAATTTTCTGTATTTTGTGGAATTTCCTTATGCTCAAATTGTTAAAATCTGTACCGACTGTTTTTTTTCATATAATCGATTATCGATAACTGATAAGTTTGTTATTACGATGAAAGCTGTCAAATATGAGTTATCTGTATTTTGTGGATTTTCCCAATATTCAAATTGTTAAGATCTGTGCTTACAGTGATTTCTTAAGTGATCGATTGCCGATGACGATAACTATTTAATTTTTTATTGTGACGAAAGCACTCGTCTAGGAGATTTCGGTATGAAGTGGATATTTTCAATATTTAATTTGTTAAGATCTGTAATGTAAGTAATCCATTATCGATAACGATAATCGATTAGTTTAATTCGGAATAATATCAATTTTCCCAATTTTCAAATGGGTAAGATCTGTGTTAAGAATGCTTTTTAAGTGATCGAATATCGATTGAAAAATCAATTTGAAGTATAAGGGATAAGGGATATGTTAGCGATTTTTATAATATTGAAATATTGAAAGAGCCGTCTGCTGCTTAGAAAGTTAAGAAGTTATCGATAACATTTGCATCTACAGAATTTTCTCCAAAGCTGAACATTTTAGTGATCTTATCTCATATATTGTCCAAGTGTCCAGTTACCCGCAAAGATCTCAACATTTTACTTCTCTTACTTCCAATAACTTTCACTACTTATGGGCTTTGTTTGTGGCTTTTCTATTTCTGCCCACGCTCTCTACTCAATCTTTGCTTTTTTGCCAAATCACTTGACCAATTTGTCAAGTGGCACTTAAGCGTGTGCGTCACAACCCCCCTTTCCCCGCCTTTTCCCCCCCTTATTCCTCCCTTTGGCCATGTGCTCATCCCTCGATTTTCAGCTGGATTGCGGGATTTTCTCGGGGTTGATGCGTGATGCTTGTTGTAGTCTTGTTTGCGGTGGTCTTTTGAGAGTTTGCCATTATCCTTGTTACAATTTGCATGCATTGTGGTGGGGTCCATTTATCCAGTTACCGCTCCCCTACCCTCCCCTTCCATCACCCTCACTGTCCCTGTCCTTTCTTTGACTTTAGCTCCACTTTGAGCATCATCTTGAGCTTCAGTTATTCATCCATACATCCATGGTCATGACTATATCGTTTGCGTCCTGTCTGTCTGTCTGTCTGTCGGGCCCAGTGATAAAAAAGTCACTTGTCATTTCTTTTTAACCCTCCCCTGACCCAAACCCCACCCTCTCTTCCTGCTCTTGCCGCCCACTTATGCCCAGCTATTTACGCATTTCTTTCTCTCTCGCTTTCTTTTTATGATTTTATTAGCTGCAAAAACAAGCAATTTTGTTACAATGTTTATTGGTTATAGTTACGTCTCGGGTATCCGAAGGGTTCGGCCTGCTTTTTGATGTGCCCTTAAAAATCATAAGCGTGAGTTATGTTATAGGGTTGCCACCCCTTCTCACATATGACATGATACTCTGGGATATACTCGTATTCTCATATGTAGATAGAGATTGGCCTTTGTCGGTTGCCAAAAGGCAAATTGCGACAGCGATTTGGCCTGATTTGTGTGATTTCATTTGATTTGATTTGACTTGATTTGATTTGATTGTGTGTAATGCAATATTTGATTGAAGGAGTAAAGGGAGAATTGACTTCAATTAGGAGGACCATTAAGGCGGACATGATTGCAATCGAGAGAGTGTGGAATCTGGGTTAAGCTTTGAGAGTCTAGGATCAGAAAGTAACATTGTTTTGAAAACATATGTGAATTCAGGAAGGAAGTTAATTTCTGTACTAAATGAATATATTTATTAATCTAAGACTATGATTTAATTGATTATATAGCTTACAGATTTTGAATATGTTCATATATTGAATTGATGAGTTTTGAAAAATCCAGGATCAGAAAGTAACTTTACTTCCGAAATCATAGAAGCTAGTTAATTTTAATGCATACTATATATCTTTTTTGTCTATGATTTTATATATGAAATTTGTAAAATTAAATTGATGTATTTTTTTTTTCTCTTTTGTATTTCGAGCCCAAACACTTGTCAAAAAAGTTTACATATAGAATTTTATTTAAAAGGAATTTTTTATCGGAAATCGATTTATTACTTAGGAACTTGGTCTAGAATTGGGACAACTTAAGTGTTCTGTCATCTGGGAAGTAGATTCTAATGCATTGAATTGCATCGAATTGAATCGAATATTGAAGCCAAGTAATAGCACCTTTAATGATCTTAGCGAAGGACATGGAACACAGACGTCTATATTTTAATTGTGTATATGTTTGTGTGTGTGTGTGTGTGTGTGTGTGTGTCTGTCATCCCCCCGAGAGAGAGGCACATTTTTCGGCACAAGACGCGTTTGCTTTTAATTGCCCCCTCCCCCCCTCCTTACACACCACCGCCCCACCCATGCTCCCCTTCCCTTTAAAATACCCACAACAAATGCCGAAGGACCACAATATGCTGGACTGACCGTCCATTTCATTAACTGGCGCAGTCGAAACGAAAAACGTTGCGGCGATTAGTTCACAGCCATAACACACGCCCCCACCCTTTCCCTCCTAGAAAGCTCTACCTACCCCCTCTTTTCTCTCCCATCCCCTCTTCTTTTTCGGCTTGTCCATCCGCTGGAGACCAAACTAAACTATAAAATTTTATGAGTTTCTACAGGACACACACTCACATACACACACACGCTCAATTGGTTTTTGCTTTTTTCCATGTTTGCAGGTAGTTTAAGCTCTGCTTGCCACGCCCTCTCCCCCCCCGCCCATTGCTCGTTGTCGTCGTCGTTCGCCAAATTGCGCAAAATGTTAACAAGCAATTGAGCAGACAAACAAACAACTGTTGAAGGCACAAGGACCAGGGATGGAGGGGAAGGGGAAAAGGAGGCAAGGTGGCCAGACCAGAAGAGGCAGCTGTCGAATGTGTAAGAGGTGGAAGAGGGGGCTGAGGCGAGGGGGGAGAACTGCTGCAATTGGAGGCAGTGCGTTGATTAGTTTAACGCGTTCAACGTTGCGGAAAGTTGCGACGGCTTCTCATTAAATCGAACCTCGCCGCCTTTTGGCTTATTAGTTCCAATGTGTCCTCTTTTCCTCTCTCTCTCTCTCTCTCTCTCTCTCTCTTTCTGCTCTCTTGCTGCTTTCTGCTGCTCCGTCATCCGGTTAACCGCCCATCTCACATCTCCCATCTTTGGCTGCTCCTGTGGCCCTATAAAATTCCATTTTATATCGAGCTGCTGTTACTTGGCCTGAATTGTTTTTATTGCCTGACAAAGTCCAGTGACTGAATGTCCTGCAGGACACAAAACTCTGAATTCCGCTTTAACAAACAAAGTACAAGTATCTAGTACTGTTTAAATTGTTATTTACATGTAGTTTTTGCATTAGTTATTATTTGACAATTGTTTTAAAACTTTTTGCCCATAAACGCATATAACTATATAAATTATTCTACGACTTCCATCGAATAAAGTTATAGAGTATTTTTCGATTCCATAACCATTCATGACCATCACCATGGCCACTTTTTCTCACTGCATAACTTTTTATTCGATTTTTTATAACTATTTTATACTCAAAAGCCTTAATTTATCTAAATTTCATTTAAGGATTCTTTTGTAGTAGACATGTCCATGTTCACTTTACAGGATTTTCATGTATAGTACTTCATCACTTTGCATTGAAATGTAATTTTAGCTTGAGTTTATTTATCTCAGGGTACACACCAGGTACAGATGCCGTGTGTGTCTCTATGGATACATCCAATCTCCTGTTCAATTCACTTTTCCACTTCCCCCTTCGCAGTCTGCCTCATTTCAATCCATGCCTCAAGTCAAAGCTTGACTGTCAATATTGACTCCTTGCGTGGAAATCGCGCAACTTTTTGGGCCTCTGGCATAATAACTGTCAAAAATCTTTCAAATTTTAATCAACTTTATTTTTAGCTTTGCTGTTTGCTCTTGCACACACATCAAGACTCCCCCACCAGATCCCACACAATTTCCCCTCTAGGGCTCCCAGAGTCTCGTATAAGCGTGTAAACTTTGCAGTCTTCTGTTTTTTCATAGCCAAACAAATATGAGCATGACTGTATGTGACTGTAAATGTAGATGTGTGCCAACGTGTGCCTAGCGAACTGTCTCTCAGTCATCTAAAATGGAGGTAATACTCTGTCAGCCTCTCTGTCGATCAGGCTCTTCGCTTCCCTTTCCCCCCCAAGACGTATTAAAGGCGCATTTAATTAAGTTGAAACTGTTGGCAAAGTCATGGAGCAGGGGTAATGTGGCTATGAAGAAAGTCTACTACATGTCATGTTAAAAATGTTCCACGATTTTCGAGTTAATCATTTAAGAGTTTTCTTTTTGCCTGAATTTTGTTTGGCCTGGAAGTAAAAGCATTGGATTGATGATTTACTTATAAAACTCGCAGAATGAATGGGAAAATCACGGAGATACTTTTATTGAATTTACTTAATTTTTTTCAAGGCACGATAAAATATTATTTATTTAATTATACAAAATTAATTATAGCTCCTCGGTTTTTTCGAATAATAAAAACTATGATATTATAAATTAATATATAATTATTTCATTTTAAAGTCAAAGCATTACTTTTATTATAAATGTTTATTTCACAAATATTAAAAATTGTTTTATGATAAATATGTTACATACCTGTGGCTTGTTAATCAAAATTGGAATTTATTTCTTATTTCAAATAAAATAATAATAATGATAATAATTTAAATTTTTTTTACAAATTATAATCTTTTATATTTTAAATCGAAATAAATGCGAAAAATACCATAAATTTATTTATGACTAGGTCTGTTTCGGTTTTCACTATTTTTGATAGCTCTGGTTGGTTTCAGTGTTGAGAAATAACTTCTTGCAGAGCTGTCAATTGTTGCACAGTGTTTGTTTACAAAAGTAATCCCCTTTTTTTGCATTAAAAAAAGGAAGAAATTGAATTTATTATTATGTAACGCAATGTTTAAAAGCACTTAAATTGTGGCTAAAAATATATACCAAAATATACACTACTTTCCTCACATACAAGTCCAGCCCTAATAAACTTCCCATTTATTTTCACAAATTCTTGCGGAACTTAGAACAAGTCGAGTAAATCCGACAAAAATGTTAGGTTAGAGTCTTACGATTTTGAGGTATGATGATGTTGCATGATTCCTAAAACATTGGAGTATGTTATAAATACTTTGTTTTTACTTTAATTTAATGCTAAGCATTCCAAAGTCATCGATTTATCATTTCCGAATTCAAACTCACCAGCTCAATGTCAAGTGAATTCAATTTGCAAAATCTTGTTGAATGTGAAAACCGGAATAGGCCTGAATGTCTTTTATTTAAAAGCTCAAGCTAAAAATAAAATAACTTCCGAAAGCTAAATCGAAGAAGTATTTTGGCAAGAACGATGCTTCTCTAGAATTATTTATACCATTTTCATGACAGTGATAGGGATTTTTAATAATAATAATTATTAATAATTATATTGATTATCAGCTTCCATTAAAAAAAATAAAAACTTAACTTTTGTTCATATGCGTGAGTTTGAATCCAAAGAATCAACGACAGCTTGTATTTCAGCCGGACAAGCAAATTTGGCAATAATTGTGATAAACTTGCATGCAGTGTATCTTTATGGCCATATATCAAATACATACATATATGTTATGTAGATCATCCTACCAATAAGACCTAATCACTAATTGCCGACTCTGCCCTTATTTCTCTCCACGCGCCTGTTACTCAAATGTCATAGCTGTCAAATGGCAAACGCCTACATAAACTCCGAACTCCCTGCTTCTGACCTTCCCCCTCCCCTCACCTCCCCTCCCCATCCCCCATTGCACGGCGCGTGTTGTTTGTCAAAAAATTTAACGCGTAAGTGGAAAAGCATAAAAACAACAACAACGACGACGACGCATTTCGATGAGGAAAACACCAAAAAAGTTGTAAAAATTATCAAAGAAAATTTGTAGAGCCACCCGCGCGACCATTGATAAGACAGACAAGACCCAGTCCTAAACGTAGACCTAAACCTAAACCCCGAGTCCAAAATCCAATCTGCAGACGAATCGACTCAAAAAAAAAAAAAAAGAAGAAAAAAATAAGAACTCAAACCAAACGAGACGTGTAAATGGACTTTGGGTGCCGTCCGTTGACTGACTGACTTACCGACTTGCCTCCTCCACCCTCTCCTGGTCCCCTGCCCTCACCGCCCCCTCACTCCCCACTCCACTCATCACTCAAATGCAAAATGGCGATTATTCATAAATCATTAAACACCATTTGGCAATGCGATGGGCAATGGGCAATGGGCGGTGCCTTCTTCCTTGTGAAAGTGCTTCGTGGGTGGGTGGGTGGTTCAATAATTGGGGGTGGTGGTGTCGCGGTCGCTGCTGCTGCCTGTAACATTTTTATCGCTTTCCCAACAACAACAAAACTCCTAAAGAAAAATTCCTAATGAGCCAAACGAAAAACGAGCGAAAAAAATACCCAAAATATCTGGCAACAAAAAATGTTAAAAAACTTCGGAAAAAATCAAAGGCCGCATCTGACCGTTGAGGGCTGGCGGTGGGGGGTGGGAGCGTGTCATGGAGAGGGGTGCTAGGTTTGGAAAATTTCGCGGACTTTTTAACAAGGCGGCCAGGCATAAGGCAAAAGGCACAGATTCCCCATCCTAATTCGTCTCCTTCCCCTTCCCATTCCCATTCCCATTCCCTTTGCTCCTGGCGAAGACATTAAAAATTTTGTTTGATACTTTGGTCTTCGCTGTCGCAGTCGCAGTCGCAGTCGCTGCTATAGTCGCAGTCGCTGTTCTGGTCGTTTGATTTCCGCTTCCGTTTGCCGTTGAGATTAAAAAACATTTTTCGTGCATTTTTTCCCTCGTTTCCCTGATGTTTTTTGAACTACGAGCGACCGCTGCCTTTTTTTACGTTTCGCTGGCTGCGTTTCTATCTGCGTATCCGCGTATCTGTGAGATACATTAAATTAAAAATTCATCTTTAATCAAAAATTATTGTTGGCATGCGCAAGACAAAGTTGCCATCGCATCCAACACGGATAGAAGGTGGATCAGACCCAGACCGCAGTGGTTCTTAAGACTCAGACTCGGACTCAGACTCAGACTCAGACTCGGGCAAACATAGTTGACAATATATCAAAGTTTTTTGACATTTCAATGGAGCTGGGCAGGGAAAGATTTCAGTAGTGGGAGTGGGAGTGGGAGAGGGTGGCGGCGCCATATTGTAATTGCTGATGTTGTTGTTGTTTGTGGGGCAGTCAAAGTTGATTGCAGCCACCGCCAGGAGATGCAGCTGATAAGCTGATAACGAAGTGTTTGTCAATTGACTGGAAAAAAGAAAATAAAGAATTATTCAACATTTTTTTCATTCAAATTAATCGCTTGATTTTATTTACAAATAATGTGATTTTTTCTCATGGAAAAAACACAAAAAATAATAATTGCATGAATGGAATAGATAATATTTTAAATATTTAATAATAAAGTTATCTTTCAGCTCCTATGAAAAACAACAATATCAATTTAATTTTTCAAAATAAAAAACATATGTATATTTTGGAAGCATTTTCTTAGCCTCCTCAATGATAAAACCGTCTCTCTAGATTTAGAATTCCCATTAGTTGTCAATTACTTTAATTTTTTTCCTAGATTATACGTATTACTTCAACTCAATGCCTTAGTTATAGTTGGTATATTAGATTGGTATAAGAATAACAATTAAAAAAAATTTCAGATTTTTCTAGCTTAAATATTTACATATACAATTAAGTATAAGCTGCAAGGCTTAAGCTACCTTAATGAATAATGTACATTTCATTTTTCCTTAGTTTTCATATTTAATCGTACATTATAATACTTAAATAGTTTGTTGTATTTAGGTATTATTTTGAATAATTTATTAGTAAAATACAATAAAAGGACTGGCTGAATTATTTTCTTCTTTAAATAAGTTTGCCAATAACTTGAAAAATCATAAGATAACTTAAATATCAGAACTATTGTTAATGTAAACTGTTGAAGGATTCTAAATTAGAATTTCTAATGAAGTTTTTCGCTGCTTACACTGAGTAGCTTTAAATATATTCTGCTGATTCTTGGTATTATTACTAGCTCCCGTTTAAATAAAGCTCAACTTTATCATAATTTTCGTTCGCTTTTCTCTATTTCTTATTCTTCGCCCCTTTCTTTTCTTTAAACCATCTTTAGAATGTCACAGATTCCCAATTCCCTTGCTCATTCTACAACAAACTCTTTTGTTTGCTTCGTGTTTGGCTAAGCTCAGAGTTTAACTCATTGGATGAGTATCAAAATACACCCTTACAGCCCGTCATTACAGCATCCCCTACTATCTGTCACACACACACACACACACACATTCTACATAAGCCTATCAATTTTTATTTTATTTTTTATTTATGTATATTTTTTGTTCATTTTGCTGTTTCTGTTAAGCGACTTAAGAGTTGCTTATCAAAGTCGGGCGAATCAGACTTCGGCTGACAGAGAGACAGACAGGCTGCCATTAAACTCTCTGACAACAATGGGAACAACAACAAGTAACGGGTCTTAAAGTCAAATAATAACAATAACAATCTGAGCAATAAAAGCTACAACCCACACACACACACACACACACGTACACACACACACACATGCGACAAAGACGAAGCCATTTGCCTATCAGAAAGTTTTGATCTTTGATTGTGTTGCTCGGCTTTTTAACTAATTTGCGACACCTCCAGCAACCACCCAACCACCCAATCACTCACACTCACACTCACACACGCACCGTCACCTGGCACACCATATGAGCACACACACACACACACACACATTCCCCCCAGCAAGAAGAAATCGCGCGAAAACCGCATGCAAAACGCGTCACATGCAGTCGCTAGGGAATTAACGGCCCACAAGCCTCTCTCACACTCACACTCACACACTCACACACACACACACACACACACTTCAAATATTTTGCATACGTTCAAAGCATTTAAGCTGGCATACCTCCACCTCCCCCTCTTCATCCCTCCCTCTTGCCCTTCCACCGCTCCATCACATTTATTTGCGCAATATTTTTCTGATAATAACAAATTCGCGAATATGTTTATCTCCGTTTTCATTGCCGTCTTTGCGCCGTCTGCTTTGCAGAGTCTCCCTGCTTCTCCCCTCCCTTTGACATCTTCTTCTGCTGTGTATTTTTTTATTGTAAACCTTCTTCCTTATTATTGTTGTTGTTGTTGTTGTTGTTGTTTTTGCTGCTGCTGTTGATATGGAGCTTTGGGCGTGGGGTTTGTTTGGATTTGTCTCGTTTTTTGCCATTTGCCAGCGTGCCACTAATTCCATTTGAGACGTAACGAAAACGAAAATGACATCAATTTATTTGTGTATTTTCTTGTTGTTCACTTTCCCTTTCTATTGCTGTTTTTTTCTTCATTTTTTTCCATCTTTGTCTTGCCGAATGTCTGTCAGCTGAGGGTGTTTCTCGCCTGCCAGAAAATATATTTACATTTATATTTTATATTTCTAATATTTTATATTTTATATTTTATGCATTATATTTAATATTTTATAATTTATATTTTTTAATTTATACTTAATATTTAATATTTTTTTATTTTATACTGTATATTTTATTTTTTATATTTTTTATAATTTATATTTTATCTTTTAATATTTAATACATTATATTTTATATTTTATAAATTATGTTTTATATTTATATTTTTAAACTGTCTCTTTTATAAGCTGATTTAGTTGGACTCAAATAAATACAAAAGTACATTTATTTATCTCCCTATATCTCGCTTGCTCCCTCTCATTCTATCTCTCTCAATCCACTATCGGACTTTATCATCATTTGCCGGGGTAAAGTTAAAAATGCAAACAATAACAAGAATTACACCCAAAGGATCAGTTGAAAAGTCAATAAACTGTGGTGGTCCCCGCCGGACAGTTGGGAACGGAATGGAACGGATGGATATAGAATGGAATGGAATGGAATGGAACGATGAGCGGAGTGGGAAGTTGTTGAAACGGACGCTACAAAAACGCGCCAAAAAGCAACCGCAAAGTAACCGCAAAAAAGCAAACAACAACAATGCCATCGGAGGAGGAGTGAGAGTGAGAGAGAGAGAGAGCTCACCAGTCGACCAAGCGACCACACGGGACGCTGCCATCCCCTTCTCTTTCCCTCCTTCTCCCCCTTCTTCTCATCCTCCCACCATTAACCGCCCCGCGGCGTAAACCTTTTCGAGCAATTTTTGTGTTTTTTTTGTGTTATTTACAAAAACCATAAATCAATTGGACACGCCACACACACAAACACACACACACACACACACACACACACTCACACACACACATACAGAGAGAAAGACACACAAATGCAAATCTATTTTTAAATGCGAAATAATACGAATCCACCCGAAAGGAGGATAGAGATTGCTAAAGAGAAAGCGGGCTAGTAAATGAAAGAAAGAGAGATAGAAAGAGAGAGAGAGAGATCATAAGGGGTTGGGGTGTGTTGAACTGAGAGGGGGAGGAGAGATAAACCCCGCGGTCTTGCGTTGAAAATCGCGCGCTGCAGCAAAAAAAAGGGCAAAAAATGCCGCAAAAATAAGCGGCGAACGGTAAAAGGTCGAACTGGTATAAGAAAGACAGATACTGTTGGAGCGAGAGAGAGAGAGTGAGAGAGAGCAGAGCAGAGGAGCGGCAAGCTGACGAAGAACACGCGGGAAAAGCCGCTGATACGACATGTGGGAAAAGTCGAAAAGTGTAAAAGTCAGCGCCAGAGCGCCGAAAAGGGGAAACCGGATGAGGAGAGTCTAGGGCTGGGGAGGAGAAGGGGTTGCTCTTGGGCAGTGCGCGTTGTGAAAGGGCAAAAAAAAAGAGTCGAAGATGCGACGTCGACCGCCCGCTGGCAATAAGAGAAAAGCACAAAAAAATATATACACACAAAAAAAAATAAAGAACACGAACAATAAAAATTCAACATTCTGCATGCCCACAAGGAAGTCGAACGGGTTGCCCACAGTCGACGTCAAGGACTCGCAGGACTCTTCCCAAAACACAGCAAGGAGAAGGAGAAGAAGCAGATGCAGGAGAAGGGGAAGGAGAAGTAAAAAATATAAACTGACATACTTTAAAACCAAGTGTTGTGGCTTAAGAACGCGGAGAGGACACGGATTTTGTTCAGTGCCCAGCGGGGGTAAGGATTTGAATAGGGTTTACTAGTAACTCCCCCACCTTCCACCCTTTTCCTTAAAAGATCCGTGAGGAGAGGGTGGCTGGATGACAGTTCGACATTAGTTTTGATAGACTGGCACGCATGTCCTGTGCAAATCCATTGTTATGCTAACAAATCAGGCAAAATATAGAAATGCCAAACAAGGACAACGCACAAATCTTATATCCTGATATCCGTGCAAAACATTTTCTGTGGCTCAGCCTGCGGCTAAGTGGTTGGCTTATTAGCTTAGAAAAAAACCTAAAAACACTGCAAATCCTTCAGTCGAGAGCTAACGAGTGACTCGAATATATTAAATTGACTGACACATTAAAATAAATTCAAGTGTTTCCTTGAAATATCAAAGGTTTTCTAAATAGTTTATGCATGCTTCTAATCAGTTTGGTAATAGTATTAAGAGATTAAATAACATGTTTTAATTTAAATTAACATTCGTCGAATCAAAGATATATATATAATGGACAAGATTTTAATTTAAGGGCTTTGGGTTTTCTTACATGCAACGGATGATTATTATTTTACTGATGATTATTATTTTTACAAAATTTACACTGATAAAAAACAAAGGTTTCTAATATCCTTTTCATATTTTTTGCTTTTGTTTAACAACTTAAAAAATAAGTACAAAAAAAAAAATCAAAAATCAAGATGTTTTTTTATATTTTGAATTATTTTTGGTAATCGACATAATTTAAGATAAAGGGTCTATAATTAAAATGTTTGTCTTAAAACAGATAATTTTTCACTTTTTTATGGTATATATTTTTTGTTCTGTTCTAGATCTTAGAGACTATAGGAGCTAGAGAAATCAAATTTGGCACACAGACTTCTATAAGCCCCGCTCAGATTGAGTGAATGAAATTGCGTAAGCCTTTTTAACTTGGCTTAAAGCAATTAACTTCTTATTATTGGGAATACTATGTGAAAAGTAGTAAGTGGCTCATTATTAAGCAGAATCTTGGACTGCAGCTTATAAGATCTAGATTCAATCCCTTTGCCTTTGGTTCGTTACTTTCTCAACTTTCTCAACATCAGATGCAGTCGTCGTTTAAGCCGCATTCATTTGGACTTTGTGAGTCTGAAAGCTGCAACTCTTTTGCTTAACTTCCTGTCACCTGACTGCCAGCTATCTCTTGCTCTCTCACTATCTCTACCTTTTCTCTCTCTCTCTCTCTCTCTCTCTCTCGCTGTCTCTGTCTCATATTTTATGCGCTGCAAATTCTTTTGATTTATGTTAATTTGAATGAGTGCGCACCATCTATTTTTTGTCACCAACTCATTGCTGGCACGCCCCCTTTCTCCCACACGCCCATACGCTCACCAAGCATGTTTCCGTCATGCGTTTTGCATTCGTTGGTGCCTCTTTTTCTACCAACATTCAGCATCCAACTTCAGTTTCAGTTCCAGTTCCACTTCCTTTTGCTCTTCATCATCGTCATCCTCGTGCTTCCTTTGCTGGCTTTGGCAACCTGGACGCCTCCCTCTCCCTTACCCTTACCCTTCCCCTTCCCCTTCCTCCTGATCCGACTCTCTCTATCTTTCCCCTTTCTCAGTCATTGTGCTCCATTTCTCCATTTCTCGTTTTTGCCACGTTTCATTTTGTCAACGACGCGTAAAAAATCTTTTGATAAAACGCAAATAGTTTGTTTTATGCACTTTATGCAGATAAATTCCGGCTATGCCGAAAATCTCATCACGTTTGTCACACATCGCAAAAATCAGCTGCAGCTTCTTTTGCAGATAGAGAGAGAGAGAGAGAGTGAGAAAGAGAGTGGGAGTAGAAAAGTATCTCTGTATCAAGAGTAAAGGGATTTAAACTTACTCTTTCTAATAGTAGAAACCGATTCTGAAACATAGGAAAAAATATACTTGGAAGACTGATAAAACACGGGTCAGATCTTTTTTCTCTTAAAACTAAGAATTTTCGCCGATATATTTATTATTAATATCACTTTTGTTTTGTATATTGTAAAAGATGTTTAGTAACTGGTCTTTTTTGTCAGTCTATATCTAAGGAGTGGAAGAAATATTATTTAAGGAATCTCTCAGGATACTTGATAACTTTACCCATGTCACGTATCCTATTCGGCACTTCACATTGATCATCTTGCATTTTAATATAAGTGGCATTCAGCGATGTTTCCACTTTTTATTCACAACCAGCTTTTGCCAAGAGTTTTGGATATATTGTTTCAAGTTATCTTCCCTATTCCTGTTTCATCAGATTGTGGTATTTCCATTGCCAGTCCGGGAAGACTAACAACATCGTAGATATCATAGAATCCAACGGATGCTGAAGAGGCGACGTATGTGAAAAGTCCTTACCCAAAAGAAACGTAACTCGCACTTTTTTTATTCCACATGTGTGTGCGAGTGTGTGTGCGTATTACGCCTGTGTGTGTGTGTGTGTGTGAGTAACGTTAACATTTATGCGATTTTTCATAATTTTTTGCCGAGTCGACTCGAGTCGAGTCTTTCACACCTTTTGGCGAGGCTGTCGCATCATTTGCTCCGTTGTTGAGCATTTCCATTTCCATTGCCACTTCCGTTTCCGCTGATTTGTTGCCGCTGCCTGCGGGGCGTGGCAGGATGTGGCTGCTTAAAACGCCGCACGCAGCGAACAGAAGTTAAAAAAAGCAAAAAAAAAAAAAAAATGCAACAAAAATAGAAAGGAAGCCAACGCCTCGGTCTATGGCTGCACATAATTTGTAACAATTTTGTACCCACAGCCGAACACCCTACAACCCATACTGTTGCCACTACCCCTGCCCACCTACCCCTGGCTAAGCCCCTACAAATCCCAATAGGTGCGCGGGGGGGAGAAGGGTGAATAAAACTGAAGCGTGTTGAATCGCCACATGCATTTGCACCAAATTGCTCGAATTTAAAGTAAACCCCTTGACGATCCCAACTGACGAGTAGCTACCCCCCATCCCCATCCCCATCCCCATCCCCATCCCCTACAATTTACAATGCTTTACTCTGTTTCTTCTTCGTGTTCTTCTTATTGCGCTCTTTCTTTCGGCTTTCATTTTTTTTGGTATATATGCGAATATAAATGAAATTTTTGTTGTTTGGACGTGACACATTTAGTTTGGATATATGACGACAGTCGTCCGCAGTTTCCAGTTCTCAGTCGTCAGTCGTCAGTCAGGCGCGCATTGGCTCGTTAAGAGAGGGAGGGAGAGGGATTCCTTTAGGGGAGGGGAGCAGCAGGTAGTGGGGAGGGGAGGCGGAGATGGGGCGGCAGAAGTCAAAGAGTGTGAGGTTGCCTGATGATGACGACAACGGTATTCAGTTTTGCTAAGTCTCATTCCAACCAAAGTAAAAGATTTAGGCTACTCAGAACTCCCTCTCACTTATAAAGAAGAATGTGTTGTAAAGTCGGTTAAAGTTTATTTGAATTTGGGCTTAATTTTCTAATATACAGACAGTCACTAACGTTTCCATGCACCCTAAGTTTGTCAAATTTTTGTATAAAAGAAAGAATGATACAAAAATTTCCTTAACCCATTAAGTACCCACAAAAAAATTGAATTTTTGTAAAAGTCTACTTTTTCAACTTTTATCCTCGATTTTTAAAAAATAATATTCTGGTGGCATTTTTAGCAATTTTTAAAAAAATCATCAGAAATACTAGCGAAAAGATTTTTAAACCTTTTTTTTTTGCAGTCACACTTAGAATTGTTTAAAGAATTTATTTTGCATCAAAACATTCTTTGTTTGAGACCTAGGAAAAAAGTTGAAAAATAAGATATTGCAACTGGTTTAAAACATTTTTTGTCTTATTTTATGAATTTAAATATGTAAATATTTCAAGTCAACCAAAATTTATTTAAAAAAAAATGATTTTGAATGATTTTAAAACGAATTTCAATCAAATTTTGTATATTTTAGTTTTTAATTGCTTTCAATAAACTATTGAATCACATCTTTTTCGCTGAATTTGAACTCAATTATTTAATTTTCGCGTCAATAATAAGCTGCATTAAAGTATTATTGAAATACTACAAAATAACATATCATAGCTAACAATCTAGCAATCTCTTCTATTCATTTCTAAGTTACTTCTTTTACGCAACTTTTCTTTCTACACATTCCCGTTAGATTTTCTTAAAATCACACCTTCGGTAGATACTTAAAAAATCCTTTCTTTAACTTCTGCCATAAATTGCCGACCCTCTTTTGCCCCTTTACTGTTTGCAAATGTTACACCTTTAGGCAAATACATTTTTTTTTTCTTTTTCCTTGGCACACTTCATTTTCCGATCACATAAAGTGCCATAAATCACAAGTACTCAATGTCAGCCCAATGAACTGAATTGCAGTCGGAGACTAAACCCCATCAAGTCGAATGGGGTTTTCCATACAATCTGCCCTCGCAGTTCGCTTTTCCCGATTCTCGATTCCCTTCTCCCAGTTTCCCTTTCCTTGTTCCCACTTGTGAGTTCTATGAGATGCAAGTGAAGTTGGCGTCGCGTTATTTGTGGAATTTTCTTGAGTACATTTCGTTGATAAGCAGCAGCTGGCACATACATGTGTGTGTGTGTGTGTGTGTGTGTGTTAGACTTTTCTTAACAATTTGTCATGCATGGAACGCCAAATATGCCGAAAGGAGAAAAATGTATTAAAAGCAGCCGCCCAACAGTCGAAGATGTAGAAATGCGAGAAATGCGCAAATAAATCATTTCTTTTGCGTGCCTTTCTTTTCAACTCTCTACCTCTCTCCCTCTTTCTCCCTCTTTCTCCCTCTCTCTCCCTCTCTATCTCCGTCTCATTTTCTGTGTATGCATAGATAGCAAATGCTAGTCTTGGGTTTGGATTTTCGTGGGGTTTGTCTGAAGTAGTTTTGCTTTCGAAGGCACTTGAAATATTTTCACGTGTCTTGAACAAATGTCAAACACACACACACATACACACGCGCACTGCCAGAAAGAGAGACAGTTATACGCACATAAATCAAAAATTGCATAGAGAGCCACAGATGGAAAGGGGACAGGGAAGATTCAGCTCGTGAAAGTATTGAAATGTAACGCATTTATTTTCATTACAAGTTGCCCACAAAAGTATGCTAAGCAAAAGCACAACGAGAGATTGCATGTCTGTGTAAGTGTGTGTGTGTGTGTGTATGTGTGCGTGTGTGTGCGTCACTAATGTGACAGTCGGCAGCCCTTTAAGCCGCTGCCGTTGAGCTATAAGCACTTTATTGGATCATCAGACTTATTTTGATATGTGGCCAAATATGAAAAAACCAACAAAAAAAGTAAAACAAATACACACACACATGGGAGAGTGATGTGAGTGTGTGTGACGCAGGCATTGACATTTTGCAAGCGCACAATGTAAGGCTCATAAATTCCTGTCAGGCGGCCAGAGGATGAAAATGAGGACGAGAAGAGGATGAGGATGAGGATGAGGACTGAGGACGCTGAGGACACTGAGGATGTCAACTTTTGCTCAAGTTATTTTCATTTGTGTAACATTTTTGCATACTTTACGGCGCATTGGACGCACGTATATGAATCTGTCTGCGAGTGTGCGTTTGCGTGTGTGTGTGTGTGTGTGTGTATGTGTGTGTGAATGCTCTTTTGCCCGACTACTTTTTGACAAATCTACTTAGGCATTTCTTTGGTTTTGCTTTGTTTATTTATGTTTATTTGTGATTTATTTCGATAACATAATAAATATCATGCATGTCTACGTGCCTACACAGATGCGTGTGTGTGTAGGTAAGAGTGTTTGAGTGCAAGTGGCATCAGTTCACTTAGCATTATGTACCACTTACTTATTTATGAATATTCCGTTTTATCATAATCCCAAATTTTTTTTGGATGATTTTCATTGAGTTTTATTTATACTTTCTTATAGGCATCTTATCTTGAAGACTCCTTACAAATAAACGTCAGACATGGAGGCTTTTTTTTCATAACACGAAAAAATATGCTGTTTCTATTATTTATTCCTTTCTCATATTTTAAACAATCATCGTTGTATGTCTCGATTTTCTCTAATAAAATGTGAGCAAATCTTTGATCAAATTTAACTCTTTTCGCTGCTGGACAGCTCTATAAACTAAAAATAAGATTTGCAGCTAAAATGATTAAGTTTTATGGTATGAGTGTTTGAAATAAACTTAGATATCTTCGACTATCTACCATATCATTTTCTTCTTTTACCCCGTAGCCAGATGTCGAAATCAAATTATAGCAAATTTCCCATTAGTTTTAATGGAGCTGCTCTCAGACGCTATCAAAACGCTGCAGGTGCAATGTGGCGAGTATTTCGATAGACAATTTTTGCGTTTTCCCATTTTCTTTTCAAGCTCGCTGTACCTCCTCCTCCTCCTCCTCCTCCTTCACCTCTCTCTCTCTCTCTCTGCATCGCTTTTCGATTTCATTCTCTGTCTCTTGTTGTATCACTAGTGGCCATTTTTATATAGCCGCTGCGCTGTTTTTTCTCATTTTCCATTTATTTATTTTTTATTATTATTTTTTTCTTCTCCTCTTTGGGCACCCCTCCCCCCTCTCGTTAAGCAAAAGGAAACAGGAAATATCTCTGGCTGGCCGCTCGTTCGTCCTCGTTGGCTTCATCTTCGTCCTCTTCGGCCTTATAAATGACAACGCCTCATCGCGCAATTTGTTTACCTTACATTTTTCGAGTGGCCTGATGAGGGCGTAGTCTCGGTGGGTGAGGGGGGTAACTTTTCTTCATGCTATGCTTCTCTTCTTCTTCTGATTCTGCTATTGCTTTTTCTTCTTCATCGTCTTATGCATCTTCCTGGTCCACAGTATTTTTTTTCGTCGTGCCACAACAAGAACAACATCAATTTTGAAATTGCTACATTAGTGTTACCCACTTAACAAGTTTAAGGGGCCCTCAAGTTTTGGGACGCCCAATCCCCCTTTAAAAATTCTCCCCCCACCCTAACCCCTCTTAATTTCTGTCTTATCCTCTGCCGCTTCAGCGACGCGTTGCGTATTAAAATTAGTGATTAATTTTTACGCTCAAAATATGCAAATGTGTTGCATTGATGAATACATTCACTGGGCACACAGAGGGAGGGTGGGGGGTATGAAAGACAGAAGGCGTGGCATGTCGGGGCGTCACTTCATTTTCTACTTCATTGCCAAAGTTCGACGCTGTGACGCCGGGGACTTGTCCATTGGGAATTGCTCAGTCTTCGGCCACTTTTAGTCGATTTTAACGCACTTTTTCCCAAGGAAATGAAAAATTTTATGTCATATTTTTTATTTAATTTTTTTTCATTTTTACATTTTTTTTTTTTATTTTGGAAAAGTGGGCGTGTGCGTGGCCAGCGGCTGGAATTGATTATGGATGAACGGAGCGACGCGTCGTCTTTGCGCGTCTCGCAATTAACATTATTTTTAATTCTGAGCCGTCCACTTTTGGGCGCCGCTAATGAAGCATGCAAATCACCGAATCAGGGCGGAAACGGAATCGGGAATGGAAGTGGGAATGGGAGTGGGAATGGGAATGAGAATGGCGGTAGAGAGATTGCCGTCCGACGCTCTGATAACTTGCTACGCGTTCCAGCGCTTAACTTAATTTTCCCTATTAGTGTCGAATTTTTAATCTATTTCTCCTTTCCACTCGACAATTGATATGCAAATTGTGACGCAACAAATACAAATTCCATTGCCTTCTTTTTAGGGCGGACAGTTGAGTTTCTTCCTAAACTTTCAACTTGAATTTTAAGTATGCAATTTATGATATCGTCATTTATTGTATTATTGTTATATTCTTAGCAATTACTGTTAATATTTATGTTTCATACTGAAAAAACGTATAATTATTGTCAGTTCTTCAAATTCAAGATTGAATTATTATAAAAAAATGCATATGTAAAACTTAATATTATTCGTCACAAAATTGGATATCAGAAGTTTTGGGGCATGAAAATGTTTTCGTCAATAGACTTTTACCTCGTAAAAAAGGATTTTTTAAAAAGATGTCTGAAATTTTAAAAATTGTAATATTTTTTGACAGTATAACTTTATCAACTTTGATTATTGTTTGCACAAGCTAAAACATACTGCCTGGCAACACTGGTTCCCTTTACAAACACACATGCCAACATGCCAAGTGCATAAGCTATCAGCACTCTCAAACACTGGCTGCTATGACAAATTTGCTGCTCATGTCCTATTCCAATTCGAAGTAAAATGTAACAGGTAATATCGATTAATATTCGAATAAAACATGAATAGTAACCCTAAATATATATCGATCTTGCTGTAATCGCAATTAAAAAATTTTTTATCTTCCGCAAAGAGAATTCACCACTTGCTGCAAGCAATGTGTTCATGCTGAACATGACGACAAATACACAGCTATAAAATAGCTATTTGCGCAGCACTGATGCTGCTCTTCACCACGGTGCTCTCTCCTCCTTTTTTCCTCCTTTTCTTCATGGCTCTACAAGATGCAGCCATAGTTTTAAGTACTTAGTTGAAAACCTGTAACGAAAGAATTACCACGTAAAGGTAAAAGGTATATTCAGTTAACAGGTATTATCTTGTCCAAACGAATTTGCAGACGATAGTTTTAGCGACTTTCGAAAGAGTCGTAGAGCAAAAGTTTCTTGCGGCTTTCGTCACTAGCGCGGACTGCCGACTGCAGTGATGGTTTTTTTCCAATCGAAAAAATCTTTAAAATGGGTTTTTTATAGTTTAATTTCAGCCATTAAGTTTATCAATGTTTTATGAATATTCCTGATTTTTTAAATAAATATAGTTTTATATGCTTTCAGGATATATTCTAAAGCAATTTTAGGTTATTCTCAATACCCTTAAAGTTTGTCTAAGAGTTGCCAGACCAGCAAAATATGTTAGGTACAGAATATTGTGTTCATGATTTCTTCTTCAAATCGAAGAAATATATATTCATTTTTAGTTATTATATGTCTACCTTACGCAACGTTGCCAGACTGATGATAGATATACGGACAGATCTGGCTGTGATTATAGAGCGTTGCCAGACTGATGAACATTTTGGGACCATTTGTTGCTTGCCTCATTTCAGATGCAGAGCTGTGTCCTAGGTGCCCAAAGCAACAACAACAACAACAACAACAACAGCAGCAGCAGCAGCAGCAATGTCGAAAGCGTTTCCCCTCTCTCTATTTAACCCCTTTCTCCCCTCCTCTCCCCATATTCCCTATTCCCTTTTAGAGGCCGTAGCTGTTTGCGTCTGTTGTTGTTATGCCCTTTTTGCATTAAGAAATTAAAATCTGCGCTACAAAAATGCACGGAAAACTGTTTGCCAAGCGAGGCACAAAACAAGAACAATAAGAAGAAGGAAGGAAAGAAGCAGAAGCAGAGAAAGAAGAGGAAGAACAGCACTAGTGTTGCACATGTGGCGCCCTCTCAACGCGTTCATCCAGCGAATGTTTTGTTATTTTTGTAGAAGTTTTGTAATTGCGGAAACGGCAACTGCTTCAGTTTCAGCAAAGGATTCTCCGACTCGGGAGTCTGTTGCTCAAGTGTTCGATATATGCGGCTCGCCAACTGCCGCAGTAACCAGTGGCGTGGTAAGGAAAGGGGGCAGTGTGGCGAGGGGCAAGGGGAAGGGGCAGGTGTGGGGAAACTGTGGAGCATGCAAACTTGCAAAACTTGAAGTTATGGACGCGTAAATTGAAAATACACATGAGCACAAACTTGTACAAATATATGTATGTATATATGTACATTTATATGTATGCATATATAAATATGTATGTATATATGTGTGTGTAACAGATACACACACATGGCAAACAAATAGCTGCAACATGTAGCGAGTTCTGCTTCACATTATTGAAACTATAAATTTCTAGCAGCAATCTTTTGCGGCCAGACAATGCCACGACATGGTAGAGAGCGGGCAGACAGTGTCGTAGAGGGGGGCACAGTGGCGTAGAGTGGGAAGGGGGACGGGGGAAGGGGAGCAAGCTTCACACGGGGCACAGGACCAAGGACCAAAAGGAGAGGAAAGCATGCCAGTTTATATTTGTTTTTCCATTGTAGTTTTAAGCACCGCGAACCAAACTATACCAATCTCCCTTCCCCTTCCCTTGTCCTTGCCCTCCACTCTTACCCCATCGTGCCGCGTATTTCGCTGTGTTTCTTGCGTCGATGTTGTGGTCGAAAAGTTTTCTCATTTCGCGTGGCAGCCAGTGCCAGTGCCATTCCCACGCCCTCAATTTATTGTATTGTATATGCAACTGCCACTTGCCTATAAAGAATTGTACCTCCACCTACCACCTTCCGTTTTCCACCATCATTCTGCCCTACTTTCCGCATCCAAAGAATTCTCCTCTCATCAAAATCATTAAAACCTTCAATTTGTCAATTTATCGATTAATATCGAATTTCAACAAATGGTAAAAAACGATCTTTATGATCTTAATTTCAAAAATTGTACGTATTAGAAACATAGATGGGATATAATATTAAGAATTTCGATGTATCAATAAGAATCGATTAGTTTCGAAATCAGCTTTAATTCTTTTGGCCTTCTTCTTGGCTTGCTTCTTCATTTGGCCTGGTTTCTTTTTTTTTAAATTTACCACAACTCTCCACCAAAATCATTCATCCTGTCTAATCCTCATTTATTGATGGCCTGTTGCAATCCTCCTCTGCTGTAGTCATGATAGCATCTTGGATACTCACTTAGACCCAGGCTTATTGGGTATGTTTGTGTAGTGTATTAACGCATCAAAGAAATTGATAATCTCTTAATAAGCGGCGGTCAAAGACGGTCCAAGACGCTAGGGCAAACAGATGCCCGGGACTCGCTTTCATATTAATAACCAGAAGGAAGCCCAAAAGCCAACAAACTGCGATTGCAGTGAGAACTTCAAAGGTGCCCACAGCTGGACCAGGACACGTGGACCAGGACACGTGGAGCACATATACAGCATACAGATATTTACCAGATGCTAAGTAAATGGACTCGATAGACGGGGGAAGGCATTGCTAACAAGCTGCCCCGCCCATTTCCCATTCTTGGCCCATTCCCCATACTTTTCATTGGTTTGACACGCACACAAATCACTTGATTCAATCATCTTGAAAATTGATAACATGCCATTTACAAATGACATCGAGAAGGGGGCAAAAAACACACTGAATTCATGCCGCCAAAAAGTATGCTACAAATTATTTATGGGCAGGTCGAGGAGGCAAAACGAGCAGCAAGAAAGAAGGTCGCAAAGAAAAAAAATAAACTAAAAAAGAGAAAAAGAAATCAAAATTAGGACACGTGCCACAAGTTGACCAACAGAGCAACAACAACGGCCAAACAATGTGCAGCTCACTCCCCTCAAACCCTTCAAACCCCTCACTACCCCTCCAACCCCTCACTACCCGCAAACCCCTAACTCTAGCCTCCCCCATAATTGCGAGTGGGGGAAAGATGTCAGAGTGAGCGAAAGTTGCAGTGGAAAAAGTGAAAGTGAAACGTTTCAACCGCACAACGTTGGCACGCACACACACGCACACACACACACACACGCACACCCTTAAGCCTCACACTTAAAAGGGGAGAGGGGAATTCCCGACACTCATTTACGATGCCCTGCACGCTGTGCCTTTCATTTCAATTTGAACTCATTTTTTCGTGTTTTTCTTTTCTTTTCTTTTTTTTTTTTGTGTATTTTTAGTTGGTTTTGTTTTGGTTCACAATCTGAACAATCGACCCGGCCCAATTGGACAATTGATTTGAACGCATTTGCGTGTTTGCTTCAAAAGACTGCAAATTATTTTCACTCTGCCTCCTTTTGTCTGCTCCTTTTCCCTTCCCTTCCCGCTTCAACTCCTCCCGGTTCCTCCCCCTATTGTACCATAATCATTTTCCATTGCCCATCATCGGAAGAGATGAGCTCACTCCCCGACCGCACTTGGAATCAAGTTAAGTGATTCACTACGTGCTGCTCTTTGGCTTCCTAAAAAATGAACGAATAGAAAGAAACAAAAAGTAACAAGGAGAATGTATGACAAGCAATCAGCTGGAAAAGTTTCTTCGCCATTTCTCACAATTGATATTAAATAAATGGTTCAGTTTAAGAGTTCCATATTGTTTCTAAGAGATCAAACCTTATGTGGTGTTAAACTAGTTTACAGGACATTTCGAGGCATTGCTGATTTGGTATTAATTCAATTTGAAAAGAAAATCACATTTTGTCTATTGAAATTAATTACAGAAATGTATAAATTAAAATTCATATAATTTTATAAGTATTTATATTTTGTATTTTTTTAGATATTGAAGGATAATTTTTTTTATGATCCGATTCACAGCATAGCCAAACTTATATTGTCTAGTTTAGTGACGATTTCATTTCGTATTCTCTCAGTGAACTATTAGTCTATGATAAATTGAGCAATCGAAGCCTGAGCATATTTCCAAATACATGAGAGGCGTCATCAGCAAACAAATTGTTCATTATACGCAAACAGAGGCAGCAACAAAAAGACTTAAGCAAACTTTAATTAAGAGTCCCAGACTCCAAAATGCGAAGAAGCGTTGAACAAACGGACAAACGGACAAACAAATTCACAACTCGACAACAATGGCCTTGGGTCAGTTGAGGGGTGTGGGAATTGTGGAGGGTTGGGAGTGGGGAGTGAAAAAACTAACCAAAAGTCAGCAACACTTAAGCAAAATGTCAAATACACAAATAACAGAATGAAAATGCCCTCCGGGGTGCATTTGCTGTGGATTCAAATGAATAGTTTCAGTCAGAAACTAAAATGACCAAAAAGGTTGAACTCAAACTAAAACTCGAATTTGAACTCGAATTTGAACTCGAACACTACCCAAGTATCGATAGTTTCGGAAGCAAAGTTTGCAACAAAATGAGAAAAAACACCGAGCAACAACAAAGTGACAATAACAAGCACAAATGGACGCTTCTGCTGATGACAATGGTCCTTGGTCCTTCTGTTCTCCCTCTTCTCCTCTTGTACTGCCCCTGATCCTGCTGCTGACCAATACAATGGCAAATTCTTCAGACGCTGCCAGACGCTTGACATCCGGCATAAATGTCAAACGCCAACTTTGACCACAGGATACATGTTGGGTCAATGCATTGACAAAATGTCTGACTGGCCACTGGCCACTGCACAGTGGACAGTGGAAAGTGGAAAGTGGACAGTGCACAGTGGGGTTAAGGGGCTGCCTTTAAGGCTTAGGGGAACCAGTAAACCAAATATATTCATAGCCTTACTTATTTCAATTGGGCCTGGGGCATTTTCTTTGGGGATGGCATAGTTGCTACCAACTGCTCACTTAACGGTTGCCCTTGCTTTATTTCACAATTAAAACGTTTCCCCAACCCAAAATGTCAGTCGATTTTGTAATATGCCCAAACCAAATCTTATTTAAATACATGTCAAATAAATACTGCATAAAATGGTAACGAAAAATTCTACAAACTCACTTAAATGTCCAATGTCCAATAAAATTGAAAAACTTAAAGTACAAAAACTACTTAGTAATAATATTAAACAAAAAAAAGTCAAATAAATGCCAAGCAAATACTTAGCACATACTGAATAACTCTGAATGAATACAAGATACATGTAAAGCATTACTAAAATTGAAAACTATATAAACAATACTACTAAATAAATGCAGCACGTAAAGCGGTTTTATTGTAAAAAAGTCCAAAACAAATACCGCAAAAGTACTAAATAATAATTTAAAAAATATTAAATAATAAATATTTTAAATAATTATTTTTATTTTCAAAAATACCGCTAAAAACAATATTTCTTCAAAGCAAGCTACATATTTATAAATTTAATTTAATTGTTATTAAATACAAAAATATTAAAAAAAAAAAACTTTAAAACTTTATTAATAAATAATAAAAATACTTAGTGAGTTCCAAGAATGTAATAATACTGAATAGAGACAAAACGACTCTGAGTTGAAAATATTACTTTGATTATTCGTTCTCTTGATTTGTTATTCAAGGGGTAATCGCAGGAAATTTGAAGTGTACATTCATCACATTTTTTCGGGCAGTGTAGAGAAATGAACGCTGGCAGTTGTTGTTGTCAGCCGCTCATCTGTTTACCGTTTACCGTTTATTGTTCGCCCTGGACAACAAGGAAATCCAACCAAATGCGTCGTTTAATTACAAAACGAACAACGCATAAAAACCGACTCGGCTCGCTCAGTGCTCAGTTTTGCGGGGAAGGACTAAGGACTAAGGACCTGATGGCGGCACATGGTAGATGTGTGTATTTGAACCTGAACGGGGCACAGGGAATGCCATAGTAATGCGGCATTGACAGCAGCAACAACAACAACAACAACAGCAATTGGCAGCAGCATTGTCTGTCGGGAGCCATCTCGGCCTCTGGGCTCAGCGTTTGACATTTGCAATACTTGACATTTAAGTAAAGGCATAAATTCACGTTTAATGAAAGCCAAAAGGCAGCCACATTGGACTCTCCTCTCCAGCGGCTACTTTGGCTGCAACTCCTTCTCCGATTTTGGGACTCGAACACACACATCTGTTCCCCATTTGCCATTATCCACATAGTCAAAACCACAGCGTCAGCTGTCGTTCCTAGGGGGAGACAGAAGGGATAATATTGAGCTTTCATTGAATATGATGAGCTCCCAACACTGCCAAAAATAAAACCATTTACTTCCAATATTTTCACTCAGATCCAAATAAATTCCAGCCAAGTTGCACATTTTTCATGCAATTTTGAGCGGAGATATTTATAATTCAAAGAGTATAATAGTATTTAATAAGTATAATATGTAAGTAAGTTATATATGGAGTATAGAAAGAAAAGAAAAAAAAAAGATTTTGAGGAAGTGAATTTCATTAACCTGCTCTAATATAATTTCGGCGAATTTCTGCGGGTTTATTTAATTTTGAACTAATGAGTTTAAGCCCGATAAAGTAAAAAACCTAAATGCAAAGTAAATAAATGCAACCCAAATAAATAAATAAATTAAGTATTCAGGTACATATTTTATTTTTAGATTTTAAATAGCGTAACTTGACATAATTTAACTGAGAATCTGCAAAGCTCAAATCAGAATTGGAAGCAGACTTAATATTCCAGTGCTGTCAGTAGGAACATGCTTTAAGTAAAACTCAAATGGCTAACTAAAATGTCACTTATGCAATCCATAAATTGCAAAAGTGACAGATTGTGCCAATATGTGAGAAGACATAAATATAGTAGTGGGGGACAAGGGAATTAAACAGGCTCCTGTTTGTAATTAAAAACTTAAAATCTGCGCTACAAAACAAATAAAATGCAATTAGCATGATTTGAATTACTTAAGTGGCAAGTACAGTGAACATTTGATACAAGTGAAAACAGATAAATGTAAATATGAATTAAAGAGAGGCAAAACAAGATTAAAGTAAAATTCAGTCTCTTTTAATTCCAAAATTAACATAAATATATTAACATTGTAGTTCTTCAACTTAATGAAATTCATGGATTTTTAGCGAGCTTGCTGGAATATCCTGTGACCTTATAATATCTTGAAATACTTTAAATAATATTTAATTAGTTTTATTTGACTATTGTAAAATCTCAAGTGTTTTTACTGTGATTTTGTTTTAAATCGCTTGATTGTGTTGTTGAATGATTTTTAGAGATCTTTTTCTATTTTAAGCAGTGACTTAAAATAGCATTTAGCTAGTGCTCACTGTACTTAGCACAGCTGACAATTGTAGAAAGTGCAGCAAGTGGTTTGGGTTCAGTTTTAGCCTTGATAGACGAGGCGGCCCATTGGCTGCGCCTGGCGAAGACGTGTGTGCCAGACTCCACACACACAAAAACACACACCCACACACATGTGAATACCCTGCATATATTCATATATAACATATGTAAGTATTCATATATATGTATATATACATAGAGCTGTTGTCTTTTGTTTATCTTGCGCAACGCACAAACGACGACGCAGCCAGAGACACTCAAAATGAAAGTGGTGCCAAAGGGGGAAGCAGATGAAGGGAGGGCAGATAAAAGGGGAACAGACAACGGCAATGGCAACGGGCAACTCTTTTCGGCAAGTCCTTTTGGGGCTGCCACTGTGGGCCACTGTGAGACAGGGCCAAAAGCAGGGCCAACAACAGCAAAGTGCAATTATCGCAAATACCTTAAGGTTTACATCGTCAATGTCTATGTGTGTGGTCCACAGGTGTGCCAGAGTCCTTGCCACATATGCTAGTGTGTGTGTGTGTGTGTGTGTGTGCCACGTTTGTTGCTCTCTCTGTCGGTTGCTCTGTCGTTCTGTTTACCCAAGTGCTTTGTATTGAAGTGCATTTTGGCATGTAATTTGTAGTTCTTTGCTATTTGATTTTTCGAGCACAGCGCTTAACCCCAAACCAAGTTGCATGCTACATGCCACATGCCACATGCCACATGAAACATACTCGTACTTGCCACCACAGACAACTTACTGCCACTTAAACTCTTCCCGCTTTCCATCTCCTCCCCTGGCAACGACCTTCTGTCTAAGCCTTCTTTATCACTGCGATGTCTCGAATTTGATTTGAAATCGTTTAATGAACTTGTGCGATGCACTGATTACCTTACCTGCCTCTCACCTGTGTCTTCACTGTCTCTCAACTGGATATGGAAGCCATAGTTAATCAGTCCGATCTTCCAAAGGTTACCTGAATAAGGGTTAACCGTATTCTGGCTAAAGTCAAGCTTCAATCAGTTGCACTTTATAACAGATTAAGTATAGTTGGTATTCTAGAGCACCTATACTTAAGTTTTTTCTGAGTTTTCCCAATTCCAGCAAACGAATAATAGACCAAATTCGCTTTTATTAAATACTTTTTGTATTTATATTATTATAATTGTTATTTAAAGCAGGGACTGCAAATAATGATTATTTGTTTTTTTTTAATCAGACACTTAAAAAAGACCTAGAAAATAATGGTTTGCACCAAAATGTTTATTTTCTTACAATCTCTGCATTTCTAGCTTTGTTTTAGTCTTAGATTTTATTATTTGTTTAATTATTATTTAATTAACATTGTTTTTTTCTTATATTAAAGTTAACATAAAACATTATTTTATTTGTGTTTTCTGCTAATTATTATTATTTATTTTGTTTTTATATTTATACTCTTTTAGGAGAAATACGCATGATAAAAATGCTTTTTGTGAATTATTCATTTCTTTTCAAAGAAATTTGAAAACAAAATAGCAAAAGGATATTTTTAGAACTTGAATTATAAGAGCCTAAAATATAAGTTGTAAAATGATTAGTGTATTATAACATTCAATATTTAAGAGCTCTTAATTAAAAGTAATGCAAAAAGTTTCAAGATTCCAGTCAGAGTCAGTTAGAAGATTCTAAACTTCTGTTAGCTCCGCTTTCAGCTCCCAGTGTGCGCGCAGCCTTAAAAGGTGAGAAATATCTGCGATCTGATCACAAACAAGTTCAAATCAACAGCAAAACAGCAGCTGGCGATCGTTTTTTATTTGGTGTCTGATCTCTTCGCTTTGTAGAGGAAGGAGTTAAGGCGGCAAAGGGGCAAGAGGGCAGAGGCAGAGTCAGAGAGTAAAGAAGTCGCCTTTGATGTTCGATAATTGCAAATTCCATGTGCATGTTTCAGTTTGCATCAAATCGTCGTGCAATGATCGGATTTAAATCAGCGACTGTAGCGCAACTAAATTGATCTTTTATCGCTTCAACAACGCTGACGACGAGTTGAAGAGAGACGAGAGAGAGAGAGAGGGAGAAGACAGGTGAAGAGAGATAGAGGTGGAGAAACGACTGATTCTGATGGTCTGATCTGTGGTAGCCGGCGCGTAAAAGCTTACAAAATACGACAACGCACAGAAGCGCATAACTCAGAGGACTGAGGAAAAGAAGGAGAAGGAGGATGGGGTAGAAAAAGAGGGAAGAGAGAACAGGGAACACGATGAAGAAGCAAAAGAACTGCGGATGGATCGTCGACGCGACGTTCACGCGCTGGGATTAAATCGGAAGTTATGCGAGTGTCAAAAGCTCATTCCGCGCTAGCTCTCTCTCCCTTTATACCTCTCTCACTCTCTCTCTCTCTCTCTCTCTCTCTCTCTCTGTGGCCCTTGATTGGTACCAGGAGTGATGAGGTAAAAATTGTTACCGTACCGAATGCGGATTAAAATCAGCTAAACAAGTTGCCAGACATTGGATCGGTAAGCGAACGATCAGACCTTGTCGATTCTCACATGAGCTCAGAGATCGCCAGATCGCCAGATCACCAGATCACAGTCATCGGAGATCGGAGTTAACGAATCAATTAAACTCCATGATGGAAGCTCTTTAAGCTTCAGTTCTAATTGAGCATTGGGCAAATGAATCTTCTGATATTTACTAGATAGACTAATTAAGCTTCTTCTGTCTGAAAGATAGATTTATTAGTGTAACTAGTTGTATCAGTGTCAGAATGATCTTAGATCAGAGTCAAGTACTTGGAATTACCCTTAAACTAGTTGTGTAACTTTAATTAAATATTAATTTTCTTGCTCTTTTCACTTTTCACTTTTCCAATTTTTGTGTTTAGTTTAAATTTCTACAAATAAATATGAAATGTTCATATTTTTGGAACAAGTCATGCAAAAGTGTTTAAAAGTTTTGACAATTTTAAAATTGTATAACTATTTCTAACCCGATTTGCTTTAAAGGCGCAATGACCTTTTTAACATTTTAATCGATTTAATTAACTCGAATGATAGTCAATAAAGCATCGAGTTGTTGTCGAGTTAATTCATAACAGAAGACTGATCGATGAGTTCTATTGATAAAGAGATCACCGTTAACACATCAATTAAGACCCCTTGGAATACTTTTTAGCTAAGTTGTGAAACTAATTGAGCTGCTTGTCTCGATGAAAAGTTCTCAAGTGGCTGGCGAATGCTTATCCAAAGTTGTTCTCTTTATTTTCATCAGCTTTCTGCTTTTCATCAGCGTCTTTTTCGTTCCTAATCAGCAACATTTGAAGTAGCAGCAAAGAGTCTGAACAAATCGCTTTGAAATGAAAAAGGATTAAGCAAATAAATCACTTGGTTCTGTTTTCAGGACATTTTTTGCCTTATTTTTTGTTTTTTTTTTATGTTTCTTGTTCATTTTGGCAGGATGCCGCCAAATGCGGCATAAAAAAAGGGTTGCCCACACCAATTAATGAGTTAAAAATTGTGCTGCATTCATTCAATTGTGAATAGGAAGAAATCCACCCGACAAAACCCACCAGCAGATGCAGCCAAAGCAAAAGGCTGGCCAAAATTAATGAAGATATTTTCTGTCGTCGTCGAGGGTTTGCAATCCGGTTTCGGGTTGGCAGCGGGCGTGGGAGAGGGAGAGGGACGCGATGTGGGTGGTGTGGAGGAGGAGGTAAGGAAAAAAATCATTTGATTTTTAATTACGCTGATTTTTTGTATTTCTTTTTTTTTTTTGGTATATTAGAACTGGAACAGCTTGGCATGGCAAACACCTTGGAAATTAATACACCAGCCACGCCCATCTGCGCCCATCGCCCATCGCCCGCAGCTGTGAAAGATGCAGACGTCCCGTCTGAGCGGGCAAGGGGAAGAGCCAGGTGACGGGTGCGACCCAAGTGACTCGCCGACGGCTTTTTGCTTGGCCACTTGAGTCACTTGGGTGGAGGTGGGGGAAGAGTCCAAGGGGAAGCCGATGGGGAGGGGTGGCAGGGGAGGGAGGGGGAGCTGTGGTACGCACGAAAGGGTTTCAACTTAATTAAACCGTTTCTTTCTTTTGCTCAGTCAATTTTTGTTGGTTGGTTATTTCTTTTTCACTTCGCTTTTTGTCCATTTGGCTACACTTCACTTTTAGGCTGCCTTCCGATTCTGATGGCAACTGCCAACTGGCAACTGTCATCGCATTGGCCGCGTCGAAAAGTGGGCACAAATTGACATCTAAAGTGCTTAAAATTTTCTTTAATTAAGTGTGACAAACTGTGGGCAACAACAGTCCAGGGTGAGAGGGGGAGGGGAAGAGTTATTGGACATCCCTCAAGGACATTATTCCAGAAAATTGGCAAAATACCCCCTTGATGAATGGCCATGGCAAGTACTTAATGACGAAGGACAAATCTCTTCAGAACCAATAGTAAAAAACTGCGAATAGGCTGGAAATCATGAATAGCACATCTTAATGATCTCTCTACCTAAGTACGAGTATGACCGATAAATGTCAGGGGTAACCAACGAATATAATTTTAATTCTAATGACTGCTTTATTTCTATCTTTTATTGATCTACTTGGAAATTTATTTATATCATATTTTTGTGTATTTTGTATTGCTCATTAACTTTAAAAGAGGTGTATCGTTATTATTTAGAGCAACATATATCAACAGCTCAATTCATTGTTGTTGACTTTTAAATTTCGATATTAAATTTGATTTGCAAGTCATGGATTTTAATGCAATAATCTCTGAATTAGTTATTAGATGCGATTGCTCGAATTATTTCAAAAGATGCACAAGTTACAGAAGTTCAACTCTCATCTGTTTTATTCCTGATTCAACATTTAAAATCTGACTCATCGCACAGGAGCTGCACCCACTCAAGTGTCCACTGTCGACTACAACGTGTTTCTGGCTCAATGGAAGTCATTTGGAGCTCGTAAATAAGCAAAGTGCAGCATTAATAGTTGCTGATTAAGCAGCGCCTACGAGAAATTAAAATTAAGTAATTTAACTCAACGACACTTCGCGTGGGTGGGCAGCATTGCCAACTTCAACCTTAACTCAAATACCAACTCAAACTCAGACTCAAACTCAAATTCAAGTTCAAACCTGTGCCCGAACACGAACCGGTTCCGGATGGAAGGCAATGTGCTGATTTGAAATAAAATAAGTCAAAGCTCGTCGCATGTCACAGTGGATCAAGTTCAAATAATTCCAACAATTTTGGCGTATTTTTTTTTAACATATGTAGAACATAAATCTAAATAACAACTAGCTACTTTTAATTTCTAAATGTTTAAAATTTTTCAAATATCTCGAAAGTGGATTTTCTTGAACTAAAGCTTGAATAGAATAAAAAAAACAATTGTATTAGTGTAAAGTTAAATAATAAGACAGTTGTCTTGTAAATTTAACAGATTCCCTGCAAAATAATCTTTCTAGTCTATGCTTCCATTACTATTATAAAATAGTTTGAAATTTGTTGGATTCTATTTTATTTTTTTAGATTTTATTTAGAATTCAGTATCTTTTTATAACACTAAACATTCCACAACCTTGTCAAATTCTAACTTATTATAATCGTTTCTGCGTTTAGATGATGGCCCTATTTTTCATATTTAAGATAACTTTAATAATATGCCAATAAAGGTATTCATAGTTTTTTGTTTTTTTTTATGTTTATTTTCAGAGGAAGAACCCCAAAAACATTTAATGATTTCGCCAAAGAAGTATCAATTACTTTTGCCTTGCCTAAGTAGCTGACAATCTTAAGTATATTTACAATGTTGTAACTGGAAGTTGGCAATGCAATGGGCCAACACAATTAGCCCGGATTGAAAGAGGGGGCCCACAGATGGAATGGCAAATGGCTGACATAAAATGGCATAAATAATAATCAATTTCAAATCAAATTGTCGCGAAAGGAGAAAGAGAGTAGAGAGCGGAGAGCGGAGAGGGGAGGGCAAAGGGGATGACGAAACGACGATGTCTTTGCCAAAAAATCAGAATTGATGATTATTGCTTCTTGACAGAGATTCGCCAGCGAGGCGACAATAAAAACAACCACATGGAGAATAAAGAAGAAGAACAGGCTCAGCTTCTTTTATGGCCCAAACTTATAGGCAGAGTGTGTGTGTGTGTGTGTGTGTTAGTGTTAGTATCAATAAAATAGCCAGCAATGCTGGACCAGGCAAAAATATTTATGTGCATGTTATAGTAAGTGCAAAATAATAGCCATCAGGGATGGGGATGCTGTCAGAACGCAGGACTCCAGAATTGAAGCGAAATCAAAGGCAGAGTTGGATATGGAGATGGGAATGAGAGTAGGAAAGGGAAAGGAGGCGACGACGGGAACAGAGAGCAGGACAAGGACGAGTTCGAGGCACGTAACACGCGCCTGGTCGACAGGCGGTTGTTTCTAGTACTAAAAATATTTCAACAATTACCAGGGAGTATCATATGTGTGTGTGTGTGTAGGTGTGTGTGGGCAACAGACAATAATGCACTCGACACTTTTATTTCTTTTTCATTAGCCAAAAAGCGACAACGATGTCGACGAATACGTTAAACCACCCAACCACCCAACCACTGACCCACCGTCTTAGAGGAAAAGCGAGTTTTACTCTTAAATACAAACATAACATGACCTTCACATGTGTGTGGAATACTTTTGCTTCTATTTCGGATTCTGCTTCTGTTTCTTTTTCTGGACTCAAACAGCGGGCAACCTTCGGGGAACATTTGAGTTGAATGGCCTGGAAACGAAAAAGAAAAGGCGGGAGAAGTGAAAGTGTCAGTTGGCAGGTGATTGAAATATAATTTAATTAATCAGCTAAGAATAGCAAGACTATCGTTTTAAAGGGTAAAATGTAAAAAAAACAAGTGGGAAAGGCTATAGTCGAGCGCCCGACTCTAGGATACCCGTTACTTATTTTAATGAATATTTTAATATTTTTTATTGCATGCTTTTAGGCAGTTATAATTTTTAAAAACTTTAATTAGCCATTACCACCTTTCTGTTTGTCAACTCTTGTTACGATTTAGTAGGATGATAGGTAATAATAGTAGTTAACGATAATTAGTAAAAAAATTATAACATCTTGAAAACTGTGCGTGTGGTGGTTTTTTGCGATTTACAGAGGCGGAAAAGGGCGTGTCAAAAATTTGAAACAAACTATAGTCTCTGAGATCTAGGTGCTCACACGGACGGACAGACGGACAGACAGACAGACGGACAGACGGACATGGCTATATCGACTCGGCTGTTGATGCTGATCAAGAATATATATACTTTATAGGGTCGAAGATGCTTCCTTCTCCCTGTTACATACATTGCAACGAATACAATATCCCCTTTTACTTATTTTTATAAGTAACGGGTATAAAAATTAGAACGAGAATTTCACAGAATTTAAATGAAGAAGCAACTAACAGTCTACAAAAAAATAAAAAAAGAGTGAAAATGGAAAAACTATTAACAAAAATTGGAGAGAAGAAAAACTACATGGATACCATTTAAAGCTCTTATATAGTTAACGATATTTCCAGAAACAACAAAAACATTCACTTAAAAATCACACCTTAATTTTCAATTTAATCCGATTTCGGTCAGGATGTATAACACAAAACCAATTGCATGTTGTGTAAGCTAAAAAATTGATAATGATTTTTGAATATAAAGTATATGGATGTATACGAATCTACAAAATACAAATATTTTTATATGACTTAGTAATATAGAAGTATCAATAAATTGGATTTCGAAAACAAACTATGTATTTATCGTTGTATCGTGTTGTTTTCCATCGCTATATATGAGTTTGGTTGGGATAAAAAAGGTTTTCATACCTATGATTAATTTTTGACTGATGAAATGATTTAGTGTAATTAAGTGAAAATTTCTAATCAATAAGATTAATTCATTCGAATACATTATTCGTTTATATACTTTATTTCTCAGTGTATTGGAAAAGACAAAAATGAAGCCATTCCAAAAATAATGAGGAATTATCAACAAATCTGATTAACGAAACGAATACAAATTAAATGCTTGATTATTAACACACATTTTCTCTTAGTGCTGTCGAACACAAACAAATCGTTTGGAAGTTGTTTGGTTCACCTAAAATAAAATAGGTTTTAAGTGTAGCTCACAAATCGCAGTGTCCTGCCTGATTCTTTTTTTTTCGCACACATTCACACACACACACACACACACGCACACACACACACACACACACACACACACACACACACATTCCAATGACTTCTATGCTATCTGTTTTTTTTTTATTTTTATTATTGTTTATGTCTAAGACAACTGCTCCAATATGCTGCCATCGATGCCAGAGTCGAGTCGAGTCGAGTCCTGCCTAAGATAGGAAAGTTGTACTCCCCTTTTTGTGAAGAAGGGAGGGGAAATCCATAAATTTAAGGATTTACAACATTGATGCTCCCCAGTTAAGTTCTCGTTTAGTTCATTTCCTGTACTGAAACTCACACGGAGTCTCACGCATCGCTTTTATTTGTTTGCAATCGTTGCTGGCTCTATTTTTATTTTGCTTTCCTTGTCTTTTCTTTTTGCCCCGTTCCTTTTGGCACAAATTGCTGGGGCTGTCATAAGTTCTAATACTTAACGGAACTGCAGATAGGCGTCCTTTGCCATAACCCTAGTTTATTATATGTGAGTATAATAATGTTGGTACTAAGTAAATGTGTGTGTGCGTGTGTGTGTGTGTGTGTGTGTGGTTTGGCCAATAGTTTGCAATTAGCGAGCGGGGCCATAAAAATGGCAATCAACATAAAAATAATCGAGCTGAGAATTCTCTCGTAAACGGCAACATGATGCTCTTTCAGATTTCTCTATTTCCGTATAATTTTGCTGGAAATGATTAGCTCTCATCCGATTCCTTGTTCTTTTGCCACTTCCATTTTCCATTTCTCTTCTTTTTTTTTTTTTTGGTTTTCATTTCTCTTTCTACTTTGAAGATCCGCTGCGGGGAAACAAATGCAATGTTAAGTGTAAAATTTAATTGAACTCACAACTGTGGACCTAATCAAGCTGAACCCAGACTCCAGACTCTCTCTAGATTCTCCAGCCTCTGGCACGAGTCCTGTCCACAGCAACTGTGCACATTTCCCACCGCAAGCAGGGCAAAATTCGGTGGAAAATACGAGTGAAAAAAACAAGAAAATCTATTAAAAAATGCCAGCGAAAGTAGCCCAAAAAATGTTTCGTGTGCGCGTTGTAACGTACAAATTATGTAAACAAAGTGGTCGGGGGACGAAAGGACGGACAGGGGTATGGAATGGAGAGTTGGGTCAGAGGTGGGGGAGATGTAGGCAAGAAAAAATATGAACCTTATGGGTATATGGGATCGGAGCAGCAGATGAAAAATTCGACCCTAGGCAATATTTACAATTAAAAAATTAACGTAAAACAGACGAAGAACGAAGAAAATGATGCCGGCGGGGGAAAATACCGCGAGGGGTGGGGGCTACGATTGGGCCGGCCCTTGGCCAACAACTGTGAAAAGCCCTAAAATCAATACGAACAAAACGCAACCAAAAAAAAAAAAAAAATGTGTTTAAAAACAGCAAAATAATCAAAAAAAAGCACTGACAAAACATGAGAAAAGTATGAATGTGGTTCGAGGGATTTTTCACGAGTCCTAATGGAAATTGTATTTATCTCGTTTGAAGTTTTTTGGGCATACTCGTAAAAGCCACCACCGTCACATCACCGCGACACCCCTCCCCCTCTCCGTTCTCCAGGCAGGCCCGAGTGCGACACTTCGCCTCACCTTTGCCCCCACTCCAACGATTGAAGCCCCTTGGCCAGCCTAAAGCGTTTTTTATAAATTAACAGCAACAACAACAACAACAACACGCTGGAGAGCTAAGCACAAAAATTATCAGAAAAACGTAATGAATATTTTTCGGTAATTTTTTGGATATTTTTTAATGCCATTTGCCACTTTAGTTGAATGCCCTTTCCAAGCAATTTCCAAAAACCTTTCGATGAATAATTAAAAACTTTTTTTCTGTTTAATTCTTTATGATTATTATATAATAACAAAAATGTAACAAAACATAAAAAAGATAAAAAAAATATATAAATACACAATATAATAAAAACAAACAAGCAATAGTAATATTATAATGTATAAAATTAAAATACAAAATAGATGAAAAACATAAGCGAAATTATGAACTTTAAGTTTCGGAATATGAAAAGTTTACCTCCAAAGTTAATTATTAGTTTATTAATTTATAAGAAAATCCTTGTAGCGCTAGGATATAAGATAATAAAATAAAACAAAAAACTAACAAAAGTGTATTCCTTAGTCGCGTTTCCCTCATAGAAACTTTTTCGTTTTTGGATAAAAGAAAGTAAAAAAAAAATGGGAAAAAATGTGTTTAAAAATGTTCAGAGGTAATTCGCTGGGCTGGTTTAAGTTGCTATTTGAATAGAATGGTTCTGTATATGTTTGACAATGCAGGTGGAGGTGGTGATGGTGGTGGTGGTGTTGATAGTGGTGTTGGTGGTGGTTCGTCGATCACTGGTGTTGCTCCAGGGCCAATTAAGGCGTTAAAGCGACCTGACTGACAATGGGAATTGCAATTTACAATTGGATTTCGTATGGAAAGCCAAACTGTAAAATGAACAGTTGGCCAACAGATTGGATGGGAGGCTAACAATGGGAAGCGATACAGTATATACAGTACATACAGTGTACAGTGCACAGGTGTTAAATGTTTGGAAGCCAAGAAAAACAAACAAGATTTGATTACATATTCCTCTCAGCTAGTAAAGGGTATATGCCAATGTGAGTTGAGGTGAGTGGAGTACAATGATTATATCTATAATAAGTCTATTGCTAATTGTAATGGTAATGATATTGCTGATGCTTATTCGAACGCCAAATTAAAGCTTGGACAATGCCAATTCTATTGAAAATGTCAATAGAAATGAAAAATAGAAGCTAAATATAATGCTGAAAATACCAAAGTGAACATAAAATGCTAATGAACATGACAATGATAATAATAATGACAATGTTAAGACAAATGCTAAAGGAAATAAAAATGATCATAATGTTATGCACAATAAACATAAAAATATTATCTTCACTTAGATCTAATTATTGTTTAACTAGTGAGAACTTTAATTTAATGAAAAAGTCAAGGCAAATCAACAAAGTGATGAGGCATGCAATGAAAATCTAATGAAAATTACGCACACCAACAAAGTGTATAAACAACAATTACAAAGCGCACGTGAAAATTGCCTTGGCAATTTTCAAAAATTTGCACATAAACATTTTGATATGCAATTGTTTTATTACATATATGTATGTATGAGTGTGGCAACAACACTTTCAACAACTGCACAATATGTGTGTCCTGTTGTCTGCGTAAGTGTGTGTGTGTGTGTGTGCGTGTGTAGATTCACACTCAACTGCCACACGTAGCAACAACGTGCGTTGCTTTGCCAATTGCCGTTTGTGTGTCGATGATGGGAAAACTTTTTCGATAATACTCAAAAATAAGTGAGAAATTTGCTAAATATGTAAACGGACAACAAACAAGCACATATGCACTCACACACACACTCACACAGACACTCACATAGACTTTCAAAATTGCAAGGATCAAATGCATGTTGCACGGTTTTCATTTTATTGCCGCATACTTTTGGGGTTTGTGGGCCATATTTAAATACTACAATACACTTGAAATGTTGGAGTGTGCTCTTTATTGCATTTCACTTTACTTTTAATACAGTCGATATTTAATGCTATTTAAAAAAAACCTTTTTAAGATATTGTTTTTTAGGACTAACGATTATTACTTATTGATAAGTGATATACATTATTTACAAATTGGAGCTTAAAAATACGGCAAAGTAAATATGTAAAAATTAGTATAATTAGGGAAAAATTAAATTTAGAAAATAATGTTTTTAAGTATAAACAAAGTTGACTTCGTATTAATTTAAAATAAGTCTAAAAGAGCCTTGTTTAAATCTATTTACTATCTATTTAACAATTCGAAATTATTTAATTTCTCTTTTCTGCATATTTAAATAGTTTTTCTATATCTAATAATTTTAATAACAATATATTTTATTTGCAATATCCTTAGCATATGTTACGCAATCAATTGAAGCAGATTTCAGTTTCATTTTGAGCTTTCCCTTCCGTCAGTTTTCAAATGACATCACTGATTTATAACTGTTAAGCGGCTCAGCTGCCAGCACTTTCACTTCGTACGCAATAGGAGCACACATACACAAATACACACACTCTCACACACTCACACACAAATACACTCAAACACACACTTGCAGTCAATCCTTTCGATTTCGAATTTGCCACGACTTTCTTAAATGTCTGCTTCCACTTCCGCTTCCGTTTTTCACCCCCAGCAGCAATCGCATCTAAATGTTGTCTTGCTAAAGCTACCCTCCTCCCCTCCCAGCACATCCCCCCTTTATGGCACACCCTTGAGGCTGCTGTTGTATTTAGAAGACAACGCAGCATTTGCATATGGAGAAACTTCTTCCCCCTCCAGCCCTGGGTCCCCTGCCAGGGCTGTCAAATTTTATGATAGCGCCAAACATAACTCATTGACAGCTTTGCATTTTCACATGCTGCTCTTCGGGGGAATAGGGATGGGGGTGGCTCTGGCATGGGGGTGTCTTGTTGTTTCTGCATATTGCACAAAGTTATGAGCCGCAAATGATAAACGGCGACAGCGTCGACGTGGACGGAGGTCCCACTGCTTAGGGAAATATTGATTTTTACTCTCGTATCTATTGTAACATTTTTTCTCTTCATTTTCATTTTCCAGTTTGTGCTGTTTATATATACACCTATATATGTATTTTTTTTTTTTTGATTCGTCAGCGGTCATCAGCGACTCGCAGCGCGTTTATTTTGTCATCAAGCTAATTAATTAATTAAACAACAGGAGCAACGGTTGGTGTGAAAAAAGGCGGCAGGACACACCTCAAAAAAAAAAAGAATGAAAACACAAAATAATATGGAAAAAGGGCGACTTTGGTGCAATAAAAAACTGTCCCCAGTCTAATTAGATAGTTGACAATTGTTGCCTTCATTGTTGTTGTTGTTGTTGCCACTTTTGCTGTTGTTGTTGTTGTTGGTGCGTGTAATTCATCAAAAGTCAAAGACAACATCCGACTGACATCGACTGCACCTTTGGGAGCGTCAAAGGTTGTATCATAGGCCTGAAAAGCGAATTCAGTTCGATTTGTTACTACACGTATTTCCGTATTCTACAGAATATGTGAAATTGTCGAAGTCTTTAATTAACTTAACATGAATTGTATAATTATAATGCTGGCGAATTAAAAGTAAAAATATTGACTCTCTTAAATCAATTTCATCTACATATGTAGTACTTGAATGTTGTGGGAAATTACTTATAATTTTGAAATTATTATTACTTGCATATATGCACAACTGATAATCAATTTTCTTCCATTCCAGTAACATTTTTAAATTATTGGTTAAAATTCTATAGACAAAACAACAGGATTGTTAAATTCTTCTAAATATTTCTCTTTAAGGCACGTTTTTTTTTTATAAATTGTAAATAAATTCATAAATATTTTTAACAAGGCTTCAAGTTTTGCATTTCATTCTTAAGAACTTTCTCGGAAGTTTATAAACTATTCACAATTAATAGCTGACTTGATAACACTGAATGCCAATTAAATTTTCTCTGAACAACTCACTCAAAAACTATGGAACGCACTTTGTGCTCACGCGAATGAAATAAAACGCTGTCGAATCTCATTTGAATTCAGCATATTTTTGACACTCTCTTACTGTCAGAGTTTTTTCTCTACGGATATATGGATATTTGGCTAACATATTTTCATATATCCGGCTTTTGTCGCCAATTCATTTTTATTGCCCTTTTTTTATAGACGTTTATAGTTTTTTATGTCGCCGCGGCGCATAAATTTCAGCCGCAGACTTTTTGCTTATATTAAAGGGTAGTTCGATTTGTGAGTTTGTTCGCCGCAAGAAGGAGGAGGGGAGGGATCTATCAAGGGCAGGGGGTTGTTGCTTTTATGAGTTTGCCGTTCGACGGCATTTTGTCAATTTTAGTATTAGCGCGTGCGCCAAAAAATATGCAATAACAATTGTCATGCATGCAAATGACTTCATTTGCCCAGCATTGAAATTTCGTCATAGTTGCCCCTTCTCCTCCTCTCCTCCCCTCCTTACTATTTTGAGCTTAAGTAAAGGGCTTGGGGTGGGACCTGAGGGGGGCACTTTGCATGATTGAATTGAATTATTGGCGCACCGCCCAACCATCCAAAAAAACCCCACCCAGAACATGGCACCACTTGAGTTGATTTCCTCTCTCTCCTCCAGCATGTGGTTTCAGATGCTTTATGAATTCTTTCCGCTATTTTTCCCTATTGTTTTGCCTTTCCATTTATTCCGCATTGCATAGTTTCAGGCGCTGGCCAAAGTCGGGCCTTATATATGGTATATCAGAGCATATCAAGGATTTTATGTATGCAGATTGCGTGGCGCACGTAAATTTATTTAATAGTGTTATTCGCAATGGAACATGTCATGGAAAACCATGGAAATAAGTTTATCCACATACAAGCACGACATAAGCATTCAATATCTTAAAGTCCAATTGACCCGATTACAAAACCTATAAAAACCAAATAGGGACAGAGAAATACCCTGTATATACAAATGACAGATAGGGATTTTTGTAAAATTATTAAAATATTTATCTTTCAATTTTACACATCATTTATTAAGCCTCTAAAATTTTTGAAGAAAAAATAAATCCTGTTCTTAAAAAAACTTAGTATAATGATTTTAATTACACATATATAATTTTGGATGCAACATAATGCTTAGAAATGGATTTGATGACTAACAATTTTAAAGGTTATGTTCATTGTCCTGTTCGAGAAACGTAGAAACCCGAATATTTTTATTTTTGTTTAGCTTTCTATGATTCATAAGTACCCGAAGATTGAGGGAGATTCCAAGAAGCCCAAAAAGCTGCATTCTTCACCTGTAACTGGACTGTTGCAACATTTATGCAAATGCTTTTTGTCTATCGGATCTAGATATGCATTTTAAATTGAGTTGGGGGCACTGCAGCTACTCAGGGCTTAACCCTTAATTTGCCAGCCAGTTGCTGGTTAGTTATTGGCCCATAGACCCCTACCCATCCCCTCCTACCAATTCAAAGGGCGGCACTAGCGTGGCTATCTAGGCCGTTTAATCGGGCGTCATTCATCATCCAAATCGAGTTGCGTTTGGTTTGGTTTTGGCGCGACGTGCGATGCAAACTATCGATAAGAAAGCCGTTCGGTTGTTGGCCTGGGTTTTGGCCTGTGTTTTGGGGCGAAGCTCACAACACACAGCAACTTAATGGCAATTTTATCGATAATGTTCGTGCTGAATTTTCGATTTTGTTTGCTTGCATGTCGCATGGTCGCGAATTATGAGCGATCGACACGCCAACAACTACCAAGAAACTGTGCAAATCGACCCCAAGTCCGAGTCCAAATTCGAGTTCGAGAAGGAATCGGAATCGGAGTTGGAGTTGGACCCCAGTTACGCTTGGCGCCGTTTCATCTCCATCTCTTACCACTCCGTGTAATGCCAGGTTGATTTAATAGTTTAGCACACAATGTGTTTGTAGGTTTTTCAACTACCTCGCAGAAGACACATATGGACGAGCAGTTTAATGTGTTGTGAATTCAATACAGAATAGATTTGAAATACTCGTATTTTTCTCATCTCTAATCGTGACTATATTTAAGAAGAACATAATTTATTTTTTAAAAAAAAATAGTTTTCATCTAGAAAGAAATTAAGATAAGTTCATTGGCAGATGAATTTTATAAAAAAGAGAAGTTTGCTTCTTAATAACAAAAGAGCTTTTCATTATCTTAAAAGTTGTATTATAATAACCTTTTTTAAACTAGCTTCGACAGTATGTAGAAATATCATTAACAATTTGATAGGAAATAACAAAAGGAAATCAAAAATGCCAAGAGACAAGCTGCTGGCATTTTCAAAGAATCTCAGTGTTTTTTTCTTTTTTTTTCATTTCTAGTTTCTTACAGAGTATATTATAGTCCATCATCAGCTCAATCTTGTCAGCTGTCAAGCATTGGTTTTTGGGTTCCAGCTCTCGGTCTTTGGTTTATAAATATGTATTTCTACTTTGGTCGGAACGCAGCGCAAATTATGAGCACGCGAATATCGAACGCTGCTCGCTGCTCAGTGGGCGGTGGGCGGTACGCTGCTTCTGTGGGCGTGCCCGCCCTATCAATTAGAACTGGCGACCGAACATCTTGATAAGCAATGGCCAGCCCCATAGCAATAGCAATAGCAATACTAAAACTAAAGCAAACAAATCGGTATGCGGTCAACTTGTATATTAATAAAAACCAAAAAAAAATATATAAAAATAAAAATAAAGTGCCAACAACGAAATGCGCTTCGAATGGCCATTAAAATTACGCTCTGCCCCTCATGAGGCATGCACCACGCTAATTGACACATAAATAACCAGTCGAAAACACTAAACAAGTCCTAAGGGTGACCATTTGTCAACATTTGATTTAGCATACAACACCCCAAGCCACGAATCAAAGCGCATTTTAATTTATCGAGCATAGATTATCGATAAGCAAATATTACAAAGAAATCAAAAGCAGAGCAGAAGTCATAGGAGAAGAAGAGAATTATTTTATTTATTCACAAGTGTCCATAGAAATGGTTTTTATTTTCGATGCAAAAAGAAGAAAATGTGTGGAGAGTCTTAAATATTAATCAAATCAACAGTTGTCAAACAATCCATACAAGTATGCGATATTATTAACTTGATTGCTGGTTATATGGTAATTTTGGAAATACCCCAGACTGATTATTTATACTTAATATTATTGAATAAATACAACTATTTTGTAATTTATTCCAATTATTACAATTTAATTTTGTAAATTTAATAAAAAAGTAAATATAATAACTATAAATATAATATTAATAATAAACTATTATAAAAAATATGCAAATTTATAACTTAGCTTGGGTGTCATTCCTCCAATTGATTGAATAATTTCAAAATATTTAGTAAGCAAAGTTAAGCTAAACTCAACTGTACTTCTGGCAGCTGAGAGCTGGCAATTGTTGATAGGAAAGACAAGAAGAGGGAGGAAAGAGGAAGGCGATAAAAGTGCAGGGGCATAGAATATACGATACATAGAGTACATAGATGTTGTGGGAGCATCGCATTAAGTTCAATTTCAGCTACTAGATCAGAATTTATGACATTGACGAAACGATAAAAATGTTGGCAGTGGCCGAGACAGAGACAGAGACAGAGACAGACATAAATGTGCATTACGTAAGGAGGCTGAGGGGGATCGGAAAATGTTATCAGAGTGGAGGTGAGGAGTAATATAACTGACCAGGCAGCATGAAAATGAAATGCGAAGCTCAAGGAGAAAGAGACAAATACAAATACAAGTACAAATATAAAGAAAAAGAAAAGAGAAAGCGTTAGCGAAAGCCTAAAACTATTAATTTCAACGTGAACAGGAACAGGAATGGGAATAGGAATGGGAACAGGAATGGGAACAGGAATGGGAACGGAACTGGGGAACTGTAACGAGAATGTTTTTGCCTTGTCTACCCCCTTTGGCCAGGGAGAAATCTATATTTACGATTATTGAAGTTTATGACGATACGTTTTCGTATCATTTTGCGTCGCCTCATAAATGTTAAACGAGCGAGTGACTGAGTGAGAGAGAGAGAGAGAGAGTGAGAAAGGGAGAATAAGTGACATGACGACTTGACCATGGATGGACAATAGCATCTCATGCACTACATAGGGTTGAGAAATTTCATAAATGCTTTTGCACGCAAGCTGCTAATAATGCCTGAGTGCCAGACTGCCAGATTGTCAGACTACCAAACAACCAGACTACCAGAGAGCAGAGAACTGTCAGATATTTGTCGGTAGCACAGGTGCCAGAGAGAGTTGTCAGAGTTTCGGTTACGGATTTGGGTTCGGTTTCTGTTTCGGATTCGGTTTCTGTTTCAGTTTCGGGATCTATTTTTGGGGGTTGGTGCTGCGACTGTGACTGTTACAGCTACTGGACATGGCCACAAAAGTGCAATAGGCTCGTAAAACCAATGGCCAAATAGCCAAACGAGAAATGTCTAAGTAAAAATGTTGTGTAATTACGCAGCGTTACGCACAGATAGAGATAGACATGCTCGCAACTGGAGATGGGAGCTGAATATGGAAATGGAAATGGGAATGGAAATCCAGTTACTACTACTGCGTACGAAGCAACCCCAAGAGCAACAAAAAATCCCATATACTCAAACTGAGACTCAACCATTGTCAGTTTGGCAAAAATCATAATTAGTGTTCGGTTTACCTACTCTCCAACTAGCCCCCTTTGCCCCCTCATCTATCACTCTAAATAGCTTGGGTGTGCGTGTGTTGTTTTTATTGTTTTAATGAACACACGAGTGCAATTTTTGGAACCCCAAGCATACGAAAGAGACAGCGGCAGAGGGAGAGGTGGAGGTGGAGGTGGAGGAATTGGAGGCCAGGAACAAGAACAGTAATTGGTCCTGTTCAAACGTTTTGTGGTCGATAAGAAACAATTTCTGTGTCCTTTACTCATTTATTTTTAAGGGATCGCCAGTGAGAGTTATGAGTCGAAGAAAATCGAATTACAGTTGAACTTCCAAAACTCGAACTTCTATAACTCGAATTTCTCTCTTACTCAAACTAAATGAGTGGCAGTAAATTTAATAAACTTAAGAAAAATAACTCTATAAGTCGAATATTCCCATAACCTTTTCTTTGGATAATGGTGATTCGAGTTGGGGAAGTTCGTCTGTATTATTATTTTGATGTTTTGCATTATTTAAAACCTTTATTTTTAATTTTTATTATAAAATTGTAAAAATAAAATTTATTTTTAAATTTTTATTTAAAAGTTATATCATAATTCTTTTTGCAATTTTTGTATATTTATAAAATTCTTTGTCAGTGTGTGGGCCAAACGGTTAAGCCTACAAAGCTGAAATTTTAAGACGGCGTTTTGTGAAATTCTTCCTTTATGTTTAACTTATTAAAATCATTTTTTTTTTTATGACTGGAAGGTATATTTTCGTTGTATACCACGGATCTTATAAAAGCATTTTTGGGTAGAATTGACTGTTCCTTAAACCCATTTATTTTTTAAACTGAAAGTACTAAAAGTCGAATTTATTTTAAATTAAATTGGCGTGGTGCTAATTAAGCTATAAGATTTTAATGCTGAATCAAGGAGTATCAGTTGATCAGCCTAGAACTACCGGTGATCATCTTTTAACTTAAGTAAAAGCTTAACTTAAATCCCATTTAAGCAATTTCTGTATTAATTTAACAAGAATGAGAATTCTCAAAAATTTACAAATACTTTTTGAAAATTGCAAGAAATTATAATATTATTATTATTTTTTTTTTTTTTTGAATATAATCAATTTAATGACTCCAGTCTTTTCTTAGTTGAACAGTTAAAACATTTTAATTATTAGCTGTCACCGCAGATTGATTGACTGATACAGTAAAAAAAACAAAGAACATGTTATACCTAAAGTAACCATAACTAAATGGTCAGACATGTGCAACAATGTACATATAAAACAACGACAGAACGGGGGAGAAAGGGAGAAACAAGAGTAACAAGCAATGATAACATTTAAGCGAAATCGCTTTAAAATCAATTAACCGTAAAATCACTCGCCTATTTGAACAACAATCGAGTCGCGATTGTCCTGGACAATTGCCCCACAGACACTGACATCGATGCGCCACATGCCCCCGAACGGTGGCAACAACAACAACAGCAACAACAGCAGCTGTGGCCAAACAATCAACTGTGGTGGCAATAACATTAGCTGCCCCACCATTCAATTGTGTGTGTGTGTGTGTGTGTGTGTGTGTGTGTGTGTGTGTGTGTGTGTGTGTGTGTGTGTGTGTGTGTGTGTGTGTGTGTGTGTGTGTGTGTGTGTGTGTGTGTGTGTGTGTGTGTGTGTGTGTGTGTGTATGCAGCATGCAGACGGACAAACAATCCAGCAGAGGCATAACACTTGCTTCCCCTTACACCCACCTTACAACCCCTTGCCATCATGCCACCGATGTGGCAGCTGCCCTTTAGCTGCACTTGACCGCCTCTCTTGCCACGCCCCCACCCAACACAACGGTGAACGTGCTGCCAGGTATTAACCTCCATTTAATGTTAAACAAAGCCGCGTAACATGTGCAAGAAAAACACGCATTTAAAAAAGTATATATATTGTACAATATATGTATATACTATATGTATACATATAGATATATATGGATGTGCCACGCCCACTCTCAACAGTCAGCCGCCAAACATTTCGATTAACATATGCAAACATATACCAAGTGTGTAAGAGGGAAAGAGTCAGAGAGAGAGAAAGAGATAGATAGGGAGTCATGGATGTGGACAAATAAGAAAAAAATGCAGAAATTATAAAGTTAAAGTGCGCACGACGAATTTTAAATATTCTTTACAATGGAGTCATTTTATTAAACTAAATTTTTTTATTTTTTGAAATTTAAAATAAAAAACAGGTGCACTTAAATTATTGTTTCTAATTCTCGTATTTTCATTCTTCATCTGGTTAAATTGAATCAATATTAATTATCATTATAATAAAGTATTATAATTTCCTCCTTAAGTAATCAATAATTTTTAAATATAATAAATGTAAAATAGTTCAAAACAATTTTCATCACTGTATAAAAACACAAAACGGGCGAGGAAATGACAATAAGATTTAATAAAACTTTTAAAAACATGACCAAGTTACAAAAGTTCAAAATAAAACGTTGGTTGAATATCCAGAATTTCTGCTTTTCTTTGTATTAGTTCCAAAACATATGGGTATCAATTTTTTTTTTAATTTTATTAAAAATAAATAAAAAAAGATATACCGAGAGATGGTCATAGCTATAACTACTCCTGTTAAAATACATATACATATACTTTAATGTCTTGCATATTTCGTAACAAAATCATAATACACTGTGTAAGAGTATCGAAAAGGAGAGAGCATAACGTGCATGGACAGCAAATTGAATTGCTGGCAAACAAGGCAGTGAAAGACCTGCAGGAAGCACGCAAAAAATGGCATCGCACTCGTAGTCAGAGTCCTGGTTGAGGTAGGGCTAGGGGTAGGATTTGGGGTTGTGGTTGGGGTTGGGAGTGGAGTAAAGGTCAGCGTAAAGCACGGCGAATCAGCTTCATCGTCATCACCATCGTCATCAGCAACGTCGTCGTCGTCGTCGTCGTCGTCATCAAAATCATTTTAAACAAAACGGACTAATTAAGCGGACGTTGGTCGTCGGTTCCTGCCGTACCCGGTAAAAGCTCCATATCAGTATCTGGGTGTGAACTCGACTGATTGCTGTACTCAGGCACATTAAAAAAGCGACGTAGCAGACTTGTAGCAAACTTCAATCAGTATCAGTTTCACTTCAAGCTAGCTGTTCCTGTGTTTTACCTGTACGAGTACTTCAATCAAGTCTCAATCGCTGGTAATCAACTAAATACATTGACTTCTCATCATACAGTTTCAGATTCGCACAATTGTAGTATTAAATTGGGAACTTTTAAATTATCAATTTTTTACTCTTTAACAAAGAAGCTTTGTATCAATCACGTATCAATCATAAGAATCAAATTAATTCTTTAGGTTTTCATTAGGATTCAGTTTTAGATTAACACAATTGTAGTATTAAATTGGGGACAGTCATATGATTAAGTTATTAGACTTTAACAAATTAGCTGTTACTGATTGTAGCTTGTATTTCAATCAAGTATCAATCATAGAAAAACATAAAATATCCCCATAGTGTTAAAATGGAGACTTGCGGTCAACAAAATTGGCGCTCTTGAATTTTATAATTTTTTTTTTAGTTATAGAAACATTTTTATGAACTCATTAAATGCAATATGATTTATTTTTAGCTGGCGTATAAAATAAGTTCGCTCTTTGAACATAAATAACTCGCATATGCAATTATTGGCTTTATTTATTTACTGCTATTTATATATAAATATATGTATGTATCATTTGTTGGTTGTTATTGCTTCAACCTGAGACAGAAAGAGCAACAGCACAAAAAATCGCTTTTTGAGTAGTCAGTCACATCGGTCGGGGAGTTAAGGCGCTTTGATGTATGTGAGTCAGTTGCCACACCACACCACACCACACCACACACACGCACATACATACATACACACTTGTACATTTGAGACTCAGACAGAATTTTGGTGTATCGTCGCGTAAATCCGTCTTTGAATAATGATGCCGTTGATAGCTGGGATTATAACCGAGGCGCATTCAACGCAATCGTTTCTCATATGTAACTCTGTCTATGAGGGTATATGTGTGTGTATGTGTGTGTGTGTGTGTGTGTGTGTGTGTGTGTAGCGTGGCCATTTATTTATTATGCCACAATATTCAATGACCCTTAATGGCATTTCGTAATAAAAATATTGGATTAGTTTGTTAGTTTTGCTCCTCGCGCTGGCGGCATATCAACCACCGTAAGTGCCACCCACTACCCCCTCCCCCAACTACCCCCACCCACCGTATAGACCCACTGGGCACTTTATCAACTGGACTAGGCATTACGTATTCCATTAAACGCCTAATGAGCCCATTGTGCGGCTCTGGTGTCATCAGGGGCCGATGCGACTGGAGTGGGCGTGGCAGGGGCGCCAGGTACTTAGACTTAGTTAGTGATCAAAGCGACAGACCATGAAGCTACCACGCCCCCAAATTCCAACAAGAAAACTAACTCAGAAATTGAAATTAGAAGAGAACATATTTCAATATTGTTTTCATTTTTTTTGTTTTTATTTCACATGTTGATGTCTCGTGTCACTAGCGTGAGTATGGCGATATTTCAGATAGAAACATCCTGTGTTCTTTCGAAAAAGAAACTGATGAAATAAGTAAAGAAATTAACATTTCATCTTTAGTTCAGCTTATCAAAAAGTTTTTCTCACATCACTATCGTGAGTATTATGTGTTATTTTGAGAACAAGTAAAAAAAATTGAGTTATTTATTTGAAAATTGAGAAATCTGATTACTCCTGTAGATAACAAAAAATTATTTATATTGGATAAATCAATAAGTATCAAGTAATTAATATTAATAACTAGTATGTTTGTTAATAAATAACTAAAAAAAGAATACATGCATAGAGATCAAAACCTATAGTTCTCGAATTAAAATTTGTTATATAGTTTTCCCGCATTGTAAAAAATGACTCTTATTCTGTAACTAAATTAACAATTCATACAGAAGAAAGAAACATGATATTGGAGGTTTCCATTGAGATCTCAAAATGTAGCTAATTAAAGTTTGGTTGACGTTTACAACTACGAGTGAACGAAAACTATTTTTGGAATAAACTAGGTTTGATTTGAGGTTGTTTGTTGATGTAAATGGCACCGACAAAGATTAAGAATTAAGATATATTTATGCTTAGCTCTATGCTTATCCTTTGCTACTTCCATATTCATGCAGCATATTAAAATAGCAAACGCCTGCTGGCCCGGCACGTAATCGAAACCGGAGCTGGAGCTGGAGCTGGAGCTGGAACTGGAGTTGGAGATGGAATTGGTGGCCAGGAACTGGGACCCATGCAGGACCCTTAAGTTGACTTAAAACGGTGGACTGCATGCATGTGACATAATAAATATTAATGACAACTGACCGACAGCATTGCCATAGATCCCAGCCCAGTGGGTGGGCGGGATGTTGAATGAATGGCTGAAAGGGATGGACAGAGAGGGGGGGGGGGGGTGGTGTAGTGTAGGTGGATGGATGGATATCCTTAGGGGTGGGTGGGTTGACGTTGACGTTGACACACATTCGACATGTGACAGATAAATTATGGCAATTGGATGAATGCCGCCACACCTCTTCAAACATGCCCAACATCATGCATGCAATTCTGCTTTGGCTATGAGATCATTTTTCATTTTCATTTCATTCGTTTTCCTCCTCTTTCTCTTCCTCTACCTCTACCACTGCCCATCTTGTACTTATTTATCCATTGGCTTGTCTGTTTGTTTGTTTGTTTGTTTGTTTCTGTTCCTTCATGGGGAGGTTGTGACATATGTGCGTCCAGGACTAATGGCAGTCAAGTTTACCATAATCAAGGTCCTCTTCGTGTCCTCGTGTCCTTAATAGTTTTCAGTTCACCAATGTTACTAATGACTGCGATGGCACTCGATGCCACTGAAATAAATTACAATAATCATTCAATTTTCAATAAGCCCCCAGATGATGGCATATTCCATATTCGCTTTGATATGGGTATCTCTACATGTGTCTAATAAAGATAATTACCTATTAGCTCTGGAGTCCATCGAAGTGATCAGTTTTACACATTTTCAATTGCCAATGCCACTTGCTTTACTATGTACAAAATAAAGAAATTTTGTAAAGATTATTAGCATTCAAGACGTAAAATGAATCATGTTGGAACTTGCATATAAAACGAAGATATCTCAAATATAATTTATTTCGATATTTGATTCTAAATAAATAAATTACTGCATACTTTTATTTACAATTATAACTGATTAAAGCGCTTCGAGTTTTTTAAGCAAATTAAAGTTTCGAAAATGTTTTCTAAAAATATATTGACAATTTGAAAAAATTGATTTTTTTATACCTTACTTTTAATGTGAAATGTAAATATCGAATTTTTTATATATTAAAATAAAAATACCCTGTGAAAACTAAAAACAGTTTTTGAAAACAGGCCATTCATTTGGAACTTGTTTCAATTTAAAAAATTAAAATAATATGTATATGTGGGAATCCTTATTTAAAATATAAATGTTAAATATAAATTAAATTAAAATTGAGCTTGCACTTTCAGCTGGTGTCATTGGAGCTGACATTGTAACTTTCACTATAATTTGACTTGTCTGCCATTGATGACAACACACACACGAGGTCATGTCCCTTATGACTGCGCAGCAAATTGACCTCCATCTGGACATTAACAGGATCATTTTAAGGGCTGTTCTGTTGCATGCGGCAACCAGTTGATTGATGCGCGTCCATCAATATGCGACGAGGGACATATGTCACCAGGTAGCATCGGCTGGTTCCTCAATCTATCTATTTACCTATTTATCTATTTATCTATTCATTTATTTATTTATTTATTTATTTATTTGGCTTAAATCTGCTGCTGTTCTTGCTTTGGCCACAATATTAGTCGGGGCCAATAATGAAAGGCAGGATTACCTAGAAACAACAAGCTTAAAGAAAGCTTATTCAAAAGAATGAATGAAATCAAACAAACAAACAATAACGAATAAAACCAACAAACAAACTCTGACTCTGCCCCCAAATTGGTGGTCGCTGTGGTGAGGGTGCCTCAGAAGAGGAAGAGGGGAAGGGGGTCTAATACGCGTATATAAAAGAATCAAAAATCTTGATTTTGATTTCAGATACTTCGGACTATGGAGACAGACTGGCAGCTTGTTTCGAGGGTTGGGTTGGTTTCTGAAGGTTGACTCGGCTTGGGGGTTTTGGCAGAGTTTGGAATGGTGGTTGGCCAATTGGTTGCCCAGCTTCAGCTTCAGCTCCAGCTCTGGCACCAGAGTGTGGATCTATATCTGGTTGCTGTAAGCAATTCGAGGGCCGTAAGTCAAGTGGCGCTTAGTTCATTGCACGCGACTAAAACCGTTCGAATTTCCCGACTCGTTTTTTTTGTTTTTTGCTTTTTATTTTCCTATGGATTCCACTTCAATGAATTGAAAAATTGCCTTGAACAAATTTGCTGCTGCTTTGCATTTTCTTGTCTCTTGTTTTTTTTTTTTTTATTTTTGGTTGCCATTTGGAGGGCTTTTTTGTTGAGGGGGGAACAACAACATTTTCCTAAACATGACATTTGACATTTGATAATGTCATTTGCCTCGTAATTGTTTTTTGATTTGATGCTCCGTTTTGCCGTTGCCGTTGCCGTTGCCTTTTCAATCTTGTTATTGTTGTTTTTATCTGCCACTTTGGCATTTCCGTGGCAGTGGCAGTGGCAGTGGCACAAACTGTGGCATCAGCGCACGCTTGACAGCACAACTTGGAGAACTGTCTCAGCTTGAAAGCGTGCAACGTAAATTGATTTGACTAGCGATGCCTCAAATGACCGTAAGACAAAAATTTTCGAACTTGATATTTTGAAATACAAAATAAATAAGAATACTTGAACAATTCTATGAGCTGAATTTCTGTGGATTAAAACTTCCGGCTTGATTATTCACAATCCATAGAAGTTATTGTTGATTGTTATAAAATATATATATTTCCAACATCTTACACGTTTCGAAAAATCATAAACTTTCCAACTTGTTTATTATTAACATTTTATTAGTTTAAAACCGTAGAGCATACAAAAAATCGAAAAATATAAAAAGCATTTTGAACTTTTGTAGATGCTTTAAATTATTTCGTGTCTGTTTCGTTACGAGTGGATATAGAAAGTAAAATGTTTGGTTTTGTAAATATCATAGCATCTTATTGGGAAATGGGTATTCATTTTGTATAGGAATGGATACCAAATAAAATTCAAAATTGTTGCTCTTAATTTTTCGTTAATCAATGAATTTTTTTATTTATTTATTTATTTAATTAAGTATTTACTAATTTATTAATTATTTTATTTATTTATTGAATTCAAGATTTATGTATTTGACTTTAATTTACTTTTTTTCGTTTGCCTGATTAAAATGAATATTTTGCTCATTATTATTGCAATTGGTCTGAGCAGCGGTTACATCGGGCCACGCTTCTTTCCTCCTCTGCAAATCGCTAAAAATCACCTAGAAATAGAAATAGAAAGGTGGTATTGGCTAACTTAATTTTATAAGCACAATAACTGCCTCAAAGTATGCAATAAAATAATCGTATGCATCTTTAAATAAGACCAACTTAAAACTTTCATTTGGATCATGGTTTGACAACTGAATTCATTTTGAGTTCAGATTAAATTTATTTATTATTACATGCACTTTACAAAACTATTGTAATCTTGTTGTATATGAACTTGAACTGCGTCAAGCGTTGAACTGTTAAGGGATCAGCAGCGGGGAGAAGTGTGCGGTAACAAAATATATGCATTATTAAAAGTGTCGACAATTTAAGAATCAAATTTGTATAAATTGAAGAAACTCTTACTTGGTGGAGTGTTAAAAGGCGAGAACTCGGGATAGGGTTGAGAGGATATCGGCGAGGAGACAGAGGAGGATCCATGTGGATGCATTGTCAAGGCCAAGGCTCGAGCCTGGGCTGAGGTGCTGGGCATCAGATCGATGAACCCATTGCCCTCCAGCACAGCTGGCAAAAGTGAGTGTGTTGAGTTGAGCTCCTCTGGGTGCTGGAGTTCTGGAGTGCAGGGACGTGTCTCCAGCTGCGATTCGGGACGAGCCCAGTCGGTTTTCAGTTGCTTGCACTGTGGTTCAGCATCCTCGAAGAGTTTTAAGCCAGTGAGCGCAGCACTGAGATCTTCCTCGTCCATCTGATTGCTGACTGCAAGGAGCATTAGATCATGAAGAGAACTCTTTCCTGAAGACTATACTTACCCAAGGGCATTGTCGATTGGCCAGACAGATGACTATGATTATATTTATTTATGGAATCTTCACGCACGCGATCCCATCGAAATTTCTGAATGTGATCCATGCCGAACTCACAGTCCATATCAATCTCCTGCTCCATCAGTGTTGTTGTCCTCGGTCGCTCTGCAAAATTTAACTAAAAGGCGAACTTGAATCTCAATTGAATTCTCGACTTATTTTTATTTTGTATAACATTGTTGTACTGCGTAAAAGTTTTGTTGTTGATGCCTTTAATTTTGCAGGTGCTTTGACAGTCTGCTCGAATCTTTTGAGTTTTGGCTTTGGCAGAGCTCCTGTTGTTGTTGGTGTCGGAGTAGGGTTCAACTTGGATTTGGCCAAAGTCGCAGCCTCCTTTGGCAGCTTTGTGATGACTACAGAGGGACACGGAGTCAGAGGAAAGCTAATGTTGTTGTTGTTGTTGTTGTTGGTCAGAGTCATACAAGGATGCCACAGAAATCGCTTTCGCTTGAATTTCACATCAATTTCATTTCGCGGTGCCACAGGTCAATTCGCAGAATAATTTTGTGCGGAAAGAACTAGCGCTAAGTCCGTTTTCGTCCGATGCTGCCACCAAGTCAGATTTAGATTTTCAAAGTCGGGGTCAGCGATGCCACATTTTTTAGTCAAAATTCGAAGTAAGATATTTAAAAAATTTATATGGAAGCACTTAAGTTTTCTTTAAATTAAGCAGTATAAAAATAGCTCTTTTGAGGTAAATCAAGTTTTATCGAAAAAAAAACCTTAAACTTATTGTGCAATTTGTGAAAACATTTTTCACGAAGAGTTGCCAGACTAATGGCAGACAATTGCTAGAGCTGACGAGTAACTTTTATTTTGTCGCGCCAATTACTTTTTAAATTTTTTTCAGTTAAACGAAATCAATTATTACATAAATAAATTAAATTATATTAATTAAACAAGGAAAAAATTAAAAGTTTAATGTTCTGCAATGATAAACTTAAAAAAGTTGCTAATCAAAACTTTGGGTAACTTAATCTGAAAAGGTGTCAACCCTTAGCAGCCTAGTTCGAAAAGGTTGGTGAAAATGCTAAAAAAAATTAAATCTCTCGAAGTTCAGTGGCACCTCGGAATTTTCCGTGCGGAATTGTTTTCTGCGAAATTCTATTTCGCTTGCGATTTCTGTGTCACCCCTGATAAGTTGTTGCATCCGCAACACAAGGTCGTTCACCACAGAGAAGATATCTTGGAGAAGGATGATTGATTTGTGAATAGAGTCCAGACTTAGTATTATTAAGCTTATGCATTGTGTTTGCTTTATAAAACAAATAAATTAATAAGTAAAATAAATAAATAAAATAAAACAAAATAAAATAAATAATATAAATAAATTAAATAAATTATATATCCTATATTACTTATTAATTCAATGAGTATTTGGTTGACTTCTGTTACAAGACGGTATATAATTAATAAAAAATAAATAAACAAAAAAAAAAAAAAACAAAGTGAATTGACTAAATAAAAAATTAAATAAATATATAAAATAAAAAATACAAATTTTTTTCTGTTGTAAATTAAATTAAATTATTAATATTATTTTAATTTAAAAAATATATTTAAAATAATAAAATAAAATGAAATAAAACTAATAGTAAACTATGATTTAATTCGATTTGCATCAAGCACTTACAGAGTGCGTGACGATTGCGACCCTTGGACAAGTGTTTGGGGTAAGGAAAGGGCGAATCGTAGCCGAGTCCAGTCACCTTTGGTGGGCTGCACTGGCCATCGTCCTGGTCCTGCTCTGGGTCACTTGATGTTTCGGTTGCCTGCTGAGCTGAGCACAGATGCAACGATGCCTCCAGATGATGCTCCTCTCCTCGACAGTGCCCAGAAGATCCGTCTAGGGTTGTGCCTTGTACTCTGGCAGCTCCTCGACCTCGGGAACCTCGTGGCCGATGTCCTCCAGCAGCAGTTCGGGCAGAGGAGTCGCCGTCCTCGGCGGAGGCTCAGTCGGCACCTCCAGTTCACGCTCCAGCGGCTTCTGCTGCTGAGACACAATTTCCAGGAACAGCTCGTTCAGATCGTGCTCCAGTCTATGCACATTGTAATGATCCGAATTCGAATTCGAGTTGTGTTCCTCGGGCGAAGTGGGGCGCTCCGATTGTGGCATCGTCTCAAAGGGCGCCAGTGCTTGTTACCCCTACAATTTGAAAATGTTGACGCCCAGTCAATTATTGGTTATTGGTGATTGAATATTGGTTATCGGCTATTGGCCATCGATGCTTGTTGGTCCTGAGCAGGCGCAGTAGAACGCCGCCTTTTTTCAATCGGCCAAAAAAAAGCTGAGAGGGAGCTGCCAGACTGTAAAAAACTTGCAACACGAGCATAAAAAGGGCAGAGAGCAACTAGTTGAGAAAACGATAGAAGAGCGAGAGAGTGAGAGAGAGAGTGAGTAAGAGAGAGCGAAAGGTGCAGAGCACAGACAAGAAACAAATGTAAAGCGTAGCATGAAATTGGCAGTCGTTTGACTCTCCAACAGAAAAGCTGGCGAAATGAAAAACTGAACAACTGAACAACTGAAATGCTGAACAACTGGGAAATGCTGGGAAATTGGTAGACTGCAGAGAGACTGGTTACCATTCAACATGGTCAGCCACTTCCGGACAGCCCAAAATGCACAATGCTAACCGTAAATTGTTCTCCATTTTTATTTTATATCTCTAGTTTCGCCTCCCTCTCCCTCCCCCTCACCATCGCCTTGAGGGCAGCCAGGCGATGTCAATTTTGGGCAGCATTGGCAGCCCAGGGGGGGAAATGGGGAGCAAGGCTTAGAGAATTCGTAAGCGAAATCGAGCTGGGAACTGCAGCTGAGAGTTCTTGACTAAAAGTTACCCTGATACTGAAGACACATATAGTATGAATTGTATATTCAGTCATACAATAAATAAATATAGGAAGAAACGTTTTTCTGGCATGTACATAGTTTCAAATTTGACATTATTTTCTATACTTTTTGCGTCATCTAATCTATTATTTGGATATTGAAAATTCGGGCCCAAGTGTATAAATGAATAGCCTGTGTTAGCAGTGCCCAATGATCCAATTTGTTAATTTATTTTTTTTTTTTGCGAAAAAATAAATTTTATTTCAAACAATATCATTTGTTGTAATTTTTAGGATATTTAATTTACAACCTTACTTTGATATTGCTCTAAGGAATCTTTAATAATTGTACATATAAGTTTTATCTTAGATATATTGTAGTTTAAAATTTTACATTTATTTAAATTTAATTCAAAATATATTTTAAATATTTTTCAAGCAGCTAATTTAGCAAGTGAAAAGTGGGCCTAAAATACGATTTTGTGGATTTAAAGCCTTTTTTTAAAACTCTTAAATATCATCAGCAGGAGTTAAAATTGGTATTTGAAGTGAAAATTTCTCATAATTTTCAGAGTTTTTCTCTTTGAATGAAAACCTATTTTCATCTGAAATTTATCAAGAATTTCTACTAGTACAATAATTTGGCTATATAAATCAGTTATTTAATATCGTTAGCTCTGGTGAACAGATTTTCATTTGCAGCTCCAACTGCATTTGGTTCGGTTTGAGAGTTGAGCTTTTCTCTTACCGCCTGCTCACTTATCCCAGGGCTAGACCCGACTAATAACTAACGCCCTCTCTCTATTTCTACCTCTCCATCTCTGTCTCTCTATCTCTCTATCTCTCTCTGCCCCCCTGGCTCTATCAAACTCTACAAAGTTAGTTTACGGCCAAAGTTCAGCTTGAAAAAATAGTACATAAAGCTCATAAAAAATTGGCCAAAAAGCTAGTCACAAAAAAGTCGCAGCGTGTGAGAATCGTGAAAATGTTGTAAAAAAAAGCGCTCGACGAAAAAAAATTGGTTTGAAACTCATTTTTTTTTTTGTATTTTCCCTATATTTTTTTCTCAATTTTTTTCGTTCTTCGCTTTTCATTTGGCGTTGGCAGCCATTAGAGCAAAAATCAGCAGCATCAGCGGGTAAAGTGTGCAGGGGGGAAAGAGAGGGGTAAGGAGAGGGGGTGATTGCAGTGTCTGAAAGGTTAGTTGTTGTTGCAGTTTCAGTTGTTGCCACACATGTGGAAATTGTGCGCGTTTTGCAGTTTTTTAATTGACCAACAAATTTATTTGATTCGTTAGCGACACGGTATTTTTCATGCCCAGCTCGGACTTTTATTTATTTAATCCCTTATTTTATTTTATTCCATTGTACACCATTTATATTGTAATGCGTAAAACCAAAATCTACTTCACATAAAATAGTATTTTTGTACAAGCTTAAAGCCAGGCCAAATTTCCCTTCAATGAGTCTCCTTTTTGTCCACCAATTAAGATTCAAAGCGAACAATTTTCTGATGGTGTTGGAGAAGGGGCAACCCCCCATTCCTGTCTTGTTGTTTCTAAGGATTACATATTGGTAAACAACGATTGCAACAACAGGCAATAACAACAACAACAACAACTTATTGTGCTACAAATTTGTTTGCCCAATTCGAAAAGGGAGCCAAGTCTGAGGTTGCCTCCGAGGTTGAGGTTGAAGTCAGCAGGGGGATTGTTTGGTTTGGATTGGATTGTTGACTTTATTGGTCAAGCGGACCTTTGTTGTTGTTACTGTTGTTATCATCCCGTTATTGTTGTTGTTCTTTGGGCTTCGCTTTGGTCTTGTGTTGTGTGTGTTGTTTTAACGATATTTAATCTATGATTAGAATCGTTTTTGAGACCAGCAAAATCAATTAAACGCTACACTTGTCTTTATTTATTGTCGCGTTCGCTCAACACAAAAGACAAGTAGCCGCCAGTCAACTGCTTAGATACCCTGTAAGCATAGCTTAATTATAGACAGGGTATGGTAGACTAACAAAACTCAAAGCTCAATGTTTGCTCTAACTTGAGTTAGGTTAATTGATAATACTGTATACAAACTATAATTGTTTATTTTTATCATACGATATTATTATTTAGACACTTTGCTCTTCACCTTTATTATAACCAGTCTTCAATTTCAAATGGAAAAGGGAAATTTAAAAAAAATTAAATCTTCCAAGAGCTAAAAACTATTTTAAATTAATGATGTATCATTGACAAAATATAAAAAAAAAATAAATAAATAAATAAAATAAAATGTTTTATTTTCTTTTTGTAATTTTGTTTTAGTAGATGTGTTCAAGTAATGGGTATATTCTAGTCAATCATTGTTCAATTAAATATTCTTAGCATTTTTTTTCCGTTGTTATCTGCATCTGTATTTTGGGTATTCGAGCAACCGAATACGAAGTCCGAAATCCGATGCAAAATGATATCATACGAGTATGAACTGAAATGGTCATAAAATCAAATTGGCTTCTCGCCATTCGACCAAGTCGAATGCCAATAAAAATCCGCCAAACAATTCTGAAATACGCCAGAAACAGAAACAGAAACTGAAACAGAAAAACACTTTGTCGGGTTTTTGCTTGTTTCGCATTTATCTTTATAGCTCGATCTCTCGTTTTCTTCTTTTTTATTCTCTGACCGATGGCGATGACGATGAGCGGCAAACGGCAAAAGATAATTTTGTACTGTAAGCAATATATGTATATGTGTATCTACCGATTTATAGCATATATGTACTCAACTACCTAATTCAATTGAATAATAAAGCATTAAAATCGAGGCATGGGAAAGCCATTAAATGATTATAAAAAGTTTCAATTTGGGTTCTGATTTCCTTACATTATCTCCCTGCAATTATTTGCGATTTGCTTTAAGCTCATTTCAAACAGGTTAAATTTTGTTTATTATAATGACAAGCAAAAACAAAATCTTCAATGGAAGATAAATTTTAATATTATAAAAGAGTGTACAAAAATTGTTAATATTTTAATTGAGTCAATTATCTAAAGTATCCAAACAACTTCTGTCCTGTCTTACCGCAATTTTTTTTGACAATTCGTTACAGGAACTGAACAAATTTCGAGCCCAGAAAGTAGATTTGCCTAATCAACTGGTGTTCACTTAAGCGAGTATTTACTGTCGGCCCACGTTCATATACTGAATCTTTAAAATCGATTTAAAGTAGCAGCTTTTTACACTTTTTACACTCATCAACACTGAAAATCGTCTAGTTGCTAATTTCATTCAGTGCAAACGAATGCAAATTGAACTCAGTACACTGAGTGCAAAAAGTAATCGCAGTCGAGTTGAGTTTGGGGCATTAAAAATTCCTTTTAATGATGCAATTGGAATTTGATGAGTTGGAAAAGTGACTGATAATCTGATGACGACGACAACGACAACGACAACAACAACAACCAACAACAGTTGCTGCTGTTGATGTGCGATGCAATCAATGTGTTGCCACTTTTGATTTTTGGAGGACCGCAGCAGAGGTGGAAGTGAAGTGAAGAAGAGTCCAGATTTCAAATGATTCCGGCGGAGATGGAGATTGTGATATGGAGATGGGCAGGTAAATTGCAACCAATAATAATGAATAATTGAAAATCCAATCAAACACCAAATGAAAACGGAGGCGCACTACGTTTGCCATGTTAGCCATATCCATATCCCATATCAGTTATACACACACACACACACACACACACACACAGACAGATACACTTTTGACAAGGCCAACGTTGCCGTTGCTGGTGTTGATTTTGCCGGCTTTATCGAAGGACATTAGCAAACGGTCGTTGGATTCGGTGAAAATGCAATCAAAAGTGTGGGCCAAACAACCAACAGACAACACAGCAACAACAGCAACAACAACAACGGCCATGAGAGCAGCAACAACAACAAGAACAAAACCAAAGCGACCTGCATAGATGACACCCCAGGGACATGGCCAAAGTCAATGAATGGTAATAGGTGTCGACATGGCTTTAGGGGCGTGGCAGGGCAGCCACCCTCCGCCTCCTCCGCTTCATATATGTATGTGTACATGTGTGCGTTTGTGTGTGTGTGTGTTGTTGTTATTGCGGCTTTATTGGTGTTGTTCTTGCTGATTGCCACTTTCGGCCACGGATCGAATGTGCCACAGTCCACAGCTCCCAGTTACCAGTTACCAGTTACCCATTTCACACTTTCCCATTTACCAGTTCCAGCTCCAGCTCCAAGCTGCAACTCCAACCCCAATTTGCAAAACTTGTCCAGGCCTTTTGGTCTTAACCTGGGGGCCGTTGGACAGTTGGACAGTTTTCGAGGTTCAGGTTCACAGGCAACATGCATTAATTGCCAGTTAAATTGACTTTGACTGCCGAGTTGCTCTCAATAGCTTTGTCCTGCATCCTGTATCCTGTGCATTGATTCCATTTGATAGATGAAACACGGCTCACAAATCCATACACATGTTATGAGCTTGTAATTCTTAAGGCAAAAGCAATTACTCGCCAAATTTCGACATCTTTATGGACACGTATATAAACTTAATTTGTAATATTGAAGAAATTGCAGTTAAATTCATTAGACCTTTTTTGGAAATATATTATTTAAAAAATAAAAAATAATAAAAAACAAATATTTTAGTTTACAAATTTATTATTTTCATTGTATATAATCAATAAATTTAATGATTTCATTGTATATAATCAATCTTATAAAAAAAACCTCTTTACGAGGTAAAAGTCTAGTGACGAAAACAGTTATATGCCCCAAAATTTCTGATATCCAATTTTGTGACGAATAATATAAAGTTTGACATAAAAATTATTTTAAAAAAAATTTTGGCACTCGGCACATTGCGCCAAAATGTCTCAATTCTTCATACCAAATAAAACTCAATGTTTTGCGCAGTGCCGAATGCAAAAATTTTTTTTAAAATAATTTTTATGTCAAACTTAATATTATTCGTCACAAAATTGGATATCAGAAATTTTGGGGCATATAACTGTTTTCGTCACTAGACTTTTACCTCGTAAAGAGGTTTTTTTTATAAGATATCAGAAATTTTTGAAAAAGATATCAGAAATTTTGGAATTTCATTCTATCAACTTTGTTTATTTTTTGTACAAGCTAAAACAAACTGTCTGCCAACACTGGTTCCCTTAAAACACACATGCCAAGCGCAAAAGCTAGTAGCACTCTCAAACTCTGGCTGCTATGACACTTTGCTGCTGCTGTCCTATTTCAATTCAAAGTAAAACGTATATATTCAGTTAATAGGTTATATCTTCCAAACCAATCAACATAAATTTATGAATGATATATCAAAAACGCGAAATTTTACAAGCTCAAACATATTGCAAATTAAAAAAAAATCGTAGGCAGCGTTTTCTCAAAAACCGCCAAAATCTGGGACAAAATATCTTATTTCACCTGTTGATTTTTACCTATGCACTTTAGAAAAAAAGTTTGCAGGTTTGCCTAAAAGCCCTTCAAAATACCTTTCCAACGATACATAGATCACGTCTGTAGCTCATACCGTTTGGATGCTATAGGGGTTTTAATTTTAACGGTTTTTAGCGATTTCCCGCTAAACTAGCTTTTTTTCGAAAAAGTCGTAGAACAAACGTTTCTAGATTTTTTATCGGGAACAAGTCCTCATTCAAACTTTTAAGCTAAATTTACGATTTGATCCAAACAAACAGACAAACAAACAGACTGACTTTTCATCTCGTTTTGAAAGGGGCACCAAAAATTTCAAAATTAATTATCTTCTGAACCAGTGATCGGATTTTGATGATCAAGGTGTCATTCGACGCGTATTTTTGATTAGAATAGTAAAAAATTAAAATAAAAATCGAAAAGGCTCCAACGGCCCCATTTGCTCCAATAATTTAATATTTTCCCCTCCCACTAACACCTGTTTATCTCACGAACCAGGTGAGTTTCTAAAAGTCTTAGTATGCACATTTGTAAGTTAAGTTAATACCTTGCGATCGGTATATAACTCGACCTGATCGGACAGTCATAGCAAATTTTCCATTCTTCCTGTGTATATATGCTTGTCGCCTTCGCACCCTTCGTGCTGCTTTCGTCACTAGCGCGGACTGCCGTCCGCAGTGATAAATTTAATGATTTCATTGTAAGATATTTTTATCCAAAACAGAAGTCGTGAAATTCAAATGTTTGCAAGTGGAGAAATCATCTTGTATTCGAGACTCAATTTTTTGCTGTTTCAAATGTTCTAATTTATTATATACCTGTGTAAGAAGAATATTTTTGATATTAAATAACTTAAAATTTGTATTGTCCATCGAAATAGTATTTATATGGAAATGAGATGAAATTCAAAGAGATATATCTCTTTAACGCCTTGTAAAAGACTTAGCCTGGTTATTGAAAACCTGTTTAGCTTTGCCAAGATTTAAATGTAATTCTGTTTAATAATATGTATCTATATTCAACGTAGAATCTGTTCCATTTAACTACTTTCTCGCCAAATTTTGTTATTTTTGCAATTGTCGAAATGGCTGAAATATCAATTATTTCTCTCCCTATCGTGTGTTTGTTTACTTTAGACAAATTTGTTTCATATTTTTATGGGCAAAATAAACAAATATTGTGTGTATCGGAAATGCCACAGGGCTATCAATGTGACTGTTTTTCCCAGACCACCCCCCTCAAATTGCCAGCCCTGGTTGGAGGCAACCCTCGCGTCGCATCGAGCCGCAAAACGCATTGCAAATTGTCGCCTGCGGCTGTGGCAAGACAAAAGTTTGTGTTTGTGGCAGCAACACACACACACACTCACACACCCACTGGCAATTACATCTACATGCGTATGCATGTGTGTGTGTGTGTATTAATTTTTGATATAATTACACGCAAATATGCCGCGAACGCTGAAATATTCGCCAAATTGAGTTGAGCTCGAATTCTGTCTGCCGAATGTTGTTCAATTAACGTGGTTGCCGTTGTTTTTGTTTTTGTTATTTGTTATCTGTTATCTGTGGGTGTGCTCCCTCTAGCCCTTGTATTTGCCTCAAATTGGCACCGCGAGCGTTTTACCTTGGCCCAATATTGAGTTGAGTTGCGAAACGTTGAGCTGCATTTGGTTTGGTTGTCGTGCAGCTCGAAACGCGGCCTCAACATGTTGCACAAATATAAACATAAATCAATTAACATTTTCGACAAGCAATGTGCTCTTTTGCTCGCTTTCTCTCCGCTTTCTCTGTCTCTCACTCTCACTCTCCCTCTGTCTCGCTCTTTCATCAACTGTCTCTGTCGCTTTCGTTCTCTCGCCTGCGGGCCATAAATTCAAAATCGACAATTTGCGGCAGCTGCCGCCGCTTTCCGTCTATCAAAATGGCACGTTGCCTACTTTTAGGCGCTGTCTAAAAGGGCCAAAAATTCTGAGAGAGCGTGTGTGTATGGAAGTGTGTGACAGTTATATTGAAGCTGCTGCAATTTTGTTTAAAATAAATTTCAAGGAAATCAGCTGATCATGAAAAGTTACGAGGATAAATGCAACACAGGTATGCACAAATATTAATGAAATGAAATGTTTAAAACGTCAAAAATGTTACCAGGAAATCATTTTCTTATACAAATTTTGCACGCATCCATTTTTTTGTCCACATGTGTAGAACAGTTCATTTGCTCATAATATTGGAATCTTTTTAAATTCAAATAAATTTAATTAAATGAATTAACTAAATACTGATTTTACAAAATATCGTTAAAATAATGTGCCTCCTTAAAATCATTTAATGAAATCCTTATAAATGAAAATTTCAAAGCTGTTGATATATTGATAGAACTGGATAATTAGATAATATATGTATGAATAATTATATAAGTCATTTATGAGGAACTCTTGTACGAGTACTATAGCCAAAAAACAGTTTGGTTTTCTTGTCAATTATTCAGTTGAATGCCACTGTGTCCCGTTCGCATATTTTATGTGTGGTCTGATTCACATAACGTCAATGTACGTCCCGGCCATTATGGCCAAAAACAGACACAACAAAGAGCAAACGAGAGAGAGAGAGAGAGAGGGAGAGAGGGAAAGAAAGAGAGAGAATAGTAGACAGTTGGGCTATAGAACACACATGGCCACAATGAACCGAACCGAACCAAACTCGAACTCGAGCTCGAACCTCGAAACTCAGCTGAACAGAAACTGAAAAACTTGTTTCATAAATTTTCTATTCAAAATGTAATTAAACCCTTTCGCTGCTGTTGCTGTTGCTGCTCATCTAATTACAACAAAAAGGCATCCTCGAGCATCCAAATATATAAACACACACACACAGACACACACACACATATATATCCAAGTCAAGTCCTGGTACCAGCTCGAGTTCTACTCGAAGCAAATGGCCACAATGAGGGGTAAGGGATAATGGGGAGATGGGGCAATATACTCGATAATTGCAAACGAAATGGCACAACAACAATAACAACAACAACTGGAACAACAACAACAACTGTAACAACAACATGACAATGGGAGTATTTCCATAAATATCTTCAAAGTCATTAAATTTCACACATGTTGGAGGCAAAATGGCGAATGCTTTTAATTTTAAAATTATTGTCATTAATTGATTTTTGATTCAGAAGAAGTCGAGCTATAAATCTGAATACATGTGTGTGTGTGCGTGTGTGTATCTAATGGAAAAAGGGCAAAGTCGTCAGGGGAATTGAGATGGGAAACTTCTTTTCTAACAGTTGTGTTCATACGTGAAAAAAAACAACAACATGTGGAAGGGAAAAATGTTTAGAAGAGTGATGAACTAAAAGATACCCAGTCTAAGAAACTTTGCAGAAAAATGCTCGATGCTATGGATTTTGAGAATTTGTTTTCGGAATAAATTGTGTAATTTTTTATGAGATAATTTAATGAGAACTTGATCTGCTTATAATACTCAGAAATTAAATTTAATTTATTTACGTATATAATAAATACTTTATATATAAAGTATTCATAAATTCCATCTATTTGCATATATAATAAAAATATTATCCATAAATTAAATTTTTAAAATTTATAATAATCATTATGCACGTTACATACATTTCCAAGAGACCATAACGCCGTTTCATTTACAGGGTATTCAAATAATTAGTGACTCCTTCGAAAAAAAGAAATAAGATTAAAGGGTTAGACGCCTAGGCAATTGGTGCTTCTTCTTTTTTGTTTAGTTGGGTTACGGGTGGATGGCAATAAAATTGGGAGTGCGAAGGGAAGGGGGAATGAAACTGGAATAGGTGTGATACTGGAGATTCTGGATTCTGGAATGGGGCTGTGACTGCTTATGGAGTTGGGGGTTGTTTGGTCCGTCTGTCGGTCGGATGTCTGTGTGCTGCACTTTACGGTTTTTGTGTGATTATTGAGACCATTATTTTTGTTTAATTACGTTACGGGCGTTAATGTGCGGAGACCAGAAGCTGAAGCTGAAACAGCAGCAGCTCATCGTAATGTGTGTGTGCGCCATGAATTCAACTTCCTAAACTCAACCTGCCCGCATTAATTTCATTTTATATTTATATTCAACAACAACAACAACAACACTGAGTCAACATTTTTGTAAAAAACATTTTTGGAATTTTCAATATATGCTTTTATTCAAGCCCTTTTGGTAGTTTTGGCCCGAGGGTGCAGTTTCAGCCATTGCAATCGCATTGGGGGTTGACTCATAGATTTACTCGCCACAAACCTAGAGAAAAATTTTTATACAAATTGAATTGAAATAAATTTTGAATATTCCTTCAAGCATTTACAATTACATCAAAGTTAATATAAATGAATTCATATTGTGTGCAGTATTACATTGTAATATGAAGATATAGGTGCTGTTTAGCTAAAAATTACTTTACAATTTGATTATTTCTACTTTCTTGCAAAGTTTTAGATATTAAACTAATTCTCTGAATTTTTCATTACGATCAAAAAATCATCTAAAAGTTATCTTTGGATGAAAATTTATTTCTTGTATCCGTTTATTCACGGTAAAACTATGATAATAATTATAATAAAATAAGCGAAGAGTTATTTATACAATTGAACAAAATTAGAAAGAATCTCTTGATTGTAATGCCACACTTTTTTTTTGAAGAATAAAAATAGAAAAAAAAAAAACACTTTTTTTTTGGTGTATTCGTATGTTTAATTTTTTTTTTAATTCCTTATGGAGTTGTTCTGTTTTTAAATTAATATATACAAATTAGGACATAACTTTAAAATGAAAATAGACAGTGACACAGATCTAACTTTAACCATACATATTTGGGATCCATATAAGTTGGAATCAAAGCTAATCCAGGCGCACAATACGTAACGTCCATTTGGGTAACGCCTGCTTGGATTTTCTCTCAAGGTGCAGGGTGTGTGTGTGGGGGGAATTGTAATCCCAAAAAGTAGGCAACATTTTATTTTCTTTTATTTTCGTTTTTTTTTTTTTTTTTTTTTTTTGTACTGTGCGCGTCGACAAATTTGTGACACGTTTCCGACACGTTCCAACATGTCGATTTTTCTTAAGCGACGCGTTTGTCGTTCGCCCAACTCATATATATTTTATAGCTGTAGACAAGGATGAAGGAGGAGGAGGAGGAGTAGGAGGAGGAGAACGTTGCGACTTTGACTGCGATGCGAGTATAATATGGAAAGTAGAATGAGAAGTTAGAATCTGACTCTGGGGTGCATACCTGTGCCCCAGTCATACATATATGGGTGGCTTAGGTGGTTGTTGTTGTTGTTGTTGTTGTTGCTACTGGTTGAGGAGGTGGTTGAAAGATAACCGTCAGTGCTGTTGACTCATACGCAAATTTTTAACTCATATGCCAGCCTGTTTCTGGTCAGAAGCATGAGAATTCTCATTGTTGTTGTTGTTGCTCTTAATGGTTTGATGGGTTTAAAGTCGAGTGGAGGGTGCGTCAATGTATCGCCTGCCTGCCTGCCTGCCTGTTCCTGTCCCGTTCTGTCCTTCCCCCTCTGTCCACTAGTCAACAGATACTCGCACGCTCATGCATATGAACCCCCCGAACCACCCAAAAAAAGAAAAGAATCCACCCAAACCACCAAAAAAACACGGTATCTTATGGCTTTAATAACTTTAGTGCTGGTACGTGCCATTGATCCTTGAGGTGTGCACTGTTACATATATGCAAAGGTATACATAGATACAATACTCTTATTTCTGATCATTTATGTATGTGCGTCAAAAAATCCCAAACGCGGAAAATATGATAAGATTGACTGCGGAAATAATCTGCAGTAATTTCAGAAAGAATGCAGCGATTGTTGATATTCCAATCAATTTCATAGCTTTCAAAATTAGCATTTTGATATTTATTCCAGCTAAATTCTCAACTTTGAGTAGCTTATAAATTTTTTTTATTGTTTATTGTAGTATTATTTTGGTTGATTATTCCTCAACAATTAGTTCGTTGCAATTGCCTGATTTTCATCTGATTTGTCCCCTTTTCGCATAGCTTCTAATTTGGCTGGGAATTTGGCTATTATGCCAGCATTCCCTTAAGCCAACTTCTTGATATTTTGATATTTTTCTTCTTATTCGTTTTTATTTTCTTTTTTGGCAATTTTGTATTTGACTTTGTGTTGTTGCTTTATCGCTGCTTTTATTTGCGCACTTTTGATGGCCCATTCGCCTATTTTGGCCCGTTTCCTTAGCCACATTCTTCTTCCTTTTTGTTTTTCATTCATTTTTTCGGCTTTATGCATAAATTTAATTTTCTACTCGACGCTTATTGTTCATTTCTTTTGCATTTTGCATTTTGTATTTTCCTTTTGCTTATTTATTTACGAGCACGGTGTGCGTGTGTGTGTGCGGGTGTGTGTGTGTGTGTGTGTATGTTATTAATCTTCGTGGGAGTTATTGCTATTTTCTCGTTGCTCTTGGAATTATTTGTAATTTTTTTCATTTCGGCTGTTGTGGTTGTTGTTGTTGTCAGCACAAAGCTTCTGAAGCACCACCCACAACACAACACAACACAACACAACATCACACACCACCGCAATGATTTGCGTTCATTTGTGTATGAAATTAAAATCACACCCATGAGATGCATTGGACAGGGGAACAGGGCAACAAGGGGAAGGGGCGTGGCATGATGGGGACTAGACCTCGAATATACATATCTGCACTTGGCAGCTGATGAATATATATACTGATGAATGTACATACATACATAGATATGTACATATACATACACATATATACACATATATATGTATATACATTTATACTTAACAATTTCTTTTCTTTTTTCATATTTTATTTGATTGCGGTTGTTGTTGTTGCTGCTGTTGTTGTTGCTGTTGTTGTTGTTGTTGTTGTGGAAAATGGTCACCCCGTGGGCAATGGAATTCCGCGTCCGGCAAACTGTAAATTGAGTTGTTGCCCTTTCGCTGGCCAAAACTTTAACCGCCGCCTAATTCATTCATGAAAAACCGTTGAACTGCCTCCTGCCTCCTCGTTTTCCTTCGTGCCACCAACTGCCCCCCGCCCCTCCTCCTTTCTGCCCCCTCGAGTTTCTTCTGCCGCTGCTGCTGCTGCTGCTTAGCATACAATTGCCACATTAACTTGCCAGCCCCCAAAGATAAATCGCATAGCTAGCTGCGAAATGTGTTGTTGTTGCTGTTGTTGTTACTGTTATTGTTGTTGTTGTTGTGCTTGTTGTTGTTGTTGTTGTTGTTGCAACTATTTCGCACTAAAGCCCGCAGCACAACACACACCAAAATCGAGACAAGTTTGGAGGAAATGCTTTTTTGCAAAGTGCATTTGAGGCCTCGAGGCACACGGCTCACACACACACACACACACACACTCAAACCAGTCGAAGGCTTGAACCAAATTGGTCATAACCGAACTCAAGATATACTCACAACAACAAGGCAATTCAAAATTATTTTCAATTTGACATTCAAATCATTGAAATCGAACCAGTTTTTATAGAACTTTAAACTAATTCTAATAAGAACCTTAATTAAGAGATGAAAATAAAAATATATAAACTAATTCAAATATTTAGTTAAATTGATTACAAGGATCACAATAATATAAACAAATTTAAAATATGTTAAAATTGAATCAACAATATAGTAAATATTGCTTTATTCGTAGAGGAAACCCTACAGGAAATAGTTAAATTAATTAGTTAAATTAATCTTTAATATTGTTCAGACATGCACGTTAATAAAACTTTGCAAATTTCAAAATTAAGTTGAAAAACAAATGAAGTCAGTCATTGATATAGACCTATGAACAAAAAGAGTAGATTGGAGTATAATCGACACTAGCAACAATAAGAAAGACATGGAAGAGTAGAGAAGCATTTTTAATGTGTTTGCGCTTTAGCCAAAAGTTGGCGTTGGGCCCATTTTTCTTGGGCTTGTTAGATGCGGCTGCTCTCAAGATTCGAAACACTTTGCCAAAAGGTTCGCTGAGGCAGCCAAGTGCAAGAGCAACTGACAGAGGGACGGACAGAGGGACAGACAGACGGACAGACCAGACAACTGCCAACACACTATTTGATGTTGTTGTTGTTGTGGTTGTTGTGGTTGTTCTTGCTGTAGTTGTTGTTTATGATACGTCAGTTGTTGCAGTTGTTTGAAGAAGTTGTAAGAAATAGGCTTGCCAGGCGATGGGGCCAATGTAGTTGCAATGTAGTTGAGTCGAATTGAGGCTGAGACTGAGACTGAGACTGAGTCTGAGCTTCAGTTTGAGGCTGTGGTTGTTGTTACTGTTGCTGTTGCTGTGAAGCTAGCCACCAACCACCAGACAAATGAGCAGCCACCACCGCACAGTGGCTTCAAACACCACTCACATACTTCCTGCATTTATTTTTTAGTTTTCACTTCTAAATTGCAATAATTTCATTTAAACTAAATATTCTCTTTTAAGTTGAATTTTGATTTAACTTATTTTCTTATTTTATAATGTATCTATCTCATTCCTTTTTATATTCACTTTTCCAACTTTAATATTCGAATAATTTCATTTAAATCAATTCAATGTTATAAAACTTTATCTCTTAATTTTTCTTTAAAGTAGTTTAATTTTATTGATATTCTAATTTTATTGTATGTATGTTTCTCTGTTCCATCAATTTATTTGTTCTGATAGTTAAGTTATCTTAAAAAGAATATTCTTTCTTCCTCTCTTTCTACCTCATATTTCATATCTTTTTTTTCTTTCACTAAATTTATCTTTATCTCTTAAGTTATATTGGTTATTATCAATTGGTTTTTCGTTGCATCAATTTATTGGTTGTTATAGTTTAGTTTAGTTAACTTATAAATAATATTCTTTTCTGTCTCTGTTTTTTTTCTATATGCTTATTTTTGTGGCAAACAAATGAGTGTGGGGACACGGTTGGTGCCCCAAAATGAAGTAGTTAAAAATGCGCTAAAAAGTCGTAGCATCAATTACTCGAAATGCATTGACTGTGGCCACTTTTTGAGGAGCTTCTTCTCAACTGCAACTTCTCTCTTTGGCACATGCAAATGCAGGAAGTTGCCGTTGCAAGCAGGCAGGCCCACTGAACCAGCCCGTTGATGAATTAGACACAGCCTCGTGGGCAATGGACAACATGGACCCTGGACAACAAACAGACTGTGGACAGACAGGCACACAGACAGACAGACAGACAGACAGACGGATGCAACTGCAACTTCGACTTCAACTGCATAGCTCATTTTTCGTATGCAGCAAGTGAGAGACAATTCATTTATTAAACTGCACTTAACATCAACACCACATCATCATTAATATTGCCAGCCGTGTTAGTCTGGGACACATGCAACATGGCCTTTTAAACGTTCCAACTAACTGACAACGCGTTAAGTCGAGTTGAGGAATTTCTCTCATCCAATCATTTATAATGCCTCGCGAACAGAGCACAGCTCTAATCCCACTGAATTTTTCAAATAACAGTCTACAATCAATGGATAAAGATCTATAAGTATGGAAAACATTTCAAACTGTGTGACAAACAGATATTTATATATTGGAAAGGGACATTTTCATCTTTTAGGCAGGGTATCAAACCGAAACGAATATCGTTAGCTGTTATGGTTTCGGTTGAGGTAGAGGTTTGGTTTTCGGCTATAGGTTACTCAAAATCTTAGGCAATCTGTTACCGGTTATTTAATTGTTTCGCGTTTGAAAGACCAGTACAATATGGCTTAGAAAAATTGTTATTTTTACAAGAATGTGTTAATACACACTTCGTTATGCGTTCGTCACTAGCGCGGACTGCCGTCCATAGTGACATAAACCAAAATTAACTGATTTAAATAAAATTGTTTCTCTTCAATGGGATTTGTAATCAAATTAAATATAAGACTCCAAAATTAGTCAAAAAACACAACGGTCAGATTTTATTTATAGATTGATTGAACTGAAACTAACCGTTATGCATGAATCGGTTACGAAACGGATATTTCGGCTGGAATATTATATAAAAGTTTTGATAAAAAAGTATTCCAAAATTATTATATATATTGATATGTATATTTGATTAATTTATTGATATTATTATTATTTAGATTAAATTTATACAAATGTCTGTAAGTATAAGTTTTAAGTATAATCTCTGATACTGAGATATTCCTGAAGGATTAAATAGTTGGACAGGATAGTATCGACCAAAAGTATTCGCTTTAAAATCAACTTTAATTGAGTATTTGAGTTGTGAATAGAAATAACATGTTGGCAAAATTCTTTTTCTGTGAAGCGAGTTTGGCCCGTCAGACAATTACTGGATCAATGATGGGATTTTTGATTTGGAAATTTGAAATTAAAAATCAAAATCAAACTTAAGTTGAAGTCAAGGTGGAAGTCGAAGTCGAAGCCAAATCTAAAGCCAATTCCTGAGCTGAGCCAAATGTCAAGAACTCATGTTCAAATGTCAAACGCAACCGACAAACCGTTAATTAGTAAATCAAAGATATGCCACGCCACAGTTGGAGTTGGATATGGAGTTAAAGTTGGATATGGAGTTGGAGTTGGAGTTGAAGTTGGAGCTGTGGCCACAACCACTGACAGCCCGGCAGAAATCCGACAGTTGCGCACATTCGAAAAAGATCAATGAGAATTGTGAAAGAAGCTGAAGAAATACAGCAGACAGAAGGAGCGAGCAATTAAAAGTCCCGCAGGAGGAAGAGATGCCAAAGAAGCTGAAGCTGAAGCTGAAGCTGAGAGAAGAAGCGGCCAAAACCAAAACGTTTAAAGCGCCCAAAGCACGTCAAGTTGTCAGTGCGGATGGATGTGATCACATCCAGAGGATCGCGATGAGAATCTGAGAATCAGAGAATCAGAAAGAAAAAAAGAGGAGACGAGACCAGGAAGATGCGTATGGTACACACTACCCAGTACACACTGTAGCTCAATTCAGTTGTTGTCAATCATAAGTTTTTTTTCTCTTAGTTTCCAGCTCGGTCTGTATCTTTCAGTACGTGTATCTTTTTCTACTTCTTCGTCGTCTTCTAAGCGCTTCTAACGCACTGGATTTGCAGCTGTCGGATTTGCATTACCGCGTCGACTTGCCTTGAAATTATGTGAAATTGATCAATTTCAACGCTCTGCACTCCACTCAACTCTGTCTCACTCTTTTTTTATTTATAATATATATCTATCTCTATCTTTTTCTGTGTGTGTACCTGCAGTTTTTTCTGCAGAGCACTGTGGTCTGTGCCGCCTCTCTCAATTCCACGGCAAGTACATTTAATGTAAAATGTCAATCAAACATTGCATATACACAAATAAAAGGAAAACACGTTGAGAATTTAATTAGAAATTGTGGCGATTGTGGCGCTTTTCGCTAAATCGCATCTCCTCCTTTTCTCCTCTTCTTCATATTAGCCTGGGAAAATTCAAAACATATTTGTCTCAAAACTGATTGGTCAATTGAAGCCATGAGAACATTAGCTTCATTTGATGCCTAAGCAAACTCATGGGAAAGACAGTTATGATAAGGATTATTTGAGATCAACTATGATATGGGAATAAGAACAAGAAGTTGAAGTCCAGCTGAAATTTGGAATGAAGACAAAAAATTACCGCAAGAATAATCATTCATCTCTGATTTGAAATTATTTATTATGCATTCTTCATCAGATATTTAATTAATAGTTGCCACAAACCAAAATATAAACATATTTCACACATCCCATGATTAAAGATCAATTTCGTCAAGTTTAAAGATTTGTTGAAATGGTGAATCTTTAAAATAATGATAAAAAAAAACAAAAATGTAAATATTTGTTGAAAAACTATACTTTTTTTTATCAGATATTTAAGTTTAAGTTGGAATCTACCAAAAAATAAATATATTTCATACATCAAATGATGAGGAGATCAAGGGGATCGGGCTCGAAAAATGCTTCAACATTCTATAAAATGTTATATTTCTTAACAACAATATTGTGAAATAATATTCAAATATCAAAAAAGTTCAAGTTGTTAAAAAGTTGGACGAACATTTACAAAAATTGAGATAAATAGACCTTAGACCTTCCTATGAAAGATATCGTCCTCAAGTTCCAACTGAAAGAGCATAAAAAAGAGAAGAAAGCGATAAGTTTTGTGAATAAAACAAGACATGTTTACAAAGACATAAGTCAAAACCAAATGATTGTAAATATGCTGGGTTTTGTCGCTTGGCAATTGCGTTATTAAAGTTTTAGTGCTCGATTCGCTGGAAAGTGTTAAACAAGGTAACAACCAGGCCGGGCCAACACCAAAATGGTCAGTAAACGGTGAGAAAATGCTTCGACCATCAAATTATGACGTTTGTCGCTGTTGTTGTTGTTACTCTCCTTTGTTGTTGTCAATTGTTAGTGTTTTAGGTTTTTATAGCAATTCCAATTGTGAGGGAACTGCAAGCGGTTCGAAATTAGAAATTCAAGTCAACACAGACAGGCGACTCGTCGGTCAACTTCAAACGAATCAATTGACAGCCCCACAAAACTGAGAGCGCAGTTTTGTGTATTAATTTGTCAACCGATTTGACAATGCAAAAACAAAAATAAAAATTAAAATTAAAATAATTAAAAAATTTATAAGGAAGACTACTTACAATTAAAGTAAAAAAGACTTGAAAGTTTATCGGAAAACTCTTCAATTCAATAAATAAATCTAATGGTTTTCAGTAAAGTGTTTAGAATAGTTACAAATAATTCATTCAATTTATTTCATTCGAAATATTCAAAATGCACAGAGCCTATTAGGACTTACAATAAATTGATAACTAAACAGATAAGATTTTCCGGATTGTAATAAATTCAAAATATACTAAAATCAAACATCAAATAAACTTGAGCTGCTGATGAATATTGATACCCTTGAATTATGTTAAATATCGAACTAGTCAATATAGAGTGTGTGTGAATAAGTTTCAAATTGAATAGTTGGTCTAATAGTTAATCCAATCAAATTCTTGTTTTAAATTAAAGATAAAAGTGAGTAGGACATATCGTTCAACTAAATATGCCGTGGAACATTTTTAGTGATATTCACTTTAATGTTATATCTTTGAAACTTAAGTATTTTTCACTTATGTTAGCACGTCTTCTATTTAATCAATCAAATAAAATTTGAGTGTAATAATCTTTTCTAGTGGTAAAATAAGCTGAAATGTTTGAAAAGTCAGAAGGACAATGGGCCAACTTGCCAATTTGGCCATGAGCAATTTTTAAATGCTCGTACAACTATGAATAAGAGTACGAGTGTGAGTACATTCATAAGTATGAGTATCTATAACATTGTTTTTTTTTAATATGCTTCATTTCTTTGAATTTCATAATTACACGGCTTTGACCGCTCAACGACTCTTTGTCTTGTGTTTTTTTTTATTTTATTAATTTTTTTTTTGGGTTTGAGACTTGGGGCCGTCTTTAGTTATGAGCACTCATATGAGTGCAGGTAAATATTTAGTTGTGTTGTCTCCTCTCTCCTCGTCTGCTAACTGTTTTTGTCGCCATTCCGTATGTGTGTGTGTTGTTTTCTTGAATGAAGTGGCTGCTTGGCAAAGTTGGCAACTGGTTGACTGCCTGTTGACTGGTTTTTTGTTTAAGCGCTTGACTTAATTAATTACGAGTATTGTTGTATAATTTGTAGTTGTTCAAGCATAATTCACAAGAAGCTCATGAATGGCGCGCTTTACACATTTCCGGTACAGTTGTGCCTAAAAACTACTGCCAATGGGCCATGGCCCGCCCAGTTGACTGAATTAAAAGGAAAAATACTTGTACTAACTCTATGTATATTATATATATTTAAAAACGTGTGTGTGCGTGTGTGTGTATGTATAAAAGGGCGTTGTGGGCAATGTCAATCAATTGGTTGGTTGGTTGGCTGCTGGCTGCCTCGTTCGGGCCTGGTTGGCTACTCTTGGCCCAAAGCTGCTGGCAGCGAAGCTGCGGCCCAAGCAAAAATGGCAGCTGACTGACAGACAGATCGAAAATGTTGCCAACAACAACAACAACAACTGAAATTGTGCCGTGGACTGGTCGAGAGCTGACTTGACAGGCGGTGGCCACGACTTGCAGCCAGTTCAGTTTAAGCCCAGTTCAGTTTTGGCCCCGTTCAGTTCAGTTCAGTTCAGTTTGTCCGTCAGCTTCGAGCCAGCCAAATCGATTGAACTGCCTTCATTAAACAGTCCTCTCTCCCTCTCACTGCTCACTCGCTGTCTCTGTCGCTCTGTTGCCTGCTGTCTCAGTCTCTGTCTCTGTCTCTGTCTGGCACAAGCGCCAAGACTTTAATAACTCCTTTCCTGCCGCCGATATGCAGCCAGAGTCAGAGTCAGATTCAGATTCAGATTCAGAGGCAGCAGCCGCCACAAGATCCAAATCGAGATCACGGCTGCTGCTTTTTTTTTGTTGTTGTTGCTGCTGCTGCTGTTGTTGCAGCTTCGATGAGGCAGCCACCAAATGCACTATGGACAAACAGTCCAACATTTTGCCAAAAAGTCACATTTTTTGTTGTTCAGTATCACGCAAATTTTTTGATATAGTTAATGCTCAAGATAGAACATTTTCAGGGGTGCCACAGAAATCGCTTTAGCCTGAATTTGACATAAAATTGTATGAAATTTGTATGAATTTTATGCCAATTTCAAGCGAAAACGATTTCTGTGGGAACCCTGATTATTTTTAATATTATTTTTCAGTTATTAAGTCAAATTGAACTAGTATGGAACGATTAGTGATTGCTTTGTTGAAATTATAATATTGTAATGTTTTGATATTAATAAATTTCATAAAGTTACTTAAAATATTCTATAATTAGAGATTTTTGGTATTTATTAAGTTATTCAAGTGCTAAAACTAGCTTAAAAATATTAAAAGTGTTCTTGTTTTGTATATATAAAACCATTTAGAATCAGATTTTAGTAATTATTTTAGATTAAACTAAAAACAATGAAAATTCTACTTTAGTCTAACTAAAGTTTATGCAGAGTTTTAAGTCTCTAGTTTTATATTTAGACTTGATGTAAATATATAAAAATAAATTTTTAATTCTATAATTCTTTAAATAGGGTCATGTCAAGTTTCAAAACTCTGGCTTTCGATAAAGAGTTTTTGACAGCATTTCGGGCTTTCATCCCATAGTGAAATGGACGAGCTTCACTAATTTCCATGTTGGCCACAATTTGACTTCTGTTCGTTTCGTTGTTGTTGTTGTTTTGGCCACATTTTGCAAATTTGCGCGCCGTGATTGCAGCCTCAGCTTCAACTCGAGCTTTGGCATCAGACTCTGCCCCTTCCCTTGCCCCTTGCCCCCTGTTTCGGTGAGCGGCAGCTTCCACTGACTGTCTGGCACGCAATTTGCAAAACAGAGAAAGAAAGAGCGAAAGAAAGAGAGCGAAAGAAAACAGAATCGAGAAAGACACATCTGCAACAAATTGGAAGCCAATAATCAAATGTCAGTCAGAGTTCTTCTCTCTGTCTCTGTCTCAGTCTCTCTCCATCTCCATCTCCGTCTGTCTCGCTGTCCGTCTGTCTATCTGACAGTCAGTCAGTTCAGTCGTTTTCGCGATCCGGCCACGTAGTAAATCAGTTTTACCCCCAGTGCCTCATTATTCAAACTTGGCTCACAGTTCTTCCCCCATCCCTCCCCTCTGCCACTCTACAGTCCCCTACTGTCTTCGTAGCATTCTCTGTTTTTTTTTTTTTTTTTTTTTTTGAATTCTTGTGGCGTGTCCGATCTGCATGTCTATTCATTTAAAAGTTTTCGATTTTGATTTCATTTCATTTTGGCATTTGGCATTTTGCCTTCACGCTTTGTTGCTTCTTGACGGGACGATGGGTGTGGAGTGGAGTGGGGAGGGGAGGGGAGGGGAGGGGGTATACTTGGAGGTAGATCATTTTGTGGTTGATCTTTTGCCCCGCTCTGCTCTTAATTGTGTCCGATGTCGAACGCTTCTGTTTTCTTAGTATCGAAATAATTATCGGCACCCTGAGAAGTTCAACGAAATTAAAAAACAAATTAAAATCCAACTTAGAGTTCCCATTGATGAAATAAATGAGTGACTAGTTGCAGATCATTAACTGCTGCTGACCACATTATTGCACAAGCTCAGGATATGTGTTTTTAATTTAAGAACAAATAACATTATCTTAATGTATTTCGATATATATTAACTGATTGTTGGACATATAAAAACGATAATTTGATCATTTTTTAATTTCTATTTTTAACTAAGATGTTTGTATATTATACATATATATTTATTCTGTTTAATTTATCAAGATTATATGGATATTAAGCTAAGCTAAGATTGTTTTCCAGACAAAAGTAATCATTTGTGACCACAAATTTCAAAATGAATATATAGTTAATTTCCAATTAAAAAGAGTATAATGTGATTGAATTTCCCAGAGTCGATTTTATCCTTAAGTACTTTAGTTCCATGTGAAACTCAATATTCAAGTATCGTCCGGGAATTTGGCTTCCTGTGAAACAAAAGCCACATTCAATTCATCATGAACAAAAAAACAAAACCAATGGCATTTCAATATCTCTGTCTGATCGATACACATGTGTTTTTTATTTAATTTATTTTTGTTTTATTTGTTTTTTTTTTAATTCTGTGCCATTGGCGTGTTTGGAGCATTTTTTGATTGGTTCCACATAACGCGCGCTTCTCGAATAATTAACAATAAAAAATTTCAAACACATTTTGACACAATTTTAATAGTCAATAAAAGTTAAGGGGAGCGTTAAATGAACAGGAGCGCCGTCAAAAGTGCCCCCAACAACAACAACAACAACAACAATGCAAACAACCAACAACAATGTTTTAATATTGCCGCTGTTAATGTGTCCATTGTTCGAGTTTTTGTGGCCTGTCGTTGTTATTGTTGTTGCTGTTGTTGTTGATGTTGTTGTTGACAAATCGATAAACAGCTCAATTAGCATTTTTGATCTTAAAACGTTTCGAATGTAAAGCCGCCCAACCCACAAGTGTCAGCGGGGGGATGAGGATGAGAAGGGAAGGGAGCAGAGGGGGTCGGGGTAAATGGTAATCATAAATCAAAGCATAAAAAAATTGAGTTCAATAATAAATTTGTATGCTCTTGTCGTACGCCACACAATTATGCAAAATGAGCTGTCAAACTTGGCAATTGACAGCTCAAAGTTGGAAATTGGAAGTTTCAACTTGGCTGTGAATTGTGACTTTGGGCCAAGTTAGCAGCTGGAAAAAAAGGGAGAGAGGGGGGCTGTTAAATCTGAGTAAGACAGCACGTCAATCTTGGCACGTCTTCAACTCTCTCTTTCTACCTCTCTTTCTTCGATAGAAAAATGTTCTTAGAGTGTTGTCAACAATTACTAAACTGTTTTTTTGGAACACTGTTCATCTTGTGAGAATTAACCATTCATCCAATTATAATAATTATATTTAAAATTATATGTTAATAAAATTCTATAAAACTATTTTACTAATAATAGTTAGATTTGTGCGATTTGTCTGGGGAAAAGCTAGGAAAACTCCACATTTGGCGAGAAGTATAAGATTTTTGGTTATGATTAAGATATCTAGAAAGTACATCCAAATTTTTCATGCCAAAGCTTAATTAGCATCCGATTCTTCCTCTGGCAGCAATATGTTTTAGTAATTTGATTTTGACCAAGCTTAGACAGAATGTATCAAACAATCCCAAGACTATTTGTAAGTTCAAATATACCAAATAAAAGTTTTTCCTACCAAGCAATTTACTCTCAAATATTAATCATAATTCAATATAGATAATCAATATTTAAGAATGACTAATTAATATATCAAATTAAATAAACTATTGATTAACAATATGAAAATGAGCACATCGTTGAAATTAATATGCAATAGTTGTATTTTAAAAATAGTTTCTTATCAGAATATCATTGTTTCATTCATAATCTGCATAGACTGAAGTTTTATGCAATTGGTTCGCAGTTCCTTTCAAAAATTGTTGGCAGTGCGAAACTATGTAGGATTTTTAGAATGTGTTAAAGGCTCTGTAAATGATGGAATTATAAAAAGTTAAATTAAGTATCAGAGTTGGAATAGGATTATTATTTACGCTTATCCATCGCCGTCATTCCTGTTATCTTCCTTCTTGTTGCTTTTTAGATGCGATGCCGAATTGTCATCGGTGGTGAGACCCTGCATGCATTTCTGGTATCGCTCGAGGCTGATGCTCTGCAGGCCCTGAAGAGCTCCCACGGCTGTTGTGGCCGTATTCAGGCTGGCCAAGAAGTCTTCGTTGGTCGAGAAGCGCATTCCACTGCGCCGCGATGCATTTTCCGGAAGATTCAACCGGCCTTCGTTCTCCGAGCTGCTCGATTCTATTTTATTCTGCTTCTGATACTGATTGCTCGGATTTGTACCCATTTTTACGTGATTCGCAAAAACAAAACAAAAATATAGGATTTGCTCTCAATGTTGTTTTTCGACTTGGTTCTTTTTTGATAGCCAAATAATGTGACAGTAAGGTCATGACTTGCAAAGTTGCATACTTGGTTGTCAAATGACAGCAACTCTTAGAGAAGCACAAAAGGAGGAATCGATAATAAATGTATGTACTCATGTACGTAGATCGAGTCAAAGTTATTTCAATAATTCAATCACGTGTTATCGAATAATTGAATAAGTCATCGTGTCGAGCGACAGAAATTTAATTTCAATACGCAGAACGTTTAGCGTTCAACGTTCAACAAACAGCGTCAAAGACATTGCCGATTGTCGTACAGAGAGACAGAGGCAGAGAGAGATAGAAAAAGAGAGAGAGAGAGATAGAAAGAGAGAGAGAGAGAGAGAGAGAGAGAGAGAGAGAGAAGTAGACGGAACCAGAGGCAACGTGAGTGATTGTCGCAAAAGCTCAAAGGCAACGACAACTCTTCGAATTGTACTGATTTTTATTTATTTTATGTTTGAACCGAAACGTTTATGGAATTTCAAATTACTGTCGAACTGTTGGACTGAATGGCTGCGCCCCGATTAATAGGGAGCCCCCGCCAGATACAGATACAGATACAGATACGATTATAGCCCAGTTACTCGTATTTAGCTTGCCAATTGCTGTGGGAAAAAGTTGTCGAACTGGCAACGGGCGTGGCGAATTTCCATTAACATCATTTCCAGCTCCAACTCCTCCACCGATTGTGATTGCGATTGTGATCGCGTCGAATCAAATCGAATTTTAAGTGTGCCCGTTTTAAGGGCTACCTTGAACTTCAAATTCCAATCGCCCAATTACTCCATGTTGACATTGATGGCTTTCACAATGGCTCTCACAGATTTCTAATACCCTGCACCTTTAAGAATACACATTGCCCGTCATTATAATATTATCATTTAATTAATTAAATTTAATAAAAGTCAATATGAGTATTTTAATATTTTTATTTTATTTGGCTGAGTACAGGGTATTTTGCAGTCCATCACTTCTTTGAAGATTTGCTAAATTACTTGACGTTCATTTGAAGGTACTTTGTATTTTATTAAGTCTTACTGATTTACTAAATTAAATGTTATTCTTAGCTAAGATCTGCATATTTTTCAACATTTAAAATATTTTAGACACTTTAAATTTAATCAGAGGTTAGAAATCCAGCTACAGTTTCATTAAAAAGTTAATTTGTGGTCAAATAAAAGCATAATTAAAATATTATGAAGATGAAAGAACAGTTGAATATTATTTTAGAAAAAATTACGTGAGAATACTGAAAAGAATTTTGATTTAAAGAAAGTTTAAGAAAGTTTAATTATGGATATCGATAATATTTTTAAAACAAGAACACTAATAGAGAACTAGGATAATTACTTTAAAAAACAAACGAAAGAAAAACGAAATGTAGTAGATGAGAAAGCAAATTTAAGTAATATTTGCACACATAAGTATCTGTTATGTTAGTTATTTATCATTGACAATGAATTTGAATCAAAAATAAGTGAATGTAATAATTACCAAGCGTATTGAAAATAAGTACCAATTTAAGATCAGTTATCGATCCTTGAAGATCGAAGAAAATGCAACTGGATGTCGAGGCAACAGTCGCAGAAGTGTCTGCACGTAAACTGGGTCGATAACTGACCTACAGGAAGGTTCTTGATTCTGCTTCAGCAATCGGCCAATCAGGCAGTTTGTCTGTCTGTCAGTTTGTCAGTTTTTCAGTTAGTTCAATGATCGGTCTGTGGATTCGATAGATTTTTGACATACTCAACGCATTGAACCTCGGGGACACTGAGATCTTGAATTGTGGATGTGGATTTTCTCATTCACACGCTTTGCTGTCCGTGGGAGAAAAATGCGTGAGTTGTTCCTGTTGTGGCGGCTTTGTTTTGTGGCAAGTTGTTGAATGTTTTGTGGCTTTTTGGGCCAAAATTTGCGCTGATTGGGCACATGAGCTGGGCTGTGGTTGTGGCTGAGGTTGAGGTTGAGGAACTTAAACAAATCAATACGAAAACGATGCAAATGGCAAAAGGCATGTCAACAATGCTGCCGAGTAATTGGCAGTGCTCTGAAAGGAGACAATCAGCCAGCAGGCAGGCAGCAGGAGTAGGAATAAAACAGCGGCTGATGACGTTGGCTCTGATGTTGATGATTGTGTTATGTCTCTCGCTCTCTCTCTCTCTCTCTCTCTCTCACTCTCTATCTTCTTCTCTGTTACTCGCTGTGATTGCGATCACTGTTGCCGCCAAAGTGCAGCTAAACATCTGGAGCAGCCTACAGTGCCTCCCAACATCACTTGTCCCACACTCTCTTCTGGGCAGGTGATCAGTGATCTTTGCCGACGTTGCCCAGCATTGAATTGAAGACGGCTTTGATCTGTCACCGCGCCACACTAACCACTGAACACTGCACCACTGAACCACTGAGCCACTAAACACTGAACACTGACCCACCAACCAATCGAATCACGGCAGGCGCGCGCAGCACCAGATAAAATTATTGAAATTACATTGGCAAGACGCCGTCGACAACGTCGATCAGCTGCAGCAGCTGCAACAACAGCACAGCAGCACTGAACCACAGCACCACAGCAGCGATTTCTTTTGAGCTTACGCGACACGATCGCCAACACTTTGGCGAAACGCGAAAGGCGAAACAACGGCCAGAATTAAAGATCCGGCAATAATTATCGCTTTTAGTTTCAACTTGGCCTGTCAATGTAATTCCAAATATGTCGTCAGTGTCGCGTTTTATACTTGTGTAGTAGCTCATCAGGCTTAAACCAAGACTTCAAGACTTCAAGACTCCAAGTCTCTGACTCTGACTCCGACTCCGACTCCGACTCAGACCCAGACTGGATATTTGTGGAGTGGTCTCTTGATCGGCACACTGTGATTTTCATTCGATCTCATCTTCGTCTGCCCCCATTCGTCCTCCTTCTTCGCTCCCTCGCTCTTGCCACGTTTTTAAAATGTAATCATCATTAAAATATTTATGGGCTACCTCTCGCTCTAACCAACGCCAATCGAGGCGGTTAGCTGGACAAAACTGTGGACGGCTTGTAATGACCATACATAGCAATTGGTTCTCACGTTTCGAAAGAAAGAAACGCTGCCAATTTGGCGTCATCGTTGTCACAGTTGGCCAACTTGCAGTTGGATCTCATCTCATCTCGACTCGACTCAACTCGACTCGACTCGGGAATAACACTGAGAGTTGTCGCCGTCATTGTCACCTCGGCCAGGGCAGAAAACGTATCTAAATAATTTCTGATTAAATCGATCTTCAAACGATTTAATTTAAGTGAAAACTTACTGACAGAAACTTAGATCAATTCAATTAATTGCATTCCATTAATAAGCTTTAACTGCTGTCGATTGAACAAGTAAGACTTTATTTGCATCTCGTGCTGTTTTATCATAATCTGCTTAAGTTTCTTGAAGATCACTTAGAAGCTTTAAGTACAAGCTCGTCATATAAATCTTATATGGTGCTTAGAGACACTTACAAATTTAGCTGAGTGAGCTAAATGATTGGCTTCTATTGCACTTCTCATTTAACTTTAAATTGTAAGTTAAATCTACAATTTTAGATTCTGGCTAAGCTACTATAAAAACATTCAAGTAAATTTCATAAAAAAATCTCAGATAAAGCTTAAAAGTACTTTAGATTTAAACATAAAATGTTTGCCTTTATAAACAAAACTTTTTTGCTTATTATATTTTTTAAATAATAACTTGGGTTAAGTATTACTTTAAGTTCGTACAGCTTATATAAATTAAAATTAATTTGAATAATCAACATGATTTAATTAAGTTATAACAACTTATAACTATTCAAATTAATTAGAATTACATAATGATTCGAAATCACAAGCTTTGAGTTTTAAGCATTAAATTAAGCAGAAGAATTTAAGTGAAAGCATACTTACTTATTATTTGTCAATTGTTCTGCATTTCTCCGAATTAATCTGGGATTCGAGTATAATTTAAGGCTAATGCGATAATATTGAGAGCCTCTATTGAGAAACGAATGGGCAACGATTTAGAACAGCTCTGTCCAAAACACACTATCAAATATTTAAAGCTTTCTCCGAAAATAGTAAATTATACAACTTAAATACCAGTTTTAGAAGCAGGAATCGCAACGATTGTAATTTTAAGACAAAATTATGAAATAAGAGTTATTGGCTGATTTTTATAATAAAAATTTACAATTTTCATTTAAAAATTGTAAATAAAACTTACGACGTAACTTTTAAAAACCAATTGAAAATACAACGTATTTAGACATTTTTATTATAAAAATGGAAAACGAGTGAAAAATAAATGACATAAAAGTTGCGAATTAAAATTTATTTAGTGTTAAATTTTTTGGTCGACTTCTAATGCCTAACTATTTGCGAGAAGTACAACTTGCAGTTTAGATCCTACTTCTCAGTCTCCATCTCTTGCTCTCTCTCTGTCTCTCTCTCTCTCTCTCTCTTTCTCTATCTTCTTCGATTTGTCTGCCCGTCGAAGCGTGTCAAAGTCTCAGTCACAGTCACTGTCATTGCCACTGCCAATGGTCGTGTTTTTGGTCTGTGAGGGCTGACGGGGTCTCTGCATCGAAGTCGAAGTCGTTTGACTGACTTGTCATATGTGGCATATGTAGCCTTAAATGTTGTTGCTGTTGTTGTGGCAGCTGCTGTCGTTTATCAATTATGACAAATCTTTGCGCATGCGTGGCCAGCGTCGCGTCGCGTCGTCAGTCGAAGCAGTCGCATTTATATTTTTATAAAAGTATACTTTAAGTATTGCCACCCCTCTCCCTGCCCACCTCCCACCACCCACCTCCCACCACTCTTCTCATTTGCCAAACTCCTCTCCTACGTCTCCCCAGCCCCTGAATCGGCTCGGGCCCCGCCCCTCCCTTTAACCATTCGCGTTTCATTTTAATTTGTAATTATTTCTTGAACGTTTTTGCTCGTCTTTGTTTTTGCTTCTGCTTCAACGAGTACTTCTTCTTCTTTTTCGTTCACATCATGTTCATTATCATCTTGTATAATTTCAAACGATTCCGTAGTTATTGTTGTTCCTGTCAACCGATGTATGCATTTATTTTATATACATACACACATATGTAGTTGTTACTTTTTGCATGTTGCTTTTTCGAACTTCATTTGCGCTTCGGTTCGGTGACAAATAAATTAAGTAGACGAGCAAAAAACAAAAGTTAATAAATAAAAAAAAGGCTGCCTTGGCCATCATTACAACAACAACAATCACAACGACAACAACAACAACAACAACAACTATAACAACTAGCTGCAATTAAGAGAAGTCGTCGCTGAGATGTCATTGTGGTTGGGTCTCTTAAGAACGCCCCTTTCCATAAGATTTATTAAATGTTCGGTGATTGGCAGCAGTCACTGTCGAGCGGAGTCCAAGGAGTCCAGTAATTTCTCATAATGGCGGCCAGTGTGTACACACTGCATAAGGAAAGCTTGTTGCTCATTCATCTGGCAACGTCAATTCTATCATTCAGTCTTGAAATTTGATATTAACGAATATTATAGTAAAACACACTTACAGTTTATGTCTTGACTGGTAAGCATGGAGATTCTTGAAAAATATCACTCTCAACGTCAGAGAAAATATTAGATAAATGCATTTTATTGGAATATTAGATAAATGCATTTAATTTCGAACAGAAGTAATAAATAGCAGATTCATTTTTTTTTATTAAAAATTGATAGAATAAAGTTTATTAGTCTAGTTCAAGGACTCCGAATTAAATAAAGTAATTTGAACATTGTTTTACTTGACTTGACAAAATTTAAAACGAGCCCGGCAAAACCCATGGCCATGTGAATCTCTATTTTGAATGTCATTTTACCTCTACAACATAAGGCATAATAATTGTACTATTACTATTTTAATTGGGAAGTGTATAAAATCGATTATTTGGTGTTCAGAAATAAGTTCTTCTGGTTCTTCGTTTTCCTGCAAGAATAAAAATATCAATATTGATAATATTTCTGACGGAAAAAATATATTTCTTTTACTTTATACATTTGACAATTAATGATTAGTTATACACATTAATATCTGATCACGACTTTAAATTAGTCATGTTTTTGGTTTATTAATGCCAACTATTTAAGTGGTCAGCTTGCACTTGAATCTAGTGTCATTAATTTAATCATAACACAAAAATTATCACTCAAATATCTATCGATATATCCATATTTTATGAACAATAACGCGGAACATGGAACATCTTATAATCCTTACTTACATATATCGTGTATAGTAGAAAAATATACAAGTAATTTTAAAAAGCACTTTGAAGCTTCTAGTTGCACATAGGCCACATAAATGTAAATGTGTTGAATGCAACATGATGTTGCCACAGTCAGCGGACACTCAATCAGCTTGAAGCCAACTTGAAGCCAAATCAGCTGCTACTGTGCAAAATTGCAGTCAAGCAGGGGGTAAAAGGCGGGGAGAGGGATTCAAGGAGATAAAGAGATTGAGCCACCAGTGGTCAGTTGGCAGTTGGCAGTTGGCAGTTGGCGGTGCTCAATGCCTCAATGGCTTCAAGGTGCCGGCCAAAGTTGGTGAGTCGTTTATTAATTTGGCATATGACAAATTATGCGTTGGCCAGCAATTAGAACTGAAATCAACGGGCAACTGTGCGGCTTCAACACAACAGAGCTGGCGACTTGGCCAGAGTTCTCTGTGGTTCTGTGGATCTCCCCCTCCCTCTCCCTCTAAATTTTCATCTCCATCTCAGTCTCAGGCACAGTTTCTCTGACTACACTCAATTCTCAGTTGCGCATTTAGCGCTGATTTAACAAAATTTTGTGCAAGACACGTACAAAAGCTTCGATCTGGTGGCGAGAACAGCAGTTCAACCTGAGAATGGAGGGGAATGGGAGAGAAGAGAGGAAGAGGAGCAGGAGGAGGAGGAGGAGGAGAAGGAGGTGCGTCAACAGACGACAAGTGGCACTTTGGCGCATTAAGAAAATCTGTACAAGTGTCACTTTGGCAGGGCACAGAGTCAGGGATGGAGATGGAGCTGGGAATGGAATCGGAATCGGAAGAGGAGTGTACACTGGAAAAAAAGAATCCATTCTGAAATTGAAGTTTCAAGTATTCAGGTTATTATTGTTAAATATGCTATTAAAATGGCAACCACGCAACATTAAACTTGGTAGAAAAATCTAAAAGCAGTTGATTTTACAGAAAAAGTTCTTATATTATTATTATGAATTATTAAAGCTATGCAACAAAAAATTTTAAAATTGTAGACAATTTTGGTATTTTAGAGATAGAATTAAAAAAAATTTTACTTGAATTTTTTATTTCTGTGTAGAGGGAAAACTGAGTGGGAAGGGAGAGCTACAAAAGGGGCAAAGAGTGGGGAATTATAACGCCAACGTTGACCAGCAGCCAAATGTAATTTCACTGCACAACGAGGATTATAAATTTCTACAACGGCCTCGTCCTCGTATTTATCCTCGTCCTCGACTCTGACTCTGACTCTGAGGCTGTGGCGTGTTTAATCACTTTTCATTTAAGCAACGGCAGCGACAGCAGTTGGAATAAAAATTATATGTATGTACGCATATGTACATATGTATATATCTGAAATTTGTCCAGTCATCGGCATTATTTAATGAGTTGCCAACAGGTTGCACAGGCCCAGGCGAAGTCAAGCAGAAAATCAGCAGCAGTTGCAGTTGCAGTTGCAGTGGCAGCAGTGGCAGCAACCTCAACGTCTCCCGTCTTGCTTCAGTTTCAGCTTCAGCTTCAGCTTCAGCTTTAGCTGCAATTTGCTGAGTCAGTGCCGCAAACAGAAGCCAACAAGCCAAACAGGCGCAGTCGGCGCATCAGTCAGAGTCAGAGACAGAGTCAAAGTCTCTGCTCGAGAGAAAGAGAGAGAGAGTCTGTCCGTGTCCGTGTCCAGGTTGCACGTTCAGGCCCAGGCACAGGCCCAGGCCCAGGTCCGGGAGCATGAGCTGCAAGTCCGGGTGCAACCTACGCCTGTTCAATGTGCAGCTTCCTTGTAAGCCTGCGCCTGCCAGAAGTGTCATGTAAATGCAACTTGTTGGGCGCTGCCATCGCCACCGTCGTCGTCGTCGTCGACGTCGCTGCACTTGACATTGCCACAGCCACAGTCGCAGCCGCAGTCGCTGTTGCTGTTGCTGCCCCCTCGTCGTAACGTGCAATGTCAATTTGACAGACAAACTGTCGACCGTTTGAAGCATATTCAGCTACTGTCTAAAGTTGCCCATCCACCGATTATGATTTGTTTGATTGTGTTTGCGCTACTTGCCACCAAATGCGGCATATCAGTATTTATTATATTAGTGGCATTGCAACTAGACATCGATATTTATGCATATTCATTACATACAATTCATCAATTTATAAAGATGCTAAAAACCAAATATATGCATAAGGAAATAAACGATATCTATATTTAAGTAAAAAAAAGGTAGAGTGTATAAATGGAATGTAGGTTAAAATCCATTTAAAGGCTAATTCAATTTCTTAGCTTTAATTATAATCATAATCATGAGATCTAATACCACAAATGTACATATTGTATAATCAATTTCGATTTAAGTAAATTGTTGCAAAATAAGCTTTCAATCAGAGCTTTTAAAGCTATTGTCATAGAAGACAATTAATCGTCAATTTTTACCCCTATCAGATTAAAAATGATAACTTCAGGTAAAAGCTTAATAACACAATTAAAATATTATTAATTTCAAGTATATTAACATCACAATATTCCCATCGTAGTGTATATACATTTAAGTGCAGTAAATATTAATTTAAAATCTATAGATAACTGAAGTGTATTGTTAATAACCATTAGGATGATATGCAAAGCTTGTTAGAGTTTGCTCCAAAATATAATCATATTTTGATAAAAGCTTTTATAAACATGTGATTAATGTTCTGCTTAATCCAATGTGATGAAAAAGCTCATTATGAAAAGATTTCGTTTGTGGTAAATATGGTAGCGCCGCAAGGTTTTATTGCCGCCGGCTCAAACTGAAGTCAGTCGATGGCATGTGGTAAAATCATATGCCAACTGGAAGCTGGAAGCTGGAGGAGATCAGAGGAGATCAGAGGAGACTGGTGGAGACTGTAGAGGGGAGGATAGAGGCTGACTTTGGGTAAGGGCACCTCGGCCAGTGGCTGCCACAGCTACTTCAACTTGAGGCGCAGACAAAGTGCTACTTCACATGCTTAGAGGCAAGCAGATTACACTTGTGCACACACATGAGATACAGATACATGTATCTGTGTGTAGTTTTGATGTGTGTGCGTGTGTGTGTGTGTGTGCTTGTATGGCCGCCTGGCGTTGGCATCTACAGCGTTCAATAAAGAATTTCTGCGATTTTTATCTCTTGCCGCGTCACCCGAATACGAATACAAATACGAATAAGAATGAATACCCGTTTGGCCAAGTGATGTTAGTGCTGCTCAGTTTATGCCCCTTTGCTTAATACTCATAATTGATTAAAAAGAAAATTTCCATGGCATTTATGCGTACCACGCCACTCATACACACAATGTCGACTTGTTGACAGCCACGAGAAGAAGAAGTCCCAGAACCCAAGACAGAAACAGAGTGAGAGAGACCAAGAGTCTGAAAGAGAGAGTGAGAGAGAGAGAGATGAAGACTGCGACTGTAGCTGGAGTTTTGTTCTTTGGAAGTAGTTGTCGAAATGTTTTTATTTGTTATCGATTAATCGCTTGAATCAACAGTCAGCAGTCAAGTTGTACAGTGGCAGTTGTTTGTCTGTCTGTCTGTATGTCTGTCTGTCTCACTACCCTTCCCCTTTCCCCTCTGTGAATATATCTGTAAGATACGCATTCACAATCTGTGTATATTTTAGTATCTGAATCTTTTGCATGCCGCAACAACAGCTTCTCCTTCTTGCTGGGAAATGTTGCTGTGTAATTGTTTTGAAGTTTGACTCAAAGATTGGTAGCAAACAGCAGGCCAACTGCCTGTCAGCCAGTTCCCCTCTCTCTCTCTTTCTACCCCTCTCTCTCTCTCTATCTCTCTCTCTCTCTCAGTCGCTTTGTGGATGCAAGAGTTGCTCAGAGATTTGCGTACCTGTCAAATTTTGATTGATCGATTGTTTGCACACGTTTTTATGAGCTTTCTTCTCGAGCGCATTTATTGAGTATTTTATTAATTTCAACTGATCGATGGGACAACTGAACCCCCACCCTTCCCCCCTTTTACCCCTTTCTTTGCCTTCCCCCTTCCTCTTTAATTATCCACGGACCTGCTGCATTTCGATAGCTTTCGATTCGATTTGCGATTAAAGCGAGGGCGTCAAAGTTTCAGTTGAAAGCGTCTCGAATGTGACAAGCTAAGAGCTTTAGTTGAATGACAGATTAAGGCCATACAAGTTAATTTCAATTGCCTTTAACATTAACATTACGTTTAACCCTTAACCCACATATGCTGACAATTCAATAAATTCAGAAATTGTTTGGTTAAAAGATTAAGGAAACACTAAAAAAAATGGAATAATCCTGAGTTATATGGCAACATAAATTCCCAGCTCAAACTGAACTTAACAAATGTTAAAGAGTCATTAATAACTTTGAATGAATGTTAATGAAGCTTTATATATTTTTTAATATTATAGTACTACTTATTATATTATTTTGCACAGATTTTGTGCTTACAGCTTTCAGAAGCTTTTTATTGTGAGCTTCTTCTTTTCAATTTAAATTTGAAAAGTCATCTCTTTTATTTAAATTAGCTTAAAGCTGCTTAAAGCATGTTGCTGATAATGTCAAGCTCATTCCCAAGAGAAACTTTCAATTCTGCTAAATGGTCAATCTGTTTTCATAAGTATTTTCTACTGCTCCCCATTCCAGTTCAACTTAAGCGGAATCCATGTAAGAATTAATCTTTGTTTAATGATGCTCGACTTCCTAACTTTATAGCCACTTAGTCAATGGAGCTGTGAGCCTGGTTTGGAGTCTTTTTGAATCTTTTGACCTTTTGGGGGCTAAAGGGTCTTCTGCGAACTGATTGATTTCGATTGTGGGCCTATTCTACGAAGTTTGGCTACCAGTTGGCACTATTTGTAAGTCGACCCACTTGTCTCACGTGTCGATGGGCGCACAGATAAACCTCTCACTTGCACAGTGGTTCAAAGTGAGCAAAAGCAAACCAAAACAAATTTTTGGTTAACTTCTTGCTTATGATATAAAAAAAAAAAATAAAAATTAAATAAGTTTAATAAATTAAATTTGAGTTTGCGTTGTAATTCTTATTTCTTTTTTTCAATACTCGCACCACTGTAATGCATTAGGGCGACAATGTCGCACCCGAAACGCTACAAAAACGCGGAAAAAACGTATTAAATACAAATTTCCTGGTAATAAAACAGAGACACAAGCCAGAGTTAGTGTGTGTGTTGGGAGGCGAGTAAGGGGAGGGGTGCCAAATAAAGAAATAAATCTTAACACTTAAAGGGAAGGGAGAGAGCGAGAGAGAGAGAGAGAGAGAGAGTGGAGTGGAGGAAGGGAGGGAGGGGAGTAGGCAGAGATCTTACAATGAGAGTGACTAACTGATCTCTGTCCATCGACAACCGAAGGCAACGTTGCCTGTTTTTTGTTTTGTTTTTAATGCACATAACATTTGTTGTTGTTGCCTGGCTTTATTGTTATTTTTGTGTATTTCTTGTATCAGCGTGTAAATCTCGCTCACACACACACACAGATACACACAGATACAGAGATACAGATTCATCCCAAGCAGATGAAATACTGAGCTGCTCTCAGTTTCAGTTTCAGTTTCAGGCTCAACTCACAGCTCGGCAGAATTTTTATTGGAAATCTGTACGTGCAAGTAGTCATCATCATCATCATCATCATCATCTTTACCATGATCATCATCATCTTCATCATCATTATTATTTGATCATCTTGAACAGCAGCCGTAGCGCTGTTCCATGGATTTTGACTTTTTTTTATATTTTTCGGCTTTCGGTTTTATTCTCCTTTTTAATTTTTTGGTTTTTGACTCTGTTTCTGTTTTAGATGCATATCTGAGCGCGTTGGCAATAAAAATACTATATATGAGCTGTTGATGACTGCATATAAAAATAATTCGAAGCAGGCATAAAGAAAGAAACCCTTCACTCTGCTGATATACTTATGTGCTATATATATATACATACATATATAAGTGTATATCGGGCATCTGAGAATGCCGCATCTGCAATTCGACGCCCTGCAGCGACAGATCCTGACAAGCGCCATGAAGATCGACAGTGTTATTGTATCATCTGAGATCTCAGCTGTCATATCAACTCAAATATCGATGACTTCAATCTAACAAGCTGTCAAATACTTGAAAAAGATACGATAATTGCCAATAATCGACTGGCAAATACTTTGAATAAAGCATTGCTTGTCAATAATGAAAAATAATTCTAATTATTCCAAATTAATTTGTTTTATTTATTTTCAATAATTATAACTTCTAACTAATCAATACATATTTTTCAGCATACTAGGAAAATATCCTATCCTTAATACGTCAGTAAGAATATTATTTATCAAAACTAAATTATTGTAGTTATTAAAAATTTAAATTCTTAACTATTAATTACTTATTCCTATAATACATATTTAAGTGAAATACTTTCCATTGATTTGCCACAGGGTATATTACTCCAAACTGAAATTCTTCCTAGTTTTAATAAAAATTTATATTATTTTTTGATTTTTTATTCAACGTCAACTAAGAGCAGTTAAAAAATTGAAAATAAAATATGGAAATCTGATTTGATAAAAAAGGATTAATATAAATGAAATATAAATTGTAGTTTTCATAAGCAATGAATAGTATTTACTAATTATTATTTGAATGTGCTTATAAATTCCTGTAATAGATTTTATCTATAACACTTTTTAAGCTAATAAATATACTTAACTTGAGACTTGAGGTGTCTTTGCATTCCAATGAATGACACTGATATTGTAGTGCTAAAATTAGCATAGATCAGATAGATCTAAAGATATAGTGTGTCATAAACATTAACTGAGTGAAATCTATCAAAGGGTTAACAAAGCTGGCACAGAATTTAATACTATGGCCCACAACTAAACGATCTGGGCCTTGGCTATCAATTGACAGCCACACGAGTTGGAATGGGCTAAAATAGTATGATACGAGGGGTGGGGGACAGACTGATGTAGAATGCATTTAATTGCTATAATTTTTCAATTGTAACAAAAGACATCAACAAACGGCATTCAGACAATGCAACAAATCACACAAAAGGCAAATGCGAATCCGAATCCAAATCTGAATGCGAATGTAAATTGCGATTGTGAATGTGATTGTGATTGTGAATGTGCATGTGAATGCAACGAGCCATTCAGCCAGGTGAATGAGTGTCTATTTATTTATGTGAATGTGTGTATGGAGAGATTTCCTGAAATCAAATCTAGCAAATCAGACCAAAACCAAAAACCAAACTCAAACTCAAACTCGAGCCGATGCCTAAACTGATGACTGTCTGTCTAAGCTTCTGTCTGTGTGTGTCAGCTAAAAACTAAATGGCAACATTTTAAATGCTCTTTAGAGTGGTTTACACTTAACAAGTGGGCAAAATTGAGGGGAGAAGACGGAGCGACGAAGCGTGCCGTCAATATGGCTTAGAGACGACTGAGCGAATCGACGACGCGACTCGGCATTGAAGAGAAGCCGAAGCTAAAGCTAAAGATACATTTTCAGATACTTATACAGATACAGAGATAGATAATAGATACAGCAACACAACTATAAATGCAGAAACGGCGGCAGCAATAGATACACTGAGACAAATGTAATCGTTTAAAAATTCAAGTTTAAAATTTAATTATTTATATTTAACGTCGACTAAGAGCAGTTGACAAAACCAATTAACTTAAAAATGAAAATAAGGAATATAACTTAAAATTATTACTCAAATTAAATTATTACTTATTATTAAGTTAAAATAAATTACAAAACAATTTTAATGAAACATTTTAATTAAATATTACAAGTTCCCGATATTATCATGCATTTATCAAGCATTTGTTTGAGAATAATTTGTAATTCTGGGGATAGAATGGAAACCGCTTAGCTTTAAATAATAATCAAAAAAATTTAAAACATTTGTAGTTGGTTAAAGAAGATTCGCATTATCGAAGTTCTGACACTGCTTTGAATTAATTTTATTATGGAGTCCCAGATTTCCTTTCTGTGTACAGATACAGCAATAGATATAGATCCAAATACCATACAGATACAGATGCAAAACGTAGTTATAATAAATGGGTCGGCCTTGCGCTGCCTTTGGCTGGGTGTACAATTACCTTAACGCATCGACAATTATACGAATGGTTGGTCGCCCCACAATGGGGCAGATTGGCAGGAGTGGCAAGAGAGGAAAGCGGGGCAAGCTGGAGCTCTCGGCCAGCCCATCAGGTGCGATATGCGATACGCAGTTGGGCGGTTGAGACAATTGCGCCACCGTCACGACACGACACGACTCGAAGAGACGCGACTCGACGTTGCGACTGGGCGCCCAAGAAGATTGTCAGTCAGTCAGTCAGTCAATCGCTCAGCTTGTCAATTTCACAATTTGAAGCAACAACTACAACGACAATAAATGGAAGAACGAGCACGAGAAGAGTGAATAAAAAGAAGAAAAGTAAACAAATACACACATATCAGAATGCCGCCCCAAAAACACTTTGTGTGTAGTGTGGGTGTGGGTGTGATGTGTGTGCGTTGTGTGTGCTTAGGTGGTGTATGTGCCACAAGCAATTTGAAGGTATTGACACCGCCAATAATGACGACAACAACAACAACAACAACAACGACGTTGGCAACGCGGACGCATCTTATTCTTATTGCCTTGCGGTTTTAATTGTGCGTGCACAGTGAAGCAAATTGCCTGAAAATGAAAAAAAAAAGAAATTGACAAATTGCAAAGATTCTGCATTTATTCTTAAGCGAAGATATTTAATTAAATATTCGAGTGAATATTATTTTAGGAGTTTCTTTTTAAACCTACAAAGTATAAAATTGGTTTAAGCTACATATTTGTAAGTTTAAGATTCGCTATTAACAATTTGCAAGTCTTTTAAACCATTGTAGCCTTTTTGGCCAATTTCAGCGGGTGCAGGATATAAATAACAAAACAAACTACTTCAAGTTAAAACATTATATTTCAAATAACAAATAAGAATCGAATGCTTATTAAATTTACATATACGTGAGATGATTAATTTTATAAATATACCTAAATATACACAATGATCATTGTTTGAATTTTATTGAATTTTTGTTAAGACAATTGAATACTTGTTTCACTGTGCGCGATGTGTTGGCAACTGCAATGATTTGAGCGGCCTGGCAGCGTTCTTCTTAGCGGGGCTTCACTTTCTCTCTCTCTCTCTCTTTCTCTCTCTCTTTTGCACTCAAACTGACTGACAAACAACGAGCTAAGCATGAAGATGATGTCTGTCAATGTGTGTGTGTGTGTGCAGATTGGATTAAATTGTATTGAAAAGTTTTGCACTCCCAAAAAGGGTGCGAGGGGTGGAGAAGAGGACGAGGGGGCAGTGTGTGTGTGTGTGTGTATGTGTGTGTGTGTGTGGCAAAGGATGCAGGCTCTATTTACTTTTTAATTGGCAAAATTAATGCAATGCAATGAAATGAAGCCCATTGAGGCTGTTGATTGTGTGGTGTAGGGGAATGAGGGGAGTGAGGGGAGTGAGGGAAGTGAGGGCAGTGAGGGAAGTGAGGGAAGGGGGTGTTGGGGAGAGGAAGAGTCCAAACTGAAGAGAAGACAAAAGTGCTCAATACTGCGGTGGTTTCAGTGGTTCAGTGGTTCAGAGTGGTTCAAAATGGTTCAGGTCATCATGCCAACGGCATTAAGACGCACTGAGTTGTTGTTTGGATATTGTTTTTGTTTTTGTTATTATTATTATTGTTGTTGTTTTTTGTAATTCTTAGAAATTCAATTTTCAACTTAAAACCGCCGCCAGCCGATGCCTCTCTCTCTTTTTCTCTTTTTCTCTCTCTCTCTCTCCACGGTTGCCGCACTACAAGTGATTAAGTGAAAACAACAACAACAACAATAACAACAACCCCAGAGAATTGAAGCAGATGCAAAATAAAATATAAGAAAAAAAGACTGGAAATAAATGAAGAAGAACTTGGCGGCTTCACGGTTTTGATCCATTCGCATAATAATGATGATCATGACGATCATGAAAAGAGACAACGATGGCATTGGCATTGCGCCCCCGTCCCTCTCTCTCTCTCTCTCTCTCTCTCTCTCTCCAAGGCCCCGCCGCCCCACAAAACATAACCAAATTCGCCATATCCATTCGCAAGTCTGTCCGTCCGTCCGTCCATCAGTCCGTCAGCCAACTCAGTCACACATATTGAAATAATTATTATCTGCATTTTGAGATCAACACGCCAAACGAAGCCAAAACAGCGAGAAACAGACAAAGATAGAGAGAGATAGAGAGAGTGCGTGAGAGAAAGAGAGAGCGAGAGAAGGGGAACAGAGTCTCAGACTCCCGAGACTTGTACAACGGCCTCAATTTCAACCCAGCTTCAAATTGAAGGCCATAAAAAATCAACGCATATTGCACACTGTCAAAGTCATTGCGAGCGACAGAGACAGAAACAGAGAGAGAGAGAGAGAGAGAGAGTTGCCGTATCCGTGAATCCTCATCCGATCTCAGCAAGAACTAATCACAATGCACAGCTCATTAGCAGAGCAGCTCAAAGGTTCCCTCAGCTTTTTCTTGGTCTCGTCCTGCCTGACGGAGAAAAGGGAAGTGATAATCCTTTGACAAAAGCTGTGATTCCCTTCAAATAAAATACAAAAATATACTTGAGAGATTTCGCGCATTTCGGCACACGCAGTAAAGGTGAAGAAAGCAGCACAACAACAACAACAACAGCAACAATAGGAACACCAACAATAATGATGATGATGTTGATAATTTCGAGGTGAGCTGAAGCTGAGTTTAATTCCACCAGGAGTCCCAATCCACGCTCGTGACAACAATCGAATCGCTGTAGCTCCTTTTCGAGCACTCCCTGCCCCCTGGCCTCCTTCCCCCTTCCTCATCTCCCCTCTTCGGCGAATCTGTCACCGTGTAATGCGACGTGTTTGCCTCAATTCGAGCATATGAAAACGGTTTATTTTGCTCGATTAAGTCGCCCGCTTTTGAAATGCGAGTGCAATGCAAAAGCAAAAAAAGAGAGAACAGAAAACAGAAAGCGAGGAGAAAGAGAAGTAAAATAAAGGAGAAGAGATGACGACGATGATGATGATGCCCGGCCGAGCCCAAACCCAGTGAATAAATTGCGGGGGCGACGTTTGTCGCACAGGAAGCTGGCGAGCGACAGGAAGCAATAAAAATCCAAATTGGATGCCAACTATTGAAAACCGTTTGCCAGCCAATTCCTTTTGAACTCCCAGACAAGAGAGAAAGGAGAGACAGCCGATGACAATAGATTAACGATTTAAGCTGTTCCAAAGATGCCTAAGAAGAGACTGGAGCAGAGTCTGAGGTTGAGGTTGAGGTTGAAGGCCTGGCCTAAAGTGGCTGCCCGCAAAAAAAAAGAATAAAAGGCGAAGAGTTAGGCGTAAAGTTGAGCACAAAAAAAAGTACGGGAAATTAATAAACGGACTAGTAACTGTATCGAATATGGGGATAAAAAGGTACTAGAGATTGAAAACTGTGAAATATCATGTACTCACTGATAATTGAAATAAAAGAAACCAGTGTCATTTTGACATTTTTAATTATGTTTTATATATATATTTTAAGAAAAATGTATAATAACAACACTTTTTTCCTATTGCAATTTAAAAAAAACAAACAAAAAAATACAATTCAATATTTATATTAAATTGTCGTTTCCATAATTTTTTCCTTTACAGTATGTATATATATACATATATCGTCAAGGCGGTTGATGTTAATCAGGAATATATACATATCTTGTTTTGATAATTTAAATAGAAATATTTATACTACAAATTTGAGAAGAATTATTGAGCTACTGATACTCTTATAGACAAGAAAAATATGTTAAGACCAATGTTAGTTATAAATTGATTAATTTTACTTATAAATGTTTTAATTCGAAATTTGAATCTACTTTTTATACCCGTTTCTTATAAAAATAAATAAAAGGGGATATTGTATTCGTTGCAATGTATGTAACAGGGAGAAGGAAGCATCTCCGACCCTATAAAGTATATATATTCTTGACCAGCTTCAACAGCCGAGTCGATATAGTCATGTCCGTCTGTCTGTCCGTATGTCTGTCCGTCCGTGTGAGCGCCTAGATCTCAGAGACTATAAGAGCTAGAGCAACCAAATTTGGCACACAGACTTTTATAGACCCCACGCAGGTCAAGTTTGTTTCAAATTTTTGCCACGCCTTTTTCCACCTCTGCAAATCGCAAAAAACCACCACACGCACAGTTTTCAAGATATTATAATTTTTTTTACTAATTATCGTTAACTACTATTATTACCTATCATCCTACTAAATCGTAACAAGAGCGGACAAATAGAAAGGTGGTAATGGCTAATTAAAGTTTTTAAAAAATATAAGTGCCTAAAAGCATGCAATAAAAAATATTAAAAAATTCATTAAAATAAGTAACGGGTATCCTAGAATCGGGCGCTCGACTATAGCCTTTCCCACTTGTTTTTTAATATATCCTAGAAACACACACATATACTGACTTTGATACAAAATTATCAAAACTGAATCTTAAAATTTTGCCTTGGTACTGTTTAAATTTAATCTATAAATTTCTCTATTATCTTTATTGTATTTTTTAGATCACAACGGGTTCGTTTCAGCGTTGTCAAGTCAATGACTGATTCCAAAACTCGATAGTGGGCAAAAAAAAGGCCGTAAAACTCATGGGCTTGCCTTCTGCTGACTGACGACTATCAGTTGCCATAACGACCATAACAAGTCGTAAAACTTTCACCGATAAACCGATAAGCATCAATGACTGCAACATTGCATTTCACTGAATGGACCGAAAATCGAAGAAGTTCCGAAAACGGCAATTAACAAACGTCCCGTACCGTACCGTACAGGTAGCACTCAGACAGTAGCTGAAGCCCATAGTTTTACGATCGTCATAAACCCGAAGCAAAGGTTTCAATTACGCCCGAAGGCCCTGAGACCCCATCGATAGCATCTATGTTCAAGATCGTCCAAACTAACTCTTAACTCTTCGCAACGGTAGCCGAACTCTGACTGGAATCCATAAAAACCTCATAAATCTATGTTTTATGTCCGAAATTAAAGAATCTTTGTGAGTATCTTAGTTGTCATGCGAATTATGGGAGAAAGTGGATAAAATACCCGTTTAATGTGATATTAAGAATACTTTTAGAGTTAGGATCCTTGAGAAAATTAAATTTAGCTAAGGGCACATTTATATCAAATTTAGTGACGAATAATATTGCATTTGCTCCAATCGATTTAATTTTGCCCCTCCCGAAAAATTTTCCATTCTTCCTGCATATAATGCTAGTCGCCTTTTGTCACTAGCGCGGACAGTCGTCCGCAATGATATTATTATACTATTTTTGAAATTGATTTAAATATATATTCGAAGCTTAACATCAGGGCTGATTTTTTCGATATCGGTGAAAACTTCATTTTTCGCTGTATTCTTTGAAAATGTGTTCAAAACTTTTCGAAATTATTAAGAAAAAACCATTATTATTATTTTTTTATTATGACTCATTTTTAAAACATTTTGACATTTTGAAATTATTTCGTAGTTAATGCTCCATTGATTATAGATTTAATTGTTCAAAATGTCTAATTTCGTTGAGTTTGTGCCTTTAAAGATCGATCCTAGTTTCAACTACTAAGCAAACTGAAATTGAGTTCAATTTATTTGCTAAGTATTTGATTTGATTTTGTGGCATGCAATTGGGCCTGTTTAGGGCGTGACGCCCACACAGACAGACAGACAGGCAGACTGATGAAATGAGAGGCAGAGAGTCAGAAAGAGAGAGCGAAAGCGAGAGAGAGAGGGATGATGAGACAGGCATATGCAAAGGAGTGAGATGCGACTAACGCCCCAACCAGGCGACAATATTTATAACTCTGCGGCGCGTCTCAATTCATTTGGCTCTATATGATTATGCACCCGACGAAGGGACGAAGAGAGGGATGCTAAAGGAGAAGGAGAAGGAGGAGCAGAAGCAGAAGCAGAAGGAGAGTGACAGTGTGCAAGGGGGAGAGGGGGTAAGAGGGGGTAAGAGGGTACTGAGTACTAAGTACTCAGCCTCAGAGTCTCTATCTTTGTCTGTGCCTCTGACTTGTTGCCCGAGTGTCTGCCACCTACGTAAGCGTATAATTCGTTTAGCGTCAGCAGCAGCAACAACAACAACAACAACAACGAAAACAACAACGACAACGACAATAACAACACAGAACTTAATCAGTCACTTTAACACCAAGCAGAGTTGGCAAAGTTGCCACTTACAATGCACTGCAAAAAAAGGCGATCTACAGTTGTCGCTGTTGTTGTTGGTTGTTGTTGGTTGTTGTGGCTTGTGGCTCGTTGCAAGTGCGTGAGCGTTGCGTTACGTTGCTGCGAGGCAGAGTCAGAGTCAGAGGCAGAGTCAGAGGCAGAGAGACAAACTGAAAACTGGAAACGTTGATCGCCGCCTGGCGCTGCCTGTCATGGTCGATATTGCGTTGACACCAAATTTGCATTAAAATGCAATTCGCTCAGCTCCAGATCGTAATGCATCTTTAGTGTCTATTGAGTGGTGCATTAGTCATATATGCACATATAGACACAACACACCACACACACCATATTACACTCGACACAACTAGAGGCAACTGCAACAAAAAGAAGTATCAATTAAAGCGCAGATAGAAATAGAAACAGCAAACGAAAACGAAAGCACTCAAAAAGCACTTTGATCTTGCCAACTTTACGATCAGTTGCAGATCTTTCTTTCACTTTCACTCTCTTTTCTTTCTTTTAGTTGCTGCTGTTGGTGTTGGTGTTGTTGTTGGTGTTGTTGTTGATGTTGGTGTTGGTGTTGCACTTGGATCAGGTCAGGAGACAGGAGACAGGAGACAAAAACAGACAACGTCTCTCGGGCATTCCAATTAAAAATAGTTTTGACACGTCGCGAGATGCGACAATTTTCTTGATGCCGCCTGGGGCAATAAATTAATTACAAAATTGCCAACGTGGCAGGCAAAACTGCGAACTGGCGAACATTTTATGGCCATGGCTAAAAATCAAATGTTGTCTGCTGTTCCCTTCTCACCTCTTCACCCTTGCCCCTTGCCCCTTGCCTTCTCACATGTGGGCGTGAGGTCTTTGCAATTCTCCTTCTTCTTCTTCTCCATCTTCATTTCTCTCTCCCTTTATGTCTCGCTCTCTTTTTGTGTGGGCGTCTCGTTGACAACAACAACAAAATTGAATTCTATGCAAAGGCGCACTTGGAGATAGTTGCATGCCTTTCTCTCTCTCTCCCTCTCTTCCTCTCTCTCACTGTCTTACTCTCTCTCTCTCTCTCTCTCTCTCTCTCTCTCTCTCTGAATTCAGCTACCTGCTGCTCTTGATCTTCGCGCGCCTCTTTAAGCACTAGACAAAGCCCAGAGTCTAGTGTTTGCTTGCCTGTTGTTTGTAGACAACTTTGAGGCAGCCTTAACCTCAGTCTTCAGCCTTCACCTTAGACTTTAGCCTTCAGTCCTCAGTCCTCAGTCTACAGCAGTCTTAAGTCTTCAGTCCTCAATCTTCAGTCTTCAACGCCCCCGGTTTGCCAACTTTCAATTATTCACACATCATCGGGCACAAGTTAAACCCAAACAGTTTCTGGTTTATTGAAGGAGCATCTTCTCAGCTACAACAACATAAACAACAATAACAGCTACAACAATAAATATCAGCAAGAACAAATATATGTATCTGCATCTGTAAGTACGAGTATCTGGCGTATTGTTTCGTTCATGTCAAATTATTGACCCGCGCCAGGCACTTTGAAATGTTTATGCGTTTTCATGACTGAGATGAGCAATTGATAAATCCAACTCGAAATTATGAATATGCAAACGTGGCCAACAAACAAACCGACAGACAGACAGACAGACAGACAGACAGAGAGTCAGATAGATGGACAGGCAGCAACTTGGCCAACAACAAGCAACAACCGGCAGCTGAGAGCCGACAGGCGGCAGGCACCACCCGCTGCTTTTGGGCCTGGTCAGTAGCCGTCACCAGACCTTAACTTCGTTTATACGTGGCCAATACTTTGATATACATCTTTACTATGCAATACTTCAAAATGTTTTAGGATTTTTTCAATCGACTGCGTTGCGATTTAACTATTTATTTACATCTATCTATAAAACAAATATAATATATGATAATAATTCAGTTTGTATTTGAAAATCTGTTGTTTTTTTATTTCTTGTAAAACATTATATTAAAAACCCAGGACAGGAATTTAAAACTCTCTAATAGTATTACAATTAAAGTATTGATATATGATCATGATGAAGAAATTTCAATCTTTGCAACAAATGTTGGATCAATTTAAATCTTCTTTCATTTCCCAGATATAACAATTTATTTTTTTCAATCTATAACTTAAAGTTTATAAGCATTTAATTTGCTATTTAATAATTTAAGCAAAAATGTCAAAATAAATTTACTTAATAAATAAATCATGGAAGTACTAAGTATTAAAATTTATTGCTGTATTCAAGCCAGAAATAACGCTGACTTTTTTTTTATGGATTGATAATGTAGATGATAGTTTTCGACTGGAGCATAGACAGATAAATCCGCTGTAATATACGAATTGATATGTTTAACTTTGTGCGATCAATAAATAATTAAAACAACAAATCATATCATACATTGAATTCGTGAAAAGTTTTGATAATAATTGATCGTGTTTGGGGCGCACTGTGTAAACGTATGTAATCGCTGCCATGGGTTTTCAGCTCATCATCATAAAGCAAACACCGTAAGGTGTATGCAACATTTGTGCTGTGTGAAGCATCCAACTGTGTTGCATGCCCCGGCCATTTGTTGTTTATCAGCAACAAGCGATCAATACAGCAGCAATCAATACGGTCAATAAAGTTCGAGTTGAGTCGAGTCGAGTCCCCCGCCAGGTAGTCAAAGATTGGATTTGGATTCGGATTCGGATTTGGACACTCGCCCGTTGAATTTGGCGACTCAGACACAGACGAGCTGAGATCCCTGCGTGCCTCAGACTACACGTTGCACGTTGCACTTGGTCCGATACAAGGTAACGTGATGTACACTGCTGAAACCTAAGAAGCCCCAACTCACAGTTCACAGCTTGCTCCGTGTATTGCAGGAGCAGCGACTGGATAAGGAGAAGGAGATGGGAGAAGAAGGGAGATTGGACAGGGGACAGGGGACAGCGGTCGTCACTGGCTCATGTTGTCACTGTTGTTGTCGCTTGATCGCAAATTTGCCATGGCAAGCTTGACAACTTGCAACGAGGCTGAGGCTGAGACTGAGGCTGAGACTGAGGCTGAGACTGAGACTGGGACTGAGGCCCGAAGCCGGCACCTTAAAATAATGTTACAAACTTTTTGGCATGTAGCCAAGTACGGGAATCCAAGATCAGGCCCTGTAAGCGTTTCAATTCGCCAACTGCCAACGATTGCCAGCAACTTGACTTGACTTGACTCGATTGCATGCCACACTCCACACTCCACTTCTTATTGCAGCAGCAGCAACAAATTGGAGATCACGGTTTTCATGTACTACATGCAAATTCATTGCTACTGTTGTTGCTCTCTGCCCAGTGGCAACCACTGAGCTCGGACTCTCGACTCGACTCCAACTCAGAGTCTCAGTCTCAGTCTCAGTCTCAGTCTCAGTCTCTGTTTGGACTGCCTTGCTACTGTGTGTATCTGTATCTGTATCTGTATCTGTCTCTGTATCCATAACCATAAAGACTTGCCTACGGACGCAAGAGCGCAACTAAAATAAACAATCCGAAACAACAACTAGCCGGTCTGGACTACACTACACTGCACTACACTGCACTACACTCTCAGTTCTGGGCTCTCGGTTCGGGCAGACAACCAGACAATCCGCGAAACTCAACAAAATGAACAGAAACGAAACCAGCTCCGAAATTTGAAGTCATTCACAAAAGCACAAACAAGCTGATACCCTACACAACTCTAAGTGATCATTTCGAACTTGTAAATCGATCAGTTATCATTTGATTTCAGCAACCATTACATATTTGGTCATCATTATCTTACTGATCAGACATCAACTTAAACTGACATATAACAATCTCAATTTCATCTGCATTTATTACATTGTCACAGAATTGACTTATAATATTTTATAGCTTGCATTCGAATAATTAATACTTAGTGCTACACTAATAACTACTAAATAAATGAAAACTTATAAAAACTCAATTATTCTCCTTTAACACGGAAAATCTTTGATCACTTTTAAGATTACTGAATTGACACATTTTCTCAACTTGTCTTAATATTAAGTATATAAAATTCAATTCAATTTATATTATTGAACTTGCATAACTATAATTTCTCTCTAACTCAAGCTAAATGACTGGCAGTAAAATTAATAAACTTGAAAACTTAAAGAACTTAAACTTAAAGAACTCAATACGCCGAATATCGCCATAACTCGAACCTTTTCTTTGGATAATGGTCATTCGAGTTGGGAAAGCTCGACTGTATTTTATTTTCTGTTGTTATTGATCCATTCTTCGATTTCTAATAAATTTCTTCAGCTTTATTTGAGTGATCTTGTAAATGATCTACACATATTCCAGGATTTCTAGTAAATTTATTCAATTTTTTTTCTCTCTCTTTTTTCGTATTATGCTCTCATTTAGGATTTCAGTCTGACTTTTCAATCCTATAGTAATCGATGGGCTCTACTCTCTTCGGTGTAGAGCTTAGTTGTATGCAAAGCAGTTGAACTGTTTGATCAGCTTGTCCAACTATCGAGTATTCGTCGCCTTTTTGGGTGCCCCATGAAAACCATTTAGTTGGTCATTGGCGACAGGAAGCCACTAACATCTCTCTCCCCAACTCCCCATTTTTCCAGGTTCTCAGGTAGCACGTGGCGAGAAATGCTGACAAGGGACAAGGCACAGCGACTGGAACTGGGATTGGGATTGGGATTGGGATACGGATGCGCGGATTGGGATTGCAATTGTAAGACGAGGCCTGACTCTGACTTTGACTCTTGGCTCTGTTACAGCATCATGATGTACTAATAGACACACACACGACGCCTTTGTCATTTCTGGCGCCATTCAGTGGGCGTTCAGTTCGATGTTAAGGTGGCTAACATTGCGAACTGAGACAAGGAGCAGTCCCCAAGTGAATTAAATGTCGCTTTATCTTCACCTGATACCTACTAACTATAAATGCAGATAAAGACTGCAATATAATGCAAAATAATTTTGGTTTCAATTTCTCCAGAATGTCTTCGCTGATTAAGATTGATATATACGTTTTTCTAAATTTTTTAAATTAGTTTTTCACTTTATTTCAATTATCCCGCTTATTTATTAATAATTAAATAATTTGGAGTGAAATGAATAATGAAATGGTTGCCAAGATTTAAGTAATTTAAGTAATTTTCCTGTAATTACATGCTGAAATTCTTTAAATTAAATTTATATTAAAAAAAAAAAAAAACCATCACAATCAAAGACAGAATAATCAATCTGGGATTCTACTGAGACATCAGATATCATATCATTACAAGCATGATATAAACATAATTTTATATTACCTGCATACTGTTTATAATTTAACTTAAAAATTAAATTTTTTTTTTTTAATAATACTGTCTCATATTTTGTTCTATGCTGACTCACCTGACGGTTAGTGTAAACAACTTGTTTGGCGCCGATCTAATTTCACATTCACTTTTTTCTAATAGATCACATTGAGTTTCAATCGAATTCCGCTTCGAGCCATGCAAAGCTCTGTATAGCTGCAGACTGATGCATACGATGATACATCAGAGAGGAGCTTGAATCATTTGTGTTAGTGTGAATATGAGTGAATCGAATTGATGAGTAGCATCGAATAAACTGTGTACACTGTACAGCTTCAGCAAATTCAGAAAGAGAGACAAGCAATTTTTTGGCCATTAATTTGTGCCGTGTACACCATAAATTCGAGTTGGCTGGTTGGCCAGTTGGCCAGTTGACCTGATGCCCGGTTGTCCAGGTTGCCCGGGTTGCCATGTTGCCCGGTTACAATGAAGCGAGCGCCGCCCGGAAACGCGGCTCGAGAAATTTGTAACAAAAAGAAACATTTCCTGTGGGTCGCCGCCTTGTTTCAGGTAGCGCTCACCTCATGAGATTGGCCTTAAAAATTATTTATTTACTTTTTTTTATTATTATTTTTTGTTGACTTTTGTTTTTGGTTGTTAGAAAATCAAACAATTAACCTCGAACTTGCGCCTTGTTGTTGCTGCTTCTGTTGCTGTTGTTGTTGCTCCGCGCTTACAACATGTTTGAGACATAAAAATTTCCAATTAATTTTTGTTTTTGGTTTTCGGTTTTCGGTTTTAGTGGCGACGGCTACAAACTTCCATGGAACGCCAACAAGAGAAACAAAATACAGAATTAACAAAATGAAAACAAAAAAAAACAAAAAAAAAAGACGAGAGGAAAAAAATTGTCACAGCCGCCGTTTACAAATAATTTTTGTTTCTTTCGGCTCTTTGGGGTTTTCAATGGAAACGAAACACATAAAACATGGCCAACAAGCCGGCCAAGCGGCTGCCACACAAAAATACAATAAAAATCCACACTCATATACGCAGACACACACACATACACTCACATCAAATGTTAGCCAGGCCCATAGCCGAAGTCAGCCCCCTCGACACCCGCGATACCAGCACTTGACTCTTGACTTGGCAATGGCAACTTCAAACGGGAGCAATTAAAAAATTGTTGTTGTTACCGAGTTGTTGTTGTTGTTGTTGTTGGTGATGGAACACTTGACTAGTCGATGCTCATACCTTTATCCTCAATTGGTCTCCTTGCAGTCACTGAAAGTTCATCATTAAACGCCGATGATCATCCGATGATCATTGAGACTTTGCTGGAAGCTGGCCAGGATTTGGATGGCGATGATCAGGACCAAAGCAATCAAGCTATCATGAACAACTCTGAGATGCAGGAGAGATAAAAAGGAAAGACGGTTCACTTAAGTGAATCCGGTGAATTAAGCAAATACAAGTCCAGATTCTAGGTTGTTGCTCCCTTTGGGAACTTGAAGCAACAATAAAACTTAACTTTTGAATTTGTAAATACACTTTTACTTATATTTTCTATCTTGATTTCTGCATTTTTTTACTAACAGACCCAAACTGTGAACACTAAGGGACATAACTCGTTTTTTAATTTATTTACTCAGTTATAAAAATCAAAAATTAAATTCATTAATTTAAATGTGATTTTTGCAGCTTGTAAAAAATATCTCAAATATTTGAAAAATAAAATACTTACTTTATATGATTAAATATCTTGAATGTCAAATTAAATAATGTAAATATAATTATTATAAGAGTATGGTATAAATGCATTATCATTATTATGCAACATTTAGTTATACTTACACGTGTTTTACAAATCTTAACAGCGTAAATGCAATTCAAATGCAGAAATTAAAAAAAGACTGACATTTTATATATTTCGAGTCAAAATTGCATTTCAGTAATTTTATTTGATAACAAAGAGAATGCCAATTCTATCTAGCATTAGACTCAATTTAATTGAAGTGATTATATGAAGTCTGAAGAGTTCAATAATTTGCTAACAAGCTGCATAGATATTAGCCCGACTCTGTGGGGTCACATGTGTCCAAGTTGCTTCTTAAAAGAAGTTTCTTACTCTCCCCTCTCTCCTCTCTCATTCCACCCGGTCACTATTCAGTGTGTGTCTGGCTCATCAGGCTGATGATAGAAGTTCATTAGCGACGCTTCAGTGCGTCAAATTGTGGAAGGGACTGTAAGGAGGGGGAGGGGGAGAGGGGAGATCAGTGCGAGCATGCGAGGGTTGGTTGGTCAGTTTGGTCTGTCAGCAGTCGCCTGCTTGTTTTTATTGCTAATAAATATTGGATCATAAATTCATAATTAATATTTGTGGTTGATGTACGTCAAAGCTTGGGGGCGAGTTCAACCGCTGACTGCCTCATGCCACAGCTGCCCCAGCAGCACAGTGGGAAAATCCGCTAGTTAACTGCTTTCAATTAATGTCTGCGAAAGAAGTAAAGTCATCTGTCTGTTTTTTTAATTCATTTTATTTACATTAAAATTATGTTCACTTGGGCAATTTGTTTTCTTAATTAAATTTGATTTTTTCAAATATGAAAAAAGTTCACGTATTGTAAAATTATTTAACAATCATATGCAACCAAACTACAGACAGAAACAATATTTAGACTGGACAACAGATAATACACTTTACGATGAAAGAACTTAAACTTAACTGTTCTTCAGGAATATTTCGAAAATAAAGTATAAACGTTTAAAAACTATATCTATATTAGAATATGAACTGTTAAAGGTAGCAAAATAAAAATTTAATTTATTTCAGTTAACTACTTTAAGACATGGAATTAAAAAAGACATAATTCTAATTGTGTTTCCTACTGTGCTCAGGACTAACACACCCACATACATGTATACACAGATATATATATTTATGGACACACGTATAGATAGACTCACACACACATGAGCGCAATATAATTTAGGCAAATATTTTAATTGTCTTTTTTTTTGGCGCAGTTACGAAAATTGTCATTGTCATTTTCATTTTCATTTTCTCATTTTGATGACTACAGCCACGCCCACCTGCGTCTTCCTCAGTGGCTGCTCCTGCACCTGCTGCCGCTGCCAGTCGACACATGAGTTGAAATCCTTTGGACCATTTGGCGCTCTCTATGATAAAATTTTATCGCTTGGAAATTTTTCAATTTTCCAAAAGGCGAATGGGAAAGAGAACGAGAAAAGACAGAGACAGCGACAGAGACACGAAATCTCACATGGATCTCAAGTGATGATGATGACAATGATGATGATGATGATAGTAATGAAGCTGGGAATGAGGCCGAGCTTGAAGTTGTTGCCGAGCTGCAACGCTGCAATTTCAAGTCAGCTTCTCGGCAAGTTGTTGTTGTTGTCGTTGTCGTTGTCGTTGTCGTTGTCGTGCTGCCCTGACTCAGAAAAATGATGCCCCTTATTAAGGATAACAACCCGCAACAGGACAAACAAGTTGTGTGGAACCCTCATTGACGTTCATGGTACTAAAAAAAGGACATGTTCCACTTGAAAAATAACAATTTCATTCAATTTTTGATCATTTGCTACCAGAAATGGCAAATCAAAAAGCTATAAAAACCGACAACGGCAAACGACAAAAGCCAAAAGCAAGTGTCGTGTCGTACCGTACGGTCCGACCAGGGGGACCAACAAGGACCAGCAAACGGCCGACCCAAAATGTTCGTCCTGCCCAGGACACTTCTTAAGCGGTTTGGGGGCGGTTTTCCTTCTTATTTTCTGGTTTGTTTCTTTTTTTTTTGTATATTTTTGAAAGTCCTTCTCAAAGGGCCGCTGGTTGGCTTTAAAATTGAAATGACACTCGCACCCCGCACACTCCATCCCCTTCCCACTCCTGACCTTCTCAGAGTCTGAGAAGAAAGGAGAGAGGACACACAGTTGTATGTGATTGAGTTCTCGGCCAGGAGACGCCAGTTTTCAAATCCTGCACGCAAAATTTATGTTGCATAAAATTTTTCAATGAATTTTATACCAGGAATTTGACTTGGTTTTACATTTGTGCTGCGTCTTTCCTCCATCCTCCATTCTGCTTGCCCTGTCCCCTTTCCTTGTTTCTCCTTGGCAATGTCTTTCAATTTTTAAATGACTTTCGTCTACGCACGTGGCATATGGAGCGTAAAGCATTCGCATTCGCATTGAGATTGGGATTGGGATCGAGTTGGAGATTGAAGCACCACAGTGGCACCACAGTAGCACCACAGTAGCAACCACCAAAGGCAGCCGTATCGAAATGTAAGCCACACAGGTCATTCGCTATTCGGATTTAAGTTTTACGGTTTGAGGTTTGTCTGATGGCTTTGGATTTTGGGTTTTGGCTTTGGTTTGATCCGGGTTTGGTTTCAAATTCAATTTCGATTCGATGCTCAATGCATTTTCAATTCACTTTTGCCTTTTCCCTATTTGGCTGTCAGTAAGGAAATTTAACTTCCTTTGGTAATTTTTAATTGACGCCTAAATATTGAATTTGCATCAAGTTGCTAAACAAAACTTACTATACATATTTAGACGAGATCAAAGCTGAAAACCTTTTCGAGTTATTCCAGTTTCTCTAAGCATGTCATGAAATCGAACTTTAAAATGATATCTCCTTCCGATCTTTTATTGACCTGGCTTGGAACAAATGAAAATACTCTCAAAGTAAGTAAAAGGTTGTTTCAATAATAATAATGAATAAAAGATAATAAATGCGAAAGATTTGCTTTCCTCTAGATCTGTATAAAGTTAAGCCAAGGCTCAAACCAAAAGCATCGAACTAAAGCTTCTCCCAAAATATTGGATAAGGTATTGAAATAATCGTAGCTGGCCTGAGAATGAAGTGTGAATCTGGCAGCAATGTCGACACGACAAGCCCACGCAGCAGCCATTTGCCATTTGCCAGCTGCCAGTTGCCACATGCAACATGCAGCATGCAACATTGATGATCATTTGCCTAATGCAGCAGAGGATGCCGAGTGAGAACTCTGCAGACTGGACATGAAAATGCTTAGTCTAAACACTTGATTGTTGTCAATACAAAACAAGCGATCCCTGATTTCCACTCTTCGAGTCTTCGACTCCATGTTGCATATTGCATGCTGCAGGGAGGAGGGGGGAGGGTGGAGTGCGGAGGCGCTAAGACACGATGCGATTCATGTCCATGTGGCAGAGAAGCAGGAGGATTACGTACAATTATTGCATTTTGCTGTTAAACAATGCGAAGGTGTTGCAATGTTGCAAGTTGCAAGTTGCAAGGCAGGTAACCCTGTCCCCTCCCCACGGGGGCATGTAACGAATTTGTCGCTGTCTGTCGCTCTTTAGCCGCGGCCAGCGAGGTGTGAACAACGCCGGCCTCTAAATTTAGACGGGGCAGCAGCGGCAGCAACAACGTGGCAGCAACATTTGTGGCAGAAGGTGCATTCGGGATAAAATAAATCAAAATTTCGATGCAATGTGGATGGGACCACCAGCGTCAGATAAACAACAACAACGAAGTAGAGAGAGAAAGAGAGAGGGAGAGAGACTATTTTGACCACAACAGAAATGTGGCAAGGAATTGAGACTGGCCCTGAGAGTGCAACTGTAACTACACTGAAAAAAAGGAAAAAGTCATTCAAAAATACGAGTTTAAAATACATTTCAGCATGAACCTTTTGGTATTTTATTTATTTATTAATATTTTTATTAAATGTCAACTACGATCAGTTGGCCAAAAGTGCTTTTAAAAATTAAAATTAATATTAAATTAATACGAATTATATATATCTCTGTACTTAAACTGATAAGACAAACTAAATAAAAAAGTCGAATAAAGCCATGATAGTCAAAATATTTGCGGAAAAACAATTAAAAATCGTTCTTCAATCAAGTATTTCATACTTGGTGTAGGAAAATTAGGGACTACCAAACTTCATATTGATTTTATACGGCGCTTTGAATTTTTTTCTATGTAAAATCTGAGGATGCAACCTGCTGCGCATTTTGACTGCTGTGTTAAACGCCTCAACCCAAAGCCAGACTCCGACTCCGAGGCATTGTAATTTGATGAGGCCAGAGGTCTTGAGCTCGTTATTCATTTGCCACTACACGGCATGCATGCCACATAATGTGGCATTGTCTTTGTGGGTTCGCCTCATCGATATCAAATCGAATTGACCTCAGATTTCCTACTAATTTGTTTGGTTTGCATTGTAATAGCTGCGCTTAGCTAACCGAAATCAACAGGTAAAGGACCTCATTAGAGAGAAATGGAAGATGCAGAGAGAGGGAGGAGAAAAGTGAAAGTGCCGCTTAGTTTACAGTTGTTTGACAGCAGCCAGAAAGAAAAAAAAAAACAAAGAGAAAAGTGGAGGAATGGAAGGGAAGAAAAGGGAAAAGAGAAAAGGGCAAGAGAAAGAAAGGCGGATCAGAGCCCGAGAAGTTGTGGCAACACTTTTTGACTTATTACCAGCGATTTGTCAACATTGGACATGGCCATGAACCTATCTATCTATCTATAAGAATTCTATGAAATTAATCTGAGAATTGTCTAACGTTCCTCTAATAAGTGGCAGTTGTAAACATGCACGTGATCCAACTCCCTTTACCTTCATGCTCCCTCTCTCTCTCCCTCTCTCTCTATCCCTTTCTTTATATAGCCCTCACACTCTACTGGATTGCGGGATTTTAGTTGTTGTTTGGGGCATGATTTGAAGCTCATATGAAATTAATCGATTGACGTGGACAATAGAATTTGATAGAAGAAGAGTAGTGATCAGATTAATCATAAAATGTTATTGAATTCAGATCGAGGATCAACGGGTTGGAGTTCCATAACTAACTGACAAGTTGCTCTGAATATTTTAAATTACATTTTTTTAATATACAAATGCAAACTCAAATTAGCGGTCAAACAATGATAAGGAAATCGATTAAGTACTGAGAATCGAGTTGTCGATTATTCAATGTCATTTGCATTACTGGTTTACATTAGTTGCAAAACGATGTAAATTTAAAAAGTACTTCAAGTTATAAATAAACCACTTCGGCAATTTAACTACTTTAATTTGGTTAACTTAGACACTTTATAATTTGTTGGTACTGCAGTACACTACACTGTTGGTACTGCAGTATACTGTCAAACTTTAATGTGATGTACGTATGAAACATATTAAATTGCCGATATATGTACATATAAAGTAAATTATAAAAATTACACTAACTGAAGTTCTATTAACAAAACTTATCAGTGTATTATCTTATGAAAACAAAAAACTTCATAAAAAAAAATATTGTAAATTATCTTCTAAAAGTTATTTAAATATGATCTATTGTGTTTAATTTATGACATTCTGTTTCTTGCATCATTCTTGTATCTGCATTTTATTTTTACATATTTTAAACAGAATCTACACTGATGAAGGAATGAACCAAGTAAAACATTTTTTGAGTACCTAAGAATTTTTGCACACAATTTAATAGAGAACTGAAATTGTTATACAAGGTATTATATATTTTTTCTCATAAAATCGCATTATCTTATTAATGCAACATTACAAAAGAAATATTCTGTATTTTAGAAATGATTGTCATGCTCTATTATTACAAGATCGTTGGCATTATTTGCTACTTAGATATCGATTTGGTATATATTACAATACATTTGTATTCTAACATATACTCGAAAATATATACATACATACATACAGTAACACACAAAAGTATTGGCACAGCAGGAATTTTGACATTTAAGTCTTATTTGCACCGTTATCGTTAAAACATTGGCATTGTTTGAATGATACAAACATTTTCTTAACCCATTATGTACCCATTGGAAACTTCGAATTTATGTAAACGTCTACTTTTTCAACTTTTTTCCTCGATATTTTATAAAAAATGTTTTGATGCAGAAAGTTTCTTTAAACAATTTAAATAGTAACTTATAATATTTTCAAAATTGCTTAAGAGGCACTTATTGTATGAAAATGACGAATAAGTGCCTTTTAAACAATTTAAAAAAAAATGTTGCACTTACTATTTAAATTGTGTAAAGAAACTATCTGCATCAAACATTTTTTATACAATATCGAGGAAAAAAGTTTAAAAAGTAGACATTTACGTGAATTCTAAGTTCTCAATAGGTACTTAATAGGTTAAGAAAAGTTTTGCATCATTCAAATGAAATTGAAATGACCTTTCCATTGATGCCAATATGTTAACGATAACCGCACAAATAAGCCTTAAATGTCAAAATGCTTGCTGTGCCAATACTTTTGTGTGTTACTGTATGTATATACATATATTTTATTCTCGAATTTTGAGGGCGGAGACTTTCTCTGATGCTTACTCATTTTATTGCCGTGGGCCAAATAAACAAATTACTTGCCGCGTTTTGTTTGATTTCTTTTGAACGGACCCCGAATATTTACCACAGCCTCAATAAAAAAAAACAAATTCTGCAGCGCTGCAACGAGCGCGGCGTCCATTGAAACGCAGCGCGCGCGTCTTGTTTAGACAACAATTTTCATTGTTGACTTTACTTGTTATGTTAATGAGAGACAGAGATGGAGTGGGAGCGGGAGCGGGAGCGGGAGAGGGAGGCGGAGGGGGGATAGGATAGTCCCCGACCAAACAGATCGACCCGACCGACCGACCGACCGACCGACCGACCGCCTGTCTGGATCTGAATTTGATTCTGGATCTGGGTCTCGGTCTTGGTCTGCGACTGGATACCAAACGATCATTTGCTGCGGGTGTATCAGACTGCTCAGGAAGGGGGAGAGGGGGACATCAGAGTGGGGAGGGGGCGACGATAGAGCACTCTATTTGACGCGTGGCGATACGACGCGAGGCGACTGTTGACATTCTGTTTGACATTATTGACACACGAGTCAAGCAGTCAACGATTCAACCATCCATCCATCCATCCATCCATCCAGTCAACCAGTCAACGACTCAGCCATTCAAACATTTATTCATTCATTGACGCGATGCTTGTTTTAAGATATGTATGTAAGTCACATAGCAGTCAGCTTTTGATTGCGGGCGAGCGAGCGACTCTCTCAATCAGCCATGAATCCGACAATTTTCATCATTTTTCACACGAATCTCAACGATATTACGATGTTCAATAAGTTTATGACAACGCACAAACCAGCAAGAAATTAAGAAATGAAAAAAAAAGAGGGATCCACACCAATGATGGACTACCATGTACCCTCTTTAGTTATATTCCCGAAGAAAACATTTTGTTTTCTGCTTTTGTTTGATTAAAAAGTAATTTGAATAGTTAAGATGTTGAGTTATCTAATACCCTGTTTAATAACTTTTGTTCAGGAACAGCATGTGGTCAATTTTAAATGCATATTAGATTTAACTTGCTTAGGCCCGTTTCTTTAATGTAGATATATATAAGTTTTATTTAACAAATAATTTCAAATTTGACATTTATTTCTATACACTTTACGTCAAGTTCTCTTTTCAACAGTTATCAATCACCTTATTTAGACATTCAAAAAACGGGCTTTAAACTTCAAAGCAAATAATCGACTATAAAACGTACCTTTCTTCACTGTCAAATACTCTGTATATTAAGACATCTCCAAAAACACTCAATTTGGTAAATTACTATAATTGTCTACTATCGAGTCTCCTGATAGACCATCGCATACTCTATTCAAGAAATGCAAAATTACTATTATGCACCTTGCTAAGGTCCAACCCTCATTGTCATACCCTAACTGTATTGTTAATAAATTACAGGGTATTTCATTTACATATATCAAGACAACTTGGTTCTCTTGCGTATCTTTGGGCCGCAGCTTATCTGCAATTTGGCGATCGTAACAGTTTTGACAAATCACACACACGCACATATGTATGCTGAGTGAAAGAGATGCCGCTATTGTAAAGGTGATTTGCCAGTGGAAGGGGAAAGGGGAAAGGGGAAAGGGGAGTGGTGGGGGGAGTGGCAGGGGAACCTGCCAGGGTTCATTGTCGGCGGCTTTGAGCTTTATTTTGATTTCAATCTAAAACACACAAATCGTTCATTCTGCCGCTGCCTGATGCCTGACGAGAAACTTCGACCGCGACTGCGCACAGTGGAGCAAAGCTAAGCGCTTTTGGTGACGCCGCCCACGGTGCGCAGGCGCAAAAGTTTCTTTCCTTTCACCCGCCCTCTCCCTCGCACTCCCGCCCCTGGTGGGGAGAGGACCCAGCCCTTTGCCATTGAATGACATTTTTATGATGCTGACGCGCGTTGCTCAACACGAGCCGTGCAACAACAACAACAACAACAACGACAACGACAACAACAATAACAACAACAACGACAACTGCAGCGGAGCGTGTTTTGCATGCATAAATAGCAATGAAGAAGAAGAAGCTATGCAGAGAAGAGAAAGACGAAGGGGAAACACTGAGAGCATGAACTAAACTTACCTTATTGGACAGTGCAGGGATGTATTAAACAGGGGGGGACTAGGGGGGAACTCAGGTGCTTGATTGAGTTGACAGATTGGCAAAAGCCCTTTTGCAAAAAAAATAAAAATAAAAAAGAAAATACTTATTTATAAATAAATAAACTTTTATGTCTTTGCCACTTAATTGGCTGTCAGAAATCTGTAACTGCAAGATAAGCGGCAACTAGAACTGGAACTTGAACTGAATCTTAAACTAGATACAACATCCACACACATAAAGTAATCCTTGATTCTGGGATAAAATCAATCCCAAACGTTGTCAGAAGTCTGGTGATCTCTATATTTTTTTAAATGGAGTATGAATTACTTGATTCAATTACAAACTTGCCATTGCTTCTGCGTAAATAAATATTATAAATATATTTTGAATATAGGGGCTATTTTAGAATCTGTTTAGTTACATTAAATGTTTTGTGCTTTTTATTTCGCATATTGTGCTAATTTAGAAATTTCATTAATTGTTCGGTTAAGTGATTCATACCATAGAGCAGCATTTGGGTTCAGTTCGTGAACATTTTTACTTTTATTTCTATGATTTCGTTTCGAACCTTGGTTGAATGTAACTTCCCAACTGTTTGTGTGGTATTAGAAAAGCTTAAATTCTCCCCAAATTTTATTTTTCAATTAAAATTTATATTTAAGAGTGATATTTGGATTGGGTTCGGACTCGCGGACTCGGTTCATGATCCGGTTCGGTTAATTAAACAATAAAATCTTACATACACACTTTAAAAAATACTTGCTTTAGTAAAGAATATGAACTTGAATTTTAGGATGATGTGGTTTTTTTGTTTCTGTGCACAAACATACATATGTACATATGTATGTGTGTGTTTCATATATGTATTTGTGTATGTAAATCTAGAGCTAGTTCTGTTCTGACAATTGCTCTCGTAGTCCTAGTCTCAGTCTGTGGCGTTAACAATTGATTTGTCACATGGATTTTGATTTGAAGTGGCCCATTGAACAGGCCTCAGATTTGCCATAGTCAAATCAATCAAAGGCCAAAACACCCCTCCCCCTTTCGCTATTTTTGCAACGCGTTCAGCCCGAGGAAAATCAAATCGCAAAGCAAAGCAAAGGCAAAGGCAAAGGCAATGCAACTCTGGCACATCTCAAATCTGAAGTTCAACAAAAAGCAAACAGAAAAATCTGCGATCGTGTCACGTACGTGGAATTGGGTTGGCTTTGGCTTTGGCAAGGTGCCGTTGAAGATCAGAGATCAGAGCGGACCAAGACAGAGCAGAGGTTCTTCTTAGTTTAAGTCTGAGATCCGTCATCGAGTCATCGGCATCGGCATCGACATCGACATTTCGACAGCTCGACATCAGTTGGACATCGGCGAACGTTTACTAGAACGAATTTGGTTAATTTTTATTGTGATTTCCTAGAACCAAATGAACAGATCAGGCTCCACCAACTTGCAACATTGGCCAGGTAAGTCACGAAAAAGTGTCGGCGGACACGCGCCTCTAAAAAGCCAGCGAACAACGAACGTTCCAATCGAATCGAAATGCAAATTATGCAACTCCGCAACGTTTTTTTCGTTTCTTTCTTTTTTTTCTTGTGGTCTTCCCTACCAGGGAGACACCGGGGAAACCAGGGATGCCAGAGATACCAGCAGATAGAAGCGGGGTAGTTCTGAGACCGATTCCGATTCGGTCTTTGCATTTTGTCTGTTGTCCGTTGTCCGCTGTCCGTTGTCTCTCTGTGGCCATTTGTGGCCTGTTTCTGTCTGCAGTTAAAGTTAATTTTTAACGACGCAAAATTTGTGCATTCAGGCGCTACAAATTGTTTATTGTAGGCCCCATGGCCCCAAAATATGCACAAGTAATTCCCTTAGACCCGCCGACGACAACCACAACAACAACAACAATGACAACAACAATGACAACGACAACAACCTAAGCGACGACTCATTTCCAAATAAAATTTGATGTGGTCAGTCCTCAGTTTTGAGTGTTTTTGTTTTTTGCTTTTGGGGCATTCAATCACGTGACAGTGACACAAGTCGCATTCGTCCGGCTTATTCGATCTGCAGTTTATAGTTACACGCTTCAAGATTCTCAGCATTGGTTCGAGACTTGGAGATAATTGTCAGGAACATATAATAAAATTATACCACTTCCACTTAACTTGGATCAAAGTATCATTGTATTCTGTGAAAAGATTTGAAGGTTTTTCATAAAAAAACAAAGTACTTAAGAATTATAAAATATTATAAAAGTATATAGATATATACACATGTACATATGTATTCCGGATCTATCTCAGTTGTGAATATTTATTGTCAAAATCGTTCCAACGATAAAACACCTATGGGCTAAAAAGAGTAGTGTTAAGTTGAAATTGTGAAAAATAAATTGTATAATAATTATAATATTTAATAAATATTAAGAATTAATATTATTATAATAATACATTAAATAAATATATGATGATCAAAAATGTATTAAATTATTTTGAGTATTGTTGAAAAGCTTCAAGTGATTAATAAATGTTATAAATATGTTTTATAAATTTGAGTATTGTTGAACAGCTTAAAGTCTGTTCAAAAATGATTTAACTATTACCAAACACATATTTTTGAAATTAATTTTTATATATCCACTTAATTTTATGTAAATATCTATCTATTTATGCTATAATCCTGCTTATATTTATCTACATATCTATTAAAAAATCTATATACTTAACTCTCTTTCTTTTCTTTACCTCTTTCTTTTATTTTATTATTGTCTCCTTAACAAAGATTCAACTTATTTTCAACTTATGACAGAAATTTGTCTTTTTTTCTTTCTCTCTTGCAGTTTCAACATCACAAAATCAAAATAATTACTCCGATTGAAGTTCCGGTTTTTGGCCAAGGTCAACAAACTGTTTATGTCAAAAGCGCTAAACGAAAGATCGGGAATTAAAAATGAAAATAAAATTACAATTGAGCCTCAGCTGATCAGAAGAGTGCCTTTTTTTCAATGGGGGGGAGGGGTAAGTATTCAAAATAAGCCTTTTCGGGACCACCGTCCCGTCACAAGGCGTCGCACAATTTGTCGAAATTAATTGAGTTATCGGCTAATAAGCCATTTGGGCCCAAAAGACGCGTCGCCGTCATTAATAATGCTCAAAAAGAGTGTTTCATTTATTTCCTTTTCTCTCTTTCTTTTTTTTTGCCACCCCAAAAATAGCAGTGTCCGCATACAGCGTGCAACATGCAACGTGCAACATTTCGGGGGAGTCCCAGTCTGGCGTGGCGATCGGGATCGGGATCGCATTGAACAGAACAGATCAATTATCGTCGTCTGGGCTGACTGCTGGATGTGGCATGCCCCATGTGGATGCTGCTGCCGTTGCCATTGGGGCGCATAATAAGTGAGGCGAGGGCAACAACAACGGCAACGGCAACGGGAAGCGGCAGCTATATAATTTTGTGTGTTTTGGATAAATCACGCAGAGGCAGAGGCAGAGACTGAAGCAGAGATTGAGACTGAGGCAGCAATAATCTATCACCTGTCAGCACCTGTCATTCAAGCGTCGCAGTTGCGATTGGCAGCAGCAACAACAACAACAGCAACAACAACAACAACAACAACATCAACATACATGCAACTGCCACAGAGCGTGTGGGATGCTGCGTTGAGCTGGTACTGCCACTTCCACTGCCACAGTGACTGCCACTTCTACTCTGCCACAGTGACTGCCGAACAGCTTCGTTCGTTTCATTTTCTGGCTGTGCAACCGGACGGGGCAGCCATCGAGGCGTCGTCGTCTGTTTCAGCCTCATCTGAGTTGCCCGAGCTGCCTCAAGTGTCAGTTTGACATCATTAATCATGCGATTAGTTAAGTGGGTGTTCGCCTTCATATGTTTCCCCTTTTCCCCTCTCCGTCTCTCTCTCTCTCTTTCTTATACTCTCCCTCTCTCTCTCTTTCTCGCACTTTCTTCAACATTTGCTACTTATGTAAAATCAGTTCCGAGCTGTTTAATTTGACGTTTGAACGCATGATTGCATTTTCAATTTGACAACTACACACAGCACGCACACTGCCACTTGCCCCCTCTGCCCCTTGCCCCCATCCCCTATCACTGTCTACCTCCTGCCGTTTCGGCCATGGCTATTGGAACTTCCGTCAGTATTCGAACGGCCGTCGCTGCTGCTGTCAAAATAATCACACGTACAATTAGCATGACGACAAGCTCATCAATTTGTTTGGCCGGATTCAGATTCAGTTTCTGAGGCAGCAACAACTTGTGGCAGACACTTTGGGACACAGACACAGATTCAGATACAGGTAACGAGGCAGCATTGGAATTTCGAAAATTCCCCAAACAAAACTTGGTCATTACTTAACAGCACAATTAGTGGAAATCTGTGAAATTCTATGCACAATTAGCATTCTGGTTTGAGAAACAAATTTGAAAATTTGGAAACAATCAAGGAAATGTATTCTAATACTTAATCATAATAATTATAGCAATTTAGATTCACATTTAATTATTAATGTTTCACAATATTTACACTTTGTTTTAATAAATTGAAATCCACAGTTTAAAGTTCAATTTATTTTGAATTTTTAATAATGAAAATAAAACCCTTTTGGGACATAAGAACAAGGAAATCATTTGTTATATTTAATCATAGAAATTATGTTTCGGTTTTCAGATACCGATATGGTTTCTGTTCACAAAATAAAATTATTTTGGCAAAAATATAACTATACTATTAATAGTATAATAATAAAAATTAATAAAACCTTATTTTCTTAATGCTTCATTCACACATTTATTTCACATATTCTTTAGTTTGAAGTAGTTTAGTTACATTTTAACAATTCTAATACTTCATTTAACAAATTTGTTTTAATTGCGCTTATTCAGTGCTTTAAAAATGCTATCTGAATATCATAAATAAAAAGTCAAAGTTAAAGAACAGAAAATTAAAATCAAAATTAAAATTGAAAAATATTTTTTTTTATGTATGAAAAACCGAAATTAACACTTATTAATGAAACGGTTATTTCGGTTCACAGAGTTTCGGCTTAAGGGTTTCAGTCAAATACTATTTTTTTCGGTTACGGTTTTAAATTTCAACCGGTTAAAGGCTACGGTTTCGGTTAGGGTTTCAATCCCTGAAATGCATTTTTTTTATTTCGTTTATACAAGTTTTGTTTTCATTTTCTCAGTGCATTCGAGAATTGAAGCAATATTGAAATTCTTCAAATCAAGCTTAAAAGTAATTAAAATTGTTTATTAAAATTTTAACGCACAACCTCCAATTATAGAAGCGCTTAAAAAAATAATACGATTGTTCAAGTTAAATAAGATTAAACCTTTGAAGACTGAGTGATTAATTTCGATGGGTATAAAATGTCACGTTTTTAAGAAACGAGTTTGAAAACCTTCAAAGGACTGGAAATGCAGATATAAAAAACCTGCCCCGGTTTTTATTTTTTACTTTTTAGCATTTAGTTTTTTTTTTTTTTTATCAGTATTTCTTTATTTATAAATTATAATCTGTCCTTATTGGAATTTAGAATTTAGTGATATGCATTTATTTACTTTGAATTTATATTAAGTGTTTGAAAAATATCGTTTTTCGCTTTATCGGACTTAAACTAATCAACTCAAAGTGATATCAGTCCGCTGAATATAGCCGAAATGGTATTAGAGCGTGTTAAAGAAATTTAAATCGAAAGTAAAATTAAGAATAGCCCTGAGTAAGACTTTGTTTAATATTATAAGAGTTTCTTCCCTGTCTTCCTCTTCTCTCTTTCTTTTTTTTTGTCAAACTTGCCAATTGCTGCTTCCTCATTCCAAGCCCGTTCCGCAGACAAACTGTATTGAGTATTTTGAAGTAAGAGTTTGGAAAACACATAAAACTACAGTTCATATCACACTTCCATCTGCTGTCACTTTCATGCCGACTCGTCATCCATTCATTCTGATATTTCCCCCACAAACTTGATGCAGCTTGGAGCTGCAACATTCGGTGGCACATCAATTTTGCGCATCGTCATCTAACGTGTGGACCACCAGCCAAGTCCAAGCAACACCTACAACGACACCTCATAGACAGGCATCCATAGACTTGGAGCAGGAGCGGGAAGGGGAAGGGGAACAGGGGAATCCAGTTGAGGCAGCTGTGGCAGTCAGCGTTGTAGCAACGAAGGCTGCGGTCCGGGTATCAAGTGTGTAATTAATGTTTTATTAATACAAGCGACAAGCGATCGCAGCCAGTGGAAAGGGGACAGAGGGGAAGGGAAGGAGAGGTGGAGAGGAGAGGAGAACAGAGGGACACAGCGGGAAGTTGAAGCTCAGGTAACTCAGGTATTCGCATAGTAAAGATGAACAGCAGTCGAATTGCAATCGATGCAGCGGCAACGGCAGCACTAAGATTCATATGGACAAAGTCCATAAAATATGTGTCCAACTCTCAGTTCAGCGAGGAACAGAGACAGAAAAACAGTGTGAGAGAGAGAGAGAGAGTCAGAGTTTCGTGCGCTTAAATGAATTACCAGATTAATGGACAGCATAAATCACATTATCGCTTCGACTTGTGGCCCCAAAACACACGCAGGCCGCATTTAGAAGCCGATGCCGATGCTGGGACACAGACTGTTGCCACTCACTGTACTGCACTGGATGAAAGGCAAAGGATGAGGCGGCCTTTGTGGGCGGCCGCACTGTGGATTGCGGAGACTGTGGAGTGTGGAGTGTTTGTGGTGTCTGTTGCCCAGTTAATGATGCTGCGTTGGGTAGCTTGGGTAGAATTTATTGAACCATTGCCTAAAAGTCCAGCCAGGCCACAGGCTGATTCACTCAATAAAAAAGACAAGAGAGAGAGAGAGAGGGTGAGAATGAGAGTGAGAGAAGAAGCGATGCGATCGGTACAAAGACAAATCACACCTTCTGCATTTGTTGAACAAAATAAATCTCGTAATGAGTTACGATAAGACGACGATTTCGACAGCTAAACAAATCACCTGCAATTGATCTTGTGGTACGCAAATCGCAACGGGGTAACAGGCAGTGAAGAGCAGTAAGCAGTAAGAAAAGAGAGGGGTGATCAGAGGAGAGGAGAGTAGAGTAGAGGAGTTGGTAGAGTGAGGGGGAAAAGAAGTTGTGCATAATGCGCTTTAAGAGGAATGCCTGCGATTTCGAATACTGGAGCAGAAAAGGAAGGAAGGAGACCAGATCAGACCGAACTGTAGATCGTTGTTTGTTGTGTGTTGTGTGTGTGTGTGTGTGTGTGTGTGCCTTGTGGTGTGGACAATCAACAACCCAAACATGACATTTATTGACTGCATTGCTTGAAAGTATAAATTACGAATGACGACGACGACGACGACGATCGCAACGATCGTGCCGGTGAGTGAGATATGGCCACAGAGTTGACTTCGACACTAACACCACAGGACATTGGCCCACTCTCTCTTTCTCTCTCTCTCTCTCTCACTCTCTTTCTCTCTCACTCACTCTCTCCCTTACTCTCTCTCACTTTCCTTGAGTCGGACAGGTAGGGAGAGACCAACCACAGCGGTGTGCAAAAGTATTCGTACTTGGATTACCAAACTGTGTGTCGTTTCTGCATGGGAAGAAAGAGAGAGACTAACCATCATATAGAGTGGATTGTGATAATGATCATGACAGTCTATATAGTCGCTCGAAGTGCTGCCAAATGACATTTGTCTCCACACACACACACACGCACATACGATCGCACACTCGACGACCACTTGCTGTGTTTTTATGCCTGGCAAAATCAAAACCAGTGGCTAAATTGCAATAATAAGCCACCTTTATAAATCGACCAGAGAATGACCACAACAACAACAACAACAACAATAACAGCTACGATCCAATGGCTCTTTTTACGCCATGTATATGAGACTATTTGTCTATTGCAAACCTCGCGGGCGGTAGGGGGTTAAGGTTGGTGGGGTGAAGAGCGGCTGACGGGGCAGTGCGGGGGGCTGAGCAATGCGAGAAACGCCCTCAGTAGGTGGGCGATGGCAACAGCAACAGCAGCAGTCGACTACCGATGGCCACACTCCGATCGAGTGCTGCCACGTGATGAACAACGGCCCGTAATCGCTGCTTTTTAGTGGCGCCCAAAATCGGGGCGCCAATGTTAATTATAAACAAAAATTCTTAACTATAGAAATATGTTTATAAATTAATACTATGACAAGTAACACGATATTTTTTTTTAAATTCAACAACTTTTTAAAGTAGCTAATGTATAAAAATTTTATGAAATATTCATATCAGAGAGCTGTAACTATAAATTATTTGAACATAATTGATCAATATCTGCTGTTCAGGCAACAAACAATCACATTTTTACCTTTTGTTTCAATACTTTGATCTACAGAAATAATAACACTCAATTTAATCATTTTTGCTTACATTGAATTCTTAAGCGATTTGAATACACATTTCTGTATTTTTCTCTTAAACAAAATTAGTTTGACAAAATAACTTTTTTTTGGTTTTGATAAGTTAATTTTCTTTTATTTGTGTGCTAACTAAAGTACTTTCGTGGCATGTGAAGGGTCAAAATAAATGACAGGTAGATCGTGTCTCGAGTTTATTTTAAACAATGACTGAAACCTCAACTTAACTTATTAATATTTTAATTAATACATTTTTGGTGGATGATTAGATGTAACATTTTAATTTTGAAATTAATACTCCATTTTTTTCTTTTTTTCTTTTCTTTAATTTTTTTTTTTTTAGTTATTTAGCCAGGCGCCCAGTTCCTGAACCGCTCCTGGCCGCAGCACTAGACGTTGCGCGCGCACTATAAATTTTTGACAGTTTGAAAAAATAGCGATTCATTGTGACCCCTATTGTGTGCCGTGTGGCAGCCACTGTCGCTGATCAGTGATCATAGAGCAGCCAGAGACTGAGACTAGGACTGGGACTGGGACTGGGATTGGGAATGGAGGTAGACTGAAGACTGGGCACAGAGGATTCTGTGTAACACGAGCCAACAAGAGGCGCAGCTTTCATATAGTATAATGGCACTTCTGGTGGGCTTCTCAGGGCCACGACGCGACGGCGACGGCGACTTTGTTGGCTTTTAAGTTAAAGTATCTTTACCTCCTGTTCTGTTCTGTTCTGTTCTGTTCTGTTCTGTTCCTGCTCATTGCCGTTGTTGTTGTTCAATAGAATTGTTTGCCAAGAATTATGCTTTATTGATGATGATAATGATGTCCTTGTGGCCAAAACCACACAGACGCACACACACACACACACCAAATTCGCGTGTGTAAGCATGAAAAATTCTCGGAATGCAACGCGGGCCACAAAGCTTCTTCGTGCCACTTGCCACTTGCCACTTGCCCCTTGTGTCGCCTCTTGTTTTCTCTTCTCGCCTTGTGCCATTGTGTGTCGCATAATAAAAATGCCATAAGTCAATATCAGGAATCAAGCACTTGCCCCCACCCCTCTCTCTTTTGGTTAATGAGTGAAGTTGCAAGTTGCAAGTCGCATGTTGCAAGTTGTCGCATTCAAGGGGGTCAACTTGATCAGTTCGAATGCAGCTGCAGAACGATGATAATGTGCCAATGCGGACACTTCATTTTAATATCATCAATTAATGCAGAAGATCGAAAACACTGAGAAGGGAAGAGGGGAGAAAAAGGGGAAGGGGAAGAGGAGGCAACGAAGGGAGATCGACTGATCGACATATGAATTACGAGTATACTCGTTGGTGTTTTTGTGTCTGTGTTTGTGTTGTATTTGCTCAGCAGTTAGTTTTAATTGAATGTGACATTTCAATAAATTGATAAGCTGACTCTCAACTCTCTACTCTCTACTGCCTGTTGTCTGATCTCTCTCTTTCCGCTCTCCCCTCTCCGCATCTTCCTCTTCGTCATTAATGGTATCTCGTGCCGTACTCCAGTCAACTTCCAACTCATCTCCATCTCCATTTCCCTCTCTGCCATCCGCTTTGGGTGTTAATATGATCAACGGCAGCTCATCAGCATCTCAACTTTGCTTCGTTTCGTTTTCAATTATCGCTTTTGTCTTTCCCTCCTCTGCTCTCTTTTGTTTCATACTGTATTTTTTGTATTTGTCGCTGTCAATGAATGTCGCTGATCATCGCTGATCGCATGGCAAAAGAGCGTGTGAATATGAAAATGAATACACTCATAAAGTGTGAGTGTCAGTGTGTTTCAATTGCAGAGAGACCAACGCCATTTAAGTTAATTGAAAGTGCTGGCGTTATTATTTTTGTCATCATTTCAATTTCCGTTGCAAGTCAAGTGGATGCATGTTGAACATTCCCAATGATTATCGCCCGATCACTTGATCGCGAAGTCAGAAGCCAACGTAGATCACCTAGATCACAGCTTTATTCGATTTTAAAGCATAAATTTTTTAATATCAATTTAATTTAAAAATGTGCAATTTGATATGGATTGATCGCTTTTCAAATACTACTACTTATTTAAGTATATACATATGTACTATATACTTTAATATACATTACTATGCAAGTTAACTGTCTCTAAATAGATATCCTTTTTAATATAAACTTGGAGATACAAGCAAGGTCTGTTATCTTAGAGCTCTAAAGCACTTTTTTTTAATATTAACTTTAATTCTATATATGTATACGTATTTCCGTTAATTTTTAAAATAAAAAATGGTTGTGTATATACAAAAACTAAATTAATTATTCAACTGAATCAATTCTTTTTATTAGATTCTATTAATAAGTATAAATTCTGTATATTTAAATTTTGAAAAAAATAACAAATAAACTCTACTTATAGAAATTACATTGTTGATTAAGAAATATTATTGTAACTTTATCTTAGGTAATTTTAATTTGAGATATATTTGTTTTATCGAAAAAGAAAAGAGTATTGTAGATTAAGATATTTTTTCTACTAGCACCTTAAAGCTGTCAAACTTCTTGACTCTCCATCTAGTATAGATCTCATAGTAAATTAAATTTGTTTCTATTTTGATCACCATTTTTTAGTGTTGGCATCGACAATTGCTGTCCGGTAATTGCATTGCGAGTTCGTTGTCGGCGCTTGCCCAAAAATAGGGAATGGGATCGGGATCGGGTATTGGGAATAAGATCGGGAATTGGGATCGGGCCACTATCAAGGTGGTCCAAGCTGGTACCGGGTGCATTGTGGTCGTGTCGGCTGCAATTTTTATGATTTTTGTTCATTTTTATTTTTATTATATGTATGTTTATTTGTTGCCCCTCTCTCTTTTTCTGTCTCTCTCTCTGTGTGTATGCGTGTGTGCGAGGAAGACAGAGAGTTGCGATAGATAGGGAGAGGGCCATCATTAACCCATTAAACTTCCGATTTTGCCGACAGCGATAAACGATGCCCGTCGGCGTTGTCTTCGAGTTGTTGTTGTTGTGTTGTTCTTTAGTTTCTTTTTCGGTATTTTTTGTTGATGTGTGTGTGTTTTTTGTTTGGTTTTTTAATGACATATCGTAAAGATTTGTTAAAAGCCGGCGCAAAGATCTTTGAAAAACGCTACGCTTCCTGCGTCCGTGGGCTAATTTTGTTGATGCGTGAAAATGTAACGACATAAACTAGACGCAATAAGAGAAAAAGCAAGAAATTGAGAAAGACAAGTGAGAACAGGAAAAAGAGAAAAGAAACGAAGCGAACAACGAAGCGAAAATACTTGTAATTGAATTAAAGTTGTGGCCCACCCAAATTGCCAATGTAAATTGACCAAATAATTTCGCTATAAATTATGGGCCACAAAATGCGAAAAGCCTCAAAATATTGAAACGTGTTCGAATTGTTACCAATGTGGTTGTTGTTGTTGTTGTTGTTGCTGGCCCACCCCAGAGATTGGGTATTGCAAAGTTAGCTTCTTTAACCGCAAAATGCATAAATGTATAATGTATAATGTATAATGCAGATGCCACAATGCCATAATACATCGTACGAAATGCAAACAAAGCTAATCAATTTTTTGTTATGGCCACGACTTTTGCCAGCACTTTGCGTCATTTTGCGGCGCTTTGCTCGCTTTGTTTTTGATTGAAAATTGCAAATAAATTGTATAAGCGTCATCAAGTCGTAAATGCAAATATGTATCTCGTACTCGTACTCATACTCGTACTCGAGTATTTGCTGCTGACGGTGGTCCGAGTCCCAGTCAAGAGGAATCCGCTGGACAATTGAGCAATTTGCGAGAGAGACGACGCATAATTGTGGCACGTTCGCATCTAAGGTGGGGCTTACGGTCTTTCGGGTCTCATTCGGCTCTCTTTCGCAGCCCCTCTTTCTGGGGATCTGGGGATCATCCTCATTTCGGAAGCCACTCGGAAAAACCGCAGAATATCGTGATTACGGCAAGCGACTATTATTATATTTACTTATGCTTATGTCTTATGCCTCATCTTCCATCTCCCATCTCCGCATTTGGCTTTATGACTCGCTCCTCTTTCCGCCCTTCTTTCTGCAGTTGTCCGTTCACCTTCATTACTTTTTGAGACATTATAATGATCGCTACTGGTCTTGGGTGTTAGCCGGGTATTTAGTTCAAAGATCGTCACACTTTATCTACTTTCTGGCTAAATTACGCGTATTTGGTCCAGATGCTATTTTAATTAAGAAACTTTTGCACACTTGCAAGAAGTTTATTCTATGGCTTAAAGGTGAAATGTTATTGGCCATTTTAGTTGTGCGGGGAAAGCTTGGACATAACAATCTTCAACTTTGAACTTGAAGTTTCTCTGAACCTTAATGACGAACTCATTTTAAAACTTTTGAAATGTGATCATTTGGCATCTTTCTTTGATATTTTCGAGCTTCAAGGAGAAGATTGGTACAAATTCAACCGATCACTGAATGTCTGCGATTCTTGTGATACTTTTAAGCTATATATTTATATCTATCTCTCGTTAAATCTTTAAATTGTATTTTTTTTTTTTATTTAAATTATTCAATATAATATTTTACACCAGCAGGTGCCCAGGTGGGCACGCAATGGCTCCGGGAGCCAGCAGCTGCTAACGAATTCAGATTTTGTGCCCACCACTGTTTTACACGATCAGCTTATTGACCAATCCAACACTTTATGAGAAGCATGGATGTATAAATAATGTGTACAAATTGTTGCTTTTTCCTGAGATTTCTTACTCAATTACATATCTGATCTATACCGGAATGCAGAACTCCAATTCACTGCTCAACAATCGCTGACAGGTAACAAGTTATGCATGAAGAATTCGATCAACCCTCGAATCTCCATGTTAACTTGTACTTACATTTGGGGCATATATCAAGTGAGCTCTATCAGCGATCTGGCAGCACTATCTGTGACCAAAAGGCGCCATTGAGGGCAACTTTTATGTGATTTTTTACACAAAAGTTGTTGCGATTTCGCGATTTTGCGATTGTGATGGCGATCGGTTGAACGTTCGTTGGGCACAACCCTAAACAACAACAACAACAACAACAACAATAAAAACAACAATGGCAACAACAGAGTAAACAAAACGTAAATGAAAATTAAATTAAAATGCCTTTGAAATGCTGCAAATAGAAAATGGAAATGGAAGTGGAAAATGAAAATGGAAAATGGTAACAGGCAGATGACGATCAAAATGACGATGACGCTGACGATGAAGGTGGCAGCTTGAAAGGAAACAGAGTCGCATGCGAAAACAAAAGACATCGCGACGATCATCAACGACAACAACAACAACAACAACGACAACAACGACAACAACAACAACAGTAGCTGATGCGGGAATTTTAGGCATGAGCTCTACATATTGAGAGAGTCTCTAGAGAGTTTGGGTTTGGGTTTTTGGTCTGTGGTCTGTGGAGTCAAGTGTGTTAAGGTCTTTTTGCAGAGCTTCAGTAGTTCCCTCATTTGATGTTGTCTATTGTGTGTGGGATCTGCTGCCTTTGCTCTCTCTCTCTCTCTCTCTCTCTCTCTGTCTCTCTCTCTACACACACATGTTGCCATCTCTGTCTGGCGTTGATAGCGTTGTATGTAACAGGAGACATGCTCTACTGAACATGAGGTTCGATTAAATGTTAATGTTGGTTAACTTTGGGGTTTTTCTTTGGCTTGTTTTTTTTTTTTTTTTTATTGTCTGTCTATCTGTCTGACAGTCTGTCTGTCTGCCTGTCTGTTTGTCTGTCTCTCTGTCTTTCTGTCCTATGGCTGTGCAGTTTTCAACGTGTGAGTGTGCATCTATTTAACTACCCAAAACTTGTCTGCGTTCACACATAAAAATCGCATACATATCGGTAGCAGCAACAACAGGGGAGAAAGAGACAGTGACAAAAGAGGGGAGTAGTAGAACAGAGAGGGGGCAACTTGGGGTTTGCTGCTCGGTTGGTTGACGCGCTCAAACGTAATGGACGACGCTTCTAGCTCTAGACTCTAAACTTGGCTCTAAGTCCGATCGAGCCTCGAGTCTCTGAATTTTGTTGCGTAGCGTAAACTCTTCGTTCTGCTCTTAAGTACACAGAAAACAAGAGTCCGGAATTCCGGAATAAAATTAATCCAATCAGAAGAAAAAAATACTTGATTAAATTACGTTTTCTCAATTTGTTCTCCGCAAATAATTTGATTATCGAGGCTCTATATGTATGTATTTATTCCAGTCAAATAAAATGCTGAAGACTTATTCAAATATTTTCATGCTGATTGGTTGCAATACAATAATTATCTGAATTAATACTTAAAAGTTACATGCTATAATCAAGAATTTTTGACTTAAATTTTAGAATAAACTTTTTTTTTCAGTGTAGTGTCATCGCTTTTTAACGCCAACACACATGCGTGAATACTTCTATTTCTTTTTTGTTTATATACAATTTTTTTTATTTTGGCTGCGCTTGCGCTTTTGTGGGCCTAACCTAAGGCCAACTTCCAACTTCCAACAGCCAAGTTCCAATTGTTGGGCAGGTGTTTGGGAGCTCGTCTCGTTATTTGAACTCAAAGTCAAGTCATTGTTGTTGTTGCTGTTGTTGTTGTTGTTGTTGTTGCTGTTGTTGTTTGTCTTTTGCACTTCACTTCACTTGAATTTTTGCATCGCTTGGATGCTTCCTCACTTAACTCCGCTCAGAGTCAGAGTCAGAGTCAGGCTCAGTCTCAGTCTCAGCTCAGGCTCAGTTCAACTTGGTTTGCTTTGGGTTTTCTTCTTTTTTTTTTTGTTTTTTTGGAGGGGAGATCGGGTCGTAAATTTCTTGAGGCCTGATGTTGTTGTTGTTGTTGCTGTTGCCTATTAAAGTGCGATTTGTTTAATGATTTTCTACAACTCTGCTGTATAAATTTTCCATTTGGAAATTACCTACATGCGAGACGAAACTGGGAAACTGAGAAACTGTTTGCCAGATACAAACGCGCTTCAGTTCAGTTGAGTTTTAGGAGTTTTGGAAATGCGCATGAAAATTAAGTGTTTTATTATGCAAAAATCATTCGTTGGCAACACAAAAACCAAAAAAAAAAATAAATAAATAAATAAAAACTAAACAACAAAAACAAATACGAATATTGCCAATGCGCTTTGAGACCTGAGCGTAACCAACGTTTTCAACTGCATCCCTCCACCCGCCCCCCAACAACCACCGCCCTCCCCCACCCCTTCCCTCCGCACTCTGCAATAACCTTCCTGAGTAACTGACACCTCTTCCGACCAGCTTGCCTCCTTTGCCATCTCTTTTTTGGCCAACTGAGTTACGCCGTTTGCTTTTGTTTGAACTTTGAATTTCATTTGGCGGTTGCTTTAGTTAGTCAGTTGGTTAGTTAGTTAGTTACTAATAATAGTAGCTTTAATTAATGATCCACTTGCCTGTCCTGCCTCTGTGTGTGTGTGTGTGTGTGTGTGTTGAGCAATGAGCTGATTTGCATTCAGTTAACTTCCAACTGAGCCATGAGAAAATAGACGAATTGAGACAAAGCGCCATTTCCAATTGCTGAGAACTCTTTTGCAGTCTGCCTAATCCTACATACTTTCCCCCAAGTTCAGCACTCTCAAATAAACAATTGGAGAATCAAGCTGCAATAAAACTGCAATGCAACAAGATTCAGAAGAGAGGAGATATAAGCTTTTTGAGAGAGAAAAGTGCTGGCTGGATGGTAAAAAGTACTAGAAGCAATTTTCGTTCGATTAATCACATCTTCCTCTTAAATCAGCACTCCTCAAAGGGCCATTTTAAGCTCCCTCTCTTTCTCTTATACAGCTGCAATGTGAAGAGACTCAGAAAAGAGGAGATCAAAGCCTTTTGAGAGAGAAATGGGTTGGCATGAGATTAAAAAGTTCGAGCAGCAATTAACAAGCTTTAAAAGCTTTTTCAGTATGCTTAATCCCAACATCCCCTTAGGTTAACACACACACTGGTCTAAGATGCTGAATAAAATAAAATAAAAACATGTGGAAAGGGATATACTCGAGCTCCCGACTATGGGATACCCGTTACTTATTTAAATATATTAAAATTTTTTTTTTTTTTATTTTCATTCTTTTGGCATTTACATTGCTTGAAACTTTAAATTTCTTTTTTCAATTGGGTAGGATGATAATGATGATAATTAATGGATAACGTTAATTAGCAAAGTGTACGTTATATTCTAAAAACTGTGCGTGTGGTGGATATTCGCGAAATGGCCATATCAACTCGGCTGTCGGTGCTGATCAAGAATATATACACTTTATAGAGTCGGAAATACTTTCTTCTCCCTATTACATACATTTCAACGAGTACAATATACACTTTTACTTATTTTTTATGTAACTAATATAATAGAAAGATGAACGAAAAAGTAAAAGTTTACTGAGACCTAAACTTTTGACAAGATAGTAAAGTAGTTTTCAGATTATGTGAATTTCTCATTTATTTAAATTGATCCAGAAATTGACAATCTGAAAACTTTTATTCCATTGGTTATTTTTTATTTTTCCTTAGCTCAAAGAGTTTTAAGGAGCATTAAAAGCACTATTGAGATGATATATTATGTGGGTTTCTTTTCTTTGAACGAGTGTGTAAACGATGTAAGAAAGAATTTGCTGCAATGGAAAGAAAGTCGAAAGTATCTTTTGGATTAAGTGAAAATTCGATTAACTTAAATTCGAAATTCATTTACACAGCTACAAAAGATTCCAAACATTTTCAACATTTCGTATTTTAATATAAGTAATACATATTTTTAAACCATACCTAGACACATGACATCTGAAGTTGATTTAAGTAATTAATTTTGTGATTACGAACTTTAAGCTGATCTGTTTATTTGACAACATTAAGATAAGCCTAATTAATTGAATCTAAGGGAAAACTGAAATTTATCTAGACAAACTCCCAGGTAATCTGAGGTATAAAAGCAACGGGGTTTTATGCATAACATGGGCAATCAGTCAATGCCCTAATTGAAGAGTTAATTGAGAGTGGAAGACGGGCAAACCTGTAGATTAGAGAAGTAGTGAGCGGGAGAGAGAGAGGTAGAGGAGCAGTGCCAATTGCCGCTATTTACCACACACATTACACGATGTGAGCAAACCAAACAACGCCAATCTATAAACCCCAAAGACGACGACGACGACGACAATGTGGACGATATATTTATGGCGCTTGCCACGAGAGGTGGCAAGTGTGGCAGCAGCGGCAATCAGAGAGCCAACAACTAATAATTCAAATTGTAGCACATGCGACGCCTCAGCTCCAAAAGAGTGAGCGAGAAGACGCTTTGAGGAGCGAGTGAGTTGGCAATAGGTTCAGCTAGAGGTTGCTTACTGTCGAGTGGCATTAGAAGTGGATCTTGGAGGGGATGGTGGGCCTGTAGGTGTTTGAGGAGGGGGAAGGGCAGAGACCACTTCTTAGACCTTAACAAGCGGCGCCGTCATCATTTTTTGCTACTGATTTATGCCCAGAGGCATAATGACTGGAAGCAATGGAGTATACATTACATCCAAGTCCAAGGCAATGGGGATAGAGTGTAGAGGGAGCAGGGAATAATGGAGAATAGAGAATAAAGAATAGAGAATTGGCTATACTGCGACTATTGGCCCCATACATCAAGGAAGCCGTGAACGCGAGCGACGATTCGCGTGATAGAACAATGTAAAAATTATGAACGTGTAAAATATGGGCAAAAGTTTTCTTCTACTTATTTTTTTCCTGCCTGCCGCCCATAAATATGCATGTGCAGGAGATGACAAGGGGTGGGTGTTGAGGGAAGGGGTAGAATCTATGTATATATAAGAAATAATTGATAAAGCGAAGCGAGCCATCGACCAAATGAGTTGCACTCCCCTTTTCCCCTTTCGCTTTCCATTAAGATTCAGACTAATACATCCACCATATGTACATATACGCTGGTAATACCTCGATGTAGATTAACTTATGATTTGGCATTATAAGTGCTATAATCAGCACCTGATTTGCATCAGTGGTTCGCTTTAATGGCCTCTTAAGGCGCCAGTTGTGGACTGAGAATGATATTGATAAAGAAAAGATACAGATAAAAATATGGATATAGATATAGATATAGATATAGATATAGATATGGATATAGATATAGATATAGATATAGATATAGATATAGATATAGATATAGATATAGATATAGATATAGATATAGATATAGATATAGATATAGATATAGATATAGACATAGACATAGATATAGATATAGATATAGATATAGATATAGATATAGATATAGATATAGATATAGATATAGATATAGATATAGATATAGATATAGATATAGATATAGATATAGACATAGATATAGATATAGATATAGATATAGATATAGATATAGATATAGATATAGATATAGATATAGATATAGATATAGATATAGATATAGATATAGATATAGATATAGATATAGATATAGATATAGATATAGATATAGATATAGATATAGATATAGATATAGATATAGATATAGATATAGATATAGATATAGATATAGATATAGATATAGATATAGATATAGATATAGATATAGATATAGATATAGATATAGATATAGATATAGACATAGAAATGTACATACATATATACTTAAAACTAATGGACTTCCGAAATCTCTATTTTGTCTGTATCTGGCAATGCCCACAAATCTGGCACTCTCTTTCAACCCAATCTCTTGTCTCTTTCTCTTTCTCGCTCTTTTGCTTCATCCAGACCCAAATCCAAGGCAAACGGCAAAAGAAATTCGACCAGGTGAGGAGACAACCAATGGAAAGCAACTTCCGAAACGCGGCCAGAACAATGGGTCATAGATCAAGTTTTAATGACGACTCCAACAACGTTGTACCGTACAATGAACTTTCAATACAAGTTCCTAAACCGCTCCCAGCAGCAACAACAACAACCAGACAACACATTTTCACAATCTTTTGTTAACAATTTCTTGGCTTGTAGTTTTTTTTAGTTATATTATTCTTGTCTTAAAGCGTTACCCAATTTTTGATACACACATTTCCATTTTGCGTAAAATTCTCAAATGATTCCCCACCTTGTCGCCAATTTACATAAGTTGTGTGTATAAGTACATATGTATACATACTCGTATATATATTTTTTAAATAATTTCTTTTTGTTGGTGCTGATTTTACGACAGCAACAACAACCACAATGACGACAACGTCGACGGCGCGTCTTTTGATTGGTTCAACTTGAGATTTTTTTTAACGAGCTCTGATTTTGCCATGTTGTTGTTGTTGTTGTTGCTGCTGCTGGCACGTTTATCGCCAGCGCGATCAACGAGTGGGGCACAGCCGTCAGTTGGCTATATTTTTTTATGGCTTCTATATAATAATTCACCTATACGTTGACGCGAGGCAATTAGCTTGCCTAGTTTCCACATAGGTTCATAGTAGAGACCAAAGTCAGATTCAGTGCGTGGTCGTAGTGAGCGCCGCCTTAAAAAAAAAATAAATAAAAATAGAAAAAACAATATTATAAAAATCGCACAGAGAGACACCAAAAAGGCAACCAACGAGTCAAGAGAATTACCAACAACAACAGCGATGAGACAACGTGACTGCGATTCTCAGCTCAAGATTAGAGCATTTCACGAGATCTAAAGAGCAAGAGAGCGAGAGAGAGGAAGAGGAGAAACGCGAAAGAGAGCGTCATATATCATCTGTTGGGGCAGGATGGTCTCCAAAAGATGGCGATGGCCCAACTTGCAAATCATAATTCTCTAAGGATGTCGAGCAGAGTTGAGTTGAGTTGAGTTCAGCTCTGATCGAGCAGCTGATAAAACGCTGGCAAAACGCACTAATGAAGATCTTTGGCCTGGGAAAGTTTTCAGTTTACAAAAAAAAAAAAAACAAAACAACGAAGGAAAATAAGTTGAAAAGAAAAAAGATGCACATCATGAATGTCCACTTGGGAAATGTGTTCCTTCTTCTTTTCTCTATCTCTACTCTCCGAGTGTCTGCTGCCCTAACTAATTCTGGAAGCAGCTGCTGGTATGACTTTATTCGCTAGACCATCATTTAAATGCGAAGCGATCGATCCAACGATCGATCGATTGACCCTCACATAACTTCCTAATTACATGACACGACCGCAGTCGCAGTCGCAGTGGCAAGCGCTGTGGCATGTGGCAGGGGTAGATCCAGTGGCAGTGGCAGGGGCAGGAGCAGGGGGCAGGTTCACTCACTGTGGCAGGTCAGGAACTGCCGGCAATCGCACCTGTAGCTGACGATCGCGCGCGCTATTTACAACATCTCAAACTCTTGGCGGGGGAGGGAGACAGAAAGTACACTGAAAAAAATGGATATTCTTAAGTTCAAGTTTCAAATTTATTTATTTTATTTATTTTGATTTAACGTCAACTAAATAAAAATAAATATAAGGTCTATAATTTATAATTAATTAAAATAAATTAAAGAATTATAATAAAAAATATTAATTATATTAAGTTCCTGATTTTAGCATGTATATTTTGAAGTATGTGTTTGGGATATTTATTTTTAAATTTGCACAATATGCGGATGATAAAAATATTCAAAAAATCTCTCAAGCATTTCATTACATCGAAAATGATCACGAATATTAAAAAAGAAAATCGCACTTGGCTTAAGAAAACCCGGGACTACCAAACTTTTGACTCCGTTTGGATTGATGTTAACCCGGAATCCCGGACTGTTTCTTTCAGTGTACAAACGGTGGCTCGGCGGTTCAGCGGCTCATTGGCATCGGTTCAGCGGTGGCGGCGGCTACGCTGGCATTTTAATTGAAATTGTTTGTGTTTTTGGCGTTTGTTGCGCTTGATTGATTTAGAGCGAAGAGCGGACGAAGACCCGCACTAAATGCGACCCCAAAAAACAACCACCATCGTGGTGCACTTGCACCTCGGTGGTGCAACTCGTGGTACACCTGCCTGCCCGCTGGCTGACTCCTTGCTTGCAACTTGCAACTTGCAACGGCAACTGCAACGGCAATTGCCACTGACAGTCGACAGTCGCATAATGAAATTCCAAGCGGCGTGCGGCATGCAACGGCAATGCGATCACTTTACCCTCAACTAGCCTGACCCTCACCCTCAATCTCACTATCAACCTCACTATCAACCTCTCCCTCAACATTAACCTCTCTCCCTAGCCAAGTTGGCAGTTGCCAGTTCGGTTCCCTGTTGCTCTTTTGCTGTGGCACAGCGATCTTGTCCGTTGATCTTTTTGGTGCATTGGCTAAGTTAATTGGTTGTAAAACAATTTTTCGAATTAACATAAAAATGTTTCATTGGAAAAAATATTGCAGACACAATTAACATTTATATTACAGAGTGCGGTCGCCTCTTTCGATATGCGGGCACTGAGACACAGATGGAGGGAGAGAGAGAGAGAGAGAGAATTGGGAAGAGAGAAAAAAAGACAGAGATACTATAGTAGAAGTATAAATTCGATTAGATTTTTTGAAAACCTTTATATCCTTTGAAACTCTTTCTGTTTTAACTGGAAGCAAACCTCGCCTGTTTACTCTTTCCGTCATATGATTTGATTTTAATGAAAATAATTTGAGAATCATAAAAAACTTTGGAAATTTGTATCGTAACTTCATACCAAGTTCCGTTGCAATAGGAAAATACATTTTGAACTTTTTTAAATTGAAATATTGATTGATGTTTTCCAACTTAGTATTAATCTTTAAACTCTCATTTATATCTTTAGAAACATTGCCTGACATTACCCGCCGATAATAAATTTCGAAACCCATTTGACTAAGGTATAAGGTATTCCACAAAAAAAAACAGTATAGTTTTAGAATTAGAAATTGTTGTTATTAAATTTTTAAATTGTTTATTAAATTATGCCAAAAGTGGAAACATCTCCCCATTACTTTTTCCCCCCTCTATATAGTTTTCTGTTTGGAACAAACACACAATTATTTTGTTTCGATATTGACAGCGTCGTTGCGTTGTCATTGTCATCGTTATTGTTATTGTTATTGTGTTCGTTATCGAATTCGTCACATCGCTAATGTGTGAGATGCAATGTAGCGCAACTGACAACTGACTGAGGCAACAAGAAGACAAACAAAAAAGGCAAACAACATGAAATTCAACACCAAATAACCAACCAGCCGGACAATTGAATTGTTTTGGTTAGACTCTCGAACTCAGTCTTTCAACTGGGCAACTGGGCAATTGAGGAACTCGGCAACTCTAAAACTCTGAACACCCGCACCCGAAAACCGCTGTGGCACCCGCAAGACCATTCAACCATACAATGTCCGGTAGTCCGTTAGTGCGGCCAACAAAATGCAAATTGAATGAAATGCTAATGGAAATGAGTGCGAGTGCGAGTGTGAGTGCGAGTATGAGTATATGAGTACATTGAGTGCAGGCTGCGCACAGACGCGCGACCCGCGCAAATAAAGACAATGAAGGCGACTTTTATTGGTTCCATTCGATGATCAGGCGCTGAGGGCTGAGTAAATACAGATACACAATGGAGGGGTGTAGTACCCCCTCCCGACTATGCGTCCGGTTCACTACTCTATTCACTGCTCTCCTTTCCTCTCGTCTCTCCTCTCCTCTCCTTTCCTCTCGTCTCTCCTCTCCTCTCCTCTCCTCTCCACTCCACTTTGGCTTTGTCTTGTCTCATCGCTGTCTGTTTTGCGGCGTACTTAGTGACACCATTAACAGTCTCTCTCCTTCTCTCCCTCTCCGTCCCTCTCTCTTTAGCCAAATCAACTACCAAACACACATTCACATCCGGCGTGCGCGCATGCGCAGATGTCGACAGACCCGTCAGTCCCCTCGAGAGGGGGCAGAGGTCGCTCCTCAGTTTGATTGATTCTGTTTCAATGTAGCGCCTTTCTCTTGCCGCAGCTCGTTTTATTGTTGGCCGCTTGAATTTTTATTGCAATCGGTGTGAAATTTCACACCGCAATGCTTAAATGATTCCGGCCTCCCTTCAAGCCATTTTCTTTCACTCCTTTTATTTTTTGGCTCGCGAACAAAGCGAGCAAATGCAACTTAGAGGCAAGAGCAGATCATTGACCATATGATAGACCTTATAAAGTCAGGGAAAAACCCATCTTCAAGTAGCTACAATCATTAGCTAAGGCATCGAAGATTAGTCTTGTCTTTCCCTTTCTAAATCAAGCGAAGTCTAGGACAAACTTATAATCTAAAGTTTATAATATTTATTATAGGTATTAAGCAGAGTGGGAATCGAACCTAATAACTTTCAAAACTAAAAGTTCTAAATGTGGCAGAGAGTCATCAACTGAAGTGAAGTCCTTCTAGGGCAGGTCACGACTAGGACAATCTTATTTTGCAACCTCTTTAGCCTAGATTCAATTGAATCAAAGTGAATTTGATGTTTTGAATTCTATGAATGTCAAGACCTTAGAAACCTTGAAATGGATGTGGAGTCATATTCGCTATAACTTTGTAATTTATTGGAGTACCTTGAGAATTTGTTGAACAGAAATTGACTGAGAACGTATCGGTAGACTAAACTAATAATCAGAAACAGAAAGAATGTCCAAGTCAGAGCAATTCTTTTGCCCGTCTTCCTTTCCCTTGCCCCTCATCGACGCCTGACTTTGATTACCGCCACATGACGCTGCGGGATCTGCGGGGACTGCGCGAATCCTTGTTCATAAAGGCCAGGGTCAGATGGCGCTTGGCCGGGGTCAGGCCCGATCGTGAGGTGCCCTTGAGTCCAGCGATGCTGCCCAGACTGCTGTCGACCATGACGCGACGTCGGCGACGACGTGACCTCAACTTCAGCTTCGGTTTGCGAATGGGCGAATGGGAGCGGGACAGGACAGGTAACTTATCCGGGCTGGGTTTCCCATGGAACACCGGCTTGGCCAGCTCCTCCAGGCGAGCACTGAGCTTGTACGGCCGTCTTGCCCTCCTCGAGTTGGTGCTGAAGGATCGCTTCAGCTTATAGGGCAGCATGCTGCCTGCCTCCAGTCGCTCAGGATCATCGATGGCCTCATCGCGCTCCAGTTGCTTGGCTAATCTCTCCAGGGCTGGCTTGCTCTTCAGTTTGCCACTATTCTTGCCCATTGGCAACTTATTGCTGTTGATCCTCGGCTTGATCTTCATTTGGCAGTATTTTGACTTGGCATTCGATCGCTGTGCGGCACCAGCTCCACCCGCATACTGATATGGATGGCCCCAAGTCTTGAGGTTCGTGTTGTTCGGGATTCGTTGAGGCCTCGTCAATAAGCCGCCTGCCCGGAGACGCTTCGTGGTCAATCTTTTGGGCTGCTGCCAGGGCTGATCGTAGGTCTTCCTGTTGTTCGCTTTCGGCAGCTGCTTCAAGCTCTTTTTCTTTTTTAGAATCGTTTTCTGGCCAGTCGAAGCTTCGGTCTGGGCGAAAGCAATGGGTTGCAATCGGAATTGGGGTTGTGGTTGTGGTTCGGGCTCAATTTGTATCATCGGTCTGAGTTTCTCCTGCTGAACTACTTTGCCAGCATTTAGACGCTGTACGTTGCTGTTGGTTCCGTTTCCGATTCCAGAACCGGATCCCGGGGCCTGTGAGCGGTGAGGACGCTTTGAAAGCACCGGCTTACGATTGAGGTTCAGATTCAGATTCTTCACCTCCAACCTGACGACGAACTTCTTCTTGTTGTTGTTGTTCTTGTTGCCGACCAGCTTGGGTCTGCCTTGAATGGCCAGCTTGCTGACGGACTTGGGCTTGGCCAGGCACTTGGATGCCTTAGGTTGACATTTCGCTTGTGAACGGGATTGGGGACTGTGGGGTTGTTGTTGAGATTTGTGGAGTGGAGGCTTGCGTTTGATTTGTTGCCTGCTTTTGGTGCATTTGATTTTGGACTTGGACATTTGGCCGGTAATCTGGGGAGGATGTTGGCACTGATTTTGTACAGGCATCGCCTTGTTGTATGTAAGCGAGCGAGAACGTGAGTTGGAACAAGGGCTCAGCATTTGGTTTTTGGAGCCACAACGCTGCATTTTGGATTGTTTCTGATTGATCATCTCGTCGAATGCCTCCTTGGAGTGGGTTATCTGCTCGGTGAGATCAGTCCGCTCCGGCTTCACATAGAACATGTGGCCATTGTAGTCGCCCACATCGCCCTGGCCGTGTCTCTCCGAGATCACGCGGGCCACCACGCGTTTCATTTCCGTACGATTCAGGTTCAATTGATTGGCCAGATTCTTGGCCAACGCCTTCAGGGCACCGCCCGTTCCGCCCATTTGCGAGGAGTTCCATATTTCAGTCATCATACTATTTTTGTGAGTTGCAAATTTAGTCATTTAATCTGAGCGATACGTGCAATGAATCCAAAAATTATATAATTTACTTTCAATTCCAAAATACATAAATTGCAATAATTTTCATCTGGTCTTTAGCGTGACATAAAAAACTGAAATATAAATATGGTTACATTTATTCCATTAAATACAACATGAATGACAGCGAGCGGAATATCTCGAAAATCCAAAGCCTGCTTTACTTTAGTTTTTTTTTTATTTAGTTTAATTGCAATTACATATTTTGAATAAAATATATTATATAAAAAGAGTGAATAAGTATTGTTTTTTTTTGTGAAATAAAAGCTATAAAAATTAGCTGAACATATTTCTAAAAAAAATGTAAAAGTTAAGAAATACAGTGATAGTAAAAAAACAAACTTTTATTTTTTATGATAAAACATTTAATTACTGTATAATTAAGTAGATAAACTAAATGAAATAGTTAAAAGAACAGCTCAAGTACAAATCTTTAATGTGTAATAATCCTGTCAACACAAATTATAATTAGAAAGTTATTCGAGTTTAAAGAAAGTTTTTTTCAGAGCTCTTTAGTATTTTATGTTAATCTTGAAATTTATATTAATTCAGTTGATTGAGATTTTAATGCAAGATAATTTTGATGTAGCCATTTAAAAAATATGATTACAAAAGTAATAATTTAATTGTTATGGTTCTTTTATATGAATTTAAAATAATATTAAAATTTTCTGTTAAGTCCTGCAGCTTATTAAAAAATGAATCAATTTCTTTTTCTTTTATTTATTGAAATGATTCACAATATCTTCATTGATTTGGTTTGATATCTAAATATATGAGAGTGGCATCTAAATATATAATTTGGCAAGTTATCTCATGGGGAGAAAGATAGAGAAAAAAAAGAGAGAGGGGGAGTGTTGCAAACGATCTGTGGCCACTAAGTACGAAACTAACAACCTGACCAAACAGGAGAACAGAAGGCAATTGACCAGTCAAAGGTTCTATTGTTATTTGTATTTGTCTGGTTGATGTTATGCATTATGTTATGTTATGTTATGTTTTGTAGGTGGTATATATTGCTACTCATCCTGCCAGCAGTTGTTGCTGTTACTGTGGCTGCAACAATTGGCGTCACGCTTCGTTGAATGACAACAGCAACAACTGTGAGGATGATGATGATGATGACGACGACGATGTTGTTGAACGAGTATAGGGCTGATTGAAAGATTATTTTGCACTGATAACGCTAAAAATGTATGGTTGGATGGTTGACCACAAACCACCACCATCAGCACCACCACTACCACCACCAACAACAGCAACAACATCAACAACTGCAACAACAACAACAACAACAACAAAAGTCAAATAGAGCGAAGCATCGCGGAGAACTGCACAAAAATTGCAGTTCGAAAAATTGTTGCGCTTTCGGTTTGCGTGTTTGCATTTTGTACTCGCATTCGTATTTTGTGTTTTGCATTTAGCATTTTATATTCATTGCCATGTCCGTTGTCCGTTGTCCGTTGTCCGTTGTCTGTTGTCGGTTGTCTGTAGCGCCTTTGGGGTCGTCATCAATTCGCAATGTATTTCCCACATTTTCAACGGCAAGGCGACCATCATCATTAATAATATTGAAAAGCCCTAATTACGCTTAAGTGGCCCAAACGAGGCATAGAGTTTCTGTATTTATACTTATACACACATATATTTGTATAGGAAGTATGGCTTCAAACTTGGCCAAAAAGGGGTCACAGTCACATTTTGACTTTTGAGCGTCGTATGAGGAACTTGGGCTCATTGCGTAAATCATTTTTCCCACCCCTAAGACAAGGTAAGAGGGGCGAACGTGGTCATAGCCTACACACACCTGCCCAAAGGTGCCACAGGTTGTGCAGGTTGCGCAGGTGCATGGATAACTAACAGAGTGAAGGAGAAAGAGAGAGAGTGTGTGAGAGAGTGACTCTTCTGACCTAGAGACAGACATTGATGATGACCCTCAAATTACTAATATATGTATGTGCAGTATAATGAAATCATTTATAACTTTTCTTCCTCATCAACCAATTCGTTGTCAGAACTCGAGTTGTTGTTGTTGTTGTTGTTTCTGTGTCTCTGTGGTCTTGTTTGTAAGTAGTTTTCTTTGCTCACTCGATCGTGCCCAAGGTCTACCTGTCTGTCTGTCTGTCTGTCTGGCTCGATCTTAGTCCTTTATACAGCAGGTTCATTGCCTGCACCCATTGATAAGGACACCGCACGTGGCCATTGCCACTGCAGCTGCGGCAGCTGAGGAAACTAAGAAAACGGAGGAAACTCTGATGCAGAGGGGCATGAAAAAGGAGCCGAGGGATCCAGGGTTGCACTTTAATGATACTGTTATTTGCTTAATCAAGCTAAACCCAATTAAATGATATTCAGCAGTAACTAAATTTATTTATATTTACTAAAGCTCTAAGAAAGTTACATAATATTATATAACTTTTTCAGCACATATTTTTATTGAACTTTTTTTTACTATATATAATTAATTTTGGGCTATTAATCCCCACAAAGATAGACAGTGAAATTGTTCCCCAAAATGTCAAAAATGTTATGAGACACATATGTATGTATGTGTTAATCGATGGTGTCACAATTAAAAAAACACAGAAAGTTGGTTTTGAGTTGAAATTTGTTTAGAATAGATTAATGAGACACCCCTGAGTGTAGGTGATTTTTCTGAAATTATGTACCTCCAATATCCAGTTGCTTGAAATAATATGAAACAATATAAAAATAATAATGATCTGGAAATAAATCTTTCGACTTTAACCCAAGAAACTTTTAACTCAAAGTTTGAAAAGTATCGAAAAATACATATTTTAACCAAAGATCGCAAAAATTAAATATTGATCTTTTTACATCAAAAAATCAATGGTTAGAATAAATATAAAAAAATTAATGATAATAGCGATTAGTGAAAAGAATAAAACTTTCAAATAATTGCCCAAAATAAAACTTACTTTTAGTTTAGAAGAAACCCAAGCAACAAATTTATTTAAAATTTATTTATTTAAAGTGAGTTTTATTTTTGTGAAACAAATAAAAATCATAAATAATTATTTGTACGTTCCATTTTATTTTGCTGAAATAAAATAATTATTTGTAAGTTTTATTTATTTGCTCAAAATTTATCACTATCATTGAAACAAATCCTTAAAAACCTTTCATTTCATTGTAATTTGTATAATATGACTTATAATGATTACTGTCTGTGCTTTACCTCCTGAGCTATAATGTATAATAATTTTAGAATATAAATTTATATTTTATATATCTAAAAATTGATTTATTATTAATTGTCATGTAATTATATTTGGCAAAATCATTTAACTGATATTAAATCGGTACCACATCTTATATATTTGTAGCTCTGAACACTGAGAACCCTTTGTCATGCTCTAAGCATTCTTTGTGAATTGCCTTTCAAGTTGTTTAAGTCCTTGCCACATAAACTTAAGACCGAAATGTGGCGTGTGCTTAACTTAAAGCTCTGTTAAGTGATCAATACCAATATTCCTGTAGAGAGGACTCCTCCGGACTCCTTGCTTACACTTGTCGTCGTCGTCGTCGTCGTCATCCTCATTGTTCTCATCCTTGACTCACTTCGAACAAAATTTTTCATGCATGCAACAAAACAACAGCGTTAAATTCCATGGGGAGTCAAAAGTCAGGCAAAAAAAAAAAAGGAAGAATGAATAAAAGAAAACAGTAACAGAAGCAGAAACAGAAACAACCTCATAATTTAACTCGGTAAACTTTTGCGCCTTTTGTTCGGCTGCTTTCACTACAAGTTATTGAAAATCGCGCAAGGGTTGCCAGCCCGTCCGTCGAAAGGGTTCGAAATTGAAAAAGAAAGCGCGCTCGCGTCAGGTGGCCGCCAAAGGGTGAAGTGGGTGCTACATATATACCAAGCGATGGGGAGGGGAGGGGAAGGGGAGTTGGCGTCTCATTTGTGCTTGGGGTGTGGGTGATTTAGTGTTAAATAAAAACTTTTAAATTGCCATTTGATCGTTTGTTTAGCGACAATAATGTCGTCGTTGTCGTTGTCGTTGTCATCGCTGACTTCCTTTCCCCTTGCCCCTTACACTTTACTCCTCAGTCCTCAGTCCCCAGTCCCTGGGAACCATTGAGGTCGACCCAGGGCGGCCCTCTTTGCCCCTGTGACAGGTTTATAGGTCGCTCACTCCAAGACAGTCAGACAGACAGTCAGCGCCGTGACAATGACATTGTTTCGCCTGACAGTTGTAGCAAATTTATTGAAAAGGTGTTTCTACATTTTTCGTTCACTTCGGTTTCTTTTGTTGCTGTCCAAGTTGGGGGCCAAACTTACAGAAATTGTCAAAAATTTATTGATATGTTGAAATTGCTTCTCCTCGCATAAACAGAAATAAAAAGCACTGACAGCTCAATTTTTTCCATCGAGTAAGTTTATATATACTTTATTTTTTTTTTTTTTATTTTCATCTTTACTTCCTTGCGAGCCTTCTCCTTTCGCCTGCTCATTGTGCTAAATTTGACAGCAATTGTTTTGTTTGACAGTTTGTCGTCTCGGCAAAATGATGATGTCAATATGCAAAGCAGTCAAAGCCAGCGTCAGAGCCATAACTAAGGGCCCAGAGAGCGTGGCCATCTGAATTTGCATTTGTGGACTGTGTAATGTGGAACATTGAAAGGGGTGAACACTTTTAGATGAGTTATTGAAGCGTTCCCCATTGTTGACAGTTCACAGTTGACAGGCAAATTTTCGACATGTGTCAATGCATTTCCCACAATGATCCATGCCATCCACTTACAGTCCACAAAGTTAACTAGGCGTAATTGTGGATATTAATAATATAAGTGTCTACCACAATCCGAGATAAATAGCTTCCACTTAGAGTCCACCGAGGAATATCATTATTTCGCAACTTCCAAGTCTTAGTTTGTGAAACAATATGTTTGTATATAATTTACGAGTTGCATTCCACTTGAGATCCACTTGACGTCAGCGTGAATAGCTTTCACATGTCATCCACATAAGTTCTACTTAGGATACGCCCCAAAAAATATCTATATCTTTTAACGCTTAGCATATCAACAAATATGTTTAAATTTAATATTAAACTTGCATTCCACTTAGCTTCCACATGTGATGCACATGTCATCCACATAAGTTCCACATAGGATGCGCCCCAAAAAATATCTATATCTTTTAACGCTTAGCATATCAACAAATATGTTTAAATTTAAAAGAAAACTTGCATTCCACTTACCTTCCACACTTAGGTTCCGCATATTGAAAGCTGATCGAATTGCATGCATATGTATTTATGTACGTGTATCATGATCAAACCGTTACCTTTTGACTTGGCATCTAAATACATTCCTCAACAGCTTCCACTTGCGATCCACAAGCGCAATTATCCAACGACATATCATCTGAAACCGATCGAAGTGCCTGGTCCAAATCATGCAACATAGTCGTAGTCGTAATACGAATTAGATCCAGAAGACTGAAGACTGAAGAGACTCTGTTGCAAGATCAGACATGCGGCTGATCACGCAATGCCATCCACATGCAATCCACAATCCACAGCGCAATTTGCCATTGAACTCTGCAATGGCATACCTGTATAATCTACTACTATAGAAGACACAACATCAGGTAACTCCAATTTGCTTTCGAGATCTGGGCCCAAGACTAACGACAACGCAATAACAGCCACCATTTTTTAATTTCCATGTATGTATGTATTGTGTATATGTATGTGCTGGGCTTTGATTGTTATCCAACAACAAATACAAGCACACAGATACGCAGATACAAATGTATCTTGTATGTCAGTAAGTATATGGACAGAAGCAGGCGCTGAGCCACAGCGATATTTTTTATGAGACTGTTTCGTTTTTCGCTTAATCGCACTAGAAAATCTCTAGAAATGGTAGAAGGAAGCACCAAGAAAAATATATAAAAAAAAATTGCCGAGCGTTCAACTTGAAAATATGCCAAAAGACAATTGGTTGTCGGTTGTTGGTTGTCGGTTGTCGGTTGTCGGCCACGTTAAGGGCATGGCCCAAACCCAGGCCTATTCACAGCCAGTCTCAGTCCCAGTCCCAGTCTCAGTCTTAGTTCTAGTTTTGAGTTCGAGCTGCAAGAGAGTCTTTAAGTTTTCTTCAATGTTTAGCGAAGCGTGAATATTATTAGAGAGCGGAGAGGTCGGAGAGGGGAAAACCAAAAGCAGCAGCATTTATTAATAATTACCACAGAGAGCTGGGATGAGCTGAGGGAAGAGAATTTGGTCTACAACTGGGCTCAGAGTATATCGTACTACTCAAAGTAAGAAATTTATTTGTTATTTATCTTTTTGGCATTATGCATGAATAACAATAAAAATATAAGTGAATGCTATTGTTGTTGTTGTTGTTGCTGGCATAAATAGTTAGCCAGAAATGCGGCAGCAAAAAGCGTCATAAAAATTATAACAAGCCATTCGCTTGTTACCAGGTTCTCAGGTGGCGGCCAACACCGACTCCAACTCCAACTCCATCTCCATCTCCATCTGCAAGTTCGACTACGACTTCAACTCTTTAGGGTCGACTAGAGGTGAAGAGGCAAGCAGAGAATTCAGTTCTCTGGGAGTTCAGTCAATAGATTTAGATCACTTTTGGCTAGAAGCGCTGGGCACAAAGAGCCATAAAAATAATGAGCCAAGCACGACGATGGCGACAATCATAAGTAACTATGGCAAAGAGGAAAAGCAAACTGAGATGGCAATAAGTAAGTAGCAAAAAGCAAAAAGTCAGATACCATAAATAAAGACAGAGATGTTTCAGGCAGTGGCAAGTAATACTTAAGTGGAATGTCAAGTGAACTACCAATGTGATTGAAGATATAAGATATAAATACATGAAGAACAGATACATATACAGATACAGATACTAATATAAATATATGGATATATAGATACAAAGGCTTAAGCAATCACAGATATTTTTAGAGATACTGTTAAAAATGCAGTTATATATATACCGATAGTATTGGTGATACTTTTGTTAAATATAGAGTTAAAAATACCGATATGAAGATATAGATACTTATAAAAGAACAGAGCTGATAATACAGAGTTTTTAATTTCCTATTACAGAAAGGATGCGTGGATACAGTTACAGATATTTGTTACTTAGATAAACAGACTCAGATAAATATAATATAATAGAAACTTGAACAGAAAACTGTGTGGATTAAGTTAGTCTTTCAAATATATTTACGTTCATCAAAGAGATACAGGTGATTTGAAGACAGCTATAAATGCATGCATATAGCTACTTTTACGTACTTCGACATAGATACATGGTTGTGGATTTACGTATCTCTGATTGTAACTTTAAATGCACTTGTTATTACACATCGAGTTCAACTGTATATCTATTTTCATACTGTAAAATATAGTTAAATATTTAAAATACAATAAGCCAGGGCTATTTATTTGCTATTTATCGATAACGATTTCATATTATATTATTTCATATTTTGCAATACAAAGCTTAAAATATGGATACAGACTTATAGATAGAAGTATACATAACCGTCTATAAACGCTTTGTGACATCTCTAGAGATAAAGATGCAGATACAGATGTGTAATTATGATTATCTACTGCTGTACATACAGCCGTTGCTAAAGTAACTTTAGATACATATGTAATTAGTTAAGGCTATAGATGCATTTCATTGTAACTATTTCAGATGCTGCCGCTCACTCGCAATCTTATTGACTTTGTGGTAGATGCCACATCTTGAGGCATTCGGGGCATTTGACGGCCCGTGTTCATTCTATTCACTATTCACTATTCACTACTCAGTATCCACTATTCATTATCAGCATGTAAACAGAGGTTTTGGCTATTATTTGACTGTGATTGCAGTTGCTGTGATTGTTGATTGTTGTTGCTGTGGGTTCTTCAAGATATTTGTTTATTATTTGATATTTGTTATTTGGTCGAGAGGGGCGGGCAAACTTACCAACTATTTAAACGAAATCACAACTTATTCCTGGAAATCAGCCTCATTACTTTGCAATGCACTTGCCAGCAGCTCATTCTGACACTGACACTGACTTCCAGTCTCAGTCTCAGTCTCAGTCTTTGAGGTTGAGCCTACAGTCGCCTTTCCTTGGATATGTCTCTGTTCTCGGTTCTCTGTTTTCATGCACAATACTATCTTATCGCCTAAAATACAGACTCAGAGACAGACAGACATCAGCCCACATCAAAGCCAGAAATCTTTAACAATACAAACACCAAGACACCCCCGCTGCCTCCGCCTCTGCCTCCGTGTCCGCCCCTGTGTCTTTGCACGCAAGCCGTGCCTGATAAAGTTCAAACAAATGATTTGAGAAACAAAAACAAAAACAAAGTAGTCGCGCTTATCAAAAAAGAACATGTGTACTTGCTTAGTCAAATGTCTATCTGAGTTTTTTTTTTTTTAGATATTGTAAGGGATCGTTTTGTGCAGGTATTCAACGTTAAACTATTTGATATTTGCACAAGATCAACAGGTGCCCCAAACATGCAGCACAATCTGACAGCATCCACATCCACATCAGCATCTAAAAGCGTCAGCAATTGCGCAATGTCTCCTGGAATGCACAAATAGATCATTTTTATTGTAGTTTATCATACTAAATAAATAAATACCCATTGCGCTTGCCATCCACACGCAATCCACAATCCACTGCCGAATTTGGACTTGAGCTACTTACAAATAAATGTGGAATTTATAAATACATGTTACTCATAGTCAGATATCAGCTGTGTGGAACATGTTTGCACACTTATCTTAAGCTATTTGCATAATATTAAACACGAATTCCGCATGAGTTCCACTTAACTTTTGTGTTGGTTTTATTTAAAAACTTTTTAATCGAATGTTTTATTTTGTTAAAAGACCGAATTTTTCTATAACCAAAGTATTTTATTACAGTTTCACACGTAGGTTTCACACAGAGTCCACAGCTAAGATCCACAACTTAATGAAACTAAATCATATGTTTTATCAAATGTTTAATTTGGTTACTTATTTTGTTTATTGCAATAGCTTATTGACAGATCTTAAGATTTTTGGCGACATTTTCAAATGTTCCACTTAGAATCCACAGCTAATAAAGCATTAAGTCTTATAGAAAAGGAATATTTAATTTTATATTTATCATGTAAAATCTTGTCACTATGCCTCACAAATAATCTTCAGCTTAAAAATTTTATATTTTTAACAACTACTGAAATTATCCCAAAATATACACTTACAATCCGCATGCGATACACAACTTAATAAAAACATGTAAGGAAGTTAATTTCGTACAGCACCGCTGCATTTGAGAAATTTCAATAATTGTGGCTCATTAAAAATGCTTGGTAATAGCAGACGGTAGTACATACAAAGAAGAAGACACACACACACATAGAGTTTTAGATGGAGACAATTGAAGTAACACTTCCGATTATGAAATTTCGTTTGACAAAATGCCAGAAAAGTGTCGTTAGTGTGCGGTTGTTGTTGTTGTTGTGGTTGGTGGTGGTGGTAAACAACGGTAATCATAACATGGAAATACGTATCTATAATGTAATTACTGGCAGATCGAGGTGACTGCGGTAAAATTAACTGAACATCGCAGTCGTCAGTTGTTGTTGTTGTTGCTGTTGTTGGAAAATCAGGTAAAAATCCAAAACGATCGCAGCGACAACAACACAAATAACGCAGATGAAGACGGCGTCGACGATGGCGACGACTCATTAAAACAATTTTAAAAAATAATACAAAATAATTACAATAAATTATGATTACGCTTGACAGTGACAGTGGCCACGAACGCTGATGGCTCTTTGGCTGTTGCAAGTGGATGGAAGTGAAGTGAAGTTGGGCATGGCAACACCACCAGCAACAACAACAACAACAGCAACAACAACAACTTGGGAAAGATACTCGACGACGACGACGAAGGCGACGGTGACTTCGTCTCGTCATCGTCATCGTCATCGCCATCGTTGTCATTGTGCAGGTGCAAGTGAGTCGCGGCGTCACTGGCTAGTGACGATGAGCATAAAACAGTAACAACAATAACAACAACTACAATGGGAGCAACAAGAAGAAGACGAGGAAGAAGAAGAAGAAGACAACAAGACATTGGAGCGACAACAACGACAACGACACCCAAGAATCGCTCAACTGTGGCCAAAATATAAAGTTCGTTGTTCATTTTCATGCGCTGCTTTGGCTTCGTCTTGTGCTACAATTTTCAGTTTCCTCTAGCTGCCTCTCTATATCTCTCTGTCTCTCTCTCTCTCTCTCTCACACACTATCAACTACTGCTTCTTCTTGTACTTGTACTTAACATCCACAATTTAATTCAATTCAATTTGGCCACAGAAAATAATTACGACCTGTCCATGCTGACGCGCAGCGTGTGAGCAGTTTGAAAATCATTGGCTACTTGCAGCGCCATCCAGTGGCGCTGACATGTACTAAAAACACACACACACACAAGTCTCTCTCTGTATGTGTGTGTGTGTGTGTTGTGGGCGTTCTCACATTGACAAACTCACATAAAACACTATCGAGCATTGGTAAAGAAAATTAAAGTGAATTTATCAAAGGGCCATTAAAATCGAATTGAGTCAACAAGACAACAACACAAGACATGTTAATATGGATCATGGATCATCAGGCAATACATCAGTTTGTCAATCAGTCCGTCAATCTGTCTGTCTGCCAGTCTGTCCGTCTGTCTGTCTGTTTTGGTCGCCCTGTCGAATCTTGTCAAATGCATGACATAAAAATTCTTCTCGAATCGTTAAAAATGCATCATCATCAATTTTTGATGCATATTTAATGTAAGTGGCGCATCGCACTGGACACAGTTCCCCCCTCCTCCACCCCTCCCCTTGTCGCCTAACCCCTCTGTCTGTCATCCAAATACTTGACGCTCCACATTAACTGCAAAGTGCGACATAAAAATTGATTTAGTCGCTTCGGGTCGGCAAATGCCAAAGTAATGCCGGCAAATGATATCGCTTCTTTTCTTCTCGACTTTATTATTATTTTCTTTATTTTTTTTTTATATAGAGCGGCATTATGGCTCAATTAGAGGCGTTAAAAGGCGGGGCTGGAGGGATTGAGCATACACTGTAGCTACAGGATATCCTGCAGAGTGATTAGCGTCCTGGTTAGCCGCAAATAAAAACAGGTAACAAAACAAACAACCGCAACAACTTTTTGCCGAAAGCGGCAACAAGTGAGCGCAAAATTTCACATGTCAACATGAAAATTGTTGTTTGGTTTCTGGTATTCGGTATTTGGTATTTGAGCAAATACAGATAAGAAAATGGCCCTTGTCTTTCCCGGAAAAGTCCTTGTGTCTCGTTGCCGTCTTAGATTTCTCTCTTTCCCTGCAATTTGTCTGGCAACTTGGCTTTGATATCTTTTCAATTGAAGTCTGATATTTGCCTGCGAGTAGCTTAAACTTGGTCTAAGTAAGGGGAATGGAAACGAGGGAAATGAATTTCCGGCTGAGGTCCAATAAAAGCCAAGTCAGGCTAACTTTCATAAATTAGTCATTGAACCCAGCCAGCCCAGTCAAATGGCAACAATAATAATGGCTAAATGCGAGCATAACAACAACAACAACACAAACAACTAATTTTTTTTATAGTGTGAACCTCGCGCTAAAGCTTAAAACAATATACGCATATAGTAGCTATAGGTCTATCTGCATAATCATAATAGTCTCGAATTTACGCTTTAATAACTTTGGGCATGCGCTACACTTACTTTGAACGGGCACATCGATGCACTTAACAAGCTGAAACTTTTAAGGGGTTTTTTTTGTTTAAGGCCTGTCTCCAGCACCGCGAAATTTTTATGTTAGGAATTTGCTATTTATTTCGTGTGTGTGGGACATAAATAAAACAGCTGTGCTTTTTATACAGCGCCAATTTTGAAAGTTCAACCAATGTAAAAAAAAATAAAAAAATGAACTCTGACGATAAAGTGATTGTGTTGGTGGCGGAATATATTGTTGCAAAAACCGTTTCATCTCACTTTTTGGTTTTGCGCACAGTTTTTTTCAAATTTTTTCAATCGACACTAGCGAAATAATTGTCGACAATATATTCCTGAGCTGTGCATCAGCTGTTCTCTCAGTCCACACACGCAGTCGATAGGCCAATTATCGATATTTATTTGTGGATTTCGTTAAGGTTGCTGGATACTCAAGCAACGAAATCATAAACGAAAAGTTTCGGCCACAGTTTTTTTTATATGAAGTTTGACAGTTATTTTTATTTTCCGCGGTGCTGGATACTATGCTTTACTCTAAAATAAATCTTCGAAATCATGTTGAAAATAATTTTTTGCTAAAAGAATTTTCAGCTTCAACTATGTATAGTCGTAAAAAAAACTGAAGTATTAAATTTAAATTAAGTAATATTCTTATATCCTTTTTAATTTTAAAACTTGGAAAAAATTTTGCAAAAAACAGAATAATTTCTTTTTAAAATTAAACAACGCATGAACAAAAAAATGATTTTAATCGTATATAAAGCTAAGTCCAAGATACTCAATGTTTAAATATTGTGGAAAACTTTTAAGAATTAAATTATATTTATATAATATTAAACTTGTTTTTCCGTTATAGATTCGATGGACTGTTAAACATGGATTGTATCTAAAATCTGTTCTTTTTACCAACTACATCTTATATTTTGCAAATACTCTCCCACAACTTCAGCTACTTAACCTGACCATAACTAACAAACTTAAAACGCATCTCTGTTGATCTACAAAAAAAAGTAGATGTTTAATTTATGCAAATACAAAAAAAATAAACAAAATGATAATAATATGAATAAGCAGCGTCGCATTATAAATGCTTGAAAAGAAATTCAGGTTATGGAGCTGCGGGTGGAAGCGGCTTCCGAAAGCATTTCCCCATGTGTTTCCCATGGGCCACGCTAATTAGCCAAATACAAAAACCAGACCAGAAAAAAAATAAATGAAAAAATGATTAAAAAAAAGAACTGCCCAAAATATTACTACAATCTAAAATAAAACTAACAATGAGCATAACATTTCAAATTCTTTTTCTTTACATATTTTTTTTTGGAAATTTCAAATTTTTTATGTGTATATTTGTTAATTCATATTAGAGGCATTCGTCCAGAAAACGAAATTCCAAAATGGAGTCCAAAAAGCAGGTGGAATGTGGCAGGCACTTTAGAGAGAGAGGGACAGAGAGAGGGACAGAGAGAGAGACGCACCACCAGCACTTAGATAAGGCCCAAAAACCCAAGACTTGTGCGCGTTTAATGCGTAGTGAGGGGTAGGGGCAAGGAGAAGGGGTGGGAGAGGGAGAAGGAGGTGGAGGGGCAGGGGGAGGGGGAGGAGCATTGGCCCTACGCGCTTCGCTGACTATTTGACTGACTGACTGACTTCGACTCAGCTCATCCGACTTCGAGGCAACTGTACGACTCCGTTCGTTTTGGGCTTATTTAAATATTAAGCCAAGTCGAGGTAAACCAAACGCAACTCAACTCGGCTCAAACCCAGACTAAGCCAAGCTCTGCTCTGCTGTGCTGTGCTGTGCTGTGATCCATGACCAACAGATGATGGTGCCACTGCTGCTGGCGCCATTTTTGATAGTCGCTTTTATGATTTGCCAAAAACCAAAACCCAAAAAAATGCAAACAAACAAACAAACTTTCTAAAGATCCGACACACAACAGAGGCAAAAAGTCAAAGATCAGTTTCAAGAGCTCCGTTCAAAGAAATATTGCAAAGTCATTTGCATGCGCTGGTGCTGCCAGATCTTTATAAAAAGTGTGACCAAACAGCAGTGTTACACATTGAGTTTGGGCACTTAATTAATACCCTCAATTGTCTTTAAATAGAAATTCTATAAACAAATGTTTAATTAATATTAATGGAGAAAATACGAGATGTTGGTAGTGGTAAAATTATAGAGAAAAGGCAGAACAGGAAGGGGGTAATTGGCTTCAGAAACATCGTTGCATTTGGGTTCGACTAGATTTCAAAAACAGTTTAATACTTGCATGTATTACAATATTAACTTTATGTTATAACAAAATACTTTCAATATTAACTTGGTGTTATACCAATATAGTTAAAAACTTGCGCTAAAATTCTTTTGGAGAAATTCTAAATCACATTTGCAATTTGCGAAAAGTATTTAGATTTAATGCATTTCTTTATTATTTTAGATTGGTTTTATGTCTTAAAAATATTTTTTGTAAAAGTCAATTCAAATGTTTGACGCTTTTCTAGAATATAAAACAAAAAGTTGCATATTTCGCATATAATTATTATTTCGTATATAATTACATCACATGCAATGAATACATAGAAGTTGAAGAAACGAAACTATTCTGATCATATAATTAGAAAACATATAATTTAATAATAATAATTATGCTAAAATTAATAAATACGTTGTTGAGTTTAATAATTTTTGCAACTTTAACCAGAATCTTTAATATTTACTTGTGAAATTGATCGATAGTTGTTTGTCAAGTTGAGAAAACTCTGCCCACACTGTCGGAAATTAAAAGTTTAGTTGATGATCTCAATAAATTCCAGGCCACTAAATAAGATCAGTAAATGTACGTACAATTGTATGTATGTGATATGGGTCTCTGTGACTTTTACAGGATGTCATCAATAAGCATTGTGATCAGTAGTTAAAGTGAGCAACTGCATGATGATGATAATGATGATGATCATGATGATAATGATGATGATCAAACGTATTATCATGATCAGCAACGTGTGTGCAGCGCACTTTTAGTGTAAGCAATAAAATTTAGTTTTATTAAAGAAAAACGAAACAAATTCAAAAGAATTTTTCGCGAGTTGTTTCGGCGTCGGCGACAACGACGACGTAAATTTAAAACCACCTACACATAAATTTTTTGCTAGCACAAATAAAAAAAAATAGAAAAAAACAAGGAACGAAAGAATATAATAAACTGCAATAATCACAACAACAAGTGCAACAACAGCAGCAGCAAGTGCAACTGTCAACTATTAAATGACATTTAACATGCCTACGAGGGATCTCGAAAAGCGGGTGGCCAGTGGCTGAGGGAGGGGATCGTAAGGGGGCTGGGAGGAGGCATTAGTTTCTTAAAATATCATCACAAATTTGAAATCAAGTCATCATCAGGCAGCAACAGAGGCAGAAGCAGAAGCAGAAGCAGATCTCCAGTCAAAGACACCAGAGACGGGGCAACAACTCAAATGGGGGCTGACAACAACTACAACAACAACTTGGATTTTTTTATCTTTTTTATCATTAGTTGTAGTTGTTGTTATGGCAGATTGCATGCACACAAGTTGTCACACGTACAATATATGGATATTTTCAATTATAATTTATATGCGATCACATTCGTATTTTTAGACCAAATGAATTCTGTTTCTTTAGCTACCGCGGCGGGCTGCCAGCGTTGCCACATTGTTGAGCTTAAAACCTTTATTACATATTGCAATAATATAATTTTTAATGCATTTTAATTTCCCTCAAATTAAGATCGAACCGAATCCATTTAGTTAGTTAGTTAGTTGTTAGTTGATAAAACTAATTGTGTTACCATTTAATAAAATCCTACTTTTAGTTGTCCTGATCTTTGGCCGTCATCATCTCCTGTTTAAGTTCCAAATAGCTCTCCAGCACCACATCGTTTTTGCGCTTCTCAGCGGCCAATTCCCAGCTGAGTTTGACCAGCTCGTTGGCCAATTGCTCGGGATTGTCGGTTAGCTGAAGGACCTCCTCGACGCTGGAGCACTTGCGCAGAGATTGACGCATGTGGTTGTTGGACAAGCACGAGGGCTGCTTGAAGGGCAGACGTTCCATGGTGGAGTCCGTGGGCTTGACGATCAGTTCCTTCAGCATCTCGGCGTATTCCTTGTGCCGCAACTTGCGCTGATCCAACTCGTTGATCCGGGAACGCACATTGTCCAACTCGACCATACGCTGGACGGGCTCGGGCGACTCCAGCTTCGTGTTGCCGTCCACGCTCTGGGCCAATTTGGCCGAGGCCGATTTATTATTCTTTACCGAAGATGGAAACGAGGTGGAATCTTCCTCGTCGCGCTCACTAAATGTGCGAATTGCGATGCGGGAGGCGGCAATGGCGGTGTGGCGCAGTCCGAAACAACTCTGCATGAACTTGTTGAACGACATCATCTTGAAGCCAGCTAAATTTGAAACTATGATGGGTCAATTTCTTAAAGACAACAATAAATTCACTCGATTTCGAATAAATCTAAATTAAGAGGAAAATTAATATAGCTTTTCACTTGAATTTTGTTTGGGTGCTCAAAACGGTCACACGTCTAGTCTAATCTTAAAAAAAAAATATATATATATATCAACTATTAAAAGAAAGCTGTTTGCTTGCCAAGCGTAGATTATAAACTGAGAACATTTCGGAAAAAATCGTCTACGACAGTTTTTGTTGCCCAATGGCCTGCTGAGGTCCCAAAGCGAATCCCACTAGATTCCGGTAGTATTTGAAATTGTTTACTCATTTTTTTATTAATTATTTAAATAATTCATGTATTTATAGACATAACGACTAAGATCAGTTGGTCAAAATTATGCGCAAAGTTATAATTGATTCAGCATTTGTTGTAAGGATTGGGCAAGATTGAATTAAGAGTTTTTTGCTGATTTTTCTAACCTAAAAATGAAAATTAAAAGAAAAATTCTTTTTATAAAAAATAAAAATTGAATGAAAATATCTTTGCACAAAGTAAATTTGATTTTCCCCGACTCTTATTTGCGATCCGTATCTAAAAATCTCTATCTAATGTAATCAAGGATGAAATAGGTGGCAATAGGTATAAGTTGTACATCCAAAAAATAATATAAAATAAAATATTATTGATCATTAGCTGGAGTTTCAGCCATATGGGCCAAAAAAGGCAGCAGGATGAAGTTATCGTGCACGCCATATGAACATTACTCCCCCCCAAGGGCAGAACCCGTACTCAACCCCTCTTGGCACCAGCGACCCTGCACATTATTCATCACACAAGAGATGGCAAAAAAAGGGGGGGGATGGATGTGAAGACAGAGAGGGGCAAGGGGTGGGGCAGGGGGGCAGGGAGCAGGGCGAGATTGAGCCCTGAACAACTTCATCAGCATGCAGCACATTTTCGCTATTTTCACATATTCGATGAAATATTATAATATTTTTTTTCTTCTCTCTCCTCTCTCTTTTTCTCTCGCTCTCGATGTGTTTTGCATAAATGGAGTGGGCAGGTCCATTGCTCGGCTGGGCTGCCAATTCGTTTTAACAGTTAGAAGTCGTTGTCGTTGTCGCTGTTGTATTTTGATTGATTTGAATGTTACGTTGAGCGTGCGACTGCTTCGAATGTGACTGATGATTGATGGTCTTAAGACCAAGTCATAGTCACTACTACCTCGCCCCTTCCCCTCCATGCTCTCACTACCCTCCTGCTCGGGTGGGCAGCCACCGTGACCCTCGAACTCACTGACGAAGTCAAAAAAAAAAACAAAAACAAAAAATAAGTTCATATATAAAAACTGAAACTGAAAATGTTATGCAAGCAGCGCGAACAAAAATGTGCCATATTATTATTAAAAAGGAAAGAAATGAACAAAAATAAAAGTAATTTCCAGAGCTTGACAGTCGTATGTCAAATTCGACGACATGCGAATTTTAATAAACAACAGTCAAAGTTTCTCCACCTCCTAAAAACGTCCCAATATTTAGAAACACGTGTATTAAGACAATAGGATTGAGAACGAGAGGCACTTTAATAAAGGGTGGTATTAGTGTGAACATGGAGGACAGGGAATAGCAAGCTATTGGCAGTAAATTATTGCAAAAGCAATTGAGAATTAAGATGGCAAATGAACTGGCATTTACATGTTTAATGTGAGCGTGGAGGACACAAAAACATTAAACTGAATTAATATAGGCCGCAATTAAACAAATTAAACATGAATGAGAAAAGAAAGCGTTTAAAACATTTTATCTCTGTGTCGCATGTCGCATTCACACATTTAAAATACAAATTCATTTTTGCTAATCAAAGTTTATGGAAAATCAAGGAAATAAAGTGAACATGGTACTTAAAATAATGTTGAATAGATTCAACAAGTTTTAGAGCAATTTATAGTTAAGTATAAATGAAAAAATTATATACTTAATAAATTTAAATATAAAAATTTAAAATTTCACACATTTGCGGAACGAAATACTTAAATTAAGTTAAAAGTGAATTCCTTCAATTCATTGTTAAATGCTATGAACAATATTTTGGTTGACAACAAACATGTTTTTGTACAGATACCCAGGTAAATTATAATACAATTTTGGAGTCTCTGGAGTGTGCATTGGAGTAAGCGGCAGGTGAATGGAGCTTTAGAGTCGAGCTTTGTTATACTTTTGGGCACTTGACTTGGAAGGCTTCCAATTGTTGACAGTTGAACATCAACGCAATCACAGGACAGCCACAGGTGAGACACATGTACATATGTATGTACCTTTAGTATGTAAGTACAACCACCAACCACGCTGCTGTTACCACTTGGTGGTTGACCCACTGAACTTTCTCGCGCTCTCTCAGTCGCAGTCTCAGTTTCTGAGTCTCGCCTCGGTCAGAGTTGGAGATGTAGATGGAGATGGAGATGGAGATGGAGATGGAGTTGAGAGTATCTTTCATGTGTGGGAGCGTGAGTCTTAAACTCACACACAAGTGCCGGATGTGGTTGCGTAGAAAGGTGGCAGCTCTCTCTCCCTCTCCTCTCTTCCCTTCGTTTCCCTTCCCTTGAGGCGAACAACTTTCTGTTTGTTTTAAGCCGCCACTACAGCGACAGCACCTAAAATAATAACTATAATAGTACTAAGTAATAAGTAAAAATGCCAACTTCCGAAAGGCGACGCCGAACCGAAGCTGTTGACGAGACGAAGTCAATGTTGTCCATCATTACTCTATTTTTACCACGATTAAAAACTGTACCGAAGAGCAAATGCTCGTACAGGTTCAGGCTATTTAAAAATTAAAATAATTAAAGCGAAAAAGTAAAAAAAAAACACTTTCTTGAAAACTTAAGTTTAATCAGTGTTTCAATCCATAACCGTTTACCGGTATTAACCATTTGAAATTGGTAGCCGAAACATACTTTTTTTTAACTATACCACAGCTTAAATAGTCGTTTAGTAACCGATTCAGCTCGTCTTAATTATGCCATTAAATTTTATTACGTCTTCCACCGAAAGTTGATTCTTACTTCTATGTTCATTTAAATAAAGATTTCTTTATTTTTTAATTTTTTTTGGGTTTCATTAACAAATGAACATTTTTTTAAAAATTTTATACCGACATTGCGAACTGAGAATGTAAATGATACCCTGTAAACAATACTATGAAGAGTAAGGCAGTGGTGCCCAGATCAGGGTCTGATATCAAAAAGCATCAGCCGATCAGATCCTTCGTGAGAAACAAAAAGCCGAACAAACGCGTTGTGAAAGCACAAGCCGCTGAGCGTTCTATTTATAGAACACACGTATTTTCTCTCTCTCTCTCTCTCTCTCTCTCTCTCTCTCTATACGTGTGTCGGCTGTGAAGCCGGTAGAATTATGATTTCCTAACCCATGAGATAGGCTTTGGCATTTTAGTTTAAGGTGACATGCTGTCTGCCTAAGTTAAACTACTTTCTGCTAGGGTATGCAAATAAAACGTGAGCTCTGCCCGTCTGCTCTGAAATGAAATTAAATGATATCGTAAGCGATGGATATGGATAGGGATATCATGGCTCGGCTCTTTCCGAGATTGTGCGGTGAATGTCTTGTCTACCTTTTATTTTTTATCTTTCTCACTTCATTTAATTTTATTTATATTTTTTTCATGAGTTTGTTGTTTTTTTTTTTGATTTCGTTTATTGTCGTTTGTTTTTTGAATATTGTTTTCTTTAGTTGTTCGCTTTTAATGTCAACTTCCGCAGCATTTGTTGTAGTTGCTGTGATCTTTTAAACTATTCAATAAGCAGAGAGAGAGAGGAAGGGAATAAGAGAGAAAGAGAGGGAGAGGGGAACTCAATATGGCCAACTACTTATTTGAGCTGAGTATTGCCTCATGTAATTACTTTTGACCATATTCTCAGTTGCATTTGTTGTTGGGAACTGAAATCCAGTTCGTATTGTATTTCGTCTCATCGCCTAACCGTCAATTTCAGTAGACGAGGAAGAACGAACACAGCACGCAATGCAGCCCCAACCCGACCCAACCCACATTATCCCTCCTCCCCCCTTTCCATCACCACTATGCGGAAAGTCTCCCGTTGATAGTCGCCGACGTGGCAGACAGCTGACGGCAAAGGAAAAGGAAAAGCAAAAAAAAATGCCAAAGGCAAAGAAAAAGAAAAAGTCGAGGAATACTCAGGTTTAAGACAGTCTATAAAAGGATTCAATATATAAATTAATGCCGACCGCCTTGCAAGATATGCAGAGACTGACAGAGACAGAGAAAGAGAGAGAGAGAGAGAGAGAGATTGAGAAACCAAAAAGAAAATAGAAAAATTCTAAAGAAAAGCAAAGAAAACAACGGCAAATGAATTACGATAAGCTGCAGGCAGCTATATCTATAAACAACCATACCAACAACAACAATTACAGCCACACCACAATGGAGTCAAAGGGGGAAGGGGACAAGTGGCAAGGAAAACCAGCGAAAGGGGCGAAAAATTGCACCAAAATTAATAAGGAAAAAATGCGAGACGTGAGTAACAAAATCTTAGACAAGTTCTTGAAACGAAACTTCGGGCATAGACGACAGGTGAGTGCGCTACAAAAAAGCAGAGAGACACAGAGCATAGAGGAAACGAAGTAAGCAAATGAGAGAAAAAGAGGCAGAGAGAGAGAGAGAGGCAGAGGCAGAGTAAGAGATGGAACAGGAGACTTGAAAACCGAAGAGCAAGTTTAAAGTTTTTATTTGAAGTATCTCCAGTAAAATCAACAATTTATCGATTTTTGGAAAAATTACAAACATATTTATCGATTTTATATAAAAATCGTCAAATAGTGCAAAAAGTCGAAATTTTTGGACATTATTTATTTACAATTATTGGGTCTCATTTAAGTCTTTGCTGCACATTTTTGTCTAGTTTTCTCGGTAATCGCAAATAAAAAATACTCAAGACTCAAGCTTACAGCAAGATCGAGTAGGAAACTGGTGAAGTAAAATATATCCCAAAAAAGAGATGGTAAAACATTTAAAATACATATTGCTCGTTTACTTTGAATCTGTCAAAACTTTCAAAACTCGATTTTATAGAAAAGTGTTTTATATTTTCAATTAAGTACTTTGCATTAAAGAATTTTCGAATTTAGTACGATTTCATGTGAAATTTTACACAATATGGAACAAAGAATAACTTAGTATGGAATAAGTTTTTTTATTAAACACTACTTCTTATACAAATATTGCTTCAAATGCTTTAAACTATGTTTTGTAGATCCACAGCCAATACGCGATAGTAAAAAATATTGAAAGTTTATGAATATTCAAAAAGAAAAAATAAAAAACAACACAAGGCTGCAACAACAAACACAAGTAGAGTAAATTGCTGCGGCCGCAAAGGGAACGAGACCAAGAGGGCGGAGGGGGAGGTGGTTGCAAAAAGGCATCGAAGGACGACGGCGTTGCAGCCTTTGATTTTCCTATGTCTTGGGACAGCAACCAACAAAAAAAAAAGGAAAAAGAGGAAAAAAATTTTATTGTTACACCAGAAAAATAACAACAGCTCATTGAGGACACGGAAAATGGGCAAAAGGAGTAACGAAGAGAGGGTGAGAGGGGAGAACCGATGACGGCTGGAGGGCGTCGCATTTTGGCTACGTTTCCGTTTCCGTCGAAGTTGAACTCAGAAGTTGAAGTCGAAGTCAAGGCATATCGAAGGCGATTACTGAGTAATGTTAAAGGCGTAAGTAACGGGACAATCCAAGGGGAAAAGTTGGAGTAAAGGTGGGGGAGGGGGAGGCAGTAAAGCAAAAGAAAAAATGTAACGGGTAGCAGGCAGATGGAAATTATAATAATTTTTGCGTGCTGGACAACAGCAGCTGGCGACGGCCCAAAGGGGTAAGGGCAGGATACAAAAGGGGTCTTGCCTTGTTTAAAAATTACCTAACGAAAAAAAAAAGAAATCATAAAAAAGTTAAGGAAAAAGAGAAAAAACGTCACTGTTTACTTTATTATTGTTATTGTAAATTGTGAATAATGCAAAGCAACAACAAAAGAAACACGCCAGGGCAAAGAAATCGACATAGAAAAAATTCACAAATTAAAATTAAACATTGAACAGTGTGAGAAAGAGATGCAGTTAGTTAAACTGCGAGAGCGAGAGAACAACAATGCAGGAGACCAAAGGCCAAAAAGGGTGCAAAGGCAAATCAAACAAAAGATGGCAACTGTTTTCTTTACGCTTTTCCTTATAAATACCTTAAAATACCTATACAGGTGCTAAAGGGTATCTACGATTTTGGAAAGAGTATGAGCATTGGAGTGCATTGATTTTTTTCACAAAAAATATGAAGCCATTTTCGTAATCTATAGTGAATTCTAAGATGTTTTCACCAAGAAACCATAGTTCTAAAATGAATTCCTGGTCCGCGCTTTTTGAAATGAAAAATGTATTTCTGTTTGAAAATTATATCTTGGGTGTTTTTGGTTCGATCCCGACAAACTTGGTGTCAAGACTATTGTTAGGACAAGAAATTTTAAAATTTCACAAAACCAAAAAGATGAAATGTCCCTTAAACATAATTTTCCTCCTTGGGACGACGATTTCGCGATTCGTCTCTATCCTAAAAAATTAGTCCGAATTGAAGCTATTTTTTGGCCCAAACAATTTTTTTCCTTGAGCCTGTATTTTTTATTAACAAAAAATGTACAACACATTTTATTAAAATTGTATTCAAGTTATATAAAAATTCGTTTTACATTTTCTAAAAAATTGTTGTTCGAAGATTTATAATGATGAAGACTTAAAAATAATATTATCTTCAGTAATAGGATATGATATTTTAGCGGCAGAGTATTCTCAAGATCATAAGCAGAGATCTTAACCAAATCTTTATATCAGCTAAAATATGCCTTTTGCAGGGTATCTTCTAGTCGCTTTTTCTTCTCAGTTTCTGTTGCTTTCTATGCCTTGTGGCTGACCAGGGTATCGACTGGACTTATGGCAAGGGGATGAGGGCTGCTGCTGCTGCTACAATTTACAATTTTTATTACCCAATTTCTGCGAGTCAAATTAAAAATTAATTATATACACGACAGGCAAAAAAAAATAAGAAATGCAATACAAAAAAAAAAACAAATACTGAGCAAAAAATCTTTTGATTTCTTGACGAATTTTGTTCATTGCTCTTGTTGTTGTTGTTATTTTTATAGTCGTTCGAAATAATTCAATTAAATGACGCCACACGCTGAGGGCGGAGTGAAGTGAAGTGGAATGGGTTGAGTTTCGGGCGGGTTTCGGCATTAGCAGTAGCTCGATGGGGTTTACCAGGGATGCAGAAGGCGGAATGGAATAAAAAAGAGGAAACAGAGGGGGGATATACATATTCTTGTCTTGATGATACGGTTAGCTGGCAGTTGAAACAAACGACGCAATTAAAAACTTCCTGATTAAAACGCAAAACAAACAGAACGGAGCTGAGTTGTGTCGAATATACGACGATAAACGATGATTTTTTGAAAGGCAAGATCACAAAATTTCAATTAAGATCAGTCCGAGCACGATTCCGACTTATGTATGTGCTTGGATGAGTAAGTGAATGTGAATTCAACTTTATTTGAATTGAATTTATGATGCAATTGAAAACATACTCATACCTAAACACATACCCTCCCCAAACTAAATAAAGAAATAAATAAAAAGACACTGGCTTAAGACGAAAAACTGCAGACTGAATCCCGCATTCTGGACAAGCAAACAACTAATTGAAATTACAGGAGCATTTGTGTAGCTGATCTAATGAACATGGCATTAATATTATTATCAGAGATGATCCATTGAAGAAATCAAGCTCTTTAATTTACTTCTTCATCGTTTATTGAAGCGTCACTAAAGCTCTTAAAAAAGATTTAAATTATGTTCTTGAGAAAATTCACAGTAGCTGGGTAATGAATTGGAAAATCATTTTACTGAAAATCGGTTCTCTTAGTAAGCTTGTAAACAGCCTAGATGGAATTTTTCAAATTTTTCTTTAAAATTTTGAAGTTGTTCCAATGTTTTTGAATATATTTCGAGTTCTTATTGAACTATGAGACCAAACCTGCAATAAATTCAAAGGTAACTTCTATAACTTTCTCTCATGAAGTCTTGTGATCGACTGAATAGTTGAGATGCTAATAGTGATTTTAATAGGATTAAAAGATATAATTCAAAATATATGCGAAACATATATGCGAAACATACATTCGAAATATAAAAAAAAACCTCGGACAAACTTTGAAAACTGAAAAACAAAATTATCGATAATTATTATTTCGACAGCACTTTCATAAAACATATTTTATGTGCGATTTTCGTGTTTAGTACTCGAAATTCCATGAGAAAATCACACTTAGATTTAAGCTGTAAACTTGTGTAATATTATTGATAAGCATATACGAAATATCGGTATAGCTGATATTTCTTATTCTTTAACTGAGCAAATAAAGCAGGAATTGAAAAATTTATTTTATTTTACACAAACCAAATGAAGTCTCAAGTCCACTTTTCTATTTTTTTGAGTGCCAGTCGATTTCTCCATTATAATATTTTTGTATTCAAAGTTAAAAATATCATCAAAATCATATTGTTTTATTATCTTGCCTGAAATCATAAATATATTAGTATATGATTGTCATCTCATTCTCACTTGACCCCTGCCAATGTCGCTCTCTCACTCTTTTACTCAGTTTGTTTCTGCGTGTATGTGAAACTTTAAAAAAGATTCCAGATTAATCATTACCAAGTAATGCAATAATAATAAAATATTATTATTAACAACCAGTTTTCAGTTATTATTATGATTACTGTTTTGTTAGCTGTCAACTTTAGTATTGTTATTATTTTTATTATTGCTGCTGCTGTTGTTGTTGTTGTTGTTGTTGCCGCTTCTTTTTTTGGTTATTTCTTTCACTGTGGGCCTGTGACTTGAACTTCAGAGCATAGCTTAAAAATAACAGTGTGTGCAAAAGGTTTCGCACAAGAGTTTGCAAGCAAACAGAAACAAAAAACAGTTTTTATGAATAAATTAAATCGTATTTAATAATATTGATAGATTGTTACCAAATGTGAATTTCTAGATCTTTGAACTCCACAATAAGATCAAATAAAATTAATATTAAATTTAAAAAACATTGATTACATTTTTTAATAATAAACATATTAATCTCAAATTGAAATGATAGCTTAGGAAACAATCTACTAGCAAATAGTAATCTGTTATTTCCGTCATTTTGCCCACTTAGTGGCTGCAAACATATCGCAGCGACTGTAGTAAGTGCGCTCGGCCACTTAAACTTCAACTTCGCCGTCGTCGGACAGTTTATGACAACAATTAAGTAATTTTTTAAATACTCTCCGAGCTGGCTGACTGACTAACGCCTGGCAACATCAAATAAAACAAATACAGCGGCTAAATATGAATCTCATATGCTCGTTTATATACTAACTTGTGATAAACGTGTGTGTGTGTGTATTGTACATATGTGCTTACCTGTCTTATTACTCAACCAACCAATGCAAGGCGAGAAAACAAAAATTAAAAATTATAAATAAAAAAGAAAAAAGATACAGTCAGCGGCAAGAGCAACAAAAAACATGCAATAAAACTGCCAAAAATATACGTTAATTACCTTTAAAGGTTTTTCAAATTAAACTCGTTAAATTATTAATGTTGTGTGTTGAAGCGGGACGGCCATAGCCGAAACTAACCGTTCACAGCTATGGCCAAATCAGACCAGATCCACACCCCCTTCCCCTTTCCCTAACCCTTTCCCCTCTGGCCATCCCTTGGCATAGGGTCTGCGATATTTTTTGGGGCCATTGCATATATAACGTGTGAAGTTAATTAAACCTGTGTACAACTTTATTACAAAATATCATATTTGTTCACACACTGCCTGAGGTGGACGCTCCATCCGAAACTAAAAACTATGTACAGACATACACATAACCAAAAGAAACCCTCATACGAAATAGTATTAACTCGTTTGAAGACAATTGCAATTGAAAGCAATTATACTTAAAATATAATTTTGTTGATCTCACTTGAAGATTTCTTCAGATTTTATTAGGTACTTAGAAGTTGATTGCTTGTTGTTGTATAGTAGTTAGCCAGATGAGTTTATTGTATCTTTTTTTTTTATAAAATATAAGCATAGATCTTGGCTGTTTTTATATATCAGCATATTATTTATATTCTATTTGTTTATTTTCGTATGATTGAATAATAAATAAAACGACATTTTGTATACACTGAAATATTTCTCAGAAAATTTTATTCTCATTAAGTATGTCTGTAGATTTCATTTCAAAATCTGAACTTGAAAACAAAAAAAATGTTGACAAATTTTAGTTTATTATTAAAGTTTGGTTTTAATATCAATATCTTTTTTATTTTAGAAACCCCAAGAGCATTTACAATGAATTCTAATTTGTTTTACTTTAATTTATATTCTTATTTAAAATTTGTTCATTTTAATTTTTGATTTTAATTTATATTGTTTTGCCGGCTGTTTGTAACTTGACAATAAATAATTAAATAAATAAAAAGATAAATAAATAAATTAATGAATGAATTAATAAAAAAAAATAAATGAATGAATAAATACATAAAAATAAATAAATTAATCAATAATAATTAAATGAAAAATGTAAATAAAAACTAAATAAAAAAATAAATGAATGAATGAATAAATAACAAAATCCATTATAGCCTAGATATATGTATTATAGGAATATTCTCTGGTTTACAACAACCCTTTAATGTTCATTTAGGGAATGTTTCGTTGAATATCATATAATGTTTCGGATAGAAATACCACATCGTAAGGAGTATAAACTGCAAGACTTAACAATTTGACAGACTTTGATTAATATGTCTGCAAGGATATTACATATATTCAGTATATACTCATACTTAGTCGAAACTTTAAAGACATTTAAATGTTCCTGGCATGTGGCGTAGTATTAACCCATGGCATTTGCGTACATATTGTTAGAAGGTCCAAAACTAGCCAACTGGACTGGCAACCCTCAACAAATACGGTCAATACAAGCAGCAGCGGAGGGAAAGGGGGATGGGATGTGGAGGTGGAGGTGGAGGTGGAGGTGGGGAATCATTGGGTGGTTGCTGGTTGGGTGGGGTGTGGTGGTTACACATGCACCACTGACATATGAATATTATTAATAAATGAATTGCATGTTAACAATAAAAGTTAAGAGCGCGCTGCCTGAAAGGAGCCAAAACAAAAGGCAACAACTGAGAAAAGCCTTTGCCATGAAAATGAAAAGCAGCTGAAAACTCGTGAAAATAACGACGACTGTATGTGTGTGTGTGTGTGTTTGAGTTTGGGTTCCGTTCAGTTTTCGGTTTCGGTATCAGGTTAAAGCAACAACAACAACAACAACAACAACAGCGACCGCGAATAGTTGGTAGCAATAATAATGAACGAAGCGAATGAAACGTTTTTGGCTTCGGCTTCAGCTTTTGGCATTTGCTTTGGCTTTGGCTTTGGCTGCTTGCTGGCGCGTACCAAAAAGAATGAAAGGAAAGAAAAAACTAGATTAATATCTCCCTCGAGTCCTTTTAGTCAAGTTTATACCATATACAAAGTTATACATGCGAATGTATAGTTATATATATATACATACATACATATGTACATATGTAGCACATATACATATGTCCCATGAGTGTCTGTGTAGCTTTGCATATGAATTGTATGCGTTTCACATGCCGTTGCCCAGCGTCGCACAGTGGGCTGAAATGCACAATTATTACTAGCACATCGGATGCAAAAAAGAATTTGATTTGAATTTGATGATTTTTGATGAAGTTTATTGATTGATGTATTATTGCATCACTAGTCTATAGACTATTTCATATCAATAATGATTTTAGACTGGCATCGACAGTATCGATATATATACCACTAAGGTCAATACTATCGTTAGCATCAAGAATCTACATATAGAACTCTTAGGATATTAATGCAGTAACTATTACTTAAATCAACAAAGTGATGTCAAAAATATTACTTAGTATCTTTAACAGCAACATATTGATAGAAGTACAACTAATTTAAATACTATCGATAATAAAAAGATCTACATAAAAAACTTTAAGAATATTTAATATCTTATAAAAAAAACCTCTTTACGAGGTGAAAGTCTAGTGACGAAAACAGTTTTATGCCCCAAAATTTCTGATATCCAATTTTGTGACAAATAATATTAAGTTTTACATATAAATTATTTAAAAAAAAATTTTGCACAAACAAACAAACAAACAAACAGACTGACTTTTCACCTCGTTTTGAAAAGGGCACCAAAAATTTAAAAATTAATTATCTTCTGAACCAGTGATGATTTTGATGATCAAGGTGTCATTCGACGCGTATTTTTGAGTAGAATAGTAAAAAATTAAAAAAAAAATCAGAAAAGCTCCAACGGCCCCATTAGCTCCAATCATTTAAATTTTTCCCCTCCCACTAACACCTGTTTATCTCACGAACCAGGTAAGTTTTCAAAAGTCTTAGTATGCACATTTGTAAGTGTAATTGATACCTTTCGATCGGTATATAACTCGACCTGATCGGACAGTCATAGCAAATTTTCCATTCTTCCTGTGTATATATGCTAGTCGCCTTCGCACCCTTCGTGCTGCTTTCGTCACTAGCGCGGACTGCCGTCCGCAGTGATCATATAATCAATAACATTAATGCAAACTTAGCTATAATTTAAAAAACAATGTGAGATAAATTGACTGGCATTATCAATATTGCCGCTAAAGTCAATACTATCGATGAGGGACCGAAATCATTATGATTTATACATATATGTACAAATGATTATTGAAAGAAAGTTTTTAGGTTTTTTCTCAATAATAATGATTAGTTTTGAGCCAAAAAATAAAGCTCACAAATAATCATTATTTATGAATTTTATATTCTCACTCTTAATAAAACTAAATTTTAAAAAAGACTACGTAATTATTTTAAATATATTTTTTCTTTACAAAAGCCATGAATTAAATGTGAGTTTTATTTTGAGAGCAAAATAAATAAATATCATAAATAATGAGTATTTGTGAGTTTTTTTTTTTTTTTTTGCTCAAATTTGTCATATTTTTTTGTAAATTTATTCAAGTTATTGATTTTTTGATTTGAAAAAAATTCAACAATCATCTATTGCGGTCCCTGCTATCGATAGTAGTTGAACTTTCAAAATAGCCAATAATAGTTTGATGTGGTTTGCCCCACTGTGGCAGCAGCAGCTTCGCTGCCGTTTGTCGCTGTCGCTGTCGTCGTTGCCGGTCGCGTTGCCGCAAAATTTGGCCTTTTTACAAAGGTAACGAATGAGTTTTCACATGCAATGAGCGTCGGCGACGGCGGCGAAGTCGCTTTCGTCATATATTGGCGCTATATGCAAACACACGTTTGGTGTGCGACTGTGTGTGTAGTTATGTACCTGCCCATTATCGTTAGTATTTGCTGTTGTTGTTGTTGCTAGTATAAAAATGCCGCACAGCCGTCGTTGACTTTATTCGTTGTATTCACATTCGTATTCGTTTTAAATGAAAATTAATTTATGCGAATCGATAAGCGTTCGCATTTAGTTCCACAGCTCAGGGAACACACACACACACACACAATAAGTAGTTTGAATTTTTAGTTGTAGTTGTAGTTGTCGCCGCTAGATGGCGCCCTTACTTCGATTTCGTCCCTCGCGCTGTCAACCCCTTTGAAGGGATCAAAGCCAACCCCTCACCTCACCTCACCTCACCTCACCTGACGACTCTCCTGCGACCCAGCGACCCTCTGTCCCTGTGCGTGTCATGTCCGAGTAGTTGGCCAACCATTTTGGTTAGTCACTGGTCAGCTGAACGAACAGTTAATTGAAGTCATTTTTCTGGCGCTCGTTTGGCCAAGTCAACTGCTTGACTGCTTGACTGCTTCACTGCCGACTTGAGTTGGCCACCAATTGGTCATGTGCATTTTATTATTGAAAGGTGATAACAAGCCACCCCCTACCTGCCTACCTTCCCTTGTCTATTGCGGGGGTGTCGCTCACACAAGTGTTAAATGGGGTTAAGTTGACGGTGCGTTGTTCATGTTGCCAGTTGTGGTTATTGGCTTAGCTGTTGTTGTGCCCACGTCAAGAATTTAGAGCGATAATAATACGAGTTGAATTTCGACATTTATATGCTTACATTGCGGCTTAAAGGGGAACAAAAAACATTGAAGTCAAGTTTTATTTCTTTTCCAGCGGTTTATTTGATTGATTATAATATATTTATATTTTAAACTAAAATTGTATATCAAAATGTTCAATCTATAAAAAAGACAAAATTTAGTTGAAAACAAATATTTAAGATATGAATTATTTTATTTTTAGATTCAATTTCAATTCTTCAATTTCTTTTATATATATTTCTTGCTTATTTATTTTAATATCAATTTTAATTAAATTTTTGAAAATGTTGAACACAGTTTGTAGCTATGCATGGACCATTTTTTCTAACATGAAAAAAAAAGTTAATATTAATATTTAGACTTTTCATTTGCCTATATTTGTTTTTATATACAATTTATAATATTTTAAAACGACTAATAAACATTCTTGGATAACTTTAATATCAATACACTTTAATACAAATTACAATGCTTAAAACTTTTAATCAAACAACTTGGAAGACAAGTCATCGAGTCTTTGTTCAGTAATTTGAATACTATTGAATATTTTCGGATGGATAATTTTCGATTCGATTTCAAAACGAAATTCAAACTTTTTGCTTGAAAATGTTACTCTTATTTTTTCATTTAATGAAGAGATTGAGAAAGTGAAAAAACAGTAGAATCTATCTACATTTAATGCAAACTAAAAACAATGACACATACCATAAAATTGTTGAACTCTCATAAAAAGATTGCTTAAAAAGAAGAAGACCTTGAAATTGATTTAGGTTTAATTACTTGGAGGTACACAAATGTAAGGAGAGGCCGTGTCGAGCAGCTGCGAGCTCGTTTTCGAATAAATGAAATGAAATGAAATGAAATAAAATAAGAATTATTGTGTTGCTTGTGGAGCAAAAGTTGAGTAAGTTGGAGACGTTATCGGAATCACGTTGATCGCGAAGTTGGATGAGCACATGGACTCCAATCGATAGCCAAACAATTGTGCGACAACCGACGAAGATAATGATGATCATCATGATGATGATGAGAATGACAACAAAATGCCGACACGTGCCTGCCGCTTGATGTCGTAACTTTTGAGAGTTGAATTTAGTCGCCAAAGCTTCAGCATCAGGCTGAAGTTCAAGCTGAAATTGAAGCTGAAGTTGAAGTAGAATTTGTAACTAAAGTCAAGAGAGTCGGAAATTCTGCGTAAAGATTCCCATCGTCATCTGTGGAAATGCAGCGCACGCATAAGTCATAAGGAGGGATCGGGGATAGCGTGGAAGGGAAGGAAGCTGAATCAGAACTGAACTTAATAAAAATTATTACACCTTTATGGGTGATCACGTAGCTGGCGAACAAGTCGAGCTGTGCTCGAGCTGCCGAGCAGCCAATAAATTTCACTAGAAGACGCACAACAAATGATCTGATGAATAAAAAAAAAAAAAACAAAACTGAGAAAAAAAATACACACAACTGAATGTGGCAGCTGAAAAGATGACAAAGATGCAAAACGAGTGATAAGCCGAAGTAGTCGAAGAGATGGGTTTGGGGGTAGGGAATTGGAATTGAAATGGGAATGGGAATGGGAATGGAATTGGGATTGGGAATGATTAGCTGCTGCTGCTGCTGTTGGGGTAAAAGAGTCGAAGCCAAGCCCTGTTCTGTTCTGGTCGCAATTAACAGCCATGTTGTTGGTCTTTTCGGCCCTAATGAGTCAAGCTTCTAACACTGGCTCAATAAACCCAATGGGCATGGCCTATCAAATCTACAAGGGACTCGATTTCTAGAAAGGCCGTATGATAAAAAGAGAGAGAGAAAGAATGAAAAGGAAAAGAACTGTAAATGTGAAACAGAACGTGCGCTAATAATGTAATAAATATTCAAATTACAGTGGCGACTCAACTTTCCATATTCACATCCACATTCACTTCCCATATCCATATCCATGGCCATTTCCATGCCCATTTCAATTTCTATTGGCATTTCCACCTGGCCAGGCCAACAGCAGTCGGTCAGTTCATGGCTCAAACAAATAACCGAACGTCAACATTTACACTAATAAAATACGCTTAATGTGTATATCAGGCAATGTCAACTGGCCACGGCCCAACTGAAGCGAGTCGCCTTCCCCTCTTCCCTCTTCCCCCTTCTCCTCTTTCTTTATTTACTCCCTCTCTATTTACCTGCTCACACTCTATGTTATAGTCTTTGGCTATTGGTAAAAATAAGCTATGGCACGTTTATAGTTGCATTATGCTAATCAAATGACACCCAATGGTGGCATATACAACAATACTACCAAGTGTATAGGCCCCGCCAATTGCCTGTAACTCTCACTGGACTTGGCCAGCTCGGTAACGGCCAACTCGGCAACTTGACAACTTGGCAACTCGGCAACTGGCCATGAGTTCTCTTATTCGAGGGTTGGTCGCGTTTATTTTGACATTCAAGTTAATAGATCGGTTTTAGTTATAAATTAGCATTTTATATGAACAGCAGTGTGTGTGTGTGTGTGTGTGTGTGTGTGTGTGTGTGTGTGTGTGTTTTAGCCCTCCTTTGACTTGACTTGGTCAAGTGTGGCCAACAAATGACTTGGTGGCGGTTTTTTTTACTCCGAGACATGCCCTTTGGGGTGACTAAAATAAGTCGATTGGCTAATGAAAACAGTTAATATATTACAGTTAATACGAAATGTTAATATACATATCATTAAAATTACATTTCATATGCATGTCGCTTTCAAAAACTTTAAGCTAATGACATTTTGTAATGCATTCTTATTTGGAAGATAATTATTTATTTAAAATATTTTTTATTGACATCAACTTTGTTGAAACGAATTTAATTTTAACAATTTTTGTATAACATAATCTACATTGAAATTCAAGTTATAATCAATTGAAACATCTTTGAAAATTATATACTCATAATCAGGGAGTATATAATTCCTACTTTACGTCTTTTTCAGAAAAAAAAGGTTTGCTGCAGGTTTCTTTTTTTAATATAAAAAAAGCATATACTTTTAAAACTATAAACGAAGTTTTCATATAATACCACAAAGAACATCAATTAATAATTAGAATACATAATTTTGCAGACTTTATAGACAAATCGCTTTTGTGAGAATTAGTACTTGTTTAATTGAAATTTTAAAATGTGTTTCAAATTTATGTTGATTGCAACAATTATAATCATAAAATTTAAGTAAAAGATATAATTAAATAAATAAACATTAAACTTGTATTTTTATTTATTCATTTAGTAAATTATACCTTAATCAGTTTCATTTTTGTTTAAGAGATCCTTTGTATCTGCATTGTTGCCTTTACTTAATTGTGGTCGGCATTTAAGTATTCCCTGACCTTCTTTAGATGAGCCCAAGAGAATGGCAGATTTTGTAAATTGCAAACAATGCAAATTACAAATTACAATGAAAGTTAATGCAAAAATGTTACATTGATCCATTCTCCATTACACACACGCGCTCTGCAGTTGCCCTTCGACCCCCGTTCAACTTTCACCCCTTTCACTGCCATTAGACAGAGAGAAAGGTGAAATTTCAAAATAAAAGTGCAATACAATCTCGTTGTTTAGCCAACTTTGCATTCTTTTGCCTAGCAAATTTTCGCACAAATCGCTGAGAGAATACAATGGAACAAATCGATCCTTTTGATAGGATTCGAGATTCCGCAATCTGTATTCGGTATTGAGATTCATATGGCAACTCCTATCAATTACCGCAAATGCCACTTCAAATGTCGCAAATTCGCACAATGCGCACAATTAATTCAATTTTTTGGCAAATTTGAGCAAAAGGTGATCCTTGTCATTTACAGAACAGAACAGAACAACAATCCCTTCAACCCTTTTTCAGGATCTTGCAGCCGCTAGACAAGAATTGAAACTCGGGAGTTGAGAGTAAAGAATCGAGAATCGAGAGTTCGACATTTGCATAATCATAATCTGAATTTGCTTGAGGGTTGATTTCCCTTACCTTTACCTTAACCTTCTTTACCTTCACCTTTACTTTATCTGTATATATTTTTTTGGCTTTGCCTTTTGCTTTCAATAGATTTCCGTGTGCGTCTTCACCTTCGCAGCGACCGATAAATTTACATATCAATGCAACGGATATTATTTATTTTCATTATTTTCGTTCGTTCATTTCAAATGAAACGAAAATTTCATGCAAAGCTGTTCTTCCTAATGGGTGCAGATGGTAAATGCCACCTCTACCCCTGCCTACAACATCCCTTTCCCCCTTAGGCCTTCCACAAATTATATTGTATACTATACTTGATATGTCGAATTTTTGCCCATGGCCGGCATTTTTCTCATAATTATAAATGCAGAAGGCACTGGGCGCAACTGAGTTACTTTTCATAACTCAAAGAAAGGCTCAATATCGCACTGACAGGCACAGATCGAGGTTGTGATCGCTGGAATTTCAAGATCTCAGGTCTCTCATCATTTACATACCAAAAAACTGTATTGATTGATCTTCAGCTACCGAAGAATGCGCTCTTCTATTTTGCAAATGGGAAATGGGCGAACCTTGTTTGGAGCTGTTTCATCAACTCGTTTTCATATGTTAATCTTGGCCAACGGCAGCTGATCTTTCTCTGTTCTCCAGGCATAGTTATGATTGTTATGTTTATAAAAATAATGTCAATTCAATGTTGAACAACTGCAAGCCAAAGCTGTGAAAATATTAACAAAGTAATACAACTAACTCAATGCGATAGATATTACATATTTCTAAAGAAGTCTAGGAAAATGTCGAAAAAATCATTGGATAAGTGTTGAATACTAATACATTTTAAATATATATATATTATAAATATATAAAGAAAATCATAATAATTGCAGCGTACTTAATCAAGAAAATTAACCAAGACTTGAAGCTGATCAATTAAAATTCAGTTTTAAAAGTAAGTAAGCATAGCTTTAAATAATTAACAAAATAATATATACGAATTAATGTAACAAAATATCATTCGAATTTTAAAATGTACTTGAAACATGTAATATTAATGTTGTAATTTTTATGTTGAAAGAGATCTCTGAAAAAAACACACTAAGTTGTTTGAAAGAAATGTACTCTTGAAGTTCTTCTCATAATGTTCTGTTGTTATTATTGTTTGCTTTAATAATTATAAAGGGATCTTTAAATTGCTGACTTGTGAAATTTGCAATTGTATTTTCATGAAATTTGCAATTGTATTTTTTTTAAATATGCCATTGCTTTAATATCTGCAGCAGATATTATGAATAAGAATGAAGAAGCAAACTGGTTGATAGTTTAATGACAAAAATTTCAGGGCAATCTTTGGAGCTCCACCCACAAGAAATAGCTGAATACACGTACATGGATTGGCCAAGTGGTGGCAAGAGGCAGAGTTAACAACAGTTAGGCCGAAAGACGGAACCAAGTGGAATTGAGACTGTGATCAAGATCGAGCATGATTACGATTAGGATTACGACAAGACCTGCGGCAACCTCTTGTATGTAAGTAGTTTTGCATTTTATTTGGCCAAGCACTCGCAGAACAAAAAGCTAAAAACCAAAAAAAAACAAAAAAAACTAAAAACAACAACAATATGAAGAAAAGCCACAAACAACGAGCACGCGCAACTTTAATACGTGTGTGAATTTCGCATCGAGTTTTATTGAGTACTGTATTTGTGTGTGTGTGTGTGTGTGCATGTGTGTGTGAGTGTGTGTAGACGCCCCAAAAACTATGCATTGGTTTGCTCTGGGACTGCCACTTGCTGGTAAGGGGGAGAGCTGAAGGGGGAGGGAGGGGAAGCGGGAAGGGGAAGGGTAGTTATCTATCTACAAGTTGTAGTCGCCGTCGACGGTTTGTCTATTGTTCTAGAGCTCCGGCTGTTGCACGAAAATTAATTTCCAACGGCAAGTGCAATGGCAAAATGCAAAGTGCACTCGTTGCAAGTACTAACAGGGATCCAAGGGGGTGGCCGAGGGGGTGCCAGTGGAAGGGGTGGGGGGACAGTACTGCAGATTTAGCAAGCGCTGATAAAACGAGGCGCTTCGGGCTTGAAAAGGTCGTCGTCATTTTTGTTGTTATTGCTGTTGTTGTTGTTGTTGTTGCTGTTTTTGTTGGGCATAAGTTTTGCGCGCTGCATAGCAAAATGCACCGTTAGTCGCAGCAACTCTTGCCTGTCTGCCCCAAACTAACTACTTAGCCTGGCCTACGTGTGTTGCTGCCGCTGCGTATCTATGAGATACAAATTAATGCTGAAGCGTACTGTGCATATGCCGGCCGTTTGCAACAGTTGCCAACAACTCTGGCTGCAACTTCTACAGCCCTCCATCTGCTCCTTCCCTCCTGCACCTACCAGCAAGTCAAACTCTCTGTTTGCCACTGTTATTTAGTAGTTAATAATGAGCATGTTGAACCTGCCGCTGTTTGTTTTTCGCCATACTCCATAGAAGCAATCGAGTCCATCGGGTAGCTTTAAAGAGGAAACTACCCATATATATATAAAATATAATAATATAACATTTTAATAATAATATATATGTATATACATATATGGGTTTTAGATATGCCTAAAAAGTATAAATAAAATATTTATTTAAATACTATCATAAATAGAAATAACAGATATGCTTAAATAAAACATATATGGAATTTTAGTAATAATATATATTGGAAATACAGATAAACTTAAAAATATACATATGAATACAATACAAAATATTTCAAGTGCTGATCTAACTTTACCAAGTTGTACTGTGTTTTTAATAAAAGTGTTTTTATTAAAAGAGTGTTTCTTACTATGGTTAAATATTATTTAAAGTTCTAAAAATTTAGGGAACGATTGATATAATCCGTAGTTCCTATTAAAATCAATGTAATAATCACTTAAAAAATAATTTAAATATAAGTCAAATGCATCTGAATATATTTAATGAATGGTATCATGCTAAAATGTGAAATGAAAACTGATATTGGAATTTATGATAGAAATTATATCAAAATTATGCAAAAGTATTTTACTGATGTAATGGTATTTAAATATTACATTATTAAAGAACTTTATTTTGTGTAAAATATAAATAAAATCTCAAAGTAATATTTTTAAAGCACGCAAAGAATTCGCTTTTTTATTCAAGTTAAAATGCTTAAATTTAGTATAGATTTCGATTGTATAGTGTAGAATATAGATATGTTAAGAGCTTGAACGAGATCTGATTTTGGTATGCTTTAAAATACCATTAAACTTAGGTTGGAAAAGGGTAAAATTCTGATGAGATGATGAAAATATCTTATTAACATTTTTTATTGTGCTAAGATATATAGCAGGACTGCAGAGATTATTATTACAAGAGAAATTATAAAGTAAAAATAAGAATATTTTGGTATATTTAAAATATGAAAACATTATTATTATGTTTTGCTATGTGAAAATCAAACATAACTCTTGCTTTTCAAATAAAGATCTAATTTTCGATTTTGATTACAGAAATAGTGTGGAAATCTCTATTGAATCAGAAGATGCATGTTATGTGATATCGACTTTCGGGCTAGTTTATCTATATGCATGGTATTTTCGAGTCGAGTCGAGTTGAATTGAGTTGAGTTTTTGTTTTTACAGTGTCGTCGGTTCGCTTCACACTTGTTGCCCCTATCGATGGCGATGGCGATGCGTAGCTGCGCATAAGCAGCCCCTGCCACAGCACAGAGCACAGAGTCTGCCACAGTTGCTTGCCACACGGCAGAAGGCCGAGTGGAAAGAGAGGGAATGAGAAGGAAGAGGGGAAGAGGGAAGGTAGGTGAGTGCAGGGGCCGTGCATAATGCGATATTATCGAGCTCTTCAAGGACACGGCACTTCTCACGCGGTGCGTTCTATGAATATGCGAGTAATACATATGCAAATGAGGGGCAGAAACAGAGAGAGAGAGAGAGAGAGGTAGGTGAGAGGGAGAGTGAGAAAATGAACTGCATTGAGTGCGCATTAGTATTATATATATACATATATCTGTTGCATGATACTCTCCCATTCTCTCTCGCTCCCACTTTTCGCTCTCGCACTCTCTTTCTCTCTCTCTCTCTCTGAGTTGGGGGTTGGCGATTTAGGCACCTACACATTGGTTGGCTCACGCACTTGTTGGACCTTGCACTCAGTGTAAAATGAAAACTCTTCGGTAAATTTTCCCAGGACCGATGGCCCTCGACGCATTAATCAATATTACAAATTGTGTTGCCAAATGAAATGGCTTTGGTTTATGCTAATCTCCAGCTGAAGGCCGAAAATACACACGCTAAATGCCTCAAATGCCAATAAATCACATACGACCAACAAAGGGGGGAGAAAATAGGAAGTGAGAAACAGAGACAGAGAGAGAGAGAGAGAAACGAGAAATGATGACTGTGGCTGCGAAATGTGTTTGATTTTTTTTGTATTTTTGGGTTTTTTGTCGACAGTCTGCGACTTTGCCACTTCACTTGTCAGCGGCATCATTAATAATCCTTTACTTTTGCCATAGCATACTTTGCCGCGTTCTCTTTTAGCTCTCAGCCCGCTCCAGTTTCCAGTTTGAACAGCAACAAATAAGGTAAATGATGCAAATAAACAAATGTCATATGCGTTTGCCGCAAGAGGAAGAAAAACCCTTTGCTGTCAACCTCAAAAATGTCATTAGGCAACGCCTTGACGAGACGTGCTCCTTTTCGAAGTCCTTGACAGCCTTCGCATATTCCGTATATTCCAGTTCCAGTTCCTGTTTCTGTTCCTTTTCCTCTGCTGTCTGTCACACATATGCTCGATTGTTGTAATTCGATTCAAGGAAACCAAATGAAAATCGTTGCGCACATTTCTTGATTCGGAATTAATGCAAATTAATGATCCAGACAACGACAACTGCCTCAGGCTACACACACACACACACAAGAAATAAAATAAAATATATATACAATATATATTAGAAGAAGAAAAATAAAAAACACAACTGGCAAATAGTTTTTTAATGCTTTTCGGGTTTTCCATTCCATTCGAAATGCCTGAAAAGCGAATAAACATGAAATGTCTGCACATAATCCATTTCACTTCCCAAATGTTGCATGCCACAAACTCTCACTTTCCGTCTCTCTCCCTCTCAAATTGCCCTCTATATGTTGTCCTTTTGGTCTAATCTTGTCAGTTTTGTGTATTTATTATACGATTAACCATCTAAAATATAGAGTAAAATTATTCTTTTATATTATATTCTTTGGGTTTTGTTTCTCTAAAGCATAAATTGTTTAATTTTTACTTTATTTACTTATATTTGATTTTATTTTTGATTGGTTATATATTATCAATTTTATTCACATTTTTCCGCTTTTAATCATTGGTTATTAATATATTCCGAGAAATTGCACTTCATAATTTTCATATTTACAATTATATTTTTAATTATTAAGAATTTTATTAATATATAATATATATTTTATTATTTATTTAAGCTTACTCAATCTATTGAGTCAATAGTATACATTTTTTATTTATCGTTTTTTAACAGCTATTCTTTTTTTCGACCCTTTAGAAATCAAATACATTCTTATTAAAGACAAAGTCATTTTCGCTGCATACTCACATTATTCAATGCATATTCTCTTTTAATTCTCAGACGCATAAATGGCCCTCCATGGTCACATTATGACAAATAAACATAGTTCGGTTACATAACATCATTAAAATCGCAATTGCAATTCGAATTTTTTTTGGCCGGCAGCCGCGAAAAGATACAAACAATTTAGCTTGTTAGGTCACACAGTGGATTTCAATTGTTTGAATAATATTTTCAAAAAATTGCAAGGAGACACTCAAGTGATTGACATGCAGATACCCTATAGACTATTTGAAACTAACTTGAAATGAAACACTGTATTAATTTCTATGTGTAAATAATAGTTATAGAAATAAATATATTTTTATTATCGCTGCATAGCTTTCATGTTTATCAAGATATTATGCAGAAATTTCTAGAACTAAGAGAAAATATATAAGAGAATTTATATCATAAAGATGACAAATTTCAATAAAATGTTTGATTTAAAAAAAAAAAATTAATAAAAGTAAAACAAATATATTTAGATATTCACTGAGAAAGTTCAAAGTGAAAAATCTAGCTAGCTAAAATTACAGGGTATTGAATTTAATAACATATATGTAGTTTAAATACAATATGATTTTATTCATATTATTATTAACAATATTATTATTATTATTATTGTATTTTGGGCTCGTATGTTGTATTAAAGTCGAACTAACAAATTATACTTAGAGCCTTCGCTTGGCAGTGTTGTGTTGGCCATATAACAAACGTGGCTTGAACGATTTCAAGAAACCCCATTAACCTCAATTAGTGACTTGCGTATGAACAATGCGACTTGAGTCTCCAACTCAAACTCAAACGCGAACTCAACTTGGAATATCTCAGACTGGCAAACTGAACAAACTGCTAATTAAAATAATGTCAATAAAATTGTGGTCCATTATACGCTACCGAAAATTGCAGCTAAGCAACAACAACAACAACAGCAACGAGCGATTGCCAAACGTGTAATTTAATAGAGTTGCGAGTGGGGCCAAAAGTTGAGATACAACTCGTAATAAGTACAAACGGAAAAATACAAAAAAAAAAAAATAATAAAAATAAAAATCACAGGCCGGCTATAAATGCCGAAAACAAAATTCAAAAACTCAAAGTACAAAGCAACCATAAATGAAAACAATAAGTTTGATTCGAGTGAGAGGTAGAGAGAGAGAGAGAGAGAGAGAGGGCAATCGTGATTTAATGTCTAACTTTATATATATGTAGATACATAAAACCATATAACCGAACAATCGAATTCAATGCATAGCTAAATTCCCAGGCAAAAAAACAACAACAACAACAACAACACACACACACACGTGTATTTCGTAACGACCAAAAAGAGGCTGCAATTTTGCCAGCAAGTTAATTATTAGTTAACTTGTATCTTTAAGATACGCGGCGCAGCGCATTGCTTAATAGACCAGAACACAGAGAATGCCAAGCCGAAGACTTAGACTTAGACTGTGCCAGCAAACACTAAAGACAGAAATAGCCATAAAGAGAGAGAGTCAGAGAGAGAGGGACAGGGAGAGAGAGGGAGAGAAGGGTATCTGTTCATTGTCATAACACGTCGTTGTTTGTATCTCATGGATGCACATGCGAGCCAATAGCACAATTCATTGGCTTTCCCAGCGTTTGTCATCATCATCGTCATCATCGTTGTCGTCAGATGCGTGATTTTCACATGTATCTATTAGATACGTTTGTATCTTTTGGCATGCAGCGGCGTGTCAATGCGTAGCAAACGACACAGTTTACAGTTTTGCCAACATCTACAACAACAAGAATAACTATGAGCACGCCCACCCATCTAATGAAGTGGAAGGGGGGGTGGTGTGGACTCCCCTTTTCTATATCCACGTATATACACTTCCCAGTCAGTCAAGCAGTCATTCAGCCACTGCCCCAGAAATTATAGTTCAGCCATAACAATTTCCAACTGCGCCTCTCTATATACTTAGAAAGCTGTGGGAACATCTTCAATAAAAACCTCTGTTTAAAGTAGGTAAAAATAAATCAAGAAGAAGAAGAAGCAGCAGTTGAAACAGAGAAGAGAAGACAACAACAACAACAACAACAGAACAGACAAAAAGCTAACAGCTTGCAAACGGGCAACGGGGGCGGTTTTTTTTAATATGATCAGCAGTCCAAATGATTTGCATATGACAAGTCCAGATATACAACAAGCTTAACCTTAATCAAGCCGAATTCGTATTGCTCTTTAAATAAAATTAACAACAATTTATTATACAATATTAATTAGCAATTTATGTAATATTCATATATTAAACTGCTTTAGAATGTATCTTTAAAATATTGTTCTGACAAGATATGTGTTTTGTGCACATTACCTAATCTGAAATGACCATAGAGGATACTAATGATCTTTCAAAACGTAGCAAACCAAAATAAATTGTTAATGAAGTGATAATGGATAAATAAAGTGATCATGATAAAAACAGTAACATAAATATTAGATAAATAAAATTAAGTGAAATACTTTTATGGAATTTCAAAGGCACCGTTTTCATGCGAATAAAATAACCATGGAGGACCGCTAAGACACGTATGAAATTTTAAGATTTGATTTAAAACCAGACTGAAACGTATTTGAAATAAATAAAATAGCAATAACTAGCAGATTTAAAAAGAGAACAAGTAATGTTTTGATGACACTGAATTTGAATCTGTAAAACATATTTACACTTTAAAACAATAAGTTATTAAATAAACTAAAATTGGACTAAAGAATTCGCTTTAAGCTAAAGAGTTAAATGTTTAGTTTAGAACCTGTATCTGTTGCTTTTTGCCAAAAAAATATGTTATAAGATAAGTGGCAAATTCAATATATCCGCATCTAAAATGTAGAGTATCAAACGCTTTTGGCTTTTTGGGTGGTGCTTCATTAGAAAAGGTCAAAAGGATTTTCAATGTTGTTAAAAGCAAACATTTGGCATTTGTTATTTGTTGTGTGTCCCGCAGGACACACTCAACTCTCTCTGTCTCTGTCTCTCTCTCTCTCCCTGTCTCTAAACTGCAGTTCATAATCCGAAATGTATCTAAAGCTGTGTTGAGATGTATCTATAGCATGTTTTTGGTATCTGTTATTGGTAATTGTATCGCGCTTTGGTTGTGGCATATGCGAGGGCCATAAATCTCGGCATGAATCTCCCTCCCCTCCCCTCCCCACCCCACCCAATTCCTCCCCTTCCCTCTATTTAGAATTTGTAGCTACCTCAGCAGGCATCGGGATTCGACACTCGCTCTGATGATGAGCTATGAGTTTTCTATGCAAATCTCAGAGTCGAGTTGTCGTTGTTGTAGTTGTTGTTGTTGTTGTTGTTGTTTCACATTTTTAATTGAAATGCAAATGCAAAATGCACAAATGCAATGCAAAGACATTGTCCAAAAAGTAAAACGGAATCACGCGCGTGTTTGCATCTTCAAGTTTGCTAAACACGATCGAAACGAATGCCAAAGCTGTAATTTAAAACCAACAAAAACTAAACCTAAAACCCAAAACCTAAAACCAAGAAAAAAAAATGCAATTTCAAATTCAAATCCACATCCACATCCAAATCCAAATCCTAAGCCACGAGCTGACGTCTGTGCTCTGATGATCTGAGTATCTATAACTATAACTGTATCTGTATTTGTATTTGTATTTGTATCTGTATCTGCATCTGTATCAGAGTATCCGTATCTGTAGCTGACTTTTGTATTGTATAACTTGAGTATCTTATGCTAGAACAACGTAATTAGAACGCCAACAACTGAAATGCATCTGCTGAATTCCAATTAAAAAAAAGAGAGAAAATAAAACAAATACTTGCAATTTGAAACGAAATCTGAGCACACTCTCAATACGGTTCAACATTAGGTGTGCGAATCGTACACCGAAAAAAGTAAATATTGTAATTTATAAATTTTAGTTTAAATTTCTTAGTATTATTGTTAAATTAATACAACAATCAGCATCTAAAACATTTGATTAAACTTGAAAAATTAGAAGAAGCAATTGAAAAATCATACTCGAATCAAGTATTTCGCACTTGGTTTAAGAGACTTCAGGATTAACGAACTTCTGAAACCATGTGGGATTGATTTTATTAAGTAATCTCGGAATTTTTTTTGTGCCGTGTACAGAAACTTCCTAGATCATCATCATCATCATCATTTTTGTTAACTACATTATTAAGTCTTATTCATGTGCCTGGGCAACGTTGCCAAGTTTCACAGTCGTCGACAGCTGCAAATACAGATACATATTAATACTATATATATATATGTATATGGACTCTATGTACTTCCCCCCTCATCGACTTGATTATAATTATATCCTTCGCCTTGGCATTTGTTATTGGGAAGTGGAAAGTGGGAAGTGGGACGGCACCCAGTGCTCGGTTTCTTTAAGCATTGATCCTGCTGCTTGTTGCAATATGCAAATGAGCACGAGCCGCAACTTCCTTAGCACCCGGCAACTGGCAGGACGACAAGACGACAGGACGACGGGAAGACGGTAGGACGGGACAAGGACAACCCTCTCCTCGAAGGCGCCGTAATGAGCAAAGGTGTTTAATTGTCCGTCGGCTATTGAAGGACTCTTTTACTCTCCGTCTCCCTCTCCCTCTCCCTCTCTCCCTCTCACTCACACTCTTCTGTTTTAGGGGCTGCAAACAGCGGGACCGAAGGGGCAGCTGCAAGTGTCGCATTCGTATAATATTCACAAAGTTGTTTCACAACTTCATGTTCAATAAAGTCGAAAGATCCATATTTCGATTCTCTTGATAATCTAGAACTTATGTTTTTTTTTTTTTAAAGTTGGAAGATATTTGGAAAATATACCTTATTCTTGATAACATACAACTTATTTCATTTCTTAAAATTTCAACGATAGTTGCAAAATTTTATACATTCGATCTTATTTTAATTCTTATTCTTGATAATAAAGAACTTGTTTATTTTCTTTAAATTTTAAAGATGGTTGGAAAATTTAACATAATAATAAAATATAATATCTTGAATATAGTTGGAATTTTAATATTTTCGATTTTGTTTAAATTTTTATTTTTGTTAGTAATTCCACTTCTGAGTTGCCATTTTATTTTGAAAGTAGTTCAAAATGGTCAATAAAATAATTCGAAATTCGAATTGCCAATATATGTACATGTATCCAAATAATACCAATACATTGAGTTTTCCCTCTTAAAAAAAAACTTTTTTAAAAATTTAAAATTTAAAATTTTTAGTTTTGAAATTTAATCAAATCCTGCTCATTAACTGAATTTAATTCTGCTAATGATCCATAGCTCAAAAAGTTGTTGACTTTCGAAATCGATTTAATTAACTCGATTGTTGTTAAATTTAAAATATTAGAAAATTATTTAAAAATTGGGAATGATATGAAGCTACAAGTTATCTCCACATAAATTGCTGCATTGATTCGCGTAATTTATTTGCACTCCTTTTGTTCCTATTCAATCAAAAGCCCAGCAATTTAACACATTGTTGCCTCCTCATTTTTATGTCGCCCCTCTCCCACTTGTGCATGTTCCTGTCTCACTCTCTCTCTCCCTCTCTCTCCGATGTAACCCATTGTTGTAACCCTTTTTCGAGTTGCATTTTGGCCTGTGGCCATGTAAACAACTCTAAACTCGAATCATTTATCTATTACGCAATTACTGACACACACACACACACACACACACACACACACACACACACACACACACACAACTGATCCGCCTGTTGCTTTACCCCTACCCCTACCCCTGCCCTACCGTGCAAATTTGCACCACAACAACAACAACAATACCAGCGAATTTTTCCTTCAATTTTCGCCAGTGCAAAATCAAAAAAAAAAAAAAACAAAACACAGTAACAACAACAACAATAGAAACAACGCACCGTGTGTGTGCCTCCCCCTCCCCCTGGCATGCAGCAACCCTTAACCGTTCGTCCCTGCACTCTGCACAAATTTTCCTTGCCGCTGCCAACGTCGCTGTCGCCGTCGCTGCTGACGTCAACGTCGCGTCGCTTAACCCTTTAGGGCAGAATTGCACTTGGCACTTGGCAACACCTTTTAGGTATATACATATATATATAGATAGATATATGTGTCTGTGTGTGTGTGTGTGAGTATTTGCAATTATCACGCGTTTATTGCAAAACAATGCAAATATTGTAACGGTAGCAGCAACAACAACAACAACGCATGTGAATTTTTCAAACTGTTGATTTTGTTGCTGTTGTTTTTGTTGTTGTTGCTCTTGTTATGCAATTTGCTGCCGTTGCTGCTGTTGTTGTTGTTGTTGTTGTCGCTGCCTTCGTTTTTCGGCAAAGGTCAAAAGGCGAACTCTGCCGCTGCCGCTGCCGCTGCCTCTGTCGCTGCCAGGACTGTCGTCTGCCTGTTGATGTCCTGCGGCGACGTCAGCGGCTGCGTTTTGTAATTGCTGTCAATCTTTTTGCCATTGTTGTTGTTGCGGTTTTTTTCTTTTCGAAGGTTTTTCGTGGCTGAAAGGGAAAGCGATTTTTGCAGCTTATTTTTTTATTTTGGAAAAAGACAAGCAGAAAAATAAAAATGTGTGTTGTGTGTGTGTTTTTGTGTTGTGTATTTGCCTTTTTATATTTCGCTCTCATGTTTACGTCTAATTAACAGTAATTAACGCATTAAAGGGGCGTGTGTGGAAATGTCGCTAGACGCTCCAAGTGAAAGTACAATTTGATCAGGGTTGCCAACGCTGTTTCATAACTGAGCAAAACTTATCGATTAATGAAAGTCGCTGGGAAATTTTTCAAAAGAAAAAACTGTTAAATTGATTGGGGAAAAAATAGGTCATAAAGTGATCGACTGGTAGTTACCCTGCTTACAGCAAATTAAATGCACTGAATAGAAAATTATAATAAAAAGCGCAAACATGTTTTTAGTCAATCTCCATAACTCGTGCCTTTTCTCTGAATAATGGTGATTCAAATTAGAGAAGTTCGAATGTATTTCTATGTTTGACATTTTTATGTTAGTTAGTGTTATCGTTAGAATAAAAACAGTCCATTTTATAAGTTAATTTATTATGGAAATTAGCAAAAATCCTTAACAAGTTCATTTACGCCAATGTAAAATTGGTTTAAATAAAATACTTGAATTTATTTCTGGAAGACAAGTTTAACAGATGTGAGTTTTTGACCAATTTTATGTTTTTAAGCGACGTGGACCTTCTGTGGAAATGCCCATATATATTTGGGGTCGAAGCTACTTGAAGTTTAATTTAAGTTTAAGTTTGAAAAAAACTTAAAAAAAATATTAATTTGTAGACTATCTTGATTGTAAGATTCTTTATTTTGATGTATTCTCTTAAACAAATTAAAATAAAGAATTCTGGATTTTAGAGTCCGGGTTTTGTATCAGTAAATAAACGTAAATTTTTCTAAGCGTTTTTAAAAATTGCTTCAGTAAAAAATAAACTTTATGAATATTTTCTCAACAAAAATCATTTTGAAAGACACTCAAAGTTTTTTCTTTTAAAATCAAAACTTTTAAGTTGAAGATTATCTTGATCAAAGTTTTTTTTTTTAATTTTTGCTGATTCATCTTTTTAAAATACAAAATTTAATATATGTAAGTATGTATTTCGACCGTGAAAAAAAGAATCGTTTATTAAACAAGTATTTTATTTTTTTTCTCAATAATTGAATAAATTGTGACTTGTTTATAAAACAGAAAATGATTGCAAGTATTAAATTGACTTTCAATCAAACCGAATTCGAATTGTATAATTGTCAACAACGATAATGGAAATAATCGAACCGTATCGAGATTCTAATAAATTGATAAGAAAATTGTATAAGCTAGTGTGTGTGTGTGAGTGTGTGTGTTGCCATTAAAATACAGTTGAACTTCCCTAACTCGAACTGCTCTAACTCGAATTTCTCTGTAACTCGAACTAAATGAGTGGCAGTAAAATTAATAATCTTAGGAAAAAGAACTCTGCAACTCGAATATCTCCCTAACTCGAACCTTTTCTTTGGATAATGGTGATTCGAGTTAGGGAAGTTCGACTGTAATTCAAAAAGTTGCATAGTTATAACTTAATTACCACCCGTTGTTTGTAATTGCTAATTGTTGTTGTTGTTGCCGGCTCATCAAGCAGCGCAAAAATGCCACACAAATCAAATCAATTTGCTGCATACACACACAAACACGCACACACACTTGCACACACACACACACACACATACACAGGCACGCAAAGCCGTCGTCGAATCAACCAACCAAAAAACAACACTAATATGACACTTTAACAGTTAGGCCAACACTCGCACACACAGACTCACTCACACTCACACACACACACGTGACTCGAGTCGACTCACTCACACTTGATTCGACGCGCACACACACACGCACAACTAATAATAAAAAATCATAATTTCAATCAAAGGCAACAGCAACAACAAAAGTAACAACAATAACAACAACAACACCAATAGGCAGCTAAACACAGGCGACAGCAGCAGCACTAGAAGACGACAACAACAACGACGACGACGACGTCGACGACGACGACGACGACTACGCATCGGCACCTGCATAGCGCGCGCTCTTTTACACCTATGCAATCGGTGCCGGGCAGTCGGCAGTCGGGCAATTCAGAGTCGGCCTGCCGTCACTGCGGACAAGCAAAAGCAGCAGTAAAAACAAAAACGATAAAAAAAAAATGTATATATGTGCATATACACAAATAACAAAAAAGTAAATAAAACAAAAAATATACTGAGCAGAAATCAAGCGCCGCACTCAATGGCAAAAACGAGCTACACTCAGTCAAAGCTTCAGTCTGAGTCTCAGGCTGAGAGCGCGTGCGCACCGGAGAGACACACAGCCAGAGAGAGTCAGTAAAAAGGCAACGAGAACCGAAAAGAAAGCAAAAAAAAAATACAAATAAAAACCAGCAACAACAACATACTTGAGATGGCAAAAGAAATCAAAGCCAAAAGCTGTTGAACAAAAAAAAGCAAAATAAAAACATCAACACACACACACACACACACACGTGCAAAGCGTGTTGGAGAGACAACGCGACGGAGCGCCAACTTAAGCTCAATTCAATGGCGTTTGGTGCGAGCGAGCGAGCTGCCATAAAATAAAATGCCACTGCTGCCCAATGCTTGCTGCTGCTGTTGTTGTTGTCGTTGCTGCTGCTGCTGCTGCTGCTGCTTTCTTAACTTATTACAACAACAACAAGAGCGATGCTGCGGCTGCCGTCGTTGTCGTCGTCGTCGTCGTCGTTGTTGTTGTTGTCTTCGTTCGATGAATGATGTTGGCTCTGCCGCTGCCCGCTGCTACCTGCGCAGCACAACGCACACACACACGCACACATGTCTCACGTGTGTGTGTTCATTGACGTCGTCGTCGTCTGCTTTGGCTCGCCAATCAAATGGGGCGGGGCTTAAATGGTATTTTTTTTTGTTTTTTTTTTGTATGTGCTTTGCTTCTTTTTTTCCGTTGATGCTGCTTCTGCTTTGGCTTCTGCTTCTGCCGTGTGACACTTGCGCCTGTGTTGGTGTCGCTCGTCAGTGACTGTGTATGGGTTTTGGCTTTGGGTTTTTATTATGCGAATTATCGAAAATTGAGCGACGTTCGCGTCAAACGTGTGCGAGCAGCATTCTTGAGTCGCAGCTTCTCCCTCCCACCAGCAATGAGTGAGTTTATTTTTTAACTGCAATTTGTAGTTGCTTGACAATTTCTTGCCAAAAAAAATACCGTCAAATTCAATTTGCCGACTCTTTTGAATTTGAAATTTTATTAATTCAACTAAATATTTATCAGTTAATTATATTTCTGATCAAAGGCGCTTATTAAATAGTAGTCAATGAGAAATCAATCGTACTCAATACTTCAAAATAAATAAAAATAATACAAATCTACAAAATAATCGCAAAATAAATATTTATTGCCGCCAGAGAATTAAATGCAATTAAAACTGAACAGTGAGTATAAAAAAATCTTTACTTTTATCCAATCCATAAACTATAGTTGAAATATTATTAAATCGCTTGGAAAGACCCAAAAAAATAAAAAACGATTTTAATATTATTTAAAATTCATTCTCTCATATTTTCAAATATTTTCGCTTCGAAGTATTTTTTTAACATTTCTTATAATTATTTTTATAAAGCTATACGTACTTATTATTAGTTTTAATTTAATATTATTTAAAATATTTTTACATAGCTTACTTAGCTCTAAAAGTAAACTAAAAATGGTATTTTTAATACTATGTACTTAGTAAATAAAATCATTATTTCTAAGAACTGAATCTAATAAATTCATTGAATTTATAATTAATTATTTAATTATCACATTATTGATCTAACGCTAATAACTTTACAATTATAATCAATCAAAGATTGTTGACAACCGATTAAATAAAATATCAAATTAAAATGCTCGCTTAATTATACAATTAAATTATACCTATTAAAAGTACAAAATAAAACAAAAATTACCACACAAGGTTCGCGATTGTGATTTCGACTCAATTGAAATGAGTTCGAAAAAACATTTCGAACATCTTGCGAACCCCTGCGCTCGATTGCAACTGCAACTCAAACTTCTCCGACGCGCGAGAGTCAACTGAGCGAGTGAGCGAGCGCGCGATTCGCATTCACTCAAAGCTGAGTTAAGTTGCGGCTCTTGAGTGAAATGCTGGTTGTTGAGTGCGATTGTTGCTGTAAGAAACACTTGTTTGTTTTGTTCTTGTGCTTGTGTTTGATTTTGTTTTTGTCGCTTGCTGTTGCAAGCTGAACTATCCATCCCCCAACTCCAAGTGTAACCCAAGCATTCATCCATCGATTGTCAATCACCATTTGACTCTCATGTGCACAAATGAGAAGGGACGAATGAAAGAAAGCTTCGCGCCTGGCAATCGCGTGTGCTTTTTTACACACACACACTGAAGTGCACACATGGACAACTGTAAAGAAATGGTTGGCTGAAAGCAAGAAAAACCAAAGCGTTGAGAAAAAAATCTAAGAGCAGTGAAATGAAATGAAATGAGTTTCGGCAGCAGCATCAGCAGTCGTCGTAGTCGCAGTCGCAGCCTGAGCCGAGCAACGGCTCCGAAGCCATCGTGTAGGTGGCTCTCCTTTCCATTTCCCATTTCCCTCATACTCACACTCAGAGCCCCATCTTCCGCTCAGTCGGCTGCTTGGGCCTCTCGGCTCAGTCAGTGCACGACGCGTCTCTCGCACGATGCAACGCATTTCGCAGCTGCCGCTGCTGTTGCTATCAGTGGCGCCAGATTCGCTTTTTTCCCGTCGAATCTGGCTATTTTCAAAAATTTGCAAACATCGGGCAGCGCGAATTCTGGCTTTTTCTTTGTTGAATTGCTATTTTCAGATTTCTCTAAATGCCCAAATATAGGGGAAATCAAAAGCTAATATAAAAGAATTCACTTCGTGAAATGATAAAATAATGACAGCAGTAAAAAATCCCTCCTATGAGGATTCAAGAGGCAGCAATACTACTTAAAATTAAAATAATATATTTTATTATGAGTTATAAATTGTCATGGTAAATATAAAAACATCCCAATAAATTCGTACGCATGATAAGTACGGGTTTATTATATGATAATGAAAATCAGGAGATTGAGGACAACATTGATGAAATTATTCACATCTAATGAGTATCTGAGCTGCTGCTGCTCGACTTGTTCAGTGTCTTTCTGAGCAACTGATTTTGTGCGCTCACTCTTCCCCTCTCCGTAGAAAATACAGGAAATAATGAATTGAAAAACGACCTTCTTTTGTAGATTTTCTTTATTATTTTTGCATCGTTTCTCCCGTCAAAAACAGTTGTTTTTTTTTAACAATTTTTGGCAGCACTGGCTGTTGCTGCTGTTGCTGGTTCTCTGTTTTGCATTAGGTGCGCGTTCGACCTGCCTCCCCCGGCAGCACCTCTCCCTCCCCCCTTCGCCTATCACCGCCCATTGCGTCCATTGAACGTTGGGATAAGGTTGCCATCGGCATCTACGACATCGTCGTCGTCACTGCTCGGATGCTGCTTCTGCTAAGCTGCTGCTGCTGCTGCGGCTGCACTTGGCGCACTTCGATACAATTTGAACTCTTTCTTGATGTGCAGCGAGTAACGGTTCGCTTCATTCTTTACCGAATTGGCTGATGAGAAGTGGGAGATTGGGTGGGTGGTGGGGGTGGTGTGGATGCGTCTGAACTTGAAAGCTTAGAAATAAATTCAAATAAATTGTAAAATTTAAAACAAAAAAACTTATATTAACTTAAAAAAATTATGAATAAAAATAATCTAATTTTTTTTTTAGAAAAAAATACTGAATAATTTAATAGAAAAAACGTCATACAGTCGTTTAAAGTATTTTAACAAAATTAAAGTTAAACATACTCTTGATTTTAACTTACTTTATGTTAAGTTTGGCATCTATGGAAAGGTCAACTCCGGTTGAGTGATACAAAACTTTCCTTAATCCACTAAGTTTTGTTTTGTTTTCAAAAATCTGTTCGCTAGTATTTATTTTACATGATTTTTTGAAAATTGCTTAAAACTACTATTTTAGCCACTTTGTCCTCCTATGCATACAAAAGTTTTCTGAGATCATCCCACACAAAAAGTTTATTTAATGCAAAATAAATAAAATTAAGAATTAATAATAGTACAAAAGTTAATTCTTAAATACACATTCCTAAAGATTTGTAGTAAAATATTTTAATATTTTATATCTGTCTACTAATCAGATCTTACTAATTTTATAAGAATTAGAAAAAATTATTTACAATATAAGTAAGTAAGTATCAAATATTTGAAAATCTTCAATACTTTTTATTTTATCTTGAAATTCGAAGACATTTTCTCAGATTTTATACATTTTTTATTAATTGCAATAAAAAATGAATAATATTTTGAAAAATTTTCCATCAAGAAAATTAAAATTAAAATATCAAGTAAAATTCCAATAAAGATAGCTCTGAAAAATTTTTATTTGTGATAAATTGATTCTTAAATACATAAGTTTGAATAAGTCCAAAATAAAGAATATTGTAATAAATAAGAATACTCAAGTGAGCTAAAATTAATAAATATTATAAATTAATATTTAAAAATTGATTAAGTATTTTATAGATTAATAGAAATAAGATTTTCAATTTCGTTAAACAAGCTAATAAAAATAAAAACTTAATTGCTTAAAATTATACAGATTTAATATTCCTTATAATATCTAATTAAAATAAAAATTAAAAATTGAAAATAAAATTATAATTTTGAACGACGGTCAAACTTCCCTAACTCGAATTACCATTATCCAAAGAGAAGGTTCGAGTTATGGAGATATTCGATTTTAGCTCGAGTTAGAGAGAAATTCGAGTTATAGAATTTCTAGTTACACAAATTCAACTGTATTTTTTTTGTATTTTTTCTAATTAGCTCTATCAGCTTTCGTTGCAAATTCCTTTATTCATTTGGTTTAATCCTGACCTTCGGCCCCTCCCTGTGTTACCTGCCTGAAAGCCAGGGTTGCCTCCGTCCCAGCAGCTTGACCTTTGGCAATCCACTGGAAGCAACAAAAAAAGAAGAAAATCTGAAAGCTTTACATCAAAACCCCCTCCGCCACCTAACACACACACACACACACACACACACACACACACACACACACACACACACACACACACACACACACACACACACACACACACACACACACACACACACACACACACACACACACACACACACTCAAGACAGACAGACAGACAGACACATGGCAAGAACAAACCAGACACAATAATAATTTAAGCTACCCAACGAAATCCGCAAGGAAGACGACTCTACCCCTCTCCACCCCTCCCCCCACCCAGCCCCCATGCACTTTAAGCCATATGTTTGCAACAAATCCCAAAAAAATACAAGTAAAACCAAAATCCGAAAAACTAAATAATAATAGATAACAAAAAAAGAAAACGAAAACGAAAAGAAAAAGAAAAGAACGAGCAATTTAATTCATAAACAAGAAGAAAAATCAACTCAAAGCCGGCAAACACAAAACAAAGACTTCCCCATGCATTCTGTCTCGCTCTCTCTCTCTCTATCCTTATCTCGCTCTTTCACATAAGCAATCGTAACAGTCACTCAGTCGCGCGCTCTCGTTTTGTTGCCCACTCAGATAATTCCACTCAATCTGTGGCTCAATCAACAAAAAACTACATGAGCTAAATGCAAAATGTGAGCGCAACAAATTCCTATAAGTTTTTCCCAATCAGAAAAAAGGCGACAGAGGCACACAAGCAGCAGGGGCAGCGGCAGCAGGAGAACGCAGCGTCAGCGTCGGTGTCGACGTCGCAGTACAAATTGAATGCCAAGCCACAGCCAACACATATGTAGAGAGAGCGAGAGCAGGCGAGTGTTAGAAAGAGAGCGACAGAGAGAGGGAGACAGTTTGAATGAATGGATTTCAATACATGCAACTGACAGCAGTTATCAGCAGGCAAGGCAAGGCAAGAGCTCAAAAAAAAAAATAACGCACACAGACAGAAGAAGGAAAAAAGAAAGCAAAAAGTAAACACAAGAGCTGAGTGCAAGTTGTAACACGTACATATATACATACATATGTATGTAAGCGGCGACGGCGCACAAAAATTGCTCAGCCCCAAAAGCAAAACAAACGAAAATCAGAAACCTATTGAAAAAAATCAAAAGCATTGCAGGGCAGTCACCAATTGAGTGACTCTCTTTAACGTCTCTCTCTCTCTCTCTCTCTCTCTGTCTATCGCTCTCTGTCTGTTGCTCTCGCTCTCGCCGCTCTCGAGTGAAAAAGCAGCGTTCGTTTGGACTCGTCGTGTCGTTTTGGGCGCGCGTTCGTGTTGCGTACCGATGTAACGTCGTGTACTTTTTGGGGTTGTCGACGCTGCGAGTCGTTCAGTGTTGTTCAGTCATCAACTGAATTCGTGACTGGCAACGTCGCCTGTGTGTGCCGCCGCCAGTGTCTGAGTGTGTGTGTGTTGTCTGTGACTGACTGTTGACTGTTGTAACTCACAGATCTGTCTCCATACAACGGAGTCGGTTCGAACCAATTGCGATAGCGAATCGTAAGCAACGCCACAATTAAAAAAAAAACAGTTGCAAATCAAAACAAAACAAATTATATATTTATAAACATAATTATAATATCAACAACAACAACAACAACAGTAACGACAACAACAACAACAACTGAAGAAGAAGCAAATGCAATCAGCACAAATTTAACTGTTTTTCAGTTGGCTTACACAAATTTTTTTTGATCAATTTTTTTTTAACACGATTTATTTACAATTATCAAAGAAGAAGAAAAATATACAACAAAAATATTCAAAATAAATCAAAGTGTGCGCGAGTGTGTCAAGTGTCAACAACAACAACAATAACAACAGTGCAACAACAACAACAACAACAACAACAATCCAAAATAATCAACAACAACAACAAGATGCAACAACGCAACTTCAAAAATTAGCCAAAAATCAACAACAACAACAACAACACAAGAAGGCAAATTTATCTCACATTCACCAAAATCCAATCAGAATATTCTTTGGCCAGCAACTTTTTATGCATTTTCCCCCCGAAAACACAAATGGCAATAAATTTCAATGCCGTCGCAATTGTTGCAACAACAACAACGACAACAACAACAACAGCATCAAACAAACACATCTCGTGTTGTGTTTAGTTCCAAGTGTTGTGTGTGCCTATGTGTGTGTGAGTGTGTCTATGTGTGTGTGTGTGTGTGTGTGGGTGCGTGTGACAAAACCGTTACAACTTCAAGCTAAACAAATGCAACAAATACAAATTAATTAACAACATCTGCAACAACAACAACAAATTGGCAGCAAAAGCAAAAGATACAAAAAATTGATGAATTTTTTTGAGCACGTAAAAAGAAAAGCCAAAAAAAAACAAAAAACAAAAAACAAAACAAAAAACAAAACGAAGCAACAACAAAGAGAGCAGAAGAAGAGAAAAGAAGTGTGTGAATATCTTATGTATTTGTTTATGTGCATCTCTGTGTGTATCTGTGTGTGTGGGTGTAACTAACTAAAATTTAATTCAATTAACTAACAAGACGAATTACAAGAAGAAGACGAATTAGAAGAAGAAAACGAAAAAGAAACTGTTCTCGCCTATTTTGTGTGTGTTTTGAATTCGTGGCCGTTTTCAATGCCTCAACAAACGGCGCAACAGACGCCGCAGCAGCAGCGATAACAACAAATAAAAGAAAGGAAAATAAAGAAAAAAAGAAAAACACACACAAAAAAGAATTCGCCAAATCCAAAGACAGCCCACGAATGCAGCCAACATTGCCACAAGCCGCTGGGACAGCCGATATGGATCTGACGGCTGTTCAATCAATCAACGATTGGTTTTTCAAAAAGGAGCAAATTTATTTATTGGCACAATTTTGGCAACAGGTAAGTCAACCTGCCACTCCCACTCCCACTTCCACATTCACTTCCACTCCCACCCACAACAACAACAGCAACAACTTTACCACCCCCGAGCCACATATATAAACAAACAACCAATCAACAAAGAGTCAAGTTTTTAAGCCAAAACTCAACTTTAACAGATCCACACAGTTGAAATTTTAGAAGCTGTTCTCGCCTACGAAAACGCACTTCAGAAATAAAGCTTTTCTTTTTCAAAGCAGTCAATTTAAAGATCATAGGTAAAGTTCTTAGTACTGCTCAGCACAATTTAGTTGGAGATGTTCTCAAAAACAAATTTAATTGATGATGTTCCAAAAAAAAAAAAACAAATTTAGTTGAAGATGGTCTCAAAAGCAGAAACGCTCGCCAAAAGTGGCACACGTTGTTAAAATAAAATTAAATTAGTTTAGAGACTCTCTAGTAAGCTGCTCAACAAACTAAACTGGAAACTTAGTTCAAGATGTTCCAAAAAACACAAAACACCCACAAAATAACGAAAGTAATAACTAGTAGTGACTTGTGGGTTATGTCTCTATTCTTGGTGATACATTGGGAAACGAACTAATAGGTTTTAATAATATAACAATGGTCAAGAATATATTTAAAGTTAATTAAAAAAAAAAGAAGTGAATTCAAAACAACAATTCGAAAGAATTTTAAAATCTGCTACCAATAAAAAATACAAATCGATTTAGTGGAAATTTTGTATTAAACTTCAAAACATTGCAAAGCTAAAAAAAAACATAATTTATTAATTTTAGAAACCTTTGATAAGCTTGTAGATTTATATTAATTAAAATTCAGTTTAAAATAAAAAAGTAACAATTACAAATAAAATTTTTAGCAAATTTATCGTTTTCCAAAATTAATGCATTGCAATTGAAATGACATAATTTCTTGAGTTTCTCAGCAAATCAAAATAAATATAAAATAGAAGGCAAAATAAGAAAATGCAAATGGGGGAAAAAAAACTCCCACACTTATGGAAAAACAAACAACAACAAAACAAATATGAAAATGATATGCAATGCAATTTTTTCATTTCAGTTTTCGAAAAAAAAAAAAAAAAAATAGTTTTGTGTTTTTTTGTTTTGTATGTTTGCAATTCAGTTGCAACTAATTGAGTTTGCGTGTCTGTGCCAATTGTTTTTATTGATTTCTGAAAATTTGTTTACAAAATGTAACAACAACAACAGCAGCAACAGCAGCTACAACAACAACAAATATAATAACAATAACTAATAGCTGAGCGATTTTAGGCATGAATTGCTCGCAAATTGTTTCGAGAAAAGTGTTCAACAAGTCGCTGGGGATTTTTGCATTTGTCGATCTTTAGCTGATCGTTGAACCAAAAGTTAATGGGCACACACGCATACAAAGATATACAGAGACAGATCTTGAGTAGCAAAAAAAAAAAGTCCAAAGTGTTTCCAACATTTTCTTCTTCTTCTAATAATCAACACAACATCATAATGATGATGATGATGTTGCACAGCAGACGAGACGACAATTTTTGGCCGCATGCCAAACTTGAAACTCCAACAACAAGTAGCTCCAGACTCAGACTTCGAGAATCTGCATCTGCCAGATACATTTATGTTGTATCCATCCATCTATCTGCATCTATAACTATATGAACATGTATCTGTAAGTTGGCATGATAATTGCAGTTTGTCTGGCTTCTAATTGCTTTTCAGACTTTCAAATATTTATCTATCTAGATCTAAATCTGTATCTTATGCAACTATAACTCGATGTATCTATCAGATACATATCCCTTTAACTCCATCAAATTAATTAATGTTTGTCTGCATTCTAATTGCTATTAAGCACACAAATCGAACAATCATAATCTGTAAACAGCTGCAGCTACACTTATCCCTTCATCACCCCCTAGTTGCCTCTTTCCCCTCCTCTTTCCCTGCTCTCACCTCCTTGGGGAAATCATTCGCAGAATGCAAAACAACAACTAAAAATTCTTAGAAATTGGCATTGCAATTGATTTACATTGACGGCGACTCTTCGCTAGACCTGAGCCCAGATTTCTAAGTACTTTTCACAAATATATATATTCATATATTTGTATTCAAATATATATATGTATATAGTATTCATTTATGGTTGTGAGTACATTCGTTTCTTGATGTTTTGCCTTCGTTTTGCCGTCGGCAAATTTTTGCATGCTTGCATGAAATTCAATCCAAATGCAAATATTTGTATAGATAGTTGTATCGCCCACATCTGGGGATTTTTTTTCTTTCTCGAGAGAGAGAGAGCGAGATCTGAGATCTCAGAGTGCAATTAGTGCAAAGTGCAGTCGGTGAGGCAATCAATAAAACTTAAATAAGCAAAACCAATTTGCGGCCACGCCCCGTTGCGGTTCGACAGAAGGAAGTGGCTAGAAAACGAGGAAGAGGACTTAAAGATGAACTGAAAACTTAAGAGAGATGCATGTGAAACTATAGACTGAACTACAATTTACTCTCCACAAACAAAATAATTCATTTTAATTCGAAAATCACTCAAATAAATATTTTTAAAAGTATTTAAAATATTAAAAAAATTAAATTTATTATAAATGCAAAATATAATAACCAAAAATATATATTCAAGAAATAACAACAAGTATTGAATATTAAATTAAAACCAAATAATAGAAAGCTTTAACAACTTAAAACGATAATAGTATGTTTGAAATTAATTGTAAACAATATTGAAAACGTTAACAAATATTCTAGTAGAGTATACAAAATGATTTTCAAACCGTTTTCTTCAACTTATTTTTTAAGTTTCGTTGGCCATCGATTCGCAGAATTTTGGAGCGCAGCGCGTTCTTAACGAGCATTTGATTTGTTATTAATGGGGGCGAGTGAAGACAAAAAAACGCCAAAAAAAGAAAGAAAAAAACCAAAAGAGGAGCAGAGGAAAAAGAGGCAAAGAGCAACTAAGTAACTTGGCAAATTGTTTTGGTTGCTGAGTATTGAAAGAATTTCAAGTTGAGATCAGTCAAAACAAATGATGTGTATGGCAATTAGACACAGATCGATTTGAAGTCTGATCTCTTGAGTTGCGTTGAGTTGACTTGAAGTGATCTCATCATTTGGCTTATCAGCGATAACAATAACATATAATTATGGCCAAAAATAGGTCGAAATCTGTTCCCATAAATAAGTATCATTGACACATGTACAAGTGTGTACAAGGCAATGTATGTAGATCCGAATTGTGTAATCATAAATAACAAATAATCAAGTTAAACATATTAATTTGTAAGGCCAAATTTAGAAGTTTATTGAATAATTAAGAGCTAGACAGACAGACAGACAGACAGTGAAGCGCAAACAAAACCTTCAAGCAGCTGTCCAAATTGTACGACATTTTCAGCCTCCCCCGTTTCACTTATATTCGATCTTTTTTCAACAACTTTTAGAGTATTCATTTCATTTCTACAAGTTTGTTTTTTGTATTGGGCCTTCAAATCGCAGTCCAAGTCGAATTGGCACCAATTCAACAAGACTGCCAGATTGACAGAAATTATTATACCATATATCAGATGGTAATACTCGTACTCCAGATATATAAATATATATATATGTATCTATAATAAAAAACTAGCACAGTGGCACCAAATCCATTTCCGTATTTTCGATTGCAAAGCAACTTCAACAAAGAACCAAAGACTGACCAAAAAAAAAAAACGATCCATAAAAAGCAAAAACCCGGTCGCAATGCAATCTATAAACTTGACCCATTAACATGGCCAAAAGCAGAAGAAGCAGCCGTCAGTCATTTGACTAAGCAAAATCTGTCATTGATTTTCGCTGAGTTGCAAACAAAAAAAAAAAAAAAAAAAATAGATAGATAGACAGACAGATGAAAAGAACGAATCGAATCGAAAGCAACCACAACAAATTTTAATTGCCAAACTGCATTGCTGACCAAAAAAAGGAAGGAAGAAAAGAGAGAGATAGAGATCAAATAGATATTATTTTAATTTTTTTTTTAATTTTTATTTTTTTTTTATTTATATTTTTTTTATTTTTTTTTTTGGTGGCATTAATCAAATTGAAACCGGTTCGCTGTGTGGCAGCCACCACCGGGGGGCAGGGGCAGGAGTAGCTGCACCACCACCGCTTTTAATAGTTTAAAAGTTTATTTCAAATATGGCGGTCGAAGGATTGAAGTTCTCGTTCCCATTTGCATATTGTGCCGAAATGAGCAGCAAACAGCAGCCCCTGGGCCTGTGTCAAGGGTTGTGCTTAGTGGCTAAGCTATTAGATACACACACAGATACAGATACAGATGCAGATACAGCTAGAGAGACAGCTAGTGAGATACATAGATACATTGATAGAGATCAGCGGCGTGTGTCACATATAATTTTTAGCATTTTAAGTGCAATTTACTGACGGGGCTAATGAGTCAGCCCAAGGGTTAAAAATCAGAGAAAACCACCCACCCATTGACACACACACACGCACACAAATAGATATTCGAAATTCGAATGCTGACGAATCGAAGCGAAACTGAACTGAAAACTGAAATTGAAACGGTCGAATGTGCGAGTCAATCGCTCGATCGCTGGAGATATGTTAATATAATTAAATTAATTTGTCAGCACGGAAATTAAAACCACGCAGCCTCTCACAACACCAACAACAATCTATCTATGAGCATATGTATCTGTATCTATATCTATAACAGGCGACGGCCCCCAAAGCGACACAACAACACAACAAACACAACGCAAACGACACAAAAACTGAAAATCGAACAATTAAACGAGGGAACACATAGGCGTGGGCGTCAAGGGGCGACAGGGGGACAAATGGGGAGACATACTTTGGTATGTGAAATAAAAAATCATTTGAAAAAAAACCGAACAGAACAGAATTAATAATTATTATTAAAAATTGAGTTCATGAACTGTATGTGTGTGTGTGTATGTGTATGCGATAACTTGCCTCTGACTCTTGATCAATTTTTATTATTATGATTATTACCATTATTATTCCGAGTGAATATTGTTGTTGTTGTTGTTGCTTTTCCGGTTAGCTAGACGCTTTCCAACTACTTACTATATATGCCAGTAATTATTAATAGCTGCTGGCAGCTAATTGAACCATTTTATACAAATTTTTATTAACAATATATGATTGCATATCGAATTTTTCGTTCTCATCAAACTCAATCTATGCGAAACTTGACAGCATCATCGGATGTGTTGAGTTGACATATTTGAAACTGATCATTTCTTAACTTATTAATATTTTTTACCTTATTGATAACAAAAATCGATCATCTTAAGTTTTTATTAATAATATTACACTATTTAAAAATTATTGGCATCAAATTATTAAACTCAAAAATAAGGTTGATCATATAAAACACTGAAGAATCATTTAGCTAAATCTCAACTTTAACTAGAATTCAAAATGAATGCAAACTGATAATTTCAGTTGAATTGCTAGAGTTAAAGACACGTTAAATGTCAGTGTCATTATTATCACATCTAGCATGGCTTAAAGGCTACCAAAAAGCACAAAGGCAGCCCAAAATGAAAAAAAAAAATATATGAAGTGAAAGAAATGAAATGAAAAAAATTATGCTTACATTTTGTATATATGAAAAGGAGATTCAACTGCTTTTGTGTGTACAACTTAATAACGACTAATTGTCTTTTTATATGCATGCCATAGCATGGCTTTGTGTGTGTGTGTGTGTGTGCGTGTGTGTGTGTGTGTGTGTGCAACTGCAAACCTGTCTTGAAAATCTTTTTAGCTGCCGCCCGAGTCCGATTCTTAAACTGAAACGCAGACAACGATGACGACGACGACGACGTTGAGTTGAGTTGAGTTTCAGAGTCTTTCATCTTCAGTTGTCAGTAATTTGTGCAGCTCAATATATCAGTCGATATCTTATGAGTTTTTAATTTCAGGGGTCTCTCGTCTCGTCTCGTCCCGTCTCGTTCGCACATCAATTTGATTTCCTCTGTTGCAGAGTTGCACAGTTTTTCCAGCCGCAGCCTGAAAAGGACAAATCGTTCAAGACCCTCGAAGTGCCTCAACTTGACTTCAACTCAGCTGAGGATATTGAATAAAATATCATTTTGTGCACGCCCCTTTTAAAAGAGAAGCTGTACACACACACACACACACACACATACATACACCAAATAATAATAATAATAAAACAAAAACAAAAAAAAGAGAACTCTCCTCAAGACGTTTGTGGCTGATGTTGATGATGATGAGTTTTTGTTGTTGCTCCCTTGACCAGGCTTGTTGTGTATTGGCAACTTTTGTGATCGATACGCGATGCAAAAGTTTCATCTGCACTTGTTCCCCCCTCTACACCCCCCTTCCCCCTTCCCCCTTCCCCCCTCTGTTGAGTAATGACCAACGCCCGAGGAGCGCACATTAAAAAGGAATCATCATTATTGGCAGTTCGGTGGGGGGATCAAGGATTTTATATATGCTGCCATTAAGACAACACCAAAAGCGCAAATATCTCTCTTCATCTGTCTGTCTGTCTGTCTGCCTGTCTGCTATTTTGTGCATTCCATTTAATACCATTCCGTTTATTTATTATTATTATTTCTTTTTGTTGCAATTTAGCTATTTTCAGTTTTTCTCGTTTTCAATTTTGCATGAAAATTATTTGCACACAGTTTTACAGCCGCCGTTGCGTTGTCGTGTTTTTACAATTTTTTATTGATGTTTTAATTAAGTTGTTGGCTTTTCTAGTCCCCTCTCCCTCCCTCCCTCTCTCTCTCTCTCTTCAGATTGCATACACGCCCACACATTGCTTGCCCTCTTGGAAATTTTCTTGCATCAAAATGTGTTGATTTTTATATGCAAACCTCAACAATCTCCTCCTCTGTTTGTTCCCCTCTGCCCCCAAACGATTTCTTCTAGCTGTTGTTGTTTTTATTATTTTTGGCACGACATGAAAATTAGTTTAGAAAATAATTTGCTTTGACTTTGAGTGCTTGTTGCGATTTGCAATATTTTTTTTTTTTTCTCTTCTTATGTTATTTTTTTTTTTTTTGCTTTGTCGAGTTCTGTTTTTTGTTTGTTTTCTTTAATTTGTTGCCATTGCGGGCAAACGCTACAAGCATTTTAATGTTCAAATTTTTGTTGCTGTTATTGAAACATTTGATGTGCAATAACATTGATGTTTATCCAGTTTACAAATAACACGATTCTGGAAATTTCCAAGAATAACCCATATGAGATACATTTAATGGGTAGATACCTTATCCTAAACAAGTTTTCAGCAAATTATAAAGTCATTTAATGATTTCATTTTCTAGAGATTATTAATAAGTGTAAGTCAAAAGTAAATAATAATAAAAATATTATATTATGTGATCACTGTATAAATGTTAAGTTCCATTCAATGACGTTTACCCGTTCTAAAATCGGTTTATTCAGGTTAGTTTTGAAAAGATCTAAGGAAAGTCGTGTAAATATTGATTTTAAGTTATTGATCCACAATACAGTAAATTTTTAGTATTTTTGAATGACATTTAACCATTCTTCATTCAGTTTCTTTAGGTTAACACAAAAAAAAACATATTAAACGCACATCATAATATCATATTTCAAAATTATACGTTATTACTCAATGGTGTATTGGTTTCAATAGGTTGGCATTGAAAGAAGTAGAACTTTTGCGCCAAGTAAGCCAATTTGCAGCTGGCCAATATCACACATTTGGGGCATGCAATTTGTTGATGTTGCCCATTTGGCATTACACACACACTAACCAACGAAACTCTATTGGTCTCACCTGGGCCAACCTTATCAGAGGTGTCAAATTTTGGTTGAGCTTCTTTTTTTCTCATATATTTTCTTTGGGTTTTTGGGGTGCATTAACAGCAAAACTTGTTTCTATCATTGTTATTTGTTCTCTTCGTCTCTGATGTTTTGTGTTTTTTTTTTTTGTCAATTTACAGAAAGGGTTCGATTACAGGCTCTATAAGTTGCCAGTTGGCAGTTGTGAATATTAATCTGATTGTGTCTATGCCCATCATTGACCAGGGGACGTTTCATTATGATACCGGTCTGAGGTCTAGGGGTTGATCGCAATCTCGCCCTCTCTATCACACCATCTAACTCCTCTTTCTCTCTCTCTCTCGCTGGACGCTTTCAAAGGGTTCAAAGTGCGACGTTCTTTTTTGGTCTTGGGGTTGGATTTAGTTTGATGCTTCTCGCAGTTTGCCAGTTTGTCAGTTTGTGAGTTTGTCAATTGTCAGTCGGGCGCGCCTGTGAGCCATAATTTATCAGTTGTATGCAAATGAGTTTGATTTATTCAATGAGCTGCGCACAATTTTATTTTATGCCCATTAGCCGGAGTATATATCTCATTTTTTTCGCCTGCCTTTTTTTATTTTTAATTTTTTTTTTCACTTTTTTTGTAGGTTTTTTTTTTTTGTTTTTGATTTGTGAAATTCTTAAATAAAAAGCAAATAAGCGACGACCCTTTTATTTTGTTGTATTTAGTTTGTGATTCGGTAATTGTAGCCCGGTACAGCTGGCGGTTGATTCGTTGATACATATGTTCGATAGTTCATAGTTTTGGGTCTAGGGACTCTCGGGATGCATTTGTCGAGTGTCGTCGTCGTCGTCGTCGTCGTCGTTGCAGTTGCAGTTGCATGCTACAAAGCAAATCATCGCCGCGGCTCATTGCAAGGCAACAGACGTAAAAAAATTACAAAAAATAAAAAAAAAGAACAGAACAGAACAGAAAAAAAATAAAGGAAAAACTGAATAAATCTAAAATATATCTGCGGCATATGCGCGATCATTGACAGGGGAGCAGGAGCAGCAGCAGGAAGAGGGGAGGGGGAGAGGGAGGGGAAGTGCGAGGGGCATGTAAAATAAAAACATATTTATGTGTGCTGTTTGTTCCTTCTGTCCGTCTATCGTTCTCTCTCTCGCTCTCTCTGTCTTTTTCTCTCTTTTTTTTCGCCCCACTCAATCATAAAGCATTGGCAGGCGTAAATCAAATCAAGTAGCATTGCAGCAGCAACAGCAACAGCAGCAACAGCAACAGTTGCCGCTGCTTGCTGCATGTTGCACGCACAGACGCTCAGACAATGATTAAGTAGGCAAAATGCACTCGCTGCACTCCCTGCCCATTTCTACGCCCCTGTCCATGCCCCCTCCACATCACTTAACTACACTCGATTCTCCTGACACTCTCTCGCTCTCTTTTGCACACTCGAACAGCGCTCTCTTTTACACACTGTGCCCATTCCCATAGCCATCCCATTCCGATTCTCTCTCATTCCCGTTGTTGTGGCATTTTTTCCCCCTTTTATGTTTTTAATTATTACCGTACGGCATTTGGCGGCAGCTTGACTAAAAACACAACAACACACAGGCACAACTAAAAGTATATATACATAAAAAACAACAACAACAACTACAACAACTACAACGAGAAGAAGAAACTTTAGCATATCAACATCAAGTTGTGCGGAACTCGTGTGGAGTCGCCATGTCTCGATGTCATATCCATCTCTCGCATCTTTCCAGCTTCAGTTGCAACTTCAATTTCAATTTTAACTCCATTCCCATTTCCATTCCCGTTCCCGTTCCCATTCCCATCTGCCTCCGTCAGTCCTTGACAAGCAATGCTCTTGTCTGTCCTCCTATCATACTCTCTGAGTTTGTTAGGGATCACTATTGATCACTTCTTAAAAGTATGATCAGCAAATGAGACTAATTCGAATTCTTGGTAAACTTGAAATCGCCATACGATCAGCAGATCGACAATTGTGCAGTTTTCTTTTCAAACGATCGTCAGTCTGTGTAATTTTGGTTGATGAAGATCAGCAATTGATCATTAGTACTATCATTGATTAAAATTAATTATGATGTGAATTCTTCCCAAGTTTTAACAAGATCATATCATATGATCCTCCGTTCAGTTCTACAAACGATTCTCAATTCATTTTCACAACGATCTTCGACTGCATTGGTGTCCAACTTACAAAAAAGCTTACTAGCTACTGATCATTTAGCAGCTCAAGAACTTTTCAAGTGATCTTTCATGATTAGACAAAAACAAAATATTTCAAGTATTCGAATCTAGAAAAAAACGAATTCACAAGAGCTTCTCAGTATGGTTTGTGTGTAGTATTCAAATTGATCAATTCAGATCCGATCAGTTCAGATCGGATCGGTTGATAATGTTCTGATAATATTTACTATAAACCAAAGACGCCTACACAATGTATACGAAATTCTCATCGTATCGTATCGCATCGAATTTGCTTTCCACACAATTTTCCAACACAACTGCTGATGATCATGATAATGATGATGATGATGATCAGTTCATCATAATGATGATCCACTGACGCTGCCTTTTTGTCTTCTTTGGTTTTTTTGAAGTATGAACGACAAGTTCTTTGACGCTCAGCTCTTGTTTTTTTTTTTTTTTTTTTTTTTTTTTTTTGTTATTTGTATACCCGAAACATGCGAGTGAATGTATATGAATTATTATATAGATCAGCTGCATACGAATGAACGACAGATCAGCGACAGCGACAGCTACTTGAGAAACCCCCTCTTAGGCCCCCTCCTCTTGTTCATATACATACTTATAATACGGTTGCTCTTGTCATTTACTAAATACTTTGCTGTTTAGCTGCTCCGAACAACAGGCAACTGCCAGGCGATCAATGTGATCAATCGCGCTTCAATTTTTCTTCTCTGCTTCCCAAACAGATTTCTTCTAGATGGGGTTTCTTCTTATATCTTTTTTCATTTCGTTTAAATTTTTTTTATTTGGTATTTCTGTTTTGTCGTTTCGGTTGGTTTTTTTTCTGTCAGCGGAAATCTTTTGTGTGTAGCTCAAGTGGTGCCTCTTGTTGATGTTGTTGTTGTATTATTAGCTAGTTCAATTTTTGTCGGTTGCGGGTGTGTGCGGGCGTTTGGCCGCTGCCTCTGCCTCAGCCTCAGCCTCAGCCTCCAACAAGTGGCAGTTGAACGCCGCTAAGTAGCTCAGATAATGGCAGCGCGTAATGCCACAAAAGTCCCCTTCCTGAAATAATTGAGTGTCAATTATACACACACTCACACACTGATACACCCAGACACTCACACACTCATACACCCATCCATCCGTCCATCCATGCAGACATTTAGTGAGTTTTTGGTGTTACTTGATGTCAGCTGTTGAAAATATTAGGAAAAAATTATAGGCGTAAATATTATGCATTTTCTTGGTGTCTCACATTTTTAATGTGCTTTGTTTTTTGTTGTCGTTGCCGCTATTGAGACAGACGGCTTTTCAAAAAACAAAAACGCCTTCGTTATTAATTTATGAGCTCGAATGCAAGCGGAAAAAATCGAACAATTCCCGTGGAGCTAAGCAAATGCGCATATGCTGCAGTCTAAAAATATGTGCATGCCTACAAATATTTGACTGAAAGTCTACAAACCTTACAAAGTCTACAAAATGTTTGATGTTTAAGTGTATGAAAGAGTCTAAATGAATCAGTTGTCAAATTAGTAAAACTCAATCAACTATGTATACTGCAAATTTGGAAAACTCTACAAAGTCTCCAATTTATGCATAAGTCACCTTATGTCTAGCAAGGCTCTTGAACACATTATTTATCACACAAAACTTTAACTTTAGCAAACTTTTCAAAGTCTCCACTTTTTAAAATATTAATAAATAATATTTGTTACTCTATAGAGTTAATTTGGCAAACTCTACAAAGTCTCCACTTTTTGCATTAGTCTCCCAACTCTTTAAAATGTTAAGTAACAATATTTTTTACACTATAGCGTTAACTTTGCAAACTCTCCAAAGTCTCCAAAATCATTTCCACAAAGTAAACTTGCAAAAACTTGGTGTTAAAACAATTGCAGCCAATGTGTAAGCTCTAAAAACTCGACACAAAACTTAACACCAAACTCTACACTAATATTAAATATAAAATGCCGCAGCACAAGTGTTTAAAGCATCAACAACAACAACAACAACACATGTGCACACTTTTAATATGCACAACAACAAATTGCACTTGCTTGGCAGACATCATCATCATCATCGTCCACTTTGGGGCGCTGCCACAGCCACTATGACTCTGCCTGCCACAGTGACTGCAACTTGCAACTGCCAATGCAACTGCAACTGGGGGCATTGTGGAACAGCACAGGCTAATAAAAATTTTCGCTTCTGCCATATCGAACGACATAAAAACTGATCGACAACGACAAATATAACTCGGCGACTGAGTAAAGGGGCTGCAAGGGGTAAAGATTGGCCATAGGGTTGGCAGGGGGCGGGGGATGGCAGCCAGGCATAAAAGGGGAGTGTGAGAAGGAGGTGGAGGAGGCGGCGGAGGAGGGTAGCTTTTGGGGTCTGACGGGGTGGCGGGCACAAAATAATGTCCACAACTAGCTCTGTCTGTCTGACTATTTTTTGTTGTTTCAGTTTCTGTATTTGTTGTTGGTGTTGTTGTAAATTTTAATGATCTGTCATTTCGATTTATTTTATTTTATTTTCGAACACACACAAAACCCAAAAGAGCCACAGACAAAAGAAGCACTGCGAAAGCAGCAGCCAGGGGAAGGGGAAAAGTAGGAACGGGGGTTGTCTGTGCTGAGGGATCGCTCGATTGCGCGCTCGATCGCTGACTGCCACTTCATAGAGCGCACGTCAGCTGCATATTAAATTAAAAGGTATTATATTGTACTAAATATACATATGCACATACATACAGATGAAAGAGAAGCAGTGTGATCGAGAGGCATAAGAGAGTGTGTGTGTGAGAGAGATGCAGCTAGCACACATAGACGGCATATTGTGCATGTGATTTGACAAAAAGTGAACTTGTGCGACAAACAGACGGAACAGACGTAGGGACAGCGGCACAGACGGACAGATGGACAGACGGATAGAGAGACAATCCCACAGTTCGATAAAAATATCCAACACACATCGATAGAATTTGAATTTCGAATTTGAAACCAAGTTCTCAGTTCAAATTTGGCATAGTTTCGGTATAGTTTTCGATGGGTGCTACAAAGCGTGGGGACGGCGGGCGGGTGGAGATGGTTGAGGGGTGGCGGGGGGCCCCATTGTGTTCACGCTGGGAACTAGAGCGCATTGCTGTCCCATTGTGTGTGTGAAAAAGACACACACATGCATCATATAAATATATATATATATATATTTATGTATACTTATATTGTGTGGCTTTTAATTTATTTGTTTTTTTGATTTCACAATATTTCGATCGACCAAGAAAATAAATTTTACCACATAAATTTTGTGTTTCTTCGTCTGCTTCTTCATTTATATATTTATTTATTTGTTTTTATTTCGTTTGGCTGAAAATAAAAATTTATTGAAAATCTGAAAATCCACCACTGAGCAGCAAGAAACAAAAGAACGCAAAGTAGTCATAAAATTTTATAAGATTTTTCAGAACTTTGCGTGTTCTTTGGTTTTTTCAGATCTATCTATAGATCTATAGATCTAGATATCTATTGTACATATATCTATAGCTATATTGTCATAGATACTGGCTATCATCAGATTTGTCGATTGCCGCCGTCGATTGGCAAATGTGCACCTCATTTCCTTCCTCACGTGGGCGTTCATTGTCTCCGGGCAACTAATCCCCCCCATAGTTTCGCCTTCATTGTGTCAACATTTTCTATTGCTAATTTCACGCTAATTTATATTCTCTATTCTCTGTATCTATATGCATACACACATACATACATATATATATTTTGTATTATTGTAAGCTTTGTTCTTGGCAGAATATATTGCCTCATGGCTCGATCACAAGTTGCCACGCTTATTTTGAACACATACTTATTTTTTTTCTTTTGCACTTTAACGCATTCTGTTAAATGAAAACGACAAGTGATCATAAATAATAATGAATATTAAAATGATTATAACAAAAAGTACAGATTTTCTTTTATGTAAGCTTCAGCTTCAATCTAGATTCTAGAACAACATCAATATTATTTTTGTGTTGTTCTTAATTGCAATTTAGCCTGTAATTTTCAGCGTTCCAAGTAACAAAAACACCAAAAAAAAAAAAACAAAGTTAAATATTAAAAAACAAAAAAAGAAATTCAGCTAGTAAATTGTAAACCTTTTTTAACAAAAATCATTATCGTCTTATTCTCATTTACAATATCGCCTGAATTTCGCTGTTTGCTCAGATTTGTTCAGTTCTTTGCAAATCACAGTGACTCTATTATTAATTTAAAATCTTTTTTTTTTGTCGTACGGAATACCCTTAATATTTTTGGGCCACAGCAATTGCTACTGTTCTTTGGAGTGTTCCATTAAACGTTTAATAGGCCATCAAACATATTCGTTGGGCGTTTATCAGCACACACACATACACATCCACACACACACACACACCCACGTAACTCATACTCGAATTATTGCAGATTTATGGAGCTAGTGGCCCCAATGCTTAACGCGTCGTGCTTAATGTGCTCCAATCATAATTGGCAAGCACTGATAATGCAACCCTCTTAAACGGAAACCCAACCCCCTCCCGCCCTCCCCCACAGCATCCCAGTCTCCCCTTGTGGCTCACTCACACTCCCCGTTAATTATGAAATAATGTCAAAAACGTTGTCTAAACGTTGTTTTCCCCCTCATATTCGTTCCTTTTTATCCACTCGTTATGAAGCAAAACTTTGCTCACTTTTAATTGACTACAATTTTTGGCATGTGTGTGGGTGTGTGTGTGTGTATGTGTGTGTGTGTGTGTGTATGTTAGTTTTTGGGATAGTTCTATTGAATTTTCGGACTGCTGAGGGTCTCTGATGGGTTTTATGAGTTTTATGGGCTCGTTTCCCAATTATGAAGTCATAATTTCTGTCATATCATGCGGACGCCTCGATCGGTGGCTATTGATAAGCCTCGTCTAGTGTTTTAACAGGAATGCCCACAACAACAACAACAACAACAACAGCAACAACAACAACTAGACACTTGAAGTGTCTATTTTTTTGAAGTGAAGTGTTTAAATTGTTGCAGCGTTGCCAGACTGTTGGCAGATGCAGCTTTGAAGCAAGTCATTAACCCTTTGATTCACACACAAAAACAAAACACTCGCAGACAGAGACGGAGACAGTTACAGTTATAGGCACATTAACAGTTAGCTGTTTCTGCTTCTAGTTGTCGTCGTCATTGTTGTTGTTGTTGTTGGCCAAAAACTATGCCAAAAAGTTTCAAGGACATGTGCAACATACACGCAACAACAACAACAACAACAACAACGGCAACACATGCGTTTTGTGGCTTTTTTGAGACGCACAAAGGCAGCAAGAGAGAACGAGTTAGAGTGGGAGAGAGAGAGAGAGAGGCAGAGAGAGAGAACGCCTAAGTTGCTGATGTGATTTTTGTTTCGCCGCCGCAAAACGTGCGTAATTAAACGTGTGTGTGTGTGTGTATGTGTGTGTTGTCTAACAACAGCTGCTGTTTAACTCTTTAAACTATGCACACACACACACAAACACACGCACACACACACACACACACACCGACACTGCAGCCAAAATGTATGCCATGAAAATCATTTTTGGGCGCTTTAAATTGTTGCTTGTTGTGTGTATTAAAGTAGGCTCACACACACACACAGAGAGAGAGAGAGAGAGGTAGATAAAAAGAGCCAAGCAAGTTGCCTGTTTTGAAGCTCAAGGACAATGTTTGGGCCACGTTTGTTGTGTTGTTGTTGACTGCCTTTTTAGTTAAAGTTTAAGACAGGCTGGCAAAAATGCCTTAAAAATATATATACGTGTGTGTGTGTGTGTGTGTGCAAATGTGCCGCAAAACAAACACACACTAACAAAGAAATAAAGTTGAATAAATATATACATATATCTAAATATATACTATACTTGCTACTAAAACAACTACTACTTTTTTTGGCAGGTTGGTTTTGCTACTAATTTTGCTACTACTTTTGCTGGCAGCAGCAGCAGAAATCGAGGCAAATAACGAGTGTTAGTGGGAATGGCACAGATAGAGAGTAAAGTGTGGGCTGTGTTTGTGTGTGTGTGTGTGGACTGTGTTGTGGACTGTGTTGTGGACTGTGGGCTGTGTAAGGGTTTTTTGACGCCCACAACAGTTGTGTGTGTGCTTAATTTACTTCTTAGTAGTGTGTGTGTGTGTGTGTGTGTGTGTTATGTGTGTGTGTGTCTGCCTAACGCTATGCAACAGAATACAGCTAACTTGACGTCGTCGCTTTTTGCCGCTCTTTTCTTTAAATTTAATTTCCTTGCTAGTTTTCTTTTAGCCGCCTCAACTCGACTCGACTTGTTTCGACTCGTTTCGACTCAACTCGACTCGACTCGCTGCTGGCTGCTTAGAATTTTCATTATTGTTTGTTGTCTGAGGTTAGTTTTTCACTGCCGACGTCGACGTCGACGTCGTCGTCGTCGTCGCCTTTTGGCACAATTCTTCTTCGTCTTCTTCTTCGACTGTGCGCCGCCTTTTTACTGCCGGCTTTAATTAGAGCATTTTGCACACTGACTGCTGACAGTCTGTGTGCCAGTCTCCCTTACTCTATCTGTGTGTGTGTGTGTGTTTTGTTTGGACGGGGGCAACAGTTGGCCAGCTTTAAGCCAAATATAAACAACTTCAAGGCCTCTTGGCTGCTCTTTCCTTTCCTTTCCCTTTCTTTCCCCCCTCGCTTTGATAATCGCATTGAAATTGTTGCAAAAGTCTAGCGGCATCTGCCTTTTGGCTTAACCCTTTTTGTCCATTTAATGCCTGAGTATCGCGCTGCATGGGGGCTTAAAGGGTTAATTTCTTGCTGTGCTAAAACCAAAAAAATGCCAACACACACACACACATTGACACACACACACAGACAGACACGCGCCAAGCTCGGGACACGCAAAAATTTGCCACAAAATGTGAGCAAAAAAAGAAAAAAGAAAAAAATTTCAAGTGTTGAAAGTCAACTGCATTGTTTGGCTTTTACTTTAATTACAAGCTTATTTGAATACAATCGATTTATCGATAACTAATATACTTACGCATTTCTCTCTCTCTTTCTGTTTATTTTACAGGTACGTTCGCTATCTCTATCTGCAACCCATTTTAGCCTAAGCTCAAGTAAGCATGTTTTAATACTTATTCAATTGTCATTTTGTTTATGTAATCGATAACTTATCGGTTTTGTGCATTTTTATATTTATTTGACATAATCTATTTTTTTATAAAATGGTCTTAAGTTGAAAGCATATACAATGAGCTGCTTATCGTTAAGAAATCGATTATTTATAGATATTGTATCGATATCTTATCGATAATTAATTGATTTGTTAAAAAGTAATTTTAAATTGTTAGATTGCCTGCCAACTACAAAACATTGTTTTTAGTAATCGATTTGTTATCGATAGTTTATCGTTTATTTATATTCACTATTACGTAAACTGGCGACACCTTGACGACACTCGTAAAAAACCAAACACCAAAAATAGACACAGCGTGTGAAGTTGCATGTTGATCGTGTCACAACAACAACAACAACGTGAACAACGTGAACAACGACAACAAGAACAACACAGTGTTGCCTTTAATTAGGCAGCGGCTGCGTCTGCGCAATGTGCAACCCCTGGAAAGGAAGTTGAAGCGACAGAAGATTGTGCGAGAGAGAGATGGATGGAGTGTGAGAGACAGATAGAGAGTGGGGGGTCACATATTTCATATTGTTGTTGTGTTGTGTTGTGTTGTGTTGTGTTGTGTTGTGTTGTGGCATAAGTCCACATTTTGATTTATATGCACGCCCGCGCATCATTTTTTTTTTTTTGTATACTGTCTTCGATTTTTGTTCGAAGATGTTGTTGTTGCTTCTTCTTCTTCTTGTTGTTTTTCTGGTGAAAACTCGTTCCGAATGTTATGCAAATTGAACACTGAACTGAACCGCAGCAAAAGAACTAAACTAAAATCAACTGAGCTGAGAAATCAAATTAAAAGCAGGCAAACGCATCATTTGCAATAATGCGCTATCTCTTTTCTCCTCACTCTGTCTCCGTCTCTGTCTCTGTCTCGCTTTCTATATCAGCTCAGCCCTTATGAGCATTGTGCCCTCTTCACACCCCTGCAGCACCCCCTACCCGACTACTGTGAAGCTCCTCTTCATCTCCTGCCTATGCATGTGAATCCCCTTCGGAGCATTTTTAATTTGAATTTCCGTTGAGCATAAAAATCTCATGTGGCATCGCTGTGTGTGCGAGTGTGTGTGTGCGAGTGTGTGTGTGTGTGTGTGCCTAATAAATCTATAAAGTGGCAAACGCAAGTACACGCATTATTACTTTGATTTTTTATGATGAAGACAGGAAGCGACTTGGTCGTCGTCGTCGTCCCACACAACAACTATAAAATGTATCTGTAGACTTAAGTATCTGTATCTGTATCTTCAGTTGTTGCTCTGTTGCCTTTGTTTTCGTCGCGTTGATTGCTTTGATTTGGCTCTGAATCTCAATCGGACTCAATTTGACTCTGGCTTCAGTTTCAGTTTCCATCAGCTTCCATCAGCTTCAGTTTTTGGATTGCTTTCAATTTATTTTGAACTTCCGCTTGTTCTACATTGACATGCCAAAGTCGCGTTCAAATCGAATTCAATTAAGTGTCTTTCCGCCGCCACGTCCGCTTTTTGGATTTTTTGGACTTTTGGACTAGGCAACTGATTTACCAGTTAAACGCAACACTTTTTCTGCCTCCTCCTCTTCTCCTCCTCCTCTTCTCCTCTTATCCGCTGTACGTTTTCCGTCTAAGTATTTCCCTCATTGTTTTTGGACCTGGCAATTGATCATACTAATGATTATTATCTGACCGTCGTAATCGACACAACTAACGAACTGACCATACAAAAGAAAAGAATTACAGACAGCCAGGGAGAGATAGAGAGAGAGAGAGAGGGAGAGAGTGAGATAGATGTTGTTGATGATTTAAGTCAACTTAGCTCACAGTAGCTCACTGAAGATTGTTGCCCATTGTACGATTGTTAAACGCCGGATGTTTAGGCCAAGATCACAGATGAATACCAGAAAATCAAATAAAATAAATAAAAAGAATTTATATGCCTCTCTCACTCTCTCTCTGTCTCTATGTTTCGCTTAATCGGTTTTTAGTTAAAGTTTATAGTGAATATTCGAAATTCGAGTATTCTTTGAATTGAAAAACAACACAGAGTTTATCTGAAGCTAAGTTTACACGCTGTCATTACGCAATAGCTTAATCGACTATAATATAATATGATATAGTAAAATATGAAGAGTTTGACAACATTTTAAAATTTTAGTAGAGAGCTTGACTAATTAAAGTTGAGTATCATTTAATTGCAAATAAATTTTAAACTCATAATACAGAATAATATACAAAACAAAAAAAAAAAAAAAAAAAAAAAAAAAATGCAAACAAAAAATTAACCAATTTGGGAGAGACTGTAAATGCAATGTTTGAGTAGAGTCAAGTTGATTGGCTTACAAATTGTATATAGAAAACTCATTCAGTTATCTTTAAGCTAACTTTGAGGAGGAGAGAAAATACAAGTGGCAGAGAAAGAGGTAGAAAGAGAGGTTGGAAGTGATGGAAGCAAAAAGGAAAAGCCAATTTATTGCTAGTGCAATTCTATTCACATAGCAATCCATATGCACACATAGCACATACATGTGTGTGTGTGTGTGTGTGTGTGTCCGCCTCCTCCTATATACAAATGGTAGAAATCCTGCGCGCTCGAAAAAGAAATAAATTTTTCTTATATGCCACGATTTTCTTTTCTGCTGCTGTTGTTGTTGTTGCTTCTGCTTGATTTTCATTTCTGCTAACGCGCGCAATCAAGAACAGGGAACAGGGGCTAATCCCCAACCCCCAAATCAGCCCCCTTCCACACACACACACACACACACACAGACAGAGACGGACACGGACACGGAGAGCAACTCAAAGCTTCCTGGCAAGTGCCCCTATACCCCACAACCAACCCCCTACCCCTTTGCCATCCCCTCTGCCCATCCTCTTTGCAGCCGCTCTTGAGAGCTTTTCGCCATTTTCCCGTCTTTTCTTTCACTTCTTCATTTCGCTTGGATATTTTTATATATTTTTCTCCTTTTTTTTACACATATCGAGAAATATCCTTGAATCGAAATATACGGCTCCTCCCAATGCCAACTCTCAGTACTCCAACCCCCCACCCCTTTGCCCGCTCGGAAAAATCTATACACATTCGACGAGCGTCAGAAAGAAACAGCAGCCGGTCATAAAAACAACAACAAAAACAAAAAAAAAAGTACAAAAACAGGAGACGAAAAACCCGAAAGTGAAGATGAAATGAAATAAAGCAGCAGCAGCTGAATGGGAATCACACAGAGAGAAGAGATACGAGAGGAATTCAGAAAGAGAGTGGGAGGGAGGAGGCTGCGAGGTCGACTAGGGAGCGCTTTGGGGGCTGGCAAAAGAAATAAAACAACAAACCGAGAGAAACGACAAGAAGAACAAAACAAAAAACAGAAAAAAAGGAAAGAAACCCGAACGAAACGAAACGAAACTCGGATAAAAATAGGGAGCGCATAAAAATTGGCAGCAGTTTGGGAAACCGGGACTGGGACTGGGCAGACAGCGTCGCAGACAACCACCCCCCAACCCCCAACACCCTTGCACCCCCTAGAATCTACCCGCAAGTTGTACCGCCCAGTCGAACGCTCTCTGAAACTCGCAGACACACAAACACACAGGGACGTAGGGAGCGTTATCTGCTGAGGGGTTGTTGGTGTGGGAGGGGGTTGAGGCGAGGGGGGCTGACTGGCTGCTGGGAAAGCTCATGCTGCCTGCCATCGTCTCGGCTAAAACGACAAATGTGAAAGGACATTGTCGTCGTCGTCATCGTTCGTCCTTCGTCCTTCGTCCTTCTTCCTGCCACAGACATCACTGCTCGTTATTACCGACGACGACGAAGTTACAATCATGGCTCGGCATTGAGCGGAGCAGGGGTGCGGCGGGGGACTCGCTCTGAGTGCGTCGACACCGACTTCTCGCTTGTAATATCCGACTACTACCGTCCCCTACCCCTCCTCCCTCCTCCCCCCTGCATCCCGTTCACACTCCCTCTTTTAGGCAACATTTTTTTTATGACTTGACTTCAGAGCAGGACGACGCCTTGTATTGGCAGTTTTTCTTGTCAGGCTGCAAGTTTGTGGCATTATTCCATACTTCGATAGCATATGTCTATCGATACGACAGTTATCGATAACATGTTCACATGATATCAATAATTCTATGTCGCTTAGGGCAATAAGTGCTTTAAACTATCGCTTATTTTTGGACTTCCATTTTTTTTAAATCTGCTTTGATCCAACTGAAATGTGATCTTTAGGCTACAAAATTTGAATAAACAATACATAATACTGTTTATGGGAAAAACTCAATTCTAATAACTTTTTAATTTTTTTTATTGATATTATGAAATTCAATTAAAATTATAAATTTCATATATTTCATCTATTTGAATTAAATATTTAAAAGTTGAGTTTAAGGCAAATGCCATAATTAAAGAATTTGGATCTACGGATTTAAATTTTAGAAGATAACGAATTATAAATGTTTGCGGCTTTAGTTTTTGGCTCAAAGACCAAACCGATGTGTGGAACGCCCAGTTACAACTACAACAATTAAACATCTATGGATGTGGGATTATATGTAGGAGAATTTAGAGAAAGATTATAGGGAGGGGAGAAGAAGTAGGAGGAGGACTTGGAGAAGTTGTATGTAGGAGACCACGAAGTTTGTCTGCTCTGGCTTTTTATTTTATTTCTTTTTTTTGTCTCTCTCTCTTTTTAACTGACGCGCCCCAAATGTCCTTGTCTGCGTGTGTGTGTCTGTGTGTGTCAGTGTGTGTGTGTGTAGGGTTCTATATGTGCTCCTGCTGCTGCCATTTCGTACATTTCGTTTCGTTTCGATTCGTTTGCTTCGGTATTTATCGACCAATGATATTGGAAATATGTCAGAGATGCGCACAAGGCGCCAGCAGTTGCTGCGCTCGGACCCCACTCAATCCCCTACCCACCAACCCACCTACCTACCTAGCTACCTCCTCAACCCCTGGCTGCTCCCCTGCACAGTTCATCTACCCAAGCTCTAGACCTAGTAGCTGACAAGCCACAGCTCCAGTTCGGTTCCTGGGTCGGTTCAATGAGTAAAGTCACACACACACACACACACACCCAGTAGGGCGGACACTTAATGGGGAGGGGGGGTTGGTCGTTGGTCGGTCGCTCGTTCGACGGTCGGTGCGCATCGATTCGTTTTTGAGTGTTGGGACGCAAGTTGGAGTTGCTGTTATTCCTCTTTTTTTATATTCGCATATGTGTATTTATCTGAGTGTGTGTGTGTGTGTGTGTGTGTGTGTGTGTGTGAGTAAGCATCCCTCGCAGACACACATATACACAGGCATGCATACATACATACATACGCCCCTTTGTGCCAACTCTGTCGCTGGCGCTGCCAGCGCTGACATCGACGTCGCAGCTGTCGTTTGTACATATTTTTTTTCACTGTGCCATTTTGATTGGAAAATCGTACGCAATTGGAAATTTTTGCTATTGGCTGTGCGTTCGATACACTCACACGCACACACACACACACACACACGCACACACACACACAGCGGAGAGAGAGCACAGCGTTTGGGGCTTGGCAAAATTCTCAGCGCTCGCTCGCGCTCACATTATGGAAAATCAATCAACAGCAGCACTAATAAAAGTAACAACAACAACAAGCTAAACAAAAAAAACCAAAACAAAAAATAACTCAAACTGACGCTGCTCTTGCTCTCAGCTTAGTCGCTAGCTGCGCTCGCTTTGCTCCTGCTCTCGCTCTTTCTCTTGCTCCCATTGCACTTGGCTTGCAAGTTTTGGCCAAGAAAATGCAGCCAACAGGCAACAACTAAAATAAAATAAAATGATATAAAATTTTGGTGGCTGTGCCGAAAGCACTCGAAAATAAAGCTCAATACAAAACGGGCCATTGAGTGGGAATACGTACAATGCGGCGAGTGAGTGTGTGAGAGAGAGTGAGCGCGACTCTGTTGAGCATGCTGAGCCGCAGCAGCGAGCGAACGAACGAGCGAGTGAGCGAGCGAGTGAGTGAGCAAGTGAGCAAGCATTGCGTGCTGCGCTCTCAACCAGTCTCTGCGTGTTGTCGGAGAGTGCGAGAGAGTGAGAGAGCGGGCTCTGCGTTGCTGCAGCTGATAAGACACATATGTACGCCTCTCTGTGTGAATGTGTGTGTGTGTGTACGTTCAATGTGTGTTCAATACGTAGCAGCAGAGCAAATGAATGAAAGAGACTGTATTATTGGGTGCGGGGCGGGGCGTTGCGCGGCAGGCAGGCAGGGTAGCTAACTGTAAAAGCAGTCAGCAGCAGAGCTGCAGGTTCGACATCGTCAGTGTTCCCTGCACTCTGAGCTCACAACTGAACTGAACTGAACTGAACTGAGTCCGTTCTTTGGCGAGGGGTCGTCATCGTCATCGTCGTCATCGTCATCGTCGTTCAACGACGCTCTCTTTTCACAAGCTAGACGTATGAGTATGTGTGTGTGCGTGCGTGTGTGTGTGCCTCAGTGTGTCTGTGTGTGGACATCGACTGCGTCGCCGTCATCATGAACATCATATATAGATAGATTTTTAACAAACCTGATTGGATGTTATTGACTGGCGCACACACACACGTCCACTTGTGCTGGCTGATTCGTTCGCCTCTCCTATGTGTGTATGTTTCTGTCTGTCTGTCTGGCTGTCTGTGAGTGTGTGTGTGTGTATACACCGCACATTGGCAGCTTTGGCCCGTTGAATATATTGACATGCAGCCCCCGACAGAACGACAGAGCGACCGCTTGTGCGGCCACCGAACGGAAAATTGTCGATGCCATGAATTGGGCGGGTAGGTGTGACCCGACCAGGTGGGTTGATGGCGGGCGGTGCCAATGAACAAAACACTTGCTTATATGTACATACATACATTCATACATACTCATGCATTTAGACACACACACTTGCACATGCATATGTAAATACATATGAGTTTAGACAGGATTCCGTTAAGAAACAAACTTACTTTCTTCTGTTTCGAAAAGAAACTTTTAATCTTTCACTTTTTGAAATATTTCTACATAAAATAAAAATGTTGAATAACAATAAAAGATTACAAAAAAAATGTATTGATGCATTAAAACTGTATTTGAGAATAACATATATATTAAAATATTTATTTAAGTAATATACGCTAAAAGAAATTCAACAGGATGAACATATAGATTCTATAATGGAATAAATTCACTTTTCCTTTATTTTTGGCCATTTTCTTGAAAATTCACTTCCAAAATGGAAGTTTGTACTCTAACGATCTCACTAAGTAAGATATGTAGTAAGCTTGAAACATGAACCATTTAGATACATAGAAATATTTAGAATGTTTAATTTAAATAATAATTTAATAATAAATAAAAATATAGTAACATGACAAAATTATTACTAAAATGGAAAACTACATTATTTTATTATTGTTTTATTGTCAAAATGAAGTCAAACATGACTTTAATTTTTCGTCGCTATGCATTCTTTTCTATAAACAATTCTAAAACGACAAGTCTTCAAAGCTTGTCTTTTATAATAAAAACAGTGTTGATGTACAAATGTCGAGTTCTTGATCCTGGAAATACCCATATACAAATGTATGTTTAAGAAATAAATTATAACTAAAACTTTTTAAAAAATAATTCTTTTAGAGTCATTTATTATAAAGAAGTTAATTTTTCTTTAATTATCTTAAATGCCTGCAAATATTCAAATATTAAATGGGTTATTATCAAATGTTAAATGGGTTATTACTTGTTAACATACAAATAAATTAATTAATTTTAATTATTATAGAATTTAAAACTCAAATCAATACTTGTATTTGCACATATTTAAAATTCAAGAATATTTCAATCATTTTACAATTAAAATTGAAGTTAAATATTTTTCGATTCGTAAATTAATTGTTGCAAATCACGCGATACGCATTAATTGCATATTTATTGTCGGAATATCTGTGAATCATGCAATTGCTCAAGATAAACGCTCGCTTTATAGACAATAGACAATTGAGTCATCCAATGTTTGCCACAGATATCACAGATGAGTTCAATGCTTGAGAATAATGTGTGATAAAGACTGTGTAGACATATTGGAATAATAATTAAAAGGTTGAATATTTCATAACTGATTTTGTGAAAAGTCAGCGAATATTAGTTAAACGAGTAAATGCACTTGATTTCAATGTGGTTGCTAATCCAGCAGCTGATTTACTTGGGGTTATTGCGTGTAAATGGACACACGCATACACACATACCTACCTATACATATGTGTGTGCATGTGTGTGTGCGTGTGTGTGTGTGTAAACGCACGAGGTCGAAAACCAATCGCAAGTCGTTCCAATAAAACCAATACCACTGCTCGCAACAGTACATAAAGTGATTGTGCGGGGGGTGGGGGTGGCAAAAGGCGTTGCCAATAATATTGAAAGCAATCCATACATATACATACATACATACATATGTAGTATGTATGCAAGGGATATGTACATGGGTATTTATGTGAGCTTATGTACAAAAGGTTAACAGCATTTCCTCGTTAACTGCTGCTGCCTCTGCCTCTGTCTCTGCCTCTGCCTCAGCCTCCGTCTCTGCCTGCGTCTCTTGTTTTGCTTTTTTTTCGCATTGGCTCCCTACACACACACACACACACACACACACACACACACACACACACACACACACACACACACACACACATACATAAAGAGCTTCGCTCACTCGTGCGTCGCTTTCGCCCAATCGAATTCAATTGACGCTCAATTTTTATGTGCTGAGGACAAAACGCAAAAGCAAAAGCACAAAAAAATAACAATAACAACGACAGAAAAGTCACCTGAAAATGGCGCCCAATGACTGCCAATATGTTAAATGAAGCAACCCAAAATCCCATCTAAAAAAAGAAAAAAAGTAACACAGAGTCGGAAAAAACAGAGACACCCTCCCCCAAAATGGGCTCCCCAATCAGCGGTGGGGGAAAGAGGCAACAACGGAGAGAAGCACCCAATAATCATCGACGCCACTTTACCCCACAGTTCCCAAAACCAAACCAATCCAATTTGATGTATGTATGTATAAGTATGTGTCTGTGTCTGTGTGAGTGTGAATGTGTGTGTGAGAATTTCTTTTTACTTTGCGTTTACTTTTTTTTGTTGCTGTTGTTGTTGCTCTCGCATCGCTCGCGCTCTCTCTCTCTCTCTGGGCGCAGTTGTCGTCCTTTTCTCCCTTCGAACGAGCGCATGTATTGAATTTTTATAAAAATGAGTGGGGAACAAAATCAGCAGCCAGACAGCCATAAAAACGCCAGCGCCACTTTCACTCGGCTCAATGCAGCAGCTCCAACAACAACAACAACAAGAACAGCAGCAGTCACTGAGAGCAACGTCAACGTCGACGCAGCGCCTTAAAGCGTCGTCGTCGTCTTAAAGTACCGCTATTCAAGCAGCTTTTTTTCCTGTGTGTCCGTATTGTGCCCACCCACCCCCCACCGCCCCAAAATGAGCGAGAGAGTGTAAGCATGAGAGAGAGAGAGAGCGAAATGAGTGGAGTTTTTTTTTTTAACGAGTGGTTAAAAAGAAGGCAAAAAAAAGGAAGTAAAATGGGAAAATAGTAGAAGAAGAAGAGGAAGAGGCAGAGGAAGCAGCAGCGCAATACATACCAACATCGATTTCGATTGGGAAGCCATCAACGGCAGCAGCGCCAACGTCAGCGCCTCAGCAACAACAACAACAACAACAACAGCAACAACAACAACAGCTGTAGGGCCGCTTCGTGCGTTTTATATCGTGTCGTCGTGTGCCTCTCTCTCTCTCTCTCGGTCTCTTCGCCCTTCGTCTGCTTTATATTTGGTGTTGTTGTTGTTGTTGTTGTTGCTGCTGCTTCGGTTATTCTTTCATTTTTATTTTTATTTTTTTTTTTGTTCTTGGATTTTTTGGGGGCATTGAATTGAAGGGCGACTGCGGCAGCGTGGGGCATATTATTTCGTTGGGTGGTTTTGGCCACACACAGACGACACACACACACACACACACACACACACACACACACACATACATAGCCTAAAGGTTGACAAGTTTCGCCGCCCAACCAGCGATGAGAGCGGGACAAAAACGATGGCGGACAGACGTCAATATATATTAAGTATATGTGTGTGTGTGTGTGTGGAGTGACAAAATAAAAATAAGTTAAAGAAGAACGAGCGAATGAAAAGAACAACGAAATGAACGATATATAGAAAGGAAGCAAGAAAGAATCAAAGAAATGTAATCAAGTGCACGCACGCATACAAGTGCAGATATCCAAGAGATGTATAAAAATAGTAGCATGCTTTTAGGTGCTAAACAGCGCACTCAACTCAAGGAAGCCAACAGGAATGTATGTATGTACGTATGTGTGTGTGTGTGTGCGTGTGTCTCATTTTATTTATGTCATTATTGAAAATGCGTTCGAGGCGCAGCCAACGCAAATCCAGAGATGCCAACAGCTTAAGAGACATGTGTATAAGTAAAGTAGTATCTCTGTATGTGTTACACACACACACACACACACACTAGCATAGCATGAGTCGAATCCTCGCAGCCAGCAAAAGCTTATGTACAGCTAAAGCGACTGAGAGCAACACACACACACACACATATGTATATACATACATATCTTATAGCATGCGTTTTTATGCTTATTCGATTTTATTCGAGTGCTCGCACACACACACACACACACACACACACACACACACACACACACACACACACACACACACACACACACACACACACACACACACACACACACACACACACACACACACACACACACACACACACTCATCGAGAGATACGAGCTCCGTCGCTTGGAGCATCAGGATTTGCTGCTGCTTCCTTTCATTCAGTTGGCGTCGCACCCCACCCCACCCCAAACTCAACCCAAATCCAAACCATCCCTACCTCTCTCGCTCCCTTTCTTTCTTACCTTCTCCTCTGCTCCTCCTTCTTCCTCACTCTTTCTCCCTCTCTCTGCTTACTGACTGCGACTCCGATTTCTTTTCACTTGGCAGATTTTTCTTTTTGCTTTTCATTTCTCGCATTTCTTTTTTCTTTTCTTTCCATTTTATTTATTTCGTTTTCATTTTTTTTTGCTTATTTTACTGATATTTTTTCAGTTTCTTTTTCTTCAGCTTCTGCTTCCTTTTGCTGGCACTTGGGCTCCGCCCCGTTTTATTGTAGGGATTTTGCTTTATATGTACATATGTATGTATAGATAGATGTATGTATAATACATACATATGTATCTATACACATGCTATACATAAACGTGCGCTCAATATATATTGTGTGTATAGATATAGATATATACCTATCTGTGTGTACACACACACACATACAGTTATTTCGTCTCTTCCTTTTATTATTACCATTTTTATTTTATTTTGGTTTTTTTTTTTTTTTGTTTCCTTTGCTTTGTTTTTTGGTATTGGGCGCTGGCCATTGCCCGAACTTAATTCCTGGGTCCGTATCCGTGTCAGCAGCTTGCCTTGTGTGTGTGTGTGTGTGTGTGTGCTATCGAGTGCTGTCACTTCGTATTGGTTTAAAGTTTTGGGCCAAATTGTGTTGCAACTCCCCATTTACATACATGTTTGCTTGTATCTTGACTGGCTTTGATTCGTCTGGTCGCCAGCAAGAATTTGCACCAACTCTCCATTGCTCTCCAATGTTCTCTACATTATATTATTTAAATAATCTTCGTTATTTAAGGCCTTACATGCATTTCTGCCAACTCTCCACTAGTCTCCACTACTCTCCACTAGTCTCCACTTGCTTTTTGTACATTTCACATGCATTTAATAATTTTTTCGCTACTCTACACTACTCTCCACTAGTCTCCACTTAGTTTTTGTACATCTGACGAGCATTTCCTTTTGATTTATCGCTACTCTACACTACTCTCCACTAGTCTCCACAAAGATACTGGCAACATTCGTGCCCAATATTCAACAATAGTAACATTATGTATTATAAGCTACAGATTGCCCATGTGCCCATTATATGACAGACTGACAGATCTCTACATGGTATAGATTGTATCTCTCGAGTATTACGCACTAATTAACTAAATCTTTGGCTATACATACTTAAGTAGCTCAAGGTTTGTCACACCCATCACTACCTGACTAACTAACTAACTAACTGACGCCATTACCTAACCGTATCTATAATCTATGTACATACATGGATACATACATTTATCTAATACGGCTGGCCGATTTCTTTTAAATCATTATATGATCCTATATATATACGGAAACTTTTTATATGTCACATAAATCTTTCAACATGTTTAGTCAACAACTAAACAATTTATGACAATTGTTCTGTGTTGTGTGCGCGATTAACTGATATAGAGTCAGCTATATACATATATATGTGTATGTATCTATATAAATCAGGGGAATAGAAGAGTGTGTGGAGAGCGAGTTGTGAGTTATCTGTTGCGTCCGTTTATTTATGCACCTATTTGTTTGAACACTAAGCTATATATTGTACGTACATATCATTGCCAGATAAGCCCAATCTTATCTTTATATACTAGACTTAACTGTTAACTGTAACTGTGCAGCTACATACATACATACGTATATCTATAACTGTATCTGTATCTTTAGCTTTATCTATATCTGTATCTGTATCTGTATCTGTCGACCAATAGACAGTAATCAGTATGAGTTTTGTTGGGTTCGCTTTGTTGGTTGGTTGTTTGGTTGTCGTGACTGACTTGATTACGTCTCTATATAAATATGGCAGCTATTTTCTGGCGATATCTTAAGCAAACATTCGACTGACTCTGTGTATTCAGAGTATATTCAGTATCTTTAGCAATATTTAAAAGTCGCTCCGATTGCCCAACACACACTCAGATACACGGATCTCTCAGTTCCTCAAAATGCAGTAATTCTCATTATAAACCTTGTCCGCACTCAAAACAATTTATGGCGCTTATAACACCTGACTACTACCTCCTCCCCCCACCCTATTCACCACTCTCTCTCTCTCTCTCTCTCTGTCTCTCACTCTCTCTCGCTCTCCCTCCTTCTAACTGCCGCAAATAAAATTGATAAAATTTGTGTAGAAGAAAAAAAAAATAATCCCAAGAAGCATTTAATTTTTATAATTATTATGATGATGATGATGTATTTGTACAAAATGGTTGCTCGTTTTGTTATAGTGTTAACAACACACACACACACACACACACACACACATGCAGACAGTAGCTGATGTTATTATATGTACATATTATATACATTTCATTCGCTTATTTTGTTGTTCTTCTTTTTGGAGCTTTAGATTTGATTCCATTTTGTCGTTTATCACAAATGCTGCTGACATGCGTATATAAATATATATATAAACATTTACCCCTCACTCTTCCCATCTCCCTCTCCCTCTCCTTCTCTCTCACTCTCGCTCGCTGGTGTGTAGAAGTTTTCGCGTTCAGATTTTTTTGTACAATGATTATCTGCATCAGTTGTTAATTGTTATTTGACGCGTTTTAATCGGCTACCGACGTGTCCCGTGCTCATATCCAAAACGCGCGCTACCGAAAACGCTAGAAACCCGTCATTGAGGGCAATACCAGGAAAAAATACCAAACAATTTCAACACAACTTTAGCAACATTCGTTTGTAAGTCATCCGAGTTCAGCTCAAAAGTCAACGATTAACATGCTCAACTATCAAATCAATTTGGAAATTATACCAACTACAAATAACTTTAGTACAGTTCTATCAAACTGATATATATTTACAGTATTTTATAAAAATTAGTTTAACTGGTTAAGTTGAGGGTCACCAGAGTTCAGCTCGAAAGTAAATCATAACCGCGATTTTCTAAATTCAATTCAATAAATACTGCAAATACTCATGTATTTAGTATCTTCAAAATATTTATGTGCTTAAAGTTTTTAAGTATTTTTTTTTTATTAAAAATACAACTTTTATGTTATTCCTTTATCTTATTCATGTCTTATTTCACATTAATTAATGTAAATTGCATTTGCTTCATCTCTTTGCAGGTAATTGCAAAAATAAAAACTAAATTTGGGCAACTGGGTTAACCACTCGGCAGATCGTAAGTTTGTTAAGAAAAAAAAAATACTAAATAAAAAAAAAGAGATGTGTTTCGTTTCTTTTGGAGTTTATTTGAAGTTTCTGCGAGGACACACGATAATGATAACTATAAAGTTCCCATTGCCAGTCGTCTGCCCAGGCTGACTGTCTGTCTGTCTGTCTGTCTGACTGTCTGTCTGTCTCTCTCTTTGTCTGTGCATTCATTCATTTGCGTTTCATTCATGTCCTCATCAATGCGACACACACACACACACACACACACACAAAGAACAGGCACAACAAAAAATATGTCAAAACTTGTCTCGTCTGCCTGCCATTAGCAGCAACAACAACAGCAACAACAGCAACAACAACAACAACTTTGTCAGCTCTGGCAACAAGAGGTAAGAAGAAGAGGCCGAGACATGTAGCACGCCCACGCCCACGTAGTAGGCGCAACATCATTATCATCTTGATTATTATGATTATGATAATACGATGATCAAGATCATCAGACTTTAAGAGACTTTAAAGTTTCAAGGCTGCTGCTTCTTTCTTTTTTTTTTATTTTTATTTATACTTTTTTTGTGAATGAATTTAAGGCTTTTAACTCCTTTTATTGTTGTTGTTGTTGTTGTTGTTGGCGTCACAAGAGTCGCCTTAAATGTAATTTATGTGCCAAGTGACAATAGACGAACTCAGCTACCTTGTTTTTTTTTTGGAGTCTCAGTGCAACACACACTGATTGCAGCTACTGTGCGGCACACACACACACACACAAACGCACACACATGCACTCTCTTCTTTTACGCCCCCGCAATTGCCTGTTACTTCAGCCGCCCCGCCCTCCTCCCTCCCCCCTCCCAGCACACTCTGCGCCTGCATTCATTATATGCAAATTTCAATTATTTGCACAAATCAGACGCACAAGATCTGCACAACAACAACAACAACAACAATAACGACTACGACGACGCATTATTATCATCATCGACTTCATTATGGCAATCCGGCATGCCTTCTCCCCCCCCCCCCCTGCTCGCTGCTTCCTCCCTCCATCATCATCGCCCCCGGTTGACGATCAGCAGGCAAAAAATGAGAAAAAAAAGCGACAAACGTTCAATTCAATTTCTGTGCCGTCGTCGTTGCCTCGTTTATCGGGGCAAACAGGAAGAGCCATAATATAAAATTTATTGTATTAATGCCTCGCTTGCCCCGCATAATATTGCCCCGCTTTGTGGCAGCAACAACAACAACCACAACAACCACAACGCCAACGACAGCATCACAATTGTTGTTGTAATTTCATTTCATTGATATGCCAATAGCCAAAAATGTATATACGAGTATTTTATTCTATATATACTTATATATTTTTATTTATTTATTTTTTTGTTGTTTTTTCTTATTAATTTAAACATAAACATGGATTTCCTGTTGCCGATATGCAAAAAGAGAGCTTTGACTGATTCGTTGTTGTTGTTGTTGTTGATCTTGTTGTTGTTGTTGCTGTTGTTGTTGCCGTTGTTGCTGTTGCTGTTCGTTTTCGACATAATTCTTTCGATCGAATTTCACAAAAATTGTGGCCCCGATTCTATGTGTGCTTGTGTGTGTGTGTGTGTGTGTGTGTGTGTGTGTGTGTGTGTGTGTTTGTATGCTGGGAGGAAATTAAATTAAGCGCTTGTCTCGCTTTTTGTTTTGTTTTCTGGATTTTGTTCTTTCTCTTCATTCCCGGTTTTATATATTTCTGTATTGTTTCGCTGATGAACCGCCGCATTAAGCGGCAAAATTGCGTGGGAGCATCGATTTTGATTTGATTTATGCTGAAGGTCAGAGGCGACTCTCGAACAAGACAAACTGGCAACGCGACGGGGCACAAGTACAAGCACACAAATACACACATACACACACACACACACACACACACACACAGACACATGCATAACTCGATGTTGCTGTCGTTGTCGTGTGGCAGCAACATCAGCAGCAGCAGCAGCAGCAACATGCCGGAACCAGAAGCCGCAAGTCCAATATGCCACGAAAAGAGTCACTGCACATTTGTGGCATGCAACACACACACACACACTCACACACACACACGCAATTCGCTGACAAATTGCAACAATTGCTGCTGCAACTGCAACTGCAACTGCAACTGACGACAGTTTTGTTGACACAAGAGTCTTTTTCGGAACGCCATCAGAGTTCATCAGAGTGTGTGGCACAATAAAGCCTGACATGTTGCAGCCACACGAGCAACACAAATTGCAAGGCTGAGATTGAGTAGCTGTTGCTGCAAGTATGGGAAAAAAGAAGAAAACTGAAGAATCGGAGTGAAAACAGATGAACTCTTAGAACTATCGAACTTGAAATGATTGAAAATTTCAGATAAATTCTTAAAAGAAAAACAAGTCTGGAAAACAGAATATATAATGTAAATATATTAACATTATTAATATTAAGGAAACACCAGAATAGAAAAGAAGAGAAAGATAAATACGAGCTAATAATGAAAGATTATACGCATAAGTATCAGGAAGAATGACAAATTAAACTTGGAAAAGTGAATATGAATGAATGAATGAATTATAGTTGGTGAACAACCAAATCAAGACGACAATTTTTATATCCATATACAAATTTCCTGCGAATCGATTCCCTGAAATGTCAAAATAAACTTTTTATAAGCCACAAACCTAAAGAGAAATTTGATTGCAACTCGCAACTTTTATTATATCTTTAAATTTTCTTGCTCTTGAATTCTACACAAGTTTAGTTGTTAACTGTACGGCAATGGAAAGGAATCAAGTGAATGTCCTGCAGCTCGTGTGACATTGAAAGCCAAATTTTCAGAAAAAGGGGGAAAGTGAAGTTGGTTGTGGGTGTGCATTTTTGGGCTTTTGTTTTTGTTGGCCATCAAAATGCGTGCAACATATTTACGCGACCTGCGCATGTTGTTGACACTGACAGAGAGAGAGAGAGAGAGAGAAAGAGAGAGAGAGAGGGGGGGACAGAGTTGTGGACCAGTGGGCACTGCAATTGACACAATTTTCACACAGACAAGTCGACAAGGCCGGTCGGCTGGCATTGACCACGCCGCACGTGGCAGGCGCAGATGATGATGATGATGATGATGATGCTGATGATGATACACTCGCTGGCCACACACACACACACAGACGCACACACACACATGCAATTGATTTGTACTTTGGGGTCAGCCAGCAATAACAACAGTAGCCAGAGAATGCCAAACATGCCAACAACGCAAATGCCGAGGCAACAACATCAACATCAACAACATCAACCCAATGTGCCAGCCAGGCGACACCCTGTGGCACCCAGTGAGAATTTGGTGGCAAACAACTGTCCATAGATTAACTAACTGCTTAACCCTGAGTAGCATATTTGGCAAGCCGAAACTGCAGTTTATCATTTAACCGCATTTGATTTGAAAGCTGCCGAAAACATTGCTGCCAAAAGTAGTACTGCTAGCATGCATGACTTTTGATGCGATTTTGGAAGGCCTTTTATGTGCAAATTGTAGACGTATTTTGAGTATTTTTGATCTATGATTAATATGTATAGACAGTTTATTAGACTTCTCAGTTTTCTTCTCTAAATTTGCCAACTAAGCAGCATATGTCCTTTGATCTTCTCTTTCTGCTGCTTTTTCTCAGTCTTTTGCTGGGCTGAAAATCGCACTCTTTTGGCAGTGCTGTTGGCATGCAGCTGCTTTCCACTGGGGCGAACAGCAACAGCAACAGTTTGCCGTGAAGCGACAGCTACGCACAACATGAAAACCGCAACAGACACAAGACCCCCAACCTCAAAATTCGCCCCCAACTCCCCTAAAGGTCCCTCACTCCTCTACTGATGCAGAGGCAGCAAGTGCCACTTCCTTCCCTCTCTCTCTCTCTCTCTCTCTCTCTCTCTCTCTTTCTCGCTCTCTGTCATGTGTTGGCGCGCGAAAATTTCATTCGTTTTTATGTTATTTTTTTTTGGTTTGTATTATGATTTTTCGCCAGTTGGGCAGTTTTTGTGCGTGGGCGTGTTTTGTTTGTATTGTCATGGTTGGAGAAGGGGGTAGGGGTGGGAATAGGGGTTGTTAAAGTGTTAGTTAGCGATAGCTGGTTAGCCAACTTACTTAACAGGGCCGAAACGAGGTCAACAACTCGCCTTGGGGTCCTAAGAGAAGTTTAAAAGACAAATATCAGATGAGCAAGAAAAGAAATAAATATTAAGGAGGAGAGCGAGCAGAACAAAAGCCAGAGACAAATGATGATGATGACACACACACACACACACACACACACACACACACACACACACACACACACAGTTAACAGACGCAGACAAAGCGAGAAGAAGAAGAAGATGTGGAGAGAACTGTGAAGCTGCTGCCGCTTCGTCTTCTCTTCAATTAGTGAAAATCGAATTAATATTGTAATACTTTAATGAAATAATGCATGCATGCAGACATATAGACAAACAGGCAGACAGAGGCGGAGGTGGTGGTGGGGATTTGAGGGGGTGAGAGGAGGAGGAAGGGGCAGGGGAGGGGAGGTAGACACAAACTGCGACAGTTATTTATGCAGAACGACAAAGATGAATCTGTGGATGTGATTCTGACTGTGCCAATTGCTCTCTCTCTCTCTCTCTCTCTCTCTCTCTCTCTCTTTTTGTCGCAAAAAGTCGAAACTAAAGTTGATAAAAATAAATGAGACACACAAATATATGCATATAGTGCAAAAGAGATAGAAAAGGGAAGAGTGCGAGTGGGGAGAACTCAATGCAAGCCTTTGTGCTGTTCCTTGGCGAATTGTTTGGGCGGCAACAACGACAACAACGACAACAACAACGACAACGACAACAACAACGAACGTGCCAAGGTGTGGAATGTATGACAGGAATTGATATAAAATATGCTAATTGGTGCATAGACTGTGGATTGTGAACTGTGGAGTGTTGAGTACTCAGTGTTGAGTAGCGAGTGTTGAGTGTTGAGTGTTGAGCACTGAATGCGACAGGTTAATCAACTCGTTGTTTCTTATTACAAATGCTAATCCAACTGATCAGCACTTAATTGAAAGCTCTCAGCCTAAAATTGATCATTTTGAAGAGACACTGCGACTCTCCTCTCTCTCTCTCTCTCTGTCTCTCTCTAGTCTATCGAAGACTCTCTTTCTAAGTTTGTCTTCAGTCTTTGTATATTAAATAATTTTTTTTCTTAATTAATTTATCTATTTATTGTTCTCCAGCAGCTTAAAGCTGTTTATTGTCTAATCAAAAGCTCAGGCATCAGCTCAAGCTCAACTTAAGCTGTTAAGTTGATAAATGAATCCAATTTTTGTCTTTTCTACGCCTATTTTAAGTATCTTACCCGAAGCTCTCCTTAAAGTCTAACTTGCGTTTGGGCTATAATTTTATTCAGAGCTTTTTTGCCAACTTTTAATTAGTTGGTCTGACAGAGAGAATTGAACACAGTTGCTGTTAACTCAATTTGTTGCTAACTTCGCATCTGACGCACAGCAGCAATGTTTTTGTTGTTGCTGTTGTTCTAGCTTGTCATGTAATGCTGTCTATGCCAAATAAAAAATAAAGAACTATGCGAGTATCCCATTTATGTAAATTATTGGCAAAAATGCATAACGGCAAACAATTGAAAATGCAATCAAGTGTTGGCCAAAATGGCCCTGTTGCTGCTGCTGCTGCCAAATGGCGACGGCAATGCAAAATTTGCATGCACCAACAACAGTAACAACAACAGCAACAACAACAACAACAACGCTGCCAATTAATCAAGAAATTCTTAAATAATTATTTGCCTATTTTTATAGTCGCACCAGAAAGTGAGCAGGACAAAGGGGGGGAGGGGGATTGATGTACCATGGGGCAGCGGCCGACGCGGCTGACTGACTGACTAGCACGACGACAACAACAACGACAACAACAACAACGACAACAACAACGACGACGACATCATCGTCTGTTGGAGTGTAAATTTGTTGTTGCCATAAGCCAGATACAAATCTATATGCACTTTAATATATACATACAATATATTTTTATATATATATATGTATGTATGTATCTTATATTCATATACAATATACAGATATATGTATTTATATATATGGTTATATAGATATATAGAAGCATGCACTTTTCGATTTTCATTTTGTGATTTGCGTCCGTCTGAGCGTTCATTGTTGTTGTAAAAATAAGTCAGGCAGCCAGACGAGTCCCCCTGAATGTTCCCCTTCCCATGCACGTTCCCCAGGCAGCAGGCAGCAGCACAAACGAAATTTCTATGAAGCATTGCAGTTAGATGAGCCGTTTAGTGACAGTCAAGTCGTTGAGAACGGAGCAGGTAAAGAGAAAAGAGACAGAGACAGAGAGAAAGCTGTGTGAGAGAGAAGTATAGATCTTGTCCACCTCTCTCTCTCTCTCTCTCTCTCTGTCTCTTGTCTGGGTGCTGATGAGTGCATTGCCGCTTTGCAGTCGCTGCAGTTGACTAATAATAATAAATATTTTTACAGAAATTAATTAACAACAACAGCAACAACAATGGCAACAAAGTGTTAAAAAAAACATATACAGCATATCTGACATATAGAGGGAGTTGTCGGGAATAAATGTCATGTAGGCCAATGCATTGAAATAATACCAAATGTTACCAAAACTATTTATAACAGCTCTGTTAAGTGCGTTAACCATGCTGCTAATTGACTGTGACTTTAATTTGAATTACAAGTTCATTTCATAGCTGATTTTTAAATATAGTTAACACAGTTAGTTCTTAATTGAGGCTACTTCAATTCCCTGTTAATTCCGTTGCACATGCATGTGCTCTGTTAAGAGGCTGTTAACTAAACTTTAACATGCCTGGGCTTGTTGCTAAAAACTTGTCTCTATTCTTGGCCACAAGACAAGCCAGCATCTTGGCAATTACTCAAATTCAAATTAAGTGGCAACACACACACACACACAGACACACACATACACTCTCACATCGATTGGCAGGCAGACAGTGAGTTAAGTTTTCTCAGTCCCAAACCGAAATCCCATGCAATCCAAAATGCCGCAACTTGTCTCGTTTTGTAAATAACAAATCAGGCATTTATAAATGATGTGAGCATAAAATATACGCTATCGAAGCAGTTCTCACCCCCCCACAGCCACAATCTCCCCGGCCTTGGCTCACCCCAAAGAAATGTTGGAAAACCTCCCCAAGCTAAACCAAATGAATGCTTTTTAGCCCAGGACAACACTTGAAACAAAAGCATTTGGCGCACAATTTGAACGGCAACTCTTTGCCAAGAAGAGAACAGCAACAACAACAACAAAAGTGTCAACCCCCCCTCCCACTACCAGAGTTGCCACACCCCTAAGATAAGGCAGCAACCCGTCTTGGTTCGTCGTCGTCATCTTCATACGTCTCTAATAAGACATGATTGTAATTAATTAAATTAATTCGTTTCGGTTTTAATACACGAAATGTTTTTCGATATTGTCAGGCCCAAAAGACAAGCCGCCCCCTTATTTTTGGTTATACTCCTCTATTTCCTGTCCTCTCCTCTCCTCTCTTCTGCTCTGCTCTCCTCTTCACCTGATTGGTATGAAAGGGCACAAAAGGATTGCCAAATGAAAGTGAAAGATTTCTGATTTACGTTTTCAAATATTTGTTTGTCACACACTCGCTTCCCTTCTCTATTTGTCTGTCTGTTGTTTTGTCTCTCCATCTCTCTAACTCTCCGTTTGTATGTCTGTCTGTCTGTCTGTTTGTCTTACACGGCCAAACTATAAAATGTTGTCGATTTTGATTAGGCAAAACTTGACAGGCAACTTTGTGCGTGGCTTTCATTAAAAATGCCTGGCGCTCGAGTTGCCATCTCTCTCTCAGTCTCAGTCTCTGTCTCAGTCTCTGTCTCAGAATCACGAGGCTTGCCAGGGTTGCTTTGGTCATGCAGACATTTGTCGTTGCCTTGGCATTTGATGGTTGATGGCTTCTACCTTTTGCGGCTACATCACCAGCTCCTTTTCCCTTCATCTTTGCTTCTTTGCGCATAATGAATTGACATTGATTGGAAATTTTGATTGAAATTGTAAAATGCTAAAGGATGGCAACGCCAAAAGGCCTTTCTTCCTCTTCTGCTTCGCAACAAAATAAATTGCTTAATTTTCGGCTTAATTAAAGATTTGATAGATAGTAGAAAGACAAGCAAATTTCCCTCACTCTCTCTCTCTCTCTCTCTCTCTCTCTCTCTCACTCTTTTATGCATTTTATCTTCAGTCCTGGGTATCTATTGATTTTTCGTGTTTCTGTCAAATGCTTTAACATTAATCATATCATTTATGCCTTGACAACATCTTGGCCAAGTTAAGCACTTGGCTAATATCATCATACATGCATACATATTTTATGGTCTTCAAAAAAATGCCAAATAAATATAAAATCAAATACGCCTTGGGTTAGACTATGAAATATGTACATATATTTGCTTTGTTTTCTTTTGTCCTTTTGTTTAGGACATGGGGTTGTCATTATTATTAATACTCATTTTGTTCTTTATTCTTTAGTTTTTGTGTCTAATTCGCTTGTGCATGTTTTGTGCACAACTGTACCTAAATAAAGCCAAATAGAAATCATTAATTTCTGTTAGATTTTACAATTTTACAGTGTCAAATTTATGTAACACACCCGAAACACACACATACACAACCCTTATGCCCCATCCCTGCCCCTGTACCCTCATTTCCTCCCCCCACCCCCTCTGATGTACACCCTTTTGGCACATTAACTTTGAGAAGCTTTTTTGCTTTTTACATTTTTTTTTTTTGTTTGTTGCTTTTTGGTTGGTTTGCCTTTAGTTTGAGGCCCGCATAAAAATGTCAAAAATTACACACACCCACACAATCATACACACACACACACACACACACAAACACACACACACACATAAAAAAGCAAAGTAAAAGCCAAATTGTAGAGCTGGGTGTGAGAAGGGACTTCTAATCATTATTTGTACGGTCCCGCACTGCCCACATATATGAGTTATATATTTATTTGTATTTGTCTGGACTTGAACTGAAAATACCCCCAACCCCCACCCCAATCGCCACCCCCATCCCCATCACTCACCCCCTAGCCCTTTTCTGTGCATGTGTGTGCTATTTGGTCAGTGTAATGCTTAATTATTTACTTTTTCCCATTATTTGTTGTTGTTGTCTTTCTCAAAAATTGTTGCCAACAACAAAAAAAAGGCCTACAAACAAAGTGACCAAAAGAGCGCATAAAATGAGGCAGGAGTGGGGGTAGGGGTAGGGATAGGGGTGGGGTTATAACAATGGTCCAAACACACACACACACAAATAAAAAGGGTCACACATGCGTGTGTGTGTGTGTGTGTGTGTGTGCGTTAATTTTTGATGTACGATTGGGCAGTTAGAATGATGGTGGGAGTGGGGGTAGAAGTGAGGGTGGGGGGAGAATCATTTCCAGGCTACAAAAAGGTATGCATACGTTATGTAATAATAAGGATAAGCCAAAAAATTATTATTACTTTTGTGTATGGGTGGCAGCAGGGGGCGTGGAGTGGGGGAGGGGGATGCTGCCACAAAGGGTTGTGCACACACAATCACACACACACACACGCAGAAAGAGTCGCCTGGTTTTTGATTGTTAATGACCATAAGCCATAAGGCATCAGGATTGACGTGAAGTTGGCTGCAGTTAGCGCTCTACATTTCTTGCTCTCTCTCTCTCGATCTTTCTCTCTCTCACTTTCTGTGTCTAAAACTCACTCTAGTCACTCTTCCTCTCGCTCTGTATTTTTGAGTGGGTAAGTCTTCCAATTGCTCCCTCTCTCTCTTTCTATGCATTTAGTTCTCACTCTCTCTCTCCCTCTATCTATCTCTCTCACGATCACTTCAAGCTTTTAAGACATTTGTACACTCGCTTTATTTTGTTGATCGCAAGCTTGATTGCGATCACAGCTTTGTTAATAGCCGTGCTTTCTTCCTCCCTCTTTCTCTTTCTGCCTCTCCCTCTCTCTCTCTCTCTTTCTCTCTGCCTTTCAATGTACCCAGTCAATCATATTTGTCTCCCATTGCTTTTCATAGCTTTCAGTTGTGTCAGAATTAATCCCTGCCATGCTTTTCAGACAGCAATTAGAAATCCTCTAATTTGATGTACGCACACACACTATCTAGTGATGGGGAGATGAATATACATACATATGCAGCTCACTGTAACTTTTGAAAAGAAAGTGCCACACATTTTTCTTTGACACTTTACAGCCCCCCAAAAGCCTCCTCTCCCCCAACCGACCCTCTTGTCAGACTGGGACAGACAATTACCCACACACACACACACACACACATGGTTTGCTTTGTCATGTGACGCATTAAAAATCGAAGTATATAGCTGGCTTACAACCCCCTCCCCTCTCATTCACCATCTCTTTCTCTTACTCTGCCTCCCTCTCTCAGTGCCATTTTTGTTGTCTTCTTGCTTGGCGCGCGCATTAATCCTTTTTTCAGCATCTTTTCACACACACACACACACGCACACACACTCTCACACTCACACACATGGAGCTGCGCGTGTATATAATCCTTTTTTACAGTCCAGCCTTCTCTTTTTGGGCTCCCCCGCCCTTACGCCCAGCGGCTTCGCATATCAAAGCTAATTTATATTTTGTATAGCATACATTTGGGCGTGCACAACAGCAGCAGCTAACCCCATACCCCACACCCCCAACCCCCAATCCCAACCCCCTCCCTCTGCTTTATCTCTGCTCTCTTCAATCAGCAACTGCTGCTGCTGCTGCTGCTTCTTCATCATCTTTTGCTCTCTGCTTCTTCTACAGCTTCTTCAGTTTTAACGTCATGTTTTTCATTGCCTGCTGTGTAAATTGATGAGTGTTGGTGTGGGTAAGGGGAAGGGGAAGGGGAAGGGGAAGGGTTGCAGGGTGGAGGGTGGTGGTGGGGCAGGGGGAGGGTAATAATAAATACAACTCTTTGTTTTTTCAATGGTTCGTCGTTGCCTGATTTTTGATAAGTAAATAGAAATTTTATAAATTTACATACACACATGTGTGAGAGACTTAATGCGAGTGTGTGTGTGTGTGTATGGCAATAAAAAAGAAACAGAATTTTAAATTAGAAAATATTAGTTAGATGGGCAGACAGACAGAGAGACAGACTTTGGAAAAAGATGCCAAACAGTTACATATTAATGTGTGTGTGTGTTTGCATATGTGTGTACGTATGGCCATCTCACTCACACACACACACACACACACACACACACACACCTGCTTGCCATCTCCTACGCACTCTACCCCTCAATGCTTGCTCTCTCGCTCGCTCTGTACGTTTTCTTCTTCTTCGTTTCGGAATCGTCGTTTGGTGTTTTTTTTTTGTCAGTTTTTGTTTTTGTTTTTACTGCGTGCGTCTTTGCTGCACAGACACGTACATATGTATTTGTATAGCATATATAGCTGACCCCACCCCTAACCCTACCCCACCCCCCTTTCCTCCCCCCACAGCAACATCAATACATCATTTTCGTCTTCTTTTAGCATGTGTGTGTTGATTTTTTGCTACTCTTTTCACTTGGCTTGTTTGTGTGCTTGTGTTTATTTTTTTTGGGTTTTTTGTTGCAGTTTTTAGCACTGTCTCTCTCGCTCTGACTCCCACTCCCACACTCTCTGTCTCTCTCTCTCCCTCTTTGCTTTCTGTGTGTTTGGGTATTTTTTGTTTAATATTTAAATAAATAATTAGCAAAAAGGGATATGTGTGTGTGTGTGTGTGTGTGTGTGTGTGTGTGTGTGTGTGTGTGTGTGTGTGTGTGTGTGTGTGTGAATGTGAGTGGGTGTGTATAAGCTTTCTGTTTATCCTACTTTGTGTGTGTGTTGCTAATGATGTTTGAAATTGTAAAGCAAATGCAAAGGCATGCCCCGAAAATAAAAACGCAGCAAATACGTTAACTTGTTATCAACCGGGTAAAGAGGGAAAGGGGGAAAAAGGGGACAAGGGGAGAGGGAGTGGAGCAGCAGCTAACTGTAAAAGGAGTATAACATAAAGAGATGTTGGAAAAACAAGATAAAATAAATCTAAATGCAGTTGCAACGCATATTCAAAAACAAAGCTTCTTCAAAGCAAAAGCTTTAAAAATTATAATATTAAATTAAATCGTAAGTCGATCGAGTTATCGATAAGTTACATAAATAAAACGAAAATGCTTTAAAAACACTTTGAGCTGCTTTAGCTTTACAATTAAGTCGATCTCAAGTTGCACTTGTAATTTAAAGTATACTTAACAAGTATTAATTAAGTCAAGTATTTAGCACACGCTTTAAATTTAAGCTTTAAGCAGCTTTTAAGCAGCTTTCGTTCAAATTAAAGCTCAGTTAATGTGTATTCTGTCTATTCTTCTTTGTTTTCTTCTCTTTCACTTGCCTTGCTGTCGTTCTTCCTTCAATTGCTGCCTTCTTTTTATTATTGTTGCTGTACTTGGCTTATTCTGTGTATTCGGCCCACGAAAGCACTTGTCACATTGACAGACTTCTTATGTACAAAACACACACACACACACACACACATTTCTATTTTCATACATATATAAATGTGTGTGTTTCTCCTTCATCTTTTGCATTTGCAGCTGTCAAGACATAAGCGAAGCGTCTTTGTCTGCGCCTAATGTCATGCTACACTTTTTTGTGCTCTTCTCTCTTCGCCCATTCAATTGATGTAACAACACACACACTCACACACACACACACACACACACACACACACACATTGGCATATTTAACCCCTTGTTGCCGCTGCCACCTGCGCTTCACAATTTTTAACTTTTTTCCAAGTCTTTTGCTGGCTTCTGTTTAATGTGTGTGTAATTGTAAAAATGCCTCCGCTGCAGCATCATATTTGTTGGGCTACACTCGCTACACCCCAACACACCCCTACTTTGGGTACACCCCCAACCACCCTCCCCACTCCCTACCCCCCTGTGTTGCCTTGCCAGTGTTGCCACCCCCACTCGCAATGCCATGTCATGTCATGTAGGCGTTTAAGTGGCAGTGGCATGCGGCAGGCAGCAGGCAGCAGGCATCTCTCATTCTCCCTACCCCTCTCTGTCTCTCTCTCGCTTTGTCGCTCCCTCTGTCTCTGTCTGTGTGAGTGTGTGTGTGGCACAGACTCGTGGCCTGTTCTAAGCTACGAGATGTCAAGACAACAACTGACAGCCGCCTCTAAATCAAAGTACCCAAGCACAGTCCTTCTCTCTCTCTCTCTCTCTCTCTTTCTGTCGCTCTTAGAGCTACCTCTCCTGCTTTGCCCCTCACTCAGTCTTCCACTTTTGTGGCAGCGGTCGTCGCATTGATTTGCTTTGATTTATTGTGCCCATCACACAATGCATCAACGTTTCCCAGACCCAAAGTTTTCAAGCTCCTGTTGCTGTCGAGGGGTTGCGACCACCTACAACAACAGCAACAACAACCACCTACAACAACAACAACAACAAGAACAACAACAACTTGCACTCGAGCTGAGCTTCAAGCACAATTCATAACGTTGCTTTCGTACTAATTACAAAAAGTGCTGCCCCCTTTTCAAACCGCTCTCCACCCAACCCTTTTTTTTTTTTTTTTTTTGCCAGCGCCTCTGTCCAGGGGCTGACAGCTGCCATGCGACAAAAAAAAAAAAGAGAGAAACAGAGAGGAGAAAAAAAGAACGCCATCGACCGTTCGACTCACTTCAGAAAACAGCTTGAGACAATGCTGCATGCTAAAATTCTTCAAGAGTACGAGTATTTATGCATTATAATACACACACACACACACACACACACACACACATGCACATGCACATACACACACATACACATACATGCAGAGACTGAGACTCAGTGTGAGCCCAAGGGCTGAGAATCTGTTTCTGTTCGAAAGTGCGCGCTTTTTGACATGTGCCGCGCGCACGACTCGACTGATGAGAGGGTTATATAGTAGTAGAACAGGAGGTAAGAAGAAAGGTAGAAGGAGGGTAGAGGGAGGGTAGAAGAGGGGTGGCATAGTATAAGAACATTTGACTTGGTTTTCGCATTGTAAGCCACTAAAGTGCTCATGGTATGTGCATGCGATACTATAGTTGCAACCATCATCGGCTGAAGAGAGTCGAGCTCAATTGGCCCAACGGCTGATCCTTGAAAGTGCCTTTGAGGCACTTCTTCTTCTGATCCTGCATACAATGTGCAATATACCATACTGGGATAAACATACTTACAAACAGACATATACGCGAACAGCTTAAGTTTAGCCAGTTGCTGACATAAATAATCATAGCTATTTTTAAACTAGGTATTTAGCTATTTCAACTTGCAAAAATCCTAGATTTAAAATAGTTTATAATATGAAAGCTTATTTGTATATTTTTGCAGATGTTCAAATATAACTAATTGAATTGAAAGCACTTTTTAATCTTATTTAAACTATTAAATCTTCAACTCAAAAAATGCATTAAAAATACATACATTATTTATAACATGTTCTTGTTTTTTGTTTTTTCTTAAAGTTGTCTTTTGCATAATGACTTGAATTAAAAAACTCAAATTAAAAAACTCAAATCAAACTAAAGCCTTTAGATGATGTTTTAAATAAAAGCTTTGTTTCAGTTTGTTTTTCGTTTCCTGAACTTATTAAGTAGTCGTATATGTTTTTGCCCCGTTTGATTCATTGGCTTAAATTATACACTAGTTGGCAGCTCTCTATCCCTTTTCGCTATCGCCTTTCTCCTTTCCCCTCTATGCAAACGTACTTCAATGCTGGCCAATTGAAGTAAATGTGGCCCCTCACACACTCACACACTCACACACACACACACACACACACACACACACACACACACACATACACTCAGCAAAGCCTTGTGCTGGTTGTTGGCTCGCTTTTTTTTATTTTTTGGCTAATAGAAATGTTAACAGCATCGCACATTGGCCCCGCTGTTAACATTTCACTTAACATTTTTGGCGCGCGTTGCGTTTTTTGTTTTCCCCATTTTTTCATCTGGTTTTTTTTTTTGGGCTATTTTTGGCAGCTCCTTTGAAGTGGCGGCGCCGGCACATGCAAAAATATTAAATGAAACTCGCTCGACATAAAAATATATAAATAAAGTAAGGGAAAACCCCAAAAAAAAAAAAAAAAAACGAACGTTAAAAGGGTGCTCAATACTAAAGCCTTTTCTGCCATAAGCTGACCACACACACAGACTGGACACACACACACACATACAGACATACAGGCATCATTGAAGTGGGCACTGAGGCCATACAACTGCACACACACACACACACACACAATAATATAGAAAAAAAAAACAAAAAAGGGAGAGAAGAGTAGAGAAGTGAAACAAGAGCAAAGCCACCCGCATTTTAGTTAATTAACTCATTTGGTTGGCAACTGCTGCTAAGCCGCTCTTGGAACTGGAACTGGAACTGGAACTGGGCCACAAGTGAGTGAGCTGAGTAAGGACACTCAGTATCCTGCCATATCGTGTGTCCCACAGGGCGCTCACATTAATTGATTTGCGACGTTGCCAAACTTCGCTTCTGACCACGAATGTTCAACTAGTTTTTCGGCATTTCGAAAAGAACAAGTGTCGCGATTCTCACGGGGATTGGATTTCATTGCAAGACAATCATCAACCAAAAACTAGAACCTGAAAATGGCACTGGCAAAGACAAGCAGTAAAAAAACAGAAAACTGTGGCAAACTGTTTGACGAGCACTGTTCGATTTTGCAGCAAAAAGTCATGCAGGCAGGACATTCGATTCGGCTGACTGGCATTATGAAAACAATTTGCCAGCTTAAGCAGCTCATGCCAAGAGCCGAGAGCCGAGAGCAACAGCAACAGACATTGCCACAAAACAGTCAGCATGAAAATCACAGTGCCTGCCACCTTCCTTCTCCACCTTACTTCACCTTCACAAAATGTCGCCCAGTTCTAAGAGCCCAGCCCGGCTTTTGAAGGCTGTCTGGTATTTTAAGTCCCAGCGAACGGCAAGGACAAAACTGCAGCTTCCTTTCAGTCCCCAACCCCACCCACTGGCCATACCCCGTCCCTGTCCCCGTCCCCGTCCCTTCCCTCGCTCTTCCATCTGCTGTCAGCATCACGCGAATTGCGCCCAACAGCCGCTTGTCTGTTGTTTGTACTTAAGAGCTTTTAAATATCATAAATATATATCTATGCGACGACGAGACTGAGACCAACCCCCTCTCACTCTTCTCTTCTCTTCTCTTCTCTTACCCCTCGGGCTGTTGCTTACGTTACATTTGGCTGCGGGTGCAGGTTGAGGAGTTTCAGCGGCAAAGAGGAGTTGGAATGGAGTTTGGGGCTCGCTTGGTTTGTTGATGATGTTGACAAATATGCCTCGAGGGCCATTCATCTACAAGAAAAAAGATAAACACAGCAACAGCAACAATAAACACAACTCAATGCTCGAGTCTTGTCTTTACATTGCATTTGATCAGACAAACGATACGTTGATGGCTTCGACAAATGCAACTTGGTCTGTCTCTTAAAGACAAAAATAATTCATCTGTTTGAGGTATTTTTCTTATTTTTATTAATTTACAACTTTTAGTTAGATTTAGTCTCTGTGTATCTCCAAAGAATTATATCAGTTAGCTGCCAACTGATCGCCTATTATTTGGAACCTTAAATCCAAAAGCGTCTATTATTTCTAATCGTTAACTTTGTTTGCTTTCCATCTTGGCACTGCAACTGCAGTGCAATTCAGTCTTAACTCGACCCTTATAACGACTTCCTGCTTAACTTTTTGGGGAGTCGCCAACGTCGTCGTTGTCGTCGTCGTCGTCGTCGTCGTCTCATCGATATGAGCAAAAACTTGTATAAGAACTGCAAAAGCTTAAAAGCCTGCAGCTCTCACACCAATTGAAGTAGTCATTATTTGAGGCTATATAAATGTATCTGTATATATGTACAGGAGCTATGCCCATCGACTAATTTCCAAAGTTCTTTATTGCCTGCAACGCCCCCCGGACCCGGAGCTCGTCTCAGATCCCCGCCCCATTAGCTTCCGGTATTTATACAAATAAAATTGCACAAAACTCAAAAACCAAAACGTAACGAAACCAAAACAAGTACAAATCAACAGAAAATCGAAGCACCCAAAAAAGTGAGAGCTACCCAAAAAGTCATTGGCATTCGAGGAAAGCCGAGGAAAATTCGGAGGAGTCGCTTACAAGGCTAAGGATACAACATGGCCAACTTGGAATAGAATGGGTTGCAATAGGATAGAATGGGACAGCATAGAATAGAATGGGAATGAGAACGGCATTGCGCCGGACCTGAGCTGACTTTGAGGCATCAACAGCCAAGTTGAGGTTGGAATTGGTATTGGTGTTGGTACTGGAGTTAGGCTGGTCGATGGGACTTGGCCTGGTCTCTCTGCTTGGTTCTGGGCCCAGACTAATTTGCCAAAAAAGTTTGCACCGCATATTTTTGAAACCTTTTTTGTCGCTGTTGCTGTTGCTGCTGATGTTGTTGTTTTAATTTCTCATTTGGCATTTGATTTCAAGCAAATGTCTGGCTGGCTGGCTGGTTGGTTGGTTTGTTGTCCCCCTCTGCCCCTTTCCGGGGCAACCCCTTTTATCGAAGGTCAACGCTAATAGCACTAAAATTTCAAGTTGGCTTATCGATACCAACGATAAACTATAAATTTGTCGGCTGTTTGGCTGTTGTTGCCTTCTGTTCTCTCAGTTTTGGTTGCTAATGCGAATGGGCATTGCACAGCCCGTTTCCCTTCCCCTTCCCCTTGCTCCCCCCCTCTGCCCCCAATCGAAATCCTAATGTTTTTTAAGCCTTTTTTGTGTGTTGGCTTGGCAAAAGTTTTGCAACGTATTAATTTGGCTAAATTTAACCCGTAATGACTTTAAAAGTAAAATTAATGAGGGTCGATAGTTGCCTTTTGGTTTAGTAAGGGAGTGTGGTGGCAACTCTGGCTTCATAGTCAAAGTTTGTGTCCAAAACATATGCGACTGACAGTGACTCGATTGAAGGGTGGGGGGGAAACAGCATCAGCATCAGCAACAGCAGTTGCAAGCCTGTGAAACTATCTCTTACTCATCTCACACTAACTCTCTCTCTCTCTCTTTCTTTCTCTCTCTTTTTTGCTAATTACAGCGCGCTACTCTAGCCGAGAAGGAAGTGAATACACTCAAGGAGCAACTATCCACAAGCACGCCCGGCAGCAATAGCGACAGTAACAGTAACAGCAACAGCAACAGTGACAACAATAACACAACAGCAGCAGCAACAACAACTACGACAGGAGCAACAGCAGCAACATCATTGATTGGCGGAGAGGACGAAGCCTCAGCTGGGAATTGTGAAAGCGATAGCGACAAGCTGCTGAATAGCTCCATTGTTGCAGCGGCAATAACGCTGCAACATAACGGCGGCAATCTGCTGGCCAATACAAATACACCGTCGCCATCGCCGCCGTTGCTCAGCGCCGAGCAGCAGCAACAGTTGCAGAGCAGTCTGCAGAACGGCGTCGGCGGCGCTTGTCTTAATCCGAAGCTTTTCTTCAATCACGCCCAGCAAATGATGATGGAGGCGGCAGCTGCTGCTGCTGCTGCGGCGGCTGCGGCTGCAGCGGCAGCACAACAACAACAACAGCAACAATCGCCCATGCACTCACCCGCTGCCGCAGTCAACAACAACAACAACAACATCAACACACAAGCAACAACAGTTGCAACAAACACATTAACAGCAACAACAGCAGCAGCAACAACACATCAACAGCAAGCAATACGCGATATTGCTGACGCAACAGCCACCAGCAATTGCAATGACGATGTCGAGGATGATGATGAGGAGGATGCATCGATGCAGTCAAATGTGGCACATGCCGATGGCGAACTCGATGATGATGATATGGAGTTGGAGTCCGAGCATGTTGCTGGTGAGATTGGCAATGTTGCTGCCGTTGCCGCTGCTGAGTCATCAGCAAGAACTGAAAATGTTGCCGATGTGCTGGCATCGCAACATGTTGCTGATGTTGACAACGACGACGACGATGATAATAATGATAATGATAATGATGATGATGAAGATGTTGCTGATGAGCATGGGGAGGAGCACGATAACGATAATGGTGATGAGGAAGCTAGTTTAAATGTTAGCAATAATCATAACAACAACAATACCGATAGCTGTAGTCGAAAGAACAACAACAACAACAGTGAGTCGCAACATGTTGCACTGCGTGATAATAATGTAAATGAGCAACATGTGGCACATAGCGCTGAGGACGAGGATTGCACCAATAACAACAATACTAACAGCAACAACAACAACAACAATAACAACAACAACAGCAACAGCAATGAGAAGCGCAAAAAGCGCAATGCCAGCAACAACAATAACAACAACAACAACAATCAGCCCGCTGTTCTATTAGCTGCCAAAGATAAAGAGGTAAGTTTTAACTACTGTCGTACAGTTACACATGTAAGTGTTTTGACATCAATACAAAAAAAAACACATTTTTTTTATTTAAAACTAAATTTAAACAATTGAAAATTAAACATCACTATTTTTTAGCAACATTTAATTGTGCATTTTGTTTTTTGTCCAAACAATTACTTGACTAACTGTGTATATTTACATTTTGCTAATTTAATAAACTGTCTAAAGGGGTTGAGGGCGGGGGAAGTCCCCTTTCTTGCCCCAAACTGCGGTCAGACCATTACCCGGCGCAATGAAATGTAAAACCGTTAAGATTAGACAAACGTTGCCGCCCAAAATAAAGAGTAGAGGAAGAAACGTAGCAACCAAAAAAACAAAAAAAAAAAAAAGGAGTTAAGTCGGAAAAATTCCAACCGCAGCCGCCGAATACAACGCACGACTGACCGTCTGTTCGTCTGGCCTTTTACTTAACTCCTTTGACTCCTTCTGCTTCGTCCTTGCCGTTCACCCTACGCACAATTGAGAAAACACTTGCATAAGTAAACAAAACACCCACATTGCGCCACGCCCCCCAACCAAGCTACGCCCAGTCAGACAAGCAGTTTAGCACACTTTTCTTGTAATTTTCTAGCCAAACACAAGCTGAAAAAAAGCAAAAATTACTAAAGGAAATACAAGGCAAACAAATGAGCGTCCTGCCAGCTGGCGCAAAAACAAAAAACAACAGCAAAAAAGTAGAAAAATATAAATAGGGAAAAAAAGTGAAAAGGACTTTTGACTTCTTCTTTACGCGCCGCCACAAGAAAGGACAACACACTGAAAAAATATAAAAGGGATTTGACTCAAAAAGCAGGAAATACCCAAAAAAAAAAAAAACAAAAAAAAACAAAGAGGAGGAAAAATGTATAGCAAAGTTAAAATGAAACTTTGTACAGTTTGATTGGTGGGAGTTGACGCAGAATTCGAAATGGGGCAAGGGGCAAGGGTTTCTGAAGTGGAGTTTGAGGTGTAAAGTGATATCATTAAAATATTGACATGACAATTTTAACGCCTACAAATTTTGTTGACTCCCTTTTTGTCATTGTTTTTTTGTGTGCCATTTCTTGTCATTGCTTGTTGTGCTTTGTTTGTGTTTTAGTGGCAGTTATTGCTTGTGGCATGCCACACAGTGAGGCACTTACTTTAAGCTGCTTAAGAAGCTAAATTTAAGCAATGGAAGTTGTAGTTAAACTTAGTTAGGTGTGAGTTTCTAGTGACTGTAAAGCGTTTAAGAAGCTGGCACAAAGCGGAATTGGAAAGAAATGCTAGCGAGAGAATTATAAAGGAGAGTGAGAGAGATAGAGAGAGAGAGAGGGAGACTGTTGAATTATACTCACTCTCTTCTAAGATGTCTTTCAACATCGTCCTCTTTCTCTGTGTTTGTCGCTTCCACTCCATTTCGCTTGTTGCATTTCGTGTCCCCGTCGCTGTCTCTTTTCAATCTCTCTAATGCAAACGAACTCAGCCACGTCTCCATTATGCCCACATTGAATGATTGCTTATTGCCAACATCAATACCCGCCCCAATCTCTCTCTCTGTTTCTCACTTTCTCTCTGTCTCTCACCTTCTCTGCAAACCAATTTCGCAGGGAAACCCAACCTCAACTTGGGTTTGGGTTGCATTTTAGCATCAATCATTATCATTTGCCATTAAGTGCAGCGCAGCATCTTTGTGCCGCATTTGGGGGCATCTTGGAGCCTTGCAGCGCGGCAAAAGCTGCCATTAGCAACCCCTAGGTGTCGCTGCAACAATAGCAAATGCTGAAATTCTGAACCGCAGCTAAGTGAGAAAAGAAAAAAACCCACCCAGTTGCATTTCTTTAATGTTTTATCACTTCACTTGGCAGACAGACGGACAATACACCTCTCCACCTCTCACTCTCACTCTCTCTCACACACTCTTCCTCTCCCGTTCTCTCTCTCTCTTACCTGCCACTTATGGCTAGGCTTCTGTTTCTGCTTCTTTTGCTTATTTAAAATCCATTAAATGCTATTTTTGCCAAATGTGCTTCTAACGATTTCCCGAAAGAAAAAACAACAACAAAAATAATACCCAAGTACAGAGTGAGTTTGTAGCATAGCTCATTAGTTTGATTACTGGCGCCCCCTGGTGGCGGGCGGTGGCGCACACTCTCAAGAAAATCCATTGGGTGCCAGAAAGCCAGAAAACAACTCCAGACAACCCATACACAGCTGTGATAAATGCACTCGCCTGACAACTAAATCACTTACGTGTGTGCGCCCAACATTCAGATTTATCTGTTACACATGTTCATAAATATGCGACAATATTTTTTGACGCCGCCCAAGCAACAAACATTGAAAATCAACAAAAACAAAGTCGAAAGTCATTCACAGTAAACGAAGTTTTAATACACTTAAAAACAACAGTTTGATTAAGTAATGCTTTCAGTTTTTAATAAAACACAAATTATATATTTTATTAAAGAGTTAAGTCTTGTTTAAATCATTTTATTATTATTGCAGTTTTTACTAAAATGGAAAATATATATTGTATAATAGATACAATTCTGATTTATATTTTCTGAACAAAAATGGTTTAATTACTTTTAAGACTTTTCATGGGTAATTGGAGCGAATTTCAGCAAAAATTCAATTAATTTAAAAAAACTTAATCACATGTATCTCAGTAAAAATACCTCGCCAACTGTGTAAGATATTCATAATATCCACCGTAAGGATATCGAAGAAAATAAAGGAAATACAGCGAATATGATCGACAGTTGTGAGTTTGGGTAGGGAAGTGGACCAGAAAAAAAGATAATATTAAATGTTAAATGGAATTGCAACAGTTGTTTGTTGTTAGAGACTGTCTTCTTGAGACTGTCCCTCCGCCCCCTTTTTTTCTCACTTGCCCACTTGCAGTCGGGCACATTTGTTTGTGTTGGCTGAATGCGTGTTTATTTTTTCGCAGAAGTGCAATTCTTCTCGACAAAGTGCGTGTGTGTAAAAATAGCGATGGGGCCAACTATGGGTTAAGCAACAACAGCAAGCATAATTTAAACAAAAAATATATAAAACATACATGTATCAACAAAAATACAATGCTGAAAATTGCCAACAAATTAGCAGCTCCAAAAAAGTACGAAAAAAACCCGCAAGCTAAAACACTTCCGTTTCGATATAGTAACTAGCAAATATATCTATACACATACATATACATATTCATATGTACTTATATAGTATTTGAGGAAAAAGAACTGACACGTTCAGTTTTGTAGATTAATGTTTATTGTTTTTGTTGTTGTTTTTATCACGCAACAAACAAAGACAAACAATTGAACAATAAAATTAAAATATAGAACATATTAGATGTTGGCTAAAAAAAAAAGTAGACTAAATCCAAATGAGGTAGCTCGAGCATAACGAGGCCTAAATACACTTATTCAAACTTCATTTAAGTTATAACTATATAACATTATCTAATAGAAATTTGGCTTGATTTTGTTTATTTATTCGACATTACTACTTATATTATATAGACAGATAAACCCATATGTTTCTAGTTAATGCTGGCTAAAATACCTAATAGAAATAATATTGCAATTAATAAACATAAATTGTTTGTAAAGAAAAATTTAATAGTTTTATTGATAAAACTTTCCTAATGCCTCGCAAAATTTGTGATAATTTTTTAAGACTCTCCAGCAAGGGTATTGAAACCACAGGCATGCAGTCGTCTGTATGTGTGTGTGTGTGTATGTGTGTGGTTTGTATCGCGCGTTTTTATCGCTAGTTAGTCAAAAAAAAAATAAATTTATACATATATATATATATGTGTAAAATAATAATAAAAAAAAAATAGAATAACAAAAGAAAAAAATTGTTTATCGAACACCACATATTTGTTGAATGACTGTGTGTGCGTGTATCTGCGTGTGTATATATGAGATACACACAGAGAAAAATACAAGTTTCAACCATAATGAATATGATGTTTGTTTTGTAGCTGACAAACCGAATTGAATTTATTTTTTTTTTCTTTTTTTTTTTATCACTCTGCGGTTAGTCGATTAGTTGTTATTTTTGTTAATATTTATCCTAACACTTGTCGTTGCTGTTGAGCATAAAAAAGCAATAACAAGAACAACAATGTCAATACTGACATTAATATAGTCTGGTTGCTATGTGTATGTGGAGTATCAGCTGACAAATTTCATGCGAAAATTGTGAATAATTGTTAATTTATTTGTTCAAAAATACGAATACGAATTGTTACCAAGTCGGAAGTCAGAGTGGACAGCTCCATCTGCTGGCATACAAACTGTCAATGTCAATTCGATATGCTAAATAAATAAAACATTTGATGGTCTTGAAATTTCCTGAAGTTCTCTTTAAAATTATAAAGTTCGTTGCCCTGTCAATCATCTGAGGAATGGAGAATGAGAGAGAAATCATCCCGCATTTAGTCTTCCGATTGACTCTGACATTGTCTTTGGCTCGGACTTGGAGTTGGACTTGGACTTGGACTCGAGCTGCCCCTACAAATTGACCAGCATAATGTTTAACGTACACATGCTCACACAGATAGATAATCATAACAATAATAATCATGATAGTAGTAATAATAATAATAATTTTCATGCACAAATTCGATTTGTGCTTATCATCGCGTGACGCGACTCGGAGGCAGCTTCTGAAACAGAAGGAAATTGTTCGATTGTTGGGTTGTCGGATTGTTGGATTGTTGGATTGTCGGATTGTCGGGGGCGAGCTCAATGATGAGCTATCAGAATTGAATTGCTCGAGTTGACGGATGGGTTTTCAACTAATTAGAAATTAAGCACACTCGCATATATGTATAGACACTCATAAATATATCCACAAATATGTTGTTAGACCCGCAGACAACTCGTAAATAATGTCAATAGTTTTGCATTTGTTTTTTTTTTTTTTTTTTGTCTGACGCAAATTTAAAATACCCAAATATGGTATGGAAGTGTCATATTATAAGCATTAACTGTTTGCTATTCATGCTATACTCATATATATATTAGCTATTTATTTTGGGGGCAAGCTCGTGAGTGTTTGCTTTAGTTAGACAATTGAGTATATTTTTAAATATTCAAATTCGAAATCAAACGGAAAATCCGCTTCAATGCCAACACAAGTTGGCTAAAATTAAACCAATTTAGCCCCAAATCGACAGCAACTGTACAAACATGATCGATAAACGACTTAGAAATAAAGAAAATAATGAAATAGACAAATAATTAAAAAAAACCTAATCTTTGATTACGGGTGGCGCAAAAAAAAAAATTAACCCAGACACAAATAGAAACAGATCCCAATACCATCTAGATTCTAGAGCCATGGCTGTTATCGAGGACGACATTAGTTGAAACTGAAACTGAATCTGAAACGTCACTGATTTCTGCCCAGATATGTGACTCTATTGGGTTACTTATCTCCAGCAATAAGCACACGCGCATACATGCTACATAGGCGTAGCAATCATCAATATTAATAATAATATTTAAATTAATATTAATACGAATACCGCAACTGTTGACAGCCCGAAATTTGATTAGACAAGTGTCAAGGCAGCTCAATTCGAATTCGAATTTGTTGCTATTTTCTATTAGATTTATATTAATTAATATTCACCATAACTCACAAGACATAATCACCAAAAAACACTCACATACATGCCAACAATTTGAAATTATTTTAAATGTTTATTTCGGCTCTTTCAAGTTATTGGCGATTATTAAAATTTAGTATGATTTACATTTCAATAGAAGCAAAAGTTCGAATTTTCAAGCATTCAAATACAATTATTTTCGTGTTGTTTAAGAAATCTTTGCATTAATAGTTTGAACAAATGTTGCAATTCAAAGAGGTAAGAGCCCTTTTTGGCCACTTTATGTTGTTGCTTCTGTATTTGGAGCAAAGTCAACAAACGAACTTTTAACATTATTCGTTTCAATTCTAATAAGTTTTTTTTTTTTTTTTGATTTTATTGCTTGCTGCAGCACACAACAACAATTGCAATTATTCAATTCAAATCAATCAGCAACAAATCGCATACACACCCACACACACACACACAGCTAAGAGACATTGAGCTTAGTTAGAAATGCCTGCAATGATTTAAGTTGCTGTCGTTATCGTTGCTTTTGCTTTTGCTTTTGCTTTAGCTGCTGCTATTGCTGCTGATTAAAGTGAGAAACAGTCATTATCATGCACAACAACAACAACACACACACACACACACTCACACACTCACACACAGATATTGTCCATTGTCGTCGCTGTTCGACCAATTGCGGATAAATTCAATTTATTTATCGCATATGGATTTTGATCATGCCAAACTAGCAGCCCACCTCTTTCCCTCCTCTTCCTCTCTCTCCGCCTGTGCGTGTGAGCAGGATAGCATTAGTGCATTACACCCACACCCACACACACACACACACACAGACACACACATATACACATCATTTGCCATCTCACTTGAACAAGTTCGGTTCGTCTATTGTTTGGTTGTCTGGGACACATTGACTGATTGTTGATTGCTGACAGTATTTTTATTAGTACGAGTAGTATATATTTAGTATATACCAAGCAGTTACGAGTATACTAGTCGACATATAGAGACATAGTAGCATCTGTTCGCTGTTTTATCTGTATGGTAAATGGCGAATTTGATTTTTTTAAATTGATTATTTCCTTATTTTCGTGTACCACTTGCTGCCATTTGTTGTTGTCGTTGTTGTTTATGTTGTTGTTGTTGTAGCGTGCGCTAGTTTGATTTGTTTTTTTTTTTATTGTGTTTAGTTTAGTTTTGATTTGATTGTTGTTTGCCATGTGATTTACATGCAATTTGTGTGTGCGTGTGTGTGTGTGTGTGTGTGTGTTGATTTGTACCATCATCAGCAATTGGTTGTTGTCTTTGCCAATACAATCTGTGATCTCATTGCAAGCTGACAAAAACTGTATATAAAGAGGCTTTGACTCGTTCACGGCTCGTTGATTTATTGCAATTGCAATTGCAATTGCAATTCCAATTTACAATTGACTTTCACTCACAAATGCTTAGAATAAGAGTAGAATAGGCACAGCAGATACTCTCTATTCTATACTCATCTTTGCAAATGTAAACATCTTAATTAGCTCGTGCTTTTTCTAATATAAAACCATTTGTCATGTTTACAGAGTATCCACATGATTAATTCTAACGTATACACTTTTAGCTCTATAACAATATTAATATAAATGGAAAATTAAAATTAAACAAATTTAAATAACAATGTAAATTAAATTGAAAAAGATTATTGATATTTTCTTTGTCACTAACTTCTTAAAAAGCCAATTTAACTGCTTTAAAGGTCCCCTTTTAAATAATTCACTGTTTACAGGGTATCACAATAATGACAATTTCTAATTCTCTTTTTTATCTCCATCTTATTTGCAGGTAAGCAAGTCATCCACACACACATCGTTAACTAGCGTAAGTACTTGTAATATTCTTTGCCATGACAAGTCAGAAAATTTAAAAAAAAATTAATACTTATATATGTATGTATATATATGTGTATATGTACATTGTATAATATATAAATGGCAAAACAAGTTGGCAGGCCGGCGTCTCATTTGGCTGCTTAAAAATCCATTTGGCACTTCATAAATTGCCGCATGCTGCAATTGCGTTTTGTCTAATTAGAGGCCATTAAATTTGTGGCAACTCTGTGCTGCAATTCGGACCAAGTATTTGGGCCTGGCCCAGGCCCATCGAAATTGCCCGCCTGATTTATGGCTAACAAATAAGTTGGCAACTTTGCAGTCAACTTGTCAAACCATGTTTCTGCCCAGCTGCTGATGTTTCTTCCTCTCCTCTCAGTCCTTGTCTCTTTGTATCTTTGTCTCACTTTTTCAAATTGTGGGTGATATGAATAATTACTCAGTATGGCCTTAAAACTTGTGACCATCAATTTTGACGCCTTGTCAGCTGGCCAACACACACACACACACACACACACACACACACACACACACACACATACACACATGAACAGAAATTGTCAATTTTAATATTTGTCGCCTGTGCAAAAATTGAATTGCAACTAAAGTTGTCCAAACTCATAGAACTTTTTGTTTTGGGGAATGTTTATAATTTCAATAATTACTGCAGCTATTAAAATACAATTACAATTATGATAAATGGTTTTTTTTTTGTTCAATCACAATATTAAATTTGTAACCTAATTAAAATGCAATTATCAATACAATTATTTGTATATTAGACTGCAATTAGCAAATAATAATGCATTTAATTATTTAAGTAATTTGATTAATTACAACTATCGACAATTGCCATTTTGATGAAATTGCTCTTAGATCATAATCTGCTACAGGGTATTTCTGAGTCAGGCATTTGCTGTAGGACTCCAAGTCAATTACAAGCTTGAACGGAAATTTAAGATTTCAATTAGGGAAAAAGGAAAAGGCAAATCAAAACGAAGAAGACGACGACGAAGTCTATTTCGACTGTCAATAAATCAAATTGCATTTATTAATTTAGCATTAAATTGACATGAAGGCGAAGAACTTGCAGCATCTTGCGGCAAGCAGCTCCCACGGAATGTGGCAACTCATCGAAGTGGCAAAGCACAGCAAAAAAAAGAGACTTTATTATACAATTAATTAAAGATGCATTATAATTTATTGCCGCTAGCAACACTAACTGATTGCTGCGATTGTTTTTGCTGCTGATTGTTGTCGTTGCTACTGTTGCAGTTGCTGCTGCAGTTGCTGCTGCTGTTGTTGCACATTTGTCTGATTAGCTTTGCACTTTTTGTTTGTTTCTTTGTTGGTTTGTTTGTTTGGCAACCTTCGGTTATTCGCTACGTGATGCAAAACCCAATGATAAGCACAAACAATATCATTATCATAACAAGCACAGTGCGTTTATCATGAGATCCATCTTGATCACGTGAAACTGACTTCAACGAGGAAATGACCTATAGTATAATAAAAAAAAATTGAGGAAACTCCACTCGCAATTACATACACAATTGATTTCTAATTAAAACCAAACGGCAATTTGATGAAATGTCCTCGGCCCTTCAAGAAAAAAAGCAGAAAAGTAAAGCAAATACCAAGAAAAATAAAATGAAAATGAAAATGAAAATGGGAATAGAAATAATTATTGACGCCATGCATTTAAGTAACGGCGCAGCCATCAAATTCAGGCGGGCATCCCTTCAGCTCCCCAGAGCATCCCATTGCCCCTCTGTCCCCCTCTGTCGCTTGGTTGGCTCAACGTTTGGACAATTAAAAAAGGCTAAGCGTTAAAATCGTTCATTTTCGGCCAGCCTAACTGCAATTGGGGCGTCTACCAATTTTGTGGAGTTGGCTTTAATTAGTTTGCTACGCTATCGCTTCAATTTTGACGCAGAGAGAGCAGAAAAAAATATATATATAGTTGTATTTGTATGTAAGAAACCGCGAAGATGTCTTCGTCCATGTCGTCAGTTTCTTCATCATCCGCATCGTCAACGCAAATTACGCGTCGTCAAAATAATTGCCGTGGGTCGCTCTGTCCCTAAAAATCTAGCCAGGCCGTCAGTTCATCAGTTTGTCAGTCAGTCAGTCTTGAGTCCACTGTCGCACAGTGGTCGCAACTGTTCAAAAAAACTAACTCAATTAGAAAAATAATTTAAATTAAAAACATGTTTAGTTATCGATTTTAAATGTTCTGACAAAATAGGTTTAAACAATGTATTAAATAATGTAAAGTATGTCATAGGTGTGTACGCTGCTTTTTATTAGCCACTGTTGGGCCACTGTAGTCAAGCATTCAGTCAGACAGTCAGACAGTCAGTCAGTCAGCCAAGCGGGCGGGCAATTAAAATAAGCTTGCTTTCTATAATTTTTGCTCATTTCATTTTTTTTGGATAGGAATGTCCATCGAATCTCATGGCATGACTGTTTTTTATGCATTCACCTACCGTTCCCTTTTCTTTCCTTTGCTTTCCTTTGCTTCCCAGCATTCGGGCAACGCAATTGGCATTACAATTTCTCGTTAATAGAAAATGAAATTGTCATCAAATGAAGATTGAGCTTAGAGCTTGCAGACGTAGTGCCTGCAGCAAATCCAATTAGAACTTGACGCTCTCCAATCAAATTAGAAACCAGCTGTCCAACTGTCTGCCAGCCTGTCTGTTGCCTCTTCACTTTGTCGGCAAAATCTTCAGAGCGGCCGCTGCACAAATCAATAAAAAATATATAAAAATTAACCAAACAAAATACGATTTACAAATTCAATTTTGTATTCATTTGAGCAAATAATTTATGTACTTAAGATTCGTGTTGGATTACAAATATAAAGTGGAAGGGGCCACACCGGAAGTGCAGTGCCAATTGTCAATTCTCAGCGTCGACTTCTTCGTTATCTCAATTGTCATTGCGCATACGTCATGTGTGACGACTTTAAGTAGCTTTTTGTGTATCCCCTTCCCAAATCAAAAAAAGGGTTAAGAGTAGAGGAAAAAAAATGAAAGAATTTCATATTTTCAACTCTGACGCTGGCTGATTATGTGGGCGGGGGGGCGGCACGATTGAGGCAACAACAGGGAAAGAAAAAAAACGTGGTAAATAAATACAAGGCAACTGCAAGAGGAAGGAAGTTGAAACCATTAGAAAATGCCAACGAGCTGACTTAACCCCACTCCCACCCCCACCGTGTACATTGCACAAACAAAGCCAGCACAGCTCATGTGGCATGTGGCATGCGGCATGAGGCATGAGGCAGGAACGCCAACTCGACCCGGCTCGCATCCTGGCCAACAACAGTCGTCACGCCCGCCTATGTAATACTGGCCAAGTCCTTAACGTTAGCCAAGCTGATATTAAGGTGTTGTGGCGCTTTTTTTTCTGCTGCATCCCGTGGCATATTCACATATTTTTTATTATATATCTATTGCCACACACACACACACACACACACACACTCCAAAAAAAAGGGACAACAATGACAACAAAAAGCAGGAGCTTGAGTTAAAGTACTAGAATATGATGATGACTTACGAATGTTTGCTAGAGATGTTGATTGGCATTACGTTTTTGGGCGGTTCACAGTGGTGCGATGTGGTGTGCGGTGGTGTGCGGTGGTGTGAGGTGGTGTGAGGTGGTGTGAGGTGGTGCTCGGCCCGTTGTGTCTGCTTTTCTCATATTGATGCGGGCAAAGAGACAAAAACCGACAACAACAGCAACAACAAGCCAATGCCACTGCTCATAAATTATTGTCTAGACTATGATTTTAACGTTTTTTGATTATGAAAGCCAAAAAAACATGTAGAAGAAGAAGTAGCTTCCAACTCGCTCCCTCTCCTCTTAGTGGTTATTGTGTGTAGAGCAATATATAAAATAAAAATCGCTGGCATAACCTTTTTTAGCGGGGGTTTTTGTTGTTGTTGTCGGTTCGTTTGCTTCGTGTAGATATCATATCAATAAGCAAAAGGATTAGACATGTGACTGCCCCGTGGACCAGTCGTTGTCCCCCCCCCACCGTCCACCCCTCGACCACACTCGACCACTTGCCCAACTCCTACAAGCCAACTCAAGGGGTACATTTTGGGTCGACTTTGTAGTCAGACTTGTGCTTATCGAGGGTAGCACCAAAAAAAAAAACAACAAAAAAACAACACACTCACAAAAAATATATATAGAACCAAATCACATTTTGTTTTCTGTTCTGTTTTTTTCTCTGTGATATTTTTATGATATTGAGGCAGAAATATGAATAAAAGTCAAGCTCGCGCGAGTGTAGGGGGTAGGGGTAGGGGGTATTGGGATGGTGGGGGGTGGATGGGGGACAGGAATTGGGTTCGGCATGGCCAGACAATTATTAAGCAAAAGTTTAACGAATTAGAAACAAAATGGGCGACTGAATGGACAGTCGGCAAGTGTGGGTTAAAGGAAGAGCTTTGATTAAAATGTATAACTTGATGCACGTGTGTGTGTGTATGTGTGTGTGTCTCTATCTCTGTCTCAGTCGTATACACAAATAAATATCAAAAGCAACCCGGGCAAAAACACTTCAATTCCTTTTGCTTCCCTCTCCATCATCCCCCGCCCCCGTCTTAGCCCCCTTGAGTCATCCACGCAGCACGCACAAGATTCTAGACAATAAAATCGAAACATAAATCGAAAATTGTTAAATTCGAATAAGAAATTGTGGCGCGCGAAAGGGTTTTCGACGCTTTCACTGACTGACTGACTGTGTGACTGTGTGACTGTTTGCTCCCCTACTCCCCCTATTCCCCCTCTTTCTGCTACCTCTCCTTGTTTTTGTACTCTTGCTCGTTCTCTTCAAGCGCCTGGGAATTGTAAAGCTGTCAAATTTTAATTACAAAACTTTATAATCCAAAAAACACAACAACAAGTACCAGAAGAAGCAGGAGACGAACAAGAAGAAGAATCAGAAGACAAACGCACAAACGCACGCATTGGTTTACAGAGTGAGAGAGAGAGAGAGAGAGAGAGAGAGGGGGGGAAATAGGGAGGCAGTCACCCCAACCCATCCCCCTTCACCCTTCACATCATTTGTTGCTGTTGCTGTCATTTTGCTCCCAAATCAATTCAATAACTGTAGCGTTATGTGCGTGTGTGCGTAACTGACTGACTGACTGAATCATTAAATGATTGAATGAATAACTGACTGACTGTCTGTCTGTCTTACTGTCTGTCTAGCGAATCGCTTCGTGCCAAATTCAGTTCGAAATTGTTTGATTTATGCCTTTGAATTGTTGTATTATAAATTGCCCAGGTGCCCCCCTTTTTCCCCCTTTTTCCCCCTTTTTTTCCACCACTCTTCAGCCATTTTCCGACTTTTCCTCAGCCATTCCCTCTACACCTTCGAGAAAACTGCCTCAAGCTATTGACAAATAATGAAAAATTGAAAATTACCTCTTAAGTTGTTTGTGTCTGAATACATAAATCGCTTATGTAATGCCAGGTGAATAGACTCATGAATATATGTATATTTATGAATACACTCATGAGTGCACTCATGAATACTTTTAACCATACACAGCCAATAATACGTTTGAATATATGCATGTGTATATACACATATGAATACATGTATATTCATGAATACACTCGTTGGCATTCAATCAAATCAATTGCAAAATCAACTAATCTCTCTCAGCTGAGCAAAAGCCCAATTCACTTGCATTGTGAATGCACTCGCACTTATTCACTTGCAGCACACTCATCTATTCATATGTATATTCACAAGTCATTCGCATTGTTGTCTTTTGTTGCAAATTGCCAACTTGGGCATTGCCAGCAACAACAGCAACAACAGCAACAACAACAACAACAACAACAATAGCTACAAAAGCTTTTGGCGTCAAAGCTCTCTGGGGTGCACTTGGCAGCAACAACTCGCAACCCGCAACCCGCAACTTGCAGCCCCCTTTTTTTTCATTTTTGCCAATGCGACACTTGAAACAATCAAAAATCAATGACGGACGAACAAAAAAAAAAAATAAGAAAAAAAAATTGTAGACGACATTGAGACGGCAGCAAATGTTGCTGCTGCTGCTCTTTACTCATTTGTCTTTTGGCTTTTTGGAAATTAACAACGCACCGCCCCCCTTCCACGCCCCTTTTCTCAGCACACCGCTTTCTGAGCCCCTTTAGCTGGCTGCTTGAAAAGTAACCCCTTTTTTTATATGGCTCAAAAGCTATCTCCAACTTCATCTGATGCTGCTTCTACTTTTGCTCTTACTCTTTGCGCTGTCACTCTGTCTCTCTCACTCTTCATCTATCTCTTGCTCTGTGTCTCCATGCGACTCTTTATATATATATATATATATATATATTTTAAAATTTTTATGCCCGAATGAATTTTAATTCCTTTGACGGTTGCTTTTGGCATTGGCAGCTGGCGTGCCTAAAAGGCTGCTGCAAAAAATACACAACTCACTGTGAGTGTGTGTGTGTGTGTGTTCGTGTGTTTGTGTGTTTGTGTGTGTGTGTGTCTGTCTTTGATTGCTTATTGTTAATTTGTATTTGTGTATTGGTAATGTGCATGTGTGTGTTTGTGTTTTTGAATTCTGAGATGTTTTTGCTGTTCGCTGATTAAACCCTTTTTTTACCCCAGCCTTCATATGAATGTGGCAATCACACACACACACACACACACACACTCAAATACGAGTGTATCTTAATTCCTTTTGGCGTTTTATGCATCGACCCAAGCAATTCGCCCACCTGCTGCCAACAACGTCAACGTCTTTTGCCTTCGAGTGTTTGTTATTGTTGTGTTGTGTTGTGTTGTGTTGTGTTGTGCGTATGTATGTGTGTATATGTGTATTGACTGCTTTGTCAATTGTTTGGGGGCTGTTAGCTGTCTCCTTTCCCCATCTGCCGTCTCCTGCCACGCTGGCTGCCTGGCAATTTTGTTAATTACAAATCGTTTGCTTTTGGCTCTATGCTAATGTCTCTGCCTGGGACATCAACCCCCAACCCCGCTACCCTAACTCCGCTTGACTACCATGTGTGTGTGCGTATGTGTGTGTGTGTGTGTGTGTCTATTTTTGCATAACTTACGCAACTTTTTACATTTCTGACAGCTCGCTCCTCAACCTATTCCACAAAAATAAAAACAAGGGTTGTTGTTCTATTATTTTTGATATATGCACATTTAAGTATGTATGTAAATACATAACATACTTATATATTTATAGACTATACTCGTATCGGACAAATATCGCTGTCTACTTTCTTGGGATGGCAACAAACCAACGCCAATTAACAGCTGTCCACTCACACACACTCACACACACACACACACACACACACACACACACACACACACACACACACACACACACACACACACACACACACTCACACATACAGCAGCCCGAACTGCTGTCAGTCAATGTCCAAAATATACCCCCAAAAAACTGGCAGTTCATACCACAAAATTTTGGAACTATTTCATTGTTGGAAAAATGTAAATTTTCATAATTTTACAGTCAATACATTGTATAGAACAGAGGGGGAGAGAGACAGAGACTCCCATTACTCATACTCTCAGTTTTCATAGTTTTTGTTTGATTGCTGTGTAGTTGTATCCCATGCTGTAAATGGGCCCCTTAGAATAACCATCCCATCCACAGACCCAGAGTGAGACCCAGAGTCAGAATCAGAATCAGAATCAAATTCGGAGTCGGAGTCAGAGCCACAGGCAGCCAACGAATTGGACAGCAGGCAAAAGTTTTGCTCAAAGGGTTGCAAATGATTTTTGAGTTTGTGTCGAAAATCCCAAAAAGTTGATTTATCGTTTTAATAATTCTTCAACAGCAGCAGCAGCAACAACAACAAAAACATCAATTGGACTGAGACTTAATATAAAATGAAATGAAATCGAAATGACAAAAATGTGCGCAGCAAAAATGCACTCATCTAATAATATTTACACAAGTAATACACAACGTTGCCATATTTCAGCTTGCCTGCGCTGTTGCCAAATTTCAAGTGAAGTCATTTACGGTAGTTTCAAGGGAATCAAAAAAGTGCATATTAAATTAAAATTACCAATAATCATCAGAATGTTAAGCGATGTTATCAAACTTCAGCTAGCATGCGCTGTTGTCAAATTTTAAAGATAATTGTTCTAAAGATTTTATGGTAAATGGATAATAAGATGATGAAAACTCATCATAATATTGACTTGAGATAAGACGTTGTCAAATTTCAATTAGCCTTGTTGCCCAATTTCAGCTGCAGAAGTTGCCTGTAGTTTTGAGAGATATGTGTATGATTTCTTTCAAACAGCCTGTAAAATATTAATGAACTCGAGTGGGTGTGTGAGTGTGTGGGTGTGTGGGTGTGTGTATAGCTAAGACACACACACGCACAACCCTTGGCATACCCGTACACTTGCGCCGCATGCTAATTGCGTTTATTTAACAAAACAAAAATTTTTTACATTTTCCATCCAGTTGTGTTCAGTGGGTTGTGTGTGTGTGAGGGGAAAAACTGACTCAATTGAGTTGGCAATTAGATGGCTGCCAGCAAGGGGGGATTTACTTTTGGAGAGGTGAATGGGGTATACAACATTTTTATGCAATTAATTTGAGTCGTCGTCGTCGTTGTCGTCTTGTCATTTTGTTCCCGTTCGCGTTCGCGTTCGCATTCGCATTCTCATCGAGGGTTGGATTCTAGAAGTTATCGTCCTTAGAAGCTCTCACATGTCTCGTATGCTAATGAAAAATCGAACACGCAACCCCGACTTCCCCAATTCCAGCTTTAGATGTTGATATTAAGACAGGGTTGGGCCTGGTGCTGCCTTTTGATTGATAATGAAATTAACTGACTCACTGACTGCCTGATATGGTCCCTGGTCTGGTCTAGTCGAGTTGACTGCTTAGCATTTCTTGGCATGACATGTGGCTGGCAAAGGCAGGGACACATGTTTATATTTATCAACTTATATTTATGTTTATGCGTTTTTAATGCCAATTATGTATTATTGCTGTTGCCAACATTCTGGCCCATTGTTTATGGCCAATAATCATAATCTCGCATAGGCATAGTTTGTTAACTATAAACTCATATTGATAAAATACGACTCTATAGAAGCAAAAGTTTTGCCAATCAACTGACTGTCTTCATATGCGACACAAATAAGGCAATGACACGCAAATTACCAATTGGAATTATGTTGATTAGGGACACGTTTTTTTCTTCAAATATCGAAATTAAGGGTACAGTCAGCGCAAAAAGTCGACGGTTTTTTGTCGCAAGTTTGTTTGACGCTGCCTTTGGCATATGCGTCAATTAAAAACCGCGCCATTAAATTAATTTTAATCACATAATAAGAAATATACACACACAAGCACACACACACACACACACATGCACAGCCACACCAATACACGCACACACACGCCACCTGGCTGTCATTAAAAAATTTTGTTGCATACCGCACGGCGCAAAACTTTATCTTGTCAACTTTGTTGCGACGCCACGTTTTCTTACCGCCCTCCCTCCCTCCCAATCACTCTCTCTCTCTCTCTCTCTCTTTCTCTCTCTCTCACCCGCAGGCACGTCGCTCACACACACACACATGTCGCGCTTGTCTCTCACGTGCCTCACGCCCCCCACCACACGTTGCTGTCGTTGACGCACTTAAGAAAAATTCCCTTGTCAAATTTGCCAATTATCATATTTTCATCAAACAAACAAAGTTCCCAAAAACTCAAACGCTCGCTGCCGGCGCTTTATTCCCTCCCCCTCCCCCTCCCCTCTCCCCCCACACTCAATTTGCCCCACCCGCATATTGTACCTATACCTCCCCTCTCCTTTATCTATACACCTGTGGCTGTATCTGTGGCCTGTTGCCAGCAGCTTCACTTGAGTCTCTGGCAATCAGCGACGTTCTTGTCCTCGTTGTTAATTTTATTAAAAATTATTTTATAACTCTCGAACTTTTGCACATACGCGACGCGACTTACCTCTTTGTAAAACCCCCACCACTTGACTCCACTCCACTCCAGTCCCCTCCGCTGTTGCTGTCGCACTGTTGTTGTTGTTTAAATATTGATGTGTGCAATTACAACGACAACAACAGACAGTCAGGCAGGCTGAAAGCGCAACCACAGCAACCACAATGGCAGACAATAATCAGAAAGTTTGCCCTTCAACTTCAACAACTACCGATTCGGAACTTTATCGAAAAATACTTTAACTAAAAAATACCGAACGTAGAGTGGAAAACATCAATTTATCTTACGCATCAGACAGTAGATATTTAGACCCCGTATTTAAAAAGAGAACAGGGGTCTATTAACTTTGTCACACAAAAAATGCGCGTAACAGGCAGAAGGGGCGTGGCAGACACCATAAAGTATATATATTCTTGATTAGCATCGACAGCCGAAACGATATAGCCATGTCCGTCTGTCCGTCTGCAATAGCGCCTAGATCTCAAAGACTATAAGAGCTAGAGACTCAAAACTTGGTATGTAGGTTCGTCTATACTGCACGCAGATCAAGTTTGTTTTAGATTTTGGATCAGACAGCTACATCATATAGCTGCCATAGGAACGATTAGTCGAAAATCGAGTCTTAGTATGAACAACTTTTTTGTTGTATGAGATATCTCAAAACAAACTGACAGAATATGCAAACGGAAGGGTCATTGGCATCCTGAGCAAAGTTGATTTAAATGGGACCACTATATCATATAACTGCCATAGGAACGATCAAAAATCAAGTCTCAGTATAAAAATTTTTTTTGTTGATTGAGATGTCTAAACCAAACCAACAGAATATGCATATGGTATGGAAAACTTTTTTATTTATTTATTTTTATAATTTTATTTTAAGCAGTCTTTGCTTTTCCATAGTAAGTACGGGGTCTTCGAGAGTCGAGTATGCTCGACTGCAGCACACTCCACTAGTTATGAAATATGTTTTCGACCGTAGATCGAGCATAAGATTTTTTACATGCTCTTTATGGGCTATTCTTAAACGTTATCATTGAAGAGAAATTTTTGAATAAATCAAGAAAATCTTAAAGGTTTTTCAAAATACTAATTTATATTTTTGTACATTTCCATTTCTTGCAGATTAAAGCACTTTTGGATGAGCTGCAACGTCTACGCGCTCTGGAGCAAACTCACCTGGTACAAATCCAAAGGCTCGAGGAGCATTTGGAGGTGAAGCGACAGCACATAATGCGATTGGAGGCGCGTTTGGATAAGCAGCAAATCAATGAGGCATTGGCCGAGGCAACTGCATTGGCGGCCGCTGTTAATGCGGCAGCCACAAATAATAATAACAATAATAACAACAGTAGCAATAGCAATATCACTATCAATAATAACAGCAGTAACAACAACAACAACAACAATCACAGTAGCCAGAGCAGTGAGAACAACAACGAGACGACAACAACAACAACAGCGACAGTGTTCAAATCAGCAACAGCCACAACAACAGATCTGACATCGACTCATCCTCATAATGACGACGATGACGACAACGATGAGGATGATAATGATCATGATCACGTTCATGATCATGAGCTGAGAGATGCTGATGATGATGACGATATGGAAATTACAAGCAACGAGCAGCAACAACAACATCCCGTTGCCAACAATCGTCATGAGGATGACAACGATGATGAGGAGTCCGAGGAGCACGATGTCGAAATGTCCAATGCCGCAGCTACGGCGGAAAGCAATGAGCTGAAAATCAAAAAGGAGCAGATGTAAGTTAATGCCACATAGCCAACCTCAAATTGCATTCCACTTGTTGCAATCTAGCCTAAAGAGAATAGATTAGAAGTTCAAAATACAAGGAGCATCATTTCTATTCGAAATCTGAATTCGTTAGCAGCCGCTGGCTCCCGGAACCATTGCGTGATTTAACATATCAATGATGATTTTTTAAAAGCTAAAATTGTTATTTGACTTAGATCTACAAATTATGAAGTTTCATTTCGTTTCTAACATTTAAATTTTATTTTGTTTCATTCAATTTAAAACTTTCACGCAAATTTACATTTTTTCGCAATGTTTCTATTCGAAAGTGTTTTTTATTGTTAGTTCCATTTGTGTTTCTGTTTCTATTTCAATATTCCAATGTGCAACCATGTACTCTCATTTTTATAAATTTGCCAATTCGACTTGATGTAATATTCATGTTTCATTTCCATTTCGTTCTCTCTCCAACAGCAGTCCCCTGGATCTGAACGTGCTCAGTCCACAGTCGGCCCTCGCCGCTGCCGCCGCGGCCGCCGCAGCCGCCGCCTGCGCCAACGATCCGAACAAGTTCCAAGCTCTGCTCCTGGAACGGACCAAGGCGTTGGCCGCCGAGGCGCTCAAAAATGGCGCCAGCGATGCGTCGAATGCACTTAGCGATGGTGAGTATAGTCAAAAGTGTGGGCAACTGTACTCGCTTTCAGTTGCAGTTCAGTGACAACGATTCTTCGATTCAATTCGATTCGATTCGATACGATTCGATTCGATTAAATTCAGTTCAGTTTAGTTCAATTGAGTTGATTTCTCGGTTCGGCTTGGTTTTCTTGTTTATTTTTATTTTTTTTTTTAATAACTTTTTGTTAATCTGCCGCTTGTTTGCAAATGTTGCAATGTTGGCTTAGCATTCGTTAAGCTGACTTTGATTTAACCCGCCCGACAACACTTGGCTCCCAGGAGAGCCATTTATGGTTTGTTTGACTGACGTCGATTTGTTATCGCCATTACGGACTTGCGGCGCCAATTTTTATGGCCCTGCCCTCATCAACTGTCAACTGTCAACAGAGCGCAGAAGAAGAAGAAGTACGAGCGATTTACCAGCGATCAGTCGAGAACTTCTCTTCTCTTCTGTTCTGTTCTCTTCTGTTGTGTTAACTTCTCTTCACTTCTCCTCGCTTCTCTCTACTCACTTCTCTTTCCGTTTTCGTTTTGATTCTTCGCAATTTGTTTTATATTCTTGATTAATTTTATAATATTTGCATTAAGAAACGTCAATGCACGTTGTCATTGTTGTCCTACTCGTTGTTGTTGTTGTTGTTAACGATTGTTGTTGTTGTTGTTGTATTAAAGTTTTGCTTTTGTTGTTACTCTGCATGCTTATCGATAATATTTACCTCAACAAAAGCCAAACACAGCAGTTGACAATCATCATCATTATTATTACAAGAGCTCGTTTTTTGTGATCACCATCAACAACAACACACACATTTCAATGTGTTCTCTATCTATCTGTATCTGTATCTACATATATCTATCTCTCTCTCTCTGTCTCTCTAAATATGAGTATTTATATATTACAAACAATTACCCACACATACACACTCACAGTTTCTTTGTTGTTTTGTTGTTCGAATTGGCAAAAAGCGAAAAGCAAAAAGTGCAAAAATGTTGGCTAAAAAAACCAAAAAAACAAATTGAAAGCAAAATCTAAAATGAAATTTTGATTAATTTTTGGCGTTTTGTTCCATGGATGTTGTTGAAATCAGTATACCAAAATACAAAATACTTAATACCAAAAACCAAAAACAAAAAATAAATAGCAAATGTTTATGATAAATATGTAGCAACAACAAAAAGCACAACTTTTTTGTTGTTTCCCGCAGAACAACAACGTGCAACAGAGGCAGCGACAGCTGAACATGTGGCAGCAACAGATGATGTAGAAGAAGAAGAAGACGAAGAAGAAGAAGCAGCAGCAACAGCCAAGTCACAGCCTGACACTAGTAAAAATGACATGGGAACGAATGAAAATGAAACATTGCCCGATGCCAGTTTACAGCCAAAAGTCGAAATAATTGACACTGACGATACCGATGCCGATGCCGATGATGGCAACCCTGGCAACCATGGCAACCCTGTCACGCAGGGCATTGAGGCGGCAGGTCAAACGCTAGAAGAGCAGCTGGTCAATAGCTACTGGAGGCGTGGCTTTGAAACGAGCACAACAGCAACAGCAGCAGCAGTTGTTGTTGCAGCAGCAGCAACTGGGAGCAAAACGCCAACAATTTATCAAAATGCCAATGCGGTGCAGCAGCAACTGTTGCCGCCACCGCCGCCGCCGCCACAGCAGCAGCAACAGCACTTTGCCACGCAACAACAACAACAACAACAGCAGCATCAACACTATCAGCAACAACAACAACAACAACAGCAACAGCAACATGGACCCTCGTCCACTGTGCTGCTCAGTCAATTGGTTAACTCAACTTTCTCACATGCCAATCACTCCTCTTGTTCCAATTCCAAATCAACTCGCCTAGATGCCGCAACACACCAGCAACATGCACAGCACCAGCATCCGCTCCAGCAGCAGCAGCAGCAGCAGCAACAGCAGCAGCAATTGCTGCAACAGCAGCAACATCATCACAACAGCAGCAATAGCAGCAACAGCAGCAGCAGCATCGCAGCTGTCAGCGATCCACTGAACCATCATCATCATGCGCACCACCACGCCCATGGGCATGGTCAATTGCTGCACTCGGCGCATCATTTGCATCATGGCGGCGATTCCAATTCATCCAGCGCCAATAGCACACCGAGCAGCACCGCTCAGCTGGCGGCGAGTATTGCCAACACGCTGAACGGCAACAAGTCGCTGTTGCAGGCAGCAGCTGCTGCCAATGTGGCTGCCGCCGCTGTCGCCGTTGCCGAGGACAACAACAACAGTCTGACGCCAGCTGCCGCCGCGGCAATGGCGGCACATGCCCAGCATGCCGCCGCCTTGGGTGCCCCAAGTTTCTTGCCCAACCTGCCCAGCTTGCCGGCATTTCAATTTGCCGCCGCCGCAGCCGTTGGTCAGGATGCCCGAGCGCATTTCCGGTTTGCGGATGCCGAATTGCAATTGCAGCCGGGTGTCTCGATGGCCGGTCGATTGGGTGAATCCCTCATACCCAAGGGCGATCCCATGGAGGCCAAGCTGCAGGAGATGCTGCGCTACAACATGGACAAATATGCGAATCAGGCGCTGGACACACTCCACATCTCGCGACGCGTCCGTGAACTGTTGTCGGTGCACAACATTGGCCAACGTCTGTTTGCCAAATACATTCTGGGCCTGTCCCAGGGCACCGTCTCCGAGCTGCTGAGCAAACCGAAGCCCTGGGATAAGCTCACGGAGAAGGGTCGTGACAGCTACCGCAAGATGCATGCCTGGGCCTGTGATGATAACGCCGTCATGCTGCTCAAATCGCTCATACCCAAGAAAGGTGAGTGTTACACGTTTCCAGTTTTCAGTTTACAGTTTAGTTAGTTTTATTATCGTTAGCAGACTCTAGTTTTAGTTAGTTTTTACCTATGACCTGCCTCCCCGCCCACTCCCCCCCCCTTCCACTGTCACTCGTATCTTGACAGTCTTCGCATTATGTGGCAACGCTGTTTGAAACAGAGCTGACAGCTGCAAGACAGACAAACTGACAGTTAACTGCTCTCAATCACACAAAAAGCTGCTTGCTATGAAAGTCGCCTTTGATTGCACAACAAATTAACAACGCTTCTTTTCAAAAATGAAGCGGAGATTTTAATGACTCTTGTTTTTTTAGGGACTTTTTACAAATTGAAACACTTAAACTTCGTATTGAATTAGACCTCAAAATTCGCTCTTTTCATATATCATTGAATTGAGCTTGACTTGGACTTTAGCTAACTTTTTTGCTTCTTTAAAATATAATTTTATAATAAATAATACTAAATAAATTAAACCATTTATAGAAAAACTAGTCTAGCTTAAGGGCGCTACAATTCGGAATTGTATTCGGAATGGGTCATTCAAACAATGAAAACCTCTATTGATTATCATTTCATTTCTTTTTTTATTTCGTTTTTTTTTTTTTTGGAATTTTAGCTTACCATTCATTTTGAAACATTTTTACTGCATTTGCCAATAAGCAATTTATTTATTGCCATTATTGATATGTGATGTTATGAGATGTTTGGAATTATAACACATTGAACTACGCCATTTTTTTATAATTCGCCACGTTCCCGTTTAGAAATTCGCCCATTTTGCTGATTTCATGTTGATTTTGTACAACATTTTGGCATTATTCAATTCAATTCAAATTCATTTCATTTTCATTTGTTTTGGCGCACGGCCAAAACATTCAAATGTGAAATTTTAATTATTTTTGATTTTTGCGTATAATCAACGTGCCAACAGTCAACGAGTCAACAACAGCAACAAACACACCAACAACAACAACAACAGCAACAACCATAACAACAACCACATTTGGCGACAACTGGATGCATTTCGTGCGTCCATTTTGCCTGTCGCCATAAATTTTGGCAAATTTGCACATTAGGCGTAAAATGTTTTGTAAAGTAGAAAAATGAACTTTGCGAATGGAGTGGAATGGAATGGAATGCGTTGTTACAAAAAGTGAGAGAGATCTTTGGCCAGCGATTGCCAAACAACTTTGGTTTCCTGTCACATACATATGTATATGTTTGTATGTATGTATTTATGTTTATCGTTTGTTTTGTTGTCTTGGTTAAGTTTTATTGATTAGTCATCAATTGAACGTAGAAGGCAGTAAGGGAGCTAGGAGAACTAAATATGCCAGACTGTGGCTACAAATATGTCAATGCAAAAGTATTTTTAAAGTTCCAACTAAGGCACAGACACGCACTTAACACACACACACCACACACACATATATATAAACACACACACAACCGCGCGTTGTGGCTTGGAAAAGTTAATCAAAGTTTTTCTGTGGTTCCCTCTGTTTGCCCAATGCACATGTGACTATAAATGTGTGACTGTGTGTATTCGTGTGTGTGTGACTGTGTGTGTGTGTGTGTGTTTCTAAGTGCATGCAAATGTTGACAATTAATTTATGACGATTACTCATGGCAGCTAAACTAACTGTTTATATATTTATGTGTATGTGTGTGTGTGTGTGTGTGTGGGTACTGCAATTTTCCGCCGACTTTTCCTGCTCGGTTTTTGTATTTAATACAATTGTTGTCCGATTGTCATGTTGGCTTGTCAGTTAATTATAAGCAAATAGGCGCCTAGAAGTAGGCAACATGGCTCAGCAAATGGCCACAATTGTAGTAGTTACTGATAATAATAATAATAACAATAATAATACAAAATAATGCAAATAAAAATCATGATAAATTCAACAATTTTCGCAATACTTTGAAGTCATTGTCGGATCGGCAAGTGGAAGTCGAGTGTAAAGCGCGTCAATGATTTTTGAATTGTAATTGTTTAAAGCGCCAGAGTCGCGAGAGAGAATGAGAATGGGAAAGAGAATGAGTCGGAAAATGGAATGGAAATGGAATTGGGGAGGAGGGGAGTACGAAGCGACGCGACGACTGCCGTGACAATTGGTCTGTGAAAGGCTTGAAACAAAATATACATACATATATATAAAAAAAAAGAAAACAAGAAAACAAGAGCAGCCGCTAACGTGAAGTAGAATTAAATGTAAACAACGTGAACAACAACAGCAACAATAAAATGCAACTGCTGCCTTCAACGAGGCATGCAAAACGTTGACGTGCCGAGCGTTTGAAGTCGTCGTCTTTGTGGTGGACAAAGTGCGCCAAGGGGGTCACCAAGGGGGTCACCTAGGGGGTCAGAGGAGTGCACTGTGGAGTTGTGCCAAGGGCGGGCGTAACGCCTAACGATTGGTAACCCCCAACCCCATTCAGCAGCATAGTGTGGTTTAGGTTTCTGGTAGCACCAACAACAGCAACACCATCTCCTCCACCTCCTCCACCGAAGCAACAAAGTTTTCGCGTTTTTTGGTTTGTTTTTTCCGTTCATTTTCCCCGTTTTGCCCATACAAACATATATATTGTTATTTATTTATTTTTCACTTTTAAAAACATTTAACGACAATTGTTGCATATTAAACGGCGCAAAGGGGCAAAGTGAGTGGGAAAAACTATTGAAAAGTTGCAAAAAGTTGGCAAACGGCAAAAGCAGCTATGATTGTTTTAATGTTATCGACAATTCGATAATAGTATACAGAATGACAAATATACATAAATATATAGATGTGAGATAAATTAAATTTAATATAAGTGATTATACAAATATCGATAAATTATCGATAAATTATCGATAATTAATTGTAGTCATCACAATACCACTGTGCAGGTGCATTTGTGCACTGTGCACTAGTTGCCAGAAAGTTGACAATGCTTCGCTGTAACTAAACAGAAAATATGCAGAAATAAAAAACGAGAGCAGAAATAGCAGGCAAGGGGCGGGACAGGGCGGGGCGGGCCTGGGCAACCAAGTGGCGTTTAAGTGCTCAATTCAAACTGCGTTTAGCATTGCAAAGCATACAATAAAATTAAACAAAAACTAAACAAAACAGAACAGAACAGAACAGAACAGACCTGAAAAAAAGGAAGCCAAACTCGACGTCATTTTAGCCTCGTCAGACGACGCGTCGTATACGTAATGCCAAATATTTGTATTTGTCAACGGGGGTAGGGGGAGCAGTGAAAAGCCAACTCGTTATGGCAGCTAATAATACTAGCATATTAACACATAATTTTAGCAGACATCGTCTATTTGTTTTAGCCAACAAAAGTCGCAGCAGCCAAAAAGTCGGGCAAAAAGTGCGTGGCCCAAAATAGAATAGAAACGCACGACAAAACAAAAGAAAAGAAATTAAAATAACACACGCAGTTTAGGTGGTAACAGAGGGGAAGAGTGAACCTGTAACAGATCGACACTAGAGAGAGAGATAGAGACAGCGAGAGGGAGAGGGAGAGGAAGAAGAAAAAAAGACAAAAGCATTCCAAATGCCAAACGACAGACGCTGCCTGGCACTTTTATTTGCCGCCGTTTCACAAATTATTTGTCACCAGCCATAAAGCGAAATATGTGCCTCACAAACACACTCACACGCACAGAGAGAGAGAGCGAGTGAGAGAGAGAGAGAGAGAGAGAGAGAGAGAGAGGGAGGGTTGGGGGTCTGAGGGGCAGACTGACTAAGTGGCCAACAGGCCGTATCAATTCCTGCGCTTTTTGGCCTCATATTTAAGCATTTGCTTTTCTTTGATTGTATGTTATTTTATTTTATTTGATTTAATGAAAATTGCTTTATAGTCATTCAGCAAAAGGAAAAGGAGGTGAAGGAGGTGCATATATAGAAGGGGAACTGGGGGCAGGGAAACTGAGCGGAATGTGCTTTGCCATAACAATGGGCGTGGCAGATGCGTGGGCAAACGGAATAATAAACATAAATCAGCGTAAAGCACATTCAACAATTTTTATAAATGTGATTAAATTCGAAAAATATATTTGTATATGAGAACTCACATATTCGTATTCATATTCATATTCGTATTCGTAAAATGATCGCTTTGAGCATATAAAAGGTGGATATTTGGGAAATTGATGGCATAAATCTTTGATTTCTTGGCCCATGACTCAGAAGACAGGCGAATACTTTTGACTTCAGATCGAATGCATGCATGAATGTCGCGCATGATTCAAATGATTCACAATTGCCTAGGGAGGCTGACAGTTAATTAATTATCGTATAGTGAAAAGGCAACACAAATGCACTAAATTAAAAACTTAAGCAAAATATAAAAAAAAGAGATGAAAAATACATATTAAATATAACAGCTTGCGCAGCATACCCTCTCTCTTCTGCTGTCTACAGGGTAGCCATAGATAAACGTTGTCTATGTGCATGTTAACTGACATGCCACGCCCGGCGGGGGGCGCAGAGTCAGACAGACAGGCAGCTAAAAAAAACTTTGTCTTTCACATTTTTGCCGCAAAATGTTGCACATGTCTCGCTCCTGTGTTGCACTCGTTGTTCTTGTTGCTGTTGTTGTTTTTGTTATTGTTGTTGCTGCTGCTTTAACTTTTATTTTAATTTGCGCTTTTTCGCGTTTTTGTTACTCCAGCTAATTACTTTGTAATGAACTTTGACAACAACAAATCGCAGCCGAAAAATAAATAATAATAATAAAAACCAAAGAAAAAAAAGAAAAAAAAATTTAAATTACCTGCGCAAATTTCAAGTCATATTTTTGCGCCTAATTGCAAGATAAATACGATAAACAAATCCGATTTCGAATTTGCCCCTCCGTTAACCTGGCCCCTTTATTCTCAAATTTTCCTTGTTTCCATCGCTTTGTTTCAACTGATTTGAATTGCAATTGAAATTGAAAAATTGGCGTTTTTTGCTGTTTGATGTTGTCGGTTGTCGGTTGTTGTTGTTGTTATTTAAGGCAGCTTTTCAACTGCAGCTGGAAGGGATTGTGGTGCATGCCTCAACCCCTTCCCCTGCGTACCTCTTCATTTGCCATGCTAGGTTTGCCCTCAGCTCAGTTAGAAGAAAATCGTTGCGCCTCAAGTAGGTCTCTCTCTCTCTCTCTTTCTCGCAGTGTCGAGAGTTTTGCCTGCTTTTTAATTGACACTTCTGCTAATACAAAACCTTAGACCCCTTTAGTCACCCTTTGCCAGAGCACACACACACACACACACACACACACTCAAGGAGAGACACAACAACTGACTGGCATTTTAATTAGAAAATTTTTCTTGCAATTAATGGAAATTGCGTGCGTGTGCCAATTTCAAATCGCAGTTCAATTGTGGCGGCTTTACCGTTACAACAACCTCACATCCCCGAACCTACATATACCCAGTACCCCTCTGCTTAACCTTACCTTAACCCATACCAAGTGCAAACCCTTTTTATTTGTTTGCCAATATGAAGTATGATTACATATTTGTGTGCTGGCAAATATTTATTGTATTAGGAAAAGCGCCACAGGAAAAACTCAACAAAAGCAAAAAAAAAAAAAGACAAAAAAAAATACAGTAAGAGCGGAAGAGAGATAAAGGGGAGAAGAAATGGTTAGGGGGTTGGGGGGTGGGGTACTCATCGTGTCTGGGCGAGAATATTCGTCTGATTTGTTATAAAAGGCAAATATTCATCAAGCAAATTGTGGCACAGGTGGTGGTGCTATATATATATATATGTATATGCATATGTACATATATGATATGATATGATATGCTCATATCTAGAATATTTTTATAACAGCTAACGGACGTCCAAAATCCAAATCCTTTTGAATGACAATTTGGTCAACATGTTCCTCTCTAATAAATTACAAACAACACACACTCACACACATTCAGACAATAAATGAAAAGCGCAGACAAAAAAGTGGCTAACTGTAACACACACACACACACACAAAAGCAGAAACAAAAAATAACGAGAAATATACAAATATATCCATATTTTTATAAATTTAAAGGGAGGAGATAAAGAGCTTGTAGACAGGGGTGAGTACAGGAGACAGGGGAAAAAGGGGACATTGCGTTATTTAAAAGTCGCGTCAGTCTGCAAAACTGTCGCTCCGCTGGGCAAATGAAGGTAAACCAAAAGCCAAACCACGTGAGCAGCTTCAATTTGGATGTAGAGCCATTAAAGCACATGTATCAATAGCATCAATTAATGAACTTGAAATGTAAACTTGAAGTTGGTTCAACAATGAATTAATATTTAATTATTCATTATTACTAGCTAATTCCGCTTCTGCACTTCAACAGAACTGTCTCTTTTTTAGTTCTGTAATATTTAAGTTCATTGTTAAGCAACTTTAAGCTATTGTTGAACTGAAGCTTTAAGCACAAGTCTGCTTATTGAGTGTTGAGTTTATGTGTGACAGTTGACAGTGCATTGCCCTGACTAGAAGTGGAACAAAAAAATATAAATCATAGCTCGAATTCAAGCTACAACTTCAATCGGAAATTCCGTTCGCAATTTCAGTTTCATTTGCAGTACGAGTAACTCCGTCTCCGGCTAAAGACCGCTTAAGCTGTCTGTGTCTGTGTCTGTTTCTCTATGTGTGTCCCGACCTGTCGTGTGGGTCAGCCAGGTGTCATCAATGTCATCTTCGACTTTATAACACAAAAACACTTTGTAATCCCCAAATGAAGCGACGACGAAAAAATTGAAAAAATCATATCAAGCAAAAGTTGCGCTGCTAGAAAATAAAAAATAGCAGATATAGAAAAAAAACAAAAAGAATACAAAAAATGATAGAAAACTGTTAAATCCAAAATGCTGGCCACTGAGGATGTGGCATGTGCGGCATGTGTGGCAAGTGGCTTGTGGTCATGAGCAACGTTACGATCTATTGTAGTTGTTGGTTCTTTTATCGCCTTTTATCCATCTCCATTTCCATCGCCATCATCTCATTGGAGTCGTCGACGCTTTTTGGTTTATTGTATTTCGATTCGAATTCGTTCGAAAAAATCTGGCTCGCTTCAATTGGTACCGAGTTCCGTCCAAGCATTTGTCATTCATGTGTTGATTTCCGTTTCCTGTGCTCTTAATCTATGTCCCTGTGTTGGCAGTACAAGTGTTTGCTCCTTTGGGCCATCGATTATGCTTTTGGGCAATTGTAAACCGATTTTCAGTTATTTCGTTTCGCTGCCACGCCCCCAAAAGTACACACACACACACTGACTGCATTGACTGATTGATGTTGGCTAAACCACAAGCATGCCACACAGCATAAGGTAGGGGGAATGGTCTATGCCACTTGTGCGATTATTTAACAATTTAGCAGTCGAAATATTTTGCTCGATTTTTTCTTTTATGTATTTTTCTTTCAGCGACATTTAACGAGTGGAACCAAAACAACAAAATCAAAAAACATGAACCTACTCCACAAATTCCAATTGAATTTCTGCAAAGAACGTTTTTTTCTCCCTATTATTATGATTGTTGTTGTTGTTGTTGTTGTACTCTTTCAATTGCAATTGAATTCACATTCATTTATTCATTTCGACTCGACTCGACTCGCGTTTCGTTTATGGCCACAACCAACTGGCTGTTGGCCAGCTCGCTTCGATGAGCATTTGCCCCATGCCCCCAATTCATGCCACACACATCAGCTTCCCATTGGCAGTTGTGTGTTGTCCCCTGCCCCACAAAAAATAAAATTAAAAAACAAAAAAAAAACATTTTGATGCCATGACGCGTGCCAAATTAGCGCGCCGCATTGCATTGAACTATTTGAGAGGCACATCCATCCATGCAACATATACTCGTATGCACATACATATGTATTTTGGACTGGCTTTTAATATATATTTTTTTATTAAATTCTGTTTCATTTTTTTTTAAATATTTAAATATTTTTTCTTTTATTTTGTTGAACAACCTGCCCCCATTGATGTTGTTTACGGTTCGCTTTGTTTGTGGTCGACGTTTTGTTGATTGAAAATCAAATGGTGTTATAATTGGGCCATGGAAGGGTTAAGCACAGGCAAAGGGGTGGAGCTGGACATTATTTATAATGCACAAAATGCTTATCAAATATTCTACACTGCACCATAAAAAGCAAATTGATTAAATTATTTGAAATTAGTTTGAACATTGCATTGAATTCAACATGAAATTGAAATTGAATTTGAATTTCCTTTTTTTATTTTTCTCATTTGTGTTTAATGCATTTTGCACAGTGTATAATGGGTAGAAATGAATAGTGCATCAGACATCGGGCTGTTCAAATGCTGCGCCGCTTTATGGCCACAAATTTGCGCTGGCTTTTTGAACGCTTTATGGCTTAATTGGCTCTTGGCCTGGTCAAGCCAGACCTATACACTGTTTGGTCGGGTCGGGTCGTGTCGGGCTGGGTTCGGTTCGGTTCAGCTTGGTTCAGTTTGGTTTGGTTTGGTTTGGTTTTAGTTTTGGTTCACTATCAATTGGTCTGCAATAAATGAGCGAAAAAACCGAATGCGCATAAACTTTATAACGTTTAATGGGCGATGCCACTTTACGATCAATATACATTCAACATTCAACATTCACCATTCAACTTATGCGCTCTTCTCCTTCTCCTTCTTGTTCTATAGACTCTGGACTGCCACAATATGCTGGTCGCGGCGCTGGCGGCGATGATTCCATGTCCGAGGATCGCATTGCCCACATTCTCAGCGAGGCCTCGTCCCTTATGAAAACGAGCGCGGCAGCTGTGCAGCAGCAGCAGCAGCAGGAGCATCAGCGTCGTCACATTGCTGGCGATGATACGCACAGCAATGAGGACAGCAAATCGCCGCCTCAGAGTTGCACTTCGCCATTCTACAAGGTCGATCAGCAGCTGAAGCAGCAGCAGCAGCAGCAACAGCAGCAGCAGCAACAGTTGCTCGTCTCGGAGCAACGCGAAGCGGCTGCTGCCGCGGCCGCCGTTGCCGTTCATCAGCAGCAGCAGCAGCGCGAGCAGCGGGAGCAGCGCGAGGCGGCGCAGCGGGAGCAGCAGCAGCGACTGCGTCACGAGGATTTGGCGCAGGACAAAATGGCGCGTCTGTATCAGGAGCTGATGGCCCGCACACCACGCGAGGCATCCTTCCCAAGGTGAGTGAAGCGGGCGAAACGATTCAAGCGCTTAACGGTTAGCGGTAGAAACGGTTAAGGGTTAAAGCATAAGGGTTAACGATTGATTTCGAGGTCCACCGCGTCCCAAAAACGTCAAATTGATCAAAAACTCACATCTTGCGATATTTTCTTCCAAAAATGTAATCAAGTTATTTATTTAAGTAATATACGATAGAAGAAATTCAATAGGATGAATATATAGATTCTACATTAGAATAAATTTACTTTTTCTGTATTTTTGGCCATTTTCTTGAAAATTCACTTCCAAAATTGACCGTATTCTATTGATTACACTAAGTGAGATAGTAAGGTATATGAATATACAGAAATTTATTAAAAGTTTAATTTAAAACAAGTTTTTCGAGCTGTTTCCATAAACAATTTTTATTGATGAACAAACTCTTTAAAAAAACTAGGTGGAAATCTTGTCACTTTCGCGATGTAGCGTTACAAATTACGAATAAAACTTGAAAAATCAATAATATGAATCATGAATCAACAAATTTAAAGTTAAATACTCGTTGCTCTAAAACAGTCTCATAAATTAGCACATATTTCACTTTAAAAAATTTGAAAAGTACATATTTCGGAATTGATTTGATTATTGATTTTGAATTACTATGACTTGAAAAAAAAGCATTTCGTACATTTTGTAACTGGATAAATTTGATTTTTTCGTTTCGACCTTGCAGCTTTTTGTTGTCGCCGTTCTTTGGTGGTGCCGCCGGCATGCCCGGAGCAGCAGCCAATCCATTCCCCGCGGCAATGGCCGCCGACGAGAATATGCGTCATGCGTTCGAGCGGGAAATCGCCAAGTTGCAGCAGCAGCATCAGCAGCAGGCGCAGGCCGCCAGTTTTCCCAACTTTTCCAGTTTGATGGCCCTGCAGCAGCAGGTGCTGAACGGTGCACAGGATCTGTCGCTGGCCGGCAAGGACATCAAGTTAAACGGCCAGCGATCGTCGCTGGATCAGCACAGCGGCAGCAGCAGCAGCAAGGACGGCGACCGTGGCGATGACGAGCGGAGTTTTGCGGCCTTGCCACACGCCCGCAAATCGGATGGTGGCAACACACCGGCACCGCCAGCACCACCAGCACCGCCCGCACCGCCGAACAGCGGCAATCCGAATGCCTCGACAAATGCGGCTGGTGTTGCCGTCAGCGGCAACAATCACGGCAGCAACTCCGCAGCGCCCAGTCCGCTGAGCAACTCGATCTTGCCGCCGGCGCTGAGCAGCCAGGGGGAGGAGTTTGCGGCGACGGCGAGCCCGTTGCAGCGCATGGCGTCCATAACGAACTCGCTGATCACACAGCCACCGGTGACGCCGCACCACTCGCAGCCACAGCGACCCACCAAGGCGGTGTTGCCACCGATAACGCAGCAACAGTTCGACATGTTCAACAACCTCAACACCGAGGACATTGTGCGACGCGTCAAGGAGGCGCTCTCCCAGTACAGCATCTCGCAGCGTTTGTTCGGCGAGTCCGTGCTGGGCCTGTCGCAGGGATCCGTCTCGGACCTGCTGGCCAGACCCAAGCCCTGGCACATGCTCACCCAGAAGGGTCGCGAGCCATTCATACGCATGAAGATGTTCCTCGAGGACGAGAATGCGGTGCACAAGCTGGTGGCCAGCCAGTACAAGATCGCGCCCGAGAAGCTGATGCGCACGGGCAGCTACAGTGGCAGTCCGCAGATGCCCCAGGGACTGGCCAACAAGATGCAGGCCACGCTGCCCATGCAGAAGATGATGAACGAGCTGAAGCTGCAGGAGCCCGCACAGGCGCAGCACATCATGCAGCAGATGCAGGCGGCCGCCGCCATGTCAGCGGCCATGCAGCAGCAGCAGCAGCAGGCGGCCGCCGCCCAAGCCGCTGCCGTGCAACAGGCCCAGGCGCAGGCGGTGCAGGCGGTGCAGCAGAGCCAGCAGCAGCAACAGCAGCAGCAGCAGCAGGCGGCACAGTTGCTGCACCATCAGAACATGTTGCTGACGTCGCCGGGGTTGCCGCCCCAGCATGCGATCAGTCTGCCCGCGGCCAGCACGCCCACTGGCCCAGGGGGGAGTGGCAATCCCGTGCAGGCCGTGGGAGCGCCCGTCAGTGGCGGCGAGAAGAAGCCCATGATGATGCCGGTCCATGGCGGGGCACATGCCCCCAATGCGATGCGCAGCCTGCACCAGCACATGTCGCCCACTGTGTACGAGATGGCCGCCTTGACCCAGGATCTGGATACGCACGACATTACCACTAAGATCAAGGAGGCGCTGCTGGCCAACAACATTGGCCAGAAGATCTTTGGCGAGGCGGTGCTGGGACTCTCGCAGGGATCCGTCTCGGAGCTGCTCAGCAAACCGAAGCCCTGGCACATGCTCTCGATCAAGGGACGCGAGCCGTTCATCCGCATGCAGCTGTGGCTCAGCGACGCCAACAACGTGGAGCGCCTGCAGCTGCTGAAGAACGAGCGGAGGGAGGCGAGCAAGCGGAGACGCAGCACTGGACCCAATCAGCAGGACAACAGCAGCGACACGTCCAGCAACGACACGAACGACTTCTACACGAGCAGCCCGGGACCCGGGTCGGTCGGTTCGTCGGTGGGCGGTGCGCCGCCCAGCAAGAAGCAGCGCGTCCTCTTCTCCGAGGAGCAAAAGGAGGCGCTGCGGCTGGCCTTCGCCCTCGATCCGTATCCCAATGTGGGCACCATCGAGTTTCTGGCCAACGAGCTGAGCCTGGCCACCCGAACCATTACCAATTGGTTCCACAACCATCGCATGCGCCTGAAGCAACAGGTGCCGCACGGCCAGCCCGGCCAGGATAATCCGATACCCAGTCGCGAGAACACAAATGCCACGCCCTTCGATCCCGTCCAGTTTCGCATCCTGCTGCAGCAGCGTCTCGTCGAGCTGCACAAGGAGCGCATGGGCCTGAGCGGTGCCCCCATCCCCTACCCACCATACTTCGCCGCCGCCGCGCTGCTCGGTCGCAGCTTGGCCGGCATACCGGGCGCCGCAGCGGCGGCTGGTGCGGCTGCGGCCGCGGCCGCTGCTGTTGGCGCCGCCGGCGGCGACGAGTTGCAGGCGTTGAATCAGGCGTTCAAGGAGCAAATGAGCGGCTTGGATTTGTCCATGCCAACGCTGAAGCGCGAGCGCAGCGATGACTATCAGGACGAGCTGGAGCTGGACGCCAGCGGGCACAACATGAGCGACAACGAGTCCATCGAGGGCGGCCACGAGCCGGAGAACACCTCCGTCTCCGACTACGAGAAGGCGCTGCACAAGTCCGCGCTCGCCTCCGCCGCCGCTGCCGCCGCGTACATGAGCAACGCGGCACGCAGCTCGCGCCGCAAGCCCGCCGCCCCACAGTGGGTCAATCCCGCCGGCACGGGCCCGCCCACAGCGGCGCCAGTCGCGGCCGGCGACAACAGCGAGCGGATCATCAACGGCGTCTGCGTCATGCAGGCCTCCGACTACAGTCGCGATGAGAGCGACAGCACCAAGGGCGCCAACGACATGGACAACGATGAGCATGCCCAGCTGGAGATTGACCAGCGTTTCATGGAGCCGGAGGTGCGCATCAAGCAGGAGGAGGACGATGACGACGAGCAACAGTTGCAGCAGCAACAGTTGCAGCAACAACAACAGCAGCAGCAGCAGGAGGAGAGCGGACGCCTCGATGGCGATGCGGCTGAGAAGCAACTCAAGGTGATCAACGAGGAGAAGCTGCGCTTGGTGCGCGTGCGGCGCCTCAGCAGCAGCGGGGAGGCCGAGGAGCATTGCGCGGCAGCGCAGCAGGCGACGGTGGCAGCGACGCCAGCGGCAGCAGCGTGGAACTATTAAGCTGACAACAGAATTTAAAATTGAGAGTGCAATGAAGACGTTTACTTGTGATTAAGTTTGGCAGCGGCACCAGCAAATGTTTCGATAGATACATCTATATACACGCATATATATGTGAACATAGCACATATACATACATATACATATACACATATATATACCTAGTTTGTAGACCTCTAGAATATATACATTTGCATATATATATACATTTAATAATAATTTTTTTTTTTTTTTTTTAATGATTGTAGTTGTAGCTAAAAAGTTTAGAGACGCTATGCGAAGCGCAGCAGCGATAGGGCAGCGCACAAGTATTAAATTGTTGGCTTTAAATTTGCCACGTGACCGACCGACCCATACCCCCTAATCCCAACCCTCCTCTTCCACGCTTCGACCACCAAATGAAAACAAAAATATAAATAAAAAAAAAAAAAAAAACAACACTACCTAAAAACTCTACCAAATGCCAAATCTGATGAGGCGCAGATTTTGCAAAAAGATTTTTTGATTTCTTTACGACTTGAAGACTGTAAGCAAATGGCGGTAGATTTTTACAATTATTATTACTATTACTATTATTATTATTATGATTATTAAATTTTTTTTTCATGCATTGTTAAGTGTACATAGATAAACAATTAATATGAAATATGCGATAAAATAAACTAAAAAGAAAAGCAAAAAGCGAACTCAATGCCGTTCTGTAAATAGACAAATTGTAGGCGTGGCGTAGGCGTCAAGTTTTCTTATATTTTCTTAACTAAATATTTCATTTATAATTTTTCTTTTTTTTTTTGTGTTGCACACAAAAGTTTTAACTATCTTTTGATCTCAAGCAGCACTAAACTCACACACACACAAACCAGCATATAACTGAAAAGATGGGAGAAAAACCACAAGAAAAAGTTAATAAGAAAACACCTGATAACTCGAACAACTAAAGGCGAACCCAAAGTAAAAGATAGTTAAAAGATAATATTAAAAAAACAAACATCTAAATCGTAGGCAACGTTCTTCACATTCGTTTTTCTTTTTTTCATTTTGACCCAACAAAAAAAAAAAATAAATAAAATATAAAAATCTAAATACAATAAATTTTGTAAATTTTGAATTTACGTAAAAAAAATATAATGCTAATTAATTATTATGTAAAAAACACAATGTAAACTTTATAAACAATATAGCAAAATGCACTAAATTATTATTTATAATAATTATACTATATAAATATAGTTATTATATAGTATACATATACATGCATATATATTAAGCATTATGCCGTTTATCAACATAAAATAACAGTACTTTAAATTCGCATTACAAATAGCATAATTTTTTTTTTATTGTGAACTAAAATATTGAAAAAAAAAATTAAAAATAAAATAAAAATAAAACAACAGAACCGCATATCGTACTAAAGAAAGTTCACAAGTTAAACAAGAATAATTAAAAGTAATTATAATAATAATATTAATAATTAAATAAATACAACTTATATATAAGTGAGCCAATTTTTTTGCCTAGCACCTAAGTTTAAATTGTAAACGTAAAACAAACAAAAAGGGATGATAAACTATGTTTTCCTATCGATAAAGAACGTAAAAGAAAGAAACCAACACAATTTTTAATAATTACCTACACGTTTTTTTCGCTAGGATAAACTTTAAGCTAAATTCAAAATCTTTTAAAACGGCATAAAACCAAAAACAAAAAACAATTACATATGTCGAAGAGAAAATTAGAAAAACCACACTCATAAAATACAAAAACATTTTTGCATAGGCCCAAACTTTGCCGCGTTATTATTAAATATATACTACAACAAATTAATGAAAATAAATTTTAAAAATTATTAAAAAAAAAAATACCAAACACATTTCAATACCTAAAAATACAATTTGCGTCTTCAAAAAGAAAAACAAAATTTTTACAAATATTTAAAATAAAAACTAATTATTCAAACAAACAAAATTAAGAACTATGCGAAAACAAATATTTGCCGCTGTCAGCAAATTTGTTGAAAAATTATTTTTATTTAATTTAATTATTTTTTTTTTAGTTCTTAAATTAAACGTGTTAAATACTTTGCATTTTCATACGCTTTAGCTAAATAATAATTACAAGTATAATTAAATAAATATTTATGCATAATATTTACACACACACATAAATATGTGTATATATATAAAATATATATAAAAAAAATATAGAATATGTTTAAAGTTGAATGGATGAAACCACACAAAAAAATTGATGGCAACAATTAGTTATAATTATTTTTTAAATCAACTATTTTTTTTCGTATTGTAATAATTATGATCAATTTTTTATTATTATTATTATTATTATGATTATTATTGTAATTACGATATAAAAAAGAAACAAAAAACAAACAAACAAAACATACCAATAATACATGAACATAAATGAAACTTTATCAAATAAAAATGTTTTCTTAAACGAAAAAAAAACCCATCGAAAACCCTTTTTAATTTAACACCAAACCACATTCCACCATACAAAATAGGGCCTTATTATTTCAATTTGTTGTGCCCAATCCCTTCTCCCCACCTTTAAGAGGAGCAGGCGAAAGCAGAGGAACTACAGTACTCGCAATCTATTTAAATACCCAAACACCTACACACACACACTTAAGGGTCAAGGAATCAAAGATCGTGTGGGCCCAAAGGGGATCTATTATTTATGAAGTAGCACAAATATACCCCCACCCTACATACATGCACAGTAAAACGATTGATTGAATATATTATATTAACAAGATGCGGTGCTAGCCAAGTTTAAATAACAATAAACAGTTACAGAAACACATTTACAGCTAAAGATACAGATAATCGACAAAGCTAACGATACAAACACAGTTACAGTTTACAGATACAGATACATTATAGGACATCTTAAATAGAATAGTCAAGTAGGCAGTGAAATTTTTTGCATAGATTCAGTAGCATTGAAACGTTGTAGTCGATAAAAGATATCGATATCGTTATCTAAATAAAAACAAATTCATAAATTCAGCAAAAGAAAAGGGAAATTATACGTAATTAATTTAAACGTTAGGGACATAATAATAATAATAATTATGAATAAAAATACATACATAACAAAAAATCAAAAATATCTATATCTAGAAATACATGTAACTGTAAATATTAAACATAATCTGCGAGTGTTTAAATTCTGCAATAACGTAAACAAAATCAAATACAGAGTATGCAGAATAACTGCATAAGAAATTATCCTTCCAATTCTACACGAAAAACAGACGAAATTTGCAAGATTAAAAAACAAAAAATTAATAATAAACAGGAATAAAATAAAATAATATTAATTTTTTTTTTAAGCTCAACTTTGTAGCAGAAATACATACACATACATATATCTGTATGAATAGAAATGAATTTAAGCCCACGGTGATATACAGTCTTATACACAAAACACACACAGAGAGAACTAAAAACAATAAACCAGAAAAAGGAAAACAAATGTTTCGATTTTGCCAAGTTAATAAAAGACAAGAATAAAGCATGTACATACATAAAATAGTTAAAAAGTGGAAAAGATATTATATAAATAATATATATAGTTCACATCTTAAAAACAGACCATATCAACATTATATTATAATGGTATTGCGTAGAGTTAAAAGCAGTTATTTTAGCAATACACTAACGACATACGACATACAAGTACGAATACTTATAGTATTATAGTATTATAGTATTATATGCAAATACAGTTGCAGTTACATTAACATACAAATACATACATACCCATACGTAGTACGAACATAGATACAAACAGTACAATTCTCAATTGAACTTGAACACACACACACAGACATACATATACCTAATAAGCTAGCGAAAGAAAATCTCCTAAGTTTTCAGATATTTCAGATGTTATAAATAAATTAAAAACAGATGCAAAAGAAAAATCAACCAACACACCGTTTTCATTTTCAAATCCGCCCAGCAAGAGAAATTAAAAAAAAAAATAATTAAAAACAAAACAAAACAAAACGAAATTATTAAGCAAATGTGCCCAATTAAATAATAATAATAATAATAATTAAACAACTAATAAATAAAGCAGCAAAAATATCAAAAATTATATATACATTTATATATATATATGTATGAATATACAAAAATATATATAACTGAACGATCGACATGAAAAAAATTAAGTTAGTGGCCTAAACCTAAGCACTCGACACTTTTCGGCTAAATTCTCAACTCCAAATAATTTTTTTTAGAAATTAAGCAAAAACAACAACAACAATTTATTACGTAATCAAAAACAGAGAAAATGAAGCAACAGTTTTTTGTGTGGCATTTTCTTGTTGCAACTGCAACCGTTGCAAGCATTCAAAATAAAATATAATCCTTTTTTTTGTTAATTTAAGAATCTGTTTTTTATATATATACATAAATACTTACATACACATATGCGTACGTACATACATAGGTATATATATATATACATATATATATATATATATGCATATACTCGTATGTATAATTGTGTTAATTTGTAAATTAACATTTCCATTCGAAAGCGAAAATTTTTTAAAGATTTTCAGCATAAATGAAACGACATTTACCGAAGAAGCAAATACAACAAATATAAAAAAGAAAAGAAATAATTATAATAATAATTATAATAAAAAAATGTAATGCAAATACTTCAAAAAAATATATATATTAATAATATTAATAATAAATAGTTTATATAGCATGTAAAACTGAACAGTGAAATCAAATTCAATAAAGACGAATATACTGTATTCAAACCAACATGGCACAACGTTTTTAAATATCCTATATAGCTTTTCAATCATTAACCTTTAATTAAACTAATATAATTAAACACGGCATTTAAATTTAGTACTCTAACCGGAACAGGAACCGAAATACATTTTTTTTCATCGACAAAAAAATTCATTATTACTAGAGTGCATCGAATTGTATGGGCCCGGGGTGTTTATGGACATATCCTTACAAACTTGGTATCAAACTCTGGTTAGGACCAGGACTTTTAAAATTCCACAGAACCAAAGGACGAAAAGTACTGTACACATAATTTTCATCCTTGGGGCTACGATTTCGCGATTCGTCTCTATCTTACAAAATGAGTCTGAATTAAAGCTATTTTTTGGGCCAAGCAATTTTTATTTTCCTTGAACATGTTTTATTTATTTGCAGAAAATATAAAACATATTTTAAAACAATTTTAATACAATTAAAAATTAAATGTTGTTCATTTTCTGTCTTGTGAAAAAAAATCCATGCACTCTAATATATACAAAATAAAACAAAATAAACCAGAAAATTTTGATCGAAAATCAAATCAAATCTTTAAGTTTTAAATCACACTTTACCAAAACTGATTTGATTTCCAAGCAGATTATCTTTTTGATCATGGCTTGGCTTTTCACTTCGTTCTGCATTAATAGTTTATTAGTTTTGTTCAAATACTTTTTTTACCTCCCTCATGTTTTTCGAAAATCAAAATTTGAAATCCCAAGTTGGAACTTGTAATTAACTTCTTATTAGTATACAACAACACTTTAAAGTTTAAACTTTATTCGGATGCGGGTATTATTTCTTAAAGAAATCACTTTAAAATGAACCAAAGTTTCAACTCCTAAATTATTAAAATTTCGATCAAATTCTTTAGAACAAACCTGATAAAAGAATCAACAACGCCACCTAGCGTACGTCGCATACAACACTCAACTTACTACAGTTTGTAGTCGAACAACGGGCCTGAATTTTTACCACAATAAACTAAAGTTTTCGCTTCAATTTATGTATCATTTAACAAAAACTCTTTCCTAAAAAAAAAGTTGATTAGAAATAGTTCCGAAATCAGTTTTCTTTACTTTCTAAGTTTTCAACACGCGTGGTTGTTATCGTCGACTTAATCACACCTTCGCCGCAGAGCGCCATCTATAGCTCATTATTTTTATGCCAAGCGCCATCGAACGGCGAACGGCATTACTTTTGCAGCTTCTGTTAGGCTTCGTTAAATCCAAGCCTGTGTTAAATATGGTAATGAAAAATGCTTAACCGAAGACACTTTCTTTTTTTTTGGTGAAGACCGAAAATAGAACGCTGACATAGCAAGTAGATGTGCAGAAAACGTTTTTAGCACAGTTTAGCAAAGAAGTGTGTGGTCGAGAGCGCGGCAGTTTGTGAGTGTGCGACTCTATTTTTGATTTGTGATTTTAATGGCCGCCGTTTGTTTTTGTGCGCTGTTTGCTTTGTGACAATGGGTTGGTAAGAGAGAGAGAGATAACGGCGCTGCTCTCATGACCGCACGTCATGTGCTTGTTTGTGAGAGAGAGAATTTTTTATGAAAAGGACTTAAATATGAACGCCGATTTATTTCAATTAAATGTGGGCATGTGGACTTAAAGCAATAACACTTAATCACTATTCAAAATAGCTAATTCTTAACTGATGAAAAACTGAGCCAATTCGAAAAAATAATGGCCATTGCGCAAACAGGAAAAAAAAGCCAGTTTTGGCGCGAAAATGCCAATTGTGGCAACCATGTGCTAAAGTCAAGACACTTTGGAGACCGAAATTAACTGTTGGGTAGCCAAAATTTAAATTAATTACTAAGGACGGCAGGCCGCATCACGAAGGATGTATTGATATCCTCCAAAATCTTTGATTCATAAATATTGCTAGTTACTCTTACTTTGGGAAACTAACCAATTGCCTTAATTAATAAATTAATTATGTATATAATCTCCAAATAAATGTTAAACATGGATTTATACAGACCTTAAGCACATCCTGTAAGCAGGGATTAAAACCCTAACCGAAACTGTAACCTTTAACCGGTAAAAACTGATTAAAATTTAAAACCGTAACTGAAACCGTAACTAAAAAAAAAATGTTTCATTTCACCGAAACTTTAACACCGAAACTCTGTAAACCGATGTAACCGTTTAGTAACCGTTTCATTTAATTAATTAACCCTTTTATTTCATGTTTTCATACATAAAATTATATATATTTTTTATTTTTAATTTTGATTTTTGATTTTAATTTTTAATTCTTATCTGTGATTTTCATGATCGATTTTTCATAGCACTGCATAAGCGCAAATAAAATAAATTTGTTAAATGAAATATTAAAATTGTTAAAATGTAACTAAACTACATCAAACTGAAGAATATGTGAAATAAATGTGTGCATGAAAAATTAAAAAAAATAAAATTAAAAGTAATGCTTTTTTAGTTATTAACTATTATTATACTTATTATTAATATTATTATATTTTTCGCAAAACATTTTTTTTTGTAAACCGCAACCTTACCGGTATTTCAAAACCGAAACATACAAAATCCGATTCACCGTTAGGAAACCTTTATTCAAAGATTTTGCGTACCCGATAACCGAAAACCTAAATGCGAACATAACCGAAACCGTAACTGAATCCGATATTCGTTTCGGTTTTAATCCCGGCTAGTAAGTATTCATCGATACATCCATCCCTCTGTATATAAAATTCAAACTATGGATAATTTTAGATTCTCTGATTTTATTTGCACTCTACTCGTAACATGTTTTAGATTTGTTAAGTTTTGGTTTTTCATGTGTAATTCGCTTTAAATATGGTATTAATGCTATATATATTTCTATATATGTATGTATTATATACATATGTATATGTGTAGGTATATGTATATGTATATGTATATATACATGTCAGTTTAGCTATTCAAGAGGCAATCCTTAACAATATTTTGTGTGTGTATGTGTTCGTGTATTTCATATCCATTAAAGTATTTTTTTATCGTCGTTATATCGTCAAGACCGAAATCAGCTCAAAACATTCGCCTTTACGGCACTTTAATACAATTGTATCTTTTTATCTTAAAGTTTATCTTTGATTTCTGATATTTTTAATATTTTTCTATTACATTTTGTACCAGTGACAAAACAAAAATCGAAAAGTTTTAGTTGAATTTTTGTTGCTCTTCGAAAAAGTAGAAAAATATTGATCTAAAAAATACAGGCAACTCTTTTCATTCATTTTATATCTGAATATGAATAGATACTTAGTTTTCATAGTTGTTCGTGTGTTTGTTTGTTGTTATACGTTTGTTTGTTTGTATGTTTGTTCGTTTTTGGTACAGGTTTAGACATAAAAACAGGCGCTAGTTGAAACCTTGGAGGGCAAACAGATCAATATGCACTTTTCATGACACATATAGACTATATATAAATATATAGATACTATCATATTCTCTGACTAAACATACACACATATAGATATATATTGATTCCCTGCACGTCGAAACGACACTTGAATCAGACTTCAGACGTGTTTACTGTTTTATTGTTGTTTTTTTAAGTGGACATGTCTTAGATACCCTGTAACTGTTTATGTTTTTGCTTTAATTCCTTCAATTTGCGCTCATATATGGACCCAATGGGTGTGTACGGTTTCTAAGCAACAAGCCGACGCTAACAGCACATTCAACTAACGAGTGGGGGGCTTTAAGCTAACATTTTAACAAAATATGGCTCTAACCTAATGACTAACGCTTCAGCAAGCTCTTTGTTTTTGCTGAAAATCGGCAACAGGGCCAGTACTCTGTTGACAAGTTTCACGCTTAACATAGTGTGCAAAGGAAAACATATTTTTAGAGGCACTTTCCGTATTAAACATACATTGCTCTTAACATTGCATCTTAAAATGAACATTTAACTCAAATTTCTACTAAGTGAACTTTAAATCTCTATAGAGTACTCGATTCTTCTATAACTTGGTGTTTCTTTTTATTTGATTTCGATGTTATTTTGATATTCTTGCAGATGACTGTGATTTTAAATACGTTACAAATTATGAGAATGACGATTTATTTGGATGAAACTTGCAGGAACACTATAGAAAATATAGTACTGGAATGATCGGTCGAAGAATAAGTTATAGATTTGTTAACTCTCCAGTTGTTGTCGATATTTCGATCAAGCTTTGACGTATTCTGAACACGATTAAATTCACTCGGACGACTATTTAATATGATTAATCAAATGATTGACCAGTGCTATATCCTTATCTGCTATAGGAATTAATTCGCAAAACTATCAAGACTTCGGTACTCCAAAGATACGACATTCTTTCTGCTTTCATTTGTTGTTTTTCTTCCCTTTCCAACAAAAAATAAACATTGAATTACTCTAGCTATCTATAGATAAGAATAAGAATAATAAACGAGTGTGCAAATCAAACTCAAGTCATATGAAATCACATTTTGTGTGTATTTGGTACGCAAAGAAATTATAATCATATGTGTATTATATATGTATATTTAATAATAATGATAGTATGATAGTTAAAAAAAAAGAAGTAAACATTAACAAACTGATTGCTGATCATAGTGATCGATGATATATCTATAGCATATATCAAATCGTACGTCATTACAAAGTGTAATATGTAATTTGTTATAGGTAGTGTGTTTGTGTGTGTTTTAGGAAGGAGGGGGCGGGGCATTGAGGGACATTTACAAATGGGCAAATGCGCTTTTTTTTCGATTACAAGTCTCGCGTTTTAGCTTGTAGCTTTGCTCAGTTATAACTTGTTGGATAAGACATAACAATATATATGTATCTATATATGTATATAAATCATTTTGCATTTACGCTTATGCTATTAAGTATACATATATATATAAACATATATATTATAATATATATATATATGTATATATATACATATATGTATTTTATAGCTTGCAGCCAACAACTCGGGCGTCGATTGTCTCTGTTGTTCACTTGCATATATATACATTTACATATATTAATAGTATATACATATATAATCAAATGTATGAGCTTAAATTTATGTTTGCTTAGCTGTATTTGTTGGTTATTTCTTTTGTTGTGTTTGTTGTTGTTGTTGTGAAAAAAGGCGTTCTCATTTATAAAACTCTATATACCATATAAATTATATAAGTATATCTTAAGATTTAAACAATCAAAAGCAAAAGTTCAACATTTTAATTTAATTTTAACAACTGGCAATTAGTTTCTCATCTCCATTTTTTATTATGCGCTGTTTTAATTTAATTTAATTAAATTTAATTTACTTTTTTGCTAAAAAGGTACTTGAAGTGTATACACTTAGGGGTTCTTTAATGTATGTATATATGTGTATGCATGTGTGTGTGTAGATTTGCAGCATAATTCCAACAGTTTTCTTCTGTATGTACACAATTGAATTAATTTTAACTAAGGTTTTCTTGTTTTTCTCATTTATTTTAATATTAATTTTAATGTTTTGTTCAACAAGTTTTTCTCAATTTTTTTTTCTTGAGTACGCAAAACCAATATTCTAGTTAAGATTAAATAAAAACTAAAAACAAAATTATAGTTGTATTGTGTATTGTGTGTGTTGTGCTACATTAAAGCCAGGAAACAAACAAATTGTCAACAAGTTTTCGAACAAGTTTTTTTACTACATAGTTTAATGCCTAGGTAACTAATTGTTAGTTGCTGTTGTTGTTGTTTTACTTAGGTTCTAAAAGTATCTTTGATTTAACATTAACTTGAGTGTCGCATGTTGTGTTCCTTTTGTTGTTGTTTTTGTTTTATAATGTTAAGTTGTAGTTTTTTTAGTTTTGGGTATTCGGATTGCTATGCTAAGCTTGATTGGCCTGTGTTTTGGTTGATTTAGTTAGCACTTAAGTTAATCATATAACATATGATAATCATATTAACCATATTAATAATAATGTAATAGTAATAATAATGATAATATAGTAAGTAGTATATATAACATGTAGCGATATTAAACAATTCATATTTTAACAGCATTTTACACTGCGATTTTTGTGTGTGCTTTCTCTTTTCTTTGCTAAGGACTCAATAATAAGGCGCTAAATGTTTATATTTTTTAGTACTTAAGACACATATATATTTGTATATATATATGTGTTTACATGTATGTGTATGTGTGTATATAATATATATAAAACTTTTCTTCACAGCAAACAAACAAATAAAAAGTTTTATATTTAAACAATTGTTGCTTTTTGCTTGTTTTTTTTGCATTTTCTCATATAGTATTTTTGTAAAACTTTTCTTTCATACAAAAGTTATTGTTTGTTTTTTTCAACTTCTTTACAATTTTTTTGTTGTTTTCGTAGTATTTTCTTTGATTTAACTTAGTACAAATTTGTTTCTTCTGATATACACACGATTTGTCTTCTGCCTCTGCCGATTGCTTCGCCTCGTCTCTCATTCCCTCGCCCTATCTCTTTCTAACGATCTCTATCTCTCTCTCACACATGTCTTGCACATTTCATTAATTGTTTAACCCAAATTTAAATTGCAATTCGTGCCCAGTTAGCACCGAAGGACAATAATTAATTATTTTATCATTTGTGTTCAACTGTTTGTTTTGTTTTTGTGTTGTAAGCGAGTTTAAAATCTTTATAAAATATATATACACAATTTTGAAATAAAATCTAATAAAGAAAATTGCAACTAATAAAAAAAATAGTATAGATTATACAATATATATATATAGATTTATATAATGGCCAACAATTAACAGGCAAAACAATTGCCACCAAATAAAGTCCAATAAAAACTAATAGTTAAAAATAAGACTATCAAAAAAAGTTATTAAAAAAATAATAATAATTGTAGTTATAATAATAATAATTAAAATAATGATAGGTAAAGTAATAGTAAAAGTAATGATAAAGAAAAACGCCGCTCGATAACAAAAACACAAAAATGAAATTAAAAAAAAAAATTATTTAAAATAAGTTCATAAATTGAAGGAAAAACTTAGAAACTAAATGCTACGCGTTGTACAGAATTTGATTTAGAAAGAGACAACAAATTGGTGCGAGGGGGTATGGTGATAATGGCAGAGAAAGCCGAATTCGGGTGTGCTTTAGTGTGTGTGGTGTGTGACAGACAGAAGATGGTCAGACAGACAGACAGACAGCAGTTGTATCTATGACCTGCCGCCAGCCATCCGCCACATTCACCGCATCCAAGCGGCCTTTCGCTTCATAATCTTGGTGCGTAGCGTTCGCACTGGCTTCACTTTGCTTTTGGCCGCAACGGCATTGGCCATGGCCGCACTCAGATGCTGTTGCAACATGGGCTGGCCACCGTTAACATTGCCAGAGGTTATAGTCTGCATATACAAATTGGAGTTGTTGTTGCTGCTGGCATTGCCCGTTGATCCCGTCGTGCTGTAGAGTTCCTCGTAGAGCGGTTGCTGTTGCTGCTGCTGCTGTTGGGCGAGTGCTGCGGCAGCTGCCACATTAGCAGCGGCACTGCTAAGCAATGCCATTTTGCTGCCACTGCCATTCGTGTAGATGCCCTGATGAGGATGATGTTGATGATGATGCTGCTGCTGCTGCTGATGATGATGATGTTGATGATGCTGCTGCTGCTGTTGTTGCTGCTGCAACTGCAACTGATGTTCCTCTTCCAGGCTGCGACTCGAGGCGCGTTTGTGCGGTGAACCGTGACTGCTGCCGCTGCTGCCATTGCTGTGATAATGCGTCGTCGTCGTCGACGATGAGCCGCATTCGACAATCGAGGAACGCGAAAGCGATAACAAAGCATCGACGCCATCCCGCTTTCGTTGCTGATCCGCCAGCTCCTCGGCCGTGATGTTATGACTACAAAAAGCGTGTAAGCAATTGTAATTGCAATTGCAATTGTAATTAGAAGCAAATCCAAACTCACTTCTCCTCGCTGCTGTCGTAGGCCGCATCACTGGTACAACTGGGACAACTGGCACAGTTGGCACAATTGCTTTCTCCGCCGCTTTGACCGACACTTGACTGTGTCTGTTGGCCGCTCTTTTGGCCATGGCCACTGCCATTGCCGTTGGTCCGAGGCGTGGAAGCGCCGCTATCCGCATTGCTATTGCCACCCGCCGAATAGGTGTGATCCTCGCTTGGCGAGCTGGTTATCACTGGTGCGCTAAGATTGAATAAAGGAAGAGTGTTCTCGTTAGTCAATTGTAACATTCAAGTCTTTATCATTAAGTATACATCTATATTAATACACTTAACAATTCTCTTCAGCATCTCTAATTATTTGAAATAGGACATAGACGAAACTTAAAGTAAATCCCAAGTGGACACTGTGCGAATCTAGTATTATTCAATTATTAATTTGAAATAACATCAAAAAAAGCACTTTAGGTGTAAGCAACAATTCAATCAATTCATATAATTAAATTGAAAACATACTTTTTAAAATATAAATTGAATGAGCTTTATTAATTAGACATAATGTATTTACGTCACATGTTTCCAAATTAATCTGACTTTTCTATAATATGTGTGATTTCACATAAAAATTATAAAATTTATTGATTAAGAAAAAAAATAAGAATTTTGTAATAATCCATTGACGAATTGGAATTTTGTCAAAGCAGTTTCTTTTAAACATAGCAAGGTGGGAATTACACTAAAAAAGAAAATCCGCAATCTTTGCAAAAATTAAGCATTTCTCAAAATCTATTGTATCTGCTTGTTAGAGTATCTGTCTTATACAAAGTGTAATATTTCGACAACGAAGCAGCCTTGTTCTTCAAATTTGTAAAACAGATAAGTTTTCAATAGTTTAAAGGTGCTATTAAAGAGTAGAAATAACACTAAAGATTTATATAAGCTACTACGTTTCAAGTGTTGATTATTAAACCCTAAACAATCACACACTATCCTATCTCATCTTTTATTCCTCTCTTTTCTTCTTAGGTGCAGATTAAAAAATAAAGCATAGTATCGATACATACATTGTCATTATCCCCTCTAACTTACCCATTCTGAAATGATTCAATGAAGGCCTTTGGTCCGTGTTTAAGGAAGAGCATCGCCGCTGCCGCATGAACATCATCGATGCTCTCCGCGCCACAATCGCGAGCCAAACGCTCAAAGTTCAATGCACCACCCGTTGGGGCAGCAGTTGATGATGATATTGTGGTGCCACCAACACCACCATTTAAAATTGCATAATTGTTGTACTTGTTGATGTTGTTGTTGTTGTTGTTGTTATTGTTGTTGTTGGTTGCATAATCGCCGCGCAGCTCCTCGTCAAGTTCATCGGCTTGGAGCTGCGCCGGCTGCGATGACTCCTCGCTAATATTGCGAAACTTCTTGCACAGATTGGGAAAGAGTTTTGGGTCAAAACGGGCACTAACACCGCCACCAACACCATTGGCAACGGCAACGGCACCACCAACAACAGCAGCACCACTGCCAACTGTATTGCCATTAACTGTTCCAGCCACTTGGACGCCTCCATTGGCGATTGTTCCGTTGCTTTTCGATGGCGTCGTTGCATTCGCTGATGGCACGGAGATGGTGGATCCATCCAAGCTATCGTAGCTAGTGATGCCACCGTTTCCGTTGCCACTGGGACTCTTGAGCATCGGGCTTATCTTATCGACGGCCGAGTTGGGAAAGTAGGGCGAACGATTCAAGGCCTGCATGAGATTTTGACGCTGCTGGGGCTCCACACGCCACAGCGAACCTTTTCCCATGTTGGGCGCCTTCTCCACTTTGACGAAACTCTTGTTCAGCGACAGATTGTGGCGCACACTGTTCTTCCAGCCATTGGGCGCTGTCTTGAAGTAGGGAAAGTGTTGCACAATCCACGCATAGATCTCCTTAACGGGAAGTGCCTTCTCGTTTGAGTCCTCAATGGCCATGAAGATCAAGGAACTGCAACAGAATTTAATTATTGATTATTGTTTAATTATCCAATATAATCCTAATAGGCTAATGACTTAAAGCTCTTTTATTGTGAATCTAAATATTAAATATATTAAGCGAAACACTTAAAAGCTTTCTGTAAAATTATTGTAACATAAATATTTATAAACTTTGAAAATGAATTTAAGTTTTTGATCTTCTAAATTTTAATATTACAATAATGACCTGCGTAGTGAGAAGTCTAAATGACATTTAAAACGCATATAGTTGTATTTTCAGTTTTCATTAAATACCATTAAGCTCTCCTTGAAGCTTGCAACTACTTTCACAGTTGTCAACTAAGCTTAAGTTTAAACTTGTGATGTAAATTGTGAATCGAGTTTAAAATATAAACGTAAATACCGTCGACATAGACTGAAGTGGTCGAGTTTTCCCAATTTTTCGTTTATTTTTCGTCTCTTTAAGGACTTAATTGTCAATTTAAAATAAATAACTTAGCAAACCATAATAAATTGACATTTCGTAAAGAAATCGGATGTTTTTGTCACAATTATGACAGTTTGAAGTATTTAAAATAGTGTCAAGAGGTGTAAAAATTAGTGATTTAAATTCAAACAGTTAATCGAAACTAATAAAAGCCTTTTATAGACATCTAAGATAGTTGAACTTTCATATTAATTTGATGCTAGAAAGCTCTCAAGAAGCTTTCAGTTACTTTCAAGGCTGTTTACAACTGGTGCAGAGCTTTCAGTAGCTTACAAAACTCGCATACAAAGCTCTACGGATATCAGCTGTTTTCAGAGCTATATGCTTTTAGACTTTTAGGCTGAAACTCTCTCAGTAGCTTTTAAAGCTGATTATTTTGTGAATAGTTTACCTAAAGCTATATGGCGGCTTGTTGTTGGTATGCACGAACGGATCGTATGGCACGTTGTTGGGATGCTTCTGCTTCTGTGGCGTGTTGTTGTTGTTGTTGTTGTTGCTGCTGCTGTTGTTGTTGCCACCGTTAGAGCTGACGTAACTGCCGCCAGTGGATGAATTGTTGTTGTTGCTATTATTATTATTGTTGTTGTTGTTGGTATTATTCTTGGTCATCGTTTGGTATTGAGGTGTGCTCGTGTGCATTCTTGCGCTGCCCACAACCAAATCGAACTCCTTGAGCGAATCCTCGTTGTCGTAGCTCGCATAACTGTTTGGACTCCGCAAATTGGCAACCGAACCGGAACCGGAACCAGAACCAGAACCCAAACCATTGTGCATTGTCGTTGGCGTTATGGGCGGCGGTGGCGGTGTTATCGATAATTGCAAGCCACCCGTTCGTGATGGCACCGCACTGTAGTAGCCGCCACAGAGGATCAGTGGCGCCACTGGCGGCGTCTCCGGGGACGCAACGTTGGCGGGCTGTTGTTGTTGTGAGCTGGAAACGTGGGGAAAAAAAGTGAGAAGACTGATTAGTTAAAATTATGTCACGTGACGAGAGTATACAAGAGAGCGGGCAGCCAGTAAAAAGTTTACGAATGCAAGCACAAAGCAAAAGATGAACAACTGTCGAGAGGAGTCGGGAGCTTGTGACAGGAGGAGTGGAGACGGTAAGAAATAGAAGATCGGAAAGAGAGAAAGAGATGGAGAGACGGAAAGGCATAGGGAGAGAACAATGAAAAAAGAAACACAAGAAATGTTGAGTAATATGGGAGAGGGAAAAAGCCAAGGAGAAACAGATAATTTATGAAAATAAGAGGCGGAGGAAAGCAGAGAGAAAGATCAAAGTAGTGGAGAGTAAAGGAGGATTGGAAAAGAAAGCTCTAAAGGGGGGGAGAAATATTACTTAAGGTTATCTCTCTATCGAGGGATAGTGAAGATAATCCAAAAATTATAAAATCATCGAAAAATACAAAAATTATCGATATAAAGAGTGAGAGATTTACTCTATCTAATGGCGATCAGCGATAAAAGATCGAGAGATATAAAGTCACAGTACGTTATCGATAAAAACAAATAAAACTAAATGTTGAACTTACATGACATGCGAGGGAAAAGGAAAATGTGATAGAAAATGAGAAAATTGTATTGACACAAAGAGTGGCAGCTTTACAGTCTAATAGAAATGTTGGACTCACATGACGTGCGTCGTGCTGCCCAAGTGGCTGACAAAACTGTAACCCGCAGGCAGCGTCGTTGCACTGACCACCGACGACGATGTCACTGATTGTGGATCGCTGTTGTTGTTATTGTTGTTGTTGCTGTTGTTGTTGTTGATGGTGTTTTTGGTGGTGCTGATTGCGCTGCTGATGCCGCTGGTGATGCAATTGCCATTGTTGTTGTTGCAATTGTTGTTATTGTTATTGTTGTTGTTGTTATTGGGCGTTGAATTGGGCGCATAGTTGACAGCATCAAAGACGGCATTAAAGCTGTTCGCTTTGGGCACTGGACTGTTGCCCCCGTTGACAGCTGCTGTCGATGAACCGGAACCGGAGCCGGAACCAGAGCCGAAACCAGTTGCCGAACAGGAGCTGAGCGATGAATTGTTTGAGGAGGCGGGGGAACTGACCACAGTTACCGTTGAGGCCACCACATGACTATGATTGTTGTTGTTGTTGTTGTTACTGCTGCTGCTGTTGTTGTTGTTGTTGTTGTTGTGCTCGACATGCACATTCATCTTTTCACGCAAATACTTTTTATGCGGATGATGTGTGGTTGTATTGCCCGTTGATTTGTATGCAACACTTGACGATCCATTGCTGCTGACAAAAATCTGCTGCTGCTGTTGCTGTTGTTGTTGTTGTTGTGATTGTTGCTGTTGTTGTGATTGTTGCTGCTGTTGCTGCTGCTTGACAGTTGCTGTGATGGCGGGCACAAAAGTGTTGCCGGTACGTGGCAAAAAGGCGCCACCACCACCGCCACCAACAACAGCACCAGCAGCAGCGGCAACATTGGCTTTTGTTGCCGCTTTGTACTCCACGACGGTGGTGGTGCCACTTGGTCCTTTATGCACCGTTGTGGTGCTGTATACGGCGGGTGATTGCTGTGCTTCATTTGCTGATGATTGCTCATTTGCATCGCTGTTGCTTGGCAACTCTTCGATAATGTCGCTGACAATGCAAATATTGTTGTTGTTGTGATTGTTGCTGTTGCTTACAGTTGTTGCTGTTGTTGTTGGTGTTGTGTTGTTTGTGGTGGGTGGTGGCACTGAAGTTGCTTTAAGCGTTGCTCCACGCTTTAAATGTGGCGTTGTTGCTGCTGCTGCTGCTGCTGTTGTTGTTGTGGTGACAATACCTTTGATCAGATTGCTGTCATTCAGCCAGGAGAGCGGACGCAATTCTCCATCATCAGTTGCTGCTGCTGCTGCTGCTGTGGCCAAGGCATCGGCAGCACTCAACTCCAATGGCTCTGTGGCAAGCAGCACTATGTTGCCACCGGCTGTGGCAACACCTCCCCCACCACCAGTGGCATTTCCGGACTGTGTTGCTGCTGCTGCTGCTGCGCTGTTCTCGTAGGCCGTAAAACTGCTGCCATTGTGCTGCAGGAACACGTATTTTGGCCCAGAGTTCATGTGGCTTGTTGGTGTTGCTGTCACTGTTGTTGCCACGCTGTGATAACCGTGTGCGGCAGCTGCCGCTGCTGCCACAACCGCTGCCGTTGCCGTTGCTGTTGTTGCCGCCGCCGCTGCCGTTTGTAGTTGTCCTCGCAATTGGCTTAAATCGTGTGTTGTTAGCAGCTGTGTGGGATTATCTGTTGACATGCTATACGAAAACAGAGAGAGAGAGAGAAAGAGAAAGAGAAAAAATAACAATTGTGAAAATTAGTATATTGCCAAAAATGTATCAGTTGTATTGTTAAAATATTTGTTCGATAAGTTACAAAGGATTTTTAAGATTTGTGTAAACATCGAACATTTAAAATTTTGTTATACAGTTCAACTTCCATAACTCGAACTTCTATAACTCGAATTTCCCTCTAACTCGAGCTAAATGAGTGGAATTAAAATTAATAATCTTAAGAAAGAGAACTCTACAAGTCGAATACCTCTATAACTCAAACCTTTTCTTTATATAAAAGTGATTCGAGCTAGGGAAGTTCGACTGTATTAATATTTATTAATAAATTGTTATTTTTAGGGAACTATAGTTAAATAACTTTTTTCTTTGTTAATTTGAACCTTACATTTCTTGTTCAACATTTATTGTATAATTTTCTTTGATATTCAAAAACAAGTTTTACTATAACTGTAATCGATTTATTTTCTTGTTTTAAATATTTTTTAATTGACTTAAATTTGAACTTCATCTTTAAAATTAACTTTTCATCTTATTAAACTGACTTTGTTCTTTATAATACATTTTATTTTAATAAAAGTTCACAATTTTTTATTGAATCGAAATATTTCTTGGTAATGTAAATTGCTTTTACATTTAATTAATCTTTCTTCATAATTTAATTGCGTTTGACACATTTATATACAAAGAATTAATTTCATTAAATGGCGTGTAATTTAATAACCAAATATGTTGTAAAATATAAAATATTAAAATATTGGCGCTTAAACAAATTGTGTCGATCATCTAATGCTTAATATGTACATATGTATATTTGTTTTTTTTTATTATTATTTTTTCTTTTCGTTCATCGTGTTCATCAGCAATTTCTAATCAAATCAACTTAAAGGCAAACACAAAACATGCTGTTGTTCTTGTTGTTACTGTTGTTGCTATTGGCGTCCTTCAATTTTTTATTGCATACTTAAATGCGCTCACTTGCTTAGCCGCCCCCGTTTCAATTACCCCGTTAATACGAACGGCACCACCACACCCTCCAACCTCCCTCCACCTATCAGCATGCTTTGCCCAATATCAGCGGCCACATTTTAAGTTAAATGTTAAACGCTTTACGCAATCAACGCCCGCCCGGGCAGCCATTTTAAGTATGTGTGAGTATGTGTTGTGTATGTATTTAGTGTTTTTTTTTTTCAACAGTATTTTTTATTGTTTCTAATTTACGCGTGTAGTTTTTGCTGTTTTTATGGCTCGATGAGTGCTGCGACGCCGGCAGCGCAGCTCGCGCTCACCTGCTGCTCTTCTTGTTGTTGTTGCTCTTGTTATTTATTTTTTTTGGGCACTTTGCAAGCGTCGACCCATATATATGTGTGTATATGTGTGAGCGAGTGCGTATATGTGTTTGTGTAGCTCGCTCTCTCGAGAGAGCGATCGCCCTGTTTGTTGCACTCTTTGCCCGGCTCTGGTTCTGTCTCTCCTCTCTCTCTTTCGCTCATGGTATGTTGTTTACTATTGGATTATCTTATCAGCATTTTGCATTCTAGTTGCTAGTTACTTTGGCCTTAACAGTTATAGTTTCTTGTCGTTGAGAACGAAGTGGAATGAGATAAGAGACCAATAAGCATGAAGGCAGCTACGGGGGTGGGGAAGAGTGTGGAAATGTGCAGCAATGCAGAATTTAATATTTTTGTACATAAGAATTCTTCTTTGATGCGATTTGATGAATGTATTCAAAATCCATGCACCCACATTTATTCATTCGAATATAATTTGTAGCGGGGGTCGGGTATGGGGGTGGGGGTGGGGGTAGAGGGTCTGGTGTCGATTGCTGTGTGCTGGGTCAGCAGCAGCCAACAAAGTGTATTATCATTTATTGATTTTTATTGGCAGCGCAGCTAACACAAAAGGCAACAAAATTACTCTGACAACAACAACAACAATAAATACAAAAAATAAAAATATGTATGTGTACGGTAAAGGTAAGTGCAAAACGAGCGCGCCACAACAAAACTGAGAACAAACGAGTAGAAGAGGCAACAGTCGAGTGAGTCCAACTGTAGGAGACTCTGTACTTGATCTGTAATATAATACAGTGGCTCCCAGCTTATTTGACCCACTAAATAAGATTGATCGTTCAATGTGCAACCCTGGTAAAAAAAAAAAAATAATAATTTCTAAGCATTTTAAAATAATTTATCCAAACTGAAAGCATTATCAAATTAATAAGATTTTAATTTTTATTATAAAATATGCGTATTTTGTGGGGTCTCTTACGCCTTTTTCTGCTTGACAAACCCAAAATACCCTTTGTACTCTTTCGGTACAGGGCTGAAAAAAAAACTTGAACGAGTCACAACAAACGAAACAACAATGCATAAGCAAAAGCTCAACGGCAGCAACGATAGCTACAACTAAGCGCCATATTAAGTCGCCTTACAGTCGCACACCCAAATAATAGGCACAGCGCAAAACACAATACATTAAAACAGCAACAGCTATCGACAGATGTTGTTTTTGTTGTTCTTTACTAAAGACCACGCCACAGACAAACAAAACAGCAGCAACAACAAGAACAACAAAAAAAGCTTACGACGCAATTTTGAAAGTCTACGGCGTCGTCTTGGTAACTTTTTATAAACAAAATACAACATCAATAATTTGCACAGTAGCGTCTAACAAGAGAGCCAACAATATCGTCAGCAAACGACAACGTGGTTTTGTCAATTCTCTCTCTCTCTCGCTCTCCCTATGTCTCTCTGTGCTCTATCACAATTAATTAGCTGAAATAGATGTCTCTATGTATATATGTAAAATATTGCTACTTAAGCGCACACTACTTGAGCCACTGTTGTGACGTGTGCCAAAAACAAAAATAAAGAAATGCCTATGCATGCCGTCGCCGCTCTCTGCTTCTACGTCTCATTCTCTCTCACTCTCTCTCCCTTACTCTCTTGACTTTGCCAGTCTCTCTTTGTTGTTTATCTGCGTTTTTCGCAGCGATTTTATTTTGTTTGTTTTCCAAGCACAAACAAATGGCGCAGTTTCATGCTGAGCTCAGTTCAATTCAAGAGAACAAATGCGAATGAGAAAGCAAGGGATACAGAGTGTTTGTTGCTGTGTGTGTGTGTTGTGTGAAGCGGCGCACTGTTTTGAGTCTCCGTTTTGTTGTTATTTATACCTTTGCATGCGTTTTACTCCGCCCTTCAGCTTCTCTCTCACCTCACACTCAACGACTCAGATTAGCAGAAGCCGACGCCACAGTCGTTGTTGTTGTTGTCGCCGCGTCAGTTGTCAGTTTTTCGTTCTAGAAACGTCAACTGCTACGCAGTGTTGATAATTTAACTATTTCCCCGCTAGATCTAGCGGGTTGCAATTGGCCAAAGCGGGATTAATCGTCAAATAGCTGATAGCCGCATCATCGTTGCAGATCCTCGAGCACTTCAAGGTGGAATCAACTAATATTGAAGAGATTCTGTTTCAATGCTCGAACGTCCACCTTTTTAAGGGGTCCAGTTTAAAGGGTACCACAAGCTTTTGGGCCGAAGTAGAAGCAGTAGGAAATTAAAGATTGTCGGAACTGGCAGAGGTGGAGAGTCTTTTCTTTAGTCAAGGGAACAATGTCAAAACAAAATTTCGAAATAATCGAAAGTTCAAATATTAAACTCGAACACAAATTTTACATTAATTTCTAGACATTTTACGTCAAATTTTCTTTTCAATAGTTATCAAATACCTTATTTAGACATTATAAAACGGGCCCTAGAATACTTAATTTCAACTAGAGAAGTTTAAAAAAATACTGGATTAAATCAATAAAAATATCGTTTCACTACTCTAGCTAATTTTTTTTTTAGCTACCAACAAAATTGTCTTCCTACTTCTAGAATTTTTCAAAGGCTAGTTTAGCTTTTTTCTGACCCGAAGAGTTGGCAACACTGACGCTGACTTTTCTCTGCGTGACCTATGGACCTTTTATATGGCGGCGACGTCGACGCTTTTCATGCTGCTTTCTATGCAGCTGACGCCACTGTCGTTCTTGTTATTATTGTTTATGTGGGCGTTTAATGTCAAACCGCTGCAGGCGCACTCTTGCATGTGTTGTTGTTGTTGTGCTTTTTATTGGGCCAATTAACAAAAAAAATAAATAAAGAAGCAGCAGCTACAAAAAACAGTAAAAGACAGTTGGTTAAACTGTACCTGCTGCTGTTAAAAACGCAAATAAAACGCGCGCAATGCTTTGTAGATGTGTAGATGATTCATACAAACACAAACACACACACACACACACAGACATGGATGGTATGCAGCAGCAGCAACAAAAACAACTTAAACCGCCTGCTAATCGCATATAGACAACAACAATAACAAAAGCATTTTTTGTTGTTATTCTTGTGTTTTTTGTGGTAAAAACGGTCGTGTTAAATGAGCTGCTTCCTATTTTAATATAAAATAATAATAAATATTAGAAGAAATAAAGTGTGAAACGGAAAGAAAAAATGTTTGTGTAACAATGACAGAACACAAAAAAAAAAAAAAAAAATCGTTTACGAATAACAATAACAATTAAGATACAAACGGAAAAAGAAAGGGAGAGAGAGAGCGCGGAATACTTTGTTGCTCTGTTCCTTGTTTATATATCTCCATCTCAGTCGCACTTAAAATAAATAACAACAAATAACAAAACATTTCACGTAATGACAATGGAACAGACACTAAATAAGAGAGCAACAAATAGAGAGGGAGAGCGAGATCGCAAGAGAGCGCAGAGCTTTGCATATTTCCGGCAGCGCATCAACACAACAACAGCTGGCCAAGCATTTTTTGAGAGCTTTTTAATGGCGGCGTCGGCGTTCAATGACGCCCGCTACCTCACTCTCTTGCTGTATTCCTCTCTTACGTTTGTATGTTTGTGTGGATGAGTTTGTGAAATATAAACAAAAATTCTTGAAATTAATTTTATTTCAATGTGTTGCTGTTCTTTTGGCCAAAGCAAAATTAATGTGTTATAACAATAATAGATTTTTCTTTAAAATTTCAATGCTATTTTTAAAAAGTTTATTTCAATTTATTTTTGTGATATTTGACGAAATAGTTATTATTTATCTTTGCATTTTGCACACACACACACAATTTATTTCAGAATTTTCTGGAGTTGCTCGCAGCAGACGCACATAACAATAACAACAACGAGAGCGACAACAACGACAACGCAATGTTGAAGGCGACCACGCGGCGTATACGTAACCCCATGCACACAGTGTTGTTTGTATGTATGTATGTGGGTGTGCACAAACGTATATATGCATGTACATTTGAATGTATATGTGTATGTTTATGATGCTTTCAAGTTGGGAGACACATTTTTGCATTACGTATACGTCTCGAATGAAGGCACAGTCAAAGCAAAGAAAATAAGGAAAACCAACACACACACTGAGGCAGCTTTACAAGACAACTGATAAGCAACTGTGGCGGACAATCAATTGCACATATTTAAAAATGCGCAAAAATATGAAAAGTATAGAAGTAGAAATAAAAACAAATAAACAAAAAAAAAGCTGAAAAATACAAATTCAGCAAATTGTGAGAGAACAACAAATTAAAACAAAAGCGAGTAAACTAAATGCGACAAGGCCGATTTTGTTGTGCTCATGCATTGACTGGTGTGTTTATGTGTGTGTGTGTGTGTGTGTGTATGCACATGTTATTATATTATACTAGTTTAAATATTAATAGAAATATTTTTAGATATTTTAAAATATGTAAAATTATACGTAAGTGGAATTATGTAATCTAATTGAAAAGTAATTAAAATTTATAAATTTAAAGTCATTCTATTCCAAATGACATGCACATATTTAATTTCATTTTTAATATAAACTCCTGCTGTTTGCTCTCTTAACGGAGCTTTCACTCTCTCACATACAAGTCGACCGAATTCTCCTTCCATTTTTCGGTCGCACACAAAGAGCAGCGCAATGCTCTTTTGCACTCGCACTCATACACACAAAACAAAAAAAAAAAAGAACACAGTCGCACACGCTCTGCTGAGTTTTCAACGTGGTTTTTACTTATTTTTTTTTTCCTGTTTTTTCTTTTTAGCAGGAGATTATAAAATCAAGCCACTCTGTAGCTAAATGAAAATTAAAAGCAATATTTAAAAACCCAAAAAAATAAATACCAAATTTCATACATTTTATTTTGTTATTGTTTTTGCTTTTCTTATGTGCTTTGTGTGATGACGCCGTCATTGGCTCTCACTTTACACGCTCTCGCCTTTGCCTCTTCCTTAAGCTTGCGTCCGCACTAACACACACACATACATACACATGAGCATATGTATATATACAACTTTTGGTTTGATTGTTTTTGTTTTTGTTATGAATGATCCACATACCTTTGCACTAGTCAAATGCACAATATATTTCAAGCATTTAGCGCAAACACACACAAAAATTATTGAATTTTTCTAATAAAATTGTTATAAAATAAACAATTTGTGTTTTTGCTTATTTTTCTTTTTTTTATTTAATCTAGTTAAGCTTCACACAATTCGAACTGTAAAGCACGCGAGCAGACAAACGAATGAAGCGAAACGGCGGCAGCAGCAGCAAATGAAATGCCGAAACGAGTCGTACACACACACACCGAAGCACAAAAAATACTCTCGTATGAAAACGTAACAAAGGCACACGTATGTTTTCAATGTGTGAGAGAGCCGGCTCCACATGCAACATACAAAGTCAAAAGCGCGTCAACAACAAGAAAGCTTGCTTTGACACGAAGAGCAAGAAATAGAGGGAGAGCGCTCTCTCAAAAACAGCCCAGCGTCGACGCTGCCTATACATAGATATGTATGTACGTACATACGTGTGTGTGCTGTGTGTTGTTGGGAGCGTTGGCGCATGACATTGCCATTTATTGAAAGCTGAGCAACAGCAACGACGACAACAACAACAAAACGAATAACGTAACGTCAACGACGACAAAAACGCCGACCTTATGGACGCGTTTTACACTCGATTTGTTTTATGCTCCACTCAAAGGATCACAACAACAACAACAATAATAATAATAACAATAACAATAACAACACCAGACAGGCAGCACAATAAACAGCTGTTTGGGTTAGGCCCTAATAAAAAGCGTGACTCAATTGAGAGAGAGCGAGCGTGAGCTCACAAGAAAAAGAGCGCGAGCATAAGAGCATGGATGTTTGCACTCTTTATTTGTTGTTTGTTTTTGTTTTTTTTTTTACTGTTGATTACAAATGTTTATAAATACCATGTAAATACATACGCATTAATTGTGTTCATAATGTAGAATACAAAATTGTCGCAAATTTGGTGACTTAATTAATTAGATAATAATTAAATCAAAATTTATAACAAGAGTGCTAACTGCGACGTTGACGGCAACGTCGACACGTGTGCAGCAGCAGTTGGAAATACAAGAAGCCAATATGAACTTATAAGTAGGTGGTGTATTTGCACTCTTTCGGGGCGACGACAGAGATAGATTTGTGGTAAACTTGATTTGTTTGGTTTTTCTTTACTCTTCGCTCTTGTGCGCTGTCGACCTGAAAAAGGAGGCAAACGAATACATCACCTACTTATAAATTCATCTTGCAAGAAGCCAAAAAGCGAGCGAGCGATGAGCGCAAAATCAAAATCAAACAAAAACAAAATCTAACAATAACAACAACAGTAAAAGCTCATACAAAAGCAAAAACAAATGCAGCGCCAGCATAAATTGTTTTTGCTTGTTTGTATTTAGCATATTTAATTATAGCCAGGCGGAGAGGAAAGGAAAAGAAAATTGAAAAACAGCATTGTTTTGTGCTATTGCTTCTGTTTTCAACTTTAGTCTCTTTTGTTAAAAATAAACCTTACATTTATTTTTTATGCACAAATAACCAAAAAAAAAAAAGATATCGAAATAGTGTGAGAGAGAGAGTGAGAAACGAAACTTTTGCCGGCATTTTGGGGGAAAAACTGCAGCAGTAGCAGCGATTCCGACAGCGTCGACGACAACTAAAAAAAGCGCATCAAACAAAAGCGTCAACTAAAAATAAGCACAACATTTTTGTTGTTGCTGATGTTTTGCTTTGGCTTTTGGGTGAGAGAGCGCGCGCGTTGAGTTCCGTTGGCTCATTTTGCAATTGTTGTTTCCACTTTTGCTTCTGCTTTTGCTCTGTTGCCAGGCGCCGAAGAGAGTGCAGCAATGTGCTCTACCCCTCCCACACCCACCTCTACTGCTCACATCCATCGATCACACACACCTTTGCGGCTCAAGTTGAGTGACAGTTCTTGGGCAATTTAAATTTCAATTGATTTCTTTCGTTCAAAATAAACTCATGTCATGTGCGTTTGCATGTGCATGTGCATGTGTCTTTTGGCTAAGAAATTTCAAATACAAATACAACAACAATAACAAATTGGGTCAACCACAATTAATATTACTAAATATAGCCATAAGGCATTAGCTTTGCTTTTGCCAAAGAATATTGATAACAGTCAAAAGAGAGCGACGGTAAAGAGACTACCGATAAAGAGAACCAAATTTGATCGTCCTTACTTTCATGCAGTGGTGCCAGATTCGCTTTTTCCCGTCAAATCTGGCTTTTTTCAAAGGCCATTTGCTAGAAAAATTTGCAACATCTGGCAGCGGGAGTTCTGGGATTTTTCAGAATTTTTATTTTTTTAAATGCCCAAATGTAGGGCAAACTAAAAGACAATATAAAAAATTCACTTCGTGAAATGGTAAAATAATAACACTTCAAAATTTTGGATTGAAGTCAGACCTGGCTAAGGTTGCCAATGATACTTAAAAGTGTTCTTTATATTGGTACTTAAATTATTATAGTATTTGATAATGAAAATCAGGATAATGAGGACAATATTGATGAGATTATTCATATCTAATGAACAACAGACCTGCTGCTTTTCAAATTGTTCAGTTTTTTTCTGAGCAACTGATTTTGTGCACTCACTTTTCCCTTCTCGGGAGAAGTTGAAAAACTGACTTTTTTATCGATTTTTTTTCTATTAATTTTTCAGATTTTTCGCATCGTTGATCCCGTCAAAAACAGCTTTTTGGTCACACTGTTTCCATGCTTAGTTGTGCACCCCACAAACTCGTCGAAACTTATTAAATAAATATGCACAAACTTCGTTTGATGAGAATCACAATGTAAATTTTGAAAATCATTGTTGCATGCAAACTATCTACAATTTACTCTTCAAATAAAATACAAATGATCATTTTTATTGCTCTTTTTGGTTAGCAACAAGTTGCAAGTTTTGAACAACCAAACACTGCCCTATTCGTGATGTTTGAGAGTTTCATCGAATGCTTCTTCTTTGCTTCTCTCTGCCCTTCAATCGACTAACTAAAACCAATTTACACACACGAGAGCGAGAAATAAAGACGACGACGAAAGAGAGAGCGCGATAAACGTTTTCAGCTAATTAGCACATTTAAAACGTCCGCAATTATTTAATGCAGGCACTCGGCTACAAACTGAACTAAATATTATAGTGTGTGTACCTTGAACATGCATACATACACTTACTTTTTTTAAGCTTTTAACTCAATATGAATATATGGATTACACTCGCATCGTACTAGTTATGACATAGTTGACAACCGGCACTGACCAGCAGTAGACCAGACTCCGAAATTAAATAAATACATTGTACGTATGTAAGTACATAACTTTCATATGTGGTAAATAACAAAAAAAAAAAAAAATAGGGTCTCATCTAATCTGCATATGTAAACAGTAAGTATGTTTGTATAAATGTGAGTCTATACATTCGGTGCAGCGCAGTTGATCCACGTGACGTGTTATAGCGTAACAATTTGTAAAGAAATGAACGCGACCAACCACAACAGTTGTGATAACATTTAAAAGTGTGTATTTGTATTTTTATCTAGCATTCAAAATATACTTTTGTCCTTTTATAATATTCATTTATATAAATAATAAAATAGACATATATTTATAAAATTTGTATTTCTATTGTATATTTTAGTTTCATGTTTTTATGAGAAACTATTTTATTTGATTTTAACTAATTTTTACATTTAAACTTTCATAGTTTTATTTATTTATTTTATTTAAAAGAAATTTATTTGAATAGTTAAAAAATAAAACGATTTTTCGTCATTAAGCTCACTTTTATATTTTGCCATAAACTTATCTCTTGAAAATTAATAATTGTAATATTTGTTTGTTGGTGTTTCTTTTTGTGAGTTATGATTTCAGCAGCGAAAACTTTGTCGCCTGTACCAAAAAAGGGAATGCAACTCGACCGCTTCGCGTGGTGCTTTGGATCAGTTGAGTTTATTTAGCTTTTGCCTTACAGTTGTTGCTTTTATTGTATAACAGAACAGAGCGAGACGCACACAAAGTTGTCGCCGGTCGCTGCTACTATTTTTTTTCTTTTAGTTTTGTAGTTTTGTTTGCATTTAGCGCATCGTTCTTGTCGTTATGTATGTAAGGTATATATGTATGTACATACGAGTATACATATATACAATATCTTATCGCGCTGTTTTTTGTTGTTGCTGCTGTTTTACATATACATGCGTATGTATGTTTGCATGTACAAACATGTATATGGGCTAAATGCATACATACATAAGTAATTATTTTCATTTTTTATGTAATCAACAAACAGCGGCCACATGCGGCGGCAGCGACGGCGGCGTCGTCGCCGCTGCCTTTTGCTTCTTCTCCTCCTTTGCAAAGGTTCTTAAAAAAAAAAACAGAGGCCCGCTCATACTCACACTGACACACTGTCACGCACACGCATGGCGTGTGAGGTGCAAAGTCAAACCGTCAACAAAAAGAGAGAACGAGCAGACACATTAGTTGGGTGCTGTGAGTGGGTGGGAGACAGAGGCAGCGACGCGTCGCTTCGCTCCCACTATGCGTGCGGTTCTCAGCGACTGCTCTGCTTTAGACATCACCGCCCCCACCCACCCCTTTCGGCAGCGTCATGTCAAAAATATTATGTATTTATATTTGTGTCTTTGTATGTTTCGTTGTATGTCTGCTTATACATTAATATTTAAGTATGTATTCTCAATTAGTTTCTAATGGGGGCGTTTCTTATTGGGCGACATATGTCAAGGAATTTCCGATTGGTTTTTAAGTCAGTTGGCAGCACACGCACAAAGAGCTTAAGGCCTTTCAAATTGCATAATCTATCGTTGCTGTCGATTGTTGCTGTTACTGCTAATTGCACAAAGTTTATCGTCGTCGTTGTTGTTGTTTTTCTGAGCTTATGAGCGCAGCTTCGATCATCGGGAAAAAGCTCACGACGCGACGCGTTATAAAAATATATTCGACGACATCAAAGCGTCACAACCAGTGCTGCCAACATTTTTATAAAAAAAAAGCTGTTTTTAACGGGAGAGAAGGAAAAAAAAGCTAAAAGGGTCATAATTTATTGTTTTCATTTATAAGATTTTTAGCAGATCGTCTAATTCTTCGCGATTCATTTTATTTTTTTGATGGAAGCCACCCATCGCACTTGAGTGTTTAGTGGATAGAGCACGTAAATCACTTACATAGCTGTGCAGTAGTTGTACACACCCTTTTTAATGTATTCTTTTGGCATAGAAAAATATGTGCAAATCACCACTTACGCGCACTTTTTATGTTGTGACGATAGTTTGCCGTAAAGTAGTTGGGGTGGTATTGGCAAATATTGATTTAAAAAAAAAAAAAAAAAACTTACGATTAAGCTGTTGCTCTTACACACATTTTTTTAGATTTTTTTTCTTGCAAGTGGCAACCGTGCTGCTACATATTTTCATGAAATTGGTGGCAAAATTAAAAAAAGCCAAATGCATTTATAAAAAAGTCAGGATTCCCGCTTCCCGCACTTCCCAAATTATTCCATTGGTCTTCAAAAACAGCCAGATTTAACGGGAATAAAGCTAAGTTGGCAGCACTGTGAACAACTCTTACACAAAGAAAATTTAAGTTAAAGAAAAATGGCAACGGACTGGATTACTTATTACATATCCGTGGCAAAACTGATCGTATACGCACTAGAATAAACGCACTTAAAAACGCTTTTATTAAATTTGATTGCAACGAGATCAACGTCAACGACTTGCACTATGTACTGTTTTTTTGCTTCACGTCCATTCTCGTTCTTGATCAATTTATTTTACCTGAAGCATTCGTCACTAATATGGCAAACAAATAAATACAAGAACAAAAACAATGCTTGCACTTTATATGTATCGTTGTAAACTATTCCACTTATTATATACACCTCTTCTGTATGATTATTTCCAAAAACAAAATTTTCTTCAAATCCACGTGCAATTTTCTGCTTGTGGTGGTAGAGTTGTGTCGTTTCGTTCAGAGTAATTATGGATCGACAGTTCTGTTCCAAATGCATTTCTATAAAAACCAGAATTTCCACTTCCCGCAAATGGTCTACAAAAACAGCCAGATTTAACGGGAAAAAAGCTAAGTTGGCAGCACTGGTCATGGGACGCCAACGCAGACGCTTACATCGGTACGAACGCGCCGCAACGCTCAGTTTCTATTTTCTTGCTGACGCCAACGAAGTTATTGAGAGAGGAGATAAAGAGAGCGCTCTCTCTTTATCTCTCGCGAAGTCATGAAACACAACAAAACTGAAACCGCTGGTGATTTGGGGACAACACTGTGAATTGTATGTCGCACAATAATAAGAGAGGGGACCCTATTACCCATTCACAATTGATTACTATCACAAAATGCCATTTCTATTTAATTTGCATGTGAAACATTTAACTTTTAGAATTGACCTAAAAAATCATCTCTGAAAATTGCTCTTTTTTATGAGTAAGAACGTGACGTCACAAATACTTAGATGCAATCTGATGTGGGTTGCTAACCATGTGTGTATATGGTGTGTGTGTGTGTGCAATTTCATACATAAAATAAAAAAAATCATGATTTTTTTTTCAAATGTTATGCGTCGCAAATAATTGTATAAACACAAAAGTCACGGCGAAGCTCTCTTTAAATGAACGAGACTGTAGTCAAATGCATGTATTTATGTGTGTGTGAGTACATAAATGCGGGTGACAATTTTTAGTGTTGTTGTTGCTTAATATTTACCCCCAACCACCCTGAAGATCGTTAACAGTTGCATTTTAATTTCAATTGTTGCTCTCATTGATGCGCTGCTGCTACTGCCGGCAACGTGTGCGTTAGCTGCGGGCTACTGCAGCAGGGGGCGTCAAAGCAACAACAACGACAACAAACCGCAATTAGACGCGGGGGTCGACGTCGCTGCAGCAGCGTTTTTCGGTTGTTGGTGTGACCAAAATTATATTTTTCACTTACACACACACAAACATATTCACACGATGTAGTTATTGCTCATGAAATTGTATTTATCTACGATTATAATTTTTTCTGATTTTTTTATTTTTGTTAATTTGTATTTTGCACTCACATTTTGTTGTTGCTGTTGCTCTTGTCAATGCCAGTTTCAGCGTCCGCTTTGCTGCGGCGTCGTTTTTACTCTCTTTGTGTCGCTCTCGCACTCTCTTTTTCCTGTGCTCTTCCTTTTCTGTTGTGGGCGGTACTAGCAAACCTTTTCTTTTAACGTATTTGCTTTTGTTTTTGTTGTTGTTCTACTTCTTCTACGTTGTATCGACTAATTAATTAACACAGCACGCGAACGCGCACCAAAAAAATGTGTTAAAACAAAAAAAAAAAATAACAATGAAAGAAATTTACGCAAAATTATATATTGCTTTTCAGTTTGCGAATTATTTACAATCAAAGTCAGCAGAATGTACTTTGTTGATATTAAAGTTTAGTTTTATTGCTGTTGTAGTTGTTGTTGTTGTTATTGTTAATAATAATATTTTCTTATTTAGCGTTGTCTCGACACCGCACGTCCGTTGCGCTGAAAGGCACAATGCAAAATGAATGAGACCGAACGAGCTGCGACGCCGAAGCGAAAAACAAACTAAACGAAAGGCACAAAGGCAGCGCAGTCGCCTTAGAATCACAGTGGGAAAAACTTTATTGTTCGGACAATGAAATTATTTAGTATAAGGCAACGATATGTAATGCTCAGACTATAAAATTAGATTTGTAAATTCAAAATAAATATAAAGTAAAAACATACGTATTTATTTTTTGATGGTTGTTAACTATAAACAGTCGACACAGAAATTTAATTTGGAATTACGCATGCAAAAACTGAAATAACTCAAATATTATAAATTATTAAATTTAAAAAAAAATAATACTATATGTTTAATATATATTTTTTTAGTTGATCCACATTTGAATTGGCCCTTCTAAAAATGAATTACTTATTTGCCGCTAAAAATTAAACTCTTTCCACTGTGCAACAGACTACTACTGTAGTCGACTTCAGCTCTGTCTAGAGATGGGCGCGGGCCAGGTCGGGCCTCGGGACTCATGAGCCTTTTACAAAATTTTCGGGTTCGGGCCGAAAAGTCTCATTTCGGGTCGGCCCTGTTCCGGTTTTCACTTTTAACTTTTTAGAATTTAGGGATATGCATTTATTCATTTTGAATTTATAATAAGTGTTTGAAAATTATCGTTTTTCGCTTTATCGTACTTAAACTCATCAACTTAAAGTGATATCGATCCACTGAATATAGCCGAAATGGTATTAGAATAGGTTAAAGAAATTCAATTCCGACAAATCTGATCGAAAGTGAAATTCGGAACAGGCCAGAATATTTTTTTAATTTTCTTTTATTTAATTTTGAATTTTTATTTGTGATATTCATGATCGAATTTTCAAAGCACTGAATAAGCGCAAAACTAAATAAATTTGTTTAGCGAAATATTAAAATTGTTAAAATGTAAGTAAACTACATCAGACAATATGTGAAATAAATGTGTGATTTTAATTATTAATATTATACTATTAATATAATTATAATTTTGCAAAAAATAAAAATTTTTGTGTACCGAAACCATATCATTGTTTCAAAACCGAAAAATCCAAAAACGGGTTCACCGCCTGAAAAATGTGGCCCGCGCCCATCTCTAGTTCTGCCTATGACTCTGTATGTTGTTTTAGATTTTTTGTTTTTTTCGCTGTCGATGTCAGACTTTCTGTTTGTTGTTATTGTTGCTGCTGATGACGCTGTTGTTGCAACTTGTCAACACACTTTGACAACGACAGTATTGCCAGCGCAACTCAATCTGAGTATCGGGATTTGTTGCCGCGGTGTTGCCGCGTTTTGCTTAATTTATTTGCTTTTCAACAATTGCTACTCACACAATTATTTACAATCAAAAGCGCAAAAACAAAATTTTGTTTATATGACTGCGACGCGACGCACACACACAAAAGTACGCGCTCTCACACACTCACACAAACATATGATTACGCTCTTTTGCCGCTCTTTTGACATAAGACAACGAAAGAGCGTGAGTAAAGCGCGTGGCAAACACATGGTTTTTGTTTTTGGCAAAAAACAAGAAGAAGCAGCAGCATCACGGATCGCTTACACCGTGCACCGTGGTGCCAGCTGATTAAGAAAAAGCAAAGTTTTCAGTTAATTTAATCAATATCTCTAAAATGCTAATATTGTTTTTGCATAAATAAAAATAAAATGTATATATCAAAAACAATTGAATTAATAGGATAAAATAACCTGTTTATTTACATTGCATGAACAAATACATATAATGTATTGTAAATATGTACATATGTACGTAAATGTAAATATGTACGTATTTTTACATTTTTCATTCTTGCCAAAATAATTTCGATAAGCTCGAATTTCAGCGTAATTACGATATGACTTATTTGTGCATACTTTACCCTTGCTACTGAATATTATATGTACATATATACTTGAGTTTGTATGCATATACATACATTAGGTACATACATATAAAAAATATTTATATACTCTCTAGCACATGTGTCACACGCAGAGAGGCAAAAAAGTCAATCACACAAGCCCAACCGCAACATCAGACATCGACATCACTGACGTCGACATCGACTATCGCCGTCCGCGTCTGACGCTGAATTTATCCACCCGACACCCGCCCGTAAATAACAAAATATAGCGTCGATGACAACAATCATCGACCGACCGACCGACTCTCTCTCTTGCTCGCTCATTCTCCCGCATACACCGATACTTGCAATAGCAATCGCAACTCTCTTACTTACAATGTATCGGCATTTAGTTGATTTAAGCAGAGTACGCTAACAAATACAATGCGCAAGCAAAAACTGAAGCTATGACTGGCGGTTTACCTGTTTAAAAAAATACAATTATTTAAAAAATGTTTTGTTTTGTTTTTTCTTTTTTCATATTATATAATCCAATACAAACAGGGTCGAAATAAAAAGTCAATTTGTATTTAATATAATGTTTTTCTGATATTTTACATGCATTACCCGTGAGCAGCATACTATCTACAAATGTATTGTACATAATAAGAAAATTCAGAAATGCCGTTACTGTTTCTGTGCTCAGCTGCGTGTGCTTGCGCTCTAATTTTGATCACGAATATACACATACATACATATGTACATACACTTGCATATTTACGTGCAGCGACAAAAGTATTGGCCATTTGTGATTTTAATTATTATTATTGCAATGGAAAAATCTGCACTGGATCTATTGTGCCCCGTATTTTTTATTAATAATTTTTAAACTTTGTAGCCCAATATTTTTAACTTTTAAGTCGGTTTTTTTTTTTAATTCTGTAGTAAGGTTGTTGAAAAAAAAAATAAAAAAATTAAATAAAGAAAATCCACATTCACACAATTGTCAATACTTTTCTTTCCGACTGTATACACAGACACACACACACACTCACAGGTAAGAGAGCAGGCAGACAGTGGGGCAGACGGCGGACGCACTTGTTCCACGTCGTACTATTAATGAAAATAAACTGTAATGCGAACGTGCTAATTAGAAAGAGATAGCGCCATAAAGAGAGCGTTTTTTGTTTGTGCTTGTGTTTGTGTTTAGGTTTGCTTTGCTTGCCGAAGTGAAAACAAACAAAACAAAAAAGCAAAGCAGACGCTGAGTAGAACTCAAATGTGGCCAAAATAGACACGACAACTACCACAATAACAACAACAACGACAACGATAAATAGCAAAAAGAAAGTCAACCGATAGGCAGCAACAACAACAACGACAACAACAACAGAAATTCTTATCGTTTGTCACTCAATTATACAAATTTTGCCATTGCCTCTTTCTTACTGCAGGCGACGCCGACGTCGTCGTCGACGTAGACGTCGGTGCCAAACACAGTAAAAAAATAAAAATAAATAAATAACATTGTGCGGCGCTCACGTAATTGAAACGTCGTTGGCGTCGAGCGGCTTTTACTCTAATTGGAATCGGTTGTACGCTCGCTTTCCGGCCGGTTTTGGCCAAAGACTCTTTTTCAACGTTGCTGGCCAAAAATACACACACACATACTAATATATTTATGTCCGTATATATGATATGTACATATGAATACGAAATAGAACAAATGAAGCAAACAGCGTCAGCAACGGCGACTGCATAAAGAATCAGAAAAACTAACAAACAGAAATTATGTGGGACAATCCGAGAGAGTGAGAGAGCAGAGAAAACAGAGAGAGAGAGAGTTCTGTGATAAGAGCGATAAAAAATGTTTATGTACAATGTACACATATACAGTTATTGACGCTACTGTCGCCATGCGGTTTCTTCTGCTCTTTGCTGCTCTTCTTTTAGTTGTTATTATTGTTGCCTGGGGAACTGGTCTGGTCCGATAGAATTATACAACTCGCTTCAATTCCAATCGGCAAGTGAAATTGCTTGAGTGCAAACTGCAATGTATGGGAATTTCAAGAGCGGCAGAGACAGCGCAAAAAAACCAGTTAAAGTATGCCACATGCAGAGCGAGACAAAGAGTCACAGAAAAAGAGGGAGAGAGAGCGAAAACAAAAACAGTTAAACAGGTGCAAAAAAGCATAACAACAATATAGTACATAGTATCTGCGTGAGAGCAGAGAGCCAAAGAGCACAAAAAGCTTACATCGACACACACACACATGCAGAGAGGCACACGCATACATAGATTCGCTTGCTGAGCTTGCACAGTGTGGCTAGCAGCAACGATAATGTTATGAACCCAGAACAGGCACGCTGGGACGCCAACACGTGATGACAAAAAACACAAGGAAAACAAATACATAAAAGAAAATATCAACGAAAATGCGTGTTGTCAAGATAACACAAGAAGCAACGAGCGAAGGCAATCTTTTACGTCACTATACATACATACGTACTTACATGCATATGTATATTGTGCAAAGCGATGAAGGCGACAAATGTGGAGATCAACAGATCATTTACTCAACCCAAAACGTGAACGTAACCGAAATGTTCAAATGGCATTTTCTTATACTATGTACATATTTATGTACATATGTACACACAAACACATTTGTATCACACTTATGACTTTGTCTGTGTGTTTGTATAATCATGTGATACCAAAAATAAAGAAAAATGTGAAAATCAAATAACAGCGACTGCGACAAGGCACTAAAAAGTCTAAAGCAAAAGTGGAGCAATAAAGCAAACAGTCGAAACTGAAACAGAAACAGCCAAAAACATTTTGTTGTGTGCATAGACACACAAACACATGCATATGTATGTATGCAGTTCCCCCTCCACCACCCTCTCTATGTATACACAACACTCAGGCCATTTAAATGTTTTTTTTCGAATTTGCAATTTACAGAAAGAGGCATCCAAATCTATGCAAATAGCAACTGTCAATGCTGCAAGCAAAATACAAATACAACAAACAAACAAGAAAAAGATACGCACAAAATTGTTCAGACGCTGCTGTATTAAATTTCAATGAAAATGAAAACAGAATGCAAAAGAAAAGCTATTCTACATATTTATTTATGTAAATACTTTTCTGAAATACAAATTTCAAATCAAGAACATCGAAGCTTTAATACCCTACTAACTTGCATTTGGGCTAATCCAGCGTTGCGGACGTTACGTTTGCACGCCTATTCTTATGGTATTCGCTTTGAAATATCGATATATTTGATATTATTGATATTTTTCCCTTTTTTTTAAATAAAATTTAATGTACGATGTGAGTTTGTCGTCGATTTCGTGAGCTAAATACATACATACATGCATAAACACACAGAAATTTGGCGCCATTGTTCCGTGAAAAACGCGGACTCTTAAAAATATCGCAAATTCAATATTTATGCAAATGAATATCCCGATATACATCTATATATATAAAACTCTTTGTCCTGACTGACTCACTGACTAAGAATCAACGTGCAGCCCAATCGGTAAAAGATACAAAGCTGAAATTTTCACACAACATAGGTGAGATAATTTCATCGTGCAATAAGACGGCGTTTTGCGAAATTCGACCTGTAAGTGGGTCAAAATCAATGTCAAAGGTCACAGAATTGCTTAGTATGAAAAACTTTTTTGTTTCTTAAGATATCTAAACCAAACTCACAGATTGTATGACTGGGACTGTCCTTTACATTCTGACCAAATTTGGTCAATGTCGGATGACTATATCATATAGCTGCCATATGAACAATCAGTTGCAAATTGACCTTTAGTATGGAAAACTTTTTTGTTTCTTAAGATATCTGAACCAAACTCACAGATTATATGTTTTGGACTGTCCTTTACATTCTGCTTTGGTCAAAATTGGATGACTATATCATATAGCTGCCATAGGAACAATCGGATGCAAAATAACCTTTAGTAAGAAAAACTTTTTTGTTTCTCAAGATATCTCAACCAAACTCAGATTCTATGTTTGGGGCTGTCTCTAACATTCTGGCCAAATTTGGTCAAAGTCGGGTTACTATATCGTATAGCCGCCGTAGGAACAATCGGATGCAAAATAACCTTTAGTATGAAAAACTTTTTAATTCCTTAAGATATCTCAACCAAACTCCCAGATTATATGTTTGGGACTGTCTCTTACATTCTGACCAAATTTGGTCAAAGTCGGATGACTATATCATATAGCTGCCATAGGAACAATCGGATGCAAATTAACTTTTAGAACCAAAAACTCTGTTGTTGTATGAGATATCCTAACAAAACTCATAGATTAGCTCTTGCTAAATTTTCCCCAATTTTAGCTTTTTTTCGCCAAATTTAGCTTTTTCCCGCCAAATTTAGCCTTTTCCCGCTAACTCTGGATATTTCCAGCTGAATCGATAAATCTGTCTTTAACCTAAGTCCAATTACCGGGGAAAAGCATTAAAACACTAAAGTTAAATATTTGCGTTTTTCGTCAAAAAATGCTATATTATATAAATTTGTTAAACCGGACTACTAAAGATGTTCTTTTTAATTTTGCGAGCGCAGCGAGCTGGGGGCGAGCGAAGCTAGCAGGGGGCGGCCCCCTAGTTTTTTATAAAAAATATAGATATATTGATATTTTGACTATTATCAACAACCCTAGAATTATGGAATTCCCTTTGTAAAGTTTAGTATACGATATTGTTTATCGATTTAGTTCGAGTTAGAGTTTTTTGACAACTTAAAATTTTTGCACTTGGTTTAAAAATTTTCAGACTAGCACATATGCACTGTGGTGGCAGAAATAATAGGGACAAATAATATATTGCTGCTTCTTTTTGCTAAAATTCTCATCTCTGCAAGATCCAATGCATTTAAACGCTTAGACATAATACATAATCGCTATTTCTATTTAAATTTAACAAAAATTTTCGTCCATATTAAGATATAAAAAGAAAAAAATAAAAAATCAGTAATTTTCGCAATTTATATTGTCAAAAAAATAGGGAAAACGAACAAGTAAAAAAATTTTTGTTTTTTACTTAATATTTTTAAATTACTTCAGTACTTTGTGGTGGCACCTATTATTTTTAATATTCCACAGCATGTTGGGTGCATGGAGTCCACAAGTTTGGCACAGGTTCCCTCAGGAATGCCATACCAAGCCTATTGGACCTGTTGTGCGAGCACCTGCTGATTTTTTTTACTTGTCGGGCCCAAATGCCTAAACTAAATGTCCGCTGTTTAAGTCCCCAGAGGTCCTAAAAACAATATAAAGGGCTTTTCACAGGAATCGAAAATAAAAGTTATGAGAAACTGAATAAACATTTATTTTTAATTTTTCTCATAAAAATTAAAAAATGAATGTTTTTTATATAAGTTTTATTATAAAAATTTGAAAAAAATAATTTTTCAATTTTTATGAAAAAAAAATTTAAAATTATTTTGAATTTTAATTATTAAAGTTGAAAAATAAAAATTAAACGTATATGTCTTTTTAATTGAACATGAAAGTTTACTTATGAATTTTAAATATAAATTGAAATTTAATTATTATTTTATAATTTTTTCTTTAGATCGAAGAATAAGATTTTTCTTTTAATTTGTTTGATAAAAATCAACAAATGACTTTTATTTAATAATTTATATTTTCAAAATTATAATCGTTATGGTCTCTGTTTTGTTCTTATATATGTATACATACGTACAATGTACAACTCTGCCATATGTCATATATAATATAGGATACAATAATATTATTATTGTAATGGGGAAAACTGCACTGCGACCCTTTGGGTCTATTGTGCCCCCTTCTGAGCCCATAGCTCATCCATCAACCCTAGTTCTCGTACGAAGTCGAGAATTTTTATCGGGTTGAGGTCTACTAAGTCCTAAATCGGCAGTGCATTCTGCTAGTATGTGCATCGAGGATTCCTCCTCGAAATTGCAGAACCGGCAGGTTCCACTGCTTACAATTCCTAACTTAGATAGGTGACTTCTCAGTTTACAGTTTACAATAGACCGGTGAGTATTCTGAGTCTATTCTTCCCCAATGCGATTACTTGCTTAAACCGCTTTGGGTTATAGCTACCTAGGAGGTATTTGGCTTGTCTGAGACCTGTGGTCTCTGTCCAGCGCGACTGTTGAAGTCGCCTCTCCTCTGATACAATAATAACATAATTTAGATTCAGCAATAAGCACTCTTAAATAAGTCTGGTACGTACACAACCAAGTCATAATTTCCTCGAACTGTGTAAAATATTAAGTATATAATAACTATTTATACAAACTTTAAATCTTTTTAAATTGTTTTACTTACTTTTGTAGACATGTAAGAGTAAATTAATTTTATTTTCGAAGTGTTTTCGTGTATAGGGGCCTTAAAAAATTACGCACAGTGATGCGATTGCTGTTATTATAGCAATTGACTTCTAATCACATTTTAACTCTGATTTTCTATATAAATTAAAAATATTTTTGGTAACAGTCTAGGAGCAGTAGCCACCGTTAAAAAAAAAAAAAAACAAAAAGAGGGCAATTTATGATAAATTTTGGTGAAAAAATTTTTAGGGGGTCTTTTTTTTATTCAATATTGAAATTTTAATGAAAAATTAACATATTAGTGGCAATAAGTATGCACAAAACAACGATGCAAAAGCTCATTTTGCATTGAAAATATCGAAATTTCAATAAAAAAAAAACTAGCAAAGACCCCCTAAAAATTGTTTCACCTAAATTCATTATAAATCGCCCTCTTTCTGTGTGTGTGTGAGTGTTTTTTTTTTTTTTTTAACTGGCTACTGCTTCTAGACCTTTACCATATTTTTAAATAAATTTTCCAACTATAAATCATTAGTATACAAATTAATTTTTGTAATTATAAAAATTCAAATTAACATAAAATTTACACTATGATTTTTAAATAAAAATTTAAATTTAATTATCTATTTTAAAAATTGACAATGACTTTATATTTATTAATATTTGTGTTGATTGGATTATAATTTATCAATATGAATGATGCTTGTCCTATGTTAACATGATTTGATTGTGAACACAATTCATTCTATTTGTGACACTGTGCATACATAGGCATGCACGTCGTCGAACACATGAATTTGCGACTAGGTGAGGTCGCATTGGCCGCGACGCGATTTGAGTATTGTTTCGTATTTTCTATTTTTTTTTAGTTTAATTTGCGTTGGTTAAAGTCATAAGGAAGGCGTGTAGTGTGGGCGGTGGAAACACTTTTGATGAGTACCAATGCACGTAGATATGGGAGTGTGTGCTTTAGAAAAACGTGTAAAAATAGGCAAAAAATTGTATTTAATTTCGTGCACACGTTTTTTCTTTTCCAAAGTCGCAGTCGCGTCGCTGCCGCTGTATTTGCGTTTCGAAGCAGTTAGCGGTTATTCTTACATTCATACATATATGTATGCATATCTACACACATGCATACATATGTATATACATACATACGTAGATACTTGTGTTTTCGTTTTTTTTTTTGTTTTTGTTATTGTTGTTTACTTTGTAGCCGCTCTCTCTCTCTTTCTCAATCGCTCTACCACCGACTTATTTTTTGTTATTGAGTGTGATAAATTTTGCTCTTCTTTTAAACTGGCAAGTGTTTGAAGTATTGATCAAGTTATTATTGATTTACATTAATAAATAGTTGAATTACAAATGAGCAAGTGATTAATAAAAAAAAGCAACAAGAACGCACAAAACGGACAGCAAGCAAGAAAACACACCAAAACCAACAACAACCCACACTCTCTCTCTTCGCTCTTTGCGCTCTTTGCGGCATCGCAATGTCAACAGACCGATCTCGTTTACATTGGCAGCGTTTAGCGTGGCGTACTGTTAAGTGTTTACGATCGTGATGGTGGGGGAAACTACAGATGAACGCGTTCTCTTACACATACACAAAAATACAAACACATGAACGCAATAAAAAGTAAAAAAAATGACAAACAAAAACATAAGCAAAAGCAATCAAAATCCGCTTGAAACTATTTGTTGTTTTTGTTTCTCTCGTTATTTGTTGTTGATGTTGTTGTTTATGGCGACGTGTTGCCATTTCGCATGCGTAGAGAACGCACAAAATTCTTGATGTGTCTGTGTGTGTGTGTCGGCTGAATCGTTTGAGGGGTGGGGAGGCACTGTGCCAGGGGAGCAGTGTTGCCAGAATTTCCAGAGATAAAATAGCTAATTTGACAAAAGAAAATGTAGCTAGAAAAGCTAAGAAAAACAAACTATCAAAACTTTTTGTTTATTTAAATTGCCTATTCTAATATGCATAGTTTTATTGTTAAAATATTCCAATGTATCAACCATACTGACTTATTAGTCCATAATTAGCTTTCAATAATAAATATAAAAATTTTCTTATATTAAGTCTCATAAAATTTAATAAAAAATGCCAGATTTAAGTTATGAAGTAGCTTAAATGGCAACACTGTAAGGGTGTCACGCTTAGAGGTGGGCGAAAGCCGTATTTTTTAGGCCTGGCAAGGTTCAGCACGAAACTCACGATAAAAGAGAGATACTCACGTGCCCGCACGATTATTTTGTATAAAGTCTTATGGAATGCCCGTTCTGGCACGCGTCCATCTCTAAAGCAAACTAAGAAAATATTTGTATATTTGTATTATGTGCATACATAGTACATACATATGTATTTGTAATACGCACATTAACAACAAAATTTACATTGCGATCTGCTTGGTTTTTGGTTTTGCAGACAAGTTTATAATTCGTACGTATGAGCACATATCTACATACATACAGTCAACTCAACTTTTATACATATGTACGTACACCCCTCATCACTTGAATAGGACACCCCACATGTGTGTTTTCTATAGCCTACTGATCCCAAACCAATGATGCTAGGACTTAATTTTTTTTAATTTAGGATTATATAATTAATGTATTTAAACACACTATTTTAAATTCATACAAAAAACTCATTTTAGCTATTTTCAAAACATCAGAAAAAATATAAGTGAAGAGATTTTTGAAAGGTTTTTTTTTTTTTGCAGTCACTCTTAGCATTGTCTGAAGAATTTTTTGGCATCAAAACATTTTTTGTTTAAACCCGAGGAACAAAGTTTCAAAAGTAGACCTTTACAAAAATTCTAAATTTTCAATGAGTAATTAATGGGTTAAGGAAAGTTTTGTATCATTCAAACGGAATTTAAATGACCTTTTCATTGATGCGAAAATGTCAAAATGCATGCTGTGCCAATAAATATTTACGCCAGTGTAAATATGTATGAGAGAAATACTTAAAATTTTCATGTGTCTGAATACATCTTGCAGCGAGTGTGTGTACAGCTGTCAGGAGGTAAATTGTATTGGTAAGGCTATCACATTTTATGTAGTACTTTAATATTAGAAAAAATAAAAAAACATTTTAAGCAAAATTTGTAAAAGACACAAAAATTTCCACTGTGCACGTTTTTTAAAAATTCTTACATACTTATATACATATGTACATATATATATATGCATACATACAGACGAATGCAAATGCGATGCGCTGTAATCGTCACGTGCAGGACGATACGATGATTAATCGTATCACGAAAAGCACGACAATTTATGCACATAACTTTGGTTTTTGGTTCGAATTTGCGTAATGGTGCATTTACACTAGTTGATGCAGCGTCAATTCTAGCAATATCAACAATTGATATCCAATGTCAACGCAATTTTTGTGTTTACATTAGTTGATTGAGTTGACAAAAAAACCGGGTTGCCAACTAATTTTTGAGTTGAGCAACGCGTTGATTATAAAGTTGAGAGTAATTTACACCAGTTGATATCCACATTCGTTGATGTTCACGTTGCTAAGTATTTTTCGTTGACGTCGATATTGTGTATGTATCGAAAGTGATTTTAATCGATATTGTGGTGTTTTGTTAATTGCGCAAAAGTAAAAAAAAAGTGGTAAGCACTCATGCAAATGTATCTTAAAACTAATTTGTTTACTTTAACATAAAATCAAAACAATGGCAACCAAGGGCGTCGGCAGCTTTTCAATGAGGGGGGTCTAAAATATTTTTTTCAAGTTTAAATAACTACTCTGGGTGGATTTCAGAAACTAAATAGTGTAAAATTATGAATGAGTATTATGACTGCCCCCGTCTGCCGACGCCCTTGATGGCAACAGCGGGGAAAAGCAAAATAGCGGCAACAGTGATTTTGATTTTAGCTTTTGAGCTGGTCTACTTTCGATACTGAAGTATCGTTCATAAAATATGTGTATAAATAAATTAAAATATATTTTTAATTAGCTTATTATTTTTTGCTTTTCATAGTTGAAAAAACAGACAACATTAATTAAATCGGATGGCGAAGCGAAGTGTTGCCACCTCTAATCTGTACATAAAGTTTGTCAACACAAAGCAAAAGAATGAACATGAGCTCAACTCCAGTTTGTGTTGTCAACGCGTCGATATTGTCTTCAACTGTTGACACAAAGTGTTTACACTATGTTTACATTCAGAGCAACAATTGATGTTTTTCACATTGTCAATCTACCGTCAACGCAACAGTTGATCAAGTTGACAGCTGTTTACACTAGGATTGATAGAGTTGATATCAATGTTGACTTGTTTATCAACTAGTGTAAATGCAGCATAATAAATTTTTGGATGCGTTTACTCACACTTATCTATGTGTTTTTTTTTATCATAATTTGTTTTGTTGGAGTCTTGCGCTTTGGGGGTTGGGCTAATGTAAACAAGAAAAAAATAAAAAACGTGAGTGAAAAAAATGCAATGGAAACCTTTTTTTCTTAAATTTACATATGTATGTATGTATGTATGTATTTATGAATGTACACGTATGTATGAATTATGTGTGCATGTACACAGAGGCAAATGAAAACAAACGTTTTCGTTTGCTCATCACACAAATCTGAAATGGAAAACGAAACCAAATGATTTCGAATAAGCAAGTCGCGAGCACTCGCATACTTATGATAATTGTCTGAAGGTTAAATTGTTAATAACAAAATGGGCCCAGTTTGGGAACTGGAGTGGAGTGCAAAAGCTTTTAGCCACATATCATCACATAATTGTTGCTAAATGGCGTTAACAACAAATGCACACTGTCACTTATACTCAATGATTTGAGCAAACATTTGATTTGCGCGCCACTGTAAGGGCTGCCAACTTGTCTTATTTCGTTTGGTGCTGCAGACGCAAAACGCCAGATGGGGCTAGTAGTCTAAGCAAATGATTACGACTACGTTACAATAGATGGCGCCAGACTGAAGTTGGTGGATTGCTGGCCAGTAGTGAAGTAAATCCCAATCGTATGAATCGAGTTTACTATCAATATTTTAAAATCTATAAAATTGATTTGTAGATATATCTCCGAATAATACCGATATATCGTGTCTTTTCAACAAAGTTTTAAAAGAAAGCATAATTACAATAGACAAAGTACACAATACAAATAAAAATTGACTTGTAAGTTGATAGGTCGATAATCAAATCAAATTCAAACTTTCACAACTTTTGCTGAAACTGAAAAGATATCATTTTCATCGTGGAGTGGCATCTTATTTCATTCTGTGTTCATATTTAAATAATTACGTTAAAATTATTTTTGTTCGCCAGAATGCAAATTCCGAAAATGCTAAATTTAAAATCTTTAGTTTTACAATTTAATCAAATACTTATGTCATAATTTGTCAAACCAAATTCTGAAAATGAACTCCGATGAATTAACTTCAGAGAATTGTCGATTTTGATGAAAATCAATATATAGTTGAAATTTGGAAACTGCCGTCTGTATATCAAATTGCGTTTTAGGCATTCCTAGAGCGTTTCGCCTCAAAAAATTATAAAACAGTGTTGCAAAGCGTATTTTCTTTTTAAACATCTTTACTTATTTAAATTTTATTTATGTATTTCTCTCCCATCTTGTCGTAAATATACTTACAATTGGGGTACATTGAAAAATGCATTCAATTTACAAAGTTTGCATTTGATTTTCGGTTCAAGTTTCGATATTAAATTTTATTTAAATTGTATGAATTCGAATTCATTGATAATATGCGTATTTTTACCGTTGAGTTGTACAATTACAATACCAAAAAAAAAAAAAAAACAATTAACTATATTTATTTCAAGTAATCTTTATGTAAGTATTATATATATATATTTTTTTTTTGTTTTGTATACTTTTCAGTTTTTTCTATTTTTTTTTTCCATTTAATATTATAAGTACATTTTACTATGTAAGCTTGATTTACGTATAAAATGGATGCATTATGCTCTAAGGGTTCGTACATGTCTGTCTCGAATTCCATCATCACCTAAATATCTCAGTAAAAGCTCAAGCCTACTTTATGGATGGACGAGAAATGACAAAAACAATTTTTCCCGTTCCAAAAAGTAGGCTAGAGAAATTTCCGCGAAATTGTTGAGATTGCGAAATTCGGAACAGCACAGTTAGTATATGTAAAAGGTTGACATTTGTAATATGGTTGGGTTCGATTTGCTATTATAATTCATTTATGTAAGTACTTATTTATTATCTGTACTAGTACGTTTATTCTTTTTGGTTTTCTTTACTTTATTAACTTTGATGTCAGCTTACAGGAAGATTGTTAAAGCCTTGCAAAAGTAGAAGTACTGAAAAGTTTTTGGAATTTCATGATCTTACACATTTCGTACAAGAAAAGAAGCGAAAATTTACAGCTGTTTAACATGAAACATGGCAGAGCCAAAGTTCCTGAAATTCTTCTTAGTATAAACGAAGCAAACGCTTACCCTATACACTTAGTATAACAGTTTAGTTTATGCAAATCTTTTGCTTGTATTTTGTTTTGTTTTCTCTTTCTTAACTTGAATATCGAGCTCAAAGTCTTGCGACATCCAGAGATATAAATTGTTTTTTTTTTTCAAGACTATCATGAACTAAGCGAAAGTGCAAACTTTGTGAAATGTCCACGAAATCTACAGCTAGTTTACATGAAAAGTGCCAGAGGCAAAGTTCGTGAAATTCATGACATAAACGTAGCAAAGTCTTACCTTACCTATATGTATACTTAGTATAACAGTTTAGTTTATGCCTATCATTTTTCGATTTTTCTTTTTATTCTTTCTATTGAGTGTTCAACTACATTGACTAATTTTGGTAGCATACCCAGGGGGAGTGGGAGCTTGAGGGGGGGGGGGGGGAGACTGCTTAATGTTTAATTACTGTGCTTAGGTACTATGGAAATTTATCCTGTCGTCTCGCTTTATGGCTATCGCTATCTCTGTCACTTTCAGCACACACCACCTTTAACTTCCCCTCTTTCGCTCTGTCTCTTTCTATAGTTATATATGTATTTCTTTTAAATCTCTTATATATATTTATATGTAAGTATGTATGTACAATGATAGTCAAACTTATGCTAGGCTTGGTTTGTTTTATTTTTTTATCGGGTCGTTGCCCACAGAGAAAAAAAATCTTGACTTGTCTAAGGACTAGGACTAGGACTAGGACTAATCCTAATGCTACTACTTAATACTGTACGGCACCTAGACGCGTTCCACTTGCGTCTCTGTGTGCACCGCCTGCAGCTCCAGTTCCGTCTCCTCGGCCAGCGTATAGACGACGCCTTTGGCCTGCGCTTGCGACTGCGAGTCCTGGCTGAGACCTTCCAGGAGGGGACTGCTCAACTGGTTGGCATAACTGCTGCTGCTGTTGTCGCTGCCATGAGAATCCGCCGGATTTGCTGTCGGTGCCGGTGTGTAGACAGGAGCTAGACGGGCATTCGGATCCATGGTCAGGATGGGCACCAGCTCATGGTTCACATAGTCCTTAAGAACCAACGATGTGGGCGTATCTGAAATCCAAATGCAAAACACCGATTAGTTGAGCTATGCAAACAATGTTAAACAATTCTGATGACAAACATTTTTTTATCCTCAATGTATACTTTAGACGAAAATTTGTAACTTTATAGTTCATATAGTATTAATACTTTTAGGCCATTTTTAGGAATAGTCAGAGAATAAGAATATCTTGATAGTAAAATGTTGCTATTTTTTGTTGCTAAACAAATTTTTTTTCAATTAGAAGAAATATCGCAAACATCCTGTCATAGATCTCCTGCAATGGATTTAATAAAAACAAGCAATGTCTCGCATTAATTCTTAGTTTTGAACAGAAATTTGAAATTTAATATTTAATCTAATAAATCCCATATTCTTAAAATAAGAGAGTATATCTTGATTGTAAGTTTGCGTATATTGTATTTCTTTCCTTTTAAAAACAAAACTTTAAAACAATACGCTCGATTTAGGCAATCGAATTTTTTAGCCAGTGTTCCTGTTTCATTCCCTTTTCCTGCCTTCTTTCATGTTGAAATTTTCAGGACACATTGGCAGCAATATTACTTTTTTTTTGTGTGTTAAAATTTATGGCTATTAGAAATTCTTTTTCGTTTTAAATTTTAAGATCTATGTTTCTGAGATCTAGGTAATGGGAAAACCTAATTCACTTCTTGAGGTCTACTTTCGTCACTAGCTTGTATTTTTTTTCAAATACAGAGTCTTCAAACAAATTAAGATTACCTGTCACCAGTGTCTCTTCGGTGGGATTGCGCTGATAGAGATGTCCACGCTTCTCGTAGTGTCAGGAGGCGGGCACATAATACTGATTGCCCTCCTCGTGCACTAGATCCATCATCGATCCACCTGGTCCGCCAGCTGCTGTCGCCGCGCCTGTTTTCTTGAACTCGACGACGATGCGAATGCGATGCACGATCTCCTCGTGGATGACATTGAAGCACATGGCGGTCAATGTCATGCCGGACATGATGTAGACGGAACAGAACCAAGTGGTGGCATTTGACTCCCGTCGCAGTCCCGGCAGCATATCCCCAAATCCAATTGTCGACAAGCTCATGAAGCAGAAATAGATGCCATCGATAATGGGCCAATTCTCCAGACGATAAAGTACCGCTGCTCCAAATACTATATAGATAATCATCATGGAGAAGCAGAGCAATATGGGAGCCAAAATGCTTAATCCGTGCATTGAACCACGAGACTCACTGGCGCTCAGTGAATCAATGTCGGTACCAGTAGTGCCAGCAGATGGAGCAGGGGGTATGCCCAGACCGGGTATTCCTGTCGGCGTCCCAGTACTGGCAGCCCCACCACCACCAGCACCGCCAGTACCAGCAGCACCACCAGCTCCACCGCCTCCTCCTCCTCCTCCTCCTGGTTGCTTCTCGGGCGTGGCATGGTAGACATCGCGGACGTAGTAAGGTTCCTGCATTACCGCCTGCTGTTTGCGCAGTTCCTCCTGCTGTCGCTTCCTCTTCATCCGTCGCTCCTTTTCCGCCATTCGCTTCTCGTCGTAGCAACAGTAGCCACAGTTGGAGCACAAACAGCAGCACAGTGCCTTCGAAAAGACCTCTCTCGCCACCTTGGCCAGAATGCTGCCCGTACTGCTCAGATAGACCAGAGTTAGGGGTATTCCAAAGAAGGCGTAGGCCACCGTCACGATCCGTCCAAGCGCTGTACGAGGTGCAATGTTGCCATATCCTAAAATATTCCAGAAACATATTAGAAAGGCGATCAAATAGCGAAGGAAGAGGTGGAAGATAGAGGTGGTTAACGAAAACTTCTCGATAACAATAAAAGAAGACTGCGAAGAAATATATAATGATAGATTTTTAAATGTTTGTCTTAATTTAATATTATTAACTTATACAATTTATAAAAGAGTGTAGATTTTTATTTCGTGTGTACAAAAAAAACTCAGTAAGAACTTTAAAAATTAATATAATTAATTAGTTAGGGAAGTTCGACTGTATGTAAGGCTAATGTTTTAATGTCGAATGCGACATTCGCACGCTTACAAAGTCAAATAAAACATGTGCCTAGACTTTATTTTATTTTGACAAAAGGCGAAACTCATAGGTCTTGATTAGCAGTATCATTGGTGCTAAGGTTGATTTTGGGCAATTGTTCTTATTCAAGATAATTTCAAAAAAACAAGGCATTCGCACGCGACTCAAAAAGAAGTAGTTTTTTTCGGCGACCAGTCCTAACACTGATTTCGGCAAAACGTAAGCGAATATTTTAATGCAATTAATTTTAAAATGTAATGCATTGATTTATTTAAACAATGTTTTTTGTTTGATTTAAAAATATTAAGTATTTCTTTTTTTATTTGATTTAAATCACTCGCGCACGTGAAATTTTTTTACACAATATATTTCTATTGTTTCCGTCTCTCTCTTTTTAAATTATAAATCGAAACAGATCGAAAAACTTGTTTCAAATTTCTTTTTTTACATGTGCATTAGAGGGTTAAGAGATAAAAAAAAATAACAAATAGCAAAAATAAAATAATTATATAAATAAGGGGATGTAAGGGAAAAAAAGCTTTTGGCTAGGACGGACTGGAGAGATGAAGGGAGTTAAGTACAAACAGAGATGGACTACTTATTTTTTATTTTAAAAAAATGTTATATTTAAAAGTAAAGTATCCTAAAAAAGAATTAAGTAATCAATATGTGTGGCTCGAAAAGGAAGTCAAGTAATATAATCGGGCCTGTTCTGAATTCCGGAAACAAGTCTATTTGCCAAAAAACGAGTTGACTGATGTTCCGAATTCCGAAAATCGACAATAATTGCCATTTTCAAAAAGTGCGCTGAAGAGTCGTCGGATTTGAAAATAAATGCCACTTAAAGCATAAAAATACATACCTAATATTATAAACTGAATATTATAATAATGTTGAAAATTTTTAGAACCGATTAATAAATAACTTCTTCGATCGGAATTGGAAACAGCAAAGTTTTTAATTTTTGAAAACGTTTGAAATTCGGAATTACCGAATTAAATAAGAAAATTATGAGGTCGAAACTACTATGAATAAGGTTAGAAAAAATTAAGACTATAGGTAAGGAGAAGAAGCTTTCCAGGTTTCCACAAATAATGGAAGCTATAGAAAGAGAGAGAAAGACATACAGGCCTGTTCCGGTTTTCACTTTCGGCAAGATTTTGCGAAAGTGAATTTCCCTCACTTGTTCCGGTTTTCACTTTAGGCAAGATTTTGCGAATTCACTTGACATTGAGCTAGTGAGTTTGAATTCGGAAGGAATAAATCGATGATTTTGGCATGCTTAGCATAAAATTAAAGTGAAAACAAAATATGTATAAAATTCTCCAATGTTTTAGTAATATTGCTACATCATCAGATAAATAAAACATAATTTATTTGATTTTTATATCATTTTTATTTCATCACGCCTCAAAATCGATAAGACTCTAACCTAACATTTTTGTCGGATTTGCTTGACTTGTTCTAATTTCCGCAAGTATTTGTGGTGAGGAAAGTTGTAAATATTATGGTATATATTTAAAACAACAATTCAAGTGCTATTAAGCATTGCGTAAAGTAAAGAGTTCAATTGCTTGTTTTTTAAATGCAAGTTGGGACAAAACTGTTGTTATTTAATGCAAAACAAAGAAGATTATTTATGTAAACAAACACTGTGCAACAGTTGACAACTCTGCAAAAAGACATTGCTCAGCACTGAAACCAACCCGCGCTTTCAAAAATGCAAAAGTAGCTTTTAGATTTGAAAAATGCTTCCACTTATGATTAAATACATTTTTGATGAATTAATTACACATTTTGGCAGACGGTAATTCTTTTGACGCAAATGTGTAATGCACTCAGAACATTTTCCAGCACTGTTCTGCTAAAAATTACTCAACACAATGTGGGAGGGAAATTCGGAGGGTAATTCGAAGGAAATGTCAAGGAATTTTAAGGGAAATTCGGTCAAATCTTGCGAATTGAAATTCGCAAAAAACAAGTGAAAACCGGAACAGGCCTGATAGAGAGACAGAGAGAGAGACAGCAACTGCATTAACTTGTAAGTTTAATTCGATTCTTCAACCGAATTATGCATTGTCTTGACCGAAATGCGACGGAAGTATGTGTCATTTCATTCGCAATATTCATTTGAATACCTTACCCAACTTACAACCAACTCCTCGACCCCCTGCCTGCCTCATTACCCGGTGTCCCCGACACATCTTGTGCTTTACAGCCGCAAACATATGGCAGAAATAATTAAGAGGGACCGAGGTAATAAAAATACCTAACAAGCTCTCGAAGGTAGACCACATATGAACGTATATTACAAATATATGTACATATATACCTTAATGTATATAGTTGACGGGGGCGTGGCCTGGAGTATACACAATACCGTTATGGGGCAACATCAGACGTCAGACGAAGCGTCGTCATCATCATCGTTGTTGCCGTCAGGTGTCTCATGCATAAATTGAAAATTTCTTAATTTTATTGTTGGCGCTTGATGTATTTTTATGCCTGTGGTAATGCCGCAGGCGAGTGATGAAAAAAACTGACTAGTGGGCGTGGCATTAAGGGGGGGGGGGGGGGGTTATAGCCGTGACAGGCATGTAGTATTTTTATTCGTTTTATTGAGGCTGCGTGTTGAAGAGAATGAACAAGGAAATGTTGTCTACTTGCTGGCGCAGGACATTAAACACAGCATAAAATTCAGGTCACAAATAAATTGAATCAATATAAAATCACAAGAACTAGCTCTCGGATTGACTGACTGATTGATGCACTGATTGACGAATTGGCAAGGTCAATTGACAAGATCTCAGCAATTGATCAATCTTGACATGTATACATTTTGACATGTTTTTTATAAGAGTGTATAATATTGTTTAATTAACACAATATTCGGATAAAATTGCTACCACTCAGCATTAAAATAGTCAAAAAAGCTTCAAACATTTAATTTCACAATTGAAAAGGAGAGGTAATTAAAAAAATAATACTTGATTGTAAAAATCCGAGATTACCGAACTTCTGACACCACATCTGATTGTCTTCATCCCGAAATTCCAGATTTTTCTTTTCTGCGTAGGCTAACAGTACACACACATACTATCTATTTATATGCAAACATGTAATTGCGTTGACAGCAAATTTAAATGAAATTCTGTGTCCCAAATATAAATTTGAACTGAAGCAAAACGTCAATGTGTCACAAAGCAGACGACAGACCCATGCTTACTGTTATACATATCTGTCAGTGTTGTCAACTTTTGAAGCGCAAAAAAAAACTGTTTTTAGAGGGCTGAATGCTAAAAAAAAAACTGGATTTGTGTATAAAAAAAATCGGAATAAGCGGATGTTTATCTTTATGCCTATTTACATTTATGTTTTCATTAATATTCAACAATGTTGTATTATACTGGGATTTATATTAAACAGACCAAAGGAAAAACTCCATACTACTTCGATTCGAGTGGATAAAGGTCTAAAATGAGTTTTGACTTTACATTTTAGACCTTTATCCACTCGACCTATATCTATCTAATACTATCTACCAATCTTGCTTAAAAGGCTTATAGATTTTAATTAAATTTACACTGTACAAAGGGAAAATTGTTATGATTTATCCAAAAATTTTAAAAAGCAAAACTCTTCTTCGATTTCCGCCGATTTTTAATATTTTTTTTTCAACTGTTCTGGCAACACTGGTATCTTTGTATCTGTGTCTGTATTTGTATCTGTATCTTTATCTTCATGTATATTTCTATATGTGTGTGTGAAGTAGGTGCTCACATGCTGTGGGCTAATAATGTTGGCTTTGACCCGAAACCAAAGCTGAAACCAGAACTGTAGCTAAATCTCAAGTTCGAGCGGAAAAACTCAGCTGGCGCGCTGTCAATTGGCCAGTAAATTGAGGAGGGGGCGGTAAAAAGTGACAGGAATTGAGACATCTACACATTTTATTGAAAGATATTGAAAGATTTCAATATTTAGACCCACACACACATCCATACATACGCACATCATATTCTGGGTCGTCCCCATGATGATAATGATAAGAGCATTTTGCCAATAGACGCTGATTGAACTGCGGGGAGTGTTTTGAATTTGCAATAATATCGATATAAATATACACGTACGGCTATAAAATTGTTATAGATATTATGGTTAATTCAATTAGGTTAATTCAAATACGCTGCAGCACCTTTAAATATATTTGAAGGTGAATTTCATTTGGGTTTTTCTGGCTTACAGAAGCTTGGAGCATTTATTTGAGATATCCAAATACTCAGCTAAAATTCACTAAAATTGTTTTGTTGCTTTAGAACAAGTTATGATGACAACTAGATAAGTTTTTGTCGATATTAATGATTTCCTAACTACTGAGAAGTCTATCGAATACTATAAACTTTAATTAGAAATATATATATTTTTAATAAGTTTCTTAAATTATTCGATACCTTGCCTTAAACTAGGTTTTACTTTAACTAGAGCTTTAGTAAAGTGAGTTGAAAGAACTGAAATGACTTTTAATTTTATTCATTCTATCGAGGCCGCAAATCTCATATTAAAATGATCAGACTTGAATTGATTTCGCTTCAAAAAGGGCTGTTGGATTATTAAAGAATGTAATTTAAAAATAAATGGTAAAACATATGGATTTAAGTTTAGTGCACAAAAAAAATTTATTACAATTCAAGCTAGATTTCAATGCAAGAATTTTTATAACTAATGAATTATTAAATTCTAATAATTCATCTGTTGTAATTTGGGTTTATTTTGAGTCGAATGATTTATGTGCAAAGCAAAAACTAAAAGTTTCACTCTTAGTTTGGCTTGAAGAATTCCAGAGCAAGCTGTTGAACAATATATCGAATATACATATATATCGAAGACGCATACATAAACATATGTAGAATTAATTTCAATTAGTTTTTAAGTGCATGATTTATGAGCCTTGCTGTACCCTCAATTTGACTTTCGGAAACTTTAAATGAAAGTATTGACTAAACTATTGCATTAACTCGCACAATCGAGTTGTCTATCGAGTGCATAAATATTCCAATTCACTTGGCTCCAACTTAAGCGCTTATGTCAATGTTCATAAAAGACAGAAACAGAAACAGAAACAGAGCCAGAGCCGGAGCAACATAATATGCTGATATCGATGGTGTTTGGTTATGCATCGTTCGAGTCCACATGACAACTATAAAGCACAAAATGGCAACACATAAAAGCGAATCGCCAGGACTAAAATTTCTTCTCCCTTTTTGCTATGTTCCAATTTCTCTACGACTGTGTCCCAAGATGCGCAATTGATGATAGTGAGTGCTGTGAAAATGGAAAATGAAATTTAAAATTATTTTGCAACTAAATTACTTGTCTTATTGCTGTCCAGGGATTGGAACGAAGTCTGGCTATTTATTTTGCCCGAAGTCCGGAGTTTGAAGCTAAAATCGAGACTGAGGCAGCAAACCGCCTATAAATTCCCATTTATGCCCAAGACAATCATAGAGCGGAGAGATACATGCACAGAGTGTGTATACATTTATATATATACATACATATATATGTGTGTGTGTGTCTAGAAAGTGGTTTAGACGTGGGTTTGGTCAATAATAATAATCATATTGTTGGGTGCTTGCACGATTTTTGTAGGCGTTGGTCCAAGAACAATGGTCACTCGTGCATCACCCAACGCAGAATTCTTCACTCCCCTCGGCATCAGTAAAAGAGCACGCCAGCGTCCATTGAAAGCCACAAAACAATAATAATAATAATAATAGTAATAATAATAAGCCGACTGGCAAAGGCAGGAAGTCATGTTAATACAAATGTCCCAAGCAGCCTGCTGACTAACGCAATTGCAAACTGACAATACCCGCCCACTCCCTCCGTAATTTTTCTATCCCTTGTGGAGAAAAATACTACCCCTCCCTTGCACTATGGAATAAGCTCCTTCTTTTTTTGCACAAATTGTATATATAAAGCCAAGATACTTTAAACTTTGCATATTTGCTAATTAGACTAAAGTAGAATTTACATTTCTTTTTTATTTTATTTTGTTAGATCTTGTCGTTAACTCGTCTTCCCATCGGACTATTAGAAAATCTAGTTTTTTAGCACAAATGCACTTCTGCAACATTGTTTTATTTTGAAGAAGGGATTTAAACCCTAACCGAAACCGTAACGTTTAACCGGTAAAAACCGATTGAAGTTTAAAACCGTAACTAAAACCGTAACCGATAAAAAATTTTTCATTTGACCGAAATCTGACAACCGAAACTTTGTAAGCCGAAATAACCGTTTAGTAACCGCTTAATTTATAAGGGTAAATTTCGGATCAGTCGAGTGCGCTCGATAGTAATATACCCTGGGCCTAGTCCCCGGTATAAAACTTAATAAAACTTATAAAATGGTACTTATAAAATGTACCTAAAATATATAGAAAAAACTTTTTATTCCGTCTCAGAATATTCGAATTTAGAAAATAAATAATAATTTTCAAGATTCTGAGCAAAAAAAAATAAAATGCATTAATACTTAAATATTGGGCTGTAATCCCATAGTGCACTGCGTCTTACAATGTGAAGCATTTTATGCAGCAGGGCAGCTTTTTTTATTCTTACGTTTTTTGAGTCTACGATTGGGGAGAGGTTTGACATTGGGCGGGCAGGAGGTGGGAAGTATTTGGGGCGTATTTGCTTGCCGGCCTTTGCATGAACTGCCAAGATCAGCAGAAAATTTTTGCAAATTTTATTTTATAGCATTTTCACAAGTGGAAAGTCGTGTCTATGCTTGGGCATCTCTCTGTCTCTGTTTCTATCTGTCTATCTGTCTCTGCTTTTCTGTGTGTGTTGGCCATTCGGGCTAAGCAAATAGCTTCGTTTGTTGTTTTGCTCTATCAATATTTGACTTTCGGCTTGTTTTTTGTGGGTGAACCTATAAAATTACCAAGAACCAACAACAAAGACAACATCGACAGCAACAATAACAACAACAAAAAAAAACGCACACGCCAGCACTTGAAAGGGCGGCCTGGGAGCTCAGACAACTGCAAAACTCGAAGGCAGCTTAAACGCTGCCTCCTTTTCTTCACGTTGTATATATGGTATAATTTTAAATTGAGGTGCGTTTGTGTTTGTGGCTGTGACACTGGCAATTGAAAGATATTCTTCTCACATGAGCACACAAATGACAGATGAGCATCATCTCGATAAGCCACGTACATCTAACAAGATTCATCCAAATTGTCAAGATATAAAAACTTTTACGTTTATCGAATGCTTGCAGCGATTGCCATTCGACTGCATTGCGAATGGACTCAAACTCATACGCAGAGGTATCTAACCGTCTTCGATTGGCTGTTGCTGTAGACGAAACTGTATAAAGGGTAGCACAATCACATAAAATACTATATTGAGTAGTCACTAAATTTTTAATGAATTTTATCTAGCAACTCTGGTTTCTCGAAGTAGCTACTTTTTATAACTACTCGTTCTTGTTACTCTCTCTCTCTCTCTCTCGCTATTCGCTTAGGCTACTCGCTTAGGCTACTCGCTTAGGCTACTCGGTTAGGCTACTCGGTTAGGCTATTCGCTTAGGCTATTCGCTTAGGCTACTCGGTTAGGCTACTAGCTCAGGCTACTCGGTTAGGCTATTCGCTTAGGCTACTCGCTTAGGCTACTCGGTTGGGCTACTCGCTTAGGCTACTCGCTTAGGCTACTCGGTTAGGCTACTCGCTTAGGCTACTCGCTTAGGCTACTCGGTTGGGCTACTAGCTCAGGCTACTCGGTTAGGCTATTCGCTTAGGCTACTCGCTTAGGCTACTCGCTTAGGCTACTCGCTTAGGCTACTCGCTTAGGCTACTCGCTTAGGCTACTCGGTTGGGCTACTAGCTCAGGCTACTCGCTTAGGCTACTCGCTTAGGCTACTCGCTTAGGCTACTCGCTTAGGCTACTCGCTTAGGCTACTCGCTTAGGCTACTCGCTTAGGCTACTCGCTTAGGCTACTCGCTTAGGCTACTCGCTTAGGCTACTCGCTTAGGCTACTCGCTTAGGCTACTCGCTTAGGCTACTCGCTTAGGCTACTCGGTTGGGCTACTCGCTTAGGCTACTCGGTTAGGCTATTCGCTTAGGCTACTCGGTTAGGCTACTAGCTCAGGCTACTCGGTTAGGCTATTCGCTTAGGCTACTCGGTTAGGCTATTAGCTCAGGCTACTCGCTTAGGCTACTCGCTTAGGCTACTCGCTTAGGCTACTCGCTTAGGCTACTCGCTTAGGCTACTCGCTTAGGCTACTAGCTTAGGCTACTCGGTTGGGCTACTCGCTTAGGCTACTCGCTTAGGCTACAACCTGTTACAAGTAGTTCCAATTTGCTAGCTTGTTGTTAGCTATGGCAACTTGGAACTACTCGTTTTTATTACTCGTTAAAATTACTTATCACTCAAGCTGCTCGTTGAAGGTATTTCATAAAATTGCTCGTTGGAAAACTTTGCATTATTTACGTGTTTGACTACTCGCCCTTGCTCGCAATCGCTTGCTGCATCAGTCATTTTCACTACTCGCTGCGGTTTCCCGCTCGCCTTTTTTATTAAGTTGATTTAACAAAAATATCGAGTTTGCATTTGCTGCAGTTGATTATGCTGGCTCATCGATCATTAAGCGATGCAGCCTGTTTGACTGCTTGACAGTTTGACTGTCCGACTGTCTGCTAGCTGGCTTTTGTGGTTTCGGGTTGATGTCAAAAGGTGAACGGGTCATAGCCTCATTTCAGGGCTATCTGGGAAACAAGAGTGCACTGAGTGCGCCATTCAAGTAAAACAAATTTCCGTTGGTTGTGGAACATAAAATTTATGGTCCATATCACAATGTGAGTGTGAGTGCTAGTGTGAGTGCGAGTACGAGTACGAGTACTATCTCTCTCTCTCTCTCTCTCTCTCTCTCTCTCTTTAGCGCTCTCTTTCTCTCTCTGTCTGTCTTTTATGGTATTGTTGTCTCTATCTGTCACTCGCATTTTATTTGGCATGTTCAAAGAGGCCAACAGCTGTGGAGAGAGAGAGAGTGGCAAGTGGCACTTACCAATTGTGGTCAAAACGGTCAGCGAATACAAAAACGCTTTAGCGAAATTCCATTCATGTGGTGGTCCTCCTCCCACTCCGCCTCCGGACAGACGATGATGATGATAGTGTGTGTGCAAAAGCACAGCTTCCGTGGCCGGATTGTTGCCCGACGATGAGGATGATGATGATGATGATGGTCCTGCCGAGCCGGGTCCAGTATGTCCGTTGGCCACATCGTCGTGTGATAATTGCAGCATAACATCCTCGTTCAGTCTCTTGATTAATTGGTCTTGAAACTTGGCAATTTCAAGTGCGGCTAATCTGTAAGTGTATGAGTGTATGAGTGTGTTTGTGTGTGCGTGTGTGCGCGTGTGTGTTGTTGTAATGAAATTGTGTGTGAGATAATTGTGAGAATGCTTAAGCTAGTAATGTGCTTACTTTGTCCAATTCTCCTTGTACAGTATATTGAGGGACACGGTTATGTCCCAGATATTCTCAATGGTCCGCTGTCGTACATCATATGTATCCGGCGATAGGGCAAACTGTGGCTGTCCCCCACCATCTCCCTCACTTGTTGCGCCCTCCAGATCAGTCTCATCTATGCCATAAACAAAGTCATTCGATGCCGGGCCATAGACGCCATTATTATTTCTCTCATGAGCCAAATCCTGACCCTGGGCAACTGCAGCTGCCATCGTATCATTGTCTGTGTGTTGTCCATGCTGTTGATGTTGCTGCTGTTGTTGTTGCTGCTGCTGTTGTTGTTGCTGCTGGTGCTGTGACGACGATGACCTTTGTTGTTGATAGATGCTGTTCCCATTTGCCAAGTTGCGCTTCGTGGATGCCAGCGTGTGCTGTTGATGCAGCAGTGCCGAGTCCTCGTTCTCAATGGTCAGGAATATGAAGGAGCCTGCGAATAAAACCAACAACATTACGAGTACACTCAAGAGACTTGACACAAAACAACAACTACAACAACTACAACTGTTAGAACAATGACTAAAGTGTCGGCATCCAAATAAGCAAACGGCAACTCATTTGTTTTGTCTGCCTTTTGGGAACAGTCTTGCGGTCAGTTGAGGTTTTGCTTTCAACCAAATGATGGTTCCAAAACTGGCCAAGAGTCATGCATTGCGTGCACTGCCATTAGTTCCATTAACTTCTTAATATTCCTCTAGTGTTGCAATTTTCCGCATTTGCAATATATACTCGGATAAAAAAACTAGGTTTATAAAATCGAGAATATGACAATATATATTTTTTTTTAAATAAGACATCTTTAAGATAGCAATACAGAAAACCCGATCTTACAATCAAGATGATTCCTCTTTATTTATCTATTTGAATTCTTGACTCCTTTTCCAGACGAAAGTTAAATTTTTATCACAAAGCTCAAAGTTTTCGTCTAAATAATGCTTCGAGAAATTAACAGTTTAATGAACATTTCATTTTATCATCAATCAATGAAAATCATTTAATATAACGCTCAATCTGTCGTTTAATATTACGTTTAATCTCATAAATATTTATGAGATATTTAAAGAAAGACGCTGTATTAAAATTTGACTTAAATTCACCTGTGGCTTAGTTTTTCACTCAATTACTATGCATCTCTTAAATGCCTACTTTAAAATTTCCACTTTTTCACTTGACTTCTCCATCCGTCAACTATAATTGCTCTTCACTTCGTTTATCCAATTACTGCATGTTTATCCAATTCGCTGCGATAATAGCTCCCTGTGCTTTTCGTTCAAGCAATTATTAAAGTGATCGGAAAATTTTTAGAAATTTACATTTGTGCCATCATGATGTGAACAATGTGAATTTACTGTCTGCTGTCGCATAAGTGACTGCCACAATGGGCGTGGCCCCAAAATCAACGCCTCCCCTATTAAAAAGGCGATGGGTCAAATCAAGTTCGTGCACATGATGGATTCTCCGTCCTCTTTCCCCACATTCACAACTTTTCAGGTTGTGTGTGAATTTCTATGCTGATGTCTTGTCAGTCATTTAATGTGAATGTTGATCAACCAATACACACACACACACACACACAGATACACTCTCACACCCCATAACAGCATTTTGTCAAGTTTTTGAAAAGTTTTTCTGTTTCATTCGCTGTAACTTTAACATTTGATGTGTATGTGTGTGTGCTTTGTGGTCGCTTGGGGGAAGAAGCGTGTAAATGATGTTATGGGGAATGAGGAGTCGATGTCGTCGTCAAAAGCCAACATATGTCAAAGTTAAAAATAATACACGAGAGGAGGGCGGGGGAGGAGCTCTGACCAAACGATAGAGGCAACAAAAGGAGCAATTGTTGCTGTTGTTGTTGTTGTTGTTCTGTTTGGCCAACTTCAAACTTTTGTTGAAGCGTTAAAATGCACGCAAAATCGAGCATATACACACACACACACACATCGCCAGCTGTCATGACGTCACAGACTCACGCACGTTGTCTAGCAAAAGTTAAATAATTGTTTGTGTCATTTGATGATTTCCTCTAACAAGGAAGGCAACACGGCCAACTTTTTGCGCAGATGTCACACACACACACACACATCCGCATACTAATTCATGTATGGAGATGAACAGTGCTGTGCCAATATACATACATACGAGTATATTGTCTATTACTTTGCCAGATATTTCAATTAGTTGTTAAAATGCAAAATTGGTTTCATAGTCTTTTAAATCAGAAAAAACTTAAAGTTATTTTGTTACTTAATAAAATTTAAAACAAAAAAATCAGTCTCTTTCGGAATATTTTAAAATTTATATAAGTTTTGTACACAGTGAACTGTGTACACTTTAAGTGTACTCATTCTTCCCATAATTAATGCATAACAAATTATTATTAAAAAAATTATTGAAATAAATAAATAATCGGGGGTGCTACAGAAATCACTTGAATTTATGTTAAATTTGTATACAATTTAAGTGAAAATCAAGCAAAAGCGATTTCTGTGGCACATTTAAATTATAAAAGTAACAATAAATAAGATTTATCTTATATTCAATTTCCGTTTCATTAAACAAAATTTAAAACTTTTATGCAAACTAATCTAAAATGAAACGAAAAATTTAATAACTCTTTATAAATGCCATAATAAATTTGGAATTCCTCTAAATGTTTACTGAATTTCAAGTTTCTTTACTAGGTTCAACTGGAAAACTGTATGGAAAGTTTTAGACTGAAAGGCAGTAAAACTACTCAGCAAAATTTTTAATTTTCAGATCGATTTGTTGATGTGAACCAATGTATTCAACTCCAAATGGAAAATTAAGAAAATAAGAAAATCCAGAAAATGTTCCCATATTTAAAAAAACAAAAATTTAAATTTAATTTTAAAAAATAATAAAGTTTTAAAAAGTGTGATTTTTAATTTAATTTTTAATCTCATTTTCGCTTTTAGAAGGTCCAAATTAGCCTAGATCGACTAATCGTTACGATCAACTGTTTAAGAAACTTTATAGACGAATTCCTTAGGATCTAAGCAAAAGCGGCCGTGAAAATTCAGTGACACAAGTGACTCGTTACAGGTAGCAGTTTTTGGGTAGCGCATCTCAAGTGCGTAGACGATTCGATTTGTTTAAAGTAAGTATTTGATGCGTGTGGCACATGTGTTGCCTTTTGCATGCTTCCTTCTCAGTCGAGTTGTCGACTTGTCGAGTTGTCGAGTTGCCTATTATGTCATTTTTGTCTCGCAGCCTGTCACTTCCGTGGCCGTCATGTCGAAGCAGCCGCCTTCTTCTGGTTTCTAATGCGACTAACATGCCCCAGCAGCATGACAGGCACAAAAGTATGCCATACAAAATTCAGCCGCATAAGTTTCTTCTAGGCCGTGTGTCAAGGCAGCATGGGGAGAAAGAAGCACAAGTCTCGCGACCGATGGAACATTTCGTGGCGTTTTGTTTCAGTTTCTGGCCCGGGAAAATGATTAATTAAATTTGTCACGTTGTCGTGTTGCGGCTGCGTCTTTTAGCCATTGTTGTAGCTGCCGCTGTTGTTGTTAATTTAAACGTCGAAGCTGTGACAAGCGACATTAGGTATCCGTTACTACAACTACTGAAAGTATCTCTATCCGTATTCGTATCTGTATCTATATCTGTATCTATATGTTACATCCAGCCACAAAAACCAGAAGGAAGCAGCCAAATGTAAAGAGGAAAAAGGAAATGCCTGAAAATGTTGCGTTAATTAGTTAACATAGTCGAATCAACAACAATGATAGAATAAAACAACAACATCAAGCACAATAAAACAAATGTTTGTACAAGTGATGCTATTCTTCTATATGCTGACAATTAATCAAGCTAAGCTCTACAGATGTCCAATTTTAATGAGCACATCGACTCTCGATGCCAGGGACACATTACAAATGAGCTCAACTCATTAAAAATGTGTTTATCGAGTGGAAAAAAACTCGAATCAACCTAAAACAATCAATACATACATACATATATTTGCCAAATAACTTAACCATTACGAACAATTTAATTAAACTTTAATCAGTTGTCTATGCGACTGGTTGAGCAATGTTTTAGCCACTTAATGAATAACTTAACAGACCACAGAACATAATTGAACTTTCCGCAAAGAGCATTTTGAATTTAAATGCTTTGCATTTTGAAGGCTACACAGAAAAAAGAATATATGATTAAATCAGGTTAAAACGGAATAAAAAGTGCTTTAATCTAGGATTTTATTGAAAAAAAAAACTGACGACGTTTTTTCATTTCGGGGTCAAAGATTATCTTTTAAAAAAACTCTTTACGAGGTAAAAGTCAAGTGACGAAAACTTTTGCATGCCTCAAAATTTCTGATACTAAACTAGCGTTTTTTCGAAAACGTTTCTAGATTTTTGTTCGGGAACAAGTCCTCATTCACAGATTTAAGATATTTCAACGTTTTGATACAAACAAACAAACAAACAGACAAACTGACTTTTCATCTCATTTTCGGAAGGCCACTAAAAATTTCAAAATTAATTATCTTTTGAACCAGTGGTCGGATTTCGATTATCGAGGTGTCATTCGCGTTTTTTGATTAGAATAGTAAAATATAAAAAAAAAATCAAAAAGCCTCCAACGACCCCATTTGCTTACAATAATTTAAATTTTTCCCCTCCCACTAACACCTGTTTATCTCCCGAACCAGGTGAGTTTCCAAAAGTCTTGGTATGCACATTTGTAAGTTAAATTGATCTTATAAAAAAAACCTCTTTACGAGGTAAAAGTCTAGTGACGAAAACAGTTATATGCCCCAAAATTTCTGATATCCAATTTTGTGACGAATAATATTAAGTTTGACATAAAAATTATTTTAAAAAAAATTTTGGCACTCGGCACATTGCGCCAAAATGTCTCAATTCTTCATACCAAATAAAACTCAATGTTTTGCGCAGTGCCGAATGCAAAAATTTTTTTTAAAATAATTTTTATGTCAAACTTAATATTATTCGTCACAAAATTGGATATCAGAAATTTTGGGGCATATAACTGTTTTCGTCACTAGACTTTTACCTCGTAAAGAGGTTTTTTTTATAAGATATCAGAAATTTTTGAATAAGATATCAGAAATTTTGAAATTTCATTCTATCAACTTTGTTTATTTTTTGTACAAGCTAAAACAAACAGTCTGCCAACACTGGTTCCCTTAAAACACACATGCCAAGCGCAAAAGCTAGTAGCACTCTCAAACTCTGGCTGCTATGACACTTTGCTGCCGCTGTATGCATGCTACTGCATATGTACATGCAGTAGTGTAAAGGTAAAAAGTATATTCAGTTAATAAGTAATATCTTCCAAACCCATCGGTAAAATTTTGTGTCATATATCAAAAAACGGGAAATTTTACACACTTCAACATATTGAAAGCTAAAAAAAATCGTTAGCGTCGTTTTCTTAAAAACCGCCAAAATCTGGGACAAAATATCTTATTTGACCTATTGATTTTTACCTATGCACTTTAGAACAAAGTTTGAAGTTTGAAAGTTTGAAGCCCTTCAAAATACCTTTCCAACGATACATAGATCACGTCTGTAGCTCATATCGTTTGGATGCTATAGGGGTTTTAATTTTAACGGTTTTTAGCGATTTCCCGCTAAACTAGCTTTTTTTCGAAAAAGTCGTAGAACAAACGTTTCAAATTGATTGCATTTAAACATTAAAAAAAAAAAAAAAGTTTTGTCCGTGCCAGGATTTGAACCCGAAACCCGAGCTGAGAATTCATGTAAAAATCGGACGCTCTACACTTTGCGCCACTGGCGATCATTAAGAACGACTGTCTAATTATAGATTTCATTGTTACTGGACTGTTAGTCAAATGTAATTGCTGCTGCTGTCCTATTTCAATTCAAAGTAAAACGTATATATTCAGTTAATAGGTTATATCTTCCAAACCAATCAACATAAATTTATGAATGATATATCAAAAAACAGGTTAAAACGGAATAAAAAGTGCTTTAATCTAGGATTTTATTGAAAAAAAAACTGACGACGTTTTTTCATTTCGGGGTCAAAGATTATCTTTTAAAAAAACTCTTTACGAGGTAAAAGTCAAGTGACGAAAACTTTTGCATGCCTCAAAATTTCTGATACTAAACTAGCGTTTTTTCGAAAACGTTTCTAGATTTTTGTTCGGGAACAAGTCCTCATTCACAGATTTAAGATATTTCAACGTTTTGATACAAACAAACAAACAAACAGACAAACTGACTTTTCATCTCATTTTCGGAAGGCCACTAAAAATTTCAAAATTAATTATCTTTTGAACCAGTGGTCGGATTTCGATTATCGAGGTGTCATTCGCGTTTTTTGATTAGAATAGTAAAATATAAAAAAAAAATCAAAAAGCCTCCAACGACCCCATTTGCTTACAATAATTTAAATTTTTCCCTCCCACTAACACCTGTTTATCTCCCGAACCAGGTGAGTTTCCAAAAGTCTTGGTATGCACATTTGTAAGTTAAATTGATCTTATAAAAAAAACCTCTTTACGAGGTAAAAGTCTAGTGACGAAAACAGTTATATGCCCCAAAATTTCTGATATCCAATTTTGTGACGAATAATATTAAGTTTGACATAAAAATTATTTTAAAAAAAATTTTGGCACTCGGCACATTGCGCCAAAATGTCTCAATTCTTCATACCAAATAAAACTCAATGTTTTGCGCAGTGCACTATGGTAAAAAAGTCCGATATTTTGGCATAAACTCAAATTGTATTTTGTTCAGTATCTTAAAAATTTTTTTATTTTCCAAATGTAAAAAGTCCAAAGCGACCAAAAATAATTTTTTTAGATTTTTCGGGACTACCCTTAGTGTTTTATGCGCGCTCAAAGTCAGCTGATTGAGCGTTGCCACATGAACTGAAAAAGCGCGGGAAAAATAATTGCAACTTTGAGAGCCAATTGTGTTTGTTTCGGAAGCATATTACAAATTGCTAAATATGGATAAAGTTGATAAAGGTATTTAAAAAACGATAGTAGTAGTGATTTTTAGTATTTGTGTTTTATTGTGCAACTGTCCAATGTGTTGTTTATGTGTATTTTTAGCTAAAAACTAACAAATGTGTTCCTGTTCCGTTAAGCTTTACATTAGTACATCACAAAACAGTACGAGAGTTTTGAGTAAAGGTTATTAACTAAACCATCTAGAATCAGATGTTAATAATCCCGTTTGTTCGATTTTGTTCCTTTTCGTGAAAAATGACATGTTGTAGGTGTGAATTTTGGCTGAAAATTCGTATTTTTTTTAGATTCATATGGGGAGCGAGGTGAAAACGTTGTCAAATTAAAAAACAAACAAAATTGTAAATTCTACTTTAGTCTAATAAGCAAACATTCAAAGTTTAAAATAAATTGCTTTATATTTAAGTTTAAAAAATTTTTTTTTAGTTTTTTTCTTAGTCGGGGAGGAAGGGAGGATGAAGACAAGGTCCAATTGAATAACAACTAAAATTATATATTTTTGAATAATACAAGTAAGCTTCGTGTTAAATTTCAAGCCTCTAGCTATATATTTAGATATTTTATCAATTTGATTTCACATTTTCGCATAGTCGTATGTGGAGAGGGAGGTGAAGGCGTGGTCCAAGTTAAAAAAAAAAAAATCCAAAATTCTAAATTAGTTTAACTAAAGTTCATGCAAAATTTCAAGTGTCTATCTTTATATTTAGAGTTTATGCCAAAATATCGAGTTTTTTTACCATAGTGCAGTGCCGAATGCAAAAATTTTTTTTAAAATAATTTTTATGTCAAACTTAATATTATTCGTCACAAAATTGGATATCAGAAATTTTGGGGCATATAACTGTTTTCGTCACTAGACTTTTACCTCGTAAAGAGGTTTTTTTTATAAGATATCAGAAATTTTTGAATAAGATATCAGAAATTTTGAAATTTCATTCTATCAACTTTGTTTATTTTTTGTACAAGCTAAAACAAACAGTCTGCCAACACTGGTTCCCTTAAAACACACATGCCAAGCGCAAAAGCTAGTAGCACTCTCAAACTCTGGCTGCTATGACACTTTGCTGCCGCTGTATGCATGCTACTGCATATGTACATGCAGTAGTGTAAAGGTAAAAAGTATATTCAGTTAATAAGTAATATCTTCCAAACCCATCGGTAAAATTTTGTGTCATATATCAAAAAACGGGAAATTTTACACACTTCAACATATTGAAAGCTAAAAAAAATCGTTAGCGTCGTTTTCTCAAAAACCGCCAAAATCTGGGACAAAATATCTTATTTGACCTATTGATTTTTACCTATGCACTTTAGAACAAAGTTTGAAGTTTGAAAGTTTGAAGCCCTTCAAAATACCTTTCCAACGATACATAGATCACGTCTGTAGCTCATATCGTTTGGATGCTATAGGGGTTTTAATTTTAACGGTTTTTAGCGATTTCCCGCTAAACTAGCTTTTTTTCGAAAAAGTCGTAGAACAAACGTTTCAAATTAATTGCATTTAAACATTAAAAAAAAAAAAAAAAGTTTTGTCCGTGCCAGGATTTGAACCCGAAACCCGAGCTGAGAATTCATGTAAAAATCGGACGCTCTACACTTTGCGCCACTGGCGATCATTAAGAACGACTGTCTAATTATAGATTTCATTGTTACTGGACTGTTAGTCAAATGTAATTGCTGCTGCTGTCCTATTTCAATTCAAAGTAAAACGTATATATTCAGTTAATAGGTTATATCTTCCAAACCAATCAACATAAATTTATGAATGATATATCAAAAAACAGGTTAAAACGGAATAAAAAGTGCTTTAATCTAGGATTTTATTGAGAAAAAAAACTGACGACGTTTTTTCATTTCGGGGTCAAAGATTATCTTTTAAAAAAACTCTTTACGAGGTAAAAGTCAAGTGACGAAAACTTTTGCATGCCTCAAAATTTCTGATACTAAACTAGCGTTTTTTCGAAAACGTTTCTAGATTTTTGTTCGGGAACAAGTCCTCATTCACAGATTTAAGATATTTCAACGTTTTGATACAAACAAACAAACAAACAGACAAACTGACTTTTCATCTCATTTTCGGAAGGCCACTAAAAATTTCAAAATTAATTATCTTTTGAACCAGTGGTCGGATTTCGATTATCGAGGTGTCATTCGCGTTTTTTGATTAGAATAGTAAAATATAAAAAAAAAATCAAAAAGCCTCCAACGACCCCATTTGCTTACAATAATTTAAATTTTTCCCCTCCCACTAACACCTGTTTATCTCCCGAACCAGGTGAGTTTCCAAAAGTCTTGGTATGCACATTTGTAAGTTAAATTGATCTTATAAAAAAAACCTCTTTACGAGGTAAAAGTCTAGTGACGAAAACAGTTATATGCCCCAAAATTTCTGATATCCAATTTTGTGACGAATAATATTAAGTTTGACATAAAAATTATTTTAAAAAAAATTTTGGCACTCGGCACATTGCGCCAAAATGTCTCAATTCTTCATACCAAATAAAACTCAATGTTTTGCGCAGTGCACTATGGTAAAAAAGTCCGATATTTTGGCATAAACTCAAATTGTATTTTGTTCAGTATCTTAAAAATTTTTTTATTTTCCAAATGTAAAAAGTCCAAAGCGACCAAAAATAATTTTTTTAGATTTTTCGGGACTACCCTTAGTGTTTTATGCGCGCTCAAAGTCAGCTGATTGAGCGTTGCCACATGAACTGAAAAAGCGCGGGAAAAATAATTGCAACTTTGAGAGCCAATTGTGTTTGTTTCGGAAGCATATTACAAATTGCTAAATATGGATAAAGTTGATAAAGGTATTTAAAAAACGATAGTAGTAGTGATTTTTAGTATTTGTGTTTTATTGTGCAACTGTCCAATGTGTTGTTTATGTGTATTTTTAGCTAAAAACTAACAAATGTGTTCCTGTTCCGTTAAGCTTTACATTAGTACATCACAAAACAGTACGAGAGTTTTGAGTAAAGGTTATTAACTAAACCATCTAGAATCAGATGTTAATAATCCCGTTTGTTCGATTTTGTTCCTTTTCGTGAAAAATGACATGTTGTAGGTGTGAATTTTGGCTGAAAATTCGTATTTTTTTTAGATTCATATGGGGAGCGAGGTGAAAACGTTGTCAAATTAAAAAACAAACAAAATTGTAAATTCTACTTTAGTCTAATAAGCAAACATTCAAAGTTTAAAATAAATTGCTTTATATTTAAGTTTAAAAAATTTTTTTTTAGTTTTTTTCTTAGTCGGGGAGGAAGGGAGGATGAAGACAAGGTCCAATTGAATAACAACTAAAATTATATATTTTTGAATAATACAAGTAAGCTTCGTGTTAAATTTCAAGCCTCTAGCTATATATTTAGATATTTTATCAATTTGATTTCACATTTTCGCATAGTCGTATGTGGAGAGGGAGGTGAAGGCGTGGTCCAAGTTAAAAAAAAAAAAAATCCAAAATTCTAAATTAGTTTAACTAAAGTTCATGCAAAATTTCAAGTGTCTATCTTTATATTTAGAGTTTATGCCAAAATATCGAGTTTTTTTACCATAGTGCAGTGCCGAATGCAAAAATTTTTTTTAAAATAATTTTTATGTCAAACTTAATATTATTCGTCACAAAATTGGATATCAGAAATTTTGGGGCATATAACTGTTTTCGTCACTAGACTTTTACCTCGTAAAGAGGTTTTTTTTATAAGATATCAGAAATTTTTGAATAAGATATCAGAAATTTTGAAATTTCATTCTATCAACTTTGTTTATTTTTTGTACAAGCTAAAACAAACAGTCTGCCAACACTGGTTCCCTTAAAACACACATGCCAAGCGCAAAAGCTAGTAGCACTCTCAAACTCTGGCTGCTATGACACTTTGCTGCCGCTGTATGCATGCTACTGCATATGTACATGCAGTAGTGTAAAGGTAAAAAGTATATTCAGTTAATAAGTAATATCTTCCAAACCCATCGGTAAAATTTTGTGTCATATATCAAAAAACGGGAAATTTTACACACTTCAACATATTGAAAGCTAAAAAAAATCGTTAGCGTCGTTTTCTCAAAAACCGCCAAAATCTGGGACAAAATATCTTATTTGACCTATTGATTTTTACCTATGCACTTTAGAACAAAGTTTGAAGTTTGAAAGTTTGAAGCCCTTCAAAATACCTTTCCAACGATACATAGATCACGTCTGTAGCTCATATCGTTTGGATGCTATAGGGGTTTTAATTTTAACGGTTTTTAGCGATTTCCCGCTAAACTAGCTTTTTTTCGAAAAAGTCGTAGAACAAACGTTTCAAATTAATTGCATTTAAACATTAAAAAAAAAAAAAAAGTTTTGTCCGTGCCAGGATTTGAACCCGAAACCCGAGCTGAGAATTCATGTAAAAATCGGACGCTCTACACTTTGCGCCACTGGCGATCATTAAGAACGACTGTCTAATTATAGATTTCATTGTTACTGGACTGTTAGTCAAATGTAATTGCTGCTGCTGTCCTATTTCAATTCAAAGTAAAACGTATATATTCAGTTAATAGGTTATATCTTCCAAACCAATCAACATAAATTTATGAATGATATATCAAAAAACGCGAAACAAACAAGCTCAAACATATTGCAAATTAAAAAAAATCGTAGGCAGCGTTTTCTCAAAAACCGCCAAAATCTGGGACAAAATATCTTATTTCACCTGTTGATTTTTACCTATGCACTTTAGAAAAAAAGTTTGAAGGTTTGCCTAAAAGCCCTTCAAAACACCTTTCCAACGATACATAGATCACGTCTGTAGCTCATATCGTTTGGATGCTATAGAGGTTTTAATTTTAACGGTTTTTAGCGATTTCCCGCTAAACTAGCTTTTTTTCGAAAAAGTCGTAGAACAAACGTTTCTAGATTTTTGATCGGGAACAAGTCCTCATTCAAACTTTTAAGCTAAATTTACGATTTGATCCAAACAAACAGACAAACAGACAAACAAACAAACAAACAAACAAACAAACAAACAAACAAACAAACAGACTGACTTTTCATCTCGTTTTGAAAGGTGCACCAAAAATTTCAAAATTAATTATCTTCTGAACCAGTGATCGGATTTTGATGATCAAGGTGTCATTCGACGAGTATTTTTGATTAGAATAGTAAAAAATTTAAATAAAAATCAAAAAGGCTCCAACGGCCCCATTAGCTCCAATAATTTAAATTTTTCCCCTCCCACTTACACCTGTTTATCTCACGAACCAGGTGAGTTTCTAAAAGTCTTAGTATGCACATTTGTAAGTTAAGTTAATACCTTGCGATCAATATATAACTCGACCTGATCGGACAGTCATAGCAAATTTTCCATTCTTCCTGTGTATATATGCTAGTCGCCTTCGCACCCTTCGTGCTGCTTTCGTCACTAGTGCGGACTACCGTCCGCAGTGATATTATACAACGGGGTCTTTATAAGAATTTTGTGCTTCATAATTTAATATTATTTGACAATTTTGTTGCTGAACAATTGCCAATAGAATTGCATATACTCTAAATTTAACAACATAATCCTGATCACATTAAAAATTAGATGTCGGGCAGATCTGACAAACATTATAGGTTTGAGTCTTATCGAATTTGAGGTATGATGAATACAAAATTATTTAAAACTAAAATAATTCTTTTTTTTCTGACGATGCACAATTATCCCTAAAGCAGCAGTGGGCACGAATTCTGAATTCGGGAGCATTGCAACAACTACAAGACAACGGCGCCTAATAGACAGATGTTAATTTGGGAGCAGCCGCTGGCTCCTGGAGCTACTGCGTGCCCACCGCTGCCTTAAAGCATTGGGCTAATTTATAAATATTTTGCTTTTAATTTTATTTACATCGATTTATTCCTTCCGAATTCAAACTCACTAGCTCAGTGTCAAGTGAAAACCGAAAGAGGCCCAAAAATAAAGAAGCCATGTTCCGATAACGGTTTCAGTTACAGTTACCAATTTCAATCGGTTAATACCGGTTAACGGTTGCAGTTTCTGTTACGGGTTTACTACCTGTTTCCAATGTTAAGCGCTGCACAGGCGGGTTAGATGACTTACCAAGTAGTGTATAGGCCAAGAGAAGCATGCAAATGCCGAGATTTGTGAGGAGCGCCGACCAGACGGTCTGGGCAGCCGGTTTGCGTTTCTTGGACTTGGTGGCATAGCCGGACATGGGCGGTGTCTTGCCCTCGGATGGACTCGGGCCGGAGCCGAAGCAGGCGCACCATCCAGTCCGTCGCTGGCGCTGCTGCTGTGACTGCGAGGAGGGGGCCGAAGATGTCGGCAGGGGCAGGGGCGGTTCCTTGCGGGAGGAGGGTGGCGCCGTCGTGGTGGCCACCAGTTGAAGGGGCAGCAATTTGGCATTGCTCTTGAGCGTGCCACAGTTGCTGCTGATGGAGCTGCTGGCGCTGGTGGCCAATGGTGGCGCCACAGGCGGTGCCAAAAGTTCACTGACATAGCCAACGGTCGATGGTGTTGGATATTTAAGTATGCCAGCTGGTGGTGGCGGTGGTTGTTGCTGTGGTAGCTGTTGTGGTGGCTGCTGTGGTGGCTGCTGCTGTGTGGCCACTTCAATGTCCTCCAGCGTCGGCATCGGCAGCAGCTGCGTCGGCAGCGACGTTGGCGTCGTCAGGGACATTGCCATCGATATGGGGATCATTGTTGGCTGCGTTGTTGTCATTGTTGGCATTGACATTGGCATCGTTGACATCGGGATCATGGGCGATGGCGTTGGCGTTGGCATGGGCGTCGTTGAGGCCGTTGATGTCGGCATCGACATCGGCATCGGCATCGGCATCGATATCGTCGTCGCCTTGAACGTGCCGGTTGTGGGCGGCGCGGGCAAAAGCAATGGCAAGTGGGGAGTCCCGGCCACCCCTGTGGATAGTGTCGATAGAACGCCAAAAGAACCGTAACTGTTGCTGGACGAGCTGGGGATGCCGCCAAATCCCATGGTCCCGTAACTCTCCCTGTCCCCGCTGAAGTCGCCGCACGTACTTCTCTGCGACGGAAGCGGCGGCCCAGATGGCATCTGCATATGCTCCGGGTTCATCTTGCATTTGTGGTTCTGTTTTTTGCTCCTGGCGTTCGGTTATCTGCAAAAATCAAGCAAATTTCAAATAAATTTCAATGCATTTAATAATTAATTAATTTAATCTATTTTCATGGTTATATGGTCAGATGAAACAAAAATTAAGCGGTTCGCTCCTAGAGATCCCACAATCCAGTCACCAAGTAATGTGCGGCAAACCGACAAGCAAGGTGGAGGTTTCAATATGTTTGGAGGGTGTATTTATAAAAGTGGAGTTGGTTTCTTGGTGTTAATTGATGGAATAACACGAAAGGAACAATATTTATTAATTCTGTAATAGAGTCTTCCAGAACTCATCGGGAATATGGGTCTTGCTGTTGAAAAACGCATTTTTTTGTAGGACAATGGCCCAAAGGACATGTCCCTTTTGGTCAAAAATTGGATGTGAAAAGAAAAATTCCAGTCCATGAAGTGGCCACTACCATCTCCCGATATGAATCATATTGAAAAAATTACATAGCTATGTATAATCGCAGCTGGCGAAATATGCGGTCCCTCCAAGTGGAATGATGGAGCTGTGAGGGAGGACAAAGGACGAATGGTACGCTATTCCCCCTACTTTGGTGCAACGATACTCCCAAAGTTTGGAAAATCGCATAAAGGAACTAAAAAAATTGAAAGGACAGTGGACACATTATTAAAAAAATATTTATAAAATTATTTGTTTAAAATTTAACCGAACTGCAAAACTGTAACATTTGGCATTTTTTACATTCTGCTTCTTCCGACCAAACAAATGGCTTCAAATTTTCCAAAAGCATAGTGAAACAAATCGGCAACAAAACAAGACTAAGATCTTTCACATACATAAAATATAAAAGAAGATACAGACCGTTGAAGTAAGAAAATTGAACTCGTGTGACAGTTTTGCTCGTCAGTGTACATAACATGTACTTAATATTATTCGTCACAAAATTGGATATCAGAAATTTTGAACTTTACCTCGTGAAAAGGTTTTTTTTATAAGACACATATAAACCAATTGATAAAACACTTTATTTTTATCGTTTGTATCTATTAGTTCTTTTGTGAGAGGCACGTGGTAATTGATATTTTGATTTGATTTGTTATCTTTGAGAAGACACGTCGTCGATGACGAATTCTTAAACACCTTAAGTAAGAATAAATTCACATTGCTTGATGGCGCTTAAAATGCGATCAGTTACCATTAATTTGTTCGATATAAACAATCTTATCAATGAGAGATTTGCATGGATATGTTTGATTTCTACGCAGTGATAACAACCAATAGTTGGAGTATTAAAATGTGTGGACAGCGGGAAGAAACCTCAGTATTGAATGGGATATCGATTTCAAAATGTTAAAGGCATTTCTCATAGTCGGTTTGTTGGCGGGGATTCTCGTTGGAGCCGAGTTTCTCCCTCGAATGCCGATCTACAAGTGGGAGAATCCGAATAAGAGTCGTCAAAATATAAAAGCCGAGGTGTCCTATTTGTGCAGAAAGTACAATGTGCCAGATATAAATGCCCTGGATGTCCTGGCAACAACTACGACTAAAATGGGCGTTGAGCCTTTGTCAACCTCAATGAATATGTATTATTATGGCTTAATATGGATTGGAACACCTCCAAGTTTGTTCCGAGTAATATTCGATACGGGTTCGTCCAATCTGTGGGTGCCTTCGTATAATTGCACAAGTTCAGCCTGTAATCTCCATGCTCAATACAATCCGTCTCAATCTACAACATATCAGCCAGCAAGCCAGGAAGATTCGAATATTACGCTCACATATGGAACAGGTGGAATGACCGGTTACTTGGCAACGGATTCTGTGATGATGGCCAATATCGTGATATCGAATCAGACATTTGCAGTGGCCACAAGCGAATTGGATAATTACTTTCAAAATGTCAGCTTTGATGGAGTTTTGGGCATGGGATTTAAGGATTTGGCTGTGGCTAATATTACTCCACCTTTTTATAATTTGTTTAACCAGGGAAAAATCAGTCAACCGATATTCTCATTCTTATTGAAAAATGATGGCACTGGCGGTGCATTGTATTTAGGCGGATCGGATCCACATTTATTAAACCCACTGACCTATGTTCCCGTCTCTGTAGCTGATTATTGGCAGTTCAACTTGATGGCAGTCTCCTTTGGTGAGGTCTCATTATGCTCCGATTGCCAGGCTATTCTCGATACGGGCACTTCAATGATCATTGCGCCCTCTATTGCCTTTAATACAATTTTAACCATGATCAATGTTAATGCGGATGGATCTGTGGATTGCTCCAGTGTCAACAATATGCCCAATCTCTTGTTTCTCATTGGAGGCACGCTCTTTGGTGTTTCTCGCTCTTCATATGTTCTCTCAATAGATGGAGAGTGTATTTTGGGTATTCAAACAGCGAACACATCCTTCTGGATCCTTGGTGATATCTTTCTTGAACAATATTACACTGAATTTGATTTGGGAAATCAACGCATTGGATTCGGTAATACCTACGACGTAATATACATAAATTCCACAAGTTCCCCAAATCACACAAATTCCGGATTTGTCAGCTATTCAACCTTGTGGAGTGTGTTTGCTTTCCTCAACATATTGAGCTATTTTTGTTGAAATTGTATTGTAACTAATTTGCTGAACAGAATGTATTTGAAATAAATTGTATAATTAATATTTGAATTTGGGATCTTTATAATCATTACTGGAAAATTATCTGAATGTGTCAAATTGTTTTAAAAAGGGAATTGCGGAAAAACAATATTGAATTTCTTAAATTCCTCAACTTCGAGAATATCTTTAAGGATTGTTCTCTACACAGAAAAAAATGCATTCTGCAACAAAGCTTTAAAATCTTGATTTAATAATTAAATTAACATGGCAACAACTAGATATTAAAATTGTGAAAAATGGATGGAAAACAAATTTTTTTCGGAGAAGAAATTCAAAAATCGTTCTTGAAGCAATTATATCGAAGACGATTTTATGAAGTTTAGAACTAACTGAACTTTTGACACCGGTTATTGCTATACGTATTGTCAATGAAGTCAATGTTTGTTCCAATACGTGGAGTCTTAAAAAGGACAAACTAATCTCAATAAATAAATTAATAAAATTATTTTATAGGGCTAAAAAGGCCTTAATACCAATTGAAAGCTAAAGAAACCAATTGAAATAGCCAAAGGCCTTGTGAAGCCAGAGCTATACCCAAACTAGGTTACACATTCATTTGTAATCTTGTTCTATAATAAATAAATAAACAAATAAACAATTGAAAGGCCATTGAGTAAGTAAAACATTTTTCTGTATGATAATTAACACAGGTATTTGAAATTTTATTTCCCAATATCAAAATTAAGGTATGCATATGAAATGATGAATAGTAAGAATTATTCTATTAAGATGCAAAGGTAATCTAATCTTCTTAGCCAATTAAAATATTTGTTTTTTATTGTAATAATCGTGTTCATTCATTTCTGTAAGTGTTGAAATTTCCACTACTTTAAGCAATAGGGAAACTTTTGGTCCATTAACATTCAATTGATTTTTGAAGATAAGTTTATAACGAATTGTATTTCGTATATTTTCTTTATTGGAGTTTTAGTGTGTGAATCTTTTTCTCTTTTTCTCTTATTCCCATCCTCTCTCCGCTTCTCTCTTTCTGTTTTCTCTGTCTGTATTCACTCTTAATCTGCCATCTTTTGGCGTTATCCTTGCTATTTCTTATATTCTTTTATATCTCTATCTCTCTTTCTCTGTTCGCCTGTAAAGCGTAAATAACTTGAAAAACCTCTGGAAATGAAAGGACCTTCAGAGTCCAAGCTGTCCGAGTTATCCGAGCTGTCAGCCTGGAGCAACATTCGCACCTGACCACGCCCATGGGTCGTGCAATCGTTCACCTTGCTGTTGCATGCGAAATGTGCAACACATTTGTGCACTCAATGTTGTTGTTGTCGTTGTTGCCAGTGCAGTTGTTACTTGGCACGACACTTGACGGCCTTTTAACCGCCTTTGCCGACGCGACAGCCAACAAACAGCAGCAACTGCAACAACAACTTGCCCCATTGCACGGTTGGGCCAACTTAAAATATGCAGCACACACTTGAGCAACTCAGTGGCAGCTGCTGTTTCAAGGCGTTCTTAATTGCCAAGGCAACAAACCTCACCACCACTAGAGATGGGCGTGTATTCCGTGTACTTCACTCGTGACACGAACGAGAGCAATTTACTAGCTTGTTTGTGCGTGTTCTCTTACAACAACTAGTTAGACAGACTGTCTATCCTGACTCAACACTAATTAACACTCTAAGCATGCCTCAACAAGAACTCAATCTATACTTCACTTGACTAAAGTGAAGCATGTACGTACAGTGTACACATTGATAAATTTCGAACAATTTCAAAATAATTAAAAATAATTAGATACATAAATTATGACGCCTATTCAAAATAGAAGCTCGTATCGTGCGCACAAAATTTTCAGTGAAAATTTTCTTAGTTAATTTAAAGGCAAAACATAAAACTATTAATCCAACTTAATTTTTAGATTTAAAATCATATAAAATAATGTTTTAAGTCTCAGAAAGTCATTCGCACTGTTGCTAGAGAATCTCGCGACAATTTCATCTCCAATAAACGCTACACAGTTTCTTTATTTTAATGTTTTCTGTTTTTGTAATATTTTTAGCATGTATGAGCAGCATTTAGCTTACGGCTAATTTGCATCTTTAGTTCTTGATATCTTCATTGCATTTCCTTAGACACATGCTAATAGACTTTCAGTATGTGTTTTGAAATGAAAACTAAACAATTTTCGAACTCTGTCATCATTCAATCAAGTGACCAGTGATGGCAGTCTTTTTTATAGAAATAGGACAAACCGACCAGAGAAAAATAAGTGTTTAGAATGTAGGACATATTGTTTTTTTTTTATTATTTATTGGTAATTTTTAATTAATTTTTAATAATTTTTTAGCTTAGTTTGTGATATTTTGACTTGACTATTAAAATATTAAAAGGAACAAATCTATTCGTACTAAAGCAAAATCGACAACACTGCAGACGACAGGTAAAAACAATTTCATGGAATTCGCAATGGTATGTCAGCAACATGTGTGCGAGAGAAAAAGATAGAAGTAGTTTTGGAAGAGAGATAAAACAATGAAGAGAGATGGAGATAACTAATCGCAGTAAGCCTCTTAGAACGAAACGAACGTCTTCTATTGGATTGCCAATTGCCAAAGCGATTAATTTCGGGTAATTGCGATTTAATGAAAATCATTCAATTGTGCAAATTAATGAAAATGTCTACACCCGTTTGACCCGCAACCATAAAGTGGCCAACAACGACTCAGTCAATGGGCGTGGCACCACTTCCTCTAAATTACACCTCTTAATTACAATCAGTAAGCTTAATTGAAACTCCAAGAGACCAGTCACAAGTGCCAAACAATGTATGAGTAACAAACGCATACAAATATATTATACATACATGCATATGCAAACAGGAACATAAAAGCCATGTTATCACGTCCGCCATTTAGAAATAATATCATGTTACAATAGGAGTCAATTCGCCTTCATAATTGCTGTCATTATGGCTTAACTGCTCAAAGACACGATTGGCATTCAAAGCAATGCACTATGGTAAAAAAGTCCGATATTTTGGCATAAACTCAAATTGTATTTTGTTCAGTATCTTAAAAATTTTTTTATTTTCCAAATCTAAAAAGTCCAAAGCAACCAAAAATAATTTTTTTAGATTTTTCGGGACTACCCTTAGTGTTTTATGCGCGCTCAAAGTCAGCTGATTGAGCGTTGCCACATAAACTGAAAAAGCGCGGGAAAAATAATTGCAACTTTGAGAGCCAATTGTATTTGTTTCGGAAGCATATTACAAATTGCTAAATATGGATAAAGTTGATAAAGGTATTTAAAAAACGATAGTAGTAGTGATTTTTAGTATTTGTGTTTTATTGTGCAACTGTCCAATGTGTTGTTTATGTGTATTTTTAGCTAAAAACTAACAAATGTGTTCCTGTTCCGTTAAGCTCTACATTAGAACATCACAAAACAGTACGAGAGTTTTGAGTAAAGGTTATTAACTAAACCATCTAGAATCAGATGTTAATAATCCCGTTTGTTCGATTTTGTTCCTTTTCGTGAAAAATGACATGTTGTAGGTGTGAATTTTGGCTGAAAATTCGGATTTTTCTTAGATTCACTGGGGAGCGAGGTGAAAACGTTGTCAAAATAAAAAACAAACAAAATTGTAAATTCTTATTTAGTCTAATAAGCAAACATTCAAAGTTTAAAATAAATTGATTTATATTTAAGTATAAAAAATTTTTTTTTAGTTTTTTTCTTAGTCGGGGAGGAAGGGAGGATGAAGACAAGGTCCAATTGAATAACAACTGAAATTATATATTTTTGAATAATACAAGTAAGCTTCGTGTTAAATTTCAAGCCTCTAGCTATATATTTAGATATTTTATCAATTTGATTTCACTTTTTCGCATAGTCGTATGGGGAGAGGGAGGTGAAGGCGTGGTCCAAGTTAAAAAAAAAAAAATCCAAAATTCTAAATTAGTTTAACTAAAGTACATGTAAAATTTCAAGTGTCTATCTTTATATTTAGAGTTTATGCCTAAATATCGAGTTTTTTTACCATAGTGCAATGTCTAATTCATTTAATAAACCTCAGGAATTTCAATAATCAAATTAAGAATTAAAAAATGACAGTTACCTCGGCTATAGAAGTTTTAATATTCACATATTTTCCAATAAATGTGCATCAAAAATTGTATTATTAAAAAAAAATTGTTTGTCATTTGGCACATTCCGCTAAATTTTTCATGTTTCTTAAATAGTATTTTTTTGCGCAGTGCCAGTGACCAAAATTTAGGTTTTATAATTCATGTGTAAAATTCAATATTATTGTCACAAAATTGGATATCAGAAATTTCGGGACATGAAAATGTTTTCATCACTAGACTTTTACCTCGTGAAAAGATGTTTTTTTTAAGATACCAGAAATTTTTGAATCAGACAGAATCAGAAATTTTAACAATTGCAATGATTTTTGACAGTGTAACTTATTTATTGTTTGTACAAGCAAAAACAAAGTGTCTGGCAACACTGGTTGCCTTTATTTACACACATGCCATGTGCAAAATCGATCAGCATTCTTAAACTCTGGCTGATATTGCAATTTGTTGCTGTTGTCCTATTCCAGTTCAAAGTAAAATGTATATTGTCAGTTAATAGGTAATAATCTTCCAAGCCTATCGGTCATATATAAAAAAACACGAAATTTTACACACAAAATACCTTATTTCACCTTTAGCTTTTTACCTATGCAAAACAAAAGTTAAAGGCATGCCTAAGAGTTCTTCGAAATACCTTTTCATCGGTATATAGATCACATCTTCTATCGTTTGGGGGGTTTTATTTTAGCGTTTTTTAGCGGATTCCCGCTAAAATAGAGTTTTTTCGAAAAAGTCTTAGAACAAACGCTTCTAGATTTTTGATCGGGAACAAGTCCTCATTCACGGATTTAAGATATTTCAACACTTTGATACAAACAAATACACAAACAAACAGACAAACTAACTTTTCATCTCATTTTCGGAAGGCCACTAAAAAGTAAAAAAATTAATTATCTTTTGAACCAGTGGTCGGATCGGACGGTCATAGCAAATTTTGCATTCTTCCTGTTTATATATGCTAGTTGCCTTTCGCACCTTTCGCACCCTTCGTCACTAGCGCGGACTGCCGTCCGCATTGGTTTTCTGGAGTCTATATTTTCGGTTCGCTTGGACTTAGTTAACAGGCAGTTGTAAGTCGCCTTGACCCAAAGGATACAACTCGGCTAGCCACACTCAGGATATCTTGTTCCGTATTCTGCTCTCTTTGCGAGGACAAACCAATTAAGTAACGCATCAAATACGGCAATGGGACAAGAGCAATGCCTTTCATTTCTAGCATACTTTTTTCTTCTTGTATACCCATTGGGCATAAAACACGAGAAGTGGGCATAATCAAATTTTGGCTATGTCAGTAACAAGTCAATAACAAACTTTACAAATGACTTAGATATGTATAAAAATATTTACGTAACAACTCTGTTGTTTTTTATACCCGTTACTTATTTTTACTAAAAAGTCATAAATGATGTAAATAAAACTAAAATTATCAAAAATAATCAGGAAAATCAGGCATTTTCCGATTATTTTTGAATAATTGTAATATTTTAAATTTTGTTTTTAAATTTTTGGTAATCGTAATTATTAAATAATCACAATTATATGTATAATCACTATGATTATTTCCAAAAATAATCTAATTTATTAGTAATTCTAATCGAAGTTTAACAACCAAACTCACAGATTTAATATAAAATCTTATTTATATTATATTAAATACAGTCGAACTTCCCTAACTCGAATCACCTATATCCAAAGAAAAAGTTCGAGTTATAGAGATATTCGACTTATAGAGTTATATTTTTTAAATTTATTAATTTTACTGCCACTCATTTAGTTCGAGTTAGAGAAAAGTTCGAGTTATAGAAGTTCGAGTTATGGAAGTTTAACTGTATTATATTATATAGCTGTCATTTGAATTTAAGATCGTTTAATACTTAGTTCAAGAACAATGGTACACAAAAATATTAACATTTTAGATACATAACGTTATGAATTCAAGTTTTAGGATGGCATGTTTTTTTGAGTATTAGAGTTTAAAAAATGTTAATACAGACTTTATAAATTATTCTTTAACATACATATTTGAGGACACTTAGGTTTTGGTATATCGAATGTTGTGTGTATGTATCATCTGATAGGAATCACAGAGCTTGCAGAGCATTCGCTAGTCCATCAGTAAAAAAAAGGGTCATTCTTATATGTTATTTTCGGTGGAGCTTATTGGCTTAGTGCAAGTCAGAGACGAGCTCAATTCCACCAGGACCAGGACTGTCTATCCAACTGCCTCTGTCCGTCTTCCTGTCTATCTGTCTGTCTGTCTGTCTGCCTGTACTTCTGTCCATTTGTTTGTTCATTCGTTGGCTTTCATCCATCTCAATTTACTGCGTGAGGCTTTTGTCAACGGCAAGAAAATAGCTGTCAAAAATTGCAGTACCAGCGAAGAAAAAAACGCAAAAGAGAAAAAAAGGGCCATAACAACAACAGATAGAGAGAGGGAGAAAGAAAAAAAGAGTGAGGGGGAGAGAGAGTGAGTCGGCAACGGAGCAAAACTAACTGGCAATGTAATAGCTAACTGGGTCTGTAAACGGCCCTGTAACCGGGTTCTGTAACTGTAACTGCCGTTGACCCAAAACAAAAAGGAGTCCAAAAAAATAAGGAAATAAAATAAAGGAATTTATGCGGGTGGCTTTGCAGCTGCGTTTTGAGGCTCAGGACGAATCGAAGCTTTACACAGAGGGAAAGGAAATCAAGTTTTTCGTTATTTAAACGACACATTTCGAACTTGATTTTTTACTAAAATTGTAATTACTAATGTCAAGTATTTCGATCTTATTTCGTATTACGAAATTTAAGTATTTTAGTATTTTTAAACTTCTAATTACTTTAAAACGTACTTGATCTAAGCCCAAATCAAAATTGTCTCAAGTCCTTTTAATGCTGGAAACATGTTAAAATATAAACATGGTACTTGAATTAAATTTACTGCAGACTTGAAATCGCGTGAGCTTTTAATGATAATTTGCATTAATTCGAACTTACATACACATATATGTATATAAAGTATAAATTTTAAGTGTCCAAAAAACTTAATTCATACACTGAAAAAAAAGACCACTTTCTAAAATCAAGAACATTCATCTTAAATATTTTGTTGTTGAAATAAGAATATTTTAAGACCAAATTACTAAAACTAAGAATATTAATCTTAAAAATCGTAAGTTCTTAATATAAGAATAAAATTCTCAAATTTACATATTTTGTTCTTAATATAAGACCATTTTAAGACCAAATTACTAAAACTGAGAATATTAGTCTAAAAAATCTTAAGTTCTTAAAATAAGAATAAAAATCTTAGATCTTAGATCTTTTTCTCTTAAAATAAGAACAAAAATCTTAAAATTTTGCCACTTCTTGAGACCTAAAATTCACAACTGGTTCTGGCGTCTCAAAGATGACATTAGGCTTGGATCGCTGGTCTAGTCAGCACAACGGTGGTGATGATAGAGATTGGTATCTCTTGAAACAGCTGTATACCGAGCCATGCTCCTTGCGTTCTGCAAGTGTTTTTGTGTTGTTGTTTGTTGTTTTGTCTTATAGTGACATTACTAAACCTCAAGTTAACTAAAATTACTTCATTCTTCTTATTCAAAACTTTTTGGTCTATAAATAAGAACATATAATCTTAAAAAAATAATAAGTTTTATTCTTATACTAAGATTTGTGGACTTGAAAATATAAGAATTTATAATCTTATAAATAAGAACTTGGTCTTAATTGAAATGTTCTTAGAATCAAGATGTGTTTTCTTAATTCAAGATTTTCATGTTCTCGACGCATTTTTTAGACCAAAGTTCTTAGTTCTGAGACCAAAATCTTGATTTTAGATCCTTTTTTTTATCAGTGTACTTATTTTAAGTACGACATTTTTTCTCCCTGTGTAAGTATGTACATACATGTTGCTTTTGTTGATAACCCGAGAGTATATGTGTGCATGTGTGTTTGTGCAAACATAAACAACAGTTATGCTCGAACAACGGCCAAAGTTGCATTTCCGCTGTAACCGTTTTCCGCACGGAAATGCGTTCGACGCGTGTTTGAAATATTGGCCAAAGTCTGTTGTGGCCGTGTGGCAACAACTGCAGCATTGCGGGCTCTGCGGTTGCCACCGCTTGCCTCCATGTGTGGCAAGTTCATGTGTGCGTCTGTCCGCTTGTCTGCTTCTCTGTTTGTCTGCCTGCCTGTCAGAGGGAGGCGTGGTCGTTGAGCTTTCACTACAAGCCGCTCTTGAGCGCGTAATCATTTCAGCCTCAGTCGTCCCACGTCCCACGTCGTCTGTCTGTTCATCCCTTTTTCAGTTCAGCTCATTTGAGCGAATGCTCGTCGTATTGTATTTAATGCGCACTGTACAGTAAAGCCTGGCCGCCACACTCTCTTTTCCAGCAATTGAAACTGTTATTGTAAACGGTAATTGTTGCATTCTACTTTCAGTCCAAATGGCAATTAAAACAGAAACTTTGTAACTGATGTTGTTCTTGTTGTTGTTGTTATAGTAGTTGTTGTTGTTATAGTAGTTGTTATTGTTGTTGCTGTTACTGTTGTTACTGTTGTTGTTGTTGTTGTTGCCTGCGCTTGAAAACTTTCGGTTCATTTCAATTCAAAGTGCGTTCGATTCGCCACTCGCTGTGAATGCCATTCGCTGATAAAAGTTTGCTTCAACTACATTTCTACCCATTCTGCATTGATTTATGCATTTGACATTCAGTTTTGGGGCTCAACTTCCGTTTCATGCAATTTTGAAACTATGCTTGATATTGAAAATATGGGCTCAAAATTCATTTGGTTGTCATATCAGTTTATTCGGGGTGAAATCTCACTATTAAACAAAATTCACTACATATTTCATCCAGTCGCACATTGTATATTTTTGTTTTGTATAACTACAATTTTTTAAACATTCCGGTTTATTTTTGACATTTAAATAGTTAAGCTTCATAACTTTATTATTTTGTAATCTACATACATATTCATATGTACATTGTGCAATCTCATTTCCTTTAGTTTTATATAACAGCCTGGGCTTGTTTAACTGCCCTGCGATTTCCACTTACGATATATATGTATAATATATATATAATTCTCCGTTCCCTAAACATAAGCCCTATTTTTTAATTTAAGTGTAACTTTTCCTTTCATTTTTCACTTTGGTGAAAAAATTCATTTCATCTTATTTCCATATCGTTTCAGAATCGACTTTTCGATTAGATGTTTTAAATTGCGGGTAATGTGGTTTTGGTTTCTTTCTGTCGCTCTGCACATTCCATTTTCCATACCAATAAAGCATTTTTATTATATGTTGTCATTGCCGTTGTTTTTCTTCTCGCATTTTCATTTTCACATTTTATTCATACTATACGCTGAGTTTTTGGGACTGCAATTTGCAGATGTCATTAAGACTCATTTTTATTGGCCACGCAAAAAAGTCTCGTATTGCGATTTTAATGCATTAATTGTTCTGTTGCCCACTTTAAAAGGGGCGTGGCATTATCTATCATCGCCACATAAGCGAAGTTGGGCTGTGGTGGGGTGGTGTTTGGTGGTGTTGGGGGCTGATGATGTTGCGACCGTCAAGCGGGAGACGCGACGTTTTATGAGCGGCTCATTTAAGCGACGCTCGCGGCATTAAAATCGCATAAATGTTGCGCGTCGTTAACTCGCCGAATACGGCAGCATCAGCAGCAGAAAAAATAAGTGCAAATGTAGTTGTCGACAGTGTGTGACGAGAAGATACCCTCAGTTGGAAATTTGGCTGCAGCAAAGTCAGTAACTTTGTCTTCTTTCGATTTCTCAATGGAGCGTTAAAACAACTACTAATTCGAAAAACTAATTTGCTTTACTGAAGGCTTTAGTATACCCTGTAATTATTCTAAGTTGTAAATTCAACTTTTTTTTAAATATGTGTTATTTTTAATCAGCGAATATTCTATGCTTTAGTTTTTTTTTATGTTACACATAATACATACATATCTATGCCAAACATTTTACTGGGTATTTAAATAGACGGGAAATGGGTAGTAGAAAGAAAAAACAGTTCGAATGATGATGGAGAGGAAGCAAAGGGGAAGAGAGAATGAGATGGTAAGGTTTGGGTTCTTTGGGGTTGCTGCCGGGCGGCGAAAATATTTACTTAATGAAATTGTATGCGCGTGAGAATTTCTGTGTGAATGAAATTAATTTCAAACATGAAGCAACGCCCAAAACAGAGGCACCAAATAAGTAAATGGGTGGTGCTAAAACAGAGCGGTGGCTAAGTTGCGTAGGAGGGGATAGGTGAGTGGGTGCTGGTGATGGTGTATGGGCCATGGTAGTTACTGAGCGGTGGCAACGAGTTTATTTCCTTAAGATTAAGATGAGAAGCTTATGAAATGAAATGCTGGCGTTCTTCATGTTGTTGTTCTCATCGTTGTTGTTGTTGTTGCTGTTGTTGCTGCCGTTTTTCAGCCCATTGCTGTCTGTGTTTTCTAAGTTGGCTTTTATGGAGCATTTTTGTTTATATGGTTTATTTGCCGTTTATGTGCTTATTCCTCGAGTGTTTGTTTGGTTTTATTTTTATGATTAGCTGCATATTTAAATGCCTTCTTATACTTGTCTTCGTTCTCAGCCCTATTCTTCCCTTGCCTTTCTTACACTCTCATTCATGTCTCTCATCTCTCTGTCTCTATCTCTTTGCTGCTCTGCTGTGTTTTATTTTCTTTAGTATTAGACAAGGCTTATGAATTAGTTAATGATGCGATAGACAGTACGCTTATTCAAATGTTTTTAGATGATTCTGATGATTTCTGTTATTAGATTAAAGCTGTTTAACCTTAAATATCACAGTTGCCAAATGGGAGTGCACAAGAAGTTGCTGTGAGGCATATTTAATATTTGATTTAGTAGAAAGAAGCATGAGACAGAAGTGGTTGACCAAAGTTAACTTATGTAGGGTTAGGTCAGTGGAATAACTACATAATATTATTGCAGACTTTCTTATTAAATATAAGATAAACATATACATCTAAATTATGATATTTTTGGTTTGATAGGAATAGGTAAATAAACCAATTAAATAATTTAATTATTAAATTTAATATTGAATTAAAAAAAGACAATGTAGCAAACACTCATGATTACATCTTTATTGATGGGCATAAAAAAAGTATAGATGCTTATAAAATATGCATGAATAAAAAATAAATTGACTAATTAATAATGTTATGCAGTGACAAAGTCCAGCAGAATTATTTTTTTACCTCTGCCTGCTCTAGATTATTACAGTAATCAACTTGGAATTATGAACCAGCTTAATGGCAATCGAACTCATAAATATAAATGTAGCTAATCAATATTATTAAAAATTTTAATTCAAATTAAGTAAACCACAATATTATATGTCATTATATATAATTATTTAATTACAATATAAATGAAAAATGAAATTATTTAATTGAATTGGAAAGTATTTTTTTTATTAATTGCCTTGCATGTCAAAAGTTTTGAGTTAAATCGATTCAATAGGATTTAATAATTTACAATGTTAGTGTTGATGACCAAGCCTAAGGATTAACAACAGCAACAGCAAAAAAGTAGACTACAATTTTGTATAAATTCTGTGTTTTTTTTGTACTGCCTGGCAACACTGCACTATGGGGCGAAATCCGAAAAATCGAATATTTAGTCATTTTATCAAGGTATTAATTTTACTACTTTTTTGGTGTTAACATCTTCAGAAAACTTCAAACTGTTAAGTTCTGTACCAAAAATGTTAAATAACAGAAAAATGTTAGCACTGACAGCTGTTAAAGTCAGCTGTTGCTTTCGAAAAGTACGTGCGCTAGCATTTTAACATTTTGGCAGCCTATTTTCAAATTAGTATTGCACAAAGGCTAATCATTTTTTTACAATATTTGAAATGGATACCAATTATACGGGTTTGTACTATGTGTTGGTTGTACTAGTATTCTGTATTTGTGCGTGTTCTGTTTATATTTTGATATATTAGATAATGCTTTGAAACGTAATTTCTTGGAAAGAAATATCAACTTTGCGAAAGAATTTAGCAATGATGCTTAACGAGGCTTAATGTAATTCCAACTGTATGTCGTAGATCCATTCATTGTTATTTAAAGGATATATGTCTCAATGTGAACAATTTGCGACAATCGGCGCAAATTAATTTTTTGCAGGTGACTTCGAGTTTTCAAATGTGGAGCTGTTTCACATATGGCGCAAGGAGAAAGGCAGCCATAACGAAATAAATGCAGTTATTGATTTTTTTAAGAGGAAACTAAATAAAAAAATAATTGTTTTAAAATATGAATCCTATTTAAAAAACAAAAGCCAAATTATATGCCGAAATTTAAGTACCAAATGGAAGAAATGCAACAGAAACAAAATATATTTTGAAAAAAGACATTCAAATTGGTTAATGAGCACAACTAAATTACAGTTGAACGAATCAAATGGCATCAATAATCGACAAATTATCATGTGAAATGGAAGGCCCAGATCAAACATCTGAGGAATTCGAAAAAGAATTACCCGTATCGTTTTTTATGTTTGATGAAGAAATTGAAAATGAAGAAAATTACGATTAATTTCAACTATTGTTCCTTTAACTCATGAATATGATCAAAATTATGTTTTTCCAATGAGATAACTTTATTTGTATGTATAAAGAAGTATTTTAGTAAATATATATTCATGTAGATATTAAATTTTAAAATATAAAAAAAAAATTTTCTAATTTATTTTTTTTTTTGGGCCACCCACTTTTCTTTTAATTGCTAATGATATACAAGGTCAATGATTGTTATTTGGGTTAAAAAATTTGAACTTACTTGTTACCGATAAAAAAATAAAAAAAAAATAAAATTAAGGGCGGGGGTGGTGACACGCCCACTTTTCCAAAAATATTTCTGAGGGTATACATAACATAAATAAAAAAACCGCATTCAAAAATTTAGCTTACTTTAAAAGTTATTAATTAATATTCGATTTTTCGGATTTCGCCCCATAGTGCACTGTGTACAATTGAAATTGATTACAATTTATAGGTCGCGAAATGGCACTTAATTGGATTTACCATAATTCAATTGCAAGTTGGCAATAAATTCAATGAAATACGCTGAATGTTATCCAAATTAAGCGACATAGGATGAGACAGAACAGAATGAGGGGGCGTGGCTAGGGGAGGTGGTGAGAAAAGGGGACACAAAAGCACTCAAGTGCCGCCTGTGGCTGTGTTGTCGTCACAGGATAATCAAACACCTCAGCTTTGGTGGCGTTAAATAAGCATCCTTGCAACTTTGCTGTTGTTGCCTCAGCTGTTGTTGTTGTAGTTGTTGTTGCTGCTATTGTTGGGGGCGCTTCTATTATTATTTATTCTGATTTGGCTGGTTGCACAAACAAACTTGTGCTATTGTGTTTGTTTTAAGTGTTGCCAGCGTAAATTTGCAACGAAAATGCATAAAACTGAAGCTCAAAACTTAACCGAGCAGCATGTGAGTCGGTACACTGAGAGAAAAGTCAAGCCCGTTCGAACTTGAATCAAGAATTTTCAATGTCAAAACTTCAATGATCCTAGAAAAATTTTTAATTCCGAAGTTTTTAATTTAAGAGCTGTCTGAAAAATTATTAATATCAAAAACGTTCGGATAAGACAAGCACGTTTCAGAAATGTTTTTAGAAATTGGAGTGCTCGATATAATCATGATTAGGCTAAATTTACTGCTATATGAATGAATTGTTCCTCTAAAAAAAAAATTTTATGCTTAAATTGAATTGTTCCTCTAAAAAAATAATTTTATGCTTTATTGTTGTACTGTGCTTTTCTTTGTGATAATCGAATTATGTCAAAATCGTCAACGGGGGTATTAAAAATTTTCAGTTAGAGTGAAAATAAACGAAGTCTGAAGTCTACAAAAATTATCGTGTTGCATATAGTCTTAGTTTCTCAGTATATGTCAAACTTTTCTTCATTGCAGACAAGCCACAACCATTTGGGAATTCTAAGCAAGCGCATGCAAAAAACATATCAGCATCAAAGATCGTGATTTAAGATTTTACTAACTTGTTTTGTGAGTTGAACCTAAGTTTCGAACTTATGTAATATTTTTAACCAAGATTAAGTTTGTTTATATTATAGATCAAAACAGTCTCAAGTTAATAATATATTTTAGATTTACATGAGTTAAGAAATTAATAATCATTAATTCTTTTTTAAGAGCGATTCACTCTTAAGGTAAGAAAAATAAGTTAAAAAAATGTAAGAACTTTTTTGGACAAGGAATTGCTTTGCATTTTTCTGAGTGTATATGTATATACATATGTATATGGGAGTGAGTCTGAGTGTTTGTGTGCGTGGGGGGACGAGAATGGGTCGGGGCATCCGTACAAATGTGCTGCTCGTCTGCTAAATGCAGCTGTGTAAATGCCGGAAGTAAAAATTACTTTTTAAATTAGTTGCTCACATACATACATATGTGTACATATAGACCAGGCCAAAGGTGGGAGGCTTTAGCCGCGAGGTGTTTAATTTAGCTAGCACATGTGCAAGTGTTGCAAAGCGCCAAAAGTTACCACCAGCTCTCCCCCACTTTCCCTCTCTCTTTCTTACTTGTCCTGTCTCTCTCTCGCTCTTTTTGTTGAGTTCAACTACGAAAATAAAAACAATTACGCATTTCTATTGTTGCAACTCACATGAAAGCCAAATTAAAAGTGAACACGGTACAAAAAAGTTGCCAGTCTGTGATGTTTTTGTTTTATTGTTACTCTTTTTAGTTGCTTTGTTTAAAGGAGTTGAATGGGCGGGCCATTCTTGGCCCAAGCTTTTGCTAAAAAGAGAGAAATGTGTTTATAATTGTATTTCAGTTAAGTTGTTGCAGCTTCTTTTTTTGTTATGCTGCTCCTAATGATGTGACTACTTTCAAATGTTTCCTTATAAAATGAGCTTTTCCTCTTATAAATATTATTAGGGTAAAAAGCAAGATGTTTTCAGTAGTGCTGGTAAACGGAATATACTTATTTAGAAATTCAGGTTTTTTTGTTTGCAATTAAATACAAATTCTTACATGCACTTTTCATAAGAGTAAAAAACTAAATATTGTTAAAAATACTTTAAAGTGATTATTAAAGTAAGAAAATTATTAAATTATTTAGTCTGTTTTTTGCTTTGATCAGAGTTATCATGCTGAATACCCTTTCTTAAGGAGGCAGAACAATCAAGAGTGTCAAGAAAACGCAAATCTTACGAAAGATTTTCACATTGACACAGTTTTTAATATGGTTAAGAAGTTTCAAGTCATGCGAAGTGTTCTATTTCATTAATTGTTTTATTTTTCTGCGTATATACGAGTATTATTAAAATTTGTTCATTTATTCAGGTTTCTTTGTCAATCTATCAATTAATCCCAATGCTCCGTTTTATTAATTTTTTTTATTTTACTGCCTATATTTGCATATTTATATTTTTTCAATATTTTTTTATTTAATGATGCAATTTTTTATTTATATGTTTAGCTATCTGACAAGCTCAGGAGTTTCCCTTTTAAAAATAAATAGTGTGTGTTCTTTCGCATTAACTTATCGATCCACCAAACATAGATCCAATTTAAAATTGTTACCTCAAAACTTTTTAATTATCAATAGTACTTAGTATTAGCAGGTGCTCATCGAATAATTAACTTAATCGGATTTATTTCCATTGGTGCACTTATCAATATTCTGTATGTAAATTCGTATATGTGTGTGAGTGTGTATAACGTATTTGCATTGTTGAGTTTTATTTCGCACAGGTGCACTCATTGCTACGGCTTATCGATTGAAAATCTCATTCTGTCGAGTGGCTCAACTTCCGACTTCCGTGTCTGCTCTCCATTTGTATCCGAAATGCTTTGGTTTTTCAGTGCATCTTTTGCTATCGGTGTGTCCGTCTTGATCTCCGTCTACTTAATTACGAGAGAGAGACCAGGCAAAAGTGTTGGAAATGTTGAACCGCCCACAGTTACTGTGCTGTGGTTCCTATTGCTGCAATAGACTGTCCGCCTCTGGATGCTCCGACCACAATTATTTCCGTTTTAATGGGCACGGCAATGGTTGGAAAAGGATGTCCATAAGTAGAGTGGGGCACAAATGGCAAACCTTGGCCATTTTCATTTGCCTGGCATTTTTCCGCTCTTGACTTGGCTTTGGTTTTGTTTCACTTCTGCTTCTGCTTTGCATTAGGGGGCGTGTCGTCGGATGCTTTTAGCGTTTTAATTAAATTTGATGTTGATTGAACTTATGACTTCTAAATCGTCGGCTTCACAGTATGGAGCCTTGGCCATATTAGCGGTCACACCGTTGCCTTCTTCTCTTCGCCCCCTTTTAACTTAATCAGCAACAAAAACTTGGCAAGCGATTTGAATTTCATTTTCCCGTTGCCACTAACAATGCAACGGTCTTTTTGTTGTTCCTGCTGTTGTTGCCTGAAGAGCTGCCTGAGATTTATGGGATGTGGAGAGTGCAAAGTGTGCTCTGCATGTCCCCAGGAGCTGTAGATGTCGATGGTTCCATGCAACAACAGAACTGTCGACGTGTGCAAAAACAACACAGCACTACACAAAACAGAACAACAACAACATCAACTACAACAACAACAACAACAACAACAATACAGCACAGCACAACACGATACGGCAGAAAAACAGCATAAAGTAGTCAGGTCGTAAAAACGACAACAACGAGCAGCTTGTCACATTCAACGTCCCTCTTTAGCACATATAGTAAGATTTCCAAGTGGTATGTGTGGCTTAAAGCGCAACATTTTTGACTAGCTAATACCCTGTAGCTGACAGAAGTGTGTTCTATCAGAAAAATTGAAAGAAAAATCAATTTAAAGTCCTGTCTTATATTTCCATAGTTGGTTCTATTTGAAAGTTTGCCGGTAAGAACATTTAACATTTCAAATTGTTTAAGTCAAAACTATTTTAAATAAAAAGAGTTTAAATTATTATTATGTAAATAAATATTATATATTTTTTAATTTTTAGCTCACAAACCGCTTGAAAGATCTAAAAAACATTTGTATATTCTAAGTGACTTGGTACCTAAAAAAAGGTGAATAAAAATATAAATGTCTTTTCATTAAAAAGAGTGGCTTATTTTTTTTTAAGGCAATATTGGCGTCGGTTGCACAAAATTAGAACAGATATTATGTCTGGCATAAGACTCAAAAACTCTTAAGATTTTAATTTCAGCATTTTATAGTGCGATAGTCATAAACGAACTTTGTTGAAATCTTATTAAATATGTATGGTAGTATATGATGTACACATGTATTATGGAAATCTTCAGAGATTTTCCAAGAATAATTTTGTTGATTTAACTTTGTATGTGGTTATTTCATATTTTATAAATTTTAATTTTGAAAAATCTATTGTACAGTCGAACTCCGCTAACTCGAATCAGCATTACCCAAGAAAAAAGTTCGACTGTATTATCTATCTTCTTCTTGATTTGCTCTTAGAATTTACTCAATTTTTATATAGCAGTTACTGGAATTCTAAGTGGCTTTCGTGGTTATTTCTCACAGTTTATGGACGTTTTCATTTTTTTCTAATTTTCTAATGATGTTGCTAAAAATCTAAGTCAAGCCAAGAGAGTCGGCAAACCAAGCGGTGTACAGAAAAATAGAAATAGAAGAGATGAGCAAAAAGGGGAAATGAGAAGAAAATGCTATGTCCATGCAGTTTTCTTGCCTGCAACTCTTGGCCCTCTTGTTGGAATTAGTGCAAGTGGGCTGGCAACTTGTTCTGATACTGTGTATGTCTTGCCACTTTCCCCTTCTGACCTACCTTTACTTCTCTTTTTTTTTTTATTTTTTCCTTTTTTTTTTGTGAGGCAACATTCGAGTCAAAACTCAACGCCTCGCACAGCGTCTGCCCTAATGAATTTGCATTTTTTATAAATCCCCATTGATGTGCTCCACTTTTGTGGGTCCTTGACGTCTAACTGGCAAGTGATTGCACTTTTTTTTCCCTGCTATGCATATTGCTGCTGTTGTTGTTGTTGTTGTTGTTGCTGTTGTTGTTGTCCAGGACATTGGCATGCCCACAGCAGTGTCGAGAGGCCAAACGGACACGGAAGTGAACACGAGAGCACACGAAACGGGTGTAGAATTGATAGACACGCTTGTTGCATTTGACGTGTGTTGTGTGCGTTTCAACTCTCTGAGTAACAGGGCGAGTGTGTGTGTGTGTGTACGTGAGCTAACTGTGATTGGTGGGCGTGGCCTGTAAGTGAAACGTTTGAGCGATACTTGGTGATTTGACAGTCTAAGGTGCCAGCAAAAAAACCTTATGTATTTCTTCTTTTTATCTTGTAAACGTACACAGTGTGTTTTTCCGTTTAGACTCGACAATTGATTTTTGCGAACAATATTAAGCTTCGTTCGAAATCTATTTTCGATTCTCGAACAAAACTTTTCATGAAAGTAGTTCAAATGTTTCTTTTTACTGTATCATTTAAAAAACTTACTGAGTCTATGCTAAAAGCCAACTTCTTTGTTTTTGAATTGTTGCTAAGTTGTACAAAAATAAAACCATTTCACTGTTGCTTAGGTTATCTTACTCATTGAATACTTAAAAAAATTACAAAGTTAAGTCCAATGTTTATTAAAAAAAATTTGTTTTTATTCTCGATGAAAACTTTTCATGAAAGTAAATTTAAATGTTTCTATTCTCAGCCGGAAAACTTTCTGAATTTTAAACTGTAAGCCATCTTTTATTTTTAAAGTTTGACAATAGTACATTCCACTGATGCTTAGGTTATCCAACTATTAATTATATGACCATTTAAAAAATTATAACTTTTGTTTCATTTCATAATTCAAATGATTAATTACAACATTCTATTAAGTCAAGTTTGAAACTGCTAATTGGAGAATCATTTGGTACTCAGACTTTTGTATATGCGTAACAAATTTGAACTTATTACTCCTTTTCTATCTCACTCTCTCTCTCTGTTTCGCTCTTGTATCATGTTTAAGCCCATAAGCCGTAGCTGTGATTGCCATTTTGGGCTTATTGGGCTTTAGATTCAGTACGGCGCTTCTCAGTTCAATCAAATTTTGAAGAGTAAGGACCAATTTGCTTGCCACGCAACACTTTGGCAATAAACAAAGAGGCCAGGTTAATAACAACAACAACAACTAGAGCAATAGCAGCAGCAACATAAAGGAGCCTGTCGAGCCATTAACAAGTTGCTCTGGCAATTATGGCGGCGCCTGTCGACCAAAACACACAACACACTGCTCACAAACACACACACACACACACACACACATATATATATATATAGAAACACACCGGCACACATACTTACAGAGGATTGCGTAATAAATTATTGGCATACCATGCGCTACTCATGAATACCCATGGCGAAATCCATATCATTGCCAATAGCTGGAGCAAAAGTCGCTCCACATTGACGTCCAGGTTTATGTACACGTCCAGGTCTGTAGGTTTTCCCTGGCAGCGAGTTCATTTGCATGTCTGTCAGGTTTATTAAACAGCCACCGACCAAACAAAATACAAAAAAAATAAGAAAACACAACAAAAAATGCTATGGTCTGGAATGGAAAGCAAGGGAAAATCTGCAGCATAGCCAAACGGAATTGCCAACATTTTTCAATGGTGATTGAAGGAGGGACGCTAGCGGGCTTAAATACGACTACTCAACGTACTAACTTAACACTTTTTTACCCGGCTAAAGTTTGCAGAAGTTAATTAGATGCATTGCAACCCTATGACGGTCCCACCTGCATCATTAGCCACTTGCTTAAATCAGAGAGAGAGAGAGAGCAAGATGGAGCGAAAAAAACAGTCAAAGAGAATAAACAAATCTTGAGATACATATACGTAAAATATATAAAAAAGGATTTTATTTAGGGTTTTTTCTATTTTTCTTGTGCCACGCATCGATCATGGCCATTCCAATTTCAATTCCATTTCCATTCTAATTCTCGTTTTCATTTTATGCCGTTTTCTAATGGGCAACATCGACGCTTAGCGATATTAACTACAAGTCATTATTATTGTCTGGGGCATTTCAGCTTCTGCTCTCAAGTCGCAAAACGACAGAGCTTCGTACTGACTATACTCAAAAGGCACCTATTCCACAATTCCATTTCCAATTCCAATTCCAATTCCAATTTGTATTTCGGCTTGTGGTAGTTTGGCGGGGAATGGCATTATTACTACGTTAATATAGTACATACATATATACATATAGATATACAAATATACGCACAGACGACGGGTGCACTCATGTGTGATTGTTTCTGAGTAAGTGGGAGTGTACATGACACACACACAGACACACACGCACAGTTACAGGAACTCAACCATTTGAGTGTTTCTTACAGCGCTGCTCATGTCTCTAAGTATTGCAATTTATTTTAATATATTTTACTCAATTATTTTATTCCATACACAATATTGATGTTTTTCTCTCACCATTTTCTAATAATTGCCAAAACATTGATATTTAAAAATATTATTTCCTAATGTTCGAAAATTTTTGACAGAAGATTTCCTTAAAATATGCGCAAAACATTGATATTTCCACTTCATAGAATTTGATTACTAAAAATGTCTTTAACTGATTTTCTATTGATTCCTAGAGAATTAATGATTAAGCTTAAAGATTTTGTTTTTATTCCCAGCATTTCAAAATATGATTTCTGCAATTTACTTTATAGTTGTAGTTAAATTTAAGTCCAATAAAGTGAAAATCAATGATTCTTAAAAATTTTGCCTAAATGCAACTTAAGCAAATACATAAATCAATAAAAAATAAATGGAATAAAATAAAAAGTGTAAACGGGAACAGGCCTGATAGTGCTGGAAACTCAAGTGCTTCTATTGAACTGCTCAGTATTGTGAAAACTTGTGATATGCTCACATGGTGGTCGCCACCTCACTGATTGTGTGAGAAATAAACCTCTAGGGAAATTAAAGATACATTAAATGCCGCAGGCAAACGGAGCGTACATATGCATATGTGTATGTGTCTATGCCTGTGTGTGAGTATCTGTTTGTGTGTATGTGTGTGTGTAAGTCAGCTCAGTCTTGCCGTTAGACCTCAGGCCATGCAGTTCCAGCTTTCAAGTTTTTTGTACTGTCGACTCCTGTGGGGCCAACGGGTCGTATGCTTAATTTTTGTTGCTGCACTAATCGCCATGTACGTGTACAAGCATTGGACCATAACTGTGACGCCTATGTCCTGGCCAGATCCGTAGCCCAACTGGCAGTGAACCCAACTAATTAAATTATCGACAATTGCCACAAAAACAATATCAGAAAATAAAAAAAAACAATAAAAATTTTGGCAGCCTGATTGGTGTTGCCTGATTTTAATGAAGAGCTTTCGGACCATAAATATAACATAATTTTCTATTATATGTATATGGGTTTGGGGCTCAAAATGTGCCTGAAACTGTCGCCAAAATAGCAACAGCAACAGCAATAAAATAAAATAACACAACAAAAAACAAAAACAGAGCGAAAATATAATATTGCGCACAAGTTTTATGTTTTAATATTTAATTAAAATTTTGTGTAACGTTTTGTTAATGAATTCCTATTTGACGCGCCCATTGCACGTGTCGCAGAACAGCCGCAGGGCTCAACGTCCATCCGGTGACCCAGGCCATCCCCATCCCCATCCACACCCCCAACTTCTCACCCCTCCCCACTTCACTCAACCACCCGTCGTCGTTTCCAACATCCTTTGTATGGAACGCTGGTTGTTGGGGCGTCCTTGGGCATCCTGGCAGCGACTTGCGACTTGTTTGTCGGCCACTTTTGGGCACTTTGCTTGTTGTGTACCCAAAGGAATGGCAAATTTATGAAATGATTTTAATTAGCTCGACGTCGTTGTTGTTGTTGTTGGCTGAAACGTTTTTCCGTTTTGTTTATGGAGTTGGGTGCGGGGTGCACTTGTCCAGTTTTATATCGTTTTAATATCTGCATAGAAGTGGACACAAAAACAAAATATCAAAAACAAAAAAAAAGTTTTAGGCCTGGCGCGAACAGGGAGCAGGAAATCTGCCATTGAAAAGTATCAAACAAACAACGGCAAACAGCAACTAAGTTTCATTTGTGGTAAGCTCTAAAGCTGCAAATGTCGTTGCCTGGGCATTATATATACTATATATATACATATTTTTTTTTTGGAGTTGGCGTAGGCGTTCCGTAGATAAAAGGCGTGCCACATAACAGCTAAACAAGAGCATTAAAAGTTATAACTGCCATGTTTGTCAAAGGTTTGTATCCTGCACCCATAAGATGCTACCAAAAAGTTTGCAATTTTACATTAACTTCAGTCAGTCAACAGGATCACAGCATAAAGTGAAAATCCGTGTAGATAAAGCCGATAACATTACTGAGTATTAGAGGCTCCCTAAAATACTAACAAAAACAATATGTTTCAGTACTTCATACCCAGTCAAGTTATTTATCAACATACAAACTGCATATAAAAGTCAGATTACTTTGTTAATTTATCTCATTAAAAGATAGGGTGCTAAGCCATTTAAAAATACAGTCAATTTGGCTTAAAACCGAGTAGGTTTTTTAACAATTTGGCTGCCCTTAAATATGAGAAATTTGCGTCAATTCATGATATGTATTTAATGTGTTTGAATACTTAAACATTTTCAATCACTTTCTTTCAATTTTTAATTTGATACATAATTGTATTTAATTTAAAAATATGAATTTTCAGTACAATATTATTTAAAATTGCTGTTAATTTTTATGATGACTGCTTTCTGTTGACATCAAATAAGTATATGTATGGTGTGCAACACTGCCTGAAAATAGCTTGTTATGATTTTTATATATATCTAAACTTTCCAACTATATTTTAGAAGCCCTAAAGCATTTTGAATTGCCAGTGTCAAGTAGCTACAATTACAAATTTACCATAAACAAATATTTTCTTAACGCTTATGTAGGGCAACTGCAAGTCAACTTGGTCAAGATCTCAACTTGCCTGTCCTCTGTTCAACCGACCGAATGGGCGAAAAAGGCTCGGGCTTTAAAAACAGTTGCTGCGCATTAAAAAGTTAGCACAGTTTTTTGTTTGTTGGTTACTTTTATATGAATAATGAAAGTGAAATGGGCAAAAACCACAAGCTGGCCAGATGGATTTTGGTAAGGACTGCCCAACTGTCAGGACTGCTAATTGCAACTTAAAAGTTGCTCATTAAGTGGCCGTCATTGGTGCTAAATACTAAATACAATCAAATCGCTCGTTTCCGCTCCAGAATTATGCTACTTCCGGTCCACAAAATGCACACTCAGCACGTGTGCGGCTGTGTTTCAATTAGTTTTCATCGTGTTTTTTTGTTTTATTTTTTATTTTTGTTTTGTTGCTGTTGCTATTGTTTTGTTGTATGTGGCACTTCCGCTTTGAGGTCTGCAGCGGGAATTTACCGTGTTTTGTTGAGTTTTATGTCCAATTCTGTTCTGGGCTTAGGCTAATTTTACTCTGGTGAAATGTGAAATGTCTGTCAATTATTATTAATTTTTAATTTTATTAAAAAGCTGTATAAATTCCTTAAATTATAAGGACTTAAAGAACGTGTTTCTTAAGATATAATTCAGCTAATTTCACAGATTTACTATTTGGTAATGTCTTGTAAATTTAAAAAATGTATTATCAATTCTAATTAATAATTTTAAACTCTATTTCCTATTTTTATTTTAACCTAAATTGTAAGTAAATAAAAAAATGAAAATAAATAAATGGGACTACTACCACATATCAAGAAGCAATCAGTTGAGATTGCAAGAGTATAAAATCTTCGGCGTGCCAAAAACAATCTTTTCTTATTTTGATTTGTTTTGCTTGGATTTGGACTTTGTTTTTGGAGCTGGACGTGGTCACCTGTTCAGTTATGGGCATATTTTGCATATGCAACGTGTACATACATGTGTGTGTGTGTGTGTTTGTGTGTGTACAGTTACAGTTATCTTTTAACAAGCAAACGAGCCATGAAGCGCTGCAAAGCGGCGACGCGACGTCTGCGGACGTGCCTCAAACTGAGGCAGTTGCAATGCCTGTGCCGAGCTGTTATTTAGTGTTGCATACTTTTTTGGGACTTTACGTTTGGGATTTATTTGCATTTACACTGGACCACCTCAGTCCACAGTGCCCTTTAGTTTGGGCCAGGTTCTGGTTGATGGTTGGCTGGTTTGCTGGTTTACTGGTTTACTGGTTGCCCTGCCTGTGGTGCACTTTATTTTTGCAAATAGTTTGCCGCAATCTGTGTCTCGTTCTGGGCTGCGAGTGTCGCTTTGCAAATTTATGAACTTTTATATGGGTACATATACATAGATATTTTAATATTTCTACACGTGTGCGCAAATCTAAACGTTTCCACCGTTCAGCACCCACTTCCTCTCCGCCCACTCTTCCACTTCCTTTCTCATTGCCCCTCTTTTCCTCTATCTCCATGTTTGTGAGCATGATGCATGACTATGTAAATAGACATTTTTACACTCTGACAACAGTTTTCGTACATTATAAAGTTGAGATCGTTTAATTTATTCTTTATTTTTCTGCTATTTGTTAATCGTGTTCTTGTTGCTGTTGTTGTTATTCTTCACTCTCCGTTTTTGTTTTACTATTTATTTTTGTGTAGTTTGTCGTGAAAATTTGTTCTTCCATCTTTTGCTTTTGCATAATTTTATTTGTTAACTTTTAAATTGTTACTGCCTCATTCGCTATCTCATTCCACTCTGCATACCTAATAAGTTACATACGAGTATAGTAAAAAAAATATGCCTCACTGAATTCTACAAATAGCTGTAGTGCTATTCACAGCGTATGCAAAACAACACTAAACTACAAATCACAGACCCTTTGCTTGTAAATATGTAACGTATTCTTGTAATCATGGCTTGTCACCTGTCTTGTTTTGTTGACAAATGTGCGATATTTGAGACTTAAATTTACGAGATGTTTTGGTTTTTATTTAAAATCAGAAGGGAATCTTAGTTTGCTTTCTAAATAATCTCAAGCTGCTCAGGATTTTTGATGAATATATTATAAAGAATTTTCGCCTGCCAAAATGTGTAATTTATTCATCAAATATTTCTTTAACCATAAGTGGAAACATTTTTCAAAGGTAAAACTTCTTTTCGTTTTAACTTTTGTATTTTTGAAAGTGCTGGTTGCTATTGTTGCTATTGAAAAATACCTTTTCGTAGAGATGTCGATTGTTGCAAAGTATTTGTTTTCAAAAAAAATATGTATGTTTTATTTGCTTAGAATTACAAATTTTTCTGTCCAATCTTGCATTCAAAAAACAAGGAATTGGATTGTTTACTTTACGCATTACTTAAAAATGCTTAAAATGTTGTTTAAAATATGTACCAACATATTTACTAATTTTTTCACATACAAGGGCATCTCTAATACCTTTTTATTTACTTTCACTAATACTTGCGGAAATTGGAACAGGACAAGCAAATCGGATAAAAGTGTTAGGTTAGAGTCTCATAAATTTTAGGTATGATGAATTAAAAATAGTTTAAGAATCAAATAAATAATTTTGTATGTATCTGATGGTGCAACATTATTCCTAAAGCGTTAGAGTATTATATAGTCCCTGTCATATTTTTAAAATCACCTTATAAATTGCAATAAATCGAAAACTACTGTCTGCAGCGGAGTATAATGTATAGAGAAAATGAAGAGGAAGAAGAAACGAAAAGAATGCATGTACAGTTAGTTCACACCAATCTAACGGTAATTAAACTCTTAGTGTTGCATATTTATAAATTTACAATTTCACACAAAATATTTTGATGCAAAAAAAAACAAAGAAACTTAACAAAGAAACAAAGAAAATTTAAAAACATATTTTTGCTAGTATTTTTAATAATTTTTTGAAAACTGCAAATAATGACAATTTCAACCCATTTTACCTCATTTTCATGCAAAAAGTGCCTTTTTCGTAGTTTTCAAAAAATTATAAAAAATACTAGCAAAAATATTTTTGAAAATTTTCTTTTGCAGTTACTCTTAGAATTGTTCCAAGAATTTTTTTGCATCAAAATATTTTGTGTGAAATTGTAAATTTATTAATATGCAACACTAAGAGTTTAATAAGGTGCTCTTTGTTAAGTACCGTTAGATTGGTGTGAACTAACTGTACATGCATTCTTTTCGTTTCTTCTTCCTCTTCATTTTCTCTATACATTAGTAATTTTATCAAGGTATTAATTTTACTACTTTTTTATTGTTATCATTTTAAGAAAACTTCAAACTGTAAAGTTCTGTACTAAAAATGTTAAATAACAGAAAAATGTTAGCCTTGACAGCTGTTAAAGTCAGCTGTTGCTTTCGAAAAGCATGTGCGTTAGCATTGCAACATTTTGGCAGCCTATTTTCAAATTGGTATTGCACAAAGGCTAATCATTTTTTTTACAATATTTAAAATGGATACCAATTATACGGGTTTGTACTATGTGTTGGTAGTACTAGTATTCTGTATTTGTGCGTGTTCTGTTTATATTTTGTTTTATTAGATAATGCTTTGAAACGTAATTTCTTGGAAAGAAATATCAACTTTGCGAAAGAATTTAGCAATGATGCTTAACGAGGTTTAATTTACTTCCAACTGTATGTCGTAGATCCATTCATTGTTATTTAAAGGAAATATGTCTCAATGTGAACAATTTGCGACAATCGGCGCAAATTAATTTTTCGCAGGGGACTTCGAGTTTTCAAATGTGGAGCTGTTTGACATATGGCGCAAGGAGAAAGGCAGCCATAACCAAATAAATGCAGTTATTGATTTTTTGAGGGGAAACTAAATAAAAAAATAATTGTTTTAAAATATGAATCCTATTTAAAAAACAAAAGCCAAATTATGTGCCGAAATTTAAGTACCAAATGGAAGAAATGCAACAGAAACAAAATATATTTTGAAAAAAGACATTCAAATTGGTTAATGAGCACAACTAAATTATAGTTGAACGAATCAAATGGCATCAATAATCGACAAATTATCATGTGAAATGGAAGGCCCAGATCAAACATCTGAGAAATTCGAAGAAGAATTACCCGTATCGATTTTTATGTTTGATGAAGAAATTGAAAATGAAGAAAATTACGATTAATTTACTCATGAATTTCATCAAAATTATGTTTTTCCAATATGATAATTTTATTTGTATGTATAAAGAAGTATTTTAGTAAAAATATATTCATGTAGATATTAAATTTTAAAATATAAAAAAAAATTTTCTAATTTATTTTTTTTTTTTTGGGGGCTGTGACCCACCCACTTTTCTTTTAATTGCTAATGATATACAATGATCAATGATCGTTATTTGGGTTAAAAAATTTGAACTTACTTGTTACCGATACAAAAATAAAAAAAAATAAAAATTAAGGGCGGGGGTGGTGACACGCCCACTTTTCCAAAAATATTTCTGAGGGTGTACATAACATACATAAAAAAACAGCATTCAAAAATCTAGCTTACTTTCAAAATTATTAATTAATATTCGAGATATTGGATTTCGCCCCATAGTGCATTGTACTCCGCTATAGACAGTAGTTTTCGATTTATTGCAATTTATAAGGTGATTTTATAAATATGGCAAGGACTATATTTATGTTGATTTCATTTTGGTTTTCTGCTGCCAAAATTATCGATTGATTCTGTTCGACTTCAAATTCACTAGCTCAATGTCAAGTGAATTCAATCCGCAAAATCGTGCCGAAAGTGAAAAACGGAAAAGGTGAATATCTTATTTTATTTTTTAGAATATGGCTCATACTATATGTCAATTTGACATATCGGGTGGTTATTGTATTCGATGAGTCCAATCTGATCAGTTCGGGTTCAGGAAAGGTCATGAAGCGAATGAGCAATTCCACAGAGTGACGAATCAAATCCTGATGGTCTTTAACAATAAACAGTACTATTACCGGGTTCTACTCTTTCTCTCACAATATTACATTTTAGTGTATAAAATGCTTTAATTTATTTTATAAAACATTTAATTTTTATTAACATATTTGAACAAAACTGCACGGAGTCGAGAGTGTTTATTTTTGGTAAAAGTAACCTTATTTGATGTGATGATGAGTTTATATCAGCGGTGTGCGGTTAGCCGCATGATTATGTAATTAGCGTTGATTGATGCACATCAATGAACTAAATTGCACCACACATTTAATTTGGCTCTTTGACTGTTTTAGTGGCCATCAGAATCGCAATCAATTTTGAAATTGTTCCGGCGTTGTGCTGGATTCGTCAATTAAATATTTATGGACATTGGGCGGAAATTTGCCATTTGCCAAAAACTGTCAATCTTGGCCGCTCAAACACAAACACAGACACGCATAAATGATTGTGTTAACGGCATATTAATCGCTCAGGTGGTAACAAATATTTTAAACATATACATTGTTGATGAATAGCGGTGTAGAAAGTTAGAATCAGGACTCAGTTGGAAGCAGACTGTGTCGCTTGGTGCTTACAAATATTTTTATTAATAAATTAAATACAGTTTGCGCATACAAACGAGCACATCAGTATGCATTTTTCATATATTCAACAGCAATTTTGAATGCATTTTTATAAACTATCCAAAAGCTGGCAAACAAACCAGCTCACGGATATGCATATGTACATATATATATATTTACTACATTCTGTTATATATTTATTATATATGTATATAGAAATGATATGGAAAAAGCGCACATAAATTACTTTTATATTTTGTCGCTATTTTTATATTGCCAACACTTGTGCGGAAATTGCGCGATGAAACGACGCGTCGCAATGGCAAAAGCTACAGCAAAGAAATTGCTCACTCGCTGCCTTGCTGCCTGGCTGCATGGATATGCAACGGTAACACAGCAGAATATACAATACGACAGAACAGAACTAACAACAGAACCCACACCAGCAGCTCATGGCACAACATCCGCTAGAGGAGGAGAAACGACACGGCGTATACGCGATATTTACGAGAGATACGCAGCAAATGGCTGCAAACGCTGCGAGTGCACCATATTTCAGCTTGAAACAAGCAAACAAAGAATAAACAACAAAAACAACAATAATAACAACAACAACAAAATAAAAACGAATTAACTAAATTATGCATCTTTGCGCGCTTAAAGTGTCCACTCTCGTTGTGCTGCAGAGTTTAAATTTATTTTATGTTCATTGCCAGTTGACAAGCGGATACAAGAACAGAAAAAAAGGCGCGAACGGGAGATACGAGTGATGGCAATGATTGGGCCAGAGACAGGAGGTTGTACTATAAACTAGTGCTGAGTATAAGTTATGAAAGCGTTGAAACGCAATTACTATGCAAATAGCAAGTTGCAGTGGCATATAACTTCTGTTTATGTTTGTATCTCTGAATCTATTTGAACGCAATTCAAATAAAACCTACATAACATTATAGTTGGTCCCTTTAAATAAAAATATAGATAAAGTATAAAAAACAATTTGCATTTACGAAGCCATATAAGAAAATATTTAGCAAAGCTCAATCGATTTTCTTAGAGTTATAAATGATCATTGAAAAAAAATTTAAGCGTGTATCTAAATTAATCGAGCAACTGTTTTATGTAACCATATATTCATCAGAAAAGAGCGAAGAATTCAACAAACAGTCATTTGATTATAAATATATGCATAACTTTTTTGAATTAATATTTTGTTTTTGAAACAATTGAAAAACTTTCAAGTTGTTCTCGAATTGCCCATTACATTTTTTCCTTAGCTTAAGAAAGTTTAATTACATATCTTTCGTGTCTGTAACATTGTACACTATTTTTTTTTTTAAATGTTTGTTAGCGAATAAAAAATTTATTTACATAACTGTGGTATCTGTAGTATTATATACTGTCTGTTTATATTCTATTTAAATAAAATGCCAGAAAGTTTGAGTTCGTTTGGAGAGCAGCTTAGCGGGGCTTATAAGTATAATAATGAAATTATCGGGGAAAAAACATTTGCGAAAAAATTGCTCCATGCTAATAATAACAAATGGTATGAACGAGTAACAAGTGCGTGATGCGGATGGAAGAGAAAAAACATAAAAAGCGCATTACAAGCGAGCGAAAATATATGACTGGACATATAAAGAGGCGTTACAATAACAAACATTATCCCCCCATCACATTCGATGTTGATGTTGTTATTGTTGCTTTTGCCAGTTCCCTCAGCACCTTTAACAAAAATTGTCAAACAAGGAAAATGCTGAACAGTTATTAAGGGGAAGGAAAGGGATGTAGATGAGATGAGAGCAGATTGAAAAAAATCGAATTAAATTAAAATGTAAAACAATTTTTGCAACGCATTTGGTACTCTTAAAAAGTAAACTATTTTCTTCCCAGCGACAAAAACCATACTATAATATAGTCTACTCTTCCTCTCTAACTTTTTGTCGCCAACATTGGATATGGTAAAAATAATTTGTGAAAGTGTAAACATTACCCACAGCCAATGTGGTCGACTTTCAGATATTCTGGAAATAGTTTTTCTTTAACTTGGGACATATATTAATTCGTTAGATGAAAAAAATTTCATTTAAAATCATTTGATAATTTCAAAATAATTCATATGTTTATTTCTTAGAAATATTTAAATAACTTGCGCTCTTGTGATAATAATTGTTAAGCAGGATACAGCAGGATATAGCGACAAAATGGCAAGACATCATATCATAAAATATTATATTTGATATTATATAAAAAGGTTAAAATTTTTTTTGTTGCCACCTATAAAATTGTGACCCAGAAAAATGGGCATTTTTTGTTGATGTACAAAATGTCACAGTTAATAAAAAGGAAACTTATCGTTTTAGGGTTATCCGTTATCAGTTATTAAATTTAATAACTTAAGTCCATGCATGACTCGATGAGGAGTCGGAGACGCCTCTCTGTGGCATGTGGCAAACACGTTTTTACCCTTTTGGGTATAGAGTGTAAAAACGTTTCAAAAAATTGCATGCCTCGAAACATTTTTGTGTACTTGGTACATTTGCTGTTGTTATTTGCTGAAACACATATAAAGAGAGAGAGAGAGAGAGAGAGAGAAAGAGAAAAGGGGAGAGAGAGAGAGATGGATACAGTTGTAGCCATCGAATTTTGCATTCCTAGCAGGCAAATGAACTCACTTGAATAATCGTCTCTTTGGGAGTTATCTCGCACTTTAAATACGTTGGCGAATTTTAATGAAAACGTCCTTTCAGCGCCATATAAATTATTCAAAAGTTTGTGCCACTGCCACTGCCACAGCTCTGGTTGCCTTTTGTTGTTGCTGCTTCTTGTTACCTGTTCATATTGTTGTTGTTGTTGTCGCAGCATTTTCCGTTTTATTTGTTGTTGGCCATTCTTATTTTGCACCTTTTCCGTTGAAAGTTCGTTGGTCGCCCCAGTGCTGAGAAGAGCTTGAAAAGCAGTCAACCTCGTCCTGCTTCGTCCTGTAGTTGCTCACTATTGTTACCAGTTTCACTTCCATTGCAGCTTTGAAGTGTTGTCGTTGTTGCTGTTGCTGTTGCTGCTGTTGTTGTTGTTATTCTGGCTTTTGCTCAGTTTGCTGGCAGTTTCGAGTGGTTGCCAGGTGAAGATGAAAGTGCTGGACGAGATCTCTGCATTTGTTTTGTCAGGGTAAACGTAACAATTTCAAGTATTCAAGCATTACGAGCAGAAATACTAGACTGGATGAGATTTTCAACCGACAGAGACCCCATGACTTAAATCAGGAAGCCAGCTTCCTTAAGCCTAAGTAGCTTTAACAGACCTAACAATTAATTTTAATTTGATGATGTTGGGTACTTGGTTTATAGTTAAGCTAAAGAAAATCTTGGCTTTTTCGCAAATTAACAAATACATTTTTCAAGTGCAGCATTAAGCTACCTTTGGGAAGGCTTTTTAAAGATTCTTAATACTATTTTAATTATTTATGGAATACTCAAATTAAATTAAATTGAATTTCTTGATTTGAATACTTTTAATGTGCTTTTAAAATTTACTTAATAAAAATGATTTCCACAATATTTGTAATTATTTAAGCTAATTTAATGCCATTATTTGAAAAGCTTTAATGTGCTTTCTCAAATATTTTATTGAATAACGACTTAAGTAGTATAGCAGATACAAATTGCAGATTTATGTTCAGATTGTAAATGCTTTACAATGCATTGTTTATGATTCATTGAATACCGAATACAAGTAATTCAGCAATGCTCTAATCGACTTCCATTTAAGCTAAATTTTTTAAAAGAATTCCCTTCAATCTTGTTACCAGATGTTGTGTTAATTTGATCTTCGACTCAGCATTAAACTTAACTTAGTAGCTGAACTAGCTAAGCGATTTGTATTCATCAGGCTGTCCCTGCTGTGCTGTGCTTGGGATTTTGGACCATTCTGTTGGCCCATTCTCAACTATTAGGCACTCCATTAAACGTACGCTTAACTGACTGCTGTTCTAAAGTTCTTCCCCAATGGCATAAACTGGTCTTAAAGCCACAACTTTGCATCGTTTCGCAACGACTCGTAGCTTAACACTTGCCAACAGCTTTTTTACTCCACTTTTAAAACATTTGCAAATTTGAATCTATAAATTTAAAATTACTTGCATGTGGTAAAATCTTTGCAGTGCTGAGCAAAACCGCAACGGCATTTTCGTTTTGTCACCAGACCTCAACAGACCTGACCACTGTCTGACCATCATCCAAGTCCTCTTTCCACCCCACGTTCAACTCTTTCTGGCATCAGCGTTCGTCTATTACTTTCTCACTCTCTTTTCTCTCAGTACTTTTTATTTCACACGCTTTTTATGTGGCACTTCAAAACGGAACTTGGTTTTTATGTACATATGATATTTTAACCGAACTTTCAAGGGAGCATTACAATTATGCTATGCCAAAAGGGGTTAGATGTTTAAAATACCATAGTATAAAAATAGAGATAAGGATAGAGATTTGCCAAGGGCTTTGATAGAAACCTTCAAAAATTCTTTGGAGTGCATAAATGTTGAGATTTTTTGCGATTCTTTTGTGAAACATTTGATTTAAAATTCATTACCTAATAAATCGTATGAAACGATAACTTGATTTGCCCCTAGGAGTGAATTTGTTCAAGGCAATTACTCCATAAATTCCTGTTATTTATGTCATATTATTTTTGGCACAGTTGTTTCACAATCAGTAGTATATCCTAAAGCATTTGTAATTGTATAAAATTATATTGACAATACACTGAAACCGATATTTCGGACTTGTTAATTCTGGTAATTCGGTCAAAAAAATATTTTCTGTTATATTTGGCGTTGACTAAAAACAAACTAATGCTAATAGAATTTGAATGGAATTATAAAAAAAAGAGTATAACTGTTATTAAATTAATAAATTAAATTAAATTAAATTAAATGTGTAATGCGAACAACAATCATAATTTTATTACTTCTGAAATCCTGACACTTAAATATTTTTGTATGTAAGAAAAGCATTTTGTGAATAAAGGCGTCAACCAAATGATTTTGCCAAAGTCAACGTCAATTTGCCTCCCAGTGTTCACTTTAAGCTTTTTGCTGAGTTTTGTTAGTATTTTGATTTGAAATGAGCATGTGAATGAATGTAAAAATACATCCAGTGAGTGAGTGAGTAAGTGAGGGGCAATTGACAGCCGAGGCGTGGCAAACTAGCCATGGGGAAATTATGGACCAATCGATATTATGCCCAAAAAAAGCCAAAAAAAAAGGAGATGATATGAAGGCAGCAGGAAAAACTATCTGAAAATACGGTAGTAGCAAGAAGAGTATCGGCAGACGCACACTCACATTTCAATTCTAACAAATTGGCAGGCGGGTATATTTTTTGATTAAGCATTCCCCAGATACGAATTAAATCAATAACTTTCGGAATAGCGACAGGCCAGGCAAAATGCTAAGCGGGCATCGAATTGAGCTGGTTTCGGGTTTGGCACATTGCCCGCTGGCAAACAAATTGAATTCAAAACTTTGGGCATCAACAAGGCCGACAAAGCACTCAAATAAACAAAAAAAAAAAAAAAAGAATGGGAAAAGGTTAGACAGTGTTGGGAATGATATGAAGGTTAAGGGAAGACAGAGGTGAATTACGTATCAATAAACATAATGAAACTTAATTTGAATGCCACTCAAGTGGCTAGAATGCATTTTTCCTATTGGCTACGTGCCACTTGCCACCTGCTGCCTGCCACATACCACATGCCACCTTCCAGTGCTGGTCAGTCAGTACTCAGGCTCTGCAGCAAATCGTGTGCAAATTGAGTTGGCTGGAGTAAAATTAAGTGCTTGACCGCATGCCGTGGAGAAAGCCTTGCTCGATTTATAACCCGGATAATGCAGGCGACTTACGCGTGCTCCAAATTATGCAGCCACTGCATTAAAAAAGCGAATAATAAGAAGAAGAAAGCGCAGGATAAACGGTAAAGGCAGCACTGAAAAAAGAGCATTGAATGTCGAACAGATGGCATCAATTTGTTGCCAATATGTATGTAGTAAGGCACACGCCCACAACGAGGTTGGCAATCGAAATGGGTTTCCATATAGAACAAATGAATATGAGAAGGCGGAGGAAAGGGAGAAATGGGAAATGAGAAAGGGAAAAATGGCAAAGTTCACTTGAATAGCTGTGTTTACTACTCATAAAAGACATGAATTCCATAAGTGCAGTGCTTTAAAAACCCGAAAATCATTGGTAACAACTCCAACCAATTTTGTAATCATATAATATTTTGAAAGAGAGTTGAATTTAAATCCATGAATTACATAAGAGCTGTGCTTAAAACAACTGCAACAATTGTTAACAACTCAAATAGTTAAGTATACTCCACTTTTGTAATCATTTAAAATATTTTTTAGAGTGTAATCCATCATCTAATAGTAGTTTTTTGTAGTTTAATAACACAGGATCACATTGTTTTCTTTTTAAAAAAGTGCCATAGCTCGGAGAAACTAGTTTTTTCTCAAAAGAAAAAATAAATACTTTGAGAGTCTTGATCAAAGTTATTATTTGGAGGACATAAATTAAAAAATAAATGTGAAAATTAAAGTGTTTTAAAATTAAAGAAGTTGTTTATTCCTCCGTAAGCCAATGATTTATTAGTTTAATTATTATCAGTCAGCAGAAACTTTTACTTAACGTACAATTAAATTAAAATATATTGCAAAGACACATAAATACATATACATAAGTATATCTGTATTTGGGATTCATTGCGATCGAAAGACAAAATGAAAGTTGTAACATTAACACTTGCATTCACTTACAGTCACGAGTACTCGTGCATAAGTAAGTATCTTCATCAATCAGACCAATGAGTAGTTGTTCAACACTTACATACAGTATGTAGTACATACTATGTACACTACACTACACTGCACGACAAAGAACATGAATGAAATGGGAATTAAGTCTTATAAGAAAATTGTCGAGCTTTGGTCCAAAAAACATGGCCCTTCAAGGCATAACACGGTCGGACATGTTTCTAGACCCGAAGCGACCTGAGTACCGACCATGTAATGTAATGTAATGCGCGTGCTGCCAGCGAAAATAAAGAAAATGAAGTATCAGCCTGGCTAACAGAACGCTGAAGAAGGGGTCACAAAAAAGATTGGCCAAAAAGGCGAGAGAAGAGGAAGAAAGAAACTTGAACGTTGGCAACAAAAGCCAAAAGTGGCGCGCGCTCTCAGCTAAGTGAGAAAAAACATTTGTGCAGACAAGCGAGAGAGAGAAAAAGAGTAAGACAGGGGAGAGAGCGAGAAAACGATGTATAGATTGTGTGCCTATCGATGGGGTCAAAGTTTGGCGAGGTCAGTAAGTGCACCGACTGTGTGAATGTGTGAGTGTGAGTGTGTGTGCGTGTGTTGAACACATTCAATATTTTATGGTGTCGCTTACAGGCATTGAACGGCCAAAACAGACAGCAAGCAACTTACGATGCGAAAGGCTCAAAGGGAAGCGGCAAAAGGAAAAAGCGCAAATGCGGCAAAGGGGGAAGTGGGAAAGGAGATAGATTGCTCCTAAGGGGGCAGGATGAAAAAGATCACGCACACATATAGCGGACATGGAGGCTGGAGAGTTGAGGCCAAATTCGTGCGGGCGCTCAAATAACGCAGCTTTCGAAATTAATATGGCAAAAGGCCGGGGCAACAAAGTGCAGTCGGTCAAAATTGGCCTGAATTCGACTACGACTACCACAGCTTCAGGGAGCTTCACAATCAGGCAAGTGAGACGGACGCAGGTGCGGTTGTCAGACGGACAGACGGACAGAGAGGCAAGAGGTTACTAAAGGGAACAGGCCGTTGGTCAATTGAAACGGTTCAAAGAACGTTACCCTTGCCACGAATATCATTTGGCAGCTTCTCTTTTCTTTCTCTTTTTCATTTTTTCGTTTTCTTCCTCTTTTTATTGACGCGGCCATATAAATTTCACTCTGGCAAATGGTTTTTATTGGCAACAGAACAGAGCACAGAGTACATCACAGCAACAACACAACGCAACAAAACACACACGATGACACGACCCTCGTTGCGAGTTCAATTGCCGCCAATTGCTGCCCAACCGCTGTCGAACCGGCTCAAAAAGGTTAAATTTGGAAAATTGGTACGTGATTGGATTCAAAGCGCAAAATAAGTGCGTCAGTTGGTTGCTCCGTCGCCCATTTCACTTATGAAATGAAAAAGAAGAGGAAAATATTCAAAAACAAAAAAAAAATAGACGAAATCACAAAATGAATTTAAGAAGCGAGAATTCAATTTATGGAAAGTCGCCAGCCAAATGCTCTTAAAAATTATGGAAATTATATTAAAATCGTTGACCATACATGTTCTTATATTTTTTTAATTCAATTTCTTTATTTCGATTCCCAGGGCTACTACAAGATAATTATTATACTTTAAGGAGCCAGTCAATGTTATAAGCATCGATTTTAAAATATGATTATGATGAAACAAGTCACAATTAATAAGAAAAAAGGAATAATAATAACTTACCATAAATAATTTTAGCTTTAGTTTAAAGATAAATTTCAATTTTAGTTTACAATTAGTTTGAGAACCATTATATGGTAAAGCAAATGCCAACTGCAAGGGTATAAACAAACACAAACAAAGTATGGAAAATAAAAATGTGGAATTAAAGTGATGAGGAGGGGAGGGGAGAGGGTAGGAAGATATCTTTCTCAGCACAGTGAGAGAATTGTAGCATATTTTTTTTGGCACGCCGGTTGCTCGATTTGTAATAAGAAATGTGTTTTTCATTTTGTGGTTTGAAAAATTAGAACTTTTGCCAACAGAAAACAGCAAAACGATTGCGATTTTGTATGGCAAGGGCCCAACAGTAACACACACAAACACACACACAGACACCAAGAGATACATACATACACACATGTTTGTGTGTTTTTGTGTAGGTATTTGAATGGTTATGTTTGTGCTTTGGGCCCGCATAGTTTGTGGCTGATGGCCTGGCTATAAAATGGTCATTTGTATTATTTTTTGTGTTAGTGATAGAGAAACACAAAACAAAAGTGGACAAGAAAAGCCAAAGTCAGCTAATAACTGGGCATTGGTCTTTGCCAATGGCCATGACAGCGGCATGTTGTCAACATAAATAGTATTTGCCAATCAACTGAAGATGTAACCAGTGTTTTGTGTCAACATTACGTATGAGTAATATGAGTAATGTCAACATCAGATTATTCACAAATTAAAATTTTTGAGCAGTCATCAATATAAAGACAAAATATGATTTGATTTATGAAATGTGAAACCTAACTTAATTGATGTCTTGACCAACCATTGAACCAGAAATTTTACGTATAAATATTTAATTTGCTCGCAAATGAAATTGCTGATATGTTTGGGCGTATCGTTAACACATTGATGACCACAATTATAATGGAATTTCGATAAGAACCAATCTAACGACAATCTATTAACAATTGACTACAATTGCTTTCGGCACTTCGTCCTGTTTTTGTTGCTTTTAATTAAAAAGTCATCACAATATTTTTGTTGTCATTGGTGTGCATGTAGATACGTAGATACATATTTAAGTATGCATGTGTATAAATACATGCATATATTTATCATACATTCAACAACATATTTTTGTATATATCTGGGGCCATGTGGCAATTTACAGATTTTCCTGTTGATTTTATTTTTGATTTTATAATACCCTTTTCATGTAAAATTTCTGAAGACTGAATCTGTTTGAAAATTTAGGTTGTTAATATTTGAGGCACTTTTTTTTTTAATTTCCAGCGTTCATTTTCAAAGATGTGAAATACAATTGAATTTAAATATGGTTAATTCAAATAGTGAAATTGAAAAATTGGCTATATAAAGTTGTGTGTAACTTAATAATTCATTTTATTATATTTTTTATAACTGAAAATAATTTATTCTTAAATAATTTACTAGAGCATAGTTAAACAAAAATTGAGCTCAAATTTTAAATATGAAAATAAGCAATTAACTTTTTCATGTAATTAGATTATAGAGTATCTTAAAGTCGAGCTCTTCAAATTATTAGATTTGTTTATTATTTTTTTGTTGCCGATGTCATTATTAATTGACATTTATTATGCGGCACCGAAAGTGTCCCGATTTGTGCATGAATTATGGTTGTCATTTAAAAAACAACAACAAATTTAATTTATATATATATTTTTGTTAATTTGCTTTGCTGTGTTTTTTAATAACATAATTGCCCCTAATTAGATGAATAAATTACGCTTGAGCAAATTGTGGAACAAACTAATAAAAAAAAAATAGAAACTAATATCATATGTAAACAATTGACGTCTATTGATATTTGATGAGTTAAATGCGGTTTAAATTCAATTTAATTTTTGAAAGGGTCATTTTGAAAGAAACAAGCTTAAAATAAGAAATGAAGCTTATGGAAAATATCAGATGTCAGAGAGTTGCTGGAAATGAAAATGGAATATAGGAAGCCATTTGGAATATATTCAAGAATATTCTTCTCTTAAAAATATATAATGTATAATTATTTTGTACTTGTATTGGATTGGAAATCCCAGAATCTAGTCATCAATTAATGATACTCCCAAAGTATGCTAAATCGCATAACGGAACTAACAAAATCAAAAAAGCTGTGGATACATTATTTATAAAAATATTTGTTTTAAATATAACCGAAGTGCAAAACGGTAACATTTGGCTTTTTTTACATTTTGCTTAGGCATATTTCAAAAACATAGTAAAATAAATTGCCAACAAAACTAGACTAAGATCTTTGGTATACATAAAATGTAAAAGAAGATACAGACCGTTGAAGTGAGAATATTGACCTCGTGTTACAGTTTTGCTCGTCAGTGTATAAATTTGGCAAACATTACTAAGCTCTGCTAACTACCAGTATGGAAGTTTCAATAAACAGAGCTTATAAAAACTAAAGCTTTACACGTGTATGTGCTTCAAATCTATATTCTCTTTGTAGCTTGTAAAATGAATAAATTGCTACAAATTTATGGAAGTATTTCACTAAGTTAAGGCTTAAGTTTGTATTTATTTATCAAAGCAATTTGGTAATGGACGCTTGATTTTGATTTTTTCCCCATATTTGTGGATGCAACTAAGTGTCGTATTGAAATGGGACTCTGGATTATGGATTGATAGATGGAAGGACCTAAAGATACGAGAACATAAAGAAAGGAGAAAAGAAAAGATAGAGTTTCTGAAGCTGGAATTTGAAGTGCAACATCATTAAATCAAGGCAAAAATATCAGAGCACAAATACATTTCGTATGAAAATCATGACTTGGCTAGTAGTAACTGGTAACTGTTAACCAGTAACAGTAGCTGTAATAATAACAACAACAACAACAAAGATTTCGAGCTCAGAGCATTACAAATTACAAGTTGCTGTCTGTCAGAAAATCGTAGCTCATCGGGAGAAATGTGCAGCACAAAAAGCAAAAGCAGCCGGCAAAACTTTTGACGAGTGCATGAGGAGCGAAAAAGGATGAGGATGGAATGATGAGGGGCAAAGGGGCTTGGGCGGCCAACAATTGCAATCTGTGGCGTTTCAACAGCGCTTAATGTTGCCTACAACCGCAATGTCAGCCATTTATCATTCAGCCGAGCCAAAAAAAAAAAAAAACGAGGCGGAGGCCCTGTCTGTCTGTCTATCTGACTGACGGACTGACTGGGAATCGCGGAAGGGATGAGAGATGAAGGTGCAGAGGGGTCCGGGCTGACAGTTAAAAATCAAAATTGCCCTTATAAACTGGTAAGTCTCTGGCAAGAAGGCGTGTCAGTGCACAGCAAAAAGGAAAATACGATTAGCCATGATATATGCGCAAAGCAGGTAAATCAAATTGCTTAACAGCAGTTGCAACTGATTCCTATTTTTGTTATTTCTTATCTCACCCTTATTTCACTTGTGAGTGAATTTACTTGAGTGGCGTGCACTTACCTAAAAGCGAGAATACAATTTGTATGCTGTTTTCACGAGATCCACTCTAGTGCTGTTGCCTGCAAAGACCAAAAAGCGAAAAGTTAAATACAGATAAGGCAGTTTAATTAGATTTTGTATAAGTAGATGAATGAAAAAGTACTCCAAGGGTTGTTGAGTTATCAAGCAACGAGCACTGAGTAATGTTTGTATTTTTTTAAAATTAGTAAATATAGTGTAATAATACTTTGTACTTATTTTTTTTTATTTGTTTATTGGAATTCCTAGCACTTCATATTTAATTGTAAACATTTTTTCTGTCAAAAATATGCGTTTGAAATTGATTTGAAATTTGAAAAAAAAATTTAAAAGTCATAGTTAAGAACAAATCTAAGATGATCTTAAAATCATACAGGGATGCCACAGAAATCGCTTTCGCTTGAATTTCACTTCAATTTAATTTCGCGGTGCCACAGGTCAATTCGCAAAATAATTTTGTGCGGAAAGAACTAGCGCTAAATCCGCTGGCGTCCGAGCTGCCACCTAGTCCGATTAAGATTTTCGAAGTCAGGGTCAGCGATGCCACATTCTTAGTCAAAATTCTAAGTAAGATATTAAAAATATATATGTATATGTAACCACTTCAGTTTTCTTTAAATTAAGCAGTAAAACACAGCTCTTTTGAGGTAAATCAAGTTTTATCGAAAAAAAACTTAAACTTATTTGCAATTTGTGAAAACATTTTTCACGAAGACTTGCCAGACTAATGGCAGACAATTGCTAAAGCTGTCGAGTAACTTGTATTTTGTCGCGCCAATTACTTTTAAATTTTTTTCAGCCAAACAAAATCAAATTTTACATAAATAAATTAAATTATATTAATTAAACAAGAAAAAGCTTAATGTTTTGCAATGATAGTCTTGAAAAAGTTGCTAATCAAACCTTTGGATAATTTAATCTGAAAAGGTGTCAACCCTTAACAGCCTAGTCCGAAAAGGTTGGTGAAAATGCTAAAAAAATTAAATATATCGAAGTTCTGTGGCACCTCAAAATTTTCCGTGCGAAATTGCTTTCTACGGAATTCTATTTCGATTGCGGTTTCTGTGGCAGGCCTGATAATAAACCTATTCAGTGCATCATTCGATTTTAATGAAAGTTTGATTCATAATCTTCCATATATACCTCATAAATACTCGAAATTCCCTTTTGATACTTTTAAAAATTATCGTATTGAACGTAGAGCGTATTAAATTTAAAAGCACTTTGACTGAGCATTCACTTAGCATTCAATCGTATGTGTGTACATATGTATATAGAAAGAGTGCCTTATTTAAATACCGCTCATTAATATTTAAACAAAAATGCAAAATCAATGATGGTACTGTCAAATAGCAAACAGCTTTTGTGGCCATATAATATGTTTTAAGCCACCAGCATTGAGTATTGTCTCTGTTGGTATGTGTAAGCATGTGTGTGAGTGTATGAGTGTGATTGAGTGTGTGTGTGTGTGTGGGTGTGTGAAGCATGCAATTTACTGATTAATTTAAGCGCTCTAGTAATGCATAAATTAATGTTTAATAACAGTTACGGGCAGCCAACTCGCCTGCAGACATTTTCCGAAAATGGCAGCCTACATGGCATATAATGAATGTGACACACATACACACACTGGCTCACACTTAGTTAGCTGACCGTATCAATATGTCTGTGTGTGCATTTCAAAATATTTGATGGGTTTCGGTCTCTAAAATACCAAACACAAGCATTCATCTATCTATGTGTGATCATCTACTGTGATTGTGATTGTTTACGAGTAGTCGTATTTATGGCTTTTTCTCTGGGTGCTAAATCAGTTAGGTGGAAGCTAACTGTAGCTACAGTCGTTGTTCTTGTAATTGTTGGCTAATTTGCTGCCAATGCATTTGCATTGTTTTATTTACGAGTCTCTCGTATATATCTCGCATTACAAATGTTTGCCCATTGTTGTTTGTCGGCAGTGTCTCAGTAACTACTTGCCATAGAATTGCTTTATGAATAACATAGCACACATTCACACACTTACTCACACACAAACAAACAAACAAACAAACAAACAGATGACATGTGCTAATTGTGTTAGAATTGTAAATAGATTGATGCCTTGGTAACGTTAGTTGTTTCGCCTCCATGACACTAAGTTTTCGAATTGCCAACAAATGTGTGAGAGCGCAATTTTAATTACTTTAGACATCAAAAAGGCACAATTATGTTACGATTTGATCTATATACGGTATTAATTTAATTGTATATTATTATCTGATTTAGTCAACTCAATTGAATGTACAAAAAAATTTATTTTGTGTTTTGGTATAGTAGGTATAATGGATAACGAGTGTTGTGTACCATTAAGCATTTTATTTTGGAATATTCAGATAATTTTTCAAACACTTTTTATGTTTCAAATAAATTTTATATATTTTTAAAATTTTTACAAAATTCTACACTGCAAGAACATTTACAACAAAAAATCAGAGTCAAATGTGCAATAAATAAGAAAGTCGACGTCAGCGCGAGCTTTTCTTAATGTATTTTCAGTTCTTGGATACTATAAGTACATATGTATATACATATTTTATTTTACATAATATTTACACATGTATTATTGATTCCTCTGGTGATGATTATATCTAATGTTATTAATAACTTTTTAAAGCCTAATTTAAATACAAAATGTCAGGTCTGTGGAGCTCAAAGCATAAACACCTGTCACGCATCTGAAAGTGGTAAAGCAAAGGAAATTTTGCCTTTTGGCTGAATACATTAAATGTTGTCAAGTGTTAAATTTCAAACGCGGGTATCCATGTCAATTTCAAATTAAAATCAAATTTGTGGCATGAAAATATTTTTATATCGGTTTCTGTGGTTTTCCACTTTTGATGCCAAGCGAGTGAAAGAGTCGACAACAGGGGAAATGTAGTAGAAAGAGTCGTAAATATTATCACTAACCAACTGAAACAGAAGCTGAAAAATAGACGTTGTTGTCTGTTGCCCCTGCGGTTGGACAATACCAACTAAAATTGGAATGAAAAAAAAAGAGAATTAAATCTAATAAAATGTCATTGGAATAGCAATTGCAATTGCAATTGTTGCTTTAACTATAATACTTGTTGTGTCGGCTCTATTGCTGTTGCTGCAATATTTTTTGATTAGTTTTTTGGTGTCGGGTTTTGGTTAACCCTCATCGGATTCCAAAAATGGGGCGGTAGTTAATGTCACTTAATTAATAACAACACTTTGGCTCTTTTATTTGTCTGTCACTTTTCATTTGTTTAATGACATAATTTTTGAGGACTTTTCTCTATCATTTTAGCTCTGATTGTGGTTGTTGTTGCCATTCTATTTGCTTTACTTTTTTTTGTGTAATTGTAATTTATTTGTTGGCACTTAAGGTCTAAAGTGGCAAAATAAATAAATAAGTAGAGCCAACCAATTGTGTTTCTGTCACATAATGAACATTAACGGGCCACAAAAGAGCTTAGTATAACGCATTTAAAAAAGATGCTATCTACTTTTCTGCTTTAAAATAAAGCCCATAGACCTATTGTACCCTGTACAAAGCAATTACTAGAAAAGTCTATTATACATACATATACGGTTATTTTCAAAATTTTACTCACTTTGTGAAAAATATTGAGAGGGACTTTTGTATACGGATATCTTGTAAGCTTTAAACAAATTTGCAAGGTTTTTTAAAAATGTTAGATAACTCTGAGCTCACTCTGATATATTAAATGAGTATAAGAGTATAATTTTAATATACCCATTAATGTAACGTAAATATTGATGTCTGCAGGGAGTAGCTTAGTCAGGGATTGAATTGTTGTTGCCAAGGCTTCAACAGATTTTTAAGCTATTTTAATAGCCACATTTCGAAACGAACGAAAATCCAGCTGGCTGATAATGTTTCTCCATTGTGCAGGCACAACAAATGCGATGCTAATGACAAGCAGACACACACTCACTCACACAGTTGGACACTCAATCCTGAAACCTTGGCACCCAAATCCCAATACTCGACAGTCCCAACAATTTCCAGTCAGTCAGTCTCGCCCACACACATGCCAATAGCAAATGCAAATCCCAATCAAAAACTCACTTTAGCTGCAAGCAAAAGCGAGAAGCAGAGTGAGAAGCAAAGCCAAAATGAAAATGCCGCAGCTTGGCGGCAAAGTACACAATAAATTTGCATGCCACACACACTTTTATGAATAGAAATTGTTAGCACAATAACACACACACACAGGGTACACAGATAAAGATAGATAGAGAGCGAGAGAGAGAGAGAGAGAGAGAGAGAGAGAGAGAGAGAGAGAGAGAGAGAGAGAAAGAGAGATATAGTGAGGAAGAGGGTACTCCCCTCTCACATATGCATAATGCCTAATAATCCGCATATTGTAATATCTGTATTATATGGCAGCCGCCAAGGCGACGCTTGTTGGCGGCATTTGCAACTGTGCATGAATGTCATTATACTACTATATAGCCCGAACAGCCCCGATTTGCCAGTACCCAACTCACTCTCCTTTCTCCTTTCTCCTGATAAACCCCACACAGGTCCCACACAAACCAACTGTGTGTAAATATTGTATAAAAATTGCAGCTTAATCACGCTGGAGCATGTGAATCTGAATGTTGTGTTTGTGGCACGAGGCGCCTGCCAAAGTGCCTTTATCTGCAGCAGCGGAGGTAGCGACCCCTTCCCTTCCCCTTCCCATCGATTCCCTTCCCTTCCATTTGCATCCCTGCACTATGGAATACGTGCATGATATATATTTTTTTAATTTGTATTTTTTAGATATTTAGAAAATACCCTTAATATTTGAAGCTCAATTACAGATATGTGGAAATATGTAAATAAATTATGATTTTAAAAGATAAATTGAAATTTAATTATTATTTTATAATTTTTTTTTATTTAGATGGAACAATAAAAGTGTTTTAATTTTTAATTTTTATTTGATAAAAATCAACAAATAACTTTTTTTTTTAATAATTTATATTATACAAATTATAATCGTTACGGTACCTGTTCATCAATTGTGTTTGTTTCGTCAACATAATAAAATGTTGTAAATATGGATAAAGTTAAAATTTCAAGACTCTTTGCTGTTTATTTAGATTTTTCAAATTCGGATCAGTAAAAATTAAAAATTCAACATTACTTTAACTGAGGCTCGTGTCAGATTTCAAGTCTTTAGCTTAATGCATCTTTGAAGTTTATCTTAAAGTATTGGGCCTTTATCCCATAGTGCCCTGCCTCGAATTGTATTTGCGTGTGTGCTTAGAGAATCTGCAGCCGGATGACGCCTGCCAGGCTGCACTGTCAGACATGTGCCGCTGTCTCTTTGTCTGTCCCTCTCTCTTTCTTTCTCCCTCTCTCACCATATTTCTCTCTCTGTGTTTGCCACTTCTTTGCCGGCTTTGGCAGTGCTCCACGTGGCCATGATGGCCGCCATCGTTGCATTATTTGTGCTCATATGTGGCCTGCTCCTTTTTGGCTGCCTGACTGAGTCGTCGTGGCCCTGTCCTGACTATGACTATGGCTTTTATGCCCGCAGATTTGGGTTAAAAGTAGCTTCCCTCGTGTATTTAATAGCCTTCTGCAATCGTCATTGCATCTGCATCTGCATCTGTTTAGCACTCGTTGGATTTTGGCTTTATTTTCCTTCTCTCTCTTTCTATCTCTCCCTCTCTCTTTGAGTTCCTGTCTCCCATTGTTATTGTGCCAATAGAGTGTCCTGCCTAGTGTTGCTTTCAATATGCATATCCCAACTGTACTGTTTCCTGTGTGCATTGGCTTGCCACGTAAGCACAAAGCAGCTTAAGAGTTATAGATTAGCTTCATCTGCATACATACGTCCTTTACATCTTTTACCTGCTATACTCGGACTTATGCAAATCTTTCTCAAATAGTTATGAGAGACATGAAATCGAATCATCCATTGTGTTCTTGCCCTTTTTGTTATTTTTATTAAATTATCATTTTGTTATAAATTATTTCTAGGTAAATCCTATTTAGGTTGTTCTAGTTTGTGCAGATCCTTTTCTTATTTTTCATTCGCAATATTTTTTGCTTATGCGGTCAGTTTACTTCTCATAAATATGTAAATTCATTTCAATTTGTGTCTTTATGTTAACGCAAATATATCTACGCTTTAACTTGTGATTATATTTGCAATAAAAATAAAAGTGCAGAGCTGCCAACCTGTCAGCAAGTCGGGTAACTTCTTTTGGCGAGTACTGTGGAATTGGTTGAAGTAAAACCGCAAACATAAGCTTAAACAAGTTTATTTTTTATTTTATTTATTATTGATTAAAAAAATCAAAAATGAAATTTAGGTACATATATAATTCAAAATTATGAATTGGAATAATTTATAAAATAATTTTAATTTGAAAGAAAATGCATTTTTTTTAACAATGTTAAGTTTTAATTATGATCAGGGATTAAAACCCTAACCGAAACCGTAACCTTGAACCTTGGACCGTAACTGAAATCGTAAGCGATAAAAAAATTTCCATTTGACCGAAACCTGAAATCCGAAACTCTGTAAGCCGAAATAACCGTTTAGTAGCCGATTAATTTATAAGGGTTAATTTTGGATTTACATTTGTGCGTACTGATGTATAAACATACAGTACGGCAAGTATGTAACTGTTTTGATAAGGGAAAAAAATTATCGTGTATTATATCGTATATTATAATTAATCAATTAAAATAATACAGCTTGCCTTCATAGAATTCTTTAGCTGATTTTCCCCACACTTAATTGAGTTGCCCCTCGACAAAACAAAACCACAAACTTTCACATGAGCATGCGAAAATATAGGCTAATTAAAAGTGAACTTCACAATTTTAGACATTCGCTCATTCGATGATGAGTACTTCAAACAGTGATCTCTCCCCAATAACACTCAAAATGTCCGCGTTCAGCAACACTGGATTGAGTTAAAGCTATTTGTTAACTGCTTCGTGGACTCTAGCGATTAACTTAAATATTACTCTTTATGGTCTTTCATTATTGACTCGACTATGCAGCAATGTATGTGTTGTGTTTGCTATGTGCCATGTGCTCTGTCTGTGTGCATAACAATTGTAACTTTTGCCGGACAGTTCAGAACTGTCGTAAACCTTCTGCAATTTGCCAAAAGCTTCAAGTGTAAACTAGCCCCTGCCTTTTGCCATATTAATTATCCACAACACAAACACTTTGTTGCAAATTTCCAACTCTTCAAGCGACATTCACACTCATTCGCACACAGTGTTTCTCCTCCTGGTTTTCGTGTTTGTTTTGGTCCTCGTGCCGCAGCGACCATTAAATATTTAACGCCTGCCAAAACACTAATGACAAACACTAAAACTCGACACTAAATTTGAAATGCTTTAAAATTTTATTTAAGCATCCATTAAGCGGCGCTTTAACAATGCTGTTGCCTCGTGCCAGTTGCCACTTGCCAGTTGCGTCTTGGGCCAATGTGGCGTATGCGCAATCGCAAAATAAACGCAACATAAAATCAAGAAATGCCAAATAAATTTGCTACTTTAAGATGCGGCCGCCACAACGCCGAGTCTCCAAGTTGAACAACTGAGCTCTGAAGCTCAGGTTCACTACTATTTGTTTGAGTGGTGAGACGGGGGATGGAGGGCGGTACATTGGCAGCGTTGCCACACTTTGGTTTTATTGCAAGCTACTGCTGCTCGCCGCAGTTTTTAAAAGATGCCAGAGCAGTGCAAATAAAGGCGTCTTGTGGGCATGGCATAGGTAAAAGTGCAGGACGTTAAGGTGTCAAAGTAACCTATGGGAGCAGGAGCAGGAGCAGGAGAAAACAACGCAAGCTGGAGAGGAGCAGCAAAATCAGCAGTATCCACCAGCATCCATACAATTTTAATCACATTAAGTTTGTTCTGTGTGAGTGAGACAGCTCAACCGCTGAGACTACTCTCCCTCTCCTTCTCACCCTCTCTCTTCTCGCTAACTGTCAGTCTGTGTGCATGTGTGTGTGTATCTGTGTGTGTGTGTGTGTGTGTTTGTAATGAATATTTGCAAGTTGTGCCTTGAGTTGAGCTGAAAACACAGCGCAAACAAACTTAAAAACTGTAGCGCACTCAGGCAAAATAAATACTTGAGCAACATCAGCAACAGCAACAATAAGAACAGCGGCAACAACAACAACAGCAACAACGCACCGACTTGCTCTTCCTTATATTTTTTTTTGTTTTTCTCTTATTATTTTTTTTTTTTGTTGAAAATTTATTTGGTTAAGTGACTTTGGACCCGCCCTGGCCGCCTGGCAGCATGTGTGGGCGTTTGAAAAAGCAGGGCGTGGCATGCATATTGAAACAAAGTGACTGGCATTGCGTATACGCCACGTGGTCGCTGTCGCGTGTACTGAAAAAAGGAGGAGGAATCATTAGCTAAAGCAGCAAGTCAATATAAAAGAAAGACAGGCATGAAAGCGATGTAAAGTGAATGATAAGGTAGGAGTACGACAAAGTCAGTTACCATAAGCTCAGATAAGGCACACATAACTGATTGTTTCAGCGCCAATTTAACCCAATGACTTTAAAACGCGCTGAAAATATTACCATATTAGTCTAATTCAGAGGCATATTTCAACGGTGGCGATTTCGACAAAAATATAGTGAATGATATACTCTCGCAATATAAATATATTTCGTTGAGCCTATTTTTCATTAAGCCGGAAATAAATCACTAAATTTGGTTTATCAAATTAATCAAATTTAAATGCTTTAACAAAAGCTATGCAATACAAAAAAAAAGTACATTAAAATTAAAAAAAGACGAAAATTATGGTTTATTTGGACAACATATCCAGCTAGAAACAGATGCTTTTAAGCTAACATCTAGTAAAGTCTGAAAATGAATGAAGTCAAACTTTTCATTTAGTGGAAACTCTTGTAAATTGCTTGGCTTAAATATTTAATATACTCGAAGTAAGCTTGGGGGATGTCAAATCATTTGCAATCGAAATGCTTGCAAATTATTTTAAATTATCAGCTCGGCTCACAGAGTGTATGCGCAATATGCCCACAACTAACAGCAACAACCAAGCGGAAAGGACCAAAAAAAAAAAGTTAAAAAGAAGAAAGGAAAATGTGAACAGCTGCTGTTGATTTCAATGAGATTTTCCAGGCAACTTCATCGCTTAAGAAGCGACATTTTTCAAGACACGCTTCCGCTGGTATCCGCAATGCTTTGATTAGCATTTGAATTGTCGTTGTTGCCGTTGTTGTTGTTGTTGTTGTTGTTGTTGCCACTGTAGCTGGGCCACTAATTAGAATAAATCTAAATTGCTCGTTTTGCGGCAGTCAACGTAATGACTTTTATGCGCATGCTTAAGTCCGCAATTATCCACAGCAGCTAAGGATTAAATCTTTACAGCAACAGCAACACCAATACAATGCAACACAACAGAAAAAACAACGAAAGGACAACAGCCGGCAACTGACGGCCCCCAAAAATCCACATTATTGATACAGGGCTCAAATGCCGAAAGGGGCCATGAACAGGAGACGAACATGGGAGCCTACCACAAAGACTTACAAACCGCAAAAATTACAAAGCACTAGGAAAGTGCGTAGAGCGTAGGCAAGTAGGCAAAAGATACTTAAGTGAGGCATAAGAAAATAATTAAAAAACATGAAAGGAACTTGCAAGTGAAGGACACGCCGAATTCAAGCATGCTCTTTATATATATTTTAAATTTAATTACTGCACACTCAACGAGCCTTGATGCTTAACTGGCCCATTTAAAAGCCGTTAATCCAAAATCAGTTCCCTAATTATTTGTACTTGTATACAAAATCAGTAACGTACAGCTGGAATCTGATTGATTTTAAAATTTATTTTTAGAACGAATCAATTGATATTTTTATGATTTGTTTATTTTCGAATCCAACATTCTATGTTGAAAAATTTTTATTACAAGAGTACCTATTGTATATAAAAAAAAAAAATCCGTGTGCTTGTATTCTTTCTTAAACAAAAACTATTAACATATCATAAAAAATGATAATACATATATTGTGAATACTTAAAGAACATTCGATAAGACTTTCAAGAAGGCCAATTAATGTTTTCAATTAGGGCATTGATTACAAAGCATGTTAAGTAGTGTAAGTTTTACATAATAGAGGTTATATTTTCAATGAGATTATTTAATATTTAAATCAATTCTTACAGAGTTGACAGCTTTTGCCGTGTCCCACTCAGCTCATAAGCGTGTCTTTGAGGTTTTCAGTGATAATTCAATGTGCCAGTATCTGAGTGAAGATTCACTTCTTGCATGCATGACAAACAACACAGCATCATCAGCATATCCTTTTGGATTCCCAGGCAAACCATAAGCCAAAGGGAGAAAGGAAAAAATTATAATATAAAGCGGAGGAAAGGAGAATATGTTTGTTAGCAAAAAGGGCAACAAAAAAATATTGTGAGAACGGCAAAAGTGAAATGTCAAGCGAAATGAAACGAAGGCAAACGTAAAAGGCAAAGATGGAACTGAATGACGTTCCAGGGCAGTCTAAAAGGCAAATTCAACGACAAGGCAAAGATACGACGATAGGAGTATTTTGCCAGATTCGCTTTTCAAAGTCGCATTTCAAATCATAAATTTGAAGCACACAATGGCACTCAGATGGTAGTACAACAAAGAGACAAGGTCAGTGCTGAAGTTCGAGTTATGTATGTATGTAGATCTAGAGAGCTGGTCGAACAACTTGGAACCACATAAGTGGGGTCCAACATTCACAGTTTGTAAAGAAAAACTCGACCGCAAATTGGGCAGCGACAACGGCAACGGAACTGGCCCAATCAAATCATTTTTCCAGTGCATTAAACGACAGCCAGCGACAAACACGACCTACTCTTAAAGCCAAAGGGCTATCATACACATGTGTGTGTGTGTGTGTGTTTGTGTATGTGAGTAAAACACATGGTTAAATATGTAGGACAACAAATAAGTGGATAGGCAACGCTGTGAGCTGTCCCAAATGATGATGGTCTATCGCCATCGCCATCGTCTATTGTCTTGCGAGGCACTTTTTTTTTAGAGTGTTGAGTGTTGAGTGGAAATCTCGACGTGCGGCCATTTTGTGTGGCCTGCTTTATGATGGCCACTTGTGCTCTTGAACAAATAAAAAACTAGTATGCAAGTGCTACTCAAGATTGTTCGACTAAAAAATACTCTACACTCAGTAAAATACCCAATCACTATTAAGAATGTCCGCACTAGAATTTATATCATTTTGTCCTTTAAATTGTAATATTGTTGAGTACAATTATTCTTGAATTAAGTATAAAACGATGCTTAATTTCAAACTCCGACTGACTATTGCAAACATAAATCTGTGAGTTTGGCTGAAATACCTCCAGAAACAACACTTTTTTTTTTTGATACTTATTACTTGTTAAAATTTAATTTTCTGTGTACTCGTTTTGGTATGATTCAAGATTGAAAATATTATAAATATAAGAATGTTTTTTTTTTTACTAGAAACAAATACATTCTTAGTTAAGTTCAAGATGTTTGTACACTTAAACTAATATAATTCGCCTTGAATTAATCCCAAAACGTACTTAACTTATTTCAGAGAAAATTGTTTAACTGACTCGTTTGCCATGATATATAGTTACAGGGTACAAAATGCTGCAAGGACCTCTCTATCTCTCTCTCTCTCTTCAATGTCCGTGGGCAAGTGCTTAAAGTTGCAACTTCAACTGTCAGTCAGGCTATTTGCTTGTGGTAAACTCAATTAAACCAGGGCAACATTGCCCATACTTACATTTCTCGCTAGTACTTATGACACACTCTACTGTCATACTATTCTCGACTCCCAGGGGCTGCCACAGGCAATTGTTGTGCTAGCTGGGACTCTGCTGGAATCGCCCAAAGACACAGAGAGAGGGAGAGAGAGAGCGAGAGGAAAAGAGGGGAAGAGGGAGAGAGACAGAGTTGAATAAACGTAAATAGAATACCGAGCTGACAATTGCTCGTTCACTCAAAGTGATTGTGAGGTGAGGTTGTCTGTCTAATTTGTGACAGTGTTGTAAAACGCAAGCGTCCATTGTCACAAAATGTGTTAAAAATCGCAATTCAAAATAAATATTGAGCAATGGTTTTGTGAACTGTTTCTTTAATATTAATTAGGAATCTAACTCTTTTTTGAATTCTTCAATTCGCGAATTCCAAATACAATACAATACAACGCAATTGATTTAATACATAAACAAAATATATTATAGTTAAAAAATAGCTAAATAAATATATATAGTACATACATATACATGGATAAGAATCTTAATGTAAAAGTCGAATTAATATGTAAGATAATATTTAATAAATACTCAAAATCTATTTAACTTAAATTTTTAAAATAAGCAACGTTTTCATGAATTGACCTCGAATTAGAAAATTCGAAAAGTGTGTTTTTATTTTATGAAATCAATATGCAAATTGCACTCCGAGTTCTCGTAAACCGTTGAACAATATTTGATACATACATATTGTATTGTATTGTATTGTACGAACGATGAATTTAGTTTTGACCACGAACTTTTAAAATAAAATAAAATATAACATTTTTAATATAAATAAGTTGGTTGATTTGTATAAAGATGTATTATAAGAGACACTGTTGATTGTTCCTTCACAAGGACTAAATCTGATTGAAATTGATTGAATCAATTTAGCATAAAGTGTTGGTTAAGGACATAATGGGAACAAATCAAATTCCGGAACATATTCTGCTTTCTGCAACTGCAACTGTAACGATGTTGAGTAAACGTGCAGTTGGTTTGCTGATTCAGACCAACCGCAAATATTGTCGAGCCGCATGACAACAACCAAATAAGTGATGCATTACAGATGTGAGCCAACTGTCCGTCAACTGAAATGGGCCATGGATAGAGGACGGAAAATTGCGAGGCTGCGAGAGTATCAAATATGTTATATGTATGTGTGTGTGTGTGTGTGTGCTGTGTGTGAGTATGTGGCAATGCAGGAAAATTATTTGCTATAACGTAATTAACATGATTTATAGACGAGCACACAACAAACAGTCAACAGCACATTTCAGTCAGCTCACAACATGCGTGTGTGTCCCTGTGTGTGTGTGTATATATATATATATATATATACATATATATACATATATTTGTGATGTTGGCTGTCATGGCAGTGACAGCGATGACTTCAATTGACAGCTGAGCTGTAGCTGTAGCTTTGATGCCCAACGTGGACTCTCGTTTTGTTGCCTGAACTGGACAGCAATCCGTATTTTGTCCAATGTTTATACATTTGTGGCAAATATTTGTCTGCGGGCAACTGTAGTTCTCTGTCTCTCTCTCTGTATGTGTGTGTTTCTGCAATTGATTAATTTATATATGGTGCAAATGGGCGAGGGGGCGTGTCTGGCACTCGTAGTAATGGTCTGGTCTGGTCTGGTCTGGGTATGTCTTTGGGTATGCGGCTAACAAGATAAATATACATGGAGTGCCAAATGAAGAGGCCATAACAAACTTCAATACATTTCTGAGTCGGCTCATCTTGTGATCGAATTATATTTTATGTACGAGTATATAAGTATATGTGTTTATTTATTGAAAAAAATATGACGGTTTGTAACGTGTAAAGCATGCATTAATGTCATAAGCTCGTGATACACAAAATATTGAAGTGAATGTTTTGCCATTATTTGTAAAATTGGCAATTGTAGCAATATTTGATTTTTCATTTGAGCTTTCAGAGCGCTCTTATTGCTTATTAAAATATGCACGCACACACACATTCATGCGTGTGTATTTGAAATTCATTAAAAATTCGAAAAAATCAATAAACATAACAGTGTGCAAAATAAGTGTTTAAGTATTCAGTACAGACTTCCTTGTTTCAGCATAAACTGATAACTGACTCTGAAATGAACAGTCCACGTAAACCAAATGGCGCTCGGTCTAAAAACAAAGGGAATGTAAATTGAAAATCCTTGACTTGCGTTACATGAGAAAAGTTCTTGCACCTGAAAAACAATTACTACAATGTGAAGGAAGCAATATAATGCTTAAGGAATTTTTTTTGTGTTGAAAATTGCATGCATTCAAGTTTAGAAGTCCTTGACATCAACAATTCTCATATGTACACATTTGCAGAGGCATTTCATGACTACCAAAAGACCACAATACCTGTCCGGTCAAATGCCAGCTGTCGTCAACTTGTCAACTTGCAAGCATTCGCCCACTCGATTTGTCCCACTGTGCAAAGTTAGTTTGCTCAAAACTAACAAAACAAAAACACCAAAAAAAAAAAAAACAAAAAAGCCGAACATTCACACACACCCATTCCTAAAATATTTTTCGGGTTTATTTTTTTTTCAAATTGTCTTGCGCTTCTAAACGTATATTCTTTACCCTTTTAGAAGATAGATGCACATATATTCACAAAAAAAAATCCATTATATAAATCTCTTTACAATATTTAGTTACTAGCATTTATTTTATTGATATTAGTATTTTTAATTTGTTTAAATTTTTGTTCTCAATCGGATGAACGAACACTTCTGAAATTTTCAATATGAAGAAATCTGCTCCTTTAGAAGACGGATGATTTTGCTAGTTTTCAAAGGTATTACGTTTTCGGTGCACCGCAGTTCTATACGTTATTTCTGTACTTTTTTTTTTGGTTTATTTGCAACCATTGCAATTAATTTTGAAACAAACGTTTTGTAGTTGCCAATGGTCATTTTGTTTTAACTTTTTTTTTACCCATTCCGTTTGCGTTTTTCTTTCAAGTATTTTTTTTTTTTGGCTTGGTTTGGCCCAATTTGAAAGCAATTTTTTTCAATACGACACCCCCAGCGCCATATGATGTGGAAACTAAAACTAATGCACGAGAAGTCCTCATACGTGTGTACATACTTTGTGCACACACTGTTGTTACAGTTGCTCTTGTTCTCAGTTGCACTCACTGGTACAGAGGATAGTTGTTATTGTAGTCGTTGCACAAATTGCTCAAGCCACACTGTGGCACTCGGCGAGACTTTGGCTCTGCTTCGTCCAAGGGCGTAGTCAACTTCGTTCGAAGGGGAGAAGGGGCTCAAAGCATATTGATATTATTTTTTTTTTATTATATATTTGAAATAGCAAATTGAATTCATAACAGTCTCCTTGGAGTTTTCGTTATCGTTAACACTGCCTTTCATTTGTATTGTATATATGAAATATTTGATGTGATTCAAAAAATACTGAGAAAAGATACAGTTGAATTATATAGCATATTAACTAAAATCTCCAACAATCTAAGGTCAATTATGAAATGAAATACATATATTTTGGGTGATTTCAGTAGTATGTTGAGTATTCCTTGGGTTTAAATAACTCGTTTCTTTTCAATCCGTATCAAAAACAATTATTTTCAAATGGGAGGCCAATAGCCCCATTTGCCCCAGCTGCCTACGCCTTTGGCTATTCCACAAAAGTTGCTGTGCGCCCTGCGGTATGCTAAGATTTATAGCTGCGACTGCTGCAGTTTCCAATTGTTGTTGTTATTGTTGTTGCTCTCGTTGGCAAAACAATTTTGAGAAGTTTGGCTCGTGTGTCTGCAACAGAAAGTACATAAAATTAAAATTATCCACACGCTTTGTTAGTTTTATTCGTCGTATCATATAAAGAAAAAAAAAATAATAATAATAAGAAATGAAAGACACAACACAAACAGCCTTCTCAGCATGATAGAGTGAAATCTTTTTCGAGTCGAAAGTTGTTTTGTAGGTGGTGGCGCCACCTGGCGTCAACTGTAAGCTCGTCTGCCATTTGGTTTGTCATTTTAATTAAATGTACATTATTTAATTTGCCATTTATGTAAGAGTAAACACAAGCGTATATGCAAACCAGAGTTGCCTGAAAAGTCGTGAGCTTAAAAAGGAAGCAGCAATTTTATACAGTAGGTATGATGTCTGAAAGTGTGAGCGCTGTAGACAAATCGATAATAATTTCTAGCTATTGATATTTGAAGCATTTTGATATTTAAAGATATTTTGTGCAGAACTAAAAATCGTAGATTAGTTCAAGTCATATCATGCAGAATACGATTACTTATCGTCCGACCCTCGCATGGTGAGCATCATCATCAACGACAACAACTGCAATTTATGAAGCACACTTTAAATTTTTTGCCACGTGTTTTTTTGTTACGTGCTGTACTTTGTTTTCCACCTGTTATTATATATATTTTTTCTTGTTTAATATCGCTGCTTGTTTTATAGTTATAGATACGTGCTTGTTAATTTAATTATAACTTTGGATCATTGACACATTGTTTTTGTGTAGCGAGGCATCAGCCACATCAATGACTCTTTAATTAATTATTTTAGTTATTTAATTTTGTGACATATCTGGCTAATTTGCATTGCCAGTTTGCAAATTTAAATAAAAATGTATTCTGTTTAGTTAATATATATTTTATACACATACATTGATCTCGGAAGAAAAAATATAATTAAGTGAGGAAAATCTCTCTCCTAAAAGTTTAAAATTTTTCGACTTAATACATAATGTATTGTACTCAAATTATTTTTATACCCGTTACTTATAAAAATAATTAAAAGGGGATATTATATTCGTTGCAATGTACAATATATAACAGGGAGAAGGAAGCATCTCCGACCCTATAAAGTACATATATTCTTGATCAGCATCAACAGCCGAGGCGATATAGCCATGTCTGTCTGTCCGTCTGTGTGAGCGAATAGACTTCACAGACTATAAGAGCTAGAGCAACCAAATTTGACACACAGACTTCTATAGACCCCACGCAGGTGAAGTTTATTTAAAATTTTTGCAACGCATTTTTCCGCCTCTGTAAGTCTCACAGTTTTAAAGATATTAAATTTTTTTACTTGTTATCGTTAACTACAATTATTACCTATCATCCTACTAAATCGTAACAAGAGCGGAAAAATAGAAAGTTGGTAATGGCTAATTAAAGTTTTTAAATAATATAAGTGCCTAAAAGCATGCCATAAAAATTATTTAAAAATTCATTAAAATAAGTAACGGGTATCCTATAGTCGGGCGCTCGACTATAGCCTTTCCCACTTGTTTTGTTTCTAATTGCTATCAAAATATTATTTAAAATATGTTTTTTTTTATTGATCGTTATTTAAAATGAATTTCAAAATGTGTTCTTAACATTCAGTGACTACTGTAGAAGCTTAGTTTGAGTTCAATAAAGCTCAAAAAGCTTCAATATTGAATTTATACTAATTGAATTGAATTATTATTGAATGCATTTTAAGCAGCTTTTCGGTACTGTTATTGAAAATCAGCTTAAATAGTATTTAATATTTGGTGAGCAGCGTCGAGTTGCATTAAATGTTGAACTTAATTAGCCATAGTCCATAATTTTCTGTCTTCAAGCTGTTCAATTATATTTGAATAGCCTGTTCATTAGACAACAACAACCAATGCCAACTATTTAAGTCCGATGAATGTGCGGTCATCAATCAAATTGCATACCCATTACATTCCCCAATCTCTTGGTATCCAACTACGAGTACTCGTGCTCGTACTAACAACAATCAGCCCTTCGAGGGTAAACTGCTCTTTAAACAGAAACAAGTCGCTGGCTTAAGAACCATCGATATGCAAAGAGCTTGAGGCGGTTCCATGGTTCCTTGGTTCCTTGGTTCATTGAAGGCAAAATGTTAAACAGGAAGGAGTCGAGAATAAGGAGTAAGGAGTAGAGCTGCTCATTTTAAGTGAAACCAAAGTATTAAGATACTCACTCTCGAAACCACACAATGCGGCTCTGGCTGGCTAAAATGCATTAATCTTGCACATTGTACACAGTACAGTGGGGTTCGACCTGATGGCACAGTGGCTAAGAGTTGGCATTGGGTTGGGACTGGGTTTTATAGCAAGAGAGACGCAGTCAAGCGTCTTGGATATCGATGGCAGGCGCTTGATGTCGATGTCGCTGTCGCTGTAGCTATCGCGGATATTGCAATTTGATGGAGCTATAGCACTGCAAGTGAGAGAGAGAAGAAACCACAGCTGGATATGGGATAAACGCTGAAGAGGAAACGGAAATGCCGCCTGGTGAGTAAACAAAGCCCAACGCACTTCAGCGCTAGCTTACGCCATCTTCATCTTCATCTCCATCTTGCTCAGCTCCATTTCCCTCACTTTTTCACCACTCTGATATAGTTTACTTTTTATCTTTTATGGCACTTGAGTGGTGGGTGGTGGGTGCTGAATAGTGGGGACCTCTCCGCAGATAAATGCGCAACAAATGCAGTTTGTTGAAGTCAATTATTGTGTAAGTAGCTTAATTCAGTTGGCGCACGGCTGGCGGGCACTCGTAATTGAATTAGCGCCCTAAGAAATTTGTAATTGGATCCCAATTGAGGCCATGGATGTTAACTGAAACGTGATTGCGAGTGAACCCGATTATTTTTAGCTCAAACTCAACTTTTATGCGTTACTTGCCCAAACAGTTTGCGTGATTCTTATGAATATTTAGTAATGATATCGGCTCGAATAAAGTTGAAATCCCGTTGCTAAAATTGAAATTCATACGAATTTAGAATCCGACTAAAAACGATTTTTGTAAACTTTCTGCGCACACACATTAGGCTTTCTGCTTTATATAGTTTTGTTATCTTCTGTATAGTCACATCTCGAACAAACTTGAAGTATTTCCAAGTTTCTTTTTTTCTTTATTGTTTGTTTTTTTTTCTTAGTTTTTTGTAGTTTTTGTTAGACTTTGTTTGTCCACACAAGTCTCTGGGTGGATCTCGGCAGGTTCACTTGAAAAATGCATGGTACTCTCGAGAAACAAATGCACTTTAACTACGAGTACTTTTAACACTCACGAATGCGGCTCAAAGCGGCTCGTGATCTAAGGCCAACTTACGTCAGCTTTGTGTGGGACTAAAAGCAATTCACGGAAACGAAAACGAAAACCAAAAACTGCAGCCACTTAGCCATCAGACTAAGCCTGGCCACGTCCACCAACGAAAGCCTCGTCAAAAGTTTCCTACATTTTTTTTTTTTTTAATTTTTTCTATTTTGTTTTTGCATTCTTTTGGCATACACAGCTTTTGTAGTGTTGTATTACATTGTCTTGTCAAAAACGGACAGGATGATTTCCTTTATCTAGAGAGATGTCCAAGGAATAGGTATTATCTGCTCTATTAATTATGTACGAGTAATCCGTAGTCCAGAATCCGTTTGAACTCAGAGACCAGTGGAGCATTAAGGTAAGTATCTTTCTCAATATATTTTATATCTTATTTCGCTTCTTAAACCTAGAATTTTTCTGATATTTACATACGTGTTCCCCCCTTACAAATGTACAATCTATATCTGCTTAACAGGCATTATCATTCAATCTATTGACTTTGTAATTCACTTGATATTCCCGTCTCATATAAAAAATTTTCTCTTCGATTTGCTGGTTGCTCGCAACGTAGCTCATTAGTCTCAAATAGTGCCCAAAATATACGATTATATTGATAAAGCAATGCGAATTAATTCAATATTTGGCCGCATAAATTACACTCAACTGAAAGAAACGAAAGAACGAATGAGCGAATGGGCCAATGAATGCTATGAGTGCAACCATAAACCATTTATTTATATATTACGTTTACCTGCCTTACATTCAACGAGAGAGAAAGAGAGAGAGCTTGTGTGTATGTCTGTTTCGGCTAACTGTGATGAAATATTACACTTCATATGGTGTGCATTTCATTTGGCCATAATAACCGAAAAATGGCGATAAATTTACTCGTGCAGAATAAAACGCTCCAAACTCCAACTCCAATTCCAACTCGACCCAATCTCAAAATCCATTCTAACATTCTGACCTCAACCAAAAAATCAGGCATATGTCCGTCCATACTGCCTTTATTTATATATGCATATATATGTATATACATATTTCGACATACTTATGCGCCTAAATACATATAGGGCTCAGTTATATTTCAATTCAGATTTACTTCTATAATTCATCAAGTCCGACAGACGCCATATATATATATTTTTATTTTTTCTTTGTTTTCGCCTTGTTTCTCTATGTTTACACCCCTTACTGGGGAGCCCAGCAAAAGGTATGCTCGCTTACAATCTATTAATATATATGAAGTGAGCTTTTGATGGGTAACTCTTAGTCAGACAAATGTTGATTTAGTTCTTGCGCTTGATTTGTATATTTTGTTCTGGCTTTCTCGTTGAGACTGTTGAATTATTGATATGTCTGCTGTATGTAGGTATACAAGTGTGTGTGTGTGTGTGTGGGATTCCAGTTGTGAGTGCCCTGCATAATTCATTATGTATTTTTGCGTCCACACTCGCCCCTTTTGACTGCCACGCCTACCACGCCAATTCATGCGCGTGTTTCCTGATACTGACGCCTGTTTAGGCATATAAAACATAATAAATTCCTGCTCAATTTTTGTTAGTGGATTATGCCATATAACACACTTTGGCCCAAAGTTTTTAGCATAATAAAGTAGCTCACTGTGAAAAGGGATGCTTCAGAGTAAATCGGGACTTGGGGCTGGGAAAGACGGGGGATTCCCGTATGCATCATCGTAGATAAGCAAAAAAAAAAAAATAAATAAATAAAAAAGACAACAACATGTTGTTGAAATGTGCCGTCGGATTTGTCCATATAAAAATGAAAGAGCTGCATCTACTTAGACTGAATATATGATTCACAATTTTCAACGGGTATTTCTAGCAGTTGAAACTGAAGCTGTGATGGGGACAGAGTAGGTTAACATGATTTATCATGACTCCGCATAGACACCGCGTACAAGAGCGCGGAGGCCCCTTCAACGGAAATGGTTGCTCAACTCAACTCAATTCAATTCAACTCAACTCAACTCGAAATGCAGAGATCTATGTGAATGCAAGCGGATGGGAAATTGATTTCACTCAGAAGCCAAAGCTGTTGAGTAATGATGAACGAATACAAGTGATATGAGTATTCATACATACCCAGCAATTCACTTTATTATGTCTCAGGTGATTTTTCAACATTTGGCTAAGATATTTCATTGTTTTACTAATCAGCCTAATGAGTATTTGCAAACAATATCGTTATAGGAATATGTGTAACATTGCACAAGTTTGTGCTCGCAAATTTTGAATACTCAAAACTTGGAAGTGAGTGAATTTGATTTAACTATGAGATGTTACTTAATATTATAATATTAATCATTTTGAATTAAAAGCACTTTAAAAGAAAAATTATTTTATAATATATTGTAATTAATAATTGTAAGTTATATTTCTAGTTTTTTTTTTTTGTAAATTTGACCTAATTGATTTTTTGTCTGTTCGAATGTTTTTAATCGACGATAAATAAATAAATAAAAAAAACAATTGATTATAATGTATCAAGCGACTTTTTTATTATTTAGTAAAGATACTCCTGTGTATTTCTAGTGAGAAAATTGCTAATGTGTGATCATCATTCTCAAGGTATGCGCAAAATTAAATCAATATTTTAACATCTGGGAGTTTTCTTAAGAAACTTTTAATAACCTTAATGTGGCATTACGTTTGCTCCACTGATTGCTGTGAAATAGTTGGCTTTGCTTAGCTAATGACGTCGCCAACTCTGACAGCCGCAACGCAAAGGCAGACCGACAAGCATTAGAACAAGAACAACAACAAGTTGGCTATGAATGTAACTGTGTGGCATAAAGTCTAATTGGCTCAAACGCCTGCTCTGTCCAGAATTGCAAATTTGGTCGCCCTGTAGTGCAATTTGTCGTTGCTTTCGTTGTTGTTGTTGCTGTTGTTGTTCGCATTTCGTTGCACAAGGAAAGTTGTTTACGCAAAAATGTGGCGCGTTGCGTCCGCCAAAGCCACACACTTTTCAAGTAGCAACAAAGACGATGATGATGACGATTGCGATGACGATTGCGACAGCAACAGCAACTGAAATCCAAATCAAAAACAAATCTTGTTACGACAAATTTCAGCTACTGTGCGACGAAGTAGAACAAAAGACGTAAACGGGGGCAGACTGTGGTGTAGTAGTTGGTAAATGTCTCGCTGCACAAAAAGAAATGTGCATGGCTAAACACAATGCCAGGTCCTTAGATCCTGCTGCTTGGCTGCTCGGTAGTTTGGTGGCTCGACTGTTTGACTGCTCGGCTGCTCGACTCTTTGGCTGCTTGGCTGGACAGCACGTTACACTAATTTGCTTAAAGGCAGCCGCTGCCGCGAACTCGAAACTTAACTTCAAATGACATTTAAAGTGTAGTGAAAAGTCGCTAACTAGCACAGCAAAGTGCAGTGCAGCAAACTAGCCAAAAAAATAATAAAAATAAAAACTAGAGTCAGAAATGAAATGTAAATACTATTTACCAAGCAGAATAAGTGCTGAACAATGTTACACGCACAGCCTTTAGCCCAAGGCGAATTCTAACCCAAACCTAAGACCAGTGTTGGCAGCATTTAAGGAGATAAAACAGCTAGCTTTATATTAAAAAAAGTTACGAAACATCGCAATGCATTTCGAAAAGCTGACAAAAGGAATAATTGTTTTATTTTGTGCTTGTCATGTATGTAAATGCTGTTTGTAGGCTAATAAATTAAAATACAAGTTAGTTTCACAATTGCCATTTCGAAACAGCTGAGCATAGCGCGGAAATAGCTAAAATGGCATCACTGCCTGGGACGAACACCGAATGCGTTTCTTGGTTGGCGGCAAAAGCCACTAACAAAATTTTGCATTGTTGCCGTCGCTTGTCGAGTGTTTTTGGCTGCTATTGATGCAAACTCAACTTGCCAGCCAGGTCAGAACAGTCGGTTGGGGTCGGGGTTGGGGTCGGAGTAGGGGAAGAGTTTGAAGTTAAGGGCGAACTGACAAAAGCCTCTGAGGCACAAAATGCGTGCATTCAACTGCAACATGCAGCTCCTTCTTCTTGAGGTTCCTACTAACATTTTTAGTATTTGTCGTAGCTCCAACACTCTCTCAATGTGTATTTGTGTGTCTCAAGACTTTTATGCCAAATTGAGTCAGTTTCCTGAACGTCATTATGCACATTTGTCGGTCTCTCTGTCATCGGTTGTCTGCTGTCTGCTGTGTGCAACTTTCATCAACTAATCAATTGTCACAAAACCATTTCAAAATGGTTCTTCGATTCTTCTTTTCAACACATACTTACAAACACACACTCACGAATACACACACGCACACACACTTGAACAGCACACACTACGCATGTGTGTGTTGAGTGCCTGGCATTTAATGTCCTTTAGCATTGATGTCGTTTTTATTTCTTCATCTTGGGTGTTACTTACGTATTTTCCGCTTTTTTTTTTGGGCCGCTCTTTTGGCGCTTCAACTTTTTAATGATCTCTCAAATTGCTTATTTCCTACATGATACTGGCTGCCTGCAATTACATCCCTGACTCTGTCACTTTCTTTGTCTGCCCGTGTGTACGTTTGTGTGTGTGTGTGTGTGTCACTTGACACACAGAACAGTGACAGAAATAACAATGATAATAATGAAGTTCTTCTTCGTCTGATGTATATATATATATATACATTTTTTTTTGCAGCTCTAAAGTTTTGACACATGCTGTGGAGCTGTGTAGGTACTCAAGCGTGGAGCTATGTCGCTTATTTATATTGACATGTGCAAGTAGATTTCTTGGGCCTCTATACACACTCTAAGCATTCTCCACTGAGCCAGCATATGTGTGTGTGAGTGTGTAGGAGTCGTTTGTCAAAAGGCAGCAAAACTGTTGACATAACAATGATTATACGCCTCATTAGTTACATTTCTCTTATGCACTTCTCTGTGTGTAGGTGTTTGCTTGACTAATAAGCAGCTGAAGAAAGAACTGCAGACAAACGTGCCAATTGTGCAGCCGCCTTAAAGTATGCTATATATTGTGATCGCACTCTGCACCGCACTTTGCACTGCTCTTCCTAACCGGAAATTGCTGTCAAGCAGTGCAATGACATGCCAAGCAGTTTACTCTTTGCCGAGCAAACTTTTGTGTTGTTAGCCATGTTTAGCGGAAATTATGACATTTTGAACGTATAGAAACCAAGCAAAGAAACCAAATAACCTAATTGAATAACCTAATTAATGGACAAAAGAATGAATCGAGTTGACGATCGATAACAATATATCGTGCTTTAATTTTAAAAATAGATTATAAAAAACATAGTTGCTTATACAAAATGCACGCGTAAAATTGGACGTGTTAAGTTGCTAGGTCAAATGTGTGACTTACTTCAAACTTTGACAACTTTGTCAAAAATTTATCCGATTTCCAAGCAAAATAACTTTTTAATCAAGGTTTCGCCTCGTAATTCAGTATGCATTTTCATTTGATATATGTACTTCGATCAAATTATAAGCAATTGAGCCTAACTATAATATATATAACTAATTATACTGCGACAAAAAACGTTAGCTTTCTGTTTTTCACGAAGTTCATTAATTAACTCGATTGAAAAAAAAAAAATTATTTACTAAAAGTATTTGAAAATAGCTTTCGCAAAAATGGAGTCGTCGATTTGTCGAAGTATTTTTATTTCGCTAATATAAACAAAACCCAAATTCTAAAAAAACGGAAATAATGCCTATTTTATTAGTTGTTGTTCACGACATCTTATTTTTGGCATTATTTGTTGTTTGAGTATCTGATGGCAACATACATTTCTATTGCTTATTGTGCCATATTTATTAAACTAATGAGCCGTTAACCAGTCGCCTCGCACCCAGATAAGAGGTTCGTAGATGTGGCAGAATGTCTCGTAAAACAGAAGCGAGAATTTATGAAATTTTCAATTTGTAGCGAAGCAGAAAAATGCCATCTGATGGGCCTTTTATGGGTATGGCGGGTATTGACAAAAGGCCCAACAATTTGAAGGTTGAATGGATGTGGACAGCGTGTGTTTCAAGGTGTTGTTGTTGGTTGTATGTGTCTGCAGCGGGGTTTGGGGGCAAGTCTGGTCTTGCTGGCAATTTTCCGCGCTTGAATTCATTTAATAACGTGCGACACATAAAAAGCAGTTGGCAGTTGACAAAATCATTGCGGGCGAGCAGAAGAAGACAAAGAAAGATGCTATCAAAGACAATGGCAAAGGCAGCTGGAAAGTTTAAGGTGTGCAAGCTGAGTGTGTATGTGTGTGAGTGTGTGTCTCTTTGTTTGTTGTTTATATATATACGTATGTATGTGTGTGTGCATGTGAGTGTGAGTGTCATCAGTGTTGCCATTGCAACATATTATGCTTGTAAAAATTGAATTTTAGTGGCCCGGGCATAAAGTTGTTGTCTGCGAGTGTGTGCGTGTGGAGAGCGTGGGAGCGAGATAGTAACATGTCTTGTGGGCATATAGTCTCACATTTTATTGTTGCTCTCAGTACGTATGGGTAGCTGCGTATGTGTGTGTAAAATTTAATAATAACGACCCTCTTAAGCCAAGGGCCCTCCCGATTTTCTTTATACTCGCTGCTTACATACTTTCCATTTTCTTTCAATGCTCTCTTCCCTTTCTCAGATCACTTTTCTTATATATGTATATATATTGTATATTTTGTCGTTGTATTTTGTGTTGTGCTCGGATGTTGCTTGGACTCTTCTTTTTTGCGTTGACATTTAATGTAATAATTTTTACGATGATGCTCGACGGCATTAAAACGAGATTAAACACAAACAAACGAGAGGCCAACATGCGCGACGGGACAGGAGGGAGGAAGGAGGGAAACATTCACGAGAGACACGAACATTTCCTGTTTGATACTCGTACACTTGAAAATAAAAGCAGAAGATGTTTGTATGCCTGTTATGCCCATAAAAGATGATGTAGCACATAATTACGGGCACGCACAATCACACACAATTATACATATATGTACATAAATATGTTACATACATAAGTATACGTGTTTAAGCATGTGTACTGAAACAGCGCAATAAAACGATCCTTCGATTACAAAAAGCGCACACACATTCGATACTTAGCATGGGACTGAACTACTGACATTTATAATAAAATATACGTAGAACTTAAGAGAAATTGTTCTTCAATAAAACTTAAAAACCTTATAAATTATTTTTATTTTTTTTATTTTAATTTGGACGTTGATGTACTAAACGAGCAGTACACTCAAGTGGCCCAAACGACACCAAGCACGGGCTTGTTGACGCGCGGACAAAGAGACAAAGACGGACAAACAATTGTATTGTAAACAACAAAAAACAAAACCATAAATTAACTATAAGCTAGATAAGTAAGAAATAATTGAAATATTCAAAGATTGCACAGAAGAAGAAGTAGTTATAAATTGAGAAAGATTGTTATAGTTACAACAAAGTACTCGGAAAGGGTTATGAATAGCATAATTAGTAACACAGGATTGAAGAGAAAGAGGTAAAAAATTTCTAGAAGTTCTGATCGGGACAGCAAAACTAATTTGGCTAATTAATTCAGATGAATCAATTTCACCAATAATCAGTTTGTGTAGAAAGACTACACCAAGCATTGTTCTCCGATCAGAAAGAGAGGGAAGATTAATTAGTAAAAGTCGACTACGATAAGGAGGCAAGCGAATGTTAGTATTCCAGTTCAGACCTCGGAGGGCAAAGAGTAGAAATTGTTTTTGAACAGATTCTATTCTGTCCTGATGAATCTTATATTGGGGACTCCAAATACAAGACCCATATTCCAGAATAGGTCTGACAAGTGACATATAAAGTAGTTTAGTAATATAGGGATCGTCAAATTCTTTCGACCAACGCTTTATGAAACCCAAGACGCCAAATGCTCGATTAGCAATAGATGCAATGTGCTTGTCAAACTTCAGTTTAGGATCCAAAAGAATACCCAAATCAGTAACCGACATAATACGTTCAAGCGGTTTACAATTAAGAACGTAATTAAATTCAAAAGGAGTTCGCCTACAAAAAGACATAACTTTACATTTATTACAATTAAGATTTAAGAAATTTACGTTACACCATGTCTGAAAACTGTCAAGATCAGTTTGCAGCCTGACACCAAGAAGATTGTCAGTGGCCGACATACAAAGTTTAACGTCATCGGCGTACATGAGAACCCGAGAGTGATTTATAACAGAAGGCAGATCATTTATAAAAAGCGTAAATAACAAGGGGCCAAGATGACTTCCTTGTGGAACTCCAGAATAAACTTGAACAGGTTTAGAAACTAAACCATTAAAAAAAACTTTTTGGGTTCTAAAATTTAAGTAGCTTGAAATCCACAGAATTAGGTTATTAGGAAAACCTAAAAGATGGAGTTTACGCAATAAAAGATTGTGATTAACGGAATCGAAAGCTTTACTAAAATCAGTGTAAATGACATCAGTTTGCATTTTATTTTGAAAACCATGTATAACAAACGTAGTAAATTCCAATAAGTTAGTGGTAGTAGATCTATGTTTCACAAACCCATGCTGGTAGGGTGAAATAATAGATCTACAAAGATATTGCAGCTGAGAAGTTATCATTTTCTCAAAAGCCTTAGGAATCACAGACAACTTAGAAATACCTCTATAGTTACAGACATTTGACTTGTTTCCTTTCTTAAGGAGAGGAATAATAAATGATTCTTTCCAAACTTTTGGGAAAGAGCATAACTCAACAGAAAGTTTAAATAAGCTATACAGGGGTTTCAAAAGACCTTCAGCGCAGTACCGAAGAACACATCCTGGTACTCCGTCAGGTCCCGGTGAAAATACCGGTTTTATGGCCTTTAGATCACTTAAAAGCGAGCTTTCCGTAATTAAAGGTCCAAAAATGCAATTAGAAACATTTACACGATATGGATAAGGCGATCTTAATTGATCATCTTGAACGCTGTAAGTTGTTTGAAAAAATTCGGCAAATAAATCGGCGATAGCCTGATCAGAATCCGCGGTCTTTCTTTCAAAAAACACAGTTGATGGAAGTGTTGATGATCTACGCTTGGAATTGACAAACGTATAAAACTTTTTAGGATCATTTCGAAACTGCAGTTTGCATCTTTCGAGATAATCTTTATAGCATATGGTATTAAGAACAGAAAAATTGGACCGTGCAATCAGATAACGCGAAAGATCCAAGAAAGAGCCAGTTTTCTTGAACTTTTTGTACATTCTTGATTTTCTATTTTTCAAGCTAGTTAGCTCCCTCGTATACCAAACAGGTTTATTAGACCTGCATGGAACACATAAGGGAACACATAAATCAAGTAAGGTGTTTAAAGTCGAATAAAAAATCGAGACTGCACTATCCAAATCCCTGCACCCATATAGCCGGGACCAGTCAGTCTGTAATAAGAGCTGAGAGAGCTTTGAAAAATCGGTTTTCCGAAATTGACGAGCTCTCTTTGTAGGCTCATTACAAAAATTAGGAGCCCGGACAGGTAAGTCCATCAACACCTCCAAAGTCGGATGATAAGGGTCTTCAGGAAAGGATATGGGATTAGTAAGAGAAACAGATAAGAAAGCGGGATCCAAAACAAAAATAAGATCAAGCATCTTATTTAGAGAATTTGGGATATCATTGATCTGACACAATGACATCCCAAAAAGATTATCAAGAAAATCATGTTGCGTCGTGGAAGTCAAAACGTTGGAGTCAGAACACGAAATCCATTGTGTTCCGGTAATATTGAAATCACCAAGAACAACAAGAACATCACGATCAGAGAGCAACGATAAAACAGAATGTATAGCAGAAGCATGCGAAGAATAGACTGAGTTGTCTGAAGAAGGAGGAATATAAGAACATGTAATGTAAACATCAATGCCACATATACTCAGTTTGACAGCAACAAATTCAATATCCATAGAACTATCGGTTATTACTACTTCCGAAGATAAATCAGCATCAATAGCAATAAGTACACCACCACCAATACGTGGGGAACGATCTTTTCTATAAATGGAGAATTTGTTAGAAAGAATTTCAGAATTATGAATGTCGGGCCTTAACCAAGTTTCAGAAAAGGCAACGACATTAAAATGAAAGGACAGGCTATTTAGATAAAGATTACTAAGTTTACTACGAAGCCCTCTTACATTCTGATAGCCCAAAGAGAGGGAGGATGTTAGTTTTTTGAGCTATTAGAAGGTCCTTGAGGTTGAACAGGTCTAGTAGATTTAGAGGAAGATGAAGGCAGTACAATCGGAGTCCGATTTTTCTTTTTCACAGTGTATTCCTTTACTATTAGGTGATCGGGCCAGAATTCTTTACAACAAATTTCGTTGAAATGATTGACCGGAACACTTATTTTAAACGACGATATCTCCCGTTGATATGAAAATTGGAATTTTTCCACCGAAATTTTGGCATCAGATTTGGCCTGAATAAAGGCCAAGACATCATCAGATGTAGTATCAGGGGACAGCCTAGAAACAAAAATTTGTTTTTTTGGTGGAACACCTACCAGAGTCATTTTAACAGCAGCAGCAGTAACTGCATTTGTTAATTGACCGTTTGAGACAGCTGTTGTATTAGCGCTGTCATGTTGATCGGCAACATCAGCACTGACAACAACCGAATCAGAAGCTTCAACGGTGTCAGGAGGAACCACATCCATAGACAAAGCAATGCCATCCATACTGACAGTCGTTTGAGGAGAAGGGGACGAAAGATTAATTAGAGCAGGAGCAGACACGGTGGGTGAGAATGAAGGAACTGAAAGTTCATTCGGGCCAATAGACAGCCTAAAATTGGCCTTTTTTCGCTTTGGAGACTCATTCAAGAGTTTCATGCCCTTATAATTGGCATCCAAAGCTGAGAAGCTATCGAACAGCGCTTTAAACTGGCCGAAAAGATTCCCAAAGCCACTTTTAGTCTGCCTCATGAATCCCATCATATCCCTTTCGACATCCCTACATGACTCACAAGTCCATTTTAAGCCAGATTTGGCTTGAATTAAATCAACAATACGGCCGTTTAGGCCAGCACATTTTTCGTGTGAAATATTATCACACAGCCAGCAACAAACAAAACCCGTCTTAACGTTTGCTCGCACCTGGCAATTTTTGTTGTAACAGACAACCATTTTAAAGAAAATAATTAAAAGAATACACAAGAAACAAAAAAAAAAAAAAAAAAAGTAAGGGAAAATATTAAGGATTAGAAAATAAAATTATATTATTAGGCACACTAGGGTTAATTGCTAAAGATGCTAAGTTTGTACTTACAAACACACACAACAATAGACAATAACAAGAGAACGAGAGCGCGAGCGCGAGCACGAACCGAAGCACAACGGAATTTAACCACAGAGAATGAATGGAAAACGGAACACCGCGACCAACACCAACAACAAAGCTTAGAGAGCCCGCTGAGAGGGAAAGAATAAAGAGAGCACAATGAGAGCGACGTTAGAGCACGAAAGAACGCGATGCACAGCACAAAGTGAAAATACAAAAACAAAATATCAGCAGGCGGCAATGTAAAATGCACAAACAGATTGTTTGGGCTGCGATTTGTTGTTGTATTTAAACACAATTTAATGATCTTATGATTATTAAGTTAGTTTAAACTTTCTTGAAACACTACCGATGTAACAAAAAAGCCACTGAATCTTATTTACAACAATTACAAATAAAAAACAGATTTAAACGGGGAAAAATAAACAAATGCGAAGCGCAATAAAAAAACACGTCCGTTGGCTAGAGCGAAGCGAAGCTCTGTCAGAGCTGTTGTAAACCCATGCTTATAATTTTACATTTAATATATAATCAATGAATAAAATTAGCTGAACTTATATTTAATTATTATTTAAATAAAATAAAATTCTATTATTTACGCAAAATCATTGCAAAAATAAGTTAATTCTATTGACGATTCACGTAGAATTCAGTTTTTTTAAAAGATGACATCTATACAATAGATTATTCTATTGGTTAAGCTTAACTAATTCATTTACAAAGTAACAATTTTAGTTAAACGAAGAGAAAAGATTTTATCTAAACTAGAATCCCATATATGTATGTATGTGCATATAGCTAAATCGAAGTTAGAGATGGAAGATGATGATTATCGAAATCGATCTACTCGTATTTGGCTCGTTAAGTAAAACTTGTTTAAGCACACTTGAAATGGTTATTTCTTGAATAGATTTGTATCTTCTCTTTAACTGAGAATACACTCAGATGGAATACTTTGATTTGTTTAACGAGTCATTTTTGTGGTTCACTGAATGCATGAGTGTGTGTGTGTGTTTGTTGATGTGTGTGTGTGCTCATTACAAGAGCCATAGTATTGGTCAAGGACATTCATTCGAGTTTCGAGTATGCCTATTGTTATATTGTGTTAATTTTATTTGATTTGCTGCCTTGCTTCTGGCTGATTGAAGCGTTTTCTAGTTACACAGAGCTCAAAAGTTTTTCCCCATTTTGTGTGGTTAAATAAAAAAGAAAAACGAAACGAAAGGAAAGGAAAACGCCAACAAAGAAAAAGTAATGCGCATTGTGTGTGTTTAATTTGCTTGCCTGCTTATTGTTACCGAGTACGAGTATACACATATAGTTTATTTATTTTCAAGCAAATGCCTTTTGGTATTTGTGTGTTGGCTCTTCAAAAAGCTGACAATGCGATGTGTAAGTGAGTGTAAGTGTGTCTGTACGATATGTAATATGCACGAGTATGTGGTTCTGTTTGTGAGCGTTGTTTTACGCTTGAGCGGACAGGCAAAAGCCAAAAACAAAATGGAAATGAAAATGAGAATGAGAATGAAAATGAGACTGTGCTGCTGAATGAAAATGAATATGAAAATGAGATAAAAATGGTAGGCCAAAAGGCACTGTCGTTCGTGCTGAAAGGCGTCTGGGAGTGCGGGCGTTGCCAATAATAAAAGGGATAAAATCATAAGCCCAAATTTATCGCACTCAAGGCAGCAGCCAAGTCAAATTGTATGTGTGTAATGGATCAAGTTTATTTATAAGGCTGTCGCTCCTTTTGCGATTGCTGCTGCTACTTGTAACATGAAAGCAAACAATATTACGCATACGCAGCGTTGCTCAGTCAGCCCAATCGTCGCTCTGCTTGCCGACTTCCCTCATCTAGAGTCTAGAGTAACATTGGCATCGTCATCGCCATCGTCATCGTCATCGACAACAGCATGATGAAGTGTTATTTAAATATAAATATATTATCTATCGATAAGCTGCCTAGACTCACAACAAAAGCCACCGAAATGCTGAAAACGTGAAAAGCATTTTGCCGCATCAAATCTTCAAATTTGATGCCATTATTTTGTTTGCTTTTTTATGAACTGTCTGCTGCAAGCGTATGTGTGTGTGAACGTTCAGTGTATTTATATACGTGTGTGTGTGTGGCTTAATAATAAAGTGATTGCCTACTTTAGGGCGCAAACGCCGTCGGGCTACGGCCACGACCCTAACGCGCCGTCGACTTTATTAAATTATGCGCGTTTGATGCCACACAAATTCAGTTTTATTGAACTCGTATTCTTTATTCCCATTATACACTTGCCTAGGGTGTCGTAATTTAGCCACAATATCTGTTTTGTATCCGCTTGGGCATAGAGACACAGATACATTCATAAGTACATATATCTTACTGGTTTATGCCTATTCGCCTTTTTGGCTCACAGAAAAGGATCTTTTATAATTAACAATCACACAATGAAGAAGAGAAAGCAAAGAACATAAAGAGAAAGCAATTACATATTCGAATATTAATTTGAATTCCTATTTGTTAGGAAGATTTTTGTTTGCGAATTTCCATTCCTAAAAACTCTATAATTAACAAATCTATTAAGGCTGGCTTTACTTTGGCAGAGCCTCAGGACACATAAAAAGAGGAAAAAAAATGTGTTTGTATTGTTTGCAGTTACACAAAGCTAGCAAAAAAAATGAAACATGAAAATTCGGAGGCTGGATAACTTATATTTGTATGTGTGAGAGTTTCTACTGAAACTTAGTGTGATAAGTAAGTTTAGCAACCTTTCTGATGTATCGCCATAAATTCCTGATGAATCGGATTGCGAATTAAATAATATTTATAACAATAATAATAATAATAATAATAATAATAATAATAATAATAATACAAAGGTAATTGAAATGCAATCAAGTAGCTATTAAGTTTGTGAAATACACGCTTAAATGTCAATTTAATTATTTAATTAATGAATTTAATTGCGTTTGATTAAAATTACGTTTAAGGCTATTGAAATTATCAATTGAAAGCACTCTCCACTTAGTTGATTATTTACTTATTGCTTTATAAATTTACATAAAGTATGTCATGGACTTACTTCAATATTTTTGTAATATAATAATGTAAATGTAAATTCTTTTCCATTTGAATTTGCATTTTTGAAGGGTATTAACTACTGAAGCATAATTTTAACTCTTTAAATACAGTTAGAAGGCTTACGTTTCCCAAATATAAGAGACTTTCAATTCAATTCTTTTGTGTTTGCCTTTTTTGCTTCTTCTATTATTATTTTTTCATTTTTCAGACAGACCCATGTAAACAATGCGAGATAAAACAGTTGCAGAAACCCAGAAAAAAAAGCAACAAAACAAAATAATAATAAAAAAAAACAATGGAGACATACGCATCTGCACAAATTTATATATCTTGTTACAATATTCGTACACATGGATACATATAAATATATGTATATATGTATCTATTTATGTATTTATAAAGATTATGTGGCAAAAACAGCTCTGAAATTCGCATTTTGTGAAAATGCAAATTAAAAAAATATTTATGCAAATGCGAGACAAGGAATACAATAAATTATGCCAAAGTAGGAAAAAAATAATAATAATGACTACGCCACGAAAACGAAACCTAACCAAATGAAGCAGAACGACAGGCACAAAAACAATTACCTGTTACATGAAAAAGCCAATGCCTATTCAAATTCCCTCACCCTCGTCCCACCTTCAACTTCAATGCCTCCATCCCTTTCCCTATCATTTAAATATTATTCTTATATTTGTCGTAAATGTTAGCGTCTGTCACAATAATTTTGCGCCTGTAAACAAGTTTTTACAAAAACGAGAATGAAATAAAAATGCAAATAAAATGAGAGAAAAGTCTGCCAGACTACAAAATGCTTACAAAGTGACTTTACAGAAAGTGGCTTTACAGAAAGTGACTTTAGTAATGCCAGCTAATATTATTGCCTTAATAAGGTCAGACTATAGTGCAGTATACCTTCATTGGAACTATTCAATGCAGGGTATTTATTTGTATATAAATATAGGAAAAGTTTTCTACGAAAAATTTTAGCATAGAAACTCGTAACAATGTCTCAGCCAAAACGGAAGCCGGAAATATGCAAAGTAAGCGCGAGTTGAGCTTGTACTTGAGCAAAGGCAAGTTTCGTGGCTTTTCAGAAACTGCCAGCCGGACAAAGCTGTTGAGCTGCGGTTGTTGTATTTATTCTGTTGCGGGGCCAAGTGTTTGACTTGTGGATCAACGAAATCCCGCAATTTCGCCACCATATTTAATTGCAATTCATGTTTTCAAACTGACTTTTCGATTGTCTTTACTATTTCTATGTGTATGTTGATTGCCACAACTTCTTTGCCAATTAGCAGACGCTACAGCTGCAACTGCAGCAAATACTAAACTATGTATAATGAAAACAACAATAGCGACAGCAACAGCAATAAAACACAGCACAAATTGAAACACCTTTTTAAGCGTCTAAGGAATTTAATTAATGCTAGTATCGTGCTCCCTTTGAAACAAAAGCTTGTACTTGAGCTTGAGATGAATATGCTGCTGCCACGCCTTTTTAGTCCCTTACACCCATGCAGAGTGTAAATTAAAAGGGGAATGTTAAAGTGACGTAACTAAAAAATAATAATAAATAAGGACACTTAAGACAGGGGAGGCATAGACGACAATACGAATGCACTACAAGAGGAAAGTTGTGACAATACTGACGGAAGATTTAATTTCAATATATTTCTAAGATTAAATAATTACAGTTTTTAACTAGAGATTCTCCAAATTCATGCACTGCGAGTGTTTATTAGATCATTACAAATGAATTAGAGTATACGAATAAAAGTGTAGAAGAGACGGTTAAATAGCGTGGATTGTTTGGCAAATAGGGGCTCATTGGTATGGGGATGGGAACGGGGGCAAAGGGTATTTGGGAGTCGAAAATCCGCTTAGATGCGCTTAACAGCAATTATCTTCATTACGCGCCCAGCGCACAAAAGTATGCAATGGCAAACAAGAAAACGCTGAACAGAATCGCGACAACAACGAAACAAGACAAGCAGAATACAGAATACAAAAAGAAAATAAAAGACGAGCGAGCAGTCCAACAATTAGGATGGTGGGACAACTCCCCTTGTCATCTGTCTTTTTACCTGTACGGTAGAGCAACGCCCTTGGCATTAAGTTCTTCATATAAATGCGTCGCTGATGGATGTGTTTCGAGTGGCGCCAGAGAATAATGTGGACTCTCAACTCTCGACAGCCGACTCTCAAGTCTCAGAGAGTTTCCTGTTTTTCGGCGACTTTGACTTGTCGCCGTTATCAGCATTCGAGTACTGGTAGGAGGGCAGGAGGCAGGGCAGGGCATTAGGAGGGAGAGGGGTGTAAGAGGGCTGCTCTAAGCGATTTATAAAAGCCAAACGGCAAATGGCGACGTCAACGACGACAAAAAAGTGTTGCAAGCAATTTGCGCAATAGCGGCGAGTCCTTCGCAAATCCTTGTTGTTGCCAGCACAAAGACAACAACAGACGCCTGCCCACTTTCCCCCTCTTACCATGCACCCCCCAATGATACCCCCTTGGGGACTCCCGCCATCTCCTGCTGCCATATTATTGAGTGCGTGCACGTAACTGACATCAGCGAGCTTATAAATCAAGTTGCAAATACTTTTGCCTGTCCATATGTGGGTACCTGTTTGTATGTGTGCGTGTGTGTTAGTGTGTGTGTATGTGTGTGTGTGTGTGCACACAACAATAACGGCAAAAAACTGGAAAGTGGAAAAAATAAAAAACAGGGTCAAAGTCCCACATAAAACTCCTTTTTTGAGTTCATGAATTTGGCAACTCGCACATTTTCTCATATGATTAGATTAATGCATTGTGTAATGGCTTAAGCAGCCTTTTTACCTTCATCTTCGCGTCTTGCCATCTTCCTGTCTCTTTCCCTCCTTGCACCCACATAACATATCTGGCAATCTCTCAGCATGTTGTTTGTGAGAGTGGGTAAATCATAATTTAAGTACATTCGCTCAAAACACTTTCATATTTTATACCCAAACACAGCGTTTATATTCTTAAGAATCTTGCCAAAGTTTAGAGCATAAACAAATAATCGAATTAAAATACGTAGCTAAAACTTTACATCAAATTTTTAGAATATTTATTATGTTTTAGTATTGGAGCTATTTTAAATGCTAAAAGTGGGTTTTTTCGTTTTGAGGTTTCCAGAATATTAGCAATAAACGTGACGAGCAACAAATAATCGAAGTGATTATTATTTTAAGGCGTTTAGATTTATACTAAAATATAAATATGGAGAGTTATATTCAAAGTTGTTAAGTTGAATTGTTTTCCTTTTTTTAAGCCTGGGTATAATTTTAATCGCGAAATATTATAAGGTCAGGATTAATATTAATATTATTAATTGATGAATGTAAATAATATGAGAAAACTTCTTAAAACTCTTGCTGTTATATTATTATTAATCGTTCTGCTTAATCACATCAATGTAGGAAAAATATAGCGATAATTATCGTCATTTTAATTATAATTAGGGCTACCTAAGAATTGACGAATACGCAAGTGCCTAAAAGTATGCAGCATTCTTAAATTATAAGAAATATCTTATATAAAAACAACTTTACGAGGTAAAAGTCTAGTGACGAAAACTTTTTCGTGCTCCAAAATTTCTGATATCCAATTTTGTGACGAATAATATTAAGTTTTATTAATAAATTTTTTTCAAATAAAATTTTTGGCACTCGGCACATTTATATATGTATATTTAATTTTAATATTTAAATTTAATAACAAGTATCTCAAAGTCTGGGACTCGGCTGTAGCTATAGCTTTGTTCTAGCTTCAGCTCTCATCTCAGATTTATTAATTGGCAATTTAAACTTGGTGCAATAAAGAGCATTAACTGTTGATTGTATTTTTTTTTTGTTTTTCGAGAGGTAATACCTATAAAAAGTTCGTTGCAATATCTTAGCAACGCCTCAAATGCTGCAAATAATTGAAACTTGAGGGGTTACATGAGCAGGCAGGATTATGAAGCGTCACTTGAGAAGTCAAATGCTTGCAACTGGGATTGACTTGCCAACACTGAAAATGCTGTCAGCTGCTGTCCCTGACCCTGCTGATGGATTATGTTCGTAATATGAGCGGAGAGTGAGGCAGACAGAGTGAGAGAGAGAGAAAGGTGGGGAAGAGAAACTCGACAGGCTTTTATTCAAAGTACATTTCAATTCGTTGAGAATGGAAGCTAAACTAGTTGGTCAAGTAAACATCCTCGGAGACCCAGTTGTATATGATTCGCTGCATGAGATTTAGCATGTCGTAATACTGAATGTTCCACACATTCAGAAAGAAGAAGGCGCCCTGCATAAATTCGAGTCCGCGATACGACTCCAGAGCCAGGAAGGGCTCCAAAGCGGCATTCAGATTGATAATCAAGTGGTCAAAGAGGCGTCTGTCCTCCATGTCGCGCAGTGCATCCAGCGGTATGAGTCCAATCTCCTTGATAGCCAATCCTCCCTTTGGCTGCATGCTCGTCCCGAGGAGCATGATAAAGTCACAGCTGTGCTCCGCAGCAAACTGTTGCAGTGCCAATTGCGAGAACTCGAACGATATGAAACGGGTCACGGCCATGGGGAAACAACAGAGGGCAATGCGAACCAGATGGCTGCCATTGTTGGCCCTCAGCAGTTTGAATTCGCGTCGCAGCACTTGTGGCAACGTCAGCTCGTTGAGATCGAACACCGCCCTCACCAGAGTGTCGTACAAGACGGTGCGCTGTGGCGCCTCCAGTTCCCCCAGATGCTTCTCCAGGAACTGCAGCAGCTGAAAGTCGCGCACGTGCGGCAACTGATCCGCCTGATATTGGTTGAAGTTGTTGTTCTGGAACAACAAGGCGGCATGCAACAGCTCGTAGACGCGCAGACAATGCGCATTCGAGTAGTTGTAGATGGGACTGTCGAATCTTTCGGTGATGAGGGCGGCACACGAGTGCATCGGGTGCATGATGCGCTGGCAGTAGATGGGCAGGCGGGCCGACTCGCACTGGTAAGGTCGATAGTCGTAGACCTCCTCGGTGCAGTAGTGAAAGGGGCTCACATGGTGGTTCACCAAAATGAAGCGACTTCGCAGCAGCAGCTCCTCGGGCACATCGTCGCGAAAGACCAAATGTCTGTCCGGCTTGATCTGCTGCTTCTCCAGCAGGAATCGCACCTCCGACTTGCTGGAATAATCACGTCGCAGCATATTCAATACTGGCATATAATTGTGCTGCAAGGTCCCCGGATTCCGATGACGCAAATATGCAATAGCCAATGTGCTAACCACTGAATCCAGATCACAGCTCTCATGCGACAGGGCAATGTACATTAGTTCCGGTCCCCCAGAGGGTCGCTGTAAATGTTTATGATTTGGGACATCGTCAGCGACCTCAACATCTATCTACTTACCCATTGCGTTAGTCGCTGGGAGTTGACCAAAAAGCTCAAAAAGTCCATCGAAAATTAATATGTACATAAATAAATATTTCTAGTTGTTTCAGTTTGTTTAATGCCCGGTTTTGATTTGTCGAAATTCTTTTTGTTGTATTCGGAAAATGACAAATGTCAGCAAACACCGATCCGAATCATGATGAAATTATAACAAGGCGATGTATTCGCTCTCTCTCGGGGCAACGTTTTTGCTGTCAGCTCTCAGGGAGCAAGATGAGTTTATAAGAAGCTGATGTATTCGGGGCGACGACAGAGATAGATATATGGTAAAATGGTTTTGTTTGGTCTTTCTTTACTGCTCTCTCTTGTGCGATGTCGCCTCGAAAAAGATGGCACGTCAAACGTCATTTCGTCAGCTTTTATAATCAACTTTGATTTTTATATATTTATATTTAATATAAGTTTTTTTCATACGAGGATAATTCATTTTTAAAGCACAAGTCACATTAACAGTTGGCTTAAATCAGGCATTAAAACCGTAGCCCGTATTGAAATTGGTAGCCGTTACTGAAACCGTAACCGAAACAACACATTTTTATTGTACCTAATCACAAAAACCGAAATTTTTCAAACCGAAATAACTGGTTCATGCATGACGGTTAGTTTCGGTTCAATCAATCATTGAATTAAATGTTGTTGATAAAGTGCAATCGTTGTTTTTAAAACATCTTTTGAGCTTTAATATTTATTTTGAACATTCAGTATCATATCGGTATTTCGAAACCGAACCAAACAAATAATTCGTAACCATTGCGAAACCGATATCCTAAGATTTTATGTAACCGATAACTGAAAGCCAAAATCGTAACTTAACCGAAACCGTAACTGATACTGATATTCGTTTTGGTTATCAAACTGAAACTGGTTTCAATTAAATACTATAAATGATTAAATTCTTAAATTAAATAATTACAAAACCACATAATTAAACATATATTAAATATTATTTATTAATACTTTATTTTTTATGTTACAATAATATATGTTTCCTAATTTATTTGCTGACATTATTATTAAACATGCCCTTTGATTTGAACAAAATGCTTAATTGAAGAATATTAAATCTTATAAAAAAAACCTCTTTACGAGGTGAAAGTCTAGTGACGAAAACAGTTGACGAATAATATTAAGTTTTACATATAAATTATTTTAAAAAAAATTTTGCAACGAATAATTTTAGCGGTTTTTAGCGATTTCCCGCTAAACTAGCGTTTTTTAGAAAAAGTCGTAGAAAACGTTTCTAGATTTCTGATCGGGAACAAGTCCTCATTCAAACTTTTAAGCTAAATCAACGATTTGATCCAAACAAACAAACAAACAAACAAGCAAACAAACAGACTGACTTTTCATCTCGTTTTGAGAAGGGCACCAAAAATTTCAAAATTAATTATCTTCTAAACCAGTGATCGGATTTTAATGATCGAAATGTCATTCGACGCGTATTTCTTATAAGAACAGTAAAAAATTAAAATAAATTTCAAAAAGGCTCCAACGGCCCCATTTGCTCCAATAATTTAAAATTTTCCCCTCCCACTAACACCTGTTTATCTCACGAACCAGGTGAGTTTCCAAAAGTCTTAGTATGCACATTTGTAAGTTTAATTGATACCTTTCGATCGGTATATAACTCAACCTGATCGGACAGTCATAGCAAATTTTCCATTCTTCCTGTGTATATATGCTAGTCGCCTTCGCACCCTTCGTGCTGCTTTCGTCACTAGCGCGGACTGCCGTCCGCAGTGATTAAGCATTCATAACTACAGTAGATGAGATTAGTTACCATGGATTCAAATGTTATCAGAATCACAAAATATTCTACAAGTCTTGTTTGCAGTGCTGAGTACTTAAGTTTTAAAATAATCACCTACATATTTTCGATGGGGCTGTTGTCAATATGACAGTGTTGTAAAACGATATGTAATACATAGAGTAGTTAAAAAATGGCCACGTGCAGTGTTGCTAAGTGCCTTCTAATGGCACGGACTGCGGGAGATTCGTTGAAGTGAGTTTGGTGGCGAATAGAGGACTAGAAAGGGAAGGAAGGACTAAGGGAAGGATGTGTGCAACATTTAGTTGGCAGACTGGCAGCTGGTCACGACGCCGCCTTGTCTGTCAAATGTGGCCCAAATTGGCTGACTTTTCACATTTGACCTGCACACGTAACGAAAAGCCCCCGTCCCCCTTACTATCCCCCTTCTCTTACTATGCTCCTCAAAAAATTGCTGAGTGTGTGCGTCTGTATTTCCATTCGAGATAGTGTAGGTGTGTGTGTGTGTGTGTGTATTTACAGTTATAGTTGGCACTTTGCTCTAGGGCAGAAGGAAGCGTGTGATTTATGATGCTTGCTACGTTCTGGTTTGCTAAATTACTTTCGCACACGTTGAAGTTAAATAATTTTTTGACGCTAAAAGTTGTGCGCTTTTATTTTATTTCATTTCATTTTAGCTTTACCCCTCCCCTGTGCCTTTGTCCTTTGCTAAAACTTAATCGCTGGCTAAGTTGAAGAGGTACACAACTTTAATAAGAGACCGCAGAAAGAAAAAGACAAAAAGTGAAGTAAAAAGGAAGCAACAAGGCATGCCATTAGGTGCCTGGCTTGTATTCTGATTTTGTGGCATGCTCTTAGACGCGGCCAAAAGTCACTTAGACATTAGCCAGGCCAAGGCGAGTGGTGCCCAACTTCAGGCCATAAAATTCCATTCGAGTCAAATGACCTTGCGATGGCAGCGCATTTGCTGCCTGCCTTTCGTTTATATACGTATATATTATACCATATATACAAACAAACATACCTTCGCATGTCCTTATCCATATGTATGTATGTATGTATATATATGTGCAGATAGTTCCTGTGTGTGTGTGTGTGTGTCTGCTTGGGCCATTTAAATGCTACATTATGTTGAATATTCAATTTAATGTACCTTATAAATCATGTAGATCCTTTTTGTGCTGCCCGCCATTTGCCGAAGACTGCTTAACGCCCTCCCCTCACTATTTCACTTTTCCACTTTTCCACTCTTCCCCTGCTCCACTCGCACCCTCTTCCCTTTCTAGGAACTCTTCCTATAAATATCGCAAGTCCTTTCCCTGTTGCTGTTTCGATTTCAGTTTCGCATCTAAGTATTTTTATTTCTGTTTTCCGGTTTGCTGTTGTCACATTGTTTCTTCTTTAAGCCACTTTCAAATACAGCTCGTATTTATAGTTTTTCTTCCTCTTTGATGGGACACTTATTTTTTTGTTGGCTTTTGTTTTATGCTCGCACATATTTATAACTGCTTATCGGTTTGCAAACCCAAGATTGATTAACTGCCTGTGTCTTAGCTAGAAGAGGATTGGCATTGGATGATAAAGCCACGCCCGATGTCACTAATAATAAAGTTGGGATTTTTACTTCAATTCACTAAATAAGTTCAATCGCTCATTTTTTTTGTCGTGAACTAAATCTGTAATTCTCTTTTGTCAGTTATCCATTATAGATGACAAATGCTTATTGCTTTCTGGGTTGCCTTTCAATTGTTTTATTGTTTCGTTTTATTTTCTTTTAATTTTTGTTTAAAAAAAGCAATCTGAACATGATGCTTTATGAATATTATACTAATTGTGATTTAGTAAGAGCTGAAATTAATTTAAAGGAAAATTACAATATAACTGATTAACTGAAGAAAATTAACGACATATGTGGTTCGTAATTGACTGAATACATTCCTATGTTCAATTTAATGATCCCTTGATTTGATTGATGGTTAGTTAAATATATTTAAAGTATATTTTACTTAAAGGTTTCACATGTGGGAGAAAAATTGTTTTCAGGATGAGTTTGCTTTATCTTTGCTCCCTTTATTTTTTCAATAAATTTTTAATTTTTTAAATGTATTTTGGCTCAGATTTCCAAGAGTCCATATTGAAACTTTAATAAGGATCTAGATTAAGTCAAGTTAGTTATAAAGTCAAATGAAATTAATTTCATTTGCATATACAGTCGAACTTCCCTAACTCGAATCACCATTATCCAAAGAAAATGTTCTAGTTAAGAAGATATTCGAGTTAAAGAGTTCTCTTTCCTAAGATTATTAATTTTACTGCCACTCATTTAGTTCGAGTTACAGAAAAATTCGAGAGAGAAGTTCGAGTTAGGGAAGTTCAACTGTAGTATGTGTATTGGATGTGAAAGATATTTGTTTTATTCAAATAAAAAAAAAATACCCAATAACATCAGTTGCTGTGTTTTGCTTGACAACATTTTTTTTAGATTTTTTTTTTTTTTGCATATTCGAAACACTTTAGGAGATACAGTCGAACTTCCCTAACTCAAACTTCCCTAACTCGAATTTTCTCTAACTCGAACAAAATCGAGTGGCAATAGCGTTTACTAAGCGTTTACTCGAACTTCCCTAACTCGAATTTCTCCTTAACTCGAACAAAAATATTGGCACGTGCTTCTGTAAGTCGAATTTTTCGGGGAAATCACCAATAAATTGCGTTTTATTTTTGTTTCTGTTTTATTTTGAAGTTACTTTTTTCTGTTACCAGCTCGTTCGGGTATGTTATAATGATGTACATTAACATATGGTGATCCAATATGATAAAATATTGCATAAGCAATTCTAAAGGCTGGTGAAATAGCCTTAGGAAAGACACAGTTTACAAGTGATGACCACTACTGTATCGGGCCTTAAACAAACTAGAAGCCCTTTTTTTGAAAATAATATCGCAGTTTCAATGTATGAGTTTGTAGTAATCAGTAAGTAATGTAAGTAAGCTTGTAAGCCCAACAAGATAAAAAAACAAATTCAAATGTTCACAATTTAATATGAATAAATATGTAGTTTTATTTAAAAAACAAAAAAAAAAAAATTCCCTAACTCGAAGTCTCCCTAACTCGAACTTTTTTCTTGGATATTGGTGATTCGAGTTAGGGAAGTTCGACTGTATGTCCTTTTTTGTCCAGCAATGTCCAAAGGCATTGGTCAAAATGGCATTAACACATAGATATCGGAAAACGGTGTGGATAACAAAATTACGTTTTTGAACTTCGAAGTCACTTTTCTACGGTTCTATTGAACCGAATTGTTGAATTTCTAAAACTGCATACTAGCATTTTTCGATTAAATTTTATTAATTTATTTTTTATTATTAAATTTTATTTTGTGCAAAAAAATAACTTTAAACAAAAAACCACAGTTTTCGAGCTAGCGGCACTGATTGCGCCCGTAATTCTGAACCGACTTTGACGAAAGAAAGTGCAATCGACGCAGAATTGTCACCATTATGGCCTCTACCTCAATCATAATTTTATAATTTTTTATTACTATTTTTTTCACATAAAACTACCAAAAAAAATTTTCAATATCGATTTTTAATTTATTAGCGACCGCCATTTCTAAAAAAAAATCGCTAAATTAAAAAACGTCCAAAAACAGCCTTCCAAGCAGCAATACCCCCTTAAATTAATAAATATAACAATATGGCAATTAACTATAACTGCACATTTTAAAATGCATTAAATTAAAATAAATCTGTTAAAATGCATTTCCCAATGAATTGTGCAGTTTTTATTTAAGTGTTGTCAAATGCTTGATTTTACTAACCGTTTGAGTTGTGATTTCAATTGTTGGCTATTTCCGGCTTTTATGTTTGCAGCGGAACTGTAAAGCGTTAATGTAAATTTTCACACTTGGTTTCATCGATATACGTTAAATTGATTTCAATATTTTCTGTTGCTGTTGTTGTTATGGTTGTTGTTGTTGTTGCTGTTGCATTTAGCATATTAATCATACGCACTGCTGTACCGGCATACCATTTTTTTAGTTGCCGTTTGCTGCCGCTAGATAAACAAACTTTGCACGTTGTTATTATTATTATTATTTTTTAAGTTTTTTCGTGACCGGTAACAACAAAAAAAATATACCACAAAAAACCACAAATGGGGTCGTCAGAGGTGATGATAACTTGGTGGCAACAATTGCCTGTAGGCTCAATTGTGTCGATGTCGATGTCGATATCGTTGTCGATATCGTTGTCGATGTCGGTTGAAGGGGCGTTTAAATTACGCGTCGCGTTCGCTGGTTTTATTCGTTGCACACACACGTACCGTTTGGGGCAAGTTAAGAGAAGCCACTGGGCCAACAAACAGCTACAGAGTTCAACGTTAGACTAAAAGGCGGCTACTTGCAACACGACGGCGACAGCGACACCGACGAGGCATCGTGGTGAGTTCGTGCCACAGTTCGTGTCATCTATAATACTCTGACGGAGTGTGGTGAAGAGAGAGAGCGAGACAGCGGGAAAAAACAGAGAGAGAATGCAGGACTTGTTACGACCTTGGCCATGCTTTGCTCTTTGCCAGCTGTTGATTTACAGTTTTCTCTTTACGTTTTCCAGCTAGTGCCGTTAATCGCTTATGCACAAAGCTTCAACTAAAAGTGGTGGAGTGAAAGGGGGGCAACATTGAACGGGCAACATAATTGAAACGCGAGCAGGAAGTACAGCACATACACAGTAACAAACACATGCTGCCTTTGACATTGCCGCCTTTGACAACTTGCAACTGTTGCAACAGTGTTGCAAGTGGCACCGGAAATGGGCTATCGCTGTTGTGGCTCCGGACACAAACTGTCGCGTCATCGACAGCTCCATAAATGTGACTATTAAATCAAACCACAATTAAATCAAACCATTCACAAAATAGTTGATGTAAATGTTTTGACTATCGCGACTCTATAAGAATATTTTTGACCATTTTAATGCTAATAAGGGGTTGACATTAATTTGAATTAATTCACTTCTTTATTTCGATTCCGAGTGCTACAATCTAATACACTTTTATAAAAAACATTAATATATTATTCAGATTCATAAGCAATATATTAAAAAATACAATTAAATCTGATTGTTTGTGATCCTTGTTTTATAAATTATATTACTACTATTGTTTTTTTATTTATCTTGTTTTTGAAATTTTTAATTTTTAATATTTAATTTTTATTTTTATTTAATTTAGTCTTTTTTATCCGCTAATTGTTTTAATTTAAAAATAATCCTAATCATCCAAGAATTATAAAACGTGAATTTTAGAATGGATTTTCTTTCTGTTTACTTATTTTAAGGTGAATGATATCTTCACTATCATTTATGAAAGCAATCTAAAAAGGTGACTCGATTTTGTGAGTTAATTGACTCTCATTTCGTCCTCTCATCCTTGCTAACACTTATGGCCAAAACAATAATTACAGTTTAGTTTTTAATGAGCCAACTCATGTTGAGAAAGCTTTCTATGAGATTGCCCCAAAAATTGAGCACTAGACATGCATGTGGCATGTGGCAAGTTGAGGCGAATACGCAAGTTTTGCTAATTGAACAACATCGTTGACAGGCGACAAAACGATACAATTGTTGTTGTTGTTGTTGTTGTGCTTGTGCGTAATACATTACTTGATTATGCATTAAACAAATTTCATTAGTAGTTCATGGTTGTGTGTGTCTGCCTCAAGGGGCAGCCTAAAAAAAACACGTTGAACAATAATTGTGTGCATTTTGCGTTTAATTATTATCCTGGGCACAAAATTAATAATGTCAAACTATGCAAAGTGTGCTGTGCTGTGCTTAAAGATGAAATTTCCGGAGTTGCATGTCTCAGCCACAGGTCGGTCCCAGCTCAAGTTGCAAGCTGCAAGCAGCAAGCAGAGACAGAGATTTGATTAATTTGCATGCCATAAACCATTTTCAATTTGTTTATGTGCTCAAAGTGGAAACCTCGGCTTGTAATTAAAGTAACGCTGCTGCATCTTCGGACTCAGACAGCGTGCCTCTTTCCTTTGCCACCTCTCGTGTCGTCTCGTCTCAAGTTGCACATGCAAATTTTGCTTTAACTGAGAGGCAACAGACAAGAGAAATGAAACAGAAATAGAAAAAAAAATGATGGAAACTTCGCCAAGGTAAGCAGATTAAAACGCCTTTGACTTGGCTATGTGCTCGGAAATCTGCAGTCTGTTCAACCTACTAGACTGTGGCATGCAAATGAACGCGCGTTGCATGCAACAGCGGATACGGCGTTGGCGGTGGCGGTGGCAGCTGGCGATGAGTGTTGTCTGAATGTGTTGGCAAATATTTACGCAATGTATTCATGTGCAAACAATTACGCGTTCATTTGTGCGACTCTTACGTGGCATACACACACACACACACACACACACACACACACACACACACACAACAATGGCCAACGAATGGCGACAATGGCTGCGTCGACGTCGACGTCGGCTTTGAAGTTGATGTACGTTTGGTTGCGATTGTTGTTTTTTTAGCGAACTTCTTTGCTTTGTTTTTGTTGTGTTGTGTTTTGTTTGGTTTCGTTTGGTTGAGTTTGTCTTGGCTTTGCTGTTGGTCCTGTTGTGTATTCATATGCATAATATCCTTGACCCGTTTGCGTGTTTTCCGCTTTTGTGCGTGCCAGGAAGCCAGACAGGCAAAGGTTGCGGATAAAAGAGGCAATTGGGAAAGAGACCGAAACTGAAACTGAAACTGAGACTAGAGACTAGAGACTAGAAATGTAATTGGTCGGCATTGCGTGCCTGCAGCCTGACTCGTATTTTACATCAAAACACGCATACACACACACACACGCATATACACACTTGCCATTTGATATGCAAATAATCTATGCAGTTAACGACGTGCATATAAATATTGAATAGCATAGAGGCACCTCAACTCGAATGAGTCGAATAACATTGTGTGTAGTATACACAATATCCACATTGTGAACTCTCACAAAAACTTACACTAACAACAATAACAACATTAACACGTGAGACTGCTGAAACAAAAGAAATTATAAAATAGGAGAGAAAAAGTATTCATTGCGATTATTCGCCTGCTCGAAGCTAAATCGAATCCAAGTTATTAGACTGAAAAAATAAAACTAGTAAAAACAAGGCTGGATTTGAGATTCCGACTATGAAATAGCCGTTACACAATTTGAATATATATATATATTCATCACATACATGAATCTTAAGCTGTTTAGGTGTAAAAAGAGCTGCATAATTTAAATCGCTCGCGATGCTAAAGACTGCAAAACAGCCGCTCTAAACATAAATTTTAGAATTTAGAAAAAAAAAAACTTCATAAGCCTTCTTTTAGCAAAAAATCATATATAGTTTGAAGCAGATTATTATATTGTCAAGAAATTCTTAGAGAAAGTTATTGGCGCTCTTACGATCAAAGAATTAGAATAAAACGAAAATCTTCCAAAACACATTTTTAATAAATATTTAACATTTTCGAAAGAAAAGGGATTTTTTCTATTTTATTTGGAGTAAACTTAACTTTGGCAGAGAGGATTTACTAAATTGTATATGCTGATTATTACAGAGTATCTATTTCACAGGATCTGTAAGCTGATGAAAGTATCATATCGTAAGCTAGCTTATGTACCTGATTTATAGTCAAAGTGATGCCTTATACTGAGGCTCCACTGTGTTTACAAACATCTTTATAATATTCTAAACAATCTGTCTTGTTAATATGTACTGTTTGCATTGCATTCTGCTGACAATTTCAAGTTCATTGGCTAACCAAAGTTAAGATCTGTCGATTCGGTCCGTGTGCTATTTAAATATCAGCAATGTGGGAACAGTTCGTTAAGTTTTGTTGATTTGCCTGACAATAAAATGACCTAACCTCCCAACTCACACCACCTCAGTTCCGTTCACCTTCGATATGCTATAAGTCGTAGTCGTAGTCGTGTCATCGACACGCCGAGGTGAAAGACAAACAACTTTATGCCAAGTTGTTAACAAAGTGTTTCCACGACCTAAACGACTGCTCGGCAAAGGTCCCATTCAGCATCCAGTTCTTCATTCAGTTTTCTGTGTCTATGCAAAACGCAAACAGATCCCTCTCTCTCTCTCTCTTACTGACACTCTATATCTCTGTCTGCATCTCTCTCTCTCTCTCGGTGTGTCTATCTGCAGAAATATGCTGGGCACCTTGACAAGACAATTGACTGGAAAATGTTGTTAATGAACTTTGTGCGACATTTTGATTAGCTGTCAGTTGTTGTTGTTGCTGTTGTTGTTGCTGTTGTTGTTGTTGTTGTTGGTATGGTGCTACTGCAATCGTGTCTGGCCCCCGTTTGGGGTCAACAAGTGTCGCAAGCAGCAATGATGGATGTCAAAGTTGTTCGGTCGCTTGTTGGCCAGCTTGACACACATTTTTATTGTGCTTTTGCTTTAATACAATGCCATTTTGTCACACTGTGATAAAACACTGAAATACAAAAATAAAACGAGCAACAACAACAACAATGAGAGGCTACACAAAAAGTTTCTGCAGAAAAGTTGTAAACTTAATTTATAGTTTTTAAGCAGCCGCGAGCTGAAGTTGTAGGCGGTCGTAAGGGGCCGCAAGGGGAGAAGGGGGCGTGGCCCAAGCTGTGGCTAGCTAGAAAAATGTGTTTTGCTACTATCGCTTGGGTGGCGCTGAAGGCGTGGCACACACACACACACACACACACAAACACGCGTACATACATATAAATGTTGGAGTATTTGCAAATTTTCACATTTCATTCTCGCCCTAGCTCTTGGAATTTCCAAATGAAATATTTGACTTTTAGTCTAAAAAAGTCAGCAGAAAGTTACGCAAACAGACTGTGACGTAACCGAGGACACCACCCAAGCCCCCAAGCCATCCAAACCTCCCACGCCACCCAACTAGCAAACCCTTCAGCCATCCACTGAGCCAAAATGTGCATTAAGTTAAAAGTATGCGCCGCTTTAAACGTCACATTCGCTTTCATTTTACGCATCCAAATCCGCATTCGCATTCGCATCCGGATCTTCTGTCTATTTGGAAGGGGAGAGAGCCATAGAATTTACCCCCGGGAAATTGTCCCTCGATGCAATGCACCTCCACACTCTCTCTCTGTCCACTAAGTAGTCGTCTTTTAAATTCTTTTTGGTAGCTCTCACAATTTGCACATTTAATGAGGGACCTCCTCCTGTGACTCCCTATGGATTCCAACAGTTCCTTTTGCATCCATCTCCCTTTCCCAGCGCCCTTCTGTTATTTATTTGCACCAGTTGCTCTGTCTGCTTTCTGCATTTCAAGGTTCTTAGAGCTCTTTCAAGTACTGACCGTAATGATGTATGCGCAACGTTGCTGTGCAATTATAAACTGAATTTTGAACAGCGGTCACAACATGTCAGCTGCTTTTCGCTTAAAGAATTTACCAATTAAAGGTCAACACTTAAATTAAATGTGTATAAATCACTGATGATTGAAGAAAATCATAAATTGAGTTTATTTAAAAAAAATAATTTATATACATATACAATTTAATTCAAATGTTGAAGTCTCTAGATGCTTACTTTAAAAATTAAATATAGAATTAAACAATGTGATTTGATGTAAAAATGAATATAAATCATATATACATTCAAACTTAAATGTAATATAAAATAAAGAAATTGAGTATTATAATTGTGAACATCTGGGGGTGCTCAAACAATGATTAAGAGAGCTCAATAAGTAGGTTATTTGCGGAATCAATAATGATGGTCTCGTTTCTTAAAAACTAACTGATTATTTTTATGAAAGAACAGATTTGGAGAGAAGTAGAGAGAGCGCAATTGAAATCACTCTGTCATATCTAATACAACTTTTGACAAAATTTAAAGCAATCATTTGGTTTTTTCTACACATTCTAAACTAAATAAATAACAGAAAAATAAATATGAAACATAAACAGATGAAGGAAGTGGCTGCGGATGAGTTCTGTCGATCGGTCTGTCCGCTGGGCGACTGCCAGGTGAGGTTGCACCACAGCCAGTTGCTGTTGCACCTGATAAGTGATCACCTGGTCGAGACACCGGGCGAATCCTTCGGCCTGAGGATGCGTCGAGTGCAGAGCGGGGAAAGGACATTGTTGCCACTGGCGCCCCAACAGCTGATTGTGGGGCAGGATCAATGCTTGTGCGTGCTCAACTGGGCGGGTAATGGGAGCAGGGATCTGGCCAGGCCACAGTGCAGACTGCCTATGAGCCACAGAGCGCTGCGAGGCCACTTGCCAGTGCTGGTAATGGTGTGCAAGATGACGACGGGGCCATCAGCATTGATCGACGATAATAGGATGGGCTACTTGTATGTATTCTGGTTGGCAGCACCTGCCACAAAGCGTCCATTGACCGCTACACTGGGATTCGTCAATCGTGAGCTTCACTGTAGTCTGCGCTTGCGTCGCCATCTGCGAAACTTTGGCAGTCCAATGCATATGAACAAATTGTTGTTGGAAGCAGATCGCAGTTGTTTAGCACTGAGTGAACGGCAGCTGCAACAAATGTGTTGCCAAAATGATAACGGCTGCTTTCTTGAAGTTGTCATTCAGGGTGAATCTGTAAACTGAAAGTCCAACTCAAGCACTACTTAACTTTCTGCTCATATTTGAATATTTGTAAATTTATGCAAATTTAATTTGATTAACACAGGATACCAAAAAAAAGAAGACAAAACAAAACGATAAGAAATGTAATCAGCAAGTTTTTATTTAGTATCCGGGATGGGACGATGTGCCAGGAGGACTTTTGGGGCAGCTGCTCCACTTGTCCACTTGGACTCACATAATGAGCGAAAACTTTTCCGTTTAGTGGACTTTAAGGCACACTCTGTACTGTTAATAAGCCGAAATCAATTTGACTTGACTTCAGTTGAGTTCGACTTGCGTTGAGTTGGCTTCTTATTTAGTTTTCTTTTTTATCGCTCTTTTTGGGTTTCGTTTTGTGTTGTTTTATTTTTTTTTGTTTAACACAAATTTTGCAAGTTTATTGCCACATTTGTGAGGCGCTCGCATTATTGATTTCGGTCGGCACTTTATAGCCATTTGCCTCTTTGCCCCAATTTGACCCGTTGTTGTCACCCAACCCCCTTTTGTTTTTGTTTTTTTTTTTTGTTTTGGTTTTTTTGTCGGTGTGCAAGAGGGTGGAGGGTGGATGGGGGGCATTGGCTTTATGAGCGCAACAGACGACGACCGCGGCATTCAGTTGGAAATGTGCCATAAATTACGCTGTTTTATGTCTTAGCAGCCAGTCAGACAGACACAAACAGTCACACAAACAGATCAAATCTGATCAGATTTCTAAACACAATATAAGTGATTTTTCAGCACTGGCAAATGTGAGAGAACTTGCTGTTGACAGTGCTTGAGTTAATAGCAGAGTATGATTGATAAATATACATACATATATACATATTTATTTATGGAGTTATAGTAAAGCTTCAGAAAAGCACTTCTATCGACGGAGCCAGTTCCCATGTGATATGGAACTAGTTCGTATGAGCGAGACTGTTGCTACCGTCAGAGTTAGTTATAAGTCTAATGTTTTAAACCCATACCATTTTTAGAAGAAAAACTAGAATTTCTTCGTTTATTGGAGCTTATTTTTGTCTTAAAAACGAATGCTATCACAGCAGTTTTAGCAGCTGGTAGTTCAAGCCAGCGGTGGGCACGAAACCTGAATTCGTTACCAGCCAATGGCTCCCGGAGCCATTGCGTGCCCACCAGTGGATCAAACAGTTGTTTTTGAATATAAATACAAACTGCAAGAATTATTTTTGATGAAAAATTTGGAACAACATCACTGCGGACGGCAGTGACGAAAGCAGCACGAAGGGTGCGAAAGGCGACTAGCATATACTTATACACAGAAAGAATGGAAAATTTGCTATGACTGTCCGATCGGGTCGATCGAAAGGTATCAATTTAACTTACAAATATGCTAACTAAAACTTTTGAAACTCATCTGGCTCGTGAGATATACAGGTGTAAGTGGGAGGGGCAAAATTTAAATGATTCATTCAAATCACACAATGTATTGTTAAAATCAGGAATCTTACCAATTAGTTCATTTGAATTGAATTCAATTCACACTTTCAGTACGCAAAACACTTTCTCAGCACAACTAATACAATTTAACTGTCAAAACAGAATTTTCATGGGCGTAAACAGGAACCAGTTGTCGTCAACGACACAAACTCCAAGAATTGTGGATTGAGTTTGAGTTCAACTAGAAGATGAAAGAAGAAGAAGCATAGAAAAAGATAGCACATCTGCGATGACAGCGTTGACAGCGTTTCTCATATTTGCTACTCGAAATCCTAATATAACACGGCGACATGTTTACGATGCATTTCTATATCCGTACGTTGAATTTATATATATATATATATTGTATATATACATTTGTGCCCGTATGTGTCCACATAGTTTTTACTGCATACTTTTATGCGCCTGTTGGCATTTTCATTGAGCAGAAATCAGAAAATCCCCGTCTCGCTTCCATTTAAGTATATTCCCAGAGTCCCATGACGGCCTACATACATATATACATATATATCTGACTGTGTGTTTGTGTGTATGTTAGTGCGTGCTCCAAAATGACAACATCCCTTGGAGGGGGGAGGGGCAAAGCCAACACCGACATATAAAGGCTAAATTGAACTTGAATGTGCGGCGTGTGACAGGCAGAAAGGGAGACGAAGGTAACGTGAGGGGAAGGTAACGTAAGGGGAAGTTGCGACCTTCTGAATTGTGTAGCAGATGGAATCCACTGACAACAACACAACTGGAGCTGGAGCTGAAGCTGAAGCTGGAGCTGGAACTGGACAGGGCAATGCACGAAGCACTCAAGTCATTTAGAGCTCGTAAAAATATTGGCGGGCCACAAACACGGCCTATTCAGTTGGAAAACTCAATGGGATTCAATTGAATCGACTTGTGTATAATTACGAATGTCCAACTGAAAGTGTGTGTTGAGTGTGTACTTGTATGTGTGCCAGCTAGAGTTAGACTTGGCATTAGGATCTTAAGCAGAGCGAAGCCGAGGTTCTACCCGGAACGTGTTTACAACAAGGCACGTATACGTAATACATATATTCCTCTCATTCCGAACTCTTTGGACAGAGTGAGATATAATGTCATCACACTTTTTTTTGAAGAGGACATATCGGACCATAAAACGTATCGGATTTATTGGGCCTATTTAACGTCAATTAAAGGAAGTCGACACCAGAGATTCATTTAACAGCAACAAATTCGCAAAGTCAAAATGGAAAAATTGTACATTCATTTACGAGACATATGCTTTCAGATTAAAAAAAAAGTTAATAATATGTATACACAATAAAATTTTGACAGAAATAGTAAAATAGTTTCGTTTAACATTCATGATATATTTATCAAATTGACACAATATGCGTATAATATGGCAGCGTCTCAGCATTTAAATAGTCATGAATGTCAAAAACATTTGACTTCATAGTAAAAATTCTAGGAAGCCCCGAAAATCACAATATTTGAGGAGAAGGAATTAAGAAACCATACTTGAATCAAATATTTTGAATTTGGCCTGAGAAAATCCGACATAACTGGAATTCCGAACTGTTTTTTCTGTTACTCTGAACATAAAATAATACAGTACTTTTTGTAAGAAAGGGTCATTGGATTTCGACTTGTTCAGTGTAGTCAGTTAATATCTTATTGGCCGTACTCATATGTACATATGCGTAAAGAGACAATCAGATGTTGCGTTATCCAGGGACGACACTTGGAGCTTTTGCCACAATCTTAACTAAGATGTTGTTTCCGCCCAAACACTAACACAATATGAGGCCACGACATGCTGGAAACATAAGTAAACTATACAACTTACAGATGTTACAGTTGAATTGATCAGTGACATGAAAACAGTTTAATCTGAGTACAAAAAATAGTTTTTCAAGCATATTCAATTTCCATGACATAGTCTAAATGTTTTGTCAAAATTTCTTGCTATAAGTTTATTTACTTAAGCATGATTGATAGCGTGGCAGGAGGAATCTCGTGGTGTTTTAACAGTTTGTGCACTTGTTTGTGGATACACCCAGCGAGCTGAAGCTGAAGCTGATGTTGATGCTGTAACTGAAATTGTAACTCAGGCTGCACAAAATCTTTTGGGGCCAAAATTGTAGCACCTTTCTCCATTCCACCTCTTTGAGTCCTAGAGTCGCTGTCAACATGCGGCTGCTTGCTGTGCATGTCTTTGTGGTTTTTCTGGCGCTTAACTATAACAACAGAACTTAACACCTTTTGATCGGCAGGCGGTGGCAAAGGACGGCGGTGTGTGTGTGTGTGTGTGTGTGTGTGTAAGTGCAGTTATGGCATGAAATAAATTCCTGTAAGCTTTCCGGAGAGCGAATAACACACACACACATACTCACACACAGTTACACCTACTTGAGCTGTGAAGCTCGTTATTCATAAACTTAATACCAAAGAGAGAGAGCATAATTTTCATTTTGCCTCGTTTGGTTTGGTTCACATTTCCTTTGGCAGCACCGCTGGGCGTGGCACACTCCTACATACACACACACACACACACAAGCACATACACACATGTACATATATACATACATGCTACACTAAAGTACGTACAACAAATAAAAGCCAAACATTGAATGCAAAGAACACCAATAAACTTGTACTTGTACTTGTGTAGCAGCCATAAGTGCGAATTATATAAACATATACATCAGTAAGCAAACACTTGCACACCCAAACACACACACACACATACATGCATACATCTAGCAGCTGTTGCTACGTCTTATCAGCGATTAGATCGACAACGTGCTACATGCAACGCGCAACGCGGCGTATGAGCAATAAGTATAGAAAAGCAGATGACGATGAATTACTGAAAGCGCCAATGGGCAGCATACTTATGGTACTGACTGTATGCGTGTGTATGTTGACTGTAAGAGGTATTTAATTACTGAGCAAAAGCTACGCTGAAACTTACCTAAAAAATCTGAATGTGAAAATAATCTCAATATAAAGCAAGTAAAATAAATTTGAAAAGGAACAAACTGAATAAGCAAGGGACTGTGTACAGTTTTTTGTGGATCAATTAAATTGCTAAAAATATCACCTAACTACAATGTATTTAAGTTACAGCAGCTACGGTATTGAGAATAAAGCTAAATCTATACAATTAGAAGTTGAATAGAGGCGAAAATTTGATACACATCTTTAACAATTTAAGTAAGCAGATGATCTATAACAACTGGAAGAATTTCATGAAGATTATTCTGCCTTGCGTTAAATATTTAGTTGCAAATATTCGAAAGAACCTGAAGCTGTTTTATATGTATCAAGCTTTTATTTATTTGTTTTTCCTTCTATCTATTTATTTATTTATTTAAAAATGAATTTATTTATTAATAAATTTAATTATTTACTAATTTCTGTTTTTATTTTTTTTTTTCTATTTTTCTTTATTTATTCTTTTATTTAGCATAATCCAAAATGTTTACCACAAACTAAAGCTACACTGAACCATTGGCTGACTTCAATTTCGGTATTACGAGTAGTTTTAGTTAGATTTTGAATTTGCAGACACCTTAAATGCGAAATAGCAGCTAGTTTAATGCTCCGATCTGATATCCTGAGGCAAGAAGCGTTCGCATTCACATTCGCATCATTCGGCATTCGACATTCGCTCCATTCGTTTCATTTGCTTCATTCGCAATTCAATTATGCATTCCGTCAGCGTGTCGGGCAGACCCTGTGTCACGGCGACCTGCCCCCTGCTCCTTGATCCTTGACCCCTCGCGATGCACCCTTTGCTTACGCTTTCGCACTGCAACTGACAAAAAAAAATGAAGTAGAAATTTCTGTTACATTCCGCATTCAGGTCATTAATACGCCATCATCAACGAGCCAGATGGAGAAAGACTGACCGATTGAGAGAGCGAGGCCGAGGGACAGAGAGACAGAGAGACAGAGAAAGTGTGAGAGAGGGGCAGCTAAACACAGTCAGTGGCCAGCGGCCAACGAGTAAAGAGCTATGAGGCATGAAGCATGAGGCATGGTTCATGGGCACGTCAGGTTAGATTTTACTGCTCCCTTGTTGTTGTCTGCGGGATAGGCACGGACAGACAATTGGAATGCAGTTGTCGTTGTTGTTTCTCCTCCTTCGCCTCTTGTTGTTGTTGCTGTTGCTGAAATGTTGCACGCACGGTTGCGCGTCTGAGTGAAATAAGATGAAATGCTAATGATGGCAGAAAACATTCCAATACCGTTACGCTATACATACACTGACAAACACACACACGCGCACACACGCACATACACGCACACACTGATGCCGTGGCATGGACATGTGTTCATTAGCCAGTGCTGAAAAACATGTGCAAATTGTGCAGCATTCACCGAACTGTAATCCGATAAGTGCATTTAATCATCGTTAAGCACTCGCAACTACACACAGCGAAAAAATCAAGTGTTTCTTAATTACTATAATCAAGTAGCACGTTCTTATTTCAAGTACGATTTCTTAAGCTAAACAATTTGAATATTTTAGTATTATCAAATTTAAAAGTGAGTTTAAAACTAAGTATAGTTGAAACTTAATTTGTATGCTTAAAATAAAATAATAATTCAATAAGTATAATGGGCATATTACAATCTCTTATATTATTGTGAAAATTAGTGAAGACCTACTACAGAAATTAAATTAATACTTATAAATAGAAATTACATAATACTTATAAAAAGCAGACAAGACAAAATCCATTTGAGAATTTTAGTCAAGCAAAACGAAAAGTTAAAAGAATTAAATAACTTTAAGACATTACGAACTTGCGTTGCGAACTTATGTAAAGAATTCTAGTAATTATTTCTAATCAATTTAGAGCTCCACTTTATTGTATATTATTTATTTTTAAATCAAATTAATCAGACCTGGCTTAAATATTTGTACGCTTACTTTCAGTAATTCGTACTGACATAGAACAAGTTAGAGTTCGTTCATTTGCACTTTATTTTAGTACTGCTTTTTCTCTCTGTGTAGCTCAGAAATGTCTGACTTCTTCCATATAATCGATAAATCGCGTTTCTTCAGCAAGCAAACCAATTACCTGAGTACTGTCGCGACTCTTGGTTAAGAAATTAAAGCAGGCATAAAGAGAGAAAAAGAAAAAGATAAAATTAAATTTCATAAAAATAGAATTGTAATCTCTGAATATATTTTCTTTTACTAAATGAAAATAATTGCGTAAATAAATGCATTATTCGAAATTTAATAACAATTAAAACCAACCGAGTTGAAGGAGCTCTTCAGAGCTCTCGTTATCTTTCTTCTCTTCTCTTTGCTATAGGGAACTCCCAGCAGAAGTCACAACAACTGAATATTGAAGAACTGTGCAAATATTCATGATCTTTTAACCTTCTTCTCCCATTCCGCAAATATACTTCATTGTTGCCTTGTGTCAATCGGAATTCGTTCGAACTTGAATTGAAAATTGAATTTCCTACGCCAATAAATGCACACAAGAATCTTGGCGAGCGACTTACTGAAACTCTCGCCTTGAGAATGGAGATAGAGATGAAGGTGAAGATGGGAGAGGAAGGGGGCTATGCAAAAATCAATCAAACAAAACTGACTGACACTTAGACAGACGATTAGGAAACAGCCAACTTGATATGCAAGTCAGCCAGAAGGGCAATTTCTCATTCTCTCACTCTCTATCTCTCCAACTTCACAATTCTCTTAGCCATCTCACTATCTGGCCAGGAGAGACAGGCTCGAAACAACTGGCAGCTCGGCACAGAAGAAGGAGAAGAGCAGCAGATGCTACTGTAGATGCTAGATACGAGTACAAGGCACATCAGATACATCAGGATACAAGCTGAGCAGAAGGATTCTGTCAATGTTTCGGTCAAACGCACAACAACAGACCGTTAAATTTCAGTGTTGCAAAACAATAACAACAACACCAACAAAATCTCACTTGACTTGACAATCTGACAAGACTTTTCCTGTCGCTTCATAACTTACCGAACTATTCTAAAGGGATTGCCTAAGAAACCATTTTTTGTTTAAAACTTATAATTAAGATGGTAATGTTTTACAAGAGTGGAGTTTAATTTTTGGCAAATAATTAATACTTGTTGACCATGTTAGATAGGATTGTATCTTTAATTTAATAATGCATCCATTTTTGCACAAACTACTTTGCCTTTCATTATGTTTTTCAGATTATCTTCAGAAACTCTTAAAATTAATATATAATTGAGGTTTATTTTTCATTTAACTAGCCAGTGAAATTAGCGTGGAAAACTGAACTTAATGCTTTGTAGGATAATCATTATTATCTTTAATAAGATTGTTATAAAATGATTAACTTGCCATTTATGCTCTAGTTTTATTTCTGAACTAACATCATTATCTTTGGATTGAAGCTATAACTGCAATAGAAATTTTTATAAGTATATCAAATATTCTCCGAATAGAGGGAGAAGTTCAACGAAGCAAATTAATTAAAGATCTATTTATAAGAAATTGCAGAATTATTGTTAGTTGTAAGAGGGTAGCTTTTGTGGGAAGGGGGAGTGGGTGGGGAGACCAGAGCGCTGACTGCTGAAAGACTGAATGAGTTGGCACTTATAGTTGAGTATTAGGTTTCTACCTGTTGTCGGAGCTAAAGTTCTATTTGAGTAGTTTCTAAAGAGTGGTGGGGGGGGGGGGGGTGGGGTGTTGGGGTTGATGAAGATGTGATGGGGGGTAGAGTCCTTGGGCAACTTCATTGCCAGTAAACTGAAGTAGCAGCTGGTAGCCTGGCAATTGTTTAACTCAATGTTTTCAGCAGCTTGGCAGCTTTATTTTAAATAAATAAGGCCAACGGGATGCATGAGAGTGTGTAAGAGTGAGTGTATGTGTGTGTGTATGGGTGTGTGCTGCTTTCTATCAGTATAAGTGTGTGTGTGTGTGTGCCTCAAGTTACAAATAAAACGTAACCGAAATGAGCTTAAGAGCTTATGGAGCGCTAAACAAACAACGCAGCACACAAAGCTGCGACGACGACGACGACGACGATGCTGCCAGCGTCTGAAAGCGTGTGGCAAGTAGGGGAGGGGGGCAGGAGAATAGCCAGGGAGGGGGGTGGGGTCGAAGACTCAGACTTAGACTCGAACGTCATCGCTGTCGACTGGCTTACAGCTGACTAACTTGCGGGTCGCTTCTTGGTTAAAATTCTCTTCCCCCCTATGACCATCTTCTGTCCTGGATTCTGCACCGTTTTCTGCTCCTGATGCTGTTGCTGCTCCTCGTCCCGGTTACTGTTTATTTGTAACTGAAGCTGATGCCGTTGCTGTCGCTGGCTTTTTCTATGTCTTCGCTTCGCCGAAGTTTTATTTCTTTTGGCCAAACATTTTGACATCGAGTTTGAGGCGCTTGATGGAGATGCTCTGCTCTTTTATGACTAAGTCAAATATGAAAGTAAGTTGGCTGACTAACACTCACTCGCACACATACACACAACCACACACACACACACACTCACACATGCCAATACGGTCACGCCCACGCATGCCACAAGCGACGCCCTCTGTTGGCCATGGAATGGGGCATTCAATTTGATTTATTGCCACTTAAAGGGCAACATTCAGTTTTCGAAATAAATAACACGTTTACACATCCAAATGAAGCATCAGCTTCAGCTTCAGCTGAGAGTTACCCCAACTAAGTGAAACCCTACTCCAACCCTCTGACAAATCTCTCTGCCCCTCGAAAATCATTTCCGCTACGCAATGGCGACGAAATTGTTAATAAGAACGCATATATTATGTCAACACCCACACATGAGTCTCTCCCTCATTGCGTTCGTGTGTGTGTGTACGACAGAAGCGCCCTCTGCCCACCTAATTAATCGTCGCAGTCAACGTCGACGTCGCGGCCGTCATCGTTTTTGGCTGAAATCGAGCGTAAAATGGTCTAAACTCGTGGCTATAACCAGCAAAGCCAGTAAGCTGCGCTCTTGACTTAACTCCTGCAATCGACTGTAGCTGACAATCGATTGACAATCGCAGCCAGCATTACAATCGATTGATTAACTCGATAAATCGAGCGTCAGAAAGGAAATGTTCGATTTCAGGCATAGTTTAACCAAACACACATCTCAAGGGCCAATTTATCAGTTAGCTATTCTAATGACTCTATTGCCGTGGCACACCTGATAAGGAAGAGTTTGAAAAAATACTGGGATTGATTTCCATTCTGACATGTTTAAAAAAAAATAGAGCAGTCATACGTAAAATGTTTCAAAAAAATCTAATGTGTATCCTAACATGTGTTTTTAAACTTGTTAGATTGAAACGCAAAAAAATGTTCTAAAATCAAGTATAAAATACTTAATTTAAGTATGCATTTTTTAAGTGTGTATTCAGGATTAAGCAGTATAATTAAGCCTTTTTCAGGATTAAAATGGGAAAATAAGCCAAAATTACTTGATTAAAGCTGAAAAATTATTAAAATGCTCCCTTGATCACTACATTTGCTGAGCGCGAGAGAAAATGTTCTCTCGGCCTCTCTCGTTTCGTGGCTTAGTGGTTAGAGTCGCCTACCTGTCTGAAAAAAAACTGGGTTCGAGTCCCCCCGTCAATTCCAGTCAAACATTCCCGTCATTAAAAAAAAATTTTTTAAAAACAAAAATAAATAACAAATGTTAAAAAAAAATTTAAAAAAAGTTTAAAAACAAATTTTTTAAAAAATTAAAAAAGTATTTTAAAAAATTTAAAAAAATTTAAGAAACAATGTTAAAAATAAATAAAAAAGAAAATAACATTTTAATTTATAAAAATTTTTTAGCCTGAATTACACAATTTCAGGATTGAATTCGGGATTGAAAAAATCAAGTATTTCATACTTGGATAAGAAAATCCGAGATTACCCTACTTCTGACATCGTTTCTGATTGATTTCGGGCTAAATACCCCGGATTTTTTTTTCTGTGTGCTTACACGTCAGTCAAAGCAAAAACAAGTCTTATTGCTGCTGAATATGATAGATATCACTCAATTCATTTTATTTAAATAATAAAATATTCTTGGTACTTTTTATTTTCCCATTTTATATCCTTCTTCTTATTTCCATACTTACCAAACGGCTTGTAGTTCATATTTGATAAAGTTAATGACTTTTTTTATTCACAAAATTGATTATCATGTTTATCTTATATAAAACCATTATTAATATTTGAAATTGTTAAAAAAATGCAGTTTTCGTGCCTAAATCAACCCGTTTACGATTTTGAAGCCCCAAACGAGTGAAAATACCCGAATCCATCTCTTTTTCCTACCTCTATCTCAGTTCCTACTTTCATAGTGTATTAATTATTGGCTTTCTGAAACTCTTTTTTGGAATGACTTTTCATCTGAAACACAAACGGAATGAGAAATCCTCTTGGGTCTGATATTAGCATAAATTTTATCCTTATCCAACTGCAACACTTCCGATAACAGCAGAAACACAGCTCCAACCAAGAACGAGAACAAAAAACGAATCATTCACTTTGGGTTCTTATTTCGTGATAAAATAAAAAACTAACATAAAATGGAGAGCGGGTGAAGCGCGTGCAAAAGGTTTGCGTGTGTGTGTGTGTGGGTAAATAATTTTCTCGCATTTTAAAAACGCATTAAATGCAATGGCGTCAGGACGAGAGAGAAGCAACGAACAAAATGCGCCAAATGGCAGCTTCATGGCAAGCCTGATTTCATGCGAGAAAGAGAGGGGTGACAGAATGAGGGTTGAGTAGGAGTGGGAGTGCGTGTGAGTGTGAGAGAGGAAGAACTAACACAGCGTGAGGGGGGTGTGTGGAACACTCGCGCTAAATTTATGACCGCTGACCATTTTTAAATAGCCACATGCGCACCTGGGCACACCTGCGCATAATGTGGTCGTTCCATATAAAATTTCATTCATGATAAATGCGTTAGCAAGAAATAACAACAAGCAAAATAGCAAAACGAACACACACACATACACACCCAGTCAAATTCTTTGGGCAGCAAATTTTAATTAAAAAACATAAACTTCATTGCTGCGGCAGTTGGCACAGATTTGTTGCGTAACCAACTCAATATTGTTGTTGTTGTTGTCGCTATGATTTACTTGCAACACGCCCGCAACATTCAACACAATTGTATTTATTTTTTGGACACTTGTTTAGCACACAAAAATATTTGCAGCTTGTAGGCTAGAATTCAATTTGATATCCACATAAAATGTCCACTAAATTAGTTATTGAACACTAGCTAATTTGCAGCGTTCACAATTATTGTTGACGCTGCATGTTGCCAACTTGGTCAGCAACACAGTACAGTTGGACAAACAACAATAAAATGCATTTCAAATTTGCGAATTAATAGTGTGTGACTACCACATATCCTGTTCTTTTTCTCGAAGAGTAATAATTTGCGTATAACACCTATTTTAAACATAAAAACAATAAAACAAATACTTAAGAAAAACGTAAAAGTGATTTATGTAATTTCAACAAGTATATCACCTGCAATGCTTTACATGAGCTTCCGTATCGTTTAACTACTCTCAGAAGTTCAATTTTTTCTTACAGGGTATGGGAATAAATTAAAATTTTATGGAGCTATGTGTTTTTATTGGGCCATTGCGGTTAAATTAATGTGCCAATTAAATAATAACTATGCGAGCAACGCTTTAAATTGAATATGAGCACACCCACAAAGAAACAAGCAACAGAACGAAGACTTTAAGCATAGTTCGGAGACTAAAAAAAGACCTCGAAGAAACCCAAACTTAAAAAAAAAAAACACTGGCGTAATGTGAAAAAGAAGAGCTTAACATTTATCTCCTCTTGTCGATCCGGAGGAAAAATAAAAACGGAGTTGCCGGATAAAGAACGGGCGTTGTCCAGCACTGTTTGCAAACAGCTGAGAGGCCTTAAAGAACATCGAACTGCTTAGAGTTTCGAAAGGTATATAGGAGAGAAATGTCTGGCATACAAGTGAGAACAATTAAAAATATTTGAATTTGGTCAATAGCGTTACAACGACATAAAAATAACAATATTGGTAGATCATAAGCATCAACGAAAACTTAAATTTTATTTATGGACATAAATTAGATCATTTTGTATTTTTTTATGAATATAAATGGAGAATCCTCGTAAATTGACGCTTATAGTTAGTTACCACTCAACTTTTTGTTATATTGTTAAACTTATAAAATTTTGGATGCAAGGTAAAAAAAATAAATGAAAAAAGGAAAGATTATAAAAAATGTATTTCAATGAAATGGGAATGCAATATCCCAAGTTTAATTATACATTTACATGCATAAGTAATTATACTCATGTTCGTTAGCAATTACACTGACAATTAATGAAACCAAATATTGTTGGCATTGGTTCAGTTGTGAGCACTTTTTGCATTATTATCGGGTTTGCCGCTAGGTTTTCACGTGTCTCGCGACTCATTAAAATGCAATGTGGCCCACGGAAAACCAAATCAAATTTTCATTTTCGCTTGCAAATGTTGTAACTGTTCAATTTTTGTTTTTCCAGTTTCGCTTACAGGCAAATGCACAGTCATACCTACAAATTAATAAAATTTATAATATGTTTGTGAGTGCGAAATACAAAATATAAATGTTTGGATACCCATCAAAGCTGTGCTATCGTTGAAATCATCCCTGATACCAACCACAATAATCTACCCATTAGTTTAAATACAACACAGAGTCTGAAATCTTTATAAATAAATCTTTATAAATTCATGATTTCTTGAGTTTTGAACCAACCAAAGTTTTAACTTTTACACTCATCTTGTTACCATTAAAAGCTGCAAAATGAAATAAGCAGCATTCTTTTTGATTTTTAGAGGATATCTCATTGTGAAATCTGATTGGTATTCAAACTTATTTAACCCTTTTTTAACCTGCCTTTTTATGGAGTTTTTAATTACACATTTGATTGACTGTGATTGGATATAACCTGAGGGTATCGCTTGAATAGAGAACATTTATTAAAAAAAAAAACAAAATCAAATAACGTAAAGAAATTAATGCGAAAAAAATATCAAAGTCCTGTATTATAAGCAAAACAACGTGTTATGAAAATAATGGCTGAACTGCATTTTAAAGCTGTTTTCGTTGAAAATTGTTCGTTCAAAGTATTGAGGAATTTGTAAGGAAAAATGTTGAATTTTTTTTATGTATAAATGAAGTGATACATATAGAGATACCCTGTAATAATCTCATATATCAGTAGACAATTCTGAAACGACCTAATGACAGTAATTTGTACTTAAAATTGATTTCCTATTACTATTTTTGAAAATTAACTTATATTGTACACTCGCATATTCTAAATAGCTCAAGCTTTGATTTAAGCTACATATTTATATTTCTTAATAATATCCTCCTGAAAGTCGAGTCTCTTATATAGTGCATCATAAAGTGACTCATTAAAATTAAGATACAAACAAATAGAATAAAAATTTAAAAAAATGTGACTGGTATGAGTAACATTTGTCTTATTTCGTATTTTTTTGTTAATCCAAATGTTTTTTGAGTGAACGGATTGACTTTGGCTTTGGGATCAAAGTTGTTGCCCTCCTGCGAGAAGGGGGCCAAAAATATATATGTAGATATTCCGGTGTTTATGCACTGGAACAGAAACTCAAACTTGTTTTACTACCACTGTTTTTTTTCCTGCATTTTTAATTTGGAGTTATTGCTTTCGGTATTTTTTCCATGTTATTTGTTGTTTGCTCAATTCGACGCGATTCCCAGCTGCCTGTTGTTTACCTTGTGCTTTATTGAATCAAATAAACGAAGTTGCGGCAGCCTTTGGCCCCATTGCCATGCTTGACTGCTCCTAAGTTGTTGCCTGGATACTATCTAAGCCTCCACTAGAACTCGCACTGTCAAGTGCTGCCCATTTGCATAGAATTGCGTGCCTCTACGTAGGCAGCACTTAAGAACTTAACATCAACATCAGCCTCCACCTCAACCCCATACTCATGGTCATACATACGACAGCGTAATTACAATTTGAGGCAAACTTGAGAAGTTCTGTTGCAACTCGCAGATAATGCATTTAGTGGCTGCTTCAAGTTATTTTCCTTCAGATTCCTCAAGGTACGATTCAAGGCAGCAACGGTACGTATACATAATGTGAAAGTAGAAAAGCATGTAATGATATTGGTATATACAAATGTACTATAGGTAGACAAGTCCTTTTATTTCATTCTCACTGCAAGTATAATAAATATGTGAATTGCTGGTAATATTATCCGGCATCCTGTCTTCAACTCGAGCCAATTTAAAATTTATGAAAGCTTTCAAATTGCATATTTGATATGTCGACAGGTCTCTTCGATAATTCGATACGTGTTGTCAGCCAAAAAGGGCAAAATGCAAGATGCAATATATTATGTTGTATGTGTTGTTTGCAGTGCTCAACAAATGATTTCTTGTACTATGCCCTCAGGTGTCGTCTCTTTGTGTGTGTGTGTGTGTGTGTGTGTGTGTCTGTGTGTTGTCACTCTTATCTCGTTCACACATGTGAGAGTACAATTAATGTGGTCAACAGCTGCTGTAATTACTTGTATGCTCGCCACCTCAGAGCTCAGAAAAGGGAGATTTACCCAACACTTTGCTTCACTGAGCTGAAAAATTATGAGCACCCAAAGGACCACAAGGGGTGCCTCCATCCCTGGCTTTCGACCACGCCCCCAGTGACGCCTCCCTGGCCAACTTTGACCTGTGCAGGTATTGTGTGCTAATGACGAACTGTTGATTTGTGATGTTCATTATTTGAGAGGACGTTACCTTAGGCAGGCGGCGAGCTCCAACATATAACTCACAACTTTTTTGGTTTCACAAAGCTCCTTTTTATGTGATGTGCTTGGGTATGGGTGGCTCAGTGGCTCAGTAGCCTGTTCGGTGGTTTGGGTTTGGCCATTCAGTTGATGAACTCTGCAAAACTAATTAAAACACGTGGAAAACACATGTAAAATGGCACTTGGCCAACAGCCGCCCACAACCGAATGCACATGAATAATTAAGGGACTCTCATGGTGCTAGAGACACACGACTACGAGGATGGAGAATGGCAAAGGAAGAGGAAACGCAGACGGAGACGATGACAGAGACAGAGACCAGGGATGATGACCTGATGACCTCGTCTACTCGTAAGCTGGCTCTTCCTCATCTTCGGCATCTTTGTGACTTGAGTGGGCTCAATTTCACGTTATTTTAATTATTAGTTATTTCTGCTCGAAAACTTAATATTCGTCGAAACATAAATAACTTGTTATAAGGCTACACTGCGCACAAAAATGTCTTATTTACATTTGAGGGATATCAGTATTTTTTAGCAAGTCTTTAACTAATTTATCTTTTCAACAAATGAATTCGTTATTAATTTGTTGACATCTATCTCAGACTTTAAAGCACTTTTATTTTGTTCAGTGCATGTCATTGAAAACTGCTTAAAATGTTGTCTGTTCCCATTTTGAACTCGCAGGAACTCATTTCACTCTGTGGGAAATTTAAGATGGATGTGGCAACGTTTTCAATTTGTGTATAGTATGTGTGTCTTTTTCTGACAGTTTGATGTGCTTGTTCTTGTTCTAGCGGTAACAACTGGACAAAAGCAGCCCGCTGTGTCACTCGCCGGAAGTTCAAAGTGCAAACGGATGTCGCTCATATTACGTCACACACGAGAGATTTGGAAATTTGCTTCCGCTTAGGACGGCACTTCCGCTTCTCTCTCTCTCGCACTCTCTCTCTCTCTCTCTCACTCTCTCTCTCTCTCTATCTCTCTCTGGCTCTCTCTCTTTTTTTTCAATCCAACTTGCATTTCCTTCATCACTGTCTTTTTGTTTAGATGAAGCAATTAAGTTAATGTCCCCACAGTTTACAATACAATTCTCGCATTGCGAGACTCAATTCTAAAATGTCAAGCAAATAAAATTTCAAATATCTTACACAAAGGATATAAAGGAGTTCCTGATTAAGTTTAGATCATAGCACATATGAATTGGCCAGAGCAAACGACCCACAACTCGACATCTTCGACAAGTGCGATAGAAGCAAACCAAAACCCACTCACAAAACCATCAAATAAAACAAAACAAAACAAATCAAAACAATTCAACCGATGCAACCGATGCCATGGCTCAAATTGTTACCAGCTTGCATTCCCTAACATCATGTATTGAATAAGCTTTCGGTCGACATTCAATGAATTGTCATGCAATTTTTATTTATTTTTCATGTACTTCTTATTTGGATTTTATTTGAACGAAAACATTGAAACATTAGCTTGCATTCTAATCAATTTTAGAATGTTTTGTCTCAAGTATTGTTTTACACAAAATTTCAATTGCTTTCAATTCAACTGTTTATCATTTCAATTACAAATTGCTTTCAACTGTTAGTCAGCATGCTTCGGGATCAGCATTCGTTCAATTTTTGGGGGTATGCAACCGCGTTGCACGGTGCATTAAAACGGAAGTAGAAACTAAAAGCAGTTATATTTTTGGCGCACTTACACGAATTTTGTTTTTGTGGCTTTCAAAATGTTTTCCGTTTTTCTTTGCGCTTTACACGTTGTGGTGGTGGTGGTGGTGGAAGTGGGTGTGGGTGTGATGGGTGCTGATTGAAGTGGCTGGAGGTGTACGAAAGGATGGTCGGGAAGAGAGGGGGTGAGGGAGGGGGGGAGGGGAATGGAGATATTGCAACTACAAATGAAACTAAAAACTGTGACTCTCAGTGCTCTCAGTCTGACATTGACTGGGTTCCAATGCTGGACATCTTTTGGCTGTAATCTGAGAGAGTGTGTCTGAGTGAGTGTGTGTGTGTGTGTTTGTTGGCCAGCACAGTGTGGTTATTCCGTGTGGTTGTCATCTATGAGGGTGTGTGTGTTTGTGTGTTTGTTGTTGTTGCCTTTGTTGTTGCGTTTGGCGAATTTGTTTGTTTGGCAATTTGTGTAACTAAAAAGCATTCACTTTTGAACTTTATCAGGGGCTTTTGGGGTGGGGTGGGGTGGGGTGGCCGTACAGTTGTTCGACAATACACTGATAATGCACTTGCAATGTGTGTGCGCGTGTACATTAGGGTGGGTCAATTCTGCGGTGAATTCTAAGAAGATTTGCCCCAGAAACCATGGGTCTAAAGTCAAAACCGAGCTTCCGATTTTTAGCGTGAAATATGGGGAATCGAATGAAAAGCCTAAGAGTATCATAATTTCTTATTAAAAATCGGAAGTGCGAAAATGATCTTAGACCTATGGTTTCTTGGGCAAATCATCTTAGAATTTACCGTAGATTACGATTTTGATCCCTCAAGGTGCGTTTTTTTTTTTGGTCCATACAAATTGAGCCACTCTAATGTTCATATGTATGTGTGGATAGCTTGTTGCCAGCAGATTTTGTGGTTGGTTTTTTGCTTCTGGCAGTTGTCACTGGTTGACCCCGCCCCCTCCCCCTGCCTAACTCACCCTCCCCCCACCGCACTAATTTCATTCCCCTCACTACCATATCTTTTTACTATCTCGTTATTTTTTTTCCTGCTGTGCACTCGCTTTACACGTTTCGTTTGATTTTGCGTTCAATTTAGTTTGTGTATTTGTTATTGTTGCTTTTAGTCAATTTTAAATTACATTTTAACAACTTCGCCAAAGCAAAATTTTAATTAAACTTTGATGCACGCTCAGTTCCCTCAGCTAGTGACAAACCCAGCGAGAGAGACAGAGAGAGATAATGTGAGAGAGACATACAAGTGGGAGATATCATTCTTTTTATGAGTTTATTTAAATCTTTTCTTATTGTATGTTTGACGTCGGACATTTTGACTTAGGCGCCGCCATATTGAGCGCTGACAGCGCCATCTAGCGAGCAATTAATGTGATTTATGATAGCACTTCATTATCCCGACGAAGAGCATCAGCAACAAGAGCTAAGTTAAAAATCGTCGAGTGTTGCGTGTTTGGAAATTTAAAGAATATGCGACTCTCGTCCACGCCCCAAGGCAATGTTACGTCACAAACACACACACACAAGCACACACGCACACACACACACGCACGTACGTACACATGTGCTCATGGCCGGTGCGTTTCTGGTGTGTAAACATGCGATTAATAATGAAAGAAATAAAAATAAAGTATGCATAAAATGAAATTTAAAAACAGCAACAAAGCATATGAGAAAGGCTCAAAACGAAGCAAATGAAGACAGAGAGGGGGGGAGAGGCAGCGGGAAAAACAACAACTTAAATACAAAAACAAAAGAGCAAAAAATACAGCAACAACAAATAAACAAAAAACAAAAAAGAAAAATTAAAATAACTGAAGAGCCGAAGCAAGTCGTACTAGCAGCAGGCCGTGGAAATCCTCTTGTGACAGGATCTGGGGAGTCGGGAGGAGCTTGGGAAATTAAATATGCGCCTCATGTAGATGCCTCCTTTTATTTTTTATAGATTTTCTTTTCTTGTTTATTTATTTGATGTGCGCGGCTGTGCGTGCATTGCACTACGTGGGCGGGCAGTTAAAGAAATTAAGAAAAACATACATATAAATATATATATATATATGTATATATGCACATAAAAATGCGAAGAAAGGGTAATAAATTGCAGAATTCTGGGTCATTTAAAGAGTAGCAAAAGTAATGGGGATGGGAGCCGGCAATAAGTCCTTTTGCTAGTTAAACTTGCATTCCGTCAGTCTAAGCACCTTATCAATTTGTCTTTACAAAGTATTGTAGCTGCTTTCCCCTTCCAAATTCTTGCAGGACGTCTCTGTCTCTGCCTCGCCATGAATTCCACCTTAAGACGCTTGCCAACAATTCTTGAAGTGTAACAAAACAGAAAATACGAAATGCAAACAATTGCAAAAATCATAACAAAAGCAAAATGCTTTAGGCAACAAGTATGCTCAACTTTAAGTTACTCTGCAACTGAGAGACAATTTTCGAGATTAGATTACAAACATTTTTTGGTGTGAAGTTTTTCCCTTTTTCTAAATGTGCAACGCTACTTTAGCTTGAAAATGTATTTACCCATTTACTAATGTGACTCATATAAAGGGTATATTCGTAAGCAATGAATGTGAACAAAAACGCAGCTTCGATTTCTCAATGTAGAGGGTTTAAAGCTGTTGCCTCAATCATTTCACATTTACATGATACATTTTAAAGGGATTTTTTTACAGCGATTAATCGATATCACTAATCGTTTAAGTATTTTAAATCCAAGTATTGCGTTTCAGTTAAGAAATGTGCTGACAAAGTAAGCGGTATTTTTATTTAATCGGAAAAACTTAGGTTACTAAGCTGAGTTTTTGATTTCCTTAAGAGCATTGATTTTCGATGACTGACTTATCGATATGTTTTTCTTTTATACATATTTTACGAAACATTTACATATTCTTTTCTTTTACTTTAAAATACAAAAGCTGTGGGACATTTTTTTTTTTTTGTTTATAAGAGCCCGAGACGAAACCCAATACACGGAAAGAAGTTAAAGAAAAGGAGAGAATTGAAAACAAATTGGAAAATACAAATAAAATAAAGTGAAATGAAATGAAATGCGAGCGAAAATGAAATACATAGAAACAAAACGAAAGTAACAAGCAAAGAAAGTAAAGAAACTTACAGAGCTTATAGAGAGAGAGAGAGAGAGAGAGAGAGAGAGAAAGATAACCGGGTAGCAGGTGTGCGTGTGTGTGTGTGTTCGTGGATGTGTGTGTGTGAAACGCTCGCTCAGGTGTGAAATTTTATTGAGTCGAAATACGAAATATATGCAAATTGCGAAATAATTTAATGGCGCGTTTAATTGGGTTTTTAGCGTGCACGCAACGCAACGATGGGAAAAATGAAAACATATCAAAAAGCCCCGGCGAAGACGAAGACGAAGACGCCAAAGCAAAGCCCCAAAAGAAAAGTAAAGGACGTCCCAAGAAGGATTGTATGGGGCTGATTGGAAAAGTTTTTGGCATTTGGCAAAGCGAATCAATTGAAATTGAGCGCCGCCAATGGCGCTAATAAGAATTTGATGTGCGGTTAATGGAGACCCGCAAAAGCCGGGCTAAAAATTAAGAGAGTGCGGCACGTGCGGCATGGGGCAAGTACTCTGATTTTTGAATCGCAGTCAAAGTTTTATCATTATCGCTCGTCAGCGGACAGGAAATGAGCCCAGCAGCGACAAAAGCCACTCAACGATTGAGAATTATAAAAGGTATTTAAGTTGAGTGCAAATATAACGCGGATGCCACTTACGTATATAATAATCTATTTAAGATTGACATCTGTATAAATATTGCTAGCAAATCGCTTTTCGTACAGTTGCGCTTAAAATCTCACACACTGCCTGCCATCAATGTCTCCCAACCAGAAAGCAAAACCCAAATCTCATATAAGCACATACTTTTTGCCAAGCTTATACACAGGAAAATATTCCGTTCGTAAAGTTCAAGTTTAAAATTCTTGATTTTTGCATATATTTCTTAAGTAAATATTTAGGATATTATTGCTTAATTAACACAGCAGTAAAATGGTCAAAAAAGCCTAAGACATTTGAATTCACTGAACAGTTTTTTCTAAAAAATATTCAAAATATAAGCGGAGAAGCAATTGCAAAATCGTACTTGAATCAAATATTTCGTACTGAAATTAAGAAATTACGAGATATTCAAAATATACATTGTTTGGGACAGATTTTATCACGGAATTCCTGATGTTTTTTTTGCGTGTGTAACTGTTTCCAATGGCACCTTTGTTTCCTTTGGCACCAGCTTAGCTCGTCAGCAAGTCAATTTCCCAGAGAGTTTTCCACTCTCTTTTCCTTTGGTTTTTCCTCTCAAGTGTGTGTGTGTGTGTAAGTGTGTGTGTTATTCGCGTCAGTTAAGTAATATGCTGGAGACATTCACCGTGCTCACCTGTGGTTCACTGCCAGCTCAATTGCCGCGTCCTGTGCGTCCTGGACTCCAAGTCGCAGCCGCAGTCCACAGAGGCAGAGACTGCGACTGCGACTGCGACTGCGAACGGCAACCATTATAAATTATTATTCATGAGCGGATGCGGATATTGAAAAGTTTCATTTTGTTGTTGCCAATGCCAGTTGTTGTTGTTGTTGCTGCTGTCTCGATTGTTATTGTTGTTGCTGCTGGCGCGTCTATCTTCATTTCAATTTTTACGCCGTTGACGTCGGCGTTGTCATCTTCAGTCTCAGTTTTGTTGTTGCTAGTCTGGCTCTTAGTATGCTTCATTTCTCTCTATACTTTACTTATTGTATATATATATATATATATATATATATTGTACATATTTCTTTTCTTTTTCAATTTCAGTCTTTTTTTTGTTTTGCTCTGAGCGCGCGTGTTGTTTGGAAATTAGATTTGTGCACGTTTCTTGCTTTGTATTTCCGTTTATCGGCATTTTTTTGCCCATTGTTTGTTGCTCGATTCTCCTTTTTGGCTATTTATTTGGGCACTACATTACTGCAATACTCTTACACATCAATTTCCATGATTATAGTATGTATAAGTGAACATGACCAACTATTAGATACCTTTTCAGTTCTGAGAACAGAAATTTTATCCCAATGCACTCGCTTGTTTGTTGTGATTTCTTCAAGTTATGTATATGTATGTCCTGCAATAACAAAATAATATTTGAAATACATAATTCTTTCTTGCTTACTTCGCTTATGTTTAGTATGCGCCTTGACTCTAGCAGAAAATTAAAGTGTACAAATGTTTCGTTGTTTTTTAAAGGTTTTTTGTCGCCTCTATTTGGTATTTTTCTGCGTTTTCTTTCTGTGGTATTGTTTAAAAATTGTTGTTCTCGCCTGGTGCAACGAAAAAGTTTGTTGTTGTCCTTCATTTTGATTCGAACTCGAATGTCTTTTAAGGAAGAGGGATGCCGCCTGTTGTTGAGTTGTTGGGCAAGTGGAATAAGATGTGTCCATTCACTGCAGTGTTGCCAATGTATCTGAAATGGTCCCCAGAAGGGTGTCAACAACAAAAGTGGCAAGCGAATCATAGTTTATGCAATTCTCTGCCTATCAAACTGTTTTGATTCTATTGGCCAAGCTGCTGTCATGACTTGCATTTCAATTTGAGTTTTGATTCTAGCGCAGTTTCAAGCTATTATCATAGACCCGAATTCATATTCATCTGAGTCTGGTTCCATACACACATGTTGCTCTACTTACATACATACTTGTGTATTTACACAGCGACGAACATTTTCTCTTCTTTCCATTTCAGAATTCAAGTTTATAAAAATTAGTGATTTTAGCATGCAATTTTTAAGTAAATAGCGTAAATAGAACAAATTTCTTACAGAGCCCCGATGATGAAAATATTGAGAAATAAACCGAACTTGAAGCAAGTTTTTCGTACTTGATTTAGCCCAAATTTTGAAATATGTGCTAGAAGACCATAGAAGTTGAAAAAAAAAAATATGTTTATCTTCAAATTGTATATTTCCGATTTCCATACATGCAGAAAAAAACCTAGATATTCACCTGTAAAAACTACAAGTATAACAAGGATGACTAAACTGTTCAATTTTTATACTTATATTTTTGTTATTTCTCTTTACTACATATCCCTCACATGTCCCGTATCCGGTATTTAAAAACCCATTAGCATAAAATGGGTTAAGACAATCCAAGATTATCGCACATTTGACACTGCGTTGGATTGATTTTTTCCCGCAATCCCGGATTTTTTTCCTGTGTAATTGAACGTATTCAGATCTATACCTATTATCTCTATCCGCATCCGAATCCGCAGCTGATGTCCTGGTCCTTCTCCTTCTCCTTCTCCTTCTCCTTCTCCTTCTCGTCACCTTCTTCAGCTCCATCTCCAGCATCTCATTCTGGTCTGGCGGTGCTTTAAAATTGATATTCCATTGACGTTTGGCGACTTTCCCCCTGGTGCCCTGAGCCTCAACTCAAGTTATTTATGTGCTCGTTTACAACTTTGTTGTTGCTTATGTTTTTGTTTTTGTTGTCGTCGTTGTGTTTGTCGTTGTCGTTGCGCAAGGCAGCAAACCACATTGATTGAAACAAACTTTCGCTCTGTGTTATTTTGGGTCCAAGTATCGTTGCCATATCTCTATCTGCCTGATTCGTATTATCTGTCTCTGTCTTGGTCTCTGTCTCTGTCTCTATCTCTATATACCTTTCTCCCTTCCTGTGCTTGATTAGCGTCATTGGTTGACGTGCGAACTTTTTAGTCAAAGTTGCCGCTGGAGGCGGCGTCAAAACAATTCGAATCGAATAGAATCTCGCCCAGTAAAGTGGCTGTCGCAATTAGGAGATTGACTTCTTCTTCTCTTGGCCAACTTCTTAACCATGCTTATATCGTCGACGAGTTTACCTCTCTCTCGCTCTTTGCTTGACCTTCTTTGGATGAGAGGCAAATGCAGCTACACAAGTCATCAACTTTATCCGGAAAAGGAATAATTCTAATATTCAAGTTTAAAATTCTTGATTTTGGCATTTATTTTGTAAATAAATATTCAGATTATTTTTGCTAAATTAATACAATATGCGGATAAAATGGCAACCACTTTAAAATAAATTGTAAAAACAAACCAAAAACATTTGATTTTACTGAATACAATTTCATTACATACACGATTTCGGAAATTCCAAGATTACTAAACTTTTCACACCTTTTGGATTGATTTGATCCCAAAGTCCCAATATTTTGTTTCCTTGTGTACATATGCACACCCGTAGCTTAGACACACACACACACACACACACACACACACACACACAGTCAGATGTTCAGCTAAAGCCTTTGGCCAACTATGACCAAAAACCTTTAATGCTGATCTAATTTAAATGAGCGCCCTCTTCGCTTCTCTCTATGCATAAAGCGCATTAAATCTCATACACGAACCGGATATGGCCTTTTTATGGCATTAATATAGAAGCCCCTGCCCTCAACCCCAACCACCCCCCACATCAATTCACCTCATTCCAATTACTCCCCATTGTGCCCCCCCCCCCCCCCCTCATTTCCTACCGAAAACTGACCTGGTAAAAAACATTGAGATGCCAAAACGGCCGCAAAGCGAACTGCAAAATTGAAATATTTTGATGTTGGCAGCAACCTAATGCAGACTACGACCAGTCCCAAATACAGACACACACACAAACACATACACTCGCACACACACACACACACACACACACACACACGGAGACAAACAAACATTCGTGTTGAATTATAATAAACCAAACCATGGACAGCACAAATGCCGGAAATCGCTAGTGAGACGAGAAAGCAGTATGCCAAACCTGATGACTCGCTCCTTCCCCCTTCCTCTCTCCCCTTTCTCTCTTGCCACTCCCCTCTGTCCCTGTCTTTAAGCCCCAAAAACCCAGACCCATCGCCTGTGGCACGTAAAATATACGCGCACACGTACGAAACGACGTTCGGGGAGAATTTTCGTGAGGACAGAAGAGTGTAGAGTGTAGAGCGTAGAGCGTGCGGTGTGCGGTATGTGTGTGTGCCTTAACTTGTATTAATATCCATTAGATTTATGTTTAGCAAATGTAACCACTGAAATTACACTTTAAAGTCGACCCTGAGCCCCTTTTTCTCCTCTCCCACTTCCGGCCCGACTTCGAATCCGATTCCGGCCTTGGCCTTTTGCGTTGGGTCAACTTACTGAAATGAGCTGCAATTTCTCGTCGATACTCGTACTCGTATCGAAATGAGTAGCAGTTTGGCCGATGCCACATTATGTTAGATATTGCCCCAGTTGTTTTAATAGCAAGGGTTGCCCTCATAATTAAGCACACACCCTTTCCCCCTACTCCTTTTCTATCCCCTCTATTACCAACAACTAACCTCATTTGAAAGGTCGGCTCGGCACGTACATGGGCCATACATAAAACGGTTGCCCATTTTGTCTAGAACTTATGGGGCCTGGACTTTAACACTTTGGTGCCACATTAAGACTGCAAATTGTTAAATGTGGCATTCCAAACGCCAAAAGCCTTGGCAACCTGAGTAACTTGGCCTAAACCAGTTGCCAGACCACCCAACATCTTTGCTCTCACTTCTCAGTTCACATTTCGGCCCATTACTTAAGTTCATTAGCATCTCGAGCTGTCCGAAAATTGACTTTAATGTGAAAAGGAAGGAAAAGGAAAAGTCAGTGGTTACCAGACAATTGCCACTTGACATCAATTTGACTTGAGAAAATCGCATACAACGATGAAAGATAAAAGGTGTGAAACTAGATACATGTTGAAAGCCCCCTGTCTTATCTTTTATGTCGTTTGAAATCCTTGCTATTCGATTCAGCAACAATCAATGCTTGAAATTACGGAAAAAAGAAGAAATGGTGAAGTCGATACTTTGAACTAGTGGTAATAGTGAAAATACATCTAAAAATCGACAGCTCGATTAACGCGAAAACGGTTTTCAAGTATTTTAACGGTCCTTTTTTTACCAACACAGAATTAAGTTCAGTTAAAACTTGATATATACAGTTTTGAACTATCGATATCACGAGGCAACAAATTATTTTAAGAAAATTTATAACTTTCAAAGAACAATAAATTAGCTGGTCAAATCATTATCACATTACATTCCGATTGGAAATCTGATCAGTTATGGCAAAGTTGTAAAAATTTAAAACTAGTCTTTTCTTGACCTACTTATCAACTTTACAAGTAAAAATTTATTAATCTTTGTTAATTAGGAATAATCTTGAAAACCCATTTCCACAAATCCAAATATACAGGTGTGCTACAGAAATCTCTTCCACTTGAATTTCACGTCAATTTCATTTCTCTGTGACACCGTCAACTCATCTGAAAATGTTTGAATGAGACGAAATCATCGCTCAATCCACTGGCGTCCGATGCCATGAGAATAATATCACATTTTTTGTCCAAATTTCAGAATCTAGTGTTGTCGAGTAACTTTTATGGTTTGTCGCGCCAATAACTTTTACATTTTTTAAGCTATTCAACATCAATTATTGTATGTTGAAATAAATTAAATTAAATTAATTAAAAGAGAAATAAAATAAAAACCTATTATTTTGCAATGATGATCTTAAAAAAGTTGCTAAACAAACCCTTAATAAATTTAATCTGAGAAGGGACTAACACTAGCAGCCTAGTTCGAAAAGGTTGGTGAACATGCTATGAAAAATAAATCACTCGAAGTTCTGTGACACTGAGAAATTTTTCGAGCGGATTTGATTTTTTCTAAATTCGCTTTCATTTGTAATTTCTGTAGCACAACTGATAAATAAGCTTACCTTTAAATGTACTCAGTTTTCGGTTCCCCCTTATCTATCAAATATCTCAATATTATATACATACATATGTATGTATGTGTGTCTGCAAATTGTTACATTCTATCTTAAATATTATTTAAGCTGAATTTGCTATTCTCAAACATACAATATCTTCTGCTGAATTGGTAAATCTTTTAAAAATACATATCTGGATTTTCGCTGAAAATTACATACCTTTTTACTGCTTGCTAGTCGCCTCTCTTTCCCTCAGTTTTGGGTGTGCATATTCCAATCGAAGCCCCATTCGATAGCATCTTTTGGTCAAAATCTCGCTTTAAGCCAACTTTAAAAGCATTTGCAGCCTTAGCACTTTCATAAATCGAGAAAGCGAGAGACAGTTAAACACTAACATAAATAGAGAGAACTAGAGACAGAGTGAGAAATCGGAAGAGAGAGAGAGAGTGAAAAGTAGAGACATGGTACCAAGTTGATGAGCGCAAGCGAGAAAGAATATTGTAAAAATACGCTTTCATTTGCCATGGCCAACTTCCTGACCGCACTTTGCCATTGAAGTGGACTCTGTTAAGGCGACATGGAAGTGGATTGGGAGTGGGAGTGGAAAAAGGTCGAGGGGAATAGGAATGGGAATTCGATGCCAGCTGTCGACTGCCTTTATTGATGGCTTGCAATGTTGTTGACATTATTTGTGTGGTCGTCGCCAGTTGGGCGCCTCCAATGCAAATTCGTTGACTCCAAAGTGTTGCACATGCATTCCAATTCCAATGATGTTCGATTCAACAATGGGCCGCATCACGCCACAAAAGAAATGAGAGAAACACAGAGCGAGAAAATAAAAGAGAGAAAGAAAGAGAAAAAGACAGAGGCAGAGAGACAGAGATAGAGAGATGAGCTTACTAAGCGGCATAGCATCATTTGCCCATGAGAATCAAAGTCTCGATTCTCGTAAAAATGATTCATGATATCGCATTATTTCCGTATCATTTGTAATTTCCAGTTTCCTGCTTATTTTCACCAGCTATTTGCACACCCACACAGAGAGAGCGAAAGGGAGAGAGAGATAGAGAGAGAGGAGAAGAGGAAGAACTGCTGCAATTACTATCTATCTGGTATTTTATAACTTTTGTGCTAGACGTCGTTGGATTTGCCGCCTGCGTCGCACCTCTTGCTGATTACATCCAAAGTCAGAGTCAGAATCATAGTCACAGTGTTTCTTCTTCATCATCATCATCATCATCATCATCATCATCATCATCATCGCATTGTCATCATCGTTTCCATGCTTTGTTCGACTCTTTAGATATCTTTGTATCTGTGTGTGCGCCATTTTTGTTGTAGTTTTTGATGAACATTTAATTGAATTCCCTTTCTACGTAGCGCTATGTCTCCGACTGCCACTATACACACACACACACACACACACACACACACACACTAGTATGTATATGCTTGTGTGCGTGTGCGAATCAACTGTATCTACTGGCTTGGCATTGAGCAAAAGTTATGCTGCTTTCATTTCAGGACATCTAATTAAAATTACAACTGAAATATGCACACGCTACTATGCTTAAAGCATCAGCCGGAACTTAAATTGTATATTTAAGCTGCTTAAAAGCCACCATTCAGGTAGAGATACCTTTCCACAGTTTTAAAACGCAAATGCAGTTAAGAAAATGGAATCAAATACCTTCAATTTCAAACGTCTTTTGCTGATGCTGAAACATGAGTAAAATTTGTTTTCATTCTACATTAAATGTTACTCAACACTTTATGAATTGTTATAGAATTAAATTAAATTAATTTTGGATCAAATTATTTTGGGTATTCTTAAGGTTGAATTCTATGACTGTTGAAATTAATTCATAAAACATTATATAACAAATATATTTTATCATCATGTAAAAAAAAAAAACTTTCTTCAGTTCAATTAGTTTTTATGTATTTAAATTTATTAAACTTGCACTTAGGTTGAAAAAAAAAAATATTTAAAAACAAATAAAACAATCCTAAAATCGTTCGAAAACGCTATTATTGAGCTAGCTAATTATAAAATTGTTTTATTTATTTTTTTTAAGAGATTTATATATATTTTATTTTGTTGAATTTTCTATTTGCAACATTTACAAGTGCATACGAGGGTGGGCTGATAAATAGTCGGCCTACCAAAGAAAACACGGTTTTTTTTTATTTTTCAACATAATCTCCTTTTAGACGTATGCACTTAGTCCAACGGTCCTCCAATTTTTTTATACCTTCCATAAAATATGACTGGTCCAGGTCCTCAAAATAGGCGTTTGTTTCACAGATCACCTGTTCATTCGACTGAAATTTTTTTCCACCAAGCCATTTCTTTAAGTTTGGAAATAGATAATAGTCACATGGTGCTAAATCTGGAGAATAGGGGGGATGTGGAAGAATTTCATAGTGTAGTTCACACAATTTCATCATGGCAACAACGCTCTTGTGAGCCGGAGCGTTGTCCTGGTGAAACAGAACTTTTTTCTTCGCCATGTGCGGCCTTTTTTCTTTAGTTCTGAATCGAACTGTCCCAAAAGGTTAGAATAGTATTCTCCATTAATTGTTCTGCCTTTTTCTAGATAATCCACATGAATTACGCCTTGGGCATCCCAGAAAACCGTTGCCATTACCTTGTTGGCCGACAAACCAATCTTTGCCTTTTTCGGCGCCGTTTCTCCGGTTGAAATCCACTGCTTTGACTGTTCCTTGCTTTCTGGTGTACGGTGATGTATCCAAGTTTCGTCGACAGTCACAAAACGACGCAAAAACTCATTCTTATTTGCGTTTAACAATGCCAAACTCTCCTTCGCAATGACCAAGCGGTTGCGTTTGTGTTCCGCTGTGAGCAATCGCGGCACCCACCTTGACGAAAGCTTACTCATATTTAAATATTCGTGTAAGACGTTTCCAACACGTTCACGAGAAATGTTTAGGGCCTTAGCAATCTCTCTCAGCTTTATTCGGCGATCATCCAATATCATTCCGTGGACTTTATCCACCATTTCTGGGGTTGTCACCTCTCTGGGACGTCCCGGACGGTCCTCGTCAAAAATGCTTGTCCGCCCGCGCCTATACTCAGCAGTCCAATATTTAATGGTCGAAATCGATGGAGCTGATTCCCCATAAACTTCGATTAACTCATTTTTTATTTCATCGTTGGATTTCTTTTTTAAGAACAGAAATCTAATGACAGCTCGATATTCTATTTTACTCATTTTGGGGACAATGCAAAAGTGACCATGCTAAAACTCCCGCCAAAATTACCAGTGTTGAGAAAAACGCCTAAAACTTTTTCAGCAATCAGCCGATAGAAAACACTAATCGAATAAAATATTTATGGGTTGTTTAAGATGTTTTTTTTTTGGTAAGGCCGATTACTTATCAGCCCGCCCTCGTATTGTCATATGTGCAAATGGCATTCTTGGCGAACTAGTTCCATTTAATTTACCATAACTGAGTGTGCACTTAGCTGAGCACATTAAAGAACTTATTCCTGGTCCTCAACTATATGTATCTACGCTTTCTCAATCTGACAGCTACTGAACCCTCCCAGTACCCACATACCCTTGTCTCTGGTTTTTCTCTCTCTTTCTCTCCTTTTATTGCTATTTCTTTTTGTGTCTGTGACTGTGTCTCAGTGTCGACAGCACGCAATATCAAATGGTAAATAGATAAAAACAACATGACTTAATGAGTGGTATTTATTTTTATGCTAATTACTTTCGAATAAGCAGTACTCATTGTTGTTGTTGTTGTTGTTGTTGATGTTGTTGTTGTTGTTGTTGTTTTTGTTATTATTGTTATTGCTGTTGATGATGGTGTTTGCCGTGGTTGTTGTTGTCGCTGGTTGGTTGCAAGATGCAGTGACGACGGCAGTTGCAAAGTTCGCCTTAATGAGCGTCAGACAGCTGAGAGGGGAAAAGGGGGAGAAAGGGGGAAATGAGTGCCAATGGGCGATGGTTGAGCAATAATTGTTGTGGATTTTTGCATGAACAACAACAATAACAACAACAGGGACAATGGCGATGGCGATGGCGATGGCAACGCTGCTGACGTCCACGTCAACGTCGCAGTCGCTGTCGACGTTTGTGTAAAGTAAATGCCATTATACAATGAGCAAGTTGCGCTGTAAATTTCCTTGAAATGTATAAAAGCACTCGCGCTGAAAGCCGTAAAGTATGCAATATGACAGCGCATTAAGGATACGACTTCAAGGAACAGCTGCAATTGGAGTCTGTGGTGGCGAGGTTTCGAGGAGGAGAGGGGGAATAAAGACACAGTCGGAGTCCAGATCCAGCTCCAAGTTCGAGTTTGACTTTGAGTTCGAGTTCGAGTTCCAGTGGCGACGCGCCGTGGGTGTGAAAAACAAACTTAATTACCATGTTGGCTCACAGTCTCACTACTGACTGACACTAAGGAGAGACAAAGACGGAGAGAGCGAGTGAGAGAGAGAGAGAGAGAGAAAGTCAGAGGAACGGCAGTCAGCATCAAAGATAAACGACCGGGCCGTGGCTGAGATTAATTCAGTCGCGGATTAATGTGTGTGCCCTGTACACTGGAGAAAAAGGGGACATTCTGCATCACCTGCAAGTTGCCGATTAAAGCAATCCTAAATTAAAGAAATTAAATCTGCAAGAAGCAACATTCCATTTGCAAGTGATAAGACCTGTTAAAAAAAAATACTTTTAACCGATCAATAATTTTAAACTATTGAAAGTTTTTTGGTCTAAGTATGTATTTCTTTTAATAATTATTAGCTGAAATCTATTTAAGGGAAAAAACTATTATTATATTTTAATTATTAATTGTTAATAATTATTAATTATAAAACCCAACTCAATTGAAATTTTATTCAATTTTAGTACTATGCAATAATTATTTAAGTTCTTTGTTTTTAACTAACAAAATAAACTGTTTTTTTTTTCGGAATTCGTTTTTTTTAAATATTATTTGGAATGAATAGTTAATTACTTTTGAATAATTACTCCATTACTACATTTCAATTATTTAAATTAACCATAATCCTAAAAAAATAGAAATCTTCAGTCTAGTCCGGATATACATAGTGAACTAGTTTTCCAAGGGTCGTTTGTTATATCCAAGTGGTATAGTAACCACTGATATTTATTTTTATGTTTGAAATAGTAAAAAATGATCTAAATTTACCAACTGTTTATATATTTATTTATTAATTTTTTATTCACAGATAAGTTTTTTGATTTTTCTATTTATGCTTCATCGCCTGGCTTATGTTCATTGGCAGCCTCCGTTTTTTCGGCACTTTAAATATATTCAATTCTATGTCTCACAAAAAGTTTTTGTACAACCCTCGTGTCACTGTCACTGTCACTGTCACAGCTGATTCTTACGCTTTCGACCCGGTCGCACTGCGTAGACACTCTGGGGCAGGGGGCCATTGGGCAGGAGCTTGCCGGATCTGGTGACCGCCAGGAGGCGACGCTCGTGGACCTTGCGGTGCTTGGTGAGGTGGTCGGAGCGGGCGAAGCACTTGGCGCAGTAGTCGCACTTGTAGGGCTTCACCCCGGAGTGGGAGCGGCGGTGGCGGGCGAGTTCGTCGGAGCGGGAGAAGCGCCAGCTGCAGTCGGGCCAGCTGCAGACGTAGGGCTTCTCGCCCAGGTGACGGCGCAGGTGGGCCTTGAGGTGGGCGGGCTTGGCGTACAGCTTCTCGCAGCTGCCGAAGGTGCACAGGTAACCCTTCTCCCCCGCGGCATTCTGGCCAAGTTGCAACGGCGTTGAAGTTGCAATCGCATCGCAGGCAGTGGGAGAAGTGAGAGAGGCTGCGGGAGAAGCTGGAGACGTTGAAGGAGCAGCGAGACGCAAATTGTTGTTGCTCTCCTGCAGGAAACTGTCGCACATGTCCGTGCAGAGAGGAGTGCGCTCGGGCAGTATGTCAATTAGCTCGGGAATTTCCACAAAATGATCGAGCAGACGCTGCTCCCAATCACTGAGCTCTGGCGGCGACGAGGATGACGAAATGGACACCAGAGATGACTCCGGATCACAAAAGTCAAAGAGCAGTTCATCTTTCCTCTGACTGAAGTTGTTGTTTAGATTATTGTTATTGCTATCGAGGGTTATGATGCCATAGTAATCCAGGCCACCAGGTTCATAGCCATTGCCAAAATTAACATCCGCATAGCAACAATCGAGATTGTCTCCCATTGTTGGCAACTCTTGCTGTTGTAGTTGCAGTTGTTGTTGCTGCTGATGTTCTTGTTGTTGGCCAAATCCAGCATAGAATTCACCATCGACAGCAATTATGGAAGACTCATCCAAATCGCTGTAGAGCTGCTGAAATGCGCCTGTTGCAAAGAACTCCATGATAACAAATGAGTTGAAAACACGCGACTGTCCAAATATTTATGGGATCAAAATTGGGATTGACTCTCTCTGGATTCGCTTGAGTGCAGACTTGGACTGATACGAGTACTCGCTGTCCATATATGCAGATGTATGCCGTGAATTCTACAAAACAACAACAACGCCATCAACAACAACAACAACTACAACAACGAGAGGCAACAACATTGAGATCCCTGTGGGAATAATTAGGCATTCGTACATCGAAATTGATCGTGCTGTGGATCATTTTGCAGCCGTTTCAATGATCGTCTATCTAACTCGTTGCCATCGTCATTAACAACAGCAACAACTACAACAGCAACAACAGTAACAACAATCACGGCGACAGTAGACCTCCATATGTTGCTGATCAGTCGTAACACATGTGCCCTACACACACACACACACACACACACTCTCGAGATACTAGATACCCCACACAGCATTTGGAAGATCATTTTACAAAAATCACCTTAGAGATACTTTTTCGATTCGTTTTTATAATTAAAAGTAATTAATTTTATTTGCAATCAAAGGAAGTCTTGACAAAGGACTAGAAATATGATTTATTGAAATTTCACTAACCTGAGATTCAAATATGATTATTTAGGGTGACCCTAGTTTGATTTCTGAAGTTGGTGCAATGATGTAATGAACAAATGTACGATCGAATGTGATCAAGAATTTCATTAAATGTTTGCTGGGAAAAGTTACAAATTCGCTCTCTATCTCTCTCTCTCCCTTTCTCTCTCTCTTTGCATTAAGTTGTATCTGCATCTGCGGCTGTGCCAAGCGGTGTCAGTCGGGTATTTTGACGATTCTCGATTCGTGATTGTGATTTGTGATTCTCGTCGACTCTCGATCATCTCCATTTGTCGTCATTGTCAACGGCACCTGCTTACGCCGTATTTATCGTGTGCTCTTTCTTTATCCATTCCCATCCCTTCATCACCAAGTTCGTATCTGCATAAATATATTTTTTTTGTTTAACGCCAAAGTCCCAGACGGCTTTTCATCATCATATTTTGTTTTTAGTTTTAAATAATTTGTTTTTGGGGTTTTTTGTGTTTTTGGTTGCAGTTATCAGTTATCAGCAACAATTATAAGTTAATGAGCTGAAAACAATATTTCCAGCTAGTTCTCGAGTCCCCGGAGAATGGTGATGTTAAAAACGATTCCATTGTGCAAGTGTTCGAATCTTAGGTTGAAAGTGAAAGATGAACAATTACAGCGAAAGATAGAAATGCAGCTAAGGGAAAGGGTATAATATGAACTTTATTGTATATTGCAGATTGAAATGTGCATATAATTTAATCTATTGCTTTGTAAATATGTGCAATAAAGGAGAGAAAGTCCTTAAAATATGATACCATTAGTATAGGTATTTTCTGTATAATAGATGTTTAATATATTATTATGATGAAAATATTTGATTTATTTAACGCGATCCAAAATAATAGGTTATAAATAATATAAGATATTGCAAATAATCTTTTCGCTATTGAGTTGTAAATTTAATATAATAAGGTTATTCAGATACCGTTGAATCGCTTTACTTCAGTAAACTTTCTAATTTGATATATTTTCATAATTTTATTTAACTTACAATACTTTAATCTAATCGTGAGTCAAGTTGATTCACACATCTAACTACTTCTAGGAAATGAATTGACGATAAAGATTGATATATTTAATTGTGAAAACAAAATATGTGTATTTGTTAATTAAAGCTGCAAAATGAACTCATTCGATATCAATGAAAACGACTGAAATTACTTGAATCTTATAAATATGCTCTCCTTTCGTGTTCCTTCTATACTTAGCATTTTCAACTCTCTCCTTGTATCTGTCACCCCATTATGTTTTGATTAATAGACGCTTTATTGAGAATTTCCCTGTTAGCTCATAAATAGCTATGTGATATGCCAACATTGTTGACTATTTGGAAACAATTTAAAGCTTCTCAAATAGTTGCATTCTATTATTTGTACGAATATCTGGCGTATCTGAAGCTTGCCAGCCTTTAGCTGAATTTTGGCAAACAAAGAAACAGCGATTACTTTAGGGGGAGGAGAATAAAGGATGCTGCCACACCCCTTTTTTGAGCTGTAACTGACATCCTTTCAATTCAGTGGCAGCTCCATTGAAATTAACATATATTTTGTGGAGAATAAACGTTGAAATTTACTTTTGCCTGTTATGTAATAATCAGCGGCTGTAAATCCTTGCAACAGCCACAAGCGACTCACAGTTGCCGCAACATGCCCCAACCCCAACTCTCTCCCCCTCTGTCTCTTCCTCTTTTTCATTCTCTCTCTCTTTCTCTCTGTCTCTCTCTTTCTCTCGCTCTCTCTCTCTCTGTGTGTGCACACACAGACAATGTCACAGTTTTTGGCGCTGCAAATTCTACGCCGTCATTTGGCGGGCGACTTTCGCTTAGCGCTAATTGAAATTGTAAAATAAGAATAAAAAAAATAAAAATCAAAGGCAGCAGTCGCATTAAGTCCGGGACTTAAAGGATAACAACGGCTGACAGGCATTTCGAGGCGGGGTCGGGGCAATTCGTAATTACAAGTATGTACTTTGATATTAATTATATTTAATTTGTGTTTCAAGTTGTGCCTTTCTCGTTCTGTGTTTTTGTTTTTCTCTCGTTGCCCATCGCTCAGCTAACCAAAATACGAGCTACAAATCGAGGCAGTTAATGCAGCTGTTGCAGCTCAAAGATACATTTGTATCTCAATATGTTTTTGTGGTTTCAGCTAGTGCAGCTAATGGGTATAATACCGCATCAATCTTAACTATTTGGCGAAACAATAACAATAACAACAACAACAACGACAAGTCAAGAACTTTTGGCACTTCGTGGTTTATTTGAGTGGGCTGATAACATAAATAATTCGAGTCTCAGTGCAAAATTCAAGTTATGACATGCATCTGGACATGCATCTCCAACTACAGATGTCTTAGCTGTATCTGTGTATCTCTGCAACCGCATGTATCTGCATCTTGAGTGTGTTTCTCTGTTTGTCTGTGTGTGTGTGTGTGTGTGTGTGTGTTTGTATGTGTGTTTGTATACCGAAAGTGTCATAACGGGAATTATGCATAAAATTTTACTGTAAATTGCAGACGGCAAAATGTTGTCAAGTTACAACCAAAAGCGACCGCAAATTTAAATGTCTGAGAATTTCCAGCATTTGCAGTGCCACAAAATGTGGTCCAAAGTCCAGAAAGGAACGTAAGCCTTTGGCTACAAGTATTCCAACCATGTCCACCCAAGTCCAACCGAATAAGCTAAGAATTTGCCAGGTGCGGTTCGCAGTTAGTTTTCGAAAAGGCCACAATAGTACCTTAATGAATTTACATTTTAAATGGAAAAAAACAAAAGATCTAATGAAATGGAATTATTAAGCTCATACCCATTAATGTAGCTATTGTTATACAATTGTTTATGATGTTATTTTATGCATTTCGTATTTAAGTGAAATTCCTTTACGCTTGTTACCCTAAAACTCCCTCGTATCTGTTGCCTAGCAGTTGGGCCTTATCAATAGCAGCTGAGCTGCTTGTTTTCATTGGATTAGGCAAGTTTCTCTTGCATTCATTCCACGGACAGACTGAAGATGCCAAAGACGAATGCGAAAAGGGGCTTAGTTTGTGGGGAAATTAAAAGGACATACATACAGTAAGCGATTAGGAAAGATTGACGAAAGCAAAATCAATATCTTGGGAAATACCCGTACTCGCTTGGCCAAAGCCGATTTAAAGTTCAATTCTAGCATTGCCGAGCGATATTTATTTATTTGAATGACCCTTTTCATTTCGGTGTATCAGTTTGTATAACAGTATACTTATACTTTGCAATTCGCTGTGATTGTAGTTGCGAGTAAAGCATACTCAAATGTTTCAATATACCAAATGTATAACAGCTTGTATAACAGCGTGGCAGATTTTAATTCACTTGAAGTGCTTTCAACAACACTTTGATCTTACTGAAAACATAGTCTAATAGGGTTTTTACACTGAGGCCCGTAAGCAAAAAGCCGTAGCTAACGGCGAAAGTCGTTTACACTGGTAGGCCGGTAAAAAAAACCGATATTTTGACGTCTAGTGTCAAATTGTGAAATTGTTTGTAAACAAAGGCGAAAAAATTAAAAACACACAATATGGATCCTAAAGCTATTGCCGCATTGACAATTATGTTTATGCGAATAAACCAAGGCATGAACCACGCATTGGCGGCTTGTGAGGGATTCAAGGTGATGATGAATTCGTTAAATCTTGCATTAGAGCAGACGTCTAAATCAGTTTGGGCGCACGTAAGTAAAAAGTGCATTTGTAGACAAGAACGGTAATTTTTCACACTTTTTATAGATACGTAACGGCGTAACGAGAGACGTGCCAACAAGTCCAATGGAGTGTTTTTAGGATGCAGCACGCCGCTTTCGATGTTGATGCAGGCACTATCAGTAATGGCCAAGAAGGACACCAACTTAAGAAATTGCACCCCATTAGCAATTGCTGCATTTTTTTGATTTTATTAGGGCTAACCAAAAATCCAGAGCTGAAGGAATAAGATCTGTTTTGGCGAACTACTTTTGTTTTCAAGAAATTCAATAAAACATTTTGATAATTCATTTATTTTGCTTTTAAACTTTTTTGTTAGTGGACTAAGCGATTAAAAATTTTTTACAATGCAGTCCATGGCTGTAGCAGACCTAACTGCAGCTTCGTCGGACTTCACTACTGCCTCTGCTACTGAGCTGCTTATTTCTTGCATCTGTTGCGCTTCCTCCTGTTGTCTTTTTCCTCGTTATCAATTAGAAATTATTCTAAGTGGGATATACAAGAAATCAAAATTTTTTATACTTGCCGCGCTCATTATTTTGATTTGAATTGTAATTTTTTTGTGGTGGCAAATCGATTAATTATCAATTTTGACCAGAGCTGCCACTTGATTTTGTCAAAAATAGGCCGGTATTGACGCCGGTATCAAATACCGGCACGCCGTAGAGCCTTTATATTTGAACCAAACTGTCAAATTTTGTATGGTAAAGGCCTACTTACGGGCCGTATACCGGCTTTTTTTCGTTACGGCGTCATACGGGCCTCAGTGTAAATACCCTATAAGCGTATAACAATAAATAAAACATACTGAAAAATTATTTAGGAGTTTATTTATTTATTTAGGAGTTTAGATGATTAGGGGCTTAGGTGTTTATACCAAATGTATAACAGCTTGTACTGCACTATGAAATTTTCTAGATAAAGTTCTTTTGACCTTTATTACAATAATTTTTATACGTTAAATAAAATACATACTAAAAGGTACACATAATAATAAACAAAATGTATAACAGTTTGTATGTCAGTTTGAAGAACAGTTAGTATAAAAATATGAAAAACAATTTGTATAACAATTTATATAACAGTTTTAAATCGAAGTTACTTTTATCTTACTGAACTAAATTCACACATTTCAAGTGTATTACAGTGCGTATAACAGTATAATAGTATAACAGTTGGCATTTAATTGCTGCTATAATAGTTTTATTCGCACTCATTTCGCACTCGCCTCACAGGCGACACACTCCAATTAATTAACCAATTTAGCTAAGAAGCTTCCCAAAGTTGAGAATTGTGCAAAGTTGCTCGAGCTGTACGAGTGCGAATAGTTGTAGTCGAGGTTGTATTCGTTGTATGAATGTGAATGTACGAGTACGAATACATGCGTACATACATATGCATGAACATATGTATGGCAACAGGTCAAAAGTTTTTAGACTAACAAACTAACAAGTCCTGGCCGAGACGCATAGAGCACTTAGTTAGCCAGTTGGAGCTGCTGCTGCTCAGCGTTGTTCTTGCTGTGAAAAGTTTTAATAAACTCGCAAAGACAATATTTTGTGGACGCCCAGAAATGCAGACAATAATTTGATTTTATACGGCGCGAGCCATGAGAGCAATTTATTATATCTACACAAAAGTCAGAACTAAAGTTAAAGTTATTGTAGGAGTTAGTTGTACGACTGGACAAGAGATAAGAGAGACAGAGACAGACACAGAGAGAGAGAGCGAAATAGAGACGGAGGGAGAAACGTATAGTATATGAGTGCGTATATTATACTCAACTAAGGCTAAGTCTCAGATTAGGTGAAATGCAAACATAATCCAAAGACAAGGGAGTTAACTGCTTTGACCCAATTTAATTAAACATATGTAGACACATGTATGAATGCGTATGTGTGAGTGTGTATGTCTGTGTGTATGACATGTTGGCCTGGTAAGCATTTGTGTTGTGTTCGCACCCGAAAACGGCCACGGGCCAAAGTCTCTGTCGCTATTTTCTTGGGGTGCCAAAGCTAATGACAATAACAACTACATACGGAGAGGGAGAAGAACCGAATCCGTTGCCTGCTGATGCGATTCAACTGATTACGCCTATGTGTCCTCCATCTATCTCTCTGAGTATGTGTGTGTGTGTGTGTGTGTGTGTGTGTGTGTGTGTGTGTGTGTGTGTGTGTGTGTGTCAGTACGATTTAGACAGAGAGAGGGGGAGAATTATTGTAGCAAAAAGCGACAGCGACAGCAGCCAACAATTAGTGTTGACAGACATTGCACTCTGGCAAAGCCCCAAAGGAATTTGAAGGCTTGTCGCACACACACACAGTGTGCGATCTGTGTGTGTGTGTGTGTGTGTGTGTACGATGTGTGGGTGTTGCCACAAATGCCAGGGCATGTAATTTGAATTTTGCTGTACGACTATGTGCACAGAGTTTAATGCAATAAAATGTATATGAATTTCGCCCCAGTGCAAGATTGAAAAACGAGAAACATACATTTGAGTCCAGCTTCCGTATAACAGGGTGTATGACAGTTAATATGACAAGTTAATGGGCTAACTGCTTTAAATACGTACATACATATGTGTATTACTAACCTTTAATCTTGATTGAAATCTAAAACATACTTAAAGATATTTAATATATCAGTAGAAATTCAATTGAAATCTTACTCGACGCTTACTGTAATATATAGCTAAAAGGCATTCTCTATTTACAGTTCAGAAATAGAAAGAAAAATGAAAATGAGACAAATTTTTAGTAAAACAAAAACAAACACATTCTCTCTTATCACACTAATAAAATAAACTATTGATAATACATTTATCCGTCAGACGACCGACACTTTTTGGTCAAAAACCGACAGTATCGTGTGAACACTTAGAACTTAAGGAATGTCGGCAAGCAGTTGTGCATAAATTTATTAAGATCAGAATCTGTGAAAACAAAAACCGATGCGAAGTGGGGAAGCATAATTAAACTAAATCACAAGTAATTAAATTGATTTTTTTATGGGTTGTTGAAGATTATGAGAAGTCGACTAACACCTATCAATTAGTTATCGATTCAGATACTGTATAATATAAGCTTCCTCACCATTTTTGGATTCCTTGGTATAACATGGAGAACATTTTCATATGAAAGAAGAGCTTCAAATTTCATAAGTTTCATTCAGATAGTATTTATGTCATAGACTCTCTGAAATTTGTCAGCTCGTATCAGAAGCGCAATTTCAGGCGATTGCAACTTGAGCGGAGCTGAGATGTGACCTCTGATTAGAGAAAGCGTTTAGCCTGGAAGGAAGAAAAGTTGCTTTCACAGCCGTTGTTAAGGGATTTTAGAGAAGGGGATAGGGGTGGGGGATGGTTATACTGTGCAATTTGATTGCCTCTAAGCTGAGGCACTTTGGAGAGCCAACATAAACTGTCAATGGGAGTTGTGAAACCAAACAAGGTTCGGTCAAGAAATTGAGAGCTGTAAAGGAAATCCATTTGGGGTTAAGCTTACGAGTACAACAACAATGCCAGTGGGGCTAAAGAGGGAGGCTGTCATTGTTGCAGCTATTGAGTACGTGTGTGTGAGTGAGTGTGTGTGTGAGTGTGTGTGTGTGTGTATGTGTATCCAAGTGCTTAGCAGCTGGCCTTGTGCATTGAATGGCCACAAACGCAGCCACAACCGCAGCTGCGTCCACAGACTTTGGCTGCCTAATGAGGCAGCAGGGCAACAATAAGAGCCACCGCAAAAACAACAGCAAAAACAACAACAGCAGCAACAGTGACAACAGTAACAACAGCAACAACAATGGCTAGCCAATGGATAAATGGCAAATATGCTTTAAACATGGCCAATGGGCACCATAGACGTAAGCGTTTGGTTAATTTGTGCAACTGTGTGTGTGTGTGTGTTTTGGTAGCATTAATGAAGTGCCACTGACAACGGTTCCAACTCTAGAGGCTGAGAGGCTACCACTCCCACGCTCACTGTCCCTCTCACACCGTTACTCCGTGAGTGCAGAAAAGTGTTGCATACTTTTGGGCAGCGTCAATTTGCAATTGAAAAGAATGACAATGCTTGCATGCTCGTAACCATAGCTCTTAGCTCATATATGTCACCAGTACATACTATTACATATGTGTATGTGAGTGCGTATGTGAGTGTGTGTGCGAGTGTGTTTGTATGCATATGAGTTTGGGGGCGCCTTAAAACAAAGTGGCACAAAAATGACATTACACAAAAAGGGATTTATTTAGTTTATTTGCTGTATATCAGCAGCCATAACTGTCAAGTGTTTTTTTGTTGTTGTTGCAGTTCTAGTCTGTGAGCACACAGAACACAATTTGTGTGCGTGTATGTGTGGGTGAGCTAAATCTACTGCTATTCGTAGTAGTAGTTGAAGAGCTTTTACTGCATGGCGACCATCATCATCAATCATTTTGATTTGCGCTAAAAACTATGCTATGCTTTTCTATGGTGCTACACTATACAACAAAAAACAGGCACACACTTACACGCATACTACGATAAAGTACAGCTACAGTTACAACAGCAACGACAACAACTACGAGGGACATGTGAAATGACAACAACAATTCATGTCGACAAGTTGCGTTTGCATTTTTTTCGCTTGCACTTTGCACAATGGGTATGTTGATTCAAGCCAATCATTTGTAACAATTTGTCTTCAAAAGCATATTTTATTAAGCATTAATTGAGTTTAATTTAAATTATCGATTATTTATATAATAATTTTATTTAATTTATTATAATTAAATTTAATTTTATTATGTTTTGTTTTTAATTCATTTATTTTATTATTTTTAAATAATTTTTTTTCTCTTAAGTTAATGTAATTTAATTTAATTTAATTTAATTTAATTTAATTTAATTTAATTTAATTTAATTTAATTTAATTTAATTTAATTTAATTTAATTTAATTTAATTTAATTTAATTTAATTTAATTTAATTTAATTTAATTTAATTTAATTTAATTTAATTTAATTTAATTTAATTTAATTTAATTTAATTTAATTTAATTTAATTTAATTTAATTTAATTTAATTTAATTTAATTTAATTTAATTTAATTTAATTTAATTTAATTTAATTTAATTTAATTTAATTTAATTTAATTTAATTTAATTTAATTTAATTTAATTTAATTTAATTTAATTTAATTTAATTTAATTTAATTTAATTTAATTTAATTTAATTTAATTTAATTTAATTTAATTTAATTTAATTTAATTTAATTTAATTTAATTTAATTCAATCTTATTCAAGTAAATTTAATTTAATTAGAGTTAGCTTAGTCTTCGAATTTTACTGGGTATGCTGTAGTCGCAAATTCTAGTATATTTTAGTTAGCCCATTTGCTTTTTGTATTTGTTGCATTTAGTGAGTATTTTCTAGTCTTTTGTTATGTTTGTGACTTAGCAAATGCATTTGCATGCAAACACACATAATGTCCAACTTGACCTCCCCTTCCCCCCCGCATATACACTCCCTCCACTTGGATCACAGCCATTCATCGTTCACTGTAAGTATGCATACTCTATGCATTAGTTTTAGCTGCTCGAGAAGTTAATAGACGCGTAGGGAGAGAGATTCGGCGGGAAGGGAAAAGTTTCGGAGGAAAGGGAAAACGATTCGCATGGAAAAATATTTTTACGGCTCGCTCGTAAAGTTTCTTGTCAAATATTTTTGCAGCATTTTAAACATATTGCTCTCCCTCTTTGTCTCTCTTTCTCTCTCTCCCTCCCTCTTTTCCTCTGTCTCTCTCTGTCCGTGTGCCCCTCTCTTTCAATTGCTCTTAGGTACTGAGAGAGTGTACATAATGAAATTTTAATTAAACCCAAGCAGCCGAGGAAGAAGGACGAAATGTGCGTCCTTAATTCAATTTATAATTACATGCAACATCTCCAGAGCTGCAAGTATTATCGTGCTACCAATGTTTCGCAATCCATTGCCGAATTTTCACTGAGAATCGCAGGCAGGAGCGAGAAGCGAAGATGGTGGAGTGGAGCGAGGGGGAGGGAAAGGTAGTAACAGGTAGAAGGTCCTTGCCTCCATTTGTTGCGTTGCGCTCACGAATCAATTAAAAGACATTTGGCGAAATTGTTGCCCGATACAAATTGAAACAGAAACGACAGCACGAATGGAAGCTTAAATCAGTGCAGCACCCAACGATGAACGAATAAACGAATAACGAATGCACGAACGAGCGAGCGAATCAACAGGCGAATACATAAATGAATGTCGCATTGCACGAATGAATGTTGAATTTGTTGCTTTAAATGCGACTCTTAAGTTGTTAATTTCAAGACGCCAGACGATTCCTCCATCCATCTGTCTTTCTGTCTGTCTCTCTCTGTCTGACTCTCTCTGCCTGTCTGGTAGACACACCCACTAATGTAATTCAATAACTTAGCCTTAAGTTGGTATGAGTTCTAGTCGGAGTTACCATGTCTCTTGGATACTCTAAGGCCATTTTCATTATGGGTTTCTTTCGCCAGCAAGTGTAGAAGGTTTCTCTTTTTAAAAAGGTGCTGCTTTAACTTTTCATACGCATGCTTAAAAAGGATAAGGATTAGGATTTATTTATTTGATAAGAAAATCACACGAAGTAGTAAACAAACTGACCTCATCTAAACAAATTTTTCCCCTATCATGGGAAACTTCAAAATTGCAATCTTGCAATTTAAAGTCCAAAGCTCTGTCGCAGCCTAAAGCTCCCCACATTTCAATACACATCGAAAGCTTTCAGGCCTAATGTTAACTTCTGATCAATTTTAAAATTAGTTTTTAAGATCTCTGCAACTGAATAAGTTGTGCATAATAAACTCAATTATTAAATATAATTTATGACTTATATTTTATTTTATTGAGGATTTCTTGAACTGCATACAATAAAAATTTAATATTTAAATTAAATTTATAAAATGTATATTCACGCCAATATTGAAGATGAAAATAAAAAAAATATTTTAATATGTATGCACGATTATTTTCTCAGTAAATAATAAATTCGATTTAAGCAATCTAGTCTATTTAAAGTCTACTAAAGCAATCGAAAAAATAAATTATGAAGCAGATTAAAATATGTTCAGAAAATTACATTATAAATTACATTCCAGTCAAAATCAAACATTTATTTAATGTATATACAGCTTAAACTTAAAACTGAAATGACTCTTTCGTCAATGGGTCTAAGAGAATAGGTCTAAGAATTATCAATAATATTATAAAACGTCACAAACTTTTTAGCTTTGGCACGTAAAATGTCGCTTGACTTAAGGTTAAATTCTTCAACCGTAATTGATCAGCTAATAGCTAACTTCGAGATTTAATTCATTGCAAGAACTGTCAAATTGCCATTTAGCGTCTGTTATTTGGCCTAATTTCTTAGCAGCTAATTCGCTGCGTATGCATTCTCCAATTTTCTCTTTCTTGCTCTTTCTAATGCTAACTCCCTTTCTGTCTCGCTTTCGAGATATGGAATATGAGGCAGTTTTAGAAAGTTGTCTTGTGGCAGCTTGCCAACGAGCATAAATCAAAAACTCGACAGAACCTTGAAATGTTCAATATGAATTCAGCAATTCAGCCTCATATATAATTCTCGCTATTCTCTCTCTCTCTCTCTTTCTTGCTCTCACGCTTAGTATCTTCTATTGCCATTTCCAACTGCACTGCAGCTGAGAGAGAGAGAGAGAGGTGCAACCGAAGAGAGAGAGAACGCTTTTCGCTTTCGCTGGAAACTTTCTAATAATTTCTATTTGAAAGACGGACCAAAAGTTGTGCGTGGTGTGCAAAACTGTCATATTTTCTAAGTCGCTCGGGCAGCATTTGATGGACGGCTCAAGGGGGGTAGTGGCAGGGGAGGGGATGGGAGGGGAAGGACTCGGGAGGCGTTGGAGCCTGTCTGTGTGTATAATTACATGGTTCAACTGTCACAGCGGAAAACAAATAAATGAGTTTCGCTCACAAAACTTTGGCCAACGGCAGCCACAGCCTTTGGTACACAATAGATGAATACCCCCCATCTCCTCTCTCTCTCTCTTTCAATCACTCTCTTCTCTCACATTGTGTAACCCTTTCCCCTAGAATCCTGCAAATGCACTTTGTGGCCATCGATCGCTGCACATGCATCAAAATTCGATACGCATTCATTTTGATGTCCTTTTTGAGGGGGAGGACACAAAAGTTTTATGTGGCAGAAATGTTGAAAACTTTGTGGACTGTACTTTGAGAGACGAGAAAGGAGGGGGGGGGGAGAGGGGAGGAGTAAAGGGCATTTATAGAATGATACATAGGATGACTGTCTGGTTGACAATTAAAATCAAGAATATTCCAAGCCGAAATCAAACAAATCCCAAATTCTTTGTTGACCATCAACTTTGACTTTTGGCCGAGCATCTCTCCTGGTCGACCTGGTCTATTGAATTTTTGTGCATGAATGAAATACCTGAGCGAAATATGTAGTATCATGGCGTGGCAGGGTATGGCATCGTATGGCCCGAGCGCTTGAAATTAATTCAGATTGCAATTCCTTTGAATTATACGCATCACCAAACTATGATTTCTCATGAAATATTAATGTCGGCATGCGACATTTGATATTTTACGCAGTGCGCTTTGTTTTTCTTCTTTCTTTCGTTTATAATCCGTCCTTCTCTATCTTTCTCTCCTGCTCTCCTGCCTCTGTCTCTCTCATCAACAAGTCTGAATGCTAAACCGAGCCAGGGCCAACTTCGTTATCATTGTCAACATGCCATTGAATCGAGTCGAGTCGAGTCGAATCGAGGTCCGTTGTGGGCCGCATCCGTCTGCATCAGTCTTCATCTCCATCTGCTTCTCCTTCTCCATCGCCTTTCCCGTCTCCTACTCGGCACCCGGGCATAATCAGAGCAATCCCAAACTTGTGTCTGTCAAAAAGGCACAAAATGTGGCCATCCACGGTCGTCATTCTCCTCCTCGTCGTCGTCATCCACGTCGTGTTCATCGCTGTCTGCGTCTCGCATTTTTTTTTTTTTTTTTTTTTTGTGTTGGCTCGTCCTCTTTTTGTTGGCACTTCCTTTTTTGACACCGGCGTTCCGCTACGTTTCACGGCTGGCCGTTGTACCTGCCACACCCACCGTGCCACACGTTGTTGCCTCCTTCGACAGTCGCTTCGGTTTCGGTGTCTATCAATGGCAGCGATTGTCCTGCCTCGTCCTGCCTTGTCCTGCCCCGTCTGCCAGCCGGAAAATGTGAATTTATCACACGAGCACGTACGCATATTTTCTATGCGCCTGACCTTTTTCCATTTTCATTTCGTTTTCGTTTTCATTTTTTCTTTTCTCTTCTTTTTTTTTTTGATGAATCGTGGAGTTGGCGAGGAGTTGGGGGGAAAGCACACGTCCTTGCCGAAAAGTGGCACGATTGCTTCATTGCAAATGTCGTTATGCTCAAGTGCCGCACACAGATTAGTTAATATTCCACTTTGAATATGTGTCGGGGTCGCCAAATGTCGTGGCCAGTGGTTTGACCTGCTTATCTCTCCCGTTGCACGTATCCTTAATGCATACTCCACTCTCCCCCCACCCCCCTCCCCGCCACCCGTTCCTTTCTCTCTCACTTTCTCTGTGCGACACTCGAATTCTGAATTTGAATGTCTTAATTGCGTCCTGTTTGTGGCAAATTCACTTTTGCAACAATTAAAAGCCAATTTTGTAGCGCACGACGACAGCTGGCAGCGCTTTGGGGTTTCTAATCAACGCAGCGGGCGTTCAAATTCACAGGACTACAACAAATGGCATTCAAGGATGCGCCAGAGGACTGAGAGGGGGAGGGGGAGGGGGAGGGGATGGGGCTGGGTGAGGATGAGGCGTTGGCAATAAGGTGAGGAAAGCTGATGCTCCGTTGGGACTCCTTTTCTCGCATTTCTCCTTTATTTCCGCTGCGCGACAAAAATTATCAGACATTTGCCTAATGTACGCTGCACAAATTCCAGCAGGTTACGAAAAATGCACAGCTAAGTTAGCAGGTACTGTATGCCCTACAAATTGTTTAAGAGTGTATTAGTTTGAAAATAGTTTCAGAGTATCTAAATTTGAAAAGTGTTTGTATTTGTTTAAGTCTCGTTAACTGAGGATAATTAAGTATTAGCAATTCTACTTATTGCTATAAATTTTCATCAAGTGATTGCCAAATATATTCATTAATTTTCAGTTTCTAGTCTGATTCCATTTTTCACAATGGATTGCTTGTTTCCTACTTTTTCTTCCTTATTTTGTTATTTTCCTGAGTTCTCATTTCACAATAGAGTTTCATTAATTACCTCCTTGGAATATTATTTTCCTCTATGGAGTATTGTGTCTTACCTTGAGTTTCCTATTTGCCTCTTGTGCTGTTCTTTACTCACTTTATTCACTTCCACCTTGGAAGTTATTTTCATCTCAAGGTTTCTCATTTCCCCCCTTTGCAAGTAATTTTATCTGCTGGCCTAGAAGTTGGAAAAACTGAAATAATTATAATACTCCAAATTTTAATTCACACTTTAGGCTCTGTCGAGCTTTCTGGCTGAATTTTCGAATTTGAGCGGACTTTTGTTATCGATTATCGATTGACAGCATTGACTCAGGTGTCTGCAAAGCCAATGAAAAAGTCAGGAGTATCTGAGGAAGGGTATTATAAAGGTAACGATAATTGAAATGCCGCCCACAATTTCACTTGGCTGATAAAACTGCTTCTTGCTTTTGCTTTGTCCTCTGCCAGCAGAGACAGGATGTTGCACAAGAGAGAGCGAGACAGCCACAGAGTGAGTGAGTGAGAGAGAGGGAGGGGGTATTTGCTACTTTGCGATGTGGTCGCTAATTAAATTGTGCTTGCAGATTCAGGTACTTTATTGTGATTGCTTCTCACATGCACTTCGTGGTGATCAAAAGCGGATCGCACTCCCCCGCAAAGTCATCCGCATTGGGGGCACTCTGGCGGTAAAAGTGCGGGGGCAAAGTGGCAGCTTTTCTTGCATAAGCTTTAAGGACATCAACTGCAATTGGCGAACTCTGAATGTCAATCTGTTGCTGTTCCTCCTGCTGCTGTTCAACGACTGGCAGCCAAATGTGGCGACGCATCTGAATGACGTCCTGGCAGTGCATGCGATTAGCGCGACAGAGTTGCCCAATCGTCGTCCCGCATTTCGATGCCAAGTGGACCATGGTGTCCTCTTTGCTCACTTCGTGGCGCAACCACAACTTGCCACCGCACAAATTGGGCGCAATCTCCTCAGAGACACTGTTGCTCATGATCGAAAAACAGACCTCAATTCAAGCATTTCGTATCAAATTTTGTATGTCAATAATTGAATAGTGAGTGTCGAATGAGTGTCGACATGACATCATTATATTCACATACTCCAGTGCGTCATTCCAATTTCGATTAGCGTTTTGTACAAATCAGTTCAAATACTCACGCGAGTTGAAGCACCGTAAATTCTCTTACATCTGAACAAGTTCAAAATCAACGTTGCGTATACGTAACCAACTTATGCCCTGTTCATATCGCTCGCTTCAATGTGTGTTGATTGTACTAGAAGTAATGTCAAAATATTTACTCAATAATTGCAGATATCTAAGCCTTTTCTAGTCCCGTTGAGTGTGAAAGCATTAAAATAGCACAATATAAAATAAAATGATTACATTTATTTGCTTTTGACAAAAGATACAAGTATTTTATTTCTTTTTCTCTCTATAACCAATAATCTATAATATAATATATATATATATATAATATATATATAGATATATATAATATCCATTCGATGGCTTTATTGATAATTTAGATGCAATTCGTACGTAGCTGTTATAACCATAGTACAAATTGTTACTTAAAAAAAAAAAATGATAATAATAATATATTAAAATAGTTGGCTCCGCCCTCTGTTCGCTTGAAAGGATTTTCTTTAGTTGTTCAGGCTTAGAAATTTATAGTAAATTTTTTGTAAATAACGGAAAAATTTAACTCGGGAAAATTTGCCGAAATATTCCAATTTCCTTAACCTGGACCGTGGATTTGACCCACTTACAGGTCGAATTTCGAAAAATCGTCTTATGAATGAAATTATCTTATCTATGTTATCTTTCTTTCTTTTTCAAAAAATTATAAAAAATACTAGCAAAGAAATTAAAAAAAAAAACTGTTGAAGTTACTATTAGAATTGTCTGAAAAATATTTTTGCATCAAAACATTTTTTTTTTTTTAATCAAGGAAAGCAGTTTTAAATTTTCAATGGGTACTTAATGGGTTAAGGAAAGTGTTATATCATTCAAATAGAATTGAAATGACCTTTCCATTGATGCCAAAATGTACATGAAGTAGGTTCAAATTATAAGTAGATTTAACTTAAAATGTTGTCATAATAAATATGCCGACCAGTGTAGATTAATTAAGTACTTTTCTTACAGATGCACGTAGTAGGGATAATCAGCAAGAGAATACAATTTCGTCACTTTTTGGTTTCTCCCATTTTAAATAATTTTCTACAAACAAACTCATATTCAAACCACAAAATAAAATTCAATCAGTTTAATTTAACTTATGTGCAGACCAAATGTATTAATTTATAGCCTGGTCTTGTCGAACACATGTCTTTTTGACAAATATGCGAAATTGTTTTAATAAATCCGAAGACATGCCAAACTGAGAAAAGAAACTGAAAGAAAAAAACAATTTGTCTTGAATTGAACTGAGCTGAGAAAACGTTTAAATTTCTCTCTTTTTTCGGTGGTCGCGTTCGAGTTAATCGAGTGTGAAGTCATTTGATGAGAAACCGATGGAGTTAAATTCGATATGACATTATTATGAGCAAGACAAAGGCAATGGAATCATGTGCAAGGGACAAGTAAACAGACGGGGGCTTGTGAGGGGTATGTGAGTTTAGTATCTTACACAATTTACAATTTACCCGTTTCTGATAACTCACATCTTAACTCATATAATATTTAAGTCGAAACGGGAAAAAAAAATCAAAATTTGCTGTTGGTATTGAAAGTGAAATGGAAGAGGGCGATGCAAGAGAGACCGTGTACAAGCGGGATAGTCAAATCCCAACCCATGTCAGGAGCAGATTCTTTGTGACCATAATGCTTTTCCTGGGCATGGCCAACGCCTATGTAATGAGGACCAACATGTCGGTGGCGATTGTGGCCATGGTTAACCACACGGCCGTACGGGCCGAGGATGCGGGAAATGACACGAACGCGAACAACCGACAGGATGGCGAGTTTAACTGGAGCTACAAGCTGCAGGGCTACATATTGGCCAGTTTCTTTTATGGCTATGTCTTGACTCAAATCCCGTTCGGGTTTCTCATCAAAGCCTATGGAGCCAAGAAGTTTCTCGGCTGGGGCATGATGCTCAACTCGGTTGTTGCCTTTCTGGTGCCCATTTCAGCTCGCAAAGGCGGCTATGTTGCACTTATTATTGTGCGGTTCATCCAAGGATTGGGTGAGGGCCCCACTGTGCCCTCCACTCACGCCATGTTGGCCAAATGGATACCGCCCGGCGAGAGGTCGCGGGCGGGAGCGGCTGTCTATTCGGGTGCCCAGTTTGGCACGATCATTTCAATGCCGTTGAGTGGTCTCCTGGCCACTTATGGCTTCGATGGCGGTTGGCCTTCAATTTTCTACGTCTTTGGAACGTTGAGCACCATTTGGTCGGTGTGTTTTCTCTGCTCTGTGCCCGAGAGTCCCTTGGACTCTAAGAGTATTACAGTTGCGGAGCGGAAGCATATTGTCGAGACGATCGGATTAAATAGTCCCGATCAGACGGGTAGCAAGACGCCATGGGGTAGCATCTTCAGCTCGTTGCCCTTTTGGGGCATCCTGATCGCCCATTGTGGCCACAATTATGGCTATGAGACGCTGATGACTGAACTGCCCACCTACATGGCCATGGTGATGGACGTCGAGCTGAAGGCAAACGGCCTGCTCTCCTCCCTGCCCTATCTGGCCATGTGGATCATGGCCATGATATTTGCGTTCGTTGCCGATCATCTGATACGCAAAGATGTCAGCGTCACAATTACCCGTAAAATCATGAACTCTATTGGACAGTACGGTCCGGCTGTGATGCTTTTGACCGTGGGATATTTCCATACAAGCCTTTTAATAACGGTGATATTGTTCACCATTGGCATGGCATGCAATGGGGCCATCTATTCGGGATTCAAAATCAATCATCTGGATCTGTCGCCGCGATATGCTGGACTCCTGATCGCAATTACCAACTGTACTGCCAATCTGGTGGGACTCACAGCCCCCATGATCGCTGGTCATGTGATCAACCACGATCCTTCCATTGCCAACTGGCGAATTGTCTTTCTAATTGCCGTTGTTGTTTATGGCGTGGCCGGCACCGTCTACAATCTATTTGCCTCTGGCAAACCGCGTTGGTAAATCACATAACAACTGGACTGGCAACTGGATTCAAAACCTGCTGCTAATGACACTGACGTCTCACCAAACACGATTTGGATGCTTGTGTTTTGAACACTGGACATTGGACATTGACCGAGGACATCAATCAAATTACCCTGACACTATCCCCCCCCCCCCACATTTAATTGCACATTTTGTGCACCGTTGTTGTTTCATGTGGTTGTGCCGTCAATCACATATTGATGACTTGCTTTTTTTTTTAAATTCGTAACGCATTGATGCTGGATATTTTGACAGAGTCTGATGGTAAAATTGGTATGATCCGATTCGTGCTTTGTAATTATTCAATGTAATGAAAAGAAATCAAAGCGGTTTAGAGTATTAAATAATAATAAAGTGTTTTATTGTTAAATAATGGAATATATTTAATTTTATTGTCTTTGTTTATACCAAGGATTAAAACCGGAACCGCCAACCGAAATTAGCCCTTTCAAATGTAGTACCGGCACCGGAACCCAAATAAATTTTATATGAAGTATTGAAAACCGAATCGTTTGTACCATTTCAAAACAACTGTTTCGGTAAAAGGTTCTATTTCGGTTTTGCCCTTTCGGTTTCTGTACAAAATTACAGTCTAAAACTTAAAGTTAAATGTTTAAATAAACAAATATATTTAAACAGAAATGTACATACGTATTTATGTATGTATTTTAACATTAAGCTAAACCTAACATTAATTTTAAGTACTTTTTTCATTTAAAGCCAAAATGTATTCACCCATATGGGCTATTCCGGAAATTTTTAAACCAAGGGCGAAAACTTAATTTTGTGAAAAAACTGCATGTTTTTTAATAATAGTTGTTTTTTGTTTTAATAGAATACATTTTTGGGCTTCAAATTACAAAATAAAAAAGGTTTTACGGTGGTTTGGTTTTTCATGGCCGAGCCTTATCAATTAATTCCTCTTTTTGCCTCTTAATTTCAATATATCTTTAAAAAAAAGGGTATTTTCAATGGCCAAAAAAGTTGGTAAAACAGTCGTCTGAGTGTTTAGCGCTTAGCTCATCATAAACTTTGTTTCATTTTCTTTTACTTAAAATAAAAACTGTATCGAATAGATATTTAATATATATTAATAATCTGAAAGAAAGTATGAGTGTAAAAAGTGTAACGTCCGTACCGTAACGTCCGCAACTGATAAAAACTAAGATTTTTAATTAACGAGGCTACTTATCTGTATTTTTGATGCTGGATTGATGTGGTCATATATTCTAGTTAATTTGTTGTATTTGGATATTTTTTGTTTAAAATTCAAAATTCGCTAATATACGCGCAAATGCACGTCAACCTCAAAACGACTTCCATTTTTTGTAACGTCCGCAACCAAACTTTCAGCAAGCCTAATTCTTTTCCAAAAACAGTTAGGCTTTTATCTTAAAATAGGTTTTATAGCATTCTCAATGAAATGCATTTTCCACAAAATTACATTAAAATTCACCGATCTTAATGCGAGCTGCAACAGTTTAAACATAAAAATTTGCGTACAAATGTAACGTCCGCAACCCAGGAATAGCCCATATGTAACAGAATACGATATAATCTGGAACCGGAACAGAAACCGAAAACGGTATTTGTCTCGGTTTGATTCCCTGATTAATACTCTGTATAAGATCTTTAAAATTATTTTAAGTTGTCTATGGTCTTTGATTTTTAATGTTGTAAAAACATACTTAAATTGCACATTTGAATATTGATCTTATAGACTTTTAATAATCGGCATATTTACATACAGCAAATTTTATCCCAGCGCTTTAGCAAGTTAAAGCCACATTAGTTTTATTGCAGTAATAATTTGCGTGCACAGCAAACAACGCCAAAGTCTGTGATGTGAGAGAAGATGCGACATCCTGGCCGTCGCAATTCCTGGCAGTCGTTAGATACACTCGCCTGGCCACAGATGCAGATACTCTTATACACGCATAGATAGATAGATACTCGAACCTGCAGTTGGCGTTGGAATAACCATGCCAGAAACTGTGGCTATGTCTGCAACTAAAGTTGAAGGTAAAGTTGGTAATGCTGGTGACACAGTTGGCAGGTTGGCATGTTAACTTGTCTGCACGTCTCGTTTTGTCGCCAGCGAACTGTCCAGATAGTTAGGATGGGGATAGGGATATGGATATGGATATGGATAGGGTGCACATGTAATTGGGTTTTCACTTGATTCAACATGCGACAAAATGTCAAAGTATGCCGCAAGCTTAGTCGACCATTTTAACATCGCTCCAATCGATGCAGTTTCGATATACATATATATATATATATATATACATATTTTTTTATATTTTGATAGCAATTCCAACGGCGATGCCGATTGCGTTTTCCGTGTCAGCAGTTGACAACCGAAACGGTTAATCGATTGAAAATCACAGGGTTGCAGTTCTTCAGACGACTATCGAAAACACTATTCACTCAATAAAGTCAACTTTTTCGAATAGCAGGACTAAAGTGCACTATTCAGTGAAAACGTTTTTAGTTTTGTAGATTAAAACATTAAGAACTCATAAAAATAATTGAAATATCTAAAATATATTTGTTTACCAATTTCATTTTCAAATGCCGAAAATGCTACAAAATATGTAATCTTCAATTTAGGTAATGCAATGCGCAACTTGCGTTATAAGCTGCATTTAATTTCAATCATTTTTGTACCTAAACTTAAAATCAACCCCTACCCACATTGCGTGCTTTATGTTTGTTATTGTTTATATTTCAGTAATTTTGCATTGGCCTGGCAAACAATATACTAATTAAACTCTTGCACCATCACCAAATAAAACTCTGTTGCAAATTTCGACCATGTTATAGCAAACAATGCTTTCTAAAGTCATTAAATTCTCATTAATTTAAGCGCTTATTATTGTAAATATTCGTGCAATTAAAAGTCAACATAATCGATTTACTTTGTCTATTTAATTCTTGTTTTTTTAATATAATTTAATGAGAATAGCACATTTCGTTGGCTAAATAAAGTTGAATTTATTCTTATAGTTGATCTTAGTATATATGTACTATGCATATCTAAATTTCAAAAATGTATTTGTTTCAGCTACTCGTTGTAGATGCTCGTTTCTTTCATGGCAGTATTCGTTTCAGTTTGCTTAGCAAATTTTAATGCTGTTCTGTCAGAGACAGAGATTGATGACAATCGATTCCATTAAAATCTCCTGTGCTCTGGTCAATTGAAGCATTACTAGAAATGGCTTCACAAGTATCACGGACTTCTCAAACATTTCTAATGTGCACTTCAGTTGCTGAACAAAAGAATTTTGTGACTTTCGTTGTTAAAAATTTTTTTATTTATGCAACGGAAAAACGCACTGTAGACTATGGACATGCCAATGGGATGGCATATACACAAATACTCATCCTCAAACTCGTACTCGTATAATAAAAAAAATCACTCGGAGAACACAAGAGGCAAATCAAGAACAGACACTAAACCAATACGCCCAGTCCAGTACTTGAGATTTTCTTCTATCGAATATGTATATTGAATATCATGATAATATGCCATGGCACTCAGATGACCCAAAAACGAGGGTGGACACATAAGTTTGCTGGCCTCAACTTTATTCAGTTTGAGTGAGTGCATTAACTACCCCTTCGAATGTAACTAACTAAAAACCAACACTGATCCATTTGGGGATATGTTGTCACTTGAAATTTGCTGGGTGTTGTTTGGCATATTTCATTTTACAGTACGCTTGCATGTTGTTCTGTCCACATTGGGGTCGCGACCCTCTATTGATTTATTTATTTACAAGTGTATGCAATATGCAATATTTTTTCAGCAATATTGTTGCACATAAAAACACTACTGCAAAAATGAACCGAAAAGGGCACAAAAATTAAAACAGAAGCACAACATCATTGACCTAAATGCAACTCTTTCCATTGGGGCAACGAAATGTCTAGGCACAAAAACAAAAAAAAAAACTACAGAAAAGAGGTTGTGGATTTCGCAGTATTTGACATTTACACAAAATGATTGGTTTTATTTGGATGCGCACACGCAGCAACCATAGGACAGGGGTGCGTAGAAGGGAAATTCAGAGTCGTAACCAGATATTGATGAGCCAAAGCAGTTTTATCGCCAACCAGCCGGAAATTAATCACAGTTGCAAACGTGCAGCAAACCGTGCACTTTCCAATCGAATCGAATCGAATCGAAGCAACAACATTCGTATCCCAACAATGTCAGTTTGGGATTTCCCTACAGAACTTACCTTTATATATACATATGTATGTATGTAAGAATGCATTATGTGTGAAAATGCCAAGGAACGTGTCGCCGACTCTGTGCAATTCCATTGAAAGACATTTTTGGGCAGGTGAACCGTTGAAATACATTTGAAAAGGTCAGCTCTTTAATGATTTCAAGTAATCACAGCTCAGCAATTTCATTTATGGCTTTAAGTTAAAATTTTTTATTTTAAAGAGACAGTAAAGTCATACATAGCTTGATTATATTATTATTATTTTAATAAAACGAGAGGATGATCAAAGTGACTGTTTGATAAATTGAGAAGTATACATTCATTATGTTCTATATAAAATTATAACGATTTAAAAAAAGAGAAATTCTAAATTAGAAATGTATAAAAAAAAAATATTTAAAACTTATAAGTGTATGAAAAATAAAAAAATATATATAAAGCAGAATAGTAAAAAATAAATCTTTAATATTCTTTACAAATTATTATCGAAGAGTTCATGAATCAAGAAAATTGATTTTGCCTCTTTCAGTTCGGTTTTCTTTAGATTTTGTTCCTAGTGAATGCCTTTTTATTATGAACCAACTTAGCTCTATTGAGTAACCTATGAATTCATATAAGTATAATCCTCTTTCACTATTTTGTATCTCACAAATAGCTTTGTATGTTGTAAATCCACTTGCAGCTATTTTCTTGCACAGAAATATACACAAAATAAATACAGTATCTTTTATCTTGGGCTTTATAATTTGGTACATTTTTGATTTCAGCTGAGATTTGAAAGGTTTTGGCATCTTATCACTCTTTTAATCAAAATTATGAGATACATTCATGTATTTCCACTTCGAAACGGATTAAGCTTTTAAAATCCATGTGAGCCAAGTGTGTGAGTCGCAGTTCAGTTTAACAACCGTCGTACTCGTCGTAAAATCCATAAAATAAACCTGTTGCTGCGGGCTTAGTCAACAAGTTTTGATAGTTAAACTGGCTAAAAAGTAATCAATGTCTAGGCAACTCTCGGTTGCCAATGTCTAGATCGAGCATGTTGGGCAAAAATGAACAGGAGAATGGCCAAGTCAATGCAAATACAGGTAAAATTACAGGTACAGGTACAGGAACTGCACACGCACTCACAGAAATATTGCCACATGTAGCAAATATGCCACGGGTTGCATGCGCTCAGCTGTGTCCTTGAAGCGACCGCAGTGGCAGTGGCAGGAGCAGGATCAGTAACCTCCATGGCCCCAGCTCCTCTTTATCCCTTATCCCACACATTATGGGCTCGATGCGCTTAGTGGAGACCACAAGCTACTAGCTGCCACATTTGGCCAACTGGGCTGGGACTGGAAATTTTTGTGTGTTGCATGCAACAAAGTCAAACGGTTTGCAGTTGAAATAACTAAGCCAGCCATCAATTTGCTTAATGATAGGAGGGTAGGAGGAGAGTTGTGGCTTTAGCTGCCAACCACAGTTACAGTCGAAGCGAAAACAAGCGTTGCATTTTGTGTGTATGTGTGTGTATGTGTGTGCGTGTATGTGTGTGTGTGTATGTGTGCGTGTGCGAATTCCAGGTGCTGGCGACATGGAAATGCAACTGTTGCACAGTGGTTGCTCTAATATTATTACAAATGGCAATAGATACGCGCTCTACAGATACAGATACAGATACAGATACAGATACAGATACATATACAGATACAGATACAAAAGTGAAAAATTGCAAATGCTTTGCGGGATTTGCGACATTGCGTAAACGTGATATTCCACAGCAACAATGTGCAAATCTCGTTAGTGAGATGATACGCATACACCCACTGTCACGCACACACACACACACACTCGCACATTTAGTGAGAAACAGACATTAATATGTTGTGGAAAATTTATGCATTGCATGCGGCGACTGCAACCGGTACCGGAAGTGCACTTATGCCGCACTTCTATTTCCGCTACAGTTTGCAGTTGTTCTCGTTCTCCTTCTGGTTTTGTTATGCTCGTAGTTGTTGCGGCAAAGTGCGGAGATTGAGATTGATGAACTATTGCAACATTTTCTAATTTCTTCAAATATATACTTCTGATCAACTTCAACTCAGAAATATAAAAGTTCGGATATCACGGCTTTTTTAAGCCCAGTACTATTTTTCAGCTCCTTCTTCGCCGAAATTTTGATGATTTTCATATATTTATTAAGTGAAATCAAGTCTTTTATGCTTTTTTTTAACTATGTGAATGCCCGCATATCAAGTAAAGTTAAAAATAATATCCTGAATACATACTTTAAAAATACATGCTAAAACCAATAATTATAAACTTACATTTTTAAAATGATTTTTGCCCACTTACTGAATGCAATGCAAAGAAATAGCAATTTTAATTGAGCTTTATTCTATTCAATCAATCTTAAAGCTCTTTCCCCTTTAAGTACAATCTTACTTGCACTGAGATTCCATTATTATTATTTGAAGTCGAGCAATGTCGATACTCGAAAAATATTTATGCTAAGAATTCACAAATAGTTTGCAGAATTTGTTGCAAATGCGGCGAGTACTACACTTAGGTACGAGCATAGAATTTTTTTGCATTGATTGATTACCTACGTATTTGTCTTGAACAATGTCATTACTATAATGCAGCTGTGATTGAAGGACCTCCTACTATTAAAGGACTTCACTAGATGGGACATACAACAGCATGCGACATGTGGCATCAAGATTGATCTGCTCATTACCATTCCATTGGAAAGAATTTTTTCTTTTTACTCCTTTTTGCCAACTATTTTTGGTTTAATATAATGTAAGAACTCAAGAAAAAATAAATAGAAAAAAAGTTTAAAAAATGTAAATAATTATGATATAATAATAACCATAATGATAATGCTAAATTTAAAAATTTTTTAAACATGCATCGCAATAGATGTTTGAAAATTAAAATTGTAAACTACTATAAAAATTAATCTTACAACTGAAAACTAAAGCTTAAATTAATACAATTTGTTACTATTTCCATCTTTTTTAATAATAGTAAATTGTTTAATCTTAATATTATTTTAAATCAACGATTATGATAGTGACTAGTGCCTTAAATAATAAGAGTTAGCTTTTAGCACTACTTATCGAAATAAAGAAATTAAATTAAATTAAAATCTCTGCAAAAAAAAAAATATATATATATGTATATAAATTAATGTACAAATTTCGAGAATGATACTATCCATTTAATACTATCATTTAGTATTTAAGGCAATTATCATCTAAATATATTGATTGGACCATGGACCACAGTTAATTAATTTTCTTTTATTGATTTACAAACTTTTGCTGATGGCACAAGTAAATGCAAAAAAAGGAATTTGTATAAGTGAAATCCACTGTTTGCAAAATGTGGCATTTTGGCAAATGGCGGTCAAAATCTGCTGAAAATCGTTGTAGCATCAAGTTAGCCAAGAGAAATAAATGCAGGTATATGTATGTATGTATGTGCACTTGAATGTTAAGTTTAATGTTATTTTATACACGTTACACAATTGGGCAACATAGACTATCCAAACAAGCAGAGGATTTTCACCTGCAAAAGTGAACTAAAGAGATTCAGAGTTAAGTCAAAGGAGATGTCAAGTTGATATTGTTGGCAAGTTCTTCAAGGCATAGGCATTTGTCTGTCTACGTTTGCTGGATGGCTTAGGCCTAAAGTCAAGCCGACATGCCACGTTTTGTTGCACGTTTGGCAACACATTTGCTGACTGCAGTGCGGCATTGATGTGACAGAGTGGCACGTGTCTCTCAAATGTGACGCCAAGAGTTTTGGGATGCAAATATTTGGGTTGAAGAGTAACACTGAGAACAGCAGGAGCTTTTAATAGTATTAAATAAACGAACAATTTATTGGCAAGGTGGAACATTAAACGACGAGCTGAAAGGAAGGAAGGAATAATGAAAGGAATGAAGCAGGCAAGTTGCATCCCACAACACTACATACTAGCTGTGGCAATGCCGACGCAGAGCGTCGATTCAGCTGCTTTAAGTAATCCGATTTAAAATGCAGCAAATATATGTATATATGGTATATATAAGTTTATATGCTTATTGTGCAGCTGTCTCACAATCGGATTCGCTGGCGATGATCACGTCGCTTCTGCCGCGTTAAAGCGCCACCAAGAGGCAACTTTCTCCCCAATCCCCCAATTCCCCTGGCAACGCCAGTGTTGTATAACGTCAAACTACATACCGCACTTACGCATCAACATATCATATCGTATCGTACACACATTCATACAATCGGGGCTTGCCATTGAGCTGAGTTGAGCTTATTCTCGAGTTTGGTTTTGAGTTTCGGATTGTATTTACTCGCACTGGTCCTCAACCTCCTCCTCCTCCTTCTTTTCATCCTCCTTCTCCTCCTTCTCAGCAGGATGTTGGCTTTGTGCTCGAATTTTGCGTATTATTTGCCCGTCTACTTTTGCTTTCATCCTGTTGCATTCTCTTGTTGTGTCTGCCTCTCTCTCTTTTTTTTCCTATTTTTTCTATCCCTACTCCTTCTCTGACTGGCACTAATCTTTCGAGCAACATTTAAATTCAATCTGCATTTTATGCGTTGCCTTTAAAAATGCATACAGCATTCAAATGCCTGAGGGGCGAAACTGAGATACAGTGCACAATGTGAAAAAAAATGTCAATATTTGCACATAAATTCAATAACAAAATTTCTAAAGTTTTTGAATTTTCTAAATCTTAATACTTACGATAGAAATATATAGATTATGTTTTTAAGAATTGCTCTGTGACTTAAAAAGAAGCAGAAAATTATAAATAAAATCAAAAAATTTTAAATTCTCTTACCAAATTTTAAGTCATTATATTTAGAATTTGTGTCAAAAATTAAGACTATTTTCCCATAGAGCAGTGGCAAATTATTAAAGTTGCCAAAATTGTGGCTTACTTTAGGGCACATTTATATACATATACATATTTAAATACCACGAATAACAATTTTATTTAGCGGATTTGTATTTTGCATTGCAAATGCAGTGAAAAATGAAGCTAAGCGATGATACAGCAACAAAATGGAGGAAACCACACTCACTCATACACTCACACACACAACATGTGGGCGTGTTCTATCAGCAAATTAATGATTATTGCGACAATGCATATGAATACATAAATAAACAAAAATACTCCATCAACAAATAAATGCATGTATAAACAAAGTTCAGCTCGACAAATGTACATATAAATGTGTATATGTATTAATATATATACGTACACTTCAAAGTATATGTATATGTCTCTATAACCATCCGGGCCTGTGCCGCCTGGCAGTCATAACAATAACAATGTAAAATCGCTTAGATTTCAACCGCAGAATATAAACAGCCACCACAGACGAGGGAGCGAAAGAGAAGGAGCGAAAAAGAGAGAGAGAGAGAGGAGGAGAGAAAACTGTAGCGAGAGTCATGCATACAAGAGAAAGGCGGAGTCGTAGCTCCTTCATGCTTTCAATGCTTTCTTTGGCTAAGATATGCGAATGCCTTCGGGCACGTACAATCCATTCATTCAGCAAATACCAATAATAGACACGTACGCACCAAGAAAGAAAGACAGAGAGAGAGAGAGAGAGCGAGCGTGAAGAGAGCAAGAAAAATGGTAGCTAAACGTAGAGTTAGTGCAGAGAGAGGGGAACGAAAAAAAAGAAGCGTAAAGCAGAGGCATTTGAAAATGGCACAACAACAGCAACAACAACAGAAAAAGTCAATGAATGCCGGCGCAAGTAAAGCAAATTTGCTAAAGGCAATGGGACTTTCAAGTCACTACATAGACAGAGATAGCTACAGTGAGAGAGAGCGAGAGGCAGAGAGGGAGAGTGCGACACACATGGCATAAGAAAACAATATGGCAAAACAATATAGATAAGTTCAAACAACTGCCGTTAACTTCATTCCCCCATCACCATCCATCCAGCCCCCCCTTACCCGCACTCCACTTACACTAGCACCGAAAAGCGCACACACGCCTTGGAATGAAAATGTTTTCCTTGGGACAAAGAATTTGCGCCACTTAATGCGTGTGCTGCCAACAAATACGACAACTCCCCTGTAATAATAATAATAAGTATGTTTGTATTTTTGTATGTACATAAGTAGAGTAGAGTAGTTGCCCCTCACCCCTGTTCCTTGCCACCCGTCTTCCGCCGCCCGCTTGGTTTGCCCTTTGACTTTAATGCTGCATGCCACAGCGATCGTTAATCAACATTGCTGTTACAAAACTGAACATGGAGGTGGATTCTCTTCTGGAATTCTTACTCCTCATGCTCTTCCCCGTTTCGTTCTGCTCAAGTGGAATTGCTTCCGGTATTTTGCCATGACTTTGTCCCAATGAGTTGACACAATTTGTGAGTTGCTTTTTTGCGGAATTTTCATTTGTTTCTGGCGAATGACTGTCATACGTTGCGTATGCGCAACGTTCTCTGTCAACTGTTGTCACTCACATGCGAGACAGCAGCGCAGAGGCGAAGACAAAATGAGAATTCACATAGGGTATTAGCATATCGGCATTGCTTGACGAGCTGGTATCCTGTTAACATAAACTCTGTGTTGGTTGGTTTGGAATCAAGACTTTGGATTTTAAGCATCAAGTTACGAGTCACTTTTGTTTAATTTATAGACAGAATACACTTCCAAAAAAGAATCGATAGAACAAAGTGCACAAAAAAGGGCGTAATTACGTTTATTCAACTTTATTAACACTTGATCATCTGCTGTGGTTTTTCCGTCTACTTTAGATAGAAGGAAATAAAGCCAACAAATCGGTCATGAATTATTACTAAAAATATTCGCGACTTCTTTTTATAGCTCTTCCATGTATTTGCTATAAATAAAAACAGCAAATTGCATTACTTTGATAATATGCCTTAACAGCTTGTCAAGTTTTTGTGTTATTTTTGTTTTTTTTGGTATTTTATTTTTTTGTGCTTTTGTTGTTAGCTTAAGCCGTCGTCGCCTCACTAAACCCATTAAAACGTCATAATCATAAGGATAATGCATAGCAAGGCAAATAAAGAAGCGAAACGAAACGAAACGAAACGAATGAAGAGACTTAAAAAAAAATCAAGAGAAAGAGCACATCAGATAATTGTACGATGGTCAGCTATTTTTTGTGTTTCTGCACGCGTTTCTCTCAGTGGAAGCGTGAAAACTGGCTCCGCTCATTATTATTTTGCTGGCCTGGCCACAAAAAGCGACTAAGGCCTGACCTTTGCTTAATTATGGTAATTAGCACACAAAGAAAACCAAACGAAACGAGCCGAGACGCGAGACATGCAAAGTGCTCGACCATTTTCTCAGCTCGCTGCATTTTCTGACCTGCAGACTACAGTACGTCATCATGATGACGATGATCATCCTGCTGCTAATAATCATGATGAGGTTGACAAGGAGACAAGGAAAAAAACAACAATGGCAACCATTCATCTGGTTATGCATACATATAATACTTTTATTAAAAGCAGACCACCAACAAAAATACGAGGGCGGGCTGATAAGTAATCGGCCTTACCAAAAAAAAAACATCTTAAACAACCCATAAATATTTTATTCGATTAGTGTTTTCTACGGCTGATTGCTGAAAAAGTTTTAGGCGTTTTTCTCAACACTGGTAATTTTGGCGGGAGTTTTAGCATGGTCACTTTTGCATTGTCCCCAAAATGAGTAAAATAGAATATCGAGCTGTCATTAGATTTCTGTTTTTAAAAAAGAAATCCAACGATGAAATAAAAAATGAGTTAATCGAAGTTTATGGGGAATCAGCTCCATCGATTTTGACCATTAAATATTGGACTGCTGAGTATAGGCGCGGGCGGACAAGCATTTTTGACGAGGACCGTCCGGCACGTCCCAGAGAGGTGACAACCCCAGAAATGGTAGATAAAGTCCACGGAATGATATTGGATGATCGCCGAATAAAGCTGAGAGAGATTGCTAAGGCCCTAAACATTTCTCGTGAACGTGTTGGAAACGTCTTACACGAATATTTAAATATGAGTAAGCTTTCGTCAAGGTGGGTGCCGCGATTGGCATTGTTAAACGCAAATAAGAATGAATTTTTGCGTCGTTTTGTGACTGTCGACGAAACTTGGATACATCACCATACACCAGAAAGCAAGGAACAGTCAAAGCAGTGGATTTCAACCGGAGAAACGGCGCCGAAAAAGGCAAAGATTGGTTTGTCGGCCAACAAGGTAATGGCAACGGTTTTCTGGGATGCCCGAGGCGTAATTCATGTGGATTATCTAGAAAAAGGCAGAACAATTAATGGAGAATACTATTCTAACCTTTTGGGACAGTTCGATTCAGAACTAAAGAAAAAAGGCCGCACTTGGCGAAGAAAAAAGTTCTGTTTCACCAGGACAACGCTCCGGCTCATAAGAGCGTTGTTGCCATGATGAAATTGTGTGAACTACACTACGAAATTCCTCCACATCCCCCCTATTCTCCAGATTTAGCACCATGTGACTATTATCTATTTCCAAACTTAAAGAAATGGCTTGGTGGAAAGACATTTCAGTCGAATGAACAGGTGATCTGTGAAACAAACGCCTATTTTGAGGACCTGGACCAGTCATATTTTATGGAAGGTATAAAAAAGTTGGAGGACCGTTCGACTAAGTGCATACGTCTAAAAGGAGATTATGTTGAAAAATAAAAAAAAAACCGTGTTTTCTTTGGTAGGCCGACTATTTATCAGCCCACCCTCGTACACCAGAGTTGAGCCTGTCTAAAAAAAAAAAAAAACCTAAATTCCTTCCGCATTTGGGGTTCTTTAAGCGACACTTTTACCGGGTCCTGACAATGTAATAATATTATGCAATATTTATTTCACATTGTCTGCATTTGGCTTCTTTTATTTTTTGGCACTTTACATTTAATTTGCCACTTAGTTTTCGGACTAAAAGTTTGTGGAACTTTCGTTGCCAGCTTTAAATATTTAAAGCAAGCAGCTTTAAAGACGACTAAATATTGGATTAATATTGCAGAACAGCAAGGCATTCAAATCTTTAACCTAATTCAATTAAAACGGGAAGAGAACTTAGCATTCAAATTGCATTCGTAGTGAAATTGTACATTTTAATGTGCTTATTCCATTTAAAAGCAAATAAATAGCTACAAAGCACCTTTTTAAATAAACCGTCTTCTTTTGTTGAACAAACTGAATATTTTGCGGAAACTCCTTAAAAGTTTTGGATTTAATCTCAATAGTTAAAATATGCTTTAAGATATTTTCATCACTTAGAGGGCATAAAAAGCTCAGATGATACTTGGTTTTAAGCAATGTAATTATTTCGATAAATCCGAAACCAAAACGAATCTAATTTATAACTTAAAAATTAAACTGTATTTACTTAAAGGCAGCCTAGTCCCAAAAAATTGAATTATATCCGAGATTTACACAATTACTTGATATAATTTTCAAACTCAAATCTCTTATGTGCGATCCCTAATTGAGATGCCAAGTTTTTAAAGCAAAATCTTTTATTTACGCGATTTATACTTGTGTTTCTAAAATGCAAATTAAATTCTCGGCTGCGTTATCATTTATAATCTAATGGGCTGCATATAAAATCGACGATAGCTCTCTGTACACTATTTTTATAGAATCAAGTCGACCGGTCAATAGTCCATCAATATATAACCTTGTGATAACCGGCCAGAGACCGCCTATTTGTTAGCAAAAAAAAAAGGTCCGAACGGAAACATAGGGCCAGTTCGTAATGTGTAATTTATTACGCAGCTCAAATTGAATCTAAGCGCCATTAAAAAACAATAAACTAAACATGTATGTAATAAATTCAGTCAAAAAACTGTGCGGCTAACAAAATACACATGTATACAGAAGTATATATATATATACAGTACTTATGTACATATGAAGGTATATATACATATGTATGTTTGTGTATACGGAGACGTGTAGTTGTTGAAGGGCAACAAAAAACTGCGCAAAATAAATTGACCAAATCTGCTGGATAAAAGGATTTGAAAGCAATTAATTGCCAGCGCATAGCAACACATCGATTCCCAAAAACAACAGTCGACAGCAGAACAAACACAAATAACAAACACAACAAACAACAACAAGAAAAAGATCAACTAAAAATAAAATAATTACATTCGGCATTGTTGTTCCTGATCCAAAGCAACATAAAAATTGGAAACCCTCTGTGAGCTATGCAATTGGTGAAAGCCATAAAGTAAATACCTAAAACACACTCCACAATCATTCACATAACATAAAAATATACAATAAAAACCCGTAGCAACTATGTGTATATATAAAAACGAAGTACAAAATGCTGCGGGCTTAAACAAATTGCTAAAAACGCAAATTAATAAAAACTAAGGGAAAATATTTTTCTATTGATAAACAACAAAAATTTTTGTGGACTTTGGGAACCATGCTTTTGATACTAGGTACAGTCACGACACATTTCATTAAAATGGCTGTAAGCTGTCAACTCCGCTCTGACCTAAAAAAAAATTGAAACTATATTTGAGATAAATGAAAAACAAATGATGTCAAAAAGAATTTAATTTTTTACTTGTTTGAAGTATATTAAAACAATTCTTACTGAGATTATGAAAATAATTTAAAGCATTAATTGAATGTTTCAGACAATATCCAATATCCAATTCAGTGCGAGTTTTGCAGTTACAAGACACAAACTCACAACAATTTTCAGTAAGTTTTACAAATTTGAGGACATTTGTAAAATTTAAAAATAAATATCAGTGATTCACTTGCCTGACTTTATTTCTCCTGAACGTAGAAAATTATTGTCAAAACTGTTTTGACTCTATCGACAAAGCTCAAGAGAAAGAAAGAGATGCTGTGGGAGTGAGAGAGCCAGAAAGGAATTGCGATAATTTTATAGCAATTAATTAGAATGATTTGTCTGATGTTTGCAACATTTGGTACTTGTATCAATGTGCTGCAATACAATAATGCCAATTCAATTTATGAAATTATATTCTTGGCTTGAGTATTTTGTATAACTCTGGCAACTCTGCAAAATTGCTGTTGTTATTGCAATCGGTCTTCTCCCCATTGCCTTTTGTGGTTGCAAGTTTGGCATTTGCCTTCATACGCACCGTTATACGTTAACATTCGATTGCCTTGTCTGCAGTGTCTATGTGGGTGTGAGTGTTTGTGGGTGTGTGTGTGTTTGAGTATGTGGTGTGTCTGTAGATCTGGTATTAGTCGTATGTCTGTTGCCCTCTTGCTGCTACTGTTCCTTTAGCAGCTCTTGCGGTTTATTATAACTGCATATATCATGCAAATACACACACACACTCACACACAAACACACACACACACACACACACTGTATAAGCATTACTATAAAGGGAGACCTGCACCTATAGTTCTTAACGAGGCCGTAACAGATTCATGTCCTCGTACATGATGATTTCGTTATTGCGTATTCGTATTTTTAGCCAATTTCTGATGATGTTTTTCTGGCTCTTCCGTCGTTCGTTTTTCGTTTTTCGCTTTTCGAAATTTATTTTATACATTTTCATAGTTTTCACTTTAATTAAAAGTGCGGTCGTGGTTTTTGCGGCTCAGATTTGTTGAGCAAACTCTATTAGCACACGTGGATGGTGACCGCAAAGCTGCATGTTGCACAACAACAGCAACAACAACGACAACACGACAGCTAACTTGCGGTAAATAGCTAGTATAAAGCCCAATAGACTTGATGCTAATAGATTTCTCAATTGACATACCATAGATTCTTGAACAAACCCATACAAATATATTTCTCACAGTGTTGACCTATACGATAGACAAAAAATTATTTGTAATTTGAAATATTTATAGCATTGAAGCAATTAAATGTTTATGCGAATAATTTGGCAATGCACTTGAGACACTATACTACACGCACACACGCACACACCAATTTGTGGCATTTGACAAATGCATTTGTAATTGCATGCAGCAGATAAAATCATTTTGAATTTGACATCATTAGCAGCAACTGATGATGATATTGATGATGATGATATTCTAGCTAATGATGATGTGCACATCATGAGGGTGCCCACAATGAGCAGCGTTACCAATCAATTGGTAATTGATAGTTAATGTCACAGCAATTCAGTGAACTCAGTTCACAAAACTGATCAATCAGCTGAACAAATTGAGAGCAATTATTTTAATCAGAATTTTGATTGCTGCTGCTTTTGATACTACAGTTGCTGAACCGAAATCGGAATCAGATTCTGATTTCGATATTGAATTTGATTTTGTCATAACCTTTTTGGGGTTGCATACAGTTTGTTGGATTCATTTGGAGTTCATTCCTTGCAGCGTCAGGTGAGTTTTTCCACGGCGCACAAATGTAGGCAACACTTTTATCTTTATTTCGTTTTCCTTTTTTTATTTTTTCGCGTTGCCGTGCGCTTGTCATTTGCCAACTGCCATTTAATTTCATTAATTAATTTGTTTGCAAGCCCACGCACAGAGCAGAGAGCAACGCGGCTGAAAGACGCGCGCCAGCTGCCGCAAAAGCCAAAAACAACAATTAAACATAAATCTTATAAATTTCCCGTAGCCAAAACTTCCTGCCAAGGCTTTTTGTGTTTTACCTCTTTTCCTCACTCTCACTCTCTGTCTCTCTCTGTCTCTCTCTGTCTCTCTGTTTCTCTCTCTGTCTCTGCTGTTTTGGCTGCGATTTTAGCCGTGCCACAGAACATATTTCATTTCGACTGCAACTTTGGCTCACGCCCACATCTCACAGCACCGCCCACCGCCCGACGGCGTCGCCTCTCGCAACGGGCCAAAAAACTTTGTCGAGCTCTTGAAGGCGGCAGAAGCAGCAGCAGCAGCAACTGCGGCGCATTGTTTGTTGTCTAACAGTCTATGACTATTTAAGACAACCTCTCACACACACACGCACACATAAATATATACACTCACACATATATACACACCCACATATACAAATGTACATACATATAATTTAATTTAACTATTTTAGCTGATGCTGCCTTTAGTTTTCAGTTACTTTGTCGTTGCCTGAAAAGTGCAACAAGGCTACCCAAAAACACACATACACACACACACACGCCCCCACAAAACATTTGTTACAATTTCCACACGTAAATACTTCCTGCCAAGAAATGCACACACACACACACACACACGAAAGCACACACATATGCAAAAGCACACACATATGCAAAAGCACAATTATAATTGTCATAACACAAAAGCAGCTGGAAATTTAGTGCCGAGTGCCAAAAGTTTCACGTGGACGGACATTTAGCTTGGCCGCAACCTCAAACGAGGTTAGTTTGATTTGTTGTTTAGTTTCTTTGTCAAAGCAAATATATTTGTCATAATAAAACTAATAAAGTATAATTACTTTTAACAATAAACTTGAATTCAAAAATTCATAAATACCAAAAAACTAAACTTCTAGTAGCTTTCTTAACTAAATTATTTGAAAATCTCATGCTCTTTATCAGTTCAAATTTTAAACTTTGTTGTTTTGATCATCGTTTATCTATGTATTTACTACTTTAAATTACTTTTAGTTTTGCTGTAAAAGCATAAAGACCAATAAATCATTGTGTATGCTAACTTAAATTCTCAAAATTTTTTTATTTGCAAATTTATGGAATACGATATTCGAAATTGATTCCGACTACAATGCGCTTTCTTTGTCTGCATTCGCAAAAGTTGCCTAGCAACCCTCTCAGTCGTTTTCTTTGCGCTTTCTTTGTCTCTTTATGCATTGGTGGATGTCGGTGACACGTTGATAAATGACATTTGCAGCGTCAATGTGAATTTTATAAATTCTCTTAACTTTCACGCCCGCTGCGTGATGCTGCCAGCTGCAAATAAGCGTCGCACAGTGGGCCTCGTTTCAAAAATCAATTAGTTGACGTAAACACTTTAAAGTAGACAAATTGTGCAGTCGACTTTTATGTTATGGCTGTCATCTAACAACTATGATTAGTTTAAGGGAAGTAGATAGAAAGCATATTTTTTTATTTGATTACCTTTTATGCAAGCCAAGTTAAAGAAAATCACTATAATGAGACTTTTTGGGAACGGAATCGAATAGATACAAACTTGTATTTTTGAATGCTGTGATATAATTAAGTTATCTTATCTAGCAAGCATAAAATATTGCTTGTTTCGTAATTAAATATTTTAAATACTTGCAATTACATAAAATAATATTGTACACCAAATTAACTTTAAATTTGTCTTAAAAACAATACAGTTTGAAGCTTTCAATCGAATACATTATAATTTTTGAAAATTTGTTTATTATTTCATAATAAGAAAAGACCCCACTGTGCGTCATTGCAGGCATCCAAAAAGTTACTAAGCATGGCCAAAACAAAACGCTGTCGCCAGCAGAGGCAGAGGCAGCAACTTCGACAGCGGCAGAGTTTTTTCTCCACGTCGTTGCTGTTGTGATTGTGATTGTTGTTGTTCTGGTTGCGATAGTTGCATATTTTTTATGACACTTTTGTGGCTTATCAACGTCATGAGAAACATAACTCGCCACCCCTTTGCCGTCCCCTCTCCTTCCCCAACTACCTTAAGTCGCATTATTTACATTGTCGACAAGCTGTCAAGTGGTTTTCGCACCACTCGATCGGTTGGCCATCGTCTTTCTCTTTATTCTCGCTCAATCTCTCTCTTTCTGGCATTTATTACTTGTTTTTTTACCTTCTTTAGCTTGATATGTTTTTTAATTTTCAACTTTGTGCAAATTCAATTTCCCCGGTTATTTGCCTCTGTCTTGCCACACACAAAATGCAGGAAATAAACGTGATGTCATCGCTTGTTCACCTCAGCACACACACACACTCCCGCACACACACAGACACCTTACACACCTGCTTAACTTAATGGATAGATAGCTATTTAATGGTAACTGCACGCAACAAAAGTTGCAGTCAAACTTTGCAGCCTCGATTCGATGTGGGCACCCGTGGAAGGAAGGAAGCTTCCTTTTTCTTGTTCGTTTTCTTTTGCTTACCTACAAAGTTTCATTAAACTTTTTTTCCGGTTTACTTGCAACAGTTTCGGTGAGAAAGAGGCAGAGGGAGAGGTAGGGGGGAAACCGAAGAACCTTCAACAGTCGATTGCCAATGCGCAATTTGGACTGATTCAGTGTCGGCAACGACATAAGCGTTGAACTGCAAGCGAGGAAGGTGATCAAAGTCAGGACATTCAAGTTATGACGCCAAAAATGTCAGAGTGTTGTAGCTCTGAGCCGTAACAATTTGTAGCTGTCAGCTATGGCAAGAGTGTGTTTTATACCACATGAAGTTCAATGTGATCAAAGTATCTATTACAGAGTGCTATAACAGCGAGCTTTAAAAAGCTGTGAGGTATGACAGTTTTATAGCGGTGAGCTTTAAAAATATTAAAATATATTGTCAACTCGATAGGCCAGAGAGAGAGAGAGAGAATAGAGCATACAAAAAAAGAGATGAATTTGCCAGAAGTTGAGCTGAAAATTATTGATTGACACTAAGCACATGACATTCAAGTTGCTCTCTATCTCTATCTCTCTCCGCTCTCTCTCACTCTTTCTGTCAGTCTCCCTTTATCCATTTTAGTGCTCATCTCAGCTTTGTGCTTCTCTGTCTGAATTGCAGCTCGAAAGTTGAGTGAAAACTTAAATGCGCCACTGAACTGAGTGTGCAGAGATAAAGTCAAATACTTGACAAGTCACAGGTAACAAGTATGAACTTATAAAGTCATAAGTGTGCTCTCTGTGTGTGTGTCCCGTTCTGAGTGTATGTACGTATGTGTGTGTGCGTGTGTGTGTGTTGGTCTTTTGCAAAACTGCTGCAAAGTTTTCAAATTATTTTTGGTTATATAATTGGAATTGATAACTTTGGGCACAACGCAGCACGAGACTCTCTGATTCTTCTTCTTCATCTTCATCTTCTTCATGGTGCACACACATAGCGGTAACTGTAACGAGTACCCAACACACACTCAAACTCACACACACGCAGATAGAGGAGTTACGCGTGTATTTGTCAATAACAAGCAATTTAACAATTTTGTACACAAACACATAAAAGCGAAATTCTTGCAAAGTTATCATTCAAACTTGAAAATCAATAAAACTTTTGATACAACAACAGGCTGCTAAATAAAAATGCCAACCCAACGCGACGCCTTGACAACTTTTGCCATGCCCCAGCCACGCCCCCTTTGGACAGACACACGTGATATAATTTCCTTATGGCAACTCAAGTTTTCTTTCTTTTGCTGTTGCTTACAAGTGGCAAGAATAAACAACAGATACAGAGGCATGCCACCAAAATTAAGGGGCACCCTTTAATATACATATGTACACCTATATATGTATGTATATACATCCATCGGTCTATCTATCTTTTTTTACTTTACTGTGCATAACCCACTTTACTTTAATTTGCCTATCTCTGTCGGCTTCGACGACGACGACGACGACGACGTCGACGATGCTAAAGAAAGTTAATTAAGAAAGTTTGATTTCTTATGGCTAAATAACGCTCGAAAGTTTTACTGACTGACAAATATCGAGCAATACTCGTAATAAAAATAAAAGAACAAAAACCAAAAAACAAAGCAAAAAAAAAAAAACGAAAACGAAAATGAAAATATGATGAAGTTGAGTCTTTCCCACTCACTCCAGAGAAATACCGTTTCTCCATCCACCTTGCAAATATTGATAAGCAAGTTGAGTGGCTCAATTGCTGGATGGGGTCGAAGGGGTCAAAGGGGTTGCCGCGATTGCCTTTCGTTGGAAAAGGAGCGGGGGAAAACGGGGAGACGTGGGAAATCGGCTGCGGCTAAGCAATAAAAAGTTTTCCAACGGCTTTTCGGTCTGCCTCCACAAATATTTACTTTACATTTATATTTGGAATTTTGTATACACAATATATTTATATGCATTTCGTATCACAATTACGACCACGACGTATTTATGGAGTGCAAAGATCTCGACGCCTTCGGCTCTCCGAGCTGTTAAACGGAGTTTGTTTAACTAGTTGGTGCCCATGAAAAGCGCCATCATGAACTGTTTATTGGTAAATTTGGATTAGGAATGGGGAAACCAAAACATAATAAACATCGATTAAATAATGAAAGATTTTTTGGAAGGACGCGCCAAGAATAGACTTGAAGATACTCAGCAGAATATCTTACAATAAATTGGACTTGGAACAGTATTTAAATACTTTACCTGCCGAGAATGCAAAACTGTTTTTGATTGACATTTTGAATGTCTAGATTAAACAGTGATTGTCTGAAAAATACCCTGTAGCAGCGGAATAACTTGGCTATTAAAAAACATACATAGTTGTAACTTCCTATGAATATTCGAGTTTATAACAAAACCGCTCGAGTGCTTCTGCGTCTCTCTGGGGCCATTTACCAAAATATAACGGAAAGGGCACTCGAACAATACAAATTTAAATAAATAAAGCGCATTATAAATAAATAAATATTTATTATTAAAAGCATTTAAATAAATAAAGCGCATTATAAATAAATAAATATTTATTATTAAAAGCAGTCGCCACCCAGATGCACAAGCTGCAAAAATTCGATTGAAGCTCGCGCTGGTGGAGACTTTTTTAATTTACAGACCCTGCACTTACAGCGCTAAAAAGTTATCCAATAATTTTTTAATTTACCAATTTAAACTTATAATCAGTTTAAATTAGACCAGAAAACTGGAGCTTTTCAATATTGTGACTGTAGCTTTACTCTCGCTGTCATTAGTAGTAGCTTCTATAATAATCACCTGCCAATGGGAAATGTTAGCACAACAAGTCCTTTTGTAACTCGACAAATGCTAATTGGCCTAGTCAAATCCAAGTATCCATGTGCTAACAGTGACATTAGACGGATCTACGAGTAAGTTGAACTGGAGCAGCGACAAAGCTTTTGTAGAAGATGTAGAGTGCATTAAAGGCGCTAAACAACTTAATGACTTCCCGCTAGTTAGGCACTGGACACACAAGCACACACACACACACACACACACACTCACAGACACACTCACAGACACACTCTAATGCCTACACAAACACACTCAAATGTCGAATGTGTTAACAACAAGGACAGCAACAGCAACAATAAGACAGCTGTGCGAATGAATGTTTCCTTTGGGCGGTCGTCGCACAAAACGACCTCTGGTGCCATTATGCGCGCAAGGACCAAGCAAGGATCCAAGTCGCCTTCGAAGAAACGGCCTGTGCCAAAGTACACAAAAAACACAACAGACACACAAACAAACTAAAATAACAAAAAAAAAGAGAAAACCATAAGAAAAAAAAGAATTTATGTCGCACTTGCGACGCGTTATCTCAGTCTAAGTCTGGGTGAAGTTGGGCTGGGTGTATGTGGCTGAGTCTTCAGCGAGTACATAAATTTTTAATGCAAATTTCCTTTCTATAATTGTTCATACTTGGACACATTTGCATTTATTAAGCGCCCGCATTGTGGGCGTGTCGAGTGGGGGGCGTGGCGTTGCCAGGGCACTTAGTTTGCGTTTATTGGCCTCGTCTCCTGATATTTTATGAGCTCTGTTCTGTTTTTTGTTGTTCTTATTTGTATTGTTGTTGTTGCTCCTGTTTTTGTACTGTTGTTGTTGCTGCAGCTGCCTTTCGGTTTTGCTGCTGCTTTTTCCACTTTAGATTCAGCTTCTGCTTTTGGTTATTGCTATTTGGTTAAATTATGTTGAGCATTTTTATGTGAGATTTGTTTTTTATTGGGCTTCTTTTATTGCGAGAGTTACATTGACATCTTCTGCAAGTTGCTTCTCGCTGATATTTGCAACTAATGTTGCGCATACGCAGAGTTGACACTCTGTAAAAAGTTGACCGTCTATTTCATATGATAGTTCTCTTTAAGCTTTAAGCGCTGTTTGCACATTTTAAAGCCATTTATTTGGCGCAATGTGAGAGTCCTTGTGGATGATGATGATAAGGGGAATAAGCAATAAGTCGAGCTATGTACTTATGCACTTTAATAAGTATACAAACACTGACAGGACAGTGACTAGCATTTACATTTTGACAGTCAGTCAGTCAGTCAGTCAGTCAGAGCGCGGTGTGTGCGGTGTGTGGGGAACTGAAATGGCAACCCTCGTCGATTTACATACAGCTCGTTTGGGTCGCGTTCAGCGGTCCTGGCGTCTGTTCTGCGGCGTATTTGACGGCATTTCATTTAATAAAATAAAATGAAACGCAAATGCAAACGACAAACGACAAACGGCAGGCGACGCGACAGGCAGTTACACAAAGTCAGCAGCAGCTACGAGTTCAACAAGGAACCAAAGGACGAATAGGAGCAGGACTCGGAGTAGGAGAAGGACTCGGAGTAAGAGTCGAACGGCAGCAGACAATGCCATTGCGGAAATGACGCTGAAGTGATGAACCAAATCAGCAGCACTTTTGTGTTATTTGAAGTTGTAAAAAACATAAGAAAAGCACAATTCCACAGCACAGCACTGTACTCGGGGCGTGGCACTGCCAATTGCCAGCAAAGAAAAAGAAAATATGTATATAAAAAGAACAAAAATGGATGACAGGACAAATTCGTGGGCGCAACATGTGATGACAGGAGTGTAAGGAGTGTAAAGACGAAGCGAAAATAGATCCTCTTAAGATTTGAAACGGAAGGCAGTTAACTGTCCTTATTTGTTCCACAAATTGACAGGCGTTTTTAATTTTCTCAACGAAACTTAATCAAATCAAATCAAATTGATCTGTATTTATTTGGTATCTATAATCAAATTACGCCAAGTAAAACCATATTCTTTACTGAAAACGCTTTAAATCGGTTAAATAATAGATACCATAAAATATATCATACATATTTCCTTTATTTAAATGTTAATGTTATAGTTAAAAATACAAATTTCAAAATGGCTTTATTGTGTTTCCAGCTGTGTAAATATTTATTAATATTTATGGATTTTAAAGGAAAATTTACCTTCTAAATTTGAGTCAACAAGATGGCATGCCTATTAAAAAAAGAGAAGAGTAATAGTAAAAGCGAGTCTTAAGTAAATTTCGAACATTTTAATGTGGCTTAAAGCTGGCAAACTGACAAATTGTGAACAAAGAATGAGTGATGACTGAAGCTTTGCCAGAGATTTGCAAATTAACTTCAGAACGAGCAAAAAGCAGATCAAACACGACTGAAACGGCACAACTACAGAAAATGATAGGCAAATAGTTTTGTTATATTCGCTTTGCTTCCAGTTTGGGCATTTGTTATTTTTGTCATTTGCCGAAAATCTGCACTGACCAATGTTTACCCAAATATAGACGTAAAAGTATTCTATTTGTGAACGTAAATAATTTCGGACTTTATAATTGGTTAAATTAGTTAATGGAGAAGCTAAAAAAAATGTCCACTTTAAATTTGTACATATAACTATTAATTGAGCTAAGGTTTGGTACAAAAGTAACTTTTTTTTGGACAAAAAATATTATTTGTACTCTAAAAATAAAACACAATAAAAAAAATTGATAGTTGGGTAATTTTAAACTTTGGGTTAGCTTCTAAAAAAGGGCATTGAATCAGTCTGCAGTTGAAATTAATAACAAATTGAAAAATTATACTCACTGATTATTATTTGGATTACACTGCAACTTTCGAACCAGATAAGAAGTCGGTCTAAGAAATCGAAGTATATATTTCCGGATATACTTAGATAGGGAATACAATTGAAGTAGTACATAATCAACAAGTGGATAAGTTCATTAAACCGATATAATGATGTGGTGCTGTTTACCTGTGTAATCTCTTTTATCTGAGTTGAGAGAATAAGAGCCAGCTAATTTTAGTCATGGCTAAAACGGCAGGTGTACAGTCTGAGTCTGAGTCTGAGCTTGGAGCACTTCAGGGGGGATTTATCTTATAATGTTCGGTAAATGAATTAAAGGGCGATCTACTGTTTGAAAACTCCGCAGGGAAAAGCAGCTGGAAAACTTATCAAGTGACCAGCATGCCACTAGCTGTGGCATGCGGCATAAGTTTCTTGTTGCTGTTGGTTTTCTTCCGTTAGCCGGTTCACCATTTTTACTACTTTGGGCGAAGAAGTTTGGCAACAGACGCGGCATGGCTTACGTTTTTATTTCAAGAAACGCAACGATGGCCATGATAAAAGTAAAACTTTATGCAATAATAGTTCAGGCCAGAGAGCTACTAGTACCTGAGCCAGAACTAGAGCTATCAGTCAGAGCAGGAACAGGAGGACTACTGAACTGAACTGAACTGAACTGAACTAAACTGAACTGAAGATAGAAAACGTTGGCCAGGCCGCCCGTTGCGCACGTTATTGCCAACATATGTTACTCGATATTATAAAAGTACGATAAAAATGCAACAACATTAGCAGACTAATGCCAATGTGGCAAAGGGAAAGGGTAAAAGGGGAGATTGAAGGGGGCAAGTAGTTGCTACAAAATAGAACAAAACGTTCAAGTTGCTGGCATCACAACAGAAGCAAGGCGTGCAACTTTGTCTGCCTGAGACTGCAACAAATCATTTTTTTTCGGCCACTCCCACTCCCCTTCCTTCTCGCTTTTAGCCTCTTTCCCCCTCCAGCCACCATTTACACTGGCATTGGCCTGTCTGTTTACCTTGCAACAACGACATGCCACGTACTAGATGAAGAAGCTTGCTTGCTCTCTTAATTTATGTTTGTTGTGGCTCTTTTAATTTTCATAGAATTTCATGTTATACGATTATTTTCAGAATGCAACAACTAACACACGAGATACGTACATAACATACATACTCCCACATAAAGTTCGGACAGCCATAGTTCATAGTTTATAGGGAGGAGGGAGAGGCATCCAACTTGCAACTTGTTTGAAAACAGCATACATATTTTCAAAATAAAACTATTTAAAAACAATCTGTCGTGAAAATAATCTCTCGTACCTGGCGAGCATTTTAATTAATTTATGCCTGCAAAAATGTGTAAGCAATTACAATTATTATTACAATATCAATTATTTTCCTATTACATTTTTTTACGTTTATGTTTGAATTCCAAAGGTAAATTAAGTTTAAGGCAATCAATAATTCTGCAAAGCACAGCTGCTAATTGGTTATCAAAATTCCCACAAATAACTAAAATATGTGGCATAAATATGCATCGAATCTGTCTGTAATAACAAATTGCAAATTTATATTTACTAATTATTATTTAGTTTCTGTCACTCAGCGCTAGAAAACTATCCATATTGAGGCCATTTGATATTATTGAAAGTCTGAGATAAAAATGGTTTAGTAGTGATAGTAATAGTGATTTTAGTTCGGCAAATGAGGTACGATGAAAAACTCGAGTGAGTTGTCGATATTCCACAAAAATCGATTTTATTGATTCAATTGATGGTCAAAGAAATAATCGAGTTAAAGTACTTGTTAATCGAGTTGTCCATATTTCGATGTGTTTATACATCACAACAAGTAAGCCAGTTTAAAAATGTACATTCATTCATTCATTTGTTCAGTGGGTCATTCATTCATTTGTCTGTTCGTCCATTTGTTTGTTCGCTTGGTCAGCCTGCAGCCATAAAGAATGACAAAAACAGCAACGTGCGGAAAATCTAAGCTGCCAGTAATTAAAAGCAAGCAAAACAACAAAAGATTTGAGCGGTGGCTCCATCTAGGGGCTGGTGGCAGCAGGCAGCCGGAAGCAACTCGCCAAACAATTGCAAATCAAAATATTGCACTTGCACTCAATTGAGCGCACAAAACGTCAAGCAGAGCAAAACAAATCGTGCGAAAGAAGCAAAGGCCAAAGGCAACAAAAATAAAAAGAGACAAAAGTGACAAAGAGACGGAGAGACAGATAGAGTGAGAGAGAGAGAGCCTTTTCGATGTCATTACCAACATTCCGCATCATTCCAGTTGCATAACGCATAGTCCACAATCTGCCGCCCACTTTCCCCTTCTCGGAGTTCCCTTGTGTTTGCACAAATATATCCGCTTTTGGTCGTCGCAGGAGCAGCAGAAACAGCAGTAGAAGCTGCAGCAGAACATGCCTTTATGCCATCCTTGCGATGGCACATTTCCACGACATGTGGAGAAACACTGAAGGTGCAGTGTCCAGTTCAGTTCAGTTCAGTTCACTTCAATTTAGTTCTGTTCAGTTCAGTTCAGTTCAGTTTGTTGCTCTTGGCTTTAACAATGACATCACTTGCTTTCCCCATGCCACTTTTGTAAGAGATGGGGACACGGGGAAGTAGAAAACAATGTGGAAAGCTCGAATTGCCTTAAGCAATGCCAGCTAGCAAATAGTTTATAGCTCCGTCTCGTCCTCATCTCGGATTCGCTTAGCGACTACATTTTGTTGAATGCTCAATGTTGAAAGTGAAACGCATTTCATTTGCCTTGTTGTTTTAAGGACCCACACACACACATACACAGTTACACACACACACAGAGAAAAAATCATTCTAATTCAATTCAATTTTAACATTCTTTTGGATTTTAACTGGCACATATGTATTTACTAAGTATATATTCAAATTCTTATTGTTAAATTAAAACAAGTGGGAAAGGCTATAGGCTGATGAATTTTGAAATATTTTTTATTGCATGCTTTTAGGCACTTATATTTATTAAAAACTTTAATTAGCCATTACCACCTTTCTAATTGTCCGCTCTTGTTACGATTTCTTAGGATGATAGGTAATGATAGTAGTTAACGTTAATTAGTAAAAAATTCCTAATATATTTAAAACTGTGTGTGTGGTGGTTTTTTGCAATTTACGGAGGCGGAAAGGGGCGTGGCAAAAATTGAAAACAAACTTGACCTGCGTGGGGCTTATGGCGAACTGTATACCAAATTTGGTTGCTCTAGCTCTTATAGTCTCTGAGATCTAGGCGCTCACACAGACGGACATGGCTATATCGACTCGGCTATCAATGCTGATCAAGAATATATATACTTTATAGGGTCGGAGATGCTTCCTTCTCCCCGTTACATACATTGCAACGAATACAATATACCTTCTTACTTATTTTTTATAAGTAACGGGTATAAAAATGTGCGGATAAGCTTAAGCATTTGATTTATCTGAATATAATAGAAAATATTTGCAGAGAAGGAATTTATAAATCGTTGTTGTATTAAGTATTTTGTGCTTGATTTAAGAAACTCCGAGATTTTTCTTCCTGTGTACATGTGCATAAAAAACATTCATTTAATATAGAGAAAACGTCAGCACTATCGTTATATGTATGTACTAGTATGTATGTAACTCTGGCTCCTGCCTGACTTGGCCACAACGTATAGCCAAACAGAAATTCGTCTAAATTGCAAGCGAATGACTATTAGACTGCTCCTGCATATGTGTAGATGCTGCAAGCAGTTGCATGTTGCATGCACCATGTGCCAAGTGACCTGCTTACCAAGGCTACATATGTATATATGTATGGACATCCGTAATACTTGTATGTATGTATGTATGCCTTTAAGGCTATCGCTTTCACTATCTCTCATATCGCCGTCTTCAAGTTGCTGCCTCAACTGAACTGAACTGGACTCGACTGAACTGGACTTGACTTGAGCCCGTCCTGTGCCGTTCTTTATAAATACTTGTGCTCTTTCTCTGGCTCCCGCCCTTCCTTCCCGGTTTTTGTTCCCTTACCATCCCCTTTACAGTCGCACGAAGAATGTCATTGTGAATGTCATACAAATTGCAGAGCAAGCGCCTCCCCATTCTCAGCCCTCCTCTTGCCAAGGCTTTGTATCGGCCAAACAACTTGGTAGTATGTATTTACTATGTATGTATGTATGTATGTATGTATGTGGGTATGAGTGAATGGCAAAGTACCGAGCATCGAGCATCGAAAGTGGTAGTTGCACTCTGGCATAAATAACATGCCAAAGAATGCCCCAAAATGCAGTTGAGGTTGCTCCCCTTCCTCTCTTCCTCTTCCTCCTCCACGACTACAGAATTTTTGTTATCTCCAACAGGCCAATCATTGTGATTTCATGGTAGTGCTAAACAATGAGCATGACAAATAATCAATAGTATTTTTAGAGCAGTTATCGACACATTTCTCGATCTCGTTCTCGTTCTCGTTTGTGCAATAAAACTATCTGAAAAGCTGCAATTTAATTTTTTATATTCAACTGTCACTAAGCTTAAGAAAAAGGTTACACAGAAGTGGCTTTCATTTACTTTTAATAAAGTTGCTAATTTGAGTACTTAGAAGGCGTCCCAAATTGTAAAAAACTTTATAATTAAATCAAGTCTTTAATTTTAAGGAGTACATTTACTTAGAGATTTCTCTATGTGTATACACATATATTTACGAATATCTAATAAACTAATGATGCAAAGTCCCGAGCGCAGTCTGTGACTTGAGTAAATAGTTTAGCTTGGAATTGAATTCGTTTTTCTGAATGTCATTTTATTTCTACTTTTATTTTTTTTTTTAATTGAAGCTTTAGTTGCAGTTACTTAATGCTAGTGGCATTATATTGTTGCGCCCAGTGCGAAACTTGTTTGCAGCTCAACCAGCCCGGCACGAAGTCTAACTAAATAATCTTTGTGTAAAGTTTTTCTTTGTGGCACTTGGACAAAAGTTAACAGCTTACGGGAGAGAGCTCACTAAAAGCCAGAAGCCCTCGGTGACACACCACCAACGTGAAAGAGATGGAAATGGGAAGAGGGAATGGGAAGTGGAAAGCAGGAAATGGAAAGTGGGAATGGCAATGAAAATGACGACCAACCGCTGTGAATGTTGATCCCGCCGATTGCCGGCTGCTCCCGTGTAAATTGTGAGTTGGCAGAAAGCAGCAACAGCAGCTATGTGTTATAAGCCAACGCTAGTTGGCTGACATGTGAAGTTAATGGCAAGAGCTGAGAGGCAGGTGTTACCTCCTTTTGTATGGAGGCTTTGTGAAGTACATAGTTCTGACCTGCCACTTGCAACTTTGACACCAAGCAAAAGTGAAGAGCGAACCTCATAAGTGAGTGAATGGCAACCTGTACTTACATTATCCTAAATGAAACCATATGATTCTACCTACAGCTAACAGATTTGCAATTTTCTCAGCCAAAATACTATATGTACATTTGTAATTGTTATACCCTTGCTGAGTTTAATATATGTACATCAAATGAACTACTTTTTTAATACATTTGTCATTTCAATGGCATTGAATAAGTTGTCCTTAAGAAAAAGTGTTAATTATGATTAAAAATAGAAGATAATCAAAATAGCACTATAATTTAAATTTTTGGAAGAGATTAATTTTGGAAATTTGGTACTTTACAAATATGTTTAAATAAGTAAAAAAAAAATTTTAAAAATGTCAAGGCTTGCAAAGTTTTAAGAATCTCTAAAAAGCAAAATTTGTGTAAAAACAACTTTTAGTATCGAAAACTTTTTGTTTTTCGAGAGATTTCCACCAATCGCGCAGCTTTTGTATATCATAGAATTAAAATTTAAAAAAATTGTCTAATATCGGAAAACTATTTTAGATAGATTTGTAACAAATAAAACAATCATTGGATTACAAATAAAACAATCATTGGGTTACAAATAACTCAATCATTGGGTTACTAAATCCAGCGCTCTGCAAGGGTATGAAATCTTCGGAGCACTGAAAATATTCTTTCTTCTGTTCAGATTCGAGTAACTTATTGCTTTAGTTTCATCCTGATGTAGTGTTTTTTGTAGCACGTTCAAAATTTTTCTCAGAAATTTATTGTTTCGATTGGCGATTGTCTTCAATGGTTTTTCATCATTGAAATGCAACAATGTGTGCAGGAAGTACAACAACACGACAAGGAAAATAATAAAAAGAAGACAAAACTAATTTTCATTCTAGAAATAATTTGTTGTTTATTTGCTTGTGTGTTGTGTTGTGTTGTGTTGCATTGCGTGTGACCTGCAATGACTTTTAAGTTTTCAGTTTTACTCAACATAATTTCCGAGCAGTTGTGCTGCTGGTTCTTGTTGCCGGTTGTTGCTGCAGCTGTCGCAGCATCTTTTGAAAAGGATTGCAGAATTGCAACCAAGCTCAATGATTGGCCCAGCACAGACTATCCTGTCCCGTCCTGTCCCGCCCTATACTGTCCTGTCCTATACAACCCGGGGTTCCATGAGTTCGCCTTTTTGTTTGTCATGCACAATGCATACAAATTGCATTACAATCAGCCAAGGCAAACATGGAAATATATTTAAGAAGCGCCAGTCAAACACAACAACAACAACAACAGCAACTGCAAGCTGCTTCGAATTGTTGAAAGAACGAACAAAGCAAAACAAATATTTATATACAAATAGCTTGCAAAAAAAAGGCTAAATAAACATACAAATTTACATTTGTGAATTAACGAAACTCTCATACACTAATTTCATAATTGTTATATTACTAAGCAAATGTATTTCTATTTAACAAATAAGGATTTACGACACGCTTTCTTTTTAAAACATTTTCGTCCAAATTATTGAAAATACAAGAATAGCCCTCCAAATTATTTTTAATTTTATTTATTAATTTTTTTATTTGTTTTTTTTATATACAACTGGAATATTCAACGAAAAATTCGGGTATATATTTTACGAATTTTTCATCCAGCACAAAAATGAGTAAATAATTATCAAAATAGAGAAATATTGTATTTGGAAACCCACATTACTCTCCTAAAGAGCATTAAAAATGACTTTATAATTTTTCTATCTGATCTACCAGTTTGGGCATACACATCTCATGTTCGGATATTCCGGAGCATTGGATGAGTCCAAGTCTAAGTCTAAGATCACGTGAATTACAGAATATACAGATACTTACAATAAAAGGTGATGAAAAACCAGACCAAATCCCCCTGAAAAGCCGTCAAATAGTGTACGGAAACTTTAATGCTCCTAGGAAAGGGTAACAAAAGAGAATGAAAAAATATGTATGTGTACGTACAGTATAGAGCAGAAATGCAAAATTCCAAATGTAATTTAGAAAATTGCGAATAGCCAGTGAACCAATTGGTTAAAGGGATGGGAAAGTAGCACCCCAAGCTGATAAGATTGGGACATGAGTGCATAGATATGGCCAAAGATCTGGCCATAGTCCGACTGCCAAGCAAATCACGTTCTGCAATCACACATACACACATTCACAACCACAAACACATATATATTAATTGGCAGTTCCCGTAATGGTTTATTGTGCTACAGCCACAAACAAATGCAATTTGGTTTAGATGCTCGTATCGTGCAAGATTCTCGATACTTGATACTCGATATTCAAGTCATGTTTTCCCGTTCCTCTCTAATCTGTGTGTGTGCGGTTGTCATTACAACTGATGTTGGTAAACCGCAAGCCACGCCCACCGCCCTTCCAAAGCATTTATGTATAATTTCAATTATATTTCTTTCAAATACCCTTAACGAAGATGTTGAGAGAGAGAGCAGCACTTGCAAATTTTAAAATACGCGAACTTAACCAAAATATTAACAGATTTCAAAAACCCATAAATTTTAAATTGTTCAAAAACTTGTTACTTGTAAATTTTACTTTCAAAGGCATAGTCGTGTTACTTATTTAAGCAATTTTCACATGAATTAATTCATTAAGACGAACATACCGATTACACTGTTGATTAAATACAGATTATCTATCTTTTTGCCTGTCTTCATATACAAGGTTATTAACTTCCAATTTGGATTCCACAAAATCATTTTTTCAGCATGAAAAACCTGATCAAAATTCCTAGAAAACGTTACAACACGGATAAATATTTGTTAATTTAAAAAAAAATATATATATAAATGACAGAATCAATACATTATGTTAAAAAAATAAAATTTTCCACTCATTTTATTAGGCAACTCAAATCGAATCTCATTAAAGGTGCAAGGATATTTCTTAGCCGAGTTAGTTTCTTGAGTTTGTTGTGGCTTATTGGTTAGCCTCGCTGTTTGATCTGACTGAATTATTATTTTAATTTGACATTTCTGACTTTATTGCCTGCATTTATAATTTACATATATGTAATTTAATTTATATATATTTATAAATATATATATATGTACTTATTGTATATTTGATTCCTTAGTTGTTGTTGCCTTCTACACAATTTTCATCTTCCTGCGGCGCTTGTCATTTCGTTTCGTTACATTTCATTGTTGTCCTTTTTCCTTTTATGTTTTTGTCAAATATTTACATGTACCTTTTTTTATTATTATCATTTTGCTGCTTCAGCACCAGCTTCAGTTGCCACTCCTGCTCCAACTGTGGCATTGTGCTCATCTTGGTGCTGTCACTTGGTCCTGTCTTGATCCTGCCTCCTTGTCATTGTTATAATTGTTATTGTTACTGCTGGTCATAATGGCATTTATTAATTGCTATGTAAATACGAGTAACTCAGAAAGAGAGTGGGAGAGAGAGAGACAGAGAGGGTAGATGACAGAGAGAGGAAGAGATGCTTTTTAATACGAATTAATATTCAGACGAGACTCTGGTTTTTTGAATGTGAATAACTTACGCCCTCAGATTTATTTAGATTTGAACACAATTTATTTATTTTGAGACCGCAACAACAAATTCATTTTTGGGATACTGTCAATAATGGAATTCAAATTAAATGAATCACTGCGAAATGCGACTAATACTATGAATGAATACGAATATGAATGCGAATATGAATGCGAAGGCGACGACTTAGAGAGTCCATTTTACTTATATTTATATTCACATTAGTTTATCTTTGTCGCACACTTTATTGTCGTCCCATTCGTTTTTAAGCTTGAAAATCTCTTTTTAATTGCATTTAACCGCAAACAATTTTTCAAAACTCTACAACAACAACAACCACAACAAGTTGGCCCAAAATTGAAAGAGCCTAGCACTAAAAACCGCAGCAAAACTAAAATGCAGCAACAGGAGCTGCAGGAGCAATAGCAGGACTAACAGCACCACCCGCTTTACAAATTGTTTAGGCATATGCACTGAGAAACAAAATCAAGATTTGCAGGGGATATCTACTAGTAGGTGCAAACGATCACAAAAGCTGAATGAGTTCGGAGTTTCCAAATCTAAGAACAAAACTCTTATTTCAAGTTCCCAGAAATCTTTACATACAATTTCTGGGATACTTTAAGTAGGTAATGGGGTTAATTGAAGTCTGAAAATCTTGAATCATACTAGTTTAAGTACACAAAAATCTTAACTTTTCCCAAAATTATCTTGCTTCTAGTATATAACATTCTCATATTTAAGTTTGATTCAATCTTAAAATCAACAAAGTAAAATGCCATTTAATAATGTTGCTTATTGTTATTTAAATTTTACAAAAAATTTTAGCTTGATTTTACGTTTTTGTAGCTAGAACTAGTTGAGAATTCTAAGGTGCAAAAGTAACAAATAAATCTTGTACAAATCGTTTCCTACTTAATTTAAGAATAATATTATACAACAATCTTTAAATTTTAACATCAACATGCGGACACATTTAATGTAAGGACTGCATTTTTTTCCGAGTGCACCAACACGCATACATATCCACTGTACATGTGTATGTTTGTATGCATGTACTAAGTTTAAATTGCCCCAGGGATGGATCCTAGCAAACAGGGAAGAGGGGAACAAAGCCGAGTCGAGTCTCAGCTCAGCTCAGCCGAAGCGAATGTAGGTGACAGTCACAGTCAATTATACAAATTGCATTTGTATGCCAAAATAGAGAGACAGAGAATGCTAGGTGGATAGAGAGGAAGAATGAGTGTGTGTGTGTGTGTGTGTGTGTGTGTTGATGTATGAAAGAGGTGGATAGCTGCAGCATTTTGCATGGGCATTTGGCAACATGTTGGCCACCATTTCCGGTCGAGCGTGGACTAACGTGGCCCGCACAAATCTGCATTTTACTCTATTTCTCTTTCTCTATATCTATACGTGTGTGTGTGTGTGTGTGTGTGTGTGTGTTTAAGTGACATGTGCTAAATGTGCGAAAATTTGTTTGGCACACAAATAATGATTCAAACACAACTGAACGCTGAATCTTAATTGAAAGCCAATGAAACAGACATGCAACGTGCCCATATTTCCATTGATTACAGCAACAGCAACAACAACAAAAACTGTAGAAGCTGTAGGTCAAAGTTGATGGCGCAAATAATGCAAAAGAAAGAGAGAGAGAGAGAGAGAGAGAGAGTGTGGGCGAGCTATTATCAGAGTTATTAATAGATAATAAAGTCAGCTGCAGCTGCAGCTGATGCTTTACAGCTGCACAGTCGCATGCCAAAGGTCAAAGGGCAACTCATCAACCAGTGAAGTGCTTGAATAGACTGTACATATTCAGCTAATCATACAGCTTCAGATTGAATTGAAAGAGAGTAAACAGTGAATAAAATTAAATACTCATTAAATACTCACACTGACAGTTAATTATCCGATTTGATAGCTTTGACGCCTTTAAATTGAATATTGATTAAAATAGAAGAGTTTAAGAATTTTTTGGTACCTAAAATAGACTGCAGCTTTCTAAAAATTACTTAAAAATGACTACTGAGTGTATTTGTGGGATAAATAATGAAAAGTTTTCTAAAATGCCGATTAGGCTTAGAATCAAAGTAAAGCAACTTTACATATAATCTTTAACGAATACTGTTCAATAACAAAGTTTTATAAATACAAAAAGAAAACTAGAACTTAAAATTTTTAGCTATACTTTTTGTATGATATCTTACTGCTGTATATTCAAAAGCTCGCTCAACAAACTGTGTTGGAATTTTCGATAGAGTTTGTTTTAGCCGAGTATGACTGTATGTAGCTGTAGTAAGCAATGCTGTGAATATGACATTTTATTTCCAGATAAATTATTGCAAGGTCATTTTACTTTTCGACTCATTTGCGTACTGAAGCTACATAAGGACTCATTAACTGAAGCTACATAATGCTACAAACGTATTTATTGCAGTTGCAAAAAGCGTCAGCTTTTCTCTTTCTATCATTTTCACTTTCTCCCTATCTCTCTCACCTTATCTCACACTCATGGTGCTCCTATCGTTTAGATTAAAAGTTTTCGTTCAATAAAACTAAAGGAGTTTGTTGACGGGCTGTACTCGGACCTGGCTCTGAAGATGAAGATGAGGTTGGGGTTGGGTCAGACTTACTGTTGGACTGCCTCTGATACGTATAGTTGTAGTTGTAGTTGTTGCTTCACTCTTAGCCGAGTTGCTGGAGTTGACTCGTTTACTCGGTTTCCTTTTGCCCAGTTCATCTTTTAATTAATTCACAGGCTGTGCAAAGTTTTGTGCCGCAACTGCAGGCGGCAACCACTTGGGTCTAGTCCCACACAAATGAAAATGCTTCCAAGAAAAACAACAACAAAATCAACAGCAGCAATAACAACAACAATATACATTCCAAAAAAAAAAGGAAAAAAATGGTCGGTTCAAGAAAAATAAGCAGGAAGCACTTGCAACTATGTGGCACAACGCAAAACTTTTCTTATACAAAATTATGGAAAAGTTTTATTTCCATGCATAACAGCGAGGCTCACACTAACACACGCGGGCACACACACACACACACACACACACACACACACACACACACACACACACACACACACACACACACACACACACACACACACACACACACACAGCTTGTACTTATTTGCAGCGCATTTTTTATGCCGCTTTCAGGCACACATATCCATTTACACATACATTCATATGCGTGTGTGTGTGCTTACTTATATTGCTTTACTTTTTAACACTAATATATATGTGTGAGTGTGTGTCTATCTGTGTATGTGTGTGTGTGTGTGTGAAGGCGCATTTATTTATTTAGTTTTGTTAGCGCGCTGAAAGTTTTCCAACTTGCTGAAAACTGCGTGAAATTGGCACGTCAAAAGCCGGAAAATTTAAGAAGCTCTACAACAGCAACTGTTACACACACACACACACACACACACACACACACATGAACAACTAGTTTGCAAGGGCCATACACTTCACACCCACTCTTTCAGCTGGCACACGCCCTTTTTACCATTTAGCAATGCGCCAGTTGAGAAATGTTTAAGAACATTTTTGGTATTTAACATAACATAATAAAATTAACCTCTAACAGGTTAAGAGAGTACGACTACGGGATACCCTGAGTTCAGGTCAAGGCATTAAAAATTAAAATAGAACTGCACCCAGTTATGGATTCCAGAAATCTACATACCACATTTGGAGTCTCTAGTCCTTGAGATCGACCCGTTCATTCATTTACTGTTGATACTGATTAAGAATATCTATACAGTCGAATATCTGTAAAGTCGAACCTTATCTAAAGAAAAGGTTCTAATTGTAGAGGTATTTGACTTATAGAGTTCTTTATCTTAAGTTTATTAATTTTACTGCCACTCGTTTAGTTTGAGTTAGAGAGAAGTTCGAGTTATAGAAGTTTGAGTTATTTAAGTTCAACTGTATATCTATTGTACCTTATTGAAACACAAGGAACTTTTCATATAAAAACAAATTTCGAATATTATTTACTATAACTTTTGAAAATCCTCTAAAGAAATTATATTAACACATTTACATAATTACTTCACTTACATTTTTACGCATTACAAAAATGTAATTTGGAATTCATTTAAAGATTGATATGAACAAAAACAGAAAAGCGAAAGTTTTTCTATGGCAGCTTGTTTCCTGTGAGAATCTCGCATCAATTGCGATTTAGTTGCCACAAACAAGATACAAGTACGTATTAGCTAAAGTATCAATCAGAACAAACTCTTATAGAGAAAGAAAGAAAGTTAACCCGTTAACAGATTCCAACTAATCGAGATGGCGTAATGAATGCTGCTAACCGTTTGTCAGTTTATTTAATTACTCGAACTTGCGAATATACTCCTACTAAATTGGTCGGTTGGCAGAATGAGATTGAAATTAACGAGCAGCCGTTAATGACCCTGTCTGTAGCTGCCCTCGAAGCAAATAAAATTGCGCTGCCATTGTAGGCGGACAGGTCAAATGAGGGAGAGGCATTCGATATCTCTTTTTTGGGCAGCAGAAAAGGCCAAATCGAATACAATAATTTTAATAAGATTCCCGGCGAATGCGTGCAAGTTCCGAGGACTGGACGATGAATGTGGTCAGGAGTAAAGCTGATGGACTAGAAGAGAGAGAAAAAGGGAGAGAGAGAGAGTGGAGAAGTCTATTAACTAGGCATCCAGGAGGCTCTTTGTTCCTTTGTCGCTGAGCGATTGGCGACGTGTAAACGATAATCAAGTAATTTCCATTATGCGAGAACTTGCCGGGGACTTGCACCTAGGGCCAATAAAAGCGGCTCTAAATTGCGATTGTCGCGACTGTGAGACACCGATAGGAATACGCAAACACACACACACACACACACACACACTGTGACACGCACACACATTTTGATACAGATACATTACGCATACGCCGCATGCGGCACACACAAAAGCAAATCGAATTGCGAATTGGTTGCGATAAAGCAACGACAACAAAGTCAAAGCAAAGTAGCCGCTTCTTCTACTCCTTGTTGTTGTATTCGTTGTTGTTATTGTTGTTGTTGTTGTTGTTGTTGTTGTTATTGTTGTTATTGTTGTTGTTGTTGTTGTCAATGTTGCTGCTGTTGTTGGCAGTGCTTTGGACTATTTATTGAGCCTGGCATTTCATTGTCCTGCCTTGCGTTGCTTTTAGACAACTTTTTCAGTGCCATGTCGCTGTGCTGTGCTTTTAAGGCGCACACGATAATGGCCAATGATGCATGTGAGCGTGCTCCTTTCTCTCCCTATCTTCCTCCCTCTCCTCATGTGTGTGTTTGTGTATAAGACAGTATCACAGTGCCTCCCTCGCTATCTACCGCTCTGTGTCAGCACTTTGCGACAACAATGCGCTTGTGGGCTTGGGCTTCGCCTTTGGCTAACCAAACGTTGCTCGACCGTCGATAATGGCGACAAAGACGGAGACGGAAACGGAAGCGACATACTTAGGCGACGTGACGCGACGCGACGAGATGCTTTCAGGCTGAGCATGAGTTCGCCTCCTGGACAGGACTAAACTGGACACTGGACACTGGACACTGGACACTTAATTGTTGTGGTCTTTTCTGGTCTGGGACAGTTGTTTGCAGTGCAAAAGAGCAATTTGCGTTAAGTATGCGCTGCGGTCAGCGGTATTGTTTCGTTGGGTGTCACACTTTTAAGCATTCCACGAGGAAGACTCTTGTGAATCCAATGCCAATGTACTCATATCGAAGTCTAAGTACAGTCGATCAGCTAAGCGACTGTACAATTACCACATTAGGAGTAACAAACTACAGCTCGAGTATAAGTCTTGAGTATGAAATCATCAATACAAAATCATCAATAAGCAATGCAATGACTAAAAAACTAATTGAAGAAAATAATAGAATTAAATATCGGAGTTCCAAAATATCATAGTACCAATGAAAGCTGCAGTATTTGAAAAATAAAAAAAAGTTGTGGTGGACTTATTTGATCTCTGTTACTGTTACTGGTTATGCTACTGTTACTGTTGCTGTTACTGTTCCCGTGCTGTTACTTTAACTGCTACTGTGACTGTACTGTTTTTCTTACTGTGACTGTACTGTTACTGTTACTTTTACTGATGCTGTTACTGTTACTACTGTTACTGTTACTACTACTGTTATTGTTACTGTTACTGCTACTGTTACTATGACTGTAACTGTAACTGTTACTGTTACTGTTACTGTTACTGTTACTGTTACTGTTCCTGTTACTGTTACTGTTACTGTTACTGTTACCGTTACCGTTACTGTTACTGTCATTGTTATTGTTACTGTTACTGTTACTTTTACTGTTACTGTTACTGTTACTGTTACTGTTACTGTTACTGTTACTGTTACTGTTACTGTTACTGTTACTGTTACTGTTACTGTTACTGTTACTGTTACTGTTACTACTACTGTTACTTCTACTGTTACTGTAACATTTACTGCTTATGCTACTGTTACTGTTCCCTTTTCTGTTACTGTGACTACTACCTTTTCTACTACTGTTACTACTACTGTTACTACTACTGTTACTACTACTGTTACTACTACTGTTACTACTACTGTTACTACTACTGTTACTACTACTGTTACTACTACTGTTACTACTACTGTTACTACTACTGTTACTACTACTGTTACTACTACTGTTACTACTACTGTTACTACTACTGTTACTACTACTGTTACTACTACTGTTACTACTACTGTTACTACTTTTACTGCTACTAGAATTTTACTGTTACTAGAACTACTGTTACTACTACTTTTACTGTTACTGTTACTACTATTGTTCCTACTACTGATACTGTTGCTGCTAATGATACTGTGACTAATACTGTTAGTGGTATATTTAAATGAGAATAGTAAACGATAAAGACATAGAATATACAATAGTACATTTTATATGCACTAGTAAAGAAGACGCGTAAATAAGTCCAAATAAAAATGGAAGTGTACTCGTATTTGCTCATCTATTGTCAATTGTTGTTTGAGCGTGCGTGAGTTAACAGTTAATTGTTTAGCTCGTATATCTTATAATGGTCGCCTAGCACGCTCGCAGTTCTCTGTCTGCCTCTCTCTCTCTCTCTCTCTCTCTCTCTCTCTCTTTCTCTCTTTATATCTGTTTCTGTCTGTGTATCTCACACTGTTGCTCGTCGCCAAATTGAGTCATTAGCAGATGTATAAAACCAAATGGTCACACAGCTCATTGGCACGTTCCATGCGTTCCAATGATGACGCTGACACATACATACATATATGCGCATTACGCATACGACGCGTTTGCCACATTGCTTCAAACAATCAAAAGTCAAAGCCAGCAGCAATAACAACAAACAATAACAGTCATACTGGCAGTGATGTTAGTCAGTTCTTCTTCTTCTTTAAATTCAAATCTATGCAGCAACCATGACATTGGCGTGCAACGCGTTGAATGCCACAGTCAGCCCAAAGTTGTACTAGCGATGTCAGTACAAGTTGAACATTGATCTATAATATCGTATTTTAAAATCGTAAATGTGAAAATAGATGTCTTAATCCATCCGAAAATTTAACATGAAATTTAAAAACTAATTTAAAAAAAAATTAAATGTTGTTTTTTAAAATTTTTTTCAATTATGAACTTATGTTTTGAGACATTAATATAAAACATAATTTTTTAGCTAATCAAAAGCACACAAATCACATAAACTACAATATAATTTATCAAGTCGAATAACAGATGGCAAACAGGCAGTTTTATCAGTTTATAAAAGCTAACCAGATCTGGCAAGTTTTATTTAAGAAATGCCTTAAAAGAGAACGATATTGGCACTAACTATATTGTATAATTTAAATTGTAAACGTATTTTTTTACTTTTGTTTTTTAAAAAAAATTAATCTTGATTGGATAAACTAAAAATAAAAAGAGAATGCCACAAAAGATTAAATGTAAATGGATTATTATTATAAGCTGTGCATTTTATCAATGCTATGCCAGATCTTATCATTAGTACATACATAAGTTGATGAACCAATTTCTTTTGCAATCACCTGCTCTGATTACTTCATTTGCTGCACCTCGAGTTGCTTCAACCTTTTTGACATCTTTGACGTTAGCAGCTGTAATTGTGCGTAGCTGATTATAGTTCATAAACAGAGCGAGGAAGGGGGAAAAGGGCATAAGAGCAAAAGGGAAAGGGAACTTGAGTTGGAATGGGATGGGCACTTGGTCAAGCTTTGGTCGAGTGCATTTGGCAAACGGCACACATGCGACAGGTTGAAAGTGGGCGACAGTTCCTTATTCCACCTTGGCATGTGGTGAGTTTGCGCCGTTCGCATTGTGCGTGGTGAGTAAGCGAAATTTAAGAGAGCAGTTAAAGAGAGAAATTGACTCAGAGCGAGAGCGAGAGCGGAGAGAGCGGAGAGGGGAAATTGTTATGCAAATGCTGCTCCAACAACGACAGATGGGCGACAAGTGGCAACAAAAACAATAACAAACAGAATAACAACAACAAAAAAGCTGTCTAAAAGCATTTACTGTTTTTTAACGCTCGGCATAACACTGAACGTTGCGTTGTGTTGCGTTGCGTTGCGAGGTTCTCGTTAGAGCCAAAGCCGCAGTCCAGCGAACGCTAAATGACTGACAGACTAAGTAACACACACACACCCACTTCGCCGCGCCTTGAAGCATGCTCTGAAGGACTCTTGCAACAACTGCACTGCAGCTGAGGTTGCAGCTGCAGCTGTCAGCGACCGCTTTAACATGTCAAGCAAAAATAATGCAATTTGTCAGTCACAACATTCGCTGTAATGAGTCGTAGCCGAATTGGTCAAAAGGCAATAATCTCAACTAACTATTGATAACAATTGATTTGTTAATTGAAGACGAAAACTTATCGCAAGAAAAATTAAATGCATATGTTTAGAAAATACTACAAGATTATAAAAATATTTATATTTATATATATTTAAGCAAACATTGCTGCCCCGAATTAAATTAATTTATATTTAAGTTATTTATAAAATTTATAAAAATAAAAGAAAGCCTAAGCAAAAACAAGTGGGAAAGGCTATAGTCGAGCGCCCGACTATAGGATACCCGTTCCTTATTTTTATGAATTTTGAAATATTTTTATTGCATGCTTTTAGGCACTTATATTCTTTAAAAACTTTAATTAGCCATTACCACCTCTCTATTTATCCGCTATTGTTACGATTTAGTAGGAGGATAGGTAATAATACATAGCAGTTAACGTTAATTGGTAAAAAATTTCTAATATAAATTTCACACTGTGCGTGTGTTGGTTTTTTGCAAATTACGGAGGCGGAAAGGGGCGTGACAAAAATTAAAAACAAACATGACCTTCGTGTGGCTTATAGAAGTCTGTGTGCCAAATTTGGTAGCTCTAGCTCTTATAGTCTCTGAGATCTAGCCTGGAAAAGTAGTTGACAAATATGTTTTTCGGTCAAATAAGTCAATTAATGTTGACCTCGGTTGCCAATTGTTGACTTTGCTGCAATTGACGCAACTAGTTTAAATGTACCTTAAATATCGCATAAAAAATATCTGAGTTGTATATTGTAGAGTTTTCGATTTGTTTTTCACTTGTTTTTAGTCACATAAACTTCTCAGCTTGATTGTTTCCAATTTAATTATATTTAATTAAATAGATGGCAAATCACCTTATCAATAGATAAAAAATTCAAAATGTTAAACTCGTAGAAACAAAACTCTATTTGACGGTATATCGTAAAATAAAATAAGTCCTACACAACGAACTGCAAGTTAATTGTATCGAATGTTCATTTCGAAATGTTGAATTCAAATTTCTTAAATAAAATGACAAGCACAGTCAACAAAAACCAGTGAAAAAAAAATTAAGCAAGAAAAATAGCAAAAAATTAAAACAATCTGCGGCACGTGTGCTTCAAATTAAGTTGCTGCCGTTGGCAAAATGCGTTTGCTTTTAACTGCCACGCGAAAAATCCAAAAGGGGCGACAGTGTGTGCATAAGTGTGTGTGGGAGTGTGTGAGTGTCAAGCAGTGTGTGTGGGTGTGTGTAGTGGTATATGGCTGCTAGTTGCTGGCAACTGCACAACACTAAGTAGCCTGGCTTTCACCAACCTACGCCACAACATTTCCTGTCATTGGCAGCCTTTTGGCAGCCATATACACGCTTCGGCAGCCCTTGGCGACAAAAACAACAGCAACAACAGCAACGACAACGGCAACAACAAGTTGTTGAATTGTGCAGCAATGCGAGCAAACAATATTCTTGTTGTTGCCATCGTTGTTGTTGTTGCTTCTTTGAGGCGCACGCGTCGTATACGTAATAAAGACTTGATAATTATATTGTACACCTTGGGCTTGCACCTTAATAACTGCAATGTACCACATGAAAGCACGTGGCGAATGTACACAACAACAACAACAGACTGTTGGAGCTCATTTCGCTTAAATTCCGCTGGTATTTCTTTTCTTTTTTGGGAAATTTTTGTTGATTTTATTGCATGCATTGCCAGCAGCAGCAGCGATGCTTTATTGAATCCCGCCAACAGCATACAGTGACATTAACGGCAACACCTTTAGCAGCAGAAACAACAAGAACCGGAAATGTAGGATGATGCTGTCAAAGGCAAAGTAAAGCACACACACACACACACACACACACACATTTCAGTCTGGACTTCATTTTGCAAGCCACAAGAACTTCATTTGCGAGTGCCAACAACCAGCATCAGCTCACACACACACACACACACAAGCCGACACACCACACACACACACACACACATACACATACATACAAAGTGTAAGCTGAGTAAGCTGGCAGCTCATTTCATAAGGATGCTCTATGTTATGTATGCATATCAGAGAATGCTGCCGTTGATGCTACTGCTGCTTATGCTGGTTTTAATAATATTAATAATATTAAAAGGTAAATATCAAATGTCACTGCAGCTGGCATTGATCTATGGCAACGACATCAGTATGCGAGAAACACAGTGAGTCACATATGTAGTCAAACCAACAATTGTCATTACGTTGCCATGACAAAGATACTCCAAGTACGCGTCTGAAACAGTGAGACAAAAAACAATGGCACTTCGCAAATATGCATTTGATGAGCTATTCCGTTGGCTTCTTATTCACTGTAATCTCGTATTAGCACAAAGTAAAAATTTCTCTGAGAACGTCAAGTAACCTCTTCTTAAAATTGTAAAAAGTACAATTGTAAATACACAAACAAAAAAAATGTGCTCGTATTTGATTTGATTACCCGAGTTTATGCAATTCTTGTGTGAACTCAACATTTTTCTGCAACTTTGCAATAATTGCATCCAAGTAGTTTTATGCTATAGAAATATGGAAAATAATTCCAGTTTGCTAAGTGCCTTCTAATGACGTAAATTTCACAAAGTCTTGTTATTAAAGAGGGCTTATAAATTAAATGAATTTAAAGAAAAGGACTCGATTTAACAAGTATTATAATGGAATTAACATTAAGAGCGCATAAGAGCTTTACTCGCATGAACTAATTACTTGCATGCAAATGGAACTTAAAGATTGGATCTACATAAAATAAAATAAAAATAATTAAATAAATCATATTAGACTGATACTTAATCGATTTTTTGATTACAATATCAAACGCGCATTGAAAACACATTAAAAATCCGTGTTTTATATGCTAGAAACTAAATGGAAAACAAATTAAATTAAATTAAAGAGACTCAATAGGAAAATGTTAATGTCTTAATGTTTAATAATAGCATTCAAATAACAATAAGCTACGAAAATCGATACGAAAGCTCTGCTTAAATTGCCTGTGCCAGACTTTAAAAAGCAATTGGCAAATTATCCTGCTTATTATCTTAAGACAGGCAAAGGAAGAACGGAAGAAAGTAGAGCCAGAGCAAGTAACAATCATGACATATTGGCCTTTGCCTTTTAAGCCAGGGCCAAGCACACTTTTGGCCATAACTGAGAACAATTTGCTTAATTGAATTTATGAAATATACTGACAATATTCGCAACTTACAACTCTCAGCTGAATAAAAGTGGGAATTTTGAGTAAAAACGGCTGATAAATTGAGTAAGGCGAACGTGCCATTAAACACTTAAAGGCACTTAAAATGTGACGGCGAAATTTGCGACTGACAGTGTCAGTGATGTTGATGTTGATGATGATGACGATGACGATGACGATGACGATGATAATGATGGTGGTAGTGGTGGTTTGGTGGTTAACTGGCCTGTTTGTTGCCATAAAACCACCAAAGCACAAACTGTCAATCATGAGCATTGGAACATGGAATGCCAACGAAAACAATTAAGCATGATTACAGCAAGTGTAACAGCAACAACAGCAACCAACAATTAGATGTTTATGTAAATTATGTACACGAACTGTGCGGCAAGGGACAGGACAGCGGGGTAAAAGTGAGAAAGGAGTGAGTATAGAAGTGCCAGAAACAGGAGACAGATGATGAGACTCTTCTCCCGCATTTGCATAAATTGTAAGAGACATCGCCTTCGATACGATGGTGACCAATTCTCGTATCGTGTCGGGAGCAGCAATCGCAGTGCCAGTAATTAGTAGCAATTACAACATCAGCAACAACAACCATTCTCATCAAATACAAAAGCGCACATAGCAATAAATTTCACGCCAAGGCATGGCATTAACTAATTAATTGTGTTAAGCAAGCCGCAAAAACAACAACCAGCAAACCAACAAATAAACAAACAAACAAACAGGCAAAATGCGCAAAACGAAGGCGCAACTCGACCACTGGACAGCAGACGGACCAAATGAAGAAGGATAGCGACAGATAGGAAAAGAACCGAAGGGAAAAGAGAAGGGAGAAGAGAAGAAAAGAGAACACAGTCAGGGACATGGGCAACCACTAAATGCTTGTCAATTGGTTGGCCATTTGAATTTGTCATTTGGTCGGCTCGCCTTCTGTCACTAATAAGCCTTTTTTCCACCGATCAACAAACAGCTATAAAGAAAACAACTAAGAAACAAACACAAATACTACCCAATTCTTTTCAAAACTTTATAGACAAAGACAGCATTGTCTTTGCTCAGTAAATAAATAAAAAATAAAAAAAAATAAAAAATGAAAATAGCAAAGAAAATAAATGAGAAATAAATTAAGGTGGGGAGCCAATGCAGCATATTTAAATATGTATATATGTATATGCCTACATATAAATAAATAAATATACATATAAATAAATATAATTGAAATCCCCCATCGTAAAGGATTAATGGAAAATAGAAAAAAATTGTAACAGTTTCAGTAACTATCTCTTTTCTTTTAAACCTAAAATTGTTTAGAAGACTTTAAACTGTACATTCAAAAATCGATAAGTCAGCTCAATGCAACAATTTGTTAACCCATCTATTAGCAAGCATATATTTCATTTATACTTGAAAATTTGGTTAAATATTGATCCAGAGCATCTGTTAGCAATTGGAGTTTCTCTAACCACAATGCAAGTAACTTAAGTTTGAGACTATTCATTTGATTTATCAGATAAATATATTAAATAAAATGAAAGCCCGAAGATATATGTAGTCACAGACTAAAGATAGATACATATGTCTACATAAATTGCAAGGTCTTTTATTTATAATCTCAATTTCTCAATCTGTTCTGATTTTGCACATGATTTGTTTATTTTCATGTAGAACTGCGATTGTCAGCAGCTCAAGGTTCCACAAATAGATTCACAGCCATTTAAATAAGACAAAAATATGAGTCCGAATTTATGGACAAAAAGAAAAGAGGAGAAAGGTAAAAGAGAGAGAGAGAGATTGACTTTAAATGCTTGTCTTGCTATCAATTTGCAACAATTCTTGTCTTGTCTGCAACTTGGCCAATTGATTCGGAACTTTATCTGCCACTTAATTGATTTAGGGGGCCAGCAACAGTAGCAACACAAAAATATGAAGACAACAATAATAAAATGCAATAAAAATGAACGAAAAATGCATTTTATGAATATCATTTCTCATACGAGTTTCTACCCTCTCCTCAATAAAGTGTGTTCGTTCCTTCTGCCTGGTTTGCGGGCAAGGCAGTTGAGCCGCAAGGCTGGAAGGTTGCAAGTTGTTGCCACAATGCCACATACCGAAGAGTTGAAGCAATTCAGATATGACACTACACATACCCGTGCCGCACGACAAATGACAGAACGACAGTGCGAAACACTCGTGTATGTCCGAATACGTGTATTTGTACACATATTTCTTGATTTTCTAATTTTCCATTTGGAAATTAATAAAAATTTTGCTGCTCGGCTAGTCGAACAGCGGCATAAAATGGGTTAATTCCATCTCCACAAATATTTGGTTTATCGAGGTTATGTTAGAATTTTTTTTAGTTTAATTAATTGTTTAATGCTATTTTGACTGTTTTCAGGCGGTAATCGCATATTGTGTTAATTTAACAATAATTTTCTGAAAAAATACATGATTGAATCCAAAATTTTCAACTCGAATATTAGATTGATTTTTTTAAATGTTTTTTGCATGTGTACTCTTAGTATATGGTATGTGGCATGCAACATGCTATGGCAGCTTTCGATTGTTTACGGTTATGAGAAACGGCTTATGCCTTACGTGCCAGATCTTTGCTTGCTTGCCACTTGCCGCTTTCCACTTTGCCTTGCCACTGGCCACTTGCCACTTGCTACAGTACATGCTGTCCAACCAAATTGTATTTCATAAATGCAGCACGAGGATTTTGCAATTTTAATTTGTACAAAGTGCACACGCACACACAAAACGGACAACGGAACAGGACAACATACAGGATACCGGGACTTATAGCACGCTCCATCAGTCAGTTAGACACACAAATACACACACACACACACACACACACACACACACACACACACACGCATACACACACGCACATACGCATATACACATATAGTTCAGTCATGCATAAAATTCTTTGATTTTTGCACTTTAGTTGAGTTGAGTTTAGCATGAAAAGTGGCAGCTGCAAGCCATCATCAGCAAATGACTAGATGGATGGTTAAAAGAGTAATAGAGAGAGAGAGAGAGAGGGAGAGATGAGGAAAGGGAAGAGACAGAGGCAGCTCATCTACAGCTGCTCGTAAATATGCTTAAATATGTTTTATATATACATTTTTCAGCCTAATTGTTTTGCATAATAATGCTTTTGCCAGAGTATTTAAATGCTGGCCCACATGTCGTATGCATAATGCGCGCACATAAAAACATAACAAAAATAAAAAGAAAATAAAATGAAATGAAGAATCCAAGGTTGTCGCGTCTGCGTTGCCCATGAAATACCTAAATGGCAAATGTTGAGCTCGAATCAGCCAGCTGCCTACCTGCCAAAGTTTGGCAATTAAAATGAAGGCTGCCAAAAAGCAGCACCACCAACACCACTTAGCAAGTGGTTCATTGAGCTCAGTCAGTTAGCCAGTACACTGTGAGTCGAGTTTAGTTTAGTTGAGTTGGCCAACTGGTTGACAAGTCATTTGAACATTTGCCATTTCATGCACTTATTTGTGCAACTGATGAATTTGCACAGAGATCGACAAATACATTCCATACCCCCTTCAATATTCACAGCAATCCAAAAAAGGAATCCCAACTAAAAAAGAGACAAAAATTGCTTTGTATCATTAGCAGCTGCCTCCAAACAGAGAGTGTGAGTGTGAGTGTGAGAGATGTGCAAGAAAGCTTGGCTAAAGCGTCAATTTTCTTGTTGATTTCTCTGCCAATGCACGTAAAATTTATGAAGGCATAAGGACACCACACACACACACACACACCTACACATATTCACAGAGTGCACTATGGGGCGAAATCAGATTTTTCGAATACTTATTGTTATTCTCTAAAATAAAATGAATTAAAATAAAATAGACTAGTTATTGAATGCGGTTTTTTTATTTTTGTTATGTACACCCTCAGAAATATTTTTGGAAAAGTGGGCGTGTCATCACCCCCGCCAATAATTTTTTTGTTTTTTATCGGTGACAAGAAAGTTAATAATTTTTATTCCAAATAACAAGCTGTGACCTTGTATAATATTAGCAATAAAAAGAAAAAGTACTTGTTAGACAAAAAAAAGTAGTATGGCTTACAGATGGCTGTGAGCATACAATTTAAAAAAAAAAAATTGGGGGGTGGGGATTTTGACACAGCCCTTTTTTCCAACATAAAAGCTTATTAATAAATACCTTAAAAACTGATTATATACCTCGTACGACAAGCGAGCAAATCAGCAAAAATTAATTTGCACAGATTGTGCGCAACCGTTCGCATTGCGACATATTGCCTTTAAATGATAATGAATGGATCTTCCACATACAGTTGGACGAATGTTGAGCCTTCTTCAGCATATATTTTCAAAGCATTATCTAATTCCAAAAAATATTGCTAGAACCCGCACAAATACAGAATACTAGAACAACCAACACATAGTACAAACCCGTATACTATAATTAGTATCCATTTAAAATTTTATAAAAAAAATTATTAGACTTTGAGAAATACCAATTTTAAAATAGGCTGAAAAAGTATTGCAGTGTTAAAATACATGCTTTTCAAAAGCACCAGCTGACTTTAACGTCTGTTAGGTTTAGCATTGGTCTGTTATATAATATTCTAGGTACTAAGCTTTAGAGTTTGAAGTTTTCTTAAAATATTTAGACAAAAAATTGTAATTTTAATACTTTGATAAAATGCCAAAATATCCGAAAAATCGGATTTCGCCCCATAGTGGAGTGGAGTGACATAGTGGAGTGGAGTGACACAGAGCCCCATTATTTTTGCGTTCGATCAAACAAAACTCTAAAGATTTATGCGAAGCATTGTGAAAGTGTGTGACTGTGAAAGTGTGTGCGTGTGTGTCTGTGTGTGTGTAGGAGCTTGTATGCTTTTAGCCTAAAAGGCTAGCACTGGCTACACATATTGACCATGCACAATGGGAACATTGCCCATTTTTGTGTAATCAAATAATAACTCAACATTTTGTGTTGTCCCGTCCTGTGCATTGGGAATTTGTCTCACTTTTTTTATAGTAATAATATAGCATTCCGAACAATACTTTCACAATTAGTTCTTTCATTCTGTTTGCTTAAACAATTCCTTTATTTTAATACTTTTAAAAAAATGAATGAATACGCGACAAAAAGGTGGCAAAGTTTCCATGGTGCCATGCTACTCGGGACTCGCAGGACACAAGACGCAGGGAATAAGACACAGGACACGGGGCACTGAGTCTGCCCACAGACGGCACATTCATTCATTCATTTGATGTCGTCGGCGTCGTCGTGAAATGAATTTATGCACATGCTGCTCTTTGTATTTGTGACTGTGTCTAGGTGTGGATGTGTGTGAGTGAGCTTGTTGTAAATTTCCTTGTTTCCGCACAAGACATAGAAAGGGAGAGAGAGAGAGAGAGAGAGAGAGAGAGAGAGAGAGAGAGACCTACAAAAGAGGTGCATACAGAGCAAAAAGTGAAGGCAGGCAGCTGCCAAAGGGGATCCAGAAAATATACAGAGTACAGCTAACACACTTTCTGTTGGATAATTATCGATATCCTACTGTCAATGGCCATGTTCACCACCAGAACAAATCGACAACAGAATATCGATGAAATTTGTATAAGTATTCTGGCAGTGATGAGCAATCATGATTTCAAATTTTGTGATTTGATGACTAAGAATTCATCACCAAAATAGTACGCTGAAATTTTGTGATTATAACGCTTTGTTATAGATACAACAAGTCGTAATCACGTATTGCAGAATGCAGAACTCAATGTAGGCCAAACAGAAGCTGATACCGGAAAACGCTGACGGTTAAAAAACTCATTTCGAATTCACGCTTCAACGGCAAACAAACTATTGTAAACTTATTAGTCAGCCCTAGCAATAAGTGATACGTCAGCAAACAAATTTGTAAAGTAAATCTGAAGTTTCACAAGTCAAATGAGAAGAGAATATTCAATTGACAATTCAAGTAACAGGGCGTTTGATTTTAAAAGTACAGTCGAACTTCCCTAACTCGAATCACCATTATCCAAAGAAAAGATTCGAGTTATGGAGATATTCCACTTAAAGAGATCTTTTTCCTAAGTTTATTAAGTTTGCTGCCACTCATTTAGTTAGAGTTAGAGAGAATTTCGAGTTATAGAAGTGCGAGTTATGGAAGTTCAACTGTAATGGAAATGTATCAAGCAAACTTTGGTTGTATTTGTCTTAATGATTCCGCAATCTAATCTATTAAGACAAAATATATAATTAAATCGTTGGCACCTAGCAATTTGGAGTTTGTATAAAAATGCAAATTATAAATCAATTTGGCAAGGCATGCCAACTTGTTAATAAGGTGTTGCCAAAAAGTAAGGAAAATGTAGACAAATTTATCGATAACAAAATCAAATGCAGCTGTTAAAAATCAACTTTCGAATATACACATGTATGTAATTCAAAGCGATCTTTACAAGAATTGAAATCTAAGCCAATTAAAAATGTAGGTGGTTTACAGGGTATAAAGCTAGCCACTTATTTGGATGTAATGGAGTGTGGAAGCAATACAGATAACTCATTTAATCTATGATATATATACACAAAATGGGGCCAAAGTGAAATGAAATACAATCATTAATTCCGCTTTGCCGTTAGCAAAACCCAAAGGAAGCCACCAACGCCAAGCCGACTGACTGGCAACCACCCCCTTCCTTCCTACTCCCTCCGCTTCTCTACTACCTACCCCTACTAAGCCTTGAGACTTGAGTAGTTTGTGGAAAGACGCTTGTTAGGGCATTAAATGAGCAACTCATTTACAAACTCAAACAGCACTCATAAATTTAACTGAATATCATGAACACAATGTAAATTTAAAGTTCAAATCGCATTAATCATTTTTCGCCAACTGTGAAAAGGGTGCCGTAACCCTGACCCCTCCTCCTCCTCCTCCATTTCTTGACTGCTTAATGTGCATATGGAGGGGAGTGGGGAAGGAAGAGAGATACCTAAGGAAGTGCCGTCCTTGCCGTATAAAGCTCAGAGAGACAAGACACTTGGAGACAACTTTGGCACTTCTCACAGAGTTAAAAGATGTCGGCGTAGGATGCCGGAGAAACCTGGATGCGTAGTTGGTAGTTGGTAGACGAGAGTTGCCAACGGATTTGATTATATTCGTATTCGCTTTCGTATTCGTACTCGTATTCGTATTCGTATTCGTATTCGTATTCGTATTCGTATTCGTATTCGTAAAGCTACAGGCCAAAGTCAAGTGCAACTCTGTTGAGTTGCCCTCTGCCACAACTGATGTCGAGTTGACTTGGCGAATCGGTGTCCTGGTGACTTGGTGGAACGTGCTACATTGCAAAAACTTTTAGAAGTCTAGAACTTTGTAAGGGGAAGGTAGTAAGATGATAAGGTGGTAGGGGAATTGAAAGGCGCAAGTTTCATTTGGGTATCGCAGCGAGCGAGTAACTCCGCAATTCAAGTTGCATTAATCATCAACTTGTTTGGACCACTGACTTTCACAGACTTTTATTGACTGTGGCCGTGACACACCCAGCTCCCACACCATCACTAAACCACTATTGCACCACCCAACTACCCAACCACTCACCTGTTTTGGCTAACGCGCTTCTAATAGACTGCAGTTCACTTGGCTGAGCTTTATAAATTATCAGCACTAACCAACTGACTTTCTATGGTCACTGAATGCGGTTTTGTGCAGCCCATAAACATCGACTCGCCCTTTCTCTCTCTCTCTTCGCTGCCCCCTTTCTCTTTTCTGTCTGCCGCATCTAACGAATATACCGCAATACCAGCTCATAAATGAGACCACAAAAGTCACTTTAAGTGCGTGCCACATATTGCATGCAAGTTCCACAAAATGTGGCCATGCATAGCATTTAATGAACAAATCTCTGCTGTTTCTCAACAAATTTAACAGAATACACATTTAATTACCTTCTTGCTTTCACTAAAATTCTCTCATTTGTACAGTTTACAATCATATTTTACAAAATGTCTCAAAATACCAGCTCTCTAATTGCTTAGAAAATAATTTCAATCATTTCTTTTGTTCTTCTGTAATTTTATATCAATTGCATAAATTGTAAATTAATTTCAAATTAATAATGTAATTTAATTCTGAGCTTTGGTGAAAATACAGCATACGCGTATAGAAAACAACAAATGGAAATAATTATCTGAAGGTCTGGAATTAGTGTATCAGTGTTTATTAAAATAGGATTAATTTTTGCAAATAAATGAACGAACAATTAAGGCTTCTCTTTTACTAAAATAAATATGTATTAAAGTGCATATAAAGCACATATTTTACCACTATTCATTTTTATTAATTACAGAGTATTATGTACCTACAATATTCCTTTTTGTTCATACAGATAGACAAATAAAAACACTTCCTCTTCACCGATCACAATAATCGCTTTGGAATTTTTCAACCGCTTTGAATTTTCCATTATTATTGAAATCTTTAATTTCATAAAAGAAATTTAAATAATTTTGCGTCGGCACTCTAATGAAGTGCAAATTACACAAAGCCAATTTGCTTTAACCAAAGGGCTAAACTACAAAAAAATTGTTGCAGTCCAAAGAAAAAAACTTGCACAAAACGTTAAAAAAACAACTCTATTTTTATATGCGAATATATTTATTTTTTTTTTTTTTTTTTATGTGTACATTATGCCAATGCTCCGTTACAAGAAACTCAAACAAAAAATGCGGTTTGAAAAACTTAGCTTGCCTTTAACATTTTTTTTTCATTTGTACACCAACATTTTTGTTGTTATGCCTGGAGTGAGTGTGTGTGTGTGTGTGTGTTTACTCTCTTTGTGAGGCGCATGTAAATTTTTTATACGAATTTACACAGACATGCGTTAAAGTTATTGTTTCAAATTTTGCACTTTCTATTGGAGTTGAGTCTAGTCAAGAGGCCAGTTGGCAAATGTCGAACGAATGTGTGTACGTATGTATGTACATATATTGAATACATTTAAATGTTTGTATGTATACTTAAAAACATCACAGTAAGTCGCAAAAAAATTTAGCTGTTTCGGTCATATCAGACTAGTGAATGCTCTGACTCTTTAAGCACGGAATTCTCATCATTAAAAAACATAAACTGCTATCTTTGCCAATCAAACAAACAAGACCAATTCGATTGTGAACATACAAATTCAAGATATTTAATAAAACGCTTGTCAAATGTTCGAAAATAAATAATAAGATGTCTGAAATGCTGCTCAGCGCTTTAAGGTTGTCCAACAACTTTTGGACAAATTCATAAAACCACATTTCAGATTCAATTCTGTTTTGCTGCTGTCATTGCTCTTGCAAGACACTTTTCTCAATTTTTTTCTCACATGTTTTTCCATTTCACATATTTCGTTTTGCTATTTACAAAGAAATTTGTTTGCCAGCTAAGTTGTTACAGCTGAGATACTTTTATATTTGTGCTTAAAGCAAATATATGACCGATAACTCAAACGCATCAAAGCAAAAGATGGAGAAGACGAGATGATTTAATTTTGTTGTTCCATTTTGGAAATGTTTCAATTGTTATATTGGACAACTGAAATTATAAAATAATTTGGTAATTATTTATAAGACCATTTATACAGTATTTTAGTATTAATATAGATCTAAGCTAGATTATACCAGACTTATCACACTAACATAAAAACATTATTTAGTAAATTGGTAAAGATCTTAATTAAATGTCAGAAAGGAATTCATAGTAAATCACATAGTTGAAACTGCCATCGAACGTAACAAGAAAATCCAAAGAAAAAAACATTTTCGTTTTGCGTTAACAAAAATATTATGAAAAAAGTAACAATTTCCAGACAACACTCAAAAAAAAAGTTTTTAAAAATTCTACACACAAGGCCAAAATCTCTTTGAGGTGAGGCGTAATAAATTGCAACAATGTGTGTTAGTGTGTGTGTGGCTGGGTACGAAAATGTGTGTGTGTGTGTGTGATAAAACAAACGAAAGATGAAACTGCAGCTGGGCCAAAATTGGCAGCCTTTGTGCCTAGTTACAGTTAGCATCAGTTGAAAAGTGCGCAAAATGCAATCCACAGGCCGAGCTAAAACACTGACAAACAGCTGGCTGAACCGTGAAACCCCTCCCAAAGTGCCCCTCCCCCTTCCCATCCAGCAGGGAAAGGAAATACTCACAAAAGAAATGAAAATTTGATTTTATTACAGGAATTTTGATTGGTTGCATTCGCACAATGCGAAATAAAAAAGGGGAAACAACTGACAAACTGACAGATAGACAGGATAAACGGGCTGACTGACATTCGGAATGTTCAAAGTAAATGCTTAATTTGTGCCACATAAAACGCTTTTAAATTGCCAGCAAGTGGAGCATTTAATAGGCAATCAAGCAAATTAGGACGAGTCGAGAGGGCGTGCCATAAGTCCACATGATCCTGTGGCCAACAGAAGAGGCTTGGGGTCCTGGCAATACTAGGTATTTAACGCCAGCTGTTGCTGCCAATTAAGTAGCACTTTTAATTTTAATTAGCAGCCAACGCCAACGAGCAGCGCGTTAATTAATGACTAAAACTAAAGGATAAACAAGTCGAGAGGCTCGCCGGAGACTGACTGTCTAAATGAATTATAATGAAGGTAATAAATTGTAATAATAAACATGACCCACACGCAATAATTTGCTCGCAAAATATGGGCCACACAAATATACATTAATTAATATTTATAATATTTATAGTATAAGTAATACACAATTAGCGACCCTCGTTCGGTCATATTTGAAATACAGAAAACTGCAGTGCTAAAATTAAGTTCAAATGAAATCGAGTTGGATATTTGCGATACTTAAAAGCCATACTTAACATAAGTACGAATTAGTCCTTAATGAATTAACAAAGACATGTAAATCTCTAGATTAGTTAAAATTGAGTGCAAATATTCTTTATATGAATCCGCAACTAATGGTTCAAAAGGAAATACTCAAAGAACAAATTTGAGAAATCTTGATTCAAATATTTAAAATCTTAAATTTTTGCACTACTCCCTTAAATTAAAATTAAAAAAAAAAATAATTATAATTTCTTGAGTTTTATGTCACGCCTAAAAATAACTTCTATTTTTTGCAACTTTCTATCTATTCTATTGGCTTTGTTTTCTAAGACGATTTTCCCAACAGATTTAGATGAAACAAATTTATATGTAATCTTTTTATTCGTTACAACAAGTTTAAAGAAAATAATAACAAGAACAGCAAATATTATCAACATGTAGTCAACGCTCGTTTCAATGTGGAGGTCACAAAGTAACTCGCGCAATCCCATTGAAGTGTTTAATTAATGTGCGGAATTTCAGGTTTCCTTTTGTGCAATTAGAGTACAAATCAACTGTCAATAAGAGCACAGACAAACGAGTGTACGTATGTATGTAAACTTGTCTAGAGTATACTCCGCTCCCTCTCACTCTCACACACTATCTCACTTTCTCTCTCTCCCTCTGGTTGAATGTACACATTGGCTGCTGTCTGCAAATGTGTTGCAATTTTTGCTGAAAACTGTTGACTTACCACCGATTGTTGCTTTCTGTTACACAGTCTGTAACTATGGAAAATAAATTCGTAATTTGAGTTGCACAAGGCAATTACGTTGCACAACATGCGTATGCGTAATATTTGCTTTGGGATCAGTATAGTAGTTGCCAGTGTGTTAAACAAATTGTGATATTGTGACATTGTGACAGCATTGCGTTGGGGCGGGAATACTTTCTTATAATTCTTTTTATTTGTTTTTAGATTTCCAGTATCACAATGGGTGCCCGAGGTTATAACTAGTGACCAAATCATTTCTATGCCCCAAAATTTTTGATATCCAATTTTGTGACGAACAATATTAAAGTTAACATTTAATTTAATTTAAAAGACTCCGATACCTAATAAAAACAAAAAACACCTTTTCCGGAATGTAAATTTTTATATTTTTTTTCAAATAATTTTTGTTATATTTAAATTTATATTTATATTAAAATTTGTATGTTATATTTATTATATGTCACAAAATTAGAATTTGAGGGCATGATTTTTAACTCGTCAAGATTTTGCATAAGAATCAAAAGTTTTGCTGCTCAAATAAAGCATTATGTATAATCATTTTAGCGTCCCCAATTAGCTGTCAACTTTCACACACACGTACCCAGTAAAACTTTTGGGAAGGTGCCCAGTAAAACTTTTTTGAAGGTGTGTTCCCAGGCAATGTGTTCTGTCAGCATTCATTTTCATGGTAAAAAAGCAGTATGTGCCTTTTCCAGGCAACTATGTTATTTCATGAGTTGGGAAGGCTAAATGTCAGCACTTTTAAATCATTCGTTACAGACTGCTATGCTTCGTAATTCTGGTAAGCCTCTGCTTTCGTAAACAGAGGCACAACATCTGTTAACTGGCAGGAAACAGAAAAAAAACATTGCAGTCACTTCTGTTGTCTTTTTGTTTCTGTTATTTTTATTCCAAAACTGACCAACCAAGAAAGGGTGTGCAAAATTATTCATTTGAAAAATCATTAAATACAATAATTTGTAACATTCTTCCAATTAAATCACGTAAGTATGGTTTTTATATGTTGTGTTCAGTTTAAATTAAATTAATATAATTTTTTCTTTTTAATTTTTTATTTATGAATGACGGGGGCTCATAATCCAAGTAAAATATTTTCTTTTGGATTACATTCCTGGTACCTTCTAAAAAGGAACCTTCCGTTCTGCCTTCTTTTTCCACATTCTGGACAGCAGATTTTGGAAATCAATATAGGAAACAGAAATGTTAGTTAGCAGTGCAATAACAGAGCCACTGCCGTTTTGCCTTCTATTTTCCACATTCTGAACACTAGATTTTGGAAATGAGTATCGGAAAGGAAAATGTTAGTTAGCTGTGCAATAACAGAGCCCCTTCCAAAGTTGCTTCTAAAAACTTAGTTCTATTCCTGTCTCGCCCCTGTATAAAAACGAATTGGGAAAGTCAGATTTGGCAACTAGTTGTACTCGGAATTTGAACGTGGAAAGTAGTAGGTTTTGGAAAGAGCAAAGTTTTACTGGGGCATTCACACATATAAAAGGCACGGAGTATTGTCGCCACTTTGAAGTTGTTGTTTTTTTTTTTTCACTTTTGTCGTTGGCTTTGAACGTTCAACGTAATTTTCCTCCCATTTTTGTGTTTGCGCGTCAAGTTTGCCTGTTGCACTTGTGGCTGTAACTGTGGCAGGGGGATGTGGCAACTTCTGAGCATTTTGGCGCAAAATTATTACGGATGTTGTCGCTATTTTTGTTGCTTGTTGTTGCTGCCTTTTTATTGCAATGCATTGTGCGGCATCTTTTGTCTAGCGCATGTCTGGGCGGCAACATGGTCCAAAAAACAATTGCTTTGCTTTAATTAAAAAGTTTAATTTGTGCCACTGTCGACCGGCCTATGAAAGTTGCCAGCAACACGAGCAGAAAAGGAAAGGAGGAAAGGAGGAAAAAGGACAGGGCCAAGAGCAGAAGAATGGGGAGGTAAGGACTGGTAAGGGAATAAGGGGTCAACGACTTGGACTTGGCTCAGATATTTGGGGTAAGTCTTTTGCAATTCTGAGCGAAGACGGCTTGGCAACAAACTCTGAACATGACGAAAAACTTGAGCTGGCCAGCTTGTTGCCGCTTGTTGCTAACGTTGTTAGCTGTCAACCGGAGACAGTTACTGTCCTGACCCTGGCATCCACTTCGCATCTTTAGCGGCCACCTTATCGACATGAACAACAACAACAACAAGAGCAACAACAACAACAACAATTAAGGCACATTATGAAGCTCTTTTGTCAGCCAATAACATTTTTAGGACCTGCGGCTCTTATACCAAGAAATTATATTATGGCACAAAAAAGCTGAATATTGTTTAGAGTCCAAGGATATGGCCAGCTGTTCCTCCCCTCCCCTCCCCACCCAATGAATGGTCGTCCATTTTTGTCCTTGTGAATTTTAATTGAATAATGACCAAACGCAAAAACTTATTTAAAGTGCATAATTTTCTGTTGAATATTCACTCATTGCCCGAGGGCTGTCAATCATTTGCCTTTTATTTTATAATTCTTCTCTTTGGTTCTTTTCTCTTTGACTCCCTCTCTCTCTCTCTCTTTCTCTTTCTGCCGCTCTGTCTGATTTGAATCTAGATTTTTGGTTCGAAAAGATTAAAGGGAATTGCATAATCAGCGTGGCTAATCGGCAAATGTTTTGCGGTCGCATCTTCCCTATCAACTGATCCCTATATCTCCCCCCATGTCCATCCCCTCCCCTCCCCTTCCCACTCCCTGTTGGCCAGTGAAACATTCCCATCTAATTGGCATTAGCCTGTCGCTGCCACCGGCCAAAGTTTGTCATCGGCAGCTTTCAACGTTTTAAATAAAATTAACACAGAAATTATTTTAGTGTGCTCCAACTTTAAGCCGCTTATGCTTTTGGCCCAACACCATTTCAATTTGGCTTTTGCCTGCATTCAACCAGCAACAACAATAAGTGCCTCAAGTGCCACAAACCAAACAGAAAACAAAAACTTCTCCCATGCCATTTGCTTGCTAACCATTATTATCATTGAGTCTAGGGCTAGTACAACTTTTTACTGAGCCCAATCAATGGCCAACTAATCAAAACTTGACAAAGCGTATAACAAACCCCACTTGATAGCAATGGTTTTGTCAATCAATAAGTGAGTTTTCAAAAAATTGATTGGCCGCTGTCCTTTAGGTCAAGGCATGTAAGCTTAATGATCCCTTCAATTAGCTATCTATGACTATTAATTAAGTACTTACTTAATTATTATTTTATTATTTTTTATTTTTACTAACGTCATGTTGTTTGCATATAAAGTGTCAATTATCCATTTATTTTTATTATTACGAGTGTTACTGTAATAATCAAATTACAATTTATTTTATTTTTATCCATATAACTCAATCAGTTCTCACATTGATAAAGTTAATTGCCTGAATATTTATGTGTAGCTTACGAATATTTATTCAAATTTCTTCTATAAATATTTTTGAACAGTTAAATACAATTGTATACTAAAACTTTATTTCGACCAATCGTTCGTATGGCAGCTATATAATAAAGAAAAGGCCAGACCATATTAGAAATTTACTTTATCTCTCCAAAATTTTGTTATTAGTATTATTGTATTTAATTTACCTCACAAACTTAATTTCACGCTGCCGCCAAAAAGTATGCTTTACTTTTGTAAATTCATTTCGATAGATAAATTTAAAAAAAAGTCAATAGATGTAGTATATACATATGTATACGCACATGCCTAAATAATGCCAATTAGCCAATATCAGGCAGAAGAGCTCAAAGCTGAAATAGCAAACAAAATGAAAATACAAGAAATATAAGTAAAAATAAATATACATTAAAAGAATATTTGAGCCGCTGTCAAAAAGGCAATGGGATCAGTTCGCCCTGCCATTCCCCACCAATACCACTCACATGAGGCTTATGGAAGCTTTTAAAAAGTCGTCGACACAGACTAAACAAGAGATGGAAAAGGACGCAGTCAGTCGCATTCGCTTCACTTCCCTTTCACTCAGCCGCTAAAAGAAGAAAAGACTCTGTGCAAATTAAACGCTTAACTAACCATTAAACAAAGTTTTGCTTGTAGCTCTGCGGTTGCTTTTCTATTTGCTGTTGCTATTGTTGTTGTGGTTGTTGTTTGCGTTTGGTTGCTGTTGTTGTTGATTGCTGCCCTGCTTGTTATTTTTAATTAAGCAAATTTTCGGCACACACATAAGATAACCACTTAAAAATATACGCACACATATATACAATAATGCGAACACATGCGTGTGTATAATACACATATACATATGTGTATGTGTGTGTGTGTGTTTGTATGAGAGACTTAAATAGGGTTCGAGGGCATGTTAAGAATCATATTGTAAATTAAAAATATTTTATGACAACCGAAACTATAGCTGGACAACATACAAATAAATACGACACAAACACACATGTACATATTTTGCCTATATTTTTCTGTATGTGAATGTGTCTGCTAGTAAATTTGTAACTTATTTATGGGCTAAGACCACAATGCCCAACTAATGAAACAAAATGGTCTCATTGAATGAAAATGCACAAGTGTAAGCAAAGAAAATTGGCAAAGCATACCAATAAAACAACACACATACACACACACAACCACAAGCTGGCTAATACTATAAAATGAAAAGTAAACATGCAAGCAACTGATGATAAAAGAGAGCCTAAAAGGTAGCGAGAGAGAGAGAGAGGGACAGCGATTTGCGTGCGTTTTTGTTGCCTACTTTTAGGCAGAGCCGCAAATTATTTGCTCACACTATGCCTGTGTGTGTGTGTGTGTGTGCATGTGTGCACAACTACAACTACAAACTGTTTCAACGGCTTGTTTATCTAGTTGTACATTTATTTGGCTAACTGCCTTCAGCCGCAAAATGTTTTACCCGCTCGCCTCTCTCTTTCAGTTTTCCTTTCCCTTACAGCCTTTACCATTTAACAGCCCACAGTCTTCACGTTATTTCCTTTGTTTTTTTTTTCTTTGTGGCTTTGACTTTTGCCACGCATTTGACGCTTTGGTAATTTACGTAAAATTTTACGAGGCTCAATTGTAAAATTTACCATGCACATTTTATGGCTTTGCTGGTCAAAACATTTCAACCTGCAGCATAAAAATAAAACCTTACAACGCCAAATCGCTTTCAATAAATAAATAAAATGGGGCAGCAGCTACATCCACAGTGCGAATAAAATGTTTGTTCTATTTTAATATGCATACAATTGCAATGAAATATTGATACTATTCAAAGCGAATCAGCAAATAAAATAGATTATTGTACAATTTATTTGCCAAGAACAGAGAGATAAAAATAAAACCAAAAAAACAATATAACCTATCCAATAATTAAATGCGTATGCTTGGCAAAGTTAATAGGTTCGATATAAATGGAGATTACTTTATTATACAACAACAAAAATTTGCCATTATTCCAGGGACTGCAAATTATGATTATTTGTATTTTTTTTAATCAAAAAATCATTCATTTATAATAACTTTAAGACACCGAGAAAAATACCAATATTCTTCTCTAAGTATTTCTCATTTATGCATTTTCACCTCTATTTAAATTTTTCAAGTTTTATAGATTTGTTCTCAAAATAACGATTAATTTTAAGTTATTCTTTAATTCTAAACCAATAATCATTATTTTTGAGCAAACAAATAAAACTTATGGAATAATCATCATTTCATGAGTTTTATTTTGTCGTTCAAAATAAAACTCAAATTGTAATTTCGACAAGGCCCAATTTGATGCTCAACACAGGAAATTGTGTTTTGTAAATGAAATATGCATCATTCTTGCCTTTATTCACTACGAAAAAGTGGAAACTAAAACTTGAGTTTTATTTTGAGCAAAAAATAAAAATCACGAAATAATGATAATTCCATGCGTTTTATTTTCTTGCTTAAAAATAATGATTATTGGTTGAGAAATAAAGTATAACTTAAAACTAATCATTATTTTGTGAACAAATCTATAAAACTTAAATATAATTATTATTTTAAATTATTTTTAATATAACCTATAATGATTACAGTCCCTGCATTATTCCAATTTTGTTACCTTTAATTGCTAGAATTCATATCTTCGCCATTTCAGTTAAGACCCCTTAAGAAGCTTAATGAAAAGATATTTTTCAAACAAAGTAAAGTATTTAAATATGCTATTTGGCATTCAATTCTAAAGAAATAAATGTTTTATGATGCCAATTTAAAATACTTATTACTAAAGAAACTTCTTGAATTTTCTTAGTTCAAATGAATTCTATGTACAAAATTTAGTAAACAATTCTTTAGGGTATCTCTTTTAATGAAATACGTGTTCGACAAATCTATCTACTCAAAAAAAATAGATAGAATATAATATACGACTAAAACTTATATAAACTGTAGGCATGAAGTAAAAATATAATAATTTTGTTATGAATAAAAATTATTTTTATTATTAACATGTCCGAAAAATCAATTATCTTCTAATTGATAAATCTGGACTAAGAACGAAAATGAAATGTTCAGAGATCCACATGTATTTCGATTGCATTCTTGAATGGAAATTATAGCAAATAATTGTTAAATATTTGATCTGCTTCTGCAGTTAGTTCATAAATAATTATATCACTTTCTATAGAATTTTTGCCTTTAACAACTGATAAACGGCTCTCGTTTATTTTGTGTCTTTTTTTTCAATTTTTTTTCATTTAGCTTTCTCTGTCTTTCCATTAGACATATCAGCGACAGACTTTGCATACATAGTATGAAAAAGTTATTGTTGCAACAACTTTTTGACAGCGACATGAACATTTCGGTGATACTTTACAGTTGTATTGTTGCTGCTGTGGTTGTTATTATTATTGCATGGCATTATCCGCATTTCGCTTTTTCATGCGTGCTGGATTTTTTTAATTTTTTTGTTTGGACTTTTGGTACGTCCAGCTATTGTTTTACGTTTTTTTTGTGTGTGTGTGTGAGCATGTGTATGAGCATTGCAACCATATTTTTATAATCTTTAATCGAGAGAGTATATTCAACTAAGCCTATTAAGTTAGTGTCTTTCATAATGAAAGGACTAGTTAACGACTAAATGTATTTATGTTATACATAAGTACATGACAAGAATTGGCCAGTCAAACATGCTATTAACTAAATTGAGCTTTTTTTACATTTACACGTTTTCAACAGTTTTCCAAATCTTTGACTTTCTAAATGTAATTTCTTGCATAAAATTTATTGAATATTATTTTAATTTAAATAAACATCATACATGTATATTTTAATTAACGTACAGCTAGTGTCATTAAGATTTTAATTTTATTTAATTTAAATAAACATCATACATGTATATTTTAATTAACGTACAGCTAGTGTCATTAAGATTTTAATTTCATGTTGATTTTAATATTACAAGTAACTTTTTATGAGCTTTGAACTATTTATCTTTTTAATGCCTTATTAGAATAGAATATTTTAAATAAAAATCACTTACTTCTTAAACTAAAAACTGATTAATAAACTTAATAACAACACAAAAGAAAAGGCGGTTTTTTTATGAAATAATATCTAAATTATAGTTACATATATAAAAAAAAATACAAATTTAAAATTAATTTCTGTACATTTTAGGTCAATAGCCATCAAAAGGGGCCTATGTATATATTACGCAGGGTATCAGCTAGTCAGGCGTCCAAAAGTATTCCAATTGGCATTCAGCAATGGGCTGACCAGCGATTTTTATGTGCCGTTTTCAATAAACAGGCTTCGCGTTGCGTTTCTATCTACGATTCTTTTATTTGTTGCTGGTGTTCTTGTTGTTGTTGTTGTTGCTTTTGCAGGCGCTCAAAAACAATCAAATATGGAAATTTCGGACCAGCCAAAAGCAGTTGCCAGTTACCAGTTACCAGTTTGCAGTAGGATAAAGAAGCTTGCGGCACACACAAAACCCCACACACGCACACACACACATACACACACATACGTAATCCACATATGCCCCAAATGGTTGACGCCGACAATGTCCTCTGTCCTGTGTCCTTTGTCCTGCTCTGGTTTTGCTGGAAAGCCTCCGAGTCCTCGACTGTCGTTGCCATATCCGACTGCAACCAGTTACCAACTACCCGTTACCACTTGCCGGCTGTTGTCGGTGCTGTTGCCATTGCCATTGCCATTGCATATTTCTGGGCAAATTCCAATGGCAAGATAACTATTTTCGATTGCGCATTTCTGTTCGTTGAGGCGGAAATATTTCAATTGTGACGCTGACTTGTAATTTTTCATGAACACCAGCTAAGAGGGGAAGGGGAAGGGGCAAGGAAGTGTGCCGATTGGTAACTGACACTCCCAATGCACAAGCCCCACACACATGCTGAGAGCAATTGTTGTAGTTGCTTTTTCTATATATATATATATTTTTTTTGGCTCATCACTGCAAGTGTATTTACCAAGTACTTATGTGTGTGTCTGTCTATGTGTGTGTGTGTGTGATTCTTTTGTGTGTTTTTTCATACACATACACACACGCTGAAGCAAATGCAGTAAACCGCAAATGTTTGTTACTCCATTACGTTTGCAACATTGTGTGTGTGTTTGTTGTGTGGGTTTGTTGTGTGTGTGTTGTGTTGTGTGTGTTTGTTGTGTGTGTGTGCCCTGACTGGCCCTATTAGGCAACCCCGTTGGGCATAAGTTGTGCCTGTTTCGCCTTTTGTGCAGATTCGATTCAATGCCACAACTTTTTGCAGCCCAAAATCACAATCGCCCCAATTTTCGAATGTGAATGAATTTCCCATCGCAAACTTTTCACTGCATTCCGTAAATGTGGAAATGTGGAAAATGCGCTTAAGCACACAGGTAATAGGTACGAGTATTGTGTATAAAATTTATCAACTGACAACTGTAACAGAATGTTTTTGTTCAGTTTACAATTCACTTTCGTTTACATTTAACATTTCAACTAGTGCTGTGCAAATTCATTGAGAAATCGACAACTTTATTTTGCACAAGCGATTTTCAGAAACTTTTACTCAATAAGTTTTAATTATTAATCGAATTAATTAAATTGATTTTCATAGAAAGCTTAAACATTTTAATATCGCTACATCAGACCAATCTTCAGCAGCGAACATTACGAATAAAATGCTAAATTGGGATAGGTTTTGAATGTTTATTTATATGTTAATTAAACTACATTTATGACACTTAGGACAACAACAATTACGATTAGGATAACTAGCCTAAAGACTATAATCATCACATTATGGCACAAATGTATGGATATATGTATGGTGTTTATGTGTTTAACTTAGTCTAATAGATAGTTAAGAGTATGTAGAGATAAAAACATAATAAAAAAAAAAAATTTAACAAACCACTGACCAGAGTTGTTCCTAATTAACTACTTTTTTAATGAATTTGTCATTTCATTGGCATTGAAAAAAGTAGTGCTAAGGAAATTCAATTTTCACTAGCATTAAAAAAAATAGTGCTAATGAAATCGACTTTCAGTAGGCATTGAAAAAACTAGTGCTAATGAAATCGAATTTCACTAGCATTGAAAAAACTAGTGCTAATGAAATTTCATTTAACTAGCATTGAAAAATCTAGTGCTAATGAATCGAATTTCAGTAGGCGTTGAAAATGAAAAGTAATGAACATTTTTCAGTGGCATTAAGTAATGCTAGTGAAAAACTATTTTAATTACCATTAATAACTACTTTTTTAAAAAAAATTAAAAAAAATATGGAAATATTAAGAAAAATTTAAATAAAATGTTGAAAAATGTAGAAATTGTTCTCTGATGCTTTTCGCGATATTTATACTATATTTGATAGGGGCTGTCTGTACTGCGACCCTTTTGGATCTATTGTGTCAGCATCCATTCTGAGCCTATAGCTTATCCATCAACCCGATCTCTCGCTCGAAGTCGAGGATTTTGGTCGGGTTGACGTATGCAATGTCCCCAATAGGTAGGACATACAGTTGAACTTCCATAACTCGAACTTCTATAACTCGAATTTCTCTGTAACTCGAACTAAATGAGTGGCAGTAAAATTAATAAACTTAAGAAAAAGAACTCTATAACTCGAATATCTCCCTAACTCGAACCTTTTCTTTGGATAATGCTGATTCGAGTTACGGAAGTTCGACTGTATTTCCCTAGATGACTACATCTGCGTTTAGATTGAGCAGTGCATTCTGCTTGTATATGCATTGAGGATTCCACCTCACAGTTGCAGAAACGGCATGTTATATTTAATGTCAATTAACATGGACCAATTCTAATTGCTAACATTCTGCACTCTTCAAAGGCTGCATTCTCATTTAACGGGTAGTCATTTTTCATACTCAAGAGCAGCAACATACGATCTCTTAGATCGCGTTTAATAAACTGAATTATATTGTAAATTTTAAAACCGAGAATTATTGCAAATATATTGTTAATTAAATTACGTTAACTGCCTATTATTATCATGAACCTCTCTAATTATGATACAGTTTGATTAATTATTGGTTTGATAATTGTAAAAAATAATATATGAAATTGTAATATTTTATTGTGCGCAAATTTACTATCTTAAGGTAGCCAAATGCCTCAACTAAAAATTCTGGTTATTTAATGCATACTTTTAGGCGTCACAACGACGTTTTTAAAAATATATAAATTAAAACTGTCGTATACAAATATAGTATAAATATCGCGAAAAGGATCAGAGAACAATTTCTACATTTTTCAACATTTTATTCAAATTTTTCTTAATATTTCCATTGTTTTTTTTAATTTTTTTAAAAAAGTAATTATTAATAGTAATTAAAATAGTTTTTCACTAGCATTACTTAATGCCACTGGAAAATTTTCATTACTTTTCATTTTCAACGCCTACTGAAATTAAATTATCATTAGCACTAGTTTTTTCAATGCTAGTTAAATGAAATTTCATTAGCACTTCTTTTTTCAATGCTAATTAAAAAGTAATGATAATGCTGATAGTCACAACTCTGCCACTGACTAACTAAGGGACCGACTTATTGATCCGCTCGTGTCTGCGGTCGTGACTCACGCGATTAGACGACCCGCTGCTTCGGCTTTGGCACGATAACGCCGACTGCTGGCACCGCTGTAGGCACTGTAACCACCACTGGCACCACTGGCACCACCAGAGCCACCAGCACCACTGTGTCCATCGCCATTGAGTGTGGTTGTCGTGTGCGGCGCGTAAAGACTGATATTGTTGCGTGCGTGTCGATGACGATAGCGATAGCCCGTGATAAGCTCACGGACCGTCTTCCGATATTTATCCGACAGCACGCAATATAAGAAAAAATTAGCAGCCGCATTGATGGCCGACAAAGTATTGCACACATTTCCAGCGATTGTTTGATTATTCTGCTCAATTTCCACATACTGACAGAGTATCAAGAATATTGCCCACGGCACCTGGCAGACGATGAAAAGCAAAACGACCGCAATCAATGTGATTGTCACGCGATTCTCTTGCGAAACGCTGCCCGTAATTCCAGAGTTGGACTTGCGCTGAATATAGATGAGATGAGATTTAAACAATTTATCATGAGTGCAATATTTAATTTGCATTTAAAATTATGTATGTATGTAAACTTACCTTGGTTCGTCTTATGCTGCTGGCATTGGTCAAATCACCTCTCAAACTCTTCGAGCGATGTACGAGCAGTATCAGAAAACAGTTGAAAGTGGCAAGCACAACAAGTGGCAGCAAGACAAACACCACCAATGTAAACATACTCCAGATATTATTGTACAGACTATTCTGGCCCAGACTCGACAACGTGTTTACATAGTAGGTTCTCTATAGATGAGTGAAAGGTGTAAAGATAAAAAGAAATAGATAAATATCAAATATTTGCTAAACAATCAATCATTAATAGACTTCTTTTCGAACCTATATTTTCTTCAGCCTGAAATCATTCTATTCAATTTATCCGATTAGAATTTATGCATTTTTCTATCAAGTTTGAGTCTTATTTACAATTTATTCACTTATTTTCAAAATTCTTTGAGATGAAACATAGTCAAATAATTTCCAAAAATTATAATTTATTTTTGTATGCATTCGAAAAGACAACCACACAAGTCAAAAACTTTGATTATTTGATTTAGAAATTCTAAACTTGTTGCATTCTCACAGTAGTCGTTATGTGGTTGATTTCTACAATATTTATTATATGGTAATTCTTTTTTATCTATAATTTTCACCTTAGTATTATTAAATGACATCTCTGATATTTTTTGCTTCGATCTACTTGCTACTTACTTGTTCCCTGCTTTCATTTATGATCATATATCCTTAAGATAACTAGAAAATCGCAAACTAATAATTATTAATTTTTTTTTTCTTCTTCTTATCTCTTACTTCCTCAATTCTGCTATGATGTATTTGAAAGTTATGTTTGGACATTTATTTGTATATTTACAATTAAACATATAACGTATCTGCCCGAATACAAATTTTCTTTTTTCTACTCTTGAGTTTTTTTACTTACTCCTCAATTAGAATGCTACCTATAAAAGATATTGCCATCCCTCTCTAATGGACCAATATTTTTGATAGTTATAAATATTATAATAGATAGTTTCATGTTATTAATTCATGCTCTTACATTTTGACATAATTCCGTTACGTTAAAATCGAATACGCTGTTGTTGCTGTAAACATTGTAATTATCGTTGTTGTAGTTGGAGTTGACATCGTTTTTAATGTCTTTGTCTCCTTTCTGGCGTCTCCTTCTGCGTCTGCCACGTGACAACTGCAACAAGCTCTCAGTGGTTGCCATTGTTGGCTCAGTGGCTGGCGCTGCCACGCCCACAAAAGCGGACGTCGAGGCTGTTGCTAAGAGTCGCTGGCTGCTTGGAATGTGGTCTGGCCAAAAAAATACAAAAAAAAATAAATAAAGTACACTGGAAGAAGATCAAGTACGTTCGGGCTTGAATCAATATCTTTGGATGTCAAAACTTTAATGATCCGGCAATTTATTGATCCAAATAAAAAAATCTTAATTTAAGAATGGCGTGAGTGATATGAACTTTCAGTTATTGTAAAAGTAAAAATTGAATACAAGTAGTTTTAATTTCGCAATACTCATCGTATTGCTCCTTATGGCAGAACAGCAAGAACCATTTGGGAATTTTAAGCAAGTAAAAGCAAAAAAGATATAAGAATTAAAGATCTTTGAAAACGATTTTACGAAGTTGTTTTGTGAGTCAACCCTGAGTTCCAAACAAAGATAATAATACTATATTATTGATCAGGATTAAGCTTGTTTATATTAAAAATACAAAACAGTATTAATTTAATTTATGTATATTTATGTTGATTCATATTGAATTTAAAAGTATTTTTTTCTTAGATAACAACTGTGTCGCATTTTTCAGAGTGTTCATACTCAAGTACTCGTTTTTAAATGGAGGGGAGCAGAATTTAAGCTACTTTACTTTACTTTACTTACCTGAGTCACCAAAGCCGCTTCCACTTCCGCTTCCGCTGCCACTGTCACTGACCAAGTCAAAGTGCTCCAAAAAGCGAGGGGTGGCGGTGATGAAATGGCCAGTTATGTGATTGGCTGGATGCTCATCTGGAGCTGGATCTAGATGCCATGCGGTCGTCGCTGGTGTGGGCTGTGCTGGGCTGGGTGTGGGTGTGGGTGTTGGTGTGGGCGTCACATTTGCCAGGGTCTGATTGCAGGGCCTGTAGGCGTCATCAATCAATTTCGTTTCGATGGCATATGTGTGCTCGAATGCCGTTGAGAGTGTGGTCAGCAGGCAGAAGAGCGCGACGGCTGTCAAAACAATACAAAGGGACCTTAGTTCAGTTTAGTTCAGTTCAGCTCAGCTCAGCGTTGTCCAGGCATTGTCTACATCATTCACATTCACTACATTCACATTCACATCGATCCTATCGATGCTCACTCACCTGCTATTACCTTCTTGGCCAGCGACTCTGTGCAGAATGTTTGTCTTTTGAGCGGATAGCGTATCGCTATAAATCGCTCGATGGTAAAGCACACGGCTATGTAAATTGAGATGTACGCTATATATATATGTGTGTGTGTGTTTGTGTGTGTGTGTGTTTTTGTGTGTGAAATGGGAGTAGTTCAAACAAGCTGATATCAGTATCCCGTCATTGAACATGAGTGCATGCTATAGAGCTATTAATAATGCCCCCAATGCCTCATTGCCTATTCCCTCCTCCTCAGCTAACTCCTTAACTCCCCAACTCCTTCTCCTTTCTATTGTTCTACCACTTTAGCCAAGCGGATTTAACTGCATGAATTGCCAGCTAATCTCTGACAGCTGTACAAGTAAATTACGAGCATAATATTCATTAATTATGATGTAAAATCATCTGTTTGGCGAACTTAACCTAAGGACTTTATTTTGTCTCTCCTTTTTTTTTTTTGATCATTTTTGTCGAACTTTATTATTTTTTACTCCTCATTCTTCGTTTATTGACGTTAGCTTCATTTACTTGTTTAACTGTGTGTGCGTTTTTCTGAATGAATTTATAAAATAAAATAAAATAAATAATTGACCTTCTTCTAACGTGCTCTTTTTGTAATAATTTAAAATTTATATTATTAATTTGGCAATGAATGCTTACTATTTCTTCTAAATTTTAGTTAAAAAAAAACCCAATATTTATTTCCAATGCATATGAAAATAAACTTAATATAATTAAACTTAATTGAACTCAATATAGATTAAAAAAAATATAAATTCCAGAATTTCTAAGAATTTGACTAAATTAAAATCATTTAAAATTCTTTCCTATTCTCTGAACTTCTCGAAAAATTCTTTATGTATTACCCAAAATAATCGCCGTCAACTTACCACATGCATCACAGAGCCACATCAGAAAACCAAAGAGCTTATAGTATAGCTCGCTATGGTATTTGACATATTCATAGTGTTTGAATGATAAAATTAATACAAGGGTCAGGTACGCAATGTCCGTAATTGCCAGAGCCGTTAGATAAATGTTTGTGGTGCACCTCATGCGCTTCCTAAATGGTCCACACACACGCACAAAACGAGAAGAGAGATAGAAAGATAAAATAAAAATAAATAATAATATGTAAAACAAAATAAAAATAAATGCAAACAGTTTGTGTCTGTGTCTGTATGAGTGCTTGGAAATCTGGTCAACTAAGGACGCTAAGGGGACAATGCCACTGACTGTGCCAAATGCAACTATAATTGAATAACCAAATTGCCCAAGAGTGTGTGGCTTTCGGCTTTTTGGTGACCTCGGCTGGCAAGTGACCCCTCGGTGGCAGCGACGAGAGAAGTCGGCAAAAATACACCCAAAATAGTCGCAAATGTCGACAGAGAGTCATAAAACCAGCAAATGCACAATAAAACCTAACTGTTCATTTATAGCTTTTGACTTTTGTCTGTGTGTGTGTGTGTGTGTGTATCTGTGTGTGATTGTGAGTGTATTTGTATTGCGTCAACACGATGCTTAAATGCGCTTACAACAAATTAACCAACACTGCCCGTCTTGAAAACTGTTTAGAACATGGTATTTAAAAACAGTTTAAGACTGCCAGCTTTAATGGGATGCGATCTAACGATCCAAATATTCTGCTAGACACTTTCAACGAGTTTTTATTTTCTTTTTAACTTAAAAATCAGTAGGAACTTTTGCTTTCTTAATCTGTCTGTACTGGAAACTGTATGTATGTTTTGAGATTAGGTGCCTTTTCAGTCATATCACGCTTTTTTTAATTTGTTAAAGCTTTTTGCAGTTAAGAAAAATACTTTTTGTGTGCATTTGGACCTAATCTTTTTTAGAATTCTTTTAAATTCTACATTTTTGCTTTTATGGTACACTTTTAATTTTATTATTTTTAATCAATTTTAGTAATCGCTTCTTGCTGTAAACTGACTATACAGGAATATAAAAACTCCAAATTTTAAAATGATATTTTTTAGCCAAGTAATATGATAATAAATAGCAATATAACCCAATATTGATAATTATTAGAGCTGTTATACTATGATGGAGTTATGTAAATCCAAAATAAAAATCAAGTTTTAAGTCGAAATGCAAAAATTGTCAAAACAAAAGTCGTGTTTTCGATATATCGTTAGAAATATTAAAGATTTAAGGTACCTAAAAATGTCAAAAACGAGTTGACGGCTTTTCGATGTATTATTTATTTGTTATTTTTAATTGTGTAGCAATCAGCTTTCACTTGTCGCTTACAGCGCATTAGTTTGTCGCATATTTTCAACCGTTTTAGCCAGTGAAGCCACCAAACACCGCCACCAATTGTAAAGCAGCCAGTTGGCTCTTATCTGTGAGCCATTTGCATTTGGCACAAAAAATTGTTGTTGCTGCTGCTGCTGCTGCTGATGATGATATTGTCATGCTGTTTGTTATTGTTACTGTTGCTGGTGTTGTTGTTGTTGTTGTTGTTGTTTTTGTTGTGACGTTGAAATGATTTTAGAGTGCTGGCTAGATGGCAACAATTAAATGCCTCGTGTAATGTGCTGCGTACCTGTTCGCAGTTTTTGGCTATGCAACACGCAACATAAACATAAAATGCATAAAATGGTAATGCTCGCATTGGACACGGACACGGACCAACACACAATGCATAGATACACAGAGAAAAAGAATCCGGTATTACCATATATAAAATTAATAGTGTCATAAGTTCGGTGATCTCGGAATACGAAATACTTGATTCGAGTATGGATTTGTAATTCATTCTCCGCAAATAAAAAACAAAAATTTGTTTAGTGAAATCAAATGCATATTGTGTTATTTAAACAATTATATACTGAATATATGCTTATAAAATACTGGCTAAAATCTAGAATTTTAAATTTGCAATTTAGAAATGATTTTGAATTTTGAACTTTGTTTTGTTTTTTTTTCTGTGTGCAGCAGTTCTATTTGAATCAAGTTGCCCGCTCGGCCGTAATCCAGCAACAATAACACGTAACAGCAACAACAATAGCAATAGCAACAACAACAACAACAGAAACAACATCATTGGATTGAAGTGCACTTACCGCGTCAAAACACAAATGCTCACTGTATTTCCCAATAGTCCAATAACAAAAATGCACGGCACCAAAATGCGTTGCACAACGTGCCGCACTTCCGCCACATCCTCATCCGAAAACGTTTTCGCAGCAGCGGTAGCAGCAGCAGCAGCAGCAGCAGCGGCAATAGCATCCACTGACACTGGCATCGACGTCGACGTTGACGTCGCTGCAAATGCTAACGTTGGCAGAGCCAATGGTAGTGGCAATTCAGTTGTCATCTCTCTTCTCTCACTCTCGCTCTTTCTCGATCTCGTTCACGTCAACGTCCTTGTTGTTGTTGATTTTGAGGTTGTTGGCGCTGCAGCTGCAGCAGCTGCCCCTCCAGTGTGGAGGGGGGCCTGGGGCTTTTGAGCTTCTTGATTCCGATTCCGATACCGATTCCAATAGCGCTTTCAATGCCCAATTCCCGATTGGACTTGTGTTAGCAATTGCCACGCCCACACATTAACCACAGACTGAAAGCTGAAAAGAGTCCGACAAGAGGCAGACAAAATGATAATTAAAAATCAAATTCAAGTTAATTTCTTGGCCGTCAGCACATTGATACTGAGCACACTCCCACTCCCCCACTCCCCCATTTCACAGATTCTACTTGGAGCAACTCGCTCGTACTCGTAAATGAGACTTTTGGAGATTACCTGCCAGAGTATTGGCATTGTTATCCCACAGTTTATGATCAGCTTATGCACTGCAGGAAACACTCGCATTCTAACATCCTTATGAGTCTTTCTCTCTGAGTTAATACACACTTTAATTAAATGCAGGGCATTTATTTTCTTCAAAATTTGCTTTGAATATGCGAACAGTGATAGAGAAGACTTAAGTTAAGAAAATATTCGAGTTCCAAAAGCAAAAGAATACTAGATAAATCCAAATACGAGAGCAAGCCTTTTTTAAAGAAAGAGAGTCTTAGAGTTAAATTCATGCATTTCTTCAATGGCAAAACCGTTTTTATACATGTTTAATATATGTATAAAAATTACCACATACTTTTAGGCGCTTGAAATCTTAAAACAGCCGTAAACACCGTTCTATTCATACGATCTTGATGCGATTAAGTTGATTATAAAAAATCCAAATACAAAACTAGAGACCTGAAATTTGGCATAACTCTTAGATAGACAAAAGTAGAATTTATATATTTCTTAGTTTTTTCATTGGTCCTTGTCATCTTCTCCGACTATGAAAAAAGTAAAAAAACATTTTTAATCTTAAATATAAAGCAATATATTTCAAACTTTACATGTTTGCTAATTAGACTTGAGTAAAATTTAAAATTTTTTTGGAATCATAGTTTGATCATGTGTTCGCCTCCATCCCCAACTGACTCCGAGAAAAATTTGATTTTTCTACCATATTTTTGCCCAAAAAAAAGGCAAAAGATATTAGTAACAGTATATACCAGAGGCTTTAGTTAATAAGTTGCCATATTTGGTTGCTCGCGGAAACATGCGCCACAAAAGTTTTACTCCACGGAACACAACTACCTTTGATATTTTTTTGCTAAAAACAAATTAAACAACACAGTAGACAACAACAACTAAACACAAATAGTATCACATATGACAACAAAAATTTACTGTACATACCGTGAACATCATTTTCCATATTCAATTTGATTTTTTTTATTAAATCTTTGCCTCTTAATTTACGCTTGAAACTCAATGTATTAGCTGGTCAGTTTTCAAAAGCATGTGCTTTCACAAAACATCTGACTTTAAAGAATTATTACAAAAGAGGAGTTGCCCCCAGCCCAAAAAGAAATATTTTGTAATCTAACTGAAGTGTTCAAATTTAATAAATAAAGTCACATTTTGTCAAAAGTCAAAATTGTGAAATCGCCCAATGTGCAATGGTCTACGATGCTGAAACTCTAGCGAATTGTCGATTTTTTTTTAATGGAAATCAATTTTTTTTTCTCTATTGATTGTTAAATAAATTATCGAGTTTCAGAATTTGAAAATCGGTTCATCAAAAATCGAATTATCAATTTTTTAAGTAACGGGTCCACAAATTTTAAATAATAATAATAATAAAGTTTTGGTTTAAGGAACCCAAAACGAACCGGTTCAGTAGGTGAATCGGTTCACAGTATTGGCTTACATTAGAAATGCAGAAATGTGAAATTTAAAAATAATATTTAAGATAAAATTCATAACTACACTGAATAAACGACCCATAGTTTACAATATTTTATGAATAACTTTAATTGTTGTTGTTTGTCAGTTTGTCTGTTGAATTGTCGAATTGTTTGTTTGTTGTATAGTACTAAGATTCTTGAAATGGTATCGCCACACTTATGTACGTAAAACGATTCTTTTTATTCCCTATTTTCCGCCAAGTGCAACAACAACAACTACAACAGGGGCAGGTAAAAGCGGAGAAAATTTAACTTTTTCGGTTGTTGTACTTGGTAAATGCAAAGAAATATTCGTGCAACTTGTATCGCTTTTGGTTTGCCACGTACAGCATTAACACGCGTCGTTGTTGTAGTCGTTGTTCAAATGCATTACAAACACACTCATACACACACACACAAACACACACACACACACACACACACGCACAGAGCGACACGTATTCGCAATATTTGCGAATTTCAGCTGCGTGGGCATTTGATGATGCGCGGGGGGAGCTTGTGTGTGTGGGGGGAAAGGGGAGCGGTGGTAAGGAAGTGGGAAGGGGGGGAGAGAAAAGGTGGCAGGGGACGCGTAGCTTGGCTCTGAATTTGCCACTTTTATTGTTTTTAAAACGCTTTTCAATTTCCACTGTTTTTTTTATTCTTTTTGGTTTTTCTTTGTCTGTTGTGTGTGTTTGTACTTGCCACACCCCGTCACAGTTGTTATTGCCGTATTGTTGTTGCTGTTGTTTGTTGCTATTGTTGCTATTGCTGCAATTGAAGTTTTATTTTACGCGCAATTTGTCTGCTGCAGGGGGGGGGGGGGGGGTCTATTGCCTGCAATAGACCAAAACAAAAGCCGAAAACCAAAATTGAAAACCAAATAAATAAGTGCAAGTCCTTACTTACATATGTAGGAGTGTGTGTGTGTGTGTGTGTGTGTGTGTGAAGTGTAAAGTGTAAAGTGCAAGTCCAAGAGTAATTCAAGACAAATAACCCAGTGGCAGTTGCGAAATCTGCAAGCATTTTCCAAGCTATCCAATGCACACACAGAAAAACAACAACAACACACACACACACACACACAAACACACACATTGTTTTTCTTCTTCGTTAGCTGCCACATCTTCGACATGGTATCAATGCCAATCCATGCGGGCCTCATAAATCATTTGGAGCCAAGATGGAAGAATCCGATATAGACGATGATTAGCGAGCAATAAAAGCAGTTGCCATTGATTTTTGATATTGTTGTTTGTTCAATGTAAACCGATGTGACCCAAGCTAAAATCCAAAACAACAACAACAGCAACCGACAGAACCCTAATGGACGAATAAGATATATGACAAAAATTACTTTAAAATGACGCTAATGATTGTCCGATGCATTTGCTAATTGCTGCCAAGGATAAGAGAAAAACAGCATTAAAACCGGTCTAACCCCATGTAACAAAACATAAAAAGTTACACAAATGATTCGACAATTACAATGCAAATGTATTTAAATACCATTGAAATTCAATAATAACCCAATTTAAAGCTTTTATTGCAATTCCTTATGTATCCAAATTGCTTGTACATCTCTTAAGATACTATTAAGGATATTTTTTGAGCTTAAAGAAATTAAAATCTAAGTAATAAAAATGTGTGTATCTAAGATACAGTTTTATAAACGACAATCTTGATCAGAATTTTTACTAGAATGCAAGGTTACGTCGTATTTTTAATAACTATAATGCTTGTTAAAATACTTTTGTATTTCAAACACAACTTTAAAGTTATTAAAATATTAGTCAATTCATTTTTATAACTTTTGAGGTACTTTCTTGTCTTCTCAAATTCTGATTATAGATCGTTTTGTATCTAAGATATAGTACAATATCTCAATTTCATAAATGAAGCTTGTCAGAAACTATATTTCGCTTTAAAAAAAACTCTTCATCCTCTCAATAATTCCGATTTGCATGTATGTATGTTTGCTCGATATATTTTTGTATCTTAGTAATAAATATCTTATAAAAAAAACCTCTTTACGAGGTAAAAGTCTAGTGACGAAAGCATTTTTATGCCCCAAAATTTCTGATATCCGATTTTGTGACGAATAATATTAAGTTTTACATTTAAATTATTTTAAAAAAAATTTTGGCACTCGGCACATTGCGCTAAAATGTCTCAATTCTTCATACCAAATAAAACTCACTGTTTTGCGCAGTGCCGAATGCAAAATTTTGTTTTTAAATAAAATAATAAAACTTTATAAACCAGGTGACTTTTCAAAAGTCTTAGTATGCACCAGGGATTAAAACCCTAACCGAAACCGTAACCTTTAACCGGTCAAAACCGATTGAAATTTTAAACCGTAACCGAAACCGTAACCGAAAAAAAAAATTTTCATCTGACCGAAACCTTTAAACCGAAACTCTGAAAACCGAAATAACCGTTTGGTAACCGTTTCATTTATAAGGGTTCATTTCGGTTTTCCATACATGCAAAAAAAAAAAAAAATTAAAGCAAGTTGCAAAAAAAATCAGAATTTTATTGTCTTATGCATGTCCACACATGCATATAAACATACAGTGAATCAATAAAGTAAGTATGCAGTTGACAATACAAACTTTAGGCAATGAAAAAACATAACTACAATGCAAATATAAATTATTAACTTTATTTAATTATGTTATGTTTTTTCTTTTTTCATTACTAACTTTATTTAATAATTTATATTTTTGAAATATATCTACTCATTTGATCTTAATACATTGCAGTTATGCTTTCTTATTTCCTAAAGTTTGTATTGCCAATTGCATACATACTTTATTGATTCAGTGTATGTATGTACATATTATGTTTGTATGAAAGACGCGACGCGTCAAATGTTTTCAAGGCCAAATAAGCAAAATACGCTACAATAACTGTAAACTGAGCAGTTCATCACATGTACGTACATACATACATACATACATATGCATGCAAAAAGTAACGAAATTTCAATTGTCTCCTCCTCGTTTCGTGGTGACGATCGGCGCTTACTTTTGTGCGCTTGAGTGTCCAAGTGCGAGTGAGACAGCAAACAGTCGAAATCGTACAAGCACACGTCATATGCCGACTCACATATGCGACTGCAGAAATACCCATCATATTTTTTTTATTGACATGCATATGTACATACATATGTAAAATATCTGCATTTACATAAGATTATTTATGTTAATCATACATATTAGCTTGATATTTACATATGTTAATACTTATGTAACGATCTAATAATTTGTTTTTATATTTTACATATGTAGGAACATATTATCATAGGGTATTTCACAGTCGCCTTTCGAATAGAGCGTTCTTTCTTTATTTCACGCACATTCCGTTACTTCACATTTTCTGCCTCGCCTGCAGGCTTGCCAATTTAGCTATTTTCCCGACAGATTTAGTGGGTTGCAACTGGCAAATAAATATAAATATAAAAATATGGTACTGTTTTTTATCATTCTGTTATTTTATTTCTACCTTCCTTCCATTCTAATTCAGAAATAAAATAAAAGTTTGCTAAAAAAAGTAGTACCATAATTTTTATTATTTCTTTAAAATTTGACTATTGAAATCTGGCTATTTTTTAACGGACTAATTTTGGCAACGCTGCTCGCCTGCTGAAAGAGTGCGCAACTTCAATCGGAGTTAGTTTTTTAACGAAGAAAACGTGCGCGCAATTAAATAGACACATATTTTGAACAAAATGCCGCGACCGGAATCTAATCCGTTTAGAAAGTTCTTTTCGTATAATTTAGAAAAGAACACTAGCTCTTGTTTGGTCGAAAGTGACAATAAACGCTGTGAAAAAGAAATTTCAGTGAGTGAAACATACGTAGTTGCATACATATGTATGTATGTATGCACATAAATACATTTGCATACATACACAGTTATGTATATAAATACACGCATTTGATTTAAGTGACTTGTGATGTGATATTTGTATTATACAAATTTAAAAAACAAGGTAAATTGTTTGCGATCTCTGAAGTTTGTTATTAGTTTTATATTTTATTTTTGATTTTCTTTTAATTTTTCAATTTTAATTTTGATTTTAATTTTCTTGTTTTATTTTGAATAAAAATTAATTATAAATCTTGCAGAATATGTGAAATAAATGTGTGAATAAAACATAAAGAAAGTAATGCCTTTTTATTATTATTATTATATTTTTATTATAATTATATTTTTACAAAGAAATTTTTTTTTTGGGGAACCGAAACCGTACCGGTATTTCAAAACCGAAACATATGAAAACCGGTTCACCGTTACGAAACCTTTATTCAAAGATTTTGCGTAACCTATAACCGAAAACCGAAATGCGAACATAACCGAAACCGTAACTGAAACCGTTATTCGTTTCGGTTTTAATCCCTGGTATGCACATTTGTAAGTATAATTGATACCTTTCGATCGGTATATAACTCCACCTGATCGGACAGTCATAGCAAATTTTCCATTTTTCCTGTGTATATATGCTAGTCGCCTTCGCACCCTTCGTGCTGCTTTCGTCACTAGCGCGGACTGCCGTCCGCAGTAATATTTGTATTTGGCATAGTTAAAATTTTTGTAAGCTGTTTTAGATGAGTAGTCCTATTAATGTTTCCGTTTTTTAACTAGCTTCTACTAATTTTGTAACTTACTGACTTTGTAAATTACTGTAAAATTTTACAGTTATATTAAAGAAACACGGTCAATTATTACTCAGACTAAGTATACGCACTGGTATGCCATCCATATACATATATAAATCTATTTAAGCAGCTCATTAGCCATATCACTCCAAATGCTTGGCAATTTTTCAGTGTAAATTCTTAAGCGCGAGCTTAAACTGTGGAAAGAACTTGGTTATCAATGAATAAGCGAGTGAATGAATATGAATAAATGCACGAATACCTTTGGGGCATTGCAGCCATCTGATGCAGAAAGAGGAGCGAAACGAGGTGTGGCGGGCTGGGACTGGGGCAGTTGCAGTGGAAAGTGCTTGCCGCATTGCATTTTGCGCTCCGGCTACTGCGCTATTTACTATTCTGTTGCTGTAACTGTTGTAGCTGCAGCTGCAGCTGCAGCTGCTGTGGCTGTGGCTGCTTTCGGTGTTGCAACCACATGGCCCACTCACAGACAAAGTCCCATTGTTGTTTATTATTATCATCTTTTTTAAACATTTTTTTTTTTTTTTTGGAGCTGCCATTGCACGACAGCAACAACAAATGACAGCCGGCCATTTTTGTGGGCTCCCACGCTCGCTCCATTTCTTTTCTTTCGCCGTCTCTCTCTCTCTCGCTCTCTGTTTGCCACCGTGCAACTCTGTATGTTATTCAGACTGGCAGAGACGACAAAAGACACCTAAATTAGCACACACACACACGCACGTGGATTTCCTAGTACGTGTTAAAAAAAATAGAAAAAAAAAAAACAGAATGAATTAGAAGAAGATAAAGAAGATGCGGCTACAATGGAAGAATGCACTATGGGAAAAGTCTGATATTTTTTGACCCAAAATTTAATGCTAGAGACTTGAAAATGACAAAAGTTTTACTTAGACTGAAGTAAAATTTATAAATTTATTTGTTTTTTAATTTTATCTTGTCTTCAGCTCCCTCTTACTTTAACTGTGGGATATAATATAAGGCTGGACACTTTAATCGAGGCATGTCTGCTGGTTATGAAAGTAGAGCTTGTAATAAATATTTTTGGTTTTTTAATTTGACCAAGTCTTCACTCCCTCTTCCTTTTCTGATTCTGGAAAAATCTGATTTAAAAAAAAATTGCACAGCAGAAAATTAAATTTATGTCAAAATATCGTTATTTTTGCCATAGTGATATGGAGCGGAATTGTCAGCTTTAGCTTTTTATGTGTCGTCGCTGCCAGGCCGCGTTCCAGTTTAGTTTTTTTTTTTTTTTTCGCTTGCAACTAATTTTTGCATAATTAGTGAGTGGCTCTGTGGTTACAACAACAACCAGCGAAGAACAACAACTGCAGCAGCAGCGACAACAACAAGTCAAGTGGCTGTGCCATATTCTTAAGCCAAATCCCAGCCAAAGCACGTTGCCTCGCCTGCCACTTGCCAATTGCAACCAAATGGGCTGAAAGTTAGCTTAACTTTGAATTTTGTCAGCTTTAAAAATGTGGCCTTCTCCTTCTCCTTTCCCTTTCCACTTTCCTTTCCCTTAGCCTCGCATGATAAACCAACATTTAATCATCATTTAGAGACCAGCTTTAAATTGAAAATGAGGCAAGTGAAGTTAAGAGAAGTCAAGTCAAGGCGAGTCGAGTCTAGTCGATTGGAGTTGACTTGAGCTGGTCATATAGAAATCCACATAGCTAGCATTTCTGTAGTTAACATTTCTGTATACCCTGTAAACAACAATAATTGAATGTTTATTCGGCAAGGCTAACAAGACAAGTTTTCATAGTCAAATGTGTCTGTAGTTTCTTCTATTCGAAATTGTATAATAATTATGCTAAATAATAAGAAGGATCAGTAATCGAAACATTTAAAAAAAATTAGACTTATGGCATATTAGCTGGAATAAAGAAATTAACAAGGATTTTTAACGATCCAAATAAAATTAAATTTCTTCTTTACTTTTTCGTTTTTATCCTTATAAATACTTGTGAAACTAAATTTAAAAAAAAACCGTTTTCTTAAAAAAAAAGTATTCTTCTCAAATATTGAACAGTCGATTTTCAATAGTACGAACTTCTATAACTCGAATTTTCTGTAACTCGATCTAAATTGAGATCTTATATTCAAGATGATTTCCCTTTTTTTTTAAATTTTGTCTGGAAAAATTCCTAGTTTTTAATAATTTTTTTTATAAATGTTTGATTAAATGCTTAAATTTAATTAATACATATATACTTAATATTCACAACGATCTTTCATTGGTTTTTCCACAATTATACTCAATTTTTGTAGGACATCCTTTGGTCGAGTATACACCTCTACATTTTAAAACATTTTTTTTTTTATTCTATTTTGTGTGAAGTTTTGTTTATCGTTTGCTATTGCTGCGCCCTTTTCCCGCTTTTGACTGTCGCTGTGTTTACACGGCCAGCAGCAGCAACAAGATAAAGTCAAATAGTTACAGGCGTATCATGTCGAGTAACCTGACTAGTCTTTCAGTCCACCAGACAGACAGACAGACAGACAGTTAGCCCAGGTAGCTGGCGAGTCAGTCGGGCATCCATTGCATTCATCCAGCCGTTTTTAAATAAACATCCAGTTGCTCTCAGTTCTCAGTTGGCTCACCTTCTAGTTTGGCTTCATGCTCCAGTTCTAAGCCACAGACACTGCGCTTTCTGGCACGCCAAAGACGACAGATATGCAGGCAATGCGGATAATACAATCAATTCGAGAACCGAATGTTCTACATTTTGCAAGCTACTTTGAAAATGTCACAAAATTCATTAAAATTGGAATACGAAACGGAAACAGTAGGAAGCTCCTTGACTATCAAACAAATCACGCTGATGATGAAAATTTTGACAATATTTATTTAAGTTTTAAATTTGTATTTTACACTGGCAGTTGTTGTCTAATTATAACAATATTATTTGTATAATTTCTGCAAAAAAAAATTTTGAATATATTTATGAAATGATGAAAATAATTAGACTAGGAATACAAACAGAAATATTTCTAATAAAATCTCCTTGGTTATTGCATTGTGCCAATTTCAAATTGTACAATTATAAATTTTGATATTTCACAGTCACAGATTCCTGATTAATATTAATACTTAATAGTCTTAATCCTAAGATTTTCATTGAAATAAAATGGATTTTACTGATTAACCCATTTCAGGCTAATGGGTATTTAAATACCCAAAAAAGTGTTGACACTTAAAAAATTCTAGTACGGGGAATGTGAGAGATATCGGGGAAAAATTTATTTCCTAGTAAAGAGAAATAACAAATATATATGTATAAAAATTTAAGAGTTTAGTTATCCTCGGTATACCTGTAGTTTTTTACAGGTGAATATCTAGGTTTTTTTTCCATAGAAAATGTTGCCGAAAAAAGCTGAAAAATGTATCGAAATCGGAAAAATTAAATTTGAAGATAAAAATTTTTCTTGTTTCTTTCAACTTCAATTTCGTCAAAATCGTACCAGTTGATCTATAGGCAGCCATTGATGGGTTAAAGCTTTGTTTGAAACTTTTATTTATTTAAAAAACCTACTTGAATGTGCAGAGGCCTGCGTCTTTAACTAAAAAATATTTATAAAGTATAAAAAAGAATAAAACATACTTATATTTCCATTGTATTTGGAAAAATAATTATTAACGACAGATTAAAAGATTTCTCAGAAAAACAGATACGTTACTATGACAAATGTTGTTTATCAAAGGACAGCATTAAAATTCGACTTATTTTTTTTCTTATAATTCCCTTTGGGAAACCAAAAGATTTGCGCCAAACCAAATGGCTTTGTGTGCCGAAATACCTCAACTTAAGTAGATAAATACTTGCAAAAAGCAAAAGAAATAATAATAAAAAATAAAATCGTAGATAAGGTATTTGTGAATTTGATTTCAAAGTGCAGCCTTCTCGCTGGTCTTTGTGGTAAAGAAATCACAGGACGCAGGATACTGGAAATGGGATACAGTCAGCATATATAGGTATATGGTTGACTCACTGACAGGTCACTCAAGTTGAGCGTTGATGGCTGGAACATTGAACGTACTTTGGTCATATGCAAAATTGAATTTGGTCCAAGATGTTTGCCAGAGTTCGGTTCTACGAGTAAGTGCGAATTTTATAGAGGGGCAAACGTTTATAAATCAGATGACAGGCACAGGAGGTGCACAGAAACTAAAGGTAGACCTGGACCACGTCCATGGCCACTGCCATACAACTTAAACAAGATATTTATGCACATGCGATGCGTGCTTGAAGCTCCTTCAGTTGCAGCTGGCGACGCGACGGTGACGGCGACGACGACGACGGCGACGACGACGTTGAATCAGAATCAGGACATTCAGGACATACTCCACACGAGACCAAAAATGAGAATGAGAACGAGAACGAGAACGAACTGTATGGAACGTCAGAGTCGACAGAGTCCTCGACAACGCCTGCTTTGGCCTTAAGTTATCAACATGGAATGCAATTTTCCAAACTGTCTATTTTCTATGCAAATTCGCATACATTTCAGGGCGCTACGCTTTGCCTTTCCACCATTTCTTCTTCTCTCCGTCTCTCTCTGACTCTGCTTTCTCCGTAAGGTGCAGACAGGCCCCTGAGTGAAAAAGGAGAAAAAAGATTATATAAAAATGCGCCGCACAAACATGCAAACGAAATGTGTTGCATAGTTTAAGGCGTTCCTCTCCATCCCAATCAAAACACATTTGTGTGTGTGTGTGCAGCATATTAACTTGAAATATAAGTACTTAGCAAGCAAATATATATTAAAAAATGCTTACAACCCACTTTTTACTCAGCTCCAAATGCTGAAATGCATTTAAAGTTATTTTATTTGCGGCAGAAAAGCATCTTATAGATTTCTTATCTTTTTTTTTACTACTGACTTCAAGTGTCGTTAAATTACGCAACGATTTGAGTTGGACCAACGGTTAGAGCATTTTTTATTGACCAGTAAAATTGTTTAATGGCCAACAGCATAAAGCGCCAGAAGGAATGTAAAATTAACACTCGAACATTAAAATCACACTATACGGAAACAAACACGATTACGTGTTGATTCACAGATTTATCTGAGTTAAAACTACTCATAGCTACGATTAGAGAAGAACTAATAAACTGGCAAATTAAACTAACAACTAAAAATATGTACTTGTCACACATAAAGTTGAACAATTTATACACAGTAGCTGAAAGTTCAACAAAAAACAAAAGCAAAATTAAATTTTTTTATTAAAATTGGTCTTCAAATAGCTGCGGCTTATCTTTATATCCTTAAATAATAAATTCAAAAGATTTTTCTTATACTTCTCACATAAAATCTCTATCTATATAAAATCTATATATATATGTAAACATATTTATGGGGCTTGTTCCAAATTCCGAAAACGAGTGGGATTGCCGCAAATCGAGTTAATTGCTTTTCCGAATTCCGCAAATTGACAAGAATTGTCGTTTTTAAAAAAAAATTATGAACTAAAAATTCTAATAACGTTGAACATTTTTAGAATTAAAAGAATTAAGATTTTCTCATTCCCACATATTTTTCTTTTGATACAAATTGTATTTTTGAGCCTTGAGTCTTAAACTTTTAAGCAGCTAATTTTTCTGCGTACTAGTAAGTGACTCATTGCAGAAATTTGATTATCAAGAGATTTGAAAAGTATGTGTTAACTTTCGGACCTACCGGGCTTCGGGCTTTTTACTTAGGCCCGGGCCCGCACGAGAAAAAGCCCGTTTCTGAATTTTATGCACGAAGCCCGTGGATTTTGTGAAGAGGCCCGCGGGACACGAAGCCCGAACGGGCCGTGCCCATCTCTAATACCATCTCTTGCAATCGACAGCTGTTAGAGTTGCTTCAATTTGATAGTAAAATTTGAAAATCGAAGTCGTAGTCTAACTTACCTTCTGTCTGCTATATTTAACATTAAATATTTAACGTGAATTTTCAAAAATAAATAAATCTAATCGGACTTGAAACTTGAATGTTTTTATTTTGGAATTGGTGACAACTTTGGTTCTTGCCGATATGAACAAACACATGCATAAGACAGACATTGCGCATCAACTATTTGTAGCACAAGGAAATAATAAATAAATAAATAAATAAAAAAAACCAATAACCGACATTTTGCAAAATTACTTCAGCAATTGACTAAAACAGCTGATACGGTCGATGACTTACTGCTATCGAAAATTTTTCGAAACCGAGTTTCGTTTTTACTTTTTAAAAGCGTTCGGAATTCGGAAAATGCCTGTATATTCTATTAAATTAAAAATCTCAGAATCTTTGTATTGAATCCATTACTTTAATCAGAAGAATTCAGCCAAATTAACAATTTACAACAAATTTTCATCAGTTGTTAGGCTGACGTTTAGCATGTCCTGAACTGGCTAATCACGGCTGACATGGTTAGGCTCATGTTTTTGGTTGGTTTTGGCCCTGATTGATGCATCATTGATGGCATTGGCAGTTGCTCTTTTTAACGCACACTGACCATGGCATGCCATGAAATACCAAATGAGCGACACTTTGAGCGTTGCATTTGATTAACACGCTGTGGAAACTGATCGTGTTGTTGTTTTTGGCGACTAGTCAAAGCGTGGCCATTGAGCAACAGAGTGAGTAGAGCAGAGAGAGAGAGAGGGGAAGGGGGGTTAAGAGAGGCAGGGAGGGAGATACTCCAGTCCACTCAGTGGCTCGCGTTGGTTGCATTAACATTTAGCGAAAAGAGACGCAGCTGCGATGTAGCCATACCCAAAGTAGTTGTTGACTGGCAAGCACTTTCAGTGTGTGTGTGTGTGAGTGTGAGTGTGAGTGTATGTGTGTATACACCATATCCTGACATTGACAAATAGTGGGCAAAATACAATGCAGACACACACACGCACACACACTCACGTCCAGAGGCAAACGCATGTTGGCACCAAATGTGTTGCATACTTGCGGGCGCAAATTATTGCTGAATAGCAACAACGCCAGTTGGCTAATTAACAAAGCACTTTACAGGCAACAACAGGAGCACGGCTAGCTTAAAGCGCGATTCCCTGTCTGCCGTTCAGCCTGGCTCTGGCTCTATGTGTATGTCTATGTATGTACCTATGTATGTATGTAAGTGTATGCAATAAGCAGCTCAAAACCCCCTAAGGGGCCCAAACGCATCGTGGCTTAACCAAGTCTTCTGCCTGTTGCCGGTTTGCAGGTTACACCAGTTTCCCAGCGTCTGCATGCACATTAATTAAATTTTATAACGCCACTGTCGTCGTGCATATGTGTGTGTGTGTGTGTGTGAGTCTATGTGTATGTGTATGGGTGTGTGTATGATATATTAACACGTGACACAGCAAGCGGCAAATTGCAAGCGCATCGCATAATTTGCTACATGCCGCCGCCGGGCAACAATTACAACAACAGCAAAAACGTTTAGAAACTCGCTATAAAATTCTACCTGCCGTCTACCATATCCCGCTCTCATCACTGCTGTGTCATCGTCGCATCCTCCACAGCTTAAAACTCCAGTTGTTTGGCATTTCTTAAGAATCTTGTCTTGATTATCAATAAATGGGCAATTAAAACTTTTTGCTCAAATCTGTTCAATGACTGATTAAAATTGGTTCAGATAGATAAATTCTATAATTCGACTACTTTATTGTATCGAATTCATAATAACTGAAAACGATAGTTAATCATTTATTTTGCATACACTTTTATTGTTGCTTCTATCTAGTATCCTAAACATAAATGTTTATACTAATCGATAAACGCACAATTAAAAGTTAATTGTTCAGTTAATATTAATATAAGATAAATAAATACAACTTCACATCGTATCAGTGTCGTTATAAGTCTTATTTGTAATTTTGTTAGGCTTTCTTTTCATTATATATTTTTATTCTAACTAAAATTCTTATACTTTCAATTGTATTTGTTATTTAATTTGATTCATAAATAAATAAATAAATTTAAAAAAATTGATTCTACTGATTTTGAGACAGTCGCAATGTTATTGATTTGTCTATATACAGTTCAGAGAAGGCAATCATTTAAGACTGTTATACCACTGATTATAATTAAATATAAGATAATTATCTATTATAAGTACTAGTCAAATCAAATGGAAACTATTCAAAGCCTTTATTATAAAGTATATTTATCAAGACTTCAACTTAAAGCTATCATACTAAAAAAGACCAAATTATATCTCACTCATTTCATGCTGTATTTCTCAAAATATTGACATTAAAAGTGAATACAATAAGTTACTTTATAATTTTTTTTTTATGAATTTATATCATATTAAGCAAGAAACGCTAATTTGAATGTCATTACGTACAACTTACATAATTGCTTTGGTTTGTTTTTATTCCTACTTCTATTTGTTAGAGAAGTTTTAATGAAACTCTCCAAGCGTTTTCCTTAGTGAGTTTTAACTTTTCAATTACATTTCTTTTTTGGTTTACAAATTGCATTAATTATTACATTTGTTTTACAATATCTTTAAATGATTGTGTTAACCAACCAAATATTTATCATTATTTTAAGCAGTTGCCAATTAGACGAGAGCACAGCGAGGGGCGGAAGGACAGAGATAAAGTAAAGCGTGAAGGACATTGCCGGAATGCAAAATGAGACGCAAATTGAACAAAGAAGTTGCAGAAACAGCAACGGCAAAAACAAATTAAAAGCAAAATGCTCTAAAAACAAAGGAATGAAAATTTAACAATTTCGCAACTCTAATCTGCACAGCAATAAAATGAAAACGATACAAGAAAACTCCGCGCCATCACAAAAAGCGTCACGAAAATACGCAGAGACAGCGAACTAAGAATTGCTGTGTGTCTCAATGTGTTTGTGTGTGTATGTATATATGTGTGTGTATACGTGTGTGTTTGTGTGTGTCTGTGCTTGGCTCTGTAACTCTAGGGTTAGCCTCTATTGTTGCTACATAACAGCATGATGCGTTTATTTAGAAAGTTATTTCCACACCAGACGCCGCGCAAGCAACTCGCAAACATTTTCCCGACTCACAAAAAAAAGAAAGAAATATACAAAAAAAAAATAAACAAAAGGAGAAAAACAAATATAAAAAAGTAACTAAAAATAAGCACTGGCAAATAAAAACATTGTTGCACATGTTTCGCTAGCACAGCACAAGGTTCTTCTCATTCTTATTCTCATATCGCACTAAGCACAACAAGCGACATTGTTGCTGCCCCTTGTTTTGTGCGAGCTGCCTCAAAATGTGGCAACACTGTCGGCGTACAGTTAATTTACAATACAAAATCCGAGTTAGTACCCCTTAGATGGTAATGCAATTTTAACTGGATTTGGCAATTTCGATTTGTGGAAGCTAATAGTATAACAGAGTCTCGACGAGGACATAAATTATTATTTGATTTTTATTATACTATGCATATTCATTATCGATTATAAATAGACAAAACCTCAAATTATCAATTATTTATCGTAAATAAATAAATAAATATCACTCAACAATTACAGATTTAGTTTGACGAACTTAAACTTCAAGAGACTATATGTCCCTGTCTTTTGTTCTTAATTACTTTCGTGTTTTTTTTGCAGACATTTTACTGAATATATTGAGTTTGAAAATTCGTACAGTTTTAAAATAATGCTCAAGTATAAAAACCGTTTAGAGTAAATAAAATTCAATCAATAAAAACACATAAGTAAATTTAAGATCATATAAATAGAAGCATAAAGAAATTAAAAAAACAAAATACATAATGTTAATAGACTAGCGACACATGGTTTATTTCTGTACATTTTAGTACTCGAGTTCATATTTTCCTTGTTTTAATTTTCTCACTTCATCTCTCTGTAGGCATGAAGATTCGAGAGTTTGTGCTGCTTATGTTTATTTATACAACTAATTTTTTTTAACTATTGGTGTTGATTGTTTTCTTTTTTTTTTGATGTTTTTATTATTTAGTCATCATTTGCTGGCTTCGTCTTCGTCAATTGGTTTATATCAAATTTTGTTTATAAACAAAAATGCACAGAACCTCATAAAAATGGCGCAAAAAGCCAAACAACAAATATTTTGAATGGCGAGGGGATGGAGTATGGATTTCGGGAAACGAAAAGGCCGGGGAAATCTGAAATATTCGTGTATTTTTAGAGCCGTACTGTTAAGGCAATGTATACGTAATATATGCAAATATACGTATAAATATATACATATATATGTATGTTTGTTTGTATGTACAATATAATTTAATTCAATGAAAATGAAAATGAATTCAGTGTCAATTAATTGCAGGCGCCTATTGGGGATTTCCACAGTTCTCGACAGAACCTAAAGTCCAGTGGACAGTGGACAGTGGACAGTGGACCCAGTGAGAAAGCTATACTCGTATGTATTATGATGACTGCTGCCGTTGTTTGCTCTGATGTTTCATTATGCGTAAGAGATTAAAATGGAATTAATTACGTATACGCACAGGTGGACAATGGACACATTCAGCTCTGACGCACGCGGTCCAAAGCCACTTAATTAGTGTGTGTGCGTGTGCAAAAATATCTGAAATGCATGTGTGTGTGTGTGTGAATGTCCTCAAATTTATGAGTGGACAAACCGAGTGTATGGGCATATCTGAGCTACCCGTGAGCTGCTGTTTGTTTGTTTATGTTTAATTGTCTGGCGGCCTTGCTCTTATATTATATTTTCTCGCCTTTTTTATACCCTTGCCATGGGCATTAAGCCTTTGTCACGACAACTGGCAAGTATTAAAAGCACTTTTCAGATTTATATCAGAATTTAGCGGGCCGTTAAGCATGAGAAATGTCATTAAGAATTGCATAAAAAGTTTACGTTTAGCCATAAAGTCTTACTACATGCGTATATGTATATGTGCTCTTATCACGAAAAATAAACATACTTAGAATAGCTTCATAAGTCATATTAAAAGTGTAGTTCCTTCTCAGTTGAGTCATAAAGTGTTTCCGGCATTACAGAGCTCCTTACTAAACTTTCAGCTTGCATTATTGCACATGTTTTCAAAAATGCAACTACGTGTAATTCGAGCTTTAAAGTTTAAACTGTGTTTGTTGACTGCGTTGACAAATATTTCTTGTTCAAACCATTAACATTGCCTTATCACAATTAAGTTCACTCAAACATCGTATCTTTTATTTCATTATTCTTTTTTTTAAATTATTTTATTAAGTGTGTTGTGATAGGAGTATCATGAGTTGACTTTTCTCAACCTGGTGGAATTTATATTAATTCTATCCGTTTGTATGAACATCTCCGAGCTAATTTATTCATTTAAATCCAAGTCTGAAGTATGCAGTTGAGTGATATTAGAAGAGCATGCACTTTATAAGATTATTGGTTTTTCAAACCAAACCCATAGCTAACTAGTATATGTTCATATCCACAAATATAGTGTATATCAGTGCTTTCACATTTGCAATCCCATACTCAAAGCCATAGTGCTCGTTTCCCATTTGAAATGATTTTTATTTTTTTCGTATGTTTTCTGTTTGTTTGTTTGTTTTGGCCGGGCTTGTCATTTAAATTTGCATAATTAATCAATTAATGCTACGTTTTAGTGCATCAGTCGTGCTCTTTTCTACTCCTTTAGCTGAGGGCAATCAAATTCGTCACGTGCATAAAATTTTGCGCTTGTGATTTACGATTTCAGTTCGTTTCAGTTTCAGTTCTGTGTTTTCATTTTGTCAATTTTTAAGCCGCGCACGTGCTTCGACGTGCCTATGTACGATATGCGTTTTAAATAAACAGATATGTACATGCGTATGAACAAATACGTTCGAGGGTGGACTCAAAAAAAATGTCATGCCCTCTGTTTAATATTATCATCTCGGATTGATGCTTCGCTAAAGTGCAATTAACTGAAAAGTCTTTTCAAAAGATCCTTCTTAAGAATTGTGTTTTAATTTTGAGCAAAAGCAGATCACAAATTCAAACATAAGAAAGTTATCAAACTTTTCATTAAATCGATTGATAATTCTAAAGCAGCCCTCGCGTTTGGTTAAATTACTGCAGCTCAATTGAGATTATGTCCCATACTCGTAAGTACTCCTATATGTAAGTTTGTTATGTACACTTGGCATATATTTGGTATGACAATATAGACAAATTAAATTTAAAAAGCGTTTTGTTTGCCAAAAGGGTGACATGTCAATTATTTAGCGCTTATTGCTTTATTGCATTTCAATTTGGACTTAATACTTTTAATATACAATTTATGGATTTTTGACGCAGAACGCATAACTACAGACGACATGCCTGGCATTTGCAATTCATAAAGTAGCACCGAAAAATCTTTCCTTTAATTAAGCTATAATAGGAGTGAGAAACGTAATCACATCTGATCGGAAAATATAAAGCATATTCTGAAAAAATTAAGCTGCTGAATGATTCTGAGTTTTGATGTTGTCAAATATTATTTTGTTAATAAATATCTTAAGCAAACTATTAACATGTTAAATACCATGGTTTAGGCAACTTGTTTAAATTTGGTCACAAACAATCTACCGCTTTAACCAGCGGTGGGCACGCCATGGCTCCGGGAGTCAGCGGCTGCTAACGAATTCAGATTTCGTGCCCACCGCTAGCTTACTCTTCAATTTTTATTATAAAAATTGAAAATATAAATTATTCTTAAATTTTTATTATAAAAGTTGAAAAAAGAAAAATTTACTGTACGTGTCTTTTGAATTGGATTGTGATGGAAATACATCTTCCGGCTCAAAAGACATTTGCATTCAATTTTTATTTTTCAACTTTTTTTTATAAAAATTGAAGAATTCTTATTTTCAATTTTTGTAATAAAAATTAAAAAAAAATTTTATTGTCATTTTTAAAAATAACTTATATTTTTAATTTTTATAATAAAAATTTTATAATAACTTTTATTCTATAATTTTTAAATATAAATTAAAAGTAAAAGTTTATCCAGTATCTTATAACTTTTATTTGCGTTCCCTGATGTTTCCCATAAAATTATGAGCTGATTTAAATGTCAAATTGCCAAAATACTAAAATCTAATGAGATACCAAGTACCTTCAATATTTATTTTTTAATCGCTTTCTATATTTTGATACGGATCGTCTTAGAGTGGAAGCCGTAAGAATATATTTCCACAAGGGAATTTCACGCACTTAAAATCAAAATGCATTCAATCCGTAAAGTGCCTCAATGCTTATTTCATTTTTGTATGCTTTCTTTTGCACGCCAATTCTAGTTTGCAGCTAAAAGCTTAACAATCCTTTCCCATTCAGCCATCCATCAAATTCCAAAATGGCATTGAAGTGTCAATGCCGAACTGGACTCGTTTCCATTTGAGCTTTCACACTTGTTCAAGATTCGTCATTAGATTTTAGCCGTTGTTATTGCTGATGTTGTTGTTTTTGGCTGAATTAGGCCATCATCGTCTGCCTAATGGATATGCAGAATTCACACATTGTCTGCTGTCATTGTTTTTCACCTGCCTTGAAAGCATCTATCTGCATTTGATTTGATCTTTTATTTTGCTTCGTTGCGCTGCGTCTCATTTCATTTCGTTCGTTCGCATTTCGAATGTTTTTGTTGCGCTTTTTAAAAAGTGTAGAGACAAACACAAAAAGGGGAATGTTTTGTGATTTTGTGATACCCTGAAAGCATCAAGAGAGATATATACCACAATATACTTTTATGTATGTTAGCATGAAGCAAATCTAAAAATTTCCTCTGCATTATTGATATGCGATTATTATGAAATTTTGAATATATATATATATATTTGAATGTACAGAAAAATCGTAAGTTTAAGTTTTCGGGGAAAGAGTAGCAAAGAAATAAAAGTAATATACTACCCCATTATATATTAATTTATTTAATATCGACTAAATATATTATAAAATTCAAATTAGGAACATAGTAGTCTTGTAATAAATACTTATAACTATAATTTAAAACAAACTAAATATTTTAGTAATATTAGTTGATAGTTGACAGGTCTTTTGACTCGGCTATGGATTATGAACCTATTCCTTTGTTACAGGATATATCATCGTTGGACAACCCTTCATTTGACTTAGACTCACTTGTTTCCGTTTGTCTTAATCTTATCTGCGAGTTCTTTTTACTTATCTATTCCCCATCTCCTAGCCTCTTTGGCCTACTCTAGCTTCCTCTGTCCACCTCTCTATTTCTTTGTGGTTCACATTTTCATTTTCAATTTTGTTTCAGTATTTTTTCGGTATTTGTTCTTGTTTTTATTTTTTTTTTTGGTTTTGTTTCCCGTTTGACTTCTATTTATAACAGAAAATAAATAATACGTGGGCCATTACGTTGTGCATTGACCACATTTTACCGGTTTTTGGCGCTTTTGACATCTGTTCTGCTTATGGTCGCTTTCGTATTTTATTGTTATTGTCATAGCTTTGAGAAATCGCTTTGAGCTTTGACGTTTCTGACACGAGCCAATCGATTTTAATTCCAATTGCACCCTTCATCTATCTGACAAAGTCTCCAAAAGTAATTTTCATTTCCGTCACTTGAATAGTGTAATTAGTTTTACGCGTAAAAGCTGAAATATTTTGGAATTATTGCTCAGAATCAGTTAGCGAAAAAATTGATATTATCTTACCCTCGATCTTCTTTTCTATTTACTACAATATGTTTGAAACTCTACATTTGAAAAAATAAAACTGGGGTTTAGTGATAGCAAAACACATTCTAAATGGAAATCTGTTAAATTTTAGTAAAGGTATAGTATTTAAAATCTGTATTTATCAATGGCTGACATGGCTTCCAGCTAGATACTTGGTTTAAAAAATTCTTGTGCTTTGAATGAATTTATAACAAAGTTTGAAAATATATGTGGAGTTATAGGTCTGATTTCATCTTATGTCTAGAATAAATTCCTAATAAAGTTCGACTGAATGGTATTAATATACATACGTGTGTAAATATATTTATGCTAGGTCGAAAACCGGAATATTTTTTGATCATAATTTCATTATGCATTTATATTTAAAAGAATGTTTATCCCTAAGTTATCGATTTTTTCTGAACTCAAATTTTTTTCTAATCTCAAGTTTTGGCATTTAATCAACGCCTCTTATAATAAACTCAACTTGATTGGGCAAAGAAACTACTAGTGAGCTGTGAATTTTTCATAAATATCGATTTAATTAACATGATAGATAGTCATAAAAATTATCAAGCTGAAATACTTAATAATCGCTTCCTCGAAAAATTAGTTATTTTTAGATTTTTAATGTAGATTTTTCATTTCATATCTTAAGTTTAAATTTAAATTTCCCATGTCCAATTCCATACAAACTCACAGCTATGACTTTCAGATGCACTTGCTGTCATGATTTATCGACCTTTATTATTTGAGACATGTTTTTAGCTAAATTGGCCGAAGATATATTTTATGGATTGCATCCATAGTTATACACTCTATTTTTTTCTTTTTTTATTTTTTTGGTAGCTCTTGCTAGCCATCCCCAAGCAATTAATGGACCATGTATAAGCTCTACAGTTAACCGTGACAGTGTTCAATTAAAATTCAATACGAAATTGATTGCACACACACGATGACTGTATGCATTTTTGCAATATTTACAAAACATGCCAGGCAACAACAACATCTATATTGAATTGCATATACATATGTACATAACAATAAAAGCCTTTGCAGTGCAAATAAACTTGCATGTTCCAAAGGTTGAGTTTGTGTTTAACATTTTTGGTAATGACAATGCATAAATTTTAACCAATCCTAAATACAATACACATGTATCTATTTAGGTGTTTGTACTCGTATCTCAAGATTTACATCTGCTTATGCATATATAACTTTGAACTTTGTTAATTATTAGACATGCTTGATGATTGCTTTACATATACCCTGTGCTCTAAACATGTAAAGGGTATATTACACACATTCCAAACATATTCTTAACTATTTTGAAACAATACTTAAGACGATCGATAAATACTCAAGCTTTAAACGTTAAACCAATTGTAAATCATTCTACTTACAAATCATGCATTTTAATCTTAATAAGAAAATAGTTAGATTTATGAAAACATTCCATTCTTAATAATATTTATAATACCAAGTCTTTTAATTCGACTTTAATTCGAGACTTGTGGTAAGAAATTTAAGTCTAATGCTTCAAAAGTTAATAAATGTATTTAAAAAAAAACATTTTAATTGCTGGGAATTTGAAAGTCGTAAAACTTTTCGTTAGCTGTAGCAATTTTCTTATTTGTTCCATTGAAATTTACATGGCATACAATTCAATTTCGTGGTTCATTTGATTTCCATTTGCGGTGAATATAAATCTCTTTCTTTTGTGCTTAGCACTTGAGAACTATCTTATCTGGTACAAAAGGAATTCCAATTTATTGGCAACTGCATTTTTGTCTAACGAGTATACGAGAAAATTATAAAGCAAAAAAATAAATAAATAAAATAAAAACAAATCAAATAAACCAACTATAGAAAAACCGCCCAAAAAATATTCATTTGATTTTGGCTTTGGTTTTTGGGATGGCATGTAGTGACGTGCGGAGATCGGTGAGCGTCGCATATAAAAATCTATTTTTATTCAAGGTCGCGTCATCAGTTTTTGTTATAAATGTACAAATTGTCGAAATTGAGGCATACTTGAACAACAACAAAAGACAATTTATATATTATTTGAACTTGATATAAGTACATGAAAATTGATATTGTACAAACGAGGCTGGACTGCGTTTCAGACAGTGTGTTGTGTTCGCATTATCAATTATCCAAGACATGATAAACATACATATATTAAAAGAAGAAAACTGACAGCTCTACTTCTTTGCCATACCCACTAAAAAGTAGAACTGGCATCAATTCAAAAGATGTTGCACAAAAGACGAGACAAGTCACATTATTGTTCAATTATTCAATTGCACAATAATGTGACTATGTATATTTATTTGATGCGGGATTAGCTGTCGGTTGCCGTTTCCTTGGCTTACTCAACACCCCCCTCCTCCCCCCCCCCCCCTCAGTCAACATCCATCAAGTACATTTTTATGTGGCGGGAGAAATTGAAAGCATTTGTGTAATTTGAGTGCAACATTAAAGCGAGTGTCGGTTATAAGTGCGAGTAGAATGCCAGGCATTGTGGTAATTGAGACACACACACACACAAACAAACACACACACATCTACACATACATTTATTTCTGCATGTGCGTGAATATCTATTAAATGTTGCGTATACGCAATGTGGTTACAACGTACAAATGTACAAATCAGCTGTAGTAACTTATGCTATCGAAAAGATTCTCTGAACTCAGATCTATTGTTATATTTTTCCATATGCTAAGCCTACTTTGGTGCTCTTGTGAAATACACTTATAAACATAAATATGTTCAGGGAAACAATGAAACAAGTATGTACGTTTCAAGCTGTTTTCATTGAACATCGATAGACCTGTTGTTGTCCACAGTTATACATTGTCCAACAATAAATTAATATACAGTTGAACTTCCATAACTCGAACTTCTATAACTCGAATTTCTTTCTAACTCGAGATAAATGAGTGGCAGTAAAATTAATAAACTTAAGAAAGAGACCTCTCTAAGTCGAATATCTAAATAACTCGAACCTTTTCTTTGGATAATGGTGATTCGAGTTAGTGAAGTTTGACTGTATATTTATATACCAAATATGCAAAGTGATTTTAACATATGTAGATCCTTAAGTTCTCATACAATGATATAATTCTTATAATTATTTTTTAATATTATTAATGACAAATTTTAAAATATTATTTAAGCTTTTAGGATACAGAATAATGATATAATTGGTATTATTGATCAATTAAATTACGGCCACTTAGAGATTAGCAGAGACTTACAAAGAGATAAAAAGAGATATGTGTACAAGGCTACAATAGAACTGAAAATTGATTCAATTGTGATAGTTCTAGCGAAATTTAGCAATAAACCGTACTTAACTCTAATCAAAGAATATCTGAAAGCATATGTGTATTTAGTTAGCACCTGTCTCAGAATAGTCAGGGCTATATTAAAAACAACACTGGATATGGTCCATGTTGCCCCATTGCTTGAGCTCCAAAATTAATTCTCACAATTTTTTTTTTTGCTTTTGTTATAAAATGTAGGCTTGACAATATTACGAAACGTCTGGGCAGAAATTGTCAGTGTGTAAATTACAATTTCAATTAAAATGAAAGACGTTGAGTGAAGCATTTGTTGTCGGGCATCTTAGCATTATTTTAATAGGTACTATCACACCCCCAGCAATGTGTGTATGTCTCTCCGATTTTTCAGATGGTCTCTCATTCTCTGCACGAGGGGAACATTTCAAATTCGGCTATGCAAATGTGGCGGAAATACAAAAATACTGCCGCTCAGCTGCGATGCGAGTCTCGAAAAAAAAAAGATAAAAGTAGATATTGGAGTACTTAAATCTTTATATCTATATATACATACATACTGGATACTATCTGGATTATTCTAGATACTAAATATGGATTTGCTTTTTGTATAAATTTCTTAGTAAAGTTCGAAGAAAATTGTTGAATAAAAATAGAAAAACAATTACCAATTCAATTTTACACAATTTTTGCCATGGTATAGAATTTTCCAAAAATTTGTCTTAGAGCTTAACTTGGGCTGTGTGTTAGTTTTCGTTATAAACAGATCTTTAGATAATTTATATACTGTTTGTCAGGGCATACAATCTTCCACAAAGCTGATGGCCGCCTTTATGCTCTTAGATGCCACTCAAATGTGTCACTCGAAACAGACATACATATGTACATATGTACAATATATATACATATGTACACATAATATATGCATTTGTGTACACATAATTATGAACAAACATATTTTGGTAATTTTAAGTATTTCAAATTTGTCAAAACACTTGACTTCAACTTCAGTTGGTCAATAATTTGAGCATTGAGAATTATAAATAAACAAAACTAAATTATGCATAGCAAATGTTATTACCTTGAAATATTTATTTGCGTTGTTCTCACAGTTTTCTTGCCGCACATATGTTTGAATTTATTCATATACTTTGTATATATTTTCGTAAATAATACTTAAAACAACACAACAAACTTATATTTTGTATATTTTCCATAAATGTAACGAACAGAACATTAATACGAAACGAGTATAAGCACTTGTAGTTTAGTTATGTGAATACCCGAAAATACATAAATATTTGTCACAATTTCTGAAAAATAAAACCAGAAAAAAATGGGAAAAAAATATGATAATAATAATGAAACTGCTCGCACGAGTCGTTAATATGTGTGCTAAGTATGCGCCAGCATGATATCTAATAAAATAAATAAAGAAAGCAAAGAATAGAATAGAATAGAATAGAATAGAATAGAATAGAATAGAATAGAGAAAAAATGAAGAAAAGGAATTGCAGAATGGGTAAAAATAAAATTAAATAAAAATTCTGAAAATATTTGGCACCCGGCGCTGGCGCTTTTCACTTCCGACAGGCGAAAATGAGATCCAAAACTCAAAACTGCAAAAAGAGACACACAATCAAGAAGCAAGGAAAAATAATAAAATAGTGCCAAAGCATAAAACAATCTAAAAAGACACCATATCGAGATAGAAAATATGCAACATTCTGAGGACCCACAAAGACAAAAGGGAACATATGATAGTATACGATAAGAGAAAAGGGATTCGAATAGATTATAGAGAATAAAATATAATGAATTTATTTAGAAGAGCATAAGTTTATAGAGCAGAGATGAGCCTAGAAAGGGGTAGGTAAAGTCTTTTAAAATTGTTATTTTATATATTTATTAAAAAAAACATTTATTTAATATTATTGAATATTAAGTTTTTATAGCAACTCAATGATATTGTCATCAGATGGGGACTATATGTATATTGACAAATTATTTTAAGCTCCAGTAAAATCTGACAGATTTATAAACTTAAATTTCAGTGCTTAATTGACCTTTCGTGCTTCTTTCGTCACTAGCGCGGACGTTCGCAGTGATACAAGAAAATGTTTATTTCTCACCATATTGAAAATGTTTTGATTCCCCCAAAAATGCAATGTAAATATGATGATGATCCTACCACTAAAAGCTGAAAAAAGGTGTAGAAGATCGCTAAAATCCAGCAAGTGTGTGTGCCTTCATACGTATATAAGGTTATAAAATAATAATATTATTGATTTGTCTAACAATTAAACTCCAAGAAAAACTAAGCTCATAGAATAGTGCGGAAATAAGTAAATAAATTTTATTGCAATGATGTGATGTGATAATTTCGAGATAAACAAAAAGCAAACAGATAAATAAATAAGCATTAATATTTAATTATTAAATTGAATTTGTAGCTTTGCCAATAATAATAATCAAAGAATGAATATGAAACAAATTAAAAAGAAAACATTCACAATAATCACACCACCCACGTACCACGCGGCGAAAAGCGCATAAAAAGTAAGCAACAAAAATAAAAGATGAGCCGTCAGAGTTGGCCCCACTCGTTGTGGTTCTCGAACCGTTCACAGCGCACGTGAAGATCAACGCCAGAGCATCGCGAAGAGACTGAACAAACTGAATAATGCCAGTCAGATGATCGAATGCTGCCTCGCAACAGACAACAGACAACAGGCAACAGGCAGGCAGGGAGGCGATGGACACAGATCGTCGAAAGGGCGGAGAATCTGAGGTTGGGGTGGCTGCTTAGCTTACAGGTGCGGGTGCTTAATGTGCAGAGGGATGGACGGGTGTACGCCAAGGCATATGGACGCGTGGGCAGCGCCCATTTAACGGCTTGATAAATGAATGGAACGCGTCGCACACAATTTGCGGCAATTGCAAAGAGCGACACTGTGAATAAGAGAGTGCGACAGTGGGACAGGAGAGTGAGAGAGTAGGAGTGAAGTGTGAGAGTGACAGTGAGAGCGTAGGAAACGAAGGTTGAGCTTTTGTAGGCGCACAGGTGTCAACAACAGCAAGCTTAAGACAGGGCTGCTTAAAGCTTAAAGCTCAAAGCTCACTGGCTGCACAGCGTGTTCACTGTCCAAGCGCAATGGCAAAAGCTCAAGAAATTACAAAAGCCTTCAATGACAGCTGCCAGGCATTTAAAAGCTCTAAAAATTGTATCTCTTCAAATATTGAGCTGGATGTCGAAGATTTATGCATTTTTCTACTTGGTCCATGTTGAAAACCAGTTTTTTATCGTAAGCTGTATCTCATAATTATTGCTTATAAGCTACCAATTACAATACAAATAGTTTAATATCAAAAATCAGTTTAAAAAAATTTATGTAAACATATTTACATCTAAAAACTCACTGTTTTGACCTGATCTTTTTTTGACTTATCAATCAAAGTAATTAATCGAATTTCATAAAAAATCGAAGTTTGATGGCAGAAAAAAGCTCAGTTAAATATTACATGAATTGATTAATTTTTAAAACTCGAGATTAGAAATTTGGAATTTCCCAAAAATGTAAGTTAAGCTTAAAAATCAATATATCGAGTCAAAAAATTATTTGAACGAAATTAAATTTAAAAATTTCATTTACAAAATGACCGCTTGAAAATCGGTTCAGTTTTAGCAAAATTATGAATGTTTGAAGTTGGTCTCACCTTTGACCTGCAAGTGGCTTTACAAGTCGAAATTTTTGTTAATTTTGGCATTCATAAATAAATTAAACTTCTGTGCTGTTTTATACTTATTTTGACATAAGCAGTTGATTGCAAGATAAAACTTAGGATTTCAAATTTGGAAATTTTGTAAAACACAATGCAGGACTCTTAAATAGTTATGTAATAAATTTATTTGCTTAAATTTTGTCACGCCAACTAAGGCGGGCTCTCAAAAGCTTCGCAGGTTAAATAACTTTTATTACGAGCTGTGCTATCAATTAGACCAGCGGTGGGCACGCAATGGCTCCGGGAGCCAGCTGCTGCTAACGAATTTAGATTTCGTGCCCACCGCTGAATTAGATCAACCGTAATAAGTAATATTCCATTTATTTTCTTAATTTAGTCACGTCAAGTAATTGATACATCTAAGCTTTCTTTGGAGCAGTTGTTACGGGTGGTGCAGCTGCGGGTGGTGCAGCGGCAGGCGGTGCAGCTGCGGGTGGTGCAGCAGCAGGTGGTGCAGCGGCAGGTGGTGCAGCGGCAGGTGGTGCGGCTGCTTCCTCCTTGGGCTTACCTTTGCCAGCCTTAGCCGCTTCTTTGGCCTGTTTCTCCTCATTCGCCTTCTTGGCTGCCGCTTGGGCGGCCAACAGAGCCGCATCGCCAACGGGCACATCTTTCATCTCACTGGCTGGCGTTGGTCTCGCTTTGCCAAAGCAAACTTCGGCAATATTCTTGTGAGATAAATTATAACCGGAAACATTGCGTATTTTGGGCTCAAGATTTTTTGCGTAAATATCGCCGGCAAGTTCATCCAGACCGACCTCACGATCGGCAAGGACCTTTTTGGAAACATTCTCCATGTCCTTTCGGACCGTAGCATCGATCTTTTTCAATTCGTCCTCATCGGTGAGACAGAGCGACAAGATCTGTTTACGGAAACTGTCAATGGGATCGCGTTTCTTTCGCATCTGTTGGACCTCTTTTCGTGATCGATACGATACACCAGGATCAGACATGGAGTGTCCCTCATAGCGATACGTGTTCATCTCCAGCACTATCGGTCCATGGCTAAGAGCATATTCAACGGCAAATTGTGTGGCACTACGAACGGCCAACACCTGATTACCATCGACCCATAGACCGGGCAAATATTGTCCACGCATATAGAAATCGGTTAAGGCCGCGTGTCGTGAGACATGGGTGCCCATGCCATAATGATTATTCTCGCAAACGAATATACAGGGCAGGCACAATAGTTTGGCAATGTTGAAGGCCTCAAAGACCTGTCCCTGATTGGCAGCCCCATCGCCATAGCATGCCACACAGACGCCGCCATCGTTCTTATAGCTATGCGCCAATGCAATTCCGGCGCCAAGTGGAACCTGAGCACCAACAATGCCATTGCCGCCGTAAAAGTTGTCAGCATATGTATGCATGGATCCACCTTTGCCCCGACTACAACCACTTTTTACTCCGACCAATTCACCAATCATGCCAATCGCAGAGACACCCATCAAATAGGTCCAGGCATGGGCACGATAAGCCGTGATAACGCTATCCATTTTCCGTAGACTGGCGCACATGCCAACGGCAACGGCCTCTTGGCCAATATACAGATGACAAAATCCACGGATTTGCTTCGATTTATACAGTTGACCCGATACGACCTCCAGGCGACGCACCTCCACCATTTGACGGTACATCTTGAGAGCATCCTCACGAGACAATTCAACATCCATGGGCGGACCCTTCTCCAATTCATAGCACTTGAATGTCTGTCCAAAAATCAATTGTTTTATTAGTCTCATTTATCTAAAGACTGCAAATTCTATAACACAATTTACTAATCTTGCAATTCTCATGTATCTTTTTAACTTTTCGCATGAAAGCAAATAAACGATATTTAAATAAACGATATTTAATAGAATTTAAAAAAAAAAATGTAATATTCAATCATCTCAAGAATAGTTTAACACAGCGGTGGGCACGCAATGGCTCCGGGAGCCAGCGGCTGCTAACGAGTTCAGATTTCTTGCCCACCGCTGGTTTAACAGATCCGATTATTCGATATTTATGCAAATCAAAATATGATATAACGAATTAATCGACGTCATAAGGTTTCAAAAATTGCATTTATTTTAAATTTTAATATTCTTCAACTACAAAATTGCACGATATTTCAATTTGAATTCATATGGAGTTCAATTATAGCACAATAAAGAAAGAATACCAAATTAGGAAACCTTTTATTTCCATCAAAAAGTGTTTAAAAAATTTAAAAAATCGAGATTTTATTCAAATTTTAATAATCTTCAAATAACTGAATATATAGATATTTATATACCTATATGCATCTACATATGTGGATGGTACTTACATTCTCTAGCGTTAATGTTGAGCAATCGGAATTAAGGCGCCTTGAGACTCGCCAAGTTGGTTTTCTCACACACAGACCATGCATTAAGTTTTGTAGAAATCTTAATCTCATCATGGTTTGGCGACCTTGCACCGTTTCTTTTACCGTCATCATCATGTAGCTAGTTTAATAATAAATTTAACTGTGCTCTTCTTTGCAGTTGCTCGGATCTTAATCGCTCAATATTTAGAACAGCTAAAAATTTATTTTTATTGTAAGTGCATAAGAAATAATAAATTTAACTTTAATTTTTGTTTCTTATAAAAACCGCATGAAGACAATTAAAACAGAAATTCTAAATATGTAAAAGATATACGTATGCCGAAAAAAAACTCGAAATTATTATGATTTGACGAGCAATCTTTCAATGCAATCTGAGTTTCAATAAATTATTCTAAATAGAAAATATTATTTTTAGATGCTGTTTCCTAGATTATATAAAATATAACATAAGGTCTTTTTAAAATTGCTATAGAAATCTGTACTTCGTGGTTCACATTGCAAGTCTGTAACTCATTATGAGACCATATATCTCTTTTCGGAAACTAAAATTGTTCTCTTCATTTTATCAAACTAATCTTAGTTGTTGACTCATCAGATCTATACTTTACATTACAGCTAACTTTTTCTTTTTCCTTTTCTTTTTTAATATCTAATAAAAGTTGAACTTTGTTTTTAAAACAGCCATTGATTAAAATAATATAAAAAGACTTGATCATTCAAAGTATGTAGTTTTATATTTCAACAATTTACACCTCGCTTTAAACCATATTGAACACGTTCATATAATATCCGTTGCTGTTGCCACTGGCCCATTTTGAGTGGTTCGTGTTTTTCTTTTCTTTTCTTTTTTTTTTTGGGTATGGGAGGAAGAGTATGCATATTTCATGGTTAGCTACGTTTTGTGTCTTTTTGCGTGTGCCTCTGTGTGGGTGTCAATCTGTCTACGTTTGGTTTACACATTTGATGTCTGCACAGTTAACAGAGTTACCTGTAATTCACAATATATCGAATGGCATAAACTTTTATAAAAACAAAGTACTTGATTTTTTTTCCAATAAAGAACAAAAATTTTCTAACATCCACTTTGCGCTTAAGGTCTAGAGATTTCGTTTGTTGTGTATGTGCGTGTGTGTGTGTGTTTGTGTGGTGTGTGTAAGTGTAAGTGTATGCCATATAATCGATTCGGTGTTTAAATCTTTCTTTAATGATTGACACCCTTTCGCTCCTGAACATGATCAATATCATAGGCAATTGTGCCGCGAATTTTACGTTCCAAGTTGTTGGATGAGACATCGGTCCACAAGTGGCTAACAGGCAGCTCAGAATCGGCCTTGGCTAATGCGGTGGCCTCGTCGACTTCCTTGCGCACCTTCATGTCGATAGCCTGGCGAGGATAGGAAAACGAAAAGTAATATGACAAGAGAGTTCTCTGCTAATATATATGGTATATGGTGGCTTACCTTAACTTCATCGGTGGTGAAGAGTCCCAGCTCAATGCACAACTCTTTGAAGGATGTGATGGGATCACGTTTTTGGCGCACTTCCTGGATCTCCTCACGCGTACGGTATGAGGTGCCCGGATCGGACATGGAATGACCCGAATATCTGTACGTATTCGTTTCCATCACCAGCGGTCCATGTGTGTTCACATAGTTAATCGCAAACTCCGTCGCACTGCGCACGGCCAGCACGTCCATGCCGTCGACCCAAATGCCGGGCAGAGCATCGCCACGTGTGTAGTAGTCCGTGTTGCAGGAGGCACGCTCCGAACTGGTGCCCATGCCTGTTAAATGGAAAACGAGCAACAATATAAATTTTAGTCTTAAACAATCCAAGAAAAGAAAAATTATTGATACTCTTGCAGGGTTCTGTATAGCGACAAAATTGATAACTTGAAAGACTTCAATTTAATTTAAATCTATTCTATTCAGATCATGATACATTTGAACCCAATATTGCTTATATCTACAACTTGTAAGATAGACGGACTTTTGATTTTAAATAATTTAAAAAAAATTTTGTTAGAATGTTTAAAAAAACACAAAATACACGATCTATTAGATCAGAATTAGATTTCAATATAAAATAAAATTCAATTGAAATTTAAAACCGCAACTGAAAACGTAACCGAAAACAAAATTTTCATTTGACCGAAACCTTAAAACCGAAACCCTGTAAACCAGGGGTGCCCATCGCAATTTTGTATTGGTGAGTGCACATCCACAAGGCAGTTTGGGCACCCCTGCTGTAAACCAAAATAACCGTTTAGTAACCGTTTAAATTATAAGGGTTAATTTCGGATTTTCATATGTACTAGTACATATAAAAAAAAATTTTAAAACAACTTAAAAATAATTTAAATCGAAAAATTTTGAAAATTACAGTGTTATTAATAAAATAAATTTGTTAAATAAAATATTAAAATTATTAATATTATATTATTAATATAATTATATTTTTCCAAAGACCGAAATTATACCGGTATTTGAAAACCGAATCATACAAAAACCGGTTCACCGTTACGAAACCTTTATTCAAAGAATTTACGTAACTGATAACCGAAAACCTAAATGCGGACATAACTGAAACCGATATACGTTTCGGTTTTGAGTTTTGCTAGAAAACTAAAAATAAAATTGAACTTTTTAAGAAAGATACCAAAGAGAGCAAAAACTGTCAGCAGAGTTATTTAATTGATATGGACATTAACGTCAACGTACCATAATTGTTGTTTTCGCAGACAAAAATGACGGGCAGCTTCCACAGATAGGCCATGTTGTAGGCCTCAAAGACCTGGCCCTGATTGGCAGCACCGTCACCGTAGAGCGCCAGGCACATGCCGCCGTTGCCCTTGTATTTGCAGGCGAGTCCAACGCCTGTGCCAAGTGGCACTTGGGCACCAACGATGCCATTGCCGCCATAGAAATTTGGCGCATACATGTGCATGGAGCCGCCCTTGCCGCGTGCACAACCGCTCTGTAGGCCAGTTAACTCGGCCAACACGCCCAAGGGAGAGACACCCATCAGATAAGTCCAGCCATGAACACGATATGCCGATATAATATTATCAACATCGCGCATTGCCGCCTTCATGCCAACGGCGCAGGCTTCCTGACCCGAATACAGATGGCAGAAGCCACGAATGATCTTCTCCTTGTAGAGATTGCCAGCGGATGTCTCAATGCGACGTATCGTCTGCATTTGTGTGTAGTATTTGAGCGCATCCTCCTTGGTCAGCTTCACTGTCGTTTCCGGTCCCTCGTCCAGGCGATGTAATTTAAAGGGCTGCACCAAACAGACAGAGAAAGCATAAAGATAATTGCTTGTGAATGGTGGAGTAAAATGGGCCAGAGAGAGAGAGAGAGAGAGAGAGAGAGAGAGTGCGACAGGTGCCTGCACAGAAACTTGCATTTACCATGGCCACATTTGGTACATACACATATGGTACATATGCATGTGGTACATATACATACATGTGTACCAAAACTGGACTATTTATTATTCGTGAGTACACCGCAGCACTTAATTTTCATGCTACACTTTATGTTGTCTTATTTTAGATTATAAAAACATAGTTTAAATTTAACTATATGAACTTTACTAACAAAAACGTAAATACACAAGAAATAATGTAATCAATAAAAGCTAATTAAAACATAAAAAAGTAGTGTGAACTTTTAAAACAGATTCCTAAATACTAGTCGTTTCAATTAATTTTGCTTAAAAATTTGTTTTTTTTTTATACATTATGCTTTTAAAAATTTCTTTTAAAAAAAATTTTATTAAACTAACATTAAAATATGTACATAATTAAATCTGATATTTAAAAATTTACATTTAATTAAAAGATTTAAAAAAATCTAATTAAATCTGATTTAAATTTAATTATAAGATTTAAAAAAAACCTAAGAAAAATGCTAATAAACAAATACTATTTATCTTAACAATCATAATCGTTCTGGCTCTAACTCGCATACAGACAAAAATTTGCAGCTGTGACGTCACGCGCAGTAAAATAGAGTGACAGGAAAAGTGCGAGAGAGGGAGAGAGATCTCATGAAATGCACTCTTTTTTTTTGCATAACCTGTCGATCAGTCAGAAAGTGTTGCCGCTGCTGCGCCGCTGATAAGAAAGTGCGTGCCGCTGACGACGCTGCCCACGTCGGTCACGCGCTGGAGAGTGCGACAAAGCGTCAGATTGTGACCTTGAGGGACCGGCAATTTTAACTGACCGACCGTCGATTGCAACTCTGTTTAATCAGGTCACAAAAATAGAAAAAATGGTATAAAAAACGCAATCACACACGGACACACATTATGTAATCGGCGTTTTTTCACTTTTCAATGTGTAGCGGGGGTGAAAATTGGGTTGTATACTTACTCGATTCACCTGCACGGTCGCTTCGGTGGCATAGTTATTCGTCTTAGCGACACCAGCCTGTGCTGCATTCTGGAATAAACCAAAAAATGACGATGAATAACTGCGTCTGCTGGCAAATCTTAGTTGCTGTTGTTGTAGTTGTTGCTGTCGCGTTATCCAGTTGTTGTTGTTGTTGCTGCTGCTGCTGTTGAGGCTGTTGTTGTTGTTGTTGTTGTTATTCCTATTGCTATTGCTGCTGATGTTGCTTGTTGGGCTTGTATGTTGCTGTTGCTTCGTATTAGTGACAGTTACAATGGTTTTGTTAGTGACAGCAACAGCTGCATTACAGTTACGTACTTTTTGCAATTGCCTTACAACAATTGGCAATTCGCTAACGCGTGATAGTGTACGCAACATTTCGACTTTCTGCTTTCGGTTTCGACTATTCTTTTTCTTATTCGCGTAACAGCTGCTGGCCAATGGTAGAGTTGTTTCGTTTCGTTCTGAAAAAGTTCAAATGAACGGGTCATTAAAATGAACGAATGAACTTATTCAGTCAATCATGAACTAAATCGGTCATTTCGCAGTTGGTCAATAATTTCTTTAAAAAAAATTTTAAATTTCTTAGAGAAATACAATACATGGAGTTCCACAATCAAATTCAATTTCTTATTTATTTACATGTATTTTTAAGTTTTTAACAATGTGAAAGGTTACTTAAGCCCAAAATCAAAAACCACTTTACTCTTTCTTCACATTTTCAATAAGCCAGGGTATAAGTATAATCCAAAAAAAATTAAAAAAATAATCCAGAATCTAGTTGGCATTTGTCGTCGTTTTAGTTATAAACATAAAACGCATTTTACATTCCACTAACAAGAAACAGTTGTAGCCTAATCCCATCGTTTACCGTTCATAAACCACTGACCAACTGATCAGAATGACCTATTCATCTTTCATTGTTCATGACCAACTGAATAGAAACCTTCTCATAGTTCATTAACTGACCAAATGACCAACTGAACTAAATGACTGATTTAGCTCACGACTGAAAAATTAACGATTGAACTTATACAGCAAATTGAAGTAAAATGCGAGTCCGAGCGCATGATCAGTAGGCAGAATAAAAAGTTTTAGATAGCGGAACTTTGGCTATTACAATAGCTGATAGCGAAACATTATTGTTGATAACGAATTGTATTTATTTTTAATTTTAATTTTATACCTAAATTAATGACAATATTAAATTTTTAGTTGGAATTTTATGTAAAAATTTATAATTTAATACATTATCGAAAACTATCGATAGCTATCGATGGTTTGAAAAATAATATCGTTGACTATCGATGGTGCCGACTATCAATAGTTCTGCACCTCTGTAAGGAACGGGCGTTATCCAGCACTTTGTGTTTAGCTCGAGGCCTCACGGAACATCGAACTGTTTAGAGTTTCGCTAGGTGTATGGGAGATAAATGTGTGGCACACGATTTTGGTCAATAACGTCGACAATATTGACAGATTAAAAGCAAGAAAGAAAGGAAAAATAGTTATTATAGACATAAATTAGATAATTTTGTATTTTTAGATTAATGTACATGGGGAATCCATTTATGGGTATTTTACCTCTATTAACATGAATTTACATTCTTCACTGCCTATTCTGCATGTTCAAATTTAAAATAAACCGCTGTTGATGCATAGAGTTACCACTCAATTTTTTGTTATTTTCCCATGCTTCATTGGCAACACTGGCTTACACTCGTCGACAACGAAATATTGAGCATTTTCCGCAGCTAAAAATTTATCTCACGTCAGTACCATGCTTTAATTTTTGCAGAATACGACATAAAATGCAAAAATCCTAATTGCATTTGTTGTGCGAATCTGTTATATATACGTGAATTAATAATTTTTTTTACTATAATTACTTGCTTAAGAGTATACTTATAATATTATAAAAAAATATTTTATTAGTTATAGAATCAATTTTAAAAATAGACTTGGAAATTAATACATAAATTACGCTACCAACTAATAAAAATATAAACACCCATTTCCAAAGGAAAAAACTCTATTTATTTCAAGAAGTACTTTTATTTCACATTAAAGATTTCATTTTGTTATTTGTTACTCATTCACTTGTTCTTCTGACTCAATACGAGTTTACTTTTAAATTTTCCATTTCTCCACATATCTTCTTCATATAATTTACTAATTCTTACAAAACTTATGTAATTTTCATTCCATGCACAAAGAAAACTGAATTCATAGAGCCATTAAAAATATATGTATGTGGTAATAAAAGTTAAAAAAAAAATTTACATAAAACCGTTTTACGAAATTGTAATTACAAACTAAGTGTTAAACTAGAATTTAAATGGCAGCTACAAGCTTTGAGTTTGAGAACTGTACGAAAGAGATGAAAGAAAAAGTAGTGTTGCCTAACGCTGAACTCAACGAAAATAGAACCTAACCTAAAATTTAAGCCAAATGCGGAATATGCTCTCTCAATCTCTCACTCACTAACACTGTCGCCGTGCCTTGCATTACAACAAAAATCATTTTTTAAACTTTATTTACTTCACACTTGATCTCCATATTTCGGGATTACTTTGTCCTGTTTTCCGTTGAAGTTTTACATCAAAAATTGGTTTCTCATGCTTCTTTTATTTTTTTTGTTTTTTTTTTTTTTTTTTGTAGCACACAAATATTTTGCTTTATGACAAAAAAAAATTATGCTCTTTTCTCTTTAAATATGTATTGTATGTATATATAAACACTTATTAGAAGTCCTAGTGTGTCTGTTGGAGGGGAGGGGTTTAATATGTATGTATGTATAATGTATAGTCATTTAAAGAAAACATACAATTCTTTAATATTTTTGTTTTGTTTGTGGTTTCTTTCTACCTTGGTTATATTTTCCATGTGTATGTGTGAGTGTGCGGGTGTCGCTTACCGTTAGCATAAATAGTAGTAGTTGTGTGAAAACGTGCAGCAAAAATCTAAAACGTAATCATCGTGCAGTGTAAGAAAAAGTAACGGCAAATATATCATGTTCGTGTGTGTGTATCTTGTCAGTGTTGCAAAATGCCAGCATATAGATATTTGGTTGTTGCTGCTGCTACTGTTGTTGCTGTATGATTAGGAAATTACGTACATATGTTTTTTGTAGTTGTATCTTGGGTTTTACTTAAACTTTTTAGTAGTTTACGTTAATTATTTCTTTATCATCCCTTTTATTTTACTTGCATAATTTACACCAATTTAGTTTGCTTCGTAATATTTTTCTTTTTTAATTTGTTTTATTTTTTTTTTTGTCATTTACTTTGCATATTTTGCTGATGAATAAATAAATCAAATATTTAAGAACATACATATAGCACACATTTATAAGATGACAATTTTGTTTTTTAATTTACTTCATTTTCATTTAATATTTTGGTTTACTTGTTTTTCAGTTTGTATTATTTTTTTTTATTTTTGGTTTTTTTTTTGTATTTCTTGCAAATGTCTATTGTGGATGGAAATCTTTTATTTATTTCTTAAACATTATTCGCTCAATTAATAAATTTACCCCATTGAGATTCCCAAAAAAAAAAGCACACACACAAAACCAACAATTGTTAAAACAACTGGCCATCTACAAATTCATCCCAATGCTACTCAAACCGTCGTACAGTTTGGCGGCCACAAAAATCTGAAAATTGCTCAGCCCACAAAACACAATTATGGATTATCCACTTGTCCAATATACATTGAAAGTTTTGTACATAAATGTATGTGTATAAAAGGAAATGTTGCCATTTTATAAGCACAAAAATTGGGTTTGTTTTTCATCTCATTGTAGCTGGGTTTACAACAAATAAATTGAATTCAAAAACGATTTTTTTGCATTCCATTTTAATTTTTGGCTGTTTTTATCTCGTTTTTGTTTTTGTAATTGTTTGCTTTCATTCGTTCGGTTGCAGTGGTGGTTGTTGTCTGTGCTATGTATGCTTGTGTTCATATGTTGTGTAGTTGCTGCTCGTTTACTTGGTTGCTGCGCTTGCTAAGCTAAGACTCAACCTGCAAAACCATCGGGCGAATTGAAAAAGGCGAAATAAATAAAATAAAAGAAATCAAATGCGTAGTGTTTCTTTTCTATGTATGTTACAATTTCTTTTGTTTTCGTTTTTTTTTTTGTTTGTTTATATAATGTTCATCATGCTAAACAACTACAAATTACATTCAAGCAATTTATCTTTCCAAACTAGGAAAACAAAAAAAAATTATATATATGTAAATGTAGATAGTCAATAGAAAAGGATAACTTAAGGTGTAATTTGGATGGAAATTAATTGGAATTGGATTTGGATTGGGAATTGGCTTAAGGAAAACTGATTGAGATTTTGGAAACTAAACAGCGCTGATCCAAGCGTTGCTTAAGTCGATTCATACAATGGTAATGCCTAGCAGTTGAATAAAGATGTGTGTGGCGTGTGTGGTGTGTGTATGTGTATCTATGTGTCTCTCTCTTTATTGCATTAGGTTATTTAGCTCCTACGACTTTGGGCGGCTTCAAAACAAAAGTTGTTTTTAATTACACGATTCCGTAGTTAATTTAAGAAACTGCAACTTGACTGTTGAATTTTGTCTGGTGATTTAAGCCCCGTCGGATGTTGGTGTCGGTGGTGCTGCGGGTGTCGATGACTGTGCATGTTGTTGTTGTTGATGTTGTTGTTATTGTTGTAGAAATTCTGCCTCCTCTGCATCGGCGCGTCGACAGCTGCTACAACTGGTTGCATCGCTGTCCTCCACAATGGTGCCATCATCATCTTCATCATCCTCCTCACCATCATCATCTACCTCAACGTCATCCTCATTAAAAGGATCTACCATCTGCTTATTAACACCAGCGTCGCCTGCCACATCTACATCCACATTAACCTCTACTTCCATATCCAGTTCCATGTTTTCAAATGAATTGTGTGCCTGCTGCTGTTGTTGTTGTTGTGGTTGTAGTTGCTGTTGTTCCTTAAACTCCATATCGTTGTCAACAACTACTGCTGCTTCTGTTGTTGTTGCTGTTTTTGTTGCTATTGTTGCCTGTTGCTCCTGCTCCACATCCATATCCATTTCCACATCCGCCTGCTTTTCCTGCTCCCTCCTCCTCTGCCATGTTTTTGTTGTTGATGTTGTTGAAGCAGCCGCTGCCTCCTCAGCTAATTCTAATTGTAACTGCTGCTGCTGCTGTTGCTCCTCCAACCTCCTGACCACCACTTCATCCGACTCGACAATACTTTAACCGCTCTTAAACAATAAAATGGCCACCTGGCCCAAATAAAAGTATATGAAATGGCGCGTCTCGTGTGTCACATACGATCCAAAATTGCGACCCACAATGCAATGCCATGTGGGATTGTATTTTTTGTCAAACTCCTTCTTGATATAAGCCGCAATATCCTGCAAAACAAAAAAGAGAGACAAATATTAGCAAATTGTCTATATTATATAAACGAAAAAATAGGATACAACAAAATTTCTGAATGCTTGTTAAATGGTGTTTAAATTAGCACCCACGGAAATTCAATAATATACCAAAAACCCTCAAACCAAATACAAGCCACGCCTCTGCTCTTCGTTCATTACCCCGAAACTGCTAACTGCCTCATTTACAAGCATTTTGGGCTGTAACTAGGGTAACCCAAAATGTGTGACCTCAAAAACGGATATGGAGACGGAAGGGGCGTCATGAAGAAGAAGAAGAAGAGGATAAAGGTAGGCGGCTCTTCTGGCAGTCAGGAAAATGCGAGGAGAACTTGCCAAAAGTTTTCTGTGCTAATGAGTTAGTTATGATTGTTGTTGTTGTGGTTGTTGTTTTTGGCCATTTGGTTTATTGTTGCTTGGTCTATTAAGCAATTTTTGTCTAGGCTTTATTAGCATACTTTGCAACGCACAGCTTTAATCTGCACTAAACAGTGTTGACAGAATAAGCTAAATGTAGCTAGATATAAATTAAAAAAGAATATATTCTTATTATTTAATAATTTTTGTAGTTTTCCAGCAAACCTAAAAATATTATAGTTGTATCAATAAATACTGAAATTAGCTGTTTCTTGCTATAAAATAACCGAAATGACAACACTGCCACTATTACACACATACATACACTCAAATTTATTAAGTGAACTTGTCTAATTTCGAATGCAACTGCAATACCTAAATGCCAAAGGTCAATGCCAGTTATTTTGATGGTTAAAGTCAGGGTTACGCCAAACACAGACAAAACGGTTGACAAAAGAAGAGAAGAAAACACAGACAGACGCAGCACTCTCACATATAAACAAAGGCACCGCAACATTTCACACTGTGGCGCTTTTGGCTGTCATTCTGTAGAGAATGAGAGGAGAATGGACGAATGTGCGCATAAAGCAAAGCCAACGAATAAATGTGACAAAACAAAGAACCAATCAAACTAGGTGAGTTATTTAAAATTTTTTATGTATTTTCTTTTCGTTTTGTCGGTATTAATATTGAGCTTTTTATAGTTTAATTAAGCCTTGAAGAATATCAATCAAAGAATGTCAATTATTAAAAGGTAAATTTAAATAAATTATCGATTAATAATATTTTTGAAATGAAAAAAAATTAAAATTAATATCCAATATATAAAATTTAAGAATTACAATTGCATTCATAGTTCGTCTTGCGGCAAAGTCAGATAGATAGATAGATAGATAGATGCAGCATTGAGATACTTTGACAAATAGACAACTTGCAACAAACAAAACTAAGAAACAAACTAAAAGTTTTTGATTCAGGTTTTCGTGAAGTTCAGCTAAGGAAAGCGCAGATTTGAAGTTGGTTTTAGCCAACTGGTCGCCCAGACAAACTTGATAACAAGGCCACAATGCGTGCAAAGTCATAAACTTAACCCAGTAACCTCAAAAAAGGAAACTAAGGAACAACACACAACAAAACAAGGCGGAAAGGCTATAGTCGATCTCCCGACTATAGGATACCCGTTACTTATTTTAATGAATTTTGAAATATTTTTTATTGCATGCTTTTAGGCACTTATATTTGTTAAAAACTTTAATTAGCCAATACCACCTTTATATTTGTCTGCTCTTGTTACGATTTAGTAGGATGATAGATAATAATAGTAGTTAACGTTAATTAGTAAAAATTCCCAATATCTTGAAAACTATGCGTGTGGGGTTTTTTTTTTCGATTTAGGGAGGCGGAAAGGGGTGTGGCAAAAATTTAAAACAAACTTGAGCTTCGTGGGGTTTATAGAAGTCCGTATGCCAAATTTGGTTGCTCTAGCTCTTATAGTTTCTGAGATCTAGGAGCTCACACAGACGGACGGACGGACGGACAGACGGGCATGGCTATATCGACTCGGCTGTTGATGCTGATCAAGAATATATATATTTCACAGGGTCGGAGATGCTTCCTTTTCCCTGTTACATAATTGCAATGAATACAATATCCCCTTTTACTAATTTTTTATAAGTAATGGGTATAAAAATAGATGCAAATCTAAAACTTATTTCGCCGAGTGCCGCGACAGTGGCGACTGTTACATTTACCATTTAGTTTAGAACGAATGAGAGAAAGAGAGAGGAAAGGGAAGAGAAAAGAAAAGAATAGAGAGAAAGAGTTCCTATAAGATCGCTATTAAATAATTCTCAAGTTTCATTGTTGTTGTTGTTGTTGCTGTTCCTTTCGTGTTTCGTGTCAGACGACAATATTACGTCGATTGTTTTTTTTATACCATATTCAATTTGGTTCATTCTCGCTCTATTGCGTGTAAACAGGTGAACAGTCCGAACGAAGGCTAAAGGTGCAATCCACCTAACAACGTTGAGAAATTTTGTTTTGGCAACGCCACAAATTCGAGCATTCTGACACAGAACTTGGCTCAAAAACATATGCTTTGCGTTTTAGCCATTCATAGTACATGTGCGTATGTATATGTATATATGTGTGGTCCTCTAATTTGGCCATCTGACTGCATTTCTATAGAATTTGAATGGGACAGGGAGTTCATAAGCTAAGCCATTTCAATAGAATCATCAGAAATAGAACTAAAACAAATCACAGACTTTCTGAAGAATTATAATTTGATTTTCATTGCAAACCTTTTTCAGTAAAACCGATATTTGTTCGCTATTACAAATATTCTCACAACGGTTTTAATGTTTCGAGTATACATACATGATTTGAAATGTTTATCCATGTATTTATTTCCTATCAGCTTTTAATTTACTGTCCCAATAGGAAAATGAAGAAGACAAAGTCATGCCTTTAATAGAAATTTGGTATTTGTGCAAAGTTCTTCATTTATATTTTAAGAAGGATTTGTTAACTGTATCGTAGAAAAAGTGATTACGTTTATACAAATTTCGTTCATATTGTGGCAAGTTTTCAAAACTGAATAAAAAAACTGAAAAAAAAAACCTTACCGACATCGAAGTACAAATTTTAATTATTTAAAGAATATTACACATACTCTTACTAAAATTAGCTTTAGTTTTTTCTTTTTTTACTTTTTTTTTTTCCTTTATTTTGCAAGTCTCAAATCTTTTACTTTTTGGAATTATTCCTAAACAGATCTTAATCCATTCTTATAGTTTTTTTTTAAATTTATATATCATTTGATATTCAGATTTTATTTTTTTTGTCTAATCACTCTATTAGTTTCGATATTTTTATATTCCTTTACTATCTCCTAGTAACATCCTATCAATTTCGTCTATCCATTTATTTTTTCTACATGTTTGTCTGCATTCAATCCAGTCTTTCTCTTTGTTTCTCACACAACCTCGATATTTTCAATAAATTTATCGCTTGTATAACCTCGCTTTGCTGTTCATTCATTTTGTTATCAACAAGATATGTTAAATGATCTGATTTATATCATTCTACACTCAAAATATTGCCATTTCCATTTACAATCCATTTTCATTTAGTGTCCATCAATTTTCGTGCCATTTCTATAAATATTTACCCCATTCATCACTCTCTATTGCAAGACTATAGCTTTGCATGTGCCAACGTGTATATATAATACAATATATACACATATATTTTTTCGCATATCCTCCAAAACGCAACAAGAAAATGAAAAACCTTTTAAATTTGCGGTATATGAACCAATTTAGTTTGAGGGGCGCGCACAGTAAGGGGGAAAAAGAAAGTCTCGGCCCAAATCATGTTCTCTATATGTCAAATGTGCGGAATGTCGATGTCGCAGTTGTTGTTGTTTTGGTTGTAGTTGTAGAATTCCTGAGCTTGACGGATATATTTGGCCACATATTGATTAAACATTTGGCCACGCAAAATGCTTCAACCACAACAACAACAACAATTCAATATTCAGCGACACACAAAACAAATCAAGGAGCACAAACAATAATAATAAATGAACTGCAGACGACAAAAAGCAAAAAAAAAACACCAAATAGAAGGACATAGAGGATTATGAAGAAAAAGAATAAGAGAAAAACAAAAGAAAACTAATTAAATTTATTTTGGAAAACGCAAAACGCGAACGTTGACTGAAAAATTGATTTCATTTTGCTACGTTTGGCTTTGGTTTTGACTGGTTTGTTTGGTTTAGTGGCCTCTTGTAGGCTTATTTGGGGATTTGCCTTCAAATCGCAGTGCCGCAGTCAAGGCAAAAAAACGCACACACACACACACAGACCTTATGCCTTATGGTAGATACAATTTAAGCCTCTCAAAAGGTTGAGCGCCCCTATAAATATACAACACATAATTTGCCCTGTTCCCTGCAAGTATCTCTGTGTGCGTGCATATTGGTGCGTATGTGTGTCTCTCTCTCTCTCTCTCTCTGTGTTCGTTCTCGTTTACGTCTCTTTTATCATTTTGTGTTTAACCCTTGTGTATCGTTGTGCTAGTTGCGTATCTAATGGATACCAAATTGTTTTTGCTTTTGACACTTTGTCGACATTTGTTTATTGAAAAAAAAAAAAAAAAAAAAAAGAGCAACAAACTCTATGAAAACTTCCATTATTAGTATTAACAGATTATTCCTTTGTGCACTTTTTGCTATTATTTATGCTTGCATAAATCCCTTTTAAAAGCCTTTGTACATGCAACATTCAAAAAAGCTTACAACCGTAACTCAAGGAAAAGAAATTAACTTGTATTTCCTGGTAAAAAAAAATTCAGAAAATCAGGTTACGAAATTATCATTGAAGGACTTAAATGCAAATCAAAATGGGAAAAACTTAATCAGGCCTGTTCCGGGTTTCACTTTCGGCAAGATTTTGCGGATTGAATTGAATGTTGTCATTGAGCTAGGGATTTTGAGTTCGGAAGGAATCAATTTTACAAAATAATTTTAAAATACTGCAATGCATTAGGAATAATGCTACATTATCAGATAAATAAAAAATCATTTATTTGGATTTTTAATTATTTTTAATTTTGAATTTGCTCGGACTAATTTCCGTGAAAGTGAATCGGTTATTTGTTACCTGAAAAAATTAGTTAATATTCTGGTAAACATTTTAAACAAAAATTTAGGTGTTCATAAATATTGCGTAAAATAAAAAATCCAATTTTTTTTTAATGATATTTTAACAGATTATTTTTTTAAGCAGCAATTGCAACAATTGACAACCCTGTTGTTATAGCGTAAGTAGATTTAGCAATTAAAAAAATGTTTCTACTTATGATTAAAAAAATATTTGATAAATAAGTTACGCACAATTCAGATTTGCTCAGAACATTTTTCAGCATGGTTCTGCTGAAAAGTATGCAACACAAAATAAGAGGGAAATTCGACGGGCAGGCAGGAAATATAAGGGAAATTTAGGGGAAATTCCATCAAATCTTATAGATTTAAATTCGCAAGAAACAAGTGAAAACCGGAACAGGCCTGTTTACATATTTCGGAAAACTTAAGCATTCAAAAATCTTCATTGAAATAGTTGCGAAATTTTTAAGAAAATAAAAATTTAAGTTACAAAAGAAAAGTAAATCTCGAAAAATTGTTTGGAAACAATATACTTAAATGCGTTTAGTTTATAATATCTAATCAAGTTCAGTTTAAACTTGCGAACTTTAATTTTAATTAACACAATTATATTAAATATGCCATGGAATAATAAATTGAAACCATTTTAAAATTTAAATTTATTCATTGTCATTTGTCAATTTGCGCATTTAGCAGAATATATTTAAATTTGCAAATGGACAAATTCCTCTTTTATATCTATGTAGTATGTTTTATGTAGTTTTTTCGTTCGATTTGCATGCAAAATGCAAAAACACAGCAAAAGTTGCGAAAATCTAATTTGGCATTTGTTGATTGCAATTAAATAGAGACAAATACTCATATTTAATTAGCTCAACGCACACACACAAATGCAAACGCACAAATACACACACACACACACATTTGAAGAGGGAGCTATGAGCATTAATAATGACACTATGATTATTATGCAATAAGCACAAAGAAAACAACAACTACAAAGGGCAATCAATCGCGCATTTGTCCCCACACACATACCACATTGTGTATATGTGTGAGTGTGCCTTTTTTTCTCTGTGCATATTTGTTCGTGTGCGTGGCATATATTTTATTTATAGCAACGAGAGGCGGGCCATCGCAAATGGGTGGCGCTAAAGTGGGAAGGGGGGGGGGGGGGGGGGGTTTCTATGCGTGCGTGCGCCGTCTCACCAACACACAAATAAACACACACCCACACAAACATTGGCACACTAATAGATAGCATATTATGAGCAGCGGTAAACAGAAAAAAGTGTAGCATACTTTCTTGCCTTGCCTTTTAACTACTCAATTAGCAAACGCATCCACACACACACACACACACCCAACGGTAAATACATACAGCAGTGCCTCCACTCTCTTCTTCCCTTCCCACTTCGAATCTGTTGCTGACTTGGCTACTGTGATTTCATGTCTTCTTCACTCTGTCCCCTTGCCATTGGCATTGCCCGAGGCAAGGAGGGGGCAAGCGAGAGGGAATGAGTGAAGGAGAGAGACAGGGAAAGGTAAGTGGGGGTAACCACATTAGCTGCGCCACAACAGGCTATCCCAAACAGATTCCGGACTCGAAGTCGCATCCGGATCCGGAACTGACCAAGCCACCAAAAGAAAAGAAGGCAAGGGCGGCGGAGGAGGACGTTAAACGTTTAGAGAAGATGCCAAGCGTTTGCCGCATGCAACACAACACACACACACACACACACACACACACACACACACACACACAACGCACGTCGTCTATTGATTATTTCTATTTCTTCATTTCGCTGTTGTTGTTGTCAGTTGTTGACATAGCTGTCCCGCCTGCCACTATGTTCTTCTGCCAGCTTACATTAAATCCTGCCCTTGGCCAGGGCCAACACGGTTGATGGCCACAACAGCCAGGCCAGATACGCGAAAAGTATAAGCGAGAGGGAAGCGGGAATGGAAGTGGTTGCTGTGAAACCTCGACACTGAATTTAATGATGTGTATGTAATTATTTAACCAAAAATCGCGGCAGAATGATAATTAAATCGCAGCTCGTTTCCCAGAAACACAATCAACGTGAAATCGCTTCATTTTACAAAAATTCCGCATTTTCAAGCAAGCAAAAAGGGAAGTTAAAAAAGCACTTAACATTTACAATAATTGCAGGCTAGTTTTCAATCTATGATGTGAACTATGGCCCCAAATTTACTTAATATAAGAACATTTGATACATGGTTCGATACACTAAAGAAATTACATGAAAAGATTTGGGACCTTCCAAACACATATTTATTTATGTCATATATAGAGCTTGACTATAAGATAAAATTTAAATTTACATTGCTTTGTCTACAAATTTATTTGGTGCATTCTAAAATAATCCAAACTTATTGCCTGTACAAATTTCCATAGGTCGAGATTCCATAAATTTTTAAGCATTTTTTTTTTTAGTTTTATTGCAGACACACATGAGGTTCTATCAAATTTAAGCAATAGTCACAATTAAAGGCTGATGTAAAAAAAACAAAGTTAACCCACAATTTAATTCACGAATTCATGAATTATTTAATTAAGTTATTAAACTTCAAATTTCATACATACAATTATATTCACGTTGTAAATGAATTAAATGATATAAATACATAAATCAACCAGAAATGAAAAAGAGAATTTGAAAACGTCGAGTCCCCCAAAAAAGTATGCTATATAATAATTGCATAAAATTTAAAGTAATCTGGGGTGCCATAGAAATCGCTTTCGCTTGAAATTCACTTAAATTTCATACAAATTTGAGTGAAATGCAAGCGAAAGCGATTTCCGTGGCACCCCCGAATGTTAAATTTTGAAGACAATTGCGACTTGACTTTTAATCTAAACATATTTCCATATAATTCCAAAGCTCAGTTTTATTTCATAGGAAAGCAAAATTAATGAAAAACAGCATGCGAAATACCAAGAAAAGATGGCAACTGGACAGTAGTTCTGCTTAAAGGTCTATTGCGCCTTGCTGTTTGGTTGTTTTGCCGTTTTGTTTGCTTTCGGCCTGGTAGCCTTAGGGCCAGTAAAATGCAAAGGTCAAAGGTGGCACAGATGCAATAGCGAACTGCCAGGAATCGGCAATATAGATGAGGCAACCAAGCTGGATAAAAGTGTGAACGAGAGAATGAGGAAAGGCGAAAAGGAAAGAGGGATGATAATCTAGGAAATGCCATCAACAGAGTGCGGAATAAAACCGCAAAATTGTGAAATAAGCAAACAGTTAAAACCGCACATTGTGCACATGCACACTTGAATATACATATGTACATATATACTCATGTACTCATACATATATGGATACATGTGCACTTATATAGACGCAACAGTGTACTGCAGCCGGCTCCGGGGACTGCGTCATTTGCTTTTTTTTCCCTCTCTCTCTCTCTTATGTCCCCTCCTTGCTCTACTTTGACCCAAATATGCTGGCAACTTTTTTTGTTTGCCATTACCAAAATACAACTTGTGTGTTTGTTAAGCTTACATTCAATAACAGATAATTGCATTTATATTAAACAACAACAAATAATACCATGTTGATTAATATTGCAACATCGTGTGGAATAAATAACATAAACGATAAAAAAAGCATTGGCCATTTGCTTTATTAGCAACATGTTATTTGTTTGGTAAATAATTCACTTGAATTCTGATATTTATTTAATATTTAATTTAGTTGAACTCACAACTCTCACCTCTGCAGGCATTACTACACAGAAAAAAAAGCTATTCTAAAATCAAGTATAAAATACCTAATTTAAGTATGGATTTTTTAGGTATGTATTTAGGATTAAGCAGTATAATTAAGCCCGTTTCAGGATTAAAATGGGAAAATAAGCCCAAATTACTTGATTCAAGCGTAAAAAAAAATCTTAAAATGCTCCGTTGATCACATTTGCTGAGCGCGAGAGAAAATTCTCTCTCTTAGCCTATATCATTTCAACTGGTCCGGTGGCTCAGTGGTTAGAGTCGTCGACCTGTTTGAAAAAATCCTGGGTTCGAGTCCCCCCGTCAATTGTAGTCAAACATTCCCGTCATTAAAAATCTTAAAAACAAAATTAAATAAAAAATGTTAAAATAAAAAAATTTAAAAATGAAATTAAAAAAAAAATTAACAAAAAAAGTTAAAAAAGTTTTAAAACAAATTAAAAAAAAAAAGTAAAAAAAAATATTTTAATTTATCAAAATTTTTTAGCCTGAATTACACAATTTCAGTATTGAATTCGGGGATTGAAAAAATCAAGTATTTCATACTTGGATTAGGAAAATCCGAGATTACCCCACTTCCGACTTCTTTTCGGTTTGAATTCGGGCTAAATATCCCGGATATTTTTTTCTGTGTAATAATCCCTCTTTTATATGCAAGCACAGACACACACACCACACAGACACACACATACATATACCACCACAATTCTGTGACACAGGCCGAGCAAATCAACACAAACAACTATTGCAACTGCTCTGCAAACCAAGAATTAAAAAAACGAAATGAAAAACACATTTAAAACTCGCAACACCTGTTGTCAAAAGAAAGCAAGACAAAGAGAGATTTATATACCCTGTAATGCATGCTACGAAAAGCGAGTCACATAATAAGTTGTACAACAAGTGACAATTCAATTTGATTTTGATAAAACTAAGATGCGAAAAGATGGCCAAAATAATAAACTATATTATCTGTAAGGACGACTTGGTTTAGTTTCTGATTTAATTTCATGTCTTTGCAGTAAAATTGGGAGTAAAAAACTCTTTAAGGCTTGGTTTACTGGCGTTAATTTACTTCTGTTTCATTTTGCTATACTTTTTATTTTTGCACTTTTCTTTAACTATTCAGGTTTTAACGAGAGCCTTATGTTTTTATACCCATAATTGTTTTGCCAGACTTGTTTATCTTATTATCTTATATATTGTATTATTGATGGAGCTTTTGTACAGATCGTATCGGATCGTATTATTATAACATAAAACTTTCACATAAATATCAAAATTCTAACTCAAGTATACCAAAAGCGTAGTTGCTTTTTGAGATATTTTATTTTTTTTAATTAGATTGAATTATATATATGTTTTTTAGAAAAGGGAAAAAATATTAATTTTTATTTTTATTTAAAGATTGAACTTTAGACCCTACTGCAATAATTGATAAATCTTTATGCACATATAAAAATTGTTGTTTTTTTTTTTAGATATGTATCTCAAATAAACTGACAGCTTATGATATTTTTGAAAGCACGCTAATCTTTCATATCTTACCTTTTCTATGTTGTATTTCTCCAGGGCTTGTGTCGCACAGTCAACAGCATCCTGTTGCATCTCCTCGCTCATATCAGCATTCTTAATGACGGCTTTGCGATCAGACATTTTTATGTAGTTTTTATTTAGCTGGTGCTGTTTGCTGTTGCAGAAGAATGTTCCTTTAAGACTGAAATGAGAAATTGAAAAATGCACTCTGCATAGTGCATTTCGATTTTATTAGTTCAACGTTGCACTTCACCTAAGGGAACAAACGAAACGCGTAGTAATTAAGAGCCGCACATCACATCAACATCAACAACAACAAAAGAATGCAACAGTGGCTGTCGTTGCAATCAAAAACTTAATAAAGTTAATTCCTCACAAACACACACACAAACACACACACACACACACACACGCACACATGGATGCACACCCATACTTATGAACATGACGCAAGCGCAGTTCTCCAAAAATAAAATCGCTGCGTACTTTTGTGGGCGAGCGACAAAGCAAAAAGCTCGCAATTTAATTATAAACGACAACAGCGCGTTGCAACGTTGCAAATCAAATATCAGAGAAACAACCGGACAGCAACTCACACACACACACACACACACACACACACACAGAGAGAGAGGCACTGGGAGACAAACACAAACATCAATTAGCAATGAATGAGTAAAGAGCAGAGCAGAAGCCGAAAGCAGCAACAGAAGCAGAATTAATGCTGCAAGAGAGAGAATATTGTGTGGCCTTGGCAACAACAACTGGTACTGCTGCGCCTCTCTCTCTCTCTTTCTCACTGTGTTGTTGTGTTTGTGTGTGTGTGCAAACTGCAGCCAATTCAAATTCAAAGCGGCAGCAGGAGTAAACAGAATATTACGTGGGCTTCATTTTGAGTTTTATTCCTCTGGTTGTTATCGGTGTTATTGATAGTATTGTTGTTGGCGTTATGCCCCCTGCTGTTGTTTTTGTTGTCGGACAATGGCTTTTTGTGAATGCATTACAAAGAGCAAGAAACGCGATTGCTGCAAGCAACGTAAACACGAATTCAAATGCAATTTTCAGGACGCTTTAGTCAAAAGTGAACGAACACGAAATACCCGATAAATTATCTTTACATTTAAAATTTTGAAATGATCTCAAATGATGTGCGTGTGGTATAGAGACAAAGCTTAGTCGACTCGGCCGCTGATACTGATCAAGAATGTAACTGTACATGACTTATAGGCTTAGAGATTCCTGCTTCTTCCTGTTACCTACAATTGAACAAAATCATTATAGCCTTCCAATGGACATAGGGTACAAAAATGCATTCCCAGCATACTCACACAGAGAAACAAACGCAGCAGGAGCAGAAGCAACAAAAGTAAAGCTCTATGATAGAGAGAAGGAGGTATGGCGAACCCGGATAACCAGAAATAAAGCCGAGCTGCAAACATGGCAACCGACAAAATCATCTTGCCCCTTCACACAAATCCACCCACCACTCCAATTCAAAAATAGACGAAGATCTCCCCCGTGTATCTGTGTGTGTGTGTGTATGAGCCTCTGTCTCTGTATATGTGTACATGTATTTTTATGGAAACCTGAGCAGCTCATACAAAATGAATTATCTTTTTTTTTTGTTGCTGTTCGTAGAATTTGCAATCCTTTTTAAGCAGGACGCAATGAAGCTGATGAAATTATTTGTTTCTAAGAAATCTGTAATATAAGCACTAATTGGATGGAAAATGCGTCTTATCCTTGCGACTCTTGCAACAGACCAAGTGCATTATAGTATCTTAAGAAGTCAACTAACCAAGGATCTAATTTACCTAAGAAATGTGTTGTTGCCAATAGCGACAAAAAGCCTTGATGTCATTTCCAACTAAACATGAACATAAGACTCTATATAAATCTATTAGGTAAGTAATGCAAGTTATTTTATGCCGCAATAATGTGATATTATAGATATTTTGTCTAATTAAATTCAAGAAAAGTGTTAACAAAATCTTGATATTTTTTTTGATAATAAAATAAATCTTACTTAAGTTGATCAAATTTAAAGTAACCAAGTGCAGATTTAAGAGAGAACAGAACTTACAGACATCGGAAATGATCATGAAATTTCCACAAGGAAAAATCAAATATCATTTGTTATTTGTATGGATCTAAGATCAATATGCAAATTTCTATGAGCAATGCATTAAATTAATATTAACTATTTACTTACATACTTTAGGCCTTTTGAAAACTGAGATTTCTAAATTTCGTTTATGATCTTATTGACAGAAATTTCACTCACAACTTTGATAAAAAAAAATTCATTTGTTTTAAACAGCAAAAAAAAAAAAAAAAAAAAAATTATAATAGTATTAAAAATAATTTATTTAAAACAAACAGCACTAACGATTGAACATTATGGAATTTGTACCTTTGCTGTCTGCCCAAGTTGGTAAACTATAAAGTTATTTGTAACAAAGTTTGCAGAGCTGAATGCAAATGTGGAACATCCAAATGAGAGAACCGGAAACGTTGCTAATAGTTTGCTGACTAACTGAGTAACTGACTCATTGACAGTGACTTGGTGGGGAGTAGGTCGACTATAAAATATAAAATATGAAAAGCGACCATACGCCATTCACACACATACAAAGATATACCGTTTTGTAACCAACCCATCTCTATTCCTACTTTCTCTGTCTATCATTCAGTGTGTCCCTAGGATGATAAATTTATGGAAATCTATTTAAGGGCAAAAAGGATGCAGTCATTGGCTGGCAGGAGGCAGTATTATGAGCATGTAACAATGTTTATGAACCAAAAGGGAAGAAGATGTGCTGATTAAGTCAATTAGAAATGCATTGACAGTTGGACAAACGGAGACAGCTTGTTGCTTACAGAGAGTGAATGAGAGAAAAGCTCGAGCAGCAAATGATGCACCTGTGTCTTGAATATGCATGAAATGACGTATGACATGTGACAGATGATAGATGATAGATGACAGTTGTCAGCTGACAGCTGAGTTGGAGTCCTCAAAGTATGCTATGATTTTTTAATCAGCTTCAAGTCAATCGAACAGATAAATTGAAAAATGAATTAATGTGTTATAGTTTAAATATGTTACGTAAAGATGATAATAATATTGACAAAAAAAAAAACATGTATCTAATTTTCTAATGTTCGGTCCTGCAATGACACAGCTAATAATTAGGCAACAATTCAATGATCGAATTGGCATTGCAGAAATCAAGATATAAAAAGCTGGAGAGCAAATGAGAGCGCGAGAGTACTCAGCTGTTCAAGCAACAGCATTGGCTCTCTCTCTCTCTGCAATTCGTGTGCATGTGTGTGTGCTCATACTCCCACGACAATCAACTTATCAAATCTGTTGCTAGAAAGCTCCAAGCTTCATAATTACCTCTCAAGGCATGCTCACAAATTAGGCACCAGATTAGGCAAAAACAAAAATAATACAAATCCGAAATAACAAATGACGTCAACTGGAACCTTTCATTTGATTATAAACCAGACACAATAGAGTTTCGACCAGTGAATAACAAATCTTATAATGCGTGGGCAAATGTAGGCGGCAACGTCAACTGCGACTGAGAGAAAGGGTGCTGTTACACTAGTTGACAAGCTGGTCAATTTTATCTAAGTAGGCCGAAAATTTTGATGGCAACTTAGTCAACTCTAGTGTAAACGGTAGTCAACTCTAAGCAAACGTGTGTTGATTTGGTAAAAAGCACGGCATATTGAGATGAAATTGACAAGCTTGTCAACTAGTGTAAAAGCACCTTAAGCTCGTTGCAGTTCTATGAGAATGTTTTCGGCAATTATTTTGCCCATGCACCCACATTCATGCAGCAATTCACAACTTCATTTAGAACTTTTCTCACCAGCATACAATTCACTTACCTTAGTTATTGTTATACCCTGTACCCATTGCAAACGAGTAAACAGGGTATAATGATGAAATTCAACTGTATGGAACCGTATAAAAGAATAGAAGTCGCGATGCCGCTTTGCGTGCGCAGCTCTTTGCGTCTGTGTGAATATGTGTTAATGTGTTCGTGTTATTATATTTGACAGCCAATTGTAAGGTATCTACGAGTCGAGTACACTTTGAAATTCGCTTGTCTTCGAGGAGTTTGTGCGAGATCATTTGCCGCGTGCCAAGGCAATAAGTTTTTTTGTGCCTACGACGAATGTTTTCTATGCAACTTTTGGCGGCCTTGCTGCTAATTCAACAGCTGTCGACTAATTGAACCAAAATTTGAATAATCTCAGGAAAAACAAAAATGCGCAAAATACTCTCAGCCCTAACCTATTAAACTGAATGTATAAGTAGCTGCGTGTGTGTGTCGTTTGTGTGCATGTTAGTATACATGTCTGTGTGTAAGCTCCTTTTTGGCAATTTTGCACTCAATACCAAAAAAAAAAAATATGTTGACACCGCTGCGTTTGCACTTTTGAGTAGAAACATTAACAAAAATTAACAAAATATTGTTTGGCACACAGTTATGGAAATCTGTTAGTAAACTAAACTGTTAGTTAATCTAAATATTCGTGTTTACCGCTAAGCGCACTTGTCGTGACTAAATTGAAAAAAACACTTCGATTTAGTATCGCACTCCGTTCTGAGCTGTTTGCTTGCCTGTGTCAAACTGTTTCGATCGAAATCGCTGCCGACAGCCGAGAAGTCTACAAATGCCTTTAGTGTAGTAGGCGACATGCGAAATACTCGTCTCCCATTGGCTGCATTGAGGCGGCGTATGACAGGCCGCTTCTGGCAGGCCGCGTCTGGCAACAGTGCATAGGTATTCGTAACGAATACTATCACGGTAACGAGTATTTACACGGTAAATTTTGCAAAATGATTTAGGTATTAAATCACAATAATACAATTACATATCAAAACATTTTGTATTATTACCATTATCAATACACAAAATACAGCTAATTTACAAATAACATACCAAAAACATAAATTCTTATTAAGTAATCGGTATTTGGTAGTAGGTATCTAGTCACAGACTCAACTTCGGCAACACTAGCGACTACAAAATCCGCAGAGTTGTATTTGCCGGCAACAACTGAATGCCGCCAATAGGTGATTTCAAAATGCTTTTAAGATTTTTAGTTAATGCAAGTACTCTCGACAACGGCTCATAACTATTTTTTTGCTTTATTTTTCTCATTTAATTATGTTAAATAATTGCATAAAACATAACATACAAATTATTAATACTTGTATTTTCAATTATTTATTAAACTGCAGTAGTGCTGTGTAACGCGACAATAAGTAGTGGTGTTGAATAGTGTTTTTTGTTTTTTAAATTGAATAAAATATTGCAGATCTGATTAATAAGTAAGCTAAATAAAATTATATTCGCAAAAGATAATTTAATGCAGATAGCATGTAATACCATATTTTACATTGAATTATATAACACCTTTTGATTTAAATCAATCTTAATATTTGGGGTGGGGAACTCAGGTATTGGCATTCACACATGCACTCGTACACATACACGGATCGTATCAAGCCAATAAAAAATACGGCGACACCAATTTTAGGGTTGCTATCGCTTTTGAAGTGTTGCCCTCACACCTTCGATCATGCCGCCTGACAGTCTCTAAAAAACGCATATTCAAATGTGTAATTTTCAATTACCATGCGCACTTTTGACCCATGCTCTTAATATAAATAATATTTATTTTTAAAACAAGTGCATAATTCTTCATATATGCATTATCGTATACAATGTATAAAAATATGTACACATTTTCGTACCTAGCATGTGTGCATAGCCTGACATTAAAATTGGAAATTTTCGTTTGTTCGCTTTACAATGGCTAAAGCGAAAGCAGCATGACAATGACTAGTGGTAGAAGCCAACAACAGTCATTAACAAGCGTTTAGCACGAGTGCGAGCGAGCACACTACTGTGTGCTGCTAGCTATTAGTGTCAGCTCTAGATACATATGTATGCATGTACATGGGTAGTGTGTATGTGTAAGTAAGTGTGGGATAAAACCAGAAAAGCAGCAACAAAATGCAAGAGCATTGAAGCGCGTTGTCGATGACTAATATTTTCAGGGCTGCCAGATAGGCGCGCAGATTGTGTTTATGCAGGGTGTGGCCGTTAACTAGAAGTTGTTTGATTTTTGAAATGCCCGATTTATTGGGGAATATTTGTATTATAATAAAAAAAATTTATTTTAAACTAAATAAATAAATGTAAGCCAAATCGAAAATTTTGTAAGCCTAGGAAACGATTTTCTTTTGATATGTTATATAACAGAAATATGTATAAATTTAATAAGCTTCAATTTGTTTGTACACACTGTGATATATATTTTTTTACAAATAGCTTCGTTATCTTTAAGAAAAACTAATGATACACATGTTTTTAAAAGATTTATTTTATATTTAAAAAAAAATTGACTAAATTGTCATGTTGAACTTAATTGTTTTGCGCTTATGGCTGCACTTCGAACTTGGAAGCGAAGACGCGCCAACCTCAGTTGTGGGGTTACGCAAAACCGGGCATATGTATGTAGCATAGATCTCGCCTCGTCGCCGCAACCCTGCGTTTGTCCATTAAAAACAATTTCACAATTTTGCTTTGAAGATATCTGGCAACCCAGGCAACCAACAACAACAACACAGTTGCTCGCCCATTCTCATACAAACTTACATACGAACGGATGCGTGTATGTATGTATGTATATATATATACATACATACATTTGTATATACCAAATGAGCATGCGTGTGTGTGTGTGTGCCAGAGTGGCCTGTCTGCCGTGCTTGTTTAGCGCCCGCTTATTTTGTGAGTTGGCAGCACAAACAAGTCGCAGCGCGCTGTTCAGTTGTTTTTTCCCCGTCAAACTTACGCTACTGCTACAACTCTGCTGCTCATTGTTCGTTCGTTCGTTCGCTTGCTTTCTATTTGATTTCGTTTTTGTGTTATTAACAATTTGCTGTGGTGTGTGTGTGTACGTGCTCATTTCGAAAATATTCGAATGAAAATGTTTGACAACAACAAGAACTGCATATCTAAAAGGAAAGAACGCTGCTGCAACGGCTTCAGAAGCATCCAAAAATATACTATTTAAAAAAAGAGGCTGCAAACGAGTTTTGTTTGCGTTCGCAAAGCGCGCGCATAATCAAAGTTTCCATCAAGGTGAAACTGCATCTGGCTTTGACTGCTTAATTTCCATCATTTAACTTTAATTAAGAATCTGAAAAATACACAGGCCAAGTAAAAGGAGACTAAGTAGCAGCCGACGGTAAAAATTGGCGGCGATTTCCAATACAAAAATCAAAATACCAACGAGAAAAAAAAAAAAAACAACCAAAAGTAAGAAGCAGGCAGGCAGGCAGCCTACACACACCGACTAACAAAAATACTACAGAAAGACACACATATACATGTACATACGCCCAAAGCGTAGACAAACAAAGGGCGAGACAGCAGTGCGTCCGCTTGCACACACAGTACGATAGCAGCTAATGTGGGAGCGAGACGACACAGGTTGCAGCCAATATTGGAGTGCGAGTGCCAAATGTCACAAGAAATTACAACACTGCTGTGAAAGACGAATACAGCAACAGCAACAAAAACAACAACAGCGAGGCAAGCAAGAAGAAGAAGCAGCAACATAAACAAAACCAAAACAAGTACAAAACGGGCGCCGGTTACAATAACCCTTCCGCCGCCCCCCTACCCTAAATGCAAAAATGTTACCCAGCATGCAGACCACAACAAATAACATCAACAACAGATGTCTTATGGAATCAGAACGGGATGTAGCCCATGTGGAATACGATGTTATAAATTATTACACAGATGCCAATGCGAATCCGGATGCAGTAGCTGAATCTGTGGCGCCTCAGCAACGATGCTCCCGGGTTAACAACAACAACAACAACAATAGCACATTGCTGGATGTTGTTGTTCACTCGAGAGTAACGCGCGATAGCCACAAAATAGCAGTTGGCCAACTGGAGGAACCAATAGCCACAGCCACGCCGACAACCAGCGGCAGTTCCACGACCTCAATGCGCTGCAAAGGAGGCGGAAATAGCAGCAGTAAACGTAATAAAGAGAGTGCCCCATCCACACCAGCATTGGGTGTCAATATGCGAGTGACCGGACAATGTAGTCAGGGTGGCCGTAAATATATGGAAGATCAATTTTCTGTTGCGTATCAGGAGTCACCGCTGACGCACGAATTGGAATACGCATTTTTTGGAATCTATGACGGCCATGGTGGCACCGAGGCAGCGCTTTTCGCCAAGGAGCATCTCATGCTCGAGATTGTTAAGCAAAAGCTGTTCTGGTCCGATAACGATGAGGATGTGTTGCGCGCCATACGCGAAGGCTATATAGGCACACACTTTGCCATGTGGCGTGAGCAAGGTGAGTAAACGAGTCAGCTATATGTACTCTCTATATACCTACTCTTAGTTTATCGATTGCCGACTGTGAATGGAATATTCCACAAGATTGCCATTTGTTTTTCCACCACGGCAATGGCAACCCCGCTTTAAATGCCTATCATGGTCATGCGTTAGAGCGAGACCACAGTACACACAACGCAGATAACAGAGGGAAGTTGTACCGCCCATTCAAAAAGGTTACTTTCGTTTCGTTATCAAGTGACGTCACAAAGCTCTTAATACATTATAATTATCAATTTGTAATCTGTTTAACTGAACACAATGTAAGCACAATCTATAGAAATTTTTTGAAGAAATCCTAAAATTGTAATATTAATATTTAAAAAAAAAAAAAAAAAAAATTCTCTCAGAGGTCAGTTTTCTGTTATATTGTGATGTTGCATCCAACAGCTGTTGTGTTATCGATATTTGTAGCGATAAATTGATATATCAAATAATAATATCGAAATTGAAATGTTATATTTAAATTGATTTATATTGTTTTTGAATCACTTTTAGACAAATGGCCGCGCACCGCAAATGGACACCTGAGCACCGCCGGCACCACAGCGACAGTAGCGTTCATGCGACGCGAGAAGATTTACATTGGACATGTCGGTGATTCGGGGATTGTGTTGGGCTATCAAAATCCAAACGATCGGCGCTGGCGGGCGAAACAGCTGACGACGGATCATAAGCCAGAATCGATAGCGGAAAAGGCGCGCATTCAACGTTCCGGCGGACAAGTTGCCATCAAATCGGGTGTGCCACGCGTCGTCTGGAATCGTCCCCGAGATCCCCTACATCGTGGCCCCATTAAACGGCGCACTGTTGTCGATGATATACCCTTTCTGGCAGTTGCCCGATCGCTGGGTGATCTCTGGAGCTATAATTCGCGCTGCAAGGAGTTTGTCGTTAGTCCAGATCCAGATGTTAAGGTGGTCAAAATTGATCCCAACACGTTTAGGTGAGTTACAATATGTTTGCAACAAAAAATGAAGGGTTAAGCAGCTTTGAAAGTTCATGAAAGCTTTCAACATCCTTTGAATGTTGTGATTTTGAATCAATCACAATGCAAATGTTCACATTAATCGAAAGCTTTATTGGAATAGAAAATTGTTTCCAATGAGCTTTTATAATTAAAAATGGAATACTTAAAAAAAGCTTTTGTTATTCAATGAGCTTTTGGAATAATCCAAAGCTAAAAACGTTTATATTAATTCAAGCTTGCTTACAATTGGAAACAGAGAGACTTTTTAAGCTTTTAGCAGAATTGTTTAATGACCGTAGGCTATGGAGCTTTTTCAAATTAGAGTCTAAGCTGTCAGAGAAATATTTTGTGAAGCTTTTAGATTAATCGCATGCTGAAATGTTTCAATCTCTGTTATTTCAGATGTCTGATCTTTGGCACAGATGGATTGTGGAATGTGATAACGCCACAGGAAGCGGTGGACTCGGTGAGAGAAAAGCACATTATTGGCGAGTGTCTGCACGAACAGGACGTAATGAATCCCAGCAAGGCGCTAGTGGACAAAGCCCTCAAAACGTGGGCAACCAAAAAGATGCGAGCGGACAATACGTCTGTGGTAACTGTGATACTGACGCCGGCAACGGAGCCGGCAACAAATGCCGCTAGCAGCAATTATACAACGGATGTGGATATGCTGGCTGATCTGGAGCCATTGGATACGGAAAACAACTATCCAACTGGTCGATTGGGTGAGGAGCAGTTGGAGGAGCACGAAGATCTCGATCTCGATCTAGAGCTGTGCGGCATCATTGAAGAGAGGGAATATCTGCATGACACGCCCTACAGTGCCTTGGCCAAGCGACATTTGCCGCCGGAGCCGTATCGCAATTTTGACTATTACATTGAGGATGAGGATGAGGAGGAGGAGGAGGAATACGAAGCCGACGAGCAGGAACAGGAGGAGGACGAGGAAGATGACGTTGATATGATGCAACATAGTAAATTGTTTAACAAATCGCTGAGTCAAACAATTGCAAATTGGCAGCAATCGACACCAATAATATTGCAGCGTAAGGTTGCAGTTGCTGAAACGGAGACGGAGCGAGAGATTGAGATGGAAACGGAGACGGAGACAGAGGCAGAAAGAGAGACGGAGCTTTATGGCAGCAACAACAATGCTTGCGATCATTTGGAGCAACATTTGGAGCACAGCTTTGGCAGTTATGTGAGCAGCGGTGCTGTCAACGTTGCCACAACGGAATTTAGTTTTGCCGAATCGTATAATTCGCTGCTCAACGAGCAACAGGCGGCGAGAACGCAGCAACAACAGCAGCAACATTTGCAGCAGCAACATCAACATTTGCAGCATCAACAACAGCAGCAGCAGCAAGAACAGCAACATCAACAACAGCAGCCGGAGCAACATCATCATCATCACCAACAGCAGCAGCAGCAGCAACATAATACAATGCAGGAGATTTTACAGGAGCAACAACGCTATCAGCAACAGGAGGGTTATTCCCTCACACAGCTAGAGACGCGACGGGAGCAACAACAGCAGCAGAAGCATCAGCAGCAGCAACATGTTGTTGCCAGCACCAGCAGGTGGCAGCAATCAACTTATTTGCAGCAGCAACCGGCCGAATTGTTGGCACTTAATGCATTGTTGCAACAGGAACGGGATGAAGAACAACAGTTGGCACTGGAACGGGAGCAACAGCAGCAGCAACAACAACAACAACATCATCACCAGCAGCAACAACAACAACCATTGTTGCTGGCTGAAGCTAGCTCAAGTTCCAGTTCCAGCTGCAATTCCTCAACGGAATTTGTCTATGCGCCACCTTGGAGTGAAAATGTTGCAACATTGCAAGACAATGAAGTGAGTTCCACGCTGCCAGCCACGCCCACAACCACACCTACGCCCACGCCCCTGCCAAGCAGCAGCTCGGTGAAGGAAACGGAGCCAATGGCAACATTGTCACAGCAACAACAACAAGAACAACAGTTGCCTGCACCGCAGCAACAGTTGGTGCCAGAGCCGAAACTTAAGCGTCAAATGCGCCGTTATCGCAACGTGCCCAATGAGAATCATCAGCATATGCATATGCAGACGCGACGACGGCAATTGTTCAAGCATGGCAAAGGCAAATCGTATATTGGCGCCAGTGCGGCAGCAATTGTTGCCTACAGCAACAGCAATGACATGTTGCCCAGCTGCAGCAGCAACAACAGCAACAACAACAATAATCTCAATGGCAGCAACAGCAATGTCGCCAGCAGCAGCAACAGTCGTCGACGCAGCGTCAACAACAGCGGCAGCATCAGCTCTGCCAGCGTCATGATGACGCGTCGCAGTCAAAGCTTGAGTTTAGCGAGCGGCGGCAGCGTCAGCAAACGCCAGCTGCGCAGCAGCATCTGTCAGTTGGCCAATTTGGATTTGACCAAACGAACGCTGCGCACGCGCAATGCGACGCCGGCAGCAAATAGTGCTGGCAGCAACAACAATAATAACAGCAGCAGTAGCGGTAAAAGTAACAGCAATAGCAACAACAACAACAACAACAACAACAACAAGCCTGCTCACACTTTTAACAAGCCGGCAACGCCAACAGCCTCAGTTACGTCTGTGCAAGCAGCGACAGCACGACGCCTGCGTCGCAGCAATGAAGAGCGCGAGCAGCGACGCAGCCTGCGTTTGGGCAGCGGCAGCAGCAGCAGCAGCGGCAACAACAACAACAGTCAGTTTAGTAAACCAACGCGACAGCAATCCTGCAGCGGCGGCATTGCAGCGCGTCCGCCGCCGTCGCCAAAGAAATTAAATAGTGTTGGAACGCGCGCCTATACGGCAGCGCTGGCGGCAGCAGCGGATTTGACAAAGCGTTGGTCACTGCGCAGCAGCAGCAGTAATAACAATAACAACAATAATAACAATGATATGGCAACACTCGTAACGGCCATCAGCTGTTATAGTGCGCGCAGTCGAACAACAACAACAACAACGTCGCGCCGACGCTGAGAGAGCATGGTAGAGAGAGCGAGAGTGGGAGAGAGAGAGTCAATGTCAAGTGAAGTGAAGTGGGGCTGCCAACGCGTTTCAAAATTTCAAGTACAAATACAAAAAAAAATAAGAAAAAAACAAAAATAATGAAACCCAAACAATTAGTTAGATCAAGTGAAAAGTGAAAATAATTGCATATTGTTTTGTAACAAGCCAAAATTTGTAAGAGCACATACACATATATACATGCATTCACACACAAACACTAAATTACATGCATAACTCATAAAAGAGAAAAATTTTCATTGTAAATACAAATTACATATGATATATATTTACATATAAACTCGTATAAGCATACAAATTAATTAAAAATTCAGAGTAATAAGCGCATAACATATAAATACATATATTTTTTGTAATTTTGCAGCAGGTTCAAGTTTAGCATCGGTTTTAAACGCCTCGATAGACAAAGCTTTAAACAATCGTTAATCGATTTGGAAAGCGATCCCTAATAATTTATCGTCATCGTCATTATAACAGTTAACAACAGATTACAATGTCAGCAAGTATTTATTTATTTAATTAAGTCAACATGATATGAGAGATGCTAATAACTATAAAATATTTACATTATTATATTCTTAAAAATCTCGTATAATTTTTTTTTTGCTTACATAGTTTTAGTTATATTTCTATATATGTACTTGAATTATCGTCTATTTATAAAGTTTTTTTTTGTCACTAGATTAAACTAAAATAAACCCGGTTCTTTTTTTACTTATTACCATTGTAATAGTACCAAGTAAAGCAAATACAACCAAATTAAATAAGAATATGAATTCTGTATTGAATAAATACATACTATATTTTTACAAGATTACAAAACGGCTTTTCTTTTATTTTATTGTAGGATAATAGAAGATGAGGCTACGGTCAAATAAACTCTACTGTAAAAGACCCTGTACTTAATTTTTAAAAGTGTATACATTTCTGTAAATCCAAGGTATACATAGCTTTAAAAATGCTCTTAAAACTTGACTTCTCTCATATATACTTTATCTGGCTTACTTTGTTTTTAAAATAGCTTAATTGACCCTTGGGAATATTTATGTAGCAGGGTCTACTAAGCTCAAAACGGAACTAGAGCTGCCATCTGGAGCTGAGATAAACTCTTGCATAGCAGTGGCAACGCTAAGCGGAATAGCTGCTGAAATCGTCGATAACGATAACAAATTGCACCTCATATACGCAATTGAAATTCATATACATTTTTATGAATTGTTAGTAGAAAAATGCTCAAAGATATTAATTTTGTATAAGTGTGTCGCTCTGCAACGCGCTATGAACAAAACTTTTCAAATGTTTGATTTACGCGCCAAGCATAATCAGAAACTTCCTCTCGCTCCGCTGTCAAACTGACGTCTTGTATATGCTGCAAGTGTGTGTGTGTTGAAAGGAATTGAAATCGAGCACAAGCCAGGCAACAAATCTGAAACAACGACAAAGGCAGAGGCAGAGACAGAGGCATAAGCAGAGCAGCGACGACGGCGCAACAACAAAAATTCTGGCCATTTGCCGACAACGGTTAAACGCGGTTCGTTCGTTTTTCATTTTGTTTGTGCAGCGCGCTCTCGCCGCCCTTTTTCAACGTATGTACGTACAATATTTCGTATTTCTTTTTGTTGTTTTTGTTGTGTGTTTTTGGGCATATTTGTTTGCGTTTGACGACCCATAGCAGTTTGTTGTTGTTGTCGTCGATTTTTTTATTGTTAATAACTGACAGTTGACAAAAGCTACTAAAATTGTTAAATTTTGTGCGTATTTATTGTAAAGAGTAAACAATAAGAGCTTAAAGAGTTTTGCAGTGCTTGTGCGTGTGAGAGAGAGACTGTGTGCGTGTGTGGTAAGTGACAAGTCTAGCTCAAAATCTGTGCAATATGCTGTCAAAATATTAAAGGTTATTTAGTTGTTTTTGATTTGCAGATTGTAAATGTGCAAATGCATAATCGTATGCATTTATTTTAAGCGTGAGTTCAAACAGGGAAAATCCAATTGGAGTTTGTCTTTGTACACACATACATACATATATATATGCATGCATCTGTGAGCCTGTCTGTCTGTTTGTGTGCGTGTGTTTTCCACCCCGGCTCGCAGTTTAATGCGCAGCTTCCCTTGAGCCGGATTCGGATTCAGAGTCCCAGTTCTTATTGTTTTTCTTATTCCTGATTTTACTGTTCTTGTTCTTGTTGTTACTTAGTTTCAACCCCCTCTGGCTCTCAGCGTCTTAAAACGTGTTTCAAAATGGGTGGCTCACAGCTGTGTGTGTGTGTGTGTTGTTGTTGTTGCTGTCACTGTCACTGTTGCCGTGGCGCATTATCCTTGGCTGCGCTTTGTGCGAGTTTTCGCTATGAGGTTATGACATCAACACACGCTTTGACGCTGGGCTTGCTTACGCACACACACACACACACACACGCACATACAGGCACACATACATACATATGCACAAGCATGACGAGCTTTGTCCTTTTGCCTAAAGCTCGCGATTGCCTTCGGCTCGGCGTTTGATTCGTGCTTACAGCCGCCGTCGAGCCGAACGTTGTTCTTGCTGTTTCGGCTTTGTCTGCGTGTTTTTGTAGTTCCTATTCTTGTTTTTGTAGTTGTAGTTGAGTTAGTGGCTTTGCGGTTTTGTTGCTGCCTTTAGAGCGCGGATTTTTATTATACCCTTGCAAAAGGCATGATAATTTTTTTGTTCAGATATGTGCTTCGGATTAAGGGAATGTTGTATGTTAATATGTACATATTTATATGTACATATATATTCTTGATCAGAATGACGAGTTGCGCCGATATCGCCATGTCAATTTGTTTCTATGGGAACGTGTATTACCGTTTGAAAGCTACCCTTTAGTACTCAACACCAACGATTCTTTAAAGAATGCTCAAGGAATCTTCCAATGGTGTCAGGAAATCCTTAGTTAATTTGAATGCAAGGTGTAAAGGAATTTTTGCACTCTCACTCAGCAACTCACCATGATAATTTTAAGGAAATTCTCTAAGTAAAATTCCCTATATTCCAGACATATATTACAGACATATCGGCGTATCGACTCATTTCCGTTCTGTAAAAAAATGAAACTGAAAGTAAAAAGATATTTTTGTTTCTTTTTTTAACTGAAAAGTGGGAGCAACATTTTTAGAAAATAATGCTGTTGTCCTATACATCTGGATCCTATACATCTGGATTCGATTTGTCCACCGCTGCCAAAAACGTAAAATTAATCAAACATTCACATGTTGTGAAATTTTCTTCCAAGAATTTATTCAAGTTTTTTATTTAAGCAATATACGCTACAAGAAATTCACTATGATGTGCATACCGATTCTATATTCAAATAACTTAACTTTTTCTATAATTTTGCTCTTTTCTTAAAAACTGACTTGAAAAATGGATCGTTTGTATTCTAACGATTACACTAAGTAATCTTGTAACATGAACCATTTTAATGCATATTAAATTTTTAATTTAAAACAAGTTTTTCAAGCTGTTTTGGATGTATAGATTAATAAATTTTTGTCACAAACTTGGCGGAAACCTTGTCAAGTTCGCGATGTCGTGTTACAAATCACTAATATAACTTTAAAAATAAGTAAAACACTAGTAAAATATCAATTTAATTCCTTTAAATGGAAAACTACATTAATTAGTTGTGGTTTAAGAGTATTTTCTTTCAAATTACTCGTCATATTTCGCAGACTTCCGCATTTTTCAAGATAAAGTCTAAAACGACTTGTTTTCTGTAAATAATTCGGAAACGAGAAGTCCTCAAAGCTTATGTGTTATAATAAAAATTTTTTTGATAAAATATATTAAACACGTAAAAAAAAAACATTTTTGGAAATGTTAATTTTTGGCTTATTTTCATTGAAAGACGTACAAATGATCCTGGAACTACCCATATTTATGAAATTCGTTTTAACTCCATTCTAAATTAGCCAGTAATGTAAACTTTGAAAATAAAAATCAACAGGACTCGGCAAGGGCATTTAATCTTCGTCGTGCCAAAGATAATCTCACTTTCTTATGGTTGTTGTATTACATACATACGTACTTTATATATGTATATATGTATTTATTTTGTTTGGCCCTCGCTTTGCAATCATCTTGTAGTTGACGCTGAAATTAATTGCTATCGATTTCTTGCAGAGGCGTTTTTTTCGGTTTGGCTTTTTTTTTATTTCTAGCCTTTTTTTGGAAGCGACAGCGCAAGGGCTTGTACTAATATCCATTTACATACTTACATATATACTAAGAAAGCTTGCTTATACATATATATATATTTATATTTGTATATGCATTTGTATTTGTATTTGTTATTCTAAATTTGTACCCTGCACGCGGCACATTTCGTGCTTTTAACTTTGGCTTTTGGGGAGCAAATCCAACAGCGATCGCCCCCTCCACTTTTCTCCCACTCCTCGGATGTCTCCCTTTTTCTAACACACACACATACGCACACACCTTGCAACCTTATGGCGCAACTTAAGATTTGATCATTTAAAGAACAAAAAAAAAAACAATGTGCTGCATTGAGAGGGAAAACTTTTCTTATATTTTTTCCTTTCTTCTTTTTATGATGCTTTTGCCTAAAAATATCGACACAGAAAACAACATTTTGAGTTGGACTCGCAGCTGTTTTGTTCTTGTAAAACGATCAGACCAGCAAATATGATACATATTCGAGTGCTCTATAAAATATTATTTAAATTTAAATTTGTACGCTAGGAACGTTGCTCTACTTTGAAAAGCTTTTAATATATTTTTGACTTAAGCTTCGAAAGCATTAAAATAAATTGAAGTTCTTTAAAGCTATCAAACAAACAAAAATGTTGAAGTTTTTGCCTCAGAACCCAGCATAAGCTTGTTTAAAGTTTTTAAAGCTGGGCAAAATAATTATTTTATTCTATTTCCATATTAGATATTTTTGCTTGATGTGATGTCTAATCTAATAACATGTAATAAAGCTTTTTTTTATAAATACATAAATCTGGCTTAAGCTTGGTCTTTTTTCAATTTCCGCATTGGTTTTTTAAATGTTAAATGCAGATTCGATCTATCTATAAGACTTGTCTGTAAGATCGCAGGAGATTTCTGTATAGATACTCATGTCTAATCCATCTAAACTACTTAAGTCTATATTTAAAATACTGCATAACTCGTCATCTTTAAGTTTAGAACATTTTCATCTATCGTTGCCTCATTCATAGTGCTCACTCTCTCTTTCTTCTGCTCGATCAGTCTCTCTTTCTCTCTGTCTTTCTCTCTCGATCTCTTGTTGCCTTTCTCTTAGAGTGCAACCCCATGCCGTGTATTCAAAGCTTCTTAGAGTTTATTTTTGGATTGGCCATTTATAGCGCTCATTTCAGCGCACTTGCTTCTCTCTCTTTCTCAGTCTCGCTCACTCTCTTCTTGTTTATCAATCTCTGCGCTTGTCTCTGTCTCATTGGGCTCGGCTCTATTGGACACATAGGTGCCGAGTTAAGTTCAATTACCTTTAAATGGATTATACAAACACAAGACAAGGCGAGCTGATATCAAAAGGCGCATGCACCAACTCACAGATACATAGATACACAGATACAGACGCAGGCGCGCGTACGTCAGATCCCAGTTCATAGTTTTCCGTTTTCAGTTCTTAGTTTTTAGTTTCCCAGTTTGCATTTGATTGTGGCCCCGTTTGTTCTCTGTCTGTCTGTCTGTCCGTCTGTCTGTCCGTCTGTCTGTCTGTCTGTCTGTCTGTCGTGTCAGCCTAAGACCGAGGTGAGGGAAGCAACGTTGAAGGCAACGTGTAGCGGCAACAACAACAACAACAACACAAGATGCTGCCAAAAATAAATTTGAACTCAAATCGTGGCACTAGGCGAGGAAAAACCAATTCGAGTGCCAAGAAAAACCAACGCAATGAATTTTCCCTCAAGAGCCAGGCAAAGAGCGTCGAGCGTAAGACAAAAACCAACTCAGCCCAATTTAAGATTCTATACACATATACATACTATAGATTCTTATATACACAACCCACAAAATCAGCCCCCAGTCCCCGCCCCCGCCCCCGCCCTTTTTCACTAAACAACAACTGATGTTCCTCTCGAGGCGCGCTCAAGTGTGCAAGAGTAATGAAATGCAATTCTGACGCTCTCGGGACTTGATTGGAAACGCTTTGTGTTTCGCGAAAAGAGAGACAAATGGGCAAAGAGAGGGCAAGTGAGAGAGAGAGAGAGAGAGAGAGAGAGAGTAAGGAAGAGTGGGGAAAACTGCTGGAGGAGATTGGGAAGCCATCCCAAAGTCCAGAGGCCTCCATGACGCAACGCCTACGTGCCCATAAGCGAACGTGACGACCTCATTAGTTTCAAGTTTTCCTCCAAAAAAAAAAAGAAAAGCGCATCAAAGTCGGAGGAAATTTTTTTTGTGTTACGTTGTAATAACACACTTGCACGGAGGGAGGCATTTAAAAGTTTCCCATTGAGTACATAGAGATCAGAAAGCTTAAACTTAACCTAATGTACATAGATGAAATCCCAAACACTCACACACACTCACACTTCGATATATGTATATGTGTAGTTATATAGAGAGACGCCCCAACTAGCGATCCTCTTTGCCTTACCCCGACTGCTCTCATCTCACGTCTCACATCTCATCTCGCCTCGTTGTCCGTCGGCCGTCTCGTCTTGTCTCATCCGAGTCTATTTATAAAGTCGAAAAAATCGGTACGTATTTTAGCTGCCAAGAGTTGCCAAGTTGGCCCAAGTATAAAGTACAGTTGCGTGCTCACGTCTAGATTGAGCTAACTTAATAGCTGTGTTCACTAATCGATATTTTAAATCAGTTAAATCTGAAGCCTTAGCTGCTCTTAATTGATCTCAGCAGGTTCAAGCCGTGTTTTCAGTCAATCGATAAGAAACAGTGTTGTACAATTTTCTTAAATCTGTTTTCGAAATACTTACAATTCAACATTAGCTTTAAAGTTATTAAAAAAACATTCCTTTAATTTGTGTTCTGAGATTATATTTTTTGGCCGATTTTCCGCTACCATTTGATTTCAGATCCTTATCACTTCGAGAATCAAGACTCTAGATCAACGCTTTCTTTATAGCTAGAACACTATCAAGACATAAGTATCATAATCATAATAAGACAGTCAGTAAAACATTAACTGACAACTTTATTAATTTTTAAATTTATGGAAATCAATCCAAAAAAAACATTAATTTCCTAAAATTAAAGAACCTTTAAGATAACCTATAAAGTTTCCCTCATGGAATATTAGGTTCAGCCTTAAATTAATCTACGAAAATTTAAGGTCCTGTCTCTGAATATACTGTATTTAACAGTACCCTCTAGGGTACTTCCTTCATAAGGATATGACTCATAATGTCGTCTATAGAGTTGCCTGAAACAAAATGTTGCAGTTATGAGAACTTTAAACAATGTTTACTAAGCGATTATTTCAGTCTGAATTCGGATTCGGTATAATTTGTTTGATTTGTTTCACCTACAGTCTCCAATTTCAATCGGTTAGTACCGCTTAACGGTTATAAGTTAGTTTCTGTTCTAAAAACTAGACACTGTCTTAAAAGGTTGTGTCTTGCTTTTTTACGATTGCTTTTAAGAAAGGTTTTCTCAACATTCCATAGTTGTAGGAATTGCATTTTTTAATCGAAATCGATCATCACTTACTTCCTAAATAGAACGCGTTAACCAACACTGAACCTTACTTATTGGAAAACCCTTATTTGTGTTCACGCTGAGTTATTTGAATGCAATTTCCGTTGTATTTATAATGCCAATGGAATGTGATCAAAATGTGAAACTTGGCCAATATGTTTTGGTTAATTTCCCCCAGAGTTGTTGTTTGTTTGTACAAAAATCGAAACGAACGAATTTCAAAAATGTTTTTTTTTTATTATTCGGACATGAAGCTGCGCTCTTTTTGACTCTCCTTCGTTCTCTCTCTCTCTCTTGCTCAGATATAGAAAAGTATCATCTCTTTTACACACACACACACACACACACACACACTTTGAACTTTTAGTTGGAAAATTGCCAACCCCTCACGGCGCTTTTGTTGGACACGATCAGCTCGACCTCAATAGCTGGTTGGACGTGCAAGTGCCTTTGGGTTAACAGGGGAGCAGGAGATACAGCGAGGGGTGGGGAGAGGGTGGCTGCGGCTGCAGCGGTGGCTGCCACACAGAGAATGCGCTGCTGCTGACGGAGGCAACGGCGATTGGCGCTGCTGCTGCTGTTGCTCAGCTCGCGGCCAACAGGCTGCGATGGCTGCTCGGCCGCTCGTGACGCTCGGGCCGCGGCCAATTCGAGTTGGTTGTCTGAATTCAGTTTTCAGTATTCAATTGGACTGCGTCGAGAAACGAAATCCCGACAAACGGATCCAAAATAACAAAGAGAGCGAGAGCGAGAGCGACAGAAAGAGAGACGGTAAAACGCTTGTGTTCGCGCTTTGCGCTTTTCCTGCTTTCTGTTGTACGTGTATGTGTGTGTGTGTGTGTGTCTTTTTCGAACTATTAGACACGCAGCGAAACCACAATATCATGATGTGTGAGTGTGTGAGTGAGTGAAAGGGAGAGGGCGACAAGGTTAAAGAGCTCTGATGGCTTTGCAGACTCGCGTTGCTTTGTTTTTGTTGTTGTTTGCTTGTAATTGGCTGTGCCTACAAATGCATATACAAATACATATAGACAATACACACACACACACACACACACACACACACACACACAGCAATGCTTGCCTTTGCTTTGCCGCCGACTTGAAAGCTTTCGAAAGCTCGGCTTCAACTAAGCTCAGCAGGAGCCAATGAGATCCCAAGACGGACAGCGACAGACAGAGACAGACAGTACGAGAGACAGAGAGCTTTTGAGAAGCTTTGAGCATTGACAGATTCAACACCTGCAGTACATTTAGCGCGCTTTTTCTCACATACTTATGCGTGACTCACAAAACGTAATCAAGCGGGTGGGGGGGTTGGTTTTGGAAGGGAATCGAGCGAGGCGTGGAAAGAAGGGGAAGGGAATCAAATCGAATTGCAGCGCGCAGCACAGAGCAGAGCAGAGCAGTTAATACAGTTAACCATGGAGCCGCAAGCTCACCTTTAAAGCGATAAGATAAAGCTGCGGGACACACAGATTAGATATTAGACCTTTTAGCTACGAGTATGAATACGCCCCTAAAGCATGAGTTGGTGGCGTTGGGCGAAGCCCGTACCGCAGTCAACAATATCTTCAAAAACAGTCAAACGGATAGTAAAGCAACCAACTCTGGGGCTTAAACACGTTTATTTTATTTTTTTTTTTTTGTTGTCACTTTGCGTTTATTTTATACACAATTAAACAAAATATCATTCTGCACAATTTTGGATACGCAGCGACTCGAAGCGACGTCACGTTCGAATTTTCTTCATATTTTCATGAGTTTTCCATATTGTATGCGTATGTATCTATTAGAACGCTCGTTTTCTCTCCGACTGTCTGTGTGTATGTGTGTGTGCTTGTGTGTATCTGTGTTTACGATTTGGCGTAATTTTTATTCATACTAACAAATTCACTGCTATGTATTTTTAATTTTAGTCCAAGGTTTGAAACAACAACAACAACAATAACAACAGCGGCAACTATTAACGTAATCAAACCAACAAAGAAGCGCACAACGTCGAAAACAAAGTCTTCAATCAGTGAGACAGAGAGAAAGAGAAAGAGAGAGACTGTTGCTGAGAGATTGAGAGCATTCAAAGGCAGCTATAGCTTGGTCAATACAAAAATTACGCATACGCCGTGTGAAGCGCAATCGCAGCAAAAAGTTAAAAAAGAATTCAACAAGAAAAACAAAACAAAACACAAAGCACAATTACATACATACATAACAACAAAACATAAATAACAACCAAAATATATTGAGATTAATAATAAAACCCAAGCGATCGCCATTGACTCAGACCCCAGCCCCAGGCCCGGCCACATTAGATCAGTACACCTTGCGGACTATCTTCAATGTATTTGTCTTTCAATATCGCAAGCAATCCAAGATAATTTCGGCCGCGAGATCAGCGAGTCACTGGAGAGATTCTCTGGAGACGACAGGAAACCACAGGCGAACCACAGCCTCATAACCACCGTGCTCAAGGCAGTGGTGGAACCATTTTCAAACTGTAGCCGGCTAGAAACTCAGGTGAGCTGCATTTACTACTTTTATTTATGTTTGCACGGATTTTGGAAGATAAACCTTCAAGTAACCCAAAGAGATTAAGGATATTTGTGCAACTTCTGCAGTAGTTTCGGAATTGACACGTTTTTCAATTAAATTAAGATTAAACCTTATAAATTCAGAAACATGTTGTGCATTAAATTAACTTTAAGAAGCTAAAATTATAGATTATTTGAAGAGACTTGTAGAATAATTTGGAATAATATTTTCATTGTTGAGATTACCTTATAAAAAACCTCTTTATTAAATTTTATACATGAAGTATTCAAAAAAAAATTGTGGATCGTCCATTTTTTGGATAGAGCAATCAGTTAAGCGTTTTGTTACTCTGTTAATTCACGTTAAATGTTCGAGGTACTGTGAGACGGGTTTACGATGAAAGGAGAAAGTTTACCGCTATTCACGAGCCCTAGATGGCAACTATGACCGAATGGGATAAGACGGGATATTCGAATCGATAAAAAACATATTTTTTTTTGTATGGCTAAAGGTGGGGATAATCTATCAAAAAGCTAAATTTCTGCACATACTCCCAAAGAATTACCAATCAATCAAGTTGTTAAATCATTATTGAAAAGTGTCTTATCTTTATGAAACGCCCAAATATTAACTTTTCTTTAATTAATTTTGTTTGCATAAACTAACAGTCCTAAATTCTACTGAAGCTTGTTTGTTTTATTGCTAAGAATCTCTTATTAAAAAACAACTTCGATACAAAATGTATTTTCGGAAATATTAGCAAACATCTTATGATTATGAAACGCACTTTAGGTTATATCTTCAAAACCCTACGGTAAATTTTTTTTGTGTCACATATCAAACAACGCGAAATTTTGCCAACTACAACATATTGAAAATTGAAAAAAAAAAACGTTAGCGGCGTCTTGTCAAAAACTGCCAAAATGTAAGGAAAAATATAGCTATAACTGTTTACCTATTTACTTAAAGAAAAAACTTTGAAGGTATGCCTAAGAGCCCTTCGAAATACCTTTTCAACTATAAATAGATCACATCTGCAGCTTCTATCGTTTGGATGCTATGGGGGCTTAGGGGTTTTAGCGATTTTCCGCTAAACTAGCGTTTTTTTTTTCGAAAAAGTCGTAGAACAAACGTTTCTTGTTGTTTGATCGGGAACGAGGACTTGTTTGTATTACATCTGTATGATTTAGTGAACCGATTTAAACCAAATTCTATCAAAATGTAAAAGACAGAATATTCGCAATCTGTGAGTTTGGTTGAGAATCTCAAAAAAATGTCATCCTAAATTTTAATTTTCGATCAATTGTTCCTTTGGCAGCTATATGATATAGTTGTCCGATTTAAACCAAATTTGATCATGATACATGGGGAACATCCCATATGCACATTCTGTCAGTTCGGATCAGAAATCTCGAACAACAAAGAAGTTTATCATACTAAGACTTGACTTTTGACTGATCGTTAATATGGCAGGTATATGATATAGCGGTCCGATCCAAATTGAAAAACAAACTTGATCTGCGTTCTTGTGTTTGGCTGAATCGACTCGGCTGTTGATGCTGATCTAGAATATACATATATACTTTATGGTGCCGGAGATGATTCCTTCCGCCTGTTACATACATCACACAAAACCATTGTGCCCTTTTTGACAATTTTCAATGGATATAGGGTATGAAAATAATGTTTATGTTTTTAATTAAATAGCGTTAGAGAATTTTCAACAGCTTATAAAATTGATAAGAGGCAGGTTGGCAGCTTTTTTGGAAAGTTTTCAAGTCTAATAGGAGTTAGCATAAAAATTGATACTTTTTGTACAGTTGTTAGCTAAAATGATAAGCTGAGAAACGAACAGGATACGAATTCAATACTTCCAGGCAATTTTAAAGATGAGAATCGAATTGGAGTCGTCTATGTGGGTCAATCAAAAGTGAATGCAAACTCACGTAACTGTCAGGCCATAGCCCCAAGTTACGTCCAGCCCGCATCGCCACTTCAAAAGCCCATCATACACTTACTCACACAAGTACACACACACAGACATCATGCAGACTCGTGACCAAGGCCCTGTCAGTTGCTAGTTTCGGCGAGTCTTATCAAAGAGCCAACAAACAGTTAGAACTTAAAACTTGCTCAGCCCAACACACAGGCCGAGAATAATTGAAAATTTCAAATCTACACGGGTGTGTATAATATAATACATACATATGGATATGTAAGTGTTAGCTAGATCTGTGCATATTTCGTGACACGAGCTAAAATACATTTTAAAGTTATTGTTGTAATTCAAATGAGGTAATTTAATTATATATTCAAAATAAAATAATGAAAATTTCATCACGATCGGATTATAAAGAAGGATATTTGTATTTTCACGATCGAGAACGCGACATTCGTACGTCTTAAAATGAAAAAAATGGCAAAAGTTGACATTTTCCAAAATGTTAATGAATTTTATCAAAACTATTTTTATTATGAAAGACAAAATTTAAGGACTTCGAATTATTTATCGAATCATTTATAGAAAACAATGCATCGCGAATTCGACAAAAAATGGAAGTCGTCATCTTGAAAAATGCGAAAAAAATTTGTCACTCGCACTGCCCAAAAATGTACTATTTTTTAGGTATGAAAAATGTAGCGCACTGTGACAAACATTTTTTTTTAATAATTCATATGTAAAATTTAATGTTATTCGTCACAAAATTTGATATCAGAAATTTTGGGGCATGCCAATGTTTTCGTCACTAGACTTTTACTCCGTAAAGAGGTTTTTTTTTATAAGATTAAACATTCAATATGTTTTTATGTATTAAAATGGTTCATATAACAATCTTACTATCTTACTTAGTGTGATCGTTAGAATACAAAGTGTCCATTTTGGAAGTACATTTTTAAGGAAATGGGTAAAAATATAGAAGAAGTGAATTTATTGCAATGTAGAATCTATATGTTCATCCTCTAGCTTATATTGAATAAAAACTAATTCGAATACATTTTTGGAAGAAAATTTTACAAGATGTGACTTTTTGATCAATTTTACGTTTTTGGGCGAGGTGGACCTTCTTTGGAAATACCCATATCTAAGAAATCTAAGAAACAATTTCACTCAGGAAGTGAGTTATTTTGTCTTCATCAAATAAGGGGTCAGTCTCTCTTTTAATGTATACTAAATAATAATATTTGAATTTGATATTATAGTTGAACCTCAAAAGAAACCTGTTCTTTGGAAATAAGAATTTTTTATTGGAAATTATGAAATAGCAATAATATATTATTAATAATATTAAAAATAATATTAAATAATATTAAAAATATATCTTACATTCTTAAAAAAATCCAAACTGTTCATCGAGACGTGTCGTGTCGTTTCGTGCCTAGCCAAAAGTATCGTCACGTGTCCATATCTAATGTGAGCGCTCTACGCATTGAATCAAGCGACTGTTCGGGCAACAGTCAGAGTAGCAAAAATGTTCGCCCCAAAACCCGCCCCAGCACTCGGGCTCGTTTTTTATCAGCGGCTTATCAGTAAATAATTCCACCTGTTGTGCTGTTGGTGGTCGGCATGGCAAAAAAGGGGGCGAAGGGGGTTGGCTTGGCTGAACGGATGGACGGACGGACGGACGGGTGGGTTGATGACAAAGGGGTCGCTGTCAGCGTCTCTGCTCTGTTTGGAGTAACGCTTAAGTGTGCGTGTTTTATTGGTGTATGTGTGTGTGTATCGAGATAACTACTGTCAGGTGTCGCATTTGGAGCTTGTAAGTACTCCAATCTAAAGCGGACAAAGCAGCGCTTATTATATTATAATACATACAAAATAGACATACACAGATATAAGCAGTATACATTATAGTGTTATACTTAAAGATACATATGTATCTATTTTTTTGTGAAGCACCGCTTGCACTTGTTACATGTGTGTGTACATTGACTTAAGTATCTCGTTGTCTTCTGGCTGCAGTTGAAACTTTTGCTGCTGTTTGCATTGCTCAGCAGAAAGCCGCTGCCTGTTGGCGACCAGTGGCTCATTGTCACTGGATTTCATAGATAACACACAGCACACATTAAAATACACACACACACACACACATTTATATACATATGTAGCGTCTATGTGACTGCGATTCAGTTGGGTTTCTTTTTAATCTTATCTTAAAACTTGAGTCGACATCGTTCGTCACGCACCAACGCTAACGCTGTGCAACACCCACACACATACACACACAATTACACACACGATCAGACACACACACACACACACACTTACATAACCAAATAACCAAATACAATGGTCGATTACTTTGTAAAACTACAAAAATCGATTCCTACTCTTTACTAAACCCAAATAAAGACTATTCGAATTCTATATACAAATTAAATACATTCAAAAATAAATTAATCTTTAAGGTTATCATATATTTATATCAAAATTACCTACCAAAAAGTTTATAATTGCTAAACCTTGACATCGATTGTTTAGACCCGTTAAGTTTATTTATTTTCTAACAGTCTAATTTAAATTATAAATTAAATAAATATTTTAAGTGTAATATAAATCAGGAAATAAAGCTTTATCTTCAATTAAAACTGTTTTTAAATTTTCTCTAAAAGAACTCTAGTAAAAGTACTTTAAGCAATATAAATATATATTCTTTATCAAAAGGAAATGCATTTTCAAGGTTTTGCTTAATTGAGTATGCGAATTTATTGAAAATGTCAAGCCAAAAAAAAAAGAACAAAAAAAGAAAAGCAGAAATATCTGAAGAATAATTATTATATAGGATAATGATGTAGATTTGTTAATCAATTATGTTACCCTGCATTGCTAAACCGGTAAAACTATAGATCTATGAACTTTTGGTAGTCGCAAGCATCAGGTAACTTTTTCAAAAATGATCATGATACAAAAAGATACAAAGAAAAACAGATGCATTAATCAGAATCATATGTGCAATCAAACAGTGTTGATAAATTTCTTTTTTGTATTTAGTACTTTCAAGAAATATTCCATGACAATCTAGTAACATATCAAAATTTCAGAACATTGTTCGATTAAAACACAAACTTAAGTCGAGTGTGATCGACTAGATAACACCCTGCTGGGAAGCTTACGTATACTTACAATTTCAGATATCCTCTTTAATTCAGATTTTACTACAAAAATAACATTACAATGCTGAATTTCTAGGTAATTTTAAATAAATGAAGTAACCCCTTTCAATGTCCTTCTGTGATTAAAGGGTATCTCAAGAGTTTTTTTGCTTGTTTTTTATTTTTCATTTTCTGGGATCAGATATTCTTCATTTCTTTTGCATTTCAATTGCACACACATACACATGTATATGTATGTATATTTGAAATAGCTTGTGTTTGTGTATATTTTGCATCTGTGCTCTCTGTGCTGTTGTTGTTGTTATTATTTCTGCTGCCTGCCTTCTGCGCTGCAGCGAGAGAGAGGGAGAGAGAGTGGCCCACGTCAGTCTTCAGTTGCTCTTCGTTTTGAGCTTCGTTTTGGTCGTTGGCGCTGTTCGTGCTCTGCCAGCGTCGCTGTCGTCGTCAACCCTTACTTTGTGGCTGCTGCGCTTGGAGGCGGCTGGAAGGGGAGCTGAGCTGGGCGGATGTCATAACACCAACTTAATGCTGGAGTTGCACTCGTTTGTGCATGTGTGTGTGTGTGTGTGTGTGTGTGTGCATGCATTTATTTATAAACTGCGCTCATTGTTTGCCCCACACGCGGCTTGGGTTGCTCTCAATAAACTCGCGTATTATTCTGTCTGTCTGTGCCTTAGTAGCCTCCTGTTCTCTCTCTCCCTCGCTCTCTCTTACGATAACTAACTCGCTCTTACACACAGCCTTTCATATTTTGCTCTCCCGCTCACACATGCGCGCCGTCGTCGTCGACGCAGTGGGGTTGTTGTTGTAAACTCGGTTTCAAGCTTTAATTACGTCTCATACTCACACACACACACATACAGAGAGCGCAAAGCGTGCAAACAGACGGACTCTTTCAGACTGAGCCCCAGCTGTGTGCATGTGTCTGTGTGTGCACGTCTGTGTGTGTAACGTTCTATGCGGGGCCATGAGGCCGTCGAGGGGCGGCACAGTTGTTGTTGAGTAGTCTTGTTGTTGTTGTTGTTTTTGCTGTTGCTGTTGCTTGTTGGCCTGCGCGGTATTCCTATTTTTGTTTGCCCGTCGTTGACGTAGCTTATGTTGCTGTTGTTGTGGTTCTTTTTGTTGTTGTTGTCCAACGGTACTTCTGAGCGCCAGCCATTTATTTGCTTGAATTCAGTCAAGCTTTGTGCTTCGTTGCTGCCGCTCGCGAAGTTGTCGCCTTGTCGTCGCTGTCACCACCGTCGTCGTCGTCGTCGTTGTTGTTGTCGTTGTCGTCATTTTAGTCCCGTTATTGCACCCACAAACCGCCCAACCACTCACACCCACACTCACACACACACGCACACAGTCGAGTGACGCGGGCTTTAGTTTTATTTTTTTCGTGCGCATTTCGTTGATACCTCGCTTGCTTTTTGGCCGGCTTTGGCGCGGCCTCAAAACGTGAGTACACATTCAATACGCCAGGTGTTTCCCTTAAATACACACGCACACACACACACACACACACTCTCGCTCTCTCTCCCGATTGCGTATGAGTGTGTGTGTCTGTTTCTGTGCTGTGACGCTAATCTTCAATTTGAGATTAGATATAATGTTGCTTTACATTATTGTTTTAGTCTCGGCCTGCATTTTGTGTTCTACACACACATACACACACACACACACGCACAGACACACGCACACCTAGAAAGCTAGTGCGTTTGCTGTAAGCTTAACTGCAGAGCTTTTAAAAGCTGTGCTCAAGCTTCGACTGAAGCTCAAAGTCTAGCACACTAATTGAAATTGAACTTGACATGGTGAAAACTGCACGAATCGATAAAAGCTTCCACTGCTTATCAATAAAAAAAAATATAAAGAAAATGCAAAAAAAAAAAAATTATTATAAAAAAGAAAAACAAATAGCAACAATAACAATTAAACTAGCCTATAACCGAACTGTACGCAATAAATTGAAACTTAGAGTTCTCAGAATGTAAACATTTATCGAGGACTTTTATGTACGCTGGAGATGTAGAGCACGGGGAAGGGGGACGTGCTATGTGACGAGGGGGTGGTTGAGGGCTGTGTTGGGGTTTCATATAGTAAACGTAGCTCGGAGTCGTTAGCTGCGTCGCCAGCTTATCACACACATACAGACCCACACAAACACACTGAGAGACTCTCATTATTAGGCCTGGCCAAAATCAAAATGGTGTGAGTGAGAGTGTGTATATGTGTGTGTGGGTGTGTGTGTGTGTGTGTGTGTGTGTGTGTGTGTGTGTGTAGAGTGTAGACCTTTTATACATCGCGTTATCAATAATCGGCGACTCGTCTGTATGTGAAAGAGTTAAGCGAATTATTTTGTTTCTCTTGTCAATTGTGCTTTTTATTTGTTTCCTCTTTTCTTTTCTTCCACTTCGTCTTGATTTTTTTTTTTTATTCATTTTTTGCTTGGGTTTTTGTTTTATTAATTAAAGATTGACGCGTCTAATGACTAGGTGAATTGATTGCGTTTGGGGGGGGTTCGAGGGAGCGACAAGAAGAGGGAGAGGAAGGTTTGCCAGCTTGTTGGCCAGTGCTGATATCACAAAGGGGCTTACAAGACTTCTAGAAATAATTAAGCGTGAAAAGTTCTGGGGATTCTAAAGTGCTAGTTAAAAAGGAAGTAATAATTGGTTCATAACTATAGTTAAACTTGTATAAAATTTAAATAACGATCAGAAGCATAGATCCAGATCTTCAGGTTAAATTAATAAGTGCATTTTGAATTTAAAAACAAATGTAACAATTATATTTTTAGTTGTTAAAAGGCGCTGGGTATAAGCAAATGAACAATAAATAAATAGCTATTTATATATTAAATGAATTGCATTTTTATTTCTGAAATCATAAAATGAATGACTTGAAATAACAGGCATAAAATATATAAATCAAAAATATCCATGATTTTCAAATTTTTGATTTTAAAGTATTTTTTATTCAACGAAATTAAAAGGGATTTTTTTTTCTTTCGAATTGGTAAAAAAAAATAATTATTTTTATTGAGAAAAATCCTTATAATCATTACTATGAAACTTTTTTCAAGATTAATTATAATGTGTAGCTAATAAATTGATTTCTATACCCGGCACTTAAAAAATAAACAAAGGGTATATGGTATTTGTTGCAATGAAGTAACAGGGTGAAAGAAGCATCTCCGGCCCTATAAAGTATATATATTCTTGATCAGCATCAACAGCCGTGTGCCACCATAGGCACAGTTTTCAAGATATTAGGATTTTTTACTAATTAATTTTAGCTACTATGATTACCTATCGTCCTACTAAATCGTAACAAGACCGGACAAATAGAAAGGTGGTAATGGCAGATTAAAGTTTTTAAGCAATGTACATAAGTGTCTAAAAGCACGCAATAACAAATATTTTAAATTTATTTCAATTTATTTCCATAGTCGGGAGATCGACTATAGCCTAGAGATGGGCACGGGCCGGGTTGGGCCTCGGGTCCCATGGGCCTTTTACAAAATTTTCGGGTTCGGGCCGAAAAATGTCATTTCGGGTCGGGTCGCCCCGGGCCGGGCCTAACTTCAAAGCCCGAAAGCCCGGAACTCGCCAAATCTATTGCAATATTTTGCTACTCGAATTTGGTCACACTACAAAAAATTCCGTTATATCCGTAAGTTATTTTATTTAATTTCTGAACAAGCTCGTAAGCTCATTTCGCTTATGAACACCCAGTCAACTGAGCGAAATGAACAATAATGTTCACAAATGACCTAATATTCGTTCAATTTATTTTTTTATTTTGATTTTTCGGGCAGGGCCGGGCGGGTTCGGGCCCATAGCAAAAATATCGGGCAAAAATATCGGGCTTGGGCCTTTTTTTCATTACGAATTTCGGGCTCGGGTCGGGCCGGGCCTAAAAAATGAGGCCCGTGCCCATCTCTACTATAGCCCTTCGCAATTGGTTTTTTTTTTTATGTGAAAGCTAACGTAACTTATAAATCAATTGTAAATTTTCATTTGATAATGGAAAACTTTGACTTCAATTAAACAGAATCTTTTAAATTCTTATGCATCGTTTATAGTTAATAAAAATTATTTGAAATCATTTTAAGCTAACGAATAGACAAACGACTCCTGTAAGGACAAGTTGTAAATTTTGAAAGAAAGCATTAATAAAAAATAAATTATTGATATTTGTTGCAGCTTCAAGACGTCTTGCAAACGGCTGAAAATGGAAAAGACTCCCCGGTATACGCAGCGGGAGCGCAACATGGTGCTCACATATGCGGCACAGCACAAGGATGTGATTGAGAATAAGCGGACGGACGCCGAATCCAATCGCAAAAAGGACGAGGTATGGCTGCAGATAGCCAAGGACTTCAATTCCAAGGTCTATCATCAGCGCAGTGCGAAGCAGTTGCGTCAGCTCTATAAGAACATGAAGCTGCTGCTGAAGAAGGATCTGTGCGGCGAGGATAAGGGCAATCGATCCTTTCTGGATCTGCTCAACACACTCTCCCAGCAGGAGTCCGTGGCACAATATATTGCCGAGCAAATGTCACCCGATGGCGCCGGTAGTCAATCGGCAGCCAATGGTCGTCATATGACCGACGATTACGAGGACTCAAAGGTATGTAAAGGGGCTTAAGAAATTTTACCATAAAAACAAAACTTTTTGTGACTTCAGCTTGATAATCTGTGATCTTTTTTGGAAGGAATCTTTTTTTTTTTTTGGCAATTTGAACAAAAGTTTAAAAGCGTTTAAAAGCTGCAATTATTTTCGTTATATTTTTAATCGGTCTTAAAGCTCAGCTAAGCAGTTTTTTTTGTTTTTTTTTTTAACTTTAAATTAAAAGCTTTAAAATTTCTTTTAAGCCGATATTTAATAAATGAGGACTCCCCTTTAATAAAATTGTACGGGATCCAAAAATCCCATTTTTTTTCTTTGTTTTTTTTTTTTTTTTTTTTTTTTTTTTTTTTGTTAATTTTGAATATTTGTTGTATTAAGTCCCGTTTTTTCAATATCTAAATAAGGTGCTTGATAACTATTGAAAAGAAAACTTGACGTAAAATGTATAGAAATTAATGTCAAATTCGAAATTATTTGCTAAATATATATAACTTATATGTACATTAAAAAAACGGGCCTAAAGCTTATATCTAGTAATTTAATCAAAATTATCGATTGAGTTTAAAAATAAAAATATAAAAATCGTCTATCGAGTTTTATATCGAGGTATCGCAAAAAATAAAATTATTTAGAAGAAAAAGTAATTGTAAATACAAAAAAAATACACTTACTTTCAATCAAAAAAAAAAACTTTTTAGAGACACTCTTTGATTTTCTCAATGAAATTTAATTGTTTTAATTTTTTGAAAATATACAATAATGATAATTATAAAGATCGTCTACATCAGCGAAATCGAAAAGGTAAAATCATTAATCTTAAAAAAAATGTATAGAGTAAAAGTTATAAAAAATCGTTTCAGTAAAAATCGAGTTGTCGGTCTTTCGATTTTTTTTTACATAAAAAAACTATAAAACTGCAGTTAAACTTCCATAACTCGAATTTTTCTCTAACTCGAGCTAAATAAGTTGCCGTAAAATTAATAAACTTAAGAAAAAGAAGTTTATAAGTCGAATATCCCCATAACTCGAACCTTTTCTGTGGATAATAGTGATTCGAGTTAGGGAAGGTCTTAAGTTTTCATACATTTTGGGTTTTAATAAATTACATAAGATCTATTTAAATTTAGCTTAGCATTGTTCTTATGATTTGAATCGAGTTATATGTATTTTCTTTGGTTTGCAATAGCTTCCGATATACGAGGGAATGGACACGGATGTCATACTGATCAAATCGGAGACAATCAGCGACAATGAGCAGACGGAGAATGGCATGGATTGCATGGATGACGATGACGATGATGATTGCCCCAGTCCCAAAGTGCCCGAAGTCTGTCTGGAGGAGGAGGATGAGGTGCTATTTCCCACAGATCGCAGTCATTTGCAACAACACAGTTCCGGCGTCAACAGCAGCCATTTGGTCAACGGTCTTAGCGTGGGCAATGGCAATGGCAATGGGAATGATCCCCTGCCCCGTGCCACAAGCTCGCCAGTGTGCTCCACAAAGACCTCCATCTCATCCACGGGCAGTTACATGTCCGGCGGTGCACCGAAAGCGGAGATAACACTTTCCACAGTGGGCAACATACGTGTTGGCGCTTTTGCCAGCATCAGCAATACGCTGCACAACGGCAACAGCAGCAACAGCAACACTATGAACAACAATAATAACAACAACAACAGCAGCAGCAAAAACAATAACAACAACAATAGTAACAATAACAACAACAGCAACATTAACAACAACGGCAACAACATGAACGCGAACAGCAACTTGGATGCTGCACGCAGCTTGCAACTGACCGCGGAGCAAGTGCAACAGCATTTGTTGCTCAACGGTCTCGGCTTGTCGGCGGTGCATCATCCGCCGTCGCAGTCGCTGCAAGCGGCCATCAATGCGGCAACGAGCGGCGTCGGCAGCGGCAGCGGCAGCTCAAGGCAAACACAGACGTTGCAGTTGCCGCGCTTGCAACGCGCTTGCAACGCGACTGTTGCCGCTGGCGCTGCTGCTGGCGGCGCCACCCACGGTTCAAGCAATGCTGCTGCTGCTGCTGCTGGCGGCAACAACAACAGCAACAACACTGGCGGCGTGCAACTGTTACTCAATGGCCATCACAGTCGCGACAAGACGCATGCGCACCAGTTGCATCAGAATGCGGGAATCACACTTGCCACCGGCAGTTTTAATGGCTATAATGGTCTGGGTGTCAGCAACATTAGCAGCATCAATTGCTCGGCCAGCAACAATACCAGCAGTAACAGCAACAATACCGCCGTCAACAGCAGCAACAATGTCAATGCCAGCAACAACAACAGCCACCACATCAACAACAACAACAACAACATCAGCGGCAGCAGCAGCAGCGGATCACGTGGCCAGCATAATGAATACATGATGACGCTGGCGGTGGAGGAGCGCAAAAGGAAAATTGAGTTACTAAATGCACAGATCGAATATTGGCAGACGTTGACCAAGAAGCTCGACTCACAGCCCGGCCACTATCCAAATCCGGCCTGTCTTTGTCATTTCCCCGGCAGCACAGTGCTCGGCGTGGGCGGTGTGGGCGTGGCAGCAGCTGGTGGCAACACAGCAGCAGCAGCTGTAGCAGCAGCGAATGCGTTGCAAACGCAGTCAAGCAGCAGCTAGTCCGAAGCTTACGATGGCGGCGACAATGGCGATGACAAACACGATGACGATGATGACGATGGAGATCCCAATGATGCTGGCCAATTTCAAACTGATGACGATGACGATGATGATGATATCGATGATGTTATCGGTAATATTATTGATGATGTCAATGATGATGATGATGTTATGGCTGATGAAGACACTGGCGATAACAATAGCGATATCATATCGATAGTTGACATCGATGATGATGATAATGATGAGGATGATGAGTTGCTGGAAATGCACTTGCAGCAGAATAAGCTTAATGTAACGGATCTAACGCTGCACGATGATTTTGATTCACAAGATGCCTTGGTCAAGGATGTGGGTGTTGTTGGTGGTCTCTCGCCACCCCCAACAACAACACCAACACCGCCAACAATAACTGCAACAACAACTGCAACAACAACTGCAACAACAACAACAATAGATACTGAAACGCCGCCATCGTTGCCATCGCTGGAAACGCAACCGCCGCCAGCGAAACGCGCAAAGCGACAACAAATTGCATTGCTGCTGCAACTGGCCCAGCAGCAACAGCAGCCGCCAAGCACGTGACCAGGTTAAGCTATAGCCCTAAGAGTTATTAACTAGACTAGTATTTGGACTTAATCAACCACCTGTTCTATCCCAGTTTAACAAATGCGTCAATGCCTTTTATCGTGGCCGTTTAACAATTTTTGCCATTTTATGTCAACAACCAAATTTATAAATTAACACAAATTTTATTATTATTACAATTATTATTATTATAATTATTATTACTAGAATTATTATAATTATTACTATTTATTTATGCCTAGTTTTGTGTGCCAAACAACAAACATGCGTGTGACTGAGTATGTGTGTGTGTGTCTGTGTTATTTTATTTTATTTTATATTTTATTATTAGCTTTTTAACTTTTTTATACAGCGCCTAACCAAAACCTTAATTGCCATTTAAAGAAATGCTTGCCAAAATTTAATTTTAAGCATTAATTTATTGTACAACCCTCCTCCCCCAACCACTCCGACATCTATTATTTATTGTTTACCTGCTTTTTTTTTTTAAATAAAATCCTATTAATTAAGTTTTTTTTTTGCTGCAAACCGAAAGAAAATGCAACGAATGTCCCAAAAAAATAAAAAAATTTCATTTGTCACTGTATATTTACCTTAAATAACATTACTTAATTAATGATCATCATAATAATTACAAGAACAACAACAAAATATGAAAACTGTACAAATGTGGTTCCTAATCTAGTCCTTAAAAAAAAAAAAAACAAAAGCAAATCGAAAGTAAAACTGTTTAAAAAATAATATTGATAGAAAGCAAAGAAATTGTTATGCATATAGCGAAACTTGTGTAATTTTTTTTTTATATATTTATATATATTTACACGCTTACATATAAATACATACACATGTATTATACATATATAAATGCCCCCCTCCCCCCCAGTCCAAAAACCCTCCAAAACACTGTAGCTAATTTAAATGTATGTACTTAAAAACCAAAAAATCTAAGGCACCCAAAAAATCCCCTTTTATTAGTTTGTACAGAGAAAAAGAGAGCGAGAGGGAAAGAAAGTTAAAGAGAAACTTGCTAGTCGCCGTTGCATAACTGTATTCTTTAGTCTAGCATAAAAAATTGAAAAGAATTTTATAAAAATTATGCTATATTGTTATGCATTTGCATACTACTAGTTATTAAAAAAAATATATATACAAACCAAAAAATAAACATATGTGTAAACTTAATGCCTAAATGTAACCACAATTTACAAAAGAGAAAAAAACCAAACGAAAACCATTTATACAATTTTTGTAAACAAAACAAGTTAATAAAAACCAATGAATTTATATTGTGGCCTAACTAAATACTTGGTGTATAGTCTGTTCGAATCTGTAATTTTAAATTGGAGTTTGGCGCGAGAACAGCTGACGGCGTTGCCAGCTCGTTGCAAATCGTTATCATGAAGTTGCCATGTAGACAAAGCTTCATTTGATGTGCAAGTTGCAGAGATCATAATTCTATATTGAATGTTTAAAAAGACACCACACTATTAACTATTTATTCATGGTGAAATTATAGTGTGTAAAATTACAGTTAATTTATTTGTAGCTGGCAATGGATGACGACAAGTAACGAATCTATTATCATTGCTCATCACTGACAAACGTCAGATGTTGGTAGTGTGTTTTTGGGTAAAAACACTGCTCATTTAAATGAGTCAACTCACTCGATTGCTCAGTTGCTCACCTACTCTGTAGTGTTGTTGTTGTTCTGCACGTGCATGGCTGCCACCTTATTAATAAAATCAGATAGACCCAAAAACAAGGTGGCAACCAACGGATAGACTCAATCTGGAAAAAAACATCGATAGAAAATTGTCATTCTCTAAGAAAATTTATAAATTAAAAAAAAAATTATTAAAGTTGTAAGTGCAAATTGAAAAAAGCAAGAACGGAAGTTTTGTAAATTCATAAAGTTAATTTTAAAATTGGATTGGGAAACGTCAGCCTTTGCGTTGTGAACAAATTAACAAATTAGTTAATTATTCTAAAAAAAATTATAAAAATTTAAAAAAATATAAGAAGCAATCCTCCTGTCAAAGTTTCCAAGCTCTAGCTTCAATATTTATTGTGAAAAAAATAAAATGTAAATATTTAACTCTCTTTCTGAAAAGAGTTAAATTCGGTCAATTTGAACCTTCTGCCAAGGCTGCCACCTTTTTTTTTTGGCTGCCGTTTTGTTTTTACCGTTATATTTTCCGACCCACGCACACACACACACACACAACACCACACAACAACGCGCGCAATTATTAAATCAAAATGTCACATTTTCCACTGCCGTGCATTTTGTCCGGGGAAAGGATGTTCAAATTACGATCAAGGCACGACGAAATAGTAAATGTAGAATGCGTGCACTGCGCACGACTGTTCAACGGCTCTGTTCGAAATACGGGAAACTTCCTCAAGCACATCAAAGTAAAGTGTACATTACATATATTGTTTTATTAGTGCGTTGTCCATTAACATTTTTCAACTTAAAATTTAACCTGGATTGCGAAGAAGGAACATCCTCAGAAGCTGGGTTTGCTAGAGGAAATGAAAATTGCCCACAAGGCAGAGCTAGCCTTAGCTAGAAAACTGCGACGAAGGAAGAAGAAAACACCATCAACACCACCAGTCGTCATTAAATCGACTGAAGAAGTCCCTACCAAGCCGCCGTCGAGCAGTCACCTCCACCATGACCACACATATTCCAAGAAACCCACAAATTAAAACAACCAATGAATGGATTGTTGCGCAAATAATATATATTTATAAACATTAATTAATTAATATTAACACACATTAATATTACCATAAGTATTTAGAATATAAATCTTATATAGTCGTCCCGTCAGCTTAATTGGTCTATATTATTCTAACTAAATGAAGGGGATCTCTTTGGGGGAAATTCATTCCTGGATGAGTGAGTGCTAAATGAGCAATTTGGAAGGAACATGTTCACTTGCTCACTTCAGGGAGCATTTTTTTTTTGTTCACTCACTCATGAGCAACCCAACACTAGATGTTGGCAATTGAGTTGTTGTTGGTGTTGTTGTGCCGCGTAATTGAATGAAATTAAATGCCAATTTGCACAATATTATTTATTCATTTAAATTCAGTCATACATATATATACTTAATATGTTGGAAAAACAGCACACATCTCTAGTGTGGACACGAGAGCCAACGCTGCGCGCATGTGTAGAGTGAGAGTGAGAGAGAAAAACGCTAGTTTTGCATACATCGCAACTGCTCTCGGTGACAGCTGTGTGAGCGCTTGTGGAGGGGGGGATTTGCAAATTTTGTATATTTATTACTCATCCAACGAGTATGCAGTCATCGAAAGATTTGTAAAACAAAAACAAGAGAAAAACCGAAGTTCAGTTGCAGTTAAAAGTTGGTGTTTTGCATGTGTGTAATTTGATTGTGGGCGATAAATAAAGTGAATGCGAATTCTCTACATACACCGCAAACAGATTGCGTGAGTGTACACACACACACACTCATATATGTATGCCACTGTGTGTGTGTGAAGCCCTAAATTTGGTGGAAATAACTTCTTTGGACTCAAAAAAGCAGCTGTTGAGGGATTACAAACTACTGCAAATTGGACCACTCGATGCCCGGCTTCCATCTCAATGAAATGGGCGAAATGGTATTGGACGCCATCGATGACATCGGTGTGGTCGATGTTTACGATCTGGCATCGGATATTGGCAAGGAATATGAGCGCATTATGGATCGCTATGGCACCGATGCCGTAAGCGGCTTAATGCCAAAAATTATCAATACACTGGAGCTACTCGAGGCGCTCGCAACGAAAAATGAGCGTGAGAATACAACCATACAGGAATTGCGCGAGAAAATCGCCCAGCTGGAGAGCGAGAAGCTGGAGAAGGCCGAGTTTCGGCGACGCTTTGAAAAGGAACTGGAACTGATTGAGGAACAGTGGCGCACAGAGACCAATGAACTGGTTGATTTGGTCTCATCACTACAGGATGAGAACAAGCGGCTGGTGAAGCAGACACAGGACTTGCAATCGTCATCGGCCCAAAGCTCGGGACTGGGCGCCAGCTTGACCGAGAGCATCATTAGTATGACCAACAATGAGCTGCATGGTGCGCTCTCCGATACACAGGTGCTGCAGCGGCTCAAGGAGCAGATCTACAAGCAGCGTGATGAGCTGAAGCAACGAGAACGCGAACTCCAGGACAAGTACAGTGAGCTGGAGCATGTAAGTATTGCAGTGGCTTTAACTCTTTGTTAATTAAACATGTCCAAGCTGATTTCCTTTTGTTGGAATAGGTCAACATTCAGGCGGAACGACTGAAGTCCTCGGAGCGGGATACGCGACGCAGGCATAAGCTAATGCAGGCCCAGGTGAAGACACTGTGCGAGGAGCGTGCCGATTTTCTAGCCCAATTGCAGGACCAATGTCGTGAGATCAATCAGCTGCGCAAGCGTTTGGGTCTGGCCGAAAAGGAGAACGAAGATCTAGTGCAATCGTATGATGATGATCAAAACGATCCAAATCGACCGCGCTACACGACCCGAGAGCTAAAGGAGCTGATTAGTGAGCGGGACGAGCTCTTAACCACCATTGACAGCCTCAACGAACAGCTGGCCGATCTGAAGCCAGCGCCCAGCGGCAAACGAACCCGCCACGTTTCCAGTTCCGATGACAGCGACGACGATGATGATGACAATGAGGCGGATGATGGCGTTGAGGCTGACGTTGATGATGACATCGTATCGGGTGAAACGTGCGTAATCAAACTCAAACACACACTTTAAATAGTTGTTTGTAACTTGCATTTCATGTCATGTACTTCTCTTCCCAAAATGTCAGGCCACCTGGGCATGATGCACCTGTACAGGGACCACTGCCCTACGAGCCAGACGATGCACCCTGGAAGAAGAGCTCGGAGTCGGGTATACGGAAATTGTAAGAACCCAAACAAAAATTGACTAAAACCATTTGTTCGAATTGTAAATGTTATGCTGTTTGTAGTTTCCGTAAGTTATTCTCGGATCCGTCGGATGGCAGCAACACATTCCCGAAACGTTCCTTGGCCACGCTCTCGAAGATGGCGCTATCGGCCACACCCGGCAGCGGCAACGAGCCGAAGTAAATGCCTTTTAGCCTAAGAGCCAAGTGCATTCAATCCATTTACATACATACTTATATATACATACATATATATAATTATGCTTTGATGTTATTTATTTTATGTATGATTATTTTTCGTTTTCATTTCTTTTATTTATTTTTAGTCCCTGTCTGTCCTTTGCTATGTTTTATATGCTCGCTAAGTATTTACCATTTTCTTATATGATGTACATAATTTATATATTTGATTGCTGTGCTCTCATTATTATTTTAAGTTGTTATTTCTTTTTAACATAATTCTTAAATAATTCATTTATATATATATATTTATATGTATTTTCTTATCATTTAATGCTTATTACTACATTTTTTTAATTATGTATACTAACTAATCTCTATGACCAACATGCAAGGAACTAAATATATATTGGAAAAGCTTGATTAGCAGGCAAGATTGCGGGCAAACGGATTCATTTTCGAAACCGATTCGCATACATATACATATGCATCTACATATAAATATACATACTATATACATCTACTTAAACATTAGCTACTATCTATCTAATCATTTATAATAATAGTATACAAATATACTTACATACATACCCTATACATATGAAATGTTCCAAAGAACAAATTCTGTGCGAAGTGAGTGAGTTTGAATGAATTTAATCGATTAATCAAATAATTGTAGAGAGTTTTTAAATGAGAATCGAGCTAAACTGTTTTAGTAATTAACTAAACAAGACAAGCTGCAATATGTAATTAAAATCAATCTTAATAACAACCAAAACAGGCTCTACACAATTCCAGTTAACAAACAAAATAAATTGGGAATCGATTTATAAAAATAAAGTTGAGGGGTCATTGAGAAAACATAAATAATAACATAATAATACTTACTTCAATTAGCAATTGTCAAGTTGTAGATTAACTATTATTCTCTCGCTCTATCTTTTTCAAGTAATGTATTTATTACTGGCTCTATCTATCTTTCTCTCACTCTCTCTCTCTCTCTATCTGTCTGTTCATCTCTTTAGCGAATTGAGCCTTCTATAGCAGTTGCCCCAAGCGGCCTTATATTAAAATACACAAGCCAAAAACAAATTTAAAATTTATAATTAGCCATCGTTGAATTGTAGCTGATTGTTTGTTGACAAATTAATTATGTATTAAATACCAAAACCAACAAAGCGATAAAGGTAAACGAAAAAAATTAAAGTATTAGAAACAAATCAATCAAATCGTAAAATGTTTTAGCCGCAAATTTTAACCAGAATTATAAAATACAAAAAAAAAAATGATTAGAAGAGTTATTGTTACCAAAACTATGTACCAATTATATAATTAACTAGCTTAACCCTTTATTCGTGTGCACAAAATGTTGCATTTGCTGCAGTTGATGAATAATAGATTAACACAAGGTCACTTTTAAAAGTACATACAGAAGTATGATACTAATAAAATATTATGTATGTATATCAAGCCCAATCACAGTTGCATTTTCCTGCTTTTGGCTGCTAATAATGTCTATTGAGCTTTTGCGCTTCTGTTCATTTTTAACTAACTTCTTGGCTAATTTGCTTTACCATTTCATCAGATCAGGATAAGCAAAAAGTACATATCAGTTTTGATTGTGAGAGATATTTGGGTATACAGAATATGTGAAAAACGTTTGTTCTTTCAACAATAAGAAATGTGCCAAAAAGACTAAGATGGAATTCAGCGATTGCCATTGATCCAAGATCCATACATACAATAACATTTTTCCCTTACTATCTTTACTTTAATTTTTTATTTTTTTTTTTTTCTAATATGAAAAACTAAACTTTTATACAATAAAACAAAGAAAAATGAAAAGAAAGAACGATTTACAAAATAGTACTGATAGTAATGCACTGGAAACTGCAGCTGGAAATCAACGAGACATTCGGAAGAGACATTTGTATGAAGTATTAAAGCTATTAATTTATACATGAAATTAAATTCGTCGTGTCGCAGAAGTCGCTGAAATATATTGCTTTGATCTATAGATTTAAATGCGCTCAGTGACTGAATATTTTCTTTGTTTCAGTATAATTTCAACTTCTGTGACACGGCGAAACGATCGATAAAAGCGAAACCGAATGACATTGAATTATATAAGTATATTAAATAAATTAATGTTAACTAAATTTATATACATATATATATACATATTATACACATATAAAATACATATATTAACCAAATAACGTAACAAAAACATTTAAATTGATATACATTATATACAGTACAATACATGCCTAGTTGGAGTATGCGTGCATATAAGATTAAAACTAATGGATCGATCCAAAAATAACAAACACACATACTAGTACATACATTTTATGCATTGGATAGATGCGGTAAATAAAAGTTATGGCAAACCAAATTGTTTCATTCTTAATTTTTTTTTTTTTTATTTTGATGTACAAGTATATTTATATAAATAAATATATGAGTCATTTATGAATAACACATATTTTAGATACTCTAATACACTTATTCATAGGTGGACAATGTATCAAATGTTTTCAAAATCATTTTAATGGTCATCTAGTGGGTCCTGTTCGCCGGATTCCGAGTCATCGAGAGGACAGTTTGAATCTTGATGTGTTCATGTAAATATAAAATACAAAAAATAAAAAAACTAGTGAGAATGAAGAATATAAGACACTTAATTAAATTATTTATTAATTGAATAAATAAATACGAAACTTGAAAGTCATATTTCCACTCGTTACAGGGCGAAATAAACAGCTAAATAAAATATAATACATTTGCCCAGTTCGAATTGGAATTAAATTAGGGTGAATTAAAAAAAATAGAGATAAATGTTGTATAGAGCGAAATGATAAAATTTAGAATTTTTGTTATTTATCCCTAACTTCTTTTTATTTCTAAACGATATCGACTCACAGATTTTGTATAAATATACATTTGAATAGAAAACTAAGAATCAGTAAAAGTGAACTGTGTATCACAGCAATTTTTAGCTGATGTGTAAACGAGAAAAATGTTGTCTTACCTCAACACTTTTCTGAACCGGTTTCTGATTTTGCAGCTTTTCTTGTTGAGCTTGAACATCATCTTCTAATTGCAATTTCCTTTCTTGTTCATTTAAAAATAAATATAAAATCGAATTTTGACGGTTTTCCAAGACATTAATTTTGAGTTGTAATATGTTGATTAGATAAATTTTTATGAATTGTTCCTGTGTGTAAATTTGATTAGCCAGCATGTAAACTGGCAATAACTGGGATTGAATCTTATCCAGCGAGCTGGATACCAAATCCTGTGAAATCAGTTGTTTCATTATGCGTGCAGACAGACTGACAAGTTCAGAATTTAAGCTGCCGACATCAAGGATAACTTGCTGGTTTCCAGATTCAACGCCTGTCATCTGAATGTTTGAAGCGTTCATCTGTTCCTGTGTCCTGATTAACTCTAAAGCCTTTCCCATCGCCTTGATATGTTCTAAGAGCTCTTGAGCTTCTGTAAATTCATTAATTTTAGGCTTTCCACCAGCAAACGCTTTAATAAACTCATTGCTTGTTTCCAATATTTCCAAATTTGGTTGTAACTTTTCTTGTGCTTTCAATATAATTTCATCGCATTGCTTCTTCAAATCCATGATTAGTTTAGAGGCATCATCGTTCAAGTGCTGCTCTGGAGCTTTGAACTCGAGCTTATCACATTCGTCAGTTTTCTGGAGTACTTCATTTTTCACCTGAGAGAGGTGTTGTTGGGAAGTACTGGGTTCTTGTTGAAGTTGGACTTGTGATTTCTCTAGATTTTCTGGAGTTGCTATCAGTTTGAGCTTTTCACATTCGTCAGTTTTGTGAAGCAACTCTCGTTTTACCTGATCGAGTTGTTGCTCCGATTGTTTCAGTTTTTCTTCGAAATCCTTCAATTGCTGTTGCAAATCGGCAACTTTATTAGTTGTTTGATACGAATCCAACTGTTGATTCAGAGTCTTGAGCTCGAGCCTCTTACATTCATCAGTCTTTTGGAGCAATTGTTGTTTCACCTGATTGAGTTCTTGCTGTAATGTGATCACCTCTTGTTGTAAATTCTCCAACTGTTTCTCTGATGTGATCAGATCTTCTTTAGACATTTCCAAACGCTCTTGTAAATCAATGATTTCCTTAGTAGAGTCCACATCGAGCGGTGAGGTAGAACGATCCAAATTTCTTGTTTCCATTAATTTTCGCAACAAATCTTTCATTGTCTCTTTCTGTTCCACGCACCCATCGATGAAGTCAGTCAATACCATCTGAAAGTAATCTTGAACTAATATGGGATCCTCAACTACCATAATGCAGATTTCTTCGTATTGAGAAATGAGATAATCAGCGAAATCTTGTAGTTTTCTATTTTGATTACTCCGCTTTTCCATTATACGATTGACATGCATCCGAATCACTTTCAGTTCTTTCAGGGCATTGTCCTCCGCCAAGTTCTTCGGGCGGCCGCTCATAAACATTATGTTTTTACTTATTTCTCCTGTTTGTTCCTCCTGTTCAGCTACAATCGTTTGAAATAAATTATGTATTATACCAATTATCAGTATTGTAAATCCTAACTGAGAGTCGAACTTAATATCAAATTATTATTATCGACAAAACAGAAGTGAATCTCCAAATATAGTATAAATTGTACTGAATACTGAATCGAGTACTTTGCACAGACAGCTTTTCCAAAAGGCAGTTAACGTAAATTAATAAAAGATAGGTTAAGTGAATAAAAGAAACATTTCAGGCAGTTATCTTATCAATGCAGCTGAGTATCAAGGCAGCTAAGCAAGTTACATGCAAGATTTAAAAAAACAAAAATAAAAATAAAATACCTTGTAAATACTTGATAAGCACTACAGTGCATGGATTTGTATGATCCCGAAAAAATGAAAAAATTGTATCCCATTTTCATGATCTATGGTCAAATCTAATTCCAATCCTGACAAACTTGGTGTCTATACTCTTGTTAGGACCAGATCTTTTAAAATTTCACAGAACCAAAGGACGAAATGTTCTTTAAACATGATTTGCAGAAAATGTAAAACATATTTTAATACAATTTTAATAATATGTGTTATCTGTTAATAAAAGGAAAAAAAAATTGTTTGGGACAAAAAATAGCTTTAATTCTGACTAGTTTTTTAGGATAGAGACGAATCGCGAATTCGTCGTCCCAAGGATGAAAATTATGTTTAAAGGACATTTCGTCCTTTGCTTCTGTGGAATTTTAAAAGTCCTGGTCCTCACAAGAGTATTGACAGCAAGTTTGTCAGGATGGGACCAAGATATAAATTTTCAAAAAGAAATAAATTTTTCAACTCAAAAAGCGCGGACCAGGAATTCATTTTAGAACTGTGGTTTCTTGGTGAAAACATCTTAGAATTCACCATAGATTACGAAAATGGGTTACCATTTTTTGTGAAAAAAAATCGATGCACTTTAATATGCAAACTTTGAAGTATATTTTTGACTTGACTTAAGGGTAACTTAAATGTTATTTGGTTATGACATGGAATCTAAAATTATTGTGTAAAGTTGAATCTTTTTGTAAAATATCTCCTTTATCTTTTCGAAAATTCTAAACTTTAAATCTCGAGTTTTATAATAATAATTAAAAAAAAAAAACACTTCAAATTTAATTGCGAAACGTTTCATCTTTGTTGTAAATTTTATCTTTCAAAGTTGCGATTTTCCTCTGAATCTAATTCTGCAAATGAGGTACGATGATAAAACTTTAGTGGAATGTCAATTTATCATAAAAATCGATTTCATTAGCTTAATTGATTGTCATAAAAATTAAGTTAATGAGCTTGAGAATCGTTTCAGCGAAAATCAAGTGGTCAATTATTTAATGTACAAGTGTGTGATTTTTTTAGTTAAAAAAAAAAAAACAAAAATAATCATTATTTACGGTCCCTGGTTATTATATTAATATTAATTATTTGACTCTGATTAAAGGTGTATGCTTACAACTTTCCGACTGCGTAATGATGCTACTATGTGCCAGCGGCTGTCCCAGCTCCTCCCGATCCAGTTGCGCCCTTAGAGCGGCGCACTCCTCCCGCATTTGGTCGACTAGACGCGATTCTCGTTCGAATTTACCGAAAATTTTCCCTAAATGATCATCAATGAGTTCAAGCACAAATGGCAGTGACGTATCAAAGTTATCGAGCCTTGGTCTTGCCATTTTATATTTTTCCATTAATTTCAGAAGACGCCTTACAAATTCAATAAAGTTCCCGGTTTCCATTGCTTCAATTTGTTGAGGCATACGTCGATTTTCGTCTGCACGGTTAGACTCCACAGATTCCTCCATTGAAGTGAGGGAGTCTCGCCAGAGGAAGAAGGACTCCTGCATGGCGGAGAGGGTCTCGTTCCTTTCATTAAGGTTCTGTTGCTTGACGGAAAGAGACTCTTCCCTGGCAAAAAGATAATCTTCTTTGGCGCAAAGAGACTCTCCCTTGGTGTAAAGAGAGACTTCCTTGATGAAGAGGAACTCTTCCTTGACGGCGAGGGACTCTTCCTTGGCGGAAAGGGACACTTCCTTGATGAAGAGGGACTTATTCTTGGCGCAAAGACACTTATCCTCGGTATAAAGGAACTTTTCTTTGACAAAGAGCGACTCTTCCATGACGCCGAGCGATTCTTCCTTGGAAAACAGAGCCTCTTCCTTGGCGGAGAGTGACTCTTCCTTGGCGGAGAGCGAGTCTTCCTTGGCGGAGAGTGACTCTTCCTTGGCGATGAGCGATTCTTCCTTGGCGATGAGCGATTCTTCCTTGGCAAATAGAGCTTCTTCCTTGGCGGAAAGAGAATCTTCCGTGACCGAAAGAGAATCTTTTTTGACCGAAAGAAAATCTTCTCTGAGGAAGAGGGACTCATTTTCGGTGACCAGGTCTGATGTTGGTCGGAAGGCTTCCAGGTTTGCCGAAATATCCATATCATCATCTTGACTGAACGAACGATTTGCATTCATTGGCCCAGAGAAGTCAACCTGCAGAAAGAAATACGTAAAGGAAGAGAAAGAGTAATTGACGGAATAATTGAATTGAATCATTTGATTAAGTGCACTCCATTGGAATTCGGATAATATTTATGCTACTTACGCTTCCATCTGTTGAGTGATCGTCGGAGTTCACCTGGCAGCCTATTTCAGTGTTCGATAAGTCGCTTGAATCTATAAAATATAAATAAATATACTTATTACTGTATGCGACTTCGGTGTTTTGTCATTCGCACATTATTCTATCAATCATCAAAGCTCGTGCTAAAAGGGCAGTGGACAAATTGAAATTCAATCTTTATTGACGTTTATCCTATAAGAGCATTTTTACCAAATTTGGTAGCATTACACTGAAAAAACGTCTGGGATTCCGGGAAAAAATTGTTTTGATCGAGTACGAAATACTTGATTAAAGTATAGTTTTAAATTCATTTTTCGCAAATATTTTGACCATGAGGGCTCTATAAGAATTCTGTTTCTGGGAAAGCAAATGTTTTTGTTTTTTTTTTTTCTGACTATTTAAATGAAATTAAACAATATTTTTATTATAAAAGACAAGCTTTGAAGACTTGTCGTTTTTGAATACATGGAATTATAGAATAATAGAAAACAATGCGAATGTGGCGAGTAATTTTTAAGCAAATACTCTTAAACCCTAATAAAATAATGTAGATTTTCATTTTAGAAATAATTTTGATATGTTACTATCATTTTAAATATTTTTCAAGTTTTATTAGTAATTTGTAACGCGATATCGCTAGCATGACAAGATTTCCACCTATTTTGTTCCAAGAATTTATTCATCAAATTTTATTCGATATATCGAAAACAGCTTGTAAAACTTGTTTTAAATTAAACATTCAATGTAACAATCTTACTATCTTACTTAGTGTAATGGTTAAAATACATAATGTGTACTTTTTGGAAGTCAATTTTAAAGAAAATGGGCAAAAATATAGAAAAAGTGAGTTTTCCAATATAGGATCTATATGTTCATTAAAATAAACTTCTTCAAGCGTAAATTGCTTATATAAATAACTTGAATACATTTTTGGAAGAAAATTTCATAAGATGTGAGTTATACATCAATTTTACGTTTTTGGGCGAGGTGGACCTTTTTCTGGAAATGCTCTTATACATGTATGTATTGTTTTCCTAAACCTATTTTGTTTTCCAATACCAAGAATATACGTATATAATTTAGGTTCAATATTTACTTTTGCCAATCGTTTCGTTGCTTGCCACAAATTCATCTAGCTGCGTCTTCGAACCTGATTGCTCCAATGACTCTTCATCTGTTGTATCTGACTACAGATGGTATTTAGACTATGAAGCTATCGAAACAAACTTAACTTACCACAATTATCTTAGCATCAACAAGCATGCAAAATTCTTCATTTTCGGTAGAATCAGCGATTTTCTCAACTGGAAGTGGCGTTGGAACTGGAGTTAAAGCTGGAGCTCGATCAGACATCGGTGCTCGGGGATGGATATTTGGAAAAGTGCTCTCGGTGTTTATCATATTGGAAATTAAATTCAACAGGCGAGAGCGCGACTCCTGGATTCCACTTGCAGTTAAATAAAAAAACTGATTAATGGCACTTGTGGCTTCTTTGGATAGATTGTTTATGTTCTTGATAAAATAATCACAGGGGTTTAGCACACATGCGTAATGCATAAGAAAAGTGTAGACATACACATAATCATCACGATCTATGTGACCATTTTCATCTAAATTGGGTGCAAACTCTGGATACGACTCTGTAAATGAAATTCAATTAAATAAATTATTTTATGAGCCATGATGTGAACTTTGCAACCAGTAAGAAAGTTGAGAAATTGTCCACTTGGCATCGATGATGATGCGGTAACATGTGTGAAACAGAAACGAGCAAATCCCTCCAAATCAGTGTCTTCTAAATTATCGGGATTCTTTTGCATATATAGGGCGCCTTTCACCTAAAACGAAATACTTTTGCTATTCCATTCGATGTATAACGCACAAGGCCACTGAATTCTTACCCACATCAAGAGAACGTTCTTCCACTTTAAAAGCGTCATTCTTCTTTAGCCTGCAATCAGTTGAATATATACAAAAATACAAAATGTGAGAAATTATGTATTTTTGTTCTGTTTTGTAAAACTCGATGAATTGTTAGAGCAATCCGTTCGAGTACAAATTCTCTCTTCCGACTAAAAAGTATATAAGTTTTATAAACAAAATTGCATTACTTTGATATTTTCAGACAGAAAAAAATATTTTATAATTGTGAAACTAAGTGAAGCTACATATGTCGAGGTCACGAAGCGTGGTCGAGGTGAAGTCTTATTTGGAACAGATAAAATTGCCTTCTTAAAGTTTTGACTTACTTTGCCAGGCTAAAGTGTTAATTTTTCATTGAAGACTCGATAAAAGTTCCGTCAGACCAAGGTGGATTAAGCAGGGTATCCACAGTAGAATTTTTTTATCGAACGTGTTCGTTGAACACAGTTCAGTTTCACTAAATTGGTTTCCGAACATAGATATCCACATGCGAACTTTTGTCGAACACAACAAGTTCGACAAAAAAATTCTACTGTGGATACCCTGCTTTACTAATAAGGTGACGTCGTCCGAGACAAGGTGGATTAATAAGGTCAAGATGTATTTATTAGTAAGGTGACGTCGTCCCCACAACTGCTCTCTTTCGAGGGGGCAAATATTTAACAGTATGCCTGTAAACGTTGTCGAAGTAGGTTGTGTTTTTTTTTTGTCTTTACAAATAAACTTATAGACAGAAAACAATTATTGAAACCTGCAATTATTAGTCCCACGTGACGAAAACAGAAGGGAGCTCCGGTCAAGAAGCACAGGCGTTCAATTTTCGAGTTCAAGTAAAATTTGTGCCAGCCATTTCAATGACTCTGACTTCTACTATGTATCCGAAAATGAAACAAAACGGAGACGAATTATGCCAACTGATGTACCCCAAAAGCCAGGAGTATAGCAAGTGTATACATTTGAAATGCCATATTTCTTCATGCTGCAGGTCACCGAGCATAACGCCATTTCATCATGAAGGGGTTTAAAATATTATGTCTTTTTGAATTATTTGATTTTATTTATTTTAAGAAAGCATTTGCTTTTCTGTCAACTCTCTCTGAGAGCGGAGAGAGCGAGGTGAAAAAAAATTTGGGACCCTCACCACATCGGACGACGTCACCTTGTTAATAAATACACCTTGAATAAGGTGATGTATTCGTTTGACGTTCCCTCTTTTTTCGGGGCACAAACGTCATTACGAGAGCATTTTCTATATATCTATCTCTCTCAGACTAATTTTGACAGATTCGCCCCGAGAGAGAGCGAATACATCATCATATATTAATCCACCTTGGTCCGAGATATCAGAGCACTGTGCATTTTTTAGCCCCCTTTTCTAAAATTGTACATAAAGCAATTTATTCTTATATTTTGACTTTCTACAATGAAGCGGTAAACTGCAAATTTACATTTGTCAAATTAGCTAAAATTTTCGAAACTAATTTACTGAAAAGAGAAACTCAAAACAAATATCGAATTTTTATAGCTTAGATCACGGATACATCGGATGCTCAGCAAAGAATTTTGGCTCTCTATAGGTTATTTGCTTAGTGATATAAGTAATAAGTAAATTTTAGTATAGATTGTATTATAACCATATCCAGGGTATCGATAATACTAATAAACTGGTTATAGAGTTGCTATAAGTCTGATTGAAATCACCGATAAATATATCGAATTTGACAATGTCAAGTTGACATCAATGCTTTTTCTGGTTTGAAAAGTCATTGTGAAAATTGCAATTTAAAGTGTTACTTCTAATTCTAATTCTAAATTTTATTTTTGAAAATTCAGCAGAGTTATTAAAAAAAAAAGCGCAATGAACCGCAGATGGGACAGACTGTCATCCTCGTCGTCAGACGATGAAAAGGAAGAGCCGCCGAGGAAAATGATGAAGACGAACGATCCAAAACCACAAGTACCAATCAAGCACACTTTCAAAGAGCAGCAAAAAAAGTTCTTTGAAGAGACACCTAAGAAGAACTTCAAGGCACTCGAAAAGACTCCAAAGGAGACATTCAAGGTACCTGAAAAGACACCTAAGGAGACATTTAAGGCATCTCAGAAGGCATTCGTGACACCTATGGAGACCTTCAAGGCACCCGAAAAGACATTCGAAGAGAAGCCGCAAGAGACATGCGAAAAGAAGACTCTCAAAGGGGCACGTGAAAAGGCTCCGAAGGCTCCAAAAGCTCCAACAGCTCCGAAAGCTCCGAAAGCTCCTAGAGCTCCAAAGGCTAAATACCCTCCAAAGACTCCAAAAAAGTAAATAAAAAATGTAATCAGCATTGTTAATATATCGCTAATTGTTGTTTTTACTAGGGGCTTAATTGTAAAGCAATGGCCGTTTTCTGCCTTTCAGATTGATAAGGCAGAGCTCAATTTCAATCTTGAGACTACAGCACAAGTTCAAATTATTGAAAAATCAAAAAAAAACTTAAAAAAAAAATTGGTGATACCAAAGTTGTTACCAAAAGGTAGTGTACCCAAAAAGACTATACCAAGAAAGACTTTACCAAAAAGGATTATACCAAAATTGAATCTGCAAAAATTGACTGTACCAAAAAAAACTCTACCAAAAAATATGAAGCCACTAAAGACTGAACCGAAGGAGTCTATACCAACAAAGATGCTACCAATAAAGACTGAAACAAAAGAGACTTTACCAATGACTACACCACAAATGATAACACCAATAATAACTAAACCAAAAGAGACTAAACGAAAGGAGACTAACAGAAAGGAGACAAAAAAAAAAGAGACTATTCAAAAAAAAAAGACTATTCAAAAAAAGACTAAACGAAAAGAGACTGAACCAAAAAAGACTGTACTAAATAGGATGATACCAATAAAGACTGAACCAAATGAGACTTTATCAATGACTGGACAAAAGAAGACTATAACAAATAGGATGATACCAATGAAAGCCGAACCAAAAGATACTTTACCAAAAACTATACCACAAATGATGATACAAAGAAAAACTGAGAGTAAAGGAAAAGAAGCTATAATAAATAGGATGATACAAATAAAGACTGAACCAAAAGATACTTTACCATTGACTATACCACAAATGATAATGCCAATGAGGAGTGAACCAAAATATACTTTACCAATGTCTATTCCAGAAATAATGATGCCAATAAAGAGTGAACCCAAAGAAACTACACGAAAAGAGACTAAACGAAGAGAAGCTATACCAAATATGAAGATACTAATAAAGACTGAACCAAAAGATACTTTACCAATGACTATACCACAAATGATGATGCCAATAAAGCATGAACCAAAAGATACTTCACGAAAAGAGAGTAAACGAAAAGAAACTATAACAAATACGATGATACCAATAAAGACTGAACCAAAAGATACTTTACCAATGATTATTCCAGAAAAAATGATGCCAATAAAGAGTGAACCAAAAGATACTTTACCAATGTCTATTCCAGAAAAAATGATGCCAATAAAGAGTGAACCCAAAGAAACTACACGAAAAGAGACTAAACGAAGAGAAGCTATACTAAATATGAAGATACCAATAAAGACTGAACTAAAAGATACTTTACCAATGTCTATTCCAGAAAAAATTATGCCAATAAAGAGTGAACCAAAAGAGACTACACGAAAAGATAGTAAACGAAAAGAGAATATACGAAATAAGACTCTTCGAAAGAAGACTATACGAAAAGAGACTGTAAGAAATGAGACTATAATAAACAGGATGATAACAAACAAGATTGAACCAAAAGATGCTTTACTAATGACTGTACCACAAATGATGATACCAATAAAGAGTGAACCAAAAGAGGCTATACAAAAAGAGATTATAATAGATAAGATGATACCTATGAAGACTGAACCAATAGAGACGCTACTAACAGAGGCTATACTTAAAACGATGACACCAAAAAAGATTGAGCCAATAGATACTATATTAATAGAGACTCTGCCAAGAGAGATCACACCAAAAGACAACGATCCACAAAAACCAATAGCAATACCAAAACCAGAGGTCAGTAAAGAGGTTCAGCTGTTATCACCGCATTCGGTTACCGTTCCAGTGCCGGATATACAACCTGTTGAGCTGAAAGCGAATATTAATTGTAATCTTAAGCCCACTCCGTTGAAGAAGAATACCGAATGCATGAACAATGTTAAGTCAACAGGAGTGGAGAAGACTATCGGTTTCAAAAATAAGCCGATGGTATTGAAAAAAAGTATCGAAATTAAACCAACGTCCATATTATTTAAGGGAAACCCTCACGAAGATGTTCTACCAACATCGGAGCAGATATGGGAGCACTTCGGAAAATGGAAATCGGGCGGGGAAGCTGTCTGGTCTTTGTGTTGTCAGCCAAACTTGTTGACTTCCGCAAAAGAGCCCAATCCACAGATAATTGACACAACCCCACCCCTACCCAACAAGGTTGAGAAGAAGTGCGATGATGAGGAACAGACGTATCAGGATCAGGTAGATGAGGCCGTTAAATCGCTACTTGCATGGGAAACTGACTTTAAAGCTTCCGAGACAGAGAAAAAGAAAGACTTGCCGGAGGAAGACTTGTCGCTTGATAGCACGGCCTTCGACGAATTGAAAAGTATTGATATCACCCCAGAGGAGGAACTGAATTTCACTGAATTTTTAAAATCGCAGCGTATTTACCATTCCCTCAGTGAGATTAAACAATACGATTCTCTCCTTAAATTGGTTAGAAGAGAAGACGGTAGAAAAGCGCTACATGAAAAGGTCAAGTCCATGAAAATTGCCAAGCTTAAGAAAAAGATGAGATGGAAACCGTTAACAAAGAAAGCTGAGACATTTGAGGAAGCCAAAAGAATTGAAAAAGAACAAACAATTAAGAAGAAGGCACATAAAACTAGAAACCTTACTGCAGCTCCAATTCAATCAAAGCTAAAATCAATTGCTGAAGCTAACAAATTACAGCGTGTTGCCATAAGTTCAGTCATCGAGCCGACCCAGAAGCCACAGATTAAGGTGCCACGGATCAGGATAATCCAAGGTGGAGTCGAGAAGCAGCTCTTTGGCGCGAAGTCGGACAGCAAAGCTGAAAAGGCAGCTGTACTAAATGCTGGTAGTCAGCCATGCCTTAAGCAATTTGGCCAGAATCTAACCCAGGTGGTAAGAACCAAAATTTATTCGTTTCCAAACAAAAGTGCAAATCTAATATCACGTTTGTCGGTCGACAAGAAAGTGGAGCCAATTTTAAAGCCAATGCCAATACTAATAAAGCCAATTCCAATACCAAAGCCATTGCCAATACCGAAGCCAATGCCAATGCCAATACCAAAACCGATGCCAATTCCAATGTTAAAGCCAATACCAAGGCCAATTCCAATTCCAAAACCAATCCCAATACCAAAGCCAATACTAAAGCCAATACCAAAGCCAATTCCAATACCAAAGCCAATACCAAAGCCAATACCAATACCAAAGCCAATACCGAAGCCAATACCAATGCCAGTTGCACAGCAGTATCCTCCGATTGGTTCCATCATATCTTTTCCTCAGCCAATCATTTACCAAAAAGATACTGTCAGTCTTCAACAACTAACGATGAGAGGACTTCCAGTTAAGCAGCTCCAGTTTCCAATTTTTACCAATACTTCAACTCCAACTCCAACTGCAACTGCAGCCCAAATACTGCAAGTAATCAAACCACAGCAGCAGACTTTTGGCCTTCCGATTATCAAGGATCCGAAAATACCCAAGAATGGGCAAGCGCAAGGCAAGAGTGGCAATACCAACTCAGCTGGCTCTAAGAACTTGGCGCATTTGAAGCGAATTGTAGTGATGCCCGCTCTGCGACGTTTTGCTGATCCAAGAATGAAAAATATTCTAATACTGCGTCCGCCCAAGGTGAAAGGTGAACGGGCCAAGTTGGAAATTGAAGTGAAAAATGCGAGAATTTTCAGCACAATGGAATTGAGTTTTAAGTTGGATCTCAACCTGCTTTCCGTGGCGTTGGATAACGCCGTTTACAACAGCCAAATTCAAGTGCTCATGAAGCGTTGCGAATTCGCCCAAACCGCTTGGATTTGGGAAAATGGGAGTATACTGATCTGCAATTCTTACAGCCAGCAGCTACTCATGGACACGGAAAAGAGTTTGGTTGCCAAAATTTTAGCTGTGATCAAGCCACCTCCGGGTTCCACTGAACTGCAAACGAATACATTACATTTTCATACGATTAATATTTCTTATTTACCCTGGCAGATAGCCATTGCAAAGTTTTGCCAAAACTACGCTCTGACTCCGCAAACCATTCTGGGCGGATGCAGATATGGCTACTATGTGAATAAGACCTTGCCCAGAATCGCCGCCAAGATATATGAGTCCGGCATGATTCATATTATATCTGAGACCCCAGCTGGAGTCGATAAAATGCTGGAAAAGCTATATGTACTCACTGCCGATGATGATGTCAATGTTAGGATTATACCAAACACAGTTCAACCACCACGAAAGCCGAGCTTCTTCGCTGGTTACCCTCCATCGTTGCTGCCAAAAAGATTGTAAGAATAAATATAAATATCAACATAATTTACTGACTCAATAAAAATAAGGTTATGAAACTATGATAATAAAAATCAAATAAATGGAAAAATAATAAAATATTAAGAAAATAAATCTTAAATGATATAATTAACAGATATTTTTTATAATAAATATAATATTAATGAAATTTTGAAATGAATATAATAATACAACATAATTATTTAAAAAAAAAATATATTTTTAATACCTGACTAATATAAAAATGTTAATAATAAAATTATAATTCTTATAATAAATATACATATGTATGACTATTTTACATTTATGACTTTAATATATATGTATACATATACATAAATATTTAATATGAAAGAATACATAGTTCATACACTGAAACAATAGACCAGCTACGACAATTAAAAACATTTATCTTAAATATTTTGTTCTCAAAATAATATCATTCTTAGACCAAATTACTAAGGGTAGTTTTTTCAATGTACATATAAGTTATATTTAACATATAATTTCAAATTTGACATTAATTTCTATACATGTTACGTCAAATTCTCTATTGAATAGTTATCAAACACCTCATTCAGACATTGAAAAAATGGGCCAAGAATATTAATCTAAAAAATTGTAAGATCTTAATATTAGAATAAAAATCTTAAAACAGGAATATACATCCAATTGTATGTATGCATACATATGTATATTGACTGTCAACGGTGGAATCAATTTCGGATTTCGGTTTTCTTTTCCTGGTCTGCTGTTCCACAGTAAATATAGGGTTTTCCGGCTTAAAGCTCTGTATCTGTGAAAAAAACTTTCACATACACAATATACAAATTAGTGAGTGCTTTCTTACATCAATTTATGTTGAGGTCCATTGTGCTTAAAGCTTCAGTAGCTTTCTTCTAGAGTCTAGTTAAGCAAACAAAGCTTTCTCATTTTTGTTACCTCTTTATCTCACTCTCTCCCTCTCTTTGTTTGGCTGGGCTGTTCTTGTAAGCTACCGTAAACACGCGTTACGTTGAACTGCGGCCCAAGGACACCCGGCAGAGAGAGCGAGCATCTATCGCAGCCTCCAGCAGCCCATCGCGTCTGCTCGTATCCTTGACGCTATCCTGTCGCTTGCTGTGCGCCTGCTAGGCTCGCTGAGTTTGAGGCGTATCTAGGCGTGGTGTCTGCTTGCAAGAGACCTCCTTCCGTAACCTTGAGAGCAACGCGACGGATGCCCGAATGCTGCTGCGGCTGCTGCTGCCACACCCCTTAGCTGAATTGGGAGACGGGCGAATCGCCGCCTCGGCTTAATTGCCCAGCAACAGGCGATGCGAAACAAACAGGAACAGCAAGGGCGTCGCCCCTGGCAAATGGGCGGACCAACTATATTCCCAAAATGGCCACAGTCGACTCGGTACGCAATTCCAATTAAGCAATTAAAAATGTGCCGTCGACCAACGAAGGGCGAAGGGGCGGGTGGAGTGGGGGTGTGTCTGGGGGAACGTTGCCGGCTTTTTAATTAAGGCGATGCTAGCGTAATAGGATAGAAGAAGATGCGCTGCAAAAAGCGTAGGTCGAAATGTGTGCAGCTAATGAAGAGGGTGTCCAATGCGAAGGGGGAGCAACATTTTTCACTAATTGGCTGCTGACACGTGCCAAAATTGTGACGGGAGGGGGCAAAGACTGAGTGCGGTGTGCGATGTTTTACTGTTGTCTGCCTGCTTTGGTATTAATTAACAAGTGAGAAAGTTTTAGCCGAAAGTGCCCGACTACAACATACTCTGCGTTTAGCCTTTTAAATATTTTAGCAATTTTTTTTAGATACAGTCGAACTTCCCTAACGCGAACACCATTATCAAAAGAAAAAGTTCGAATTATGGAGACTTCGACTTGTTGAATTCCTTTTGTTAAGTTTAGCATAAGCTTTTGCCACTCGATTTAGTTCGAGTTAAGGAAAATTCGAGCTACAGACGTTTGAGTTATGGAAGTTCGACTCTAGTTAAGTTTAATAAATCTTATTTTTTTTTTTTTAATTTTTTACGATCCAGAAGAATATTATTATTAATATATTGAATTTTTATGTGTCAGTTTACTCTATACTTTATTTTACTCGGTAGCACAAATGCAATGTTTTTTTTTTTGATAATCAAAAATATTTTTATTTGAGCACGCCGCATGCTACTTACAGCACTTCCGTGTCAGGGCAAGATTTTTGTAGATTTGCCTCTTTTTTTCATCAGTTATTTTGTACAGTTTTAGGTTGAAGTACATATTTATATTGATTTGATAACATAATCACTACATTAAGATGAAAATGTGTTTTTGAACGAATTATTTTTTATTTAATTAAATGCAAAAATAACATGAACTGTGCAAAACAATATTTTTGGCTGTTTTTTCGTCAATTTGGGTCATTTTTTGTTTGATTTTGGCTCAATCAGATATTTTTAGGTGGCAACCGCGAGTGTAGCACCAGAGTAAAAAAGAGTTTTATAAAATCGATTAAAAAAACGTAAAGTTAAGTTGAGAAATAATTGACACCTTCCGCCTGTTTCCCTATATTTAAGTTATGTTTATGTTAAAATTAATCTGTGTTCTCTGAAATTTGTTCAAAATACAGCACTTACAGCACTTAAATGTTCTTAAATAAAAATAATTAACTCTATAGCATCATTGGTTTGGGAGCAGTAGTGAACATACATTGGTATTAACTTATTATACCCTCGGCACAGGGTATAAAAAAAGCATTGAATGAGTTTGCGTCGCAACACAACGCAACAAACACAAGCAACTGCAACATTGAGGGCAGCCCTCGAAAGTGCAAGTCGACGTTGTGGTAGCAGAGCCCAAACAAGAGACCCAACGAAGTCGTTCGGCCCACGCTCGTCATCGCGTGCACACACGATTTCAGGGGCCTTCAGTCAGTCGATTTTTGAACAGGCGCCCAGAAAGCAACTGAAGCTGGAATATCGAAAGCTAAAACTCCCTCACCGTTGTATACAAATCATTTGTACATATAAACATACATGTTGCATGTTGCTGACTGCTCAGCGGGTTTGCAGCTAACAAAAAAGCTAAAAGCTATTTGAGTAGAGAGATAACGGAAGAGAGAGAGCGAGTGAACAAGCAAGCGTAAGAGCGCAAGCAAGAGAGCGTTAAGTGAGCAGCAATGAAATGTTTGTGGTTGGGGGGCATCTTCTGTTGTCGCACACTGTGCGCCTGTGCACAAAAACTGTTTTTTGTACAAGGACATTGGCATCGCATTACTTTTACATATAGATGTATGAATGTATACATATGTACGTATATGTATGCACATTACAAATGTACCACCTACATACATACATATGTGCCTACACTTGTTCGAGCAACTTATATGACTTGCAAATTTAAGCTGCTGCATAAGTGCTCGCACGTCAGACTGAGACAGCGCGTATAAGAAAGCGCGCAAGTGTGACAACTATATGCATGCTCTAACTCAGCTGTAGAGCTCTGTCTCTCTCTTGCTCATTTTACCACTGTCTGAATAAGAATGTGTGTGTGTGTGTGACTTTTTCGTTTTGTTGGGGGCTGTTGCTTGGCAACGCGCTGCTGTTGGACGCTGTGCGCCTATTTAGCGGCCAGCGTTTGGTTGGAACAAGAAAACGAAAGTGTTAAAAGCGAACGCTTGGTGTGTTGTGTGTGGAGCTTGTGGAGCACGCCGTTGGCTGATGCATTGGCATTGGCCGTATGTGGAGTCCGTTGGAGCGCGCGCGGCCATATGTGATTGGGCATCCTGTGTTGGTTGGGTCCGTGCTCGACCAAAGATTGTCTGCCAACCGTCTGGTCTCTGCCGGATTGCCTCTGGTCGCCTGCTGAATTTGCGACGCGCATGACGCGATGTTGTCGTCGCCACAATACATGTTGGGACCGCACATCGCCATATCAAGTTCGTCAGACGGTTAAGCTCAGTCCGTCCAGCTCTTGGCTCTGGGTGCCTATTAGGTTCGGGTGAATTCTATGAATTTCGCCTGCCATCAATTTTATCATTTTTGCGATGTTGCAACGGCCATGGTGGCTTATTGGAATGAACATTCTAGGAACTTGCCCTAGATGCATCAATAGGCGAACAGCAAACGAAAGCACAACGACGACCTAAATAGTATTTCGCATTTGTCTCTCTTTCTCCCCAGTTATTGTTGTCGATGTTGCTGTTGCTTTTGCTTTTGTTGCTATTGTTGCTACTCGTGCACATAAACGAAAAAAAAGACTAAAGTAATTGATATTGTTCATGGCAAGCATACGTACATACATACGTATGTATGTACATCTAGTAAAGAGTGTTAGAAGAGGACGGCAATAGCTTCGACAGTGGTTTAGCTCTTCACTAGCGTTTGGGTTGCTGTATTGACTAAGCTTTAAGCTTTCTCGTATATAAGGAAAAGAGCTGTGTTGTTGATAGACAGTTTGCTGTTGGTTTTGGGCTAAGTTTTTTGTTATACCCTGCATCACACACAAAAGGAGTATAGACTAAGTACCCGAGTGTGTTTATATATTTTATTTTAAATTTATATTTGCAATTATGCGGCATCACTACAACTGTATATAAATGTATGTATATGTGTACACATATATATATTTTATGTTGTCAAATACCATATTCAAGTAGTATTCGAAACAGGGTAGCACATAGTCAGTCAGCTGGGTTTTGCTTGTACGTACATATCTGACAAGAAGTAACAAAAGCAAAAACAATAACATTAAAACACGCTTGTTTGTAGTCCGTCTGGCATATTATGCGTTTTTTGTTGGTACAATAAATGCTCCAATTTTGCCAGGCGAACATAATGGGACACAAAGCGACGCGTCGCTGCCAACACAGACTGGGAATCAATGCATACACATGTGAGTGTTTGTACATTGTATGTGTGTGTGTGGTAGGTACAAACTTGCACTTGCACTTGCAAACACTGAACGAATTCTGGTTTATTCTTGTTGTTGCGGCTGCTGTTGCTGCTGCAATTATTTGGTTTATTATTATGCATCATGCTTTGCTTTGTCTTTTGTTACAACTCGCAGGTTGCCAAAGCAACCAAGAACAATAAGAGCATAACCGACCAATATTTATTAAAATGGGGAAATAAAAAACAATTCGTAGTGAAAATTAATCGTACAGCGAAACTTGAAAGCGAATGCTACGCCCTTGAATAAACAAAGAGTAGCTCATAAGCATCAGGGAAATCGATTAGTGTTGATAAGAAGCACACACACACACACACGCACACATCTTCGTAAATTTGTTCTTTGGCAGACTTTAATCCCACCTACAGTGGCTAACAGCTTATTTCGTGCAAGGGTAGGGACAAATTTTAAGATCGAATAACTCCAAAACTATTAAAGATATCAACAAAATTTAAATGCAGTTGTTTTCAGCGGACTGTCTTTATTAGTTAAGATATTTTACTGTTATTCTTATTCCGTAAATAGCCCTTAAAATTAAGAAAAACTAAAACTATAGACTATTTTCATGTCGCAGCTTATTTCGTGCAAGCACTTGAAGTAACTCTAAGGCTGGGCGCACACTGGGAGCTGAAAGCGGAGCTTACAGCTGAGCTTATAGACGAGCTGATAATTTCAGAACTAAAATGATAAATCAGCTCAGCTTTCAGTGTGCGCGCTTTCATACAAGCAGTGTGTTTGTTTTTTTCAAGTTGATAAGCTCCGCTGTACGCTCCGCTTTCCGCTCCCAGTGTGCGCCTAGCCTTAAATGATAAATCAGCTCAGCTTTCAGTGTGCGCGCTTTCATACAAGCAGTGTGTTTGTTTTTTTCAAGTTGATAAGCTCCGCTGTACGCTCCGCTTTCCGCTCCCAGTGTGCGCCTAGCCTTAAATGATAAATCAGCTCAGCTTTCAGTGTGCGCGCTTTCATACAAGCAGTGTGTTTGTTTTTTTCAAGTTGATAAGCTCCGCTGTACGCTCCGCTCTCCGCTCCCAGTGTGCTCGCAGCCTAAGGCTAGGCGCACACTGGGAGCAGAAAGCGGAGCGTACAGCGGAGCTTATCAACTTGAAAAAAACAAACACGTTGCTTGAAGTAAAGCGCGCACACTGAAAGCTGAGCTTATCATTTTAGTTCTGAAATTATCAGCTCGTCTATAAGCTCCGCTGTACGCTCCGCTCTCCGCTCCCAGTGTGCTTGCAGCCTAAATCTGTAATTGTTATTATAATGTCGCAGTTTCTTCTGCTAATATTATTTTACTTTTAATGGGTTAATTCAATTCCAAAATGAGCCCTGGTACAAATATGCAACCTTGTATTTTTTAAAAAGTGAAAAATTTTGCTAAGTATAATATTTTAGTATAAAAAACTACTTTACTTAACTTTGAGGTGGTTTATAAATATGACTTGTTATTTAATGCTTTGTATCCCAAGTGTCAAATATTGGAGCAACTTTGCAAAAGCATTAAGTTCATTATCTATTGTTTTTAAACCAAACCTTTTGGGGCATAAAGTGTGCAGGCAAACACAAGAGATCCTGACTAAGAGGTACCGTTTTCATTATTTGGATATAAATACATACATATGTATATTATTGTATCTATTATTTTTTATTTGCCCCATATTTTTGGGCACTTTCAATTCTTACAAACTTAAAACAGCCTTAAATACCTATATATTTTTTTAATTTTCAATGTATTTTTTTTTTCAGTGTAACATTATATATAAATAAATAAATATTTATTTGATAGTGATGCGATTATGTAGTAGAACAGCTAATAGTAATATATGACGTTAATGACCAACAAAAAAGAGTTGCGTTGTCGAAACTGCTGTGTGTAAATCAAAAATAGACTGAACATTCCTTGAATCCCATTACTTAATTCCATATTTAGAAGTTTATTGAATTGCTTCAGGTTTGTTTTTGGTCGACATGTTAGGCCCGTCTTAAGTGAAAGCATTTTGGAAGACCTTTGACATTTGTTTAAGTACAAGTCGCGTTGTATTTGAGGGAAACACAATTACATCCACTCGTATAACGTGAGTGTGGACAACACAATTAACATGTCTAAGAAACAACAACGAAAATTTCAATTGCTGCGCTAACAAAATGGACACGTGGCACAAGGACAATGACGAAAGAGAGTGTCAAGCGTTGATATTAAAATCCCCCCCTCAACCTATCTAAAAACACTTTAAATTTCCCCTTCTCTCACGCTGGAAGTCCAATTGAAATCTGGTCAACAGTGGTGCGAAATTTTTTGGACAACAGTCAGCATTGAAAATATGACAACTGCATTGCAGCTAGGCCCCGGGGGCGGCAAGACACAAACACTAACTAGGCGAACAAAGGATATGTCAGCTATAAGTTGTCAGCGTCTCCAAGTAGTAGTAATATTATGTATGTATGTATGTACGTATGTTAGTGCTTAATACATACATATGCACTGATACTCGTACTCGTACTTGTTTGTCAGCTCGAAATGGTCGACCATTTAAATGTCATTGCCTGGCGTTTGCCTTGGGGCGCCCTCTGTTGGCCGTGTTGGGCACTTGCATTGAATAGACAGCTAAAGCGCTGGCAAGAATGCAATACTTTTTTCTTTACTTTACCAGCTGCTTTTATCCCCCGAGCGGATGTGGCATTTAAGCGGATTCAGTTGACTGCTAAGCGCCCGATGCGATCACAGTTGCTCAAAAGTGTCAACTGTTTTGGCCGCTAAAACGGGTCCTGGACAGCAAACGCCTCGGGGTGCCCGGCTCTCGGGCTCTTCGGTTTTGCGTATCTCCGGGTTGACTGAATGCCAAGTGCCAGCGACAGCGGGAAGCATCATAATATTAAATATTTAAGCAAAACCATAAGCCAACGTTGGACGGCCTGGATTAGCTGCACCAGAGGAAGACCTTGGGAAATTAAGTCTTTTTTTTTCATTGGACTAAATAAACAGCAATTAAATAACTAGTCGACTGTAATAGGCAGACAATTTATGTAGTTCACATATCGTTAGTAAAGTATTTGTTTTTTCTCATCACTTCATTGGTTTTGAAAAGTACAATATTTTCTCATCAATTTTAAGTTTGATTTTTACTAAAAACGGAAATAATATTGTAGATAATAACCTATTCTAATGATTACTATAATTAGTTTCCCTTTTAAGTAGAATAGCAAATGTATAGTGCAAATGTCGACATTATTCGAAATGAGAAAGCTTTTCAAGTTCTGCATGTGGAAAACTGATTTTATAATTGAATTCAAGCAAATGGCATACTTGAGTTCCAATCAATAAATTTATTTTGAACTTTCCGTGCCCGTAATTAGCTTATAAATCGTTTCTCATTTTATAACATTCTGAGAGCAAAAAATATAAGAAGAGCATATTTCTACGGCTAATAATCTTTAAAATTGTAGTGACTATCAGCATATTTTAAGTACGGTGAAATGGAACATACCATAATTTCACGCAATTAGGATTGATATCATGTCAAGAGTCGAGTATTTATTTATTTATTTATGTGACTTTGAGTATTTAGCTACGCTGTTAATATCTTATTAGATTAACATTATTTACTTGTTTTAGACAAAAGTTGCTTTTTTAAGTAAAACAAGTATTATAATTTTCAATGCCAAGGCTTTCGATGGTTTTGATTTTCCTGAATGTTAATTTGTTTTTTTTTGTGTAGTCGGGTTGTCAAGCGGCTACACTCAGAAAAAAAAATAAGATTTCCGTACTTAAACAGAGGATCTTGCAGTAAAAACGATTATTAAAACTCACTAAGTACGACATTTTCAAAACTGAGAGCTGAAATTCCTTTTTCAATCCCGCAAATCTCAAAATTCGATTTTTCGGGGATACTTAGTAGTATGAGTACGTTTTCGGATTTAATTTAAAATTCTGAAAGATCGGAACATGCTAGAAATCTTGCACTTACCTCTCTTGTTTCTAGTACAAAGAGTTCTCATATTGAAATTCGTTTTAAACTTGAAATACCTATAGTAGATAAGTTCTCATATTGAAATTTGTTTTAAACTTGAAATACCTATAGTACATTAGTTGCAAGAATCATAAAACTTTAAGAAAAAAACGGCTTAAATTCAAGTACGAAGATATTAAATTTTAGAATGGCATAGTACTAGTAGTTTTTTGTAAGTGTATAGTAATAGTTTGATGAGATGACTTAACGGCATTTGCTGCAGACACTCACTCAGAAATCCTGAGACGCAACAACAACAATGCACATACTCGTATTACAAGAATGTCAGTTATGACATAATGTCACATTGTGGCAAGATGTCTTTTTCTTCTTCGTCTCGTTGTAGTTGCTGTTATTCTTGGCAGACTGAATAAAGGAGTTTTGTGGGCTATGGCGGGTCATGAAGGTGTGGGGGAGGGGAGGACTAAGGTTAGTCAAAGGTTTTACTTGAGTCGTTCACAGACAACGCTCGCTCTTTTGCTCTCTCTTTCTTTTACTCCTTGTCTCTCACACACACACGCGCTCTCTCTCTCTCTCTCTCTCTCTCTTACTTAGCCTTTTCTTATTTTTTCATGCATAGCCGGCATTTTGTTTTTATGGCCTGGCTGCTTGCCTATGGATTCTTGTAGCTTCCAATTTTTATTTTGTCTGTTTTTTTTCATTTTTAGTGTTAGTTTGCCTCTTACTCCTGCGACTTGGACTGTGCAGCTTTGTGAGCTTTGCTGCAACATTGCCGCTTGATTTTTCCAGAGCTTTTAGAGACGTTCCAACACCAAGCAGTTGGACACGTGCCAATTTCCAGTGGCGACAAGTGCTGGAAGTGCTTTTGCGCCATAAAGCAAAAACAAAACATATGGCTAAAGCTTTTCCCGGCATACGGCAAACAGCTGTGGGAAGGCGGTGGCAATGTTGATGACGACGTCGACTACGTCGACGACGATGACGACGATGATGAGCATAAGAATAGGGATAAGGATAGGGATGAGTATAAGGGTGATGAAAATGACGGCATGGTAGGTATAATGCCAAGAGGTCGGAGATCAGCGGCTTGCGATGAGCCATGACAGCTGCTTAACCACTGGACGCAGATGATAAAGATGTAATTGAAGTTGAATGCGGATGAATGGGTTGCAGTGAACGAGGTGGACGGGGCGTGGGCCTAAGGATTGCGACTGCGAATAACCGAAATGTCAATTGTATGATGCAGCTTGAAGGTGACTTCAGTTCCGGTCTTTCTTTTTCCCCTCTTAATCTTACGCAATTCGTTGTCGGACTGTTGAAATGATTGATTGACAAGCAATGTGAGATTGGTTGCATTCGATTGATGATATTTGACAAAACATTAAAGGGTTAGGCTCAATATGATCTAATTAAAATGTTGTTAAAGTTCGAATTAATGCAGTAGATGATGTATTGATTGATTGATTGAAAGCTCATGCTAATACAATGTTGCTTAATCGGATGTAGTGAATGATTAATTAATTGATTAATTAACTTTGCGCTTTTATTATGTATTATTATCATTATGCATAAATGCATATACAAATTTAGATGATTTGATTGACAATCTAACTTCATTAAAGATATTACAAGCATGTTAATTATTTGATTTGTGTTTTATTTAACAGAAATTTATATTATATTATCGAAAGTCAAAAATTAATTGCAATTATTAATAATTTAAGTTTATTATTAAATGACTTACGAATATATTTAATGATTCCTATTTTTAGCTGCAAGCAGTTGAAAAGATTGATTGCTCGTACATTGAGTGCTCAATTTTTAATTGATTGATGAATTGAATCAATTAATAAATAATATGTATACTTCCTTCAACTGAAAGCTATAAAGACATCGATGTGTTAGGAGGAAAGCTCACGAAAATCACAAAATTAGTGGATGAGTTGAAATTAATTTTTTGCCAATTTCAATAACATAATTTTTATGTCAAATATTTGTGTTGATTGTAAAAACATTTTGTTTGCGTCTGTGTATCGATGCTTATTAAATATAAGTAATATTTGATTGCATTGATTGATGGTCCAATTGATTGAATCGAAAGTGTTCCAAATGCAGCTCTTTAATATTGCAAACCCTAATTAAGTGAACAGCCGAATTTAAATGCGCAAAAACAGCGCTTACACTCTTTATTCGTCTCTGCCTTACTGCCTTGCACTCGCTTTCATTATCTCTTTCTCTCTCTCACTCACACTTTCTCTCTCTCTTCCTCTTTCTTGCATTAACGGGAAGCGGCAAGCATTCTAATTGCATCGCTTTAGCCACGAGGTAACTGCAAATTGCACATACGCCAGCGGCGCCTGAAATTCTGCAACGATTTTTCGTATTATGCGCCTTTACAACTACAATTCTTGTTGTTGCTGTGGTTCGTGTTGTTTCTATTGTTGTTGTTACTTTATAGTTTTGTAGGGCTCTTGGTGAGTTGGTGGCGCATTGCAATCATATATAAATATATTTTTAATGGCTCGCCTTGCATGGCATTTAAAACAAGTCAGAACGCTGTTGCTAAATGGGTCGACTACTAGGTACCCTGTAGACCGTCTAGTGCCTGTTGCCGTGTATGGGTTAACCCACAATCTGCACTTGATCTACACTGACAGAAAAATAAGTCAAAGAATAATTGATTGCCTGATTGTCTGTCTGTAGCGTAGAATACATACCCTGTTTTTTAAAATGAGCACAGGGTATTCGCGTATAAATATGGGGAAAAAAGCAAACAAAACACATTTTACCTTACATCAATGTGCTTTGATTTTTCGTTGCTGTGGCGCAAAATTTGCCGCTTGCTGTTGTCGTTTATTTTATACACTTTCTAAGGGTATCATGATTACTTACTAATGTGCAACGCATTAAATTAAATTTTAGTATTTTCAGAAATTTCCAATTTTTATATTGATATAGAAAGTAGTTAACATGGGTATTTCCAATATCCAAGATATTTCTTTAAATAATATATCAAATTTTTTTCCGACTGAACATTCACACAAACCTGTAAAAAGAAAAAGAGTATTCATTATTTAGCAACAAAGTTTATCATCATTTTAGATTTTTAATATGTTTTTGAAGTGCCTGCTAACACACGCGCCTACATAAAAAATTACACAACATTTTACCTGCACTGAAAAAAAAGACCACTTTCTTAAATCAAGAACATTCATTTTCAATATTTTGTTCTCGAAATAAGAATTTTTTAAAACCAAATTACCAAAACTAAGAATTATAATCTTGAAAATCGTAAGTTCTTAATATAAGAATATAATTCTTAAACTCAAATATTTTGTTCCTAATATAAGACAATTTTAAGACCAAATTACTAAAACTAAGAATATTATTCTAAAAAATCTTAAATTCTTAATATAATAATAAAAATCTTAGATCTTAGATATTTTTCTCTTAAAATAAGAACAAACTTTTAAAATTTTTCCACTTTTTGAGACCTAAAATTCATAACTGGTTCTGGCGTCTCAAAGATGACATTAGGCTTGGATCGCTGGTCAAGTCATCACAACGGTACTGATGACAGAGTTTGGCATTTCTTGAAACAGCTCTATACCGAGTCATCCTCTTTGCGTGTTGTTAAGAGTCATATCAACAATACTAGACCTTAAATAAACTAAAAATTACTTCATTATTCTTAAAATGTTAAGAAGCTTAATCTTTATTTGAGATTTTTTTGTCTTGAGAATTCAAAACTTCTTTGATCTATATTTAAAAACATATAATCTTAAAAAAATAATAAGTTTTATTCTTATATTAAGATTTGTGTTCTTGAAAATATAAGAATTTATGATCTTAAAAATAAGAACTTGATCTTAATTGAAATGTTCTTAGAATCAAGATGTGTTTTCTTACTTTAAGATTTTCATGCTCTCGACGCATTTTTTAGACCAAAGTTCTTAGTTCTGATACCAAAATCTTGATTAAGGTTCATTTTTTTTATCAGTGTACTATGTGTGTTATCGGTGTTGTTGCATGTGTTTTTTTTTTTTTTTTTGCGGTTTGCCTTTTATTTTGCATTCGCCGTGAACCTACAACGGCGTAAAGTGGCCAACAAGCCGTTAAGCGTGTGCTCCTGCCATTGATGGTATGGAGCCCTTCAGCCGGAGAGCTAACCAACAGTGGGTGCCCAGGATTTCTCTTAGTGTGGGTGCTTTAATAAAAGGGTAGCAAAAAAATACACAAAACTTATGCATAGAAGAAGAAAAACATTCAACTAAAAGTTGACAAAAGGGTTGCAATTGCCACGAGGGTAGCTGCTGCTCATTACCAAACTTCTTCCAGTCGCTCAATAGTGCAACAACAACTAAACATAACAGAAAAGCAGCGAAAACTTACAGATGCATTATGATATAAGGTTGCCAGTAGAATAACTGGCTCTGGAACAAGCCATCATGATAAATGGCCCACGAACTTAAGCAAACAATTGGGAGAATTGCATTGCGGCGCCTGTGCGTATGCTGCACATTTTCGACGCCACGTTATGTGCTCTCGTTTTTGTTGTTCTATTTTACAGCTGCTTTTTGCAATGGCTTTTAGGCCTTCTTGGCAACGATTCAAATCCCCACGTAGTAGACCCAGTTCCAGCTTCAACTGCTCAGCAACCACACATTTTGCTAGACAATTGCAATTGCTTGTCGCCTTGTCGTTAGTTCTCTCCCTTCGTTTGCAGTCTTTTGTGAATCTTTTGCCAAGTTGAGAATTAGCTGCGTTTTATGCGTTTGATTGTTGGGACAACACAGCAAGTAAGTTGGTCTATAATACAAACTTTATGTATTTACTGTTAAAATTTCCGCTTTGATTGTCCTGTAAATAAAAGTTCTTTCAAGTTGACTTTGGACTGATTTATGGAGATACTAGTCCTCTAAACCTTGTTGTCGAGATAATGATACATAATTATAATTATTATTGCTAATGCTAATGCTAATGCTAATGCTTATGCTAATGCTAATGCTAATGCTAATGCTAATGCTAATGCTAATGCTAATGCTAATGCTAATGCTAATGCTAATGCCAATGCTAATGCTAATGCTAATGCTAATGCTAATGCTAATGCTAATGCTAATGCTAATGCTAATGCTAATGCTAATGCTAATGCTAATGCTAATGCTAATGCTAATGCTAATGCTAATGCTAATGCAAATGCTAATGCTAATGCTAATGCTAATGCTAATGCTAATGCCAATGCTTAAGCTAATGCTAAAACTAAAACTAAAACTAAAGCTAAAGCTAAAGCTAAAGCTAATACTAATACTAACGCTGTTTATAATATATTAAAAGCTCGCTTGATATGTTGTTGTTCAGGCTGTCATTGGCAAGGGACTCTTGCTTTTTTAATGAGCCTTAATGTGGATCCTTGAACAGGTCTTGGATAGCCTCCAGCTCGATCTAAGGTGAAGGCGGCCAAAAGTCCATTATGTGTGTTTTGACTGCATTGCAATTAGCTTTCAATAGCTGGCTATTTGCCTAAACTTTCCTTGCTCTGCACTTTAATTAAATGACCGATCGGCCAATCAATCAATCGTCCAATCATACAATCTGCTGCAAAGTCAGTGCTGCATGAATCTTGTGGCATACAACGGAGGCTCAGACCACATGGCAGTTGACCTTTTATGCTATTGCGTTGCCATTTGTATTTGCATCTGCAGCAGCTTCTTAGTTTGAGAGGAATGAAGTAGGTGAACCATTAGGTACTCAATCAAATTATTACATCATATTGTAAACGCTGAGAGCTCGGTCAACGCTCATGACACCTTACTTAGCCTTAACTACGAAGTAAAGGTAAAAATATTGTATAAAATCCTGTAAATTATTATATTATCATCGAAAATGTTAAATTTTAATTAAACGATTTTCTTGCTGAATGTCAAGCGTATCATTGCTTGATAATATATTTTATTCTGTATTTAAGTTTTTTTATTTCGGTAATTTTCTTTTTTTTCAAGCAGTATTCACTTTTTCCTACTTACTTTTTAAAAATTGTAAGTTGTCGCAACTTATCCGACACCTGTTCGATTTCCATGCAAGCTAACAATTTTATTTAACTTTGACCTCAAATTTAATTCTGCATCAACATTTTATTCATTTTAAAGTCTAATTTTTTTCCAGCGCCATCTACTTTTTCCATACCAATTTAAAGGTCGACGGATCAAACTTTTTATAGACAGATATTTAAGTAGCGTTTATTGCATTATTTAAAGATTTTGCAGAGTTATTCAAGTTCCCTTTAAATGTAAGAACAATGTTTCAAGGCAGTTCTGAAATGCAAGAGAATGCAATTTTATTTCGAATTTCTCCTGTTGTCCTACTCCATATTATTAAGTACTAAGTTTGCATTTATGGCTTATTTATTTATGGTTGTTTTGTAATAAATAAAGAGTATATTCATACACATAGTATGCACATACATATGCAGAAAGGATTGTTGGCCAAGTGTTGACCCAGTGCGTGTGTGTGTGAGTGTATGCCGCACCACATAAATCGTTTGGCCTGGCTTTAATGTGCGTCCTCGTTTGGCATTGTCAGCCCTTTGGGTGCTGTCTAATTGGCCAACTGGCTAACTGACTGTATGACTCACTGACGGATTCACTGAATGACTTGGCAACGGGTCTTAGCGCACAACATTTTGCGGCATTGCGTTAGTGGATCTCATTGAATTTGGCTATGACAACGTCTATGACTTTGGCTCTGTGTATGGTTCTGGCTTTGGCGTTGGCTTTGGCTTTTGCCTTTTGGCTGCAGCATCTCTACGAGTATGATTGCAATTTTGCCAGTGGTTATCCGGCAATATGCTTAGTATTTTATGATCACGCCTACGCCAACGCCTATTGGCATTTGCATATGAATGGCAGGACATGCCATGAAAATGAAAGCATTGCAAATCAATAAACAGAAAGACAGACACACACACACACGCACACATTCATATGCAAAGAACCAAATGCCATAGTGCGACCGCAAATCTCATTCTCCAGCATTTCACCAAAAGAAACGAAGAAAAGAAACGTAATCAGCATTTATCTAAATTTATTAGGTTCTGTTGTCGTCGCGCCTTTCGGAAATGCATTCGTTCTGATTGTGAGTAAAATGTCAAAGGACTGCAGTTGTATGAGAATATATATTCTTTGCGAGTATATACATACATATATATTTTGGTTATTCAGCAGGTGACATTTTCCCACTACACAGCCAAGTGCCTCCAACTGAGGGCAGGAAGATGGAAAGTTGAGTATACTCGTACTCCGTAAACGTTCGCAAAGCCTAATAGATATGTACAGCGATGCCGGCGGCATTTCAATTTAAGTTGCCACGTGTCACCGCCGCACACAATCCAAAGTGACACTTCAAGCACAGCAACAACCAAATAAAGTACAAGAACAAGGAAGAAAAAAAGGACATCACACAGTCAGTCCTAGCACTTAGTGTTGGGGTTGTGGTGGTGTTGGGGGTAAGTTGCCCCCTTTCTATTGGGCTTAAAGTCGGCCCTTTTGTTGCCCTCTTACTTTATGGCTGCTTAGGCTGGCTGCCGCATCGATTTACGGCCAACTTGCCACACAAAATGAGATCTGCTTTTAGGCGTCCCAACAGCGCATATATAGCAATTCAAATAAAACGCAAGAAACACCCAGCAGGTGGCGCCACGGCAGCGCCAAACAGCAACAGCAACAACAACAGCAACAGCAAGGGGCACAACACCTTTTGGCCTTAATACCAGCCGACGTGCAACTGATATAAAACTTAATTAAGGGCCTTTAATATATTGAAACGTTGCGTAAAGCACAAGAAAATTTTAAACCATCACATCTTTACTCATATTTTAGGGTATGTCTTAGAGTGTTTCATTTTAATGTAGATTAACAGTGATATTAACTACATGGCTTGAGGAAAAGTTACCATTTCTAGACGCTTAACAAGTACGTAAGAAAAATTTTTAGACATTTTAAAATTAAAATATAATAGATATGGATATCTTTAGAGATACTTGAGAGTAACATAACTGAAATTGTACATGTAGGTATACTCAAATGTGCCTTTCTTATATTTAACGCAGTTCTTAATTGTTCATATAAAATATTTGTTTAATGAATTCTCGTATTCATACCAAAAAAAAGTCTAAAAGTGTATATATAGTAAGTTGGAGTTGACCAAAAATGTATCACACGTAAAATATTTTTGTTGAACTTGTTATAGTTCATAAGATAAAAAGTTTACATTTGATTTATTTAAAAGTATTAATACTAAGAGAAATTTGAACTTGTGAAGATGGCAGATCCGTTTTAAAAATTGTAAACTTTTATAACTTTGTCACAGTAATCTGCAATTTGAACTTTATAATTTCAGTTTATTTAGTTTAATATTTCAAGTGGAATGCCATTTGAATCATAGCTTACCCACCATTCCCATTTTTATAAATAATTTATTTATTCAGTACACTTAAAAGTTCCCTTAATTTAAGCTATAGATAATATGCAGATGGAGTTTATTTAAATTTTTGGATGCAAAGCCACAACGTGAAATTAAATATATTTGTATACATTTGTATATTAAAATATATCCATATGCCATATGCCACGCCCCTTTTGCGTACATATCAAAAAGACTGGTAACAAGAGTCATTAATATAGATTTGGTTTCTAGGCCACGAAATGAGTAAAAGTCTTGAATAATTATAAGTAACATTAGGATTCAATTTTATATAAGGGTATATAAACATAAAAATAAAAGTCCAAAATAATACAGAAGTGGTCCAATTGATAACCATTTACTGGTTATTTTTAACGCTCCGCTCTCCCTCTCTTTCACTCTAACATATCTTTCTTGCTTTTACACACTCTCTGGCTTTGCATAAATTCAAGCCCATTTGAAGCTATTTTTATCTATCGTGTCTTGATTTTGTTGTTGTTTCTTTAGTTGTTGCCGCTGGTGGGTTGCTTTTTTGTTGCTTTTATTGTTATTAATATTTCATTTCCTATTTGGAAAGGGGGCGGGGGCTCTGCCACAATTGCGTTTTGTTTAAGTATAGAAATCTTTGGTATGAGCTTACAAAATGGCTGCTTTGTGGCTGCCAGAAATGGCGTCGTTCACTTTAACATTGCTTGCTTTTTGGGCATTTTATTTTATTGTATTAAGCTATAAATTTCAAGGTCAGACGTCACATGCCAGCTGCCAGTTGGCAGTTGTTGTTGTTGTTGCTGCTGCTTTTGGTTGCCATTACTAAGTATTGTGGTTTAGTCGGTGGCACGCAAAGGCAAAAGGACATCTCTCAGCTGGCCCATTGCGGAACCTTTTGAGATTCCTGCCTGTCAGGACTGTAATGCCAACTAATTGCCTTGTTAAATGACATTTGCTGACCCCCAGATGTGCCACAACTGTGTATGGTTAGCTATGCAAGACTTCTTTAACTACATAATTGAATGTCATAAAGTGTTCACAGTACATTTTTCATCAATTCAAGTAACCAGCAGGGACTGGTTTTTACTTTTGAAGAAGCAAAATGAGACAAAGAAATATGACAATAATTTTGGCTATTTCTGGGCTAACAGTTACTTCCTCATGCTGTCCATAAATTATTGATAGCCTGCATAATTCAGAAAAAATTCTTCCGAAACTTGCGAAATGCATAAATGCATTGAACAATTTTTTCACTGACGATTCTTCTTAAATTTTGTTGTTATCTATGTGAAAAGCAAATGCCTAATAATATGTTACGGAAGTTAGGACAATATGAGATTATATGCTACAATTTCTCTATTTTGACTAACGATTCTGGAATAAAAATGATTTCTTATTTTAATATGTATTTGTTTTAAGTTTAAAGTTTCGCGTAGATTTGAAATATATAATATAAATAATTTTGGATGAATTTTAATTCTAAATACAATTCCATTTATAGGTCCAAATAAACGCATTTGTTATTTAAAAAACATTTTAAAGCTATTAATTTTTCTGTGACGTCACAGTTGTAAACACATACATTCGCAGACATGATTTTGAATCTGCAAATCTAAACGGCGCCAGACAACGGTAGAATGCAAGACCCAATGGATAGGGCGCATTAAGCAAATCGACACAGTAGAACACTCACACACACACACACACACACATAGACACATGCACACGCTCATTTGTAAATTGTCAGTTTTTGGCACAGTTTTGTGTCACACTCAAGAATAAGGAACGAGTGCGAAATGTTGCGTGGTCTCAACTTTTGTTTGGTTGCTTTGAAGGCCACATTGCGTATGCGCAATATCTTGAGAGCGTCGCTTTTGCAGCCCCGCGGGAACTTGCGTTGTTCTTGTTGTTGTTGCTGTTGTTGTGGTTGTTGCGGTTGTTGTTAATAAAAAAAAGTTGCTAAGCTCGCATTGCGACCAACTTGTTAAATGACAAGTACTTAATTAATGTGCCAAATGAGAACAAGCCGCAAGTCTTTTAAATAGGTTTGAACTTTTCATACATTTAGTGGCTGACTGCGATTTCCGTTTTACAAGAATAATGCCAACAAAAAACAAGTTAAATACAACCAGCGACTATCAGCGGTCAGACAGCAAAGACGCATGCCACTTGCAACTTCCGTTTCCTGCCGACGACGCCGTGAAAATTGCAAGAAACCGAAAAAAATCAATGTGAAAATTATCCAAAATTGCCACAAATGCATGCAGGTCTCCACGAGCCTGGCCTGGCCTGACCTGGCCTGGTCCGGCTTGTTGCGGCTCCTGACATTTTCGGGCAGAGCTGTTGAAATTTATTGCCAACAACAAGGACACGCAGCAAAAGGGGTTTCGGATCGTAGGTGCTGAATAATAAACGAAATTAATCGAGTTCACTGTCTTTCTCTCTACATCTCTCTTTCTCTCTCTCTCTCTCTCTCTCTCTCTCTCTCTCTCTCTCTCTCTCTCTCTCCCTGAATCTCTCAATACTCATATATAAGTGTCACTGTTGCCTGCCTGTTTATCACTGCGGACGGCAGTCCGCGCTAGTGACGAAAGCAGCACGAAGGGTGCGAAGGCGACTAGCATATATACACAGGAAGAATGGAAAATTTGCTATGACTGTCCGATCAGGTCGAGTTATACACCGATCGAAAGGCATCAATTAAACTTACATGGGCATCCTAAGAATTTTGAAAACTCACCTGGTTCGTGAGATAAACAGGTGTAAGTGGGAGATTGATTGGAGCTAATGGGGCCGTTGAAGCCTTTTTGTTTTTTTTTTAATTTTATACTATTCTAATCAAAAATACGAGTGGAATGACACCTTGATCATCAAAATCCGATCACTGGTTCAGAAGATAATTAATTTTGAAATTTTTGGTGCCCTTTTCAAAAAGAGATGAAAAGTCAGTCTGTTTGTTTGTTTGTTTGTTTGTTTGTTTGTTTGTTAGTTTGTCTGTTTGTAAGGATCAAATCGTTGATTTAGCTTGAAAGTTTAAATGAGGACTTGTTCCCGATCAAAAATCTAGAAACGTTTTTTCTACGACTTTTTCGAAAAATCGCTAGTTTTGCGGGAAATCGCTAAAAACCAAACTATAGAAGCTACAGATGTGGTCTATATATCGTTGGAAAGGTATTTTGAAGCATAGCTGTAAACTTTTTTGCTAAAGAACACAGGTAAAAATCTACTGGTGAAATAAGGTTTTTTTACACTTTTTTTCGATTTAAGAAAAATCTGTGTTTTAAATCACATTTTAATATGTTATATGTTGTAGACAATTCAATTCCGCGTTTTTTTTACATATAAAACATATCTCTCAAAATTCGTTTGGGCAAGATATTACCTGTTAACTGAATATACCATTTACCTTTACACTTCTGCATGTACATATGCAGTGTGTACACTGCTTGCAGCGTCATGCGGAAATATACTGCTTGCCAGTGGTGAATTCTTTTTGCGGCAGAAAAACCATATTATAATTGCGATTAGAGTAATATCGGTATATATTTAGGGTTACTATTCATGATTTAGTCGAGTATTAGTCGATATTACTTCTTAACTGAATGTATACATTTTACTTAGAATTGGAATAGGACAGCAGCAGCAAAGTGTCATAGCAGCATGTATGTTTGTAAAGGGAACCAGTGTTGCCAGACAGTTCGTTTTAGCTTGTACAAACAAGAAACACCTTTTAACAATGTTATACTGTAGAAATTTATTGCGATTTCAAAATTTCTGATGTCTTTTTCAAAAATAACTGATATCTTAAAAAAAAACCTCTTTACGAGGTGAAAGTCTAGTGACGAAAACAGTTTTATGCCCCAAAATTCCTGATATCCAATTTTGTGACGAATAATATTAATTTTTACATATAAATTATTTAAAAAAAAATGTTGCATTCGGCACTGCTCAAAACAGTCAGTTTTATTTGATATAAAGAACTGAACCATTTTAGCGCAATGTGCAGAGTGCAAAATTTCTTTTAAAATAATTTATATGTAAAAATTAATATTATTAGTCACAAAATTGGATATCAGAAATTTTGGGGCATAAAACTGTTTTCGTCACTAGACTTTCACCTCGTAAAGAGGTTTTTTATATACCTTACACATTTAAAGAATGAGCTAAGGAAAGAGTATTATGTGTTTGTGACAAGAACTAAAATGTTAAGACGAATTTCAACTGAATTCTTTTTGATAACGTCTTGAATATTGACAATTGTAATTTTACACAAAAATAATAAACACAAATGTAATGACAGAAACTATATTATGTCCATAGTCCAAATAGTGGAAAGCAGTAGCAGTAGCGCCATCTGGCGTACAGAGCTTGCAAACTGTTTTGTGTAAATAATATGAAATTTAAACAGCCTCTACATAGGGCAAATGTCCAGTCACAAACGATATTTATTCAGTTTAAAAAAATACCAACTATTCTAAAATAAATATCTGCTATTGGACATAGCGCAAAAAGTTATTTTAATGGAAAAAGGAAACAATTTCGTGAAACATATTCCATTTTTTTAGTATTAATTACGTCTGAAAGATCGGATAAGTCTATGTGACAGTTGACTGCGAGGTAAACGCTTAGTCGATCAGCGTTCTTAATTGTATTTTGTTGTTCTTTTGTGGATCATTAGCATTTCGCTGACTTTCTTATTAATACCACGTAATTAGTTTTGCTGCCTACTGACGTCGACAGGTGGCGCTGCAGCAAAGGCTAAATACAAAAATGAACGCCAGCTGGACTCGAAATGAGAGATGGTAGGCACAACTAGACAGAGACGGCAATAGCATTATAATTAAAATGCTACAGAAACATTTTACCCAGATTTAATATAATTATAATGAGCGTAATTATGCAAGAAAAAAGGGCAACGCAGGTAAAAAAGAGCAAAAAATCAATAGCATAAGTCAAGGCGTACACACACACACACTCACTCACACACAGACACTGACACAGACACAGACAGAGAGGCAATATACAACGTAAGGTGTCTTGTGGGGCAGCTGTCTTCCTTTTTGGTTGGCGTCGTTAATAAATTTTCCATAGCATTTTAGTTGGCTGTTTTCTACAATTTTTATGGCCACAATAAAATGCAAGTTACCGTCTGGTTTTGGCCTGGCGACAGGCTATCTCAGGGTTGCCCCCTCGGGTTGGAACTCGGAGTCGGATACAGTCGGTCGGGGTTGGCGGGGTTGTGAGTGTGTTGCGCACGCGATGCAGGTGTCGGAGTAGGCAGTAAGGCGACTTTCGACTGTCGACAGCCGGCAGCTTTCAGTTAAATTTCTAACCTGCCGATATGCTGAATATGCACAGGATGCAAATATTTTCACTTAACTACTAACCCCCTATATTATGGCAAACAACTTAAAATGCGTTATGAATCCAATTTAAATGATGGTAGCATAACTTTTTTAACACTACCATTAAGTGAGTTGCACTCAGTCTGAGGATCAACATTTATTATTTTCACACTTTTCAAGTTTATACAAAATTACAGTCCAAAAATCCAATAACTTTTTGCTGTAAGCCTCAGAACCGTTTTTAAATGTATCTGAATCGGCTCACATCATTCAATACTTTGTTTAATTCTTACACGGTTTCGATTGATCTTCCAGTACGTTACAATAATACTTATTCTTTACTTTTAAATTTTAAAAATTGCAATTGAAATATTTAAAAGCAAGCAAACTTAGAATATTTTAATCTATATATATAAAATTCTTTGTACTGACTGACTGACTGACTGACTGAGAATCAACGTGTAGCCCAAACGGTAAAAGATAGAAAGCTGAAATTTGCACACACCATAGATGAGATAAATTCATCGTGAAGTAAGACGGCGTTTTGCGAAATTCGACCTCTAAGTGGATTAAATCGTGGTCAAAGGTCACGGAATTGCTTAGTATGAAAAACTTTTTTGTTTCTTAAGATATCTCTACCAAACTCACAGATTGTATGTTTGGGACTGTCTCTTACATTCTGACCAAATTTGGTCAAAGTCGGATGACTATATCATATAGCTGCCATAGGAACAATCGGATGCAAATTATTTTTTTAGAACCAAAAATTCTGTTGTTGTATGAGATATCCTAACAAAACTCATAGATTAGCTCTTCTTGCTAAATTTTGACATTTTCCCCAAATTTAGCGTTTTTCCGCCAAATTTAGCTTTTTCCCGCCAAATTTAGCCTTTTCCCGCTAAATCTGGATTTTTTCCAGCTGAATCGATAAATCTGTCTTTAACCTAAGTCCAATTACCGGGGAAAAACATTAAAACACTAAAGTTAAATATTTGCGTTTTTCGTCAAAAAATGCTATATTATATAAATTTGTTAAAACGGACTACTAAAGATGTTCTTTTTAATTTTGCGAGCGCAGCGAGCTGGGGGTTGGCGAGCAAAGCGAGCAGTATTAATTTGTTAAACCGGACAACAAAAGAAAATCTTTACAATTTTGCGAGCGAAGCGAGCAGGGGGCGGAGCCCCCTTGTGTTTTTATAAAAAGCTTTTATTTGTATTATTGCCAGTAATTTTAAAGATTTTTAAATCGAAGCTATACAATAAATTCAAATTAGTTTGAGATCCATGCAAGTCTTCAAAATATTGCAAGAACCACAAAAAGTATAAATTCATTGTTAATTCATTATAATTAAAAATTCAATTGATGATTTTTCTGCCGAAAGCAACTCCCATATAGGCATCTTGATCTTAATTTAATCAAATGTTTCTTTTCTTTATTTAATTAATTTTTAAATAAATTAAAAATTTACTGGATTTTATTGCCCTAACACTTTTAGATGGGATAATAACTCAAATTTACTTGACTTGAACCATTTCAAAGCATATCAGAACTGATTTTAATTATTAAAACTTGTTTAATGTATAGTTTTTATACTGCTAAAATTGCGTTGAATTAGATTTCCCTGACATTTTAGACTGCAGTATTTTTAGTATGTTTTTTGGGGTCGCTCTGTATTTATTACATTTCAATATTTGGCATGTTTTTCGTGGTTCGTGTCGCAAAACTTTTGAAATTAGGCAGCAGACGGTGCGCATGGTACTGCGCACAGTGGGGCACAATGTGCAGGCAACATTGTAGTTGTAGTTGTAGTTGTTGTAGTTTTTGGGGGTTCGGCTTGCATAGACGGCGCCGCTAAGTATGCAACGCCATTTCGTGTTAAGTCATAATTAAATGAAATTCAACTATCTCTCTCTCTCTCTCTCTCTCGGCCTTTTTCCCTCTCTCTCTTTCTCTCTCGGCACAATGTTGGCTTAATGGATGGGCTGATAGGTTGGCCTGCGTGCTGTCGCTGCATTTGTAAGCATTTCGACTGCCCTTCAGCAATGTTGTTGACTTCAAACAGAAAAAAGGGGGTGTGGCACATTCCCCATAAGCAAATACAAAAGTACAATAACAGCAATAACAACAAAAACAACAAGAATAATATGAACAACAACAATAAGCAATATATTGTTACTATGCATGCATCCGGCATCCAACAAATGTCAAAACTTGAAATTGTTTAGGCTTTGATTGGATTAGCCTGGGCGTGGTCCTTCTTCGTTTCCCAAAGCCGACTTTTCGTTGGTTTCTGAAAGTTAAAGTTCCATAAACGTCTGAACTTTGACATTTGGAAATGGTTTTTTATTTAATTTCAGTGTTAGTAAGTAGCTTATAAAACTATCGAAGACGTACAAACTGAAACTGAGAGTAAGATTAATATTTGTTAAATCACACAAAACAAAAATCCTGAAATGAAATCTATTTTTGATTATTATTTTTTTAATTAAATTTAAATTGTATTGCTATTTTTAAAATATTTTTTTTTGTCATTTTCTATTGCCTAAACTGTTTTTTTTGATTCGAATCTGAATTCTTCTGAAGAAATTTTATATACTTTAGCCTGTCGCGCATACTTAGCTTCCCTCTCTCTCACTCCCTTTATGTTTTTTTTTTCTCTTTTTTGTCTCTCTCTGTCTCTCTCTCTCTCGTTTATTCTCGTTCTTTTTCTAGCCGGCAAAATTATCACCGTCATTATTACGACTGTTAACTATCATATTGGTTAAGAGATGCGTGCGGTCTTCTGGCCAAACAGCTGTTCGTCTCTACTGTCGGCTAACAGTCGGACAGCTGTCGGCTCTGTGTTTGCGGCGCTTGCGCTATTGGAAGCGGCTAAAATGCTGTCACATGTTTTTTTTTTCAACTGGCTTGCAAGCCAGAAAACATCGCATGTTGCTTCCAATGTGCCACAAAAGTCAGCAGCGATGGTAAAAACAACAAGAACAATATTACGAGTAGCGGCAACACACACTAACATTGGATTGGAAATGTTGCGCACGATGGCAACGACATCGCCGTTGAGCCTCTGTAGTCGTGTGGCCGAGCAGCGACCAGACCAGAGCCCAACCAACTGAGACAGTCAGCCATACAGTCAGCCATACAGTCAGTAAGTCACTCAGTCAGTCAGTCAGTCAGTCAGCCAGTCAGACAGTCACTCAGACCAAGAACAACAAATTGTGCACAACTGCCAAAGTTTAAATGTTAAATTGTATAAAACATTTGCCAAGTGCGTCGCGTGTTCGCCCCAGAAATTTTGCGGCAATCAATCAATTAACCAAGCTCCAGCAGCTGCCAAGAGCGGGGGCACAGCCCCAACTTGTCCAGACAGCGACGCCAATGACAACACCAAGCAGCTAATACAAAGCAACAACAACAACAGCAATAACTGTCACAACAACTGCTGCAACAATAACAACAACAACACCAGCAACATCAAAATAAAAAAGGAGAAAAAAAAAACAAAAAATCAATATCCGTCTAAAGTTTATTTCTGTTTAACTCAAATTAAACTTAAAGTTGCTTACGTGCAACAACAGCAACAATTCAACAACGGACACAACAGCAACAACAACAGTTAACTTGGTTGGCCAGCGCCTAAAAGTCCACTACAGTTTAGAAACAGTTCAATATTTGTTCATAATATTCGCAAATTAAAATTACAAAAAAAGATATAAAAAAAGAATTAAATTACTAAAATAAAACAATTACATATATTAAAAATTATTTAACTTTTACAAAAATAATACATAAATATTTAACAACAAACGCAAATCAATTGGCAAAAAAAAAATAAAGTTAATCTATGTAAACGCAGAAATTTTAAAATTATCTAGAATTTCGTTAGCGCTTTTTGCCAGATTAGAGCCGCTTTTGCTAATTAAAGAAATAAACAAAAAACCAAATATACATATGTATTTAAAAAATATTAATAAATAACTAATTTTTTTTTAAGTTTGCTAAACAAAACGTCTGATTGCAACCAAAGTCCATTTTGTGCTAAGCTTTAAAACAGTTATAGTTATTAAATTAAACAAAAAAAAAAAACAAATTTACAACAAAAACACTGAGCCAAAAAAAAACAGTTTTTTGAGACAAAAGCTTTAACAACAAAATAGAATTAACCAAAACAAAGCTGAATAACAAGTAATAAGTTGCTCCATCCATAGTGCAAAGTGAAGTTAATCACAAATTATATAAGTAAAGAAGTCAAAATAACTACAAAAGAGACAAAAATAAGAGGAAACCTAAGAACACGTAAGTAATGTATTACATTTTATAAACTTCAAACCAGAAAATAATGAAATATAATTAAAATAAGGCAGTTTCTCAGTTTGGAGCAAAGTTTCAAATGAAAAATTTTATGTATTTTTTTTTATAAAAGTTATTGAATTGGAATTTTATTAAAGTCGTATAACGACTTTGTTACATTCTCAAGTAAATGCATCATTATTATTGTAGCAATTTGAATTCAAAACTCAACGGTTGATTAGTCGCACAGCTGAGCGATACTTCCATACACACACATACACACTAAGAGAAAGAGAGAGAGAGCGAGAGCGAGAGCGAGAGAGAGAAAGTGAGAAAGATTTGCCAGCTGTTTGTGGCGCCACAATGTAGAACGTCGCACTGAGTGAGAACAGCCGGCAACTAACATAGAAAGCGTCAGGCAAAATCAATATTTACATCGCTGGCAGCTGTTCGGCTGGTGTGGTTGTGTTGTTGTGCTGTTGTGTGGTTGTGTTGTTGTGCTGTTGTGTGGTTGCGTGCTGCTGTGTTCCTCTCTGTTATTGCCGAATCAGATGGTTGTCGTCTGCCTTCCAGTCAAGTTGGGCATAGTTTGTTGCTTTTTTATTTTGTTTCCTTTTATTTGTATTTTGGTTTTTGGCTTGTGTTGCTCTGAGCTTCTGATTCAAATCTCTTGTTTTGTATTCATATTTAATTCTTGGTATTCTTGGTGACTCTGTTTCGGGTCCATTGACGATCCTCGCGTGGTATTCAAATTTCTCATCTCACATTAAGCTGCTCTTTCTCTCGCTCTCGCTCATTGTCTCTAGCAGAGTTAGTGGAAATTGCGTAATTTGCCAATCGCATATCATGTGCATCGACTGCTTTCCAGTCGTCGGCTTTTAGCGGCGATTCAGCCCTGGCACGAAGACGCAACTCAAAACGACGCATCCCGACAGGACGATAGCAGCCTGTCTCCAGCCTGCCGAATCCGCCGTACTGTCTGACCAGCGTCTCAGTTGCTATCCGAGTGTCTTCTGCGGTCTACGAGCCTCGTTCCAATACGGGTCATTAAAAAAACTCAACCGGCTTTAAGGACGTCTCTATTCAGAAATCTGCAACACGTAAATATCAATGATAATTATCATGTATCTACATAAGTATCTAGTATTTAAATCAAACTTGGATACCAGGTGATCAGCGAGTTCTTTCCGTTATATTGATGATTAGACATCAGAATTTCGATAAGCTAGATCAGCTAGCGATCGAAATACTTTTACTGGTAGAAATAATTTAGTTGAGTTCTAAATATTTGTGTAAAACTATTATGGAAGTGAATTGAGAAATAGATGTGTATAATACAAACATTATATTAATCAATGAAGTAAACTTACATTGGAATAAAGTTATGTATGTACTTCTGATATTAGGAAGATCAGATATATCTGCAATCTGCGTTTATTGACCTTGTCCAATATAAAACATGGAATATATTTGTCATAAAAGCTAGGATCGTTTTCTCATATTTAAGAACAGAATTTTAGGATAACGGATATAATTTTTGGCTACCTTATAGCCGTCATGGGCACGATCAATAGGAGCTATATGTATGTCAGTATTCGGGAAACAGAATTAAAAAAAAAATACGATTTTACTTCCTGGAATAAAATAAAATTTGAGCAACATTAAATTAAAGTTAGAAATGTGGGAGAATCGCAAGTTTGGGACTTTTGCAGTGTATGACATATCCGGAAGAGTATGTTATACTCAGACAAATATGCCATCATAAAATTAACTATGCCTGTACTGAAATTTGTAACATTTTGTTCTTTAAAGTTTAATATTGTTGTTGTTATTCTTGAATTAAGTATGAAACGATCTGTATATTTTACGTTCAATTTTTCATTCTTTCACCTTAGAAATTTTAACTGATTTTAGCCTCAAAAAGATGAGATCAAGCAAATATTTGTTGTAGTAGCTGAAAATCGAGTCTTGCTCTTTGCAAAAAATCGTACTTAAAGAATTCGGGCTTGTGAAAAGCGAACTTGAAATAAGATTTTTGTTGTTAGTTGTGGAAATTCCAAAGTAAGTCAGTTTTTGAGATTATTTGTACTTGAATATTCACTGTTTAAGTACAGATAACTTAATTTTTGTTTGTCTAAGTGTAGAGGATACCAAGGAGACGGTGGGATTCTAACCCTAACAACGAGGAGTCGAGTTTTCATTGCGCCAACTCCAAAATGGCAAAGGCGGCATGTTGAAAATTCAACGACAAGAATGACGACGAGAATGACTGGCAAAATGTTAGCCGGCATGGAACGGCTGACGGGTCGGGCCATGGCGTCAGAGTAACGATACAAAAAACGAAACAGAACGAAACAGAAACGAAATAGAAACGAGCTGAAACGAAACTGGAAGCGGCGAGTGTTTGAAGTCGCGAAGCCGGCTGCACGAAAGGACGCAAGGACGAGACCGAGACCGAGACCGAAACGAGGGACGAGCCTTTTTCGGGTCCAGCTGTCCAGCTGTTCGGCATTTTGTGTGGTGTGCGTGTGCCAACAACAGAAAAACAGCAGGCAGTTACAAAAGCTTCACACCAACGCAGCCTGGAATAATTCCAATAACGGCATAATAAGTACGAGTTCGCAGCACCAGCAACAACAATATAAACTGAAGTTGGCTGTGCAGCCAACAAAACGGCGACTACTCGTCGCCGCTGCTTCGTTGTCGCAGTCACCAATTCTTTTGCTGCTGCTGTTGCTGTCGCAGTCGCAGTTGCCGTCGCTGCCGCTGACGCCGACGCCAACGCCGCTTCGTGTTGCGAGTTGTTCCGGCCAGAGAATCAGTCGTCGTCGAGCTTTCAAAACGTTTGCAGCAAACGAAAAAAATATACACAAATTCAGGCAGTTGAAGCAGAAGTCGCAACATCAGCAGCAGCAGCAGCAGCAGTAAATCAGCAGCAGCAGCAGCAGCTACTCAACACCACAATAAAAAAAAAAAAAACAACAAAGATGTAATTTAAAGACAAACAAACCAATCAAAACTAACTTTTTTTTACAATTTTTTTTTTCGTATTAGCAATTGATTATTGCAATTAAAGTGACGAATGTGTTGGTAGTGTTTTTCTATATGTGTGCTACAACGTTGTGCTTCTTCTTCTTCTGCCACTTTTGAGTACATGCAACTTCTTTCCCTGTTTTTTTTTTTTTGTTGTTGTTGGTTGGTGGTTTTTGTGGCTTCCTGCGGTGATATCATATAACGAATTGCTACACTTCTCCAAAGCTTGCAACTACAACACGTGCTGACTCTATGTTACAGTGTGTGTGTGTGTGTGTGTGACCTATTGATTCTACAACTTCCTTTGCAGTTGTGGAGTTCAGTTGAGGCTTCCGTTCCATTGCGGCTTCAACTTACTGCCCAGTTGCACAGCAGTTCTTGTATTGTACTATACCTACGTTGCAAGTGACTCTCTGAATCGAAAATATTTTTTATTTCACTCAAGTAATTTGTTGTAGTTTATATTTTGTTTGACTCGTGTGATCTTGATCAAAAGTGATTTCTTCGTTTTCTTGTTAATCTTCTCTTGACGCAATCAAATCCGAAGTTAATAATGAGATTTTTATAATAAGGACCATAAACAGGGCAGATCATTTAAAGTTCGAGTTTTTCCTTGTTTTAGTGCAATTATATTAAGAAAATATTGTTTTCAGCAGCTTGAAGCCATTTAAAATTTTTAAAATATGTCTTTATATTTTATAAATGTCTTTATATTTTATGAATGTGTCTCAAGTTTTCTTAAAAAGCATTTATTTTGTGTCTTTCAAGAACTTAAATCTTAAAATAAAAAGCGAGAGCTTTAAATTGAAACGAAATGAATTTAGAAGTAAAAATTATGATATTAATCAGATCCCCTGAGTCAAAAATATCTGAAAGCAGAGAGAGCAACTAAAAGCCTCTTAAAGCTCAAGTTTCACTATGAAATTTGGCAAAATTCAGCTTATCTTTGCAAAATAGATTGTGATAATAATAGAATAGACAGAATTGAGAAAGTCTTCTGAAAATTTCATAATTTAACAGTGAAGCTATAAAGATCGCAAAGATTTTGCCAACAGAATATAAATATATAAATATAAATATAAATATAAATATACAATATATGGTCACAAATATTATGAATTTCAATCATGCAATCTGTCGATTGTAATCTAACAGAAGACTTAAGATATCATTTAGATATTTTTAATTGCTCTTTTTTCCGCGATTATGCATCGCCTGCTCTTGACTTTAGCGAATTCAACTGAGCAGCTGCATATGCGCAAGATATCGGCCCAAAATAGCAAAAACTCATCAATCAAAACTCGCGCAGCGTCAAAGGCGTGGCCAACAACTAAGAACCAAGAACAAGAGCAAGAGGAATAAGAATAAAAGCAAGACCAAGACCAAGACCCCCAGAGATATTGCCCTAAAGTAATGCAAATTTCATTGCGTTTGGCATCCGTCACAAAACTCAGAACTGCGCGCTGAGAACACACAGCATTTTCATGTGTTGTGTGTGTGTGTGTGTGTGTGTGTGTGTGTGTGTGTGTGTGTGTGCTGTGTGTGCGTGGATACACAAGTGTAGATGCATTGCCGGCGACTGCTTGGGTGATTCATCCAGCCATCCAGCCATCCAGCCATCGGCCGATGCCGCCACCAACATGAGACGCCAATGGAGACAACAACGGCAACAACATCAAGAGTTGCAGCGGCAACTGAAGGCAGCGCCAGCGGTGCGCAACGGTGTGGCAAGGAGTGAGGGGTGAGGGGTGAGGGGCGAGGCGCGATGGGCACGTAGACTAGGCACGCGACCAAGTCCAAGTCGAAAGGAAGGCAACAACAGCAACAACACTGAAGGATTACAACAAACAACTCTGCGACAAAAATATCAAAAGGAGTTGCTTTCCTCGTTGTTGTCGTTATTCTTGTTCTTGTTGCTTGTTGTTTGTGTGGTTGTTGTGATTGTTGTTGTTGTTGTTGCCGCTGCTTTTTATAGTTTTCACATTTAGTCAGGCAACGCCAGCGCCTGATGACGTCGACGTTGTCGTTGCTGTCGTTGCCATGGAGCGATGACGACATCTTTTTGGGGTGTGTATGTGTGTGTAAGTGTGGTTGGATGTGTGTATTTTTCTGTGTGTATGTGTGTGTAGTGTGGTGTGTGCCACATACACATGTGCCATTTGTTGTTGCTGTTTTTGTGAGCAACACGGCCAAAGTTCAATGCATTTATATGCGGAGCCTGTCTATGGCTTTTTATAGCTCCTCGCCTGGTTCGTCTGTCTGTCTGGCTGGGAAAGGGAATTGGATTGGGACAGGGACTGGGAATGGGACTGGGACTGGGACTGGTCGGGTTTCGTGCTGGGGAAATTGCAAACTTGCATTGGGCAGTGCTAAATGGTCGCCCCTCAAGTTGTCATAAGTGCGACGACAGCAGACAGAAATAAAAGTGCTTTAGATCTCACTCATACGTTATTTACCAAAGAGTTCCTCACTTCTCTGCATAAAAACAACAAAAACTAGAAGTTGCTATATTATGTATACACAATTTACTCATATTACACCATTAATAAAAGCCTGATCCTCAAGACCTTTTACATACTTATCATTAACAAAAGTATTTGAATAAAACAATTCTCAATGAATCCATAAAGTGCATATAATATTTAACTAAAAAAATAATACTATTTTCTATTCTCTTTACAGATTTAACGATATTCCATTAGCAAACGAAAAAAAGCTAAAAGAAAATTTAATTAATCGCAAAATTAATTACTTAAAAAAAAAAATAAAAAGAAAATTAATAAAATAGACGAAACTCATAAGCAAAAAAAAAAAAAAAAAAAAGAGAAAAACTATAGAAAAATTTTGCATGACAAATTCACACACACAAGCATAAACATAAACTACAAAATACAATTATTATTATATAAATTATTGAAAAAAAAAAATAAAATCAAAGAAGCAAAAGAAAACCAAAAAAACATTGCTACAAGTAAAAAGCTAGTCCAAATCTACAGTAAGGAAAAATAAATTAAAAACAAAAATACAATTAATTCATTATATTGAGAAAAAAACCAACTACAACAACACGCCAATTGCTGCAAAGTTTACTCCTGAAAAAAAAAATAAATTAATATTTCCAAAAGAAAACAAAAAGAAATTTATTCTTTAATTAAAAAAAAAAAGAACAAATATATCCACCACAGCTTCAAAGTGTGCACAATAAATACCAAAATTCAAAAACAAAATAATTGCAAAAAACATTAATGAAATATAAAATATAAAGAAAATCCAATTAAACATTGAGAGACAGCAAAAAGCAGAAAAATTAAAATTATAAAAAGAAAAAACAACGTGAAGAACTTAAAAAAAAGCGCCAAAGTCACGGCCAGCAAACAAAAAGTACAACAAAATAATTCCAACAACAACAACAACAACAACATCGTGTGAAGTGAGGTATAAAATCTGCCACGCCCCTTAAGCCGCCCGCCCAATTGCCACAGCAGTTAAGACTGAGCTTCGGACGTTTAGCCGTACAATTTCCAAGAAATTGTACGTGTTTCAAACGCCGCGCAAGACAGAGACAGACAGATAGTGTGACAGGGACAAGGAGAGTGTGAAAGAGTGGTAGAGAGAGAGACAGAGAGAGAGAGAGAAAGACAACTATAGAGTGTGAACCAGAAGGAGCGCTAGTGTTTTGTGTAGAGTTTCAAAAACTCCGGAACGTAGCAAAGCGATAAGAATTTTTTTCAAGTGTACTGTTAGGAATTTTTTTTCGTGTGTCCTGTGACTGTGACAACAACAGCTACAACTGTGATGGGAGATCGGCCAAACCCAACAACAACTATAACTACTCCAACAACTACAACAGGGGCAGGAAGTGAAATTGCCACCATGGCAGCCACCGCACCGGATGATGCCGCTCAAACCAACTCGAATGGCAACGGCAACGCTGCCCCGCCCACCGAGCCCGCCCAGGCTCAGGCTGGGGCAGCCTTACCGGCGACTGCCACCAATGCGGATGGTGATGGAGGCGACGCCGCTGCTGCCTTGAATGCGGTAGGCGATGCTGGCGATGATGCGGCAACTGATGCAGGCGCCAGCTCATTGCCACCATCGGAGATAGGCGGTCGTCCGCCTTTGGATACCGCCTGTTCGGACGGCGGTGGCGTCTCCAGTTTGGCAGGCGGCATGGTGGGACCGCCCAGTCCCCTAACCGGCTGCTATTTGCTGATTGTGATGGGCGAGCCGCACTCCGAGGAGCACAAGGACAACATTTTGCAGCATCTGCTCAAGGGTAAGTGCTACGTGCAACACTCGAACACAATTGCACCCACACTCATTCACTCACAAAAAAAAGTGCCAAATTAATATTAAGTATTTTCTTGAATTTTGTATGAATATATCTTCAATTCGAAATTCCGACTGACTGCTTTATGATATAATAGTCCGATTTTAAACAGACTTAGTCAGAACAAATATGACCATGAAATTAAATTTGAAGTTTAATTAAAATACTAAACTTTTGCTATTGAAATTTAGGTTTCTTTCTTCTTTATCCAGTATGTTTTAAGTATGTACTTAAACTAGTATGAAACGATCTTTAAAAGACTTGAAATAATTTCAAATCGTGCTTAAAGTATCGCAGAAAAATCTTATTTTAAGATTTCCGGAATAGCGAAAAGTGAACTTGATATAAGATTTTTGTTTTCAGTTTTGAAATGTTCGAACTCACATCGCTTTTGAGATCAATTGTACTTGAATAATCCCTTACTCAAGTACGAAAATCTTGATTTTTTCTAAGAGTGTACAGAAATACAAACACACATTCACAAACACACGCCCACACACTCGAACATCAAAGCCTAACGTACCAAAGAAAACTCAAAAAATTAAGTAGACTCAAGCCAATCAGCATAAATTATTCGCATAGCTCTGTTAGAAAGTTTGCATATGCAAATGATAGAGAGCTGGAGCAGGGGAGGGAGGGAGTAGAAGGAGGGGCGAAATGGGTGGAGTGGAGTTTAGGACCATTCGCAAATGCTACGCCTCAGCAATTGACGTCGCGTGCCAATCTAATCCAATTCGTATTTCAATCCAATTCCAATCCACTTGTACCCAGTCCCCCCTCTGCCCCTCCAGCCGTAGCCTGCCCCTGCCCCTTCCAGTCCACCCACCCACTGGGAGCTGCTCATTTTCACACTTTGCTGACTGCCGACACGCCGTCTAATTAGCCAGTCTTCTCCTCCTCGCCCCACTCACACTGTCTTCGCCTCCCTTTCAGTCATATCAGTGGTCAGTTTTCATAGTCAATGGCCAGCTGTGTCTTATTTTTTTTTTTGGTTTTAATATATATTTTATTTTTGTTATACATTTTTCATTTTTAATTTTCCGACGCTTGCAACAAGCCGTTTTCTTGCCCATTTTCACTTGCCACCAACAAACTAGCCCAGTTTGCAGACTTGTACATAATTATCTTAAGTGCCGGCGATAGCTATATGATCTGGGCGTGGCAAAATTGCTGGACTACCCAATTCGAGTATATGAATCACAGTGCGTTTGCCATTTAAGTCGTTTAATATTATATAACACTCGTTATATAATATTCTCATTTTAATGTATTGAATTGAAGTTGACAATATTATTACTCAATGTGTGTATTGCTGACAATTGCTATATTGATTATTGAAATTCTTGAATTTTCTTTATGAATATATTAGTTAAATACTTTGGTGCGAGTATAACAAAATGTTTATAATTAAAAAACATTATTATGTATAAGCCGCTGACAAACTATAGGAGACAGGGAAGTTTAAATGTTTTCAGTTTTAAAATTAGAAATTTTTCTCAATTTTTATAAAAAAAAAAATATGAATTTTAAAGATTTTTGGCAGAATTGTTTGTAAAATACTCAGTTCAAGGTTGTATAGACAAAAGCTTAGTAAATGCTTGTAAGAACATTGGTATTTCATAAGATTCTGTATCGAGAAAAAGGAGTAAATCAGCTCCAACACGAATCACAAGTCCCGATCGAATACATTATACATGACCTCAAAGCCTAATCTCAGTCATAATTAGTACAATTCTGTAAACTTTGTCAACTTTAAAAACCAATTTCAACTTGGAAAGATAGTGAAATAATTGAAGTTTTGAAAGTTTTTGCAAATTGATTAGATTTTACTATATTTTTTATATGAATTAATCACGTTATATGTATGTGCAGAGTACTAAATATGTACACAACATTGATATTATTACTATCATAATGTCGGAGACCAAAAATGATATCGTAGCCATTCCACCCTCAGCGAATAAATAATGTTAAATAGACTCAACTAAGTAAAATTCATGTAGTCCTTCAGTGAATTATTCAGATATTCAGAATGATGTCTAATATAGCGAATTGTAGTCTAATTAAAAAATGAGCAATCGGTAATATTTATGAGAAAGAAATTAACTCGCAGAAGGCTGCAAGTGAAGCTCACTGTGCTCTCGATTTGGTTAAAGTGGGGGCAGTGAAAGTGGCAGTAAAGGGGGCAGGGAAAGGAACAGCTGTGGTAAGTTGCCATGCACCGTTGGCAGCAACTCGATGGAAATGCCGCTTGTAATTCAATTTCAGCAAATTGCGCCTCAAAGTATGCAGCAATCGTAGCTATTAAATTAAAATTGCATAAAAGTGGAACAAGCAGAGTGCAAATACACACACACACACACACACAGTCACTCATAAGAGGGAGAATATTTGCTTTTAAAAGCAATTGTATTAATTATTTTCATGTTGATTGCATTACATTGCAATAACAAACTAACGAGTGTCGCGTCGCACAGAGATCAACAGTTGCAGCCGGAAGTGTCGCCGGTAAAACAACCATAACTGTAAAACTAATCTAAATATATGTACATTGCACATTGTGCATGTGTAGGCTTATTAGCAAATATTTGATTTATGGATGTGGAGAACAAAGCGGAAACTGTAACAGGGACTGTGACTGTCTAACAGATGAGCAGACAATGACACTGCCGCTCAGACTTTGTTGCATGAACTGCAGGAGAGCTGGAGAGGGGGAGATAGGTAGACAGGGAGATAGGGAGGTGGCAGCGTCTAGCCCACGTTTTTGGGTGTGGCAACTGCGCTTCGGGGCAGTTATTGTAGCAAGTGGCATAATTGCTGGACAAGCGACCCCATCAGACGCTCCCAAATGCACCGGAAATTACAAAAGTTCACCGTGCGCTCAAAAATTAGTCGCTCGCTTTCCAGTGGGTCACTTCTGGGGGCGGTGTTCATGGTGCTGGTTGTTCTGGTGGCTCTGGTGGGGCTGTTCTCTGGTCACTGTTTACCTGCAGCTTTTATGCGTTTTGTTTTTGCGCTAGTTGCGCCAGCAAAAAATTCAATGTTTGCTGTGCAAATAGGCGAGGCATGCTCACAGTTCAAGAGGATCAGTCGGGGGACCAACGGAATGCTGGGGTGTGGTTTAAGCCAGCACAACAGAGAGAGAGAGAGAGAGAGAGAGAGAGAGAGAGAGAGAGAAAGAGAGAGATAGGGACAGACTGAAGAGAGAGGGAGAGAAAGAGAATAAAAGGGAAAACATCGGCTTTTAATTGATTTTGTGACACGGTCGAACAAGTTGCGTCGGACGACGGTTGAGCAAACAGAAACTGTAAATGAATTGCGAAAAAGGCCTAGGGTTAAAACAGTGAACAGCAAAAAAATACGGAAAATGGAAAGATTTTAAGTGTGTTAACTGGATAAAAGGACACATGCAGTAAGGGACAAGATTTGGAAGCACCAAAAGTAAAATGAAAAGATGCAGAGAGCAGTTTTAAGTACAGAGGAAGATGTGAAATTCTTGATTTAAGCATACATTTTTTAAGTATGATTTTAGCATATTATTGTTAAATTTTCAAAATTTTGCTGATAAAATGACAACCACTCAGCATTCAAATAATCAAACAAAGCCTAAGGCAAATCAAATCACTTATAATAACTTTGAGACACCGAAAAAACTACCAATATTCTTCTCTATGTCTCATTTATGCATTTTCGCCATTATTAAAAATTTTTTTTGTGAACAAATTTATAAAACTTGAAATTAATCATTATTTAAATTTTTTTTAAAGACACTTATAATGATTACAGTCCATGATATTAATATTAAAAAAAAGAGTGGAATAGTAAGAAAGAGAGAGAGAGAGAGAGCGAGATAGAGAGAGGCAGTAAGAATAACGCTTTAGTTCTGTGTCTTGCCTTTGGTCCTAGCAAAAAGTGATTTTTGTGGTTTAAAAACTTGGACCTAAGCCGCTGTGTCACTTACATTTATGAGAGGCCACCACTTGAGCGTATTACCGGCAGCAGCACCAGTAGTACCAGCAACATCAACAGCACCACTCACCACTCACCAGTTGCCTTCTCTCGTTCTCCGGGGCGCACTTAATTATGACAATTACGCTGCTCAATTGCAGCGTCCCTTCTTTTTATTAGCCCAATTTAAGGCGCTCTTAGTGCGACTAAAAGCTGTTGGCTATAAGGGCTGTTGGGCGTAGGGGGATAAGCAGCGAAAAGATGTGAAGAGGGGTCACAATTTCGCTTGGCTCATTTGGTTTAATAGCCGACTATCATTTCGCAACCTGCGCTTTTTTTAATTAACTTAAAAAGAAATCAATAGAGTGAGCAGCGTTCAAGGTCAGCGAATGAAACGAACAAAAAATAAAAAATAAAAGGAAACGAAAGATAAGGGATGGGAAAAGGAAGCAAAGGGCACAATAAGGTGACATTAAACGGACATGTTCGAGCCTCATAATATATTATTATTATGAATATTATTATTAATATTATTATCATGACAACTGACAGTGGGAACAACCGCTGCCAGTTTCAGATAGGGTCTCGGCTGTTTCGATTTTCGGCTCTGTTATTTAAGCCAGAAAAATCGATCAAATGACACACTGTCAAGAGAAAAAGAGACAAAGAGAGAAAGGAGAAAGCCTTTCAAAGAGAGAGAGAGAGAGAGTTGAGAGAGTAAAGTGCGTGGTTCGCTTCGATTTTGTTGCTATTTTTAGTAAACGGAAAACGGGTTTGGTTTCAGCTTGTCAATTGCGTGACAATGTCTGTTAGATATGACAGCTGACTGCACTCGGTGATACACACACACCACACACACACTACACTTCCATTCGGGTGATGCTGCTTTTGTTGACGGGTCAGCAACTACCACGTCATCAGATGGCGGCTACGTGACTTGAATTTGCGTCCCACCAAAAGAACCACCAAAAACGACCTGCCGAGTAACGACTCACAGGACACAGGACATGCAGAAAAGCTAAAATCCTTGTTTGCTTATTCCACGCTCATACAAAGTTTTTAGGAACACAAAAAACAAAGAAGAAGAAAAAGATAGAGGAGAAGAAGAGCACCTAACAATAAGTATGTAACTAGAGCTAATTCTCGACGGCCTTTGGACACCAAGCCAGTGGCATGGGGCATGCGGCATGTGGCATGTGGCACGGGCAGCGTTGCACGTTGAAGTTAAGCCAATGACAGGCAACATAATAGCAGCAAACATGACATGTGCACACAAGTGTTTTACTCTTACCAGTAAACCAGTTAACAGATTACCCTACAGCCAACAACACAATAGTTAGATTCTTACCAAACTTTCAACTGCTTACGTAACACGTTTGTTTCCCACAGCTTAAAGCATTTGGTCGAGGCTAAAACCCCAAGATTAAATCAACTTGAGCTGCATTTGGTGCGCCGAAAAGTGTTTTGTTTTGAGAAAAGCGTAGATTTAAACCGGACTTTTTAATAAATACAGACACTAGTTTTAATAAATACATTTAAAATTATATTTACCGTTTTATAATTTTTCATTTTTGATTCTCTTTGAGTTAATAAACAAGAAGCTGAAGTGTTGTTTTTGTGATTGGATCTTCGTCATTCATGTACTTATATTTTCTTTCCAAAACTGCAGATCAGACAGAAATCGATAAGTAACTTTCCTCTTCTGAATAAAACGTTTAGCATATAAATTAATGGCAATTTAAATATATCTGTTTGATAAAATCTAGCAAAAAAAACTCAATGATTGATTAACGGAAAGCTGAGCTGTAGCTAAAATGCTCTGTCTAAGAAATTGATTGGTATTTGAATTTGTGTTAGATTAAATTACATGATTTGCATTTTATGTGCTGACCGCATTGTCTTGTTATTCCTTGTGGCTGCACCACGCGGCGTATGCGCAACGTCGTGTTACCGACTTCTATTTGGCTGTGCCAGTTAGGCAAAGTTACGGCTACAAAACGCGACATCACCGAGTGTGGTCGCCACCAGTGCGTTTATGGTAAAGTGTGTGTATGCTGATTGATGACGTAAGCGACACACACACACACACAGAGACACACACACACACAGAGACACACACACACAGAGACACACAGGCAGACACAGACGGACACACAAATAGGCAGAGGGTTTTGTGGCGCATTAAAAGTGCTTTTATTGCAAATTAATTGCTTTGAAGTGCATTTCAGGCCAGGTTGTCCATAAACACATACACATACATCACACACACACACACCTATACGACCACGCCCACAGCTTATAGCAAGTGTGTGTATAGTAGATCAAATGACGCGTCCGTGGTCACTTGGTTATTGGCCAGTCTCATGTTACGTGTCTGCGGTGAACGCATATACATACTATAAAGCACTTTAATTAGTTTTAGTTTCAGCTACAGTTTTAACATTTTTTACATTTTTCTCATATTTTAGTTTTGCGTGTCATTAAGCTTGCAATTAAATTTGCAATTACTTAAATTATGCTGATTGAAGGCAACGCCCCTCAACGCATCTCATTACAAATTACATTACGAGTACAGTCGGTGAAAATGCAAATACATTTATAATTGATAATGGAAATTTGATAGTCCTAATGAAACTGCTGTTGGAATTGAAATTGGCTTGGTTTGGTTTTACTTTCGGTTTTTGGTTTGGTTTTTTTTCCATTGAAAATTGTTGATCCATAAGCCCGATAAACCGCAATCTCAACCACAACAGGAAGAGGGCCAGGTCAAAGGGCTGTCAGTTCCATATGCTTGCCTTGTGGATGCCACAAACACACATAACACAATCGTTACTCCCTTTGGAAACGAAACTTTTATTGCAACTTTCTGACAGAACGCACCTGAAGATATCCAGGCAGTTTTTCTCTTTATGAACTTTGTTTTTCGTATCACATTAGCAAAAGTTTGTCGTGTGCGTATTTAGGGGAGGTGTGTTTAATTAGTTGTTAACTTCTCGCTGATGATTGCCTAATTGGCAAATTTAAGTGCCTGACGAGAAATTGAAATGTAAGCGCAGCTGCTTAAATAATCCTGTAACAATCCTGCGACAATCTGTGCTAACTTACACGTATTTGCTAAAGCCAAAACAATTCCAGCATAATATTCCACTTGGCTGCAAATTGCAGCTCAGACTGTGATCATACCTTTTCTCAAGTCTTATCAATGGGCCATCAAGAAATAAAGATTGATTGAAAACCTATTTATCAGCTTCAAAACGGAAGCATTTCTTTTCTAGTTTTGAATCTACATTTAGATAGAAATTTATGAATCAGCTCTTAATGTCAAAAACAGTCTGTGAGGCTCAACGAAAAGCTCTTCCATACACTGAGCAAAATCAACGAGCAACTGACCTCCAGGTAAATAAATAAATGATGTAGAAAAAGGAAAATCTAAAAGAAAGCAACTCTGACAGTCACTGGGTTTTACCATGTTTACCAATTTAATAGGCAATTCATAGCAAAACCAGCCCTCAGGTAACTAAGAAGGGTCATGCAAAAGATAAAAACAGTACAAGAAAGCTACTGCAAACATTCTGCATTTAAGGCCATAGGTAGTTTATAGTATCGCTTTGGCTGGAATTTTATGAAAACCTTTCTTTGGAGAGAGGGAAACAAACATGTTTTCATCTAAACTTTCGAAATAGCATAAAAATTGTTCGAGCTTCATGTTTGGGGCAAATTCAAGTCGTATCCATGCAGTTTTATCGTGCTTACATTTTTTTGGTTGCATGTCTGCGGGAAGCAGAGGGCGGGGGAACTATTTGGGGGCAAGAAGAAATATCTAAGTAAAAGAGGAAACACCGACTTATTGCACGCTTGGCAGCCATTTTGGCTGCGCATACGTGTAAATCGGCAACGGCACAACTTGTGCTGCAAGTTTCAGTTGTGCCACGCCCATAACACACACACGCACATTCATACACACACTCACACATACGCACACACACAGCAAAGAGTGCAAACTTTCAAATTCGCTGGCCATAAAAGTTGTTTATCTCATAGTATTTAAAGTGAAATACAATTCGACTAATGCAATTGGCTCACGTGCCAGCTAAGCTGTAGACCGGGCCATAATCTTAACTGGGCTATGGGCCACATAAACATATATGTATAATTTGCCTCTATTTTGATTAATAGATGCAGAACGTTTTTACGTGCCAATTTCAATTTGGTTAAGACTCCTTACTACATTCTTGAAAATACAATTTTCCTTCTATATATTTTTTTCCATTCCATAATCCTGCAAATTAATGGCAAATATCGAATTTATTTAGTCAGTTTTCCCATTTTCCTTGTGCTCATTTCAATATGCAAATTTTTCTGCTTAAGCTGCCTAATTTCTCAATTGGTTTTTCGAACTGAAATTCGTTTCCGACTTTTGTTTGACTTTCTGATTGATTTTCCTCACTTCATTTGTGAGTGGCTCCACATTGTTTTAGTTGCTGACGGCTATTTGATTTCCCTAAAATCAGAACAATTTGCACAAAAGATTTACTCCGGCCAAAGTTAATCCAAGCGAGGAGTGTTTCAACACCAACAACACCGCGAGTACAGGACACGAACATTCTTAATGAGCTGCAGATAATGAATCTAGTTAGACCTGAGACATTACTATAGATTGCTGAACTTGTCTTTGAATCATTTAGAAAAAAATTTATAGCTATTGCATTAGTCAAAAAAAACGTAAATTGAATTTGATAGTAAAGTGTGTTTTATAAATTAAATAGTGGTATATTTTTAAAGTATCTTTATAAATTTATTTTAAAATTAAAATAAATATTTCTTAAGAAATAAATTATTTGCTTGAGCTTGCATTGAAATACTGATAAAACTCGTATTTGGCTTTTATATTTCCATCATCTAGAGGATAATGGTCCCTCAATTTAAACAATTTATTCAAACAAAAAGAACAAACAAAACAGTGAGAATTGGCGAATTAATATTAATCAGTTGTTCAATTTAGACTTTAAGCCAATTTGAAATTCATTTCCAACAATTTGCAATCACAGCCAGACGTGTCTTTCAGTTCCTTTGCTTGCTTTCCAGTTTCCATCTTGTCTCAGCAGCGTAAATGATTTGAACCAACTGTTTAATACCCTAAGAATGCTAATGCCAATTCAAATATCAAAGGGAAACTTATTTTAAGAGTGTAGATAATAGGTTAAGTTATAAAATATTCAAATACATTATAAGTTGACATTGAAATTGCTTCCGTTTCCTGCTTAGAAATAGTATTTGTATATAGAGTGTAAATGACTGGTATGTATTTATCACTGAGAGAAAATAGTATACATTTGAGCATGGGAGCTTTCTTCTTTTACCGCAGCAGTAGGTTTGCATTGTACTCTAAACTGTATGGCCATTAGTTGTTCTAGTGTACAGACATTTCGACTTGCAGCAATTTCCGATATTTTCTTTCGGTTTTTCCAGCTTGAAGCCAGCACGTTGAAGCGACTTCGTGGCGCCAGATGCTGCTGCTTGCGACGGCTATAATTCATGTCACACTTCAATTATTAAAGTCAACATGGCTCATTCGATTGGTTTTTCTTTAGCGCAAAGTTTTATCATCAAATTGTGGTTGTTTTTTTTTTATCTACTTTATTTTGTTGACTGTAGTTGTTGTCTACACATGAACATAATTAATTGGCAGCTGACGTTGCGTTCATGAGTGGCAAGTTTGCTGGTGGTTTGTCGCCTGTCAGTGGCTTGTCAAGCTGAAACCGTAGCATACTTTTCAGCATGCCACACTGACAACGCAACGTCACCAGCTGCACCATGAACAAGAAGTATATGTACATATGTATGTATATACCTGCTACATGTGCCACAAGAGTGTACTCTAGTAGGAACGACGGCAAATCAATTTGAATTCAATTCATTGGCCATAAATTTGCTTTTGCATAATATGTATCTGACAGATACATTTTTGCCATTTGGCCGCAACTCGTATTGCAATTTTTATTACATATTTGCAACACATTCCGTAATTTTATGTGCGCCTTTATGGCACCTGCCGTCCGTGCAAAAACCACAAGCGAGATAGAGAGAGTTAGAGACAGAGCGAAAGAGTGAAACAGACAGATAGAGACTGCAAAGGCTGGTAGCATTTTATTTGATTAGAGCACCCAAAATTTGGGGAACCTTGATTCATTGCTTCCGCCTCTCTCGTTTTGTGGGGGCCACATTTGCGAAATTAAAAGCAGCTCTGTAATCACCAAGTGATTTCCTTTTGCTTTGCTTTTACTCTCACTCCCTCTTTGCCTCTTACTCTATCTCTTTCTCTCTCCTGGTTGCTGCTTGCCGTCGTCGTTCTCGTTGTTATTGCCCATTTTCAACTTTTTGGTATTCTGCCAAATGCGACACATGGAAAACAGTATTGGGCCTAAAAGCAGGCTGCATTGAGTGCACTCGTATTCGTAGACTAAATGTTGCAAAGCTGCATTAAATTGCTGACCGTATAATAATGCCACGAAATCTCTTGATGCAGTACAAATTGTTAGCAGTCCTTTTTTCCGTTCATGGTCTAAAAAAGCAAAGCAATCGTTGTGATAACTTGTGAGATACAATAGTTTAACTAAAACGCTATATTCTCTTCATTTATACATATATAATTTTTACATTTATCTTTCATTTGATTTTGTTATTGTTGTGAATTCAGGTAATCAGGTAATCGAGTAAAGAAAAAGTCTACTGTTTATCGCAACTACAAAATTTAATAGTTAAGAAGTCCTCCAACTGATCTTCAGGTTGTTCAAGTTGAAATAGAAAGTTAGTAAAATGTTTTTCACCAAGTATTTAAATGAATGCAATTAATTTCAATGATAAATTAACAAAACTATTTAACTTTAAAAATTCTGCAACTAAGCTAGTAGAGTCATACCTTAAAGATCGAGTACAAGCAGTCGTCTCCGGGCTCTCTGTGTCAAGCTTCCTTAGCACAAATCGTGGGGTTCCTCAAGGATCCGTGTTAGGCCCTTTATTATTCTCTGTTTATGTTAATGATCTCCCAAATGTGTTGTCTAACTGTGAAGTCCATTTGTATGCAGATGACGTCCAATTTTATGTAAGTCGTCCGTTAACTCAAATTAATGAATGTATCAATGTGTGCAATATTAATCTTGATAACATTTCGCAATGGGCAAAAAGTAATGGTCTAGAATTAAATCCTAGAAAATCAAAATGTCTAATTATTTATAAAAAAGCCATTGATTCTACACAATTGCATGAGCTGCGCATATGTGGAAGCCCTATCGAATATGTCAACAGAGCCGCCAATTTGGGAATTAACTTCAATAACAACTTGAGTTGGAGTAATCATATATCCATAGCGAAAGGCAAAACATATGCGCAGCTCAGGCAGTTGGCTACATCAAAATCTTTTCTACCAATTCAGATCAAGCTACTAATTGCAAAAATGTACCTGATACCAACTCTATTTTACGGGGTTGAAATATTTGGCCATTGCAATGTGAACGACGTGCGTAAGCTAAAAGTAGCCTTTAATGCAATTGCTAGATATGTATTTAATCGTAGACGATGTGACCGAATCACTATATTTGCCAATAAAATTTTTGACCTTAGCCTTAAATTGTGGATAGATTTTAGATCATTGATTCTCTTGCACAAGATCCTTGTTTCTAAGGAGCCTTTATACCTGTTTAATAAAGTTAAATTTGCTGCGTCGCAACGCACAAACAACATTATATGCCCTAGAATTCAATTAACTAGCTCGGAAAATCACTTTTTTGTCTACACTGCCCGTTTATGGAACAATCTGCCTCACGCCTTGAAAACTATTAGAAGTGCATCGCAATTTAGTATTAAGCTTAAACGACATTTGCAGACATTAGATTTAGTAAATAATAATTAAATCAAAACTACTTAAAAATTTAAATAAAAATTAAAATTAAATTGAATGGAATTATTGTTAAATATAGTTTTAAAGATAAAAAAATTTTTTTTGGTTCTTGTATTACACACACATTGTGACTAGCACATTAAATAATAAGTTTATACTTGTAGTGCTAGGAATCCAAATAAAGAAATAATAATAATAATATCTAAGATCACTTACACTTATTTATTTGTCAGTGAAACCTTTTTGACTTCCTATTCAATAGACAATCTCTATTGTAACGCATCATTGAGACTGTTCAACAAAAATCTCAAATCTGAATTGCTTAAGATAGTTGATAGTAGTTCTGCGTTGTTTTCATATCACTTGAACCAATCTTTAGGTTAATTGAATTTTGTAAGCTAGTTGTAAATTCATGAGGCTTGCCAAAGTGAAATTGCCTATTATAAAACATTTATATCTAATTAAAGTTTCGGCGGAAAAGCGGCGTCAAGTCGTGTGTATGCTTGGTTTTTGGTTACTCGTGTCATATGAGGAAGCATCCGAGTGTCGAAAATTGAAATCAGCTTCAACGGTGTCGCAACGTTGACAGGGTGACAAATTTTGCAATTTCCTGTCAGCCAATGAATGACGAAATGCAGGGCACGATTTCCACAGCTGTATTCCTTCTAGTTGTAGGTGTGTGTATGTGAGTATGATTCAATTTTGTCGCCCTGCATGAAAATTGCAAAAATCGTTGACAAATTGCATTCTGGGCGCCACTCGACAATCTTCATCTAGCACTTTTGCTGACTTTTAAGCTTAAACTCAAGTGGTTGAGAACCCGCATTAGCCAAGAATCTATCTATATATTCCTTATACCTGAGTGTGTGTGTGCTTCTTATTGGCCGCTTAATCAGTTGGCAGCCATTCAATACAAATTCATTTCACAGCAAACTGGAAATCACCACAAAAGGCGACCGAGCAAGTTGTAACTGCTTTTTATTGCCATTGCTGCCGCATCAACGCCCCATAGGGCACATATGAATGTATGAATCTATGAATGTGTGAATGTATGAATGTATGGATGTCTGTGTGTGCATGGGCGTGGCAGATAAGCAAGTTTTGTCCTTTCCCCCTTTCTTGATCTCCTTTACCTTCACCTTTGCTTTCTCCTTCTCGATCTCCTTCACCTTGTCCCGCCCCAAAACAGCTGCAGGCGTTTTGTATTGTGGCCACCATCGGAGAACCCTTGACATTTAGCAGCCATTTACCGTGCCACATTCATCGTCGTTCCGTCTTGTTAGCAGCTTTTAGTCAGGCATGAAATTGAAATTTATAATGTTAGCTAACATGAACTGCACTTGAGACTGAATATTGCATAGTGTATGATATATGATATATGGTATATGGTATATAGTATATGTTATATGCTATACATGACCACTCTCTACAAATCTCGAGCTGAGTATCAAACAGGGCTTTAGCTCAGCTGGCAGACATACAAGTAGTTTGATTTGTTTTTTGTTGTGGGTTGTATGTTGTGTGTGACCCCGCTGCCAAGCTAATGGTTTCAGATGATTTTGTCTGATATCAGACTCAAAATTCTATATGTGACACAAAGATTTGTACCTGAGAAACTACGACTTGTAGTTGCTAAGAGTTATCTCATACCCACCCTCTTTCATGATGTGGAACTTTTTGCAAACTGTGATACTACACAGAAAAAACAAGCCATTCTAAAATCAAGTTTAAAATACTTCATTTATGTATGGATTTTCTAAGTATGTATTCAGGGTTAAGCAGTATAATTATGCCTGTTTCAGGATTAAAATGGGAAAATAAGTCCAAATTACTTGATTCAAGCTAAGAAATTCTGAAAATGTCCCGTTGATCACCACATTTGCTGAGTGCGAGAGAAAATTCTCTCTCGGCCTCTGTCATTTCAACTGGTCCGGTGGCTCAGTGGTTAGAGTCGCCGACCTTTCACTTCCAGTTGGAAAAAAAACCTGGGTTCGATTCCCCCCGTCAATTGTATTCAAACATTCCCGTCATTAAAAAAAAAATTTTAAAAAAAATTAGATAAAAAATGTTGAAAAAAATTAAAAAAAATGTAAACTAAAAATTAAATGTTAAAAAAAAGTTTTGAAAAAATAACTTTTTAATTAGTAAGCATTTTTTTTGCCTGAATTACACAATTTCAGGATTGAATTCGGGATTGAAAAAATCGAGTATTTCATACTTGGTTTAAGAAAATCCGAGATTACTTCTGACATCGTTTCGGATTAAATTCGGGCTAAATATCCCGGATTTTTTTTTCTGTGTAGCGCTACAAGACAAGTCCTTTAAGTTAAGGCGCTAGTCATACTTAGGTTTTAGATTACATTCAAGTTTAAAGTCTAGAGAAAAGTAAAAAGTTTTTGAAATCATAACAATTTCAATTAATCACATGAATAAATTTATTTTTAATTTTTAATGTGCCTTTCGGCAAAAGTTCTAACATTTAAAAGCAATTAAAAGAAGTTTTGAAAACACTTACAAGCTCTATTGGGTTGTCTAATCAGTCAAATCAATCAATGGCAAATCAAAATAACGAAATTGGAACGAATTTGATATAATTAGCTTACATAGCCAAATTTTGGTATAGGAGTTGAAAACCAAACAATAAAATAAGTATTTCGGTTACTTCACAATTTACTAAAGGCCCCAAAAAGATAGAACAGTGCATGAGAAATGGATCGAAATTGAAGTAAAGTTCGTTAAATAAAAAACTTCAATTATATTAAGTATAGTATTTATGTACTGTGTGTGTGTGTGTATGTGTGCATTCGCCATCAATTAGTGGCATACAATTATTATCAACTAGAGACTAACAACAATAAATGATACTAGAAAATTGCCATGGAGATTGTAGTTGATGTGCTTCTGTATGTGTGTGTGTATTTGTATCTATGTGTGATGTACTAATTATCAGCTAACATTGCAGCTGCACAACTGCCTGTGTCGCTGAGTAAACTGGAAAATTAAATTAAATTATACTTGGTATCTCACACAGATACTCGTACACACACACACACACACACACACACACACACACACACACACACACACGCAGAAACAAACATTTAAAGTGATAGTTTTGGCCATGATTATCATCATTGTCATCATCATTATCATTAACACATACTCTTAATCAAACAACGTTGTTCACTTTGCTGTCGCCTGCAGTATTTGTTGTTGTTAATCAAGGAAACGGCGATTTAGGGAGGGGAAAGCTGGCAGCTGTTTAATTTAATGAAGAACTCGTTACTCCTTATTTGGCAAATGCATTTCACAAAGACACGCCCATTATTTATGCCTAATTTGCAGCTACACAAGTTTATACTTGACCGCATTTCATCAATCCAATGACAAGGTGTCTATTTACAAAATAAAAATATATTTAAATTAATTATACTCCAAATTAGACAGAAACAGTTTATTATTTCAGAGATAACATCAGTATAATTCCACAATAAAATGACATTGTAAATGAACCTTTTCTTATTAGTAGATTAAGAGCTGTGGCAGCTCTAAGATCAATACTTGTCTCAAATAATTAGTTTACGAAACTTCTGAATGTAATGATTGAGTTTTAACTAAAAATTATTTGGTTTCACAGAAACTTTGTTTTGATTGAAATGAAATTGTGTATGTTTGAGATGGAGATGTCAATCAACGTAGTGATTTAATTTATTCCAAACTATTTCTAGTTTGCTTCTATTCTATTCCTACATCACATTACAATTTGATTTCTTTTAATATTCTAAAGCATCTTTGGTTTTTTTTTCGATTTTATTAATGATTGTGCAATGATCAGTGATGAGAATTAAGAGTATTCTCTAGTTCGCACATTTAATAGACTCATAGGCATTTTGCTCAACACTTGCCTTGAAAATGTTGTGGGACATTTCATATTTATGTTTATAAAATGAGATTTTTGCTTTATTAGACTTTGCTGGGAGACCAAAAGTTGCATAAGCCCTGTACTTAATTATAAGTACAACTTGAAATGAGCTTAAGTGCGAATCAGAAACCGATGAGAAGAAGATACGAAGGGTATATAAGGACTTGTTTCTGGTCCTGCATAATGTCGAAAGATTTCACCAGCATTTCATTACAAACTTCTGGCTTGTTTACCTGTTACCTGTGTGTGCAAGTGTGTCTTAGTTTGTGTGTATCTGTGTGTTTATACTTATGTACGACAAACTGTAAAGTTTGTCCAACTACACAGATGTTTATCTTGTCTTGTGTTTTTTGTTCTGTTCAGAGAAACATAATTATGCATTCAGTTGAAGCAAATTGTGGCAAATACGAGTACTTTTAGCTGTCACTGCTACGGGATAGACAATTTCAATTTTAATTCCAATTCCGAATCCAATTCAAATTCCATTGCCAAACACATGTCACAAGACGTTGACAATGTTTGGTATCTATCTAAACTTGAAATTCGCGTTCAAATTCAAATTTATATTCAAATTTAAATTTAGATGCAAAAACACACAACTCTTGAAGGGTCTCTCTGGGTGAGTGTGTGTGTATGTGTGTGAGTTGAAATTCATAAGAAAATGACAGACAGTGCACTGCAGGTGCAGTTAACACAGTCCCCCTCCATCAGCTCCCTTTGTTGCCCCTTTTGTTTCTAGTTTCTCATTGCAAACTGCCGCCCAAAAGTTAGTTGCTCGCAGTGCAAATTTATTTTTAGTATCTTTTGTGGCAGTGCAGCTCACTGCAGTGCCATGGCTTTGCTTTATGTGAAGAGCTCCACACACACACACACCCAGAGAGAGGAAGACAGGGAGTTACTGTGACAGGGACAGAGACAGGCGCAAGTCTGTGTCAGAAATGTCTGAAAAATGTTTTGCCCGTTGCCGTTTCGTTGGCAGCAAAATCGAACGAGTATAAACAAAGTGTCCACATTTCTGGGGAAGCGATTTCAAGCGGTTGTTGGAGATGGAGATTGGAGGAGTTGTTCGGGGGGGGAAACATGGGAACACGTGACATGCGGCCTGAGATAGTAAAGGGACTGTATGCACAGTACGTGTATAGCAGCCCTGGGGTGGCTTTCAGCCACCTCCGACACCACCTCCAACACGTCCCCCGTATCTACCGCTGGCCACGTCACAAAACTGTCCGTTTGCTCAGTAAAGTGTTGTGATTTATGTGCTGGCAGCAGCTCCCTGCAATCGTATGTGGACTGCACTGCAAACTGTGAACTACTTTGTACCTACACCATAAATGTATATACATATGCATGTATGTTCAATTCTGTCTCCTATTTTCCCCCTTACGATTCTCTCTCTTCCATTGAAAGCAGTCAAAACTCTGCGGTGCTCGGAATGTGACTGCGACCCTGGGGCCAAGTGTAAAATGCGACTAATGCAGCAGTTTTTACTTCGAAATTGGATTCCTAGTGAAAACGGGTGTGCACCAATGCACAAATAGATTGCAAAAGATAATAGAGTCTTAACTATGCAATTGAACAGACAAAATCACACAAGAAATTTCAGCTTCAGTTCAGGTAAGAAACGGTTGGTTTACTGAAAATGACACACTGGTTGAAATTATTTTACAAATAGAAGCTGCACTCGTTGATTTGAGTTGTAGCTTATATCTATAAATAAGAATTTATGACTTTTGGATAGCTTGGGGTCAGTTAGGGGAGCTTCAAGCTTTGAATGAGATTAATTCGAGCGTTAAAGTGCTGTTGAACAAGGCACGTTGTTAAGGAGTTGAAATTTATAGTAGCAAAGTTTATTTATTATTTTCAGATAACAAAAGCATTAATAAATTCATATTTTTTTGCTTTCAGTGCAGCATTTTAAGTAGGTGCTTTCAAAGCTTAAATTTGAGTGCTTTGAATCAATTGCCAATTATAAAAGAAGTTTTAAAATATATTTGATCTTTTAAAGTAAGTTTTGCTTTTTTAAGTAGAGTTTTTTTTTGTTATTTTCTAGTATTCAATAAGAACAAACGCTTCTCGAAGGCATATTTGAAGACAGTCGAATTTTCATTTACTTAGTGCTGTGCCACGTGGCGTATGCGTAATAATGCAACGAAATAGATAAATAAAAACCAAAATATTTATGCACAATTTATGCAGGGTCATAAAATGTTAGTATTTTATATCGAGTACCCTACCTATACGTATTTTGTGCAAATCAATAAACTGCCATAAATTCTATGAATGCGTTATTTGCACCAGTTTCCATACGCCCCCGTTTTTTTTTTTTTTTTTGCTCGCCACACGTCCCTTACCTGGCCAGAGGTTCAACCTTCAAATTGCAGATAGTCATAGAGGAACCACAGCTACTTGCGGTTGTGTGTGTGTGTTTGTGTGTGCTTTTGCGTGGGTTTGTGCTTGTAACTGGACCGCACAATTTTCATTTGCTTTGTCAGCTGCTGCATATTTTATAGATGTGGCATGCCCCACAGTACTTTTAGTTGCTCCATCGTTTGCACGTGCGAAGCAAATTTGCGAGCTCTTGTTTATTATTACATACAAATATTCTTCTTTATTTTTTCCTACTTTATTCTTCTCTTTTTTTATTATTATTATTTTCCATGCGTTACACATTTTGTGGCGTGTCGTTGTCGTATTTCAGATCCAGCCTCAGTCTCAGTCTAATTCTAATAAATGTGCGCATTTAGCATTTCTTTTCCATATCTCATGTTACAGCGCGTGAGCTCAGAAAACTTTTACGCAACATTTTTGGCCGACGAAGTCCTTGAGTCCTTTAACTTTTTAGTGATTGTTTTGCTTTGGTTTCTGTCAATTTTGAACTAAGCCATTAACATTGATTAGCAATTGGTTGGAACATCACTTCACAAAATTGCGCATACGTCATGTTGGACAAAGGAAAACACAAGCAGAAGCACACAGATTGAACATTAATACATCGACATGACACAACAATGAGTATGAGAATGAGAATGAGAATGAGCAATGACGCATGTCCTTAGGCTGACGCAATTTCCGAGCCATGTAGGAACTCAAACTTTCAATAGGTGTCGATTGCAGCGCCTAAAACTTAAAGCCTCTGGCCTTATGTCTTCGACATTAATGAACACGCTTTAAATGTTCTGCCAGTCAATTGAATGTTCTGTCCAAGTTGAAGCTAAGCGACACTAGAGGGCGCTTCAAGAGACAGCATAAGTTCAGCATAGTATCTATGATTAAAATAGTTTCAAGCAATTCAATGAATGTAAATACTAAATGCAAGTCTTAAGTATTGGCTAACATCTTAGAGATATGTGAATAGAGCTCTGCCTTTGAAATTTGTATGTATTTTAATAGTTGTACTATTACTGACGCTAGAGGGCACTACAATATAGTAAGTACAGCAAGTTAAACAGCTACAAGCAAAAGATTTATGTACTTATAGCTTAAAGTAGTTGCAGAGCTTAAAAATTGCTATAAGTGGAAGACTTGAGCTTTTATGCTGACCTTTAAGAATCTTGATTTTATCTACTTTTACTAAGGGGCTTCATAGTCTCAAGAATTTACCTGAGTCAGTTCACATCGATAACTCTAAGTAGTCGTCTCTCATATTTCAAGTACTTAAAGTACTTCAGCTTAAAGCGCAGGCAGACAATTAAATTTATGGCTATTATAAATATTCAGATCTCGAGGCACTTTAATATTTACACAATCCTCCCTTAGTTTGCCAGTTATTATTATTATTCAGCTTTCTTTTTTTGTGCCATAAATCAGGCTTGTACCAATTAATTACATTCCTTATCGTCAATTTTATATCGCTATAGTCTGTCTATCTTTCTCTTTCTCACTCACTCTTTGCTTGCCTTGGGCCTGAGATTTTAATTGCTTGTCTGCAGCGCGACAAACAAGTCAGTCCCTGTTCCTGTCCCTCTCGCACTTCCAGTTTCAGTTGCTGACTCAGTCCACACACAATCAGTTCGTCCTTATCGTCGTCATACTGCTTATCAGCAGTGTCCAATCAGGCGCAGCATTGTTTTCATTTTCATTTTCATTCTCATTTTCTTTGCACGCTTTTCCCACTCTTTTAAACTCTGTGTTTTTTTTCTCTTTTATCTCGGCCTTTCGCTGAGCCACTCGAATGTTTACGTCCAGCGAGTTGATCAAAGTTGCAATGTGGGCGCAAATCACTAACCACAATGGACTCACTTGAGTATTCATCCTCATTCATACACACACCCACACACACACGTACATATAAGCATCCACTATTGTTGACAGTTGTGGCTCGTCAGCTGTTTTTATCTGTCAGAACTGTCCAAAGTTTATTCTCAGTTCTCTCCACGCTTATTTGCTGTATATTCAACTTGAATAAACCCTTTGAGATTCGGTTTCTTTCTTGACTTCTCTTCCGTTCTGATATACTTTGGTAGGATGACTATATTTATAAGCAGGGATTAAAACCCTAACCGAAACCGTAACCTTTAACCGGTCAAAACCGATTGAAATTTTAAACCGTAACCGAAACCGTAACCGAAAAAAAAAATTTTCATCTGACCGAAACCTTTAAACCGAAACTCTGAAAACCGAAATAACCGTTTGGTAACCGTTTCATTTATAAGGGTTCATTTCGGTTTTCCATAAATGCAAAAAAAAAAAAAATTAAAGCAAGATGCAAAAAAAAATCAGAATTTTATTGTCTTATGCATGTCCACACATGCATATAAACATACAGTGAATCAATAAAGTAAGTATGCAGTTGACAATACAAACTTTAGGCAATGAAAAAACATAACTACAATGCATTAAGATCAAATGAGTAGATATATTTCAGAAATATAAGTTATTAACTTTATTTAATTATGTTATGTTTTTTCTTTTTTCATTACTAACTTTATTTAATAATTTATATTTTTGAAATATATCTACTCATTTGATCTTAATACATTGCAGTTATGCTTTCTTATTTCCTAAAGTTTGTATTGCCAATTGCATACATACTTTATTGATTCAGTGTATGTATATACATATTATGTTTGTATGAAAGACGTGACGCGTCAAATGTTTTCAAGGCCAAATAAGCAAAATATGCTACAATAACTGTAAACTGAGCAGTTCATCACATGTACGTACATACATACATACATATGCATGCAAAAAGTAACGAAATTTCAATTGTCTCCTCCTCGTTTCGTGGTGACGATCGGCGCTTACTTTTGTGCGCTTGAGTGTGCAAGTGCGAGTGAGACAGCAAACAGTCGAAATCGTACAAGCACACGTCATATGCCGACTCACATATGCGACTGCAGAAATACCCATCATATTTTTTTTATTGACATGCATATGTATATACATATGTAAAATATCTGCATTTACATAAGATTATTTATGTTAATCATACATATTAGCTTGATATTTACATATGTTAATACTTATGTAACGATCTAATAATTTGTTTTTATATTTTACATATGTAGGAACATATTAAGTCATAGGGTATTTCACAGTCGCCTTTCGAATAGAGCGTTCTTTCTTTATTTCACGCACATTCCGTTACTTCACATTTTCTGCCTCGCCTGCAGGCTTGCCAATTTAGCTATTTTCCCGACAGATTTAGTGGGTTGCAACTGGCAAATAAATATAAATATAAAAATATGGTACTGTTTTTTTTATCATTCTGTTATTTTATTTCTACCTTCCTTCCATTCTAATTCAGAAATAAAATAAAAGTTTGCTAAAAAAAGTAGTACCATAAATTTTATTATTTCTTTAAAATTTGAGTATTGAAATCTGGCTATTTTTTAACGGACTAATTTTGGCAACGCTGCTCGCCGGCTGAAAGAGTGCGCAACTTCAATCGGAGTTAGTTTTTCAACGAAGAAGACGTGCGCGCAATTAAATAGACAAATATTTTGAACAAAATGCCGCGACCGGAATCTAATCCGTTTAGAAAGTTCTTTTCGTATAATTTAGAAAAGAACACAAGCTCTTGTTTGGTCGAAAGTGACAATAAACGCTGTGAAAAAGAAATTTCAGTGAGTGAAACATACGTAGTTGCATACATATGTATGTATGTATGCACATAAATACATTTGCATACATACACAGTTATGTATATACATACACGCATTTGATTTAAGTGACTTGTGATGTGTTTTGCATTATGACTTAATTATTATATTTTTACAAAGAAATTTTTTTTTTGGGGAACCGAAACCGTACCGGTATTTCAAAACCGAAACATATGAAAACCGGTTCACCGTTACGAAACCTTTATTCAAAGATTTTGCGTAACCTATAACCGAAAACCGAAATGCGAACATAACCGAAACCGTAACTGAAACCGTTATTCGTTTCGGTTTTAATCCCTGTTTATAAGTAATGCCATTATTAAATTTAAACACAGAAAAAAGAATCATTTTAAACTTCAATTGAAACTCTTCATTAATTAATAATTAATTCCGATTGGAATTAATCTTATCGCGAAATCCCAGATTATTTTTATTCTGTGTAGTTAAACTTCAACAATTCTCAGTCGATTACTCAACATGCTTCAATAGTTTATCGATTTGTTAAGATTGCTCTGAATCTCGTTTTCAAATCAATTTCCCGAATGGTTAAAAAAAACTTTATTCATTTTATACTGCCTTTAAAAGCATTCCATTAATTATTTCGGTCTGAACTTCAATCTAAACGGAAATTGGGAGCGGACCTGCATATATTACGAGGGAAATTGTCAAATATTCAGTTTGATTAAAATAGACTCGGTTATGCGATATTCTCTACAGCTTAGTTTCGATTTGTCACTCAAAAATGCTGAAAGGATGCTAAACTACTTGGTTGAGGTAGAGCTGTCAGGCACTCAAAGCTCGTGGTTTGGCCAACTACTCTTGCCACAGGATGAAGAGACAGGGAAACAAACTTGCACTGCACTTAATACGCAATTAGGGGCAGTTGAGTGTTTAATTTCTTTTTAATGTATTTATTTATGCATTGCAAAACATTTGGCCTTTTGGCTGCATCGTCGTTGTCTCTAAATGGAAGATTGTTGCATTGGGAGAATTAGAGGAAGAGGATGGGAAACAGGAATCGAAAGGAAAGGAAATGAAACGGAGGGGGAGGGGGAAGGGAAGGCAGGGCGGATTGCCACATTCATTTGGTTGTGCAAACTTGTTCAACGCGCACAACTTGAAGAGCAGTCAACAAAACGACAAGTGGCTTTTTAGCTACATCAAAATCAACACGCCGAACGCGCATCCGGCAAACTGACGAACTGACTGACTGCCAGCGTGCCACGCCCCGCCTCGTCTCGCCTCGAGCGTCCGCCATAACCGTTGAGTGGCTTTTAGCGCGAGTGCACAAAATTATGCAACTATTTGTGCAAACAAGTAGCACAGTTTTCAGGTTCAACAACAACAAGAACAACTAAGACAGCGACAACGACAACAACGACAACGACAACCCTGACAGCAACTCAATCAGCACAGCTGCCTGCAGGCTGATAGAGATAAAGATATTAAGGGGAAGTGGGGAGACGGGTAAGGCATGTCCTGAACCTGGCTGTAGGCTTTGGGCCGGGACCATATCAACAGTTGACAGCCCGTCAGCCGACGGCGGAAGTCAGCTGCAAGTTGCCACAGGCAACTTTTGTCAGGTGACAAGAAATTGCCACTGATTTCGAAAATATCCCAGCGCTGATTAACACTGTGCTAACAACAAGCATAAGCCACTCAATCCATCAATCACCGAATTCCATGTAATACAATAATTACACATAAAAAGCAAACGTTTACATAACTTAGATCAGATCACAGAGGGCGTATGTTTCTCAACTAAAATATGCGTACGAATATGTATACACATCGCAAAGTATTATTATAGGCAATTATCGTAGAATACTTAATCAGTTCATAGATTGAATTGCATATTTAATATGGCTTCAAACTTATTTTTTGGTATACATATATTCTAAAATAATTAATACTTATGCTTTAATATTTTGAACATTTAATTAAGCCGAGCAATTTTAACCTCTTCTTTATCAGTGTTATCTAGTTTCATCTAGTGTTCGAAAATTGAAAAAAAAAATGAATATCTCGAAAACGCTTCTATGAACAAATTTAAGGTTCGATTTTCTTGGATTTAATTCACAAATACAATACACAAACTACTCTGTAACAGGACCATATTTTTATATCTATTTCAAGTGTTTGATAACTATTGGAGAGATGTAATGTATACAAATTAATATTAAATATTAACATTTACCTGAGGAAAAAATTTAAATGCACATCGAAAAATCGGTCCTCTAATGGTGCTGAAATATTCTTGATATTCCAATGTTCTAATTTCATATGTTCTATTTTCAACTTTCATTGTCAATAATTCAAGCAGGTTTTAAATTTAATCCAAGCCAAAGTATATTATACTTTCTAGAACTTACAAAATGAATACTTTACTCTCGTTATGTTCTCAGTAAGTCACCTAAGAGTGTGTCTTACGGGGGAATCTAAAATGCCATTTGGTACTGCAGATCATATATTATTGTCTAATGAAACTAACTGACAAGTAAGTAAGTTCCGAGATTTAATCACATTTATAAGGGTGAGTTGGTCTTTCCGTTACGTAATACAGTAAAGGAAAAGTCTAATTTTAAAAAGAGGAAAAAAGAAAGCAAAGGTCACAAATTAAACACTTGACAATGATGCGAAACTTGAGCGCGAGCTGAGAAAGAAATTATATAAATAAATGAGTGGCATCTTCACCTATACACAGACGCGCATGAAAAATTGAAGTCTCACTTGCAGATATCAACGCATAAATACTAAATGAATGTGCGAACACACACACACACACACTCACACAGGATTGTGGCGCCACCTGGCGCTCAGACTCTTGCACAGACAGCGAGGTGGCCACGTTCTGTGCTCCGTTTCAGCGTCTGAGTGGCTTCATTCGCCCGATGATTGCTCAAGAGAGCGTCCACACACACACACACACACATATTTATATACAAATTTGTTTGTGTGTGTGTGACGTCGCATATCCTGCGCGTTTCCTCATTATTTTTGTGCAATCGCTATAGGCGCTTTGGACGCTGCCTTTTTCCCGACCCTTGCCTTTCTTTCCCCTTTCTCCTCTTCCCTTCGCCCCGGCCAGCCCCTTTGTCCTGGCTGCTCTTCCGCCTTTATCCTTGTTCCTATGCTTTTTTTGTTTGCCCGCACAATATTCTGATCTGGCTCACAATACCTGTTTGTGTGTGTGTGTGTGTGTGTACGAGCCTGAAAAGTGTTAAGATTTTACATTTTTATGCCGCACGCTATTGTTGCTGATGTTGTTGTTTCTCCGCATTTTTGTTCTTCTTTTTTCATATAAATACATTTTTTTTCAACATTTACTTTTGTTGCTGTTGCCAGCCATTTGTGCAAATTGCTCAACAGTGTGCAGCAAAGAAAAATGCCAAAAGCGAATGAAGCAGAAGAGCAAAAGTGGCGAAGAGAAGAAGCAGAGGCAGCAACCAAATTGTATTACCTTTTATCTGCTGAATTGGGCTCCGATATGGCGGATTGTTAGCCAACTTTGGCATTTGCATGGCCTTTGCAAAGCAGATAGCAAAGAGTTTGATGGAACTGATAATTGAGTTGAAAGTGAAAAGTGACGATGCACTTCTTCTAGTCGAATGAATACCTTAGAGAATATGAAAGAGGATTACTTTTCCGCCATTTCCATTCTGACCAAGTTTGTGACTGTAGAAACCAAAAGACTCTGTGATATTATGTCAAAAAGAGTCGAGAAAAAACATCTAGCGATCTGCAAGTTAACATAATATAACTTTAAAGCTAATTTTCTTTCTAGCGATTAAATCAATTTGAGTTGCAAGTATTTGACTGTCGATCTGCAAGGGTATTTATTCCGAACACATATTGTAATGATTAAAATGAGAGATGAGAGAGCAAAGAAGAGTTTTCAGGCAATCGGTGCATCCATCGTGTTCGCTGTGTTCCCGGGGCAAACACTTGGGCCTGAGTTGACAGCTTCATTTGCATGAGCTTTATGGGCATTAACAAGCGACAGTCGGTCGGGCTGACACTCTGTCACTCTGGCAGGCAGGCAGTCAGCATAAAAAATGAAAGTTAAGCGCTCATTAAGGCATCATTATAATAAGTTATTCATAAGGTCTGAGGTGCATGCTCATACGAGTATCTTCTGCTGCTCATTAAATTCCATGAGCAACTGCCTTAGAAATAATTTGCATTTTTTTTTTAATGAGTATTACGCCAGAAGAAAACTCCAGTCAAGACTTACAGCTTGTAAATATCTAATGCGGAGAGTAGTTAAGTAATTAAGAGTATGCAAATGTTAAGCCAACTAGTATAAATTGGATTTTCTGGTCAAATCTTTACTCGGTTTAGTGCAGAAATAAATACGCTTAAAACATTGCAAACAATGAGTAGTCGTAGTAGAATAAAAGCCAAGCAAATAGATTGTCATACGAGTACCAACAGAAAAAAAGGGCTAATGATGCACTTGCTATTTTGTCTGTGGGAAAGAAAGAAAGCAAGGGGTTGAAAAGGGGGGATAGAGGCAGCCATTATGTTATTTGTATTTGCGAATACTTACATTGAAGTTGCTTCTAGGTCAGAGAATCACAAATACACACAGACACAAGCAGACAGACAGACAGACAGACAGACAGAAAGACTCACTCATAGTCTGACTTAATTTGTTTACTAAATGACATAATACAAAAGGGCCAACTGGCAACATGGTAACACATAGAATAGCAACTATATATATGTTAATAAATATCACAAGAGAAAGCAACAAAAGATAACACTCTAGCCACACACTCAAACTCATTCACACACACACACACACACATTTAATACATAGACATGTATGTGTGTGCACAACAGGGCGTATGCGCAATACGTCTCGAGTTCCCATTTGCGTTTTTGTGTGCGTTTTTATTGCTCGTTTATCAAATTGGCAACACAAAAATAAAAATAATTACAACACATTCTCTAATTATAAAATTAATGAATTTACAGAATACACATTGTTAAACGTTGAAAACGCGGCAACATTGATAAATGAGCTAAACATACTTGAAAAGTGGCATCTGGTCATCAGCAAGAATGTGCGTATAAAGTTTCTATCTCCATTGTTTTATTATAATGGATGCATTTGAAGCATGTACCTAATAAGTAGTCCCAGTCTAGGACATGATACGACATGCGCATGCATGTCCACTAAGTACACACTCCAATTATTATAAACAATTGCAAGTGGCAATTAGTATTGTAACCGAATTCATTGCATGTCTATAATTGCGATGAGTTTCTCTCTCAGGGTTTGGATTAAATGCCACAAGTCACTGAAGATTTCTCTTCAAAATACTTATTTGTGATGTCAAAATACATCCAAAAATCGACAACTTAACTTGTGTGAATTCCATCTTTAGTAATTTATCTCGATTATTTCATGAATATTTGCAGAATTAAGGTCAGTTAATGGAGAGAGGAGTTAAAAAAAATGTTTAAGCTAGAGATTTTAATTTTTAAATTGTTGCTTTGGTTAAATATCGGTATCTTGAGGCAAAAAATCATTTGGCCGAAATAAATAAAACATGAATACATAATTAATTTAGAGCTGTGATCAAACCGGCTGTTTTAGAACCAAGTTTAAAGTGTTCTTTAATACTAATTATGATTAACAATACATTTGTATGCAACTCGAATTGCGGTTTGCGTTTACATCACATCCGTATAAGCGTGCTCTTGACGGAAATGAAATACTCTTTAAGGACAAGAAATCAATTCTTGTGCTCATTAAGCTCATTAAAAAATCACATTAAAATAAATATCCCAAACTCTTGAATATCTTTATGCTTTAAGTATAATCTAAAATTAATATCCTTCATTTATATTTGTTGAACGCAACCTGTGGGGCTAATCAAAGCACATTTCGATTTAATTCATATCGCAAATCGATTCAATCCCCTTTATATAAGGCGACCTTTTGTGCCATTCTGTTATACTGACTTATCATGTGCTATTCACCTATTTACTATCTCTCTCTTTATCTGCTTGTGTCATTCGCAGGTTTCCTCTCCTGGGACGTATCCGATTGTCATGTCGACTTGGAAGAGGAGCTCAATACAATTACACAACATGCTCCAGAAGGCGAGGAGGCGCGTCACGGTAAGTCAAATGTCAAATGAATGGACAGACATTCAATCAAAAGGACCCTCAGCTAATTGGAGACAAAAAAAAACCTTAACGGAGCCCATCGACTAAATAAAACAGTTACCTAACTGTCTGCTCATTAACAGCACAACTGTAAAAGGGACTGAAAATTAATTTTTCTGGAAATTAATGACAAACTTGTCAAGAAATTTGTTAGCTGTTTTGCGATTTTATTTAACTTTGCTTTCTGTTGATTAAGTTGAAAAGTTCGTCTCGTTCGGTTACGTCAATCAAATGGCTGAAAAAATAACAACGTTGCCATTTAGTAAGTGAATTTCAAATTGTGACTATTAAATTAGCCATTTAGCGAAACGCAATGGAAAATTGCAAAGTTATCCTAACGAATTATGACAATTGTCTTTCAACAGCATTCACAATCGACTTGCTGCATAAAGTCAAAGTCAAAGCCCAATCCCAAGCCCAAAGGAAAACACTCAGCTGAGCTCAGCTCAGCTCGAAATGATTTGCTTTGTTTTGTTTGCCTTTGTGTTATAAATCCAAATCAGAGAGCGATGCATTTTCATTTTCATTTGGCCAAGTGCAGTCAGTCACCAGTAACAACAGCATTGACAATTGAAGAGGCTTTCATATAAAGTCAATGATCGACTATGCGTTACTCTTTCTACTATCGGATGCTCTTCTATTCGAGGATTACTTTTGAGCATTCGATTTGATCGCAATAACAGTTGGTTGTTCGCTAAAGTTACAGACGACATAATTGTCTACAGAAAACTCTGAATAAATATTTTGAGTGGATGTTCGAATGATTTTGGTATGAAGTACTAATGAAAATAATTAAACTGATCAACTTGACTGAAGTTGTATCTATTGGTTTTATAACATTACATCATCTTCTCTCCACACTTACACCCAATTCGAGCTTATTGTGAGTATAGGGAATATAAAGCCAGGCAAGTGTTGGCAACTGTGTGGGCCACGTTTTTGTTGTCTTTACGGATTAGTCGGAAACGTTGTTGAAATGCATTCAAGTGGCTGCACTGCATCGAGCGAACATTTTCTTCTCTCCTCTCCTCTCCCCTCCTCTCCTTCACTTCTTTTCACTCTCTGTTCTCTGTTCTCTGCTGATGATGTCGATGATTGTCATGTTGTTCTTCTTGTTGTTTTCCAAATACATAAACCCAGCTCTGCATGTAAACACACATACCTAAATGCACTTATATAGCAGTATGACAAACAATCTGAATGCGTTGAGAAAATTGCACTTGACACACAGGTTCCAGCGCTTATGTTTTGCACTCAAAGAAACCATAAGCAGCTTTATTCAAACAATACAATAAACGGATGAAACACAAATGTAACTATAATGATGAATCGGAAATGCAGACAGATAAATCAAAAAGCAATTGTTAAACAATTTATTCAGTAAAATTGAAAGGAATATTCTAAAATAATTGTATCTATCATAAGCTACAAATTGAAAATGAATTTGGTATGAAATTTCAATCACAATGCAACAATAGAAGTAGAGATGCAAGACACATTGTAATAACAAGAATAGATATTGTTAATAAGAAGCAAATATGCTGGAACTCTGAAGACACTAGTTAAATTCATGACGATATTAATTAGCTTCAATATTACTTTTATAATGTAAAATTCAGCGAAAAAAATTTCTTAATATTAGCTGGACTTTATGGCTTGTGAAAGTTTCAATTTTAGCATCTAAAATCAAAATTGAAATAAAAATAAAAATAAAAATATAATACAAAATGCTTGCCACTTCAAACTTGCAGCTGAGAGCTGCTTTTAACCAAAGAAAGTGAAAATGAAAAGTATAGCATACTTTTCTGAGCAACGCCGTCAATGATATGCACTGCAGTGGCTGGAGGGAATGTCCTTGATTCCAACGTTAAGTGTGAGAACAACACCTGAGCTCAATGCCTTTTTGTAGCACCATTTTACCATTGTCCAAGGAGAGAGGACTTGGCTGAAGCGAATTCCGCATTCCAATTTTGTTTATACTACTGCAAAGACTACTCGAACCAAATTCTCTAGAGGCCAACGCTGCTTGATGCACGCACAGCTTTTTAGCTCTCAATAATGATGATGATGATGCCGGGCAGCAAGCACGGCATTAGAACCGACTTCGAAGGCCGCGATGACGATGCCACTTGATATGCAATTGAAAATTGTACTAAAATTGTGAAATTCAAAGAGGCGTAGATGTCGAGATGAACACGGCTCGGTTGGTGCTTTGTACGGATCAGGAACTCAACAAACGGGATTCTATTTCGACAAAGGTTAAAGCTCAGCCAGCCGGCGGAAAGTCGATAAAAAGTCAGCACCTTCACTGACAAAGCATTGTGATTGTGTTTACTTTCCTTTCAGGCTGCATCTTGCATCTCTCAGCTAACATTGCAGTGTCCAGTTGCCTGTACTCGTATCCAGAGTGCAGTCGACAGACAGTCAGACAGCCAGAGAGACAGAAAGACAGACTTGGTTCACCTGGTGGCTCATTGTTGGTCCTGTCAACTGACAACCTGAGATTCAGGTTTAGAGCTCCTGCCAGGGTCAGCTGAGCGCTGTGGCTTTTATGGTTTTGTGTGAAGTCTTTCAGCTTGAACCTTTCTCAAATGTCTCGGCCATCGTTGTCGGTTCGCTTTTGGGGTAACTATCCAGCAATTACAAACATTTGTTAACAAGCGCATAATTTATATTTTATGGTTTGTACTCCTCAACACCGTCGCCTTCATTATGATCCGCAACAACAATGACAACAACGACCAAGTTATGTCCGTTGCTCCTTAGCTGTTTTGTTGCTACAAAATTGAATTTGATGCAGTTTACTTTAGTTTCCTTGTGGGACTTGCCAAAGTTCGTTGCAAACTTTGCAAGTGCGACTGACACTAAGGAGAGGTATCCTCCTCCGCCTCTTCATCATTTCTGCGATAATTTTCAAGTTGAGAGATAAAAACGCCACGTTTAAGTAGGGGCTCTTCCTTAAGTTCCTGACACGCGTCAAGATAAAAAGATACGCTGTTCAGATCTATTATTCGAAAGACAAAGAGAAGATTTCAAATGTCCCATTACCAAAGAAAGACACCAATTGACTTAATTCTCTACTCCTTTCTCGCTGCTTATAAAATATTGCTTCATATGGTTCATCACTTATTGAACGCTGTATATTTTGTAACACTTAATAAACAGGATAAAAATTAAAATTACGTGTTTATTATTGAAAAATATTCGTTTATTTACGTCAAGACTGTCATAATTGTTAGTAGTTCTTCATATGAGAGTCGAAAGTATTCTTCTTTTTATTGCAGTCTTGAAATAAATAAGCGATATGATTTAATTAATTGCTTTTATTAATAACTCAACAGCTTACAGAGCAGTATTCGTTACATTAATGGGCTATTGCTTATTTTAATACCTAAATTGTTGGTTTGTAATGCGTTAACTAACGTTTTATGACAAGCTTTACACACACGCCAATTGTTAAGCCTACTATACGTAACCTTTAAAGCCCTACAAATTCTTGAGATAAAACCTATGCAAAATTTATAGATAGAGCCTGGGAAACACGCAGTGAGAGAATGAGAGGGGAGTAGGGTAAGTGAGAGAGAGAGAGAGAGAGAGGCACACATGCATGGTTACGAACAAGGCCATATTGACAATGAGTGTGCAGCTCATGCATAATTCAACAACAACCAACGAATGGAAGGGGAGTGCGAGAAAAAAGTCGACAGAAGAAAGGAAGAAGGTGGGAGAATGAAATACAATAAGATGGCCACACAAATGTCCCCACCCGCACACAGTTAGGCAAATAACTGACTGACTGACTGACTGACGGTCAGACAGACAGACGTTTTTACTCACGCAGACTAAAAGACAGACAGACAATATTTGCATAAAGCCGTAGTTGTAAAGATGGAAAGAAGGCGAACTACTCGCTCCAGCTGACATCGCGCCGAAGCCAGAGACTGAGACAGCGACAGAGTCATAACTGGCAGCAGCGGAGATAAGCAAATAAAAGTAGCAGCAAAATAAATACAATCAACCAAAAGCAAAGGAAATGCGACGAAAAACTATAAAGAGAAGTGCAGTGAAAAGTAAAAAGCCAGCGAAGCAGCAAAAATGCCCACTCGCAGTCTTAGTCTAAGTCCGCCTCTTCATCCGTGCACAGAGAAAAAAATCTGGGATTCCGGGATAAAGTCAATCAGAAGTTCGGTTAACCCGGAAATTTTTATAGTAAGCACAAAATACTTGATTCAAATGCGATTTTCCAATTTACTGCAACGCAAATATTTTGATTATCAAGAATCCATGAGCATTTTTTCAATGAAATTCAATGTTTTAGTTTATTATTATTAATTTTTTTTTTTTGACTAATTTAATGCTAAGTGGTTGTCGTTTTTAATTTAACGATAATTTACTACAATTATATTTAAATAGTAAATGCTAAAATCAAGAATTGTAAACTTGAATTTTAGAATTGACTTTTGTTCCTGTGTATATGGGCATGACAAAGTTGCTGACAGACGTCAATTCATATCAGCGACTCTTATCAATGCCGTGCCTGACACGAGCCTGACAGACACACACACACACACACACACACAGAGAGAACAAACAGCTGACGTGGGACATTTTGTGGGGCTCTCTGGTCGCGATTTGCTTTTAATTATGCACCAGGACACGGAAGACGAGATGGACAGCTGCAGATGAGCATGGCTGAGAGACTGGCGAGGCATGCGAGAGACATGATGAGATGTCCGAGACGAGGGCGCCCAGACGTCTGGGCCAGTTGCCAAAGCATTTTTGATGCTTACAGCATGTTATTGGGTTTGTTTAACAGAGACCAAGCGAACGTTCATCATCATCTTTGTCATCCTCATCCTCATCGACATTATCGGAGCGGCATCATCAAGATTTATGCAACCAATGCCAAAGCCACAACTAGAGTCCTCTGTCCCTTGTCTGATGTACTTATGTGTAGACCACTTCTGATTAATGATGTGCCATGGCATTGAAAAATATATACATACCAGCCACGTGTAGAATTAATTTTAATTCCTTTTTTTCCTGAATAACTAATTAAAGTATCAGCAGGAGATTTTTGAATAAAGCTCATTTTAACTGCATAAATCAACGCTTGTGTCTCTGATGCGTGAATATTCTCGCATTTATAGTAAATCCCATTGCCAAGCTGGCCGCATAATAGTGCAGCCAGGCTGTCAAGCCGTTAACTGCATTTTAATCCAACTCTCCGCTCCCATTCCAATTAGTGGCCTAGGTAAACCGTGGGAACAGTTTGGTCAACCTCGCCAAGTGCCAAGACACATGGCTTTCGAATTGGCTTTACAAAACGCAGACACATTTTTAGCTTAAAGTCTGCAAATGTAAAATTGTTTGAAATTGATGAAAATATAAAGAACCTATTGTATGTTAAAAAGGCGATTGAACTTGTTATATTTTTACTTAGAAGAGTGCGAAAGGCGACTAGCAATATTTACAGAAGGAATGAAAAATTGCTAAGACTGTCCGATCAGGTCGAGTTATCTACAGGTCGAAAGGTATAAACTAACTAACAAATGTGCATTCCAAGACTTGGAAACTCACATGGTTTGGAGAGGAAAAATGTAAATTTTTTTAATGTTTTTACTATTCTTATCAAAAATACGTTTTGAATGACACGTCAATCCCATGACTGAATCAAAAGATAATTCATTTTAAAAATTTTAGTGGCCTTCCGAAAGTGAGACGAAAAGTCAATCAGTCTGTCTGTTTGTTTGTATTAAAGCGTTGAAATAGCTTAAGTTAATGAATGTGGATCTATTCCCTATCAAAAAACTAGAAACGTTTGTTATACAAATTTTTCGAAAAATCTCTATTTAAGCGGGAAATTGCTAAGACTCGCTAAAATTGAAGATATCTTGGGCATACCTTTAAACATATTTTCTAAAGTACATAGTAAAAGGCAACAGGTATAATAAGGTTTTTTACCCCACATTTAGGCTGTTTTGGGTTTTGGGGTAGGGCCAAACAATATTTTTTTTTTAATAATTCATATGTACTTAATAGTACTAGGCACAAAATTGGACTTTTACCTCGTAACGAGGTTGTTTTATAAGATTTATTTAAAACTTAGCATAACATAATATTTATCTCATGACGACATTAAAATTCTCGCATTAAGATGAAATTTAATGAAAATAAGCAATAGATAGAATTATTTTTTGATTCGTTAAAACAGCAGAATTGATTTAATGAAATTTCTTTTCATATCGAAATCCTCATCTTACGAGAATACTCAAATTACACCAGTAGTAAGTAGTCGTTTACTTATATAAACGGATCAAATCTTATCTTAAAATGGGCAAAATAATTGAATACCATGCAAGGCAATTTTTAGCTATTCAGTGACTTTACCAATCGACCTATTCAGCTTTTAGGGCGATATATATCTAGATCCGTCATGACTGCACTTTAAGAACTTTAATTCAATGTTGTGCCTTTTGGTGGGAAAAGCGGGGGCGCGATGAGGACCCAAAAGTGGCCATTGGAAAGTTTTTTTTACACGTGCGCCCTTTTGCACGCCGGTTTGACAGCAAACTTTCCTCTCGTTTTTTTCTATTTTCTTTTTTTGTTGTTGGCTGCTGTGGGACGGAAGAGCGAGTGACAGGGTGCTGACCGGCGCCAACTGTAATTACTTTGCAGTCCTGCATAAAAGGAAAGTAACAAAAAAAAAAACTGAACAAAAAAAAAATTAATCCATAAAAAACACAAAAAGTTTCCGCCAGTTGTTATGTAAATTTGTTTTGTTTAAAAAAGAGAGAGAGAGAGAGAGGTAAAAAAATAAGAAAAACAGCTTGGCAGGATTTCTGGCATAGTTGCTACTTGCATTCTGGCCATTAAAGTACAGTTATTAACGGTTAATCTGCGTTAGGTGTTCGCCATTTCGGGTTAGGTGCGGGTGGCAACAACAAAAAAAAATAAACTTTTCAATGGCCGTCGCAATGCGAAAAACTGCACTTGACACAAACCTGGATCCCAGCTAGAGACGGGGGCTTCTGGCACTTGGCAAACCTTTTTACTGCATATATTCATGTCGAGAGTTTGCCATTATTTTTGTGGGCAAGTTTTCCGATAAGATGAGCGGGAGGTTCCGCTTTTGTGGGCGCACTTTGATGCAAGTTTTCATAGTGCATGTGGCTTTGAAACTTTTCGGCTCTTTAAGTGCGATTTCCCACTCTCAACTACCAGCATTCCCACCCTATTATCGGTCCCACGCCAGCACTCAGCCTATTGGTTTGTATCTATTTTCTATTGCCATTATGGCTTTGGAAGAAAATTTTTAAGTGACATTTGTAGTCGGACATACAAAATTGAAAATAAGGATAAGCTGGCTAAGCCGACCACAGCAACAATTTTCATTCGAAAAGTGTGCTTATAATATTTACTAGCACTTCAGTGAGTGTGTTTCAGGTCTTTGTTGGATTGCCTTGGAATTGGTCTGAATTTTCGCTGGTTATTCACAGAGTTAATGAGTTGCTAATGCCAGAAAACGCCTTTGTAAATACGCAATTGGCTGAAATTGTCACGCGCCTGTTGCTGCTGCGCGAGATACCAACTCAAATTCACAAATTGCTTATACGCACAGGTGACACGCAGCTGAACCACAATATGTATACATACTATATGTAATATATATGTCACTGCGCTTTACACACAAACACACACATTGTGTGAGTTGTGCAGCTGTGTGTGCATATATGCGTATACTTGATAAATATAAGCCTCACGCAGGTCGCTATAAAGATTATCATTTATAAAAAGCACAAGGGCTACGCAAACAGCTCGACATGCATACATAAGAATTAACAGAGAGGCGAATAGAACGCAAGCCGGAAAGACTCACAGACGGACAGCTGGACATCCGTAGAGACAGACGGCAGGTTGGATAGACCTCAAGCTTGAGCGAAGCCATACGTAGTTCCACCCACTTGGCCGCACTTCGGGTGTTAGTTCGTATTTTTTTTGTGTGTGTGCGTATGTGTGTGTGCTTTTTTTTGACCCTTGGGTAAACGTGGCTCATACGTAATATTTGTATATGCCGGTAAAGACAGTGACATGGTATGTGAGCTCGTTTCTCTTTTTTTCGGTCTTGTCAACTACTATTTAGTGCAGAAAATGCGTAAATTATTCAAGCAGCGCCTCGCTATAAAAGCATTTAGCTAGGGGAACGACTGGAAATAGTTGGTACTGAGTAAAGGGATAGATGATTATTTTGGTTGACACGACAAGGTCGTCAGCAAGGTCGCATCAGCTTATGACGAGCTGCTGACCACGTGGACAACTCGCTTGGGCTGACAGAAAACTTAATTAAACCATAAAAATTAAAGATTTATGAAATGATTTTCACTCGACTGCAGCGGCAGCTGTGTAGTGAACGGGTGCGGCACATGGGTGGCTTATAAAATGGTCGGACAATAAAGCCAAGTTAACTTACCCAATGCCTGACAATTTAAAGCCACTTGATTTGGTGTGCGTGCCTAATGCATGGATTCTTTCTAGCCGGAAACTCAAGCGTTTGTTAATCCAAGCCTCTTGTACGCCACTCAACGTTTTAGCTATTCATTAGTGCGCTCGGTGGTGCGACGTTGACCCACCAAGTCAGCAAACCGTTGACCCAACAACCCATCGACCAAACTGTTGGTCGCTTGCTTGAATCTGGCTTACCGCACATAATAAAATTTTTGCGTCGTTAGCAATGAAAGAGAATGCACGATACTCGTGCTAGACTATGTTATATGGAAAAGGGCTGTGAAGAGGTCTAAAGACTAAACGACCTGCTTGAATATACGAGAATTGGCAAGCAAGCACAAACTATGTGCATTCTACACTCAGTATACATATGTATGTACATATGTGCAATTCAAAAACTAATTTAAAATATAAAAGTTTTATGCACAATTTTTCCATGTTCCATATTCAATTATCCCTTTAAGCTTTAACAAAGCTTTCGTTTTCTTTTGTTTAAAATGAGTAGCAACTGTCTGAAAGTTTTCATTGAAAGGCAATTCAAATATATTAAAGTATTGTTAATGAGAATGAGGGATTTCAGTATTGCCATTTTGCAATATTTTTATACAACTCTTTGAAAACTATCTAATTCGCCCATGAATCCTTATTATTTTTATTAGTTGACAATTCTAGCTCCTTTGAAAAGGTAAGCTAAAGTCAGTTGAATTACTTTGTAAATACTATCAGGGCAATAAGAAATGGCGATGGTTGCCACCTGACAATGACTTTATATCATTTATCCATTTTGCAAAAAAAAAAATATATTAAATTTGCACCCAACTATAAAATGTTCTATTATTTATCCATGTCGAAACTTAGATATAAACAAGTATCCTTAAATATGAAAATGACTCACAGCTAACATATTTACTTTCTTGAGATAATCTCTTAATGAGGTTAAATATTCCACTTAATGAGTTGATTTTATTAGCATTTTAAAAAACCTTCTCTCTTTTAAATCTATTTCAGGAGAGCGACTTATACAGTATGCCAGTGAGAATCTTGTGACGGAGGTGCTCATTCATCCGCAATACAATACGCTCATACAATGTATGCGTAATTTACTTAGCAGTTTTACGAGGCATCGTCACATTATACACGCTGGCTACACCTTTACTGGCAACGGTTCTTGGATACTACAGGTGTGGACACTACAACGGGTTACACTGGCTATCAGGATCTTTTTAATATAAATTTACTTACAGGACGGCACCTTTTCGGTAGCTGACTTTTCGGAGGCATTTCAAGAGCACGATGTACAAAGGGTAATACGAGCCTATGCGGATACCATAACGATGAACATACATTGCGCCGATGCGGGCCTATGGCATACCCTGCCGGATAAGGTATTTGCACGTCAGTGCAAGATACGCATTAATCCGGTAGATGTGCTGGATACCAGCAGCGAGTGCATCAATGCTTTTATTGGTAAGATTAATAACCGAATGTTATTAAGAAAACCAGCGCTTAAAAAAAATTTCATTTTGTAGATTATCTTGCGCCCATGGTGGTGCCCACCTCACTGCGTGAATTGCTGGAGACCTCTGATGTGGTTGGCAATATACGATTCACACATCCCACGCTTTACGTCTTTCCGGGCGGTCAAGGCGACGCTGCACTTTTTGGCATCAATGGCTTCAATATGCTAGGTGAGAGGGGGATGCTCTGAGGCGATGGGAAACTTCTCAGCTAAAACTCCATATTCCTTTGCAGTTGACGGCGGATTTAATCGCAAGGCTTGTTTCTGGGACTTTGCTCGCCATTTAGATCGTCTTGATGCGGTGCTTATGACGCGTCTAAATAACAGCAACGTTCAGGGATTGGGTGCTGTGGTGTCTCGCAAGCGGGATTCCCACGTTTATCCACAGATTGGACACTTCTTTGGCAACGTGCCCGACCGAAAGGGTGGTCTACCCAGTCCCGATGGTGACAAGGATCGCAACCCACTGCTGATTGATCTCTTTGAGCGTGGTCATGGTCTAGTTAATGATCTCAAGTCGCTTGACCTGAAGCCGCAAGGCTGTTATCGTAATCAGGAGCCCATTAATCTGTACCACAAGGTGGGACATGGCACCCTGGACATGTATGTGATAAGTCCATCACGTGACTCCAAGGAAGTCAAAGACTTTCTCCAAAAATGGAATGCTGGTGATCAGCGTCTTTTTGCCGCTCGGGACACCAAGGATTTTAACTTCCCGCTACAGAATCTGGTGTCTATCTGCGCACTGCTTGTGTGGCAACCCGCTAATCCGGATGATACCATCACGCGTATCTTGTTCCCTGGTAGCACACCCGACTTTAAAATTCAGGAGGGTCTGGAAAAGCTAAAACATTTAGAGTTTATGAAGCACTCAACCTGCACAGCGAAATCGATAGCTCCAGCTATACAAACGGTTGCTAGCACACGCAAAACTCTGAAGTCCGCCATTGAGGCGACTCCACCCAGCGCTAGCTACAAGTCAAGCAAATTTGGACCAGTCAGCACACCTGCTGTGGCCGTTCAGCAGGACAACAAGGCCAAGGAAGCAAAAGAGGCGGCAGCAGCAGCAGCGGCCGCAGCAGCGGCTGCAGCTTTTGCAGCTTCAGCGGAACCGCCCAGCGATCAAGTGGAGCAACCCACATCGCTCGTCCACGTCAAAGCAGACTCCATTGATACGGATGAACCAGAGGCTGAGCCCGAGCCCGAGCCGGCTGTCGATACGGGTGATGAGGGTGCGCCGGAGCCAACGGCTCCTTCAGCGGAGCCAGCCGAGCAGGAGGACAACAAGGAAGTCGACGATGATAAGAAGGTTGAGGTATTAATTGTCAAGTCTCAGGCCGCTGGAGCACCAGCTAAGGACGCTACTGATGCGCCTGCCATCGAGGTGAGTAGCAAGACCGCAAAGGCCACCAAGGGAAAACCAGATAAGCCACGCGCCGAAGTCAAGCCTGTCGTTCGCTCAAGGATTGACACCAAACCGCCCAGGTCCATGGACCGCAAGCTAGTCAAACGCGACGAGAAGAAGAGCTCGCCTACAGCGACACCCGCTGCAAGCCGAACTCCTGCCACCCGGGATGTTAAGCCCAAAGTGATGACACGCACTACCAAGTCCAGTCCTAGCAGCACACCCGCTAAGAGTGCCAAGGAAGCCAACAACCGGAAGGTCCTTGAATCTAAGCAGCAGGCGACAGCGGCTCGGCAGAGCACCAGCAGTACACGTCGCACCGTTAGCAGCGTGGAGAAGAAGACGCAGCAGACGGAGTCCAAGACAACAACGCAGTCAACATCTCAGGCCGCCCAACGAAAGCCCATCTCGAGGAGGCCACGCGGTGTATCGCCCTCCAAACGAGCTCCAGCTCCAGGTAGTCCGATTAAGTCCGCCAAGCCGAAGCCCGATTTAAAGAAATCCCGCCTGGATAAGGGTGGCACTACAGACTCCAGCTTGGTGTCCACTCCGTCTGCGGATGAAGTCACAGCAGCTAAAAAGATGTTGGATCTGAGCGCTTCACAGGAACTCGATGCGGAAAAGCAGCGTGAATTGGATGATCTCAAGGAGGAGCAGGAAGTTGTGCGCGAAATTGAAGCTGTCTTCAGTCGTGACGAGATGAAGCGACAGCACTTGATCAAGGCGGAACTACGGGAGATGGCCAAGCAGGACAGCACCACGGAGGCCGAGGAGGAGGAGGAGTACTTGATCATTGAGAAGGAGGAGGTAGAGCAGTACACAGAGGATTCAATCATTGAACAGGAGCAGGAGAGCAGTATAACTAAGGAAGAGGAAATTCAAAAGCATCAACGCGACTCACAGGAATCAGAAAAGAAACGCAAAAAGAGCGCCGAGGAGGAAATCGAGGCGGCAATTGCCAAGGCTGAGGCAGAAGAGCGCAAGGCACGTCTGGAAGGTAGCGAAGCAGCACGACATGATCTGCATGAACAAACAGAGATTAAGTCCGAGGTGCAAGATATCATTGCCACTGCCAAGGACATTGTTAAGTCACGCACAGAGGAGCAACAGCCTCAGGCCAAGCCTGCTGAAGAGGAATTCTCATCTCCAACGCCTGAGGATAAACTAAGCAGTGCAAAGAAAACGTCGGACACTAAAGACGATCCAATTGAAGCTCCCGAAGCTCTACCTCTCAACCTACAAGAGAGTCTTCCAGAGGAGAAATTCTCGGCCACCATCGAGTCAGGAGCAACTACAGCTCCCACCTTACCCGAAGATGAACGAATTCCCCTGGACAAAATTAAAGAGGATTTGGTCATCGAGGAAAAATATGTTAAAGAGGAAACCAAAGAGATTGAAGCCATTGTTGTGGCAACTGTCGCCGTACCTATCGCAGCGGTGGCAGCTGCAGCTATAATTACTCCGTCAGAAACCAAAATTGAAGTCAGTGCTGATCCGCTTGGCGGTGCTGTGGATTCCGGCGAACGTGTTCTACCCAAGAAAATGACATTCGAGGCCCAACAAAATCTGATGCGCGATGTTATCAAGACGCCAGATGAAGTGGCCGACTTGCCCGTTCATGAGGAAGCTGACTTAGGTCTATATGAGAAGGATGCACACGATGCCAAGAGTATTTCACACAAGGAGGAGACAGCTAAAGAGGAGAAAGAAACCGAAGATGAAAAAGAGGTTAAGGAAATTGAAGCTTCACATGAAGCAGACGATAAGTCTGAACAAGATCAGGAACTGCCTGAAAAGGCCACTGTCATGCCAAAAATCACCGCACAGATTGACACTGTCGAAAAGAAACTCGATGTCGCCATCGTTGAATCCAAGCAACTAGATGAAATCGGTGAAAAAACTATACCAGATGCTAAAATAAAAGATTTACATCTGGATCAACCAGCAATAACTGAGAAAAAGTCGGACATTACACCAGATGAGAAAGAAGCCAGCGATATAACCTCCGAGGATGAGTTGCCAGCACATCTAGAACAGCCCACTGTTGCACCGACTAAAGTTAAAGATCGTGAAGACACGGTATCTCTTGAGAGCCCTGCCACGATTGAAGAAGCTATAGAGATTGAGATGCAGATATCAAAGCAAGAAACCCATAAACTATCCACTCAAATTGACAAACAATTGGAATGCAAACTCGAATCTGACATAAGCAAAGCTGAAACAGTTGTTGTCAAAGCTGAAGCCTCTCCAGTAGGTTCAAAAGACGCCTCTAGGCCGGAATTCGTAGCGCACGATATGCCTGAAGTTCAAAAAACAGATCTGCCCTCCAGTCGTGACTTAATCACGGAGTCTGCAATTACAAAGTCAGAAAATATACAATCTTCGCCAGCTTCCAAGGAAGCTTCGCGTCCAACATCTGTCGCAGAAAGCGAAAAAGAAGTTGAAATTAAAAGAGAGGGGCAACTGGATGACAAATCTAGGGAGTCCTCCCGTCGCGAATCGACGGTTGAACCTACAAGTACAAAGCCTCAGGATGACGCATCACTGCAAGTCTCTAAGGAAATATCACGCCCGGAGTCAGCAGCCAGTGTGAAAGATAAATCAGAACAAGCTGAAAGTGTAAAAGAAGAGGTATCTACAGAGACAGCACGGCGTGAATCGGACTCAGAAGCAAGGCCAGGGAGCTTAAAAGATGATAAGTCTCAACCACCATCCAAAGAAGTCTCACGACCCCAATCTGTAGCAGAAAGCGTAAGAGATGAACTGGAGAAAGCTGAGACAAAGGACACCTCTCCACCTGAATATGTCGCTGAGAAAATTAAGCCAGAAAGTACAAAAGATGACAAATCTCTGCCAGCCTCAAAAGAAGTATCACGACCTGAATCTGTAGCAGAAAGCGTAAAAGCTGAATCTGAGAAGACGGAGAGTGTGAAGGATGATAAGTCAAAGGAGACTTCCCGCAGAGAATCTCTTGCGGAAAGTATTAAACTTGAGAGTGCCAAGGATGATAAGTCTCATTCAGCATCGAAAGAATCTTCACGACCAGAATCTGTGGCAGAAAGTGTAAAAGACGAAGCTGAGAGGCCCGAAATTGCAAAGGACGATCAGTCTAAGGAGCCTTCCCGACCTGCATCTGTTGCTGAGAGTGTTAAGCATGAGAGTGTAAAGGATGACAAGTCTCTACCCGCTTCTAAAGAAGTATCACGTCCAGGATCTGTGGCAGGAAGTGTAAAAGACGAAGCTGAGAAGACCGTAAGTGTGAAAGATGATCAGTCTAAGGAGCCTTCCCGACCTGCATCTGTCGCTGAGAGTCTGAAGGATGAAAAGTCTCTGCCCGCATCTAAAGAAGTATCACGACCAGAGTCGGCTGCAGAGAGTGAAAAGCCTGCTTTGGAGAAGGAGGATATTTCCAAGGAACCCTCCAGACGCGAATCTATTGCGGAAAGTACAAAGGCGGAGATTATCAAGGACGATAAATCTGTACCAGCTTCAAAAGAAGTATCCCGGCCTGGATCTGTAGCAGAAAGTGTAAAAGCTGAATCTGAGAAGCCGGAGAGTGTGAAGGATGATAAGTCCAAAGAGCCTTCCCGCCGAGAATCTCTTGCGGAAAGTATTAAACCTGAGAGTGCTAAGGATGATAAGTCTCATCCAGTATCGAAAGAATCATCACGACCGGGATCTGTGGCAGGAAGTGTAAAAGACGAAACTGAGAAGCCCGAAAGTGTGAAGGACGATCAGTCTAAGGAGCCTTCCCGACCTGCATCTGTTGCTGAGAGTGTTAAGCATGAGAGTGTAAAGGATGACAAGTCTCTACCCGCTTCTAAAGAAGTATCCCGGCCTGAATCTGTAGCAGAAAGTGTAAAAGCTGAATCTGAGAAGCCGGAGTGCGTGAAGGATGATAAGTCTAAGGAGCCTTCCCGCCGAGAATCTCTTGCGGAAAGTATTAAACCTGAGAGTGCTAAGGATGATAAGTCTCATCCAGTATCGAAAGAATCATCACGACCGGGATCTGTGGCAGGAAGTGTAAAAGACGAAATTGAGAAGCCCGAAAGTGTGAAGTACGATCAGTCTAAGGAGCCTTCCCGACCTTCATCCGTCGCTGAGAGTCTGAAGTCTGAAGCAGAAAGCGTCAAAGCTGAATCTGAGAAGCCGGAGAGCGTGAAGGATGATAAGTTCAAGGAGCCTTCCCGCCGAGAATCTCTTGCGGAAAGTATAAAACCTGAGAGTGCTAAGGATGATAAGTCTCATCCAGTATCGAAAGAATCATCACGACCTGGATCTGTGGCAGGAAGTGTAAAAGACGAAATTGAGAAACCCGAAAGTGTGAAGGACGATCAGTCTAAGGAGCCTTCCCGACCTGCATCTGTTGCTGAGAGTGTTAAGCATGAGAGTGTAAAGGATGACAAGTCTCTACCCGCTTCTAAAGAAGTATCCCGGCCTGAATCTGTAGCAGAAAGTGTAAAAGCTGAATCTGAGAAGCCGGAAAGCGTGAAGGATGATAAGTCCAAGGAGCCTTCCCGCCGAGAATCTCTTGCGGAAAGTATTAAACCTGAGAGTGCTAAGGATGATAAGTCTCATTCAGTATCGAAAGAGTCATCACGACCGGTATCTGTGGCTGGAAGTGTGAAAGACGAAACTGAGAAGCCCGAAAGTGCAAAGGACGATCATTCTAAGGAGCCTTCCCGACCTGCATCTGTTGCTGAGAGTGTTAAGCATGAGAGTGTAAAGGATGACAAGTCTCTACCCGCTTCTAAAGAAGTATCCCGACCTGAATCTGTAGCAGAAAGTGTAAAAGCTGAATCTGAGAAGCCGGAGAGCTTGAAGGATGACAAGTCCAAGGAGCCTTCCCGCCGAGAATCTCTTGCGGAAAGTATTAAACCTGAGAGTGCTAAGGATGATAAGTCTCATCCAGTATCGAAAGAATCATCACGACCGGTATCTGTGGCAGGAAGTGTAAAAGACGAAACTGAAAAGCCCGAAAGTGTGAAGGACGATCAGTCTAAGGAGCCTTCCCGACCTGCATCTGTCGCTGAGAGTCTTAAGGATGAAAAGTCTCAGCCCGCATCTAAAGAAATATCACGACCTGAATCTGTAGCAGAAAGCATAAAAGCTGAATCTGAGAAGCCGGAGAGCGTGAAGGATGATAAGTCCAAGGAGCCTTCCCGCCGAGAATCTCTTGCGGAAAGTATTAAACCTGAGAGTGCTAAGGATGATAAGTCCCATCCAGTATCGAAAGAATCATCACGACCTGGATCTGTGGCAGGAAGTGTAAAAGACGAAACTGAAAAGCCCGAAAGTGTGAAGGACGATCAGTCTAAGGAGCCTTCCCGACCTGCATCTGTCGCTGAGAGTCTAAAGGATGAAAAGACTTTACCCGCTTCCAAAGAAATATCACGACCTGAATCTGTAGCAGAAAGCATAAAAGCTGAATCTGAGAAGCCGGAGAGCGTGAAGGATGATAAGTCCAAGGAGCCTTCCCGCCGAGAATCTCTTGCGGAAAGTATTAAACCTGAGAGTGCTAAGGATGATAAGTCTCATCCAGTATCGAAAGAATCATCACGACCGGGATCTGTGGCAGGAAGTGTAAAAGACGAAACTGAGAAGCCCGAAAGTGTGAAGGACGATCAGTCTAAGGAGCCTTCCCGACCTGCATCTGTTGCTGAGAGTGTTAAGCATGAGAGTGTAAAGGATGACAAGTCTCTACCCGCTTCTAAAGAAGTATCACGACCTGAATCTGTAGCAGAAAGCGTAAAAGCTGAATCTGAGAAGCCGGAGAGCGTGAAGGATGATAAGTCCAAGGAGCCTTCCCGCCGAGAATCTCTTGCGGAAAGTATTAAGCCTGAGAGTGCTAAGGATGATAAGTCTCATCCAGTATCGAAAGAATCATCACGACCGGGATCTGTGGCAGGAAGTGTAAAAGACGAAGCTGAAAGGCCCGAAAGTGCGAAGGACGATCAGTCTAAGGAGCCTTCCCGACCTGCATCTGTTGCTGAGAGTGTTAAGCATGAGAGTGTAAAGGATGACAAGTCTCTACCCGCTTCTAAAGAAGTATCACGACCTGAATCTGTAGCAGAAAGCGTAAAAGCTGAATCTGAGAAGCCGGAGAGCGTGAAGGATGATAAGTCCAAGGAGCCTCCCCGCCGAGAATCTCTTGCGGAAAGTATTAAGCCTGAGAGTGCTAAGGATGATAAGTCTCATCCAGTATCGAAAGAATCATCACGACCGGGATCTGTGGCAGGAAGTGTAAAAGACAAAGCTGAAAGGCCCGAAAGTGCGAAGGACGATCAGTCTAAGGAGCCTTCTCGACCTGCATCTGTTGCTGAGAGTGTTAAGCATGAGAGTGTAAAGGATGACAAGTCTCTACCCGCTTCTAAAGAAGTATCACGACCTGAATCTGTAGCAGAAAGTGTAAAAGCTGAATCTGAGAAGCCGGAGAACGTGAAGGATGATAAGTCCAAGGAGCCTTCCCGCCGAGAATCTCTTGCGGAAAGTATTAAGCCTGAGAGTGCTAAGGATGATAAGTCTCATCCAGTATCGAAAGAATCATCACGACCGGGATCTGTGGCAGGAAGTGTAAAAGACGAAGCTGAAAGGCCCGAAAGTGCGAAGGACGATCAGTCTAAGGAGCCTTCCCGACCTGCATCTGTTGCTGAGAGTGTTAAGCATGAGAGTGTAAAGGATGACAAGTCTCTACCCGCTTCTAAAGAAGTATCACGACCTGAATCTGTAGCAGAAAGCGTAAAAGCTGAATCTGAGAAGCCGGAGAGCGTGAAGGATGATAAGTCCAAGGAGCCTTCCCGCCGAGAATCTCTTGCGGAAAGTATTAAGCCTGAGAGTGCTAAGGATGATAAGTCTCATCCAGTATCGAAAGAATCATCACGACCGGGATCTGTGGCAGGAAGTGTAAAAGACAAAGCTGAAAGGCCCGAAAGTGCGAAGGACGATCAGTCTAAGGAGCCTTCTCGACCTGCATCTGTTGCTGAGAGTGTTAAGCATGAGAGTGTAAAGGATGACAAGTCTCTACCCGCTTCTAAAGAAGTATCACGACCTGAATCTGTAGCAGAAAGTGTAAAAGCTGAATCTGAGAAGCCGGAGAACGTGAAGGATGATAAGTCCAAGGAGCCTTCCCGCCGAGAATCTCTTGCGGAAAGTATTAAACCTGAGAGTGCTAAGGATGATAAGTCTCATCCAGTATCGAAAGAATCATCACGACCGGGATCTGTGGCAGGAAGTGTAAAAGACGAAACTGAAAAGCCCGAAAGTGTGAAGGACGATCAGTCTAAGGAGCCTTCCCGACCTGCATCTGTTGCTGAGAGTGTTAAGCATGAGAGTGTAAAGGATGAAAAGTCTCTACCCGCTTCCACAGAAATATCACGACCTGAATCTGTAGCAGAAAGTGTAAAAGCTGAATCTGAGAAGCCGGAGAGCGTTAAGGATGATAAGTCCAAGGAGCCTTCCCGCCGAGAATCTCTTGCGGAAAGTATTAAGCCTGAGAGTGCTAAGGATGATAAGTCTCATCCAGTATCGAAAGAACCATCACGACCGGGATCTGTGGCAGGAAGTGTAAAAGACGAAGCTGAAAGGCCCGAAAGTGCGAAGGACGATCAGTCTAAGGAGCCTTCCCGACCTGCATCTGTTGCTGAGAGTGTTAAGCATGAGAGTGTAAAGGATGACAAGTCTCTACCCGCTTCTAAAGAAGTATCACGACCTGAATCTGTAGCAGAAAGCGTAAAAGCTGAATCTGAGCAGCCGGAGAGCGTGAAGGATGATAAGTCCAAGGAGCCTTCCCGCCGAGAATCTCTTGCGGAAAGTATTAAGCCTGAGAGTGCTAAGGATGATAAGTCTCATCCAGTATCGAAAGAATCATCACGACCGGGATCTGTGGCAGGAAGTGTAAAAGACGTAGCTGAAAGGCCCGAAAGTGTGAAGGACGATCAGTCTAAGGAGCCTTCCCGACCTGCATCTGTTGCTGAGAGTGTTAAGCATGAGAGTGTAAAGGATGACAAGTCTCTACCCGCTTCTAAAGAAGTATCACGACCTGAATCTGTAGCAGAAAGCGTAAAAGCTGAATCTGACAAGCCGGAGAGCTTGAAGGATGATAAGTCCAAGGAGCCTTTGCGTCGAGAATCTCTTGAGGGAGATGGTCAAAAATCAATTTCTGAAAGTTTGAAGGATGAAAAGGAAGCGTCTCGACCAGAATCTGTCACAGATAGCTTGAAAGATGAGACAGTGAGATCCGAGACCGAGAATGATATAGCGTCTGTTCTACGCGAATCTGTTATTGACAGCGACGTAACAGCAAAATCTGGAATTATAAAAGATGTGAAAGTCGAACGCTTACAAGACATATCTAAAGAAGCTACGCGTCGTGAATCTCTAACAGAAAGCTCAAAAGATAAAATGCGTGCACCTTCATCGCAAGAACCTTCACGGCCACAATCTGTTTCGGAAGTAATTTCAGAAACTGTTTCTTCCCCTATTGACAGAGCACCGAGCGACCTTGCGGAGTTACACTTGAAATTGGATGTCGAAGCTGATGAAAAGAAAGGCGATTTTCCAACTTTGTCCAGCCCTGTTGACGTTGCTGAAGGTGACTTTTCACATGTTGTATCAATGACTCTTTCAGAAACAGAGTTACTCATTAAGCCAGCAGAGTTTTCCAAAGTTAGTGCTATGCAGACTGCATCTAGTCCATTAGATGAGGTGGTCGTCTCTTTAATTGACATTGCTGATGGTCTTAAAAAGCAAGACGGAATTAAAGAAGTTAAATCCATAGATGCAAGTCGGGAAACAATTGCTGATATGGTAGAAGGATCACAAGCCGGAAGTGTGACAGGGAAGCTTAAGTCTCCAATATCGTCTAGAGAAGTATCACTCCCAGCATCTGGCGCCGAAAGTCATAAGGCAGATAGCGTAAAGGTTGATAAATCGCCAATCGTATCTAAGGAAGTTTCGCGCCCAGAATCTGTTATCGAAACAGCGTCTTCACCAATTGATGAAGCACCAAAAGATTTCACATTATTAGAGCATATCAGTAAGGAAATAAGGAAAGGCAGTTTCCCAACATTATCCAGCCCTATTGAAGTTGCTGAAGGTGACTTCGTCAAAACAATTACAAGTTCCATGTCGGAGACACAAGTACCACCAAAGCCGGCAGAGCGTTCTGAAGTTGCAGCATCCAAAACTGCATCCAGCCCAATAGACGAAGCCCCAAGCAGTCCTATTATGGAGTTGGCAAGTGTAAAGTCTTCAATGGAGTCAAAGGAATCATCTCGACCTGGATCTGAAGCCGAAAATGTAGCTGAAAAAGTTCTAGAATCCATGGCATCCACTGAAGCGTCTCGCCCCGAATCTGTTGCAGAAAGCGTAAAAGCTGAATCGGAAATGGCTGAAAGTGTCAAGGGCGATATTTCAAAGGAACCTTCCAGACGCGAGTCTCTGGCGGAAAATTTCAAGGGTGATAAGTCTGTACCAGTTTCGAAAGATGTATCACGACCCGAATCTGTTGCAGAAAGCGTAAAAGCTGAATCGGAAAAGCCTGAAAGTGTCAAGGGCGATATTTCAAAAGAACCCTCCAGACGCGAGTCTCTGGCGGAAAGTACCAAGGATGATAAGTCTGTACAAGCTTCAAAAGAAGTTTCACGCCCCGAATCTGTTGCAGAAAGCGAGAGCCTCAAGGAAGACACGTCCTTACCAGTATCGAAAGAAGCATCGCGACCTGGATCTGTGACCGGAAGTGTTAAAGACGATTTAGAAAAACCTAAAAGCGTCGAGGACGAAAAATCAAAGGAGCCTTCCAGACGCGAGTCCCAGGCTGAAGTTACAAAGGTCGAGAGTGTTAAGGACGATAAGTCTGCGCCAACTTTAAAAGAAGTATCTCGACCCGAATCTGTTGCAGAAAGCGTAAAAACGCTTTCGGAGAAGCTTGAAAGTATGAAAGATGATAAGTCTAAGGAGCCAACTCGCCGTGAATCTCATGCGGAGAGTGTTAAGCCAGAAAATTTAAAGGATGATAAGTCCTTGACAGCCTCCAAAGAAGCATCACGTCCCGTGTCTGTGACCGGTAGCGTGAAAGATGATGAGAAAACTAAGGAGATGTCCAGACCTGAATCTGTCGCTGAGAGTGTTAAAGAGAGTGCCAAGGATGACACATCTCTACCAGCCTCCAAGGAAGTTTCACGACCAGAGTCTGTAGCAGAAAGTATTAAAAATGAATCTGAAAAGCCTGAAAGCGTAAAAGCCGACAAATCAATTGAGTCTTCCCGACGTGAATCTGTTGCTGAAAGTACAAAGATTGAGAGTGTAGTTGTATCGAAAGATACGTCTCGGCGAGAGTCTGTCGTAGATAGTGTTGGTTCCAAGCAAACAGTGGATGACATTTCAAGACAACCTTCCCGCCCTGAGTCAGTTGCTGATAGTTTGAAAGACACAAAATCGCCAGTTGCCTCTAAAGATTCATCGCGTCCAGCATCTGTAGCTGATAGTGTGAAGTCAAAGGAGTCTTCCCGTCCTGCCTCAGTTGCCGAGACTGCATCCTCACCAATTGATGAAGCGCCAAGGGAAATGCCAGATGCCTTAATATTACCGCTATCTACAGAGCTGAAAGGAACTTTCCCAACCCAATCCAGTCCCGTCGATGTTGCTGAAGGCAAGTTCTCCCATACAATGTCCGGAGCAATTGAACTAGAAAAGCCGGCAGAGCGCAGTAAAGTTGGTGCAAAAATGACAGTGTCCAGTCCTGTTGATGAGGCAGCTCATCTCCTAGAAACGAGTGAGGTCATTGAAGAACATATCATACCAGAGACAAGCTCCACAGAATCTGCTGATCTGACTGACTTAAGTGTAAATACGCTTGAAAAGATTTCAATAAAATCAGACGCAATCATTTCATTATGTGAGGATAAACTCCAAACTATTAACGAGTCCCTAAATAAGCAGACCGAAACTATTATTGAGACCGTTACGCAGAAGCTGGAAAGCACTAAAGATGTAGTGGAAGAATGCATGCAACAAATCAGTAAAGAGAGTACAATACATTTAACAGAACTTGAATCTGTAAAGGATGCCAAGATAACGGAGGTATCCAAGACAATAACCTCAGTAACCGAAACTGTTGAAACTAAATTAGAAGAGATAAAAACAGATGTGATTGAGAAGATCGTGTCCACTTCCGAGGTACTGTCTGAAAAACTGTCACAAGCGGACTCTATTACAGAGATCTCTGAAGATGCTAATGCCAAGGGCAACCTCGAGTTGAGCGGCTTCTCAGAGCTTCGCGAAACACACATTACCACCGTTGACTCACCCGAATTCACAGTTACGATTTGTGATCGGGATGAGAGTGTTCTGCATGATATTAAAGAAGAGGATGAAGAACACAGATTCTCTCCACCAACAGAAAAGGGAACTATTGTCCCCGAGCAACCATTGCGTCCACTCTCACCACGTGAGGAAGAAGTCGCCAAGATTGTCCTTGATGTAGCCAAGGTGTTGAAGTCCGACAAGGATATAACCGATATTATACCCGACTTCGATGAGAAACAGTTGGAGGAAAAACTGAAGACAACTGCCGAAATTGAAGCGGAATCTTTAGAGATCACACAGAAAATCGGAGAAGTTCACACACCAACTGGAACTCCTGAGGATCTCTCAGGTAAAATAACCCCGTCAAAAGATCTCGCATTGGATGAAAAACTATTGGAAATCAAGATGATGAAGGTAGATATCGAATCAGAGAAGTCTTCACCGGATCAGAAGTCAGGACCAGTATCAATCGAAGAGAAGGACAAAATTGAGCAGTCAGAAAAAGCACAATTGCGCGAAGGAGCCGCTAAAGCAGCAGTCGAGGATATTACCAAAGAATCTTCCAGGCCAGAGTCAGCTGCTAGTCAACAGGGGACCATAGATTCCCTGCCATCACATCCTGAATCTGTACCAGGTAAACAGGAAGAGACACTAGAAGAGGCACATCTTGAACAACCTGTAAAAGGCTCAAAGGAAGCATCACGACCCGTATCTGTGGCCAGTTTAAAAGACGAAGCAGATCATAAAGATGAAAAGTCACCAACGCCACCGAAAGACATCTCCAGACATGAGTCAATTGCAAGCCATATAAGCGAGAAGGATGTCTGCACAGCTGACTCTGAATCTAGACGGGAGTCTGTGCTGTCTACAGCTGAGAGCCTAAGGGTTGAAACTTTAGCCAAGGATGCTTCTCGTCCCGAATCTGTAGTTAGTCGGGTGAGCGATACTAAGTCAGCTGCTAAGGAAGCTGAGTCTTCTCGACCAGCCTCAAGTGCAAGTCAGATCAGTGTCAAGGATGAGGAAACTTCAGACTCACAGCATGGTTCGATTATTGCTTCAGCAACTGAAAGCAAAATTGAGGTAAAAGCAACCGAATCCACAAGTGTTTCGAAATCCATCACTAGTCAATCACATCTCAAGGAGGAATCTGTAAGCGAGTCACTGAGCAGCAGCATGAAAGTAGAGGATAGTTCTCGACGGGAATCATTGTCTAGTCTGTTAACTGACAAGGAGGTTTCTAAATCGGCAAGCACTGTCAAAGAGGAGAGTGAAAGCATCATGAAGATTATTGAGAAAACTACAGTTTCACAATTGGAGGAGTTACTCATTCAATCTGAAGAGTGCTCCTCAGAATCAATAGTTAGCGAGATTCAAACGATGAGCTCCCAAAAGCCAAGTGGCCAAAGCACAAGTCAAGAAACAATAACAAGTAGCATCACACAGGAATCAGTTAAAGACGGTAGTCTCAAGGAAACAGTTGCCGAGTTTTTGGCAACGGAAAAGATTATTTCTGCTAAGGAAACCTTCAGTACAGAGGCCACCAAGATGGCTGAAGAGTGTTTGAAAAAGGTGAGTTCCTCACAACACACCATGTTTGTGGGCACTGATGAGTCACGACGCGAATCGGTGCTGAGTCACACCAGTGAGGGTCGCCAAACCCATAGCGATCCCGAGGAAGAAGACAGTGATGATGATGGGCGTGCTAGCCTGAAGGAGGGCCGTTCAAAGTCCATTGCAACTATCATGATGACCAGCATCTATAAGCCGTCTGAGGATGTCGAGACCATTGATGCCCTTAAGGAGGAGGACCAAGAAGACAATGCGGAAGATGATTCCACTGGAAAGGAAACACAAACATCACCAGCAACAGCTGCAGCTGCTGCTGCAGCAACCACAGCCACAACCACTAAAAAGACAACCACACTGCTGGACTCGAGCGAACAAAGTACTAGCAACACTCTAATATCTAGCTCCATAAAATCCCAGACAAAGGTCGAGTCCATTACACTAACACAATCACAAACAGATACAGATACAGAACACTCAACGGATACCACAGATCGCAAGACACCACCAACTGCACCAGTCAGTCCCAGTGTTAAGCCAGTTAGCACCACATGCACTGCCACAGGTGCCACAACTGGCTCCTCCAGTTACGGCAAGAGCGAGTCTAGCGCTGCTAGCATAGCATCAACTTCTGGTCCATTGTCGCCTAAAGACATTAGTGGTAAGTCAAGTCCTGGTGCATTAACATCTGAAAGTCAATCCATACCAACACCGTTAGGGCGTGAATCACATACCGAGACACCAGAGTCATCGCCCAAGCCCACATCACCCTTCCCACGTGTCAGCAAGGACGAGCTTAAGTCTCTGGGTGTCACCGGAATACCCGATGCCTGCGAAGTTAGCGCTGACTCCACTGAGATGCTGCCTGAGCTTCACGAGCTGCGGGGCCTTGAGAGCACCACAGCCCTAAGTGGCAGCACCGAAAAAATCATAACGACAACCATAACCACAGTGACCAAGGTCATTTCGGCCGATGGCAAAGAAATTGTCACCGAGCAAAAGACAGTTACCACAACGGACAGCTCCGAGCCGGACAGTGAAAAGGTGGTTGTAACCACAACACGCACAACCAGCGAGAGTGAGAAGAGCGAGCGAGAGCGAGAGCAGATGCTTCCGAAGGAGGTAGCCATGCTACGTGGCATCTATGGCTCCAGCACGCCAGGCAGCGACGAGGAGCGTCTGGCCGGTGCCATGAGCGATGATGAACTGCCCGGCTCTCCACGTAGCTCCAGCTATGATCTGCAGCGCTCCAGCTCGGGAGTTAGCAAACGTTCAGATCTGGATGCCGATGACAGTCAGGATGATATTCCTCCACAGTATGGCAGCGAGGAGCACTCGACAGCCCGTGCCATTCTGCCAAGCCGTGCAACCGATCCCATGGCAACCTCCTTCTATGGGGCTCTGCCCGATAGCTTTGATCCAAAGCCGAGCACCGAGCCAATACCAATACGTGGTGCCATGCTGGTAACCTGCACGGAATCTCCGCCAGCCAGCCAATCATCAGAGAGCGTGGAGAGCACCAGCCAAACCTGGGCCGGACACAAGTTTCTGGATGAAGCCGACAAGGATTTCCAGAAGGCACTCGAGCAGCATGTGCAGGCGCGTGGCGCCGAAGTGATGTCTTCCGTGACCGCCAAATACTCCTACTCGCCATCCAAGGCCGAGGAGGTCGAGCATATCGTGAGCAGCACCGCCGAACGGCAACGCTTCCCCCTCAGCGATGTTCAGAAGGTGCGCAGCGGTGACAGTCTGTTGGGCAGCATTGTTGGAGCCACTGGAGGCACTGCACACGCGACCACTTCAACCGCAGCTGCTACAGACTCGAGTGGTGCAATGGCATCTGTATCGACCACAACATCAGCATCGGCAACAACAACAACAACAGCATCAGCAACAACAACTAGCACTGGCACACTACCCAAGGATCGCCTTGAGGAGTGGGGCAAACCACTCGGTCTACCGTCGCCGGCACCACTGCCAGTCGAAGGTGGCGACATTCGCACCACACCGAAAAAGGAGCGTCGCTTGGTGGCCACCAAGACGCGTCTGAACAATGAGAAGAACCTGCGCAAACGTAGCGAGTCACCCAGCAAGGCAAAGAAGCCCGCTCCCGTCTATGTGGATCTGACCTATGTGCCCCACAACGGTAACTCCTACTATGCCCATGTTGACTTCTTTAAGCGCATCCGTGCCCGCTACTATGTCTTCTCCGGCACTGAGCCCAGCCGTCAGGTATACGATGCCCTGCTGGAGGCCAAGCAAACCTGGGAGGACAAGGAGCTGGGTGAGTTCATGGCAATAGCATTATTCAATTTAAATCATATTTTCATAATCGAAATCATTTCCTTTCACAGAGGTGACCATCATACCCACGTATGATACTGATGTGCTTGGCTACTGGGTGGCCGAGAACGAAGAGTTGCTTGCCAAGCATCGCATCGATCTCTCGCCATCCGCTTCGCGTTGCACAATTAATTTGCAGGATCATGAGACCTCATGCTCTGCATATCGCTTGGAGTTCTAGGCCACGGGATTGTTTATTGCATTTGACGATGACAACTGAAAGCTACAACAACAACGACAACCACACTGACAGTGATTTAAGTGGGCCCTCGTAATCCTTATAGGGCTAACAACAGCAACTTACTAACAACAACCACAACAACTTACAACAACAACAACAACAACAAAGACGACTTCCACGTTTTGAGCTTAACGATGACGACAACAAAATAATGGAAAAGGAGAAACATGAAAACAATCGAAACAACAACAACAAATAAAATACCATAGCTTGACAACAAAATGCAATACGCAAATGCCGTGCGCCAAATAAAAGAGTAAAAAACCGAAAAAAAAAAAGACAGACATCAAAATGAGCGAAATAAAGAACCACAAAAGCTGAATATGGCGGAGTAACGGGTCACATGGATGACGCCATTTTGTTTAGCCAATGCCGTCTATTTGCGCTTTTTGCCGTTTTATTTCTCAAACAAAGGAAAAGAAAAACAATGCAGTAAACAAGGTAATAAATTGATATTTATTTTCAACAAATTAATTACCGAAAAATGCATTAATCGTATACACCAAAAAATACCAAAGAAGCGCTACGTGCCACAAAAGATACCAAAAACAAAAATGAAGACAAAAAAAATTCGAATTACATATGTATATGTAGGTCTATACAACATATATACTGATATAGAATGTATACGTATTTGTTGCTTTCATTAATCGTCAAGCTACCTTGCATAGTAATCCAAAGATCAAAATTGTTTTCAAAACCGCATAGCAAAAATATACAAAAAAACAAAAATAATTAATAATTAAAAAAAAAAAGAAATGAAAAACTTAATGCGAAATGCAAACTGAAGATACAATGAGTGTATTTCAAATATATTATTCACGTTTATTATATTAGTAAATCTTTTATGAAAACTATTGAAGATTCCCAAAATATATTTGAATTTTAAATAAAATATATACACGCAAAAGGTAAATATTTCAATATGTATGTATTTATGTCGAGGCTGAGTGCAGGCTAAATTATATACATAGTACTTAATACTTACTAGTTTTTTTTTAGCTATAAATTAATCTTACACACACACTCTTAAATCATAACACGAAACGCATATAAAAATGTTTTTTTGTTCGTCACAAATTTTTTCGAGATTATGTTTATGTCTATAAATAATAATACAACTTAACTTGATGGAAAATGCACAGCAATTGTTGAAGCAATAAAAAAATATTTTGAAAACTGTAGCTAACAAAAACAATTCAATACGAAATGCCACGTAATCGTATATAAAATGTACTCTTATCAAAAGTCTAATGCAAATTGAATGAACCAACCAAGTAAATAATATGCAACCTTATATAAATGTGCCTCCCCAAAATGCAAACAAATGAACAATACAAAAAGTCTTAAATATCTAATAAAACTACTAATACAATATTACAAATATGAAATAATAAAGTCAGTTAAGTTTATGGGTTTATGAATTCATCTTAAGTTACATATGCATACATATTATTCAAGCAGGCAGCTGAAAAACTTACTGAAAATCAATGGGTAAAATATATTAATTAATTATCCAAACATTAACTACTCTAATAGCTCAAACACGCAAAATGATATACATACATTTATATAGAACAAAGTAAACAATACATAAGTCTGGCAGAATTTGAATGAAGTGGAAGAATAGTTGAGCTATAACTAGATTTTGATCGAGATCTGTCTCTGTATCTGAGTCATGATCTAGTTGCTGTTAAATTGGAAGTCATGCGGTTTGATGGCAGTGTGTTAAGTGAGGATAGCTCGGAATGATTGCTGTTGTTAGTGATAAAGTTGATGATGGAGCGATGATGTTAATGCTGATATTACTATATAAGGTTTACGAGGGTCTGATTGGGTTAGCATGGGATTGGGGTAGGGTGTCATTGAACCAGATATTGTAAAACAAAAACTAAGTAAAGAACACAAAGTGAATGAAGGTTATTTTTCTATATTTTTTTTACTTTTTCATAGTCATAGAATAACAAATTTTCAAAAACCAAAAACAAAAAATTCAAACTATAAAAAAAAGGCACACGCAAATATTAAAAACATGAATAACAAAAAGTATACTCAACAGCAGAAGAAATCTTAAAAGTTTGATGCCACAGCGAATACAGTCCAAGAAAAAAATTAAAAATTAAATTTAATGGGAAATGAAAATTTTAAAAATATTTAAATAACAATTTTTGATTGAATTACAAATTGATATTTGACATACAGACTTTTTAGGATATACATACATATATAAAGCCGATTTTTATAGAGCGCAAGTATCAGATATTAATGAATTCAATAAATATTATTCTTTGCATTTTTAACAAACAATACATATAAATATATATATTTTTCTGTTGCTTTTTATACAACAACAAATACAAAAAACAACCAGGCGCAACAGTCGACAAACCACTGGCTACCGTCCAGTCTACAAAGTTTGATAAGCAACAAGCAAAAAGAAAATAATTAATATGAGAATTAAACATTAAAAAATATATACAAACCATTTAAGCAAATTGTGGAGAATGATCAAATACTTTTCAAATGATTCAAGCGCGTATGTGATAGTTTTTTTTTTTCGTAGCAAAAAAATAAAATATTATTCTTTAAAACAACCTATTTTTTTGTTAGTTAGCCTTGAGTTGTGCTTGAATAGGTACGAGAATATGATTTGAGCTGCTGCAAAATAAATACTCTACATATTTATGTATGTATGTATATGATATGAAGTGATAAAAAAAATTATTTGATGACTACTAGCAAACAGCTTTAGACAGGGATTTACAAATTATAAAAATTTTTAAATATGAAACATATAATTGCATTAAAGAAGAGTTAAAAACAAAGTGAATGGTACAAGCACCATAAAAAACTTATTTTATAAATTATTTAACTATACCTATAACAATTATTTCTGTTAAAATCAAGAAAAGTTTAAAAACAAATCTATTAAAATAATCCACTTTTATGAAATAACTTTAAGAGAATAAATGTACCTAAACATTTCTCATTTCAATTGATCACATATTATTTAAAAAAATTAAATTTACCAAATCAAATCTTTAAGAAACAATCTCTAAAAATTTATGAATACAGACAGAGATCATTTAAAAATGACAATTGAAGTTAGTCTACTTAAAAATGAAAACAAAGAACGAGCAAAACTATAATATTAATTTTCAAAAACTTTTGCGATACAAAAAAAAGAAGAAATTTAAAAAAAAGAAAAAAAATAAATACAGATTATACACACATATTAAAAGCATATATATAACAACCTATATACACTATATACTTGAATGTATGAATGTTTGCTTATAAGCTCTAAGTAAAAATATATATGTATTTTCCAAAACGAAATCAATTAATTTGAGCAAAGAAAAAAAGAAAATTAATAACGAAAAGCTAAGTGAGTGTTGAGTTTATTATGTTGATTTGTCAGCTTAAAAATCCAATGTATCCATTGCCTTATCCAAAAGTACTTATATACTTATTAACTACATAATACCTATATACTTGTGTATTGTATAAGTATGAATTTACCCATTAAAAAAATGAAAACGAAGAAAAGAAGGCGAAAATGGAGAATTTGTTTGTTGAATTTGCTATATGAATTTGCTTTTACCTATTAGCAGCTTCGATTTAAATCAAATATACTTATTTATATATGCATACACGTACATATATATGACTACTATTTAATCATTAGTAAAAACAAAATGCATGCAGAAAATTGTTAAAGAACAAAACAGAAATCAAATACAAACATACAAGAAAAACACTTTATACACATACGCTATAAAAGCTGAAGCAATTGAGTATATTCATTATATACGAGTAATCACATAGATATGACGTCAAATCAATTGCAATATACAAGATACAAATGCGTGCACAAAGCTACAAAAGTGCTGCGAACTACTTGCAAAAGAAAAGCAGGCACAAAAAAATGTTATAAAAAATATAAATGGAGAAAAAAAAGGAAAGCACACACACACACACATATTACACACATAAATTCAAATGAATGCAAAATTTAAAAAATATTAAAAGAATATGCTAAAGAAAAGCAAAGAAAAATACGTATATGTATTACATTTTATGAACAAGTCAAATCAAGCTTATCTCAAGAACTATTTCCAAAGAAAAATAAAAATCTATAAAATATAATAAAGGTATTTATGTGAAAATTTCCAAGTTGTTTTATTTCCAACGTCTGCCGTTTCATTAGCATACTATTAAAGCCCCTCAATCAGCATGAACAGCAATGTCCATCTGAAAGAATCTGAGGAATGGTAAGAGCTAGAAGCACCAAATGTGGAGCAAAGGGACGCTCCGACTCCCCAAGAGTCTCTGGATGTGTTTTTAAACGATTACTAATTATCGTTAATTATTATTATTACCTGTCATCCTACTAAATCGTAACAAAAGCGGACAAATGCGAGTAGACTGTTGGTAATGGCTAATTAAAGATTTTAAAGAATATAAGTGCCTAAAAGCATGCAGTAAAAAATATTCCAAAATTTATTAAAATAAGTAACGGGTATCCTATAGGCGGGAGCTCGAATATAGCCTTTCCCACTTGTTTTTTTTTCAAAATAATTTATATGTCAAATTTAATATCGTTCGTCACAAAATTGGATAACAGAAATTTTGGGGCCTAGAAATGTTTTCGTCCGTAAACACCATAATTAATGTTGATAGGCTAGGTTTTATAGTCCCTAAAATCCACGCATCCACACAGACAGACAAACAAATAGAGACGAACAACAATGGACTCGACAACTGGTATTGATATCTACTATATAGTATGTATGTATAGTACTTTATATATGTACTATACATACAGTATGTAGTTACTTTATAGCTGCCTCGTTCTGCCTATAACATACATTCATGCAAAAAATATTATTATTGAAGCGTATAAAAATAGTTGACCCAACTTTAATGTCCTCTGGCGACAGCAAACATTATCATGTGGCTCACCTTTTTATCTGCCAAATGTCCATTAAACGTTTGACTTATGTATGCCTGGTCAGCATTTTAGCTTGTTGACAGTGACAGGGACAGTGAATGAATTAATTCAACTACAATATATGTATCTGTATTGATAATGATTGATGAAAGGTGGCACGGTTACTGGGTGTTGCAAGTAACTGTTAGGTCTGATGCCTGCTTCCAGCTACAGTTGACAGTGACAGTTGCCGTCAACGGGTCAAGTTCGTGGCCAATTCAGGTCATTGGGAAAAACATTTTCAGTCAGCTTTCCAGATCCACAATTAACAGATTTACCCGCATCGAGTACTACGAAAATTGCAGTATCTAAATTGGGAAAATCGATCAACATTTAATTGTAATTAACTGATAAGATAATCGCACTATCTTGCCAAATATATGCACATATATAGCCAATAAGTGGCGAGATTCTGTCACACATTGGTCATGGACATTTTGGATGCGGTGGCGCCACTGTTGCGTGTCTCGCAATGGTGCAACCTGTGGCAATGGCGCCTGGACTCTGCCACAAGGCCATTGCAACGTTCCCGCTGGCTGGAGCTCTACAGTCTGGCGGTTCTCCTCGTGTCCATTGGCTACTTGTCCTACGGGCTGTTCGACGAGAGTCGCACCACCGTCGACAGTGGCAACGAGACGAGCAATATTGGCCACACAGTGGACTCCATTCAGCTGGTGGGTATACGTGTGGCACACATAATCTCGCTCCTGGAGGCACTGTGGCAGCGGGAGGCCCAGACTCGATTCTTTGCCCAACTGCGTGAGATTGATCGCGATTTTGCCAGCATGTTGCACGTCAACGTCGATAATGCGAAACTCCGCCAGCAACTGTCCCGACGCGGCATGTGGATGCTGGCGGGCTATGCATTCAGCCAGGGCTTCATCATTGTGACCAAAATGATATCGCCGGATAATGATTTTCCCATTTATTGGATATGCTATCTGTTGCCGCTGCTCGTCTGTGGCCTGAGATATTTTCAGATCTACGCGGCCGTCTCCATAATTCATCAGCGCCTGGAGATGCTCCTCCATCTGCTGGAGTCGCTGCAGCTCAACGAGTCGGCGATACAGAAGCCCTATGCCTGCATGTGCATCAAGGAGGCGCTGCAGATGCAAGTGGCAGCTGCCGCCTGCATGCAACGCCTCATCACCGCCAGAGTTCTCTATCAGCGCCTCTGGTTGCTGGTGGGTCTACTGAACCGTTGCTACGGCCTCTCCATGCTGGTCAATCTGGGCAATGACTTTCTGGCCATTACCTCCAATTGTTACTGGATCTTCTTGAACTTCCGGCAGTTCGCCGCGTCTCCCTACGATTTCATGCAGATCTTGGGCAGCACCCTGTGGACTACCCCACATCTTGGCAATGTTCTGGCCTTGGCTTTAATGTGTGAACGTGCTGCCTACTTTGTGAGTATACTGAAATAAAACAAATATCCGGAATTCCGGAATGAATTCAATCCTTAATAAATTTTTCAGTGAAATTAAATATTCAGGTGTGCTAAGAAAATCACAAATGAAATCGAATTCAGAGAAAAGCAATTTCGATCGAAAAAATTCACAGTGCCTTAAAACTTCAAGAGATTTAATTTTTTTAGCATATTCACCAACCTTTTCGAACTTGGCCCTTCTCACATTAAATTTTCCAAGGGTTTATTCAGCAACTTTATCAAGTTTATCATTGCAGAGTATTAGGTTTTTATTTTATTTCTTTTTTAATTAATATAATTTAATTTATTTAAGTATTGGATTGAGCGATGATTTAGTTTCCCTCCAAATTTTCAGCTAAACTGAATGTGTCGCAGTGAAATGAAATTCAAGTGGAAGAAATTTCCGTTGCACACCTGATTGTAAGCTTTTTTGACTATTTGAATACGAATTGTTCGCATATTGGGCTAATTTATGAAAAATATTCTAAAATCGAAAATTTGAAATTTGAATTATAGAATGATATGAATGAAGAGAGCCATTGGCATCTTTTTGACACCTTTCACCTTTGCAGACAACGCGATTGGCCCTGAGTCTCCATCACATCCGTGTGGATCTGCAGAACGACAGCCATAATGCTCTAGTGAGTTGTTTCTTTCTCTATTCAAAATTCAGCTCTTTCAACTGCCTTTTTATTTCGCGCTTAGATCACACAGTTCTCTCTGCAGCTTCTTCATCAGCGTCTTTGTTTCAGTGCTGCGGGATTTTTCAATGTGGACTGCACGCTTCTTTACACGGTGAGTGAAGAGGCAGGAAGTGCTTCAGATTCATAGAAACTCCTCCTTACAGATTGTTGGAGCGACCACAACGTATCTCATAATTTTAATACAGTTTCATATGAGCGAGATCAGCTTTAGCAACGCCTCCGCAGGTGAATAATTAAGTAACCCTTTTAAAATAATAACTTATCAAAAAATAAAGACGAAGTAGTCCCTGTGCACTGCTGTAACAATTCCTAATAGAACTCAATCTCAAATATATACGTATTCGTCTAGACACGAATAAGTAAGTATTAGTTATAGACTTCCCATATCTGTCCAAGAAAACAGATCGCAAATTGCGATCCAAATTGGACATCCTCTCAGAAAACACTTGAAGTTCCCAATAACATGGACTGCTCGGGCAAGGACCCCGATAAAGTACCTACCACAGATGATGAAAAGACTTTGAGCAACCCATCCATGACAACAACAACAGCTTCCATCGATGAGCTCAGCAGCGATGAAGATCTCTTTGAATTCCTCAGGGAAGTCCCCATTGGCGACAGACACGAGGCGACTGCCAGCCCCAGTGAAGAAACCATTACCATTAGCGACAGCGAGGAACCCATGGCCTGCTCCTCCCTTACACTCTCCTCGATCACGACAGTGCTGCAGTCCTCCAGTGACAGCTCCAACAGCCTGGTAGCTGTCGTCCAGCGGAGCGAGTTCGCCAAGCTCCTGATGCGCCTGGGCGAGGAAGGCGATGGCGATGCCAACCAGATCGTCATGGAGCTCCTCAACTCGAAGAAGCATGCGGAGAGGGCCACCTCGGTGATCGAGCGCGTCTCGGAGAACCTCATGCTCCTGCTGCGCACACAGACTCTGGCCGAGGCTGGCATCGTTACAGGCAACGAGCGATATCGCTCCTTCAAGAGTGTCCTTCAGAACTATGCCAAGCTGTACGCGGCCAAGAGATTCATCGAGAAGCTTCCCATGCTTTGCCTCTCTTCCCAGACGGATCGGGAACAGGAGCAGGGCAGGGATTCGAATGAGAACGAGCAGACATTGGCTCGCATGGTCGCCGATGAGGTGCTGCAGATTCCAGAGCTGCTGCGTCAGCTCTGGGCCTCCCTCGAGAAAATGGAGTTCTTCAACGAGGATACTGCCTACAAGGTCTACTTGGAGGCACGTCGTCATCCCCAAGCGAAGATTCTTCGCGAACTGATGTTGACTCGCATATCTCGGGTCTATCTCTGCATCGTCAGCTCCGCTTCCTTCCTTGACTTTAGCGAGCAGGAGTTGATCCACGTGCTCAACAACTGCTACCTCAGCGTCAACTCCGAGATAGAGGTGAGTAGACAAATATATGTACATATGTATGTATATCCTGCTGCCTCTAGCTATTCACCGACTCCACTTGTAGATATTCCTCTCTGTCGTACTCTGGCTGGAGCACAATTGGTACGATCGCAAGGACTGTGCAGAGCGAGTCCTGGGCGGAGTTCGCTTTGGCCTGATGCCCACCTGGTATCTCTACACTCTTGACAGAACCAATCGTTGCTCTCACTTCGCCAGGGTCATCTATACCAAGGGAGTGCAGGAACTCTTAGAGAAGGGCCTCGAGTGAGTAGAATTTCACTTGTGGCTCCTCTTCATTTGATGTTTTGATTATTCGCACTCTACTCATTCCCAGGGATGCATTGGCTCTGCGTTCCAACCATTTGCGCAGTCCCAACTCTGTTGATGTTGAGCGTCCCTTGCCACGTGACTGGGTTGCCGATCCCGAGTGTCGCCATCACCACAAGTGCCACTGCGAGCGATTCGTGTATCCCACATACGACGTTTTCAAGGACTACTTGGCCAGGATCATACGCTGCGCCCCCAACTACTGGCGTACTCTTCGGCCCGCTCAGGAAGTCTATCGGAAGGTACTCAAGTGCTGTGCACCTCCTTACCAGACTCCCAGAGGGAACTAGATATTACGATGATAACAGTTGTCTCATCTTTGTATAACAATCACAACAGCTACTAAATTCCATGTTTTATCTCTTTTGGCATTCTGTAATTCAAATTCTTTTTAAAGTGCTTATATAAAAATTGGAAAACGTAAGACTTGGTTTTATTTTGCAACTTTATTGCTTCAAGTTGGGATAGAAAATAAGAGGGAAACGTTTTAAGCAGGGACTGTAATCATTATAAGTGATATTAAAAAAATTTTGAAATAATTATATTCAAGTTTTATAGATTTGCTCACAAAATGATGATTAACTTTAAGTTATACTTTGCTTCTCAGAGCTAGAGACTCCAAATTTGGTATGTAGGTTCGTCTCAATTGCTAGCAGATCGAGTTTGTTTTAGATTTTGGATCAGACCACTATATCATATAGGAACCATAGGAACGATCAGTTGAAAATCAAGTCTTAGTATAAAAAACTTTTTTGTTGTTTGAGATATCTGAACGAACATCTTTATTAAATTTTGTTGACATCGAACCACTATATCATATATCTATCATAGAAACAATTGACCGAAAATATAGATTTAATGTGCAATTTTTTGGAGATATATATCTTAACCGAACTTATAGATTGGGAATATTCTATGTCTTTTACATTTTTATCGAATTTGGTTTAAATCGGTTCACTAGAATCTAGATCATACAGGTGTAATACAAACAATTAGGCGATTTTTCGGCGGGCCTAATGGCGTGCAATCTTCGCTTGGAGATGACGACGTGCCTCCAAGTAGACCTTGTAGGCAGTATCCTCGTTGAAGAACTCCATTTTCTCGAGGGAGGCCCAGAGCTGACGCAGCAGCTCTGGAATCTGCAGCACCTCATCGGCGACCATGCGAGCCACTGTCTGCTCGTTCTCATTCGAATCCCTGCCCTGCTCCTGTTCCCGATCCGTCTGGGAAGAGAGGCAAAGCATGGGAAGCTTCTCGATGAATCTCTTGGCCGCGTACAGCTTGGCATAGTTCTGAAGGACACTCTTGAAGGAGCGATATCGCTCGTTGCCTGTAACGATGCCAGCCTCGGCCAGAGTCTGTGTGCGCAGCAGGAGCATGAGGTTCTCCGAGACGCGCTCGATCACCGAGGTGGCCCTCTCCGCATGCTTCTTCGAGTTGAGGAGCTCCATGACGATCTGGTTGGCATCGCCATCGCCTTCCTCGCCCAGGCGCATCAGGAGCTTGGCGAACTCGCTCCGCTGGACGACAGCTACCAGGCTGTTGGAGCTGTCACTGGAGGACTGAAGCACTGTCGTGATCGAGGAGAGTGTAAGGGAGGAGCAGGCCATGGGTTCCTCGCTGTCGCTAATGGTAATGGTTTCTTCACTGGGGCTGGCAGTCGCCTCGTGTCTGTCGCCAATGTGAGTTTCGCTGACCAAGTCAAAGAGGTCATCGACGGATGAGGTTGGGGATGGGGTTGGTGTTGGGGTTGAGGTTGTCGTTGTCGTTGACATGGGGATGGGTGGGCTGATGAAGATTTTGTCCTCATCGGTGATTGGCAGCTTTGCAGGGTCGTTGTCCTGGCATTCCATGCTGTGCTTCCCTAGATGGTTTCGAAATGAGCACGTTGGGTGAGCTAGTGTGTGTGTTACAAGTCAGTATGTTTATTTACATTGGAAATGGAAGTGGAAATGGAGTGGGAATACAATATGTCGTGATTAGACCTTTGAGCGGTCGTACTTGTTGTTAATCTGGTCCAATACACAGACCTTGGCCTGCTGTTTACTGTCTTCGCTGTGGCAGACGAGGCACCATTGTGCCGAGTTGGACTCCAGATAATCGAGAAAGGCAAGAACCTTGTCTGCCTCAAAGCGAATGCGATGCTGACCTTTCCTATTCTGTGATTCAATCAGTTGAAGGGATTGCTTAACCCATGCCTGAAGACGCTGTCTGTCCAGGGGCAGCAGTCGAAAGTAGAAGGTCGAGTAGCCGTTGGCCTGGAACTGCGATTGCCACTTGTTGCAGAGCATCAAATTTAAGAGGCATCCAACAGCGTGCAACAGAGAACAGTAAACATCCTGGCTAATAAGCTCCAGTGGAACGCAACTCAGAATGCAATTTAATTCAGCCAACTGTAAGAGAAGGAGAAGTTCAATTTAAATTAAATTAAATTAAATTAAATTAAATTAAATTAAATTAAATTAAATTAAATTAAATTAAATTAAATTAAATTAAATTAAATTAAATTAAATTAAATTAAATTAAATTAAATTAAATTAAATTAAATTAAATTAAATTAAATTAAATTAAATTAAATTAAATTAAATTAAATTAAATTAAATTAAATTAAATTAAATTAAATTAAATTAAATTAAATTAAATTAAATTAAATTAAATTAAATTAAATTAAATTAAATTAAATTAAATTAAATTAAATTAAATTAAATTAAATTAAATTAAATTAAATTAAATTAAATTAAATTAAATTAAATTAAATTAAATTAAATTAAATTAAATTAAATTAAATTAAATTAAATTAAATTAAATTAAATTAAATTAAATTAAATTAAATTAAATTAAATTAAATTAAATTAAATTAAATTAAATTAAATTAAATCAAATTAAATTAAATTGAATTAAATGAAATTAAATCAATTTAAATTAAATCTTATAAAAAAACCTCTTTACGAGATAAAAGTCTAGTGACGAAAACAGTTATATGCCCCAAAATTTCTGATATCCAATTTTGTGACGAATAACATTAAGTATGACATATAAATTATTTTAAAAAAAATTTTGGCATTCGGCACTGCGCAAAACATTGACATATAACTGTTTTCGTCACTAGACTTTTACCTCGTAAAGAGGTTTTTTTTATAAGATATCAGAAATTTTTGAAAATATATCAGAAATTTTGAAATTTCAATCTATCAACTTTGTTTATTTTTTGTACAAGCTAAAACAAACTGTCTGCCAACACTGGTTCCCTTAAAACACACATGCCAAGCGCAAAAGCTAGTAGCACTCTCAAACTCTGGCTGCTATGACACTTTGCTGCTGCTGTCCTATTTCAATTCAAAGTAAAACGTATATATTCAGTTAATAGGTTATATCTTCCAAACCAATCAACATAAATTTATGAATGATATATCAAAAAACGCGAAATTTTACAAGCTCAAACATATTGCAAATTAAAAAAAATCGTAGGCAGCGTTTTCTCAAAAACCGCCAAAATCTGGGACAAAATATCTTATTTCACCTGTTGATTTTTACCTATGCACTTTAGAAAAAAAGTTTGAAGGTTTACCTAAAAGCCCTTCAAAATACCTTTCCAACGATACATAGATCACGTCTGTAGCTCATATCGTTTGGATGCTATAGGGGTTTTAATTTTAACGGTTTTTAGCGATTTCCCGCTAAACTAGCTTTTTTTCGAAAAAGTCGTAGAACAAACGTTTCTAGATTTTTGATCGGGAATAAGTCCTCATTCAAACTTTTAAGCTAAATTTACGATTTGATCCAAACAAACAGACAAACAGACAAACAAACAAACAAACAAACAAACAGACTGACTTTTCATCTCGTTTTGAAAGGGGCACCAAAAATTTCAAAATTAATTATCTTCTGAACCAGTGATCGGATTTTGATGATCAAGGTGTCATTCGACGAGTATTTTTGATTAGAATAGTAAAAAATTAAAAAAAAAAATCAAAAAGGCTCCAACGGCCCCATTAGCTCCAATAATTTAAATTTTTCCCCTCCCACTTACACCTGTTTATCTCACGAACCAGGTGAGTTTTTAAAAGTTTTAGTATGTTTGTAAGTTAAGTTAATACCATTCGATCGGTATATAACTCGACCTGATCGGACAGTCATAGCAAATTTTCCATTCTTCCTGTGTATATATGCTAGTCGCCTTCACACCCTTCGTGCTGCTTTCGTCACTAGCGCGGACTGCCGTCCGCAGTGATTTAATTAAATTAAATTAAATTAAATTAAATTAAATTAAATTAAATTAAATTAAATTAAATTAAATTAAATTAAATTAAATTAAATTAAATTAAATTAAATTAAATTAAATTAAATTAAATTAAATTAAATTAAATTAAATTAAATTAAATTAGATTACATTAAATTAAATTAAATTAGATTAAATTAAATTAAATTAAATTAAATTAAATTGAATTAAATTAGATTAAATTAAATTAAATCAAACTAAATTAAATTGAATTAAATTAGATTAAATTAAATTAAATCAAACTAAATTAAATTTAATTAAATTAAATTGAATTAAATTAAATTAGATGAAATTAAATACAATAACAATAAATTAAATTAAATACACAACAATAAATATAAATAAAATGTACAGATATATACAAGATTGTAATTTAACAAATAAGATACAGTTGAACTTTCATAACTCGAACTTCTATAACTCGAAATTCTCTCTAACTCGAACTAAATGAGTGGCAGCAAAAATTAATAAACTAAGGAAAAATAACTCTTTAAGTCGAATATCTCCATAACTCGAATCTTTTCTTTGGATAATGGTGATTCGAGTTAGGGAAGATCGACTGTATAATTCTTCATAGAGCCAAAGGCCTGGACGCTAGCGCTCTTATTATCTACTTAGCTTTAATATTCTTGTGTATTATAGCTAACTTTGTAAAAATAAATTAAATACAATTAAATTAAATTAAACTAAATCAAATTAAATTAAATTAAATTAAATTAAATTAAATTAAATTAAATTAAATTAAATTAAATTAAATTAAATTAAATTAAATTAAATTAAATTAAATTAAATTAAATTAAATTAAATTAAATTAAATTAAATTAAATTAAATTAAATTAAATTAAATTAAATTAAATTAAATTAAATTAAATTAAATTAAATTAAATTAAATTAAATTAAATTAAATTAAATTAAATTAAATTAAATTAAATTAAATTAAATTAAATTAAATTAAATTAAATTAAATTAAATTAAATTAAATTAAATTAAATTAAATTAAATTAAATTAAATTAAATTAAATTAAATTAAATTAAATTAAATTAAATTAAATTAAATTAAATTAAATTAAATTAAATTAAATTAAATTAGATTAAATTAAATTAAATTAAATTCAATTCAATTAAATTAGATTAAATTAAATAAAACTAAATTAAATTCAATACAATTAAATTAAACATGTAACTCTTACATCCCGATGTTGATGGAGAAGAATTTGATTCTCTCCGCACTGATAGATAATGGCCCACAACAAGGACACGGCAACCGCCTTGCCCAGGGCACTTTTCGTAGATATAAAGCTGGCGATGGTCAAGACAAATCCGACGCTGGAACGACGACTCAGATTGAAGTGGCTCAAAAGACTCTCGCTGAAGTAATGGACGAGCATCGAATTTAGTGAGGTTTTCGCCTGAAATGATTTCTTTAACAGCATTTTACTCGCCATCTTCAGCAACTTGTGGTGATTTGGCAGCAGGTAAATAATGCTGGCCAAAACCTGCAGCGTGGCCAACTCCTCGGCTTGGAGATTCATGTAGCTCAGCTCCCACAACAATTGACAGCTCTACATCAAACAAAATTAAATTTCAATTTAAATGTAAACATTTATTAAATAGTATTAGGTATTAAATAGTATTCGGTTGACCAACCTGAAGCATTGGCTCTTTGTTGAGCTCGACATTTACGCGCTCTCTCAGCGGCGAGCTGGCCAATATTGAACGAAAGTTGCGCCAGGATAACAACTGAGAACAGCTTGTGGCGAAAATCTCATCCAGAGTCACCTCAAGATTTGATTTTCTCGGATTGGGCAACATTTTCAAATTAATTGTACCCTAAATGGATCCAAAATGGATGTGTTTATTTTGTCACTTGAAAAAGCCAATTGAACTTCAAATATGACACTTATCCAGTGTTGCAAAACGCGTTCTGTTCTGTCATTTAAGCCAGCGTTGGGCACGCAATGGCTCCGGGAGCCAGCGGCTACTAGGCGATTGACAGCCACGCCGACGCTGTGAGCGCTTCTGCTGTCACTTTCTTTATTCACGAGTCTGTGCGTGGGTGGGCTGATAAGTAACCGCCTAAATAGCATCGCTTTCATTTAGGCTTTCGGGTAATTGTTTACTCTTCGCGGATAATTTTTAAAACAAAAAAAAAAAAATACTAATAAAAAGAGGGCAATTTATGATAAATTTAGGTGAAAAAATTTTTAGGGGGTCTCTTCTACTTTTTTTTTAATTGAATTTTAAAACTTTAATAAAACATTAACTTTTTTCATGGTTGCTGTGTGCATGCTGACTGATTTCGAACGTTTTCCAACACTGCAATTGCTCTCACTCTTCCACATGTTAATCTTTTGAGCGTTTTCCAACACTATATATAATCAGTTACCTTTTAAAAATGTGTATATAAAAAAAGGTTATCTAAAATGAGCAATCTCTTTTAACAAAATTTGATGGTCCTTAAAAGAACCGTCATATCAGTATTTATGGAGTCTTCCAACATAGATTTGTGCGAATTGGCGTATTAACTGTTCTTGCGGGATGTGTAAAAAAATCACGCGATTTTTTTTTTTAAAAAAATTTTCGCCTGCGGCGCTTTTATTGCAGATTCCACAAAAGACAGTTCACGTTTAAAAATGTTGTGATCGCGTAAGAAGTCTAACAATTAACTTTCTGTTAATTTGTCAAACTGAATAGTGGTCACTGCACGACCTGTACAGTGTACACGACATTTTTACACAATTTAACGCAAATACAAATTTTTGTACGGACCCCGTTAAAAACAGTGTTGGAAATCGGCTAAAAACTAACAAGTGAGAGAAAATGCAGTGTTGGAAAATGTTCCAATTTATTGAAAGCAACCCTGAAAAGCCCAAAGTAACCGTGCAAAACACAAAACAAACATGAAAAAAGTTCATGTTTTATTAAAATTTCAAAATTCATTTAAAAAAAAAGTAGAAGAGACCCCCTAAAAATTTTTTCACCTAAATTCATCATAAATTGCCCTCTTTTTGTTAGTATTTTTTTTTTTTTTTTTTTAAATTATCCGCGAAGAGTAAACAATTACCGGCTTTCGGATATCTTTTACGCAACATTTTTGTATATCGCAAACGTAACTATCTACATATATCCGGTCGTTTGTATCAGGCTCCGTAACAGCAAGAGCTATTAAAATATTGCTACGCTCTCGCTACCGCTCTCGATTTGAACAGAGCAGTAGCAGAGCCATAGCCAAAAAATAAAAAAGAATTTTCTAAGGAAGGATAGGTAAGGAATTGGGAGCGAGATGAAAGCAGAGCACATTCAATTTTTTCACGTACTACGGCTCTCATGTATTTTGGCTTTTGCAACAGTTTTGTGATCCTTTTTTTTCATAAGGCTTCATTTTGTGGGAAGAGATTTCATTCAAACGAAGAGATTGTCCATGAAAAAGTTGTATATTTTGAGGGCATTGGCAATTTTTTTATTTTGTTTTTTTTTTGTGGAATGTGAAAAACCCAATGACCAGCATTTTCCCATATTGCATATGTTACATTCGCCTTGAACGCTTTCAGCCGATTTAATACAAAGTCATGGATACAATAAAAAAAATAAATTAATTAAAAACTTAGCCACATGTTTTAACGACCAAGAGACCTATTACGACAGCCCTATCTACAATATACATATGTACATACGTATGCAACATAATTAATTAGTATATAGACTTTAAGATCGAGAATGCTTCTTTCAACGCAACGTATCTTCCAGACGAGAATTAAGTTGAACAAAATATGCATGCTGAAAAGTTGTACTCAAATAAAAAATGCATTTTATACTGGGTTAATATTAAAATTGGTAAATTTACTAATAGTTGCTATAAACAAAAGTAACAAAAGTTGAGTGTTATAATTTAAAATGCCTTACTATCTGATCTGAGCGCGCAGTGCAATGCTGCTGGGAATCTCAACATTGTTGACCTGCAGCAGCTGCACAAGATTACGGACAAAGTCCTGTGACACCTTCAGCTCGTCGTCAGCTTGCAGGCGATCGTACAAGTCCAAAGCTCCCTCGTAATTGTTGGACTTGACAAACTGGTTGAGAAGCATATCGTAGATCTGCTGCTCGTCGATGGACCGCTGAAGTCCACGAGCTCCCCGCGCCAGGCGCAGCAAGGTGCGCACGGCGCCCTCCTGGCCAAGATGCTCACAATTCTTGAGCAGCTGGTCGTGATTCAGCCGGAACTCGGGATTAATAATGAGGCGACGGAGCTGCGTCTCAGTTCCCGACTCGGCCAGTGCCAGCAGCAAGGCGCTGTTCATGTTGACGGCGCCATGGATCCGACTAACTGTCGCTGTGACACTGGCCAGATGCTGCTGGGCCGACTCCTTGGTGGTGCCCGCAAAGCGTGCCAGTTGCGTCTCGTCGCCGTTGCTCAGCTTCACGAGCAGCGACAGCAACTCGAACTGCAACGGCGTGTGTTTGTAGCGCGTGGCAAGGCGTTCAAATTCAGCCACGGCTGCGTCCAGATCGCCGCGCAGCAGCCACTCCCTCAGCACGGGACCGAGCAGCGCATTGTGGGCGTGGCAATAGCCAAGTTTGCGCAGGAACTCGAACGTCTCAAATGTGAGAGTGTGGCCCGAGGCGGGCAGAGGTTGCTGGGCCGCCAATTGGGCGACATTGTTGAGCAGCTGCCACACGTTCTTCACCACATAGTCGCCACCATTGATCCGCTGCTGTTCCGCGCGCCGTTGCAGCAGCTGCTTGGCCTGATCCAGTTGCGCATGCTGCACCAACAGGGCCGCATAGTCGATCAGCTTGTGCTCGTCTATCTGAAATCCTGCAGGACAACGATTGAGTTGGCAAACATGTCCACAAATTGCATCACTCACCTGGGTAAGTTTGCTGCAGACGCAGCAGACTCTGCTCGGCACGCGTCAGATTCTTGAGCTTGATGTGCAGATCGAGGATGGCGGCCAGCATGCCGGGACTGATCTGGACACGCAGAGCCTCGCACTTGGCCTGCAGCTCGAGGGCACGCTCGAGACGACCATCCCGCACACTCAGCTGCAGCAGGCGACGGAGCACGCCGCGGGTGTTGAGCTGCTTCGCCTCCAGCTCAATCAGATGGCACTCCAGCTCATCCAGGGACATGTCGCGGGGATGTTTAATGAAGCCGCCACTGGCGACTGCATCAGCGGGCAGCGTCAGCTCTGCATTGCGCATCTTCTGCAGGGTCTTTGCAATCGATTGCCGTGTGTCCACGTCACAGTTGCTGGCCGTGTTGAGCAGCGACTCCGCCGCAGCCGGCGACACCTTCAGCTCCAGACGCTGCAGTTCGTGGAGGAAGCGCAACAGGGACTCGGGCTCCTGGCGTAAGCGCGACTGGGCCGCACACATCTGCAGCAACAGCGCGCCCACAAAGTCCTCCCGTCGCTGCAGGGATCGCTGCTGCAGCGCCTGCGTCAGCTGGGCAAAGGGTCCGTAACGCTTGGTGGCACGCAGATGCACAGCCAGTGCGGCCAGCGGGGCAACCAGCGGCGAGAGCTGCAGCCGTGTCGGATACAGCTGGAGCAGCTCCTGCGCCTGCGACACCTGCTGCTGCTGCAGCAGTTGGGTGAGCACATGGACCATGGCCTGCGAAGGACGCACTCCGACAGCGTCCAGCTGCTGCAATGCCTGGCGTGGCTGCTGCAACGTCTGCCACAGCTTGGGCAGCACATAGAGGCGCAACGTCGGCTCGTCGCACTCGACGCCCAGTCGCTGCATCTCGGCCAGAAGTCGCAGCACGCCACTCTCGCCCTCCCGCTGGTGCTGGTGCGGCACCAGAGGCCAGAAATAATGAGGACGCAGTGGCTCTCCAGCCGCGCTCAGTGCCTCAAGGCAGCCCAGTGCCACTGAGGACTGGCGACGCAGCGCCAGCTCCGCGAGCACCTGCAGGGCGCGTGTGTTCTGGCCACGTTCACGCAGCTGGCCGGCAAACTGCAGCATCTGCTCGAGGGGCGTGTGGGCACGGAAGAGTTCCTGCAGCAGCAACGACGCATAGCCGTCGATGTTCTGCTTCTCGTTGTAGCTCGGCGTCGGCAGCGTCGCCACCAGCTGGATCATCAGCTCGGCCTGGCCGCGATGCAGCAGCTGGACGCAGAGACTGTTGATTGCGGGCGGCACATCCACGTCGTTGACATACTCTTGGGGCAACTGGGCCACCAGCTGTTGCATCAGCTGCGTGTCCACCGTGGGACAGCTGACAACGGCTCGCAGCATTTGCAGGAGCTGCGGCGCATTCAACTGATCCGCATGCTGCTTGAGAAGATCGCGCGCCTTGTCCAGCTCGGCGTTCTCCACGTAGGCCACAAAGTACAGGGCTTGCGTAGTCGCAGAGTGGGGAATGTCGGCCGCCAGCATGCTGTTCAGCACATTCTTCACCCCGGGCAGATCCCCACTGCGGGCATGGCCCAGGAGCAGGGCATGAAAGTTGCCCTCGGTGAGGGCAAAGCTCTGTTGCCGCATTTCACCCAACAGCTCGGTGGCTTGACGCATATTCCCGCTGGCCCCGGCCACATCCAGCATCGCACTGTACAGAACTGCATCCGGTGCTCCGTTATAAGTGGCAATCTCGGATAGCAGCGCCCGATGATCCGGCAATGGCAACTGATTCTCACGCAGCACCTGCATCTGCGTGTGGTAGTGCGACAGCGTCGGCTGCTCCACCCTCACCAGCTGCGTCCATATCCGACGGAAGAGCAGCAGGCGCTCCTTGCTCGTCTGCACGGGCAGCAGTTCCGGCACACAGGCGCCCAACAGAAAATGAAGCTGAGCAGCACTCAGCGGCAGCTTCTCGCCCAAGGCAGTCGCCTCCAGCTGCTGCAGCAGGCGATCGCAGTGCTCGAAGCGGATCACATTGTGGTGCTTGTAGTACGTTTCCAGCTGTGTCCACAGATCCTCGACGCTCATTTTGACTGGGCTGCTCTCCGCACCGCTGCCGGCTTTGCCCGGGCGCTTCTTATTTGTTGAGGCTCTCGTTGCGGAAGCCGTGGCATAGCTTCTCACGCAACTACTCACGCTGCTGGTTGACAGCATCGTCGTCCTGGTCACTCCCATTGCATAATGCAGGCATCCATGCGACGTCGGCGTCGCAGCTCTCTGTCCAGCAGCCCGCAGTGCGACTCGCAAGCACACATTCTGCAACAGCTGTGTACGTAACATGGCTATTGCCAAAGTGCTAATCTCCCAAAGTGTGCAACAAATGCAAACGCAGTCGTAACACCAACAACTGAAAAATCAACACGCGCGCCGGCAAAAACAAGTGACTATTAGTGGTGGAATCAGTCCGATTGCAACTGCAATGGTATCGCACTTTTATAATCGATATGTTGCAGTGGGTTAATGTCGATGGGCTCTACCGACTGCAGCTATAATATCGTATCGATAGTTAAACAGAAATCGAACTAATGTCGATTGGTGCTACTGTGCAAAATATCGATACTTAAAAACCAGTTGTATGAAGTGTTGGGAAATCCGCCAATATGAATTTTAAAAAAAATTAACTAAATATAGGCCCTTTCAGGAAACAAAAACATTCAAAAAAGGCACACTGAATTGAATGACAAAATAACTGAAAAAAAAAACGAGTAAGGGGGATAAGTGCCGTAATTTTAGTTTCTTTTAATTTAAAGTAACAATTCACGATAACATTTTCATGTCCCAAAAATTGCATTGCCATTTTATTTTAATTTTTAAAGAATCTTAAAACTACATAAAAATCGGTTTTATAATTTGCTGATCTTCTTTCTCCTGGCAAAGGCCATTATCTGGGTGCGATAGGTGGGGCCGAGGCGGAGCTTGTCCAGCTGGGAGCACTCCTCGTCCAGGGCATCGAGTAGTTGTTGTCGCCAGGGCTGCAGGAGAAGCCGCTTGGTAGCCATTAAGGAGGCGGACGGCAACTTGGCGTGCTGTTCCATTCGTGAGTAAAACTCCGGCACATTTGTGACCAAGCTGGCCACCATGCGGTGCTGCAGGGCAGCCTGGGCATCTAGACGTTCTCCAAACAGCAGCAACTCCGACGCCTTGCCACGGCCCAGGATCTGCGGCAGCATCCAGCTGGCGCCGCCCTCGGCGCACAGACCCAGCTGGGAGAAGGGTGTCCAGAACTGTGCGGAGTCGGTCGCATAGATGATATCGCATAGGGCAGCTATGATGACACCCAATCCGACACAGTTGCCCTGAACCAGGGCGATCAGCACCTTGCGATTGAGCAGCATCTTCTTAACCAGCGCCTTCAGCACAAAATTGCTGGCCCGAAAGTGGACGTCCAATGCCTGATCCCCATTTCGGCGCTGGAGCGCCAAGAGATCGCTCAAGTCATTGCCCGATGTGAAGGCCACCTCATTGCCCGTCAGCACAGTGACACTGATCTCCGAGTGAGCATTGGCAATGTCCAGAGCTCGAAGCAGCTCGTAAATCGTGCGACGTCGCAGGGCATTCTGCACCTCGGGGCGATTGAATTGGATAATTAAGAGATGACCGCGACGGCTGATACTCAACTCCTTGAATGTCTTGACATTGATCGCGGCGGCTGCTCCACTCATTGTGACGTTGCAGGCGAGACTGAACATTCCAGCAATGTAGCATTGCACTAGATAGATGTATACATACATACATACGTGTTGTTGTCGCGCTACACATTGTAAGTGTGCATACAGACATGGGCAACATATTAAGAGCACCTCGAAGTTATTGAGTTTTTGAGTGAACTGTTTGAGTGCTAGACCTAAATCCAAGAGCGCATAATTAAAGAAATGTTGACCTAAAGGTTAAAGGTCCTGCTGAAGAATTCTGGCCAAATCCATAAAAAATATGCGACTTAAAGTTCAGATGGGCCAATTTAATTACAAACTATGAATGAGCTTATTCAAATAAATTATAATAACCTGTGTACGCCCAAAGTATTGAAACTGTTGTTGGAAACGCAGATACATCGATTTCTCACTTTGTTCTACTTTTTTAATACCGAATTCACTCAATTTCAGGACAAAATTTCCCAAGAATCTTATAAGCATGTTTGCAACTATACAAATAAAAGGAGACATTCGAGAAGAATTATTAAAGCAACATGATTAAGCAAATAATGCTGTTGTTATTATTTTGCACCCGTCTGTATTTATGTACCACTCGCAAGAGTCAACAAACAGGCTTCGGCAAATAGTTTTCGATTATCAGACATCGTTGAGGGGGTCGGGGTCTGCAATTGCGACTGCCTGATCAAAGTACATCAGATCTCCCGCTCTCTCTCTCTCCCGCTCTCTTTCTCGTTGCTTTCCTTTATCATTCATCAGCAACATCTCTGGCAAGTTGCCCAGGCAACAATGACAACAACTTTGAATTCACCCGAGCAGTCTTCTTTACATGCGACAAGCACACAAGAAACGATTTAACCCTATCCAGATAGACCTCTTGTCCCTTTTTGAAACAACTTCATTTGGAAAAAAATATCTAGAAAAAATGCATTTTTATAATTTTTAAGCATACAGTGAACCACTAATGTCTTCATACACCATAAATTTGTCAAATTTGCGTATAAGAAAGATGTTTTGACGCGGTTTTTTTATATTAATCTTTTATTCACTTAAACTCCGTTCGAATGATACAAAAATTTCATTAACCCCTTAAGTACCCATGGTCGATTTTTTAAAAAAAATATTTTGATGTAGAAATATTCTTCAAACAATTCTAAGAGTGACTGCAAAAAAAAATTTTTTCAAAAAATCTTTTCGCTTATACTTTTTATAATTTTTTGAAAATTGCAAAAAGGCACTTTTTGCGTGAAAAATAGGAAAAAGGGCTTAAAATAGTCATTTTTAGGATTTTCAAAAAATTATAAAAAATACTAGCAAAAATATTTTTTAAAAATTTTTTTTGCAGTCATTCTTAGAATTGTTTGAAAAATATTTCTGCATCAAAATATTTTTTTTAAAAAATCGACGAAAAAAGTTGAAATATCGACTTTTTTTAAAATTCAAAATTTTCCATGGGTACTTAACGGGTTAAAGAAATTTTTGTATCATTCGAACGAAGTTTAGGTGAATAAAAGATTAATATAAAAAAACCGCGTTAAAACATCTTTCTTATACCCAAAATTGACAAATTTATGGTGTACGAGGGCTGCTATATATATTTCTGGCCTAATAATGAAAATGCGAATATTTATCATCAAAAATTGTTTTATTGTTTTTCAAAGTATTCTCCAGCCTGATTTATACACTTTTGCATGCGCTCAAACCAATTGTCGAAGCACTTTTTCCACTCCGATTGAGACACCTCCAAAACATGGTTTTTGAACGCTTCAACAGCATCTTCTGGGCACGAAAATCGTTGACCACGCATTTTTTTCTTGATGTGCGGGAATAAAAAGAAGTCATTGGGTGCCAAGTCAGGGCTGTACGGCGGATGACCCATCAATTCGACGTTTTGGCCGGTCAAAAAGGCACTGGTTTGAGCCGATGTGTGAGAGCTCGCGTTGTCATGGTGAAGAATGATTCGTCTTCTCTTGTTTGTTTTCCGAATTTCTCCGAAGACTTCAGGCAAACAAATTGTGGTGTACCACTCAGAATTGACCGTCCTTCGTTGCTCAAGCGGAACAGTCGCCACATGACCAGTTTTGCCGAAGAAACAGGCGACCATTTGCTTCGAAGTGCTTCTTCCACGAACAACTTTCGTTGGATTTGGCTCGTCTTCGAAGACCCACACGGTCGATTGTTGTTTTGTTTCGGGCTCATACGCATAGATCCAAGATTCGTCACCTGTGACGATCTTATGAACATCTTTTGAAGCACCGCGATCGTATTTTTTCAACATTTCTTTGCACCAATCGACACGAGTCTTTTTTTGAGCGATTGTCAAATTGTGCGGGATCCAACGACAACAAACCTTTTTTACGGTCAGGTGTTTATGTAATATCGAATGTATGCTGGTGGGAGAAATGCCCAAGGATGCCTCTATCTCCCGGTATGTCACATGACGTTCTTGCATTATTAGTTCACGCACGGCATCAATGCTCTCTGGCACAACGGACGTTTTTGGACGACCTTCACGGAATTCGTCGTTGAGCGAACTGCGACCACGATTAAATTCGTTATACCAGTTTTTCATGGTGCTATAGGATGGTGCTTGATCGCCATACAAAGACTTAAGTTCATCGATGCACTCTTGTCTGGATAATCCACGTCGAAAGTTGTGAAAAATGATCGCACGAAAATGCTCACGTGTCAATTCCATTTTTTGAACGGAATTGAATTGTTCAAAGCTCTGTAAGTTTAACAATTCACGATTAAATGACAACACGTTCTGAGTGATGTTATGCTAAAAAATGTCAACCTTTCCAATGGAAATATCAGATTGCACCTGGCAACACTTATTGTTGCCTAGGCCAGAAATATATATAGCAGCCTACGTATGAAGACATTAGTGGTTCACTGTATGAAAATGTAAGAAATATAATATATTTTAAAATATTTGTTCTGTTTCAGTGCTCAAAAAATCCAAAGTACATAGTTTCAGAAAAGCTATAGATATTTAAAAACAAAAACCACTTTTAGACCTGTACTCTTTCCTCTTTAGTATTCCTTCATCCTACATTCCACCCATTTTTTCCTGTCCAGTTTGTCCCGTTTCTATAGCGAGTAGTTGGTTGAGAGTTCACGACTACGAAATACCCTGCACTCGTGTAACTAAACTCATTCTGTAATTCAAGTACAAATATAACATACATACGTATTACATATTATACGTGCAAATCGGTCGGTTTTTTCGATTTGTGGGCAAAGGGGCCGTGACACCTAAATTTGGACAGTTGTTTAATAGGAGGTTGATACCTATTAAAAATATATTTTTACATAAAATATATATTAATTAATGTATTACTTTAAAATGTATCGTAGATTAAATTAATAAGACCCTTGAAAAATTTAACATTTTTAAAGCAACTTCAAATCTGGATATAGTGAAAAGGTTTTTCAAAAACAAGTTATCTATATTCAGACTCGCTTGTATCATAATATTATCAGAGCTAACATTTTGTATCTGCTACCCAATATATCCCATTTGGGCATTTTCAATGAGCACGGGGTGTATAACGAGTGCAAAGAGAGCGAGATAGAGAGACAGTCGAGTGCATAAGATAAAGATAGAAACATGTTCTTCCATATGTAGAAGAAACAACAAAGTCCATCGAGCCACGTCGAGTGTTGTTATTTGTAGAGCTTTCAACTGATTACGGCACAATTAAAAGAGACAGGAATGGAAGACCTTATAATCCAATGCTGTTGATAGTCGAGAAAGATCATATTTCAAAGATTACAATAATTTATAAATGTGCAATTATTGTTGATACAAGTTTCCATTAACTTATCTCTCATTCGCTCTATCTGGCCCAGAGACAAACAAACAGACCAGGTTGATGTGTCCTGCTTTCAGCTGGATAACAAATCGGAAGAGTCACGTAGGAATTACGCTAATTTTAATTTAAAACTGGGCTATGACCAGCTCTTAAACACATTCATACATAACTGGAAAGGACTGCACTGCAGCACCTTTTGTGTGCATAACAATAAGTCCTTCTTCGTCCATTTAGTGCTCATCGAGGTGGGAGAACTTCTTGCGCAGTTTCTCGCGTCGCTCCTTCTTAACATTCCGCCAGGGTTTGGCTGCCGGGCCAGCATCGCCGGCTACCAAGGTGCCATCATTTGCCAGACGCACGTGCGGAAAATTGGTGCGTCCCTTGACGTGGGCAACACTCGGTTGGGCGCTAAAGAACTGCTGATCCAGTTCCTTGGATGTGCTCTTATTGATCTAATATTCGAAAAGTGGGATAAGTCGAAGCATATCGATGTCGATCTAAAGACACAAGACTTACGCGCATGGCACGTTGCTGCTGTCCGGGTAACTGGGATTCCTCTAGAGGTTTACGCTGACGCTCGGGAAATGTGTGATATTCAGACTGTACGACCGAGGGAGGACCCAGAGCGAAGAGTAGTTTACCATTGACATAATCCTTGAGCACGTAGCGCGCGGAACGGGCCTGATCCGGCTGACCATTGGATGTCATGAAGCCGCGATTGTCTGCAACAAATTGGTGGCCAAAGTGAGTGATTGATTGCAATTGAAAAACACATTGATTGATTTACTTACAGCCGTAGGCGAGCAGAAGTTCCTCAGAGAATGGTGGACGATCTGGATCCTCACCCTCTGGGGGCTTGGCTATCACAATGCCGTACTTATCCTCGAGCACGTGTCGAGGTATACGCTCGCAGAGCAGATTCACGGCGGGCACATGATCACGCATCTGATCAATGGGCAATATGCCGTTGAGCAACATGTCCGCCTTGGTCAGCACAAAGCTGGGCATCACCAGACCAGGACAATCGCACAGCAAAATGTCGTTCTCCAGGAATAGGGTCTGAAAGCGTTTTGTCTTGCCGGGCGTCGCGGATACGGAGACCTTCTTCACCGTCATCAGGGAGTTAATCGTGCTGCTCTTGCCCACATTGGGATAACCCACCATGCCGATGGTCACATGCTGTTTGGTGTGTCTGGGTCCCGTGTAGATGTGGCGCAGAAAGTCTATCAGTTCCGTGCGGGACAACAGACGTGCACTGTTCTTGTCTCCCGGCAGCCTGGGCAGCTTTACCTCCGATTCCGATTCCGATTGCGATGGAGTCGCCTTTGGTTTTATCTTGCTTTCAATGGCCTCCAATGTGTGCTCGACGGCATCAAGGGATTGCTGGATGTCCTCGGCAGCCTCGCGCAACTGCTTCAGCTCAAGCGCCGATGACGGCGACTCCGCTGCCAGCTTGGCGGCCTCCGCCTCGCGCTTCAGCTCCTCCTCGACGAGAGTGGCCGAATAGAAGGCTGTGCGTATTCCCTCGCTGTCGAAATACTGTGCCCAGTGCTGGCGCTGCTCGAGCGTCAGCAGATCCGATTTGTTCACCAAGATCATGTTCAGCTTGTTGCTGTCCACCTCCTTGACATATTTCTCCAGATCGACGCTGCGAAAGAGCAACGGATTACGGGCATCCACAATCTGAACCACAACATCGGAGCGCTCGACAACGCGCCACAGTTGCCGCCAGAACTCGAGATTCTTCTCATACGGTGTCATTAGAATCTCCTCGTCCTCCTGCAACATGGCCAGATCGCGACGCCAATTGAGAAACGCCTCATTCTCGGAACGCTCCAAATCCTCAGCGGTCGTCTCCTTGCTCCATTTGGGACGACGTGGAATCTTTAACTGGTCAACGTGCTCGGCGTGCTTCTTGTGCATCTGCTGCTCCTGTGTCTTGCTCAACAATCCAACACGCTGCTTGGGATTCACAAATGTTATGTTCAGTTTCTCCGCCTGGAATTCTGTGCCCGCCAACTCCGCGGTACGCAGAAAGGCGTTAAACGAGGATTCCTCCGTCACAGAGGAAAGATTCAGGCGACCCCAATCGTAACCGTCTTGCAACTCCGTTGTGTGCAGCTGCAAATGTAAATCAAATATCAGTTTGTTGTCGCCTGGTGTAATTGATGTATGTACGCATGTACATATGTATGTATGCATGTATGTGTGTCTTCGCATAAATATTACTACGCACCATTGTATCGTTGTCCACCTTACGGCGTGGTGTGTGGCCGAAACGATCTTTGATGAGCTGACGCCCAAGATTGCTACCACCTTTCGATTTTTTGCCCATTTTGGCAAAAATTAAATAATCCTTTTACTAGCTGACAACAATTCGATAATAAAAATAACAAAACACGTGCAACAATTGCAAACTGAGTGAAGCTGTTGAAATTTGGAATGTGACCATCGTTTCTTATCGATTCACATCGATATGCGATAATATCGATACTCTCTATTGATGGCACATCGGCAGTGCCGATGTAATGGAACTGAACCTTATACAAATTTTAATGTTTTAATATTTATTTATGTGTACCCGAGACTGTCGTAGAGTCCGAGCTATTACAATAGCTAATAGCGATACATTATTGTTGATAACGAATTTTATTTATTTTTAGTTTTATAATACCTTAATTTAAATTTTAGTTGGAATTTTATATAAACATTTAACATCAAACACACCATCCAAAGCTATCGAGGGTGCCAACTGTCGATAGTTCTCCACCTCCAATGAAGAGTGACATTAATTTCTAATCGATATGATTGTAGTCACATATATATCGCTAAATAACGTTAAATATTTCAAATAAATCAAACATTAAAAATGAGAAATGAATTGAAATGTAATTTATTAATGAGTATTAAAAAAGCTTTTAATATTTGGTACAGCATCGCAGTTTGTTCAAAGTTACAGAGTCTTTCAAAAGATAATTCTAAATTAAATATAAAATACACTTAACTATGATACGAGACATTCACAACAAACTGTTACTTAGAACTGAACTCAGTAATATTTGTCGTCGTCGTTGTCATTCCAGACAATTGGCCAGACGGCATTGCGGGCACAGTTGCCGCCCAGTGCCTTGCAGAATGTGTTGAAGGTGCTGGACTTGCTGAAGCCGAGAATCTCGCGCTCCTCGTAAATGCGGTAGGTGAACGTGCTCTCGTAGGTGCCCACGAAGTGCCGGGCATAGGAGCATATCAGTTGGTCCACAATGGCCACGCCTCCGTCCTTTAGCTGGTGTCGCTGCGCATTCGACTCCGGCGTAAAGTGCACGAAGCGAAACCGATAGAACAGCTCCTTCAGCTCCAGCAGCTCGTATGGCGTCGCATCCGAGGCCACGAAGACGCTGGTCAGGTTGAACGCCCGCAGCAATTGCTTTATCTGCTGTGCGGCCGCCTTCAGCGTGGGCGTCGTTGACTCCCGCGACTTGACAAAGTCGCCGCGTCGCAGGTGCGCACACAAGTAGTCGCCACCGCGCGCGTCTCGCTTGGGTCGCTCCAGCTCCCACATCGCTGGTCGCTGCACGCCAGCCGAAGTGTCCGTCGTGCTAAGCGAAAGGAGGCGAAAGTCGGCGGCAACCTGGCTGAGGGTCTGGGCGAAGCGCATCGAGCGACGCGCCATCCAAAAGTGCTCGTCGCCCCAGTTGTCGTGGAGAACGGTCTCGGCACTGAGCACCGCATAGACGCGCATATCGTCGGCATCCTCCACACCGGCCGTGTCCTCCGCAATGGCCTCGCGCAGCATGCGCTCCAAGAGGCCAGCGCTGCCCTGGAAGCGCACACAGTGATAGCGTCCGTAGCGCAGGAGATGCTGTTGCAAAAGCGGTCCGCCGCTAATGGACTTCTCACTGCAGGCGTCCGTGCGCTGGCCAGTGGGATCGGGGACTGCCACCCGCTCGTACTTGTCCCTGAAGACGCCCTGCTCCATCATGATCTCGTAGTGCGTCAGCCGAAACACCTGCGAGACGTGGACGTACGGCGGCGCGGGCATTCCAAACATTCGGTACTCGGCGACGAACTCGTCGTAGTCGAGCACGGGCGCGTAGCGGCGCAGGCTGGCCAGGTCGAAGAAGTGGCGCCACAGCAGGTCGCTCTGGGCCAGGCCGTGCGAGTGCCAGTGGTAGAGGCGTGGCCAGGGCGGCAGCACGAGGCGCACGTGCCGAAAGCGCTTGCGCCGCCGCAGGCGTCGCACAAACACGGCCATGCGAATGTAGACATCGCGGCGCAAGTTGAATCCCTCGGATATATTCACGTCGTACAGTATGTAGACAGTGCCCCGCAGTGGCAGGATTTCCGCTGGACATGTCGCCCTCGCCGGGATGTGCCAGAAAAGCCGTCGCTGGCAGTTGTTGTTGGTTTGAAAGTGCCTGATTTTCGCAATCGTGCTGTTGTTATTGTTACTGTTATGCGGTGCTTGGCCCGATGCAGTCTGTGAAACGGCGACCAGGAGCAGCATCAGCATCACCACAAGCTCTGACCACTGCGCTGGCCACCATCTTTGCATTTTTAGCCGCTTAACAGACACACAAAAGTAAGGCGCTGGCTCACTGCATAAAACTCGAACTTGGATTGTTGATCTTTTATCGATACCGCTGTGAGCCACCAGTGTTGTGTAGTTGCAAAAGTTACTGCTGAAGCGATATATCGAAAGCCGACAATGTGTCATCGCTATTAGAAACACTTGTGGCTCATCTCAAAGTGCCGGCACACACGTGCAAAGCATTTTAAACTGTGTTGTTATTTTGAATGATTCGCTGCACTATTTATGACTGAAAACATTTAATCATGGCCACACAAAAGCTGGAGTACGATGCCAGTCTGGGCGGACGTATAACGCTGCCCACGCATGTGTCCACATATCACTACGCAGCCGGAGCGCTGAAGGAAATCAAATCGTTGATTGCCGACGCCCAGCTGCCCACGAACAGCAAGCTCATCTTCCAAACACTGCCGAAGCACATGCGCCGTCGTGCCATGTCGCATCATCCCAAGCGTCTGCCGCGTAAATATCGCGCCGCTCACAAATCCCAAATGGGCAAGGCTGGCAATCAGCCGGTGATCGGCAAGCGTCCGTCTCGCAAGTATCGCCGTCGTCCCAAGAATCTAATGCGCGAGTACGTGCGCCGGCAGCGTAAGCACAGCTGGCTGGAGACGCACATCTGGCACGCCAAGCGCTTTCACATGATCGATCGTTGGGGCTATCGCCTGCCCTTTGCCAGTTGCGACAAGACCTACCGAGCCTGCTATCGCGCCAGCACAGAGCACTGCCTGCTCCAGGACATGTCCTTCTACAGCTGCGTACAGCTGCGGGGCAATCTGGAGCTGATAGGCGGCGGGTTCGAGCGCCTCACCAGTCCGAACTGCGGTCTTGGCATCGCGGCAAGGACATTTGCCAGTGGACGTCGCGAGGGCAGCATCGAACTCTTCGCCGATGGACAGTATCCATTGGGTGCCCTGCAACGCGCGAGCTTTATGTGGCGTCGAGAGGATCAATCTCGACGCACCTTATGGCTCTGGCTGCATCCTGCCGCCGCCGAGGCTACAATTGTCCAACTAATCCACGTGTTCCAGTTGAAGTCCACCAAACAGCAAACGCTGCCACTGCCAGAGCCAGAGCCAAACGAATCCAAGGGGGAGGCAAAGGAGAATGGGAAATCCGAGCAACAACCGCTGCGTTTCTGGACGCACACCAAAGCCTTCGAGCGTCACAGAAGCTATGCCAATGCGGATGACAGTTTGGAGATGCTGGTCTTGCAACAAGAGTTTAATCGCTTTCGCTTAACTGGAGCTCGTGCCCAGCACATACTCGCCGCCAGTCTACGGGCCTATCGTCCACCGAGCAGCGAGAGCCCCGCCCACACACACTGGCTGGCGGAGGCGGGCAAACTGAGAGACATGTCGGAGCAGCTGCAATCGCAGGCGGATTTCAGTGAGTCTGCTCTGCGGCTGAACTCACCTGGCGAACTCCTTTCCAATATGATTGTCGGCCTCAATGTTGTCGATCCGCGACTGCAACGGCCCAGGCAACGCAGCAAGGCATCCAACTCATTGGCAGTCGGAGGAACAGGATCGGGATCAGGATCAGGATGTTCTGCTGCTGAGCTACTTATGTCGCAGCCTGATTGTCTGCCGGATAGCTCGTTGTGGCAGTCGGAAGTGCGGGAACGACTCGGTCAGGCAATGTTATCGACCCATAAATACGAACAACTGCGTCGACAGCACGCCGTTGTGCCCGGCCAGAGCTGTGCCTTTGAGGAGCAGTTGCAGCCGGTGCCCCTGCTGCTGGTGCAACGTCCTGGCTCCCAGGATTCGCAATACAAGCGGCTTGGCTATGGCTCCGGCTGGGATGTGATTGCACCCGCTAACTACGGCATGGCGCTGTGGCTCACGTTCATCATGTGGGGTGCCCGGCCAGGCGGACTGCGCGAATTCGACTCGGTGTCCAGGGAGGCGGGAGCCGAGCACCATTTGCCGGACACGGTGGCGGGTGAGTTGGCACTTGGACCTTTCGTCCGTAGTAATCCAAAAGATCCTCTTGGCAGGTGTGCAACATGCATCCCAGGATGCAGCGGAGCGTCGGGTGCGCTACTTTCGTCTGCCGCCCAACAAGCGATGCAATTATCGCAAGCTGGCGGTGGTCAGTCCGTTTCTGGCGCCCTGGGCGCACCTGGTGCGAGATTGGCGTGAGAAATCCTCGACAACAGCCGGTGAATTCTATGTGCTGCGAGATCGGGATCTATTGCAGCGCCTGCATGAATGTCTGCGCCGTGGTCAAGCCCTTCCCGACCAACTGCCCGATGGGTGTCTCATCCAGATCCAATTGCGTCTGCATTCTCGGGGTCATCTCAAGGATAACGCACTGATCTGCCTGCCCACCAGTGGCGACTGGAAGCGTCACAGGAGGCAGCTCAAGCACGACGAGCATGCGCCCGTGCACAGCGAGCCTCCGCAGCCGGATTTGAATGAGCGTCTGCGCAAGGATCTCCGTCTTGGCCACAAGCGGCAGTTGAAGCGTTTGCGGGCACGTCGCGTGCGCGAGAAGCGCAAGCTGCAGGAGACGAGCACACGGCGCGTCCACATTCGACCTGCCCAAACGGCAACACTCGTTAAAGAGCAGCTTGACAAAATGTCCAGCCTCTGGCTGCCCACCAATCCGGCCGAGACACGGGACAGTGTGCGGCGTCAATGCAGTCGCCAAGTGTTTGGCTACGTGAGCAGCGCCGGCTTCAGTTTCATCGAGGCCACTGTCTGTGGCGTGGGCTACATAACTCCAGCTGGACTGCGCAAGCTGCTTGCAGATGGACGCGGAAAGGCAAGCGGAAACGGAAGCGGATCAGGAAACGGAGGTGGAGGGCAGCTGCCGCTTTGCCTTGTGCGGGATGCGGACAGTCGGGACTATAGATTTGCTCGTTTCCAAGTGAATCGCAATGTGATAGCGCCACCTTTTTAAATACCGATTACCCTGCATCCTGCTCGGAGACATCTCAACACGCATTTACACCCACTTACTCAATTTAGACCCGATGCGTAGAAAACTCTAAGAATATCTTTGTAATTCCTTGTTTTTAACCAATTGAGCTAGATATAGGGTATAAGCAAATACATATATATTTTTGTATTGTCTGTGAATAAACTTTACTTAAAATTGAGATAAAAAACTTGAGATACCCATTAAATTATAACCACTGAATCGAGTCTAGTGTCAAAATGTGAAAATCGACCAAAGATGAATTTAAATTTTGATCATAGTTTGGCCTCTAATATCGGTACCTCCTACGAATTCCGTAACTTTTTTAAGGACTTTTAAAAAACAAGAAAAAAAACAGAATAAAATTTCAAGAATCAAAAATTGGGAAGGAAAAATTAGGATTTTAAATATTCAAAGTACAAAAACTAGCAAAAAAAAAATTTGGAAAGGTATTTTTGGTTTTCCTGTCATTGTTTAAATACTTTCGAATAGTTATAGAAGGGTTGGTTGTTTTTGTTGAAAAAAAAAGAATAATATAAGCAACCTTATAATATTGCTACTTAAAGCATACGAGGAACACAAAAATTAAAAAATGATTGAATTTGAATAGAGACTATTAATTGTGAAACAAATGGTTCGACAAATAGGAAAAAGCCGAAATCAAAAATATTTTATTTAAAGTTGCCGAAATCAAAAATATTTTATTAAAAATCGCGAGATTATTATTAAGTATTAAGTAAGTATTGCCAGTCGCCTTTCGCAGCCTTCGTGATGCTTCGTCACTAGCGAGGACGACCGTCTAAAGTGATCAGTATTAAGATGTATTTTTAAGACCATTGAATTATTCCCAATTAAAACACTCGAAATTGTTGTACATATTTAATTCTAATTTTATTCAATTTAAAATTACTTGTATGCCATTTTTGTTATATTTTCTTGTTCATCAATGTTGTTGTTTTATTATGTAATTCATATGTATGTGTGAGTGCGTGTAAGTGTGTGTGTGAATGTGAATGTGAGTTGCCCCTTTTTGAGTGTTGAGCATTACGGGTATACTCATGAGTGTTGTGAGAGTGTTTGTTTCAACGAAATGTGTCTGCATTTTGAAATGTTTTTATTTTCTGTGGTATCTAAAATGCGACAATGATTTAAAAATTGAGTACAATTTGTTGTTGTTGTTTTTGTTTTTGTTGTTGTTGGTGTGTCCTCATTCCGAATTTAGATTTGAATTTATTGTTGTTTTTTGTTTGTTTTCGTTTTATTATTATTATTATTATTAATATGATTTATTTAGTTTTATTCATTTTTAGCGGTTATGGAAAAATGTATATTAAATGCATGTAAATTTCGCTTAATGTTTCCGTTTGTTTTTAATTTATTTATAAATATGTATGTATTGATTTACTTTATTCTTTTTTATTCATTTTTATTTACTGAAATCGCCTATATATATGTTGTATATATATATGTATATGTACTTATGTATACATGCAAGTATCTGCAAGTATGTAGATATACTATGTATCTTTCTTGTTCAATGTATCTTTCCGGTTTGTTCTTGATCTTTGGTTGTTGTTGTTGTTGGTGTTTTGTTCTTGTGCGTTAAGCTAGAAATGATAGTATTTGTTGTTGTTGTTGCTGAATTGGATTTACAATATACGCAAGTATGTATACATTTTGTATGTGTATATTTTCTCATACTCATACATAGTATACATATGATATTATGATGCCCATTTTTAGATACAATTATAAATAACATAATTCCATTATGTTGTCGTTCTTTGTAAATTTTTACTTATAATTATACAACTTAGTTGAAACATTCAATAATTTTTTGTTGTAGTTATTAAAAATACATATAAGGTATTCAGAAACTCTGATATTTGTGTTATTTTAAAAAGTGATATATTTTGTATTGGCAACAAACACACAGAAAAATGATTATTATGACGAAATTTTTTTACATACCCCAGGGCAATTTGTTGTGATAATCTTTTTTCTATGTATTTGTTGTCATTACAAAATATACCACTTTTTAAAATAACACAAATATCAGAGTTTCTGAATACCCTAATAAATTATGATCTTATGTTTAAATAAATATTAAAGAAAAAACAATCATATGTGTGCGTATATATAGATACATATATGTATGTATATATGCATGTATATACTATGTTAATGAGTATCTCTTGATCATTGTTATATGTTTGCTCGATTTTGACTAAAAGCTACCACAACTAAATGTTGAAGTGAATTTGATTCGCCGTTTTAAGTACATACATACATTGGTAAGTATATATGCGAGTACATACATACATATACATAAGCAAGTATATAAGTACATAGTCATGTGTGTAACTACAGGTAGCAAAGAGAGTACATGTATGTAGGTATGTATGTATGCTACAATACAATATAAAAGAGACAGCTCACGTCCCTACAATGCGAGTGCGAGCGAGAGAGTGCGCTGATCTATCTACCTCTCTCTCTCTCTCTATATATATATATATATGTATGTACTTACTACACGCATTACAAGTACATATATATTTCATTTAAGATTAAGAGATATGAAGTACGATTATATTAAGTACACATACATATGTACCCAAAAGTACTACATATATAAACATACATACATATGTACATATAAGTATATGTATGCACATAATGCGTGGCCTGTTTTGGGTTTACAGGAATTTTGAATTTTTTGGGGATTGCTTTGATCACGTATTCGTAATACAAACATACTATATATATATGTATATACATGTATAATTGCTACACATATACATATATGTAATATGTGTTTGTGTCTGTGTATGAGCATGTGTGTGAGTCTGTGTATGTATGAGCAGTACAAGAGACGGCAGTGTATATAAGTTGCCAACAAAAATACACACACAAGCATGCACTCGATGCGTGCGTGTGTGTGTGAGTGTGTGTGTCACAAATCTGATAACATCCGCTTTCTTTTTCGTTTCCGTTTCCGTTTCTATTTCCGTTTCCGTTTCCGTTTGGAATGATCTTTCTCTGTATCTGTAATTTGGTCTTTGGCAACACAGTTTTGTTTTGTTTTTTTGGTTATGAATTACCAACTGATTGTAGTTGCCCATTTGAGCCATAAATCTCTTAACAATCGGGTGTTCGAACTGTTGTTGGGTGGCAGCATTGAAAATCTTGTTGAATGTGCCCCGTCATCTGCGATTTGTCGATATAAAACTTTGAAATACTTTGAATTTGGTGGGTTAGTATACATATATTTATAGATATACGTTGCATATCTTTAAAAATGGTTCTTAACTTGTAATTGTAAACGTTATCGTTATCATGATTTTTTGTTGTTTTTTTTTTTGGTTTTTGTTTTACCGTTTCCGTTTTGTCATCTCCTAAATGCATTCGTACATTGTTTCGGGGATTCCAGAAGAAGGTTCTGTCTGGCAAGCTATAATACGACAGACAGATCGTTTGTATTATGCGATTTACCTTTATCTTGTTTGCAGCTATTACATACATATTTAAATTATTATAATTACTATTAAGTTGTTGTTTCTCATTTAACATCACTACTAATAATCAAAAAATGGACATTTATAAACTTTTTATTTATATATATATATAAATATTAAAAATTGTTTTTTTTTTCGTTTTGTTTTTATTTTATATATTTTAGATTTTCTTTTACTTTGTTTATTCTTTTGTTTAATTGTTTGGCTTCTTTTCAGTGCCGCAAAATGTTTGTTTCTTTGTGTATTTTCATTTTTGTCATGGTGTTTTCTTTTGTTTTTTTTTTTAACATTGGGCCATGAAGTTGGTAGAACGCAGTTTATGCCAACATTTTTTGTATTTTTTTTTTTTTTAATTTTGGGTTAGTTTTTTGTTTTGCTGAAAATTCTAAAAGTATTAATTTCCACAAAAAAAAAGAACTGAATGAATAAAAAATATTTCCAAAGTCAATAAACAATAAGTTTCATCACAGTTTGTTGTTGTTGTTTGTCTTCGGTAATTGTTTCGTTTGGGAAAAATCGAAAACTTACACAAAGTGTGCTTTTCAATATAGGTTTGGTTTGATTTTCTTAATGAATTCATGAATTTGTAATTCTCGCGCTTTTCTCCAACACATTTCGTGGCCTTCCATATACCTGTGTGACTGTCTGTCCGTATGTGTGTGTATGACTGTTGCGTGTGTGTGAGTTTTGGCCCAAAAGTCGCTGCATACTTGGCGGCGCTGTGGCTTGAATTCAATGTATGTGCTTTTGACCAACTGTACCCAAGTATTTTGAAGTTCTGCAACACGAAAAATAAACAACCTTTTTTCTAAAATTTATTTTTCATCTTCGACTTAATTGTTATATGGTTTTTGATGAAAACAAAAATAGTCGATTATAAAAGTAAAACTTTTAGTAACAAAGTTATTGCAGCGAGTTAAACAATAGTAATGCATAAATAACAAAATAATAGAGGGAGATATATGCATACATATGTATATGTATGTGTACGAGTATATAATTAATAACTATAGAATAAATCAAGAATTAAAAATACATAAATTATTTATTAATAATAAATATATGTGTACTATGTGCTGAAATTGTAAAATTAGTATATTTAAGTGAACAAAATTAAATTAAAGGAAAGCATTATTAATTGTAAAATCTATGACTTAGGTCTTAAGTTTTCCAACTGATCAGGAAATCCTATAAAAACAAAATCACTAATAAAAAAAAAGGAACAACAGCGTCTGTTGACGCAATTTTAAGTCGTTCACAACAATTGTTCTTTGATTCCAAATGTTTCGTTAAAGTTTTTTGTTTGTCAATCGTTTTGGTAATTAGCATTAATATTGATCGTTAGATCTGTGGATCTTTTGATCGTTTAATCTTCTCAATATACGCTCTAAAGTTCGGTTAATGCGGCCCCAAACCACACACCCAATGGTCCAATGGTTCGTTTTGGGAGTTAGCTCTCTTTGAAACAACTCGTAATTTTGTTGCTTTGTTGCATTCTTCTTGTCTTCTGTTTTATTTTATTTTTGCTTTTGCTTTTGATTTGTTATTTATTTTTTTTTCGTTTCTCGAATTTTGAACTTAGTTAACCTATACGCATGCGTAACTAAAAACAAAAAGTTATGTTTATGCAATTCGAAACTAACTTTCAACTCTTTTCAATTTTTCGCGTTTCAGTTTGCTATAATATCTTCTATTTATTTCATTCCCTTCAATCTCTTTGCTTTTCATTTACGTTTCTTGTTGATTTTTTGGTGCATTTCATAACCTTATCGTTCTAGAATTCGAACTGCTTTACGCTGTTCGGTTCTGTTCCAAGTTCTTACTCCAAGCGCGCCTTGTAGGTGGTCTTCCAGATCTCGGCAAGTGTCACGGCGCTGTGGAAGCGATGGAAAATGCAGAGGGGCAGTGTGATGCGTTGGATGATGGACCAGGGCACAAAACCGTAGAACTCCAGTTGCACCTATTTAGTTGGTTGGATAGAGTTCAATGTCATACGGATTAGTCGATAACTAAGCTAAGAGACAGTAAAAAACACATGCAGCTACAGTAAACACACACAACAATAAACAGCATTATTCAAAGTAATTGGTAAATACCGATCTGTCAAGAGGTAACATGCATATGTTATATATTTATATCTGAGCTGTTAATTTCTTCGAAAATTAATTTTTATTCAAATAATATCTTTTAGTAAGTAGTTTTAGCCGACTTGAGGTCTGATGCACACAATAACACAAAAAATAGTTGCAGAAAGTAACGAGAACCAGTTGAGAGTTCTAAGTCGCTAAAGTGACAAAATAGCTGAATAGCTGATCTAGCCCTCTCTCTTTTAAATAAAATGTTTCTTTTATATAATATCTTTTGAATTTATTATATATAAATTCATTATAACATCATTATAATAAAATAAATTTAATTATTCATTATAATTACTCTAGTAATAATTCTATAATATTTGGCTAGCTATGGAAAATAATTAATTTACAATAAAGTTAGTTGTCTTCTTTGTATTTAATTTTTCAGGTTCTCGATCAGTTTGCAGTCAAATAATACTTTCATTGATTATAATTGCAAATCAAGTAATTGAAATTTAAGTTAAATGTTAATATTGTAAGAAACCTTTACAGCTCAGATACATCCAATAAATTTACAAGTTACGTATTGTATTCACTTCTTTATAAAAAATTGGTAGTAAAAAAATGTATAGGTAATCTCTTAATAGAGAAATATCTTAAGAGAGAGAGTTTTGTTATAGTGAAGTTTAACAGTATATACATATGTACTATAGAGTTTATACGAATAACAAACAACGAATAGAACGAACGAGAGCGTTAATCGTCTTACTTAACTCAGTCTCGCTTACGTACATATCTACTTACAGGATTGGCGAATACTTTTTGAGCTTCGAATGTGTAGATGGCAAACATGGCCACATTGCAGATGAGAAGGAAGGTTACGATCTGGCGTCCGGGCTTGCTGCGATCATGTTCCGGCAAATGGACACGACGACGGGATACATCGGCAATGAAGAGCAGCTGCAGAATCACCTGAAAGACGGCAACACCGCCGGTGGTCGTGACCAACAAACTGGGCTCACTCTCCAGCACCTTCAAGCTGCCAGCGATGATGCTGAACACGGAGTAGGTGAACAGACCAAAGGCCGAGATGCGCAACAAAATGTCATTCAGACTCGATTGCTCCTCGCAGCGGAATTTCAAGTTCTTGACCCTGGGAATGGATAAAAATGGCGATAGATAAGCGATCATACGATTAACCATTCGATTATATCAAATGCAAGTGCAAATTTTCAGAATATAGGTCTTAGAAAAATATTTGTTGTTTCTTTAGAAACATATCTGATAAAATTACACCAGTTACTAATATCGTGATCGTATTTCTGCGGGTTTCTTATATTAATCTTCTATTCCCCATGGAAAATTTTCGATTTTTGTAAAAGTCTTCTTTTTCAACTTTTATCCTCGATTTGAAAAAATAAAAATTTTGATGCAGAAAAATTCTTCAAACAATTTTAAGAGTGACTGCAAAATTTTCAATAATCTGTTTGCTAGTATTTTTTAAAATTTTTTGAAAATTGCTAAAAAATCACTTTTTGTATAAAAAGGAGCAACAATGGGGTTAAAATAGTAATATTTAGCATTTTTAAAAAAATCAAAAAATCGAGGATAAAAGTTGAAAAAGAAGACTTTAACAGAAATTCAAAATTTTTTATGGGTACTTAATGGGTTAAAGAAATTTTTGTATCATTCGAACGGATGGGTACTTAATGGGTTAAGGAAATTCTTGTATCATTCGAACGAAATTTAAGTGAATAAAAGATTAATATAAGAAATCCGCATCAAAACTGCCTTATTATACGCAAATTTGACAAATGGTGTATGAAGACATTAGTGGTTCACTGTACATGTGTTTATGTATATTAGTTGCCATATGTAGTAGCATTCGGTGACATATTGAATTGATGTTTAACAAATCTTTCTATAGAATTTTTATTTTCTTCGAAATACAGTGTAGAAAATAATTGAATGTTTTTCTTGATGAACCCACCTGATGAACCCAATGATGATGGCGAGTATGGCGAAGGCCATGAGGATGCAGTGACTGGCGTCGGCGAGGTAAATGGCCAACAGCGAGAACTTCTGATGACGCACCAAGACGAAGAAGAGTATCAAGCAAATCAGAGCGCCGACCAACAACAGTAGGCCAAAGAACAGGCCCTTCGAGGAGCCAACGCAATCGACGCGACCGGAACGTGCCTGCTGCGCCATGGCGACGGCTCGACGGGATAGCATCACCTCAAGCCTGTGCTCGAGATCCTCGTCGTTCATGCGGCCCGGATAGCGACCGATGTGCTTCCACATGACATACAAGACCACCGCGCCAATCAGCGAGTACTCAATGATAAACGGATACAGATACGGCGCCGAATCGTACACGATGGTGCCCATAATGTCAATGCGTCCGCAGGCGGTGGAATTGAGTGTGCCAATGTTGGAAGACAGCGCCGCCGGGTAAATGTTGTCCAAACTCTCGAAATTCTCAAAGGCAACCAGGCCATTGGACTCCTCGTGCGAGATATCCGAATAGGTTTGGAAACTGTTCTCCATGCCGGGACCAAACAAATTGTTCATAATATTGACGGCGCTCTCGGTGCTGCTCGCTGGCGTCAGTTCGCTGACACTTGTGCTGGGCGTGGACGCGGCCAGGTTGTTGAGGAATGAGGATACCCCGGAGGTGGCACTGGCAGTGGCAAAGGTGGCACCACCATCGACAGCAGCGGGCAACGTTGGCGCGGCCACATCGATGGGCGTTAGACTCGGAGCGGCGCTGGAGAGGATTCGCTGGAGGCTATTAAATGGTGTCTCACTGGTTGTCGTGCTGCTGCTCAGATCGCCATTAAATGATGGCATGCTGGATGCGGTGGTTGTGGTCGATGTGCTGGTGGTGCTGCTACTGCTGCCCACGGTGCTGGTGGCAGCGGTGGTGCTAGTGATAAACTTCTTCAGCTTGCGGGCCATAGTAGTACTGTGCCATTGATACCCGGGGGTGGTGTATGCCGCCCTCATCGTTGTCGTCGTCGTCGTCATGGGCATGCTGGTGGTGCTGCTGGTCGCATCGCCCCCGCCTCCTCCACCCATGCCCAAGCTCTTGGAGATGCCATCGACCGTATTGCGGACCAGCTTCGACAACACATTGTCGCTCTTGTACACATTCTTGGGCAGCACATCCTCCCCGTCCAGCACCTCGAACTCGCTGTTGGGTCCCGTGTGAGTCCGGAGCACGGTTCCAGCGTGACGCAGCGCGTGTTGACGGATCGAATGGGCTATCGACGAGGCCTCCGGATCCGCCTCGCGCTTCTGGTGATAGATCGTGATCTCCAGCAACGACTCCTTGACCAAGGTGCGTATCCACACACAGATGTTGGTGGCCACCACATGCATCAGTCCAAAGCGAGCGATCACCTTGAAGCGATGGATGTTCAACTGCAAGCGAGACAAGAGACACAGAGAGAGAGAGAGAGAGAGAGAGCAAGCAATGCGCAGGCGCAATTTTGAGTATACTTTGGAATCGTGTCTATTAAGCACTCTATATATATATGTATATATTGATATTATATTGAATATATATATATAAGTATTTACAGATATTTGTTGATGTGTATCATAACAACATAAAAGTATTCGGAATTTTTACGAAAAAGAGAAAGAACCAACTTCGTTATTGTATTTTAACAAAGTTAAGATACTGTTACCGTTTTTAGAGATTGAAAAGTATATTTTACTTAATCCCATAACCCTTAAATATAATTACAGTTATTTTCAATTTAGTTTAAGCTAGTTTTGATTAATATATAATTAACACTCGTATGCACATAAGAATATACATAAAAACAGTGTTGGCCACATAAATATCACAACATATTATTATTATTATTATTATTATTTATATGACCAGGTCTGTATGCAGATTTACAATAAATACATATGTGTGCTCTGAAGTGAGAGAAATATGGGCGTAGGGTTGCATGATTGATTTTAGAGTATGTAGAATGTAGAGTAGAGTAGTAGAGTAGAGTAGAGTATGTAGAGTAGAAAATGAGTTGTATATCGTACCTGAAATGGTGGCCTAGTCTGCGATCGCGAATGGGGCGGAGTTGTTGGGATTATGTACACAAAAATGGTTCATTAAAAAAACTAAGTACTTTGCACAATTTCGAAAAATTTTAAGTTTAAAAAGAATGAATCAATGAATGAATGAATGAATGCATAATGACGTGAAAATTTGAATGGTTCATGAATGCGTGTACGTGTTGTGAATATGTGAATAATGTGAAGCTAAAGCTGCTAAACTTGAAACTGATAAATGTGATCTGTATTTTTTTATTTTTTTTTATTTTTCAATTTAGTTTTATCCGGAGATAATAAAAAAAATTCGACTGTGCCGAATGTGAGAGTAAGTTGACTCTCTTATATGTAATAGATATGTTGCAAGGTTGTTGCATTGTTGAATGAAGCAAAGCGAAACAAACAAATGAGTAAAATGACTGATGGTGAATGCGAATGCGAATGCGCGAATCAATGATATTGAACTCAACTGAACTAACTGCCAATTATGAGACGCCAATTTGAACGAGCGAGCGAGAGAGCTACTGTGTGAAAGTGAGTGAGACAAGGATAGAGCGGGAGCGAGACAGAGACAGAGTGTGACCGTACCGAGCCTAAACTAAATTTGTGATCGTTGCAAAAGTTCTAAAATATCGCACGCAATTATCGGCTAAGAAAGTCGCCAGGATCCCAAACCTAATTAAGAAATTTACGTAGATTTTAATATTATAATTTGATGAGTCCCCTACGACTTTCAGCTTTACAATTACGTGCTCTCATTTAGCTCAGGTCAACGAGTTGATCGTGAACTTAAAAATTAAAACTAACCTCAATTAGATCGATGGAGGACTGGGACTTGGTTGGCTTTTTGTTAGACTGTTTTTCAGTGTGTTATCATGATTGTTAACATACAATTACAGTAGTATAATAGTAGTAGTAGTAGTAGTAGTAGGTGGTAGGTAGTAGTAGTAGTAGTAGATAATAGTAGTAGGTAGTATATTGTATTTAGTAGTAAGTAGGTATAAGGCTTACAGTGTTTTAGTATTTTAATTTTTATTTTTTATTTAGACAGTTGTTGAGTTAGTCGTATCATACCACTACTCGAGTTCGAACATGAACTTGGTCTGAATGGACTTACCCGTGCATTCATGAATATAAAGTACATCTGCATGAAGGTGAATATCATCTGGAGAAGGGGATTAACACCGATCAGTATATGATGGCAGGGCGAATCGAAAGGTATCTCAAAGAACGATCCAAACTCCAATCCAATATAAATCATGGCACCAAGTCCAAAAGCTAAAAACCAAATTCAATATCAAACAATCACATCAACGAGAAAGATGTGAAACAACAAAACATGAATTAATTGTTGCATCGGGATTCGGAATCAAGATCTGTTTTTGATGATTTACCGATGGCACCGACGCGCAGAAAGAAACTTCCGTGCGTGAGATCGCTATGCGTAGTCTTCCTCTTCCGGACATTCTTCGGAGTGACGGCCACCTCGGCATCAACGGGTGCTTCCTGTAAATTCAAACAAGACGAGATCATTTTAATATGGGTCTTTTCGAAGCCAGTTTTTTTATTTAAACTGAAACTTTAGTCACCAAAAAAAAAAAAAGGAATTTTTTTTTTTAATTAGTATGTTTATGATGATGAGATCGCCACTGAATCACAGAATGCTAAAAATTCATATGTGCAGCTTAATTGATGTGGCCTTATCACTTGACAAGAGTCGTCACATAATTAACGAGGGTCTGTTAATGTACCCCATTGGATATATGCGATTCGGACAGCTCATGATTTGTATTGTTATGAGGTTCATTCAGTTTGTCACCCAGCACCCCTTGAACCCTGACACAAATCACATTCAATTACAGAAAATATATAGACAATGCATTATATAATGTATGTCTACATCAGTTAATTCTTAAAATTCACCAACAACTTCTCTTAATTTTAGACAAAAACTCGTTAAAGAAGTGTTAAGCCAAGTTCGCGAATTAGAGAGAAGAGCTTAGAAAGCACTGAGAGAAGCTTTGTCTGAGAAGCGTTGAGAGAAACTCTCAAAAGCCGAGAGAAGTAACAAAGAAAGTGCTGTGAAAATCACTCAAAAAGGTCTTAGAGGACCGCAAAAAAAATGTGATAAAAGAAGAGCTAAGAGAAGCACCAAAAAAATTTCTTAGAGAAGCTCAAAAAAGCTAAGAAAAGCACGGCGAGAGTTTATGAGGGAGCACACTTAAATCAGACAAAAAGAAAAGTGCTGAAAGAAGCACGAACAAAAGTAAGAAGTAAAGAAAATAATTAGGCAATTGTTTATTTTTTTGACGACTATTATCGTTTTTTAATCACTCTAATAGAGAGTTCTCTTTCCACCATAATTTTTGAGATCATTTAAAAATAACTCTCACCTGATATGCGGCGCCTTTTCCAGCTTTTCCAGAGTCCTTAGAGCCTTTCGCATCCTTCGAATCGGCCGGATCTGCATTCTTCGTCTTCTTCGCTTTCTTCTCTTTGGGCTGTGGCTTCGGTTTGCTGCCGCCATTGCCGCCATTACAGCAAGAGCTCTCTGAAGATGATACAAATCAAGTGAGAATTTAATAAAGAAATTGGGAAGAAGTTAGTTTTCACATGTGTCTTACCCTGCAGCAGGAAACAAAAGACGTACAACAGGAAGAGTATGCTGGTGCCATAGAGGTACGTAAAGAACGTCTCGTAGTAGAGCACCGGAAGTCGGTGTGTGGTCACATCGCTGATCACATATGCAATGCAGACCACAATCAAAAGGATCGCATACACCAGGCTGGTCACAATGAAGAGCGATGTCCTGCGAATTGTGCGAAAAGTCAACAAGTAAATCTCAGTTTGCAATAATTTCCTCAAAGGCAAATTGCTCATATCCTACATATACATGTGTGTGAGTGTGTGTGTGTGTGTGTGTGTGTGTGTGTGTGTGTGTGTGTGTGTGTGTGTGTGTGTGTGTGTGTGTGTGTGTGTGTGTGTGTGTGTGTGTGTGTGTGTGTCTATGGGTGTGTGTGCTTGTTGCACAGGAATCAGTTAAAAAAAATGAAAGTGTGCGTAAAATTGCTTTTGGGTTAGTGTCAATTACTCGTACCTAGTTGGAAAGTGTGCTTGTATCTATGTATGTATGTCTGTTGTATGTGAGAGTGTGTGTGTGTGTGCGTATGTATGTGTGTGTATGTGTGTCTCATGCTTCTTAAGAGCATCGCTTGACTGCTCGAGTGCATAACCTACTCACATGCATACCTAATTAGCTATCAACAGACACCAACCAAAAACATGAGAACTTGTGCCTGTCGATGCTCGATACTCGATGCTCGATGCTCGATACTTGATACTTGATATACGATGACCCAATCAACGCCCATTTACGAGTACCATTGGCACAGTGGGTCAACTTTATAGTCTATCAAATACAATTATGACATGTTATAAACTATTTAAGTCAAAATTTATCAAATGTTTTTAAGAAAATTGTTCATATTGTGGATATGAAAGTCTTAAAATAGTTCAGTTAAAATATTATATAGATGGGCGAACATCTCGTCTCTATGGCAATCCGAAGATGTAAAGAAATATTTTAGTTCTTCATTGAAAGCAAATAAAGTAACTGTTATTTTTCTTCTTTTCTTTTCTTGTGCATTCAGATTGATATTTGGTATACAGAAAGTCTATAGATTTTAATATATCCTTCATAGTCAATCTTAAGTAATAGTTTAGATGTATTTCATTTTTATTTTTATTTATATATTTTTTGCTAATTCTTTTGTTGTGTTTGTGCTACTTGTTTTTACAATGTTTTCGCACCACTTGCCCCACTGTGCCGAGCATTGTATTGCATGCAACTCATTTGCATTATTTGACCCAGTTAGAGACATCAACGGCAAACAATCATCTCACTCCAACTCACACATACACTTCAACGCCCATTTGCATATGTACATATGTACGTATTTAGGCTGCTGTGAAACAATTACTGTGTGTGTGTGTGTGTGTGTAAGTCCCAGAGATACAAATGTATCTTAATTGCAACTGTTAAATACTAAATATGGAAACGAATAATTGCGAAGCTTGTAAAGTCTGTACTGATTTCCGTTCTTATCTGACAATTAATAAATTCATCTCCCCAATTTGAGAATTGAAATCGACTGAGTGTTTTGGTATTTGGATTGTAATGTTAGAGAATACTTTTGGTAGGGATTGCATGAAGCGGATATTTTTGGGGCTTTTGTATATTTTAGTTATATTGTATGCATATTACCATAGTTCGATTGGTCCAGTTATTGGATTTGTTTGATATGTGCCCTGCACCGTTATTTTCGCTGGCATAAAACTGTGCTTATTTGGATTTGGCTTGAACGTGTAGCAAACCCTATAAGAATTGTTGTTGTTGTTGTTGAGATGCCAAGAATTATTGGTAAGAAAATAGTATTCTGATATTTTACGGTTATACGAGTATTACGATAATCGTGGATAATATTGTAACTGGCATGGCTTTTTGGGGTCAATGCGAGTATTTTGTATGGGTTCATATCATGGGGACCTCTTCGTTTTTTCCGATTGTAATATATTCAAATAGTGGTAGTAGTAACTAAATGTGAACATGGATACATACATTTATATATACATTTATGTACAAAGTAGCATTGGTAGTATTTATGTACAGGGTATAGCGTACTATCTCTATATACAATGAAGGAATCCTTTGGGATACGTGTGTGTGTGTGTGTGTGTGTATCTAACTGTTATACGTGATTTCTTTCTCTGCAGGTGTGTGTGTGTGTGTGTGCGTGTGTGTGTACATGATTGGAGGGCCTGACACTTTTGGCGGCCTTGAGTGGCACCTAAAACAACCCACCCACCCACATTTCAAAGCACTCTCTTACTATGTGCCTGTCTCCTTTCTTTTTCCCCTCTCTCACTCTCTCACTCTTTCTCTCTGTCTCTCTCTCTCTCTGCGTATGTATCTTTTTCTATGTCGCACCTTTGCAACGGCTGTGGCATAACATTCTTCAGCTCCATTTCCTTGTTGGCCGCATTGTTCTTCTCGGCACTGTCGGTGCTGCCGGCGGTGTGGGATCGGGACACCGGCAGAGTTGCCATATTGTCACCGCCCTCAACATCGACGGTAGCGACCTTCACTTCACCGCCGCCCATTGTCTCCGTTTCCGTGTCCGTCTCCGTTTTGCTGGCTGGTTGATCCTTTTTCCCGATGCACTTGATTCAAGTACTCTCGATTTAACTATCGATCGATCGATCGTTTACACCGATACACTTCGATAACTTTTGATTGATTATAAATTGTTTATGTTTTTTTTTTCTGTTTTGTATTCGCGAACAACACTTGTCGTTGCCGTTGTCGTTTGGCTGTGGCATCAAATATTAATGAAACAATTTGCAGTTTGAGTGTTGAATGCAACGCACAAAAGTATGCAACAAATCTTTGTTGTTCTTAGGCTCTGCTCTCTTATGTAAATGCAAATGTGTGTGTGTGTGTGTGTGTCTGTCTTACTCTCTCGACATTTTGTGGAACGCATTTGAAATGCATTTGGCAAATGGGCAAAAAACGAGGCGTGGCCAAAAAGCGCGAACCTTAAGCCGCACTTGAAGCGTCTTGTTGTTGTTTTTATTGTTGTTGTTGTTGTTGCTTTGGAATGCGTCCCGGAGCGACCTAGTGACCTCTCTTCTCCGCTGCATCGCTGCCACAGCAAGTAAACGACAACAACAACAACAACTCTCACACAACAACAAATTTCAACCCTCTCTCACGCATTCCAAAAGCCAAAGCTCAGCCTCTGACAGAGAGTTTGTGAGAATGAGCGAGAGAGAGAGAACGCGCGAGAGAGGGAAAAATAACTGCGTGAGATTAACACGAATCCAACTGGAGTGTGTGTGTGTGTGTGTGTGTGTGTATACATTGCACAGCTATCACACATGTAAATATGTATATATACATGTATCTGATATACACTGCATGCAGTAATATTTTCACTCAAGCTCAACACTTGAGAGTAAATCTCGCTCTCTTACAGCTTGTCGCTGTTTATGACTGTGTGTGTGTGTGTGTGTGTGTGTGTGTGTCTGTGTGTGTCTGTGTGTGTGTGTGTCAGCAAATTGTTTCATCAATTCAACACATGAAAAAAATGTAAAACACTGTCCCAAACATTTGTTCGCTTCTTTTTTTAGTTTAATGCGATGTTCTGATGACAAATTATGTCTGGCACATTGAAAACCAGCGCTTATTGATACTTTATTTGATTAGCAGCTTTTTCACAGCTAAATTTAAATTTGACAGTAAACACAATGTACAACTGATGACTAACGAAAAAAAAGTAGACAAAAAATGCATAGAATCTTATGCGATTTGCTTATTAAATTTTTTTTTCTGTTTTCAGGTTTTCTGTCCGTTTTCACTGTGAACTGAACTGAACTGAACTGAGCTGTGTCTTGGCTACCTTGCGAACGCTGTATATAACACGTCCAAGACCCTTTACTATCCAACTACAACTGAAAGGCTCGACTCGGTTTAAGCCCTCTTGTGTCTGTGTCTGCTGCTGTCTACTTGGCTCTACATCTCTACAGCAGCCGCCCCTGTGCGCCGAATCTCTAACGGGCCTCTCCTCAATTTCTCTGCCATCTCTCTATCCCACTCTCGCTCAGTCTCGCTGTCCCAGTCTCCCTCTCAGTCGTGTTCATGGATGCTGTGTTGTTACAGGAGGATAAATTTCGCGTAGGGGAAACATTCATCCAGCATGGTATGCCAGAAAGTAGGACACATTCTGTTTCTTTCTTTTTTTGATTTGTTGTCCTCTCTTGGTTTGGTCTTCTTCTCCTTCCCAGCATTGCCATTCATAGTGTGTGCTTTTTTATATTTGCATAAAGCGTTGAATTTACTTTCCTCTTCCTCTCACTCTCCCTCTCTATCTACCTCTCACTCTCTTATTCTATATTACCTTTATTATTATTTTGGTTTTATTTTTGATTGACATGTTAATGACTCGTTTGGCTGTGATTGCAGTGCATCTCTTAGCCGCCCACTTTGCCTCTTGTCAATGTGGCTTGTTGACAAAGCTCAAAATGGTTTAAGTTCCGTTTACATTTCGGATTTGCGACTTGCCCGTCTAAGGTGTGTGTTGGTATGTGTGTGTGTGTGTGTGTGTGTGTGTGTTGAACGGCTTTGAGAGCGACTTTTGTTAGTTTGATTCATTTGAATTCTGAATGCAAATGTTGCACTGTGCAATTACAGGGTATCCTTGAGCCTTGTCAGTCTAAGCCAATCCCCAATTGTGATTTGCACAGCATTAAAAGTTTAAGTAAATACTTTGTTTTGCACCATGTTATCCAACTTTAGTTCATACAGAGTATCTACCAGTCGTGCACAACATTTTCACAGACTACAAACTAAATCAAAATTTTAAATTAGAGTTATGGTATAACTTTTAAATCAAAATTAAAAATACAATTTATGTTTAAATATGTATTAAAAATTAAAGTTAAAAATAATTTAATACATTAAAATTGGAATTAAGTATTCATCCTGTTCCTGGATAGTTCTTCCAAACACAACGTATGTGCAAATTTTCTCAATGTCCCTGCCATCTTTTAAGTAGACGATTCTTTTCCGACTTAAAACTCCCATTTGCGATCCCTGGCTTTGCATCAGTTTGTAGCATCAGTAGTTTAGATTAAAAGTGGGTCACTTGTTAAGGACATGAATGAGTGACAAAATTTAGCTGAGAATGAAAAACGTATTTCGATTCCCACGACAGAATCATTCAATCCATCCGGGGGGTGAGTTCCACCATTAGGGTGTTTCAGCAATTTCAAAGTGCAGCCCACAACATATTGCAAGCACAAGTAGCTGCCAGTCGAATCACAAAATCAAAGGAACAAAAAAAATATATACATACATATATGGGAAGTGAAGCAGAGGAAGGTAAGAGAGGGGATGCACGAAAGGGCGAGCTGTCAGTTAACTGAAAAGCAACAGCCCAAAACTCAATTACCCACATTGGCCACGGGCACACACCGTATGTGTGTGTGTGTGTGTGTGTGTGCATGCCGAGACCGGCCAGAGACAACCCCATAAAGCGTGAAAAGGAATCACAGTGGTTAAGGCAGCTCGAAAACTAAACGAATTGTCAGTTAACTGTATTAGGGCATTGCACAAATAATTTTGGTTTATGTGTATCTTTTATTAATTTATTTACCAAATTATATGCAATAGAAATATACAAACATAATACAAACGAATACTAACCTAGGCCTTCGACTCGCTTTTTTTTTAATTTTACCTATTGTTGTAAGCTCATACGTTTTATTGCACATACTTATGTACTTACATATATTTGCTATACCTTTCTATATGTTTTCCAATCTATTATAACTCTTGTTTTCTTCTCTAACTCAAGCTAATTAATAAACTTAAGAAAAAGAACTCTATAAGTTGAATATCTTCATAACTCGAACCTTTTCTTTGGACTTTGTCACCATTACCATTAATTCGAGCTAGGAAAGTTCGACTATATTATATTCCAAAAAACTAAATTAAAAAATTTTATTATTTTCAAATATTATGCATTCAGTTAATATTGCGAATGCCATGTTAACGCAATATTATCATTAGACTGCTGTTAAGTTAACAGCCCTTGCTCACTTTAATATAATTATAGAAGTGAGAAGAGTTAAGTAAACACTGATAAATTTCGTAAGAGTTGATTAGTCGAATATGGTAATTAAACTAAGTTTTTAATCTACTACGTATAACAAAAATTGTTTAATGGTTTTCAACAGTTTCAGTTCTTTAAATTTAATACAATTCATATGCGATGCACGCAAGTTTTCAACCACAGTGCGCTGCCAGCGGCATTTACGATAAACGCAACTGCGACGTCAACGTCAGCAGCAACGTTGCTCGTACAGTTCCTTTGACAGCCTGTCGTAATATCGTAAGAGTTGTGCGCTTTCGTTTCGTTTTCATCGCAATTCGTGTGTGTTTTTTGCGTAGTTTTGTTTTGTGCGCTTTTCACAACAACCAACATGGGATTCTGTTTTGCTCCCTCGTTCGTTCCACGAGTACGAGCACGCCGGCAAGACGACAACGACACTGCCAGAACACTCCAACTCTTAACCCTACTCACCATGTGTATCAATGTGCCTGTCCATTGCGGTGTAGAGTGTAGGGCTCTGCAAGGAAGGGGTTGCATTGGTCGGTCACAGGCACAAAAGTGGATACTGCGTCGCGAGTCGCCAACAACTGCGTCGCAGTGCATTGAATGACATGCACAAGGATGGGAAGATTGGAAATGGGAATGGAAAGAGGAAGGCGATGGAAAAAATAAACCAGCCAACCGCACCCAGAGAATCAACTATAAGGAAGTATGTATGTATGTTTCTAAAGACAGTTGGCCAACACGAAAAACAGTGCAAATAGAGGTTAAACGATATTAATATCCAGATAGATAGTATAACTGAATATAATTTATGAGCAAACTGAGTGGAATATTTAAAAACAGCTAAATTTATTGGCAATTTCAAGCTAATAGATTAGACAGATCAGTTCAATATTCAATATTCTGTATTGAGTTTCTTTGAGAAATATTTAGTGCCCTATTTATTCACCTTTTTATACCCTGGGGTATATTAAGTTTGTTCAAAAGTATGTAACTGAGAGAAGAAAGTATCTCCGACCCCATAAGGTATATATATTCTTGATCAGTATTAACAATCAAGTCGATATACCCATGTCCGTCTGTCTGACGGTCCGTATAAGCGAAAGGATCTCAGAGATGGTAAGAGCTAGGATTACCAAATTTGGAATGAAGACTCCCTATTATGTAAGGCAGAACAAGTTTATGTTATTTTATTCATTTTACATTTACTCTGGCAGAATGTACATCGAGAATGTATATCGCATAAGCGGAAGTTGAGGGTGGTGGAGGTGATAGGTGCTCGGAAAGAGAAACGGGAGATCGAGGTTCGAATCTCGGTCGTGTCGACGCAGATGATTTTTAATTATTTTTTTTTTATTATTTTTATTTATTTTTTTTTTTAATTGGTGCAAATCATTTATCATATTATATATGTATGTAGCTGCCACAAAAACGATATGTCGATATTTAAAGATAAGTATGAAAATTTCATGGGCATCAAATCATTGGCGTGCCAGGGACTAGGCCCAGGGTATACTACTGTCGAGTGCACTTGACTGATCCGCTTGTTCAATTATAATTTGATCTCAAAGGATCTTAAAGCTTTAATAAGCTGCTTATAATATCCCGATAATTCTTATGATGGTTAAGTACTCAACTTAAATCTTATAATCCTGTGAAATGCTCAATTTAATTTGAAATAACTTCAAGGAAAAATTTTTATGAAATATAAAGCAGATTTATTATGGATTATTTATATTATTATGAGTATATATGTAGAAGATAGTTTCGTATCTCTATTTGGGTTTCGATTCTCAAATTTTCTAACAACAGGAAAGTTGCAGATACATCTAATATCTAGCATCTGGTTGAAATAACCTGAACTTTTGTTGAGCAGGTCCAGCTAGATTTTTAGGTGCTGATGACTCTGACAGGAGACAAAAAATTGGGGGGGGGGGGAGGATTGCTTATTTATAGTCGATGGTCTTTGGTCTACCCCATGCAATGCCCATGAGATATTTTTAAAAAAGTAAACCTTGCGAGTTGAAAGTGATAATAATTAACCTTGTGTGCACTCATCTAATCATGCGTCGCATTTGCAGAGGGGTTAAAAGCATCCAGAAATAGGCATTCAGCGGAGATGGAAGTTAGTACAAGGTTGAGCCATCGACAGGTCGATAAGTCACCATCGATGCCTATGTTATCATCTATTGATTAACGGAATTTGCCAAAGTTCAGGGAACGTAAAAACTACAACTAAGCCCTTTTAATATTTATCTGTTTACAATTTTGAAACAGGATTCCAAATCAAGCCATGTACTGATAATTTTTTGCCTCTTGTCGCGATTTGTCATTTTGTTGCAGCGCTGTAAAACACACGAATGCATTCGTACATTCGAATGTAAGTCAATCGTACAATGACTTGTAACAATGTAACAGTAACTTGGGTGCCAAAAGAGTTAGGGGAAGGAGGGGTGAAACTCACGCGGAGTTACATGTCGTGCGGTAGTCAGTTCTGGGTCGTAGTTGAGGCTGAGATCTTGGCATCTTGGCCCAACTCTATGCCAGGGATGACAACGTAACTCGAGCACGAACCACGGGTGATCAAGTTAAAAGAATATCGAACACCAGTGTATTTTTCGTGTCACGACACGTAAGTTAACTAAGTCAACGACCCAGTAAAACTTTTGGAAAGGTGTGTTCCCAGGCAACGTGTTCTGTCAGCATTCATTTTCATGCTAAAAAAGCAGCATGTGCCTTTTCCATGTGAAAATTTTGTTTCCAACATGAGATAAAGGCAACTATGTTTTTTCATGAGTTGGGAAGGCTAAATGTCAGCACTTTTAAATCATTCCTTACAGACTGCTATGCTTCGTAATTCTGGTAAGCCTCTGCTTTCGTAAACAGAGGCACAACATCTGTTAACTAGCAGGACAGAGAAAAAAAACATAGCAGCCACTTCTGTTAGCTTTTTTTTCTGTTATTTTTATGCCAACCAAGCAAGAGTGTGCAAATTATTCATTTGAGAAATCATTAAATACAATAGTTTGTAACATTCTTCCAATTAAATTACGTAAGTATGGTGTTTATACACTAACACTTAATTTAAAAAAATTTGTTACAAAAAGACAAAAAAAAATACATAATATAAAGTAAATATACTTATATACTTATTTAATTTGATTTGCAATGGATTATTAAAATTTCTGTAAAATGTTTTCTTTTGGAATGCATTCCTGGTACCTTTCAAAAGGAACCTTCCGTTTTGCCTTCTTTTTCCACATTCTGGACAGTAGATTTTGGAAATCAATATAGGAAACCGAAATGTTAGTTAGCAGTGCAATAACAGAGCCCCTTCCAAAGTAGCTTCTAAAAACCTACTTCTATTCCTGTCTCGCCCCTTAATAAAAACGAATTGGGAAAGTCAGATTTGGCAACTAGTTCTACTCGGAATTTGAATGTGGAAAGTAGTAGGTTTTGGAAAGAGCAAAGTTTTACTGGGCGATTAGGAACTTAACAATAATCAAAATATTTGCGGAGAACAAATTGAAAAATTGCTTAAGAAAATTCGGGATCACCGAACTTCTGACACCCTTTCTTTTCCTGTGTAAGACTGGAGTTTTTGTAGCGTATATTGATTCAATATATTTAATTAAGAGCCTGAATAATCCAACACGATACGTGTCACGCTGAGAAGCACGACATGCGCTCATCTCTAGCTTAAGGTCATCTGGAATCTTTAGTTGAATTCTTATCTTTATTGCTGGCCTAGAATCTTTTAACTCAATTATAAACATGCATAGTAAAACACGATAAGACTGTCGTCTTCGTGTCACGTTGACTTGTGCTCATCTCTGGCGTGCAGTTAGCCAAGTCAAATCCACGGCGCAAACTTTGGCTCGTTGGTTTCGTTGGGTTCGTTGTCGGCAGTTGTCAAGTTGCGTAATTTGTTTGCAACTTCTTCAACTTACATGGTTGCAACTTGCATTGTACACTGTATAAATGATTTTTGTGCCTCTTTCCGTCCGAATCGCTGACTATTTGTTTTATGTGCCACAGAAAGAGACCGAATGATTGAAACTGAGATAGAGAGCGAGAGAGATGGACTCATAGAAAGGCATGGGAGGCAGTAAGAGATTTAGAGTCGCAGATGGAATTGCACGCTGCTTAACAATGCCCGACACATAATCGGAAATGTAAGGCAATGCGCCTATTATGCCGACATCTCCTAACATAGTTCATTGACATTATAATCCGGCGAGCTGCCAAACAGGCCCGTTGACAATAGAAACTTGGCCAGGAAACGAAATACAAATGTACACATGTATTCTATATATTTGCCATCCTACTCAAAAAGGTACTCGTATTAGCTGTGTATTTATTTTGGATATATTTATGATTAGTCGGTTATCCAGTGTTAGTTTTTTGGGTGCTTCTACACTTCTTCTACGCAATGCTGTGCGATCAGGGATATAACTACAAGGAACTATTTAAGTGTAGGCGAAAGAAAATAATAAAATTCGAGTTCGAGTCTTATCAAAAATTTCCATAAAGTTAGGATTAATGCTTAAAAGAAAACTAAAATAGATTTTTTTTATATGCGGTTATATTAATTATCTTATGGATAATTCCAATTTGAAATCTGACCTTTTCTGTGGTTGCGTCAGAACCGTTGGATGATTGCCGCTGCAACAATTTCTTTTGAATTAGTTAAATGGGAATTGACAAGGTTTATTTTAATGATCTATGGAATGAAATCTACGAGTATTTAGAATAGAGGGAACTGAAGTAGGAACTGGATTATGCCTAAGACTTTGGGATAGCATTAAGTTTCGACTGTTTAGATATAAAAATGAGAATGACCACAAAGAAGAAGCTGAAGTACAAGCTGAGTTGAAGTTTAGCGGTGAAATGAAGTCGGGGATAGTACAAGTATTTGTAAGTACATACACAGATGATGTATTTTAATTTATTGGTTATTTTTGGACAACGTAGAATTATACGAAACACATTTTAGTAGAACACAATTGAGATGATTGAGGTGTATGATATGATAATACATTGATTTACTATTTGTAGGTAATATATTAATTATCTTAAATGGAACACACTTACTTGGCATTTTTTGGTCGTCGTGCATCGATCGAAAAGTCATCATCGAAATCCAAATTGAAATCCTCGCCCAGATCATGTGGTACTAGCGGTGTGCGCTGATGAGCGGGACTCGTATGGTATCCATCGCCTTGTAGCTGTTTGATTATTTCATTTTCGAGGGGAAGTTTTCAAAAAGAATCGAGATTAGGTTTCGGGTCTACGAGTAATCACTTTAGTCACAACAATAAATTGGAATCCGTATTTACATTCATAGAATATATGTATATTGTACAAAATACAAGTATGATATCATACTTCGGCCCAGCCGTCATCCACAATAGAGTTGAGATCACGTTTTCAACTTTCGATTTCAATTTTATTGTGAACGTCGCATTGGGATCTTCCCGCGATAGATTTGAATGCATGCGCAAACCATTTATACATTTAAAAAACAATTCCAATTTATTGCCAGAAAAATGAAATAAAAACAGAAAAACATAATATTTTACTGATGGAAATATTATTCGAAATAAATTAAAGTAAAGTAAAGGGCGAATCGTTCTGTAACTCGTGCAAGGATTATCATATCACAGTTTTAATGTTGATTTTGGGCATATTCATGTTTTCTTTCGATCATATTCAATCATTTTAATTTTCACATGGTTAACGGAACTTTTCTTTAGCTGGAAAGCTCAAACAATAAGAGATTTACATAGAAAATATATACAAAATGGCGTTTATTAATGTAATATATTGATATGGGGATAATTATAGTAACATATAAAATTTGAATTCATATGCAATATTTACAAGCAGGTTTAATGTTGATGTTCAGATGAATGTTAAAATGTTCATGTTACTGTTATTGTTAATGTTAATGTTAATGTTAATGTTCATGTTATCTGGAATTGTACATGTCTGTTATGCTTGTTTACAATTTTATGTAAATATGATAGTTGTGAGCTGACTGTGAGTGTATTCATGAGGCATATTGCATATGATTTGAATCCTTGGTACGAGTACATCCAACAGCCCCTACCTTGACCACAGTGCCGACCTGATGCGATTCGGTTGCCGACTGGCGGTTGTCCAGTAAATTGGCTCGTTCCATATTCTCCAGCTGTAAAGTTTCCCTTGGCTGATCCAATAGACGTTCTCGCATCTCATGTAGATACGGACAACGCTGCATTCCTCACTCTTTCAACTCTTCTTGCACTCTCTTTCGACTTCGCCTTCGTCTTCGTCTTTGTATCTTTTTCTTGTTATTATTTATCTTAAAGATGTTTTGACAATTAAATATTTAATAGCTAACTACTTGGCTTGAGTTCTAAATTAGCTGTATTACTAAAAGACGAGCCCTAAGTTTTATAATAAAAAATTTGCCATTCTTGGCATATGTTAATTAGGTTTTGCTCTGGATCGATAAGTATAAAGTTATTTAAGAGGTAAATGCTGTTCCAAAAAAATCAGTCATTCGGTTTGCAGCAGCAGTTTAATTTTAAGACTTTTCGTTAGCAAATTGGTCGTTCTGCAAAAGAGAAATATAAAATATAATACCAGAGATTAGAAATTACGAATAAAACAAAATGCTTAACATGATATTGAAATCATTTTTAAATCAAATATCGTAAAATGTGACCTTGAGTCAATCAATAAACAACAAGTGGAAATTCGAAAAGGAAAACGCACGCACTATTTTATTTTTTTATTGGTGCTCTCATGGTGACCATCTGGGGCATGAGTAGACATCTGACTGACTTGATATTGTTTTTGGCGAAATCGAATGAAAATCCAGCGGATTTTCAGCGATCTTGACAGATTGATGAGGGTCAGACACACCCTATATAGACGTCTTCTCTGTCTGCTCCAACTACATAAATCTATCAAATCGTATACTATATGTATATTTGTGTATGTATGTATGTTTGTATGCTGTTTGTACAATAATTTGCTGCCACACTTTGTTGCTGGCTTTGGGCCAACAATTATGAATGCATCACGCCCCCAATTTCATTCATCCGTTAACTGAACGCTCTTGCCAATCGGGCCTAAACAGAGTGCAAGTGCATCCCAGCCAACTGCATTGATCAAATTTTGCACATTTTGGCCAAGTAATTTTCTGCTTTGGATTTTGTGGCGAGGTCGTGTGCCATTTCAGTATTCGGCCAGCCAGTTTGGCCGGAAAATTCGAATTGTGAATTGCTTGGGGAATGCGTATCAAAACAAACAAATCGTTAATGAAAACAACTGCTGAGAAAAATCTTCATGCATGTAATTTCAATTGAAAGTGGGTAGGAAACAGTTCTAAATTTTTAGCAGAGCCATTGATAAATCCAATTTTAATTTGATATGAATTTGATTCAACTTTGATTTAAACTTCAACTATTTTTGACGAGAATTAAACTTTCAACATATCGTTTTATGTTCTGAATAAATTTTATTGCAGTAACAGTTGTGTCTGATTATTTATGTACATCTATATATATAAAACTCTTTGACCTGACTAACTCATTGACTGACTGATACATCAACGTGTAGCCCAAACGGTAAAAGATAGAAAGCTAACAATCACTCAACATAGCTGAGACAATTTTTTGAGACTGTCTCCTACATCATGACCAAATTTGGTCTAATTTTTATTACTATATCATACTATAACTGTTTTAGGAACAATCGAATGCGAATAAATCTTTAGAATCAAATACTCTGTTCTTGCATGAGATATCCTAACAAAACTCACAGATTAACTCTTCTTGCTAAATTTAGGCTCTTTCCCCAAATTTACTGACTTTTAGAAAAAGTCCAATTGCAAAGAAATCACATTAAAACAGCGGACATCGGAAGTTTAATATTTGCGTTTGTTACAATAAAATGTTGTATTATAAAAATTAGTTAAACCCGACAACTGAAGACCATTATTGTAATTTTGCGAGAGAAGCGAGTTTCTCCAGACAGTAAATTAGAAAAAAAAGCAGTGATACATTTGAATCTATTTAAATTTTAAAAGAGAGAGTATTCCCTATGTTCAAGCGCGTCGGCACATTCACAACTTAAAATGATTTTACTTCCGAAATCCAGCCAGAGCACAGTGGCTCAAGCGTCATAAATTCGGGTAGAAACTCAATTTAGCTTTAAGAGTTATGCAAACACAATATTTTATTACAACAATTTGGAACAGTTCTGTAATCTTTATTTAATTCGTGTGTAGTGTATTCAGTCACAATATTTAAATTAAATCAAAGTTTGTCTTAACTAATAATAAACGATCAGAATTGTTGCAAAAACAAAAATATACATGAGAGCCGTAGTAATTGAAAAAATTTAATGTGCTCTGCTCTCATCTTGCTCCCAGTTCTTTAGCTACCGCTCCGTAGCCATAGTAAATCCTGTTTTATTTTTTGGCTATGACTCTGCTACTGCTCTGTTCAAAACGAGAGCGGTAGCGAGAGCAAATCCAAATACTACGGAGTAGCGTAGCATTTTTAAACTCTGTCAACAATAACAATCCTATTAGGGTTTACCTAATTTGGCGATCACCCAATTGTGCTAGCAAAAAAAGGCCTACGGCGCTCCGTCATCGCGCACACTGCGCCTTTGCTATAGTGTTGTTGTTAATATTTATGACGGTCATAAATTTTAAGTGTCAAAAATGCCTCGACGCTAGCTGATCCTATGTTGTTGTTGTTAGCTTGCTTGAGAGTCTTGTGTGCGTTTCTCTTGTTGTTAATTTGCTCGCTAGTCTTTAATGCGTCTACACGGCGCCGAATGGGCAGAAATAAAGTTGGGAGCAGCCGATAGCTCCCGGAGCCCATGCGTGCCCAACGCGGATATATAGTATTTTAAATTTCAAAATTCCTTGCCTATTTTTAAATCAGAATTAAATTAAAAGAAAAAGTTGCCATTCGTATCTTACAAATAATTGGGAATCACTCGATGGTTTAAAAATAAGTGAATTATAAAAAAATTTCATGTTTTGCAAAAAATTTTCTCTCAAGCTAAACAGACTTGAGCATCAGACGTGAATGTAAATATTATGCAATTATTTTACATAATTGAAGCCTGTAGGTAATTTTCTGCTTCACATAGAGTATCTCACAGATACATTTATAAAGCCCGCATTAAAAGTAGTTGACTAACATATGCCATAGAAGAATTCCTCATTGATGTTGGATTACTTTACATGGGAATCTTGGATTTGGACTGCATGTGGGCTTATTGCTTGCGGCCATTCCATTAGATAAAGGTACTAACGGTACTAGTACTTTGTAGTAGCGAGTCACCCTTGCGTATTCCAAATGTGCGCTGACCATTAACGGTCAAGCAACTTAAGCCGCAAAAATGCAACGAGGCGGCAAACATAAAACATTGTTTTCCACGATGTTGGCCCAATCGTTATACCGCTGTGCCTGTTCCATGGCCATTTCCAAGTGTTCCAAGTGACGTTTAATGCGTCTTCCATGCCACACTTGCCCCTCCTTCTTGAGAAAAAGAGAATTGTCGCATGTATCGCCCCAAACAGTGGCAACATCAACATCAACATCAACACCAACACCAACAACGACAACGACAGCAAAAAACAACATTGCCACCAACACTGTCGCGTAAATTGAAAAGCTAGCTTAATGCCATTAACATTTGATGGCTAACGACGGCAGGCAGAAAGACGGCCAACACTTTGCTGGCCACAACTTAAGTTATGGTCTATATAAGGAATCACGAAAACTAACGCACACTTGTTAATTGCCAACTTCTCTCTCTGTTTCTGTTTCTGTTTCTCTGTTTTCTGAGTGCAACTTTTGCAACTGCAATCGATGGTGGTGCAATCAATTGTTGGGTGGGTGCAGCACTTGCCACCAAGAAAACATTCAACATGTTACATGTTTACAATTTAAACAAAACAAAACAAAACAAAATAATAATCTCGTAAATAAAAAACTGATTTAAATCGTTGTCGGGTTCATTGGCCATCTTCAGTGGCTGATCGTTGTCTATACATGTGATCAGTTTCCTTATTGTTGTAATTGGTATTGTTGTTATTGTTGTTGGTCTTTTTTTATGACAGTTGCACAAAAGTGTCCGATGACAGATTAGAAACAAACGACAGACCTATGGATGTACAAACCGCACCCACACCCATCGCTGACTTTACGGATCGGCGCCAACAACAAACATTTGTGTTTCTTTTTTTTTTTCTCTCGTTTGAATTTGTTTTTATTTGTATTTTCCTTTTTTTTATGCAGATGCATTAAAAAGAGAGACGGTGCCCACATTGAGAACCGGATATGCAATTGTATACGAATACCAAATTGAGAATGCTTATGAGAATGAGAATGGGCATGAGACTGATGAGTACTGAGCTGAACAGATGGACACATATTTAGCAACTATTAGGGCACAAAGGAAACGAGTCAAGCTGCCAGACTGGCAGATACTCTGGGGCATCAACTTCACCTTAGGGTAATTCGATTAGGGTGACCATATTTGTTAAACAACAATAGCCAAATTCGATATGCACAACTGCATAAAGGATTGTGAATAGATTTAAAATTAGGGTGGCCATATTAACAAACAAAAAACACAATAACATTTCTAGATGCAGAGCAGTTACCAGATACCATGGGTCGAATTTTCGACTTTAGGTATTAGGGTAATTAGAGTGACCATATAAGCCATACTACAAAAGTTTCAATTCGAAAAGTCTTGTCCCAGCATTCCTTAACTGATGCTTAGATTTAACTAGCGGACATCCTTGACTAGCGTCATACGCAGCAACAATGTACATATTATAAATGCAACGGTTCACAGCTGATGCTTTAATTTGTCCAGCGAATTATCTGTATCAGGAGAAATAGGGTCTTAAATTTTGAAGCTAATTAAGGTGACCGCATATGATGAATTTAACAACAACAATAACAAAATGAAGTGCAGCGATTCTGATTGACTGTTACCCTATTACGGATACTGATCAACTTATAACACTCATCAATGGCAGTTCCTTAAGGTAGTTAAGGTGACCGTAAACAAAGTAATGAATTTAAAATCATTGTTAGATATCCACAACCGACATTTTGGATGCGTTTTCCGCCAGCCGCGTTCTTTTGGTCAGCCTCGAGACTCAAACAGTCGCAATGGGTTGGGAGAGAATCGTATGGTAGTCCGAACCACCCCCTTGGGTCGCATTGTAATGGGTGAGGTCGCTCGTCGCCGGCTGCCGCCGCCTCATTAGCTCAATATTGCCATTTGCCAGATATGCAGATATTTCATGTTTTATGTCTGGACTGTATATTTTTGTTTTGTTTGGTTCTTTTCTGCTTTTTGTTTTTGTAGATTTACTCGTACGCCTTTGCCCAATGAAAGCAACCACCCACAAAGGTCAGCGAAAAACACACCACCACAGTTAGGAAAAAAGGTGGTATTTTCAACCCTCGCATGTTATGAATGCATTCATAGAGCTATTTAAATTTCCACTGACGAAATTAGAAGTTTGACGAACATTCAATGAAGAAACTGAAAAATCGATTGATTTGAGTGATAAATGACATAATACCAACGCAAAAATCATATTTTGAATGCAATTATTTAAGGCACTCTGTATTGTAAAGATTACAGTTTTTCATCGTAATATGTGAATTAAGTTACCTATTAAGTACTTCCCATTGCATACACTTTTTTCATAGCTCAAGTTAAAAATAAATAGTTAAAGCTCATAGTTCTATTTAAAATTTAACTAGGAGCAATTTTGAAATTTGAAACTTAAAGGGGCTTAATCTTAAAGATAAAGAAATACCTAAATAAAAACATAATATTTAGGGGGACCACAGAACTCCGAACTCACCAAAAATTAACCGATTTTAAACACATTTTTGGTTGGTTTTCGGATGGTTTTTTCCTTTTTTTTTGACACTCCTAACTAAAGTCCATTCATATAGACAATTCTTAGACAATTTTTAAACCTAGACGAGTTAGCTGATAAGTGAAAGTATCTGAATAAATTTCTTAAAATCAGTTGGGAGTCACTATGAATCGTTGAACGATCAACCGAGTTAATTTACCCTATCGATTGATCTATCGACTTATAGAGCGAAAAAAGATGGATAATCAATTTACACCATAGTTTGTAAATTAAATCGTATTCAAATACTGATCTATTTGATACTGAACTACTCAACTTCTCTTCCTGCTCTTCCCCCTTCCCTCCCACCATCTAATCATCATCGAACTGACCCAGTTCTGTTGTCTGTGCCATTTACTTTTATAGTTTTCAAGCCTTGTTCAACTCAGACCTGTGAAATACGTTTTTAGTTTCCTTTTCCTTTTTTTCATTTTCATGTCTCTTTCGCAGTTCTCTCGTAACATTTCTTTTGTCTATTTCTCGTTTGTGGCACTTTTATGGGTTTACTTTGCCCCCGCGAAAGATACGCATACGAGTATTCGAGTTGCGGCCATTCCAATGTCTTTCTAATGGAAGACCAAGAAATGTGCAAACAAATACAAGTACAGGGTATGTACATACATATGTGTGTGTGTGTGTAACATGTGACATGCATAAGTACACAGAAAAAAATCGGGTTTCACGTATAAAATTCCGAAAGCTGGAATCGAGGAATTTCTTGAATCGAGTAGGAAATACTCGATTTAAGTACGATTTTTCAATTACTTTTTCTCAAATATTTTGATTATTGGGAAAAAAAATTGTATAAGTGAAATTAAATGTTTTCAGGCTTTATTCATATTTTTCAAATGCTGAGTGATTGCGATTTTATCCGCATATTGTGATTATTCAACAATTATATTCTGAATGCATAGGGACATTAAAAATACATGCGAAAATCAAGAATTTTAAGCTTGAATTGAAGACCGACTTTTTTTCTGTGTACGTCTGTCTGTCTGTCTGTAACTCGAGAGGGTCACCCCAAAGTTTTGATTGCTTGCGTTTTTCGGGAGGAGAGGGAAATGGGACTGAAATGCTTCGCTTTGGTAATTAACGATATTCACACGAATCTCACAATTGAGTACTTGACATAATACGAGTACTCAAGTGTATTTGTACGTATGTGTGTGTGTGTGTGTGTGTGTGTGTGTGTGTGTGTGTGTGTGTGTGTGTGTGTGTGTGTGTGTGTGAGGATTACTTACTTTTTGGGTTTCTTCAATGCTCTCACATGGAATGGCAGTTGCGTCCTTGCGTGTTTTGTTTTGTTACGCGTTTCGCATGTCGCAGTTACCGACTTCGTCCTGTGCGACAAAGGGATGTCGCCAGGGGGGGAGGTGGAGCGTGGGGGACGCGGAGCGGAGAAGACGTATGATTGTTGCGCGCGCGTTTGTTGTTTGTATTGTGGGTTGTCCTTAGTCTGTTTGGTTGCCTGCCTTTGCCAAAAATTTGTTGCGATTGCCGGAAACGGAAAGGGCACACAGACAAAATGGACGACGACGACGACGCGCACAGCAATCAAATAAATTGTTGCTCTTCACTTTTCGATTGTTTACGTCTTGTTATTATTATAATTTGATGTTGATGTTATTATTATTATTATTATTATTGTTTTTATTGTTGTGGGTATCAAAAGCTAACAACTTGGTACAAAAATAGTTTTATTTAGCACTTTAGTCATAGGAAAAAAAATGTAAAAGAAAATTTATTGCTAGCAATTACAGCGAGCAAAAACAACAATTGGCAACAATGCCTCTAAAAACAACGGCACAACAACAGCAACAACAGCTCCAATGACAACAACAACGCCAACGACAACAACAATTACTTGTATTTAATTGCAATGACTACTCAAGCAAAAACAAAAACTTGGCTTGATGCAAAACAAAATACAAAAAAAAGAAAAAGAAAAAAACCGATTCCAAACTCGATTACTTTTTTGTTTAGCTTTATTTCTATAGTGTTTATTGTTGATGCTGTTGCTGATGTTGTTGCTCGTGTGGTTGTTGCTAGTGGCGGTGTTGGTGTCGGTGTCGCTGTTGGTGTTTTGTTTGCAGCCACCGTATTGACTCTTCCATCACTCGTAACAGTTCGCTTATGACTGAGTTCGAACGCAACTAACAACTCAAAACGTAGAACGCACACAGACCACCAAACGATAAAGCGCACGGCCAACGTCTGCGTCAGCGTCAGCGTCAGCGCCAACGTCGACGTCGCAGCAACAGTCGTTGTCGGCATACGATTTACAACGACAGCGCTGGCAGCGGCATTCGCGTTTTTCTCGTATATCGTAAGCATTTACGATATTCACATTTGATGTTGCTTTTGCTTTTACTGCTGGTGCTGCTCCCTTTGATGTTGTTGCTGCTGCTGCCATTTTCGCAGTCTACTGCACACGGCATTCGCTGCGCGAATCGTCAGACAAAACGCAATGATGATCAAAATCCAAGATGATGATTAATAATCACTACTAATGTCGGCTATCTGATATAGAGGCACGTGAATCAGTCGGTGAATGCGAATGATTGCATAATTGAATAGCTAACGGATATTTGAACATGTCGCATAAATATGAACATTAGTTTGGGTCAATTTTTTGGCCCAATGCGGGTATCAAAATCGTAATCTACGGTGAATTCTGAGAAGATTTGCCCAAGAAACCATAGGTCTAAAATCATTTTCGAGATTCCGATTTTTATTGAGAAATTTCAAGTATGTTTTGGTCTTTTAAACACCTAAGTGACTGCATAAAAAATATTTGGTTTCACTTAACATTTTTTCAAGAAAAATATAAATTTTCAAAATTGAAAAAATACAATAAAAAATTAAAATTTTATTTTTAAAATTTTTTTTAAATTAGAAAAAAAAAATTTTATAAATAAAATTACAAAAATTGGCATTAATTTGCATTTGACCGTTAATTTACGCCCCTTTTTGTGCCACTCCCACTCTAATTTTTCTTTACAAAAATGCTTTGAAGTATTGAGAACATACAGTTCAAGTTTCAACCCGATATCTAACCTAGTTCAAAAGATACAGATGTTTGCCACCAACATCAGCGAAACCAACCAGATCAAAATTGGTACAAAATACATACAAAATTTGTACCATTTTATATGTATTTTTTACGTATTTTGTACCAGCTCGCAGGTCGTTTCGCCGATGTTGGTAGCAAACATCTGTAATCGATCTTGATAAGATTAGATATCCTAAAATCTTTGGGTGTCGCAGATTTTTGAATTTTGTGGAATTATACATATGATCATTAATGTCTCCTTCTGATTATTCCATAAATTCCAGCGCACGAAAGGAGAGATGTACAAATTAATATATTGTTAAGATATTGCTTAGTTATAAAATCCATAAATGTGAGAACAAAAGGTGGATCTTTGATTGTAATATTCTAGTAAGCCACTCTAACAGTTTTAGAGCAGGAGTTGTGACTTGGTAAAGTCCCCTTGAGTACAGCTCGTCGGAGTGCATAAGTTAGAAGTGCGTGCGTCCCAAAGGACTTCTCTGTGCGTGTCGGGATATGCACATAAACATGTAAGTATGAATACATATGTATGTACATTTTACACACATAGATATAAGCCCATAGAAGTATGTTTATAAGGACACAGCAATGCTCAAGAGGTGCGACATGGCCTCAGGATGCAGCCAACAAAGTCAACGAAGAGTCGACACCTTTCTCTTTTTTTTTTATTAATTTTTGGCTTTTGGCTCTGCGGTGCTAACTGTGGCTCGGACTCTGCCCTGTGGTTGTGACTGTAGCTGTAACTGCAACTGTGGTTCTGGCTCTGATTCTGTTTCTGATTCTGACTGGAATTTGTGTGGCGCATGCGCGAAACAAAACTGGCAAAGGACATTCACCTTGTTGGCTTTAGTTTGCCGCCAAACAGGGTGCATTTGTGTAAGCTTGTTTTTGTATCTAATTGCACTGTGGCGCACCCACAATGAGTGCCACTGCTGCTGCTCTGGGCGGTGGTGGGTGAGGTGGTGCATGAGGTGGTGTTGCGTGGGCGTAGACCATAATACATATATACACGAACATACATATACATATGTATGTATATATGTACAGATATACATGTACAGATGTAGGTGTGGACACTGGTCAAACTGCAGCGCAGTTAGTTCTATCTTTCTTGCCTGTTGACGAAACGCGAGACCCAAATAAAATGCTAATTGAATTAAGGAGTCAACAAGGGGTCCAGGACTATGTCCATGTCCAGGGTTCCTGTCTAAACACATCATATAAGCGCCAGCATTTTTTCTTGTTGTATTTCTACTGAAGTCAACAAATTAAACCAAACAAAAAAAGAAAGAAACGCTGAATTGAATTGAATTGAATTGAAACGAAACGAAACAAAATGATATAAAATGAATGACAGAAACGCTAACCTAGTTTTTGGCCAGCTCAGTTGGCCAGGGCGTGGTTCAAATCCCGGGTAAGCAGTTGGTATATGTGGTATACATCTATATATAAATATATGTACATAGGTACTTAGGGCCGCTGAACAGCATCCACAAAAATTGCAGCACAAATTAGGGGCAACACAGCATCCACATCTTGAATCAAAGACAAGCAGACTGAGAGAGAGAGAGAGAGAGAGAGAAATAAAGAGCGAGAGAGTGTAGCACCGAGCGTATTAGAGCGAGCGAGAGAGAGAAAGAGAGCTAGTGAGAGAGAGTTGGCTGGGGAAATGTCATTAACTTGATATGCTGCATATCCCTTGAAACTGCACAGGCCCCGGTTATTTTTTGGGCTGGGATACGCAGGAGTTTCGAATTCTCTCCTCTCTGGATGGGAATCCATCCAACCCTTAAATGGGGGAATCGTACTCTCGTGCTCTCGTCCTCTTGCTGGAGCCTCAGATACATGCCCATATCGAGATACAGAGTACAACGAAATGCGAGTACTTGTATTCATTTCTTGAATATCCTTTTATTCATTTATCTCTCACTCTGTTTATTTGCTGGCTGGCTGCTCCCATTTTGAAGCATAATTATGGCAATTATTGTTTGTATAACAATTGAAGGCTCCTTCTCGACAAGAGGAAGTGTCCATGCTTAACTTGACCCACAAAACATGGAAACAAACAATTAACAAATGCGTATTTTATGGTAATCGGATTTTATTTATTATTGCAAATCAACTATTCAGCAATGATCAGCTCATTTTTGAGGTTGGGAAATCAATCGTAAGGGACTTTTTTTTATTTCCATTGTCATTACAGTATTTTTTCCTCATTACAATCAAATGAGGAAAAAATCACAGTTAATTCCCATATCCTTCAGAGCGATATTACTGCAATAAAAGGGTCAAAACAAAGGCAACAAATTAGACAGCCCCAAAATTTTACCCTTTGTCTGAACAATCAAACACATCGATAAACTGCATCGAAATAAGTTTTAATATAAATATTTATGCATGTTTTATTTTTTATTGTAATTCAAAAAAGTTTCTAATCAAATGCGGGTAATTTTCTCTTTGTTTCGGGAATAACATGAATCTTGTTTTATTATTATTATATTTTTTTGTTTATTTTTATTTGGTTTCGAGTTTTGGCTACTGGTATACAAGTTCTCCATATAACTTTTAATGTGTTTTTGAATTCATTTCGAAACTAGTCACTAGTTTTAATAAATTCTACAATACATGTGTGTATATATAATGTTTCAGTTTTGATTTGCCATTTCAGAATATTCGTTTTATTTTTAATTCGTTTTTTATTTTAAATTTTGAGCAGTGTCCAAGTTGGTGTACAATAAATACATGGTAAGAAAATTCTTACAAAGTTACAGTTATACTAGTTAAAAATTTAGTTTGAATACATATAAAATTGAGATAACTAAGTTATACATACATATATATATATATAAATATTTTTTTTAATATAATATATTATATTATTAGTTGAATTTCTCATTTGATGCATAACTTGAATATACAATACCTACATAAGTATGTATATTTTCAAATTCGAACGCAAATCATTGGTTCCAAGTACATAAGAATAATACAATACACATGAGCATGTATCTATTGACATATACTATATTTTTAGGTATAGTTATACGTATATAGAAAGCAATATTCAACTTAGGCTACATAAAAACTCTTTGGCATTGAAAAATATACAAGAGAAAGTATTAAAAACTTATATATAGTATTTAGTTGTTCATATACATATACATATATATCTATATAGATATATCCTATGCCTTTATGGTAGTTAAAAAAAAAGTGATTTTACTTTTAAATATTTAAAAAATACATTATATAGTTGTTCGCTTCAATACTTCCTTTCATAATTTGTGCGTTTCTCGTGTGATTTCTTCTTTTCCATTTTGTGATTTGTCCGTCAAACGTTGTTTTGATACTTATTAAATACTGGATAGTTTGCTATTTTATTTATAGATATTATATTAGTCTGGTATTATTATTGGTATAGATACTACATGTAAGTCTCAGATGAGTATTTGCTTTGATTGGTAAAGAGGACAAGAACAAGTTGAACAATTTGAACAAGCATAAGTAAATTATCACAAGAACCTTTGGATAGGGTCGCGGGGAGGGGAACAGGATCAGGGGCGAAACAAAGCTCTCAACAAGTATATATATATTAACAAAAAAATAAAATAACATTTGATAAATCTAAAAAATTGCAATTCAACAAACACAAAGTCAGTTATTCAGTTAAGTAATACTGACAACAATAATAATAATACTAATAAAAAGGATCGAGGATCGTACTTATTAATGAGAATGATTCTTGACTTTAAAAAGTATCAAATCTATTATAGAAGTAAATATATTTTTCTTTTACTTCATTCATTGATATTAAACATGTGCAAATACAATTATCTTAGTTAATATATTATAATCCTTTTGCTTATTTCTCCTTTCACTCTAATATGTAGTATAATTAATAAGTAGTTAATTTTTTATTCGTGGTTCTTTGACTTAATCGCTCGCTTTTGGTGGGGTTTATGTGTATTTTTTTCTCGCCTTTTATGTCATACAGTGACACACAAAAGAATGGGCACAGCAAGAATTCTGACATTTAAGACTTATTTGCGCCGTTATGATTAACATATTGGCATCAATGAAAATGTTATTGAAATTCCGTTTTAACCCATTTCAGGCTAATGGGTATTTAAATACCCGAAAAAGTGTTGACACTTAAAAAATTCTAGCACGGGGAATGTGAGAGACTTCGGGGAAAAATTTATTTCATAGTAAAGAGAAATAACAAATATATAAGTATAAAAATTGAACAGTTTAGTTATCCTCGGTATACCTGTAGTTTTTTACAGGTGAATATCTAGGTTTTTTTTCCATAGAAAATGTTGACGAAAAAAGCTGAAAAATGTATGGAAATCGGAAAAATAAAATTTGAAGATAAATTTTTTTTTTTTTTTCTTTCAACTTCTATGGTCTTCTAAGCACACGTTTCAAAATTTCGTCAAAATCGTACCAGCCGATCAATAGGCAGCCATTAATGGGTTAATGATAGAAAAGTTTGCTTAAGTGCCTTTAAAGCAATTTTCAAAAAATTATAAAAAATACTAGCAAAGAGATATTTGAATTTATTTTTCAGTTACTATTTAAATCGTTTAGAGAAACTTTGTGCATTAAAACATTGTTTTTTTAAACATCGAGGAAAAAAGTTGAAAAGCTAGACATTTACATAAATTCAAAATTTTCAATGGGTACTTATTGGGTTAAGGAAAGTTTTGTATCATTCAAACAGAATTGAAATGACCTTTCCATTAATGTCAATATGTTAACGATAACGGCGCAAAAAAGCCTTAAGTGTCAAAATTCTTACTGTCCCAATACTTTTGTGTGTCACTGTATATGTATGTATGTGTGTAAGTTGATGTATTTTGTTTTGAATACATCAACATCTAAGATAATAATTTTTGTATATTCCCATATATGTATGTCAGAACTTTCACGAACTGCCAGGAATGCCAACTACCAAATGGATGTAAACAGTATCATATCATATATCGTATCGTATAGTATCTGCATATTGTTAAATCGAACTCTATAGGTTATTGCATACATATATATATATAGTTTGCTTTACGATCTTACGATTCACAACTCCATTTCTTATGACCCTTGCCTCTCTCGGCGCATCTCAGTTAAGTTACCTCAGTGATGTTTACTCGTAGTGCTTGATTCTCGGGGTGTCGTTTCGATAAAACAAACTGACAATGCTGTGGGGATTACGTTATAGAGTCATTCTGAATATATATATCAGGATCTGAACTCATGAACATTATTTTCTTTCTTCTAAATCTGTATGTATGTATATTTATGTAATTGTGAATCAACAGGTAACTAACTTCTGAATATATGTAAGTATGTTATGATCTTGATATCATCTACATATATTTTAATATATTTTGATGATAATTTGACACATTCGCAACATTCGCTCACATACAAATACTCATATTCACACTTGACATTGCTTTTGGGTTCTTTTTTCTTTGCTCTGACATTTTTTGGAGTTATAATTTTCTAAAGTCATCTTAGGGTATTATTTGGAGTCATATAAGTGTTGAAATATGTTTGTATATGTATCTTATCTTTCATTATCATTTTCATTCTCGTTATTCACTTTTTTTTATAATAATAATTTCCATTGCCATAATTTTCCAGCATGCGGATATGTTTTCTCCATTTTTGTTTTCTTATGATTTTTTTTTTGGTTGTTGGGTCTTTCTTAATTATGGTAACTTTTGCACCCGACAAGGTTAAAGGTGGATCTCAAATGGTGGGTGATGTTTGCTTCAATAAAATTATTATTATTTTGTGATGCTCAGTGGTTCGTTGTGGTGTTGTTGTTGTTGGATGTGTGGTGGGTGGGTGGGTGGATGCAAAAGTTCTAAACAAAAGTGAGCTCATGTCCGCTCAGGGCGTCGATGAACTCAAAGTGCGCGTAAACTCATTCACCGTTTATGACATAGACCGGACAGAAAGCCTTCTCCGTGTTGAGGCTCTGCGGCGACAGGGCACGGGCTGTTGGCCTTTCCTGATTCCGGCTGATTCCGCTGTCGCCGCCTTGTTCGCCTTCATCCTGCTGGCCAACTGCTCCTCCATCCACTCCAGCTCCAGCTTTGGCATTGCCATCACTTCCATTACTGTTACCATTAATATTGCCATTATTGCTATTACCACTTCCACTTCCGCTCCCATTGCCGCCGCTGTCCACCTCCTCGACTGTTTCGAGCTCTCCGCCAGCTAATGTTGTCGAGCAATAGCAGTAGGATAGATTGGTTTTGAGATCCTCGCAGAACTGTTGCTGCTGCGCAATGCTTTGAATGCGCGAGCGAGCGAATTCTCACATATACGTCGGTTTCAGTTTGTAGGCCCGCTTCCAGATCTCGCACAGGCAGACCGTCGAGTGGAAGCGGTAGAATATGGCCAACGGCATCGACACGTGCGTGATGATTGTCCACGCCCACAGCCCATAAAAGTTCAGCTGTATGGGATGCGATTCAGCCCGGGATTTCTCCAGCGTGCTAATCGCCCACATGGCCAGATTCGCGACCAGCATGAACGTGACTATCTCCCGTCCCGGCTTCTTCCGGATGTGCTCGGGACTCACAGCCTGCCGTCGACTGGCGTCCAAGATGAACATGGTCTGGCACGCGGTCTGCACGATGGAGGCCAACGCATTGATTGGGACCAACATGTCATCGCTGCGCAGCGTAAAGTGTCCGGCGATTACCGTGAAGATGTTGTAGAGGAAGGAGCCCGTCTGGGCGCCCACGAGCAGGATGTCGTCCAGGGAGAAACTGCGATAGGCATCGTACTGCAGATGCCGGATCTGGATCATGCCTAGCAGAGTTGCAATCGTTGCCGTGCCGTAGATGAGCAGCTCGCAGATGGTCACCTCGGTGACCGCCAGGGAGACAAAGTCCGGTCGTGAGATTAGCACAAAGAATATGATGAGCGAGATGATGGTCAGCACGAGGATGAGTATTCCCACAAATAGACCCTTGTGGGCGCGAGCACAGTCCACGGAGTAGTGATGCGGCGAGCGTTTCATCGGGGAGCTGATCATGTCCGGACGCTGCGGTGTGGGCGTCTGTGGGCGTGAAATGCTGCGCCACATCACGTACAAAATGGCAGCACAGATCAGCGAGTACTCGATGGTGCAGGGAAACAAAAAGGGCGAAGCGTCCTGGACCAGAGTACCAATGATGTTGGTGCGTCGACACTCGAAGATCTGATAGGGTCCCTTGAGACCTCGAGGCACTCGCAAATGCGCCGTCGGATCATGGGCGATGACTGCATGACCCCGGGAATGGCCCGGAATGCGATGCGAGATGCGAAGCGTGCGATTCTCCGGGTTGTAAAAGGTCAGAATCTCGTGCTTCGTCTCCTGGATCAATACATTCAGCCACACGGCCAGATTGGTGCCAATCATGTGCATCAGTCCGAACCGGGCGATGATCTTGTAGCGATACACCTTGATCTGCTCGTTGTTCAGGAAGATGAAGTACATCTGGATGAAGATGAAGGCCATGCGCGTCGCTGGCGTCAGGGCGAGCAACACGTTGTGGCACTTGGTGTCCGGATTCAGCTCAAAGTACTGGCCAAACTCCAGACCCGAGTAGATCATGCTCCCAATTCCGAATGCTGTAAATGTAAATGCGAAATAATTAACAATGTAAACAAATCAAAATTATCCAAATATAACTGGGAATATTTTCATAGCTATTGGAGTTTAGCAGTTCAAATAATTGTGTGTTAAAGTTGATCTAGTATTTGATTAAAAACTAAATTAGTTTTAATATTTTTTAACAAATTTTTGAAGCAATTGTTATTTTAGTCGATGTTTCTCCACAAGAGTTTAGCCAACAAATATGATTTGTTAATTGACAGTAAATTCTTAAGCAAGTAAAAAATCACAACTGGGCCCTCCCGATCAGAAGATATTTCAATGCAACTTTTATTTTTGATTTTTATTTTGAAAATGAAAATAACCATTATTTTTCAACTTTTAAATAAAAATTGAAAAATAATTTTTATTTCATAAGTTTTATCAAAAAAACTTATAAAAGTTACGATGCCTGCTAAATACTAACAGGGGATGAAAAATCGCAAAGAAAGAAAACATTTATGGGAGATGAAAATATTTAAATCTAATTTGAATGGTATCCCAAGTATCCCAAAAAAAATTGTACTGGCTGGAAAATAAATAAATAAATAAATATTTTCAGGTGCTGGGATCGATATTAGTACAAACATACAATAAAATTAAGTCAAATCAAATTTCAAACCAATTAAGTGTTTGTTTAAATTGTGAATTAACAACAACACACAAAAATGTGTCTGCTGCAGATTCAACTCTGTTAAACAATTTAATCAAAAGAAAAAAACATTTTTGTCCGTATTCCGAGCTGTGGCTTCAAGGGACTGAGACTTACCCACAGCGCCCATGCGCAGATAGAAACTTCCGTAATGATGTTGTCTGCCCAGCGGCGACAACAGCGACGGACGACGCACTTGGATGGCCGGGGGAATACGATGGTGCGTCGAGGTGCTGTCCGTATCCGACTCATCCATGCTGTCCGAGGCACTGCCCTTGGCCGTGGACTTACTGGGCGAGGTGGCTGCAAGGGAGTCAAACTTAAAGGTGACTTGATTGTCATGGGCATCACATGGTTATGTCTCACCTATCGGCGGCACTGGCAGCTTGGGACGTCCCCAGATCAGTGTGGCGTACATGAACAGCAGGAAGATCATGCTGCCAATGTACAAGTACAAATAGTAGACCTGTGAGAAAAGATTAATAGAAAAAGAATTACTGGCTGTGAAGCAGGGATTGGATAGATGGACGACTTTTAGATCAAAGAAGGAACAAACTTTTGGATTAGTTAAAAAAAAAAATAAAGTAATAGATATAGATCAAAGCAAAAGCAACAAAGCAACTATTCTAAAGAATAAGCTAAATGAAAGAAAAGGTCCTTTGTAAGAATCGGAATTATCAAGCTAAAGAATATAAAAGGTTTAGCTGACGAAAGAAACAGTCTTGCGAACATAATATATATAGAATATAATTAAAGAAAAGTTTGGATAAAAGAAAATAGCGAACTAACGAGACTAAATATATAAATATATTGAATTCTTCGAAATAAATCTAAGTTTTAAATACTCAAGATGAAAAATACTTTGCGCTTATGAAAACTGTTGGACTCTGAAAGAAAAAGAACCCTAAACATTGGAGTTAGTGGTAATTGGAAGAAGCACTAAGTGGATTAGAACTGTAACTAGAAGCTATAGGAAACTGAAGTGAAGAAACGAGTATAGAAAAAAGTATAGTATAAAGCACTATCATTATGAAATCAATAAAAGCGGTTGGATTAAAACTAGTGACTAAAAATATTAACTGGATAATTTGTTTGATTTTTGCTTGGACGATTTTAGTATTTCAATTTAAGACTCGATCCAAAACTATGAAACAAAAGCTGTTGTTGGATTAAAACTAACCTCATAGAACGATGGTGGTATATAGGTTGAAATGACTTCGGCCATCGGAAAGGCCACGCCCATAACGACGAGCAGTTTGCCATAGAGCGCCGAGAAGAGTGTGGCCAGAGCATCGCCACTGAAGGGAAGATACGAGAAACAGAATCAGGGGCAGGTAAATTGAATATTTCCACGTGAGTATATTCGAAACTTACGCCTTGACACGCGGCATGGCCGGATAGACAAAGGAGGGTCGATGGGTGCGTTTGATGGCGGGCATGACGGGGTAGTTGGTCAGCTGATGCGAGTGATACATTAGTGCCAATTGGCCACCGCCCTGACGCTCCCCGTCCGTCTGGCTGTGCTGGCGATGGGAGCTGCTGCCCGGCGACGAGGGAGTCTCTGAGCTGTCGTCGCCACCATTCTCATTGCTGCCATCGGCATCGCCATCGCCGCCGCCAAGGATGAGGCCACTTGGTCCGGCTGTCTCGGCGCTGCTCTTGCGCGGCAAGCTCGACTCATCGATGGTTACATGATGCTGCGATCCGGAACGGGCCGAGAGTCTGCCCGGCGAGGCGGCAACCGTAACATGACCCGACTCTCCTCCTCCTCCTCCGCCTCCGTCTCCGGGTTTGGCCAACACCATGCCGCACACGGAAGGAGCAGTACGTCGATTATATCCAGGTGAGCGTCCTTCGGCATCCAGAGCAGGCGGAGCATAGCTACTGGGCACTGTGGGCGTGGCCACCCGAACACTGTGCGTATGATGATTCTGGTGATGCGGATGCTGGAACTGATGCGGCAGATGATAGTGATGATGGCTGCTCGTAAAATGGCTAGCTCTCGGCTGACAGTTGACCAGAATTCTTGGGCCTACGCTCGACCCGGACTCCACACTTGGCACACTTGGCACACTTGGCACAGAGGGCACTGCCTGCGACTTCTGTTCATCCTGATAGCTGAGAGTGGCCAGCGGCTGTGGATCTGGATCTGGAGCAACGGTGGTGGTGGTGATGCTGCTGCTGCTGCTGGAGTTAGATGTAGATACAGAAGGCATGGATTAGCTGCTCTGGTCTGTCCCTCTGCCTGCCTGCCTGCCTGCCTGTCTGTCTGTCTGTCTGTCTGTACTGGTAAAGCCACAGTGCAGTCGTCGCAACGATGAGCGACATCGATTCACTGATTGCCCCCAACAATCGCTGGATTTGCATGAGGCCCCGTTTTGGTCGGTATTCGCGATCTGCAGATGTGCAGACACCCATACAGCCATGGACTCAACTGTGCTTTAATTAAATAATCGACTAGCTGTTGCCATGGGGCACACACACACACACACATATCTTATACACCGAAAAAAAATCATTCCAAAATGAAAGTTTTTAATTCTTGATTTTTGCATTGTGAAATCCACATAATATGCGGATAAAATGGCAGCCAATCAGCATTTCAATAGTCTAAAATAACTTTAAAAACATTTCGTTTTACTAAAAATGATCTTCTAGGCAAATTATTAACGGAAAAGGAATTCTAAAATCCTGCTTAAATCAAGTATTTTGTACTTGATTTAAGAAATTCCGCGATTACCGAAGCTTGGATTCTTTTTTTGCCGGTATCCCGTATTTGTTACTGTGTACATATATGTTCTGTTATGTTATCATACGGGAGTACTCTTTTATTTGAGAGCACTCATCGCTTTGGGTGCCAGACACTTCCGCCGAGGCGGCGTTGTCGTTCATCGTTCATCGTCCATCCCTCATTGTGTGCCACTCAACCACAAACCAAGCACAACAAAAGATTCACACAGATTCGATCAGCAGCCCTGCATTCAGTGAGTATTCAAAACATTTGATCGACCGTCAAGTCTCACATCTTCCGGACTGACTTTCAATATTTGCGCATCTTTTGCTCTTTTCGGAAAAGGTAAAATCACGATTACACTTGGCGAAAAAACCAAAGATTCTGTTAGAGAAGTAGACAGAAATTTTAAAATTTTAGTTTTTCATTTAAAAATACTTAAATTCGACTGGTTTTTGAAGAATCAAGTTTATAAAATTGCCTTTTTTTTAATTTAAAGAAATAAGTTAAATCTCTAAGTTTTTGATAAAAGACCAAATTAAATGATCTAAATGTCATCAGTTTTTAGTTTTTAATCATAACTTTTTTTGGCAACTCTACTCGACTATCTCCAAACATCCGTTTGAAAAATTCGATATAAATTATATAATTTAAAATACTTTTCAAGACATGTCTGATTTTTCCGAAGTTAAAAATAAAAAAACAAACGAAATGTCTCGCTTAGGGAAATGTTTTGTTTAACGCTCCCCGGCTCAATAGCATGGTCATTGTCATCATACATACATGAGCGGACTTACAGCGAGTGTTTCGCCTATAAATTCCGACACACGGCCGCCCCAGCTACCGTCTATCTCCTACCCCACTTACGAGTACTACTAAATTGCACTTAATAACATCCACAATGGGAAAGAAAAAAAGAACATCTAATGAAAACCTGGGGCTGGGGCTGCCCACGTTAGCAATTGAAACTAATCGTGTCTCTGGTGTGCGTACAATCCAAATCCGAATATACATACATACATACATATGTGTACACATACATATATAAGTACAACTTGAAGAGATGACGAAGCTGGGACTCCTGCCTACTGTCAGGCGAGGCGGACATGCAATTAAGCCACAAGCGAGACAGCTAGACAGGTGAATTACGAGCAAATCTTAACTAAAAAAATATAACATGGAGATTCCTCAATCTAGAAACAAGACAGAAATAGACCTCTGGACAATGCTGACAAAAGTAGATCAGTTTAAATATAATATCAAGTTCAATTTAAGAATTCTCTTACGATCTGTATCCATCATACTAATAATCTAAGATCAAGTTATTTTAGTTATTTGTCTGAAGAAATTTTCCATTTACTTCTGTCTGAGGTTATTCACACGAATTCTTGTTGCATTCTGCATATTGCTGCTATTCATTTGCATTCGCATTCACATCACTTGACTTTGAGTGTGTGAATGCATTGAAGTCAAAATGCATCATTTGTTTATATGTATATATGCGCTGACTATCAGATTTAGATTGTGGTTCGAGATTGAGTTTTGGCTTTACTTTTGGATTTGAGTTTGAATTTGAATTTGGTTTTAGATTGAGATTGCGATTGAGTTTTAGTGGTTGTTGCTGGCTTGTGGCACTCAAAAGTACTTGGAAGTACGAGAGTACTCGTCATTGTGGCATATGCTCAGGGTCTGTAGAACTTAGATTAAGGGTACGCGGCATATACATAAAATATAAGAGACTTGCAACAAGTGGGGAGCTTATAAATAACCTTGACACAGGGCAAAGCTGATGCGGTTACACGGAGCTCACTGCTCAGTATCCTGGTGAGCTGGAAGTCGATTGAAGTCCTTTCCACTTTTTATGTGTGGGACTGTGGGTCATGTACTCAAGCGCTCTTGTAATCAGATTTCTGAAAGCGTGCTGCATACTTTATGGCGTTTCGGTTTTGGGGTTGTTAACCTGCCACATTGCTGCCTGGGCTGTCGTGGTGCCGTGTTGCCGTGTTGCATGATGCTTTTCTGTCCTCAACTCAGCCCGACTTGATTCCACTCGACGCGACTCTGTTGCATAAATAAATGGATGCGCTTGGCCAGGCAAACGACAAAGTCAAGTAGGAAAGAGGAGCAGGAGTTCCACTCACTCAAATGCTGCAATGTTGCACAGGTGAACGCTACGCTCAACTTACTTTCAACCGAATCGTCAGTCATGCTCACAGCTTATCGATAACAGCTCGTTGAATAGTTTCTTGAATGAAAATTTCTATGATTCAACTCAACAATTCATTTGCCAATTAATAGTGAAGTCTGTGTCTGACAGCTAACAGTACATATAACTCCGATGGGCATAACATCGTTTTTATATATAACAGGAGTAGAACCATTGCCCTTTTTTAATAATTAACAAAATATGCCTGCGTATAACTGTATTCAATAAATTACCATGTACTGGTTTAAAGTATAGCAAAAATACTTGGAAAAATTGACAGCTCGATATTAGCGGTTTTCAAGTATCTTAGCTCAATCATTTTTTCGACCATCAATCGAGTTAATTGAATCGATTTCATTATCGTCGTTTATTTGTAAAATTAAATTCAGTTGATCAAGTTTTAAAACTAGAGCTTTTTTTTCCCTAGCAACTCTGTAACTCCAAATTTACGCGTGTATTTTGTATTTACAATTATTGGGAGATGTATCGACAACTTAAATTAATTTTGCTCAAATTTTATGTGAATAATTCACATCACTAAAATATATATCAAATGGTCCGTATATGACAGCATATTTTGGTTTTAAATATATATTTTTTACAAGTATGGTTTTCGATAAAATACAAAAGAGTATTCGAGATTTTCATATTGTCTAACAGCGTATAACAGTTTCCTTTATAACAATGTACATATAACATTATCCGGCAACAGCATGTAATTTTCCATAACAATTAATGTGCACACATTTGACTTTTGTCCCTGCCACGCCCACTTTTATGCAAGCCAGGCTGTGAATTCACAGTGAGTGTCCAGCATGGACTTGCAGCTCCGAACAAGGAATGCGCTGGCTTGGAAGTGTGTCCATTAGGCAGTGTCGGCTGGGTAAACAGTAAACAAGAACCGTAAAGGCAATAATGGAGTTGTTGAATGAATGCGGTCGCTCCTCTTCTCTGAATGTTTCCGGGCTGCCGACTGTCCGTCCGTCCGTCCATGATACGCCCAACTTGCAATTGACCTATTTGTGTATGGGGGGGGGGGGGACTGTGCGCTAAATCTGTGGGCGTGGCAATGGCCAGACGTCGTAGCCTTCAATTGTGTCAGCAGCAACTGAGCGACCGCAGGTGACATCGGCTGAGGACAACAACCTGCAGCATCTTTCTTCTTGTTGCGCAATTTGTTCGTGGCAAGCCAATCAACTCGGGTCCGTCAACAACTCGCTGGTGGTGGCAACGCCAACGTCAACGACAACGACACCGTGGCGTATACGCACTAGATAAAATGCCGCATACGCCATGTGGGCCGTGTGGAATGGCCTGAATGGCAGGGCAACTTGTCCGGGTGTTGCACTGGAAACGTGATGTTTAATTAATGCAAAGTGTAAAAGCAACAACAACGACGACAATTTTACAGTGTTGTTGTGTAGCCAGTTGCAGTTGCCGCATGAGGCACAAATGTGAGAGACGTAAAGGGACGCATTAGTAGGCGTCAGACAAGAGCCCAGAGCTACGTGCAACGCGCAACAAGCAGCTTGTAGCATGCAACATGCGACAAGCGTCGAGTGGCATGGGATAAACAGTTTTGGCTCGGCTATTAACGACAACTAATGGAGGCAGACGACGACGACGTCAACGACAACGACAACGACGACAGAACCATGGCAGCGCTTATGCAATTAATAAAGTGCCAGACAAGAGCTGCCCGGGGGAACTGGGAGCGGTCCATGATGATGCTGATGCTGCTGGAGCCAAACAGGCAAGCTCATCATAATGTAACCAGCGTACACAAATAGGAACAAGCACCAGAGATGGCACAGATAGATACCAAGCGCACAATATGAGCTGCAATTATAGACCTAATGACCTCATATCGTATCGTAGTCTCAAGATCTCAACCATCCCAAACATTATCCTTTGTCAAGTTAATAACTTCAAGAATTTTCCACTTTTCCAACAATCTGCTTCATCTAGAGTAGATTCACAAAAATATGCCACCCTAAAATTAATTATGTACGTACATATGTACTTCAATTTATAGCTTTTTGTTCTCAAAATGTTGTTCAAATCCCAACTTAACAGTCCAATTTTGATCACAATCAAGTTAATACAATTATTATTATCAAGTAAGTTTAGTTAAAATACTATGAATCTATCTTTCACAGACCTTATTAAATCCCAAATCGAACTTTTACTAACCCAGAAAAATTATATTTTAAGATTTCCGGAATTGCGAAAAGCAAACTTAAAACAAGATATTTGTTTTCAGTTTTGGAAATTTTAAACTAAGTCAGTGATTGAGATACTGAAATTTTGAACATAAAGAGACCCATTTAAAGTCTCGATAGGAGAAAACGTCGATCTCGTTTGGAACACTTGTTTAGTAGCTTCTACCTAATATAGTTTCCACAACATCCCGGCCCAGTTGAAATGTAGCGTTCCAAAGGCTAAAAATGTGCTCGGTGATTGTCATACGTTTAGAGTTATCTAGCTGTTTGATCATCAGGCTCTCATCATGGGCAGATAAAAGTGCATCCTCTTGTGTGATTGAAGTGGGTTTCTTCTTGATAACTTTTTCAATCAGGTACTCCATCAGATCCGATGAAGAGGTTTCTATAAAGTCTGGGAGATTTTCTGTTGAAAGGACTTTCTCGCATGTGGTTATCATTTGATCGGCTATCAATAAAATTGCATTTTCATCCGACATCTGGACATCGCCATAGAGCGTTTCAAATGCGGCATTTCAAAGATGTTTGTCCTCCACGCTGCAATCCATGATCAAGTATTTTTGCAGATAAGTCTCCAACAGGTATGGACCCCTTGGCTCCCTGGCGATCAGTGTCCCCAACGAGATGCTTTTGAGCAGAATAATGCGAATCCGATTTGTAGAAGGTATTTCCAACATTTTCAAGAAACTCTTGATAAAAAATGGGAATTGTTGCTTAAGACTGTGCTTTCCTTTACCCCTTTTTAGATTCTTGGCGTGGGTGTGTATGACGGCGAGCATACTTTTGATTAGTTCCACCTCTTTGGGTGTTCTCTTATCCCCAACAAGAAATCGCAGCATCGAAAAAAAACAATTGCACAAATTGCGGATGTTGATACAACATGGCAACAAGACCCGGCCTATCGTCCATCAGGTGTTTAATGACGCTTCTCGTCTCCCTGCGCTGGGAAACATTAAAGTGATTGACATCCTCCATTTCCATTTCCATCATACAAAGTATACGAATTTTCGATCAATCTGGCGAATGCAAATAGACTGAATGAACCAAACTTATGGTACTTTTTTACTTATTAAATATCTAATACTTCAACGGTAATTGTTCACAAGAAAAAAAACACAAAAAAAATATTATTATCGTTTCCCGTATTACAATGTAAAAAAGATATGATATGCACACGAACAATTGAAATAAAATCCAGCTTTGCAGAGTCACCCTTTTTATGTCAGCAAAAACTGGGACCAAGGTGTATTTATTAATAATAAATACATCTTGACTGGGACAGTATGATTTATCAAAATTCAAAAATCAAAAATTTATAAATCATGCTTTTGTTTCGATGGAACATAAAGCAGGCTGTTTTGAGCACCAATAATGCAATTTTTGACAATCAAATACAAACAAGGGGTGTCCAGTATACTCGACTGTAAGATACCCTGTGCCCCGGCACTCTGGTAGCTAATAATACGTATTTGCACGTCATAAGGCAAGTCGAAGGTTTGATGATGCCACATTAAGTTTTCTACTAATTGTTTGTATTAAATCTGTATGATCTAGTGCAGCGGTGGGCACGCTATGGTTCCGGGAGCCAGCGACTGCTAACGAATTCAGATTTCGTGCCCACCGCTGATAAAATTTCAAAATTCAATTGAAAAAAAAAAACAGCAGAGACCCCCTAAAAATGCATCACAAATCGCCCTCATTTTTTTTTTTTTTTGGTTGAGACTAGGGTTCGTTTCTAGACTAAAACCATATACCTTCACCTCGAATCTTCATGCTTCTTAGCGGAGGTTAGGAACTGATTTTAGACACATGGTTTCTTGGTAAAATTTTCTAAGAGCTCATCGTAGATTCCGATTGTGGCGGACGATTTTGGCGAAAAAAAAATTGACCCGCCCTAACGAACATGCTTAATTTAAGGATGGCGTATTTTTTGAATGTACGGATATGTTGTGGGCAAAGATTACTCCCCCCACCTATTCATAATATTTGACCCCCAAGACCCCAAGGGATGAACAACCCTTGGAGAGGGGGCAAGACTCACCTGGCTTGTTCCTTGGGTGCAGCAGCAGGAGAGACTGTGGCAGCTGCAGCTGCAGCGGCTGTCTCGGCCAACTTGGGTGGGCTGCTGACCAGCGGGGGGCTGTAGACGCGCGGGGGCGTTGTGATCCGCGGAGGACTGTGCATTTGCCGCGGGGGACTCTTGGCCAGCTCGGGCGGAGGGCTGCGCATCAGCGGAGGCGATGGCATGGCCGGAGCACCTTCACCAACTGGCGGGCTCTGAACGCGCTCGGCGCTGCGCGGCGAGGACTTCAGAGATGGCGCTGGACTTCGCACCGAGATCGATGTCAGGGATTTAATCGATGCTTGGGACTTGAGCGATGCTTGCGGGGAGAGCACAGGTGCAGCTCCCGCTCCAGCTCCTATTCCAGTTGCAGCTGCGGCAGATGCTGAGGCAATGGAACCGGAGCGGGAGCCGGCGCGTGAGCCAGCGTGGGAACCAGTGCGTGAGCCATGCTGGGATCCGTGCTGGGAGCCAGCTTGTGAGTTGGAACGCGAGCCGGCATGGGACCTCTGACTGCCGCTGCGACTGGGCACACGGCTGTCCGGCTTCGACGACGCGGCAGTCGCAGCACCCGCATTTCCGGCCGCCATGGCAGCGATGGCGCCAGTGGTGGACATGATGCCACCGCTGGCAATGCTGGCAGCTCGTGGTGAGCTAATGCTATCTGCTGGACCATCGTCATCCCCATCCTCACCCTCATCGTCGTCGCCCACATTGAGCGACACCTTGTCCACTGACAGCTCATCGGTTTCGACCTTGGTTAGCTCCTCGTCGTCGACATCTTGCTGCTGCTCCTCATCCCCCTCCTCCTCATCGGCGGCAGCGGCGGCATCTGGATCAGCATCCTCGAGACCCGCTGGCGGTGGTGGAATAAAACCACGTCCTAAACTATCCTCGTCCAGTTCAGCAAAGTGCTCCGGCGGCGGTGCAATGATGGATGAGGCCGAGTAGCCATTGCTCGGTGGTGTCGTGATCGTTGTGGACTCATCCTCATTGTCCAGCGATCTGCTGTAGTCCTCGCCGGCCAACTGCTGACCACCGCTCACCGGCAGATGATCCATGTCCGGTTCCTGATCCTGATCCTCATCTTCTGGCTCTGGTTCTGGCGGTGGCATCGGCTGCGGCTGCTGCTGCTGCTCTGGCTGACTGCGAGCAATGGGCTGCGGTGAATTGGGCTGTGATTCCGTCTCGCTCTCGGACGAGGGTGTCAGTGGTGGAATCTGGCTGACATGCTGCGCAGGCGGCGACACCATCTTGCAGATATTCAGCTGTGGACACGGCGGCGGTGTAACCGGTGGAGAGGGTGACGTTGATGGCGACTTGGTCAGTGGGGGGGTTACACTGCCCTGAACGTACGACAGATTCGAGGGCAATGGCGGCAACGGTGGCGGCGGTGTGGATTTATCATCATCCTCATCATCATCTTCATCGTCATCTTCATTACCATCGTCGTTTTCTGCTGACGCTTCAGCATTGTCCTCCTGCATTTCCTGCATTGCTGCTGGCGGGTCGATAATCGCCTCCTCGGCATCATCCGTCTCCTCGCCATCATCGTCATCGGTCCGCAGGCCGGCATCCTCCATGGGCGACAGTGGCGGTGGCGGTATCAGCTCCAGCTCCAGCACCGAATTGCTGGTCGACCCAGTCGGCGAATTGGCCTCCATGTCGATGGGCTGCTGTGCCGGCGGCGGCGTCGGTGTTGGCGGCATATCGTCCGTCTCCGTCAGCGTTGGCAGCGGTTGCCCTAGCAATGTTGTAGTGGGTGGCGGCGGTGGCGGTGCCACCAGCAACATCATCTCCTCGCTCAGCGGTACTGTCGGCAAAGGCGGTGGCAACGGCATCGTCATCGCCATCACCATCGGCATTTGCATGCCCGACCCGGAGCCGGAACCGGAGCCGGAGGCAAGGGCATCATCCAGATTGACATTGCTATTGTCCACCTCCTCGATGTCCGAGTCGATGCCCTGTGCAAAGTCCATGTAGAAATTGTCACGTGAATCGCTTGAGCCGCGACGCAGTTTCAGCGACAGCGACAGATCGGGCGAGCTATCCATCTCCACTCTCCTCTCCTCTCCACTCCTTGCCCGTCTCACCTCTCCTCACAGTTGTATATTTGCAACTGGTTGCTATTCCCTTATTCGCTCTCACTCAAATTCCTTCACTTTGAGCTTTGTCGTTTTCCTTTTTCTTTCCCTTTCGCTTTTCCGTCTTTGCCGTCTTTTGTTTTGGTTTCCGCTCTTATGCGCTTTTCACTTTGTGTCGCCTACGCACATTTTGTGTATCCTGTTTCCATTTCTCAAGTGTCCCTAGAAATGCAAAAACAAACTCTGTACACACACATAGCATTAACACACACACACACATACGCACAGTTAAACAGTGCTGCCGAATTTTATTTAGAAAAAAAGCTAGCAATAGTTGGAAAATAATCAATAATTAAAAAAAAATTAAAACTACAGTCGAACTTCCCTAACTCGAATGACCATTATTTAAAGAAATGGTTCGAGTTATGGAGATATTCGACTTATACAATTCTTTTTTTTTCAAGTTTATTAATTTTACGACCGCTCATTTAGCTCAAGCTAGTGAGAAATTCGAGTTAAAGAAGTTCGAGCTACGGATTTATTTAGAAAAACTTCATATGAAAATACAAAATAAACGAATAACGAAATAAGTGTTGATATTAATAAAGAGTTGTTCAGTAAAACCTACTAACATATATTCGGGTTACTTTACAATACTCTAATTCATTATCCTGCATTGGAGAAATTTCCGTTATTTTTTTAACAACAAAATTTTTTGCTGCATTAAAAACTTTTAAAATCCAGCATTTACTCTCTTTGTTTGCCGGATAACTAATTAGTTTTCTCAAGTATATTTATTTTTTAGGCCTTCCCATTACTAATAAAGGTAAAAGGTATGTATATTTAGGGTATAAATAGCTTAGCCTAGCTATTAAATAGCTTAAATGGCAATACTGCAAAGCAAATTTATTAACATCCTCTCCCTTTCTATCTGCAAATGACGGGGGGCGGTGGTGTGGGGCGTGGCAATTGCATTTGCTGCGCATTTGACTTTTTACGCAATCATTGTGTGTATGTGTGTGTGCGAAAGTGCGTAACAAGAAGAAATACGCAACAAGAGCAACCCCAAAGAGACAAGCAAAAACGCCATAGAGCTAAATTGGTGTTCTTTGTTTGTTTGTTTGTTGTTGTTGTTCTTGTTGATGGTTTCGCTTGTTTGATGCGCAGTTGTTGTTGACTTACTGACCAAATGCACACTAACAAAAACACACCCACAGACAGGATTGCACATTTACATACATTTGCCGTTAAGCGGCGCTTTTGAATTCGCCAAACAACTTTATGTATGCCAAATGCGAAGTCGATGCCGAAGCCGACGTCAACACTGACGCCAACGCCGGCGTTGCCCCTCCAATGAATGCTGTAAGGATGTGTTTGTGGCTGCGGATGCGAGCCTCTGTGAGTGTGTGTGTGTGTACACCAAAAATATTGCGTATGTGTTTTTGTAGGGCAGGAATTGTGTTTCCTTTTTTTTGCACAGGTTGACAAAGCACAAGTAGAAGTGAAATCGAATGCTGCCAAATGTTAATTTCAATATATGTACATATGTTTACCGTTAACTAATTGTTTTTGATCAAATTAAGAGTGTTCGTCCGTAATTCCTTTTAGGTCTTTCCGTATTTCGCTTAACTGCAATTCTCGATACCGTTACACGTTCGCTTCGTTTCGCTACGTTGCGGTTCGTTCCGTTCCGTTTCGGTTCCGGACTTTTTGGGGGCACACGAAGCGCGCGCCTGACGCTGGGATTTTTCGATTCCTGCTGCGGCGGCACTTAATTCTAGAATGAAACGACAGCACGAGACAAAGCTGCGCCATTCCCGTTGTCATAGAAAACAGCGACAGCGGCCGCAGCCTCTCAGTCAGCGCTGGAGCCGGAGGCAGAGAGGTAGCGCGCTCTCTTAAGAGAGCAGCGAGAGAGAGAGAGAGTAACCGTGGTTAATTTTCATAAAACATTTAAAGACAGTAAGTCTTGTAATTCTCATGCAAAAAAATGAATTGTTTATTTATTTAGCATAAACTAAGAATGCTTTTAAAAATCTATATAAAATTAGGTAAATTAATTATTAATTAATTTCCGTTCGAATGATGCAAAAATTTCCTTAACCCATTAAGTACCCATTGAGTATTGAGTTATTGCAAAAGTCTACTTTTTCAAATTTTTTCCTCAATTTTTTACATAAAATAGTTAGATGAAAAAACAAAGTTGAGTCAATTCTAAGAGTGATTTGACATTTTTTGAAAAGTGCAAAAAAGCTACTTTTTGTGCGAAAAGTAGGAAAAACGGTTAAAAAAGACATTTTTAGGATTTTCAAAAAATTATAAAAAAAAAACTAGAGAAGAGATTCTTGAAAAAAATTTTGCAGTCATTTTTAAAAAATCGAGAAAAAAAAGTTTAAAAATAGACTTTTACAAGAATTCAAAATATTCAATGGGTACTTAATGGGTTAAGGAAAGTTTTGTATCATTCAAACAGAATTCAAATGACCTTTTCATTGATGTCAAAATGTACATGAAGTAGATTCAAATTATGCGTAGGTTTACCTTTAAACAATGTCCAAATAAATATGCCCTCTAGTGTACATATATTATAAAATATAAACTTAAACTGAAAGGATAAAATTGAAATGCAAAATAAAAAGTGCATTAATGTATATCTAGGGGTGAGAATTTTTGAAACTAGAGTCTTAATAATTGTTTTTTAACTTTTTTTTTAAATAATTAAGTACAGTAAAAAAAAGTAATAAAATATAACCAAAACTGGAATTTCTCGGTTGTTAATACAATTTATTGGCCAACTAATGTATCTACAAGTAGTATTCGCTTATTCTTAACACTGTGCACACTAATGGGCTCTCTTCCCTTTTCGTTCCGGGAGCGTGTGAAAAACATCACTGCGTACTAACACCTCTGCGGAGAGCGCACATTGCTCAATACCAAAAATGAAAACAACAAAATCAGTTTCAATTTGGCCATAAGGGATATGCGCAAGCCTCCCAATCCTGAGCAATATGTGCTGGAATTTTTGCATGCTCCGGGGTTGGAGAGAAAGTCAATTCGCTATGAGCGTGGAGCCTGCGTATTAGTGGACGGCGCAAAATTTAGAATTCGCTAATAGTTATTATTGCGTACAAATAAAATAGTGATTTGTTAAACAAAAATCCTCAATTCTCAAGCTTCTATTAAAATTTTCATCTTAATTTTAAATAAGTACATGCAGGTCGAACTTCGCGCCAACCTTTAGTGCTGCATAATTTGTATTTTGCACAAATATTTCCAAAGTAGAGGTGGAGAACTATCGAAAGTCGGCACCATCGATAGTCAGAGATATTATTTTTCAAACCATCGATAACTATTGATAGTTTTTGATAATTTGAACATAAATTACACATTTTTAGAGGAAATTCCAACTAAAATTTGAAATTGGTATTAATAAATTTTACTTATTAAGAAAAGATTTATGTCACTGTCACTGAGCAAAAATGTACGATTTATTAGGTATGAAAAATTTAGCGCAATGTGCCCAGTGAGAACATTTTTTTTTAATAATTCACGTGTAAAATTTTATATTATTCGTCACAAAATTGGATATCAGAAATTTTGGGGCATGAAGATCTTTTCGTCACTAGATTTTTACCTGGTAAAGAGGTTATAAAATATCTAAATATACGATAATTTTGTGTGTTTTAAAATGAGAATGAGTATGTCGGTTAGTTCCATTCCAATTAAAAATTTACATTTATCTTTATTATTAATTAAATGTATTTATTCTACTGTAGAAAAAAAATAAATATTCACGCACAGCTGTTAAATTGACTATCGATTGCAGTACGTGACTCATAAGAGCAATCGATATAAATTACAAGTATTGACAGGCCGCCACAATAATTCATTGATAAATTTGCAACTCTACTAGACAATTTGACAAAAAAAAGAATAGGAAATTGATAAAAAGTCAAATCAATTATAAAAATTCAATGTGTATTAGCATAACTCAATGTTTGGGAGTAGCTTACTAAATTACATACGACAGGATCTACAATGAGCTCGCGCAGAACGAGATCCGGGCCGACGCTTAACTTTAAAGCGGTGCTGCTGGGCGAAGGTGAGTATTATATATATGTATGTATGTATATATGTAAAGGTGTTGTTGTTGTTTGTCATTCATTGGTTTTGCGCACTTGCAGGCTGTGTAGGCAAAACATCGTTGGTGCTGCGCTACATGGAAGACAAGTTTAACACGCAGCATCTGAGCACACTGCAAGCCTCGTTTGTGACCAAAAAGGTGACGCTGCCCGACGAGCGGCGGGCGCAACTCAACATATGGGATACGGCCGGACAGGAGAGGTTTCATGCATTGGGCCCTATCTACTATCGGGGCTCGGATGGAGCGTTGCTGGTGTACGACATAACCGATCAGGACTCATTTCAAAAGGTAAAATCGTGGGTGCGCGAACTGAAACAGATGCGCGGCAGCGAAATTGCGCTAATCATTGTGGGCAACAAGACTGATCTGGAGGAGCAACGGGCCATTGTCTATGAGACAGCAGTACGTTATGCGCAAACGGTGGGCGCTCAATACGTCGAGACATCCGCCAAAGAAAACGAGGGCGTCACTGAACTGTTCGAGCTGCTCACCCAACTGATGGTCGAGCATCATGGCAACAAGCAGCAGAACGAGACCAATACCAATGCACTGCGTCTACAGAGCTCAGGGATGGGGTCCAATTCGGGCTCAATTAGCATTTCAGACGATGCCGATGCCGATGCTGAGCAGGATAACGGCAATGCGGACGCTGCTGCCGGCAATGCTCACCGATCCTGCTGTGGCATCTAGGCTGCTCGACAGCCGTCCATTGTGATAATACATATGTACTAGTAGATCTGTAACCGATGTGTATTTGTATATAATACGTGTATTTATGTGTCTCCCAACAAACCCTAGCCCCGTTACCGTCCCCGCCCCTTCTCAACCCCTACTCTTGGCCCAATACGTTCTTGTTATCTGTTTGAAATTATCCGTTTTTTTTTTTTTCTCAGAACGGTCTAGTATTTTTCATTTATTTTTTGCTCGTTCCACTGTTCTTTCTTTGTGCATTTGGCAAATCGCTAATTAAATTTCGTTTGTATGCGTCATCGAAATCTGTGAGCCTGTGAATTTCTTAAAGCTGTAAATATGTACGTGTTGTTATCGGAACAATAAGCGGGCGGCGATAAGCGGGGTGAACAATCTGTAGTTGCCAACTTGAAGTGCTCCTAAAGGGTACAAAGCAAGTGTCAAGCGCAATTCTTATTAAATATTAAACCAACATTTCAGTTATTCGCATTGCTATTAATCCAAATTAAAGGTACATTCAAAAGATTATTTGAATTACTATTTCACTTAACTTTATTTAACTTGCAATTTAAAATAAGCTTACATAGATTTGTTGTAGTTTTGAATGAGGTCCGATCCGGTTCCGGTTTGAATTACCGTCTACTGTATGGACGTTGTGATGTCTTAGCCGCAGGCCATAGTAGCCAGTGCTATTTATAAATACAAATTAGTTTCATATGATATATAAATAATTCTTTTTTTTTAATTATAATCTTAATAATAATAAATATGATTTATTCGTTGCAAAAAAAGAAAAATTGAAATGATTGAATTTTTTAATTTATGTGAATTGTTACTAAAGTCTCAAGTAATACCCATATGAGAAAATCCATAAATAATGTTTTGTCTATCTAAAATATTTTCATGTTATTGCCTGGGATTCTATTAATATTATGACTATTCGATGTTTACCAAATTAGCAGTGTGTGCTTGGAATGTTAGTCCAATTTGTGCTCAATGAATTGTAAATTCGGCGAATTGCATTGAATTCAATGAGTTTATTTGATGACCAATCCATTATAGTAATGAAACCAAAGATTGCTCACCATTTACCTCAATTCGTTGTTGTCCAAAAATAACCACGAAATTACTCAAGGGACAGGTCATTTCCTTGCCAGAGTTCAAACGAAAAGTCCATTTATTAATTGACATAATATTACTAATGATTATTGAGGCCTTCTGTTGCAATTCTCGAGTGTCTTGTTATTAATGCATGGTCAGGTGTCTCAGTTACCACCGCGAAGCCGACTCACCTGCCGAGTCTCGACAGTTCTACATTGAATGTGGAAGCAATCGTTAATACTTAGTCCAGTTATCAGTCGCTCAATATCGAATGCAAAATGAAGCTGTTTCTGCTGATGCTGAAGACTATCCTTGTCTATGGATTCGTGACGCTCTTCACACTGCTCTCGCACTTGCTCCAGAGGTCGTTGCAGGTGATGCATCCACTGGCAACAACATAAGCAGAAAAGAATCCAAGCGATATTTACGGTATGTTTATATATTTGTTATACTTATAGGAAGTGTAAAGGCGTTTGATCTAAGCAAGCCACCAAAATAAGGGTAAAGGTTCCATTCACGGGTTTTAACCATACAAAAGTATTTAGTCCGGTTCTTCAATTTTTAAATCATATAAGGCCCGTTTTCTCAATGTCTAAATAAGGTGATTGATAACTATTGAAAAGAGAACTTGACGTAAAATGTGTAGAAATTATTGTCAAATTCAAAATTATTTGTTAAATAAAACTTATATTGTTTTAATAAAAAAATGAAAATCTAAATTATCAAACCTTAAATATGTCTTAATATATGAGTTTTATTAATAATAATTTTCGTAGTCTTAAACATATGTTTGCGATATTAAAAAACCTTGAAACGCCTGTAATACATTTTTATAACCTCTTATTTAAGGATGGGCTTTGATGGGATTTGAGCTCGCGGATTAAAAAATTTCATGGGTTCGGTTTATGATCGATTTCGTCTGTCCCTCCGTTCGATTTAATGATGGAAAATTATTCGGTCTGTACTGCCCAATATTGTGTAAAAATTCATATCTTGTGTACTCTTCATATGATTCAAATAATTCTTTTTATTCTCTTTTACACTATTTTAGTAGCTGACAGATATATGGTTTTTAATACTATCAGTTTTGTGGATTTTTGTTGAATTTGTGAACTGATAGCAACGAGGGTTGATCCACAAGTTAACGGTAGACCCACTTTAGTAAAACTCAGGCTTTCATTATAAAAGTCTTGAACCGATTAAAGGGCAACCATCTTATAAATGTAATTTTTGAAAAATGTTTTAAATTTAATTTTGATACATATGAATTTGTGAACTTTGCTGCTCTACTTTTACAAGTCTCAAACTTGTGAAACTACCCTCGCTGGAGGGGTTGCGTCTAACACCAGGTAGAATTCATGTTAGTCGAAAGTGGCTTATCTCAGCAACGGTAAACGGTATAAATTGTCTTATAAATTATCAGCTATCAGGTGGGAGCGATTAAATTCCGCGGAGAGAGTTCGGTCAGTGGAATGAGGGGGCCTAGAGGGGATAATGTGTGAGAGCACATGTTGCTTATTGGCACAACAATCAATAATAGTTAATCGTCAACACGTTAGTTGTGCCGTAGTTCCAATGGACGATAAGAGAGGGCTAAGCGCATTTAGGTTTAGGTTTCGGGCTCTAGGTGAGAATGTTGAGGTGAGAGTGCCACTAATCAATTGGAGGCCAGACCATGACTATTGCTGATGACCGTTGTTGGAGCGATGGCTCAGTTGCTTTAGTTGGCCATTTGTCGTTGGGGCTCAAGAATGCGCCCACAATCGAGATGGAGTCTCGTGCTCCTTTTTTTCTGCCTAATTCTGCGTGGTCTTCTGATCGGAGTCTACAGGATCACCAGCTCCCCCCTGCTCAATCAGGATGGCATTCTCCGTGACTATTTGGACAGCAACAAGCCGGACAATCGTCCAGTTACGCGTACCATTCTGCTCTGGAGCAGCTTCTTTGAGGATGAGCGATGGAAGCTGTCCGGAGATACGCTTAAGGATGAGCATTTCCGGGATAATCTGCAGTGTGCCGAGTATCGGTGTGAGCTGAGCAATCGACATGATTATCTGCCCAATCTGGAGGACTACGATGCCATTGTGTTCCATGTGGCGCAACCTTTTCCGCTACTCCAACCGCTGCCCTCCCGCCGCAGTCCACGACAGGTCTATGTGTTCGCCTTGATGGAGCCACCGGGGGAGACGAAGCATCGACTGAGCGATGAACAGAGCTTCTATAATCTAACCATGAGCTATCGCCTGGACTCGGACATTGTGTGGCCCTATGCCCATTTGTTGGATGCCGAAACCGGAGCAAGGGTGGCGCCCAGTGTCCAGCCGTATTGGCGACAGCCTCCAGCCCTGGCCAACTGGAATGACAGCCAAGTGTTGCAGCTTTGGCCAAGGAAGACCAAGATGGCCGCCTGGTTTGTTTCCCACTGCAAGACGCTGTCGAGGCGCGAGGAGCTCGCGGACGCACTGCAGCAACACGGCATCGAGGTGGACATCTATGGCAGCTGTGGCAGCCTCAGGTGAGTAGTCCTGAGAGGATCAATGAAAATTCCAGAGACTCAATACTCAATGCTCAACCTGCAGTTGTGCTCGCGGCGATCCGCGATGTGATGAAATGCTGGACACCAAATACAAGTTTTATTTGGCCTTTGAGAACTCGCTGTGCGTGGACTATGTGACCGAGAAACTGTATGGTGCACTGCAGCATCGCATCGTGCCCGTCGTCTTTGGTGGCGCCAACTACACACGGTTTCTGCCTCCCCATTCCTACATCGATGCCGATCGCTTTGAGAACGTGGAGCAACTGGCGATGCATCTGCGGTATGTGGCCAACGATATCAACGAATACATGCGCTACTTCTGGTGGCGACAATACTATAAACTTGGCCAAGACTCGCCCTTCTGCCAACTCTGCGCCCAGCTGCATCGTCCCAGTTTCCAGCTAAGGACACAGATCTACGAGGACATCGAGGCTTGGTGGTTCAACAGTTGCCGCCTTGAGTCCCACATACGATTCTGAGCAGTGCGACAACAATATTTGCACTAGCCTGACAGAGATAGCTTAACGCGAATGCAAGCGAGATAGCAATAGCATAGCTTTATTTATCTAAGCATGCATATATGTAAATATGTATTAAGTTAGCAGTAATAAGTCCGATTTCACTAATTAGCTTTAATATAATTGAGGTGCAGCTGACACGCCCTCTCTCTCTCTCTATATATCTGTCTCTCGCTCTCTTTCTTTCTCAACAAGGTGCTTTAACTACTAATCATGTTATGCCCTAAATACATAGGTACATACATACATATGTCAGAATGAGTTATGACAACTGAAACTATCCCTAAGTTTTCGCATCTATCCATCATTAACTTGGCTATAACTTTCACAGACTGTTTGCATATGAGTCAATAATGCTTACGCTTATCTTTAAATTGCCTCACATAGATAATACTCTATTTAATAATAGCTGCAAGTCAAAACGTAAAGTTCACATATGTAACATATAAGTATGTTATTCACTCAGTATTCTCTGAGAATATGGTGTGTCATAAGTATACATTTTAAGTCTGAGAAGTTTACAGTATAAGACGGAAAATGAAATAGACAAATCGCTCATTTACTAGAAGAGTGACATATGTATCTCAAAAAATGGAGTTTCGAGATAATCGCATTTAAAATTTTCAAGTGTCGCCTGTGTTTTTTGCAAAGCGGCCAAACTTGTAAATTTTAGAAAAAACAACTAAGCTCTATGAAACAATATATATATTGCATTGCAACTGACATAAATCGTTCTTTTGAGTTAATAAAGTCGAATCGTTAGAAATAAAAAAAACGACATATACTCTTCTCACAGTCTCCGTATTAAAGATAGGATGATGAAATGAAACACAACATAGATTGTCACAGTGTAAACATTTCTGCATCATTAAATCAAAAATCATGTGTTTCGACTTATGTCACTCTTTATGTAAATGAGCGAAATGTTTTCCGATTATTTAAAACAGGTCTTCAACTTTAAGTTTAGCTATAGTTTTTATTTTTTTAATAGAACTTGCAACTTTTGAGAATCATTAAAAAGTTTGTAAAGATTTTTAGTATAAACTCAAAATATTTTTCATAATTTGAATTAATGTGCAAATGTTAATCAAAATGTTGAAACTTACAGACAAGTCTTTTGAAAATAAACAAGTGCAACGAATGATTGATCACAACTTGGATGTGAAAGATTAATCTGCATTTTTTTTACTTTAACTTGGGACTACTACATGTAAGTCTGTTTTCGGAGAGATATTTTAATGTCAAATGTATAGAAATTTTTATCAAATTTAGAAATATATCAGGCCTGTTCTACGGATTTATTTCACTTTGAGCTAATGAGTCCGATAAAGTGGAAAACGAGCATTTTTAAATACTTGTCCTAAACGGAAAGTGAATAAATGCATTTCACTAAATGCTATAAAATAAAAAGTGAAAACCGGAACAGGCGTGTATTTATAATATTATAAATACAATTTATTTGTACATTGAAAACTCTGTCCTTTATTGAGAGTCCCTGCGGATCAATTTGACTTTACGGCCTTTATTGTTTTATATTTATATGTTTGTGTTTTTAATGTACATTCGATATACATAATTGCATTAATTTATTAAAATTTTTGACAATATTCAATTCTAATAATTTGCATTTTAGTAAAATTACAAAACAAAATAAACCATTTATTGCACTGACACTGTGATATTTGTAGATACATACCTTCTGTATAAAAAGTACCGGGAAATTGTCATTTAAATTTTCCGCAAAAGAGGTTTCGGTAATTTTTTTTTTGTAGGTTGGCACAATCTTCCTTAATTACCAACCGGAGTTTAAGCTCGATCAGTCAACTAGCTTGTTTATGGCAACTGTCCAATCAAGTCTACCTCAGTGTTGCTCTGCGAATTTTACCTGAATTTGTTCCAAAAAGAGTATCGCAAACAGGTGGCCGAAGACATGATTTCGCGTGGCCCAGATGAGACATGGGTCTATGAGTCCGAGACCTTAACAAGCCAGCAATCGAGCGAATGGCGCATGGAAAACGAGCCAAATCCCAAAAGAGCGCGCAAGAGCCGCTCGAAATTGAAGGTTTTGCTGAATGTGTTCCTCGATTGCCGCGGTGTCGTTCACTTGGAACCTTTATCGGTAAATGAAAGTAAGTATCTGCTAAATTTCAATCATTTTTTCTCTTATTTCTATAGTACATACACGCATATATTAAGATTAATATTCCTTGGAATTCATTTACTCCCTCATTTTATATTCATGATAAGCTTATTCGATAATATCAAAATTCAGCAGATTGACGTTTCCCATGTAAGTTGTAACAATTTATAGGTTCTCCCCACTTAACACAACAAAGTTGCTATTATAAAAGACAAGGAAATCACAGGATATCAATTCATTTAGGATATGCATAGCTTAAAATGTTTACTATTAAAATAATACAGTTACAACTTCCATAACTCGAACTTCAAAAACTATCTGACAATTGCAAAATGTATGCCTACTTGTCATGATTTATATTCCGCTTTTCAAATGTTTAGCCGCGCTATAATTACAAATATATTTATTGTGCCAGGGCTGCACAACAAGCATTTATTGTTTCGTGCGCACGCGTCAGATAAATGTCAAGTGTCAAGAAACTGAAAGCTAAAAGCGACAACAATGACAGGACGTGTTGTGTTTTCGATGACAGCTGCAACCCTCGTTTGTTACTCTCTCCCGCGCTCTCACACCTGCGCGCACTCTCTCTCTCTCTCTCTCTCACCACTCACTCTCGCGCTTTCGTTCTTGTTGCTGTTGAGAGAGCTTATGTCCGCGGGCTGAGCATGTAAGAGCTTTCTGGCACACTTAACGGGTATGCACGTCCTCTATATTTGTAGGTACAAATGTGTATATGAATAATATGTATATGGTCTGGAGGAGCCGCAGGATGTCAGCTGTGTGTGTGCACCTGCTCGTGTGTGTATATGGGAAAAGTTTTCTTTTTGTACAGCTTTCTGCGAGCTTTTAAAGGATACTCTGCTGCTGCTGCTGCTGCTACTGCGGTTGGCAAAAGCATTTCCTATGAGTTTTCGTGCCATTCTCATTCATTCTGTTCTAGATTTCCCGATAGTTCAAATCAGAGGTAACAACGAAAGAGCAAAAAAAAAAACTAGAAATCATCCAACAAAAACCGAACCAATCCCCAATAAAATCTATACAAATTATTTATAAGTACATAAATAAAATAAATAATAAAACACATTGTTTAAACAAACACAGAGCGACTTCGACTCGTTATCTGTAAATGTTTTTTTGAATGGTTCTTTAAAAGCGCGCAAGAGTGAGACGTAAGTTGCATAATATTCGAAACGAAAGAGAAAAGCGAACGGGAAAGCGCTAAAGTGAAAAGCCAATTGATAAACTTACAATAAATAAAAATAAATGCAAACGTTTTTGTTTTTTCTTATAAGTTGTTCCCTTTGGGCAAATTGCAAATAGGCAAGCGAAAGGAAAACTTTTTTCATAACGTGTTTGACAAGTGAACAAAACGAAAAAGAGATAGAAAAACGTGTAGTCGATATACAATACATACATTTGTACATACAAATGTGTGCGTATTTGTGTGCTTGTGTGTGAGTGTGCTCTGTGCGTAGGCGTTCAGTCGTTATGACGCTCTCAGTTCCCCCTCTCCCTCGCACACATCTCTTTTCGCCTGACTCTCCGAGTGCGTCTCAAAATCATCGATTTTTCCGAGCTACATACAACAAAACGTCAAAAACAACAACAGCAACAGCAACAACAAGTACAACAAAGAGGTAGCACTACTGCCCCCCATTTTCATTGACGTTTCTTCTTTCGTTTTCCTTTATTCTGTTCTTTTTTTTTTTTTTGTACTTTTATTTTTTATCTCCTCTCCGGTTGAACACATGTAATCACTTGGCGAAACACCTACTGCTTATTTCGCAAATGTTCACCCCAAATTGAATGTTCAAAATCAGCCAGGAAATCTGTTTTCCCCTCCGAATCCGCTTAATGTCTACACTTGAAGAAAGTGCCTCCTCCGACATGACGTATTGAAAGCTATAAATTTCAAGATCAAAAATTCCTTCATCGCGTGAGAGTAAAAACTAAGTGAATCGTGTTGTATTTAATGTCTGCAGCTTAACAAACACTTGCCGAATTCTGTCAAGAAGGAAAAGTTTGCTAACTATTGCTAACTAGTATCTTATGAAATGATGATTAAAATTCTAAATATGAAAATTAATTTTGAACTATTAAATTAAATGTTTTTCTTTCCGGCCTTTTAAGTTTAAAATGCAATTTCAAGTTGAATTTAAGGTCTATCAATATTTCAGGACCATTCAACTTTAAATGCTTATGAAATTATTACCAGTTGTCTTTTATACTCAAAGTTTCATATAAAAATGTAAATTCTAGAAGATCAACATTTATAAACGTATAGAATTTGCTTGACCTATCATATAAATTTTATTGCAAAAAAGAAATAGTTTCAAAACAGAACAAAATATTAACAATTCTAAAGAGTTCGCTAGTGTTTGATTAATAAAAGTATTATTTACATTCCAAAAGCTTTTATCTTACTTATAATATTTTTGGACGCGATTTAATTTATGTAAACTGAAATTTGTTATTGTTTTTTATTTTTGAAATAATTTTATTTATTTGAAGAAAATAAAATAATGGTGCAAGGACGCCACAGCGAAGCTTTTGTTTTTTGCCCTTTTGCCAAAACCAATTTCTAGAACATATGTGTTTCTATTGCCAATTGACTATAGCGTTCCATTCTTTTGGCCGAGTGTAAGTAAAGCTTTCATTGTTGCTGTTGCTGTTGTTCTTGTTGTTGGTGTGGTGAATTGTAGCGTGGTATAAAAGCTTTGCCAAGAAGCAAGTTCATGTGTAGCTACACAATTGTGTCAATCCACAACTCAGAGAGAGTGTGTGTGTGTGTGTGTGTGGGTTTGAATTTTCCCATTCAACACACTCGCAGTTGAAAGCCAAAGCACAGCCATACATACATTCAATACGAAAATGTTAAAGATATCGAATTAAAACTTTAGGAATAAAAAAAGAATAATCATAGAAAAAACATCGAAGAGGTTTTCCGAGTCGATTATTCGGTATTCGGCAACTAAACTGGACATTGCGAGGGGTCAACGGTGCGGCGGTGAGTTGCCTTCGTATCGAGTATGTAACCCCACCACCCTCTCTATAGCTATATCCACTTCCTATTACTCATATGTATATCAATAGGACTCCTTAGCTAAAAGTACATGTATAGTATAGCTATATTCATTGTTTTTTTTTGTTTTTTTTTTTTATTTTCCCAAGTGAAACGGGATACTTAACATCCGTAGTTTACGACAATCCTGTAGAGAGCGTTACCAAAATATGTATGTCCATGTGTATATGAGTGCGTGTTGTATTTGCAGACCGATCTCGATGTCTCCGCAATTAGATAATGCTTAAGTTACCAAAAGGTTTAAAAAAGAAAAAGAAGAAGTCGAAAAAGGACCAAGAACTCTTCACCGAAGAGGAGCTCGAGCAGTACAAGCGCGATCTCAAAGCCAAACAGGAGGCGGCCGCTAACAAATCAGACGCTGGTGAATCGGACGCAGCATCAGACGTCGAGGGTGCCACTGCCACAGGCCACCACAGTCACAGTCAAGGACACAGCCATACGAGCCGGCCAGTCGATTCGGCAAACACATCGACATCCTTAGCAGCGACAGCGGCTGGCCAGGAGCAGCATCACCATCCTCACCAGCAACAAAACGCCAACGCCAACACCGACGCCGCCGGCGACGAAGAATGGGCCAAGTTTAAGGCGTTAACCTCGGGCGTTGATAATATCCTACATAAGACACAGGACGAACTCGATCGTATCAAGAAGGAGTCCTTCTATCAGCGCCTTCCCTCGGCTGCCGAAAAGAAGAAACAGGAGGAGGAGGAGGCCGCCCGTCGCGAGGCCAAGCGTCTCGAACGGGAACGTCAACTTGCCGCCGAACGCGAAGCGAATCGGGATAAGCTCGCTGAGGCCGTTGTTGAGCTATCGGATTCGGAGGACGACGCTCAGGACGAGGTCGATGATATCTTTGCCACCGACTATATCGAGGCAATTACCAGCGGTGAGGTTCAATTCGCTGTCGTACCCGATTCGCCAGATCTCGAGTTTGACGACGGACCCGATCCCTTTGATACCGCCTATGCGGATAAGGTCATTGTTGGCGCCGACAAGTCTAAGGGCAACAAGAAACTAGTTAGCCTTGGAGCCGCCGTTGAGGTACTCTCCGGACGTGTTGATCGTGAACACGCCGTTGCCCTCGCCAATCCGAAGCGTAAGCTTCGCAAGGGAATTCAGAATCTTCTGCTCAGCGAGAGCGTCGATTTAGGCGATAACGAGCCGGATCTTTTAGCTGCTGAGCCGCAGCACAATCTACTTGACGATCTCGACGATGATGTGCCCGAGTCTGTAGCGCCTATTGATTTAAGTGTCTCGTTGCATTTGCATTTGATCAAGCCCCAAAAGGTCGAAGAGGTCGACGACGAGGAAGGTGACGCAGCACTTGGCTCACTAAATCCTGATTTAGCTGAATTTGATGCTCTCAAGGACGAGGAGGACGACGAGTTTGCGGAACTAGCAGCAGAATCTCTAACCAAAAAGGAAGAAGTTACAATAGTCAAAGAGGTTGTACTGCCCCCTGCGGAGCTACTCGCCGAAGCCGCCGCCGATTCCAGTTGGGCAGAATTTGCGCCAGAGCCCGAAGAGGAGACATCAGGTAAGTTGCAAACAGTCCAGGGGTGAGGCTATACAACCAATTTTAGCGTTGAGTTTCTTAAGAACCTCTCAGAGATTTAACTGAGGTCCATAGCTGATTTTCCATTGATACTAACATTGAACCCCCTCGTGCAGGAAAACCCAAGCGTCCACCGCCACCGGCGAGACCAGCTACAGGTCCGCACATTGTGCCCGGTGCTATATACGTCAGCGACGACGAGGAGGACGCTAATCTTGACGACGATCCATTCAATACAAACTACGCGGAGCAGGTGATCAAAAAGACAACTGTACTCGAGGAGGACGACGACTTTGATCCACGTGCTGAGGAAGATACATCTGTTGGAGCAGGTTTACTAGCAGCTCCAGGGCGTGATCTCTTGGCTGGCAGTGCCACCGACCTAAGCAAGGTTGTGCCAGCCCCCCTAGCCCCTACGCTCAGTGTCGATCAACAAGAGGAGGATCAGGACTTTGATCCGTTTGACACATCGGCCATTAACGCTCTCGTTCAGCCCAAGGCGACTGAGTTGCGATTTTTAGAGCGCGAGCTCCTGAACGATCCTGTTTCGAATCTCAAGCACTCGCTAAGTGATCCCGACTTTGATCCTCGCGCCGGGCAGGAAGAGGCGGTTGCCCCGCCGCCAGTGCCAGTGCCCGTAGCTCAGATTTTAGTTGCGGAACCGGAACTTGACAGTGCACGCCGCAAATCCTCGCTTAGCCTCAATATACAAGGGAAGAGCGTAGGCTTTCTGGTGCCTTCTGGGCAGGATTTGTTGGCCGCTGGTAATGACGGTTGCCTGGGTGCCAATAAGAAGCCACTGACGCCCTATTACGCGCCCAGCGCAAAGACAATTGCCGAACGCGAATCGGAGGATCCTTTCGACACATCGTATGTGCCCGAGACCAAACTCAGCGATATCGAACTGAAGCACATTGAGGCCGATCTGATCACAGAACCGACTCTAAAGCATAGTCTATCCGATCCGGATTTCAATCCGCGCGCTCCACCCACGCCCGTGCCTGCTGAAGTACTGCTGGCCGTCGAGGAAAACATCAATATCAAGGTCTTGACACCGGCCCAGGAGCGCAGACAGCTGCCGAGCCACGTGCAGGCGGAGGAGGATCAGGACATTGATCCATTTGACACCTCAATAGCGGCAAATCTTCAGCCGGGGCAGACCGAACTGAAGCTGCTCGAGAACGAGCTGCTGCCGGAGAGCACTAGGCAGCCAACCACTGGAGTTCTTGACACCCAGAGCGACGCACAGGAGCTGGGACTGGGCGATAAGGTGCTGACACCGTCGCTGCCCAATCGCACAACACAGCAGCTGCTGGAACAGCAACAGGAAAGCGATCCCTTTGACACCTCCATTGCGGAGAATCTAGCACCCGGTGAGACAGAGATCAAGCTGCTCGAGAACGAGCTGTTTGAGCGCTAAGCGGGCAAAGAGAGAAAACTGAAAGAGAAGACACAGAAATCACACATACAGACAGTTAAGATGGCCAATCCGTTTCTGATGGACGATGATCTGGATGGCGGCGATGTGGCCGTCAATCCCTTTTTAATGCAGAGCGAACCAGAGCCGGGAGAGTCAGAAAACCCGTTCGGTGAGTCCGCATCCAATCCATTTGCCTTTGGCGGCGATGAATTGGAGGCAGAAGCGGCCGAGCCCGTAGCTGATATTGACCCAGCCATGAGCTTTTTTGGCACGACCATTGAGGCCGAGGACGATGCGCTCAGTCTCAAGTCCGCTGCCGAAGAGGATTTTGAGGGGAAAAAAGCGGTTGCGGCACCGCCGCCGCGCCCTCAGCCGCCTCAAAGCACACAGGAGCTAATAAATACGGTTTCCAGCCAATTGGATGAGACCAGCTCGGAATTGTTGGGTCGGATACCAGCCACCCGATCGCCTAGCCCCATCTCGATGAGGGATCTGCATTCGCCTAGCCCCACGCCAGATTCCGGACTAGCTGATCTGCTAGATGTGGATGTATCGGACAGTGGCTCAAGCGCCCATACCCAGGCCATTGAAGCGGATCTTATGGGTGGCAGCATAATTGCTCCAGCAGCTCCGTCGCCGCTCGACAATCCCTTTGGCGTGCCAACGGCGGTGCCAACTTTGCAAGGCGCAGCTCCATTGCCGTCACCGGCTAAGCAGCAGCCACCGCGTCCGCCACCACCGCGTCCAGTACCGCCAAGGCCAACGCCGGCTCACATGATGCAAGGGCATGGGCAACAGCAGCCAGCGCCACCACAACGTCCTCCTCCACCGGCAGCCCAGGCACCAGCGGTTGCTGCCGATGCAGACGATCTGCTGGACATGTTTGGCAGTAGCAGCAAGCCGGCGAAGCCACCGCCGCCCAAGACTAAGGAGGACATACTCAGTCTGTTCGAGCAGCCGGCGGTGCAACCAGCGGCAGCCGCCAAACCGGATTTGCTCAACGATGATCTCCCGGAATCAGAGTCGCGCGACGATCCCATCTTCACCTCGCTGCTCATTCGGCCCGATGATACCACCCATGACATTTCTTCACAGCCGCAGCCGGCCACCGTGACGCATATTGCGGCACCGCTGGACACGTCGCAGCGGCAGCGGGCGCCTACGCCGGACATTGAGATCACCACGGTCGAGGATCTGCCACGCTCCGACGATGAGGAGGAGCCGGAACCAGCGCCTGTTGTACAACAGCCCGAACCAGAAGCGGAACAGGATACTGAGCCACCGTCAGAGGCGGTGCAACAGGCTGAGCCGGAACCGGTGCCGGAACCAGTACCGGAACTGGAGCTGGAAGCAGAGCCTGAACAACCTATTGCCATTGAGTCGGATCAAAGTCCTCCCACAGAGTCGGCAGCCACCACACAAGCGGCAGCCGAGTCGGCGATTGAGTTGGGCATCGATGAGCCCGAGCAAATGGACACCGGATTGGACTTTCCTGGCCCTGGCCTCGCCAGTGGTCAACTGTCTGCCAATCCCTTTGCCAGTCCCGAAGACGAGGACGAGCCGAGTTTTGCCCCTGTGCCCATTGTCAGCAACATCTTTGCGGTGGATGAGCCGGAGACGGAGTTGCCACCAGAGGTGCAGCCACGACAGGCGGCGCCACCGCCAGTGCCACCTGCCAGCTACGTGAGCAACATCTTCGCCGCCGAGCCGGATGAGTTCGATGCATTCTCCGCTAAATTTGACTCGGTGAAGAAGGACAACATCAGCATACTGGATGGATTCGGTGGAGGTGGATCAGGTGCTATTACACCGACGGGAGGAGACGGTGAGCATATTATTAATTCTAATCATTGAGCATTGAATTGATTTCTTCTGTTCAGCTTGGGGAGACAGCGCCTTTGGGTCGGCCTCGACCACAGCGAATGCATTTGGCGAGCTTAACTCGGCGGACGATGGTTTCGGCAATGAGGATGACGACTTCTACGCGATGCAGGCGCCAGTGCGTGCCGATTCCGTGGAGTCCGTGGACAAGGAGTTTAGTGTGGTCATCAGGCCAAAGGCGGAAGGATCCGCAGGCGTGGCACCACAGCTAGCCCCACCACCACCACCGGTACGAACAGCGGTACAAACGGGCAGCAGTCAGGTAACCACGTCGCCCCCAGCTGTCAATCCCTTTGAGGATGTCAGTGGCTTTCCGGCACCACCAGCCGCCACAGAGGGCAGCATAAAGCGCACCGACTCGCAGGATACACCACAGACACCACTGTACGATGAGGACGTGTCCCAGCCACTCGAGGAGTTCCCGCGGTTGAACTACGTCGGCCCCGGCTGGGAGATGCAGTTGCGTCAGCCCAACAAGAAGAAGATAACCGGTCAGCGGTTCTGGAAGAAGATCTTTGTGCGTTTGGTGGTGCAGAACGATGTGCCGGTGGTGCAGCTACTAAATCAGGCTGGAGATAAGCAGCCCTTCCAGGAGCTGCCACTGCAACCATCCTATTCAGTGTCGGAAATTGGAGCACAGCAATACGATCAGTTCGGCAAGATCTTCACCATGAAACTGCAGTACATCTTCTACAAGGAACGACCCGGCGTCCGACCCGGCCAGGTGACCAAGGCGGAGAGGATCACCAACAAGCTCACAAAGTTTGCACAATACGCAATCGCAGGGGATTACGAGGGCGTCAAGGAATTCGGCAGTGATCTGAAGAAGCTCGGTCTGCCCGTTGAGCATGCACCGCAATCGTCGCAGCTCTTCAAGATTGGGTCGATGAACTACGAGGACATGAAACAGTTCTCCGTGTGCATCGAGGAAGCGCTCTTCAAGCTGCCGGCACTGCGAGAGCGTGCTCTGACCTACAAAATGGAGGAGGTTCAGGTGACGGCCGTCGATGAGATCACCGTGGAGCAGGACTACGAGGGTAAGATCCTTAAGCAGATTGCTCGCGTAAGACTCTTCTTTCTGGCCTTCCTCACGGGAATGCCCACCATTGAGCTCGGTGTCAACGATATGTGGCGTCAGGGCAAGGAGGTGGTAGGTCGGCATGACATCATACCCGTGGCCACCGAGGAATGGATCCGACTCGAGGCAGTCGAGTTTCACAGCGTTGTCAATCAGCAGGAGTACGAACGCACGCGCACCATCAAGTGGGTGATCCCATCTAGGTAGCTTCCCCGAGCGTCTCTAATCTCTGCCTTTTTGTTGAATAGGTTCCAACCGCCAGATGCCAATTACATTGAACTGCTGCGCTTCCGTGTGCGTCCGCCCAAGAATCGTGAACTTCCCCTGCAGCTGAAGGCCACTTGGTGCGTCACTGGCAACAAGGTGGAGCTCCGTGCCGACATCCTCGTGCCGGGCTTTACCTCACGTAAGCTGGGACAGATCCCCTGCGAAGATGTCTCTGTGCGCTTCCCCATACCCGAGTGCTGGATCTATCTGTTCCGCGTGGAGAAACATTTCAGGTAGCTTCCACATGAACTTCCAACCCAGTCTCAGACAATTGCTCACTCTTAATTATGAACAGATACGGGTCCGTGAAGTCGGCACATCGACGCACTGGCAAGATTAAGGGAATTGAGCGAATTCTCGGCGCTGTGGACACGCTGCAGGAGTCGCTGATTGAGGTGACCTCCGGTCAGGCCAAGTACGAGCATCACCATCGCGCCATTGTCTGGCGCTGTCCACGACTGCCCAAGGAGGGTCAGGGTAAGTGCCTCGAAATATACGAATCTCTTATGGAATTCGCTTGCTCAGCTCTCGGCATTTCCGGCAGGCGCGTATACAACACATCAGCTGGTTTGTCGGATGGCGTTGACATCGTACGATCAAATTCCAAGCGAACTGGCGCCATACGCATTCGTGGAGTTTACCATGCCCGCCACGCAGGTCTCGCATACCACCGTGCGCTCCGTGAGTGTGCAGGACTCTGATGCGGACGAGCCGCCCGAGAAGTATGTCCGGTATCTGGCACGGCACGAGTACAAGTAAGTTCAAGAGAAGCAAGATCGAGAACTCGATTATCGTGGAAGTCAAGTTCTTCAACCCGATCATTTATTTATTTAAATTGTTTTTCATATATGTATGTGATATCAACAACTGTGTGGAGTTTAGTCGTTTAAATATTGATGAGCGACTGCACTAAATAATTTACAATCAACGATTTGACAAACACAAACGCGCCGAGTCAAACTAATTCAAAACATAATAACTTACTAATTCACTTAAATTATAAACATTCAGGTGTGCCACAGAAATCACAAGTGAAAGCGAATTCAGAGAAAAGCAATTCCACTCCGAAAATTTCTAAGTGCCACAGAACTTCGAGTGATTTATTTTATTTACTTAGCATGCTTAAAAACCTTTGGCCCCTTCTAAGATTAAATTTGCCAAGAGTTTGATTAACAATTGGACATTATTCTCATGGCATCGGACATCATGATTTCGTTTCCCTCAAATATTTTCAGATAAGTTGACTGTGGCACGGAGAATTGAAATTAACGTGAAATTAGAGTGGAAGAGATTTCTGTGGCACACCTGATTATGTAGTCTACTCGATTATTTAAATGGATTTTCCATGTTTATATGCTGACCAGTCTGTTTAGTTATACTAATTACATACATGTGTTAAAATACATCTTTCGATAACTCGATTTTTAAGTAACTCTATATTTATAACTCGATAAATGCATATTTTAGATTTACATTACTATTTCTAACGCTTTCTTTTTTTCTCCTCTCTCTCTCTCTCTCTCTCTCTCGCAGGGTTGGCATCGAGACCACGCACGGCGAGTCCACGAATGCGTATTTGGCGGCAACGCGTCCCATTCGCGAGGAGTCGACCAGTGGCACCGTTGCTAGCAAACCAACTGCCTCGCCGGTGCCACCCAGTGACTCGGATTCGGATTCCAATTAAAGCACACCACACAACACACACACACACACACAAACACACATAGTATTGATGAATGGAAACTCAGTTTCCCGGATATATGTCAGTTCCCAGCGAGAGATCCTGCAAAACAACCTCAACAATCTGGCACTTTGATTGATCCTTTTGCTTTAATTCAACGTGCTCTCATCGTATTATTTCCTTTCGAATACTCACCGGTCACTCAAACATTAGTTTGAGTGATTGTGTGAGTAACTCGAAGATTTGATAATGATTAGTTGACAATAAATATAGGAGGCACATCCGGCAAAAAGCCCAAAAGAAAATATCAAAAAGGATAAACGAGAATAAAAAAGAAGAGGGAAAGAGGATTAATGAAGAGGATTAATGCTTTGAGTTCTGTTGTGTCTTTGGTTCTGTACTAGCCATTATAAAACATTCTTATACATATGGAATCTCATCTCTAATAACCACGTTAATCAAGCGACCAAACGATCCGAGATTTTGTATCCGTACGTAAAGTCAACCCATACATATGCATAGAGATTAATGGTTAATCAAGTTATATACATAATATATACAGAAGACATACATTAATATACATACGTACATACAAACATATATAAATACATATATATATAAATGAAAGTTCATAGTTATTAACCTATTAACAGATGTTACGTATACATTAAGCGCAAGTGACAAGACAAAAATGAAATGATAAGCAATTTCGCAAAACATCGTTCAACTATGATTTAGAATCCCCCACAAAGGATCTTCTACAAATATATAACTGATGAATACATATACGAGTATGTGTATGTGTCTGGAATTCGTAAACCTGTTGGCAGTGGTGCAAGTTCAACATTGGAATGGACTACAGTGGAGTCTACAGTGTGAGTGAAGGCGACAGGCAAACGCACACACACACACAAACACACACACATACACACACATACACACACATCATACAGACTCACATACAAACTCCTATACATATGCATACATACTTATGTAGCTTGATAATAACAGTTAATGGTTTAAATTTATGTGTTGAGTTAACCTGATGAAAGCAGGGGATTTACATATGTAAACTGAATGCAGCATTAAATAAATTGAACATTCCGACATTTGCCAACACTGCTACTGGCAGCCGTTCCAACACTAACGCAATTGCAACTTTACAGCGCTTTATTAACATCATCGTCGTCGTTGTCGTTAAGCTAAACTAAACTAAACACTATCCATAGTATATTTAAACAGGAAAAAATGATTAAACTAAGCTTTATGCAACATTTATTTAAAATTACAATTAAATTCAATTTAAATTGAACTTCAAGCAAAAGCTGAAATGCATATTCAAAATGTTATTGTTGTGAATCAAACTAAATTACATATTTATTCAAAAAATTTAAACAAAAATAAATACAAAAAAAGAAAACAAAAGAAAACTAAACTAAAATGAATATAGGAAAAACGCATCTTTGTTAAATCAAGCAAACTACAAACTACACACAAGAATATAAAAAAACCAATAAAACAATAAACAAAAAAAAAATAAATAAATAAATAAAAATAATAATAAACATAAATAAATATACAATGAAACAAACAACCTATACACGCATATTGATAAATAAATTGAGTTTTATAGCAAAAATTGCATAATAGATTTGTTAATTTAGTGTTTAACGAATATTCTACATACTCGTATTTGTTATGTATTCATTTAACGTCTACGCAATTCCCCTCTTCCTTGAATTTGTTGCTTCATTTTGTTGTTTACACAAAATATAATTAATACATAAACATACTTAACAACTATTTTGAAACGACTCTCAATGGACATATTAAATCACATGCTAAATAAACAAGAACATATGTATACACATGCATATACATATACATAAATATATATATATATGACTAGATATATAAATAAAAAAAATGCCCCCTATATGTATATTGTAAACCCCTAGGAATTATTGGATTAGCAAACCAATGTGAAATTTCTTATTTATGTATTGTATGTTATATTTTATTTACCTACGTTTAAAAATTATATATACTGATATGTATTCTATGTACAATAAAGTGCAATAAATAACGATGAAGACAAAAATGACGAGCCCCATATAGAGAACATGACGAAATCCTGAATGACAATTTTCACATGTTATATATTATAAATATACATATACATACATATACATGGTATTATCTGATGAACTAAATACAATATTATGAACAGAACAGACCCAAAAACAAAAAAGAAATGAAACCAACATTATGATGGGAATTATCTAGTCAAATGAGAAAATAAATATCGAAAAATTAAAATTTAACTCTAAAGTTGTTATTTATTTCAATTGCAATTTTTACAAGACTCTTTTCACAGCACGCCGATTTGACTTGGGTTGCAGCTTTAAGCCATTCATCATGCGGTTGGCCCAAAGTCCCCATCCTGTCTCCCCATTCTCATCCTCTCCATCGCCCGTTGCAATCAGTGCACATGTGCAGAGATTTACCACTCAAAATCCTCGTAAAATATTATGCTTAACTTTAGACTAAACATCTCGAGCTGTAACCCCACTCCCAATTTCTCTGTGAGCATGTTCTGCCCGCATAACTTCAACTTGTAGACACACTGACGTGTCTGAGAATTCTCGCTTGTTTTTTCTGTTTCCCTCAGACGCTCTCTCTTTTGCGCTCTTTATCTTTCTCTGACTTGCATGCTAATCATTTATGTTAGCCTTGTTTGTTGGTTACGGCCATTTGACTCGCAACTCTGCAAAATATAAGCTCATAATCTGGCCTCTTGAACAAATGAACTACCAGGCGTATGAGTAATAGTATTAAGCAAAACTTTTGCTGTAACAAAATGTTGTTCATCATACTCCCCTTGTGGCTGGTTCAGTTACTTACAAATTGTCAAATTTATTTTCAAATGTCATGCAGCTATTCTTACGAAACTACCTGGCGTATGAGTAATACTTTTTTGTAAAACCTCCTGCAATTAGTGCGTTTCATACTTGTCTTTCAGCATAGATATTTTGTTACAAATTATTAAATAAATTTCATATTTTTGGAACAACTTTCCCATTGAATTAATTACCTGAGGAGTGACATATATTTTTTTTAAGAATAACATTTATCATTCTGCTGATTGAATTAGATAATTAGGAGAAGTCTATTCTGAATCGAAATCATCCGTGCTGCTCACATTGTAATTGAAAAGAAACTTTTTCTTTTTTGTTTCTATCTCTTAAAGTTGACCAAGAAATCAAAGGTTACTTAAACAGCCAGAGATAAGTATGAGTATTACAAAAAAACTTCAATTAATGCAAAATAAATTGAAATACTCTGCTTATGCGTGATATTTCTGAATTATGCAAATTGGTAAAGAGTTATGACATAGCTTTAACTAACATAGAAGATTTTCCTGAACACTCTTTTCTTGTCGGGTTGTTAATAAGTTTGGTGTTTTTTAGTTTTTGGGACCGAGCACATCACACATTGACCTTTTGCCATGTGGAACCTGTCACTCACAGTTCGATGAAGTTATGACTGAGTTAAAAGCACTGGGACTTCTACTTCGAGAACTGGGCACGTCCTGCAAAAACTGGCAGCGACCGACAAAGCTCCCAGCAAAATTGCAGAAAACCAGGCCGAAATTTCAGTTTTATGAAGGCTCTAAACGAATGCCATAACTGTGTTAGCTCAATGCCGGAGGTTCAATCGAGGCCCGGCTGAGTTTAGTGTCGCCTTCTCGTTTCTTTGTCTTACTTCAAGTGTGCTGCACTAACTTATGGGTGTCATGGGAGGTGATAGGGTCGTAGGTCTGGCTCAATTGTGTGTAGTCCTTGGCATCTCAATCTGTCTGCAGGAAACGTGCGCCCATTCTTAGTCACGAATGAATCAATAAATGAATTGAATAAATGACACAAGCTGCCGCCAAACTGATACAGATGAAAATGTTGATGTTTACAAATATGAGATTATTGACATCTGGCCACCACACCCTGCGGTTCATGCTCATATTCAATAATAATCTCGCAAAGATTGACTGACATACGCCAGAAGGCAAGCACATGTGGTCCTTGAAGTTGCCTGCCACAACAAGCGGCAACTTCAAAATGTTTTACATGCACTAACATCATAGAAGCTTTTGAAAGTCCTCTTGATAGACCTTTATTACCAATAATACGTAAAACGTTCACAAAAAGTAACAAAAAAATTACACAAATCGGGGACATAATTGAAAATAAAAAATTATGTTTATTAGACTAGTTACAATTTTAAGCAGAAGAAATACAATTTTCAAGATTGTCTACCTCCTTCCACACCCAATGTTGTGCATTTTGTGTATCCTGTATCCTGTTCTCCATCACTTACATTTTGTTGGGGCTACTGTAAATATATATCATACATATGTATTTCTAATATTATTATTAAATGTACACTTATATCTAATAAGTGTTGTAAATCCAAAAAATATGCATCGAGTTGTCGATTTATCTAAAAATAATTACAATATTGTGACTATTTCCCCAAAAAGAAATGAAATTTTAAAGAAAGTGTAGTTGCAAATGGTATGACCAGCGCCTTAATTCATAAGACTTGTCGTGTAGCTCTAGGAACCAAATAAATAAATAAATAAAATAAATACAAGCGTTAACTTTGACTTGCAATTTAGACCAACTTTTATCTTTCATAGCTTGTCGAAAACTGAACAGATTTTTAGGCGGAATGCCAATTGATCATGGTTCGATCTCTAAATCCATTACAATTGTTTTTTTTTTCAATAATTTAACTGAAAATATGAATAAACATATTATTATTATTTCTTTATTTGGATTCCTAGCACTACAAGTATAAACTTATTATTTAATGTGCTAGTCACAATGTGTGTGTAATACAAGTTACAAAAAAATTTTTTTTTTATCTTTAAAACTATATTTAACAATAATTCCATTCAATTTAATTTTAATTTTTATTTAAATTTTTAAGTAGTTTTGATTTAATTATTATTTACTAAATCTAATGTCTGCAAATGTCGTTTAAGCTTAATACTAAATTGCGATGCACTTCTAATAGTTTTCAAGGCGTGAGGCAGATTGTTCCATAAACGGGCAGTGTAGACAAAAAAATGTTGTTTGTGCGTTGCGACGCAGCAAATTTAATTTTATTAAACAGGTATAAAGGCTCCTTAGAAACAAGGATCTTGTGCAAGAGAATCAATGATCTAAAATCTATCCACAATTTAAGGCTAAGGTCAAAAATTTTATTGGCAAATATAGTGATTCGGTCACATCGTCTACGATTAAATACATATCTAGCAATTGCATTAAAGGCTACTTTTTGCTTACGCACGTCGTTCACATTGCAATGGCCAAATATTTCAACACCGTAAAATAGAGTTGGTATCAGGTACATTTTTGCAATTAGTAGTTTGATCTGAATTGGTAGAAAAGATTTTGATGTAGCCAACTGCCTGAGCTGCGCATATGTTTTGCCTGTCGCTATGGATATATGATTATGTTGGTTCGCATGTGATTACATTTGAAAATTGCCACTTAAATTCAGAAGACAATTTTTATTGAAATGGAATCAATATGCAATCGGTTTATTTTTTATATATTTAAGCTAATTAAAATGTAGTACATTTATTTTTTTAAAAGTGCATGGCCTAAGTGCGGTTTCAGAAACTATGCAGATTTGAGTTTGTTTATTTGCCTTGAAACGTTGCCAATTGCGTCTGTTTCTTTTAACGGAAGCAACTATCATAAACCGTCTTGGACCAAGAAAATAAGAAAATTGGTGAATTCGTTTTCCTTAGTTGGCAACGGACTAAATCTAATTACTGGAGTGACAGAAAAATAAATTCAATTGAGCATTAAATTCGAATCAATCATGGAGCTTCCTGCGTCTTATATTCCGTCTTCCGCCTGTCATGTCCTGCGTCCTGTGAATAGGGAGTGGGGAGCGGGAAACATTGTCAACATTTGCAAATCTAAACTGGGGGTAAAGGTAAATGGAGTAAAGCGATTGGCAACAAAGTTGCCTCGGATGCCTGTGGTTGCCTCGGTTTATGCGCAACAATGTGTGGAGCACTCATGATGCGATTTACCGATTTTTATGACCGCCATAACAATGGGAAGTGATTCTGGATTTTCACTCTTCCACTCGCTACCTCTCTCTCTCTCTCTCTCACTCTCTCTGTCCCTGTCTCTCGCGCACTTTTAACTGCTACCTTGCCATAAAATCCAAACGGGCTCCACGCATAAAGCGGCCAAATGGCCTGAGTTGGAGCTAACCGGCTGCGGATCTGACCCCATTGACATGGCCAGATGCGCGTATAATTATGCAACAACAACAACAACAACAACTTGACAAGATGCCCTATAAAGTAAGCTGCGTTTGACGCCTTCGAGGGTCATGCCAAATGCAAATGGCTCTTGTTCCTTTACAGCTTCTGTTACGGCTTCGGTTGTTGCCCTGTTACCCATAGCACACCCTCCCATACACACACACACACACACACCCACACACAACACACATTGTACACACATGTGCATTGACTGCATAATTTGTAGCATTCTTTCCGTGGTCTTCGTGGCAAAAGGGTCTTCGCTGTCTTCGCTCTGAACGGCATCTTTTGTGCAATATCACACGAATTAGCATAGAAAACTGCAAATTTGAATTATGGCCAGAAGCAGCTGCTGTTCCAGCTGCCTTTTTTTTTCTATTATAGCAGCTACACTGTGGTAAATATATGCGTTGTCCAATCAAAAGGAACACCAAGAAAATACCAAACACTTTTATCTACTTGTCGAAACAGAAATGCTCTTTAAAAAAAAAAAAAAAAATCAAATTTGAATAAAGAGCATTTCGGATTTGACCACTAATGTAAATCCAAGGAAGGATCGAGTTTAAAGTCGAAATGTTAAAGTCGTCAAATAATAAAATCGACTTGTCTATATTTCATCAAACAAATTGTCGAGTTAAAGTACTTGAAAATCTGAAGATTTTTCTATGTATTTTTACATAAGTTACTTTAAATAACTCATAATAATCTATTCTCGTGAAAATTATGGGCTAAACATTTTATAAAATAATCTCTATGTGGTTAGTTGGTTATTGAAAGTCTATATTATTTTCCTTGTCTTTTTCACAGTATTATTTGGATCGTTAAACGACGATATTATTTAACTAATAATGAAATTCAAACTAAAGCATTTATTTTTAATTGCAATATAAATACAAATATTGAGATCTTAAATACTTTTCTTTGTGAGTATATGTACATACATATGTCTCCATTTATATACATATTCATCTTTATTTTCTATCTCTAGCTACGCCAAACTGCCTCACATTTTTGCCTATTCCCCACAAATGGTAGATCATCCAATTTGCATTTGCAGATGTAACTGCAAATTTATATAGATATACAGATGTACATATACTTATGTATTCTTGTAAGGCCATATGTACATATATTAAACTATGATATGACCACTGTCAACAGAGCATAACTTATGTTGTATGTTATGCAGATGGAGGATGGATGCAGACTGGAATGGAATGGAATGGAGTGGAATGGACGCTGTGTAAAGAAATTCGTCTAGCCGTGCGTCTTATGCGGCTAATAGACCCATGTTTGCCCATTTGCTCAGCAAGTTGTTCAGCCTAAGATGGGCCACTTGTCAGGCTCTTTGCTCTTTGCTCTTTGCTTTCTTCTGTTCTCTTTTTGGTAAATACGTAATCAGTAAAATTTCCATGCACATTTTTCACATTTTTTTTTTTTTTTTGCTTTCTTCTGTTTTCTCGGTTTGGGGGGCAAACAAACGGCGCTCAACTTGAAATACGTTTCTCAATTTCCATAAACACGTGTGCAAATAGCACGTGGGCTCAGGCAACTGAGGAATCGGTTAAGGACAGGGGGACGACAAGAAAAAGGAGAAGGTGCTTAACATTAGCTAACTATCGCCGGCATTTGATTGAAGGCATTCGATATAAGGACTACGATTCTCTTATTTGAGTTTCGTCGCTGCAAAATGCGCCCCAAATTGATTTTTATTTATATTTCAAAAGAAAACTTTTTTTTGCAGCTGTTGAGCTTTTTGTTTTTTCGTATTTCATTCTGCCTGTTGGCAGCTGTGACAAAGTTGCTCCTCCTGCGACTTTGTATTTCCTTCCCCATCGCGTGCTCTAAACGAAAACGTATTCTGTTCATAGAATTTCCATTAAGCCATTAAATACAAATCGACCTGCAAGCGGCCCATCTGTTTGGCTTAAACACCCCGCAGACTGTTGAACTACGATTTTCTAATAAAAGATGTATAAGTCCTATTTACTTTAACTTTTTCATTCTGTTGTGGTCTTAATTAAATTTGAACGACCATAAAAATTGGCAAACAAACATTGTCTACAATTACATACGAGTACTTCCATAACCCGTTTACACCATTAAATATTAAATATCAAGCTACTCATACTCGATCAGTGTACACTTCAATCGGTTTGTTGCCAATGACATTGGCTAAAGGTGCAAGTACTGAAAATGAAAAGTATCTACAAATGATAGAGATTAGTTTTTAGAAACTTATAAATATTACAGGTTTTTTTTATTAGTTTTAAACAAGTAGGCGCGACTACAGTCGAGTTTGCTCGACTGTTGGGTACTCTGCGCCAGTCTCCATGCAATATAATATTGGTTATAAAAGAATTAGTAATATGTATTTAAGCATATAAAACACAAATATTAAACGCCGCTCGAATTTGCTTCCGATTGGCTCAGATATCTCAAAGAGTAAAATAGTTTTTCATATTAAAACTTGATTTTCGACTGATCGTTCATTTAAAAACAAACTTGATCTGCATCCGGTATACAGCAACCTACATAGCAAATCTAAAGTCTCTAACTATTATAGTTTCTGAGATCGGCTGTCTCAAACAGACGGACGGACAGACAGACAGACAGACGAACATGGCTCAATCGACTCGGCTCGGCATATATATACTTTATAGGATCGGAGATGCTTCCTTCTCCCTTTTACATATACTACATCACACAAATCTAATATACTCTTTTTGACCATTTTCAATAAATACAGGGTACAGGCACCCTAATGTTCTTGAAACTCCTAATTAAATAAAACTTACAGTCTTAGTTCGATTAATCTTAATTTACAACGAATGTCATTTTAAGTAGCTTAAGCCTTAATTTTATCTCTGGCTGATTTATGCAACTGTTGGTAATTCGAGAGAATTGAAAATCGATCCTCTTGATTAGAGAGGGGCAAACATTTCATAGAGCGACCACAGACTTTTCCTGAGGTTGCACATGATCTGATCGCGCTGAGGCTTTCATTTGGATCGGCGATCGCGTTGAGTCTCATTCGCGTGGCAATCGTTGACATGGACCGTTGGCAGAATCGCATAGCAGTCGTAACTGGAGCCAGTTCCGGCATTGGAGCTGTGATCAGCAGGAAACTGATAGCCTCTGGGCTGATCGTCGTGGCATTGGCCCGTCGCCTGGAGCGGCTGGAGCAACTGCGTCAGGATTTGGCGGAGGAACAGCGCTCCCGGATGCACATCAAGCAATGCGATGTCACGGATGTGCAGTCGGTTAATGCAGCCTTCGATTGGATTGAAACGGAGCTAGGAGGACCGGATATTCTGATCAATAATGCGGGCAAGTTGTCAGGTGGACAGCTGGTGACCATGCCCCTGGACAAGGTGCAGCAAATGCTGCAGACGAACGTCATAGGCGTGGTTTACTGTACGCAACGCGCCTTTCAATCCATCAGTCGACGAAATACACTCGGGCATGTCGTGTTGATCAACAGCATTGTTGGACACTATCTATTCAATCCGCTGCCCGGCAGCCTCCAGGAGCTCAACATATATCCGGCCACGAAGCATGCTCTGACCGCCATGACGGAGCTTTTCCGACAGGAGTTTCGCGACCTCAAGACCCAGATCAAGGTCACGGTAAGTAGTCAGGTTTACCCCTATTTAAACACTAATGTCAACTCCACTCTAGAGCATTAGTCCAGGTCTGGTGGATACGGACTTGGTGCCGCAGGCCTATAAGCGACTGCCGATGCTGCAGCCGGAGGATGTGGCCAATGCGATCTTGTACGCCTTGGCCACGCCCCCGCATGTCCAAGTGCACGAGGTGACCATCAAGCCCATGGGAGAGCCCTTCTAAAGGGGGCAGCCTCAAGAGAACAGGCAAATGCTAATAATCATACTAAAGAAACAGAGTTAAATACCAATTTACATAACATAAATATATATTCATCAATCGATCTGTTTTTGTGCAAAGCCATATTATAAATATACCCATTAGTCCAATATTATAAATAGAAAAGCACAGATAAGAAATAAACTTTTGGTGTAAATAATTTGTGCTCAGCGCCTCGATTTGAAGCCAGGGACCGCAAATAATGATTATTGCAATTTTTTTACATCAACAACTCAATGACTAAATTACATATGTAAAAAAAAATAATGATAATGATTAAATTTGAGCGAAAAAAAAAAACTAACAAAAAATCATTATTTATGATTTTTATTTTTTTCGCTCAAAATAAGGAAGTATATATATTACATGGGGTATAAACATATATATTCCCCATAAAGTATATACAGGGTGGGCCAAATGAACTCATCCGATGTTGTTTGGCTCTCATTTTTTTCTTAATAAAAAACTTCAATTCTGTTTTTTGATTATGTTTATTTGAACCTTTAGAATTTTATTGGTCAAGACGAGAAGATGATATTGACCAAATGGGCGCAGTCACAATTGATTGCCATTTTCGCAATCAATCAAAAAAAAAAACCCATGACCTCTTTTCTATTTGTCCAATCTGGACGGACAGACGGACATGGCTATATTTACTCTGCTATTGATGCTGATCAAGAATTTATATACTTTATAGGAATATATATTCTTGCTTTTCCCTGTTTTAATTATTTCTTAAGTAACGGGTATAAATATGTAAATAAATTAAATCAATTAATCGTTCGCTCAGTGTACCAAATATGCCAATTTTGGCTGACCTTGAGAAATTTATGACTGAGTGAAATTGACATGTGGAGCCCCCCAGCTGAAGGGTTAGCTGCGAGATTATTAGTGACATTTGTCGCGACTACATAGCATTACCACATTTATGAGCATTCCAAAATACCTAATTGCTCTATTAACAAGCGGCAAAGTGGCGAGTTGAGTCGCCCGCCTGCTTAATTATTTAACTCAGAAGTGCGGCGCAAATTCCAATTGAGAACTTGACAAGTGAGCTACTCGAAACCTGAAGAAATGTGCGAGAAGGGAAGCAAAAGAGGTTAAATGGGAAGGCACTTTGGTGTCCAATATAACGGAGGCACTCTTGTGGACGACAGTCAGTTGCAAAAACGCTCCGTTCAACAGCGCACGAAGTAAGAAAAGAAACCCATTCTAAAATTCAAGTTTAAAATTCTCAGTATTAAAAAAGTCAAAAATAGAAAAATATCTTATGGAGCTCGGATCATCTATGTGCTGTTGAACTTCCATAACTCGAACTTCCATAACTCGAATTTCTCTCTAACTCGAGCTAAATGAGTGGCAGTAACATTAATAAACTTAAGAAAAATAACTCTAGAAAAGTCGAATATCTTCATAACTCGAACCTTTTCTCTGGATAATGGTGATTCGAGTTAGAGATGGTCGACTGTACTTTCGAAGAAGGAATACAAAATATGTGCTTGAATTTTATAGTCGATTTCGGAAATATCCAGATTACCGCATTTTTGACAGCATTGATTTTATTCCGTAAGGCTGCGAGCACACTGGGAGCGGAGAGCGGAGCGTACAGCGGAGCTTATAAGCGAGCTGATAATTTCAGAACTAAAATGATAAATCAGCTCAGCTTGCAGTGTGCGCGCTTTCATACAAGCAGTGTGTTTGTTTTTTTCAAGTTGATAAGCTCCGCTGTACGCTCCGCTCTCCGCTCCCAGTGTGCTCGCAGCCTTAGTTCTGAAATTATCAACTCGTCTATAAGCTTCGCTGTACGCTCCGCTCTCCGCTCCCAGTGTGCTCGCAGCCTAAATCCGTATATTTGATCTGTGTAGGAATTATCAAGAACCTTAAATAGTAAATTCAAGTGGAATTATGGAACGTTGGCAGGATAAAGTAGCTGTTGTGACTGGTGCCAGCTCAGGGATTGGGGCCGCTGTGGCCAAGGATCTGGTGCGGGCAGGACTCGTTGTAGTCGGACTAGCACGGCGCGTGGAATGCTTAGAGGCGCTGAATGAGGAGCTGCCGGAGCAGCTGCAGACCCGCTTCCATGCGGTCAAATGCGACGTGGGCTTGGCGTCATCGGTGGCAGATGCCTTTGATTGGATCGAGGCAGAACTGGGCGGCATTGATATACTGGTTAACAATGCGGGTCTGCTCTACTCTGGCCAGCTGTTGACCATGCAGCGGGAGCAACTGCAGCATGTGTTGCAGGTCAATCTCATGGGCGTGATCATCTGCACCCAGCGCGCCTTTCGCTCCATGCGGCAGCGTGAGGTGGCAGGTCATGTGGTGCTGATCAACAGCCTGACTGGACGCCATATTATCAATCCCCCGGGCGGCGAGATGCAGGCCCTCAACATGTATCCCATATCGAAGCATGGCATTACGGCGCTTCTCGAAATCCTTCGCCAGGAGTTCAATGGCTTCAACACGCAGATCAAAGTGACGGTGAGTCTGTGTGATTGATATTTAAATATATACACTATATGTATGTATTTCTTGACCTTGACCTTGACTTGACTGGATTTGCAGAGCATCACTCCGGGTGTCACCGATACGGAGATTTTGCCCGATGCATTTAGGACTCTTACCTCGCTGCGGCCGGAGGACATTTCAGCTGGCATCATGTACGCCTTGGCCACGCCTCCGCATGTCCAGGTGCACGAGCTGACCATCAAGCCCCTTGGGGAGCCCTTCTAGACTTGCAGTTGTTCTATGTATTAAAAATGGGCGTGGCATGGCCTACCCCGTGCTGCTATCTAGAAAAGATTTTATTCACTATTTGAAAATATGTTTGACTTGGGCGTGGGCGTGGCTGGGGCACTTCCGGCATGCTGCAAGGCATGCCCAAATACGAAAATAAGTTAACATTAGCTTGACACGCCGACACAGCATCCCCGGACCCGGACCCGTACCCGGACTCAGACCCGGACTCGGAACAGGTGGCGTCTGCATCCGTTTCCGTGCCTCCTGCAGCAACGCCAGCGTCTGTCAATATTGCAAGCGTACGCATTTGACATAAAATGTAATATAGTCACAGACTCACACACACACACACACACACAGACACACACACACACACAGACACTCTTTGCAGACTGACAAAGATGCTGCAACATCTCCGGCAGTGGCAGCTTTATGCAAAGCAGCTGCATGCAACACGCTGAGAACATTTTATGGTGCAACATAAGAGCTGCTTGCAAGCAACCTGACACTTAACACACTACATATATAAGAATAATGTACAAAATCCTTTTAATTTTACATTTTTTTTATCACCAGTCTTATTTGTATTTATTTTGATCATATCTTATTTAACATTTGCTGGATCGCTATCGCGATCAAGAAGCAAAAAAAAAGAAACAAACGCTATTTTTAGTTTAAAGGTAAGTTATGAGCACTATGTGGGCAATAAATTTGAGATATATATGTACGTGTAGTAGAATTAAGCAGACGACTAAAATTGACACTGATTTTTTATATGCATCCAGATCTGCGATGAGCAATTTAATGTGTAAATGCTTCACAAAAGATATCATTGAAGCTGAATTAAAATCAAACCACGACATATATTTCTTAAGAAGAAAATATGAATAATTTATATATTTTAACAAAAAAAAAAAAAAAAAAAAACAATTAAGTACACTTTTATGCAGAGATAACCGAACAGTTAAAAATCTGTTTCAGATACAGAAAAAGCAGTAAGAAAATTGTCTGAGCCAAAAGTGAAATAAAATTAAAATTGAGGCATACATATATGTTTTTTACAAATCAAAATTAAAAATATAATCTTTTGTCTAAATTAAAAAAGCTTCTTGTAGATCGTTTAACTTGATAAATTGCAGCGAGTTTTGTTGCAGTGCATTTTACATTTGCCTTACAATTTGAGATTTTTAGCTGGAACGGCAGTTACCCCCATGCCACGCCCAGAAAAAACGACAGTCTAAGCCAGAAAACTTTTATGACTTGGCTGTGAACAGTAACAGGAATAGCAGCAGCAGCAATATTAGTAATGTGAATGTTGCAGTAACGGGCGACTGTGGCAGTAACAGCATCTGTGGCAGTGGCAACAACGAGCTACGTTGCGTTGTGGCATCACTCGCGTCACGCCGAGCTGTCAATGTTGCATAGAAACACGGCATTGTCAATGTTGCTGGTGGTGTGCATGTTGTATATTGCACTTGCCACTAGTTGTGGCTGCCATCGGCGGCAAGAGGAGCTGCTGTTGCTGCTGAGGAGCTCAGGAGCTGAGGAGCCGACGGCTGAGGAGCTTCTCTGGCAGCGGCAGCTCGTTTACTTGTCTGTTTCAGTGGCTGCCTCAAATAGCTAATAATGTCGCACAACCAAAATAGTTGCCCCTGCAGGCGACACATTGAAACATTCTTTGACACACACACACACACACACACACACACACACACACACACACACACACACACACACACACTCCGCGTTGCAACTTGTCGACTGTCAAGTTTCGATTTTGCCTTTTGCACCAAGATATTTTAGATAGATAGATGCCTGCATACACAGGTTTGAACTTTGCACTTTAAACGTGTTTGTTGTTCTTTAAAGCTTGCCATGTCTTCCGTTTGTTGCAGGGGGCATGCAACGAAGCGTTCATGCAGCAATCGTTTTGACCTTCAGCCAGCAGCGTTAAACGTTTCAATAAACACCTTTTGCCAACTCGAGTTCGAGTTTCGATGTAAAGGAGCTTGCCACACCGCAACTCTGACAGCTGGTCGGCACTTCCGTTCATGTTCCATTTCCGTTTCCTCATCATCGAACGCTGCCACTTGCCACCAGCCCCTTTCCTTTACCTTCAACACGCTTCCAAGTCGCCGCTGGGCAACTAGCAAAATTTATTTAGTACTCGACACTTGAACTTTTCCTTTTTATGTGCAGTTGTTGCCACTCTTTGTGGCAGCAACAGAAGGTAAAACAAAATCAAAAACAACAATAACAACAACTCCAAGGGAAGTCAACATTTTCGCTGGATTTATTGCTGGCCACTTTGTAAATTTGTTTTAAATTGTTGTTAAATATCCAAAAAACTTAATGGCAACAATGAAAATGAATAAAAACGTGGCAGCTCGAACAGGTAGTAAACCATTTGGGAATTATAATAATTCTTGGATGTGTTCCTTAAGCATAACTGAAATTTCATCAAATTTAACTAAGCTTATTGCCACTTCAGCTCTAATAGCTGACCAGGCCCAAAAGAGTCATAACGTTAAACTAAGAACAGTCCACGGAATACAGAGAAAGAAAGCATGCGATAAAGAGAGTGAAATAGGGAGAGAGAGAAGGAGAGAGAGGTCGTAAGTGGGCGGAATTTGGACGGAACTGCTGTTACTTTTAATTTTGTTAGAAAATGTTGAGCGGTTAAGAAATTTGCATTCAAATTGGCCTCGCTGTCGCCTTTGGCCTGATTACGATTACCGCTAATCAGCATGCGTTGAACGGCCGTACCGTTAATTTATTGGCAGTTCTATACCCTGTAATCATAGATTACGCCAGCAGGATGTGATACAAATATCCAGCGGATTGAGTAGGTCGTTTTTACGGAAGAACAACCAGATCGCTTCGATAATAACACCCCATAAATTTATTAACCGTCTTCAACTTTTGGAAAAAAAATGCATTTTTCAATTTAATATTAACTATTGCATATCACATTAGTATAAACGAGAACAAAATACGGGATTTCGGTATAAAATCATCCAAAATGTGGCAAAAGTTCGAAATTCTCAGATTTTCTTAAACCAAGTATGAAATATGATTTTTTTAGTTTTTTCGGTAAAAACAAATGTTGCAGACTTTTTTGCTGTGTGGTTGTAATTTTATCCGTTGTGTTGATTTAACAATAATATCCTGAATGCAAATTTAATAAATAAAAAATAAGTTTTAGAATGGATTTTTTTCTGTGTATTTGAAGTATACGTACATACTCATTATAAAATTCATCAATTAGAGTTTTTTCTTATCCATACAGTCTTCATCGTTTATTCACAGATGGCATTACATATAAACTGTAAACTTCATTATAATCATTATATCATCTATATACAGTTGAACTTCCCTAACTCGAACTTCTCTAACTCGAATTTCTCTGTAACTCGAACTAAATGAGTGGCAGTAAAATTAATAATCTTAGGAAAAAGAACTCTGTAACTCGAATTTCTCCCTAACTCGAACCTTTTCTTTGGATAATGGTGATTCGAATTAGGGAAGTTCGACTGTATACAAAACTTATTGTCCTGACTGACTGACTGACTCACTGACTGACTGACACATCAACGTGTTGCACACAACATAGATGAGATAATTTCATTGTGTAATAAGACGACGTTTTGCGAAATTCGACCTGAAAGTGGGTCAAATTCGGGGTCAAAGTGCTTAGTATAAAAAACTTTTTTGTTTCTCAAAATATCTGAACCAAACTAACAGATTGTATGTTTGGAACTGTCGCTTACATTCTGACCAAATTTGGTCAAAGTAGGATTACTATATCATATAGCTGCCATAGGAACAATCGGATGCAAATTAACTTTTAGAACCAAAAAATCTGTTGTTGTATGAGATATCCTAACAAAACTCACAGATTAACTCTTCTTGCTAATGTTTGACATTTCCCCAAAATTTAGCTTTTTCCCGCCAAATTTAAATTTAAATTTTCCATTTTGCAAGCGGGGGTTGGCGAGTGAAGCGAGCAGGGGGCGGAGCCCCCTAGTTATATTATAAAAATTCGTATGAAGTAGGCGTTGACAGAAAGAAAGTTGAGTTTTTGTTATTCCTTATCAGGGAACATATTTCCTGCTGAATATAGCCACTGTATTCCACTCAATTATGTCTTTATCTTTGACAGAGATAGCCATATATGTACATATTAAATATTCTCAGTATCCTAAATATTTGATTTAATTTTAACCTTAGTTTTAACTGTAACTTGTCTTAATGTGAACTGGGTACAAAGAGTGTCTCGTTAAGCATATTTTCTTTTGTTTGCTGAATAAAAGAAGGTTCGAGTGAAGACGCCACTGGGGAGCTTATCTTGATTGATTTGCGGCGACGCTTTTTGGTTGGGTTGCCTAATTAGCATGACGCTGACAGCTTTTAATAAGTCGCTGGGAGCATCAGGTGCTGCGAATGCGTAGCTTAAACCTCTAGCTCTGGGATGCAGTTGCCTTAGCTGTTGTGTAGTTGCTTTTAATTAAAACTTCAATTGGAGCAACCACTCCTCCGTCTGATGGGGCAGGTGGCAGCTGCGTGATTCAGTCAGCTGCGGCTTAATCCCCAATCCTCAATCACGCGGCGCACATCTCGTCTGAAAATCTAATTAAACTGCTCGTCGACGCTCCAACCAATAGACATGGTTTTGGACAACCCTCCATCCCTATCTGCATAAATATCTCCTTGGCAACCTGCTTACCTATCCCTGCCAGACACACCATGTGCATATGAAAGGATTCCAAGGATTGCCCCGATGAGATTGCAGCAGTTTGCTGATTACCACAAGGAGGCATCTACATACCCTTTGGCTAAATGCCACGTGTCTTCAAAGTGGCACCTGTTGAGCAGTAGACTTCGCAACATAATTTCTTTACGAATCAGGGCAATCAGAGCAGTGATCAAATGGGAGAGAAAAAGAGAGTGCAAGGATGACAATCTGGTGGAAAAGGATGAACAGACTAAGAGAGGGATTACAAGAAAGAAAACTGTTGTGTCTATGGAAACATTCAAAGATTTAAAGGAGCCTTTTTCGACTTGGATATATGTATGTATATATAAATCCAAGGTGTATTTATTAGTAAGGTGACGTCGTCCGATGTGTTGAGGGTCCCAAATTTTTTTTCACCTCGCTCTCTCCGCTCTCAGAGAGAGCTGACAGAAAAGCAAATGCTTACTTAAAGTAAATAAAACGAAATAATTCAAAATAATTTATAATATTCTCTCCGCTCTCAGAGAGCTGACAGAAAAGCAAATGCTTTCTTAAAATAAATAAAACCAAATAATTCAAAAAGACTTATAATATTTTAAACCCCTTCTTGATCAAATGGAGTTATGCCCGGTGACCTGCAGCATGAAGAAATATGACATTTTAAATGTATACACTTGCTATACTCCTGGCTTTTGGGGTACATCAGTTGGCATAATTCGTCTCCGTTTTGTTTCATTTTCGGACACATAGTAGAAGTCAGAGTCATTGAAATGGCTGGCACAAATTTTACTTGAACTTGAAAATTGAGCGCCTGTGCTTCTTGACCGGAGCTCCCTTCTGTTTTCGTCACGTGGGACTAATAATTGCAGGTTTCAATAATTGTTTTCTGTCTACAAGTTTATTTGTAAAGACAAAAAAAAAAAAACACAACCTACTTCGACAACGTTTACAGGCATACTGTTAAATATTTGCCCCCTCGAAAGAGAGCAGTTGTGGGGACGACGTCACCTTAATAATAAATACATCTTGTATAAATCAATTCAACTGAAAGAAATAAGCAGCTGAGCAAATTATGATCGAGTAAATATTAAGTATAATAAGTAGGATTAATAATAGTAAGTAATACTTACTAAGTATAGCAAGTTTTACAGACGGAAAGTTGCAGTATCTTCACACTGTAGAATTAAAGAACAGAAGAAATCTGAGCAACATTGATCTCTTTAAGATTTTAAGGGCTAGTGACAAAATCATTTCGATGCCCCCAAATGTCTGATATCCCATTTTGTGAAGGGGGATATTAAATTGTATACATAAATAATTCTTTCACAACAAAATTTTGACCATTCTTGACTCAAGCACAGGTTTAATTTCACTTTAGGCACGTATTTTGATCATAAATTTGATGAGAATTCGTTCACTTGTATTAAATATTTTGTGCTGATTTGTAATATTTTTTTTTAACGACGACAACAACAACACACAAAGGGCTTGATCAGCATCTTGGCTGTTTTTCACTTTTGAGACACTAGAATTCACAACTGGTTCTGGCTTCTCAAAAGTGACATTAAGCTTGGATCGCTGGTCAAGTCAGCACAACGGTACTGATGATAGAGATTGGCATCTCTTGAAACAGCTGTATACCGAGCCATGCTCCTTGCATTCTGCAAGTGTTTTGTGTGTTGTTGTTTGTTGGTTGTCTTATACTTATACTTATCTTATACTTTACTTTCACAATTATGTTCTGAATACATATGTACTTAAAGGAACTTTAAAATGATTTGCTTTTGCTTTGTTCTGTTGTGTTCTGTTACGAGTGTGCATGAAATATGTGCAGTTATCTGGATGCTGTAGCGGCACTTGGGCTTGTTATCTGAGGCAAAGCCTCAGAATGGTGCCACATACTCGTAGACACTTGCTGCGTGCTGCAGAATGTGGACTGCGGACTGCGTACTGTGGACTATGGACTACGGACGATGGACTGTGGACTTTCGACTGTGGACTGTGGCAGCCGCTTAACTTACACAATTTCCGCAGTGCTTTTCTCGTTTTGCGCTTCCTGTTGCACTGAACGGTGTGATGTGGTGCGGTGTGGTGGCAAGCTGCGTTTTCTTTTGCGTCAGTCGCCCTCATGCCAACTAATTATAAAGTTGGGAACGGAAACATTTACAAAACATTTAGCGAAAAATGCACATTTACGAGAAACGTGTGCGGACTGCGTAATAGGCGAGAACAGTCGCCGAGTGTCGCCCACACTCGACAAGCTAACGAAATCAAAGGGCCAAGGAACACGCCCCCACAATGCCACCTCCAATCTCCAGTTCCAGCTCCAGCTCCTCCTCAAAGACACGAACACGAGCACGGACACGTTAAATGGCCAGCCGGGCATGCAAATGTCGCCGACGACGACGTCGACCGCAAACGAGCAGCGACGGGATGTCAGCAACCCTCTCTCTCTCTCTCTCTTTCCCACTCTCTTCCTCTCCCACTCTCCGTGTCTCTTACGCGTGTGTGGGGCGCCTTTTTGGAAGACGAAAGAGGCCACAACTTCATTTTGGGCCAAACCGGCAGATAATAAATGTCAAGCCTGGAGAGACGTGGCCATTGTGGCTTATGGGCTTGAAACTTTTTAAACTTCATGCATTGCTGAATACGTAATCTCCGCATATGTTTCATCTCTCTTGCACTACACTCGTTCCCTCTCCCTCTCCCTCTCCCTCTCTCTCTCTGTCTCTCTCTCTCGTTGTGAGTCCTGCTAAAGAACTGCCAGTGTCACGTATGTAGGTGCAGGAAATGCGCCATTTTGTTGAATTGAGCGGAAAAGTGCGGGTTTTCATTTATCGCTGCGGTTTAAGCACGAGCTAAAGATCATAAAACTAACGATCCGGCCTCGTTGCGACTTCCGATTTCAATTAAAAACGAAATTCGTGTTTCAAACACATATGAACTTTAAGATGACGGCAAAAACATAACTTTTCCAAAAAGTTTCTTCAATTATCGGTGTTAGATAAAGTTATACTTATCTTTTTAAGAACTGTTATTAAAAATAATTTTAAAAGTTTATACATAAAAGTAAGCAAATCACACCCAATCAAAGGACTGAAATCCATTTCATCAGTTTCCAGCATGAAAATTGAAACTTAATTTAGTATACTCAAATTAAGTAAATTTAGAGTTCATACAGAAGAATATTTTAAAATTAAACAACATTTTGGGTCTGATTTTGTTGGTGCTAAAACTGGATAACCTTACACAAATGATGTTTAATTAACTTAAGAACACTTTTAGAAATGTCTAATATATTTCAATAAGAGAAAAAAATAAATAAAAACTGTTTTTTCAATGGAGAATATTAGATTAGATATTAAATATTTCAACACCTATAAAATCCTTTGTTTAAAGCGTAAAGTTGAGTGAAGTTTAATATTAATGGTGCATTGTAAAACAATAGTGTTAAGGCAACTGTTTCACAGTTCGATTTCGATAATAGTATTATAATTTGTCTACAATATTATTTAGATACACATATTAGTTAGTCCTGGGAAGGGATCTTGGATCTCGGGCACAAAGCTCAGTCGTGCATTGACGCTCAACGTAATATTTCCGCTGTCTAATGAACCCTTGCGAAATTTAAACAACTTCATTCACAAACACATGTATGTACATGAAAGGGTCCCAAACAACATGTCCCTCTTTCTCTCCACCCCTCCCTCTCTCTGTCTCTCTCTCTCTCTCTGTTTTTCTCTGTTTGTATTTGTTTCCAACTCAGTTGCTTAGATGCTCAACATGGAAAGCGGATACTAATGCCCACAACAACAACAGCAATAACAATAGCTACGACAACAACACTAGAAACAATAACAACAACAATAGCAATAACAATATGACCATATTATGGTAACCAGTATTTTTGCACCCATTAAATCTGTCAGGTGGAATCTGTGCAACGCCATGTGGCAAGTGCCCAAAAGCAGACAGAACATTCGGTTTATCCCAGAAGTGACTCCCCAGACCATTTGGTAAGACAACAACAACAACAACAACAACAACAACCATTGCTTGACAGAAAAATGGTTATTAAGCGTCTATAAAGTATGTCCTTGCCATTTGCCATTTGCCATGCCCATTGCCATATTCATTGAAAAGTGCTGTTTAATCGAGCAGGACATGTGGCGAGAACAGGATACCAAACAGACATTTATATGCACATACCTAAGAGCATTCAGAACATTCCGGCAATACCATTTATATTCAATTTACGTTACAATAGAGATGTTCTTGGTAATTCCATCTCAAGATCTCATACTGTAAATGTCCAGAAAGTGCAATCTCTTCAAAAAATTAGGAGAACATTTGAACGTTAGAACAGAACATTTTGAACGTTAAGATCAAAAAATGTTGAATAATTTAAATTGTATTGAGCACTAATAGGAAAGGCTGTAAAACTCTTTTTAAATTTCCGTTTCACATTAACATTACATTCATAGAATTTATATTTATAATACAATTTTGTAACATATCTAAAGAGTTTTTACTATTACAAATATAAAAAATCTGACTTATCCTTTATAATTACAGTATAGAAGATTATTTCTGGGCTTTCTGAATACGTATCATTTAATTAAAAAGTACAAAAATTTGACGATTGATCTAATTGTAGCGTCAATTCTTTGGATTATATCCAAGGAAATATTAATAGAAAAGTTAAGCAAATGCATAGAACAATAATAATCTTTTTTATATGGTTTGCATGACATTATATTGCGATCAATATTAAAATTGCATTTAAATCTTAGAAAAACCTTTCAGTTTAACTTGTTCCCACATTAGGAACTCATCTCTAATCTATTCAAGCCACTTTTAAGGACCTGTTTCCACTGAAATCCGCTGAACAAAGACTGAAAAGTGCATAAAGCGAACTTAAAGGAAACATAAAGGAGACAATCTGTGGCATGTGGCATGGAAAGAAGTCGAATCTCTGACAATCTCGAGATTGTATTGTACAAGGTACATGCTATGCAATAAATAGTATCGTTTTATAATAATCAAATCACAATTGTGGGCGACCATTGACTTTCGGCTAGCACTGTCGAATGAATACAAGTACGAGTACTCGTATTCCAACTTATATGGAATAAAAAAAACTCTCTTCTCAAGCTGGAACAAGTGGAAAAACAACGAGTATGGTTAAAGTCGGTGGTCAATGATGATGATTATGATGATGATGATGATGATGATGATGATGATGTTGATGGTGATGGCAGATGGTAAATGGTAGATAGTGGATAGGAGATGATAGTTGGTGGATGGGCGTTGGGTGATGGTCTGTTGGCGACATCAAAGGCGGGAGCATCGCACTGCGAGACTAATAAAAATGGCAACGAAATTATGCAATTAGTGGCGTAATATGAAGCACTTTACGGGCATTGTGGGCGTTCTCGTTAATAACAGTTGTGACCCGTGTTCTTGTTGTTGTTGTTGTTGTTGTTGTTTTTGCTTTTGCCACTGTTGCAAAAACCACGGACTAAAAGAGGAGCTACTTCAATGGCCAACAGAAAAGTTGTTGGCCATCCATGACGCTGCCAATGAGAACGAGCATGAACAACGCTTTGGAGATGCGGATAACAAAGCAAGTTGACGGCGATGAGGCGTGGCAATGGCACAGGCAATAGCACAGACAAAGGCGATGTGGATGCTGTTGTAGATGTGTTGACGATAGCCTTGAAGCTGATCGGATTTGTGCTTTTTGTTGTTTACTTCAGTTTAAATGACTTTAAAATGGACAGTGTCAGGCAACCTGGCATGGCAACACATTAAGCAACGTCCAAGTCTTTTCCAATATTGCGCATACGCATAGAGCGCACAAAATAAAAGCATAGACTGTCTTCAATCTCAGCCCTAAAAACGCTTTCCATATTAATACTTTTTACAATAAAGGGATTTGCTTAGCCAAAAATGAAATACTTCTGTTGCTGCCAGAATTTATATCTTGTAATTAAGTTCTAGGAAACAATCATTGACTAATTAGTCATATGTAACGAAATTCAGGAATTAAATAATTCAATTTTTATTTAATGTTAAGAAACCGGAGTAAATATTTTCTTTCTTCAACATGAAATTGTAAATGTAAAACTTATATTAATTAATTTAAATTAAATTAATTAAATAAATAAATTAAATTAACTTAAATTTAAATACCCAAGAAAGTGTTGACACTTCAAAAATTCTAGCACGGGGCATGTGAGAGATATTGAGACAAAACTTGTTTCACAGTAAAGAGAAATAAAAAAAATATAAGTATGAAAATTGAACAGTTTAGTTATCCTTCGTATATCTGTAGTGTTTTTACAGGTGAATATCTAGGTTTCTTTTCTGAATAGAAAATTTTGACGAAAAAAGCTAAAAAAAATTAATCGAAATCGGAAAAATTAAATTTAAAAATACAATTTTTTTTTGTTTCTTTCAACTTCTATGGTCTTCTAAGCATACATTTCAAAATTTCGTCAAAATCGTAGCAGCCGATCTATAGGCAGCCTTAAATAAATTTTTGCTGACCGCTTTGGATTGACATTAGATAAATAAATCGATGTCTATAATGACGTAAAGAATACTATATTCCTTATAAGAATACTTCTTAATAAGAATTTCTTATGGAAGTTAGAATTCTGGTGAAGGCATTCTCTTTAATAAGTTGTAACATTTGCATGAATGAATTCAAATTTAAATGTCTACCTATCACGATTGGTTATTGCACTTCATACCATAACGAAGGTAAATTTCTAAAGAGGATTTCAATACATATATAGTATATGTATGTTTCTTATAAGACTTCTTGTATTTGGCTGCCTTAATGTGCATTTAAATGAACATTCCTCGCACATTTACTGCGTATGCCAAACAATCAGACTGCCAAACAAGTGTCTTATTATTTTTGGCATTGCAGCGAGCCTAACGAGCGAACATTACTCGTATTTTTGTTTTTCATCTTTTCTTTATATTTTTGCAACCTGCAACGTGCAACGCGTGTGTCTTTTAGTTGCGTCTGCCACAAGTAACGTCTTCCCCATCCATTCACAACAGCTGAAGGCAAAAGGGCAGCGCTGTTAGCCAAGAAAAATGCGAACATTGTCTCATGCTTGCAACAACAACAAACGTGTGTGTGTGTGTATAATTGCGTATAAGTGTGTAGTTATTGCATGTGTACGATATACATATATGTATGTACTTGGTTGGTTAGCGCAGGCAGGTAACCTTGACGTCGGTTTTTATTTCTGCTTAACGGTTTGCTTTGCATATCGCTAGGCGCACGTTACCGTTAGCATCTGTCTGGGTGTGTGTGTGTGTGTGTTTGGGTGGGTGTGTGTGTTGTGCCACAGCCAGGCAGCCGCAACATGGCTGCACTAACTCTCACGCTAGCTACATACGTCGGTGTGTATTTTGCATGTAAATACTTGTGCGGCTTGGCAACATAATACACTGCCCAAAATTTCATAGCTTTGCGTGCATTACTCGATTGAAATGTAATGCAATTTTAGCTTAGCCTCAATACGTAGTTTTTGCCTGTTCGATGGAGACGCATTAGATTGTGCTTTAAGATGCAGTTGAGTAAAATACTTTTATTTTAAGGATTTATGGCCATCAGCCCATCAGTCTATTTATGGGATATAGTCCATCAGTCTATTTAGTTTCCTACCGCCAAGTTTATTGTTCTTGTGATGTAAAAATACATCGGTCAAATCAACCATTCGATTTTTGCGGACATTAACTACTTAAGCATTTTAATTCGATTATTTGTGACGATGCATCAATTTAATAAAATCGATCTTTATAAAAAATCAAAAATTAACTAGAGTTTTTCTGAGTAGTTCATTTTAAAGACTTAGTTCAATTTGGATTGGATGAACCACCGAACTTAGTGTTCTACAATTCATAAACTTTCAACTGCCATTGCGTTGTCAAAACTAAACTGCAGAATGTAAATTTTAACTTTGTTTAACCTCTAACTTAATTCTGCATGATTTATTTTAATTTAACGATAACTTTCTGTTTTTTTTTTCCAAAAAAAAGTTCAAGAAAAAAATTGTTTGGGAAGTATTGGAATTATTTGCCGATAGATTTTGTATTTTTTCGCTCTATTCTTTTTCGTTTCTCCTTATTTTAAGGCGATACCACAAGTTCGGTCAGTTTATAGATCAATCATTGTTTACTTAATCAGCATTTGATGCTTCTAATCGAATATTTCTCGCAGTGCACAATTAATTCGCTTTTGGGGAAAAAATGTCATAACATGAAGAGTGATATTCCACGCTCCAATTACGAGCAGCCGTGCAGCAGTGTTGCAAGCGAAAGAAAAATGCGCAACGTGATGGCCGGCAGAGGGGCGGGGGCTGCCTGTGGCAGCAACTGTGGCATGCCTTCATCTCTGCTGCCACAGTCGCTGCTGCCGCTGTCGCCGCCCAGCTGGCTTGGGCTTAGCTCGGCTCAACTCCCGTTTTTGGTTCAGTGTGTGTGTTTTTTTTTTTTTTTTTTTTTTGTGTGCGTGTGTGTGTGCGTGTGTGTGTGTATGTGTGTGCGTGTGTGTGAGCTGCATGCATTTGTCCTTATGTAACCAATGTCATCGTTATTTTTAACTTAATTTACATGCTTAACTAAAGTTGTCAGAAAATTATGTTGACGCATGCAGCTTTCAATTATGTTGCCGCCGACTCGCTGCGCTGCTGCACGTTGCAAGCAACATGTGCTTGTGGAGTCGCAACTGGCAAGTGGCAAGTGGCAACTCCCAGCTGCTAGCTGCTAGCTGCCAACCGGGAGTTGTTATACGCTCGCCAACACACAGTTCCATTTGGGGCAACATGGCGTAGGAATTCGTTGTTTGTCATGTGCATCATCACATCACATCACATCACATCACATTATCATAATTGTTGGCATGAGTCGTTACTCTACAACTCACTTGCAACCAATGATGATCCTATAGAATTCATAGCTGAGGAGTGATCATATAATTACAGCTCAACTTCCATAACTCGAAAGTCTATAGCTCGAATTCCTTCTAACTCGAACTAAATTGAGTGGCAATAGCGTATCCTAAACCGAACAAAATGACTTCTATAAGTCGAAGTCTCCATAACAGGAACTTTTTTTATTGGATAATGGGGATTCGAGTTAAGGAAGTTCGACTGTAAGTATTTTGACGTAGATTTTTTCTAATTTAACTTGTACTAATCTTGTCCCATATATAACTATACAGCATATGTAGTGCAGCAGTCATATCTCATTATAATTTGTATAACGACACTCGCGAAGAATTATCATACTTTATTTTTCCCAAAAACTTTCAATATGAGTATCTATTAAGTTAACTGTATTTAAAGTAATTCTAAAAGCTTATACATTTTTAAACAATCTATATTTTCGCTAAAATTTACCAAGATTTTATAGATAGTTTTCTAGACGTATTTTCCCCTTCTTTCTGATGATCAGCTGATAGAACGATGATGATCTGAAATGAATAATCTGTGTCTGTTAACAGGTGTTAAAAGTTTTAAAGCATACTTTCTGGGTCAATGCTTTTATGAAACATCAATAAAGTCTGCACTTAACTTATTTGCATTGTTGTAAATTGAAAACAATAGTGAAAACGCTGCTCTTAACCGCTTCGTTTCAACACCAATCAAAAGTTTGTTATTCTTTTTATTAAAATTTTTTTCAACTGCGTGCTGTAATAAAATTGAAGCTTAATTCGGAGTCTTGCTGAGTGAATGCAGTAAATGTCTTTAAATGGCATTCATTTCATTTACACTCAACACACATTCATCTTAACGCGTCTGTGTTGGCCACGTTCAGGATTCGCTGTTCAGTTAGTGTGTGTGTGTATGTGAGTGTGAGTGTGTGTGTGTGTGTGTGGTAAACGCAGCGCGACAATTAAATTTAATAGCAACGCAATTAACTCTTAATTTCTATTTGGCCATCGTTTTTGCCTGCTCTCTTTTGTATACTTATTGGACGCCACCTCAGTTTCTCTTTCTCTTTCGCATTCTCCTTCTCTGTCCTGCTGACCCATTGTCTTTCGTTTCTCTTTCTTTGTCCCTGTCCCTGTCTCTGTCGCTGACTCGCTCTTTCTCGCTGACCCATTGTCTTCATTGTGCGAAAAAACAGCGTGTAGAATGTTTCGGGGGCGTCTGTAAGCCGAAAAGGCGACACTAAAAAAGTGTAGAGCTGGGACAGAGGTCATTTTATTAATTAACCAACAGGCCAAAGTTGCGTTCGTTTGTCTGCCACATTCGAGGCGGGGATTCGGGCTGGAATTGGGATCGGGACTGGGGTTCAGTTTCGGGTTCGGTCAGCGCGTTGGCCAAAATGTGCGGCAAATTGCGTGAATTATTTCAGCTATGTGTCTAACTCTGTCTCTCTCTCTCTCTCTCTCTCTCTCTCTGTCTCCCTTTCTCTTTATTTCTATCACTCACTCTCTCCGTCAGTTTGTGCCCGTGTTTGCGAAGGTGTCGGACAAACGGTAGCCCTTACATTAAAATGAAATGCTCGCTCTCTGGCATACTCATGCCCTCAGTGGATACTCTGCCCCTCGACGGTTTGACCCTTTGAATTACTTCATTAAATTTGCATATTAGGTGAGGATTTGGCTGCCCATTACCGCACTTTTTCAGCTGACCAGTGCTGACCCAGTCCGGTCCATATACACACATATCTCTGCACACATTATTTTTATTTTTTGTACTCCCCCTGAAACAGTTCCCGACAGCCGATAACTGCCTCTCGAGGCTAAATGAAAAAGTAATGTTGCCGTTGCCGATGAGACCAGTAATAGCCAGGTCCCAGCTAATTACCAGCATTCGGAGAAGGCTCTCAGTTTAATAGATGGACATGGCATCATGTGTTTAGCTACGATACCTACAATTTGCTGAACGATTTGATTAGTCATGCATTTTTTGTGTTTTGGGTCAGTTTATTTAAGAAAAAGTCTGCTAAAGCAGCTTCAATATGAAATCAATTCTACACATTGAATCTGTGCTAGAATTTTCGAACTTAATCAGCGTTGCAATGCTCAAAAGTACAAATAAATATACATAATACATTCACCTTTCGGTAAGCCTAATTATTACACCAATGTAGGCTACATTACATTATGTAGCTCCTTTCCTTCATATAATTCAAATCACTGCGGACGGCAGTCCGCGCTAGTGACGAAAGCAGCACGAAGGGTGCGAAGGCGACTAGCATATATACACAGGAAGAATGGAAAATTTGCTATGACTGTCCGATCAGGTCGAGTTATATATTGATCGCAAGGTATTAACTTAACTTACAAATGTGCATACTAAGACTTTTAGAAACTCACCTGGTTCGTGAGATAAACAGGTGTAAGTAAGAGGGGAAAAATTTAAATTATTGGAGCTAATGGGGCCGTTGGAGCCTTTTTGATTTTTATTTTAATTTTTTACTATTCTAATCAAAAATACGCGTCGAATGACACCTTGATCATCAAAATCCGATCACTGGTTCAGAAGATAATTAATTTTGAAATTTTTGGTGCCCCTTTCAAAACGAGATGAAAAGTCAGTCTGTTTGTTTGTCTGTTTGTCTGTTTGTTCGGATCAAATCGTAAATTTAGCTTAAAAGTTTGAATGAGGACTTGTTCCCGATCAAAAATCTAGAAACGTTTGTTCTACGACTTTTTCGAAAAAAAGCTAGTTTAGCGGGAAATCGCTAAAAACCGTTAAAATTAAAACCCCTATAGCATCCAAACGATATGAGCTACAGACGTGATCTATGTATCGTTGGAAAGGTATTTTGAAGGGCTTTTAGGCAAACCTTCAAACTTTGTTCTAAAGTGCATAGGTAAAAATCAATAGGTCAAATAAGATATTTTGTCCCAGATTTTGGCGGTTTTTGAGAAAACGACGCTAACGATTGTTTTTAGCTTTCAATATGTTGTAGTGTGTAAAATTTCCCGTTTTTTGATATATGACACAAAATTTTACCGATGGGTTTGGAAGATATTACTTATTAACTGAATATACTTTTTACCTTTACACTACTGCATGTACATATGCAGTATGTTAATGTACATGTAAATCGCCAAAAGCCACAGCATCCAAACAATAGAAGCTACAGATGTGATCTATATTTTGAAGTGTATTTTGAAGGGCTTTAAGCCTAGCTGTAAACTTTTTTGCATAAAACACAGGTAAAAAGCTTCAGGTGAAATAAGGTTTTTTTCCCCACATTTCGGCGATTTAAGAAAAATCTACGTTTCAAATAAGTTTTAAATACAGTTGAACTTTCCTAACTCGAACTTCTCTAACTCGAATTTCTATGTAACTCGAATTAAATGAGTGGCTGTAAAATTAATAATCTTAGGAAAAAGAACTCTATAACTCGAATATTTCCCTAACTCGAACCTTTTCTTTGGATAATGGTGATTCGAGTTAGGGAAGTTCGACTGTATGTTATTTGTTGTAGCAATTCAATTTCGCGTTTTTGACTATAACACATAGCCGTCAAATTTCGTTTGGGCAAGATATTACCTGTTAACTGAATATACCTTTTACCTTTACACTTCTGCATGTACATATGCAGTAGCATGCATACAGCGGCAGCAAAGTGTCATAGCAGCCAGAGTTTGAGAGTGCTACTAGCTTTTGCGCTTGGCATGTGTGTTTTAAGGGAACCAGTGTTGGCAGACAGTTTGTTTTAGCTTGTACAAAAAATAAACAAAGTTGATAGAATGAAATTTCAAAATTTCTGATATCTTTTTCAAAAATTTCTGATATCTTATAAAAAAGACCTCTTTACGAGGTAAAAGTCTAGTGACGAAAACAGTTATATGCCCCAAAATTTCTGATATCCAATTTTGTGACGAATAATATTAAGTTTGACATAAAAATTATTTTAAAAAAAATTTTTGCATTCGGCACTGCGCAAAACATTGAGTTTTATTTGGTATGAAGAATTGAGACACTTTGGCGCAATGTGCCGAGTGCCAAAATTTTTTTTAAAATAATTTTTATGTCAAACTTAATATTATTCGTCACAAAATTGGATATCAGAAATTTTGGGGCATATAACTGTTTTCGTCACTAGACTTTTACCTCGTAAAGAGGTCTTTTTTATAAGATAATAATAGGACTTAAAAATGTGTAAAGCGCTTCAGCTTTTTTTTTGCATTAAAACGCGTGATAAATTATAAGTAAATATGATACTTGTAGCGTTAGGAATTAAAGAAATAAAATTAAATAAAATTAAATTAATAAGATCTGCATTCTGCAGTTGCACATATAATCGAAATTATTACATTTAAAAAATATGCATCTTAAAAATGCATCTTTTACAGGCAGTTTCTCAAAGTCTAGCTAAATATATAATAAAAATAATTGTATCTTTCAATTATTTATCTAAGACCATAAGTAACATTGTCAGAATGGGTTTAGTAAGCTACAACTTTTTTGCTATAAAAATTTCATACTACGAAAATTAATAATAATGGTTAAACATTGCAACTACAAGTATTCCAATAAAAATTGGAATTTTTTGATTCCAAAATTCATAAATACTTATTGTTGATACCTTTACAATGTTAAGGTAGTAAATATTTCAGCAAAATTCGTCGTAAGACGTTTTCAAATCATTCCAAAACGCTTACTTATTTAAAATACGTTTTAATTCGATATTAACTCGATAGTTGCTACTGTCGAAAGCCAACTGCTATGATCACCTAATTGCTATGACACTCGCAGTGTCATGTGGCGATCTTCGAATTGCGTTCGATTATTTGCATTGTTTGTAATCACGTTAATAGTGCAATTGCCACGTGACCTGCGCTAATCCCCATCGACTGACATGCTGACCCTTAAAGCCATCATCATCATCATCATCATCATCATCGTCATCATCATCATCGTCAGCAACATCATTATGAGTATTACTCGTATCATCGGAATCATCAGCGTTTTCGGCTCTTTCTATTGTCATCATGGAACAACGCAGACTACGCTGAAGTTGTTGTTGTTGTTAGTGTTGTTGGTGTTGCCACTGCCGCTGTTGTTGCTGCCTGATGCTATAAATTAGAAAGTGTCAGGTTCGTTACGTAAATTACCTGGCCATAAAAAGCGAGCGAGAAAAAGGCGACGGCGGCAGCGCCATCGGCGTTGACTGGAACGCCACTTGAGGCAGAGACTGAGGCAGAGACTGGGGCAAAGTCAGAGTGAATGTGGCAGTGGCTGTGGCAGTGGCACAAGTCCGCAACTTGGGCTAGCAAACTGCGAAGCTCACCCACAACGACAACGAATTAATGTCTTTTTATTTGCGCTTCGCGCGCCGAAAGGGCAAAAAGATTTGTCAAGGATATTTACGGCAGGGCAGGACGATGAAGCGAAGAAAAGGAAAGGAAGGGCTGGGGCAGGGGCGGGGCAGGAGGAAAGAAGGGAGCCTAGCTTTGCTTTGCATGCGATGGGCAACAAGCGAACAGGCAAAATAGAGAGTGAGAGACAAATAGTGGCTAAGAGGTAGGCCGAAAGAAGGACCCCGAAAAAGGGAAAGAGAGAGAGAGGGAGAGAGAGAGAGAAGCAGAGGGCGGGCACAACAACAACAGAGAAGAAAAAACCAAAATAAATAAAGATGCTGACCCAGAAATAAAAATGAGATTAAGTGTGATTAACACGCTGTCGAGCTGAGATGCCGCCATCTTCCATAACTTGTTTGTCAGTGTGAACTTTTGTATGTATATGTGTGTGTGTGTGTGTGTGTGTGTGTGTGTGTGTGTGTGTGTGTGTGTGTGTGTGTGTGTGTGGGTGTCCAGTGTTTTCCTTTATTTTCACTTTCACAGTAGACCACACCTCGCTCCAAGTGTAGTATCTTCTCTCCAAATATATGTATCTAAGTGTTTTGTATTTTCAACTCGGACTCTCAACTTAGTTTAAGCGGATTTATCCTCTCTCTCACTCTCTCTCTCTCTCTCTAGGTCAGTCTTTCTCTGCTGGCTTAATTTATTTGGTTACAACTTGATTTGCATAAAAGAACATTTACTTTTTAATTAGGTGTAAAATTTATGCACTTCACTTTCGCTTCGTTCTATTTTTTTGTTTTGTTCTTTGCTGTTGGTTTGTTTTGTGTGGACTTTGCTGATGTTCCTTAAGTTGTTGCGGTCCTCGCAAAATGTCGGCCGAGTCCAGGCCAGTCCTGAGTGGAGCGTAGGGGAGGGGTGAGTAGGTTTCAGTAATGACCTGACCCGAACTGCTCTGAAGTTGGCCAAGTCAACGAGTTAAGGTCGCCGCCTACTTAAACTTTACGTGACCTTCGAGTCGACGGCAAGACTTCTCAAGTAAACATTTCCTTTTTTCGGGGAGATATTAATAAATCTGCATGTTATGAAACTAAGATCAAATAATAGATACTTTAGATGTCATTGGGTTTATTTTGATTTCAAAGCTCGAGTTAAAATGAATCGAGTTTTCGATACAACTCAAATAATAAAGATACAAACATTTAAAAGAGAACCTTATTGTCGATACAATGCTGTTTAATGTGATTTTTAACATAGTTTGACCTTTATTTCATTCTGCATTCAAATGTAATTAGTTTTGTTCAAATTTTTGATCTTTTAATCTAACTCAAGATTGGTATAAACAACACTTTATACATAATTTAGAGACGTTCCTTTTTTTTTTTAAATCATGTCAAAATCAATACAAGTTTTGACTTGTTGACAAGTCGAAAGTCAGACACACTTTAAACTTTCATAACTTAAATCTGAACAGATTCTTAAGTAGAATATAATTTTTTTTTATTTTAACGTTGTCATTTTTCCCTTAATTTTTTTGATGATTTAAAAATTGTAAACTTCAGTTTTATTATATGGTCAATCCCTATCATAGTGAACTGAACTTAATTCTGCAAAAGTACTACGATGAAAATACTCCATTGAGTTGACAATTTTTCACGAAAAAGTGATTTAATTAACTCAGTAGATCCTTAAAGAAATGTATCGAGTTAAAGTACTTAAAAGTCACTTCAGCCCGATAATGTATTTATAAGACATCATCAGTTATCACTGATCACAAATGGAAATAAGAATATAAATTTTAAAGAATGTTTAAGCCAAACTAGAACTTAAATGAAGGTTTAAATTAACGCCAAGATTAAGTTTTCATATCACGCTCAATCCATAAAGTTCTGTTTCTGTACTCTTGTATTGACGTCAGCATGACCATGGAGGATTCGTGGAGATATGAATACTTAGGGCCGCAAATGTCTAAGAAGAATTCCCATTTATGAATAAGTTAAGTGAAGCCAACGACTAAATTAGATTATATGTATGCCGTTCTAAACTGAACTACGATTCCCTCCGCGCCACCAAGTGAGAGTTGCATAAAAATCCTGCAACTGTTTCGAGTGGCATCAGTCAGGGACTTTTTTACTGCACGACGGGAGGATGGAGCATGGATCATGGAGGATTGAGGATGGTCGCCAGTTGGTTGGTTGGTAGGTTGGTTGGTAGGTTGGTTGGCTGGTTGAGCTTGTTGATAACGAGTGCCTTTTTCGCAGCAGCCGCAGCACGTCCAAGATACATTTGCCTCTCTCAACACGTTGCTTCTGGATGATACTTGCTGCTTGTTCGTCCCTCTGCTTCTGGCTCTGCCCCTTCTGTCCCTTCTGCGCCTTTGCTGTCCGCATTTATTTCGCTGTCGGTATGTGAAAATACTTTCGTGTTGACGTTGACGCTGGCGGGTAGTTAATCGGTCGCTTGCAACGCCAACGGTGACTTACATACATTCCCCTCTCTCTCTCTTTCTCTCACTAACGCTTCTGTCATGCTAACACGCTCAAATACACACTCACACACACACACAGGTGTATGTGAACGTGCCACAGGCCCACTTAATGCAGCACACTGAGGTGCGATAAGGAATTTCCAGATTTCTTTTCCCTCACATATACATTACATTTCAGTCAGTCAGTCAAATACAGGGTGCTTCGCATCTATTTTTTAAATTCACTAGAAAGTGCATTATTAGTGTTTATCTCTTTTGAACTATCTATACATGATCTCAGTGACTAAAGGTGATGAAAACATAATAGTTGGTAAATACTTTTTTAATCTACACATTTGTATGTATTTTGCATTTTGTGAAAATAATTCCGATAATTTGACATAAAGTCAATTTTTTTTAACATCTTGGTGTTTTGTTTTTTTAGAATATTGTTAAAGTTTTCCTTTTAAAATTCTGTATTCTAAAAATGTCAGCATGATCAGAAAAGTCTGTTTCTATTTTAAAATGAATTTTTTAGGGACATATAAATACATACCTATGTATATGTGTATACGGATTATCTATCACTTGTTTACTTAATTTTTTTTTTTTTTAATATTATATTTATATAGAATTATAAAAACGTCATTGTGATGAAATTTTGTGTGCCCCATTGACCTTCAGAAATAAAGATATCAGTACATTAGAGTGGGTCTTCAGCTTTAAAATTCCTTCTATAATTCGCATCATGCAATTTGTGGGATATTGTGGAGTGGCATTTAAATGTTGAGATAAATATAATTTTACTGGGCATCTGCACACACTTTTACATATTTATAAGGTGCTTCTACCTCAGTAAAATTGCTATATGTGCAACATATATTCAGAGATCCATTCCAAGAAAAACTCGAACGAATATCGACTGGATAGATGGATCCCCAATTTATTCATTATCCAACTTGAGAAGTAACATCTCTTCTTTGCTTCCTCAAAAATGTCAATTCAAATTATTTGCAAGTTGATATTGAAGCGATCTGCAATGCACACACATATTTATTTATTTATAATTACTTTTGTTTATTGTTAACAACTAGCTCTGAAACACCCTGTTTTGTTTTGAATGCGCTTCGGTTTTTATTTTTGTGCCTTTATTTGGGCAACTTCTGTTGCTACTTTTCTGTTTTGTTTGCACATTTCAGCGCCAACAACTGTCAATCTTTTCCTTTTTTTCGCTGTTGAAACTGTTAAATCTGAAGAAGCCTCCTCCAATGACATCGTCTCCAGCTTGGATTCCGTGCGCGTCTCTTGCTCCATTTTCATCTCCATCTCCGTCGTCGTCTTCATTTTCATCTTCAACTCGCATTCAGCTCATGTGTTTTGATACACATATTGTATCGTTTTGTGGCACAACCAGCAAGGGCTGTACGTGAGCTGATGGGAGAAGAGGAAGGTGGATGGATGGGTGGGAGGGAGACGGGGACGGGGATGGGGAAGCTGGCACAAGGTGTGCCTAAGTGTGGGTGGTGCTGGTGTGGTGTGGTGGAGTGGGTTAGGTGGTGTTCGGCATAAGTGCCTGTATAAAAAGAAGTCGACATTTATTTGCGAGCATGCTGTAAATTGTAAATTACATTCCTAATCTTTGCAAGGAGCCTTACTCACTTACACTCACTTACACTCACTTACACACACACACACACGCACACACACACACGCACTCACACATGAACAGCACTAACTACACTTTAAGGCCGTTCCAGCCGGTCCAGGCACAATTCAGGATCCCCAGTGACGCAAACCGACAGGCAGACAGACAGACAGACAGACAGACAGAAAGACTTTTGGACAGACAACGTGGGCGTCACGCACTTTTGCTCATTTGTGTTTTAAATTTCATTTGAAACAACAACAGCAACAACAAAGTCAACAGAAAAAAACGACAACAACATCAAGTACAAGAGCAAAGTAATGTTAAGCAAAGAAAGTTACAATTTCGGTTGGCAAGTTGAGGCCGACGTCTTTCTTCCTTTTCCCATTTGGGAACTTTTTGTGCATTGTGCCTTTTGTCCTTGCTGTGATTTGTGCCTGTCTGTCTCTGTCTCTGTCTCACTGGTTGTTTGTGACTGGATGTGTGTGTGCGTGTGTGTATGTGTGTGTGTGTCGCTTAAAAATCTGCGGCAGTGACAATGTCACGTTTTGTGTTAATTTAATTACAAGAAACCATTTGTAAATATCACGACGTGATTTGCAAGGCACTCATGCCACCACCTCCACCTCCTCCACATTTCCCATTGCCCAACCCATTTTTCCCCCTCACCCCTCAAACACAGCTCTTGAAAATGATACACAATTTTCAGAAGTTTTCATTTGCATTTGCAATTCATACACAAGAAAATTGTCTTTGCGCATTTTGTTTGCACACACGCCCCACCCTCTTCCCCACCAATGCCCCCTCCCCCCACCCCTTTCACAACACATCACATTGCCACACTGAGCAACTAGCAACAAGCAACAGCAACACCAACAACAACAGCGCCCAAAAATATCCCTTTTGGCAACTTGACAAACATCGTTGCCGCTGAGTCTGCTGAGCGGCGCAGCATGTTGCTAAGCCCGTGATGTTGCGCAACATGTGCAGTCAATTATGTTGCCGCTGAATCTGTTAACCGGCAAATGCAATTTCACTTTTGTTTATGCCTTTTTCCGACTCTCTCTCCCCCGTATGAAAGTGTGGAGCATTCAGAGCAAATCCGATGCAGTGTTGCAATTGTTCTTCAATTATTTCCATATCTGATAAGCCGCTTAATATCCCATTTAATTACTGTCAGTTCACATATTTTATACCTAAAAAGCTCAAGGGCTGAGGACTTATCAGTATTAATCCCACGCGGGAGTGGCACTCGCACTCTCACTTAACCCATATACCTTAAATCCTTACCGCAAAGTGTGACAACAACAACAAAAACAATGATAACAACAACGAATGCCAATTAACAGTCAATAAGTTCAGTTGTCCATATGAAACAAATTGCGTTGATATGGCTAATAAGCATAAGCCGGATTTAATCAACTCATGAACCATTAGAACGAACCAGAACATGGCGATTAGTCGAGGCTTGGGAACCCTTCGAAATATACTATGTATATATGTATATGCAAATGTGTTCGGTAAGGCAATCAAGTTAAAGCCCACTTAAGCAGCTATTACAATAAACTGGGGTGCGATTGTCCTGTCGTGACACGATATGAGACTAGATGATAAATACACTTACATATCAAAATGCTCAAAGCCGTTTTGTAATGCAATCATAAGTGAAGGGAAAGGCAAATTCAGGGAACTGAATGCATTTTTAAACCTTGTATTTGAATATTGCAATTTATAGAATCATATTTATAAATATATTTTGTTATAAAACATTTGTCGTTAAAAAAATATTGTTGTTGCTAACATTGAATAAGTTCAGAATACAATTTACCATTATTGGATTTTCTAAATTTCTTAAAAATAAAAACGAAAATCTTTAAAGAAAGTCGAGTGTCGAAAGCATATTCAAGTCCAAAATTACAGCTGTCAAATTTTGTAATCTGGACTCCCATAAATTGTACCCAAGCCGTACAATTTATTTGTACGAACTACAGTTGAACTTTTATAACTCAAAATTCTCTCTAATTCGAGCTAAATGAGTGGCAGTAAAATTAATTAACTTAGAAAAAATAACTCTATAAGTCGAATATCTCCATAACTCGAATCTTGAATTCTGAATTTTAAACTTGTAAATATTTTAAGGTGAAAGTTTACCTTTGATCGGGATATAGCTTCGATATTCTGATGTATTGCTTTTATAGAAGTGCATGTATTGCTTTGTCACTAGCGTGGACTGCAGTGATATTATTTTTTTTTGTTTACCATTTTATGCTATTTTAGCAAATTTCCTTTTTTTTATGGAATTATTTATTTTAGAACTGGTCTTCCTAGAATCAAGATGGGAGTGAAATAGAAAGGTAGACATACATACATATGTACATAGATAGAGAGTCAGAAGGAGATAGGGAGAGAGGCCTTGGTTTAGCTTGGCATTTTGGCTATTACATTTTCGTGGCAGCTCAAGCAAAAAGCGGCAGTCATTAAAAGTTGCAATAAGAAACTACTTGGAGTGCACTCCGGGTCGCCTCGCCTATTACTTGTCCTAATGGCGTGCAATTTCAGCTTGGCCTCCACTCTCTCTCTCTCACTCTCACTCTTTCTCACTCACGGGTGTGGCACAGGGTCAGGTGTGGCACCTGCAACTAGCAGAGAAAAGGGAGCTTAGTTTTTGACGGCAAGAGGTGAGTGAATGAGACAGGGGATGAGATAAAGAAAGGGACGTGAAGGGAATGGGATTTGTGGCGCGTGGTTGGCGCACACTTAAATTAAACACCCGGCAGCACTTTGGGCAATTCATTTCATTTTGGCCCTGCAACAACAGAGACTTCCATGGTAACAACAAGGAAAATCCTCGAATGCAACATCGTGACAGCTTCACTTCACTTCACTTCTAGCTGTTGCTCTCAGGAGATTGACCAAATGAAGTGCACACCTTGCACTTTTCCAACTGCCAACTGTCTGCCAACATTTTAGCAAATGCCATTTATACGATACATTTCCTCCTTGCACTTCCCTCGAAATTCGATGTGAGTATCTAAACTCTTTGTTATTACATTTTTGTTATTATTATGGCAGATAAAAAAGAGCGAAGATCAATAAGACATAATCTACAGTTATAAAGTTATGACTAGATAAGTTAAATTTTGCTCGAGGATTCGCTGCTGGATTCGTCACTGCATAACTTACCGATGGAGACATCGCTAGTGAAGATTTCATAGACGGAGAACTCACCACTGGAGGACTCACTGCTGGGGCATTCCCTATAGGAACCATCGTACAGACTCTTGTCTGTTATAACAGTGAGAAATAGATCCTTTCCAGCAATGAAGAATTCTTTGAGATACGGCGGCTGAATCTGACTCCACTGTGGCACGTACTTATAACCATTGTCGATGCCCAATTTTCGAAACGAAGCCAGAGTTATAGTTGATCGAGAAGTTAACCAACTTTCCAGCTCGATTGTGCGACAATGAGCTATATTTCGTCGTATATTCGTTCTGCAACTGAAAGCCAAAGATGTGAGAATAAACTTATTGAACTCTTTTATGCTAATTTTTAAACTTTTAACCTACTTGTTATTCTGGTCTATTGGCGTCATCGAATTTCCAGTTCTTGATGGCATTTCACCAAAGCTTTTTCCGATCCAAATATTGTAGATTTAAGCGAATTTTAAATCGAGCAATAGAAATTTCATTAAACTAAAGTTCCTAATTGACGTTCATCTAGTTCGTTTGTTGCCAATCAAACAAGCGAGAAGGCAAATGAAATGAACCAAACTGAAGAATAATTTGCATTTTACTCAACACTGGAATTAGAGCTGACAAAATTGGATTTCTTATTGATTTTTGAGAAAAATGAGTCTAAGTGAAATGGAGCTGAGTTACAAAAAATAAGTTAAATAAGATGAAGACAAAGAGAAGCTGATAATATTTGACTAGCATCTAAGTGGTAATATTCTTAAGATATTATTCTGCATACATTAAACAAAACCTATTGGTCAACGAAATCTAAATCTAGTTTATATCTTTCTCTGACCGTTGCCGACTTACATAGTCTATTCTACTTTAAAATATTTATCGATCAGAATGATATCGCATACGTATTGAACTTTTAAATGGAAAATGTTTTTGCAGAAATTAGCTGTGGTACGATAAATAGTGCTGGCAGCTCATTACGCTGCTTGCAGCTAATTGTGGAAGGGGATGGAGATGGCGATGTGAGGGAGGGGGATGAGAATGAAGAGGGGGATGTACCACAGCCACTGTGTCGAGGTCATTTGTGTGGCAATCGCGGCGTTTTATCACATTGGACACCGCCCAAAAGGTGTCACTGGGAACAGGGTGCGGCACATTAGTTGCCATCGTTAGCTTCCCAAAAGCAAAAGAGAGGAGAGCTGGTGTCTGCGAGTGTGTGCGAGTGTGTGTGTGTGTGTGCGAGTGTGTGCACTCTAGACCATTGATTTTCTTGGTTTTCGTAATCAAAAGTTTTGTTCCCCTGACGCGTTTACACTGATTTCCTTGGCACATGCTCGTTCGTACACATACATGTGTATTCGCTGCTTAATTTGCTGCAGTTTGCCAGGACAACGACAACGAAAATGACAAGGACAACGCGACAAGGACAGCGCGACAACGAGCTGAGGAGACTTTGGAGTATAATAAATTTTTGTGTGTTACCAACACTCTGACAAATTAATTAAAATGATTGGCCTGCTCTCGCCTGGCTGCCTTTCTCCTCGTCCTGCTCCTGCTTCTGCTCCTGCTCCTGCTCCTGATGCCAACGCCGATGCTGTCCCAGTCCCCACAGAATCCTCATATTTTCCCACACACTCCTCTTTCCTTTTGCACGCACAACCGCTACGTTATGTAGATAAGCGATTTTGTGTGTGTGAGTGTGAGTGTGTGTGTATGTGTGGGAGTATGTATGTATGTGTGTGTGTGTGTGTGTGTGTTTAATTCTCTCATGCGCTTGCTACGACGACGACGCTGGCGACGTGTCGCTTGCAATTAGCAAAGTAAGCTTAATGTGGTTTCACTTGAATTACTTACGAGTGTCGCTGCGGTGCACACACACACACATACACCCAGATCAACGAGAGAGAGAGAGGGAGAGAGTGAGAGAGGGACAGCTGTGGCAAAAGGAGCTCGGTTACCACCAAAAACTCAGCTCATTAATTGCAGTTGCAAGCCAAGCCAAATTCAAGTTCATTTCATTTAAGCACAAAATTATCAAGCAGGCAAATGGTTGCTTCAGTTGTTGACTTAGTGGTTCAGTTCAGTGGTGCAGACACAAAAACCTTAAATATTGCTGCAGGTGCAACGCCCATGTGACAACTTATTGATTTCTGCTAGTTATTTAAAATTAAAAAAAAAAACACAATTATTACAAACAAACATTTTTTTAATAACAACTTAAATTATACACCAAATGAAAAACTGAAAGAAACAAAATTAATTTGTATAAAGTTTCAAAGACTGGGGATATTCAAAAAGTTTAAGTGATTCAACGATTGATGCGATTTTTGACAGAAGTCTAGAAAACCCAATCAGATCAATAAGTATTATGATAATTATTTTTGGTAGGAGTATTATTTGTAGTCTGGTTATTAAAAAATATTAGAGTTACCACTTTTATTAGAATCATTATTAGTTTTAGTAAGACTAGAGATTTCTCGAAATAAATAGGGAACGCAAATGATAAAATTAAAAGTAGTCAAAAAGTATCGGGATATAATCAATCTCAAAATCGTAATCCGTACTAGTCACGATTAAATTTCCAATATGAATTTTTAAAACGCTTTAAAAAATCCAACTTGACATCACTGGGAATTTAAGATGTACATATGTATGAATGTATCTTGCTTTTAAACGTTAAACGCTGATTAACGCTTTAAACTAATTTTACAAATAATGACAGATACGAAACGACGATGTCCGATCAATTTTTCGATCGGAAAGCGTTTTCGATTAAAATGCAAATGACAAATGGAAACAGAAGACGAGCAAGGACACTTACGAGAAATTGTACAGTGATATGAATATGCAGAGGCAACAAATGAGACGGGCAGGGCAAGGCAAGAAGAGAAAGAGTGTTGTCAAATGAATAAGAGGCGGCAAGTGGAACACGTAAGCGACAAGGCAAAGTTGTGTCTCCAAATTGCAGACGTGCAATTCCTCCTTGGCCCTGAATTCCCAGTTGATAGGATGGCATGGGGACGGCATGGCACCAGACGCCACCTGGCGGCTGGTTAAGAAAAATGTCTGGCCCAGTGTTGCATGCATAATGAGCAAGAAAATGAAAGAGATAGAGAGAGAGAGAGAGACATATTAAGGGAAAGAAAGGGAAATCCCAAGTGCACTTGTGCGACAATTAGAAAAGTTTTTCGTATCCTTTTTTCCAGTTTTTCCTGATGTATTTTATTAAGCATAACTGTCTGACTGTCTGACTGACTGAGTGCAAGGAGACAAATGAGTGTAATTGTGTGTGTCACTTTCGCTTTTCATCCTGGAATTGCCGTTGCTGCAATCAGTGCACATGTACACATAACACGTATACGTCATGTTGCATTCGTGCCTGTGTATTTGTGTGTCCGCCTTGCCAGTTTGATGGAGCATTCGAAAGCTCACCCATACAGAGACAATGCGGTGCTGTCACACAAAACAAAAGCCATAATTTATTTTGGGTTTTAAGGGCTCGCTCAAATTGATATAAAGGTCAAGAGTGTGCACGTGCTCGCATCTCGGCCAATGGTTAAGAGCCAACCGTTAGCTGGCCAGAAAAGAAATAAAACCAAAAAATTCGGATGAGCATAATGGCCAACGAGAGCCAGAGCGTCTCTGAGCCGGAAACGAGGCCACTTTCCAGTTCCGTATGTTTCTCTGTCTGTCTGTCTGTCTGTCTGTCTATCTGTCTGTCTGTCTGTCTGTCTATCTTGCCTGCCACCACATCACGACGCACCACGCCGACATTCATTACTGACCCCGGGAGCACCACCTGAACATGGTTCAGGCAGCACGTGCTGCATTTACAACTCCCCAGCAGCTGCTTAAAAGTTGGTCAACATTTTTGCGAATGAAATTAAGTGTGATGCAGTTTGAGAGGCTTCTGGCATGGATTTTGGCCCAACACACGCTCCTACACACACACACACACTTAGCCCTCAATTCAACTGCTAGCAAATTGAAGTACTTAGATTGCTACAGTGGTCACTCAGCAATTCGAATTATTAATATACATAAACTGATGTTACCCATATTCAAATTTCTGCTCGTCTCTGAAAATGTTAGTTTATGTTGTTAAACTTTGAGCCAATTATAAATGACTTTTTTAATCCTTGTTTCCTCCTTTTCATGCGAAAAAGTCATTTTTAGTAATTTTCAAAAATTCATAAAAAATATTAGCGAAGAGATTTTTGAAAAAATTTTTTGAGGTTACTATTAGAAAGGTTTGATGACTTTTTTGCGTCTACAATTTTTGAGGAAATAGAGGAAAAAATTCCGAATACATTCGAAATTTTCAAAGGGTACTTAATGGGTTAAGGAAAGTTTTGTGTAATGCAAACGGAATTTTATTTATTTATTTATATTATTGTAGCCTAGAATTAATTCTAAATTACAATATGGTTTTTAGCCAGAGCAGCGGAGGCCTTCAGGCTGGTTTTAGGTACATATGTTACATTCTTATGTTTAATTTAGAGAAAAGTTTTACAAAGTGCAAACGGAATTTAAATGACCTTCGCATTGATGCCAATATGTTAACGATAAGGGAACAAACAAGTCGCCAATTCTTACGTATAAAGTGCTTGCTGTGCATAGTATAGTAATAATACTAATATGATATTTTTTTAGAATTTCAAACTACACCATCTAATAATTTTCTGCGAGGAATACTGAGGAAAGTGAAACACCTACCATGCATTGCCATTGCAATGTTTTAAATATAATTGCAGATTTTATGTACTCGCTAAATAGTTTTTCACTCCTGGAATGCATTCATATACATATGTGCAGGCTTAATAGTATTCAACTATATGTACAAGAAAACATTTTTCTCGTATTCGTATTCGTACACGTGTTTGCATTCATACTTATATTTGTATTTTAATGTGGTTTGAGAATTGCTTTTAAAACTGTCCGCTTATTACCATCCATTTATTAATCAGATTGTATTAGTAAGCCGTTTTGTGGTTGCTCGTGCTGCTTTAAAATGCTCATTAGACAAATGTATACAGTACACACATACACACACACCCACACATACACACACACTCACACATACACACACACGCACACACACACTTTGTGTAATCATCGCATAATCACTAATAATAAGTGCGGTTTTTGGAATGTGCTCATTGAATCTGCCTATTTCCGTTTACTGAAAAGTGATTATCACCACAAAAGTAAACCTCAAATTTATGCAATTGCAATGAAAACTCATAATAATGGTCATCATTATTACTCCAATCATCATCAGCATGATGAACAGTGCTGCTAATAGTTATGTGAACACCTTTATCTATTTGTTTACAGAACGTAAGTAAGCTGATTGCCAATGTCATTTGACTGATTATGACTCTTTCAGATTTTGGCGGCTTTTGCAATTAGCAAATGGCCAATAGGCAAAGTCTATTCTGCATTTGTGTGTTGACTGACTGTGAGTCTTATTGCCATTATACATACATATATGTATTTCATCTCATTTAGAGCTGGCCAGGTGTGTACAGTCGGTCAATTAGGCTTGTTTGAGTGTGGTTGTTTTAGATTCGGTTACATTTGATTGACAACACTCACACCACAGCCCCACTCATCGGTGGCCCCGATAGCTTTAGTGGATATATTCACTTTCACTCACTGCATTCGCTGCATTAAGGTATTTAATATTGCTAAAAGGCTCTCAAGAATTCGTTACATGTGGAGCATTCAATCACTTTAATTGCTTAAAATTACATCGAACTCAGCTTGAATGAGATTGTTGTTATTGTTGACTTTACTTGGATGTGTGAAAAGCTCGTAGTCTTTAAATATCAGCAAAATCTTCAATTAAATTTCAATTTAAAAGCATCTCCTTCATTTGATTTGCAACCCACTACGATTCTACTTACACTTGAAATCATCCAAATCTGATTTCACATGATTTTGCACTAAGAATTACTCCAAAAAATTATTACTCTTCAAGCAAAATAAATGTTCATAGTATTAAAAATTTCGTTTCAGCTGTAGTAAAATTTTGTTTGACTCTTTTTGACAATTTAGATTTCTAAATGATTTTACAAGTGTTTTTTATCAAAAAATGATGTTAGCTGAATTAAGGACTTTAAAATTTCTTTTGGGGTTTAACTTAAGATATCTCAATTTTATACTGAAATTAATGTAGCTTTAAATAATTATGTAGCAGTAAAAAAAGCATCTTGAGTTATTCTAGAATCAAGAAATCCTCATTTAGTTCTGTGGTCAAACATCTCCATCAACTTGATAACTGCCAATGCAGTTTTCAGCACTTGCACAAAAAATTAAAATAAATAAATGGAAAGAGACAGAGATAGAAGAAGGAAAAGAGAGAAAAAGAAGAAAGACATTACGTGATATGGCTGTTGTCTAATGTGAAATGTGAAGCACTCGTGTGGTCGGTTGTACCTTGTGCAAATGGGGCAGTCAGCGAAATTTTATTTGAATTGAAAAGGCTTCTTAGTGGACTGAATAAGAGAGGACTGGCTGGAGAGGGGATGGGAGGGCAGTGTATTGGCTACCGAATATAACATCAGCTGCAGGAGCTGGAGCTGGAGCAGGAGCAGGAGCAGTCGAAGTAGCAGTCGCATCACCGCATTTGGGTTAATCTGAATCCGAGACGAGGTTGTAAAAGTCATTCAGTCAGGAAGCAATAAAATGATTTTACGCCAATGCCATGAAAATGCTGAATTTGAATAAAGGTTTCTGGCGCTGTTTTCCACATCCTCAACTTGGCCATCATCATCTACATCATCTACATTCACATGCACATCATCATCATCATCATCATCATCGTCGTCGTCATGGCCATCGATGGCGTCTTGGCGGTTGCTATTTCTGTTGTTGGCTTCCTTGGGCCGCTTATCCTTCTCCTTATCCTTTTTCTTCTTCTTCTCCTGTACCACGTATTTTCTCTCGTCCTGCGGCCACGATGATTTTCTGCTGATGCAGCGGCCAACGTGACGCAGCTGGCGACAGCTGCAGGACTTTTGCGCCAATTATGCGTAGCTATATTTGTGAGTGTGTGTATCTGTGTGTTTTTGTAAGTATCTGTGTATGTCTGTGTGTATGTGTGTGTATGTGTGTGTGTACGCGCATTTACGCAAAACGAGCTTCAGCTAATGCACAACGCATATTGAAGCAATTTGACTTGAAATGCTTATCCATTCCATTGCACAAGAATGCGTGACTGTGTCAGTGTCTGTGTATCTGTATATATGTGTGTGTGTGTGTGTGTGTTAGTGCCACACACACATGCAGACTCTCTCACATATTTGTACGTCCTGCCATTTACAGCATCAACTTTCGGCTTCAAAGCAAAGAAGAAACTGCCCAACTGCTCTGGCATTCACATCCACCTTCTGTGTGTGCTGCTATTTCCCCTTCTCCTTCTCCTCTCCCACTCGCTCTCCTTCTTTTACTCCTACACAGAAAAAAAAAACTAAATGTACATTTAAAATTCAAGTTTAAGATTCTTGATGTTGGCATGTATCTTTTTAAGTAAATATGTGTTCAAAAACGCCTAAAACATTTATTTTGACTAGAAGAATGCCTATAGAGTCCATGTGATCAAAGTATTTACGGAGGAGTAATTGAAAAGTTGTACTCGAATCAAATATTTTGTACTCGATTTATATTTTTTCATTATTATTATTATGTTATTGTTATACATATTATATTTTTTTCTGTGTACTCCTTATCCTTTTCGTGTTGATTCTGGCTCTGCATCGGTTTCTGGTCTGCATTTCCGTCCGGCACTTTGCATTGCTCTCGTTTCTGGCTGCCATTGTCGTCAATTGCAATGCATTGGTCATTGCCAGGCTGCTGCTCAGATACTCCTAGATCCTGCCAGAAACTTCCCCTCTCTTCCCTAATCGAATCCCAGTGACAATCAACGGCATAATGTCTTCGTCTCGTTTCGTTTCGTCTCGTCTCGTCTCGTCGTCATCTCCATATGCATCCTGAGTTGCTCTAAGCTTTATCCTTTTGCAAGTTCTCAATTCACATTCCAAGCATTTGGAGAACATGCTTAGCGCGTCAATTTCATTTGGGGAATCTCGACTTGAGTCATTGATGTAATTCCATTTGAGATGACAACAGATTCGACTTGCCGTCTAATTTAAATAACTTATATCTCATTTAGACTCATCCTGTCTCTCTCCTCATCTCATCTTTCATTCATATTTTTAATCGCTCCTAATGCATTACCAATTATTCAACATAATTGTGCGCTAATCAGTTAAGTAATCCACTTTTCAACCCAACCAGGATTCCTCCCCGTCTTCCTGCTTTATTTCCTTCCATTTAAAAAATGCTTTGTTCGTGTCCCGAAGCTTGGCATTGCAAAATGCTCCCATGAGTCCAAAAGGACGCTAAACAACAACAACAATAACAACAACAACATCAACAGATTCCTGTTCGACTTGCACTATGGATGCGGTTAGAGTTGGAGTTGAAGTTAGCCTGGTCTTTTGCCCCGTTTGGCTGACTTTGATTATGCAAAGTGTTTGTTGCTTTTAGCCGGCAGTGCAGCGGAAAAATGGAAACCCCCACGGAATGGAAAGCCACTACTAAATCTCATAGAGATTTGTGCTATATGGATGTGGATGTGGATGGGGATGCTATCTGTGTACTTCTGACTGCTTAGCAAGTTGGTTGCCCCTCGATTTCTTTTTCTTCTTGCTACTCTTTTTCGCAAGACGAAACAGCTAACTTACTACATAGAGAATCCAACGCAGATAATTGACCAGAATATATTTTACTTGTATTAACAGAGATTTTTAGACAACTTCAGGAGGATATCTGATAACTGAGGAATATCTATAAAATGCAGAAAGCTGAAGTCGAATGACAGCAACTTTATCATGAATTAGAAGATAGACTTTAATCAAATTGTCAATTAATCGGCAAATAATAAAGTTGTGTTGAATACTGTAATCTTTTCAATGGAAAGGCATAACATAAAATTAAAATTAATTTAGTGCAAACAGTGATAAAATTAACTTTGGAAATTGGCTAAGTTTTGATAAAGTTTGACGGTTTGAAACTTTTGAATTGTAGATCACTTAGTTCGAATGGCCGATAATCGATTCAACTTAATTCTTAAAATAATTCATGACAACTGATATTATTAACTCGATACATCTTCAAAAATAATTCATGACAACTGATATTATTAACTCGATACATCTTCAAAAATATAATCAAATTAAAGAACTTGAAAATCGATGTCGATGTATTTGATGTATTTTTACATCAATAGTGCTCCCTGAATCTTCTTTTAAACAAACCAGCCAAGTACTGTTTTCAAGCATTTTGAAGTATATCGGATATAAGAAACTTTTTTGAAACATATAAGTTTTCAGCATTGCATTGCTTAAAGTATTCATTGCTTTATCCTTCAATGCAATTAGACGGAGTCAAGTGTTGACAAAATAATCGCAGCTGGCTTGGCGTTCATCAGGGAGGTTGAAGATATTTTAAGAGATTCACTTGCAACACTCGACAGTGAGCGCTGTATAGCAACCTCTATGTGCGTGGGTGTGTGTTGCATGCAACTGACTTGCACGTTTGTATAGCTCAAGTTGTTTTTGGTTTTGTTTCCGTTTTTACCTCAGCTGCAAATCCTTTTTAGCTGTTCATGCTGGTCGCTTTCATAGTCAAGCTCTGTGTGCATTTTGGTTAGTTTTTGCTTGGCCGAGCACTGAATGCGTATGGCTAAGAATATTGGCCACAGCAAGCATTACAATTTCTGTTCATTTGTTGCATTTAAGAAAGTGTAAGCTGTTGTTGTTGTTGTTGTTTCTGGCTGAGTGAGAAACTGGCCAATAAGCTGCTCACAGTCGTATGCATTCATTTGATCAGGCACAAGTCAAATTTATCAGTGCTGGCAAGCCAGCAAGACAACGCTTCGTATGAGTAATATTTGTTGCCACAAACACTCTCGCACGAGCACACACACACAAACACACACACACACACACACACACACAGAAATGGATACCCATACACTTGCAGATGTATAGAAATTTATTCGTATGTCGTACAAGAATATTTGCGTATTCTTTGTACAAAAGAGTTTTAAATTTATTCAAGTTACTATTATTATTTTTACTGAAAATTCCATAACCAATTTGGAGCTCCACTTTCAATAGGCCCTTTTTATTTCATAAATTTCATATTATTTCTAATCATAAAATTAATCTTTCAAATTATTACCCTAACTTTCTAAATTGTTAAGACACTTTGTAAATAAAAACCAGGTGAAACTACAAATGGTGTATTATAAATAAAACATTATAATAAAATCTGTTGCATATGCATAACATAGAACCTTCTGTAAACTCTATAAAAGAAATTATTTGCTGATTTGTAGGCTTTTACCGGATGTCTGTGCAATTGCTATCCGATTGACAATCGACATTTCTGAGTTTGTTTTGGTTTTCAAATGTAAATGATATCATGATTATATGTAGGTATGATTTGTATTTCTTTACCTAGAAAATTATCAATTGTCTTTGTTTTAAGCCCCAAAAATGGCTGGTCATACATTGTAGTAGAATTTCTAAAGAGAGAATTTCATTTCGTTTTATTTAACATTGACCACATTTTGGTTCTGTGTCTGTGGTTTTTTATGTTTGCAATTTACATAGATCTGTGCTTCATTTACAATATTTTCATATCCCTCCACAATAAGAGTGAGGCACGGATGGGGAATGTGGTGAGAGAGGGAGAGAGAGAGAGAGACTCGAACAACAGGCAGTCAAATGTAATTTGCTTTTTACATCGTTTTTCAGTTTCCGTTTCCGGTTTGCATTTCGTCCTTGGGAGCGATTTCGATTTGCCTTGCAGTGTGGCCAAAACTTTATTGAAATTGTTTCTTTTCATTTATCGTTTATGCGTTTTGCTGACTTAACAGCGAACCAGACACAATTCCCCCAATTGAACCGTGGGACAATATTGTAATGTCCTCCTTCTCCTTCTTCTTCTCTTTCTCTTTCTCCGTCTCCGTCTCCGTCTCCTCTCTATTTCCTTTTCTTATTTTGTTGTGGCAAATCTTTATCATTTTCCATACACTCATACTTTATACACTGGCATTTTGTTCATGCATACATATTTCTTGTGAAACTATCAACGCCATAAAAATTGCCAAGGTACAAGCCAAACAAATCTTCGATTAGTTCGAGTATATCCCAATTTATGCATTTTCATTTACATTTGTGGCCAGTTGAGAGTCATAAATAAATAGAATGCTCAGATACCAAGAGATACAATTTAAGCAGCCAGAAATAAAACAAAAGTAAATAGAGACAAGCTGGTTGGCAACTACAGTGACGCTTCGTTAAATCGAACTTTCTATAAAATCAACTTACTTTGTCTATAATTTGAGAATCTGCAACTTAAGTATACCCTTAGTTTTCACAAAGACAAATATGTTTCGTACTCTATACTAATTCAAAACGACTCCAATAAATTATAATTTATTTATTTAATAAATTTCATTGAAATTTGTTTAGAATTTGATTTTGTGTTAGTATTCAAATGTGCAATACAAATATTTTTCCAAGCTACTCATGATCTAAGCATCTCTATCAAGAGAATCCATTTTGATTTTACAATGTGGCTTTTACAGTTTGGCAAATACAAAAATATATACATATATATGTACATTCTCTAAGGGCTTACAGATTATATTCATTTCTATATTGATTTTGCTCACAAACGGTGTGACCACTTGTGGAAACAAACACTCAAACTAAATTATAATCAGACACTCGTAGAGACTTTGCATCCAACTTGCACTGCATATTTATACCGTACAGTGCCGTCAAAAAGTGCATGACATACATATCAGTTATTCGGGTGAAAAGCAATGCGAGTTCTCAACGTCCTCAAACCCAATTGATGATTATGGCCAAGGCAATAATTCCAATGTCAGCCCCTTGAGACGACGGCACTTAAGTATTTGAAGAGACTCACTATGGCAGGGCGAAAGAGGGGGAATCGGGGATGGGGTTGGGGCTTGAGGCTTGGGCTGGGGGCTGGAATTTGGAGAGGGGGTTGTCAAGTGAAGTGAGGGGCAAATGCAATAATTTACATGCAAATGCGTTTGGCCATAAATGTGCCAGAAACAGCGACATCGTCAGGAAGTATGCGAATGTGGGCGCAATGTGTGTGGGCGTGGCTGGGAGTTTAAGCCAAATCGAACTAAAATATATTTTGTATGTATTTTATATGTATGTACATATATCTGCATATATGTAATGTAAAACTGGAAATTCGTTTAAGCGCTGAGAATTTGGCCGCATCTGTTTAACATTTGGCTAAGTCATCAGCAAGCTTTTACTTTTTACCAAATACATATGTACATATATATAAATATCTGTGTGTGTATTTAAATGTAGCACATTGACAAAATGGTAACATGGCAGCTCGCTGATTCTCTGCCGTGGGTACAAGGACACTTTGATAGGATACATTCTGGTCGTTTTCGACACAAACGAAAATCCTTTTGACATTTTATTTACAAAACGCATTTGTCGCCAACGGAAATTGGCACAGAACACAATAATAAAGCCGCACAGGAAGAAAACAAGCGCGACATGGAAGACACAGATAAAGAGAGAGCGAGAGGGAAATAGCGAGAGAGAGAGAGAGTAATGGGATTTACAGAAAATGTCCTGAGAGATACACGCAACAGAAGGCTGTGTTTAAACACACGGCATTCAATTGAAAAACAACTCAAGAAAATTCAACAAAACTTAAGCAAATTAAAGAGCTTTCATTATACTAGTTAATTCCAGAGACCACAAGTCCAAGTCAATGAAAGGCGCGCTCAGAGGCTAATGAAGTTGTTGGGCACCTCAAGGATTGACTGACGGAAAAGGAAAGGCAAGGCAAGGAACGGAACCAGAATAATGCCAAAGGGAAGCAATAGCAATTGACGTAATGCCGCACAGCGGCACCAACCAATCATAAACTAATAAGTAAAGCCGGCAGCTTTATGGGAGACCAAGCGAGAGTCGACGAGCAAATACCCTACACTTGTAACTACTAAGCAAAGTATCTGCAAGATACATTTGAACTGTTTGTTGTGGCAAGCTTTTGAAGCATCTCCTCAACTCCCACTCTCTCATTTTGTCTCTTTCTCCATGGTGGCGGCTTAAACTGCTGCTGCAGCTGGCTCAATAGTTGCCACAGCCGGGGGCAACATCGCACTTGGCGCCCCGCTGGCTGCCTCGACTGTGGCAAGTCGCGCAGCTCATCAAAGTTGACACTGCCAGCAAAAGCCGCAAGCGGCTGCCGTTGCCGTTGCTGCTGCTGCTGTCGTTGACACGGCGTTGCAATCTGATGTAGCGGCATCGCGACAATGTACTGTATTAAAGACAACAGGGGGCACGGAGCACCAGGTGAGATTCATTCTCAAGTCATGCTGAAAATCCGCAAATCAATGTGGCAACAAAGTTACCGGCATTCTAAAGAGGCTTACGACAGGCAAACATAATAAGCACGAGGATGGATTATACTTACTATGCTAAAGGCAAATGGAAATCTTACTCATTGTTCTTATCGAGCAAGCAGGATTAATAATGCCTTTCATCTGAATTAATAACTGGATTCGATTCCCTACTTCTCATGCTAAAAAAAAAACTAAGTTTTTCATATCATTACAATAGCTATTCTTAAAAAAAGTGTCGGATCGTGCTCTTAAACTGATTTTCGGTACTTGAACAGAAGGTTTTGGTTAAAACCCCGATTAAACTCATTTTTTTATTTTTTTATACAGTCGAACTTCTCTAACTCGAATCACCATGATGCAGAGAAAAGGTTCGAGTTATGGAGACATTCGACTTATAGAGTTATTTTTCTCTCGAGTTCGAGAGAAATTTGAGTTATACAATAGAAGTTCGATTTATGAAAGTTTGATTCGTGTTAGGGAAGTTCGACTGTATTTAATTTTTTTTAGTTTTTTTAATTACTACTTATTAATTTAATACGAAATGTAATTATTTAATTAAATCATGTTTATTAACATCAAACAACTTTTTAAAGAGTTTATTTTTATAAATATTATTCAATTGTGATATATTCTTCTATAATCTTTAAGTCAAAGCTTAAATAATTTACTAATTTAGCCTGAAACTAGATAAAAAAAAAAATAAGACTCATGAAATCTACTTTTTCTTCATGAAATAAAATTGTTCTTGGTTCATATTATAATTTCATATCTTATAAAAAAAACCTCTTTACGAGGTAAAAGTCTAGTGACGAAAACAGTTATATGCCCCAAAATTTCTGATATCCAATTTTGTGACGAATAACATTAAGTTTGACATATAAATTATTTTAAAAAAAATTTTGGCCCTCGGCACATTGCGCTAAAATGTCTCAATTCTTCATACCAAATAAAAACCACTGTTTTGCGCAGTGCCGAATGCAAAAATTTTTTTTAAAATAATTTATATGTCAAACTTAATGTTATTCGTCACAAAATTGGATATCAGAAATTTTGGGGCATATAACTGTTTTCGTCACTAGACTTTTACCTCGTAAAGAGGTTTTTTTATAAGATATCAGAAATTTTTGAATAAGACATCAGAAATTTTGAAATTGAATTTTTTTTTTGGACAGTATATCTTTATCAACTTTGTTTATTTTTTGTACAAGCTGAAACAAACTGTCTGGCAACACTGGTTCCCTTTACAAACACACATGCCAAGCGCAAAAGCTAGTAGCACTCTCAAACTCTGGCTGCTATGACACTTTGCTGCTGCTGTATGCATGCTACTGCATATGTACATGCAGAAGTGTAAAGGTAAAAGGTATATTCAGTTAACAGGTAATATCTTGCCCAAACGAAATTTGACGGCTATGTGTTATATGTCAAAAACGTGAAATTGAATTGTCTACAACAAATAACATATTTAAAAGTCATTTGAAACGTAGATTTTTCTTAAATCGCCGAAATGTGGGAAAAAAAACCTTCTTTCACCTGAAGCTTTTTACCTGTGCTTTTAAGCAAAAAAGTTTACAGCTAGGCTTAAAGCCCTTCAAAACACCTTTCTAACGATATATATCTCAAATCTGTAGCTTCTATTGCTTGGAAGCTGTGGTTTTTGGCGATTTACATGCACATGTACATACTGCATATGTACTAGTACATGCAGTAGTGTAAAGGTAAAAAGTATATTCAGTTAATAAGTAATATCTTCCAAACCCATCGGTAAAATTTTTTCTATCATATATCAAAAAACGCGAAATTTTATACACTACAACATATTGAAAGCTAAAAAAATCGTTAGCGTCGTTTTCTCAAAAACCGCCAAAATGTGGGACAAAATATCTTATTTCACCTGTTGCTTTTTACCTATGCACTTTAGAAAAAAAGTTTAAAGGTCTGCCTAAAAGCCCTTCAAAATACCTTTCCAACGATATATAGATCACGTCTGTAGCTCATATCGTTTGGATGCTATAGGGGTTTTAATTTTAGCGGTTTTTGGCGATTTCCCGCTAAACTAGCTTTTTTTCGAAAAAGTCGTAGAACAAACGTTTCTAGATTTTTGATCGGGAACAAGTCCTCATTCAAACTTTTAAGCTAAATCATCGCTTTGATACTAACAAACAGACAAACAAACAAACAAACAAACAAACAAACAAACAGACTGACTTTTCATCTCGTTTTGAAATGGGCACCAAAAATTTCAAAATCAATTATCTTCTGAACCAGTGATCGGATTTCGATGATCAAGGTGTCATTCGACGCGTATTTTTGATAAGAATAGTAAAAAATTAAAATAAAAATCGAAAAGGCTCCAACGGCCCCATTTGCTCCAATAATTTAAAATTTTCCCCTCCCACTAACACCTGTTTATCTCACGAACCAGGTAAGTTTCCAAAAGTCTTAGTATGCACATTTGTAAGTAAAATTGATACCTTTCGATCGGTACATAACTCGACCCGATCGGACAATCATAGCAAATTTTCCATTCTTCCTGTGTATATATGCTAGTCGCCTTCGCACCCTTCGTGCTGCTTTCGTCACTAGCGCGGACTGCCGTCCGCAGTGATTATAATTTATTGATTATTGCTGGGCCAGCAGACGTGCAAGTAGGAATTGCCTACTTAGTATTTACGAGTATATGGAATTTGTATACCCGTTACTTATAAAAAATAAGTAAAAGGGGATATTGTATTCGTTGCAATGTATGTAACAAGGAGAAAGGAGGCATCTCCGACCCTATAAAGTATATATATTCTTGATCAGCATCAACAGCCAAGTCGATAAAGCCATGTCCGTCTGTCCGACTGTCCGTCTGTCCGTCTGTGTGAGCGCCTAGGTCTCAGAGACTATAAGGCTAGGCGCACACTGGGAGCGGAAAGCGGAGCGTACAGCGGAGCTTATCAACTTGAAAAAAACAAACACACCACACGCACAGTTTTCAAGCTATTAGGTATTTTTTACTAATTAACGTTAACTACTATTGTTACCTATCATCCTACTGAATCGTAACAAGAGCAGACAAATAGAAAGGTGGTAATGGCTAATTAAAGTTTTTAAAGAATACAAGTGCCTAGAAGCATGCAATAAAAAGTATTTCAAAATTCATTAAAATAAGTAACGGGTATTCTATAGTCGGGCGCTTTCATAGCCTTTTCCACTTGTTTATTATTCAAACAGGCAGCGAAAGTCGCATAGAAATGCCAAATAGTCAACAAAGTGACAGAGCAGCAACGACAACAACAGCAACAACAATGAAGTGACAGTAGACTAATGTGCGACAATGACGATCAATCAATGGGACAATTCGTCAGGCGGTCAGTCAACCAACTAGCCAGCCAGTCAATCAATCAATAATGCTTCGACCACTGGCCGCCGCGTTGGCCATGTTAGTTGTGCGGACTTCTCAGCCAATTCGTGCAGCAATCAATAACACCAACGAGCCGTATGCTGAATCTTCCTTCTCCCTCTTCTCTTCTCTTCTCTCTCGTCCTATCCTATCCTCTACTCTCCTTCCTCTTCATGACTGCATTTCCGCCTTTTGTCTGCCGTAATCTGTGACATACTTTTTTTTATTTTCGGTCTGCAGATTGCATATTTAAAGTTAAGCTTTAGGCACTTTAAGTTTTCTATTTCTGTTCTCTGTTCGATGTGTGCACATAGTTTGGGCCTGTTCTGAAAAATCCTTAAATCCCAAGTTAAAGCTGAAGCTGAAGCCGGAGTTCAAGCTGAAGCTGAAGCTGAAGCTGAAGCTAAGAATGTAGACCGATCACTGCAAGGCCTGTGGCTTACTATCGTAAAGTTGCCGTTAAAATTTGCCACTTCCTTCCACTTCAAATCTCCCACGCGCTCTCTCTCTTTTTCTCACTACCGCTCTCTATCTCGCTCTCCCTGAGTCTATGTCTGAAAAGTATTAAAAAAGTTTTCAAATTTTCGTGAGCCCAAGAAAGTGCAGGTTGCTCTTTATTGTGTTAAAAATGTTGGCTTTCACAAAGGTCTACAATTGCCACACTCACACACACACTCACACACGCATGCACACTAACCACACACCCCATCGGGAAGCCCGCCTATCTACTCTCTCTCTGTCCCTCTTTACCCTCACTAACACCGTACACAGTCTACACTCTCTCTATTTTTTTCCGAAGCACTGTAATTGATTTATGTGCGCGAACGTGCGTGGAACGGCTGCTTACAATTTACTTCAAACTGCCCTCGGCCCCTGACCCTCCTCCCTCTGGCCGGTCCTGCTTCTATGCTGTACTGAATAATAAGAAATACACTCACACACACACACACATTCGCCAATAGAACATTAAAGCTAAGACAACGCGACAATGACCGCAATTTGGAGGTGTCCTCGTGCCCGAAAGTCGCCAGAAAGTTACCAGCCTACAAATAACATATGTTAGCTGAAAAACATGGCCACCACCAACAACTGAAGCCGAAGTCCATTTGGAACAGTTCCAAAACAGTTATGTCCTCTAAATAGGCTGGCCAACAACCATACTATATATCTACAGTTAATAAATTGCCAGTTAGTATTATTTAATGAGCTCATAAATACTGTCATCTTTAACTTTAGCGACAACTTCGAATTGAGTTCGTGTTTCAAAGTGAAAACAGCTTCTTATTTCGGGTATTGGGTGTTAATTTGCCGCTAAAGACACCTCAGCAGAGAAATTGGCTACTTTGTCCATTATCTCACACTGTAAACTCTTTAGGTGGAAAACGGTTTGAACGTTTTTTGTTCATCGTTTAGTTCAATTAGTTAAAAGCTCTTTTTTATGATATAACGTATGTAGAACAATTTCGACTACACTTGTGACTGAAATTAAATAAATAAAAATTTAATTTCATCGCAAGGGTGGTAAATGTGTATATTTTTATACCACACTTTCCTTTTTAAATGGGCAAGTAGTATATTACTCCATATTTCTTTTTTATAATCAAAATAATACAGAGAAAAGACAGCACTTTGAGTATGAGCTAATTATGATAAATACAAAAACTTCACATAATTTTTAAACAGTTAGTTTTATTGTTAGATGCCCCTTTGGTAATTTCCAAAAAAATGCAACAACTTCATGCTCGTGAAAACAATTTTCTTAATTTAGTTAGCAGCATCAAATGGAAGTTGACAAATGCGAAGCGATGTTGCAAATTGAATCTTGCCGCACCGAAAATAAATTTGCAGCTCATCAGTGGCTGCCGGTACTCATCGATAATCGATAACGATGACGATGACAAAGACGGAGAATGGAATAAAGTGAGTATAAGAATGTTGTCGCCTTTCCCGGACAATGCCTTAATTTATTTGTGTCTCACTTGATGACGCCGCTATGCCCAACGATGCTGTCTTCTCCCTGTCTCTCTCTCTCTCTCTCTCTCTCTCTCTTCTAGCCCTCTCACCTGGCAATGCAATCAATTTACATGCGTTCCAACTCGTCAGCTACTGAGATACCAGTGGATGCAACCTATCAGAATGGCAGACAAACAATTTTGTTGGGCTTAAGTCTTGGACTTGGACTTGGACTTGCTCTTGGAATTGAACTGGCTCTCTGGAGCAGTGTGCAATCATGGCCCGAAAGAAAAGTGCTTTCCACGGCCATAAAACTGACCAACAGCAGCAGCAGCAGCAACAACAACGGCAACAACAGCAACAACACAAGATTAAGCTTAAGATTGAGTTGAGTAGAAATAAAAATTTATGGAGTGGTCATTTATCACAAGACGGACATTTTTTGTTTGTCTGTTGTTTGTTGTTGGTGCTGCTGTTGTTGGGTTTGTCTTCTGTTTTTTATTTTTCTTCGCCCGTTAAGCGGGCTACCTTCATAGCTATCAGTGTTGTAAGTCTGTTCGCTGTTTTAACTGTAAGCATCTATAAAAACAGGAACAACAACAGCAACAACAACTCTCCCTTAGAGCACCAACAACAATAATAATAACGAACACGCTGTTGCCGTTGTTGTTGCTCATTTGTTGCTGTTGTCTTTAGCTGTTTTGTGGTTTATTTGCAGTTGTTGTTGATTTACTGCCGTTGCTGTTGCTACTTTTGTTTCTAGTGCTGTTGCTGTTGCTGTTGACGCTGCCATTTTCTGCAAATTTAAAACTTTCATTTTTAATGGAATTTTCTTGTCAAACGCAATGGCAGCGACTCCACACCAAGGGCGCATTCCCTGATAATCCACTAATGTTGCAGGTATTTTTATTTTGATTGTCAACACACACATTTACATACATATGTATGTACATACATGCACACCTTCACATGCACGTACACATATGGTAAACAAGGTGGTGAGAACAAAAATAAATACTTAAAATATAAGTTGGAAAGCAATTTCCTTGGAGACTGCCTCCAGGTGCATAGAGCTTAATTAATGTGAGAATAAAGGTTGTGCAAGAAAACGTAATATAGATCGTTTAATTAATGTATAGTGACTTATGTTAATGTTATTATGAAGAGATTAATGTGACGAGATAGATTAAATGGTTGCTTATGTTGCAAAATAATGGATCTTGGTCAAATTATTTTCTAATTCCACTGCAAACTCTATGCAAGTTGTTTATACGTTTTCACAATTTCTGTTGTTTCCAGTAAAACTAAAAAAAAATACATATTTAATAAAGGAAAAAATTTTAAAATTGATGAAAAGATGCGGTTTGATATGAAATTTAATCTTTATAAATGTCAGATTATGACGTGGAGTTAGAGGTGCTTAAGACAAATATTCAGAAATGAGGTTGCCAATATACTAAACTAAGAAACGTATTAAAATTAAGTAAGTATAGAAAGAGAAAACACTTAACTCAATTGATTGATCACAACCGTCCACTCCCTGCAAATGAAATTTTTTAATTTTCTCTGCATTGCAGGAAAATTAATTTTCCTTTTTTGATTTTAGCTTATTCCCAATATTTGCCCGACTTGAGTAAATTGCGCAATTAGTTTATGCGAATTTTAATTAATAACTCCGTTTTACGACAACATTTTCACGGCATGTGAATGAAACTCAAAGAGGCCAAAAAGTGCACACACACACACACAATCACACTCCTACACAACACCCAAAAGCACACGAGTGTAAAAATAATAATAATAAAAAAAGTAAAGAATGAAAAATTATATAAAAAATTGCCAAAAGCCTCCAAACGAAATTTATGACAAAAATTTTTACACGAAACGTATGTTTTGTCATGTGGCCATTCATTGTCCGCGCGTCGCCACTGTCACTGTCCGTCTGTCCCGTCTGTTTTGTCCGTCTTTGTACACAGCTCTTTCTCTCTCCCCGCTACCCTTTGTCCCTTGTCCCTTATCCCTAGTCCTGGTCCTTTCCCATACCGTTGCAATTTCAAATTGGCTTTTTGTTCGGTTTTTGTTCTAAATGTTTTCCGCAACTTTTGGTGCATTTTATTTTTTGATACCAGTAAAAAGTGGAAAAACTAGAAAAAATCGAGCTGTCATCATACATAACAAGTAAAAATGCATAAATAGAGAGTGCACGACTAGTAAATTCTCTATACTTTTGTCCTTTGACAGTATTATTATTGTTCAGGTGGGGACACTTATTAATAAGTAACTGCGTTTACAAACTAAATAACAACTGAACTAGTGAATACTCTGTACTACGGACCATGATTTGCTCTTTTTGAATCCTTGTACTCGTAGTAAGAAATATCCTAAACTTTTTCATTTTTAACAAATCACATAGATATTATTACATTGTTCTAATCTTCTGTTTTCTAAAACATGTCTAAACAAATCTATTATGATTACATAAAAGATCCCTTTATAATATAAAAAGTAAACATAAATATTTTATCTTACATGTAGTTAGTTTCGAATTTGATATTAATTTCTTTACATTTTACTTGAAAATTATTTTTCCATCGCTTTATTTTGACATTGATGAAACCTTTAATTGTGTATTCAAAAGTGCAAAGCCTTATCTGGAAACAACAAATTACACTTAAAATTTTCAGTACCAGTATGAAAATATTTTCGTTCTCCTATTTTGAATGCTTTTTAGACTGTGTCAACCTTGCTGTATGCATTAGAATTCTATTTCTGACAGGGTATAGAACTATAGATATGGTTATACAAGTAGTATGTTAGAGTAAGTGGAAACTGCTCCCAATGTTGAATTTGCCAGGTAAATCGAATGAGTGTTTGTGCATCCGTGTGAATAAATTGACGTATCTCTTAACGCTTTCGACATGAATTCATTCATATCATTTTATCCCTTTGTTCCCCAACTTTCATCATTATACGATATCGTTGAGATTCAGTATGCTACCCGATTACCCGAATATACTCATACTTATGTACATATATTCGAACTGATCCGAAAACAAAGCATAACACAGCAAATCAAAAGTTTTGACTACTTTAGGATTAGGCGTGCAACAGTAGCAGTTGCCCATAACTTATAGATATAGATAAAAATCTATATATAGTATTGTATGTATACGAGTAGACGGAGATAGAGTTACATATGTATGTATGTGTCTCATACTCCTGACTTAATGCTGTCGTTTGGCGCGAATATTTTGTACGCTTCATTGATTTAATGGAAAAACTTTTCGGTCAGTTTGTTTGGCTATTTTTTTTTTTCTTTTCTCTCTTTTGACGCAAATCGACACCCATAAATCGAATGGGTGGTGGTCAGTTTCATGGTTGTATCTTTGTTGTTGTTGTCGTCGTTGTTGTCGAGTCCATAACATACGCTTGCCGAAGCTGTTTACAGTAATTTTCAATAGTTTTCAATAGTTTGCGGTGTTTGGTGTGAAAAATATGTTACAATTTTTTGGACATTCACGTACATCTCTCCAATCTTGTTGTTTTGTTACGTACGTTCTATTTTGTGGTTGTTTTCCCTCTCGATATCTTTGCTTATGTTAAGTTACAGTGACAGTGACTCATGATTGTTCTTCTTGAAAAGAGAAATCTGAAGTATTAGCAGAAAACAAGTTTCAACTTGATTGATTAATAACTTGATTAAACTCGACTCGGAATTAAGATGTTCAATGATTTCCATAGAAATTATTTATGCTCACTATTTGTATTTATTGCCAAAGGATTCTGAATTTAAGGGAAGCTTTCACCTGGATATCTTGAAATATGCGATCAGCGGCAGATTGAAGCGGCAAGTGAGGCAACCAGGCATGTGATGGCTTTCAATTTGGACTACATTGTTGCAATTGTTAGGCACAAGGACAAAAAACTAGAACGAGACAAAAGGTGAGGCAGGTAGTGGTGCTGTTGGGGAAGGTGCACTGTCATCCATGTCCTTGTCCTTGCCATGCAATTAAGTCGCAGCCACAGCGACAAAAGAGGCAAACGGTTGACATACAAGATGACGATGATGATGATGGTGAGGACGATGACGATGACAATAACGATGACGATGACGACTTGACTCGACATGACTTGACTTGTGGTCGTTGCCACTCGCTGTGGCAGTTACTCTTGCTCTTGCTCTTGCTCTTGCTGTTGCAATTTGCTCTACAAACCGTCAAACTGTTTTAGTAGCTAAGTAGAGCGGCAATTCATCGGGCCGTCAATATTGTCATGTATCTTTTTCTCAGCAGACACAGTCATACATACACACACACACAGACACACATACATCTAAATTTAGAGACAAACTGAGACAGAAGAAGAGGAATAGGAGACAGTCAGAGATAGAGAGGAATTACAGTTTCCTCTTTATAGCGACACGAGGAAATTTTGCCAATTAAAGTTAGTTTTAATTAAGCAACTTATTTAGTTACCTACTTATTGTTGCAAGTAATGCAAATGCAGTCAGTGGCGTCTGCATAAACTCAGCCTCAGAGCCTCAACTTCAGCCCTTACTCCGGCCCTTGGGTAAACAGCAAACTTCCTTGTGCCAACATCTCAGTTTACTAACCAATTTACATAGAAGCCGACGCACAATGTGTTTACACATACAGTACGTTCGAAAGCTGATGCTTAATTTTTCAACTCAATATTTTAAGAAGCTGCTCTTTAAAATACAAGTAAGAAAATCTAATATTAAGTTGATTAATCCTCAGAAGCTAATGTCTTTTAAATAAGTGGAAATAAAAATTCAAAGTTAGCTTTAAACATAAGAATAGCAAAAGTTTGCTATAATTTATTAAGTGGCTAAGCTTCATGTTAGATTTGCTTAAGTTTTAAAGTGCTTTTAAAAGACAAACACTTGAAAAACTTATGAGCTTTGAAATATGCTTTTAACTACAGTACATCATTACGGAAAATTTAATTGAATTGACACTATACGTGGAAGTATTGAAATGTAGTGAGTTATGACTAATCGTGGCCTTGATCAAAACGATTACTTAGAGTTCATTTCGCTTAGTTATCAAAATCATTTATTATTTATTGATTATTATTACAATTTTAAGTTCATTTCACTTAAAGCTTTAAGGTGCTTCTCATGCTTAATTCTTAAAAAACCATTCATATTTTATTGATGATAATAATTGCAATTTAAAGTAAATTTCGCTTAAAGTTTTAAGGTACTTTCACAAGGCGCTTTCCAACAACTATCGAAAGCTAAAAATAATACGAATATTTGTATCAAAGTTCATAAGCAGCTTTCGTGGATGATGAATCTATTTTTCCAGGCAGTAACGTTGGCCAAGTTGTACGAAACTGTTAACTTTAACTTGAGCGTGGACTATAGCACATAGTTACACACTTGTATTAATAGACATGTGTGTTGGTATTTAGATGTCCCGACTTGTTTGTTGTTGTGTTTGGTTGCAATTGTACTCTAAATCCTGCACACACCGCCATAAGACTATACAGGCACAACCAACACACACACACACACACACACACAAGTCGCGTTGTGACGTAAACACAGCGTCCCCTTGTTGCAGCTATACTACAAGCTTACATAGATACCTGTGTGCCACACTCTACTTGCCACATGTACTTGCCATAACTTCTCCCTTGGTCGTGTGGGTGTGTATTTGTGTGTATTTGCAAGCCTAATTAAAATTCCGCATTGCATTTAATGCCGTTGATGAGAATACGTGCTCAAGACAGCGGAAATTTCCATTTAATTAAAATTTTCTAACAAAAAAAAAATACTTGAAGTGCTGAAAAAGCCGCAACTCAGTTGCAAATTATTATTACTTGAAAGTACCGAAACCACATGATAAAATTGATGTTCATCGATCAACCAATATGTGATAACACTTGAAGCGGAAACTCTAAATACTACGTTATATTCATCATAAAATTAACTTTCAATTAAATGAAACCATTTGCTTAATAAGTTTGTTTTGTCATTTATTTATATTTAGTTGTTGTTGCTTTCCATACAATATTCATTAGTAATAATATTATTTATTGTATTTGCTTAAGTGCTTTGCGGATTCTGTTTCTCTGCCCTTAAATATTTTGCCTTTCTTTTGTTGTTCTGGATTTGTGCTTCACATTAAACTGTAGATTTTAGAGCACACATTGCAGGGCATTGAAAGCTTTTTTAATGCTGCATACTCTTCTTCTATGTATTAACATTTTGTTTTTTACTTTGGCAAAATAATTCATGCTCGGCTTATTTGTTTCTTAAGTTCGATTTTTGATTTTGAATTGCATTTGCAAAATGCGCAGCTATTTTTTGTTGCTCTTTCGGTTTGTTTTTATACTAGTGTTTTTTTTTTTTTGAAAACTTTTGCTTCTATTTATAAGTTGTTTTTTTTCTCATTTAAATTTCATTTATATGTGTAGTTGTGCTTATACATACATATTCAATTCTGTTGAATCAGTTTGTTATACCCTTGCAGATGGTACATATGTAAATAAATGAATACATTATTGATTAATACTTAGTTGTGTCAACTCTCTCGACTATATTTTATGACTTTATAAATTCATTAATTTGCAAATTGGGCTTCAAATGTATGTCTTAAGTGCAAAAATTTGAATTATCGCTATAAAAAAAAATTAGACGTCAAAACATATATTTCGATAAAAACGTTCGATTTTAATTTTATTTATTATAGAAAGGAAGCTCGACTGTAACAATCCATCGGCAAGGGTATTACATATTTGGCTGGCCAAAGAAACAGTTTTCCTTTGTTGTTTTTTTTATTTTAAATAAAACAAATGTCCAAGCTGTGTTAATAAACAAAAGAAATAATTCGAAGAGGATCTGTGCAGTCAAGGGATGGGAAGTCAGGGGGAAATTAACTAGTGGAAAAGCGGAAGTGAAACTGAAAGCTTAAGAAATATGCAGAAGGGAGGAAAATTTCTTAAGATTTGATTTGTTGTTTGTCACTTGCTTTGCTTACGAGTAGTTTTGCTAGAAATTCTTGTGCACAATTTGCATTTGTTTTGTTGTTCATTTGAATTTTATTGTTGCTGTAGAATTTCTGTAGTTATTGTTGGTTGTGTCATTATATAAATTGTTGCACTTTTGCCATAAATTGGTTTTGACCATTCGTTTGCTGCTCGCTTCACTTAGTTATCGCATTCCCAGCTGGCTATAAAGTAATTGTTATACTCGATCTCAAACATACTTCTTTTTGCCATATAAATATGTTTATTTTTTTTGTCCTCTGTCTTATCGATTAGATGCATTCAATTCAGTGTTTGTATTTTTAAAATCTAAATCCTTGTCTAGAGCTAAAGTTATTTATTTTTTTAATAATAAGTATATTTATAATACCAAAAAAAAAAAAAATATACTAAAAACAACACCATAAATTACCATTAGGATAACTATGAGAAAAAAAACTGATTTATGCATTTTACAAATGAAACTCTTTGAGTTTTTGCTAACAATTTTCTGCATGTTGCTCGCTTAATTAGTTAGTACAATATTATAATTATTATTATTCATATTATTATTTTTTAATTAATTAGTTAATATCTCTCTTTCAATCATTTATGCTACTTTTTTATACTCTTATAATTTTTGCTCCTTTTCTATTTCTTAGTATTTTTATTTACCGCGCTTCTCTTCAAAAAAATTCGATCGATTAACACTAAATTTATTTGGTTTTTTTTTTTTTTGGCAAAAAAAAGTTTTACTTTGATTACAAGTGTGAGTGTGTTATATTTTTACCCTACATACATACATATGTATTTAGCTGCAATAACTGGCATTTGGTTTGATTTATGCGTTATATCTGACATTTTCCATAGTGTTTATTTGTATATTTTCCACATACATAAGTATTTATCATTAATCTAAAAACTGGTTTTCATTTATTTTATTTTGGTTTTGGCTTTTGGTATTGGCGCTGAGTTTTCAATTCGATTCAACTTTTATTTACATTGAAAATTATTATTTTTTGATTTTCATTTTTAAATTGCTCCATAACTAAACGAACGTTGAACGCATCATGATGATTATCACTAACCTAGTTTATGTTTTACTTTATTTTCTATTTTCTATTTTATTTTTTGTTATATATTTATATTTAAATTTTTCTTTTTGTTTGGGGCTTTTACTCATAATTTAAATGCATTTTTGGGCCACATTGAAAAACATAAAAATGCTTTGGCATTTTCTCTCTGATTGAAACTGTAATGCTACATAAATTGAATGATATATGAAGCACGAAATAAAATAAGTTTACAGATCAGCCTGAAAGGGGAGGGATGACATGGAGTAGGTCGACACTTTGAGGTCAAATGCTCATTTCTCTCTGACAGACTCGATTAAATAATATCGCATTCATACAAGTACGAGTACGAGTACGAGTACGAGTACGAGTATGTGTATGAGTATGAATATGAGTACTCGTATTGCATTCATTTGAGAGTCGTGATAAATTGATTGAAACATTGAGAAGTCGATGAGACCCAATAAATACAGTGAATAACCTTTGAGTGCGACTAACAGACACTCAAGTGATTCGTATTGAGCACCACTCCAGCCGCCATGTAACCGCCGATGGCACCGTTCTGGTTCTGCCGATGCCCCGCCTGGTGGTTGTGGTTGTGATTGTGGTGGTTGTGACTGTGATTCTGATTCTGATTGTGCTGCTGCTGGGAATGAGCACCACCAGCATTGGCTGGCGAGGTGGTTACGGCAACCACGTTGCTGCTGGCATCCCCCATTGCCCCCATGCCGTTCTCCACAACGAGTCCCGCAATGCCCACAATGGGACTGCGACTGCCGGACTTCACCAGCGGCAGGGGAACACCGCCAATGGGCGTGGTCGCTGTGGTTGTCGTGGTGCCGGTGCTCAAGCTGGTCCCGCTGATATGGCCACTGATGCCGCTCGGCACACTCGACATCGTGTGCTGCTGCTGTTGTGTTCCTGCCGACGTCGACGTCGACGCCGACGATGCTGCCGCCGCCGCTGCTGCTGCCGCAGTGGCAACATTGGCTGCGGTTCGTGTGAGCTCCTCGTTGGGAATGGAGAAGTGGCGATAGGAGATGTATTCCGGCGGCATTGCCGCCTGTCTCTTGGCGTTCTCGATGCGCTGCTTCTTCAACTTGACGTAGCTGAGCACCGAGATCATCACGATGAAAACGATAATTCCCAGACAACAGCCGACAATGAGGCCCAGGCGACGTGTCAATATCGAGTGGATGAATCCATTACTCGACAGCCCATTCTCATCCGTAATCAGGCTCGGTGTCGAGTCCAGTGTCTGGACATCCGTGCATGCCGAAAAGTGTGAATTCTTGAGCACCTCGTGCAGCACATTGTCCGTCACAATCGTGTTCTCTATTAGCGCCTGCTGCTGCTGCTGCTGTTGATCCAAGTCCGCTTCCAACTCCGCCTCCGCCTCGCTCAGGTGGTGATAGGGCGAGTATGCTTCCGGCAAGGGGGGCGAGGAGACGTCACCAGGGTTGCCACCCGTCATCGGCGGCAGCAGCTCGTCCCGGGACTCGTTGTAGTGCAGCCTTTGCAGCGCATTGGCCAAAGGCTCCGAGAGCCAATTACCAGTGCCGATGACACAGATGTGATAGCGGGTGTTGGGGCTCAGTTTCATTAGCTTTGTCGAGCTGGCCGTGCCGTTTAGACGCTTCCCGTGTATCTGTGGAATAAATTAACCAAGTTTCAAGATTGTTATTGCCGTGACTGAACCTCAACCTCAACCTTAAACTCAAGTTTATACCCAAATCATAATGCCAAATACTCAATCCTCATCATGCTCATCTTTGTGTCGTTTTATTAAAAATGTTTGGAGCGGCCTGCGGCTGTCCTTTAGCTAACTGGACTGGACAATGGTTAAAGTTCAGCTTAAAGTAAAGGTCTAAGGTAACATTTTAAACAATTTATTGATTTATTCCCTCCTTATCTTTAATCTAAGCTAAACAAAATAATTACTATCATAAGCAAATCATTAAATATCACTAAATTAATCATTTCTTACGCTTTCATTTACAAGAAAACTGCAAAAAAGGCACTTTTTGCATGAAAATTAAGAAAAATGGGTTAAAATGGTCATTTTTAGGATTTTATAAAAATTAAAAAAAAAACTAGCAAAAATATTTTTGAAAATTTTTTGTTTGCAATTACTCTTAGAATTGCTCCAAGAATTTTTTGGCATCAAAATGTTTTTTGTGAAAAATCGAGGAAAAAAGTTGAAAAAGTAGACTTCTGCAAAAATTCAAAATATTCCATGGGTACTCAATGGGTTAAGGAAATTCTTTCATCATTCGAATGAAAATTAAATGACCTTTCCAAATATATATAATGAGCTATTATTTTCTTATTTAAAGTAAAAATATTACATTTTTAAGGGTTTGCAAAGAATTACTTGACAAACGGTATTTCTTTTGGTTGAAATTTGTCAAAGAAACTTGCCTTATACTACATTGCCAATCTATCTACAATCTAAGTGACCTGAAAATTTTTTAAGTGCAGATTTCACTAGTGAGTTGAAAAGTAAATATAAATTCTAAGAGCGCTTTTACAGTTTCTGCCCACTGTGCAGTAGCAGGCAAAGCATCTTCTAGTCACTGATAACCCGAGGCAACGTGATGTTTAAATTAAATTTTGTATGCACAAAGTTGCGCAGTTTATCGCCAATCGAAGCACACGCCTTTGGAGGAGTCGCATCTCACCAAAACCCTCCCCTTGACCCCCTCGGCGTTGATTAAGCGTTTATTAAAAGAATATCACGCGCCTGACACGAGGAATGAGGACAGCTCAGACTCGGACTCGGACACGGACTCGGACAAGGACTCGGACTGGGACTGTCCAACGTCCAGTATTTACCATTAAATTACTTTCAAATTTGGCATCAGAGTCTGAAGTAGACGGGGTCTGAACTCACCTCATCCGTGGCAACAAATTGGGCCAGACGTTCTCTATCCTTCTCTCGCTCTCTCTCTCCGTTGTGGGGTCTATCATAGTCGCGGTCTTTATCTCGTTCTCGTTCTCGTTCACGGTCTCGTTCTCTCTCCTGTCCTCTGTCCCAATCGCGATGGATATCATGGCCTCTGTGTTGGTCGCGGTCGGTTGGCCCGGTAACGAGTCCATCGCCGGTGGCATGGTAAACAATTTCGAATCCAGTGAGGCCCAAATGGTCGCGACTCTGCCAGGAGACGACCACCGAATAGGGCTGAATGTCCTGGATGGCCATTTTGGGTATTAATGGGGCGTCACAAAATTGCTGCGGCTCCATGCGTCCAAACACCTTGCCCCGCAGCTCCGTCGGGTGTTCGCACCTCAGATAATTAATGTTATCGCCCCCCGTCGGCGATAGCGACCATTTGCGATGATCCCGCAGCCATTCCCAGAGCTTTTGTGCATCGCAGCTGCAATGCAGTGGATTCTCTGTGTGTGCGAGTGTGCCACAAAATGAACAAATTTATTTAGTTATTTTTATTTCTCTCTTTTTTGATGCACACAACACATTTTATGATTATTTAGAGCATGCTGCATGCAATTTAAAGCATATTCTGTGCCAGTGTACGAATTTGTCAGAGCAGAGTGGGAATCGAACCCAGTTGCATATGTATACATATATGTACTTTCGAAAGACAAAAATGAGAAAATGAAGTTTACTCACCCTCCAGTTTGAGAGTGCGCAGATTCGTCTCCAGGGGCTTCAATGGCTCCAGCGGCACCAGCTCAAAGTAATTCTTGCGCAGATCGAGCAGATGCAGTTTGCGCAGATACCGGAAAGCATCGTTGGACAACGCCGTCATCCGGTTGCCCATGAGCAGCAGTTCCACCAGGCCATGCAGGTTACGGAACGACTTCTTTGAGATGCGATCCAATTGATTGAAGCTCAGGTCGAGGGTCTGCAATTGGGCCAAGTCGCCGCTGAACTCGTCCAGATCCTTCAGCGTGTTGTGCGATATATTCAGGAGGCGGAGCAGACGCAATCCCTGGAGCCGCTCCTTGGGCAGCATCTCCAGCTCATTCACACTGATGTCGAGTGTGAGTAGATTCGTCAGGGACTTGAAAGCACCGGGAGAAATGCGAGTGATGCGATTGTTGATCAGATGCAAATGCTGCAGGGCCTGGAAGGCCTCAAAGTCCTTGGAGGTGAGTATGGAGAGATTCGTCTGGCAGATGTAGAGCTCCTTCAAATACAGATAGCGCTCCTCCTTCACCGTGTAGATCTTGTTGATCGGATTGCCAGTCAGATTGAGCCAGGACAAGCGCGGAATGGACACATCCGACAGCGCCGAGCTGGGGATCTGAAGGAACCGATTGCTGGACAGATCGACGCGTTGCAAGTTGATCGAGTGACGAAGGAAGTTGGCGGGCAGCGAGAGCAACAGGTTCCCACTCAGGTCCACATTGTCCAGCTGGGTCAGATTCACGGCATTGAAGCCGCTCAACGAGTTGATTTTGTTGTCCCGGAGCACGAGTTGTCGCAGGTTGAGTGTGCCACTCAATTTGAAGAAGTCGATCGAGATCAGTTGGTTCCTCGACAGGTCGAGAGTCTCCAAGGTGCTCAGATTGTAGAGCGCAATGTGCGGGAACTCGACGAGATTATTGCGGCAGAGTCGCAGCTCCTTGAACACATTCAATCCGCTGAAGATGTTGCGATTCATCTCGGTGAGTTGGTTGTCACAGAGATCGATGCGGACCAGGTTCGTGTTCTTGGCGAACAGCTGGTCCGGAATGCTGCTCAGACTGCAGTTGGCCATGGAGAGTTGCTGGAGCGAGCGCAGCTTGTCGAACATGCCCGACATGATGCCCCCAATGCCCCCGCCGATGCCCACGTGACTGAAGTTGTTGTGGGACAGATGCAGACGTCGCAGGCTGGGCACATCCAGCTTCTGGATGTCCGCCGGATTGAGCTGGTTCCGCTCCAGGTTCAGCTCGTTCAGATTCTGCAGGGACTTGAACGTGTGCAGCTCCAGCTTCCGCAGCGAAGTGTTGCGCAGATTGAGCGTACTCAGTGGCAGCTCCTCGAGGAAGATGTTCTGGGTGACCTGGACGAGGGGATTGTGCGACAGATCCAACGACTTGAGCTGCTTCAACCTACTGAAGGAGTAACCCTCGATGGCCTCGATCTGATTGTGGGCCAGGCTGAGCTCCTCCAGGCTCTGCAGTGTGGCAAAGTAATCGCGTCGCAGCTGCCTCAGTTGATTGCCGCTCAGGTCGAGAAACTTGAGCTGCACGAGAGTGGCGAAGGTGTCCTTCTCGATCTCCCGGATGAGGTTGTTGCTCAGGTAGAGCCTGCCCAGCTGTGGTGTGTCCACGAACAGCGAACGGTCGATCTTCAGCAGCTGATTGTCCCGCAGCCACATGATCTGGATCCGCTGCTGCTGCCGGAAGGTGCGTTGATGGATCTTGTGCAGATAGTTCGCCTCCAGTTGAATGGACAGCAGCGAGGAGTTCTGCTCGGGGAAGATGTCCTCCAGCACAGTGAGCTGATTGTCCTGCAGATTAATGTGCTGCATGTTGCCCAGAGTGTGGAACGCACCCGGCTCAATGTCCTCGATGTTGTTCTTCTGAATGTGCAGCTCCTGCAACGAGGGCAGCGGCTCAAAGACGCCCTTCCTCACCCGTCGAATGCGATTGTTGTGGAGTCGCACCTCCCGCAGCTGCTCCATTTTGCGGAACATGCCGATCTCCAGGTCCTGGATCTCATTGTTGTCCAGCGAGAGCGACGATAGCTTTGTGCACTTGTCGAACAGAGTGACGGGCACCAGGGGAATGAAATTCGATCGCAAATACAAATGATCCAAATTGGCCAAAGTGCTGAAGACATTGGGATCAATGTGGGCAATGCCATTCGACTCCAGGTAGATGACATCCACGAGGGTCGAATTGGTGAACGCATCCGCGGGCAACTCCAGGATATTGTTCTCCGAGAGGAACACCTCCCGCAGCTGGGGCAGATTCGAGAAGACGCCGCTGATCGAGTGGATGTGATTGTGACTCAAGTCAACCGTCTGCAGCCGCTTGTTCTTGTCAAAGACCTTGGAATCGAGGGCAATGATTCGGTTGTGCGACATGTCCAGGGACATCAGCTCCTTGAGGCTCTTGAACGCCTCCGGCTGCACCAGCTCGATCTGGTTGGCATAGAAGGACAGCGTCTGCAGCTGGGGAAAGGCTCGGAAGCAATCGTGGACAATCTCGCTGAACTGGTTCGAGCTGAGATCCAGCAGGATCAGCGACGGCAACTGCAGGGCGGATGCGGCAGCTGCTGCTGCTGATGCATTGTTGGTGGCCAGTTGGATGTCCCCGTAGAATGTGGATATCTTGTTGTTGGACAGCCGCAGAATCCGCAGGTGGCTCAACTTGCGCAGCGCCATCATTGGGAACGTGCGCAGTCCATTCTCGGACAAGTCAATCTCCTGCATGCACTCCTCCAATCCTGCGAATCCATTCTCCGGAATACTCTGCAACCGATTCCCCTTTATATTCAGCTTGGACACCCGCAGGCCATAGAAGCTGTAATCCTCGATGCGCACGATCTCATTGTAGTCAAAGTCCAGAGCAGTCAGCTTTTGCATGGCACTCAGTGCACGCGAGGGCAGCTGCAAAAATATGTACAAATACCATTAGAGATGCTTGCACATCATTTCAGTCTTTACTTTGATTTGTCGGATATCGTATTGCCATAGGAATGTTATGAACTGGTAAGAACGATTATTTAAAAAAGAAATGCTTAAGGAATTCAAATATTTTTTTTTTTTTGTTTTTATTTACTGATTTTATTAATAAGCTTGTTTTTAAGATATGTGTCTTAAATATACGAGTACCTTAATCATATTAGAACAAATATTCTTCTTATAAGGCGACAATTGTATATACTAAATGTAAATGTAGTAATATAAGTTCAAATTTCTTTTGTGTAACAGGCAAACGCTTAAGAAAAATGCCACAAACTTGAGTTGAAATATTCTTAGGCCCTGTGCTTCAAAAAGCTTGTCAATAAAAAAAAGAACAGACTCCATAAAGTATGTTCTTTACCAGCAATATTATTACCTAAATATTTGAGCCCATAAGAGCTAGAGCTACCAAATTTATTATGCTGGTTCCTCTATACCCTATGCAGCTAAAGTTTGTTTAAAATTTTTGCCGTGCCCATTTTCTCCCACGAAAATAATACAAAGAAAAATAAACAACAATAATAATATTGATATTCAAGCTAGAGTTTCGAGTTTTGCCACTCATTCTACGGTTTTTGACCTGAATGATTTTTTACAGGGTCTACAGTCGGGTTCACTCGACTGAAGCCTTACTAGTTTTCCTATTCTTTGAGCGCTTGTGCTAATGATACTAGCAACAATTTTAAAATAATTCGAATCTCTTGTCAGTATATACTCGTATATGTATGCAATATTTTGAGGTTTGACTATTATGCAATATTGCATTTCAAAAGCTGTTCACTTTCAGTCTCGCGTATCCAAAAAATACTCGTGAATACACACAGTACTCTGTAAAGCATTCCAGTGAACGAAAACTGAATTTTTACTTCATTTTCATTGATTGTCATTCCCCTTTTGGTGCAGAGCCACAACACCTGCACCCGATTTGATGACAGCAACTTTCAGCGTTGATTTAGTGGTTGTCAATTGATATGCCTGTTATTTCGAAATAAAAGCCTTGCATCGGGAAATCCGTGTTCCTTCTGACTTGCGAATGTTGATTGCGAATGTGGAGTTTTCATATAATACTGTATATGTACATATGTTTGTATAACGAGCTGACTAAAATTAAATGATATTTCTACAAATATTTAAGTAAATTTAAATGTTACAGTTTCTCCTAGATGATTATTCAGTAAATATAAAATTATTTAGTTAGGTGTACATACACCAATCATAAAAATGTATTGAACTTTGCCCTGTCGTTAGAAATGCAACAAAAATATAAATAAATTGTATGCTAGAAAACAGGGTATCTTAAAGTACATCACATTTAACAGACTTACATTTCAGTTATTCATTCATTTATTTGTTTACACATCTGTTTCGTCTCGTACCTGTTTGCCATTCCATATAATATTTACAAATATTGATTTTGACAGCAATTAATTGAACTAAAATGGTTAAAGCAGAACAACAACAACAACAACAACAATAAACGGCAGAAAAGAAAGTGACGAAACAATGGAGAACTTGCAAAATATTCGTATTGTTTGCTGGCTTTACTCTGCTTCGTTCTTTATAGTGGAATACTATGAACATTCCCACATTTTAGTATTACGAGAGCTGTTTACTTATTTTGCATGCAGTTCACACAATACATAGTATGTATTATGATTTCACACAAATACTGAATAAAAAAAAGGAACCAGAATGCAATATAATAACGCAAAATATGCTGTTATTGAGTTGCCATTTTGACAGCTCAACAAAGCCAATAAATGTGACAACGCGTTTTTCCACAGATTGTTGAAAATTTTTTGCAAACGAACCTTGATATTTGTATATCATTCATGCAACCTGGACAAAAAATGTAACTGATTTTTTTTTTTTTGAAGAAAATTTGATGCTCGTGGTGGGAAAGCATACTAAAAATAGCTACATTATCAATCAAACGATACATACCAAATGCATAGCTTAGTTTGCATTTCTGTAACTTTTACGGAAAGAATTGCCAAATATTAATTTTGCGTGAAGTCTAGCAGATTTCCAGATTTCTGGCAAAAAGCAATTTCAAAATATTTCTAGCTATAAAATGGCCAGATTGGCATCAGTGGAAGCGACCCTTTTTGCACACCCAATAAATTAAATCAAAATGGGAAGAATAAGAACTATTAATGGTATTCCAGCAAAAGTTTAAGATTTCATTTTGCTTTAATTTTGATTTTCCAGTCAGCTGTTCACAGCTGCTCCATACCAAGGTGGATTAATAAGGTGATGTATTCGTTTGACGTTCCCTCTTTTTTCGGGGCACAAACGTCATTACGCTCAGGCTGTCAGCTGTTCACGAAATCTAAAACTAATCAGTGTGCAATAAGGGTCGTTCCGTCAACTCTTAGGCTGCGAGCACACTGGGAGCGGAAAGCGGAGCGTACAGCGGAGCTTATAAACGAGCTGATAATTTCAGAACTAAAATGATAAATCAGCTCAGCTTGCAGTGTGCGCGCTTTCATACAAGCAGTGTGTTTGTTTTTTTCAAGTTGATAAGCTCCGCTGTACGCTCCGCTCTCCGCTCCCAGTGTGCTCGCAGCCTTAAAGATTTGGTTTAGATTTGGTTAAAATAAATCAAAATTAAATCAAAGTTTTGCTGGAATACCATTATTGTCACTGAAACTATCGACATTGTAGAAAGCTTAATGCGGCGATAGTAGCTATCGATAACAATGCAATTAATGCATTTATCGATAACAGATATAGTAGATACAAAGATGCGTTATTTTTTGCAGTTACAGTTTTTTGTTAATATTCCACATGACATAAATTAAATGAAATGATTAATGTCCTGGATGTCGATGTCCTGCTTCGTGTAGTTGGGAGGGTTTCAAGTCGTGTCCCGGACTCAGTAGTTCCTATCGCGATTACGCACGATTAGTGGCGATGGATTGCGTCTGCGCATGGGCAAACGGAGCATGCTGGCCTGGAAGGGCGAGACGACGATCCGATGGCCATCGATCTTGCCCCCGTCCATGCTCATCAGGGCATTCTCGCAGTCCTTGGGATTTTCATACTCGACAAAGGCAAAGCCGCGTCCGGTTCGCGAATAGCTTCCGCCCTGATGATAGTGATTAACGGGGAAATCGACATTGGTCAAGGGTCCAAAGCTGCCAAAGATCTCGACGATGTGCGTCTTGGTCACCTGGCGGGTCAGGCCTTTAATGTGCAGCCGCACGGTCTTCAAGCGATGCGATCCTAAACGCCAAGGACTCGGAGTGCGAGACGACTCTGACCTGGAGCGCCGGGATCGGGATTTGCCCCGGCGAGATCTTCTCGATGATGAACGTCGACTCCTGTTGCTTTCCCACTCTGGTGAACGTCTGACGGAGCGTCGTTCCCTTTCCCTATCCCTGGAGTGCGATGAATGACGCTTCTCCCGGCGTGCAGTTCGTTCCTTCTCGTTTTTGGTTGTTTTTTCTGCTCGACGAGTTGGAGAGCGTCTGTCTATCTCGCTCTCTCTGTCGTTGTCGCTGTCCCTGTCTCTGTCTCTGGGCTTGGGTCTCGAGACTTGATCCTTATCCTTATATGACTGGACGACTTGACGCTGATGATTCTCGTTGGGTTTCTCTACGAATTTTAAAGCGGTACGAGCTGGAGGACTGTGCCCTTTGGCCTTGGCAGCTGACGACGCCTGATCCTTGTCCTGGGTTTTAGCAGGCAGCTCCTTTTGGTTTTTGCCATACGACGAAGGCGACTTGGCAGCGGAAATGATTCGCTCTCTGGCTTCAGGAGTTGCGCGATGCTTGAGACTGCGACTCTGCTGCTTCTGGATGGGAACTGGCGACCAGATGGCAAATGAACGAACCACAGGAGCTGGCACTGGAGCGGGCACAGGAGCTGGCACGGGACACGGAGCTGGTACCGGCAGGGGTATTGGTATGGGTATCGAAATGGGGGCCGATGTCGGAGCCAGTGTTGGTGTGGATGCGGATGTGGATGTGGACGATGGTGCTCCTCCAGATGATTTACGCAAATAACTGCGTTTCGGTGTTGACTTTGAAGATTTCCTTGCCGATTTCTTCTTGCGCAAATAGCGACGTTCGCGTTTCTTCCTCTTTTTGTCAGCTTCGCGCTCCGAATCGCTGGAGGACGATGACGATCTGGACGAGACGCTCGAGCCGCTGCTGGTGGAATCAGAGTCGCTGTCGCTGCTGGCCGAGCTCGGTGGGGAGGAGGACTTAACCTTCTTCTTCGGCGGTGGAACGGACGCCTTGGATGACTTTGACGACTTGTCCTTTTCCACTTTGTCCTTCTTGGACTGCGGCTCGCCGCTGTTCTTGGCTTTACCAGTCGGTGTTCTTGGCATTTTAATCAAAATTGCTTTTTTCTTTAGTTTTTAATTTTTGTTTCTTTTTTTTATATTTCTATCAGAGCTCTGATGCGTTGCTTTTGACTCGACGAAATTAAATGGAAAATGACTGACTGCTAACGTGGCCTTAAAGTCCTAAAACGCTAAAGTCAAAGCTTACTGTATGCCGACTGTGTTAACTTGGTTTGCAGTGCGGACAGGGTTGACAACACACAAAGAGATTCTCAAATTAATGATTATTAATGATTATTATAATTAATTCATTAAATTGTTGACAATCTCTCTGTTTTCTATTTAAATGAATTGAGTTCAATTTACAATTAATTACACATTACTTTCTCTAATTCATGAACTCTTAAATAAATACACAAATGTCAACAGTTCATGTAATCATCAATTCAGCAAATGTTTAATTCGAAAAATGTGGCAAGTTTTTAGAGAAAAGCAGATATCGAATTGAGCACTGCATATTTGGATTTTTAATTGCAATGAATTACAAATTTTGAGCTACAAATGCGAAGGCCCTTTGGGGCTGAGACGAGTCCAGAGTCGGAGTTGGAGTCGAAATTGGAATCGGAGTTGGAGTTGGAGTTGGAGTCCGAGGCAGAAGTAGATGCAGGTAACAGAACATGGACAGTGGACAGTGGAGTCTGGGGAGACTGCGTGACATGGGCCAGCGAATTACGGCCTTTTAATTAATGTACTGACATGGAAATTTATGGCAGTCGATTTTAATTTATTGAACATTTGCGATGTCGCGCCATTTGGGCCAACTCGTTCTGGCCCTCTCGTTCTGCCTGCCGCTTCTACTTGGCGCCTTAAACGCGCAGCAAATTTATGGCCAAGTCATGCGAGCCAGGAGCTAAAAAGGAGGTACAGGCATGTCCTGGCAGAAGAGCAGGAGAGCCACAAACCAGGATGAAAAAAATGAATAAAGCAGAACAAAGAAATGGCTGCCATAAAATGATATTTATTTTTATTGTTGTAACATTATGAAATATTTATGTGTGTTTTGAATTTGTTGCCATCCGCGAATGGGCGGTTTAAGGCCTTGTCATGGTTTCTTTTCTTCTTCTTTTTCATCTGCATCAATGCAGAGAATGGGAAAGGGACATGCAGGACACTGCCTAGGTGATGGTATTATGCACTGCGTATTCCCTGCATTCTAATGGAAATTTGTTGGCTTTTCATCATGCACGAGTTGAATGCTTCATCTGCTCTGTCGGCATCCACTATGTATTTCAATTTTGGGTAGATTTATTCTAAATATCATTCGACTATGGATGATTTACATATGGAGGGGCGGATTAATTATTCTTTGGCCCATTTATTCATAATGCATTCAAACTCAATTCATTTCGTTCAAATGTTTTTCCCTCAAGACTTTTTGGAAAATTAAAAATTAAAAAACATTTATTTAAACACTCATGTCATAATTAACTGAACTACATTTGACAAATGAACTACGATGAGTTTTATGAATTTTTTATGAAATTTGGTGTGAAAATTGATCAACTCGATTGATACTTAAACCAGTTATCGAGTTAAAGAACTAGAAAATGGAAAGGTATTTGAATGGTAGCTTGTCGACGGTTATGTTCTTCTTGTCCAAGTGATAGTTTTGTATAAGTTTTCCGATTTTCCGGAAACGAACTTGTCAACGAAAAACAATAATTCATTCTATAGACAAAAAAAAGCTACAACTTTGTTTCATTTCGTTGAACTTTAAAATTTAAAAATGAATATATTTTATGAAGTGTTATTTATTTTTATAGAACTGAATTTAAGCGGATAGACAAAACAAATCGAAGTTTGCAAGTTTTAAAAACTATGAAAAAAAAGGTATTATTAAATATAAGTGAAGTTTGTCGTCAAGGTTTCCAAGGATGGTTCGTCAGCAGGAAGGCAGGCAGCTTACAGCTTGTTGAGGATTTCCTTGTCCTTAGGGCCACGGCACATCCAGTCGTTGGTGCGGGTCAGCTGGAGATGTGGGCGCCTCCTGTTGACGCAGTTCCTCTGCCGGGCGCTGCAGGCGCTCAGCCAAAGGTTGCGACCATCCCGAGTGCGCCAGCAGCTGTTGGGCCTCTGGCGTTTGCAGGAGGGGTTGTTGCAGCTCCTCCTCCTCCTCGGCCTAACGGGGGTGCGACGACGGCGACTGGATCCGCAGCGAGCACTGCCGGTCCTGCCCACAACTCGGGCACACTGCGACGCCGATGTCTGGCGCAGAGGCTTCAGGCCGAGATCCCTCAGGGCGCAGTTGCGTTCACGGAGCTGGCATGCCTGGAGCCTGGTGCAAATGTTGGTCCTTGCGTTCCGCACACAAACCGATCCCCTGCCAGCCAGATCCTTGTAGTTGCATCGACCCGCACAGGGACGCGCAGGCTTCTTGTCGGCCTCGGCAAGTGCCACAAGGACGACGAGGAGTAAACAGCAAGTTGTAAGCTTGAACATGATTCCTTCTCTGGTCTGGTCTGGTCTAAAGAGCTGGCTTGATTGGAGCTGTTGCTGCTATCAGTAGCTGATGATTACTGAGAATTCGGACAGGGTATTTATACTCCCAGCGATTGACAAGCACGATTTTGTATCCCATAGACTCGGACGTATTCTTATTGTTACGCGTTCTCATATGGCATATGTTTTAGACCCATGCCTTTGTTTCGAATCGAACTTGTATTCATGTATTCATTCATCCAATTGGATTCTAGTTTAGTAAACATTCAACCAGTTGATATTATTTATATGATCATTCATTCCATTTGGGGCATTGAAAAGGCCTTAAGCAGGACCAACTTTATCCAATTATCAGCCAATGAACCTTGACTTGAATTTAGCCAAGCTGTCTTAACACTTTTCCCCAATCACATGAGTTAAGATAGACATGCTTCTACAGAGACAGAGTTGGATTTAGTTGAACATGGAAACACTCTATTTTTATACCCGTTACTTATAAAAATAAGCATAAGGGGATATTGTATTCGTTGCAATGTATGCAACAGGGAGAAGGAAGCATCTCCGACCCTATAAAGTATATATATTCTTGATCAGTATCAACAGCCGAGTCGATATAGCCATGTCCGTCTGTCTGTCCGTCTGTCCGTCCGTGTGAGCGCCTATTTAGATCTCAGAGGCTATAAGAGCTAGAGCAACCAAATTTGGCACACAGACTTCTCTAAACCCCACGCAGATCAAGTTTGTTTCAAAATTTTGCCACACCCCTTTCCGCCTTCGCAAATTGCAAAAAACCACCACACGCACAGTTTTCAAGATATTACATTTTTTTTACTTATTATCGTTAACTACTATTATTACCTATCATCCTACTAAATCGTAACAAGAGCGGACAAATAGAAAGGTGGTAATGGCTAATTACAGTTTTTAAAAAATATACAGGGATGCCACAGATTTCGATTTCGCTTGAATTTCACATCAACTTCATTTCGCGGTGCCACAGGTCAATTCGCAGAATAATTTTGTGCGGAAAGAACTAGCGCTAAGTCCGTTTTCGTCCGATGCTGCCACCTAGTCCGATTTAGATTTTCGAAGTCAGGGTCAGCGATGCCACATTTTTTAGTCAAAATTCGAAGTAAGATATTTAAAAAATATATATGGAAGCACTTCAGTTTTCTTTAAATTAAGCAGTAAAAAAATAGCTCTTTTAAGGTAAATCAAGTTTTATAAAAAAAAACCTTAAACTTGTTGTGCAATTTGTGAAAACATTTTTCACGAAGAGTTGCCAGACTAATGGCAGACAATTGCTAGAGCTGTCAAGTAACTTTTATTTTGTCGCGCCAATTACTTTTTTAATTTTTTTCAGCTAAACAAAATCAATTATTACATAAATAAATAAAATTATATTAATTAAACAAGGAAAAAATTAAAAGTTTAATGTTCTGCAATGATAAACTTGAAAAAGTTGCTAATCAAATCTTTGGGTAATTTAATCTGAAAAGGTGTCAACCCTTAGCAGCCTAGTTCGCCTAGAGGTTGGTGAAAATGCTAAAAAAAAATTAAATCTCTCGAAGTTCTGTGGCACCTCGGAATTTTCCGCGCGGAATTGCTTTCTGCGAAATTCTATTTCGCTAGCGATTTCTGTGTCACCCCTAATAAGCATGCAATACAAAATATTTAAAAATCAATTAAAATAAGTAACGGGTATTCTATAGTCGGGCGCTCGACTATAGCCTTTCCCACTTGTTTCTAATATAATTACTAAATTGGGACTTTCTATTTGTTTCCCAACATAAGTTAGATATGCCTCAATTTATTGTGGAAACACTATTTAGATTGCAAATGAATTACTCATTAAGTTTTTTCTATTTGTTTCAGTCTTATACATATACCTCATAAGCCTTGGCTCAATTTCCTTCATACAAAATATTTTTAACTATCTTAATTTTTTTCCACGGTATCTTATAAAATAGTTTTTAAACGAATTTCGAACTTATTAGTTGGGTTTATAATATATAAATTTTATTTATTATCTGATGCCTTTTATTCAATGTCCCAATTAATTGTGCGATATTAAAGAAAGTGACTCGGTTAAACAAATAAATAAATAAATAAATACATGAATTCATAAATGAATAAATATAAATTCCGAATTTGTTTTTTCAACTTGACCCATCTAACTAAAATGTGATTATTCTTTTGCCTGAAAACCCATCTCAATTATCGTGAACTTTCAAATGTAATTAGGTCATTGCTAGTACAAGATATTCCAGTAAGCGGAAATGTCGTGCGAGTCATTTTTGCAGTTTGTTTTTAAGGTCAATGCACCTCGAAACGTGTTGAGAACAAAAGCGGCGCGTGGCAGCTTTAAATGTGGCAGGTTGTATGGAAACTGCTGTTGCTGTCATACTTTGTTCCCACAACATTGACGAGCTATAAAACCATCGAGACTGTTTTGAAGCCGACAAGAACTCTTTGAACAACATGCAGCTAAGCACGTTAACAGGTAGGAGGATCAGTCTAGCAAACAGCTACCATGTTCTCTGATTCCAGATGCTCACTTGCTTTTTGCAGTCAGTGTACTCGGTTTGGGGCTGTTGCTGCTGCAGATGCCGATGCCGGCGAGTGCCACGCCCGCCACAACATCCTCCTTGAGAGTCACTCCCATCCTGCCAACTGGCAGGCCTCTGTGCCTCCTGCCTCCAATTTGTGCCGCACGGAGTCCTCGGGTCTGTGGCCGCACCTCGGAGGGCATGTGTCGTCGCTTCGGCAACATCTGTGAGCTGCTCGAGGCGAATGGAAGGGATCCACTTGGCGCCAGGAGGTGGACACACACGCCACGCAAGGACTGCCGCCGAGTGCGGGAGGTGGGGGCCCAACATGCCTACTGGTGCTATCAGGACTGTCCCAATCGACCCAGGGTCTGTCCACGCTCCACGCCGGATCAGGAGATCTGTGTGCGCTCCCGCAATCACCAGGTGTGCAAGGTGATCGCCAATCGCTGCCAGCTGCTCAACAACAACTGCTTCTCGAGACCGCGCAACAGTAAGTGATCCCAGCTACCAGTTCCCCCTCTTCCTCCATTTTACAAAAATCCGAGATTGCGATTAATCCCGGATTTTCCTAAACCAAGTATTAAATACCTGATTCAAGTAGTAGTGAAATGAATTGCTTGAATATGATTCAACAATATAGATTAATTTATTAATTAGTTGATTATACTTATACTGCTCCTTCCTACATTTAGACTGGCGACAGACTGACAAACGTCACTGTGCCCAGATGCAACTCGGAGGCAAGCCTCATGCCTGCCGTCAACTGCCTTCCATTGAGGCTACTATCCGACCAGTGTTGCCACCTCTGTCCACTACGGAGCCACCAAAGGAACATGAAAGCACCACAACTCTGCGACCTACTACTGGCAGGTCCTAGTTATCCAGCCCATTTAATTTAAGTTAATGGAACTTTTCCCTTATTTATCATTTTCTTTTCTTTATTTATCAATTTTAATAATAAACTGAAATCTCGACAATATTGGTATTTGGTCAGCGGTATTCTCTATTTAATTGCAGCTATATTCCGTGTTCAACCAATTTTGGTGAGAGTGTAGGTCTGGGCGTGGGGGCGTGGGGGCGTGTTAGCGCCTTCAACACATGTTTCCGCCTGGCTGCCTTTCTTTCATCCGCCCGTCGCTCGGCAAAATTATTTTATTGAACGCAATTGTTTTTGGCTTTGGATCGTTTGTTATTTCGCGGCGGCAAATTACTTTTTATGGCTGCCGAAGCACCGCTTGGTGGGTTTATGTAGCCATTGTTGCTTCTGCCACTGTTGCTGCTGCCACTGTTGCTGCTGCCGACGTTGCTGTGGCGGCTGTTTTCCAAATTTAATGGCTTAGAAAGCCATTTGCATTTTTTCGGTTGCCCAACTTTGTTGAACATTATTGGCGCCGTATGTTGGTGCTGCTAATTAGCTTTGGCTGCACCACCACCAGCACCCCCCTCCCCCACACCACAACTCCCCGACCACCAACACCAACTCTAACTCCTCCAAACACTCCACTCAACCACTTCAGCCACTAAAATCCGCAGTCCACAACACCTAACAATTGTGTTGCCAGTTATGGTTTATAGTCAGGAGCAAACTTTGCATTGATTAAAAAATTCTTTAATCTTATATTAAAAATATGTAATTAAACTTATTTGCAAAACAATATCTAACTGCTTGTTGTATCTGTCGAAATGCTGTGATATGGATAAGGTCTTTTATTTTTGCACATTTACATATATTGATATTTTTGTTAAGCTAAAGAGATGCTCAAAAAAATCAAGAGACATTTTAAAAATGCCAAAATGCTGTTTTAAATTTCGTAATTGGCCTGAAAAAAATAGACTTGGAAGTCGACGTTTTTTTATAAATGTAGACAGCTTATTTAAATAATTTACTTTGTATACGCAGGGTCACACAAGATTACACTTTCAGCTTATTCTTACTGTTGTTGCATTCCAGTTTTTTTTATAACAGAAATGAATTTAATCTATTAAATTCACTATTCAGGCTGCTTGTTGCATTTTAGCAAAGTTTCGCACCGTTCCGTTTATTGACAGCCACAAAGTATGCAATGCAATTTCAGCTTAAAATATCTATGAAATAGAGATGGGCTTGGGCCGTGCCCGTGTCGTGCCGTGCCTATATATAAAAGTTCCCTGTTGAGCCGTGTAGGGCCTCAGTTCTTAGCAGCCGTGCTTGGGCCGTGTCGTGCCTCAAAAAGGAGGCCCATGCCCATCTCTACTATGAAATGCACACCATGTAGGAATGTTGAAAAATTCATTGCATACTTTTGCGCATAACTTTTATATCAATATTTATAAAAAATTAAAATGAAATGTACTTAATTAAATAGCTAGCAATGGAATTAGGAAATTCGGCTCTCATTTAAGTATAGCTTTACATACGTACATTTAAGGGGCCCATATTTTTCTAGTATATTTTAGTTTCATTTGACTTTTTACTAGCTGTTACTGCGTTGTTGTTGTTGTTGACTTTTTTCAGTCATGTATCACGAGCAGGCAACAAATGATCGTCACACCGTTAGTTACGGCATTTCCCGCAGGGCGTTGTGTGGGCGTGTCTGCCACGGTCATGACACTAAGCATATTGCACAAGAGACTGGGAGCAACAGCAGTAGCAACAACAGCAGCAGCAGCAGCAAATTGTAGTGAAGAGCAATAAATTTGCATGCAATTATTTTGGTGTCTGACGCGATGCCTTTGCCCCATTTTTGTTCATTTTTCACTCACTTTGTGGACGACAGTGGCACCTCTCCACCTTACCTGCTGTAGTGGCACTTGAACCACCGCATACTTTGTGTGTGTGTGTGTGTTGCAAATGAAAGAAGCGCCGCACATGGCGTATACGCAATTTGATTTATTAGCTGCTTACCTGCGTTAATTTGCCATTGACAATGCTGAGAGACTCGAGGCTGCCACGAACATTGCGCAGACTGTTCTCCTTGAGAGCCTCCAGGTGCGAGTGCGAGAACTGCAGGTGGCGAATGTGCACGCCCGGCTGGATGACATCCTGCGAGAGTGACGTCACCGACCGATCGAAATCGTAGATAGAGAGCGAGTGGATTGGCGCCGAAATGCGTTCCAGCGTGGAGCGCAGCGACAGCGCCGTCGTGCCAGGACACTCGAGGAAAAGTCCTGCGGAGCAAAAGCGGAAGATGCAATCACAAATCACAAATCAACCACAACAAGAACAACAACAACCAAAACAACAACAACAGCAACACATTGTGTGCGTTGTAGCATTTCAATTAGGCATTTCCATGTCCATATTGCCCATGTCCTTGGGCTTCTTCCCTTTCAGCTGGCTGACTATCAATACACAATGATTATTGCTGCTCCTGGCCATCTTGGTCTATGTGGCTATCAGCCATTGTAATCTATATTATTATCCTTGCAGCGAGTTGAAAGGGAAGTCAAGTGTTTTGGGTGTATTTGAATACGAGTACGAGTATGGGTATCATTCACAGTTGACTCACAAGAGCTGGGCAAACAAGCGCACGAACAAACAAATATCTGATAAACTGGAGCGATATTTAGGATGTACAATTAGTATCAAAGACTTTCTCTAAGGGCAAATCTAAGATTTAAAATATGACTTAAAAAAACTGAATGACGGAGACGATTGAATTAATACACATATACAAAAAGGAAAAATAGCAGAGGATTTTGAAGGTATTGATTTGCTTTACACTGAGAAAATCGAATTAATTCAACTATAAAAATCTATTCAGTGGTCTGCTTTGATTTTTTGAAATTAATTAAAAAGTATTTCAGCAGCATCTTTAGTTTTGTTATTAACATATTGATATATTTCTATTTAATAATTAATTGTTTTTCATATAATATATTGTCGCGGTATTTTTATTTACAGCTAATTGCCTCCTCAAATATTAGACATTGGTCACATAAAAATTAATACATTGAAAATAATCAATTCTGTTATGCTTAACGATGCCAAAGTTTCAATAGTCAGCTTTATTTGAAAGTCGAAATGATACTAAGAATATATATATATTCAATGAGTGTAAGCCAAAAATTGTCGCTATCTGGACATAAATTCATACTTGAAAGTTTTATGCCAGTTTCAAAATTTACTGTTTAAATGCATAAACCTGTTTATTAAGCTCCAATAATTGACTTAAGCATGAAAGTTCGGTAACAGATTTAAATACAGTCAGCTCTAAATTACTTGTACATACTATTCGAAAGTACATGAAAAGCTCCTTAAAGCTTTAGCTCGAAGATACCTTAATTTATTGAGCCGTAAGCACATGTTAAAAACCTGTATGTTGATGTAGAATTGAGGTAACTTTAGTTAGTCGCTAATCTATTGTGGTGGATTAATCTAATCCAAGTCTATGGTGGATTAATCTAATCCAAGTCTATGGTGGAATAATCTAATCCAAGTCTAGGGTGGATTAAGCTAATTCAAGTTTCTGAACTCGTTGGTTAACTTCTTATGAGTCCAAGGACCAACCATTGTGTGTGTTTATTTCATTGATAGTGCACTTCCTGTGCCCACTGTGTGTGTGTGTGTGTGTGTGGTGAAGTGAGTTAGTGGATGGTGGAGGTGGGTGAAGGGGTGTGTGACAGAACACTTGCTGATGGCACTGTTGGTGCCGCTCTCTGGTGTCAAAGTAAACAATCTTGGCATGCTGAGCATGTGTTCGTGTTTAAATGGTGGTCAATCTGGATACACACACATAGACAGAGATAGACAGATGGACAGATAGACAGACAGACAGACAGAGATAGATAGACAGACAGATAGGAGACATGGCAGACAATGAGACAGACAAACTGTGTGGACATTGGGACTCTTTAACAGAGTGGAAGATGAAGAAATTCAGGAGTAGATGCAATCCAGAGAGATTGAGGCTAGGAGTGGGCAATGGGGGTTGGGATTCGGTTTGGGGCTGGGAAATGTCGTGATTTGTTATTGTGCTTGTCCACACACGTTTCGGGTGCAATAAACTTTGCTCCGACTCCGGCTTTGATGCGTTTAATTAGTTCGCTTGGTTGCCTTCCTCTCCCATTTGCACACTTACCATCCTCGAACTTGTAGCAAGGACATGCCGAGCTATCATCGAAGCTGGGGCATTCGATGCCCGCTGCCCCGCCTCCTCCACCGCCTCCATTTGCAGTTGTGGCCACTGCTGCTGGCGCTGCCATGTTGCCGTTGCCACTGCTCAGCTCATAGTGTAACTCCCGGGCGCTGCTCTTGCCACTGCCGTGGCTGATGATGCCGCTGCCAAGTCCGAGTCCAAGTCCAAGTCCAAGTCCATTGTGGCCGCTGTTCAGCGAGCGGGCAGAGCGTTGCACAAGTGTCGACAGTGTTGCAGCTGCTGAAGGTGTTGCTGTTGTCGCTGCTGTTGTTGCTGCTGCTGTTGCTGTTGCTGCTGTTGTTGTTGCTGTTGTTGTTGCTGCTGCTGCTGCTGTCGCTGCCAGCGTCAACCACAGAACAATCGAAAGACAACCAAGTTGAGGCAGCGTCAACTGCCATTGCTGCTGCTGATGCTGCACTCTGGCAACATTATTGCAATTTCGACGACGACGTTGTTCTTGGTCTCGTCCAAATTCGTGTTTGTGCTCATGTTCTTTGGCTGCCGCAACAGAGGCGACTGCCTCTATCTCTGTCTCTGTCTCTGTCGCTGCCCCTGCATTTGTCCCCGTTGCCATTTGCTTTATTTGATGTCCTTGTTCCTGACGTTGTTGATGTTGCCGCTGATTATGCTGCTGCTCCTGCTTCTGTTCCTTTTCCTGCTCCTGCTGCATGTTTTGACGTTTTGCTCGTTGTTTTTGTGGCTCTTCGTTACCGCCCCCAGCTCCAGCTTCAGTTTCTACGGCAACTGCAACTCGGCTCTGTTGACAATTGTTAGCGTTGCTGTTGCTGTTGTCGTTGCTGTTGTCGTTGCCGATGCTGTTGTCGTTGCTGTTGTCGTTTGTTGACTTCGTGCATTTCACTAATAAGTTTGTGAGCGTTGCGGCAGTTGTCGCCGTGCTTAAATTGCTGCCGTTGCACATTTTCGGTTTCGATTTGCCTCTCTGTCTCTCTCTCTCTCTCTTCGTCCCTCTCTTTCTCTTCCTCTTCTCTCTTTCTTTTTTATTATCTTTGTTTTAGTAGATTTTCAGTATTTTATTTGTGTGCTGGTCTCAATCAGCGTTCTGCATCGCTGTTTTTTTCTTTCTTTATATTTTCAGCTTCTTTGTTGTTTTTTCTCTTGTTGTTGACGCAACACGCGCGCGTTTTCCGCGCGTTTTTAAACGCACGCCATCTGCAAGTAGAAGAGCAAGTGAATAACAATTAATTTCGTTTAGGTTAAAGGTTATAATAAGTAAATTGTCAATTTAACATTTTAGCTTATATTTAAATTTGAATACTTTAGTCGTAGTCTTACAATAAATTAACAAATTAATGAATGGGAAGTGAATTTCGTCCGACTCGTGTACGCTTAAGTTTATATTAATTAAATTTGTTAATTTGAAATTTATATTTGAGTACTTTAGTCGTAGTCATATAATATATTAATATATTAACTCTGAAAATTATTAAAACAAAGCCTTGTTAAATTTTTTCTAAGATTTTTTGCAAAAAATCTATTTCTTCATCTAATTTAAAAACATTTCGCCCCACTTAAAGCTCTTTTATTTGAGGGAAAGTCCCTTAAGGGCACTGCCATTGAATTTCATATTGTTTTGCTTGTTTCCTTCATCGTGTTGCTTTTGGCTTGTTTTCATTGCATATTTTCCATTTATGCAGTTAGGCCATTTCGACGGGCTACTCCGCACTTTCAACCCATTTTAGGACATTTCGTTCATTGAGTTTGGCTCCTTCGCGGCTGTTCCTTATGCTCCTTTTGCTTCTGCTTCTGTCTTTGCTTTTTCTGCTTCTTCGTGCTCCTTCTTCTTGGCCGTCTGCCGTTTTTTGGCCAACATTTTGGGCTAACAGCGTTTTGTCATTTGCGCGCACTTCCGCCAAGGCGGTCGCCATTTTGTCCTGCCACTCAGCAACAGCCACTCAGCATTTCTACAACATCCAGCCCAGTTCCCCTGTCCCTCATCCTCCCACTTCTCCTCTCCCCTGACAGTCCCTTCCCGTTCTCGTTCCTATTGCCAATCCCATCTCGAATCCCATACCAAATTCCTGCGCCAGTTCAGCATTATTATGAATTATTTTCTTGCGTGCTTTTACCGCATTTTTTGTGCACTTTTCGTCCTTTTATATTTTTCACCCATTAAAAGATGTGGCAAAGGTATGACAAACTAGTGAGATTAAAGCTAGAATGTGCTTCAACAGACCTTTAATAATTATTTTTGTTCTCAATTAACAGGTGTTTACAAATTAGTAAATTAGTAAACTAGTGTAATAATACTTTAAAGCTCATTACTTTTATGCACATACTTGAGGACAAATGTGTTTTAGCCAAGGCTGCAAACCATAAAAATTTTGGTTAAGTTTCGGTTCATAGTTTCGAGCCCTAGAGCATTCCATCCAACATACCACCTGGTCCCTGATAAAGTTTTGGTTCGAGCATTGGTTCAATTAAAAACATAAAATATATGAAAGTTTGTTAATCGATTAAATTTCTTTTAAAAATAAAATGAATGTGTTTTAAAAATAACACGTATTCTATGATTTAAAAAAATATGACTTTGTGTCTTCGAAGTCTTGAATATTTCTGCAACATTAGAAAACTTTTTTTAAAGTTTACTACTATATAATATACTACTATATATATACTTACTATTATATTTTATATTGTTTTCTAATGCTCTGAGGCCCGTAAATTTTTCTGTACATTTAAAAATAATCCAAGAGCGAAGTTTTAAAAGAGATTTTATTGACTAGAGAGCATCTCGTGGTCTTGCATTACCCACTGAAGAATGCTCACTTCTTATTATTATTTTATTTGGTTTTTTTTTTCAATTTTAATGCCCAAAGGAATTTGTGTCAAGTGCGTGAATTTTGCGGGTATTTAGTCTCGAGCGCCTAATTTACTGCCTTTCTGGGTGTCCGTCCAATGGCGGTCCGCAGTGGGCGGTGTTGGGTTTAGGGGCGTGTCGTGTCGGTCACGTTGGCATGCTATGTATATTGTTATTATTTTATTACTTTGACTTTCTCTTCTTTCCCTTTTCATTTTTTTTGTAATTTTTTGCTCTGCTCTCCATCATTCGCTTTCCTGCTGCTCGTTTTCTAATTAATGCGTTTTTTCGTCTCGTCTTCGTACGTCTCCTCTCTGCTCCCTCTTCCACTTGGTCAACATTCGCATTCAATTCCTGCGCCATTAAACGCAATTAAAATTATGGCAGCTAATGCCGGAGACGGCTTTTGCCAGGCTACCAACTTGCCCGCCGTCGCCTTAGCCGGAAATTTCGTTTTTGCACAATAAAATATATTTAAAAAAAAAATAAAAAAGACGCCAGAGAAACAAAAAGAAATGCAACAACGAAAAGAATATTAATTATTCCATATTTCCGGTTGTCGAAGCTAAAATGCCAGAAAATGCATATAGCACACAAAATACAACAAAAAAAGTGGAAAAAGTATGGAAAATAAACTGCATAAAATATTTGATTTTGGTTGGTTGAAACACACGGTTTGAAATCTGAGACCAGCACGAAGGTCATCTCTATATAATTTATATTTTATCTGCGGGATTTCCATCATTTGATGGGCCAAAAATCTGATAGCAGCAACAACTTAAAACATTTTCTTACAAAATCTAAAAAATTAAATGATTCCGAGACTTAAACTTTTTTCTCAAAGGGGTAATTTTTTGATAAATGTGGTTTGTCATATATTTAATCACATTGCAATTCCGCACGGAAATTTCCCAGAGAGATTTAATTTATTTTTTGTAGCAATTAGAGAGATTTAGAGAGATTTAATTACCCGTTACTTATTAAAATAAATTGTAAATACAGTCGAGCTTGACTATCTCGAATCACCATTATCCAAAGAAAAGGTTCGAGTTAGGGAGATATTCGAGTTATAGAGTTCTTTTTCCTAAGTTTATTAATTTTACTGACACTCATTTAGTTCGAGTTACAGAGAAATTCGAGTTATAGCAGTTCGAGTTATGGAAGTTCAACTGTATTTTTTAATGCAAGCTTTTAGGCACTTGCATTGCTTGTAACTTAAATCAGCCATTTCTACCGTTCTGTTTGCGATTAAGCGGTACAAAAGCTCATAATAATTAAATAAAAATCATAATTAATTACCAAAACATACGTAATTTTCTAAAAACGTTGCGCGTAGAGTCTTTTTGCCATTTGCGGAGGCGGAAAGAAGCGTGGCAAAAGCTGGAAGCAAACTTGATCTGTGTGTGGCTTATAGAAGTCTGCGAGAAAAATTTGGCGTTTACACAGACGGACAGACGGACGAATGGACGGTCAGGCGGAGAGACTGACATGACTAAATCGACTCGGCTGTTGATCCTTATCAAGAATATAACTTAATATACTTAATAGGCTCGGAGATGCTTCCCACTCCCTGTACCTACAATATACCCTTTTATTTATTTTTGAGTAAGGGGTATAATCACAAGCCACCAGTGGAAAAGTTTCCTAGCGACTCGGTGATGGAGAGAAAGAGAGCGAGATTATCTCTTGAGTGTCACCTTGGACCCAAAAAATATGAGAGAGTTCACAGTTGGCATAAAGATTGTTATTATTAATATTATTATTCTGGTTGATAATCCAATAGAAAGTAAGATATAATTACTTAAATGAATGAAGGGAATTAATACAATAGTACACCTGATGCCATGGTGAGAGCCTTTACGAGTGTGGGAAATTAAAGGTGTTCATTAGTAGATTCACCTGTACCGTGTGACACGACACATGCCCCAGGGGAGGAATTGGTCGATTAGCTTTCGCTTTCAGCAATTCCCAGACGATTTACCTATTGGCCCATACTCGTAGGCCTCAGTGCTCAGCTTATGCTTTTTATGCCCTGTTTATCATCCCCCGTTGGCATTTTCAATTAGTGGCCATGACAACTGAAGTTGTTACTACAAAATTTGTCGCCCCGTCCTGAGCCAAGTTGTGGCATAGAAAGACTTGTTGGTCAGTCGTTGAATAGAAATGAATCAGCCGGTTGGCAAGTCATTCGGTCAAAAGAAACATAAATTATTGAGATAGAGATTCCCGCTTTGCAGCTCTATATACATATTTAAGTACATAAATGTGTGTGTGTATCTGTGTGTGTGTTAATTCACAATTAATTGAATGTTAATTGTGTTACCAAAAAGAGCAATGAAATTGTAATGAAATGATGGCAATTGACTGAAATTAAATATTCAGCGTCCATTCATTTAACACTCGCAAATAAATAAATAGGCCATATGCATTAATAAATGGCCAATGTGGCCACAATTCCAGTTAATTGGACAAACGTTATTAACTGTACGCCCTTTTGTGTCTTTTGTTTTGATTCACATGTTTTCTCTACTGCTTCTACCTCCTTTGTATATATATGTATCTCTCTCTCTCTCTCTCTCTTATCCTGTCGCAACTGCATGAGATTCTCTTTGCTAGAAATGAGTGTCAAATGTTTTAACTGGTACTCATTAAACAAGAAAAACGTCAAAATATCTTATCAATATTATGTCAAAAAATATAAACTAACGGGTCAGTTAAGTGGGCATAATTTGAAAAGAAAGTGCTACTGAGTCACAGTTGGAGAAGAAGCCATCATTCGGAGGGTGTGTACTCGTAGATAACTTAATTTTTCGATTTTTTGCTAGTTGCTGCATCGACTGTTTACAGCTTCTTTTGTTGTTCAATACTAAATGTGCATATACGTATTACATCATAGTTAATTCAGGACAAAGCTCCCAGAGGTTATCAATGCAACCCTGAGGGTCCCATTCTCAACAGGCTCCAACGGCGGTGAAATGGGTGAAATAAATTTGCAAATTTTTATGCAGTTGCTCAGATGAATGCATCGTTGCACCGAATAAGCTAAAATGTGAATATGAATATCGTATAAACATTTCGTGCTAACATATCCTATACCGTATGCAGGCAAATATGCAAATTAGCAGAAACAACAGTAGCAATAGAAATCATAACCCATCTCTTAGCATCCCAGTTCGCCTCCCTTGTACCCTGTTGGCAATTTCCAACCGACATCCAATATCATTGACTCCCCAAGAGGAGTTGCCCCTCGCCTAACTGTGAGTTAATAAAAATATCTTTCATCAATTTCAAGTAAAGAGATTGCGCCTGTGCAAATTTAACAAGCATGGGTAAGATAATTGCATATACTATACGTACTTATATAAGTACATATAAACTCTGGTGCAAAACTATAGCCGCACCCAGATTTTTCAGTGTACGGATAGAAAGAGTGGAGCTAGAAAAAAGGTTTTACTACCATTTGAAAGAGCGTTAGAAATGAAAGAAAATAGATGAAAAACATCGACACTTTCCATTCAAAAATTAACCATTATGTTGCATTTTCGTTTTGGGCAAGGTGCAAAACTATAGCCGCACTAGCTGATTTCTTGTTTTATTTTTGGCTAGCGCCGATTTTTTTTGCTCAAACTTGGTTGAGTAACTATTTAAGACAAATTAATAAATATTCCAAGTGACCAGTGCTTTCGGATGTCGGGATAGGTCCAAGTTCTGGCGCCCAAAAGTGAGAAATGCTAATTTTGAGAAATTGACAGAAATATTGGTCTCTCCGACAAAGTTGTTGAAAATATTTGATAAAATCTGAATGAATATGGCACAGAGAAACCCGGAGGATGCAAAACAAGCAAAACCAAACTCAAAAACCGAACATTATTACTTTCAAGCCAAGAACGCATCTCACGGTTGACGTGTATTAATGCGTTGTCCAGTTGAAAAATGAACTTTTCACGTCTTTGACAGAGAAGAAAGGACAATACGTCCATTTTCAATATATCCACGTACTCCCTGGAGCTCATTAGAGTGTTTGGATATGCCAGTAACAAGCATCCAGACTCTCAGAACGCAGCCTAAACCATCACAGATCATCCTAAAAAATTTCACGTAGGAAGGCATAAGAGTTCTTCCTTAAATCCCTTCAATAGTGCAAAAACCCATCATGACTATCCAAATTAAACCTTTTCTTATTCGATAAAGTGATCTTGGAAGATAAATTAATATTTGCATTGCTTTGTAAAAAATTTAAATTTTTGACAAGTTTGTTGCAATGTTATTTGTCTCGAATTTCATCAGGGACTCTTTATTGCGGTCCAATAACCTTGAAGCCATTTTTAATATTTGTCGCACTATAGTTTCCGATTTTTTAAAACCCGTACAACGGTCCAGAGGGACACTTGTAGGCCACATTCAGCCACTAACTCATTAGCGGTCTTTAATGAATTGCTTGCAGCACTCAATTATCGCCGCTGGCCATGAAAACCTATCTTCAAAATACATCCTCCGGGTTTCTCTGTGCCATATTCATTCAGATTTTATCAAATATTTTCAGCAACTTTGTCGGAGAGACCAATATTTCTGTCAATTTCTCAAAATTAGCATTTCTCACTTTTGGGCGCCAGAACTTGGACCTATCCCGACATCCGAAAGCACTGGTCACTTGGAATATTTATTAATTTGTCTTAAATAGTTACTCAACCAAGTTTGAGCAAAAAAAATCGGCGCTAGCCAAAAATAAAACAAGAAATCAGCTAGTGCGGCTATAGTTTTGCACCTTGCCCAAAACGAAAATGCAACATAACGGTTAATTTTTGAATGGAAAGTGTCGATGTTTTTCATCTATTTTCTTTCATTTCTAACGCTCTTTCAAATGGTAGTAAAACCTTTTTTCTAGCTCCACTCTTTCTATCCGTACACTGAAAAATCTGGGTGCGGCTATAGTTTTGCACCAGAGTTTATAACATATGAAAGTATGTATCTCATGTGTGTGTATGATATCGATAACATCACATTATTAAGTATTGCATTACCGATATGCGTTTGCATTTGGATGTGCGTTCCTTAATGAATTAAAGCTTACATTTCATTTGGAAAATCTAAGAAGTTTCAAATTTAAAAATATCAAATATTGAAAGTCTTAAGTTTTTTTTAATTTTTAATCAGTGCGCGATATGAAAGTTTATAGAGAATACGTTTTAAGAATGTAAATTTGCTAATATTAAAGTAATTTGTATAATGTCAAAATTGAATTAAAAGCTAAGCAAACACGCTATCGATAACTGTGAGTGGCCTTGTCACTAGCGTGGCATTGAAAGTAATTGATGTTACTTTCTTCACATACATATCTAATAATCTAATCTAAGCAGTGAAAGTCCATCGATGCACGATTTTCGGATGGTTGCTAAGCACAGAGACCGAGATCAAGATCGAGACATGGAGTAAAAGTGAGGATGAGTGGGCAGAGTGAATGAGGCACAGTGGGACATTGGATGTGCCCACAACACTGACTCCCAAAATAAATTGCATTTAACAGTTGAAAAGCACAACAACAACTAGCTATAAAAATGATGACGATGATGATCACTAAGGCCTTCAATGACGTTGGCAATAACTCACAGATCATCACGAGCTGTGACTGTAACTGTGACTGCAACTGTGACTGTGACTGTGACTCTGGCTGTGACTGCCATACGTTGTTTCAGGCTTAAAGCTTCAGCTCGTGTAACATTAGCGTTGACAGCACATAAAACAAAGCAATAAACTATAAAACAGGGAAAAAGAAAAACTAACACCTTGAGAGTATCCGACTACAAGATACCCTGCGAACAGTTTCAACCGCTTTACTTGAGAATGTTAAATAAATATGTGGAAATTTAGATTTCCATTTATATAAAACTATTTATAGAGTACATTGGTAAATAGTTATGCTAAATACTTTTAAGGGACGCAGGGTATATGTAGAAGAGCTTGAAAAAAAAAGAACAGAATAAAGAGAAAAAACAGAACAACAAACAACTTTGTTAATAGTAGTAAGCACCTCATCATTCACACAGGGAGGCCAAGTGAGAGAGGGAGACTGAGAGAGTGAAAGAAATAGGAAGAGAGAGAGAGGGAGAAAGAGAGTGAGGGAGAGAGAGGAGGGATAGAAAGCTATGCACCTGTGTTTGTTTTTTCAGTGTACACTGTGGCCAACTTTTCTGTTTGATGTCCCTCGGGTTCCTCCTCTTTCACTATCCCTGTCCCCGTCAGTCCCTACACCTCCTGTCTCCTTTCCTCTTGCGCTTGCTCTTCGTCTCTTTTGGCTGCCTACTGCTATTTCATTTTAATGACTCACGTGACTTTCACGTATCTTCTCTGGCAGACAGCTCCAGATCCAGCTATGGCTTTGGCTCCATATAAGAGCGACAACAACAACAACCACAACAACAACAAAAACAACATGAAACAGAACAACAACAACAACTCATGGTAGTTGAAGCAGAAGCATAAGTATAATCATAATAATAAAAGTTATACACGTAACATGCTATTACATAACAGACACTGACTACACACACTCAGAGACACACACACACACACACACACACATAGAGAGACCACGCCCTCCTGGTCATACGCCCCTCAACGTGTTCCCAACACACTCCCATTGCCTTGATATGGGTTTTTACTTAATTTGAACAACACACGAAGCTCTGTGAGCCCCTTCCCTTTCGCCTGCAAAGGGGCAGCAAGGAAGGGAGGCAGTTGGGGCAGCAGTCGGGGTAGCTTTAGCTGTAACTGGAAGTTAGCTGCATCTACTCACAGTACTAGCAGTATATGCAGCATGAGGCATGTGGCATGTGGCATGCTGCTTACCTACTTCAGCAATGGCAATGGCAAACGGCAGTCAATTTGGTCATGTTGCCGGCGACCATCATCAACAACATCAACAACATCATCATCATCATCAACAACATCAACAACAACATCAGCAGCTTTGGCAAGTGATAACAGATAAAGATTTCCTTGAATTGTTGGCACATGCAACGCTCTGTGTTATGCGGAGACGTGCAACACTTTGTGGCTTGCAATAAAACTGATTCGCCATGATCTTGAAATAAGGCATCAATTTGCCCAGGAACCGTAACGAATATATTTCTCAAATTTGCAAATAAATTTTGAATTTTAAAAAAAACAAAATATAACTACATAAAACAGTTATAATTTTTATAATAATTATAAATTTTAGTCATTATTTTGTCGACTATTAAATATAAATAATGAAATATATTAATGATAAAATAAATAAAATAGATCTAGATAAAACAATCAGGAAACAATACAATTATTAAATTTTAATATTTACTTAATTTCTTAATTATTGTTGACTTTTTTAATACATACTAGTATACAATATGTATTAATAAATAAAAACAACATATTTTTACTTTTACTCTTTATTAAATATAAATCTAATTATAAAACTAGATTAGATTACTTTGAATTAGGAAAATTTATTATTTTTAAATAACAATTGAAAGTAAAAAGGGGGGAAAGGGGGTTGGCAAAAATTTAAAACAAACTTGATCTCGGCGGGGCTTTTAGAAGTCTATGTGCCAAAATACAATATCCCCTTTTACTTGTTTTTTTTTTGCAACGGGTATAATTATAATTATGATTTTCCCTCTCATTCAGATTATTAAACTTAAACTCTTAAACTTAAAACTCACATTTTTTAGCCGATCCCTGGTTGTGTCTGGGATTATTCAGAGTCTTTTCTGATATTTGCTTTCTGAATATATCTATTGAGCCGTTCTCTGCTCCACTCGTTCTTACTTTCTATCGTATCTCTGCTTCTCATCAAAGTGACAGCCCATTCATCAAATGGAGTTCAGATCAGCGACGCTTTTCGGTAAAAGTTGAACGTGTGAATGGCAATACCAATGCGTGTAGTGTGGGTAATTGGCCAGTCCCGCCTCCTTCTCCTCCTACTCCTCCTTCTACTCCTACTCCTACTCCTCCTACTCAATGCCATCTCCTTCTCCATCTGGCATGGCATCGAGGCCTGTGACAGGAAACATTAGCGCCTGGTGTCTGGGCTGCTTGTTTGGCTTGCCTCGTATAAATTCCACGTCAAATGAAGTTCAAATAGGCAGGGCGAGAAAATCTCCCCATTACCATTCATCCCTCTCCCTCTCCCTTTCTCACCCTCTCTCTCTCTCTCTCTCTCTCTCTCTCTCTATCTGATCGAAGCCTGCGCTAACGGGAAGTGAGTCACAACAATCGTGATTGACAGCGCCGGAATGCCAGCCGCTGCTAAGACAAACAATCTGGCGGTTTTTGTGGTTTTTAAGCGAAAATGAAAAATGTCAATTTGACAGCGACAACATTTCACTCTCTCTACCCTCTACTCTCTCCACACATCAGCAACCCCACAAATACCCTGTATATTTCCAACTCCATCTCCCAGTCTCGATCTCATCCTGCCGCTGTCAGTGTCCATATGCGGGGAGCTCTTTAAGTAGATTGCCGTGTTAAACTGACACATTGCGGTTTCCAATGGCTTGGACTGCAAATTTCTATTGAAAATACAAATTTCTATCATTTACACTTGCACATACAGTTGAGCTTCAGTAACTCGAACTTCTATAATTTAATTTTTATTATTAATTTTTTATTGATTAAATAAATGTAGAAATTATGTCGTTTCATTCCGTTTCATTTTTGGCCATGTCGATTCGCTTTAAGACCATAAGCAGCTGCTTTTTCAAAATAGAATCAAGCGGAAAAGCCAAAAGCCCATAAAAATCGCGACTGAAACAAAGTTACGTACACATACTAAACAATAAGAACAACAACAACAACATCTTGAAATGGCCAAGAGAAGAAAATTCGAAATGGCCAATTGAGCAGCGGCGGCAGCAGCTGTTGATGATGGTCCGATGTTGTTGCTACAACAGCAGCTCCAACTCCTGCAAGGCGGAAGCCTCAACACAACAACAACAACAACAACAACAACAATAACAACACCTTTTAAAGTGCAGCCCAGAAAAGGCAGCGACTGCGTGTAGTAAAAGTAGCAATTTAAAGACGATTAGAATTGATTATAATTAGTTGTTGACCACAACAAGCGAAGCACTGCTGAAACAGGAGATAGAAGGAGAGAGAAGGAGAGAGGCAGCCGCTGCTAACGTTTTATAGTCATGGGCCACGCCCACTTTGGCGCCCATATTAGTTATGTATATTAACATAGAAATGAAGTTATTTTTACCTAAAATGACATTCATAGCAGTGCGCTCCAAGCTCGTATTATTATTATTATTACCATTATTACTATTATTTTTATTGTTATGATTGGAATGGCAAAAGGTCAACAAAGGCATGGCAAATGTCCGACTAGTATGCCAAAGGCGATCTCCTTCCTTCCCTTTTCCCCATCAATTGACTTGGTGAATATTCTAAATGGAGATACTTAAAATGGCTTTAAGGAAAATGAAAATATTTCCTGCCCAAAAAGGCAAAGTGAGTGGAAAAAACCATACACTTTGATTGAAATTGTATTTGGGGTAAAGCATTAAGTTGTTTTTTCGTATATTTATCTATTATTTATATTCGTGTTATTGAAAGACTTTGAAAATGATTGTACAACTGTTTGAATACCCATGGGGAATGATTCTTTCAAATAACTTATTGTATTGAGTGATTGATACCATACTGAATGATTAAACAGTTTCGTTTATTTTTTGATACTCATACATTCTTCCTTTCTATTTATTTAATTGACATCCTTCGATTTTAAAAAAAGTTTTCTCACTGTATTTTAGATATTTCAAATGTTGTCTTAAACGGCATGAAATGAAGAAGAACATATATTTTTTAAAGATCTACTTATATTTATAAAATACAGGAAGACACTTCACTATGCTATAGTTTTTAGCCAAGTCTCTTCATTATTCTAGTTATAAATTATCCATTAATCCAATTCCCCCAAATTATCTTTAACATTTTCTATGTAAAACAACTTTAAAACAATTTAAGCAGAAATCTCACAAATAAGTTTATTATTATTTTTATAATCGGCTATAAATCATTTCAAGTCGAAGATCTATGCTTTCTTTTAAAGAGACTTTCATGTAAAAAATCTGAGCACTTGAAAAGCTTATGGAAATTTGGGTGGGTCCAACTCTCTCAAAACGCCCTCAAATTTTGGAATCCATTATTTCCCATCGAGTACTCGAATGTTCAACTGGACCATCTTAGTAAATGGTAAATAAATAACAATTTATGTGAAGTGACTTATTAATTGGCAGCGGATGTGCACAACAACAGCAACAGCAAGAGGATTTCAGGGAGTGGCAAATGAGATAAAACTGTCCGGTTGTAGTTGTTTTTGCTGGACTCTTCCAGAAAATTCCAGGAAGGTCAACAAAATGTTGTAACACCAACAGCAACAACCATGTACATGGGAGAACCCTCTGCAATGCCCAAAGTAGTTGTATCTTGTTCTTGTACTTTTTTCCCTCTTTCTTTTTTTTTTTACATTTTTTTTGTTTTTTTTTTGTGATGACTCATTGCCAAGTTCAAATGTCACGACGACGACGATGTCGACGCCAGTTGGGTTCATGTTTCCACGATTTTCTTGGTAGTCTCTCGGTTATCAGGCCCAAAACATTGCCTGTCTCGTCCCGCCTGCTTTTTGAAGATATCATACTGAAAATATTTCACGTTGTCGTCACTTTGGTAACTTCATATGGAAAATCAAACAAAAAACAAGTCCGTATGTGCCAGAGCAGAGTGAAGGACTCGCGAATACCCTGCAAATTGTTTTTAATCACTACTTTCTACTTTATTATTCTACTTCGCTTTCTAATATATTAATCGTTTGAAAAATGTTTAAATAAGTTTTAAATCATTTATTATTTCTTCCTCCTATATAATAGTTTTAAATATTTAGTTTCTGTCATTTGTATGAAATTATAATACCAAATATAGGCTTAATTTACTTATGATTACTTAAAATTTTCGAAGTGGAGATATATTTTTTTTATTACTAACAAAACTGTACTCAATTCAAATTAATTTATAGGGTATATATTATAAATATATGTATGTAAATATGTAGATATGTCCAAAGGTCTGGCTCCGTTTCACTTTGACATGGGACACTATAAGTGCCGTTAGGGGACACAATCAGAACTGGGCCAGTGAGTTCTTAAGTAGATGAATTCATTATGCCGTGCCACTAAATAACGATATATTGGGAATTCAAAAGCATTTAAGTATAGTCTTTTGATCAGACTATGAGTATTTTCTAAGAAAATCCCTTTGACTGTTGTTGTCCATCCACGCATTTCGTCAAAATATGTGCATTACATTTTCTTCTTATTTCTATTGTTGTATGAGACAAATTTTGAAAGCTTTATGGTAGCAAAAAAAAAAAGGAAGAATTTGGGAGAAAAACTGTGACGAATGGCAGATTGGCGTCCACTTTTCATGTTATGCTAACCCAACTTTGAACCTTTTATCGTTGCAATTCATGTTGATGTCGATGTCAGAGTCAGTTTTTCAGCTTCTCCATCTTCTGCCTCTGTTTCTGTTTTTGTTGGCTTTTTCTGTCGATGTTTTCATTCGATTTGTAGGCCCAAAGCAACTGAATCCTAAAAATGCTGCTGCCCTTTTTTCTTTCATTTTTTTTGTTGGTGTTGTCGTATCGTTATTAGGCATCTGGGTATATGTAACATGTATCTGTATCTGTTTCTTTTTTAGTTGCTGCTGTTGTATCTGCAAACGAATTTGTATCTGTATCTGACATGCATGTGTGCGGCTTCCAGGCCAAGCCCAATGCTGTCGACGTGTTGATATGTTTATCATTGTTATTATTTATGTTTAGATTTGAATGTCAATGTCGATGCCGCCGCATCGGAGTACGATTCCCGGTCTAAGGGACGCCCCTTTGAGGGTGACGCATGTTGCCGGGGTTTATTGTGCGCACTTTGAACTTTGATGGCATTAAGTTGTCAATTTGCGTTTTGACTCACGGAAGACATGAATAAAGAGAGCCGACATGCCGACATATAAAACATGCCCATACCATGTTGTATCTGTATCTGAACTTGAACCCGTATCCGTATCCGAATCGCAATTCAGGCGAGAAATTTCAAATGAAAAGGATTTATCATGTGGATTGTAAAATGTTTTCCCGCCTCGTTGGTGTCGATTGATTTCGCCATTTTCTTTCTTGTCTTGTCCCTTTGTTGCTTAGCTCTCCAATTTTGAAAATCAGAATAACAATATATATGTATCTCGGGAATAATTTTATTAAAATTTATAATTAATGCCTTTTGTAGTCAACTAATTGCCAGCATGAATGAGCCAAATCAAATGATTTCTAATCAAGCTACATGAAAAGATGAAGAAAACTTTTGCCTGAAAGTGAAAACGAGAACATTAAAACTTAAAAACGAAAAAAAAAGTACCAAAAATAATAAAAGTGAAAATGAAAATGAAGAAGATATAAAACGAAATGAAATGTGGAGGGAGAAGAAGCAGAAGCAGAAGACAAGACAGCTTAAATAAAAAGCAAAAGAAATTAATTTCCATTGAATTCCAAATGCCACTTGGAAGATGCTCAACAACAGCAACAACTACAAAAACAACGAAGTCAAACATTCGAAAGACAAAGAAATTTTTTAATTGATTTCACTTAAAGTACCAACAACAACAAAAACAACAAGGAGAAGCTAAAAGAAGAAGAAGAAGAAGCTGGAGAAGACAAAGCACATGAAGAAGCAGGAAAAGTACCAGCAAAAAAAATTAAAAGTTTGTTGTTTTTCGACTCACAAGTCGATTTTTGGGAAAGGCCAAAGCCAAAAGCCAGAACAGACATATCCATCCAAATACACTTGACCATTAAAAAGCAAACTCAGCCAGCGACAGAGAGAGGGAGAGGTATAGAAAGAGAAAGGGAGACAAAGACTGGCGTTATGTCCGAATCCAAGTGGGCATAATTGGCCATTATATGTGGGCCTAAAAAACAGCATCAGCAACAAAAGGCAGCAGATTGGGAATGGGACTGGGACTGGGACTGGGAATGGGATTGGTTGGCCACTTGGGAGGCGGCTAATTAAAAGTAGCGTGAAATACAATTTGGCAATGGAACAGCAACAACAAGGAGAACAACAAACACAACGTAAATAACACTACATGCCATTCATAATAACCATAATGGATTCGAACATGTTCAAGTTGATGCTAAGGATTTCAATAAACTGAATCCCTCTGCCTCTCAGTGAAATGGAAACAGAAATGAAATGCCAAACCCGGAGAAACGGAGACCGAGACGGAGATGGAGATGGAAACGTTGCCTGGATGTGTATTTCGTATTTCGTACTTTGTTTGTTGGGGGATTGCGCAAAAAGTTAATGTAAGCGGATAAGCTTAACGTAGGATTGGAACTTGGGTGGGAACGGGAACGGGAATGGGAATGGGAACGGACTGCTCTTGGGAGCCCAATGGTTTTCGATATCGAATTTTCAGTTGGATTTATCAGTGATTGATTCCGATGCTGAACAGTGTAAATGTCAGGAGAATTGAGTGTCTCAGTTTCCTCAGTCTTGCTTAATCATTATGTCAAGCTCCGAACTGACCTGCCCTGACCCGACCTGACCTGACCTCATCTAACTATACCCAAAGTCAACTCACCTGACCTATGCCAAAGTCCAAAAGCAATGCACCCGAATTTCAATGCAATGTTCGTGTCACGTTTTGTCTCTAGCAATTTGTCAAATTGAAAATGAAGAAAAAAATGTGAAAATCGAAATTGATTTCTATGAAAACGTCATTGGAAATTTACCAAAGAATTTCGAGTTCGAACCAAAAATATGAAATCTATGCATATACCCCATACCAGACCCAACACTGTGTGTGTGTGTGTGTGTATGTGTGTGTATGCGACATTCTATGTAAATTTCTCAATTAGCTGCTCAAACAAAAGCAACGAAATCCATTTCTAGGTGTCATTAATCATGAACAGCCCAACTATGCACCAAGTGTGTCTATCTGTCCATCTGTCATGCCCATCGTACATCCATTACCAAGTGCAACTGCAACTGCAACGAGGCGACAACGAGGCAACTCAGCAAGAGTCCAGTTCCAGTTGCAATTGCAATTGCAGTTCCCATCATTGTTGCAGTTGCACTTTCAAATTGTTGTTGGTCAACTAATGCGTATAACCGAACCGATCACACTTACAGTCAAAGGCAAATTTTCAGAACTCTAGTATTTAAACTTATCCCGAGTCATCTTAAAGGTTATGCTAATCAGTTCACCTTAAAATTAAGATAATTTATAATAAACTTTAAACAGAAAGTATAACTTAATTTGTAGCTTCAATTGATATTTTCGATTACCATCAATTCCTCAGGAAATAAAATAAACTAAACTTCTTTTATGGGCATCTCTCGTATTTTAATACATAGAAATGTATTGAATGCTTAATTTAAAACAAGTTTTACAAGCCGTTTTCGATTTATCGAATAAAATTTGATGAACAAATTCTTGGACAAACTAAGTGGAAATCTTGTCACGTTCGCAATGTCGCGTTACAAATTATTAATAAAACTTGTAAAATAAATAAAATTATAGTAACATTTCGAAATTATTTCTAAAATGGTAAATTACATTATTTTATTATGGTTTATAAGAGTATTTTCTTCCAAATTACTAGCCACATTTCGTAGACATTCGCATTTGTCAAGATGAAGTCTAACATGACTTCCATTTTTTGTCGCGTTAGCGATGCATTGTTTTTTACAAATAATTCGCAATGGACAAGTCTTCAAAGCTAGTTTTTCATAATAAAAATAATGTTGATGAAATGCATTGAACACGTGCGAAAATATTTTTGAAAATGTCAACTTTTGAAATTAATTTTTTTTTTTATTTAAAGAATTACAAATTTTGCTTTAGCTATCCTGGAAATATCCATATTCAATTCGGAGTTCTAATCTTAAAGTGTCATTGAATAAATTTAATTTTTTTATGTATAACTCTAAATACATGGCATAACTTAAATTGTAATTGTTTTCGGCAACTTTTAGTAATTCTGTTTTATTGAATCTTCATTCTATTTGGAGACAAACTAAACTAAATTAAAGCTGAAATCGTAACCGATTTCTTGCAGTATAATAGTTCATGGTTCTAAAGAAACTAATGAAACTTCACAACAGATAGTTATGTTTTATGAATGTTTAAATATGAGATGACTTTGCTAGAACAAGAGCTAAAATAATGTGACCATGGAGAATACAAGGTTGTTTTAGCATTAGATTGTAATATATTGTACAAGAAAATTAAATAAAATGATGACTAGCAAACGTGCTAAGCTGGCAAATATTAAAGGTCAAAGGATAGAATATTCTAAATAAAAATAGTCGACTTAAATATACCCTGTATGAACTTAAATGAGTGTGGCTAATCGTACATAATGTTTTTGAATTATGAATGGGAGAGCGAAGAAGAAGAAGAGGGATCACCTAGCGTTACTTTTGGCATGCATTGCAGATTGCAGTAGCCAGCAGCAATACGATCAACAACAAGATCAGCAGCAGCAGCAACTAGAACTCCAATAACAACAACAATAATAATAACAATAACAACAATAATAACAACAATAGCAATAGCATCGACTCTGAACACTGCGCTTCAGTCGTCACAGAGTCAAAGTCGTTGCGCTCTCTTTATCAGTTGGGCTCTCAGTTGCCTCTCTCAGCTGTGTAACGATCTCTGGGAGTCAGCGGCACGAACGATTCGGTTTTGACTCTTGACGCTCTTGTGCTCTCTTCCTCTCCCACTCTGCCACTCTCCCAAAGACAGACACGACACGACACGACGCAACGCAGCGGCAGCGGCAGCAGCGTCTGCTGCGGGCTCGGGGCCACGACGCCCGCACACATTTTCAAGCCTCATTCCATAAACAACTGTGAACGTGAACGGTAACGGTGCGTGCAGTGTGACTTCGTCTGATCGACTGATCGGCAGCTAGCGATATCGCGGGATCGTTAAGCGGAGCTCCATCCCAACTAATCCCGACTAAACTAACTAACTGAAGCTGAAGCTGAAACACGAAACAGCGACCAGCCAACAACGAACAGCGACAACAAGTGCCCAATGTGATCAATAGTTCTATTTTCATTTCGATTGCTCTTTCTATTTTTGTAATTGTTCCATTTCGTTTTTTTTTGTCTATATGTCACAGCAACACTGTAGTATTTTAAATATACTAAAATTCGTATAAAGACATAGTTTTGGTGCACTGAAAATACTAATCGCACGAAACGTGCTGAATTCATAATTTAATTTAATTACATTATACTTTTTAATTTGCATTTTTTTTTTACATTTTTTTTTATGCGATCGTGCGCCAAAAAGTCTAGCGAAAAAAAAAACCAAAACGTTTTTTCGTGTGCATTTCTCTTTTATAGTGTGATTCGTTTTGGTATTAGTTTGACCCGATTCCGATTTGAATTTGGACTGTGTGTAACCAAGTGACAAAAGCAACAATAACAACAACAAAATATACGAAACAAAACAAAACAAAACAAATTACATGCGTATCTGTGAAAGGAAACAAAAAGCGGGAGAAATAAAATGAAATAAAATGCACAAATAATACTTAATATTCATGTACAGTACATGCATGCATATATACAATACATACGTATATATATAAATTTATATACATATATAGACCGATGTTATCCATACATACACACATACTCAGATGAATGCTGAAACACGCCGCATTTTGTTAGGTTGTTGTTGCTATTGTTACAACAGCAACAGGCGCCGATAATTTATAATCTTTTACATTGTATTTATGTGTACATCGCTTTTAAATGTCTCCATATATGTAAATATATATACATATGTATATAAACTTGGATTTTTAGCGTGTTGTAATAATGTTCGTTTTTTATTGTTACAACAAATGCTAATTTCCATATACAATTACACAACAAATATTTTTAATAGTTAATCATTTTTCATTTGTCTTTTCTGCAATTGCATATTTCAACAGCTATTGTACCACTGTGCGTGAGTTTTCTGCCTCCTTTATTACACTATTTCATATATGTACAACTATATATGTACGTATGTGTGTATACACATACATATTTTGTTGCTGTCGTGTAAATTGTGACGTTATTTATTTTTTGTGTGCGAATCTTTCTTTGTGAACGGAATTATCTATGCTTATACATATACGGCATTTGTACGTGCATGTGTGTGTGTGTGTTTTTGTGTCTGTGTAAGCCATGTGAGGCATTTGCAATTGCAACAAGCACAGTTGTCATAATGCCAACAACAACAACAATAACAACAACACCAACAACAACAACGGCAACAAAGGCAACGACAAAAAAATGAAAGGCAACAAGCGACAAGAAAACTTCAAGCAACTAAATAAAATTTAGATAACCCATAAAAAAAATCAAAACCAAAACTGGCCAAGTCCACAACAAACAACAACAACAAGAGCAACCAAAAACAAACACAACGATAACAACAACGATTTAAAGCGCGGTTCTCAAAGCAACACCAACAACAACAAGAACGAGAGCATCAAACGAATTCGTATTTAATATTTATTTGTATGCTAATTTATTTTATAATAAGTTGGTATTAACCCAAAATCCAACAACAACAATAACAACTGCAAAAGATAAAACAAGCAACAATAACAAAAGCAACAATCACTGCGTTGACAGCAGCAACAAAAACCAAAAGCGAGACAAGAAACAACAACAACGCATGCGCAACGACTTTTTCTCTCTGCGTCTCTCTCCCTCTCTCGCCTCCAGCGCTTTTGATTGTCGTCTTCTTTCGCCTGGGATATAAAACAGCGAAATGTAAGTTTATTTCATTTTTTTTATGTCTTTATTATAATTTGTTTCTCTTTTTTAAATATTGTTTATAAAACATGTTTTTAATGCAAATTCAATTGAATTTCGCCGCTATTAGGCAGCGACGTCAGCAGAGGCAGCAGCAGCAACAAGTAGGGGAGCAGAAAGAGGAGTAGAAATGAAAAGAGTAGTAGCATTTGCAGTTGTAGTAGAAGTTTGCTGCTGTTGCTTTACAGTTTGCGGTCACTGTAGCTATGTATTTGGGCATATCCTCATGTCAGTTAGGCATGCCCTGCACAATCCTTGGGCTTTACCCAGCAGCTGGCGAGTCCTTCAATAAGCCATTTGACTTCTCTCTAATTGAGGGCGCGTTGCGCCTCTTTGCGGCAACTGTAACTGTAACTGCAACTGTAACTGCAATTGTAATTGTAGCTGATGCTGCTCCGCTCAGTCAGCTTACGCGGATATGGATACGGATGCGGATGAAGATGTGACTGCGAATGCGACTGTGTGTGAGTGTGTAATGTTGTACAGTATGGCAGGCGACAGACGGAACGACGGACAGGCGGACAGAGAGACGGTCACTCGATGGTCGATGGTCGATGGTCGATGGCCGGTTTCGCTTTCAGTCGGCCGCTAACGAAATCCGCCTAGGTGTTACTTTCGATGATGAGCAACGGTTTATGAGAGGCGCTTATGTGGCCTGACGACGATGGCTATAAAATATAATTTTAGCATGCAGACGAACTTGGCTATGACGAATTCGAGATTGATTAACCTCCAATTAACACAGCGAAAGATGTGAAAACTAGTCTTTATAGCGTATGCTAACTGTACAAGGCTCGATTTATAAATACAGTTGAACTTCAATAACTCGATCTTCTATAACTCGAATTATGGAACTTAAGAACAAGAACTCTATAACTTGAATATCTCCATAACTCGAAACTTTTCTTTGGATAATGGTGATTCGAGTTAGTGAAGTTCGACTGTATATTACAATAAGTTGACATGCTCAAGGATTATCTATACCGTTTATATTAAGAGACAATAAAATTGAGCTGAGGAAATATTAAAATAAATGCACATAAATTGAAGAAAATCTCTTTAAGATTGTATCAGAAGTAAGCCTGTACTATATTATGATTTTATACCCGCTTTTCATGACAAAAGTTTTTAATTTTTGCTGTCTTTTTATACATTTTTCTATTTATTCTATAACAATGTACATTCGAAGAATAAAAAAACCCAATAAATAAAAATAATAGCGCAAAATTTAAATTGAATTCTTAAGTATTTGTAAAGAATTTAAATTTATCAACATCCTAGGCTCAACCCTTTCTCTTCGGTTTCCCCCAGAATTCACAACGTGTTACGCTCGAAGCTAAATCGAAAGATTCGTATTAAAGGAGGGAAGAGATTTTTAATGGCCCATTGAACTGTTTGACCTTCACTTTTGGCTTATCAGTCAAAGATTTGGCAAATCAACAGAAATGCTAATGTTGTTGTTGGCTCACTGTTGAGTATTGCGATGCTACTGCTAATAATAATGATGATGTTGATAATGATGATGATGATGATGTTGATGATGAGAATGTGATGATGATATGTGCTACAGGCAAACCGATCACTTCCGTTGCTTAAATTTCCTCTGAGAGCCCCTATGAAACAAAGACAACAATTGAAACTGAAACACACACAAATGGCATTTAACATTTGGCAGACAGTCAGTTGTTTAGTTGTTTAGAAAATCACCCAAAATTGGTGACATCCGAGTCAGACCTCAAAGTTCGAAATGTGAAACTGTAGCATTAGAAAGTGGTATAAATAGAACGCAAATTAAATAAGTCGCACTCAAAACTAACTCACAAATGTATATACATACATATGTATAAATAAGCACACATTTGGAATTCTCTTTTTTTCGTATAGCTTTCCCCTCTCTACATCCATAAATTTCTTTTCCCATCCAACAATCAAATAATTTGATTTCAACTTAACTTAAGGCACTACAAGGCCTCAATCAAGTGCTGGGTCCATTAGAAATGGCCATTACTCGTAGCAACTCTACGAATTGGGATTTCTGGGATTCTTCCAAGTCCAAAGAATGCGCAATACGTGCCTTGGACCCTATTGCAGTGGCCTCAGCTTCCGTTTAATATTACGACTCTCCCAATCGCAATTTTCCTTTCCTTTTTATTTTCTTTTCTTTTGCATATTTTTATTACTTTTTTTTGTGTGTACTTCAAGTACTCACCAACTTAAAGGCTGTACAATCCATAAATGGGTGTAATATTCTCAGTGCAACTGGAAGTAATCAAAAGAAATGAAAATTTGTTATTCGATTTGATACGAAAAATCTGAGTAGGTTAGCTCAAAGATAATGTTTTATGTGCTTCTATAAAAAGTTCTATCAGAACTCAACTATTTTCAGGCTTTAAAAACTTTAATTGAATTTTAATTTGGAATGATAGCTTATACTAAATATATTTTTTTTTACTTTAACTAAGATAAAGATTCATATGGTTTTATCAAAGTTTCTATTACTTAGGACTGGTTTATTGTCATATTTTTGAAAAACTTTATTGGAATGATAAATCATATTGTGTATAGTTTGCTCACATTTTTTTCGAGCATACTCCCTTTCTTTTTGCCAATACATAATTTAATTAAATAAACATATTTGTACAACACATAACGACAGATTCCAAGTTGAATTACAAAAATGTATCGTTGTTCTTGCACATTTCTAATTAGTTTCAGTTTGTTACGAGTATGCGTTAAAAGTATATAATTGAATTCAACAGAAAGTTGCAACTCCGATCTTATGCCATCTATATAGGGGCATATACAGTTTGTCGATCGTCTGTTGTAGGCGGAAATTTATTATAATAAGGCAAACAAGACTCGTACACATCGTTGGCCTCCCAAGCGCATACCTGACCCAGCTGAACCACCTGACCATGTGTGTGTGTGTGTGTGTGTGTGTGTGTGTGTGTATGTGTGTATGTGTATGTGTATGTGTGTAAGCCAAAAGGCAGACAGGTTGGAATATACCCGTTAGCGGGCAACTAGAATGGAATAGAATAGAATAAACTCCCACTTCCCCCAACTTATGGCTCGGCCATGTTCGCTGTAGCGTGGCATAAACACCACCCCATCCCCTCTCCTCGTGTACCCCATCTTGCCCCTCTCCACCCGTTAGTTTGGTCAGTTATTTAAGCATGAAATGCCGCCACAGGGCGACTCGCAGTCCGGCTTGTGCCGCATTCTGAGTCATCATCAGAGTCCGCCCGCCTAAACGCAGCGATGCGTCAAAGTGTCGACGAACGTCGCAACGTCGCACAGTGGGGCAACTTCACGTCAAACAGTAGTTGCCAGAGAGAGAGGGCCTATGCAGAAAAAAATAATTCTGTGATTCTGGGATAAAATCAATTCCTGAATTTTCTTAAACCAAGTACAATATACTTGATTCAAGTATGGATTTGAAATCCCTTCTTCCTTTTTTTTCAGTGAATTAAAATTTTGTAAGTTTGTTCTTTTTTTTTTTGACTATTTTAATGCTGACTGTTTGCTATTTTTTCCACGTAATGTGTTTATTTAGCTTATCCTTAATATATATTTAAAATAAAGGTACATGCTAAAATCAAGAATTTTAAACATGAATTCTAGTATGTTTTTTTCCAGTGTAGGAACAATACTCGCGGCGATTTGATTGCGGCAGCGCATGTTACGCTTTTGTGGTCATCGTTGTTGTTGTTGCTGCTGTTGTCGGCGGGCAAGCGGAAGCAGTAAACAGTTGGGGCAGCAACAACAGCAGCAGCAGCAGCAGCAACGTCTAATCACCGCCGATCGCTGGACTTGGGTTGAGTTGACTACAGGTGCATTTGGTTGGTCGCTTCGCTGCCTCATTTGATGCGTCTTTTGCTGCAGCAACAACAGCAACAACAGCAGCAACAAAAACAGCAGCGACTATTACAATGCGACTTTTTATTGTTCTCGTTTGCCGCCGCTAGTAATTTACATTGCACTCCATGGCCGACAGTCGCCGTTTGTCTTTCTTTATGATGCCTCCACGTTCTCGTCGTCGAAAGAAACAGAAGGGAGAGAGAAGCGGAGGGAAAGAAAAAGGGCCTCCTTCTTCCGCTGCCACAGTTGTTGCTGCTGTTGCAGTTGCTGTTGCTGTTGCTGCTGCTGTTGATATAAGCCAAAGCTCAGTCGACGTCAGAGCTGAATGCGTCGCTGCTACTTCCGCTTACAATTGTTTTTTATTATTACACTTTATTACACATTTTATATTCCGTTTTCATTTCTATTTCTGCTGCCGTTGACATTGTTGTTGCTGTTGTTGTTGTCACTTCTGTTGCTGCTTTTGGTAAATGATTTAATTATTTTAAATTCCTCTTATGGTTTTTGTTTTTGTTTTTTTTTGTTATATTCATTTTTATTTTTTATACTTGCTTCTTGTTGAAGTTGGCCAATTTTGCATGTGCCAGCGGCCACGCCTCCCCGCCCACCAAAACACACACACACACGCACACTCACGCTCATATACTTGGCATGTTATTTGGGGAAAAGCATAAAAATAAACTGAAAATTAAACGTTGTCAACCGCAAATGTGACAAGCACTTAATTTTCATGCATGTAAAGTGCGCCAAGTGGAGGCCAACACAACAGGAAGGCAACCAGAGCCTGGTCAGGATTGGCCAGCACAATGTAAAGGCTGGTAACCATGCCAGAAACTGAAACAGGCGACATAAAAACACACAAAACTGTTTGGTGGACTTTGAACTTTTGATCATGAATGTATTGCAATTGGATCGTTATTAGGTCAAGATTAGATCATCATTAGATCGGGACCTTAGACTGCTAGAAAGGTGCAATACATGGAAAATAGGTCAAAAATAATCCAATAATAAACCACAACTTTTATGAAGATCGACAATCTATGAACTATGCGTTCTTTCTAGTTCAGCTTTGCTTATTAAAACTTTACTTGAGACTATGAATGTCCTGATTAGTTCTTATTAGCGATTATGAGTTTATTTTTGTATACAAATAGAATTATTTAAAGCTGATTTAGTGTCAAATGATCCAATCACTTTTCCAATCTCATGTGCTAGCGATTAATCTATTATATCCAACTGATCTTGAGATGTAACATATAGTAGTAAAATATATAAACTAGTTTTAAGCATAATTATCTAAAACTAATTAGATTTTATATAATCAAATCCTTTTAGCGGTCTCTATCTAACATCAATAGATACTCCAGCTGATCTTGAGAATATCTTATAAAAATATCAAGCTCATTTACGTGATGATCAATGATTCATAAAAGGAAAGATCTGAAATGATTTTATTTTTTCTCTTTTAATTTCTGAACTTTCAACCGATCGTTTATATTCTTATTAAATTCTGCATACTCGCATTGACATATTTGTTGCCTGTGCTGCCATGTGAACTATGCACCTGTTCTCCTGTCTCTCCCCCCGTGTGTGTTTGTGTGTGTGTGTGTCAAGAGTGTGTGTGTGTGTGTGTGTCAAGTGTGAAAGCATATGTTTTTACAATGGCAACGTGATGGGCGCTGAGTGGCGGAGACAAAGCAGAGCAAAATGTGTGTGTGTGTGTGTGTTGGGTGTGTGTTGGGTGTGTGTTGTGGCTTGTGAATGCTACTCTTGGCTATGCACAGAGGGGTCAACAAGTCGGGGAGGGGGCATCGTTGGATTATTCACATTGTGAAATGCAGTTTTTGGTGTGCGCAAAATGAAAACGCGTGTTTTTGTCCGCCACACTTGTTGTTGTTGTTGTTGTTGTTGTTATTGTTATTGTTGGTGTTGTTGATGCCAGCGGCAACACCGACGCCTTGTTGCCTTGGGGACTGAATGGCTGTAAAGGGGTTGATGGGAGGGGGAAGAGGGATGGGGGGTGGTTGTTGTTACCATTTTGGAGGTAGAGGCAACAATGACGTTAGCATCCGTTACAGCTGTTTGCGGTAACCAGCGATGTTTTGGTTGACAATTCTCGTTTGGATTTTTGGCCTTTTTATCATATTTTGTTGTCGTTGTCGTTGTTGCCGTCTGTCCGCCTGCCTGCCACAGCGTCATAAGCATTGTAGTTGCCACTACTATTGTTGTTGTTGTTGTTGTTGTCGTCGTTGTTGTTGTTGTTGCTGTTAGGGTTGTTTATTATGCAGTATGTTGTGTTTGGGGTTTTTTAATTTTATGACTGCGAAAACAACAACAAGAACAACAACAACCACAGCAGCAACAATAAATGCTCGCCAACAGCAACAAATAACAAACAACATAATTCCATGATCTCATTACCCAAAAGAGGATGTGGTGCCACTGACAGAAACAGTGGCAGTGGCAGTGGCAAGCACGGTGGCATGCCTCAAATACGTGCTAAGATATGATAAAAACATCAATGCAACTATTGCATCAACAGTCGAAATATACTTGGCAAAGCATTTCCCAGTACTCTTCGACTTTGTTTTGTATGTATGAATTTATTTTCCATTCTTTAATCTCTCCATTTCTTACACCAGAGAAATATGAATACCAGATTTGATGTGAAATATTTATGTATGTATAACAAACCAACACAACACAACATAACACATAGATTTTTAGATTTTTATGAAAATACCCGAATTCGCTAGAGTTTGTTCGTCGTAGTTTATTTGAAGAATTAAGTTCAGTCCTTGATTTTTCGATCAACGACCAAACGACTTTTTCAAATTTCTTAAGCTGCATAACTTTTCTAGATTCTGACTTCATTTTTCCATAACGTTTTTTTGTATTATATTTTTATTCTACATATATTTTCCGTTCTAAATTCTTCATTCTGTCTTCACAATTCTCAACTTAGCTTCCAACATGTATTTTACGAATATCATGTGCATTTATAATTCTTTATCCCATATTCTCAGTCCTTTTTTGTTCCTTGTTCATTCATATTTTCATTCTTTTTGTACATTTTTTTTGTATAATTTTTTTATTATTCGATCGTTTTTCTTCAAATTTTCTAATTTTCATTTGTTTCGCTATTCGCTTTTGTAAGCATTCCATTCTTTATTTTTCAATCGTTACTCCCAGTTCTTCATTAAGTATTCTTGGTCCCTTTTCATATCCCAAATTCAATCGACTTTATTTTACATCAATGATATCAATTATCTTGTCTTTATTTTAAATTTTAGCTCTTTGTCTCTTTGTGAATTCATGTCTACACATGTAACATCTTGAGTTTCCTCTATTTTTGTCACTTTTATTATACCTTTAACTGTATATATATATAAATAAAAATATAGTCTGATCGTTTGTCATGGCAGACGACTTGACACCGCCTAAACAGATGCTCAGGCTCAGGGTTGTTGGGTGTTGTTGGGGGCGCAAAGCGAATTTCTACAACAATAGTAGCAACTACAATAACAAGAATAACAATAACAATAACAACAACTCCAACTGTAACAACAACAACAACAATAACATTCATTTGACGGGGCCAAGAGTCGAATTATGTGAGAAATGTATTAAAATTTGTTGCGACAGCGAAATGCAAGCAAGCAAATTGCCAGCAACACTCGTTGCTCCCCTCGCCCTCTGCTGCTTTATGCTCTCCCCTCTCTCCCCCTCACTCACTCTTCAGACTATGCTTGCTCGACAACTATCACTGCCACCCTCTGGTTTATTCTTCATTCTTCATCAGCAATCGCCCACATCAATGCCAGCGATTGCAGCGGGGCCAAAGTTGTTGCAGCTGCAGTTGCTGCCAGTTTTTGTTGTTGTTGCTGCTGCTGTTGTTGTTGTTGTTGTTGCTGCTGCCGCTTGCTGTGTGGCATCTTCTGCAGCAGTTTCCCATGAACTGATGGCGCCCTCTTTGCTGAATGGGCGATTGGCCGTGTGACCGATGCTGACATGTTGCTGATGCCTCTGGCAGCAACAGCAGCCGCAGCAACAACTAACAACAACAACAACAACAATAGCAGTCGCATTGTTGCTAGCTGTTAACTTTGTGTGCTGTCAATGATTTTGTGGTTCAAGCAATTCAATTGAAAATGCAATGGCATTAGGCGATGACGATGATAATGATAATGATGATGACGATGATGTCGATGATGACGATGATGTTGCGGACTTAACAATGCGAGTCATGGGTGGGCCATGGATCTGACCAAAGCGGGCCACTGATCACGACAACCAGGCGGCAGCCCTTCATTGTTGTTGTTGCCAGTTGCTGTTATTGTTGTTGTTGCTGTTGTTGTTGTTGTTGTCGTGCATTGGAACGTGAGATGGCAGATAAATCAATGCCGGCCACAGCAATAGATGCGGCATTGTTGTTGCTCCACATTCAAAATCAATGAACTAATGAACGAGTTTGCCAGCAACAACTGCAACATGTTGCTGTCGACCAGGCGGCACACGGCAGCAACAGCAGCAGCGACAACAGCAGCAACAATTGTGATAAGCACAACCACAGAAAGTTTAATGACTTTAAAAAGGCGCTGAAAAGTGTGAGAGAGAAACAGAGAGAGAGAGAGAGAGAAAAGGGAGAAAGAGATTTATAGATAGAGAGAGAGAGAGAGAGAGAGAAAGAGAGGGAGCAGCTTTGTCTAATCGAAATCGAAAACAAAATGCATTAAAAGTCGCAAAAAAAAAAAGAAAAAGACAAAACAAAACAAGAAAAATGTCACTCACAAAAGTGGGGAACGTTGACCTCCATTAAAGTGATCGTGTAACGGTCCCTCCACAGGAGCGTGGGGTGAGAGGGGGAAGGGGGGGGGCAAGATGGGATGCGAGTGTTATGCTGCATGTATGTAGATTACAGCAAGAGGGCCTTAGCTATAGCTTTAATAGCCATAGCTATATTTTACACAGGAAAAAAATGCATTTTGAAATTCAAGCTTAAAATTCTTGATTTTAGCATGTATATTTGAGGATAATTATCTTTACATAACACAATACGCGGATAAAGTTAAAATCGGAAACATTCGATTTCACGACAACCTAAATATTTGCGGCGAAGGAATTGATAACTCGTACTTGGCTTAAGAGGATCAGGAAGAACCAAACATCTCACATCAATTAACACTGATTGATTTGATTCCGGAATCCCGGATGTTTTTTTTCTGTGTGGCCATAGCTATAGCTTTGTATATGATGCGCATACTTGATGTGCTTTATGTTCGTTGATAATGATTAAACAGAATGAATGCCACCGCCCACCCCAACACCTCCTTGGCCCTGCGGCCTGTGTCCCCTTTCCCGTCGAATGGATGTTTTCGGCTGTCCCTGACATCAGCTCAAGCTTGGGTGCAACAGAGACTTCTCCTTGTCATTGTCAGTCGCAATTAATTGAGCTTTAATCATGTCTTGGTCGCCCGTCATCCGCCATCCGCCATGCAATCACTTTTGGATCTGTTGCAATTGACACAGAGAGTTCACCCCAGCCAGCTGCATTCAAGTTGCTGGCACCACAGAGAGTTATGAATACTATACAAATTACTCAGTCAATTCGAGTTCGAATTCGAACTGGAGTTCGAGTATGTGCCAACTTTTGAATGTTTTAAATGATGCTTCTGATTGCATTCCCAAATATATTTCATAATCAATCAAACACAATCGATTCGATATGCACAGTTTGATTTCACGAGTCCATGAGATTCATTAATTAGTCGATAATTTTATTAAATTCTATCTCAAAGCTATTAGTACCTTGTCTAGCCGTTTGAATTCTCACTTGAATCATCATTATTAGAGTTGCATCTTGAGCACTGCAAATAACATCTGTGGGAACAGTTGCGTAGTGGGATCAGTTATGGGATACTTGTGGTTGATTTAATAATGGGAACACTTTTTTAAAGTGCTGGTATTAGTTTGAGAAACAGTTCATTATAATAGTTAATAAATAACTAAGAATAAATTTGTAATAAATTATGACAATTCAACTGGAAACAGTAGAGAAAAAAATATAGGATATGTTTGAGAAAGGGAGACAAATATTTTGCAAGCAAACTTGGAATAGAAGCTGGGAACAATTAATAGGAACATCACGAAGCAGAAGACAAATACGGAACTCCTGAATGTCAAATATTTCTTATAATATTGTACTTGAATAAAATAGTTTTAACTATGTATTTTCATATGGTTTTTTTTAATGTCCTTATTTAACAATTATATTTTGAATACATATCTACAAATACTTGCAAAATCAGGATATTTAACTTGAATTCTGAAACACATCTTTTTGTGGGGCTTTAACTCTAATTTTAGCATGTTTGCATCTGGATATCTGTGGTATTCCCCTCAGACCTGTTTCTCTGAGCAAGACTCCTCAAATGCTCGCCTGATGAATGACTTTTGATATATGGTATTACTTTATGGACCTGCAACTCCTTATATATTCCGGAGATCCTTTTCAAACGCGATAGCTGGAGTTGATCCCACACTTTGCGGATTGTTAAGGGGCCCCGCTTTAAAGTGGAGACTCTGTTTCTTGTTGAGTTGCCCCTTTCGCTGCAAAAAAGTTTTCATTGTTCATAAATTTTAACGCACTTTGCTATAATGACATAATAATCATTTTATTTCTCGTTGTTGTCGGAGTTTCTCAGTTGGTTTCCCTCTTGGGTTTCTTGCTTTTGATGCTGGATTGTCGCCGTTTTATTGCCACATGAAAACGACTACAAATTTGCGTTTAATTTAAAAATATTTTTTTGCATAAGCGCAAATTATGAACAGTAATATAAAATAACAGAAAAAAAAGAAGAACAGCTACAGAGAGAGAGAGAAAGATAGAGAGAGAGAGAGACAGAGAAGGAAAGTTAGGTAAAGATAGGGAGAACAACAAAAAAGAAATATCTTTGGCATGAGGAAGGTTAAATACTCTCTGCAGATTATTACTGATATATATTTAGTATTATTCCTATACGATTTTGTTTTCTTGTAAATTGCAAATGTTAAATATAAAATATTTTTAATAAAATATAGTTATTTTGAATTTACAAAGCCACTGTTTCTAAATGTTCAGTGGTCTTCTATGCGTTAAAGGGATCCAATTCGGTTCCTTTCCATTTAAATAATAAAAAGATGATTTTTTTTATCAAATTTTATTCATCGAGTATTGGCTGATAAGAGACTAGAGACATTCGCAGGATCAGAAATATTTATAATCTAGCTTTCTTCGATGCATGACATAGCTGAATATATTAATCCTTGTAAGTGTATTACCAAAAATGCCAAAATTAATAAGAAGACGACAAAACTGAAAGATTATTGCAAAAGTCTGGAAGTGGAAGCTGTCGCTGCGTTTGCTGCGACGTTGACGTCGACGTCGCTGTCGATGTGAGCAGCTGCGTCAGCGCTAAAGTTGGCAGCGACGACATTGCTTGGCGCTAATTTGATTTTTGTTGCTTTTGCGGCGCCTCAGCGACTGCAGCTGTTGCAGTTGTTGTTGATTCTGTGGTTGTTGTTGCTCTTGCTCTTGCTGCTGTTGTTCTCTGGGGAGTTACAGTTTGACATTTAAACGTGTTTTTGGCACTTGACGGCATTTTTAGCTTGCGGCCCGTTATTGTTGTTGCCATCTTTTTAATACCCTGATCGAGGGTATATTAGTTTGTTTTTAAAAAAATCATTTACTATTAGTTACTTTAGAAGAGCGAGAAATACGCCAAAATTTTTCTTTAAGAATAATAAGTGAATTTTCACAATAATTTGCAAATTAAAGATTATTATTGATTTAACAACTGGATCGCATTGCCTTAAAAGACAATTAAATAACAGATTTTATAGCAAATAAATTAATCTCAATGAATCATTTTATTGCGAGTTAATCACAAAATATTTAAAAATACATAATTATTATTTTGTAACTTTTGAATAAAACTTGTAATGATTGCACGTTAGACTATGAAAGAGACTGGAACAGGGTATCTCGCAGTTGCGCACCCTCTACTATAGCTTTCTTACTTGTTTTTTGTTTTTATAATTTTTATTTTGTGTTTTTTGTTTTTTTCTCTTTTATTGCTCAATTTTTATTATCTTTCTTGATTTGCGCTTTGCTGTTTTTATAGCGCCGTTCGCCGTTCGCATTCGTCGTGTTTGTCGTTTACTCACTGTCGTCGCGTCGGGTCGTCTGTTTGCCTCTTGTACAAGTTTTCACCAATTTGGCCCACAGCTGTAACCCTTACCCCTCCCCTCCCCTCCTCTCCACTCCACACTGCACCCTACAATAGGAACCTGAAAATCTGGTGTCCACTCATAGGCGTCATAGAAATTTCTCGCCTGAATGCAAATTTTACTTTTATTGTTTCATGTTTTAGCAATAACAAAAAATAAAGAAACAATTTGATTGCAGCTCAGTTTGTTTGGGGACCTCATAAAGGACTCCACACACACACACACACACACACACACACACACACACACACACACACACACAAACAGGCACAGGGAAAATGCCTGAAATTTTCCTTGTCATCGGCCCGAAAATTGAATGTCAAGTTGAATGGCAAAACCTGTTTGATTTTCAAATCAACCAAATCCAAATAAAGCAAACGCACATCACAGATTGAAATAGACGCAAAATGTGGTATGTGGAAGGAGAGCAAGGAGCGAAGGGAGATGCATAGAACGGGGGAGGGGAGGGGAGGTTCGAGTTTCGGGTTCGGGTTCAGTTATCGATTTGGAGGGCAAACGCTCATCGAGGCGTAGAATTAAACTGTCAAATTCAACAAATAACTGGATTTGTTACATTCAATGCCAAAACGTATACGAAGAGTGTGGGAGAAAGAGAGAGAGAGAGAGAGAGAGAGAGAGGAGAGAGAGTCTAAAATATTGCCAACTAACATAAATAGAGGAAAATTTGTGAGAAAAATGGCCAATGGCTGATAGCTATTTAAAGCCAACTACGAGTTTAATTCCATTACTTTCGATCGAACACGACAAATAAAATTCAACCAAAACATCGACTGATAACCAGCTCAGACTTTTCATACTCGTATTATTAAAAACAACTTTAATCGCCATTGGAATTTGTTGTGTTAAAATTCCATGTAAAATGTGAAACTCTTATGGAATCGTTTGTCAAGGTCACAATTTCAGCGAATATCTGATAGGTCTCCCACAAAACGCCCACAAACTTCCTCTCTGAGCTTATCTATCCATCTTTATCAGCTGAAATAGACGCATAACATTTGCCTATTTGCGTTTTCAACATTACTTTTTGAGGCACGCATTAAAAATTGGTTCAGCTTGCGTTCGCTTTAATCTCAAAAACAGGAAGAAATAGAAAAAATTAATCTCCAAAACTTAAATATTCTTGTTACTACGTAATTTTTTTAAAGATTAATTCAGGACTTATGTTAAGACGAGTTTATTTTTGAGTTTACTTTTAGTACAAGTTTAAAGTTTAACTCGACAAAAAGTTGGTGTTTTTTTTATGTTTCGATCAAGGAATAATTATCTTCTATCCAGTAAATGAAACAAAAAATTCTGTAAATAATTAGCTAAAAAAGCCTAAGCTCAGTTTTAGCAGTTAGGTTAATTAAAAGTTGGATTTTGGATAAACGGCAGAATAAAACTAATTTAACAAGTAACTTGCACACGATTAATACAAGAGTGTAAATCAGTTAGTATAATTTAAGTAACTTTCAATTCTTATTTTTATTTTTGCAGCAATCCCGCAGGTGAAGACCTACGGAGCAGGAATTAAGGATATTTACATCCTGTCCAGGAAGAAGGAAAACTGTTGGCGTTGCATTTGTTACTCGACTGTTTTTTTTTTTTTGTTTGACATTTATGTCGCCTGCTTTAGGGTGAGTACATATATAGATACGTACAAAAATATAGGGGATTGAGTGTACAGTGAAGCTACTCTATAATGAATGCGAAGCTGCATTTAATGGTTACTTGATTAAGATAAAAATTGGAGTGAATTGTCGGGACTATTTAGCGACACTTGACTTTTCGCGCTTTTTCTGCTGATAATTTCGAGCCCATAAATTGCATAAATATTTTGTTGACATGAAGGGAATGGTAAGGGGAAGGGAAGAGAAGAGAAAGAGGAAGACGAAGAGGGGAATGAAGAGGGGCGAGTTGTTGATTGTGAATGGGCGAGCTTCCCATTTTGATTGAATTTAATTTTGTTGAAGCTTTTTTTACATTTTCGCGCTTCTGTTTTAGTTGATTAAACACAACTGTTTACGTACTGCATTTGTGCTGGAAACGCATTTCCCACTTTTCCAGGTAGAGCATTTCCACGACACAACTGTTTCTTTATCACAATTGCCATAAATTACAAATTCCCTCACCGAAAATATATATATTTATATAAAAAAAAAAAAAATGAAATATAACAAAAAATTGTGCTGAGCATAAATATTGGCAATATTGTCGTTGTTGCTATCGCAAAGTGTTGTTGTTTTTGTTGCTGCTGTTGTTGTTATTGTTGCTGTGCATGGAATAAAAATTACAAAATCCAAATTAATGAACTCTCTGTTGTTAAATTGGTTCAATAACATTTCAATTGCGTTGACATAATTTTAATTAAAATAAAATCGGTTACAACAACAACAACAACAACAACAACAACAACATGAAGGAGCAGTGTGAAAACACACAATGAATTTTAAGTGCAACGTCGCGACGTTGCGAGTTCGCTGAGCTGTCGAAATTGCCGCTAACGGGGTTAACCAACCAAGCGACCAGTTGGCCAGTTAGCCAGTTAGTCAGTTAACCAGGGGGTCGCAATTTGCATTTAATTGCATTTACCAGGGCTGCATGCCTAATTCCCGCACCCTCACAACAATAATGCCAAACACGAGTCGAGAAAAAAGCACCTTCAACAACACAACAACTGCAACTGTTCCAATTTCCATTTCAATTCCGATTCCGATTTTAGTTCAGTTCCCATTCCGACACTGACTCCGATTCTGATTCCGAACGCACCCGGAAGCGATAGCGAAGCAACCCAATGGCCAGATAACTGACCATGTGCTCGAAAGACAAGAAGAAAAAATCAGAGGGAGAAGACAAATATTGTATTAAAGAATACAGTAAAAAAAGTCAAAGATCGTTGACGCACTTGCCACCATGATATGCTGATCCCCCCCTCTTCTTCCTACCCTAAGCCAGCTACTTGCCCCTGAAAAGATTGCCGTATTCGCAATGCAAATCGATCGAAATCAGCACAAAAACTCGTACATAGGTACATTGAATACATTACATGCATACATACTTACATACATATGTATGTAAATTTGCATGAGTAACTCTTCTCAAGTGCGATGATATCAAAGTGATAAAGCCAGAGAGAAAGAGAGAGAGACACTTTAAGAAAAACTTGTTGCAGATCAGCGACCGAACTGTTACAGAATATCCTAAAAAAGGGTATTTAAATATTCGTATATGCTCTCACTCGCACTCGTGCTAAAGTTCATTTCCGATCTAAGCGGAAGTGACTCAAGTTGTTGTACTGTCGGGTTTTTCGTTTGTTATGAAATTTGCTGTGACAAATGCGAAAGGCATTAGCTACAGCTGTACAGGGTTGTCAACTCATCCAAAGGTTGCGTTACAAAATTGTCAATTACCTTAGAATATACTATATGATAGAGTAATCGAGTTTACTATTTTAGAAATACATCTGTTGCTAATGACATTTCAATTATTTTAATTATTTTGGCATAAGAGCTCAGTAGAATTTCTTGAAATAAAAATATTTTTTTATATATTATATGTTATGTTTAACTAGAAGACTCATAGCGATCGAATTGAATATATTATGTTGAATATTGATGAAGATAAATATAGCATCGTCTCATTTTAATTTTTAAATATCGTTATCGATTTTTTAGCCCAACATGGATATTACATAGAAAATATAAATATACTTTTATATTTTCGATAAATTTTAGCAATACCTATTTGTTACTTAAAAAATCTGACTCTTTTTAGCTAGCTTAAAAACTCAAAATATATGTTTATAATCATAAATAGTAATAAACATATTCAATAGACCCTTGTACTTTCTTGTTGGTGAAAAATTCGAAATTAAAATCTTACGTAAATGAATATTTAAATACATTTATTAAACTTGACTTATTATGAACGAAAACTCTGGCTAAAAGTGCAGAAGGAGAAACAACCAAAATCAGTTTGTCGCCTTTTCGATTCATTTAATGTAATGATAATAACAATTAGTTATCAATTAAGCAGTTTCATTGAATTTTATTCAATTTAATGCTGATGTCGATGCTGCGACTCTGTCTTCTTGGCTAAATGGGTTTATGCTATGAGTAACTGCATCGAAACTAAAACAAATGTATATTTTGTTTATGTATGTATGTATGTAGATATACATAAATACATATTTTTTATTTATTTATATTTCTTTTAGTTCAGTTTATTGTTGTAATTTGACTAAATTTATGCGCAAAAGTTCAATTGCGTTCAAAATGTCAATAATTTGCTCCGGTTATTGATACATTTGTTGTTGTTATGTAGTTGTTGTTGCTATGCTGAGCTGTCTTATGCATATTGCATATTGCCACAATTTATTTATTGATTTACTTTACATTCCACAGCGACAACAACAACAACAGCAACAACTGGCAACTAACTAAACACAAATACAGCGAGTGCCATCATCCTGCCAAATGTGACCCATAACAAATTGGCATTGCCTATTTCCCCCATCCCATTCCATACTCTCCACACACATATGTATATATATATTTATATATGTATATAGTGGTCTATGTATTCCCCCATTCCCATTGCTTTTGCTGCACATTTCCATTTGCTTCCCATGGCAAATGAAAACGTGTCAAAGGTGTTTGCAATTTTGCAGTCAATTGGCATTAATTGAGTGTGAACACAAAAATATTTTGTAAATCGTCATTTCATTGTACAAGTGTGTTTGCGTGTGTGTGTGTGTGTGTGTGTGTGTGTATATTAGTGTGGGGCGTGGCCTGCCTCTTGGGCTGCTCTCTCCGAATGGCCACAAAATGTGTCGCGCAATATGCAAATTGATTTGCCGAACAATTCATTTGCAAAATGTGTTGCATAAGCCGCAATGAAAATTGAGGCCCAAATGGGAGGCTTTAAATGCAACCGCAATTGCCACATTTTTGTTGCAATTTTCACTAAGCCCAAATCTATATATGTGTCTGTGCACGTGTATGTGTGCGTGTCTGTGTCAATTTCCAACAGACTAACAAATGCTTTACTGTTTTTTGCATCCCAATTGTAAAATGTTTTCTTTCGGAAAAAAACTAACCACAATTAACCTAAATTTGATTATGAATAATTTGAATACACTTGTAGATGGTATTATAATTTTGTTACCTGAAACACTTTAAAAGAGGCGTGGCAGATCCCAGAATGTAGATACTACATATTCTTAATTTGTCGGTTTCAATGCAAACTTTTCTTATTGCTTAAAATCTATCTCGATAAATCTTAAGGCAAGTCAGAATTTTTGCTGCAGGCGATCGGATCGGATAAATGTATCATATATATGCATTGGAACGATCGGAGGAAAATCAACCTTTAGTATTAGGTTGAAAATCAACCTAAATATTGGTCAAGTTTTTAGGGTTAATGAAAAGTTATAATAAAATCTAATTAGTTAATATGTCAGCAAGAATTGTTTTTGATCGTAAAAGCACAAGTTTGTGTTATATTTCACTTATTGTCAATAATTTGTTTGTCAAAAGCTCAAAAGCCGCAACACTTATCCACTCGATGACCCATCAGAAATACTTGTGGATGCTGAAGCACCCTATCAATTGATTGTGGTGCGCAACTTTCACATGCTAAGCAAATAGAAATCTGTTAGACACTTCTTCACGTCAATGAGAAGACGAGCGAGAGTAATAGACAGCGAGAGCGAGAGAGAGCGAGAGAGAGAGAAAGAGAGAGAGAGAGAGAGAGAGAGAGAGAGAGAGAGAGAGAGGAAGAGGAAGAGAGAGAGAGGCTAAACATTTTCGTTGAACTTAAATCTCAATTCAATATCAATTCGCACCATATTCCACCCACACGTGGCGATTAATTTGGCAATTTTCTATTATTACATGCCGCCCACAAAAGCAACCACAAATAACATACACACACACAGGCACAAATACTTACGCACACACACACAGACACGCTTACACGCATATTCATACACTAATCAAATATGGCACAAATAAAGGTCTGGCCTTGAATTTTGCGTAAAATAAATTTAATAAAAGTAAATAAAAAATAGGGATGTCTAAAATTGAGTGCAGTCGACAGTAATATTCCCTGTACCTCTATAGATGTACATACATTTACATATTTACACATTTATATCGGTTACTGCGTCTCGCTCACACACATTTCTTAGACTTGGATGCAACTTTTTTTTTCATTTATTTATTGATCGATCTTTATGAAACTAATAGCATTGTTTTAGTCCACGGCTCTTTAAATATTTCAATATATATTCGTTTAATAATAGGTTGTGTATTATAAATAAGCTTGATCTGCTTGCAGAGTAACCTACATTCAAATTGTAATGTATCTAGCTCTTATAATTACTAATTTGATATGTTTTGTGCCATAAAAGCTAATAAATCCCTGGTACAGGGTGTAAATATGCCACAATGGGGTAAACAGCAACAACAATAGGGCGAGCAAATAACAAACAATTGTTTTCTCTTTTTTTAAATTTATTTTTTTGTTGTTGTTTTTGTTGTTTGGTCACGAATCTCCGTTTGGCGCTATTTGCGCATTTTGTGGCCCTTTCGTTGCGAAAATTACATAAAATACAATTGACAAAAAATGCTAAATGGATTTCAAAGCAAACCAATACCAATACCAATACCAATACCAATAGCAACAACAACAACAACAACAACAAAACTGATCACGCGTATTTCATTTGAATACATAATACATGAAATTGAAATTGAATTTGATTTAATTTTCGATAGCTCGAATTGCATTTCATCAATGCAATCGCAGCTTATTTTAATTAGTTGGCTAATATCAAAGGGGCAGCAGCAGAAGGGGAAGCTCATGTGGAGGGGAAGGGCGTAGAGAGTTCCAAAGGTTGCTGGTTTTTCCCGCATTGATACGGGTTTTTGCCCCAAGGTTGTTAGCCGACGACCTGGGGGAGAGACCCAAATTCAGCTTCTGTTTCAGTTTCAGTTTCAGTTCCGCTGTTTTTGGATCGTTGGTGGATGAGGGGGAACGAGGGCGGGGGAGTCCGCAAATGCCGCTGTCCATGTCCGTCCGTATGTTGCCAAAAAGTGTTATGTACATATGTATGTTTGCTTTTTACGATTACTAAATCTACTAATTGGTCTGGCATTTTATGGTCTTCTGTCATTTGCCATGCGCTCTGTTTGCTCCCAACCAGACATAATTCGCTTCCCCTTTACCTTCCCCTTCCGTGTCTCTTCTCTCCTCTTCCAGCCATCCATTTTACAATGTTTTGCTTATACTAATAGGAAAAACAGGGCACAGCCTTTTAATCACGAACTCAGAATGTTGATCGGTTCCGGAATCACACTCTCTTAAGATTTTAATTGTAATTTTTGACTGGATTGAATCTTGCGTTATAAAAAGGGTCGTTAAATTATACATAAATAGAATTATACCAGTATAATAGTTGAATTTACTATATACATTTATTTTTAGCTGAGGTCTTTCCCCTTTTAAGAGGGGGGAGTTCTAGTTTTTCCTCTCTTCACAATTGTTGACGCCAAACTTATCGTCAAGTTCAAGTATATGTCTTCACCTATCTCTCTCTCTCTATAGCTGTCTGGTATCTCTGTCCGTCTGTCTAGCAAAATTGATGTGTCTCCAGTCTCCTTATCGATGCCTATCGGTCGACCGTCAGACATTTGTTCACTCTCAGCTGGGTTTACGCAATGCAATTAGACGCCGTCCATTTCTGAGGTAGTCACAATAATCACACACACACACACAGAAACACACATACACAGAAAAAAATCCGCGCCAGAAGTTCGGTAAACCCGGAATTTCTTCAACCAAGTACGAATTACTTCTTTTCTTTTAATTTAATATAATTTACATATTTAATATTAAAATTAATAATAATAAGTTTTAGGCGTTTTTGACCACATTTTTATTTTTATATTGTGTCAATATAGCATATTAAATCATCAAGAATTTTAAACTTGAATTTAAGAATACTTTTCTTCAGTGTAGACACACTTATGTGTGGGTATGTGTGTGTTGTTTTTGTAAAGTCTGTTTCACATGCACTTGCTATTGCTTACTACTATTTTTGTTGTTGTTGTTGTTGCTAGTTGCTGGTTGCTTGTGATATTGCTGCTGACGTTTGTTTGTGCAGCGCATTGTGTGCTGTCTGTCTATCTTTAGAATTTGGCCAGACAATGGCCAACAGAAGCAGCAAAAAGTAGTAGCATCAACAACCAGCTGGAGTCGCAACACTCGCGAGCTGTCTAACAGTTTGATAAACCACAGACACCCAACAACCAACAACAACGTCGATCATAAAGCCCGCCGATTTATGTGCATACATATGTACATATACATACACATATATAGCTGACAGCTACAAATATATATACATATATATATATAGAGAGAGAGAAGCCCATACAAAAGTTACAAAGATACACAGACATTGAGATACAGATACGAGAGATAGACGAGCTGCAGCCAAATCAAACACGGTCGCTGGGTTTGTTGGTCGCCCGGTTGTTGATTGTTGGCTGTTTTCTGATCTTGCAACTGCCGCTCAGCAGCGACAGCGACAGCGACGTCGACAGCAGCAGCGACAGCGGCGTCGGCGTCTGACATTGACAGCGTTAATTGAATTGCAAACAGCAGAACACGTCGATGTCATTGTTGATGTTGTTGTCGTTGTTGTTGTCGTTGTCGTTGCTGAAATGCCAAACGAAAGCTTCTTTTATTGTAGTTGCAGCAAACTTGCAATCGTAATCGGAATTGGATCGATTATTCGCAACAACTTCAACTCTCATGCGATTCTCTCTCCCTCTCTCTCCCTGGATAGCTGGCGGGCTGGCCAATTACTGACCTATTCCATGCTCGCACAGCATGTATCTCACAGATACATTTTCTGACTGCGATAACAACAACATTGACACACTGCTTATCAGTCTATGTGCAGACTAGATTAACAATTAGCCGGAAAAACTGAATGACACTTGTTCATGCCGCAACTGCAACTCGATCTACCTTCATCTCCGTCTTTATTTACTTTATCTCAATAATCGTATGCATGACAGCTTAACGATCGTGTTCAAGTATTCCACTTTCTATCTCCATTGACTAAAATGCAGACAACAACAGTTTTTACTCGTTTTGTAGTAAAAAAAACGTTGAGCATAATTCATTTATCGATATTGTTACCCTCGTTCTTATAAGAACTTTGGCAAGACTCCGATACATCAAAATATAACAACTTCGCACTTTTTACTATTTTGAAAAGAAATCGTTTTTAAATTAACTTCTTCAAAGGCACAAAAGTTCCATTAAGATTTACATAAAATTATATGAACGCATCGAAAAATTAAGGGAATATATAAATATCTCTAAAAATGTTGATGAGTGATCGTTATCGTCGCAAACTGATTATTTGCGTTGATGAAATTGTGATTAGTTGTCGACAGACACAATAGCTAATTATAGTTAAAAACAAGCAATATAAAATGTGTTGGAAATATTTTTATTGAAAAGATTGAAACAATGATACAATGATACAATTGTGACTCTCGAACAAGTTATCGATATGATTTAGCCGAATATATGGAACTTCGCACTCATAACTGAGCTTTCCAAACCGAAGAGAAAGTTCATGCAAAATTAGTTTAATTTTTTTTTCAAATTACTAAACGATAACTTTTCGATTGCTGCCTCAAGGACTAGGCACTATTTCGATAATTAATTGGATTCCGACTCTGAAAAAAACGGACTAATTTCAAGGATTGACTGCAAAAGGGAAAACAGCAATTGAATCTATGTGTTATCAACAGCTACACAGAAAAAAAAATCCGGGCTATTTAGCCCGAATTCAAGCCGAAACGATGTCAGAAGTGGGGTAATCTCGGATTTTCTTAAGTCAAGTACGAAATACTTGATTTTTTCAATCCCGAATTCAAGCCTGAAATTCTTAAATTCAGGCTAAAGAAAAATAATTTTTTTTGTTACATTTAAACTTTTTTTTTAACATTTTTTTTTAACCTTTTTTATTAAATTTTTTTTTAAGTTTTTTTTAATTTTTTTTTTTATTTTTCATTTTTTTTTTAATTTTTTTTTTTATTTTTTATTTTTTTTTAATTTTTTTTTATTTTTCATTTTTTTTAATTTTATTTTTATACAATTTTTTTTTAATAGTTTTTTTTTTTTAAATTATTTTTTTACTAAGATTTTTCTATTTTTACCCTTTTTTTTTTTAATTGACGGTGGGAATCGAACCCAGGTTTTTTTTCAAACAGGTCGGCGACTCTAACCACTGAGCCACCGAACCAGTTGAAATGAGAGAGGCCGAAAGAGAATATAGTAATTTGGGCTTATTTTCCCATTTTAATCTCGATACAGGCTTGATTATTCAGCTTAAGCCTGGAAACATACTTAAAAACTGCAGGCTTAAATCAAGTATTTTAGGCTTGATTCTAGAACGGCATTTTTTTTTCTGTGTAGCAACGCAATCAGGCAATACCCTTGGCCAGATCACTTGGCGGTGCATGGTAAATAATCGCATCAAGGTATCTTTAAGCTGTTATCAGTGCACGCACACACGCTGCCAAAGATACAGATACAGATACTTTACTCAGATACTTTTCACCTTGTTGCTGCGATAACAGTTGCTGCTGTTGCTGTTGTTGGCAAGGACGCGGCACGTACGTGCGTGCGACTTGAGCTGAGCTCTTATCACTATCGTGCTCTCCCTCTCTCTCTCTCTCTGTCTCTCTGTCTGTCTCTTGCTACGGCTGCGTAACTGTAACAATTGTATCTGCCAGATACATTTGGCACAATAAACTGCTGGTGTTGCTGTCGGCTTTAGTTCAAGGTTGCAGTGACTGCGCAGCAGGTAAGTGACAAGTGCCGTCTACCTGTCCACACGTTGCACCTTCCACAATTCAGATGCCATCACCTGTGTGTGTATGTGTGTGTGCTCGTGTGTTTGTTTATTGTGAGTTGCTGTTGCTTAGTGTGTGGCAGGATCGTTGCATTCATTGCTTTCGTCAACAGCAACAACAAGTGGCAATGATTTGCAGCCAGATCAACAACAACAGTCGACACAGGTTGTTCGAGACCCTTCTGCTTCTTCTTCTTATTATTATTATTATTATTATTATTATTATTATTATTATTATTATTATTATTATTATTATTATTATTATTATTATTATTATTATTATTATTATTATTATTATTATTATTATTATTATTATTATTATTATTATTATTATTATTATTATTATTATTATTATTATTTATTATTTTTATTATTATTATTTTCAATTTCTTCTTCTTCTTTTCAATTTGCCATGCGATCATATATAATCGCCGATATTGTGGCCATAAATTGTTTTGCTTGTTGCCTGCAACACATCTCAGTTTGTTGCTGTCGTTGTTGTTGCTGTTGCAGCGACTTCTTCTTCTTCTTATTGTTGGTCGTTGCGTAAGTTTATCTTTTACTTTTTTTCCGGCTGTTCATCTGTCTGTCAGTCTGTCTGTTCCTACTCAGTAAGTCGGTTTGTTCTTTGCTCTTTCTACTTATACAGATATCTTTCTCTCTCCCTCGCTCTCTCTCTCTCCCTCTCTCTCTGTCTTTCTCCAGCTCTCTGTGTGTAGTTCTTGCCACTCTCAGCGAATGTTTTGGTTCGCTCAGCGTCGCCGTCGCCGTCGTCGTCGTCTTCTCGGCGATTTGTACGTCTATTAGTTGATACGAAAATTTCGTGTATTTTCTACTCAGTCTGCATTCAGATCTCCAGCTAAACAAGTCGTACAAAACGCGCCCAAAGACACTAAAATATTTCAAAACACTTGAGATAATATTTTCCAAAAAAAAACAAAAACAAACAATTTCGGAAAACCAAAAGTAACGCGTTTTATTTTACATTTTATTATTTTGTGCTGTGTGTTCATTCGTGCTGTGAAATGTTTTGGCAATGTCAGTTTCAAGTATTTAATTAAACAGCTTATACCTAAGACAAGTTTGAAATACAAATACAAAGTTATAGTTTCGTTAGCCACAAAACCTTGCACTAATTGGATACACTTAACTGCTGCTGCTGCCGCCTGGGTGTAACGCCTTGGATCTATCAAATAAACAACAAGTAAGTGATCCCGAGTTGTGTGGGGAAAATTTAGAAAAATCGATGCATTTATTAATTGAATTTTAAGTGCGTTGCGGGTCAATACGCTAATTGTTGGCCGATTGTTTATTAAAAGTGCGCAAATAAAAATTGTGTTTAAAAATTACAGAAAAGATACAGATACATATATTTGTAGACTTTGTGAGGAAAGAGAGAGATACATTTGGTTTGAATGGTAAACAAACGTTGTCTTAAAAGTGTTTTGTAAATACAACAACAGCAAGTACAATAGCCTGAACTTAAGTTACAGAGAAAAAGAGAGAGGGAAAGGGAAAGGAAAAGAGAGAATGGGGGCAAGGGGAAGGAAGCTTCAGGTTCTCACGGGCAAGAAGCAACCTGTTGTCTTTAGCTGCCTTTGGAGTTGGAATAGGAGTTGGAGTTGGAGTTGGAGTTGGAGTTGGAGTTGGGGCAACAGCTGAGCAACATTTCCCATGGCTGGGAAGCAGCTTTCCGCTTTTCCTGGGATGGGAGTCGGGATGGTGATGGCGAGGGGGGTATGAGGAAAGGGAGCTGAGGGTCATCTCCAGCCATGACCTCTTCAAGTTCTGCCACACTTTAGCATTGTAAATGTAAATGTAAATGTGAATGTGGCTGTGAATGTGAATGAAGTGAGGCAAAAATGAAAATGAAAAGCACATGCAAAACAATCAACAGCCACAATAACAATAACAAAATCTCATGCTGCCAAAATTTTATTTTAACGTGTTACGCTGTGTGTGTGTTTGTGTGTGTGTGTGTGTGTGTGTGAAACCAAAACAATTACAGTATGAACAAGTAGCTGCCAAAATAATAATAAAAAAGTTCCCCTACATTTCGCTTGGCATGCGGGAATAACCAACGCTGATGACTCGACACAAAGCTGGAAACTGAAAAACAGAAGCGGAAAAATATATTTTGTAAATTCAATTCAATTCTTCTTTTCAATTCTTTCTCCTAGTTAAATCTATACGCTATACAAAACACGAATATCTCAATATATCAGACTTAGTTGACGTCAAACAAATTAGAATCACGCTCTTTTGTTGCCTCTAATCGCGTCTTATGCAAATGGAGAGGGCAGAGAGGATTCAAATTACACTGGTAAAAATTGGGAACACTTTTAGAATTCTAGAAAAACGAAAGCACTTTCTATACAACTTTTGGTATAAATTATATTCTAAAATGCAATTGCATTTAATTTCTTACCAATTAAAATATTTAAAACAAGCTTTTTTTTTGTTTTAAGTATACAAAGTTGTATATATACAGTGAATTTTAATTAAATAGTCGAACTAAATATTATTTTGATGATTTAAGATTGTTACGTAAACTAGAAAAACATTTAAATATGCGTCAGTTGCAATTTGCGATTATTCCTCAATTGAAATCACTTTTTATAAATGTCCAATTTAATTATAAAGAATTGAATGCATTTTGCATGATTTGCACAGTTCATTTGCTATATGAAAATAATTTCGTTTGTTTTAATTTTGTATAATTGAAATGCCTTTTTTGGAGTGTAGTGAAATATCGTAGGCTTAGGTTATGAATGAACAGCTTAAAATTGAAAATGCATTTTATTTTTATTGCTAAATGGAATGTTAGTAGAGCGTTTAAAATTCGATTGTCTCTCTTTCATTTACTCTCTCTCTCTCTCTCTTTCTCTCTTCCATTCATTTGAGAACTTGTTGTTCTGTTCGATTGGTTCTTGGCGGTAATTTGCGCTGTTGTTTGCTTCTTAGTGCGGTTGTTGTTGCCTTTTCATTTCAATTTAGAGCTCAAGTTTCGTGCCTCGCTTCGTATTCGGTGGGTTTTTGGCCCGGCCTAAGTGCGGCTAAATGTAAATCGATTCGAATGCGTTTTTATGAATTCGGCACGCGTCTGCGTGCGCATTTCAGAGCTACAATTTTATGTGCTTGGCTGTGTGTCTGTTTTTTTTTTTGTGTCGACAGGCCATTGCCAACTTGTTGTAAGTAGCAGGCGCACCCACTCCCACTCACCCAACCACACTTTATACCCCACGCTCACCACCTGCCGTTGCTCGCTTGACGCCTTCCTCTACCGCTCTGTCTCTGTCCGTCTCTCCCTCTCTCCCTGGCCCTCTGCCTGTGCCTCACTCTTTCTGCCGAGTGTCATAAACAATGTTCAGCTGGTCAGCAAATCAAATTTGTGCCCCCAAAAAAATGACTGAAGTGGAAACAAAACGCGCTGCCAAATAGCCATAACTCAATATCGTCTGCCGTCGTTTTGCGGATCATTTTCCAAGTGCCCCTTCAGCTGTTTGTTTTGCAATTGTAATTGCCCCGCCCCCTCCACCCACCCCATTTCTCTTGATTGGGCCAAGAGCTGGGCCACCTGCGGCTGCCACATTCAACAGCAGACGCTGCGTGGTAAATGAAAGCAAAAAACACGAAAAAACAAAAATTAAAAAAAAAATACAAAAGAGAGGGAAAACTAATAGTAATTGCGTTTCTCACGCCTTATGAACGCATTTTCACACGCAATGCGGTTTTGTTTGGAAAAAATTAATTTTTCAATTTGTTCAATTTTCATACAGAGTGTTTTATGATCAGGCACGTAGGCCACTATCAAATGAATCTCTCTCTTTTATATATATATGTATATATGTATATATATAAATATAGAATGTGTAATATGTAATGTCTGATGATCTTAGATCATGCCTCATTTAGATGCAATTCCCCTTGGTTGCAAATTGTTTATCGCGTATAGCGAACAAACGTTGTCGATTGTGTTCTTCGAGTATTTTATTAGATAAGTTGATAGTTGTGCTCAGTTTTCCTTACGGAATTTAATGGAATCGTCAGAGAGATGATGTCAGCTAGCCAGCCAGACTCGGACTTGGAGAGAATTGGCCCAATTGACTTGTTCTTATCGAATGAGTATATATTTTTTTATTATAATATAATTATAATTATTGTATTTCCAGTATTTAGTTAATGCGCATGCAAGTCTTGTATGATTATTAAAAAAAAAAAGAATAAAAAAAATAAATAATGAAAAAAAGATTGATTTATTTGCAAATTAATTCTTCAATTCAGTGGTGGCAAGTCGCTATCAAGTATTTCCTGAGCTGAGGCTAATAACAATGTCTGTCCGTCTGTCTGTCCGTCTGTCTGTCTGTTTGTGTGTTTGCTGATCTCATGGATCTTGGCTTGATCGGTGCGATTGTTTTCAAGAGTTACTTCTAGTTAATTGCTGTCGATCAGTATCGTCGATAATTGCAGGTGACAGCCAAGCAGCCAAGCAGCCGATCTGGCAATCAGGTAACGAAACCAAAAACAGTCAACAGGTTGCTAAAAATAGCCAAAACTCTCTGTCTCAGTCTCAATCTCTGTCTCTGTCTCTGTCTTCACTTTCCCCCGTTGCAAGTTGCGAGTTGCATTAATAAGCCGGTAGTTTAACAGTTCGCCTGAACTGTAACGGTTCTCAACTCTGTTGCCAATAACAACAACAATAACAACAACAATAACAACAACAATAACAACAACAAGAACGACAACAAGTGGCAACAACTTGGCGTCTAGTTGGCCATTGGCTTTCGGACGCCTTTTGGCAGCCTGGCCAAGTTGATCAGCTTGCAAGTTGTTGCTGTTGTTTTAGAGTGATTGTTAAGCTGCCCAGAACTACAACTGTTGTTGTTGTTGTTGTGACTGGCAAAGCAGTTAAACGACTTTGAACATGAAATGACACCACTTGAGGCAAGAGCAAGAGAAAAATAAAACACAAAAAATCACCACTGCCCGCATGAGCAATAAATAAACCACACGGATAAAAATAAGGATCTAAAATCAAGATTTAGTCCCTAAAAATATGCGTCGAGAACATGCAAATTTTGAAGTAAGAAAACATATCTTGATGCTAAGAACATTTCAATTAAGACCAAGTTCTTATTTTTAAGAACATAAGTAAATTCTTGTATATTCAAGACCACAAATCTTAGTAGAAAGTCGTATTTTTTTCAGTGCACAAGGGAGCGTTTACAATTGCCCGTTGAACCACTCCGAGCCGCGAACCACGAACCACTTTACTATGGTTGCCTCTTCGCGGTTGTCGTTGTCTGTCTTTGTTGTTGTTGCAGCGGCAGCAACTTATTTTTTTTTTTTTTTTGTATTTAATTTCATTTGTTTAGCTGACAGTTTTGCATTTTCAATTTTTACGACTCTGTTGAGGCCCAAAAAAACTGGTTAAAACTCGAGCTACAGTTAATACTTAGAGCAACAACATTAACACTAAAAACAGGCACAACAACATCAACAATCCACGTGCGTAGGCAACAACACTGAAGCCACATTCGATTAATTTGGAACGATTGTATAATTCTTGGCCAGACATTGACATACTCGCAGTTAAATCTTTGTGTGGCTCGCTGAATGCATAATAAGCCACTTCTAATGGCAACAACAGCAACAACAGCAACACCAACAACAACAACAATAAGAACAACTGCAACTGGTTGACAAACCGACAAGACAGTTGCTGCTAATTGAACTGAGTTGATCATCCAGCCACAATACAAAAATACAGTCTTGACTAATTGATTGACCATCTTTTTTTTTTTTTTTGGACACTCGAGAAATCCAACTACAGCTAAATATGTTGACAATATTCTCTCTGTCTCGCCGTTTTTGAAGATGCCTCTTTTCCGGGCGGCAACTATTGATCAATAAATTATTAGTTCCTGATACTAATTAAAAGATTCCCCAAAAAGTATACTTGATGATTCGAAACATATCAAATGTGGAGCTTAAGTTGGTTGATGGTGCATTTGGTGGAAGATAGAAATGAGTTTTAAAGCGCATTAAACAAGGAGCTTTAAATATAAATATAATAAATATTGTTCAAGTAATTTAAAAAAAAAATCTTAATGGTTATACCTTTTTAATGATAAATGATTGATTGATTAAGCTTTAAGTTAAGCAACATTTTTAAAAGCTTCTTTAAATTAATCTTAATCGTTAAGGAGATTTTCAATCGCTGAGGTCATTTAATTCAACTGACACTTTCAGCTAGGATCATTGCTGAATTCTTTAAACATTTACATATGTGGCATATTTAATCCGAAATATGCATTATTCAAATACACAAATAAATGCATTAATTTGTTGTAATTGGTGCAACAATTTAAATAGTTGAATTGCTTTAATAAATCGCTCGCTGCTGAAATTGTTGAACTTCTGGCTGAATATATGCGAATAATTCGGATTAATCATTTATTTTATTCACTCACCTCTTGACCAATATACGAGCCAGGCCAATGCAGCTAAAAAGAGATAGAAGGAGAGAGAGATAGAGTAAGAGAATGAAAGGAAAATATTTAAAAAAAATTTTTGTGTGAAAATTGTGAAAACATTAAGCGACCTAACCTGAGCCTCATGTCCGAGTGCTGACAAAGATTATGGCAAAAACACACACATAAATACTCACACAGACACAGAAACACACACACCTACACACACACAGATACACACATGCATGCGAGCGCATAGTTGATGTTGATAAGCATGGACAGATGAGGATGTGGATGAAATTGTGACTGTGACTGTGAATGTGGCTTTCCGCGGGCAACATCCAACGCACACACACTCAACACACATAAAAAATGGCAAATGAATAGCAGAACACACACACACACACAGACACACTCACGCATGTTGTTGCTGTTGCTGATGGTGTTGGTGTTTTGCAGGATGCCGGATTGGATTGAATCATTGAATTGAATTGAATACGTGCGAGCACGAAACAGAAAACATTGCTACGTGTCCTTAGCATGTTGTTGTTGTTGTTGTTGCCAGTGTTGCTGTTGTTGTTAGTGTTGCTGGTTTGCTGTTATGTATTAGCAGAATGTCAATGTGTGATGACTGGAAATATGTATGTACAAACACCCAAGTATTTTCCGCATATCTGTGCTCATCTCTCATACCAACCCTCACCCCACCCAACTCTGTCCTTCCGTCCATCTGTCCGTCTGTCCGTCTGTCTGAACAGATGGGATCACACGCGTAAAAGGCATCAAATGTTGTCCGAAAAAGCAAAGCACATCAAAAAGAAGAGCAACAACAACAAAATAAAAAAAGAAAAACATATATAAACCGTAAAGAGGAGAAAGCAAACAAACAACAACGACAACAACAACAACAACAATAACTGGAGTTTAGTGTTGTTGTTGTTGTTGTCCATTGGGTGGATCCTTTAGTCGTGGCCCCAAATTGACATCAGTTGCTGATTTTTAATTAAAAATTTGCGACGTGTGAAGTTGATTTCAATTTTGGGCGAGCCTCTCTGACAACTGACAGATGAACAGATACCAGATACAAAGATACAAAGATACAAAAAGCGAGCAGCTCAGCTGTTTAGTATGATTCGCTTAGAAGATGATTTATATGTAGAAGGCTGCTCTTCATGTTCGTGACTGACCACATGACTGGACAGGGGAAAGTAGAAGGAGAAGGAAACTGATTCGCTGAAATAACAGTGGATGCCTCGGGACAGGGCACAGCACACGGAACAGGAAGAGGAACTGGAAGAGGAACTGGAACAGGAACTGGAAGTGCAGGAGCATGAGTAACAACACAAACAACGACGGTCATGACATGTCAGTCACATGCACATTCACACTCGCATTCACATCCAAAATGGATGCACTCACTTCATAAATATAGATTAAATAGTCCAGATATAGCCCTATGCACTATATCGAGTATCGAAGTCAATTAAAATGCCAGCCACAAGTATTTCACAGTGGATAATGCACTTTCTACAAGGGAATTAGCTCAATTGGGCAGTGAGTGCATTCACGAGTGCCCCCAATTGACAATGAAAATCATGAAAATCTAGACAATTTGGAAAATGGATCTTACTTCAATATCGCCAAAAGAAGTGATTAGTTAACTGATATAGAATGAATTCAAGAGTGACTTAATAAATGCTGCACTTGTAATTTTTTAAGTTAAACACCTGAAATCCACATACGAGGGTGGGCTGATAAATAGTCGCCCTACCAAAGAAAACACGGTTTTTTTTTATTTTTCTTTTTTATTTTTCAACATAATCTCCTTTTAGACGTATGCACTTAGTCCAACGGTCCTCCAATTTTTTTATACCTTCCATAAAATATAACTGGTCCAGGTCCTCAAAATAGGCGTTTGTTTCACAGATCACCTGTTCATTCGACTGAAATTTCTTTCCACCAAGCCATTTCTTTAAGTTTGGAAATAGATAATAGTCACATGGTGCTAAATCTGGAGAATAGGGGGGATGTGGAAGAATTTCACATCTTTCTTGTGAGCCGGAGCGTTGTCCTGGTGAAACAGAACTTTTTTCTTCGCCATGTGCGGCCTTTTTTTCTTTAGTTCTGAATCGAACTGTCCCAAAAGGTTACAATAGTATTCGTCATTAATTGTTCTGCCTTTTTCTAGATAATCCACATGAATTACGCCTCGGGCATCCCAGAAAACCGTTGCCATTACCTTGTTGGCCGACAAACCAATCTTTGCCTTTTTCGGCGCCGTTTCTCCGGTTGAAATCCACTGCTTTGACTGTTTCTTGCTTTCTGGTGTATGGTGATGTATCCAAGTTTCGTCGACAGTTACAAAACGACGCAAAAATTCATTCTTATTTGCGTTTAACAATGCCAAACTCTCCTTCGCAATGACCAAGCAGTTGCGTTTGTGTTCCGCTGTGAGCAATCGCGGCACCCACCTTGACGAAAGCTTACTCATATTTAAATATTCGTGTAAGACGTTTCCAACACGTTCACGAGAAATGTTTAGGGCCTTAGCAATCTCTCTCAGCTTTATTCGGCGATCATCCTATATCATTCCGTGGACTTTATCTACCATTTCTGGGGTTATCACCTCTCTGGGACGTCCCGGACGGTCCTCGTCAAAAATGCTTGTCCGCCCGCGCCTATACTCAGCAGTCCAATATTTAATGGTCGAAATCGATAGAGCTGATTCCCCATAAACTTCGATTAACTCATTTTTTATTTCATCGTTGGATTTCTTTTTTAAAAACAGAAATCTAATGACAGCTCGATATTCTATTTTACTCATTTTGGGGACAATGCAAAAGTGACCATGCTAAAACTCCCGCCAAAATTACCAGTGTTGAGAAAAACGCCTAAAACTTTTTCAGCAATCAGCCGATAGAAAACATTAATCGAATAAAATATTTATGGGTTGTTTAAGGTGTTTTTTTTTGGTAAGGCCGATTACTTATCAGCCCGCCCTCGTATTTTATAAAATATAAATGAAAATCATGTTTTTTGCATCTATAAAGCCATTTTTACAGTCTGTTCAATAAGTTAAATACATATTCGGATAATAATACTAAGAACACACACCCAAATAAGAATTTGCAAGCATTTTCCTGTGTTTTAAAACAGAGTTTTATATAATTTTAAGTTAATATATTTAAATTCGAAATAGAGTGTTTTATATTTGCCGTGCAAAAGGAAAGTTTGACTGTATAAATGAAAAGATAAAAATATACAATATACATAGCTCAAAATATTGCTACAGATAAAATGCCCTTTTTTATTACAGTCAAAAAGAATTCGGGGCAACTAAAGTGACAACAGCACATAATTTAAAGTAAATAAAGAAAAACAGTAGCAATTGACTTGATTTGGGCGGCGACCCCTGTCCTCCCTCCTCTCTCTACCCTCGTGCGCTATCTGTTCTCCCCACCCCCGTCATTTTAGACTTTTTCTTTTACCCCTTTACTTATTTATGCCCCCTGCTGTGTCTATGTTTCAATTGAATTATGAAGCACTTCACATGCTGCGGGTGTCAAAGTCATTGTCTTATATAATACCGTTATGACATTAACCTTATCAGAGTGTGTGTGTGTGTGTGTGTGTGTGTGTGAATGTGTGTGAAGAGGTACTTGACATTCACATGAGCATTCACCACGCACAGTCCAAAAAAAGCAGAGCAAACGGACATCGGACATCTGAAAGGGAAGAGGGAAGAGGGGACAGCGTCCAGTTTTATGACCGATACACAGAGTCAGGCCCACTAAAAAGCTATTAACAAGTAATAATGACAACAACAACAACAAGAACAACAACAGCAACAGCAACAACATGAGCCATAAACTTGAGTGCAACAGTTACAGACAGCAATGGGAAAAGTCGCGGTTGCAATGTGCCACACTTGAACTCATAAATTCTAAGAACCCGCAGATAACCTACATATATCGACCTCTCCCTCTTCCACTTCCTCGCCCTTTCCCTCTCTGTCTCTTTATAAATAAACATTGTGCGTGCTTTGTGTGTGTGTGTGTGTGTGTGTGTGTGTGTGTGTGTGTGTGTGTGTGTGTGTGTGTGTGTGTGTGTGTGTGTGTGTGTGTGTGTGTGTGTGTGTGTGTGTGTGTGTGTGTGTGTGTGTGTGTGTGTGTGTGTGTGTGTGTGTGTGTGTGTGTGTGTGTGTGTGTGTGTGTGTGTGTGTGTGTGTGTGTGTGCATGTGCTTAAGCCAAGTGCAACATCAACAATGAGTGCTGTTGCTGCTGCTGCTGTTGTGGCAGCAACAAGTTGATGCAGTTGCTGTGCCTGTTTTATTATTATTGTTGCCGTTGATTATGACAACACCGATGACTGATGTGAGTTATGCATCTACATCTGTATGTATGAGTGTGTGTGAGTGAGTGTGTGGCACCGTCGATATACCCATTAAAACATTAAAACGATGCCCAAGTTCACAATCTTTGTTTGTGTCGACAACAACAACAACAACAACGACACAAACTGCCGCCGACGCTAGCGCACAGTGGGACAAATAGGCAACAATTAAGACAAAAAGAAAAATAAATATAATACTGATTTTAGAGATTATTTATTAAATAATATATATTCTCTTGGACTTTTCTACAACAAACTTGCATTACAACTGCAAATAATTTTAATAAAATAAAACAAAATTATTCGAAAATTATTCAGTATTATTCATAAATTATTTACCACATTTCTTTTAAATTATTACTCTAATTACTCAGAAATGTTTGTTTAAATTACAAAATATGTTTATTTTTTTTTACAAAGAAAATTTTCCGTTGTTGAAGATGAAAATGTTGTTGATCAAACTTGACGTTTGTTTCAAGATCAAATATAAAGAAATTGAAATAAGAGAACACATAAAGTAGTTTGAAATTATTTGAAAATAGGAAGAGCTTTATAGTTCATAGGAGAGCTCGACAGATAAGTATAAACTCAAGTTTAAGTTTGAAATTCGTTAAAATATTTTGATAAGCTCATTCAAATACTGCGGCTGACAGAAATGTATTTTTGCTCTTACTTAAAAGCAACTCAGACTTATTTGTTAAGTTACAGTCACATACGACTATAAAAATACTTGCAGAAGAGCTATAAATTGTCGTTCATTGTTGCGGGTGTCAACTGTAGCTCAGTTCTCGGTAAACTGAATTCCCTGAAAATCTCGCATAAAATATCATTGATTTCTAAGCAAGTCGAGAGTTACAGTTAGACAGAGAAAGGTATAAATGAAGAGAGAGAGATATATAATTGTTTGGCGTTGACAAATGCTTTATGTGTGCCACTGTGGCACGCTCTGTGTGCGGCCGGGGCACAAACACAAATACAAACCGGTATTGTTCCACATGCCACAAAAGAAAACGTTAAGCTGCAACTTGGGGGGCGCAAGAACAGAGCACACAGCGCAGGTGAAGAAGGGGAAAAGTGGGAAAAAGGGTTGCTTCTATTTACCTGGGAACATGGCCGTATTTCTGAGCTATCGACGATTATTATTATGTTTTATTTACTGCATAATTTATTCATTGCCACAAGTTAAAAACTCATCTTATTTTCTAACTCTGATTGCAGCGATCGAGAGCAGCAGTAAAGCAGTTAGCGAAGGATTGGCAACTCTGGAGCCGGGTGATTGCCACCATGGCAACAACAACATCATCAACAACAACAAGGTGGGGCATGCAACCGATGATGCTGTTGCACGCTCTGCTGGCGCTGACGGCGCTGCTGGTGACGCACACCAGTCTGAGGGGAGGAGGCGGCGTCGAGGCGCTGCCAATCACCTCGCGACCCATTGAGGGAAACGCCCAGCTGCTGGCCTGGGAGGAGTGGCAGCGACTGTCGCCCGACCAGCGAACGCTGGAGAAGGAGAAGAAGGTGACGGCCAAGTCGATATTCACGCTGCCCTTCCGCCACTGTCCGCCGGGGCACAAGCAGTACGGCGAGCGTTGCATACCACAGATTAACATCGATCCCACGGATCTGGTGAAGCAGGAGCTGCTGGAGTTAATTGGCGGCGGAGATGCCAATGGCAACGGCAGCCCCACTGGCAACACGGACTACGACTACAGTGACAGTGACAATGAGAGCGACGAACTTCTTTTCAATGTGCCACTTGTGCCACTGATGCAAGCGGGGCAGCTGCCAGAGTTGCCACAGTTGCCAGAGTTGCCAAGTTCTCAAGATCAGGCGCTGCCCAGCGAGGATGCTCCGCTGAAGTTCAACATATTTGAGAGCAAGTATCCCACGGCACTGGAGACATCGCAGCAGCCCGAGGCAACAGTGAATTTAACTGTCGCAACAGTCGCGACAACAACAGCTGCAACAGTTGCGACGGCAACAACCACGGCCATGCCGACGATAGCAACAATGCGCCAGGATGCTCTGAAGGCACAGCGGCAACCGAATAATCGCATCGCCGAGCAATTCGAGGATCTGCAGGCGGACGCCAGTTATGCCATGCCGAGCACAACATCCCTCAGCATTCCCAGCAGCATCAGCGACGACGCCTTCGGTCACATTGGCAACATTGAGGCCATTGTGTTGCCGGCGGGTGTGTCGGCGTTGCCAGAATTGTCCTCGATTCAACTGGTGACGAATCAGAATCTGAATCAGAATCTGACGGCGATTCCGAATGCGGATGCAGATGAGTTTGTTGAGAAGGTAACGGAGGCAGAGACGTCGGCAGAGACGTCGGCGCAGGCACTGGCGCAATTGCTCAAGGTCGACACATTGTTGCCGGCGTACGGCAGCAGCTTGGAACTGTTGCCCCCGTTCAGCAATCGTCGAGTCTCGCCGCTGCTCAGCGCCGACTTGGACGATGGCGATGAGACGGCGGCCACGGATATTGCCCCAACAGGCGATGCTGGTGTTGCTGCTACGCCCACAACAACGACAGCGACAACGACAACAGCAGCAGCAGCAGCAGCAGGAGAAGATACAGATGATGAGCAAGAGCTAGATGAACGAGGCGAAAATCAACTTGTTTTGAAAAAATCGAAAGTGCAACCGGTTCAACAGAGTTCCACTGTCGCAACAACAACAACAGCAGCAGCAGCAGAAGCAACAACAACAGCAGCAACGACAACAACAATAGTAATGCCAACAACAATAGCAGAATCTTCAACAACAACAGGAGCAGCAGCAGCAGTGACAACAACACCAACAACACCAACAACAGCAGCAACTGTTGCTGCTGAAACCGAAGTTGCTGCTATACATCAAGATGCCAGTGGCAATGCGAGAGATGATGACCGGTTTTATTATCAGCATTCTGCCAGAAATGTTGCTGCCAACAGCACAACGAGTACGAGTACAACTGTTGCCAGCAGCAATGTGGACAATGGTGACTTGGATGTGCTGAACTATATGGCATCCAGTGACAATTTAATGACAAATACAATTACTGGACAGGGCGACAGTGAGAAGGCGAGAAGTGAAACTAATTTTGAACAAGAGTTGCGGATTATAAACGATCTGGTTAAGAGCAAATGGCGATTATCGCAGCTGCAACAACAGCAACAGCAGCAACAGTTGGACAACACCAGCAGCAGTGCAGCAACAACGACTGCGGAAACAACAAAAGTGGAAAGCAGCTCAGAAGCAACTAGCACAACAGCAGCAGCAACAACTTCAGCATCAGCAACAGCCACAGCGACAACAGCAGCAGAAAGCACAACATTTTGGTCAAAGTTGATGCCAATGCTGAGTCAGAGCACAACTGATGCAACCAGAGCAGTAACAGCACCAGGGGAAACAACAGAGACAATAACAGAAACAACAGCAGAAGCCAATGTTGCAGATAGCTCAACAGCAGCAGCAGCAGCAGCAACAACAGCAACATATTTTAGTATTAATACAAATCGTAGCAATAGAAATAGTAAAATAACTCGTATAGATAGTATAGTTGAAAATCCCACAACAACACCAATACCAACAGCAACAGCAACAACACCAGCAATAACATCAGCAGCAACAGCAGCAGCAGCAACAACAGCAACAACCCAAACACCAAGTAATGATGGTGGTTACAAACCCTTTTGGTGGCTGCCAAATCTTGGCCTGCGTTTGGATCGCCAGGTGGATGACAAGGGCGAGGATCGTTCATTGTTGCTGCGATTTTTTAGAACATTTCGTGCGAGCAACACATCGGCAACAGCAACAACATTGTCGTCGCGTCGCTAAATGTTGAGATTGCAGCAAGTTAAATGCATTTCTAAGGCAATCTCTTAGCTGCTCTCTCCCATGTCAAGAGTCGCTGGAGTTCATCAGGCACATGGGACAGATTGAGCAGCAGGAATTGCTGTCGTGCCACGTGCCACATACGGCATGTCGCATCGATGCCGACGGCAACAACGTTTCAATGCAATGTTGAAGTTTGTTTTAATCAGTTGCTAATGGCATCTAACTGTTTCAAACCTCTCCCCACTACTCAAACTTATGATAAAACTATTTAATTATAATTTTAAACATTCTCTGTGTAATTCTATATATGTAAATATGTTTTTTTTGTCAATACTTTTTGTCGACCATTTCGTTTCAACAATTATTATTATTATAATTAGAAATTAATTTTTTTTTTCGTCATGTTATTCAAATTGCTGCATCTTTTAAGTTGTTGATTTAATTTTAATAGTTTTTTTTTTGCGCTTTTTACAAGTACAATAGTTTTATTTATGCGCTCACGTGGGGCGCGAGAAACTGTTGCTGCTGCTGTTGCCGTTGCACACCTTAGCAATATTTAATTGTGATTATCTAAAGTTATAACTAGTTTTAGTACAAAAATACACACATATATACTAATAATTAACAATATTAATTATTGCGATAGAAACTGTATCATAAATCTTTTTGCAAAATGTGTTTAATCTTCCCAACAATATCCTATGTAATACGCATAATATTATTATATATATATTTTTTTTTAATGTAAAGCATCGTTGTAATTGTCTCTGTGTATATATTATATGTGAAAGGCCATGGTTAATGATCTTTTAAGTAAAGAAATGAAAGAGAAGAAAAGAGTTGCTTTGCTGCTCAAGAAACATTTTCAAAGATATACGAGTATAAATAATAAATAAACAATACTATTATTAAGCGTAATATTTATGCTATCTAAAAACAAACAAACATTATTGTAAACTAATTGTAATGCATGTATATAGTTATAAATCTACATTTTTTTTTGTTGGTGTCTTAATCAAACGAGAAATAGAACAAAGAAAAACGATCAACAATACGAAAATCAAATCGAATACAATTATTTAAAACATCATTTAAATTATGTAGAAACTGAAGTGGCGGCGAGTGAGTTTAAAGTTCGAGTTGGAAGTTAACCAGGACCACAGTTCAGATGAAATACGAAAAACGAGTTGCTTAAATGCAAAATGCGGTTTTTATTTACACACTGAAAACTGTGGAGTCTGTGGAGTCGAAAGGAGTTTGTGCAGATCCTGGAGTGCCCGAGTGCTTTCATTTTCATGATTTAATAGATGCCGCAGTTTGCGACCAAAGACTTTCAGCCTTTCGGCCTCCCGCCCCTTTGCCGAAAGTCTCTCCTTTCCATACAGTCTCGAGAATCACAGAGAATGAGAAATTGTCGTTTGTGTTGAGGCATTGTGGTAAGTTTTCCAACTATGAATTGGTGCGATTATGCGGGATTAAGTTGAACGCTTGGCCAGGCCAGTTGGACAGACAGACACACAGACAATAAGACAGACTGACGAAGAGAAACTTGCCCAAGGACACTTGGACAAATAGTAGCAAAAACGCATTCAACTGTTATAAAGGCAGGAAGACGGGAGGACGGGAAGGCGGGAAGGTGAAGGTGGAGGTGGTCTAACCACTACGACTTGAGGCCAAGTATATTTGTCAGCTTAATTTTTATTGCTCGACTGCATGAAGAATTGGGTCTACAGTCTAGACCAAGGTGAGCCCCAATTGAGACACTTGCAAGCCGAAAACCGATTACAATTTTCTGTTGTCCAAAAAATATGTCGGTGAATTACCCAGAAAAATAGTTGACTTAACTAAATGTCAACAAACTGCGAATCCGAAGGCGATTTGTGAATATTTGAATGCGACTGCGGTTACACAGATAAATAAAATCAGGGACTCTTAATTTGTTCTCAATTATATTGACTATCGGGTCTCTTTAAGAATTTTTTCAGTGAAATCAAATGATTTTTGACTATTTTATTGCTGAGTGGTTGCAATTTTATCCGCATATTGTGTTCATTTAACAATAATATTCTGAATACATGCCAACTAAAATCAAGGATTTCAAACTTGAATTTGGAAATGATTTTTTTCTGTGTACGAATGCGAATGCAGATGCGGATGCGGATGCGGATGCGGAAGTGAACGACAGCTGGCAGCGAGGACGAACAGTTTGAGTTACCGAAAGCGATGGAAACAAAATCAGCGACAGGAAACTGGCGTCCATGAGAATGCACACAGCACATACACACTCACAAACACACACACACACACACACAGCTGTAAAATGGTAAAATATCTGTCAGAGTTGCCTACAGCCGGCGTAGGTGTCGAAGTTGTCGGTGTGCGTTTCTATGTTTGCCTCGTGTACCAAATGCCATTAGGAAAATTTAACATTTTTTTTTTGCAGAGAATTTGGTTTGGTAAACATATGCAGACTGCATGTTAACATGGGGAATAAAATACATAACGAAAAGCGAGGAAGAAACTCATAGAGCGAAATAGGGAGTGTGAAAGAGACAAAGAGAGAGAGAGAGAGTGAGAGGGAGGAAGTGAAAAAGCGTGAGAGCAGCTAGAAAAATTGGCTGAAATTTTGAAATACGTGATTGCCTAACGATCTGCATTAGACGCTGATTGCAGCAGCTGAGATTGTGAGTGTACGTATGAGTGTGAGTGTGAGTGTAAACGTGAATAGGTATTCACAGTTGTTAATTACTCGAATGCAAAGTTTACTGATAACGCAACGTTTCGTAAGGGTAAGCGCCATCTAGCGGCTGGTTGCAGCGAACTTCAACTATTTGCAGCATACTTTCAGGCTGCTCAATTTATTACAGACTTCAATCAATGCCACTTCACTTCACACTTCAAACAATAAATATTTTGCAGAAGAACCAAATTAATGTTGGAAACTAAAGTTACACTTTTCACTAGCTTTCTCTATTTTGAACACACTGAAATCGAACAGGGAAAATAAATAAAATATTTCAATTACATAAGAAATGTTGTGTGCAGCTAAATCGCTTGGCGAGAAGTGTTGCCACTTTGCAATTGCAGCTGGCAGAAGGAAATTGCTGTTGATTTAACTGCTCGTATTAAGCACAAATGCACATTGAATTCAGGACGATAAAACGACGCACTTAAACGTTAGCGCATTGTGTGTGCGAGTGTGTGTGTGCATAAAATATAAATGAAATGGCGCCTAATGCTATGGAATACAAAGTCTCAATGTGTTGTGCAGTATTTTAGTTTTCAATGGCTGAGCTTTTATGCAAAGTAAACAATACGTTGGCTCACACACACACACACACACACACATTAACATTTACATACGTACATAATTCAACTAAGTGCGTGCGTGTGTTTGTGTGTGCCTTGATATTTGTGTTTGTGTTTGTATTTGCCAGTTGAAGCATTAGCTATTGTCTGCCTACCAAAGCGTGGGGCGGACAAGGATTGGGGGGGGGGGGGGCCTTAAGAGAGAGAGAAAGCGAGTGAGAGAGAGAGAGTGAGAGTGAGGGTGCCAGTTGGGAGATAAAGAGGAAGAGTCGTTGTGCAATCCTGCCCAGAACTGAACTGAGCTCAACCGAACTCAACTGAACTGAAGAGAAGCTTCACAATCTGCTCAATGAATCTCAATAAGTTTGTCATGGCTGCCGTGTGTGCGTGTCTCTGTGTGTGCTTCTCTGTATGCGTGTTCATTTGTGAGAGTGTTTAAGCTTTATTTGCATTTGTGTGCGTGTGCTAAATCAAGCGGTAATTGGTTCTTCTTGCCGCCACTGCCATTCGTTGTTTATATAATTGAAACTAACACAAATAAAGTGCAAAAGCTTTCTGATTATGGGGATTTGCGCCTGCCACAAAATGAGCGTAGCTAAAAGCCCAGCCAAGTGCTGCCTCGTTACCACTGCCACTGCCACTGCCACTGCCACTGCCACACACAAAAACAATGTGTTGACGGAGCAGGAACAGGAACAGAAGCAGAAGCAGAAACAGGACCGACTAACAACTCACAACTCAAATGAATTCAAGATCTTTACTATCGAAGGCAATGCGCGACAGTGGGAAAATATACAGTTTTTTTTGCACTATATTTTTTATTTTTAATAAATATTTATTTTCATAATTACATTTATTTATATATTAAATTGATTGTCTCTAGTAGAATAGCGGTGAAAGGAATATGATCTTGAAAGTTATAAAAGCACAAATGCTAAAAATGATTTGAAAATAGTCATTTTTCACATTTATTGATGCCAGAGAAGTTTCATATAAGTTTGTAAGTTTGATAAGGTTTAATAAATTCGACGATAAATTAATTTAAAAGTTAAAGAGTTAATCAATTCTATAGTACATTCAAAATGCTGTCAAAAAATAAAATTTATAATGTTATAATTTGTATTTTAAGAAGTATCTTAGTCAGTTTATTTATTTCCATGACTATTATTAATGACTGCCAACTATCATTTCGTATAAAAAAATGTATCTAACAAAAAAATGTAGTTAATATTAAATATTAAGTATTTAAGATAAATCGCATTAAAACGCTGCATTTAATTGTTTTGTGTGTTTTGACCACTGTGCAATACATAAAACTCACATTTCCTCTGCATAAGTGTGAATGTGTGTATGTGAGTTCTTGATTAGTGTGCATACTTGTGTGTGTGTGTGTGTCTTGGATGTTGTTTAAGCTGTTGTTAACTTAAGTATAACAATGATAACGATAACGTCAGGCGATTGCGATTTTGTTGGCATTTAAGCTACCAAACAAGCTACAGGCACATACACATGTATATATATATACACACACAGGTGTGTTTACACCATATTTATTTGGCACTTTCATTACGAGCACTTCAAGCCACAAACCGAGTTGAGCCTCAAACTTGGCCACTTACTCAAACATTCGCGTTAAGTAATTGGAATTGTTTGGATTTGACTCTTAAATAGAATTTTTTCTCATTGTTGTTGATGATGTTGTTGTTGTTGGAATGTATCTATATCTGCATTTGTAACTATATGTGTAGCTTTAAGCAGCTGTCTTATGAGCGGATTTAGCCAGCATTTGGTTCATTAGTTAACCATATGCCGAATGGACTGTTTGTTGTCGTTGATTTAGTTGTTGTTGGTGCTGCTCAATGAAAAGGCTTAAATGCTCATTTAATGTCATTCATTCGACTGTATATTTACACTCACACACACACACACAACTGTGTGCAACTCAATTAATGGCAATAAATGCAAATTACATTTAAATGTGGAGCATAATTTTGCATTTGGTTGCCTTTTCCTGTGGCTGTGTGGTTGCCATTTTAGTTATTTACGAGCCGTCGCTTCCTTAACCACCCCCCCTCACCCCGTCTCATCCCCCTTCTGCGCCGCTCTCTTTTTCGCGCTGCTGTCCCTTTCTACCTAGTTAACTGCGCTAAAATGTTGCATCATTTAAGCTGCAACTGCCAGTCAATTTAACAACAAATGCAACACATAAGTTCTAAATTCACTAATGTCATTTGTAGCGACATAAATACATATGCATACTTAGATATGTATATGTTTAACATATATAATTGGAAGAGAGAGGAAGAGTATTGAAGTATGTTATATTGGAAGAATTTAAGCCCCTTTTAATTGAAGCGCCTTAAGGTTAAAGTTCAATTACATAAATTATGAATTATTTGGATTTGTATTTAGAAATAGATTTAGTTTTAAAAATGTAAAAATTAGACTCCTTTAGGAATTTCGAATGATCATTTAATATCATATGCAAAAAATCGGAGCTCCTTATTTTTAGATCTTAGATCCTTTTATATAGAAAGTACAATTGTCTACAGTAAAAAAAGTATTCTGGGAACTTCTTGTGATCATTTTATGACCAATTTTCTCTTTTTCATCGATGAAGCTGTATCCTGGTAAAAGTCAAGAGAATCTTGTGAGAGATTAGAACCATATTGTCAAATTTTTTATCAAGTACCTTTCAATAATTATGCCGTGCCCTTTTGAGTTGACATCTCAGTATTGACAGCAAATGGCTATTAAATTGTTAACCATAAACGTTACAATAGGCCTTATTCCTGCAGAGACTGAGAGGCCGAGAACCAATCAGTTGGCCAATGAGCTGTTGCCATGTGTTTTGTGTTCGAGTAATTTGAAAACCAAACCCGCAATTGCAATCGCAATCTCATAATGCGTTGTATTCATTGTCATTGTCATCGGCGTTGTCATTGGCAATGTCGTTGTCGTTGTTGTCGTTGTTGTTGTTGTCGTTGTTGTCGTTGTCATTGGCCATTGTCTGTTGACTGTTGTCAGTAGAAACTCTGCATCCTGGCTCTTCATGTGCCGCCACTTGTCATAAATAAGCAGCACAGCTTGGACTTCTCTCTTTCTCTCTCTCTCTCCCTATCTCTCTCTCTCATCTCTCAACTCTCAGCACTCAGTTCTCAGCTCTGGGCTAGCATTGAACGACTGAATTCAATTTAACGAGAAATTGCAACAATCAACGCTGCTCAGTGCATCCTGCGTCCTCCGTATCCTTCTTGTCCTTTGCGTCCAGGGGCCAGTGTCCACGTGTCCAGATGTCCTCATGTCCACTTGTCCAGTCGGACACTGAGCCACGTCCAGTGTTCTTTATCCCATTTAGCCTGCTCTCTTTTTGATGGCGCTTTATACCCTTACAACTGGACATTAAGACTGGGAGATGAATGAATTCCTACAGGGAGTATGGGATTGTTTGATGAATTAATTCTTTCTATAACTTCTAGACTATCTGATTTGTTGGTATCAAGATATAGGATAATGTAATTCAAATGATAAGCTATTTAAAAGATAAGTTATCTGTATAAAAGACAGCCTTGATAAATACATTAGAGATTATATCAAGAAAAAACAACAACAAATTATCTTAATTCCATCACAAAAATAAGCTATGAGTAGGATAGATTTGTTAGGATAAGAGCTTAAAAAATATAAAATATATCACGGTAAACTAAATGTAGAATTGATAAGATTTGGATTTTGTTATATAAAACGTTGACTATAACTTGAACTGAAGATCAGCTAACTTTAAGTTTAAATGATCTACTGAGCTATCTTGAAGTAAGCTTATACGAACGATAAGTTCCGATTATGATAATGGATATTCATTACCCAGGATAATTGATATCCATAGGACAGTCTCTGCAATCTAGACAATATGATATTCGTCGTAGCTTAATTTAAAATAAAAGTCGTTAGGAAGCAAAATGTGAAACGTGGACTATCTGAAATATAAAAAACAGATTGCGTCTGAGGGTAAGCACAACTACTTTAAGTTAGAAAATCTCTGATGGAAAATCTACCTGCTTCAATTCCCACATGTGACGGTATTCAAGCTTCGGTTATCCAGCCATTTGCTAGCTGTATTTTTTGCCGCTTTGCCGCCCACATTTTGCGGACAGCCGAAAAACGAGCAACTGAAACAGACCAGACAATGGGCTGGCCCGTTGGTTCTTTGGCTGGTTGGTTGGTTGCCCGGCCAGTTGGATGGCTGGCGAGGATTTCGAGGTGACCAAACCAGCAACAGGAGCCGCAATAACAACAGTTGCTTTTGCAATGGTAAATGCTGCGAAGGGAAAGGAGCTGAGGGGCTGAGGGCAGAGGGGATCGGCAGGAAATAGGAAACGCAAGGCGTGCCACCGTAGGGCAGAGAGCAAGGGCAGAGGGCAGAGGGTAGAGGGCACCGCAGAAGGCACCAAATAAAATGTTGGCCAACGCCGAATGGCGCAAAAAGTTGCACAGCGTATGCCAACAATGTAATTCTGACGCTTGTTTTTTTTTTTTGTTTTTTGATTGTCGACACTGGAGTTGACTGGATTTATTCCATTTATTCAGGTAAGAGTTGTATATCGTATATTTAGTCGGCTTTGGTGGTTCAAATTGGGACAAACAAACGAATTATTATTTAGTTCATTTGGCGTCACAATTTCGAATTCTTCGAATTATGAATTTTCAAAATACAATACAAAAAATACATTACAAAAATACAAAAAGAACGACAACACACAGCACAATTCATTTGTTAATTTATTTTTGTTTACGAAAAAAGAAACAATTCAAAATTACTGATATATGTTAGTTGTAGATGTTAAAACCCACTTGTGGAATTTGATTGCCCTATTTAAATTGCCTAAATTCAAATTTTTGTAAATTATTTTTATAAATAGCTCGTTATTTTTTTAAAAATAAAAAAAATATTTTGAATTTAAATAGAAAATATAAAATATAGTCTAATTATATTTAAAAATAACTGAAATGATCAAAATGTTAAGACTATGTTCCAGATCGACTATTTAAAATAGTCGTGTAGTCCATACTGTCTCGTCATCACTGACACACACACACACACACACACACACACACACACACACACACACACACACACACACACACACACATGCACATATGTATATACAGATACACACCCACATAGACAAGGAGAACTGCCAAATGGTAGATGGGAAAAAATGCTGCTGTTATAATGGACACCGAGGAATGCTGCAGCAAAAAAATGCCATACATATGTGTGTGAGTGTGTGTTTACAGAACAATGATGTTGTTGTTGTTGCTGCTGTTGCTGTTGTATTCGTTGTTGTTGCAACTGCTGCTCGTTTGCGTGCGCATTTTGTTCGTGCAATTTTGTTTGCATTTTCACGCGTTTTCCGTGCTCGTTGCCAGTTTTTCTCTTCCGCCCCTCGTCTCTCTTTCCTTTTGCTTCTCTTTCTCCCCACTGCGCACTCGGCGATCTCTGCGACGACTTTCTGCTGTTTGTTATTACTGCCAAACCGCAGCCGTCTGCCAAGCGGCCTCATAATATTTCATGGCTGTTGCCGTTTGTTGACATTTTGCCTGCCTGCTGCTTTCTTTCTTTAGTTTCGTTGCTCGGTCGCTGTGTCGATTATGCGGCAACAGGACACGCGCCATGCCACCTCGTGGCAACTAAAAAACATTACAGCAACATCCCAGTTGCAACTGCAGCGGATGTCGAACAGGAGCAGGACGAGGATAAAGGAGAATGGAGAAAGGATATCGTATCAAAGTGCCATTCTTCCTTTTGGATGAATGCGCGATTCCCAATCTTGATTTGATTTGAGACAACAATTGTTGCTCGAATTATCTGTTGCACTTAGTTAACTGTAACTTTGAATGGTTCTCTTAATACAATCCAATTATTAACACTTGACTGCAATAATTGACCTTTATTTAATAGTCTTTTAAATAGCTCTAACTAAATTTCATTTGTAAGCTAAATATACGTAAATCCCCAACTAAATAATTTTGCTACTGGTTTGACTGTGCTATAAAAAAAGAAATAAACTATTAACTAAATAATTCAGTTATAATTTATTTTAAGTCATAGACTGAAAAGAAAAAAGTTGAAGTCTGGGACATGCAACAAATTTGTATCAATACAATATTTCTTTGATTAGATTTAGGCGTTAATCATGGTTGAAAATTGTGTTACAATATCTCTGACTTCTGCTTGAAGAGAATATTCTTCGGGATATTTCAATTTGAAATTATGAATATATTGAAAATGTGTAACATAGTGTGAAATTCTGTACAAGGAAGTAGGATATTCTGCGGTGATTGGACCTATGTGATTTATTGACCAAATTTGCTGAGAAGGTCTGAAGTGGATGGGATTAAGCTAACCAAGATGCGAGTCTCACAAAGTAGCTTTGCCCTGAATATGTCTGTCATTTTAAAAGTGTCCAAATTTGAAGTGCACAACACAAGTGACAGTAATCGATATCCTGTGCCTCTGGGCTATCCATTGAAGGATTTCTCTCACTTTCGGCCAACGCACAAATCTCAAGTGAACATTCGCATAATCATTGCCATCAAGATTAGGATCAATCAGATCACCAAGTTCATCATTAGTTGGGCACACAATGAGTGCCGCTGTCTGTGTCCTGGTGACGGTGCCGACGCAGCAGGAGGAGCGGCGTCTGTTGCGGTTCCGAGGCGACTCCCAGAATGCCCAGCTGGCCAACTGGAGTCAGGAGTCCGAGGTGTTCGGGCACTGCAGTCGAGCCTTGCAGCTGGAGGAACTACAGGAGAATGCTCCGTTGGAGCAGGTGCTGCGTCGCATTGCGTTGCAGCTGCGGCTGGAGCATGTGTTCTGGTCACTGGACGCGGCAGGCGGGCAGTTGCAGGCGCGCTTCGACCTGTGGCAGGATGCGCGCTACGAGCAACTGCTCTGCACGCTGCAGGATTGGGGCATTGGCGACAGACCCGGCACGCATGTGACCGCCATCAACTGCCTCGAGACACGCGTCAAGTTCAGTCACTCACCGGCGGGAAGGGGAACGGAAGGGAGATCGGGAGCAGGAGCAGGAGCAGGGCCAGCTGTTGATGGAGGAGCAGCCGCATCCGTTCAGCCGGAGGGACAGCGGCTGGGCTGGCAGAGTTTCATGGACTCGGTGCGCTGTCGCCTCAATGTGAATCAAGTGGTGCGCGCGGTGCGACGCGATGCCACCATCAACTTTGACTTTGTGGTGCTGCTCATGGCCGCCGCGCTGCTCTCCTGCGTCGGCCTCGTGGAGAACAGCTTCCTCTTCCTGTCGAGCTCGATGCTCATCTCGCCGCTGATGGGCCCCATCATTGCCGCCATCTTTGGCTCCGTGATCGGGGATCGCGGTCTGCGGCTGCTCGGCATCCGCAACGAGCTGATCGGCATTGCCATCTCCGTAACTACGGGCTTCCTCTTCGGAGCTGCCATTTGTCTCTGTGGCCTGGGTCGCTTCTTCGTGCTCTCGGCGGGATTCACCGAGGAGATCATTTCCCGCTGCGACACTCACTCCCTCGTCATCGGTCTCTGCACCGCCTTGGCCTCGGGCGCAGCCGCGGCAATTGGCGTGCTGGGCGGCAACACGGGCTCGCTGGTGGGCGTGGCCATCTCAGCCTCCCTGCTGCCGCCGGCGGTAAACGCCGGCCTGCTCTGGGCCATCGCCCTGGGCACTCGGCTGCTCCAGGTGGACGCACAGCTGCTGGAAGGTCTGTCGCGGCACCACGACTACTCACAGCAGCTGCACATCGAACTCTTCGTCTGCGGCACCGTCAGCATGGCCCTGACACTGCTCAACGTGGTCTGCGTGTGGCTGATGGGCGTGGTGGTGCTGCGGATCAAGGAGGTCGCCCCGGCGGAGCAGCGGGATCAGCAGTTCTGGCGCCACGACGTCCGACTCGCCCGGGCAGTGGCCCTGAATGATCCCGAGCTGCACAGCGCCATCGATCGACTGGACACGACGGAGCGGCGCCAAGTGGATCTCGAGGCGCCTCAGTATCAGCACACCTGGTCGCCAGGCACCGCACGGAGTCGCCTCCAACCGGAGGCAGGCGTCAAGGATAAGGACAAGGACCGCAACAACTACCACACGGTGCATGGATTCCAGGACTTTTGCATCACACTGCACCAACTCAAGCGACATTCCTCGAATCCCCCTCCAAGTGCCACCAGCCCATCGCTGCCCAGCTTCATGGAGGTCTTCCAGCCGCCGCCAAGTGTGGCAGCTCTGGCAACACATGCGGCCACAGTGGCAACCCTGGACTTTCCCTCGAGCAGCAATCTCAGCAATCTGAGCAATCATCACAGTCTGCCCGATCTCCGCCTGCCCCTCAAAGATGCCACGCCCAGGATCCAGTCGAAGCTGCCCCGTAACGTGCATTGGAGCGAGGATAAGGATGAGCAGGAGAAAGAGCAGGAGCAGGAGCAGGAGATGGAGCAGGAAAGGGAGGAGTTCCTGCCACGTCATTCTGGCCTTGTGCTCCTCCCGTTGCCGTTGCCGGATCGTCGACTGCGTTTGCTCAGAAGTCGCAGCAAGGATAACAGCGAGCAGTGCGATTACGAGCACGAGTTCAATGTCTAACCCTTACGCATTCCGGCATGTCATGTCCTGTCGATGTCCTGTCAATGTCCTGTCTCTCTTTTGGTCTCTATCTTTCTATCTATGTCACTGGCCAATACACAACACAACCCTACGAACAGCATCACGGACATTGCAGCCGAGTTCCCTTTCATTTTTTCGATCCTCCTCTGCTCTGATTACGTCGCGATGTCCTTGTTTGCCCAGCACTTCAAACTGACGGCAGGCAACGTTGGCAGCTCTTTAAAGCCTCTTGGCCAAGTTTGAAGTCCCTTGACTTTGCCAGCATACAAGCAATCGCTTTATTGGCTTCCCATTTCCACCAGCTCCATAAACTGGCCATATGCGGAAAGGTAGCTATGGTCTCCTTTATAAGGATATAAAATAATATTGGTAAAAATCTTAACACAGAAGCCGTAAATTAAATTTGAGTTTTATCTTAAGCAAACGAAATAAAACTCATTCATAATCATTATTTTCGAGTTTTATTTTTTTTTTTTATCAAAAATAATGTTTATGGTGTAAGTTTTATAAAATTACTCAAAAATAGTTATTATTATTGAATCAGAAGATAAAAAAAATATGAATAAAAATCATAGTGAAAATACAGAGATTGTAAAAAAATAAATATTTCGGTCTTTTACAAGTGTCTGGTTTTTTTATTAAAAAAAAAACACTACTAATAATTATTTAAAGTCCCTGTTTTATATATTTTATTTATGCAAATATAAGCATACATCTTTGTTAAATAATTTAAACTACTTGAAAACAAATAACAGCACTAAAACTCTCGGCTTAAGATAAGCATTTCTAAAAAAAATAAAATAATGTATGCAAGTATCTTTTATTTGTCAAGATATAGATTTTTAAGCAAAGAAAGCCGATTTCTGCCTCAATTGCTGGCTGCCTTTACTCTGTTATCCCTGTCGTGAATTTGCATATTAAAATCTGTCTTCCTATTGACCTTTAATCGTTAGACTTTTTGTTTAGAAATACCCCCAGCTCGGAACACGTATTTTTTGGCCATTTCGAGTTGATTCCTCTTACATTTGTTGTTGGCTTTGGCTTTGGCCTTCGCCTGATTGCTTTTATTTCGATTATTGTCTTCTGTCCTTCGTTTGCTCCTTTTTTGTTATCCTGGCGAAGAGGCTGTTTTTCACATGGTCAGCGTCGTTAGACGCAATTAGACAGCAAGAAAACAAAAAGGAAAAAGAAGAACAGCAACAATTAAACGTGTTGCGCTTTTATTGTGTGGTCCGATGTCCAGTTGTTGGCCCAATTGGCCAACAACAACAACAACAACAACAACAATAACAACGGGCAAGAGAAACGGATGCTGCCTCAGTGGGCGAACCTTTGATGTTCTGCTGTTGTTGTTGGTGTTGTTTTTGTTGCTTTTGCTGTATCTTTAGTGTAATGTTTGTTTGCCATTTGGTCCATGTTGTTGCTGGTGTTGGTGTCCTTGCCACATCCCATTTGCTGCTTGCACCGCGCCGAGAGGTGCGACATTTGTCAGGTTGCCGCAATTAGCGCCGTTTTCTGGGTCCTGTGTGCTTTGCGTCCTTTTGCGTATGTCCTTCGACACTCGCGATTAACTCGTTCTCACAGTCTGCCCACTAACGACCACTTGCCAGTCGCATTCGCATTCTCATTTGCATTCGCATTTTCCGCTCTCCATTCCCATTACCATTTTCCATTCCCTTTGCTGCCTGCGCATTCCTCAAGTGCCTCAAAACACATATAATTTTATGATACATGCTCGAAAGAGAACTCTGCTAAATTTGTGAGTCAATGAGATGGTCCACAGGAGAGACAGCGACAGGGGAGGGCTGAGGCGGATCACGGGCTCGAGTGCTGCTCATAGAGGTGCTAACATGTTTATATACCCGTTTTAGAGCCTTGTTAATGATGCACAGCCTTCGTGTGTGTGTGTGTGTGTGTGTGTGTGTGTGTGTGTGTGTATGTCTGCCATTTAATTAACAGACTCTCGTCCGGATCTCTGTCACAACTCAAAGTTTGCTTTCATTTCTTTTATTTTACTTTTTCTCATTTCCATGCTCTTAATTGTTTTTCATAATTATTTATAGATTTATGTATCAGTCTCAGCAATATTACAGTTTTAATGGCACTTTTTGCGTTCGCAGGACAAGAACAAAAGCTTGGCGTAAACTCTTCTGGACCAAGCTGAAAAGCCGGGCAAAAAAAACACAAAGCACAATATAAAATATAATAAAACAATTTCGAGTAAATTTGTGTTCATAATTGTTTTGGTTTCTTGAAGATAGAGAAGTCAAAGAGAGAAGAGTGAAGAGAAAGAGATCAATATGAATAGTTAGGTTTTGTAAAGTACAATAGATGGGAAAGTGTTTATATATATATATATACAATTATTAATGTAAATATGTTATCTACAAGAAATCTAGATTTATATGTGTGTGTATTTCACAATATCGATGTAATGATGCATCACTGGTCTTTATAATAATTTCTGGACAGAGCAGGAAAACGCATGGAATTGTTTTGATGTACTTAAATTGTTCCAGGTGAATCACATCAATTAATAAATTGAGATTACCATTAACTTTAAGGTGCCCCCACACAGTCACAGGCTTCCATTTAGTTTCCCTCTGCTTTCTTTGAGCCCTCATTTAAGCCATTTTTTGTATGCTGCCAACTTCAGCTGAACTTACTTTGCAACAAATTGAGCTGGCTTTGTGATTGTTGAAGCTCGTTTTAATCCTGTTCTCAAACGGATCCTTGGACAGGCTCCTGGTTCCCGAGTACTCGAGTCACCAGCATTGTTCCTTCAAAGAGTTTTCAGCTACTGGTTTTTCTTGTAAATTATGTATTTTAATATTTTACAATGACTCAAAAACTGAGCACTTTGTTTATAATCTTTTTGCCGTTTCCCTCACTTTTGATTTTAATAATGAGGCAAGAACAGCAAATCAGAGCCTGAAGTAAGAATAGAAGCGGGAGAGAGATCTGGAGTAAAACTATTGGGACAAAACTGTCCAGCTTGTCTCCCTCTCTCTTTCTCTCTCCTTCCTAAACAACAAACACAAATAATGAGCAAAAGTCACAGGAAAATGCTACTCTTAAGTATTCGAAACTTCCACAAAAGGCAAAAAATTGCACATTGTTTGTGCTATGTATTTCACTTAACTTGGCCAACTGAAGTTTTTCTCCTTGTTTTATTTAAAGATTGTAAACGGCTTGGAAGGGAGTAGATAAATATGATCATAATAAAAAAAATATTGAAAGATTTCTATTTGTCTAAGTTTACTAGACCTGAAAACAATCCAGACTTTGCAAACCTTAAGATTTCATGTAACCTTCGATATTTGGAATTTTTTTAGTGTAGCCATACACCAATTTAGGTCTAGAAAACTTACAAACATATGTATTTGCAACTATGTTATACTATATGAATTTTTTTATTCATTTCTAGTTATTATTTAAATTGCATATTCCTTAAGATTTTTATTGTATTTCATCATTTGCGACTTGGGATTATGAATCCAATTTTTATTATACGTATTATGGTATTTTTGTAAATGTCGAAGTGCTAAAGGCACATGTGCAATGAGGCTTGAGGAGCGAGAGAAAGGGAGAAAGAGAGACAACAACAACAACAACAGGTTGTATTCTGTGTGAGTAACGAGTGCTTGCAACTTAATTATCTGCGACAATTACAAGCCGGCAACAAATCTAAACTGAAATGTCCTGCTGTGCACTCTACATATGTACATATGTATGTGTGTACGACTGCGACTACGAGTCCTGTACGTGTCCTGTCAGCACATTTGTCTACGTGGCGTATGAATAATTGCAAATGCCAACAATTGGAGCATTTGTCGTTGCCATTGTTGTTGTTGCTGTTGGTATTATTGTTGTTGCTGAAATTCCACATATCCTTGCAATGATATTATGCCCATGCCAGAGATTTCTTTCACACACCTGTATTTGTGTATTTGTGTCTGCGAGTGTGAGTGTGAGTGTGTTTGTGACTGCGACAATTTAGATAAATAATTCTGAATGTTAATTGAGTGTCAGAAATTTAAGTGTGGCTAGAGTTTTAGACTATGCCTTTTGTGTGTGCTCAAATTAATTAACTAAATTATTAAGTGAACAACAAAATATCATAAACACACACACACATACAAACATTGAGAATATTATAAGTGATGCTTTTATTATATGCTGTAAGTTGTTAAGAACAATAATGATGATGTCCGGCCATGTGCTGGCTGTGGAAACACTAAGGTTGCACACACACACACACACACTCACACACACACACACACACACACTCATAATATACATGCTAGTATGAATGTCTGTCTCTTGGCATTTGACATTAATTGCGGCCTAGGTCCGACGAAAATTACCTGCTCCCTCCAACTTCCTCCCTCCTCCGCCCACGCCACCAGCCACGCCCACGATGGCTGACCAAAGCTCGTGCATTAGTCAAAACACAAACACAAACATATAATGGTGCCTGGTGTCCATTGCCAGTTGCCAGTTGGCCAGTGCCGGTTACCCAGTGAATGTCCTGAATGTCCTGCCACGACGCCATTTGGCTGATGCCAAACATTAAGCAATATTTATGACACAACCCTCCTTCTGCTCCACCTTCTGTTTTTCACCATCTTGAACGAAATGGCCAGCCAGCAAATTGCAAATGCAAACGCCAAATGCTTATTTAATGAGTTAATTATATTTTGTATTTATTGCAGCGCCGAAATATTCGAATGAATAAACGTGGAAATATTCTCAATTAAACGCTCAGCATCTTTTTCTATTGCTCCTCCTCCTTCAAATGAGACTTTGGTAGATGGTGGAGCAAAGAGAGAGAGAGAGAGAGAGAGAGAGAGAGTAAGTGAGAGGGAGGGAGAGAGCGAAAACGAAAGGAAAAAAGAGGAAAAAATACAATTAACGAAAGTTTGGGAAATTGTGTAGACCTAAGTACAACTATCAGCATCGGAAACATTCATTTTCTGCAAACCAAACGAATGGGTTTCGAATCTCTTCCTGATAGCTCAAGTCAATGAAGTTGGTGTGGAAACAAAAACATTGGATAAGATCGCGAAAATATTCTCTATTAATCATTATCAGGGATGCCACAGATTTCGATTTCGCTTGAATTTCACATCAATTTCATTTCGCGGTGCCACAGGTCAATTCGCAGAATAATTTTGTGCGGAAAGAACTAGCGCTAAGTCCGTTTTCGTCCGATGCTGCCACCAAGTCCGGTTTAGATTTTCGAAGTCAGGGACAGCGATGCCACATTTTTTAGTCAAAATTCGAAGTAAGATATTTAAAAAATATATATGGAGCCACTTCAGTTTTCTTAAAATTCAGCAGTAAAAAAATAGCTCTTTTGAGGTAAATCAAGTTTTATAAAAAAAAACCTTAAACTTATTGTGCAATTTGTGAAAACATTTTTCACGAAGAGTTGCCAGACTAATGGCAGACAATTGCTAGAGCTGTCGAGTAACTTTTATTTTTTCGCGCCAATTACTTTTTAAATTTTTTTCAGCTAAACAAAATCATTTATTAAATAAATTATATTAATTAAACAAGGAAAAAATTAAAAGTTTAATGTTCTGCAATGATAAACTTGAAAAAGTTGCTAATCAAACCTTTGGGTAATTTAATCTGACAAGGTGTCAACCCTTAGCAGCGTAGTTCGAAAAGGTTGTTGAAAATACTAAAAAAAATTAAATCTCTCGAAGTTCTGTGGCACCTCGGAATTTTCCGTGCGGAATTGCTTTCTGCGAAATTCTTTTTCGCTTGCGATTTCTGTGTCACCCCTGTATATGTTGACTTTTTGGATTTTTTCTCGCAACAAAGTGTCTTTACTTTAATATTGATTCTTTCCCCATTTTTTAAGTTTGTTTGTAACAATGTTTTTATTAATTTATTATTTTTTATTTAAATTGTTTATTTATTTATATGTTTATTAATTTTTTCTGCTTTAAAATTTGAAATTATTAATTATTATCCTGACTATTTAAATAAATTTAAAGCCTGGACGAATTATCAATTAAATTTAATAATATCGACACCGACACGATAAATCAACTTTTTTTTGCAAGTCTGGAAGTTATGTTTCACTTTTGCTATTTTAAAAATCTACAGATGTGACACTTTTTGTAAATAATACTTAAAGGCTCACAGAAATTAACAGAAAAACTATCATAAAGATTTTGAAGAAAGAGAACTTTTAAAAGTGTTTCCTAGTATCACAGTCTGATTATAATCATGATTATGACTATAAACAGGTCGATTTACAGTGCTGTTTTCGCAGTATGCTCAAGAAGGGTATTTAAATAACAACTTTTAATAGTTAATCGTATTTCCTGCAGCGCACTCTGATGAACTGACGACACAGTGAAGAAGACAGGCAAGCTATCGATATACTCTGGTATATGAGATATAGAGTAGAAGCTTTGATATTGGTTAACTGTGAGCATTATTGAGTTATAGTCTCAAATAATTGAAGTTTTTGCAATAAAATATGTCATAACAATGTGATAAACTTAAATGCACACTGTCCGCTGTCAATAATTCATGCCATCATTAATTTATTCATTTTAGCGAATCAGTCAAACTTCCCAGCTCTCGCTCCTTCTCACTCCTGACCCTTGACCCCTGAGCCCCCACTCCTGACTGCTGACTCCTTTATCGCAATTCGTCAGAGTCGTCAATCGTCAATCGTGATTCGTTAGTTTGTGAGTCTTGTGAGTCGGTTGAAAGCACACGAAATATGTTTGCTATTTAATTGCTCTTTTACCAATTTCCGTGTCCGTGCCGAGCGGCGGGCAAAACGCTTTTAATTACTTAACCGGAAATTGGCAATTAAAGCGATTTAACGGCCCACATGCATGAGAGAGTTCGCTGTATTCTCATTTGCCTCAAAAGTTAACCATTTGACAGCAATAAGAACAACAACAACAACAACAATAACTGACACCCCCCCCCCCCCCCCTCCTTTTGGACCGCTTCCATATTCCATCTTCCATCTCCAATCTTCCCGCCTTTCCTCATTAGAGCCTTAATCAAGTTTTAAATGGCCACAGCGCAGGTCTCCCCCGCGTCTTCCTCTCTCCTTCCCTATTCACTACCCCCTCTAGTGGATCCGCAAGTTGCCAACCCCTCCCAAATGAAAGGTGCTACCAACTCGTTCATTGTTATTTATTGTGTTTGTTGTTATTGCCGGCAATTTATTTCAATTTCGCCGAGCTGCAAACTTTTGTATTGTCATTGCCAGGGAACGGACGCGCGTCTTTTTCCAATTAGAAATCACTGGCCGGGGTCAAAGAAGGTTTGACGCGTTGAAGGGCGAGAGGGAGTGGGGAGTTGGGAGTTGGGAGTTGGGGGCTACTGTGGCATAAAAACTCATTTAACTTTTTTGGCCGGCAAACGTCAAATGCTTTCGGCTTGATGAGCTCGCCGCGTGTAATACACAAAAGTTTTTGGCAGGTGGTTAAAACGGGGGGTTGGTGGAAGGGAGAGTGGAACGGGAAGCAGACAAGGCCGGGGATTTTGCCGCTGATAACTGTTGCATAGTTTCGGGCGCTGCATAATTAATTATTTGCCAGCAGTCGCAGCAGCGGCAAAAGCAGCTGAGAAGCTTGCCGAACGAAAGCCAAACGAAGCGAACCAAAACGAAATGAGATGAAATAAGATGCGATGTGATGAGTTGAAATGTGTTGCCATTCAGCTGGCAAGAACGAAGGGGATGGGGAACCACTGGAGGGGCTGAAAGTACACTGAAACAAATTGATTCTTAAATTGAAGCTTGAAATTCGTGATTTTTGTTATGCACATATATGTAATTGCTGACATAATACGCGAATAAAAAGGCAACCAACCAGCATTAAAATAGTAAAAAAAAAATATAAATCATTAGTTTCACTTAAACTAAAACTAAAAAGCCGTAATTAATTTATGAAAATCCGGGACTACCGATATTCTAACACCGCTATGGATTGATTTTATTGCGGTATTCCGGATATTTTATTTTCTGTGTATACACCGCTTAGTTGGGATTTTAGGGGTAGCTGAATTTCGAATTTGTGACCGCAAGTTGGCAAGCAAATAAAATGGAAAATTGTTTGCTTTGACTTTTATTTAGTTGGACATGTTCTCAAGGGTCGCGAGTCGGAGCTGGAGTCGGAGGGAAAATGGGCCATCGGAGGTTAGAGATTGTTGAATTCTGCGGCTGGCCGCTTAATTTCTGGCGCGACTTGCAATTTGCCGCCACATTGCAGTCAAAGTTATTTGCGAAAAGTTTTGCACTGTCCGCGCCAACCGGCTAACTGCCCGGACGCACTCTCTAATTTCAATTGCTGTCGGCTAATGTGGCCCCTCGACCCTCCGCATCCCCTACCCTACACCCTGCACCTAAACGTGGCCAAAAAATGTCTCAAATTTATAGCGAAAGTTGCGCGCAAAATGTCAAATGAAATTTATACAAATTTCACGTGAAAAACTGTCGAGAACTTGAAAGAAAAATAACAAGAGCCAAAAATGCTGAGATCAACTTGGATAATTTACTGAGCTTGTGCTTAATGCAAAGGATTTCTTAAATTAACTCAAATTGCTTCTCCCAGCATGTTCCGTGAACTGCAACTGACAGCTTCATAAATCTGTTATATCATTTTAAGCAGGGCTGCAAAACAGTTTCCAAAGCAATGAAACCTCAGTGATATTTGGATATCTTCCCTGTTTCTTATTGCTTGAAATATTGATACTGTTCCTTCTACTTTACAACATATTTTAACCAAACAATAGCCAAGCCATCACGTTTTTTATGATGGTTGATTTTTATGTATCTGATAAAAAGGTAAGTCAAGAAAACTACAAAAATTATAAATTTAGTGTGTAAAAGCGAGAAAAATGAAACTTATTGTATGCTTTAACCCTTCTTATTTGATAAACGATTTTATTAAATGACGTGATATTGTTACAAATATACTTACTACCAGCATCGACTGCATTTCCGTCAATAAATGCACTTAAGCAAACACAAACAATAAATAATATAAGCGCATATTGCCTTTAATATCCCAGTATATTCAGAAAATATTTGTGTTTCATATATTAATTGTATGCTTTATTGCAAAAATATCAAACATTGCTCTCAATTATTTGTCTTAAAAGTTGGTTTGACTATATTTACATTAATGCTGGATTCGATTCATTACTAATTTAATCTGCAGAAGGTACAATAATTGCCTGTTTAAAAATTTATTTAATTTTATTTAAAAAATTATAAAACTTTCAATTTAAATTTTTATTTTGCTTTAAAAATTATAATTAGTAAGCTGTCTGTTTACTTTATTCAACTTCTATTAATTATGATTTTCAAAAAACGTTCAATAAAAGATAGCTGATTAGATAAGCCTTTGAAGCAATTTTAAAATGCTTAAAGAGAGCACTGCTTTGATTGTCCTCTTAAATTGCTGATAAATTGAAAGTTGACCAAGTTTAAAAAAAAGGTCAATTCAGGTTGATTGCCAAACAATTTGTGAGTGGATTCTCGATGGTTAATTAATCGGGTGGCCATTGAAAATGTTTATCTCATTGGGGCTATCAAACTACCACGAGCCCCTCACCTTTCTCTCTCAGTTTGAGAGTGAAATGGCAACACTCAATGTGTCCGTTTCCCGCTCTCCTTGCCCATTTCCTCTTCCTTCCACTCCCTTTTCTGGTCTCGTTTAACTTTTCGCGCTGTTCGACGTTCGCAATTTACGTTTTGTTTTAGCTATATTTATTTTCATTTTCATTTTAATTTTACTTTTTATTTTATCTTATTTTTTGTTGAAAATCTTCATTTTGCTTTTATTTTATTTACTTGTGTTTTTTGGATATGTTTGTGCAACCGATACCAAAACAAATCCAATTGCTGTACGGGTGTGTATTAGTGTGTGAATGTGTGTGTGTGTGTGCGCTAGTTTTTTATCTCTACTGCAGCAGCAGCAGCAGTGCTTCAGTTGCTGCGTGCCGAGTTTTGTAATATTCCCCGATGTCAGTTTGACGCAAAAAACTTTTCACAGCAACAGCAACAACAGTTTGGGGTGTGGGGGGAGTGAAAAAAAGAACTTTTTGGCATTTAATTGGAAAATTAAATTTAACGCTATTGCAATGCGAACAACTCGCAGTCGAGCTGGCCAACTCGGCGTATACGCAACTATTCAACAATTTGGGGCATTTCAGTCAGAAGCAATTTGCGGCGCAATCAACGCGCACCTGTCAGACCTCACAGGTAATATCCGTGCATAATATATTTAAAACATTTGCAACACGACACCACCCCCTCCCTTTATCACTCCCCCTCCTCCTGCCCCTGCCCCTGCCCCAGCCTCTGTGAGTCGTGTCCACTCGAGCAGTTGACGTGTCAAGTGCTCGCTCAGCTGTCAAGTTCTCTAGCCACGTCGGAGTCATACAGCTGGCCAGTTCCAGTCCGTCCGTCCGTCTTCTTCTTCTTCTTGTGCAATTTAGTGAAATGACTTGAAATTCATTTGACAAATTGCGCTTTTGGCGGTGCAACTGTCGGAGTCGCAGTTAAAGACGGAGTCAGAGTCAAAGCAGATGCGCTGAGTTTGCTATCTGGCAACGTTTGGGTCTCTGTCATTGGTTGAACAAGTGCTAAAATTATATTTAACAATATATAGTATTATAGTACAAAACAAAGAGCGCTCGGGGGACCGCATTGTTTAAAGTGCTTAACAAGCAGCTGGCCAGATGCAGAAGGGAAGAACAACAGAGTCGAAGAAGTGTGGCATGAAAAATGAAATGAAAACCAACAAGTAACCGCAATCATTGCTCCACTCGCCACTCGTTAGCAGACAGCAGAGAGTAGAGAGTACACTCGCAAAAAAAATAACAAGATTTCCGAACTTAAACAGGGGATATTCAAATACAAACAACTTCAAATTGTGACTGAGTTCGGAATTGCACAAAAACCTTATTTTAAGTTCGCTTTTCGCAATCTCGCAATTCTTGAAATAAGATTTTTCTGGCATACTTTGAGTCTGTAAAAGATCGAATCAAAGTAAATACAAATTTAATTATTTTTAGAATAAAACATTCTCATGTCTTAGGAACGATCTGTCGAAATTTTAAATTTAATATCGTTTCATTCTTAATTTTTGAATAATAAGTATTACTCAAAAAACTTTAAAATTTGAAGAACAAAGTGGTTTAAATTCAAGTGGAGCCATACTTAATTTTAGGATACCGTATTTTTCTGAGTGTATAGAGGGACAGCAATGGCAACAGTGGCTGCCACTGTCAGTTGCCACTGTCATTGCCACCGCTTTAGCTGCTGACTCGTCTTTGTTCGTTGCACATCCAGCATCCTGGGCCCCTTTTAAAACTGGACAAGAGGGCGCTGAACTCATTTGACTTTTGGTTTGGTTTGGTTTGGTTACTACCTCTGTTTCTGCTTGGGGCTTGAAAAGTGCTACAAGAGAAAACAGCCCAGTCACTCAGCCGGACAGTCAGTCAACCAATCCTTTCGTCCGTCCGCATCCTCTGTCCGTCTGTCTGTCTATCAGTCAGTGAGTCAGTCAGGAGTCTCATCCGCTTTTCCAGCCAACGTAGCTTGGCCTTTGCTTTTGATTTGTGGCACTGACACTTGCAACTGCAACTGGGCTTTGATTTTGCGGTCGGTCTTTGGACTCAGTAAATGGACTCGGCCTGAACGCCTCGTTGTCCTTGCAACTTATCGTGCATTAAGTAATTACTCCTTTGTGACGTCGACGAAAGTGCAAATGCATTAGAATGATTCACCACTCGACATTCTTCATCTCATCTCAGTCGTATTTAATTTTTAGCACGCATACGACCCGTTGAAGCCACACAGATACTCGACAAAAACAAATGAATGAAGCGCAAATTAATGAGTGGTAAATTGCCAACTGAATGTGCAACATTTTGTTGCATCTTTGCTCCCACATTTCACCCATTGTTTCCTCTTCAACTGTTGGGGGCGTTTGGATTTTCAATTTTCAACAGTCATAATGTGATTTCAATTTCCATTCAAAATTAGATTTCGTTTTTCAGATGCATTTGGTTTTAATTCTCGGTTTTAATTCTGACTTTCATTTCGTATTTGCACATTTTAATTTGCTGCTTTGTGTTGAGTTCGTTCCCATTAGTTATATAGGATCTAGTTTCAAATAATTTGAGAACAATTTTAGATTTGAATCTAAAAACAGATTATTTCAATCTTCCGGAAAATGCTATTGGTTTTCATTATAATAGATAAACAATTCAATTTACGGCAAGATTAGCTGCTTTAAATCACTTTTCGTTTTGTTTACTGAAGACTCCATGTTGAATACTAGATGGTGGAAGGCCTCCAAGTGTTTTTTAAAGCTAATCTTTCATGAAAAATAAAATTAAAGCTACTAAAGTTGCTATAATTTATGTTAATTATAATTTGTTGTATATTGTTACATAATTTATTAAATAACAAAATTTCCTCAGCCAGTATATTTTTTACTCTATACAATGAAATTTACTAGGAAAGAAGGCAAGTTTTGGAATTTATGGCTTGATTAATCAAGTTAGTTCCATGATTTTAGTTTAAGTGACTCGTAAGCTTTTTTTCTTACTTGATATTTTACTAATTTATTTATCTCGTTTCCTAGTGCATAAGGCAAACTAAAGAACTCATTCAGGAACTTTCAATTGGAGAATAGAAGCAGTAGTAAAAGTATACAGAATGAGTTTAAAATACTTAAAGTAAGCCTGCATTTTTTAAGTATATTTTTACGATTAATCTGTATAATGTAGCCTGTATCAGGATTAAATTGAGAAAATAAGCCCAAATTACTTAGTTCATGCCAAGAATTTCTTAAAATGTCCCGTTGATCACCACATTTGCTGAGCGCGAGAGGAAAATTCTCCTCTCGGCCTCTCTCATTTCAACTGGTCCGGTGGCTCAGTGGTTAGAGTCGCCGACCTGTCACATAATTTTAGTCGAAAATAGATAGCACAAATGTGTTGTAAAAGACAATGAAGATTATGACAATGAAGCTGCATTTCTGAAAAGTGATAATTGCATTATACAAAACGTAGGCGTTGAATATCCTGAAATATCCTGAAAGCAATAGCTGCTGTGTCAGCTGGTATTTTATGGGTATTTCGGGCTCTTTTGGAAAACAGTTTGCAGCAGTTATGCAGGCTTCCTTGCATTGTATTATGTCTGCAAATGTAAAACAATTTTCACTCCGACTCCGCACACACACACGCACACACTGACACTAGTATGATGGAGTCAGGATACAGAATCTGTATTACAGATAGTAAAGGGAAGGGCAGCTCCTTGAGCAAGTCCTGCTCCTGCTCCTGCTGCAATTTCTGGCAATTGGCAATGCAAAGGAATAACTTAGCTTATTGCATTGAAATGCAATAGCGATTTGCAACTTCGTCGGGGACAGTCATGGCTGGGGGGGTGGAGGTGGGGAATGGATAGGGATGAGCATAATAATACAAAGGCTCAACAATTTCTGGCACATATTTTGAACAAAATGAATGCGAAATAAATTTTGCACAGCAGCAGCCAAAGAGCGGAAATTTCCAACATTTCGTTGGTGTATTTTATTATAAATATTATTATTTTAAGGAGTTTTTTTTTTTTGTATCAAAATTGCGGAAAGAAAACAGAAGCTCGTGAGCAAGAACTGACAGATGGAAGCAGCTGGAAAGACTGGTCGAAACTTATGACCACTCAATAAAAAGTAGGAACGCCGCCGGAGATGAGGAGAAACTGAAACTGAGAGGAGAATGATGAAAATATGTGCGCTATGAAGTATGGAGAAAAGGGCAAAAGGGGACAGCATGGACATCGAGTGACCAAGGCGGTCAAGGGAAATAGGATGCGGAAGGGGGTGGGAGGAAAAGGAAGGTTGATTTCGATGCTGAGCGAAATATAAATAAATATAAAGAAAATAAGTGCATGCCAGAACCAGAAACACTCAAAGTTTATGAAAGGCGCGTCGCCGCCAAAGTTTTTCTTTCTTTTTCCCTCTATTTGCCAAGTCCCCTGCCCCCTGTCCCCTGGCCCGCCCTCTTCGTAAGACAAAGTGGTGGCTAAGGATCAGAACACATGTTTGTGTGTGTGTGTGTGTGTGTGTGTGTGTGTGTGTGTGTGTGTGTGTGTGGTGTGTGTGTGTGTGTGTGTGTGCATGTTGGTGTATCGCCAATTACTGTGTCTGTTTGAGCGTACAAAGCGTTTTATGAACCAACTCCGGATCCCTGATATACCCTCCCTCCCAACCCCCGAACCCCTCACTCCCTACCCCTCCCCTTGTGCAGTCCGCTGGCCGCTTCGCATTTGGGATGCCAGACACGCCGCTTGGACTTTGTCGAATAACTTTCCGCCATTCTGGCCCTGCTTATGTTCATCCTCCCCTCATCCTCCATCTCAGCTACTGTTGCTCTTCAAGTTTTTTCGCTTTTGATTTTATTGCCAATTGACCAAGTTTTTGGGTCGATTGCCTTAGAGAAAGGGACTGACCAATGTGTCCTGGCTAAACACAAAAATTCGACGACAGCTGCTCTGGATGATGAGCATTGCACTGGGTCCACTTGGATACTTGGACACTTGGACTTGGACAGAACAGCTTACCTGATTCGCAATGGACACGTCGCTGAATTTGGACAAAAAAAGGGGAGGATGGACAGCTATGAAACATAACAGACTTTAGCGGACTTCATACTAAAACTCATCGAATTGCGTAGACTTAAAAGTAATAATAAAGAAAAACCAGCAGCAAATATTAGAGTTGAGAAGAAACACAATATTAGCATCACTCAATAATTATCTAAATTATAATCTATAAACAGCTAACAGACAGCCAAAATGAAAATTCACCAGCGTCTTTTATTATTTTCAAGAACTTGTAGCACTCTTATTATATATTTTTTAAGTATATATACATTTATGTTTATTAACATTATTAAAGAATTTACTTTTATTTTTTCCGCAATTTCATGAAATGAACTCTCAGCTTTTTTATAGTATTTCAAAATTGTTTACTTTTTAAATTGTATGTAATGAAAAAACTACTTAAAGTGTAATCAAAAAAATTTAATAACCTTAATAATATTACTATTTTAATTAAACAGTAATTTTACCTAATCTCCCTATTGTCTCATAAGTTGAAATATTAAATGCGCATAGCGTTTAAAATAATTTGAAACTTATTTCAAGAATAATTTATCATAATTCAAATACAAGTCATAATTATCGACTTGGGTAAACGGAATCACATTTCGGAGCCAGAAAAAAGCTAAAATAAATAATATTATTAAGCAGGCAGATTATTGGGATCAGATGGTCCTCAAAAGGTCTACAAATATAAGGCAGTAGGCGGTAGGGTTGCAATTGGAGAGGAGATTAGGAATGGGAGTGAGATTGCAATCCCTAAAGATGGAAATCTGTGTTGAATAAGGCCAAGACTCTGAGCAAAAACAAAGCGAGAATTTTCATTATAATGTTAATCATAAAGACGATGGCAATGTGCAAAAATGTGAAGCAGCAGAACGAACAAGAGATGGAAAGATAGAGAGAGAAAAAAAGAGAGAGCTAATGCGAAAGCAAAAGAAAAGAATTGGAATCAGAATCAGCAATGGAATCTCGAGGGCAGCTGGAGCTTAGAACAAAAGACAACTTGCGGCAAATTTGTAACATTTTTTCCTGGCATTATATGATAAACGACAACAATGCCACACACACACACATCGAGTGAGAGAGAGATAGAGAGAGAGAAAGAGAGAGAGAGAGAGAGGGAAGGCAGCATAATAAATGCGTGATTATTTGTAGCTTTTATTAGGTGAGCGCACAAAATGCCAACGGGTGGCAACCACAAGAATGGGCCAAGTGGCAAGTGGCAAGTGGTAAGTGGTAAGTGGCAAGCTGTAGCCTTAGTAGGCAACTTAAGCAGTCGGAGCATGGAGCTTCGTTCGCATAACCGGAAGCCAACAGCAGCAGCCAGGAATTGAGGTAATCCTGCCAACAAAGTCCTCGGCACACAGCTCGCAACATGAATTTGCTTTCCATGTCGAGCAGCTGAAGCGGCGCCTCAAGTGCCAGCTCAGGCAGTGTCTCCATCTCCATCTCTGTCTCTGTCTCTTTCTCTCTCTTGACTTCAGATTGCACAGACCGCAATCCAGGGCGGAAACAGACAATGCAGACATTGTTTATTACACAAAATAAGTTATTGTTAATAAAAATGTTACCTGCGAGTCTCCGAATTCCAACAAAATCCCAGCTCTTTTTTTTTTTTTTGGTTTTCTTCCTTTTCCCTCACAGTCTCACTTTCTCACTCTATCTCTCACTCTCATAGTATTTCAAATCGCCTTACTCTGGGCGTGGAACACCCATGCCCGCCCCCATTTCCAGATTGTTTGTTTGCACAATTTGTGTGCATGGATTTTGCTTTGTTTTGCCTAAGCGCCATCTAAGCATATCCCCCATCCCCCAACCTCCTCCCTGCCTCACACTCCTCCTCCGTTCCCCCTTTGTCTATACCAGCATCAGTTCCGCCACACTTTATAAATCTGGCCAATTGGCTGCCGTCTGCAACTGAGCTTATGGATCGACTTTATCGCTGAGCCGGAGACACCTGTTGTTGTTCTTGCTATCAGCCTCTCCCAATTCTTCGCTTCGCCATTCCTTCTTCACACCCTTTATTACGTTTTTTTATCCCCTCTCAGCTTAGACGCCTTGGCTCGTCAAATTAACTCAGCTTCTAGTCGATTTCTCTCACTCTGTTATTTCCTCTTCCTGTACTTATTGAATCCTCAAAGTGGTTTATTCTGTTACTGTTACTGTAACTGCTACTGTTACGCTCGTTCATGTTATTGTGGCTGCATTTATTGGTGTAACTGTTAATGTTATTGCTTTTAACTGTATAGTTGTTGTGTTTGTCATTTTTAATGTTGCTGTTACTGTTTGTTCATAAATGAACATACTTTTTGAGCGCCCCTCGGAATCCACCACGACATGTGCAACACTCAAGTGACACAAAAGGGTCCCTGGGTATACCCTGGGGGTATATTAAGTTTTTTTTTTGTACTCTTGCTCCAACTGATGATTTTCCACAGGCAGTTGCTTTTAACTTTAAGTGACATTAACATGTTATGTACAGAAGCTGTTTCTTTTAATATTGCTATAACTTAATATCGCAAATATTATCAATAGACACATAAATTCAAAACATTTTTATCACCTCATAATTTTGTTATTAATAATGCGATTGCTGTGATTTTCAAATATTATTAAAATTTTTGAAAGAGAAATCCATAAATGAAATTAACAAGAATTAACAAAACCAAAATAAGTAAGATTATAAATGTAGGAACTAAGAGTTTCAAATAAGAAACACATTCAGAGTATAAAAGTTAAGAAAATTCTAGAATTTCAAATGAGAAAACATATTATGCACATATATTGTAAAAAATAAATATAAATTAACATTAGGGAAAATTCGCATTGAGTCTTCTGACTCCGAACGAAAACTTTTCAATACACCATAAATTTTGTTAACCAATAATTACAATGGCGTATAGTTTATTCTTAATGTGCTCTACTTGATTCTCCATAAATGGCAAAATAAAATTAGGCAAAAGTGAAAATACCAAATGAACAATAACTTTAATAATTTATACCAATTAAATATTATATGCTTGCCTAAATATACAATACATCTTTAAATTTGTTATACTTCTTTGTCTCTCAGCCTTTCTCTCTCTCTCTGACTTTCTCTTTCTCGCGCTTTAGCTATTTGTTATCTTCTCGAAATTTAAGTTTCTTTTAACTTTATGGCTTACACGCTTTCAACTTTCAGCCTTCATCGCCTTGTCTGTAGCATAAGTTTTGCAGCTGTATTTGTTGTTGTTGCCGTTAGCCCAGATATTAGCACACCGCCCTAGCACACAGCCACGCCCAGGCACACACCTTGACTAATCCAGTTTCCCCACCTGCTCTCCCCGACAATACAGACGCGTTGCAGTTGAAACTACTCTTGACTTAAAAAGGCCTCGGGCGTAACTTGAAATTAAAAATTTTGAGAGCAACAAAAATGTCTGTTAGTGCGTGTATCTGTGGGTTAGTGTGTGTGTGTGTGTGTGTGTGTGTGTGTGTGTGTTTGATTGTGTGTTTGTGGCGCTCAACAGGAGCCTTCAAAAATGCGCGCATGTCGCGGGCACAAAGTTTATTGCACCATATTTTCTCAAGCGTCATACGCACACACACACACACACACACACACATACACACACGCACACACACACACGTAAAGAGCGTTGCATGTGTAGTTGCTATCACACAAGCAACGAAAATATTTGCCTTGGTCCTTTTTGCCGTGCCAAGTTTGCTGGCAACTGGCAAAAATTGTAGGCAAATTTCGTCGAAAGGCGACAGACAGGACGACGTAGTTGGGACAATTTTGGCGATTTACGTTGAACACACACACACAGACGCACACACATGTATTGAAAAATGGCTGACTGAAAAATACTGTGGAGCGGACAGGCGGGGGGAGCGAAGGAAGGGGGAGGGGAATGGATTGTTTGGGGGTGTCGCTGTGATGCGATTGCAGTCTGGCGCGCTTTTGTTGCCGGTCGCATTGCGACAATTAAACACACACACACACACACACACACACACACATGCCACTGCACTATGGGGCATTTGATAAGTTTTTGTGTCATTAAATAATAACTCGTAAACAAAATAAATAATAACTTTATAGTGTTACCAACTTGTCATTGAAAGAACACGTTTTATCATTATATTTTATTAGCTCTATATAGAAAATAGTGGTTTTTTCCATACAGAATGAAGTAAATGTGAGCATAATAAAAAAGATAAAAATGGTTCCACGCACCCATTTCCAGATTATTTATAAGTTACAACATTAATTACAAACTGGAAATTTTAAAATAATTTTCTTTGATATTTTTTAACTTTTAAATGCACTAAAAAATTACACTTGATCAAAGCACGAGATCTTTGATTGCCACCGCTAACTTTAACAGCTGTTTTTTAACATTGCAATGTTATGCCGACATTTTTGATATGAAACAAAAAAGTTTGTTGTATTATGAAAATGGACCAATGCCAAGAAAAAGTGGGAAAATGCCCCATAGTGCACTGTCCCTATCCGCATTCCGGTCTCCATTTTCGTGCCACCCCCCTGTCAACACTTTTAGCGTACGTCTGTGGTGTTCGAGCTGCCAACTGGAATCGGGACAGCTGGCAACTGGCAACTGGCAAGCGGCTCAGAGACTAACGACAACTAACGAAGCTAAACGCATGCAAACAGCAGACATAAATGCATTTAAAGGGCTGCTCCAATTCTGGGCAAGGGATGGAAATGGGGGGAGCAGGGGATGAGGATTCAGCACACGCAAATGAAAGTTGTTGATATATCGACTGTACACACACGCACACACACACACACACACAACAGAAAAAGATGCAGATCAAGTTGAACTCCACACGCAGAACTGCGAAACAAACAAAAACAAAGTAAGAGAATCCTTCTAATACGCATACCTCGTACACCACAACAGTTTTTTCTGGTTTTCATTCTTTCTCTCGTAAAATTGCATTTTTGCTATGGAACACTTTTAGGCAAAAGGGGGCGCAAGAGTTATGGTTATGGCGATGCTATCATCATCATGTCATAAGAGGACCTTTTATTACACTCAACTCTCAATGCGCCCCGGAGAACTGGGGAATCAAATCGAAATCAAAATGTGGCGTTTCTCAATGTGGGAACATTAATAAAATTGTTAGATTTTAAACTTGCAACGCAACAAAAATATATAAAAATAATTTAACAAAATAATAAAATTCTACAATATTAACGTAATTTGTTATGTTAAAAAAATACGTATAAAAGTATGTTAAGGGTCAATTAATAGTTTTTAGTATAAATTCGAGCTTTCCCAACTCGAATCACCAGTATCCAAAGAAAAGGTTCGAGTTATGGAGATATTCGACTTTTATTATTATTATTATATTTATTAATTTAGTTATATTATATATAAAATTGGATAAATTGCATTTAAGGAAAATTACGTATACCGAATAGATCCACAAAACTGAACACTAATTCCTACACATAGTTTCTGGATCCTATGATTAACGCCTAACGAACTGCAAGCAGTTTATTAATATGTGCTTAATTGATAGCAGAGAATTTAATGAGTTGAGGGAGCTCATCGATTGGGAGTGATGAGGTGAATTAGCATAAATTAACATAAGTGAGTTTGAAATTGTTAAAATAAACGCCCCAATCAATTAGCATGAGTTTGGGGTCGCCAGCGGGGGGCGTGGCAAGAATGTTTGTATGCTGTCGAGATATCGGAATGATGGAATACCATTTACCAATTGTCATTTGCCATTTACCAGACGCAGACCCAACCACATTGTTTCACATTTGTGCACATTTCGGATTGCATTTCGCTGTCAAGGACTAAGAGTACAGCTGGAGATGGCCTAGCCGAGTCCTGGCAATTAATCTTGGCCTCCATCGGTTGCTGACAATGCCGCATCACATACGGATTCCGATGTTGCATGCAACATCCAGATTCGCATCAATGTTTGCTTGATGTTCGATGTTTGTGCCCCGGTTAACAGTTTGTGATTTCATTTAAGTATTTCATTGGGATTTCATTGGGAACACGAACGAGTGGCTTACATATGTAAATTACAAACGGATTTCAGTCTCCGGTGTGTGTGTGTGTGTGTGTGTGTGTGTGTGTGTGTGGCAGACACTGTGTGTGTGTGTGTTGCAACTGCAGCTGTGCACCAAATGGCCATTTGGTGTTCAATGTGGCAGGCACAGCTTAACACGCAAATAAAGCAAACTCAATCCACACACAGACTCACACACACAAACACACACACAGAGCGAAAAAATCAAGTACTTCGCATATAGATCTCCAAATTTTAAAATTGATTTCTCACTATGATTGAAATTACTAAAGTCTTCTCGACAAATCTTATTTTAAGTACGATAATTTAAGCATGAAATTTAATTAACCTAGTATTTAAGCTTTAAAGATAATTCAAAACGTACTTGATTTAAGTACAATATAAACTTTATTCAAGTTCCTTAAGCTCTGTAACTGAGTGCAACAAACATATGGTAATAAGAACATTATACTTGATCTAAGCATTCTGCTGGCTATAATCAAAATTGTGTAGACTTGATTTGTAAGTTTGAATTATTCTTGATAAGTAAGCGAAATGATCAACTTGAGAGTGAAAAACGTTCAGTGAAAAACGTTCAGTACAGTCGAACTTCCCTAAGTCTAACTTTCCGAACTCGAATTTTCTCTAACTCGAACAAAATCAAGTGGCAATAGCGTTTACTGAGCAAATTTCATACAATTCTGCTTCCGTAACTCGAACTTCCATAAGTCGAAAATCTCCTTAACTCGAACAAAAACATTGGCACGTAAGTCGAATTTTTTGGGGAAATCACCAATAAATTGCGTTTTATTTTTGTTTCTGTTTTATTTTGAAGTTACTGTTTTCTGTTACCAGCTCGTTTTGGTATGTTATAATGATGTACATTAACATATGGTGATCCAATATGATAAAATATTGCATAAACAATTGTAAAGGCTGGTGAAATAGCCTTAGGAAAGACACAGTTCACAAGTGATGATCACTACTATATAGGGCCTAAAACAAACTAGAAGCCCTTATTTTTAGAAAATAAAAATGAATGAAATGAAAAAATAATTATCAGACCCTAATTGCCCATTATTTAAGTTCTTTTTAGCTTGAAGAATAAGAGAAATTTAAAAGTTAAAGAATAGTAAGGTAAGAGTCAAAGTAATTTGAAGTGAATGAATTACTGTAACTAATTTCCGATTTTTTTTAGTTTTGTTTAGCTTTAAAGATAAAAAATTTCACAGCTCGCAATTTGAATGTATGAGTTTGTAGTAACCAGTAAGTAAGTATGCTTGTAAGCCCGACAAGATAAAAAAAACCAATTAAAATGTTGACAATTTAATATCAATGAATATGTAATTTCATTTAAAAAACTAAAAAAAAAAAAAATTCCCTAACTCGAAGTCTCCCTAACTCGAACTTTTTTCTTGGATAATGGTGATTCGAGTTAGGGATGTTTGACTGTATATCAGACTAACTACAGAAATTATCGTATAAGTGTAAAAAAATAAAATAAGTATTAAAGATTTTGATTCAACTGGCCAAATCTCAGTTCCGAACTTACAAAATAAATTTTCGTAGTTAATCGAGACTTTAACTTGAATCAAAATTCTTATGCCAAAATCCAGTAATTCATACTTACATATATGAAGTAATGCTTTTAGGTACCACATGAACTTAATTCGCGGTCATTCGAACTTCATTTTAGTTCGGTTTTTTCTCTCTGTGTATATACATTAATATCACATACATATGTATGTACTGTGTTGTTGGGCAAATGAATGAAAACTCATTGGCATTTGGCTTCGAATGCAAATGATTTGGGCAGCGTGTTTGGATTCCCTTTTGCTTGTTTGTGCGTCTGCTTGGCATGCCCCAACAATTGTGATGTTTATAGCCAGCAAGCAGCATAAAGATACACACACACATACACACACACACACACATCACATAGATACTCTTAGTTATGATATGACAAATCTCATCTGTATATCAGTAAATCGCCTTATGCCAGGCTAAATAACTGTTAAGTTAAACTGCTCTACTAATTTCAGTGCCACACACACACTCACACACACACACACACATAGTCAAACTTACTTGCCACACATTGTTGCAACTGAATTTCCTTGTGGAAATTGGCAGCTACAAAATTGAAGTTCGCATCCTCAACGTCATTGTTGAAGTTGCCATTTCAGCTGCTTTTGTGCTGAGGAGTTGTTGTAATCAACAGGCTCGTTAAGGTGCACAGTTGCACACACACACACACATACATACACACTTGAATATGCCTCTTTTAGCCCGGTCGTCATCTGTCAGGCAGCCATTTAAGCCGATTGATTGCCGCTAATAAAAATGTACAACACAAAGCGCAACAATGCGAATGCCAAGCAGTGGCAATGGGCGTGGCAGGCTGGCAAATGTGGCAAGATGGGTGTCACTCGCTCCGTTACAGCCTCAGCTTCTGCCTTTGGACTTCCGTTTTCCGTTGACACTTTGGCAACAACAATGAGCCCCAATCGCTTGAAGGGCATGAGGTTGGCCATCAACGAAGGGCGACTGACGGAAGTGAGGCATAAAGCGGCTGCTTATTGAAGGCAGCTGCCAAGCCAGCGGAAGCCGGAGGCACTAAGATGTGAAAAAGACATGGAGAGAGGGAGATAGGGAGAGAGAGAGAGGGAGAGAGGGGGAGAGGGAGAGAGACGGGACGCTGCACTTTCACTACAAATCACATAATGGCAACAATAAGGAAATCGCATGTGAAAGGCCGCCAGCGACAGCAAACGATGAGGCCAAACAAGAGAAACAAAATGCAGAAGAGAAGTCACAGAGAGAGAGAGAGAGAGAGCGAGTGTGTGTATTACACACTGTGTAAGAGAAAGAAAGACAAAGAAAGGAAAACAGCAGCTTCATTGTGCTGAGCTCTCGTTGCGGTTGTCGACTATTTATGAACTGTAAGCCGTGTACGACACCCACACACATACACACATACACACACACACACACACATACGCACACTCATGGAGCACAACAATGCACAATTGGCTCTCGGCGAGGCAAAAAGGAACAAAATGAAATTGAATTCGAAGAAGCAAAGCATCAACTTTTCACTCTTCACTCGCGCCTTTTGGGCACTTTCAAAGGCGTCGAATTGAAGTCAAAGTCAAGAACAGATTCCGCTTCAGCTGGAAACACTGACGTCAATTTCTTTACGCTCCCTACCAAGTGACCTGTCCCTTCACCCCTCTTCTGTATAGTGTTTTTTTGATTTAAAGTGTTACTAAATGAAAAGGCACTTAAAGCTACACGAATACACATTTATGCATATATACACACACATATGTAATCAGACTAGAACACATTTCATTTCATTTGTATATTTCGATTTCAATTTCGATTTCAGATTTTAAACTTTCTGCTATGGAAGAGCGCCTAAAAGTATGCTACGAATATTCAAAACTGCCAGAACTCGCTGGCACTTTGATGTTTTGCATGAATAGCTTCCACAGTCTGTGTCTGTATGTGTGAGTGTGTGTTTGTGTGTATGAGTGTGTGCGTGAGCATACATATATGCATGTTCCTGTGTCTATGTGTGTGTGCGTCTTTGCAGAGTTTCTTTCATACATTTTAATTGCATTTTTCGTATCAAACTCATATTTATTATACGTCGTATTTTATATGCGAGAGGGAAAGAGAGAGTTTTTTCCATTAACAGGAGGAAATTAAAGCGTAAAACTCATAAAATAACCCACACACCCACGCACAGACAAGGAACAATTTATTAATGGTTCAACCAGCCACTAATTGCGTTATTTTTGTGTGTTTGATTTTCATAAATTGTACTTTTTATACTCGTTTCAATATATGCTCGTGTGTGCGTAAGAGTTTATTATTTGTACACTTATTATGAATATCTGCCAACAGCATTGACTTTAATTATTGTTGCAATGATAAGATTCGAAATTGAATTATTAAGCATTGTGCATTTTGAATGACTAAAATCGTGTCACATAATATTATAATATTTTTAATGTTTAAGGTTATTTACTCAAGATTTATTTATTGTAGTTGTTTTTGTTTTTAACTCTTACTTAGTCATTTATTGCAGTTGATTAGCAGAGTTCACATTGATTGAATAAATAAGTGAATGCTAGGATCCATACTGAATGAAAGAATAAATTACTTATGAATACAACTGTTTTCAGCTCAATGGGATTTAGATTAATATATAAAATTAACATTTATTAAAACGAATTTCAGCAAAGTCATTAAATTCATTGTATACAAATAATTAATTTAATCTCGTGGCTTAAAGTAAGCTTTTAGTCAGTTATTCAATCAGTGTATCAGTGCATATAATTTATAACATATAAAAACGATTAAACATCTAATTATATATATAAACAACTTTTGCTTAATTCGAATTCAAATGAAAGCAGTGAAGTTAATAGCTCACTTTCATTTGTTTCAGATACAACTGATTATAAAACTAATAAATATTTAATATGCTTTCATTAAGCAAACTTCTCTAAATAGTGTTGCTTAACAATACTTATTTGCAAAGGACTTTGTAGAATTTATCGCGCTCTTGATAAGAGAAATGGCTGCTGCACAAAATCCCTTGGTAAGTTGCAGTTTAGCCATTCAATATCGAACAGTTTGCAGCGTTGTTATAAATTCGAATGATTTAAACAAGTTTTGGGCGCTTTAAGACTCCATCTTAACTATCGTACATACTTATATCGGTATTCGGGCTTCAAGTTGCTGCCACAGCCGACTGAAGCTGGAGCTGAGACTGAGACTGAAGCCGCAGGCATCAATGCCTCAATGCCTTTGTGCGCTAGACCCAAACAAGATCTTGCAACGCCAACAACAACAACAAGAACAACATGAAGATAAAGAACCGGTCTTAGCAGTAACTAACCGCGTGGCAAGAAAAAGTTTTGCTTTGGGATTTTCGAAGCGGCTGTTGTTGCACTTGCACTTCAGAGACGCCACACGAGCCCCAGACGGCAGAAAAGCAGGCTGGGAGTCAGCAGTCAGCAGATGCCTTGCCTCAGCTGCCTGCCACTTGCCACTTGCCACTTCCGCCTGCCGCCTGCCGCCTGCTGCTAATAATAGTTGCAATACGAGACGGCCAAACGCTTAGCAGGCCGAACACAAGCGATTTACGTTGCAAGCTGGCAACAATGGCCCTAAGTTGGCCTTTCGACTGCGGCCCAGAGCATTGCGCATACGCCAGGTTGGCCACCCACTCCTCTCCCCTCTACTGCACTCCACTCCCCTTCACGACTTCACTCCACTCGACCCTTGGGTGCGTTGCAAACTTCTCAGCTCTCAGCGCTCGGCGTTTTAATTTAATACAAAAACTTTTGCATTTTCTGGATGTAGGCCGAGTTCAAGCGCACAGTAGCAACCCTTTCCCTCTCTCCTTTCTCTCTCTCTCTCTCTCTCTCTCTCTCTCTCTCTCTCTCTCTCTCCTGTCTCACTTAACTCGTCCAAGTGCATGGCTGAGTGCATTCATTTAAAGTCAAGTTTGTTGATTCGTCGCCTATCAAATTCTCTGGCGACGCTGTGTTTTTTTTTTCTCACTTTTCCCAACAATTAAATAAAACACCGTCTCTCTTCCCCTTATATCATCTTTCTATCTATCTTTCTTCCCCCCGGGTAATATAAGTAAATAAAACTAATTCATCACAAAAGTTTTTACTGCGTTGTTTGCGGCGTTATTTCTAAGGAAACGAGCAACAATATCAATTGTAACTCAATTAATTATGATAATTAAATGTTTCTTTGGCATTTTCAAAAATATTTTAATTTTTTGTTAAAGCATTTGCATTTCATTGAAAGTGAATAAATTATTCATCGGCTGCATTTAACAGAGCACATCGATGGCAGACATCTTGACTTCCAAACTTTGAAAGTGTAATGATAAAAATCCATCCAATAAATTCGAACTTTATCAAAATTCTCTGATTCTGATGCATTTTTATGACTTTTATTTATGTGCTCTGGCAAATATATTAATAGACAAATAGACAATAGACGTCAGTCAAAAAATGCCATAGATGCTATTAGCAATTCAGTAAGAAACAAAATACTCGTACTTTCCAGCTAAAAATTGAAATTTGCACCATTCAAGGATGCAAATCGATAGTAATTCGATAATGCTTGAAATCAATAGATACAATCGATAATATAGTATGAAAGTTGACAAATAGGTACAAGTGATTGATAAACCATTGATAGTATGTATGCTAGGACATCTTGGAATTTGCCAAAGAGTTGATGGCTGAATAAACGGCGATGGTGAGTAAACTACATATTTGATGGCTTGTCATCAGTCGCCTCTCACCTGTTTGTCGTGTCAGCTGGTTTCATTATCCGCACATTACGCATATGTCATTTATTCCAGGTCATCAAAGCGACCTTTTTGCCTCATCTGTCTGTTGACACTGTGGACTGAGCACAGATCCTAGATCCTAGACACACACTCACAAGAACGAGGGGAAAACAGGTGTGTGTGTGCTCAAGTCGAATAAGCCAGGAAAAAGGAAAAATACCTAAAATCAGTCCCTGAAGATGCCCCTCTTCGTCGAATATTTTAGTATTTGTTGGCGTTCACTAATAAAATTCGTGTTCGAGTTTTACGACTTGCTGACAAATAAATGCGTAGACAAATTTAATGAGCGGCGGAAATGTCTTTTCATTCTCCTTTTTCTCATTTGTTTGTCCGGCCTGTCCGGCGAATTTATGAGCTGGAGGAGATGAAGATGGCGATGGAGATGGAGATGGTCTTGGACCTTTTTTAAGCCAAAGGCAATAACGCTCCATAAAAATTACGGTCCGGATAGAAATCAAACCTACACCAAGCAATGGGTACGAGTCCAGCAAGAGCAACAGAAATAAATGCGAATACAGAAACGAATGCGAATGCGAAAGTGAATGTGAATGTGAATACAAATACTTGTACATACATATGTTTGGCAAATGGGAAATAAAATAATGCGCACTTACAGAACCGCAGACCAAAAAGAAAACCAAGTACTGCCTCAGCGAGTGCAGAGAGTAAAAAAAGGGGAAATAAATGATAACAATAAAATATAAATAAATAAATAAAATTAACTCATAACCACTTAGAGAACCACAGCGGGTCCCAGAGCCTCGTTAAATGATGTCCCCCATGTTCATGTTGCGGGCAGCATGCCACGCCCCAACTCCCACATTGTGGCACATATGCCTCCTTAGTCCTGAGTCCTGCTGCAACAACTAACAACACAATAATTTAGTGAGCGACCACAAACGACTGAAACGGATGTGCGCAGAATGAGGACAGAAGCAGGACAATGGACACGGGATACTGTCCGGCAAACGCTAATGTGATGCTCTTACTCTCTCTCTCTCTCTCTCTCTCTCTCTCTCTGTGTGTGCCTACAACAATGCGACACTTTTTGGGCTTCGGCTGATGGGGCTTCAAAAATGCCGCCAACGTCGCCGACAACGACACACGACTCGGAACTCGGGGAACCTTCATTTATCAACTTGACATTTTAATTTATTAAAACAAAATGCAATGAAATGAAATGAAATGAAATGAGACGCAGGCACAGGCAGCTGGAAATGTGAAGTTGCCATTTTTTTGGGGCTCTGGGACATCCTTAAAAGCGATGTCCACTCTTGGGTTGCTCGCACACTGCCCCAACTCAACTCAACTCAATTACCACGCAATTGTATATGTCACAACGCATTTGGCTGCTCTTGTCCCACTGTGCCCCACAGTGTGTACTGTGGTTAAATGAGGGTTGCGGATAAAGAGCCACATGACAGAAAACCGAAAACAGAAAAAGGCGTCGCAAATGAACACGTTAAAGATGACAGGATTCTCGCAGGATTTGTCTGGCACGAAGAGCACAAGGAGATAGATAATTATGGCTCTGACTATGAGTGCCGGAAGCAACTGAAGAATGACTGTCGCATCAGTTGAGCAATGAAAATTGCTAAAATACTTAGAAAACTGACAACAACATACACACACACACACACAAACACACTCACACGTATGTGTGTACATATTTACTTTGCCAAATGGCCCGAAAAGTTGCAACTCAATCAGCTGTCTTTTTTTTTTTATTTAGTTAGAAAGTTTTCACTTAACTCCACTACGACCATTAATCAGACGAAGGATTAGAAAGTCTCATTAAACGCACATTAAGCTCGACTTAATACTGTAGCTTTAATATGCTTTCAGAGCTTTTTTTTGACCACTTTAAGCTTTAAGAGAGCTTTTCATTTAGATTCAGTAACTACTAGAAGCGGCCTTCACAACTACTTAGTTGTTGTGTGTCTGTCAAATTAATCGATTTCAAAATCTCTCTTAAAGCTCACTTGGTAAAAGCAATGGAAGGCAGGGAAAGCTTAATGATTGAGCTTTATTGTCCAGTAATTTAATGCGCTTTGTCTCATTAAGATTTGACTTTCAGATTTTTTATATATTTAGCGCACATATATATAAACAATTAAAATTGTGTAGGGAAGCTTTTATAACTATGTTCTATTAAGTTCATTTTGCAATTTAAAGTTCATCAAAGTGCTGATAAACTCCAGTCAAACTTAAAATTCCTTGAAAGTTTTTTATCATAGTACAATAAACTATCAATATCAAACATACTGACATTTATCTATTGAGTTACTAAAAACATCATCGTGAGTTTAAGCTTATCAAAAGTATGGCAGATGGTTAATCTTTGTAGCTGTTTGGATTAAGTTCGAAGGCCATAAAATGATGATGATGTGGGGGAGTCCAGCGAATGCTCCCAATACTCAACTGCCAAATCAGTTTTGGACCTTTTGCATTTGCATTTCCTTAACCATAAATTCCACATGCTGCGGCAAGCACGGGCAACAACAACAACAACAACAACAAGGCAACACAAGCACGGCAACGAGGAACATGGAACAAGGAACTGCGGTTTATAGGCGAATCGAGCATTTTTTAATTTGCATAAATTTTTATAGCGAAAATTTGTAAACGTGTTTTTCTTGTTCTTGTTGTTGTTGCTGCTGTTGTTGTATTTCTTTTCGTTGCTTTCCTTAACGTTTTGTTGCTGCTTTCAAAAGAAAAACGAAATGCGAAATAAAATAAAATGAAATTATATTTTATATAAATTCCAGAGGCCAACAAAAGGTGTGCGACCTCAGCGACGTCCCCAGCGATCCAAGTCCCCCTTTTGGGCCATTGGTTCTGCTTCTGCACCAACCCCAACCCCAACCCCTACATCTGCTTCTTCTTTTTCTACTGCCACTTGAAAGGAAGCTGCTTCGATTTGTTGCTCCACGTTGTGGCGGCAAAGTTTTATGTAGGTAGAAAGACGCTTAAGAAAATTGTCTTATTTATTGCTGCTTCTACTGCGAGTCGAGTCGAGTCTCCAACACTCAGCCAAGGCCACACCCCCTTGCCCCCCTGTGGCATGTCCCAGCATTATGATGCGGCAAACATTTTAATACTCAAAAATATTGTAGACCACTAAAGCTGTTTAAAATGTTATATACAAAAGCAGCAACAGTGCCGCGCCCCAAAAAAAAAAGGAGTCAGAGTGAGTGGGAAGGAAAGGAGAGGGGGCGGAGGGGTTTTTTCCTTCTCGGGGGCATTGCAATTGACGCCACTGAATGTGGCAAATGCTTTGTGCACCTTGATTCACTTGCCCCTTCAACTTGCCCCATCTCTCAGTCTCTCAGTCTCTTAGCCCCTCTGACCCACTGTCCAAGTGCATTTATGTCCGGCGTAAATTGCTTTTCATTTGTTGCCAGTGAAAACCAAGGTGGCGTCAACAGCTGTATTGTCCAAACGTTGCCAGTTGCAACTGTTTCGTCAGCCGCGTCGCCCCCTTCGAAAAATATGAAATTTCCACAATGAAAAAGCTTTACAAATTGAAACGAATTTCACTTGGACGGACTCACAGATCCAAACTCAGACTCGGACTTAAGAAACAGCAGATGGAGCACCAGGATCAGCACTGAAACGGACAGTGGACAGTGCACAGTGGAACCAAATCAACTGCAATTCTGGTAACAGTAAAAGTTAATTATTTATTGAGTGGGAGATGCATCATAGATTGATTCAAGTCTGCAAACCTTCAAACATGGCCTGACACTTGCTTCAATTAAATACAATAAAGTATTTTATTTGTTTGACTGTTGCAATCTTCATTGGTTTTTAAGCCGATTAAATTGCTTGAAAAAAATTCCCATTTCTATTGAAATTGTCAACTTAAGAAAATTTTAATTTTTATAAAATCTGACTCTTGATAAAATTGTTTTATACAAAATTGCTGATTTAATTTTAAGAATATAACTTGAGACTCAGATAAAATACTATAATTTCGGTCGAAAGCTTCAATAGTGGCGCAATATATAAAAATTCATAAAATTGATGTAAATATTGTATTTTAGTTTTAACCCCATCCTTTTAAAAATGATTATGGTTCTACGAGTTTATATATACTTTTAAGAGGTCGACTTATGTTCCGGTTCTAGGAACACAAGCAACCCGAGCTGATGTCAGTTTTTAATAAAAATGATGCAGCTACTTTGTTCCAACGAAAGATCTAAATCAAATAGATATTGTATCAATTTAGAGCAGTCTTTGAGGTTAGTTTTAGTTGATTTTAAACTCAAAATGACAGAAAAATCTGGTGAACTCTAACTTTAAAACAAAGATTTAACAGAATATTAATAAGAAATTGAATTATTCTTATCCACAGTACGAAAAGAGAGGTGAATAGAGAAAGAAAGCGATAATGGTGTAAAGAGAGAGAAATGGAAAGTGACTTAGCGGAAGCTCAGTTTAATCATTTGTTGGGCGAATCCATTCATTAGCACACTCTCAAGCGACATGGACAATTGGAAGCAGTGTCCAATGGTGCATGGCAATTGTTATCGGGTATTTTGAATGCTGTGCATCTGCCACGCTTCGTGTGCTGCAGCTGCAGATGCAGATGCCACACGCACACCCACACACACACAAACAGCATTGCGAACTCTGAAAGTTGCAACCAATTTTACCTTTTGGGATGACACCGCAAATACACAAAATGAATGTATGCCACGGTCTGTGGCAAGGTGGCAGTGGCAGTGGCACGTGGCAAGGTGGCAAGGTGGACGATGGGGCGTAGCCGGATCCGCGTTCGTGTTGTTGCCTGTTAGCGATATGCTTTTACTGCTTCTGCTGCCAGCTGAACATTAACCAAAGTGGTCGCGTTCCATTTGCAACTGGCTGGCGCTGCTTTTGATTTTAATGGTTATGCTACTTATCATGTTCTACAACGACAACGACAACTACAACTACAGCTGCAACTGCAACAAACAACATGCCACGTGAGCCTAACAAGTCCTGTTGTCCATCCGGAGGGAAGAGGTTGAGATCTGCAACCGACGAAGCACTTCTCGCAACATATTTTTCACTTTTTCACTCGTTTTGCTGAATGAGTACAAGTATGTGGAGTAGAGGGGAGGGAAGGGGCGGGGATGGGATGGGGAAGAGGGGCCTCTGCAGGTAGGTCAGTAATGGCAGCGTAATGGAAAATGGTATGCCAGAAGTGCTTACTGCCCTTCCTCCTTTACTCCCACCGTTCCCAAATAAAAAGCAGAAGCGCAACTGACCCAAATATGCTCCTTATACCCTGGTCGAGGGTATATCAAGTGATGCATAGTATTTTAAAAGTAAAAGCAGGGCCAGACCGCATATAAAGTATATCTATTCTTGAACAGCATGAACAGCCAAGTCGATATAGCTCTGTCCGTCTGTCCAACTGTCCGTCGAAAGGATCTCAGATATGGCGAGAGCTAGAAATACCTTATTTGGTATGTAGGCTGTTTAACTTTGCAGGCCGATCAAGTATAATTCGGAATTTTAATGTCTATAATAAGTATCTAACGGGTCGATGTGTTCTTTAAACTTCATCACATTTAGAAAATAAACTCTTTAGTTATTCACGGAACAAGTTTAGGCCAAACCGAGCTAAAGGGTAGAAAGAAAAACAACGCAAATACAAAATCGGGATTCCGAAATAAAATCAATCCCGAACAATGTCAAAATTTCTATAACCATTCTCAGAAATCTCTTAAATACACAATATATACTTGATTTAAAAAAGGTTTATTTTTTAAATCAAATTTTCTGAGTCTTCTTTTGACTATTTGAATGATGAGGGAATGTCATTTTATTTTTCAATGCCTGAGTCTTAGCCGGGGTATCTCAGAATCGAGCACACTTCACTTAAGCTTTTATACTTGTATATTTTTCTTTCTCTTACAAATGAGCTTACTAGATATTTAATGATTTGTTTTTGCAGCCCGACATCGAATTGAGAATCGTCACCCTGAAATGTTGTACCCAAAAAAAATAGGGCCGAAAAAAAACAGTCCAGCAAAGAGCATCCAGCCCGATCCCCAGTCCTCCAGATGGACCCAAGGACAACCTGGAGTTGAAACTGAAATTAAGCTGAATTCAGGTGGACATTGCACGTAAGTAATTTGTCGTCTGCGGCGGAAATTTGCACGGAACTAATACAAAATAAATAGGAGCAAACAAAAAGGAAGAATAGAAAAATAGAGTAGAAGACACTGTGCTGCTGACCAGGTTATGCCTCCTGCCTCCAGTCACACCCACTCCCAGTGCAGGTCGCCTTTCTCTTCGCTTCTCACTTGCATTTACCCCTTAAAATGCTGTCTATAAATAAATTAGCATGGCAAACAAGCTGGCAACTCTGCAGATCAGTGTGTGTGTGTGTGTGTGTGTGTCTGTGTGTGTGTCTGTGTATGTGTGTGTGTGTATGTGTTTGCAAGCTGTTATGGCTAAAAAGCTGTTTCCGCAATGAGTTTGCTTCCTGTCCGCAAGGACATGGCAGCGACATTGCTGCTCCTGCCATTGACAACTCAGCTAAAACTAAATGTGCTGCACAACACTGGCTGCAAAAAAGGGGGGCAGCTGCTCAATGTGGGCGTGGCAGTCGCAGCAGCTACAACAGCAGCAGCGAGAAAAAAAATCTAATTTCCTGTGAACAACATAAAGTAAATGTTTCAAAAGTGAAGCCCCTGGGCAATAAGGGCAGGAGGGGGCGCCGGAGGAAGGGGAATCTGTGTGTATGTGTGTGTGTATCTGTGTGTGTGTGTGTGTGTGTGTGTGACAACATTGCCACTGCCATTGGTGGCAACAAATGCGCTGCGCTGCCCGCCATTTGCCATTTTGGGCCTGGCACATTTTTGCCGCCTCTGGCATAAGTTATGAGCGGGGCCCAACAACCATAGGGACGACCAGGAAGAGGGCCTACAGCGTGGTCAACTCTAGCAGGGGTGGGGGCAGGGATAGAGAGTACTGTGGGGCACGTTGCTCGTCTTCCACATGTTGTAGCTGGCATGAAACATGTGACCGAAGCCGAAGCCGCGACAGCTCTCACCAGGCCCAGGCCCAGGCCCAGGCACACAGCCGCCCCCTGTCGGCTGCAGATGAAACCACAGACAAGTGGCTCCGAAGGGCAAAAAAAAAAAGCAAAAAATGAGCAGTGCAGAGAAAAAGTCGAATCACAACGTGAAAAATGCCAAACAAAACGAAAAACGTTTAACACAGCGTCGAAAAAGGAAGTTGCACAAATTATTTAAGCACGAGGCGATTTCTGGAATTGTATACGGCTGTAAGGATGCCAAAGGACCTTAGGGTATCCCCTATATCAGCTTAAGAGTCATGGGGGGAAATCTTCACAACGATTGTTGCAACAATCAAACAAGTTTCAACCAAAAACAAATTAAAAAACAGTACAAAGATTATTTTGAAAAACCTAAAAGTCAAACAAGGATGTATCAAAAACAAATTAAAAAACAGTACAAAGTCTATTTTAAATTTAAAATTAATGTTTACATTTGCCTCTAAACTATTTCAGATTTGAATGCTGAAGAAATTAGATATGAAAATTTGAGATAATTTATTTCAGATTCAAAATGAATTCATGAAACTGAGGAAATACATTATGCAAATTCTGGATAATTTATTTCAATTCAGAACATACTCGTATTTATGGGAAAAGTGAGATCTGTGGTCAAAAGTTGCAACATTTAAATCCAACGCGAAACGAAAACAAACGAAGTTATCGATAAACATATCAGCGATCGTTTATCATTGTGGGGAGTTGAAAAAGGGGAACTGATACAAGGGAAAAGAAAACTGAGAAATAAGAAAATAAGCAGGAGTAGCAAGAGGAGGAGGAGGAAGAGGTGGAGGAGGAGGAGGAGCGAGCAAAGTCCCAAGCGGGAAAACCCTAAAGAGAAGAGCGAAAAACCACAAGCTGTGGCAGCAAAAAAAGGTGTACGCTGCTCTCCAAGGACATTAGCACGTGTGAGCATGTGTGTGTGTGTGTTGGTGTGAGTGTGTGTGTGTGTGTGAGTGTGTATGTGTGTGGAAATTGGCTAAAACGGATTTACACAAATTTATCAACGTGGCAAAGTCAAAGCCAACGAAGCAAAGCCGCAGCCACGAGCCAAAGCCGAAAGAAAGTGTCAAGTATGTGAAGCACACACACACACACACACACACAGAGATATATTCACATACAAATAGAACGGAAAACGGAAATGAATCATTTCATTAGAGTTGGCAACGCCTACTACATGAGCATGAGACATACGAACTTTGCGCGTCTAGGGGTTGATTCACTGGCAGGGGAGACGAGGGACTAGGGATGAAGGGAGAGAAGGTAAGGATAAGGAGTGAAGGGGAACGACCCAAGAAATTGCCAAAGCAAAATGTGTTTGACACTTAACGTAGGTCGCCGACGAACGAATCGGGATCATGATAAGGACGAAACGAATCCGCTTGACCGGCTTGATGGGCAGACGGAGGGAGGAAGGGAGGTGGAGAGGTAGGGAGGCAGGGAGGCAGGGAGGCAGTGAGGTAGTGACGGGCATGTTAAGGATACGCCAAGTTAGCAAGTTGAGGCTCAGGTGATGCACTTAAACACGTGTTTGAGGCCAGCCAAAAGCCAAAAAGGCGGAAACCGAATTCAACTGAACTCAACTGAATCATTTGGAATGGGGCAACAACAATAAACTCAAGTTGAAAAATGTTTTATTCGTTGTTGTTGTTGTTGTTGTTTTTTTTGTGAGTGAGTGGGACCAAGTTAAACAAAGTTGAATTCAAGTTGAAAGTGGCAGCAAATGAAAAGTGATTCTGTGGACTGAGTTTAAAGAGGAGTTATGCCAAGAGATACATCTGAAAAGATGAAATGTGATTAAATTCGAGTCTATGCCATGCTATTTATTTTGAAATGTGATTCCTATTTTTCTCTTGTTTACTCTGCCTCTCGAAAATGACAAAAACAATAAAATGAAAAATACAAACATGAAATTTGAATGAGATTTGGCCTAGAGGCTTATTCATTAATTGCCATTCGGTTTTTGGTTTCGATTTCTAATTTAATTCGAATGTATTTGATTTATATTCAAATGCAATTTGGTCACCGTACAGTGCAGTAAAATGACACAATCTCCAGGTAGCTAAGAATATGCAAAAACCAAGAAAATTTATTGCAACAGCAGTTGAGACAGTTGAGTTGAATTTGAAAATGGAGAAGAAGATACAAATCAAAAAACCATGAAATATATTTATCGCTTTTGGCAGCAAAATCTTGAATAGCCACAAATTGATAGTTACCTGCTGGGCATGCTTAACTTTTGATCAACAAAACTATTAAACACTGACAATTGCATTCACAATTGAAGTCAAACTTAACCTTTGAGAAATAAATATATTTATAACAAGCCAAAGTCCTTAGGCTTATTTTGGGCTTTTTCCTCGTGCCAAGTTTTAATCTTATATCATATTTCAGTTCATGCTGAAATTCTTTCAATTTGACTGCGGCTTCTGCTAATCAAATTCTTTTCTCCCCTTTTCGTTGGGTTACGCTGTCGTATGAGTAATATTCAGTCTTATGCTCCGCAATATGAAACATTTTCTTTTGTGCTTGCCAATCGATTGTGCATGTGTGTGTGTAAGTGCGTGTGTATGTGCGTGTACTAAATACAATTGAATTTTCGATGCTTTGCGCGATAAGAAGCCAAAACGCTTTTATGTTTATTCATAACACTGGCTTCAGACGAAAAAAAAGGCAGAAAACGGCAGAAAAAGAGAAAAGCGAAATGAATTGAAAAGAAAAGAAAAGAAAAGAAAAGCAAAAAAAAAAGAAACTTGACATCCGCATCCGCATGTCTTGACACACACAATTCACCCAATACTCCATGCATAATACCCAATTCTCAGGCCCAAAGCAGCAGCTACCACTTTTAGCCTTTGTTGCAAAATGGCTTACACACACACAAACACACACACATTCACTCTCAGTTGGGTAATATACATAAACACGCATTGGCTTAAGCATTTGACGGCCTCTTTTGCATATCCTTTAACGGCAGTGTGAGTGTGTGTGTGTGTGTGTGTGTGTGTGTGTGTGTGTGTGTGCGTATGTGTGTGTGTGTGTGTGAATACCTTTGAATGGACGCGATTTCGCGAACACATGGCAGGTGTTTTGTCAAATCGCTAAATCCGTAATCAGCTCACATTTACTACCCTTTAGTCCCTCTCTTGATATCCCTTTTAAAAGGTTGAAGTTGGCTTAAAATAAACTTGGCTGACTAATTTACATTTAGTTCAGGCTTAGAAAAATTATACATAAAGAAATATTTAAAATAATATTTTGCCACTTAAGGCAAAATATCTAGAAGCTCTTGGCTTAAATGGTTGAATATTTCAGCATTAAAGATATTTGTGTAAAAAAAAATAAGTTTAAGCTATTTTAATTCAGTTTAAGTAAATCCGCACTTATTAAAAAAAAAAATTGTGCCATATTTTAAAACATTTATGAGAGAACAATTAATTTTAAGCTTTTAGCTCACATCAATTTTTGTTTTTACCTTTATTTGAATTTTTATTTTATTTAAGAAGCAAACACAATGCTGCCTCGAATTAAATTACAAACACAAGGAAAATAACAAACATTTTAAATTGGATAAAAGTTTAAATTAAAAAGAAAGCCTGAACGAAATAGCAATTAAACTTATTTGTTAAGAGTAGAAAGATATCAATCGAGTTATCTATCTGATGTTCATATGATAACTATTTATTTACATTACTTCGGTGTGTTAATTTAAAAAAAAAATTATATAATTTAAAAATCGTTTGTCTCCTTCAAAAATTAAGCTTTTTTTTAAAAATATGCTATGAATCTAAAAAAGTCTAAAATCTCGTTGGGCTCATCAAGGGGTATCTGCTAGTCGCGAATGCTCAATGAAAGTACTCTTAGGTATTCTTTAATGAATACGAAGAGATTGCGGTGACTCTCTGCTGGATTTCCAGAGGTGAATGCAAGTACGAGTACAGTTACTTAATCCATGCAACCAGACAAACATCTTTCAATATAAATTTCAACGGCTTGTCAAGCTGCTTCCTGCAGAATGCCAACAGCAACAGCAACTCCTGCGTTTCGAGTCCTGAATCCTGCGGCCTTTTAGTTTGTCTCCTCTCCCTCCCTCTCTCTGAAAATCTTTCTCTCTCTCACTCGTCTGCTTGAGCCTTGTTTCAGTCTCTCCGTCGTGCTGCCCCAGAGGCTTACCAAGGCAATGTTGCCTCTTGCCTCTTGCCTCATGCCGCGGCTGCATGCCTCGTTCGTCGGCACTTCTATTACATTACTGATTGTTTTCATATGTGTGTCTGTCTGTCTGTCCATTTTTCTATCTTACCGTCTGCCCCACTGTCTGTCTGCCGTTTGTCCTGTCGTTGACTTTCAGTCGTATTTCTGCAATATTTTGTTTGGTATTGCTACGGCTGCTTCTATCATCAATCCATTGCCTATCCCTCTCTCTTTTATCTTTCTCTCCCTTTCTTTTTTTTTTGGATTACATGTGTGTGTGTGTATGTGTGTGTAATTCCAACTGTCGTTTACCATTCATTCTGAATAAATACAAAATGAAGATGATCCTTCGGGAGCTTTAGTTATTCAATTTCAAATGTAGTAAATTTAATCTAGCAAACAACTGTATGTATTTGTATCTATGTGTGTGTGTGTGTGTGTGTGTGTGTGTGTGTGTGTGTGTGTGTGTGTGTGTGTTTGTGTGGGTCTAAGTCAAGACATCTGCACTTACTTCTCTTCTTTGCCGAAGCTCATATGAAATACGCTACAATTTTCAAACGGGCCAACTATTTACTATTTTTGTTGTTGTTATTTGCTCGCTCTTGCTGACTTAACTCTCCTCTCTCCTCTCTACCTCTTCCTCTCTTTCTCTCTCTCTTTTTCTTTCTGTTCAATGCGCACTTTCCTTTGCTCTGTTGCATTTCTAATTTCTCCTTTTTCAAAATCCCAGCTCGTCGTCGTCGAAATCTATCTATTTTCTTGTGTCTCATGCACATGTCCTGCTGACAGGCTCAGTCACACAAGCGGACAGTTGGCATTTTTATGTGACTGTCTATGTGTATGTGTATGTGTGTGTTGTCTGTGTGTGTGTGTGTGTGTTGTCTGTGTGACTGCTTGTGTGTTGCTGTTTCTCATTGCGTTTCCAAATGCGTTTCGCCGCCTTTGGCGCTGCCTTTCGTGCCTTCCTGCAAACGTTTTGCTCGTCTGTCCACTGTCCCGGAGTCCTTGCAGTCCTAGCAGTAACGTGCAAAAGGTGGGAGGCAGAGGGAGAGGGTAAGGGAGCAGGGGATTCGCAATCGCGTCCTGGCAACAGCCTCGTCGACGTTTGTTTGCTCATCTTGTTTGCCTACTGCATCCTATTTATCTTTGGCCAAACCTTCGTCCTGCTCGTCCTGCCATGTCCTGCGAGCTCCTGGTCTTCACTTTGTTATTGCTGCATTATCTTTCAAATGGCATATTTATAGGATTTCGCTTAAACTCTCTCCATCTCCATTTCTGACTCTCTCTCTCTCTCTTGTTCTCTCGAGATCAATGCAGAGACACACAGAGAGTTGAGGAAACGTTGACAGACGCATAGTTTATTGGCAGTGCCTCAGAGCGCTTGATGCGCATTTCCTCAATCAGCTTCAGCTTCAGCTTCAGCTCCAGTTGCAGTTACAGCTTCAGAGCAAATAGTTAAAGGAGCGTCATGCTCGCGCGGGCAGCGCAGTCAGGTGCAGCCAGGAGTCGCCAGGAGTTGCCAGCAGTTTCCAGGACTTATCCAGAGTATACCCAGCCATCAGGCAGCTCGTAGCTCGGACGGGGATTTGAATGAAGGGCAGTCAAAAGACACACTGACAACTTTGACAAACGGACATACGATACAGTGAGGCAGAATCGTCTATTTACACGTAAATTACCCCTTTTGATTTAGCATCTATCAAGTTGATTAATTTATTGTCATGTGGGACTAGTTTAATCGACTGTTACTATTTCTCTGACCTTTAAGAAAAATTCTTGCTGTTGGTGCTTGATTACTAATTGACGTGTATTGTAACGTATTATGTAAATTACAAACTGATGCTATGATAAGATCCATATGTCCATTAAAAAAACCTCCACAAAAGTTTTACTTTTTGAAAAATGACAAAAATGTTTTTCGCTTGAGCATTAACAAGAGAAACGGAATTGAATGTAAAGTTACGACAGGGTGTTTGATGTGTCTGAAATAAAAGTTGTTTTGTAGACAACCTTTAAATGAGCTCTGGCTAAGACGATTGGTTTATAAAATAATTTAAACATTCTTATTAGTACACTGAATTAAGCTCAAAAATGTATAGACAGCATTACCTCAAGGGTCTTGTCACAATGCCAATTGTTGTGTTTACTACTTTTCAAAGCATCCCAATTTTAATATACCATTTCGGTGATGAATTTTCAGCTATCACAATTAAAATTTTTTAAAATGTTATATTACCAAAACAATCATGCCATCACATTTCCATTAGTTTTCTGTCATTGAACGTGGCCAGTGTTTAAATTCTATTTACAGTTTTATACTGTATATTGAATCTATTATCATTGACATAGTACCACTGTGCTTGTGGCCCTTCAACGTGGTTGGCATTGGATTTGTTGTTGCTGTGTCTCAACATATTTGTACTTAACCATTTCGAACATAGTAAATTCATTTTCTCAATTGGCTCTTGTCCATTTCGATGTCGATGTCGTTGTCCTTATCGTTGTCATCGCCACGCCGTGCCATATTTTATTTTATTTGTGTTTTTATTTATTTGTTTGTACTCGCATGTGTAAATATTTTATTTTCTTTTCAGTTTTATTATATTTGCCCGACTGACCGGCTCTCGACCGCACCCGTTCCCTAGTCTCGTATTCTCCCATTCCTCCCATTCTCCTCGATCCCATTCGTCCTATGTGTCCTTCTCGGCTCATTGATACGTTTGACTTATGCGCCACATATGAAATCAATTCGAATGAGTGTCCCATTCATCCAACAGTATTTTTATGACAGCACAGCAAAAATCAAAGCGCTGCACGTGGCGTATGAGTAATGTGACATCGGCGTATTCAGCACACTAACGTCGCAGCTTCATTTCGAGAATCCAGTGCCTCTATTCATTTATCACACACTCTCACTAACTGACCACCTCTCCATCACTCTCTCCTCACTTCTGCATCACTTTCTCCATCTTGGGCTTGTTCATGTCACTTTATGCATTCAATCAGCTAACAGTGCTGAAAGTTTTACCCCCAAGCTCTGGAATTACAAATGCTCGCAAAGAGCTTGAAGCTCACAAAAATTTCATTAATTTTCATTTATACGATAATGGGAAATTCAATTTTCCATGCATAGCGTCGGACACATTTGGCGTATGTCTCTGTCGCCTATTTTCGTCTTCTCTCGCTTTCACTGGTCTTCGCAAAAAAGGGGTAATGGAAATGACAATGGCTGTGGAAATGGTAATGGCACACACACTCATAAATACACACACTCACAAACACACACACACACAGAATGTCATCAGCATTGCATTGGTTATCGCTGTTTTTTTTGTTTTCGATTACTTAGCGATATCATATGCCTCCCAACCCTCAAACCCATTTATCGAGTCGGAGAATCGCCGGAGTCGCAGAGTAAAGTTACTCAAACATACTTACAAAACCACTCAACTATTCTTATAGTTATACACAGTGTACTATGGGACATTTGACCAGTTTTTTGGCATTAATTTATTAGTAAACTACCCAAATGCACAAATTATGTGAATAAATGCAAATCACTAAATGCTACAAAGTAAAAAGTGAAAACCGGAACAGGCCTGAATATTTATATTTGATAATTTAATTTCTTTATTGACTGTAATATTCAAAGCTTCATTCATCAGAAGCTAGCACGAAAGTCGGGCAAGGCCGACTCCAAAATTTCAGTGTTGCCCCACTGCACTATGGTAAATAAGTCCGATATTTTGGCATAAACTCAAATTGTATTTTGTTCAGTATCTTAAAAATTTTTTTATTTTCCAAATCTAAAAAGTCCAAAGCAACCAAAAACGATTTTTAAAGATTTTTCGGGACTACCCTTAGTGTTTTATGCGTGCTCAAAGTCAGCTGATTGAGCGTTGCCACATGAACTGAAAAAGCGCGGGAAAAATAATTGCAACTTTGAGAGCCAATTGTGTTTTTTTCGGAAGCATATTACAAATTGCTAAATATGGATAAAGTTGATGAAGGTATTTAAAAAACGATAGTAGTAGTGATTTTTAGTAATTGTGTTTTATTGTGCAACTGTCCAATGTGTTGTTTATGTGTATTTTTAGCTAAAAACTAACAAATGTGTTCCTGTTCCGTTAAGCTTTACATTAGAACGTCACAAATTAGTACGAGAGTTTTGAGTAAAGGTTATTAACTAAACCATCCAGAATCAGATGTTAATAATCCCGTTTGTTCGATTTTGTTCCTTTTCGTGAAAAATGACATGTTGTAGGTGTGAATTTTGGCTGAAAATTCGGATTTTTCTTAGATTCTCATGGGGAGCGAGGTGAAAACGTTGTCAAATTAAAAAACAAACAAAATTGTAAATTCTACTTTAGTCTAATAAGCAAACATTCAAAGTTTAAAATAAATTGCTTTATATTTAAGTTAAACAAATTTTTTTTTAGTTTTTTTCTTAGTCGGGGAGAAAGGGAGGATGAAGACAAGGTCCAATTGAATAACAACTAAATTTATATATTTTTGAATAATACAAGTAAGCTTCGTGTTAAATTTCAAGCCTCTAGCTATATATTAAGATATTTTATCACTTTGATTTCACTTTTTCGCATAGTCGTATGGGGAGGGGGAGGTGAAGGCGTGGTCCAAATTAAAAAAAAAAAAATCCAAAATTCTAAATTAGTTTAACTAAAGTACATGCAAAATTTCAAGTGTCTATCTTTATATTTAGAGTTTATGCCAAAATATCGAGTTTTTTTACCATAGTGCACTGTGCTCTAATGCGTTGAGGACACTGAGCACTCATTCATATTTGTGGGGCTGCTTTTAAATGCATGAATGGCATTGATGTAGCATGAAACACCTGTTTAATTTAATGTTTAGTTTTTATTATCGCAGCGCGCGCTGAATTTATTAACTGGCGACTGACTTTTATGTTCGCCCTGCGCATTCCCAAATATCTTGGCCAATATTCTTGGCCATTCGTTCTGTCTAACGTTGCGCAATGAAATTATCTAACGTGGCCGAGATATATGTATATAAGCGCTGAGAAAGCATTAGCCAGGCCTAAGGCAGAGAGAGGCACAGATTGGATCGAGATGATGATGATGATGGTCAGCAAATGCAGCAAAGAGGGACAGAGGGACAGAGGAGAAGAATAAATGGGTGGGGTATATGGGAGGACAGTGCCAACAGCGACTGGTATCGAGTGAAACCATGAATTATTTATTTGTGTGGACATGAATTATTGTTATGAAGTTTATTGCAAACAAATTGCGTCCTGGGACTGTGGAAATCAATAGCAAATAAATAAAAGCGCAAACAGTTTTTGTGGCTTTCACTGAAACAACAGAAACGTGGAGCGATATGCCAGCCAAGATACGGGCCTGGCCAGCGCATGGTCAGCTGGTCAGCTTCAAAGGGGCTAGGAAGGGGGAGAAGGAAAGGGAGGGAAAGAAAGGGGAAGGGATATAGGGCATGGGGGTCGCGCGATTCGCTGAGTTATATTCGCATGTTTCAGCCAGCAGACAACAAAGGGTCTCTCTCTCCCTCTCTCTCTCTTTCTCTCTATCTCTCTCTCTATATCTTTCTAAAGCTCAATGTGCGTGTGCGTGTGCGTGTGTGCATGTTGTGTGTGTGTGTAAAGCCATCAACAACATGCACAGGAAATGGGGTAACGCTGCGGGCGATTCATGAAATTTAATGAAGCAGGCAAGCTGAATGCTCTGACTGAAGGCTGGCTGGAAGGATGGCATCTGCCTGTTACACCGAAAGAAAAAACATTCTCAAATTTAAGCTGAAACAACTAAATTTTAGCATGCACTTTCTAAGTATGATGGATAAGTATGATGGATAAGTATGATGGATAATATGGCAACTACTCAGAATCAAAATAGTCAAAAAGCCTATCAATTTAGATTTCACTGAAAAAATTCTTTCACAGCCACAATATTTATGTGAAAATAAAAATATATTTTATTTATTTAATGTCAACCAAGAGCAGCTGACTTTTAAAAATTAAAATAAAATTCTGTAACATAATACGATATTCAATTAATTTTAATAATATACACATTTATATTTAAACTGAAAGGATAAAAAAATAAATTAAAAAATTAGAAATCTTCCCACACCTTATTTTCCTGGAATCCGGATTGTTTTTTTTTTTCTCTGTGTAGGAGGACTCGATTGTATTGGCCTGGCCGAGATGTGGATGGTTTGTTGCTTGCTGGCCTGGACCTGCAAAACGGAGTTGAACTGGTGGCAGTGGCATTGCCAAACGGATGTGGGTTGTGTACTCGTATTTGAAGTTGCTTTTTAATTAAAATAAATATTTAATTGAAATTATAATTGGGAATTAGTTGCGGGCGATACTCGTAAGTCAAAAGCACAACACACAGATACATATGTATATGTACTTACCACATACACATATCTCAGTCAGTTGTTCGTTTGGTCTGTTGTTGTTGTTGTTGTTGCATTGCTAATGTCCTTTTCCTCTTCCTGATGATGAATCAGCTGTGGGCATTGCTCGCTGTTTGGCGGCACATTTGTGATTATAAGAGATACACCTTGTGAGACATCGCAGCAGCTGACCACACACACACACACAAACACACATACACTCTTAAGCATACATACATTAGGGATAAATGATAAGTGGGTCTGGCTGGTTTTCGATTTCAATAACATTTAGTGGCAATTTCTTTGACTGCCGCTTTTAACGACAGCGCATCGCATTAGGAGAGCAGCAGGACTAATGTCCTTGCCATTAAATCGACAACGTTTTTTGATTACATGAAAACACTCACACATTCACATTCACATTCACTCTCATTCGCATTCGCATTCGCATTCTCACAACACTCACAACAATTTCCAAAGAAATGGCATGCAAAAAGGATACGCATTAAATAAATGAATAAAGTCCCTTTTCGATTTCCATAAATTCCCCAAAAAAATTGTTGTTGGTCTTTTTAATGTTTGGCAATTTCTTTGGCATTCGCCTAAATTTTCAAAACACAATTCAAACTAAATGTTTATAATAAAATACATTGCGTACTTTTTGAGGCACAAACAGAAACCTTCTTCATTCAACTGTTTCACTCGCCAATAGATGCGAGTATGCAATGTAATTTTCATTGCCATCGAAATGCAGTCGATGATTGCAATTTCCTCGACTTACCTCAATGCTGTCCAGAGGGGGAGAAGACGTTGAAAGGCGCGTTGGCTGAAAGGAAAGAAGCGAAACAAATGCATTGAAATTAATTATATAATTCATTTTCATTCAGTTGTTTATTCTAAGATGAATGTGAATCGTGTGCAACAACAAGAGTGAGTCTTGGGAGAATGCCGTGCGAAAATGTGGATGAAAATGTGGGCCAGGGGGAAAATGCTAAGTGGCTTTTCCGTCGTGCTGCTCGTATTGCATGTAAAGCACAAGGATAACGAGACAGGATAACTCTGATGAATGCCACTGCAGCGACTACGTTTGGCATTCTGGAGCACAGCTGTGAGTGTGAGCGTGAGTGTCAATGCGAGTGTGGGCGTGGCAATGGCAACTGCAAAAGCAATCGCAACTGCATTTTAATGTATTTTCATCGCAGCTGCTGAGGTAAAGCAGAAACAACGACAAAAACAACGACAAGACGGCAAAGTTGCCGCAGTCTGTGCAACGTCTGACGCCCAGGGGAGATGTTCTTCCAATGGGCGTGGCAGCAGCACCAGAAGCGAAGAAAAAGAAAAGGTGCAGCTGAGCTTCGACGTAAGAATTCCATTTTGGCAATGGCACAAAATACAAAAAAAAAAAATAAAAAAGAAAAGAAAAGAAAGAGCAATCAATGAATTGCGAATGAGTTTGGTTGAGAGTTTCGAATGTACAATGCGAATACAAGTACTCGTAGTTTGATCGGCGGGCCAGCTCAATAGCAATTGCAAATAAAAGAGGAGGGACAGAGTCTGCCACTTGGGAAATGCGACTAATGGTTTTTATTTGTATTCGATAAAATAAACAATATTGCAGCTTACATAATTAACATAAGACATATGCATTCGAGTGCGAATAGTTAAGCTAAATAACTGCACTGTTCGTGACAAATGATTATTTGAAGTTTACATTTTTCTCAAGCCATTCTTGAATTATATTTCGTAAAAGGTAATTCATTTTTATTGTGCTATAAAAGTATATTTCATAGTTTCATTGGAATATGTGACGAATTTGAGTATTACAAGGTAAAAACGAAAGGATTAAATCGAGTTTATGCTTTTGAGACTTGTAATTTATAATTTCATAAAGGCGATAGTTAGAGATATAAAGTGAAGCATATATTAAATGAGCGAAACACGTTACCAAACCAACTTATAGGTACACTTTACCTATTATTTTCAATCAATTTATAATATTAACGATTAAATAAATATTTAAGCAACTCTCGCTTTGTCTATAACATTAAAGTAGAGTCATTTTTTAAAGTTCTTTTTACTTGACAACAAATAACACTTATATGTTTATCCAAAAAATGTGCTTCGAATGTTAATGTTACCTTTAACTAGGTGAGTGTCTTTTGGGTTTGAGGTAATCAGATGCATTAAGTGCAACCAATACATCCTGCTACTGTTATTGGCCTCGCCAAACGGATAAACACGGCCAAGCGAAATACACGTGGGAGTAGAAGCTGAGTCTGCTGACAGGAGACAGAAGACAGAAGACAGGAAATAGGAGATAGGATACCGAAGACAGGAGACAGGCGCGACCATGAGCTTAGATAAATCGTTGGTAAATTTTATTTAATCTAATAAAAAATTGATGGCTTTAGAGTGCGGCACATTGAGGCTGCCGGCTGGCAATAAATACCAACAGGCAGATATCCTGTTCTGTCCTGTCCTGGCGTGTCCTGGCGTGTCCTGGCCATGGCCATGGCCCTGGAACTGAATCCAAAGCTGAAGCTGAAGCTGGGAGAGTCGACGACTCAGTCTCAGACTTTGCTTCAGTCTCAGTCGCATTCTCAGTTTAAGCTGATTCTGCTGCTGATGCCTAAGGCCCTTTGAGCCAAGTTTGTGTGTGTGTGTGTGTGTGTATCGACGCGTATGTTGCTGCTGCCAATCCGTTGAAAAGCGCTTGCCAATAAATGATGAGACATCTCAGCAATGGAGAACGAGCAACAGCAACGGCAGCAATGTTGCATGCACTAACGGAAGCAGCGTGGGGAATCGATTGGAGGGGACCTGGGAGAGAGGAGAAACAAGGTAGAGATGGCGGAGGGAGTAGAGGGATGTGGGGAACTTTTATAAGGCAACGGCAGCGCATTAGCTCGTTTTTTATGCAGCTGTGAGCTTAATGAAATGAGTTTGTCGAGCTTATTGCTCAGTGAAGCATGCAACATGCCAGTCGCAGCATGTGATATCCAGCGATAGAAAGAGATAGACATATAGTGAAAGTGTGTGAGAGAGAAAGAGGGAGAGACAGAAAGAGAGTGCAAGAGCAAATCATAGACATATATGTACAATGTACATATATATGAAGTGTGAGCTTTAACAACCATATGAAGTTAAGGAACGGTAATTTATCAGCAAATAAGAGATAGAAAAAAAAGAGAGCAAGAGAAATAGAGACAGAGAGGGAGTGAGTAAAGTATAGAGAGTAGAGAAGAGAGAGTAAAATGGTGATGGCCTCCAAATTTAATTTTTTACTTTTAATGACTGCGTTAATTTTTACTACGTTTATAGTATAAACTTTATACGGATCATTTTACGAATTCTTAAATAAGCAAAGCCAAATTTTCGCCTGCAACACACGGAAATTCACTAAATAAAGGAAGCATATTTGGCAGATGTGGATCATTTTCCAAAAAGGGGTAAGTGAAATTAGCCAAGCTATTTTCTTTTTCTTATTATTCAGACTTTATTTCATCAATTTTGATTACTCTGCAATTATAAGTTAAAGGATTTGCATTGCTGAAGTGTAAATTCGGCGTTGCCACCTAATTTCAGTACCAAGTTAACTTGGATGCGCCGCTGCAATTCATGCAATGAGACAGAATTCTATGTCAGATTTCGTGAGTAAGCTGATTTCATGAATGATATGTATACCAAGACTGCAAACCTATAACTTTCTTGGAGGTGGGTCGGCTTCGAACCGTCAGTTTTGAATCAAAAGTTTGTTTTTATTTTCTTCATTGATTTTCAATTTTCATTTATTTTTAAATCAATAAAAACTGTTAAAACAAGACTTAAAACTTTTGATCTATTGTAAAATGTATATTTCCTGATTTTTGCTTATGATTTCTTCAGTGCGTTTAAAAAAGTTATTCAATGTATCAGAATTAATATCAAAAATATCAATGTCCTTTACCCAAATGCCTATGATTTTGAATGAGAATGAAAGTAAGCTCCCAATTTTTTCATAGTGAAAATACATCATTAGTTTTACGACAGACTTATCGATTGATCATGGACAAAGTTTTGGTGGTTAAACCTAATGCTGTGGTTACTTTAACACTTCGGGTCGTGTTCACAGCCACTTCGAAGATCTCAAACTGTGGCAAATAGTTGCACGAGCACTGAACAATTAAAAACGCCGCTGGCCATTGCCAAGTCAATCAGTCAATCAAGCACGGCTTCAACTGAGTGCCCGACCAGAGGAGACTGGAAAAAGATAGGGGTACAGGAGGGCGGCGGTGGGGGCGGGGTGATGCCCCTTGTCGCCATTGTAAGGAAAACTTAAATGCCATTGTTACATGCGGCAGGGCCGAAAAGTTTTGCCCTCCCCCTTCCCTTCCGCACCCAGTCGCCCTCCCCTTGCCCCCTTTGTTATCTGATGAAATTCTCGCAAAGTTACACAATTGGACAAGCCATTCCGCCCTTTGACTCCCTTTACTCTCCACCCGCCCCTCTTTGGTGCCTCTTTCAGAAGTAACCCCTTCAGGCGAATGTAAACAGTTTCAAATTACAACAACTAAGTTTTCTTCTATTAACAAATTGGCACGCGGTGTCCGGGCCAAGTTCAAAGCCGTATCTGGCTTTAAGGCGCTGTATTGTTCCGCGTCTGCTTAAAATGTTAGCCGAGGAAATATTTATTTATGAGTAAACTTGTCTTCCTCTCGCCCCCAAAACATATGTACGAACGTTAATGTTTTTATTAGCTAGGGTGCAAAGTTGAAACTGAAGCTGAAGCTGAAGCTGAAACTGATGCTGAACTTAGGTTGAAGTCGTGAAGGAAGCGAACTTTATGCGCCGTTTTATGAGAGTTCATCTCCTTCTGCCCCTTCCCTTCCTTCGCAATGATGATGACTGCTTTGCCGATAATGATAAAGCTGGAATGGGGCCATGTGTGTGTGTGTGGGTGCTTGTATGAATTTTGCCCGATTGCCTCTTGCTTCGTTGCCTCCTGCTCAGAAATTGACTTAAAAAAGCAGGCATATACATATGCACTTATATACACTTGGAAAAAATCAATATTTTCATACTAAAATGGGAGACACTAAAGTACAAGCAATTTTATGAGCTGTCTGAGAATTTCCAAAAACAAAAATCTTATTTAAGTTCGCTTTTCTCAATCCGGGAAGTCTTAAATCAAGATTTTTCTGGGATAATTTGGGTGTGTTCAAAATTTTGACAGAAACTTAAATTTAATTCACATGTTAAGTACTAAAAACTCTTTTTTTTTTAAGTATTTTGAACAAGCTTATAAGTAGATAATATATTCTGATTATTTATTTTTATTTAATTTATTTAAATGAGTAGACTTATGTTTACAAAACTTAAATCTACTAAAGGGGGAGCCATGGCATCAGAGGCCTTCGGCTGAAGGAAGTTAATTAAACTTAATAGCTATGGGAGACCAATTTTTTTATATTCTGACTAAGTTTGGTTAAAATCTAACTATTATATCATTTTTTTATTTATTTATTTGTACATTTTATTTATTTAATGTCAACTAAGTGCAATTGACCTAATGAATTTAAAAAAAAAAAAAAACGTTATATATGACGGTATGACTAGCGCCTTAATTTTTAGGGACGCTAGAAAAATAAATTCAAATAATTTTAGGATCGAATATTTTTCTAGGTGTATATACACCTATGTATAAATGTGAGTGTTTATACGTAAATAAACTCACTTGTCGTTTTTTAATGCGCTGCTGGTAGGCTGCAAAGTGGGCGTGGTCGGGGAACAGGGGGCGCTGAGAAAAATCATTTCGTGCTGCCCGAATTGGGCAATCAAGCGAAATGTGCCAAGCGGTTTGGGGCCTTAACTTTACTGTCTCTGGCTGTTGTACGTCTGGGGCTTCTGCTCTGAGAGACGACACAAATCAATGGCAAAGTACTCGGCAATAAGCATTGAAAGTGACAAGGATCGGGAGCAGGAGCAAAAGCAGCATCATCGAGAGAGTCGGAATAAACTGGGTAATGGGGAATGGAGAACGACGCCCGTCAGATTTGAGCAGTTACTCCACAAGCGGTGAGGACACATATGCACGGGGCTGGCCTACTCCTCTCCATCCTTTTCATTCCTAAACACACACATTAATACATACAGTCACACTCACATACACACACACACACACACCACTCCACTATGGGGCGAAATCCGAAAAATCGAATATTTAGTCATTTTATCAAGGTATTAATTTTACTACTTTTTTGGTGTTAACATCTTCAGAAAACTTCAAACTGTTAAGTTCTGTACCAAAAATGTTAAATAACAGAAAAATGTTAGCACTGACAGCTGTTAAAGTCAGCTGTTGCTTTCGAAAAGTAAGTGCGCTAGCATTTTAACATTTTGGCAGCCTATTTTCAAATTAGTATTGCACAAAGGCTAATCATATTTTTTACAATATTTGAAATGGATACCAATTATACGGGTTTGTACTATGTGTTGGTTGTACTAGTATTCTGTATTTGTGCGTGTTCTGTTTATATTTTGTTATATTAGATAATGCTTTGAAAGGTAATTTCTTGGAAAGAAATATCAACTTTGCGAAAGAATTTAGCAATGATGCTTAACGATGCTTAATGTAATTCGAACTGTATGTCGTAGATCCATTCATTGTTATTTAAAGGAAATATGTCTCAATGTGAACAATTTGCGACAATCGGCGCAAATTAATTTTTTGCAGGTGACTTCGAGTTTTCAAATGTGGAGCTGTTTCACATATGGCGCAAGGAGAAAGGCAGCCATAACGAAATAAATGCAGTTATTGATTTTTTTAAGAGGAAACTAAATAAAAAAATAATTGTTTTAAAATATGAATCCTATTTAAAAAACAAAAGCCAAATTATATGCTGAAATTGCTACAAAATGTACCAAATGGAAGAAATGCAACAGAAACAAAATATATTTTGAAAAAAGACATTCAAATAGACTAATGAGCACAACTAAATTACAGTTGAACGAATCAAATGGCATCAATAATCGACAAATTATCATGTGAAATGGAAGGCCCAGATCAAACATCTGAGGAATTCGAAGAAGAATTACCCGTATCGTTTTTTACGTTTGATGAAGAAATTGAAAATGAAGAAAATTACGATTAATTTCAACTATTGTTCCTTTAACTCATGAATTTTATCAAAATTATGTTTTTCCAATGTGATAACTTTATTTGTATGTATAAAGAAGTATTTTAGTAAATATATATTCATGTAGATATTAAATTTTAAAATATAAAAAAAAAAATTTTCTGATTTATTTTTTTTGGGGTGGGCGGTGACCCACCCACTTTTCTTTTCATTGCTAATGATATACAAGGTCAATGATTGTTATTTGGGTTAAAAAATTTGAACTTACTTGTTACCGATAAAAAAATAAAAAAAAAATTAAATTAAGGGCGGGGGTGGTGACACGCCCACTTTTCCAAAAATATTTCTGAGGGTATACATAACATAAATAAAAAAACCGCATTCAAAAATTTAGCTTACTTTAAAAGTTATTAATTAATATTCGATTTTTCGGATTTCGCCCCATAGTGCACTCGAGCTACGTTAAAGAGGCACTCAGCCATGACAGAAGGCATAGTGCAATGAAAAAATAACAACAAAAAAATATATATCTGCAAGCAGAAAGTTAAATAGAGAGAGAGAGAGAGAGCGAGAAAGAGAAAGAGCAAGAGATGTCAAACTGACGCGACTGTAAGTGCCACAATCGGGGACAAGCGAAATCGCTCAACAAAAATGCCTGGCACTAGAGAAATGCTTAACTGCCAAAGCGTCGCGCCGATCGAAGCCGAAACCCAAATGCAATGATAAAATTTCCAAAAAGCGACTGCCATTTGCCAGACACACACACACACACATACAGCACACACGGACACACATTGCACTATGGGGTATTTTACCGAAAAAGTGTCATTTATCAATAACTCGTAAACTAAGCAAGATATTTTGATGCGGTTTTCTTTTATAGTGTTATACAAACGTTAGATTTTCTTTGGAAAAGTGGGCGTGGTACGATCTCCGCCCCAATTTTTTATTTTTTATTTTTTGTTTATCGGTAGCAAGTTAGTTTATGATTTCTGTTGCAATTAAGAAGCTTTAACCCTATATATAATTAGTAATATAAAAAAAAACGTATTTGTTGGACATAGAAAGCTGTAAGCCTTCTTAAACAGCTGTGAGCATAAAATTAAAATCACAAAATTTAAGGGTATGTATAACACTATAAAAAAAACCACATCAAAATATCTTGCTTAGTTTACGAGTTATTAATTAATGCCTCAAGAAGAGATCGAATGCTCCATACAAAAAGCGAGCAAATCAGCACTTAAAAATTGTGAGGTTACGTGCTTAAAAATTGAATTGGGAAAAAGGCGCACCGAGGCGCACCTTGAGGTAAACTATTCTGAATAGATAAATAATGACTCTATAACATGGACAAGGACTCACATTCAAAAATTTTTAACAATTTTGTTAACCCTCTAGTGCCCAAGACCGCCTTTAGGCGGGGTAAAAAAAAATCTTAGTTAAAACTTTAAAAATTAATATAATTATATTAGATTCATAATTAAAAGTATATTGCTACAAAACTTTATGAATAACTAAATATTCCATCAGCCAGTTTTTCTTTTACCGCTCTACGATGAGATTTACTACGAATTTTCTATGTCTGAAAATTAATGAATGCTCAAATTTCTTTTTTTGCCTGGGCCCCTAGAGGGTTAAACTCTCTGCAAAGTTCAACTATACTTTTTAAAATTTGATATTGATAACACTTGCTAAAAACACATATTATTAAACAGACACGTACAAAAGCAACAATATACAACCATTAACATGTAGCACAAACCTGAACAGTTGACATCCAATTTAAATTTGAATTTATGAAATGATTCTTTATGTTGTGTTTCAATTTGAAAATGCACTTCAATTTTGCTATTAATAAAAGCGCGCTGTCATCGTTTGCAACAGCTGACTGTAACAGCCGTTATCTTAACATTGGACTCTTATGTTAACATTTCTGGAATGTAACATAACAGTTTGAAGTGTTTATTACATCTTAGAAATAAAAAATCATACATTTGCATACTTTTGAAAAATGAATAAATGACACTTTTTCGGTAAAATACCCCATAGTGCATTGGAAACAGCTTTACAGAGGGGAAAACTCCAGCTGTTAACTGAGAACACTTGGTCGAGTCAGTTTTCAATTTTGTGTGACTGCTGGTTTTTTATTTAGACAAAATTTTTTAGCCCAGTACTCAAATTGTAGAAAGCTTATGTATTTATGACTTATGTATTATTTTTCCCGTTAAATAACTACTATTTCAAAATCTGGTGACCCCTCGAATTTTTTGTAATATCCCATGTTTTTTTTATAGTTCTTTTAATTATTTTACTGA